>OY728142.1:501669044-511669044 GCA_963277665.1 Viscum album | reverse complement strand
GTATAAGGAGGAGTTCCACCCCTCAGAAGTCAGGAAACACAAATATAAAGTTGTTTCTATCCTTGAGTCTAAGAAAAACCTCTCCAGACTTAGGGAAATTCTCCAAGAAACATCCTTTTCATGTCTACATGCATGTAGACCCCACCAACTGGCATATATAGATCTTCTAGAATAGGGACATCAAGGTCGACCTGGTTCAGGATGGAAATTAATTCATCACCTCTAAAGTGATTCAAGGTGATCTATCATGATTCATGTATTTCATATATAAGAGTTGTAACCCCCATATGAGGGATACCCTATAAAAGTAACTCAATGATTTTGTCCCTGGAATCCATCCGTGGATTTTTGGGGGAAACATTATCATCATTGCCTACTCAGAAGAGAATAAAGGCAGAGGCCCTATCCATAG
Source organism: Viscum album (assembly GCA_963277665.1). Classification (NCBI taxonomy): domain Eukaryota; kingdom Viridiplantae; phylum Streptophyta; class Magnoliopsida; order Santalales; family Viscaceae; genus Viscum; species Viscum album. The sequence continues at coordinate 511,668,632 of OY728142.1, read as the reverse complement.
GAAATCCAGTATGGACCTTTTATAACTCATTCTTGGGAATGGTCTCCCAAATCTTGGCTTCTTAGGTTATAATTTTACATGGTGTAACAACCGAAAGGGCTCTCACCACTCGTGGAGACACTTGTACCACTTTATGTCTAATATGAATTTCATTTCCATATTCTCCAATGTAAATGTCAGTCACCTAGTTTAGGGTCTATCTGATCACTCTCCCCTCCTTGATTCTTTGGTTCCTAGGTAGATCCTCCATGCTTGTTTTAGTTTTTATCACCACTAGTGCAACATACCAGGGTACCACGATCTAGTTAGGGACCTCTAGGAAAAACCATCTTAGGGGAAAACTTGGGTTTCCTTGTACAATAAGATGAGACGTCTAAAGGACTAACTATTGGTATGTGATTAATAGACCCTCCTTAGACTGTGTAACTGATGCTTACATGTAGGAGGTGAAGCATCTCAAGAATAGTTTGGAAGAAGTTTGGGATTATCAGACTTTCTAGGTGATTTCTAGCAAGAAATAAGACTCGGAAATTATACTACTCAAATAGAAACAAGAGGCAAGGGATCAAGCTAGAGTCAAATGGATCCATGAGGGAGATGGGAACACCGATTTTTTAATGATTTTATTAAATAGAGGAAGTGAAAAGTTAAACCTAACATAACGATGGATGATGATTCTTATTCAGATGAGAGAGACCTTGTGGGGGGCTTGGCTCCCTCTTTCTTCATGGACCTCCTCACTAGTCCTAACCCTCACGTGATGGATGGGTACCCAGGGGGTCTCATATCTCATTTATATACTCCCTAATAAACTCTCCTTCTAGGAAAACAAGGGGATTAGTGTTATCTCTGATGATAAAGAAATCTATGAGGCTATGCAGAACCTTAATCCCAATAGTTCCCCAAGCCCAGATGGATTTTCAGGATCTTTTTACAGGGTCTCATGGGAGGTGGTGAAAGATGATGTTGTCTTGTCTATCCAAGACTTATTTCAGGATTCCAGTTTACTGAGGGTGGCGAGAAAAAATACCATTATGATCGTCCTAAAATCCAGAACCCCACCTCCATCATGCACTATATACCGACAATCATATGCAACATCTCGTATAAAATAATGGCCGATATTATTAACTTCAGGATATCCTCCCACATTCCTTGGTGGGTCTCCATGGAGAAACATGGTTTTTTTGAAAGGTCCTTCGATCCAAGGAGCCATCACACTGGCACAAGAGATAATCAGAGACATAAATTTTAAGTCTCACAGTTCCATCATGTCCATCAAGCAAGACATGAACAAGGACTATGACCGTGTTGAGTGGGGATTCATCAATAAATTACTGGAAGGTATTAGCCTTCCCCTTAGAATACTGATATGCCCATTATGTGTTTCATCTCTTCATGGCTAGTGGTTACCTTTGGTGTAAAGACCTTTGGCTTCTTCAAGTCCACCCGCAGCCTCAGGCAGGGAAACCCCATCTTCTCAAGTATATTTATCCTCTACCAATACATCCTCAGTCACCTCATTCATAGGATATTGTTTAGAGGCAAGATCCTACCCTAACATAGAAGGCTGATACCCCCCTCTATCTCCCATCTAATGTCTGTAGATGATTCCACCCTCTTCATGAATGATAATAAAATGTTGGTCAGAAGAATTTCCAAGGTGCTGGAGGACTATTTCCACCAGAGTGGACAAATGATCAACAAATAAAAGAGTAACTTTAAAAATCTATAATATATTCTCCCGAATCTATATTTAATAGGTTAAACAAAACCTCAACATGAAAAGGGGAAGTTTTCCTATGGAGTACCTTAGTGCGCCTATCTCCTCCAGTAGCCTTCACATCCCAAAATTTGATTTTCTCATCTCCCAAATTACAAACTGGATTCTCAAATGAAAAAATAGATACCTCTCATTTGGAGGCCCAATTTCCATGATCTATAGTATTCTATTAGAAACTCTGGTCTATGCCCTCTCTACTATAAGTGTTCCAAAAGGCGTCATCAACAACATTGATAAGTTACTTGATGGTTTAATTTGGGACCCTATGTTTGAGAGAAAAAACCACTAGGCTTCTTGGAGTAGGATGGAAAGGAAAACTAGTGAAGGTGGAACCAATGTTAGGATCCTTGAAGATACCCTTCTATGAATCCATGCAAATATGGCATTGGAGGTACTATAGCGTCGCTCATTATGGGTATTAACAATGCCCAACCCCCACATTGGAAACCTGTCCTTGGTGAATTCCCATGCTTCTCCATTCTAGTTTTCCATATCTCCCTCAATATATATCCTTAAAACTCACTCACATTGGATCACAATTAAGGGTGAAATTTCCTTATGGAATGATAATTGGGTCAGGGATGTCCTCAGCTTCTTGGGATTCCCATCTAGATTGATCTCCTTCAGGGAGGCTAGCTCATATTTGGTCCTCATCAAGGCTATGTTGGATGAGAACCAACATGATTTTTTTTGACATTATTGAACTGAGTTTAGATCCTAACCAATGCGTTTTCACCCCTTCATCCTTAGGGTATTTCTCTTCAATACACTTCCGGCACATTACAGAGGTGGATATCCATGCTAAAATATGGGATGGTATTCTTTGGACCAAGGTAATTCCCTCAAAATTTAATTTTCTTATGTGGAGGAAAAGTAAAAAATCTATTCCTGATAAGAACATCAAATGGTGTGGCATTCCACTTCCTTGTAGATTCCCCTGCTACAGTAACCACCGAGAGGAAAGCACTATACACCTCTTCTTTGAGGGGGACTTGGGCAGTGCGGTGTGAGGTAACATCAAGGAGTTCACTACATTATATGATCCTAACATGGAAGATCAGTAATTCCCAGACCAGTGGTTTCACAGTGTTGGAGTGAGGGGTCTTGAGAAGCTGGCCCGCTCCATTTTCCTCCATACAGGATGATGGTGCATCTGGAAGGCCTACAATAAGGCTAGACATGAAAGGAATTTTAGTTCAGTCTGATCCATTATTTTGAGAATGAAGAACCTATTTATTGATCTGGACAGACCCATTGACAACTGGCTTGAGTATCCTACTCTTCATTGGCATTAGAATAACTCTCATAATTCTTAAATTGGTACAAACAACGTATATGGGAATTGGGTCTGTTGAAACCCACCCTCTAGGGGCCTTAAACATATTATATATAGGTCATGCTCTATGGGGGTCCTGCGTGGGGGTGGGGTGGTCTGCAACTCCTATGGCTCATTCATATTGGCATTCTCATCCCGATTAGGTCAAGGATCCTCACTGCAGGCAGAGGCTAAAGATTTTATTTCAGGTTTAATCTTGTTCCACCAGAGCAAAATAGATCTCAGAGAGGAAAAAATGGATTCAAAGATCTTCCACAAAGCCTTTCATGATAGGGGATCCATTCCATGGTCAATCAAGTACCTCATCATGAAGTGCATAAGCTTTCTCAATAATAACATCAAAGTTATTCACACATGGAATGAGGGAAACCAAGTTTCAGATCACATTTCATCACTAGATGTCCTTTTTTCATAGAATATATACATTCACAATGGGAAAAGATTGAATCCCAAGGTGGTCAATTTGATTAGAGAGGATTCCCTTGGCCTAAAATATTACAGGCCCCTATAGGCCTTCCTGTTTGTATGATCTATGGCCTCTGTGTATTTTGTTTTCCCTTATCCTATTTTTTTTAAAATGATGATAATGTAAGGGTCATCTAACAACAAAAGTGGGATAATGTTTGAGGGAGTGACCCTTTTAAAACATTGAGATGTATCTATGCTTTTTAAGATACTCATCTAGTGTAAGGAGTGACCTAGATCGAACCATTGTAAGGGGGGTGACCCCTTGTAAAAAATAATTAGTTTTATTGTAGATTTTGGTGCACAAATCAATTTTGATCCATTATCCTTAGATGTATCCCAATGAGGGTGAAATATGTAAATTATCATATCCCTATTTAATTTATGAACACACACCAAAAGAGATTAATAACTCTAAAGAATATATAATAAAAGAGCATAAAAAGCGACCCTTAAGGTTGATAGTTCAAGATCATTTAGTGTAAGTGATATATTTAAAGGAAAAGTGTTTAAATTGTCTTTGAATTGAATACCCTAATTTACCCACTCTTATGGTAATAAAACTCTATGATCTTACTGAGAGAATAATATAAGTTGAGGTGTATATCCAACATGTTAGTTGGTTGCACATAGTGGCTTGAGGGGTCCTGCAAGTTCTAGTATATTGTCCAATGATCTTTTAATTCATTAGTGCATTTTAAAATTCCATTTTTATTGTATGGATTCTATAAATTCCAGAATAGAAAACAAAAACAAGAAACTTGTATGTATACCATCATAAATAAGTGTTCATGGTTGGTTTTTTGGATTCATAGGAAAAGGATTCACATTGGGTTCACCATTTTGTGTGTGTGTGTCACATCTCAAATAAAATGTTTTGAAATGAAATTGTTAGTATATCCCTTTTTATATGTGAAAGGATTGAAATATTTGAATGATTCATACCAATTTTCCTATTTTTGTTTTGGATGGAAACTCTAATTCAGTCCTACATCCATGATGTTTCAATGTGAATATCACTACAGACTTAATTAACAAAGTAAGGTTGTCACTAAGGTGGTTTTATTAGTGATGCTTTAGAATTTACATTGGTCTTGTGGATGGGAGGTTCGACTCATCATACCTTTTTGAGGGGATTATTTCAAACTCTTAGAATCTATTTGAGATTTAATATGTTTTTCATGAATAATTCCCATATCCCAACCCAGAATAGGATACCTCTATGCTAATGATTTGATTGAAACCATGTGGATATTTAAAAACCTCTCTATATTATACGTTATCCATATTTCTCTTATTATTTCATGATTTTTTGGTTTAAATGTGACTAACTAGGATCTATAGAGTTAATCACCATCTAAGAAGGTGGTAGGTGTTGTGGAGTTGGGATCTGGCTTATGAGATGGCTCCCTACGTATCCCTTTAAAGGGAATTATAACCAATGTAGTTCGGTTCTAAATAATGGGGAAACAATTACGTTTAAGGACAAGTGACAAAGACTTATCAATGCATTTTACCATAATTTGGTAAGGGATACTAGGTGAAAGGTTCCTAGAAATTATTTTTATGGGATTTATGAATGAACATCCCTTTCTTGGGTTTCTATCCATAGGAAACAAAACTGGAAAATGTATGGATCATATCCAACTCATCACCATAGGCTTCCCCAACTCCTCAATAAATAAAGATGATTCTACTTACACTCATCAATATAAGTATGTCTATTGCTCACCACATAGAAAGAATATATATCGGGATGGGGATTACATGAAATATGAGGCCCATGTTTTGGGAGACCAAAAGGGGTATATAGGCTCAAGGAATCATTAGAAATTGAAAGGATAATATTAGTTCATGGTGTAAACAGGGGAACTAAAAGGGGTATCACAACTTAAGATGAGACGAGTCATTTTATTCTCATCACATAAGAGAAAATGAATGTTTTGTGAATGCTGGGATTGATCCTTAGAGAATTTACCTATATGTACAAGTTAATAGGATTCAAATCCCTTGTAGTTTGAGTGATATAATTTAATTATTATATGTGAGTATATTTTTATGCAGTTTAATTTCATGTGTTAAGGATATGATCTATGCAGTTTAAAGTCATGCAACTTGAACTTGATGGTAATTCCTTTGATGCATCTCAATAATGATAATGAAATGATCAAATAAACCTTTAATATAACTAATTCATTATTGGTGTGAGAAACAGAATATATAATATTCTTTATAATACACTAGAGTTCAAAATAGAAGATTTTATAGGGATTATATATGGGTTTCCTTTTGAGGTGCTTAAAATGATAAGTGATTCCAGTGAAGGCTTGATAGATTAAGGTTTACACCTTTTAGGAGGCCCATATAATTATTCTTTTTTCATAAAAGGTGTGACAATAGGAGACTAAGTAGGGATTACACATGAGTTTTCCTATGAGTAAGGGTTGGGTCTTACATATAAGAGGAGGCCCACATATAACAACCAAGTGAACTATATCAACACAAGGTAATTTTTTGGGGCTCACCCATATATGATTCCTTAAATTGAATAACCTAGCCAGTTACTTATGTGAATGTATGATTGGGAATTATAATAGATGGGAGGCCCATATATTGGGGGTTACTATTCCATAAAAGGGGTGAGAATATGATAGATATAGGGGCATAAAAATTAGTTTCCCTATGATACATGATCTATTATATGTATTAGGTGATGGTATATTTTGGGGTTTAATCCTAGGAGGAGGCCCATACATGTTAAAAAGGAAGAATATATGAACTCAATGTCAATAAAGAAACCAAGAGGAGTATATCAACTCGATGTGAATAATTTTTTCTAGGAGGAGTATATAAACATGAGGTGAATAATGACAATCAAGATGATTATATAAACTAAAGGTGAATAATGATAACTAAGTGGAGTATATCGACTCGAGGTAATGATGGATCTGAGAGAAGTATACCAGTCATGATGAATATATGGGGCATAAACATAAGATATTCCTGAATGTACTTAACATGGTCAGTGAATAAGGTAAATATAGGGAGACATAAGGGGTTACATGTTATATGATTCCCTTATATAAGGAATAATAGAGGAATATATTGACCCAAGGTGTTCTAAGAATCAATGAGGGGAATCTTTTCTGATGGAATTATCTTAGATTAAGGATGGGGTTTTAAGTATTCCAACCCAAAATATGTGTAACATGAACTAAAAAGTTCATGGTGTGACTTAATTTTCATGGGGGCTATGATGGAAGGGAAGAGACTAGGATGAAGGCTCGAGATTATAGCTCGTAACTAATCCCAATGAGGGTGTTGTGATAGAGCACACACAATATGGAATGATAGGCTAGGGATATAAATATATTTTTTGGGCCATCTCACAATGTATCAAAGTTCTATTTGAGGTAGGACATGGTTCCCATATGGAGAAATGCACAGGTGGTTTCGAATAACATACCCACGTAAGAGCGTCGTAAAGGTATTATCGCACAGTGCTGGCCAGATGAGGTTTTTCACATAACAAAACATGCATAGGGGTGCTTGTATAAAAATAAATAAATTAAGTGAACTATCATATAATTATTTTATATAGATTTTTTTGAAGTTTCCTCATAGAGGGCCTTTGTGATATTTCTTTGTGAAGGCCCTCCCCATTCACACCCTTATAGAATTTACCTTAGAGGTCTCTAGGTATGTGCCTCCAAAAGTCCCTATGGGGGTTGAGTCCCCTTCTTTGAATTGGGTTCTAGTATTTATAGTATGAAGAAGGTAAATTCATTCTTGAAATAGATGTTCACATATTGATTAAAGTGTTGTGTGAATAAGGAAATATTATATGCTGTGGGTAGAAAATTACCGTTTTTGGGATGCAAATGATAAAGGATTCATATAAAGATTGAATTGATACATGAATAGGGAAAAATTCTATACGGTGGGTAGAAAATTATTGGCTTTGATATGGAAATGATAAATGGTTTTCATAGAAATTGATGTTATATATGAATAAAGAAAAATACTATGTGGTATTTTGGACTTTGTTATTTTTCTTTCATATTGAAATGAAACCTGATTAAGAATGGTCATAAATACTGATCCATAAGTCCATTTCTATTAAATAACAATCAAATAAAATTCAGTGCAGTGAAATATACACTTGGATATTGTGTATACACCATAAAAGGATGTTTTTATGGCCAAAGCACCCAGAATACACTCAAAATAGGTTTTAATGCTTCAAATCCATTTTTTACTTGTATAGTGTGAAATTCATAGCCTACTCACAATGATAGTTTCTCACCACTATATAACCATACTAGGTAATGTTTTTGAGGAATATAAATCTCTTAGTGCATGATAAATCATTCATCACATTGATAATATTCTTGCTTCTTCTTTAGGAATGAATTCATAATTCTATTAAATCCCAACTTGTATTTCTAGAGTGAGGATAATATCATGGGTTATGTGACAAAGTGCATGAAATGAATATTTAAATTCTAATAAAACCTATCCCCAAATTATTATCATAGTGTTTCCATCAAGTCTCAACCACTACCTTAAGGAATAGGATAAATTCCTACATCCATGTCCTAGATCATCCATTATCACTCAAGGGAGGTTTTCCATCAATCACATCTCACATCACCTCAAAAATAGACCAATATTATTTTCCAATACCATCATTTATACTAAAACTTTCCTTTACACCTAATGAAAGTCCCATATCAAGTCTCAATCTATACATTCTCACTCACAGTAATCCCACACTTCAGGCATAATGAGGACTATATATCATTCATTTTAGTCTAGCTAGCTCCATTAAACTCATGGTGGGTACAAAAATTATGATCCTCATCACCCACATTGGGATCCATTTCCTATAAAAATCACAAATCCATTATCACACATAAAATAGTAAAAAGGGTCTATATATTTTCACACAAGATCACCAAATCAGTAAAAAGTTCTAGTCACTCAGACCTATCCCCTCACCACAAAGCACATATCATCCCCCCATTAAGGCATACACTAGGAACCTTTTAAACCATCTCATTTTCTTCTCATCAATACCACCTTGTGTTCATCACAACTTAGTGAAACTATATCCCATAATCTCTCATTGAGCCTAAACACAAAAGTGGAGTCCACACATCATTAAATCCCCACTATGGTATAATATCACATCACTATCATAAGACCTATCAACTCATAAATAAAAATAAAACCCTATCTATCACACCCCATATAGTCCAGAAGGAAGCATCTCGGTCATATCACTTTCCAAGTCTCAATTCACCCTCAAGAGGGTGTCACTCACTAGGCATGAGATGCAAAACCATTTCACCTTTCCATTAGGCATAATCCCCTCGCACCTTACAAAAAATCCATAGGGAACACATACTGGGCTACCTATACCTCATATCCTACCCTAGAACCTACTTTTTTTAAACTATGTTGATGTTGTCACCCCTTGGAGACATAGTATCTTGGTGATCAAAATACACTCAAATTGCTAAGGATAACTTATGTCAGCTCAAGGAGGCTTAATACATCCTATAACATTTTGTAAGGTTCTTTTGATCCCTATAAATTATACAAAAACCCATAAAACATAAATTTAGTAGGAATCCATATGTAAACAAGCATATTAAATTATATTATAGGGACCACCTACGCCTAAAATGGAGTTAACACCCATAAAAGATCTTATCACCCTTGTCTAATAGTGTCCAGGCCTCATTCGAGATCATTACTCCTCTAGATTTCTTATCACACATCATATGATATAAATAATTAATCATGTAAATTTATAATGAATTATTCAAACTAAACCAAAGAGGTATAATCGGACAAAAACTCACCAACCATCACCATATTACCAAAACTACATGGAAACTTGAGCAACTGCAAATGGAAGGTCTATGGTATACCCTTGGCACTATCCCAATGAAAATACCTAACCAATGACACTCAACCAATCATTAATTTTCCCAATTTAGGAAAAAATACTAAATAAATTCACCAAGAGATATACCTTTCACAAAATAGTGAGAAACGACATGTGATCATCTTCCTAGGATTCCCTATTTCTCAGACACATAAAATTTGTATCAAATAAGAACTATTTCACCATGATCCATTGAAATAATCACAAAAAACATTATCAAGGAACACCAAAATTAAAATTCATCAACGATAAACTAGAACAAGGGAAAAACAAAGATCATACCTTGTATCCACACAAAAAAACTGAAATCATCCTCTTCCACGGGGGATTGGTTGAAAATAGAGAGGGGGAGGGTTGTATGAGAATGGATATCCTTGTACTCTTCTTTTCACAAAAATTATGATGGGTATTATCCTAAAAAAGTAGTGCTTCCCCCTTTATGAAAATCTTGTTAAGGACCCCTTCTGGTGTGGACATAAGGGCTATGGAACAAGGCCCTGATAGGCCACCATCGTTGCAATGGAACGCAACTCTATGGTGCAACCCACCTCAGGGGGAAACCCAATAATTAATCCTAAGAATATATCTATAGCATGAACCCTAGAGGATTTATCATGGTATACCATCCGGGGCTTGTTAAAATGTTACCTCCTCACTTGTAGTGGATATGACCCCCAAAAGGTTGGGGCCGACCCTATAATACCCTTTATCCAATGTTCCATGGACCCTCAGGGATATGTCGTTGGGCCTCCACCCTGGGAACTCTCCATGGCATATCTGCTAGGGTATGGTAGGGTGACTCACCCACAAACATCACGATAACATCTTCCATCAGGCTACGATGTTGTCCCTAACTGTAGATGGGATTTTAGCTATAGGTTCACGATGACATATTCCAATGAACACCTGAGCATTTTAACACCTAGCTAATCCTTCTTCTAAGTCTAAAAACATCTTTTTGAGATTTTTTAATGCTCAAATTCCTAATCTATGTACTAATTTTTAAAATAAACCAAAATTTAAGATAAATAATAAAAATTATTTTAAAACTAATGACCTAGAAAATTTTAAAGTCATTACATATATTATAAGATATTATTATGAAAAATAATCCATTGATTCAAGATTTATTACCCCGGTTTGAAACATTTATGATTCTATACAAATGAAATTTCTATTCAGGAATTATTTTATAATTACATTTATCTTTCTTTATTATCAACCATTAATTATTATAATGTTTTATTCTAATATAATACCATTTACTTCATTTATATGAAAAATCCATGTCATCAAAATTATTCAGTCACACTATGGAGCGGTGTGGAAGGAATGTAGTTTAAAAGGGTAATTATGGGAAATAGGGGGGGGGGGGTCACTCAACCTCTATCTCCTTCCATAAAATATCAAATTTTCAATGAATTATTTACTGATTCCCCAATAGAATCATGTCCTTGGATTATCCTTCTATAGTAATACATTTTATATCACATTGAAAATCCATTCATACAGCCCTTTTGAAAAAAGATTCCATTTAGGTTACTTTTAGAATATACTCTACATCAGGAATCCCTTATAATTCCTTATCCTAATTAAATGTTATTCAAATAGATAAACATACTCTTTGGTCTACTAGGGAAATATATTGATATTATCATATACCACTTAATTATATATAATGTTAATACCCTATAATTCATTATTATGATGGAATGTTATTCACCTAGACAACCATGCCATTCAATTGATTATGGAAAACTATTGATATAAAAACATATTCCTTATTCAATACATGAAAACATGCAATCCATTATTTGATTTTTAATAGATTTATTATATCTATTCATTATTAAAAACTATGTTCTTTATTATATATCCATTCTCTTCATATGATATATGGAATGGACTAATCATGTAATTGGTAGCCCCCAAAACTATATAACCCTTGATGAATTTGTAGGTATCAAGAGAGAAAATACATTGGGTATTTGGTGTATGGAAACCTTTTTTATGAATTATGTATATGAATATGGACTTGATGGTATAATTATAATTTTTGACATTATGTAGTCCTTCATAGAGGGATCTATCATTGATATTCAGGTAAATATTAATTTCTATTTTTATATCATTCATGGGGTCTTTGTTCATATATGTTTAATTTATATGAAATAATTTGATCATTTATTCCCACTATACTATTTATAGTAAGATTATTTCATATTATCTTTCACTGTACATGATATATTACCAAGAATCTATTCTCTCCCTTTTCTTATGATTCCAATTTCCTTGAGTAATGAAGAGGAGCACTATATATTACATTCTAAGGATAATATTGATGTAGGAAGAATGAAACATTTAAATAAAGATTTTATATACCATGTATTTTATGTTATAATAATGTAATTTAATGTTCCTTTAAGTATTTATTCTCTTAAAGAATTCTAAACATTAATTTTTTGGTATGTGGTCTCTCATATTCTAAATACCATGTAGTAATGAACCCACAAAATTTTGTTTATCAAGGTTAGGGGAATTACATAACCACACTTTTTTTCCAGAGAGTGATATATTAAGGTTATTAGGTATAGTATAATTTTTATATACCTTGGTTCCACGCAAAATCAATTTTCTAGAATATTTCTTAAATCTATGGACATAACTGATCTGTCTATACTATTATTTGTTTTATTTATATACCCTAATGTTTTTACTGAATATTTTTCAAGATTACCTTAAAAATGATATGTGGATTTTTTCATTATCATTCTTCTTGTAACTTGTCTGATATTTTTACCTTCCCACCACATGAAACCGATAGAGTTATGAGAATTTAGGGTGTGATTGGATGATCTTTAATATTAAAGATATATCTAATCATGTGTTTTACCATGAATAAGACTAATATGATTTTTCAATATGGATAAATGTGGTTTACACTCGTGTACTAACTACCAAAATGTAAATAAAGAAATAATGAAAATTAAATACTCTTTACCCCACATTTATATTATGTTTAATCAACTAAAAGGATATTAATAGTTTTTCAGATCAAACTATTACTAGGATACCAATAACATTGGGTAAGAGAGGGTAATATTCCAAACATTGTAAAATTATTTCAGGGAATTTGTGTGTGCATTTTCTATATACCAATTTACTTAATTGTCACTATTGGATCCAAGAAGTGATGAATTATAGGGATTTGAGTTTTAATAAATTAATTCTTATGGATTATAAATTTTTTAAATCCATTATATATTGGGATAAGTATAAGAAGATTTTTAATTCCATGTATTCCTTATCATAGAGGGATGTTAAAAGATATTTAATCAGAAATTCTATAAATTTTATTCACCTATGATGAAATTTACTTTGAAGATAATGAAGTTGTAATTGAATAAAAACATCATTATATTTTAGATTAGTTAAAAAGGATTCTTACATAGTTCTAATTTGAACATTTTTAAAATAATGTGATGGATTTGTGGTTTATTTTGATGATGCTAGAGTATACTTGAGCTTTGTGCTCATGGAAGGAGTGAATGGTGTAACATATGGATCGATATAGTTGAAAACATGAAAATAAAATTATCATAAACATTACTAGGATTTATCTATATTGTTCAAATTCATGAAGAGTCATATGTGTTATGTTTTTTATGAGAAGTTTACTATGAACATAACCTATAATATTTTAAAGTGTATGTTCTCCTAGAGAGATTCAAACATAAGGAAACATAGGTGGGTTGAGTATATTTAGAGTTCAATTTTTTAAATCTTTTATAAACATTAGAAATTAAATTCCATATATGACTCTTTAAAAAGTAATATGAAATCTCATTTTGTTAAATAAGTAGTTGTAAAAAGTTTGTTTATGGGCATTTGGCTGACTTTCACTTTAAAAGAAAAAGTGAAAGAATATCATACGATGTTATATAGTATGAACAAAATGTTTTCACTTTTGGAACCCAAAAAATAAGATCTGTTATATAGTTCTAATTATTATATGATTCAATATATATTATATAGTTGGGAAACAATTTATGGATGCTTCTTCATGTTTGATTTGACTCCACACTTTAGGAAATAGTAAATGGTTCCCTTTATTTTTGGAAAGGTGTTTATTAATTTTTTTTAATAATTTCAAGTTATGTGGTTTATCATTGATATTTAAAGATATAAAATTATATTAGGAACCCATTTTGGGGGCATAGTATGAAGAATGTGGTAGATGAATTCATTTCTCAATATAATTTATGTTAATAGGTAAAATAAGAGCATCAATGACTAAAAGAATTATTTCAACCATTACCTCTATCAATATTAAAATGTGAAGATATTTACACGTACTTCTTGTTTTTTTACAAAAATATCCATATAATAATGATTTCATTTGGATGGTAGTGTATTGATTTTAAAATTTCATACATTTCTTTTCCAATTTAGAAATGTAATATATTATAAATCTGGGTAAATTTTACATTAAGGTTATGATAAAATTCATGATATTTTTATGTCCATTATATTATATGAAGATTAATATTTCACATATTGATTCTAGAAAGGTATGTAGAAGCCTATGAGAAATAAATCGAGAATTTATATAACTTTTCATCCATAGATTAATAGTTACACTAAAAAGACCATTTAGATTGTGAATGATATTCATTAATAACATATGATTTATTTTTAAGAGACCTTGGGAAGACTATATTCCTTTGAATAAATTTTACTATAAAAATTATATTATTCTTTATTTCATGGGGAACTATTTGATGTTTTACATGGAATTCTATGCAAATCTCCATTTTTTTGGATTGAATTGGGTGAAAAAATATTTATAGGGTCTTGTTTGGTGCAAGATATGACATATCAAATTAAATTGATTGTAGAGACCCAAAGCTTGGAGTAAATGGAAATTACATTACTTTTGCGGAATACTTAGTACATAAGAAAAGCAGACACACAAGGACCGTAATAGTTTAGTGTGTTTGGAAACTCGAAAAAAAAATCTTCTAATCATGGTGAAAGATCTTCAACATCTCCCATAAAGATCTTCCCCTTTTGTTTTCCTACCTAAAACCTTTATTTATATACTGGGGAAAATAAAACATATAAAGGGTGAGATCAAATTCTCATTAAGGGTAATCATGGATAAAATAAAACAAATAATATAAATTTGAACTTAAAAACATGACCATAATGTTTAAACATCAAAAGCTTGAGAAATGATATAACATGGAAGTATGTAAGGCATAGATCATAAAGAAACATTAAGCATGATAAAATAGCATGGGAGTAAAACATGTAATTGTGGAAACCATTAAGCACATGTTATGATTTCCATAGTATCCAAGGCATTGCTACCAATACCATCTTAGTGGAAAAAGTCCCTTTCTGAATCGAGTTCACTCCTCGTTCCAGTCCTTTATTACTGAACCAGTTTAACTTTCTGTTCCAGCCATGTCTATCTCATGAGATATAAATATTTACCCAATGCATTGGAGGGAGATATAGGTCCCACCCATCTCATAATGAAATCATTCTTACTTGTTCCACAAAATAAACATACATCATTCATAATAACCCAACTAATAAAATGGGTTTCATAAAAATAATCCCATCATCACATAATCCATATAAAAGAAATGGATATCATTTCATAATAAGACAAGTGAAACCATGTAAATCATAGATACATTATACTTGAAACATACACATATGAAATAATTCCATCTTAGATGGATAATGGTTTTGATAAAACACTATAAATGAATTCTTGAGGAAAATATCCTTTCTTCTTCAAAATCATTTTCTTTTCACAAAATGTCATGCAATTTTAAAAGAAAATGATTTTTTTTGAAAATATTCATGAAATCTTTTGGAGGAATCTTCATGAAAATAAGGCTTTATAAAACCGTAAAAATCCGTTCACACCGTATAAGTTAAAAATAACAATCTCCTCGTACTTTTGTCGGAAAAGTCAAAAAGTACCTCGTATGGTAAACAAAAGAAAGATTCCTTCCATACGATGAGGTAAAAGTAAGAAAAGGGAAAAAATATATTAAACATACATTGAAAGAAAGTAAACATTTTGTGAAAACATTTTGAGAGCATATGGACATGGATAATAAACATAACCCCCAATAAATACTTACGAGTAAACAATCTCGGATAAGAATGTGATTGGAATAATTATCCCTTACCTTAGGTCCGATATGCTTCGTATGTATCCGAACATCCTGTATAATGATTTAAATAATGTCATTGACTTATTACACAATCATATTCATTGTTATGATATCATATATGGTTCACTTATGACTTTATATTACCCGTTCTTTTGTAAATTCCATGTTAAAGAGCGTTTTTGGGTAAAATCGTTTCATTTGTCATCTGTGTTTTGACTTGTAATTATTCATATGATTAATTAGATCATGAATAATTAATTCCAGAATATAAAACATTATTTATATATAATATATATTCAGAATATACATATATTTAATAGATTGATAAATGGAAAGAAATACACCGTTCATGGAGACGGTAGGCCGTACGTACGCATGAATGTTGTTTTAGTTTCCTCATTTAATTGAATGGAATTAATTGGATGACATAAATATATATATACATAAATCCAGTATCATTATTATTTCATATATTTCATTATTACTTATTATATATACTTTATAATCATTCATGAATGGTTAATCATTGAGAATGAATCTCATCGCGTCGTGGAGACGGTAGTCCATACGTACGCACGAGCGATGATATCGTTCCCATAATTATTGAATTTAATTGGAGTGGATGATACAATATATCAGAATCAGTATGATGTTATAATAACTATATATAGTTATTCTTTACACCATTATACCCATCCAAGTAAGGTGGTGTTGTAAAAACAGATTACACAACGGCGTGGAGACGGTATTCCGTACGTACGCATGCGCGGTGATTTCGTTTTCCGTAGGATGGATAGAAGGTGAAATGGGGTTGTTTCATATTTATAATAACATATCAGTATATTAGTGATACTGATGTTATTAATTTATAATGAATCAACTAAATAAGAAGAAGTTGAAGAAGAAATAAGCTTGAAATAATCGGTATAAGAGATTACCTCTTCTTCGACGCACCTCCTTTAAACTTCTTCTTAGGGCACTAGGGTTGGTCTTTTAAGAAGAAAAGTACCTCTATAAGGTTTCTAGGGAAGTGGGGAAGTTAAATGGGCAGAGGTTGGCTGAGATTCAAGGCTCAAAATGGTGTGAGGAAGAGAGGGAGGAGGTGCCCTTTTATAAGGGAGGAGAAGGGAACCTTTGGAATCCTAAAAAATATTAGTTTAATATAAATTCAAACCCCACATAAAAACATCCAAAAATGACTCAATTCTAATATTAGACGAGATAGGGTTGTAACCAATCAAATTTAGACATGTTTTGATCTTATTTTAAACCTTATCATTTTGATTTATCCTTATTTAATCTATTTAAGTTTATTGGTGGTAATAAAATTCTAAATTTTAAATGGTTATAAATAATCACTTATGTGTTGTTAATTTTCCATAATTGGATACTTTATGACATTTTATACTATATATATTTCAATTTATAAATTTTAAATATTTTTGTGATTTTTAAACAATTTAATAATATGTTAATTTTATAAAATAACAATAGTGTCAATTTTGACACTATTCATTTATTTGAATTTAAATAAAATCTACACGGATATATTTGAACTAAAATATTTAATATATTCCTAACATGTTAAATTTGTCTAGAAAATTATTGGAGAATATTAAATAGTTTATATAATATTTATTTTAATATTTTTAAAACCATTTATTTGGTATATCTCTTAATAAAAATAATTAGTACAACATTTTTGTATAATTATTTAATATACTTATTTGTTGCATAAAAATTAAAAATAAAATCCTTTGATGAAGATAAATATCAAATATTTTATAATAATAATTTTACTCGAATTTATCATCTTAAAATAACAACATGTAAATTGTTATCTTTATTAAATTATGAAGGTGACAACTTTGGAATCATTTAAAATAAAATATTATAAGTGTCATAATCGCCATAATAAGGATAAAAATGGTCAAGAATTATGCTAGTGGATGATTATGGTTTATATATACACTAATAATAAGTTTTGTGCAGATTTTTGGGCCTTTTGATATGTATTACTATTTCAATAAAAACTATATTATTGATTTTTCACTAAATAAATAATTTTTGCATCATTAATGTATAAGATAATAAGGTAATTAAATAAATATTAAAAAATTACAAATAAATTAACATGATAAAGAAAAAAATTTTATCTTTCAAATGAGTATTTATAATCGAATTTATATTCTGTATAAACTTATAGTAAAAATACTTTAATTATTAAAGTTGAGTGAGACATATTTCACTTTCCTTTAAATAAAATAAACTAAAGGTCTTAATCACCTCCAAGTGGGTTCTAATGGATTCCATTTCGACCCAAATATGAATTAGGACGAAATATAATCATCCAATTGTATTAAGACAAGTATTAGGATAATTTTATAATATTATATTTACCCTTAATTACCCAATTTACCTTTTACTATGGTAAATAAAATTTACCGTTGTTACTATTCATAAAGCCCAAAAATAAAAATTAGTCTATTAATATAATTTAGACCCACTGATTCCAAATATGGAATCCATTTTTCCAAATTCAATACACAGAATTTTCAGAAATTAAATTAAAATTAATCCCGTTGTCAAAAGAAAATGAGTTTTTGTTTAAAACATTGCAAAAGATTGAATTTATTTAACCTTCGAAATCAATGTAAATCAATGCTAATGACATACATTATATTAAATGGTAAAAATATATTCCATTTATACTTTAAAACCATTCAATATTATAATTTAACCACATAAGTTATTACGATGAAAAAATTTGTTTTTAATTAAAATATAGCGTGTTTTTACTATTCATTAAAATATGAAAGTTATCAAAATAATATGAAAAATTTATCCAAGGTAAAATTTTATATCCTGATTCCAAATAATAATTTTATTTTGTAAAATTGAACTTATAAACATGTCAAAAACTATATTTAAAGTGGGTGCGCCATCAAAAGGCGGCAAAACTACATTTTTTGAAAAATACTTATTTTACCCGAAAAATTTATTTTGTTCTTATACCATGTTCTAGAAAATGTGTAAGATGAATAATAATGTTATAAAATTTAATTTTTTTAATACTATTCATAACGGCTTGTTCATAATAATATAATAATATATCGTTGTTTAGTAAAACTCGGTATTGCGTACAACACACGCTATCGAGGAAGGTCGTGATTGCGTGTAATGCAAGACAAGTCAGGGTTGCGTGTAGTGCAAGACTCCTTTGTTGTTGCATATAACAAAATAAATTGAATATATATATTTATACTCAATGTTTTGTAGAATAACTACTATCAAACAAACATGAAATTGTGTGTAACATGATCCAAGATTAGTGTTGCGTATACTGCAAGCTAAT
This sequence comes from Viscum album, assembly GCA_963277665.1. Lineage (NCBI taxonomy): Eukaryota > Viridiplantae > Streptophyta > Magnoliopsida > Santalales > Viscaceae > Viscum > Viscum album. Next base: position 511,649,540 of record OY728142.1, on the reverse strand, counting down.
ACGGTGTTGCATATAGCGCAAGATAATCTTGGTGTAGTGTACAATAGAAGATATGAAAGAAATTAAAACGAATATATCTTATAAAATCTCGGGTTGTTACATTGATCTAAAAGATAATTGTGATGGAAAAATGTAAAAAAGTATTATCCAGATCAACGATGATGAAATTTTGAATCTTATGAAGGGGACAGTGTATTTTTCTAGGAGTTTCCTTAATTAGGAAAATGATGACATACATGAAAAGGGAAGTTAACACTACTATATGTGGGGTGTTTATGATTAATGAGCGTATCCATGAAATAACATACTAGTTATCTTAATTTCAATAATAAAGTTAATTTTACAACATATTTTTTCAGTTTAAAAATTGAGAAAGTATCATCTAAATCAAAATCATGTATGAATTGGAAAAACAATTGATTTAGAACTAGATATGGATTCTACTGAAACACTACTGTGTATTATTATTTATAAAGAAAGAATTATAAGGCAATATAATACTCCCTTACTATGGGTGTTTTAGAAACATAGAATAATCAAAGAGGAAATATATGAAAGAGAAAGTTATATACAATAATGATGGATTTTTTTAAATGCTTAGTGGATTTCTAGGGGTTAATGGAGAGGATAATTTTAACCCACAAGTTTTTATGTTAAAGTGATTTTTAATTTTCATGATTATATATAGATAAATACAAGGTTTTATATATTATGTGATCAATATGTATATAATGATTATTCTATTAATAAAATAATTTTATTCTTCTTATATTTTTTTGTCGATATTTTTGAAAGGTAAATAGATAATTTGGTCAAGGTTATAATGTGAATAATTAATTAAAATTTTTGAACAGAATTTGAGTGACAGAATTAAAATTGTTATATGATTGATAATTTAGATGTTGAGGGGACAAGTTTAACCAAATATTGATTCATTTATGCATGCGGAATTTATGATGGATAAGGGGATGGTGTGTATACATAATGATGATCACTGTTATATTTTATCATAAATTATATCAATCCTTTCTCCAAATAATAGCTGTATCTCAAAAAAAAAATAGTGGTTCATGGATGAGTTTATATACTTTGATCAAATTTTAATTTTGAATAATATAATCCTAATATGATGAGTATTACTCTTGATTATTTAAAAGGAGATGTTTTTTATTAATTTTTGTTCACCTGTTTGAAGTGAATGATGGTGTTCCATTACTTCTTGGTAGTTTTCTATTGTTATAAAATTCATATTTTCCAATTCTCATCTTGGAGGTAGAAAATTCATTTTCCAGACATTTGACATGGGTTCATGTAAAATGAAACAAGGACCATGCCACCGACTAGAATCTCACCTTCATGTTTTCCTCATTTTAATTATTTATACAATGAGTGAAATTGTTATTAACATATTTTTATATGGGTATTTTATTTGTATGTTTTTACATATAATATAGTTATCCAAGTACATAAACATATTTAATTCATATAATACCACAAATCTCAACTATGTTGGAAGGACTAATCTATTTCTATCATTTGGATAATTTTAATGTAAATTATTAATAACTTTTAAAATAAAATGATATTTTTTTTAATGAATACTGATTTATGATAAATCATTTTTTAGAATTTTAGAAATCATTATTTTTTATAAAAACTTGGTTTTCTTGAAAAAATGGGTTTTAGTATCCATCCATTTATTAATTAAATTGAGTATTTTGATTAAAATATTAATGAAATGATTTTTAAGGGGTGATTTGATTAATAATGTCTAATAGTTTTTTGTGGTTATATTTTTGTAAAATGAGTTAGGATTCATTTAAATAGTTTAAATATTTTTTTTGTTATATATTTTTTTTTGAAATTTTACTGAAGGTTTGATTTTTTAAATTTAAAAATAATTTTTTGATTATTTTTTATAAATAGAATGTTATATTTCCACTATGGATTTTGATTAATTTTGGAAATATCTATGGGCAATGTTATTGAAAATAACAAGAAATAGTATTTAACCATGTTTAAATGGATATATTCTATACTTTTATTCTATAGGTTCTTATTTAGAAGAGTATGAATGTAAGTGTATAAGTGGAAACATTTTCCACATGATGGGATGAGTGGGTGATGAATTTTTTTGTCTAGGATTCAATGAATTACAATTGTATTTTCCATGGTGGTATAAATAACCTCGTGCATAATAGTTTTTTATTATTTGATAAACCAAGTGTCTTGATTCCTATTTCACATGATATGTTTTTTATTATGACATGTGTGTTTTTACAAGGGATTTTATACTGATTCTCTATGTGAATTAGTGAATCTCCCAATGAATTTTTATGAAGAATGTTATATTTTTTTCAATAATTAATGAAGTCAATATTGATGGATATATATAAAGAGATCAATGAATAAAGATATTGAGGAACCCATTGTAATGAGATACAACATGTATTTTTACTGTATATATATATATATATACATTTCTATCTATACGAGTTTCCATGGATGATAAATTGTGAATGTGATGTGATTCTAGTTATAACCATACTGGATTTTTCTATTGAAGATTGGAAAAGGATTGTTGATCTACTGCTATAGATTGAAACTCACTACATACTATCATATATTAGTTTGATGTGTTGTAATACAATGATATTATTGTAATATGAGTATGTAGATGCTTGAAGTGTTGATATATAGAATCAAATTTTCAGTTTCATGAATCAACCCAAGTAACCCTCAACCAGGAACCCAAAAGGGCCTATGAAAGGAACCTGACGATTTTTATTATCCCCACGGGTTGGAAACTGGTTTTAGGGAAACAAAACAAACACAATGGGAATGATTTCACAAAATAAATTTTATTAATCTCGAAAAATAAATCTCACCATATATTCGATATCACCCATTCAATGGTTAGACTTCCATTCACATAAAATAAGAAGGTTCAAAACATAACCATTACTTAACAGGTTATAATCATAAAGAACATCAAACACACTTTGAAATATATTAGGTGTAAAATTGAAATGAAGAAAAGAAGGGTTGATAAGGAAGATACATATGTGATATGAAATAAAACCAAAATACCCAATAAAATATCCACATGGCTTAAAGGTCACCATCTAAACATTCCATTATAACTGATCCATGAATGGCTTGGAAGGAGAAGTCCACAAGAAGGATTTCCTCACTACCAAAACCTGAACTTAAAAAAGAAACTCAGTCCACAATCTTGATGTGGTTTAAGAAGGGTGTTAGAATAAATATCCTAGTCGGATATCACCAGAGTCCATGCATTTCCTTTAACAAAACACCATAAATAATATTTTAAAAAAATATTTAAAAAATAATATTTTCGTCATTTTGTGGTAGTAAACATTAAACTTTACCAAATCCATTTTTTGAGACCAAGTATGCACTTTAAAGGAAAATTTTAAATTTTCTTTGAAAAATTATTATAAAAACTTAATCTTTGAAAATCCCATTTTTAATTACACTTATAAAACTACACATGAAAAAATCATAGATGACTAAGAAAAATATTAAGAAGATAAAAAGATAGGTATAATAAATTATAGAATTTAAATAGTTGTACAATTTAGATACTAAAAATTTGATAATTATTTGAATTAGTGGTATATGGACCAAGAACAAAAATATATAACATTCATAACATAAAAAGTGTAATATATCATGGTGGTAACCCAATATGAAAATAAAATGGAACTAAAGCTAAAATACCATAAACAAGAATTAGTAAAGTGTATACATTCATGGGTAATTTATAAAACTCCATTGAGATGGTCATAGACATACTTGAGTAAAACCATCTGTTGGCATATTAATGAAGTTCTTAGATAATAACCTCCCACACTAATCTAACCTAACCTAACTGATGGGAATTTCTATACTTATATTACAACATACAACTAGGGGACACTAAAATATATATAAATATAACCATAATAATAAACATCTCTCAATATCTCACCGAGGCACCTAGGATCCACATGAAGATAATGAAAAGTTGTAGGGAAACAATTATCAAATAACATTTATAGATAAAAACTTCACAATTACATCTACTCATCTCACCTCTATGCGCCCTATAATACAATTCCTCTACTTATTATATACAACAATATTAAAAATCACAACAATTATCAATTTCGCATATACTGTGATAACATGGGGCTTCCAGTGGGGCTATAAAAAATTTATGAAAACCATTTGTTAACATTTCCATCTAGGCCTTTGTTTTTCAGATAGATATAAAATTTCTAAAACATCCTTTTAAATCATTTAAATGTCAATTTTATTATTACATTACATTAAAAGTTACAAAACTTACCATTTATTTCTAGTTTAGATAAAAAAATTTAAATTACTTTTGAAAACTAATTGAAATTAAAGAAACACCATTTAAATCTATTTTAAAGCATGAAACCAAAAGTATAAACTAAATCCATCCTAAAAATAAAAATAAAAAATTGAATCATTATAATTTGGAATGAGGTAAAATCATTAACATAACTTACATTTAAAAAACAAAAAATTTATAGGGTAAAATCATTAAAAATTTACCTACAATAAAAATCCAGTATTGTGAAATCAATTAAAAGTATAACAAACATTCATGTATGTAATTTATTTAATAAAAAACCTTTTACATTTTTTCAAATACATAATACACATTATTCATACTTTGGAACCCATGGTGATAAAGGCCTCTGAAAATCCAATTTTTAAATCAAAAACTTCATTCATAAACAATTAATAATAAATTTATATGTTCATTAGAATAGATAAATTTAATATAAATGGATTTATAAAACTTCTTGAATTATATGGTATGGAAAGAAAAGAAAATTAATAGAAAATAAAACCTCACTATCCATGTTTCACTAGCTTGGGTCTAATACATTTTAATAAGTTCCAATAAATACCAAAATCTAAGAAAATTTTAATATAATAAAAATACCCACATAAAAATCAAGTTGTAGTGAACCATAGGTCACTGGGACCATTATATGGTTAAACAAGAAGGGAATAATAAGAAAATAATGGGATAAGAAGAGAAGGAGGGAATAACCTTGAAGAATCCATTTTAAATCGAAGAAGAATAGTTAAAAATAAAAGGGTAAATAAATTTTGATCACCAAAGTCTTGTTAGGGGAGAAATAGCAGTATGAATAGTTGATCACTTATACTATTGATTTACCATGGGTAGTATGATTGAAATATCCATTGGAAATTCATGTATAAATAATTACAGCAAAAAAAATGAAGTTATGGAACTCTTCTTACCCTTTGAATAAGTATATTGGAAGTGGGAAGTCACTACACCCTACCCACATCTCAAAGTAAACCTTTCATAGAACTTAGTAAAAATAGAAAAATTCAATGAAAATATAGGCAATGATAATACATTCAACTTATGTACATAAATTATTAAATTATTATAGGAGAATTAACATTATTTATACTTTTTTTCTATATGCATGGGAGAAACCACTATGACTTTTTTCTATTATTTGAAGTATAAAAGAATTATAGTCAAATGAAAAACACCATCAAAAATATTTTATTATATGGTGATTAATGTTATATAATCTTCTGATTACTATTAATTTTTCAGGATCACTGTTTACTCACTTCTTCACACTTTTTAGGGTTGATCACCACTTCCTTTTATGGGAAACTTCATCCAGTTTTATATGTCACACTGCCTTCCTACATTCATAGAGAATCCTCCAAATAGAATGTCACCATTTATGTCATATATAAGTATTGACCTCCATCACTTTCCATGTTAAACAATTCTAAATTATTCCTTAAAAATAATTCCTTCTAGAAGGTTCACCAATATTCTGGACCACCCTTTATGTCATTGGAAGATACAAACCTCTAATAACCCAATTTCAACGGAATGAGATAAGATATCATTTCCCGCACTCTGTGTCTTGATATCTACCAGCAATTAAATTTTCAATGCATGAAAATTCAATTCTCAAATTTCTAATAACCCGAAATTCTGATGCTCTGAAATTTTTACCATCTTCTCTTCTAATACTCTGAAATTTTGATTGCCATAACTAGGCTTCAAATCCCAATAATCTCCCACTTCAAAAATTATTCTAGGGAAAACCATGAATTCACTCATTAGGAAACTTCCTTTATTTATAATAAGAGTGTTCCTCCAACTTTACTTATTCTATTCATCCAATACCCCCAAGAAATGACATAACCTCAAACATTCTTGAAATGAGGACTTGGGGAACATGTCAACATAATTTTGGCTATTAGTGGTTTTTGGGAGATTCAAAAATTTCTCCTCTAATATATTCTTTATGAAGTGGTAATTGAGGTCTATATACTTTTTACTTACATAAAATTCCAGATTTTTAGACAAGTGGATTAAATATTGGATATCATTAAAAATAATTCCTTCTTCCTAAATTATTTCTAATTGCTTCAATAACAGTTTTAAACAAAGAAACTCTTTCCTAGATTCCATTACCACTGAACTCTCTACTTCTATTGTACTTAATGTAAAAATCCTCTAAAGTCATGATATCCAACTAATTATTGTTCCACCATAAATAAATATGAAACATATTGTGATCTTTTTACTATATGAGTCTATAGAAAAGTTAGCATCAATTAAAACGTGAACCTAACCGTCCTTCCTAGAGAAAAGAGCCTGATATTTCTTTCATTTCAAATAATAAAATATCCACTTGATAGATTACCAATGTTCCTTTCTAGGGTTTGACATAAATATACTTAAAACTCCCACTACAAATATAATATCTTGGTGAGTATAAATCATTATAAACATTATACTTCTAAAATATAAATCATAAGGTACATGATATATGTATTGATAATCTACTTTATTGGCGGTTTTTTTGACAAATAAATATTGAATTTTCCAATAAGAGGGATGGGGTAGAAACTAGTTTTTCATTTTTTCCATTCCATACCTTTCATTGATATTTTAGATACAATCTTTCTAACATATAACCAATGTTACAGTCTTCCAATATCTTTCACTTATCATTCCAAATATCTTCTTTTCTTTTCTAAGATCATTAATCTAAAACTTCTAGAAAACATATTTTACAATTTATGAATATTTTTAATATATAGTCCAACCAACAACATTTCATAGATAAACAAAAAAAATGATGAAATTACCATCATCCCAGTACATACAGAAACAAAAATGATTAGTGTTACACCTATTAAATCCATATAATGACACGAATGAATCCAATTTCCAATTCCACTATTTTAGTGATTATTTTATTCCATACAATATTTTCTACATTTTACATATGATATTCGGATTCCCAAATTTAGGTACACCTATTAGATGTTTTATATAGATTACCTCACCTAAATATCTATAAATGAAAACGATAGTGACATCCATCTTTTTAGAAACCTATTTTCTGATGAAACCTTACCATGCACTCTTCTGATAGTAGAATGATTTACTACCCATCACCACCATTATCGATTTATATCTATTCTTTCCATTAGTCACTTTTTAGTACAGTATACCCACTTTTTCTTAAGTACATTTTCCCCCTCTGGTAGTTCATCTATCTCTAATGATACGTTGAACTTCAATGAATCCATTTCCTTATTCATGGATGACTCCAACTACTTAGAGTCCCTAAAATAACTGATTATTTAATTTTTTCAGGTTCTCCTACATCCGATAGTAGTAGAAAGTTTAAATCGTATCCAAACCTCTGTACAAGTCAACCGATTCTGGTTGTTATCAATTGAATCAGCTAATTTTAACTAATTTGATATGCTCTTTCTATTGGTACTTGAACCTCTGGTACTCGTGCACCCAATGTATGAACCTTTAGTTCACCCTATTGAGATTCATATTCTTTTGATCTTTATGAAATTTCTGGTTTACTTAATTTTGGACAGTTGATGCTTTCAAAATCTACATCCGAGTTATAATTTTTTTTGAAAACTATCAATACACTGACCAAACTAGACTTCTACAGTTGGTTCTCAATCAACTTACCACTCCTCCAATTTTAATTCCTTCCACAGAACCTTCTCATTAAATAAAACATCCCTACTTCTGATGATTTGTTTCCTTTCACAATATCTCAAATGATATGAAATTTTTTTATCTCTATAAACAAGGAAACACTATATTTTTTATTTAGATTCATGTTTTCCAGGGTCTATAGAATTTACATTTACATGTACTAAACAATGGAAGAATCCAAGATAATTAAATTTTGGTCATTTTCTAGATGACCACTTCTCCAGAAGTTCTTTTTCAACTATCGTTCTTGGAATTTGGTGAGATAGGTTATCTTGTTAAGATCCTCATCCCAAATCTCCTTATGAATTCCCAAGTACAGACACATTATTCCAACATTCTCTATCAATGCATGATTCATCCTTTCAGCTAATATATTATAATATGTAGTTCTGATACCCATCTTATCAAGCCTTATCCCTTATTGCATAATTTCTTGAAGTTTTATCCAATGAACTCACCACCACTGTTTATTGGAATTTACTTCAACTTACATCCACATTCCCTTTCTTCCAGTTCTTTCCACTGAATAAACACCTAAAATATATTATATCTATTCTTCAATAATTAAATAAATACATTGTTTATATCATTATATATGAAAGTTATAATTAAAATTAAACCAATGTAGGATTGAATATGGGAAGTTTCCCAAACATATGAGTGTACAAGATATAAATTATAATTCTTATGCTTCATACCATCTAAGATTAAGGACAATATATTCTGATTTCCCATTAAACATCATTAGCACTATATATTTTCCATGTGAGTTGGATTCAACATTCCCTTTGACTTTAGAACATTCATGTTATTTTCACTAAGGTGACCAAACCCACAACACCATACATCGGGTTTATGAGAAGTTTAGCTTCTAATAACTGCACTCCCATATGAATTTATAGTCATATAATGTGTCCCATTCTTTACAAGTTTTTAAATAACTATAGATCATCTAGAAACCTTAAATACTTCATTTATAAATCTATTTATGTAGAAAGTACCATCCCATTTCCAAATTTTAAAAAGATTCTTCCAAAGGGAAGAGGTGTGGACAACCTATGATAGTTTGAAGAATCCTCCATTCTTTATTCAGATGTTGGAATTCCCTTTCCCAAAAATTTATAGGGACTCAATATCCTCTATATGGACTTTAAGTTTTTTTACCAATACATAATTGAATATGAATCTCCGATCACCAGTGGAATGAATGGATTCTCTAGATCCAGTCACTCAAGATTCTTACAGAGTATTCAAAAATAATAGATATGATTTTATTTCTTCTATTGAGTTTATAGAGTATGAACTATTAGATATTAAAGCCTTTCTAGTAATCTATCATTGAAACATATAGAGTGTTTCTTGAGATAACATTCATTCCCACATTTCTTTCAGGTAGGACCAAGACCATCCAACTTACTTTGACCCCTCTCAATAGAATTTTCTTCCAATTTTTTCTCCTAATAAACCCGCTTCTGATGGGTTAAACTACCCCTTCCATTGGTATTAATGGCACTAACATAAGGTTATTAAACTTCATTTCATTGTGTTTCTTCATTGATTATCAGATCAATGATACCATAAACCACGCTATCAATATTTACCCTAGAATTAATAACTGTAGTAACCATTTCATCCCAGCTCTCTAGAAGTGAATATAAGAGTAACCAAACCCATATATCATTAGTAAAATTCACCTTTGTTGATTTTAGTTTCCCCAAAATCAGATTTATGCAATTAAAATGTTCTTATACTAGTATTCCTTCCAAGAAACTCAATCTAAATAACCATCATAGCATGAAAACCTATTCATGTTCATCAGTTTTTTCATACTTGTATTCTAATACCTTTAAAACTTTCTCTATTGTATTATGACCTTGAATATTAAAAGAAATATTTATCTCTAGAAACATTATTATTAGCACCACATAATTCATATCTAGATTTTCCAATTCATATTTCGCTATTTGAACTAGATTTACCCATGATAGTGGAACTGCCAAGTCTTTCTGAATCAGATGATCTGTCAAAAGACAAAATCTATTCCATTGAATTTCTTGCTCTAGATCTTTCCTTCATCTGATTCTGTTCCTACTGATACTATTGGCACGTTTTACCATGAGCTTTTGAACTATCCCTCTAATAACACTTTTTGGGGGTGTGATGTTTGAATGAAAAATTTATCGTCTGTACTACCAATAGACTATTGGTAGTATAATCGATAGATCCTCTATAAGTTTATGAATAGATTAGTATGACTAAAAACCAAACCTTAAAAACTAAGATTCCCCTTTAGATGTGTATAATAGAACTAGGAAGTCACTAACCCTACCCACATAAAAAATTCAACCTCTTGGAAAACTCAACATAATATAATAAATGAAATAAATTTTGGAAATGGTAATTCAGGAAACTAAAGTAAATAAAGTATTAAATAAAAACATGGGTACTTTAGAATTATAACCTACATGCATGGGATAAACCATTGTGACTTATTTATATTATTGAAGGAAAAAATGATTACAATTAACTGAAAAAATTTTCATTAATATATCATTAAAAAGTGATTAATGCTCTATAAACTTCAAATGTACTATGCATGTGTCGTATTCACTATTGAAGGACTGGTTAATACTTTCATGGTCAATACCCAATTATTTTTATAGGAAACGTTTTATGGTATTCAATTTCATACCACCTTCCTAAATTCATGGAGAATCATCTAAATATAATGTTTCCATTTATGGACTGTAACACTATTAGCTTTTATTGAATTATGTGATAAGAACTTTTAGATTCATTTTTCCAAATAATTCATTCTAGATGGTTCAACAATATTTTGGACCATAATTTGATGTCATCATATGATACAAACTTTTGATGACCTAACTACTATTGAATGAGATGGACTATCATTTCCTACACACTGATTTTATTCATCTAACTTCGATCAAACTTACATTGAATGAAAATATGATAATCAAACTCTTGATGACCAATTATTTTTATGATCTTAATTTCCGATCATCTGGAATTATAATGCTATGAAATTTCATTTGTCAAAAATAGTCTTCAAATCCCAATAGTGATATCCCTCTAGATGAGACACATGAATTAGAGAAATAGGAAGCTATTAGGATATTAAAATTGATAAGTTAAAAATTAGAAAATTAAAAACATAAAAATATGGGAAACATCACCTCAATGCATGACCCTTTTGGTCACAAAATGAGACCCCTTAACAACTTTATGGAATGTCCTTCTATACTGTGATGTGAAGTACCTCCTTAGGTCATGATTGAGGATTATGTGATCTCAAATACCAAAAGGAAACATAGATATACAAGATATGGCCTCCCCCATGACACCTAAACCACAGTGAAACTCTAATCACCATGTCTTGGTTGACTCTTACCATACAAAGTCCGGGAAACCCATCTCTATAAAATAAAGGCTCCATGTTATATGGGTCCTTTGAACATGGTATAACCTATTATAACTTAAAATTTAAGTTCTCTAAAAGTTACCAATACACTAGGAAGAGAAATAAATTCAAAATTCAATAAATAAAAAATGATAATAAAAGAAAGGATAGAGTGTGATAATTCTCCCCACTATAACACTTACCATCAAAAAGTCACTAAAGAGTTAATAAGGGTCATGATAAACCCCACATAAAGGATAAATTTAAATGTAATGGAATGTAAAACCACAGGATTCAATTTCTAGAACACTCATAAGGAAAAGAATAAGTAACACCTAAAATTTAAAACCACAACAAAAACCAAAACTAGGAATGAGAAACTCTAAAAAAGACCAAAGTGATGATACCCATAGTGGGTATCCAAACTATTGAATTTTTATACTTATCATGGTTGATGGAATAAAACTAAAGACTTACTATAAAATCACCACTAATCACTACCCACTATCTATAACTGAAAATCTAAAATGAGACACCCATTCGAATGATGCATACCTAATCACACCAAAATGGATATAGATTTTTGAAACATATTAGAATAATGAGTATAATGTAAAGGAAAAAATAAATAAAAAATGAGTGAAATCGAAAATATTTTTCTGACTACTATCAATACTTGAGCTAAGATAGAGATTCCTACCCTCACCAATGTCCCAATTCATTGAAATTCTGAATATTTTCAAGAGAAACAAAATAATGGAAGGTCCTTGGAACTCTCAAATTGGAGGAATTAGAATACCCAAACAAGACACAATAATAGTATACAAGGTATTTATTCTCTCTAGGGGGAACAATAATAAATCAAGAAGATTCACTCATATCATCCCAATTTGTCTACTTAAATTTTATAAAGAACCATCCAAGCCCAACCTAACTCAATTCCCAGACTGTTCCACATCAAGGCCCAAAGTTCATTCCCAATTTCCATGAGCTAGTGATAAGAACAAATGTATAAAAGTTAGCCATTTGGGAACTATTTCACCTTTAAAAAACATGCATGACCCATTCATGAATTAAGTGTACACATCATCAAATAAATAGTTTCAACAATACATAAAGATAAAAATAGAGAATAATCTTAAATAACCATAAAAATATATCATAATTACTATCACATTAAAATTTAAAAACCATAGATATATATGATATCCATTAGTAAATCTACACAAAATCTCTAAATAGTTATAAGGCCAAAGAGGATGATACATGACATCCCAAACAATCCAAAATCATAAAATACTCTTCATGAGATAAACTCAATGAGTCTATAATATCCAATATCCCAAACCTACCATGAATGAAAAAAAATAAAAACAGACACTTAATGGCATCATTCTCTTACCTATATTGATGTCCAATAAAACATAGTATACATATTCTTTAGGTTATTTTCATGATGTGAGAAAAAATCCTAGTATGATACCACCATTAATCTAAATTGGTCATTTCTCCATGAAAAGCAATTTATCTAGTTTGAAAATCACTTTTAAAACAATGTAATTGGAAAAAAGTTCTTCAGAAATCCCTTTGGGTTATCTTAATAACTAATAATATTTCAAAAAAATGAATAAGAAAGTCTAAAAAAAGGAAGTGAAACCATATAGAATAGAAAAGGACAACTCACCTAAACATGAAATAATCATGAGTATACACATATAAATAAAAAAATCATATATTAAATACAGTGTTTTGGCATAAAATTAAGGGTGACCAAATGAAACAATGCATAAGAAACATGAATTATAGACTCTAACCAATAGGATCAAGTATGAATTATTCTAGGTTACGGTTAACTAGACAAAAAAGAGAGTAATACCTGTTTTGAATGTCTCTTGATATTCATGTGGACTTAATTTAGTCCCATGGGCTCTCTCATTCCCTTAGATAATGTTTCTTCTATAGGCTCCTTTTTTAACCTGGGAAACATTCTTTCCAAGGGATACCTTGGTCCCTTTGGTAACATTCCCTAGCTAGTTCAAAACATAATCTAAGGATTCAATTTCTTAGTTAACTTAAACACATATGGTGTCTTATGTTCCATAAAGGGGAAAACCATGTAAGCATTATAATTTCAAATAACATAAATCATTTTAAATTATAATAGCATAAAATGAATATTCCCATAATAGTTAAACACCAATAATAATGTAAAACCTCTTAAAAATGCCCTTAATAAATACATTTGAAACCATAAAACCCCTTTTATGTATTCTAAAAAATAAATCACAATCATATAAATGACTTATTTTGGAAAATAAATTTTGGAATATCAAATTGACAACACATATCATGAATCACAACAAACAAGTATAGAAAATTATTATAAATACAATTTAAAGTAAATTTAATGAATAAAACAAAAATAAATTATCAACTAAAGGTAATCCATGGAAAATCACCACTAGTGTAACACCCCAGGTAAATAAAGAATATGAAATTTTCATATTTATCCATATTTTTGAATAAATTATTAATATGACTTTAAATGGGATGCTATGCTCGATGGCATACCCAACATGCAACAATGAGTTTCTTGTGAATCTTACGTTGCACTATAATAATAAAATAATATTATTTTAAATGGTTGTTAACTTGTAGCCATTGTATTGGAGGTAATGGATAGAAATAACTAAAATATGATTATATATGTTTTTAAATGTTTTTACATTTATCCAATAAAAGATAAAGGCTTAAAATACAGAAAGAATTCAATTTTAGGAGTATATGCCCTAGTTTTCACTAAAGGTTCACTTATCGCCTTTTGATGGAAAACCGTCATTAAATATAGTTTTGTTCACTCTTATACATTCTATTGGACCAAATAAAACTCTTCTTTATAATCGGGACATCAAAATTTACTTTGTGTAAATTTTTGGTATCTTTCCGATAAAGTTTATTTTTTTAATGAATAGTGTAAAATATTGTATTTTAATTCAAAACCTATTTTTAATCTAATCTATTTATATGATTAGATTATCTTTTGAATTGGTTTTAAAGTGAAATTATAATATATTTTTACCATTAAATCCAATAGTGGTCGTTGGAATTAATTTCACTTTGAAATCATACTTAAACTAGTGTCAATCTTTTGATACTTATCGTTTCATAAAAACACGCTATTTGCTCTGACAGCGGGAATTAATTATTAAATTAATTAATGTGACTTATATGTTATGAATTTTGTAAAATAGACTTCATTTTTGAATTCGGAATATCAAATATAGCTTAGGGTGATTTTTTGGGATTTTTCTGAAAAACTTCAATTTTTGATGAATAGTGAAACCACTAAGTGGTACTTATAAAAACAGATTTTTCGTTTAAATGAAATTTTACCACTTCTGTGTTTTGAATTTCAAAAATCTCATATACATGGTTTTCATTAAGAAGTAAAATGTGGTTCAATGAGATTAAAATAATATTTTGGTGAATAGTAACTTTTAAGTTCTTAATCGTGATTAGAGGTAATTAGTGTAGTTTAAGGTAAAAATAATGTTTTAATAATATTAAATGAACTTGAAACATGTCCTAACCTCATTTTATGTGTCATTGACGACCAAGAAAACCCATGGGTCAACTTGGGGATCCCATGAAGCCACTTTGGTTGGAAAATGACATTAATATCTTTTTATTTAAAGTTAAAGTAAAAATGAGACAAACATGAAATGTTTTACTAAAACAATTTTTACATATGTTTATACAAATCATATTTTTGACTATAAATATTCATTGGAAATATAAAAAGATTTCCTACATCATAGTATTTTTTTATAATTTTTAGACATTAAATTAATTAAATTATTTATGACATCATGATGATGCAGCGATGACCTCATTATTTAATGATTTAAATAAAAGGAAAGATAATGTAATATCTAAGACCTAAACATGTCCAAAACCTATTTGATGAGTGGATTTAGAACCCTTATAACCTTATCCTAGAATTATATCAATGTGGTACCTCTTAAATCCGAATATCATTTTAAAATAAAGTGAATTTTCTTTACATTCCAAGAGTGCCCCTCCTCTCCTCTTATAAATGGACCCCACCTCTACCTCCTTACCGACACTCCCAAAGCCTTTGGCTCGGCCAAAACCTGCCCATTTTGTCTCTCCACTTCCCTCTCTTTCTCCTTGAAGCCTCACTTTGGGCAGAAGTCTTCCCAAGGAATCCTTTGATCTCAAACCAAAGGGAGTTACCCGATTTTAAGGTAATGTCTTCACTTGAGTCCTTTTGTTTTATTTTGCCTCTCCAACCTCCTAAACTATTTTTATTCATTTCTTTTGTAACAACTCCAGTATCTTAAATATACTAGGGTGTTTTTATAATAAGTATTCGAGATACACTTACACACACCTACATCTAATGGTTAAAGAACACACTGTTTCCGTGGATGGCGAATTTCTGCCTCACGAAACGATGATTGTTCAACACTCATATAACACCTTCAAAGGTGGACATTAAGATGTCACTATATTTATATATGATATATAATATGTTTATGTTTTAATTAAGCTTCTTTATTTTTCATTTATGGCATACCTTTATGGTTTCCATTATGGGTAAACGCGATATCTTTATTTAAGGAAGTGCGGACTACCGCCCCCTCAAAGTGATTTGATTCGTTAATACCATATGTGGCACGTATAAAGGATATATTTAATGATATTATATATGATACCATATTGGAATTAAAATACTATTATGTATCATTATGTTTTAATTCCATTAAATATGAAATAGAAATGGAAGTAGCGTGCATGTGTACGTACGACTTACCGTCTCCACGAACGGTGCATTTCATTTCTTAACTATAAATGATTAAGTAATATTATAAATACATGTATATGCTGGATATATATGATATATATGATATCCAAATCAGGAATGTCATTCTGAATATAAATAACCTTTGACCACATGAACAACATGTAATTGTAAGAAGTCCACTTTCGACTTAAGAACCAAATATCGACAAAACAAACATTATTAACTTAATGATTACATAATGTTTATAACATGGAAATAAGTGATATAAAAGGAATAATAAGCTTGAAAAAGGTTCTTAAGCAAGTAGAAATTAACTCAAGTTTATTATTCAGGACGTTAAAGAATGATCGAGTCAAGTCGAACCCAAGGTAAGGGATCCTACCCCTCTTTTTCTTTTTAAGTACACTCTTTTATGTCATTCCTTTTAAGCTCATCTTTCCTATGATTGGGATGTTCTTTTATATTACTACTACTTTAGTTTTTATGTTCATATGATGATAGACCCTATTTGATCTCATAAATCCATTTTTTGAAAGCTTTAAGTGGCGCCGTTAGGCTGCCGAGTTTTCGTAAGGGATTTTTCATCTCACAAAATTTCCGTGACATTTATGCTACATTTGCCACTATTTCCTTTAAGTGGTGATGTAATGCCCATTATTATACAATTTGTGTAGTATAATTTCATTTATGGGTATTCACATCTTCATTGTATGACCCTTCTTCCATGGGGTGTACGTTTCGAAAGTTACCCAACTCGGTAAGGGGACCTTTCACCCTCCTCTTTTTAAAAGACTTCTTTTGTTATGTCTTTTAATTCACATACTATTATGTTGGGATATGTTATTTTATATCTTTATTGATGTAAATTTTATTTCCAAGTGATGAGATGCCCTTTTTATCTCTCATCAACTCATTTTCTAAATTTTGAAGTGATGCCGTTAGGCGGTCGAATTTTACCAAGGGAACTTTTTAACCCAATTTCGATTTCTTTGGGTTCAACATGTAGTTATTGAATATGTCATCTTTTGAATATGTGTGAATGAACTTTTATTGTTTTACACTTAATATCCACTTATATTGGGTGTATTTATATTTTTTACACATAATTTTGAGATTGAATTATCCTTAATTTAAGGATACCTTCTTTATAAGGGAATTCATCACATTTGACATTTCTACTGAGACTTCATTGTTGTTATGCACCAATTAACTCTTATATGGTGTATATACTGTCCTTTGGAATATTATATCATGAATACATTTATTATCATGATATTATAAAGTTCTGGATAAATGTTATTCCTCAATTATTGTATTCAAGTGTCTCTAATTTTGGTAGGACCCCATTTAACCAAAATATCGCTTTAAATGTTTTAATTATTTGTTCTTATTAATATCCATGTTTTAAAAGTGGTTTTAAGGATTTATTTATATGGATATTAATGGTTTAAAATTTTAAAAGCTTCAAGGTGGTATGGGACACTTTGATTCAAAAATCTCTTTATTAAATGTTTTAAATGGTTTTGGAAATGGTTTCTTTTTGAATGGATTCATTATTTCAATATCCTAAAATGTTATATTGTGATTAAAATGTGGAAATTTTATGTTTACTTTATGCATGTTTTATTTGATACGTTTATGTTATGGTTCTTGGGCATTGTTATGAAAACGGGTGGTTCCGTGATAAACTAAGGGTGGGTGAGCCCGATATAGCTCTCCAATGCATTGGGTAACGCTAAGGAGTGAAACATTAAGGTTTCTCTGAAGAGATTTAGGGAATATACAGTGGTATGTATTCCAAACATAACCAAGAGGGTTACTCCCTACGTAAGAATGCTATGAATGCCTCAAGATACTTTTTATGTCTTACGATTTCTATGATTTTTTCATGATTTGATATGCCTATGTTTTATGGGTAAGGTATGATTTCATTCTAATGTATATATGAACTCATGTTTCCTTTCCATATTTTTATAACTCTTACTGAGCTTTTTATGCTCATCCCAAGTTTTTGAAATGTTTTTCACAGGTCAAGGGAAAGGTACATGATGTGATGATAGTGTCAAGGATGTGTCAAGAAAGAATCCATGTTTTATTTTAAATATGTTTCTGTTGATGGGAAGAATGAATACTGTCTTTTATGTAACCAATTTGTTTAAATGTGGAATGTAATGAAAGTTTCATGATCTAATTCTCTAAAAATCTAAACCTGAAAAGATCCTCAATGTGTAATCTTGTAATAACTCAAGATTAAGTAAGGTTTAAGGCTGGGGCCTTATAACTAGGTAGGGACACATAACTTGAAAACAAGTGATACTGTGTCACCTTCAAAAAAATACTAGTTGAATCGAAATAGATGGGTCCCCACACTCCAATACCAATAAGAGTCAACCTAAATCCACCATCCAAAACTCTAAATTTGATCACATGGTATGATAGGGTTTTATAACTCCCTGAAAATTGAAGAATAACAACTGATAAATGGTAGGGAATGGATAAATTAAGAAGAAACATGATTACCAAAATAAAAATTACTATCAACCTAGGAGATCTTGTAATAAACCTAGGGTAGAAAGATCCAAGATAGTGGAGGGGATACACATTAATGGAGAGGAAGATGGGTAAATTTGGGGTGAATCCTACAAGGGAAATTTAATATTTTTTTAATGTGCTATAAAATTTGTTTGGTTTGGCTAAATGGTTAGGAAAACAATGTGCCAACTATACGAGAGTCACCATGTCCAGAAAATAATGTTGTATAGTTACTCCTAGTCATGTACTAGACATTAATCCCAACCTATTACCTAAAAATATAATGTTATTGAACTATAAGTCCCAATAAATCCAATAATAAATAAATAAATAAAACTTAAACTAGAAGGGGTCAAAATTCCCCCCACTCTATCAATTTTTCCCCAATAAATTCATCAAGGATCCAAATAAAAAAATAAATTAGGCCACCACTCC
The DNA here is from genome assembly GCA_963277665.1 of Viscum album. Lineage (NCBI taxonomy): Eukaryota > Viridiplantae > Streptophyta > Magnoliopsida > Santalales > Viscaceae > Viscum > Viscum album. Next base: position 511,630,238 of record OY728142.1, on the reverse strand, counting down.
CTCATAAAGACATACAACTATCATGTCTCATGGATATTTTTAGTATGAAGATAAATTAAATTGATCAATGAGATTGATTTACCATGGGGAATCTTTTTCTCATAAACTAGGATACGAACAGTCTGTTCAACAATGGTGGTGTTAGGTTACACCCTAAAATATTTCTACTCTATCACATGAGTGGGATCAGATGGTACATCTTTTACTGGGGTACATGGAAAAATCATGAATTGAGGTCATCCATAGTGGAATTTCTAACCGATATGCTACCTTTTCAATATTCTCCATAAATTTAAATAACTCAACATAATGTGATGCCAACTTCCCCTCATTTACCATGAAATTATGTCATAATAGAACAGATACCCAAATAAATACTTTATCATAAACCTCAAACTCTAATGGGTGATTTGGATGATATACATATGATTTATAGAAACTATGAACCATATTTAACCATTTCAAAATCAACTTCACTTTGTTCATCATCCATTTTATGAGGCTCGATCCCAATAAGGAATTTTCATCCAACTTATCCAAACACAACAGAGACTTGAAATACCACACATATAATTCCTCAAAAGGATTCATCTGGATTGAGGATTGATTACTGTTATTTATTGAAAAATTCACCCCCAAAATAATCCTCTCCCATGAACCCATGAAGTAAAGCTTTCATTCTTTAATCATATCCTCCAAAATATGGATGGATCACTCTATTTGACCATCTTCATGTAGTTGATATGATATTAATAACTCCACTATGGATACAATTGAGTCCTAGATACCCTTCCAAAGTTAAGAATTAAGATGGTAACCCTATTAGAAACTATGGACGAGGTAAATCCATTAAGCCTAATAATATCTTAGACATAAGGGTTATTAAGATCCTACACTTTCATCAACTCTCTAATGGGATGAAAATTGAATAATTTTTTCAATAAATATCTAATAACCTAAATAACTTCATTCCCACTATGATTTTTAGGTAGACTGATCAAAAAATTTATAGAGATCTCATCCGACATCTACACTTGAATGGGAAGAAGCTGAAGTAACCCTGTTGGTCTATGATGATCAACTTTGTTCCTCCGATAGGTAAAACAGGAGGATAAAAAATCAATAACTGGAAACCTGATCTGGGGCCTCCAATTAGTGGATATTATGTTAGAAAACATATTGGTATACCTAAGGTTAATGAATTAACTAGAATAATTCCCCTCATGAATAACCTATTATGTCCTGGTCAAAGTAACTACAAACACTTTTGAAAGAATAAACCCCTATCAGAAGACCAAAACCAATCACTCAAGGACTCCACACCATTTAAAACTATGCTAATATACTTTTAGTTAGGGTTAAACGCCTTCTCACAACAATGTTGATCAATAAGATATGATGGGGCCTGGAAAATTTTAAAAACCCTCACTCTCAATTCATCTACATTTCCAAACTTATATAAGAAAATGAACTCCTAAAAATACACTCCTAAAAAGATTACTTCACCTAATGGATCATTAATTTACTACATAAGACATCAAAAACAAATTTCTCCTTCACTGAGGGCATAATAAATATCCAAATCAAAGGTATTAATATACTCCAACCAGTATCTCTACCTATAGTTTATTTCCCATTGGGAGAAAATATAATTCAGTCTCTTATGATCTAAATAAACTATAAACCACTATCTAAATAGGTAATGATGAAAAGTAATCATTATGTGAATCAATACTATTAACTCTAGGTTATGTGTTGGGAAATTCATTTCATGTGGGCATATCTAATGAGAGTCATAGGATACCAAATGGTCATATTGAATAATCACACATCAAAAAACCACACCTAAATAATAAAAACCAATGTATAACCCTCACTAGACTTAGGAAGAATCAAAACTATAGGTGATCTCAAAAAAATTGAAACTCCATAAAATTAATCCATCACTTCTCATTTAACTCAAACTTTAACACTTTTCAAGTCAAAAATTTCAAGGGTTAATCTAGCCTGAAGATGTCCTAAATAAAACAACTTTAATATCAGTTCAAGCCCAAAAAATTCATGATCTCAAAAATGTTCTTAGGAAACTCCAAATAAATGACTAATGATATATTCATGGGATCTTCTAAAATCCATTTCTTAGAAGTCAAATGCCTCAAAAACCTTACCTCATGTATTGAAACAAGAATATTAAAAATATTATCATATAGATAATGATCTCTAAAGTTTCATAAAACAACTTCTATATGGTATCCATGGTATTCCTATATCTTAGAGTATACCAATATATCATCTATGAACATGACTATAGAGGATTCTAAAAATGATGAAATATTTGTTTCATCAAATCTATAAAGACTGTAGGACAATTATTAATTAAAAACAAAATAATAAAATTCTAAAAGTCCCCACATAAGCTCTTGAATGTGGTATTTGAAGAATTATTTTTCGAGATTCTCAACTAGTTGTACTCTAATCTTAGTTTAATTTTTGAAAACCACTTGTATCCACTAAGATGATAAAAAATATATTCAATTCAAGATAATAAGCATTCATTTTTAATGGTCACCTGATTAATCATATATTAATATATTCAATGTTGGATAAATCCATATGAATTATTCAAAAAATGTATTAGGGACACCCATGGTGACATGATCATATGAATAAATCCCTTTCTTTCAAGATCTGTTAAATAAAATTTTAACTCTTTCAACTAAACAAGATATATCTAGTATTATTATAAAGAAATGGGGCTCATCATGTGGAGAAGTTTGAGAGTGAAAAAAACCTATCACTAGGGATATGTCCTAAAAAAGCAACTAGAAACACCTTATAATACCAATTCACCACCATTAGATGATAAAAATCTTCTCCCTACTCAAAATAATCATAGAAAATCATGAATAAATAGCTTGTGATCAATCCCACATCCAGAAGAATGGGTACTTTCCTCCTTGACCATGGGCCTACTCACCCTATATGATGTGAATATTCTCATTAGGAGATAAAAATTGGAGCTTGAAATGACAATAGTCAAATTATTCTTTAAAATATATCATCCAATCTATATCTATGATGATATCAAAAAATCTAGGTTCAATACAAGGAAGTCCGAAACAACCTCCATGTTTGTAACTAACACACGACACACTCAACACTTAAAAACCTACTCATTATTCCTTACCAATAGGGTAATTTGATCAATAATATATGGAATAAACTTTTTTTGTATACCTAATGAATCATGTAACTTTAATGATATAATGGAATTGGAATCATCCATAAGAAAAAAAATCAAAATCAATAGAAGAAGAAATAAACACCATGAATCTTACGATGCCAAGATTGGATTCAGGGTCCTTGGGTGCCATCTACATTGCATAAAGATGTCCTGACTTAGGAACAACCTAATCCTTCTTAGAAAAATGAGATTCCCCTTTGTACTGAGGGTGAGATCCCATAACCTTGTCAACATCAGGATGCAATTCTGAACCCCTAAAAAATTAACAATCAACCCCACCCCAATACAGGGGAGTCTTATAGAAATACTAGATATAAACTAGACACCTACTCTGGTGGAAAGTACTTGGAGCATCCCTACAGTCATTTATAGCATGTAAATGCTTCCCACACTGATAATAAGTTATAGTATTACACTCTGAATAAACCTTAAATGATAAAACTAATGACTATTTTACACCTATTCCACCACTCCAATGAGGTTCATCCTAGTTCATATTCTATATAGTGGAAGAGATTTCCTTAACCCCTACTGCTAAAGACAACATACCATAGCCTATCTTCCTAGTTAAGTGGACCTCATCTATAATCACTTTATCCACTACCTTGACATAAGTTTGCAGGCAAAGGTGAATAATCATCATCTTGATCTCAACATGGAGACCCATTTCAAAACATCTATCCTTGAGGTAGTCATCCATGATGATCTCAAGATACTAATGAACCAACTAGGTAAATTGGGTATTGTAATCCCTCACTGAATGGGCTCCATGCTTCATATTTATTAATTTATAGGCCTTCACCAACCTTAGTGTCTTAGGATAAAATAGATGATTGAAAGCCTTATTGAAAGTATTCTAGGTGATATCCTCTTGAAACTTCACTTACACTATGGATTCCCACAACTTTACACTTGGTATTTCTAATATGTAAATAGAGAATCAAAATTTATAGGTCTCAAGGGTCTTCAAAAAAAATAAAAATACACATGTTCAAATTTATATATTACTTATAAACTTTAGTTTCTTTTTTACCCATAGAAAACATGTGGGTTCTATTTTGAAAACTCTTGAACACATTCTATCATCTGTGCTTAAACACATTAAACCACTTAACCTAATGATTTAATAGTTTGTATCCCCAATTACACTAAAATAAGATCATCTGAATAATTTACTTATAGAATATACTACATAGATCCCCCATTTTATTAGTGGACATATTTCTAGGAGGAATTTTATTTAAAACATAAGAATCTAACTCATTAAATACAAAATTTAATTCCCAAAAACATCAATTAAACCAATATACCCTTACAAAAATCCTCAAACAACCAATATCAACATCAACATAAATTAAAAATGAGGGAGCGGTGAAAATTTAAGAAAATTAATCATTTTTTCCATTGTATATAGTTTACCTTTATTTTTTGATAGACCATGAGCCAACTATAAAAATTTCACTAGATTAATTGTAGACTTATCTTTACAGGATCTCCATGATTACTACAAACCATGTACTTAAACTGTGCATCGATAATTTCCTTCACCATTTCACCTCAAAACAAAATATTTCTCTAAATAACTCATATGATCTTATCAAAGACCACAGTTAACAATAAATAACATCTAATATGATTAAAAATCCAAAAAATGTGGTCAAACTTTAAACATGACTCTTGAGAACCCATGGAATCCTAAGGTTTTTCATGATAGAGATCCGGATAAACACTCCTATAGATCTACCTCTCAAGTCCCAATAGTACAATTTTCTATTTACCATTGGAACAAAATAAAAAATTTGGATATGATACCATTTTTTATTGAATGAAATTAGGTTGAACTGAACCATTTCTTGAACCATTCAACCATAGGTGTTAAAGTACATTCCCGATCACCAAATGTGATCATAAGCACCAGGTAATTACATTTAACCATTTGGTAACAGTTTCATCATTAAAAAAAAATGCCATGAAACATCCATGAATTATATTTACACACCATAAAATAAGTATTTTAAATAATATAGAAACATCTAAATAGAACATGTATACCAATAAATAGAAAAATATATCATAATTACCATCACATAAGACTTTATAAGCCATACACAAACATGATATACATTTGTAAATATAGAAAAATATCAAAATAGAGATAAGGACACATACTCTAATACATGATATCCCAAACAATACAAAACCCCACAATTCTACCTATGATCATACTCTATGATATAATTATCTCTTCCATCCCATTCTAACCATGGATGATGAAAATCAAGAATATCCACCTAATGATATAGTTCTCTTACCTTTACCTATGTCCTATAAAAAAAATTTCATATTCAAAGTGTCATATATAATGCGTGGGAAAAATCCTTGTAGGATACCATAATGAATATAAATATGGTATTTATCCACGTAAACGAATCTCATGATTTTGAAAACAACATTTAAATAAGTTTCACTTGAAAACATTTCTTTAGAAATATTTTTGAGTTTTCTCAAAAATCTACCATGTTACTAAAATATTAATAAGAAAGTCTAAAGGAATGGGAAGTGAATATACTAGGAATAAACAAGTCCAACTCACACAAACATGGAATAATAATGAGTATAAATGAAATCATATATCAAACAGAGGAGGGTTTGGGCATAAAAACATGGTCATTCAAATCATACAAGGTACAAAAAATTCATTATTGTATTTAACCAATGGTATTGGGTCTGAATTATACTAATACATGTTTCATTAGCTGACTAAGTGATTATAACAAATTTGGAAACTCTCTTGTTCTTTCCGGGGCCCTATATTACTTTTATGGGATCTCTCTATCCCTTAGAAAACATTTATTCCATGGGATCCCTCAGTCCCTTGAGAAAAATTCTCTTTAAGGGATCCATTAGTCCCTTGGATGAATTCCCATAACTAGTACAAGATATAGTCTAAGGATTCAATTTCTTTATTCATTCATATTATGAAGTTCTTTGATGTTTCATAAAGTGGATAACCATATAAACATCACAATTTTTGAAAAATAAATAATTTTAAATTCTTATAGAATAGACCACATATGGACATAATATTTAATCACTAATCATAAAGTATAATCTTTTAAAAAACACATTTTTAAATCCATTTTAAACTAAAAACCCTATTTGGAGGATTATTTCAAAAAAACCACAAGAATTTAAACCATTTCCTTTGGAAAACTATTTTAAACCATAAAATCACAATCATGTCCCATGAATATTTATAAAAATAGATAAACCCTCATTATAAACATAATTTCAAGGAAATTTTATGAATGAAAACAAAAATGAATCAAGAACCAAAGGCAATTCATGAAAAAGGACCACTCGATAGAGACACCTACCTTGTAAACATATGAAATCACATCTATTTTGAAAAAAACCACTTGAATATAATAAAGTGGTCAAGACCAACAAAAAGAAATATAAATCCCTCATCCATAACCCTAAATATGTCCATATGTCATGATAGGGTTACAAAACTCCTTGAACATGGAAGTATAAAGGAAGGAAAAGAGTGGAGGATGAGGAAATCAATAAGAAACATGATTACCTCAAGAAAAACAACCTTGAATTATGGAGATTCACTAAGTTACCAAGATGTATGAAGTTCCATTCTAAGAGGGGGGATGATGCATGTGAATAATGAGGAAGATGGGTGAATTCAGAGTAATTTTTATAAGGAAAATTTGATAAAAACACATTTTTTTAACATTGAAGACAATCCCCATTATATGGACACATGATTAGGAAAATCATGTGACAATAATGTGAGATTAAATATCACCCCAAAACAAGGATGTCTGGTTTTAGATGCACAATTATTCCTCATAGTGTTCCAACTATAGTCCCCATCCTATTTCCCCATAAAATCAAGGATTCCAAACTCCATCTCCCATGAACTTTAAAAATAAAAAAATAAGAAAATTAAACTAAAAACAAGACATACAAGTGACCCAGTGGGTGTCATGACATGATAATTCTTATGGGTCCCATAGGATAAATATATTTCACTCATACTAATGAAAATGGGATCACCACCCATGCTGTATCACCCAATAGAAATCAATTACACCATCATAAACTTATAGAATAAATCCTAAAATGAAATCAGGTTAGAAAAGGGAACTTTAGAGTTGGTATATTGATATATTCCATTGAAAAAAATTTGAACTTTAATTGAACCACAAACTCCAACTTAGGATAGAAAGTATCCAAATCATTAAAATAAGTGACATACTTCTGAACCATTTTTTCATTTTATCAGAGACTCGAAAGGACCATCACTTTCACCACTTTTACATCCTCAAGGTAATGAAACATAATGAACATTGTATTAAATAATTACTAATAAATAACTCTATATAACTAATGAGGAATAAATATTATCTACCATTCTTGACTCAAAACTTCAAATAATCTGAGGTATATTTAACTCTCAATTATTTAAGAGTTTTCATTGAATTAAAGACAACTTCAATCTTTTCAAGATGCTCTATAGACTATTTGGGTACTTGGTCACCATGGAGGATAAGTGAATACTAAAAAGGGAATTAATCCACCACTCTTTATTATTTCTAGGTATATTCTATATCTAGAGGGACTACATTCAAACTTAAGGATATCCCAGGCTAAGGAATACCAAAAGACACTAGCTTTATATGATCTAGTGAGAATTTTCTGTGTGGAATACTCTAAATAAAAACAATAATCACAATTATCAATCAGAATAACTCAAATATTTTATCACATCTAACCTAAAATATAATTTGATTCAAAATAAAAACTCAAGAGAGTAAATAAAAAACCCTTGACATGATTATAAAATTATTTTAAAATAATTTTAAAATCGCATACATTAATTTTAAAATATTAAAATTTAATGTAAATATATTTTAATACATGAAAATATTTTCATTGTTTTTTTTATAAATTCTAAAATGGTGATTTCATTTTGAGCCATTCTATAAATCCTCTTTACAAATGTAAAAACTCAACTTTTATGTTTTAAAACCATGTTTTCATTACAAAATCACATTGAAATAAAAAAACCATTACACCTTAAAATTATCCTTTAATTAATCCAAAATAATATCTACACCTGAATCAAATCCATTTTAAAGCATAAGTATCCCATTAAAAAAATAAATATGGGCTAGGGGAAATGCATAGTTTGTACACATGGTTGGGAAGCCCATTCACTGACATTGAAACTTCCATTGGGAGTCAAGATAGAACCTTGTTCATGGGATATATATAGTTTTCTAGATTATGTGACCTAACTATTTTCCTCTAGTTATCCTCCACTTTTCACCCCAAAAAATGAACAAATTCTCTAAAACCTCATATTACCTTATTAAAATTAAAAATTCCATCATTTTAGATAAAAACATAATAAAAAATTGAAGAAAAAAAAAATAAAAATAAAAATTCAAAACCCAAATTCTCATGGAAACATGAGGCTTTGAGTGCTAAAGTTTTATATCGAATATTCCCACATCTACCTATTGATTTATTATATTTCTATCTCTAATATCCAATTACTCACCAAATAATAAATGTTCTTTGATTCCATTATGTCCTGAACCAAACTTGGTCACCCTTTACATAGCACCTGACCCAACCCATTGTAATGCCAGAAGGGAGTTCCTGATCCACAAAAACTGGAAACTTGTGCTAGTGAATCAAGATATACATAATTGTAATGATTTAAATTGAAAAATATTATTAATCATGCATTTATATTATCATAGAAGATTTATTGTGACTATCTATAAGTTTTACTTCCATGTATATCCAATAAGCCCTTTGAAAAAAACCATAACCAAATGGTGCATAATCAAAAACAATAAACAAATCAATTTTTAATGTATCAAAGAAAAAACAGAAATGTAAAACAAGAATGGATGATAAGGATGATAAATATGTGATATAAAATAAAACCCAAATACGCATCATAATCTCAAATTTACTCCAAAGTCACCATCCAACCATCCCATAACATCCACTCCATGAGTGACCTAAAAGGTGGAGTCCACAAAAATGAGTTCCTCACTACCAATAACTATACCTAAAAACTATACTAAATCTAAAAACACTGAGTGGTGTATATAGGGTGTTATCATAAATATCCTAATAGGATGTCACCAAAGATTCTGTGCATTTACTTTAATAAAAAACTACAAAATCTAGTTATAAATACACCATTAATTGTTTTTCCATATTTTGAGAAAAAATAAACTTTCTCAAATAATTTTTCTAGAAACATGAAATATTCCTTAAATTAACACTATAAATTATCTTTAAAAAAATATTATAAAAACATACTCTTTGGAAAAACCATTTTTAATTCCACTTATAAAATGATATTAGGGAAAAATCATAGATAATTATGTAAAACATCAACTATATTAATAGAAAAGAATAATAAATTAGAGAATTTAAATAGAATAATAAATTAGATACTAAAACTACAAAAAATAAATGAATTAGTGTAAAATGGAAGAAGAACAAAAGAAAAAACGTCATAACATAAAATAAAACTAGTAGAATTTATCATGATGAAAAACTAATAATAAAAATAAAATGGAACTAAAACTAAAATAAAATAAACAGGAGTCAATAAATTGTACATAATCATGGGGAATCTCTAAAAATATAGTGACGTGATCCAAGATATACTCAAATAGAACCATCACTTTCCTATTGATAAGTTCTTAAACAATTACACATTTTATTTCTATAACCTTTCCTTACTGGTGAAACTCCCCTTAGTTAGGTCATAACATACAACTAGGGGACACTAGACAGTTCATGAACATAACCAACGTACCAACCATCTCTCAATATTTCACTTAGAAAACTATTATTAACCGAAAAATAACAATTGGAGGTGGGGAAACCTTTATCAGATATCAATAATAGATCAAAAAATCATAATCACATTCCCTTATCCCACCTATATACATCCTCTAATTTTAATCCTCATTAATTGTACACAATAAAATAAAAAATGGCATAAATTCTCAATTTTATATATGCTGTGATAACATGGGGCTTCTAGTGAGGGTATGAAATTTTTTTAAAAACCATATGTAAAATTCTTCAACAGGGCCTTAGGTTTTTAACTATTAATCATATTTCTTAATCCTCCATTGAAATTACTTCAAATTCAAAATTATTCATAAATTCTCTTGAAAAGGTACCTATTTTTTTTTCAACTTCTAGTTTAGGGAAAATAATTTTAAATTCCTTTTTAAACACATTTGAATGTAAAGTAACTCCATCAAAACCACATTTAAATAAGGAAATGGAAATCATAAATTAAACCATCCATTTAATAGTTTCACAAAATATAAACATCCTAATGTCTCATAAGAGAAAATCATAAACATAACCCACCTATTAATAAAAAATAATTTATAGGGAAAAACCATTAAAAATAAAAAAAATCCCAAGAGCATGAAATAATTTAAAATCCTAAAAAACAATCAATTATTTAATTTCTATATGAAAACCCCTTTTTATAATTTTAAAAATAGATATTATACATAATAACTAGTCTGGAACCCATATTTATAAAAGAATATGAAAAATACCTTTCCAAATCAAACAATAGGTTTATATAACATTTACCATAATTTTATAGGTTTTACAAAGAATATAGATATATTATAAATATATTTAGAAAACTTAAATCATTACAAGGTATAAAAAGAAAAATAAATTCTGGGAAACACCTTGCTCAATATTTTTATTTTTCTAAATATGGTCTAATACACTATAACATATCCCAAGAAACTCCAAAAGTAAAAAATAAACTAAATACAAGGAAAAACCCCACATACAAATCACTCAGTGGAAAAACCAAGGTTTATGAGACCATCATAGCGATCAAAAACAAGGTAAGAGCAAAAAAATAAGATAAGAAATGGAAAAAGGGATTAAACATAAATTATCCACTTTAAATCAATGTGTAAGAACTAAAAATATAATGAAGGATAAAGGGAAATCACCTAGGGTCCTCCCATTAGTTGGTACATTTGAATGAGAGGATTAAGGTTCCCTTAGGGGCTTAAAATCAAAAAGGTAAAATTGAAAAATAAGAAACTTAAATCTCTAGGTAGACACACCTCATGATGTGGCCCTTCAAGTCATGGTGTGAAACTCCCTACAGAAACCTATGCAATGTTTGTTCTTCTAGGTTGTGTCATAGATTAGCCCCTCCAGACAAAATAATGGATCATAAGCTCTAAAAACATTAGAAACACACAAATCCGCATGATGTTGAATCACTAACGAAACCCTTTCCAAAAAATAGATAAAATTATATATTATGATCAAACCATCCAATAAAAAGTAAAGGAACCCCATCTATAAAAAGTAAAGTCTTACTATGCCATGATTCCTCTTTCCATGGAGTTTCCTTCTTCATCTTAAAACTATATTCCTCTAAAAAAAGTTACCAGGAAGAAAATTAAATCTAAAAATTAAATTAAAATTAATAATGAAAAAAAATAATAAGAAAATAAAGGCCTCGGTGTGAGATATAATGTGAGTAGATTGATTATTTGAGGAATTTTTATAAGATTATAAGACCAATTCTGAAATTGAGGTTAGTTTCATGGAAAATTAAAACCCATCTAAAATTTTTGTGACTTTACGAATAAGAATAAAGTTTGTTCTTAAGTGATAATCTATCCTTGTGTTTTTAAAATAAATAATTTTTCATGTTATTAATGCGTCTATTGGATTATGATATAGTTTATGAGATTAGTTTATATTATGTGGACGGAGGTGTAGTATTTGTTGATTAAGTTTTATATAATTTCTTTTGTAATGTGTGTTGGGTTAGAAGTAGAGTTATATTATTTTGAGGTAGTCAAAGATACATTAAATCACTCAAATGAGTTTTTTATATGACACATATGATTTAAGAATCACACTAGTATGATTAAATATATTTTAATGATTCCCTAAAGTGATTTTTATTGAGTTAAAGTTGATGAAGTAGCTTTAGGGATGTTTGTATAATTTTTAATTGTTATATAGGAGTAAAAATGCATTTATATTATCTATCTATTTTATTAAAGATGTGATCCAAAATATCATATAATATTAACTTAAAAATTTCACAGTTTTATATGATTATTCTAGAATATATATATATATATATATATATATGAGTAACTCTGAATGTATATAGGTTATATAATTTTTATGAGTTTGTTAAGAATATTTCAAGTGTCTATGTATGAGTAAATATAAGAATTTAAACCCATGTTTGAGTGAAATTGTGATTTTACAGGATATAAAAGACTTTTTTAGATCTTATATATGATCAAACTAGAGTTATTATCAGATTAAACTGAAATTTTCAAGAATTATTATAAATCTACTATCATTTATGTTTAAATTTAATCACAAGCATAATAAAATAAGAGATCTTGAAGATACTTAAGAGTAATATATACTCTATAAAATCTATAGTGATGTAATACGATGCTCACATCAAATAATAGTAGTGATTTTAAAGGCCATATAATATTAACCAACTGGAATTTCAGAGATATTTTTCTAGAATACCAGATTAAAAAGTTGATATTTAAAGTTATTTTTTTCAGTGAAATATATGTATAAGATCAGGGATTTTTTTGAAGAACCTTGAATAATAATGATGGAGATTTAAATATAAGATATGTTTCTCTATTTTAAGGATATTTATGATGATATTTGTCTTGAATATTATTTAGATAAACTATAAAATAGATTTTTATAAAGATCATGATGCTGAACTTAAAGTGATTTTATAAATTCAAAAGTGAAAAATAATCCATTTGACTTAATTTAGTATATATAATAAGGAGTTGATTCAAAGAATAAATAGTGATATAGAGATATAGACATATTATTATCGAATATATTGAGGGTTAAAGATCTTTAAGGGATATGAGGGGAATAGGTTTTTGATAAAATAAATAGGAGGTGTTGTTATTGTTGTTTTTAGAAGGCTCACAGTTGTTGAAGGAGAAAATAACATGTGATTACATGTTACTCTTGTGAGATGATCATTTTGAATAAGGGATCATATACATGCTTAATATTTCAGAGGATCAAATGTTATTATTTGATTCTAGGTCATCCTAAAGACCAGTGAAGATAGTTTTCAAGGATATTAGAAACTTAATTATAAACAAGAGGAATCCTATATAAAAAACTTTTAAGGATACTGAAAACTATTGGGAATAGTTTTTGGGTTAAATATGACACTCTTCATTATATATTCATTTTATGAATTTAGTAAATCACCTATATGTCAGATTTTATGGATCATAAGATGGACATAGTCACCCACCTTATGGGTGGACCTTATAAACAAATCACATGTGGTAATCAATTTTATTTACTATTTTACATCCACTGTGAATATACTAGGTATATGATATTAGATCCATTCATCATAATAGGTGTATATATTTGAATTAAATTTAAAAAATAAATTGATAAAAATCTATCCACATTGATCCACCACTCTCAGTGTGGTTTCATGTTTAATTGGGATTTTTAAGTGGTATCAGAGTTGTGATCCTACCTCTTATTAGATCCATGTGTTTCCAATTGTATTTTCTTATTACATAATAATAAGTTTTTTATGTACCACATATGGATAATTTGTATGTTATCGTTATCAATTTTTACATGGATATTGTTTAAAAAAACCATAAATAATATAAATAAGAAAGCATCCTTGAGGTTGAGGAAGATATCACATTTGAGAAAATATGGGGATGATTCACCACTATTTTATGGTAATAAAAAGTAGATAAATTTCTATTATATCTATTGATAATTATCCTCTTAAAGAATTTATGATAGAGTGTGATGTGTATATGCTTATTGAATAACTTGGGGATATTTATAATGAAATAAAAGAATACATGAAAAGATATCTATTTAAGTTTTTTAGATTCATATTTGAGTTCGTTAAGGATATAACAGATAATAAGAAAGAGTTGGAGATAAAATATAATGATGTGGAGAAAGCATTGGCCGGGAAAGTGCGGATATGAGAAAATCTCATCAAAGAAGTTGAAGTCAAAGAAAAGTTTTCATTGATTTATAAATAAAAATATTCCTTTTATGAAAATGAATTAAAAAACAAAATTAATGAGAAAACTGAGGAAATTATTATTCTTAAAGAAAGGTTCCATGCATTGGAAGAATCTCATAAATTCGTAGTTACTTTCAATAATGCTCAGAGAGAGATAAAAATAAAAATATAAATAAAGAACTTGGGAATTATTTATTAGAGGAGTAAGATTCATCAAGGTCATATTGAGAAGATAAGAAAAGAATATGATGAATGAGTAAAATAATTATAAGGTGATAAGAATACTCTGAATTTAATGTTTCTTAAGTTGGATGTAAATTTGGAAAATCTGAAAGTGGTTCAGGATGAGTCTTCACAAGATACTAAAAATAGAAGTGTTTCCATATCTATTTTTGATGAGAGACTTAATTCTAAAGGACCTCATTATATTGATAATAATGTATTTAAATTATTTATTGATATATTTTCTATAGGTTTAAATAAAAGTCTTTAAAAATATTGTAACGTCTCAGATTTTCTGTGTATTATTTTTAAGTATTATATAGAATTATTTCGACACTAGATTTGGTGATGGCGTGCGATTCTAAGGCCCGAAGTTCCCAAAATAAATGTTTAAAATAAATTAATCTTTTAAATATAATGCATGAGTGGTTTTCCTGAAAAAGTGGAATAACTTTTGAATGGGTTCCTAGATCAAAAACTTGAGGGAATCATTGTATTTAGAGAAGTGAATTTAAATTAGGGGAGGCCTAACATCAACCTGTGTGGGTTGGATACAAATGTTAATTTTTTGGATGTTTTAAAAGAAATAAAATAATTTTAATAGTTTATTTTATCTTAAGCGTTTCCATAATGGAGAGACAAATTAATTGGTTTTAATTAACCAGGATCCCAGGGTTAGGCTCATAACCTCAGAAAAATCCCTAGAATCCTCAGGAGCTTTGAAGAGGAGCCACCCTTATAGAATTCTCGATGAACAACAACAAACAACGACATGTGGATTATTGCACTACGAGATTGAATCCTGGCTGATGACCGATCTCCCTCTTCATCGACGATCAAGGTAGGGGTTGTTATTTTAATTTTTTCCCCTTTCTTGGATTTAAACGAAAAAGTGGATAAACCCATGAATATGTTGACCCATAGATCGTTCGTTCTTGACGGAGGGTCCTTTATCAGATTTATTTTGGGTAATAAATTAATGATTGGTTTGATTTTATTTGATTTCAACCATTTGATCCTTATAATGGTAGAAGATCAACACTATGAAAAATTATGGAGGAGGTTCATTCCTAAATTTTTTGTGAGGATCTGTTCTTCCCCTTTGTACCCTGCGTTCTTTGCGTTCTTCACAGGATTATGAACAACAGATCACTGCACTTATATTTCTCATTAAAATGATCCCAAATTTGAGATACGACATAGTGATGATGTAGTGGAGGTGCAATGATTATGGTTATGGATGAATCGACTTGGTTCAAGAGAAATTGTTATTCAACAATTCTTCATGCGGGTGGACCAAAACATGTTTTCGGGGCCGATCGGTGGCCTAAAACCATCAAAATTGGATTTTCCATGGTGGTACATCCTTGAACCTTATATTTCATGAGGAAAATATCACCTAAATGAAGACCAAAGGATCAATCAAGGCATGCATAGGAGGAGCGTTAGTTGTGGAAAATCCTGAAAAACATGGCATGTTCTCCAAAGAACACAGTATGTGGGGTTGGATCAGTGGCGAATAGGGTTTCATGATTCATTAAGTGATGACACAATGTGTGAAAACTGCTACACAGTGTGTTGGTCCTTATGAAAGACTCCAAAAATATCTTGGACGATTCATGGACACAGGGTGGAGTAAACGACATGTACTCCACCACACAGCCAGACCAGGATGGTTATGTGGGTTACCCCATGTACCGGTACATGGGTTGGAAGACATAGTTTGAATCCATGTATGGGAACATGACCAATGTAAATGGAGAGGCCCACAGATAGTAGGACACAGTGTGTCACATTCTTAAATGCTGTGTATACCTCTTTCTACAAAACATGCTCTTTGACATAGGTCGTTGTACATGGGAAGTACCTGGGGTCATAGGACATGACTTATGAACTTTCTAAATGCCGTGAAATTTTACGTACATGGACTGATATTATTTTCAACCATTCCTCTGAAAAGTTTTATTTGGGTCAGTGTCCCTTTTCTCCTTCCCCTGAAGGTCAGGTGTCATTTCCACACATAGGAGTATGATCCCTTCAGCAGGACTTTCTAGATGGAGTCAGAATTCTTCAGAGAGGCCTGAAGGGAGATCCTCTACCCATTTTTACCCCTAGGTAGATTCAGGTTTTGTTGTGACTAATCCTATAGGACACTAATCCTCTAATTAGAAGGTGAATCTAGATGAGTCGTGGTATACGCCAAGGCCTTGTAAGTGATCCTCATCCATATATTGTGATATTTCCTTACTTAGGAGTGAGTTCTAATGGAATGATTATATCTATTCTCTCATTGGATATATCAGTGTGTCTATCTCTCTCTTGACACTTACCTACCAATGTAATTATCATATGGACCTCATCAGAGCTATTAGACTCATGGAGTGAGTTCTCCCAAATGAGTTCTTCATGGAATCTTTAAACTGAATCCCTAGCGTGGTATTCTATCATTGTGACTTACCTCTAGACTATGTGTCTAGGTTTTGAGTATATATGGATGTGTTTCTCTTGTTATATTTTCTATAGACATGCACTGTGTACATAGGATTTTACCTTTAATTTGTGTATTGATTTTTGGTTTTCAGGGTCCTCTACAGAGTATTGTTATACTCACCCTTGCATGAGGTTTTCCTACACTTTTCGTATCTTGTGTAGATGAGCTGCCTTTTAATGGAGTCTAGGGTGGACCAGGACTAGACTGAGCTTTGTGAGATTCCATACAGGCCAACGTGCACTTACAACTATGAGTTTCAGTTTTAGAACCTCTCTTTTTCTTACTGGTCAGACTTTGTAGTATGAAGACTCTTTATTTTGGTGGGCTTATTTTCTAGCCTCGTTTACTATCTACACTTTGCTTTCCATTGTACTTTGTTGGTTGGGATTATTTGTATGCATTAATTTATGTTCCTTTTTAGTTTTTTTACATTTCAACATTTTTGGGCTTGTTGATGTGTGAGGGTGTACAGTTTCTTAGGTAATGACTCCCCTGTTAGTGATATTTCAACTCGGTGATAGTCACTAGCCCCTAGCCTATTGGTGGTGGTCCTGGGGAGTCGCAAGAATGGTCCCCACTAGGATGGGTCATTTTAAAGTGGTATCATAGGTGGTTAGTTCTAAATTATGACCAAGAGTCTCTATGTTTGGTTTGGGGTAATAGTTTTAAGTGTTTTGAGTTTGGATTTCAGGCCAGGGACTCTAGTGTTGGTGCGGGCGGCCAACGTATCCATACAATATGACTCTGATAACCAAAATTTGGAATCGTTACATGAAAAAACTACTCCCAGGGAATCAAAATAATGGTACATGAATCATATAGGAATGGGTTGTGATTTCCTTTTCCTTTTGTGTCAGATATCTAGATATACTCTTTAACCATTGTACATATTATTTCTTTATAGGATGACTCTACGATGCATACCCTCTAGGATTTAGTGACTCAATCATGGGTATGACGCCCTCAGTGACAATGCTTTGATTCAGGGACTAGTTGCCCAAGTGTTACCTCCAGGTGGTGTACTTTCTATACCACCACTGGTGGAACAATACATGGTACCTGCAGTAATAGCAGAAAAGGGGCACAAGCTGAGTGCGCTCCATGAGTTTCATAGACAGAGATCCCTCAGGTTCCGAGGTGAGCCCGACCCTTAGTCATTTGAGGACTAGCTTGAGGTAGTGACTAGAATTTTTCATTTAGTGAGGACAACAATTGACCATATGGTGATCCTAGGACCAAGCCTTCTTCTTTGTTTGGTGGGACGATGGTGGAGTTTTACCATGAATACTCACGACAAGGAGACTCTTTCATGGATGGAGTTCTATTAATTCTTTAGTGAGTATTTCTCTCTGGTTACAATGAGAAAAATGCATATTGAGGAGCTTCTTCAGCTCTCGTAGGGTAGTTTAACAATGGATAACTATTCATCATGGTTCACCAAAATCACTAGGAAATCGAAAGATATGGTTGGGGACCGGTACTTCGGAGCTCGAAACTATGAGAATGGATTATGATAGGACATTTGAGCTAGTGTTGTGCCTCTATAAATTTTGGCTTATGTAGGAGTTATTGAGGGAGATTTGGTGGTCAAGAGATTCTTTTCTGAGAAGAGACATCTTGTGGCAGTCGGAAGTAAGAAGATAGGTGTAGAGACCTTGACAGTAGGGATCTGACATCAGGCATAGGGATCATGACATTGGAGACATCACAAGAATCTCCAAGATAGAGGATCTGTGATCCAGAGCTCTCAGGCTGTATCTAGTCTGCCTAGGGAGAGACGATGCTACTCATGCAATGGGAGATGAAATCTATCTAGAAACTATCCAACCCATCGAGCTACTGATAGGGAGGTGGTGGATGGAATATTGAGGTAGAGGTAGAGAGTGAAGAAAGAAGACCCTCCAGGTGGTGGAAATGTAAGAGTAGGGAGAGTGGCAGGTGATTGCATATTCTTTGACCAACTTCTACCACAACCCCCAGGAGGTCCACATGAGGCTTAGGGATCATGGGGATAGGGGTGGGGGAAGCTACATGCGGACAAGATATATGAATCAGGGACTATAGGGATGATCCAAGGTATTATCTATGCCTTTTATACCTTATCTAATGTACTTATAGACAGATGTGTCACTCATTCTTTCCTCACCACATGTCTCATGAGAAACCCTTAGATTCTGGTCGAGTCGTTGACTCAACCCTTATTCTTAGACACACCTACTAGATAAGACTTGATGATCACACATCTTTTTTGATAGTGTGATCTTAGCCTTGGAGGTGAAAGTTTTGGATATAACCTCTTGGTGGTAGCATCGAGGCCTTATAACATCATTCTCAGTATGGATTGGTATTCTTCTGTCCAAGACCAGATTGAATTCTTTAGGCGAAGAGTACGGTGTATCTGTAGAGATGGAACAACGTTTTCCTTTATTGGTGAAAAGGAAACCCAGACATCACAGAATAGTCACATGCATAGAAGGGTGAAATCGATCACTCAGGAGTTGGATAGCCTTACCCTTGGAGCAGCAGATGTTGTGAATTTTCAGTTCCTAGTGGTAGTGGCGGAGTATAAGTACATATTTCCAAAAGATGTTCGGGGACAAACTCCTTGCCAGAAGATCGAATTATGCATCGACTTACACCCCAGGATGACACTGATATCCTCACTGTCATATTGGATGGATCCCATAGATATTTACAATATGAGGGTGAAATTGGAGGATTTGTAGTGGAAGGGATTTTTAAGACTCAATGTTTCACCCTGGGCAACCCCATTTTTGTTTTCCAAGAAGGCAGACAAGAGTTTGAGGTTTTTCATGGATTACCAATGCTAGAATCTGGCAATGGTGAAGAATAGGTATCCACATAGGATGATTCACGACCTCTTCAACTAGCTAATAAGGGAACAATGGTTATTTAAGGTTGACCTTCGATCGGGTTACCACTAGTTACTGTTAGGCAAAAATCCCTCAAGGTATCATTGAAGCATTTTTGAGGTGATTGTGTTTGTTGACAAATTGGACATCTGAGTGGTGATTGTTGACAAAACAAAAAAATGACATACGAATTTGTTGACAAAGAGGATTTCATGATGGAATGTCAAGTTCAAGAGCTGAGGTCAATGATCCATGTTTGATTCAAGAACGTCGATAAAAGGAACAGATGATCTGGAGATGGTACAAAAGAACAAATACTAGGTGGCACCGTTTTCCAGTGTTTGCGAAATTTTTGGGCCTGCAAATCGTCAAATGAAGAAAAGTGGTTTTTGGAAAAGGGACTTGCGCGCCGTGTACATTAAGTCTTGGAAACTTTCACACCATATGTTTTTCATGATCAGATCATCAAAATATGGAAAATGGATAAGTTTCGCGCAAGTATTGGTGGTGTCACGCAAGTGGTTGAGGAAGACTTGCGTGCCCATTGCGACTTGCACGCCGATACCTTGGAATCTTTAGAAATTGCATGCCTATGGTTTTTCAAGATCAGAAGATCAAAATATGGCAAAGGAAAGAGGTTCACGCAAGTTTGGAATTTTCTTGCGCAAGTGACTTGAAGGAGAAGAGACCTACACGCTGAGACTTGCGCGCCGAGGAGAGACTTGCACACCGTCGCACAAGGGGGACCAAATGCCTATAAATACTGGACCACCCCTATTCATTCTCAACTGGAGTTCAACAATTTGAGAAATCAGAGCTCCCGTCGCGTAGGTGTGGTGGTTGCGCAAGTGGTGGTGTGTCTCGCAAGTGGGACTTGCACGCCAGACTTGAAGAAGGGCTATTTTTGGTAGTTTCACTCCAATGTTGGTTTGGGTGTAAAGGGAAGTGAGTCACGCAAGTTTGGAGTTGGAGAAGATTATGTCGTGCAAGTGTCTGAGGAGGACTTGCGCGCTAGTTGTGACTTGCGCGCCGATACTTGCACGCCGAGGTAGACTTGCGTGCCAAGTAAGGTTGATTCCCCGACCTTATTTTGGGGCTGCGTGGAGGCTGGAAGATTTCTCGATACCTTCAGTGCAAAGTGAAATTCATCTACGGGTGAAATTTGGGCTTCAACAGAGCATCTACATATAGAGGAAGATGAATTTCTTTATGCAAGTGAAGAGACCTACAGGTCTATAAACTGTGAGTGGATTATTTCCGGAACAGTGAGCAAAGGAAGAGGAAGAAGGTGATCCTCTTCACCAGCAGTGAGCCAGAGAGAGAGAAACAGGGAGTGACCCTTGGGAAATCAGTGAGCTAACCCTAAAACTTGTAAAGGCAGTGAGCCTGGGACAGTGTGACTGTGCCCGAACCTTGTAATCCACAGCTAGTGAAGTTTAGTGGAATTTGGTATGACCGGAAACTTATCGGCGTATCCTCCTTGGATGTAGCCTAGTGAGGGTGAACCAAGTAAAAATCTCTGTGTCTACCTTCTTACTTCCCTGCGTTGCATTTAAAGCATCATCATCAGATAAAGAAGAAAATAAGTGATCATAATAAACACACAAGTGAAAACGAAGTGACCCTTGTAATAAAGAGGTCAAGATCCAGTGGGGCAGGAAGAACTTTGAAAAAGAATATCCATACCCTGATTCACCCCCCCTCTCAGGGTATATAGGCCCCTATTGGTCCTAACAGTTACGATTATGAGATGAGGTTATATGAAAGATGACTTTCAGATGCCAATACGGTCACTATGAGTACATGGTGATGCATTTCATCATAATGAATTCCCCTAAAGTGTTCATGGGACTTATGATCCTGATATTTTAGCCATACCTAGACCTATTAATAGTAGTATTCATCAATGACATCCTTGTGTACTTAGTGATAAAGGGGGATAATGCGAGACACCTGCAGATGAATCTAGATGTACTCCAAGATAACCATATTTATGGGAATATTTCAAAGTTCCAGTTCTGGATACATGAAGTCCACTTTTTGGTACATGTTATCTCAATTGATGGATTAATAGTTTACCCATCCAAGGTCAAGGTGGTGCTTGCATGGGATCCACCCCAGAGTGTGATAGAGTTGTGGAGCTTCCTTGGGTTGGCAGGATACTACTTGAGATTTATCCTTGATTTCTCCTAGATATAAGCACCAATGATAGCCTTGACCCAAAAGGGGAAGCCTTTTATATGGATAGAGAAGTGCCAGTAGGCTTTCCAGTAGTAGATCCTGATTTTGATGAGCACACTGATATTTAGATTTCCATAAGAGGGTGTCGAGTATGTAGTTTTCTACAATGCATCAGAGACTGGTTTTGGTTGTGTCTTAATGTAAAGACATGTAGTGATTACTTATGGTTCACGCCAGCTAAGGCTGCATGAACAAAAATACCTGACCCATGATCTTGAGTTGGTAGAGGTAGTCTTCATGTTGAATATATGGCAATAGTACCAGATGGGAAAACAGTTTATTGTCTACTCTTACCACATGAGACTCAAGTACATCTTCTCATAGAAGGATCTGAATTTGAGGAAGAGGTGATGGCTAGAGTTCCTCCAGGGTTATGAATTTGAGATTGTCTATACTCCTGGGATGGAGAACATAGTAGCTAATGATCTTAGCTGGATATCAAGTTCAGAGCTGCTGAGCGAGGCATCGGGGCAGTTGGCCTCACTACAGTTATCCTTCATAGATGGATATTATGCAACATACCTCTAGGAAATGGTTGCCTCCTATCCACTCTTACAGTGAGTCATGAATCCATAACTAGGGGATGTAAACTGTGAGATTTTACGTGCTTAGTTAACCACATGGCATGCTTCTGATGGATATTTTCAAGGTGGGGAGCACATCATCCTTTTAAGAGAATACACAGTTGTTCTAGTGTCATTGTGGGAGGAGGTTTTGAGGGAGTTTCACACATAACCCTTAGAGGACAATTATGTAGCGGGAAAAAGTACCAGGATTTCCAACTTCAGTTTTGATAAACTTAGATAAGAAAGGTAGTAGTAGAGTTCATTTCTCGATACCCTACATTCCGACAAGTGAAGGTTGAACACTAGGTTATAGTAGGGTTAGCTCACCCCTGAAAGTGCTGGAGTGGAAGTGGTATGTAATATCAATGGACATCGGGATGGGATTACCATGAATTTCTGGGTGATCATTAAACGACTCACCAAGTTATCCCACTTCTAAGATATATGAGAGCAGAGTTCTGTAGAGAGATTGGGACACTTGAATTTGTAAGAGATATTTCGGCTTCTAGGTGTCCCTTCAATGATAGTCTTAGATAGCGATGCTCATTTCACATATCAGTTATGGAAGGGATTGAAAGAGGTTTTTGGGACTCAACTATTCTTGAGCACAACATTCCATCAGCAGAAAAATGGTTATAGCGAGAGAACTATTCAAATTATGGAGGATATTATGGGGGCTTGTATCATGGACTTTGGTCACAGTTGGGAGGACCACCTACCATTGGTAGAGTTTTTATACATCAACAACTACCACTCCACCATTGGTATGACACTGACACCATAGAATCAACACTCATGGGTCCATAGTTTGTTCTAGTTACTACTGAGAAGGTGCATATCATCCCGGAGCAGATGAATATGACACAGAGCTGGTAGAAGTCTTATGTTGATAAATGGTGGAGACCTATGGAGTTTGAAGAGGGAGACCATGTATTCCTTTGGGTCTCACCTAGATGAGGTATGCAGAGATTTGGCTGGGGTGGAAAGTTGTCACTGTGGTTCATTGTCCCTTTTCAGATACTATGAAGAGTTGGTGAGGTGGCGTATCACCTAGATCTACCACTGCTGTTGCACCAGGTAAATGATTTCTTCCATGTGTTATTGTTGAGGAGCTATGTGTATTACCCATTGCATGTCATCGACTGGGGAGAGATGGAAATAAATTATGGAATGACCATCGCAGTATACCTAGTGGAAATTGAGGATCTCCATGAGAGTATCCTTCATGGGTGATCGATTCCCTTGGTGCGTGTCTGGTGGAAGCATGTGAATCTTCAGGAGAGCATGTGAGAGCAAGAGGCTCAGATTCATGCACAGTACCCACAACTATTTGAGAAGCCTTTTGTTTTTAATTTTCACTAACATAAAATCCCTAAGGTGGGGATAATGTAATGTATCATATTTTCCATGTATTATTTTTATGTATTATATGGAATTATTTTGAGACCAAGATTTGTGAGGATCTGCGATTACAAGGACTAAAGTGCCTAAAATGAATGTTTGAAATAAATTAAATTTTAAATTGTTAGTGTGAGTAGTTTTCATGAAAAAGTGGAATAACTTTTAAATGGGTTCTCAGATCCGAAATTCCAGGGCACCATTGCATTTAGAGTAGTGAATTTACCTTAGGCAAGGCCTAACATTGACCGATGCTGGTCGACATCAAAAGTTAATTTTTCTGGATGTTTTAATGGAAATAAAAAAACATAATTGTTTTTATATCTTTAACATTTCCATAATGTAGTGTCATTTTAGTTGGTTTTAAATAAATATGAGCTCCAGTTTAGGATCACAACCCTGGAAAAATCCCTAGAATCATTTAGAGCTTGGGAGAGGAGTCGCCCTTGGAGAATTCTTAATGAATGACGACACATGGATCATTGCGTAGTGAGATTGAATCCCAACTGATGTATGATCTCTATCATTATTAAAGATCAAGGTATGGGTTGTTATTTAAATTATTCTCCCCATTCAGGGATTCAAATGGTGAACACAGATCAACCCACAAATAGGTTGACCCTCAGTTTGTTCATTCTTGTGGGAGGGTCCTTTTTTGGGTTTTTTTGGAGAATTAATCCATGCATGATTTGATTTAATTTGATTTTCTCCATTTGATCCATAAAATGGGAGTGGATCAATTCCATTAAAAATGACGTTAGAGGTTCATTACTCAATTAGTTGGGTGTATTTCTCCTTCCCATTTTTACCCCATGTTCTTTGCATTCTTCACAGGATTATGAAAAATTGATTGTTGCATATCTGTTTTGCAGTGAAATGATCCCAAATTTGAGATCTGACATCGTGAAGACCAAGAGGAGGTACAATGATGATGTTGGTGAAAAAATTGACTCGGTTCAAGAGAAATAATTCTTCAATGGTTCTTTGTGCGGGTGGATCAAAAATATTTAGGGCCAATCAGAGGCTTGAAACCATCAAAATCATCTTTTCCATGGAGAGACGAAATTGAAACATATGTTTCATGATGAATGGATATCCAGAATGGAGAATAGAGTAATGAAGGAGGAGAATGGAATATGATCACCATTTCTAGAAAATTTGGATGGACACGGTGTGTTCTCCGAAGAACATGATGTGTGGGGCTATCTTGGTAGTGACTAGGGTTTCACGATGTAGGAAGCGATGACATGGAGTGTGTCAACTGTCACATGGTGTGTTATTACTTACACAGGACTCATCATGTATCTTATATGATACAAATACACGCAGTAGAGTATACAACATGTAGTCCACCACATGGCCAGACCAGGCCAGTTATGCAGTTTACCCCATGTACTAGTAAATAGGTTGGCAGACATGGGTCAAAGCCATGCACGAGCACACGACTAGTGTATACTGAGTGGCCCTTGAATGGAAGGACATGTAATTTTAGATTGTTACATTCTATTTATAACACTTTCTATACAACATGCTCTTCGACATGGGCCATTGTACTCAGGAAGTACTTGGGGTCATAGGACTCGACATGTGACTTTTTACACGCTGTGTACTTTTTTGTACATGGATTGATCTTCTATCCACCGTTACTGAGATAAGTTTTGTTTGAGTTAGTGCCCCTTTAAGCATTCCCCTAAAGATTAGGTATAATTTCAACCCAAATGAGTATGATCCCTTCTGCATTAATTTATGGATAGAGTCAGAATCCCTCCGAGAGGCCCAGAGTGAGATCCTCTACCCATTCTTGGCCCTAGGTAAATTTAGGTATCAACATGAAAAATCCTAAAGGAAACCAATCCTCTACTTAGTAAGTGAATCTGGATGAGTCGTGGTATACACCAAGCTCTGTAAGTGATCCTCATAAATTTATCATGATATTTCCCCACTTAGGATTGTGTTCTCTCGGAATGAGTGTATCCGTTCTCTCTTCAGATCTATCAACGTGTCTCTCTATTGTGAAACTTCTTGATGAAAGTACTTCTCGGACAAACTTCATTAGATATATCAGACTCACGGAGTGAGTTATCCCAAACTAGTGCATTGTGGAATCTTTTAATTAAATCCCTAGCATGGGTATGTGGTCATTGCGACTTACCTCTAGACTATAGGTCAGGGTTTCTAGTTTATCTGGATGTGTTTATCTTGTTATATATTCATAGACATATAATATGTAGAGCTAACTGTACAATTAATTTTTGTATTTATTTTTTTAGGGACCTTTACTGAGTATTGTTATAATCACCCTTACATGGGATTTTCCCACATGTGTCATATCTTATGAATATTAGTGGGATTTTGGTGGATTTCAGAGTATACCAGGACTAGATAAACCATTTTGAGCTTCTCTATACACTGAGGTGTTTCTATGGCTACGATCAAAAATTCTATCACCTATCTCTTGATTAGAGCTTAGAATTTTTAGTTTATCTACTCTTTCTTTTGGTGGGCTTGTATCCTAGCCTAGTTTAATTTATATACTTTACTTTATGTGGTACTTTGTTGGTTTGGTTTAGATGTATGCATGAATTTTTGTTCCTTATTTGTTTTTTTACATTTTTTCATTTGTGGTCTTTGAGATGTGTGTAACTGTACAGGTACATAGGAAATTCCCCCATGTTAGTGATATTCCTACCCTGTGCTAGTCACCATCCCATGGCCTATTAGAGGTGGTCTAGGGGATTCATGATATATGCCCCATTGGGATGTTTTAGGTCAAATATGGCCTTGGGAAATTTTTGAGAAACTAACCCCTATATCGAAGGTGGATGAAAGTAAGAGAAAATAAGTTGGTTCCCTAAAATATTCTCAATTGAAGGGTTGTTTGGATCAAAAATAGAAAGGTGTTAAATCCAAAAATAATCTACATGAAAAGAGAAAAACAATACTTATTAGCTACTATTTATTTGGTGAAATGTTTGGGCACAAGGAAATTGTTTGTTGGAATAATATATTAATTCATAGATGAAAAAGGAGGCATACATTAAGGTATATTAGTTCTGAGTTAAGAAAAAGTATATAGAATAAGAATAATAAAATTATATATATCTCAAATGGATTTTTATATGACCCAAAAAAAACATTAATTTTACATTATTTCGATTTTTCAAACCTTACACTCCACAGATAATCCCATGATCCCATAACCCAAAAGTTTAGTGTCATTTGAAATTATCTAGATAACATCATATTACACATTATAACTTTAACATCTCCTAAAGACATATATATATATATATATATATATATATATATATGAAATTTCCTTCTATATATAGCCCAATATAAAATTCCTAGGGGGAAATTGGAAAAAGGGGAGAGATAAAATAACCAGTAAATGAAGAATTATCAATGATTTATAAAGGGTTATATCATTAGAATATGATAGAGTAAGAGACATTAGAGAAATATATGATTAAACAAATGAGAACAAATATTCTCGTACTTATTTTCTTATGTTTCAATGATTTTAAAACAACAATTTTTAGTGATTTCTATGTAAATATTTTATTTATTAGTTT
The DNA here is from genome assembly GCA_963277665.1 of Viscum album. Lineage (NCBI taxonomy): Eukaryota > Viridiplantae > Streptophyta > Magnoliopsida > Santalales > Viscaceae > Viscum > Viscum album. Next base: position 511,602,485 of record OY728142.1, on the reverse strand, counting down.
TGTGACTAATATTGAGTTTAATTATACAATGGATTATAATTTTACTCTTAATTGTATATTTTATCATTTGAATTCTTGGAATAAATTAATAATTTAATTTTGTGTGTTTTATAGATTATTTTAGAATAAATGGAGTTTATTTATCAAGAAGTGATGTTTTTTGATCGAATGAGTTGTGTAAAGGTAACATAGAAAATTTGTGAGCTATATAATTTTTATTCAATACTTTCTTAAAGGTATTCCTCCATTCACGAAAGGGTATCCTCATAGTTCTATGTCTACATAAAGGTAACCTCAGATTGCAAAAAAGATAGGAAAACACAATCCCCTAATTACAATGAGCTACATAAAGGTTATTTGGACCTACTTAAGTTTTATAATTTAAAAATAGAGGAATTTTGAAAAATATTAAGATTGAAGATGAGTTTTCGACATAAAATGGATAAGGGAATTGTCCAATGGTTCCCTTGTACTGGATATTTCATTTATGTGTAATATAATTTGTGATCTCTCCTAATATGTCCCCAATACGATACACATATTTGATTTTTCATAGCTTGTAGAATATGTAGAGACCCGAAGCGTGATGTACATAGACATTACATTACTTTTGTGGAATATCTAATACATAACAAAAACAGACACCAAAGGACCGTAATAGTTTAGTGTCTTTGGAAACTCGAAATATAATCTTCTAATCTTGGTGAAAGATCTTTAACATCTCCCATAAAGATCTTCCTTTTTTTTTCTTACCTAAAACCTTTCTTTATATCCTGGGGAAAATAAAACATATAAAGAGTAAGCACAAATTCCCATTAAGGGTAAGCATGGAGAGAATAAAACAAACCATATACATTTGAACATAAAAACATGAACATAAAGTTTAAACATAAAAATCTTGAGCAATGACATAAAACATAGCAGTGCATAAGGTATAGATACATCAATCATGATAAAATAGAATGGGAATAGAACATGTAATTGTGGAAACCATTAAGAACATGATATGATTTCCATAGTAACCAAGGCATTGCTGCCAAGACCATCTTAGTGGACAAAGTCCCTTTCTAAATCGAGTTCACTCCTCGTTCCAGTGCTGTATTACTGAACCAGATTAACTTACCGTTCCAGCCATGTCTATCTCATGAGATATAAATCTTTACCCAATTCATTGGATGGAGATATAGGTCCCACCTATCTCATAATTAAATCATTCTTACTTGTGCCACAAAATAAACTTAAAACATTCATCATAACCCAAAGAATAAAATGGGTTTCATAAACATCATCCCATTATCACATAATCCATATAAAACAAATGGATATTTCATCATAATAAAAGTGAAACCATGTAAATCATAGAGACATTATACTTGAAACATACTCTTATGAAATAATGTCATCTTAGATGGAAAATGGTTTTGATAAAACACAAGAAATGAATTCTTGAGGAAAATATCATTTCTTCATCAAAATCATTTTCTTTTCACAAAATGTCATGAAATTTTAAAAGAAAAGTATTTTTTTGAAAATAGTCATAAAATCTTATAGAGTAAGATTCATGAAAATGAGGCGTTATGAAACCGTAAAAATCTATTCACGCCGTATAAGTTAAAAATAACATTCTTCTCATACTTTTGTCGGAAAAGTAAAAAAGTTCCTCGTGTGGTAAAAAAAGTAAGATTCATTTCTTAACATGTGGTAAATTTAAAAAATTGGTAAAAAGGACTTTAAAAATACATGAAAACATTTTTAGAAAACATGGGTATGGATGATAACAATAACCCCAGTAAATACTTACGAATAACAATCTCGGATAAGAATGAGATTGAAAAATTATCCCTTACCTTAGGTCTGATATGATTCGTACGTATCCGAAACTCCTGAATAATGATTTAAATAATTTCATTGAATTATTACAGAATCATATTCATTGTTATGATATCATATATGGTTCACTTATGACTTTATATTACCCTTTCTTTTGTAAATTCCATGTTAAAGCAGCGTTTTGGGTAAAATCGTTTAATTTATCGTACGTGTTTGGACTTGTTGTTAATGATATTATTATTACTTATATCATTATTTAATCATTTCCAGAATTTAAATCATGATTTATATATCATATATATTCATCATATATATATAATAGATAGATAAATGAAAAGAAATACACCGTTCATGGAGACGGTAGGCCGTACGTACGCAAGAACGTTGTTTTCTTTTCTTTATTGACTTGAATGGAAGTATGTAGATGACATATATATATATATATACATACATAAATCCAGTAGCTTTATCATGTCATATATTACATTATTATTAATTATATATACTTTATAATCATTCTTGAGTGGTTAACATGAAGAATGAATCTCATCGCGTCGTGGAGATGGTAATCCGTACGTACGCACGAGCGATGGTATCGTTCCCATAATTATTGAATTGAATTGGAGTGGATGAAATAATATCTTAGAATTAGTGTGATGTTATAATAACTATATATAGTTATTCTTTACAACATTATACCTATTCAAGTAAGGTGGTGGTGGAAAAACAGATTACACCACAGCGTGGAGACGGTATTCCGTACGTACGCACGCGCGATGATTTCGTTTTACGTAGGATGGAGAGAAGTTGAAATAGGATAGTTTCATATTTATAATAACATATCAGTATATAAGTAACACTTATGTTATTGATTTATAATTAAACAACTAAATAAGAGGAAGTATAAGAAGAAAGAAACTGGAAAGAGTCCGTAGAAGAGATTACCTCTTCCTCGACGCACCTCCTTTAAACTTCTTCTTAGGGCACTAGAGATGGTCTTTTGAGAAGACCAGAACCTCTAAGATATAACTAGAGAAGTTTATAAGAGTAATTGTCAGGGTTTGGCTGAGCTTCAAGGCTCAAAAGGGTGTGAAGTGAAGAGGGAAGGGGTGCTCTTTTTATAAGGGAGGAGGGGGCACCTTTGGAAAAACTTAAAATATTATTTTATAATAAAGTCATTTTCAGTTTATAATAGCTCCAAATTTATTTATTTAGAAGATAAAGTTGATATGGGTCGAAATCATCTCAACCGATAGGTTTTAGACAAGTTTAGGTTACTATTTTAACCTTATCATTTAGATTTAACTCTAAGTTAAATAATTTAACTTTTACCGTGTCTTCTTGTTTTCTTACACTATATGGTTAATAAACTTACTATAAAAAGACAAAAAAACCCCAAGTTGTTCATTATAAATATATATAACCTTCTCTAAGTCATTTGGACGAACCATATATTTTTAAGAATAAAATAACAATTAATAATATAATATTTAAAAAAAAAACTAATTTATGTCAATTTTGACACTATTTGGTAATTGATTTTTGGAAAAATTATAACAGAATTATTAGTTCAAATAAAGTTAATTAAATTAATACTAACATGTCATATTAACCTATAAAATTAGTTTAGTTCATAAAAAGTCTCAAATTACATTTATTTGGGTATTTACAACATCAATTATGTTAATATTTCATTAATAAGGTAATTACTGCATCATAATTGTGTCATAAATAAATTAAATTATTTAATGTCTAAAAATTATAAATAAAATACCATTATGTAGGAAATATTTTTATCTTTCTAATTAATATTTATAGTAGAATTTATCTTATGTATAACCCTATATTAAAAATGTTTTAGTTATTACACTTTGATTTTAACTATTTTAACTCTTCTTTAAATAAAATAATAATAAGTGTCCTAATCTAATCCAAGTGGACCTAAATGGTCATATTTTATTAATAAGGTTGTTCTTGTTCGAATTAAACTTATCCAATAAAATTAGGACATGTGTTAGGGTAATAATAATATCATTTTTACCCTGAATTACCCTATCTATTTTTAACCGAGTTAAATAAAAGTAAAAGTTACTATTCACCAAAAAATATTTTTATCTTATTGAACCAAATTTTACTCCTTTATATTAACTGTGTCTCTCGGATTTTCGAAATTTCACTCATAGAAGCGGTAAAATTAAGTTTTATGTAAATTTTCAAATTCTCCTAGGAGGTGGGTAAAAGGCGGTGAAAAGTTCAATAAAATTTTTATATATCTAAAATTATTATAAAATGACTCCAATGAATTACATTGAACTTTTATAGGTATTATGTGTCAATTTTGACCTAAAATAAATTTAAATAAAATAAATAATTATTTAAATAAAAAGTCGGTTTTTAAATAGTAACCCAGTGTTTTCACTATTCATCAAAAATTGAAAGTTTTCAGAAAAATACCAAAAATTCACCCTAGGCTAATTTTGATATTCCGAATCCAAAAATGAAGTCCATTTTGAAAGATAAAATTTATAAAATTTCAAAAATTGGGTATTATTATTCATAACGACTAGTTTATATAATATTTTAAAAATATATCGTTGTTTAGTGAAATACGGTATTGCGTACGACACACGCTATCGTGGAAGGTCGCGATTGCATGTAATGCAAGGCAAGTCAGGGTTGCGTGTAGTTAAAGATTCTGTTGTTGCTGTGTATAATAGAATCCAACCATATTGCATTTATACATTGAATATATATATATATATACACTCAATGTTGCGTAGAATAACATCAAACGAACTTGAAATTTTGTGTAACACGATCCAAGAATAGTGTTGTCTATACTGCAAGATAAAATGGTGTTGCATATAGCACAAGATAATCTTTGTGTAGCATACAACACAAGACATAAAATAAATTAAAAAGAATACTTCTCATAAAATCTCGGGGTGTTACATTCTACCCCCTTTAAAATGAATTTCACCCTCAAAATTCGTCGGGGTTATAAATGGTTTACTACTTGAAAGTTTTAATAGAAACCCCTATCTTAAAAAGGAATACCAAAACATATCTTTAGAAACTAAAGTATGAAACATAACGGTTATCCAAATTAACTAATCACTGGGTTTCCACATAGGAGAACATAGGTGAAAATATGGATATGTAAGAGAAATCTAACCATCAAGTTCTGATGGAGAGTGGTATAGAACATGGCTATGAAAAATCCAACAATCACAAAGCCATAAATTTGTGATGATCTAAGGTACCATATGATTCATCAGATATAAGGGCACTTGGACAACATTATTGGGTTTCAAGATCATTTCCCTAAAGTTGAAGAATTTTTGAATTAAAAGAAATACTTACTTGATTTTTGGTACAATATTACTATTGTTTGTGCCTTCAACAATTTCCACTTCATCTCTTAAAGAAATAAAGTTGAATTTATCTTCCGTGAAGTGTTAGGAGATCGTGTGATAGAATGACGGGTCATTCCATCTTTCTCAAATGAAAGGTTAGAAAAATTTATTCAATATACATGAGTCCACATATGGCGATATTAAATGTATATGGCTCCGAGAATGGACTTATACTTCATATATCGTACCACTTAATATAATAAAACTAGTTTCTAATAACCAGGGACTTCCTGTAGGCTAGTGGTAGGCGATAAAGGCCTGTCGCACTTCAGTTGTGGGTTCGATTCCCACAGTGTTGTCCGACGCGACGGGTTGTATCCTGTCCTACAAGTTTTCCTTTTTCTCAAACTACATTATTATAACATTCCATAAATAATATCTAAAAAAAGTTTAATCCTTAAACAATACTATCTGATGTCTAACATAATCCATTCCAATCTTTAGACTTATCCAAAATACATCTGTCCAATCTCATAGTATAAAGAAAAAAATTACTAAAAATGTCATTAACCAATCATGTGAATTCCACCATTTATCCCCCATATATCATAAGATATATCTTGTTGATCGCATTCCAAACATGTATTCTTTTGAAACACGAATTACCATAGAATCTTAGTGAAAACATGAGTGCTGTCAAAAGTTAACTCTTTCCACATACCAAAATCCCATAATTTCTATATACTCAAAACATGATATCACATTGTGCTTATATCAGTCATGAGCTCATTAATACTCTCAAACATTTCATCATCTCTTTATCCCTTCATTATGCGCATATAATCTTCTTTCCAAAAATATCTGAATAACCTTTTATGGTTACCAGTACCATTCAACATATACTTTCAAATACTTTTGTAAAAACAATAGTGTAACAATCCTTAGATGTTTATTTATTCCATAGTACCATTAAATTACTTATACAATATAACTCTTGATAAACATACAATCAATCCAATACCTTCTTAAACCACTGACTGAGCTTCATCATTTCTTCCATCTCAAATATCATTTGTAGTCTATTCATCATCATCCACATAAATACTACCCATATGACCATGCTGATTCTCTTTATGAGATTTTCCCTTAGGGCATTGGTTTGCATAATGCCCGTACATTCCACATTTAAAACACTTAACCATTGTTGATGCCTTAGAAATACCATTATCCTTGTCCATGGTGTTAACTGAACCTTTTCCTTTACAATTACTAGATTTGTGTCCTTATTTTCCACACCCAAAGCATCTTCCATTTCCTTTGAAACATTCTCCATGATGCCTCTTCCCACATGATTTACATGAGGTAAATTGAACCTTCTTTCCTCTATAATCATCATGAAACTCCATCTTTCTCTTATTAGATGAGTCTGGAAAATTACCAAAGTTGAGATTATTGATCATATTATGAGATTTCTAATTAGGCATAATAACGATATGTGTACTTTCAAATCCAACTTCATTTGGTTTCTCATGAAGAATATCATTCCATTGTCCATCATATCCTCCATTATCGTGAATCTTCCTATTTACAGCCATTTTCTAAAACCCAAAAAGAATAGTGTGAGAGGCCAAAATCATAATCAAGGGGGAGTAACTTCAATATCTAAAATCTTAGGTTTAATTATAATATCGTTATCGTAATTCTAGGACTATAACCTATACTTATACTTAACCTTAGGGACATCCCTAGACATACCTTAGAAATATCTCTTGGGATCTCACTAAAGTTCTCACATATTAGTTTCCAAAGGTTGACTAAATTGAACCTCTAATACCAACTGTAGAGACCCGAAGCATTATGTACATAGAAATTACATTACTTTTTCGGAATATCTAATACATAACAAAAACAGACACCAAAGGACCATAATAGTTTAGTGTCTTTGGAAACTCGGAATATAATCTTCTAATCTTGGTGAAAGATCTTCAACATCTCCCATAAAGATCTTCCCTTTTTTTCTTACCTAAAACCTTTATTTATATCCTAGGAAAAAGAAAACATATAAAGGGTGAGATTAAATGCCCAGTAAGGGTAAGCATGGAGAGAATAAAACAAACCATATACATTTGAACATAAAAACATGAACATAATGTTTAAACATCAAAATATTGAGCAATGACATAAAACATAGCAGTACATAAGGCATAGATACATCAATCATGATAAAATAGAATGGGAATAAAACATGTAATTGTGGAAACCATTAAGCACATGATATGATTTCCATAGTATCCAAGGCATTGCTGCCAAGACCATCTTAGTGGATAAAGTCCTTTTCTGAATCGAGTTCACTCCTCGTTCCAGTCCTGTATTGCTGAACCAGATTAACTTACCGTTCCATCCATGTCTATATCATGAGATATAAATCTTTACCCAATGAATTGGAGGGAGATATAGGTCCCACCCATCTCATAATGAAATCATTCTTACTTGTGACACGAAATAAACTTAAAACATTCATCAAAACCCAACGAATAAAATGGGTTTCATAATCATCATCCCATCATCACATAATCCATATAAAACAAATGGATATTTCATCATAATAAAAGTGAAACAATGTAAATCATAGAGACATTATACTTGAAACATACATATATGATATAATGTCATCTTAGATGGAAAATGGTTTTGATAAAACACATGAAATGAATTCTTGAAGAAAATATCCTTTCTTCTTTAAAATCATTTTCTTTTAAAAAAATGTCATGAAATTTTAAAAGAAAATTATTTTGTTGAAAATAGTCGTAAAATATTGTAGATTAAGATTCATGAAAATGAGGTGTTATGAAACCGTAAAAATCCATTCACACCGTATAAGTTAAAAATAACATTCTTCTCATATTTTTGTCGGAAAAGTCAAAAAGTTCCTCGTGTGGTAAACAAAAGTAAGATTCCTTTATTAACATGTGGAAAATTTAAAAAATGGGTAAAAAGGACTTTAAAAATACATGAAAAAATTGTTAGAAAACATGGGCATGGATGATAACAATAACCCCAGTAAATACTTAAGAATAACAATCTCAGACAAGAATGAGATTGCAAAATTAGCCCTTACCTTTGGTCTGATATGCTTCGTACGTATCCAAAACTCCTGTATAATGATTTAAATAATGTAATTGAATTATTACAAAATCCTACTCATTGTTATGATATCATATATGGTTCACTTATGACTTTATGTTACCTGTTCTTTTGTAAATTCCATGTTAAAGCAGCGTTTTGGGTAAAATCGTTTAATTTATCGTATGTGTTTGGACTTGTTGTTAATGATATTATTATTACTTATATCATTATTTAATTACTTCAATAATGTAATTAATGATTTATATATCATATATATTAGGTATATATATATATATAATAGATAGATAAATGAAAAGAAATACACCATTCATGGAGACGGTAGGCCGTACGTACGCATGAACTCTGTTTTCTTTTACTTATTGACTTGAATGGAAGTATGTAGATGAAATATATATATATATATATATATATATATACATACATAAATACAGTATCTTTATCATTTCATATATTTCATTGTTGTTCATTATATATACTTTATAATCATTCTTGAGTGGTTAACATGGAGAATGAATCTCATCGCGTTGTGGAGACGGTAATCCATACGTACGCACGAGCGATGATATCATTCCCATAATTATTTAATTGAATTGTAGTGGATGATTTAATATCTCAGAATCATTATGATGTTATAATAACTATATATAGTTATTCTTTACACCATTATACCCATCCAAGTAAGGTGGTGGTGGAAAAACATATTACACCACGACGTGGAGACAGTATTCCGTACGTACGCACGTGTGGTGATTTCATTTTTCATAGGATGGATAGAAGGTGAAATAAGATTGTTTAATATTTATAATAACATATCAGTATATAATTAATACTTATGTTATTACTTTATAATGAAACAACTAAATAAGAGGAAGTAAAAGAAGAAAGAAACTTGAAAGAGTCGGTAGAAGAGATTACCTCTTTCTCGACGCACCTCCTTTAAACTTATTCTTAGGGAACTAGAGTTGGTATTTTGAGAAGACCGAAACCTCTAAGATATAACTAGAGAGGTTTAGAAGAGTAATTTTAATGGGTTTGATTATCTTAAAGGCTCAAAATGGTGTTAAGAGAAGAGGAAGGGGGTGCCCTTTTTATAAGGGAGGAGAGGGGCACCTTTGGAAAAACTTAAAATATTATTTTATAATAAAGTCATATTCGGTTTATAATGGCTCCAAATTTATTTATTTCTAAGATAAAGTGGGTATGGGTCGAAATCCTCTCAACCAATAGGTTTTAGACAAGTTTAGCTTACTGTTTTAACCTTATCATTTAGATTTAACTCTAAGTTAAATAATTTAACTTTTACCGTGTCTTCTTATTTTCTTACACTATATGGTTAATAAACTTACTATAACAAGACAAACGAACCCCATATTGTTCATTATTAATATATATAACCTTATCTATGTCATTTTTCCTATCATTAGTTTTTTAGGAATAAAATAACAATTAATAATATAATATTTGTTTTAAAAACTATTTTATGTCAATTTTGACTCTATTTGGTAATTGATTTTTTTGAAAATCATAACAGAGTTATTAGTTAGAAAAAAGTTAATTATGTCAATAATAACATGTCATATTAACCTATAAAATTAGTGTAATTCATAAAAAGTCTAAAATTACATTTATTTGGGTATTTATAACATCAATTATGTTAATATTTCATTAATAACGTAATTACTACATCATCATTGTGTCATAAATAAATTAAATTATTTAATGTCTAAAATTTATAAATAAAATTCCATTATGTAGGAAATTTTTTTATCTTTCTAATGAATATTTATAGTCGAATTTATATTATGTATAACCCTATATTAAAAATGTTTTAGTTATTACACTGTGATATTAACTATTTTAACTCTTCTTTAAATAAAATAATAATAAGTGTCCTAATCTAATTCAAGTGAACCTAAATGGTCATATTTTATTACTAAGGTTGTTATTGGTCGAATTAAACTTATCCAATAGAATTAGGACATGTGTTAGGGTAATAATAATATCATTTTTACCATATTAATTTTAATCGCTGTAAATAAAAGTAAAAAGTTACTATTTACCAAAAATTATTTTTATCTTATTGACCAAAATTTACTTCTTGATATTAAATGTGTCTCTCGTATTTTCTAAATTCCACTCATAGAATCGGTAAAATTAAGTTTTATGTAAATTTTAAAATTTTCCAAGGAGGTGGGTAAAAGACGGTGAAAAGTTCAATAAAATTTATATATATATAAAATTATTATAAAATGACTCCAATGAATTACATTGAACTTATATAGGTATTATGTATCAATTTTTACCTAAAATAAATTTAAATAAATTAAATAATTTTTTAAATAAAAAGTCGGTTTTTAAATAGTAACCTAGTGTTTTCACTATTCATCAAAATTTGAAAGTTTTCAGAAAAATTACAAAAATTCACCCTAGGATAATTTTGATATTCCGAATCCAAAAATGAAGTCCATTTTGAAAGATAAAATTTATAAAATTTCAAAAAGTGGGTATTACTATTCATAACAACTAGTTTATATAATATTTTTATAATATATCGTTGTTTAGTGAAATACGGTATTGCATACGACACACACTATCGTGGAAGGTCGCGATTGCGTGTAATGCAAGCCAAGTCAGGGTTGTGTGTAGTGCAAGATTCTTATATTGTTGCGTATAATAGAATCCAACCATATTGCATTTATACATTGATTATATATATATACACTCAATGTTGCGTACAATAACTTCAAACGAACTTGAAATTTTGTGTAACAAGATCCAAGAATAGTGTTGCGTATACTGCAAGCTAAAATGGTGTTGCATATAGCGCAAGATAATCTTGGTGTAGCATACAACATAAGACATCAAATAAATTAAAAAGAATACTTCTCATAAAATCTCAGGGTGTTACAGAATATTTTAAGGAGGCCTTGTATGATATTTGAAGTGTGATGAGATTTTAAAAAGGTAAAACTCATACATAGATGGAATTTAGGCTAGAACATTGTATATTTTATTTAGTTGATAAATATTTTCAAAGTGAAACATCATATGTGTTGGAAATTTTCACAGATCGTATGATATTTTGGTGCCACATATGACTTTTGACCATATATAAGAGGTTTTAATTTTTGAAAACACTAAAAAAGAGAGATTTTTATATTTTTATCATAAGACTATGAAATTGTATGAAATAATAACTGTAATTTTTTATTAATTTTGATATTTTCATATGACTGTTAAATTTTTATAAAAATCAAATAGAGATCATTAAAATCATCTAAACTTAGTAACAAATCTTTGGCACATTGTGCTTGTGTTTATATGAATAAATAGAGGAGAAAATGTTGATTATAATTTGAATATTATTTTAATTAATAAATAAATAAGGAAATATTTTGATTTTGTGGATGATCATATTGTGACTAAGGCAATTTGAGTTGAAGGAAAAGGAAATATTGGTGAGTTTAAAATGATAAAATATTAAAGGTTCAATAATGACAAAAGAAATTGGATGATGATGATCTACAAGAATATGATGAGGCCCAAGAGACTTGATATATATATTTTTAAAGAACCTTTTGATTTTAATCCATTTTTTATATTTTCTTCATTCGTTTAGTTACACAATCCCTTCTTATCCCCATTTCTTATATGTCACCCTTTGGATGTAAGAGTAATCTAATAAGTTATTATGTAATAGAATGATATCATTTTTAATTATTGATTCAAGATTTTATTTAATAAATATCCTTTTACATTGGCTAGTTTTAGTTTTGAGTGGTTTTTAAATTCTCTTAATGAAAATATATTTTTGGTTTGGAACTCTTCCCTTATTAATTACTGTAGTTGAAAATCTATCATATCTTTCCACCAAGTTTATCTTGTCTTAAAGGAATAATATTTGGTAGGTGTTGAGTATCTTTTAATTACTATAATGTATATATATTAAGTGAGTTACTTTACAATTTACTAGGAACAATAATACTCGATTGATAATTGTTATTGTATTTTTGGGGTGGTTTACAGACTTTTCATAAACACATGATGTGGGGTTGGCTAAGCATTACCCACTGTTAGGTAAGTTACCACAATAAACTTCAACCAAGGATGATTGAAAATTAAATTGAGAAATTATTCAATTAACAATTAATAAGAAGATAAATAATACCATTTTAAATATAATGAAAGCATTGCAAAATAAAATACAACCTTGAACCCATCACTTTCTCATCATCTTGGTTTCAAAACACATTTCTTACTTATATTTATGTGTTTTCCAAAAACAAATAGTCTCAAAATATCATATTTTATTTAACTAAAAAAAGTGAAAATTGATTTTAGACACTCCTCTCTAATAGAAAACCTAATGTTACCACAACTAATATATTTAATATAGGAATTAACTACTTTTGTCACACCCCATGACATGTGCGTGGTGAATCATAATGATGTTTTTGGGGATACAATTTCAAAAATAAAATATAATATAATATCTAATTTTCACGATCATACCTTCCAATAACTAACTATTTGAATTTATATATATATTGAAAAAACTAATAGGAATAGGAGCTGTAATTTATAATTTTATTTTTAAGAAATTAGTCATGAATTCTTAAGTGAAACATCAAGTGTTCACTCTTAGCCTACAATCAGGGTTGGAAATCCCAAATATAATTTTCGAGATTTATATTCCCTATAGTTAATCCATTATAAGAATAAAATTTGTATTCACTCCATTTGAAATGAATTTGAACTAAAAAATGTTTTATTCCAACTATTACCACTATTTCATAGCATAGTGGGAACAGATTCAAACAATAAAATAAATGAGTTTACACCTGTGTGTCTTACTTTTAAACCTAAAGGAGTGGATGTGAGACAAGTTAAGTATAGGGAATTACCCTTTTCACTCAAGGGTGCATGTGAGGAATGGTTGTACAACTTATAACCAGGTGAAGTTAGTGATTGGGATTTACTTAAAGGGAGTTTCTTGTAAATATTTTCCCACTTCCACGAGCACAACCATCATGAAGGGGATCAATTCCATTATAAAATCCATGAGAGAAACTCATAAAGGGTATTGGAAATGATTCAAAAATCTATGTTCTAGTTTCCCACATTAGGAAATCAAGAAACAAAACTTATTTTTATTTTTATACCAAGGATCAATAGAAAATTATAGGAACTTGTAAGATGTATCATCTGGATGATATTTGATTGAAAAATCACTAGAATAAGACAAGGGAGTCATTTAAAAGGCTACAAAAAACTCAAAATAGTTTGGCACAAGTGGAACTAAAATCAAAGGAATACATGAGGCAAGTACTTGTAATACATCCCCATTAATTGAATTTAAACTTTAAGAGAAAACCAGAATTTTCAGATAGATAAATATAAAATAGATAAGATAAAAACAAGCACTATCTATGGTTTCTGGAATATGTTATTTACCTCATCATTTTAATCGTCAATATTCTAAAGATTAGGGAAAAAATAGTTTTGAAGTATGTTTTTAGATAACACAGTATCAACAAAAAAATCATGGCCGAATGAAAAACCCCAAAATCCAGTATGGATTAGAAAATAAAAAAGATCAAACTAGGACACCCTATCAGAACCAATATGAATAACAACATCCTATCTTGTAGAAAATTTAATAATAAACTATGAAAATATTTATAATATTCTTACATGCAGTCTTATGATCAGCATGTATACTAATAGCCCCCTTTTTAATAAAATAAACGATATGAACAACCTTGAATTATTGATCTTAACTCTTTAAAACAAGAAGTGCCTAAAGTTGAGAAACATAAGAGTGATGTGGGAGAGTTAAGAAACCATATTAGTAGTTTGGTGGATATTTTATACCAAACATAAAGATTTTTTTATCTAATCAGTCCATAATCTGATGGAAAATATTCACATGATCAAAACCATAAAAAAATTAGGTTCACACCATTAGAATACTAGAACCCAAATAAGTATAACTAGGAATTAAAGAGCATGATGTGGATGAAGTCGAACACAACCAAGAAGAACCAATTTCGGAAGAACCTGGGAAGTATTTTAAAGAGATACAATAAGAAGAAAATATGTAAGAACAGAAATATAAACTAAGGAGTCAAAAAAGATGAGATACACCATGGAAAATTCAAAAAAGGTAGATGAATGATATTCTACATTAATTCCCATTATGAATGATCCAGTCCAATAATATCCAAGATAAAGAAATACAAAGGATAATTATAGATAATTTATAGGATATTATAATCAATATACCCTTGATTGAAGAACTCAAAGATATCTGAAAATATTGTATTTCCCATAAAGAGGTTTTTACCATAAATGGAAGGATTCAAGGTAATTAAAGAATTAATTTGGTGATAAGTGTCTTAGATTTAATCACATAACAACTACTAAAAAATGTTATGTTCAATTGAAATTTTCTATCCATTTCACCATTGGATCTATAAATTTTGTAAATTATTCATATGATTTTGGTATATAGATTAATGTTATTCCCCACTTAATGTTTACATCTTTGCCTATGGTATATTTTAATACCATAAGAGTGGTTGTGATTATTGAATATTGATAGAACATTTTTCAATTAGGAGTCTTAGAATATGTGTTAGTTAGAGTGGAATATATGGGTTTCCCATCTAACTTCCATGTGTTGAACATGAAGTAATATAGAACATCAGGGTGCTCACCCATAATTATATGGAGATCATTCTTTGATAAAACTGAGAAAATTATCAATGTCATCAAGGAAAACTAACCACGGAGTTTAGAGGTAGCATGATACATTTCAAAATAATTGACTCTATGAGGCACCCTTCAGATAATAAATTAGTACATACTCATTATCACTTTGAGTAGACCAAACCCATTGAAAATCTAGATATGTTTTATGATATTTTAGAATTATAAAGTATTTAAATATTGACAACTACACATGGAGTTAAGTTTTACAGAATTATTAATAATATGTTTTCATTATATAGAATGTAGTAAAATATAATTTCATGATGTATTTTTTGTATATTAAATAATGAGGAAACTTATATTTCAACATATGAGTTGTAATTATAAGATTTGTATTTAAGAGACTATAATGTTTTTATATCCTTAGAACAACCACACAATCTGAAATTTAAACTTTTCCCATTGATTTGAATACTATTTAGCTATTTAAATGGTAAAAACTACCAATAATAATTTATAATAACTTATAATCAACTAAAGAAAATAAACTTATTGAAATTATGAATTTTATTTGAAATAAATATGATGATGTTTAGGTGATATCCTATGATGAATCTCCAAAATATTCTCACACGTAGGAGGATTTCATACATGATTGGTAGGCCCAAATAAGGATGAATCACACCATTATAAAATTGTTTAAAAATTATATTGATGTATTATTAGAGTATAGAATCTTCTACATAAATTCAAACTCAAAAAGGGTCATCCTCATTCACATAGTTCATAAGAAACCAATCTAGCCATAGTAAGGAATGTGAAATATTAACTAATACTTATTAGAATTCAAAACTACTAGAGAGTTTACATTCACTATAGGATGTTTAACCACTTAACTAACAAATATCATCTCCCCATTACTTTTATTTAGCAAATGTTAGAAAGGCTGGTATTAAAAATAACTATTGTTTCATAGATTGGATTTTAGGATATTTTTCGATGTTTATTTCCATAGAGGAAGAAGAGAATAAAACCTTTAAACACCTATTTAGTGAATTTTATTATAAGAGGATTCCATTTAGGATATAGAATGAACCATTTAAAATTTAAAGTTCTATGGTAAGTATATTTTTAGACTACATTGAAGACCACATGGAGGTATTTTTCCATGGTTTCACTTTCTTTGTTAATCCATTTGATAATAATTTGAGAAATATAGAAAAAGTATTCAAAACCATAATTGAAAATAAATGTGTACTAAATTTAGAGCAGTGCCATTTCATGGTGAAAATATTAATAGTCTCAGGGAAATCCATTTCACAAAAGAGTAACTATGTGGATAATTCAATAATTGAACTAACACATTCTTTTTGTTTACCAACCTGTGTGAAACAAGTTATATACTTCCTTTGACAAGAAAAATTTTCTAATAGGTTTATCGAGGAATTCAGTACGATTTATATTACACTCTCTAGATTAATTTTAAAGGATATTTATTTTTATTTAATTATGAGTTTATGTAATCTTTTGCTAAATCGAAGAGTAGATTAATCACACCACCATTGATGCAACCAAAAAACTAGGAGAACCCTTTTGAGTAATATTTTGGGGATTCCAACCATGTTGTTGGAGTAATTATTTACCAGATAATTGAGGTTCGACCTATAATATCAATAAATTTTAAATGAAATACTATATTCAATAACATATAAGATATGTAACAGAAAGCATAAATGAACAATAAAATATTATTATTTAAATATGAATCTTATAATATAGTCATTTAGTTGGTAGATATGGAAAATATTATAGAAATTAAGAAATATATAATTTTCATACTCATTTATAACATATTAATAAATTCCTTGTAACTAATCACACAATTATTTAGTAATTTTGTTTTATTCTTCAAAATATATTTTCTTGAAAAATGGGTTTTCTTGCATTTTATGGGTGAATATTATAATTTATTTTTATAAGTTTATAAAAATTAATTTCATAAAATTAAATTCCTTTTTTAAATTAGAATATAAATATTCCTTTTGGTGAAATTTTGGTATTTTTTGGAAAATATTGGGGTTTTAGTAAATAGTGAAAAATACAGATTTCTATAAAAATGTCATTTCTTTTCAATAAATTAAGGAATTTAAAGGTCTCATTATGTTTTAAATATGGTTTTAATTAAAATAAGTATTATTTATTTATATTTAATCCACTTACATTATTTTTAAATTGACTTTATATTGTATTTTGGAATAAGTTTATTTTTGGGTTTAAAAATATGATTTTTCTAAATACTATTTTAAAGTATATAATGTTTCTCAATTTAAATTAATTAAAATTATCTGTAACTGGGATTTTTTTAAATTGTATATATATATTATTTATCATTAAATATTAACTAAGTTCCATACAATGATTATTTTTATGCATAGAGTTATTATAAAATCATTTTTTTCTTAAAAAATACACTTCTTGGAAACCACTTTTTCATCGTGTTTGAGGGTTTCATTTTTAATTATTCAAATTATGTGTATTGAATTTGGTAAAATGGATTCCATATTTAAAATAATAAGGTCAAAATTATATATTAGTATCATTTTTATTTTTTACTCATAAAAAAGTTATCATGGTAAAAAAAGTTTTACTGTAGTATCGGTAAAATAATGAAATATGTTAATTTTAAAAGGTAAAAGATTAATATAAATAAAAAAATAAAACTTTAAATGGTTGGTTTATGTGTTTATTTAATTTAAAAAAATTATAATATTAATCATAAATATAATTATCTTTAATTAATTCCACCCATATTTGGTTGTCATTAAATATAAAATAATCATTATTTTATCTCTTCAAACCACCCTACCTTAAGAAAATATACCATCTTCCACATCCCTTTATCCTAAAAATACTCGAATCTATTAAAATATATTCCAAAAAATATCTTACCCACTATTCCCATGTCTTAGTTCTTTTGGTCTCACCCAATTACTAATTCGAATGTCTTTGAGGGATATTTTAATGAGGTGATATTTAAGAGGTAATTTTATCAAACCACATCTCTTAATTTATTTTATTCTTCTACATTCTCTTAACCTACTTTATCCATCAAGGAATAATAAATAAATTATCATGTATATAATATAATTTTATATTTCTAATTCAATATCTTACATCCATCCTTTAATTACCTGTTCTTATTCAAGGAAACAAAACCATTGTCCAAATTATAGAAGTTAACTATCTTTATTGATAATGATTTTTATTTTCCATTATTTCTTTAAAGGATGCTCATAAAAGTATAAAATGGATATATAATATTTAAATATGTATATTATAACCTATTTCATGTTCTATAACTAATATATATATACATAATTGTAAATAAAATGAAACAAGTTCATGAAGTTTAGAAAAACTGTCAAGTTAAACCAAACATTTATCACTAACATTTTTTCCAATGAATCATCCCATTGTAAGAAATAAAAATGGTTTATGGGAAAATTTATACTTTTAGAATTTAATATATACCATTTCATTCAAATTGTGAATTTTTATTTATATTTTACAAGAAAATCCATAGTTATACACAAATGAACCGACCATGAAATCATGAAAAAAATGCATTCAAAACAATGGATATTATGTAATATTAATGATAAAATGGTTGTAATATTTCATTAAAATACCATATAAGGTATTATAAATATGAATATAGTTCTTTAATAAATTAATAACATTATTTAAACCATTATACATGAGGTTTGAACATGTTTTATGGAATTTGAACTTGATGTAAGGGTTTTTGGTTTCAGTTTTTACTTCTAGAAGATATATTCCTTATTCAAAACTTTTTCTTATGTGTGGTGTATATACTAAAATATTATATATAATATCATTAATCAAATTATCTTAATTTTAGTCAATGTTTCATTTGATACTTATTACTCTTATAGTGAATTCAATTTGACTTATTATAATGTGGTAAGGAATTCTTAACCCAATTTCTATTATTTGAGTTAACCTTATAATTCATTATTTATGTCCTGATATGTTTATTTGTGAAATTACTTTTTATTATCTTATATTATATTTCAACTTTTTTTATGTGTATTTATGTATGATACACATAATCAATTAATTTGATTAAGCCTAACTTCTATGATATGATTTTTGTAATGGGTTTTCTTTAAACCAATTATCTCTTTAAAGTTTCCCTTAAAACTCCCTTTTTATCACATGACCATGATTTCTAAATTTATTTCCCAAATTTATTTCACTATTCTCATAGTATTTGTTAAATTCATTTTTACTCATGTTTTACTTTTTACTAAAAAGTTTAAAAGTTATATTTGTTTGTTTTATAAACAATGTTCTTTGATAATTTTATAACAAAAATCTGGAAGGAATTTTTATTTTAACTTACATGACATGGAAAAATTTCATAGTTTTCATGAAAGTATAATGATTTTTATATTACTTTACAATAGTATATAGATATTTTAAAATAAATTTTTTCCTTTGTATGTGTGTAGTAATCTTTTAAAATAAGTGATTTTTCTAAATAAATGTTTTAATGATGCAATATTTCAAGATTTATTATTATGTTATGGTTCATGGGAATTATTTATGACAAATGGTGGTTTAGCTATAGAAAAAATATGTGTGATTACATTATAGCTCTCCAATACATTGGGTTTGTTAAAATTTTATTTTAGTGGTTATTACAAGTGAAACTATGGTGGTTACATCATAAGGTAGCTTTAAGGGTAACATTACATATAAGTAAAAAATAATTCCCCAAGTTACCTCTATGTTTTAATTATTCTTGCAATGTTTACACAGAAATATCATTTTTCACAAGGTAAGTTATTAATTTTATGTACAAAGGAAAATATTTATAAGTATTTATGGTCTAAATATTTCATTCTTTTTTATGTCCCTTATCGAGAATTTTGTGATCATCTTATGCTTCGAAATGTTTTTCATATGATTTATGGGAGAATAGAGATAATGATGAGATCAAGGGGAAAATTGTGAAGATTTTTCATGAAGATAAACTATGTTTTAATTTAAAAGGGGTTTTTAGTGCAAAAAAATTATTATTAAGCACAAGTGTCCACTTGTAATATATTATTTTACTATGAAAGAGTTTATCCTAATTCTATAAAACTATAAACCTAAAAGATATACGGGAAAAGAAAGTGATTTATAGTTTTGAAAAAACTATAATATGAAATGTTTAAGGATCCTTCCTTACAGTTGGAATCATAGAAGTGTTTAAAAAATGTTATAGATTATGATGTTTTTCTTGAGTGGTTTTCTTAAGATATATGAATATCATCAAGGGTTTACATGTTTGAGGAAGATTATAAGCTCAATGTTTTAGACACTCCTTTTTTTAATATGATGGATTAATAGAAGATTAATTATATTTTTTGGAGATTATATTTATAATGGTAATATATTTAGGTATAAAGGATTTGAAATATAAAGTATTATAGTGTTTCTATAGGTATTATCTTTAAATTAAACATTTTTGTTTTAAATTGTTATAATAATTTTCATGTTTTAATAGTTTTATTTCCTACAGATTCAGGATAATTTGTCAATATGTAATGAATGTTATATTTGACAACCTTCTTATCCATTCCGAATGATTTGATTATCACTATTATTTCAAAATTTGTTCAAATAATTTTGACCACTTTCTGAGTATTAAAATTACCTACAAGAAACTATTTGACCTATCTAACACCATTTCTTTTCTTTAAAAATTTTATAGGCCATGGTACAATTTTCATTTTATTTCAAAATCACAACTTTAAAAACTATATGGAAAAGTTAAATCCAAAATATTACATTCCCATTTACATTATCTATTTTGGAAATCATGTCATAAGATAAAGGGTATGTTAAAGAAAATTTGATGTAAATGTTTAAGGTTTTAATTAATATCTTATATTTTAGGTATTTTTTGGGTTGATATTGATGAATCATAAGGATATAATTCATATATTTGAATATAGGAAATAATTATTAAAGAATAAGATGATGAATCATAGTTATTGGGTTAAGAATAAAGTTTAATAAAGCATGTGTTTATGTATTGAGTTTTAAAATTTAGTATATTGTGGTATTTTATAAATGTTACGAGAATCATGAAACGTTTAAGGATTTTTCTTTAGTAGTTTCTATTTTGAAAAATTTGGAAACTTATGTTAGAAGGAATTGATACATTTTAAAAGTGGTGAAATGATGATAAATTTTAAGGTACATTCGACCATTAATTATATAATAAAAAAGGTTATTTGAATATTACTACATTTACTTTTTGTGGGAATAAGTTTAAAGATATATAGTCTTTTTAGTTTATATGATCTCCGAATTTGAGGTAATTATGGATTTTTACTTTTTGGGATAAAAAATGAAAGTCATGAAGTTAAATATATTACGGTTATTTTTTAGGATGTTTCTCACATTTTTAGAATTTTATAAGGATTATATTAATATATTTTTATAAAAAGAACTACCCACTCGATGGGTGACAAACCATCACATTCAGCAAGGTTGTGGGGATTGAACCCATAACATTAAGGGTGGAAATGGTGTATCACCTACCTATAGACTACATTATATAATGATTATTATGATTTTTTTATTATTTAAACTATATAATGAATAAAGGTTTGGTTAATTTTGGGATAATATGTTTTATCATATTGATAATCGTGATATTGGAAATTAATTTGGGGATTAAGTGATCAATATTATTCAATAACACGTTCACTATTTTGGGAACCTTATATGATTAAGGTAAATAGAATACTATTTGATTTTATTTGAGAAATAAAGGATGGATTATCTTTAGGAAACATATATGATTTATGGTAATTCAGGTTATTTAGGGAAATGATTATGTGACTAAGTAAATTACATTTTTGTATGAGACATTAAGAGAGATGATATTATTTAACAATAAATATTAAATTAATCATAGAATATCATGTGATAAAATCATTTTGATTTTTGAGTTTCAAATTTTATTCAATAATATTTTGTGTAATTTTAAGGATAGTTTTTTGTTGAATGATCTATGTGGAACTTTAGGTATTACTGTTGAATTTTAGAGATTAAAGTAGTTTTTAATCATAAAGATGTCTATTATTTTTAGAGAATTATATTATCTTTTACTAAATTTTTTTGTTTCAGTTAATAATTAAAGATATGAGGAATTAAAAGTTATAATTTTGTGGATTTTTAGACCGGTATAAGTTCATTATGATGCTATAAGATGGAAAATTTATCTTTAATATTCATCGTTTGGGGAAAATATGGGGATGAAATTCTATTTTTCAAGTAATTTTATTTCCTTTTGTTATTAGTCCAGGTAGTAAAATAATTCCTCAAATTTATGACAATTATTTTGAAAAAATGTTATTCATTTAATTTTCTTATGGAGAAATCAAAGGAATTTAACCTATCATAGATTTATTGTTTTGTGAAGGCTAACATTATAATGAACATATTCTCTATCTCTATCAATTAGAACTTGTTAGTAAGAATTGTCTTCCATGTAAATTTTTTCACTTACCACTAATTAGAATCCATTTTTAGTGGTGACCTTTATATTTTCCTTTCCATCTTTTTAAGAAGATGTTTTATTGATCATTTTTATGATGTGAGATTTCAAAAAAGGTATTTTGCAAATACAAACCCCTAGTTTTCTAGCTCAAGTTCAAATTTTGTGGATGTAATTTTTTGGGGGTTGTATAATGTTACATCTCAATATTTTAAAAGGAAATACCATGTTCAATAACATAGAAGATATATAACACCGAGCTTAAATGAACTACTGAATCTTACTATTTAAATATGAACATTATAATACAACCATTAAATTTTTGGGTATGAACAGTATTAAAAACATTATGACATATATATTGGTTATAACAATTGATAAATTATTAATAAATTATTTTTAAATAATTACTCATTTTTTAGTAAATTCATTTTTTTCTTAAATAGTATATTTTCTTCAGAAAATTATTTTTCTAACATTTTAGGAGTGAATATTATATTACATTTTTGGAAAATAAAAAAAAATTTCATAAAATTAAAGGAATTTTTTTAAATAAGAATATAAATTTTTAATTTGGGTGAAAGATTGGTATTTTTCAGAAAATATTGGGGTTTTAGTAAATAGTGAAAAATAATAATTTTTTTAAATATCATTTCTTTTCAATAAATTTAGAAATTTAAAAATCCCATTATGTTTTAAAAATGGTTTAAATTAAAATATTTTTTTTTTATTTTTTTATTCTAGTTAAATTCTTTTGAAGTCAACTTTATATTGTATTTTAGAATAAGTTTATTTTTTGGTTTAAAAATAAGATTTTGATGAAAACTAATTTAATGTAAATAACGTTTATCCATTTAAAATAAAAAAACATATCCCTAATGGGAAATTTTTTAAATTAAATTTATATATTATTTATCATTATATATTAATTTTTTTCATACAATTATAATTATTATGTATAGAGTAAATATAAAATGTCATGACCCCCTCCCCACAAAGTGTACCCCTCCTGGGCCGGAAATGTGAGAAGAGAGATAATGACCCCCGAGTCCTGCCTCCAGTAGGCCCCGGGTTGGCGACTAGCACCGAGGGTATAATAAACATACAAATGGGAGGCATTACCCTCTAAGAGAACACATGCAGAAGAGAGAGATAGAATAGACTCCAATCAACTCCAAATCAGAACTGAAATATAAAAGAAATCCAAGTACATATATGAAATGTCATGAAAAAGTACTACAACTGAAAGGGGAAACTAAAAGTACCCAAAAGAAAGTAAAACAACAGCGACCACAAGCCCGAACAGCTCCTTCTCCAACCACAAGCTAGTAGTAACCAGCTTGATCTCCAACCTGATCGAAGTGACCTGAAAAAAAAAAACAGTTTATATGTACATAGGGTGAGTATAACAGTATACTCAGTAGGATCCTCCCCAAGCCTCTCATGAAAAAGTAAAGAAAGCATGCTAAATCCCAGTGAACAAAAAGTGAAACTAACTCGTCACCTAAACAGGTATACTAAGTTCCCAACCTCACCATGGCTACTCTCACCAAGTAATGCATACAAGAATATAGAATATAATAATGAATATCAAGGGTACCCTGCTACTACTTCCCCACTGGTTTACCGCTTTTCCCCAATGACATACGTCCTGTGCATCTCTCTACAAAGGCTTTCCCGCAGACACCTGGGCTAAGCTTCACAATCTGCACCTCGTGCACCACAAAGGCTTGCCCGCAGACACCTAGGCGAAGCACCACACCACCCCCCCAACCAAAAGTAACCAGCTAAGTTCCGGGAGCCACCACAGCCCGAATAACGTGTATCATACATCAGGTATTATACCTCAAGCCAATATAGCCCATACACCGAGTAGGGATCCTCAAGCCATCACAACCTATACATGTTACACCTATAGTAGTCCATAGGATACTATATCCAGAATATATGTGTGTGAAATAACCAAAATCCATTACATCCCTCTACACACATATATGGGGAAACTAACTGTTGTGCCTGTTGGAACATGTATCTACCAAGAGAAGAGAGCGGGGCCAAAGGGGGTAGTCAGCCATTCAACCTCGCATCAGAATGTTTGGGAAAACACCCCCCCAGGGCTCAGAATCCCCGGGGTGTTAGTTTCCCTTACCGGTAGGGTGGAGTAGCGTATAGAAACACAAAAAGTACAGAATATATATATAACTCACATCCACACTATGGGCATTACCTAGTCTTAGATACAACTGCAGCTAACGTCTCTCAGACTCCAGGCTACTACTTCTAAGATTAGGTGTCCTATAAGCACACAAACATTTGAAGAGATTTATTAGATTACTCCGTTATTATTTTATCAGTTCCACTGTACATTAATCAATTATTTAAACATTAATTAAGCATGAACAATTCCATATTAAACTGAATTGGCATCACATTCAAAATCATCTGCTCCTTTTTAAGATTCACATCACCTTTAAATTCTAGTATCTCCATCCCCATGGATTATCACCATTTAATCAAACTTTCATTTCAGAATTACTTTCCCATATTCCCAGGCATTCTAGAAAGGCATCATATGCTACTAAATCCAATGGGGGCTCAACACGGTGAGTAGATATACTACCCATCGAGTATTGCCGCCTATAGCAAGAGCATAGACCCATTCTCCCTCTAGAGGATAAACACGGAAAGCACGTGGCATACCCCACATGTCTTCGCCCCCATCGGAAAGAGGGTAAGCAAGACCAGCTGCTTGAGCAGTGGGGAAAAGTAAAACAGATTAACATTCAAAGAAAACAACAAGCATCCAGCAACCACATCCATCCTATTCCATCACCCCTAGTGTCCTCCCCGACACCCACATGCATAAACTGATGCATCTCTCCACTCTAGGTGTCATCTGATTCCACCACCATAAGGCCTCCATGCCTCCACATATCACAACACCCCTCCAGGGTCACATCTCAGCACAAGAAGTAGGAAAACAACAATCACATCAATGGGCTCTTGTCCCTTTAACAATCAAGAGGGTAACGCAGAACCCTTTAAGAAAAATTCTCACAAAATCTATTCTTTAATCAATATTGAATTAGCAGATTTGTTATTCGCAGGTTCCAATTACAGAATATCTAATCAGTAAGCTATCACAATTAAATAACCATGCTTACTTCCCTAATTTTATTAGCCTCAAATTAGAACAACTACAACAACAAAAATGACCAGATTCATTTATATGCCTCTTTATCTTTAGAAAATTAATTAACAATTAATTCTGGATTTACGTTCATTATCAATTTCCATCAAGAACGAACAAATAATCAAATAAAACATATATATCACTATATCTAGCAAACATGAGGCAAACCGTTATCACGGTATAAAGCAACAACATGCGATCAACCAATTCTTTTAATCCGGTTCAAGTATTTAATTAGGTCAATTTCATTGTGATCCAAAGGACTAAATCATGCTAATTCTACGATTTCACGTATACAATTAGAGAAGCCATGAATCCCCTACCTGGAAGAGTTCTTGACGTCCTTTATCCACACAACGGGTCACAATCCTCCTCTCACGACAACTACATCCACCAGAGGATGCCACGGTATGACAGTACCAACCAACCCCAAGAAAAACCCATTAGAATCTTGGAAATTACATGGTATAATATGTAAGGGAGAAACAAGATAAGATGATCCCCAAAGGAACGATGATAAAACATACCTTATTGGGAAGATTGACCGACACAGCTCGGTTGCATCCAAAACAGAGAAGAACCAATCCTAGGAGTAAAGATTGATTGTGCAACTCCTACGGGAATGATTGAAAGGTTCTAGCATCTCATAGCTGAGAACAAAGGGAAAGAACAAGGAAGAATGATATCTCGTCCCTTTTTAAGATTTAATGGGGTGACGGTTTAAGATCCAGTTAATTATCCATTAAAAATGGATCGCATTAACCCACGCAGTTTGACCAAGTAAATACATTCCAAGCCTTAGGAATAATTAATATAGGATTTATGGCCTTTGAAATAGCCTTAAGAGCCCTTAAAAGAAGGCTTTAAATGTATTTTACGTCAAAGAAAACGTCAAAAGGGGCAAAACTGTAGGAATCTGGAAACACTATTCACCCACCGTTACTGTACATGAAACCGATCTGTCAGACCGATCTGTTAAACCGATATGTCAGACCAATCTGTGAAACCGATCTGTTAGACCGATCTATGAAACCGATCTGTCAGAACGATCTGTGAGACCGATATGTCAGACCAATCTATGAAACCGATCTGTCAGACTGATCTGTGAAACCGATCTGTGAGACCGATCTGTGAAACCGATCTGTCAGACCGATCTGTGACACCGATCTGTCAGACCGATCTGTGAGACTGATCTGTCAGACCGATCTGTGAGACCGATCTGTCAGACCGATCTGTGAGACCGATCTGTCAGACTGATCTGTGAGACCGATCTATCAGACTGATCTGTGAGACCGATCTGTGAGACCGATCTGTCAGACCGATCTGTGCGACCGATCTGTCAGACCGATCTGTGAGACCGATCTGTTACTGTTCATAAAACTGGAAACACTGTTCACAGAACTGTAAAATTGGCAAAGTGTTGGGGATAAGTCCCCTTGACCTCCTGAAACACCTCCAACACCAAAATTCACAAATTAATGGACTGGAGAGGTCCGGGCCATTACATCAGATACCTCTCAAAACATTCTCGTCCTCGAGAATTTAAAACCAACCTGAGGAAAAGAGGGGTCCGAACAACCACCCCGTAAGATACCTCTCAGGGGAAAACCACCCTGAGTTGTTTGAAAGATGGAACAAAACTACGACATCCGAGAGTATGGGAACAAAAAATCCATATCCAAACAATTAAATCATAACATCACATCAAAGGTACATAAAAAAAACATGAAAGGCCTAACCACAAAGGAAACATCATTACATAAAAGGAGTTAAACATTAAAAAACTCTGGGTACTGAGCACGTATATGTGACTCACGCTCCCAGGTACTATCCTCCATGCCACCGTGTTGCCACAAGACACGAACTAAGGGGATAGAATGCCCACACAACACCTTCTCCTTTTGGTCTTGGATCTCCACAGGTCGCTCCTCAAAGGTTGCATCATCATCAATATCGATCTCTCCCCAATCGATAACATGAGATTCATTATGAAGATAACGAAGGAGCTGTGATACATGGAAAACATCATGTATCCGACTCATCTGAGGGGGGAGTGCTACTCGATACTCTACATCTCCAACACGAGCTAACACCTCTAAAGGCCCAACAAATCGGGGAGAAAGATTACTTCCATGACCAAACCTTCACTGCCCACGACGGGGAGTCACCTTCAGAAACACATGATCCCCAACATTAAAATCTAAGGGTCTCCTTCTTTGTTTAGAATATGATTTTTGACGATCCTATGCTATCTTCATCCTCTCACGAATCACCTGAACCATCTCTGTTGTATTCTGCACTAGTTCTGGTCCGAGAATTCCTGACTCTCCGACCCCAATCCAGCACAACAGAGAATGGCATGGCCGGCCATACAAGGATTCAAATGGCGCCATACCGATGGTAGAGTGAAAACTATTATTATAAGAGAACTCTACCAAGGGTAAGTGCTTCATCCGTGAACCTCCAAAATCAAGAACACAAGAGCGCAACATGTCTTCAAGATTCTGGATGGTTCGCTCTATTTGACCATCCGTTTGTGGATGAAAAGCAGTGCTAAGGCACTGTTGAGAGCCAAAATCATGCTGGAGACTTCTCTACACCCTAGAGGTAAAACGAGGATCTCAATCAGAAATGATTGTCCTAGGTACTCTATGAAGTCTCACCACCTCCTCTAGATACTGCCTCAACAAAACTTCCACTGAGCTCGACTCCTTGATTGCCATGAAGTGGGCCGATTTTGTTAAACGATCCACTACCACCCATATAGCATCATGTCCTCCCGGAGCTCGAGGTAAACCTGTAACAAAGTCCATTGAGATGTCCTCCCACTTCCACTGAGTAATCTCTAATTGCTGGAGAAGACCAACCGGAACACGGTGTTCGGACTTCACCTTCTGGTAGACTAAACATCAAGACACACACTCTGCAACCGCACGCTTCAGCCCCGACCACCAAAACTGACTCCTCAAGGATCGGTACATCTTTGTCACACCAGGATGTACTGCCAAGGGTGAACTATGGAACTCTCAGAGAACCATCTCACGCATCACCATGGGAACAAAAAGCCTTCCATGATACAACACTCAGTGTTGTTCATCCTCCGACCAACCATCAGGGGCCTCACCACAAACAACTCTGTCTCTCCAAACTTCCACCTCTAGATCACCCAACTGAGACTCTTCCACCTTCTGCATCAGGGATGACTGCACCGTCATCTGGAAAAGACAACCTCTACCCCCAACTTCTCCCATATCAAGATGCAAAGCTGATAGCTCTTCCATCACTCTCCAAGAATCACCAGATTCACGGACAACATCCTTACGTGACTTTTGGCTCAGTGTATCAGCTACAACATTCCCTTTTCCAGGTGTATACGATATTTCAAAGTCTTATTCCTGCAAGAACTCCATCCACCAACAATGCCTCAAGTTCAAGTCATGTTGGGAGAAAACATACCTGAAACTCTTATGATCGGTGAAAACCACAAAGTGCTCACCAATGAGGTAATGTCTCCACAACTTCAGAGCAAACACCACGGATGCCAACTCAAGATCATGGGTGGCATAGTTGCGTTCATGGGGACGCAACTGCCGAGACCCATAAGAAACAACTGACCTCTACTGCATGAGAACACAGCCTAGCCCCAGATGTGAAGCATCATAGAAAACATCAAACTGGACTCCCTCTGCTGGAAGACAAAGGACTGGAGCACTTACCAACTTCTCTTTTAGATACTCGAAAGCTCTCTAACACTAATCATTCCATATGAACGTTTGATCCTTCCTGGTCAAAGCTGTCAGAGGAGTCGTAACTCGGGAGAAATTGGATACAAACCTCCTATAATAGCCTGCGAGACCAAGGAAACTTCGCACCTCTGACACGGTCTTGGGAGCTACCCAAGAAACCGCTGCTTTTATCTTCGATGTATCCACAGCTACTCCCTGTTGGGACACAACATGCGCCAAGAAACAAACTTCTCAAGCCCAAAAATCACACTTGGACAACTTCCCAAACAACTGATGTTGGTGAAGAACTCCCAAAACGGCTCGTAGATGCTCTGCATGATTTTATTCAGATGGGGAGTATACAAGGATGTCATCGATAAAAACCACAAAAAATTTGTCCTAGAATTCATGGAACAAATCATTCATCAACCCCATGAAAACCGCTGGATCATTCGTCACGCTGAATGCCATTACAAAAAAAATCATAATGCCCATGACGACAACAGAAAGCAGTCTTCGGGATATCCTCATCCTTTACACGCATCTGATGATATTCTGACCGCAGGTCGATCTTTGAGAACCAACTTTCACCCTTCAGTTGATCGAATAAGTCATCAATCCACGGGAGAGGATAGTGGTTCTTTATTGTCACTTTGTTTAATCGACGATAATCGACGCACAACCACAAACTGCCATCAGCATTTTTCACAAACAAAACTGGTGCACCCCATGGTGACACACTTGGCCGAACAAAACCAAACTGCAACAGACCATCAAGCTGTATACGTAGCTCTCGTA
Source organism: Viscum album (assembly GCA_963277665.1). Lineage (NCBI taxonomy): Eukaryota > Viridiplantae > Streptophyta > Magnoliopsida > Santalales > Viscaceae > Viscum > Viscum album. The sequence goes on along the minus strand of OY728142.1, from coordinate 511,572,140 downwards.
ACTCATAAGGGGCCATACTATACAGAGACATAGAGATATAATATGCTCCTGGCTGTAGCTCGATCCCAAACTCGATCTCTCGTCGAGGGGGTAATGCTACAACCTCTTCTGGAAAGACATCAGGGTACTCCTCTACGACCCTAGGAAGTGCCAACTTCTGAACCTCTGAGGAACTCAAAATCATCTCAACCATCATGGATGATAAGGATTGTACTCATCTATGACTCATCCGAGGATCTCGCTCACCCACAAACACCACTTTCTCTCCATCTGCATCAAAGAAACCGACCTTCTTCCTGTAGCAATCCACAATATCTGGCACCGAATACAACCAATCCATGCCGAGGATGGAATCATATGGTTGTATTCGTAAACATAGGAAATCTCCCCAAGAGCGGTGTTGCCCCAACACTAGCTCACAGTCTCTACATACTTCAAACAAGTTGGCTCGACCTCCAACTGGCGTAGTCAACGCCAAGGGCACTGGAAGCCTCTCTACCTCAAGTCCCAAAGCATGGACAAGGGTAGGTGATATGAAGGATTGTGTTTCTCCTAAATCAAACAAGGCATACACCAAGGTAGAAAACAAGCAAAGGGTACCTCGAACAACATCTGGCTCGCCTGGGGCTGGCAACGCTAGAGCATGAAGCTGACCACGACCTCCTCCACGACCTCTCTGACCCTAATGACGACCGCCACCATGGCCGCGCTCTGCCCTATGAGGACGGGGAGCATCATGGGGTTGTCCCCTACCTGCTCTATCTACCCTCTGGTGATCTAAAGCTGGTGCAACCTGCTGCTGCTGCCTCCGCTGGAACTGCCTCAACGGAGGAACCTGGAGCGGAGCGCCCATTGCACGATGACTGCTCTGAAAAGTCGGGCACTCCCGCTGCTGATGACCACGACCACCACAAGAAAAACAAGCGCCTGATCCATTGGTATAGGTCTAAGAGTTGCTGCCTCTGAAGAAACGAGATGGAAATGGCTGAGACCTACCCCCAGGTGAACAGAAACTCTTCTGCCCTGAAAACCGGGAACCTCAGACCACAGCTCTGCTTCATGAGGAATCATGAAGATTCCACTCTCGTGATGATCTGGTCCTCGCCAAAGTCCTCTCAACAACCTATGTCCTCACCAACACCTTGAGATATGTCTTCAGCATAAATGGGGTGACCTGGCGCTGGATCTCTGGATGCAAAGCCTCCTCGAAATGCCTCGCCCTGGACTCCTCATCTGGTAACAGGTCTGAAGCATATCATAGAAGGTTCCTGAAACGGATTCCAAAATCCCGAACACTGGAGGTCCCCTGTCGAAGGGTAAGAAGCTCCTGGCGACTAGATGCCTTCGAAGTTGATGAAAGAAACTCAACTCTAAACCTGTCTCAAAACTCCTCCCATGAGATCGCTGACTCCTCACGATCCCCGAGGAACAAGAACCACCACTACCTTACTGCTCCACGCAGCATCGTCACAACCAAGGACACCCAGTGTTCCTTTCGAGAACGAATCAAACTGAAGCCTATCTCGACCTCCTCCAACCAGTCTTCTGTGACTGCATCTGAAACGGAGCCTTTGTACTTCTGTAGAATCTGGCGCTGAAACTCTCTGAGTGTCTTCCTCCATGTGTCATCGTCGTCAAACCCTACCCGGCGACGATCCGTTGGAACAGCCTGCTGGACATCTTCTGCACAAACCTGACGAGGACGTCGACCTGGAGCCATACCTATAAAATAACAACTGTTAGAGATCCTAAGCCTGGAATATGGAAGACTCAACATTAATGAATTAATTATTTTCTTTTATTAATTTAAGGTTAACCTATCCCAAGGTCTACCCATTCAAACACAGGCGCAAAGAAGAATGGTGCATGATCCTTTCCTAGGTCTCTACCCTGCAACCAGTATCACTTTGTTTAGTATCCATTGTAAACTTAAAGGTCCATGCAATAGATCATAGGGGGCCCTAAACTCCTATGTTCTTGCCGGTCTCCAGTGTTTACCCCACTTGCTAAACATGAATGAAACCGTTTCCCTACCATCCCATGCATCCTCACATGTGCCTAACTCCAAACTCCATTCTATCCCTCAACCTCCCTCTGATACCACTCTGTCACGACCCCCTCCCCACAAAGTGTACCCCTCCTGGGCCGGCAATGTGAGAAGAGAGATAATGACCCCCGAGTCCCGCCTCCAGTAGGCCCTGGGTTGGCGACTAGCACCGAGGGTATAATAAACTTACAAATGGGAGGAATTACCCTCTAAGAGAACACATACAGAAGAGAGAGATAGAATAGACTCCAATAAACTCCAACTCAGAACTAAAATATAAAAGAAATCCAAGTACATATATGAAATGTCATGCAAAAGTACTACAACTGAAAGGGGAAACTAAAAGTACCCAAAAGAAAGTAAAACGACAGCGACCACAAGCCCGAACAACTCCTCCTCCAACCACAAGCTAGTAGTAACCAGCTTGATCTCCAACCTACTCCAAGTGACCTGAAAAAAAAAACAGTTTATATGTACATAGGGTAAGTATAATAGTATACTCAGTAGGATCCTCCCCAAGCCTCTCGTGCAAAAGTAAATAAAGCATGCTAAAGCCCAGTGAACAACAAGTGAAACTAACTCGTCACCTAAATAGGTATACTAAGTTCCCAACCTCACCATGGCTACTCTCACCAAGTAACGCATACAAGAATATAGCATATAATAAAGAATATCAAGGGTTACCTACTACTACTTCCCCACTGGTTTTCCGCTTTTCCCCAAAGACATACGTCCAGTGCATCTCTCTCCAAAGGCTTGCCCGCAGACACCTGGGCTAAGCTCCACAATCTCCACCTCGTGCACCACAAAGGCTTGCCCGCAAACACCTAGGTGAAGCACCACACCGTCCCCCAACCAAAAGCAACCTGGTAAGTTCCGGGAGCCACCACAGCCTGCATAACGTGTATCATACATCGGGTATTATTCCTCAATCCATTATAGCCCATACACCGAGTAGGGATCCTTAAGCCATCGCAGCCTATACACGTTACACCTATAGTAGTCCATATGATACTATATCCAGAATATATGTGTGTGAAATAACCACAAGACATTATAACCCTCTACACACATATATGGGGAAACTAACTGTTGTGCCTGTTGGAACATGTATCTACCAAGAGAAGAGAGCGGGGCCAAAGGGGGTAGTCATCCATTCGACCTCCCATCAGAATGTTGGGGAAAACACCCCCAGGGCTCAGAATCCCTGGGGTGTCAGTTGCCCTTACCGACAGGGTGGAGTAGCATATAGAAACATAAAAAGTACAGAATATATATATAACTCACATCCACACTATGGGCATTACCTAGTCTTAGATACAACTCTAGCTAACGTCTCTCATACTCCAGGCTGCTACTTCTAAGATTAGGTGTCCTATAAGCACACAAACATTTGAAGAGATTTATTAGATTACTCTATTCTCATTTTATCAGTTCCACTGTACATTAATTAATTCTTTAAACATTAATTAAGCATGAACAATTCCACATTAAACTGAATTGGCATCACATTCAAAATCAACTGCTCCTTTTTAAGATTCACATCTCCTTTAAATTCTAGTATCTCCATCCCCGTGGATTATCACCATTTAATCGAACTTTCATTTCATAATTACTTTCCCATATTCCCAGGCATTCTAGAAAGGCATAATATGCTACTAAACCCAAAGGGGGCTTAACACGGTGAGTAGATATACTACCCGTCGAGTATTTCTGCCTATAGTAAGAGCATAGACCCATTCTCCATCGAGAGGATAAACACGGAAAGCACATGGCATACCCCGCGTGTCTTCACCCCCATCGGAAGGTGGGTAAGCAAGACCATCTACCTGAGTAGTGGGGAAAAGTAAAACAGATTAACATTCAAAGAAAACCACAAGCATCCAACAACCACATCCATCCCATTCCATCACCCCTGGTGTCCTCCCCAACACCCACATGCATAAACTGATGAATCTCTCCACTCTAGGCGTCATCTACTACCACCGCCATAAGTCCTCCATGCCTCTACATATTACAATACCCCTCTAAGGTCACATCTCAGAACAAGCAGCAGGAAAACAACAATCACATCAATGGGCTCTTGGCCCTTTAACAATTAAGAGGGTAACTCAGAACCCTTTAAGAAAAATTCTCACACAATCTGTTCTTTAATCCATATTGAATTAGCAGATTTGTTATTCGCAGGTTCCAATTACTGAATATCTAATCAGTAAGCTATTACAATTAAATAACCATGCTTACTTCCTTAATTTTATTAACCTCAAATTAGAACAACTACAACAACGACAATGACCAGATTCATTTACATGCCTCTTTATCTTTATCCAATTAATTAACAATTAATTACGGCTTTATGTTCATTATCAATTTCCATCAAGAACGAACAACTAATCAAAGAAAATATAGATATCACTATATCTATCAAACATGAGGCAAACCGTTATCACGGTATAAAGCAACAACATGCGATCAGACAATTCTTTTAATCCGGTTCAAGTATTTAATTAGGTCAATTTCATTGTGATCCAAAGGACTAAATCATGCTAATTCTACGATTGCACATATACAATTAGAGAAGCCATGAATCCCCTACCTAGAAGAGTTTTGACATCCTTTATCCATACAACGGGTCACAATCCTCCTCTCACGACAACTACATCCACCGGAGGATGCCACGGTATGACAGTACCAACCAACCCCAAGAAAAACCCATTAGAATCTTGGAAATTACATGGTATAATATGGAAGTGAGAAACAAGAGAAGATGATCCCCAAAGGAACGACGATAAAACATGCCTTATTGGGAAGATTGACCGACACAGCTCTGTTGCATCCAAAACAAAGTAAAACCAATCATAGGAGTAAAGATTGATTGTGCAACTCCTACGGGAATGATTGAAAGGTTCTAGCATCTCATAGCTGAGAACAAAGGGAAAGAACAAGGGAGAATGATATCTCGCCCCTTTTTAAGATTTAATGGGGTGATGGTTTAAGATCAAGTTAATTATCCATTAAAAACGGATCGCATTAACCCATGCGGTTTGACCAAGTAAATACATTCCAAGCCTTAGGAATAATTAATATAGGATTTATGGCCTTTGAAACGGCCTTAAGCGCCCTTAAAACAAGGCTTTAAATGTATTTTACGTCAAAGGAAACATCAAAAGGGGAAAAACTGTAGGAATTTGGAAACACTGTTCACCCACCGTTACTGTACATGAAACCGATCTATCAGACCGATCTATTAAACCCATTTGTCAGACTGATCTGTGAAACTGATCTGTCAGACCGATCTGTGAAACCGATCTGTCAGACCGATTTGTGAAACCGATCTGTCAGACCGATCTGTGAAACCGATTTGTCAGACCGATCTATGAGACCGATCTGTCAGACCGATCTGTGAGACCGATCTATCAGACTGATCTGTGAGATCGATTTGTCAGACCGATCTGTGAGACCTATCTGTCAGACCGATCTGTGAGACCGATCTGTTACTGTTCATAAAACTGGAAACACTGTTCATAGAACTGGAAAATTGGCGAAGTGTTGGGGATAAGTCCCCTTGACCTCCCGAAACACCTCCAACACCAAAATTCACAAATTAATGGACCGGAGAGGTCCAGGCCATTACATAAAATATTTTGTTTTTGGAAAAATACACTTCTTGAAAACATGTTTTTTCATCATGGCTACATGTTTTGTTTTGACATTTTCCTATTTTTTAGTTGAATTTTTTAAAATAGATTTCATATTAGGAATGAGAAGGTCCAAATTATGTATTAAGTTAATTTTTATTTTTAGAAATAAAATATCTATCATGTTAAAAAAAATGATTGACCACCATATAGGTAAAATAAGAAAACATGTTACAATTAAAAGATAAAAAATTAAAATACCTAAAAAATAAAACATTAAATGGGTGGCTTATGTTTTTATTGAACATAAAAATCCATTAAAATGTTAATTATAAATCGAATTCATTGGAATAAATGCCACCCAAATGTGGTCAGCTTTAAATATAAAATAATCAGTATTTAATCACTTAAATCTATCCCTCCTCAAGTATAAATACAACTCCTCAACACCAAATTTATCCTCAAAAGAATTGAAGCTATTAAAATCTTTTAAAAAACATATCCTTCACACTATACCTACATCAAAGTGATTCCAGTATCACCTAAAGACCAATTCCAAGTTCTTTAAGGAATCTTTCAAGGGGGTGATATTAAGGTGGTAATTTTCTCAAACCACCTCTCTTAATTTCTTTTCTTCTTATACCTTATTGTCACCTAGTTCATCCATAAAGGAATAATAACTAAAATATTAAGTATATAATTGATTTTAACATTGATAATGGAATATATTATATCCACCCCTTTTATTACATCCTCTTATTCAAAGAAACAAAACCATTGTTATGGCAGTTAACCATCTCCATGGATAAAGATTTTCCATTTTTCATTAACGCCTTCAAGGATGGTTATAAAATTAATGTTACGGTTAAATAATTTTATAATTGATATATTATATCCTATTTACTTCTATGAAACTAATATATATACATAATATTAAATAAAACTAAATGGGTTAGTGACAGTCTAAAAAACCGCCAAATTAGAAAAAACATTAATCATCAACATTTTATATGACAAATCACCCTCTTTTAGGAGATTAAAATTACTTACAGGACCATTTATAATTTTTTAAGGTCATTAATACCGTTTCATCTCACTTATAGATGTTTATTTCCATTTTAAAGCAAAATCCACAGTTATAAAATAATGAACGGACTATGAAATCATGAAACGAACACAACAGAAACAATGAAAACAATGAAATATTTTTATAGAAAAGGTAGTAAGACTTTATTAAAATGTAATATATGGTATTATAAATATGAAAATGGTTTTTGATAAATTAATAACATTATTTAAACCATTATACAGGAGGTTTGATCATGTTAGAAAGAATTCAAACTTGAGTAAAGGGTTTCTTGCCTCACTTTTACTTTTGTGCGATATATTCCATTTTTAATCACTAATTTATTACATGTAGTGTATATAATTCCATTTTATATATCATATCATCAATATTTTGACCTTAACTTTATTAAAATTTTCATTTGATAGTGATTAATTTTACAACACATACGATTCGGAGGTTTACAACGTGGTATTGATTTCTTAACCCAGTTTCCATTATTTGGGTTAACATTATATATCATTGATTATGTCATTATATGTTCATGTATGAAATTAATTTTCATTATATTAGGTTTTTATTTGCACTTGTTTTATTTTTATTTATAGATAATACACATATTCGACTCATTTTATTAACTATCACTTAAATGATATGATATTTATAAAGTACATTCTTTTAAAAAAAGTATGCCTTTAAAGATTCATAGAAAGCTCTATTTTTTGTCCATAACCATTTTTTTAATATTTTTCCAAAAATATTTTTACTATTTTACTAGTATTTTTAATTAATTTGTACTCATTTTTTAATTTTTAAAAGATGGTTTGAAAGGTATTTTATTTGTTTTCTAAACAATGTTATTTGAGACTTTTCTGAAAAAAGTATAGAATGGTTTATTTAACAAATATGACGTGGAAATATCTTCTCTATTTCATGCCACTTTAATGATTTATAGATTAATTTAAAATATGATATAGATATTTTCAAAAAAAAATTCCTTTTTATGTATGTAGTAATCTTATATAGCAATTTATTTTCCTAAAGAATTGTTTTTATGATGAAAACATTCATGGTTTATGATTATGTTATAGTTATTGGGAATTGATTCTGATGAAAGGTGGTTCCATTATAGAATGAATATAGGTGAGCCCATTATATCTATAAAAATCATTGGTTTTTATGGAAGTTAACCATAATGGTTATTCCATGTTTAACTACAATGGGTACATTATAGGGTAGCCACGAGGGAGACATCATAGGGTATCCTTGAGGGTTACATCATAAGATAGCCATGGGGGATACATCCTAAGTATTAAAATGGTTCAACAAGTTACCTATATGTTTTATTTATGCGTGTAATGTTTTTGTATAAATATCATGTTTTGGTAAGGTATGTTATTAATTTTATGTTGAAATGGAAAATTCTTATAAGTATTTATGGACTAATGATATCATTATTTCTTTTATTTCCCAAAATGAAATTTTTATAACCATACCAAGATTTAGTATTTTTTTTCACAAGATTTAAGAGAGAATAGAGAAAATTATGAGGTCATAGAGAAAATTTTGAATATCAATCATGAAAAGAAATTATATATTATTTTAAAAGGGTTTTATTTGGTGGAAAAAATGATTACTAAGAATAAGGGTCCACTTTTAATGTATAGGTTTACTACGAAAGAGTTTGTTTTATTTCTATAAAACTCTAAACCTAAATTATCTTTAGGAAAATAAAGTGATTTTTAGGTTTAAAATAAATAGAATATTTAATAATTATGGATGGGTCCTTACAAGACCTCAATTAATTTTCTATTTATTAAGAAACTCATATTATGTCCAAATAAAATAAAAAACCATTAAAAAATAGTTTCATGCAATAATTTTTTTACATTAGATAAATTCAAATCCTATTTTCTTAGCACTAAAGTCAAAATAATTTTTATCATGTATCACTTACATATCTGATGAAGAAATATATATCCATACTAAGGATAGTTTTATGGAATTTTCTTCTAAAATTGTTTAATTTAGAGATCAAGGGTAAGAAAAGAGTTTGAAACCTAGTGTGTGATCACTTGAGTAGATAAACAACATAGAAAAAATAGAAATTCAATATCAATAACCATTGAATGATCACATTCACGGAGTTTTACTTTACTTGGTGGAAGGATAATTTCCCTAGTATATTGATATGGTTAATTATTTGGTAACTTTTAAGGTACCGTCTCATTTAAATACCCATAAAATTATCTGACATAAATTATATTAAAAAATTTATATTTAAGAAAATATACACATGTGGAAAATATATAACGATCAATTGATAAAAATATGCTTACCTATAAGTAAAATATAACCTATTTTTTTAATTTTTTTACACACAATCTGGTGGAACAAACATTAGACCTAAAATGAAAATAAAGAAATTGTTGGAATCAAGAATTTATTATCCCACATTATTTAAATATGCATATAAATTTTGTATAAAAATTTTAGTTAGCTGGGAAATTTAAAATATATATGATATGTCCCAAAAACCAATCCGTTTTTGTGTAATTTTTGATGTTTGGGGAATAAATTTTAGGGGATATTTTTACATTTAATTTGGTAATTATTTAATCTTAATTTTAGTTATGTTTAAAAATACATGGAAAATAATGTCACCAAGACTAATTATTCTATATTTATGGTTGTTTTATTAAGGAAAATTTATTTTGTAGGTTTGAGGTTTTTGGATCTATCAACACTGATCTAAGGACCCTCTTTTGAAATATATGCATGGATTATTTATTGATAAGATATATATTAAATTATAAGACATAAACAGCCTACCACTAACAAAAAATTCCTAATATGAAGTGTTCAATATAGGGAAAATGGAATTATAGAGAAAATTGTTTAAACAAATAAAAATGATTGGAACCAAAGGATTGATAAAACCTTATGAGATTATAGGATAGCCTAAAACCCCAATTGAAATTACTCTATTGTAGTAAATTTGGGTAAAATTATGTCACCGGCCTCTGGAGATGAAACAGAAAGCTTGTTGAGCTATGAGAGAGATGAATTTAGAACTAGATAAAACTAAAAAATAAAGGAAATTATAGCTAAAATAATTAAATAAAATAATAAAATAATCATTTAAAAAGTATATAATTTTAAAAAATTATAAGTTTCACACATGATAAGATTATTCAATAAAAGTAATTCTATATAGAAAACCAAGTACTATTATACAATGCATTAATAAAAATTAATATTTATGGGAAAGAATATTTTTAATTACTCATACATATCATTTTGTTGTTTTATTGGTTGGGAAAGAAGGAAAAAAACCATTTTATCGTTAATGGTCATAGGTTTAGGAAATTATATAGAAACTTTCCTCTAGAACTAGTATATAAGATCACACTCCTCCAAACATTTTTTTAATAAAGGCCCATTATGTTTTACCTCTGTATAACACTTGTTTGATTATTGTGATTCCATTTAAAATATTTTTAAATGTTATGTATAATTGAATGAATTGGTTTCACTACAATATTTAATTATTTAGTATGGATCCTTTTTAGTTTGGATATTTTTATTTTAATATTTAATTTTTTTAAAAAAATTATCTGTTTTTTTTCAATACTAGTTTAATTTTATACTCGTTGATATTAAATTAAATTACCATGAAACTTTTTAATCTTATTATATATTGAATAATTTATTGTAACCATTTAATAAACTTATATTAATATTTAAATGATTTTATTTAACTTATGAGTAAGGTAATTTCATATAAGGAACCTTGGCTTTTGAATATTATGCTATAAATTACAATCCTATACTTTAATAACTTTGAAATGCTTCCAAACCAACTTTGATATCTTATTTTCAATTCCCTATTTTATGAGAGAAATAATCCATTATTAAATAACCAATTTTTTGAGTAATATAGTAAGAAACATATATTATTAAAGGAAATTGTGCTATAAATGATTGAAGCATTATTTTGGACTAAATCTTTTTTATAATAAAATCTATTTTTAAGAATACCTTTAATTTTAATCCTTATATCCCTTAGAATCAATGAATTAATTTTTTAAGATGTCACAATACAAGATAAATATCCATATACACCTTACTCTATATGTTAATTTCTGATCTAGGAAGAATTCAGGTGTTGGGGAATTAAGTAAGTGAGCTGGAATAAGCCATCTTATATAAAGTACTTATGATAAAAAAGTAGAGTGTTACAACTTTTAAACTTCAATTTTCTGTGGTAAATCATACTTGTAAGTATGGAAAAAATAGATTAAATATCATCCATGTTATGGAATGGAATTATATCACCATTTGAAGTAAAAATAACCATTATTTCCCTATTAAATCCAAGATTTCACCAAAATTATATATGTAAATTTAACCTAAAACAATTATACAATGAGGGAAAGTGAAATAAATATATCATTTATACTGAATTTATTTAAGGTGTAATTAAAAATAAGTTGAATATTATTCTAAATGATAACTAAAGTTGAATAAATGCTACAATTTTCTATAAAAATGGAGAAATATTTTGATTTTCTTAAGAATAAGTGATGTGGTTACAGAAGAATGTCCCTATAACACACCATAAAAAAGGAAAAGACATTATAAATTTGGGAAATAAATATCTCACACACCAATATAATATTTGAAAGTCCAACTCTTCCTTAAAGTGTAGAATAAATAACCTTTATAAAGGAAACATAGATAAGAATGATTTCTAATATCAGAATTTCCAAAGGGTGTGAGATGTCCTACTCAAACTTAAAATTGAATGAAGATGAATCAATGGAATTAGAGGAGTAAAAGTCCATTATTAAAGGAAACTAAAAATAATCAACTATTATTAATCTTATAGAAAAACTAACTAATATTCACTAGAATTATTATCATTTTAAACCCCTAATTTGAATCCTTAGAACAATACTAAAAACCTATCATGATATTTATAAATAATAACTAATTGGGTGGATATGAAAATATTAATAAAAAATATCATGAAACTTTCATGAAATTTGAGTGTGAAAATATTTATTTAAAATACATACTGGAGTGTTGACTGAAATATTTCAAGGGAAGGTAGGTATAAATATGTATAACATGATAAAATATATAGAAAATAATAGAATGTTATCAATAAATAAATTTAAATCATGTTCATTAAGGAGGAATGATAACTTGATAATCATAGAACTGAATAAATTAACCCCCATTTCCATATTATTTAAATATTTTGGTGGTGATTTCCTGAAGATTACTTGTCTTGGTGTTTGAGTAATTAGTGTAGAATAATTGAACAACCAATATTTTCATACATTTTTTCTTTTGCTTAAAGGATTTTAGTCCCACCATTTTGAGTAGTTTCCATGAAAATATCCCATTTATTGTTTTTGTGAATAATAATGATTTTATTTGTTAAATGTATTAAAAATTTATTTTTAATTGTTTATTTTATCTTTGGAATACATAGAATATATCATACATTTAATTTTGAGTGTTTTAAAGATTATTTTAGAATAAATGGTGTTTATTTATCTAGAAGTGATGATGTTTGATATAATGAGATACATGAAGGTGACCCAAAACACTAGTAATAAGTAATAATGATTCAATACCCATGTAAGGGTCATTATCCATTTTCATAAGGGTATCCTAATCATTTTAAGGTAATGTAAAGTTAGACTCAAATTACAAGGAAGATGTGTAAAGGTAATCCCCTAGTTACAATGAGCTATGTAAAGGTTATTTGGACCTATATACGGGTTATAATAGAAAAAATAAGTTATTTTAAAAATATTTAATTCAAGATCATTTAGCAGAAGGTACACACATATGATATTTAAAGGTAATCCACACATAGTATTTTTCATCTACACATAGATGAATTTGTGAGGAGATAGGATATTTCACTTACAAGGTACACACATATGATATTTAAAATCCCATTGGATATTTTGAGGAGTCCCTATATGATATTTGAACTATAGTTAAGTTTTCTAAAGAAAAATGTCATACATAGAAAACATTTTTCTAGTATATAAGAGATTTTATAAATATGAGAAACATTATAAAAGGGAAAAATTGTATGTGTAATAAATTTTCATGTCTCATATGATCTTATAGTGTTTGGTATATAATTTGACCATGTGTAGGAGGTTTGATCACATATTATATTTTACTTTGTAAAACATTTTCTAATGGAATAATGTATGAATTTGTTCCCATCCATAAGACTTTAAAATTGAATGACTTCATCCTTGGAATTTCATTTCACTTTTAATATTTTCATTTGACTTAAATAATTTTAGAAAAATCAAAGAGAGACCCTAAGACTCATTTTCACTTCAAACTAAAGTCTTGGTGTGCGATTATAATTTTCTTACTACCAAAAAAGGTAGACGTGGATCACAGAATTAATAATAATATGATTAAAAACTAGATATGGAAATTTAAAGATTTGGTGGAAGACCGGATCATAACTGAGGAAATATGAGTCAAAGTAAAAGTTAAGATTGGAGATTTTAAAAAGGGAAAAATCTTTGAGGTTTGACCATGACCGAATAAGATATAAAATATGGTTCTATAAGAATGGGGGGATTTTGGAGAGACTATACATAAAAATTGTTGGATAACGTACTGCTACTATTAAACTATTTTATTTTTTACTTTGTTTTAGTTATAAAATTCTTTCTCATACCCATATCTTTATTATTACCCTATGAATAGAGTGAAAGTCTTACGAGTGGAAGGATATGTGAAGAAAATCCACTACAATTCTTTACTTTTTCTTATATTCTGTTGATTCATGTTGGTTTTCAGTGGTGTTCAATACATTTAATTATATTTTATTTTATGTTTTTACCCTTTTGATTTTTTACTATTGAGGTTGAAAACCTATTATCTCCCACAACATAATTTATCTAGTCTCAAAAGAATAGGCTATATTTGGTGGTGCTTATCTAGTAATTATTGGCACATGGGTGGAATCTGTGAGTTACTTTAGAATTTTTTGGAGACACTAATACCTAATGGTAAATTGTCTTGGTATTTTAAGAGTGTTTACTAACTTTTTATACACATATGAATGGAGGATGAATAAGATGAAACCACTGTTATGTAAATCTCCACAATAAACTTTAACCAAGAACAATTGATAAATAAATTGTATAATCCATAATTTATAAATTAATAAGAAGCTAGGTAACACCATTTTAAATAATATTATAACATTGAAACATGATATATAATGATGAACCCATCACTTTCTCATAATCATGCATTCAAACCACTTTGCTTCCTTTTCTTGAATTATTTTCCAATAGAAAAAAAACTCAAAAAACACCCTTTTATCTAACCCATAAATTTATAAAAGATTTTGTGAACTCCTCTCTTGGAGAAACCTAATATTACCACTACTATTATATTCAACCTAATAATTCATTGGTTTTACCACACCTCATGATAGGTGTGCATCAAAGCACTATATAGTCATAAGATATAAAAAAATAATATAACACCATAGATAATTTAATGAGATCATAATATCATAAAAGGATGATTATAGAAGAATAAAACACATACCATGGTTGATAAATATGTGAAAGTAGTCATAAAAAATAGAAACAAAAAATTAGCATTGGGAATAACATGGATTTATGGATTATGAAAAAGTAAAAGTGTTCATAACATTATATGAAAACCCTATCTTGACCACACATTAAATTATGAATAAACCCAATATTTTCTAGACATTATAATGTGAGAAATCCCAATAATTCCAACCCATTATGTTGTGAAAAAACCCAATCATGTCAATGAAATATCATTATATCATGAGATATAAAACAATAAACAATGCATTAAAGGGATATATAGGACCCACCCATCACATAATGATAACCCAAGGTTATGTATTCCATAAGAACATAATAGAATTTATCATTACTTCTTAGATTAATTAACTCAACAAATAGAAATAAAAGATGAAACATTTATCAAAACATCTTCATAAGAAATCCAGAGAAAGAAGTTGGGTTGTATATTTATAGAATATGCCCAGTGAAGCATAAAAATCATTAATGTATGATGAAATATATGAAAAATTATTTCATAAAAGCATTATAATTTTTATTCGAGATACATGAAGAAATATAATTTTATTTTGGTAAATTTTTATAATGAAAAATTAATATAAAAAAGGCTTCTTCCTCACTCCTTGATGGATTCATCCACTTCCAGTGGTTGGTGCGATTTAGATTATGGAATTGAACCTTATGTAGTTTAGATATAACCAAATACATTATCATAGTAGGGGTTCTTGGTTAGATTGGCTTGGATCTCCTCACTGGTGATGCTACCTCAGCATATGGTTAGACCTTCCAATCCTGGATGACAGTGGTTTGGCTTGATGCCTTTGGTGTATCTTCCTCTTCAGGTTTTTTTCTATGGATTTGATGTTTGAGGAGGTGTCTTGGTGGTGGTGGGGTTATTAGACATTGGTTCTAGTGGATGGTCCTTTCAATAGATGATGCTTCATCTGCATTGGTTGTTTATGACATTGTTTTTTGGACGATGAAGCTGAAATCTTGTTTGTTACTGAATAATAATGTTTCACATTAGACGAAGAAGGTGGAGGAGTGGCTCTCTTAGGTTTTTTGGCATGGTGATGGAGGAAATGGTCCTATGAACATTTTCTGTGTGATGATTAATGAATGTTTTACTACGTGGAATATTTTTTATGAAAGTGTCTGCACTGTATCCTGTTAGTTTTCTTTTAAGAGAATTTGCAACCAGTTTAACTAGAAGGAGGTGCTCTAGAGGAGGTTCAAATCAGAGTGATTTCACCTAGACATTTCTATTCATATTTGTAAATTTGAAAATGTATGTCATTTCCATCAGTACTAGGATCGTGCATCCATGCACAAGACGTTGTCTGAGCAGTGATGAGAAGCTGGAAGTCAGTGTTAATGGTTTTTACGCTGGGTAGGGGTCTTGATTTGTAGTTTTGAATGAGCTTCTTTTTTACTTGAACTAAATATGGAAAATTGGTTATTTTTTAAGTTTTTGATGTCAGGTTGGGTTCCCCCTAACACTTAAAAATAGGTTTATAATAAAAAATTAATTTTAATCATTTAATATTGATTATAGATTTTAGTAGTTTTAACCACTCATTGAATATTTCAGTATAACAGTTTCAGTTATAATTCTATATTCCTGAGTTAATTATCTCCTTAATTTTCATGGTAATGAAATATATCTATAATGTTTTATAACGTTTTAGATTAATTCCATTAAAATTTTAGGCATGATTCTTAAAAAACCCCCGCAATGAGTTTGTTTGAGTAATTTTCGATTAACAAAATGGTGATATATTAATAACAAGTTAAATATTAATATTACCTCCATAGAACAAAAAAAACATTATTTACATATTATTATCTTATTTATCCATTAAATCCATTTGTAGGACTATCTATGTAGAGGGACGATGAAAAATGAAATAGTTATCCATAGAGGTGGTAGTCCGAACATAACACAGGTGAAGTTTTCACTTTTTAAATAAATGTGAGGATGGTAGATAATGAAAATTTCATTAGAATAATAAAATTTTATTATATTTTTTTTATAATGATGTCATTATTTTAGGTTTTATTAAATACTTTTGGAGGAGTCAGAAGAATATAATATTAAAAGAGCCCGTTTAAGAATGTTACCTATTATATTAGATACCCTATCTTAGACTACAATGTATAGCATGAAGAATTCATATTATAGGGATAAAAACTCATATATAATTTGGAAAATAGTTTTATAGAGTTATTTTATAATATATTTGTTGAGCTAATATGCATAAGTTGTGTGTAAAATAGTGGTGGTGAAGGGGTCCTTTTATAGGTGAGAGGGGTGACACTTTTGTAAATTTAATTTCATAATATAAAAATGGATTTAAATATTAAGAAAAGTGGCACATAAATTTATAATTAATGTGTAAAATATTAATAAAGGTCATTCAATCTATCAACCACTCATTTAATGATGAGGTTTTGTGATATTTACCTCTTGATTTAACAAGTTTACCTTATTTTAACCTTTACCTTTGTGACTTATTATTACCTTCCTAACTAATTTTCATGCATTAAACTGAAATTAGATTTATTAAATAATTTTTATTATTCTAATTTAAAATTTAAATCAATTATATTAAATTAAATTTATGAAATTAATAATAATTTACTTCAATATAAGAAATAAAAAAAATATTTTTTCTATTCAGTAAAAATCAACATTTTCATAAAAATTACAAAATTTCACCCTAAGATATTTTATAAATTTGGATTCCAAAAATAATTTCCTTTTAATAAAATATAAATTATAAAATTTAGAAATATAAAATTTAATTAAAATATTATAATACAAGGAAAAAAATTAATTTAGAATAAATTCTATTTCTTTTGTTATGAGTGATTACATTTATATTTGTTATAATCTATTTTCTATTATCTATTATATGATTGAGAATTAATTACTTATTGTTATAAATCATGTACATTTTATGAAATTAATATTTTATTTAATTTTAATTTATCTTTTAAATACATAACCGACAAAACTAGTTTAATGTAGTAAATTTTATATACTGTAATTTAAATTATATATCAATGCCCATTTTACTATTCTAAAAACTATATTATAAAAAATTTATAACCATTAATTGATTACAAAACATTATACATAATAGTTATCATAATTTAAAATAAAAATAATATAAATTTTATACTGTTATTTTATTATAAAATATTCCACTTATCCTTTTGAAAGGATATTTTCGACTAATAAAACAAGTACATAGAATCTAATAAAGGCCATTGTAAAATTAAATGATATATTATTTAACTAAAAATTTAAATTATAATGTACTATTTTTTTGTAAAAATAATATTTAAACATTTCATATGTTTTATATAAAATTTTATATATACTTAAATTCAATATGTTAGAACGTTTTAAATTTAAAAACATGTAGTATATTATGTTAACCATTCAATTTTAATGACTTAATTACTATAATGATATGAAAATTAAAATTAAAATTAATTTAGTTATAAAAGAACATATGTAAAAATAATGTTGAATATAGTAATATTTATTTTATTAAACCATTTTAGTAAATAAAATTCCATTAAACTTGAATTATTATCATGAAGAAAAAACTGTAAAGGAAACAAATTAGGTGATAAAAATGAATATTTTTTTTTTCTAATTTCATTAAAATGGAGAAATTCTTTTAAATATACATTTATAATTTAATATTGAAAATTTATTAAAAATTTATTGGAAATTTGGAATTTCACATTCTACCCCCTTAAATAAATTGTTCCCTCACACTTTTAATTATTCATCACTGATGAAAATAGATGTGGTTATCCATAAGATAGAAAATACTCAACATATAATTTATAATGATATACAAACCTCACTAATGGTATAAATATGAAACTTATTTTTTTCCTTCATAATAGGCATATCCTTAATATTGATCTTCTTCTCCAATAATTGAGCTAAATACTCCTCATAACTACTAAAATTTATAGATATAACTACACCTCTATACCAAAAATTTTCTATAATAGTTTGTATTGAGGTCTCTATACTAATTATTTAAACTAATCATTTGTAGAAAGTTTTTCCCATACACTATACCAATGTATTTTTTTTGGAATAGAGTGTCCTATAATAATGATTTTAAAAAACCATTTGTATAGGGTTGCATCATATGAGGTGCAATATCCCACTTTCCCACAATCTATAATTATTCTATATGATGAGTAGTGTCCTCCCCTATATTCTTCCTATTGATCTCCCCTCACTCATAGTTTTTTAATTATATTCTTCTTCAACATTAAATTCATGAGTTCCAAATCCATCATCTCTTCCCTTCAGCATCAGTTTCAATTTTTTTAGGTGTCAAACACTAACCTAGATCTTGTTATATAATAACTATTCTAGATTAATTTAATAAAGTTTCATTTTTTATAGTATTTCAAAACTAAATTTGAGTTTAGTTGATATCTATTTTTTTAATTTTTTAAAACACTACTTATACATAAATTCAATATAACATTATTTTTTTGTGATATATATTAGGTGATTATGTATTTAATTATTGTAGTTATTTTTTTTGTTTTTTTAAATGTATTAGGTTATTATGAAATTATTTATTTAATGGTTTTATTTGAATTATTTAAGGGTTAAAATTTATGTTTAATTAATTTAAACATAATAAGGTTTTAAATGACTGGATAAGCATATTGGTAATTAATAAAAATTCATTTAATATCCACTCACTAACTCTACCTAATATAATATTATGTATTAGTTTTTTCATAATCTATGTCTTGTAATTTTATTTTGGATTCTTCTAGTGTAAATTAATTATAAAATATTTCTCCTATTATTATTTGTTTGGATTGAAACGAGTATTATTTGATGAATTTCATATTAAAAATTTTATTTGGATTATCTTATTGGAAATTTTCTTTTGACGTGTGATAATAAATTATGTCTTACTAATATTATAAATTATTCAATAATAAAAAAATTCAAAAATAATATTTTTCATGTTGGGCTCGACAATGTTGTTATTCTTGAATATATTTTTTCCATGATAAAAACATATGTATTAATTTGGATTTATTTCATTTTAAAAATAATTAATTTTTTTAAAAATAATTACTTCATAAAGACATATATATTAAACACGATTTATATACATCCAAACCAATAAAAAATTAATGAAATCGAAGAAAAAATATTAAAGATACATATGAACAATTTTAAAAGAACTCAAATTATATGAATTTGAATTAAAAATATTTATGGTTGTAATGAATTTTATAATTATTTTTTACTATATTTATATTAATAGAAACTTTTTTGTATAACCAAATGGATATAAATAGGATACATGTTTCTTATTAGATATCAATTGAGTTTCTAATGAAGTTTTGATTTTTAGATTATGTAATTAAATTTTTTTTGATATCGGTATTATATGATACCCTTGTTATAATCATGTCATTAGAACTTTGTTATGTTGTGAAGAAGTCAACTACCATATAATAAAATTTGGTTTTCAAGTAAACTATTATTTGAGGAATCAAAATAGAAAGAAAGAGAAATATCATATTGTTCATGATTTAAATAAAAGAGTGGTATTTAGAATTTGATATTTGATTAGTTTCCATTTATGAACCTTAATGATAAAGACAATAGGATAATTAAAGAAGATAATGGAACTAGTATACATGAAGAAAATAATGAATATGATGATGTTTATGGAGATAAAAATTTATTGGTCGATTCCAAGAATCTTGTACATTATGAATTCAAAAAAATGAAAAGATGGATTTTTAATGGGATTGTATCCTGAGAAAACCATGTATGGAATTTTTAATATGAAAATTGATTATATTCTTATATTTTTAAGGAATTAGTTCATGATGATATTGACATTAACTCAAATCATTATACGACATGTAAGTTAATTAACCATCATGGATTTTCTACAACTGAAATTCATGATTTCCAGAAACATTGAATATTATTCTAGGTGAAATCCAAAGGAATAAATGATTTTAAAGAATGTGGTATATCTCAATAAAAGAAAAATGCAGATGGAACACCATCTCATGTTACAAAAAAAGTAATTTGTAACTTTCCATTTATTTATAGGATTTGAAATCATTCTTTTTCAGATAAAATCTCAAAAAATATGTGATAACATGATGTTGAAATAATTATGGAAAATAATGAGTTGTTTCATCCTAAAGATCAATTAGTATGTGAGAAATTTGATACATGGTGTCCTTATTTTTATTATAAGGTGAGTAATGTTATGTGTTCTTTATCATGGGGTGATTTTAATTTTTTTCCATATTTTTACCCATAACAACATATGACCCATTTTTTTAACATTTATAACATTAATTAATTGATGTGTATGAAAAAAAGTTAATTTCTTAATTATACGCATATCTGGCTCTTTTGATCATAAAAATGATATAAATATGTACTTTAGACATTAAATAAAATAGTTTATGTATCTTTCTAATGGGTGTGTACACATATGATTCTTCTTCAAAAAATATATTTTAGATGAGTTCTCACTTATGTGGATGATAAATGATTTCCTAATATATCCATTGATTTCTGGTTGGAGCATGAAGGGAAATCTATCTTGTCTACTTTTTATGAATAATACATGGTTGATAAGACTTAAATATTATCTTAGTTTACATTTGATAGGACATCAAAAATTATTTCCCATAGATCATTCATATATGACTAATCATCGAAGGTTTGATAATATTGTTGAGACCACAAATCCAAATTTGTATATGTAAGGAACTGATGTGCTTACTGAATATTAGGATGTACCTTTTCATTATTTAAAGGTCAGATGAATTATATAAAGATGAAGAACATCCCCAATTAATCCAATTACTATTGGAAAAAGGAATGTGTCCTAAAAAAATTTACATATTGGTCAACCATTTTGTTACATTATTTTTCAGACAAAATTCACATTTCAAAAAATATATGTCAAATTCTATGTTTAATTATTCTAATTATCATGGGGAAGACCAAATATGATTTAAAATCATGGTATGACTTTATTTATTGGGGTATTAGACCAAAAATACATCCTTTGTGTATTAATAAAAATAAATGGAACGTTTTATGTGCTTCTTATGTGATGAAAAATTTAGAGAAAAATAAATTTTTGGAAGTATTAGTGACTATGAAATTTCCCTATGACTATTCAAAAAACAAATCTAAATGTGTCAACATAAGAGAGTTAAAAATCCACATTATTGAAAATTTTCTCATGATATAATGTTAAGAACAACGTAATAATCTTTATAAAATTACTAAAAAAGTATAAAAAATAGAAACTAGATAATGAAGTGTGTCAACAGGGTTAAAATAATCGTAGAACAAGGGAATTCACACTAATTATATTCACAAACTCACTAGGAAGGGATCCCATACAATCAAAAGATATAAGAGCATGATTTTATCTAATACATGATGTAAGATATTCCACTTCATGGTTCCCCTCATGCATGTATAATGAATCACCATCTTGACATTGATGAACCACTTACACCAATGAATATAACAAGTTATAGCCTAAGGAATGGAGTTTTGGCATATTAGGGACCTATGGATAACCTGTGAATCCATTTCAACACCTTCCAACTCAATGCCCATAATGAAATATTATTCAAAACCTTTGATCATGGAATATGTCTCAACTATGAGCGATTCACCTCCCACAAAGGAAGTCATGATGGTGAGGAGCACTGATCCTCTTTTTTTTGTGGATAATTCCACCACCCTACATGATAGTTGGAGTACATAACCCATGAACATTGAGTCTGAAGCCCATAGTAGGGGGATTATAATGAAATCATCTGTCTTATGTGAGGGTTATAATAGATAAATCATTCGAATTAGTGCTCATAAATAAGTTTCTAAATAAAGGATAAATATTAAATACTTTAACGAATGAAATTCTACCCACCACCAAGCATATTTTTCTCACTAAAAATTCTAAAAATGGGTTACACAGACTTTCAATTGGTGCATTATTTATAGTGGTCTAAATGCACCAGCACCTCACTATAAGAAGAATACCCCTCTCCCTCATTTCATGATAATTATTCAATGAACCATGAAATAAAAACCAAAAAAGGCATTGAAATAGGTATCTTATATCACTATATCAGTAAAATATCAAATCAATCTCCAAATAGTGATGGACCACACACTTGTAAAAACAAGTGAAATACCAATTCGAAATTCAGGTAGTTGAAATAGATTCCCTTGAAGCTGATTTGAACTCCATTATGCTATATGAATTTATTAATGTGCATAACCTGATTAAGAACTCACCAAAATAAAAAATTTAAGAGAGTGGAAACTGAAATCCCTAAAACTCATGACTATCATATACTTCTTCATGAAATAATACAAATAGAAATCCATAATTTAATATAATATAATTTAACATTTATAATGGTTCAATTGTTCCATTTTTATATTTATCTTTTCACTAAAAGTTTGTAAAATTCTTTCTTGATAAAAATGAAATAAGTGATACCATTAAATTCATGGGAGTAAGTAAAAATTTTTCCTGTATTTTTTTCACATGCATGATGATTTTTTATATATTTTAACTAAAATAATTCTTATTGGACTCTTTTATTTTCATTTTATATATCCATATAAAATAAATATATACATATTGAAGTGTTATATCTGGAATAAAAAATTTCATAAAGGTTCTATTTTGAAATGTTATTTTTCTCATGATTTTATGAATTTTTGGTCAATGTAGTTGGCTTATTTGAGTACATGATATAAACATACATTGATAAATGAAGATGAGTATTATGAGAAAATTGATTTGAATTTTTCGTATCTTCCCCAAATATGGGGAATTCTTGGGCTATATATATTAGCTACATTAACCCTTGAAGAGTAAGTTATGGAACATCATACAATCTTTATTAACTGAGATTTAGTCAATGAGTATATCAAATAAGTAATTTAAAAATGCATATGTTATCTCATACTGCATATTTTCACATATGTATTAAACTTTTATTGTCATTTTATATAGGTAACATAATTTTTTTTAGTTGAATTAAACATTTGTTACCTTTGAGTAAGAGATAGACTATTTATATCAAAGGGTTCCCTACTTGATAGAAATTTAACGTACAAACAATAAATTAATAATGTAAAAAAATTAAATTTTCATATAATTTTAATATTAATATATATTTTAAGTATTGAGTTTACCTATTGAATTTCACTCCCAA
Organism: Viscum album; assembly: GCA_963277665.1. NCBI lineage: Eukaryota > Viridiplantae > Streptophyta > Magnoliopsida > Santalales > Viscaceae > Viscum > Viscum album. Next base: position 511,548,467 of record OY728142.1, on the reverse strand, counting down.
AAATTAGTAGTATTTGTTGCTAATCCCGATTAATTGGTTTGTTTAGATAAATCATTAGTAATTAATGGGTAAAATATTTTTAGAACCGGTCAAGTAGTTAATAGGAAAGAATCATTTTGGAATTGTTTTTACTAGAATAATGAGCTATTATTCTAAAATATCATATAATAGGACTTGATATGATAATTTGTCTTATTATAAAGTTGTTGAGAAAAAATGATATTTTATTATTACTCCCAAGGCTTAGTTTCTAGGATTAAATGTAATTGGTTTGATTCAATGATGTAACATCGAACAATTATTAATGACAATGGATTTAGAGTTATTAAAATGAATCACTTCATGGCTACCAATTATCCTTGTATTTTAGCATCAATGTAAAATTGAGTGTATAATGTGAAATATCATTAGAAACTTGAATCCAATATCATTTTTCTATAAATATCAAGATATATTTTTGATGATCGTGGTGATAAAATTTCGACCATCACTACCCCCAATGGTCTTTAGAAAAATATTACATATGATTACTTAAGTAGTGAAATTTTCTAAGTTGATTGTAAACATAATGTAGTGTTTGGTATTATATAAATGTAACCATATGTGTTCTCAGTTCATTAAGTTTAATTAACTTGGGAATTATAGGTTTTTACTATTGTAATTTATTTATTTTGGATTACATTTTTAACATTATTCTTAGATTATTTTTGTTTATTTTCACTGAATTTTAGTAGATTTATTTCATTTAAAAAAATTTCATACAAACAAAAACACTAAACTAATAAATTGAGTCAAACAATGTCTTGATGAACTGAATTCATGGATAACTAGTCTTAAAAATCAATTAAAATAGGTTTAAACATATTTTTAATATCACTAAATAAAACCTAGAAAAATTAATGGAAAACTAATCATAAAATTGAATAGATTCACAATAGGTAAAAAAACACGTTTCAAATTGGTTTCAAAAATTAATTTAATTAGTTTTTAAAAAACATTTTTCAAAATATGTTACCAAATTATTAAAATTTTATTTAAAATATAATGTTAAAAAAGTTTAAAAATGGTTTAATTTTTTTGAATATTTTTTAAAACAAGATATTAAAAAAAATTAAAATAGTTTTTTAAAAACATTTTTTTAAAAAATAGGTTTAATTTTTTTAAAACTAGTTTACACTGATTTTAAAGAATAGTTTTTCAAAAAAGTTAAAAAAAAGATAAGAAAACTTTAAAATGTAGTGTATAATAATTGTAGAAATAGGTTTAAAACAAATTTTGAACTGGTTTTAAAAAAACCGTTTCAAAATTGTTTCAAAAAAACTGGTTCAAAATAGGTTGAAAAATATTTTTAAAAATATTTTTAAAAATATTGAAAGGTATATAGTTTCATAAATAAGATTTAAGTAGATTGAATTTTATAACATAGAAATTATACAGTGTGAAAGATACAATATTCTCAACAAATATACATTTTATTCCTATTATTTATTTATGTTGTGAAATTTTTTATTCATTGTTTGAACGATAATTTGAATTCTATGGTTACAACATGTGACCACATTTTAATTGATTATATTTCCAGTTTGTATTCTTTAATTATTTACCTCTATATTTTATACCATATTTGTATTTTTGTATAGTATTTAAAATCTAAAAAATGTGCTTGTATTCTTATGCTGAATATGAATGATATTGAAGAGGTATGGAGGAAGATATTGTTTGATTATGATCAATGACTATGAGAGCTATGACTACCTCCCCTGGTTCCCATAACGATTATTGTAATTCAATTATTTTTCTACTATAATAAATTAAATTTCATATTATTATTATTTTTAAAAATTTATTTAGGTACATTTATCTAGTCCAAAACTAATCTATAGTATGACTACTAATAGTGGTCAACAGTAAGGAAAATAAATTGGGGGTGCTACAAGAGGTATTTAGAGCACCAAACATTCCTATTCACAACCAAAACCACTAAGATAATTCTTATCTACCACACGTTTTCCATATCCTCTTCCACTTGATGCTCTGAGAATGTTTTCACCTATGCCTTCTGTAATGTCCCAGTTCTGCAAGCCACCCAGAGGCGCCCCGTACCCGGTTGGTCACTTGGCCTCAAGCACATTTCCCCAAACGCCAGAGGATGCCAACTAGAAGAGAGGGCCTTGGGTGTGATAGTGGGGAAACTATGACCTCATTGGAAGAGTACACAACATAAGAGAAATATATAAAATAGTGGAAGTAGTAATAATCCATACAAAATCAATTAGTGGAAGACTATAAGTAAGAAATGAATAGAGCACATACATATAAATGATTCATGAATCATATGTCTAGAAAAATAGCCAAACAAGTCACAATGTTGAATACCTACAAATCATTTTTTTCCGCATTATCTGATAGCCGGTTTGTAAGGGTTGCCGGGACCCGTAGAGAAAATCATACATTTCAAAATTCAAAAAACATCCAAACAGGAAACCGCGCAACATCTTGAGCCGCGAACCCACGCGCCGGCCTCGAAACCTGGGATCTTCTACCATAGCATCATCAGCCTCGAGATACACCCCCGAGGCGACTGACAAACCCACTTTCACCGGAGCACCGGTGAGGTTCACCGACTCCCGTCGTCGTCCAGCGACCGTCGTCCTCTTCACCGGCAACCACCGCTGCCATCCCTTCACCAGCACACCAACACCCCTTCACCGACTTCAACGAGGCAGAAACCCTCATCACCGATTTCAACGAGGCAGAAACCCTCAGCGCATCGCAGAAAAAAACACCGGATTTCCATGAAAATCCGGTGAAAGAAACCAAAAACTTACAGATTACATCCCGCAAAGCAACCAACAACAACCAAACATCAAAACCGCTAACGATGAAAAGAAAAACATCCAAGGAGATGAAGATCCCTCTTCCACCAGACAGGCCAGCTACGACAGAGACAACAAAAACCCCATCGAACTCACCTGGGAGGGGACAAAGCCCAAACCGCCGACGCAAGAGCGCGACCCTCGAACGCGAGTAAAAACACCACCGGTCATCAGAAAACTGCCAAGATCTGGTCCAGGAGCGCTCCGTAGAGTGTGCCGTCAACAGGACCGGTCTTACACCCGCGGACCAGGACCAGCAACTACCGAAGCTCGAGAGCATCTTCACCGCTGGAGAGACAACCACGCAGCGCCGAGCAGCAAAGGGCCACCACCAACCCACCGAGCATGAGAGGGAATCGTCGCGCCTTCCGCAGCGGAGGAGCCAGCCGCGGCGAGAGGGAGGAAACCCTAGGTCGGGAGCCCCTTACGGGCGCATCCCTACACAATGTTGAATACAATACTAAGCCAAAGTACAAAATGAAACAGATAGAATCCTCAGCATCGCAAGCCATAGATTTGTCCCATTCTCTCCAGCTCCACAGCATATCAAGTACCTAAAGTACATGGGCATTTTCCCTAGTTTATACCTGTAACAACATAGTATGTTTGGGCCCAAAAGCATGACCCAAACAGGGTGTGAGACTAAATCCTAGAAGTAAACCACACGAAGATCTGTGCCTAACATTCAGTGAGTATATGGCAGGTAAAGTACAGTAAACAGTAAACAATAAATAGTAAACAGGAAAGTACTCGGTAGTAAACAATCTACAGTTCAAACAAGCAACAATGAGGCAATCTGCTAATCAAAAATAGGTAACCCTCTGGGAAGTACTCACAATCATCCCCTTTGGTCCTACCTAAGAAGTACAGACAACCCTCTAGGCAACACACTCGGTCTAACCCCTCTGGTTCTTTATAGGAATTCAATAAAGACTCTTTCAGGAAGCACTCACGGTCTATCCCCTTATAGTCAAAATTAAGGCAAGAATCTATGAGGAAGCTCACACAGTCTATTCCCCGCATAGTATATGGTAGTCACAGTCTCTCTAAGGAAGCTCACATGTCAATTGCCCTTATATCCCAAAGGTCTATGACTCTCTGAGGAAGCTCACTCTGTCAATTCCCCTTATAGACTAGGTCGTTCAAGTCAAATACAGACTCTCTGAGGAAGATCACGTAGTATCTCCCCTTTTAGTCTAAAGCAATCAACGAATCTCTTAGAAAGATCACTCAGTCTATCCCCTTTTAGTCTACAAAGCTCAAAGACTCTATGAGGAAGCTCACTCGGTATATCCCCCTATAGTCTATAATGTCCAAAGACTCTCTGAGGAAGCTCACTCGGTCAATCCCCTTTTAGTCTACTATACTAGGTTATCACAGCCCCATGTAAGTCAACACATAATAATGCTATATGGAAAATGTAAACCTACTTAAATACTTTTCTAATCAGTATATAACATAACAAGCATGTTAGAATACAACTCTCCATCCTATAACAACAGGCATGGAAAATAGGTAAAGCATCCAAAGAATCAACATGAAAAAATGGTCATAAACAGAGCATGAAAGGGAAGAACACATCCAAAGAATGGAAACCAACCAAATTCATATCCAAATTACCTCTACACAAGCATACATGCATGGAAAGAAACCAACAGGGGTAAAACGGTAAACACGCAATACCCCGTTCAAGGGTATTGGTGGAATTTGCACATAATACTCAAAGACTTCAAACGGAAAGGAACAAACCACCTACCTCGAGGTTAGAAGATCAATATACTTGAACCTTGAAGCCTGAATCTCCTTGGAACATAGTAGATCTAAGAAAATTTCCAAAACGTTTAACCCATGATAACTTGGAAAAGAAAAGGAATTGGAAAACAAGGCTTAAGAAGAGGGGAGAAATCACCGATGTGATTCCAACGCAATCAACAATGATCGAATCGGAGGACAGATAGAGGATTGGTGGATTGTCAAAGATCCATGGATACTCGGCGTTCTCAGATGAAAAAAACCTAAAAGAATTAGTTTTTATCTGTCAGACACTACCCCAGTGCATTTAATGAAAAAAATAAAGTACACAGCGTATACTTTTGGAGTACACAACATGTACTTTTCTTTCCGTACTTCACCTCCAAGTCACTCCCACATGGCCATGTGTGTGGCTACCACACGGCCAGCACACGGCCTGCTATGACAATAAAGTACACGGCGCGTACTCATTAATTACACGGCGTGTACTTAGAAAATTTTCAGAAATTCCTCTTTTCTCCAAAAATGACCATAAAGGAAAAACATACCTGAAAAAGAGATCTGGGTTCTTACAAACTTCCCCCCTTAGAGAAATTCATCCCTAAATTTCCCTAGCATGGTGTAGAAGAAGAAAACCCAAACAGATCCAGCCACTGTGCACATACATTAGCCTCCCTCTCCCAAGTATCATCCTGAACTTGCCCGTGCTGCCATAGCACTCATACTAGAGGAACAGACTGGCCATGGAGAACCTTTGTACTGTGATCCACAATCTAGATAAGATGTTCCTCAAACGACGCATCCACTTCGAGCTCAACCTCCTCAGGTTGAAAGACATGAGATGGGTCAGAAAAGTAATGTCGAAGTTGAGAAACGTGGAAAACGTCATGCATATCCTGATACCTCTGAGGTAACTGCAACCGATTGGAAACCGACCCAACTCTCTCCAATACCTCAAACGGTTTGACATATCTCGGTGAAATCTTTCCTTGTCTCCTAATCCTCCTATGTCCCAACCTCGGTGTGACTCGAAGGAAAACCTGATCCCCGACCTCGAACTCCAGAGGTTGTCTCTACTGATTAGCATAAGACTTCTGATGAGACTGCACAGTAGCCATCCTTTTATGAATCAACTCTATCTATTCTGTGGTCTCCTGAACAAGATGAGTTCCCAGCATAGCTGCCTCTCCTACCTCTAGCCAACATAAGGGTGATCGGCATGGCCTACCATACAAATCCTTATAAGGTGACATCTAAATAGTTGTAGGAAAACTATTATTGTAGAAAAAATCTAAAAGAGGTATATGCTTCTCCCAATAACCTCCAAAATCCAGAATGCATGGTCGGAGCATGTTCTCAAGCACCTGAATTGTATGCTCGGACTTTCCATCTATCTGGGGATGGAAAGTTGTACTCAAAAGTACCTGTGCACCCAAAGCCTTCTAAATACCTTTCCAGAACCGAGATGTAAAACATGTATCCCTGTCTGAAACAATGGAGTGTGGAACTCCATGTAGAAGTAAAATCTCTCAGATTTACAACCGCCCTATATCATTAACACTGAAGGTATCCTTTATCGGCAAGAAGTTAGAAACCATCGTGAGTCTGTCAATGACAGCCCAAACTGCATCATTCCCTCGAGGAAACCTCGACAAACATGTCACGAAATCCATCGTGACATGATTACACTTCCACTCGGGAATGGGTAACTGCTGTAAAAGCCCTGCTGGTTGCTGATGCTCCACCTTCACCTGCTGACAAGTGGAACATCTCATGAAAAACCTAGCAACATCCCCCTCCATACCTAGCCACAAATATAGACAGTGTAGATCTTGATACATCTTGGTGACACCAGGATGAACTGCCCAAACTGAGGAATGAAAGTCCTCTATCAGCTCATCGTGTATATCTGTTGGCACCCATACGTGTCCCTAGAACCACAAGATCTCATCCTCGCCTATGGTCCATCCAGGAATATGGTCTTATCCTGACACACTCTCCCTTAAGACTAGGCCTTCAGAATCTGATAGCTTTCTCATTTGAACTTGGCCAAGAGGTGTAGAGGTAACAACTCTAGAAGAAAGGAAAGTCTAACCCTATCTATTGTACACCTCCAAATGCATATCAGAGAACAGATACATTAGCTTCCACTCACTATTGGCCTCCTAAACTGCCTATATCTGAGTCCTCCTGCTCAACGCATTAGCCACTGCAATGCCCTTTCCTAGTGTATAGGCCAGATCAAAATCAAAAGACCAAAGATACTCGACCCACCTGCGCTGTCTCAAATTTAGATCACACTGAGTGAAAATGTACATGAGAATTTTTTGTTTAGTGAAAACCACAAAATTCTCTCCCAGAAGGTAATGTATCCAACAGCACAATGCATGAACAATATTTGCCAACTCCAGATCGTGAGTCAGGTAATTCCTCTCATGTGGCCTCAACTGCCGAGACCCGTACTCAACGACTCCATATCCTTGCATAAGAACATCTCCTATCCCGATACCTAAATAATCACAATAGATAGTGTAGTTCTTTCTTGGCTATGAAAATACTAGTATCGGCGTCGAATTCAACCTCTGTTTCAGCACTTGAAAAGCTGACTCACAAGAATCTGACCACAGGAACCTCACACCCTTTTTAGTCAGACCTGTCAGCAGTGCTGTTAAGAATAAAAAGTACTGTATGAAGCATCTGTAGTATCTGGATAGCCCTAGAAAACTATGCACCTCAAAGGCATTCTTTGGATGCTCCCAAGAAACTACTGCTCTCACTTTCTCTGGGTTGACTGATACTCCAGTCTCTGAGATAACATGTCCCAAGAAGTAAATCTGATCCATCTAAAAGTGACATTTTGATTGCTTAGCATATAACTGATGCTCTCTCAGTAAACTTAGAATGATCTCAAGATGTGTGGCATGGTCGTGTTGAGTGTGAGAGTACACCAAGATATTTTCCACCAAAACAACCACAAAGGAATCCAAGTATGGATGGAAGACTCGGTTCATCAGTGGCATGAAAAATTTCGGCATGTTTGTGAGACCGAACGACATAACCATATACTCGTATAGACCATAACTACTCCGGAAGGCTATGAGAGTTATATCAGATGGTATAACGTTCAACTGATGATAACCAAACCTCAAGTCAATCTTCGAGAACAACCGGGCTCCTCGGAGATGATCAAAGATATAATCAATCCTAGGCAAGGGATATCGGTTCTTGAACATCAACTGGTTCAGGTTCCGATAATCCACACAAATCCTAAGGGTACCATTTGGGTTTTTTGCAAACAGGATATATGAACCCGAAGGAGAAGTACTGGGTCAGATGAAACCCTTGTCCTGCAACTCCTCCAACTGTTTCTCAAGATCTTGCAACTCTGGTGTATGCATCCTATAAGGATGAATGGACACTAGTGTCACCCCTGGAACAAGCTCAATAGAAAATTCTACCTCATGCTTTGGAGGAAAACCTGAAAAGTCCTCTGGAAAGACATCTCCGAAACAATCCTCCATTGGAGGAATGTTTAACTATGAAGTTCCTTGGTTATACAGGTAGAGACTAGCAATCTGGGCTGTAACTCCTCCCAAACCATGATGCTCTGGACCCGCTCTACTTGCCTGGACATCCCACTCTCTCTTATGAAGAAAAGATTCACCCTCTAGTGATATGAAACTCTCCCTGCGGTGATAATAGTCGACGACTTCCTGGAATGGAACTCACCAGTCCATCCCAAGAATGAAATCATAGCCTGCCATCTCTTGGACATAGAGGTCCCATAAAAAGTGACATCCACCAACCTGTAGGGGCACTCTCTTAACTGACGTACACTAGCCTTTCTAATTCCCAATGGAGTGTATAACATCAAAATATCAGCAGAATAAAAGATGCAGAGCCCAAGGCTCTCCATGACAGCAACAGAGATAAATCTATGTGTAGAACTAGTATAAAAAGACATGAAGATAAAAATAAGGCTACTAAGATCGTACCTTGAACAGTAGAGGTTCCAGGATCCTACTCCTGCTGGGCTTGCTCTACTACAAATGTATGGCCTGTACCGCTGCCCTGTGACCCTACCTGACCACTCTGAGTTGATCCACCCTGATTTCACTGAAAACCTGGTGACTGGCTACCACGACCACGACCTCCACCTCGGCCCGAATGGTCGGAAGAACTCTAGTTCCCAAACTGGTGAGAACTGGTGGCGCTGCTCCTGAACGAGGATTCATATAAGAACCCCTGTCACCAGCTGCTAGTGAGAAGAACTAAGAAAAGTACTGAAGGTGACCCATCTTTCCACAAGATCAGCACTCCACTGGGTCTCTCGGGCAACGTGGCCTCATATGCACGCTTCTCCCACACAGGTAGCATACCACCTGGCTATCAGAAGATGCATCTCTCTTGCTCTGATCTCTTCACTCAACCTCTCTACGATGCTTCATGCCATTAGATGGTAGAGCACTAACTCTGGATACCAAACCGACCTCACTCACAGCTCTAGAATCCTTCAGATTGCGCTCCGTAATCAGTTCCTTGTTGACGATAGAAGATATCAAAGTCAACCTGAAGATGTTCACCTGTGACCAGATGTCCTGCCTCAGACCATCCTCAAACTTCGGTGCAAAGAAAAAATCATCACCTCCTGGGATAGGTGTGAAACGCTACAGCTTTGTGAAGTGATAGGAATAATCCATAATAGAAAAAGTACCCAGCTCAAGACTCATAAAATCTCGGGCTCGATCGTCCCTCAACGTCTCCGGATAGAAGTAATCATAGAAGATGTGACAAAACTCATCCCAATCCATATTCTGCTGGAGTCCCACCTATGAGACCACATCCCACCATCTCTTGGTGGATTCTCGAAGCATGTAGGTAGTAAGATTCACCCCCCTCTCTGGAGGTATCTCCAGATGATCGAAAATTTTCAGTGTGGCCTCAAGCCATGACTCTGTAGCTTGAGGTCCTCCATCCCCTGAGAAAGTAGGATGATTATGAAATTGAAAGACCCGTGTCAAATCTTCCATCAACGGGGAAGGAGATGATGCTCCCTAAAGAGTCTACATCATCCTCAGAAAGCCTTCCCTGAACTATGCATTAACACCTATGCCAGGTATAACGGCTGGTGCCAAGGCTAGCATAATAGGAGGATCTACCAGAACTCCCTGATCAGCCATATTAGATGTTTGATCACCTTCTAGAAACTGGCGTAAAACCGGAGGACGTCTCGGTGGAATAAATCTTCAAGGTCACATACACACCTTAGATCAAGATATCAAGGACTGAGAACAAGGAGTGTAAGAAGGGAAGAAGAGAATGAAAACATACAAGTTTTACAAAACATGACTACACGACGTGTAAATTTCCTACACGATGTGTTCCCTGAAGTGATTCACATGGGTGTGTACTTCTGCCACAACTGGTTGTGTAACACCCCAACCACACAGCGTGTTGTCCTTACACACGACATGTACTTGAACTCTATTCCCCTGCCTGAGTCTCCTTACATGTGTAACCCACATGGTCCTCTTAATCATAGACTACATGGTGTGTTCACGATATACACGACATGTACTAGATAATCTTCACCTGGCCCATGTTGTTAGTGACACGGCCTAACACATGGCTGACACAACACGACATGTTACAGACGGACACAACGTGTATGAGAAAGGATACCACTAGCCCGTTTTGTTCATGACACGACTAAGTACCTGGGTCAGTTTACATGGCATGTTCAAGGTAGACACTCTGTGTATAGGCTTAAGGTTTATCCGTGTGTTGTTCGTTACACGGCCGGGTACTTAGGTTATACGACATGATGTGTTCGATACTGACATGTCATGTATATCTCAAGGTTCCCTCATCCGTTTTGTTAGTCACACGGGTAGACACACAATCACTACAAAACGGCATGTACATACTCTACACGTCATGTTCCTAAAAGATTTTTACAACCCCATGTCCCGCTCACACAATCAGTGACACAGTTATAGACTACACGTCGTGTATTCATAAAGTTTACGCCATGTATTCTGAGTTTTTCTGGACAACAGCCTCAGAAACTGCTCAGGAGCCCATAAAACACAGAAAACGAGCGTTAGAGTGCCAAATTATGATCCGTAAGGGCCCATAATCACCACAAATCAATGCTTGGAATCTTATACATGTTATAAACAAGCAAGGAAAAGCTAATGACCCACCAAATTCCCATTCATGAGGGCCCATAACACCTCAAGAACCAAAATTTGGAGTTCATCCAAACAAATCCTTACACAAAGAAATACTTATCAACAACAGTATTATATCAAGGCATCTATCACAACAACATGCATATTCTACACAACATCTATCACAACAATAATCAATTTCTAATGAACCCTAAATGGCATGGCAAGAATGCATGAAAAGTGATTTCTAACAAGTACCTATATGATGCATGAGATGGCATACCCTCATCTCATCGGGTTTCAATAGAAATAGAACCTCAATAACATCAACAGTAATAACACAAAACATGTGAATCACCCAATGGTGAAATTAAATCAACTATAAAATTACCAAACTAGAAAATTGCAATAAATGAGGTAGATTGTATTTTCCCTGTACATGGGTTAGATACTCACAGAAAAAACTTATTACCAAGTATCTATTCCTTCCTATCCCTAGATAAAGGCTCCAAATAGTAAATCAAGGGAAAAGAAATCCTCTGAAACCACTTTTTAACATCCCGATTCCGGAATCCACCCAGAGGCGCCCCGTACCTGGTTGGTCACATGGCATCAAGCTCATTTCCCTGAATGCCAGAGGCTGCTGACTAGAAATGAGGGCCTTGGGTGTGACGTTGAGGAAACTATGCCCTCATTGGTAGAGTACACGATAGAAGAGAAACATATACAATAGAGGAAGCATTAATAATCCATACAAAAGAAATCAGTGGAAGACTATAAGTAAGAAATGACTGGAGCACATATATATAAATGATGCATGACTCATATGTCTAGAAAAATAGCCCAACAAGTCACAAATATGAATATAGTACTAAGGAAAAGTATAAAATGAAAGTAATAAACTCCTCGGTATCACAAGACATAGCTTAGTCCCGTGCTCTCCAGCTCTGCAGCAGATCAAGTACCTAAAGTAGAAGGGAGATTTCCCACGTCTATACCTGCAACAACATAGTCTGTTTGGGCCCAAAAGCATGACCCAAACAGGGTGTGAGACTAAATCCCAATAGGCAAGCACCCAAAGATCTGTTCCTAATAGTTAGTGAGTATATGGCAGGTAAAGTACAGTAAACAGTAAATAGTAAATGGTAAATAGTGAATAGGAAAGTAATCAGCAGTAAACAATCCACAGTTCAAACAAGCAACAGTGAGGCAATTAGCTAATCACACACAGGTAACCCTCTAGGAAGTACTCATAGCCATCCCCTCTTATCCTACTTAATAAGTACATAAAACCCTCCGGGAAGCACACTCGGTCTAACCCCTATGGTTCTGTATAGGAATTCAATAAAGAATCTCGGAGGAAGCGCTCACGGTCTATCCCCTTATATTCAAAAGTTAAGAAAGACTCTCTGAGAAATCACACATAGTCAATTACCTGCATAGTCTAAGGTAGTCAAGGACTCTCTGAGGATGATTACATGTCAATTTCTATTATATCCCCAAGGTCTAGGACTCTCCGAGGAATCTTACTCGGTCAATTTTCCTTATAGCCCAGGTCGTTCAAGTCAAATACAAACTCTCTGAGGAACCTCATGCAGTCTCTCCCCTTTTAGTCTAAAGAAATCAACGAATCTTTGAGGAAGCTCACTAGGTCTATCACCTTTTAGTCTAAAAATCTCAAATACTCTCCGAGGAATCTCACTCATTCTATCCCCCTATGGTCTATAATGTCAAAAGACTCTCCGAGGAAGCTCACTCGGTCTATCCCATTTTAGTTTACCACACCAGGTTCTCACAGCCCCATGTAAGTCAACACATAGTAATGTTATATGACCAAATTAAACCTACATAACTACTTGTCTAATCATACTATAACATAACAAGCGTGTCAGAATACAACTCTTCATCCTACATCAATAGGCATGGAAAATAGGTAAAGCAACCAAAGACTCAACAGGACCAAACAGTCATAAACAGAGCATGTAAGGGTAGAACACATCCAAATCATGGAAATTAATGAAATTCATATCCAAATTACCTCTACACAAGAATAAAATCATGGAAGGAAAACAACAGGGGTAAAATGGTAAACACACAATACCCCGTTCATGGGTATTGGTGGAATTTTCACATAATACTCAAACAATTCGAACGAAAAGGCACAAACCACATACCTCAGGGTTAGAAGATCAATATTCTTGAATGTTGATGCTTAATTATCCTTGGAATGTCATAGATCTAAGAAAATTTCCAAAACGTTCAACCCACAATAACTTGGAAAAGAAGAGGAATCAGAAAACAAGGCTCAAGCAGAGGTGAGAACTCACCGATGTGATTCCAACGCAATAAAAGGTGCTCAAATCGGAGGGAGTATGGAGGATCAGGGGCTCTTCAAAGATCCATGGATACTCAACGCTCTCGGATGAACAAAACCTAAAAGAAGTGGTTTCTATCCATCAGACGCGACCCCTGTGCATTTAATGAAAAAAAATTACACAACATGTACTTTTGGAGTACATGGTGTGTACTTGCCTTTACCATACTCCGCTTTAAGCGGCCTCAAATTCACTCCCACACGGTCGTGTGTGCGGCTACCACACGTCCAACACATGGCCTGCTCCGGTAAGAAAGTACAAGACATGTACTCATTAAGTAAAAGGTGTGTACTTAGAAAATTTTCAAAAATTCCTCTTTTCTCCAAAAACAACCAGAAAGAAAAAACATACCTGAAAAGAAGATCTGGGTTCTTACACCTTCATCATTATTTTAGTCAATCCATAGTTATTATATACTATTTCCATATCCTATTATAGTTCCTCACCCCAACTATTTCTTTCCTACCAGTTACATCACACCCTCATTCCGCACTCTTAGTCATACAGGATTTTATTATTGTGATCTAATTTCTTTAGATACATAACATTTAATTTACCAAAATAATTAATTAAATCACTCAAATACTTCATAGGATACTAATCCAATATAACCCATAAATCCATTAGAGCCTAATGATCATCCTGGATTGGGTATATGTTTACAATTTTATTAAATTATATCACAATAATTTTATTTACATTGAAATGTGTATTAATATTATTTTTTTAGTTATCTTTTTTAGAAATATATTTGAATAAGCAACATGGGTGAAACACCCCATGAATTTTAGGTCGTCACTTTTTTTAGAGGGAATATGAATTTTATTGTTAGTGGAGAGTTTATTTTGAGAACTGGTGTTCAAGATAGAAATTAAAACCTTTTTAAGTCTTAGAAAAAATAATATTTTTGACAGATTTCAAGGCTCAGATGGTACTCAGGTGCTCAAGAGATCAATGAAGGAAGTAAGGTGGTTGATGGCGGGGTAATATAAATATGCAGCACCCACCAACTAATCCCTGGAGTAGCTGGAGGGGTTTTTTAGTGAGTTCTAACCCTATAATTCTACAGTTGGTGTTTATTCGAGTTTTTATAGAGAAGGGGTCTTTGGAGAGGAAATTATTGGATGAATCTCCATCAAATTACTCTACTTTTACCCCCATTGAGGGAAATAGTTTAATGGTTTTTTGATTAAAGATCGAGGTTTGATCATTCAATTGCGTCCATTTCCCCCTTTTAGTGTATTTTAAATTTTTATGGCTTGAGCTAAATTTTTTTATTGATTATAATAGATCATGATGGAATCAAACAATCTGGATGGGTATTTTTCTATGCTAGTAAAGAGGGAATCTGGAGACATTTTCTTCACGTTGTGGGAGTCCATTTTGCTGGAGGTTTATTGGCCAATTTTTTTTTTTCATAATTTAAACATAATTGAATTAAATTTATGATGGAATAAGGGTCGGGTGATAGGAATTTTTTTCGGAATGGTGTTGGGGAGGTGTGATGGACCTTTAACATGTGGTTTGTCATGGTTTTGGTGCAATAATGATGATTGGCGTCTTTTCCGGTTATTATTCAATGTTGTATTAAATTAAATAATTATTTATAATTGTTTATAAATAAAAATTTTTGTTTCTTAGAATGAGATAGATTCTTGGGAGCATAAGTGTTTCTCTACTATCTTGGACAATCTTTGTAGAGGTTTGGATGGGATTGGAAGGTTATTGGGAAAGGCTTCATGGAGCTTGGTATGTGTAAAACACTAACATAATAGTAGGTGTCTCCTATAATACAAAACCATATATTTTACTATGATTGATAGTGCATGTCTATATGTGTTTCATGGGTTTGATAATGGGGGATAAGGGCCGGTGTGGTTATTAGGTGTGGTGGTGGCATAGCTTGGCCCCTTAGGATGAGGGTAAGTTCTCTTGAGGGCCTGGATGATTTGAGATCTCCAGATTACTTGGTCTCTAAGGGGATAGGGTGTTTGTTGAGCTAATGTGAGACCTTGGGAAGGTATCAAGGTGTATTCTGAGATACAGATATCCTAGGTTGGGTTAACTAGAGTTAGTGGGAATTCAATGGTGTCATAAAGTAAAATAACAATTGGAGATACTGGTATGTCTCAAGGGTGATGGTAGATCCCTGATGAGGTTGGAGATGATTCTTAGTGCTTATTGTGATCATGATGAGTTATTTAATACTAGGAATGGGATTTCAAGGGGAATTTTATTAGGAGTTAAACCCTGCCTATGAGGCAAGAGTCAGGTTGGGATGCAGTGGACTGGGATATCCCCTAGGTAGCAAGACTAATAATGCTATAGAATTTTGTGGGGGTTAGACTAGACCTCAAGGTCTGGGTTGATGTGAGCATTAAAACAATGGTGTCCCAAATGGGTGATGAGTGTAATGTGGTGTCAGTGGTAGGAGACTTTGGAGGGTCTATAGGGCCTAGTGGATGCCTTGATGGATGAGTTGAGATGTTTTCCAATGAGTTTATAGGTCCCAAATGACTAGTGCCATGGGATCAGCTGGCTATCCGAGTGGTGAACTTACACCCTATGTGACTATGATAGATGGACCTTTCCTTAAAGATACATGGGCTTGGATGATTGAGGTGACCTCAATAATTTCAATAATACCTTTTTAGTGTACTCATGGACATCCATTATGTTTTCTTAGATGGTCTTGTATATTAGGAAACCTTTCCATAGAGGCTTTGTTAAATGGATGTCCATGTATTGATCCATTAAGAATGAGGTTGAGGACCTTGACATGAATTTCTTAGTTTGTTTTGATGGCATACCTAGAGTTTATAAGGATAGACCAGTGTGATAAACCTCCCCACTATGTTAGGGGATGTATTGGTTAATGACTATTCCTCGACACTCAGGTATTAGGTTGACGAACTTTTCAGATGTGGTTTGGGATGGTGTGCATTCTTTTTTACTTTTAATTTCATATTATTAGTTCGAGGACCTCATTGGGGGTTGTTTAACGGCATGAAGAATGTCCAATGGATCCCCATTGAGTGATTAGGTATGTTTCAAGGCTTATGGATGGTTGAAATGCCCAATGTCCATGGTTATTAGGTCGAGGTTTGGAGAACCACCCTATACTAATTATTTAGGTCTGGGTTGGAAATTGTATTATAGAATGAGGTAGCGGGTGGATTTTGGAAAGGTATTGAATAATGTTTTCTCAAGGTAAGCATGGTCTTTTTATCTCCTAATGGACTAATAGGCATGTGTACCCCATGAGGTGTAATGGAGTCTTGGTTAGTTATTGATGACTCGATGATCATGTTTATTACAATTCATTTCCTTATTGTCACAAATGGATATACTAACCTATATTAGGGGTTCTTGGTGAAACCCTAATAATTTTTATTCTCACAACTTACACATGAATATCAATGAAAGTGGAAACATTATGTATGTATTTTAGGTCATAACACAAGTTTTGAAGAGGTTTGGACTGGGGTAGCATGATGGTATCTAGATATTTGGATACGGAATGAGGATAAATGTAGGTATTGTGTGTGTTTGTGTGTGTTTCATTTCAGTTTCATTTTATATTTGGGATCATCTTGATGGACGATCAGTTGTATGCTTGTATAATAACATCATTTATGTTATTGATTACATCTATTTATTTTTTTACTCTGATATGATGTGGATGTTGTTCAGGTATTTCCGCTATTTAATGACTCTAATTTGATATAACAGTCTCTCTATTTTATATATTAGTCCCTTGAAACAATATGGAAGCCTGTAGAATATTGGTATGAATCCTTGAGACCACATGGAACCTCGAATCAGATGGGTTTTAGGCCACAGTGTAAAAAAATGGTATCAGATATTTTTTTTGTTTTATGATTTGGGGAGATGGTAAACAGGTCGTCTAGGGATATATCATATCTTGTGATGGTAACCATACAATTGCATTGACAATAACTATACCAAAAATAATTCCATGTTTCAAGGGAATGATATTTTTGTTCTTTATTTGTGATTCTATGGTTTTATGATTTCACCTTTGGTGATGCATGTGTATTTTGGATTTATGGTATTATTTCACTTGGACTTTAAGAGAGAAGATCATGTTTAAATCTTGTTCTATTATTAAGTGGTTGTGTACATGAATCATAGTAGTCATGTATGATTCACATGGAATATAGGTGATTTATTGTGGTTGTGTACTGATGATAGGATTGAGCTGTTTAAAGTGTCAACAACAACTTATACAGTGTTTTCCCATATTAATTATTAGTGAAATTTTATGTAGTTGGGCCTTATTCATTTATTTTCAATGAAAGGTCATGAAGATAATACGAGGAGAGGTGGCTCAGTGGTGGAAATTTAGTCCCTTAATTGAGGTATTCATGGAGGCCATATGTAGGTTGGTTCAGGTATTTGAAACCATAGTAATGGATCAAGGAGGGATGTGATTCTTGAAGGGAGGTTTAAGGATGAGAATGAGTTGCCCTGAAGATATGTAAACATTTATTGGGCCGTGGAAAGGAATATGGAATGTTTTTTTGTATCATGTATGTATTCAAAGGATATGACTGGATCAGTGCCTATCGTAGTGGTTTGGATGAGTTTTCAGCTAATGCCGTTAGAGCATGGATAGATGCTCGTTATTCTTGAACATTGCCTATGTTGTGGGTTTTCATGTGGTCAGAATTTTCATAAGAGATTCCTTAGGCCATTGGTTGAAACTAAAATTCTTATAGATATTTTTTAGTGGGTTAAGCACTTTATCATGTGTTAGATGGGATGAGACTCACAAGAGTATGAGTTAGATTGTCTGATCTGGTTTCCTAAGATCATGAAACTATTGGGACTAGTGAGACTAGGTTGGGTTGAAAACAAAAATCAATGGGTGGATTGTTGTTGGATAACTTTTCCTTGGTAAGAGTAGAGTTAGTGTTCGTGAGGCCTTTTTGAAAAGGTCACAGTGTACCAGCGAATGTGCATATGGGTGATTCATGGTTCTGGTTGGTTTGTAGATTAATTAATGATTATTGTACTAGACTATTGGTAATGATTTGGGTTGTAATTAATCCCAAGTGTTGTGTAAGAGGTGGTTACATTATTCTATTGATTTGAGGTCACTCCTAGGGTGAGGTGACTAGTTTGTTTGGTGAGACGCGTTCAAGTTTGTTGGCTTGGATATTTTTGCGTGAAGTGGGAGACATCCCATGGTTGTGAAAAGTGTTTTTGGTGATAGATCTATATACCATAGTGTATTGTATCAGGTCTTGGTCATTGATGAGAGTTTTCAGGGAGCCAGAAGCATGGTCTTGGAGTGGAAGCATGCATATTGTAGATTTATACCCATTGGATTCAATGAATTAGGAGTGGTATAGAGGAATCCATATGGTGTAGATCACACCATTAGTTGACTAAAGGGTGGGACCCTTGTTTTGAATGATCTTCATCTATGTTGAGAATAGAATTTTGGTGAACAAGGAACGAGCAACAATAAGTGTTGTGCCTTGGCAATCAGGAAAGAGTGGGTTGGAAATGTATTATCATTACATGTGGTTTATGACATAGCATGTTCCATAGATCTTGGGTGGTTGGTTTAAAGAAAAATGATAAAAATACACGTATGGTGGGGGGAATTATATCAGTTAGAGGTGAATGAAACTTGTGCCAAAAGGGTCTTGGAGGTTAGATGGGTTATGGATGATCATGGTGGAATTGGAATCCTAGTGCATGGGAGATACCAAATAATCTTGGTTACCTAGTAAATAATAGCATCAGAGGTTGGGATCATTATTAGTTGGAAAGAATGTGTTGGCATCAATATTAGGGTTTTTAGAATAATTTGAGGCTGTGATAGATTATAAGTGCACTAATGATAAGGGTAGGATAATGGAGGATAGAGAAGGTGTTAGGTGATCATATCATGGATTTACACTAGTTGTGAAGTTCAAACATCAAATTCAGTGAATGAAAAATAAAATGATACCACTAGTTGTAAGAATTTATGACTAGGCTTGAGGTTTGGATATGTGCTGGCAAGAAGAATTGAGCATTTTGGTAAATGTCAGATAATGGTCGAACAAAGGTTTTTATGTGATTATGATGGAATTAATTTGGTACTATGATAGGAACATAATATAAAATATGATAGGTGTTGTACATGGAAATTATCATAGGAAGGTGTGTCTATGATCAGTGTTGGAGTTATGAATTAGAAGTGAATTGAGTGTTTAGGGATGAAACATAGTGAGTTCTTGATGTTTTGATGACTACGAAAGGTCGGGAAGCATGGTTTGGAGGTTTTAATGGTTTCATTAGGACAATAATTTTTATAGTGGTATTTTTATAATAGCATATGGATATTATATCAAAATGTTTTGAGAGGTAATATGAATTGTCCCATTGGTGGATAGTTTATTTTATGAATTGGTGTTTGGGATGGAAATATAAACCTCTAGACATATTTAAAAATATTTTGGATGTGGTTTGAGTCTAAGATGGTAGTCTAGTTCTCAAGATATAAAAATAAAAATTAAAGAGGTGGCTAGTGGGGTTCTATAAATCTGTACCCCAACTAAGGTGGTGGATATGGAAGAGTCAAGAGCTTATTCCTGGCCACACCAACTCATTAATGGAACCCACCCTATTTCTAGTGGGGATTCTAGAGAGGAATTTTAATGAGGGGAATACCATAATTTTATGGTCTGGGATTTAGGGGTTTTTATGGGAAGGGGTTCAATAAAAGCCATTATTGTCCAAATATCCCTCCGTTTTCACATATTTGATCCCCCTTTTGAGGGGGATGGTTCCTAGTTTTTTGTGATTGTGAACTGACGTAAGATAATCCAATTACTTATATTTCTATTATAACCATTAATTGTGTATTAATTTTTGGTATCTTTGGTTATGTTTTTGGTGTCGATTCCACCAAATCATGGTGGAATAGATCAATCTTAATGGGGTCTTTTACTCTACTTATAGAGTGGGAATCCTGAGACATTGTCTGCATGCCATCAGAATTTGTTTTGGTGGAGGTAAGTTTCATAACCAATTTTATTTTAGTGTTTCTATTGAATTAAATTAAAGTAAATTGAATATGGAATCAATGATAGGTGATATGGATTTTTCTCATAATGGTGTTATGGGGCGTGATTGACCTTCCATATGTGTTTGGTCAAGGTTTTGGCCTCACGAAGGTGATCAATGAGTTTTCAACAATTATTATGCATTGAATTAAATTAAATAATTAATTTTAATTGTTTATAATTTATAATTTATATTTTTGGTTTGAGATACATTCTCAATAGAAAAGTTGGTTCTCATTTGGCTTGGATGAGCTTGGTAGAGGCATGTGTGGGCTTGGTGAGTACTTGGGAAAGTCTCAACAGATCAAGAAAATGGGTTAAATCTATCATCGAGGTAGGTGAATCATATAATCCAAAACAATATGTTTATATATGCTTGATATTGTATGTATTCATATGTTGTATGGGTTTTAGAATGGGGTATAAGGATTAGTGTGGTCCCTAGTTTAAGTGATAGGGTGGCTTCTACCTCCTAATATGAGAGTTAGGGATCTTAAGCACTTTGATGATTTGGGATATCACAACATCTTGACTTGAAAGGGGAGAGGGTATAATTTGAGCTGACATAAGTTCATGGGAATGACTGAAGTTGTATGTCGATATGTGGATAACATAGGATAGGTTACCTAGGTCAAGTGGGGAAGGGTATCTTGGTACTAGATGATGATGGGCGAGATTAGTATGTCTTATGGGTGAAGGGTGCTCCCAAAAAAGGTTGTTGGTGTGTATTAATGTTCATTGTGAGTGGGACTCATTGTTCAAATCCATTCATCAGAATGTCAAAGACAATTTTCTAAGGATTTGGTCCGTTCTTATGTGGACAGGGTTAGGTTAGGATGTGATGACTTGGGATGACCCCTTAGTAACAGGACTAGGAATACTGATTGCTTCAATAGGGTTGGACCAAACCTTAAGTTCTGGGTTGAGGTGATCCTTTTGGCTTCAATGTCACTATTGGGTGACATTCTAAAGGTGTATCATTGATTTAGGAGCATGGAGGGTCTATAGGACCCAATGGATTCCATGACAAAAAATTTGAGATGTTTTCTAATGAGGGTCTAGGTTGTAAGAGACTAACATGTTGGGATCATATGGTGAGCTAATTGGAGGGTTGTTACCCTATGTGACTATGATAAATAGACCTTTATATGATGTGTATGAGGTTGGTATTTTTGAGGTAACCTACTTAGAGTATTTAGGTATGGTTTAGAGTATTGACAAACATTATCAATGTCTACAGGGATGGGTAACAGTGACAGGAAACCTTTCTTTTGAGGCTAGGGTCGATAGATGAACATTCCCTTCTAATTTGCATATTGGGTTGAGTAAATTTATTTTTGTGTATTGGGTCAATGGGATGGCCTCCCTAGAGTCTAAAAGGATGTTCTATTGTGATATACATTCGTAGTGTCTTTGAGATGGTTCAGAAGATGAATATTCCTCGATGCTTGAGAATTGGGTTGAGGACCATGCCATATGTGACTTGGTTTGGTTTGCACTCATTGGAAACTGACATGAAAAGGCTTAAGTATTAAACTACCATGGGGGATAGGTGATGGTATAAAATATGAATAATGGAACTCTCTAGAGTGATTAGGGATGGGTCCAATCTTATAGATGTGTAACATTGCCTAGTGTTTGTGATAATTAGGTCAATATTTTGAACACCACCCTACCCTGAGTCTTCAGGAATGGGATGTGAATTTATATAATGAAACAAGTAAGTTGGTGGATTCTATAATGGAATAAATGTAGGTTTAGTCGGGGTCAGGGTGGATTGGTTAGTAGTAGACGACCTGAAAGGCTTGTGTACCCAGTCGGGTTTCCTGCTGTCTTGGTTAGTGCAGGTTAAATCGATGATCATTTCTATTATATTTATTTTACCCATTAATAAAAATTAACATGGGAACATATATTAGAGGTGATTGGTGATAAATTAATGAATTTAATGCCCACACCCTTCATGGGTACCTAGATTCACCTGTAGACCCTATGTTTATATTTTAGGTTGGAGTGTATGTTGTGAAAATGTTTGGGCTAAAGAAGATATAGGGTATCAGGATATTGGGACGATTCCAAAGAATTGAAGTAGGTCTAAGGTGTATGTGTTATATTTTTTTTTGTATTTTGTTTTGGCTCGGTGGGTGATCAATTTTATGATAATATAACAACATCAGATATGTTATTTACTTCATCTATTTATTTTAAGTACAATGATATGATGTATATTTTGTTTGGTTGTATCCATTGTTTTAGGAATTTGATTCACAGTCATAGAATCCCTATTGTATGGAATATGACCTAGTCACTAGTTGACAACCTCTAACATAAAAGGATACACACTTGAGGTCTTTTGGTGACCTATATCAGATGAGTTTTCGGGCATGGTACTATAGGGGGAATTCCCATATACATTAGTTTTTGAACCTTCATACAAAAATCATGGTAGAGTATAATAAATATAACTAACTAATAAAAAATGTAGAATTTTCATGGAAATTTTTTCAAAGTATAGTAACATCATTCTAATTCAATTAATATTTTAGAGGAATGTAAATAATTAATTCCTAGAGATCTCATTGGATGAGATATGGGTAAGAAAATTTACTGAATTCCAATATATAATATTATTTTATAAAAATAAATTAATATTTTGGGTACATATTTGATTTAATTTTCCTAGAAGATTAGCTGCAAAGGTAACATGGTTGATGGAATCAGGGTAACTATAGTGATCATATAAGAATGAGATATATCTTTGTTGGATGAGTAGACTCAAGACATAGTTAGAGGATATACTAATAATAAAAAACTATCTAATTACACAATACCAAAAAATTATTTCTTATTGGAAGAGTATTGAGATTAATTTTTTATTTAACTTGGATTATTTTTTATTTAAAATTAAATTATTGTGATATATATTGAATTTTTACATTCAATATTTTTAAAAATAGAAATAAGAAACACGAGTGCCATTAAGTACAAACACAATTTAGGGTGCACTACTATATAAGTGCATAAGAGAATTTGGGTATTTTATAATGACCGAATAAGTTTTATTATATACCAACACTACTAAAATAAACCAAATCAATCCAATTACACTTGAAATTACTTTACATGATTCAAATAAAAGAAATAAAATACAAAAAACTAATTCTATTAAAATTAAAATATTCTTGGTTTGGTTTCATTTAATTTTAATTTTAAAAATTTTGGAATATTTGTATAAAATCCCAAAATTAGAAAATAAGAACATTTTTTTGATAGCATATGAGACATGAAACACTAATCTTAAATAACCCATGAGATATATTTTTTTAAATTTGATATATTCAATAACTTATAGAACACACAACCCCTAGTCAAAATAAATAGTAATATAGTATACCAATATAACACAACCGTTAAATTAGTGGGTATTAATAGGACTAAATAAATTTTGGAAATTATGTTTATCTATTTATTATAAATAAATTCAGAATCAATTAAAATAAAAATAAATATTTTCTGAAAAACTGTATTTTTTTTTGAAAAGGCGGTTTATTCACGCTTTGTGCGCATAATTTAAAACTATTTTTTACAACATTTAGAGTATTAATTTCATGAAATTAACTTATTTATTAAATAATAATATCAAAATTATTTTATGGTGATTTTTTTGGATTTTTCTAAATTGTTTCATTTATAATGAATAATGAAAAATACATAATTTTAATTCAAAACTGCCTTTTTTTTAAATTATTGATAATGTTAATTTATATTTTTAATTTGTTTTAATGTAAAATTAGTTAAATTATATATATATATATATTAATCAAATTTAGGGCATTTGAATCCTTTTCATGCTAATTTCTGATAAACAAACCTTTTAGACTTATGAACATTTTCTCTTTAAAAATAATCTTTATCATCGCATCTGTGATATTAATATTCAATTAAATTCTTCTTATTCTATGAATTAAATTTTAGAAAATGAATTAAATATTTGGTATATTCATAATAAATATTGTTTAATAAGTTAAACTTATTTTTTTCATAATAATTAGTAAATACAATAAAAATTATTTACCACAGTTATGGTTAAAAGTTGTGTTTTTTCACTTTACATGCTCTTGGGTTAAAATTAATTTTAAACATAAATAATATTTATGTTTTATAAATTGGGTGTAATATTTATAATGTGTTTTTAAGAATTATATAATAAGGATCATTTTATTTTTGTATTAAATATTTAATTACCTAGGTTAAAAAACTAACTAACATAAAGGGATTAAATTTAAAGGCTAAGGAATGACATGTCTAAAAAATGTGTTTTTTAATTTTTTGTATTATTTTTTTAACTATATATTCCCTAAAATAAATTATTTATCATTTTTTTACCACACAAAGTTACAGTGACCTCGCATTATCGAATACTTATGAGTACATACAAAAATTCCAATCCTCCTCAATTATAAAAGGGCACTCACTCCCCTCAATTATTTGGACCTCTTAAGCCATTTTTTGGACAATGTGTTACCAAATAACTTCCCAATTTCACTAAACTCATTATAGAATATTTTTTTTGGTATAAAAACAACCTTGGAAGGATTTTTTGGTAAACATATGGTGGTTAACTGAAGAAGAGGTAATGTACTTCAACATGCGTTTTCATTAAATTATTTTTAAAACATACTGATATAATAAAATAATTATCTAAGACATACTAAGATGTTTTTATGATAATTGTTTTACCTAAAATCATCCCCCCTTCCATTATATGGGTTATGAAATCATTATTTTTGTATACGATGGACTACAACCTCGCAAACTGATGTCATTAATTTTTCTATTACCACCTCTCAAGGTTGGGTATGGCGGTGGATCCAAAGTATATATATGGTATTTACTACATAAATATACCATTGGATCCATTATATTATATATAGTATTTATTTTATTTTCCATTCCATAGGAGATACGATAATGTCACTCATGTGTATGGTAGACTACCGCCTCACGAAGCGATGTGATTCATCTTTCAATAATGCTTAACATGTAATATAATAAGGATAAATATACTGAATATATTTTATATAAATGAAAAAATTATAATATTAATTAAATATTTATCCTTCAAAAAATAAAATAAATTATTTTGGATTTTTACATTGAAAAATGATAACATTATTCGTGTATGTGTGGAATACCACCTTTACTAAGTGATGTGACTCTATTTTTATCACCACACAACATGGATGATATATATAAGTATATTTAAATAAATTATATGGTATATATGATATTATTATCATTATTTAAAGTTAAAATATTACTTACCTCATTTTTATGAATATCATTAAAAAATGGAAACCTTACTCATACGTACGTATGGCCTACCGTCTCTATGATCGTAACATACATCATTTATCAAAACCATATTTAATGATTGGTATTAAAAGTATAATTAAAATAAAAATTAGATTATAATGTCATTATTATTATTTTTTAGGTGATGGAACAATACAATATGTGTAATAACCATTAATGAAAAAACACGCGTGAGAAAACAAGACAATTAACACCAGAAATACTGAAAATAAGGAAATATTATTAACCAATGGGTAATAAGCTGTTATAAAAAGATAATATATGATATTAGAAACATTAATATGGTCATTTTATAGGTTAATAACTTGTTTAAAACCACTATAAATGATGATAAATTACATATAACCAAAAGGAAATGTGAGGTAAGGTATTTCTTAACTCAATTTACATTCATTGGGCTAAAATTATACTTCATAGATTATGTGTTTCTAAGATTATGTGTGTAATGACTGATGATTATTTCATGTTGTATTTTAACTTGTTTTATGTGGATTTAAATTTTATACAAATAATGAATTCATTTATTAATCCTCATTTCAATTTTATGATATTTGTAAGGGACTTCATATCAATTTCCCTTCATTGAGGAATATTTTAATGTTATGAACCTAATTTATTCATTAAATATTAATGGTATTTTGAGTTTCAATTTGAAATATTACAACCAAGGTTATTTTAATTAAGTGTTACCATGTAGTAAAGAAATTCGTAACTAAATTTATTTTCACTACATTATATTACTTCATTATCATATTTTATATTCTAAGATTATGGGATTAGTGAATTTTAATTTTATTATATTTTATTCCAACTTTTTTATGTGAATTTATAGTTGATACACATAATAAATTCATTGACTAATTCTCATTTCAAGGTTATGATCATTGTTTAGGTTTATTTCACAATCTCATTCTAATAAAGATCATTTATTCTTTAATTTTAATTAAAGTAAATTATTTGATCATTATCTAATAAACCCATATCAATTTATTCTCCATTGGTTATTCATAATATTTTAAATAAATAGTACCAT
This sequence comes from Viscum album, assembly GCA_963277665.1. Classification (NCBI taxonomy): domain Eukaryota; kingdom Viridiplantae; phylum Streptophyta; class Magnoliopsida; order Santalales; family Viscaceae; genus Viscum; species Viscum album. The sequence goes on along the minus strand of OY728142.1, from coordinate 511,521,797 downwards.
TTTTAATGTTTTGATACTTAATATAATTGATAAATTTTTTTAAGAAAACATGACCTCATATTTCACTTTGGTAGGATATCCATTTTCTTCCAAATCCATATTTTCTAAAAATATTTTCAAAAAATTATAAATAATTTTCCAAATGATTTATTAAAATCATTTTTACTCATTTTTAATTTTTACAAAATGTATGGAAAGCAATATTCATGTAATTTTCAAGACAATGATTTTTTTGAATTTTTCCAAAAAACTAGAAGGAATATTTGTTTTAACATGTACTATATGAACAAATTTTCTAGCCATCCTGACAATAAAAATGTTTAAAAGCATATTTTATATGTTTTAAAGGTTATTTTCTAAGAAAATTATTTTGAATATGTTTTGTGAAATTTTAGTTTTAAAAAGTTATTTCAAAAATGAAAAGGATATTTTCCTCATGATTTTTTATGAATATTTTTATGGTATTTCTATTTATCGAGGAAAACTACCCTTTATTCTTACTCAAATAAGTATATGTTTTATTGATAACATCTTTAATATTCTTATATATGGTTTATGATAATTTTTACCATGGGAAGTTTTAAAATTCACTTCCTTGATTAATTATTTTACTCATTAAATTTCCATTAAATTATTTACTTTCCTATAGCCATTAAATTAACCCTACATATCCATATTATTTATGATATTCTATATTGAAAGTTAATTGTGTTTTGGGGGAAATATTGATAAATCTATATTTCTGAATCAATATGGATATTTGACGATAAGGCACATTATTTATTAATTAAATTTATTATTCAATATATGAGTAATGATTTAGACTTGCTGTGATGTGTGGGGCCCGGTATTACATAGACCCTCGATGCATCATTATGTATTAGGTGAAAATTAAGTAATAGAAAATTAAATTAATTTTTACTCGTAGTTTTAAAAAATCTCATGAAAGGTATTAATGGTAGAGTTATTATGATTCTTTAGATCATGGCGTCCAATAATTAAGTATTTCCCTCATTAAATTTTTTTATTATTATCCATGATATTTTCACAATGATATTTTATCGAGATGCATTTCATTCCAAATTTATTGATTAAATGGGATGCATTTTCAATTATTTGCCTTGAAAAATTGATTATTCCTTATCCAGTTATTTTAATGGAATGTGCGTTTATTTATTTACCTTGTTATGTTGATTATTCCTATTGATTCATGGTGACTTCTGTTGTACATAAACCTTAATGATAATTTTATCTCATGTTTATTTTGTTTCCTTTCTCCATGATTCCATGAAGTGTACTATGATTTATGTGAAATGACACTCTTGTGGAAAAAATGTTATTCTAAAATAAGTATGTTATAATGTTTTTTTCAAATGTAATGTAAGACTCATGTATTTACCTAGTTTACCAAGACTATTAAACTATTCAGTCCTTTAGGACATGATTCCTTGTATATTATTGTCAAGTAATAAAGTAAACACTGGTTCTAGGATACTGGGGTCGGGATCCCTATAGTTGGTATTAGAGGATGTTTTACAGAAATCTTAGTAAATATATTTAGTAAAACATAGATTAGAGAAAATAAACCTATGATATAATTTGAGGATAAGTACAGAAGAACATCATACTATTTTTGGTAAGGTAGATATTATGTGGGGTTTCCTTGAAATAAATCCACATTTTGATACTATAGGTGTAATTGGTTCAAGCATAGAAGTAATTAGGGGAATAACACTATAAATAGTGCATTGGGCTTGAATTGATTGTAACCTAGAACAAAATAGTGGGCCTTACTGGATAGTTGGTTTGATACCCCTAGGGGATATGCTTTGGTTAATTCACATTTTATTTAAAAATTATTATGAATTATCATAATATATGACGATATTTAATAACCTAGGTTAATATAACGATGTATTATATTGAAAATAAGGCGTCTCATTGGAATTAAAACTTTTTATGTGTGTAAAGATAGAACATAAATTAATGAACTATCTAGAAAGAATTAAGCATATGATGGAAGGATGTAAATCTCATCATATGAATCCAATTATAGATAATTTTATTAAATGTAGATAACCTGATAATTGTCCAAGTTGATTCCCTCTTTTAAAGGCTAAACCATAGTCCAAGGAAGGACCTACATAGAAATAAAATAAATAAATCATTTATGTATTGGGATTTAAGAGATAAATTATAGAAGAATTTTTACCAATGGTATTTTGATTATAAAAATCATGAAAAATTTAAGGATTGAGTTATATTTTAAAAACATATGTGTCTTTATTAACTTAAGAGTTATATATAGCATCATGGGATTATGATTTGAATTCTTAAACACCCATTTTTAGGGTTTTTGTGATGATGGTTTATAAAAATTAAGTATTTTTTGGGATACAATTGTTAAAAGTAAATGTTTTAGTGGAAGTTTTTTGAGGAATAATGCCCTTAAAATTTATTTAAATAAGTTTGAAGGTGTTGATAAAATTTAGGTTCTATATAATCATTAATGAAATTGTAATAACAGTCAAATAAATTTTTTAGGATTTCTGGAAAAAATATGTTTTGTTGAAAACCTTTTAAAAAGGTTATTTAATGATTAATTTTATTTCAAGTATATCCATCATATATTTATTGGGAATGTTATAGAAAATAAATTAATATAGATTTTGAAAAAGTAAGACCTATATTATAGGTGACAACCCATCTTATCTGGAAAGGTCATGGGGCTAGAACTATTGACCCAAGGATGATAAGGGTTTAGTATATACCATCATGCTATGTGATATCTAGGGAAATATTTCATTGTTTTAGTTAAAATATTTTAATAATAAATATTAATTATGAACAAGTTATGTTAATGTTGAGGTGTATATATTAATCTAATATTTCATATAACTTCTGATAATATATTGGATTCGAAAAATAATTAGTGACCAAAGTGAAACATGACACTCTTTTATTGATCTTACGATTTGTATGAAGTGGCATTTAGTGCTTCAAGAAAAAAAAAATTATTTTTTCGATATTCATTTCCTAGAGTAAACGATGAGTTGGAAATTGAACAAAGAAAAACCAAATGATGAAATTGTTCTTATTATATAGAAACAAGTCAAGTAAGTATAATTGATTATATTATTATTATAACATAAAATAATTCATCATCATTGGATCTTGAAACAAAAAATTTATCCTATTTCATTCATATAGTTAAATCATGAGGTTTTTAAAATCATTAAAAATTTATTATTTTGAGCCCCATAACATTCCATTGATCATTCACTATCTTGTGATCAATGAACTCAATCACTCTCAATAGTTATTTAATATTTTATTATATGTCTATATATTAAATTTCCACCAATTTTATCATACGACGAATCCTAGTTATGTGTGGTTACATATGGAATTTTTTACTCCCCTTTCTGTCTTATTAAGAGGATATTTTATTAACCCTTTTACAATGTGGGTTTTTAAAAATGGTATTTCTAAATGTCAAATCCTTGATTATTGAGATCACATTTAAATTTCATGGATGAAATTTATTTTAGGTAGGGAAAATGAAATGCCAAAAAATTATAAAATAGGAACATTGTATTTGATATCATATAAAACATGCAACGTAAATCTCAAAAAACCCATGAAATATATTTCTTTAAATTTCATCTATTTGACAGCTTGTTGAACATGAAACCCCAAGTCCAAATGAATCGTAATATAGTATACCATTATAACCAGATGTTAAATTTGTGGGTATGAGTAGTACTGAATAAATTATAGAAATTTTGGTAATCTATTTATTAGAAAGAAATTTGGATCCATTTAAATGAAAAAGAAATGTATTCTGAAAAACTATATTTTTTCTAAAAGATAATTTAGTCACGCTCTCCACACATAATTTAAAATTAATTTCTACCACATTAAGATAACTTATTTGATAAAAAATAATTTTTTAAATTATAATATCAAAATTATATTCCGGTGAATTTTTACAATCTTTATGAATTATTTCATTTTTCTATGAATATGAAAAATAATTAAATTTAATTTAAAACTGTAACACCCTGATATTTTGTGAATTATTTTTCTTTTCAAATTAATTTATACGTTTTATATATCACATTTAACAAAAAATTGAATGTAGATTATGTTTTAAAAAATAATCAAGTTATTCTTAATTTTTTTATAGTAAAACATGTTATTTTTTCATTATATGCCACACCAAGATAAGCTTGTGCTACATGCAACATTGAGTTAACTTGTGTTTTATGAAAGAACAAGTTTTATTATCTTATAGCAGCACATATATTTTTATTTCTAAATTTAGAAAATTTTATATATTTTATTTCTCAAACTTGACTTTATTTTAGAATTCAAAAGAATTATCTTAGGGTTAATTTTAGGTATTTTTTGTAGAATTTTTTTTGACGAATAATGAAAAATACTTCATTTTAGTTAATGAATAGATTTTCATTTAAATAATTTTTAATGTTAAATTATATTTTAAATTTGGTCTTAATGTCACAATATATAAATTATATATCTATTAATACAATTTAGGTAATTCGAATAATTTCTATAATTAATTTAGATATAAATAATTAATGAACTTTGGAACATTTCACATTAAAAATATGCTTTATCTCCATGTATGTGAGATTAGCGTTAAATTTAATCTAAAATTTTTGTGAATTGAATTTTGAAAATGGGAATAAACATTTGTAATCAGTATAATATTAATATTATAATAAGTTAAACATTGTTTCTTACCAAAAATATTTGTGAAAGTAATTAAAATTAAATACAGTGAAGAAGGCAAAATAAAGCTTAATAAGGGACTAAAACTTAATCTTAATGGCCAAAATGATCTATATACATATTCAAAATAAATTTTCATCCAATAGTTAAACCATTTAACCTCTTGGTTCAAATTATTTGATTTATTGGGTTACTATTCCATGAAATTAACCAATATAACAATGCATGTAATGGAAAAGACAAAAAAAAGAACCTTCCTTAACTTTAACATTTATAAATATTTAGAGTATAGAGTAAGCAAAATAGTTTAGATTATAAAGATTATTTTTAAATTTAAATGAGTTTTTTTTATCATGATAATTTAACTATAATTTTTAGATATGAATTAGTTACATTAAACTCTTAACAAACACTACCACATGGATTATTTAGTAAATAATAATATAAAATTGATGAGGCGCGGGCTGGCTTGGCTGAGGCGTGGGCCGGCTTGGCTGGGGCGCCACGAGGGGCACGGGCTGATGCAGCTGGGGTGCCACGAGGGGCCTGAGCCGGTTTGTCCGGGGTGCCGCGAGGGGCGCGGGCTGGAGCACCGCGAGGTTGGGGGGGAGGTGGCTCGGCTCGGGGTGGCGGCACGACCCGAAGGTAGTTTGGCGGCAGCACGGTGCGGCGGAGGCCGCGGGTGGTAGAGCATCGTTGCCTTTGTCACCTTCCTTCATTTTGAAGAACACACCAAAGTAGAACGATGGAGGGGTCGGGCCATGTTAGTTTGGCTCGCAACCTCCGCATTAGAGTGGTAGCAAGCATTTCAATTTCTTATTGAATTTCAAAGAATTATCAAGAATGAAAGGGAGTAGAATATTAATCAATCACCCTACATTTTCTCGCAAATAGTTAAACTCAAATAAACCCCTACCTCGTATTGTTCGTTGACGACAATGAAGAGGGAAGTTCGGTCTTCAAAGACGTCCCATGTCGGTTGCCTACTCAAGGTGCTTCTCATGAAGAAGTTGAAGATGTTCCTCTCCGGAGTTCTTCATGGAGGAAGCATTCTTCATTGGAGAAGCTTTCTCCCATGTTCTCCCAATCCTCTAATAATTTTCCAACAAATTAATAGCCAACAAATAAAATACATTTATCTATTTAATTTATTGGCAGTCAGTTGGCTTAATTAATTTGCAACAATTAATGGGTTGTGTTGATATAAAATTCATAAAGGAGGATACCAAGGGTTGGAACAATTAATTAATGAGGCTTGGCACAATTAAATGTAGGATGAGTTGAAGAGTCTCTCCCTCATTTATTGTGGGAGTTGAGAGGTTTAGGCCTCTGGTGGTCCCCACCACCATAACCTCTCATGGGAGGTTAGGTTCGGGTGGTCCCCACCACCATAACCTCTCATGGGAGGTTAAGGTCTAGTGGACCCCACCTCCCAAAAATCACATGGGTTTTGAAAATAAAAAAATAAAAATGTCACACACTTCAATTTTAATTTTATTCTTACATGAAAAATCCAAAAACTAACTTTGACCTTCAACCATCTGTCGTCGAAGTGAAAGTCTTCCTAAGAGAATATCGGCACTGCAGGTTCAACGGTGCCATCCGATTTCAATTCCGAGCACTAGTTCAAAAGTTAGAAAAAACGCTTCACACGTTTATTGAATGTACCTGAAAAAAGTTCAGGAATTCATTTCGGTCACTCTGGGCCTCAGAATCATACACCGTCAATTTTTGAAAACTCGTAAAGTTCCCATTTATTTAAAAAACATTAAATGGAAATTTATAGTCTTTACATTCTCCCGACCTCAGGGCTCTACATCCTTGTAAGACATAACTCAAACTAGGTAAACAAGTGGGGGTACTGAGCATGCATATGAGGCTCCCTCTCCCATGTGTTCTCCTGGAGGTTCTCATACTGCCAGCGAACGCACACCAGAGGTATCAACCGTCCATGAAGGACCTGCTCCCGTTAATCCTCAATCTCTACGGGAACCTCCATAAAATTATCCCCATCGTTGAAATCTAGCTCTCCATTGTCGATGATGTGAGAAAGGTTTTGCACGTATCTCCTCAGCTGGGATACGTGGAAGACGTCGTGCACCCGATGAAACTGAGGTGTAAGATATAAGTGGTAAGCCATGTTGCCAACTCTACTGTGGACCTGAAAAGTTCTTATTAATCTCAGAGATAACTTACCACCTTGGCCAAATCTCTATAGACCTCATCGAGGCGAGACCCGTAGAAAAACGTGGTCACGATCTTTGAAGTCCAGAGGTCTCTGTCTCTTGTCTTCATATGACTTCTGCCTGCTCTGTGTAGTCTTTATCTGATTCTGGATGATCTGCACCTTCTATGTGGTAGCACGTACCATCTCTAGTCCCACTAGTTATGACTTCCCTAGGTCAGTCCAGCACAAGGGTGATCTGTAAGGTTGCCCATATAATGCCTCAAAAGGCACCATCCCAATGGTGGAGTGATAGTTGTTGTTGTATGCAAAATCCACCAAAGGCAAGTGATCCTCCCAGATATGACCAATGTCGAGGACACAAACGCGAAGCATGTCCTCGAGGGTATGAATGGTCTGCTCAGTCTGGTCATCCGTCTAAGGATGGAAGGCAGTGCTCAAATGAAGCTGCGTCCCAAAAGCCTCCTACAACCCCTTCCATAGCCGGGAAGTAAAACGTGTATCACGATCGGAGACAATCATCAAGGGTACTCCATATAGCCTCACAATATCCTGTACATAGAGGCATCACAAACTCTCTACTAAACCCTGCTCTCTGATCGGTAAGAAGTGGGGTGACTTGGTGAGTCGATCGACGATCACCCAAATCGAGTCATGACATCTGAATTTATGTGGAAGTACTATCATGAAGTCCATGGATATCCCATACCACTTCCACTATGGGACCTCTAAATGCTGAACCAAGACTTCTGGTACCTGATGCCTTGCCTTCACTTGCTGGCAAGTGAGGAACCGAGAAACAAACTCTCCAACTGCTTTCTTCATTCCCAGACACTAGTGCTATCGTCGAAGATCCTGGTACATCTTCGCCACTCTTGGATGTACCACTAGAGGGGAAGTGTGGAACTGCCTCAACAATTTCTCCTAAAGTGACACTGGTACCGTGGTATGTCCTCTAAAAAGGATAATGTTCTCCCCACCTTTAGAAAATCCATCAGGTGAATGTCCTATAGATATCTGAGCTTGTCGAGACTCACAGTCAGCGTCCCCACACTACATCTCCCGGAATAGATAAAGAAGTGGGGGAGTGACTATAAGAGACTGAAGAAAAGCTTCTCCATGTCTATCCATGAAGGATATATATAAAGCGACCAGATTCTTTGTCACCTCTCCTAGAAACTATATACCAGACCTCCTGCTGAGTGCAACTACAAAAATGTTCCCCTTCCCTGGAGTATAGACTATCTCGAAGTAATAGTCCTCGAGGAACTTATGCCAATGTCATTGTATGAGGTTCAGGTCCTTCTAAGAGAAGATATACCTGAGACTCTTCTGATCAGAGTACACAGTAAAACGCTCACCCATCAGATAGTGTCACCACATCTTCAAGGCAAATACCACTACTGCTAACTCTAGGTCATGGGTAGTATAGTTCTGCTCATGTTGTCTCAGCTGCCAAGAACCATATGCGATCACTACTCACTCCTGCATCAGGACACATATGAGCCCAGTCCCTGATGCGTTGAAGTAAACTACGTACCCTATACCCTCCTCTGGTAGCCTCAAGATGGGTGCACTAGTCAACCTCTACCTCAGCTCCTGAAAACTCTGCTGGAATCTCTCCAACCATACGAAGGGTTTCCCCTTCTTCATCACGACTGATAGTGGTGCTGCAACTCTAGAGAAATCTGGAACAAACCTCTGGTAAGATCTGGCCAAACCTAGGAAACTCCGTACCTCAATCACACTCTAGGGTGGATCCCAAGAAAGTACCACCTCAATCTTCATTGGATCCACTGAAACTCTAGCCTCCGATATGACATGTCCTACAAAGTAAACCACTCGGATCTAGAACTGACACTTCAATAGATTACCATACAGCTGATGCTCTCAGAGTGTGTCCAGTACTACCTGCAAATGATAGGCATGCTCCTCTTCGGTAGTCGAGTAGATCAAAATGTCATTGATGAAGACCACTATAAAGCGATAAAGGTATGGCTAAAAGATCATGTTCATGAGTCCCATGAACACTACTGGTGCGTTGGTCACACCAAATGGCATAATCAAGAACTCGTAATGGTTGTATTGTCAACTAAAGGTTGTCTTCTGCACATCCTTATTTCATAATCTGAGTTGGTGATAGCCTAATCTGAGTTCTATCTTCAAGAACCACCGTGCTCCCTTCACCAGATCAAAGATCTCATCAATCCTCAGGAGTGGGTACTTGTTCTTCCCGGTCACCTAGTTCAGGCACCGATAGTCGACACAAAGCCTGAAGCTCCCATATGCCTTCTTAGTGAACATAATCGGTGATTCCCAAGGTGAAACACTAGGCTGTATCAATCCCTTCCCCTACAAGTCCTCTAGTTGTACCCATAGCTCACGAAACTCTGCGGGAGCCATCCAATATGCTGGTGTAGATATCGGTGTCATCCTAGGGTACAAGTCAATGAAAAAGTCCACCTCTCTGGGAGGAGGTAGACCCATAACATAATCAGGGAAGACATCCATGTACTGTTCCACCACTACAATATTTCTCAGACTCTCCACATCAACAGCTCTGAGGGTAAGGCTAGCCAACTGATGAGTGACCAGCTACACTCTCTTCTGTGTATGTCCATCCTATGCTACAAAGGCTCCCTTCTCGCCGGTGAAGGTAAAATTGGTCCCATCCATCCGGAAACACCATACTTTGGGGCTAATATATTCTATTTGAGCATGGAATGTAGATAACCAGTCCATAACCAAGATGACATCGTAAGGCCTCGATGCTACTAATAGGAGATTCCAGCTGAGGCTCTCGCCTCCTAGAGTAAGATCACACTACCATCACTAGTACATAATCATCAAATATGATCCCGTACGTGTCTGTAGTAGTAAGGATCGAGCCAAAGGCTCTGTCGGAATCTCCGAGATCCGAATGAGATCAGTGGAAAAAAATAATTACTAGCACCTGTGTCTATAAGTACTACAACTATGGTGGAGTAGGCAAAGATCGTACCTCAAATCATCTCCGGAGTGCCATGATCGTAATCCTGAGCTGCCTAAAGATAAGTTCTCTGCTATCCACCTACTCCCTATGGTCAGGGTGGACCTCTTGGTGGTGTTAGTGGTAATATCTTGAATTGTTTCCCATCATTAGATGCACGACCAGCTCCTTGGCCACATCCTCCTGCTCCCTGCAGACCTCCTCAGTCAAACCTCTATCTCTGCCTGGGTGGTCTTTCGACCATCTGTTGGTCATTTTAATGGCTATTCAGACAGTCACAAGCCATGTGGACCTACCCACCGCATGTGAAACACTTCCCGCTCCTGGCATGTCTATCTCCACTTTGGGTGCCCTGCACAATCGATCCCGAGTCATGTGGTCATCCACCTATAGGTCTGGTCCTCTTGGACCTCTATGAATTTTTTCTACTGCCAGCTATAGGAGACTCCACTACGTGATGACTGGTAGTGGGTCTCGCTGCGGGTGACTACTCATCAAGGAAACTCTCCACCAAGAGGGCTCTCTCTAACACCCCTGCCAACGTTGGGATGCTAAGTGAGATCACCAAAGCCGTGATCTCCCACCTGAGTCCCTACTCGAAGGTATGAGCCCTAAAAAATGGGCCCCACACCATATCTATGGAGTAACATTCGAGGTCAGTGAACCTCACTAAGTACTGAGCCACAGTCATGTTGCCCTGCTATAGATGAAGTAGCTCTTGATGGTGCACTATAGAAAGAGTCGCTGGGACAAACTCTACCTGAAAGAGGATCTCGAAGTCTACCCAGAGAAGTGTCACTTCATCTCATAACTAGAGCATCAAGCTCCAATATATTCCTGATGATTCCTGTAGAAGGCTAGAGGCAAGGATCACCATGGGATCGGATGGCGTTCCTATGAGTCAGAAGACTCTCACCACAACTTATAGTCAATCCTCAGCTGCTTGTGGGTCCATCTATCCCCTGAACCTGGGTGGACTCTGGCGCTGGAACTCGTGCAACATGCTAAAGTGGCATACACCATCTGCTACAGGGGATGGTCACATCAGTGACCCAATGTGGAAAGGTAACGTTGGTGCTTATACTGATGCCTCTACTGGAAGAGGGCCCTGCAACGAGGCCTCATCACTCGGTGGGATATCAGTGCGTACAACTCTCAGAACTCTAGCCAACTGTCTGTGTGGTGGCATTCTGAAAAGAAACATGTGTGCCATAGTTAAAAGGTTATACCCGGTGAGCTGATCTAGTGAGATGACTTAAAGAAAACTTTTGAAAACACACACACAATCAGTGTTTTTGAGAACTAAGTCGAAAATCATAAGTCAGGGTCCTGGTGTATGGATACGTCGGCCGTCACACTAACACTGGACTCCTTGAACTGAAAACCACACCCACTACACTTAACACTATTACTTCAAAGAAAAGATCAGAGTCATAAGTTCTGCAGTTGAACCGACTCCTCTGATATCAATATGTCACGACCCGTCCCCCGGGGCCCGTGTCCTGACTACTTTAAGCCCGCCTTCCATAAGCCAGGGGTTGGAGGCTAGCACCAAAGGCATATTCCCTAAAACTAGGAAGGCATTGCCTTTATAACCTACAAGCACACGTAATCAAGCACACAGAAAGATATGAAACACTAATTAAAACTGTATAACAAAAGATTGCTGAAAGTAAAATGGGGGATGAAATACAAGACCAACAGTAAAGTACAAGAAACTGAAAGTAAAAGTACAACTGAAGAAAAAGGAAAAAAACAACTAGGTCATCCTATGAGGTTCTTACCTAAAGGGTAAGTATATATTTCCTCCTCAGCACTCCTCATCTGTCCGTCCCCTCTGTGTACCGAATCGTCATAAGGTCCACCTCCGGGTACCATCCAGTCCTGGTACTCTCAACCTCCATCAGCACTGTTAGTCGTCTGCATCCAACACAACAAGGTGAGGGCATAACCCATGCAGGGGTGAGTATACAGATACTCAGTAGGGACCCCGAGACCCTCTAGGTCTCACAATATCCATCAAGTATAAACACCAGGTATGAAATCAACAGACAACCTTACTTAGATATATATCCATACATATACCTAATTTATCAATTAATCCATCTTAATCATGAGGAAAAACACAAAGAAACTGACTCATCTCAAACCAGGATTTTATTCTAGGGGGTAGTATCAAGTAACATCCCTAGTCAAAGTGTTGAAACCTCAGTTATTGGAGAACTCCTCCTTTATCAATTATAGAGGGCCTACCATGACACCAAGCACACTTCCCACTATCCTTGGACTACTGAGGTACTCCTCCTATCGAGTACCGTGGATCTGCCATGTCACCAAGTGTGCTCCCCACCATGGGTCTGCCGCGTCACCTAGCACGCTCCCCCTCAAAGCCTGCTGAGGTACTCCTCCTGTCGAGTACCATGGGTATGCCACGTCACATAGAGTCTCTCCCCACCGTGGGTCTTCCGCGTCCCCAAGGCGCTCCCCACTCAGTCTGTTGAGTCACTCTGAGTCAAATGGTCAGCCGTCGTCAAGTCTCATCCAGCCACTAGGTCACCGTACTATGCTCTATCATCTCCAAGAGGATCCTTCTTACAAGCTAATAGTTGATACTCCAACTATCAACAAGTCCCATGAATAAGTATATAAAAGGTCCGCCACATCATAGTGGTCTCAATGCAACTGACGACACGTCAATCGGAAGTTCAGTCTGTGAGTTATTAGCCTTTTAGTCCAGGGGGGCCGGTTGGTTTCATGCTCGATCCAACCTGTCCATTTCCTATCTCAAACCAAATCTCCAGTGGAGTATACTCAAAGAGACCGTCTCACTCCAAGATTTCCAACGCCATGGAGGGTTCGTCAAACAGACGTCTGGTGCCAAAGATATGGATGAATGGTCATAGTGGGCCCGAGTCCGGTCTGACCCGGTCGGACTGACCCGGATCAACCTAGAAAGGGTCGACCCAGTTCAGGTCGACCCAGCCCGACCCGCTGGGTTAGGCCCAGCCCGTGATGCGGCCTGGTCCGCTGGGAGGTCCAGCAAGCTGCGAGGGGCCGCAGAGCCCGCGGGTGCCGCGGGGTGGCTTGGTCATGGGGGTGCTGCGAGGGTGCGGGCCGGTTCGGGTGAGGCGTCATGGGGGTGTGGGGCCGGATCGACCAGGGCACCATGAGGGGTGTGCGGCGGTTGGACTGGGGCATCGTGAGGGGTGCAGGCCGGTTCGACAGTGGCGCCGTGAGGGGTGTGGGCCGGTTGGGTAGGGGTGCTATGAGGGGCGCGGGCTGGTTCGGCAGGGGCGCCGCGAGGGGCGAGGGCCAGTTTAGTGGGGGAGCCTTCAAGGGAACGGGTCGACTCGGCCGGGGCGCCGCGAAGGGGCACATGTCGCATCGGCCGGGGCTCCGTGAGGGGCGCAATACGGTTCGGCCGGGGCGCCAAGTGGGGTGCGGGCGGATTCGGCCGGGGCGCCTTGAGGGGCGCATGCCGGTTCAGCCGGAGCGCCATAGGGGGGGGGGGGGGATGTGGCTCAACTCTGGGGCGGCGGCTCGACTCGACGGCTCGGTACAACGACGGTTTGGTGGTGACGCGGAGCGGAGGAGGCCACGGGTGGCAGAGCACCGTTGCCTTTTTCGCCTTCCTCCATTTCTAATAACACACCAAAGAAGAATGGCGGAGGGATCATACCATGTTAGTTTGGCCTGCACCCTCCGCGTTAGAGTGGTATCAAGCAGTTCAATTCCTTCTTGAATTTAAATGAATTATCAAGAATAGAAGAGATAAGAATATCAATCAATCACCCTACATTTTCCCACAAATAATTAAACTCAAATAAACCCTTACCCCGTATTGTTCATTGTCGAAGATGGGGAGGGAAGGTCGGTCGTTGAAGACGTCCCACATCAGTTGCCTCCGCAAGGTGCTTCCAAGAAAGAAGTCGAAGATGTTCCTCGCCGAAATTCTTTGGGGAGGAAGAATTCTTCGTTGGAGAAGATTTCACCCAAGTTATCCCAATCCTCCAACACTTTTCCAACAAATGAATAGCCAACACATAAAATAAGTTTACCTATTCAATTTGTTGGAAATCAATTGGCTTAATTAATTGGGAACAATTAATGGGTTGTGCTGGCATAAAATTCAAAAAGGAGGATATCGAGGGTTGGAAAAATTAATTAAGGAGGGTTGACACAATTAAATGTATGAGGAGTTGAAGAGGTACTCCTTCATTTATCATGGGATTGGAGAGGTTTAGGCCTCGGGTGGTCCCCACCACCATAACCTCTCATGGGAGGTTAGGTTCGGGTGGTCACCACCACCATAACCTCTCATGGGAGGTTAAGGTCTGGTGAAACCCACCTCCCAACACCCACATGGGTGATGCAAATAAAAAATAAAAACAACAGACACTTTTCTTTTAATTTTATTCTTCACGAAAAACCCAAAAAACCAACTTTCACCCTCGACCATCTGTCGTCAAGGTGAAAGTCTCCTTAAGCGAATACCAGCGCTGCGAGTTCAATGGTGCCCTCAGATTTAAATTCTGAGTACCAGTTCAAAAGCATGAAAAACCTTCTCGCACATTTACTGAACGTACCTATACAAAAGTTTAGAAATTCATTCTGGGCACTCTGGGCTTCAGAATCTTGCGCCATCAATTTTCACGAACTCATAAAATTCCCATTTATTTAAAAAAAATTGCATGGAAATTCCAGGTCTTTACAATTTATAGCATGAAATTTTACATTTCCACAAGGAATTTGATATTATTCACATGGTATTTCCACTTCACAAAGAATACATGCATATATGAAATTGAAATACTCTAAAAATGTGCCTATTTAAAGCCAAACAACCACACCTTGCCTTATCGGGATAAGGTCTAATTATCCCTTACCGCACCGGGTCAAGGGTCACATATCACATATAATAATCATAACAAAACAAGTGATCCTCTAAGGTGGAAATTATATAAACTATAATTTTAGAAAAAGAAAAATAGCATAACCCACCTAATGTAACTAAATCCATCCTTCATGCATGGAGTTATAGGCATCCAAGAATGAGTTAAAAATCCAGTTCTAACAATAACCTATCTCTAGTTTATCATAGTACCAAATAGTAATTCCAAGAAAAGAGGTTAAAGAAAGTCCTTTGATACCATTTGTAGCATCCCAAACCCGGAAAACCACATAAACAGTGAAAATGGGCTAAGTGTCATTGGCCTTAGACACACCTCCTTGAATTCCAAATGTTGTCGACTAGAAGTGAGTGTGTAAACTGGTATAGTGGGGAGGCTATGCCCTCTAAGAATAGATAATATACTATTCCAAGCATGATAAGATAACATAAAATGGAAATAAATGACTCTTCAGACTTGAACCAAACTAGAAGAGTGGAACACATCCAAAAATCATTAAATAACAGAAGCGATAAAAAAAATAGAAGCAACATATAAAGTAAATAGAACAAAAGTCTAAAAAACACATCTAAACACTACTAAAACCAACAAGTCGTGCATCCATATAAAGTCATTCACATCAATATAAAAAGGGTGCCCATGGATAACCACTATAGCTACATTCAAAATAAGCATACTAATATAGGAGTGAGAGTTACATAAAAGTAAAAATCTTGATAGGAACAACCTCATGGTCCATGGAGAAATCCATGCCAAATAGTACTATGATCCAACTCATGAAGCCGATCCTTTACTTGTACGTAAAGGTGTAAAGTCTATATGTGTCTCAAAGGGCCTCTGCAGGGTGTGAGACGAATTTTAGTAGGATACCACCCAATGGTATGTACCTAGTATAAGTGTTTAAGTGGATATGAATATCTAAGAAAAGTAAACAGTACGATGTAATATATAAACACAACCTCTACTGGTTCTCAGCAGCCACCAGGGACAATGACTTTCTTTATCCTACTCCAGAATCTTAGAATCAAAAAGGGTCCTTGGACCATGGACCAGGGTACCCCTATAGTCACAAAGTCATGGTGAACCCTTAGGTTCCACCAAAATATTATAGTCTAGAACTACATGCCTCCTGAAACCTCGTGTATCAAGTATTAGCATCCCGAAGGCACACCCAATAATTATTAAATTGGTCATATGGACCCCTTCTCGAAATCACCTGTCAGACCAAGGCCTGACAACTGGAGGAACAACAATGTCTTTCCTCAAATAATATCGAGACCCAGGGCCTCATGCATGGAAGGCCTCATCTCCCAACTTGATAAACTCACTACTACCGACTGAAGTATCCTCACCTTAAATGTGGATTTTTATGAAAAATACCCCAAAACCATAAATACCTAAACTGAAACTATTAGGGGCCTCTACCCACATGATGGGTCAAAACCACCTCATCATGGAGTCAACATGTGTACAGATGACCCAATTAGTGCTTTGGACTTCAAGGGTGAGAAGAAATCACCAAATAAGAACCTAATCCACACCATCTCAGGCACCTACTTCCACTATGACCACATCGCCCAAATCTGATGGCAATTCCATCCAAGTTTTTCGGGCCATGCCCAACCAGGCAGCCTTGCCACCTTAATTCCAACATTCATGATGCCCAATCCTATGGTCAAAAACACTAAAGAAAATCATGGTGAATTCCAACCAGTGATCAACATCATTCAATCATTATGGACATCCCATCATAACCTTAGTCCAAGACCATCACTACTGCAAGGGTCTCAGCATATGTAATCTCAAGCATTGCATAAATATAAAACACATTTGAGAACATTAAACAAGTAATTCAATTTAAAGAGATTGAAGTACATTAGGTACCAGCTATAACAAATTATAATAGAGGTATTGAATAAATATAACTTACTTACTCAAGCTAAAAAAATTTAAACATACCATTTTAAATTAAAAAAGTTCAATTAAAACCATTTTGGCACTGCCGACCAAAATATATCATGGTACAACACCTCTCACTCAGTCTCACTAACACGTAATAGGTATAGGGAATACCCATGACATCCCACAAGGTCTAATAGTCAATTAAATATGCTATAACAATGTTCTATAGAAAACCCATCATTGTACGTAAAATCCCCAACCCCAAAAAATCAGTAAAAAATCAAAATAAGGTATGCACCACCTAACATAGACTCGTAGGCATAGGAAATTCCGATATCGAGATCCAATTCAAATGTGATCGACATTGATTTGAGATTCCATGTTTAACCGTAAAATTGGACCAGATGGAAATAGTGGTCCATAAGATGATGTTTCACACCCCGAATTTTTGAATTAATTTTTAATTTATTATATCTTAGTTTCGGGTTCTCGCACCGAGGTTTGGGTTGAGTCCTGATTTAATTTTTTTTTGATGTTTGATGTTTTTGGTGGGTTTCAGATCGGTGTACGGGCACCACATGGTTAGAGGTAACCGTGCGATCACCCCTGGTGCTTGCGCAGGTACCCAAGTGGTCTGGTATGAGGTGTACAGCTTGCGCACGGGTTATTAAGTTGTGCGGCAAGCGCACGGTTTCCCGTTTTTCAGAATTAGATAAGTGAATGAATTAAAACATAAAATAATGTTAGATAGAAATAAAGACATTATGTTATTATTTATATTATTATTGTTATTTGATTATGATGATGATGATGATTATTATGATTATGATTATGATTATGATTATGATGATTATTATTATTACTATAAAAAAAATGAAACCGTAATCTAACCCACACACCCGACCTCCCCGTTTCCCCTTCCCTGTTCTGCGCCCCCCTCCATGTTCTACACTTCACCCACAACAAAGGCCTCTCAGTCTCCCTTCAGCCCTCGACTCATCCCATAACCTCTACGTTCTCCCCTCCTATAGCCACCCATCCACCTCGCCGACCTCTCTAGCGCCTCCTCCTTCCGTCAGCGTGCGACCCCTACCCCCCACTTCCCCACATGCACGTTGCGCACTGGCCCCACTCAGATCCCCTATTCCTCGCCTGTGCATTGTGCGCCTCACCCAGCTTCTCAACCACCACCTCGCCCCCTTGCCAGTGCCAGCTTCGCACTCCCCTGTCCTCAGCACCGTCCTCGCCCCCCTATCTGCCTCGCCTCCCTTCGGCTCACCCAGACCTCACCCACACACCAGACTCGCACTGTCCAACCGCACCAGATCCAGCAACCCCTTTTTTCTGGACAGATTCCCAACGGCCTTCCCTTTTTCAGCACCCCTCCGTCCAGCAGCGACTTCTTCTGGCGACAACCCCATCCCCTTCGGTAGTCTCCTTCCCTCCCTTGGTGGAGTTTTATTTTTTTTGTTATTATTATTATTTTTATCCAAATCATAGATGATAGGGTTTAATTCCAAAATTAATGGTCCGAGGTTGTTGTTTAGGGATGTTTTGGTTCCTCACCGGTGTGGTCGATGTGAGAACATTGATTCATGACATTTTCGGGATTTTATTCATCATTTGAGGTGAGTTTCCCATTTTTCACAAATCTTATTTTAATATTAACTGGTTTCATATTTTTCGATTTGTCTGTGATAATTAATTTGTGGCTTGTGATGTTATTGAAATTGTTTTATAACCTTTTAAATAGTTTAATAAATATTATATGTGGTGCGGATTGTGTTTTGGGATTATTTTTGGGGAGCGCTTGATTTCAAAGGTAGACTTTTGGTTTACAGTTTTTAAAGCGGTGTGTGCAAGGTTTCAAAATGGGTTTTAAGAGTGTTTGGAAGGTGTGAAATTCCCTTTACAATTGGTTTGGCATGCGTGTGTGATGAAGTTTTATTTTCTATTAGAAATGATGTGTTTTTCATTTTGATTTTTTTTGGTTATTTCATAGAAGTGTCTAATCAATTGTTTATTGGGTGTGAATTATAGTTTTATGGTGGTGAACATGTGTAAGTGCTGCGAACATATCTTTTTAATTGAAAGCGGTGATGTCTTGTGTGCACAAAAGGGTGCGTTATTTTATAAAATGTTTTATGGGTTGGTTGTTAGGTGTGAGACATGGTATGGGTGTGATGATGTTGTGTGTTTTATTTTAAAGTGTTTTCTTATGTGAAACTGATTATGTTTTGATGTGAACCTTGGATTCAACTTTTTCAGATGTTTTATAAATTATTCAAATGGTTTATTACTTTAATCATGTGGTGTGTATGATGTTTGTAAAGTAGTTGGTGTGTATAAAATTCTTAATTGGATTCTAATGAAAATATTGTTTGTGTTTTGATACGTGTTTTGATGTGATATTTTTAAAAACATGTTGATCTATTTATTTTGTGCTGATTTTTCGTTTGGATCATTTTAAGTCCATGATTATGTGTTTTAGTTGTTTGTGTGGTTATTACAGTGTGTTGGTGATGAAACCCGCGATACTACGATCATCGGCATGTGTGTCCTGGCACACCTTTGTGAGGCGTGTCACGTCATTGTGTTCGAGCTGCCAGTTAAGGTAGGTCCACCACTGCACTCACCTTCAAATTTAGAATTTATTAATTTTCTAATGTTTTATTAATTTTAATTAATGAGAAATAATATAAGATAATTAATTTTAAAATGATTATTTGGTGTAAAAACAACCGTTTATTTTATACACGACACTTGAAATATTTTCTTTACAAGTGGACACCCAGTAGTGAAATAATGCCCATTTTCCTTTAAACACAATTCATGGAATTTTAAATGTAGTTTTGGTTTTAAAGATAAATGATTTCTTCTGAACAGGTGATTTGGGTTTTCTTGAAAAATGATGTTTTTCTTTAAAGTTGGTGAAGGACCGTTTGGCACATTAATAAAATTAATTATTTTGGAAAAACTCACATTGGAGTTACTCAGGGGTGATCATTGGTGTGCGTTGATTGCGTGAGTTGTTTGTTATATTTGTGCCTCGTGACTGATTGATTTACATTGTGGACACACCCATTTTTTTTGCAAGTGTTAACATGGGAATCTGGCATAGTGAGTGAATATTCTAAGAATGATTGCTACACTAGTTTAGATTACGCACTGGCTAGTTCTCCCATAGTAGGGGAATACTGAGTTATTTCTGTTATGGGGATTGGGCCCCTCGGTTAGGCCATGTAGGGATATGCTGAGCATTAGGGCGTTATGACGTCATCGAGTTAGGGATGCCTTCAGGATGAGTCACATGTATGGTTTTTTCTGGATTGTTTACGATCTCCTAGGTTTGACCCATGTTTTCTTTAGTGTTTATTTTTATGTGGTGGATAATTGAGAGGTCTAGTTTGGTTGTTGGACACTATGTGCCACTTATTTTCCGTTTCCCTTAGTGTGTGGGGTGTGTTGTGTGTGGTTTTCCATTTGACTAGAAATTAAAATTTTAATTTCTAAATTGCCCGCCGGAATGTTTTAAAATGCAATACACCTGTTCCTTTCAAAAATTAAAATTATTTTAAATTAAAAAGGGCAATGGACTGTTACTTTTCTTAGAAATGGATGTGTGTGTGTGGAATCCCAAATTTTGTATAACTTAGTTCAAACCTGGAATTATTAAATTTCTTTATTTAAAGGTCGTGCATTGGGAATAGTTTGTTGGGAACGCCTACTGAGTTTTAATACTCATGCCTATAGTGTTTTATTGTTTTTAGTTCTTTTGCAGGTTCCAACTTCAGTTGTTTTCCTTGAGCAAAATTGGTTGTGGTATTGGAGAGTGACCCATGGGGTCACATGGAGTTTTGGTCGTAGTCAGGTTAGTAGTGTTGTTGGTTGTTCTTTATTTATTTTCTTTTGTTCTATTTATTTTCCACTGTTTAGGTTATTTCCTTTTGGGCCAAATGATTCCCACCTATTTAATTTTGATGCCCTACACTAGTTGTCAGCCCGTGGGGATCAGGAACGCCCCTCGGGCCATGTCGCGGGCCGTCTTGGGTGACCGGTTCAGGGTCGACCCGGGTTGGTTCGTGAAAAAATGGTATCAAAGGAGACCCTTTTTATTTGGGGTGTTTGGTAGATGGAGATTAGGATTGTCGGGACTCAATAGGTAGGTACAGGAAGGACGTCATGAACCCTCGCCTGTTCTTCACCTTGAGTTGCCATGGATTGTCCGGGAATTGAGTCTTTGCTTCGTTATGGTTTGTTCTGGATTGAGGGATGACAACAGAGGTAAACCGATGTTACATTGTGATCTGACATGGAGTAGTGACCCATGTGTAGTCCGGGAACCCGATTTGAATTCCTTCTAGTTGTTGACGCTTACTTGGGGCATGCCCCACTACCATGTCATCAGGTTAAGTGTGACCGCTAGTCCCTCACTCGATGGTTTGATGCAAGTTGAGTGTCATTTTCATTCTGGTTGGTGTAAGTGCGTTTTTGGTAATGAAAAGGGGTTTTTGAAAGTGGGACCGATTTCTTTTAAATGAATTTAAATTTATGAAATGGGATTTAAAACTGAAATATTTTGGTTTGGAAAACTGGTGTTGCTTGGAAATTGGTCGAGAATGGTTTGGGGTGAAACCTCAGGTACTCCTTAAGAACATTTTCACATGTGAGAGGATGTGTGGAAAGTGTGTGTTGGTGCGTATGAATGAAAGTGGATGAAGACATGTGCAATGGTTCATGGGATTACCTGAGTGTTTTTGAAATTAAAGGCTCGACCTTGTTTTCTAAATTGGCTTATAAAGAGGAAAAATGACTTTTGGAAAAT
The DNA here is from genome assembly GCA_963277665.1 of Viscum album. NCBI lineage: Eukaryota > Viridiplantae > Streptophyta > Magnoliopsida > Santalales > Viscaceae > Viscum > Viscum album. The sequence continues at coordinate 511,500,228 of OY728142.1, read as the reverse complement.
TGAATTTGGTTTGAAAAGTGGGTTTAGTATTTGGAAAATGGCCTTGAAAGAAGGAGGTTTTGAAATCTTAAATAAAAAAGAGGGGGTTTTGAAAATAAGAATTTTTGTTTGTGTTTTCATTTTCTTGTTTTTTTTGAGTAGGTTATTTTGGATGAAGGCACTTTCTTTGATGTTGTGTCGAATGATATCGGTTTCAGATTGGTGTTTTATTTGTTGTTCAGAAACAGAGCCAAAAAAGGTCCCCAAAGTTTTTGATGAGTCATGCCCAGTTTTTGGTCCTTCTTGGACATTGTCTGTACTTTATGCTGATTGGAGTCTGTTAGAGATAGTGCAATGGCTTGAAGAGGTCGGGCGCGTCTTTAGGGTATTGGGAACTCCCGAAGCTGTTAGAGTGCATGCCGTTTTGGGTCTGTTTGAAGGTCCAGATCTGGACGAGTAGGAGTTGTTCGACCCGCCATCACTGCCAGTTGGGATAACGTGGGATTTATTTAAAGTCATATTTTTCCAATGGGTTATACTTGAATAGGGGAAGACGAAGAAAGTTGAATAGCTCATGCGTATTCATCAGGGCTAACAGACAGTGAAAGCGTGTGTTGACAATTTCAAGGAACTTGTGTCTTTCACTGTGGGAAACATCACAAGATTTGATGAAAACTTCTCTCTTCATTGGGGGTCTTCGCCAAGAGATCAAGGAGTGGGTCATCATTTCTAAATACCATCATTTCAAGAAGTTGGTGGATGAGGCGTTCTTATCTGATCATGTCCTCGGAGCGCAAGTGCTTGGTAATCCAGCATATTCAGTTACTCATGAAGCTTCCCCATCTGGAGAACAGGATGTGCCAGAGGAACATGTTCTAAAAGAGTCCTCTACTGTGACTTTGGATTCTAGTTCATCAGACTGTTCCGTAGTGTGCCACCAGTGTGGCCGGTTCGGGCATGTGAAGCCGTCATGTCACACCCCTCCGAAGATGTGCCATCATTGCGGGTGCCTGGGTCATCTAGAGAAGTTCTGAAGGAAGCGTCACCAGAATAATACGTTGTGATTGGAGGAATTTCAGTGCCTGACTATGAGGCAGGAGATGCTTTATCCATCATATCCCCAACCACATGCCTTGGGGTGAAGCTCGATCGTAGTCAGGAGTTGCCAAGGGTGTGAAGACTTGGTCTGGGTCTTGCGTTCCATGTTGGCAGTAGAACATTTAAAGTTTTTTAATTTTCATTTTGTACTGTTGAAGTTTTGATGTTATAAGTTCATCGATTCATTATGGAGTTATAGTAGTCATGTTGTGTTGTAATCAAACAAGTTTTGTTTGTATGATCATGGTTTTTTGAATCATGCATTTTCTTAAAAGTGTGTTTGATCCATGTACATGTTGGTCATGGCTGGTGGCATTCATTTGGAGATATAAGTTCTTACGGAGGATTCAAGGCTTGTGGTTATACTCAGGTTCATTGTGGGTATCATGTTCTTATCAGAGGTTTTTCTCTAATGTGCAGGGATATTGGTTTGGGTCGAGCATTCCATGTTTCAGCAGAGGTGTTGTTTCGCTCGTGCTATAAAAGATAGTTTGAAATGGTTGGGCATTCCCACGTCGCCCCCCTCCTGGGGTGGTATGTTTATGTGTTAAATTTCTGCACTAGTTGAGTTCTTGTGGTGGGGAGAACCATTTTGTGTTCTCCCATTCTCTTGTAATGTGGTTTCTTTCAGTTTCAACTGGGCATGGTTTCTTGCTTTGTATAGTGTTCGGATGGGTGAATTTATGGGGGTAGAAACTGTCTGTGGTGGGGAGAATTGTCGCACCCCGACTTTTTGAATTAATTTTTTATTTATTATTTACTAGTTTTGGGTTCTCGCGCCGAGGTTTGGGTTGAGTCCCGATTTTTTTTTTTTTGATGTTTGATGTTTTTGGTGGGTTTCAGACCGGTGCACGGGCACCACATGGTTATCATTAACCGTGCTATCACCCTTGGTGCTTGCGCAGGTACCCAAGTGGTCTGGTATGAGGTGTAAAGCTTGTGCGCGGGTTATTAAGTCGTGCGGCAAGCGCGCAGTTGCCCATTTTTCAGAATAAGATAAGTAAATGAATTAAAACATAAAAGAATGTTAGATAGCAATAAGAAAATTGTGTTATTATTTATATTATTATTGTTATTTTATTATTATGATGATTATTATTATGATGATGATGATGATGATGATGATTATTATTATTATTACTATAAAAAAAATATGAAACCCTAATCCAACCCACACACCCTACCTCCTTGTTTTACGCTTCTCCCCCACCAGCGGCCTACTGGTCTCCCTTCAGCCCTCGGCTCATCCCAGCACTGCCACGTTCGCCCCTCTTGTAGCTGCCCACCCACCCCGCCGACCTCTCCAGCACCTCCTCCTCCCGCCGGTGTGCCGCCCCTGCCCCCTCTTCCCCACATGCGCGCTACGCACCAGCCCCACTCAGATCCCATCTTCCCCGCCTGTGCGCTATGCGCCTCACCCAGCCGCTCGACCACCGCCTCGCCCCCTATCTAGTCACACTCCCCTGTCCGTGACACCATCCTTACCTCCTATCCGCCTCGCCTCCCTTCAGCTTACCCAGACCTCACCCACATGTCGGCCTCGCAGTGTCCAACCGCACCAGATCTAGAGACACCTTTTTTCTAGCCAGATTACCAGCGGCCTTCCCTTTTCCGGCACCCCTCTGGCTAGCATCAAATTCTTCTGGAAACAACCCCCATCACCTTCGGTAGTCTCCTTCCCTCCCTTGGTGGAGTTTTATTTTTATTTTATTATTATTATTATTTTTTATCCAAATCATAGATGGTAGGGTTTAATTACAAAATTAATGGTCTGAGGTTGTTGTTTAGGGCTGTTTTGGTTCCTCTGTTGTGTGGTCGAGGTGTGAACAGTGTTTCACACCATTTTTGGGATGTTATTCATTGTTTGAGGTGAGTTTCCCATTTTTCAAAAATCTTATTTTATTATTAACTAGTTTCATGTTTTGTGCTTTGACTGTGATAATTAATTGGTGGCTTGCGATGTTATGAAAATTGTTTTATATCCTTTTAACTAGTTTAATAAATATTATATGTGGTGCAGATTGTGTTCTGGGAGTATTTATGAGGCGCGCTTGATTTCAAAGGTAGACTGTTAGTTTACGGTTTCTAAAGCGGTGTGTCCAAGGTTTCAAAATGGGTTTTAAGACTGTTTGGAAGGTGCGAAATGTGCTTTAAAATTGTTTTTTCATGCGTGTGTGATGAAGTTGTATTTTCGATTAGAAATGGTGTGTTTTTCATTTTGGTTTTGTTTTGGTTATTTTATGGAAGTATTTAATCAATTATTTATTGGGTGTGAATTATATTTTAAGGTGGTGAACATGTGTAAGTGCTATGAACATATCTTTTTAATTTAAAGAGGTGATGTTTTGTGTGCACAAATAGGTGAGTTATTTTATAAAATGTTTTATGGGTTGGTTGTTAGGTGCGGGACATGTTTTGGGTGTGATGATGTTGTGTGTTTTATTTTAAAGTGTTTTTTTATGTGAAACTGAGTGTGTTTTGATGTGAACCTTGGTTTCACCTTTTTCTGATGTTTTATAAATTATTCAAATGGTTTATTACTTTAATCATGTGGTGCGTATGATGTTTGTAAAGTGGTTGGTGTGTCTAAAGGATGTAATTGGATTCTAATGATGAGATTGGTTTTGTTTTGATACGTGTTTTGATGTGATATTTTTTAAATCATGCATATCTAGTTATTTTACATTGATTATTCATTTGGATCATTTTAAGTCCATGTTTATGTGTTTTAGTTGTTTGTGCGGTTGTTGCAGCGTGTCGGTGAGGAAACCTACGATACTACGATCATCGGTGTGTACATGCTGGCACACCTTTGCGAGGTGTGTCACGTCATCATGTTTGAGCTGAAAGTTGAGGTAGGTCCCCCACTGCACTCAACATTAAATTTAGAATATATTAATTGCTTTATGTTTTATTAATTTTAATTAATTAGAAATAATATAAGATAATTAATTTTAAAATGAATATTTGGTGTAAAAAGATTTGTTTATTTTATACACGCACTTGAAATATTTTCTTGACGAGCGGACACCTAGTAGTTAAAGAATACCCATTTGGAATTTAAACATAATTCACATAATTTTAAATGTAGTTATGGTTTTAAAGATAAATGATTTCTTCTGAACAAGTGATTTGGGTTTTCTTGAGAATTGAGGTTTTTCTTTAAAGTTGGTGAAGGCCGGTTTTGCCCTTTAATAAAATAAATTATTTTGGAAAAACTTACATTGGAGTTAATCAGGGGTGATCATTGGTGTGAGTTGATTGTGTGAGTTTTGTGTGATATTTGTGCCTCATGACTGATTGATTTACATTGTGGATGCACCCCTTTTTATTTCATGTGTTGACATGGGAACCAGGCATAGTGAGTGAATCTTCTGAGAATGATTGTTGCACTAGTTTAGATTACGCATTGGCCAGTGGACCCATAGTAGGGGAGTACTGAGTTATTGCTGCTATGGGGATTGGGCCCCTTGGTTAGGCCATTTAGGGCTATGTCGAGCGTTAGGGCGTTATGACGTCATCGAGTTAGAGCATGCCTTCAGGATGAGTCACATGTATGGTATGTTTTGGATTGTTCACGATCTCCTAGGTTCAACCCACGTTTTTTTAGTGTTTATTTTTATGTCGTGGATGATTGAGAGGTCTAGTTCGGTTGCTAGACCCTGTGTTCCACTTATTTTCAATTTCCCTTAGTGTGTGTGGTGTGTTGTGTGTGGTTTTCCCTTAGACTAGCAATTAAAATTTGAATTTCTAAATTTCCCGCCGAAATGTTTTCAAATGAAATACACATGTTCCTTTCAAACATTAAACTTGTTTTAAATTAAAAAGAGAAATGGACTGTTACTTGTCTTAGAAATGGAAGTGTGTGTGTGAAAACCAATATTTTGTATAACATAGTTCAAACAAGGAATTAGTAAATTCCTTTATTTAAAGGTAGTGCATTGGGAATAGTTTGTTGGGCATGCCTACTGAGTTTTAATACTCATGCCTATAGTGTTTTCTGGTTTTTAGTTATGTTGCAGGTTCCAGCATCAGTTGTTCGCCTTGAGTGACGTCGGTTGTGGTATTGGAGAGTGACCCATGGGGTCACGTGGTGTTTTGGTCGTAGTCAGGTTAGTAGCGTTTTTGGTTGTTATTTATTTATTTTCTTTTGTTCTATTTATTTTCCGCTGCTTAGTTTATTTTATTTTAGGAAAAATAATTCCCACCTGTTTAATTTTGATTCCTGACATGAGTTTCTAGCCCATAGGGATCAGGAACGCCCCTCAGGCCATGTCACGGGCCAGCTCGGGTGACCGGTTCAGGGTCGACCCGGGTTGGTTCGTGACATGATGGATCAAAGAAGAAGATGTGCACGTATGGTTAGACTTACCGAGGCAATCATATATATTATAAATGATCGAATAACATAGGTTAGATAGAGAGATAGGATCAAGATCCATCAGAGGAGAAAATGGGTTGTCTATCTACTGTTGTGAATGACCAAGAAAGAAGAAAGGGAGGAAGCGAGGAACTTTAAAAAAGGGAAAATGGAAAATTTGACTCATTACTAGGACACATAGTTTTGAAAACCATGAAACACACTTGAGGAAGACACTTACTAAGATATATATATATTCATGGATGTCCACCCCACATAGTTTTCCATTCTATGTGAAAAGTATGGGTAACCCTCTGTAATTCTGCAAACACATCTGCATGGCTAGCACCATCACCCGCATAGTTTTCCTAAACCATGCATCTGCACCTCCTTCCCAAAAACAATTCCTCCAGGCCTTTGATGCTCCCAAAATACTTCCAAACACCCGAGTTAATCTCTTGGACTCTAAAAATACCAAAAAAAACCATTTAAGGCCAACATAACTCTTGGAATTGAGTTCGGATCAACAAAATAAAATGTAGCATCACCACTTGTTGAAAAATTTTAACTGGGTGGGGATTTTCTACCTGACTCAAAAAATTGGGATGTTACAATCTCCCCACATAACATAGATCACCCCTGATCCATAAAAGATAACATGAAGATGGTACCAAACAAAACTATCCTGTCCCAGTAACATGGACTACCCCAATCTCAAGGGTATAATAAAATGTTCTCAAAGGGGCTCCCCACCTTAGGAATTTCCTAACCCGGTCATTCTTGAACTAAATATGAAATTAATCATAGTCCAAGGACCACTTTCTAAACCAATGGTCCCCCTGTGACACACCAACACCCCTAAACCTCATGAGGTGCTTCTATTCTAATCCCAAAAAGGAATCACATCCCGCACTGCATCAGTGCCACCTCAACCCCATGACACCCATGGTACAATGAGGTCCCGCATCCCATGGATGCTCAAAAAACCCCGGTCCCCTTCACCTCAATGAGAACCCTACATCCTTGCTGCCCTGATGCTAAAGAAACCTCATGCAACCCACATACATAATATTCCTCCCGGTGCCTAAATACCACAAAAACATGCATCCAACAAGACTTCTGTTTCCAAGCACATCCTAACACACATCCAATGATACTCTTGATTCCATGAACCTCGTATATATATATATATATATATATATATATATATATATATCATACACCAGAGATGGTTTAAACCCACTGAACAACATTTGGTCAATCCATATATATTCTATGCACCTCATGCACTCAAAATGGACATGCATCAATAGTCCATTACAAAGAAAATAAAAAACAAACTGCATCCATGCCCGAGGTGTACCTCTAACCATCATCAACTCCCCAGCCTACTGCACCCATGTCAGCTTCACAAAATGAACCTGGCCTAAAACATGGATGCTTGAATCCTATACTACCTATAATGATGCAGTATCCACTAGCCACTGACCCCACAACTAGCTCCCAATCTGTCTAACACATCCTCCACATGCAACTGAACCTCAAATACCCTCACCTGGTAGCAATCATGGACTGATATCTGAAGCATGTGCCTGTTGTGGTCCTTATCTACCAGTTTTTTGTAGAACCTGTCATGATTATGGACCTTTCTACATGCCCGACCCTTCTTGGGAGGCATATCACACTAAGTCCGGACTTGCCCTGGTTTCTCACACTGAATGAAAATCACTAATGAACTTCCACATGATGGTCTAGCTATGTCATTAGCATGACCGACCTACTAGAACTCATCCATAACTCATTTCCTACCATCCAGAACCTCAAATTAAGACTTCGCTCAGCTATAAAGGGACTAGTTCATCAGGTTACCCTTAGTTATGAGCTTTTGATTCACCGCATCTGAGAATGAGTCTAGCCTAAAGATGTTTACATGAAACTTTATGGCATGAAATAAGCCGTCATCAATTTTTTTCACCCTCTAGGTGTCATTGATTACCATACATGGTGCAAAGTAAGACAACTTAGTGAAAGTAATTGAATAGTCCATGACAAAAATGTCTCCCAACCAAAGCCTCAAGAACTCCCAAGCTCTCTCTTACCTCAACGTCTCAAGGAAAAACTGATCAAAAAACCTATCCTTGAAGTCCTTAAAGGCTAGTAATTTGTGTTTTAAAGCCTTAAATGGAACATACCACTAGTATTTAGCTTTACCTCTAAGCTTATACATTGGCAGCTTGACCCTCTACCCTGGAGGAATCTCAAGCTACTCAAATATCATCTACATTCTTTCTCTCCAGTTCTCAGCCACTGGTGGATCACCCTCACCTTGGAAAGTGGTGGGTGATACCATTGTAACTCCCATGTCAGATACTCCATTAATGGATTTTCATCTGGAGCACCTCTATCAATCCCCTACAAGAAACATACCGGGCTCAATGATGTCCACAATGTGCAATCCTATGGTCAAAACCACTCTAAAAAATCTTGGTGAATACCAAAAAGTCATTAGAATCAATCAATCCCAATGGCCATGACATCCCACCCTCGGGCTAAGCCAGTCATAACCACATGGGTCTCATCATATTTAATCTTAATCATTACAGAAATATAACACACATTTAAGCACATTAAAAAATTAATTCAATTTAAATAGATTGAATTATTCTAGCTACTAACAAGAACACATTAGCATGGTGGTCTGGAATTCCTATAAGTCGCTTACACAAGCTTAAAAAATTTAAAGATACAATTTCAAATTAAAATAATTCAATTCAAACCATTTTGGCACCCACATACACAATATCCCAATGATCCACAACCTCTTTCTCAACCTCTCTCACATGTAACATGTATAGGGAATTCCCAGAACATCCCACATGGTCTAATAGTCAATTCAATATGATATAACATGGTTCTTCTCAAAACTCACCATTGCACTAAAAAGCTCCAACTGTCAATATTTTTTGAAAACTCAAAAAAAGTTATGCAACACATATCTTTGACTCATAGGTATAGGCATATCCAATATCGAGCTCCAAATATAAGCCAATTGATGTAGATATGAGTTTCTTTATTTAACTCTAAAATTGTTTGGGATGGAAAAATGACCTGTAAGATGAAGGATCAAAGAAGAAGAAGTATGCACATGGTTAGCCTTACCAATACATTCCTATAACTTTTGACGGACTGATTAATGGTGTTCATATGTAGAGACATGGTCAAAATTCACCAGAGTATAAAAAGGGGAAGCTCTAAAATACTTTGTTTGACCATGAAATAATAATGGGAGGAAGGGAGGAAATATAAACGATAGAAAATTGGTAATTTTGCCTCATTATTGGGTGCATGGTTTACCCGCACAGTTTGAAAAACAGTGAGACAACCATGTAAAAGCCACTTCCTAAGATCTCATAACCTGCACGACCAGCACACACAGTTTTCCATACTGTTTAAAAAACATTTGGTAACCCTCTTAAATTCTATAGATACATCTGCATGGCCGTGCACCATCACCCACAGGGTATCCCTAAACCAGGAACCTGTACTAGCATCCAAAAAACTAGGCCTTCAGGCCTCCGACACTCTTGAAACCCTTTAGAAAACATAAGGAACCCTGCTAGACTTCAAACTAAATAAAAAAAACCATTTAATTCCAACACAACTCGTTTAATTGAGTTCCGATCAATGAAACAAAAATTAGCATCCCCACTATTTGAACAATTAAAACTGGGTTGGGATTTTCCACATAACTCAAAAACCAGGGACATTAAAAAAATTCATAAAACAATTCGAATATGAATTTATTTCAAAAAATATTTAAAATTTAAATGTAATATTTGTAATTAATAATGTTCATTATCGTGGAAAAATATTGTCAGGAAATAGTCCTTAAAAAAATATTATCACCATTTTGTAATGAAAGTAAAAAATAACCCAGACAGAAAATGATAAAAATATTCAATTTTAAACATTTAAAAAAATTCAATGATAGTTGAAAATTAAATTAAAAAATAAATTAATTATAGTGATCATAATTCATGAAATAGGCCAATGAATATAGATATAGAAGAAAAAGAGATGGGTAGAAGGCTTCAAAATTTTTAAATTAATGATTTTAAATAAAACCCCTTGCATATTTTGAAATCAAAATTCCATTGAAAGAAAAAACATGATAAGGAACACAAAATACCATTAGTATAAATATATTCCTGGTATAATATTTCAAATTTTTAGTGAATACACTATATAAAATAAATTATCTGCGTTATACTAAAGATTCTTCAAGGAATAAAATTTTAAGATGATGAACCCTTACCTTGGATTCCTTCATTGTTGAAAATTATATAAATTCATGTATAATAAACATAACTATCTTAAAAACATTTTCCTAACCTTATTCAAATATATTAATTTTCATATAAATATTTTATATTCATTTATTATATAGTATTTACATATTTTTTTGTTAATATTGATTATCAGTGTTAGTTGTGTTAACTGTTCCTTGACTATTTGGTATAAAAATTTCTTCTCTAATTCTACATTCATGATTTTATTATCTATAAAGTGTGAATATTATTATAAAATAATTCATAAAATGTTTTATATAGTTCTTAGTTCATTTCATTTAATTATTAGGTATAGTTTTTAATGATTAAACTTGTAATGATATTATTTTGATAAATTTTAATGATAAAAAAGGTGATATATTCACAATGAGTTAGATGATAATATTACCACCCTATAACCATAAAAATTATTTACATATTAATATATTATTACACATTAATGTTTTTCTAACTATCCATGCAAGTCAATGATAAAAGATGAAGTTGTTATCTATGGAGGTGGTAATCCACACATAACATGAGATACATTTTCACTATATGAATAGATGAGAGGAAGGTAGATAATGGATATTATATGAACATAATAAAATTTAAATATATTTCATATACTAATTTCTTTGTGTCTTCTTTTATGGAATACATTTTGGGGAGGTTAAAGAAGAAAATATTGAAAGATCTTGGTTCAGAACATTACCTATTCATTTGGATGTATTCTATTAGACTACAACATAAAGCACATTGAATTGGAATTTTGGGGAGAAAATCACCTATACGAAATAGGAAATTGGTTTGGTCAGAGATTTTTTGTATAATTTGGTTGAGATAAAATGATAATGGGGCCTGAAGAAGAGTGGTGATAAGTGGATCCTTTTACAGTTGAGAGGGGTGGAGCTTTTATAAATACGACTTCTTAATATAAGAAGGGATAAACTTATTAAGGAAATTGGAACTTAAATAAATAATTTATGTCGAAAAGATTAGGTAAGGTTAGGTAGGACATCACCCAACCATTTAATGAAAATGTTTTGTGATATTTACCTCATTATTTAAAAGATTTAACTTATTTTATCCTTTATCATGGGGACTAAAATTTACCTTGATAATATATTTTTATTCCCCAAAAATTAAATTGACAAAGACTCCCCAGACCCATACTTTAGGATCAAGTGTCAAAACAAATTCTTTAAACATTGTGTTTGAAACAAAATTAGATAACCCAATAACACTTACATAATATTATATATCATCTCAGTGTTTAAATATTACATCCCACAAATAAAATAAAAAATCCTAGAACCTACAAGTTTAATGTTTTTAAATGGATGGGGGACAATCCCCTCTTATTGAATAAAAAATAAAAATCATATTTTAGCTATATAACTATATTATTTCATAAAATTTCATCAACATATCCTAGAGAATTTTTTAAATAATAATTATTTCTACACATAATCATGTATAAATTTTTTTTTGGAAAAGGGAAATATAATAATGGATGAGTTCAAATTATTAGTATGTGAAACTTTTCCTGAAGTCATAAAATGGTAAGATTATTAGCATGTGAAAAAACATGAGCATGGGTGAGATTTTTGATGGAAAATAATGGAACAATAAGAGTTATCTATATGAAAATATTGAAGGAAATGAAATTACAAATGATCAAACATATATAATAATGTGGAATCATGAGAAAATAATCATGATATAAAGGTTATAAAATAGACATATAATACAGAAATGTGCTATAATAAGAAAATTTATCAAAATTAGGAACTATGACACAAAAATAATGATATGAACAAATTACATGTTGTATTGTGTATTGAAATAATGAATTCCATTAAATAATGGGTTTTTAATCCCAATACTATAGACCATTAGTGGTTTAGGAAACATAAACCTACGAACCATTAGTGGATTATGCATCACAAACCTATGATCCATTAGTGGGTTAATCATAAAAAACCTACGACCCATTTTCATATCATGAGATGTAGAACATTAACCAATTCATTATACGACTATATAGGACCCGACACACGCACACCCATACATACGTGTGCTATATTAATATGATCATATATCATGTCTTAAAAACCGCATTCCAAGAAAATGGGATTCATAACATTTCAAAATGGCATCACATAAAATGACTTCAATAATTAGATCGATTGACACCAAAATTCAATCACCCAAAATAATTATTTCACAAGGACATTTATATAGTGATTTACAAAAAATAATTCAATAAGATATTGATATTTAGAAATTAAATAGGTAAATATAAATTAAATCGGAAAATTTTATTTAGAAACACAACTTTACATTGTCATAAAGATGGAATGTTACAAGATATTTGAAAATGTTGCTTCCGAAAAGTTGTCATGAATATTTTTCAAATTATTTTTGAAGAAATATTAAAAATGATACCTTAAAAAACATAAATATTTCTTTTGGATTAAATGTGTAATGAATGATAAACAATATAATCATAGAAGGAAAAAAATAATATTTTAAAATACCTTTTATTTAAGCCCACATTGTAAAAAAGGTTAATAATGCTTCTTTTTAAAAAGTTGAAAATAAAAAGATTTGTCTAATAATTGATAATAACTATTTGAATTTAAAAATAAGAAAAGAAAACATTTTTGATTAAAACAATATACTAATGGAATAAAAATAATCTCTAAAGAGGGTGATAATTATTATTAACAGTGTCATAATTTTATATGAAGGAAATTCATTATTGATAAAAAATTAAGTTTAAATTTTCATTTAACTTAGATAAAAAGACAAATTAACATATAATAAATCATTAGGGTTGAATAAATCAAACATGAAAGAAAAAATTCTATGAATAAGGATTATAACTCAACAAAAGTGAGTTGAGTTTACCAAAAACCCTTACCTTTACTCTCGACATCCACATAAGTTATTTAACATCCTTTATAATAAACATAGAATATATGATAACATATTTTATATAATTATTAATATTTATTATCTTATATACTCTTTAATTATAATTATTCATTATACATTTATTAGTTGGTTGTTGTTAATTTCCATCATCAGATGATAGTCATTTTTGTTGTTTCCCACATGATTTATAATGTTGATGATGATCCATGTGACTTGATTCCAATTTCACAATTACTAAATGTAGAGACCCGTATCTTGACGTACATTGACATTACATTACTTTTGCGGAATACTTAGTACATAACAAAAACACACACACAAGGATCGTAATAGTTTAGTGTCTTTGGAAACTCGGAATATAATCTTCTAATCGTGGTGAAAGATCTTCAACATCTCCCATAAAGATCTTCTTTTTTTTCTACCTAAAACCTTTCTTTATATCCTGGGGAAAAGGAAACATAAAAGGGTGAGCTCAAATGCTCAGTAAGGGTAAACAAAAGAAATATCAATCACATAATTTTCATAAGAACATAACATTTTTTTGGAAATCTTAACCTGCAAAAGAGAGCATAATTTCATAACATGGGATAAATCATAGTAGTGAAATGAAATCATAACTTAAAACATTACTCATTGTGGCATACACACATAATCATAGAGAATCATTTCTTGTTAGTCAAGACTCATTGCCAAGACTATCTTAGTGGACAAAGTCCCTTTCTGAATCGAGTAATCCTCGTTTCAGTCCTGTTTCACTGAACCGGTATAACCTACCATTCCAGCCATGTCTATCTCATGAGATATAAAATCTTTACCCAATTCATTGGAGGGAGATATAGGTCCCACCCATCTCTTAATGAATCCTTTCTTATGTGTGCCACAAAATCATAAATCATACATCATTGCATAACCCATGTAATAAAATGGGATTCTTAAACAACATGACATCATAAAACCATTCATATAAGATAAAGGAATTCATAAACATAATTCCATCACAACATAGTCAAATCGATGTAAAAATATGGATAGAAACAGAACCCTTTATTATCTTATATGGAAAATAATTTTGATAAAACACTTGAATTGAATTCTTGAGGAAAATATCCTTTCTTCTTCAAAATCAATTTCTTTTCACAAAACATCATGCAATTTTAAAAGAAAGAGATTTTATTGGAAATAGTCATGAAATATATAAGGCTTTATAAAACAGTATAAATCCGTTCGTGCCGTATAAGTTAAAAAAAACATTCTTCGTACTTTTGTCGGAAAAGTCAAAAAGTACCTCGTATAAAAAAACGACAAAAGATTCCTTTCATATCTTTTACTAAAAACTCACCGAAGGGTAAAATTGTATTTAAACAATTGTAGGTGGATGGAAATAATATTACATATTGAAGAAACATGGATGTGGATGATAAAATACACCCCAGTAAATACTTACGAATAAACAATCTCGGATAAAAATGAGATTGTGATATTTCCCTTACCTTTGGTCCGACTTGCTTTGTAAGTGTCCGAACCTCCTGTATAATGATTTAAATCATGTTATTGACTTATTACAGAATCATATTTATTGTTATGATATCATATATGGTTCACTTATGACATTATATTACCCGTTCTTTTGTAAATTCCATGTTAAAGAAGCGTTTTGGGTAAAATCGTTTCATTTATCGTAGGTGTTTTGACTTGTTGTTCTTGACATCATTATTACTTATATCATGATTTACTCACTTCCAGAATATAAAATATGATTTATATATCATATATATTCAGTATATATATATATATAACAGGTAGATAAATAAAATGAAAAACAGCGTTCATGGAGACGGTAGTCCGTACGTACGCATGAACGCTGTTTTTCTTTCCTTATTGTCTTGAAATGGAAGTAAGTAGATGACATACATATGTATATATATACATAAATCCATTAGCTTTATAATGTCATATATTTCATTATTATTTCTTATATATACATTATAATCATTCTTAAATGGTTAACATGGAGAATGAATCTCATCGCGTCGTGGAGACGGTAGTCCGTACGTACGCACGAGCGATGATATCATTTCTATAAATATTGAATTGAATTGGAGTGGATTATAAAATATATAAGAATAAATATGATGTTGTAATAACTATGTATAGTTATTCTTTACACCATTATACCCATCCATGTAAGGTGGTGGTGGAAAATAGATTACACCACGGCGTGGAGACGGTATTCCGTACGTACGCACGCGCGGTGATTTCTTTTTCCGTAGGATGGATAGATGGTGAAATAGGGTTGTTTCATACTTATAATAACATATCAGTATATGAGTGATACTGATGTTATTACTTCATAATGAAACAACCTAAGAAGAAGAAGTGGAAGAAGAAATAAAGATGAAAGAATTGGTAACGGTAATTACCTCTTCTTTGAAGTGCCTCTTTGAGACCTCCTCTTAGGGCACTATAATTGGTCTTTGAGGAAGACCATAACCTCTAGGATGTTTCTAGAGAAGTGGAGAAGAGATTTTGGCAGAGGTTGGCCGAGCTTGAGTGCTCAAATTGGTGTGAGGAGGAGGGGGAGGAGGTGTCCTTTTATAAGGGAGGAGAGGGGCAACTTAGGAATATCTCAAAATATTATTTTATATTAAAGTCAAAATCGGTTTATAATGGTTCCAAAGGGTCTTATTTCAAAGCTAAAGTGGGGATGGGTCGAAATCCTATCAACCAATAGAATTTAGACAAGTTTAGGATATTATTTTAACCTTATCAATTAAATTTAACTCTAAGTTAAATAATTTAACTTTTACCATGTCTTTTTGTTTTCTTTCACTATATGGTTAATAAACTTACTATAACATGCCAAAAGAACCCCAAATTGTTTATTATTAATATATATATCCTTATCTAAGTCATTTGGCCGAACCTTAGATTTTTAGGAATACAATAACAATTAATAATATAATATTTGATTTAAAAACTATTTTGTGTCAATTTTGACACTATTTGATATATGATTTTTGTGAAAGTCATAACAGAATTAAATGTTCGAACCAAGTTGATTAAATCAACATTAATATATCATAGTAACGTAGAAAATTATTGGAATTCATAAAAAATCTCAAATTACATTTATTGTGGTGTTTATAACATCAATTATGTCAATATTTCATTAATAAGATAATTACTACATCATCGTTGTGTCATAAATAAATTAAATTATATGATGTCTAAAAATTACAAATAAAATACCATCATGTAGGAAATCTTTTTATCTTTCTAATGAATATTTACAATCGAATTTATCTTATGTATAACCCCATATTAAAAATGATTTACTTATTAAACTTTGATTTTAACTATTTTAACCTTTCTTTAAATAAATTAATAATAAATGTCCTAATCTAATCCGAGTGGGCCTAAATGGTCATATTTTATTCCTAAGTTTGTTTTTGGTCGAATTACACTTGTCCAATAGAATTAGGACATGTGTTAGGGTAATAGTAATATCATATTTACCCTTAGTTACCCTATTTACTATTAACCGCGGTAAAAAAAAGTAAAAAGTTACTATTCACCAAAAAATTATTTCCATCTCATTGAACCACATTTTAGTCCTTGATATTAACCGTGTCTCTCGGATTTTTGAAATTCCATTCACAGAAGCGGTAAAATTAAGTTTTATGAAAAATTCAGTTTTTTAACTACCACTTAGTAGTTTCACTATTCATCAAAAATTGATGTTTTTCAGAACAATGCCAAAATTTCATCCTAAGCTATATTTCATATTCCGAATTCAAAAATGAAGTCTATTTTACCAAATTCATAACATAGAAGTTGCATTAATTAATTTTATGATTAAATCCCACTGTTAAAACAAATAGCGTGTTTTTAAGAAACAATATCTATCAAAAGATTGACACTTGATTATGTCTGGTTTAAATGTGAAATTACAACCAATGACCAACATTGTATTAAATTGTAAAAATATATTCTAAATATACTTTAAAACCACTCAAATTAATGATTTATCACTATTAATTATTTCGATTAAAAAAGTTGTTTTTAATTATAATTTAGTAATTTTCACTATTCATCAGAATATGAAAGTTATCCGAAAAGTACCAAAATTTCACCTTAGGCTAAATTCGATACTCCGAATCCAAGAATGAAGTTCATTTTGAAAAATAAGATTTACAGAATTTTAAAAAGTGGTTATTACTATTCATAACGGCTAGTTTTAATAATATTTTAATAGCACATCGTTGTTTAGTGAAACTCGGTATTGCGTATTACACACGCTATCGAGAAAGGTCGCGATTGCGTGTAATGCAAGGCAAGACAAGAATGCGTGTTGTGCAAGATCCTTTTGGTGTAGCGTACAACACAAGACATTAATAAAATTAAAAAGAATATTTTTTTATAAAATCTTGGGCTGTTACATTCTACCCCCCTTAAAATGAATTTCGCCCTCGAAATTCGTCGGGGTTATAAATGGTTTACTATTCGAAAGTTTCTTTAATAGAAACCCACATCGTAAAAAGGAATATCAAAACCAATCTTTAAAAACAAAAGTATGAAACGTAACGGTTACCCAAATAAACTAATCATTGGGTTTCCACATAGGTGAAAATATGGATATGGAAGAGAAATCTAACCATCATGTTCTGATGGAGAGTGGTAGAGAACATGGCTATGGAAAAGCCAGTAATCACAAATCCATAGATTTGTGATGATATAAGGTACCATCTGATTCATCAGGTATAAGATCACTAGGACAACATTTTTGGTTTTCAAGATCATTTCCCCTAAAGTTGAAAATTTGAATTAGAATAAATACTTACTTTATTTTGGTACAATCTCACTGTTGTTCGTGCCTTGAACAATTTCCACTTCATCTCTTAAATAAATGAAGTTGAATTTGTTATTCGTGAAGTGTTAGCAGATCATGTGATAGAATGACGGGTCATTCCATCTGTCTCAAACAAAATGTTAGCAAAAATTATATGCATAAATCGATCTATAGTGAGATTAATCATATATGGTTCCTAAAATGGACTTATACTTCATATATCATACTGCTTAATATAATAAAACTAGTTTATACTAAACAGGGACTTCCTGTAGGCCAGTGGTAGGCGATAAAGGCCAGTCGCACTTCGGTTGTGGGTTCGATTCCTACAGCCTTGTCCGAAGCGATGGGCTGTCGCCCGTCCTGCAGGTTGTCCCTTTTTCTAAAACTACGTTACTATAACATCCCATCAATAATATCGAAAATCTTCTATCCTTAAACAATACTAACTTATGTCCAACATAATCTAGTCTAATCTTTAGGCTTATACATAATACTGCAGTCCACTCTCATAATATAGTGACATCGATTACCAGAGATTTAATACTATCGTTGATCCCCACATATCATAAGATATGTCTTGTTGGTCACATTCCAAACATTCAAAGTCCTTAATCGTGTATTCTCTTGAATACCTTAGTGAAAACATGAGTGCAGTTAAAAGTTAACACTTCCCACATACCAAAATCCTCAAAATTCTATATACTCAAACCATGATATCACTTAGTCCTTATATCAATCATGAGCTCATGAATACTATTAAACATTTCATTTTCTCGTCTTCATTATGCGCATATCATCTTATTTCCAAAAAATATCTCAATCACTTTGAATACCACATCAATAAATATTGCAATACTCAATGATACAACATTATTTTGGAATCCCATTACATAAACACTTAATCATTCCACCACATCGTTGTCATATTCAACATTGCCAATAGTGATCGCATGTGATTTCCCTTTGTCCTTTTCCTTCAGTGGTTGCTCATGTTGATCATCACTAACCCTTGGATTAGGGCAATTATTAGCATAATGCCCCATTTCCTTGCACTTGAAGCATTGAAGTGTTGGCGGTGCGTTCTCTGCAGTGTTTGCTTTATCATTAGAAACCCTTTTTCCATTACTTCGACACTCAGCTGCTCGATGACCTTCTTTTCCACACTTAAAACATTTTCTAGTCCCTTTTAGACAATCTCCACCATGCTTCTTTCCACACTTTGTGCATAAGGAAACATTTATCTTCTTTTCACCATTATTCTGAGATTTCTCCTTGAACTCCATCTTTCGTTTCTTGTCAAAACCATGAGATGGATATGTAACACCAACTTCCATTTCTACCTTGATAGCACAACGCACAATTTCTTCATAGCTACTGAAGTCTCTTATAGATAATGCCCTTCGAAGACTTGGTTTTAAGCCACTGAAAAATCGATCAACTTTACTTTCAGGTTGGATGATAATTCCAGAAGCATACCTTGCAAGTCTTGTAAAATTTGCTTCATAGGTACCAACAGATTCATCGTCCCTTTGATTCAGTTCAAGAAACTCTTTCTCCATCTTTGTTCGAAGAATACGAGGGAAGTACTTATTGAAAAATAAGTTCTTGAACTCGTCCCATTCCATAGACTCAATTTCATCCCTTTGCCTCGTATTCTTAATAAGATTCCACCATTGATCAGCATCTCCTTCCAAACGATACACTGCTAGGATGACTTTATCATGTTCAGAACATTGAAGAACTGAAAATATCTTTTCAGTAGTACTAATCCATTGTTCAGCAACTAATGGATCAGTAGACCCACTGAAAGAAGGTGGACGCTGCCTCATGAAGGATTCAACAGAATGTTGCTCCTTCCTTTGCTCGTTTGGAAGTCCTGCATGATTCATAGCTTGAGAAAGTTGTGTGAGCATGGCTACAAGATTTTTCATTCCGGCTCCCATATCGTTTGGTTGCTCAGGGGGACAATCATTGCATTGCCCATCACATTCCGCATTAACACGGTTCCTTCGGGTTCCAGCCATCGTCTAAAACCCCAAAAGAATAGTATGAGAGGCAAAAATCATGCTAGGGAAAACAACATAATAAAGGGTTAGTACCCTCAATATCTAACATCTTAGGTTAAATTCGAAGATCGTTAGCGCAATTCTAGGACTATAACCTATAAGTATACTTAACCTTAGAGACATCCCTAGACATACCTTAGAAATATCTCTAGGGATCTCACTAAAGTTCTCGCATCCTAGTTTCCAAAGGTTGACTAAACCATTCCTATGATACCAACTGTAGAGACCCGTATCTTGACGTACATTGACATTACATTACTTTTGCAGAATACTTAGTACATAACAAAAACACACACACAAGGATCGTAATAGTTTAGTGTCTTTGGAAACTCGGAATATAATCTTCTAATCGTGGTGAAAGATCTTCAACATCTCCCATAAAGATCTTCTTTTTTTTTCTACCTAAAACCTTTCTTTATATCCTGGGGAAAAGGAAACATAAAAGGGTGAGCTCAAATGCTCAGTAAGGGTAAACAAAAGAAATATCAATCACATAATTTTCATAAGAACATAACATTTTTTTGGAAATCTTAACCTGCAAAAGAGAGCATAATTTCATAACATGGGATAAATCATAGTAGTGAAATGAAATCATAACTTAAAACATTACTCATTGTGGCATACACACATAATCATAGAGAATCATTTCTTGTTAGTCAAGACTCATTGCCAAGACTATCTTAGTGGACAAAGTCCCTTTCTGAATCGAGTAATCCTCGTTTCAGTCCTGTTTCACTGAACCGGTATAACCTACCATTCCAGCCATGTCTATCTCATGAGATATAAAATCTTTACCCAATGCATTGGAGGGAGATATAGGTCCCACCCATCTCTTAATGAATCCTTTCTTATGTGTGCCACAAAATCATAAATCATACATCATTGCATAACCCATGTAATAAAATGGGATTCTTAAACAACATGACATCATAAAACCATTCATATAAGATAAAGGAATTCATAAACATAATTCCATCACAACATAGTCAAATCGATGTAAAAATATGGATAGAAACAGAACCCTTTATTATCTTATATGGAAAATAATTTTGATAAAACACTTGAATTGAATTCTTGAGGAAAATATCCTTTCTTCTTCAAAATCAATTTCTTTTCACAAAACATCATGCAATTTTAAAAGAAAGAGATTTTATTGGAAATAGTCATGAAATATATAAGGCTTTATAAAACAGTATAAATCCGTTCGTGCCGTATAAGTTAAAAAAAACATTCTTCGTACTTTTGTCGGAAAAGTCAAAAAGTACCTCGTATAAAAAAACGACAAAAGATTCCTTTCATATCTTTTACTAAAAACTCACCGAAGGGTAAAATTGTATTTAAACAATTGTAGGTGGATGGAAATAATATTACATATTGAAGAAACATGGATGTGGATGATAAAATACACCCCAGTAAATACTTACGAATAAACAATCTCGGATAAAAATGAGATTGTGATATTTCCCTTACCTTTGGTCCGACTTGCTTTGTAAGTGTCCGAACCTCCTGTATAATGATTTAAATCATGTTATTGACTTATTACAGAATCATATTTATTGTTATGATATCATATATGGTTCACTTATGACATTATATTACCCGTTCTTTTGTAAATTCCATGTTAAAGAAGCGTTTTGGGTAAAATCGTTTCATTTATCGTAGGTGTTTTGACTTGTTGTTCTTGACATCATTATTACTTATATCATGATTTACTCACTTACAGAATATAAAATATGATTTATATATCATATATATTCAGTATATATATATATATAACAGGTAGATAAATAAAATGAAAAACAGCGTTCATGGAGACGGTAGTCCGTACGTACGCATGAACGCTGTTTTTCTTTCCTTATTGTCTTGAAATGGAAGTAAGTAGATGACATACATATGTATATATATACATAAATCCAGTAGCTTTATAATGTCATATATTTCATTATTATTTCTTATATATACATTATAATCATTCTTAAATGGTTAACATGGAGAATGAATCTCATCGCGTCGTGGAGACGGTAGTCCGTACGTACGCACGAGCGATGATATCATTTCTATAAATATTGAATTGAATTGGAGTGGATTATAAAATATATCAGAATAAATATGATGTTGTAATAACTATGTATAGTTATTCTTTACACCATTATACCCATCCATGTAAGGTGGTGGTGGAAAATAGATTACACCACGGCGTGGAGACGGTATTCCGTACGTACGCACGCGCGGTGATTTCTTTTTCCGTAGGATGGATAGATGGTGAAATAGGGTTGTTTCATACTTATAATAACATATCAGTATATGAGTGATACTGATGTTATTACTTCATAATGAAACAACCTAAGAAGAAGAAGTGGAAGAAGAAATAAAGATGAAAGAATTGGTAACGGTAATTACCTCTTCTTTGAAGTGCCTCTTTGAGACCTCCTCTTAGGGCACTATAATTGGTCTTTGAGGAAGACCATAACCTCTAGGATGTTTCTAGAGAAGTGGAGAAGAGATTTTGGCAGAGGTTGGCCGAGCTTGAGTGCTCAAATTGGTGTGAGGAGGAGGGGGAGGAGGTGTCCTTTTATAAGGGAGGAGAGGGGCAACTTAGGAATATCTCAAAATATTATTTTATATTAAAGTCAAAATCGGTTTATAATGGTTCCAAAGGGTCTTATTTCAAAGCTAAAGTGGGGATGGGTCGAAATCCTATCAACCAATAGAATTTAGACAAGTTTAGGATATTATTTTAACCTTATCAATTAAATTTAACTCTAAGTTAAATAATTTAACTTTTACCATGTCTTTTTGTTTTCTTTCACTATATGGTTAATAAACTTACTATAACATGCCAAAAGAACCCCAAATTGTTTATTATTAATATATATATCCTTATCTAAGTCATTTGGCCGAACCTTAGATTTTTAGGAATACAATAACAATTAATAATATAATATTTGATTTAAAAACTATTTTGTGTCAATTTTGACACTATTTGATATATGATTTTTGTGAAAGTCATAACAGAATTAAATGTTCGAACCAAGTTGATTAAATCAACATTAATATATCATAGTAACGTAGAAAATTATTGGAATTCATAAAAAATCTCAAATTACATTTATTGTGGTGTTTATAACATCAATTATGTCAATATTTCATTAATAAGATAATTACTGCATCATCGTTGTGTCATAAATAAATTAACTTATTTGATGTCTAAAAATTACAAATAAAATACCATCATGTAGGAAATCTTTTTAGCTTTCTAATGAATATTTACAATCGAATTTATCTTATGTATAACCCCATATTAAAAATGATTTACTTATTAAACTTTGATTTTAACTATTTTAACCTTTCTTTAAATAAATTAATAATAAATGTCCTAATCTAATCCGAGTGGGCCTAAATGGTCATATTTTATTCCTAAGTTTGTTTTTGGTCGAATTACACTTGTCCAATAGAATTAGGACATGTGTTAGGGTAATAGTAATATCATATTTACCCTTAGTTACCCTATTTACTATTAACCGCGGTAAAAAAAAGTAAAAAGTTACTATTCACCAAAAAATTATTTCCATCTCATTGAACCACATTTTAGTCCTTGATATTAACCGTGTCTCTCGGATTTTTGAAATTCCATTCACAGAAGCGGTAAAATTAAGTTTTATGAAAAATTCAGTTTTTTAACTACCACTTAGTAGTTTCACTATTCATCAAAAATTGATGTTTTTCAGAACAATGCCAAAATTTCATCCTAAGCTATATTTCATATTCCGAATTCAAAAATGAAGTCTATTTTACCAAATTCATAACATAGAAGTTGCATTAATTAATTTTATGATTAAATCCCACTGTTAAAACAAATAGCGTGTTTTTAAGAAACAATATCTATCAAAAGATTGACACTTGATTATGTCTGGTTTAAATGTGAAATTACAACCAATGACCAACATTGTATTAAATTGTAAAAATATATTCTAAATATACTTTAAAACCACTCAAATTAATGATTTATCACTATTAATTATTTCGATTAAAAAAGTTGTTTTTAATTATAATTTAGTAATTTTCACTATTCATCAGAATATGAAAGTTATCCGAAAAGTACCAAAATTTCACCTTAAGCTAAATTCGATACTCCGAATCCAAGAATGAAGTTCATTTTGAAAAATAAGATTTACAGAATTTTAAAAAGTGGTTATTAATATTCATAACGGCTAGTTTTAATAATATTTTAATAGCACATCGTTGTTTAGTGAAACTCGGTATTGCGTATTACACACGCTATCGAGAAAGGTCGCGATTGCGTGTAATGCAAGGCAAGACAAGGATGCGTGTTGTGAAAGATCCTTTTGGTGTAGCGTACAACACAAGACATTAATAAAATTAAAAAGAATATTTTTTTATAAAATCTTGGGCTGTTACACTAAATTACATAAATTATAATAATTGGTTCTCAAAAAATATTTATAAATATATAATTCCATTATAAGAGAGTCTTAGTTATGATTTATGAAGACAAAATTGGCGATAATCTTATTTCAATAATTTTTAACGAACAAAAGGTAGTTGATTAATAATGAATTTTAATATTAATATGTCCCTAAAAAATATTTATCAGGTCATAAATATAATTTTTATTCATTAAATACCTTATTAGAACCATTAATGTAATGTTTTTTGAGAAATGAATCACGTCGTTCATGGTGGAGGTAGTTTGCACATACAACGAGTGACATATTCATTTCCCATTAGATAAAAAAGAGAAAGATAATGGTTAATTATAATAGAAGATAATTTTCATACATAGATATTACTTATAAATAGAATAATATTCATAAAACCTAATAATACTACAGTAGTACCTTATATGTTTATTTTCTTTAGAAACTGAGAAATATAAACAACTAGTTCATAAAACAACTATGTCATTTCCCGCTTATTTCATAATATGTAAAATTATTTTTGACACATATTAGTTAATAGACATTTATATATCATGGGGAAAAGAAATAAAATAATGGGTGAGAACAGAATCTTATTTAGGGTAAAAAAGGCGATACCAATCATATCATAATCATAAGGCATAAGAATATAAACATATTTTTGAAAATTAAATCTTGCATATCAATGATCATGATATCATGTGATGAAATAAATAATATAAGTTCATCAAAGAACAAATCACCAGAAAGAATAACATAGGAAATGGAATTTTTGAACACACATAAAAATATATAAAAATTTCTATATTAGTCACGGATATTTGCTAAGACCATCATAATGGATAAATTCTTTTACTGAATCGTGTTCACTCATCGTTCTAGCATCGTGTTACTAAACCAAGTTTACATCCCATTATATTCATATATATCTCATCAGATATATGTATTTACCCAATAAATTATAGGGTTATATAAGTATCACACATACCATTTTTAAAAACATACATATGTTTTATATAATAACATAAATCTGTCATCATGTCTGAACTCATGAAATGAAATGGGATTCTTAAAAATCATTCAATCATAACATAACCCATTTAAAATAAATGAGTTTCATAGAAATCATTAAATCATAAAAATTATCCAACCAAAATATTAATAGTGATAATATCCTTGAAACAATACTCCCATTAGAAAATAAGTAACATTGAGATATCTCAAGAAAATAAATCTTTAAGAAAAATAACATTTTTCATTAAAAACATTTTATTTTAAAAATATTATGCACAATTTTAAAAGAAGAAATTTTATTTGAAAATAACCTTGTATTATTTTAATTTATTATTCAATAATTATGGCTTCATGATATTATAAATATCCATTCATGCTGTATAAGTTAAAAAAACATTCTTCTCTTACTTTTTCCCAAAAATTCTTTATGTACCTCATTAGAAAAATAAAAAAGTTTCCTTTCAAAATATTTAGTAAAACCTCATGCATGGGTGAAAATGACATCAATTTTTTTAAAAAATAGTAAAAATATTTTATTATTTAATGAAAATACATGGACAATGAATATAAATATTCCCCTGCAGATACTTACATATAAACAATCCTGAATAAAATGATATTATGAATTTAACACTTACCTTAATTCAGATTTTTGTTGTACTTATCTGAATATTATATATAATGGATCAAAGAATATTAATAATTTATTTCAGAAAAATATTTATATTTCTTATATAGTATAAGATTATCTTACTACACTTTTGTTATTAATATTACTTTGTTACACTTATTTTGGGTGTTTACTGCTTCATTTTTCTATGCATTTTTTGTCATATAAGTATTAGTTATTATGAATAGGATATAGTTAAATAATTTAAATAATGATATTAAGATAAGATATATCATATTTATTCATTATATACATTTATATAACCATTTGTTAATAGTGATCTTGGAGAATGAATCATATCACGTCATGGAGACAGTAGGTCATATGTACACACGAGCAATGATATCATACCGTTAATAGTGAAAGGATAAGGAAGTTGATGATTTATATTTTGGTCCATAATCAATATAATGTAAAAATTATAATTTATATCTATTATTTACATCAATATACCCATCCATGTAAAGTGGTGAGGAAAAATAGATTACACCATGACGTGGAGGTAGTAATTCGTACGTACACACGCGTGGTACTGAAATTTTCCACAGGAAGGAAAAAAGGTAGAATTTAGTTGTTCCATAATCATAATAACATATTATCATATATTTTAAACATTATTTATTACTTTATACTGGTAACAACACATGTAGAGGAATGAGAAGAATAAATAATCTTGAAAGAGTTGGTGAAGGAGATTATCTCTTTTTCGAAGAGCTCCCTCTAGATCTCCTCTTAGGGACACTAGAGTTGGTCTTTTTAGAAGAAAAGAACACTTATAATGTGACTAGGGACGTTTATAAGATAAATTTTCAGGATATGGTTGAGATTAAAGGCTCAAATGGATATGAATAAGTCAGGGAGGAGGTGCCCTTTTTTATTTGAAGTGAGGGGAACTTTTGGAATTTCTTAAAATATTATTTTATAACAATTTATGTATCAATAAAAATACCAAATAATGATATTTATTAAAATAAAATACTATACAATGTTTTTAAATCATAAAAAAAAATATTTTTTAAATTTTTTGATATTTTTTAACATTTTCATTTTGATTAACCCTTAGTTAACATATTTTAATTTTACCTAAGGTAACATCTTTTTCAATATTAACAGATTATAAAATCTAATTATATGATGTTAATTAGAACATAAATCAATAATTAGAAACATTTTATAAAATATTATAATTATTATTTTATTTTTAAATATGAATTATGACTCTTAAAGAGTTTAATAAATCATTATTTTGATAAAATATCAATAGTGTGAGTTTTAAATCTATTCATTTCATAGATTTTTAAAAATATCAAGATAACATGTCAAATTATAAAAAATATATTTTATTATATCTCTAAGAGGTCAAAGTAATTTATGGAATTCTTTTATCACATTAATTTAATAAAATTTAATCTATTTTAAAATTTTTAACAATATTTATTTGATATTTTCCTTAATAAAATAATCACTACATCAGTGTTGTGTCATTATTTAATATATATATTTATTTACTAAAAATAAAAAATAAAATTCCTTAATCAAGATAAATATTATATATTTCATAAAAATATTTATAGAAGAATTTATCTAATGCATAACCCTATATTAAAAATTATATAGTTATTCAAAACATTAATGTGACATCTTTAAATTCTTATTGTATAAAATATTAAAAATTTCATAATTTCACCAAAATGGACCAAAATATAAACAATAAATTTATACCATTAAATATGTTTTTTAATTTAATAATTTAAACTGATATTTAGTGATAAAATACTTTTTTCCCTACGTGGACACATTAGTGATATTAAAGGCAAAGAAAGTGACATTTTGTGACTTTCTTTAATTTAAATATTATATAAGTCATTTTCATGGAAAAGTATTAATTAATAATATTAATTTATATAATTAGGTATTAAGGCTCTAATTATATTCATACAATAAATTTTTGGAATGTTTTAGGTTCATTTTATAGTCTTTTTAATCTTAATTTTAACCTAAATTACCCATTTTACTCTTTACCGTTGTAACAAAATTTACCAAGGTTACTATTCATATTGGAAAAAAATAAAATATATATATTTAAAAAAATTGGTCTTTTTGAATCCATTTTTAGAATAAAACTTTCAAAATTCAAAACATAGAAGTTTCAGAATTTAATTTGATATAAAACCAGTAAAATTCCGTAAAAACATTTTTTTTTGAAAAAATGCACTTTTAAAAAATAAAATGTTTTATTATGACTTTTAAATTTTTATTTAAAAACCATAAATTGATTATTTTAAATAAAAATTAACTAATTATTATTTAAAAATAATCCAAAACATAATTTTATCCTGTAAAGTAATTAAAATACTATTCTTCAATAAAAATAATTTTAAGATAATTTTGACTTGATGAATTCAAAAATGAAAATAATTTTTTAAAATTAATTTTATATAATTTTTAAAAAATAATATTAAAAAATAAAAATAGTATAAACATATTTTTGAAAAATAAAAGGATTTTACAAATATTGTGTGTTCATTATCCAAGAACATAACAATATATTTATATTGAGTTGGACCTTTATATTTATTTTATAAATTATTTAATCATATTTATCCCTACCAATTTAATATCTAGGTTATAATGGAAATTTTAAGTAATAGTGTCTCACAATTTTATTAAAATCACGATTTCATGCAATGAAAGATATTGGAGAATTAAAATTATTTAAAAAAAATATTTATTAAAATATTTGTGTGTTATATTTTTACCCCCTTAAAATGAATTTCTCCCTCAAAATTTATCACTTGGATACAAACAGATGAAGATACCTCTACCTCATCATATTCTCAAGTTCCTATGTAACTTCTTCAAATTGGTGGTTCCACCATAAAACTTTAACCAAGCATGTGTTCTTGTTTTCTAGAAATTTTTCACTAGGATCCCAAATCTCTATCAGTATTTTTGTATATGAAAGATCATTATCTAGTGGTACAACTTCAATGTTAAGTACATGTGAAGGATACAATATGTACTTCTCAGTAGAGATACATGGAACACATCGTGAACTTGATAGAGATTCAATGGAAGCACAAATCGATAAGCTACATTCCCAACACAATCGAGAACTTCAAAAGATTGATATACATATGGATTAGGTTTCCCTTATTTTAAAATATCATCAACGACTTCCAGGGAGATATTCCTAGAAACACCATATCACCAACTTCAAACACCCATTCTTTTCCTCAATTTTCCTCACAAATATTTTATCAACCCTAAGCTTCTCTTGTGTGTTGTTGAATATATCTAACCATGTCTATTATTTCTCATCTAAATCAAAACTCAATAGCTTTCTTCCCCCAACTTCATTTCAACATGTTGGAGTTCTACACTTCTTAACATATGGGGCTTCATAAAGAGCCATTTGAATACTATAGTGAAATCTATTATTGTAAGAAAATTCAACAAAAGTTATGTGTTGATCCTAGAAACCTTTAAAATACATAGAGAATGATCTCAACATGGACTCTAGAGTTTGAATTGTTTTATCAGATTAACCATCTATATGAGGATGAGAAGTAGTTTTGAAACATAACTCTATATATAGAGCCTACTGAATACTTCTCATGAACTTTGAAAAAAAACATGGTTCCTTATAAGATATAATGGAATGTGGCACTCTGTGTAATTTCACCACTTACATAATATATATTCTGGAAATCTTCTCAGGAGATAAGTCTTCTCTAAAAGCAATTATGTGTTCTAAATTCATAAGAAGATCAACTATAACCCATTTAGCATTATGTCCTTTATATGTTTTGGGAATTTCAATGATAAAATATATGGTGATGCTTTACCATATCCATTCTAGTATGGGTAATTGTTTTAATATCCCCCTATAATTTTGTACCATATCCTAAGTTACTGACAAACCAAGTATATAGAAACATATTCTACAATATCTCTCTATATTCCATCCCACCATAAATACTCTTTCATGTCCCTATACATATTTGTGCTTCTGGTATAAATATATAATGATGAACTATGAGACTCATACAATATCTCCTTATTTAATTTTATTATAGTAGGAATGAAAACATTTTTAGTAAACCGTATTATTCTATCATAATCAAGGTTGGACTTAGGAACATTTCTCACCTTCTTTTGTTGTTCCACATCTTCCTTCGGTGCCTATTTAGTTTTCACTTGTATAGATGGTCGAACATTAGTTTTAGAATGATATGATTTATCCCTTGATTTATGATTTCTTGATCTATACTTTGAAAATCCATAAATATTGGGTCCTTTTTATCCTCTTCGTAAAGAGGCTAGCATGGTTTTTTTAACTCAAAGCACCTTCCTCACTTTCCGAGGGTGGTAATGTATTGATAATTCATAATATTTTAAAAACTCCAACCATCTCCTTTATCACACACATATATATATATCCTTTTTAGTTAATATATAATTTAAACTTTTATGATCATTATATATGCCACACATTTTTCTATAAAGATAATTCCTCTATATATTTAATACAAATTACCACATATTACTCCAAATCATGATTTAGGTAATTTTTCTCATGGATTATTAATTTTCTTAAGGTAGAAGCTATGAAAATATCATTTTGCCTGAGAAAAAATCCCATACCCTTATGAGATACATCACTATAGATAAAAAACCTCCCTCCACTAAAATGTAGTGTGAGCATTGGTGTAGTAACTAACATTATTTTCGATTTTATGAAATTATATTCACATTCCTCCTTCCGTATGAACTTTACTCCATTTCAAGTCAAATTTGAGAGCGGATCAGATAACCAGGATAAATATTTCACAAAACATCAATAATATCCCTCCAAACATCAATAATATCTATCCAAACTAAGAGAACTTCAGATCTCAGTCACTGTTTTTGTCCTAGTCAAACATTCAATAACTTTTGTCTTTGTTGGATCCACATATATCCCCTCTCTTGAGATTATATGACCCAAAAATAAAACTTTATGATGCAAAAAGTCACACATGGAAAATGTTTCATACATATTATCCTTTATCAAGGACTTCGGTATAATACTCAAGTGATATTAATATTATTCCTTTCAAAGTGAATATAAAATAAAATAATATATAAATTTTACCACAAACTAATCAAGATAATCTCAAAAGTCACTATTCATTAAATCTATGAAGATACTAGGGAAATTATTAAGAAAAAAATGAATCACTATAAATTCATAGTGTCTCTACCATGCACTGAATGCCATATTGGGTATATCCCCATTCATGAAACTTATTTTATGTTATCTAGAATGAAGATAAATATTAGAAAAGTATAGAGATCAACATAGTTGGTCAAACAAGTCATCAATATAGGGAATATGAAATTTCTTCCTAATAGTTATATTTTAAAGTTCTCAATAATCAATGCGGAGTCTCATTGATCCATATCTCTTCTTAAAAAATAGAATAGGTTCACCCCAAGTTAACACACTATGTAATATGAATCCCTTTAAAAGATTATCTTGGAATTTCTTCTTCAATTACTACAAATTAGTTGGGTTCATTCTATAAGGAATATTTGAAATAGGAATAACACTTGAAATGAGTTCTATTGAAAAATCAACTTCAAAATTCAGTGGAGGATCTATAAATTATTCTATAAATACATCAGAAAACAACTATACAATAGGTTCATCCTTAATGGTATGTTTCTACCATACAATCTGAGATAAATAACCTTCATTTCTAAGAATTAATACCCACATGATGGATATAATTTCCATTGGATGTTAATATTCATACATTCATTGATAGATGAGTATTGATTCATTCAGGATATGAAATGTGAATTACCTTCCTTAGAAATTGATTTGTGATTGATATAGAAAAATCAACTCCATGATAAGAATCACTTTAAATTTAACTATAGGGAGAATTATAATTTTTTAAGAAGAAATTTCCCACAAACTTCAACTAGAGAGTAATTATTAATTTATGATGTGACTGTTATTACAATTGTAGTTTTTGAAACTAACACAACATATAATCATTGAGTTAATCTGGTGATTGTTTAGGAAAATTATTTATAAATATAATAATGGGTTAATATAGAATCAAATAAATGTTTAGCTATTTTAGAGTGGATGGTAAGTGTACCTTTCACCACTTTATTGTCATACTCTACATCGCCAATAGTGGTCACATGATATTTTCCTATTTCTTTGGAATTAAGTGGTTATTGATGTCAATCATCACGGATAACCCACAAATTTGAGAACTCTTTAGCATAATTCCCATTTATGTTGCATGTGTATCATTGAATTTTAGGAGGTTAATTCTTTATACACTTTTGTATATTAAGATCATTAGATAGATTTTCCAATCACTTTTATAGTCAGTTGCCCGATGAACTTATTTCCAATACTTAAAAAACATTTATTGGTCCCTTTAAGATAGTTTTCTTGTATTTTCTTTCCACACATTGAGCATAATGGAAAGCTAATAATCTTTTAATTATGGTTTTTATATTCCCCATTGAATTAATTTTTTTTATTCTTATTAAATCATTGAAATTTATGGGTAAATCTAATAACCATCTCAATCATTAGATCACATCAAACTATTTTTTCATTGATAATAAAGTAACTTATGGATAATGCCCTTCAGA
Organism: Viscum album; assembly: GCA_963277665.1. Classification (NCBI taxonomy): domain Eukaryota; kingdom Viridiplantae; phylum Streptophyta; class Magnoliopsida; order Santalales; family Viscaceae; genus Viscum; species Viscum album. Next base: position 511,467,813 of record OY728142.1, on the reverse strand, counting down.
GACATGGTTTTATGCCTCTAAGGAATCCATCAATATTACTCTTGGGTTGAATGATAATTCCATAAGTATACCTTTCATGTCTTGTAAAATTTTATTCATAGGTACCAATATATTCATCATCATTTCTCATAAGCTCAAGGAACTCCTTCTACATATTCGTTAGAATAATATAAGGAAATTAATTATTTAAAAATAAATTTTTGAAATCATCCCATTCGATGGATTAAATTTTATCTATTTGCCTCATATTATTAATAAGTTTTCACCATTGATCCACTTCACCTTTGGAGTGATAGATTGCTAAGATGAATTTTTATTGTTCTAAACATTGGAGAACTAAAAAAATATTTTCAGTGGTACTGATCCTTTGTTCATCCATTATTGGATCAAAAGACCCACTGAAAGAAGTTGGATGCTAACCCATGGAGGAATCAATGGAATATTGTTTCCTCATTTAATCATTTTTAAGTCATAAATGATTCATATATTGTGAATGTTGTTTGATCATAGAAATAAGATTTTTCATTCAAGATCCCATGACATTCGATTTCTCAGCAGTATAACTGTCGCATTTCCCATCACATTCAACATTAACACCATTATATTGGGATCCATTCATTTAATAAAACCAAGAATCATAGTGTGACCAACAATTATCATAATGAAAAAACCATAAAATCAAGGCAAATTACTTATAAAATTTTAATTCAGGAAAACTTAGGTTTTATAGTTGATTATTTTTCATCATCACCAAAACTTTGGGATTGTATAATTTTCGTAGACTCATCCTTAGGGTTCTTGCTAAGGTTTTCTCATCCTAGTTTACAAAGGTTACCTAAAACTTTACTCTGATACCAAATATAATAGCACATAAAGTTCATACATCAATATTACATATAAATATAAGACTGTTAATTTCAATGTATTCAGAAACCACACTAAGACTCTATAGGTTTAATGTCTTTAAAAAATGTAAAATATAAACAATTGGTTCATAAAATATCTACATTTTATCTCGCTTATTAATTCATTTTTAGAACTCCTTTTGAAGAATCTTACATAATACCCATCTTCAGATCCAGGTGAAAATAAACATAATAAAGGGTGAGCTTAGATACTCAATAAGGGTAAACAAAGGAGATATAAATCATATCAGAATCGTAAGACGTAAGAACATAAACATAACATTTGAAAATTAAATCCTACATATCAAAGATCATGATATCATTTAATGGGATATATCCTAGAAGTTCATCAAAAAATATATTCCCATAGATCATAACATAAGACATTGAATTTTTGGAATACAAATAAGCATAGAAAATAATTTCTAGATTATTCAAGGCTCATTTCCAGGACCATCATAGTGGACAAAGTCCTTTACTAAGCTGAGTTAACTTCTCGTTGTAGCACTATTCCACTAAACCAGGTTTACATCCCATTTTAGTCTTATCAATATAATAAGATATAAAAATTTACCCAATTAATTGTAGGGAGATATAAGTCCCACACATCACATAATGAAAACCATACATATGTGTTTCATAAGAACATAAATCATTCATCATTTCAGAACCCAAGCAATAAAATGGGTTTCAAAAAAATCAATCAAACCATAACATAAACCATTAAAAAAACGGGTTTCATAGTTATTGTTCCATAATAAAAAACAACAATAGGAATAGTATTTATAAAATCCTTGAAAAAACATCCCCATTAAAACATAATTATTATTTATATATCACTAGAAAATAATTTTTGAGAAAAATATCATTTTTCTTAAAAATGATTTCTTTTTAAAAAATATAGCACAATTTTAAAACAATACATTTTCGCTGAAAATAATATTTTAAGAATTTAAGATTAGATTTAAGGAATTAAGGTTTCATGAAAGTGTAAAAATATGTTCATTTTTTATATGTTAAGAAAATATTCTTCTCAAAATTTTTCCAAATAAGGTTAAATGTATGTCATTATGAAAGTGATAAAGGGGTTATTTCAAACCATTTAGTAAAACATCATCAATGGGTAAAAAGTAATTCAACAATTTTAGAATAATATTAAAAATATTTTATAGTTTTTTAAAATAAACATGGACATGAAAGATATATATTCCCTTGAATATACTTACAAATAAACAATCTCAAATAAAAAGAGATTGTTAATTTAACCCTTACCTTAGGAATGATTTAATTTGTTTGTATTTGAAAGTCCTGTATAATGGTTTAAATACTGTTACTAATTTATACCATTATGATATTTATATTTATGATATAATATATTATTATCTTATTACCCTTTTGTTATTAATATTTCCTTATTACTATTGTTTTGGGTGTGAACAGCTTCATTTTCCTATGCATGTTTTTCCGTATAAGTCCCGATTACTTTGCAAAGGGCATAGTTTTAAAATTTCAAGAATGATTTTCAAATAATATAAATTTCATATTTATTCATTATATACATTTATATAATCATTCTTTAACAGTTATCTTTAATAATGAATCACATCGTGTCGTAGAGATGGTAAGTCATAAATAGACACAAGTGATAATATCATTCCATTAATGGTGAAATTATATAGAAGTGGATGGTATATATATTTTTACAAAATAAATATAAAAGTATAATTACCATAAATATTTATTATTTTCATAAATATACCCTTCCATGTTAAGTGTTTATGAAAATTAGATTAAACCACGATGTGGAGATGGTAAGTCATGCGTTCAGACGCTTCGTTCTTTTGTTCATCGTAGGATGGATAAAAGGTAGAATTTGGTTATTATATATTAATAATAACATATTAGATTATATTTGATTCTATATTTATTACTTTATAGTGGTAACAATACATAAAGGGGAATTATAAGAAGAAATAATATTAAAAATGTCTGTGAGGGAGATTACCTTTTCTTTAGTGAGCACCCTCCAAATCTCCCCTTAGAGACACTTGTGTTGGTATTTTGATAATACCATCAAATATATAATGTAAATAGAAAGGTTTAAAATTTAATTTTTTTGGTTATGGTTGAGATTCAAGGATCTAATGGATGTGAAGTAGTAAGGGAAGAGGTTCTCTTTTATAAATGAAGTGAGGTGGACTTTGGAATTTCTGAAAATATGAATTTATAATAATTTAAATATCAATAGAAATAACTCCAAAATGATATGGATTAGAATTTATGATGAAATATTTCTGTAATATCATCAACCATTTTAAACCCTATCATTTTGATTCACCCTTACTTAACACATTTTTATTTTAACATAGGTAACAACATTTTCAATATTTAATGATTTTAACTTTTAATTATTTTATATTAATTAGACCATAAATGAACAATTTACAATATTTTCCATGATATTATGATTATTTGGTGCTTTTAATGATGTTTTATTATTTTTAAATAATTTAATGAAACATTATTTCGATAAAATATCAATAGTGTCAATTTTGACAGTATTCATTTTATGAATTGTTAAAAATATGAAGTTAACAATTTAACTTCTAAAAAAATATTTTATTATATACCTATGAGGTCAGGTTAATTTATTAAATACTTTAATCAAATTAATTATCTCAAATTTAATTTATTTTAATATTTTGGTAACATTTATTTGATATTTCTATTAATAAAATAATTACTTCATCAGTGTTCAGGTATAATTTAATATAAATATTTATTTAATAAAAATTAAATAAAATGCACTGGTTAATATAAATATAATAGATTTAAAAAAAATATATATTTGAATTTATCTACTATATAACTATGCATTAAAAATGATTTAGTTATTAAAAACTTTAATGTGACTTCTTTAAATTCATATTAAATAAAATTTAATAAATTTCACAACTTCACACAAGTGTACCAAAATGAAAAAAATAAATTTATATCTTGAAAATATGTTTATTATGTTAATAATTTACATCTATATTCATTCATAACAAACTATTTTTCCTATGTATATGCATACTAGATATTAAAGTTTATGAAAGTTACATTTTTTGACTTTCTTTAATTGAAATATTATATAAGACATTTTCATGAAAAAATGACCATTAAAAACATTATTTAGATCCATAGATGTTATGATTATAATTATATTCATACAATAATTTTTTTTCATGTTATAGGGTCGTTTTATAGTCTATATACTTTTATTTATAACTTAAATTACCCATTTTACACATTACGTCTGCAAAACAATTTATCAATATTAGTATTCATTTTGAAAAAAATAAAAGGAACCGATTTACTTAATTTGGGTCATATGGGTCCATATTTGATTATATTTTTTAAAATTCAAAACATAGAAGTTTCAGAATTTAATATAAAATTAAACCTGTAAAATGGCATAAAAACATTTTTTTGAAAAAATGAATTTAAAAAAACTTGTTTATTATAAAGTAATGCATAAAGTCTTTTTAAAAAACTATAATTGCATTTTAAAAAAAATTAAAATAATTATAATTTGAAACTAATAAAAAAAATACTTTTACCTTGTAAAGACTTTATAAGAAATTACCGTTTTCAATCAGTATTTTCACTATTCCTCAACAAAAGAATCAAAGATAGTTTTTACATACTAAATTCATAAACTAAATTCATATTATAAATTAATTTTTCATAATTTATAAAAATTAAAAATTACTCATAAAAAGAAGTTAAATTCCTTTTTTAATAATAAAGTGAATTTACTAAAAATCTTGTGTTCATTTTCTATGCACTAACCTATATATTTATATTTAGTTGGACCTTCGTATTTATTTCATAAATTATTTGTTCATATTTATTTCTCACAATTTAGGAACAAGATTATATATGTCATTTTATACTAATATTGTCTCTCAGTTTTCTAAAACTAATGATTGCATGCAATGAAAGCTATTAAATAATTTAAATTATTTAAAGAGAGATATTTATTAAAATATCAAGTTATTACATTGTTACTTTAATATAATAAAATTATAGTATAATAATGAAATATATTTAATTATATTAATAATTTTATAATTGTTTTAGATAAATATGGATGATAAATTTATAGAATAAAATTTTTGGGAGTGGATAATAGTCCCATTGAGGGCATGAATATTCTATTATAGGATCTTTTGGAAATAGAGAAATTGGATAACTTTCTTATAACCAAGGGATACTAAATATAAAATAGAGGTATAGGGGTGGAACAATTTTTATAGCTTAATGGAAAATTTTCTGAATAAGTGTGTGTTGGAGTGGGTGGAAGTGAACTCATTTTATAGGTGAATAAAGGGAATTTTTTTTGGAAATGAATTTTTTTGGGGGGGGGCTTAGAGATAGATTCACATAAGAGTTAGGTGAGTTAGGTGTTTAAATGTGGGTGATATATTTGGGTATGAGTTCATAACCTAATAAATAACTTCTATAAGATATATGGTTCATGTAATCCTAACAAAATTAAGTCCACTCTATGTTACCCCCTTTACCCTTATTAACTTTTATTAAATATTTACCATGAAAATTATTTTTTTATAAAAAATTTAAGATAAACCCTCATACCGATTTTTAAATTTATGATTCCAAATTTTGGACTCTTTTATCTAATTAAATTATTAAATATGTGAAAATTGAAATTTAAATTCAAATAAAAGATACATAGAAAAAAATTGGTACAAAATGTATTTTTATACATCACATGTTTTTATTCATATTTTCTATTAAATAAAAATTCAAAAGTGATAATATATCTATTTTTATATTTTAAAATCATACTAGTGTAATCATTAAAAAAATAAAAATTTAATTTATTTGGATAAAATATTACAGAATGTTTATAATAATGGTTATTTAGAAAAATAACTATTTTACTATGGTAACTAATATTTAATTGTTGACTTATTTTTATATTAGAAATGGAAATAAAAATATTCCAAAAAAATTCACACACTAATTAACAATATAAAAAACCTTTTAATTTATCATAATTTCTATATTTGATAAAAATTAATATAACCGCACAAAAACCATTAATATAGTATTTTGAAAAAATGTACCTTTTAACCATAAAATTAATTTACTCTAAATACTTACATAGTCATAACCATTGTATGGGTGTATATATTATCAAATTTTTTATTAGGATTAAAAATAGTTTTTACTTATACATTATAAAATGTAAAATGTATATAAATACATTATATATATAATATTCATCAGATTGATTATTACATGTTAATATCATCTTGACTTCTACATACATAACCCCGCAAAATTTCCATGTAAGACCTTAGAATAAGACAATCATTGGTGGTTTTCAGGGGTGTAACATAAACTAACATGGCTATTATAGTGATTCCTGTGAACCTAAACTTATCCAATAATCAATTTCACTGAAGATTCACTTGTTGGAGTTTGGATCAGCCATGGTAAATGGAAAATACAAGAGAAGATACCTCCTTTCTAAGCTCGGACAATTTAGATTCATATTGAAGACTTCTAATAATTGAGAAAATTTATTATAATTTTTTTTATTGATTTCATATTATGGTTACTTCTATTTATAACTAATTATTTAATGACTTTATTACATCAAACATATTTCAATTATAATGTGGATAATTTTTGTTCAATGTTGTGTGAAAAATAAGCTATTATAAAATTACCATATTATGATTTTTGGGTCATGAAATTGAACTTATTACCTAATTTTTATTATTATAAATTCAAATATTTAAACCATTTATTAAATTAAATTTCCAAAGGTGATAAAAATTAACTTTAATATAGGCAATAAAAACAAATATTTTTTCTATTCACTGAAAATCAATGTTTTCACTAAAGTACAAAAAAAAATCACTCTAGGATAATTTTAATAAATCAATTCTAAAAATTAATTCATATTCAAAAAATTAACTTTATAAAAGATAAGAATTAAACTTTTAAATAAAATCAAATTATAAATTTAAAAACACTTTATTTTGATTAAAAACTATTTCTCTTATTTTGAGTGACTACTTTTAAATTTTTCATTATCTGTTATTTATTATATGAATGAATATTAATTAATTATAATTCTAAAACATTTGATTTTTTTTAAATAAATCTTACAATTAGGTGGAATTTATCTTTTAAATACATAATTAAGAAACACATTTTAGTGTATCAAATTGTACACAATATGAACAAAACTATATATCAATGACCATTTTACTATTATAAAAACTACATTATCAAAACATGATAACCCTTATCAATAATAATATACAATACATAATATGAATAATATTCTAAAATAAATTTTTTTTAAATTTTGTTATTTTATTTTTTTATAAAACTTGCCAATAAACATTTTGAAAGTATATTTTTTACTAATAAAATTTATGCATAGAATATTATAAAAATATTTTGAAATTAAAAGAGATAATATAATAAAAAATAAATGACTAAGAATTATTTTAGTGAAAAAAAGAGATTTACTATTAATCATATGTTTAGCACAAAAATTTATAGAGTATTACTTTCTATATTTTATAACTGGATGCCTTTTAGAAAATATACCATACGTTTTTAAACATTCAATTATAATGAAACAATTACTATATTGATATGAAAATAAAATTTAAAGTAATGTTTTTATAAATTATATATGTAAAATGAATCATGAATGTTGGATTGAAATGTATATGTAGATGACTAAATACAAGAGGGGGGTGAATTATAATTTTTAAAACATTATTTTTTAATATGAAAATATTTTTTTAATGAGATTAAAAAAATAGTATTCACAAAACCACTTATGTATTTAAATAGTGATTGGACATGGCCCTTGGGTCTGATTAAAAGGCTATCGTAATCATGTTGATTACAATATATAATATATAGGTCATAAAGAATAATTGAATCTATTTTAACAATGTATAGAATTATATTATGTAAGTCACGACAATGTAGTTTAATCATATTCATAATAGAAAATGAAAATCATAATCACACTAGTTATGATTTATAAAAGTAATCTAAAAACATAATGATTCTATCTTAAAGTGTATAGAATCAAATTTAGAATAAATTTTTTCTTTGTAATTAAGATACTTCAATAAATTAAATACTAAAAGAAAATGAAATAAAAATATCACTTTCTTTTAAATGCTACAGAAATGAAAAAATGTAATATATTAAGTAATACAATTGAATAGAATTATTTTATCCAAAATATAAGGGTATCTAATAACCTTGGATAAAGTTCCCTTGTTTTATACTTACAAGAAAGTATATCTTTCTCTTACCAGAGAAAGCCCTCATTATGACGATGGGCTTTTCTATCTGCCTATCCCCAGCAGCCCTCAATATGATGATCATATCTGTTTTTCTATCCCTACAATCCCCCAATATGATGATCAGCTCTTTTTTTTTCTATCCCCATAAGCCCTCAATAAATAAGGTAATCGGATCATCTTTATTCGTATTCTGTGAATCCATCAATCGTAATAAAAAATAATATCGCACAAAGAAAATAAAAAATATTCTTATGGAGAAAACCCCGTAGAGTTTCTTTAAGAAAGACTCTCTCTAAAGAAATAAAAAGGAATAACAAAAAGCTATTCACACTTTGTACACTTTAGAAAAATCAAGAGAAATATATAAATGGGAGATACAACATCATCAAACATCAGTTATCATCAACTAAGTGATGATCTCTTAAAATGACATGGTATTTATAGGAAATATTCCAACAGTCATCTTGGTCCTCTAATGGTCCTATTTTCTCTGAGATTTTTGCAGAGTCCAAGACACATAGAACTTCAACAGTCATATTATAACTGAATAAACGAAAATATTTTTTTAACACATATTATAACAGAATGCATGGAATCATTCTATTTTATATGTTTTTAGTGTGAAGGGTATTCCCTAACGATGGAGTGTAGTTTTCCATATTCATAATTTAACCTTATTCAATCAGAAGGATTTCCCTATATTATTTCATTATGATTATTTTTAGGATTATGAATCCGATGTTGTATGTTTAGATGTCAAAACTGATTAAAACTTTTGTCTGTATGAAAATAGGATAAAAAGTATTTATATAAAATTTGATAAGGTGAATCTGATTATTATTTGATCAATGCTCATTACGATAATTGTAATGGATAAATTATGTTTATATTTATGAATAATTTAAGACTTATTCTAAGATTGGTAAAATATATATGTTTTCTATACAAAAATTCTTAGCATACATTGAACGTAAAAGAGTTAGTAATTAAGTAGTTAAAAAAGAGTTTATGATTTCCAAAAAAAGGAATGGAAAATTCAAATAGATACAGCTGACTCAACAATCACACTATTTTTGGAAGCACAAACTACAAGACATAAATGGTAAATAACTTTGAAAATTTTAAGTCTATTATTATTTTTTAGAAAATCTGTATTTAGAGTTAAACATTAATACTTATCTCCCCCTGATTTTATAACTCAACTGAATATAATAGTGAATACAACTAAATGCTTCTTAGGATAAGAACTTAACTAAGGATCATATTTTCTTCTTTTATAAGTTTTACTCACCATTTCATAATATATCTTCTCCTTAATATAGAATTCAACCCCTATGGGATTTTCAAAAAGGAATGTGAAAGAGTATTGTAATACCAGAAAAGGGTTAGGAAAACATCTATACAAAACACAATAATAAAGAACCTAATTATATAGAATAAATGAAATAATGTTCAAATAAAAAAATCAGAATACATTCTAGCAAAGTATATATAGTTGAAAACGTCTTTCATTAATAACTAAAATAACAAAAATACAAGAAGACATTTAAGAAATTCAATATTTATTTAGAATTAAAGAACTGGAAATTAATTTCAACTTCATAAACTCTTTCCTGTATTCTTTAACCTTTTCCATCAACTCTTCTTAAGACTTGTTTTTCTTTTCAATATCATGTATCCTTTTTTCTTGGATGAAAATTATTTCATCTTGTTCCATCATATTTTATTATTTTGATTGAAATTATTTTCCCAAATATTATTCTGCTCTATATTGAGTTTAATCCTATCATTAAAAACATTAATATTATTCTTAAAATCAATAATCTCATCTTTGTAGAACATGAATCCTGAAATATAATGATGAAAAAACATTAATATTGTTTGAAAATATGAGATATCTTGAGTTTGTTTCTCTAATTTACTTATGAATTGTCCAAGATATTTAACTCTATTGGCCATGCCTTTAGCAAGCATGCTAAAAGTACCTTGAATTTCATTCAAATATTTCATGAATTTTTGAAAATTTCCATCATAATGATTGGAATCTTCATCGATATCATTATAACAATTTAAATTCTTATTACAACTATTCCAATTAGATTCAACACATTCTTTAAACACCATGAAATATACATCCAATTGTAAACACCTATTTTGAAAGGAATTCACTGAATATGATTATTTATATTGATTTTCAATAGAAAAATAAACCTTGGTTTCTACCCTTGGAAAAAAATAAATTGTTTTCTACAATAATTTCAATGTATGATATATATAATCAAGACCCTAAGAGGTGATCATATTCGATGATTGAGATTTTAACTAATTGGTTCAATGATTGTTTTTGATCTGTTCCTGAGTTAATTTTCCTTGGTCATTCTTTGAGACTAATTTCTACACTCTTTGATCAGTGTTATTTTCAACAAAAATTTCAATTGTATCAATAAAAACATTTTTATTTTATTAAGCCATTTTGTTTTGATTATGTCCATCCCTCTTGGATGAATACTAGACTTACTGAAAATATTGGGATATTTAATTTTTTTGGCTAACAGAATTCTCTTTCAGAATTCCCAAAGAATACAACTGTTTTGATGAGTCTTGAGAAGTCCTTATGGAATGATTACCATAATTATTTTCCTATTTCTTATCATATAAATCTGATTTTTAATTATTTATCTACTTACCTATCCTTATTTTATTCTTCTTTTTCTTCTTCTTCATCATCTTCTACTTCTTGACCTTCTTCACCTTTATGATAGTTTTATATTTCTCAGAACCCGTTTTATTCTTATTGAATTCTTTCAATACATTATCTCAATATATTATAAATATGTGACTCAAATATGAAGTCATATTACCAAAAATAATTTATTCCTTAACAATCATAATAGATTTTCCCTTATAAATAGAATATGAAACAACAGTATTGACAACATATAATTTAAGAATTTTAAATGAACATCAAGAGGTAAAAAAACTTTTACATAAACATATTCAACTCCATTTATCATTCTATCAACTGAAGATTCACTCTAATGTTTCTTCTTCACCTTATTTTCCTTTTTCAATTTTCTTATACTTCTTCACCATGAATCTTTATAGTAAGGTCTTTAGCTGGGTCGAGTCTAAACTAAGGCTATCCCTCTTTTCTTTGATGATTACTCCTTCTCTATCCATAAATAATTTCTTTTGAGTATTTATTTGGTTTATTATATTTTTTTAGAGGAAAGGATCCAACATCTATCCTTTCCTCATTATTGCTGAATTTCTTTGTTTTTGAATAAGGTTCTAATTCTAATGAAGAAACCTATGAACTATTAGAAAACCCATTTTATATGGAATAAAAAACATAAATCGTAAATTTAATTATATACTCATTGATAAAAGAAATATTTTCTCAAACGGGACAATACATGATAACAATATTGTAATGTTTCATGCTTGATTGATTCATATTACTAGTCACACCTGGGAACATTATGATATTAGACTTAATTGATTTCAATTTGAGGTTTTTTATTGTTAAATGAATAAATCCATCCAATTTTATCTTTCTCATGTAGTCAAGATAATACAAAATGAAAATATTAAATAATTTGAGAGTATCTCTATCACCATTTCTAGGAATGATAAATCCTTTTAGATGAGTGCCCATTTTTGTTTCATCTTCTGATATATTCATAAACAAAGTATTTTCATCTCCATCTCTAAAAAAGGAACACTTTGAATCTAGAAGTTTGATTGATGGGAAAAAATCAACTCCTTCATACTATGAAAACGTACTACTTTCCTAGGTGTCATATTATAATGTTTCTCATAAATTTTAAAGGAAAACTTGTATTTTACATTTTCATTGAAAAACAATACAAAATCATAAAATCCTCTTACCAAATCAGGATTGGACAAATCATAATTATGATGATCATGTTACACACGTAAGGATTTCCATCTTGGAAAACATATCATCCTCTTCAATAATGAATAATTATTATTATAAAAAAATATTGAAACTAACCTTTCATAGAATACACACCACTTATAATAATCTTTTGAAGGAGCTATAATATTTGGGGTTGAAACTGAGGATTTTGAAATGAAGAGAGAATTAAATTGACGATCTTAAATGGGATAGCTCTTTGTGGAAAGAATCTTAGAATTTATGATGAGGGACAAGGGTTGGGAACCCCTTTATATAGTTGATCTCAAGTGATATTTGATCTTCCAAACAAGATATAATTTTTGAGATTTAGTCCATTAGATCTTAAGGTTTTGATATTTTCCAATGAAAGATTCAAAAATAATATAAAATCTTAGGTTTTAATAAGAATTTTTCCATATTGAGGGAATATGATTGAGAAATAAAAAATTCACTGAAAAGAACATTTTAAGATTAACAGAAAAAGGATAAAAAACAATATGAAAGGAATAGTGTTACTGTATAAATGGGAAGAAGGATACATTTAAGATTGAAATCATTGATACGATAATTTTTTATTCTTCATTAAATAAAATATTTCTAAAGAAATAAAATAATTGAATACAATAATTTTTAAAGGAAAAATCGAATACGATAAATTTATATAAAAAAATGGAAATTTTTTATATAAAAACATAAATATGGAAAATTTATTTGAAAAACATGAATAAAAAATATTTATAAGAAAAACATGTATATGGGAAATTTATATGGATAACATGAATTATGAAAAAGTAAAATATTTATAAAACAATAATCATATGTACCCCTTTTAAAAGTAGTAACTTAATATAAGGAGTTTGGTAAACAAATTAAGAGATATGAATGAATTGTTTAAATTAATAATTCCAAACTTCTTGTTTAATGTATTAAAATATATTGAATGGTTTTATATAAATATCATCAAGTTGTTCTCACCTTCTGATGAATTGAAAAATGATATCCTTTTTTTTTGTTTAATCCATAAGAAATTTTTGCCTTATATCTATATGTTTTTCATGGGATTGACATGTACGTATTTTAATTAAGGAAATGGCACTACTGTTATACCATATTATTTTATTTTTAGTAAATCTCATTCCATAATTAGTGAGTGTTTGTTGTATACCCAACACTTGAACACACCAACTTCCAACTGACACATATTTGAATTTAGTCGTGGAATGTTAAACGAAGTGTTGTTTATTAAAAGATCAAGACACTAATGGATCTTTTAAGAAATGACACATTCCAGAAGTACTTTTTCTATCCATTATATAAGCACCAAATTCAGTATCTGAAAATCCTTTTAATTCAAAATAATTTCTATAAGAATACAAAAGTCCAAAATCCATAGTTCCCTTTAGATAAAAAGAAACTCATTTTACAACTTTTACATGTGATTATTTTGGATTGTCCTAAAAAATTTCAGATAATGAAATAGAAAATATTATGTCTAGGTGACTAGCTATTAAGTATAGTAAAATTCCGAGTATACCTATAAAAGTGGTTTGATCAACTAGTTTCCCAGATTTATCAATATCATGTTTATTTGAGGTACTGATTGGAGTAATAATACTTTTGGTATTATGTTATCTATAATTTTAAAAGATATTTGAAATACTTATGTTGAAATATATTTGCACTTTCTAGTTTTTGATAAATTTAAGATCAAGAAAAATTTTTAACTCACCAATCATACTCATCTCGAACTCATATTTCATTGTATTAACAAATGAATATGTTAAATATTATTGAGTTAATCCAAATATAATGTCATCAAAATAAATCTGAAAAATAATGATTTTTTTTAACTTTTTTAATAAAAATAGTGGGATCAACAGTTTCTTTAACAAAATTATTTTGTAAAAAAAAATCATGTTAAACTATCATACTAGGCTCTAGGGATTTTGTTAACTCCATATAAATATTTGTTAAGTTTTTAAATGTATTCAAGAATTTTTTTTATCTTTAAAAATTAGAGGTTGTTAAATAAAAAGATCGTCTTGTACATATCCATTAAGAAGGTCACCCTTTACATCCATTTTAAAAAGTATGAAATTAAATAATGTTGCAAAGGCTAATTGAATATGAATAGATTCAACTCTAGCTACCATATCATAAGTTTCTTAATAATCCATTCCCTATTGTTGATTATAACCTTTATCAATGAGTTTTTATTTATTTCTAATGAGAATACTATTTAAATCACATTTTTTTATGAAAACCCATTTTACTCTAATTACTAATTTTTCTTTAGGTATTTCAACCAAGGTAATGACTTTTTTCCTTTATAATTAATTTATATCATCTTACACTACTTTTTTCCAATCCTCACCACCTAAATCCTATATTAGGAGTTTTTAGGTTCAAATTGGGAATGAAAATCAAGATGTTATACTTCACTCCTCAAATAACTTTTACTACTAACTTGTTGATTAACATCACCAATGATAATATTACTAGGATGATTCCAAAGAAACATCTGAATTGGGTTTTTTAAGGTCTGTTCATCAATATAAAGTAGAACGTCTTCTTGAGTAAATACATCAAAAATAATTTTTTTGTGTTTTTTCCTTATTAGAAGAATATTATTTCAATGGTTGAGCATATGCTTTGGAAAAAACATATGAGGATGTAGGGTGGGTTTGTTTTTAAAAAAAGTTAGTTTCATCAAATTTAACATGTAATTTTTCCTAAATAATATAATAATTTTTATTAAAAACTCTACATTCCTTATAAGTAGTGGAGCAACTTTGTAATATATCTTTATCAGATTTGGGTGTAAATTTTTGTTAGTTTTCTATCATATTCTGAATGAATACTTTTCAACCAAATACTCAAAAGTTTGATACTTTTGGTTTTTGGAATGTCCACAATTGATAACGAGTTTTATTAATAAAGGGTTGAATTAAAACTTGTTTTATTATATAGCAGAAAATACTAATTGAATCATCCCAAAAGTGTTTCATAATTGAGTATTCACTCAACAAGGTTCTTATTATTTCTTAAGGAATACAATTTCTTCTTTCAAAAAAACCATTTTTCGGAGGAGTTATAGGATTTTAGAAGTTCTGAGTAATAAATTTTTATTATAAAATGTTTCAAAATATGAATTTTAAATTGTCCACTATGAACACTATAAATAGTTATCAATGGAATTTTTTTTATTATTTTTAACTTTGGAAACAAAAGTTTGAAAATAAGTAAAGGATTCAGATTTATTTACTAAAAAATAAACCCATGTATATCTAGTTTAATCATAAACTAAAAAAAATACATTGTACTAACCTCCAATACCCCAATTTTTTGTAGGACTAAAAGTATCCATGTGCACTAGATATAAAGCATCAGAAGTTGATACTTCACAAATAAATTTAAAACATGACATATATTTCTAACCTTATTGACAAGTGTTAAAAAAAATTGAATAAAAAATATAAGCTCTAGAAAATCCCTCATAAGTATTTTCTTAGCTAACTAAAATAAGTTTCAAATGATACCATTTTTGAACATTTTATTCCATAACCATAATTGATCTTCCATTTCACTATGTAAAGGTATATCTTGTCTCCAAAGGTCTTCTAGGTTTAGTGTGTATACATTATCTTGTCGATGGGATGAAAGAATGAATTCATCCTTGAAATTATGTACTGTGCATTTATCATTACTAAAATTCATAAGGTAACCTTAATCACATAATTAAATTATGATTATAAGGTTGTTCTTAATACCTTTACTAAATAGAACATTTGAAATTAAATATTTTCAATGAAAAAAATTATTACTTGTCCTGGTAATTTCACCATGATCATTATCTATGAAGGTAAATTTTAAACCGTACCCCATGATACTCTTTTCAAGGAAATATTTGTCTCTAGTAATATTTCTGGAACACCCACTATCCATGTACCATATATTCGTTTTGTTGCTACAACCTTTGTTTTCCTGAAAACAAAATAATTACACTTTTGAAACCCAAAACATATAGGGTCCTAAAATATTAGTTTTTTTTCAAGAATCCACTTTTTTTAAGAAAAAGATTTGGGGAACCCTCAGTATTAATGTTTATTTAAAAACATTTATTTTCCCAATTAACTCCACAATCACATTTAGTACAAAATGGGGTATTTTCATGAATAAATAAGTTGTTATTAAAAATAGGTTTTATATTATTATATCCCAGTCCTAAACTATTACTGTGTGGATGGAGTTGTTTATACATTTTATCAAAAAACATCAATTCCAATAGTAAAGCTTAATTAATGTTTCCATAATAAAAAATATTAGACTTAATTTTTATTAATAAATACATATCAACATATGTATTAGTTTTTCAGGTGAGTTTTTCAAAACAGGTTTTCAAATTATTATTTTTAGAAATCGATTATTCTAAATATTTTAAAATATTGTATTTTTAAAATTTATTTTATCAAGATCTTTTCATATATTTGATATTTCATTTGTTGAAACATAAATTTTTTAATTAGCTTTTTTGGGTTTTTCATTAGCCTTATTATGTTTTTTCCAAAGTTTACAATTTTTATTTTCTAAAAGTTTTACATGAAGAGAAACTTATTAATTAGAAGGTAAATTATTATCATCACAAGAATATGTGGATTCTTCATTGGAATATATAGAAATCTTCTCATCAGGAAAAATTTCATTTAAATGAATAATAGTTAATCAATCATGTGATTGTTCCTTGTCCCTGAAACAATAATTTTCAAAAGGTATTTTGGCACAGATAATGATATTCCTCAATCCGAAATTATTATTATCAGATGAATAATCTAAATATTCTCCAACACTAACACTCTAGTAATCATTATAATTCAATAATTTTTTTCCTTTTTTACTTGTAGTACATTTTTTAATTTCTATCAAAAATTAATTCCTTTTTATATTTCCTTTACAGCTTTGGACAATCATGTCTTATGTTTCCACCTATATTACATTCATAATACGTATCTTCATAATCTTTCTTATCATTCATTTCCTTGTTACTTTTATTGTAACAATACCCAAAATCGTTTTTACCTAAAATATTCGTAATTTTTTAGAGAAATATTAACAAACTCATTTTCAAAATGTCCAGAATCACTTGAAACAGATTTAACAATAACCTTTTTCTTTGTTGATTTAACAACCATCTATGGAGTTTGAGATTTTATTTGATTTTAAGTAATAGAAAATGGAACTCCACCATTCTTTTTATTTAATTTCATAGCTTCTCTTTTAAATATATTATGATATTAAAAAATTGTTCCAAAAAGATCATCCAGAGTTACATTTATAATCATTTTAGATTCAAAAAGATCTATTCTATTTGATTTCCAATCATTGGTAATAATATCAATAATATTTTCAACAATTATTCTATCCTATAATCCTTTATCTCAACCATAGCTTGCAAACTTTTAACAATTTTCTTAAATCTTTGTTATACCATTATAATAGGTTTACCATAAGAAAATTAAAATGCATGATAATTGGATCTATACACTTCTCTTGAGGTTTCAAAAACTTTTGATGTTCCAAAATGAGTAATATATAACACGATCCAAATAATTCTAGATTATTCACAAGAATAAATCTTACAATACATGTTTCTTTTCATGGAACACAACAAATTATTCCTTACGTTATAATTAAAATGATACTTTTTCTTTTCTTGAATTGTAAAATTTCTAACTTCTTTATCATGAATTTTATATTCACCAGTCAATATAACAAAATTATCTAATATTATGTTGATCAAAAAATTCTTCATTCTATATCTCTAGTATTCATAATTATTACCATAAAATTTTTGGTTTAATAAGATCATGATTATCTATAGATCCAACATTTAGTCTTACCATCTTTTTAAAAAAAATACAAACAAAAACATTTAAAAATACATGTTACTGTAACAAATTTTTATAATAATTTTATTATAAAAAATGCTAAAAAACAATAATAACTTGAAATAGTAAAGAAATAAAATAATCATCAAGTATTTTATTAGTGTAATCCTCCTCTAATACCAAATGTAAGTATAAGTAAAACTGAGATTTCGCTCTAATACCAATTGTATGATTGAAATGCATATGTAAATGAATAAATAAAATAGTGGGAGGGGGAATTTTAATTTTAGAAAATTTAATTTTTAATCTTAAAAGGGAACATTTTAATGAAATTAAAAAAATTGTCTTAAAAAAACATCTTATGTATTCAAACAGTGACCAGAATTTTCCCTTGATTTAGATAAAAAGGCTATTGTAATCAAGTCAATTACAATATGTAATATATAGGTTATAAAAAATAATTTATTCTATATTAATAGAATATAGAATCATATTTAGTAAGTTAAAATAATGATGTTTAATCATAATCACAATAGAAAATGAGAATCGTAATCATATTGATTATGATTCATCAGAGTAATATAAAAATGTATGGATTCAATCTTAAAGCACCTAAAATCGTATTTAGATTGAAAATATGTATCATAATAAATATATTATGATAAATGAAATACAAATAGAATGATGAAATAAAAGTATCACATTATATTAAATGTAGTGAAAATGAAAAACTTGTAAGAAAACAAGCAATAAAATTGAATAGAATTATTTTAACATAAAGTGAAATGAATCCAGTAAGCTAGGATAAAGGTAATTTTTTATACTTAAAAGAATGTTTTTTATTTTTATTACATGAGAAATAACTTCATATGATGATCAAATTTTTTTCTACCTATCCAAGACAACCCTCGATATGATTATCGTCTCTATCTTGTTATCCCCACAATCCCTTGATATGATGATCAACTCTATCTTGTTATCCCTACAGGACCTAGATAAATAAGGTAAAGGGTCCTCTATCTTCCTATCCTTAGAATCCCTCGATCCTAATCAAAATAGTCGGATGGCACAAATAAAATACAATAGATTACTAAGGAGACAAACTAATTAGGTTTCCTTAATAAATACTCTAAAGAAATAAAAAATATTGAGAACAAGTTGTTCATCATATTTAAACCTTAGAAAAATCAAAATAGAAATAGAAATGAGAGTTATAATATCATCACACTTCAGTTCTCATCAACTAAGTACTGAGATATTCAAATTACATAGTATTTATAGGAAATATTCTAATTGTCATCCTTGTCCTCCAATAATCTTATTTTCTATGATATTTTCATAAGGAATTGGACAACTGGAACCCCAATGGTATAATAATAACTAAATACACGATGCCATTTTTTAAAACATATTATAACATATGTCATGGAATCATTTTTTATATGTTTTCAGTGTAAAATTTATTCCTTTACGATATAATATAGTATTTCATATTAGTAATTTATCCTTAGTCAATCTAATAGATTTTTTTGTAGTATGTCATTATGATTATTTTTATGAGTATGAATCCAATGTTATCTATTTAGATGTAAAATATAAAGGAAACTTTGGTCTATAAAAAAATAGTACAAAAAGTTTTTATGTATGATGTGATATGGTGAATCTGATTCTTCTCAGATCAATGCTCATTATGTCAATTTTATTGAATAAACTAAGTTTATATTCAATAATACTTATGTGTAAATATAAGTATGGTAAAATATATATGTTTTTAATAAAAAAATTCTTAAAATACATTGGAAAAAATATTTAGTAATTAAGTATTTAAGAAAGAGTTTGTTATTTACAAAACAAAAGGAATGGAAAAGTTAAATTTTTTGTTTTGACTCAACAATGAATATAGTAAAAGATATTTTATAAAACCATTTTAGAAAATAAAGTTTCATTATAATTGAATTATTATTTTGAATAAAACATGTATTGAGAATATGTTTGTTGTTAAATATGTGTATAAATGTATAGTTTTTATCATTAAAATGACATAAATTCATTTATAATTTTTTGTTTATAATTCGAGAAAGAAAATTTATTAAAATTTATTAAACATATTTGATGTTATAGATTTTGAATCTTGGGAAAACTCTTTAGGAATTATGATAAGGATGGTCATTGTGATAAAGAGGGACAACTCAGATAAACAAATAATTATTTATATGGTATTAAAGAAATAAGGCCAACAAATATAAGTAATAACAAAATGAAGAGTGAATTTTATTTCACCTTGGGGTATGATTAAAAGGAAAGGGTTTAAAAAAATACTCCCATGAAGGATGATATTGATGCTTCACCAAAAACAAGAAGAATGTTCTTCTATTTTGGAAGAAGAGGACACATCATGGATTAGTATAAAATCCCATGTGTGTTATTTTTTATGGAATTAAGTTATAAAAAATAACATATTCAATCCAAGAAAAAATGTATTATTTTGGTGGAATATATTTGTGATAATTAAGAATAATTTGAATTTCTAGATAAGTTTCAAAATACAATATGGCTAAATGATTCCTAATAAATAAGGTAGAAGTTGCTACCATGTTTATCATTATCCAATAGAATTAATGAAAATACTTCCATCATAAGAGTAAATGAAGAAAATGAATAAAAAAATATAAATTAATGTATGTTACATGTTAACTATGTGAAAATGGACATTACACACAAGGAAGAATATGAAAATAAAAAGAATACCATTCTTACCAATTAAATTGTTTTCTATATAAATAAATGAGAAATCATGAAGCGTTGTTAAAATTTTAAAGCTGAAATGAATAGTGTTTCTTAGTTGATATGATAATATCAACCTTGTTTCCATCACTAAGAAGAACAATAGAAACCATCATAATATCATAACTATTTATTTTTTTTTCTATATAGGGAACCAAAGGTGATGAATTAATGGGATAATTGGATATATAATCTTGCTTTAAAAGTATTATAGATAGGGAGATAATTCCATCATGGTATTATCATTCTTAAAATTTCACCATATTTTAATTAATAGTTATGATAAATTTTATTACAGTTCATTAGAAAAATATCACCATTCATGAAGTGTTGACAATGATAACACTAAGGAAGGAGATATCACTATTATGTATTTTCTCATATGTTGCAACTTTTTTTTTATTAAATCAGTTTTGAATTTAAGGGGGGAGAAATTTGATCATTAAATGACATAAAAATCAATAATATTATTAGTAATGAATCATTATTGAGGAGAAAGTCAGGAAATTAATTGTTCACATTTTTTTATGCATCTAGTATTACACAAAATGACATAGAGTTGATTAATTGATTACTCAAAAGTGGTAACAACATTTGTCTTTATTTTCAATACTGAGGAGATATAAGAAAATTAGAATATTATCTTTATTTCATTATGGTTTTTTATTTGGGTCTTTGGTAATAGTGAGGTTCCCAGTCAACCCAAAGTAGTTTATTAAAAAAAGGACTTATAGAATATTGTCATCAAAACACGTATGATGCATTTAATATACATCTAAAGGGGGACTTTAAAGATATGAATTGATTTTGGTGAAGAGAATTATATTTGTTACAACATGTAATGGAGTCAATAAAGATGGATGGAAATAAATAATATAATGAATGAGGATATTTGAGGAACCCATTAGAATTTTATATATCTTATATCTTTTTCAAGTTATATATATTTTTTTATCTATGTGTGTATCCATAGAAAATAAATTATGAATATGAGGTTCTTTTAATGATTATAATTTTTGATTTATCTATTAAGGATTAAAAAATGAATACATCATTTTTAACTAATTATAACTCACTAGATATTATCATAGATCAATTTTATGATTTGGAAGATAATGATATGGTTCAAATATAAAACTACTACTGTTTGAATTGTGATGTAAAAAAATAGAATTAAATATTGAGAATATTGATGAGTTGAAGAAGCTCATGAACATGAAAAACCAAAAACTAAAATTGAGATGAGGTTTAGGGAGTATAATGATTATTCTAGAATTATTATGGTTATAAAGAAGAACGAAGTTTCTTATTAAGTGAGATTTTATCCTTTTTGTTCTTAGGGTGGTGAAATATATATTTTATGAAAGTTTTAATTGTACGATGATGAATTTTAAGAGATTATTTTATGTAGAGTTGAGATAAGTTTTATATATGTTGATGAAGGCTTAAAGAATTCTCATTGTATGGGTTTTCATATTTGAAGAAGGGTTTAGTGGGTTTGATCTAGTGAAAGATACATTAATGTACTCCCAAGAGTTATTATATGTTGTATAAGCTTTTGCAATAATTATAGTGTGATTGGAGATGGTTTGATGATATCTTGATGTGATTTGAGTTGAGTTGATGTGGATAAAGAGTTTATAGATAAGTTTAGAGAATGTTTTATAAGTAGGTATTAGTAAAAAGTATTTCTACTATATATTTATGATTAAACAAGATATATTGAAGTCAATATAAGATTGAATTCAATATTAATAAGTTTTTTTATGAGTAATCAAGATTCTATATATGAGTATATTTATAATATGAAGGCTACATATGTTTTCCAATTTTATGAGAAAATGACGATGTGGCTATATATGAATAAATAGAAGAATTTAGAGCCCATGTATGAGTAACTATATTATTTCAGTTGTAATATAAAATTCATCTTGGTCTCAAATATAAATAATCATATTTTCATATTAGATTAAACTAACTATTTCATAAATTGTGTATAATAAATATATCCCAGTTTAGGATTAAATTTAATCTCACATGTAATTAATCATGTGTTTTTGAAGTCATGCAAGAGTGATATGGAGGTTTCAAATCCATTCCCGAGTAATTTGATACTCATGTCAAATTAAACTATCAATTTTAAATGCTTCATAATATCAAATAGTTGGTACTTAAGAGATATGTTTCTATAATGTGGGATTATTGAGTCAATATTTATTGATAAAAGTCCCACTGGAGTGGAAATTGGGGTGTGTTTTTTGGTAAGAAATTGGAAATAATAATCAATGTAGTCTATTTTGGAATTTTTTAGTCCATATATTTAAATCTAGAATAAATATACTGGTGTTATATATAATATATAGAAAATATGTTATTGGTAATTTATGATAATTCAATTAATTAAGGAGGGTACCTATATATGGAAATGGATCACCTTTATAGATGTGATGTTTTGAAAAAGGAAATTTCATTAATTTTAAGAATTAATTGAATATATGATAAGAGGTTTTTTTGGTTTTTATGATGTATAGATGATGAAAAATGGAAATGGAAAGAAAACCATTCTCTATAAGTAAAAAGTTTTTCTTTGTATGTCTGTTTTTCAGAAGTTATGAATTTTGAAAAGGCATTAATATGTATAAAGTGTACGGAGGTATGTCAACTATTTCCTGATACATAATTAGTTTCATGAGTAAAATAAAAGTTTCCCTTTTCATAAGAAGCTACCAATATATAATAACATTTATGAGTCATGTAATAGTATTTCAATTGTAGATTTTCTAAAATTCGACATGCATGAGGTTGAAAGATATTTTATTTGTCATAAAACCTGATTAACAAATTAGATAACCAAACATAGAAATAATTAAACCATGTTTGAGTGGGGATTAAATCCATGATGTTTCAATTATTTTAAGGAAATTTTATGGATGTTTTGTGGAGGTGGTTTTGACCATGCACACTATGTCATGGAATGAGAAGTTGGAAACATGGATTGTTATAAAACTAAAAGATGGATGTATTTTAAATTACATGATTTGAAAGTAGTTTTTGAATCTAGTTTTGGTTGGTGGGTCATGTTTTGAATTTATTAATTTTTTGTTTTTATGAATAATTTTTTTGGCATAGAAAGTGGAGATTTGAACTACTTCATTTAAAATGGATTTTCAATAAAAACACAAGGGATGTGTTTTGATAAAAATAATGAAGGAGATATTCTAAGAATTAGGTTGCTATATTATTTCAGAATAAGTATTTATATTGTATTGGGTAATAGGATAGATAAATAGATAGGGTTTTTTTTCATAGAAATCATGCTGGAAAACCAAGAAGCGTAGAGATAGTGTTTTTTCCTGTTTTCCCATAAGAGAGAAGAATATGAAGAGAAGGGTGATCTATGGGACTCATTTATGTATGTTCCTTGTGATTTTATTTAGATATAATAATGTTCAACATATTAATACATCACCATTTGTGTAATACCATTATTATTTTATGAATGTTGAAGGTAGTTGCACATGGTGGAGTAGGCACATTACCTAGGTGTTGGAGAGCAGTAACCTTTCATTTGTTCATGGGTTTGAACTAGGTTAGTAGGTTAAACCCCTAAGAAACCTATAATAACAATTAGTGAGATCTGTTATTTCAGGTGCATAATCACATTTCCATGCATGATCCTTGGATTATCCCATTTGGGTAAACCATGTTACTTGGGGTGCTTTAGGCCCACACTCCTAGTTCTGGTGATAAAAATACATTCTCTACTCATAGTATTTAACAAAAAATGATATAAACTAAGATAAACATAATATTGTTTTACAAAATTTAAATAATTTAAACATTACATCCCATAAATAAACACAGAATCCTTGGAAATTATGTTACAATGGTTTTTAGAATCAACTACATAAGTAACTTATTTTACGATACTTGTGAATATTTCTACATAATGTAACCACACTAGAACCCATTCTAATACTTATAGGATACAATAATCTTAATAACCTAGTGAATAAAAACATAATAAATGGGTGAGACCAACCTGTTAGTAAAAGGAAAAAATAAACAGTGTTTCATCATGGTTTATACCACAAACATTTGATAAATCATAATTATGGGAGAAATATCTTATTAAAAATAATATGGGAAAATAACAGATATATTAATGAATAAATATCAAGACCTATAGTCTTAAATTATCAAATATATCAAATTTTATAGGAGTAGATAATCATGACATAATAAACATGACTCTTGGTGGGATAAAATAAGCATATAACATAGTAAAAAGACATAATAAAAATAAATGGAAATCACTACCTAATTCAAATAACACCATGGAGAATAAATCACTACAAAATTACTATAATCCCAATATAGTAGGAATCATTTCATGATATCCAAAATATAGTGGAGTATATATCACTTCCCTATTCCCATAACAGAGGGGAGTAGGAATCACTTATGGATTCCTATAACATAGTGGATCAGAAATCAATTCCCGATTCCCATAACATATATGATAATACATCAATTACCGATAACTATAACATAGTCAAGCATGCATCACTTTCTGATTTCTATAGTTATCTAATGATAAATAAAACTTAACAAAATCATTAGAGGAATAAATAGGATCCAATCCCTCATAATCTATACATCGGTTTTCTATAAAATAACAATAATTCATCATACCACAAATACCCATGGAATTAAAATGGGTTCATATAATTTCAAAATGGTATTTTATACCATTATATCAAAAGTATACCAGTCGATACCAAAAATTAAGTCACCCAAAATATTATTTCACATAGGCATGCAGAAGGTAATTTGTAAAACATAACTTTATAGGCTTAAATATTTTTGGGGATAGATGAAAAATACTATTCTAATTGTTTAAAAAATCACATTGAAATCAAGAATAAATATCCCATTTTAAAATTCTTTATAACCCCTAAGAATTTTTTTCCTTTTAATGAAATATATTGAGGTTGATAAAATAGTTTGTCATTTTAAAATTTAAACCAAAAATGTTTTCCATTTTTTTTATAAAATATAATTTTCAAAATAAATTATTTCAAAATACATAAAAAATTTTAAGCCTTTAAAATCCCGGATAAAATCAAGAATTTATTTTTAAAATAAAACATTTACACTTAAAAGATATAAAAATATTTATTTTTTTCCTTTAAAAGTCATTAAGAATTAAAATGATTTTGGAAATAATTTCAAAATATGTAAATGAATATTTAAAAAAGAAGTATGCTCAAAATGATGAAAGAGACAATAAACAAGTTTTAAAAAAATGTTTTTACCATAGTGGTTAAATATGAAGTTATGAGTCACATTAAAAAAATGTTAAGTAAAAACTTTTGAAGACATTTACTTTTAAATATTGTCTTAAATAATGAATCCTTGAAAAAAAATTAAGGTTTTCTATATGATATTTGGAGTGAGAGATAAAAATTTTAACTTGAAAGGAAAATACTTTTTAATAGTTTAATTTTTTTTATTAAAGAACTCATAAAAAAAGAAAATAAAACTTCCTTTTGAAAATAGTGAAAGGTTAATATTAAGGTAACATTAGGTAACACATAATTAGGTTTCAAAGTATATAGGATAATATTAATTGTAATATAAAATATGTACACGGAAAAGAAATAGTAGTTAAAAATGTTGAGAATTATTCTTAACAATGATATAATATTGATGAAGAAATTCATCAAGGAAAAAAATTTGAATTAAAAATTTAAATCCCACTAGAGATATATTTAATTATATTATAATCATAAAATAGTTTAAAACTATCTTGAAAAACAATCATCAAAAAGTTATAATTATGACCCAAGAAAAGAATTTGAGTAATGAAAAATACCTTACAACTTAAGAAACATTTTAATGAAAAAATATTGTGATAGGGTACTTGAAATTGACTTAAAATAAAATAAATAAAAGATATTTTATGATATTATATATAAAATATTATATATACACACCATTTAAATGAAAATTGATGCATAAAACAAAACATGACTCAAAGAATGGAAATTGTGATAGAGCACCCGAACTTTTTATTCATGTTTAGTTGAACATGCTATAAAATCCTATAAAATAAAAATATCCATCCTAAAATTATTCACATTTATTTCATTTTTTACACTTAAATTATAATTATTTATTTTACATTTAATAGTTGTAGTTTATTTTTATCAATAGATGTTTGTAATATTAATTATTTTTAACATGATTCAAAATGTCAATGTCGATACCTATTTATTGATAAAAATATCATAATTCCGATATTTTTTATGGTAATAAATATATGTTCCAAAATTGTTTAAAAATTTCTACATTTGTCCCATGTAATGACTTGACCCACTATGTCCCACATGGTCAGCGGAAGGTAGGGTCACCACAAAACGAACCATGTCTATAATAGGTCAGGGTCTAGATACAAGTGCAGAGAAGGAATAAATATAATGGGAGGAATTTTAATAATGAATCTATATGTGTCCATGCAAACATCCCCATGAAATTTCATGGAGGAATATAATGTTAAGACTATAACTTCTCAAGATAAACCTTTCATGTAATAAACACTAGGGAATAAATCAGAGTACAATGGAATACAACCAAAGTGTGAAGGGGAAAGATGCACACCCAAATATAAATAAAGTCTCAACCTAAAAAAATATAAATAAATAATCTTGAGAGAACATTAATGCTGATCTCCAAGCTCCTCCACTATACGCGGTCAATGCACCTGTGTATCACTATGCTCCACCACAATCACCCACATTCTATATGTTGTCTGCATAAGACATGACATGTGAGAGAGAAGGCCATGTAGGGGTGATTATATACATTCTTAGTTGAAGGAATTGAAACTAAAATAGAGTGATATAGAGATATAACAATATTCATCTCCACCAAAAGAAAGAGGGAAACAAAAAACTATTAGATACACAAATATATGCTCATATAATCCCATATGAGAGGGAAAATAGATCTCCATCTCATAGCCCATCCATATTTGATGAGTAAACATGCAGCTCTATAAGTCTATCACCAATGACCAATATCAAACACAACCTCACCAAAATATGTTTGGAGGGGCCCACACCACACAAAAATGTTCCAAAACTGAGGGAGAAGACATATCCTATATAGGACCCGCACACCACTAGAGCTTGAAGATGAGGGATTACCATTCCATGGGTAGAAAACACATGCCCTGTAGTAGTAAGGGGATTACTGAACCTAACTATATAAAATATATGGGGAACCCAAACTCTAATGTGATGGGGGTGTACTAACCCTAACATCTCTCTAATAGCCTTAGGATCCCACACTTTGGTGTGATAGGGGTGTATTGAACCTGAAATCTCTCTAATAGAATGCCGAATCCATTCCCTAGTGTGATAATGGATTATTTACCCAATCATCTCTATGATAGAATGGGAAACCTACACCCTAGTGTCATAGGGGAGCACTGACCCTCTAATGTATATAATAATCCCACATAATCACTAAGATCTTCATGCATTGGTTGAATAAACATCATGCTCAGAATATCTCATTTGATATCTCAAAATCCAATATGATGTTTTTCATGGAGTTATATGAGGGAAAACACTTAGGATATGCTACTCATGGGAATAAATCTACATCAAAATTAAGGATATAAAACATTAATAATATTAATATAGGATTTCATGTTGTGTATGGGGTCCACCTGGTGTTTGTCCCCGCTTGACTACCTGGCTATGTTATTTCAGAAACATCTTAGGATGTTATGTATTTTTACATGGTGTACCCTAAGGGATACATAGTGTATATGAAAATACAAGGAACTAGTTGTAAATTTAAAATTATGATCATTTATTTTATCCCATTCCCATGTACTTTGGTACATGGTGTGTCTTTCCACATGGGGCCCCAGTTGTGTGTGGCTAGAAAATGACTTGGCCACCTGGGCAGGGTCACATTGAGTGTAAAGCCACATACACAATGTGTGATGTTTAAATTTACTTGAGTACCTAGATCCATATCAAAGGGACTACATGATATGTTTTCTTATGGAATATTCCCCATGTTGTTAGGTTTTTCACATAAAGTCCATGAGGTTTCCATATACACACTAATCACTACAAATCACACCTGAAGACTACTAAAAATTATGGGGAACCATATAAAAATGTTATTTAATAGACTCTGATGGATGGAAAATGGAATCCGGCAATCATCTTAATGTTTTCATCACTTGTCATGAGATGTAGGGCCACGAGTTACTACACATCACCACTTCAGTTCCAAGATCCATGATGCATCTCCTGTAATCCATCCCGATATACAAGAAAAACACTGATCTATTCATCATTCTACAAACCACCAGAAAATTTTTTTGGGGGGGGGGTTCAATCTTGCTTGAATCCACCCCGATAGTGTTGAACCACAACCACATGTGCCAATGGAGAAGCCCATGATTAACAGGTGGGGGAAAGGCATAAGAAAAAAGATGAAAAATATGATTGGAAAATCATTCTAGGAAAAAGATCATAGAACAGGTAAAATAGTGTGAGAAAATCATATAATCCAAGAATTAATGTAATTAAATAGTTTTACTTGTCAATGATGCTTATGTGAAGAACTTGAAGTCACCAATTAAAAACTAGAAAACTAATAAATGATCAATCATTTAATCAAAGGAGTGAGAACAAAATTGAAGAGGCTTACCTTGAAAATGGATCAATATTTAGTGAAGAACACTTTTTATAGTAATGTATAGGACTCAATGAATCCAATGCCTCCCTTTCCACCATGATTCGATCATTTCTTTCCATTTTATTCTGAATCTCTACTAAGTAATTCATTGATTTTTCTCTTAGATATCACAATGGTTAGACAGATAACCCTTGGAAAATCATTATAAGATGATATATTAGAGTATTTAATTAGGTCATTTAACAAAATAAATAAACAATTAATTAATTTATTTTAATTAAATACACCTACCAACATCTACCATAACTAGATCCCTTACACTTACCATCCTTAGGTTTCACATAGGTTATACCCCATGTACCAGAATCAACCATGGTCAGATTTTTGATCTGAGGATCCATTCAAAACCTATTACAATAATATTGAAAAACTATAAGCAGATGATATTAATAAATTAAATATTTTTATAATATTAATTCTGGGATCACTGGGCCTTAGAATATCATTGCATCTTAGTTCATAGTTTGGAAAATATTCATTAAAACATTTCAATGTCTTAAAAGGGAAAAAGAGGCTCAGTACATTATTCTCCTCCTAAAACAATTTCATCCAAAAAATAAGGATCTAAATAAAATTTTGGGAATAATGAGCCTAAATTTGGATCTCACATTCCTAGAAACTCTATTATATACTCCCATGATTCAAGAATACACAAAATAAGAGAATGGTAAATCCTAACAGGATTATCTCGAGTATATCTTTAACTGCCACCAGGTACTTCATAAAGGTAGATCTATCATTGATATTAAACTATCCATCATCAATGATGTGCATATAATCAATCACATATCTGATCAACCATGACACATGGAATAAATAATGCACCCACTCTAACTATGGGGGTATTTCTAAGAGGAAAACAACCTTTCCATCCCTCCATAGGACCTCAAACAGCACAATGAACCATGTGAAAGTTCTCCTCCTTGAACAAACCTCCATACTCCTTTTCATGGGGATACTATCAAGAAAACATGGTATCCAATTTTAAACTCCAAGGTCCTATGATGTCAATCTTCATAAGATAACTATTAGCTCTAGGTTATCCTCATATGCTCATGAGTTGCCTAATCATTATGCATCCTCACCTGGATCATCTCTGAACCAACTAGATATGTCTCACCATTATTTTTACAACACAAGGCTAACGTGGAGGGTCTTATGTACATGACCTCAAGATGTATAATAATGATCAAAAAGCGATATATGTTATTATAAGAAAAAAATATAATGTAAAGTGATCCTCCTTACATTGGATGAAGTCCAAAACATAATTTCAAAGAATATTGTCCAATACCAAGAAAATGTTCTAAGCATTCCTTTATGTATGGAGGAGAAATGTTGTAGACATTCGAAACTTGGTCATGAATGCCTCTTATATGACCCTTCACATTTGTGCATAAACAACACGTCCGGGTTAGAGAAAATAAGTGAGGGTATACCCAGGAGATGGACGATATTTTGGACATACAACTATCCCATACTCATCACCGAACAATTCACCTAGATAGAAAAGAATTTTAAATAACTTATAAATAGGTCAAGAATCACCCATATTTCATCTTAACCTCTCATTTTCCCTGGAATCCCCATAAAACATTCTATGGATATCTCATCCCATTTACTCTAAATAATCTATAGAGGTTGTGTAAAACCTTCCAAAACATGATGTTGAGCATTCACCTACTGACATGTGAGATGTTGAGAGACGAACTCATCAATATTTATCATCATTACAACCCAAAAAAACATTCATTAATGGCCACTAGACATATTCTATACAACATGATGTAAAAAAGGAGAAGTGTGAAACATTCCCTCACATATTCTCACATCATTACTGGGACCACTTTTTGTACTTGAAAAATAATGACATGTACCACTATTTATGAGAATCTATCTAGTGAATCTCCAAAATATATATGGTCAAATAGAACCTAATAGTCGATGTATTCCAAATAAGCCTCCCTCAGACACTATATAAGTGAATGATTCAACAAAATTGATTTAAGAAAAGATGCTCCCCTCTCCTCCACCAGTGTCACCTGTAAATATGCCAACTGCTCAGACAAATCCTCCACCAAACAAGAGAAAGACTTCCTAATAAGGGAATCTACCACCACACTTCCCTTCCCAGGTGTATAGACTATCCCAAAGTAATAGTCATAAAGGAACTGTAATTAGTACATTTTTTATAGGTTTAAATCATCTTCATGATGACATCCTTGATACTATGATGGTCAAATTAAATAACAAATCACTCTCCTTAAGAATAGTTCCTCCATGTATTTAGAGAGAGGAGTAACACAACAAAATCCACATTGTTAGCTGCATAGTACATCTTATGGGGTCTCAACTACCTTGAACCATATGAAATCATTTCATGCATTTGTATCAAAACACAGTCGATCCCATCTCTAGAGGACTCAAAATAAAATTCATAATCTAATCCCTTTTCCAATAGTCTCAAAATAGGATCACTATTCAGCTGAAGCCTCAACTCCTTAAAGTAACTCTAACACTACTCAATCCAAGTAAACGGTTCCTCTTTCCACGTCAAGGTAGTAAAAGAATATTTAATACAAGATAATCCTTCCATGAACCTCTTATATCACCCCACCAAGATAATAAAACTCTACACCTCCAACATGTTCTTGGGTGGATCCCAAGAAATCTATGCATTAATATTCACCGGGTCCACATCTAATTCATGTGCAGAAATAACATTCCCTAGAAAGTGAACCTCATAGATCTAGAAATGGACGTTTGAGAGTTTACTATAAAGTTGGTTCTCCCAAATTAAGTCAAAGACCATTATATATTTCTCTATATGCTCCTCATCTGGCACAGAGTAGATGAGTCTGTCATCAAGGGAGATTACCACAAATCGGTCCAATTATGCATGGAATATCTGGTTCAACCAATCCATGAACACATTAGGGGAATTCATTATACTTAAAGGTATCATCAAGAACTCGTAGTGTTTATATAGACATTATAATTATATCTTTGTAATATTATCATCACAAACCCTCAACTAGTGTAAGCTGCACTTGATATCGATTTTTGAGAACCAAATCATGCCTCACAATTGATCGATGACGTAATCTATCATTTGAAAGGGGTAAATTTTTTATCATGTCCCAGTTCATATGATGATAATCAACATAAAGCTGCATCATGACTTCTACCTTTTTATGAACAAAACTGGATCATCCCATGGGGACACACTGGGTCTGATAAAAACCTTCTCTCAAAGGCCATCTAACTTCACCCTCATCCCACAGTGCTTGATAGGAGTCATATAATATACCAAAAAAATATATTATCTAGGTACAAGGGTGAAATTAAATGTATAAGTTCATATCCCTCCTTTTAGTTAGACTAGTAACTTCCTCAGGTAAGACATCCATAAATTACTCCACACAGGCTGCAGGAATGCTGATGCTTGAAGATACCACTATTCCAAAGGGTAAACTCACCTGATGATGGGTGAGGGGATTCAACCTCCCACACCTATGACCCATTCAACCTACCATTATATCTCTCTAACCCAAAAAAGGATAATCTCATCTCTTCTGTTCAAAGGAATATGACCCATTTGCGATGACAATAAATCTGGGCTTGAATAATGAAGAAATTGTCAATTCCCAAGATTATGTCACCAGTTTAATCATGATAAAAAAGGGGTCCCATGTGAAAAAATATCTACCATGTGATATCCCAAACTACCAACATATGAGTGATATTAATGAATCACTCCCTATTTGAACCTATAACCATAACTACTAAACTAATGAATCAATTGGATGTTCCATCTCTCACTCTTGGAATAAATAGATGAAGGAAAGAATACAAACTATGTGTATTAGTATTAATGAAAGATTATAATAAAAAAATATTATACCTAAAATAATATATTTTGGAAGCGGGTCATTGTTGGACCCCGAACCACCTTGAGGGTGGGGGTGAATTTGGGTGTAATGTTTCTCTCTCAAAACGATGGATCTTTTTTAGACATTGGTAAGAACTCATTTAAACTTGTATACTGCTTTTGTGAAGTAATTAAAACATTCACATGCAGAAGGAAAACACAAAACTTTTACTTGGTTCACCACTAAGGGCTACATCCATGGAGCATATAACAACAGATTTCTGGTCATACCATAGTCCACTACCCTTCACTAGCTGTTGATTATAATGGTTTGGTCACAATCACTTTATCCTAGGCACACTGTCTTTAAAAAAGTGTAGGGATAGCTCAATACATCCCTTATATAAATTTTTTTGACTCCCCCTGGCTCACTACCTTTGGTGAAGGCATTCTCATTTTATCGACTTAAAGGTATATTCAATAGATTGGAATGGTAGTCTTTATTTCTCTCTCTATCTCTAGTATGAGACACTTCTTTCATCGCAGTCTCGAATAGATGCTCTTTTATATTCAATCTTTTTCTTTAGTAAGAATACTGAATGCACTAAATCTTCTTCTTCTTTTCAACTAGAATCATAAGAACTTTTTTGATTGTCCATGTAATGAAGCTTAGCTCACTAGGAATAATCCAAATCAACTTATTATCCTTTCCTCTGTTCATATATACATGAAATCAAGCATGTGGAATTTATATGAACTCACCCCTTTCTTCCACTTATTCTTATTCTTCCTCTCTGTCACGACCTGACCCAATGGGGCTTGAGCCACGACACCCCAAGCCCACCTCCAATAGGCCATGGGTAGGCATCTAGCGTCGAGTAGGCTATCACA
The DNA here is from genome assembly GCA_963277665.1 of Viscum album. Classification (NCBI taxonomy): domain Eukaryota; kingdom Viridiplantae; phylum Streptophyta; class Magnoliopsida; order Santalales; family Viscaceae; genus Viscum; species Viscum album. The sequence continues at coordinate 511,433,410 of OY728142.1, read as the reverse complement.
CACATGGGAGACATTAGCCCAAGGTACCTGTACACACACCCCCACACACACCTCCACGAAACACTGCAGAGATATAAAAAACTGAAAAGAAAATGCATACATACATCTATCCCAAACCAGAGTGAAATAGCAGAAGTACAATAGGGAAAAACAGGGCCCACCAAAATAAAACTACAAAAGTGTCAAACCTGCTCAGAAGGAGGGAAAACACTTCCAAAACACCATCTGGTAAGCTTCGCGACATAGCTCTGGTAAACACCCCGGTCAAACCCGCTCACTATGCTCCGACTGCTCTGGGAACTCCTGAAACTCTATCGAAAGGTCTGTGGTCTGCACAAGACATAAACATGTGTGGGAAAAGTACATATAGGGGTGTGTATAACAATACTCAGTAGGTACCCAAAAACCCAGAACAAAAGAGAGAAACTGAAAGGCAATAGCCCACTCATCCCAGCTAGAGGAAACCCGAACGAGAGAGAAACTCCATCTCATGACCATCCTTGGATAAACACAACAAGTCATCTCAGCTCTGGTGTATGCCCATATATACACCTTGAACAATCCAAACATACTTAGCTCATGCACCAAGCCACATGAGGTTCTGACCCCATCACCAAAAACGATTCAAAACTAAGAGAGCACACTCCCCAATCACCGTCATCCCAGATGACACTCGTACGAGAGATACACTCCATCAGATCCCACACAAACACCTCAGACGCTCACCCGATAGATCATGCTCATCGGATATCGTCACTAAGGAAACCTCACAGAAACTACATAAACACCAAACTCCTCAAATAGGGGATCCCTCCTAGGGTCCGCTAGGGGATACCAAAACCCACACCAGTAGACAAAGATCTCATAGATAGGGGATCACTCCCAAGGTCCGATGGGGGATACCACAACCCGATCTGGCATTCGTAGATCTCACAGATAGGAGATCACTCCTAGGATCCACTAGGGGATAGAACAACCCGATCTGGCGATCGGCATAAACACGACACACAGATAAAGGATCTTCACCCATGTCATTATAGTCACGACGATACCGAAACCCTATCTAGTACATCTCGCACTGTAGGGGATTGAACTGATGATACTGCAACCCTACCGACTCCACGTGCTGAGTAGGGGATCGTATAACCAAAAATACTGCAACCCTACTATAAACCTCATGCTGAGTAGGGGATCATAAAACTGATGATGCCACAACCCTACCGAGCACGACCCACCACATAAGAGATCATATTTCCGATGATACTACAAACTCTACAAAGTTAACCTACGAGATAGGGGATCACCGCCCGAGGATAACCGGTCACAGTGATACCAAGAACCCGGTCTAGGGTAACGATGCTAGATGATCCCACCCCGAGCCCAACAGAGGGATGCCACAACTCTAACAGATTAAACATCCCATCGAGAGAATCACAAGCCTATACTTGGGCTATGATGCAATGCAAACCCTCATAGGAACGAACCAAGGGAGTACCTTCAACCACTGCTGGTCCAAACATCACTAACCTGAGTGACCCACCACAATGCCACCCCGCACACCTCTAAGGCCGATACCAAGGCCACCATCACGATCCACATGAAAAAACATGCAGGATAGGCTGTTTACTCGCTCGAAATGAACAACCGGTGAAAAGGGAACTATTCACCGTAGCTAGCATGTGTGGGGCCCATACAACTATCCTGAAACTCATCAAGCAGATCATACCACAATGATCCCCTCAAAAAAACACATAGAATGGACTACTCGTTCATCCGAATCGGACACTCGGTGAAAAAGGAACTATTCATCGATGCTAGCTCGGGTGGGGCCCACGCTTCGATCCTGAAACACATCGAACGGATCGAACTATTGCGATCCTCTTGGAAAAACACACAGGATCAACTACTCATCCGCCAAAATTAGACTCCTGGTGAGAAAGTTGCGTTTCTCCGTAAACACCCCAAACCCGGCCTCGTGGGGCCTGCTCCACAAACTCTGTCGCAACACCCAGAAACCATCAAGAAAAGTTCATCGTACCATCAAGGCCCCAATGCCATTAACAGTACGTCAATCGGACTCTCCGGGTAGAAGATACAACTGCTTGAAATTGAATAATAATAAAATATAATTATTTTATTCGATGTTTCAAGCTCGCATGCCACGATCCCAAACCTTAATGTTCCCAAACCCACACTGAAAGGTTCGCTTTGTCTCAAGGTTCACGTCGCCGTAGACGGCACGCGAATCTGACTCTTGGTTTGCAGGAAACATGGGTTTTAAAAACCCCCTTGTATGAAAAAGGGGCATGACCGGCCTAAACCAGTCGGTCCGGCCGGCCTGGACCGGCCCGCCGCTGTTGGCCCGCCCTCGCCAGCGGCCCTCCGCCACGCGGTGCCCGGTTCCGTCGCCTCGGGCAGCCGACCACCGCACTCCGCCATGGGCCGCCGCGGGATGCCGCTGTTCCGCCGGCACCGGCGGAGCTTCCGCAGACCACTGGGGGCACCCCAGTGGTCCGTTTTAGGATCCGAAGGTACCAACGCGACCCTCGGGACGCGATCTTCCCTACTAAGAAATCAAAATGAAGAAATTCTCTGCAAAAACGGGATAGGGGGATTAAAACTCAATCCTCCTACCTCACAGACAAAACACCGAAACTTCGGGTATAGAACGACGCCGACGACGCCCAGAAGCTCGATCCGCTAACGATCGGTGCACAAAACAGACGATTCTGGCTTGATTTGGCAACAAAACATAGGAGGTAGGGGGGTTTCTGTCCGCTGCGCATAGGAGGTGGGAGGGGGAGATGAAATTTATTTTCTTTTTTTTTATTTAAAAACCTTCAGTTAAAGAAACACCCCTGACCAAACCTCCCCGCGTGGAGGAAATTAAGTCGCCCCTAAGGTAAACGTGCCATTATGAATGCAAAACCACACTCTGATTTGTGATCTGAGACTTCTTCCATAAGTTATTCGAGCTGACGCTCATAATTAAGCTTTTCCAGTTATTTATGAAAACGCCCCTGGTGGCGTTTTCCACAGCATGCCCACAACCGCAAAATTTACACCTCACCTAGGGTAAACGACACGTTCCGGATGCAACCGTGCCTTCAGATTCCCGTTATGAGCTACCGTTTAGGAGATATCACACCCCTCCACATGCATAGTATAAAAAAATACTTAATATTTTTATAAAATTAATTCCGGGCACACCGGGATTCGTAATTGCACGCCGTCTTCACAACTAGCTCTGGAATTATTCATAGAAATATTCTAAAGACTGACTGGGACAAAATCTGAGTCATTACAACCTACCCCATTTGAAATTTTCATTCCCCAAAATCCATTTGCATAAGGAAAGCGACTGAACTCTCAACTGGGACTCCAACGCTAGCGGGTTCGCCAACAAACACCAATTCCTGAACACATAAGTCAGAAGGACTCATCCCCCACACCTCAACACTACCTGCATTGGGTGGAACTGACTAGACCACATGGTTTTTAATCACGTCACAAAAACATGTCTCGGTGGGGGAAGGATCCTTTTTCCTCACGCATTCGAAGCATGCCAAATGAAACTCACACAGAGTCTTACCAACACCCTGAACAAAACTCGAGCAAGCAACGAAAAGGGAATAGTATCACTAAACAGTGTCTATAAAACTACTCTAGAAAGTATAAAGGACATAAGGTGTACCTCTATCCATCTGTGGAGCCTCTAAGTCAATAGCCTCCAGGGCATGCTGTTGTACTCACCCTCGACCACCATCTCCCTGTGCTCAGTGTAGACCACCTGGGGGTGGGGGCGGTGTCAACTGATACCGCCTACCACCTACTACTGCTGCACCAACTTTGTCACCACCTTCGTCTCCCTTTAGACCTCCTTGCTCGAGACGCAGCCTCTTCCAAGGAGGTCTGTCGACATGCCCCCTCTCAGCAGCACAATGAGTCAGACAGTCTCAAGCAAGATGTCCCCGACAATCGCAAGCATAACACCGCCTCTCCTGCGGCTGACCCAAACTGGCTTGCGAGCCCTGTGAGCCCTGATCCTTAGATCCTCCATCTTGGGGTCACCGCTTGAAACATCGGCCATGTCCGGACACCTGAGTTTGTCCTTGGCTACCAAATGCCGATCTGACTGACCGAGTCTCATCTCTTGCATGCCCAGCACTAATAGGTGGGATCTGCTCGACCAGAAAGCTCTCCACCATCAAATCTCACTATAGCACTCCAGTATAGGTGGGCAGACACAAGGAAACCACACCTGCATAGATGTCCCTGCGTAGGCCCTGCTTGAAGGTCTGAGACCAAAAGAACTGGTCTCGAACCATATCCAGGGAGTAACGCGACAGGTCTATAAACCTCGCTGAGTAATCCGACACAATCATGCCCACCTGTCAAAGCTCCAGAATCTCTTGAATCTGTACTGACCTCAGCGTCACCTGATAGAACTCCTCCCTGAAGAGCCGCTCAAACTCCACCCACGTGAGCATCTCCTCATCATGGGACTGCATCACTAGGCTCCACCATCGCTCATCCAAACCATGTAGAAGGCTCGCTGCTAGGACCATCATCTGATCTGAAGGTGTGTTCTCACTAGGTGGAAAACTCGGTTGACTACTTCGAACTAGTCATCAGCTACCTGATGGTCTAGATCACCCAGGAATCTCAGAGGTTCCAACCTCTGGAACTCATGCAGTGCACTCAGCCTGCATGCAACCTCATCCTGCACTGCCGACACAACCAGTTGCTCGACAAGTGGTGGCTCAACTATCAGACCCCATGGAGGTACAACTACAGAACCTGCGCCCTGGTCCAGAACCTCTACATGGGGCGGATCATCACCACAATCCCACTGCGGAACCCTCGCTGGCTATCTTTGTGAAGGAATCCTGAAATACATTCAAGACACACCATAGTCAAAGAGTAAATCTGGTGATCTCACTCAAGAAGGAAAAAGTAAAACCCAAAACCTAGTCCTATATGATGCATGTACCATTTTTCCCTGTGACCAGTGTATGAATGTCCCGTGTCAAAAGGTTGGTTATCAGAGTCCTGGTGTATGGATATGTCAGCCGCCGCACCAACACAGGAGTCCATGTCCTGAAAGACAAACTCAAAACATATTGACACTACTGCTATGCAACCCAAACCAAAATCATAGCTAGACCAGCTATGCGATGAGGTCCCAAAGGTGGAACCTCCTCTGATACCACTCTGTCACGACCTGAATCTATAGGGCTCAAGCCGCGACACCCCAAACACACCTCCAATAGGCCAGGGGCTGTAGTCTAGCACTGAGTAGGCTATCACACACATGGGAGGCATTATCCCAAGGTACCTATACACATGCACCCACATACACCTCCATGAAATAGTGTATAGATATATAAATCTGAAAATAAAATACATGCATAAATCTATCCCAAAACAGAGTTCAATAGTGGAAGTACAAAATAGAAAACTAGTCCCACTAAAAGAAAACTATAAAAGTTTACAACCTACCCAGAAGGAGGGAAAACACTGCCAAAACACCTGCCAGTAAGCTCCTCGGCACAGCTCTAGTAAACACCCCAGTCAAACCCGCTCACTATGATCCGCCTGTTCCGAGTCCTCATGGGAATCCGTCGAAAGGCCTGCGGTCTGCACAAGACACAAACATGTGCGGGAAAATCCCGTGCATGGGTGACTATAACAATACTCAGTAGGCACCCCAAAACCCAAAACAAAAGAGAGAAACTAAAGGAAATAGTCCGCTCATCCCAGCCAGAGGGAACCCAGATGAGAGATAAACTCTATCCTGTGACCATCCTTGGATAAACACTACTAGTCATCTCAGCTCAGGTGTTTGCCCATACATACACCTTGAACAATCCAAACATACTCATCTCACGCACCAAGACACATCAGGTACCAGCCCCATCACCAGCAACGATTCCCAACCAGGAGAGCACACTCCATGATCACTGTCATTCCAGATGACACTCTTCTGATAGATATACTCCATCGGATCCCACACAAACACCTCAGACGCTCACCCGAGATATCATGCTCGTCAGATATCGTCACTGAGGAAACCACACTGAAACAACATAAACCCCAAACTCCTCAGATAGGGGATCACTCTTAGAGTTTACTAGGGGATACCAGAACCCACACCGGTAGACCAAGATCTCAATGATAGGGGATCACTCCTAGGGTCCGCTGGGGGATACCACAACCCAATCTGGCATTCGTAGATCTTACAGATAGGGGATCACTCTCAGGATCCACCGGGGGATACCACAACCCGATCTGGTGATCGACAGAAACATGACACATAGATAGAGGATCATCACCCATGTCACGACAGTCACGATGATACCGAAAACCTATCTGGTACATATCGCGCTGTAGGGGATCGAACTGACGATACCGCAACACTACCGACTCCACGTGCTGAGTAGGGGATCGTATAACAAACGATACCACAACCCTACTATAAACCTCATGATGAGTAAGGGATCATATATGCGACGATGCCACAACCCTACTGAGCATGGCCCACCACATAGGGGATCATATTTCTAATGATGCCAAAAACTGTACGGAGTTAACATGCTAGATAGGGGATTGCCGCCCGTGGGTAAGCGGTCACAGCGATACCAAGAACCCAATCTTGGGTAACAATGCTAGAGGATCCTGCTCCGGGCCCACAGGAGGGATGCCACAACTCTAACAGATTAAACATCTAATTGAGGGGAATACAAGCATATACTAGGGTTGTGATGCAGCACAAACCCACGTAGGAACAAACCAAGGGAGTACCCTAAACCATTGATGGTCCAAACATCACTAACCAAAGAGACCCTCTACAACACCACCTTATGCACCTCTAAGGCCGCTACTGAGGCCACCATCGCGATCTGCACAAAAAAACACGCAGGATAGGCTGTTTACTCACCTAAAACGGAAAAAACCGGTGAAAAAGGAACAATTCACCATAGCTAGCTCGTGTGGGACCCATGCAACGATCTCAAAACTCATCAAGAGGATCATACCATGACGATCCCCTCGAAAAAACACACAGAATCGACTAATCATTCATCCGAATCAACACCCGGTGAAAAAGGCACTATTCACTATAGCCAGCTTAAGAGGGGCCCACACCTTGATCCTGAAACACATCGAATGGATCAGACAATTGCGATCCTCTCAGAAAAATACACTGGATTAAAATCAACCAGAATCGGACTCAAGGTGAGAAAGTTGCATTTCTCCGTAAACGCCATAAACCCTGCCTCATGGGGACCACACCCCAAACTCGGTCCCAATACCCAAAAACCATCAAGAAAAGTCCGTAGTACCATTAGGGCCTCAACGCCTCTGACGGTACATCAATCAGATTCTCCAGGTATAAGATACAATGGTCCGAAGTCGAATAATAAAAAAATATCATTATTTTATTCAACGTTTCATGCTCCTCGGCCACAATCCTGAACCTTTAAATTTCCGAACCCACACCAAAAGGTTTTCCTTATTGCCAGGGGTGCATCTCCACAGAAAACATGTGAATTCGAATCCCGGATTGTAAGAAACAGGGGTTTTAAGCCCCCCCCCCCCGTGTATGAAAAAAGGGCCGGACCGGTCTGAACCGACGGCCCTCCGCCGCGCGGCGCCCGGTGCCGCCCCGCTATGCTGGCTGGGCCAACGCACCACCAAACCGAGTGGCCGGCCTCCGTGCTCCGCCGTGGACCACCGGTGCCGGCGCCTACAGACTTTCGGGGGCACCCCGGTGGTCTGTTTTGCGATCTAAAGGTACTGGTGTGACCCTCGGGACGCGATCTTCCTTGATACAACGTCAAAATGAAGCAATTCGCAGAAAAACGGTATCAGGGGATTAAAAATAAAACCGCCTACCTCGCAGGCAAAATGCCGAACCTTCGGGTGCAGAACGACGCTGGTGACGCCCTGAAGCTCGACCTGCTGATGATCAGCGCATAAAACGGATGATTCTGGCTCAATTTGGCGACAAAACAGAGGATGGAGGGGGGTTGCTATCCGCTGCACGTAGGAGTTGGGAGGGCGAGATGAAATTGATTTTCTTTTTTTTTAATTTAAAAACCTTCAGTTAAAGAAACTCCGCCGACCAGACCTCCCAGCACGGAGGAAATTAGGTCGCCCCTAGGGTAAACACGCCATTCTGAACGCAACGGAGGACTCAGATTTGTGATCCGAGACTCCATCCAGAAGTTATTCGAGCTGACACTCATAATTAAACTTTTCCATTTATTTACAAAAATTCCCCTTGTGGCGTTTTCCACAGTAGGCCCGCGCCCGCAATGTTTACACCTCTCCTAGGGTAAACGGAACGTTCCAGACACAACCATGCCCTCATATTCCCATTATGAGATACCGTATAGGAGATATCACACCCTCTCCACATTCATAGTATAAAAAATACTTAATATTTTCATAAAATTAATTCTGGGCACACCGGGCCTCAGAATCGCACGCCGTCTTCACGCTTAGCTCTGGAATTATTCATAGAAATATTCCAAAGCCAGACAGGGCCAAAACCAGAGTCTCTACACTCTCACACATGCACCCACTGTTTTGATTATATATTTCAGTGCCTTCATGTATGCTTGTGCATTAAAGAGTGCAAGAACGACCCACTTTTTCTCTCTTGTGTGAAAACCATTATGGGTATAGATTTTTTTTACACACACTCTATATATTGTAACACCCCAAGCTTCCATAGTACATTTCCCTTTGAATAATACAGTAGCTTGTATTGTACACAACTTCGAGTTCAAACACACCACAACCCATCTAACTAGCCGTTATGAATAGTAATACCCACTTTTTTAAATTTTATAACTTTTATCTTTCAAAATGGACTTCATTTTTGTATTCGGAATATTAAAATTATCTTAGGGTGAATTTTTGGTATTTTATTGAAAACGTTCAATTTTTAATGAATAGTGGAAAACATAGTTATTGTTTAAAACCGAATTTTTAATTAAATAATTAATTATTTTATTTAAATTTATTTTTTGTCAAAATAGATACATAATAACTATATAAGTTCGATATAATTCATTGGAGTCATTTTGTAATAAAATTAGATATATAAAATTTTATTGATCTTTTTACCGTCTTTTACCCACCTCTTAGGAGCATTTACAAATTCACATAAAACATAATTTTACCTCTTTTGTGAGTTTAATTTCAAAAATCTAAGAAAAATAGTTTATATCAGTAAGAAAAATGTGGTTCAATAAGATGAAAATAATTTTTTATGAATAGTATTTTTTTACTTTTATTTACCATGGTTAAATGTAAATAGGGTAATTAGGGGTAAAAATGATATTATTATTACCCTAACACATGCCCTAATTCTATTGGATAAGTGTAATTTGGCCAAAAAAACCATAGGAGTAAAATATAATCCTCTAGGTCCACTTGGATTAGATTAGGACTTTTATTATTATTTTATTTAAAGAATAGTTAAAAGAGTTAAATTAAAAATTTAATAACTAAACTTTTTTTATTATAGGGTTATACATAATATAAATTCAACTATAAATGTTCATTAGAAATCTAATAATATTTACTAAATAATGGTATTTTATTTATAATTTTTAGACATTAAATAATTTAATTTAATCACGACACAATGATGATGCAGTAATATCCTTATTAATGAATGATTAATATAATGGATATTATAAATAACCAAATAAATCAAATTTTAGACTTTTGATGAATTCCACTAATTTTATAAGTTAATATGAAATTTAAGGGTTGATTAAATGAATTTTTTTTGAAGTAAAAATGTCGTTATGAATTTAACAAAAACAAAATACCAAATAGTGTCAAAATTGACATAAAAGAGTTTTTAAAATAAATATTATATTATTATTTGGTATTATATTCCTAAAAATCTAAGGTTCGGCCAAAGGTATTAAATAATATTATATATGTCATTATTAGAACACTTTAGAATCTGTTGAATGCTTATAGTAAGTTCATTAACCATATAATATAAAAATACAAAGAGACATGGTAAATGTCAAACTATTTAACTAAGAGTTAAATATAAAAGATAAGGTTAATATGATAACATAAACATGTATAAAACCTATTGGTTGAGATTTTTTAAACCAATCCCCACCTTATTCTTTAAATAATTTATTTTTGAGCCATTATAAACCGAAGATGATTTTATTATAAAATAATATTTCAAGCTTGTCCTAAAGTTACCCTCACCTCTCTTATAAAAGGGAACTTACCCTTCTCTCAAATTAACAACTTAAAAGACATTTGAATCGGCCAAAACCTGGCCAAATAACCTCTCAACTATCCTCCCTTCATACTAGAGGCATTACTTTAGTCATAAATCGAACCTAAGGATCCCTTTTGATCAAATCAAAAGGAAGAACTCAAGGAAGAGGTAAATATTTCATCACCTCTTTCAAGTTCTTTTATTCTTCCACAACCTCTTTCTTTGTTGTTACCAATATAAAATAATTACTCCAGTATCTTATATATACTTTGATGTTATTATAAAAATTTAACAACCATATTCATTATTCTATCCATCTTATAAACGACAAACTCACCATACGTGCATACATACGAATTACCGTCTCTACGTCATGGTGTAGTTTGTTATTCAAACAATTCATCATTTGGATGTGTATAATAATGAATATAAATGATTTAAATAATAAATATAACATGATAAAGGTTCTTTATATATGATATAGCATCCAATTATATATGATTTTAAATTCAAAGAAATGATATTGTCGCTCGTGCATACGTACAGATTACCGTCACCACGAATGCGATGAGATTCATTCCCCATCGTATCCATTCAAAACTAATTTTCATTTGATGATTAAAAAAATAATGTTTAAATACTTAATATCATTATAAATATGAATAATATACATACTATACATAAAAAACATTACTTAGGTTACAAAACTTATAAAGGAAAACGAATCAGTTAACACCAGAAATAAGGATACTACTAAAATATCATTTACAAAGCAATATTAGAAGATCATATATGATATCATGTTAATGTATATGGTTATTTTATAATTTAATAACAATTATTTCACCATTATACATGAGGTTAACATACCCTTGACCAAGGAAAATTATAATGTAAGGGTTAATTTCAAAATCTCTTTATTATCCGAGGTTGTTTTTATGTAAGTATCTGATGGGACCTCTTTATCATCCACATACATGTTTGTTAAAAATGTATTCCAAATAATTTTTACTATTTACTAGATTATGGGTTAAATTCATTTATACCCCTGTTTGACTTTTTATAAAAAGGGTTGAAAGGAATCGTTCTGTTGTTTTCCAAATAAGGTACTTTATGACCTTTTTGACAAAATTATGGTAAGAATGTTTTTTAACTTATATGGAAGGTGCAACTATTTTCCACTATTATAATGTCTTAGAAGCTTCCCTTGTAAGATTATAAGAATATTTTTCAAATAAACGTTTTATTTTATAATTATATGACTTTTAAATGATTTCAAAATAGAAAGAGATATTTTTATAAAAAAGGTTTTGATTTCATCTATGTCAACATCCTTTGATAGATTTTAAGCTTATTTGAAGTTGATTTATTATGATAAAAATCTTCCATATTGTATTGAAGGTTGTGTGATACTTTTTACTATGGATGTGTTATTTTTATACTATTCATGGATTATGGATAATGTATTGACATTTCGTATGTTAGTTTTAATATGAATGTTTATGTTATGTTTAAAACTTTTTATATGAGGAATGCATTGGAATTAGTAAGTGATGGGTGGAGCCCGCTATAGCTTCTCGAGGCATCAGAAGGTCTCATGAGACAAACTAGTGTCTTGGTATAAGGCCATGACAAAATCTTATTTTTTATCTTGGCACAAGGCCTGGACTATGTGGTTATGATGTTTGGCATTATACATTCCGTCATTATGAAAGTTGCTATTGATATTACATGTGATTATTCGACTAGTATAATATCCATGTGAATAAGTAAATGGTATTACTTGATTTCAACTTTTCCATATTCTGTTGAAGTTCAAGTTTAGTCTTACATTGCCTTAAATGCTTATGCTTCTTTATGAAAGTTTCCACTATATTGTTATCCTTACTGAGCATCTGAGCTCACCCCTTTCTATGTTTTATTTTTCCCTATATGTGAAGAAGTATATTATGACTGACCTTCAGGGATAGTCTAAGGGATATGAGTGTGGCATATGGAGACTATGTTGTTTTAGTTTTTCATTTTATAATGTAATGTAAAACTTATGAATGTATCTAGTATTTACAAGGCAACAAAACTAGTCAGTCTCTCGAGACTGATCTTTTGTGATCATGAAAATGTTATGTTATAATGCACCAACTCTGGGTAACTAGGGTCGGGTCGTTACAGTTGGTATCATAGGAAGTTTAGTACAAACCTTGGAAACTAGATTTAGAAAAACAATGATTCGAGAACATTACCATAAGATAGAGTTTGAGAATTAGTATAGAAGAACTTCCTAGAATTTTTGTACTGTAGAGACTTTGTGAGTTTTCCAAGAAATACATACCTGTCTGGATATGAGTAGGTAGAGGAGGATCTGGCACAGATGTACCTAAGTGTAAAACCTGAAAACACCGCTTTGAGCTAGACTCGAATAGGAACTGGTGCACGAAAAAAGGCCTTGCTGCACTCTTGGATACAAAACTCCTGGGGGATATTCTTAGGATAATTATCATTTTCTTTACAAACCATTATGAAGGGTTTATGAGTATATAATTTCTCAGAGAAAACATTTTTATGATTATGGATTATATCCATAAACTGTTCAATTTATGCTAAGTGTTTTACAAGTTTGAAATTATGTATTGCGATTCATAAACTAATCTAGTGTATGCCATTCTTTAGAAATGGATCCTAGTGGAAGGAATGGAAACCATATCAATGCATGTAATCCATGTAGGGATTTACCTCTTACTCAAGATAATTATAATAGAGATGGTGAAGAAAATGGTGCTGATCAGCTTATCACCATACTGGGACAACTCACTCAGGTAATGAATAATAACCTTACCCATATAGAGCACCCTGATCTACAATGTAAAGGATCAATGTTAGACCACTTAAGGAGGAATCAACCAACAACATTCAATGGGAGTAAAAATCCATTATTAGCTGAGAAATGAATAAATTCCTTAGAGAAAATATTTCATGCATTGGGGAGTAGGGAAAGAGAAAAAGTTGTCATGGCAGTTTATCGCCTCACGGGAGATGCAGATCAATGGTGGTCATTGATTCAAAACAAAAAGGAAGCTGATGAAGTATCAAATATTGAATGGAGGGAGTTTAAAGAGATTTTATTAGAAAACTACTTTCCTCATGACCATCGATTGGATATGGAAAGAAAATTTCTAAGTCTGAGGAAAAAAGAGGACGAGAATGTCACAAAGTATGATGCTAACTTTACAATAATAGGAAGGAATGCTACAGATTATATACGCAACCAAATTAGTAATATTGATCATTTATTTGATGGGTTAAAACCATTTCTCCATCAAGCATTAGTATCACAATCCTTCACGTCGTAAAAAGATATTGTCTCATGTGCCATCAAGAAAAAAAATTAATTCTATAAGTCATATGACTTTAAAGTAAAGAAGAAGAAGAAGAAGAGATCTGCCGAACACTATGGAAATGGAAATAAGAGAAATAAGGGAAAAGTTGAATTTCCATCCTGAAGTAAATGTGGGAAGAAACACCCAGGAACTTTCTTTAAGTTAATGAGAGTCTGTTATAAGTGTGGTGAAAAATTCCACAAAGCTCATGATTGCAAGGGGAAGAAAGAGGTTGTCAATGTTGAATGATACAATTGTAGAGAAATGGGGAATTATGGAAATGAATTTCCTAAGCGCCAAGGAAACATACCTCAGAAAAGGTCAAGGGATCAAGGCCAAGGTTATTATATAACTAATGCTAAGGTTGAAGCTCTGAAAGAAGTGGTGGTAGGTAATTTAATAGTACCCTCATGTTTAGAAAATGATTTATTTGATTCTGGATCATCGCATTGTTTCATATCTTCCCAGTTTTCTAAGAAAATTAGATATTTACAATTTGATTTAACAAGGGAGTTGTCCATCAGAACTGCTAAGGGAAGTATCATTGCAACAAAGTTTTGTGAATGAGTTCCCATTAAGGCATATAAACGTTATTTATCTGTTGATCTCATCGTCATACCCATTATTGAATTTGATATAATCCTTGGTATGGATTGGATTTCATACCATGATACAAAAAATTATTGTAAGAAGAAAGAGGTTACAATTTTCAATGATGATAAAGAGTACCTTATCTTTAGATAATAAATGTCGCCATCTAATTATTACCTAGATCCACCCACTGTAGCTCAACTAAATTCAATTAGTGGGGAGGAGGAGAATGAAATAACTGAGGGTGAGAAAAAGAGTGTTCAAATAGGGGACGTACCTATTGTGCAAAAATATGTTGATGTGTTTCCAAAAGATTTACCTGGACATCCTCCATAACGATAAATTGAGTTTTCCATTGATTTAATTCCTGGTTCAAGGCCCATATCGAAGACCCCTTATAGAATAGACACTGTGAAATTAGTGGAACTAAAGAAACAACAATAGGAATTGAGCAATAAGGGATTTATTCTCCCTAGTGTTTCTCTATATGGATCCCCTGTCCTTTTTGTTAAGAAGATAGAAAGATCTATGAGGTTTTTCATTGATTACAGGGAGATCAATGCTATAACAATAATGAACAAGTATCCCCGACCTTTCATTGATGATTTATTCGACCAACTTCAAGGAGATCAAGATTTTTCAAAGATTGAACTTCTATATAGATATCATCAGTTGTGTGTGAAGATGGAAGACATTCCAAAAAAACATTTCGAACCTGGTATAGGCATTATGATTTTACAGTAATGCCTTTTAGATTGACTATTTCAGCCTATGTCTTCATGGATCTAATGAACAGAGGTTTCAAGGAATATCTTGATGACTTTGTAGTGGTATTTATTGATGATATCCTGGAATACTCCAAAAGCTATGTAGATCATGAAAATCACTTGCGCACTATTCTGAAAACCCTCAGATGAGATGAATTATACAGGAAGTTTAGAAAGTGTTAATTCTGGATTTAGGAGATTTCTTTTCATGGCCATATTGTCTCTAAGGATTGAATCTCCGCAAATCCTTCTAAGACAACAACAATCCAAGAATGTATAACACCAATGAGTGTAACTGAGGTACACAATTTTATTGGTTTAGTGGGTTATTATCGACATTTCGTCCAGAATTTTGCCCGATTGGTTAATGAATTAACCAAGCTCACACATAAAGGGGTTATATTTGTTTGAAAAAAGAGTGAGAAGAATGTTTTGAGGAATTGAAGAGAAGATTAATCAATTATCCTATCTTGACTATACCATTGGGGAATGATTGGTTTGTTATTTATAGTGATGCATCAAAGAAATGACTTGGTTGTGTCCTTATACAAAATGATAAGGTTATTTCCTATTCATCAAGATAGGTAAAAATTCATGAGAAAAACTATCCTACTCATGATCTTGAGTTAGTAGATGTAATCTTTTATTTGAATATGTGGATACATTATCTCTATGGTGAAAAATGTGAGATATATACCAATCAGAAGAGTTTGAAGTATATTTTCTCACAGAAAGAACTCAACATGAGGAAAAGGATATGGCTTGAACAACTCAAGAATTGTGATTGAATAATAAACTACAACCTGGTGAAGGAATATAAGGTGGAAGATGCTTTAAGCATAAAATATCATGGAGTTTGGAACAAGATGAGAGCAGAAAGGGATCCTATTTTCATGGATCTAGTAATGATGGATATGGGAATAACCATGAAAGGTGAAATATCAATTCTTTTTCAAATGGTTGCCAAACCATCTTTACTAGAAAGGATAAAAAGTTCTCAGACTGATGATGAGGAATTTCAAAAGAAAATTAAAGTTGTGAATGATGGGAGATTGATCGACTTTATATATGAAGATGAGATTTTGAAATTTGGGAAGATACATTATGTTCCTGATATACCTGATCTAAAAAGGGAATTGTTAGATGATTCTCATAGATCCAATTTCTCTATACAATATGGTAGCACCAAGATGTATAGTGATTTGATGGAACATTTTTTTGTGGGACAACATGAAGAGGGAGATTGCTGATTTTGGGTCAAGATGGATGGTTTTTCAATAAGTGAAAGCTGGAAGGCAACAACCTAGAGGAGTCATGCAACCTCTTCCCATACCTGAGTAGAAATGGGATAATATTACGATAGACATTATCATGGGGCTACCAAATACTCATAGAAGGAATGATGCAATATGGGTCATTGTTGATCGTCTTACCAAGTCAACACATTTTATTACTATAAGAGAAGATTTTCCACTTGAACATCTAGAAAGACTATATATTAATGAATTTGTAAGACTTCATGGAGTACCCTTGTCGATTGTTTCGGGTCATGATACCCATTTTACATAAAGATTCTAGAAAAGTCTTCAGAAATCCCTAGAGACTAAACTTCGTTTGAGCACTACCTATCACACTCAAACTGATGTAAAATTAGAACAGATTATTAAAATCTTAGAATACATGTTGAGATATTGCTCACATGACTTTCAAGGTATATGGGATCAATATTTACCTCTCCTAGAATTTTCCTATAATAATATCTTCCATTAAAGTATTCAGACGGTACCATATGAAGCGTTATATGGAAAGAGATGTCGCACACCAACTTTTTGGGATGATGTTAGTGAAAGAAAACTTGTAGGCCCAGAACTTGTTGATGAAACAACGAAAAATGTAAAGGTTATCCATACCAACATCAAACCAGCCCAAAATTGGAAAAAGAGCTATGCTGATAACAGAAGGAAGGATTTGAAATTTCAGGTAGGAGACCATGTTTTCTTGAGGGTATCTGCATAGAAGGGTGATATATATTTCAGTAAGAAGGGTAAATTGAGTCCCAGGTACATCATAACTCTTGAAATTCTAGAATTAATTAGAGTTGTAGCTTATCGTTCGGCAATGCCTCCATGTCTCTCTAATGTTTATGATGTGTTCCATGTATCACTATTGAGAAAATGCATTCATGACCCAACTCATGTACTCACCTATGAAGAATTAGAACTGGAACCCAATCATTCTTATTTGTGAAGAGCCTATCAGAATTCTTTATACCAGAGAACAAGTGCTGAGAAACTGGATGACTCATCTGGTAAAATTTCTTTGGAGAAACCATAAGATAGAAGAGGCAACGTGGGAACCTGGGGAACTAATGATGAAGAACCACCTGAATATTTTTATACAGTAATATTCTAGAAATTCTGAGGATTAAATTATTTTAAGGAGGGGAGAATGTAACACCCCAAGCTTCCACAGTATGCTTCCTTTTGAATAATACAATAGCTTGTGTTGTACGCCACTTCGAGTTCAAACACACCACAACTAATCAAACTAGCCATTATGAATATTAATACCCACTTTTTAAAATTTTATAAATTTTATCTTTTAAAATGGACTACATTTTTGGATTTGGAATATCAAAATTAACTTATGGTGAATTTTTGGTATTTTTCTGAAAACTTTCTATTTTTGATGAATAGTAAAAAATGCTGCATTGTTGTTTAAAATTGACTTTTTAATTAGATAATTAATTATTTTATTTAAATTTATTTTTGTTCAAAATAGATACATAATACCTATATAGGTTCAATATAATTCATTGGAGTCATTTTGTAATAATATTAGATATATTAAATTTTATTGAACTTTTTACCGTCTTTTACCCACCTCTTAAGAGCATTTGAAAATTCACATAAAACTTAATTTTACCACTTATGTGAGTTGAATTTAAAAAAAATCCTAGAGACATATTTTATATCAGTAAGGAAAATTTGGTTTAATAAGATGAAAATAATTTTTGGTGAATAGTAACTTATTACTTTTTTTTACCATGGTTAAAAGTAAATAGGGTAATTAAGGGTAAAAATGATATTATTATTACCATAAAACATTTCCAAATTCTATTGTATAAGTGTAATTAGACCAAAAAAAACCTTAGGAATAAAAAATGATCCTTTAAGTTCACTTGGATTAGATTAGAACATTTATTATTATTTTATTTAAAGAAGAGTTAAAAGAGTTAAATTCAAAGTATAATAACTAAAACATTTTTAATGTAGGGTTATAAATAATATCAATTAGACTATTAATTTCATTAGAAATATAAAAATCTATCCTACATAATGGTATTTTATTTATAATTTTTAGATATTAAATAATTAAATTTATTTATGACACAACGATGATGAATGAATTACCTTAACAATGAAAGATTAAAATAATTGATATTATAAATATCCAAGAAAATATACTTTTAGAATTTTAATAAATTCCACTAATTTAATAGGTTAATATGACATTTTAGGGTTGATTAAATGAATTTCGTTCAAAGTAAAAAAACTGTTATGAATTTAACAAAATCAAAATACCAAATAGTGTCAAAGTTGAAAAAGAAGAGTTTTTAAAACAAATAGTATATTAGTAATTTATATTCTATTCCTAAAAATATAAGGTTCATCCAAAGGGCTTAAATAATATTATATATGTCATTAATGAACCATTTTAGTTCTTATTGGAAGTTTATTTTATGTTTATTAACTATATAATTTAAAAATACAAAGCGACATGGTAAATGTCAAACTATTTAACTAAGAGTTAAATATAAAATATAAGTTTAATATGATGACATAAACCTGTCTAAAACTTATCAGTTGAGATTTTTTCAACCCATCCCCACATTATCCTTTAAATAATTTATTTTTTATCCATTATAAACCGATAATTATTTTATTATAAAATAATATTTCATGCTTTTCCTAAAGTGACCCTCACCTCTCTTATAAAAAGGAACTTTCCCTTCTCACAAATTCACACCTTCAAAGAAATTTAACTCATCCAACCCCTGCCAAAATATCCTCTCAACTATCCTCCCTTCATCCTAGAGGACTTTCTTTAGTAATAAAGCCAACCTAAGGATCCCTTTTTATCAAATCAATAGGAAGAACATGAAGAAGAGGTAAATATTTCATCACCTCTTTCAAGTTGTTTTATTCTTCCACTACCTATTTCTTTGTTGTTTAAATTATAAAATATTATATCCAATAAATTCTATATAGAATTATGTTATTAAAAAAATGGTACAACTACATTCATTATTCTATCCATCCTATAAATGACAATGTCACCATACGTGAGTACGTACTGATTACCATCTCCACGTCTTGGTGTTGTTTGTTATTCAAACAATTCATCATTTGGATTGGTATAATAATGAGTATAAATGATGTAAATAATAAATATAACATGATAATGATTCTGTATATATGATATACCATCCAATTATATATGATTTTAATATCAAAAGAATGATATTGTTTCCCGTGCGTACGTACGGATTTCCGTTTCCACGAATGCGATGAGATATATTTCCCATGGTATCCATTCAAGGAAAATTTTCATTTGATGATTAAAAAAATAATGTTTAAAGAAATAATATCATTCTGAATATGAATAATATACATCCTATCCATAACAAACATTACTTACGTAACAAATCATTAAAGTAAAATGAATCTGTTAACACCAAAAACTATGATACTACTGAAATATCATTTACAAAGGAATACCGGAAGATCATATATGATATAATATTAATGTATATGGTTCTTATAAAATTTAATAACAATTATTTCATAATTATACAGGATGTTAACCTACCCTAAACCAAGGAAAAGTATAAGGTAAGGGTTAATTTCACAATCTCTTTATTATCTGAGGTTGTTTTTATATAAGTACCTTCTAGTACCTCTTTATCACCCACATCTATGTTTCTTAAAAATGTATTCCAAAACATTTTTACTATTGACTATACTATGGGTTAAATTCATTTATACCCTTGTTTTACTTTTTATAAATTTTTTTGAAAGGAATATCTTCATCATTTTCCAAACAAGTTACGTTATAACCTTTTTGACAAAATTAAGGTAAGATTGTTTTTTTTAACTTATACGGCATGTGCGGCTATTTCCCCCCGTTATAACATCATCGAAGCTTCCCTTACAATTTTATAAGAATATTTTCAAAATAAATTTTTTCTTTTATAATTATATGACTTTTAAATGATTTCAAAAAATAAAGAGATATTTCTCTAAAAAAAGTTCTGATTTCAAATATGTCAACATCCTTTTGTAGATTTTAAGCTTATTTGAAGTTGATTTATTATGATAAAAATATTTCATATTGTATTGAAGGTTTTGTGATATGTTTGACTATGGTTGTGTTATTTTTTTTACCATTCATGGTTTATAGATAATGTATTGACATTTCGTATGTTACTTTTAATAAGAATGTTTATGTTATGTTTAAAACTTTTCATATGAGGAATGCATTGGACTTAGTAAGTGACCGGTGGAGCCCGCTATAGCTTCTCGATGCATTAGTAGGTCTCATGAGAAAAACTAGTGTCTTGGAACAAGGCCTTGACAAAAATCTTATTTGTAGTCTTGGCACAAGGCCATGACTATGTCTTTATGAAGTCTGGAATTATGCATTCAATCATTATGAAAGTGGCTATTGATATTTCATGTGATTATTAGACTAGTAGAATATTCATGTGAATAAGTAAATGGAATTATTTTATTTTACCTTTTCCATATTATTCTGAAGTTTAAGTTTAAAAGGATTTTGTTTTAGTCTTACATTGCCTTAAATGTTTATGCTTATTTATGAAAGTTTCTTTTATATTGTTATCCTTACTAAGCATCTGATCTAACCCCTTTCTATGTTTTATTTTTCCCACGATGCAGAGAAATATATTATGATTGAACATTAGGGATAGTATAATAGATATGAGTGTGTCTTATGGAGACTATGTAGTTGTAGTTTTTCATTTTATAATGTAATGTAAAACTTATGAATGTGTCTAGTATTTCCAAGGGAACTAAACTAATCGGTCTTTCGAGACTTGATCTTTTGTGATCATGCCAATGTTATGTAATAATGAACTAACTCTAGGTAACTAGGGTCTGGGCGTTACTCTTATTCTCCTATTATTTGTCTCTTACATTCCTTGCACTTTATTTTGGGGTCTTTAGGTTTTATAAGTGTTTTTATTCAAACTATAATTGGTGGGATCCTTTGAAAGATTCTTTTAATTTCATCACATGTGCACACACACTTAATCTTATTTTATTATATTCATGTTCTTTACTTTTCACTTGATTCGGGGGTTTCCATGTCATGCATAAAGTGCATGTGTGTCATGCATGTGCACAAAACCCACTACCTCCATGAAACTAGGATGGTTCAAGTTTCACCTTCACAGAACCAAGTGATATGCGGTTTTTCAGAGTGGTGTGTGGTTCTCCTTAATAAAAACTATAGGTATGCAGAACTCATGAGTGGTACATAGTTCACCTTTGAAAACATAAATGGTATGTGGAAATCCTCTACAAAACTGGATGGTAGGAAATTTTCCTTCATGAACCTGAGTGGTATGCAGTACTCCTTCATGAACCTATAATGCTATGTTGAACTCCTCTTCACTAAATCAGAGCTAGTTTGCAGGACCTTCTCCTCATAGAACCAGAGAGGTGTGTGGCTCACTCTTCACAAACCCAAAACGATTCCCAAATAATGCTTTCCCTCCATGAATTGGAAGATTATAGAGATTATGTTTCTCAAAAATAGGAGCTCTCGTGTATATGGGTGAAGTATCTCTATTGGATTCGGTGAATCTGTTTTTATAGGTGAATATGAGATCTTTTTTCTTTGTTCTAATCTCATATGTGATTATCTTCAAATCTCTTCATAAAATAGCTGAGAACCTGTCTTCATTTAGGGTCTTCAAACACTTAAATAATATATGAAGTGAAAATCGAATATTTTCTTTTTGAATGAGTATTTTCTTATCACAGAAACCCATCATGTGCATGTCGTGGGAGTAGAATGAAAATATCTTTCACAAACGCTCTAGATCCATGACATAGCCTCACAACATCATTTGCTTCATCCATATTCAAACTTCACTTTTTTGTTGCATGCATGGAAATGAAATTTCATGAAAATAAAATTGAAGATCAGAGGTTTCAACATGGAGAAGATCAGAAAAGCAGATTATATGCAGGCTTGGGAGTATCTAGCAAGGAACTATGAAGAACACTTAGGGGAAGATCCTGACTGCCTGGTAAATTCCCTGCCCTAGAAATTACTTATGGAAAGAGACTCAAATTGCCTTAGACTTGTGTTTGATAAGTCTGTTGTAACCTTTGATGCTTGACTTCCTTTTTTGCAGGGTTCTCACTTCCCCCTAAAAGTGTTTGAAAATTAAAAATTTAATTTGGATGGATGGATGCATGATTTTTTTGACTCTCATATGGACATAATGTTGTGAAGTGGATCATCATAGTGGTTGGGATCTTGATCATGGGGGTGAGAATGAAATTCTAGTGTGTTGGGGCATCAGGATCCCTTCGGGGGTCCGGAGGTTGAAGGATACATGACTGCAAAAGCGTTGGAAATTCCTCATTCAAGAAAGAGAGGTGAGGATGTGGTGTACAATAGAGATTAGATCGTAGGATACAGATGAGATGGATGACAATGATCACTCCCATGTTTTTTATTTGATGAACATTACCCATGTCATTGTCCCACATCGAATTTCAAACTAGGATGGCGTGTGGTATATAAATCAAAGCGCTCTTAAATACCACCAGATTACTCCCCCTTCCACCATAGTACCACCCCATACCATGTTCTATATGAGAATGCTCCAGACCCATTGTCTGAGTGGGATTTGGTCCAAAAAATTCACATGCCTTGCCCCGTGCACTCCTGGGGGCCTATACATAGCCTGTATGCAGGCACAACTATTCCCAAACAATGCCACCTTTGTGTTGGGATAGGGATGGTTCCCCTAGTGTGGTTGGCCTTGAGTCCCACATGTTTTGGGGTAGAGATACCCTAGTATTTCTTTGAGGGTTGGATAATTTTTTATGTAATCCCATAAAAAACTTAGGGCACAATGCATGTACACTTTAAAATTTATATCTCCAAGCCTTTTCAACCATTTCCTTTTGGAACTTGAATTCCAAATCACTTCAATCATCCTCAATTGGATGAAACTTAACTGTTCTAAACAATATATCTCTTTGATACATGTAATTATATCATAGGACCAATGTAACAATTGTCTGATTTATCCATTCCCCATTAATATTGACTTATGAGACCTCTTTATTTATCTTGATCATTACTGAAAACCTCATTGACATCCATTGACAATAAATTAATATTAAACACCAATGTGGTACCACCAATATACCTCTTTCTATATATTTTTGAAATACCCAATTTTCTGTATCAAATGAATGTATAATGTCAGTGTGAATCTTTTCTCTCATTCACTTTTCATTCTCTCCCATTTTTACTTCTCAAACATTCATTCCACTTATCTACCCCTTATTTAAAATAAATACAATGTTCAAGGGAAATTGGTGTTATTACATACTTAAGAAATTTGTCATTCATTATTTCACTCTATGTCTAATTGATCCATGCTTGGTGTATAAAACAAGAGGATTCAATTTAGACAACAAAGCTATTTTTAATCCACTGATATGATACCCTATGAGATGAGAGCTCATGTACTTGTCTTCAGGGGTATTCCACTTTCATTACAGGATGAAGATAAATGTGGGATGAATATTTCTAGAAATAATCTACTTAAAAATCCTTTTCCAATAACACTATCCTTAAGAAATTGCTAAAAAAATTGAATTTGATACTCATTTAATTAATAATTCTTATAGCTTCATCATATGTCTCCCCCTCAAGAGAAACACTCCTCATCACTTTTTCATAGGTTCTCCGCCTAATAATTTTCTTCACCTTCAATTACCTATAATGTATCCACAAATACAATACACAATGATTTAAGGGAATGATGTGGATTCTCCTTGATTATTCAATGTGAACAGCAAGGTTGATATGGTTTTCTCAACCAAGATTCTCCATTTTCTCCACAACTCACACTTTCACATTTATTCTAAAATTCTGACTATGGTTGTGTGGATCTCATTACTTATTACACCTCTTTATATGTTAGCCTTATTTCTTCAAGATCTTTGAAAGCACCAGTATCTCTTGATTCAAATTTTATCTCTGTGAAGAATTCTTTTTGAGATGGAAGAAATGCAATGAAATTTCTAACAGTGTGACCAACCATGTTGCACCTCACACACATAACCGCTTTGTGTTGATATGAAATCTCTTCTCTACCTTTTTCAGTAGCCTGGGATTGTGCATATTTAACTTTTATCATTATTTTAAAGTCTTGAGGCCAGATAACAAATATTTAACAAGGAATTGAGGCATCAAGATGAGTTTCATCCCTATTATTAGTTCTTTTGGATGCACTTCCCTCCACCTTCTTTGTTTTGGAATCCAAGGACTTCTCACCATTCCTTCTAGGAATCTTGTTGGAAAAATTTGTTTTTACAACATTCCTTTGATTACTTCACAATACAAATTCTCCATTCTTGTCCAGGTTTTTTTGGTATTTTCTTCTTATTAGCATTGAATTCATGTTGAGATGATCATGTACCAACCTTATGAACACATCCATTTCATACATCATAGATGTTTCCAAGAATTAAAAATATTTTAGTAGTATACTGATGCTTCTGAACCTGTGGACGTTTCTTATTCCTATCTAGATTTCTTCCCCTTGAAATGGGATTCCTTTTTAACATTTCATTTTGAGGGTTGTACCAACAATTTAATATAAAATTACCAAACCTGTTGCAGCACCAACATTGACCCACAAATATTGACATCTTGATTTTTTCCGTTTAAGGTTGTTGGAACTTATTATTGATTTGTTATGATCTATCCGGGGAACCTCCTTTCATATTCTTTATTTTATCCACCCTATCCATGGTGGTTGATATCTCATCACGTTTCCTCATCCATATTTATTTATAATTTTTCTTCCAACTTGCTCTTTTTGTAGAAATAGATTTTTAAGCATTAGTAAAAGATGGCATGGATGGTACCTTTTATTTCTCAACTGTTTATGATAGATCATTGAGTGAAGTCATGATCTTCTTATCACATGTTAAAGGAATTTTGAAAATGGAATCCTCCATTGAAAATTTAATACTCTATTTACTTCTTCTGTAAAGGCTCAATATGTGTCTTCTCATTATTGGTCGACTGGGCTTCCAATTTTAGAAATTCCATATAGAGGATGATCTTTTGATCTTCAGTCATGATCATATTATCTTCACAAGTATTATTCATTATTTCAACCTCATCTTCATGTATTTTAACTTTGTTTTGTAAAAAAGTGTCAAGTTCCTTGTTCTTCTTGGATGTTTCTTCCAAATATAAACCATTTACTTCAATACTATTTTTCAATTTCTCTTCAAGAACATGGATATTTTCTTCAAGAGCCTTTGTGACCTCATCACTCTCATAAAATTATTTGAGGTATTTTGAGGAATATATTTCATGTTTCCTCTTTGTTGCTTCAATGGATCCAACTTGTCTAGAGAGCATAGAACATTCATAAACTTCTTTTTCTAAGCGTTACTCCATAGAATATTATTTTTCCCAACCTGTTGATTTCCTCTAATATACATTGAAATATTATACGTATAGAGAGATCTCTTTATTCAAGAATATCATACAGATAATTTCTAAATATGTAAATTGAAAATTCAACTGAGATTTTAGATTGATCATCCCCATCACTTTTTCTAGGTACTTTATTTTGAGGGTAGATTTATAAAGGTATAACACATAACTTCTAATAACTTGAATATGTGGTAGAGATGTTGTCCTTTTATTTAGTGGAAGCCTGAGCAACATGATTTTTACTTTATAATCCTGAAATTTCGTCTTTATCAAAATGGAATGGGGATCAAAATACTACCTCTTTTTTAGAAAAGTGGGACTTCTTCAACTACTTATTCTATTTCCTTTTCCTGTTCAACATGTTTTTTCTCGATATAGACTTCTTCTTGGAGACAACATATTTTTTATCAAAATTTTACTTCATTTTTGATTTTGGAAAGAAACTAAAATATTCAACAGAGAATAGATTTACTGTAGAGTATCTATCACACTTAAACCATTCTCTCTAATACCAATTCTTGGATCCTTGACCACCATGAGGGGGGGGGGGGGGTGAATTAGGGTTTCATGTTTCTCTCTCAAAATTATGGATATTGTTCCCACATTGGTAGAAACTCAATTAAAACTATACGATGGAAATGTGAAGTAATTTTAACATTCAAGTGCATAAGGAAAACACAACACTTTTACTTGGTTCAATATTAAGGGCTACATCTAATGTGTATATGCCAATAGGTTTTTTATATTACCAAAGTTTACTAATATTCACTAGCTATGGATTACAAATGTTTTGGAATATTCACTTGGTCCAAGGAACACTACCTTTAAAAAAGTTCATGGATCACTCACTGCATCCCTTAGATCTCTTCCGTTGACTCCCCCTAGCTCACTACCAATAGTGTAGTTGTGCTCAGTTTAACGAATTGAAGGTCTCTTCAATAGATAATAATAGAAGTCTTTCTCTCTCTTCAACAGGTGAGACTACTTTCATAAAAGTCCCAAATTAATTCTATTTTATATTCAATATTATTCTTTAGTGAGATAACTAAATGCACCAAATTCTCTTCTTATTTTATCCATAATCACAAGAACTTATGTGATTTTTAAAGCAACGAAGATCATCTCACTGGGAATCATAAAAATCAACTTATTCTACTTTCTTCTATTCATATATCCATGAGATCATGCATATGTAATTTAGATGAACTCCTCCCTTTCTTCCACTTATTCTTACACTTATTCTTCCTCCTATCACATGTACTCTCACTATTTTGATTCATTATTTATGTTTCTTCACGTATTCATGTTCATGGGAGATTGAATGAACTTTCCACTTCATCACTATAGAGTAAAAAATTTAATGGGTATATAATTTTACACACACACTCTGCCTATTCTCATCTTCTCTGTATCTTCCTTTCCATGCACTTTTTTTTGGAGTCTTTATGTTTTATATGTGTTCTTCTTCAATCCTAAATGGGTGTAATCCTTTAGACAGATTCCTTTTCATTATTCACAAATGTACACACACTTCCTCTTCTTTTCTTATCATCATTATCTTTTTATTTTTCACTTGATTCTAGTGTCTTTATATCATGAATTGAAGTGAATGTTTTTCATGCATCTGCACACAACCTAATGCCTCCATGCGACAAAGATGGTTCACAGTTCAACTTCGTGGAACCCGAGTGGTATGCAGTTCTCTTGAGTGGTGCACCATTATCCTTCGCAGAACCTAGATGTATGTGGATCTATTGAGTGGTATGTAGTTCTCCTTTACAAACCTAAGATGCACGTGGAAATACTCTACGAAATTGGATGGTACATGATTTTACTTCGTGTACCCGAGTGGTAGGAGGTTCTCTATCGTGAACCCAGAATGGTACATAGAAATCCTCTTCATCAAACAAGAGCTGGTTCGGGGGACCTTCTCCTTGTGGAACTAGAGTGGTGCACTGTTCACTACTCATGTACATAGAATGGTTCGCATATCATTATTTTCCTCCGTGAATTGAAAGATCAGAGAGACTCTGTTTCTAAAAATAGGAGCTCTTGGGTTAATGGGAGAAGCATCTATCTCGACATCAGGGAATATATTTTTATAGGAAAAGATGAGATCATTTTCCTCATTAGAGTCTTTTATTATATGCTATTCATATCAATTCCTCAAATAGCAGAGATACTCTCTTCGATTAAGATCTTCAATACCATAAAAAGATATGTTGTGAAACTTAGGATTTTTTTTCAAAAGAGTCTTTTCTTATCACAGAAACCCTTTACATGCATGCAATAGGAGTAGCTTGAAAATATCTTTCAAACACACCTGGGATTCATGTCATGGCCTTGAAACTTAGTTTTCTTCGGCCACATTTGAAATTAAATTTTTCATTGAATCCATGAGAATGAAATTTCTTGCATGATTTAGTGACTCTAAAAAGGCCATAATGAAGTGGAGTGGATCATCATGGTGGATAGGAGCTCAAACATGGTGGTACAACTGCAATTCCAACATGTTGTGGAATCAGGCGCCCTTTGGGGTTTCAGAGGATGAAGACGACATGGATTTAGGAGAATTAGGTGGTCCTTATTCAATCTTGAGAGGTGTGGATGTAGTGAATGGCAGAGATTAGATCATGGGATACAAATGACATAGATAGTGAGGATAACTCCCATGTATTTTAAGTGATCAAAAGTACTTCGGTCATTTTGCCACATCGAAAATTCAAAGAGGATGATGTTTGGTACATAAATAAAAGCTCTCCTTAATACCACCAGATTAATCCCCCTCCCTCCATGTTACTTCCCCATATTGTGTTCTCTGCAGGCATGCTCTACCCCCACTCTCTATGCGGGATTTGGCCCGAACTATGCACGATCCTTACCCTGTGCTCTCTTGCGGGCCTATACATAGAATGCCTACCTGATTGACTATTCCCAACCCATTCCAAATTATGGATTATCTAGGGCTGGATCCCCCAACATGATTTACCTTGAGTCCCACTTGTGTTTGAGTTGAGTTGGTCTAGTCTGGCTTTGAGGGTCAACCAATTTGTTATGTAATCCCACAAGAAAACTTAGGACACAATGCATGACCAATTTAAAATGTATAACTCCAAGCCTCTTCCAACATTTCTTTTTGGAACATGAATTCCAAATCACTTGAATCATCTCCAATTTTACGACACTTCATTATTATAGCAATATGTCTCTTTGATACATGTAATTTGAGCTTATTACCTATGCAATAATCATATGATTTATCCATTCTCCATTAAATTTGACGTAGGAGACCTTATTATTTATCTTGATCATCATTTGAAACCCCATTGACATACATTGACAACAAATACATATTATAAACCAATGTGGTCTCAATAGTCATATCCCTCTATGGACTAAAATTATCCATACCCCTAATTGCAAACTCTCAGAGCCTAATGTGGGCTACCTAGTGGTAGTGGTGGTAGGAGCTCATGACATCTCCCTATACTAACAATTCCTACCTATGGAGATTCTCCTACTCCTATGATAGTACCATCACCCTGAGGGCCACCCCAGCCACATCTGAGAGATTTATGATCTCAACGATGCCTCTACCTTCGAAGTCTATCCAATGTCTTCTAGTTATGCTTAGCGAAATGAGTTGTGCAATCACGAACCATGTGACCACACACATCACAATTATAAAATCACTCTTATTCAGTCTAATAGGATTCTCTACATGATCTTTGAGTAGTATAAACCTGCTTTTATGATTTTGAATTCTTCATCTGGTGATATATTGACATCTAATTCCTGTTACTTTATATAGATTACTCAACCACATGATGCCCACTACCGTCTCCAACCACCCGGTGCCCCTCTACATGGAATCACTCAATCACTAGGGTTTGATCTAGTACTCCATAAAAATATGGAATACATAAGGATACCACACTATATTGAATGTATCTTTGAAGACTCCACTCGCACTTCCTCACATGGAACAAGATGTCTTGAACCATATCGAGGGAGTATCTTGAAAGGTAAGTGAACCTAGAAAAATTCTTAGTTATTATCATAAAATATTGATGCATCTTAATAAGCTCATAAATTCAAAATAAGTGAAACAATAATGGGTAATAAACCTCAAAAAATAGATAATAAAAGTAATACCATGACATTTTCATCTCATCATGGTTCTATGTAACCAAAATTCACTAGTGGCTAACTACTCCATGGAAAATACTTGATACCCGCATAACTATCTAATATGTCGAGGTCTAAACCAACCTAAACACATAAGCCACCAACAGAAGAAAATCTTTCTCTATATGGGGATATGGATCACTATAGAACCTCATAATTCTTAGTTTCTATAACTCATAGAGTGATCTAAGACTATGTTCATAATAAGGCTGAACTTATGGCACAAATTTGGAGCTCAATAGGAAAGGGTGATGCTACCAACCCACCAGGAGGAAATACATTATTGGATAGCCCCTAAAATGATGTCTCATAACTCATTAGATCTTGTTCACAATCCTAAATAAATAACCTAGATGGTTGGAGACATACTAAAATCAATAAATACATACAACTTTCATATAAGTATTTGTGTATGGGGAGTTTAATCAAGAAGAACATTAAAAGGACTAAATATAATGTGATGCATGAACCCTAGTTCACTACAACCATTGTCTTGATATACCAAGTTAATAAGATGGTAGTTATACTTTGGGTGCATGGATATGTTGGGAATCACACCATCATTGGGTTCTTTGTCTTGAAATCCACTGTTGAGACACTCTGACACTATCTCCATAAGTTTCCAACCAATCCTCATAAGTAGAAAAATAAAAACACTATCCCATGTTAAAACAAGATCTGATACCACTCGGTAACGAATTGAACAATTAGGACCCACCTAACTAGTGTAAGGTTAGGCCACCACGACCCCAAGACCACCTCCAATAGTTCATGGGATGGAAACAAGTGGCGAGAATTCATAAATACAATCAGATTCATTTTTCTAACAAATCTATATGCACACACCCAACCATATCTATGAAAATTGTTTAAAAATATAAGGTAAAGATAGTAATATGTACAGATAAACCATACATGAAATAAATTAAACAGAATATATCAGAGTACAATAGTATACAACCCAAGTGTAAAGGGAATAATTGCATTCCCAACCAGAAAAAAACCGGAAATAATTAAAGATTAGAGATACTTACTCATGATATTCATGCTCAACAACCATATGCGGTCAATTCACATAGGTATCACTATACTCCATCATAATCACCATTGATCCATCCATCATCTACATAAGTCATGAGACATGAGGGAAGATCCAATTCATGGGTGAGTATATATATACCATCTAGAATTCCTCAAAATTAAAAGGAATTAATAGAGATATACAATAATATTCAACTCATCCTAAAGAAAGATGAAAATAGAAATTATTCATATATATATATATATGCATCCATAAAGAAATCTAGATAAGAGAGAAAAATGATATCCATATAATAGACCATAAAAAGTAAATAATTAAGCCTTCTGATCTAGAAGGCTATCACCGATGACCAACATCAAATGCTTTCGCACCAGAATAAATGTGAAGGCCCCACACCTTGAAACTAGGCTCCACAGATGAGGGAGAACACATCTACCATAGAGGCCCCACACACTGCTGAAGCTCGAAGATGACGGAGTACTGATCCATAGGAATATAATCCACTCCCTATAGTATTAAAGGGATTAATGACCCTACCTATATAAAGGATAGGGGGAACCCAACCCTAATGTGATCGGGGAGTACTGACCCTAACTTCACTCTAATAGCCCAAGGAACCCATGACCTGGTGTGAAAAGAGATTAATGACCCAAAGATATTTCAAAAAGCCTGGGGAACCCACACCATGGTGCAATAGGGTGATACTGACCAAAATATTTCTTTGATGGAATGGGGAACCAATGATTTGGTGTAACTAGGGAGTACCAACTCTAACATCTATCTAATGATGCCACTTCACCAAAGTCATTATCAAGCATCACTAGAAAATGAATCACATTATGAATATCTTTCACCATGTCTAAAAAGATATTATAAAGTCCACCATCATATTTATATAGAAAAAAACTAAGGATACACTACTCATGATCCAAATTCCATGTCTAAATGAAGGAGAAAAGAGAGGTATAAGATTGATATTGGAGTATAAGATGTAATGACCCATGTATTTATAGAATAATAATTTTTTAATTTATATTAATATTTATGAATATGATATTATTTTTACATTAAAGGGGATTCTATTTCAGATAGTTTACTCAATACGAAACAACTTTTTTCATTGAAATATTACGTTGCACACAACATTGAGTTATACAGAAAATTTTTATAATAATAATATTATTTTAAATAGTAGTGAATTCCTAGAAGTTTTATTGGTGGGAATGAATAGTAATAACTACATTATGATTATACATATGTCTTTAAATTTATCCAATAAATTTTAGAGGCTTGAAATAAGAATAAAGCTTATTTTAAGCATGAAAAACTCTATTTTTTAAAGGGTTGTTTTACCGTCTTTTAATAGAGAACCATTTTTAAATATAGTTTTTCTCAATTTTATATGTTATATTTGAAAAAATAAAATTCTTCTTTATAAGTGGGAAATAAAAATTTACTTTGGAATAAATTTTGGTATTTTTCTGATAAAGTTCATTTTTTAATGAATAGTAAAAAATACAGCATTTTAATTCAAAATTGCATTTTTCATCTAATTTATTTGTATTGTTAGATTGTATGTTTAATTTGTTTTAATGTATTATTTGATTTTATTTTTATTATTTAATCTAATTATAGTAATTGGATGTAATTTGACATTTTAATTCGACATAAATACTTGTCAATCTCTTGATAATTATTACTTTTTCAAAACCCACTTTTTGGTTTGGACAATGAGAATTAATTTTAAATTAATTACTAAAACTCATGTGTTTTGAATTAGGAAAAATTTATTCCATATTTGGAATCAGGAGGTCCAAATTTTGTAAATATGTACCTTTTATTTTAAGACATTAGGAATAGTAACTTCAGTAATTATTTAATTTACCATGGTTAAAGGGAAAATTTGGTAGATAAGGGTAAAAAAATAATATTATAAAATTATAAAACTACAATAAAACCTGTCCTAATAATATTTTATGATATATTTATGAACATGGGAATCGTTGAGAGATTTGGGGACCCCATGGAGAAACTTTGATGTGAAAATGACATTTTATAAGAATTAATTTAATGTAAAGAAAAATATAACCTAAACATGTATATTTTATTATAACACATTTTATTATTGGTTATATAAGTGATTACTTAGAAAATATATAACATATAGAAATATAGAAAGATTTTCTACATTATGGTATTTTATTTTTAATTTTTAAACATCAAATAAATAAATTTATTTAAGACACAATGATTATTTAGTGATTTTATTATTAATGAATGATTTAAAAAAATGAGATTATAAATATTAGAATAAATTAATTTTGAAACTTTTTATAAAATACCCTAATTTTATGGATGATTATGACTTATTATATTTTAATTAATGAAATTCTTTTGAAATATTAATGTTTTTCTAGTTTTTTAGAAAGTCATATATGAATAGTATAAAAATTGAAACAAATGAGTTTTTAAAAAAAATACTATTTTAATAAATGATATAATAGTCCTAAAAATATAAGAATCATCCAAAATAATTATATAATATTAAAAATTTCATTAATAAACCACTTTTGGTTCTATTTTCATTTTATTGTAACTATATTAACTATATAGTATGTATATACAAGAAGACATGGTAAGAGTTAAATTAGTTAACTAAGGGTTAATGCTAAAAGGTAAGGTCAAATTTGTGACCTATACTAGTATAAAACCTATATTTTGAGAGGTTTTTGACCCAATAACATATTATTTTATAAATAAATATCTTTGGTACCTTTTTAATCCGAAAATAGTTTTATAATAAAATAATACTTCAAAACATTCCTAATGTTCCCCTCCTCTATCTTATAAAAGGGAATCACCACTACCCATTTGATCACAACATTCAAGCCCATTGTCTCGACCAAAATCTACCCAAATAATCTCCCAACATTTCTATATTATTCCTATAAGACTTACCTTAGGCATAAGGCAATTCAAGAAATCCTTTTTTATCAAATCAATGGGAGTTACTGGTTTTAAGAGGTAGCGTCTTCTCTTATGTTTTTTACAGTATTTTACTTCATACCTCACTATTATATTCTTAATAACTGATTAGATTACAAAAAAAGTATCCAAAATATACTAGTATGTTTTTATGAGATGCATTCAAACTAAACTTACACACACCTCCATCTAATGGATATGAACATACAGTTTCTGTGGACGACGAACTGCTACCTCACAAAATGATGATTGTTCAATTTTCCCCCACCACCTCCAATGGGGGCCATTATGATGTAACTATATTTATATATGATTTATATTTTATTTATACTATATATGTTATTTTTTATTTATATCACAGCTTTATGCTTTCCATAATGTGTAAATATGATAATTTCATAAGAGGAAGTGCAGACTACCGCCCTCTCAAAGTGATATGAGTCGTTCATTCCATATATGGAAATTATAAAGGATGAAGTTAATGAACTTGTGTAACATATATTAAATATGATATTTTATTGTAATTATAATACACCTATGTTTCATTTTTTTATTGCTTTAAATATGAAAATTTAATGAAAGCAGCGTTCATGCGTACGTTCGACATACCATCTCCATGAACGATTCATTTCATTTCATATAACCAAATGTTTTCAACTATTATAAATAAATTTTTAAAGGATATATATGATATTTAAATCATATATATGATTTTTTATATAATGTAATTTTGGCCACATGGACAATTTGTAATTATAACAAGTTTATTTTTGACTCAGGTTCCAAACATCCAAAAAATGACTGATATGAACTTGAATAATTAATTGATTATTGTAGAAACCTAATAAGTGATATAAAATGACTAATAAAATTGAAAAAGGTTCTAAAGAAAGTATAAATTAACTTAATTTTATTATTCAGAAAATACAAGGAATATATGTGACAAGTCAAACTCAAGGTATGGGAACCTTTCTCCCTCCTCTTTTAGTCAGTGAATTCCTTTACGTTATGTATTTTATTTTCCATTATATTATGTTTGGGTATGTTATTATATATCCTCATTTCTTTCAATCTTATATCAAATTGATGAGAGACCCTTTTCGCTCTTGTCAACTCATTTTTATGAATATTTTATGTGACGACATTAGGTTGCCAAATTTTTGTAAGGGAACTTCCTAACCGAATTGCATTCATTGGGTTAAACTTCTAATTACTGATTATATTGTTCTATGATTATGTGAGAAATAACTATTTATATTCTATGTTTTATTTAAACTTGATTTATGTGTACTTATAGTGAATACACATAATTAATCTATTTTATTTACAAAATGATCTTTGTAAGGGACATCATCTCAATCTCCATTAGTTGAGGAATATTTTGATAATATATATCTCCTTATTTTATACGGTGTATAATTATAAATTTTTTCTTTTAATTTAATTAAACGGTTTTCAAAATTAATCTTTTGTTTTATGAGATGATTTACTAAATGACAAAGGGAATGTCTCTTTTTGACATACGCGGTGACAACAACCTCTCCGCCACCAAGAGCATTATTTGATATTTGGATTCCTTAATAATCAGTAATGTTTATAAAAGAAAAATAAATACCATATACTCTTTTTATATATTTTTGTACTGAAAATGGTTTTTAGAAATCATTGATTCTATCAATATCTTGAAATTATATATTGTGATTGTAATGTGAAAATGTTATCTTTCCATTATGCTTGTTTTATGTGTTATGATTTTGTTAACGTTCTTGGGAATTGTTTATGTATATTGGTGGTTCCGTGATAAATCGAGGGTAGGTGAGCCTGATATAGCTCTCCAAGGAATTGGGTAACGTGATAAAGGAAATCATTAATGTTTCATCTAATATATTTAGTGAATATATAATGATGGGTAGTCTAAACATAACTCCCTATGTTGCTGTGAAAGGTACAATGTAAGTATGTTATATATGTCACAAGTTACCTTTATTATTGATGATTTAAATGTGTTATTCATAAATCTTATGTTTCATGAGTCATGTTAAAGAGGTTATGTTTTATGATTGAGAAGTGTGGTTTCAATGATTTGTATGTATTGATGGACTAATGTTTTCTTTCCTTATTTTATATCCCTTACTAAGTGTTTTTTCTCATCCAACATTTTTCTGAAATATTTTTCACAGGGTATATGGAAGGGTAAGAGAAATGAATAATTCAATAATATTTATATCAATAAAATAATTCATGTTTTATTTTAAGGTTTTTTATTTTTTTTAAAAAATGGATAGATAAAAGGAGTCTAATTTATAATTTTTACTTTTTATGTAACATTTAAGGCCTAATTACCTAAAAATCTAAACCTAAAATGATCTTCAATGTGAATTCTCAACTTAACTCAAAATTATGTGATTTTTATGGCTGGGACCTTATAGTTTGTATCAAATTTCTATTTAGATAACTTTATAGGTTAGTGTGTTATCTAGGTTTAGGTAAAGGAAATCATATAACTTTGAGGATTATTATTATATGGAAACTTTTGGAAGATTATAGAAAAATATGTAGTTCTGATAAAACCAGAGCAATGGAAATAAAATAAGGTTGATGGATTAGAGTAATATAAAATATTTTATGTTACAATTACTTTATATAGGATTCTTTTTTTAATAATAATAATTCGTTTCATTTTTAAGTGTTGATTATTTTCAAAAGATTAAGGATCATTTTTCATGATGTAAGGAAAGAGATCTTGCATAACCTTATTATCCCACCCTAAAGATTTGATCATTCGTATTATGGAAAAATCTTGTTTGAATGATTTTGAAGGCTTCTTGAGTATTTAAATCACCTACAAGAAATTGTTTGAGTTATCCAACACCTACTCATTTCTAAAAACAATTTACGGGACATGGTATCTTTTTTGAATTATTTCATATTTTCAACTTTTACAACTCTATCAAATAGTGAAATTACAGAAGTGGAACGAATGATTAATTTTAGAAATTATGGAAACATGGTGAAAGGGAAAGGGAACATCCAAAAGATTCTAATAACTAGATAAAAGGTATGATTTATTTTCTTATCCATGAAGAATAAGAATCTTTGGATTGATATTTATTAATTATGAGGATATTTGATCTGTACAAATGATGCATTATAAAAGAAGGTGGAAATGAATATTTAATGGATGGTGAAGAGTGTTGAATGAGTAATAAGTCTGTATATATGGTATTGAAGAGTTATTGTAGGTTGTAGGATTATGAAATGTTAAAAAGTATTAATTATTTTTTGATGAAGTGATTACTTTGGAAGAATTTTTGTAATATGTGTAACCCTAATGTTTGATATTTGAAAATTTTACTCAAGGAAGAATTACCTTTTCTTTCGTGGATATAATGGATCACCTTAGGGGTTTATATGTTCTTTTATTTTGATGCTATTAATGGTTATTACATTTTGGGATGCAAAATGAGAGGTATTAGATAACATTTGAGGATAAAGCATATGATGGTAATTTTTGAGGAAATTATCTTATTTTGGGGAATGTTATAAAAATGATATGGTTTTAGTAAAACAAAAATATGTAGGATGAGTGACAACCCTTCGCGTCCGGCAAGGTCACAAGAATAAAACCCACAATCTAAGGGTGATAAGGGAGCATCACCTACCACTGACTTATGTGAATTCCTCGGTTATAATCACTTATTCCTTTTAGTTAAATGATTTTATGAATCAATATTATGTTGATTTTTTAATTTATTATTTTTCAAATGGGTATCCTTTGCATATAAAAATGATTTGGTGATTAAGTTATAAATGTAATTTTGGAGGGCCTAAACTCTTTTGAGAACACTATATGCCAACAGAAAATAGAATACTATGGGATTTCATTTGAGGAGTAATGGTGGCATTTTATATGGGAAGAATCTATGTTTTTATTGTGGTATTATAGAGATATGAGTTATTTATGGAAATTATTAACCTATTATAGAGAATATGTGATTAGGTTAATTACTTTTTAGTATGAGACTTTAAGAGTAGCAGATGTTATTTGGAGAAATATGTTAAGATTTTTAATTTAAGACTATGTTTTCAAGTCCTTCCGAATTTTGGGTTTTGAACTTAGTTTGTATTTTTTTGAAATTTTTAATGACTATTATGTATTGAATGCTCTTTTTTGAGCTTTGGGTATTATTTGTTCAATTTTGGAGATTAAGAGTAGTATTTATTTTTATAAAGAATTTTTCTTTTGGGGGATTATCTGATCTTGTACTAACCATTTTGGTATTGGTTAATGTATAAAGATAGGGTAAATATATAGTTCATCTATTGGGGATTATTCTATTCTCTATAAGTATATTATAGTGCTTCAGGTGTGACCATGTCATCTTGAATACACATTATTTGATGAAACGATGCGTTTGTGGTAGAAATTTATTAATGGATGAAACTCTTCATGAAAAGTAAGTATATTCACTTATGTTCTTAGTCAATATCATAAATAAATTCTTGAGCTTCATGAAAAGGAACTTAAAATAAAAAAAATGTTGTTTTTTTACTTTTTCTACTGGGGAATCAGAGACCCTTTAACCTATACCATGTTTGTGATTTTCTAGTGGTTAACTATCTCTTGATCATGTTTTATATCACTCTCTATCAGAAATTGATGGTTTGTTTCTCTTCCATATCCATTTCTTCTTATGTGGAATCCTAGTATGGGTTATCTTGGACAGCCTTTTTACATATCTTTCTTTATTTTAATGTTATAGTTTTATTGACTCTTTTTTGGATGTGGTACATTCATTGATGTTTCCAAGCCTAATTTTAAAATTGCATGGACGCAATTTCCAAAAGGGGGGAGGATATAATGACCCAAGTATTTATAAAATAATATTTTTTTCATTTATATTTATATTTATGAATAATATATTATATTGAAATTAAATTGGTTTATTTTTCTAATATCATACTCAACACGCAACAATTGGTTTCTTTGAAATCTTAGGTTGCACAAAACCTTGAGTTATACTGAAATATAATATAATAATATTATTATTTTAAATGTTAGTTAACACATAACCATTTTATTGGAAGGAATAAACAAAAATAACTAAATTATTATTATACATATATCTTTACAATTATCCAATAAATTTTAGAGTCTTAAAATAAGAATAAATCTGATTTAAAGCACGAAAAACTCTAATTTTTTAAAGGGCTATTTTACCGCCTTTTGATGGAGAACCGTTTTTAAATATAATTTTTGTTACTTTTATATGTTATATTTTACAATATAAAATTATTATTTATAATCAGGACATTAAAATTTACATTGGATGAAATTTTGGTATTTTTTTGATAAAGTCCATTTTTTAAGGAATAGTGAAAAATACTACATTTTAATTCAAAACTACCTTTTCATATAATTTATTTATATATTTAGATTATAATTATAATTGATTTTAAAGTATTCTTGGATTTTATTTTTATTATTTAATCCAATTATTTTCATTGGATGTAATTTTACATTTTAATTGGACATAAACACATGTCAATATTTTTATCGTTATTACTTCTTAAAACCCCGTTTTTTGGTTTTGACAATGAGAATTAATAATAAATTAATTACTAAAACTTACAAGTTTTGAATTTGAAAAAATGGAATCTATATTTATAATCAAGAGGTCCAAATTGTGTAAATATGTACCTTTTATTTTTAGTCATTATTAATAGTAACTTCAGTAATTATTTTTTTAACACGGTTAAATGTTAAATATGGTAAATAAGGGTAAAAAAATAATATTATAATAATATAAAACTAACATAAAACATGTCCTAATAATATTTTATGATATATTTCAGACCATGGGAATACTTGGGTCGATTTGGGGACCCCTTGGAGCCACTTTGTTGTGAAGATGACATTTTATAAGAATTAATTTAAAGTAATCAAAAATGGATCATAAACATATATATTTTAGTAAAATATTTTTATATGGGGTTATTTATGTGATTGTATATACTAGAAATTATAATTATAAAGATAAGAAGATTTACTACATCATGGTATTTTATTTAGAATTTTTAGACATCCAATAAGTAAATTTATTTATAACACAATGATGAAGTTGTGATTGCGTTATTAAAGAATGATTTAAATAAATGAGATTATAAATATTAAAATAAATTTATTTTGAAACATTTTACACCACACATGAATTTTATGGATGTGTATGAAATAATTATGTTTTTAAAAATGAATATTGTTTTTATGGATTTTTAAAAAGTTGTGATATAAATAGTATAAAATTGACATAAATGAGATTCTAAAACAAATATTATTTTATTAAATGATATAGTAGTTCTAAAAATCTAAGATTCGGCCAAATTAATTATATAATGTTGAACATGTAATTAATGAATCACTTGAGGTTATATTTTAATTTTATAGTAACTATATTAAAAATATAGTGTGAATATGAAAAAAGACACAGTGAGAGTTAAATTAGTTAACTAAGGGTTAATGCTAAAAGATAAGGTTAAATTTGTGACCTATACTAGTATAAAACCTATATTTTGAGAGGTTTTTGACCCAATAAAATATTATTTTAGAAATAAATGTCTTTGGTACCTTTTGAATCCGAAAATAGTTTTATAATAAAATAATACTTCAAAACATTCATAATGTTCCCCTCCTCCATCTTATAAAAGGGAATCACCCCTACCCATTTGATCACAACTCTTAAGCCCATTATCTCAACCAAAATCTACCCAAATAATCTCCAAAAATTTCTATATTCTTCATATAAGACTTACCTTAGGCATAAGGCAATTCAAGAAAGGCTTTTGTATCAAATCAATAGGAGTTACCGGTTTTAAGAGGTATCATCTTCTCTTATGTTTCTTTCTAGTATTTTACTTTATCCATCACTGATTTATTCTTATTCATTGATTAGATAAAAAAAGTATCCAAAATATACTAGGATTTTGTTATGAGATGTATTCAAACTAAAATTACACACACCTCCATCTAAGGGATATGAACATACTGTTTCTGTGGACGACGAACTGCTGCCTCACAAAATGATGATTGTTCAATTTTTCCCCACCACCTACAATGGGGGCCATTATGATGGAACTATATTTATATATGATATATATTTTCTTTATACTATCTATATTATTTTTTTATTTAAATCACACCTTTTTTCTTTCTATAATGTGTAAATATGATAATTTCATTAGAGGAAGTGCGGACTACCGCCCTCTCAAAGTGATATGAATTGTTCATTCCATAGATGGAAATTACAGAGGATAAATTTAATGAACATGTGTAAAATATATAAAATATGAAATTTTATTGGAATCATAATATACCTATGTTTCATTTTGTTTTCATTTCTTAAAATATTAAAATGAAATGAAAGTAGCGTCCACGTGTACGTTCGACTTACCATCTCCATGAACGATTCATTTAATTTCATATATCCAAATGTTATAGACTATTATAAATACATATATATAGGATATATATGATATTTAAATCATATATATGATTTTGGAGATAATTTAATTTTTACCACATGGACAATTTGTAATTATAACAAGTTTATTTTTGACTCAGGTATCGAACATCGACAAAATGACCAATATGAACTTGAATAATTAATTGATTATTGAAGAAACATAATAAGTGATATAAAAGGAGTGATAAACTTGAAAAAGGTTCTTAAGAAAGTATAAATTAACTTTATTTTATTATTTAGAAAATACAAGGAACATATGTCAGAAGTCAAACTCATGGTAAGGGAACCTTTCACCCTCCTCTTTGATTTCGTAACCACTCCATTGTGAGATGGGAGGTGCGTTAAATAAATTATTAATGAACCTCACTATTGCTATGTTGTGTTAAACTCTCATCCTCTGTCTATTTATGTGAGGCTCAAGGTTTGATTTTTGAGGAGGAAGGGAGGAACCTTGGACGAAGTTACACGACGTCTTCTACCGACAAGGAATGAAAGCCTGTATTTCTTTAGAGGGATTG
Organism: Viscum album; assembly: GCA_963277665.1. Taxonomy (NCBI): domain Eukaryota; kingdom Viridiplantae; phylum Streptophyta; class Magnoliopsida; order Santalales; family Viscaceae; genus Viscum; species Viscum album. The sequence goes on along the minus strand of OY728142.1, from coordinate 511,391,367 downwards.
ATCCAGGAATGATGAAAGTCAGCGGATTCTTCATGAATAAGTCCTTCTTCCACCACCACGACTTCTCCAACGGTTTATGAGGTATGGGGTTTATATTATTAAAGTTATACTTGAGGAATTAAAAATTACTCTTGTTGTTATGATGTTAAAGCTGAGGGAATAGGCCTAATGAAAAAGGCCTGACCCCCCCACTGATTTGTTTATTCATGCGTTCTTCATGGGAAAATTTTCAACACAATGTAAAGTGGAAATAAAGAGGCACACAACGACTACGGAATCCTGAGAGGGCAATAGGAGCGTCTTAAAGGGATAAAAGACCACCAGAGCGCACCTAGTGGCCCGAAAAAGATATGATGACGCGACACCGGTGGCTGGAGGACGACGTTTTCTAGCTATGGAGGAGGGCATCACCACTCGGTGCAATGGTGGAACGAAGGGGTGGTCGACTGTAGTGACAGTGAGGCAGTGTGCCGTTACGTGTCGCGGTGAGGCAGGCTGCGACTTGGAGCCACGACGAGGGCATATGACATGCTCTCTATGGGTCTTGTGGACAACCAGGTGGTGCCACATGGCACTGCCAATCAATGAGACGACTGAATCATTGAGTCATTCGGGAGGTGGACCACGCAACCTCCACACTGGTCGCGCGAGCCGACGAGCCGAGCTGTCGTGGACCAGCCTAACCGGGCTAGTCCAGGGCGGTTCTGGCTGGACCGGGTTGGACCCAAATCAGGCCGGGTCGGCCCAGACTGGGTTGGTCGGACCGGGTCAGACCAGACTCAGACCCATCTCGAGCTCATATATGCTTAAATAGTCATATTTTGTGAATCAGAGGTCCATTTGACGAATCTTGTGGGGGTGCTGGGATCATCAGAGTGATATGGTGCTTTTGAGATACTCTATGTGAGGTTTTAGGAAAATTGGAGTACGAACGGGTTGGATCGACCCAGAATCCAATCGGGCCCTTATCACTAAAATGCCAATAACAAACAGATCAGGCATCATTTTGATGCACCGTCTATTGCGTTGGAACACTTATATCATGAAAGATCATTGGGTAACCTGTTCATGGGATTTTATTCTGGATGAAAAATGACAGATGGATTGAAGAGAGGTTTATCCTAAAATCATGCATGCTATGAGTGTGAATCTAGAGGCTGGCTATGAGATGGAGGTCGGAGATAGATCATACTGAGTTTAGTACCGAGTGATCTTGTGTGAGTAAGAACAAAGAGATCCCATGTGTATCAGCACCGATAGATCTTGTGTGTATTAGCACCTAGAGACCCGATGTGGACCAGTATTCTAGTGACCCTATGTGGATCATCATTCTAGAAACCCAGTGTGGATCAACATTCTAGTGACCCTACGTTGATCATCATTCTAGCGACCCTGTTTAGACCATCAGTGTGTGACTCGACAAGGACCAGCCTTAGAGTGGCCCATCGTGGATCAATGACATACCGGTCCTATGTGGGTCAGATCCTGTGTGGGTCTTGCAAGGGTTAGTACATATAGATCCTAGGTGGGTCAGATCCTATGTGGGTAAAAGGGGGTTAATACCCATAGATCATGGGAGGGTCGGATCCTTTGTGGGTTAGCAGGGGTTTTTACCTATCGATCTTGTGTGGTTCAGACTCCGTATGGTCAGCAGTAGTGCCTCTTGACAAAATAGGGTGATCAAGATTTACAAATAATTATCAGTACTTCTATACTTTAGTTATACCTGGTATTTAGCTGAGTTATTTTCTTTTTTTCTTTGTGTTTGAGATCATGCTTTGTGTTTTTCTTTTGTAGAATTCCGATATACCTTTGGGGGTCTCGGGGTCCCTACTGGGTATTTTTATACTCAACCCTACATGGGATTTTCCCACACCTTGTTGCGTCTTGTGCAGACGACAGACAACCTTGACTGAGACTCGGGGATCTAGGACTTGGCAGTGGACGATGGTAATGATTTATATAGAGAGACTTGGATATGAGTTATACCTACCCTTCAGGTATAACACTCGGTGGACGATCATAGGAGTTGTTTTCTGTTTTATGTTTTAGTTGTATTTTTTCAGTTGGTCTTGTATTTCGGTCCCCTTTACTTTCATTACACACCTTTACTACAATAGTTTTACTTCGTGGATACATATTGTTGTGTTATTTGATTGTGTGTTTGTACATGTTTAAAGGTAATGCCTTCCCATTATAGGGATATGCCTTTTCGGAGCTTGTCTCCAACCCCTAGCCCATGGAAGGTGGGCATGGGGTAATCATGACATGAGTCCTGAGGGACGGGTTGTGACAAAGTGGTATCAAAGGAGTCGGTTCTACCAAAAAACTAGGACTCTGATCTTTTTTTTAAGGAGAAATAATGTTAAGTGTTTTGAGTGTGGTTTTCAGTTCGTGGAGTCCAGTGTTGGTGCGGCATTCGACGTATCCATACACAAGGACCTTAAATTCCGATCTCTAACTCGGTGCGCAAAAATACTGATTGCATGTGTTTTGGATATGTTTTTACTTTGACTGATTCTTGACTCAGATCACCAGGTATAACTTATTGATCATGGTGAACCTATTTCTTTTCAGAATTCCACTACGTATAGAGATAACCAGGATTCCTAAGATAGTACACGATGACATCCTACTGAGTGATGGGGCTTCAGTGCATGGCCCTCTTACAATGTTCGCACCTTTGGGTAGTGCACCAATAGCACCACCACCCATTGGGAAGCATTTTACACTAGCCCCACTGGTATACAATTCCTGTCAACTGAGTGTGTTGCACAAGTTCTAGCGGTAGAGGCCTATGAGTTTTTGAGCTAAGACAGATCCCCAGACAGCTGAGGACTGTATAAAGGTTGTGGCACGAGTTTTCCCACTAGTTGGGACACTAACAGAGAAGTTGATGATCCTAGATTCTAGTCATTTCTTGGGCATGATAGGAATATGGTAGAGCCTGAAGCTCTAGTTACATGACAAGGCGTCCATAACCTAGATGGACTTTGAGATCCTCTTCTGGGTGGAGTTCATCCTAGTGAAACTACACTCAGTGCGTATTCAAGAGATGCTGCACTTACAACATGGAAACTTGACTGTAGACCAATACTCAGGGAGATTTACAGACCTCTCATACTACTCCACCAACATAGTACAAGACTCATTCTTTAGGGACTAGACCCTTGAGTAGGGTCTCCAGAAAGATATCAGATAATCGATGATATCGATGATTATCCCTACGCATGATGGAGTGCCAGAGCGGACATTATTGGTAGAGAGATTCTTAGCCGAGCGGGCACTGATGGTGAGAGCCACCACCGAACAACAAGTATCCTAGTCATTTGTAGGAGGCATTAGGTAGATGACCTAGAGGTATAAGCAGACCAGAACCTAGGGTGGATGACCATGGGACGTAGGGTCGTAGGTGCAGAACTCGTGAGGTAAAGGAGGTCTGCTGGGAGGAAGAGTGTGCTTCATGTGCGGCGGGCAAGGCCACATGGCTCACGACTACAAGACCCTACGTACTGATGATCTGCAGACAATCGAGGGACCACTAAGGAAGAGGAATAGATTTGAGTGAGGAGTTCCACCAGGTGGGAAACGTGGTAGAGGAGAAGGTTGTGTAGCAGGCAGTGGGTGGTGATTTGAGGTTCTACCGCTACCACCACCAGGTGGTCTACCTCGACCGTATGGAGTAGGTGGACAAGGATGAGCACAACTACAGGCAGTAGAGGCATACGACCATGATGATCTGGAGATAATTAAAGGTACAGTATGTGTCTATTCTCCCTAGATGCAATAATTATAGACACAAGTGAAAGTCACTCTTTAATTTTCATGACACTCGTTAAGAGCCCGAAGTTTCCGATGGAGCTGTTGGCTCGATCCTTACGATTAGAGACTCATATGGGAGAAGATTTGATGATTACACACTGGTGTAGGCCATATGACCTCACTCTAGGATGTGATATCTTCGGATGGGATCTCCTAGTAGCAGTGTTGAGGCCTTACGACGTCATCTTGGGTATAGAATCGATATCCACAGTCCAAGATCAGATCAAATATTTTATGCACAATGTGTGGTGTGTCCATGAGGATGGGACTAGAGTTTCCTTCACCAGCGAGTGGGGAACCTTTGAATAATATGATGGACTTACTCATAGGAGGGTGCAGCCGATCACTCCTTAGTTGGCTAGCCTTACTCTCCGAACAGTTGGTATGAGGGGTCCGAGTTATCCGGTTGTGGAGGATTAGTGTGATAATGTCTTTCTTGATGATGTTCTAAGACTACCTCCACACAGTGGGGTAGAATTTCACATCGACCTATACCTTGGGATGGAACCGATATCTATACTAATATATCTGATGGCACTCATAGAGATTTTGTGAGGTGAGGGTGTAGTTGGAGGACTTGCAGAGAAAGGGGTTCGTAAGGCCATGTCATTCTCCATGTGCATCCCCGAGATTGTTTGCTAATAAGGTATATGGGATTCTAAGGCTTTGGGTGGAATATTAGCGCCTGAACTAGGTGAAAATGAAGAAAAAGTATCTTCTCTCAAGGATTGATGATATCTTTGACCGGGTGAAGGGAACACATTGGTTTTTGAAGATAATCCTCAGATTAGTCTATCAACAGCTCAGGGTATGGGATGAGGACATACCAATGACAACCTACAGATGTTGGTATGGCTATTATGAGTTCTTGGTGATGCCATTCGGTGTGACCAATGCTCTTGCAGTGTTCATGGGGCTCATGAATAGGATCTTCAAGCCTTACCTCGATCTCTTTATAGTGGACTTCATAGACGACATCTTAATATACTTGGAGTTGGAGGAGGAGCACGCCACACACCTATAGATAGTTATCAAAACACATCGAGAGAACCATCTTTATGTAATGGTCTCATATTTCTAGGTCTAGATATGGGATGTATACTTCTTAGGGAACATTATATCGGAGTCTAGAGTTGAAGTGGATCGGACAAAGATAGAAGTAGTTTATTCTTGGGAGCCATCCTGGAGTGTGACCGATGTGTGGAGTTTCATGGGATCGGATGGATACTATTTGAGGTTTGTACCTAACTTCACCGAGGCAGAGGCACCCTTTTAATCCTTGGTGAAGAAGGGTAATCCTTTCTTATGGAAAAAAAGTGCCACTAGAGTTTTCAGGATCTAAGGCAGAGACTGACTAGTGCCCGCATCTTGAGGATACCAGAAGAGGGAATTGGGTATGTAGTGTATTGCAAAAAATCAGGGACTGAATTAGGTTGTTTCTTGATTCAGGAGCGAGAGATGACCCCTTATGGAACACGACAGTTAAGGCAGCACAAGAAGAACTATACTTTCCATGACCTGGAGATAGTAGGAGTGGTCTTTGCACTGGAGATGTGGCAAACCTACTAGACGGGTGGGCAGTTTACAGTTTACTCTGATCATAAGAGTCTCAGGTATATCTTCCCACAGAAGGACTTGGACTTGAGATAGCGATGTCGGCAAGAGTTCCTTTAGGACTATGACTTGGATATAGTCTATAATCCTGGGAAAGGTAACGTAGTTGCAGACACACTCTGTAGGTGGTCTCATCTACAACTACTAAGTGAGGTGAAAGATCAGCTATCCACGTTGCAGATATCCTTCATGGATAGAGATTGAGTAGCTTATCTCCAGTCTATGACTGTCACTCCCCCACTTCTTCAACGAGTTCGGGAGACTCTGCTTGGGGACATAGACTGAAAGGTCCAACGTGCTCATGTATCCTTAAGAAAAGCTTCTGAAGGATTTTTTTGAAGGCATAGAGCACATCTCCCTCTTCAGAGGACACATCGTGGTACCAGTGACGCTTCAGGAGGTGGTGTCGAGGGAGTTCCATACATCCCCTTTTGTGGTACGTCCTTGTGTGGTGAAGATGTACCAAGACCTCCGACATTAGTATTGGAGGATAAATATTAAGAAATAACTGGAATAATTGGTATCCTGATACCTCACTTGTCAGCAAGTGAATTCCAAGCATTAGGTACCAGTGGGATTAGGTCATCCACTTGAGGTACCATAGTGTAAGTGGGATGGTATCTCCATAGACTTCATGATAAGGATACCGCGTATATCTAGGGGCCATAATTTCATCAGGATGATCATTGACCAACTAACCAATTCGGCCCACTTCCTACACACCCGAGAGCAGGTATCAGTAGAGGGCATGAGATGCCTCTACGTGCAAGATATTGTGCGGCTACACTGGGTTCCAAAAATGATCATCTCAGATCATGATGCATGTTTTACATCCCACTTGTGAAAGGGATTACAAGAAGCATTCTGTACCCCTCTATGATTGAGAACCACCTTCCATCCTTAGAGATATGGTCAGACAAGAAGACCATACAGACAGTTGAAGACATGCTTCATGATTGTGTCCTTGATTTTGGCCGCAGTTGGGGGGACCACCTACCCCTGGAGGAGTTCACATACAACAATAGTCATGACTCCACCATTATTAAAACTCCATTTGAGGCATTTTATGGGTGAACATGCAGATCACCTCTTTGTTGGAATGACCTAGGGGAGTAAGCACTTATGGGTCCTGAGTTTGTATAGGATATCGCCGAGATTGTGCAGATCATCCAGTAGCGGATGAAGACTGCATAGAGCCAAACTAAGTCTTATGTCAAGAGAAGATGAAGACCCTTGATGTTTTAGGAGGGAGACCTTGTATTCCGATGGGTCTCACCCCAATGGGGATTAGGAGGTTTGGTCGGGGTGGAAATCTATCTCTGAGGTTCATCGAACTTTTCCAGATCCTCAGCAAAGTAAGCATTGTGGCATGCCATCTACCTATTCCCCCACAGATGCATTGGGTGCATAATGTTTTCCACGTGTCACAGCTGAGGAGATACAAACATGATCCCTCACACATTATCAACTGGGGTGAGCTGGATATTGATGATGGGGTGACATTTTCAGAGTTCCCGATGAAGATAGAGGACCGACAAGAGTAGGTCCTATGTGGACAATTGATCCCTCTAGTGCATGTTCGTTGGAAGCATGGGACTCTCAAAGAGAGCACTTGGGAGTGTGAGGCTCAGATACATGCTCAGTACCCCCATTTGTCCCCTAGTTTTTTTGTAGCTTTTGGGGATGAAAATCCCTAAGGTGGAGAGAATTTAATGACCTAGAAATTCCATATAATTTTTTAATTTATTTGGGATTATTACGAGTCTTCAAAATTGAAGGCGCTTGATTCTTGAGGCTTGGTGTGCCCAGAATGAATTTATGAACTCTTTTAAGATGCGTTTAGTAAACATGTGGCCATCATTTTCTATCTTTTGAACCAGTGATCAGATTAAATATATGAGGGCACCGTTGAATCCGTAGTACTGTGACATGGTTAAGGGAGACTTAAATTCGACCATAGTAGGTTGAAAAAAAAGATATTTTTTTGGAATTTATAAAAAAATAACAAAAAATTTATTTATTTTATTTTGTAACTATTGAGTGGTGGTGGTGGGATCGAAGAATTGTTAATCCATTTAATGGGTTGATCCTTTGTTTTTGTAACCACTCAGTTGAGAGATGGGAGATGCATTAATTAACTTATTAATGAATGTTTTTAATGCTACGTTGCATTAAACACTCATCCTCCATCTATTTAAGTGAGGCTTGTGGTTTTGTTTTTGAGGAGGAAGGGAGGTTCCTTAGAATATGTGATGTGCCATCCTCCACCAACATGGAACAAAATCTTGGAGGTTGTTGGAGGGATTGATCTAGGAACAACAAACACCGACAGCTTCTTCAAGCGTGGATTCTTCTTCCACCACCACAACATCTCCAATAGTTTACGAGGTAGGGTTTTATTTAATTAAATTTATCATTGATGAATTAAAAATTTATCCATATTTTTATGATGTAAACGTTGAAGGTGAAGGCCAAATGAACTAGGCCCTGACCCTCCTCCACTTTGTTTCTTGATACATTCTTTGTGGGATGATTTTCAACTCGACGGAAAGTGGAAACATGGAGGAATGTAGTGACAACAGCATCCAGGGAGGGACATAGTCCCATATGGAAGTAATAAAGGACCACCGAAGCTCAACCAGAGGCCCGAAAAATAATCGCTGGCTTGGCACTAGTGCGACAGCCCCGATGACCAGTGCCGATGGTGAAGGCGGCGGCCGACGCTCATTGGAAGCGGAGGAGGGCGTCGCCTTTCGGCACCACAATGGACTAAAGGGGAAGCCGGCATGGGCTAGCCACATTGATGGCGAGGTGGCGTGCCATCACACACCGCAGTGAGGCTGGACATGGCTTGAATTCATGATGAAGGCAGGGGACCCACTCACTGTGGGTCCCGCGAACAACCAGACGGTGCCACCTAGTGCCGCCAATCAATGAGACGAATGACCCATTGAGATGTTCAAGAGGTGGACCACGTGACCCCCACACAAGGAACACCCACCGGCGGGCTGAGCCATCATGGCCCAGCCAAGCCCGGGTGGACTGGGCTAATCCATGGCTCAGTGGTCTAAGCCCGACGTGACCCAGTCCAGCCAAGGCGGGCCGGTCCACGACCTAGTGGGCCAAGCCCGCCATGGCCAAGCCCAACCGGGATGGTCCAGGCCTGTCGGTCCAGGCCGTGTTGGACCCTAACTGGGTTGGGTCGGGTCAGCCCATACCAGGTTGGGCCTAGTCAGTCCGACTAGGTTAGACTAGACCTAGGCCCCTCTCAGGCCCATATAAACTTAAATGACAGAATCTTATGATCCAGAACTCTGTTTGATGAACCATCTATTGAACTGGGAACCTTAGAGTGATAAGGTACTTTTGAGATACCCAACGTGAGTTTTGGAGAAAATTGGAGTACAAATGAGTTGGATTGATCTCGAATCCAACTGGGCCCTCAGAACTAAAATGATAATAACTTAAAGACTGGGCATCTGGTTGGCACGATATCTATTGGGTTGGAACCCTTATATCATGACATACCATTAAGTAACATATTTTTGCAACTTCGTGCCGGTTGAAAAAACAAATGATGGATTTAGGACTAGTTTCTCTTGTAATCAAGCGTGCTATGAGTAGGAATCCAGAGGTTGACTGTGAGACGGAGGTTGGAGATAGATCATACAGAGGCTAGTACTGAGAGATCCTATGAGGGTCATCACCTAGTGATCCTATGTGGCTCAGCACCGAGCGATCTTATGTGGATTAGTTCATAGAGGCCCTATGTGGATCATTATTCTAGTGACCCTATATGGATCAGTATTTTAGAAAACCTGTGTGGATCAACATTCTAGTGACCCTGTGTGAATCACCAGTGTGTGACCCGATGAGGAATAGACTTAGTGAGGCCCGTTGTGGATCAGCGACATGCCAATCCCATGTGGGTCAGATCCTATGTGGGTCTTGTGTAGGTTAGTACCTATCGATCATGGGCGGGTTGGATCCCGTGTGAGTCAGCAGAGGTTAGTTCCTATTGATCCTAGGTGGGTCAGATCTTGTGTGGGTCAACGGGGATTAATACCTATCTATCATGGGATGGTCAGACGTTGTATGGTTACTAGCAGTGCCTATTAAAATAATAATATGATCAAACTTTATGACTAATAATCTATACTTATGTACTTTAGTTATACCTAGTTTTTAGTTGAGTATTTTTCTTTGTGCTTCATGATTGAGATCATTCTTTGGGGTTTTCCTTTGTGGAGTTCTGAGAGACCTTCAGGGGTCTTGGGGTCCCGAATAGGTATTTTTATACTCAACCCTGAAAGGACTTCGCCCTTACCTTGTTGGGTCTTTTACAGACGATGGGCAGCCTTGAATGAGACTCAGGGAGCTAGGACCTGGCGGTGGACAATAGTAATAGTTAACGTGGAGAGATTTAGAGATGATCTGTACCTACCCTTCAGGTAGGATCCTCAGTTGACGATCTCTAGAGCTGTTTGCTGTTTTCATTTTTAGTTGTATCTTTTTTGTTGGGCTTGTATTTTGGATCCCTTTAAATTCACTACAAACCTTTACTAATGTATTTTGACTTCATGGTTATATCTTGTTGTGTTCATGGACTGTGTGTTTGTACAGGTTTAAAGGCAATGCCTTCCCGTTTTAGGGATATGCCTTTCCGGTGCAAGTCTCCATCCCCTGGCCTATGGAATGTGTGCTTGGGGTAGTCACGGTATGGGTCATGGGGGATGGTTCCTGACATAATATCATTATTATAGAAGTATAATTATATTATTTATATATATTTAAGGAGGTTAATAATATTTTGGTAGACTTTCATGAAGTACAAAATTTTAAATGAAGAATGAAATACAGTGCTTTGTGGAGGCGGTGGTCCGAATGTACACACGTGTGTATCTTATTTTCTATAGAAGAAATATATGGTAAGAATTGGTTTATATTTTAATAGTATTGATAATTTTTTAAATATAATTTTAAATCTATAAATTCTCCCTTTTAACCATCCATTTCAGGTGGTTATGGTGAAATGGATTAGGTCTCTTATGGAGTCTGCAGTCCACACATAACACGTAAGATATTTTTATTTTTTGAATGGTTATTGGGAAGGTAGATCGTGGTTTTCCCTTTCAACCTAGGTAGATTAGATTCTATGTAGGTAGAAGAGAAGATGTAGGATTATAAATGGAAAATTTGTAACTAATAATTTTACCTTACTCCTAGGAAGAGAACATTTTCAAATTGGATTGAGGATTTGAGAGATGGTATTTTGAGAAGACCAAAACCTTTTGTAAGTTGATATGTTTTTTGGCTAGTTATTTGATATGATTTATTATTAATATATGTGGATTGGGGTGTGGGGAGAAGTGGTGGGGGGGGGTGATGGATCCTTATATAAGAGAGAGGAGTGACATTTTTTAAAAATATAAAAGGAAATGTTATTATTAAACGTTTAAATTGATATAATAATGGAAAAAAGAGTTGGGTATGGGGTATGGTCTATAATAACTAAAACCATTATTTAAACATATATTTTGACCATGTTATTAAGTCTTTTAGCAATAGGTATTTCACATTTATAATTTTCAGTTTTTTGTGTGGTAACTAATTTTCACCTAAGTAATTTACATTAAATCAAAAATAAAATATAAATTGTGATATAATTTGTAACTAATGATTCCAAATTTAAAATTAGTTTTTGAAAATAAAATTTATAATAGTAAAAAAAATTAATTTTAATTATAGCATCCAAAATGCGTAATAATAATTTTTATAAAAATAGTAATTTTATGCTTAATACTAAAAATAAGATAAAATTATCAAGATGATTATTTTATGTGAAATTACTTTATTTATTATTATTGTAATAATGTTTATATGTCTTTAAAATGTATCCAAAACTGAATTCAATTTTGTGGGTACTTAGTTAATGAAAACTGACAAAAAATGTTTTTATTAGAGTAACATATTACTAAAGATTCCAAACAGTTAAACACGGGTTTTATAAGTTTTAATTTTTATTTTTAATGATTTATGTTATTTTTTAAATATAATTATTTTATATAAAAAAAGTTTCATAAATGTTTAAATCATTCTTGTACTATAAAAATGTCATAAAAGTGAAATTTCTTACCAAATTATTATTTTTCACCATTCACCCCAAAATTATGCCTTTTTAGAAAAATCTCAAAACATTATCCTATGAAAATTTTGATATTATGAATTAAAAAAATATATTTATCTTAAAAAATTGAAATAAGGATATTTATAAATTTATTTTTTAATTAAAATATAAAATATAAAGGAAGACTATTTTGATTTAAAATTTAATTTTTAAGTATTCTTAACACCATTTAAATCAATTAAAATTTAATTTGTTAATATATTTTTTTAATGTATAATAAGATTTTAAAATTTTTAAAATTAATTTTTTTAGTAAAATATATAACACTAAAAAAAATTTATATGATAAATCATAATACTTTTTAATTTTAAATCATATTAATTATTTATCCTTTTAATGTTTGAGGTTTTAGTTAAGAAATATCTTATTTAATTACCAGAGGTTTTATTAATCTTATAATTTCCTTAATAACATTCATCTAAAAGGTTTTATCTTATTTTAGTTTGGTGATTCATGTCAAGAAATCCATAAAAAAAACATTATATTAATTTAATAGAAAGATATATTGTAAAACCTTATGGAATTACATAAATTCTCTTATGTATCAATTTTTTTTAATGTTTTATTGATTCAAATAAACCATTAGAAATATATATGTGTTCCTAATAACTATGGAATAGGATCATTAATAAGGGGGAGATTAAATTTTACATAACCTAATTCCCTACTCAGGGTATAAGCCTTGTTAGGGACATTCAATATTGGAAAATAATTTTTCATTAAATTTAAATGAGTTTGAACATAGATATTTTTAAGGAACATTGAATGATAATTATAAAGATTAAAATGGTAGGTAAGCTTCCATATTTTTAGTATATCTACTATGATATATTTCTTGAATATTATTTGACTAAAAAATGATGATGTCTCGAATAATGACCATGATGAAAAACATCAAGTGAGTTTAAAAAATTAAAAAGTGAAATATAATTCACATTATTCATCCAATTTAAAAAATAAGTAAATGATCTGAAAAAGAATTATATATATTTATATACCAAAATTTTACTACTGATTATCTTGAATGTTGAGAATTTTGGATATAGAAGATGAGATTATTATTATAAATTAATGTGATACAATTACTGTTGTTGAATTTATTATAAGTTTAGGGTTTTTAATTCACTGTGATTATATATTAAAAATGTGAATTCATCATTTAAAATAAGGAATCCTATTTAGAATAAATATTATGGAGGCTAAGAGGAAGATATATTATTTGATGTTATGAAATCATGAAGACCAGTGAAGATCTTATTCAAGAAAAAGGTTTGAATATTCATTGTAAATATATAAGATCATGAATATAGAACCTAGAAAGAGAAAACAAGCTATTGTAAAATAGTTTTCTTGTTAAGGATTATACCTTACCATAATGTTTTCACTTTATAAAATTAGTGAAGCACTTTTATATTATATTTTCCTAAACAAAAAAATGAAGTAGTGAGTCAGATTAGGGAAAAAACTCTTAAAACTTTCAAGTGTTTCTATCAATTTCATTTATTATTTTACATATGGTGTGAATGTGTTTTGTATAACCTATTAGGACCATTCAACCTAATAGGTGAGTAGGTTTAAAATTAATATAAAAGACTAATTTGGAAAAACTAATTTTTTACTGAATCACCTCCCTCTCAGTGTATCAATACAATTCATTGGAAATTTAATTTTATATAATAATTTTAATAAGTTTGGGTCTTTAAAATCTATTATTTTTAAATAAAATAGCGGGTTTTACAAAAAAAATGATTTATAAGGTTGAAATTACGAGCTTTTTTATGGTTTTAAATTATTTTTTGAAAATGATATTCCTTATGATAGGTTGGTATAATGGTTTAGCTTTTAATATTTTATTCATTAATAACCCAATATAACATTATAAAATAGTTTTTCATTTGTATGATAATGTTCAAATAGTTGATTTGATTTTAAACTTCTCATTGACATTGAATATTGAGATTATACCTATAAATGGTCCAAGTCTATCATATTTAAGTCAGAAAACCCAACCATTTATTAATTGGGCCTAGATGTAATAACTTGACCTTGGACCATTTATTAGTTTGTCCTTGATAAAAATCCTGATTAACAACCCATTTTAAATTTTTGAACCCATTTATTAATCAAACCTTAAAATATTACTAGATTAAATAAAATTTATTTATAATAATAAATAATTTGAAATTATATAAAAATGATATTATATATTGTTTAACATATAATTATAATATAGAACAATCAATATTTTTGGGTAACATAGCAGGTTATATATTAAATCTTATCTCCAAACATATTATTATTTAAACTTTAAAAGTAATAATGTTTTATACACAAGCAACACAATTTAGGCCAAATAAAACCTTTTTATCTATTTGATCTTATGGGTTTGGGTGGGTATTTTATCCTATCTACGAATCCTGTTTGGATTACTTATTCTTGAAAATATATTTTATGCAATGTGGAAATCTTACATATAACTGTACTCACCCCATGTATGGTTACACGTGTACATCATAAGGTATATATTAATTATATTATCTTTGATGCAAGTAAAATAAACATTATACTATTTTTAAATGGTTAGTCATATATTTCTAGATGGGGAAAAGATTATGGAGTTAGAGTATGAAGCTTGTTTTAGTAAAATTTATTCATACAACATAATTTTATTAGACTTTATATGACTGGTTTTGTTGTTGATTTTGTTTTCTTATTTTTATCATATGGTAGTTATTTTTTATGCTTTACGTTTTGATAAAAAAGTTTAATTTTTTTTTATTTCATATATATTTTTCGAGATAATTTACAAGTGTAAAATTTTCCACAAGTTTTTTTAATGAAATTGTGTTAGTTTTTGGACTTTGGAGATTGAGGGATGTGATTGAGGTTATATGGAGGGTTTGATTTGGGGCTCATGATTTGAGTATCTAGGATGGTTCAGTGTAAAAAGGTATCAAAGATAATGTTTTAATGTTATTTTTATAAGTACAAAGTAGGAGTAGTGATAGTAATAATGAAAGTTAAAATGAAACATTAAAAAGTCATAACTAACCTCTTTTTATAAAACCTCAACTCACTAGGGAATTTAATTAGAAAAAGTTGTTGAAAATTTATTATAGGAAGGTTTATTTTATATTATAGATAGGTGTCTAAAACTATAGTTTTATGAGGTTAAAAAGTGTTCATATATAATTTTAGATATGTTAAATTTTTATCACTGGTGAATAGTATAAAAATGTTTTTTTAAAATAGATATTTATTTCAAATTAATCAATCAGTTTATGATTTTTGAAACAAATAATTTTTTTGATCTTTTTTTAGAATGAGTTTGACAGAATATTTTTAAATAATTATTGAGATATTCTTATATGTGGTAAGATAAAGGTAAATAAATAATATTTTATTATTACTATATAAATAAATTCCAATAATAAGTATACCTATTGGATGATTTAATGGATTTGTGTAAAATGATCATGTGGATCCGCAATTTCCAAACACATTTATTCAAACTATCCATGTGTCTGGAAGCGAAAAAAATCATTATAAACCTATATATCTGGATAGAGATTAGATTTTTTTAATATACAATTCTATATTTTTCAAGATGGTCAATGAATTTCATAGGTGGAGAATTGATTATATATAATCCATAATTTTTTATAGATTTAAAAAATTCACGAATCCTATAAGTTTGAATTTTTGACATTTAGGTGGGAAGACATAATAAAGAAGATTCTAGAAGACTATAATGAAATCTAAAACTCAAGAAAATATACCTTGGGAGATATTCCAGAAATTTTTTAGCAATCCGTTTTTTATTGACATCCTAAAACTAAGGAATTTTAATTTTTGAAGATAGATAAGGTTAGTTAATCTATAATATTGTACGAATCCCATTTTGTTGAGATATTTCATTTTGCACATGAATTGATGATGTTTTAAATTCTAAAGGCGTACAGGTTTCGGAAAAGGATTAAATTATAGATTCACTCAATAATTATTTTATCATGGTTTTCTACATATTATTATTACATTTATATTGTGTAGATATATTTAGATTGTGTATTGGGTGACTATAACGACCCACATCATTGACTGCTGGTGGAATCCAGATACATCAAATTTCAATAAATTGGAATCATTTAGAGTTTTTTTGGATGTGTATTGAGAGGAATGTAATTTTTTTTATAAATTTTGGATCTTCAAATAGATATTTTGGATATAAAAAGTTGGATTAAAAATCCTAAAGGGTATATCTAATAAGATTTGTAGATGCAATTATCTTATACGGTGGTTGTTAATTGATACTGGGTACATTAAAATGTTCCATAAATAGAGAAAATAATGGTATTGATTCATTAGATTAAAATTGGATGGTTTATTGTTTACTATATTAAGCCTTGAGATACCTTGGTGGTTTTACTAAGGAGGGATAGGAATTTATTATATTTACATCCCCCTTAAAATTTACGTTTTAGAGGTACCTGAGATAGGTCATTTTTCCACCCCACTCTAGAAACCTTATTCATTTGTTTCTCTCTTGGTATATGGATATTTGGAAAGATTAGTGTCATTTTATTGAGGTAATATCTCCACTTTCATCACTCCTTAATCTCATTCCTCCAAAATTAACTTAAAATAGTTGATTTAAGTATTTGAGAAAATAAATTCAGCAGATCATGTTGAAATCACTCAATTAATGGGGATTCTAAATGCAATTGAAATAATAAATCATGGAATGGAGAATACATGTTATTTGTTTACCTTTTTCCATGGTAAGTTAAATATTTAATTATTCATTATATTTAATCAATTTTATGTAAAACAGTTTGATGCTTAAAAATGTTAAATTTTGTATTTTCTTAATTGGGAAACCAAAATTCATCCATGACTTTTTTTTACTTTGATCCATGATATTATAAAATTATGGTACTTATTTTTTAGTTTTATCAGTTTAGTGTAATTATATATATATATATAATTTTTTATACCCTTACTATTAATTGATAAATTTGAATTCACAATGAAGAAGGGCCTCATGGGAATCAAGGAAATGTAGTATGAGTGGATTAATTATGAGAATAACATTTATAACAGTTGATACATATAATTCTTCTTCTATTAAATGTTTTCTGTGTGCCATGTGATATTAAGGCATTGATTAGTGGGAGTAAGAGACCTAAAAAATAGAACATTTAGTGTTTATATATGAGTAAAATGATAGGTGAGACCAATTAGTGTCATGGATGAGGTTCCACACATGTTTCCTAAAATTTTTATATAGTATGAAACTCCATTGGAATTAGAAACCTTAGTTTAATTTAATTAAATTGCCTGATGAGGGTTCCTCACTTTGAAAAATATTTCATATTACCCATTAAGGTCACATATAGTCATGTTTAACATTCCAATGAGAAAGGTGGTCTGTATATATTCCTAGTGATAGGTAGTTTGTGAAATATTATATGAATTAGGTTCACTGGGATGTCCAACTTGTATACTCATATACAAAGTCATGGAATATATATATATATATATATATATATATATATTACCTTCTATCCAACATGATTACTAATATTTTTTTCTTCATTTATCATACTCTTATAATACCGCCTTTAGTCGATGGAATTTTCTCCATCCATATCACAAATCACCTCTCATATAGTGAATTATTCTATAAGTCACAATACTAACATATCTCATACCCTGGCCCCAAGGCAAATATATTGATAGGAAATTAAATTAAGATTCAATATTTGATATAATGTCCCTTATAAATTTTATAAAGATAATAATATCACCTTAATAATTCCCTTCTCAAGATCACATATTGATCCTCTGGGTAAAACTAATTCCTATATGGTTTCTCAAAAAACCCATCACACAACACACACATATCCCATGTTCTAGATGGAATATCATACAAAATTTCATAAAACCTCCCTAAGTATTTAGGTTCGTCACTTAAGAATAGATACATTTCCTTGGATTCTTAAATTATTTAATTTTATTCCCATATCCTGACCAAAGTTATGACATGAATCAATTCAGAAGGGAACATGTGTAGAATCCCCGATATAACCCTAATATATCACCCCAATATTCCCATTTTCCATTAAGGCTATTTATATCTCCTTTGGTTTAGTCAAACCATCTTACCCCAACTTGTACATATCACAACGCATGAAAGTACATATAAAGGATGTAAAATTGGGGACCTCCTATCTAGTTACAAGCAATAAATCCATTAAAATGATCACCACATCATTCTACAATAAAAAAAATTCCATAATTTATCTTGTCCTTAAAAAAGAAATTTATTTATTTTTAAACAGTTTTTAATTAATTTTAATAATTAATTCCATCATATAAATAATATGACACATTAACTAAGTGGTGTTAAAATTACAGAAACCTCAAGAAATAATATTTCAATATCCCATTACATGATCCCAAACATCCCATAGAAAAATACTAAAATCTTATTTTGAATTAGGTAAATATCCTATAATAAAAAGAAACTCTAGGAATAATTATCTTGGTAATTTATACCTAATGACATGGTATAAAATGAATCTTAATTATCATATCCAAGCCCCCTTAATCCTTCACATATTTAATCCACTTTTTCATGGACCAATTAAACCATTCTTTAATGAAATTGTATATGAAATCCTAAGATCAAATATCTAAAATTAGAAGAGTAATAAAAAATGAATGGAAAATTAAAGATAATATAAAACTGTAATTCCCTATTAAAATGTCATTAGATTGACAAATATTAAGGGATAAGAAGAGGGAAGAAAGAAAAAAATCCACAACCTTGCAACTATCCTAATGAATACACCCTCAAGGAATGTTTTTAATTCAGAACTCATAAATAAAAATTATTTTTTCCATTTAAAAAATCGGATATTACTCCATTGGGTACTCACTAGTTATATATCAGGTATCCAATTTCCACATATCACTCTCCGTAGATTTATTGATTGTCTAGTTACTCCCAAAGTATTTTTCCACCCACTATAGACTCATTGGTTTCCTGGAGCCTCTCTATCGATTACCTAATACTGGTAGCTATATTATTGTAATAGGATAACCCTACTATGAACTTCTAAAATCTATAATTAAACTATAAATTTCCCAAACATTTATAATATCCTCTATGATTTAATATTCCATCCACTAAAAATTAAAGTTTAATCTAAAAATTCATATATACGTCAGTTCCAATTCCACTAGATTTTGTTTCTATTTGATTCCACCAACAAATACGACATGGGTCATTATAAATAAAATATCATGTTTCAAAAGTTTCATGTGAATTGTTTATAAAAAAGGCCGTGATTAATATATTGATGGTAAATACATTGGTTGAAAAGTTCTCTTTATAAATGAAGGATTATTTTGAAATAATTCAACAAATTTAAGAATATGAAACGAATCATAAATTCAGTCTAAATTTTTTATTATGTAACCCATATATTTGACTCACATTGGGATCAAAAATTCTATCAAGGAAGTACTCTCAGGTCTTTTGTTATTAATACAGAAGGTTTACTTATTCTAATATAAGGACTATTGTCAGTGAAGTCTTCATAAAGGATAAAATAAATATATCTTAAACATCTAAGAATATATCAGATATATCATAAATTTTATATAAATAATAATAGAAAAACTTGACATTCTAAGGATTTATACAAAAGAGTTTTACTAAAATGGGAGAGAATTATAATGGTAATATCATAGACTCATAAAAGACTCTAATAAAATGGTTTTAAAAAATCACGAATAATAATTTTAATGAATAATATTATAATTTATATATATGTATAAATATTTTATAAATTTATATTAAAAGACATTATTAAAAATAAAAAAGAAATATAGAATGTGATAGAAGTAGAGGAAACCCATATATTTGTTGAAGCATTTTTAAAATGTTAGAGGTAACTAATTAAAGACTAAGGATTTATTAAAGGGATATTTGAAATTATAAATGAGAGGATAAATATGAAAAGGATCTTAGGAGTTAGGATCTATGGGGGGTTAGGATGGTATTTACATTGAAACAAGAAGAATAAATTAATAATTATTTGTAGAAACCTTGTCATATTGGTAATAAGAAAATCTTATTTAAAAATTCATAAATATTTTCCTAACCATATTTTTTTGACAACCATTCATTAAATTTTGATTAAAAAACTACATTTTTAAATGATTATAAAGTTTAATGAAATATTTGGAATTTATATTAAAATATATGAAATAAATTTTTTTTAATAGAATAAAATATGTTTTATAAAATTACATTTTCATTAAAAGGATGAGTAAAATCATTGAAAATTATTTAATTAATAAATAATACATAACATTTGTTCTTTCAAATAATAATAAAATTATTTTATCATTTTTACATTATAATAAAAGCACACTTTATACTTTATACATGTACAATATTTTTAATTTTCAATCCAAAATTAGACTATTTTTTAAAAATTACTAAAATTTCACCATTACCAAGTTTTGACTTAATAATTATCAATTATATATAATTTTACAAAAATAGACATCTAAATATGAAAAATTTTATTATTAAATATATATATATAAAGAAATGGATTTAGATTGAACAAATTTTAATAAAATCAACTACATTATTATACCAATGAAAACATTATTTTCAAAAAAAAATAAACCTATCCATTTTGAATGTTTATTTAATGAAAAATTATAATAATATATATCCACTTCATTTAGACACTAATTTTTACGGATTTTATTTTTGAGTTAAGTATCTCTCCATGAAATGTTTATTCCATGATTATATTGCTTTCCCTAGTTTATTGTTTCATATATCAATGATGTTTTTGCAGACTGTGATTCAAATGAATTTATTAATGTATTAATTTTTTTCATTCACATTAATATTTTATTGTTATAGTGAATTTTCATTTTTATTAAGTACATTACTATTATGATTTTTTAAATATTACTTTATTTTTAAAAAGTGAAGGTAAAATTTAATTTTTTCATAAATTATTATAACTCATATTAATATTAATTGGAATTCTTAAAATAGATAAATAAAACAATGTAAATATTTGGACAAAATTATCATTTTGTTAAGAAATAGAGATTTTATATACCAGTTGGAGTTATAAAATATTTTCTCTCATCTCAAAATACTAATAGAATTCAAAAAAAATAAAGTATCATTTGAGAATTTATGTATCAAGTGGGAGACTAGCTAAAACGTGTCATAAAGTTGGGAAACTTATTAAAAGACAAAATTATGAAATGAAAAATAACTATAGAGGATATGTTCATGAAAACTAGGGTATCTAAATATTTTATTCATGAATGAATTTTTAATAATTGATATAATTTTTATAAAAAAAATAAGACACTTGGTAGTGGAGATCAATTTTTATAGAGAAGTATAAAGTTATATATCAATCTTCTATATGATAAATAGAACTTTAAAAATAATATCTATCTAAAAAACTCCATGTAAATAAGGAATACTCTTTATCCCCTAAAATATTCATTTATCATTAGACTATGTTGTAAATGGGTAGAGAAAAAAATATATAAATCCAAATTTACATTTTATTATTTTTTGAAGAGTTTAAAATTACTTTAGAAAAGGGGAATCAAAGTGAGGTGAAGTTAATGCTTTGTGATGATAACCTATTTCAAATATTTTTATGATTTGTTGAATCCTTACTAGATTTTTGGGGATTAATAAATGGAAAAATTATAAATATGGTGAATGAATATCAATTGGTGGTATTAATGTGATGTTCACCTTCATGGATCCTTCATCATTCAATTTTAATAGCTGGAACATTTTGTTATTTTCCTGGAATACAACCACTATGTTAAAAAAAGGTATTCCCATGTTTGATAGAAAATTATTCTATTTATAAAAGGAATAAATGGTTCTATATTTTTTATTAGGTCTTAATGTGTTAGAAATTACTCTTGATATATTCAATCTTTCAAATGTAAATAAAACTTATACTCAAACAGATCAAAAAAATTTAGTTTTATAGTCATGATAAAAATGAATTCTTATCAACACTCTTGGATAAAAATATATATGATTTTATTATTTTCAAACCAGAAAATGTTTTTGGGAAATGATTCTTTGTATTTATGAAGGTGAAAAATGTTCAATGAGTCTCAATCAAAAAGTTTTAAAACATAGTTTGAATATTGTATTATAGAAACAATGAATTTGTAGAACTATTCACCCAAGTTAATATGTTTTTCCAGTATTTAAGGTTATATATAAATCAATGAGTACTAAATTATTGCAAATAATTTTCTTCAAATACTTCTAGATAAATTTTTTGAATTTTTTATCTTTAACATATTATGTTTTGGATAATTTCTTACTTAATGAACTTCATAAAATCCTAATTTCCTATGAAATGAGAAGATAGATAAAAATAAAAAGAATAATAAAGGTGAAAATGATCTTACATACATACCCTTAAAGGTTATAATAATTAATGGAAATAAAAAATCAATTCAATGTGAGTCATAAGATGAAGAGGAAACAACAGACCATTAATGATATTTATCACAGTTTTCAAAAAACATCAGGGAGGGAAAAAATAGTATAAAGGAAATTTTCCCTTCATGTGTTTCAAATATGAGAAGGTTGAATTTTAAAAAAAAAATTCTTGATTAAAATTAATGAATACGATGATGATGAAGAACTATAAAAAATTTTATTTAATAAGGATGGAAACATTGGTGCAGTGTCAAGTGAAGGAAACTATTTTTCCAACGGGAAGGCCAGGATGATTTCAAGGACAAATAATAGAAACTTCTTATTCATTGAGTGAAATGTCTCATATAAAAATAAAAATAATTATTAAAAATAAATATCAAAATATTAAGAAGTTAATTTCTTCATGGATTATAAAAATGAATAGAAAAATCATTATCGTAAAGAGGAGGATGTTTACAATGATTAAACGGATATTGAAAAATAATGCATATTAAAAATGGATCTAAAATTTAAATTAAGTTGATTTATTAATTGGAAAATTATAATTTCTTTTCAATTAAATATCAGGGTACAAATAAAATTAAAAATAAATCAACCAAGAAAAAAGAAGAGTTTGAAAAGAAAATTGTGACCTTGATTTTCATACATTCCAAGTGAAAAACATAACTAATGAAAGAACTTATTGTTTTTATTAAAATAATAATAAGTAATAACTATTAAATACAATATAATATATATACAAATATACCTAAATAAATTAATGTTATATTGTGATAAATCACTTAAATTAGTTACTTAATGTTAAAAAACACTTCATAAGAAAACTATGACATCAAAAAAGTTTTATTAATGCATAAAACAAAAAATAAAACATGTCATGAGTACATAAGGAATCATATATTTTTTAATTATAATTTATTAATAAAAATTACAAAAATAAGATTGATTTTGTTCCATAAAACATCCAAAATGAATTGTTGTTTTAGGAAAAAAATATATAGAAAAGTAGAAATCTTCTATAATTCAATGAGAAAAATAAAACTAAATTCAAGAGTAATGAGAAGTGTATTTAACATTTTTTTATTAAATAAAACAATCAATGTAATAATTTTTTTTTAAAATTATAAATAATGGTTTTTATAAGAAACATATGTTTTTTGGGATAAATTATTGATTACATGAATATTATTGTGGAAAGGGAGTATTCTTTTATAAATTCTTTGTGTGTCGGATAATATGTGTTTTCCTATTTAATGGATAGTTTATAAATTTAGGGGGATATAGCCCTCAATAATTAGGAATGTGAATCCAAAATAAGTATAATTAAGGATTAAGGTGAAGGAAAATTTTGAGTAATTTGATAAAACTCACTAGTGGTGAAACAAAAAATGGAATAAATATAATTAAAGTCTCAAAATAATCATAGTGTAACTAAATAAATGATTTATAACAAATAAAATTTTGTAAAGGAGGAAAAATAATAAATAAGAAATAGAATTGGATATAGGTTATAAATTATAAAAATAATATAAATCAAGGATATTTTAAATAATGTCCCTTGGAACATTAAGTGTGATGAGAACATAATTGAATAAATTTACAGGTATCATATAATATTTTATACATTTTATAATGATGAATTTAAAAATATCAAATGAACTAGGATTGATAAATTTTTTAGGAAGGAACTCAAATAAAAAATATGTATTTTGTGGATTTTTTGAATCCCAACATGAAATATACATCCCAATTTTGAAATAATGTTAGTGAGGTTGTTTTTTAAAACAATATATTAACTGTCACGATATGATGAGATGATGATAAAATGAAAAATAAAAATAAGGCCAATTATATTTACTTTCAAGTGGGAGACAATCAAAAAACATGTGACAATAATATTAAATATGAGAGCACACATTTAAACCACATACTTAAAAACCATGACAAAAATAAAATGAGAAGCATTATTTGATATATATAATAAGAAAATTAAACCTCAAAATGGATAGAATTTTTAATGTGATATATCTCATATAGAGAAATTGATGAACTCAATCTAAAATGGATTTGAAATCATAACTAAAATATCTATTGATATTATACACATTGATTGTTTTCATCCCAATGAGCAAGAAGAACACAAATATAGATAGTTATTTGTTAAGTTTTATTAATGATTAAATTTTATAAAAATTATTATTTTAATTTAATGTAAATCAAAACCATTTAAAATATTAATGTTCATAAAAGTATTACTAAAAAAAAACTATTTAATCAATTGATTTCTTTTTGATAATGGAACATAGTTGATGAATAAGGTATGTGATTAATAAATTAACAAATAATAGTAAACAATACAACTTTAGTTATCCACATACATAACAATAAAATAAAATTTTAAAGAAAATAAAACAATAATGGTGGATATAATAAATAATTTTCTAACCACACAAGATAAATAAAAATATCTTTGGAGTTAACCTACATTGATAATAGTTAATGTAAAAAACCAGTTTCACTTTAGAAATAAAAATAATAAAAAATAATATAATCTTTTGTATATTAAGAAGATAAATAGTAAATATTTTGATATTTTTGGAATCCCATATATGATCAAATTAGAGGTAAATGATACTTGATATATATTTTTGTTAGTGGATGAAGATATATTCCTTGTAAACAAAACCAACAATGAAGTTTATTGGTTATTAAAGTTAAATTTTTGAAGAATTATAAAAATATTCAAAATCAATATCCTGATATATTTTTTTAGAATAAATAAATAAATTTCATATTGATGATGTAATTGAATAGGTACTTGTGATCATACCATAAAAAATTAGTGAACATATAGAAAATGATATTTTGATAGGCCAAAATAATATTAGTTTTACTTGAAAAACCTATTAATATTATTCTATACAACCCAAATGGAATATTTAAAGATTATAATGAATGTAGAGGCCAAAAATATCATTGGTGGTGAAGACAAATGAGTGATATATTGGAGAATCATAAAAACAACAAGTCACTCATACTTTATCTCATAGGTTTAGATAAAGACTATTGTAGAATAAATTGTTCATAATGATTTTATTGAAATAATGATTTGTAAGAGAAATCAAATTAAAACAAACAATATTTGAGATATTTCACCTATTATAAAGGGAAATAATATAATCAATATAAATTGTATTTTTTATAATAAATTTAATGAGAAAGAAATAGTTACATGGAACAAGAAGAGGCTCAGTTTCAAGTGGTACTAATAGGTGGAAGGAATAGATTTTGAGGACAGTTTTTTTACTTTTGGTTTAAATGGATATTTTAGAAATTTTTATTTTGATAATTTTACAATTCAATTATAAATTTTTAAATGATCAATAATTTTAGATTTCAAAATTGTGATCATAAAGGGGAAGTCTATATCAATAATTGTGATGTTTTTTACTTAATGAAAATGAAAAAATGTATGTGTATTAAATAATATATTAAATGGATTTTGGAAATATTTATGGTATTGATATTTTAATCTTGATACTTTTTTAAAGATTCTTAAATTCAAAATGGTAATGGTGAAATGAAACCTGTATGTGAAGGAAGATTGAAAAATATCATAAATTATGATTTAATATATCATTATTATTATCTTTTATAGATATCAATTTCATGTGTGTATATGTATTTCGTCCCAAATGAAAAATTAATTTTTGATCTTTATTCCAAGTGATATAACTTTTTTATTATGTTTTCAATTTAAATAAGCGAATTGAAATATATTTTTTCCTCAAGATATATATTATCATAAGTTGATGAAATATTTCAAAATTAACAAATTAGAAAAGGTGTTAAAAACATTTCTATTGTAATTACACTATTAAATAATGATAATGTAGAAAATTTTAAATTTGTTGGTGTGATAAAAATTAATTATAAATTGTCTTTATTTAAAATATTATTTACCTAAATTGATCCATGAAGTAACCTTATATAAGAGATTATAAATTAATTTACCGGATTGAAAATTTATATTGGTTATTTTCTTGTAACATATAAAGGGAACAATTATCTATGAACTTATATATTATATAAATGTACAACATTAATTATACAGATGTGTGAATTTATATTATACCTACAATAATGATGATCATATATCGAATTTTAGTATTATTTTTTTCATAGATGAAGGTGTGTAACATGTTACTCTAAGAAATAATATTATGCCACTTTTGATAATGATAAAAGTAGAAAATGTGTTAATAAATAAAAATACAAAATGAATGATGAGGATAATGTATCAACCTAAATACATTGATTATATAAGTAATTTCTATTCGTGAAAAAGTGTGTCAATGAAAATACCATCAACTTATATAAGAATATATTTAAACAAAAAAAGAAAAAATCAAAATAAAATTATATATATCAATTATAAGAAAAAAACATTATTATAAAAATAAAGTATATTTCTCTAAAGTAATAAATTTTCAACATCATGACATATTTTATTTCAAAAAAATAATTTCTTCATTTTATTTCCATATTTAAAGTACTAACAAAAACTTTAAGATTATATTTTTATAGTTTTTCTTTAATTAATTATATTTTATTATCAAAAAGAGAGTAAATGTAATGAATAAATCACTTGTTCATGTGAAATAGGTGTGTATTATTTAAAGAAAATAATTTTTACGGAAGTTACAAAATGCACATGTAAATTACCAATGAAAAAGAGAGTTAGATTTATTTTAAATTTCATATTGTGAGGGTGGATTCATAATTGGAGTGATTTAATTATAAATATTTAATATATATAATATTAATTGATTTCTGGATCACGTTTATTTTATTATCCAATTAAAAAAAATATTCATTGACTTAACTATATCTTAATGATTTATGATGACCATGTTTCAAATAAATCCATTGGGGGATATTCAAGAGACCATGTTTAAAATAACTGAATCATTATATTAATATTAAAAACCTATATATAAGAGATCAAGTTATCTTAAAACCATTTAATTATACTAATATTAAGTGTCAGTAATATCTAATTTAGAAGGAAAACTACAGAATAAATTTATTTGATTTGGAATTCATGGGGTTTCCACTTAAATTGTTGCCTTTTGAATCAAGTTCTTGAGTTCTATATTGTATTTTCTACTAACATGACTATGATTATTATTAAATAATATCACCAATAAATCATTGATTTATAATTAAATATCAATATTCATATGAATTTTTTCAAGTATTATAATGAAGTATGGGATTTTTTGGAGTTTTGTAGAGTTGTAAAAATGCATAGTAAGAGGAAAACATGTTCTATCCACCTAAGGGTAAAACATTCATTATATCAATTTTATAATTATAATCATAAATATTTTTCTAAGAAAAATGTAATATATTATACATATTATTTATTTATATTATTATAGTTCTGTTTTTGATTAATTTTAGAATTTATAATTTTTTTTAGATACATGAGAAGTCAATTAATTAGAAATGACGTACCATAAACAAGTACAGTCCACCTAAGGGAAAAAATATATTATTTCCATCAAAAATATATTTTCTATAGTGATAAATTATTAAGTAGTGTTATATATGTCTAATATGTTTTCCAAAAAAAATTATGAGGTTTGAGAAAATATTTAGTATAATTGAATGTTTCTTGTCCATGGTTACAAAACACAAGCACAAAACAATGTATTAAAAACATATGTATAGAGGATATAATAATTATTGTGTGGTGTAATTTTCACTAAAAAACTGAATATTATTTATCTTCAAACTATATAATTATATAAGTAAATACAGCTTTCAAAATAAAATTTAATTATAGAAATTGTGGGTATGTATCTAAATTTATGGCTCCAAAATGTATTATTAAAAAACAGTGCAATGAAGAAGAACCAAGGAAACAAAATTTATTTTATTTCCTTTCTGACTATCCAAATGGAATATTTGGGTTATCATATAATCTAATTAAATTGATTTAATGAGTTAATATTTATATAAGTATTCCAATCACCTTACTATATTTTCAGAATAAAAATTTATAGTTAAAATTTATTAATTTCTAGTAGCTCTATAATAGAATATTATAATATTGATGAAGTTAATCATAATACGTTTTAAACCATAAAGGATACTAAGATAATGTTTTCATTAAACTAATGAAATTTATTAAATGTATTAATTTTTATAACACATTTTTAATCACATAAATCCATCATATTGATAATTTTATGCCCAATACAAGATCTAATCTATAATGTAAAACATGATGGCATCATAGACTAACTTGTTTTGATGAATTTGAATTATTTTTCATATTCAAAGCTTCCAATAACATTAAATAGTTTTGAATAAGTTTATAATAATTAAAAAGAGAATTATATAACTTTTTAAAATATGGGAATTTGAATATGTGTGATAGATTAATAGAATATATCCTAATTTATTTTATGTTAAATGAAAGGCAAAGAATTGGAATATATATTCCCTAAATATTATAATAATTTATACATAGTTTTGGATTGAATTTAGTTTCTAAAGATTAACGATAACATAAATATAGTGATTTTATATCAAATATAATAGTGTGAAAATCATTTTTATTATATTTTCAAGATTATAAAACTGAAAATAATACTTACATTAAAAAATACATATTTTTTAGATGTGCAGTGGATTTATTCATTACCAAAAACTTTAATCACTTTTTTTTTCTAGAAAATTCATGGTATACCTTGAGATGTAGTTGATATTAACATCATATTGAGTTTAATCCAATCTTGAGGAATCAAAATAACTTAATGTGAGTTTTCAAAAGAAAATTTTCTATTAAGTCTATTATCCACTTGAAGACCTAGTTATGTACAACATAGATAATGAAGAAGGTGACATATTTATTCAATATTATTTTAACATCATCATTATTATTATTAATCTTTTAAGACAATATTTTTCTATAATTTTTTAGGAGGTACAATAAGTGATTCTGAGCCTCTATTTAATATTATGTTCATTTCATAATCATTCATCCATTTTGAGTGATTTTTGGTAAAAATAAATAAACTCACATATATTGGTGTATCTCCATTACATACCAACAAATATCTGAAAAAATTAGTGGTTATATTTATAGACAATTTGGGTGTTTTTATTATTTTTATTTAAAATTGGAAACATTGAGGAAAAAAATTTAATTAGATCAACTAAATCTAACTATAATCAATGGTAGTTACAAACATTCTTTTCAATTTTTAAAAAATCTTAAATCAATGAATAATCCCTTATAAGTGTTATATGATCACATGGTCTCATTAGTTGTGATATATTTTAATTTTAAAAATCATTTAAAAATATTTTATAGTTTATTTATGAATGATTAATTTTATAATATATATTAATCCTCACAAAAATGAATATTTTAAAAAATTATCCAATAGTTTTTTTTAATTTACCGTGACTATAGATATTTCTATTTGAGTAAATTTAAAAATAAATATATTATGTTTAGATTTAAAATAATGAATTTACATATTATTTGGAATGAAAACCAAACTAATGTTTTGTCACTAATTTTTTTTTGAATGTAGATCTTCTATTAAACAATAATGTTTTCATATGATAGTATAATATAGAACTCATGTAGAATGTTTTCCAGATTTATATAATGAAGTTTGAAAGATTAAAATTGATTAACATAATAAAATAAGATAACATTATATTATGTGTTCTAGATAAGAAACATAGTAACTTCCCCCATCTTTGATATATTTAGCTTCAAACTTCTACTTCAAAAATTGGGCCATCAGACATGTTTTTAATAGAGAAATACATTATTATTAAACCAAAAAATCTTTTAAAATTCTACCTTCTTCATCTAAATGATAAAATCATTCCACATAAAGTAAATTTAAACTTTTATATCAATCATTTTTATAAATAATTATTTATTTATATAGTTATAACGAAGTTCTCTGTTGTTGAGTTGTTTACTCTTATTATTAAAAATATGCCGTATTTTTTATTTCAATATTTCTATATATTTACTAGAACATAATGATTTTAATTAAAATATGTTTAATGAATTATTATTCATAGTTAGAATATCTCTAAAGGGGGTAAATACTAAAAAATAACCTTTTTAGCTCTTTAATAACCATTATAAACATTGAAATCCATGAAAGATATTCATTTCTTATATTTGGATGTATGCTACTACGATACTTTTTCAACTTCAAAATAAATTAAACTATATTGTTTTGTATGCATAAAATTATATGATTTATTTAAATGAAATATTTTTATAAGATAATTCATTAAGTATACAAAATATATGAGCTTTGTACTAATATTGACATTGATGGATGTATATCTCAAGAAAAAGAATTTATATCTCTCTAACAAAAAACATATGATATAATAGAATGATATCATATCATTAAATCATATCATAACATATTATTAGAAGAATTATATGTAATTAATATGAAAATAGAAAAGAATTATAAAATTGATATTGAATAGAACAATATACATAGTTGGATAAAATATCATTGAAATTTTCTTAATATGAATGGGCGGAGTAATCTTATATAGAAATTAGATAATTTTAATGTGATAAAAATACACTAGAATATAACATTTCACATCGTGTATATCATTTTCTTTTATAACATTCTTTCAAAATCCAATCTTGAGATCACACATTAAAAATATTTAAAAATAAAAAAACATTTTGAATAATTTTTAAGGGATAAAATATTTTGAATGGTGAATTAATCAAGTAAATGATAAAGAATTACTGACCTAACTTCTCCTAAAATTTTATTTACTCTATAGATAACTTATAATGAATCACATTATCATTATGGTTTGATTCATTCAATTAATCCCTGATATTGAATTTTAAATGACTATTTATGTAAATGTTAGATATCATTATGAATTATAATTTTATGGCTCTCTATTGTTGTATTATCATATTTTATCTTCTTTAATTGAATAGTGATGAATAACTTTTCACTCTAACATAATGGGTTGTAATATTTTTAGAAGAATTTTTTGCATGTATCCACATATAATGTATTGAAAATCTGATCTACAATTCAGTTGATCACTTTTAATGAATAAATATTTTAAACACACATCCATAAAAATGATTCATATGATATAGAAATTGTTTGATCCCATCAATACTTTTATGCATGAAAAATGTATATGAAAACATGTATAAGCTTGGAATAAAATATAGTTAACTACTTTGAAAGGATTATAACAAGATTCCCAAAAATCTAAGGGGATAATATTAGTCTTCCTGATAAAACATGCCACTAAATTTTAGAGAAATAATATTTCCAATTCAAGTTTATCTATTTTTTAGGATTAATATTGATATTAGTGATATTTATTTATGATGTAAACATACCACACTATATTAATTAACAACTACTAAACTCTATGTATTTCATGTAATATTTATCCATGAAATTTAGTAATTATATATATTATGGAAATTTATTTACCTATGTTTATTCATGAATTTTTTTCTATAAAATTTCATAAACCAAGTATTACACAGAAATTATATTTTTATAGAAAAATAAGTTTCCCCAATATCTTAATTTTTACATGGGGACTTTAAGACCTCTACATATAAATGTTAAAAGGGAAATTACAATTAACCACCCATTGGATCAATTCTAATGATTTTATGTAATTCTTTATGGCTTATAACCTTCTATATATGGTGTATATATGGTGTTTTCACTCTATTTGGTGAAATAATCATGTTAAATTAAATGAACTAACCCACCATAATATTTTTTGGGTTGAAATTAAGATGGTTTTGTTACCCAAATCCCTCCTCTAATAGGCTAGAAGATGGTAGTTATAAAGACCCAACCTTATTACATTAACTAATCTTTAATTTAGTAAAGAAATCACTTCCTTTCACACTGGGGATATTTTACTGTTTAAAGCATTAGAGAAAAGGGACGTAACACATTCATGACATTACACCTTGATATAGAGTGTATACCATAAAAACAGTCCTCATTTCTTCCAACATATAAATTTTTTCCAATAAAACATGATTTATTTAAAAAAAATTCAAACATTTACCTTGGATACATTCTTTTCCTGACACATCCTTATATCCTGGGAAAATCTTTTAAAAAACTTTTTATAAGCACAAATATCTCAATAATGGATAAAAACAAGGAGAGTACACATTAGTCCATGAATACTTGTAACAAATGAAATCATTTTTAAAATACATACTTGTCACCCTTATATACTTAATTTGAGAAACATGAGATTTATACAAGATTCCCAAAAAACATAAAAACATAAATAGAACCATAAAGTTATATTGGGGTAATTTCTTATATAATCGTGTAACTCTCTTGGCTACTTTATAAATTGTAACTATCACAACTACCATACAATTTGTGTAACCATCAGAGTTACACATTGAGTAACCATACGACCGACCTAAAACTTACACATACACAATGAATTGGATGTAGATATATGTCCCAAACTTTGTCATAATAAATTCTAATTAACCATAACATAATCATACAACATTAATAATTTCATAAAAACATTATTTTTGAATTTTGTCTAACAGAATTTTAAAAGAGGAATTTAAAATAAAAAAAACTTATAAAATTCATATAATTGAAGTGATTATTAATAGAGAGGATGGAATATGTATATAAACTATAAATACACATAATTAATCATAATATAATCAAAATTAATCACACAAAAAAAATTTAATACCACATAAATAATGAAGTAAAATATTAACCCAAAGTATGCAAATCAGGTTAGGAACAAATGTACCTCCTATTTGTATTACCTAAAACTCATTTAAAACACATGTATAATGGTTAAAAGAGTGTTATTAATATCTTAAAGAAACATATATATCTTTATATTAACCTATATGATCTTTTAATTACATAAATTCTACTTTTAATTGTTAGTATTTTGTTCCTTGTATTGTTTTGGGTGATTTATATACAAGTTTTCAATGATCGGTTCATGATGGATGTTCTTGTCAATTAGAAGTAAAATACAAGAATTGGAATGGAGTGGTATTTAAATATTAATATAAACATAAATTATATCATTTATCATTTTTAATTCTTACATGGGGTTGATTAATAAGTTAAAACATTATTGATATTTGTTTAGGTCATTTTGGCAGTTATTCGATCATAAAAAAACTCATTTTGTTTTATAAATTAATAACAAGTGTGAAAAATGATTCCAAAACCTTATATATGATATAATACATAAATAATAATCTGGTTCAACCATAAAAAGGGTTTCATGAGCAGTATTGAAGTAAGTCAAAGAAGTTGATATCACATCATCCACAATGTCGGTAATTCAACACCTCACGGATGATGTTTTAATTTCTTGAATAAGTGGTAGAGGTGAAATAATTTAATGGTTGGTATTCCAAAAACATGATAAAATAAATAATATATAAGATAATGGATCGTTTATTCTTCTAGTATAAGTGAAGGAGAGGAAAGAAGAAGAAAAGAATGAAATAAAAAATAAAAGAAAAGTTGAGAAATATCTTATGAAAATTCGGCATCCTAACAACATCGCTTAATATTTCATAAAATATTTTGATGAGAGAAAAGGGATATCTAATCATTCTTAACTAATTTGGGATTTACAGGGGATATGGAATGACATATCCTTACATAAGACAGATGAAATTAAAAAGAATAACATAAAATTAAAGAAAAGAAAGAAAACAAAAAATGGATGTTTACCTCCGGATCTCTTCTCCTTGAGATCCTTCATAAGGCCTTTTGTTTTAGCCTTTTGGGGAGATCAGAAGCTCAAGGACATAGGGAAGAGAACTGAGAAAATTATTTGGCCGAACATAGGTAAGGATCAAGGCTTTAGAGATGTGAAAGGAAGATGTGAATGAGGGTGGTATTTTTAATGGAGTAGAGGAGGCATTTTACATTATTTAAATCATTATTATAATATTTTTTCTCAATACTATGAATAATATTAATCCATCTAATAAAAAATAGTAATAATGAAATGTGAGTTCAAAAAATGTTGTCTTAAATCACTTATGATGTCATAAATAGTATATTTAACTGATAATTTGAATATAATATATTTTATTGTATTTTACTATTCATAAAAAATTCAAGAACTTTAGAAAAATCCCTCAAATTAACCATAACCCATTTTCAATGGATAGAATTTGAAAATGAACTCCATTATTTAAAAAAATTTCTAAACATTATTAATTTAATTTTTAAAAAAATCATACTTTATTAAAAAAATAACAATTTTAAAACTATAACTTTTTTTACATCACATTGACAAGTTAACCAAAATGGTATTATATTCAAGACTTACGAAAATAAAATAATGATAAAATTTACTATTCATTAAGTTCATATTTCTATTCTTAAGGGTTTGTTACTATTCAACAAAAATTAATTTGGTTCCATTAGACTCCAAATAACTTACAGAACACAATTGTAGATGAACAATTACCCAAATTCAAAACATAGATACACAAAAATAATGTTTAAAGGATTCTATAAATATGTCCTTTAAAAAAGTTTCATGCATTTAAATTTATTTATTTTTTTACAAACTTGGATGTTACATTATCCCCACCATTTGGAAATTACGTCCTCGAAATTTTATTTACTTATTAAACAAGTGAGGGTACCTTGATCATGGTGTCTACCTGATTTCACCATTATCTTGCTCACATAAATAGAATTTCCATCCATTGCAACAATGATTTATATATCCTTTAAAATCATTTTCTTCCTTTATCCAAATACGCCTTTTATAACTTGGGTTATATGGGTATTAACAAAAAAATAGTTTTAGAAAATAATCGTGTATGACATATAATTTCAAAACATATGATAAAACATGATTTTTATAACACAGTCAAACTGAGTTTGAGTTGAATCTTTCAATCAATGGTCCTTTTAAAATACCATAAGTATGTTACGAAAGACTATATTATAAATGAAAATATAAATATTTTTGAAAAAGGGTATCCTTCTTCAACACCTTTTTCAAAATCATAATATGCTTCAAAATCTTGTGATATGGTAAAATATTTGAAAATGCCTTGATAATATTTACCATTCTTGAAAATATGAGAATATTGAAAAAATAGGATTTTATTAAATACAAAACATGATCCACAATGGTATCAATGTATAGTGGAGGTGTTTGATATCTCAAAAAATTTATTGCAAGTGAGTTGTTTGTTAGGAAATGTTTCAAAGTCTTATAGACATGAATTTGCAATAATTATTGCAAGAAAGTTATTAGGAAGAGATAGAAAAGTCATCTGAGATCCTCCACCTTCCATTTCTAATTGAAATTCCATGATCTGAAAATTTATAAAACAAATATTTTACATAAATAATAGGCATACAGACTAACCATATGTTTAATGAAAACTCATAATCCCGAAAGTTGTCTAAACCTTTCCTCTGATACCAACAATAAAGACCCAACCTTATTACAATACATAATCTTGAATTTAGTCAAGAAATAATTTCCTTTTACATTGTTGATATTTTAATGTTTAGAGTTTTAGAGAAAATGGACATAACACATTAATGACATTACACATTAATACACAGTGGATATCATAAAAACAGTAATAATTTCTTCCAATATATAAAACTTTTCAAATAAAACATGATTTCTTTAAAAATTCATAAAATATTTATATTGGATTGTTTATTTGTCTTACAAATCATTATAACCTTTGAAAATTAATTAAAAACATGGGATGAGCACAAAAATCTCAGTAAGTGATAAAAATTAGGAATGTGCACATTAGTCCATGAATACTTGTAACTAACGAAATCATTTTTAAAACACATTCTTGTTACCCTTATATACTTACTTTGAGAAAAATGGTATTTATACAGAATTCACAAAAAACATAGTCACAAAAATTTAACCATAATTTAATCTTGTGGAATTACTTACATAATCTTTTAACCCTCTCAGCTACCGTATAGTTTGTAACCCTCACGGCTACCTTAAAATTTCTTTAACAATCGAAGTTACTCTTGGAGTAACCATATGAACAACCTTTAACATACACATAACCAATAAATTTGAGGGATATATAGGTCCCAACCTTCATCATGAATAATTCCTAAGAACCTTAACATAATCATACTACACGAATAATTGCATAAAAACACGGTTTTGGATTTTTGTAAATTATAATTTTAAAAGAAGGTTTCAAAAGGAAAGCCCCTTATAAATATCATATAATATAAGTGATGCATAATAGAGTGGATGGAATACGTATATAAACTATAAATACACTTAATTAATCATAATATAAACAAAATTATTCACACAAACAATTTTAGTACCACAGAAATAATGAAGTAGAATGTTAAAACAAAGAATGGAAATCGGGATAAAAATTCCATTAACTCCTGGTTTTCTTACATCAAAATCATTTAATCCTTATGTATAATGTTTATTACAGTGTTATTAATATCTTAAATAAACATATCCTTCTTTAAAATACCATATAAGATCATTTCATTACATAATTTTACCCTTTAATTGTTAGAATTTTGTTCCTTGAATTGTTTTGGTTGTGTTCTTTACATGTTTTCGATGATCAGTTCATGAAGGATGTTCTTGTAGATTATAGTTGAAACTCTAGAATTAAAATTGAGTTATATTTACATATTTCCAAAAAAAAATTATACCATTTATCTTTTTTAATTCTTACATGATGATGATTCATAAGTTAAACCATTATTGATTTTTAGGTCATTTTGGAGGTTCTTCGATCGTAATGAACTCATTTTGTTTTATAAACTGACAAAATGCATCAAAAATGATTCCAAAAAAATATATAAGATATAATAAATAAATTATAATCTGGTTCAAACATAAAATTGGTTTCATAACCAGTATTTAAGGATGTAAATGAAATTGAAATCACATCATCCACGATGTCGGTAATTCGACACATCACATATGATATTTTAATTTCTTGAATAAGTAGGAGAGGAGAATAAATTTAATAATGAGTATTCCATATAAATGATGAAATAGAGAATATTTAAGATACTGGATCATTCATGCCTCTTGGATAAGGGGAGGTGAGTAAAGAATAATAAAATAAAGGAACTCAAAATAAAAAATAAAAGTTGAGAAATACCTTATGAAAATTCGGTTGCCTAACGTCATCGCTTAAAATTTTATAAAAGATTTGGATGCAATAAAAGGGGTATCTCATAATTATTATAAAATATGATAATTCATGGGGATATGTAATGGAATATCCCAATTTAATTCATAGTAAATTAAAAAGAATATCATAAAATGAAAGAATATAAAGAAAAAAAAGATGATGTTTACCTCTTGATCTCTTCTCCTTGAGATCCTTCTTACGACCTTTGTTCTTGCCCGTTTGGTGAGACCAGAAGCTCTAGGATACGGGAAGAGACTTGGGAGGAGTATTGGGAAGAACATAGTCTAGTCTCAATGCTTGAGAGGTGTGGAAGGAAGAGGCGAATGAGGGTGGTATTTATAGTGGAAGAAGTGTGTAACAACCTGAGATTTTATAAGATATATTCATTTTAATTTCTTTCATATCTTCTGTTGTACGCTACACCAAGATTATCTCACGCTATACGCAACACTGTATTAGCTTGCAGTATATGCAACACTAATCTTGGATCGTGTTACACACAATTTCATGTTTGTTTGATAGTAGTTATTCTACGAAATATTGAGTATAAATATATAAATTCAATGTATTTTTTTATACGCAACAACAAAGGAGTCGTTCACTACATGCAATCCTGACTTGGCTTGCATTACACGCAATCGTGACCTTCCTCGATAGCGTGTGTTGTACGCAATACTGAGTTTTACTGAACAACGATATATTATTATATTATTATGAACTAGACTTTATGAATTGTATTAACTAAATTTTAAAATTTATAAAATTATTCTTAATCTTACACATTTTCTAGAACATGGTATAAGAACAAAATAAATTTTTCGGGTAAAATAAGTATTTTTAAAAAAATGCAGTTTTGCCGCCTTTTGATGGCGAACCCACTTTAAATATACTTTTTGACATGTTTATAAGTTCAATTTTACAAAATAAAATTATTCTTTGGAATCAGGATATAAAATTTTACCTTGGATAAATTTTTCATATTATTCTGATAACTTTCATATTTTAATGAATAGTAAAAACACGCTATATTTTAATTAAAAACAATTTTTTTCATCGTAATAACTTATGTGGTTAAATTATAATTTTTAATGGTTTTAAAGTATAAATAGAATATAATTTTACCATTTAATATAATGTATGTCATTAGCATTGATTTTACATTGAATTCGTAGGTTAAATAAATTCAATCTTTTGCAATGTTTTAAACAAAAACCCGTTTTCTTTCGACAATGAGATTAATTTCAATTTAATTTCTGAAACTTTTGTGTATTGAATTTGGAAAAATGGATTCCATATTTGGAATCATTGGGTCTAAATTATATTAATAGACTACTTTTTATTTTTGGTCTTTATGAATAGTAACAACGGTAAATTTTATTTACCATAGTAAAAGGTAAATTGGGTAATTAAGGGTAAATATAATATTATAAAATTATCCTAATACTTGTCTTAATACAATTGGATGATTATATTTTGTCCTAAGTCATATTTGGGTCGAAATGGAATCCATTAGAACCCACTTGTAGGTGATTAAGACCTTTAGTTTATTTTATTTAAAGGAAAGTGAAATATGTCTCACTCAACTTTAATAATTAAAGTATTTTTAATATAAGTTTATACAGAATATAAATTCGGTTATAAATACTAATTTGAAATATAAATTTGTTTATTTATCATGGTAATTTATTTGTAATTTTTTATGAGTTATTTAATTACCTTATTATCTTATACATTAATGATGCAGAAATTATTTATTTAGTGAAAAATCAATAATATAGTTTTTTATTGAAATAGTAATACAAATCAAAAGGCCCAAAAATCTGTAAAAAACTTATTAGTAATGTATATATAAACCCTAATCATCCACTAGCCTAATTTTTGACCATTTGGTTCCTTATTATGGCGATTATGACGCTTATAATATTTTATTTTAAATGATTCCAAAGTTGTCACCTTCATAATTTAATAAAGATAACAATTTACATGTTGTTATTTTAAGATGATAGATTCAAGTAAAATAATTATTATAAAATATTTGATATTTTTATGCATTAAAGGATTTTATTTTTAATTTTTATGCAACAAATAAGTATACTAAATAATTATACAAAAATGTTGTACTAATTATTTTTATTAAGAGACATACCAAATAAAGGGTTTTGAAAATATTAAAATCAATAATATATAAACTATTTAATGTGATCCAAGAATTTTATAGACAAATTTTACATGTTAGGAATCTATTAAATATTTTATTTCGAATATAACCTCTGTGTAGATTTTATTTAAATTCAAATAAATGAATAGTGTCAAAATTGACACTATTGTTATTTTGAAAAAATAACATATTATTAAATTGTTTAAAAATCACAAAAATATTTAAAAATTGTAAATTGTAAATTTATATAGTATAAAATGTCATAAATTATCCATTTATGGAAAATTAACAACACATAATTGATTATTTATAACCATTTAAAATTTAGAATTTTATTACCACAAATAAACTTAAATAGATTAAATAAGGCTAAATCAAAATGATAAGGTTTAAAATAAGATCAAAACATGTCTAAATTTGATTGTTTACAACCCTATCTCATATAATCTTCTAATTGAGTAATTTTTGGAGGTTTTTATGTAGGGTTTGAATTTATATTAAACTAATATTTTTTAGGATTCCAAAGGTGCCCCTCTCCTCCCTTATAAAAGGGCACCTCCTCCCTCTCTTCCTCACACCATTTTGAGCCTTAAAGCTCGGCCAAACTCTGCCCATTTCACTTCCGCACTTCCCTAGAAACCTTATAGAGGTACTGGTTTTCTTAAAAGACCAACCCTAGTGACATAAGAAGAAGTTTAAAGGAGGTGCGTAGAAGAAGAGGTAATCTCTTCTACCGATTATTTCAAGCTTATTTATTCTTCAGCATCTTATTATTTAGTTGTTTCATTATAAAGTAATAACATAAGTATCAATAATATACTGATATGTTATTATAAATATGAAACAACCCCATTTTACCTTCTATCCATCCTACGGAAAACGAAATCATCACGTGTGCGTACGTATGGAATACCGTCTCGACGCCGTGGGGTAATCTGTTTTTCCAACACCACCTTACTTGGATGGGTATAATGGTGTAATGAATAACTATACATAGTTATTATGACATCATACTGATTCTGATATATTGTATCATCCACTCCAATTCAATTCAATAATTATGGGAATGATATCATCGCCCATGCGTACGTACGGACTACCGTCTCCACGACGCGATGAGATTCATTCTCAATGATTAACTATTCATGAATGATTATAAATTATATATAATAATTAATCATGAAATATATGAAATAATAATGATACTGGATTTATGTATATATATATGTATGTCATCCAATTAATTCCATTCAATTCAATGAGGAAATGAAAACAACGTTCATGCGTACGAACGGCCTACCATCTCCATGAACGGTGTATTTATTTCCATTTAACGATATATTATATATATGTATACTCTTAATATATATTATATATAAATCATGTTTTATATTCTGGAATTAAGTAATCATGATCTAAGTAATCATATGAATAATTACAAGTCAAAACACGGACGACAAATGAAACGATTTTACCCAAAAACGCTCTTTAACATGGAATTTACAAAAGAACGGGTAATATAAAGTCATAAGTGAACCATATATGATATCATAACAATGAATATGATTCTGTAATAAGTCAATGAAATTATTTAAATCATTACACATGAGGTTCAGATATGTACGAAGCATATCAGACCTAAGGTAAGGGATAATTGTGCAAATCTCATTTTTATCCGAGGTTTCTTATTCGTAAGTATTTACTGGGGTTATTGCTATCATCCATGTCCATGTTTTATAAAAGTGTATCCATGTATGTTTAAAGTCCTTTTTACCCATTTGACTTTTACCCCATGGTATGGAAGGAATATTTCTTATATTTACCCTATAAGGTACTTTTTGAATTTTCCGACAAAAGTACGAGAAGAATGTTTTTTTAACGTATACGGAATGAATGGATTTTTATGGTTTTATAAAGCCTTATTTTCATGAAGATTACTCAAAATGATTTCATGACTATTTTCAAAAAAATCCTTTTCTTTTTAATTTGCATGACATTTTTTGAAAAGAAAATGATATTTAATAAAGAAGGATATTTTCCTCAAGAATTCATTTCAAGTGTTTTATCAAAACCATTTTCATCTAAGATGACATTATTTCACATGTGTATGTTTCAAGTATCATGTCTCTATGATTTACATGGTTTCACTTTTCTAATTATTAAATGATATCCAATTTTTTTTGTATGGATTACGTTATGATGGAATGATGTTTATGAAACCCATTTTATTCTTGGGTTATGATGAATGATTTATGTTAATATTGTGGTACATGAAAAAATGATTTCAATATGAGATGGGTGGGACCTATATCTCCCTCCAATGCATTGGGTAAAGATTTATATCTCATGAGATAGACATGGATGGAATGGAAAGTTAAACCTGTTTAGTAATACAGGACTGGTACGAGGAGTGAACTCGATTCAGAAATGGACTTTTTCCACTAAGATGGTCTTGGAAGCAATGATTTGGGTACCATGGAAATCATAACATGTGATTAATGGTTACCACAATTACATGTTTTACTCCCATGCTATTTTATCATGCTTAATGATTCTTTATGATCTATGCCTTACGTACTTCCATGTTTTATGTCATTGCTCAAGATTTTTATGTTTAAACATTATGTTCAGGTTTTTAAGTTAAAATGTATATGATTTGTTTTATTTTGTCTATGCTTACCCTTACTGAGAATTTGAGCTCACCCTTTATATGTTTTCTTTTCCCCAGGATATAAAGAAAGGTTTTAGGTAGGAAAACAAAAGGGGAAGATCTTTATTGTAGATGTTAAAGATCTTTCACCATGATTAGAAGATTTTTTTCCGAGTTTCCAAAGACACTAAACTATTATGGTCCTTGTGTGTCTGTTTATGTTATGTACTATGTATTCCTCAAAAGTAATGTAATGTCCATGTACGTCAAGCTTTGAGTCTCTACAGTTGGTATCAGAGGAAAGGTTTAGTCAACCTTTGGAAACTAGGATGTGAAAACTATAGTGAGATCCCTAGAGATATTTATAAGGTATTTCTAGGGATGAACCTAAGGTTATGTATAAGTATAGGTTATAGTCCTAGAATTATGGTAACGATATTATAATTAAACCTAAGATGTTAGATGTCGAAGGTACTCCCCCTTGATTATGTTATTTTCCATGTATGATTTTTGCCTCTCACAGAATTCTTTTTGTGTTTTAGTCAATGGAGGGAACCAGAAGGTATTCGGTTAACATTGAATCCAATGGACAAATTGGTGACTATGAGAAACAAAATTACGTAATGCCTAGTGAGAAATATATTCTGATTATTCCGAATCAGTCATCGCGATATATGATTAACAAGGTGAAATTTATTTTATGCCTAATTCATCAAATAAGAGGAAGATAGACTTTTATGCATGTTCGCATGTTGAGGATCATAAAGAAAGGAATATTGAGATTTCTAAATAAGGGAAGAAGAACCTTGATGAATACCTAAAATGGAGGGAAAGGTGTTATCTGTGTGGAGAAAAGGGTCATAGAGTGACAGACTGTTATGTAGTTGAATGTCTTATTTGTGGAGAACATGGGCATTACCCAACTCAATGCCCTGACCTAAGAAGTTACTTCTAAATCAAGTAAAGACTTATTCCACGACAATCATTGAAGAGGATGGATTAAAGTGTTTATGTATTGGTATTCAAGAATAATGTTGTTGAGGTACTTTTATGGTGTATTAGAATATTTTTGTATTAGTATATTGTAGTTTTCAATAGTTTTATGGTACCGGTAATCATGAAAAGTGATTCAAATATTTTGGGAAGCAGATGATATGCGCATAATGAAGGGATAAGGAGAAAATGAAATGTTTGAAAGAATTTATGAGCTCATGATTGATATAAGGACTAAGTGATATCATGGTTTGAGTATATAGAATTTTGAGGATTTTGGTATGTGGAAACTGTTAACTTTTAACTGCATTCATTTTTTCACTAAGGTTCAATGGGTATTCATTTTTTTTCAAGATAATACATTATTATGGCCTTAGAATGTTTTGAATTTGACCAACAAGACATATATTATGATGTATGGGGATCAACGATGGTATTAACATGCTTATTATATGAACTCTTTGGTAAATTTTTTCACTATAATATGAGATTGGACAACAGTATTTTGGATAAGCCTAAATATTTGAATGGATTATGTTGGACATAAGTTAGTATTGTTTAAGGCTATAACTTTTTCGATATTATTGATGGAAAGTTATAATAATGTATTTTTAGAAAAAAAAGGACAACATGCAGGACGAGCGACAACCCATCGCGTCAGACAAGGCAGTGGGAATCGAACCCATAACCGAAGTGAGACTGGCCTTTATCACCTATCACTGGATTAAAGGAAGTCCCTGGTTAGTATAAACTAGTTTTATTTTATTATGCGGTATGATAGATGAAGTATAAGTCCATTTTTGGAATCATATACGATTAATCTTACTATAGATGGACTGATGTATATTTGATAACTTTTGCAAAATTTTTGTTTGAGACAGATGGAATGACCTGTCATTCTATCATATGATCTGCTAATACTTCGCGAATGAAAAATTCAATTTCATTCCATTAAGAGATGAAGTGGAAATTGTCCAAGGAACGACCAATGATGAGATTGTACCAAAATCAAGAACATATTTCTTCTAATTCCAATTTCTTAAACTTTAGAGAAATGATCTTGAATACAAAAAAATGTTGTCCTAGTGTCCTTATATCCGATGAATCAGATGGTACCTTAGATCATCACAAATTTATGGCTTTGTGACTGTTGGCTTTTTCATAGCCATGTTCTCTACCACTCTCCATCAGAACTTGATGTTTAGATTTCTCTTCCATATCCATATTTTCACCTATTTTCTCCTATGTGGAAGCCTAATGATGAGTTACTTTGGGTAATATTTACATTTCATACTTTAATTTTTAAAATTAATTTTTAGTATTCCTTTTTACGATGTGGGTTTCTATGAATAGTAAACGATTTATAACCCCGACGAATTTCGAGGGAGAAATTCATTTTAAGGGGGGTAGAATGTAACAAATCGAGATTTTATAAGATATATTAGTTTTAATTTCTTTTATATCTTCTATTGTACGCTACACCAAGATTATCTTGCGCTATATGCAACACCGTATTAGCTTGCAGTATACACAACACTAATCTTGGATCGTGTTACACACAATTTCATGTTTGTTTGATAGTAGTTATTCTACGAAAAATTGAGTATAAATATATATATTAAATGTATTTTTTTTATACACAACAACAAAGGAGTCGTGTACTACATGCAACCCTGACTTGGGTTGCATTACACGCAATTGCGACCATCCTCGATAGCGTGTGTTGTACGCAATACTGAGTTTTACTAAACACCGATA
This sequence comes from Viscum album, assembly GCA_963277665.1. NCBI lineage: Eukaryota > Viridiplantae > Streptophyta > Magnoliopsida > Santalales > Viscaceae > Viscum > Viscum album. The sequence continues at coordinate 511,346,368 of OY728142.1, read as the reverse complement.
TATTATTATATTATTATGAACTAGAAGTTATGAAAAGTATTAACTAAATTTTGAATTTTATAACATTATTATTCATCTTACACATTTTCTAGAACATGGTATAAGAACAAAATAATTTTTTTGGGTAAAATAAGTATTTTTCAAAAAATGCAGTTTTACCGCCTTTTGATGGCGCACCCACTTTAAATCTAGTTTTTGAAATTTTTTTAAGTTAAATTTTACAAAAACAAATATTCTTTGGAATCAGGATGTAAAATTTTACCTTGGATAAATTTTTCATATTATTCTGATAACTTTTATATTTTAATAAATAGTAAAAACACGCTATATTTTAATTAAAAAATAATTTTTTTCATCGTAATAACTTATGTGGTTAAATTATATTATAAAATGGTTTTAAAGTATAAATAGAATATATTTTTAATATATAATATAATTTATGTCATTAGAATTGATTTTACATTGAATTCGTAGGTTAAATAAATTCAATCTTTTGCAATGTTTTAAACAAAAACCTGTTTTCTTTCGACAACGGGATTAATTTTAATTTAATTTCTGCAACTTCTGTATATTGAATTTGGAAAAATGGATTCCATATTTGGAATCAGTGGGTCCAAATTATATTAATGGACTATTTTTTATTTTTGGGCTTTATGAATAGTAACAACGTTAAATTTTATTTACCATAGTAAAAGGTAAATTGGGTAATTAAGGGTAAATATAATATTATAAAATTATCCTAATACTTGACTTAATAAAATTGGATGATTATATTTCGTCCTAAGTCATATTTGGGTCGAAATGGAATCCATTAGAACCCACTTGGAGGTGATTAAGACCTTTAGTTTATTTTATTTAAAGGAAAGTGAAATATGTCTCACTCAACTTTAATAATTAAAGTATTTTTAATATAAGTTTATACAGAATATAATATCGGTTATAAATACTCATTTAAAAGATAAAATGTTTTTATTTATCATGGTAATTTATTTGTAATTTTTTAAGAGTTATTTAATTACCTTATTATCTTATACCTTAATGATGCAGAAATTATTTATTTAGTGAAAAATCAATAATATAGTTTTTATTGAAATATTAATACATATCAAAAGGCCCAAAAATCTTCACAAAACTTATTAGTAGTGTATATATAAACCCTAATCATCCAATATTCTAATTTTTGACCATTTGGATCCTTATTATGGCGATTATGACACTTATAATATTTTATTTTAAATGATTCCAAAGTTGTCACCTTCATAATTTAATAAAGATAACAATTTACATGTTGTTATTTTAAGATGATAAATTCAAGTAAAATTATTATTATAAAATATTTGATATATATCTTTATCAAAAGATTTTATTTTTAATTTTTATTCAACAAATAAGTATATTAAATAATTATACAAAAATGTTGTACTAATTATTTTTATTAAGAGATATACCAATTAAATGGTTTTAAAAATATTAAAATAAATATTATATAAACTATTTAATGTTTTACAAGAATTTTATAGAAAAATTTTACATGTTAGGAATCTATTAAATATTTTATTTTGAATATATCCTCTGTGTGGATTATATTTTAATTCAAATAAATGAATAGTGTCAAAATTGACACTATTGTTATTTTATAAAAATAACATATTATTAAATTGTTTAAAAATCACAAAAATATTTAAAAATTATAAATTGAAATTGATATAGTATAAAATTTCATAAATTATCCAATTATGGAAAATTAACAACACATAAGTGATTATTTATAACCATTTAAAATTTAGAATTTTATTACCACAAATAAACATAAATAGATTAAATAAGGATAAATCATAATGATAAGGATTAAAATAAGATAAAAAAATGTTGAAATTTGATTTGTGACAACCCTATCTCATATAATATTCGAATTGAGTCATTTTTTGAGGTTTTTTATCCGGGGTTTTAATTTATATTAAACTAATATTTTTTAGGATTCCAAAGGTGCCCCTCTCCTCCCTTATAGAAGGGCACCAACTCCCTCCCTTCCTCACACCATTTTGAGCCTTGAAGCTCGGCCAACCTCTGCCCATTTCACTTCCCCACTTCCCTAGAAACCTTATAGAGTTACTTTTCTTCTCAAAAGACCAACCCTAGTGCCCTAAGAAGAAGTTTAAAGGAGGTGCGTCGAAGAAGAGGTAATCTCTTCCACCGATTATTTGAGGCTTATTTCTTCTTCAACTTCTTCTTATTTAGTTGTTTCATAATAAAGTAATAAGATCAGTATAACTAATATAATGATATGTTATTATAAATATTAAAAAACCCCATTTCCCCTTCTATCCATCCTATAGAAAACGAAATCACCGCGCGTGCATATGTACGGAATACCGTCTCCACGCCGTGGTGTAATCTGTTTTTCTAACACCACCTTAATTGGATGGGTATAATGGTGTAAATAATAAATATACATAGTTGTTATAAAATCATACTAATTCTGATATATTGTATCATCCACTCCAATTTAATTCAATAATTATGGGAACGATATCATCGCTCGTGCGTACGTACGGACTACCGTCTCCACGACGCGATGAGATTCATTATCAATGATTAACCATTCATGAATGATTATAAATTATATATAATAAGTAATCATGAAATATATGAAATAATAATGATACTGTATTTATGTATATATATATGTATGTCATCCAATTAATTCCATTCAATTCAATGAGGAAAGGAAAACAACGTTCATGCGTACGTATGGCCTACCGTCTCCATGAATGGTGTATTTCTTTCCATTTATTGATCTATTATATATTTGTATATTCTGAATATATATTATATATAAATCATGTTTTATATTCTGGAATTAAGTAGTCATGATCTAAGTAATCATATGAATAATTACAAGTCAAAACACGGACGACAAATGAAACGATTTTACCCAAAAATGCTCTTTTACATGGAATTTACAAAAAGAACGGGTAATATAAAGTCATAAGTGAACCATATATGATACCATAATGATTAATATGATTCTGTAATAAGTCAATGACATTATTTAAATCATTATATAGGAGGTTCAGATATGTACGAAGCATATCGTACCTAAGGTAAGGGATAATTGTGCAAATCTCATTTTTATCCGAGATTGCTTATTCGTAAGTATTTACTGGGGTAATTTCTATCATCCATGTCCATGTTTTATAAAAGTGTATTCATGTATGTTTAAATTAATTTTTACCCATTTGACTTTTACTCCATGGTATGGAAGGAATATTTCTTTTATTTACCCTACAAGGTACTTTTTGACTTTTCCGAAAAAAGTACGAGAAGAATGTTTTTTAACGTATACGGAATGAAAGGATTTTTAAGGTTTTATAAAGACTTATTTTCATGAAGCTTCCTACAAAAGATTCCATGAATATTTTCAACAAAATCCTTTTCTTTTTAATTTTCATGACATTTTGTGAAAATAAAATGATTTTGAAGAAAAAAGGATATTTTCCTCAAGAATTCATTTCAAGTGTTTTATCAAATACATTTTCATCTAAGATGACATTATTTCACATGTGTATGTTTCAAGTATCATGTCTCTATGATTTAAATGGTTTCACTTTTCTAATGATGAAATGATATTCAATTTTTTTTGTATGGATTACGTTATGATGGAATGATGTTTATGAAACCCATTTTATTCTTGGGTTATGATGAATGATTTATATTTATATTGTGGCACACGAAAGGATGATTTCCATATGAGATGTGTGGGACCTATATCTCCCTCCAATGCATTGGTTAAAGATTTATATCTCATGAGATAGACATGGCTGAAACGGCAAGTTAAACCAGTTCAGTAATACAGGACTAGAACTAGGAGTGAACTCGAATCAGAAAGGGAATTTGTCCACTAAGATGGTCTTGGAAGCAATGCCTTGGCTACCATGGAAATCATAACATGTGTTTAATGGTTGCCACAATTACATGTTTTACTCCCATGCTATTTTATCATGCTTAATGTTTCTTTATGTTCTATGCCTTACGTACTTCCATGTTTTATGTCATTGCTCAAGCTTTTGATGTTTAAACATTATGTTCATGTTTTTAAGTTAAAATCTATATGATTTGTTTTATTTTATCCATTCTTACCCTTACTGAGCATTTGAGCTCACCCTTTATATGTTTTCTTTTCCCCATGATATAAAGAAAGGTTTTAGGTAGGAAAACAAAAGGGCAAGATCTTTATGGAATATGTTGAAGATCTTTCACCATGATTAGAAGAATATTTTTTTTCCGAGTTTCCAAAGACACTAAACTATTATGGTCCTTATGTGTTTGTTTTTGTTATGTAATAAGTATTCCGCAAAAGTAATGTAATTTCCATGTACGTCAAGCTTTGGGTCTCTACAAAGTGAGGCATTTTACATTATTTAAATCATTTGTATTATATGTTTGTTCAAGACTGTGAATAATATTAATTCATGTGACCCCAAATAGTTATAATGGACTGTGAGTTCAAATCAAGTGGTCTTATATCACTTATGAAGTCATAATATAGTGTATTTAACTAATAATTTGAATATACAATATTTTTCTGTATTTCACTATTCAAAAAAAAAATTCAAGAATTTCAGAAAAATCCCAAAAAATTACCTTAAACGTATTTGGACATGTATAATATAAAAATAAACTCAATTTTTGAAAATAACCTTCTAAATATTAATAATATAATTTTTAAATAAAATCATACATTATTCAAAAATTAATAATTTTAAAACTATAAATGTTTTTACATAACACTAAAAAATTAACCAAAATGTCATTATCTTAAAGACTTAGGAAAATAAAATAATGATACAATTTACTATTAATTAGCTTCTTATTACTATTCATAAGGGTATGTTACTATTCATCAATAATTAATTTTTTTCAATTAGACTCTAAATAACTTACTGTACACAATTGTAGATGACCGTTTTTCAAAATTCACAACATAGAAGAGAAAAAATTATTTTTAAAGGATAAAAATAAATATATACTTAAAAAAAGTTTCACACATTTCAATTTATTTATTTTTTTAAAAACTGGGATGCTATAGTGGTAATCATGAAGAATAAATATCACAAATATCATAAGCCTTATCTTATAACCCACATACAATCACATATCTTTGGAAAATATATATAACAATGATAAGGATAGACACAAACAAAAAAACCAATATTTGAAGAATATGAAATAAATAGATGAAAAATATCCCAATAATGTAACATATACTAATGTTAGTAAATAATGGGAAAGTAATAGGCTGAAAAAACCATGCTAAAAAAATATTAAACAACCAAGATAGATGAACTCCACATCATATCAACCCCGATACAAGCATGATTAGTAATGAATGCCAGTAAGATCACAAATGAACCATATCCATACCCACAAAAATTATCACCAAACTAAAAATGATCTAAATAAACTCATACCCAAGTGATAATATTATCCATGAAAGGATTAACATAAATATGGTGAGGAAATTGGCCAACTTATCAACCCAAATAAGAGAAAGGCCGATATTTCGAAATAATGTTTTGGAAGGTGTTGCAATTATATTAATAATATTTTTTTTATTTCAAAGGAGTCACCCGCCAATGACCTACCTCATAGATCCTATAACTAATAGGAAAATCAAAAAGAGCCTATTTGATGACATTATCAATAAAATTACAAGAATAGTTTTCAATTCAAATAATAAGTTCATTTATTTCAGGGGAATGGTCACCCTTGTCAATAGATTGCTTACCTCGATTCCTAGGCACATGCTCTTGATCATCAATCCATCGAAGGGTACTGTCACAAAGATTGATAACATTATGTTCTTCTTCTTATGGGATGTTAAATAGTTGGGGAAATTCCATTGGGATTACTAGAGTCACATGGATAAACCTATTGAGGATGGTGGTGTTGTATTAAATAGTGTTGTTGAGGCCATGCATTTCATACAGGCTCGACTGGTGTAGGAAACAAACGAATGGTCTTCACTTTGGGTGATGTTTATCAGGGATAGAAATAGCCAGATATGGGAGGAATGAGAAAAAAAGGAGGATTCTCTCTAACCTCTCTAAATGCATTCTCAGTCACCTGTTGAACCTCCATGATCACGCATGCTGGTCGGTTGGGAGAGGCTAGATAAATTGTTGGAATGAGAACGAGTCTAGGGAAAAGATTTTCTTTCCGAGGTGTCGAGTGCCATCCATCACTTTCAGAGAGGCAAGAGTCCACCATGAATTGATGGATGCCATTCTAAACTCATAGTAGAAGGAGGTCTTTGACAACATACTCTTGGTGGACAAGATGGATCACTATTTATTCACTCGTTCATCCTCTGGTATGTTTTTTAAAAGTGGTTATAAAGCCTCATTCCATGTTCCTATAGAGTGGGATGAGATAGATTTAACTCTCTGGTGCTTGGGGATACCCACTGAGATGAATTTATTATTCTGGAAAATCCATCACCAAGTTCTTCTGATAGATGATAATATCCAACATAGAAGATTTAGTACTATTTTATGTTGTCTTTGTTGCACTAGCCCACATGTGGAGTCCACATAGCATCTTTTTGTTCATAGATAATGGGCAAGGAAACTGTGGATCTGCATGAGGTTGAGTATGAACATTGTATATGGTGGGAAATCTTACCATGAGATCAGTATGAGTTGGTACTATAGTTGTGGGACACAGGATATAGAGAGGAAAATCATTCCATCGTTGTGATGGTGATCTGCTAGAATCGTTAGGATGCAAGAAATAAGGAATGAGAAGGCTTGAAATCTTCTTACATTGCTATCTAGGTGAGAATGTGATTCATGGTGGAAGATCTAGACCCACTTCTTTGTGGAGGTGAGGTATCACCCTCCCTTCATATTATCTTACCAAGACTCAACTCTACGGTAGGCTCAAGGCCTAGAATCTAGGGGAAATGGGTTAAGTGGGTACTTCCATACAGTGGTTTGAAGATCAATGTCGACATTTGCTTTATGGATGAGGAGATGAGGGGTGGTGGCCCAGTTAGAAATATGAATGGCTCAGTCATTTTTAGTTTTAGTGCCATTTGTGTTTGAGGATCATCCTTGGGTGTAAATATTAAAGCCATACTCCCTATTTTAACCTTGTGTATGTGGTTCAACATCTGGGTGCACGAGATTGAATCAGACTCTGTAGTTTTTGTTCACTTTCTTCAAGGAGAAGCTAAGACTCCTTGGGACTTATGCTACCTTTTTAGTTAACTAAAAACTAATATCAATCAAGGATTTTATATCCAACAAACATGGAATGTAAAGAATTTGGTGGTAGACAAATTGGTTTGTGATGGGAGAGCTGACATAGATCTCATTATTTATAACTGTGTAGGATCAATTCCAAAAGGCTTCAATCAAATCATTATTACTGTCTCTGTTGGACTATAATAATTTAGGCCACCAATATTCCTATGGGGATCATTCTGTCGTTTTGTGTATGTTTAATTGTACTTTTAATAAAAAGTTAATTTTAAGTCATGTCATCCCTTAATAGTAGCGAGGGACCTTCAGCTCACTGAAGAGTGCACATCAATCTGTGGTGGTATCTTCCCATATGGAGGATTCATGCCTCATCATGTTGAATATGAATTTTCCATGGTAGTTACCTACTTTTTAAGTGAGGTAATTTCACCCCATCACTAAGAGGGATTACCAACTCCACTATGTAAATAGAGGAAGTATGCCTTTTATTCAGTATTCCACCTAGAGGTTACCATCCCAACATATTCTAAAAATATCTCTCCCTCTCCTGTTATCAAAAACTAAATATAAGGAAATGTGTGTAATCAAAATATCCCAGAATAAAACATCCAATAATGTAGATATATAAACCATTTCACTATACATGAAAAAACAATCATCATAGAATATTTATGGACCATAATATTAAATTTTAGTGAGAAAATAATGAGAATATTGAGACCTTTCTAGTACTAGGATTGTACTGTAAAGTAAATGGAGTGTAGGCCTCAAAAGTAGTTGGTTACATGCTTCCACTACGTAGTTTTTGTGGGGTTGACTTATATGTCATTTAATAGTGGGGTAAATGGAATATAAGACCCCTAGGAAATCTGAATGTGTACAACCATGGTAGTCTAGGTCATGTATCTTAAGTACATGATATGTACATTATAGAACACCATGGGGGGAACTACTCAGTATTCTATTTTATACTATGATATAGATTGAACAACTTATGCTTCTATACATGACTTGTTTAGTGGGATAAACAACATGTGGGCCAACAGATTGAACTCACATTTACTAGGGCACACAATGGAGAATTCAATCTCATATTACATAGTATGTGACTCAAGGACACATCCCATTTAAAAAATTTAGAAACAAGAAAACCATATAATCATATGATGTAGAATACACAATAACACTGCCAGAATTCAAGGTATTTGCAAAGGGATATTTATGACGGGATGTCGTCGCAAATAGCCTTTCGTGATAGGGCCCCGTCACAAATAGCCCTTGGCAGAAAACGACGTCGCAACAAATATTTTTTGCGATGTGACCATCAAAAAAACCTTCCGATTATATACATCATATACTCCTGAACCTTTTGCGACAAGCCCATCACAAATACTATTTGTTATGGGGAACTTACCCGTCAGAAAAACCTTCTGATTATAAGCCTGTTGCGACAGGCCTATCGGAAATACTATTTGTGACGGGACGACGTCCTCGTCGCAAATATTAATCATAAAAAAAATATTTCACTTATTTGCTACAGGGCCCCATCGCAACAGAACCCATCGCAAATACTAAACATAATAAAAAAAAATAATAAAATTATTATTAATGAAAAAATTATATTATTATTATTAATTTAATAAAAAAATAAAAACTATTATTATTATTAGTAAAATAAACAAACAATAAAAAATATAATACTAAAAAAATATATTTAATAAAATTATGATTAATAAAAAATTAATATTAATATTATTAAAATAATAAAAAATTATGACAATTCTCAATATTTACAAAAAAAATAAAATATTCATAAAATATTTTAATTATTAGTAAAATAAACAAATATTAAAAAATATAATACTAATAATAAATAAAAAAATATTAAAAAAAGTTAAATTATGCAATATTTACACCAATATAAAACACAGAAACTGTAAATAGTTCATATTATTACAAATCTTGAATTCAAATGTTTTTAACCTAAAAAACAAATCACTGGGGGGGTCATCTTCTGGAGGAGGTGGAGGAAACTCCATCCCTAAACTACGAGTCAGACGGTGCATGTACTCCATCTTCTCATGATGCTCCTGCTTCCACTGCTTCTCCAATCGACACATCTCCTCCTCGTGATGCTTCTACAGCTGCTGTTGCCGCCGACACATCTCTTCATGCTGCTTCTGCAAAGTCTATATAAGCTCATCCTGAGTTCGTAACTACTCCTGATACTGTGATCCAGAAGATGACGCCTCTCCATAAGCTCTTCTAAAGATCCACACCAACATCACAGATGTACCATAATAAGTACCAGGAGTAAAATGAGAGCCAATAGCAACTACTCGACCCTTCTTAAATCCATACTGAGTCACCTGCATCCATGTCGCCTCATCGAAATAATGGTTACTAGTCTGCTCAGTCGTCTCGTCCTGACCCTCAAACTATGTATGAGAGGTCACAGCCTCATATAACTCCTTCAATTCCAATTTTAAATTAAAATTTTGAAAATATTATATTCAGTTAATTGTAAAACTGAAAAAATAATACTAACCATAATCTGACGCTGGCGATCACCTCTAATCTCTCCAGTGGATGGATCACTGTACATCATCCGATAAACATTGTACTCTATAATATCGGGATTCTCAACTGCCTATAGAAATATAAAAAAACAATTTATATTTAAAGTTATATAAAATATTTAAAAAATATACTTACCAGATGCTCTCTATGCGAACTGAATGTATGACTACCAGCTCGATGTGTCACCTCCTGTCTACCCCGGCTCTACCGTCCCACTGAAGATCTCCTTTGAAATCCACCACCCAACCAGTGTAAACATAATCAATCCCAGACATGAGTTGAAATGTAATTTGATCGGTGGGCTCTACAAAATTCATCAAATTCTGTCACTCCTGCTTTTTTAATGGCTGTCCTTCTCAAATTGTGTAAAACCTGATGTAAACGGTCACACATAGAAACCTTCCATGCCGCGTGGATTGCGTCGCAATGCTATCATTGATAAAATACCATAAAACCTAAAAATAATTTATAATATCAAGTTATTAATAAAACAAATTTTAAAATAATATTATTTATTTACGTACCAGCCAATGATGGAACATGTCGCGCTGCACATCAACAGGAATATGTTCCCATGTGATCCATGACCGAGAAAAATAATTGCACAAGATAGCACTCCCATGTCCAATTGCTACATGTGAAAAACTATGAAAAAAATTAATAATCAATAAATTAGTATATTTATAAATAAATTAATAAAAGCTAATTAAAATATAAAAATTACCATACCTCTGTGTGCATGGATCGAAGCCAATATGTGGACATCGCTTAGGAATCGGGTCAGGAATCACTAGTCATGCAAGACCGCGCCCCCTCCGCGTACCCCCTGAACCGCCAGTAGGCTGAGGATCAAATGCTCCAAATCCCCCTCATCCAATGGTAGATCAGCCTCCTGAAACTCGCAAAATAGATCATGATCCATCTGAAACACAAAATTATTGTTGTTACTAGATATTTGAAAATAACTATAATATATAGATATGTATTAGTTATGATTATAACCAGCATTTAACCATGTCAATGTGCATCTTCATCCTCTTCTCTATAGTTGTCCATGTCAATATCTTCATCTTCCTCCATATCACCATCAATATCCAAATGAGTTTCAGTTCCAACATCTCTTTTCATTTCAAATATATTTGTAACATCATTAACATCTTCATCACCATGGATCTTTAATTGTGCAGTCTTATCATCAATATTCAAGTCTCATTGTGAATCAGATGGATTTTGAGAAGTCTCTTGAAAAAATTCAATTCCTTCCACTTCAAGAGAACCACATTCAGTTTGAGTAAACTGATTTTCCTGATATTTCGTTTTTATTATGCTCCACCAATCGCTCAAGTCTCTTTAAGTAGCACAGTACTTTTTGTAATAAATTTTATGTGCCTGTTGGGTCAATAAAAATGGTTCATTTACTGCAAGAATACTTTTATATTTAATATCGATGATTCCATGAGTCGGATGAACATGCAATCCTCTCTCAGTATCCAACCACCGACATTTAAACATTTTTATGTAATTATGACCTAGATAACACAACTCAATAATTTGATCCAAAATTCCATAAAATTCAACTTTAGTTTCTCTGTGATGTGATCCTCTCAAGATAACTCCATTGTTCATTTTTTTAATTCCCTGTATGCATGTGTATGAAATCGAAAACCGTCCACCAGATATGGATTATAAGATTTATCCATTTTGGATGGTGGGTTACTCAATATACACAATCGCTTATCAATTTTATCAGTATTTCGAGACACCTTAAAATTTGTAAAATAATGATCAATATAATAAATAATAAAAAGAATTGATATTAAACCAATAATAATTTATGTTACCAGTTTTTGAAACCATTGATAAAAAAAATTTGTCTGCATTCTTAAAAAGCAGCTGCTATAATTTGTGGAAGTTGTTTCTTGATATGATTATCATATAACCTACAAATAAAATATGTTTAAATATTGTAACATAAATTATAGAACAAGTTATAGAAGAACTCACAAAACAAATGATGTCATTTCTTCACAGTTGAGAAGAACATATGTATGAGCTCTGTGATGTTCATCATCTGAAATCCATAGTTCATGAACTCCACCGAAACCAAGATTTGGATGATTAAAAATTGTTAATTTATTTTCCATTTAGACATTAACATTCACCTCATTTCATCCCATGCGATTGTGTTTTGATAGATATTGAGATTCAAAATAATGAGAGCAGAAAAAAGCAATTTCCTCTTGCAAATAAGCTTCCACAATTGAGCCTTCAACTGATGCTTTGTTACACACTTTTTTCTTCAATTTATGCATGATTCTATCAAATGGGTACATCCATTGAAACAGTACTAGTCCTCCACATTTATCTTCATGTGGAAAATGTAATATCTAATGTTCCATTGAGTTAAAGAAAGCATGCTGAATGTTTTTTTCTAGTGTACATATAATCACAGGAACAACTTCTTCCAGTTTACTTAGCGCATCGTAGTCTGTTGTCACTACAAAAATGTCTCGAAAAATATGATATTTCTATTATCGAATCCCAAATCATAGAATTCGACAAACCTCTAAATCTAATCGGCATGAGTCTATCCATTATAACATGAAAATCAAGACTTTTTAATCTAGTAATATAACCATTTGTAACACATCTGCCCAAATTGAAAGCATAGCCATATAGAAGTCTCAAATCTGCAATCCACTAACAAAATAATAAGAGACTCTTTTTAGATAGTGTTTAAGATGCATTTGGCTTCATTAACCTCTGTGATCTGACATTTTCAAATAGTTGAAGTTCTGGTCGCCTGGAAATTAGGGCATGATCTAATTGTTCCATTACAGTATCTTTGTTCTCACCTTGTGTTTCCAAAATTGTATGAAAAAAATTACCAAAATAGTTTTTCTCAATATGAATAACATCCAATATTTGGTAGACTAACAAATCAGACCAATAAGGAATATCCCAATAAATTCTCTGTTTTATCCAATTATGTTCTTTCCCAAAGCCATGATTTTTTTTGGTTTACTGTTGGTCCAAATGTGATGGGAGGTAATGAAAATAAAACTTATTTTAACTCTATACCTGAGATCATCTTTTGAGGTTCATCCCTTTCAATTGTACCTTTTTTGAAATGAGATTTATTTTTCCGAAAAGGATGATCGGTTGGAAGAAATCTACAGTTACAGTCAAAATAGCAAGGGTTTCTTCCATTGATGAGAATAAAGGCTTTGTTGTCTTTCATACAGTAAGGACGTGATTTTGGACTATGCGAACTCCAACCAGATAACATGCCATATTTTGGAAATTCACTAATCGTCCACATCAATGCAGCTTTTAATATGAAATTTTGTTTCACAGAAACATCATATATTGTAACACCATCACAACACAATGAATTTAACTCATCAATCAACGGTTTCAAATAATCATCAATATTATCTTTTTGGATGTCGTGGGATTAATAGAGTCAAAAAGATATAGGGCTCCTTCATCAACATCCATGGAGGTAAATTTTACAGAGTTATAAAGACATGCCGACATGAATACTGACTACCATAAGAACCAAATGGATAGAAACCATCAGTAGAAAGACCCAATTTCATGTTTCGGGCTTCTATAGAAAAAGACATATGCAGATGGTCAAAATGTTTATATTAATCACCATCAGATAGATGATTCTAGATTTTATCAGTTGAAATCTTGGTTTGGTGCCATGAAATCATTGACGCTGTGTTCTGAGACATATATTAACACTGTAACCTGGGTGTAAGGGGGAAATATCACAACTGTTTTACTGGAATCAATCCAGACTTTCCTAGTTGAGCTTCTTTATACCTCGATTGTCCAGATGTGGGACAACTATCTAATGACTCATTTTCACCAGAATATAAAATGCAATCATTTGGACATGAATTAATTATCCGATAACTAAGGCCCAGATTATGAACCAGCCTCTTGCTCTTATAGAAATTTGTGGGCAACACATTTCCTTTAGGTAACAGTGTTTTAACCCAAGAAAATATCTGATCAAAATAGTTGTTTGACATTGCATTATCTGATTTAATAGCCATAAATTTTGAAACCGCTTTTAATTTTCTTATCAAGCAATCAAGATATAATGCATCCTCAACAGACCTCAACTACTCATAAAATTCAGATGGTGCCAACTCAGGAGTTAAATCAGATCATCATGAGTTTTAGTTTGGTGAACATATAGAACTGCAACATTATGTACTAAATTTTGAAACCGTGATGGATCTAAAATCAAGTTATTAGTATCTTCTATGGAACTATGATCACCATGTTGATACCAAAAAACATAATCTGGTTGAAAACCAAACCGCAAGAGATGTCCCCCAACCTTGTCAAATGTGTCAAATATTCTCAGAACACATTTTTTACGAGGACACTTAATTGTGCCTTCTGAAACATATTCTTGTTTTGATGATGCAAATTCTAAGAAAGATTCAACACCATCAATATATACATAATTTAAACCTGAACCATTTGGATTTTTGCGCTGATTTATCCAAGTGCGATCATCTAATAATGACTGATGTTGACTTCCTTGTTCCATATTTTTCTACATATAATATAAAATCATCACTGTTTTTTAATAATTTGTATTTATAAAAACACTATCTGAAAAAAGAAGATAAATAATTACAACTACTTCTTAATAATTACCATTTATTAAGGGCGACACAATTTCTAGTGGATTGACGTCTCCTATTTTGTCTGACGGCTCATTTACTCCCATCTTTCTCACACTGAAATCACAATGAAGAATCTCGGCTGAGGTACACATATTCATTCTCATACATGAGAATGAATATGTGTACCTCCGACCAGATTCTTCATTGTTATTTGAGTGTGATAAAGATGCCATTAAATGAGCCGTCAGACAATAGAGCCCCCTTTTCATCGATGAATCATCTTCTTCCAACGTTCACCACCTGAAAACATTATAAAAATATGATCCTACGAATGCATATCCAATCTCTTGCATACAATATTGAATATGACTATGTAGTAGCACATTTTTTATAATGATTTGAGTTAGTGAGAGTTGAAATGAGAAAATTCATCGAGCAAAAGGTGTGCTGTCAATCCACTAGAAATTGTGCCAAGTTCTTAAAATTTATTAAAATTTATTAAAATTTATTAAAATTTCTTCTTAACAGTTCCTAACTATTCATAACTAGTTATTACTATTTATTAGTATTTATTACTATTTCTTAGTATTTATTACTAATTATTTCTATTTATTTTTATTTATTACTATTTATTATTAATCATTAGTAGTTATTATTAATTATTCCTAACCAATACTAATTAATACTAATCAATGCTAATTAATTCTAATCAATACTAATGAATGCTAATCAATGCTAATCAATACTAATCAATGCTAATCAATACTAATCAATGCTACTTATTACTAATCAATGCCAATTATTACTAATCAATGCTAATTATTACTAATCAATGCTAATAATTAGTAATCAATGCTAATTATTACAATTTATTACTAATTATTACAATTTATTACTAATTATTCATAATTATTATTAATTATTACAATTAATTACTAATTATTACAATTTATTACTAATTATTACAATTTATTACTAATTATTACAATTTATTCCTAATTATTACAATTTATTCCTAATTATTACTATTTATTCCCATTTATTACTAATTATTAATGTTATTACTAATTATTACAATGTATTTCTAATTATTTCAATTTATTACTAATTATAACAATTTATTACTAATTATTACAACTTTTTACTAATTATTACAATTTATTACTAATTATTTCAATTTATTACTAATTATAACAATTTACTACTAACTATTTATATCTATTACTAATTATTCCTATTTATTACTAATTATTACAATTTCTTACTAATTATTACTAATCGATGCTAATTATTACTAATTAATGCTAATTATTACTAATCAATGCTAATTATTACTAATCAATGCTAATTATTACTAATCAATGCTAATCAATGCTAATCAATTACTAATCAATTCTAATCAATTACTAATCATTTCTAATTATTACTAATCAATGCTAATTATTACTAATCAATGATAATTATTACTAATCAATGCTAATTATTCGTAATTATTATTAATTATTCCTAGTTATAACTAATTATTACAATTTATTACTAATTATTCCTAATTATTACTAATTATTACAATATATTACTAATTATTACAATTTACTACTAATTATTACAATTTATTACTAATTATTACAATTTATTCCTAATTATTACAATTTATTTCTAATTATTACAATTTATTCTTAATTATTACAATTTATTCCTAATTATTACCAATTATTTCTATTTATTACTAATTATTACAATTTATTACTAATTATTACAATTTATTACTAATTATTACAATTTTTTAGTAATTATTACAATTTATTAATAATTATTAAAATTTATTACTAATTATTACAGTTTATTACTAATTATTACAGTTTATTACTAATTATTCCAATTTATTACTAATTATTCCTATTTATTACTAATTATTACTAATCAATGCTAATTATTACTAATCAATGCTAATTATTACTAATCAATGCTAATTATTACTAATAAATGCTAATTATTATTAATCATGGCTAATTATTAAATTGTATTACTAATTATTACAATTTATTTCTAATTATTACAATTTATTACTAACTATTACAATTTATTACTAATTATTACAGTTTATTACTAATTATTACAATTTATTACTAATTATTACCAATTATTATCAATTATTACTAATTATTTCTATTTATTACTAATTATTCTAATTTATTACTAATTATTCTCATTTATAACTAAATATTACTATTTATTTCTAACTATTACTATTTATTACCATTTATTACTAATTATTACCATCTATTTCTATTTATTCTGATTTATTGCTAGTTATTGCCATTTATTGCTATTTATTCTCATATATTCCTAATTATTTCCATTTATTGATATTTATTCCTATTTATTCCTAATTATTACTAAATATTACTAATTATTACTAAATATTCCTAAATATTCCTAGTTATTCTTAATTATTACTAATTATTACAATTTATTACTAATTATTACAATTTATTAATAATTATTACAATTAATTACTAATTATTACAATTTATTACTAATTATTACAATTTATTACTAATTATTTCAATTTATTACTAATTATTCATAATTATTACTAATTATTACTAATTATTACAATTTATTACTAATTATTCCTATTTATTACTAATTATTCCTATTAATTACTAATTATTCCTATTTAATACTAATTATTACAATTTATTACTAATTATTCCAATTTATTACTAATTATTACAATTGATTACTAATTATTACAATTGATTACTATTTATAACTATTGATTAATATTTATTACTAATTATTACAAATTATTATACTTTATTATTAATTACTACTAATTATTACTAATTATTACAAATTATTATAATTAATTACTAATTATTAAAATTAATTACTCATTATTACTATTTATTACTTATTATTACTATTTATTACCAATTGTTATTAATTACCACAAATTAATTAAATACATTACTAATTATCGCTAATAATTATTAATTAATTCTAATTATTAAGAATTAGAACTAAAAATTTCAATTTATTAGTACAAATAAATACTCATGAAAAAACAATTTAAATTTAATTTAATTAGAACTAACCAACAATAATACAAATTATCATAAAAAATGAAATAAATAAAAAATTAAATAAAACATGTATACCTTTAAACTTGACTTCCTATTGATGTAGACGGCTTCACAACTTCTTCATGAAAAGAAAAATTAACTTAGAAAAATTATCACTATGAAATTAGAGATCCGAGAGAAACATGATCTAGGAATTGAGAGGAATAAGAAGAAAAACATATGGGTTATTTATAGGTTAGATTATTTGCGATGGGCTACCCGTCGCAGATAGTGCCTTTTGCGACGGGACCCGTCTCAAATACCTACTCGCACATTAATTACTGTTGGTGGTTTAAAAGGTATTTACGACAGGTCCCATCCCAAATAGTTCTTACCGACACACCTTTTGTGATGGGACGACATCCTGTTGCAAACACCTATTAACCGTCGCCGAGAATTTGTGATGGGCCCTGTCGCAAATACCTCACTATTTACGACAGGGGGACCCCCCCCCGTCGCAAATAACCTTCGCACGGTTTGGCACGTGACTCACGCCAAAATTTTTGTGACGGGAGATGAAATCCCATTGCAAATAAACAATTATTTGCGACAGGGGTATTACCTCGTCGCAAATATCCTCTTTGATGGGTTTTTTGCGACAAGAATAAATCATGTCGCAAAAATCCTGTCGCAAAAAGTTGTTTCTCCCGTAGTGTAATAACTTCAAAGAATTTCAAGAAGTGTAATCAATAATTATATATTGGGAATGTTTTACCCCTGATTCTCATAGTTACAGTCACTGTTAACTCCACCTATGGCCATGCCTATGTTTCTAGCCACCCCTGATGCCCCTGGCGCGTACTCCACACCTTGTTTGATCCTCCTCGACCCCCCATCATTCCAATTAATTTTTACCATATTCCGTTCAAGTAATTTTCATCTAAACAATTATTTGATCTCCTCATCACACCAATAAACTATTTTATCATACACTACTAGTCACCACTTCACTATTCTATAACCATCATTCCCAACATATTTCTAGTATGATTTCCCAAGATCAAATGTAGTATCAGGTTTGGATAGGAAGTGATTAAGAATGACGGTTAGTGAGAATTCTCACATCCTAATATAATATATATGTTCATATCTACTGATTTTTTGGAAGAATATAAATGTTTCTATTATCCATGGTAAAATTCTTGAAATATTTTTATTTAGCAAGCCTTTATAAATCTCAAGTGAAAAAATATCAATAACGTTTATCACATGCCATATGAAAAATCCATTAATTAAAATAAATTCAAAGATAAATCCCATATTTAAGAATTATCAAATGTATTCCTAAATTTTAAACCATAATATAAATAATTAAAATATGTAAAAATCTAAATGGTTTCACATACTGTCTTAGGTAAAGATTCTAGATTAATAATAAAGAAGAAATGATTGAAAAATAATTTAATATTTATAAAGAAAAAATTTTAAATTATTATTCTATAATATTATCATATTTTACCAAACCAAAATTAATGAGAAGAATAATCTTTGGTAGAAGATGCTGAACTTGTAAAGATTGAGCCTATTTTGATTAAATAAAAATATTATGTTTATGGTAGATATCTATTCCTTAATTTTTTTATTGATCCACATTCCTTTTTAAAACCACCAAGAAGAATGATCCTACGATTCATAAAAAATAAGAAAAAATCTCATTAGGATTTTTCATCATAGATGAAAACTATTCCATAGAAATATCTAAAGATTTTATTTATAATCACATGTTATATCATAGTGTAAACAATCATGTAATTTAAAAAACCTAAAATCCCTTAGTCCAAACTCAAATTCCTAGATATGAAAATTGTAACTATTTTAGGAAAAATTTCTATTTTTAATACAACCCCAACGTCAAAGTTTTTATTTAGTACCCCATTTATATGTTATTAAGTATTCTTATGCACATGGATAAAAATAATATATTTACTATATTATTTATTTTTGAAACACCCATACCACCAATAAGAAATCAAGCATTATTTACATTTATAAATATTATAAAAAATATTAAGAAGAATTGATTATAAAAATATTGGTTTTTACATCCTCACCACCTTCAATTATTCTCATACTGAAAATAAAAACTCACAAAAACAAGTGAGGGTACTGAGATACCATCTAATTATTACATTCATAAAATCTCTCATGATTATTTCCATTGTAGCACAAGAAACACATTAAAGGATTCGATCACCAATGAATGGTCTTTTCCTACAGATCCTTAATAACTATCAGGTATTCAATTATGGAATTCTGTTCCTTGATTTTCATCTCACCCTAGTTGATAATGTGCGATATGTAATTCACAATCTAGAATGACGTGAAAATTGATAAATGAAATTCCCATTTTAAATAAATAAATTCCTCATCAAGTAATGTAGTTATAGAAAACACACACACTAACTTTGGTTATTTTGAATAGCTAGAAAATATATTTTATCAGGTTTAAAAGTGTAACAACCTAGGTAGTGATTGAATAAGTCTTTTTCATATTCATTAATATATATTAAATTTATAGTAAATAAAATGTATATTGTGTCCAATAACATATATAATAAATCTAGTTTTGTGGTTAAAACATTATTTTTCTAAAAATACAGTTTTTCCACCTTTTGACAGTGAAGTTGTTTGAAATATTGTTTTTATCACTTTTATAAATTTTATTTTAAAAAAATAAACCTCTTAATTAAAATATTAAGAACAAGAGACTCAGAGTAGTTGGTGAGGACTCAGTAAGGGAATCCATAATACCCAAGTTCAAAACCGGGTGGAGACATATTTACGGGTTACTGTAGCAGACACTATTTAACACTATAGTAGTTGAAACTATTCATCCATTTGGGATTTTGAGCCACTTGATTGGTCCCAGGGTCTTTTAAGGCCTTCAGGCCAGTAAACCTTTCAAGCCACCTCAAGGCCTTTATGACACCTCATGGCCTTTGGGCATCCTCCTGGATTTCAGGAAACCACAAATTATTCTTAATGGACTAAAATGACTCTATAAGGAGCATACTTCAGATTAGGATTCTGAGCTGGAATATCCACTTGAGAAGAAGCTAATGGATGTGGAAGAAAGAGAGGGTATGG
Source organism: Viscum album (assembly GCA_963277665.1). Classification (NCBI taxonomy): domain Eukaryota; kingdom Viridiplantae; phylum Streptophyta; class Magnoliopsida; order Santalales; family Viscaceae; genus Viscum; species Viscum album. The sequence goes on along the minus strand of OY728142.1, from coordinate 511,325,653 downwards.
AATTTCCATCAGAACTATCCTATGCATGAATGAGAAGCCTAGATGAATAGCCATACAAATGATGGTGAGCGGATATCATGATGTAGATGCTAGGGAGGAGCAGTTCCGTGTAGTTATAGTCTATATATTTTCTCTAAGACCTTTGAGTCATGTAATCTATATGCATATGTGACTTGTAAGGGTTCCCCCTCATCCAACGAAAGGGGGGTTATCAAAATCAATAAAAATAAGGCATTCAGGCCTCTCAGGTATTTTAAATACTAATATCAAAATCTACTTTGGTCACATTTTTTCATTTTTTTGATAACATTCATATTTTTATTAATAGTGAAGAAAACATTCCATTTTAATTAAAAAATAATTTTTCATCAAATTTATTTATAGTATTAAGTTTTTAATTTTAATTATTTTAATGTATAATTAGATCATTTCTTTATTATTTAATCTAATGACGGTCATGGGAAACATTTTTTACTTTGAAATTAGATATCAAAACATTATTAACTTTTGAAATTTTTTATTTATTACCCATTTTCTCATTCCAATAGTGAGACTAGTTTTTAATTAATTTATCCTAATAATGTGTATTGAATTTTGAAGAATGGATTGTATATTTTTTATCATAGGATACAAATTATTTAAATAAGATTTTATTTTTAATTTTTGGGAATAATGAATAGTAACAGTAGTAATATATTTATTACGACGATTATGGGTGCATCGAGTAAATAATGTTAAAAATAATGTTATAAAAAATATAAAATTACCCTAAAAATCAATATAATTTTATTGGATGAGTGTTTTTTAACCAAAATCATCCTTTTAACGAATTTATAACATTTGAAATCCACCTAGGTGAGAGTGTGACATTTATATTATTATATTGCAAAAACAAATAAAAAATTCCACTATTTTTTTGTCAAGTAAAATATTTTAATATAGGGTTATTTAAGTTATATAATTGACTATAAATATTATTTATAAAGATACAATGCTTAAATACATAAAGATAATTTATTTATTATTTTTAGGAATAAATTGTTTAAATTAAATGGTAACAAAACGAGGATTCAATAATTGCTTCATTAATTCTAGACTCAAATACATGATATTAAAAATATTAAAATAAATATAATTTAAAATATTTGATGTCATTAAATAATTATATGGAATAATTTTAAATTATAAGGATTATTTGATGTAAGTTTTTATGAGATATCACTTGATATGATATGTTTAAAATGTCAAATAAAGAATACTCTCAAAATTGACATTATTGATATTTTAAAATAAATAATATTCCATTGAATGATATAAAATTTATAAAAATATAAATTTAGAAACAATTATTGGTATATTTATTAAAATGTCATCAATGAATCATTATTTTTTTTTGGAATTATATAGTAAATAAAATAACCTCAAAGTGCAAATTACAAAATATCATGGTAAGAATTAAAAGGGTAAAATAACGATTAAAACAAAAAGATAAGGATTAAAAAACAATAAAAACTTGTATAATTATTATTTTATAAATGGATTTATACCCTTCCTAATCCTATAATCTAAATAAATTACTTTTATCCATTTGAAATATTAAATTAATTTATATTAATTTTGTCACGACCCGTCCTCGGGGCCCGTGCCGTGACTACCCCAAGCCCGCCTTCCATAGGCCAGGGGCTGGCGACTAGCACCAAAGGCGTAAAATCCCGATAACTGGGAAGGCATTGCCTTTATAAAGAAAACAAGCACCACAGAGTACAAGCGGAAGTAAAACACTAAGTACAAAAAGAAGAGCTGAAAAGTAAAAGGGGCCGGAAATACAAGCCCAACTGTAAAGTACAACTCGAAAGGGAAAAACAGCGACTAAAAAGTAAAGCTGCTACGTTGAGATGTCCACTGGAAATCCCACCTGAAGGGTGGGTACAGATAGCTCCTCTGCTCCTCGGGTCCCGCCATCCGCTCCGAGTATGTTCCGCCCAGTGGTCCTCCTCCGGGTACCGCCTCGTCGTATAGTTCACCTCCAGGTACCGTCCAGTCCTCGAACCTTCGGCTTCTTTCAGCACTGTCCGTCGTCTGCAACCAACACAACGAGGTGCGGGCATAGCCCGTGCAGGGGTGAGTATAACGATACTCAGTAGGGACCCCGAGACCCTCAAGGTCTCACTAAAACCAACAAGGATAAACACAAGAAGATCTCAACAGATAAACTCTACTTAGGTGTATGCCCATACATATACCTAAGTTATCAAGTAACCATCTCAATCATGAGGAAACACAAGGATTGTGAAAACGACGGATAACCACTACCCGGGTATATGCCCATACATATACCAAAGTTAGCAAGTGACCCATCTCAATCATGAAGTAAACACAAGGTCAAAAGTCTCAGCTCAAACCAGGATTTTCATTATCGAAACCGTAACTGCTGAAGAGCTCCGTCTCTAGAGTGTACAGTGGTCCTGTCACGACTCCGAGGCTGCCGCTCACTAACCTAGGACTGCTGAAGTACTCCTCCTGTCGAGTACTGCGGGTCTGCTGCCAACTACCAGGCGCTCCGTCCGCTGAGGGTCTGCTGCCAAATACCGGGCGCTACCCAGATAGCCTACTGAGGTACTCCTCCTGTCGAGTACCGCGGGTCTGCTGCCAACTACCAGGCGCTCCGTCCGCCGTGGGTCTGCCGCCAAGTACCGGGCGCTCCGTCCACTGGGCTAGTCGACTCACTCCAAGTCGAGTCGGTCAAGCAGTCGTCAGGTCTCAGCCGGCTACACGGTCTCCGTACTCTGCACGCTCGTCTCCGGGAGGGTCCGCTCCACGAGCTACAGGTCGATACTCCAAGTATCACAAAGTCCCACGAAGAAGTGCCTCAAAGGTCCGTCTCGTCACAGGGGTCTCAACGCAACAGACGGCGCGTCGATCGGACGCCCGGTCTGTGAGTAAAAAGCCTTTTCGTCCCAGGGGCCCGGTTGGTTTCGAGAGTGAAACCAATCCCGGCCGTATCTCAACTGTACCCCGAACTCCCATAGGGTATACTCAAAGAGACCGTTACTCAACGTAACCACCAACGCCGCTGACGGCTCGTCAAGCGGACGTCCTGTCTGAAAGATATCAGCTTTCCCGTTCCAGGGGCCCGGTTGGATTTCGGGTACAATCCAACCCGGCCATACTCCGACTGTATCCAAAACTCGGGCGGAGTATGTCAAAAGTTCCGTCTCATCAAGAGGAAGTCAACGAAACAGACGGCGCGTCAATCGGACGCCCGGTCTGTGAGTTATTGGCATTTTCGTCTCCGGGGCCCGGTTGGTTTTTAAGGAAAAACCAACCCGACCGTACTCCACCTGCGTCCGAACCTCGGGCGGAGTATGCCAAAAGATCCGTCTCACTAAAAGGAACACAACGCGACTGACGGCACGTCAATCGGACGTCCGTAGCTCAAGTTATGAGCGTTTCCGCTCCGAAGGCCCGGTTGGTTTCGTGAACGAACCAACCCGGCCAGACTCAAAGTTAACCGAAACCTTGAGTGCGATATACCGAAACGACCGACTCGATCCAAGGATCGCGTTGCCGCAGACGGTTCGTCATTCGGAGATCCGAGGCTCAAGTTATGAGCCAAGAACCGAAACTGGTCCGAAACGGGGGGTCCGGGTCCGGGCCGACCCGGCCCGACCCCCCCCTCTGGACGGCGCGGCGGCCGGCGGCGGCGGACGGCGGCGGCGGACGGCGGCGCCGGGCGGCAGCGCGGCGGCGCGGCGGCGGCAGACGGCGGCGGCGGACGGCGGCGGGCCGCGCGGCGGCGGCGGCGGGCCGCGCGGCGGCGGCGGCGGGCCGCGTGGCGGCGGCGGGCCGCGCTGGCGGCGGCGGCGGGCCGTGCTGGCGGCGGCGGGCGCCGCACGGGGTGCCGCATGCGGGGGGCTTGATTGCCCCCGCTGACTTCTGGCGGCGCGGCTTAGCCGCGCCGATTTTTCCAAGCAAACCGCCCCCTCACATGAGGGGGCCTCCTTGAGCGGAACCGAGGGGGCAGCCGGCCCCCTCCCTTAAAAAAAAAACCGCCCCCTCTTTAAAAGAGGGGGATTTTATTATACCGGCCGGGGAATTAAATTCCCCGGTTTTTATGGCATCCGGCCGGCCAGCTGGCCGGCCGGTCTTCTCCAACGGGACCGGAAAATCCGGTCCCCTCTTCGGCTTCCGACGCCGGCGGCCCGGCCGCCGGTCTTTCCTTCCGCCGCGGCCCGGAACCGGCCGCGGTCTCCTCGTCCCGCCGCGGCCCGGAACCGGCCGCGGTCTCCTCGTCCCGCCGCGGCCCGGAACCGGCCGCGGTCTTCTCGTCCGGCGCGGTGCGACGGCACCGCGCCCCATTCGCCGTGCCATGAATCCTTCCAACGCGGCGCGACGGCGTCGCGTTCTTGAAGACTCTCCTCGGCGAAGCGCGACGGCGTTGCGTAAATTAAACGCACGGTAGACCGCGTGGTGCGACGGCACCACGCCACTTTGCTTCCATTGAAAGAATTAAACAAGAACGTTGGAGGGGTTCGGCCGTGTTCGTACGGACCGGCCCCCCCCTCACGTTAAATTAATAACGCATCTTAAAATAATCAACATCCCATGTTAGTTATACGAACCACGAGAAGAATGAAATAATTAAATATTAAATCAACCACCCCTACCTTGGGTACAAGATCGAGGATTCGACTATGTCCGCGGAAGACGGCGTCGCAGAAGTCGGGCGTCGCGGTCGTCGTTCGTCAAATCCGTTGACGAAGTGCTATGCCCGAAGAGACACGACGATGGCGGATCTTCGTTTGCCGACGAAGGTTGTCCGAAGAAGAGATGGCGTCCCCTTCGTTGTCACGGTGAACGAAGAAAGGAGTTGCGGCGTTCTTCGTCGGAAAAGAGAGCGTTCCTCGTCAAGTCTTGAGGAAAGTCAAGATATAAAGAAAGCAACGATCTCAAGAACCCTTACCTCGATAGTCGCACGTTGACGGAGTCGTGGAAAAGATGATACGGAAGAAGAACGTCACGTCGCGGATAAGGCGTCGCGGAAAGTCCGCGTTCTTCGGCGAAGAAATTCTTCGTTGAAGAACGACGTTCTTCGCGTTCTTCGTTCTTCGAAGGTTCTTCGTCAAAGCTTGGAGATGAAGGGAAAGCTCTCCAAAGACAAACAAAGAACCCTCAATAAAATAAGAATACCACTTATTTTATTAACACACAACTCAAAAGGATTTCAAAAGTTTGAAATTCAAAAGAGATAACTCCACATTTAACTCACTTATTTAATATACATGAATTGTAAAATATAAGTTAACTTGTCAAGCCATTAAGAGGGAGAGTGGGGAGTTGAAAAGGTGGGGGTTCGTGTGGGCCCCACCACACTTAATCCTCCCAAGGGAGGTTAAGTGGGTGTGGGTCCCACTCCCAACCACCTTAGATAGGTTTTAACAAGTTAAAAATAAAATTGTTCTACACAATTTTATTTAACTCAAACTAAAAACCCCAAAACGAAACTCTCAACCCGCAACAAACGCAACTCCCGAAAAGGACTCTTTAAGCGAATATCGGCGCTGCGAGTTCATCGGTGCCCTCGGATTTCAATTCCGAGCACCGGATCAAAAGTTAGGAATTCCCGCTCGTTCGTTCACTGAACGTACCCGAGCCAAACTTCGGAAAATAATTCCGGGCACTCCGGGCCTCGGAATCAGGTGCCGTCTGAAACCGCGCTCTTGTAAAATTCTAAAGAAAATTAAGAAAAAATTTTCCTTGAATTTTACGGGTCTTTACATTACTCCCACCTCAGGGCTTTACGTCCCCGTAAAGCTACATCAAAAACTAGGGAAACAAAAAGAGGATACTAAGCACGCATCTGAGCCTCCCGCTCCCATGTACTCTCCTGGAGATTCCCGTGCCGCCATCTGTTGCGCACAAGAGGAATCGATCGTCCATGTAGGACCCGCTCCTGGATGACATGGACCTCTTTTAACGTGGCCCGGACCATCTCTGGTCCCACAAGAGCTGCGAGATTTCTTCTTTGCCGAAAAGAGAAACCTGGTCTCATCCCCTGGATGAACCACATTCTTTGCCTAAAACAGTCAATCCTAACATGGATGATATTAATCCATACCAAGGATGACGTCGTAAGGCCTCGACGCTACTACTAAGAGATCCAACCGTTACTCTCGCCTCCAAGGGTTGAGTCACACTGTCGGCATCAGTGTGTGGTAACTGGTCTCCTCCAGTAGATGTCTCACAAGTGAGGGTCAAGTCAACAGTCAACTGGAACCTCTTAGTAACATCACAAAAGAGGACAGGAATGAAAACATCACAAAGGATGCGTCTTTTATTATTGCAGCTCATAATACAAGACGCTACATAAAAGCAACATCAACATGGAACTAGAAGTACAAAAGACGTATCCACTAGTTCCTCCCCTGTCCACCTGCTTTACTGTTGCTCAAGCATTTGTCGCTGCCTCTATCTCGGTGGCTCTCCCAAAGCCTGCGGATCGGGAGTCGGACAGTCACGTGCCAGATGTCCCTTTTCGCGGCATGAGTAACACAACCTGCTCCTTGCACGGCTAGCTCTGTTCCCACCTCGGGTGCCCCGCACCACCGGTCCTAAAACCCGAGATCGCCCAACTGCTCGTCTGGTCCTCCTGGACCTCTGCATCATCTGTCTACTGCCCACAGATGACTCGGCTTCTGATCGAAAAACACGCGGCAAAGGCAGAATCTCCTGTACACGCTCGGGGTGTAGAGATACTGGCACAAACTCCACCCTGAAGAAGGTCTCGAAGTCTTCCCAAGCGAAGTCCATCTCATCGCAAAACTGAAACAAGTGGCTCCACCACCTACCTGCTGCTGCCTGAAGGAGGCTGGTAGCAAAGATCACCATGAAGTCTGCCGGCGTCCCCACTAGCCTGAAGACTCTCACCACAGCCTCCAGCCAAAACTCAGCCGCCTGCGGGTCCGTCTCTCCCCGGAACCTGGGTGGCCTCTGGCGCTGGAACTCGTGCAGCGCGCTCAAGCGTCGTGCATCGCCTACTGCTGGGGCTGGTGGCATCGGTGGCCCAACTGCAAGAGGGCCCTGTACCGAAGCCTCGTCGCTCGACAGACTGTCAGCACGCTCATCCCTCCGGGCTCTAGCTGGTCGTCTGAGAAAAGACATCCTGAAAGAAACAACGTAACACGATCAAACGATTATACCTGGTGAGCTGACCTGGTTTGAGCTGTTTTAAGGGGAAAAACCTTTGAAAACACACACGCAATCAGTGTTTTTGTGCACAAAGTCGGAAATCAGTTGTCAGGGTCCTGGTGTATGGATACGTCGGCCGCCCGCACCAACACTGGACTCCCTGAACTGAAAACCACACTCGGTACTCTCAACACTATTGCTTCACAGAAAGAAACATCAGAGTTATAAGTTCTGCGGTAGAACCGAACTCCTCTGATACCAAATTGTCACGACCCATCCTCGGGGCCCATGCCGTGACTACCCCAAGCCCGCCTTCCATAGGCCAGGGGCTGGCGACTAGCACCAAAGGCGTAAAATCCCGATAACTGGGAAGGCATTGCCTTTATAAAGAAAACAAGAACCACAGAGTACAAGCGGAAGTAAAACACTAAGTACAAAAAGAAGAGATGAAAAGTAAAAGGGGCCGGAAATACAAGCCCAACTGTAAAGTACAACTCGAAAGGGAAAAACAGCGACTAAAAAGTAAAGCTGCTACGTTGAGATGTCCACTGGAAATCCCACCTGAAGGGTGGGTACAGATAGCTCCTCTGCTCCTCGGGTCCCGCCATCCGCTCCGAGTATGTTCCGCCCAGTGGTCCTCCTCCGGGTACCGCCTCGTCGTATAGTTCACCTCCAGGTACCGTCCAGTCCTCGAACCTTCGGCTTCTTTCAGCACTGTCCGTCGTCTGCAACCAACACAACGAGGTGCGGGCATAGCCCGTGCAGGGGTGAGTATAACGATACTCAGTAGGGACCCCGAGACCCTCAAGGTCTCACTAAAACCAACAAGGATAAACACAAGAAGATCTCAACAGATAAACTCTACTTAGGTGTATGCCCATACATATACCTAAGTTATCAAGTAACCATCTCAATCATGAGGAAACACAAGGATTGTGAAAACGACGGATAACCACTACCCGGGTATATGCCCATACATATACCAAAGTTAGCAAGTGACCCATCTCAATCATGAAGTAAACACAAGGTCAAAAGTCTCAGCTCAAACCAGGATTTTCATTATCGAAACCGTAACTGCTGAAGAGCTCCGTCTCTAGAGTGTACAGTGGTCCTGTCACGACTCCGAGGCTGCCGCTCACTAACCTAGGACTGCTGAAGTACTCCTCCTGTCGAGTACTGCGGGTCTGCTGCCAACTACCAGGCGCTCCGTCCGCTGAGGGTCTGCTGCCAAATACCGGGCGCTACCCAGATAGCCTACTGAGGTACTCCTCCTGTCGAGTACCGCGGGTCTGCTGCCAACTACCAGGCGCTCCGTCCGCCGTGGGTCTTCCGCCAAGTACCGGGCGCTCCGTCCACTGGGCTAGTCGACTCACTCCAAGTCGAGTCGGTCAAGCAGTCGTCAGGTCTCAGCCGGCTACACGGTCTCCGTACTCTGCACGCTCGTCTCCGGGAGGGTCCGCTCCACGAGCTACAGGTCGATACTCCAAGTATCACAAAGTCCCACGAAGAAGTGCCTCAAAGGTCCGTCTCGTCACAGGGGTCTCAACGCAACAGACGGCGCGTCGATCGGACGCCCGGTCTGTGAGTAAAAAGCCTTTTCGTCCCAGGGGCCCGGTTGGTTTCGAGAGTGAAACCAATCCCGGCCGTATCTCAACTGTACCCCGAACTCCCATAGGGTATACTCAAAGAGACCGTTACTCAACGTAACCACCAACGCCGCTGACGGCTCGTCAAGCGGACGTCCTGTCTGAAAGATATCAGCTTTCCCGTTCCAGGGGCCCGGTTGGATTTCGGGTACAATCCAACCCGGCCATACTCCGACTGTATCCAAAACTCGGGCGGAGTATGTCAAAAGTTCCGTCTCATCAAGAGGAAGTCAACGAAACAGACGGCGCGTCAATCGGACGCCCGGTCTGTGAGTTATTGGCATTTTCGTCTCCGGGGCCCGGTTGGTTTTTAAGGAAAAACCAACCCGACCGTACTCCACCTGCGTCCGAACCTCGGGCGGAGTATGCCAAAAGATCCGTCTCACTAAAAGGAACACAACGCGACTGACGGCACGTCAATCGGACGTCCGTAGCTCAAGTTATGAGCGTTTCCGCTCCGAAGGCCCGGTTGGTTTCGTGAACGAACCAACCCGGCCAGACTCAAAGTTAACCGAAACCTTGAGTGCGATATACCGAAACGACCGACTCGATCCAAGGATCGCGTTGCCACAGACGGTTCGTCATTCGGAGATCCGAGGCTCAAATTATGAGCCAAGAACCGAAACTGGTCCGAAACGGGGGGTCCGGGTCCGGGCCGACCCGGCCCGACCCCCCCCTCTGGACGGCGCGGCGGCCGGCGGCGGCGGACGGCGGCGGCGGACGGCGGCGCCGGGCGGCGGCGCGGCGGCGCGGCGGCGGACGGCGGCGGCGGACGGCGGCGGCGGCCGGCCGCGCGGCGGCGGCGGCGGGCCGCGCGGCAGCGGCGGCGGGCCGCGTGGCGGCGGCGGGCCGCGCTGGCGGCGGCGGCGGGCCGAGCTGGCGGCGGCGGGCGCCGCACGGGGTGCCGCATGCGGGGGGCTTGATTGCCCCCGCTGACTTCTGGCGGCGCGGCTTAGCCGCGCCGATTTTTCCAAGCAAACCGCCCCCTCACATGAGGGGGCCTGCTTGAGCGGAACCGAGGGGGCAGCCGGCCCCCTCCCTTAAAAAAAAACCGCCCCCTCTTTAAAAGAGGGGGATTTTATTATACCGGCCGGGGAATTAAATTCCCCGGTTTTTATGGCATCCGGCCGGCCAGCTGGACGGCCGGTCTTCTCCAACGGGACCGGAAAATCCGGTCCCCTCTTCGGCTTCCGACGCCGGCGGCCCGGCCGCCGGTCTTTCCTTCCGCCGCGGCCCGGAACCGGCCGCGGTCTCCTCGTCCCGCCGCGGCCCGGAACCGGCCGCGGTCTTCTCGTCCGGCGCGGTGCGACGGCACCGCGCCCCATTCGCCGTGTCATGAATCCTTCCAACGCGGCGCGACGGCGTCGCGTTCTTGAAGACTCTCCTCGGCGAAGCGCGACGGCGTTGCGTAAATTAAACGCACGGTAGACCGCGTGGTGCGACGACACCACGCCACTTTGCTTCCATTGAAAGAATTAAACAAGAACGTTGGAGGGGTTCGGCCGTGTTCGTACGGACCGGCCCCCCCCCTCACGTTAAATTAATAACGCATCTTAAAATAATCAACATCCCATGTTAGTTATACGAACCACGAGAAGAATGAAATAATTAAATATTAAATCAACCACCCCTACCTTGGGTACAAGATCGAGGATTCGACTATGTCCGCGGAAGACGGCGTCGCAGAAGTCGGGCGTCGCGGTCGTCGTTCGTCAAATCCGTTGACGAAGTGCTATGCCCGAAGAGACACGACGATGGCGGATCTTCGTTTGCCGACGAAGGTTGTCCGAAGAAGAGATGGCGTCCCCTTCGTTGTCACGGTGAACGAAGAAAGGAGTTGCGGCGTTCTTCGTCGGAAAAGAGAGCGTTCCTCGTCAAGTCTTGAGGAAAGTCAAGATATAAAGAAAGCAACGATCTCAAGAACCCTTACCTCGATAGTCGCACGTTGACGGAGTCGTGGAAAAGATGATACGGAAGAAGAACGTCACGTCGCGGATAAGGCGTCGCGGAAAGTCCGCGTTCTTCGGCGAAGAAATTCTTCGTTGAAGAACGACGTTCTTCGCGTTCTTCGTTCTTCGAAGGTTCTTCGTCAAAGCTTGGAGATGAAGGGAAAGCTCTCCAAAGACAAACAAAGAACCCTCAATAAAATAAGAATACCACTTATTTTATTAACACACAACTCAAAAGGATTTCAAAAGTTTGAAATTCAAAAGAGATAACTCCACATTTAACTCACTTATTTAATATACATGAATTGTAAAATATAAGTTAACTTGTCAAGCCATTAAGAGGGAGAGTGGGGAGTTGAAAAGGTGGGGGTTCGTGTGGGCCCCACCACACTTAATCCTCCCAAGGGAGGTTAAGTGGGTGTGGGTCCCACTCCCAACCACCTTAGATAGGTTTTAACAAGTTAAAAATAAAATTGTTCTACACAATTTTATTTAACTCAAACTAAAAACCCCAAAACGAAACTCTCAACCCGCAACAAACGCAACTCCCGAAAAGGACTCTTTAAGCGAATATCGGCGCTGCGAGTTCATCGGTGCCCTCGGATTTCAATTCCGAGCACCGGATCAAAAGTTAGGAATTCCCGCTCGTTCGTTCACTGAACGTACCCGAGCCAAACTTCGGAAAATAATTCCGGGCACTCCGGGCCTCGGAATCAGGTGCCGTCTGAAACCGCGCTCTTGTAAAATTCTAAAGAAAATTAAGAAAAAATTTTCCTTGAATTTTACGGGTCTTTACAAATTTAATAATATGATGAATTCTAAGAGTACCCCTCCCGTCTCATATGAAAGGGCACCCATTATTCTCTTTTATTTACACCTAAAAACCATTTTGGATCATCCAAAATATGACCGAATACATTCTTATAATATTCACCACATTATAGAGTCCTTATTTTATATAGAACATCCTATTTAGAGGTGGTAAGGTGTTAATCATAGGAGGCCATGTAAAGGAGAGGTATCCTTTTTAATTAAGTGTTTCTATTTAATTAATTCTTCCACATCCATAAAATATTATTCCATAATAAGGAAATAATAAATAAAATTTCATAAATATTTTGAGAATTTATTATGTTAATATAATTACTTAAATCCATCTTCAATTTCATGAAATGGGAAATGCATTATTTGTTCGTGTGTACAGTGGACTACCACCTCACAAACTGATATAATTCATTTTCTATCACCATCTATAATGATTGTTTATAATGATGTAATTAAATATTAAATATTATATTCATGACATCTTTATAATTATTAAATAAAACTATTTTATTTATTTTCTTACCTTTCAAGTCACATAAAATTGATAACATCATTCGTGTGTACACATGAACTATCACTTCTACTAAGCGATGTGATTCATTTTTCTTCACATCATCACATGAATGATATATATATATATATAAGTGTATTAAAATTAATAATATCATATTAATTATATTATTATGATTTTTAAAGATGAAATTATAATTACCTTTTTTCAATAATTATTTTTGAAAAATATTAGTGTTACTCATGCATACATACAACCAACCATCATTATGATTTTAACATTGATAATTTTTAATAACCATACATAAATGGTTTGATTTAAAATTATGATTGTTGTATAAATGTTATTTTTATTTCATTAATATTATTATGGAAATTATATACATAGAATCACTTTTACTATTTACATCATACCAAGTCCATTTTGGACTCATGTAACGAACATTGTCAAAACATCCAAAAAAACTTATATAATCAATTAATTATTATAACATAATAATAATTGATAATAAAATATAAAAAAGTTTTGAGGAAAGTAAATAATTAACCAATGTTTATTATTCATTAGATAAAGATTGTACATGATGAGTTTAGGCCATGTTAAGGGAGTTTATTTTAAAATCCCTCATTTAAAGTCACATTTTCAACTCTTTTACAAAATTCAAGTAGATTTTTTTAAACTTATACATCATGAGTTGTTTCTAAGAATTTTATAATGCTATATTACATTACTATTTTCTTTATGTGTTTTAGAATTTATTTACATAATGGGTTTTTATGTGCAAGGTTTTTATATGTTAAAAATTATTTTTAATTAAAAAGGGTATTTTTATATCTAAATGGGTTTTGGTCATGGGTTTAAAATCGTTTTCAAGGGTTTAATTCATGATATGTTCCCTGAAAATTATTCAGTATGTTTTAAATCCCATTTTAGGTGGAATAGTTTAACTTTAATATATGATTACCATTTTATTGATGCTACCTAGGGATATGGAATCAACAGGCTTTTCCCTTGACTAGGCCCATGTTGAGATTCAATATCAAATGTGTGATGAAACTATTTATAATATATGGTTAATATTATTGACATCATGACCCAAACCTTTTTTACCAAATTTTCCTAAGAAAGTTCCACCATCACACACCTTACCCTTAAGGAATAAATTATTGTAATAAGGGATTCTAAATCTAGAACATAGTATTTGATTTTATATAATTTTATTTAAATAAAATAACTTTAATATTTATCAATTTTTTATATTAATTTATCAATGATTGTATATTTTGATTGATAAAAATTATATTTCGACATGAATAATTTTTTTTTGTGAAATAATATTTTCAATTTAGATACACAATTGAAATTTTTTTGAATTTTGAAATTTAGTAATATTTTAATAAAATATTAGATAATAATTATTTAAATATAAATAATAATAAAATTTAATGAAGTCCAATATAAATTTCATAAGGGTAAAAATTTGTTAAATATCATAAAAACTAGTATTTTCTTACTGAATATGAATTTTTTATTTTAAAAGGAAAAATTTTCATATTTTGAAAACTATTTTTTTTAAATATTAATTTTAAAATCAATACATTAGAATTAGCCAATAGTGATTTTTTTAAATTTTTTAAGACAATTGTATTTTCCGGTAAAAAAACTGTTTAAATGTAATGTCTATATTATGACATAATAATGGTCAAAAAGTGATGTAACAAATACCATAAAAGAAATAATTACAAATATATATTTCAATTCTAAAATAATGTTTTTTACAGTTGTTTTATTAATTTTATAATGTCTTAATGAATCATTCAATACAAATATTATATTTATATATTTTTAAATCAATTCATTATAAACATGATTCATTTCCAAATAACTAAGGGTATTATTATTTTGAGTTATATTCATGGCCTTATAAAACACTGAAAATCACTCCTCTATGATAGAAAACATTGAAAAACTATCACTGTTGGAAAACCACCATATACCCATGTATTTTTACCCACTGTTTAGAGAAACCATGGTTATAAGTAGTCTTCCCCAACCTATACCCATGTTTTTAAAAAACAGTTGGTATAGGTTGAGCTATACAAATGATTGTTTAAAATTCAGGGGTATATGTCTATAGATTGATATCGTTAGTTAGGATTCCCCTTTCACTCCTCATTTGATGCCATAACTCTCCTTTAGTGACCCCACTCTCCTCCTCAAGTGATATTCGATGTCCCCCCTCCCATTCTTCGGTGATCTTCTACATCCCATTTTCTATCCTTAAGATATCCTCACTATCCCCCACTCTATTTCCTTAATTTCCCTCTCACACGAGTGATCAGTGACCTCCAAGCTCTTATAGATATCTACTCTATTTCAATCATTTTTTATTTTAATATTCATCAATATCACATAAGGGAGTTCCAAGTATTTCTTATCTTCATCTTAATATTGTTTTCATTTCTATCAACGTTATCATGTGATCAATATAAGATATTTTTTGTTTCTATACTAGTTAAATATAGATTTAGTTATTTTGGGATCATGTAATTACATTCCAAATTTTATGAGTCTTCATTCTTGCCGAAAATTAAACCATTACAACTATTTTAAACTTTTCTTGATGTGGGTTGATGTTCTTTTTTGGTTTCATGTATTTTTTTGGTTCCCCTATTTTTTTTTATCATTTTACATTTTGTTTTTAGAACTTCTCTTCGGATTGGTAGTGTGTGTCAATATTTGAGTATAGGTATTCGTCTTGCCTTGTTTTTCAGTTTGGTGGTATGTTTTTGTGTCTTTATTACTTTGTGTGTTCCCACTAAACCCCAAAAGTGTTGTATTACATACCTAATTTCCAAGACATAGTAGACCCCTTTTGGGTGTTTTTTTATCTATATTTATATTAAAAATAATTTAATTTTTCGCAAGAGATATGGTTTATTATAAATTCATTTTTAATTAAATTTCATATACTATTTTTTATATGGAATGATTGAATAATACTTATAAAAATTTAGTACATTTTTTTAATAAATGTTTTCCCAATTGTATGAGGTTTTTTTCTTGTTAAAAGAGAGTTTTCATATCATGATTCACTTCCTTTATATTTTCTCTCATATTATTATATCATTTATCATGATACAAATTAGATTTATAAAAACTAATTATTATTTAATTTAAAAATGAAAATGGGTAATTTAATTGAAGGGTTATTAGAGACGAGGTGAGTGGGTTCTAAATATTTTAATTATATTTATTTATTTATCTATTTAGAAAACATCATGTAAAAGACTTATATAATCAATGGGGTTCTAAAACTTTGTACAATTTTTATTTTAGGTTACAATTTACCTAGATTTTAAAAAGTTTTAATTACACTCATGCTAAGATAAACTAATTTAGTCTTATGCTTTAGATAATTACTCACTGGATACCATCATTAGTTTAGATTCAACACCATATAGTTACATCACCACTATTTTAGGATCATGCATTGATTAGAGGACTACTTTTAGTTTATGTATTGACTAAAAGTATCATGTAAATCCTTTCATTGGGCCTGTATTAAATCTCAGATGATGTTTAGGAATAAAGTATGTAATATAATTTCTTTATTTATAAATGTATTTATGTGAATTTTAAATTTGAGTAAATATGCTTTATATGTGATTTTATTTTGATAATTTTATTTCATATAGTAAAATGGTTGATTTGCTTATATGAATTTGAAAATAGAATGTCATATTTTTTTCTTAATGGTTATGCATATAGATTTCGTAGGAATCCACAAGGGAATAAAATATAACAACCTTTATACAAAATTTGTGTGTATATAGACTTGGTCTCACTTCATGAATGTAATGAAAAATATCTTCCATGAGATAATAGTCATTCAAAGTATTTTTCATGATTTGATGAGATAATAGATTGGGTACACATACTTGGTACATGGTAATGGATAGAAGTAGTTTGTTTTCTAATCTAATTGAGATTGTTTTTTTTACATTTTTACGGTTTTAGACTCTAATTATTTAAATCAAAATTTTCTATTATTTTGGATGTTTTCTATGATATTGGGTATATTTAAAAGATAGTGATTATGTTCATATTTTAGGTCTTTATGTTTTATAAAACATTTAATATTTCATTATGTCATTATACTATGTTTGAACGTTCTTTATTTCAGAATCCATTATTCTATATGTATTAATGAATAATATATTATGTTTTCATCCTAAGTTCCCTAATGGTATAATTTTTATTCAGGTGAAATTATTTCCATTGTGTATGTTTATATCTTTAAACATTTTTACTAATCCCTATTTATCAGGAAAGAAATTTAAGACTTGTGCTAGACCAGATTGAGTACAGGGAAAGATAGACAAGGAAGGATTATTAAAACATAAGTGAATATATGGGAGTAACATGTATTGAAATATCTCAAAGATAATCAATTTATCCACCATGATAGTGAATTGTTAAATTTCAGGGATACCAACTTGGTTTCATTACTTATAGTCATCGCTTATATCATATTCTATTTCACATATTCATTGTTTTCCTAAATACTAGTATAATTTGATGACTCTTGTATTAAAACTATCTGTAATGAATTTATAGATTATGGTTTACATCATTGATTGGAGAATAACTATTTTACCTATAATTTAATCGATAGAAGATGGATGCATCATACAGATCATATTTCAACCAAGTTTCAAAAGAACTTGGAATCTTTTTTAGATTTTGAATTTCATGATGATTAAAATGCAGGTTGTATATAATGTCTATGATATAATTTTGTAGGAAGACCATGGTTAATATAAGTATAAGTTAGCTACCATATAATGAATTATGGATTTCAAACAAAATATTATGTTTTGTATCACCATGGAGAGGTTGGATAATCATCTACTGTTCATGGAAGAAAAGAATTAAGATATATGGATAATTTGATATTTTATCAGTTTCTATTAGAGTATCATCACAATAGAGATAATATGCCAGTGCAAGAAAGAAATTATATCAATACACATGAGGAAATGAGTGAATATGATTATGTTGAGAGAGTGAAAAATTTGATTGATGTTGCCAGAACTCCAGTATATGTGGAATATAAAAAAATGACCAAGTTAGAATTTTTAACGCAGTTATATCATAGAAAAACCATGTATGGAATTTATAACAGTTTTTTTATTATATTCATAACATTTTGAAGAAATTAATTCCTGATGTTGTAGTTAATCCCTAAATTCATTACAATTTAGGGAAGTTAATTAACTAGCTTAGATTTTCTATGAATAAGGTTCTTTCTTGTCAGAAAGAATACAATTTATTTTAGGATGAAACAGTTGACATTAATGATTTTAAATAATGTGGTACTACTCTATTTAAGGAAAATGTAGATGTAAAACCATCTAGTGTGCCACATGAAGTCTAGCTATGCTTTACATTGATTTCGAGACTTCAAAATATTTAAATGTTTGTTGAAATCACAACAAATATGTGATGGAATGTTGCTGAGAGAATTAAAGGTAATGATGGGTCGGTTCTTCCTAAAGATGGTTTATCATAATGAGTATTTGATGCACAATGTCCTGATTTTTTAGTGTAGGTGTGTAATGTTATGTTGGTTCAATATTTTGATTGTTTTAATCTATTTGGTTAGATACAACTCACTGCATGTGGATGGTTTTTATTCATGTTTATAATCATCATGTATTAATGTTTATAAAAAAACCTTTAATTTTCTTGAGTATACTAATATATGGACATTCTAATCTAGAAAATTATATAAACATATACTTGCATCCATCAATAAGAGATGGGAAGAATCTTTGGGATATTGGTGTGCACACATTCGATGCTTCTTCCCAAAATGTATTTCAGATGCATGCTACACTTATATGAACAATAAATTATTTCCCAATATATGAAATTATTTTTGGTTAGAGCATAAATAGAAATATATCATAACCTATTTTTATGAAGAATAATTAACGAAGAAGGATTAAATATCATCGTAGTTTCAGTTTATTTGGGGATCGTTGATTCTTTCCAATGGAACATCAAGACAAGAAGAATCACGAGAGGTTTGATAATACCATTGACATTGAAGAACCATTACAATGTATATCCAGAACCTATGTTCTTAATGAATTGAAAGATTTTAGTTTCTCATTATAGAAAGGATAGATGAAATGTAAAAATAGAACAAATATTGACACTAAATCCACTTACAATAGAAAAAAGTGAAGTATCATTTTTGAGTTGACATATTGGTCTACAAATTTTTTATTTAATTGTTATACATAACGAAAATTGACAAAAAGATATGTGATATTTTTCTTTCATTTATTCTAAATATCACAGGTAAGACCAAAGATGACTTCTAATCTAGTCGGGACATGATGGATTACAGTATCTGACTAGTAATACATCATATGTGTATTAGTGAATAAAAATGGAAAGTTTCATGTGCTTATTATATAATGATAATGATAGATAAATATCAATTTCAAGAAGTATTGAAGAATATAATGGTTCCTGGTGGATATTTCAGAAAGATATCTAAATAAATAAACGAAAGGTATTTGAAACTAAAATCCCAAAAAACTCATGATTAGCACATCCTTTTTCTTAAATTGATTCTAATATAAATTCATCATTTTCTATCCAATAATGTAAGCGTGATGGTGATTCACTTGAGCTATTTTTAGAGAGCTCTATGATAAATGGTTATCTATGTTATTCTGGGTAAAATTGTAGCAAGCGGATCCATTAATTTTGTGTGAGTTGGAAAACAATTCCTCCATCATTTTGCACCTACATGCTGTATTTAACAGTTTATTATCCAATTGAAACACTTCTTGGGGGAGACATTTCATTTTGGGAGATGTATCATACAGAAAGAAATATGTTCAGAACGAAATATTCTTCCTAAATCAAGAGTTATTTTAAAGGTTCAATTATGAGAGTTTATCTGTCTCAAGAATGTATAGATTTTTGGTCAATTTATTTTTGAGATGTGGGAACACGACATCACCGAACTATGGGGAATAATGATGATAAATATAGAGAAATTGAACACTAACATCTATATATTACCTAAATAGGAGGAGTACGTGGGTCATATACATTGGCCACATTGAGCCTTAAAGAGCGGGATATGGGAAATTACACAATCTTTTTTAACAGTGGCATGTTTGATGACTATATATAGTATTTAATTTTGTTATTTATAAGTTATATAATATTATTCCATTTCACATATACCTTAGACTTTAATTATCAATTTATATAGGGAACATAAAAAATTTATAAGTATATTTCATTGATCTTTTCTCTGAGAAGGAGGGAGGCTTTGATAACCAAGTGTTCCTAATTGGTTTAAATAATAGGAATGACAATTACCTTAATTAACATAAAATAAATATATCTAAATAATTGTATAATTCATGTATATTTCAGGTATTGATCTTACCTATTGAATCTATTTCTCAAAAATAAAGAGCTTTTGATTTTGGTCCCAATTCGTTGGTTTGTGAATGGAAATCTCTAATAATAATTTGGTATAATTTTTTTTCAATTTATTGGGTAATGAAAATGGCAGCACAACATAATGAAATTATGTTAAATTCTATAATAGACTATTATACCAATGCCTCAGATTTTCGACCCTGATATGATTATGTGAATTATTATAGATTTGTTGAGAAATATTACTACACTCAATGTCAAGTCACCATGATGAAATGTAAATGGTTTGATTAAAAAACACAACAAGGTACATTTATTAATGATTGTGGGTTCAGATTTATTGACATAATTAAATTCCTAGCTACCTATGAACCATATATTTTGAAATCAATGAAAAAAGTGTTTTATGGGAAAGATCATATGATACCTGATTATAGTGTCATTAATGAAGTAATCCTACAAATTTTTTTTCAAGATACTAGGGATGAAATTTTCCACATTGGTGCCCCCATCGGTGTTGTTGAAAATATTTCATTTGATTACTAAAATTACCCCATTGTGAGAGTTGACGTTGAACATGAAATAATGGTGGGTAATATATTGAAGAACCCATTTATGTTCACAATTCATTCAGTTTCCCTTGACATGATTTTCATAGGTTGGTATTACTATAATTAATTTAATTTAGTTTCAGTTTGGAATGATATGGGTAGTTCTGTATTGTTTGGTGTCATTTAATTTTATTAGATTTTTGTTTTCAATTTAAAAATTGATTTTAAATGGGTTTTAAAAAAATATATATCTTTTTTTAAATTATTGTTAACATATTTTTTAGGACATTGTTTATGAATTATTTGACTTATAACTTGTATGAATCAGTTTTAAAAACTATTTACAAAATATTTTACACTTCCTTCTTATGTAAATTATGAAAATTAAATCAGATCTTTAAATAAATCTTTTATTTGATGATGATCGATAGATTCACGAGTATTTTTTGGCTCCTCTACTTCCCTTAGCGAGTATAACAATTTTAATAATTTTATTCTTCATTACATATAATTTCATGTTCATATTATTTATCAAAATGTTTTTTGATATTGAGTTTCAGTATATTTGAATCCTCCTCGTCCTACTAGTATGAGTCTGAGGGGGGATGCTCCAAGACCATGAAACAGAACCCATCTTACATATTCCCACCCTAGTCCACCAACGAAAACCCCATGTACCACATATTTCTATCCATTATTTGATCATATATGGATGTTCCTACCTAGTCCTCCATATTAAATCATTTATCCTCTTCTTCTCATACCATGTCAATGTCAACTAGAGGGATGTTTGAACCCTTGTATCCATCATCATCTCATTTAGTCTCTTCCTCCCATACAATGATTATATCACATGTTGGTATTTTCCAACCCATTCCTCCATCATCATCTCATTTATCATCTTCTACCCATACCATATCAATACCACCTTCTTGGATGGTTCCACCATTAAAATATTCATATCATTTGATATATCTCCAAACCTATTACCCATATCCCATCATGTCTTTTTTTCCTACAAAACCTTATATCGATCTGGGATCTCCTGATTTTTTCCTTCATCTCCCATTCATGGTCATTCAGATCACCTAGAGAATTCATTAGAACATACACATTCTTTAAATGCTACGAATCCATGACAACCCATAGATCTATCAGAGCCTATTTAGAATCATATATTAGGTTTTTTATTAAAACTGTGTAAAACTATATCAATTAATTTTTTTCATATTGTACAATGATATAATTCTTATCCCCCTTTATCTAATTCAGTGGAATATTTTAGTAGGTGACAATGGAGCACTCATATGAATGGAAGCCTGTAATCAAAAAACAAAAATAATGATGGATTTCAATGAAGAAAATAATATTATTAGAAAATATTCTGGGTAGTGTAGAAGATTCATAGAAATTTTATCCATGTACCATGATATCATTCAGGTGGAACCAGTCTCATGGAGACATCTAAATAATGAAATAAATAATGAAGTAGGGTAGCATATATATGTGATAGAAATTTTTTATAAAATTATATCTATTTTTTTTTGTATTTATATATATTAATATGTTTATTTTGTAGCATATTTAACTTTCTTAGCATTAAAGGTGGTAAGGTTTCAAGGATGATGGATCTTGGGGAGTTATGGCAGTCATATAAGAAAGAGTCATATGTTGGTTGGATGAGTAGTGTTAGTTCTCATTTAGAGGGTGTACAAATATTCCACGACTATCAAAAAACACAATATCCAAAAAAATTCTCATATTAAAAGACTAATGAGTTTTAGGTATTCTCAATATTTAATAGTTATCATATAAAATTTAATTTTTATTTATTATATTGGTTTTTTTTAGGATGCCTTGAGAAAAAAATGAATAAAGACACAATGATGTATCTGTACACATTGGGGCACACTACAATTCATGACCATGTGAAGCATCATGTACTTCAATATGAGTAGAAATAATATCTAGATTTATATTGTTAATTTTTTAGCTATGTATATTTTCATGTCTTATTTATTTACTCATCATTAATTTTTTATATTGAAAATATTTAACTTATTTCATATCATGAAATTAAATGATGATGATATACCATAAAAATATTAATTTTAATAATGATACAATGTATATTTGTATCAAGAACTGAACAATAAGTAATGATTTTTAAAACATGATATAAAATTATATTTTAACATGAAACAATCCCCTTAGAAAAGTGATATAGTTTCTATATCTTAGATGACATAGGAGACAACTTCCTTCATCTAATTAAAATGTTAACATTAATTATTAGAACCTTTATCAACATCTAGGGTTCCTATTTTTGTATTTAGATCTATGAGTTATATTTTGTTATATAGTGTCCATATATTTTAAATGTACTTATCTTCTATTTTACATTTGTGATAGGCAATGAAATATCATTAATCATAAGATATTATTTCTCTTATTTGAGTTCTTACTGATGAGTTATCATGGTGTATGATTCCTTACCTTTTTGTTTCATCTTAATCCATTTAGAAATATATTATTAAATTTTTTAACATACATTTGAAGAACTAAACATGTATGATATTTATTCATCCTTTCAAAATTTAAAATCTCACTGAGGCTATTGATTTTTTATTTGGGGATTCCATTTCTTTATCGAAATATCAATTTAGTAGTGTCGAAACTATAATAACATAAACCTATTTCAAAATTGTTCTAATATGGTAATATTGATTTCAATGAATGTTGGTAGCATTCACTTGAATTTTATTTACATTTTTAGAAATAAATAATAGATTATATTTATGGATTGTTTAGAATGAGTAGCTAAAATTATACTGTTTTTATGATTAGATATTATTTATGATTTTGTCATCAATTTTTATCAAATGTTTAAATTTATGAATTATTCATTTATTTACAATTTATTCTCTTTTATTATTATTAAACATTATAAAACATTTATATTCAGAATATGTGTATATTAATTAATTTCATTTCCAATAATAGGTATTTGGAAATGGAGGCCGTGTTCTTAGGGAAAGATAGTTTTCTTTAAGTAGGAAGAAAAAGGATGGAAGTGTAGCAAATTTACAAACCTATAAAAATATTGTAAATCATTTTATTTGTGTTTAAAATATTTATATGAAATTAAGAATTAAATATTTTGTTTATATTTTAAATATTATTCTTTGGAACACCTCGATGATAAAGAAGATGAGAAATTTATCCCAAATAATCATTTAAGTTAGGAATTTGGTGATGAGCACCAAGTAAAGTTTTCTGTTGATGAGGGAAAAAATAGTATCCTCTAGGTGTTGGTACTCATAAAACTCCTCTCAAACCTCTGAATCCCCTAAGATGCAAAGCACTCATGAAGAAGCATTTGTGTCAAAAAAAATATCTTTACAACATTGTGAAATAATTAAGCTGATCAGAGACTACTTTATAAAATCTATTTCAGTTATTAGTTAATCACTTCCATCAGAGGATACTACTACTATTTATTAAAATATGTTATCAATTCACTGGTTAAATAATTCCCCGACTAATACGTATGAGGGTCCGAGTGGCAGTCGAGATGATGGTAGTGGTGATGATATTGTTGATGATATTGTGGATGATGATTCTATTGATGAACATGGTTTTTCTTCTCTAGATGATGTCATTGGTGTCAATGATGAGGATTTCTGTGATAATGATGAGTATGTGGAGGATTATGATAGGGGAGATATTTATCACATCCATTTTTGAATTATTAGAAACGATACATGTTAAACTTTTCTAATGACTTGAATTGATTGGTTGTATAGATGTATATATAAATTTTACTATTTTAAATGGTTTGAGAATTATTAAAAGTAGTTGTACAAATGGTAAATGTACAATATTTTTAATTCATTGAATGTTCAATGTGAGTTTTATTTGATTTATAGGTTCAAGAGTTAGTGGAAGAGTTATTGGTGATACTGTTTCTAAATGGGGACAATAACATATACCCACACTTTGGTGAACCCTAAGTATAGGTTCCCTAATAGTATAAGTTAGACACATATTTCTCCAAACTATGGGTATAGATATATACACATGGTTTTGGTTAGAACACGGTTATAACAGAATATCTAGGTCCTATACCCATGCCTCCATCAGCCACAGTTTGTGAAATCATGGGTATACTAGATACCAGGAGTTTTAGGGGCTATATCCATGGTTTAAAAATGTGGGAATAGATTGGGGTTGTAGTAGTGTATGTTAGTGTTTTTGGTTTTGATTATTTTATTGTATAGAGTCCAAAACTTGTGTTTAGAAATTAATAAATAATTCCTCTCTCTTTTCTATAAGAACTCACTTAACTACACAATCATATTCACATAAAATCCATTAACCATGAAATTACTCTTTTTATGTTATTCTAAATCCCTCCCATTGTGATCCTATGGTCTTAATTAGATCCTCACAGCCTTTTAATAGATCCATCTCAGGGTAATAGATTCTCTCCCCCCTCTTTATTCAAGTAATTTATTTATATTATTCTATTTGATTTCCATTTGTTCATATTTAAATATATTTTTAAACAATCCTTTTACTATCATTATGAAATCCAATAAATGTGAGACCACTATTAACCCTCATTAAACACTTCTATAAATATTTAGGTACACCCTCTAGGCTACAAAATTATTCCATGATTTTCCATGCTAAACATTTTTATTGTAAATACCCATCCCAATTTCCACTCAAGGGCATTCACCTAGATATACCTATCCATAAGGTATTTTGGAATTAAATGGATATTTCCACACTATTTATTCATGGGATTTGAAGTGAATAATTACATTATCATATTGTATGATATATGTGGAACACTTAAGTATTTACATGATATAAATGTGATGGGTGGGACCAAAATTATATAGCCCTAAAATGCCTTTGGAAATATTTTAATCAAATGATATTCCATGTATGTTTTGTGAGAGGTTATACTAAGCACACTATTATGATTTACTGGTACTCATCCTTGACTTGTTCTTATGATGTCGTGCTTTATGTTGTTTCTAAATGCCTATGCTACCTTCATGTTATCATCTTATATGATGATTTGATGTTCTTGTTTTTTATTATCATCAATTTTATGTCACCATGATATACCTATTGACTAACATGTATTAAATTCATCTTGTTATGATTTGATTATTCCCTTAAAGTTCTTTATAAATCTTTTGTTTCTTATGTAAATATCGAGTTTCTTCATTATAGTTTTAGAAGGTTAAAACAAAGTTATCTTCATGTTATGGGATTTTATAAATAATTTTTTTTGAATCCCCATTTCATGTTATGGTGTTATGTATCTAATTACCCAAATAAAATAGATATTTTAATAATTTAAGATTTTATCATGTGTATATTTATTTAATAAATCCTGAATTAAGGTTTATTAAGGATATGAGTTGTTATACATTCCACTTAAGTTATCACAAATAGAAAATGTTATGCTCTCAATCCACATGTAGGTGTAACACTAAGTAATAAGTAACCTCACAAATCCTACATAGAATATCAAAATTTCTAATTAAACTCAAGGATAACTTAATACCCCAATCAAACCTCCTCAAACCATGCGGGTGTGTGACCTTTGGAACACCTGGTCTCCCTATTATAACTCAAGTGGTCTTTAGATTTGGGTTAAATAAGAATTTTGATAGTTATGGGATTTACTAATACACTCTTAGATCACAAATACCTTCTCTATTATTAGAGACACCAATTTACTCCCTATAAGAGATGAATCATGAATCTCCATCCAACAAATGGGTGACCTACAAGGTCTGCTATACAGGTCCTCAAAAGGCACCATACCAATACTATAGTTGTTTTTATTGATGTATGAAAACTCCACTAAAGGAAATAAATAATCACAAATCTTGCTAAAAGCTATAACATAATACTGTATTAAATCCTTAATAATCTAAATTATTTTCTTAGTCTAACCATCTATCTTGGGTTACAATTCCTTGTATAATCCCAACTAGGTCCCAAAAGACTTCTTAATGCTTCTCTATAATTGGGAAATGAATCATATTTCACATTCCGAGAAAATAATTTTGTGTAACCCAAGAAATAAAATGATCTCATCCATGTACAGAAATCCCAAACTCTCTGTTGACCTCTTCTCGGAAATGTGAACAAAATAAACCATCTTGATCAACATGTAATATTTTTTAGATCATGGTAGTCCAATCATAAAATACATCTTAATACTATCCCACATATATTTGAAACCATAAGGGGTTTTCTCAAACATGTGGGAACCTGGTGCTCATGATTTACCAATTAACATATGAAGCACCAAAAATTTATCTCAGCAATAATAATATTTAATCCAATCAACCAAAAATGATGTTTAAGATCTTGAAACATCTCTAATATTCGATGATAAACCTCCAGAGTGGAGGTGTGAAACTCCCTTAATACCTCTCACACATCGATGAAGGAACTACTATCCACCATTGAAGAGGATGACATTATCCCCACCTTTAGGGAATCTACTAGTTTCATATATATAGGTAATCTAATATTTCAAAATATATTAATTGATATATATAATACAATAATCATTTACTTAGTGAAGAAATATATAGGTTAACACAATCGACTAATGGTAAGAAACATCTTCATACTCTATATAATTCAATCACAGTGAATCTAACTAATATGTCTGCTCCATCATCAACTGAGTATGTAATTTTATATTAAGGGAATAAAACACTACATTCATGTCCCCCAAATTATAAACTATCTCATTTTTATTGTTCTATAAGAACTCAATCCATATCATCTAACATAAATTAAGTTCCCTTGGTAAAAAGATATTATTGAGGATATTTATCCATGATTTCCACATACCACTAATTGAAAATATTTTGTATCGAAATCTTCAAATAAAATCCCCCCACTGCTAGATCCAAGTCATGGTTCACACAATTATACTTTTTCTTAGACATATTATCAATCATGACCCACATATTCATTAACAAAAAATGATGAAAAGACATATACGCATCACAATAAACCTTATAATAACCTCATTCCTCAAGAAACTATATAATTGGTAGATTATTCATACTCATATTTATATCTCAAAAATATATTTGGTAATATCGGTACCATCTAAATGGATTCCATTTTCAGGCAACAGATGTCATAATGCATAAAATCTTTGATAATTTTTCTAAAAATATTGAATAATCCACCACTAATACAAGGAATCTATAAACCTCAAACACTATCTTGGGGGGGGGGTCCCAAGTCATCACAACATCAACCTTCAAAGGATAAAACAAATTCTTCCCTCAATATGACATTCCCTATGAAATGAACTTCCCAAATTTGTAACTTACAAATTGAGAGACTTCCATACATTTGATTCTCATGAACTGAGTATAAGAAAATCCTCAAATGCTCAGCATTCTAAACCTATAATCTATAATAAATAAACTGGTTATTTATGAAAATCACTCCGAATCAATATAGATATGGTTGAAATATATAGTTTATGATGCTAATAAATATCACATGTTTTTTATCATTCTAAATTAAATCCCTAAAAACTCATAGTGATTTCAATGAAATAAAAACAATATCATTATGATATCCCAACCATGAAAAAAAATCTAGTTACAAAAAAAGAGATCAAACATCGAGAACCACTTCTCTCATTTAACATATTCAATGTAATCATTGATCCATATAATAACTTATTTAGTATTTAATTTCATAATATTTAAGTGGATATAGTCTCCCCAAAGCCTTATATTCCCACATAATTTATATGATAACCTGAACCAATGTGGTCTAACCCATGACTTCCCCAACCCACCTCCAATAGGTCTGGGGATGGTGACCAATGGTGAGTAGAAATATACCACAAATGGGAGAAATTGTACTAAATTACATGTACACACACATATCTATAAGACTATAAAATTCCAAAATGATGAACAATTAAAACCAATGCATTTTTACATAAATAATCCCATAACCAGAGTATGAAAATAAAGTGTTGAAAGTAGATAAGTGGAAAAATACAAGCCCAACCAAAAAACTATAATGTGTCAGACCTTATCAAAGTGTGAGGACTATAATAAAATGCAAGATCCTAGTATAAACCTCAAAATTTAAAGCTCATGCTATGCTCCACCTGCTCCCAATCCTACCATGACATTGTTAAATGGGTCATCATCTACACAAGACATGATATGTGAGGGAATAGCCAATGCAGGGGTAAGTATAACAATACACATTAAGAAACCAAAAAAACACGAAACACAATGAAACATATATAGCTATATCAATACATGGATATAATGATAATTTTATAATAGAGAACACCAAGATATACTCAGTAAGGACACAATCTACTCGGCAGTTAAAACTTATTGTCGGCCATAGGATTATCTTCAATGTAACACTCATTCCAGGAGAATAGAATACATGTTCCCTTCCATCACAAGAAACACTCATCAAAGAGGTTAGTGACCTTAGTCCTAGCCCATGAAATATCACCTTTCCTAGAATAACCTGATACTCAGATAAGGGTCACACCCAGAACTGTTAGGGGACACCCTGAACCCAATCTAGATCAACCTAATATGTAGGGGATCATATACCAATAATAATATTAGACCTACTAATATGGAATACCAGATGGAGGATCAACACCCAACTCAAGGTGGTCACACCGATTCCACAAACCCTAAATTGGGTATAATATAAGAGGGGATCACACTCCAATCTCACAGAGGGACGCCAAAAACTTTATCTAAGACTCATCGTCCTGAGGGGAACATAATCATTTTATGTGGATGTAATGCCACATTTTACCCTAGATGGAATGGAAGAATGGGACACACTCCACCAACACTATTCTAGAATAAATAAATAAAGCACTAAAAATACTCTTTATGAGGGTACACATAGTGCACTAGGGGTACATAGAGTGTCATGATTTCCCCTGTTCTACTTGTGTTGTAAAGCCTCACATGAAATACAAATATAAAGATAAAAGGAATTTATAAATATTAACTGGTGTATAGATTTTTCTCAACACCTTCCCCATGATATCTACCCATGATCGTGTACCAGCTAGTATACACCAGGCCATGTCTGTGTCTGTGTTTGAGTACATAGAATGTCTAGGCATGTGCACTCTTTCCTGTGTCTGTGTTCCCTCCATGGTATATATGAATCCATCATGTAAGGTCCACATTATTTTTGATTATTTCATACATCATGTGATATTTGACTCGCTATGAAAACCCCAATGTTGTACCTGGGGTCCCACAAGGCATGTAATGATAAATTACTTACGGTGTAACCTGAGATTTTACAAATCCAATAGGCTCTCATCTTCATCACCTACACATGTCACCACCAGTTTCTTCCTTATAGAAGGTTTTTGATATGGGGTCATATAACACTCCTATCATCGGAGATCATAGTTCTAGGATTCAAATCTGCTTATAAAATTCTCAATCATGCCATCCATAGATGCATAGTAAAAACCAAGGTGAAAGGACACCACAAATACTTTATAATCTAACTCTAATCATCCTCTATCACAATGACATCATGATCACACCATAGATCATGAACCATACCCTCATTATTGATATTTTTCACTAAATAATAGATCCACAATGATTGAATAACAAGTATTCATATATCCATGTTAAAAAAGAAATTCCCATGACTAATGTACAAAGAATATGGGAGAAATTAAAATTTTATCAAACATAAAGAAAAACAATGAACTTTGTTCATTTTTACTGGATATGTTTTCATAGATATAAAAGTGCGAATAAAAATAAAAAAATGGACTAATAAAATAGAACCATCA
The DNA here is from genome assembly GCA_963277665.1 of Viscum album. Taxonomy (NCBI): domain Eukaryota; kingdom Viridiplantae; phylum Streptophyta; class Magnoliopsida; order Santalales; family Viscaceae; genus Viscum; species Viscum album. The sequence continues at coordinate 511,295,615 of OY728142.1, read as the reverse complement.
AATCAAATATACCATCGATGTGTGAATCAATTACATATTTGGAATTGATCAGCATTCAAGAAGAATTAAAGAGTCTGATGGAAAAAATATCAACATCCATTTTAGAGTTTTGGTCAATTTTTGTTGAAGAATCATTCTTTGTTTCGATCATTGATGAGTTCTAGGTTCAATTTTGGTACAAATATCCTCAATCTAGTCTCGATCCATCATCATTTTCATAGAATGCTCTCTTAAAATGTTTTCTTGGTCTCCAAGGTTTACCAGCGAACCCTGAGACAAAATCTATTACCATTCATTTATAGAAAACTTGGTCGCTTCATCAAAACAAATAAATAAATAAATTAATTAATTAATTTTATTTATTTGTGCCTATGAAAACCATTTTAAAAATTCCTCAGGTCGACAATGTTTATCTACACCTAGGAAAAACCCCACATTTTGAACTCAATAATGCCTTCTTATTTCTAATTCAATCCACAATTTGGGAGATTTCTCATTTTTTTAAGAGAACATATTCCATGTGCTATTTAATATATGTAATATATTTCAAAATTTTTTTTGGGAACACTAAAACTTAGAATCACACTATGTATCAGTGCCTGATCTCATAAATATTCTATATAATATCCAAAGATAATACTAGGAAAATACGAGTCATTAAATTCTCCCCACCATAGGTACGTTTTATCAGAAAGAGAAAATTACTACTAAAAAATATGAGGGTATGGGGATCAAATCTTAGTATCCCACTTCTAGGTGATCTTTTAATGATTCACACACTGCCATCAGACACACAGTAGGGGAATTGATCGCCCATGAAGGATCATCTCTTATCGATCCTCATTCTCCACTAAATATTCAGCCAATGTAGCTCCCTCATTAATGTCCAGCTATCCTTATTTGATAGAAAGTGATTGGTCATGCACGTATCTTCTTAGTTTTTACACATGGAAGATGTCACATACCCGTTCTAACTATATAGGTAGAGCTAATTGGTATTCCATCCCACAAACTCTATTAATTATTTTGACTGCACCAATGAATATCAGAGATAACATTACGTACCAGAAAAATATCCAGAATCCACATCAAAGTGTGACCCTTAAAAACACATGGTCTCCCTCCTAAAACTTCTTATATCTCCTTAATCATTCCACATAATACCTATGATCAATATGTGTAGTCCTCATCCTTTCCTATATAATCTAAAACGTCTATGTATTAGTTAAAACAAAATCTAGGCCCATGAGTTCTTACATTCCTAGATCAGTCAAAAAACGTGGTGACATGCAGGGTATCCCATAAAAAACCTCAAATTGTTCCATAAAAATGGTGAAATGGTATTTGTTTCTATATGAAAAATCCAACAAGGGTAGACATTCATTCCAAAATATGACCAATGTTCAAGGAGAAACCCTATATGATTTCCTTTTAAGACCTGAATGGTCCACGTCATCTGGCCATCATTTTGGAGGTGAAACATTGTGCTATATTGTTACTAATTACCAAATAACTCTTGCAATCCTCTCCATAATTATGACCTGAAGCGAGCATCATGGTCTCAAAGGATCATCGAGGGGACTCCATGGAGTCATTCTATCTCTACACATAGAGGTGTCCCAAGATCTTTACTAAACACTACTTTTAATGGATAGAAAGTGGCATGACATAGCGAGTTAGTATATAATCACCCATATGGAACTGTGTCCCCTAGACATACATGGTATCCCCATCACAAAGTGCATGGATATCCCATCCCACTTCCACTCTACCACTTCAAGGTATTGTGCACAAAGTCATTGTCCTGGAGAAACTGTGTCAATTTTCTCTATCTCAGGTCAAAGTTGATATGATAGAATATATACTTTATATTTTTTTGGTCAGTGTAAATAATAAACCACTCACCAATCAGGTAGTGTACCCACATATTCAGTGATAATACTACCACTACTAGATCAAGATCATGGTTCATTTAGTTCATCTCAGGTGGTCTCAACTAACATGAACCACAGTAAATAAATATCATCTTCTATATCAGAACACAACCAATCCCATTCCTTGATGCATCACAAAACACTACAAACTTGACACCCTCTTCTAGAAATCTCAAAATGGGAGTTCTCGTCAACCTCTGTCTCAACTCTTAAAATCTCTATTTGAACCTTTTAGTTCACATGAAATGATGCTTATTCTATGTCAAATCTTCCATTGGTGTTTCCACTCTAGATAAATCAAGACCAAACCTCTGATAGTACCCTGCTAACAAAAATAATCTCTTCACCTCAGAAACAGTCCTAGGTGGCTCTTTAGAATTCACTACCTTAACCTTTATGGTGTCCACTGCTACTCCTACCTCTTAAATGATGTGATACATAAAGTGCATATCTAAAATAAAAAAACTAATACTTAGAGAGATTCTCATAATGTTTTTTCTCTCAAAGTATATCCATGACCATCTATATGTTTCTCATGTGGTTCTCATTGGAAACATAGAAAATTAGGATACCATAAAAAAATACCAACACATATCGATCTATGAAAGGATAGAAGATCCAGTTCACGAGTCCCATGAACACTATTAGTGTGTTCATCATCGCAAAAAACATCAACAATCACTCATAGTGACCATAGAAAAATATGAATTCCATATTCAACATATCCTCATCCTGTACTTGCAGTTGGTGATATACTAATCTGAGTTCAGTCTTTGAGATCCATCACACAACTCTCACATAATCAAGGAGGTATTTGATCCGGGGTATTTGTTACTTATTCTTCACAATCAACTAGTTCAAGTACTAGTATTATATAGATAAACTCAAGCTCCCGTCCACCTTCTTGGTGAACGTAAGACTATCCTAGAGGGAAACATTGGGTCTCAGAAATACCTTCTCCTACAAGTCATCCAACTGCACCCTCACCTCATGAATCTTGGTAGGTTCCATCTGATAGTCTAGAATACATTTTGAGGCTATAATAGGGTGTAATTAAATGTATAATTCTAGCTATCATCATTGAGGTAAGCGCAGTACATTCTCAAGAAAGATGTCTATATACTTTAACACCACCAAAAGAAACTGGTAGCCCATAGAATCCATGGATCCAAGAGTCCTAATATCCAACTGGTGAATAATCAGGTGCAATTTTTTAATCTTTATCTTATCTATCATTTACAGGGATTCCTTTCCACCTAGAAAGGAAAACCCCATCCCATCACTACAGAAACAATGCATCCTCCATCTAGAACAATTGATATAGGACTGAATAGCAGATAACGACTCAATACATAAGATGAAATCATAAGGAATAATCACTGCTAAAAATAGATACCAAACAAAGCTCTCACCTCTAACCCCCTGATTTCACTCTCAACATATGTGAACAATCACTGATTCATTTCATGTTAGAGTATCCAACCACGAGGGTGGAGATAATTGATCAAATAGAATATCTAAGTCATAATCTAGAGAATTGGAACTATAGGAATGAATCAAACCAATGTCTATCAATATTATTTATAAGGTAGAACATACATAGATCATATATCATATCATAAATGAATCCCCACGGTCATAGGCCTCCATAGCCAAAAAATATACTTTTCCTTGACCACCAGCTCCCTGAGACGTTCATGGACCACATGGGGGTGGTGGTGGTAAAAGGTCAAACCTATGACCACCTCATACTCCTCTACTGACCCCCATACCACATTCTCCTCCATGAAAACCACCCTAATACTACCTATGTCTCTACCTTGGTGATCCCTTGATCATCTCTTGATTAGCTGTATGATGGGTCTTACAATTCTGATCTAGATGTCCCTAACCATCATAGGAGAAAAACTACCTCTCCCTTAGCTGATTCAAGTCATCCTGAGATCCTTAGACCACTAAACCTATCTCTTTGGACTATATCTTGAATTTTCTAAAACACTTGGATCAATATGACAACCGCTAGATAATTGATATTGAGGTTTCACCTCCTAGGTTCCCACTACCATCACCCACTGTCAGTTCCTACTCTATGAGGAATATTTCAACCACCAAGACCAACATAAGAACCCCAACATAGGTGGTAATAAAAAGGCATACCACTGAATCCATGATGTCTCGGCATAATCCCTTCTCAAAGGTTTGTTCTCTGATGAACATATCATGAATCTTATACATGGAGTAATGGGAGATATCAATACACCTAACTGAAAAACCTGTGTTGGTCAATACGCACATTGATCAGAACATGAGTGAATGGAACTCTTCCCTAAAGAGATCTTTAAATTCTAGCATGGAGAGAGTTTTATCACCATGTGAATTAGTCACTAAACTCCACAATTTCCCAAAACTTCCAAAATAGGACTCTCCCATAGGACCACCATATGATCATTAGGCATCCTCAAAATGTGAAAAGACATGAGAGACTACCTCTAGCTAGTAATCTCCCAATGGGGGTATAGATCACCCCGAAACATGAGAGTTCTCTACCTTCAAAAATCATACAGTGCACTCAGCCTGTGCGCATCATCTGTTGGCACTACTAGTACTAGATTCTACTAAACTGATGGTGGTATAGCTGGTAAACCACCAATAGGTAATATCTTTTGTACATTCCCTTGCACTGATTTCTCTTCACTTATTGTATCATCCTCATGATCATGCAGTTGAATTATGGATGGATTCAATCATGGAGGCATCTTTAAATAGAACAAGATATACCATAGTCAAATAATACATTTTAGTAGCTATCTCAATAAGGAGATGAAAACCAAAACCCATTCGTATATGATGTGTGTACCATAGTTATCTCAACAACCATTTTTTTTCATGTATTGAGTTGAATCATAGGTTATTGGATTCGTAGTGTATGTATATATTGATAACTAAACCAACACTAGAGTCCCTAGCTTGAAATACAAACTCAAACCACTAAACATTTTTCCCCAAACTAATCTCATTGACTTTATTCCTAAGGTAGAACTAAATCCTCTAATACCACTCTATCATGACCCAACCCACGAGGGTCCAACCCATGACTACCCCAAGCCCACCTCCAATAGGCTAGGTGCTGGAGACCTACACTAAGTAGGAATATCACCCAAATGGGAGGTATAAGTCGAAAGTACCTATACACACACCCACACACACACACACACAAATCCAAACTCATTCAATGCTAAAATGAAAGACAACTTAAACCAATTCAAGCATAAATCTATAATACCATCACAATAGTTTGATATCAATGCAATGAAATTGGAAAAGGGTTCAAATATAATCCTAACCAAAAACCTATAAAGAGTCAAACCTACTCCAATGGTGAAGATTATGATAAAATGAAAGATCCTAGAAAACACCTTGGTATGTCAAGATTATGCTATGCTCCACCCACTCCTGGTCCTACTAGGACATTGTCAAATGGGTCATTTTCTATATTATAAATGACACATGCTGGTAAATCCCATACACGGGTGAGTATAACAATACCCAATAGGACACCATGAAAACACTAAACAAAATGAATCATGTATAGTAATCTCAATACAAGGATATAATGTTCAATGTATAAGAGAGAAAAGTTAGATATACTCAGGATGGACACTAAACCACTATAGGGTCACAACCTAATGCAAGACACATGATTATTATAAAAGTAATGTTCATTCTAGGAGAATCCACACCATAAGCCAGACCATCACCTGATACACTCATCCAAGTAGTTTAGATCATTTATCTTGGACCAAGAAAGATCACTAGTCCCATAAGACCATAATACTCAGGTAGGGGTCACACCCAGAACTATTAGGGGATATCGAAAACCTAATATGAATCAACCCACTATATATGGGAGCATATACCAATGATATCACGAAACCTATATATATGGCCTACTAGATGGAATATCAACACCCAACTAATGGAGGTCATGTTTATTACACTAACCCTACCTAGGGTATAATATGATAGAGTATCACACACCATTATCCTAGAGGGATACCATGAGATCTATCTAAGATTGATCCTCTAGATGGGATCTCAATCTTATGATGTGGATATAATTATGCATAGTACCCTTGAAGAAATGGACCAAGGGAACACAATCAGAGAATAGTGATCCGTACTAAATAAACAAAGGTTTTCAAACAGCCTTTAAGGGGTTAAATAGAGTGTACTATGGGTACATGACTTGTTCTTACCATGGGGTAAAGACTCATATGACATGATAATATCAAAATAAAAGGAGTATAGGAATGGTACATGGCATGTAGATATCACCCAATACCTTCCCCATTCTATCTGCCTGTTCCCATGTACCATCCCATGTACACTTGGTTATGTTTGTGTTCATGTTCGAGGATGTGGTGTGTCTGATCCTGTGCACTCCTTCCCATGTTAGTGTACCCTCCTAGGTACACGTTGATCCACCATGAAAGGGTAACTTGATGTGTGACTGATTCACACACAGTGTGATATTTAACTCACCATAAAAACCCTATCATCATACCAGGGGTCCCACAAATCATGTAATAGTAGATTACACATTGTGTAACCTTTCATTTTCCAAATACAATGGGATATCCTCCTCATCACATGCACATTATTTCATCATCTTCTTCTTTTACACGGATCATAGATCTAGGGTCAAACATCACTCCCATTTCCAGATATCATAGATCCGAGCTTCCAATCCTCTTGAGGAATTCCCACTTCTATCATCCATAGCCACACCATTGAAAATTAGTTGAATGAACATGATAAATTAATTCTAATATTCCTTTTATCATCATTAATCATCGTTACACCATGATTACACTATCAATCATAAATAACACCTGTGGTATCAATCTCTTGGGTCAATGAATGGTCTCACAATGGTTGAATACTAGATATTCATTTAACCATAGGCCTAAATAAATTCCCATGGTGAACGTGAAATGTATGGGGTGAGAAATCCACAAGACATAAAAATTATGGAAAAAACGTTGTAATTTTTTCATTTGGACTTGATCTATTTTTTAGAGATAGATGAATGAAGAGGAATAAAAAAAATAAAAAAAATTAGATCCATCAAATTAAATATACCATTGATGTACGAATCATTTCTATTCATGGAAATGATTTGAACTCGAATAGGATTAAATAACAACAAGAAAAAAATTCAACATCCAACATTGATATTGGATTGATCATTGATTAAGAATGGTTCTATGTCATTATTGTTGATGAAATCCATGATCTCAGTTGGCACAACAATCCTCAATCTAGTCCCAATACATTGTCAATCTCCAAGAATTATCTCCTCCAATGGTCTTTATGTCTCTAGGGATTAGCGTCCAACCCTGAGACAAAATCTATAACTGTGGATTTATATAAAACTCCATATCTATGTCAAAAAAAATTAATAAATGAATTTGTTTATTTTTTATTTATTTATTTGAAACCAAAAAAATATTTTTGAAAACCCCATGTGTTGAAAATGTTTGTGTTAGGACTAGGGTAAAACCCACATTCAAGCACAATGGTTACCTTGTATTTTAGATATGGGACTCCATTATGGAGTTAACACAATTTTAGGAAAACATCACACAAATGTAATTTAATATATTTTCAACAATTATCTTGGGCACCCCGGGCCTCAAAATCAGACACCGTCTTAGAACATAGTCTTTAAAATATTGAAAATAATATCCAAAAATATTACATAGAAAATCCAAGTAATGAAATTATTCCCACATTGGCTTCTTTTATACCAAAAATATAAAAAACTACCAACAAAAGATTAGGGTACTAGGCTTGCATCTGTCTCTCCCACTCATAGGATCTCTTCTAATGATCCTCGTTCTACCACCAGACTTGAACTTGGAGAATCAATCACCCAAAAAGGATTATTTCCCACTAATATTCATTCTCCACTAGGTACTGAGAAAAGGTAGCTCCATCCTCAATGTCCATCTCACACCTATTGATAACAAGTGTTGAGATGTGCTCATATCTCCTCAATTGTGACACGTGGAATAAATTTTGTACCTAGACCAACTATAGTGATATAGATCAACAATATTCCACCTCACTAACTATATACAGTATCTATAAGTGGCTAATTAATCTTAGAGATCGATTTATTCCCTATCCAAATTTTCACAATACCCATCAAGGTGAGACCCTATGGAACACATGTTATACCTCCTCAAACTCTAGAGGTCTCCATCATATATCTTCATTAGTCATATGATGGATCGTTTCTGCCCTCATCCACTATAGGATGATCTAAACCTTCCCTATAGTAGCTTTCACCAAATCTATACACCTAAGTGTTGACTTTCCTAGATATGTCCAACAATGTAGTGACCTTCATAGTTTCCCACACAATGATCCAAATGGTACCTAACCCATGGTGGAATGGTAGATATTGTTGTACGCAAAATCTACCAATGTTAGATGATCCTCCCAACTAAAATCAAAGTCCAACATGCAAGCCAGCAACATGTCATCAAAGACATGAATGGTCCACTCTATTTGGCCTCCAACCAGGGGGTGAAACGATTTGATCAAGCATAATTGGGTCCCGAAGGCCCCCTAAAATCATCTCCATAATCATTATGTGACGTGAGAACCACCTTATGAAATAATCATTGAGGGGATTCAATAAATTAAGACTATCTACTGCATGTAGTGGTGTCCCAAGATCAATATTTAAATCTGTATTCAAATTTCTAGGTAGTGGGCCTAAATGGTGAGTCATTATACAATCACCCATGTGGAATCATATCCCCTAGATGTACATGGTATCCCCAACAGAAAGTACCTTGATATCCTATAACACATTCACTCTAGAACCTCATGTGATTGAGATCATAGTCATAGTCATCATGGAAATATGGTCACAAAAACTTTCTCAAGTTAAGATCATTATAGAAAAGATATACTTGAGACTATTTTGGTCAGTGCAGATGATAAATCGCACGCCCACCAGGTAGTGTCACTACATCTCTAGTGTGAAGGATACCACTACTAGCCTAGGATCATGGGGCTTGCAATTATTCTCATGTGGTCTTAACTTCCACGAACCATAGGCAATAAATGTCTGCCTCTACATCAGAACACATCCAAGACTGATCTTTGATGCATCCCAGGACACTACGTACTCGAAAACCTCATATGGAAATATCAATATGGGAGTTCTCATCAACCTCTGTATCAACTGCTAAAATATTTTTTTACCCCTTTCCATCCTCACAAAATGTTTCCCCTTCAGGGTTAGAATTGTCAAGGGTGCTTCCACTCTATAATTTTTTTATAAACCTCCGATATTACCCATATCAACCCAAGTAAATTCCTCACCTAGGTAACACAGTTGTGTGGATCCCATGAAAGAACTACCTCATCCTTCACTGGGTCCACTGCTGCCTATACACCGGAGATGATGTTTCCAAGAAGACATACCTCCTTATTCAAAATCTATCACTTCAAGGGATACCCATAAATCTGATTCTCTTAGAGTGTGTCTAGTACAATCCTTAAGAATATCACGTCCTCCTCCTTTGACGTCGAGTACACTAGACTATCATCAATTAAGACAAAAAAATGGTATACGAAAGGATTAAATATTGTTTTCATGAGTCCCATGAACACTACTAGGGCGTTCATCACAGAAAATGGCCACACCATGTACTCGTAGAGTCTGTAGTGACATCCTAATTATATATTATGTATATACCCATCCCATACTCATATATTCTAATAGCCTGAACTGATGTCAATCTTCCTGAACCATCAAAATCCTTTCAATTAATCTAAAAGGTCATTCATCCTCAATAATGGATACTTATTATTTATGGTAACTTGGTTCAAGCATGGATAGTCGACACTTAACCTCAAGATCCTGTGTCCGTTCTTGGAAAACAACACTGGGGATGCCTAGGGGGAAACATACGTTCTCATAAATACCTTCTCTTATATTTATTCCAACTACACCCTCAACTCATGGCACTCTTCGAGAGACAACTTATATAATGCCTAAGATATCAACACTATTCTAGGGGGTAAGTCATTGCATAACTCCAACTCCCAATGGAGTGGTAAACCTGGTAAGTCCTTAGGAAATATTTCCTCATACTCCCCCACCACCATATGATACTAATAGCACATTGAATCCTATAATCCAAGAGTTATACTAGCCAACTAGTGAGTAATCATATACACTCAAATATTCATATGCCCATCTTGCAATACCACGTTTTATTTTCACCCGAAAAGGAAAACCCCTACCCATCACTATACACACACTACATACTCTACCTAAAATAGTTGATCTAGGAATAAATCAAGGATAGCTAGTCCATATATTGAATAACTTCATAAGGCTGCATCAATAATATAAATAAGGGACATTAAAATATCTATAATCCATTATCTAATCGCACTGTCAGCATAAATGCAAAATCCATAAGTCACCACCTATCAGAGTCTCCAACTACAAGGGGTGAGCCAATGGTTCAACCAAAATCAATAATTCTAAAACCAAAGAAGTTTAATGGAAGTAATGACTCACAATTGTGTTTATCAATAATAACTATAAACTAAAAAAGACATAGATACTACCATGTATTATCCTTAGAGCCTCAGGGTCATAGGACTCCATAACATGGAACTTGCCTCATCCCTGAACACTATCTCTGTATGCATGGCGTGGAACACTTGGGGGAGGTGGTGGTAAAAGGTCAATCCTTAGACCACCTCATGTTTCTCTTCAAAACCCTCTTACACACCTTCCACCCAACATACCACTCTTCTCCTAACTCTACCTCTACCTCAATGGTCCCTAAACTATCCCTCAATAGACTATATGATAGGTCCAACATTCCTAATCCATAAGTCCCTAACTATTAATGGAGAAAAACTACATCTCCCTTAAACAATTAAAACCATCCTGAGAGACCTGGACCATTGTACCTGTGTCTTGGGATCATCTCCTAAATAAGTTGACAAACTTGGATCCATGTGGCTATCATAGGCTACCTACTACTAAGGTATCTTCTTCTGGTTGCCTGCTACTGGTACCCACTATTGATGCCTTCTTTTCCAAGAATATTTCAAGCACCAAAGACTACTCAAGAACCCCCACCATTGGTGGGAATGAAAAGTGATACCACTAATGTTCCGATGTATTTTTGTAATCCATTATCAAAGGTCCATGATCTGAATAACTAATCTTGAAACAAATATATGGAGTAATGGGAGAGATTAGAAAACCTATCTTAATATTATACCATGAAAAACATCCCTACCAAAAATACAGAACCCCTCATAAGCACACTGATCAAATCATAGATGAATAGAAGTCATCCCATAAGAGAAAATCCAAGACTTAACAAGACAGAGATGTCTCATCATTTGACTGAGTCACTAAACTCCTCAATTTCCTAGAAAATCCATGAAAAAGAATAACTATGAGGACCTCCATCTGATATGTAGGTATCCTCACAAGGCGAAAAATGTGAGTGACTTCCTATAGCCAGTTCTTATCCTCCCGATGTTCTATCTCACCCTAAAACCTGTGAGGTAGATGCCTATAAAACTCGTGTTGCACACTTTTCTTGTGGTAATACTTATTTGGACTTTATAGTAATAGCTACTACTCAAGAAGTGGTGGTATAGAAGGTAAACCCCCCATAGGTTCTATATCTGATACATGACCGTGCAATGATGACTCTTCACTTGGAGGATCACCCTGATGATCATACAGTGGAATTCTGATAGTATTTATTCATAGTGTCATCCTAAAATAGAATAATATGTTCCAAATTCAAAGAGTGTATATAGGGATTTAAGTCAATATGGACATGGAAAGCACACCCTATTAATATATGATTCATGTATCAATGTTTTCACTACATCCACATTTTATATGTATTGAGTTGAAAGGCGGGTGATATGATTCATGGTGTATGGATATGTTGGCCACTGCACTAGCCCTCGAGTCCATATTTTGAAATATGAACTCAAAACACTAAAAACCTTTCCCCAAACCAATATCATAGATTCAATTCCTATAGAAGAATCAAATACTCTTATAACACTCTTTCAATACCTAACTCACTAGGGTTTGACCCGTGACTACTCCAATCCCACATCCAATAGGCTAGGTTTTGGCGACCAACACTGAGTAGAAATATCCTACAATTGGGAGGTATTAGCCTAAAATACTTATAAAACACACACATATCCAATCCCACACATTTCAGAAATTTTAAAAAACTATAACCAATGCATGAATACATCTACAATCCAACAACCAGAGTAAGATAGTAATGTATTGAAAGAAGAAAAGAGGCCAAATATAATCCAAAATAAAAAATTGTAAGGTGTCCAATAGTCTACATGGTCAAGGAGTACTATCGAATACAAGATCAGAGAAAACACATCAGTCTTTTGGGATCAATATACCCTCCACCTACTCTTTATCCTCCCATTAAACTGTCCAATGGTTTTTCTTCCATAATACATGACATGTGTGGGTAGGTACCATATAAAGGTAACTATAACAATACATAATAGGTCTCCCCAGAAACACTAAACACGAATCATAAAGTATATTCATCTCTATACAAGGATATAATGATCGATGCATAATAGATAAAACCCATATATACTAAGGAAGAACAACACTCCCCCAGATGGTTACAATCTACTACGAGACACTAGATTTTCATGATGCAACACTCATTCATAGAGAATCCACTCAATGAGAAATGACCTCACCATAGAAACTCATCTAAGAGTTTATGATCATTTTTTCCATCCTATAAAAGCTCATTCGTATCAGAAGAACCAAATACTCAGATATGGTGTCACACTCAGAACCACTAGGGGACACCATGAAACCAATTTGGATCATCCCATTTATATGGGATCATATACCAATTTAATTGTGAACCATACCGATACAAACTACTAGATAGAGGATCAACTCCTTGCTCCAGTAGGATACACCAATTCTATAAACCCCACCTATGGTATAATATGATATAGGATCACACTCTAATCTCATGGAGGGACACCCTGAACTCTATCTAAGACTCATCCTCGATAGGGTATCATAATATTGTAATGTGGATGATATTCGACATTGTACCCTCATGGGAATGGACCAAGAGAACACATTCAACCAAGAATGACCCATAGTAAATAATGAAGGAATCAAACACCCTTGAATGGGGCACACAACATGTAATAGGGGTAGAAATCTTTTCCAAGTGCACCCTGTTATTCTAGTCTGGTAAATCCTCACATGACATGTAAATATCCAGATACATGACATATAGGTATAGTAAACAATGTGTAGAGACCACCAGACACCTTCCCCATGCCATCTTCCCATGCCTGTTTACAATCCCTTGTACACAGATCCATGTTTGTGTTAGTGTTTTAGTACAGGGCATGTTTGGGCCCATTTATTTCTACATATGTCCATGTACCCTCCAAGGTACAATTTAAGATGTCATGGAAGGGTCACATGATGTGTTATTGAGTCATATAACTTGTGACCATGTGACACAACATGTGATATTTTACTCACTAAAAAACCCCTAGAAACACATATGGGGTCCCACACAGCGTGTAATTCTAGATTACACACCCTGTAACATGGTATTTTCCATATCCCATGGTCTCTCATCTTCGTTGACTATGCATTCCAAAACCCATTTCATCCTTAATAGATATCATATATCTAGGGTTGACCCACCCTCCCATCACCAGAGATCATAGATCTGACATTCAAATCTGATATGGAAAATCCCACTTGCGCCATCCGTAGATGCCCCGTCAAAACTAGGGTGAACATACATTGTAAATACATTCTAATATACCTATGATTTTCTTACCTCATCAATGCACCATGATCTCCCCCTCAATCATGAACTAAAACCACCATATTTACCCATTTCACTGAATAATATTCACACAATGATCAAATATCGATAATTCTTCAAACCAAAAGCCAAAAGAAATGCCCATGAAGAATGTGAAAAGAATGGGGGAGAAATCCACAATCCATCAAACCTGAAGAACAAACCTTATCCTTTATTCACTTTTCCTTGATCTATTTTCCAATATTTAGACTAATGAAGTGGAATACAACACAATAAACACATAATATAGATCCATAAAATTAAATCTACCATCAAATCATAAATCAATTCAATTCATGGAATTGATCCATGTTTGAAAAAGATTAAATAACAGGATGGAAAACAGAAATCAACATCCTATATAGAGTTTTGATCAATTGTTAATGAAAAATGGTTCCACATTTCCATTTTTGATGAGATCCATGAAAATAGTTTTCACAATGATCCTTGATCTTGACCCGATCCGTCATTATTCTCAATGAGCACTCTCCTCTAATGATCTCTAGGTCTCCAAGGATTAGTGTCCAACCTTGAGATGAATAATATAAAAATGAATTTATATACAACTTGATTACTGCCTAAAAAAGTAAAATATATTAATAAAAATACTTATTTTATTTATTTGAACCTGTAAAAACCTCTTAAAAAATTCCTCATTATAATAGAGGTTATATGATACCTATGGTAAAACCCACCTAATGAACTCAACTGTTCCCTCAAATTTTTGATTTAGGCCCCTATTTGGGATTTATCCCACTTTTTAAGAAAAAATTATGCATGTGTTCTATTTAATGTATTTAATATATGTCAAACATTTTTTCCAGGCACATCAGTCCTCATAATCTCATACCATCTTAGTTTTTGGTCTTGAAAATATTATATGTAATATCCCAAAATAGCACATAGAAAATCTGAGTCATTAAAATTTCATTGAAAATAAAAAAATTGTGCCGATGTGGACACACTGGGTTTGAAAGTACCTTTCTCTAAAATATTCTCCAACTGTAAATTTAGTTCTCTGAGCTCACACTGGGCCATTTAATAAGATAATGAAGTATTATTTTTAAGGTAAAGTTGATACTAAAATCAATCTCTCAATGTGAGGGAATCCCTAGGACTTTATGTTGTAAAATTTATATACACTCCTCTAAAAATTCATGTTTATACTCCATAACATCAATAGTGTAAAAATACAAGATAATGAACTGATGGATAATCAACTATAACCTCTTAAAGATTATCCCTTTTCATCACATCCATGGGTCCAATTCATCGAAAAAGGTGAACCATATCATATCTACTCGATGAAATATTACCATATGACGATAATTATAAACCCAAGACTTGAATATTGATTATCATTCAATATTAAGAATAATTTCATAAGATATCATATCTTTCATAATGAGATAGTAATAAAATCTCTCTCTACTAAGAGTAAACTCACACCAACAACCCTTGAGGATGAGAGGAATACCTCCAATAGTAGGAGTGTCTATACAAAAGGATATTATAGAAAATCCACTAGAATGACTAGATCAAATACAATTTATGTTGTTAGAAATGAATTCTTCACACTGATATTGATGATTAATACTACTAAAGTAAATATTTCACAAAAATCACACCTCAAACGAAGTTGTATGCCTGATCATACCACGATTCGGTGGTTTATTTCACCCTTATACCTTTTTATTAAACTGGTTTTGTAATGAAAATTACAAGTATAATAAAAAATTTCACTCCATGGTTGATTCAAAATATTATATGTTTAACACTGTTAAAAAGGGAAATGTTTCCTTCTTAAATAATTATATTGTATGTGGAGGTAATTTGGAGGACCTGTGATGAAGTCCAAGAAAATGGGCCCATCTACACTTGATCCAAGCTCCCCAGTGAACTAAAACACATTCTTCTACTAAACCATGCATTAAAATGGGTGAAAAAATTGTCGGTGAATCCAGAATTTAATAAGTTGCATTTCATATCAAGGAAGAAAATCCCAATTAGTTCATTAAAAGGAATATACGGACTGATCTGTCCAACAAAACGAATCTGCACGGGT
Source organism: Viscum album (assembly GCA_963277665.1). Taxonomy (NCBI): domain Eukaryota; kingdom Viridiplantae; phylum Streptophyta; class Magnoliopsida; order Santalales; family Viscaceae; genus Viscum; species Viscum album. The sequence goes on along the minus strand of OY728142.1, from coordinate 511,279,644 downwards.
TCAAAACTTTTCCTCTGTATTTTGGAAAATATCTATTATTATATACCAGCTCTGGAAGCAAAATTTGACATGGAGGTAGAAAATATATCGGGAAACAACTATATAGTTTTATCTAAAGTGATTTATGATAGTATGAACAGAAAAAACCATGGACCAAGTGGATTCTTGAAATCAGGGTGCCAAAAACCATCTCTCACTTTTTTTATAAACTGGCACCTTTGGCACCTTATTTTAGAGTTTGACAAGGAGGAAAGGTTCTACAGTTTTAGAGTCCCCAAGGAGTCTTCTCAACATCTCTAGATGTTTTGGAGGCTATGGGAAGTTCTACTTTAACATATTCTTCTTACTCCCCTCCCATGGATTTCTAAACCCCTTTTGATCACCTAGGGAGGATCGTGATGTAATCATGAGCTTCATGTTTGTATTATGTTGAATGATCTTTTTTATTCTAGGTTTTATGTTGTTTTTATTCATCTCTATTATTATTTAATTTAGTTATATACTACTATGTTATACTCATACACAAATGATCATGTTTGGGGGTACTCATTAAAGAGATTTTCACACAAGGTTCATCCCTTTTCTTTCCTCATTCAATTGCGGTGTTTGTATGGATCATAATGGTAAATTGAACTCAGAAAAGCACTACCATTTCCATGTAAATTTATTTCATGGTATCACAATGAAATAAGAGACAAACCTGTACAACATATTTAGATCTTCGTGGGTTTCCTTGGTGAGTTTCAGTTATGAAGTCAAACACAAATCACCCAATCATCGTCGGTGTCCGGTGAATCATTGTGTGTTTTCGAATAAACCGTAGGAGGTATCCTAGCATAAAACATAGTAAATTTATGTTACTAGTTGTTACAAAAAAGGGATTAAAATATATATACCTTTTTCTCTTTAAGCGATGAAGTATGATCATCACGAGACTTCCCCGGGTTGATCACATTTAATTAATCTTATTCATTTCTACATTGCTTTATCACTTTTATTTTCTATTATCATTTTTAATCATCAAACCCATGTATTATAAAACCCCATTTATATTTATTTACATTAATAATCATAACCAAATTTAGGAATTAATGATCTAAGGGTCTATCAAGAGGCGACCTTGGGTGGCTATAATACTGCAGAAATTCTAGGTAAAAATAAACTAATTTGACACACTTGACAACGTGACAAAATTTTGGCACCATTTATCGGGAGAAAATATCATTTTTCACTTTATTTAATTTTATTTACTTAAATAACTTATTAATTAGTACTCCCATCAGTACCCCATCCCCCATTTCATTGTTTTTGATTTGGTTTTAGTTTTAATTTTTGGGTGTTTTTGTGTGTTCTTCATCTATCTCTCTCTCTTTTTATCCTTATTCTCCATCTCTCTCTCTATAATTTTTTATTATAACATTATCTTTTTTTCATCCATTCATTTATTAAGTATTTTTATTTCATTTAAATTTCATAAAAAAACAAAAAAATCAACAACAAACAAGTAATCAATCAAACTGTACATCATTGTTTCATGAAAGGATATTAAAAAAACACTACTTGAATTTTACACTAAAATTTATAAATCAATGCATTCAAAAATCAAGGAATATAGAGAAACACATTCAAGTAAAACTATGGAACCACTTGTAGAACTTCAAGCGGTCATAAACCAATCAAAAATTAAACCCAATCAAACTGAAGAATACGTGGATGAAAACAATCTAAGCATAAAAGAATCGACCACCCCGTATGTGGATAACCACCCTAATTACATCCAATATCCTAAGGAAACAACCAAATTTCAGATGAGATCAGGTCTCATCAACCTACTTCCCAAATTCCATGATCTTCTGGGTGAGGACCCTCAAAAACACTTTAAAGTGTTTCACATAATGTGCTCCACCATGTAACCCCAAAATATCTCTAATGACTTCATTATGTCTAGGGTATTATTTTTATCCCTTGATGGTGTAGCCAAAGATTGGAAATACTATTTCCCTAACATTATTGGGGGATGGAGTGACTTGAATGACTATTTTTAGAGAATTTTTTCACTGCCTTCTGAACAACATCAATTAGGAATGTAATTTGTGGCATTATACAATCACAAGGAGAGACCCTTCATGAATACTAGGAAAGATTCCAATGAATTTTTTCAAGCTTCCCCCACCCATAGATTATATAAAAATTGTTAATACAATACTTTAATTAGGGACTTATCCCCATGTATCATGGAATGATTGATACAGTAGCTAGTGGTGCCTTGGTTGATAAAACTCTATCTGTTGCATGTGTCTTAATAGCCAACATGGCTCAAAACGCACTACAATTTAGTAAATGAGCTATTTCACAAACCCAATGGGTTTATGAGGTAATCAATTCAACTCTAAAACTAAAAATAGATAAAAAACTTGATGATATGCATACCCATTTAAGGAAATTATCTTAAGAACAATGTAACTCACGCCCTTCTTCAGTTCCATTAAATTTTGGTATTTACTCAGACAATACTCATTTTTCTAACTTATTCCCGCATCTTCAGGATTCATCTAAGTCTTGTGCAGTAGTATTTCTAGGGTTTTCTTTTCATCAAGCACCGCCCTTCAAGCACGAAGAATTTAGGCTGAATCCAAACCCCTGGTGGAAAAAACAACCACAATACCAACAATGAGACAACCTGAGCTACCCTAAGAAAAATTGGAACCAACAAGGACAAGGTATGAAATATTTCAATCCCTAAACTTCGGTGAATAATCCTCCTCATCCTCCAAAATGTGAAAGAATGTTTGAGGACATGGAGAAGCAAATGGAATCCCAAAACCTCCAGTTCTAACAGACGACACAATCATCTATTCATGATATTTGAACTTAAGTGGGGAAATTAGAAAACACCATACGTGAGATTAAGATTCAAGGATATGGACAACTACCACCCAACCCATTGACAATCTAAAGGACAAAGATAATGTATGTGAAATTACACTTCATAGTGGTAAAGATGTTTTTCATTCTACTGATTCTAAGGAACAGGTATGTCCCCCTATTGAAAAAAATATTTCTCTATTCATAAAAGATTATAATGAAGAAAAATAAAATAAAAATAGTAATCAAATTATTATTGATGATTCAAATGAAAAATCCATTCTTCTTCCTTTCCCCCAAAGACTCTCTAAATATAAGAAAAATTAAGATAATGATATTGATACTAAAATAATGGATACATTTAAAAAAGTTCAAGTTAATATTCCTTTATTGGATGCAGTCATAAAAATTCCCCATTTTGCCAAATTTTTAAAAGAACATTTCACCTATAGATAATGGCTAAAGGGGAAGGAGAGAGTCAACTTTGGGAGGAATTTCTCAGTCTTGATCCAACCAGCAATGCCTACTAAGTTCAAGGATCTGGGCATATTCACGATACCTTGTACCATAGGGGTAACAATGTTTTTAGATGCTATGTTAGATTTAGGTGTTTTGATTAATGTAATGCCTCACTCGATGCATAATTATCTATAGGTTACAGATCTTCAACCAACAAGCATTGTTATGAAACATGTAAACTGGATTACTATGCATCCAACATGAGTGATTGAGGGTGTCCTTGTATGAGTGAAGAATCTCATCTTCCCCATTGATTTTTACATTCTTGATATGGAAGATACCTGAACCCAAGGACATTCCCCTCTCATACATGGGGGGACATTCCTAAAAATAGTAAAGATGGTAATAAATGTTCACAATGTTACACTATCTATGGAGTTCGGTGGAGAAAAAGTACATTTTATAATCCTCGAGGCTATGAAACACCCCGTTGAACTACAATCCACTCTTCCTGTCTATTTGATGGAAGTTCTCTCAAAAGATGTACACACAAACAATTCTCTCCTCAACCCATACTCTGTTTCATTTTCCTCTTCTTCACTTTTGGATGATTTGAGTTTTTATTCATGTTTTCAGTGTTTTGTGGGTTCTGAAAAATATAATTTTTTCACTTTAATTGATGAGTGTGTTCATTCTAAGGTACTTATGACTGTCGATGATTATATAAATCTCATTTCAATAAATTATCTATCTTTAAAGAATAAACATGAGCAGATAGACAATTTAATGGACCTCACTCCCCATAAACCCCCTTCCCCTGTCCAAAAACCCTCTATTTTAGAATTAAAACCACATCCATCTAATTTAAAATAGCATATATTGAGGGTATTTACCAGTTTCATATAATTATTTCCAATAACCACTCTCGGTAGCAGGAATCAAAACTACTCATACTTTTTAGATAGTGTAAAAAGGCAATAGGATGGAAATTAGATGATATTACTAGGATTAGCCCATTTATTTGTATGCATCATATACTTTTGTATGATGATTCTAATCCCATAAGACAATCTCAATGCTGGTTGAATCCCAATATCCTTGATGTGGTAAAATTGGAAGATAGTAAATTACTTTCTGCGTGGATCATTTATCCCATATATGATAGTAAATTGGTTATCCCAGTGCAAATTGTTCCTAAAAAATAGGAATAACAGTTGTTTCAAATGAAAGGAATGAATTGGTTCCAACACGTGTTCAAAACAGTTGGTGAGTATGTATTGACTACCATCGACTGAATCAATCCATGCTGAAGGACCACATTCCTCTAGCATTCATATACCAAATGTTAGAAATATTGGTTGTTAAGACCCATTATTGTTTCCTTGATGGATATTAGGGTTATTTTCAAATCCATAGATCCACTAAGGATCAAGAAAAGACAACATTTACCTATCTAGTTGGTACATTTTCATACATAAGGATGAATTTGGGTCTTTGTAATTCTCTTTGTACTTTTCAGCATTGTATGTTGAGTATATTTTCAATGTACCTTGAGAATTACATTGAAGTATTTATGGATGATTTCATAGTTTATGGAACTTCTTTTGATGACTATTTGTCACACCTTGGTTATATCCTCCATTGTTGCATTGAAAAATATCTTGTATTAAATTATGAGAAATATCATTTCATGGTTGAAGGGGGATAGTTCTTGGGTATGTTTTTTAAAAAGAGTGAATTGAAGTGGATACACCAAAAATTAAATTAATTTCAACCCTTCCATATCCTAAATGTGTTCGTGAGGTGCGATATTTCTTGGGTCATGCTGGTTTTTATCGTCGAATCATTAAAGATTTCAGTAAGATCACCCTCCCCTTATCCCGATTATTACAAAAGGATTCTAAGATTGTGTTTGATAAAATTTTTGAGGATTCTTTCAATTCACTAAAAAGGAGTCTCAATTAATCTCCCGTAATCCAACCACCATGTTTGGATCACCCCTTTCAGCTTATGTGTGATACCTCTAACATTACAGTTGGGGCAGTTTTTTCACAATGGATTGAGAAGGATCCTCATGTCCTTGCATATGCCTCATGTACCCATGACCCTACCTAGGAAAACTACCCAAACACTAAAAAATAACTTATTTTTATTGTGTTTTCCATATAAAAATTTCATTCATATCTTATTAGGTCAAAAATCATTGTCTTTTCTAATCATGCTGCCTTTCATTTTCTCTTAGTGAAACCTGAAGCTAAGCCCCACCTCATTTGGTGGACCCTCCTCTTCCAAGAGTCTGGCCATGAGATTAGAGATAAGAGAGGATTGAAAAATGTGGTATCTTAACACATTAGTAGGATTTCCCCACCATTGGACCATCATGTTTACTCACACCTTCCTATAGGAGAATTCTTCCCTCATGAGAAACTTTATAATGTAGTGGAACTTATCCCATGGTATGAAGATATTGTGAATTTTCTAGAAACATCTAGGGTCACCAATAATTTTAGTACTTCACAATCCCAGATACTTTAGCATGATTTTATATGGTACATTTGGTATGACCAATATTTTTGGAGAATGTGCCTTGAAAAAGTAGTTCATCGGTGTTTCCCTAACCATGAGTTCACCTCTGTTTTGACCTTATTCCACACTTTGGCCTATGGGGGCCTCTTTGGCTCTCAACGTATATATCGAAAGGTCCTTGACTCAAGTATTTATTGGCCAACATTGTATAGAGATGCCCATCAGTTTTGTAAGTCTTGTACTAGATGTCAATTCATAGGGAATATCTCCAAGAGGAATGAAATACCCCAACAACCCATGTTATTTTGTGAGATCTTTGATGCATGGGGTATTGACTTCATGGGGACTTTTCAAAATTCATTTGGCCTTTTTAATATATTATTGGGTATTGACTATTTATCTAAATGGGTGGAAGCAAAGGGCACTAGCAACGATGAATCTTGAGTGGCTGTTGATTTTGTGAGGTCCCAAATTTTCAGTAGTTTTAGATTACCGAGATTCATCATAAGTGATTAGGGTTCACATTTTTGAAATCAAAACATAAAAAATTTGCTTTGTATGTATAGGGTTGTTCATAACGTGTATACAGTATATCAACCCTAAAGTAACGTACAAACAGAAATCCCAAATTGGGAAGTTAAGAGAATATTAGAAAAACGGTATAACCCAATTGGAAAGATTGGAGTTTTCATTTGGATGATGCACTTTGGGCATATTTTATATCTTTTAAAACCCCAATTTCAATGTCACCATATAAGATTATTTTAGAAAAGTCTTGTCACCTCTCGGTGGAAGTATAACACCTTGCATATTGGGTAGTTGAACAATGTAATATGAATCCTTTAGATACAAGTGAGCATAAGAAGCTCCAGATTCAAGGGTTGGAAGAAATTCAAAGAGATGAACATGAGAACCCTCGAATATATAAAGAAAAGAAAAAGAATATCCATGATATCAGGATTCATAAGCATAAGTTCCATATTGGTAAGAAGTTCCACAAGTACAATTCCAGGCTAAAGCTCCACCCAGGTATGCTTCGTTCCTAATGGCTCGGTCCTTATAGTGTTATTGATATTTAAATTTTGGGTTCCATGCATGTTTTTCATGAGAAGAGTGGAAAATAGATTACTACTAATGGGAAGAGGCTCAAAAACTTCTATGAAGATTTTACAAAGAATCTCGTGGAGGAAATCCAACTGATAGATTCCACAAATGACACTACATAGAAGGCTGTCCCTTCTCCTGACCTTTATTTATTTTCAATATATTTAAAACACTTTTATTGAGAAAATTTTAATTTTTAGGTGGGGGAGGGTGACATGACATAGTTAAGATCAAACAAAACAAACAAAATCTTAAAATAAGAAAAATTAAAAAAATGTGTTTCCATTTTTGATTTCTTTTTCCATATTTTCTATTTTTAGATGAAAATTAATCTCAAAAATAATATCAAAAATAATATTTAATGCTTGAGTATATTGTGTGGAATAATCCGTTGTTTTTTGAATTTTTTTTTTCAAATGAAGATTGATATATAATATTTTTCTAGAATTTTTCTTTTCAAATCATTCTTCTATGTTTAATGTATTCTTGAATCCTATTCCTCATTAGCACTGACCAATATTTGAATCCCTTACCAGAGAGATATTCTATGCCCTTTATTGCATATTCTTACTTATAATCACTTTCTTGTGAGTATCAAGTAATGTAGTGAAACGATAACTTTCCTTGAATCTTTTTGAATCCATAAGATTCAAGTATGCTACATTCATGATAGAGGAAACCATTCAATAAAAATCTATTTTTATAATTATCCTCTATTTTAAGCCACCTTTACATTTTATCCATCTTAAGCCTTAGAGATCATGAAATTCCTATTAATTAGCTACATTACAAGCTATCTTATCCTACCTACCCATATTTTGTGTATATTCTTATTTTATTTTCAGAAAGTGTTGGAGAGAGGGTATTTCCATGGGAATTTTGGGATGAGAATCATTGTTATGGGTTGATATAAAGGGATCCTACATTTTCCTTGGGAAATGGGATCACAAGCCATATTACATCATTGTTTTACACATGTTTTGATCTTTATCTAAAAAAACAATAATATATATTAAAAATGTTCTGTACATTGAAAAAAAAAACAGAACAAAAGAATAAAATGGATAAAAGAGGATGTTTACTCATTATTAATGACAACTTGGTTGTGACCCACACAAATAGACAATAAGGATAGTGAGTTGGAGGTATTATAATTTTTAGGGGGTGATTGTGTACATTAATTGTAAACCCTTGCTGAATTTTGAAATGTTTTGTAAATAAGAGATCAAATAATCATAGTTTTCCTTATATTTTTAAACATTAAATATCACCAACCCTTGAACCTCTGAACAACCTATTGGCAGTCCTCTTGAGTAGAACCCTAGTATCTGCTTATAGAGAATTGAGAATCTTAGAAAGAATATAGTAAGATCACATGGACTTTGGGAAAGAGCATAAATCCACATTTATATATTCCCTGAGTGAAGAGGGAAAATATTTAGGTGAGGTAGGTTGCGACATGTTGAATGGGTGGACAAATGAAGATAATAAAATTTGAATGTGTGAAAAGAAATATGATAGGAAAATAGATTCCATAAATGAGGCATGAAGAATATCATTTAAAAATAATCATGGATGTTTTCACACCTTCAATTTAGGAATGGGACGTGATTATGATATTATTCTTTTCCCAAGAGTGCAAATGTTTAATCTTTGGGGAGTGATCATACCACAATTCATTGTTTTATTTTACCATTATACCAATGCATAAAACTGGTTTTGTATTCAAAATTAAAAGTATACTAAAAAAATAATCCATGTTTGATTTAATTAATTTTTGTTTAACACTGTTAAAAAATGGAAATTTTACTTTTTTTGAAAATTATATTGTTGGTGGAGGTAATTTGGGGGACCTGTGAGGAAGTCCATGAAAAATGGGCCAATCAGCACATGATCTAAGCACATCAATGGAATAAAATGCATGCTTCTACTAAACCGTGCATTCAAATGACCGAAATTTTCTTGTTCTGATCCAGAATCTAATGATTTGAATTTCATTGGAATTAACTAAAGCCCAATTCGCTCATTACAGGGCCCATATAGAATAATCATTCCAACAAAATGAATCTGCATGAGGTCAAAACTTTGCCTCTTTATTTTGGAAATATCTATTATTATATACAATATATGGCCACTAAATTTGACATGGAGGTATAAAATATGTCATGAAAAAACTATATTGTTTTTTCCAAAGTTATTTAAGACAGTGTGACTGGCCAAAACCAAGGACCAAGAAGATTCTAGAAATCAGGTTTCCCAAAACCACCTCCCACTTTTCCTATAAAATGGAACCTAAGGCACCCTATTTTGGAGTTTTACTATGAGGAAAGGTGCGGTCATTTTGGAGTCCCCATGGTGTCTTCTCAATATCCCTATATATTCTATAGGCTATGGGACGTTCTACTTAAAAATCTTCTTCTTCCTCCCCTCTCATGGATTTTAAACCCCTTGTGATCACCCGTGGAGGAACATGATGTAATCCCAAGCTTCATGTTTGTATTATGTTGAATGATCTTTTTAATTCTAGGTTGTTTGTTTTTTTCCCCATCCTATCTTTTTATTTAATTGTGTTATATACTTGTATGTTATACTTAAACTCAAATGATCTTGCTTGGTGGTACTCTTTCATGTGATGTTTCACACACCGTTAATCCCTTTTTCATTCCTTATTCAATTGTGGTGTTTGTGTGGTTCATATTGGTCAATTGAGCTCACATAAGGAATTCCATGGATATTTGAATATATTTTATGGTATAAAATGATATAACATAGAAACTTGGACATCACATAGAGTAATTTGTGTGTTTCCTTGGTGAGTTTCGGTTGTGATGTTGAAGACAAATCACCCAATCATCAGCAGAGTATAGTGAATCATTGTGTGTTTTGGGATGAACCCTAGGAGGTATCCTAAAATACACTCAGTAACATTATGGTACTAGTTGTTACAAACTAGTTATTTAAAAATATATACCCTTACTCTTGAAGCACCGAAGGATGATCATCACGAGACTTCCCCAAGTTGACCACGTTTAATTAATCTTCTTCATTTTTACATTCCTTTGTCACTTTAATTTTCTATCATCATATTTAATCATAAAAAAAGTATTACAAATCCTGATTTTTTTTTAATTTCATAATCAGAAACACATTTTGTAATTAAAGATCTATGGCTCTGTTGAGAGACGACCAAGGGCTGCTGATGTACTGCAGAAATTCTAGTAAAAAGTAAACAATGAATTTGACATGATAGATCGCACGATTAGTGCTGCCTACTCAAATCCCTAAAATGTTAGCATATAACCTCTGACCTAACCTTATAAAATTTGTTCCTATTATATTCAATTTAGAAGTTGTGGTGGATGAATTGGATTGATGAACCATCTATCCATAGTTTCTCCTACACTACTAGCCTCTCTTTTTTTACCACCACTAGGAGGGACACATTATCTACCTTTTAGAGGTATTTAATCTCTAGATTATCTCCATTAAGGAGGTATATATATTTTTATTCCCATAATATCCTATATTACCTATTTTGTGGGTTAAACATGATCTAGGTAGACTGTTTATTTACATGAATAACATGACTTATCCCCTAGACGAGTGGAACCAATCTTTGATCCCTCGTATGGTAACATCTAACACAAATATAATGAATTCTCTAGAATTTGATGTTGTGATCCTCTCATTCATCATCAGTTAGCTGCCACTGATGACTCTTCTCCCAGAAATCTTGACCCGACTCTAGCACCTAGTTGTGACACCACAAAAATATCTTAATCACCAAGGCATTTTCCAAAAATGAAGTATAGTTAAGAATCCACACGGGTATGGTCCCAGATCAAATCTCCCTTAAAAGTACATACTCAAAATTTTGATATAAAATATATCCATTATAGATCATATTATAGGTGTATAATATAAGGTATGATAATCCCATATTATAACGAGACATTACCATGTTTACCTATTAAAGGCCCAATATATATTGGAATCACACCATATCTTACATCACTAGATTGTAATATTACCTCAATAAGTGTCCAAACTCCAAACATGATAATGTTGAATTTTTATGAGTCAAAATAATCAATGAACACCACTGTCTTTTTACACCATGGATCAGACTCATAGTAAACACCACCATCTGGTCGGTGGTTGTCTAAACTATCTAGAATATATAAGAAATGAACTCATTCTAATCCATTTCTATGTAAGGATATAACTCTCCATAAAACCTAAGATTCATCTTTCATTGTAAATAATGAAACACACTCAAACCACGAGTAATCTTATTATTCCATATAGAGACTATTATTTTCACTATGGGTGGGTTGAAAAACAGCATAATAGATGGTGGATGAAATCATTTCTCCACTAATGGGGAAACCACCTCCCTATCATGTCTATATACTAAATCCTCAGTACTTAATTGGTTAGTGAATAGAGGTTAAATAACTATAATGATATCAACTTGAACCAACATCCATATTAGGGTTAGTTATTTGTGGGGTGGAATCATTCATTTGAATATATAAATACATAACCATTCTACAATACTCAAAAGATACAAATCAAGAAAAGAATGAATGAAAAAACCAGACAAGATACATGAGGTATAAACCATCTAGTATAAACTGAAAAACTAATTTGATAGATTTTATAGTTTACAAACACATTATTAGAGTCATGGTGAAATGATGTATTAGAAAACTATACTAATTACTGTGTTCCCTAGACCATTAAGAAAACAGAAGACCACATAATGCATCATAATTATGTATCTCAAACAAATATTCATCAGGACACTAACTCCAAACTCGATCCCTGGGATTAAAACCACCATGATACCATTATAAAACAAAATGACCCACTAATACCCCCTAGGATAATAGTAATACATGTGTGCCACCATAATCCAACCTCTAAAGGTCAAGGGGATGAAGAAAACCACCATGAATTCCAATCACACATATAGACACCATATCTTATTACCTTCATACAACTACACATCTCTGTAAAATACAAATAACAATGCCAAGCACACATGCACATAAAGTGAAATATATATAGAACATACTATAATATTACATGAAATAAATTCAGGAATAATATACGAAAAATGTACCATAAACATACTATAGTAAATAAAGTAAAAATAAAAGTCCCAATAGGACATGGTAAAGAGAATCAATAAAAAACTGATACATTTGAACTCAACATAATATTTATATTGACATAAGAACCACCAACACCACATGCCATCATGATCTTTAAGGACCAGCTCCACTATATCCACATCCTACAAAATCTCCACCAAACTATACAACATCTAAAAGACACAAAAAATGTGTTCAAAAGGTCCATGAAAGAGTGAGTATAAATATAACCAATAAAATTCCATAAGAATACAAGAGGTAAAATAAGATAGCAAGTCAACAGAATAGGATAAACCCATATATGGTTTAAGAAAACAAGTAACCATGGAAAAGTATGTTTTAATTATTTGTAACTCATCTTCATGGAGGTCATATGTTTAAAAAAATCTAAATTTCCTTGAGTACAAAAAATCAAGTTATTCCAACCACCTCAATCAATCACATCTAAGCCATACCTCAATAGTAGTGAGGATCCCACACCTCACTAAAAAGTTCGTTTTGATCAAGGGGGTATAAACTCATATACAGGAATCATGAATCATTATGTGTAATATGAATTTTATGGGGGGGGGGGGGTTCTAAAATATAATTTGTGGAACTATGAACCTTAATAAACATGGGTTATGTATTCCACTATGTATATGGAGAAACCAATCCTTGGTGTCTGTATCGAACATAGGGGTTATTGACTATGTGTCTGCTCAAATAACCTCACTAAATCCCATAACTATCTGCCAAATCTATAAAAATTTAACTAGCCAAAACAAGTGGAACACAACCTTGAATGAAAAAAATTCATAGGAACCATTTAATTCAACATGAAAAAAATTCTTAGAGTAAACAATTTATGGGAAAAAATGTTATATGTGGGAGAAAAAATAATTAGAATATATAGAGCTATCTTGTAAACAACATGTAATCTACAATACATAGTGTATAGGCCCCAATAGTAGATGGTAACATGCTTCCACTATCCATTTTAAATGTTGTTGACCCATATGGAATGTCATAGTGTGGAAAATGAGGTGTGGGACCCTCAAGCAAGTTGAATGTGTACTTCTACAGAAGCATGTGTTGTGTACCCTTATTACACAACATGTACATGATGATAAATGATTTTTGTAGCCATATAACTACCTGATGTGTAGTATTAGTACCTTCCAAGTGGCCTCTTCCACTATAAACAATGTTTTTATTAGTATGCATGATATGTGGGTCTAATTTGTTGACCTGATTGGTATTTCAGTATATGATGGGGCACCTAGTTCCAAATTATATGATGTGTGGTATGGGGTCATACCCCATGTAAAATTTAAAAAAACATAAACCCTGTCACCATAGGGAATGATATTTATGTAATTTATTACATATAATTACACAGTGCGTAATTGAGAATCCAATATCAAGAACACACTATTTACCATGATTCTGTCACAACTGTCACCATTACCTATACCTTCGACCACACTACAAATGTTAGTCGACCCTAATTCCCCTAGTGACACCAAAGAAACTCATAAGATCCATCTACATCTCCTATAATCATCAACATTCATCATCATCAATTTCAATTCAATGAATCTATATCTTAACCATTCTTTAATTTCCTCATCACATCGCTACCTCATTCACTTGTGCACCACCAGCTATCACTCACCTATCTGGTTATCATTGATCTCAATTTATCAATGATATTATATTGCAAGAACTATCATAGAATAATTTTTGGGTAATAAGAGATGGATATCTCTTTTTGGTGAAAATTATGACCATCAAATATTGAGGGTGCATTCCAGTCTATTGTAATAACAGTTAATACGAGAAAATATTCTATTATTAATGAGGAAATTATATTGATATTTTGATGTGAATAGTTCTTCCATGTTCTGAGTACAATATCATCAATATAATTTATCAATTTGTGTTACGAGAAACTCATTTGTTCATAATAAATTCCAAGATAAATCCCAAATTCAATAATTATTGAAAGGAATATTCATATTGGAAACATAAGAGAATGAAATAAACTGAAAACTAATTATGATGGTTTTATATATTATCTCTTATAAAAATTATTGATTAATAATAAAGAAAAAATTATTGTAAAATAGGTGGAGGCTAATTTTTGGGGAAAAGTAGTACTACTGTACACGACTATAGAAGAAATTGTTTGGCACTGTAGCAGTTGGGAATATTCCCCCGTTTGGGCCTTCAGGACACCGATTTGGTCCTCGAGTACTTTAAGACCTTCGGGCCACCTAGGCCTTCGAGCTAGTAAGGCCTTCGGGCCACCTTTAGGGCAGATATAAACCAGACAACCTACAAGGAACATGCTTCAGAAAGAGGATGAGAAAGGAGCTTTCACCAGTGTAGAAGTTAAATGGATTGCAAGAATGAGAGGGTATGAAACCTTCCATCAGGACAAGCCTGTTCATGCATGAGAAATCCTAGCCGAACATCCATGCAATGGTAGAGAGCTGATTTCACGATGAATATACTGGGGAGGAGAAGTTCCAAGTAGTTAGTCTGGGTTATATGTAATGTTTGAAGCCTACGTGCAATGAATTCCTCTAAGGGATATGAACCATGTAATACTTATGTTTACGGGCCTTGTAAGGTTTCCACCTCACCCATTGAAAGATGGATTATCAAAATCAATAAAAAAACTAAGGCCTTCGGGCCATTGGAGGAAATAAGCCATAATAAACAAAATAAAAAATTTCTTTAAAAAATAAAATTATTATTCTAAAATCTTATTAGGATTTAACTAAAAAAATAAATGAATGAAATGATTAATAATTGGTATAAGATGTTGAACATGTGAAAAATTAGGCTATCTTGATGTAATAAAATTCATACCTCTAGGTGAATAGCGATTGATTTTATAATTATGTCCTAGTTTGTGTTCATCATAAACACTAGGATGAAGAATGATCCTCATGTACATGAAAAATGAGACATATTATCTCTAGGTTTTTTCACTATAGATAATGAATAATCCATATAAAATGAATTAAAATTATATTTATATTGACATACAAATTCAAGGAGTTAGAAACTAGATAACTTAAGAAAACATTAAAAAATACTTATTCGATACTTTAAAGCATGGATATAAAAAGAAAACCTCTCATATATTAAAATACTTATTCAAAACACAATTACAATGTTAAAATTTTATTTTTGATGCTGTTTAGAAGTAATTATATATTGACATGGATGTAGATAAAAAATATTTTTTATATAATATATTTCTCCAATTTTTATATCAAAAATAAAAATATAGTTTTATGGCCAGAATTTAAAAAATTACTAAAAATATTCACAGGGATTCCATAATAAAATAAGATTTTATACACAATTTTACACCATATTTAATGAGTTTCTCCAAACTAGTCAATGAGGACTCTATTATCAAGGGTGATTCATGGTTGTGTATACTAGGAAAATTATATTCTTGAGGTTGTAAATCATTGAAAATAAATATTTTATGATATATTGTGAAAAATAAAAACATCTCTAAATTTAATTATATATTTTTACTCTGTTTTTTTTTCTTTATATTATACTAAAGGTAATAGATTTTTTTTCATCCTAGGGTCATTATAATATTCTAACACGATCTTGATCATAATATCTAAACTTGTATTACAAAAGGCCTTCGATATACACTCTGATTACTTGATATTGATGACAACGACTAAGGGAAGAAACTAATCATAGTGATAAATTTGTGTCATTATGTTTAAATACAACCAAATATTAATGATAAGGAAATAAATAAGTAAATAAATAAAAAAATATATTTTTAAATAAATTCTTCAACTTAAAATAAAAATAAAGAGACAACTATGATGATTAAATTAAAATAGAAAATATAAACTCTCAAAATAAGTATACCTATGTATTGTGATTAATAGACCATACATATGATGACCATAGTCACATGATGGTTGATATTTTATAAAAATAAATATAAAAAAAGGATAAAATCCCCAAATGGAGACATGATATATAAAAATAGAACTCAACCTCTACTTAGGTCTCTCTGTAAACACTCCTTGTTTCTGGTCAAGAACCACTAACCAACCTTTTTCGGGCCCTTTCCCTTCATAGATCATAAAATAAAGAGTCGACGCATACTTTCATAGTCATACATGTTAGGTGTGATCATGAAAAACATAGTACACTACCACAAAATGAACCATATTATATCTTTTATTAGTCATGAATCATGGTGATTATTCCACAAGGAAATTATAAGTACACTACAATTAAATCCCACCAAGCAAAATGAACGAAAATCACGAAATAAAAAATGAAACATAAAATGTAATGGAATGATAATGAAAAAAAATATTAAATATGATGATCACATGTTCTTATAAAAACATTACACGACCCAACATACCAATGAAAATCCATTATTGAAACTATAGTATCTATCTTCCCCATTGGACAAAATCAGGAGGATTTATTTGATTATCACCATAATATGATAAGATTATAGGGCAATTTACTACAACCATCCACATATAATAGATTTAGGAGGGTAATGAACTGATATCAGTGTCACATAGTATATTTAGGATATTAATTTAATTTTATCATCCTTACATAATAATCTATTTGGGTAATGTATTTTTCTTATCCATGCATGAAAATCCAAGATATTATTGTACCACTATTATAATTTCATGGAAGATATAAGAAGGAAATGTACTACTATCATCTTTTCATGAAAAATCTGTGAAGTTAACATGAAATAAAAATAATGACAATTTAAAATACCAGGTCTATCGACCCCTATTATAGAAATAATAATACAACCGTGAGAAAAGTGATCACACATTTAATATATACTATAATATAAAAAGTCTATTACTAAGAAGGAATTATTTTATATTCCAATGAAAAATACACAATTAAAGAAACCATTTCAAGGAAAATAACCATATGGAGTATACCAGATAACTTTCATACCATTGTCAAATAATTAATTTAATTCATATTAAAATACATTTCTTATAAACATTTTCACATGTAAAAAAAATCCATATAATAAATTCTTATTTCAAAAGGTTCTAAATAGAATAATCATATGGTACAATATATAACCATTATATTATTTTTTAAATGTATGTTAATAATAATAAAAACAATATCCAAACATTAATTTTATTTAGGATACATTGGATTTCGTTTAGGATTTTCTCTACCTGGTTCCTATACCACTATTCATGCATACACACTGGTAATGAAAGAGACAGCAATGAAATTCTTGAGGTCACTTATTTAAATAATTTTAATAGAAATTACATGACACCACATGATAAAATGATAATATTTTAAAAAACAATTTAAAAGATGATGAGAATAGGGGTTTATATCACCCAAAATATAAAAACATGAATTTGGGAGAGGAATATTAGAGATAAAATTAGACTTTTCCCATGTTTCCAAAACCACAAATTGATCCCCAATTTGATAATAAATAATGTATCTTATGTTTAGGAAGATTACAATTTTTTATAGAAAATATATGATATATCCACTTGATTGTTCCAACCAAACAATAGTAATAAGTGATTCATTTTTTAATATCTGAAAGGATATTTTTTTTAAAAAAACATCCCTTTAATTTTTTATATTCCCCTATACTAATGTATTTATGACCCCTAATTACAAATATGATGGATTGACACTAGAAATATAATAGTTTCAACTACTATGATATTGAATCGTAATCCTTTTAATTTGCTTCAAAATGTTCTCCCAACATTCTCTAATATAAATTTTTCTTTAAACTAAACATTAATAAATCAAGGGAATACTATTAACTGAAAAAATATACCAAAAAATGGGTTTATTACAGTGTATCAACCATTATTCTTACATTATTTATTAAATAATATATATAATATTTTAATAATAACTCCAATAATTGAACCATTATATTAGTCCTTCACTCTATCATCTCTTTATATAACCTATGTGGTTTCCATAATATCTACAATAGATTTATGATTTTTCCCCTTGGCTCTTATCACTATGATCCACTTTCCAATAATATTATTCTTCATACTATGAATTTTCCCATAGATCTCCCTCATCATACCTAATAATATGTGAAGGATCTAGATCGTAATTATGTAACCAAGACACACAAAAGTGTTCTTGCATAAAATTGAATTAATTAGGTACATATGACTAATAATTTACATATATAATACATTATACAATCTCAAATGATTCTATGAAATATATTTTTAGTTTCATTTTTTTCATAGTCGGTGGGGAAACTATCAATGCGACACCTATAAAATTACATGGTCCCTAATAAAAAACACCAATGATTGATGTATACAATCTCCCTAAGATCACTTTATACTCTATGATATAGAAAAAATATTTTATCATATGAACAAGTTCGTTAATATCCTATAAAAGTATAGTTGTAATAAACAATGTCTCATATACTTACATCTATCATATATGTTTCTGATTAGATTTAGAAGATAATATGAAAAATGGATTTATCTATATCATGGGTTTATAACTCCTTTTGTATAAAAAATTACCCATTGAAAAATGATACTTCCGTGATCGAGATAAAATCTACTATAAAATTAAGTAACATGTATTTTAATATTAATATAGTACACTTTTATTACACACTACTTCTTTAGAGATAACCAATACTTATTTTCCCCTAATTTTCAAATAATTTATATAACCTATATCAAAATGAATAGTTAAATCTCATATATGTATAAAATAGTATACTCATCAATACCCTATGTAATTTCACCTTTTACCCTATGTACCAATTTCACAGTTCTTCTAATAAATAGGTAACAAATTATCCCAAAATGATAAAAAATGATATAATTTTTTTAATTGATCAATAAATTAATTGAATAAATTTTGGATATTCAATGATAAAGAAAATATAATTAAAAAATCCATGGGGGGAACATCTTATTTCTAGGAAGGAATGAGAACTAGATTAAGTTCTCTATACAGTCACAGATGCTTTTCATTTACCTAATTATGGAAAAGGAATTATGAAACAAAACCTAATATACCAATTTTTATCCCTGACCACCAGAAATATAGTATAATTTGTTTTTAAATCTTGGTTAACCTTGGATCAATTACCTAATGAGAAATATGAGTCTCACATAACCTCTTCATACATATGATTGTGGACTATAACTCTCCCATGTATATACAATATTGAATTTTCCTCGTAAATCTCACATTTTTAGAGATCACCAATATCATGTCTCTCATGAACCATGATGAAATCATGAATAAAGAAATTTCTATCATTAGGTAACTATATAAAAGATGTTGTAATATTAAATAATGATATTATTATCCTCAAATATTCCACAACCACATCAAAATCAAATTGATAGAATAAACAAATTAGTTACTACTCAACCTTTTACTTTAACATATATCAAACCTAATATTTATTTACTAATGAAATAAATGATTTAATTTCCCATAACCAAGTTCAATTATTGATACCATACTGATGGATCTTGATAATATGTAGTTCTGATGATTGTAGGCGATCTTATTCAAGATGGAATAATTATATTAAACTATTATTTTTTACTTCAATACATGATATTTTTTCAAACCATAGATAATGAGGATATTTAGAAGGATTTTGGATTTTTAAATATTATTTAGTGATGAATAAAAGTGAATAATGATGTATCACTTGAATATAGATGATCAAATAATAAAATAAAAAGTGAAAAATCAATGTTCTATCAGACCATCTGAGTTCTGGTGGCATGAAACTAGTGTTTCAGTGGATTAGATGGTTGAAAGAATATGTTATTAAAACAACTATATTTATCGGGGACATTAACCAATGATCCATTGAGAAAGAGAGTATGACGGTTTCTAATGCTTAATGACAATTGAACAACATCTGGTGGTGCGTTTTGACATTTGGGGGTTCCTAGAAAAAAATTAAAAATTTTATTTTTGAAGCTGTGAAATGGGATTTCACACTTATAATAACTTATAAAAACTAATTCACATTCCATACACTTATTCCAATCATGTTTAAGTATGATATAATGAGAAAAGTTTAGAACATAAATTAGAGTTTATGGCTATTTGTGATTTCTCTATTTTAAATTAAAAAATGAGGATGGAAAGTTTCTAAAATATTACTGGATTCTATATAGATGGGTATAAGAAAAGATAAAGTGAATATTAATTAAACAAACATTGATACCCATTAGAAATAATAATTAGTGAAAAGATTCATTGAATCATTCTATGAACTGAAATTACTCAACAAAATGAGATTTAAAAGTTACATTGAATAGTTTAAATACTGTAATGGTTAATGAAATGGTGTTACAATATTGTTATTATTATTTAAATATCTTCATTAATTATTTTCATAAATTTACACAAAAATTTTGTGATCATTTTATTGTAATTTCCATCTTGAGAGGATATTTATTGAAATAAGATAATTTTGTGATTGAAGAGTTGTTGTGATTTTGAATTTTTGAAAATTATGGGTTTTTATTCATTTATGAAGATTCACATTTATTAATGTGTATTATATAAATAGTCAGTTATTTAATAAGATTTTAATGAAATTTTAATATATATATATATATGTATATATATTTTATGTCATAATTATACCTATCTAAGTGATATCATTTAATTTCTGAAACTTATATTGTGTCATTTGATTATGGAAATTTCCTACCTGTTTTTTTTGCATTGTATAGGTGAATTAAATTGAGATGTATTACTCTAATTATAATCAACATAAATATTTTTCATTTATTTTTTATGTAATTTTGTACATCCACACAAAATAAATACAATATAAAAAATATCAATTATTTAATTTAAATTTTTAAAAATATTGGATAAAATTATTCATAAAATTTATAAGATTGGTAATAAATACATTGATTCTCCACCACCATTTGTATTGGAATATCGTGTAGGGATTCCTCACTTTGCATATGGGAACAAAATTTGGGTTTCCTTAAAATACTAAAAATTTCTTGTTTTGCAACATAATAATATAAATAACATAGTTTGATGATTTTTTAACTTATTGAATTTTGTGTTTTCAATGGATAACTAATAAAATATATTTTATGTCCACAAAAAATAGTATTTATAAAAATTTGGGGATATAAGGATGTTGAAATCCAATGTTTTATCTTAATAAGCATCACTCACACTAAATAATATTTATGTCTCTATTTTTTATATTTTATGTTTTGAATTTAAAAAAACAACATGATTTTGTATTATTGTAAAGAAAAAGTAAAATATTAATTAAAATAATGAAATAAAAATTTGAAGAACAATGGTTTATCCATAGAATATTCCATAAACACATTCCTTTATAGTTTATTTTAAACTTATTCTAACTTAATTCTCACCCAGTGTTGAAACATAATATTATGCATCTAATCATATGTCATTATTTTTAAAAGTTTATTATCAAAAAACTATGTTCACATTGAATTAATCTTCATTTTATCCATTATTAATAGGATAATCACTCAAAAACTCTAAAAAATTATGATACGTAAATATTAATTACATGAAACAGATCTCAACTGATATAAGTATATATCAAGAAATTAGGTCATAAAAATTCATATCATAACACTTAACTACTATTCAAAATTAAAAACGACTTGGATTATTCAACTCCATCATATGTAGATTTAACCAATAAAATTGAATTAATTAAAGAGTATACAATGAAATATGAAATATAGAATGTAATAAAAATTAAAGATAAATAATCACGAAATATAAACTCAAAAAATACGTTATATACTTCTCATAAATAAATAAAATAAATTTAAATATTATAAAAAATCTTACTAATATCTATTTTTCTCCCCCTTTAGATAAATATTTATGGGTTTGTTATATATTACTAGAGTTATAGAATAATGGGTGTGATTACCATGTTAGAAGCCACTAACCAGTGCCCCAACTGAGGTGTTACATGACCTAAAGCATGCCTCTCTACATTCTAGATGATGCTGACTAGAAGTGAGTATACAAACCTTACACTCTGGAGAAAATTCCAACAAATTAGATTCAGAAGTAGTGTAAATAATAAAATATAATCCATATCAAATAATAAAAGTATGAATAATAATATAAAAATATCAATTATATAAAAAAAATTAATAAACTTATTCACGAATAAATCAACTGATTTCAAACTAGGATGATCCAATATATAAATTTATAACAAAAAAACATATATAAGAGTATATGATTCTATCCTAGTGCCTCACCACACCCTAGTCTCAAATTAATTATTGAGATTCCCTAACAAGATCCATTGACAATCACATTCATTGAAGTGTAAATAGACATAAGGTTTTCATGCACACAAGAGTTCCCACGATGGGACTGAGAAATACTTCTTAGTGGGGTATCAATAAGTTCCCCTGGTATACGACACCATATACATGTTTACATGTGGAAAATAAATTACCAATAATTATAAATGAAAAGAAAATAGAATTAGAATTATATGTCCTAACTAAGACACCATAACTCTATGAAAATCAAGTCATCATAAACTAACAAGACCACCACAACCCCTAGAATTTCATGCTTCATCCTTTTATGTAATATAGTAACTTATTTCAATTGAACCTAACATGAACCATACCCAAAGACTCAGGGTGAGGTGTCACACCACGTTCTTTCCACTACCTAAAGGTCCATGGTAAGATCCTACATCCATGTCCAAAAAAATAACCCAATAATTTATGGTGGTCTAACATCCTAGACTTGAGAAACCCCTTATCATTCAAGGGTGGTCATCCACAAAGCCCCAACCACTACCTTATTACTCAAGGTGGGGACTCATGTCCAATTTATGACAACTGACTTATCAAGAAATTTAGGTTCCATCATCCAAATCTCCCATCTCATCAAAATGATACTTGACGTCTCACTCAAGGATTCCCATTCCAATATCTTTTTAGTCAAGGTAGGGACACTATCAAAACCACTAACTTATTACTCAAGGGATGTCTCATATAACATCTCAAAAAAAAAAATTCACGTAAGGTAGTGTTAATCATGAACCTTCTCATGCAGGGTGAGGTTATTATCCCAACTAATACCTTATAACTCTAGGTAGGGTCTGATATCACATCACAGTTTTTCCAATACCTTATCACTCAAGGTATGGTAATTATAACACCTTATCACTATAGGTGATTCCAGGCCTCTGGATCTTTCATTATACACACCCAGATCTATCACCCATTATAATAACACACGTAAAACAACAAGAAAGGCATACATCCCATCACAAAAGTGCACCTACCTATAATCATAGGTTCTTGAAAATTGAGACCTATCCATGCATATTGATGTAAATTGTCATTTATCTAACCTCTTAGGATAATATACCAAATTTCATCTCAGTCACATAATAAAAAACTCAATAACCTATTATTATCCTCATCTTATATAGGAGGGTGGCCACTAGGGTACTACAAAATTATCTTGGTCTTTGATCATATATACTAATCCCCACCCAATATTGTAGGGGGTTTTCTAGTTCCTATAGTATATTTATAACTATGTACCCAAATTCCAGTACGAAACTCATCACAATACAACTTTACACCTTTCTGCATTACCGAAGAATCATCCTGATCTAACTTTATCTAAATCACATAGCAACCCAATTCCAAGATATCCAACAATTCCCTCACCCAATTACTATGTCCTAACTAAATTCTCTCCCAAAAGTGCTCTTAAATATTTCATTGTGTAAAACCATCTCCTGTTTAACCCCATATAGTCCCATATGACTTACCCATTATGACAACCCTTCCTTTTATTACACACTTAAACATGATTTGTTACATAAAATTCACTTGATAAAACATATAATATCGAGAGATCTAGTTTCTTTGGGTCTTAGGATCATTAAATAACAACTTAAAACATGAAATACAACATCTTTATTGAAAACTACATTTACATGACCACTATATCCCCTCGTACTTAGCATTGCATAGGATAACCTGAGGACATACATAAGAAAAGGGTGATAAATAAAGCCCAATAAGGGAATAAACATGGAATAACATAAAGAATAGAATACATGTTAGTAAATAGGCATATCAATGAAGGAAAAGAGAAATATGAACATAAAGGCAGGATAAATCATGATAATCATAACATGGAAATTGGGCAACAACACTTAATATGGAATTAGCATGAGCTAAGGCTCATTGCACATAGAGCATGTGTAAACCCTACTTGCACATGAATCATGAGTAAAAACTCATCACACTTGAATTAGCATGAGTCAAAACTCATTGAAATTGACGTATCATGATACTATAAATTTCCTAATGCATTGGAGTGTTATCAGGACACACTCATCTTAAAAATTTCATTTCATGCATAAGTGTGCCACATGGGTCATATAACATGGAATCAATCAACATCATAAGTTACTAAACTATTAAGTAATGTGGAATAAATACATGAAATTACCATTCAATATGTATATGTGAATAAAGGTGAATACCCTTGACAAATACATGTGTATGGTATTCACTGCATAATAATCTTGGCTTGAAAAAACACAGTGCAATCACGAAAGCATAACGACGTGACATACAGATTCATGAAAATGGTTGACGATAGAGAAATGGTAATCTCATCATATGTACATCAAATAGACATTAAGGGGGTCACATAGATACATGTCTCAACAAACGTAAAAAAATTTAGATGCATAATACAAAATAATTACTTGGATGTAAAAGAGGAGAGAGAAATCCCTCATGGAATTTCGGCATGGTAATGGGTGTACATGGGAGGAATTAATGAGAGAGAAAGGGGTATCCCATCATCCAAACATAATTAGGGATGTATGGGGGAGGTGAGAAATCATACCCCAACATTTGTAATTGAAAAAAAAGGAAAAAAAAGATAAATAAAATTAGACAATAATAAGAAAGGGAGAAATCCCTTACTTGGAAGTGAGATCCGAAAAGCTTGGAAAAGGCTTGAGAGAGGATTCTTGGGACCCTGGGGAACGTTGGGAGGATTATAGAGAGAGTAAGGTAGGGGTTGGATGAACATAAAAGGCTTATTTTGAAGAGGAAGTGGTAGCATGGGTGGGTTTATATAAGAAATGAGAGGGAATTCTTTATTATTTAGGTTTGGGACACCACACATTAAAGTAATCAAAACCCCAAATCGGACCATGTTTTATTCCCATGGTTTTTTCCAAAAGAGAGTAGAATAAAATATTTTATGAGGACAATGGATGAAATTATTATAATAATTGGTTTGCTCATGTGGAGGGGAGTCACACTCTTAAGTAAAACTATTTAAAAAGACAAAATGTTTTATAAGCCTTGAAGGGTCTACTAAAGCTTTGTAAAATAAATCAAACAAACCCAAAATCACATTATATTAATGTTAAAATATATAATGGCCAAAAATACTGTTTATATTATTTTATTACATCACTATTGGGTCATTATTATTTCATAAACCACATTATATATTAAAATAGAATTTAATTTTTACCCAAATATACGACTGTCTCAGAAAATTATGAAAAACTCACAGTTGGATAATTTTAACATCATTATTCCAAAAATAATATTCATTTTATCTAGTTTTTTTTTCTAAATAAGTGATTTTTTTTACTTTTAATATAAAAACTGACATTTATTGAAAATGCAGGGGTTTTGAAAAAAACAACTTTCAAACCTTAATAAAAATTACAATTTCATTCATAAAATTATAAAATAATTTATATTTAACAAAAAGTAATTTAATAACATTATTATTTTTATTAAAATTGTATTTAATTCAAAAAATCATTAATTCATCAAGATATATTTCTTAGTTGAATATTAACTAAAAATACTATTTCCACTTTAAACACTATTTACAAAGTAACAATAATAAAATGAATGTATTTTCATTATTATATTCAAAATAATGCACATAATCATAGTGATAAGGTATTTTTACATAACCACTTATAACAGTCACATAAGACCGAAGGGTAAGGTGTGCGATGGTGACAGACTCTTGGGGTGGATCAGATAACATCGCTAGGGTGGTAATCTCTATTAACTTCCACTTCTCCGGTAGTCAGTTCCGCTCAAGCTTAAAGTGTTCAAGATCGACTTAGTCTTGGTCAAGAGCGAAGTCCTATGACGACACCTCCTTTCTGATCTCTGATAAATGGGCATCGTATGAGGTAAGTCTACTAGATGAGGCTCTTGCTTCCTTTTTCTGGGTAAATTGGATTTGTTAAAGCCCTGTATTTATACTAATCATGTGATCAATATTCAACAGCTATATTAGAAATGGTCCCAATTTTTAATGGTATTTTAATATCAAAAAATATAAAACCAAATAAATTCACATTTTATATATCTATTTTACAAAATAAGATATTTAATTATATCAAGAGGAATTTTCATTAATGAATGTTTGGGTTGTTACAATATTCCCCCCTTAATAAATTTTGTGCTCAAAATTTCATTTTCCCACACTAAAACAGATGTGGGTAACTCTACTTCATCATTTCCTCCAATTCACCTGTAGCTTTTTCTAACTTGTGGTTTCGCCACAACACCTTGACGTAGAGCATTGTCTTATTTTGTAGAACTTTTTCTCTACGATCTATGATCTTCACTGGTTTCTGCTTGTAAGAAAGACCAACCTCTAGCTGCACTACCCCTGAAGAGAGTACATGTGAAGGGTCTGGTATGTACTTCCTTAAGAGGGATACATGAAATACATCATGTACTTTTTCCATGGTAGGTGGAAGTGCTATTTGAAAGGCTCCAACCCCAACACATTCATGAATCTCGAAGGGGCCGATGTACCTAGGACTTAACTTCCATTTATTTCTAAACTTCATGACCTTCTTCCATTAATAAATGCATAGAAATACCATGTCTCTAACTTTAAACTCATGGTCTCATCGATAGTTATCTCCATAACTCTTTTGTCGACTCTGGGATTCCTTGATATGCCGCTTAATGGTTTTCATCTTCTCCACCATTTCTTCGACCATTTCTGGTCATAGTAGCTTACACACGCCAACTTCATCCCAACATTCCGGTGTTCTGCCCCTCTTCACATACAGGGCTTCATAAGGTGCCATTCAGATGCTCGATTGGAAACTATTATTATAGGAGAATTTAACCAGTGGAAGATGTGGATCCCAACCTCCTTTAAATTCCATTGAACATGATCTTAACATATCTTCCAGTGTTTAAATAGTTCACTCAGATTGGACATCAGTTTGAGGTTAATAGGCCGTACTGAAGCTCAGTTTAGTATCTAGAGCAAGTTGACGACTCTTCCAACACATAGAGGTGAATCTTGGATCTCGATCGGATTCAATATATAGTGGTACTCCATACTTCCTTACCACATCCAAGATATATATCTATTCTAGTTGATCCACTAAGAAATCCTCCCAAATTTAAATAAAGTGTGTAGAATTTGTAAGATTATCCACATCATCCCAGATTTCATTGTTGCCTTTGGGTGTTTTTGGATGTTTGGTGACAAAGTCCATGGTGATGATCTCCCACTTTCATGCTAGTATGGGAAATGGTTGCATCATCCCCTTAGACTTCTTCCTCTCTACCTTCACTTGCGGACACACCAGGCACTTTGATGTATACTCAGCTATCTCGTTATTCATATTATCCCCCTAATAATTCTCTTGGAGATCTTGATACATCTTTGTGTTTCCTAGTGAATAGATAAATTTGAACTATGTGCATCATCCAAATGTTCCCCCTTTACCTCAGGACTTGATGGAAGACATAGTCTATTCCCAAATCTCACAATTCATTCTCCATTAACATTCAACTCTAAGGATTTCACTATTCTAAAAGCTTCCACTTTCTTCTGAATTCCAAAATCATCCTTTTGATCATCCTTTAACCTTTACAAAACAGAAAGTTAATCAATCATTTATGAAAGGATTAATGATGTTCCCTTCTTTATGATTCCCATTTCCATCTTTATCAAGTCTAATAAGATTGGATACTTCTCAATTCTCATCAATGATAGAATCATTGGGTACTTTCTACTTAGAGCATCTTCCACCTTGTTCGTTTTCCCATGGTGGTAATGGATTGAGCAGTTATAGTCTTTGATCAGCTCTAACCGTCTAAATTGGTTCATCTTCAAATCTTTCTGTATGAACATATAGTTGAGGATTTTGTGGTCTCTATATATTTCACACTTCTCCCCAAAGTGATAATGACCCTACATTTTTAAAGCGAAGATCAGCGCAGAAAAATCACATTCATGTGTTTGATAATTTTTCTCAGGACCTTTCAATTGTCTTGAAGTATAGGAAATGACTTTGTAACATTTCATCAACACAAAACACATTCCCCTCTTTGATGCATCACTGAATACCCCAAATAGTTATCCACTTGAGGGTTAAGTGAGCACAGGTATAGTGATAAGCCTCATTTTTAACTCCTTGAAGCTTTCTTCGCATTCATAACTCCAAGAAAACTTTACTCCCTTCCTAGTTAGCTTGTTTAGAGGGTTAAAAAATCATGAGAAATTTCTCAAAAATCATCGACAATATCCACCTAACCCCAAGAATATACGGATATCGTTTACCAATGTTGGCCTCGAACATTCTTCAATTTAATATACTTTATAGGAATCCATAGATATCTCATTGCTTGTGATGATATGGCCCAAGAATGAGACCTCTTTCAACCAGAACTCACACTAGATGTACATTTCCTATAGCTTCTCCTTACACATGGTCTCTAATATAGTTCATAGATGCTCCTCATGAGCCCCCTTGGATTTAGAGTATATCTAAATGTCATCTCTATAGAATACCAAAAATTTGTCGAGGTAATCCCTAAAGACTCTATTCATCACATCCATGAAGATTTTTGGATCATTAGTGAGTCCGAAAGGCCTTATTATGAATTCATAGTGTCGGTATCTTGTACAAAAATCAGTCTTGAGGATATCTTCATTCTTTACCCTTATTTAATAATATCCTGACCGCAAATACACCTTCGATAAGTACTATGATCCACGCATCTGATCAAACAAGTCATCGATTTGTGTGAGATGATACTTGTTATTTATCATGATTTTGTTAAGTTCGTGATAATAGATGCAAAGGAGAATTGACCCAACCTTCTTCTTGACAAAGTGGACTGGTGCACCCCATGGTGACACACTTGGGCGTATAAACCCTTTATCCAGATTCTTTTGTAGTTGTTTCTTCACATCTTCAATCTCAACAATAGCAATTCTATATCGAGTATTGGATATTGGAAACACCCCAGGTGAAATATCAATTGAGAATTCAACATCACTTCTCGGAGGAAGACTAGGAAATTCCTCGAGAAACACTTCAGCAAATTCCCTGACAATAGGCATGTCTTCAAGGATGGTTGCCTCTTTAGACTCAATCATCTGAGCCAGATACGCATCCTCATAGGGTGGTAATATCCATGCTTTATATGATGGAGCTAAAGAAGATTCATCTTTCTCTTTTCACTTCTATAGAATTGAGGGTTAATTCTCCACGTTGAGAGTGATTTCCCTATCATGGTAATTTATGTTGGATCTATATAGAGAAATCCAATAGATGCCAAGAATTGCATCAAATTTTACCAGAGGGAGTTTGACGAGGTTCGCCGAGAAATTAAATCCACATATTGATTGGGGAGGAGTTATATTCCTATGATGCAATGATTGCCCCATTTTCCATACTCAATAACATCTTTACTTCTATGGTTTTTGGTGGTGCTGGGATTGTTCTACTAAACATTTGGGATATAAAAGATTTCATAGAACCTGAATCAAAAATTAAATTCACTATTCTAAAATTAATAACTAGCGTACCTGTTACCACTTCGTTGTTGGGGTTCACTTTGGTAGTAGTGATGGAAAAAGCTCTACCTTTTTTACTTTGGAGGTTGTTGGTTACCTCCGAAAACCCTTTCCTTAGGGAACTAATTTGAAAGTTTCCCTAGTTCATTACAGTTGAAGCAATGAACAACATGTTGAGGGTCGAGTGGAGAATTCATCTACTTTTTCATAGTTGAACGTTTTTATTGGAGATAGTTAACAACTAGGTGCCCTTCTCTTCCATAGCTAAAGAATTTTCTCATCGCCTTCAGGCAATTTCCAGGGTGCTTATTTCCCCACCTTTGGAAAGTGGGGTTCTAGATCTTCTTAGCACCCTTGGATTTATCAATCAGACTGCCTGCATTCAATTACACCTTACACTTCTTATCCCCATGATACCCCTAAGATTATTCGATCTTCATTTCGACCTTGAGGGAACATCAGAAAATTTCCTCATAGCTGTCGAAGGTCACAGATTTCCAGCACTTTCTATAGTCTAGGTTTCAGCCCACCAAAGAAGTGGTCAACCTTGCATTTTGGGGGTAACAACCAAGACAGAAGCATATCGTGCAAGCCTTGGAATGTTTTCCTTATTTTCTCTAATAGATTCATCATCTTTTTTCTTGAGGGAAAGGAATTCCATTTCCATCTTAATTTGGAAGGTTCATGGAAAATATTTATCAAAAAACATCTTTTGGAAATCCTTCCATTCCAACACCTCGATCCGTTCCTCAGGCTTCGTATTTTTTGTCAATGTCCACCATTGATTAGCTTCACCTTCCACAAGATAAGTATCCTGGAGAAACATCTATTGTGAAGAACATTTAATGTTGGAGACAATCTTTTCAATGGTGTTGATTCATTGTTCGGCGATTGGCGGATCAGATGATCCATTAAAAGTAGGTGGCCTTTGTCTCATGAATCTCTCGATAACAACTTTTTCTTTCTTGAGGGGGGGGGGGGGGTTGAACATTCCTCTTGACCCATGTTTCTATTCAAATCTTGATTTAAATAAGTGAGAAGCATGGAAAAGTTCATGATTCTTACTCCCATCAGATTTGGCATCTCATTACCACCGACATCACATTGATTTTCACATAGGTTGTTTGCCCGAGTCCTCCTATTATCGACCATTGGCTAGAATAAAGGAATGTTAGGGGTAACACATAAAGGGTAATCCAAGGACAAAACTAATGACTTATAAATAACTTTTATTTCCTTATCTTATTAATCCATAGGCTTCAATCTATGATATTCATGATCTACTTGCTAACATATATTCTTAGGGGAATTTTTTTAATATCCTTAATAAGGGTTCATACTAAGCTTGTGAATTTACCAAAGCATATCCCACGAGAGTGTCGTAACCAATAGTGCAGCAAGGACCGTTGTTCTGCACCGGCTCTTGGTTGAGTGTAGCTCAAAGCAGTGTTTTCTGGTTTTTCCCACTAGGGTACATCTATGTCGGAGCCGCCTCTAACATATCGTATCCAGATAGGGATGTATTTGCTTAATAAACCAGTTACTCAATACTCACCAATAATTAAGAATATTTTTATAATACTTATTATTGTCTCTAATTATTCACTTGGGTTTTATAATCCTAATACTAAAAATAACCAAACCAATCATCTGATACCAACTATGACAACCCTTCTTTTCATTATTGACTTAAACATGAATTATTACATAAACTTCACTCGATACAACATAGAATATCTAGAGGTATAGTTTCTTTGTGGATTAAGATAATTACATAAAAACTTTAAACATGAAATACAACATCTTTATTGAAAACTTCCTTTACATGACCACTACATTCCCTCATACTTAGCCCTGCATGGGATAACTTGAACACATGCCTAAGAAAAGGGTGAGCTATAAAGCCCAGTAAGTGAATAAACATGACATAACTAGAGGAATAAAATACATGTTAGACAACAGGCATATTAATGGGGAAAAGAGAAACTTGATCATAAAGGCATGATTAAACATTATAATCATAACATGGAAATGCAGCAACAACACTTACAAAGGAAATAGCATGAGCCAAGGCTCATTGCACATGGAGCATGAGTAAACCCTCATTTCACATGAAGCATGAGTAAACCCTAGTCACACTTGAATTATCATGAGTCAACACTTATTGCACATGATGTATCATAATACTATACTTTACCCAATGCGTTTAAGCGCTATCATGGCATATCTTTCTTAAACATTTCATTTCATGCATAAGTGTGCCACATGGATCATATAACATGGAATCAATCAACACCATAAGTTATTACATGATTAAATAATATGAAATAGATACATTAAAGTAACAATAAATTTTTATATGTGCATAAAGTTGAATACCCTTGATAGATACATGGTTATGGTATTCACTACAGAATGATCTTGGTTTGGAAAAACGCGGTGCAATTACGATAGCGTAACGACGTGACATAAGGATTCATGAAAATGGTTGATTTGAGAGAAATGGTTTTCATCATATGTACATGAAACATACAGTATGGGGGTGGTATAGATACATTCCCCAACAAACGTAATGGAATTTGATGCATAATACAAAATAATTACTCTGATGTAAAAGAGGAGAGAGAAATCCCTCACGTAATTTCAGAATGGTAACAGGTGTACATGGGAGGCATTAATGAGATAGAAAGGGGTATCACATCATCGAAAAATTAATAGGACACTATGGGTGAGGTGAGAAATCATACCCCAAAATTTATAATTGAAAAAAAGGGCATAAAAACTTAAAAAAATTAGGCAAAAATGAGAAAGGAAGAAATCCCTTACTTGGAAGTGCGATCCCAAAACCTTGAGAGAGGCAAGAGAGATGATTCTTGGGAGCTGGGGGCACCTCATGAGGATTTTAGAGAGAGAAGGGCCTGGGTTGGATGAACTCCAAAGGCATTGATTGAATAGGAAGTGGGAGATTGGTTTGGTTTATATAGGAAAGATGAGGGAATTATTTATTATATAGGTTTGAGACACCACACATTAAACTAATCAAAACCACCAACAATCCCATGGTTTTTCCCATGGTTTTTACCAAAGGGGAGTGGAACACAATATTTTATTAGGTCAATGGCCTAAATTTTTAAAATAATAGGGTTTCTTATGTGGAGGTGAGTCACACTCTAAAGTAAAAAAATTTAAAAAGAAAACTGTTTTAAAAACCTTGAAGGGTTCACTAATGCTTTGTAAAATAAATCAAATAGACCCAAAATCACATTATTTTAATTTTAAAACATATACTTTTCAAAAATAGTGTTTATATTATTTTATTAGAACATTATTGGGTTATTATGATATCATAAAACAAATTATATATTTAAACGATAATTAATTTTTACCCAAAAATTCGACTGTGTCCGAAAATTATGAAAAATTCACTATTGGATAATTCCAACATCCTGATTCCAAAAATAATATTCATTTTATATAAATAAATTTTATAAATATGTGAGTTTTTACTTGTTAAATACAAAAAAACATTTATCAAAAATTGACGAGTTTTGATAAAAACAGCTTTTAAACCTTAATAAAAATTACAATTTCATTCACAAAGTTATACAAAAATTTATTAAAAAAATTAATATAATAATAATAATATTTTACTAAAATATTTTTTAATTCAAAAATCCATTAATTCATAAAAATAGATTTCTTAGTTGAATATTAACTAAAAA
Source organism: Viscum album (assembly GCA_963277665.1). Lineage (NCBI taxonomy): Eukaryota > Viridiplantae > Streptophyta > Magnoliopsida > Santalales > Viscaceae > Viscum > Viscum album. Next base: position 511,245,863 of record OY728142.1, on the reverse strand, counting down.
TACTATTTTCATTTTAAAAACTATTTACAAAGTAATAATAACAAAATGAGTATATATTAATTATTATACACTAAATAATGCACATAATCATAGTTAAAAAGTCTTTTTACCTCACCCATTATAGAACCCGCATAATACCGAAGGTTAAAGTGCGCGATGGTGGTATACTCTTGGGGTGGCTCATAAAACGTCGCTTAGGTGGTAATCTCTATTAACTTCCACTTCTCCTGTAGTTGATTCCAGTCAATCTTAACGTGTTCATGATCGGATTGGGATTGGTCAGGAGAGAATCCCAAGGATTCCACCTCCTTTCTGATCTCTGGCAAAAGGGATTCATACAAGGTAAGTCTACTGGATGAGGCCATCACTTCCTTTATATGAGTAAATTATATTTGTTAAAGCCCAATATTTATACTAATCTTGTGATCACTGTTCAACGACTATATTATCAACAGTCAGAATTATTAATGGTAATTTAAAATCCAAAAACATAAAACCAAAGAAGTTCACATTTTATATATCCCGTTTACACAATAATACATTTTATTAGATCAAGATGGATTTTCATTAATGAATGTTTTGGTCATTACACCCATCCATAGAGAACACGATCTATCCATCCACACTTAGAAGGGTTTCATTCGCTCGATAATAGATGTACAATCATCTCGTCTATACCACTTTCCCTAAAACTCTCATGCCTACCTAAATTGATCAAGGAAACCCAGCTAGGATAAAAAAACCTAGTCTTTATTAACCATTAATTAATGATTTATTAAGTAAGAATAAACATAATAAAGCCTAGAAAATAAATAATTAAATTTTCTTGGGAATGTTAGGTAAAATACATAACAACATTAATCAAGGGGTACATAGGTATTATTGAAAAACTTCTTTAACATGCTCATAATTTTCCATCATCCTTAAAACAGCAGGGAATAACCTTGTGATATACATAAAGAAATGGGTGAGATATAAATCCTAGTAAGGGAATCAACAAATAATAACATGAATAATTTATTACATGATAGACTGTAGGCATTTAAATGGGGAATAAAAGGGGTGAGAATCATAAAAATTAACCAAGAGGATTGTTATAGAATTATAACATAAATTCAACATAGGACTGTGGAATCAACTTTAAAAATGACATCATAAGAATAAATAGAGGTTAAAACCCAAGAAATAGTAACATAATTTTTTTAGGATAACATCTCTTTCACCATACGTGGAATATCATGATACTAACACATTACCCATTACATTGGAGCACTATTTTGGTGCAGCCATCATAATCATATAATTTGCATGAATTAGTGTGTCACATTGATCCTATAGCATAAGAACATATTTAATCACATTAAATCCAATAATTAAGGATTTTGGGTTATATAAATAGATGTTATCAATTAGTGATTTATAAGTAAAACTACGTGAATATCCTTGAGTAGAAATGGGTATGGGTATACACCTCACATATGATTAAAATGGAAAATCATAGTGATATATTGGTATCCTAATAGCATTACATGATGATTAATAAAATGATTTAATGAGAGATAAATGGGTCTATCATAACATGGATAAAAAAATAAAAAAATGAGGGACATGTAAGAACATGATAATCATAAAAATTGGGGAATTAATAGGCATAAGACAAGGAAAGTTTTGGAATAAAAACTTATCATGGAAAAATCAAATGATAATTTCAGCATCATAATGGGGGTAAATTTTGAATAATGAAAGAGATTAATGAGAGTGAAAAGGGAAAAAATCACTTGGAAATTATACGGGAAATAATAGGAATGTGTAAAAACATATCCAAAAAATAGGCATTTTAAGATATTGTGTATTACATAAATAAGGTTCTTGAATAAAGGGGAAAAAGAGAATATCACTTACTAAATTTTGGTATAGTAACAATCTAGGTAAATACAATAATGAGAAGGGATAACGATCTATCATTATTAGTACATAAATCTAAAATTATAGGGATATTTATAAATCCATGAAAACAAAACCAATTGAGATTTATTAGGTTAATTAAAATGATGTTTATTGAATTCAAAAGAAGAGAGACAAATCTATTATATTAAGAGGGTGATCCTAAAATCCTATAAGGAACTTCATGAGAGCTTGGGGTACCATTAAAAGAATCTAAATAGAGTAGAACCGATTAATGAAATTCTTCATGATTGTTTAGTGAGGGGGAATGGGATGTTGGGTTGGTTTATAAAGGAAAATAGACGGGATTTCTTTATAATTACCCTATCTTATAACTTGGATTCAATACAATAAAACAATAATAATAGAAAACCTAACCATTTCATTATAGTGACTCTATATTTTAAAAACATTGACATTAAAGAACTTTTGAGTAATACTTAATCATTATAAAAATAGATTACTAAAGACCGTAGATAGTATAGTTCCTTTGGGAGGATGGAAACACAAACATTGGTACATATATGAGCTACATCATATCCCACTAGGTTATTCTTGACTAGATCTTTTCAAAGACATATCAAACACAGTACATATCATCTTAACCTAGGGGAAATAAAAAATAAAAGTGGTTATCTCAAATTCTTATAAACGGTAAACAAGGGATACATGTAAACATAAACATGATCATAATGGAATGAGAATTTCATGAAAATAGAAGATCATACCCTTCATATCAATGATCATAATACATATCATTGCATAATTATTGGATGTTTATAAGACATTAATCATAATAAAATGGTTATCATAATCCATGAAATAATAATGTAAAACATGGAATTGTGGAGAACACATAATCATATAATGATTTACATAGTATCCAAGGCAACACCACTAAGACCATCTTAATAGTACAGGTTCACTCTATATACCATTATAGTAGACCGAGTTCCCTCCCATGGCCATCATAGTAGCATGAGTTCACTCCTCACACCATCTTAGTAGTCATGGTTCACTCTCATATATATCATAGTAGTCATGGTTCACTCCCAAGACCATCTTAGTTTATATCACAAGATATAAAACATTACCCAATTCAATGGAGGGAGATATAGGTCCCACCCATCACATAATGTCATCAAGCATACAAGTTACACAAGATCATAAATAAAAATATCATAACACATTAAATGGAATGGGTATCATAAACATATAAAAATACAATAAAATGTAGAAAGAGCCAGGTTTCATAATCATTTCATTAAAACCATAACACCTGAAAGAGAAATGTATTTCATAAATAAATAACAAGTAAAATAGCAATGGATTTTATAAAGACAATGAAATTAAGAATAATACATTAATAGAATGGATAATAATGGAACTATTAGATCATTTCTTTCAAGGGAATGAGTAACATCAATGGAAGTCATCTTATATGGAAAACAATTTTTGAAATACCTTTCAAAAGTGCTACGTGAGGAAAATATCCTTTATTATTTGAAAAAGTATTTTTAATGCATATAATCATTTGAAAATCATTTTCATAGAAAATATATTTGAAAACATATAATAAAATTTGAAATAATATTTAAAACATTTTCCTTAAATATTAATAATATAATCTTAAAAAAAATTTGAAAGAAAATTTCTTTGAAAACACTTTGAAAACATATAAAGAAGGCTGATAAATGTTATGAAACCCAATTTTTTAATGATACTCTGAAATAATTTGGATAAATATTAGAATAAATTTCAAAAATATTTTCAATAGAAACTTATAAATGAAGATATAAATCATTTTTTAAAAACATATTTCCTTGAAAATTATTTTTAAAATAATTTTCTTAAAATGTAACCTTTAAAAAATGTAATGTAAGATTCAATGAAATTACAGTGAGTAAATATGTACATATCGTATGATGTAAGAAGAACATTCCTTATTCATAATAAAATAGTTAGAAAGAATCCTTGTTCAAAAAGTGACAAGAAGATTCATTTTAGGTATTGGTAAAAGACAAAAATGATAAAGTTGTCTTTTAAATCTTATAGGATAATGGTGTAATATCATTGAAACTCATTTTTAGAAAACATAGATTTATGACCGAAGGGTGGGTAAAGTCAGGATTTCTTAAAAACACATTGTTAACTATATTATGTGACAAAGTGTAGAAAAATGGTACCAATACATTGGTATATCATGAATAACCATATGAGAGTATAAAAAAATGATGTTCATTGAGAGATGGAACATAATATGACATCAATAGAAGCAAAAACATAAACAATCATGAAAAGTGATGAAATTGTCTCAATAAGAAATTATAACATGGTCACATGGGATCGTAGTCTCCATATAGGAAAATAAAAATTATATAAATATTAATATATCATTAAAATAATTATATTCATGATAAAATATGTAAAATTTAATTATATACACTTAAATAGTTTATGTTCATAACAAAACATGAGTATGAAAAAAGGTAAATTAAGACAAAACTATTTTTCAGATTTGGTGACTTTTGGAACTTAAACCCCAGGAATGAAAGATAATAAAAATGGAAATGTGAATACCCATAAATTTAAGTATAATATACATAGAATAAAATTATGGTTAGTAAATACACCACACTAATGGAAATAGTGGTGAATGTAACATGTATCTCACAAAAACTAAAAGTGTTATAAAATACCCTTACCTTGTGTATTGACTCACTCCATACTCATACATTTTTAATATATAACAAATTTATGTTTATTATAAAATTTTTACATAATAATATTCATACATCTATTAGTATATATTGATTTATTATGACCTCATATTACACAATTGTTAAAGATCTTATATTAAGGATTCACATCAGGTAATATTTTCTTTGTTCTTTGCATGTGTCTTAACTTGTCATATCGTTGGTCCTTAGAATTATTTGATGCATCCAAAATGCATAATATGATATAGATATCATTAATATAAATTATATTTATACTATAATAACCGATATCATAATGAAGTATGAAAGGGAATACACCATTCATAGAGACGGTAAGCCGAACATACACATTAATATTATTTGCATCTTTATTTTCATATTGAAATAAAGGATGAAAATGACATATATATATCTGTATGTATATATATATATATCATTATTCCAGTATAATTAATATATTTTATAAGTTCACTAAACCATTCCTTAATACATTCTATGTGGTGTGTGAACGAATCACATCTCTTTGATGGGGTCGTAGTCTACACTTCGTAAAATGAGATTATCATATTAAAACCAAATGAAGTGAAGTGATGGGTGTTTTAAAATAAAAAAAGATTAAATAAATAATAAATATAATATGTTAAATATATAAATATAGTTTTCATCATAAATTCCACAATGATAGGTGGTAAATAAGAAATGACCAATAATCGTTTCGTTAGGTAGTAGTTAACCATACATATAAATAGTATGTTCGATATCTATTAGAAGGAGGTGTGTATAAGTGTAGGATGAAAAAATTGTATAAAATAATCCTCTTATATGTTTTATATTGGTTTTTTCATAAAATAATATAATAAATAGAGTGTAGTGGGTGAACACAGAAAATAAAGGGAAAGAGTTTGAGAGATGATGTTACCTCTTATTCGGGTAACTACTTTTGGTTTATGAAAAAATGATTCATTGGGAAGATTTTTGAATAAATTAAGTATTCAAGGTATATGTTAGTATTTATTGGGGGATACTTGGGTAGATCATGGATGAACATAAAATGTTTGATAGGTGGAGGAATTGGTAGAGGTGGTGGCCTTTTATAGTGGAGGATGAGTGACACTCTTGTAAACTTTTGATGAGATAATTCAACCAATGTTTTCATGTTTCACATGGATACAATAATGTACCAAGGTAAATAAAATTGATTAAAGGGTAAAAATATATCTATCAAATGGGTTTTGGACATGTTTCTATGTGTTTGGGTCTTGAATTTATGGTCTAGTACTTTATTAACCTAATTTTTCTCTTAACCGATGCAAGTAATTTTAATCACATTCACTAATATTTTTTGTAAAAAAGAATTTTGATTTTATTATAGATTATAAAATATTATTATTCAAAATATGGAATCAATTTTGAGAAATTATAATCATATAAGGGGAAAAAATTAATTTAAAAATAATCCCACTAACGAGACAACACTGTAGGGTTTTAATGTAAAAGCATCGAAATCTTTGATATGTTTTTATATCCAATTTCAATGTGAAATTGGTCCCAATGACATAAATTTGATTAATTAATAAAATATTATATAACTAAACTATTAATCCAATTTAAAATATAATTTATCCATATAAATAAATTTGATGAAAATCAATTTTGAATTAAAATCCAGTATTTTAAACTTTTCTTTAAATGATGAATCCTTACATAAATATACCTAAAATTTATCCTAACATAATTTTTAATATTTATATTACAATTATAATGTTTATTTTGAAAAATTATATCATAAAAGTTCAAAAAATTGGATTTAAAATGGGTTCTCTTTTGAAAGGCTGTTTAAAATGCCTTAATTAAAATATAGGCTTTTAAGCATAAAATTGGATTTATTCTTATCTTACATATATCAAATCATTTTAATGATTCTAAAAAATATTTGGTTGAATACATAACATAATTATTAATTTAATATCACTTACCAATTGTAATTACTTCTATTTTACTTGGTAAAAATAGCTTTGTGACTAAGACAATATTTTCCTTTATATTCTATATGTTTTTAAATTCATTTATTTGATACCTATGAATTCATTTTATATTTTTGTAAAACACATATTTTCATAATTTTGTTAATAATATTCATATCCATAATCTTAATGGCTAGGTTATATTCCATTCTAATAATATTTGCAATTATATGTTATAGTTATATTAGACTTGGTCTTGCGTGTTACCCAAGACATCAAGGGAGGTCAATCTTGTGTGTAATGTATGATAACAATATTTTTCTGTGTAACTCACATCATATTTAGATTCTAGGAAACATATAACAAGTCATATCTAGGTGAAAAAAATTAATTAGGGAAAATATATTTTTAGTGTCGTGTAAAGTGAAAAAATGTCAATAGATTAAATTAACATGAAAAAAAACACAAAAATCATGGGGTTTAACATTCAACCCCACTTAAAATGATTTTTCCCTCAAAATTAATTTGGGTTATCCATGGTTTAATAGTTTAATTCTTTATTAATAGAAACACACATCGAAAAAATGGATACTAAAACTTACCTTAAAAAGGGAATTTTGGAACCATAACGGTTACCCAAAGTAACATATAATTGGGTTTCGACGTAGGAGAACATAGATAGAGAGTGATAATTAGTAATGAAAAAAATTGTAAATATTTATATCGAGTGATTGAGGTCATGAATCACAAACAAGTTACTATTCAATGAAAATTTTAGGTCCTCAAAGTGATAAATCTGTTATGATTTAAAAGGCCATCAGCGTGACGAAAATTAAGGTATTAGGTATAAGGACCCGACCTTATTACATTAAATAATATAGAATTTAGTAAAGAAATCAATTCCTTTCACATTGAGGATCTTTTAAAGTTAAGAGATTTAGTGAACTGGGACATCATACATTCATAACATTACAGATTATTACAGAGTGGATACAATAAAAACAGTATTCATTTCTTTCAAAATATATATTTTTTTGAATAAAACATGATTTCATTGATAATTGTTCAAACATTTAGATTGGCTTCCTTAATTATCTTACACATCCTTATAACCTATGAAAATAATTTAAAAACCTTGTATGAGCCCCAATATCTCATTAATGGATATATAAATAAGGCAATAAGACATTATTCCATGAATACTTGTAATGTATGAAAATATTATAAAAAGACATACTTGTCACCCATATATATATATACTTAATTTTTGAAACATGAGATTTTCACAAGATTCCAACAAAACATGAGAACATAAGAAAACCATAAAGTTATAATGGGGACTTACTTACATAATATTGTAACCCCCATGGCTACCTTAGAATTTGTAACCCTCACAGCTACATTACAATTTGTATCCCTCATGGCTACCTTACAATTTGTGTAACCATCGTAGTTACACATGAAGTAACCATACGAATGACCTCTAAATTACACATAACCAATAATTTTGAGGGAAATATAGGTCCAAACCTTCATAAAAAACAATTTACAAGAACCATAAAATAATCATACATCAAGAATAATTGCATAAAAACATTGTTTTTGAATTTTGTAAAACAGGATTTTAAAAGAGGTTTTTAAAATAAAAGTCCATTATAATTATCGTATAATTGTAGTGATACTTAATATATTGTATGGAATACGTATATACATGGTAAATAAAATTAATTAAAAATATTATAAACAAAATTCATCTCACAAGCAATTTTAATACTACATAAATAATGAAGTAGAATGAATGTTAACCCAAAGAATGAAAATCGGGTTATGAATTCCCTTACCTCGGGTTTTTATTCATTGAAAATCATTTAAACCTCCAGTATAATGGTTAATAAACTTTTATTAATATCTTAATGAAATATATAAATTTTTATAATACTTTATAATAAAATTTCATTACATCAGTTCACCCATTAATTGTTAGTATTTTGTCCTTGCATTTGTTCTGGGTGCATTCTTTACATGTTTCCATGACCTGTTAATTGATGTTCTTGTAAATTGGAAGTAAAAATCCAGAATTGGAATGGAGTGGTATTTAAATACTTTTAGAACCATATATTATACAAAAAAGGTAATAAAACATTAGTCCATGAATACTAGTAATGTATGAAAACATTTTAAAGAGACATACTTGTAACCCATATATATATACTTACTTTGTGAAACATGAGATTTAAACAAGATTCCCAAAAAAAATGAGAACATCAATAGAACTAGAAAGTTATCATGGGGACATACTTAAATAATATTATAACACCCATGGAGACCTTGGAATTTGTAACCCTCATAGCTACATTACAATTTGTAACCCTCATGGCTACCTTAAAATTTGTGTAACAATCGTAGTTACACATGGAGTAACCATATGACTGACCTCCAACATACATATACCCAATAAATTTGAGGGAAATATAGGTCCAGAACTTCATCATAAAAAATTTACAAGAACCATAACATAATCATACATCAAGAATAATTGCATAAAAACAATGTTTTTGACTTTTGTAAAACAGGATTTTAAAAGAGGTTTTTAAAAGAAAAGTCCATTATAAATATCATATAATTGTAGTAATACTTAATATAGTGTTTGGAATATGTATATACATGGTAAATACAATTAATTAAAAATATTATAAATAAAATTCATCTCACAAACAATTTTAATTCTACCTAAATAATGAAGTAGAATGAATGTTAACCCAAAGAATGAAAATCGGCTTATGAATTCCCTTACCTCAGGTTGGTTTTACTTCAAACTAATTTAAACCACAAGTATAATGGTTAAAATAGTGTTATTAATATCTTAATGAAATATATCAATATTTATAATAAATTATAAGATCTTTTAATTACATCAGTTCACCCTTTAATTGTTAGTATTTTTTTCTTTGCATTTGGTTTGGGTGCGTTCATTATATGTTTTGCATGTTCGGTTCATGGATGTTATTATAAATTGGAAATAAAAATCCTGAATTGGAATGGAGTAGTATTTAAATATTTTTAGATCCATAAATTATACCATTTATCATTTTTAATTATTACATGAGGATGATTAATAAGGTAAAACATTATTGATATTTGTTTAGGTCATTTTAGCAATTCATCGATCGTAAAAAACTCATTTTGTTTATTAAATTAATAACATGTGTGAAAAAAGATTAAAAAATCTTATAGAATATATAATACATAAATTATAATATATTTCTACCATAAAAATGGTTTCATGATTAGTATTGAAGGAAATAAAAGAAATTGAAATCACATAGTCCACGATATCGGTAATTCGACAAATCAGAGACGGTGTTTTGATTTCATGAATAAGTTGGAGAGAATAAGAAATATAATGGTGAGTATTCCATAAACATTATGAAATCCATAATATGTTAGATACAGTATAATTAATTCCTCTTGGATAAGGGGAGGTGAGGAAAGAAGATGAAAATAATGGAACATAAAATAAAAGTAAATTTGAGATATCCCTTATGAAATTTTCGCAGCCTAATGACATTGCTTAAAATTTCCCAAACTATTTTGATTAGAGAAAAGGGGTATCTCCTAATTTTTACATAATATGATAATTAAAGGAGATATGGAATGACATATCCCAACATAAGAAAAAATAAATTTAAATTTATAACATAAAATGAAAGAAAAGAAAGAAAACAAAAGTGGATTTTACCTCTTGATCTCTTCTCTTTGAGATCCTTCTTAAGGCCTTTGGATTTGAACTTTTGGTGAGACCAGAAACTCTAGGAAGTGGGGAAGAGGCTTGGTTGGGGTATTTTATAGAACATAGGTAAGGCTAAAGTCTTGAGAGGTGTGGGAGGAAGAGGGGAATGATGGTGTTTTTTATAGTGGAGGTGAGGAGGTATTTTTCATTATTTTAATCATTATTATAATATTGTTGCACAAGAATATGAATAGTTTTAATTCATATGACAAAAAATAGTAATAATGATATGTGAGTTCTAAAAAAGTGGGATTAAATCACCTGTAATGTCATAAATAGGGTATTTAACTGATAATTTGAATATACAGTATTTTACCGTATTTCACGATTCATCAAAAATTCAAGAATTTTAGAAAAATCAAAAAAATTAACCCTAACCATTTATCGACAAATGGAATTCAAAAATGAACTCCATTTTTTGAATATAGTTTTCTAAATATTATTAATTTAATTTTTAAATAAAATCACACTCAATTTAAAAATTAAAATTTTTAATTTTATAACTATTTTAAATAACATTGAAAAATTAACCAAGATGTCATTATCTTAAATCGTTATGAAAATAAAATAATAATAAAATTTAGAATTAATTGGGGTCATATTACTGTTCACATTACTATTCTTAAGGGTATGTTACTGTTCACCAAAAAATAAGTTGGTTCCATCAGTCTCCAAATAACTTACTGAACACAATTGTAGATAACTGTTTTCTAAATTCAAAAAATAGAAGAAGTAAAATTATGTTTATAGTATAGTTGTAAATATACAATTAAAACAAACATTCATGCATTTAAATTTATTTTTAGAAAACCTTGGGGTGTTACATTTGGAAAATAATTTTTTGAACAATTTTAGAACGTTGATTAATTATTGATAAATTTATATGATCAAAATTTCAATCTTGGGTTGTGCTTTGAATAATTTATAATAAATCCATTACCTCATGTAATGAATGCCCAAAAATTAACATTGATGAATAAATAACTAAAATACACTTTTAACATATCTGAAGTCCCATAAAAGAATGAAAAATCCAAACTATTTATCTATTCAAAATCAACATGCATAAAACTAAAATGTAACATTACTGGTTCATCATAAATATTTACTCGTTAAAAATAAATATACATTAACCCAGACATCACTTAGGCTATATTTAGGTGTGAAACCCTTATCATTATTCAGTCATGGTTTCAAGACCTGTGGACTTTCTAGACTTGATTAGTTTTCACCCAACATATATGATGCCCTTCTCCAAAACAAAACTAATATAATTTCCAAAATATAAAATATAAAAATCCTAGAAATAAGTTTGATCACTCAATTTAATTTGAACCAAGGTTTTTAATAAAAACTCAATGAAAAAAACACATCCTATGATGTTTAACTAAAACTAATAATAAACGGTTAACCTTATAACCCTCCTCAAAGATGAAAATAAAAAACTTTTGAAAGAGTGTCACAGAATTCACTTAACATTGATTCCCATGTAAATCACAATGTATCACCTGGTTGTCACATTCTAAATTTTAGAATACCTTTATCATATATTCTCTTGAAACATGGTAACAACTTTAATTACCATAAATACTTTTAGAATACATGCATGCTTCTTCATTCCAAAGTATACTAGATTTATTCATTAAATCAGAAAATGTTGTAAAATTCATCAGTCATAGCTTAAAACACCTAAAAGACCATAATTAGTTCCAAGGAAATACATAATGTACCATTTACTTATTCACATCCCATGTGTCATTATCTATACAACATTATCTTATCATTAAGAATAAATTAGTGTCTACCTTGGCATAGTCAAAATAATATCTTATCATTAAATAACTTCACTATTCAAACATAAATATGTTAATACTTAGAAAAAAGAATAAGTAAAACAATACATGAATATTTCATCATTCATAACATTTGAATACAAATTCATAAATAATTATATTACTTTATCCCTAATCCATTAACAATAATACCTCTTTCCCTTCCAAATTTCATCTGTAATTTCATAATCATCTATAATGTAACCATTACTCACACCACAATGCTGATTTTTATCATGAACATTCCTATTGCGACATTGGGTTTCATAGTGACCATTTTCTCCACGCATAAAACACTTAACCTCCAATGACTACTTAGGAGTCCAAAATTTCCATCCATTTCGTTAACCGAACTCTTTATTTTTCCTTTGTAGTAACTTGAAGTGTATCCTTATTTTCCAAAGTCAAAACACCTTCTTGTTCCTCTAAGACTTTTTCATAGGTGATTTTTTCCACATCCATGAAGCAAAGGAAGACAAATATTCTTTCCTCCATGATCTTCATTTCCATAACTCTCAACAGACTCATTCTTTCTCTTCCTTGGTGTGTATGAGAGTCAGTTAAAGTAAACATTGTTAATCATCTTCCATGAAAACAAATTAGGAATGATCACCACATATTTCACTCCAGTGATCATCCCACTTGACTACTCATTAGAAAATATTCCATCACATTCACTATTAATCTAGTTTCTTTCTAGTTCCCTCTATTCAACAAAAACTAGTAGTATAGTTTGAGCATTGCATAACATAGAATAAAACCCATAGATATGAAAATAATTACTTATTGTATATCTAAATTAGGAATCCTTCCTTTATCTAGTATACTCTAGGTTCATCCTAGGTTATTCATATACAACTTATATCTATGTATTCCAAGAGTGTTCATGAAGTGTTTGGGAATTTATAAAGCATATCCCATGGGAGTGTCAAACCATGTGTGTAGAAATGCCCATTGTCATATACCATATTACCCTGAGTCAAGCACAGAACATATTATCGGAATTTTTACCCTTAGACACATCTGTGCTAGAGCCACTTCCATTTGTAGCATCCAGATAGGGATATACTTCTAGGAAACAACTCTCTCTATCCTTTACAAACATTCTAAGACATTTTCCTAAACAATTACTCATCCTTATACTTATCCTGAGAGACATCAATAGTGATAAACATCGAATTATACCTAGGGATTTCAATAAAGTTTTCACATCCTATATTCCAATGGTTTACTATGATTTTTATCTAATACCACCTATAGAGACCATCTCTTTTCAAAACATTAACATTTCATAACTTTTGAAGAATACATAATCATTATACACACAGATGTCCAAAGATCGTAGTTGGTATAGTGCCTTTGGAAACATGGAAACTTAAATATTGGTACATATTTGATCTACATCATCTCCCACTAGGTTCTTCTTGACTATATCCCTTCATAGAAATATCAAACATAGTATATATTATCATAACCTAGGGGAAAGTAAACATAAAAGGAGTGAGCTCAAATTCTCAGAAAAGGGTAAACAATGGAGACATGTAAGAAAAACAATTATCATAGGAATATAAGAATGTGATCATGAAATTAGAAGATCATACCTTGCTTATCAAAGATTATAATAGTGATCATGGAATAAATATTTATAATTCATAAGACACAAATCGTATGGATATAGGGAGCATAAGACATTAAATCATAATGTAAAACATGGAATTTTGGAAAACACATAAGCATATAATGACTTCCATAGTAGAAAATAAACCACTTCCAATACCATTTTATTTGTATGGGTCCACACTATATACCATAATATAGTCACGTGTCACTTTCATGGCCATAATAATAGCACAAGTTCACTCCTCATAACATCTTTGTAGTCACAGTTCACTCCCTTGACCATCATAGTAGTCAAGGTTCACTTCAAACACCTTCTTAGTTTATATCATGAGATATAAAACTTCACCCAATGCATTAGAGGGAGATATAGGTTTTACCCATTACATAATGAAATCATATTTACATATTCCAGAAGATCAAAAATATAAATATCATAGGCCAAGAAATGAAATGGGTATCATAAAAATGTAAACATATCATAACATGTGGAAATATATAGGTTTCATAATCATTTCATTAAAATCATAACCCATGAAATAGAAACAGATTCCATATGTATATAACCTGTAAAATAGAAATGTATATCATAAAGACTGTGAAATTAAACATAACCCATTCATATAAAGGATATGAATGGAACTAATAGATAATTTCATCAATGGTAATGAGTAACATCAAAAGATGACATCTTATATGGAAAATAATTTTCGAAATATATTTCAATAACATTTCTCAAGGAAAATATCCTTCCATGTTTGAAAATGTATGTTTAATGCATAAAATCATTTGAAAATCTTTCTCATATAAAATAGTATTGAAAACAGGTAAAGAGAGTTGAAATATTTTTTAAAACGTTTTTCCTTGAAAAGATATAAAATAATATTCAAAAAAATGTTAAAATATTTTTTTTAAAACATCGTGATAACATATAAATAGGTCCTGAAAATGTATTGAAAACCACTTCATTAAATATTCTTTGAAATCATTTCAAAAATGAATAAAACAAATTGGGAAAAAAATTTCATTAGAAACTTATAAAAACTTTTTGAAAACATATTTTAAAAACATATTTCCATTAAAATTAATTTTAACAAAATTTTCATAAAGAGTAAAATTTTAAAAATAAAAAATATTATTCAATGAAATGATGGGGAGTAAATTCATTCATGGCTTATGAGGTCAGAAGAACATTCCTTTTGAGTGGTTAAAAGGATAAGAAGATTCCTTGTTTAGAAAGAGACAAGAAGATTCATTTGAAGAGATTGATAAAATACAAAAATGGTAAATATGTATTTTAAAGCTTATAGGGTAGTGATATAATATTATTTTAAACCCTTTTAAGAAAACATAGATTTTCAACCGAAGGGAGGGTAAAGTTATGATTTATTAAAAACTCATTCATAACTATCTTATGTACCAAATAGTAGAAATATGGTACCAATACATGAGTATATCATGAATTGATAGGGGATAAGAAAATTCAATAAGGCCTTTCAGAGATGGATCATAATATTTCATCAAAGGAAGTATAAACATAAATAATCTCGAAAAGTGACGAGATTGTCTCAATAAACTCTAATAACTTAGTAAATTATAATCATACAATCCATGTCAGGAAATAAAAATTAAATTAATCTTAAAATATCATTAAAAATAATATTCATAATAAAAAATGGAAAATGGAAGTATATATACCTCAATAAATTGGATTCATAACAAAACATTAGTCTTAAATAAGGAAAATTGAGACACGACTATTTTACTGATTTGGTAACTTTTGGAATTTCAACCCCATGAAAGAATAGTAATAAAAATGGAATTTGAATTAACAAAATTTAAACTATAATATAAATTTAATATAATTACTTTTAATACACACACCCAACCAATTAAAGTGTGGCGAATGTAACATGATCTCAGGGAAATTAAAAGTGAAAAAAATTCCCTTACCTTGTGTCTTGACTCACTCTGTATAAATACAAGCTTAATTTATAATAAATATAATT
Source organism: Viscum album (assembly GCA_963277665.1). Classification (NCBI taxonomy): domain Eukaryota; kingdom Viridiplantae; phylum Streptophyta; class Magnoliopsida; order Santalales; family Viscaceae; genus Viscum; species Viscum album. Next base: position 511,229,987 of record OY728142.1, on the reverse strand, counting down.
TAATTATATATCCTTTATAGAATAATTTTATTATATCCATTACCATATATTGTTTTATTACGACATTATGTTACCCTATTGTTAATGATCATATATTAATGTTTCACTTTGTGTAACATTCGCTTTGTTCTTCACATGTGTGTTGACATGTTATATCATTGGTCCTTAAACTTATATCAATATTACAGAATGTATATCATGATATAATTTTCAAGAATATAGATTATATGTATGTAATAATAATATATATCTTAATTAATTATGAAATGGAATATACCATTCTTGGAGACGGTAAGCCGTACGTATGCATGCACACTGTTTTTGTATTTAATATCATATTAAAAGAAAAAAAAGAAAATTATATATATATATATATATAATTAGTACATTTTGATGAATATATCATATATTTTCACTAAACCCTTCCATAATACATTCTATGTGGTGTTTTAATGAATCACATCTCTTTTAGGGGGAAGTAATCCATACTTCCTCAAACAAGATTACTATATTAACACTAAATGGAATGTAAATAGATGTGAGTTATAAAAGGAATAAAAAAGATTAAACACATGATAAATATATTATATAAAAAATATTAATATATTTTCCATCATAATGGACACCAAGATTTGTTATAAGGAAGAAATAAACAGTCATCGTTTCGTGAGGGTGTAGTTAATCGTACATAGAAACAATATGTTTCAAATCCATTATATAGAGATGTGTATAAGTTTAGGTACAAATATTTCATTAAAAACATCATTTTATATTTGGGATACTATTTTTATCACATAATATTAAATTAAAGTGTGTGGAGGGTGTGAACAAAGAATAAAAATGAAATGATCTTGAGAGAAGACATTAACTCTTAATTGGATAACATCTTTTGGTTTACGCCAAAAGGCTTCCTTGATAAGTTTTATGACCAAATTAAGGACTCAAGGTCAAAGGTATTATTTTTTGGAGGCTATTGGGTAAATCATGGACGAAGAAAAATGGTTTTAGAAGTGGGAAGAATGGGTAGAGGTGGTGTAATTTTATAGTGGAGGAGAAGTGTCACTCTTGTAAATATTTGAAGAGATAATTTCATCCATGTTTTCAGGTTATAAGTAGATCAAATAATGGACCAAGGTATATAAAAATTGATTATATGGTCAAAATATGGCCATACAATGGGTTTTGAACATGTGTATATGTCAATTTGGGTTTACAATTTAATACTTTATAAACCTATTTTTCTCTTAACTGATATAATTAATTTTAATCAGTTTCACTAATTTTTTTTTCAAAAATACATTTTACCATATTAGATATTATAAATATTTATTATTAAAAATATGGAATCAATTTTGAAAATTTATAGACACATATGTTGAAAACAATAATTTAAAATTAGTGCCGCTGACGGGATGACATTGTGGGGTTTTAAAGTATATACATACAAAAGATTGTAAGGTTTTTATATCCAATTTAAATGTCAAATTGGTTCTAAGGACATAAATTGGATTAATTTATAATTATATTATATAAATAAATTATTAAACCAATTTAAAATATAATCTAAAATAGTAAATAAATTTTATAAAAAAGAAGTTTTGATTAAAAATCTTGTCTTTCTAATATTTCATTCAAAGATAAAACCTTACATAAATATACTAAAAATTTATCTTAACCAATTTTTTATGTTTATATTCGCAATTTAATGATTATTTTAAAAAATTTAACCGCTAAAAGTTCCAAAAATTTTATTTAAAATGTGTTCGCTGTTAAAAGGTGGTAAAAATTCCTAAATAAAAATATATAGTTTTAAGCATAATTTTTTTTGGGTCTTATCTTATGTCTATATAATTTATTAGATAAATATAAAAAATATTTCATTGAATATATAAAATAAGTGTTACGTTAATATCACTTACAAATTGTAATTAGTTTAATTCTACTTGGATAATATAGCTCTGTGACTATGACAATATTTTCCTTTATATTCAATCGGCTTTCATATTCATTAATTGGTAACCTGTGAATTCATCATATATTTGTATACATTACATATTTTCAGAATTTAGTTAATATTATTCATATCCATAAACTTATATTCTAGGTTATATTCTGTATTAAAAATATTTTTTATAATATATTATATTTAAGTTACACTCAGTCTCACAGGTTATGCAAGACATCGATGGAAGTCGATCTTGTGTGTAATGTACACTAAACTTATTATTACATGTAATTTAATAAAATTGGGGATTGTGGGTAAAATGTTACAAGTTGGCTATGTGTTAAAGGAATGTTTTACTTAGTGAGATGCTATTTTTAGTGTTGCGTAAAGTAAAAAAATATAAGATTATTAAATTAATTAAACTTGTTTTACCAAAATATCTGGGCGTTAAAGTTTTTAGCCAATTTTTTCATCAAAATAAGAGCATTATTAAGTATTTTATAAGTAAAATTACTGAAATAATTAAAATATTTACCTTTTCTATGTGGAATTAAGTCATATTCACAATGGAATGATTTTAAAACCATAAAATATAATATAGGTATTAGAAGATTCCCAAAGGATTTATAAAATTTTTGAAATAAATTGAAAACACATTATTTTAAATGGTAAATAGATTTTTTATACCAATTATATAATTTATTAAATTATTTTTTGGTAATTATAATTACATAATACACACCGTATATTTATGTTGTATTTAATTTTTACTCAAAAATTAAATTCTCAGAAAATTTTGAAAAACAATCAATTAGATAATTTATATGTTATGATTCCAAAAATAATATTTATTGTATTAAAATATTTTCCTATATATGTCATTTTTACTTTTAAAACAATAATGGTCATTTATTGAGAAATGTAGGGTTTTTTATCAATAACAATTTTCAAACCCATATAAAAATTACATTTGACTTAATAAAAATTGTATTATCAATTAAATTTAACAAATATTAGTTAATATTATTTATTAAAAATTTTGAATTTATTTTTAAAATCCATGAATTCATAAAAAATGAATTGTTTTGTTGAAATTCCATATTATACAAAAATACAATTTGTGTATTACCATATGAGAATCTAATTTTGGTCAGAATAATTTGTTAATTATTTACAAAGAAAAAATGAAATATAATAATTATAATATTCAAATGAAAATATAAATATTAATACTATCAGGGTAATTTTATTTCTAGTCCTCGTAAAATTATTTTTACCCTAATTTGACCTATTTTCCCTTTTCAATTATAATAAATATTTACTAATGTAACAATTCATACTGTCCAAAAAATAAGTTGAACTTATTACCTAAAAAAAATTAATATTATTAAAAAAATTCATAAATTTTATCAAAAAAATATCATAGAGTATGAATAATTTAATTTAAGATAAAATCTATAAGGGTGATGGAAAGCCTTTTTTTCTGTGAAAATCATTTTTTAAGGAAAATTATATTTTACTTTAATTTTGTAAATAGGAATATACATTTTATAAATTTAGATTAAAATTTATAAATATTTAATCTATTCATTTAATTTAAATAATTACCCATTGGGGGATATTTATAATTAAATAAATTGGAGAATCATTATGCATTTTAAAATAGTTTATAAAAAATTGTATTTTCAAGACTAAAAATAAACCTAATATAAAATTTGATGTATAGTGAATTTAAATGTAATTAATTACATTAAATATAACTCAATTATAATTATATTAATTTTAAAGAAAATTAAAATAATTATGATACTATTCAATTTTATAATTTATTGAATGAAATAAAAATTTTACAAAAAATGGGTATTGTAACTGTTCACTAAAAAAATCAATAATTCTCCAAGGACATAAAAAATTTACCCGATGTTAATTTTTATATGCTGATATCAAAAATTAAATGAATTTTATCAAATATATTTTCTAACTCATCTAAAAAATAATTATTATATTTTTCCCCAAAAATAAATAAATATCATTTTAATGAAAACATATTTTGATGATATTACCAAAAATTGAGTGAATATTTATTAAGAAATTATTGATAATTTTTTTGAGTAACACATGTACGTATGTATGTAATTATTTAATCCAATTCATACCTATAAATTTTATTTTTATGTTATAATGGCCGTATTTAAATAATCATTGTTTGATTATGATCAGTGTTGAGTATCTCATACACTATGAAACGAAGTTTTATCTGTTAAAAGTGAGAGGCATAAAATTCTTACCCCCTTTAAATTATGTGCTCATAATTTGAACTTCATCTTGTTAATCCACATTTTAATACTTGAAAATATCTTTATTGAAAACCCATATGGTATAAAGGGTTAATGAAACATCCTCTTGAAAAGAGGGAAATGGATGTATGAAGATTATCACATAAGTAGGTTTCTAATAGAAGAAAATTAGTTTGAAGTGAAAATATAGGCATAAAAAAATACCTAAAATTAATATAGGTATGTAGAGAACATTTTTATGTTAAATTCAAAAATCCCAAAACCATACATCTGTGATAGGTGAAAAAAAAATCAATTAATTATATGAAAACATTTTTGTTTCACGATTCTTTTCTTAGAGCTAAGGAATTACATTATCATAGAGACTAGGAACATAAGGTTATATACCTTCTTGACAAGTATAATTTCATCTTTTAACCAATTTCTACTACAATATCATCTTTTTATCCAAATAATGAGTACTCATGATTATTGAATATGCTTGAATAAATAAAATAAGCTATTGATGGATACCATAATTCACCAAAGAATAAAAATATATTCCTCATAGATTTACAAAATCCAAAATGGTTAGAATAATTTAGTATGTTAGAAAAATGAATAAACATTAACACATTAATCTTGTAAATTAAATAAAAAAAATCTCAAAGGGTTAAGAAAGACCATTCTTTAAATAAATACCCTTATATCTCAAAAGACACATATATCCTCAACATTAATGAATTTATTATCGTCAAAGGTTTTCTCATACCATTCAGATTAAAAATAGAAAAAAATAATAGTTTTCACAAAAAAATCATTTATATTAAACCTAATGGGTATATATATACCTAAGAACAATAAAAAATCTGTTGAAATTTCATTAATCAACTCAAAATCAAAAAAGAAAATCTTATAATATGTTTCTTAAAATATCATTAAACATATTTAACATCCATCATATAAATCTCTATTAGTTGTATGAGTTATTTTAAACATATATTTAGACCTAAACACATCATCCTAAGAATATTTAGGTTTATCCAAAAATCAAACAGATATTATGGGTTATCAATCCTTTAATCATATGTTTTCCAAAATATCAGTTTATCGCTAAACCACTTTTATAGGATTTCAGTAACATTCAACACATGTTTCAAATACTTATAGAAAAAACTAATATGGAAAAATATTAAGTCATTTTATGATTCCTATATCCAAAATATCATTGATATAAAAATTCTACAACATAATTCTCAAATACTAATATATACACAATTCAATCCTTAAAATTAAATGATTTCCATAGCATAAGTCATTCTTTATTTTAGGATTTTACCCTTGGATTAGGGAATTAACTCATATAATTTCCATGTTCTAAACAAAAAATATATAGAAAAAAGTGTTATACATGAAATAATATATTCCCTTCTATCATACTTTTTTGTTTACAACAACCAGATACTATATGTTGTATTTTTTCACACTCAAAACACAATTGGAATTTCAATTGGTGAAACTTTCCACATTTTTGGCATGAATGAAATTGATTATTCCTTCCTTTATCACGTTTAAAAGATGAAAAACCATGGAACATCATCATCCCCTTTTTTATTTCTTTTGAAATTAAAATATGTTCCAATTTTAAATTTTGATTTTGGATTGTTGGTTCAAAATAAGAAAAAGTTGTCTTACTTGATATCCCATCATGTTAGGTTTCTCATTTGGGAATTCATCACATTTACCTACACATTGGTTGTTGACTCGATTCATCCCCTTCTTCCAATTGGTTAAAATAAAAATAAAACTAGGGATGAGTATTTCTGAACCATTAGACAAAAAATAGGAAACCAAAAAAATTTAAGGGACCACTTGTAAATGGAATTTATTCATTAGCATATAAATTTTAATGCTTCAATTATATGTTATCCTTAATATATTTCCTAATAAAGAATATTATATGAATTTTTTTCCCTTAATAAAAAATTAATAATGATCTTGTAAATTTACTGAATTATATCCTCTAGGAGTGTCAATCCTTGTGTTACACAAGGCCCATTTTCATGCAGCAGTTTCTAATCAACACTTTCTAAGTATGGTGTGTTAGGTGTTACACCTAGGTATATCTATGGTAGATCCAAATCTACTTGTAGTGTTTTGACATGTATTTATTTTTGTGAAAACCAATTACTCTATAATTTAACAAAACATAGGGATGGTTTCTTATGTTTAGTATTATCCATAAGGCTGTTTCTATAGTTTTCTAATCATAATACAAAAAATAACTCAATATTGAATTGATAGAAAATAAAAAAACTAATATTTATTACAGATTAATTCTGGGTTTTTTGTAATAATACAGTTAATAAAACACTTAAGATTGATAATTCTGGTTTCCTTTAGAAGTTAGGTACATTAAATAACAACTTTAATCTTGGGGTACATTAATTTTATTGAAATATTTTTTAATATGCTCATAATTTTCCATAATTAATCAAACAACATGGGTGATCCTATGGAAATTTATAAGAAATGTTTGAGCTATAAATATCATGGATGGAATAACAAAATAATAATATGAAAATAGTGTTTCATGTTTTACCATAGACATTTAAATGGAACGTAAAAGGTGTTAGAATCATAAACATGAACATAGAGACATGATATAGCATGATAACATAAAGGCATCTTGCGGATGTGGAAACGACATTAAACATGGAATCATAAGTATAAGTCAAGGTTAAACACCAATACATAATCAAATAATATGAATAGGATAACCTAACATGAAACATACATGGAATCTCATGAGACTAAAACAATACCAAATTCATTTTAGTGTTGTCTGAGAGAATGAATCATAACTATATATTGTACTTACATAAATGTGCCGCATAGATCATATAACATGAGACCATATTTCATCAAATTTAATCCCATAATTAAGGTTCATGGGATAAATACATGGAATTTCCAAATACAATATATATAGGTACAATTAGTTTAATACCATTGAGTTGATAATGAGTTTGGCTAGACACGTCACACTTGTTCGACATGGAAAATCATTGTGACATTTTGGTAGCACAATGAAATTACATGAAGATTCATAACATGGTTGTGTGAGTGAGAAATGGGTATATTATCAATTGGATGTAAAAATCACAGTATTAGGGAAATGTAAAAACATAATTCAATATAAAAATTTGGGAATTAATAGGATAAGAAAATGAGGGTTCCTGAATAAATACTTGACAAGAAAAATTTCAGGATAATTATGGCATCATCACAGGGGTATATTATAAATCATGGAAGGGATTAATGATATTTAGAAGGGTTCATAAATCACATGAAAATCACGAGGTAATTAATAGGGATGTGTAAAATCATATCCAATAAATAGTAATTGTAAGAATAATTTTATTAAAAAAATATGATGCTTGAATAATGTGGAGAAATAGAGTATCCCTTACTAACTTTTGGGATAATAATGGATTCGATAAATGCTACAATGAGAGGGGATAAATTATATATAATTTTAATGAAATAAATAATTTATTATATGGGTCATTATAATGTCTTGATAACATAACCAATTTATAATTAATATGTTTGATATAAAAAAGTTTCTTGAATTGAAAAGAAGAGAGAGTGGCCCCTCACCTTGATATGATTATTCTAGAAACTGGTGTGGAGATTCATTAGTGTTTAGGGAACATTGGGAAGACTATTGATAGTGGAGGAAATATTAAGGACGATATAAAGGTTTTTTGAGTGATGATAAATTGGACATTGGGAGTTTTTATATAGGAAAAGAGAGGGGAGTTCTTTATTATTTCCTAAACGTAGATTTTGGAATCAACACAATAAAACAATTAGAACCAAAACCATCCCATGGTTTTGACCATGTTTTCTACCATATATGAGTGGTATTTAGTATTTTATAATTTCATGGTATGACTTCATTAAATTATTACCCCAGGTAATGTAGAAGTGAGTCATGTTCATTTTGAAATGATTTTAAAACCATAAAATATAGTATAGATATCAGAGGTTTCACAATGGTTTTATAAAATTAATAAAACAAAATATAAACATATCATTTTAAATTTGAAACATATATTTTTTCACTTGTATCCTTTATATAATTTATTAAATAACTTTTTGGTTATTATAGTGTCATAATAGTCACTATATATTTATACCATCTTTAATTTTTACCTAAAAATTCAACTATCTCAGAAAATTATGAAAAAATAATTATTGGATTATTTCTATGTGATTATTCCAAAAGTAATACTAAATTTATAAAAATAATTTTATAAATATGTGAGTTTTTAATTTTAAAATAAGTATATATATTTATTAATATATATTCGATTTTCTTCAATAATAGTTTTTGATCGCTTATAACAATTAAATTTTACTTCATAAAAGTTATATTATTATGTAAATTTAATTGATATTAATTAAAAGAATTAATTTATTAAAATTTAATTTATGTTTCTAATCCATGAATTCTTCAAAATAGAAATTATTAATTGGAATTTCTTATTTTATAATAATTTACTTTGTGTTTTTTCATAACAAAATATTATTTCTATAAAAATCATTTCATAATTTTTTTCTATAAAGAAACAAAAAATTTATAATAATTATTATATTAAAATCTAAATATAGGAATTCATAATATTTTGGTTACATTGTATCTAGTGCATGCTATATTAATTTTACCTTTAATTAAACTATATTCCTTTTACCGTTGTAATATATATTTACTATACTTACTATTCATATTATCTAAAAAATAAGATGAAATTGTTACATAATATTAATTATGACTAAAAAAATATGGAATCCATATTATAAAAATAAATTATCATATGTGGAAGAATATTATTTAAATAAAAACTATAAGCATGATAAAAACATGATTCTCCAAAAAATACATTTTTCAAGGAAATAATGACTTTACTTTAACTCTAGAAATAGTAATTTTAATTATAGTAATTTAATATTTAAAATTATTAAAAAATAAAATAAATATTTAAATTAAATCATTCATGAATATGGGTTATTTGTAATTAATTTAAAAGTGAAGATTATGCATTTTAAAACAATTTGACAAAAATTTTGTTTTCAACCTTGAAAATAAACTTATTCTGAAATTCAGTATAAAAATGATTTAAATTTTATTAATTAGATTTAATAAAACTAAATAATTATTATCTTACTTTGGAATAAAATTACAATAATATTGGGACTTTTAAATTACTCAATTTATCAAAAATAAATGACCATTTTACAAAAAAATTGTTATTTTCTCTATTTATATAAAATTTTTAATTCAAAAAAACTCCCAAATTTTCAGTTGAAGTTAATTTTGATATGATGATATCAAAAAATAATATTATTTTATGAAATAATTATAAATGATCCAGAAATTAATTATAATAGTTTTTTAATGAATGTAAATAAAAAACATTTTTGAGAAAAACATTTTTTGAAGACATTATCAAAAATTAAAGGATTATTTTCTAAGAACATATCAATTTATTTATGTTGAGTATGATATATATATATATAAGTATTTAATCCTATTTATACCCATAAATTTAATGGCATGTTTATAATGGGATTATTTAAATAATCATTGTTTTTTCAGGTTTAGTGTTGTGTATTGCATACACTATCAAACACAGTTTTATATTTTAGAAACAAATGGCATTGCATTCATCCCCCATTTAATAAAATTCTTCTTAAAAATTTGAACTAGATCTCATTATGGAATTGTTTAAAACATGAAAATCACATTATGGACAACTCTCATTCTAGAAAGGGTGAATGATACACCAACTTAAAAAGAGTGAAAGGAAATATTGATAATATTCACTGTAATATTTTGTTTCATGGATTAACTTCTAAATAATATCTTTTTTATCTATTGATGGGTTGATTTTTTTTAAACACATTACTTCTTTTCTCTTTTCTACTCATCCATTGTGTATATACGTAAATTTTTCTTCAATTTACATTCATAATGAACAGTCACTATTTTGTTCCTCTGGTTAAGGGGTTTCTTCATAGTTACCTGTAAATTTCTTGATTGGCAAATAATTAACTAAACCGTATAAATTTTTTCTAATTGGTGTATGTACTATGTTTTATATTAGTTGAAGGTTATTTATGTATAAAGTTACTTAATGTCACTATATAACCATTTATTTTCTATGAGTTTCTCATGATAACACTATTATTTAAATGTTTATATAAATTTATCTAACTATTTAAGTCTTTATATTTGATACCATACGAAAATTAGAAAAATCATTTTCAATCCATGGGTTCTTTATATTGAATGAGTGATTTCCAATGGAACACATATGTAAGGATGATGATGGTTATGATCATATATCACTCTCAAATGCATTGGTTTAAGTTGATATCTCATGAGATATTCACGAATTTACATAATAATATTGTTCACAATGACATGGGTATAATGATTTGGCCCCTATTTTTAGGTGTGGGAATAATTAGTTTGTTCACATAGGCATGGAAATAATGAGTTTTCTCACATGGTTTTCCAATTTTTATTGCATTCCCATATCCCCATGTTTATTTTCATGTTATTCCCTTATTCTTTGACACTTTTCATTTATAGGCTATGATATATTTCTATTTGTATAACTATTTTTTCTAATATATTCTACATTATTATGTTATTCCTTGCCTTATAGACTAATTTAGGATCTATGATTTATAGATTATAACATTATTTTGTTTTTTTATTTTACCTATAATATCATCTTATTATCACTTATGATCATTCATTGTTATCACATATTTTTCCCATTAATGAGCATTTAAGCTCACCCCTTTCTTATGTTTCATTTCTCAAGGTAATGAAAATGAATGTAACTAAATTTTTTTCATAGTAATAATTTTTTCCCTAAAAATAAAAATGTAATTATTAAAATATTTTTAAATAATTATTCCAAATATTAAATACATTTTATTATATCTAATTTATGTAGGTGATAAAAATTAATTTTATTTAAGAACCCATAATGCATAAAAACAATTTTTAGAAAAATCTATTTTTAAGCATAAAAAATAATTTCATCTTATTAATTACCAAGTAATAATCATTAGCTGAATGATAAATAATTTTTTTTATATATCAAAAATAATTTTCATGAAAATTATTTTTTAATAGTGATAATTTAAATTTATTAAAACATAAAATACGCAATATAGCAAAAAGAAATTCTTTAGAAAATTAGTATTTTTGAAATTGAATTATTTTATATTTATTACTAACTAAATAAAAACAAGTTCATGAAAATTTTTCAATTTAATTTTATATATGAAAAATGTATTTCATTAGATTTAATATAAAGAATAAGTGAAATTTTAATATTAAATAATAAAATATAAAATATAACAAAAATAAGGTTTTATAATTAAATAATTTTATTTATCTATGAATAATTAAATCAGTATTACATTTAGTTCAATAATTATTTATTTAATGTTATTAATTTATTTTTATAATAATTCCTTCAATTTTTTCAATAAATTTTATTGATTTCATTATTTTAAGGTAATAATTTTTTAAGAAACATTCATTTCAAAAAAATAGGTTCATTAAAATCAATGATATTTTTACAAGTGATTTAGTATCCATTAATAATATTAAAAAACAATTTATTTAATTTTAATTACCTATATATATTTAACATCTAAAAAATATTAATTTATATCAACTATATAGTTATACTTCCAAACTTTCAAGATGCCTACTGGTATTATATAAATGATTATATACACTTTAATAATAGTTATATAAAAAATATATTTCCCATTACATCATATGAATTCATTACACTATAACTTCATTAAAAAACATCTAATTACTATAGTTTTCATTTTGGATTTTACAACATGTTATCTAATTTGATGATTTTGTATCATTATAGGTTTAGTTCTAAAAATAGTGATTCTCAAAGGTTGAGATGTTCCAGAGGATTTCCTAGTCATTAAAATATCATTTTTAATCAATTAACTATCCCATTTTAATTTATTAAATTTTAGGCATCGTCATAATTCATGGAATGTAATAGTAGATGGTATAAAATACTATATATCATGTAGTTTTGTAATGATTTTACTTTAAGATTGAATTAGGTGTTCTTATTTTGATTATTCTCTTGTATGATTTTTAGTAATGTATCTATTCATTATAAACAATAAAATAAGTAACATATGTAAAGAAATTATATTTATAAATTTGGGATGATACATTACCCATACCTTAAATAAATTGTATTATTTATCACTCACTAATAAAAATAGATAAATTTATCAATAAGATTGACATGACTCAATATATTATTACTAATTAGGTATTAACCTCACTATTTTGGGTAAAACATGGAAAATCATTTTTCATATCATAATATGAACATGTAGAGATTTCTATTTGTATAAACTATTTTTCCAAAATATTCTTAATTATATTTTGATAAGGAATATAAGTTTTTAAAAAAATACCCTTAACTGCATTCTTTTCAGGTCACGAACTAACCTTGGTTGACCCTTAACTGGGCACACGAGCCGGCTTACTACAAGGCCTATAAAGAGTTCCAGGTCCCCACAAGATAAAAACCAGTGTCAGTCATCATCATAGTAGGCAAAGTAATGATTTATCCCAAATATAAATAGGTAAATAAATATTGTAATGGAACGAATAAACTGAAATACATTTATATAAAATTGAGTTAAACATCATTTATATAAGAAGATGAAAGTACAACTAATCTATACAAATAAACAGACCGAACCCGATGACCCCGCTATCTCCATGTGACCATGTGGGTCACTCTCAAACACAATGATCAAACACCTCTCATGGTGAATGAAACCCAAGATGAAACCCATGAGAGAGATAAAAATAAAAAATAACTGTTGGCATTAGTATAAAACTGAGTAATCTAGCCCGATAATCTATTCCAAATGCAGATCCTTTAAAATAAAGGTGACATCCATTTTCATGTTTGAACTACAATTTATAAAATTAGGTTTTTCTACATGTTGTTTAAAAAAAATCACCAATCATTTCCCTTAGTCATTTGTAAAACGAAAGTCATTATATTAGTGAGACATTATCATTTTCAAGGGGATAGTGATGTTTTCATTCTCAATTTATAAAAAAAGGATAAAACAATATTGTTTGAAACAAGTTTTCATAAGCCATAAAAATACCAAACATTACTTTCCAATAAAACACTACACATGAAAGCACTATAGTATTTACACAACAAAAGAAATGAAAAATATTTATACTAGCATAACATTAAACATTGCAAACACTAAGAACGAGTTGACATAGGTGGACCCATGACATAAAGAACAATTGGGAAGGTAATAATACATGAGACTGTATCCCCATTGGAATGACACCCACGATGAAAAGCAAGACGCCCAAATGCTTAGCCACCCTAACACATTAAAGACCAAGGGGCCCAATCCTATACTAACTAAAAAAAATATATATCCACCAACTATGGTCTACTGATCCGTACATGAACTACCAGTTCATTAGTCATTCTCATAAGGTTCTCTCAATATTATAGGCTCCCATGTCTCGCATATATAAAAAAGGGGTGAGGAAACTAATTCCAGTGGATCATCTAATCACAACGTAAATGTATAGATGTATAATAATAATTCATAGCAGGAATCAACTCGAGTCACTCCATGGAATAACCTCTTTCATTTAAATTTCTCAATAACCTAGGAGCCTCTTAGCATGGGCCTCCCAAATAATAATTCACGACCAAAGAACAAGAGTTATCTAAGGATATTTTTCACAATAGCCATTTTCACCAATTTAATTAAGGTTCCAAAAGGGCCTTAAACACACTTCACGAAACACCACATTTATATGAACCATGTTCATTTCACAAGTAAACCCCATGCCAATTTCCATTTCACAAACATATATGAAATCCCGTTTGGGAATTCAGGGCACAATTACCAACTAAAACCACTTTATTTAAAAAAAATGGAGTCACTACAACAGAATCTCCGTTTAGCGGCGGTTTAAACCGCCGCGACATTGTTTGGAAGCGGTTTACAAAAACCGCCATCTAATAGGGCATCAACAATCTACTAGCAGCAGTTATTTATGTTTCGTGGCAGTTTCAGGAAAGAGTCATCGGTCCCTCATTTCGCGGTGGTTCCCCTGAATTTAGCGGAGGTTTTACGAGTCCTAGATATCAATTTATTCGCGGCGGTTATAATCACCGCGAATAAAATCAAATTCCAGCAGCTGTAAAACCACCGCTAAAGTCACGGGAACCGCTGCGGAATGAGGCAGACACGATGCTCTTATTTAGCGGTGGTTATAACCGCTGACAAAAGTAAATTTTATTTTACTTTTAGCGGTGGTTTAAACCGCCGCCAATATACATTTTGCGGTGGTTAAAACCGCCGCGAAAAGCTGCCCAGAATAAAAAAAATAATTCTTTGCTTCTACTGCACCACTGCCCTGAAAAAAAATAAAACCAGAAAAAACCCTCCCTGGCCTCCCACCAATGACCAAGAGCGGAATATCCAGAATAAATCACAACATCCAGAAAACATGTTTTTATCTCAATGAGAAATAATATACAACTTTAATATTAAAAAATTTGACAAAAATATGAAACTCGTGAAAATAAGACTTCCTATTAGAGAAAGTATTATTAACACAGAAGTCAGATATCCATCAAAGGTTCCAACACATTCCTCATACTCATGTATACAATATCCTAAGTAGTAAATACTAGGAAGATAAAACTCCATTGATACAACATTATAACATCCCAAAATGGATTCCACTAAATCTTATAACTTCACTTTCTTAGGATAGATCCTCCATTGCGATTCCACTCTACTTATAAAAATTGATAATTGATGAATTAGTAGTTATATTTGTACCAAACCATTTATATAATGATTTTTTTTTTGGTTTTGTGGCCTAGAAACCATCCTTAATACTTATAATAAATTTGAACTGATGAAATAGCTTAAATAACACATTAGAAATATATTGTTATAAAAAATCCTATTATGGGAATAGTTTTAGAGTTACATCGGGATATAGCTTTTATAGGAATGTGGATATTTCCAGTGAGTCTTAGTTGACATCTTTTTATGTCAGAATATAGGTTAGGTGGGAGATTCTAGTGACCTTTTAGGAATAAACCTAGAATTAGAGTTGATTACTCGTGTTATGTGAAGGGTTAACCTAGTTTTTCTAGAATCCTTGGAGATATTAAGCACCATCAGATGCATCTTTTTAATTTTTGGTCATATAATGTGTTTTTTATGTATTTTGGGATTGTGTAGGGCTCTAGTTGTGGAATGATTCCCCAAGTTGGTAGGCGATCATGAGATAAGTAAAACGTCTAGGTGTTATGAGCATCTTTAATGCATGATATTAGTGGGAATGACATGCCAATATAATTTTATTTATTTTAGTTAGTTGTGTGAGTTTAATTTCAAAGGTTTATGACTCAAGAAGTCATCATCCATGTTAAATGGTTATGTACGATAACATGACCCTTGGGTTTGATTTTTTGAGTAGGCTAGAAAATAACAAGAATGCACAGTGTCATTGGTCCTATGAATTATATGAAATGGGTGTTCTCATTTCATTGATGTAAAATCAATTTAGTATTCATTATCATATAAATTTCCTATTAAACTAAGGTTTGGTTGAGAGAGTTGTGTGGTGTTTTGTGAAAAAATTTATAGTCTCTGAGAGTTTGAGGGATGAAATCACAGGTAACACCTTGAGGGGTATTATCACATAACTACTTGGTTTAGGGTTGTGGGATCTAAAAAGGTTGTGTTAAACGATCACTCCCTGAGTGAGGTTACCTAGGTATTAAATATGTTGTGGTGAGTGATGTAGACTAGAGTTTTTAGTAGAAAAGCTAAGTTATCCTAGTTCTATGGATGAATATGTAAGAGGATCGAGTTTTATAACATCATCAATCTAGGTTAAAGTTTAAGATGTAGTTATTGATGTTGATTGAATGTGTGCACATGGAATAAGGATTTCATAATGCATGTGATTATGAATAGACTATTTCTATTTATTATTAAGTGGATGATGTAAATCTATGTGGTAGGAAGTGAACCATAGGTTGTTCAAGGATAGAATATTAGTTCTAGATGAGGCTTCAGCGTATGCCAAGGATGGATTGTCATGATGGAACATGGTAAAATTATGTTGACTCACATCCAGAAACTGTGTTTATTGGTGGACAGAGTGTTTTTCATGGGAATTAGATTCTTATTTTTATTAAAATGATGAATATTAAAATCCCATGGTGGGGAGAATCACACAGGTCATGGAAAATGTAACCTTTGTGAGAGTGGTTGTATAAAGAATAGTCATGAATGGTAAAGAAGAATGTTTTGGAATTCCAGTAATTAAAGTTTCATGACCGGATAGATTGCAATGAATCAAAAAATGGAATTATGAATCATAATATAAATAATTCAGGGATAAAATGATAGGTAATAATTACCAGACATACCATGATTAAGTGGAAATTGTGTTGGGAATGCAGTTCAAGTCATGAAGTAACAGTTCAGTGATCAAAACAGTTATGGTTGGAAATGGTCCATTGTAACCATCCTAATATTGAAGTATTTGGTAGAAGTTATTTTCTTAAAATTAATGTTTTTATAAGAAATACCAATTGTGTGTCAAGTCGACATCCATCTTCAAGATTATATTTTAATTTATAAAGTATTCTTTCCTATATTCATTGAATTATGCTAATTTATCACCCCTTAGTCACACCTATATCTTAGTGAACCACCCTTGATTTAGAACATTCTCATGACATTTTAGAAGAGCTAGAGCATGTTTAGATACTTTTGACGCTTAAATCAGACATTTTCAACAATGGGCCTCACCAAAGTGTCCACAACACTATCCCCTTGATCACTATGAAATGACCCAATTTTTTCAACACATCAACAATGGGTTTAACTCCTATTCATCCAAAATCTCGACTAATAATTCAAACACAGACCTAAATGGAATGATGTATACCACACTCGAGAAATGAAGACATAAAAAGAAACATCAGAAATCAATAAAATGCATAAAAAGAAACATGAGAAATCAAGGAAATTTTAGGACATGAAAATGTGTGGTGGCAACTATGTGCCACAAATGTTACATATACAAACCAAAAATTTCCATTTTTGTTCAACACATCAACAGTACAACTACTCAGACTCCGATGATTCATCGTCACCCTCTCCACCTTCATTTCCACTTTGTGCTCTCACTTGTATGAACATTATATTGAAAATTAAATATGGTTACATATTTATATTAAAACTTAAAACAAATTAATGTTAGCAAACTAAATGATTTTGATTTTCTGTGATTTACCTGCATACCACCAATCGATGCACTCCCACTGGGGGTATATCAGCTCATCTGCTGACGTAGTTTAGTCAACTCTTTCTGCAATGAAGATATCTGATCCCCCTGCTCGTGAACTGTGTTTCGTAAAAACACAATCTCTTTCTAAGCATCTCTAGGCTGACTAAAGTCAGGAGTAGATGGAGCATCTATCCCCGGTGGCCTAGTAAAAATCTCAGATGGCACGGGTCCCAAACGCATCCCGCACACTCTCCCAGGATGCTCCTTCCCAAGGACATTAACAACCGGGTCATCCTGGGAGACAGAGTAGGAATGCGTAGGATTGGCATCCCATAGTTCTTTAATTTTGACCTATAAATCAAATATCAATATATATTAACACAGAAAAAATTGACAAGAAGTTATTATGATAAAAAATTGACTTCATACCCCAACTTCTTTAGCAGGCTCATTAACAAAACATCCATCAGATTTCTTGTGAACATACAACCACAGTTCAGTTCTGGATGCTTCATGGCCTAAACTCTGTGACTGCATTAATCAAAGATAAATCAACAATTCAATATATTAAACAGATAATATTGTGTTATAAATATTTAAACTAATTAAAAGATTACCAATGTACCTCGATTTCTAGAAAAACTTTTTGAGCCCGCAGTGTGTGGGAAGACTTACTTCGCTCGGTTTGACGCATTCTGTCTTGATAGATCCTGAAATAAATAAAATTCAATTTAATACTGATGTATTGAATGTCATTTCCTTTTCATATACATGTATAAATGTAAAATTAGTATAATATAATAATATATATATTTCAATACCATCCGCTTCTGATCCCCATGCCTGTCAATAAACACTTTCCACTACTTTTTCGGTACCCCACTGGGTAGAATCTCATACATTTGCAGCATGGTCAATGAAGCATCGTTGACATCACACCACAATATCCATTTAAAATCTTTCCACTTATTACCTATACTCTTCAATGTCCACTTCCGTGCTATCACATCAGAAACGGTAAAGGGGAAGAATATCTGTATACAAAAATTACTTTTGAACATATTAGTAACATAACATTAAATTAAACCATAATGTAATAAATTTACCTTGATTTGAGAATCAAACACTTCATTTTTCCATCTTGGAGGCATATGTCTCCAATCGTCATATGAAATGGGAAGGGAAATGGGCTCCGCTGCCAGCTGGCCTAGAATATGGAAAAGCAACCCCGCAGAATCATCTGTAGGGACCCCATAAGAATCAAATGGAACAACAAACTTCTCTCCATTCAGATTAAAAACATCTAAACTTTTTATTTTTTTCTCCACGGTTGCATTTTTTTCATCTTCAATGAGAAAACAATTAGTATAAACAAAATGAAATAAATTTATTTAATTAAAATTTGTACCTATGATAGTGACACTCCAGTATGTTCGGGATGAACTGGAAGGTGTGCGTCACTGCCCCACTGCTAAGGCTCCTGAAGGGGGATTCGATGACTCATCCTCTACTAGGACATCCACAGATGGTGTGAGAGATGGTGCAGGGGGAGATGGTGTAGGGGTGTCTACAGTTGGTGCATCAGATGTCGTGGGGAGGGAGCTAGATGGATGGTCATCTATCGCAGAACTGGATGAAATAATGTAACACTTATTCCTTAGAATTCCTGTCATTTAATCAAATAAAATTAAGTTCAGAATATATATTTCAAAAACATTATGCAGAAAAAAATTAAAAATGATAACAGATGGAGTACTAATAGACAAAATATATATAACAATGATAATGAATGACTGCAGAAATGAAACAAGTTGTTGATGAATAAATAAATAATTGTACATATAATCATTTTCCCCTTCAATCATGTCGGTTTCCTGCTCCATTGCTTCATCCACTTCATTCATCCTTGCTAGACTAATATTTTCAATATCATGATGGACAAATAATTCTGCATCCTGTTGCTGATTAAATTCAATTTTATAGGTCAAGTTTTCCACTTCATCACCCATATCATACAAATCTCTCTGTATTACACGAGAAACTAAAATCCACCCTTCATCGGCAACATCATTCACATAATATACCATTTTTGATTTTGATGCTAAGATATATGGATCATGCAGTTCACAGTCACCAAAATCCATCAAGCGAGAGAAGTTCATTGAAGTAAATTGCAAGGAATCTCTTTTAACACCTCTGATAATATCGACCCGTTTGAATTTGAATAAAATAACAGAAAAATGTCCGTGGTAGTTTAATTCAATAATATCATGCAACTTTCCATAGTATTCTACTTCAACAAATGTAAATATACCACTATTCTGTGTTCTCAAACCCACTTCTCGATCGACTGTACGAAATCTAAAGCCATTCACATTATAAGCGTCGAAATTTCTAACTTCTTTTAGAGGACCTCCAGAAAGAAACTTCAAACATTCTGATACCTCTTCTCGAGTATCAGTATTCATGATCTGAAAAAAGAAATATACTTTATTAGATTTACAAAATGTATGTGTCAAACTAATATTCGTATTTATTGCAATATTTATGAACTTACACGTCGTGCAAACCATTCTACAAGCTCTTTATTAACAGTTTTCATTATATCTTTCTCATTTTGTGATCGGCCTCTCATTTATCTCTTTTTTTGTATCATCAACTCTTCAATAAATGGATCTGCAATTTCACTATTCAGCAACACATATCTATGTGACTGTAATAATTCCAATTCAGTCAGTTTCACATTTGAGGTCCTCCCAACTGATCGGCCAATATCAGGAAATATTTTGGATTTATGATGTATTTGAGATTGATTCAATGTGTCGTCAATATGTCCAAATCAATTAAATCTTGTCTCAATATCATCCATGTATCGAGAAAAAAGGTAAGACACTCCTCAGCCACATATCCTTCAGCAATTGAGCCTTCTGGTTTAGCTTTATTTCTTACGTATGATTTCAAATGCCCAAGATATCTGTGAAATAAAATCAACGTAATTATGCATTTAATTAAGTACCAAAAATTGTTTACTTAACTAGAAAACATATAAATCAAGTACCTCTATATTGGATTTATCCATAGATAATGAACGGGGCCTCCTAATTTAGCTTCCTCAACCAAATTCAATGTAAAATGCATCATTACAGTAAAAAAGGACGGAGGAAAGATTATCTCCATTGCGTAAAGGGTCAATACAAACCTCTCCTGGAGGTTGTCAAGATGAAATTGATGTAGAGATTTCTCACATAGTTTTCTAAAAAATGTGCAGAACTAGAGTACAACAGTAGTAAATGTTTCAGATAATAATGTACGCAATGCCAATGGTAGTAACTGTTGTAACGAAATATGTGAATCGTGGCTTTTCAATCCACGTAACTTACGATTATTCAAGTCAAAACACCTCAAGATGTTACATGAATACCCATCAGATACCTTAAAATTCTTTAACATTCAAAGGAATGTATCTTTATCCCTATTTTTCATTGCAAAAATTTCCAGAGGATACTTTCCATTCTCATCTGGCCAGAGATCGCGTTTTATGTTCATTGCTTGTAAGTCTTTGCGAGTATTGAGATGATCCCTCAACTTTCCATGCTCATTACGCAATGTGAAAATCAAATTGTCACATAAATTCTTCTCAATATGCATCACATCAAGATTATGCCGCAACAAATTAAATTCCCAATACAGAAGTTTGAAGAATATACTTTTTTTCTTCCATTGTTGCGTTCCGGTTTCGCTTGACGATGCACTTCAGACCCGTTTTCGGCTATCATTCTAATGATGAACCTTCCCAAATTCTGTTTCAACATTTTCAAGCTGTTCCAATATTTCAAAACCATTTAAAAACATTGGAGGTGGTCTACGATCATTGAAAACAATAAATTTTGATCTGTTCAGCCGAAATCTATGAGATGCATCGATAAACCTTTGATGACACAAGAAGCACCATTTTCTACTGTGAGGTAGACGTTTGTGCTCAAAATCAATGTTACAAATGGGACAACCCAAACCCGTGTAAGTGTTCCAACAAGATAAATTCCTAAGCCCAGGGAAGTCACTAATGGTCCATATTAAAGCAGCATGAATTTTGAACATTGTTTTAGAATAATCATCAAATGTCTCAACATCGTTGCTCCATAACTCCTGCAATTCTTCAATCAAAGGCTGCAAGTATACATCAATATCATTTCCAAGAAATTGTTTTCTAGTAATAATCATCAAAAGGATAAAAGATGTTTGTTGCATACACATCCACGGAGGTAGATTATAAGGGATCAAAACATCTTTCCAAATGCTATAATTGGTACTCAAAGTCCCAAATGGGTTGAATCCATCGGCAGCCAATCCCAATCGAACATTCATAGGATCAGCTGAGAAATCGAGGAATCAAATGTCTTCCATGATTGGGAATCTCGTGGGTGTCTCATTAACCCATCATTGTTGTTATCTATAGAATGCCACTTCATGTGTTCGACTGTTTTTGATGAAATGAATAATCTTTGCAATCAAGGCTTCAAAGGAAAGTAACGCAAAACCTTTGCAGGTGTATTCCTTTTCTTTTCTCTGTGAAATTATGTTCATTAAGACTTCCAACATCACCCTTTTCCTACCATCTAGAAGAAGAACATTTCTTGCAATTATGTCTACATGAATCCTCTCCCCAATAAAGCATACAATCATTGGGACACGCATGTATTTTTGTATAATTCAGACCAAGTTTGTTAACAAATTTTTTCATATCATAAAAAGATTCTGAGATTTTTGCTTCAGGAAATGCATCACGAATCAATTCCAATATCACGGACATTGCCTTATTTGTAATTCCACTTAGAAATTTGATATGGTACAACTTCAGCAAAAATGAAAGCTTTGAATATTTCAAACACCCACTATACAACTCTTGATTTCCATAATCAACTAAATCATGAAACACATTTTCCTCAGTGATGTTTTCTCTTAAATTTGGATCTATAGAATCAAGAGGAGGATCCAATGATATGTGAAAATCTTGATCTGCCTGTGTTACAGTCTCAAAAACATCACTTGTCACATTGAAATTTGTAGCACCCTCTTCTGGTTGTTCAGATATGTTTTGATGCTGAGAGTGGTGTCTTGCAGTGCCGAATGCATCATTTATTAGGTTTTGCGTTTCATTTTCCATTGTTGACGAACTTGGGACCTCATTATGCGGATTAACATCAGTGCTCAATCTTTCTGTAACGTTCGATTCTCCATGCCAAATCCAACACAAATATTTACCAGGGAATTGCTTCATTATTAAATTTTCGTAAACCTCATCTCTCTTCAACCATGTTCTAAATTTACATTTAGGACATGTACATTTTATTCTCCCTTCAACGGATCGATTAGAAATTGAAAAATCTAAAAACTCATTCAAACCCTTAACATACTGAGGTGTGTTCCTCGGTAATGTTATCAAGCTTTTATCCATGTATATCACAATGTGCCTAAACAAAAAACAAGGAATTGAACATGAGACATCTTCTATAACCCCATCATTTAAAAAAAGTAATGATGAACAAAATTTCCATAATAGAGAAAAATTCAAGGATATATCAAGAAATGGGTCTCAAAATTCCTCAAAGTCCCTAAACTGGACGCAGAAAATGGATGAACGCTTTCTATAAGAATGGGCCTTTTCATCATGTTATGGTTCATCCTGCCTCTACTCCTTGCACATTAGATTCTTTTCATTCCCACTATTAATTTGTTGCATACCTGATAAAACTAAGGAATGAACAACCATCGATTTCCAAGAATATTTAGCTTCCATTCACATGTCCCTAGTGACAACCTCCAAAATGGATGTTATGACCAAAAAAAGTAGAGATGTACCAAGGTCTGGGTGGATACCATCACCAATGAAATGATATTTCTCATAATTGATGACCCTTATCTTTGGAGAATATATAACAAACCTTGAAAGGTTATTGACATACTCCTATACTGATCTGTCACCAATAAAAAGTCGCATGAGCCCAGTCTATTTCTCTATATCCATTCCCTTAGGAAATAACCATTAAAAATCAATCTTGTTGAGATTCCAATTCATACATTCATGAAGTTATGAAGATACCACTGACTCCCACAAGACTCTACTGAAACTATAAATCCAGTTCTAAAAAAATCTCACACACAAAGTGATTCAGGAATCTTATGATGGTGTCCGAGATTGAAAATGATTTAACATCAACAAATCAACACATATTCTAGGTCGGAATAAGAACTAAATAATTCTTTTTGAAAATTACATTGGACAATAATAACATCTAAATGAACTATATCAATTAAATACACAAATTATATTTATAGGTTGATACAAGATAGGATATCTAGATTTATCTATGTATACTATAAGAGTAGGAAGCATGCTCTTTATAGTTCTGATAAAGGGACTACTATATAGATCATGCTCAATCATTAAAGGACTGAATTTTAAATATAAGTACATTGATGAGTAAGCCTCCGGTGAAATATATCACGTAGAAATATATCCTATGTAGGATAGGGGATATCATTAACATACCATGGATTCATGGGTAGTGGAACATGTTTATATTGAGATATTTTATTTATCTGACTCTCATGTACATATTTATAGCTAATAAAGTTATTATACAATAACCAGATTGAGGTCATGCAAAATTTACTATATATCAAGCAATTTTTTCCCATGCAATGAGGAAACAGTACCCTTAGGTTTTTCATGAGTATAAAATTTCTGATCTAACACTATCCATGTTTGAGTGGCCTAGTGACTATATATCTATTTTTTCTATGGTTGAATGGTTGTCCCTATGTGATATTTATTATTTATTTTCACCGTAAATTTTTCATGAGACATTAAATGTGGGTTTTAGTGGTAATAAAAACCAATTTATAGAAAGATACACTTTTTATGGGTTTAAATTGAAACTTTTTATGGATTTACATTTTTTATTGAATTATCATACTTTTCATATGTTTTTCAATGTGTATTCATAGCAGGTGGGACTCAAATATTTCCCGAGGTTCTTATTGTATTTTTCTAACATAGTTAGTGCTATGTATCTTTCAATTAGTATTTTAAATTATTGAATGTTAGTACAATTTTTATATTTTTATGGAAATTCATTTTTAATCGAATGTGAGGTGGTTGGAATTTTGAAATGTGTTGAATAAAATGATGTGAGTTTGGTGCCTAATTTCATTATTGCAGAAAACCATGAGGTGTTGTGCACATATTTTAATGTAAAAAAATAAAATTATTTTTATTCTATTTTAGGACCAGATTTATTGAAATTGTATTATTTTCTTTTAATCTCATATATCATGGATATAATAGGTCGGTGTGGAATATTATAAAACAATGTAAATGAGAGAATTACATGAATTGTGATCCCAATGATCATATAAACAATCTCATGGATATTCACACTATGTTTAATTTCATTATTCATAGACCAATCTATGTATAGAGTTTAAGGGAATGTATCTTTGAAAAAAATAATGTGATATATATAGAGGGGAAGACGGTGTAGCTTCTGGGATCGTGGGGGGCTGGGGGTCGCATGGTCGCGGGGTTGACGGGGTTTCCGGGGTAGCCTGGGTCGGGGTCGTAGGGTCGCTGGGGGAAGCGGGGGGCTGGGGTCACGGGGGAAGCGGGGGCCGGGGGAAGCAGGGGAAGGAGGGTTGGGGTGGGGGGAAGGGTCGGGTGTTAAAAAAAACCATTGTTTCGTGGCGGTTTATTATAAATCTCCGCTAAACAATGATTTTTTGTAGTGCTTAGTATCTTTTTGGGTAGATGGTTGTAATTATACTAAGTGGAATCATAGAAAAAAGTGACTTTCCCTTAATAATTTGGAAATTTATTGAAAATGGATCCTTATCCCTTTCCTAGGTAGATGCTTTGGCGATTTAGTATTTAATTATGGATTTGGAAGTCAAAACATTAAGGTGAAACAAATTCACATAGTTTTTATTGATTATATTAGTTTTTACTCAAAATTAGACCAAGGGGAGAGTTTATAAGGCTTAAGCACATAGGAATGCACTCAGTCAGAATTTGATCAAGCTATGGGACATATAGTTGATATTAGAGTCACCTCCCATGGAAAAAGGAGTCCAGGGGATCCTTTTATAGGATAAAAGTGTTTTTAATTCATTATTATTCAATATTACCACCCATAATGACCTAGGTTACCAGTTCATGATGTGAAGTATTCCTGGTGATGATATAGATGTGAAATAGATTCTGAGAGTCTCAATGAATATAAATAAATTAGAGAGTGTATATGGGCCTAGTATAGAGCTCCATGTAGTGATATTGACCACTTCCTTTCTATTATTTTTTATTTGAAACATGTCTGGTTTATTTATGGAGTTGTTTTTAATAAAAATTTAGTTCCAATAGATATCAATATATGTTATACAATCACACATCACTGAAATATATCCCAATGATCTGATCATATTTAGTATAAAAAATTAATCTAAAATAAAATAGCAAGGGGATCCCAATCACTGCTAGTGGACTCGCCTTGGACCTTTCTCTAAAAAATTCCTTGATTCTCCACCTTACTCACATATACTGAAGGAATGGCCTTGAAATACATTCCAATAAAAATTAGGCACATTCACCATGGTTCATGTGCAG
Source organism: Viscum album (assembly GCA_963277665.1). Lineage (NCBI taxonomy): Eukaryota > Viridiplantae > Streptophyta > Magnoliopsida > Santalales > Viscaceae > Viscum > Viscum album. The sequence continues at coordinate 511,203,645 of OY728142.1, read as the reverse complement.
CCTGTGAGCCTAAAACTTAGAGGGACACTACTAATGATACACTTTATAACAACAAACATATATTTACATGAATTCACTAAATAAAATTTTTATGATGTTTAATTGAATGAAATTAGGGGAAATGTTATACAATTTAAAATCATGAGACCAAGAGGTTGTAAACTAATGTGGAGATTATAGCAAACTATATACTAAAAATCTACCTACTGGAAAACCAAAAAACCTAAAGAAGGAGAAACAAAACCCTACCTAGAGGGGAAGACGGTGCAGCTTCCGGGGTCGCGGGGGGCCGGGGGTCGCGGGGTCGCCGGGTTCACCGGGGTCAGGGTCATGGGGTTGCTAGGTGAAGTGGGGGGCCGGGGTCGTGGGGGAAGCGGGGGGTCGGGGGAAGCAGGGGAAGGAGGTTCGGGGTGGGGGGAAGGGTCGGGTGTTAAAAAAACCAATGTTTCGCAGCGGTTTATTATAAACCTCCGTGAAACCTTTTTTACAAAAGGTTTAGCAGCGGTTCCAAGAACCGCCGCTAAACAACCACCGCTAAACAGTGGTTTTTTTGTAGTGAATATACTTTATAACATGTGTCAAACCATTTCCAAAATCAAAATACACTCTTCTTTCCACATCAGAAAACTTGGAAAACTTATTCAAGGAACACAAGCCATTATTTCACAAAACATAATTTTATCAAGCATAGATGTGCACTTTTCATACATGGTTGTAAACACACCATTTTCTATACCAAAATATTTCCACAACCTACGTAAAACCTCTAATTATACACTCAAGGATCAAAGAATTTCTAGAAAAATGCCAAATGGGATACCCCTTATCAACATATTTTATTACACCATAAAAACATACACCCAATTCTATATAAACTGAAAACTACTTTGGAATGCCACAAAAATACCCTAAAACATCATTTCACAGACTTCCAACACATTGATAAAATCAAAAAAATCATTTCATATCACTTTTAGCATATAAAACCCAATCAAGAACCTTTATGAGAACAGGGCATGCAATGCTTAATAAAAAATTTCAATTAGCTCTCACTAAGGTATAAAATATCAAATTGGATGCATTGAACCTATTTAAATTGGTAAACCATGTTCTAAAAATCAAAAATCTTGTGAAAAACAAATGGGACATTCAATTAAATAATGGGGTGAACCGTTATTACAAAACAACACTATTTTCACCAAAAAAGGATTCAACTACCAATATGCACACCATATTAATTAGCCAAAGGATGAAAAACAATAATAAGCACATATATATGGTGGGAACAATAAAAAGTAAATTAAACTCAAATTATAATGTCCAGCATAATGGGGAACCTACCTCATATTAATGGGATGATGAAAAAAACCGAGATCACTTCATCAGGGTTTCAATAACTTAAACTTATAATGAACAACCCTAAACTATAAAAACCTCTATCCCAAACAAGAAAATTAAATGAAAACATGTTACTGAAGGTGTGAAGGGGGTGTTGGTCGGCGAGGAGTCAGCTAAGGGGGTTCAACTAGAGGAAGCGAGTCACCAGTAAGTTGATTGACCGAAGCTGGAGGGTCATAGCACTAAGTGGACTCACCCAAAGAGGGGTGATGTCAGCTTAACTCACCGGGAGAGGGAAGAAGGTCGTTGGCTAGGTGTGGGTGTGGGTGAGGGGTGCACATTGGTGTGTGACGCTGAGGAGAAGTGGGGTCATGCTGCTGGTGTATCATTTTGAGTAGAAGGGGGTTGCGATGATAGTAAGGTAAGGCAGCGTAAAGAAGAAGGGGATGAAGCTGGTTGGAATAGAGAGAGCACACGAGGGGGGGGGGGGGGGGTTGTGCTCCACATAGAACTGAATGGGGGTAGAATATTACAATTTTCATATTTTTTCTTAAAAAAAGAATAATAATCCATTTAAAAAGTTCACAAAATAATAATAATACTAATATTAATAGTAATAATATGAATATTATAATTATTATTATCATTATGAAAATAAAGCTCAAATAATATTAATTTTTTCTCCAATTTTCTTTGTGTTCACTTAATTGTTCATTATGATAATAAATTAAATAACTACATACCAGGATGGCCGCATAGTAATTAGACGAAGCCACATGAATTTTTCAATGCCCTACCCTTACACCAGACATTGAGATGCCCACAACGCTTATTTATCAGAAAAATGCAAACAATCAACTGGGCTCGACCCGTACCTCAACAAAGAATTCAAAATCTAGATGAGAAAATAAAAATAATAAAATAAAAATTATTTGTAATGATAGGGTGTTAGAATTATTCCTACTATAATGGTTTCCACCCCCAAAAATACCCAACAATTTCCATCCAATTGATCTACACCTAAGGATTCCAATACAGCATGATCCAACCTCTCTATCTGAGGAAATTTCTCCAACCCTGAATGGAATACAACCTCATTTCCCAAAAGGATACAAAAACCCCAATCCATTTCTTGAGATCAAATGAAAAGGTAAAACAACCACATCCAACACCAACCCAAAACAAGACCGTTGGGCTTTATCCCATGAATCCCAATGTATATCCATGGCAAGGAGAAAACTAAGAGATCAAATTCTTCAAAAGATGTCACTTCAACTGGATAAACTGAAACCAAACCACAAATATATCACCCATAGGGGGAACCCCGAATGGACTCCCCACCATTAAAAATGGCTAACACTAGATAATTATTAATATAAAATGCAATGGGGCCCACAATGGGTCTCCCCACCATTAAGAAAAATCTAATAGTGACCAAAAACGAATTTGAAACAAACTATAACTGATCCTATCACATAGACCAACCATACTCCATTATAATTACCTATCACCCTTGGATAAAATGAACACAATATAATCATTTAAAATGCCCACTCATTAATAAAGGGAATACGAGTTGAGCTAAAATATCTCAGACTGACCAAAAAGACACACCACATGGGGTGAAGAGGGAAGGGGCCCCATGATCAGACCATTGAAACCAAAACCAACAACCATCCACCACTCTCTAAAATATAATATTAAATTCACAGTGTTCAGAAACCACAATTGAAAATTAGAACTCTCCTACCATAAGGATGGAGACACAAAACTAGCCAACCGCCGTAAGCATTCATGATTCCTAACTACATGCTAGCTTCACTCTAGGAACTATGGCTGGAGTACTGATGGATGATTCATCTACTACCTTGAAACGAGGAGCTGGTAATCCCAAACCAAAACATGCATCAAATGATTAGATAAAAGCGAAGGATCCAAAAAATAGGAGTAGAACCACACTTCCATTGAATATGGGAGATCACAAAAGACACCAAATATTCCTTACATTAAAAAAACTCCACTGGTAGAAACATCACGACAAAATATCCCTTACACTAGGAGGGATAATTAAAAAGGAAGTTCTAAATAGATTTCCAATAGCAGATCACTTCTGAGAGTTGCCTAAAATATATTTTTTAGCAAGGCCTTGAGAAAATTGCTGCAAGTTACCCAAGCGTCCAAAATCATGGAAGATATTAGGAGTAATTGGACATGAAATCCTATTGTGACCCAACATTCCACATTGAGATCATAGAAAAATATCCTACCCAGAAGGGTTTAATGAGAGATATCAGGGTCTTTTAATTTCACAAACCACTCCATCAAATATCAACGACTTCCTTATCTCCTTTCCAAAATCCTCACCACTACTAATATGAATTAAAGGATCAAGGACTACATTGATCACTCCCTATTTCACAGATTTGACATGAAAATCTTGCCTCACCAGATCAGAAAAGAAGTTATGTTGGACTCTGACACCTCCAGCTACAGATCCAGACGAAGACCCGCCTCGAAACGCCGATCCTTGATAGAGTCATATGTGGCATACCCTGAATCATAAGGGACTATATCTATAATGCATTGGAAATAATCGAACACCGATCCATCTCCCTGGTGCAGACAACCCATCTCCATCCCATTTCTCACCCTTTCTTTCTCAAATAAATACCGACGAATGAAAAAAGAATTGAAAAATGCCAATTTATTTTCATGAATAGACTTATTCAGAGACACTAGCTTCAAACACATCCATGGTGAACCATCATGAATGAAGGTTAAAAACTAAACCTTCAATGATTCATGAAAATCAATGAGTTTAAATTCCCTTTTGATCATTTTCATACACTCCTCTACTAAGATAGGGTCTTGTTAACCATAAAAGAGAGTTGGATCAAGATTCCAGAACATAGGAATAAAATACATAGGTCGGTTAACCACACTATGATCACCGATCATAAGTTACTGGGGATAACAGCTGGAAAAGAAAATTCAAGAACCAAATCAAAGTCAACTCAACAATAAAAATCCTCAAGATGAAACACCACATAAGATACCAAATTTCAACATAAGAAAGAAAACCATTATTGACAACAATCATCCCCTTTTTAAAATACAGAAAATAATTTTGAACAAAACAACATTCAAAACCATTTTTTCCAATTCAAACACTTTTTAGAATTCAAAGTGGACCTAAAGCCAGTCAAAAAGGGAACCAGTGTCATTGGTTGAATTGACTATATGGTTGGAGGCCATATGCTAGACATGCAACCAACATAGAGATCCTTCTAGAACCATGCCTATTACTTCACATGCCTTTCCATGTCGTGTGAGTTCATGGGGACTATTAGACCAACTCCCCTTGTTATATCTCAAACACCAAAAAATTCCTAAAAACCAAGAAGACTATAAAACTCGGACTTCCCATGGAAAACTGAGGAACAGAACAAGAAAGCTTTTGCGACCCTCTTCCCACACCTACCCCTCGAGTCTCAAAAATCCTACTATATCTACCTTGACATCCAAAAATATCAAAGGGAACTCTGAAAACTATGGTCTACAAGGAGAAAAGATTATCAAATACCAATTTTTCACAAACAAACCTAGGTTGAACCTGAACCGAGAAACCGATCTAGCCCTAAACAAGGCCCGGGGGGCGTTCTTGATCCCCATAGGTTGGAAACTAGTGTCAGACATCATTATTGTAGGCAAAGGAACAATTTCATCCCAATATAAATAGGTAAACAAATAGTGAAAAGGAACAGATAACATGATATACATTTATATATAATTGATCTCACCAACATTTATAGAAGAATATGAATGTAAAAATGATCGATACAACTAAATAGACTGAACATGGTGATCAGGCTATCTCCACATGCCCTTATGGGGAACTCTCCGACATAAAGTTCAACCATGGTTCAAGGAGAACAAAGACTAAGTGGAAACTTAGACAAGGGATAAATATAGGAAAGAACTATAGGTGTGAGTATAATACTCAGTAGGCTTTCAAAAAAATCTATTCGCAATGAAATTATTTTAAAATAAATGAAACATCCATTTTGAAGTTTGAACTACAATATATATAAGTATGGTTTTTTACATATTATTCAAAAACAAAGTACAACTCATTCCCTTTATTCATTTCCAAAACCAAATTCATTCTGTTAGCGAGACATTAAAATTTCCAATGGGAAAGTAATGTTTACATTTTCAAATTATACAAAAGGGTAAAACACTTTTCTTTGAAAGTAGTTCTAATGATCCATAATAAAACTACATATCACTTTCACATAAAAAACTACACATGAAATAACTAAAACAGTTACAAAATGAGGGAAATGAAAAATATACATACAAGTGTCACATTCAACACTGCATTCACTAAGAATGAGTATACATAGGTGGACCCTGGAGATCAATAATAGTCTAGAATGTACTAACACATTAGACTTCATCCCTGTTGGCATGCCACACATGATGAAAATAATGATTCCTTAATTCCTAGCCACCCAAAATTAGGACAAGTCCAGCGGCCCAATACCATAGTAATAAACAAAAATATATATCCACCTACTATAGTCCACTAGTCAGTATGTGAACTACCAGTGCAATAATCATTCTCAGAATATTTTCTCAATATGCCAGGTCTCAATGTCTGTTGTATATAAAAAAGGGGTGTGCTAACTGTTACCAGCCGAGCATCCAATCATAATTTATATGTATAGGTATATAATAATAATTTACAATAGGGATTACCTTGATTCACTCCAAGAAACAGCTTCTTGCCATTAAATTACTCAAGCACCAGAAGAATCTTAGTGTGGGCCTCCCAAACAATCAATCACAATGAAGTCATGAGAGTTATCTAAGGAGAGTTTTAACAATAATTATGTTCACCAATTTAATAAAGGTTCCAAAATGGCCTCAGAAACACTACAAAAAAACACTCTTAGAAGAACCAAGTTCATTTTCCCAAAAAACCCAACAAAAATTGCCATTTCACAAAAATTTATGAAATCCCATTTGGCACACCACATTTAAAAACGAAAACCAGTTTCCTTAAAATTATAAATGGGCTACACAATATCAACATGTTCAAAATAAATTTAAAAAATCCAAATTCACTCTTCTTTCCATATCAAACCTCTTGGAAAACTTATTCAAGAAAAAAAACCATTATTTCAAAAAACCAACTTTTATCAAGAAAACAAGTGACCTTTTCATAACAGGGTGTAAAGACACCATTTTATACACCAAAATATTTACACAACCTACGTAAAACATCAAATTTTACACTCAAGGATCAAACGTTTTCAATAAAAATTCCAAACAGGAAACCCTTTATCAAAATATATCACATCACCATAAATACTCACATCCAATTCTATAGAAAGTCGAAAATGCTTTGGAAAGCCATAAAAGACACCAAAACATCATTTCTCATGGTTCCAAAACTTTGATAATTTCAAAAAAAATAATTTAATATCACATTTAGTGCATAAAATCCAACCTAGAAACTTTCCAAGAACATGGCACGAAATGATTAACAAATAATTTCAATTGGCACATACAATGTTATAAAACATCATTTTTCATGCCATGAACTTATTTAAATTGGTAAACCTAGTTCTAAACATAAAAAATCTGGTGTGAAACTAACGAGAAATTTAATTAAATAACGGTGGGAAAAATTATAACTAAACTACACAATTTTTCAATAAGAAAGGCATAAATAACCAATTTTCATCCAAAATTAATTAAACAAAGGTTGCACAATAATAATTACCACATATATATAAGGATAATAGCAAGAAATATATGAACGAAAATTATAATGGTCAACATAATGAGAATACTAACTTGGATATATGGTGCAATGACAATGAAAATCCAAGATCACTTCATGAGAGTTTCAAAACCTCAAGACTATGAATAAAAACCATAAAATATCCAAACCTATATTGGAAACAAGAAAAATAAATTAAAAAGAGGTTATTGGAGGTTTTCATGGGGTGATGGTTGAAGAGGAGTCGACCACGGGGGTTCATCCGGAGGAAGTAGGTTACCTGCATGGGCGATGACCGAAGCAGGGGGGTCGCAGTGCCAGCTTGACTCACCGAAAGAGGGGTTACACTGGATGAACTCACCAGGAGAGGGAAGGTGGTCACCGACCAGGTGGGGGATGCACAATAGTATACCATGTTTGAGAAGAAGGTGCTCACACCACTTATATTCCACACTGTGTAGAAGGGGGCCACACTACAGGTAAGAGAAGGAGGCACCGAGCAGAAGGGGAGGGAGCTGGCTGAGATATAGCGAGCGCACCAAGGGGGATCAGGTCATGCCCCACGTAGAGGGGAAGGGGTTGCAGATTAGGGTTTTCAATTTTTTTTAAAAACACCATAAAAATAAATAAAAATTAATAATAATAATAATAATATCAATATTATTAATATTATCATTGTTAAAATGGCTCTTAAATAATTTTTCTTCCCCCTATTTTTCATTGCGTTCACTTAATTGTTCATTCATATAATTAATTAGTTAAATGCATACCAGGTTGACCACATGATAATTTGACAATAAAATAGGGCTTCATCTATGCCTTTCCCATGCGATGTAAATTGAGAATTCAATAATGCTTATTTATCATCAGAAATGAAAAAAATTCAACTAGGTTCAGCATGTTCCTCAAAATAGAATTCAAAACCCAATAAAATAATAAAATAATAGAATAAAAATTATTTCTAATGGTAGGGCAAAAAATTTCAGGATTCTGTTTCTAGTCCATTAGTAAAAAATTGTAATGTTAATATTTGACAAAATAAGTGTAATCTAACATATGGATATGAAAAATAAATCCTAATATATATTTTCCCATGACACTTTCATTTCAACCAAAGATACTTCCCATTCAGCATTAACATTATTGATTCAAACAATAACTCTTTTAGTTTAACCTAAGTTTTCATATATGTTATCCTATTAATATAAAAACCCCAGTTCCTAAAAATAAGAAAAAACATATTTAATAAAAAGTGACATGACTCAAACTAAGAATTCATATATTTTCAACCATTTCTATAATTTAAAATTGGATCTAAAAAATAAAAACATAATCCCATATCCCAAAGGTTTACTGTATTAGAAGATGAGATAAATAAATGTAATATTTCACATTATTGCTATATATTCTCGTAAAATTTTTTGTACACATGAATTATTATTATACATATTCATTCTTGTTTTTTTGTTGAAATGTGAAATACAATAAGTGGAGAGATTTGATTTTTAGTAATAGAAAAACATATCACTAATTCATTGTGGATTAGACCAGGATAATGTGAGAGAATATTATCATAAGATAAATCATAAGTTTAAAAGATGATGAGATCATAATATTTGTTCATAATACATAAATGAATAACATATACCATAGATTATATAAATATAACCTAAAAGGGACATTGTTAATGTATAATATACACTGTTGAATAAGAATTTGAAAATATCAAAAAATAATTTTGATCCATGGAGCATAACATCATCATGTGAAAAAAAGAATAGGTAAAAAATAACTATATGAATATAGCCAACCAAAATCATGTGCATAATTTTTTGAACATAATTGACTCTAATAAATTTCATGCACTAAGTTGAAAACATATCTAACACTAATCATTTCCATGAAAAGAGTTATAAAAATCACTAACCTAATCAGGTCCACAGATAAAATCATTATATCATGAGATATGAAGATTTTCCCAATGCATTGGAGGACTATATTAGACAAATTCATAACCTAATGATAAACCACAAATACTTTTTCCATATTAAATCAATCATTCATGAGATCATAAAAACCCCCTTAATATAGAATATGCTACTTGATATTTTCTGGAAGTTCCGCATATGAAGCGATGAGGAATTTGAAGATTCAAATTATTAAATCCCCAAAATTTTAACATACCATAATAAAATTTTGAGTGTGATAGAGAAAAATAATATCATAGATCTTCTATATATAGAGTGAAAAATGAAAGTAGAATCATAGAAAGAATTTTCTTAAATCTTTTGTAACATTGTTATAAAAGTAATGATTTTAAGTCACTTTAAAAATTAATTTCCATATAAATCGTTGAAAAAGGGTTTTGAATCCTAAAAATAATTCTAAATAATTTATCCTTGAATTGAAATAATTTTAATTTTGAATAAATGTGGTGTGGAAGTCACAAAAAATATTAGAGTGAAAATAAATACATTTTTTATCTTTTTAGAAATTTGAAGAGAATATCCACATTGGTGAAAGAGTTATAAAATTTACATTTAAAAGGGGATAAATCAGAAAATTATAGAATATAACACACGATGATATTTCGGAATAGGTAAATGAAACATTTTTAATAATAAATAATATGATTTTAGAGGAGGAAGATCTAATTAAAAGGATGAAAATTATTCAAAATAATGACATATTTTTTATAAAGAAATTAATCCATAAAATGAGAATATTTTTACAATAATATATAATTAATTTACATTGAAATAAAAAATAGCATTTGAAATAGATAAATTATATAATAAAATAATATTATGATAATAAACTCATAAATGATTTATTATGGTTCAATGAAATGAAAATCGAGTCAACAAAAATCCTTACAAAATTGGTAATGAATAATGAAGTTGAAAAATGAAATAGATAACATTAAATGAATGTATAAATACCCTAAATAAAGAGTTAAATAGGATAAAATATATCCAATATGTATTATATACAACATAAAAATAAAAATAGGTTCATAATATGATACATGTATCAAAGAATAGAAATAGAGATGAAAAAACCTTATTTTGGAATCTAGTTTGGCTAGATATGCTCTATAATATTGTATAATAAATTTTGGGTTATTATTAATATATATAAAAAAACAATATTTAGGTTTATTATACTTTATTAAATTCATTTATAATTTAATATTTCTCGTTATTTTATCATTTGTTAAAATTAATCTGTGTGTGTTAATTTTCTGATTTTTTTTCTAACGATAGATTCAGTATAGAGATTATAATAATTAATAATTTATATTGTTTTTGGTCAACATAAAAATCTATATGAGGCTTACATAGGTGTGTTTTACGTGTTTCTTAATTCCAATATCCATTTTATAGAATTTATAGTGATAGTTCGTAATGTGTAGTTAAAGTCTCATTTTTTATGAATTTTGATTCAATAAAAAATTTGTTTCATTAATTAATATTCCTATATATTTTGACATTAAAAAATTATGAATTAATATTAAATTTATTATCATTATATCATATTAGATTTTTTTATTTTTTATTAGTCATTCATGATATATCTATTATAGCATTGTTGATGTTGGTTGTAAAACAATCCTAAACAAGAAGAAGATATAACGAATGAATGAATTAGAACCTATTATTATAAAACTATATTATCACATTCAAATAATAATAATTGTTTAAAGTGATAAATAATATTGTATAATAGGTGGATTAAATAAATAATGAAAATTATTAAGGATATGATAACATTAACATTGATGACTAATATCTTTTCTTAAATAGCCTCTTAAAAATAAAGGATTTAGACTCCTTTTTACTATAATTTTAAAAACATTATAGAAATTTTTTTGGAAGTTAATTTGTGTAGGTATTAATGTTCAAATAAAAGGAAACACATTCTTTGAGCTGTGTAGTGGATTGGACCATTTATAGGTGAGCTAGAGTGGAATTTTCACAAATACCCATTCCTTAATGAATATGGATAATAATTTCACATGTAAAGAGAATAAAAAAGTGGAAAAATAGAGGGGATATAAAAATAAAAGGTTTATAATCCCCTTATCTACACATTTATAGATAAAAATTTATGATATTTTTGGAATTTACCCCTTAATTTAACACTTTTATATCATTTTACCTTTATCGTGGTAACTCAATTTTTACCTCAGTAACATATTTGTGTGCTTAAAAATGAAATTAATTTTTTTTACCAAATCATAAATTATCACTCCAAATATAAAATAAATTTTATTATATTCAATTTCTAACAGTGATAATAATAATTTTTCATTTAAGAATGCATAAAAAATACAATTTTTTTTAGCAAGAAGTATTTTTATGAATAAAGTTGAATTTCATCTTCTTCATTACCATGTAAAAATCATTTGATTTTATTGAAAATATTGTTTAAAAAACATTCATTAAAAAAACTCTTTAATAGAGAACATTTTATTTAAGTAAAATAAAAAATAAACGATAAATAGAAAACAAATTCCCTGAAATATAGGTATTTTACTATTAAATAATTTTAACTTTATTGATAACTAACTAATAATAAATACCTATATATTTATTAATATTTATATATATAATACATTTCATTAATTTTTTATTCTAGAAATATTTTAAATTTATCATCTAAGTCAAAATATAAAATATAAATTAAGGACTATTTTTTTTGGAAAAACCAATTTTTTATCCATGAGTAATTAAATTAAAATTCCTTATAGTTCATTAATTATATCAAATATTTTATATATTTATTTTAATAATCAATTCATTTAATTTATAAGTAAATTTCATTGATATTATTTTTTAAATGAAATGAATTTAACAAAAATCTGTAGATTCAAAAAATAGTTTCATTAGAATAAATTATATTTTCCCAAGTTAATTAGTGTCTTTTAATTTTACTCAAAAATATTTTATTTTATTTTCATTAAGTTATATATAAGTATTTTTACCATTTAAACTAAATTTATTTATATCAACTATATATCAATATGTTTAAACTAGTAAGATGTCTAATATTATTATAACCAATGACTATGGTTATATTATGGTTATATTACTGCATTAACATAATAAAAACTCATTCAATTATAAGTTCATAGAGAAAACATCTCATTAATTTAATTTAATTTTTTTATTTTACAACATGATTTCTCCTTTCATGATATTTTTTTCTCATTATAGACTTTTTTTATACTAATGTTGTTTCTCAAGGGTGAATGTAATTCGAGGTATTTCATTGTTGTAAAAATGTAATTTTTTTTTCTATTTATCATCTAATTATTATTTACAAAATTTTAAGGTATGTAATCATAGATGGTATATAACAACCATTGATATGAAATACATGGAATCATTTAATTTTGTTGTAATGTTTTATAGTTATTGAATAAAGTTCTGTTATTTTAAAAAAGACCATCTATGATTTATTTTTAGTCGAGTTTCATTATATTATAAATAATTAAAAAACGAACTTATTGAAATAAAATGAGTACATAAATCTGGGATGTTACAATCCATTTGGGAGATAAACTTATATAAAATTTTCCTAAGGAACTACAAAAATACAAGAAAGAAGTGATCTCAAATGATAAATAAGGGGAACAATTATCATTGGGGTATAAAGTCTTTATTAGTTTATCATAAATTAGAGAGGAGTATGACACTAAGAGAAATGGGTGGATTAATTGAATAATATCATGAAATCCTAAAAATTAAAAACAGTTAAATAATGACATAAAAATGATAACAAGACCATAAAATAACCATGGTAGACATACACATGGAAATGAATAATTACATGGATAGGAGTAATGAATCACATAATGATAGAATTCATAATGTCAGACATCATGACCATACCTTCAAGGACTTGTGCCAAGACATCATTAATAAATGGTATTGACACTCCCATTCAACTACAATAATTTTTCAAATGACACCTTATGATACATTGAGTAGCAATATAATTTTGGGACCCACTTATTATATAATATGTCTGATTCATTCATAATGTGTCAGTAATGGATAAATAATAAAATGTATAATGTTCTCTTAGTAATAACCTATATCATGTTACTTAATAATCAATAATTACTCATATAGACATAAATAAACTCCACCAAAATAATGACGTATAGGGTATTCACACCATACATAATAAAGGGATATATAGTTAAGTCAATATTGTTAACGAGTAAATAAAATGATTTGTTAATCTTAGTGAAAACCGATAAATTAGAAGAAAGAAGTATTAGATATTCATAATGAGAAGTTATTATAAAATATGTTATCGTTATTTATATAAGATTATAATTAAATGTAAAATTGTTGATGTATTAATCCAATGAAACAAAGGAAAATGGAATGGAAATTATGAAAATTAATTTCTTAATATTTGTTGATGGTTTCTGTAGAAATATGATATAGATCAACTCCAATATAATTTTCAAAAGGATGAAAATAGTTTTTAATTATTTATCTTAAATAAAAATATTCTCATTAATAAAACTTTAAATTGAAAAAATATATAGTAAAAGAAACATGGATATTGTGTCAATAAATGGTATAAATGTTGAAGAAATTTCATTTCATCTTTTTTACAATGTTTAGAAGGAATACCCATCAATCAAAAATAGATCTAAAATTAAATTTTCAATTTTTTTAGTGGAAAAAAATATATGGCATAAAAGAAAATACATTTTTATATTTCAAACTATTATAGATAAATATATTTTTAAGAAATAATATAGACTTGGAAGATAAATATAACAAATATATAGTGGATGTTTTCCTTTACAACATCATATTTTATGAGGCAAGAAAAAATTAAAAACAATAATATGATAAGGAAACTCAAATCCATAAAAAATAAGGGAAAATATAATATGTAATATTCAAAGGGTATAATATACCTAATTTAGAATAAGTAAGAAAGAGTATATCCAAATGAATGGAAATTTTGTCTAGAACCCCCTATTTTACTTTGTTAATGTATAATAAAAATCTAATGAAATAGAGACCATGAAATGGAATTGTAAATCCCATGAATCAAAATTTAATCATGATATAAATGTGAATGGTTTGTTATATAGACAATATAAAAGAACGTTTTTGGGGAATACATAATAAGTTCTAAAAAAGGAATTTGAGATAAGAATCCCGTTAAATTACCTTACAACTTACTAGAACTTGATTTGAAATCAATATATGATCAACTAAAATATCTTAATAACATATATAATAAACTTATCTATATTTATTTCATTTAATAATATTTATTTATTCATACATTAGATATTTAATAATTATTAATGGTTTGTATTTGTCAACATGTGTTAGTTGTTCTAATTTGTCCTATGAATGTTTTTGTGTGGATGTCTTGGTCCCAATTCCTTATTTAAAATTTAATCATCTACAAAAGAGTAAAGGATATTTTTTCATAACGTTATAATGAGTTTTACAATTCCATTTTAATTTCATGGAAGTTAAGGGTATGGTTTTCAAGAAGAAACCCATATCATGCTCATTTCAAGTAGTTTAACCAAATATGAAGAGTTACAAAAAAGGATTATTAATTTTATATTTTACCTTATAAAACGGTATTAATGACTTAAATTTATATTAATTACCACAAATATTAAATATTTATGTTTTTTAACCCACCAAAACAAGAATAAAACTATAGAGTGGCATCAATAATATTGGTGTTTGAACTAACCTATAAAACATGATAAAAAGAATGTATCATCATTAAACCATAAACATTTCATAATTATTCCATTATTATATTGTTATATTGATTTAAATTTTATTGTATTAATGTGATAAATCATAATTAGGAAGTGATATAAAAAAACCAAGAAAATATAGGAAGTTATGAGGATGTTACCTACTTGGAAGAGTTTGATTCATCAATATACATCATAATTTTATTTAATGTTCTTGAGACTTTATTTTGATACCAAGGATTTAAAGTCATAGAAAATTATTCTATAGAAAGGAATTTGTCCATGTTATGTAACATCTGAACACCAAAAAAAATCTTGGGCTAAAAAAATATTCCACTAGACTTAGGAAATGTCTATAGGACACTAAGTGATGTTAATAAATTATAAATAATTTAAAAAAATAATTCTGGATGATTTGACCTAAAATAACACAAACTGTAATTGGAAAAAACAAAAGAATAAAATAAACATGATTCATGATATAAACCCTAACAATAATTCAACTAATTAATAAAATAGATACAAAATCAAGATCATAATAGTCAATAAACCAACGTAAGTCTAAAAAAGAACAAATTATTCTATGAAAAAACAAGGATATGATATGTTACAACAAACAAATATACTATATAAAATATCAAAAATAAAATCCTTGATGAAAAGGTGAAAAAATCAAGGTTCTCCACAATTATGTTAAAAACTTTTCTCTTTTCCTATATCATGATAAAAATTGTTTGCATATGAATGAATGAACATTTTTAGGGGGTGATTCGACAACACCGTAAGAAATACCCAAGACATTATAAACATTCCATTAAAATTATAATATGTAAGATCAATTTATATTTATATAAAATAGACTTAAGTAGGAAAACCAATGACTAAGATAAATGTACCAAAAATTAGTGAACAACCCCCACCAATATATAAACCACACATAGAACACACACCAATTAAAATATTAACCCAATGAATATTATTTTAATGAATTGAATCTGAAAAAATAAATATTGTGATCAGAATCCGATACCTCTTGTCTAAATTTGTCACTAAGTGGTATAATAAAATATTTCCAAATTGGTATTGCATCCCTATCTAACCTAGAAGACCATTAAAATATTACTATTAATGAACAATAACCTTGTATTTGATAATTTTAGGAATAAAAAAGATTGTATTTTTAATTTTAAGGCTTATAAAATGTTTACCAAACATATTATTGGAATCACTCACAACCCATGGTTTTGAGTGAAATATGTAAGTGATTTTTCTAAAAAATATTTAGCCAAAATTTTCCCACAAAAATTAATAAAAATTTTATTTAAGAAATAATGAATATTCATACTATTGGATAAATTAGAAAGGGAGAGAAGTCATCAAATTTTTATGCATTCAAAATGATGAATTATATCATGATCTCATATATTTGAGATCTCCATTATTTTCAATAAACAAATCATAAGAAGATTACATATAGTAAATCAATAAACCATAGACCAAGTTATGTAAGTCTTGGGTAAGTGTTCCTCTCTAGATATAATGAGAATATAATTAAGTTAAATGAAGAATGTGACTCTTGCTATTGATTTTCTTGACCCAATGATATCAGATTTTTTGGAATCACCATTCACGAGGAAAGGAATTGAAAAAGTACTATAGAAGAGTGTTAGGGTCAAAGATCCTAATCATTAATAAAAAAAGTTATGGTTTTGGGTAAATAATTAAGTTTTATATTTATTTATTCATGATGCATGGTCAGTACACAGGGTTTGGATAACTATATTCCTAATATGAGGGTGCTGCAGGGTAATACCCAAGGCTGCATGATTTGGTAAACCAAATGCCAACCATGCATTATGCCACTATCTGAAAATTTACAATGACTCATGGTAACCAAAAAAACTTATGTAAAAAATTTCATGTAAAATTATCTTCTTTAACCATATAATATTTACATTGGAAATCTACATAGTTTACTTGATCCTCAAACTATACACCATCTATAATGCTTTAAAAACTCCCTAATACTATCCATAAAATCCCCAAAGTCAAGCTAATAATAATTTTACATAATAATTAATAATTACATAAAAAAGTACCTCAAAGTAAGGGTATTACATATTAACGATAAAAAAATTAAAAATTTGTAGAGGTATTTGACTTTTATTGATGAAAATGAGAGACATTACATTGGAAACATGAGGTTGGTGGAGGTTTAATTGTGAATCACATGGGTGTTAGGTGAGAAATGTTTATAATTATAGTAAAACTAAATCCCACACATAAAAATGACATCTAGAATATATAACTATCAATTTATTTTATGAAAATTAGTTCAAGGTCATATTTACCACTTGTATTAATTAATTTTAATTTTTCAATTAGTTGCTATCATTATTATTTTTTAAACAAAAATAAAATATACAAATAATAAAATAAATTTGAATCCTTCATTTCAAATTTGAAATTGATTTCACCAAAGTAAAAATATAAATTTTTAAAATTTTACTTTTAAATAAAAACACAAAATATATCATAAAATATTATTAAAAAATATAAAATATTTATTTTTTAATGAATGGTTTTTTATTTCATTTTTTATTTAATTATTCTATCGATTCTTGAAATTAATTAATAAATTTAAAATATATTATTTAATTAATTATATATAAGAATAATATTCTAATTTGAACAAATTAATATACCCATTAGGTATTTTTATACCAAAAGTTTATATATATACCAAATGACCTTATATACCAACTGACAATATATACCCAATGAGTATATACCTATAATTTTTACCTTTTTTATTGCTATATATAACCTTAGACACTTATATAAAATCATTAAATTATTATAATAATTAAATTATTTTACTTATTTGTAATGCTTTATATTATTATAATAGTTATACTAGATGATATGATTCTCATGGGAGAATATGCAGAAGTTTTTTTCAAATAAGTGGTTTTTTATTTTCTTATGTTTGTAAATTAATTATAATTGTATTAATATTAATGAATGTATTAAGACTTAATTTATAATGTAATATTTTTTATTAAATAAAATTATGGTCTTTTATTTTGTGCGTGGAATTTGAATTATTTTATTAATGAGTTCAATTATATATAAAAGAAAATGAAATCAATTTCGATGTGTGAGAAAGAAAATTCCTAATAATGTTGGGGGTGTTATATTTTGATTTCATCTCATTATCTGATATGCTTCTATTACAAGACAATATAGTCTATTTCCCCTAAAAGTCTTTAACTGCATCCCATTTTTGTTTATAAATATTAACACATGATTATGTTATGTTAATCAATTGTTCATATCAACTTTAATAATGATTGTGTTAACCGAGATTTCATATCCTATATTTATATCATATCACCCGATTCCACTTATCATAACTATTGATATCGTTGAAGCCAGTATTCAATAAAAAAAGAACCAAAGAAAAAGTCTAATATGTTGTATATCAATAATTATAAATAAAAAAATGGATTATGAAAATATCATATAACTATTTTCAATATCTGAATATCATACATTTAAAGAATTAGGTCACTAGGAGTCAGAGGAACTAAGATATTTTAAATTTTAATGGATATTAATTTGTAAGGTATTTTAAATTTTTACATTATATCAACATATAGGTGGTTTTCTATTGGTAAAAGAATTTTTTTTGATATGGAAGTTCTTGTGTAAATAATAAATAATGAAATTTCAAGTGTCTAGTAGAAATTGAAAATTTATAATATGTTTATAAATTATGTTAAGTACAGTGTATAGTCTTACTAAGTACATGGTGTAGAGACTTTGAGTAGAACCATTGGCCTAACCACCATAAGTCTATTAGTTCTCCACTAAATTATTATTTATTTACTAGGTTTCTAATGTATGGTTCATCATTTACATGGTGTAAACTATAACATTTTTAAATGTGGTATTTTTTATTATTAAAATATTTTTCTTAAAAACCCCCTTTCAAAGTTTTCTTTACATGGTAGGTTGATGGGAGTGAGGGCCAATAAAGACTCTAAAATTTTGAATTTGGGGGGTTTTAAATTTTTATAATATTTTTATAAGAAGGTTAAAATTTAATTTTCTTGACCTAGAATGGAATGGTAGTAATATAGTTGGACATCAGACATAATTTTTACCCTTGAGGGGTAATTTGGAAGTTTTATATGGTGGTTTCATTTTTCAATTAATTCTAGTGACAATGTAATTTAATTAATTTATTATTTACGTAAATAATTTTTAATTTATTCTTTTTATAAAATAATTAATTTAATTATTTGAGATATTATATGTGGTGGGGATGAAGTATATTTTTAGTGGAATAAGGGAAAGTAAATTATTTATATTAAAGAAATGTCTATTCTATGAATTAATTTTGGTGTTAATGTGGGGATTTAAAATTGGGAATTAATTTGGGAGAGAAGGAGAAATAATATGGGGGAATGGAATGTGTGTTATGATTTCTAAATAATTGAAGGAAAATATAGGCTGGATTAATTTGAATTCATTTTCCCCATGAAATACATTTTCTCGCTTATTATATATTCTCTATATTCTGTAAATATTTATTAGCAATTATAAATTGGTGTGGCATGTCAGATCATTGGAAGAGGATGATTAATAATGGATTACAGATAAATTATTGGTGACATTACTGAGAGAATTTGAGGCTTATATTTATCATGAAAACAAAGAAGATGAATCAAAACTCTTATCTATTTTATTAATTATAATAGATATATGATTCTTTTATATTTCATTCAGGATAGATGATTCATAATAATAAATGATATTAATATATGTAAAATTAGAAATAGAAATGGGCTATTGTTATGAAATTAGTTTAATAGATAATCATGTTTTATATTTTCTGTGACAAATTTTGTTATATGATTTAAATGTTTATGAATTGATCAATAGAGGAAATATAATTTGGAAATTGATGGAGATATAATTATATGATAATTTATTTTTAATTGATGATATGAAATAATGATAATGGTTAAAAAAATAATAAGGGTTGATATGAATATGAAATTGATGAGTTGGTTTTGATTATCATTTATAATTCATTTTTTAATAAATTTAATTATTTTTCATATTACATATTAGTGTTGACTGATGATTATAAATAATTTTAATTATTCATTGAGTATCTATAAAATAAAATGATCTTTTAAAAATGAAATATAGTAGAAAATTATTTAAGAGGAGGGAAATATATTTTTTGATTTATGGCATCAGTCATGCGAATTCATTATATGGTTCATTCTACACATTGGAAAAATGAGTTGGGGTGTTGTTAATGAAAGGGAATAGAGTTACATAGAGGTAATACTACATATGAATGGTGATTTTCTAAATTTCGGAATGAGGGGGGTCCATGGATGTGAGTTATATAGGTTAGTGTGATTTTTATAGGGTTCATGCCACCATGGCATTAGGACATGCCATATCTAATATGGCTCATGCAACCTAGTTCTTATGGGATGTGTATATAGTGGTATGAGTTTATTATAGCAGTGAAACTTGAATCTATTATAAAAACCAAAGTAAACATTATTAGTTAGATTAAATTGATTTTTGTTTATTAAAATCAGTATTAGATAGTGTGGCTTGGTTGAAATGCGTCTTTATTATATGTTATTTATGTGATGATGTTATGGAACTTATTTATGTTATTTGGAATGATAATGATGTGGTGAATTAATCCCAATGATCACGATGTGGTAGACCATAATGCTTTAGAGTATATATTATCTTTAAAATAGTGATAACCTTTGGCTTTCATGGGGATTTCATCCTATAGTCATTGTCTAGCCATTAGCTATCCATCACCTAGATGGTGGGCTATCTTGTGGCGTGGGAACACCGATTATCTTATCGAATTTAAAGGGGTCAAAAGTTCATTTACCAACACATGTTTTTAGAGTGGATAATCTCTATACACCCATTTATTTCAGTGAATCATCCAGGAGGGCCTCCTCCCATTCTACCCTCCTTCACCCTTGACTAAGAGGTGATCTTGGTGGATTTTCTTGATGATCGAAGTTGTGTTTCATGATACGTTGCATTTGGGTTTCCCTCTTATTTCATTTTTATAATTTTATCTTATCTATTAGATATTGTTTTTGAAATTACACTATATCATGGTGGAATCATTCATTGGTGATGGGTATTTTTCTCTTCCATAAAAGAAGATGTCTCAAGATTTTTTCCACCAACCGCTGCTCTTTGTTTTTATGATGGTATGTCATGTCACCTAATTATTATATTTTTTGTAAGGCATAAAATTTTCAAAATATGGACACCACTTTCGATAGTGTGTATGAACAAAATCCCCAAGTACAGAATGTAATGTAACATTCTAAGACTTTATGATAAATTCAGTATATTCTACGACTTGCAATACATGAAATAATGAGTTTAGCGATAATTTTAATAAATAATAATAAACTATTAATATTATTATTTAATATGATAGTTATTGAGTAGATGTTGGAATTAAGGTTATGAAAAAGATTAAATATGTTATGAAAGAATATATTTTACCCATATTTATTTTCTATATATTGATTATAAATAATTATAATAATCCTTTAAAATAAAAATACATGCTTTTAGAAAGAAACTGTATTTTTTCCAAGAAGATGGTTTTGTCAGGTTTGGCGTACATAATTTATAATCAAAACATTAACAAATTTAAAAAATTTAAATGAAAAAATGAAATTTATTTTTGAAATAGGGATCCCAAAACTAGCTGTAAGTAAATTTTTGGGATTTTTTTGAAATATTTCATTTTTTAATGAATATTGAAAAATATTGAATTTAAATTCAAAATTTCCTTTTCCATTAAATAATTTATAATGTTTAACAATATATTAAATTAGTTTTCATGTAAAATTAGTTCCATTACACATTAATTAATACAGTTTAGGTCTTTGTAATCATTGGATCATTGAATTTAGTCGAATAATATTTGTAAACTTTTTAACATTTACACTTTAAATATTGTTTTCTCGCCTCATCGATGGAATTAATTTTATAATTTTTTGTTCAACTTCTATTAATTGATTTTATAAAAATTTATTTAATATATTTAATCTTCAAAATTTATAATATCAAATTAGAACCAGAAAATATTTGTCCAAAAAGAATAGTGAATGCAATAAAAATTAATTACAACTGTTAAGGTAAAAATGGATTTCCCGGGGGGGGGGTAATCCTGAATTATATAAGAGAAAAGACCAAAAATATTACCCTAATTTTAATTATTTATTTTTAGGCATTAAACACAAAATAATTGAAAATATGGTATTTTATTTCTATATTCCTCGGAATACGACCCATGTAATTAGTTAACCGACAAAAAAGTGGGAGAGGGAAAAAAGAAATATTATTTTATAAATAAAATTTTGAAATACAAATGACTTTTTTATCAAGATATTTTTTTGAGCTGATGTAATTTATTTAAATTCTTACGAATCGACAAATCAGTAGTTATTTTATTAATATTTAAATAAAATAAATGATACTAAAAATATTAAAGTGAAGTAAATAGAATGAATTATTATATTAAATTAAAATTTTAGATGAGTATATCATTTTATAAATTTGTGAACTTAATATATTCTAACTCCTTCATTGTCTTGATATTTTTTAATTCAAATTAAATGAATAATGTCAAAATGGGCATTAGATTTGTTTTCTAGTAAATAATATTTAATTAAATGTTTTAAAATTATTAAAAGACATATATTATTCTAAGTAATTTATTAGTATTAATAAATAAAATATATGTTACATTAATTAATAAATTTGTCTCTTATAATGACTATATTGACCACTAAATAGTAAAAAAAACATTGTTAGCAGTGTTAAGGCTAAAACAGTGTTTTTTCATATTCATGTGCTTGTGTTACTTTTTTTTTTCAAAAAACACAGGATTTTTTATTAATAAATTGGATTTAATAACTATAATCAGTGATTAAATATTATATAATAAGGCTAAAATTAATTTAATTTTAATGGATAAATTACCTAAGTTAAAAATAATGTTATTGTTGTGTAACACCAAAATGATAAAAATAAGTAAACATATAGGTTATGAGAAAAAATGTTTATAAAATGAGTTTTATTGCATGCTTGCTGCTTGGATAGACCATATAATCCCTAAAAAAAATTAATTTTTAATAATATATCAAATTTAAGTAATATTAACCTCCCAATAGTGAATACCTTTTAGAATTTACAAAAGATCCACACCTCATCTAATAAAAAAGGCCACTCACTACCCTCACTTCTACACATATCTCAATCCATTTGAATCATCCAAGAATTGAAAAAATAAAATTTCAAATTACATCCCCTCATCATATAATCTTTACTTTTTTCTGAAATCCATCTTAAGAAGGGTTTAGCTCAAACATAAGGAGGATAATTAAATAATTGGTAATGTTCTTCAATGAGAATCATTATTTTACTTTTTTCTCAACCTAATTAAATAATTATTTATCCTTCATTGTATAATAACCACATTTTATTCCAAATAAATGTATTATTTTATAATAATATCATGACTTAATACTATCTCAACTTTAATCAAATGAGTTACAAAATCATCATTTCTATGTACAATGGACTACTAACTCGCAAACTAATGTTATTCATTTTTCCATTTATACCATCTAAGGTTGGGTATGCTGGTGGATAAAAAACATATATATGATATTTATAAAAATATTTATACCTATGGAGTCACTATATCATATATATATTTTTATCTTTGTATCCATAGGTTATACGATTACATCGACCATGTGTACGACAGACTACTACCTCACGAAGTGATGTGACTAGTCTTTCCATAATCATTCTGTTGAATGGTGATAAAGATAATGTTAATGATAATATGTGATATAAATGAAAGTATTATGGTATTCATTACATAATTATTATTCAGTAATTATAATATAAATCATTTTATTTTATCCATTTTCTCTCATGTATAGATGATAACATCATTCTTGTACGTGTGGACTGCTGCCTTCACGGAGTGATGTGACTCTCTTTTGATAATCGAAAGACACGTTTGAAATATATAATTATATAATATGGTTTATTTGATATCATTATCATTATTTAAAGGTAATACATTTCTTACCATATTTCCATAACGATCGGTGAAAAATCGAAATGTTACTCATGCGTGCATACGACATACCATCTCCATGATCAAAACATGCTTCATCATTCATAATAATCATTTATTATTGGATATAAAAGATAAATTAATTTAAAAATATTATAATTATTTAATTATTATTATTACGTAGATGATTAAAATATATAATATGTTTAAGGACCTGATCATTCATGATGAAACCCGCATGAGAAGACAAGGGGATTAACACCCTAAAAAATGAAAATAATGAATGATTTTTAATGAATAGGTAATAAGATGTTATCAAAGGATCATATATGATACTGTAAATATTAATATGGTTCTATAATTAGTTAACTAATTTCTTAAATCCAATATACTTGATGTTAAATAATTTTGAACCCAAAGTGAGTGTAAGTTAAGGGACTTCATCTCAATTTCATTTCTTTTAGGCATATTGTAACGTTATAGAATAAATTTATTTTATATGGTGAATATACTTACCCTTTTACATGTAATATCAGGAATAACTTACTATTCTTGGTATTTTAAATTTTACTATGAATGAATTCATCTAAGGGTATTTTAATTAAATGGTTCCATGTGGTAATATATTTTTTAACTCAATTTCTAGTCATGGGGTAAAACATCCACATCATTGATTATGTCATTATAATATTTTGTGTGTATTTAATTTATATTATATTAGGTTATATTTCTACTTGTAACATATGCATTTATATTTTATATATATAATCAAGTCATTTATTAATTCTCACATCAACTTTATGATCATTTTAATTGTTTATTACAAAATCTCATTATAAAAGAGATTATTTATTCACGAATATCAGTTGAATGTAATTACTTATCCATTTACAATTAATTTAATTTAATTTTCTAATACTATGGTTGTTAATGATATTTTTATGTAATATTACCAATTCCAAACACTTTGGTACTTGAAATAAATAATTAAATATTATCAAGAAGATATGACTTCATTTCTCTTTTTGATCGCAAATATGGATTTTTGTAAAACCTTTTTCTCTATTTTTTTCAAATTTTTTTATCCTTTTGAGAATTATTTAACAAATGAGGTTTCACCAATTTTTACTCTTTATTTATTTTTAATTTAATCCCATGTTTTTTAAATAATTACCATTTTTCATTTAACCAAAATGTGAATGAAATCTTCTAATCATTTCTCAAAAAAAGGTAATTTACAAAAAAATTATTGTAAAATAGAAAAGTTATTTTTTTAATTTTAAAGCATATTTGGAACTACCATATTTCAAGAAAATTATTTCTTTGAAGATTATTTTTCATATTTGTGATACACCTTTTAAGGAAAAGTTTTTTAAATGTGAGTAGAAAAAATGTTTTTCAAATGTTTTTTAAAATGAAAAGGATATTTTGGTCCAGAACATATTTAAACATATTTTTATGGTATTTCTATTAATTAATAACAATAATCCTTTATTATTACTCCAATGGGTATATATTATACCGATACATCCATATTTTTCATTAGAATGGTTTATGATCATTATTATTAAGTAAAATATTCACATTCAATTGCTTGATACATTTTTGTAGTCAATAAATTTCCATTTTAATTTTTAAATTACTATGATAATTGTGTCATGTCCCAACCCATGAGCCTCTCAATGGTTCCCCCATCTACTAGGTTACATTGCCTCAAGCATGCCACCCCGTACACCAGAGGCTTCCGACTTGTAGTTAGTGTCTATTGTGGAACAGTGGGGAGAGTATACCCTCATAATCAGAGTGTAGAACTGTGGTGTAAAAAACCAATCAATAGAAGAATCATATCAAATACATTATTAGAATTATAAGATAAAATCCATAAGACAATAATAATTAAATATCAAGCAATGGTAGTATCATGTACAAAATTATGTATATCATTTATCAATAAAATAATAATTTGGAAAACATGGAAACCAAAACCGAGTATAAAAGAATTATCCAAAGTAAAAAAGATAACAATGAATCACTATACCCATCTAGCATCACAATCATATCATGGTCGTATGCTCCATTACTTCGAAGCATAATCCATCAAGAATCAACAATCAAGTTCTTTTCCTGGTCGGTACCTACATCAATGATGTCTTTATAGGTACCCAATGGTGGCCCAAAGAAGGTGTGAGATAACACAAAGTTGGCCAAAAATAATGGTTTCTATAACATGGGTTTCTTTTGTAATAAAATCAGAAGAAATGTAAAATATATAATAGTTATAAAAATTCTTAATAAAGAGTAAACTGTGCATGTAACAAGGCTCATTTTAAACTGTTAAATATATTAATGAGATAACTATGAATCATGATAAATTTGGTTTAATAGTATCCAATCTAACAACTATAAATAGATACCCATACCAAGAATATTTGTCTTGAATAATAAACAACCACTATGGTATACTCCAAGTAATCAAGTGTCATTCCTCATTCATTATATCCAAGGAGTATAATTGTATAAGGAATCCTCAATATAATATATCATGTAATCATGTGTCAAGACCATGGTTGGATACCAGGATTAGAAATTTTGAAGGAATCCAATGTAATATGAATCAAAAGAGTAAAAATTTCTAGGGTAATCAACATAATTTTAAATCCATGGAGTAGGAATGTCCATAAAATTCAATGTAGTTTTGAATCCATGGAGTAGTAATGTCCTTAGAATTCATTACAATCACATAATTTGCATTCATTAACGTTTCCCTTTAATCAGTCAACCAATTTCACAATTCATTTCATAACCCATTTCATTATTTATGCAAAATCCATGAGTTCAACCGAAACATTACACATAATAATTTTAATCCATTTAACCGATTTAATATCATGTAATCAATTGTAATAGAGGAATATACCATATCCAAACATCTTATTTATTTCATTAAATCTCTCAATATAATGGATAGATCACACACATATCCAATGGGGTGTCAAATTATAGGTAAGATACATAAACACACCTCATGGGTGGTCCAAGATGATGTTAAAAACCTCGATCCATATAATGGTACTAAGTGGGAAACCTAAGAAGTTTCAAATAAAATTTAGAAATGAATTCAGTTAATTTAAGAGAAAGATCCAGAAAAATTCACATGAAACATAATGAAAACATGATATAAAATAATGCGACATTATGTTAAATGGTATTGACCACTTAACATATGTTTTTGGTAAAACATTCATCTATTATCAACCTCAGATTCATTTCTTATTAGAAGAAAAATGGGAAATAGATAAAAACCCAATAAATAGGGAATATTGTCTTGCACCATAATAACTTCATCAATAAAAATATAGTGAAATAAGGGTGACTACTGGATGGAGAAATCATCAGTATGGATCCAAAAAGTCAAATGATGTTTGAATTAGATAATAGATTGTGAAACAAGATCAAACCCTACCTTAAAGGCATAATGAACTCAACATGAGAGGGTTATATCCACTAGAAATAAGAAATAAATAATGAATATTGATTAAATTTATTTTTAAGGAAAGAATGACATTTAATATAGAAATGATGGGTCGCACATTTTGACCACACAGTTGGCCAAATCGTGCCTAAACATTCATGCTTCACCATCTAATGGAGGAGACCAAATTTTTTATGTGAAATGTTTGGGAAAATATGTGAAAAACTTTTTATTTTTATCTATAGAAAATTATATGTGGATTACACAAGAATTCATCAATGGATGCATGATTTTCTCAAACCACATGGCCCTGCTATGCACTCTCCAACACCCAATCTACTTTTCCTAATTTTCCAACATCTATGTTTCCGTCACTGTCAATGGGAGGTCCTCACATGTTTTATACACTTATTTTGGGTAACAATTTAAAAATATTATGATTTTAATCTCTTAAAAATTATAGACGTCTCATATGGGTTTGAAACCCTGGATTCATGGTTTCCTCAATTTATGTAGCCCTTCTCTTCACTTAGAAACACCCCTGAAAGGTTCTTAGTAACTATATGGACTAGGAGGAATTGTTTCTACTAATAGTTAAGCCTATATTCCATGTAAAAAAATTGAGTCTCTATGCCCTAAATAGGTTCTAGACACCCACTAAAATCCTATGAACTCATCCTACACTCAAAATAGGTGTAAAAAAAAAATTAAACTGAAATTAAAAAGATCCATCTCTCATGGAAAAATTCCAGATCGTAAAATCTCTCCCCTTAATGTAATTGATCCTACTATTTACCTTCCATGGGTGGTAAAGAATCATCTAAGAATATCTTTGACCATTGATCACATACATCGACCTCTCACTCCCCAGTCTTGTACTATAAACATTCATACTTCTATATCACTCGTACTAGAGGAACTGACTAACCTCATAGTGACATAGAGCTTTAATAAAAAATATAAATAATATTCTCCTCAAATGAAACATATACCTACAACTCAACCTCATCTGTCTGATGAGTATGAGAAGGGTCTATGTGGTAATTCTATAGTTAAGATATGAAGAAGACATCGTACATGGATTGATACCAATGAGGTAAATGTAATCGATAGGCTACCTGCATAACTCTCTCTAAATTCTCGAATGGTCCAAAATATCACAATGAAATACGACCCTTTTAATGAATACATCTATTCCCCAGGCATGGAGAGATGCTCAAAAGACCTGATCTCCAACCTTAAACTCTAGAGTTCATCAACAGTGATCAATATTGGATTTTTGTCTATACTACATAGTAGGAATATTATTTATGATCAAATGGACCTAATCTATAGTCTCATTCATGAGACATAGTCTGAGAAACACCTCATCTCTTACATCTAACTTGTAAATATTTGATTAGCATTGAATACCATATACAACCTCATATTGTCTATCTCTAATTTTTTGGTAGATATTATTGAATAAAAACTCAACTAGGGATATATGCCTCTCCCAAGAGCCCTAAAAGTATAGGAAACATTCTGTAAGAAAAGAATATTGAACCATTATAGTGCAATCTGACTGGACATTATCTAAGTGTTTTATGACATCCTCAGAATCACCAGTGTTCTGTACTCCCTCAAAAATCATTTCCAGAATCCTGATGTAAACTTAGATTCCCTATTTGATACCATAGTATGATAAACCTAGTGAAGGTGCATGGTATCGTGTATATAATAACTCCCAAACTCATATACAATGGTCTACAATATTGATAGGAAATGTGAGAAATTCAGGACCTTGTCCACGACAACCCATACTACATCACTTATTCTAGGTTTCTACAAAAATACCTTCATGAATTTCATCACAATGTCATCTAATTTAGACTTGGGTTTGGGAAGATACTATCAATGATTTGATGGTCCTTGGTGTCTTTCTTTCTACAAATAAGAGGTGGAACACCTCATGAAAAAACTAGCTACCTCACATTTCATAACCAATAACTAGTACTGATGGCATAATACATGATACATGTTAGTGACACCAGGATATACAAACCAATATGACTCATGAATCTATTACATAATCACCTCACTTATGTCTTCTAGAACCTAGAAACATCCAAGAATAAATATAAATTCATCATCCCCAATTGTCTAATAAGGATGAGGGTCCTCACTTGCCACACCCTCCTATTGGAATAAACCCTCAAAATATGAAAAAAATATCATCCTCAACCTATATAGAATAGTGACTAAATAGGATGAGAGGAAAGGCTTCCCAAGACTATTTTTCATCACAAAGTTCATATTTGAAAATAATTCCATAAGCTGCCACTTTCTACATGCCTCATAAAATGCATGTATATGATTCCTCATACTCAATTCAACATTAACTACGGTTCCCTTTATGGAAATGTAGGAAAGAAAAAAAATTATTATAGGTATTCCAACCAGCTTAATTTAAAAATATTCATGTCACACAATGTTAATATATACATGAGGATTTTTTGGTTTGTGTACAACGAAAAAACATCTCCCCGAAAATAGTGCCTCCAATAGAGGAAGTAATGAACAACAATGGATAAATCGAGATGATGCATCAGGTAGTTACTCTCATGTGGACTCAACTAAAAATACTTGTATGTCATGAAACAATCCTGCTATATCAAAACGTCTCCAAGAATAATACTTGATGAATACTAGTATAATGTATATATTCTTTCTGGATCAGGTAGAATCAGGACATTGCTAAAGTAAGCCTCTCCTTCAGCACCTAAAAGGACTTCTCATCGATATCTGACCAAACAAAAATCACACCCTATTTATTCAACCATGTATGATATGATGTTAGGAATTAGAAGTCTTATATGAAATTCTTGTACGGTGAATCTAGTCCAAAAAAAAAACTCTATATTTTAATAATTGTTTTGGGACTCTCCCAGGAAACTATAATTCTCACATTCTCTGGGTGAACTAATACTCCTATATCCAAGATAATATAACCCATGAAGTGAATTTTTTCTCTACAAAAGTGTAACTTTAATTTATTAGCATATAAATAATTATCTCTTAGTGTATCCACATCGATCTAAACATGTTTGGAATGATCATGTCGAGTGTGAGAATACACCAGGATATCATCCATCAATTCCAACACAAATGAATCCAGATATAGACGAACAACCTGGTTCATTAGTTCCATAAAAAATACTAGTGATTTCGTGAGACTGAATGACATAACCGTACACTCATATATACCATATGTAATATTAAAAGATATACAAGTAATGTTTGTATGTCAAACATACACATTATAATAAATCAATCTTAGATAAATCTTTGAGAACACCTGAGCTTCTCTAAGTTGGTCAAAGAGATCATAAACCTGAGGAAAAGGATACCAGTTTTTAACCGTCAATTTGTTAAACTTCCAATAATCCAGAAATATCCTTAGGGTTTCATTATGATTTTTTACAAAAAAGACCGTCAACCCCCATAGAGAAGTACGACATCATATAAATGTTGTTTCTCCATTGTCTTCTAGATACATCTTGAACTCCTGCAACACTTTTATAGATATCCAATAAGGAGTAATGGATATCAATTCAGCTCCTAGAACTATCATTATGAAATTATAAACCTATATCATAGGGTATAGTCTTAAAAATACTTCTAGGAATATTTCACTGAAATGATCAACCACTAGAGGGAAATCTTCTTGATGGGATCTGTGATTATCTAATCATAAACTACCAATCTGGGATGCCATCCCTCATAGTCCTAGATACTCAGATCTATATCTACCTTCTTGAAAATCTCTTTCACCAATTTAAATAAAAACCTATCCCTTTGGTGATGTGAAATTCACCCTCAATCAATAGAAATCTAAATGGGAATGATAAGAAAATAGTCGGTCCATATTGAGGATGAAGATATACAATAAGAAGTGACACCCACCTAACTCAATGGAGAATTCCCTGAACTAGACTACACTACCTGATATGACCCACAATAGAGTAAAACTTTTTATAATCCTATAAAAAAATTGAACAATGATCCTGGAGAACTCCATAATTGGAAAAAATATGAATATATGAGAATCACTTGTACTAAAAATAGAAGATACCAGAGTATAGGTTATTAATATCATACCTCTCACTGTATATTTTCAAACACTATGATCCTCATGTATATGATGAATTGAATATATATTTCTTGAACCATGTACCTATAAAAATAGTTAGACTACCTTGAGCATGCCAACTATGCTTTCAAGGTTCAACTACTGTCCGAATCCCTTGGACCCTAATACATTCTTGATATAGATGACCAGTATAACTCCAAATCCTAACATGATGTGGAGATATGAAACCTAATTCTAATTCTAGTTTTGGTTTCAACCCCCTCCCAATAACCACTTGAGTAAGGGCCCTAAAAATGCTTTAGATAACCCATAATTCCATAATTTTATAACTCAACTAGGTCTCTATCGCACTGACTCCTCACATATCCATTCCTACCAGACTGATGAGAAAAGATATAACTACTAACACTCACACTCTGGGCTAGTACTCTCCTCATTATAAACCTTGAAACGTCACTTCCTACCACTTGATATCGAACCACCAGGATGAGAAGCTACACTACCCAGCTCTGGGCCTCTATCGCCCCTCTAATTTATTTGAGTAATTAGTTCCTAATTAAATATCTTTGTTGTATTAGAAAACTGAAAATCATTCAACAATGATCATAAATCATTCTTGAGAGCTTCCATGATGAATCTCACACTTGATTAATCATTAAAAAGATACACCAGTGTAAGGTGATGAAGATTATAAATTAAGTTGAATACTCTATAATAGTCATTATGCCCTACACCAGGCACATAAAATCACTAGACCGTTCAACTCTTAGGGTCTAAAAAAGAATTAATCATAAAATTTGTTAGGAAAATACCTCTAAACCATATCTCATATCCCATCATCCTGGTTCAGAGCATCCCACCAGTTTCAAGTAGTACTCTAAAGTATATTCATTATCATCATTACTCTCATATTATGAGGTATCTCAATATTCTCAAAATCTTTAATGTAGTCTTAAGACACAATTTATTAGCTTGTGGACTTTCATCCCCCAAAAACATGGATGGATAATGTGGCTTGAAAACACATGTTAGCTCTTAAATATGTAGGGTTGGACACAAGGCTCTCTAAATGGTCTTCATAAGGTACTTGAAACCCTATCTAAATACAGAATCATCCCCCATATCAGGAACAACAGATGATGTCACAAGTGGATCTACTAGTGGTTCTACTGACAGCATAAGGCCCACCACCTAAAGAGCACGGTTGTCACCACCCTCCAAGAACACGACTGGAGGAAATCATGGTGTAATATCTTCACAAATTCCAAGCACACATCTAAAAATATATTTCACAGTGACCAAAACAAAAAAAATTAACTTAGTATAGGTACAAAACTACTTATAAAAAAGACACACCCCTCTACCTAATCCTAAATCCAAGATTGGGTAGCAAGAATGATCGGAAAGAACACCAAAGACACTACCTACTTCCCACTACTAATTATGAATCTAGCTTAATCTCTTTGTTCATGGTGCAGGTCCCAGTATATGAGAAATCAATTGAAATCTATATAGGAAACATATTTTAAGTTGTAATTGGAAACTCTATTTAATGGAGAACTTTCAATTTCAAAATTCAAAATACTTTTTAATTTCATTCATTTATATTTAACATTTATGTTAAGTAGTTGAATTATATAGATTACAATCTCTAATTTATAAGGTTACATACAACATATAAATTTAAATTTGGAACCCATTTAATCCTGGCCATTACATGATGCCTCCCATGCAACTGATGCTCCATGACTCAATGTTCAATGATTGATTTCATAAGGTGTCCGATTTAGACTTTATGGAAAAACTCTATTTTTGTTATGATATAAACTCTAAGTAACAATAATGTTTCTCAATTTTTTTCAAGGTTGTTAATAAAGTAATTGTTATATCATTCAAGGTACACATATTAAATTTCATCCAGTTAAGAAATTCGTCCTATATGGAATGACATATGCATGACATATGAATCACATTAGGTACCAAAAATGATGAATGATACTTAATTTCTATCCATATCATTCCAAGGATAAAGGTAATTCCTCAATAATAATAATAATAATAATAATAATAATAATAATAATAATATTTATAACAACATCACATATCATGTGCATCACCAAATAGTGGAATAAAACAACTTTAAAAGGTAAAAATCAGAGAATCATATCCCATCCTATGGAATTTATATTTTTATTGTTTGTGGGATAGATACTCCCTGGAAGAAATCATAACCAAATTTCAAGACATTATTATTTATACTTTCTAACATTTAAAACCTTATAGAAGAGAAATAATTGTCAATAAAAACCACTCTAATATAAATTTGTAACATCTTTTCCCAATAGAAACTTAATGGTGCCCCGAGCAGGTGGGTCACAGCATGTAAAGTGTGACACCGCATAGAATAGTGGATTCCAATAAATAGAGAGGGTCTAAGGTGGTATATTGGGAGGACTATACCCTTGTAATTAGAGTTTAAAACAACAGTGTAATCAAAAAAATAAATTACAGAATCATATCAAATAGGTTCGTAGCCGTAGAAGATAAAATCCATAAGGTAGTAATAATAAAAGACAATACAAGGCAGTATCATATAAAAATATGTCATGTATCAATAAAAAAAATGATAATAAAAATATGGAAACAAAAATCCAATACAATATATGTATCAGAGGTACAAAATTTCCAAAAAGGTACTATCCTCGGCTTGCATCATGAGCCAAGCTCAGTCCTATGCTCTCTTTCTACTATGCATAATCAATCATGAATAAAAAATTGTGAAATATCTCCAGTCCATAACATTATCCATGAATTCTATCTAGTTACCCAAAAATATCTTGAATAGTGTGTGAGATAACACTATATAGGTCACAATTAATAGTTTCCATTACAAGTACATTATGCGTAATAAAATCAAAAGAAGTGTACAATATATATCTATGTTATAAATGCCTAATAAAGAGTAAAATTTTGATCCGAAAAGGATCAATGTAAACTAAAAACCATAAATATGGTCAAATTATAAATCATGATAAATAATTTTTTTATACTATCCAATCTAACAACTATAATTAGATACATATACTAGGTCTATCGATCAATCATGAAAATCATTCACCATGGCCTGTGCCGAGTAATCAAGTGTCATGCCTCATTGTCCATTTCCAAGGAGAAGAAATTTAAAATGAATCCTCAATTTCCCAGACCATTTAATTATGTGTCAAGCCCATGAATGGATCCAAGGAGTATAAATGTACAAGTCAACCATTTAAATCTGAATCCATGGAGTAGAAATGTCCATAAAATTAAATACAATTCCAAATCAATGGAGTAGAAATGTCCATAGAATTCAATGTAGTTCTAAATCCAGGGAGTATTAATTTTTATGGAATTTATTTCATTCACATAAGGGTCATTCATTAACTATTCCATTTAATCATTCAATCCATTTCACAATTAATTTGATAACCAACTTCATTAATTTTTTACAATCCATAAGTTCATCTAACTCATTCTCCATAATCAATTTAATTAATTTAATCCATTTAATGTCATTTAATAACATGTAAAGATGGCATAAATACTCTCTCAATATCTCATTTAATTAATTATATCTCTCACTATGATAGGGATCTCAAACCCACACCAAACGGTGTGGTAACTCATAGGGAATATAGATAAACAAACCTTATGATTCATTTGGTTTGAGGATGAAAACCTCCAACAATATCATGGTAATACATGGGAAAGCTAAAAAGGAGAAAATCAAATAAAAAATTTAATTTAATTAATTTTGAATAAATGACCATAAAATCATGTCTATTATACGATGACAATATACTATAAAAAGTGAGACATTTATGGAGATGGTATATACCACCTACTGCATGTCCATGGAAGAACACTCATATAGTATCTACCTAAGATTCAGTTAGAATTAAGAAAAAGGATTAAAAAATGAAAACCCTAAATATAAATAATTTTAGAATTCTTCAAAATAACTACATTAATATGAATATAAATGTTTAAAGGTAGAAGTTGAATAAATAACTCACCCACATTGATCCAATGAGTTGAAAGGTGTCTGAATCGAAGTCCGGGTCATGAAACGGGATTAAAAACTACCTTGAATGCTTAATGAACTAAACTTGAGATGTTACGATATACTAGGAAAAATTAATAAAATAAGTAGGTTAAATGGATTTTAATGAAAAAATGGATGTTTTACTGAAAATATTAGGTAGCATAGTTTGGGTACACATTTGGAAAAAGAATGCACCAATTGTTCATCCTTCACTCTCCAAGGAAGAAACCTACATGGTTCATGGAAATGGTTTGGAAAACCATGTGAAAACAAGTTTATTTTCCTTTGAAAATATTCTTAGGTGGATCACACAGGCATGCAACCCTTGATGCAATGTCTAATCAAGCAGTGTGTCTTTACTATTCTCCCTGAAGTGTTCTAGAATGTTAGTAGTAACCAGGAGACCTGGGGTACATTATTTCTTCTAACTATGCATCCAAGATTCATTTTCCAAAAACCAATACTTCTCAATCCAAAAAATACCTAGAGACCCTTGAAACTTCAGGGAATTAATTAGGAAATCAAATAAGTTCAAAACAATTCAATTAAACCA
Organism: Viscum album; assembly: GCA_963277665.1. Classification (NCBI taxonomy): domain Eukaryota; kingdom Viridiplantae; phylum Streptophyta; class Magnoliopsida; order Santalales; family Viscaceae; genus Viscum; species Viscum album. The sequence goes on along the minus strand of OY728142.1, from coordinate 511,167,329 downwards.
AAATTCAAAAGATCCATACTATTATTAAAAAATAAGGATCTTGCTCCTTAGACATGAAATTTCCCATAAATATCCATATTATATGTCCTTTACTAGATATGGATATTGGGTAAGGCACATTTTCTATGGATTAAATCTATTAATATATATATAATGAATTATTTTGAAAGGTATGACATGGGTGGGGCCTTGTTATAGATATCCCCTTGATGAATCCATATTCCCATGGGATGAATCAGTTAGCTTGCCACTTTTTAATGGGTTTTCAACTTGTATGTTTTAAACGAACTTTTGAAAGGTCTTGATGGTGAATGTATAATGTACTTGGGAAAAATGAAATCAAATAATTAATCGTTACCTTCATTCGGTATTCAGTTAGTACTATTCAATATATTTTCACCATGACATTATCTCGGGATTACTGTCACTATCAGTCGCACATGAGCCTCAACCCAGTTGGTGAGGTATCAATAAGCGCATCCAAAAGACCCAGGTTCAAAACCAGGAAGAGGCATATTTATGGGTACTGTTGTGGCGCAATAGCAGTACTATAGCAGTACTATACTCTATGCAGGTACTGTAGAAGAACTGTACACTATACAAGTACTATAGCAGGCTATAAACTATGTGGGTACTGTAGCAGGAACTATTCAGTACTGTAGCAGTTAGAACTATTCACCTTCGAACACCGGTTTGGGATTGGAGTCCTTAAGGCTTTCGGGCCACCCAGGCCTTCAGGTCAGTACATTTAAGGCCCTTGGGCCACCTCAAGGCCTTTGAGCCACATGCAGTTGCCCCAGAAACACTACAAAAAAGGAGCAGACCCAGAAGAGGATTTAGAGCAGGTGAACATACCAGAGCAGAGCCAAATGGATTTTTCAGAATGAGAGGGTATGGCTATGCCATCGGTACCAGCCTGTGCTTGCACAAGAATCCTAGCCAGATGGCTATGAAAAGGTGGAGAGCTACTACCATGATGCAGATGCTGGGGAGGGGCAATTCTTTGTAGATAGTCTGGTTGAATTCCCTAAGACCTTTGGGTCTTGTAATATTCTAGGCCTACGAGCCTTGTAATATCTGAGCCTATGGGCCTTGTAAGTGTTCCCCTAATTTCTTGAAAGGAGGTTATCAAAAATAAATAAAAATGAAGGCCTTTAGGCCTTTCGGGCTTTCACTATTGGTTAATTGATTAAATGACATGTGTTTTCAGTAATTTTTATTTCCTTATTGACTCCCCCTTATCCAGTTATGATAGTTATGTTTTTATATAAATGGAATATTTTTTTAGTTATTTAACTTTCTATATTGATTATTATCCATGAGATTTTTACATTAATATTATCTCTATATTCAGTTCCTTCTCATTTTATTAATTATATGGCATGTGTGTTCACCTATTACCTTCCCATATTGAGTATGCATATTGATTCATGAATTATTCCACTCTAATTAACCCTAACTGAGAATTTATACTCACCCATATTTTCCCCTTCTAAAGAATCCATGTAGCATAATATGTTTGATAACAAAGGACACGCTTCATGAAAAAAATATGTTGTAATTTGTGTATTAAAATTTAATGAAAAAATTGCCTATGTATATAGTTTACCAAAACCACTAAACTATTCAATACATCAAGATATTATTCCTTGTATCTTATTCTAACGTAATGTATTCCAACACCAGCTCTATGCTACTAGGGTTGGAGTTACTATAGTTGGTATTGGAGAAAGTTTAGTATCAATATTGGGAACTAGATTTAGTAAAACAAGGATTAGAAAAAAAATCATTAGATATACTATAAGGATAAGTATAGAATAAATTAGCAAAATTTTGGTAAGGTAGAGATTAGGGGGATTTCTTGGAAATAGATTCTTTTGTAGATACTACAAGTGGATATGGTTATGCCACAAATGTACCTAGTGGTAATTAATCCAAAAATAGAGAATTAAGATTGACTCAAGTGATACCTAGTACATGGAAACATGCCTTACTACATACTTGGTTTGAAACTCCTATTGGATATATTTAAAGTAACCTCATTTATTTAAAAACCATTTTGAAATATTTGAATTGACAATAAAAATGAATGACCTTGGTTAAACCATATGCCAAAGGAGGACCTTTGTATAAATAAAATAGAATATGTATTTATGTATTGTAACTAAATAATTAAATTTTTGAAGTATTTTAACAATGTTATTTTGGTTAATTGAATTATGAAATATATAAGGACCATGTAAAATTTTAGAATCCCATGTGTACTAATTAGCATTATAGTTATGGATACCATCATTGTTCATGAGTTTAATATTGACCATAGGTTCAAAATCCTAGACATCACTTTTAATGAAAATTGTGCTGTAGGAATTTCATAATTTTAAGGATATTTTGGAAGAAATTTATGGGAACATAGCCCATTGGTTGATTACATGTTTTAGTGGAAGCTTTATATGAGGAATAATGCCATTATATTTTATAGACATATTATTGAAGGTATTTATTACCTTTATGGATAACATTATCATTAATTACATTGTAATAATATCAAAATAATATAATTATACTTAAAAAAAGGTGGTGCTAAAAAATGAATAAAATGTTATTTAATGTTTTTTTATTTCATGGATTCTGATAATTTTTTGGGAATGTTATTTCATTTATATTAATATAGTTTATAAAAAGGATACACTATATACCGGGTGACAACCTATTTTGTTTGGAAAGGCCATGGGGCTTGGCCACTTGACTAAAAGAAGATATGGGTTTATGATCTACCACTATCCTACATGATTTCATGGTTAACATATCATTTATTTTAATTAAAATATTTGAAATATAAATATTAATGATGAACAAGTGATGTTACTTTTGGGTTTCTTGATTAAATTATTATAAATTTTGTTAACTATATTGGTTTTGTAAATATTGAGAGACAAAAGGAAATGATTATCACTTTGTATGGATCATAGAATTCATTAAAAGAAAATTTTAGTGTTTTAAGAATAAAAAAATATATTTTTTGGATATTAATTTCTTGGATTGAAGCAAAAAAGGGAAAATTTATCGAAGCAATACAAAGGATAAAATTTTGTATATGAAATAGAATGATATCATGAAAGTATATTTCCATATATTCATAGGCTGTAAAAGAATTACTCATTATAGGGAAAATGATCTTGAATTAAAAAAGTTAACATAATACCTTCATTTATGTTCAATAGAGGTCCTCTAAATCATCAAACGTTTTTGTATTTTATTCCCTCATCATTACATTGACCATTCACATTAATTAGTTCAATTACCTTAATCACTCTCTATAAATATATACACATTCCCTCTATATCCGTAAATTAACTTTCTACAAATTTTCTTCTACATAGAAACCTAGATATGTCATATTCTATAAGAAAATCACACATTCCAATATTTTTTATTAATGGGAAAATGTATTAAATCTTTTATTATGCGTGTTTTCAACAATGATATTTACAAATGTCAAACCCTTGATTACCAAGATCATGTTTAATTTATGGGGGCACAATTTATTTAAGGTGGGGAGAATGTAACACTTAGACATTTTAACATATGAACATAATATTGAATAGTGTGTATAACACAAAACAACTTGTTTAGAAATTAATATAAAATTTTGAGACTTCAGGATAAATTCAATACATTATATAACATGTAATGCATGTAACATTTAGTTTTCCTTGAGTTATACTGAACAACAATAAACTATTAAATTTATTAATTAATATTACAGTTATAACATAAAAAATAGAATGAAATTTATAATTAATGTAAACTAAATTATGATAATAAATATTTTATAGAAATTTATTGGTTATTTATTCATTATAAATAATAACAATCATATTAAAAAGAAATATTTTTAGAAAATACTATAGTTTTATTTCAAAAAGACATTTTAGCAATTCTTCTCAAACATTTATTAATATATATATATATTTAAAAATTATAGAAACTTTATATGAAAAAGTAAACATCATCTTGGAAATAGGGATGCAAAAATTATCGTATGGTAAATTATTGGTATTTTTCTAAAATATTACATTTTTGGTGAATAGTGAAAGATAATGGATTTTAATTGAAAACCACCAATTTTTTAAATAATTTATAATGTTAAAATATTTATTTTTAATTAATTTTTAATTAAAATTAGTTCAATTATAAATAAATTACTACAATTTAGTTCATTAGAGTACTTTTTATATTGAATTATTTCTAAAAACATTGTAAACTTTTAAACATTTTCACTTTAAAGAACTTCCTTCCTCATCCCATCCATGAGATTAGTTTTAATTAGAAATTTTCCACATCCATGAATTGAATTTGAAAAAATGGAATATATATATTTAATTAGAATAATTTATTATTTATAATAATTTTATCTTAATATTTAACAAAAATTAATAGGGAAATAAATAAAAACTAATTATCACGGTTGTGGTAAAAATGGATGTATCAGAGGTTAAATGATAATTATATCATAGAAAATGACCTAAAATATAATATTAATTTTATTTAATGAGTTTATTTTGATCTTTGACATAATATTATCTAAAATATATAAATTATATTCCAATATATTTTTAATATTATCCATATAATAAGTTAAGTAAAGAAAAAGACAAAAATAAAATTATCTTTCTCTTAATATCTATAAATCATTCTATAGGAACAAACTCAACACAAGTTTGGTTATAAATATAATTTTGATTTATAAATTAGTTTTTTATGTTGATAATTCATTTTAATTTATTTAGGAGATTTTATAATTTCTTTAAATTCATAGGGGAAGCCAACACAATAAGTTTTATTTAATAATTATATAAAATAAAGGATACTAAAAATATTAAAAGTGAACTAAATTTAATTAATTATTTTATTATATTAAAATTTTAGATGAATGGATAATTTTATACTTGTATGAACATCATATATTCTAATTCAATCATTATCTTTATAATTCTAAATTCAAATTGAATGAATAATGTCAAAATTGACATTAATGTTATTAAATAATAAATAATATTTTTTAAATGGTTTAAAAACACAAAAAAAATACACCTTCTTCCAAATTAATCATAAATGTTAATAAATATCTACTATGTTCCATTAATGAAACATTTTTTCACCTATAATTACTATATTGACTAAAAATTAGTAAAAACATTCATTAGCACAGATATGGAGAAAAAAATGTCATTGCATGTAGATAATTTTTTTTAAAATACATTTTCAACACAGATAGGACTTTTTATTGATAAATTGGAATTAATAATTATAATTAGCGGGTACAAATAATCTAATATGGATCAATTTAATTTATTTTTAATGTAAAAATTACCTAGGGTAGTAAACTAGTTACCATAGTGAAAAAAATGGTAAAAACAAGGAATCATAGATGTTAAGGAAAAAATGTTTAAAAAATGTATTTTTTTGTGTTTAAGAGGTGTGTGTAGACCATATTATCCTTCAAAACCATGAATTTTAATTATTAGATCCACTTTAGGTAATATTGACCTACCAATAGTGAATACCTTTGGGTATTTACAAATGTTCCACTCCTCCTCAACTAAAAAAATATAATTCACTCCCCACACTTTGAAATATATATAAAGTCATTTGATACATAAAAAATAAGGAAAACTTAATTCATAGATTATATAAGAACATCCTATAAGACTTATTTTGGGCCTAAATACAACCCATTAAGGCTTTAGTGAAATCATAAAGAGGGTACTCAAAGAAGAGGTAAGGTTCCTCCATAAGAATATTTATATTTCTTGTCTCTCCACCTCTATAAATTATTATTAAAACATGATGATAAATTAAAAGTAGTATATTGCAGACACTATTAAATTTTTATAACAAATTGATTACCTAGAACCATCTCCACATTAATCAAATTGTTTATGAAATCTTTTTTCATGTTTTCGGTGAACTACCGCCTCAAAAACCAATATCAATCTTTTTTCCATTTTCACCTCTCATGGTTGGATATGATAATGGATATAAATTACATATATGATATATATATAAAATTTATATGAATAGTGACATGGTATCATATATATGTTTTTACCTTCCATTCCAATGGAGATACAATAATGTCTCTCGAGTGTTCAACGGACCACCAACTTGGAAAGCGATGGGATTCATCTTTCATTAAATCTTTAAATGGAAGGTGATAAAGATAATAGTAATGATTTTATGTGATATAAAAGATATGATTTTTATATTAATAATATATTTATAATTATGAAATGATAATATATATCATTTTTTTCTTTCCTTTTCACCCACGTAAAGATGATGACTTCATTCGTGTTTGTGTCAACTATTGCCTTCACAAAGCGATATGATACTATTTTCTACACCAAACAACATGGATGTCAAATATAAGTATAAAATTTGATATATATTATATCATGATAATGTTTAATTCTAATATATTACTTATCACCTTTTCATAATGATCATAAAAAATGGAAACGTTTCTCAGTCGTATGTACTACCTACCGTCTCCATGATCGTAACATGCTTAATTTTCAAAACCATCATTTATGATTGATTTTAGAAGAAACATTTATGTAAAAAAATGACAATTATTTCTTGATAATTATTTTTTAGAATATATAACTATATAATATGCATAAGATCTAGATCATTCATGATGATACATGCCTAATAAAACAGGTTGATTAACACCCTTAAAAAGAAAATAATGATAGATTATTAATGAAATGGTAAAAATATGTTATAAAAGGATCATATATGAATATATAAATATTAATATGGTTCTTTAATGTGTAAATTAAATGTTTAAAATATATATACATGAGGTTAAATCATGTTAAACCAAAAGGTAATGTAAGGTATGGAATTTCATCTCAATTTCATGTTATTCAGGCATACGGTATTGTTAAGCACCAAATTCAATTTTATGGTGTTTAGAATAACTATTTTACATTTTATATAATTAATAAATCAATATCTATGTTATTTTAAGTATCAATTTGAATTAATCATCTTAGTGTATTTAAATTAAATGTTATCAAGTGGTAAGGGCTTTCTTAACTCAATTTTCACTCATTTAGTTAGACTTCTTTTTCATTGATTATGTTATGATAAAATTATGCTTGTATTGACATTTTATTTTCATATGTTTTATTTCCAATTTATTTAGGTGGATTTAAAATTGATATATATAATCAATTCATTTATTAATTCTTACTTCTTTGTTATGATCATATTAAGGGATTATTTCGCAATGTAATTCTAATTTAGATTGTTTATTCTGGAATATTAGTTGAAGGAAATGACATGAAAATTTCATAATAAGACCATTTAAATTTATTAGCTTATATTTTATTATTATATTTTTAAATAATAATACCATTTTAAACTCGTTTTTATTTAAAATATTTATGATATGTTTTTTTAATAAATTCTAACTTCATTTCTCTCTTTGGTCATAAATTTGTTTTATTCCCAAGTCATGTTTTCTAATAATTATTTCAATTTTTTATAACCTTCTAAAATTGATTTATCAAATTAAATTTCACTCATTTTTACTATTTATAATTCTTTTGGAGGAATTATATTTCATTTTAAAAAAATTTCCCATTTAGATTTTAATGAAAATGTGAAAAAAATCTTGTAGTCTTTTGAATAAGGAACATTCCCAACATTTTACCATAAAAAAATAATGCTATTATTTTACACTTAAATTATTTATGTTATTAAAAACTGTCATTAACATCATTTCTTTTAATCTTTATTTTCAATTTTATGAGGATTTTTTTAAAAAAATAATAAATGTTATTTTCAATGAAAAGGATTTTCAAAATGTTTTTTAAAATGAGAAGATAATTTTTTTACCTGAATGTTTTAATGATATTTTTATTGTATTTTTATTCATCACTGAAAAACCACTTTATTGTAACTCCAATGGAATTATGTTATGTTGATACTATCATTTTTCTTCATATGGATTGTTTTTGTTCATTTTGACAAATGAAAATATTGAAATTCACTCCCTAGTATCATTTTTCAAGTCAATAACATTCACTTGATACATTCAATTTCATCTGATAATTATAAATTAAATTTACCTTAAAGGACCATATAATTTATCATGGATATGATTATTGTGTAAATTATATATCATATCTATATCAGGGTTCAATATTGAATGTCATTAGTTTATCAATAGAAATATTGATAAATACATATTATTTAATTGGTATAGATATTTTTTAAGGCACATTATTTATGAAATAAATCTATTATTCTATATATGAGTAGTGATTTAGACTAATATGACCTGGGTGGGTCTTGGTAATAGATATCCCCTAAACGCATTGGTAGTATCTTAGAAAGAATTAGTTAATAAAACGTAGTTAAATAGGTTTTCACATGGTCTGTTTTATACCATATTGTGAAATTTATTGATGGTAAATGTATCAAGTACCTAGGAAAATGAAAACCAATAATTTATCATTTCCTTTATTCAATATTCAGTTATTATAATCTAGGATATTTTTACATTGAAATTTTCTCTAAATTTATTTCATTATTAGTTCACTAATTAAATGGAATGTTTTTGAAGTTATTTACCTTTTCATATTAGTTATACATTATCCAATTATTTTATTCATTTTATTATTTATCATTAATGTTTGATCAGTTATTTAAGTTTTGACTTTGAATTAATCCCATATATTTTCACATTAATATTATCTCTGGATGAACAACCTTGTAAATTTATTGATTATATGGAATGTGTCTTCAGTTATTACATTTCAATATTTATTATGCCCGTTGATTAATGAATGATTCCATTATAAATACCCCTAAATGATCGTTTGATCTCACCATTATTTTTTTCCTTTCTCAGTAATCCACGAAGTGTACTGGGTTTGATAACAAAGGATATTTTATATGGAATAATGTTATTATCAAAAGAATAATTATTTTTTAATTTTTGTATTAACATGTATTTTAAGACTTAATTATGTATCTTGTTTTTAAATATTATTAAACTATTAGGTCCTTTGGGATTTATTGTTTTGTATGTTATGATAATGTAATGTACTAAGACACCAACTCTAGGCTAGTCGGATGGGGTAGCTACTTTTAAAAAAAAAGTTAAAGTGTGTTTGTTATTGAATTAACATGATAGTTTAGGGATTAGGCCTATTTAGATGTTGGGGGTTAGTATGGGACATCTAGTAGGTGTTTGGTAAAGGTTATGATGCAACTTGGCCTTATAGTGAGGTTTCATGAGTAGGCCTAGATAAATTAAATTATTGAGAAATTTTAAAAAAAATTAATTAATTATAAATTATTAAATTTTTTAAAACGAAATATATTGTAATGAATTGTGGGGCCTCACAATGTAGGGAGATGGGTGAGATGATCTGGATGAACATTGGAAGTAAATGTTCACTAGTGGTTTATAAAAGTGAAATATCCAAATAAAGAAGGTGTTCCATTTTATTAATTGATAATCTATTTTTATTCTATAAGTTAATGTCTGGTTCACTGTTCCATCCTTTCCATGAAACTTCCTAGTTCAAATTTTTTAGTAAATAATTTTTCCCATTTCGTAAATTATCTCTATTATAATATTTCAAACCAAATAAACTATGTGATTTCAATTTACTGCCTATAATTTGGGATTCTTATCCTAAATGTGAACATTTCAAATTCACATGGCCTCTTGATTGAAATTGATGTTAGGGAATCTTATTTGGATTTCACAATAATAATATATTGGGTAACTGGTTGAAAGGAAATTTATGTATAGATCTAGTATTGGGAAGTGGGATTTCACAATCATCGATAATCATTAGAATAGAATTCCAAATAATACTTTGTTTTTCCTAAAATAAATGTTAAAATTTTATAAAATTATTCTAGTGGGAAGAGTCATTAGGTAAATGAAATTAAATATTCAAGATCTTTGAATGGAAAAGGGAGGGTTTAGAAGAACCTAATGATTTTATTAATAAATGGGTGACATGAAATGGATTATATAATTAATTAAAAATGTAGAGTGAATTGGATAACATAAAGTGTAAAATTGAATAAATATTGAAAATAGTAATTAAAAGTTTTTTGAAATTTTCTTTTAATTTTCTTGTGTTTTCATTGATAAAACATACAAATGGTTATTTTAATAACTCTTATGTTTTAGATGATTTTTGTTCATTGGTGAATATAAAAAATGTGGATTTACTGGATCCTAGTTTTTTTCAATAGAGCTTGGAAAACCTGTCCCCTAGGTGGATTTGGTTGTGGTTGATGTTTAAGACCAAGGTGAATATAACCCCCGGTGGAAGAATTTGGGATGGTTAAGCCCAAGGTTAATAAGGTCCCCAAGTGGATGTATGTGTGATGGTTAATCACAGTGTGAATATGCGTACTAGGTGGATTCCAGGGCTCCGAGTATAGGTATATTACCCCGGGATGTCGGATGATTGGTTAGGGATGGGTATATTACCCTCAGGAGGATATGGGTTGGTATATTCATTACTGTTTTCTTAGAGACATCCCAATATTGCTAAAAAAAGTAATGTATTAATCTTGAGGTGAATATGACCTATAGAGTTCAACGTTTCTTTATGTGTTTCTTTTAATTTTTTAATATTTTTTCTCGAAACTATTTACCTTCAATACATAATCATTCAATTTTACTCAAACTGGTTATTTATAAGGACAACATTAGTGGTGGCCTACTGATTTTCACAAAGAACTTGCTCGACCAACCTTGAAACATGGGTACCAGAGACACCCCTAATTTTTATTGTTTTAGTTTGGGATAAGGCTGGGGAATTCATGTGGGATCTAGATCAACTAAGGTTGGATTTTTGGTTTAGGATGAGGTGAGACCTAATAATTATATTTGATCTTCGAATAATTTTATTTTTGTCTTTATTTTTCATTGACTTTTTTGTACATGTGATCAGAAAAATTGGTTACTAGTCTTGAATGACAATTTATCTACTTTTCATTTTTTATAGAATGTATAGTTTATTTATTATTACCCATACTCTAATGTGAATGATTTTTAGTAATCTATTTATGTTAATGTTCTATGATATAGGAGGTATCGTCTCCACAAGATATCTCTTTAGACCCATGCTGCTAGTAAAAATATTGGAATATAGGGATGTGAACCTGAGGTCATGTGGCGGTCTGATCCAGTTACTATTCAGATTCAATTGTGGCAGAATTTAAACAATGGTGTTAGATTTTTTTATTTATCATAATATTAGGGATACCTTAGACTATTTTTTAGGGATGTGATAGAGATTATGATAAATATTATATTACGGAATCATTACCACTTATTCTAGTAGGAATTCATGTTTACAATGGATGAGGTTGAGGTTTTTGGTATGATAAGTTTTGATTAACATGATTTTCACCTTGTGTGAAGTACATGATGTTTTTTTATGATTTTATCAATGGATTTTTCTCATGGAACATTGAAAATAATCAAGTTATTAGATTTTTCTCTCAGAATATTGAGGCAACATGTATTTCATGCATCCTTATTAGACACACAATATCCACATTACTTATATTCTTGCATATGTTTTATTTTTATAATTGATGATAGATTCGACTATTTAATGTTTATATAACCTCCCATATGGAATTTAACAATATATGTACTTGGTAATATTAAACAAAGTTAGGCTAACCTATATATATATTTCCCTTTCGATGGATGGTCAAGTGGATCTTGGGAGTGATTCTCATAGAAGACAATGACACAACCCATCTAGGAGTAGATATATAGTGACCCTTGAAAGTTAGTAAGTCTCATTTTTCCTTAGTGGTAACCCACCTGTGGGTTGTTATTATTCCACTTTGGTTACTTAATGTTTCAGTAAAACAATATATGAAATTTTGATATATGTATTGGAATAAAATTATACCTAACAACGATAGTGGATTTGTTATCATTGATACAGATCATATAAAATGATACAGTTGGTTATGGAAGTGATGAAAAGTGGAATTAGATTCTCCATGGGTAATCCTATATGTGCATTCTCATGAGAATAAGGTCTTTAGAGGATAATGACTTCAAAAATAGTTTCTGGTCTATGATGATCTGTGCCCTAGTTATGGGTAATTATCCTGGAATGGGATTCTCAATACATATATATGTGATTCCCTTTTTGGGTACTTTTACATGAGTGGTCTTTAGGTTTTTGAGTGGAATAATTTTTTCCCTATGATCATTGACCTTTGGAATAACTACTTTTGGGGTCTGTGGGAGACTTCAAGTACATTAGTTTAAACTCATCCCTTGGTTAGTGAGTGTCGTGTGTGATCAAGGGTGGCCCATCAGAGGGGTTATCCCATGTTTATGTTTTCCATATATATGAAAATCATGATAAGGTGGTTCAGGTTTTGAGTATTTCATGTTAGGTTCTACGAATTTGGGTTAGGCAATTTAATACATAAGAATGATCCTATGGGAGTTATGGGTTCAGATAATGTGTTTTATATTGAACACAATGGTTCCTGAATATTATAATACCCTTATATATATATATTTGGATAATGTAAGGTTTAATGACTTATTCCTTGAAAACGTGAAGCATTTAAGGTGTTAGTTATTGGTATTGGATGAGTAAGGAAATGGAAATCTTGTAGGGTGTCTAGCCTTGATGATATGGAATGTGGTTTGAATGTTTTTTATGAGACTGTGTAGATTATTTTAGTTTTAGTAGGATGTTTGGTGGTTGATAATAATGTGAATGATATTAGAATACATTATAGTATGGATGCACTAATGCATTTTAGGAATGAGACATGCGTAGATGGTGATCATGAATTAAATAGTGGAACAAGTTAATTTCCAATTTTTTAAGTGGAGAGCCTAGGGTGATCCTAGTTTGGATTGACTTGACATGTGGGAGGCTTAATGTCAGTAGTTTTGAGTGACGATCTGAGACATAAGGTAAGATCTCATGACATCTTTTAGGGTCATATCATCTTGAATTATTGGGTTATAAGAAAATACCATGAATGTGTCCTATATGGATGTTGAATTTGACATGTGAGACTAATTTTGATTTAATGTGACTCATGGATCAATGACTTGCGATTTATAGGTTGGTTTGTATAAAAGAGTACACACATCATTCTTAAAAATGGTTAAGGTGGTGAAAAATGGTTATATGTGATTCTTGTTGTCTATGGATTAGTGATGACCATGAATGGATGAAATGCTGATGTGGTTCCATGGATTTCATATAGCACCAGTAGTCCTTGGACTTGATATGTGTGGATTGAGAGGAGAATCACATGCATAAATGTGAGTGAACCTAATGAATAATTTGTTCAAGGAGAGTCATGTATGAACCATATGGGGGTGAGTTTACTAGTGGTTAGTTTTGGATGACAGACCTCATTCAGAAGAATTTTTGTTGATTCTATGGAAAACATTTCTGTGGTTTAGGAATAGAGAAATGAATTTTCTTTTTGGATAACGCACAATAATATGAGGGTTGGCCACTTCTATCCATGATTGTCGATAATGAATGAGGTCTGGGAAATGGAGTTATCTTTTTTTTGTTTTTTTAAGTGATTATAGTGGAGCTCCAATAGTGGGGAGATTTGAATTAGTAAAAAAGAGAATGATCCCATCGGGGTCGGGCCATCAGTGCATGGAACTGACCATCCAATAGATGATTTGGTATTTGATACTAGTGAAAAAGGATATACTTCATATGGGTTCTAGAAATAATTTTTAGTGGAATATTACATATGTCATTGAGTGGAGTTCAATTTTCAACATTGATCTTGGAATGAGTTGAGATGATACAAAGGTTTTGGATTAGATGTATGTTAGTTGTCATGGTATGGTAGGGCACAACGACTCATTTTTAGATGCAGATGTTTTGGCCATGGAATTTAACTAAGATTTGAGTATAGACTATTACGAGAGTGTTTCTAATGATCAGGAAATGAATTCATGTATAGAGGAATCTAGATTAGGTAAATTGAATGTGTGTTGGTGGATGAAGCTAAATGTTTTTGAGAAAGTAGGCATGGGGATGATTAAATATTGACATTACATGTAATTGGGAATGGTGATATAGAAACCAAATTGGGGCCATAAGTCTATATGTGATAAAATGTTTTGAAATGTGGTATGAGATTTTTAAGGAAAATCTAGTGTGATTTGGACCAATGTTGGGAATTCAGAACTTGTCCTACATGGTTGGGAATCAAGAATGGGGAGCTAGTTCACAGTAATAGATGGCAGTTTCACTTATGTCAGGGGGTAGTCAGTTGGGAACCATTCAATGTAGGTCAGTTTACCATTGAGAGCATGTTTTGTTAGGAAATTCTAGTAGATGTGAGTGCTGAGGTATTCAAAATAGTCTAAATGATCTAAAGCCTATGGTGGGAAATACCAAAGTCTAGTCGATCAATTAGATGTCAAACGAAAATGACTCATGAGATATGCATTTAGAAAATAATCATCACGGTGTTTTGATGATATTTATGAAAAATTTATTAGGTTTTAGTGGATTATATTAAAAAAATGTGTGATATTTTTGAGAATTATTTTTGGCATTCGAGGGTAGAACATAACCATTTTTTATCTATCAGAACCCCGAGTAATTTAGGAAGTAATTAAGTGACCACCAAGACTTATTGAGGATGAGAATAATTATGGTAGAGAGTTTCTAATACCTTAGAGTATATACCATATTTATAATTCTATGAAGGAACATTAATTTTTTATTTGTGTACATGGTAGACATTTATCTAGACATTGGAATGATGCTCTAAGCATTTGAACACCTCAAACAGGTGAAATTGGACATGGAAAGGTGCTCGTGACCTAGGTCAGTGGGGTGGGGGGGTTGTAAATAATTGGTAGAAGTATAGGGTAGATGTGATACAGGTTTTTTGTATCTAATATCCATCAATTAGAAACATTCTAGACACTACCTATCGTGTGGGGGAAATAGTAGCCTAGATTGTTAGCTAGCCACACTAGCTAGCTGCTGGCCCAGTACCAACTAGCTAGTAGAATTTAAAGGGAAAAAAATTTCATTTCCCACATCACATTTTAATAAGCAGTATCCCCTCCTATTCTAATTCTTTTTGTGTACCCACCATGATGTTCTCCTCCCATTCTCCCCCCCCAGGACCAATGAGTGTTTTTAGTGGATTCTATTAGTGATCAATGTTTTTCTTCTCCATCCATTAAATATTGTTGGGAATATAATTTAATTAAGATAATTTTATCTTCTCAAGATACAATTTTTTATTTTTGTTTCTATTTAATTATTGTATAATCACACATTGGTGATGGGGATTCAAATCTATCTTGTATGAGGACATCCTGAGCTATCATCCACCCACTGTCGCTCATTGTTTCTATAAAGGTACGTCGCATTGCCTAAATTATAAAGGTTATTCATTAATGTTAAAATCAATTGGATATAGAATTGGAATGTTAGATTAGGGATTGGGATAAATTCAATGGCATTGGTCGATAGGGGAGATAATGTGGGTGTTTGGTCTCAGTTCTTGTGTGGTGAGACATTTGGGTAAGGTTATGGTGAATTGACCTAGCTAAATTAAAATACTAATTAATTTTTAATAGTTGAAATAATTGTAAGTAGTTTTAATTAATTTAATTATATATTTTATGATGTGTGTAAGGGTATCATGAGGCATATCAATGGGTGGTTATTTTTTGGATGGGCCATGGTAGCAGCTGTTGACATGTGGTATATTAATGGGAATGATCCAGATAAGGTAACATAACCATTTTTATTAATCCATAGTATCTTTTTATTTTTTAAGCATGCGATCATTATTGTTGACGCCCAACAAATAAGCGTCATCCAAAATCAGAAAAGAATATATATATGAATAGGGGTATTACCTTCCCCAAAAAATCAATGGAGCCCAGACTTGTGGATTGCATGACCATTTTTAATGTCACATGAAGATTCCACGTGCAACACATAACCTATGGAGAATCTCATGGATCCACCCTAAAACGAACCTTCTTGCTCAAGAGAAGGGCCTCTGAAAAACTGAATGAGCACCCCCATGATACATGGTTTTTTATTTGGAATTTCCTAAAAAACTATTCAAAAATTATACTTATAATGATGAGGAATAATTTCCATGGGAGAGAACCATAGGGGCCATAAATCTCTTGCACCATATCATCATTGGGACGAATAAAACTCCCTGATGATGTCCAAGAAAAATATGGATATCCCATAATAGTTGTAGAATAAAACCAAGGAGGTAAAGGGGGTGAGTAAATTGGTTCATGTTGTTTCTGAGACACATGTGACACTCCACTAACAACCTACAAGATAGTGCGAGACCTCGACGATAAGTCTGAATCATCTTGAAAAATCCGTTTGGATTGTTAGCCTCTCCACACAAAAGTGATCATGTATGTCTGGGAAACTCTATGATTCCCCTTCATTACTCAATAGAGAAACATATATATTTATCCCTGACATGCTCACACATTCTCATATGATTCGTACTGGTCATAAGAGGTATCATGAAAAAAATATAGTAAACGTCCGTGACATCACTCATGATAACTCTCACAAACCCAATATTTTGTAAAATAAAATAATGGGGATAAAAATGGAGGAAATTAGAGGTCTCACGGTCGATAAAAGACATGTGATGCACCATTATGCCCATATTGTTGCCTCATAAGAACTCTTGAAAATTCAACCATATCTCACGAAGATGCTCAGATAAGCAACTTATGCCCCACGAAGTATTCCCGTTAAGGAATCGATCTCATACGAAGTTCCTCTGCCATGTCCATATGACAAGATAAAATGTTCTGTAACATACCCACATGATTAAGCAAGTATTTATCAAACAAAAACAATATTATAAAATAGGTGTTTATATAAGAGGCTTGATATTTCTAAAAAAATAGGTGACACACACGGAACAACCCATGACAAAGACTATAGAAGAAGCATGTCTCTAGCCATCTTCGCCAACTCCAGCATGGATTCGTGCTAGATATACTATGTGAATTGAAAAAATAGAGATTGAGTGGCGTATAAATTCTCCATACCATCCTCAAATTTGGGTTGGATTTTTGATTTCATATCTCATCGCAATTATGAATGGAAGAACTCTTGGAGTATCACTCTATCACTAGAGTATATTTCTCAAAAAAATTGATCACGTGACTGAACAAAATTCCATCAGGTAATATATTGGTGTGAAAATAGAGTAGTCATGAACCAAGCATGAGACACTTCACGTGATCATTCATAGATCATGTAAAGTGTCTCTCGTGTGCTATTTGAAATAGATCATTCATGCCCACTAGATCACATGAGAATCAACATATAATGACATTGAATAAAACCAAGGAATCCACAAGGAAATGTTTTGACTAAAGAATTAAGTGGAAGAACTAAGTCAAAACATCTTTGAAGACTCACATGTTCTTCACATGGGCCTTCCAATGAAACACGATAGCATCGGGACACATTACCCAGATCTCGTGATACTCCTTTAACATGATACCTAGGTTATACGAATCCCTTTAGACATGTTAAAAAAACTCATATGATCTCTTTGGACGTATCACTATAGTCTCATGAAATCCCCCCGAGAAGTGTCACCCAAGCCTTGTGATGTCCTTCAGATGCATTTCCTGACTCAAATAATGGAGCCTTCTCAAGTCATCTAACTCTTTCAAATTGACATGGTTATAATAATGGGCTCTCATGATCTCCTTGAAACATATTATCTAGGACAAACGATTCCCTCAAGAGAAATTATACAAGACATGCGACAAATTGTCGAAATATTATGAAGGATATGAAATAGATTTTGGAGGAAACCATTTGGATCTTGGAATGTCCCTCAGATAGTTCAATTGGGATATGTGACACCCTCCATAAAAGAAGGGTCTGGTCATCAGGGCATCCTAGGATTTAATATCATCATCCATCCCTTGTTTGTAAGCCTGAAATAAAAGGGATACCTTAGAGTGTAAGCCTTGATCAAGGGAACTACAGAGAATCCGATTCCAACCATATTCAAGATACGTAGGCCACCTCTTCTAGGTTTGAGTTCAATATAGATCATCTAGGTAAATACCTATATCCAAGCCCTTATCTAGAGTGATGACATTGATCACTTGTTAATCCTTATTTATCACAACGAGCATGGATCATGTGGGCTTAGGGAGTTTCACTAATTATGTCATATTCACTATACACCCTTGGGTTACAAGGGCTTACTTGGAATGTAATCCCCAATCAATGACATCATATAGTATATCCTTGATCAATAGGGAATCCATATTGGATTAAAAACCTTGAATTCCTAAAATTCAAAGATAGTCATAATGTCCCTTAGTGTGATTATCCATTGTATCCTACTACCAAGATAGGTGATAAATGAACTGTGATGACTCTAACTTCCTCAATACTCAGTATAGGTATGATGCCATATTGAGGCCCAATATCTATAACGAACACCCCAAGGACTATCCCAATACCGAAGATCCATATCTACATGCCATGAGACTAATCATTTATTCCCCCTTGTTTCCCACATTGAGCCCAACACATGTGGGATTAGGGAGATGAAATGGACACTTTAAATAGAATCATGCATTTACAATAACTAGGGTGATCATAGTATTTATTACCTGAGGAGTGTCATGGTATGAACACCCCTTATATAAGGGAATATATCCTCAGAAAAGTCCCAGGGGAATTATTGAACTATAATGAATTTTATTCTTTCCCTAACTATGAAATGTAGGAAGTCTCTCTATAACCCAATCTCACATATTTAGTATCTTAGTACATGAAAATATTTCTTATCCTCATGATGGTAATGTACAAAAGATTAAGGAACTACATGTTTTTTATTATGCAATAACCATGATATATAGAATGCCTCAAAATGGATCAATCCCCTTACAGTATTATTAACTACCTCCTCATCGTACAGTGTATTCCAAAGAATTTCATCATATAACTTCTACAAATAAAAAATCTATTCCATATTTTGAAAAGGGAAGAAGAACCTCAGATACAAACAGATGTATTCACTAATGAGATCACACTCCCCTCAGTTACAAAAAGACAATACTTTTATTTTTTAATGAGATAATTGAGAAATGAGTCATTTTTAGGGTAAATGGCCTCCTATCAGGATTAGGATGAGCTTCATGAACATATCTTACATTTATAAGAGATTATCATAGTAAAACAAATTCCCCCAAAATGGTTTTATGAGCCAGACCTCCCATCCGATCTACTAATGTAAGTCCCCAAGAGTCACTGGGCCTACGAACCCAGATGAATGTCTACCTTTGGAAAGCATGCCTATATGCAACTACAGAGGGCAGAACCATTAGGTGTTTCTAAGAAAAAAACAATGGTATCCTAATGAGTGAAACCCATTTCACATCTCAAAAACCTAAAAAACAAAAAAGGTGAACCCAATATTAAAAGGCTTAACTATAACACATACAAAGTGAGATAAAAAAGATATACTATCAAGTGCCCGTCAGACAATTTTTTTCGGTATAATTTCAAAAACCTAATGAAAAAATTATGAACCCTATGTGAAAGGACATAAATGCGACATGTACTTAGTGAGATAAGAAGGATATGCTATCTATCCACATTAGACCATTTTTTTCTTGGTATAATGTCAAAAAAATAACAGAAAAAGAATGGGGAACCCAATGTGAATCTTTCCAATGAGAAAATGATTGGTTATTATCTATCGAGCCATTCTTTTCCCTTATATAAAAACAATATGGTAAAAATGATGTGAATGTGTCTAAAATCCGAATGAATAGGTTATAATATGTAAGGAAACATTGTTTTGAGAAACCAATAAAAAATCTGTACGATAGGAATGATCTAATATATGATCCAATGTAACCAGGGACCTCATGAAATAAGTCCATCCTCCTTTTGAAAAGTCCAAATGAACAGAATGGAAGAATCATGGAATATCAGGATAATTTTTTAAACCAAGCATATATGATTGATCACATTATGCCTATGATATTACAGTAATTGGAAACCTTGTTCCCTATTGTATACATGACTGTTCATATTGAAAACATCCCGATTTGAGATAATGACTTATATCCATCATTCGCTCTGGTAAATCAATCGAGACTACATCCCCTACAGGTCATAAATCAACTTCACCTGATTGGAAACTCCAATGATATGTGGAATGTATGATAGTCTAAGAGTACCACCAACATGGTACAATCCCAACCATGGAAGATACTCATGATTTTTTCCAAGCATGATGTCTGGCAAGTACACATCACCAGGGAAGTGTTTATGGTATCCTGTAGCCCTTGTTTCTATATCCAATACATTTGGATGATATTTCCAAAGTGTGACAACCGCCTCCTTCCTTATATGATGATGGAGGACTAAGAGGCTAAATAAATCTCCCTTCCAGTTTAGGTTCCACTAAGGAGGGAACCTATTAACCTTTATCACTAACACCATCCCAATGGTACCCATCAGTTTCCTACTGAGGGTTCCATCCAACACACAACTAGATCCAACACCCATGCACATTCTACAAGTAAGACTCATCGGAGTAAGAAGGTTGTAGATATCAAGGATATGGATTATATTCTCACTTCTACCAATGATGACTGCCAGCATACTCAGGAAAGAACTAGCAAGTAGGATCATAACCCTTCTCATTTGGAACAAGTCTATGGGAGTATCCCCACAATACTCAAAGAAAAGACTCATGATCCAACACTCATGCACTAAGATCATTTTAATTTTCTTGGGCCACATAGAGGAAAGATGTCGGAACATATTCACACTTAAATTGAAGACATCTGTTAGTTTGTCATAGAGATGGAAAATCGACAAGCTCATATCCCTGCACGCACTATGATAAAATGAAAATATATTTGAGCAGCAGTTGGAGAACTTTGACGACATATTACATCACTATTATAGATGAAGGGACATGTTCATACATTTACGCCTATAGCTAGGATGACACAAAACTCTAATCATCATGGAAAAGTGGCTTTACCACATCAAGTTCACACTTTTTCTCCCACCTAAGAGAATTATAAGTATATTTCTTTTGAAGGTAGAGGCATCGTACTGAGATCATATTCCCATTCCAATCAAAGCTCACCAAGTGAGAGCATCCCATGCTTTGGGACAGGGGAACCTGACTATCAAGGGAGACCGAAAAATATTATAATGGCCTTGGATCAGGCTCATATCATTGTTCTGGTCAGATCACACCACATAAGAGGAAAACATGCCTCTGTACGAGCTCAAATTTCTATTGGAGAATTATACTAAAATACTCCAAAGGCCCATGATTAGAAATATATCCCCATTATGGTTGGGGCTAACCAAGTGAGAATGGAACAATCCTCGGGGAAGGCTCAAATTCCAATCCGTGAAACTATCTAGCATATTCTGACATATCACGGAAGCCAGACAAATATTCCTACATCCACCAATGAATGATTGTGCCAACATCAATCCAAGGAAACAAATGAGAAGTCACCTATTCATTCTTCCATCTCAATGGTCTATCAGCATATTCATTAGGGGAATATATATTTTTACTAGGCCCATATTCCTAACCCAATTGGGGATCCCCATGTGAGAGTGGCTCACACCTCCTGGAAGGCCCATATTCCTACCAAGAAAGACATGCGACATATTCTAAATACTTCAAACCGAGCTCATGTCCCCATCTTGAATGAGTCTTAATAAGTGAGAATGAAACATGCCTTAGGAAAGGCTCACATTCTTTTCTAGAATGAGACTTCTCAATAATGTGTTCCACTGATTATCATTGATAAAACTCATATCCCTACACAGTTACAAAAGGATGGTCATTATATTATGACCACAATGGATAACATGGACCATATTTCTAATATTATCAATGCTAGTATCCTTGAGGTTGTTTTAGGAATATTATCAACACCACAAGGGTCCATAGACTCTTCTATCGAAGCCTAAGAAGAATAAATTCATTACCAGAATACCCTTCCTTGTGGTAGTGTAGAGAAGGAATCACAAGGACCATATTTCTGACATCCTCCATGGTAAACCTACCTACGATGATATCTCCAATGGGAAAGGAAATCCACTCTTTTTCCAAAAAAAAACTCTATAAATATAGGTGTTCAAAATTCATAATCCTTCATATATTGAGGTTCTCGAATCATCAAGATCAATTTTTTATGGTACCCCATAAACTTTCTGTAGCACCCCACTCTTATCAGTAGGAGACCATCAGAGACATATTGTATGGTCTGATTGGATGAAGGCATATAAGCCAACTGAGGGGGATGTAGAAATTGAAATACAGAGAGAGTTATCAAAAAACAACCTACGATTATATTCTGGACCCTCACTGCTTCTAGGTATGAGTTCTAAAATGAGCTAAAAAAGGAGTGAATTCCTTACTAATACCAGAATATACGGGAAACTCATCAACGACTAAAGGCTCGACATCTCACTTATCCAAGATACGAGTGTTACCTTCAAACAAAATATTGTTAGCTAGAACAGGATTGAATATCCATAGTACGAGATCCAAAAATAGAAAATAATAATGCAAATATTAAACACGCTTACCCCTATTTCATTAAAACTGTTCAACATCTGATCTTTGAATCCACCTCAAGAATTTCTATTCATGGATGGTGAAATTTTGGAGCATTACACAGTGAGGCTCCCTTGAATAATTAAACCCATAAGATGTGGTATCCTATAATGCTATAACCTCTAGAAAAATTAGGGGCTTGGGTAATGCTCAGGCCTGTTGGTCACTTCAATAGAATGCCCCCACTTCAATGGTACCTAGACACCATTGATGGGAAGAGAGGATAAACAACATAATTTCAAACTGAGACCCTTAGGGTAATTGAAGGAAATTCCAAACATGAATATAGAAGTTTCTATCACAAGGAAAACTTTCCCTAAGGAATGGTTCTCACAATGGTCCATCATTGCACCCTAATCCTATGTGATCACAGCTACGCTACATCACACAAATCATAGTAATAGCTTCCATGGTAGCCATCTTAGTGAAGACTCGCCACCCAAGGATACGATAATATATACCACCACCCTAACCCATCATATTTTTAATTTCTAATATGATTCATTATGTACCCTTGGCAACCACATGTGAGCTCCCTCCCACTGGGTGGGGTAATTTATATCTCAATCACCATCACCAGGTTCAACATCCCCTATGAGGACCCTAGAGACATCAGTTGTCATTCCAGATCACCACCACCCCACTGGGATATGGGAATTTATATCTCAATGTCCATCCTGAAAATCATGAAGTCCCTAACTAGATTCATTCATTACTTCAAAACAATCCTTTAACAGCGATAGAATTTATCAGTTTTAGAAAAATGCTCTTATAAAGTCCATCTTTACTAGTGCTAAAACGTAACTGATAAAGGGTACCATTTTTATCGCATTATTTATCACTGATTAAAGTTAACCTTTATCATTGCTTTATTTTAGTGTAGATAAAGTTACCCTTTATCAACGCATTTTCCTATCACTTGATAAAGGGTACCATTTATTAGCACGTTATTTTCAGCATCGATAAATGATGCCCTTTATTAGTGAATTTTAGGCTTGATAAAGGTCCAAAATAAAATAAAATATAAAAATAATAAAAATATTTATTTAACAATTTCATTAAATCAATAATTATTGTTAAAACTGAATGAATTGAATATACATCTATATACATTTTAAGAAATAATAAATAGTAAATATTAAATATGTAGATATGTAAAATGATTAAAATGAAAAAATTAAACACATATAAATTTAAAATGAGTGTATTAAGAAAAATATGAATTAGTTTATTGATTAAATAAATAGAGATAAAAATAAATAAATTTTATAAAAGTATATATAGATTATAAAATTTAATTAATATTATATATTAGCTATCGATATTTAAAATGAGTAAATTGTAAAAATTAAGAAAAAAAATTAAAACTAAATAAATTTAAAAATAATTTAAAAATATATTAATGAAGTAGTTATTAATAAAAATGACTAAGTATTATATATATATATATATATATATATATATTATTAATTGTATTAAAAAATGTTAAATATAATTATATATAAAATGAATAAAATGTTAATTAAAAACTTATTAATAATTTTTTATTAATTTATAATGTTGTTTGAATTTTCAATTTAACAAATATCATACATCGTGTGCCACATTAATTTCTCGTACATATATAAATGCATTAATTACACACACAGAGACATATATATTTATGAAATATGCAGAAACAAATACACCTAATATTTATAAAATTTGTTATAATTTTTGTATATTTTCAAATTTCATTATAATGTGACACATTTAATATATTATATTTTTAATTGTAAAATTTTATTTATTTGTTTTCAAAACTACAGTTAGGGTATTCATTTTTAATAGATTTTGTATTTTATTTTATTTTTTAATTTGACCATTTTCAATTAATAATTTATATATATTTATTTACTATGTTTTAGTATTTTCAATATGTATTTATCCACTTAAATATATATTCATATATCCAATTTTTTTTAATAATTTATATTTAATGAATAAAACAGATCAATTTTTTCAATATTTTTAAAGTGTACTCATTTTGAATTACTCAATTTCACTCGTTTTTTAACATGCATGTATTTAAGATTATATATCCACTAATAATGTTAAAAATATATTTATAAATAAATATACCTTTCAATGTATATTTTTATTTTTATATAATTATAATTATTATAAATAAGTAATTATTATTTTTATATAAGTATTTATATAATTATAAATAAATAAGTATATATATTTAAATAATTATAAAATTATAATAAATATTTATAATTATAAAACCATTATGAGTGCTAATGTTATAGCACTGATAAAAGAAATATTTATCAGATCTTTATTAGAACCATTATAATAAATATTTTTCCGCACTAAATTTTTAGCACTGATAAATTTTTCATCACCACATAAATAGTGGGAATAAATATCTCTTTTATCAGCACTTATGAATTTAGAAATGATAAAAGGGATTGTTGTCATCAATTTTTTGAAAGATTTATTAAAAAAGCCCCCAATATATTTTTAAAAACCCCAACTACCCCTTAGTCACTCATGATTATGAATCTCTCACAGAAATCCACTGCTACCGGCACGACTCCTCTATGGTCCCTTAGATTAATCATGAATTAAATCCAATTTATGTTATTTTATACAATTCCTTTATCATTGTATGATGTTTGGGTTCCACTTTTTGTGTTTTTTCTGTGTTCATTACCATAATCAACCATACATATCATCTTCTCACTAATAAAATACAATTAGTTGTTCTATTTACACTTTTTCCCCAATAGAAAACAATATCAAAGAAAGAGAAGAATTTTTTTCATATGATATGGTTAGTGAACATATGTGTATTATCCTGTATGGATAAATAAAATAGATTTTGTACCACAGAGTACAGTAAAGGTAATTTTAGATTTATATCATAGTCCAATTGATTTTAGTTAAACATTGAATGGGTTAGATGATTTCTCAAACTTGTTATCTATATCCCTTATCATTAACACATGACATTAGTGGTTGGGAAGTGTGTTTGACATGATGTGCTGACCTGAATTGGAAACTATTTGGGTATATAAGACCAAAAAGGCTACACAAAGGAATCATAGTGAAACTAGGGATATATGTATTGATTATATCTAGAAAAGAAAAAACATTCCATACATAATAATTATCCATAAATATGTCTGTATAGTATAACTATGCTGGATACTTGAGTTACCATATGAAGTATATGTTGTTTGTTAATTTTTTCCTTGACCTATCTTCTCAAGTCTCATGCCTCTAATCTAGGAGTTGATAGGTAGGAATCAGTAATAATATATGAAATTTCATGTTCTTATGTGCCTTTTTAGATTCTTTTAGTATCAATTTTAAATTTATGTTAATAAAACATGAATAAAAAATAAATAGTCCATTCTTATTTACTTATTAGTAATGATTATTTTTATATATATTATTAAGTTATTATGATCATTTAGTAACCCCATTTATTGATAATATTATTTAGTTGTTTCACACTTATATTTAAAATAACTCTTCTAACATCTTTCAAATAATATATAATTTATGGAAAGACAAATTAAAAATGAAATGAATGGGGAGAGGGGAAGGGGGTTCACATTTTATATAGATTATTTTGTGCCTATTTTTGAATGTTTATTATTTTTGGAAAGTAGATAATTATGTGAATATATACATTAATAGAGATTATTTC
Organism: Viscum album; assembly: GCA_963277665.1. Taxonomy (NCBI): domain Eukaryota; kingdom Viridiplantae; phylum Streptophyta; class Magnoliopsida; order Santalales; family Viscaceae; genus Viscum; species Viscum album. The sequence goes on along the minus strand of OY728142.1, from coordinate 511,140,880 downwards.
ACCACTATGACCCCTAGATATCCATTAGAAGGAGACATTGAACATACTCTGTATGCTAGACCATATATTCATCCTCATGTCCTAGAAGTAATTGTCGATCAACTTCAAGCTATGTGGTATGATTTTCAACAATGGGAAGCATCTATGGTTCCTATAAGATTTTACTATAATATATCACAATAATAATTTTAGGATTTCATTTAATAGATTCATTTCCTTAATAAGAGTGAATCAATTCTAGATCAATATTGAGCATACATTGAATAATTCACCCCTTAAAGGGATGTATGTTAGTGGAGGGATATTATGGTTGATTTAAACAATATCCAAAATTGGGAGGTGATGAATACTTTTTAGGAAAGAAGTTGTGTGGAATATAAGTGGGGTGAGATTAATTTATTCTAGACCATTTGAGTAGAGGTATTCCGATTCCTCATCAATTTAGGAAATTTTTTGAGTGATTCCATCGATGTAGGTTCGTAGGACACTTTAATCCTTATTTTCACTTTGATGTGAAACATTTATATTGATGTGGTTAGTTTGGGAACCTCCAATGTACCTTTTAAGATATTCCTTCTAGAAAGGGTCATTGGATATGACTGGTAGATTATTTATGTTTTAGGAAATTATAAATGATCCTAGACATGGTTCTTCTTAGTGATGGGTAAAATCTAAGTATATTATACTCCTGTTGATGGTATATGACACAAAATCTTCTTATTATTTATTTATTACAATCTTATATTTCATCTAGGATTGGGATTATAACTTATTCAAAATTTTATTAACATCAATATTATCTATAAGTAAAAATTTGGAAAAAGAGTAATCAGTGTAAATTTTATACAACAATGGTAGTCATGAGTGGGTATATCCACTTGAATTGAAAGTGAAATTTTCCACAATGTTGATGATTATTTATACACTCAAATAGTATGCATGTAATATGTAGTATATTTATAAATTTATATATTATAATTGGTATATATAGTCATTTTAAATATTTTTATATCATTATTATGATGTATTTTGATATTATTTTTTATATAAGAGCACTATGAACTGTATCTCCATCTACTATTCTAAAAGAATCATACAAAAATAATATTCATAAGAAACATAAATATGTTTTTAATAAAATACCATAGGTTTCAAAAATAACACTATTTTGAAAACACACAATATCAACACACATATACCTACAGCTGTTCACAAACTATTGGTATAGGCCTGTTTAGAGATTGGTTTCCCAAATGATTCAAAAAACCATTTTGATAGAACCAACCTATCCCAATAGTTTCAGTAAATAATTTGGGTAAGGTCGTTTATAAAAATCTATCTCAATTTTTTTATAAAACCGTTGGGAAATTTATCCCCAAATACACAATAACTTCCACATTCCCCCTCCGCCCATGCGTTTCCCTAAACCGGTGCTTCCATCTTCCCCATCCTGTAGACCATCTTCCCACAAGTCTATTTATCTTGATTTAAGAATTTTTTTTCTAAAAAATCAAATATGTATGTGCTAACTTAGTTTTAATGTTCAATATCTATTAATTTTTTGTTTTGTGTTTTTATTTTCCCAAAACAATAGATCCCATGTTCTTCCCAGCGTGAATACCATTCTTCCCATATGGGGATCCATATTCACTTCATTTTTTCTCTTAAACTCAAATTAGAAATCTCTAACTAAGATATATGTTCTAGTTTAATTTGTTTTTCCTTTTTTTTATTCCTATTGATTTTAAGACATTTTTTTTATTTTTTGTTTTGATAAAAAATCCATTATAAAATCAATTTTTTTTATAATAAAATTTTGAATGATAGAAATTTGATTTGAAATAAAAATAAAAGAGAGGTGATAAAAATACAATGGAAGAACACCTTTGTAGGATTCACTACACAACCATGGTGGAAATTATAAAAAAGGAAATATTGAAGGAAATGATTCCACAAGATTAACATTATTTATTTGAAGGAGAAGTAGTATGGTATGATGATATGTTATGTTTTTTGGAAACCTCTCATGTTCTGTAACATCCAATCCAATAATAGTTTTTTATACTAAATATAATATCATATTTTTATTTTTGGAAAGACTATATATATAAAGGTTTTATAATGATGAAATGATCAACATATGTTTCTATTAAATTAATGTATCCCATGTGTTATAATTTTTTCATAATTTATCTTGAGGAGGTTACTTTGAAACTCAATTATCATCTATAAATTTATTTAAATATATGATACACTATCCCTAATATTTTAAGGATTCTTTTCAGTTTTATAAGCACTATTAGTAGTGCAATTCACTAAAAATATATCTATGTGATAATAAATAATTCAATGACCAATGATTGTGGGGGAAATATTTTATTTATAGGTTATAGAATTTATAAAAACATTTCAAAAATAATTTGGATATTCAAATAAATTGTTATTTAATGACTATGTTTCAAAATGTGTGGAATCGAAGGATAAAAAAATTGATGATTCTATTATTTTTTGTACTTTTTTGAGTGATACTATCTTTTATAATTTATAATCCTACAAGAATTCATTAGTGAATGATGAAACAAATTTCTTTATAGGTACTCATAGGATTTAATTAGGAAGTATAGAGTTCACCATAATACATCAACACCTTACCATCCACAATCCAATAAACATGTTAAATTTTTTAAAAGTGATATTAGAGGAATCTTGGAAAAGATAGTAATGTCAAATAGAAAATATATGAACAAAAGGATGGAAAACACATTATGGTTTAATAGAATAGATTAAAAAACCCCAAATAGAATGATAATATACTAATTTATCAAATAAAATAGTTATCATAAGCATGTATATATAGAAAATAAATCCTATTAGGAAGCTAAAGAGTTCAATTGGGATATAGTAAAGGATGGATATGAATGATGACTATATATTCAAGGACATACTGAAATAAAGAGAGAATATTTTTTAAATTATAGAATTTACATGGGGAGAATAAACGTAACACATAATTTGATGATTCAATAAAGTTACTTCTAACACAGAGAAAATATATTTCTTTATAACTCACGAATAAAATTAATATCTAATGAACATATTTAAATAGGGGAAGGACCATTGACCATCACTAATGGGTATCTGTATAGTTAATAATGGAGAAATGTACAAATTTATTGTCAATTGATATAGGAAGGATAAGTATCTCAAAAATAGGATACTAGTACTAGTGGAAAATATCACACTACTCCAACCCTCCTACTAATGAACTCTATGTCAATACCAAACCAACTGAATTGAATGGTTTTTCCTTGATTAGACCCAAGTAGACCAGAGTAGACCCTAAAACACTAAATTGAATCAAACGGAAATAAAATAAATTGAATTGACCTAATGTGAACATTACAAAAATAAATTACATAGAATTGATAAAAAATGAACTAAGTTGAACAATTATCATTTACTCAACAAAACCTATCTATAGAGTATTTTATTTTCTTTCTTATTATGATTCTCATATAGAGAAGTGTGTTTGTTATGGTTTTATATAAAGTGAAAAATTATCATTCAATTAAATATATTTTCGATTAAGCTTTAATCTTATATAATTACAATGAAAAAAGAAATTATTATATTTTTTATAGAATAGATAGATATTGTATGTATGAAATTGATCAGATCTCCAGTGATTTTTAAAAAAATTTGGAGAGATGTTTAGATTTCACATTTAACAATTCTTCGGATATTGGTAACATACATTGTCCATGTTCTAATTGAGTTGGAAGAACATGGTTAAGATATAAAGAAGTTAGCTACTATATAACCAAATATGGTTTTCAAAATAACTACTATGTATAGTTTCACAATGGGAAGAAAATTTAATCTCAAAATGATGATGATCCAAATGAGAGGATTGGATTCGAGAATTTAATATATGAATATTTTTCATTTATTCTTCATTTTGATAAGGAAAGGATGTAAAGCCAAGAAGTATTTGATATGATAACACATGATACATCCAATGAAAATGATGATGTTGACATGGTGAAAAACTGAATGATGCTATGATGACTCTAGTATATTGGAAATGTGGTAAAATAAAAAAGATGTAATTTTTAATCTAATTATTTCATGGGAAAACCATGTATGAGGTTTATAATATTTCTATCTATTACACGCTTACCTTCTTGAAGGACGTAATGCAGATGATGCAGATATTTCCTCAAACCACTATATGGCATTGAAGTTAGTTAAAGAACTTGGATTTTCAAAACATAAAATTCATTCTTTCCCAATATATTACAGCATATTCTTATAAGAAATTTCTGAAAAATTGATTGAAGAAAATGGAGAATATCTCAATAGAAGATGAAAGCTGAGGTAACACCATCGCGTGTGCAACAGAAAGTAATGAGGCACTTTCCATTTATCCCAAGCCTCGAGAATCTTTTCATGTATAATGAAATATCAATAAAAAAATAAATTCCATGATACAGAGACGTCATGATACTGAGAGAAAAAATAATAATCAAGAGTTATTTCACCATAAATTTGGATTCCCAAGGCATATATTTGATTCTTGATATCTTTATTTTTCAGCTGACGAGCATAATGTGACGATGGGTCTTTCATGTGACGGTTTTCATCTATTTGGGATAATGCTTGCTTCACAGAAAACATGGTCTGTTTTCATACACATTTATAAAATTCCCCCATTTTTGTTTATGAAAAACCTTACATCATCATGACTACACTCATATTTAACCCTTCTGATCCTGACAATAATATAGACATATATATGAAACTTTTAATAAAAGAGTTGAAACTTCTTTGGGATATTAATGTGAGAACATATGATGCATGTTTGAAAATAATATTTTAAATTTGTGTTGTGCTTATGTGAATGATCAATTTTTTTCCTTCTTAGGCAACGATTTATGGATGGATAATAAAGGGAAAAATATCATGTCATTTTTGTTGGAAGAATACTCGATCCATAGGACTGAAATATTGCTGAATTTTTAATTTTATGGGAAATTGATGATTCTTGACAATGGACCAGATATATATAAATAATCAACAAATATTTGAAAATACCATGGAGAAAGACAATCCACCTTCGCATATGTCTTGACATGATGTTCTTAATGAATTGAAAGATTTCAGTTTTTAATTTAAGGAAGGTCAAATGAAATATAGAAAGAGGAAAAATGTTTCCAATGATACATGTTACAATTGGAAGAAGAGGATTATTTTATTTTGATTTTCATTATTGGTTAACCAATTTGAATCATAATTTATTATATGTAATGAAAAATGAAAAGAAAATATGTGAAATGTTCTATTCTATTCTTCTAAATGTCAATTGAATGACAAAAGATGGTTTATGATCTCAGAGTGACTTGCTAGATAGGGGGATCAGACCAAAATTCAATCCTGTGTGTCTAGTGGAAATAAATGGAAAGTTCCATGTTCTTCTTATGTGATAACACCTCCAAAAAAAATAATTTCTATAAGTATTATATACTATTATTGTTCTTTATGAATATTACAGAAATATATCAAAATAGGTCAACAGAAGATATTTGAAGCTGAAATATTTGGAGATGTGTGATTATCATATCCTTCTACATGAGTAGATTCTAATGAAAATCATTTATATTTTTTAAAATAATGTATGGGTTTTAGTTATTTAGTTGTTCCATTTGTTTAGAGATTGTTGTTCTAAGAATATTTCCATTTATTTCTTGAAAAAAATATTTACACAGACACCATTAATTTTGTGTGATTTAGAGAAAATATTTCCTGCATCATTTTTCATATGAATGTTGCATCTGACATTCCATCTTATAATTGAAATACTTCTTGGAGTACATGTTGATTTTCATTGGATGTATCCAACTAAAAGAAATATATAAACATTGAAATATTATGTCTGAAATTGGAATCATCTTGAAGAATATACCATGAACATTTACTTGGATCAAGAATTTATGGATTTCTGCTCAATGTATTTTTCAAGTCTTACTACATGAATGAATAAACTAATGAAAAATAAAAAATAATAATATGAGAAAATTGAACCAAATTTTCCATCAATTCCTAATATAGAAGGAATTAATGGATCATATACAATGATGACATTAATCCTTGAAGTGTGGGAGATGCTACTTCACATTGTGTTGTTCAAATATGATGTGTTTGACGAAAACATAATGTAAGTAAATTGAACATGTATATCATATTTCATAACTTGTAATTTTATATATTTGTTAATCTATTTCTATTTTTAACTATAGGGAGCATAATAAAATTATTAATTGAAAGAAATTTCTTTATCTTGTTGAAGGAGAGAGTCTTTTCATAGAAATGAGTTTTATATTTAGTTAGAATTGAATGTAGAAATATTAAGGTAATACATATATAAACAATATTTAATTAAGATTAATATTTGTTTGTATTTAAGGTATCATGTTTTTTTTATCACTTTGTTTTTGAGGAAATAATAACTTTGGATTTTTGTCCTTATACCATGGTTCATGAATGTAAATCAATTTTTGTCAATGTGTACCGATTTATTATCGCTAAATGGGAAAAGAGAATGAGAAAACAAATTGATGGTGTTATGCTTACAATCAGAACAAATTTATATGATAGTGCATCAGATAATAGATATTGTTTTGAAAATGTAGCTTATTATGGTTTCATTAGAAAAAAAATTATATTGGACTATTACTCTCAAGGTCGAGTCATGATGATTAAATGATAGTGGTTTGATTCGATAATGATTCATAGAACATTGATTGATGATTTTGGATTTATAGTTTTTGATATGAATCACACTCTTTCTACTGATGAACCAAATGTATTGGAATCAACAAAGAATCATGTTTTTATGTCAAAGATCCTCTTCATCTTAAATGTGGTGTCATTATTGATGTAGTTCCAAGATATGTTTTTTATGATTGTGGTGGTGGAATTGACACCATCCCTACGTTCATTGTCACCAATCCTGTTGTTACCCATGATGACTCCAATAAATTAATTGTTAGAGTTGATTGTGAACAAGAACTTCTGTTGGGAAATATATAGAATCATCCATCAGTGTTCTCAGTTCTTCTGGTTTAGCATGACTCGGGTTGTTACAGATGGTAATATTAAAAATTATTTAATATTGATTACAAATATTTTATATCCCACTTGAACTTTATGTTAATTTTCAATGTTTATTGGTTGTAGTTTTGTTTTAGTCACATTTTCTAATATTAAATTGAATTGTATTCTAACCTAAAAAACCAAACACAACTGAAACAAATAAAATAAAATAAAATAAAAGAGTAACTAAATTGGACAAATTAAACTTATTGATATGAAAATCAAAACAAATGAAAATAATGACCTAATAAAAAAATAACTCAATTGCCTAACTGAAAGTATGAACCAAATTACGCAAGAAAGATAAATCATGTTTCATATTTTTTTGGGTTACACGTTACTTATCCTTTTCAAATTACTTAATTTTTTTTCAAATGAAGTAAATTAAACCTAATGGGGACCAGCAAAGAAAAAGATGACATAAAATAATCTCTAAATAAATGAGATGGGAATTATTCCATTTGTTCTTGTGGTGAGTATTTAATTTCAAATATATATATATATATATATATCAATAACATATAATGTCATGTGATTAATTTTGTTTTAAAATTTTATCTAGGATCCACCACTTTGGCACAAGTTAGTCGACATAAAGCCTAGTAGTGGTCCAAGTACACAGGCCAGTGGTACGGGGGGGGGGGGGGGGGCTGGTACGAGTGCTAGGCACTCCAGTCGGTGTACCCAATTAGACCCCACCCCTCCTACTAACGTACCATATTCTTCAAATTCTGATCCCACAATATCAATAGGTACACACATGATATTTAGGCCTACCATCCTTTAAATATAAACCTCCTCTCACATCATTATTATATCTGATGATGATTCCAACTCCTCAGCTATATCATGCATTTGGCCGGCCATCCATGCCATCTTCTTTACCATATACTTATTTTCATTTGAGTTTATACATTCTTTATTCGACTCCTACTCCAACATAGTCTGTGCCTATGAAGAATACATTAGGACCCACTCCACCTATATGGGGTGATATTTCATCAGTGCCTATAGATCTAGCATCACCCATTGATCATACTTCCGTAGGTATATTTTAGAACCCAAACAAAATTTTAAATCATAATTTATTTTAATTGTAACACCCTAGGTAAATAAAGAGTATGAAATTTTCACATTTATCCATATTTGTGAATAAAATATTAATAATAATTTAAAGGGGATGCTATGCTCGATGGAGTACCCAACACGCAACAACGAGTTTCTTAGGAATCTTACGTTGCACTCTAATAATAAAATAATATTATTTTAAATAGTAGTTAACGCCTAGCCGTTGTAATGGCGGGAATGAACAGAAATAACTACAAAATGATTATATATGTTTTTCAAATATTTTTACTTTTTACAATAAATGTTAGAGGATTAAAAATGCGAATGAATCCAATTTTAAGCGTAAACATTCTAATATTCTTTAAAAGGTCGATTAACCGCCTTTTGATGGAGAACCTCTTTTAAATCCACTTTTTGAATATTTATGTGTTATATTTGACAAAATAAAATTCTTCTTTAGAATCGGGACAACAAAATTTACTTTGTGTAAATTGTTTTTATTTTTCCTAAAAAGTTCAATTTTTAATGAATAGTGAAAAATGTTGTATTTTAATTCAAAACCTATTTTTAGTATAATTTATTTATATGATTAGATTATCTTTTGAATTGGTTTTAAAGTGAAATTAGAATAAATTTTTACCATTTAATCCAATAGTGGTCATTGGAATTAATTTCACTTTGAAATCGGATTTAAACTAGTGTCAATCTTTTGATACATTTTGTTTCATAAAAACACGCTATTTGTTTTGACAGCGGGAATTAATTATTAAATTAATTATTTCAACTTATATGTTTTTAATTTTGTAATTTATACATCATTATTTAATTTGGAATATCAAATACAGCTTAGGGTGAATTTTTGGTAATTTTCTGAAAAACTTCAATTTTTGATGAATAGTGAAACCACTAAGTGGTATTTATAAAAACTGATTTTCCATTTAAATGAAATTTTTCCATCTTTGTGTTTTGAATTTTAAAAATCTGAAGTACATTGTTTTCATTAAGAAGTAAAATGTGGTTCAATGGGATTAGAATAATTTTTTGGTGAATAGTAACTTATTAAGTTTTTAATCGCGATTAGAGGTAATTAGTGTAGTTTAAGGTAAAAATAATGTTTTAATAATATGATATGAGCTTGAAACATGTCCTACCTTCATTGTATGTTTCATGGAAGACCAAGAAAATCCATGGGTCAACTTGGGGACCCCATGGAGCCACTTTGGTTGGAAAATGACATAAATACCTTTTTATTTAATGTTAAAATTAAAATGAAACAAACATGAGTTGTTTTACTAAAATAATTTTTAAATGGGGTTATATAAGTCAGATATTTGACTAAAAATATTCATTGGAAATCTAAAATTATTTCCTACATCATAGTATTTTTTTTATAATTTTTAGACATTAAATAAATTAAATTATTTATGACATCATGATGATGCAGCAATGACCTCATTATTTAATGATTTAAATTAAATGGAAAGATAAAGTAAAATTTAAGACCTAAACATGTCCAAAACCTATTTTATGGGTGTATTTAGAACCCTTATCACCTTATCCTAGAAAAAAATAAATTTGGGACCATTAAAATCCGAATCTCATTCTAAAATAACATTACATTTCTTTACTTTGCAAGAGTGCCCCTCCTCTCCTCTTATAAAAGGCCCCCACCTCTACCTCCTTACCCACACTTCCAAAGACTTTGGCTTGGCCAACCCCTGCCCGTTTTGTCTCTCCACATCCCTATCTAACTCCTTGAAGCCTCAAATTGGGCACAAGTCTTCCCAAGGAAGCCTTTGAGCTCAAACCAAAGGGAGTTACCCGATTTTAAGGTAATGTCTTCACTTGAGTCATTTTGTTTTATTTTTCTTCTACAACCCCTTAAAATATTTTTATTAATTTATTTTGTAACAAATACAGTATCATAAATACACTAGGTTGTTTTTATAAGACGTATTAAAGCTACACTTACACACACCATCGTCTAATGGTTAAAGAACATACTGTTTTTGTGGTTGGCGATTTTCTGCCTCACGAAACGATGATTGTTCAATATTCTTTTAACACCTTTAAAGGTGGCCATTATGATGTCACTGTATTTTATATATGATATATATGGTATTTATGTTTACTATATGCTTCTGTATTTTATATTTAAAAGAGACTTTTATTCTTTTCATGTTGTGTAAATGCGATAATTTCATATGAGGTAGTGTGGACTACCGCCCCCTCAAGTGATGTGACTTGTACATGCAATACATGGAATGTATAAAGAATTAAATTAATGAACATATGTGAAATATATAACATATATATTATACTGGAATTATAAAATATATATATCATTTATTTTTAATTCCATTAATATGACAAAAAAAATGAAAGTAGCGTTAATGCGTACGTATAGCCTACCGTCTCCATGAACTGTGATTTTCATTTTTTATCTCCAAATGATATGGAATAGTATAAAATGAATATGTACTGGATATATATGATATTTTAATCATTAGTACTATTCTGGAAATTATTTACTTATAACTACATGGGCAATCATTTTTCAAACAAGTTCATTTTTGACTCATGTACCAAACATCGGCAAAAACGTCTGATATGAACTAACATTATTAAACAATTATTATAACATTATAATATGTGATATGAACTGAATAATAATCTTTAAAGGATGTCCTTAGGAAATTATAAATTGAAAAAAGTTTAGTATTCAGGAATATAAATAAACGAACAAGACAAGTCAGACTTGAGGTAAGGGACCCTACCCCTCTCTTTCTTTTTAAGTACACTCTTTTTTGTCATTGCTTTTAAGATCATATTTATTATGATCGGGATGTTATTTTATATTACTACTACTGTAAGTTTTATGTTCATATGATGAGAGACCCTATTCTCTCTCATCAATCCATTTTGGACGTTTTGAGTGGCGCCGTTAGGCTGCTGAATTTTCGTAAGAGATCTAACCTCTCTCTTTGTTTTTAAGTACTCTCCTTTATGTAACTTATTTTAAGATCCTATTTGTTATGTCGGGGGATGTTATTTTATATTCCTATTTCTGTAAACATTATGTTAATATGATGAGAGACTCTATTTGATCTCATCGATCCATTTTTGTATTTTTTATGTGGCGCCGTTAGGCTGCCGAGTTTTCGTAAGGGATATTTCATCTCACTTTTATTCCCGTGAGATTTATGCTACATTTGACACAATTTCCTTTTAGTGGTGTATTTTCTGCCCATTATTTTACTCATTGTGTAATATACTTTCATTTATGGGTATTTACATCAATGTTGTATTGTCCTTCTTTCACGGGGTGCATGTCTCGAAAGATACCCATGTCGGTAAGGGAACCTTTCACCCTCCTCTTTTTAAAAGGCTTCTTTTGTTATGTCTTTCAATTCACATAATATTATGTTGGGATATGTTCTTCTATATCCTTATTGATTTAAATTTTATGTCCATGTGATGAGATACCTTTTTTATCTCTCATCAACTCATTTTCTGAATTTTGTAGTGATGTCGTTAGGCTGTCAAATTTTTGCAAGGGAACTTCTTAACCCAAATTTGATTCTTTGGGATAAACTTATACTCCTTGAATATGTTGTTCTATGAATATGTGTGGATAACCTCTGATTTTTTTAACCTTAATATCCACATATATTTGGTTTATTCGTTTGTCACACATAATTATGTTATTGATTTATCCTTAAACAAAGGATACCGTCTTTGTATGGGAATCCGTCTCAATCTCCTTTCATTGAGGCAGATTTTGTTTTATACACAACCTTCTTTTATACGGTGTATAAACCCCTTTGAATTTTATGCTTATTCAAAATGAATCTTTTTTATAACAAGAGTTTTACTAAACGACAAAAGGAATGTTTTTTTGTCGTACGTATGCGGCGACAATGACTTCTCCACCACCGTGACCATTATTTGAGATTCAGCTTCCACTACAAGCCATACCTTTTTTAAAAGAAAAATAAATACCATGTTTTACTTTTATTTTATTTTGGTATTGAAAATAGTTTTCATAAGGTTCTTTATATCAAGGTGTTTTATTGATATCTTGTGATTGAAATGTGGAAATGTTATGTTTCCTTTATGCATGTATTATGTGGTACGATTATGTTATGGTTCTTGGGCATTGTTATGAAGACGGGCAGTTTCGTGATAAACTAAGGGCGGGTGAGCCCGATATAGCTCTCCAATGCATTGAGTAATGCGAAGGAGTGAAACATTAAGGTTTCTCCGAAGAGATTTAGGGAATATACTGTGGTGGGTATTCCAAATGTAACCAAGAGGGTTACTCCCTACGTAAGAATGTTTTAAATTCCTCAAGTTACCTTTTATATCTTATGATTTCTATGATTTATTCATGATTTGATGAGATATGTTAAAGTGCCTGTGTTTTATGGGTAAAGTATGATTTCATTCTTATGTATATATGAACTCATGGTTCCTTTCCATATTTTTATAACCCTCACTGAGCTTTTTATGCTCATCCCAAGTTTCTTTTTTGAAATGTTTTTCACAGGTCAAGGGAAAGGTACATGATGTGATGATAGGGTCAAGGAAGTGTCAAGAAAGAATCCATGTTTTATTTTAAATATGTTTCCATTTATGGGAAAAAAATGAATACTATCTTTATGTAACCACTTTGTTTAAATGTGGAATGTAATGCATGTTTTATGATCTAATTCCTTAAAACTCTAAACCTGAAAAGATCCTCAATGTGTAATCTTTTTTTAACTCAAGAATAAGTAAGGTTTAAGGCTGGGGCCTTATAGTTGGTATCAAAGGTCGTTTTATATAACTTTAGAGGTTAGGGTATCCTCTAAGCATAAGTGACATTACCATAATGGTTAGGATTTCAGAAAGAGTCCTAGTTTTAGATAAAGTGAATAAGTAAGTATATCTTAGTGGTTATCTTCCTCATTAGTACATGATAGTTTTGTTGATATACTCACACTGACATTTCTATTTTTAGTGAATGGATGGATCTAGCAGGCACCAAGGTGACAATAGGTTTGAAGGAAACTGTGGTGGTTCTCGGATTAAGAGACTGGATTAAATGGGGGATTCAATGAGGAAACTTGTGGTTGTTCTAAACCAACTATCAAGGAGTCGTGATCAACCACTTGAACCTTGGTATGTTCTGTAATGCATCATGTACAAGATGAACAATCGATGTGGAAGTTCAGGTAATAACTATAAAGGTAACCATTAGGGTTTATATGATCCTTACTTTTGAGGTAATTATAGGTTATTATATGTTATGATGGAAAATGAAAGGCATGAGATAAACTTGAGGTTAAAATATTTTATGATTACTTTTTTGAAGATTTTATCTCGTTTTGGGGAATGTTTTAAGAATTATATAGTTTTGGAAAAAGGACAACACGCAGACCGTGTGACAACCCGTCACGCCAGACAAAGCTACGGGAATCGAACCCACAACCAAAGTGCGACTGGTATTTATAGCCTACCACTTGACTACGTAAAGTCCCTGGTTAGTTTGACAAATTCTTTTTAGCTAAATGATTTTATGAATCAAGAGTAAGTTCATTTTGGGTTATCTATGGAAATTATTAACCTATCATGGAGGATATGTGATTAGATTAATTACTTTTCAATACGATACTTTAAGAGAAACTAATGTTATTTGGAGATAAGTGTTATTTTGTACCATGGAGGATGATGTGATTAAATCCTTCAAATATTTTGGTTTCAATCTTAGTTTGGTTTACTTTGAAGAATTTTATGGAAAAATTATTTATCAAATGGTCTTCGTTGAAATTTGGGTTTTGTTGGACAAATTTTGGAGATTAAGAATAGATTTTCTTTTTATAAAGGGTTATCCTTTTCTGGATTATCTGATCTTGTACAAAACTTTTTGGTTTTGGTTTTGGTTAAAGTATAAAGACATGGGAAGTATATAATTCTCTTTTTTGGATTAGGTGATTCTCTAGAAGTTTATTATAACTCTCTTAATGTAAACAAGCCATCCTAAATACACATCTTTTGGAGAAAATATGAGTTCGTGTAAGAAATATAGTAAAATATTAAAGTCAACATGACAAGTAAGTATGTTTCCTTAAGATCAAAAAATAAATTCCTCAATGAAGAGTAACTTAAAACAAAAATGTTGTCTGTTAACTTTTCCTACCGGGGAATCGAATACCGTTTAACCCATCACAAGTTTGTGATTTTATTATGGTTAACATTATCCTAAACAAGTTTTCTATCACTCTCCATCGGAACATGACCCTATGTTTTCTCCTCCATTTCTATGTTTTCCTACATGGAATCCTAGTATGGGTTAACTCGGGTGACCTCTGTACTTATCTTCCTTTATTTTAAAGTTATTGTTTTACCGACTCTTGTTCCGATGTGGGATTTTCAAGGATGTTTCCAAGCTCAATTTTAAAATTGTGAGGACGCAATTCCCAAAAGGGGGGAAGGATGTAACACCCCAGGTAAATAAAGAGTATGCCATTTTCACATTTATCCATATTTGTGAATAAAATATTAATAAGTCTTTAAATGGGATGCTATGCTCGATGGCGTACCCAACACGCAACAGCGAGTTTCTTGGGAATCTTACGTTGCACTCTAATAATAAAATAATATTATATTAAATAGTAGTTAACGCCTAGTCGTTGTAATGGCGGGAATGAACAGAACTAACTAAAAAATGATTATATATGTTTGTCAAATATTTTTACTTTTTACAATAAATGTTAGAGGAATAAAAATGCGAATGAATCCAATTTTAAGCATAAACATTCTAATATTCTTTAAAAGGTCGATTAACCGCATTTTGATGGCGAACCACTTTTAAATCCACTTTTTGACAATTTTATGTGTTATATTTGACAAAATAAAATTCTTCTTTAGAATCGGGACATCAAAATTTACTTTGTGTAAATTTTTGGTATTTTTCCAAAAAAGTTCAATTTTTAATGAATAGTGAAAAATGTTGTATCTTAATTCAAAACATCTTTTTAATATAATTTATTTATATGATTAGATTATATTTTGAATTGGTTTTAAAGTGAAATTATAATAAATGTTTACCATTTAATCCAATAGTGGTCGTTGGAATTAATTTCACTTTGAAATCAGACTTAAACTAGTGTCAATCTTTGGATACATTTTGTATCATAAAAACATGCTATTTGTTTTGACAGCGGGAATTAATTATTAAATTAATTAATGAAACTTATATGTTTTGAATTTTTTTAAAATAGACATCATTTTTTAATTCGGGATATCAAATATAGCTTAGGGTGAATTTTTGGTAATTTTCTGAAAAACTTCAATTTTTGATGAATTGTGAAACCACTAAGTGCTACTTATAAAAACTGATTTTCCATTTAAATGATATTTTTTCATATTTGTGTTTTGAATTTCAAAAATATGACATACATGGTTGTCATTAAAAAGTAAAATGTTGTTCAATGGGATTATAATAATTTTTTTGGTGAATAGTAACTTATTAAGTTTTTAATCACGATTAGAGGTAATTAGTGTAGTTTAAGGTAAAAATAATGTTTTAATAATATGATATGAGCTTGACACATGTACTACCCTCATTGTATGTGTCATGGAAGACCAAGAAAATACATGGGTCAACTTGGGGACCCCATGGATCCACTTTTGTTGGAAAATGACATAAATAACTTTTTATTTAATGTTAAAATTAAAATGACACAATCATGAGTTGTTTTACTAAAATAATTTTTAAATGGGGTTATACAAGTCAGATATTTGAATATAAATAGTAATTGGAAAGCTAAAAATATTTCCTACATCCTAGTAGTTTTTTTATAATTTTTAGACAATAAATAAATTAAATTATTTATGACATCATGATGATGCAGTGATGACCTCATTATTTAATGATTTAAATAAAATGGAAAGATAAAGTAAACTTTAAGACCTACACATGTCAAAAACATATTGTATGGGTGGATTTATAACCCTTATCACCTTATCCTCGAAACACATCAATGTGGGAACACTAAAATCCGAATCGCATTCTAAAATAAAGTTACATTTCTTTACTTTCCAAGAGTGCCCCTCCTCTACTCTTATAAAAGGCCCCCACCTATACCTCCTGACCCACACTTCCAAAGCCTTTGGATCGGCCAAAACCTGCCCATTTTGTCTCTCCACATCCCTATATAACTCCTTGAAGCCTCACTTTGGGCAGAAGTCTTCCCAAGGAAGCCTTTGAGCTCAAACCAAAGGGAGTTACCCGATTTTAAGGTAATGTCTTCACTTGAGTCCTTTTGTTTTATTTTTCTTCTCCAACCCCGTAAAATCTTTTTATTCATTTATTTTGTAACAAATAAAGTATCTTAAATATACTAGGATGTTGTTATAAGAAGTATTATAGCTACACTTACACACACCTTCGTCTAATGGTTAAAGAACATACTGTTTCTGTGGTTGAGGATTTTCTGCCTCACGAAACGATGATTGTTCAATATTCTTTTAACACCTTTAAAGGTGGACATTATGATGTCACTGTATTTTATATATGATATATATGGTATTTATGTTTACTATATGCTTATTTATTTTATATTTAAAACATACCTTTATTCTTTTCATGTTGTGTAAATGCGATAATTTCATATAAGGAAGTGTGGACTACCGCCCCCTCAAGTGATGTGACTCGTACTGCAATACATGGAATGTATAAAGAATTAAATTAATGAACATATGTGACCTATATAACATATATATTATACTATAATTATAATATATATATATATATATATCATTTATTTTTAATTCCATTAATATGAAAAAAATGAAAGTAGCGTTCATGCGTACGTACGACCTACCGTCCCCATGAATGGTGCTTTTCATTTTTTTATCTCCAAATGATATGGAATAGTATAAAATTAGTATTTACTTGATATATATGATATTTTAGTCATTAGTACTATTCTGGAAATTATTTACTTATAACTACATGGGCAATCATTTTTCAAACAAGTTCATTTTGACTCATGTACCAAACATCGACAAAAACGTCTGATATGAACTAACATTATTAAACAATTATTATAACATTATAATATGTGATATTAACTGAATAATAATCTTTAAATGAGTTCCTTAGGCAATTTTAAATTGAACAAAGTTTATTATTCAGGAATATAAAGAAACGAACAAGACAAGTCGGACTTGAGGTAAGGGACCCTACCCCTCTCTTTCTTTTTAAGTACACTCTTTTATGTCATTCCTTTTAAGCTCATCTTTCTTGTGATCGGGATGTTATTTTATATTAATAATAATGTAATTTTTATGTTCATATGATGAGAGACCCTATTCTCTCTCATCAATCCATTTTGGAAGTTTTGAGTGGCGCCGTTAGGCTGCTGAATTTTTGTAAGAGATCTAACCTCTCTCTTTCTTTTTAAGTACTCTCCTTTATGTCACTTATTTTAAGATCCTCTTTGTTATGTTGTGGGATTTTCTTTTATATTCATATTTCTCTAAACATTATTTTAATATGATGAGAGACCATATTTTATCTCATTGATCCATTTTTGTATGTTTTAAGTGGCACCGTTAGGCTGCCGAGTTTTCGTAAGAGATTTTTCATCTCACTTTTATTCCCATGAGATTTATGCTACATTTGCAAAAATTTCCTTTTGGTGGTGTATGTACGGCCCATTATTTTACTCATTGTGTAATATAATTTCATTTATGAGTATTTACATCAATTTTGTATTGTCCTTCTTTAACGGGGTGCATGTCTCGAAAGATACCCATGTCGGTAAGGGAACCATTCACCCTCCTCTTTTTAAGAGACGTCTTTTGTTATGTCTTTTAATTCACATACTATTATGCTGGGATATGTTCTTCTATATCCTTATTGATTTAAATTTTATATCCATGTGATGAGATACCTTTTTTATCTCTCATCAACTCATTTTCTGAATTTTGTAGTGACGCCGTTAGGCTGTCAAATTTTTTCAAGGGAACTTCTTAACCCAAATTTGATTCTTTGGGATAAACTTGTACTCCTTGAATATGTCATTCTATGAATATGTGTGAATAACCTCTGATTGTATTACACTTAATATCCACTTATATTTGGCATATTCATTTGTCGCACATAATTATGTAATTAATTTTTCCTTAAACCAAGGATACCGTCTTTGTAAGGGAATCCGTATCAATCTCCTTTCATTGAGGCATATTTTGTTTCATACACAACTTTGTTTTATACGGTGTATAAACCCCTTTGGATTTTATGCTTATTCAAAAGGAATATTTTTATACGAAGCGTTTTACTAAACGAAAAAAGGAATGTTTTTTTGTTGTACGTATGCGGCGACAACGACTTCTCTGCCGCCATGACCATTATTTGAGTTTCGGATTCCTCTACAAGCCATACCTTTTTTTAAAAGAAAAATAAATACCATGTTTTACTTTTCTTTTATTTTGGTATTGAAAATGGTTTTCATAAGGTTTTTTATATCAATGTGTTTTATTGATATCTTGTTATTGAAATGTGGAAATGTTATGTTTCCTTTATGCATGTATTATGTGGTACAATTATGTTATGGTTCTTGGGCATTGTTATGAATATGGGTGGTTCCGTGATAAACTAATGGCGGGTGAGCCCGATATATCTCTCAAATGCATTGGGTAACGTGAAGGAGTGAAACATTAAGGTTTCTCCGAAGAGATTTAGGGAATATACTGTAGTGGGTATTCCAAACGTAACCAAGAGGGTTACTCCCTATGTAAGAATGTTTTGAATGCCTCACGTTACCTTTTATGTCTTATGATTTCTATGATTTATTCATGATTTGATGAGGTATGTTAAAGTTCCACTATTTTATGGGTAACATATGATTTCATTCTTATGTATATATGAACTCACGTTTCCTTTCCATATTTTTATAACCCTGGCTAAGTTTTTATGCTCATCCCAAGATTCTTTTTTGAAATGTTTTTCACAGGTCAAGGGAAAGGTACATGATGTGATGATAGTGTCAAGGAAGTGTCAAGAAAGAATCCATTTTTTATTTTAAATATGTTTCTGTTGATGGGAAATAAATGAATACTATCTTTATGTAACCACTTTGTTTAAATGTGGAATGTAATGAATGTTTTATGATCTAATTCTCTAAAACTCTAAACCTGAAAAGATCCTCAATGTGTAATCTTGTATTAACTCAAGATTAAGTAAGGTTTAAGTCTAGGGCCTTATATTCATTGTAACATGTGTTGATATAATATTTTTTTATTTCATAAAAGATACATTTATAGATAGGTAGCAGTGGAATACATGATTTTTTGTGGAATGGAACCACCACAAACATTTGATGGTGGACTAAAATGAAAACAACCAAATGATTGAAAAAACAAGACAGAAATGTCAGAGTTTTTTTTGTGATGCTTTCCAAAATACTCTGATATCATTCATGTTATCCATATCTCATGAATATAGTTTACAAACTAAGTTAAGGATAATTCTTATGCACAAATATGGGGAAAAGTCTTTTGTATTTAGTGTAATATTATATTTTTATTTATAAGAATTAATATTTTGGGGGAAATTACAGTTTAATTATCCCGATGGGGTGGGTGCACGAATATCATGTCTAAAGAAAGTAGGTGAGATTTAGAGTATCTATAAACACGATTTTTATATTAGCAGGCATGCTATATTTGGAACAAAGTTAGATGTGGTACCCATCATGAATGAGTGTTCTATAGAACAATATCAGCAAATGATTTCTCATTCTACGAATTCCGGGTTTAATTCTTTAATCACATTTTGGGGTTTCAAATGATAATTTTCATATTTTCTATGAATAATATATTTTTTATTATTTAATTTTATTTATAAATTACCCAGAAAAAACGAGAAAACAATGATTCTAAAAATACCTCCACACTGTGGGGCATACTATGAAGTCAGGTCATGAGAGGAAGAAGGTACAACTATTGTTTATTTTCTTTATTTACGACTTTAACTTTCAATGTTATCCTCCATAATTTATTCAATTTAAAAAGTTTTTTTATAAATTTAGTTATGAAATTCCTTATTAGCAACCAATTTTCAATTGTAGTTTCCTACATTAAATCTCATTGCCAAGGTAGGTATTGAATATTGACGGACTTGTGCCATGACAAAAACTGTTTTTCTTGAGTCGAATGAAAAAAGATGGAAGTGAAGTTAATGAACCGACACAGTAGTAGATTGTATGTTTTACATTATTGATTTAAAATTTTAATAACGATTTTGTAACTTAATAATATACTTATATTTGTAACAGGATGATATGGGGTTCACTTGATGCCTAGGAACCATACAATTTTTTGGCCAAATGATCTCTTACATCAGGTGTTAAGAGATAGGTACCCTGATAGAGTACGCTACTGACCTGTGAAGAGTATAGTTATGAGGAGATATTTCCCCTCTTTAGGTACCAAATGTATTACCATCATGTTGGAAGAGTTTATGGAATAGTACGAACATGCTAGAAAAGGGTCATATAGTTGAAAGAACAGGTTGATTAAAAACAATGAATTTATGAAACTGATGAAAGGTTTATGTCCATCACTTCCACCAGGGGCCAGTGTAGATTATGATGAATATATGTTATCAATGAGTTCATTATATAGTGATCAAGGAGGCATTTATAATGGTTATTTAGATGATCTTGTTGCTAGAGATGATGAGGTTGATGAATTGGTTGAGGATAAGGATGATGTCGAGACTGAGGCCGAGGATGAGGACGAGGTAGAGGCTGAGGTTGAGGCCTAGGTCAAGGAAGAGGACGAGGGTGAGGATGGTGATGGGGATAATGAAGGGGATGGTGAAATTGATGGGGATGCAGTGAGGATTATTAATATGTTGATGACAATGATGTTGATGTGGTACAGATTGATCTGTTACATTTTTAAATGATATTACTGAAATTTGATGTTTGATGATTTGTTGTGACTAAATATATGTGTGATTTGGTAGGTCACATTATGTATGAATTAGGTATCCTAAATAAA
This sequence comes from Viscum album, assembly GCA_963277665.1. Taxonomy (NCBI): domain Eukaryota; kingdom Viridiplantae; phylum Streptophyta; class Magnoliopsida; order Santalales; family Viscaceae; genus Viscum; species Viscum album. The sequence continues at coordinate 511,119,601 of OY728142.1, read as the reverse complement.
ATATAATTTTAATCACATCACCTTCTAGAAATGCATTGTTATATTTTTTGGATAATGTAAATAGGTACCTTGGATATTAGTATCCTTTAGTTCCATGGAGGATTATTTCAGTCCTATACAAATCATCAAAGCATCCACATGTCTTAGGGATGATCATTTGACCAATGAAATATTTTCTATCTAGAGAAAGATAATAATTATATCTCTTGAAGGTATGTACATTGATTCTCATTTGGTGGTAAATCATCCCCCTTTTCTCTTCTTCACAGGATAACATCCAATCATTCCACCACTATGTTATATATTTCTGAAAGTATAACCACAATCAACATCTCTTATTTCTATAATCATCTTTTGAGTTAAATATTATTTTGGTTCCTGCTGTGGTTTATCTGTGATAGATCATAGTTACCTGACATCTTTTCAAGGACATGGTGGTGTGAAATATTACACTACTCATGGAATTTCTTGTTGAAATGACCATAGACACATCATTTTAAAACATTGTGGAAGTCAATTCCATCCCATTGATGAATATTTGACTCTCAATGGATTTCCAATAGCCCATTACACTACCTAAGAAACCATTGGTGAGTCACAAGACCCACCAAAACATACACTCAAACTCTTGGATGAAGAACAAGAGCTTATTCATTGTGATTAAACCACTTATTAGTCATCTTCCCTGATTCATTGTCCTTTTATGTTTTACATTACGAGACACCATTTTGATATAGTATCATTCCTACATTCCAAAGGTGATGGGTATATCCCCATCATGGCAATGACGATTGTAACACCCTGATATTTTATGAGAAATAAATTTTTTTAATGTCATATGTTATACTCAACATCAAGAGAAACTTTCACTAAACACAATACTAGCTTAGCTTGCATTACACGTAAGAGCAACCTTCCTCGATAGCTTGCATTGTACACAATGCTGAGTTTCACAAAACAATGATATATTATTATAATATTATGAACTAGACGTTATGAATAGTATTAAACTAATTTTGAATTTTATAACATTATAATTCAACTTACACATTTTATAGAATGAGATATGAAAACAAAATCAATTTTTCAGATAAAATAAGTATTTTTCAAAAAATGTTGTTGCACTGCCTTTTAATGGCGCACCAATTTTAAAAATATTTTATGAAAAGTTTATAAGTAAAATATTACATAATAATATATTTATTTTGAATCTGTATATAAAAATTTACATTGGATAAATTTTTGATACTTTTCTGATAACTTTCATATTTTGATGAATAGTAAAAATACGCTAAATGTTTCTTAAAAAACGGTTTTCATCAAGATGATTTAGATGGTTAAATGATAAAATTTAATGGTTTTAAAGTATAAATATAATATATTTTTACCATTTAATGTAATTCAGGTCATTATCATTATTTTTACACTGAATTCATAGGTAAAAACATTTCAATCTTTGACAATGTTTTAACTTTTAAAATCCATTTTCTTAACAACGAGATTAATTTTAAATTAATTACTACAAATTCCATGTTTTGAATTTTGAAAAATTGATTCCATATTTAGATTCAGTGGGTCCAAATTATGTTAATAAGTTACTTTTATTTTTTTGACATTATGAATAGTAACTACTGTAATTTTTATTTACTACAGTTAAAGGTAAATCGGGTAATAAAGGGTAAAAATAAGATTATAAAATTACCTTAACACATTCAAAAGCATTATTGGATGAATAAAAGTTCACCCATATCTCCTAAGGGTCAGAATAGATTCGTTTCATGATCTATTTACCATGAAAATGATATAATTATAATTAAAACTAAAGAAAGTGACAACATGTCACTCTCTAATATCTAAAAAGTGTAATAATTTTAATTTATTGATAAACTTCATAAAACGTCGAAAACAAATAGTCTCAAAAAATAAAATATAATTATCTACATCACGTGAATTTAATTATAATTTTTAGGGCTTAAATATTTATCATTAATGGCGACACAATAGTGATGTTGAAATTATTTTATTGATTGAAATATCAAATAAATGGTTTGAAAAATATTAAAATACATATTATATGAACTATTTAATGTGATAAAAAAATTTCTAAATGAATATGACATGTTAGGAATCTATTTAATATTTTTTTTCAAATATATATCTTGTGTAGAGTTTATTTAAATTCAAATAAATGAATAGTGTCAAAATTGACACTATTGTTATATTATAAAAATAACATATTATAAAATTTTATAAAAATCAAATAAATATTTAAAAATTAGAATTTTAAATTTATATGGTCTAAAATTTCATAAAGTATCCAATTATGGACAATTCAAAACACATAAGTAATTATTTATAAAAATTTAAATTTTTGAATATTATTACCACAAATAAAATTAAAAAGATTAAATAAGGATAAATCAATTTGATAAGGATTAAAATAAATTAAAAACATGTCTAAATTATATTGGTTGATGAGATTAAAACCCTATATCATCCCATCTTCTAATTGAGTCATTTTTGGAGGTTTTTATGTGGGGTTGGAATTTATTATAAATTAATGTTTCTTATGTTTCCAAAGGTGCCCCTCTCCTCCCTTATAAAAGGGCACCTCCTACCTATCCTCCTCACACAATATTGAGCTTCCATGATTTGAAAAATACTACCAATTTCTCTTCTCCACTTTCCTAGAAACATAATATAGGTCCTGTTCTTCTTCAAAGATGAACTTTAGTGCCCAAAAAGGAGGTTTAGAAGAGGTGCGTCGAAGAAGAGGTAATCTCTTCTACCGATTCTTTCAGGTTTATTTCTTCTTCAACCTCCTCTTATTAAGTTGTTTCATTATAAAGTAACAAAATAAGTATCAATGATATACTGATGTTATATTATAAATATTAAATAGTCCTATTTCACCTTCTATCCATCCTACGGAAAATGAAATCACCACGCGTGCGTACGTACGGAATACCGTCTCCACACCGTGGTGTAATCTATTTTCCACCACCACCTTACCTGGATTGGTATAATGGTGTAAAGAATAACTATAAATTATTATTATAACATGATAATAATTCTGAGATATTCTATCATCCACTCCAAGACCATTCAATAATTATTGGAATGATATCGTCGCTCGTGCGTACGTACGGCTTACCGTCTCCACGATGCAATGTGATTCGTTCTACATGATCTTCACTAAACCATGATTATATAAACAAATTGAATGAATAAATATGATATAAATTATACTACTACCATTATGTAAATGATTTAGCTATAACTTAAAAATAGGAACAAGAATTTATTCGATAAAACACGCATAAGAACATAAAGCAATGAACACCCGAATAACAAGTAGCAATGAAATATTATTAATATGAAGCTAAGAATATGAACATATATGATATCATAACAATTAGTATGATTCTGGAATAAGTCAATGATATTATTTAAATCATTATACAGTAGGTTCAGACACGTACAAAGCCTATCGGACCCAAGGTAAGGGAAAATCTCACAATCTCATTTTTATCCGAGATTGTTTATACTTCAGAATTTACTGGGGAAAATTTATCATCCCCATCCATGTTTCCTCACTGTGTAATAATATTTCAATCCTCCTAAAATTGTTTAAATACAATTTTACCTATTGGTGAATTTTTAGTAAAAGATATGAAATGAATATTTTGTTGTTTTCAGTACGAGACACTTTTTGGCTTTTCTAGCCAAAGTATAGGAAGAATGTTTTTTTAACTTATATGACATGAATGGTTTTTTATGATTTCATAGAACATTATTTCCATAAATATTCATTTATATGTTTTCATTTTCATTTTTAATTAAATTCTTTTTGTTTAAAATTGTATGACATGTTAAGAATGGAAAGTGTTTTTGAAGTAGAAAGGATATTTTCTTCAAGAAATGAGTTCAAGTGTTTTATCAAAATTATTTTCCATATAAGATAATATATGGTTATATTTCTATCCCTATTTTTAAATTGATTTGATTATTTTATGATGGAATTATTTTTATGAAGTTTTTTTATCTTATATGGATTATGTTATGATGGCATGAAGTTTAAGAATCCCATTTTTATTACATGGGTTATGCTATGATATATGATTTATGATTTTGTGGCACCCATAAGAATGGTTTCATTATGAGATGGGTGGGACCTACATCTCCCTCCAATGCATTGGGTTAAGATTTATATCTCATGAGATAGACATGGCTCGAACGACATGTTAATCTGGTTCAGTGATACAAGACTGGAACAAGGAGTGAAATCGGTTCAGAAATGGAGTTTGTATGCTATGATGGTCTTGGAAATGAGTCTTGAATAATATGAAATTATTTTATATGATTATGTGTTTATTACACCATGTTTCATGGTTTATGATATGATTATTGGGATTGCATTTCACTACTATGATGATATTATGATCTCTTTTTCAGGTTATGATTTTTAAAATGTAATGTTCTTATGAATATGATATGATTGATATTTCCTTTGTTTACACATACTGAGCATTTGATCACACCCTTTTGTATGTTTTCTTTTCCCCAGGTTAGGAAGAATGGTATTAAGTAGTATATACCAAAAGGGACTCTAGATATGATGAAATAAGAGGGAGACAAAGTAGATGATTTATGAACCAGTTGTTTATGTTTCCCATTTTCTAAAGACACTATACCTATATGGTCCTATCATGGTTTTGTTATATGTTGTAATAAGTATTCTTCAATCCTGATGTAATAAAAATGTATGTTAAGTATGGGTCGTTATAGTTGGTATCAGAGAGAGGTTATAGTCATCCTTTGGAAACTAGGATGTGAAAGCCTTATTAAGAACCCTAAGGATATGTCTAAGCATAGAAGAAAATATTAGTGTATTAGAAATTTCCATGAATAACCAATGATATGACCTAAAGTGTAAAATATTATTCTTGATTATGTGGTTTTCCTATTGTGATTAGTGTTTGTCACACTATGCTTATTGGTTTTAGTCAATGGATGGAACCCAAATGAACCGTGTTAAGGCTGAATGCGATGGGCAATGCAATGATTGTCCCCCTGAGCAACCAAACATTATGGGAGCTGGAATACAAAATCTGGTAGCCATGCTCACACAACCTTCTCAAGCTATGAATCATGCAGGACTTCTGAACGAGAAAAGGAAGGAGCAACATTCTGTTGAATCCATCATGAGGCAAAGTCCACCTTCATTCAGCAAGTCATCTGATCCATTAGTGGCTGAACAATGGATTAGTACCACTAAAAAGAAATTTTCAGTTCTACAATGTTCTGAAAATGATAAAGTCATCTTATCAGTATATCTTTTGGAAGGTGAAGCTGATCAATGGTGGAATCTTATAAAGAATACGAGGAAAATAGATGAAATTGATTCCATGGAATGGGACAAGTTCAAGAACATATTTTTCAATAAGTACTTCCCTCATATTATTCAAACAAAGATGGAGAAGGAGTTTCTTGGAATAAAGCAAAAGGATGATGAATCTTTTGGTACCTACGAAGAAAATTTTTCAAGGCTTGCAAGGTATGCTTCTGGGATTATTATCCAACCTGAGAGTAAGATCGTTCGATTCTTTAGTGGCTTAAAACCAAGTCTCTAAAGTGTACTAGCAATAAAGGAATTCAATATCTACGAGGAAATTATTCGATGTGCCCTCAAGGTTGATATGGAGATTGGAGTAACCCATCAGTCATATAGGTTTGAGAAGAAGAGGAAAATGGGATTCAAAGGGAAATCTACAGAGCACAATGAAAAGAAGATGAGTATTCCCTTATGCTCAAAGTGTGGAAAGAAACATTGAGGGAATTGTTTTAAAGGGACAAGTAAATGTTTCAAATGTGGAAAAGAAGGTCATCAGGCATTTGAATGCTACAATGATGGGAAAAAGATTTCTAGTGATGTGAACAAAGAAAAGGATACACAAAATGTACCTCCTACACTTCAATGTTACAAGTGAAAGGAAATGGGGCATTATGCTAATCAGTGCATGAATCCAAGAGTTTATGATGATGATCGACGTAAACAAACTCTTAAGGCCAAAGAAAATGGAAAGTCACATGCAATTTCTATCAGTGATGTGGAGTATGATAAAGATGTTGTAAAAGGTACACTTACCATCCACTCTAAAGTATAAAATGTTTTATTTGATTCTGGATCCACACACTCTTTTATTTCTGAAAAATTTTCTATAGGTATCACCGTACTACCTCAACAATTATCCATTGAGTTAGCTATGACAACACATAATGGCACAACAGTTGCATCAAAAGTTTATAATTCTTCTCCAATTGATGTTTGTGGGAAAGTGCTTCCTGAAACTCTTGTGATCCTTCCTATAGTGTAATTTGATATGATTCTTGGCATGGATTTGCTTTCCTTATGTAGAGCTCATATCGATTTCCAAATAAGGGAAGTCACATTTCATATTCCAGATCAATCAATGATCATCTATCAATGGAAGGATGAATATAACATTCCAGTGAAAATTTATTTCCATCTTATGGGTCTTGATACCAATAACTGAAGGTTATATATCTGAAATGGTTAGAGAGAAACTCATGATTAAGAATATTCCCATTGTACGGGAGTTTAATGACGTCTTTCCTAAGGAATTTCCAGGTCTTCCACCAAATCGTGAAGTTGAGTTTTCAATAGTACTCATACCGGGTGCTATTCCCATTTCAAAGACACCTTATAGAATTTCCCCAATTGAGTTGCATGAATTAAAGAAGAAACTCCAAGAGAATTTTGATAAGGGATTCGTACACCCTAGTGCATCACCATGGGGAGAACATGTTCTGTTTGTTAAGAAGAAATATGGATCAGTGAGACTATACATAGATTATAAAGAACATAGCAAGATCACTATCAAGACCAAATATCCTCTCCCTTGCATTGAAGAGATATTGGACCAACTACATGGAGATAAATACATTTCCAATATTGATCTTCGTTTAGGGTATCATCAGTTAAGGTTCAAAAGGAAGGATACACCAAAGATAGCTTTCCATACAAGGTATGGACACTAGTAATTTATAGTGATTCCATTTGGTCTTACTAATTCCCCTGCTATCTTCACCGATCTAATGAATATAGTCTTTAGAGACTATCTTGATCAGTTTGTGGCAGTCTTTATATACGATATTCTTGTCTATTCAAAGATCAAGGAAGAACATGAAGATCACTTGAGAATTGAATTAAAGACCCTAAGAAAGGATAATCTTTATGCCAAATTGAACAAGTGTGAATTTTGGATTTAAAAAGTTTCATTTTTGGGTCACATAATCTCAAAAGAGGAGATATATGTTGTTCCCACAAAAACTGAGGTTATCGAAAGATGGTTGAGACCAATAGTAGTAACTGAGATCCGATGTTTTCTTGGTTTGGATGGATATTATCAACGTTTTATGAAATATTTTTCATGATTATCTAATCCAATAAGCAGGTTTACTTGAAAAGGAGGTACGTTCATTGATGGAGGAGTGTGAGGAAAATTTCAAGGAGTTAAAAAGAAGGATATCTAGTGCACCTGTGCTCACACTACCTTGTAGTGGAGAAAGGTTTGTGATCTACAGTGATGAATCCAAAAGGGATTAGGGAGTGTTCTGATGCAAAATGATATGGTGATAGAATATGCCTCATGACAGTTGAAAATCCGTGAGAAAAATTACGCAACTCATGATTTGGAGTTAGCTGCGGTAAGCTTTGCATTAAATATTTGGAGACATTATCTTTATGGTGAAATGTGTGATATTTATACTAATCATAAAAGTTGAAAGTATATTTTCACACAAAAGAAGATTAATATGCACCAGATAAAATGGTTGGAGCTGATTAAGGATTACGGCTGCTCAATTCATTATCACCCTCGGAAAGCAAACAAGGTGGAAGACGCATTAAGTCAACAAGACCATGCTAGATTATCCATGATGAGGATCACAAAATATCCAATATTTAAGGATTTACAAAGGATGGATCTTGGAATTATAATTGAAGGGGAAAAATATTATCTTTATCAAATGAATGATCAACCATCTATACATGTGAAGATTAAAGAGGCATAGAAAGAAGATGTAGAGTTACAAAAGAAGGTGAGAAATGTTCCTGAATTCCACATTGATTGTGATGAAATAATAATGTTCAGGAATAGAATTTTTGTTCCTCCCATCCCAAAATTTAAAGAAGGAAATATTGGATGAAGCTCATAGTTCCTCATTATCTATTCACCCTAGAAGCACGAAGATGTATAGGGACCTGAAGCAGTACTTCTCGTGGGATGGCATGAAAATAGATGTTATTGAATATGTCTCTCGATGCTTGGTTTGTTAGCACGTTAAATTTGTGAGACATAAGTCTAAGGGGATGTTACAAACATTACCCATACTTGAATAGAAATGGGAAAAAATATCTATGGACTTTTTCACTGGACTTACTAAAACAACCAAAGGCAATAATGCTATCTGGGTTATAGTTGATCATCTTACAAAGTCGTCACACTACATTGATATTAGAGAGGATTTATCTCTTGATCAGCTTGACATGATATATGTAAAGGAAGTGGTAAGATTGCATGGATGACCACTTTCCATTATATCTGATCGCGATCTGAGGTTTACCTCGATGTTTTGGAGAAGTCTTCAGCATACTCTACATACAGAGTTATGTTTCAGAACTACTTATCATCCTCAGATAGACGGTCAGTCTGAGAGGACAATTCAAACCTTAAAAGACATGTTGAGATCTTGCTCTATGGATTTCAAAGGTGGTTGGGATAAACAGCTACCTTTGGTGGAATTTTATTATAATAATAGATTTCACTCGAGTATTCAAATGGATCCTTATGAACTCTCTATGGAAAGAAATGCAGAACTCTAACTTTCTTGGATGATGTTGGGGAAAGAAAGCTGTTAGGACCAGATCTTGTAGATGAGATGGTAGAAAAGGCCAGATCTATTCAACAACACATAAGAGCAGCTCAGAGTCGACAAAAAAGTTATGCTGACAACCGAAGAAAAGACCATGATTTTAAAGGGGCTAATAAAGTGTTTTTACGAATATCTCCTTGGAAGAGAGTAATGAGATTTGGAAATAAGGGAAAGCTATGCCCTAGGTATATTGGTCCTTTTGAAATACTGGATCATGTTGGGATGGTAGCTTATCGATTGGCGCTTCCACCTAATCTCCCTCCAGTTCATGATGTGTTCCATGTATCTCTCCTAAGAAAGTACATAACTGATCCTTCACATGTACTTAGATCAGAAGTTGTACCGCTGAAGCAAGATCTTTCTTATGAAGAACAACCAATAGGGATTCTGGATCGTAGCGAAAAAGTTCTATGAAACAAGACAACTCACTTGGTTAATGTTTAATGGAGTAACCTCTAATTACAAGAAGCTACATGGGAACTTGAGGATATTATGAGGGAGAGGTATCCTCATCTATTTGTTACGAAGTGATGAATTTCATGGGAGAAATTATTTTTAAGGGGGTAGAATGTAACACCCTGATATTTTATGTGAATTTTTTTTTAATTTCTTATGTTATATTCAACCTCAAGAGAATATTTCACTACACACAACACTAACTTGGCATGCATTACACACAAGAGCAACCTTCCTTGATAGCTTGTGTTGCACGCAATGCCGAGTTTCACTAAACAATGATATATTATTATAATATTATGAACTAGCCGTTATGAATATTATTAACCAAATATTAAATTTTATAACATTATAATTCATATTACACATTTTCTAGAATGAGATATGAATACTAAATCAATTTTTCGGATAAAAGAAGCATTTTTAAAAAAATGCAGTTTTACCACCTTTTGATGGCTCACCCATTTTAAATATAATTTTTAAAAAGATTATAAGTTCAATTTTACAAAATAAATTTCTTATTTTGAATCTGGATATAAAAATTTACATTGGATAAATTTTTGATACTTTTCTGATAACTTTCATATTTTGATGAACAGTAAAAATATGCTAAATATTTCTTAAAAACAAATTTTTTCATCAAGATAATTTAGATGGTTAAATGATAAATTTTAATGGTTTTAAAGTATAAATACAATATATTTTTACCATTTTATATTATTAATGTCATTACCATTATTTTTACATTGAATTAATAGGTAAAACATTTCAATCTTTGACAAAGTTTTATCTTTTAAAACCCGTTTTCTTAACAACGAGATTAATTTTATATTAATTACTACAACTTATGTGTTTTGAATTTTGAAAAATTGATTCCATATTTTTATTCAGTGGGTCCAAATTATTTTAATAGGTTACTTTTTTTTTGACATCATGAGTAGTAACTACGATATTTTTTATTTACTACTGTTAAAGGTAAATCTGGTAATTAAGGTTAAAAATACGATTATAAAATTACCCTAACACCTTCCAAAATTATATTGGATGAATAAAAGTCGACCCATATCACCTAATGGTCAGAATATATTCGTTTTATAGACTATTTACCTTGAAAATGATATAATTATAAATAAAACCAATGAAAGTGACAACATGTCACTCTCTTATATCTTATAAGTGTAATAATTTTAATTTAGTAATAAACTTCATAAAACATCAAACATAAATAGTCTCTAGAAAGAGAACAAAATTATATACATCATGTGAATTTATTTATAATTTTAGGGATTAAATATTTATCATTAATGATAAAATAATAGTGGTGTTGAAATTATTTTATTTATTGAATCATTAAATAAACGTATTAAAAATATTAAAATAAATATTTAATGAACTTTTTAATGTGATAAACGAATTTTATTGATGAATAAGACATGTTATAAATCTATTAAATATTTTGGTTCGAATATATCCTCTGTGTTGATTTTATTTATATTCAAATAAATGAATAGTGTCAAAATTGACACTATTGTTATTTTATAAAAATAACATATTATAAAATTGTTAGAAAATCACAAAAAAAAATTAAAAATTATAATTTCAAATTTATATGGTTCAAAATGACATAATGTATCCAATTATGGAAAATTCACAACACATAAGTAATTATTTATAACAATTTAAAATTTATAATTTTATTACCACAAATAAAATTAAATAGATTAAATAAGGATAAATCAATTTGATAAGGTTTAAAATAAATTCAAAACGTGTATAAATTTTATTGGTTGATGAGATTACAACTATATATCATCTAATATTCTAATATATTCATTTTTGGAGGTTTTTAAGTGGGGTTGGAATTTATTATAAACTAATATTTCTTATTTTTCCAAAGGCGCCCCTCTCCTCCCTTATAAAAGGCACCTCCTCCCTCTCCTCCTCACAGACTTTTGAGAATTCAATCTCAGTAAAAACCTGAAAATTTCTCTTATCCACTTCCCTAGAAACATACTAGAGGTCCTGGTATTATTCAAAGACCAAATTTAGTGCCCTGAAATGAGGTTTAGAAGAGGCTCGTCGAAGAAGAGGTAATCTCTTCTACCAATTCTTTCAAGTTTCATTCTTCTTCATCTTCCTCTCCTTTACTTGTTTCATTATAAAGTAAAAAAATAAGTATCACTGATATAATGTTATTATATTATTAAAATTAAACATTCATATTTCACCTTCTATGCATCCTACAGAAAACAAATTCACCGCGTGTGCGTACGTACGAAATATCGTCTCCATGCCGTGGTGTAATCTGTAATCCACCACCACCTTACATGGATGGGTATAATGGTGTAAAAAATAACTATATATGATTATTATAACATGATACTAATTCTGAGATATTCTATCATCCACTCCAAGACCATTAAATATATATGGAAACGATATCGTCGCTCGTGCGTACGTAGGCTTACCGTCTCCACGATGCGATGTGATTCATTCTACATGATCTTCACTAAACAATGATTATATAAACGAATTGAATAAATAAATATGATATATATTATAATACTATGATTCTATAAATTATGTTTCTATAACCTAAAAAGAGTAATAAGAATTTATTCGACAAAACACGCATAAGAACATAAAGCAATGAACACCTGAATAACAAGTAGCAATGAAATATTACTAATAAGAAGCTAAGAATATGACCATATGTGATATCATAACAATGAGTATGATTCTGGAATAAGTCAATGACATTATTTAAATTATTATATAGGTGTTTCGGACACGTACAAAGCATATCAGAACTAAGGTATGGGAAAATCTCACAATTTCATTTTTATCCGAGATTGTTAATAATTCAGAATTTACTGGGGCATATTTATCATCCACATCCATGTTTCTTCAATACATAATATTATTTCTATCATCCTAATAAATTTTAAATCCAATTTTACCTGTTGGTGAATTGTTAGTAAAAGATATGAATGGAATCTTTTGTCATTTTCAGTACGAGACACCTTTTGACCTTTTCAGCCAAAGTATGGGAAGAATATTTTATTAACTTGTACAACATGAATGGATTTTTATTATTCCATAGAAAATTATTTCTTTGAATCTTCCTTTACAAGTTTTATTGTTTATTTTTAATTAAATTATTTTAGTTTAAAATTGTATGACATGTTATGAAAGGAAGAATGTTTTTAAAGTAGAAGGGATATTTTCCTCAAGAATGGAGTTCAAGTTTTTTATCAAAATTATTTTCCATATAAGATAATATAGGGTTCTGTTTCTATCCCTATTTTTACATTGATTTGATTATGTTATGATGGAATTATTTTTATGAAGTCCTTTTATCTTATATGGATTATGTTATGATGTCATTAAGTTTAAGAATCCCATTTTTATTACATGGGTTATTCTATGATATATGATTTATGATTTTGTGGCACACATAAGAATGGTTTTATTATGAGATGGGTGAGACCTATATCTCCCACTAATTCATTGGGTAAAGATTTATATCTCATGAGATAGACATGGCTGGAAAGACAAGTTAATCTGGTTTAGTGATATTGGACTGGAACGAGGAGTGAACTCGGTTCAGAAATGGACTTTGTCCACTATGATGGTCTTGGAAATGATTCTTGACTAATATAAAATGATTTTCTATGATTATGTGTGTATGAAACAATGTTTCATGTTTTATGATATGATTATTGGGATTACATTTCACTACTATGACGATATTATGATCTCTTTTTCCGGTTAATATTTTCAAAATGTTATGTTCTTATGAATATGATATGATAGATATTTCCTTTGTTTACCCTTACTGAGCATTTGAGATCACCCTTTTGTATGTTTTCTTTTCCCTAGGTCAGGAAGAAGAGTATTATGTAGGATATGAAAAAGGGACTCTAGATATTATTAAATAAGCGGGTGACAATGTATATGATTTATAAACCAGTTGTTTATGTTTACCATTTCCTAAAAACACTATACCTATACGGTCCTATCATGCTATTGTAACATGTTGTAATAAGTATGATTCAATTATGAAGTAATAACAATGTATGTTAATTATGGGTTGTTATAACGATGTCTCACTTTATCTATAGATTCAGGGATAGTTTCTTCAATATCTATTTCAGTGAGAATTATACTCAATTTAATTAAAACACATTGTTTAAATACGTCTATAATATTTATTACCTACCATCATGAACACATTATAAAACATAATTCTACTATTTTAAATACTGAAATCATCAATCAATAATATCTACACAACAAGGATGAATTTCCATTTCTCAATCCATCAAGTGTTATTTTTCCCTAGTGTTCACTTTGGTGTGGATATAATCCTTATTATGGTGTGTACACCTTCCTTCTTTTCTGATGTATTCATCTGGAATATTTTTCTTTCTAGTGTTGTCTTTTCCCTATCATTGTAATGTATATTGTCTGAATTTTCTGGTGTATTTACAGTGTGGGTTTTTTCCCAGTTCAGAGGTGATTCCTGTGTTGTATTAGTTTTTTTTGGTGTTTTATTCATCACTATTCTATAGTGTTTTTATAGACTATTGAAGATTATTTTTAGATGTTTTGATTTACAGTTTGGAATATTGCATATTATCTTAATTACTATTATTTTCCTTATCATGTTTACACCTTGTCATTTATTTCACGGATATAGGAATATAATGATAAAATTGTTATTAACATCTTAGTTAAATGTGTGATTTTTTGTTTTGATGGTTGTGATAAAACAAATGGATTTGGTGGTTGTTTGAATTTAATGGTTGGTACCAAAATCCAAATGAGAAGAATATTGAGAATAAGTTGTTGGAGACTATTAAAGACTAATTTTTTTAGATATTTTAAATAAACCTTAAGAAGGGATGATTTTCTAAAGTAGAATCTTTTTTATATAAATATAATGTGGATATGATTAAATCTATTTGATGTTGATTTTTTTTCAAAACATCATGTATATGTGTCAAGAATTATATATTAGTGGATTCAAATTATTTCAAAGTGAGGGGAAGTTCATTATAATGTAAAAGGTTGATTGAATATGATTAGAAGAATATAAGAGGAAATTTTGGAGATGAATGAAGTGATGGTGTCCTTTCTACACAGTATTTGTATTTAAAATCATGTATATTTCTTGTATGTGAAGTAAAATATATTTTCTACCAATTAAATAAAATTTTTCTATGTCATTTTCTAAAAAATAAGTTTTAAATATTTCATGGTGTAGTAGATAACACACTATAGTGGAGACTAACTAGTATTTCAACATAGAAATTGGAATTTTGTAATTTGTGTTTGGGAACCAAAAATGAAATGGATTACTCTATGATAAATTTTTAACCATTTAGAGTAAAGTAATTTTTTTAATATTTATATGCCAATGAAATTGAAATGTGTAATTTGGAAGAGTGGTTCTCCTATGAAGATTTAAATGGGGAATACTATGTTATAGTACATAAAAGGTTAGTAGTGAAAAATACCTATAAAAAATTAAGTAGGTGGATTATACTATGGCAGAAGTTGTAGCAATCTAGTGTTCAAACTAAAATTTTTCTATACATGTCTTTCTTTACAGGGAATTTAGTGTACTGTTTTGGAGTATCTCAAATAGGTTGAACCAAAAAGTCATAATATATTCTGTAATGAGGAGAGTCTGTTATTTTTATGTGGTATTGTAGAGGTGTTATTTTGTGCTGTTTTATGTACTATATATAGGTTTATGAATAGGAGGGGAGTCTACTGGATGTTGGGAAGATTTATAGAAATATCCCATACCTACGGTTTTAAACTATTGTTATAGTTTTGGACAACATATATTTACCAACAGTTTATTAAAATTGTTGGTAAAATTTATACCAACTCTTTATCTACCAATGGTAAATGATGTAATGATTCTATATTCCAATAGTTAATAGAATATTTGTATAAATATATACAAATAGTTGATTTAGAACCCTTAGAATACTATAATTTACACCGAACTATTCCAAAGGATTATGAATAACCGTTGGTATAAGCCTACCCCCATTGGAAAACAACCCATCTATTTGGAGAACCATTGGTATAGGGTATACCAACAGTTTTCTTACATATATAAATAGTTTGAAAATATTGATATAGACTACTTTTCTAGTAGTGTATCATTGTGAAAATAAGGATTAATTTTGGTATGATTGATATACAATACAACACACTCAATGTATAAAAGTCCACAATTCCATGAATCATGAATAGAAATTGTTACTATCTTGAAAAATGACATAATTCATAAATACAATTGTACAAATACCCTTAAATACCCATATTTAGTCATTCCTCAAATGCCTGATTTCTTCCATCAATTAATAATGGATCGTACTCCCTCTTTCAAACTATTAGTTATCCCATCATTGTGGTTCCAATGTTCTTTATTGACATACCTTCCACTCGGATAGTATTCATTAACCTCTTTCCAAGCCACTACCATGGATTTTAATACCGCATCTCCAAACTCATTCTTCAACTATTTCATCTTTTCATCCTCCTCATATACTACTTCCCGAGAATACAAAAAATTACACTACAAAATCAATAAAACTCAATGAATGGTTTTTTTAGTTTCTTGAAATTCATTTTCTTCTATGACTCACTCAGTTACTTTTGACAACACTTAATTATTTTTTATGTGTTATAAAAAACAATTAAAATTGAATTTTAGTTACTTTTGAACCTCATTGTAATCTTGAATTTCATATCCTAAATATTTATTCTTAAATTTTGTTTCTTGAGAATCATCCCCCATCTCCTCTATGTTTTTGAACAACTATGAATTGTAGTCCTCCAAAATTACCACCAGTAAATGGTATGAGATGACATTTGGTTAGATTAGTTAATGAAACATATATTCATTTCCACAAAATATGGGAGATAAATATCAAACAAAAAAAATGAAATAATAACATTTTGGGAGGTATGATATCAATGATCTTTGAAACTACATTGATTGAAGGAAGTATAGATTGAAAGTGGGAGTCAAATAAATTATAAACAAATAGAAGAAACTAAAGAATATAAATATGGATTAAATAAGGATAGTGAAGGTTATTTTTTCTATATTATTGAAATATTATATCTCTATTCATGATAGTAACAATTTTCATAAAAGATGAATTACATTGCGTACTTATTTACATGTAATGTATTTTATTGTTATTATTGAAGACAAATTTAATTGTTGACTACTCTTGCCGACTATATATTCTGAACATGAGGATGTTACCAATACCTAAGAATAATAGAATTTTTATAATGAAGATGTGGAATTATTAGGGGATCAAAAACATGTTAATGAAAAAAAACAACAACGAAATAACATCATGGTTTTGAATAAAATTATCAGGGAAAGAATCAGGGTATAAAATTTGATGTTTTTTGGAATAAACACAGCCAACCTATTGACCCAAACTAGTCAATGTTTCTTAGTTTTCTTAGGGTCATAATGAGGATGAATGTGTCGATTGATATTGACTCATGGTACCATGCCCAACCTATAATGATGGAAATACTTTGGAAATATTTAATGGTAATTTTACAATATACTTTCTCTATTTTACTGAAAATTTATATAATGAAATGTCAATTTAATTTTCATTATTCATTGTAGAATTATGTTATTATAGAGTATTTCCATAAGGAATTTTTTTAATGGCTACAGGAAAAGACCATAGAGTCTTCTAGACACTTCTGATGATGTTACATCTTAGGTATGCTGAGAAGAAAATAAATCCCCAACCCCCACATAGTTGTACACACATTATAAAGAAAAAAACATGGGCTTATTTTATCAATAGTTATAATGATAAATCTTTTTAGGTGCATTTTAGTAGATAATATATTATTTTTAAATATTTATTTTTTTCTAACATTGTTCTATATTAATAATTTTTTAAACCAAAAATGAGTGTAGAAAATAAACAACATGCATCAAAACCAATGTACCCATATCACAAAGGAAGGATGGGGAACACATAATTAGGGGAGAAATTGGTAAATATTTAAAATCAAAAATTAAAGTTCAATTATGTGATATGAATCAACATATTTTCATTTGTGTATAACAATATTGATGAATCTAAATATGAAGCCAACTTTATCCCACGTCATGTGCTATTGAATGAAGTACATGTAAATTAAGAGGATAAATTAGTTGATGAGTAAAAAAAAGAAGTATGGTAAGCATGTGTAATTATGTAGTAATTTTAATTAAATATGATTTATAACAATATCACCTAAAAATAACTATTTATGTTCATATTTTTTTAATATGGTTTACACACAACAATCAATAATGACCGTATAATAATAAAAGTTACTTCCATTAGCTTTGAAGCAGCTTGAACAATATGGTCATGTTAGAGGATTAGGTTTTGGAGGCTCTACTCAAACATATTTTCAGAAGATAATAACACATGAGGATACAAAAAATATGAGAGATGATTTCATATATAAATAGACTCACTAAAATTTGTTATTTTGTAGTATGGTTTGGAAGACTAATGTATTAGAAAGGATCACAATGAACTATAAGTGGACCAATGATCTAAACATGAACCAAATGAACGTAATATATTTGAGGATATTCATTCCCACCATACACATTAATTACCAAGGATAATCAATTTATTCATTACTCTTTATCCAAAATTTTAATCAAACAACTTTAGTTAACTTTATATTACAAAAATTCTACAGGGTATAGTCTTATGTGATTTGTATCAGTCCACACCCTCATACCACCATGCTGAGATGGGTATGATGTATAATATCTTATGATACTAGATATATAATCAACCTCTCACAAAATATCAATAGAGATTGGGAATTTAGGTAGTTTGTGAGCTGACTAATGAGTTTCCTGGTCCACTTGATGGTATTTTTATTACATTGGTCGAAGCTGCTATTGGAGCTTTCATAGTGTGGCCATATAATTATATAAATATTAATGAGGTACTTCTTTAACAAATTGTTTAATATAAAAAAAATATAATAGTTGATGATAAACGGTCTGAAGTGAGGTATGATATTATACAAGAATAAATCCGTGGAGAAATAGATGGCCGAATCAAGAAAATTTACTGATTCAATTAAGAAAAAATAACAACCTACCATGAGTATCTTCTCTCTAACACTTCAATCGAAACATATTTTATCATTAAAAATTCACATAGAATCCAAATGTAAGGATAAACCTATGTCATAAATTGAATATGAAGATTAATTATGTGGATTTTTTATAGAAAAAGTAATTAGTCTTGAGAGTCTAAATGGTATTCTCAAGCATGAATGGATAGGCATCTCAGTTGTGAATTTATACATAAGGTAAATTTTCATAATAAGTATTTCAAAACAGTGAGTTAATATGTTTATTATTGTCGATAAAAATTCATATTTTGTACACGAATTTATATCACCACTATATAATGGAAAGATCGTGTGAAGCACGATTTGGAATCATTAATCCCTATATCATTTGTATGCCATAACATACTGTGGATAAAATGAAAATGAGAAGAAAAATGACCAGTTAACCCAAGAATTCAATAAAAAATAATCTAACGATAGACTCTTTTTTATGCAAGAAATGTAAAGGTAAAATAATAAAATCTAATAACATAAAACATATTTTTAATTTTTTCTTTACTTAATTGTTTTTTTGGGTTTTAGGGCGCACTAGATACTGATAGATGTCAATATAGACACCTTGTATATTTATTTTTTTGGATCCAATGATTGGATATGAAACCAACTAACCAAACATGATGTGTATTCTGAATATGTAATACACCGAAATTGACATTATATATATATAATCGGAATTATATATTTATTCTGTGTTTTAAAAATAATTTTTTATTATAGAGAGGTCGCTCCATAGAAGATATATCATGGAATGTAGTTTGTTTATTAATATATTAGATCCGTGAATTAATAAAAATATATCCAAATTGGGGTATATATATAAATATTTAACAATCAAAACATTTCAATGCATTTTATCTATTTTTTTCAATGTTTCTACAGTGTCCCAATTAAGATAATGATATTGATTTTCAAAATTATGTTTTCAAATTTATAAGAGAAATCATAAATCATGAAAAGAACATCACCCCCAACTAGTAATATTTTAAGGTAATTACAATTTCATTAAATATATTTCATAAAACATTGTTTTTTAATTTTGTTAGTACAATCAAGATGAATTAAATCCTAGTTACTCAAAATAAGAAATCCATTTGATTAGAGATGACTGGACAATATACGTTTTGTTAGAACTTATGCCAAAAAAAATTTATATGATTACTAACTATGTTTATAATCTTGTACAAAATCTATCCATCGAACGATATTTGGGGTGTGAAGAATTTGTGTCACAATTATTATATATTAGTTTTTATTTCCTTCTCAATTAGTAGAATAATTTAGGGAATAAATATTTCTTGAAGTGTTGATATGAAAGCAATAAAATTGTTGGTCAATCGCACAGGCGAAGGTGGAGGTGAAAGATGAGGTAGAGGTGAAGACAGAGGTAGAGGAGAAGGAGGAGGAAGATTTAGATTAGTATATTGATGTGGAGGAGGAGGTAGAGGTGAAGGCTGAGATGGAGACCGAGGTAGATGAGGATAAGAAGAACTGACTTTCAATCAATAAAATTGTTGTGAAATGAAGTAGAATGATAACCATACCATGATTACATCTATGAAAAATTGTTTAAAAGTAGAAAAACATGTAACATAAGATAAGATCCATTTTGAAAGAGTTTCATAATTCATTTTTGATGAGTAGAATCAGTCTCATGTCAATCCCACACATGATTCCCCAAGTATGGCTCAAAGTGCATGTTTCCAATTTAAAATAAAATTTTAGAAAATACACAAGTGGCATACTCCAATCCAAGGAAAAGCATTCTGATTCCATTGAAACAATAGGAAAATAATAAATGAGCTATTAGGGACAAGTATCAATTATCCTCACCTCAATATGACACCCAGAGTGACTGGTAGAACACTAAGTCTGTCTTTTTATTAAAAATAGACATTAATTTTAGTGAAAAATACTGACATACTAAAAACTAAGAAAAAACATTCAGATTTTTGTTTACTTTTTTAAAATGATCCATATTTTATTTTTGATATGTAGAAATCATATTCTCCTCAATTCGATGCACACTTTAACCATTATTGAGTCAAAGTGTATGTTTTCAGTTTAAAATTGTCATTATAATACAAAACAGTCTCTCTATGAAAATCATGAAATTGGACTTAGATTGTATTGAAAAATTAATACATGGACTCATAATTAATTTGTGATGAGTCTAAATCAGTCTCATGTGAAACTCAAAAATAATTCAACTTATATGGCTCAAAGTAAATATTTTGAGTTTAAAATGACATTTTTGAAAAAAACAAGCGGCACACTCAAAACCAAGGAAAATAATTCTAATTGTTTTGATACTCTATTAAATTTATCCATTAGTCATTTAGTACATATAGAAATCAACTACACCTCAATATGATGCACGATGTGACTGGTTTGACTCAATTTGCATCTTTTTATTCAAAATTGACATAAATTTAGTGGAAAAGACAACTAACATTCTCATATGCAAGAAAAAATATTAATTTTTTTTAATTTATTGAAAAGTTCAATAGAACTTTTTTGATTTGTAGGAATCATCCACACCTCAATCTGATGCAAAGTGCGATCAGTATGGTGTCAATGTGTCTGTTATTTATTTAAAATTGACTTTTCAAAAAAAAAGCATCACTCACTGAAAGATGAGAAAACATGCTTGTATTATCATAATATTTTGGGACACCAGATTATAATTAATTTGTGATGAGAATGAATTTTTCTCATTTAAAACCCACACATGATGTTGCCTATATGGATAAAAGAATGTGTTTTAAATTTAAAATGACATTTTAGAAAGAAACACATGTGGAATATGAAGAACTAAGGAAAAAAAATCTTATTGTTTTGATACTTTAGGAAAAAGATCCATGATTCGTTTGGTACATGTAGAAATCAACCACATTTCAATATGACACACTGTGTGACCATTATGTCTCTAGGTGCATCATGTTATTAAGAATTTACATTAATTTTAGTAAAAAAACATACATAATAAAAACCAAGATAATTAATTATTATTTTTTGGCTAATTTAGGAAAATGATTCATATGTTATTTATGATGATTATGAATTATAATCAACCCAATCTGATGCATGTTATGAAATGTATGGTGTCAAAGTGTTTGTTATTAGTTTAAAATTTATATTTTAATACCAATATCATCACTCACTAAAAACCAATAAAACATGTTTTGATTTCATGATAAATATGGACAATGATTCATAGTTCATCTATGACCATTATTAATTATTCTAATGTAAAACCCACACATGATTCCACTAGTATGGATGAAAGAGCATGTTTTGAGTTTAAAATGTCATTTTAGTAAAAACACATATCGTATCCTCAGAATAAAGGAATTTTTTTTGTTTTTAATCATTAGAAAAATGATTCATGAGTAATTTTGGACATTTAATAATCAACCTCACCCCAATCCAACGCATGGGGTGACCAGTATGCCCCAAACTACATCTTTTTAATCATAATTGACATAATTTTTTTTTGAAAAAAATAGATAACATACTCGAAAACAATAAAACACATTTATATTGTTTTATTACTTTATTAAAATGATAAATAGGTCATTTTTAATGTGTTGGTATCAGCATAACCTCAATATGATTAATGGTGTGACCGGTATTGTGTTAAAGTGTTCATTATCATTTTAAAATTGATATTTTATTTCCAAAAAAAGTCATTCCTTGAAAGTAAAGAAAACAAACTCAGATTGTCTTTATAATTTGGGAAAATTATTTGTAATTCAGTTTTTAAATGTATTAATCAATCTCATGTCATACCCACCCATGATTCCACATGTATGGCTCAAAGTGCGAGTTTCCATTTTAAAATGACATTTTAGTGAAAAACACAAGTGGCATACTAAAAACTAAGGAAACACATTTTTATTGTTTTTATACATTACTAAAATGATCCATGAGTCATTTGAGACATGTAAAAACTTGATTCACCTTAATCTGACACATGGTGTGATCAGTATGACTTAATGTGTTTCTTTTTTATTCAAAATTGACATTAATTTTCGTAAAAAAAACTGACATATTCAAATATAATAAAATTAATTCAGATTATTTTGGTACTTCTGTAAAATTATCCATATGTCATTTGTGACATGAAATAATAAGACACACCTCAATCAGACACATGGTGTGACTGGTTTGACTCTAAATGCATCTTTTCATTCCAAACCGATGTCAATTTTAATAAAAAAACAATTGACACACTCAAAACTAAGAAAATTAATTCCTTTTGTTTTGGTACTTTAGAAAAATGATACATATGTCATTTGTGACATGTATGAAATATGAATACCTCAATTCAACTCATGGTGTGACTAGTTTGACTTCAAGTGCACCTTTTAGTAAAACATTTACATTAATTCTTGTTAAAAATATACAAACATACACTATATGTTTTTTTCCTTGTAATTTTTTTGAAAATTTATATCATTTAAATTAATTATTTTTATCTTATTTTGGTCATTTTTTTTTTGATTTTTGGTGATGTTGTGGGTTGTTACAGTGCACTACACCTATTTTTAATAATACAGTGTGCTGAAGTTTTACACCATAGTTTTCACCTTTATCAGTGCTACTAAAAAAACATATAAAGAGAGCATTTACCATAAATTTTTAAAACACCAATAAAAGTATCATAATTAGTTCTTATAAAAATGAGAATAAAGGATATAATTATATGTTATTTTTAAAGTGTTGATAAATAAAAATTTATCGGCGCTTTTAGATGTTATAATAAATGGGTTATTTATAAGTGCTTAATGAAGAACTGATAAATCATAATTTTATCAGTGATTTTAAAAGCACTTATAGAAGGACTCTTTATCAATTCTAAATAAAATTGCTGATAAATTATGTCGTTTATCAGCACTTTTAAAAGTGATGATGAATGTATTCTTCATCAGTGCTTTTATTTATGCTAATAAAGCTACCCTTTTTCAGTATGTTTCTTGTGCTGATAAATGTCCTGCGCTTTCAGCTGTGATGATGTAGGAAACATTATTTTTTTACTAATAAAGATTTATTTTAGCATTGTTAAAGGAATTTTTGGTAGTAGTTATTGTATTCTAAACAACTGGAAAAATTCATACCAATTGCGGCCCCAAATAACCCCCACCCCATATGGTTGGGGGAATTTTCCTCATCCTCACCACCATATAGGGAATTAGTCTTCTATAGGTTTTTATGAATCATTCAACAATAAGTATTCCACCAACTCCTCCAAACATAAGATAGTCCCCAAATGGTTGGGGACTATTCATTAACCATGACCAGAAACACCCTTATAGTCACTATTCATAGAACAAAATAGGAGGAACATATAGTGAAGACAATTATCCCCTACTGAGGCCACAAACCAAAATGGCCAAACATGGCCAACAGTTCGAATAATTCCCCTAAAAAAGATAGTGTAGAATTAGCTTTTTTCCTCAAGAGTAATGGGAAAGACCATTTGTCAATATGCCTCAGTAAACATTTTCACTATCAACATAGAATATGGTGATCAAGATGCAACTGTAGAAGTTCACATCATAGAAAACATGCCTCAAGACGAGGAAGATATGGATGCATCAAATGAGGCTATATGCACTAGGGACCAAATAAAGATCCAAAACATCACACCTATGAATATATAGTTACATCCTCCATGATTGAATGTTGCTAAGGATAAGGGTACAAACAAATCTCTCTAACCTCCAAGGAGAAACAGGGTTCCTTCCCTAGAGGAATGGTTGTCACAATATTAGAGAGAAATAAAAACATTCCAACAACTCAATGAGGAGATACACATAGGAAGTATTCTAGTCGTGCATTATCTTCAAGAAGAAATGAATAGTCTTCCCCCATGTCTGATCCGAAAAAAAGAAGTATCTGAGAATCAAGTTGGATTTGGATCAAGATACCCAGTCCACATATATGAGGATGTCAAAAATGACCATGAATTCCATCAATTATGAAAAAACCTCTCCTTCATTGGGACAACCATTCAATATTGATATGAATAAAAAATAGATAGGAAATAAATTTTGGGCCACCATATCAACCCCTATTAACTCTCTATAGATGTGATACAACTCAAGAAATGGTTCCCCCGGAGCTCCTTAATTACATCGTGTCTCTAGAAACTGAAATATATTCCTTGGATGGGATACATGAACCTATGTAGTCCTAGAGGATTCCATGTCCCGATTTGGTGGATGACACTTTGAATCCAAGCTATTTTGGAAGTCCTAGATTCTCTATATTTGATGGTTTTGGAGACACCAAACAACATCTCACACAGTTATTATTCCAATGTGGTCCAATTATGGTCCCTCAACATCAAAAAGAGGCAAAAAAATATATGGTATTGTGTATAGAATATGATAGGACCAACATTTGTTTGGTGTAGTAGACTTCTAGTAGGATCCGAGTCTAGATGGGAAGACCTTCACCCTCAATTCCTTTTTCAATTCAGTTCTACACTATGGAAGAAAATAATCATCGACAGGATAAATAAAAAACATCATGAAAATAATAGGGTTTTTTTTGGCTTGATAGCATGGATTAAGGGTTTAATCTACTCACTCAATATCCCTCCCACTCAAGAGAAACTATGGGAACTCTGTGATGGAAATCTCATGGATGAGTTTCGGATCCCTCTAATTCCAAGGAAATATCTAGGTGCATTCTACAGGTTTACTAAAATATCCCAACTTCTCATAAAAGATATCCAATGGACCCAATCCAAAACTTGACTCATGTCTGCAGCCAAGTTTAAATGGCCAACCAATAAACAAGATGAAGCTGTCACTCTCAAGCCAACATTGGTGCCCATCCAAACACCTAGGAAATCCACGAACCACCCAGTACATCCTGTCGAGCAATGACCACCACAAAACATCTCTCACCCATAAGCATAGAGAAATCATGTTTGTACTAGATTCGAAGAATGGATTAAAAAGGTGTACTCTTTCCATAATTAACAACTCCCCAATTATTTCATTTCTTCCATGGACAATAACTACTTATGATTCCGTAAACCATGAAGCCCGATGGGGTGAACCTCAATGACTGTCATGATTACCACCCTTTCCCTAGAAGGTTTGGTCATAATATCGACACCCGATTCATCTTCAAAGATGTCTATAAATAATGATAAATTTTTTACAAGTAGTGTTAGATAACTCCCCAGAGAATTTGGCTTCCATAAGCATGATCTAGCCTAAAGAAGAGGGTGACTGGAAAAAAGTCTCATCCAGATGTGCAAGAAAATTTGACAACAGGATGAACCACAAGATAGTTTATCGAGCCCATTCTACTATGATAGTGTAGTTTAGAAAACCTAAAATAGATCCAACGCCTAAGAAGGAGACACCAAATGTTCCTCTTGAAGGTCATTGTGACCAATGGGAGTATGAATAAATCAAAGAAAAATAGTAATATTCTCCTATAAAGTGAGCACTAACCCTCACTGACCACTTCCCTATTGCCTCGAAAATATGGGAACATCCCCACTAAATGGAACCCTCATCCGATGATGAACTCATATTTGGTTATTTGTACCTCATACACTTGTCGGAACCATTATCCAATAGATATGTTTCCTCATAGCATGAGTTTCCCACACAAAACTGGGGAATATAGGGATGCATGTGCACGAAATAAGGGTATAGAAGACAACTTAATCATGGTTGGACCCAATATTTTTTGCTATGTCCCCATGGAAAATTCATATAATTTTGATAATCATGGTAAATAACACTATCAAGACAAGTAAGGGTAGGGAGGCATCTCAAAACCCACCAGCAACCATCCACACACGATTGTCTTTCATGACTGCTTAGCATGGGTTCAACCATCTGATCATCATAGTCAAAGGGGAAGGCTAGGACGACCTATTCTGTTTGTATTAGATGCTACCACAACCCCAACACATGCACTGGGTTCATCAAAACCAAATGTATCATCTTTTCATCGATATGTCCAAGAGAAACCCCATATCAGGAAGTGCAACCTCTAGAACAAAAGTATAATGTTATAAAATAGATGATGGTAGTCCCTTCCATACTCTCAATCCTCTATGTACTCTATATTTAAAAATAAATTAGGGAGGATGTTGTTGAATCCCTTCGGATCCCACAATAATTCGAGACATAAGTCCCTACATATGTGGTCTATTAAGTAGAGATCCTAGAATTAGAATGTCACATCACAATCTCATTCATTAATAATGACTAAGAAGAGTACCTTCAAGGACACATTAGACCCCTATAAGTCTCAGAAAGTCTCAATAATGTCAAAATCAAAAAGGATATAACTAGTAATGATCTTGGGATAAATCTTATCCCAGTATGAGCCCCATGAAGTTTGGGATATATCCATGGATATTTGCCTCCCACTAAGATAACCATCAAAGGGTATGATAAGAATGATCAAAGAACTCTTGGGAAGGTCATGTTTGAATCCCAATTTGGGGATCCTACATAGGATGTTGATTTTATGGTAATCCATAAAATACCATGCATAACATTACCCTCAGAAGGCCCTAGCTCCATTGAAGGTGATGCCTAGTACATTCGATCAGTGTTTGAAGTATCCCGTTAATGGTAAAGTTGTCATACTATATGGTTATAGTGTTCCCTTATAGACTAGAGGGGCCATATATTCTGAATAATATTTATATAAAAAGGGATGAAAAAGACCAATGGCGGATGATCAAATACCAGTTACAACTCCCAATTCCTTGGGGACCACCCCTATGAATCTATAGAGTATTATTGATAGAGACTATATACTGCCCATAAATATGGTCAAAGTCGAGGATATAATAATACAAGTCTAAGACCTTCCTTTCCCTAGTGAAAAGATAAAATACTATCAGCCCCAACATCTCATTATAGCGAATCAGTCAAAATGAGATTACAATGTCTCTTCCCTTGGAATCATGAACCATAATAAAAATAGTGCCCCCAATTAGTATCTTATTTTGAAAATGAGTCCACATATTCTGAGATGGACTAAGATGAGGCTGACATTTTGAATTCCCCCACCAACATTTGAGGAAGGTGTCTCCACCACCAACAACGAACTCATGCAGAAAAATATGGGAACAAATGAAGATATTTGGCCAACACTGATTGGTGCCTCCATTCCCATCAAATAGAAAGAGATGTACATCATTTTTTTTTAAGAAACGTCAATATGTGTTTTCATGGAACTATCTAGAAATGACTAGACTAATCCTGGATGTATCTATGCACCACCTCAGGTTACCATATGAGAATGAAGTCTTCATGCAGGTAGCAAGGATGATGCGCCCCTCTCATTCCACCAAAATAGAAGCTAACATCGACAATTTTTTTGAATCCACATTCATACGAGTAGTGAAATACCTCATATGGATTTCCAACATCATCCCTATCTAGAAGAGGAACCTGAAGATTAGGGTCTACATTGATTTCAAGGACCATAATCATCATTTAACAAAGGATGTTTTCTCATTTCTCATCAAATAACTCATAATTGATTAAATTGATGGTTTCCAACCACTTTCATCCATGGATGGGTACTCAGGGTACAATTAGATAAATATGGCCACTGGTGATGAATAATCCACTAGCTTAAATGTTCCTTAAAATATATTTTTCTATTAGTACATTCCCTTTGTTTCGAATAATGATATCACCACATATCAATGTGACATGAACCATATCAGTAAGTCATTCTTGGTAATGATAGGTGAATGTTATGTAGAAAACATAGTGGTTAAATACTAACAGTGGTGTGATCACTTTATAGACCATCAATGAATTTTCTACAAGATGCGACAACAAATTAATAAGATGAATCCATTGAAGTGAAATTTTGAGGCAACATCAAGGAAATTTCAAGAACTTGTGCTATTAAACCATGGAATTGAGGTCAATATGAAGAAGACTAGTGATATCTTAGCAATGTATTCCCTATACATATCAAATATTAGAGGGGGATACTAGGGAACACCTCTTACATTTGATGATTCATTTTCAACCTTGATGGAAAATATCTCCTCTTCACTAGGCTAATGAATATGGGAATATCCTAACAATGGGATAATGTATGAAAAAAGATTTAGAAAGTATCATGAAATAACTACTTCACCCATCGGTTCTGATGCCCACAATGGAACTAAGGATACTCATCTTACATGTTGCTTCTATGGCACACTAATTTGGTTCCCTCCTCACAGAAAAGAATAATGTGGGGAGTGAGAATAGTGGATATTACCTTATATAGACTATTCTAGGTATCAATACCTGATACTCTGATATAGAGAAGAACTACCTCTCACTCATATTTATAGTGAAAATGATGAGGCACTACTTATGGAACCACGAAGTCTAATTGATCTCTCATACCAATCAGATCAAGTAAATCATTGTTCATCCAATGCTGATAGGGAACATGGACCAACGAGCGATAATTCAATAACAACAAGTCATTTAGATTGTTTTATAGAAGTCAGTGAAAGGACAAGACGTTAATGATTTCATTGTAGTACATCCCACCCTAATGAATACACTAGAAAACACCATGCTTCGAGATGAAGAGGTATTCTATGCCTGTAATACTCCCCAGACATTGGATATGTAAATTTATGGTGCCTCACAAGGTCCTATCGAAAACAAGTTTGTAAAACCCAAACCTCAATCTAGTTGGCATGGGGAGTGTATTTGAATCTCATGACAAAGTGTTCTTTCCATAATCCTTCTCACTATCTGAAGGATGAAAAAATAATGAGGTTGAATACCAAGCCCTTACCACTGGCATGAAATTATAACTATAGCTACAAACAGACAACATGAACATCAAAGGGGATTCATAGTTAGTGATAAATCAGGTTAAAGGAGAATACACCATCAAAAAGTGGGAATTGGCCTCTCTCACAGGGTACATCAGGGGACTAAGGGAATAATTTCATTTTCGAACCAAATTTTCATAATGTTCCCATATCACATAATTCTTGTACTGACATATTGGCCAATGTGTCCACCATTTGGGATGACATTGATAATGAAGAATAAATCATCCATTTTACACATCATAAAATGGTCTCAGAAATCGTCATTTGTGAAAGGGGAGAGATCAATCAGGTCAAAAAAACCCTACAACATGATGCACTAATAATCACCCCTAGATGGATGGATCCCATAAATAGCTATCTGCAAAATGGGACTCTCCCAATGGATAAAGCTGGAAGGGAATAGGTTCGGTTCCATGAAGTGAACTCTACCCTACAAGATGTCTTGAATGATAAGAAAACCCTCTATAAGTGTGACTTTAATGGGGTCCTCCTCAGATGAATAACATAAGGATAGATTTCTACCATCATGGATGAAGCCCATGTGGGATCTTGTAGCATCTATCTATTTGGGACCATGCTCTCCCACTAGGTCAGGAGGTTAGGATATTAATGAAAATCCAAGTTACATGACTATGTAGAATTCACCATGAAATGTCATTCATTCCAAATCTATGAAAAAATCATCTACCATTCTCCAAAATTGAAACATACAGCTAAATATTATTGTCCATTTGTTGGTGGATGGATATTGTGGGGCCATATCCCCCATCGAGAGCTATGTAGTTCAAGTAAATCCTTAATACTAATGACTACATTTCCAAATGGGCAGATGTGTTACCCTTCAATGAAATTTGGATGAACCACTCGATCATCTTTGTAATGTCCCATATCATCACTAGGTTCGGGTTCCCGCACACAATATTGATATTCAATGAAACTATCTTCTATTCTACAGAATTGATGAAGTTGTATCGAAAGTACAATATCAAGTCCAATCATTCATCTCACTATCATCTTTAAAAAATTGATAGATAGAGGCCTTCAATAAGACTCTATAAAAAATACTCCAGATAGTGGTGAATAAGGATAAGAAGTGTTGGATAGTCAAAATCTTACATGCTTTATGGTCTTAAAGTATTACCACGCGTATTGCTATATATGAAATGGTCTACTTACTAGTGTATGGGATGGAGGTTGTGTAACCCATGGAGTTTTTTGGTTCCATTACTCTGAGTATCCTTTTACGGGAAAATATCAGATGATGAGAAACCAAAAAAGTGAATAGATGAATTGTAGTGGCATGAAAAGAATAGTTTGTACACACTATATGACTTTGTGGTCCACTAGAATCAAAATTCATGAGACTTCAACAAAATGGTCCTCCTCCGCTCATTACTCTATAGGGAATTGGTGTTGGTCCTCCAAACCCCAATGATACTAAGAAATAATCTCCCAAATATGGAACTCAAATTTGAGGGGCCTTACATCATACATAAGTTCTACCACAACATGGCTTACTAATTTTCCATAATAGATGGGTTTAATGTCACACCACTCACCACTACAATATTTATCAAGAAATAATTTTCATAGTTGTCATCATGGGGGTGTTCACAAAATTATAATTACCTTTTTTATTCCTAAGCACATGATGTTGAATAGTATGGAATTCATCCAACCCACATGACATTAAATTTCTTAGAACTCCTCCTTACCACATGACATTAAATTGTATGGAACTCATCCAAACCATGTGGTGTTAAAGAATATGAATGTCATCCTATCAGTAATATGTTAAGCTGCATGACATATTTCCTCCAAACCACATAATGTTAAACTCTATGGAACTCATCCAAACCATATGATGTTAAACCATATGGAACTCATCCTAACCACACAACATTAAACTATACATAATTCAAACTATCGAGGTGACACTAAAATACATGGAATTATTATTTACCACATGATGTTAAACTACATAGCCAATGCCCTTACCGCATAAGATAAAACTGCATGGACAGGTGATATCCATCTCTATTCATGTCGAGTCACATACATCTTTGCATCATGACCTTAAACTGTATAATTATTCTATAACTAAGTATGGATTGATTATAATCCATATGAGATTTTTATGGATGCATCGATCTTATATCTTGGTCTAACAACTACACGATATAAAATTCCCTTGTTGTACCCTCGACGGTCTCTACATTATAGGGGAACCCTTTCCATTCCTTCATTATCACAATGTGCATATCACGTGAGCTTAGGAATTGTGATAGGTGCTTACCCTCATATTAAAGTCATAAAGTACACATCATGTCCATTATAGACCTGAATTGAAGACTATAAAAAGAAAAACCATAATTACTTTCCGCATGACATTAAATTGCACGATCCATGTCATTACCACCTAACTTCAAACAACATTGTTCTTCTAAACAACATGTGGTTTGATTCTCATTCTTATGAGATATATAGTGATGATCATACTTACACCCTTGGGCCCTTATACTAAATTCCCTCCAATTCACATCTGTTGACCTCCATTCTCACTGCATGACAATAAATAACATGGAACTTCAAAAAACTACCTATTGTTTAATTCACATCTTCTTGAGATATGAAGTGACACCCAAACATCCATCTTTGGGGCCAACCAAAAAATTTAGATTTATTAATTCTAGGTCACCCTCATAATCACTACAAGAAATTAATATAAAATGAACATCAATAAATTAATGTAGCTTGAGTCGTATCATCACAAGGATGTGTAGTGACACCTGGAACTCTAATATTGGTAATAATCGTAACAGTAAATGGAAATAACTCATACCTATACGTATGGGTCTACCCTATATAGATTATTTCATTTTAAATAAATACTTTTAAATTGATTCATGTTCTCAAAGGATATGTAGTTATTCTCGAATTTCTAACACCAAACCCAGTCAAAACAAACAAATATAAAAATTCCCCCATCCTTGCATAGGGGCCAAACCAACTCCAGAGACATCATTTAGTACTATATGTTTCTTGATTATCATCCTCATGAGATAAATAGTGTTGGATAAGTCTCAATATTTGGTCCTAGTAGCAACAATTCCATACTTTCACAATTATTCCCATGACTTTACCACATGACATTAAACTGCATGGATGTACGTCCTTACCACATGATGCTATACTATATGGGAAGTACGTCCTTACCTCATGATGTTAAACTAAATGGAAGTAAGTACTTACCACATGATGTTAAAATCCAAGTAACTATGTCCTTACACAATGATGCTAATTATGTTGGAAGTATGTCTTTACAACATGATGTTAAATTGTATGGAAGTGCGTCCTTACCACACGACATTAAACTACATGGAAGTAATTCCGAACTGTAAGATGTTAAATTACATGGAAGTATATCCTTACCCCATGATGTTAAACTAAATAGAGGAAAGTACATCCTCAATATATGAAATTATACTGGAAAACCATCACTCAATAGCCCTTCCTATCAAATGACCCTAAGATCCTTACCTCGACCTACAAGAGCACAATGTGATTCTATAATATTTTTAAGAATCTCAATCAATGAGCCAAAATTCATTACTCAAGAATCTTGGGACATCACCAACCATTCGTTTCCTTTGAAAAAGAATAAGGACATCTCTTTTTAACTATGCTACTGATGCATAAGGGCTAAGACCCCTCAACTAGAGTCATCTAGGCCTAGTATAAAGGGATTTCTAATTCTCGTGACCATGAAATCACCACGATGAAACCTGAAACCCTACCGTGTTTTAGATTATCCACAGAATGATTTTCGCATATCCTCACCCATGACCTAAGATACTTGTTTTTTGATTTACAACACTCGCACTTATCATTCATAATGATGTTGGAGTACTTTTTACCCTAGGAAATCTAATTAGTCTCTTGTGTAATATCTCCCATGGTAGGTCCATAAGTGACATGACCATAAACTGTTCAAATTTTGGTCAAAGTTTCATGTCCTAATACTATGTCCTATAGTAGTCTAAATCAAAATACATTAATCTTCTAGCGATAGAGACAAAAAAATTCAGGTTGAAAACCCATAAAGGGAGGCCTGAGAAAAATTTATTTCTTCTCTCACTAAACTCTTCATCTTTAGAGTTTAGGAAAACATTATGGAAATAATATATATGGAATAATGCTCATAGGGTCTACCAAGTAACCCCAATAAAATACAATAAATTCTCACTGGACACCCTAGCCTCGGAAAAAGTAAGAGTAATGGTTTGTCACATCTGCCCGACATGAGAATACGTATTTTAGGTGGTGAAAAAACTTTTATAGTACTCCAACCCTCCTAAGATTTTACACTTTCCATATATAAAACTTCATGAGTTGGGGTGTCTCGTATCACCATAACCCTTCATGGCCCTTGGAAAGGATATCCAGCTTCAACGACCATTTTATTTTCTACATATA
Organism: Viscum album; assembly: GCA_963277665.1. Lineage (NCBI taxonomy): Eukaryota > Viridiplantae > Streptophyta > Magnoliopsida > Santalales > Viscaceae > Viscum > Viscum album. Next base: position 511,085,637 of record OY728142.1, on the reverse strand, counting down.
AATGCCCATGGTTCTTACATATGCGCCTCTGGCTGTCTAAAAATGTGTCACTATAAAAAAGGAAATTCAAATCCTCTTGAGCCTTGACATCATAACAAAATTACTCAATACCTTATAATGTATGAACTACTATCAGTATTATTTTCCCATATCATTCTCCTAACTCAATATCTCTGGGTCATGATTTACAATCACTTCACCAAACTATTCGATAAGATTCTATATCCTTGACATTAGGTCACCGTGTTTCATACCCTTTCTCAAGTCTAGAATGTTACCCTTCATTCTTGAACCTTTCAATGTCCCACACCTTATGATTCTAACCCACAAGGCATAGTGCTCGAGCTATTCATTTGGATCCCTGTTTCCCAAGGGTGCTAGAACAATTCCCTGGATACTTTTCTTTCCACACCCAACACCATCATCTAGATGATTGGGCCTTTTTAAACAATTCATGGTCACATGAGAGAGGTGTAAATCATGTTTCTCTTGGAATGATACAAAATCAAAATTTCATTAACCCACAAAATAAATGCATATTCTCACTACTAGAATAGAGCCTCATTCCTTGCGACTTTTAGCAACACCACAATGGAACTTCGTGTTTCATAATGTCAATGGGAAAACCCGGTATATTTTCACCATCTCATATTAATGTACTCATGCCTATGGGTTATGATTTACATCACCCATACTCCAACTATCAAGGAAGACCAAGATTCCCTAAATTTTCAGCCTCATCCATATTTACTCAAAAAATCATCCATATCCCCTAGAAATGATACCTTGCTTCAGGGACCCTTTTTGACTATGCATGCATGCATATGTCTCAAAAATATGCACTTATAGATGTCTTACAAATGAATCAATCTAGAAAAGGGTATTCTAATCCTCACAAGCCTCAACAACACCATGGTAGAACCCAAAACCTTAGAGTGTTTTAGTTCATTTCAATAATGTATTCACCATATCCCATGTTCATATGGAAGGTCCGAGAAAAAATATATTAAACTAAAGAAATAGAAGTTCTGTGATAAAATACCTATAACTAAAAGAAACTTTAGGTGTGATCAAAAAGTAAATAAACAAAAAGAAACATTAGGTCTGATAGAAAATGCCATAAATTAAAGCAATATCATATCTGAGCTAAATGACCATAAACTAAAATCAACATTAGGTCCATGCTAAAAGGCCTTAAACTAAAAGAAACATATGGTCTGAGCTAAAAGAAAAAAAAATAAAAATAACACTAGGTTCAAGAAAAAATACCTTCAACTGAAAGAAACATTAAGTCTCTTTTAAAATACCAAAACTAAAGCAACATCAGGTCTGAGAAAAAAGACCTTAAACTAAAGGAAACATTAGGTTCGATCTAAAAGATATTAAAATGAAAGAAAAATCAGGTTTGAGATAAGAGACCTTAAACTAAATTCATCAGTAGGTCCAATTTAAGTGACCATAAACTAAAAGAAATATTAGTTCTGAGATGTAATGCCCCAACCCCAGTTACCCAGAGTCAGTGAATTATTTTAATACATTTTCATGATTACAAGAAGTCAAGTCCTGAAGGACAGATCAGTTTAGTAGTCTTGGAAAATAGATTACATACATGAAGTTCACATTACAATTTCTAACATAAAATACAACATAGATGGTTCTTTGATATTTCCATTATTCTATTTAGATTAACCCTACATATCAATCATAATACACTTCTTGGAAATCATGGGAAAACAAAACATAAGAAATGGGTGAGCATAGATGCTCAGTAAGGGTAAATAAATTAGTGGAAGCTATAAACTTTTAAAGCAACATGTGTAGTAAAAAAATAATTTTAAACATAATCTTGAACATAATATGGAAAAAATAAATCAAACATTACCATATTAACATGCACATGGAAATTATACTAGTTCAATAATCACATGTAATAACTAATTTCATAATGAGGGAATGCCTAACGTCGGACATCATTACCACATAGTCAAGTCCTTATGCCAAGACTACAAAACAAATTTTTTCCAAGGCCTTGTGCCAATGAACTAGTTTGTCTCATTAGACCTACCGATGCATCAAGGAGCTATAGCGGGCTCCACCAACCACTTACTAAGTCCATTGAATTCCTCATATGAAAAAGATTAAAATAACATAAAAATTCATATTAAAACTAGAATAAGAAATGTCAACACATTAACCATAAACCATGAATGGCATAAAAATAGAACATCCACAATCAAACACATCGTAACTCATTCAATAAAATATAGAAGATTTTATTATAATAAATCAACCTCAATAAAAAATATTATCCAGTAAAGGATGATGACACAGTTGAAAATGATAAGTAAAATTTTTTGAGAGAAATATCCTTTTTGTAAAATCATTTAAAAGTGACACATTTATAAAGAAAGTAATTTAAAATAGATTTTTTTAATCAAAGTGTCCCATACCACTTGGAAACTTTTGAAAAGTATTTTCACTTCAAAACATTCATGTCCATTTAAAAAATCCTTAAAATCATTTTTAAAACATGGACATTACATAAAAATATTTAGAAAGATAAATCTTTAAAAGATTTAAAATTATGATATTGATAAAGAGTACCATTCAAAAATCCTGAAAATATTCATTTTGAAATCAATTTTATGAAAAATGGACATGGATGATAAAAATGTCCTAGTAAATACTTACTCATAAACAATCTCGGATAATAATGAGATTGATGAATTAACCCTTACCTTGCACTTTCCTTTAGTTGAGGGTATGTTTAACCTCCTGTATGAAGATCATACTAAGTTATTAAATTATACCAGAACCATATTATTATTTATTATATAATACATGATTCATTTATGACTTTATACTACCCATTTAATAATATTTTTCATGTTAAATTAACATTTCAGGTAATAATCACTTTCTTTATCATACATGTTTTAACTTGTTACTCCTGATTGTATCACTTAGATCAAGATTTAAATAATTCCAGAATATAAAACATGATTTATATATCATATATATTTCTAATATAAATATGTATAATAGACATATATATGAAATGAAAAACACCGTTTATGGAGATGGTAGTCCGTACGTACGCATAAATGCTATTTCCGTTTTCATATCGTATTGAACAGAACTAAGTGAATAAGACATATGTAAGTACATATATATATATATATATTCATATATATCTCCAGTAGAATTATTATTTCATATATTTCATACTTATTAGTAATATATATTTTTACAATCGTCGATGAATGTTGAACAAGGAAATGAATCTCATCGCGTCGTGGATACTGTAATCCGTACGTACGGACGAGCAACAATATAATTTCCTTAATGATTAAAATGTGTGAAATTGGATGGTATATTAATTTTAAAAAAACCTTATCATGTAATATTCATTATTTATATACATATTACTCATCATTATATCCATCCAAATAACATAGTGTTGCATAATAAATTTCACCACGGCGTGGAGATGGTAAGCCGTACGTACGCATGCATGGTGACATTACCATTCATAAAATGGATAGAATAGTGAATATTGTTGTAACATATTTATAAAAAAATCATATCATATAGAATATATTGGAGTTATTATTTTATAATGGGAACAACAAAGAAAGAGTAAGTGGAAGAATAAAAGAACTTGAAAGAGGGTGGTGAAATCATTACCTCTTCTTCAGGTTCTTCCTTTTGATTTGATCAAAAGGGATTTTCGGTTTATAATGGCTCGAAATGAATTTATTTGAATCCTTGGGTGGTTATGTGTCGAACCCCTTTCAGCCAATAGGTTTTAGACAAGTTTAGTTTAGTATTTTAACCTTGTCTTTTATATTTAACTCTTAGTTAAATAGTTTCACATTTACCATGTCTCTTTGTATTTTTATATTATATGGTTAATAAACAGATAATAAAATGCCAATCGAACCCCAATTGGTTAATTAATGCCTTATATATTATTATATAAGTCTTTTTTCCTAACCTTAGATTTTTAGGACTATTATATCAATTAATTATATAATATTTGTTTTAAAAACTAATTTATGTCAAATTTGACACACTTGGGTATTTTTTTTGATAAAATAATAACAGTATTATTACTAAAAAAAAATAAATTTAATAAATTATAACATGTCATATTCACTTATAAAATATGTGTATGTAATAGAAACTTTGAAATTTTATTTATTTTAATATTTATAATACCATTTATTTGATTACTTCATTAATAAGGTAATTACTACATCATCATTGTGTCATTAATAAATTTAATTATTTAATCTAAAAAAATTATAAATAAAATTCCATTATGTATAAAATATTTTTATCTATCTAATTAATATTTATATTAGAATTTATCTAATGAATAAACATATATTAAAAATGATTTATTTATTAAACATTGATTTTAACTCTTTAAAATCTTCTTTAAATAAAATAATAATAAATGTCTTAATCTAATACAAGTGAACATAAAGGGTCATATTTTATTTCTAATGTTGTTTTTGGTCGAATTACACTTATCCTATAGAATTAGGACATGTGTTAGGATAATAATAATATCATTTTTACCCTTAATTACCCTATTTACTTTTAATTGTGGTAAATAAAAGTAAAAAGTTACTATTCACCCAAAAAATATTTTTATCTTATTGAAACATATTTTACACCTTTATATAAACCATGTCGCTTGGATTTTCGAATTTCAACTCAATGAAGCGGTAAAATTATGTTTTATGTAAATTTGCAAATGCTCCTAGGAGGTGGGTAAAAGATGATAAAAAGTTCGATAAAATTTTTATATATCTAAAATTATTATAATATGACTTCAATGAATTAAATTGAATTTATATAGGTATTATGTATCTATTTTTACCTAAAGTAAATTTAAATAAAATAAATAATTTTTTAAATAAGAATTTGGTTTTAAACAATAACTTATTGTTTTCACTATTCATTAAAAATTGAATGTTTTTAGAAAAATACCAAAAATTCACTCTAAAATAATTTTGATATTCCGAATTCAGAAATGAATTCTATTTTACCAATTTAAAAACAAATAATTTTCATTAATTAGTTAAAAATTAATTCCCGTTGTCAAAACCAAGAAGCGTATTTTAATGAAATAATAACTATCAAAAGATTGACACTTGTTTATGTCCAAATTCAAAGTGAAATTACTTAAATTGACCATCATTGGATTAAATTGTAAAAATATAATCTAATTATAATTCCAAACCATTAAAAATAATAATTAAACACTATAAATTATTTTGATTAAAAAAGTTTTCCTCAGTTAAAATATAGTATTTTTCACTATTCACCCAAATATGAAAGTTATCAGAAAACACCAAAAATTTATTGAAAATAAATTATTATGTACCAATTCTAAAAAATAAGTTTATTTTGTCAAATTGAATATATAAAAGTTTAAAATATTATATTTAAAATGAGTTTTCCATTAAAAGACGGTAAAATTACATTTTTGAAAAATACTTCTTTTATCCGAGAAAAATGTATTTGTTCTTACCATATGTATAAGAAACTAATAATATGGATTCTAAAATTATAAATATTATATAATGTTTAAAAATCAATTATTACTATTCATAACTTCTTTTGAATGCCAAGTTTGGTAAGTCGTGTTGCGCTTGAACTCAGTGTTGCGTGTAGTGCAAGATGTTGAATTATTTTGAAGAAACAATGTATTATGAAATCTTGTGCTGTTACATTCTTCCCTCCTTCAATAAATTGCATCCTCGCAATTTGAAATTGTTCTTCAAAAATAAAAGGTTGAAAATAGAAAATACATTTGTGGGAAAACCCAATCAGAAATTAGGTTAATAAAATTTAGTCTTATTAAGAGGAAAGAAATTATATATATATATATACATATATATATATATATAATTGACAAGTAGAGTTTCATCCTTCAACAAATTCCTACCAAAAACTCATATTTCATTCCAAATTATTTCAATGAAAACTATATTTAACCAAATCCTATAAGGTTCAAAAAATAATGAATTTATAATTCATTTTTCAGACTATTTAAAGAAAACTAAATTATACAAACCAGTACATCATGTAGTCCAGTCGTAGGTGATGCACCTTTGTCACTCTTTAGTTGTGGGTTCATGTCTCCCTGGCTTGAAAGATGTGACTAGTTGTCGCCCGACCTCTAGGTTGTCCTTTTTATAACAATCCATAAATAACCTTTACAATAGTATCCAGTTTCAAACATAATCCATTCCAACCTTTTGACTTATCCAAAATACTTATATCCAAACTCTCAGCCCAAAATTTTTAATGATGTTATACACAATGAAGATCCTTTTTAACAGGTAATAACATCTGTACGCCTTCAACATGTATTCTTTTAAAATAGTGAAACATCTTGAATTACTATAAAACATTATTGATTACATTCATGCTCCCTTATTCCTTATAGAATACTGGATATACTCCTTCTTTCAATAAAAGTTGTAAACTCCAACAATGATGGAATATACAAATCATTAATCAATTTCAAGGAAGTCCATAATATTCAATATAATTTATCCAAATCAACAATCTCTTATTCCAAGATCACTACCTCAATATCAAGACCATATTAAGGATTACCTTTCCTTCTACTATTCATTTTCCAAAAAGTGTTTCTTACTATTAAGACAATTTTCTTAGAACCATATAATCTCAAATCCTCAATAAAATAGTACTGTAGTACAATCCTTATTTATCTCCATAATTCATGTAACCATTATATAGTTGATACAACACTCAAATGAAATAATTCTATAATAACAACATAAGAACACTAGTCACTCATCTTCATATGAGGTAGTATCATAACTTGATTATTATCCAATAACATCATTTGCAGTATACTCTTATGAATGGTACATTGATTCGCATAGTGTCTCAACGCCTTGTAGATGAAGCATTTTACATTTGAAAACTTTTTCTTACCCTTGCAATCATGTACTTGGTGTCCTTTTTTCCACACTTATAACAAACTCCAATTCCCTTCAAGTATTTACCAAGGTGATTCTTTTCACATTTATCATATATGGGAAAATCCTTCTTTTCCCTCTTACCTTTATCCATCTTTCTCTCTTCCATCCTTTTCTTCTCCTGCATCCCTTCAAAGCCATAAGGCTCAGAGAATTGTTTACTTGTCTTATTAACACATGATACTATTTATTCATATGTTGAGAATACATGGGAGACTATTTCCCTTCTAAATGTTGGCTTAATACCATGAAACATATGATCTTTCTTACTCTTTGGATCATACGTATTTCTGGAGTTCACATTCCTTCTACTGGGAGCCATTTCAATATAATGGCATACATTAGGTCAATTTATAAATTGCAATAAATAATCCAAAACTTGTAAAATACCTAACATAAATTGAACAGTTTATGGATATAATCCATAAAAATATTTTCTTTGAGGAGGTATATACTCATAAATCATTCATATTGATTTGTATAGAAAATGAGATTTATCCTAAGCATATCCCTTGGGAGTTTCGTAACCAAGAGTACAGCAAGGCCCATTTTCGTGCACCACTTCCCGTTTGAGTCTAGCTCAAAGTGGTGTTTTTGGGTTTTACCCCTAGGTACATCTGTTCCATATCCATCTCTACCTGATCATATCCAGACAGTGATGTATTTTATTGGAAAACCCACAAAATCTCTATATTACCAAAATTATAGGAAGTTCTTCTATACTAATCCTCAAATTCTATCTTAGGGTAATTTTCTCTAATTAGAGTTTAACTAAATCTAGTTTCTAGGGTTATTGATAAACTTCCTCTGCTACCAACTGTAACGCCCTTACCGCAGTTACCTAGAGTCGGTGCATTATTTTAATTCATTGGCATGATTAAAAGGAATCGAGTCCCTAAAGACCGATCGGTTTAGCAGTCTTGGAAAATAGAATACATACATGAACTTCACATTAAAATTTCAAACATAAAACAAAACATAGATGGTTCTTTGATATCTCAATTATTCCATTTATCTTAACCCTGCATATCAATCATAATACAATTCTTGGAAATCCTGGGAAAATAAAACATAAGAAAGGAGTGACCTCCGATGATCATTAAGGGTAAACAAATTAGCAGAAGCTATAAACATTTAAGGCAAGATGTGTAATAAAAAAAAGCCTTTTAAACATAAACTTGAACATAATATGGAAAAAATAAATCAAACATTATCATATTAAAATTCACATAGATTTTATACTAGTTGAATAATCACATGTAATAACTAATTTCATAAAGAGGGAATGCCTAATGCGGGACATCATTACCACATAGTCAAGGCCTTTTTCCAAGAATACAAATAATTTTTTTGTCAAGGCCTTGTTCCAAGACACTAGTTTGTCTCAGGAGACCTACCGATGCATCAAGGAGCTATAGCGGGCTCCACCCGTCACTTACTAAGTCCACTTCATTCCACATATGAAAAAGTTGAAACATAACATAAACATTCAGATTAAAAATAACATATGAAATGTAAATACATTAACCATAAACCATGAATGGTATAAAAATATAACATCCATAGTCAAACACATCGTAACTCATTCAATAAAATATGGAAGATCTTATTATAATAAATCAACCTCAATCAAAAATATTATCCCGTAATGGATGCTGACATAGTTGAAAATCATGAGTAAATCTTTTTGAGAAAAATATCATTTTTATAAAATCATTTAAAAGTCACACATTTATAAAGGAAGTAATTTAAAAGATATTTTTGAATCAAAGTGTCCCCTATCACTTTGAAACCTTTGAAAATAATTATCATTTCAATACATTTATGTCCATATAAATAAATCCTTAAAATCATTTTGAAAACATGGACATTAATTAAAAAGATTTGGAAAGATAAATCTTTAAAACATTTAAAATTATGATATTGATAAAAAGTACCTTTCAAAAATCCATAAAATATTCTTTTTGAAATCATTTTTATCAAAAATGGACATGGATGATAAAAATGTCCCCGTAAATACTTACACATAAACAATCTCAGATGATGATTAGATTGAGGAAATAACCCTTTCCTTGCACATTCCTTTATTTGAGGGTACTTTTAACCTCATGTATGAAGATCATAGTATGTTATTAAATTATACTATAACTATATTAATATTTATGATGTCATTCATGATTCATTTATGATTTTATACTACCCATTTTATAATAATTTCCATGTTAAATTTACATTTCGGGTAATAATCGCTTTCTTTATAGTACGTGTTTTAACTTGTTAATCATGATTGTATCACCTAGATCAATATTTAAATAATTCCAAAATATAAAACATTATTTATATATAATATATATTTATAATATAAATATGTATAATAGACATATATATTATTTGAAAAACACCATATATGGAGATGGTTGTCCGTACGTACGCATAAACAGTGTTTCCATTTTCATATCGTATTGAACGAAACTAAGTGAATAAGATATATATAAGTACATATATATATATATATATCTCCAGTAGCATTATTATTTCATATATTACATACTTATTTTTAATATATATTTTTATAATCATCGATGAATGGTGAACGTTGAAATGAATCTCATCGCGTCGTGGAGACGGTAATTCGTACGTACGCACGAGCGACAATATCATTTTCTTAATGATTAAAAGGTGTGAAATTGAATGGTATATTAATTTTACAGAGTAATTATCATTCCATATTAATTATTTATATATATATATTACTCATCATTATATCCATCCAAATAACAGTGTTGAATAATAAATTTCACCACAGCGTGGAGATGGTAAGCCGTACGTACGCACTCATGGTGACATTACCATTCATAATATGGATAAAATAATGAATATAGTTGTGTAATATTTATAATGACATCAAATTATATATAATATATTAGAGTTATTATTTTATAATGGAAATAACAAAGAAAGAGTAAGTGGAAAAATAAGAGAACTTGAAAGAGGGTGGTGAAATCATTACCTCCTCTTTGGGTTATTTCTTTTGATTTGATCAACAGGGATTTTTAGGTTGGATTTATGACCAAAGTAAGACCTCTAGGATAAATTTAGGATAGTTTGGAGGATATTTGGGTAGAGGTTGGCCGATACAAATGGCTTTGGAGGTGTGAAAATAAGAAAAGGGGAAGTGCCCTTTTATAATAAGGGTGAGGGTTACTTTAGGAAAAGATTAAAGTATTATTTTATTATACAATCATATTTAGTTTATAATGGCTCCAAATGAATTTATTTCTTTCCTTAGGTAGTTATGGGTAAAAAAACTTTCAAAAAATATGTTTTAGATAAGTTTAGGTTACCATTTTAACCTTATCCTTTATATTTAACTCTTTGTTAAATAGTTTGACATTTATCATGTCTCTTTGATTTTTTATATTATATGGTTAATAAACATACTATAAAATTCCAATTGAACCCCAATTGGTTCATTAATGTCATATATATTATTATATATGTCTTTTGGCCTAAAATTTTGTTTTAGTACTATTATATCAATTAATAATATAATATTTGATTTAAAAACTAATTTATGTCAATTTTGACACTCTTGGGTATTTGTTTTTTGATAAACTAATAACTGCTTGATTACTTAAAAAAAATACATTTAATCAATCATAACATGTAATAGGAACCTATAAAATTCGTGGATGTCAAAAAAACTTTGAAATATTATTTAATTTATTATTTATAATACCATTTATTTGATTCTTTCATTAATAAGGTAATTACTACATCATCATTGTGTCATTAATAAATTTAATTAATTAATCTCTAAAAATTATAAATAAAATTCCATTATGTAGGAAATCGTTTTATATTTCTAATGGATATTTATAGTAGAATTTATCTTATTTATAACCCCATATTAAAAATATTTTAGTTATTAAACATTGATTTTAACTCTTTTAACTCCTCTTTATAAAAAATATTAATAAATGTCTTAATCGAATCTAAGTGGACCTAAAGGGTCATATTTTATTTCTAAGGTTGATTTTGGCCGAATTACACTTATACTATAGAATTATGACATTTTTTAGGATAATAATAATATCATTTTTACCCTTAATTACCCTATTTACTTTTAACCGTGGTAAATAAAAGTAAAAAGTTACTATTCACCAAAAATTATTTTTATCTTATTGAACCACATTATTCGCCTTTATATTAACCATGTCTCTCGGATTTTTGAAATTTCAACTCAGAGATGCAGTAAAATTAAGTTTTATGTAAATTTGCAAATGCTCCTAGGAGGTGGGTAAAAGATGGTAAAAAGTTCGATAAACTTTTTATATATCTAAAATTATTATAAACTAAATTCAATGAATTACATTTAATTTATATAGGTATTTTGTATCTATTTTGACCTAAAGTAAATTTAAATCAAATAAATAATTTTTTAAATAAAAAGTCGGTTTTAAACAATAACTAAGTATTTTTCACTATTCATCAAAAATTGAATGTTTTCAGAAAAATACCAAAAATTAACCCTAATATAATTTTGATATTCCAAATTAAATAATAAATTCTATTTTTCTAATTTCAAAACAGAAATGTTTCATTAATTAATTTAAAATTAATTTCCGTTTTCAAAACCAAGAAGTGTATTTTTAAGAAATAATAACTATCAAAAGATTAACACTTATTTATGTCCAATCTCAAAGTTAAATTACTTATAATGAACTTCATTGGATTAAATGGTAAAAATATAATCTAATTATACTTCCAAACCATTAAAATTTATAATTCAACATAATAAATTATTTTTATTAAAAAAGTTGTTTTCAGTTAAAATATAGTATTTTTCACTATTCACCCAAATATGAAATTTATTAGAAAAACAACAAAAATTTATTGAAACTAAATTATTATGTCCCGATTCTAAAAAAAATTTATTTTGTCAAATTGAATATATAAAAGTTTAAAATATTAGATTTAAAAAGGATTCGCCATTAAAAGTTGGTAAAATTGCATTTTTGAAAAATACTTCTTTCATCTGAAAAAATGTATTTGTTCTTAAATTATATCTAAGAAACTCATAAAATGGATTATAAAATTATAAGGATCATATAATGTTCAAATTTTAGTTAGAAATATTCATAACCGCTTTGAACGGCTAGTTTGGTAAGTCATGGTACGCTTGAACTTAGTGTTGTGTGTAGTGAAACTTATTGAATTAATTTGAAGAAATAACTTATTATGAAATCTTGGGGTTTTACACGAGCTAAAATTCCATAAACTAAAAGAAAAATTTGGATCGAGAGAATGTACATTAAACTAAATGAAACATTAGGTCCAATATAAAATACCTTAAACTAAATGAAAAATCAGGTCCTTGATAAAAGATCTTAAACTAATGTAATATCTGGTTTGAGCTAAACACCCTTAAAAAAAGAAGAAACATCAAGTTCGAGCTAAAATTCATTAAACTAAAGCAATATTCGGGCTGAGATAGAATAACATAAACTAAAATCAATATTAGGTTTGAACTAAGATGCCCTAAACTAAATAAATTCTAGGTTAGAGCTAAAAGATCCGAAACTAATGAATGGTAATAATTATTTCTTCAAAATCAAGAAAGGCCCACCATAGGACCTTGAAAATCAATATTTTTTCATCAAACTTATCAGTATTCAACAAATGGTAGATTATTAGCCCCCTAGGACATACATTCTACACATTAACTGAAAATGATTTATCAGTAAGGGGATATATGTTTGTAGGAATTTGTGAGTGTTTCCAAAAGAAAATATGAAGATCTAGACATTAAAATTTTATTTTTTTTATTCAGAGGATATGTATTGTGAGTTATTTCACATGTCTAAATAAACATTCCATTCATATATTAGCTCAGAAACCTCCTCCAATACCTGTTAGGTCTCCCTAATAATCCTAGAAAATGGCGCTTCATCCAAAAATTCTTTTAGATATCATTCACACATGTATAGATCTCTCCGAATGAAAAACAAATCTTCATAATTTCATATAGAGGATAAAAATCAAAACCATCTTCACCAATTTATGAAATAATTTTTGAAGGGAGTCCAATTGGTCATGAAATACCTGTAAGGAAATTTTAGTGATCAAGGAATAAATCCTTTTGTAGACCATCATATGACTTTCCGGAGCACCTATAAATGATGGAGTAGGCTGGATGGATGGAGGGATAATTAACTAAACGATTGAAAAAGAAAGAGAGGAATCCTCACAGGCTCTTTTAAGTACGCATATAATTGATAGCTTATACTGGAGGATTGATCTACTCAATATAATTCAATCCATTGTATAAATAACCACTATAGAAGAGGGGTTTATTCCTTGAACCCTCACCTGAGTCTTCAATCAATTCAATAAACACCACAAATAAAGGATTCGATGATGAAAAAGGAATGTACACACAAAGGACTATAAGGACTAACACACCATTAGGATAAGACATTACCCAAGCCTAGGAATAATCCAAGGTAAGTGAAGGAGAAGCATCAGTAGGCAAAAGAAGGATCTCAGCTCCAGTATCTTCACGTGACAATATCTTCAAGAATTGACGAATGAATCTAGGATGCCCTTCCCCTCAAATGCTAAAAAATGGAATGAAAGAAACTATATGAATGCAGTAAAAATATTGAGAGAATTGATATAGTGTTTATGGCTTAAATATTATCATTTCTTCTACCCTGGTTGTAAGAACCCCATCCCGAGGGGAGATCATATGAGATATTTCATTAAGAGAGACACTTCCAAAGTCAGCAATCAGACCACTTGATGCATGGAAAGTAGAAAAGTAAAAATAATTATATTGAAACAATGTGCCTTTGACCTCAGTTGGGATTAAAGACATATTTCATAACCCATATATGGTCAACAATCTATGATGGGATGGGGTGTCAAGAATCCCGAAATCCTTGTGGTACTCATAATAATGAAAGTTCTATCTTATCAAATAGAAAAAGAATGTAAGAGGACCAATGATCCTATAAGAAGCACTTCCTTTTTGGATATGGCCTATCATCTGGTAGAGAAATGCAAGGAATAGTAATTCAGGGGTTAGGCTCAGCCCTTCCAAAGGTCAAACCACTATCAACAATGTGCATACAAGAATTCTTGTGTACACATCCCTGACTAAGAAAAGACACCCATTTTAGAACAAACCTTAGAATTAATGCCAACCATAGGTCTAGAGAGACCTCTGGGTTCACCTGATAGCCACATGATGTATAGTCCCCAGCTTGCAGAATGGCCCAATATGAGCCAGAATTATTGTGGGATTATTTAGAAGGGAACCAAGAAGGATAAATAATAGTTGGTATATCCCCTCTACTATATAGAAAAATATTGATCTAGTCTTTGGGAGAAATAATCAAGAACACCATCATCTCATTATTCAATTTCTACTTCATGATAACAAGAATATCCCTCTCCAAAACCATATTCCATAGGAGATGATTCCATACATCTACAATATGAAGGAATTAATAAAAAATCTATTCAACATGAGGGATACTTCCGAGTATATGAATATCCCATAAGATGATACCCTCATCACCACGAGGTAGGTGGAATGTGTTGGTTCATGAAAAAAATGACTAAAAATTTCCTAGAGGAGGTATGAATGGTGGAAAATGATGAATTGAGATATCCACATTACATCATTACGATGAACCCTATATAGATCATCAGCCAACTCTAAACAGCTTCGCTTCACCCCAAATGGCCATTCCTATTCATCTGATAAATTTCCATCTGGGTGAAGATGCCACTATAAATTCCATCTGCCACCAAAATTTTCTATATTAGAGGAAAGTATACTCGAATAACATTGAGAAATTGGTTTTTGTGAATATTTATAACCATTTGGACATAGGGAAGAGATGTAAAAAAGGTAATCCGAACCTTGGGTTTGAGGTTTTACCAGCTAACCATACATGGTAATTATTGTATTAACATAGTTAGGGGAACCAAAAACGTATTGAGATGGAAAATTAAAGTATTGGGGAGGAATTTCAGAATCATCTAGAAAACAAACATTAATAGAAGTGGGTTGATGAGAAAAGGTGTAGTCATGAGTCCCATGTGAGAGGAAGACCTTTAGACTATCATTAGAAATATACACATGGTAATAGAGATCATCATTAAAATTTCTATAAATTAGTGCCATTTGATTGGGCACAACCTAAGAAACATGATGAGAACTAGAAGTAATGTAAAATAAGTAATTGTAACATGTTAAATGAATAGAATAAATATTTTCAATGCATTGTGAGGAAAAATTACATTAAACGCACCACATGAATCATCAAGGGGTTAAAAAACACTTAAGAAGTCCACAAATTTCCTAACCTCAAGAGGAATCGTAGGTCACATAACACTCACAGGGCATAAAATGAAATGATGAACCACATGGAGACATGCGACTTCATAACCTGAACTTTTTTACACGAGTAACGAACGATCAATTGATCGGGCCAATGGAACTCACAAAGTCCTTGAGATAAAACCCTCATAGACGAAGCTCAAAAATTTATCATAGTATGATTCATGGTTGAATTGGATGAGCATGTTAGTGAGAAATAGTCCTCTGGAAAATCTTTGACAAGATGGAACTGCAACGCAGACTCATGATGGAGGCTCACAATCAAGGTTCACAGTACGGTCTTGTGAAATAGGTTCTCAATAAAGGAATAAATAAGAGTGATCTGGAACAGGTTTGATGGATGTATTGAATTTTCTTTCAAATTTATAAATATAGGAAATTCTATAGAGTACCAAATGTCTCCCTATAGACTAAACATCACATACGATTACAAGTTCACGACACTTCCAAACACTTGGGTGGGTATTTGTTTTCCTCAAAATCGATCCTTTGTCCCCATGGATGTTGCTCATGAGGGGGAGAATTTATTGATGCATACTAAATAAAAATTATAAAATATAAAAAAGGAAGCGATACTTTAATAGGGGTATTACCTTCCCCCAAAAGAAAAGGATATGAGACTTGAAAATTTCATGAGCCTCTAATGGAATCACGATAGTGTGAACATTTCAAGGTCACATGAAGACCTCATGCGCAACAACTAACCTGAGGAGAATCCTGTAGATCCTTTCTTAAAGAAATTTTTTTATATTGTATAGTCTCTTCATATAACTAAATGAGCACTCCAAGAGCTATGGTTTATCATTGAGAAGTTCTGGAAAAATCATTTGAAGTTTTTCTATGAATAAGTAGAAATAAAATCCAATGGGGGAGAAACCGAGTGGTCATAATCCCAATGTTTCATATAATCATTGGGAAGAATAAAATTCCTTTATGATATCGAGGAAAACTTGCAAGACCTATCAGACATTGTATAATAAAACAAAAGAGATAAAGAGGAGGAGGAGATAGGTACTCATGGTAACTAAATGACATGTGACACTACCCTATAAACCTACAAGACACCTCAAGACCTCAAAGAAATTCAATCCTCATATTTGGATTATCAGCCTCTCCACATAGATGTCCTTTGGTATGTCTAGGAAACCTTTTTTTTTCCATCCAATGCTCTAAGTAAAATAGATTTATTTTTACAAAACATTCCTCACACCCTCATATGACCCATATTTGTCACACAAGGCATCATAAAAAAATCAAGTAAATATCATTTATATTACTTGTGAAAAATTTGAAAAATCCATATCCTTTGTAAATTAATACAAAGGGGATAAAAGGGGTGAGGTGGGAGCTCTTTCGGTAACTAAAATTCATCTGATATGCCAAGACTTCCATATCGTGACCTCACAAGACATCCAAAAAAGTCAAATAGATATCAATAAAATTCCTTTAAAATCCACCATTTTAGCATGAACTATTCTAGGAATGGCATCAAGATCTCATGAAGGGTGTCATACTTGTCCATATGAAAAGTTGAAATGTCCTTTGAAATACCTATGAGATCAAGAATGTCGTCATCAATCAGCAATAATACAATCATGCAAGTCATCCTCAAAAGAGACTCGTGATTGCTAAAATTTATGGGGCACACTTAGAATGAACCATGAAAAAGACTTTCTAAGCCGTGTTAACAAAAACCCCCTTCACTAACTCTAGCATGGATTCGCGCAAGATACTCCATCCAAATCGGTGAACAATCGGGGTGGATAGGCCTATAAATTCTACTCCCCAACCTCAAAGAGGGGTTAATTTTTTTATCTAATATCTCACAGTGACTATGAATAGAATAAATATTGGAGGATTGCATCATATCTATAGTATATTTCTCAAAGAAACTGATCATGAAATCATCCAACCTTCTACCAGGTAATATACCTGTGGATAACGGGGAGTAGTCATGCTCCATGGGTGAGTCACTTCACATGATGATTCATAGATCACATGAAGGGTCTATGGAGTGTTATGTGAAGTACATCCCATAGGAACAATAGATCCTATGAGAGTTAAGACAAACTAAAATTGAATAAAACCAATGCATCCGCAAGGAAAAGGCCGAAATATAGACTAACATGGACGTCTTAAATAAAAAAATTTTGTTGACCCATGTTCTATTCATATGATCCTCCCAAAGTCATGTTATAGCACTATGACACATTTCCAAGATCTCAAAATTATCATTTAGAATTATTCTTGTGTCATATAAATCCCTCCATACATGTGATGTAAATTTCATAGACCCATTTGGATATATCACAATAGTCATTCGAAAGTCCCCATGGAAAAGTCTCTCCAGCCTCATGACATCCTTCTGATGCATTGCCTAACACATATAAGGGCACCTTATCATGTTAGTAAAGTATCACAAAATCATCTAGTCATTATAATGGGCTCTTCTACATCCTCTATACGTATTATCTATGACACATCATTCCCTTTGTGGATGTCAACCAATACATGTGACAACTTCTATACATGTTAGAAAGGATATGTGATTACTTCTGGAGGAAACCATATTGATTGTGTGATGTCTCCCAGAAAGGTCAACAATTTAATGTGACATCCTCCATATAGTTCAGGACATGTAATCATGGAATCCTAAGATTTAATAGCCTCAAACACCCTTGATGTGTAATCCCAAAATAAAAGGGAAAACAAAGAGTGTATGCCCAGATCTAGGGAGCTATGATGACTCTGATTCCTCCAATATTCACGATGTGTAGGCAAGATATTCAAGGTTCAAGCAGCATATTGATCATCCAGGTCGATCCTACTATCCAAGACCTTATCCAGAGTAATGAAATTGATCACTTGTTAACCCATGTTTCTCAAAACGATGGCAGATCATGTGGGCTCTGGGAGTTGCACTGATCAGGTCATTTACACTATACACCCTAGTGTTAGAAGGGATTCCATGGAGTGTAAAACCCAACTACCAGCATCATAAAGAATGTCCCCAATCAATAGGGAACTCATCCTGGTATAATCCCATAGCATTCCTGAATTCTTGAAGATGATAAAAATGTCCATAAGTGTGATAATCAAATCTAGTCTATCAGTAAGTTAAGAGATAACCAAACTACAATGAATCTAATTCGTACAAAACTCATGATACATCAGACACCTCACAAGTCATGAGCTCTATAGAAAAATACCCAAGGACTATCCTAGTACATAAGTCCTATATATATATTCCATGAGACTGATCATATATCCACCCTTATTTCTTACACATTGAAAAGTTCACACGATATTAGAGATATGAAAAGGAAACCTCATTAGGCATCATGAATTTCCACTAACCATGATGATCCCAGTATGTATACCCCAATGAGTGTCATGTTACGAACACCCCTCATTTAAGGGAATATATCATGGGGAAATTCCCAAGGGCTTGATTGATCTATCATGACTCTAATTTATACCATAACCAGGATACGTATGATATCTACTAGAGATATGAGCTCACAAATTTTGTGTCTTAGTACCCACACATATGTCCACTACGCATGATGCAAAATTGCATGGGATTAATGAACTATATGGGTTTTGATTCTTGTAATAAACAGGATACGTAGGATGCCTCATAATAGACCATTTCCCTCTTCATAATATTAACTGACTACCCACATGGAAACACACTCTAAAACATTCAATCATATATATTGAGCACATAATGTAGCTATTCATTTTTTGGAAATTGGATGAAGACTATTAGATACATATAGATGGATTCACTAATAAAATTGCACTTTTCTTAGTTTATCAATGAGATTTCATTTCACTGTTTAATGATATAATTATACAATGAGTCATTTTTAGGGTAACTTGTCTAATATCAGGATTAGGAAGAGATTCAGGAACATATCAAAAATCTATAAGAGAGTCTCGGAGTAGGAAATATTTTCCCACAAAAGGGTATTATGAGCCTGAACTCACATCATCATGACCAATGAGAGTCCACAAGGGTCACTGGGCCAAAAAACCCAGATGACCACCGGCCTTTGTAACGTATTTTTTACCCTATTACAGATAGGGGAACCATTGGAAGTTTCTATTAAAAGTGAAAATGGTATCCCGGCGAGTGGAACTCATTGCATGCCTCAAAAACTCGATGAAACAACTATATTGTGTCAACCTTTTCCTTCCATGAACTAGTTATCCTTTATTAGAAATTAATTTTGTGACTAACTATTTAATTTTTTCTATTCTAATACTTAAAACATATGAAATAGGGTGATTCAAAATGAATTTCCATAATTTAGGATTTTTTCCATGAAGATGGAAATCATAAATTCTTGTAGAATGTTAATGAAAATTGATGTTGGGGTAACCACTCTTTATTTTATGAGATTAATATATTAGTAAAATCATTTAAAGGAAATTTATTATTAGAGAAGTGATTTTGAATTGGGAATTCAGAATCAATTATTATAATGAGAATATAATTAAAATCAATTTTTGTTTTCCCTAATGAAATTGTAGAAATTTTTAAATCTTTTTTTGGAAAAAATAGTTTACTTAATGAAATTAAATATTTATGACGTTGGGATTGAAAACAAAGTTGCAAGAAGGATCCAAGGGGTTTTAATAACTAATGTACGTTTTGAAAAGGCATATATATTGAATTGAAATTGTAATGTGAATTTGATAAAACAATGTGTGAAATGGAATCAATATAGTAAATGGTATAAAATTGAAGTGGTAAATGTATTTGGCTCTTAATTTTAGTTTCATTATTATGATCAAATAATTTTTTGTTATATAGACTTTATTATTTTACATGAGTGGTGGTTCAATAAAGGAAATGGTAATAGTGATTTTGTTGAAACGTGGTTATAGTTGATAGACCAAGGTTGAACTCGGACCTCAGGTGGATTTGGTTGTGATTGATTGTTAAACCTGATATAAAAAAGACCCCTTAGTGGATATACGTGTTATATTTTTTCTTGAGGTGAGCATGACCCATAGGTAGGTGTAGGGGTAGTGGTTAATCCCAGGGTGAAAATAGCCCCTAGGTGTACAATGGAAGTATGGGTTTATTAATGATAGGTGCTAGATGTTTGTGTAGAAATGGTTATATTATCCCTAAATAGAGATGGGTCGACATGGTTATCATGAGATTCCAAAATAATCTCTAAAAGTAACTCAAGAAATTATGTACCATTCCTAGGGTGAATCTAGAAACCATGTTTGGAATTTGTTTATAGACTTCAATTAAATGTTTTTAATAGATTTACCTGATACTATCTTCTGAGATCTCATATGCATGCACATTTATTTAGACTGGTTATTTTATGGGAAGCCTTTTATAGTGTCCAAATAATTTTTACTCACATATATCATGTGACTCCATGGAAACTAACTACTCAATAATCCCACTTTTTTAGGTTTAGTTTTGGCTAAGGTTTGAGATTTCATGATAAAACTGGAGTATCTCAAATGAGATTTAGATTTTGAGGTAAGGTGAGGAACCATTATTTTAGTTGATGCTGTTATAATTTTATTTTTGATTTTTTTGATTTTTTTATTTATATATATTATCATCCTAGTGGTTGATAGTTCTTGTATTCTTGTGTGACTACTTTTCATTTGGTATAGAATATTAATTTTATTTTTCATTTATGCATACTGTGATTTTCAAGATGTTTAATTATTTCCTTATAGTTGTGTACTCTAATAGAGAGGGTATATTCTTCCAACAATACATACTTACACCCCCTGATCATAGTTAGTAGGCTCTATTCTATGGGGATGAATGAAAAATGTCACATGATAGAATGGTCCAGTTACTCTTTAGAGTGAGATGAGATGGGATATTAAATAAACATTGGTGGAAAGCATGGTATGAATGTGAGGTATGGTTATTTAGCCTCTAAAATTTATTTATGATGGAAGTAAGTGGATGCATTTTTTATCTATTTTGTTTATTTATATTACCAAGGAATATTTTATACATGTAGTGGTATATGTGGAAAAGAAATGGATGGTAAGGTTTTAAATAAATTTATGATGTGTGATGGTGATATAAATATTGTGATTAGTTGTATGGTAGTGGATTATAATACAAGATGCTGGTGATGATGCAGAGGGTGATAGTGATATCAATGTAGATTATATTGTTATACATAATGGATGTGTGATGTAAGGTGGTGGTAATATTGTATCAGATGGGGAGAGTCCACAATGGTGGAAATATAGTAATACAATTAGTGACCCAAAGGGTTTATAACTACCCAGTCGATGCATGTTATAGTGGGGAGTATCCCTTACTATGGAAACCAAAAAAACAATGAATAAATGTGTGGGTAAAAAGTGACCCATCCAATTGATATAAATGTTATAAAAATGTACTTGTGACTGGATAAATACTTGGCGATATAGATATGAGAGTGAGTTCTATGTGTAAAATAATCATTCATCATTCAATATAAATGTCATTATACCCCTCATGTGTGGATGATGGTCATGTACCCCCTCTATAATGTAATAATAGATGAAAAATGTCTTTTAAACTCCTCCATTGGAACCCATCCATCAGAGAATGTAGATATTGATTTGATAGAGAGGGTATCTATTTTGTGTTATTTTAACTATGGTACGGATCATCCCCCCATCAATGATGTGTTATCAAAAGGTCTATCCCCTAAAACAATGTATTCATTTCCTTCAATTCATATAATTACTCTGGTTTTTTAATAATCAGAAACGGTTTATGTTAATCCATAAATCTACATGCGAGTGTAATTTTTTTAGCAACTAAATATCATAGATAGACCTCTGTATTTAAATATGTTTTGGGTTTTTTGGATATCTAGTTAATTTATTAATTTTTTTAGTTTGGGATGAGTGTTTCCTAATATATTGTCAATTATCTATCGAATATCCTTCCACATACATCTATTTTTTCACAAATATTTTATTATGTGTTGAGATAGGGGATCTAAATTTTGTGGAAGGTGGAGTGTTATCTTCTATTAGTGGCTGCTAGAGATTAACTCGAGTTGACATCCCTTGATGGTAGTGGTTTTGGTATATCTTCTAGGATTTCCCATCCCTTTTTCAAAATCATGTTTTTTATGGTAATTAGAGTTTCAATAGAGAAATTTATTTCTATAGATATAGGTATTGTACTCTTGTAGAAGAAAATGATATAGAACATTTATGTTGAAATGGATCACCCTCTACTACTCCCTCATCAAATTCTTAATTAGGTTGTAAAATCCATATTTATCTCACAGAATATTCACTTTATATCCATGTTGTGATTTTGTTAATCATTCTATTTACAAATTAATATTATTATCTCCTAAAAAATATTGATTATGGGTTTTATATTGGATCATACCAAAGAGGATTTTGATTTAGTGAATCTCTCTACCATGGCTAGGAAGTTAGATAACCTGAAGCTGATATTTACCTAGAGTCCCTTCAGCTGGTCTGGTTCCTTCATCTAACATTAAAATGACCTTGGTTTAAATGGAATATCTATCAATATCTCCCTTATGTGAGGATATTTTGTGATTTTTTTACATCTCCGATATCTTTTTTCCAACAAGGATCCTCTAGTTGTTGAGGATTTCCTTCAATTACCGTCCCCACCGAGCATGTATCTGCATAAGGAAGACGAGTTTAGGACAATTTTTCTAGATCCCTTGGCTAGAGTTTTTATGAAAATTGATTCTATAAGTGAGTGTTAAAGTACAATTATAGGTGACATAGTTGATTCTAATATTATCATCTCCTTGAATATAACCTCTATCTTGGAGGGTGTTATCCCATTGAACATTTTCCATCAATAGTGATTCACTTTCAAAGTGTTTTATCTTGGTATTGATTTCCCTCATTGATACTTCATTCATGAATACCTCTCATAAAGTAGTCGAACCAATATTTGTAGGATTTAGGCATGATATTTTATCTTGGTTTTCATTGGAACCATCTGGTGAATTGATTCATAATTGTGATAGGTTATTCTACCACAAGGATGGGTTTGAGTCCCAAGAAATTAGGTTTCCTTCACCATCTTTTACTCTCTCTTTTAGGGTTCTCATAGAAGGTCACACTAAAGTCACTATCATCTATACCAACTATTTCATTCTCTTAATAAATGTCTGTTAAGAGATACCCATGTATTCCTCTATTATGTTTCATTTAAAAAAAACATAAGTATTATTTTTTCTTCTAGTGGTATGATGAAAAAATCTATATCTATATATTACGCTATTTCGGAGTCAATTTCTTCTACTTACTAGGGTCCATGGTTTTTAGATTGTAAGGTACTTTCGATCTATTACTCCTTATCTATATTATTATTTAGAATAATAATAGATTTGGATACCTATAAAAATTACATTTCTCACTATTGAATTTTATAAAGACCATATTTAATTGATTGTTGTTCTATAACCAAAGAATAAATTTGAAAGAATTCATGATTTTATATCCAAACATCTTATAAAAAATTGCATGAATTTTATTCCATCTAATATTAATATATAGATGTTTTTGAAATCGTACATAAAAGTGGATTTTTTTTCAAATACTATTCTCAAAACATTACTATCAAGGTTAGTGACTCCTCTTTATCAATGTATATGATTATAATTTATGATAAATATGATGTGGTAGTTAGATAAGCTCTATGAAAAAAAAATTCATATTTTAACCCAAGAAAACTGACAAGGTTCATTGATGGGGATTTTAACAGTATTATTGATCATTAAAGAAATAGAGGGGGACATCTACTTGAGAAAAATTGTGAATGATTGCAACTCCTTTTTTTGGTTAAATTAGCCTCGTGAAAATCATATAATAATGTGATGATTTTAATTTGTGGAACAACAAGAGGTGTAAAAACCAAAATTGTAGTTGAATGGATACATTTTTATGTAATCTAGAAGGGATCACCTCCTTACATCACCCAAATATTTCACACTTGGATTGGTCCCTCTTAGATATTTCACCACTTTGGATTAAACTTAAATCATTGAGCGTGGGTGAGGAGAACATCTTATTCTCTAACCTGTGGATGAAAGTCAAAGACTTTTTGAGAATAATTGATAATTGATAATGTTATTCCACACATCATCATCTATTGGTGGATTTAAAATTAATATTATGAGACATAAAGGGGATCACCTAGAGTGGCATAAAAATGGGACCTAAAATCACACTATATTGGATAAACTAAAAACTAAAATCAATCATATTAAATATAGTCTATTGAAATTTTGGGATGAGAATAATTTTCTTCTACTATTTACAGAACAAATAATCTTGGTAATGAAATTTCCTGAGGTAGAAAAAGTATCATAAAAAAAATACATATCTTTGCATGTGAGGGAAGGATATAAGAACACAACATATTTTTATGAAAGTGTTAATGGTAATAAATTCATTGTAAAAATGAACATAATTATTAGAGATATATCTTATACTAATGATGTAGAGGTAGTATGTGACCTTTATATTCATAATATTTATTCTATTATCACATGCTTGATAGGAGATGAGGGTGTGAATTACCCTTAGAGAGTTATATATGATAATATATTCAAAACATAATAAGAATTACAGAGGATTATAAAAATTAATTTATGAAAATAATTTCATAGAAGGTTGAAATAAACAAAAATTTCATCAATATAAATTAATACAGTCTATTCAGATATGATTTTTTTCTTGGTTACTTCTTCAGTGAATATTGGGAGATTTAAAAAAGGATCCCAATGAAGGAGTTTAATATTTCTTCTTTTTGGGTACCCTTAAATGTTTCACATATTCCACTCCTCTGGTACATATCCCTAATTTGAAGCATCAAATCTCCTTAAAAAAGCATCAAATCATAATTATTTGAAAATTTTCATATAAAAGAGTATTTTAACCTCAATAATGGAGACTTATATCTCCATTCAAACCTGATATCATGTGAGAGAAATATATATATAAAGGGTAGGATTATGCGAGACTAAATTGGTTAGGATCAATAAATGATTTCATATCACAATAGGAAAGTAGTTTGGTCGAATATTATTGTTAAATTTGAAATAGAAAAGGAATATAATCAAATGTACTAGAACTATATTATGAGGATCATTAAATGATATAGTTTCATATAGTGGGTTTATAATTTATTATTATATTGTAATTAGAATCCATGATTTTTTTATCACTATCATAAGAAAATGGTTAAATTTATTTATGTTAGTGATATTAATTATTCAAGGTGACCTTATTTCTCATGGTATTTCTTTCAAGAATTTATATGCTATCTTTATAAGTTTTAACAAGGGTATTGAGAATGGAGAAGTGCGGTCATTCACTCGAAGATGATCTTTCACTAAAGTATCTCACTAGTTTTCATTAATGACATGATTTTTTTTCATAAAAGAAAATATTACATATATGTATTTAATAAAACCATGGATTTTTATGGAATTTGAAGAAAAAAATATATTATTACTATAAATATAAATTTATACATCTCCTCTAAATACTGCACTGGATGTTCAAAATTGATTGAGAGTTATATGAGAATCAATAGAAGAAGAAAGACCATTATGTATATGGGAACACCAATATCTTTGTGTATGATACACATACATCACTTAGAGGGATTAATGAATAAAATCTCTAAATATATAAACAATTGGAAGATTTTATTCATTTCATGAATCACCCTTTTTAACTATGTTTTCCCCTCTAGGGAAATTCTGATTCATTATGTTATCAGGGTCCCTAAAGAAGTTATAAGGGACACTAAAGGGGTTATTAATTGATTCATCTAGGTCTCAAAAAAGTGTAAAAAACTCCTAAAGGTTGTCTTGTATGGATGATACCATTGAAGATGGAGGTATCAATATGAGGAATCATGGGAAGACCATGAAATGTATTCATAGAAAGATATCTAGGATTTTTCTTTTGGGAAAATCTCATTCAACTATATTTGTCAGAAAAAATATGATAATGGATTCCATTCCCTACATAGTTAGAATTATTTAGTTTCACATCTCTTTCATAACATTCAAGGGTCCTTTTTCACCATTCATGCATATTTTAACTAGAATGTAGGAAGAGCTGACTAATTGTATTGGAATGGTAATTGGTTAGAACATGTGTGGATCTTTTTAGGATTCTTAACAACTGAAAGAAACTTTTTTTAGAAACTATTCAGTCTATATTCAATAAATATATACATTCAAATGAAAAAAAATTCTGTTGTACAATATAAAACTAATAAAGGATTTATACAATTGCGTTTTCACTAAATTGGTCCTAGTAGAGTTTAATATTTTGGAGTCCATCATCTCATTCATATGAAAACAAAATATAATGCATGATAAAAAGTGTTTTTGGTACAAACCAATACAAGTAAATATTGTTTTTTAATGTGTGATATTAAAAACCATTCCATTATAACTGATCATGAATTAAAACAAAATGGTTTACAATTATATTCAAAATTCATATATTGTAGAGAATAAAAATAGAATCACTGGTTTATTTTTTTTAATTGGATTGGGATCAATTAATTTGGATCCTCCTAGGGATTAGTATGGAGATCTCAGTTCATCTAGGCTCGATAAAATAGTTTTTGGAATACATGATTTCACAATACAAAAAACTCTCATATTGAATCTTAAATGTATATCATGGTTTGTTTTTGGGTTTTTGGGTTTTATAGTAATCTTGAAATGAGTATTAAAATCATGAGAGGAATTTTACTACCTATTTTAAAAAATTTAGGGTTTTATATCTTATCATTGATTTAGGATCTCTGATCAAGAGAATAGATCATTACCCAACATATAATCCCTTGACTCATACACCCCTATCCTATAACAAAACATATTATTTTTATATTGACTTTAATACAAACTAAATCAAACCAAAATTTTATTATCAAATATTAAAGTATCAACATACATCATTGAGCAACTTAAATAGATATTTCCTTTTAGGATTTTAGTTTTGGACAATTAAGATAAAACCTTTAACGAAAAAAAATTTATATTTCTCATCTAATGTAATTTATTTCCTCTATAATAAGAATGTGTTATTTCATATATGGTATTTAACATCACCCAAAAAATTATCCACACATGATATCCTTCTAGAAAATCCATATAAAATACTCCTCTTTATAACTCGGGGAAATGAATATATATGAAGTGTAGGCATAAATGCTCAGTAAGTGTAAACAAGGGTGTTGATAATAAAAAATCTCATGTTAGAATAATATGAGAATAATGATATTAGAACACAATAAAAGTGTATGGAAATAACATATGAGATTCATAGATAACAAAATATGACTCATAAATTATGATTTATAGAAAAAATATTTTGTATAACATAAGACAAAATTCTTATGAGTCAATAGTTAGGAGACATATGAAGTCATCCTTTTCCCAATTAAAACATTAAAACTTATTGAAATCATAGAAAAATAAATATGTCATCTTGGTATATTATATGCATCACCCATATTCACTCATATTTCATCTCTAATCAAATGACACAAAATCAGATAATTCCAATCACTATTTCTCTAGAGAATTAATCATTACCAAATGAATAAGTGATTGATACCATGGGCTCATCCATCATCTTTTACGAAATAAATGAACATAGAATAAATAAAACACATAAATTATTTCTTTTTAATATTTCATGAACAAAAACACACCTTTTGACCCATAAACATATGAACAAAATGCCATTGATCTTAGCTTAATTATCCCATGGAAAAGAAAGTAGTTTCATTATAATTTCCCTAAAAAATCATCATAATATATCCACAGAAATAATGTGGTTGGTATCATTAGAACACATCCAAATGGATCTTAATAAATAATAAAGGATTTTGGAATTCAGAAAAACACCATTAAAAATCTATCGATATATTCTTTAAAAAATAAGAATAAATATCCTTTTAATTATGTACTGTTAAAAAATGAAAATTTCAAAAACATTTATAATTTTTTTATTTAAAACCCCATGGAAACATTGAAAAAATTATAATTGAGGAGGAATAATCATGATTATGGGAAAATGAGATCAAGTTGTAAATTTTAAAAAATATTGTTTTAACGACTTTATGAAGAAAGTCAAATGTGATCTATATAGAAAATTTTAAAACAGATACTTTTTCAAACCATTATAAAAATGAAAATATATTAAAAAAATGAATTTATCAAATTATTTATTTGTAGATAATATAAATATTTAAATAATATAAAAAATATTGATATATAAACAAAATTGTTTAGTAAAAAACAAAAAAAAACCCAAAATGAAATGTAATTAAATAAAACTCATTGTGAAATTAAAAATAAAATTACATTAGAAACAAGAACATGAAAAAAATTTAATACCAATAATTAAATATAAAAATGATATAAAATTCCATAGAGGAAATATATACACCATATTAATATATACAGTATCATAATACTGAACATGTCTAAGATAAGTAAAATTGAGATAAAGAAACTTTATAGGCATGGTAACCATTAAATCAAAACTAATCAAAGAAAATATATTGAAATAAAACATCAAATACCATTAATTAATAGATAATGATTACATATATTTTCATGGAGTTATTATAAACACCCTGTATAATAAAATTGGTTCATAACATGAAATAAGTCTCTATGAAATTAAATTAAGACAATAAACACTTATAATCTTTACAACACAAAAAAATACATTGGAAGAAAGAACCAGATTTAGATTCTTAAATAAAATAAATTAAATTAAAAATTATTATATGACATTAATGGGTCTATGAATCCACATAACACAAAATGAATGTAAACATGGGTAACAAAATAGAACTTGTTTAAAAAAAATGAAATTGACACAAAGATACACTTACTCCCTTTGTAATTGTTGAATCAAAAACCATTGAATAAAAACATAGATAGATTTATAAAAACATTTAATTCAGTGAAATCATAATAATTTAAAATAATGTCTTTTATAAACACCAGATAAAATAAATCAACAGCTGAATTAAAACTATATATCAATAAAAGTAAATTAAGAAAAAACCCCTTGAAATATCATAATATTTGGAAGTAAGAATATATAAATGATGTGATAATGCTAAATAAATGTAAATACATATAAAAAATAATTAACAAAACATTAAAAAATAATAGTTTATAATTTATAATCTTTGAATAATATAGCCAATTCATAAATGATATGAACGAATGTAGGTACATTGAGTTAAGAACCCATTTACCTCAAACTTCCACATAGTCAAATGCACTCTAGCATCCATTTATAATAAATATATATTTATTATTCATATGAATACTATATTTATTAATAGTTTGTTTACATTATATCATCCATTCATAATTCCTTAATACCCATATATTTCTTATTTATTTTTAAAATTAACATTTGTGTTTTAACAGTTCTGCTTCCTCACTTTAGATTGAGGAATCTATTCCTTGAGTGTTTTTAAATATTTAATTATAAATATAATTTTTATGATATGGTATTTCATGTGTCTGATATATTTATGGTGTCCTATATCAATTTAATAGAATTTATATTTATGTTTTTTATTGATTTCATAAAAATTTCCTTTCATGGTTATTATAAAATTAATAAGGTATAAAATTTATTGGTAAATATAATTTTTAATATTACCAATACAAAATTATGGATATATAATAAATTCATCATTATTAAATATTATTTATCTTATATTTTTCCTTATTCATTAATGAGATTAATATTATAACAACATTCACGTAGGTGGTAAAACTGACCAAAATATGAACATCTTATAACGGTTGAATGAGTTGGAATGTGTAACGCCCCGAACCTAGTTGCCTAGAGTCGGTGCATTACTTCGTAACATTGGCATGATCACAAGAAAGATCAAATCTCGAAAGACCGATTGGTTTAGTAGCCTTGGGAACACTAGATATATTCATAAGTTTTACATTACATCATAAAATGAAAAACTACTACAACAACATAATGTTTCCACAGTCCACACTATAATCCCCTCATAATATCCCTGCAGGTCATTCATAACTTACATCTTCACTTCCTGGGAAAAAATAAAACATAGAAAAGGGGTGAGCTCAAATGCCCAGTAAGGATAACAATATAGCGGAAACTTTCATCAATAAGAATAAACATTTAAGGAAATGTATAACTAAAACAAAAGCCTTTTAAAAATGAACTTTCAACATGGTATGGCATAAATAAAATGAAATAATTCCATTTACTTATTCACATGGATATTCTACTAATCGAATAATCACATGCAAAAATCAATAACTACTTTCATAATGTTGGAATGTATAATGCCAGACTATCATAACCACATATCCAAGGCCTCGTGCCAAGACTACAAATAAGATTTTGTCAAGGCCTTGTGCCAAGACACTATTTTGTCTCATGAGACCTACCGATGCATCGAGGAGCTATAGCGGGCTCCACCCGTCACATATTAAGTCCAATGCATTCCCATATGAAAAGGTTTAAATATAACATAAACATTCATATTAAAACTAGCATACGAAATGTCAATACTTTCACCATAAACTATGAATTGTATAAAAATAGCACATCCACAGTCAATCATATCACAAAACCTTCAATACAATATATAAGTTTTGTATCATAATAAATCAACTTCAAATAATCTTAAAATCCATCAAAGGATGTTGACATAGATGAAATCAAAATTCTTTTTAAAGAAATATCTCCTTTTATTTTAAAATCATTTAAGATCCATATAAAATAAAACATTTTCTTTGAAAATAATCTTATAAGCTTGTAAGGGAAGCTTTGAAGATTTTATAGCGGCGGAAAATAGCCGCACCCGCCGTATAAGTTAAAAAAACATTCTTACCTTAATTCTGTCGAAAAGGTTAAAAGGGACCTTGTTTTGAAAACGACGGAAAGATTCCTTTATAAACCACTTATAAAAGTCAAAAAGGGTATAAATGACTTTAACTCATATTCTAGTAAATAGTAAAAATGTTTTGAAATACATTTTTAAGAAACATGGATGTGGATGATAAAGAGATCCCAGTAGATTATTACATATAAACAACCTCGGATAATGAAGAGATTGTGAAATAACCCTTACCTTGTACTTTTCCTTGGTTGGGGTAGGTTAAACTCCTGTATAATGGTGAAATAATTGTTATTAAATTATACAAGAATCATATACATTAATATGATATCATATATGATCTTTTAATATTGATTTGATAATAATATCTTAGTATTATCATTATATCGGGTGTTAACTTACTTGTTTTCTTTTATATGTTTTGTTACGTAAGACATGTTTGTAAAGGATAGGTTGTATATTATTAATATCCAGAATGATATCAAGTCCTTAAACATCATTTTTAAATCATCAAATGATAATTATACTTGAATGGATACGATGGAGAATGAATCTCATCGCGTTCGTGGAGACGGTAGTCCGTACGTACGCACGAGCGACAATATCATTCTTTTGATATTAAAATAATATATAAATGGATGGTATATCATATATACAGAATCATTAACATGTTATATTTATTATTTACATGAGTTACACATCATTATTATACCCATCCAAATAATATTATATTGAATAACAATGACACCACGACGTGGAGACGGTAAGCCGTACGTACGCACGTATGGTGACATGTTATTCAAAGGGTGGATAGAATACTGAATATGATTGTACCATATTTATAATAACATCACAGTATATGTGAGATACTGGAGTTATTATTTTAGAATGGTAAGAACAATGGAAGAAGAAGTGGAAGAAGAAATGAACTTGGAGAAGGGTGGTGAAATCATTACCTCTTCTTCGGGTTCTTCCTTTTGATTTGATCAAAAGGGATCCTTAGGTTGGCTTTCTGATCAAACTAAGGCCACTAGGTTGTATTGAGAGATGTTGTGAGAGTATTTGGTCAGAGTTTGGCCGAACCAAAAGGCTTTGAAGGTGTGAAGAAATGAGAAGGAGGAGTGCCCTTTTATAAGAGGGGTGAGGGGCACCTTTGGAAAAGCTAGAAATATTAATTTCTATTAAATTCATATTCGGTTTCTAAAGGCTCCAAAGTTGATTATTCAAAGGTTAAGGTGGGGATAGGTCGAAAAACACTCAACCAATATAATTTAGACAGGTTTGGGTACTTATATTAACCTTATCTTTAAGTATTAACTCTAAGTTAATTAGTTTCACTTTTACAATGTCTCTTTGTATTTTTATATAATATGGTTACTAAACTTACTATATACATCCCAGAGACCCCCAAGTGGTACATTAATGATGAACCTATCATGATATAAGTCTCTTGGCCGAACCTTAGATTTTTAGGAATTTTATATCAATTAATAATATAATATTTGTTTAAGAACTCTTTTATGTCAATTTTGACAGTATTCAATAGTTGATTTTTGTGAAACTCATAACAGATTGATTACTTCGAAAAAAGTCAATTAAATCAATCCTAATATATCATAGTATCCTAGAAAATTAGTTTAATTCATTAAAAGTTTAATATTATATTTATTTGGGTATTTATAATATCAATTATTTTAATTTTTCACTATTATAGTAATTACTGCATCATCATTGTGTCATATATAAAATAAATTATTTAATGTCTAAAAATTATAAATAAAATATCATTATGTAGGAAATATTTTTATCTTTCTAATGAATATTTATAATCTAAAATCCAACATATATAACACTATGTAACAATTGTTTTTCTAAAAGATATATGCTTGTGTCATTTTTGTATTTATTTTAACTAAATTAAAATAAAGTGTCATTATCACTTACAAGTGGATCCATGGGGTCCCAAAATAGAACCAAAGATTCCCATGGTCGACCATGTATCAACCAATAGGGTTAAGACACGTTTTAGGGTAATTTAGTATTATTATAATATTATTTTTTAACCCTTATTTACCGGATTTACCCTTAACCATGGTAAATAAAATATTTACCGCAGTAATTATTCAAAATGTCTAAAAATAAAAGTTACCCATTTACACAATTTGAACATCCTGATTCCAAATATGGAATCCATTTTCCTAAATTCAAAACACAGAAGTGGCAGAAATTAATTTAAAATTAATTCCCGCTGTCAAAACAAAAAGCGTGTTTTTAAGAGATAATAACTATCAAAAGATTGACACTTGTTTATGTTCGGTTTAATTGTAAAATTATGTCCAATGACCAACATTATATTAAATGGTAAAAATATATTCTAAATATACTTTAAAACCACTCAAATTCGTAATTTATCACTATTAATTATTTTGATTAAAAAAGTTGTTTTTAATTAAAATTTAGTAATTTTCACTATTCATCAAAATATGAAAGTTATCCGAAATGTACCAAAATTTCACCTTAGGCTAAATTCGATATTCCGAATCCAAAAATGAAGTCCATTTTCAAATATAAAATATATATAATTTCAAAAAGTAGGTATTACTATTCATAACGGCTAGTTTGATTAGTTATGGTGTGTTAGAACTCGGTGTTGCGTACAACACACGCTATCACATTATTCAAAGAGAAGCGTACCGTAGAAGTTTGGGGTGTTACATTCTCCCCTCCTTCAAATAATTGCGTCCTCGCAATTTCTAGGGAATTACTGCATAAAAAGACTCGGGTGGTTCTTCATCATAAGTTCCTCGGGTTCCCACGTTGCCTCTTCCATCTTATGGTTTCTCCACAAAACTTTTACCAGACGCGTCGTCCGGTTTCTCAGCACTCGTTCTCTCGTATCAAGAATCTTGACGGGCTCTTCGCAATAAGACAGATCGGGTTCCAGTTCTAATTCCTCATAGGTGAGTACATGCATCGGATCAGGCATGTATTTCCTCAATAGAGATACGTGGAACACATCGTGAACTTTGGAGAGACTTGGCGGCATTGCCAATCGGTAAGCTACAACCCCAATTAGTTCTAGAATTTCGAAAGGTCCGATGTACCTGGGACTCAATTTACCTTTCTTACCAAAACGTATGACTCCCTTCCACGGAGATACCTTCAGAAAAACATGATCACCGACTTGAAATTCCAAATCCTTCCTTCGATTATCGGCATAGCTCTTCTGCCTACTTTGAGCTGCTTTGATGTGATTTTGGATTACTTTCACCTTTTCCACCGTTTCCTCCACCAGTTCTGGGCCTACAAGTTTTCTTTCACCAACGTCATCCCAACAGGTTGGTGTACGACATCTCTTTCCGTATAACGCTTCATATGGTGCCATCTGAATACTCGAATGGAAGCTATTGTTATAGGAAAATTCTACCAGAGGTAAATATTGATCCCACATACCCTGAAAGTCAAGTGAGCAAGATCTCAACATGTCTTCTAAGGTTTTAATAGTCCGTTCTGATTGTCCGTCTGTTTGAGGGTGGTAAGTAGTGCTCAAATGAAGTTCAGTATCCAGGGATTTCTGAAGACTTTTCCAGAATCTTGAAGTAAAACGGGGATCACGATCAGAAACAATCGATAGGGGTACTCCATGAAGTCTCACAACATCATTAATATATAGTCTTGCTATACGTTCCAGGGGTAGATCTTCTCTTATAGAAAGAAAATGTGCTGTCTTGGTAAGACGATCAACAATAACCCATATTGCATCATTCCTTCTAGGAGTCTTTGGTAGCCCCATAACAAAGTCCATCATAACATTGTCCCATTTACACTCCGGTATGGGAAGAGGTTGCATGACTCCTCCAGGCTGTTGCCTTCTAGCTTTCACTTGTTGACAAACCATACATCTTGACACAAAATCAGCAATCTCCCTCTTCATGTTGTCCCACCAAAAATGTTCCTTCAAATCTCTATACATTTTGGTGCTCCTAGGGTGTATAGAGAAATTGTAACTATGAGCATCATCCAGCAATTCCCTTTTTAGATCAGGTATATTGGGAACACAAAGTCTCTTCCCGAATTTCAAAATACCATTTTCATACACAAAGTCTCTCAATCTCCCATCATTCACAGCTTTAATCTTCTTTTGGAATTCTTCATCATCGGTCTGAGAACTCTTAATCCTTTCTAGTAAAGATGGTTTGGCAACCATTTGAAAAAGAATTGATGTTTCACCTTCCCGGGTTATTCCCATGTCCATCTTCACTAGATCCATAAAAATTGGATCCCTTTCAATTCTCATATTGTTCAAAACTCCATGGTCTTTTCTACTCAAAGCATCTTCCACCTTGTTTACCTTCCCTGGGTGGTAGTGTATTGTACAATCATAATCCTTGAGTAATTCAAGCCATCTCCTTTGCCTCATGTTGAGTTCTTTTTGTGAGAAAATATACTTCAAACTCTTGTGATCAGTATAAATCTCACATTTGTCACCATAGAGGTAGTGCCTCCATATCTTCAAAGCAAATATCACTGCTGCTAACTCGAGATCATGAGTAGGATAGTTTTGTTCATGAATTTTCAACTGTCGTGATGCATAGGCAATAACTCTATCATTCTGCATAAGGACACAGCCAAGTCGTTTCTTCGATGCATCACTATAAATAACGAACCCATCATTCCCCGATGGTAGAGTCAATATAGGAGCATTGACTAATCTTCTCTTCAGTTCTTTGAAACATTATTCACACTCTTTTGTCCAAAAAAATTTAACCCCTTTACGTGTGAGCTTCGTTAATGGGTTAGCCAATCGGGCAAAATTCTGGACGAAACGTCGATAATAACCTGCCAAACCAATAAAACTACGTACCTCAGTTATACTCGTAGGTGCTGGCCATTCTTGGATTTCCTTGGTCTTAGAAGGATAAACAGAGATTCCATCTTTAGAGACAATATGGCCAAGAAAAGAAATCTCCTGAAGCCAGAATTCACACTTGCTAAACTTCCCATATAATTCATGCCTCTTCAGAGTCTTCAAGATAATGCGCAAGTGATTTTCATGATCTTCGTAGGTTTTGGAGTATACCAAGATATCATCAATAAATACCACCACAAATTCATCGAGATACTCCTTGAAAACTCTATTCATTAGATCCATGAATACAGAGGGTGCATTAGTCAATCCAAACGGCATTACAGTAAACTCGTAATGCCCGTACCTGGTTCGAAATGCTGTTTTCGGAATGTCTTCCTTCTTCACACACAACTGATGGTATCCAGATCGAAGGTCAATCTTTGAAAAGTATTGAGCTCCATGCAGTTGTGCAAATAAATCATCAATACGAGGTAGGGGATACTTGTTCTTTATCGTTATAGCATTGATCTCCCTGTAGTCGATACATAACCTCATAGATCCATCTTTCTTTTTAACAAAAAGAACAGGGGCTCCCCATGGAGAAAAACTAGGGCGAATAAATCCCTTATTACTCAATTCCTCTAGTTGTTTCTTTAGTTCGACTAACTCTATAGTGGCCATTCTATAAGGGGTCTTCGATATAGGCCTTGATCCAGGAATCAAATCAATAGAAAACTCAACTTCTCGTTCTAGAGGATGTCTAGGTAAATCTTCTGGAAATACATCTACAAATTCTTTCACAACAGGTACATCCTCTATTTGAACATTCCTTTCCTCACCCGTAATTATTTCATTCTCTTCCTCCCCAATAATTGAATTTAGTTGAGCTATTGAGGGTGGATCTAAAAAAGAATTAGGTGGTGACGATACTGCTCTAAAAATAAGGTGTTCCTTATCATTATCATCAAGAATCGTAACCTCTTTCTTCTTACAATAAATCTTCGCATCATAGTCCTAAAGCCAGTCCATACTGAGGATTATATCAAACTCAATCATAGGTATGACGATGAGATCAGCAGATAAAGAAAATTTATGTGTTCTAATGGGGACTGATTCACAGAACTTTGTTGCAACGATACTTCCCTTAGGAGTTTTAACTGACAACCCCCTTATTAAATCAAATTGGAAATATCTAATTTTCATAGAAAACTGGGAAGATATGAAACAATGTGATGATCCAGAATCAAATAATGCATTTGCTAAACTTGAGGAAACCATTAAATTACCTGCCACCACGTCTTTCGGAGCTTCTACCTCAGCAGTAGTGATAGCATAAGCCTGGCCTTGATCCCTTGGCCTTTTCTGAGGTAAGTTCTCCTGACGCTTAGGGAATGCATTTGCATAATGCCCCATCTCCCTGCAATTGTAGCACTGAACGTTGGTAGCTTCCTTCTTCCCCTTGCAATCATGAGCTTGGTGGCCTTTTTCACCACACTTGTAACAGACTCCCATTCCCTTCAAGCAAGTACCGGGGTGTTTCTTCCCACATTTACCACATGATGGATATTCAACCTTTCCTTTCTTCCCCTTATTTCCATTCCCAGATTGATCAGCAGGTCTCTTCTTCTCTTGCTTTGCTTTAAAGTCATAAGACTTAGAGAATTCCTTTTCGGTCTTGATAGCACATGAGACAATGTCTTCGTACGATGAAAAGGATTGTGAGACTAATGCTCGACGGAGAAATGGTTTTAACCCATCAAAGAAACGATCAATCTTACTTCTTGGGTTGCGAATATAATCTCCAGCATACGTTGCTAACCTTGTAAAGTTAGCCTCATACTTTGTGACATTCTCATCCTCCTTCTGTCTCAGACTCAGAAATTGCCTTTCCATATCTGCTCGTTGGTCGCGAGGGAAGTATTTTTCTAAAAACAGATCTTTGAACTCCCTCCATTCCATATTTGATACTTCATCATCTTCCTTCATGTTCTGAATCAATGATCACCATTGATCAGCATCTCCAGTGAGGCGGTAAACTGCCATGATAACTTTTTCCCTTTCACTGCTCCCCAAAGCCTGAAATATTTTCTCTAGGGAAAATATCCATTGCTCAGCTACTAAGGTATTTATATTCCCATTGAACGTTGGTGGTTGTTGCCTCATGGATCGATCTAACATTGATCCTCCACGCTGCGGATCAGGGTGCTCCATACGGGTAAGGTTATTATTCATAACCTGAGTAAGTTGTCCCAGTATGGTGATTAGCTGATCAGCACCAGTTGCATCACCAGCCCCACTATAATTATCTTGAGCAGGAGGGAAATCCCTACATGGAGTGCATGCATTGATACGGTTTCCATTTCTTCCACTAGGAGCCATTTCTAAACAATGGCATAAACTAGATCAGTTTATGAATCAAAATACATAATCCCATACTTATAAAACACTTAACATAAATTGAACTATTTATGGATATAATCCATAATCATAAGAATTTTTTTCTTTGAGGATGTATATACTCATAATCCCTTCAAAATGATTTGTAAAGAAAATGAGAGTTATCCTAAGCATATCCCCCGGGAGTGTCGTAACCAAGAGTGCAGAAAGGCCCGTTGTCGTGCACCAGTTCCCGTTCGAGTCTAGCTCAAAGTGGTGTTTTCGGGTTTTACCCCTAGGTACATCTGTGCCAGAGCCGCCTCTACCTGCTCGTATCCAGACAGGGATGTATTGCTCGGAAAACTCACAAAATCTCTACAATACCAAAATTCTAGGAAGTTATTCTATACTAATCCTCAAAGTTCATCTTAGGTCTACGTGCTCTAATCAGAGTTTATCTAAATCTAGCTTCCAAGGTTTGTACTAAACTTCCTCTGATACCAACTGTAACGCCCCGACCCTAGTTACCTAGAGTCGGTGCATTACTTCGTAACATTGGCATGATCACAAGAAAGATCAAATCTCGAAAGACCGATTGGTTTAGTAGCCTTGGGAACACTAGATATATTCATAAGTTTTACATTACATCATAAAATGAAAAACTACTACAACAACATAATGTTTCCACAGTCCACGATATAATCCCCTCATAATATCCCTGCAGGTCATTCATAACTTACATCTTCACTTCCTGGGAAAAAATAAAACATAGAAAAGGGGTGAGCTCAAATGCCCAGTAAGGATAACAATATAGCGGAAACTTTCATCAATAAGAATAAACATTTAAGGCAATGTATAACTAAAACAAAAGCCTTTTAAACATGAACTTTCAACATGGTATGGCATAAATAAAATGTAATAATTCCATTTACTTATTCACATGGATATTCTACTAATCGAATAATCACATGCAAAAATCAATAACCACTTTCATAATGTTGGAATGCATAATGCCAGACTATCATAACCACATAGCCAAGG
The DNA here is from genome assembly GCA_963277665.1 of Viscum album. Classification (NCBI taxonomy): domain Eukaryota; kingdom Viridiplantae; phylum Streptophyta; class Magnoliopsida; order Santalales; family Viscaceae; genus Viscum; species Viscum album. Next base: position 511,045,978 of record OY728142.1, on the reverse strand, counting down.
ACTCGTGCCAAGACATCAAATAAGATTTTGTCAAGGCCTTGTGCCAAGACACTAGTTTGTCTCATGAGACCTACCGATGCATCGAGGAGCTATAGCGGGCTCCACCCGTCACATATTAAGTCCAATGCATTCCCATATGAAAAGGTTTAAATATAACATAAACATTCATATTAAAACTAGCATACGAAATGTCAATACTTTCACCATAAACTATGAATGGTATAAAAATAGCACATCCACAGTCAATCATATCACAAAACCTTCAATACAATATATAAGTTTTGTATCATAATAAATCAACTTCAAATAATCTTAAAATCCATCAAAGGATGTTGACATAGATGAAATCAAAATTCTTTTTAAAGGAATATCTCCTTTTATTTTGAAATCACTTAAGATCCATATAAAATAAAACATTTTCTTTGAAAATAATCTTATAAGCTTGTAAGGGAAGCTTTGAAGATTTTATAGCGGCGGAAAATAGCCGCACCCGCCGTATAAGTTAAAAAAACATTCTTACCTTAATTCTGTCGAAAAGGTTCAAAGGGACCTTGTTTTGAAAACGACGGAAAGATTACTTTATAAACCACTTATAAAAGTCAAAAAGGGTATAAATGACTTTAACTCAAATTCTAGTAAATAGTAAAAATGTTTTGAAATACATTTTTAAGAAACATGGATGTGGATGATAAAGAGATCCCAGTAGATTATTACATATAAACAACCTCGGATAATGAAGAGATTGTGAAATAACCTTTACCTTGTACTTTTCCTTGGTTCGGGTAGGTTAACCTCCTGTATAATTGTGAAATAATTGTTATTAAATTATACAAGAATCATATACATTAATATGATATCATATATGATCTTTTAATATTGATTTGATAATAATATCTTAGTATTATCATTATATCGGGTGTTAACTTACTTGTTTTCTTTTATATGTTTTGTTACGTAAGAAATGTTTGTAAAGGATAGGTTGTATATTATTAATATCCATAATGATATAAAGTCCTTAAACATCATTTTTAAATCATCAAATGATAATTATACTTGAATGGATACGATGGAGAATGAATCTCATCGCGTTCGTGGAGACGGTAGTCCGTACGTACGCACAAGCGACAATATCATTCTTTTGATATTAAAATAATATATAAATGGATGGTATATCATATATACAGAATCATTAAAATGTTATATTTATTATTTACATGAGTTACACATCATTATTATACCCATCCAAATAATATTATATTGAATAACAATTACACCACGACGTGGAGACGGTAAGTCGTACGTACGCACGTATGGTGACATGTTATTCAAAGGGTGGATAGAATACTGAATATGATTGTACCATATTTATAATAACATCACAGTATATGTGAGATACTGGAGTTATTATTTTATAATGGTAAGAACAAAGGAAGAAGAAGTGGAAGAAGAAATGAACTTGGAGAAGGGTGGTGAAATCATTACCTCTTCTTCGGGTTCTTCCTTTTGATTTGATCAAAAGGGCTCCTTAGGTTGGCTTTCTGATCAAACTAAGGCCTCTAAGTTGTAGTGAGGGATGTTGTGAGAGTATTTGGGCAGATTTTGGCCGAACCAAAAGGCTTTGAAGGTGTGAAGAAATGAGAAGGAGGAGTGCCCTTTTATAAGAGGGGTGAGGGGCACCTTTGGAAAAGCTAGAAATATTAATTTATATTAAATTCATATTCGGTTTCTAAAGGCTCCAAAGTTGATTATTCAAAGGTTAAGGTGAGGATAGGTCGAAAACCACTCAACCAGTAGAATTTAGACAGGTTTGGGTACTTATATTAACCTTATCTTTAAGTATTAACTCTAAGTTAATTAGTTTCACTTTTACAATGTCTCTTTGTATTTTTATATAATATGGTTAATAAACTTACTATATACATACAAGAGACCCCCAAGTGGTACATTAATGATTAAACTATCATGATATAAGTCTCTTGGCCGAACCTTATATTTATAGGAATTTAATATCAATTAATAATATAATATTTGTTTAAGAACTCTTTTATGTCAATTTTGACACTATTCAATAGTTGATTTTTGTGAAACTCATAAAAGATTGATTACTTCGAAAAAAGTCAATTAAATCAATACTAATATATCATATTATCCTAGAAAATTAGTTTAATTCATTAAAAGGTTCATATTATATTTATTTGGGTATTTATAATATCAATTATTTTAATTTTTCACTATTATAGTAATTACTGCATCATCATTGTGTCATATATAAAATAAATTATTTAATGTCTAAAAATTATAAATAAAATATAATTATGTAGGAAATCGTTTTAGCTTTCTAATGAATATTTATAATCTAAAATCCAACATATATAACACTATGTAACAATTGTTGTTCTAAAAGATATATGCTTGTGTCATTTTTGTATTTATTTTAACTAAATTAAAATAAAGTGTCATTATCACTTACAAGTGGATCCATGGGGTCCTAAAATAGACCCAAAGATTCCCATGGTCGACCATGTATCAACCAATAGGGTTAAGACACGTTTTAGGGTAATTTAGTATTATTATAATATTATTTTTTAACCCTTATTTACCGGATTTACCCTTAACCATGGTAAATAAAATATTTACCGCAGTAATTATTCAAAATGTCTAAAAATAAATGTTACCCATTTACACAATTTGAACATCCTGATTCCAAATATGGAATCAATTTTCCTAAATTCAAAACAAAGAAGTGGCAGAAATTAATTTAAAATTAATTCCCGCTGTCAAAACAAAAAGCGTGTTTTTAAGAGATAATAACTATCAAAAGATTGACACTTGTTTATGTTCGGTTTAATTGTAAAATTATGTCCAATGACCAACATTATATTAAATGGTAAAAATATATTATAAATATACTTTAAAACCACTCAAATTCGTAATTTATCACTATTAATTATTTTGATTAAAAAGTTGTTTTTAATTAAAATTTAGTAATTTTCACTATTCATCAAAATATGAAAGTTATCCGAAATGTACCAAAATTTCACCTTAGTCTAAATTCGATATTCCGAATCCTAAAATGAAGTCCATTTTCAAATATAAAATATATATAATTTCAAAAAGTAGGTATTACTATTCATAACGGCTAGTTTGATTAGTTATGGTGTGTTAGAACTCGGTGTTGCGTACAACACACGCTATCACATTATTCAAAGAGAAGCGTACCGTAGAAGATTGGGGTGTTACAGAATGTGTTATTTAATAGAGATTATATTTATTTTATAGAATAAAAAGTTTTCCTAAAAAAATTTATTGAAGCGATAAATTTTATTCATGAATAGATATACTTATAAGATAAATGAAATATAATGGTAATAAGATTTTACTAATAAAGTGTCCCATAATTCTCGTTTTAGAACCATATATTTTATGGCGACCAATTATTATGATTATTATTTATATAATAGAATAATTATATATCAAAAAAATATGAAATTTATAATTATTATAAATATTAATTAAATAAATTTTTAGAACCAACCATTTATGTTGGTGAGGAAAAAGAAAACATTTCATTGATGGAGGTGGTAGTCTGCATGTAACATGAGTGAAAATTTCATTTTCCAATAGTTTGGATGAATTTAGTTAATAGTTTATATATATATAAATAATAAAATTAAAATATAGTAATGATTCTTAGTTTATTATATTAGTTTGTTAATAATAGATTTGGAGTAGGTGGATGAAGAAATAAACATTCAAGAACTCAGTTTAGTAAATTACCTCTTTCATTAATATCTTCTTTTCGAATAAACTTATGAAGTTTAGAATATTCGTTTATGGTCATTAAATGATCATGGGAAAATATTAAGGTGTGTTTTGAGATTTATTTTGTTAAAATAATTTTCAAAAAAATAACTCATATATTCATCTTGAAAGGTAATATATATTTCTATTATTAGGTAAAAAAATCTCTAGCGCCATCACAAATATTAAATTCTTAATGGAAAATAATAGAATTTTAAAAATATAAAGTGTATCTAAAATGGACCTTGTATGATATTATTCATAATTTATAATCTTTTGGAATCAATATATATATTTATATATATTGATATTTTAACCAATTAAATTTTTTTAACATTAAATACCCTATAAAATCATTTCCACAAATATTCACATAATTTTTATCCAACGATATTATGATAAAAATTTAATTATAATTACTTATTACCAATAATTTATATCCATAAAACTCATTAAAGTTTCAATTTCATCAAAATATTGTAATGACAAAAAAATCTTAAAGAACATTGTATTTGATAGCATGTATGACACACAACATCAATTGTGAAAGGGAATATAATATCACAATACATTATAACATATTTAGTATTTTAAATTAATCGATGATATAGATTGAAATTAATGAGATACTTAGTTAGTATACATAAAATACAATAATTAGTTTCTTCAATGGATTGTGTTACATGCATTACTGAGTTTTACCACACAACAATATATTAGTAAAATATTATTTTTCATATAAAATTAAATAAACTAGAAGTTAAATTATTGAATACTAATAGTATTATCTAAGATATGAAAATCAATGATTTAAAAAAATATTAAATTAATTCATGTGTTATAAATTAATTATAACTGAATATAAGAACCGATTGAATATAAAGGGAATGTTTTTATAAAAAACTATTTTCATTCTCACCAAGGGGGTTTATATTAATAAAATATATTAATTTCAATTAGTGAATTATATTAATGAAAAAAATTTTGTTATATATTATATGAAACATTTTTTATATTAATCCAATATATATGATAGGCATAAGGTAAGTAAAAACCTAGTATTACATAAAAACCCTATAATTTTATAATGGAAATTTTATTGCCTTAAAATGGTGAAGCTAATTTAAATCGAGTGTTTTGACATTTTAGAAATGTAAAATATGAAAATAATATTCATTTTTTAAATTTGAACATAAAAATTATATTAGAGATAGTATTTTTCTATGTGGTTTCAGTTTGGATGAATAGTGAAAATTACTAAATTCTAATCCAAAAATATTTTTTTATAATTTATTTATAAGGTAAAATTTATTTTTTATTTGTTTCACAGTTAATTAAGATCAATTTCATAACATTTAATCCAATTTGGGTCACTATAATCTATAAAATTTTCAAATTTAATATAAGAACATATTATTCTTTTAAACATTTGACTTTAATACACCACATTATCGTCCCGTCTGGGGGATAAAATTTAAATTAAATTCACCCAATTATGTGATTGGAATTTATAAAATATATTAAATATTTTTAATAATACTAATTTATAATATATTAAAAGTTCAACATATTTTTTTTAATAATAAAATTAGTGAACACAATAAAAATTACAGACAATAATTAACGGAAAATAAGTTAACAAGGGAAAAAACCTTAGTCCTATAGGCCCAAATGACTTATAAAATTGTCAAAAAACCCATTTATTGACATATCTATGACTAATAATAAATTTAATATAATTTTTACCATTATTGGAGCCATTTTTTCTGAAAAAAAAACGGATGGAAATCACCTTTCAAAAATACACAAGAATGCCACTCCTCTTCTATTATAAAAAGAAACTCACACATTCCACATCCTGAAACCCCAAAATCCACATTTTATTGAATAATATCTACAAAAATAACCATAAAATACCTCAAATCAACCTATAAGACTCACATTGGTTATAAATCTACCAATGAATCCATTTGGTACAAACCAAAATGAGTGAACCAATGAAGAGGCAACATCCTTCCACATGCTCTTTTATTTTATTTTTATTATCCACTACTCTTATGATACTATTAAATGATTATATATTAAAAAAATATCATCAATATACTATTTTTTATTTATTCTGTGGTTTTTACCTACAGTTAATGACAATTCCATTTAGTGGGTAATGAACTTACAATTTACATGTACGATGAACTACCGCCTAACAAGATGATGATGTTCTTTTTTACTTAACCAACTCTCACTGTTTAAAATAATTATGGACACTATTTATATGTGATAAATATGGTTTTTATAATATATTTATTTTTCTATAATTTTTTATAAAATATACCATTTTTATTTCCATTTTTCTAAACCTGATAACATCGTTTGTGGAAGTGTGGACTATCAGGCACTCAATGTAATATGATTCATTCACACTACACATGGAATGTATGAATAGGAATTTTAATAAAATTATTTAACATATGTGGAATAAATATAATACTGGAATTATAATATATATATATATATATAATTTATATTTCATTCTTTTAATACGAAAATGAAATGGAAGTAGTGTTCATGCATATGTACAACCTACCATCTCCATGAACAGTGCATTTCATTTCATATCTAAAAAATTATAGATCATTATAAATATATATAATATATATATTTAATAATTAAATAAAGTTTTAAATTTATTATATAATGAAACAATTATGGGCTAAATAAGAAAAACAAGTAACAAGTCAAAATATATTCTAAAAAACTAGGCAATTAACACTCAAAATAGTGAAAATAATGAAATATTATTATCAATTTGGTAATAATATATAATAAATAGATAACATATGATATCTAAAATATTAATATTGTTATTTTATAATTTAGTGACATGTTTAAATCCATTATAAAATAATTTAAATAGCATTCACCTAAAAAGAAATGTATGGTAAGGGATTTTCATCTCATTTTTACATTTGTGAGATAAATGTCATACTCACCACTTACTGTTTTTGTGTGGTGTATCTACTTACCATTTTGATAAAATATATCGCAATTTATTTTATATTTCTAGTATTTTTATTTTTATTTTTAATTAATTATTCTCAAGGGATTTCAATTAAAATATTTAAAGTGGTAAAGAATTTCAGAACCCAATTTCTTTTACTTAGGGTATATTACATCCTTATGGTTTTTAATATTATATGAATATATGGGTAATAAAATTATAAAATATATAATTTTTATTTCCACTTGATTTACGTGTCATGAAATTTGACACATATAGTCTATTAATTGATTGATTCTTACATCAATTTTATGGCCGTTCTAAGGGTCTACTTCAAAATATCACTTTATTTTGGATTGTTTATACTTGAATTCACATCAGTGGGAAAATAATGCATCATTTTTATGTAAAAGTGTTAATTTTTTTTATTATTTAGTTATTCATAACCTTTTATAATTAATAGTATCGTTTTCCAACAATATGGTACTCAAAATGTTTTATTTTTTAAATAAAACCCAACACCATTTCTCTTGATAGTTGGAGAACCTCTTTTTACACAAAAATAATTCTTTATACAATTGTTTTCAATTTTATTTAAAATTTAAAAATGATTTATTAAATTCATTTTCCCCATTTTTTATTTTAAATTTTTTAATGGAATCATCTTATCACTTTCTAAGAAATTCATTTTTATAACCTTTTAACCAGAAAAATAAATGTCTTTATTACCATTTATGGAATTTAAAAATTTAACTAACATCATTTCCTGGATACTTCCTTTTCATATTTATAAGGGTTATTTTTAAGGAATTTTTTTTCAAAAGTTATTTTCAAAGAACATGATTTTCAAAAAAAAATTCAAAATAAAAAATGATATTTTTCTCCAGATTTATTTTAAAATAAATTTATATAGTATTCATTTTCATTAACTTCAACGATAATACATTTTAATGCATTGAAATATTTTTTATTGATACCATCCTTATTCTTTCTCTATATGGTTTATGATATATTTGGCTAAGGATAGTAATGAAATTCACTTCCTTGATTCCATTTTATATGCCTTTTGAGATATTCAAATTCCTATGATCATTTGACATTGTGTTTCCCCTAATTAACAATTTCATTTATCATGGACATATTTATTTCTAAATACATATATAATTTTTACATACGATGTTTACTTTGACATGTTATTCTGTGAATCTCCTTATTCTCATGATATTCTATGTTTCATTTAATTCATGGGGAATTATTATTCAAATGTTTCTAAGAGGTGTGCTACACTTTGGAATGTTTAAAGAATATTTTCTTCAATAAATGATTGATGATATTTCAGTGGTATCTTCATTTATCAACGTCAAAAACCCTTGTTAGTTATCCTCCACTGAAGAAATTTTGATAAATTCATATCCTCTACTATGTACCAATATTTATGAGTAACATTTTTAAATTGATAATTCAATATATTTGGAATGATTTAGAAAGGTATGAAAATGGTAAGGTCTGATTAGATATCCCCTAGATGCATCCGTACTCACATGGATTGAGTTAGCTGGCTTGCCTTAGATGGGTATTTTACCTTATATGTAAAACCATCTTATGAATGGTCTTGATAGTAAATGTACCATGTACCTACAAAACCTGACATATAATAATTAGGAATTGCATTCATTTAGATTATATAATTATATATCCATGATATTTTAGATTGATATATCTATGTATGAATTTTATTCTAACATTATTGATTAAATGGAACAAGTTTCAGTTTCTTACCCCGACTTATTGATTATGCCTTATTTAGTTATTTTAATGTAATTTTTTTTCATTTATAACCTTCAAATATTGTTTTCCCATTCAGTTTATTGATTATATGGAATGTCTGTCTAGTTATTACCTTTCTATATTGACTATTCTCATTGACTCACTATATCTTATAATATACTTAACCCTTATAGAGAATTCGAGCTCAACCATATTTTGTTTTTGTTTCAAGATTCCATGAAGTGTAATAAGAAAGATATACAAGGAAATTCTAGAAGTAATAATGTTTTTATTATCTAGAAAAATATTGTAATTAGTGTATTATGTTGTAGTATAAGACTAATTTATATATTTGGTTTAACAATTATACTAAAATATTCGGTTCATTGGGATTTTATTCCTTGTAATCATACCAATATAATGGTATTAGGCCCTAGCTCTAGGTTTTCTAGGGTGGGTTACTATATTTTGTATCCTAGGAATGTTGGTATAAACTTTGGAAACTATATTTTGAAAACCTATATTAGAGAATATAACCAAGAAGTATACATCAAGGATATATATATATTTATGAAAATCTTATTATCTTGGATTGGTATATAATATGTGGGTCTTCCTAGAAATACATCACTGTCTGGATACTACAAGTGGATGTAGTTATTGATCAGATGTACATAGGGGTAACAACTTTGACAAGGTTTGTCAGTCATGACTTGTGTGTAACCTTATACAGAACAATGAGACTTACTGAACACATGGTTTGATATTCATGGGGGATAAGATTAGGATAATTCACATTAACATTACAACCATTATAAATGATTTTAAGAATAAATGACATAGGTTAAACCTAAGGTGTTTTAAATTAAAGATAAGGTGTCATTATTTTTAAATACTATAAATGATATTGTTGAAAATACCTAGACAAAGGAATGAACTATGTTGAAAATAAATGGATAAAGTATTAATGTATTAGGGTTGTATTGAAAATTCTAGGAAATTTATTGATTAAATTTCAAGGATGTACATCATAAATAATTTGGAAATTATAAAATATTTTTTAGAAAAGGAAAACCAATATGTCGGGTGACAACCCATCATGTTTTTCAAGGTATCAGGAATTGAAACCATGATCAAAGGACGATAAGGGTTTCACACTAACCATTGACCTATATGATTCCCTGGTTAATTTTTCATTGTTTTTAGTTAAACCATTAGATTAAAAATATTAATAAATAAACAATAGTGTTAATTTTTCTGTTTATATGTTAATGTATTGTCCATATTGACATTAGATAATAGTTAGAGAAAAATATTTGGACTTTTAAATCACTTATGGGCCTTAAGATCTATTATAAGTGTATTATTGTTCTTCAGACATCAACATTTATTTTAATATATCCAAGTGTGAAAGGGTTGAATTATTATTGGATCGAAGTATAACCAAAATTTGGAATAATTTGTATTAAAATGAAACATATCTGGTAAATATATTTTCATTTTTTATTGTTTAATAAAATAATTCCTAAACATTATGAAGAGTATAATAAAACACAGAATTTTTCCTAATACAATATTTTTTTTTAACTAATGGCCTTTTGAATCATCATAGATTTATGGATTTTAGGCCCTAAACATTACATTAACTATTAACTTGTTTGTTATTGATGTCCTCAATCAACCCAAAATATATTTATTCTATTATTTGATGAAATTACCTCTACCTTCCACTAATGTTATTCTACTTAGAGACCTAGTTGTAGGTTATTCCATGTGACATTTGTACTTCCCATTATATATTTTCTAGAGGATGTTTTACAAACCCTTATAACAATGTGGTATTTAAACATTGGAAATATCAAACCATCTATTACCAAGATCGAGTTTAAATTCTGAGTAAACAATTTATTTTATAATGGGGAGAATGTAATTCCCTAAAATTATAGTGTAAGAATATTGTATATGATATTGTGTATGAAACACATCACCAAGAACATAAGAGAATATAATATCCCAAGACTTTAAAATATATTTTCTATTTTTAATTAATACATGATATAACAATCAATGAACTTGATATAGAGTTAGCATGTGTCACACACAATAGTGGGTTTCTTTAATGCCTTGTGTTACACACATTAATGGGTTTTACCGAACAAAAATATTCTTTTAAATTTTTTTCTTTAAATATAATAAGACTTAACCTAGAAATTAAATAAGAGGTTTTGAATATTACTAACTAAATAATGAAAATTTATGGTTTATAAAAATATAAAATGAATCTATTTGTTACAAATTAATTATAAATGAATTTAATATCTCACTGAATATAAAGGGAATGTTTTTATAAAAAAATATTACTATGATGAAAAATGTGTCTTATACTAAAAAATTAATTACAAAAATTATTGAATGATATTAATTAAATATATAAAATATATTCCAACAATATATTTTTAATTAATCCAATATATATTATAGTAATATGAAAAGAACAACCCATGTTTTACACATAAAAACCGATATTTTTATAAATTAAATTTTATAATCTTTCAATGGAGAACATATTTTAAATAAAACCTTTTGAAATTTACTAAATAAAATATTTCAAATAAAGCAAAATTTTTAAAATTAGAATATAAAAATTATATTAGGGTGTATTTTTGGTATCTTTCTATGAGGTTTCATTTTTGATGAATAGTAAAAAATAATGAATTTTAATTCCTAACTTCTATTTGATCTAATTTATTTATAAGGATAAAATATATTTTTTATTTTTTTAATTTTTATTTAGATAAATTTAATAACCATTAATCTTATATAGTTCATTGGAATCAATTTTACTTTGAAATTGATAATAAAAACCTAGAAAACATTGGAACATTTTACATTAAAAACTCACTTTGTCATCCTATCTATGGGATTAAACTAAAATTAACTTCTTCCAATTCTGTGATTAGAATTAAAAAAAAGGATTTCATAACTTGAGTCAAGATAATTTATAAAATTTGATCTGTTCAAAATATTTTTTTTGGAAAAAAATTCAGAAATTAGTTAAAAATGATTACAATGATTAAGATAATATTTATCTTAAAATGTGAAAGAACCTTAAACTTAAGGGCCTAATTGAGCTAAAATATTTTCTTAAATCCATATGATGGAAATATGTCGACCCTATAATTCCTTTTCTTCAATTTAGAAAATTATTCTCATAAATATTTATAGGAAAAGCATGGGTGGAATTCCCCTTTCCAAAATTTACAATAATCCCACACCTCCTATATAATTAAAAAAATCACCCCTCACACTTCCTCACACATATCAAGAAACATTTTATTGACCATTATCTCCAAAAATATCTCCTAAAAATATCTCCCCTAAATCTATAATTATAAACTATTGATTCAAAAGTTTTTTTATCACTTTTCCATTTCATTTTTTTTGGAAATCACAACCTCTTTCTTAAATACCCGATTACTATTTTCTTATGTCCAATGTATTGTTATAATGTTTTTTTAGAAACCATAAACATTTCACTTACTTGTAATTATTTATAAAATATTACTGAATATAAAATAAATTTAATTATTTTGAGTCCAATAATGTGTATGGATATGATATAAAACAAATTCACCATTATCAAATCGGATTTAAAACTTTTTGTCTTGGTGTCCTATTGACAATGTCTATATAATCAAATTGATGTAAAAATATAATCATTATATTCAAAATCATAAATAATATCATAATTAAATTATATGTGTAAATTTATAAAATTGACCTTGTTAAAAATTTTGAATAAGGAAAACCAATTATTACATTAATGGACCACCCTTTACACTATGATGGTGTAATTCAGAATGATGCTGAACATTTAGTTATGAAAGAGCTGTTGAATTTCTAGGTGTCAAATTATTTGAAAAAAACACATAGAAATATGAATTCATTGATGTAAATATGTTTTATGTGGAAATTTTTTATAAATAAACAGTCATTCAAATGGTTTGGGAAAGTTAAAAAGAGACATACATTTCCTATGCTTCGCTGATATTACTACTCAATGAGAGCTCTAAAAATTTTCAATTGCATGAATAACTTGTTCTTATTATTTTTTAAAATTTTATATTATTTTTTTTCAAAATTAATCCCTATTTATTTTATTTTATTTCGATCCATTTTAAACTTATATTTCATCTAATATGTGATTACGATTGAGGGCTTGTGGGGATAGAAAGATATAGTCGATCCATTAGATTGAAGGCTACCGAGGATGGGTAGATAGATCAAAGTTGATCATCATCTCATGTGATTTCCTTATTGAAGAAATACATACTTGGGGTTATCTATAAACAAATGGAAACATTTATCCATGCTTTGTGGCTACCTTACTCTTATGGATAAAACAGATCCATTAAATTTTTTAATTACTCATTATTATTCTTATATTAATAATACTGTGTTACTTATTTCGTAAAATTATTTTAATTTTAAGGTGCTATATGTAATTGTTTTATCAAAACATATCTGAATATGATAAAAATTAATGTATTAATTGGATATTCTATGATTCTAATCTATCTTCTTTGTATAAACTATTCTTAAGTGATTATTATTATTTCACTCTGACCTAATCATAACCATTTTCATTGTGATGAAATCATATTATTTATATCTATAATTTTTTTACTCTAATATACTAAAATAATTCTTTTTTAAATACTCTATTAATTGGACTTAGGGCCATGTAAAAAGTGGATTTTTTTATTAATGATGTTTGTAAATAGTTTTAGTTTAAAATCATTTAAACTAAAGTTTTTAAAACTAGTATTCACAACCACTCATATAATTTAGACATATAAAATAAATTATTTTTATCTGAATCATTATACATTGTATATAATCATTAAACATTAAATTTCATAAAAATAATTCCAAGTAATATCTTCGGTGCAAACAAAAAGGAGTTACCCAATGAAGTGGTAACATCCTTCATCAAGCTCTTTTATTTTATTTTTATTCTCCACCCCAATTGTTTTATTAGATGATTATATAATAACACAATTATACCAAATATACTGATATGTTTTTATTACAAGGGTATTATATACATATACCCACACTTCCATCTACTAGGTAATGAAATTACCATTTTTCAATGCAAATTACTACCTCACAAAATGATGTCGTTCATTTTTCCTTTTCCACATATCATTGTTCGGATTATTATGGTAAATATATTTATATATGATATATATGGTATTTATAATTTATTTATTCTTCTCTAATTTATATATCATAGATACCCATATTCTTTCTATTTTTTTAATATTATAACATCAATTGTGGAAGTTTGGACTACTGCATCCTCAAAGTGACGTGATTCATTCATGCTATAGATGGAATGTTTAAAGAATGGTTTAATTAATAATATGTAACTTAAATGAAATATATATGATACTAGATTTATAATATACATACATAAATTAATATATAATTTCATTTTCATTCAAATAATTTTATAATGAACTGAACATTGTGTTTTTGCGTACGTAAGATGTACAGTCTCCTTAAATGGTGAATTCTATTTCTTATTTCCAGACAATGTGGATTATTAAAAATAAATTTATAATTTATATATATTATATTTATATCATGTTTTACATTTTTGAGATAATGATACCATAATCGATGTGATAAGAACAACAAGTAACCTGTGAAAACATACTCGAAAAACTAGGCTATTAACACTAGATATACTGTGAATAATGAAATATTGTAAACAAATGGGTAATAAAACATTATAAGAAGATATTATATGATATCCTAAGTATAAATATGGTTCTATTATAAGTTATTTATATGTTTTAAACCATTATACATGATTTTAAACGATGTTCAACCAAAATGAAACAAAATGTATGATATTTTCATCTCACTTTTTAAACCCCTGAGATAAATTTCATATTCTACACTTAATTATTATTTTTGTCTATTTACTGACAATTTGGTTATATTATGGAATTAATTTTTATATATTCATGGTATATTTAGTCACAATTTTTATTCTTTCTTCTTTCTGGATTTTAGTTAAAAGTTACCAAGTGGTAAATAGTTTCCTAACTTAATTTATTTTCTGTTTGATATTTTACTTCAACGTTTTCATTTATATTATAATTAGTTGTGTCTAATCACATTCTATAAAAAATAATTTATTTTCTATTATTTTATGTGTATTTATATTTGTAATAGTAAATCATGTCATTTAGTTTTTATTATATCAATGTTATGGTATTTTCAAGGGATTACATCATAATATCCCCTTGTTCGGGATTGTTTAGACTAGAATTTCCATTAGAATAAATTATTTGATCATTGTTTAGTAAAGCCTTTAATTTTCTTTTCTTATGGTTATTCATCAAATTTTCCAAATAATAGTACCATTTCCCACTCTTTGGTACTCAGAATATTTTATAAAATGTTTTTAATAAGACCCATCTTCATTTATCTCTTTAGTTGGAGAACTTGTTTTTTCTTATAATGCTCATATTTTTATAAAATGGTTTGGAAAAATGTTTCTTACAATGGAAAAATAATTTTATAATGAAATTATTAACCCTTATTTACTTGTAAAATTTTTTTTAAATGAATCTTCTTGTCACTTTCTAAATAAGGCATTTATATGGCCTTTTACCATGCAAAAGGAATCATCTTTTTACCCTATAAAACATGTAATAATGCACATGACATAATTTATTTGAAGCTTCCCATTTCTGTTTATAAGTAAATATTTAAAGGATAATGTTTTTGAATGTGTTTTTTAATGATAAGTATTTTCAATAATAAAATCAAAATAAAAAGGATATTTTCCCCAAGTTTTATTTTAAAATATATTTTTGTAGTATTTATATTCATCAAGGACCATAACCCTCTATTTTACTATACCTATGATATTTTATATGGATTTAATCCCTATTCTTCTTTTAGATGGTTTATGAATGATTTGGAAATATGATAGTATTTAAATTCATTTAATTTATTTCTTTGTTTGTCCCATTTATAATATTTAATTTCTTATAATCATATGACTTTTAATTTCCCAAAATAATATCTATCATTTATCATGGATGTGTTTACTCAAAAAATTTTATATCATTTTTTCATACAGTGTGTACTTTTACATGATATATCATGAATATAATAATTCTCATTATATGATAAATTTACATTATGTAGAGTGGAATTATGATTTATTGTTTCAAAGTGGTATATGACACATTGGATCATTTAAATACTATTTTCCTCAATATTTTTTTAATGATCCTTCAATGTTATCTCCATTCATCAATGTCAAAAAGAAATTTGTTAGTTAGCCTCCCTTGATGAACTACTGATTGATTTGTATCTTCTAATCCATATTAATATTTGATAAGGAACATTTTTAATTCAATTATTTGATATATAAGTAATTATTTAGAAAAGTACGACATGTGTGGGGCCCAATAATTTATAGTCCATATATGCATCGGTAGTCTCATGGGACATATTAGTTGGCTAGAATTTGATGGGTTTTTACTCAATATACTAAACCATAAAAATGAAATTTCTTGAAAAAAGGTACCATGTACTTATAAAACATGGATCTAATAATTATTAAATTTCATTAATTTAGATTTAGTCACAATAAATCCAAGAGATTTTTCATCAACATATCAATAGATGAATTTCATTCTCAACTTATTGATTATATGCCATTTGTTTCAGTTTGTTTATTTTCCATATTGATTAGACCTAATATATTTATTTGAATGGCATATGTTTTCAATTATTACCATGACATGTTGTCTATCCCTTCAGATTATTAATTTCTAGGAATTTTTGTTCAGTTATTACCCTATCGCGTTGACTATTCACATTGATTCATTATTACATCCACTATAATTGAACCTTCTGAGGAATTTGATCTCACCCTTATTTTGATTCATTCCCAAAGATTCCACTAATTGTACTATGAATGATATGCAATGATATTCTATATAGAAAAAATTTATTATTATCCTCGAAAAAAATTATGTTGTAGTTAGTGTACTCTTTCATAATACAAGACAAATGTATTTATCTAGTTTACCAAGACTACTATACTCTTCAGTCCAAGAATTGATTCCTTTTAATAATTACAATTTAATGGTATTAGACACTAGCTCCTATATTTATACGGTTAGGTCACCACAAATATAATCCATTTTAATATTTCTAAAACCATTTATATTTAATTTTATACTTCATGAAAAATCATTGTGTGGAAGATGTGTAAGAATTTTATATAATTATACAATTATATAAAATTAAATAAATTATTATAATTAAAATTAATTCATCAAAAATATTTTCATATATAACCATATAGAGTGAATTTTTATTATTACTCTATTTATAAAAACATATTTTATATAATAAGTACGAGGGATGAAATTTTTGTAAATATTAATTTATTATTAGAAAGAAAATGTCATATTAAAAAAAATGGATCCAAAATTGATAAATATTTACAAGGGATACATTATAGGTTGATAATTTCTCAAGCCACTCAATAAAGGATATGGGTATGGGAAATTTTACGACCTTAACCCTTAATTAAATAGTTACCCAATTTTATATTTTATTGTGGTGACTAACCTTTAATATGGTATCATTAATTTGTGACTAATATTGAAAGTAAATATGTTATATAATTTAAAAATATTATTCCAAATTGTTTTAAAGAAATTAGAAATTTAGTTTCTATATGATGTAATAATTAATTTTATTAAAAGTATACGTAATGCAATAAAAAAAGATTCAAGAACGATACATTGTTAATCATAGTAATGAATCAACTCCAAAATCATAATTATATTGATTCCCACAAAATTAAATTTTTTATGGGAAAAGGTGTGTTTTGAGAATTGAAAATAAATTCAAAAGTATTGTGCCTTATGAATACTTAATAAAAGGAAGATATCCGAAAATTGATTCTATAAAAAAATAGAAAAACGTTTCAAAAATTTAAAATGTTGGTTGATAAATTGAAAGCATTGTTTTAAAAGTAATAATTTTACTCCATAAATATTTTTTTTTCAAATAAAATGGTTTGATAAATTTTTGCCTCATGGTTATATCATGATGATTTCTTAAATGTTATTATTTTGTGTAAAATCTATTTTTTATATATACCTAAAAATATTTTATTTTAACAAATAACAAAAATTTACTTTAAGATAATTTTGATATAATTAATCAAAAAAAGAATGAGTTTATTTATCGAATTAAAAAATAAAAATTTATAATTTTAATATTGAAATAAAGTTATATAATTTATAAAAAAATATGTTATTTAGAACAAAAACTATTTCTTCTTAAATGAAAATTAATATTCCTCCCAAACACCTCAACAAAATTATTTTTAAGATTCTCATAATAACTAAAAAATATAAATTTTTATAAATAAATTAAATATAAATATTTTAAATATTCAATAATAAATATTTTTAATAAAATTAATTTATTATATAAATTAAATTTCTTTTTATCACAAAATAAAGCCCCTTTTCTGATGGCATTGAATTTTTTTTCAGGAATGGATAATTAATCTATTTATAAAGGTTGAGAGGTATCCCTTACATGAACCTAATTTATAGTGGAAAGAAGTCCTTGAAACCTATCTTAAAGTCCCTACCACACATATCCTTACAATAAAATAAGAAACCACAACGACCCCTTCTGAATGTCTATCGTCCATCCCCACTATCTCACCATCTCTATAGCCCCAAAATGTCCAACATCGATTTATTGGATGCTTCGTAGATTCATTCTCTATTTCTACTGACTATTCAAAATGACTCTACTCCTTCAATGACCTTCCTATATTCATACTCACTAGGTCACCACATCCTACACTCTACCTGATCTATTATTTTACAATCAGGGGTAAAGTCATAGAGGGACAAAAGGTTGGCTTGAAGTCATTGTTTCCAAAATTGCTAGATACATGGCTCTAAATACAAATTCAGTTGACTAATAATACTACTATAGAATTTCACTATAGTATCTACTATAGTACCCACAATAGTAAAATTTTAAATATTAATACAAAACCAATAAAATTGTATATTATTTGAATTAGAACCTAGGTATGATACAAGATTATGGGAGACCATACCACTTGGCTAAAACCCTGACTAAAAATGTTATAGACTACCCAAATACCTGATTGATGCACTCACCATAAGTTGCATGGGGGACAATTTTATCATGAAACATATACATAATTAAGAACTGTTGATAAGAGTACTCAATCATAGAACCTCAATCTATGAAGAATTATCCACTACCACTCAACTAGTTTCCCATTGTCATCTAAAAGTAAACATAATAATTTTAAATGTATAATTGATATCTAATTTTTTAGAACGTTTTTGAGACATGATTGAAACATATATAGGTTTTTATAGTATATATATTAATTCTTAATCAGGAATATTAATTTAATATAAAATTGAAACCCTATTAAACATATATATATATTGTCACATTTCCCCCCTTAACAAAATTGAATGATCATATTTTTATCATGAGTATAAAAGTAATGAGTTTTTGAAAATCATAAGTAAAATATTTTCAAAATCTATTTTGTAGGGTAAAAAAGGACATTAAAATCCATAAATTTCAATTAAATCCCTAATATATATAGATTAAATGTAAAGAAATGAGGATTTGAAGATTAAAAAAGTATACATAATGGGAAATAAATACCTTATTGGTTTTGTAAAATTATTTTTTAACTTTAATAAAACTTATAATTCTGAATGAGTTTATATGGCCTACCATGATAGTTTGGTGTTTTTTTAAACATAACAATGGAAAAATTTATCTTCATTTTATTTATTTTTTGGAAAATAACACCCATTTATATTTAGAATTTTTAAAAATATACTTAATTGATTTCAGTCAATTTCCATAATCACAATATCATCCTTTGGTTATGTTATTCACTCAGTTTCCGCTTATATTTCATCTAACATTCTAAATGATGAAAATAAAATAAGTTTTTTTCATGCTCAAAAAATTAAAATAATACCTTAATGGACTATAAAATCCACTAAAATATAAAGTTCTTCTTTGTATGAAGGATTTTCTTGTAAAAATATATTCTTCAAATTTACATAATATTTTAGAAATCCTATATAGTTAATATGAGTAAAGATAATACCCAATGAAATATAAATAAACAATCATATATTGAAATAATTATTTAATATCTGAAACCTAAATATAAATAATATCATATCAAGTTTAAAATAAATCAATACATAAATAACACAAAAAAAATTATTCAATTCATTTGTGAACAAATTGGAAACCCAAAAAAATTTAAAAATTATAACAAATTATTCCAAAACTGACATTGTTTTTTCCTTAAAAACACAAATTCACTAATAATTTCACATTCTAAGTACATATATATCATAAACATATGTTATACTTAAATATATTAGTATTTATCAAATATAAATTTACCTATTTTGATAATTAACATTTTTCCTCAACATCAAATCACATGCCAAACAAAAGGTTTATCGATACATTAATGTTGTATTATCACAAATACACAATAAAAATATTCCAAAATATCATTAATCACTAAAAAATTGGATCAAAAGATACATCAAAATCTGTATTTATGCCATTTAATATATGAACAACCTTAAAATTTCAACCTATAATGTTATCCTTGAATCATAAATTATCATCAAATGATAACTACCTGATGTAAAAAGTTATTTAATCCATAATTTGATACATAATACAATACAATAAAACATTACATCTAGATCTGGTGCTTAAAATATATCCATTTAATACTAGATTTTTTTACCAATTGAAGCAATGTTAAATTTAACCATCCATAATTACATTATCTATAACCATCACAAGTAACTTGAAGAACCCATGGAATTATTAATGGTTATTTATTTATTTTCAAATATACATGTGATGATTATTGAAGCTATATAATCATTCCTATAATATGAACTAATTATAGGTATATAAATGACATTGTTTTCAAGATGTAAAAATGTATAGATACTAGCTAATGATAATTTCGAATAAAATAAATCATTTATTGATGATTTAGAATAGAAAACATTAAAGGATGATGTTTTTAGAGGCATTTTAATGAATTTAAATAAAGAGAAGAATAATGAGTACTGGTGGAAAAAATAATATAGAATGTTAATTGTTTTTAAATAAATAATTTCCGTAGATTTTACTAAAAACAATTCATAGCCTTGGATGGATTATCGGTGAGAGAGAAGTAAAACACCTGTTCAAGGGAAGGAAGGCATGAGTGCATGCATGGAACATATAGAGAAGTGTTTGTATAGGGGGAAATATGGGTGGAACTCTCCATTTTGTGTGTGATTGTGTACTCAGATATGAACTAGGTGTCATGTATTTGTGGTGTGAAGCAAATAATGCATTAATAAGTTTATGTGGGATAATCATTATTTTGTTATGGGATCATTAATGTGCTACATTGTATCACACATAGAAAATGATACCTAAAAGACAAAATATTACTACCAATGTCAAAAAGGTTATGAATTATTTTGAGGATATTAAATATAAAACCCCATGATTTTTCCCAAATAAATTATTATTATTTTTATATTTTACATTACATGCAACACCGAGTATTAATAGAACACGATATATTATTTATATTATTTTATAAACAAGACCATTAAAACCAAGATTTCAAATATAGTGGTATAAAAACTAATAAATACTTTTAAAAATTTTATGTAGATTATTTTTATAAAAAGAAAATTTTTTGTTAAAATTACTTAATTTTCGTTAATGTCTTTATAAGTTTCAAAAAATATCATTTTATCAAAAAATGATTTTTTTTTTAAAATTTAATAAAAATAATAATGGAAATTTTATAAAATGTTTGTTATAAAAATAAAAATCATATTTTAAATCATATCATCAAGATTAACATAGGGTGAAAATTTTATAATTTTATAAAACGATATTTTTCAATGTATAATGAAAAATATTGAATTATAATTGAAAACCACCTATTTTGATTTAAATATTTATATAGAAAAATTATATTTAAATTTTTTTTTAACATAAATTTAGTTCAAATATAAATTAATTAATTCAATTTAAGTCATTTGAATCATTTTTCATAATATATTTTGTCATTACAATATATAATCTTTTGAAAACATTTCATTGAAAAAATGCTTTCTTATTGCATCAGTTGGATTAATTTTAAATTAAATCTCTTCAATTATGTGAATGGAAGTAAGAAAAATAGAATCAACATTTTTAATTATAAAAATATATGTTATTTAATAAGGTGAATTTTATTTTTGACCAAAATGAATAGTGAAAATAGTAAAAAAAAATTACTGCGGTTAAGGTAAAAATTGGTTTACATGGGGTTAAACTAAAAATATAAGGGTTAAAATGACTTAAAAACAATTTTAAATATAATTTATGGACATATTTATACCCTATAATTTTTTATTAGTTATAAAAATACACATTAGATCATTTTGGAAAGGGAAAAACCTGGGTACACAATTTCCTTTTTACAAAAAATTAAGCGTGTAACTCACATTACTTATAATAGGCCACCCCTCTCATCTCTTATTCACACTATGAAAAAAAATTCAGAAAAAACATAAACAAATAACTTCCCAAAAACCATCCTCACATATTATAATCTTTATTTTGGGTAAAAATCCAGCTGGGGAAGGAATTTGGTGAAAACCTAAGGTAGTTTCCTGAAGAAGAGGAAATGTTCTTCAACAAGCGTTTTTATTTATTTTATTTTCCACCTACTTAAAAAATTATTACACCAATGTGATATTATAACCTAAATATATTAGATATAATGATATTTTTGGGTTAATTTTGTAGAGACCCAAATCTTGACATACATGGAAATTACATTACTTTTGCGGAATACTTAATATATAACAAAAACAGACACACAAGGACCGTAATAGTTTAGTGTCTTTGGAAAATCGGAATGTAATTTTCTAATCATGGTGAAATATCTTCAACATCTCCCATAAAGATCTTCCCCTTTTGTTTTCTTACCTAAAACCTTTCTTTATATCCTGGGGAAAAGAAAACATATAAAGGGTGAGGTCAAATTCTCAGTAAGGGTAAGCATGGATAAAATAAATCAAATCATATACATTTGAACTTAAAAACATGAACATAATATTTAAACATCAAAATATTGATAAATGACATAAAACATGGTAGTACATAAGGAATAGATCATAAAGAAACATTAATCATGATAAAATAGCATGGGAATAAAACTTGTGATTGTGACAACCATTAAGCACATGATATGATTTCCATAGTAGCTAAGGCATTTCTTCCAAGACCATGTTACTGGAAAAAGTCCCTTTCTAAATCGAGTTCACTCCTCATTCCAGTCCTTTATTACTGAAGCATATTAACTTACTCTTCCATCCATGTTTATCTCATGAGATATAAATCTTTATCCAATGAATTGGAGGGAGATATAGGTCTCACCCATCTCATAATGAAATCATTTTTACTTGTGCCAAAAAATAAACATACATCATTGATAATAACCCAACGAAAAAAATGGGTTTCATAAACATAATCCCATCATCACATAATCCATATAAAATAAATGGATATCATTTCATAATAATAAAAGTGAAACCATGTAAATCATAGAGACATTATACTTGAAACATACACATACGAAATAATGTCATCTTAGATGGAAAATGGTTTGGATAAAATACTTGAAATGAATTCTTGAGGAAAATATCCTTTCTTCTTCAAAATCATTTTCTTTTCACAAAATGTCATGCAATTTTAAAAGAAAAATGATTTTGTTGAAAATAGTCATGAACTCTTTTGGAGGAAGCTTCATGAAAATAAGGATTTATAAAACCGTAAAAACCCGTTCACGCCGTATAAGTTAAAAATAACGATCTCCTCATACTTTTGTTGGAAAAGTCAAAAAGTACCTCATATGGTAAACAAAAGAAAGATTCTTTCCATACGATGTGGTAAAAGTAAGAAAAGGGTAAAAATGTCTTAAACATACATGGAAGGAATGTGAACATTTTATGAAAACATTTTGAGAGCATATGGACTTGGATAATAAACATAACGCCCAATAAATACTTATGAGTAAACAATCTCGGATAAGAATGAGATTGAAATAATTATCCGTTACCTTAGGTACGATACGCTTCGTATGGATCCAAACCTCCTATATAAATATTTAAATAATGTCAATGACTTATTAAATAATAATATTCATTGTTATTATATCATATATGTTTCACTTATGACTTTATATTACTTGTTCTTTTGTAAATTCCATGTTAAAGCAGCGTTTTGGGTAAAATCATTTCATTTATTGTTTGTGTTTTGACTTGTCATTCTTGATATTATTAATTATATCCTGATTTACATAATTCCAGATTGTAAAACATGATTTATATAAAATATATATTCATCATATAAATATATATTATAGATCGATAAAATGAATGAAATACGCCGTTCATGGAGACGGTAGGCCGTACGTACGAATGAACGCTGTTTTCGTTTCCTTATTGAATAGAATGAAACTAAATAGATGAAATACATATATATACACATAAATCCAGTAGCATTGTTATTTAATATATTTAATTATTATTCATTATATAAACTTTATGATCATTCATGTATGGTTAACATAGAGAATGAATCTCATCGTGTCGCGGAGACGGTAGTCCGTACGTACGCACGAGCGATGATAACGTTACCATAATTATTGAATAGAATTGGATTGGATGGTATAATATATCAGAATCAGTATGATTTTATAATAACCATATATAGTTATTCTTTACACCATTATACCCATCCATGTAAGGTGTTGGTGGAAAAGCAGATTACACCACGACGTGGAGACGGTATTCCGTACGTACGCACGCGTGGTGATTTTGTTTTCCGTAGGATGGATAGAAGGTGAAATAGGTTTGTTTAATATTTATAATAACATATCAGTATATTAGGGATATGGATTTTATTACTTCATAATGAAAAAACTAAAGAAGAGGGAGTAGAAGAAGAATGGAACTTGAAGAAAACGGTAGAAGGTATTACCTCTTTCTCGAAGTGCCTCCTTTAAACATTCTCTTAGGGCACTAGAGTTGGTATTTTGAGAAGACCAGTACCTATAGTAGGTTTCTAAGGAAGTGGGTATGTGAAATTGGAAGCGGTTTGCATAGCTTGAAGGTTCAAATTGGTGTGAGGAAGAGAGGGAGGAGGTGCCCTTTTATAAGGGAGGAGAGGGGAAACATTGGACATATAAGAAATATTAGTTTATATTAAATCCCAAACCCACTTAAAAACATCCCAAATTACTCATATCTGAATATTATATGATAAAGGGTTGTAATATCATCAAACAATAACATTTAGACATGTTAAGAATTTATTTTAAACATTATCAACTTGATTTATCCTTATTTATCAATTTAATTTTATTTGTGGTAATAATATTCTAAATTTTAAATTATTATAAATAATTACATATGTGTTGTAAATTATACATAATTTGAAACTTTATGAAATTATCGACCATATAAATTTAAATTTATAATTTTATTAAAATATTTGTGATTTTTAAACAATTTTATAATATGTTATTTTTATAAAATAACAATAGTGTTAATTTTGACACTATTCATTTATTTGAATTTAAATAAACAATATACAGAAGATATGTTCTAAATAAAAAATTTAATAGATTAATAACATGTCATATTATCTAGAAAATTATTGTAGCACATTAAATAGTTCATATAATATTTATTTTATTATTTTTAAAACCATTTATTTGATATTTTTCTTAATAAAATAATTTCAACATCACTATTATGTCACATTTAATGATAATTATTTAATCCCTAAAAATTCTAAATAATTTAATATGATGTAGATACTTTTATTAGATTTCTAGAGACTATTCATGTTCGAAGTTTAATTAAGTGTATCACTAAATTAAAATTATCATACTTATAATATTTAAGAAAGTGACATGTTGTCACTTTCTTTGGTTTTAATAATAATTAAATTATTTTCCTGGAAAAAAGTCCATTAAATGAATTGAATCCGACCCTTAGGTGATATGGGTCGACTTTTAGTCATCCAATAGGATTTTGAAAGGTGTTTGTGTAATTTTATAATCTTATATTTACCGTTAATTACCAGATTTACCTTTAACTATGGTAAATATAATTTACCGTAGTTACTATTCACAATTCCCAAAAATAAAAAGTAGCCAATTAACATAATTTGGACCCAATGATTCCAAATATGGAATCCATTTTTCAAAATTCAAATCACATAAGTTTCAGTAATTAATTTAAAATTAATCCTGTTGTTAAGAAAATGGGTTTTAGAAGTTAAAATATTGCCAAAGATTGAAATGTTTTTACCTGTGAATTCAATGTGAAATTAATGCTAACAAAATATATTATATTAAATGGTAAAAATATATTCTATTTATAATTTAAAACCATTAAACAATATAATTTATCCATATAAATTATCTCAATGAAAAAAGTTGTTTTTAATTAAAAATTAGTGTATTTTTACTATTTATCAAAATATGAAAGTTATCAGAAAAATATCAAAAATTTATCCAAAGTAAATTTTTATATCCATATTCCAAAGAAGAATTTTATTTTGTCAAATTGAACTTATGAACATTTCAAAAACTAGATTTAATGTGGGTGTACCATCAAAAGGCGGCAAAACTGATTTTTTTTGAAAAATACTTATTTTAGCCGAAAAATTTATTTTGTTCACATACCATGTTCTATAAAATGTGTAAGATGAAATAATAATGTTATAACATTAAAAATTTAGTTAATATTATTCATAATGGCTATTTCATAATAATATTATAACCACATATCATTGTTTAGTGAAACCTGATATTGCGTACAACACACACTATCGAGGAAAGTCGTGATTGCGTGTAATGAAAGCCAAGTCAGGGTTACGTGTTGTGCAAGAATCCTTATTTGTTTCATATAACAGAATCCAAACATATTTCATTTATATATTTAATATATATATATATACACACACTCAATGTTGCGTAGAATGACTATTATAAAACGAACTTGAAATTGTGGGTAACACAATCTAAGAATAGTGTTGCATATACTGCAATCTAATACGGTGTTGTGTATAGCACAAGACAATCTTGTTGTAGAATAAAACACATGACATCAATTAAAATGAATATTGATAATAAAATATCATGTTGTTACATTCTACCCCCCTAAAATGAATTTCACCCTCGAAATTCATCGGGGTTATAAATTGTTTACTATTCATAGAAACCCACATCGTAAAAAGGAATACTAAAACGTAATTTTAAAAACTAAAGTATGAAACGTAATTATTAACCAATGTTACTTATCACTGGGTTTCTATATATGAGATCATGGGTGAAAATATGGATATGAAAGAAAAATCTAACCATCATGTTCTGATGGAGAGTGGTAGAGAACATGGCTATGAAAAAGCCATCAATCAAAAAGGCATAAATTTGTGATGATATAAGGTACCATCTGATTCATCGGATATAGGAGCACTAGGACAACATTATTGGTTTTCAATATCATTTCCCTAAAGTTGAAAATTGTGAATTATAAGAAATAGTTGCTTGATTTTGGTACAATCTCACTATTGTTCGTGCTTTGAAAAATTTCCACTTCATCTCTTAAAGAAATGAAGTTGAATTTGTTATTCGTGAAGTGTTAACAGTTCATGTGATAGAATGATGGGTCATTCCATCTGTTTCAAACAAAAGGTTAGAAAAAGTTATCAAATATATATAAGTCCATCTATGGTGTGGTTAATCATATACGATTCCAAAAAATGAACTTATACATCATACATCATACCGCTTAATAAAATAAAAGTAGTTTCTACTAACCAGGGAGTTCCTGTAGGCCAGTGCTAGGCGATAAAGGCCAGGCGCACTTTGGTTGTGGGTTCAATTCCCACAGCCTTGTCCGACGTGATGGGCTGTCGCCCGTCCTACAGGTTGTCCTTTTTCCAAAACTACATTACTATTACATCCCATCAATAATATGAAAAAAGTTTTATACTTATACAATAATAACTTATGTCCAACATAATTCATTCCAATATTTAGGCTTATATAAAATACATCGGTCCAAGATCATAGTATAAAGAAAACGATTACTTGAAATGTCACATAACAATCATGTGAATGCCATCATTTATCCACAATATATCATAAGATATGTCTTGTTGGTAGAATTACAAACATGTGAATACCTTAATCACGCATTCTTTTTAAGAATGAATACCCATTGAACCTTAGTGAAAACATTAATGTTGTTAAATTTTAACACTTTCCATATAGAAAAATCCCAAATATTTTATATACTCAATCCATAATATCACTTAGTCCTTATATCATTCATGAGCTCATGAATACTATGAAAAATATCATTTTCTCCTTATCCCTTAATTATGTGCTTATCATCTGCTTTCCAAAATATTTGAATCACTTTTCATGGTTACCGGTACCATAAAATTATTGAAAACCACAATAGACTAATACAAAAATATTCCAATACACCATAAAAGTACCTCAACAACATTATTCTTGAATACCCATACATAAACACTTCAATCCATCCTCTTCAATGATTTTCATGGAATAAGTCCATCCTTGATTTAGAAGTAACTTCTTAGGTTAGGGAATTGAGTTGGGTAATGCCCAACTTCTCCACAAATAAGAGATTGAACTCCATAACAGTCTGTCACTCTATGAACCTTTTCTCCACCCAGATAACATCTTTCCCTCAATTTGAGGTATTCCGCAAGGTTCTTCTTCCCTTATTTAGAAATATCAATCTTCCATTATTTATGATCCTCAACATGAGAACATGCAAATAATTCTATCTTCCTCTTATTTGATGAATTAGGAATACCAATAAATTTCACCTTGTTAATCATATATCGTGATGACTGATTTGGCATAATAACAATATCATTCTCTCTAGGAATTATGCAATTTCTTTGCTCATAGTCACCAATTTTTCAATTGGATTCAATTTTAACCGAATTCCTTCTGGTTCCCTCCATTAACTAAAACACAAAAAGAATTCTGTGAGAGGAAAAAATCATACAAGGAAAATAACACAATCAAGGGGGAGTACCTTCGACATCTAACATATTAGGTTTAATTCTAAGATCATTACCATTGTTCTAGGACTATATCCTATACGAATACTTATCCTTAGGGACATCCCTAGACATACCTTAGAAATATCTCTAGGGATCTGGCTAATGTTTTCGCATCCTAGTTTCCACAGGTTAACTAAACCATTCCTCTGATACCAACTGTAGAGACCCAACTCTTGATGTACATGGAAATTACATTACTTTTGCAGAATACTTAATACATAACAAAAATAGACACACAAGGACCGTTATATTTTAGTGTCTTTGGAAACTTGGAACGTAATCTTCTAATCATGGTGAATGATCTTCAACATCTCCCATAAAGATATTCCCCTTTTGTTTTCTTACCTAAAACCTTTCTTTATATCCTAGGGAAAAGAAAACATATAAAGGGTGAGCTCAAATGCTCATTAAGGGTAAGCATGGATAAAATAAAACGAATCATATACATTTGAACTTAAAAACATGAACATAATGGTTAAACATCAAAATCTTGAGCAATGACATAAAACATGGCAGTACATAAGGCATAGATCATAAAGAAAAATTAATCATGATAAAATAGCATGGGAATAAAACATGTGATTATGGCATCCATTAAGCACATGATATGATTTCCATAGAAGCCAAGGCATTTCTGCCAAGACCATCTTAGTGGACAAAGTCCCTTTCTGAATCGAGTTCACTCCTCATTCCAGTCCTATATTACTAAACCAGATTAACTTATTGTTCCAGCCATGTCTATACCATGAGATATAAATCTTTAACCAATGCATTGGAGGGAGATATAGTTCCCACCCATCTCATAATGAAATCATTCTTACTTGTGCCACAAAATAAACATATATCATTCATAATAACCCAACAAAAAAAATGAGTTTCATAAACATAATCCCA
Source organism: Viscum album (assembly GCA_963277665.1). Classification (NCBI taxonomy): domain Eukaryota; kingdom Viridiplantae; phylum Streptophyta; class Magnoliopsida; order Santalales; family Viscaceae; genus Viscum; species Viscum album. The sequence goes on along the minus strand of OY728142.1, from coordinate 511,016,169 downwards.
TCATCACATAATCCATATAAAAGAAATGGATATCATTTCATAATAAGAATAGTGAAACCATGTAAATCATAGAGACATTATACTTGAAACATACACATATGAAATAATGTCATCTTAGATGGAAAATGGTTTTGATAAAACACTTGAAATGAATTCTTGAGGAAAATATCCTTTCTTCTTCAAAATCATTTTCTTTTCACAAAATGTCATGAAATTTTAAAAGAAAATAATTTTGTTGAAAATAGTCATGAAATATTTTAGTGGAAGCATCATGAAAATAAGGCTTTATAAAACCGTAAAAATCCCTTCTTGCCGTATAAGTTAAAAATAACAATCTCCTCGTACTTTTGTCAGAAAAGTCAAAAAGTACCTCGTATGGTAAACAAAAGAAAGATTCCTTCCATACAATGTGGTAAAAGAAAAAAATGGGTAAAAATTTCTTAAAAACACATGGAAGGAAATTAAACATTTTATAAAAACATTTTGAGAGCATATGGACTTGGATAATAAACATAACCCCCAGTAAATACTTACGAGTAAACAATATCGGATAAAATGAGATTGGAATAATTATCCCTTACCTTAGGTCCGATATGCTTCCTATGGATCCGAACCTCCTGTATAATGATTTAAATAATTTCATTGACTTATTACATAATCATATTCATTATTATGATATCATATGTGTTTCACTTATGACTTTATATTACACGTTTTTTTGTAAATTCCATGTTAAAGCAGCGTTTTGGGTAAAATCATTTCATTTATCGTATGTATTTCGACTTGTCGTTCTTGATATTATTACTTATATCCTAATTTACAGAATTCCATAATGTAAAACATGATTTATATATAATATATATTCATCATATACATATATATTATATATCGATAAAAGGAATAAAATACACCATTTATGGAGATGGTAGGCCGTACGTACGCATGAACACTGTTTTCCTTTCCTTATTGAATTGAATGAAACTAAATAGATGACATACATATATATATACATAAATCCAGTAGCATTATTATTTCATATAATTAATTATTATTCATTATATAAACTTTATGATCATTCATGTATGGTTAACATGGAGAATGAATCTCAGTGCATCGTGGAGACGGTAGACTGTACGTACGCACAAGCGATGATATCGTTCCCATAATTATTGAATAGAATTTGAGTGGATGGTATAATATATCAAAATCAGTATAATGTTATAATAACCATATATAGTTTTTATTTACACCATTATACCTATCCATGTAAGGTGTTGGTGGAAAAACAGATTACACCACGACGTGGAGACGGTATTCCGTACGTACGCACACGCGGAGATTTTGTTTTCCGTAGGATGGATAGAAGGTGAAATAGTGTAGTTTCATATTTATAATAACATATCAGTATATCAGGGATACTGATTTTATTACTTCATAATTAAAAAACTAAAGAAGAGGGAGTAGAAGAAGAATGGAACTTGAAGAAAACGGTAGAAGGTATTACCTCTTTCTCGTAGTGCCTCCTTTAAACATTCTCTTAGGGCACTAGAGTTGGTCTTTAGATAAGACAAGTACCTCTAGTAGGTTTCTAAGGAAGTGGGGAAGTGAAATTGGAAGGGTTTTTCTGAGCTTGAAGGCTCAAATTGGTGTGAGGAGGAGAGGGAGGAGGTGCCCTTTTATAAGGGAGGAGAGGGGCACCTATGGAAATATAAGAAATATTAGTTTATATTAAATCCCAACACCACTTAAAAACGTCTAAAATGACTCAAATCCGAAGAATAGATGATATAGGGTTGTAATATCATCAAAAATTAAAATTTATACATATTAGGAATTTATTTTAGATATTATAAACTTGATTTATCCTTACTTATCAATTTAATTTTATTTTTGGTAATAATATTCTAAATTTTAAATTATTATAAATAATTACATAAGTGTTGTGAATTTTCCATAATTTGACACTTTATGACATTTTAGACCATATATTTTTAAATTTATAATTTTTAATATTATTTGTGATTTTTAATCAACTTTATAATATGTTATTTTTCTAAAATAACAATAGTGTCAATTTTGACACTATTAATTTATTTGAATTTAAATAAAAAATATACAGAAGATATGTTCAAAATAAAAAATTTATTAGATTCTTAAAATGTCATATTTATCTATAAAATTAGTGGAAAACATTAAATAGTTCATATAATATTTACTTTAATATTTTTAAAACCATTTATTTGATATTTCTCCTAATAAAATAATTTCAACATCACTATTATGTCACCTTTAATGATAATTATTTAATCCCTAAAAATTCTAAATAAATTCATATGATGTAGATAATTTTATTAGATTTCTGGAGACTATTAATTTTTGAAGTTTCATTATGTTTATAACTAAATTTAAATTACTATACTTATAAGATTTAAGAAAGTGACATGTTGTCACTTTCTTTGGTTTTAATAATAAATAAATTATTTTCATGAACAAGAGTTCATTAAATGAATCTAATCAGACCCTTAGGTGATATGGGTCTACATTTAGTCTTCCAATAGTATTTTATCAGGTGTTAGGGTAATTTTATAATCTTATATTTACCCTTAATTACCAGATTTACCTTTAACTATGGTAAATAAAATTTACCGTTGTTACTACTCATAATGCCCAAAATAAAAAGTAGCCTATTAACATAATTTGGAACCACTAATTCCAAATATGGAATCCATTTTTCAAAATTCAAAACTCATATGTTGCAGTAATTAATTTAAAATTAATCCCGTTGTTAAGAAAACATGTTTTAGAAGTTAAAACATTGCCAAAGATTGAAATGTTTTTACCTATGAATTCAATGTGAAATTAATGCTAATGAAATATTTTATATTAAATGGTAAAAATATATATTATTTATACTTTAAAGCCATTTAATATTATAATTTAACCATATAAATTATCTCAATGAAAAAAGTTGTTTTTAATTAAAAATTAGCGTATTTTTACTATTCATCAAAATATTAAAGTTATCAGAAAAATATCAAAAATTTATCCAAAGTAAATTTTTATATCCTGATTCCAAAGAAGAATTTTATTTTGTAAAATTGAACTTATAAACATGTCAAAAACTAGATTTAATGTTGGTGCTCCATCAAAAGGCAGCAAAACTACCTTTTTTTTTTGAAAAATACTTATTTTACCCGAAAAATTTATTTTGATCACATACCATGTTCTAAAAAATGTGTAAGATGAAATAATAATGTTATAGCATTCAAAATTTAGTTCATAATATTCATAAAGGCTAGTTCATAATAATATTATAACCATATATCTTTGTTTACTGAAACCTGATATTGCGTACAACACACGCTATCGAGGAAAGTCGCGATTGCGTGTAATGTAATCCAAGTCAGGGTTGCGTGTTGTGCATGAATACTTCGTTGTTTCATAAAACAGAATCCAACCATATTTCATTTATACATTTAATATATATATATATACACTCAATTTTGCGTAGAATGACTTTTATAAAACGAACTTGTAATTGTGTGTAACACAATCTAAGTATAGTTTTGTATATACTGAAAGCTAATACGGTGTTGCATATAGAACAAGATAATATTTTTGTAGCATAAAACACATGACATCAATTAAAAATAATACTTATCATAAAATATCAGGTTGTTACAAATTTAATGACCTAAAACCCTCTCTACTTCCATCCATCGGGTTACAAAATCATTATTTGTGTGTATTGCAAACTATTGCCTCACGAACTGATGTCATTCATTTTTTCATTAACACCAATCATGGTTGGGTATGACTATTGATAAAAATTATATATATTATATTTATAAAATAATTATACCACATTATTATTTATTTCATATATTCCATTTAATTTCCACTCTTTGGGAATATGAGAGTGTTACTCGTGTGTGTGGAGGACATTCACCACGTGAAGCGATGTGATTCGTTCAAGATTTACAAGAAAGGTATTAAGGATAGTTTTAATAAAAACATGTGATATATATGATGTAAAAATTATTCTATAATGTTAATATATTATTTATCTATATTTCTTCCAATCCTTTGAGAAAATGGGGACAACATTCATGCATATGTAGAACATACCGTAACCATGAACAATGCATTTCATTTTATATATCTAACTATTATAGAATACAATAATTACATATTATAATGAATATTTATTATATTCATTTCAACTTAAAAAATATTGATATTATATAAATATTATCAATATAATAGAATAAAATATAACAAATCTAAAAACACACAAAAAATAAAGAATTTATATTCTAAAACGTGAATTTAACATATAATTCTTAATAAACGGTTAATAAAAGATAATAAGTAAATCATATATGATATGAATAATAAGATTTCTGTTATACAATATATATATATAATAAAAATTTATTTTTTAAATTCGATATTTTAATTTGTTCAATGTAAGTCTAGACTTAAGGTTTGGTATTTTCATCTCACTTTTTAATTTTGTGAGAAACAATCTATATTCACAACATATTTATTTTATATTGTGTATATATTCACCATAAAGCTATTTAAAAATTATTTTTCTAAAAATTATTTCTATTTACATAACCATTTTATGATCTCTATTTAATGGGGTTTATTTTTCAAATGTTACCGAAGAGGTAATGAATTTTTGTCTCAATTTTTTTATTTGAGACATTTGTTATGTTATGTACAAACATTCTTTTTTGAGGTACTTATGCATACCATTTTACATGTAATATAATGAATTTATTTAAACTCTTGATATCTTATGTTTCATTTAATGATATTCATTTATGGAATTTACATTTTAATGTTACAAAAGAAATATTAATTTTATGTAACAATCTCATCTTATATCGAAATTGTTTATTTGTGTGTTTCTGATGATAAAATATTTTGATACATATATCAAAATACTGATGAAGTATCTAATTATAAGGTCGTGTACTTAAAATCCATATTTTCACTTTACATTCCTCTTTATATATACCCAAAACTTTAGAAGAATTTTTTTATGAAAATTATCTTTATTTCTCTCTTATGTCAAAAAACCATTTTCCTACAAAACCATGTTTTCCAAAAGTGTTTTAAAAAATGTTTTAAAAATAATCCTATTTATTTATTAAAGAAAATTTAACCATTATTAAATATTAAAATTTTTTCTAAAATAATGTTCTTGTCGTTTTCCAAACAATTTCTTTTTGGGTTTTATAAAAAATGTGATAGAATATGGGTTTTTAAATTACATGACATAAACAATATTTTTCACTACCATGAACACCTAATGACTTCAAGCTTCAATTATAATTTTTAAAATCCTTTTTCTAAGAATATTTTTTCCATAAAATTTTAATAAAAAAATATATTTTAAATAAATTATTTCAAATTGAAAAGGATTTTGAAATTTTTTTCTATTTTAAAAAGTGATTTTAATTATGAATGGATATTTTGTCTAATAAATGTTTTAAATTATTTTTTAATGTTTCATCAAAATAATCGAGTTTATTTTCAAAGAAATAGATTTCAAAATTGTATTTCTTCTTGAAAATAATATTTTTTTTAAAATAATCTTCTTGAAGAAATATTCATTGTGATTTATCTTTTAAAATTATTTTCCTTTTAAGATGAAATAATTTGAAATATATTATTATTTACAAGGGATATTAACTAAAGATAGAATTCTTATTGTTTATCGAAATATATTTTGATTACAAGATTTTTATAAATCTCACTTCTAATATATGGGTTATACTATGATAAAATTCTGGTACACACATTAATTTTTCTATTATTTAAGATTTTATATGATGATAAAAGGATTAAAAAACATGCCTCCTTTATATATGTTATGATATGATGAAACAGTTAAGATAAAAATTTTAGTTCATGAGTTATGAAATAATGAATGTTTTGTGATCTTTTGGATCACATAAATATGGTTATTATTTTGAATCGATTAAGAAAAACATCTGCCACCAATGCATGGGGTAAAGATTTAAATCTGATGAGATATACAGGATTGGAATGAGTATTCAGCAAGGTTCAGTAAGATAATTTTTCAACTAGGCTATAATTTGAGGTGATCCTTGCCTACTATGATGGTCTGGAGAGTGAACCCATCCCACTATGATAGCCTTGGTTGTGATCCATTATTATTATGTAAATTATTTTTGATGATTATTTTCATGCCATAATTCTGTATCTTATTCCAATGTTATTCACTCGTTGCTTATGATATTTGTTTTATTTATGATTCATGTTTTATGAACCTCAAATATTTTTAACATGACACTATATAATTATTTTTACATATCATGATATGGTTTCAAATTGACATGATCATTTTCTCATACCCTTCATTTCATGTTATTCATTTTTATATTACTTATTTACCCTTATTGAGTATCTAAGCGCATCCTTTCTTATGTTTCCTACACCGAGGTTATGAATAAAGGTTTTATCTAGGGTATGATTGTGAGGAATAATAAAGGGGAATAACATTATGGGATATATTGATGAAATTTCACTAAACTATAATATTGTGCACCAATTATTCAAATACATTAAACTATTACAATCCTCATGTGTGTGTTTGTGTAATGTAATAAATTTTATCCTAAATAATATAATATCTATGTTTTAAGAGGTTGGCTATCTATAGTTGGTATTGGAGTAAATGTTTAGTTGTCTTTTGGAAACTAAGATGAGAAAACCATAGTGAGACACTAAGGGGAATGTCTTAGGATAAGTATAAGGATAAGTAAAAGTATAGTAAAATGTTCTTGAATTTTTATAAAATATAGTGTGAGTTGTTTCAAAGAAATTACATCACTTTATCGGTACTAAAATTTGGAGTTGATCTATAATATAGGTACATTGAGGTAATAACTTTGAAAAGGGTTTATTGAGTTGCAAATTTTCATCCCCATGTGCACGATAATGATACATTCTGGACACCTAGTTTTACACTCCTAGGGTATATGCTTGGGAATCTCACAAAAAGTTTATAAACCATCATAAATTATTTAAATATATAATTATTGTGAATGACCATAGTCAAACCTAGGGTTTCATATGTTAAAAATAAATTTTCATTACATAGACATCCAAAAAGTTATTTTTCATAATAATGTGGGTCCCTTATATAAATATTTTATATTATCGAAAAATTAGGTTTTAGCCATTTTTTAGTACATAAAGGAACCATCTTAATGTTTAGTGTGACATAAATGGGAATAATTTTCTTTTTCATCTTCCAAATTATATTGGAGTTGGAATGAAAAATATTATTTTTATGCTCTCACAAATTTCTCAGAATTGGATTTTTTCTAGACTTCCAAATGATAAATGGAGGATACAACAATATGATAAGTCCTTCAGGACCCAACATCACCTTCTTTCATTGGATCTTCCAAACCACTAGTTAATAAATAATGGATCAGCACCACTGGATTTTTATTATATTATATAGTGTTGGAACCATGAGAAATTCATTTTGGAAGTCTATCAACTGGAAGGTGAAGTATATCAATGGTGGAATCTCATAAAAAAAACAAGGGAACATGATGATATTATCTCTATGGATTGGGAAAATTTTAATAACATGCTTTTAGATAAGTTATTTCCTCATATTTTTTAAACAATGTTTTGGAATGAGTTTCATGAGATAAAACAAAAGGATAATGAATCCATTTGTACATATGAGGATAATTTTACAGGACATGAAAAGTACACTTATGTTATTATAATCCTACAAAAATGTAAGGTTGATTGATTATTCTCTGTCTTAAGAATAGGTCTCCTAAAGGAGTTATCCATAAGAAAAATTTATAGCAATAAATAGACTGTTATATTTTCTATCAAGATGGAAATGGAGTTAATATTTACATATAAATCTCATGGATTTTTAAGAAGAGAAAAATGGAATTCAAAATAAAATATATGAAACATGGAGAGAAGAAGATGTGCATTCCTTTATTCTCAATGTGTGGGAATAGAAGTGAAGTAAACATTCATATGGTAACTAATAAATATTTTATGTGTGGAAGGTAGTGTCATCATGAAATTGATTGTCAATGTTATAAGAAGATGTTAGATAATGATGAAAATAAAGAGAATGAAACATAGAATGAAACACCCACACTACAACGTTTCAAATAAAATTAGAAGGTAAATTATACCCCCCATTTAAAAAATCTAAAGATTAGTGATGATGATTAGTGTTAGAAATATCTTATGTCATGTCACTAATGAAAATAAATTTAGATTAATTTTTAGGATGAGTGGTGCGATAATGATGTGGTGAAAGGTAAACATACCGTCTGTAAAGTCCTCTGTTTTGGAACTGGGTTTAAATACAAACACTTTCAATTTTTTTCCCATTTATTGATGGATTGTTTTTTTAAATAACTAACAAATCATTATTTAGAGTGTTGGAACACATAAATGTGTCATTTTTGGACTTGTGTAATTACCCGATAATTTTTTCGGGTGTCCCGATTAGTCTCTGGAGCACCCAATTCAGAAAAGTACACTTTAATGGACCTGCATGATCAACCCACAGTTGCAGTTCATCCCATTAATCTTACCTAGTTTAATATTTTATTTATTTTTATTAAACAATATTAAATGGTATATTTTTATTTAAAAAAAGAATTTGTTAATAATAATAATTTTATTATTATTATTATCATGTCATAAATTATTTGTATGTTAAATTTTTATTAATTGCATGATTATTGGGGTGTAACACTTATGTGAAATTAATGTGGCTTTTGGGTATCTCGAAGACACAATTAATTAAATGAGTCATTTCATATTTAATGAAGAAGAATTTTTATTAAATAGAGGTTTTGGGTTTATATAAGGTTTGAAAAATAATAATAATGAGATTATTATTATTTTGTTTTTATTAAAATCATTATTATCTATAATGGTATTTAAAATTGGTAGTTTTTTCAATGTAGCGTTTCTTTTAAAATGGAGAGGTTAACACTTATCAAATACATGTTTAATGTGTATAATAATAATAATAATACTAATAATAAACTGATTATTATTGTTTTAGTTTTTACATTTAGTTAATTATATTAATTTTAGGGGAAAAAGAAAAAAAAGACAATAGGGGGTGACGTGCATGTGAGCTGCAAGACCCCAATATTTTCATTCTCTTTTGGTGACGCACAAGGTGCATAGTTCCCGCGTTCTCCAGTAACATCAGCTCCATCCCTATGGCGCGCCCTCCAGTAGTCCATGGACCCTTCTCCATGGTATATATCCCTTGGCCAGAACCTCTTGGAGCAACACACAACACTCCTGGGAAGAACATGTAGCATACCAACCCCTCTCCCAGACTCCTCTTTGTGCGCGAAAATTCCTCTCTAACTATTCAAAAGTCTTGTCTGCCTCTTCAAGGTGAGTCTATCTGCCTATATATCATGATTTACATCGGCTATTTGACACCTCTCAAGCCGCACTTTCATTGACGAAATAAAATGTTTTGGGTTTAATCTGATTGTTGCATTCCTCTATTTTTAGGGTAAGAAAATGTTGACTCGAGACCCATTTGTCCATATTATGATATCCGACTCCAAGGGTGAGGCAGATGGACTCGTTTTTCCTTGTCATCATTTCTTCGGGTAAGGATATTTCTTTTGTAGTTTTAAATCCATCTAATTTAGAGTCTGAAAAATTATTTTAATACTAAGTATATTATTATATGTGTGTTGACCCTTATTGCAATATTTATGGCTCTCTGTTATAGTGTTTATTGATCAATGATAAAGTGTATACATATATATATAAGTACTTATATATATAAAATGTTTTCATGCATGTGATTTTAGACTGGTTTTGGATTGGTTGGTGACATGTGACGAATTGGAGTGTGTTTTTGTCCCCCCCGATGTGGGATCCTTTTTCAAGTCTTCAAATTTAATAAATGCAATAATAAAATTCTTTCTTTCCCCTTTTTGGTATTTAAATAATTCTATGAAGTATTTATATTTAATTTCATTCAATTATGATTTTAGTAATTTTGATTAAATTTCTAAATGTGATATGTCATATGTTGATGCATGAATTTTGATGTTAATAAACGATGCTTCCCATATGAGATAAATGAGGACCTGACCATTTTTTGGTTTTAATCATGTACTACTAAATTGGATAATGTGATACGATAAAATAATTGAATGATATTTTGTTTTGGCGTTGATAATATAACATATTTTTTATTTTAATTATGTGTCTTGAGAATTATAAATGAGATGATTATTTTGGGGAATAATTATCAGTTATTGAGTGAGATAAATTGAGATAATTAATGGTGATTTATTTATGTTCATTGATATTGAATATAAATAATTAATTGAAGGATTAATTATAATATATTCATCTAGCTAAATGAGTTAATTTATGTGTTATTTAATTGCAATATGTTGTTTTGGCTAAATAAAGATATTTGTTTATGGATTAAATGACATGATTTTGCAATGATAGTTTGGATAATTAAATCAGGAAAATTATTTATGGGATGAGAATTGTTTTTTAGATTAAATAATTGATGTATTAATGAATGGTAATGTGTACATAGTAAATTGTTTCCTTAAAAAATAGTTTTTGTATATTTAACAAATCGATCATATTAGTAAGAGAAAAAGGATAATTGATCGGTGAGTTAAATATCATGTTTTTGGTTAAGAAATTGGGATCATTAAATGTTGAGTTATTTATTTAGTTAACTTGATTGTGGTTAATAAGAATTAATTTTTAATTAATTATTAACTATTGAGATTTTTAATGGTTAATTAATTGTTGAATTATTTTATGGGTGGTTTTTTGTTAATTATTTGTTTAATTAATTAATAGATTTGGTTAATTAATATATGAATTAATTAATTTTTTTTTGGGGTGTAGACATGGTGATCTACTCCAATGATAATTTTTTTAATGATTGTTAAATGGGTTGTGAGATAGGGATAGATGCTCCAAATACTCACGCGGTGCTAGACATGGTGTTCTACACCTAACAAATATAAAAGTTTATCTTTTATAAGATAAGGAATCATGCTTAAAATACACATGGGTTCTAAGAAAAGGATTTATGCTCCAAATACTCATGATGGTTCTAGACATGATGTTCTCCACCCATTAATTGGAATTGGATTGTGGATCCATTTGGTCACAAATGATTTCAATTAAATGGTTAATGAATGATGATGTGATGTAATGAATTTTGAATTGAATATGATAAAGGGTTGTGATTTGTTAATGAATTGGGTGAATCACAGTTTAGTGCATGAACCCTTGAGAAAATCACTATTTTTAGTGGATGGGATCAGACATAGTACTTGAAAGATTAAATTGAAAATCTTATGAGGTGTTATCTAAGACAAAGAACAAGCTTGTATTTAGTCTTTACTTTGTTTTCTTAGATGGTCTTTAGAGACATCTATTGTGAGTGAATTATACAGGGGATGCTGGCTGTAGACCAGAACTCAAGACTCATATATTCTGATGAGGCATAAATAATTGGTAAATGTGAATAAAGGTGTGATTACTATTGTGTATTCATGACAAATAAATAATTCAGGTTCAGACAACAGCTAAGGGCTGATACAGGTACTTGGGTATATAGTTATATTGTACTAATTACATTATTTTTGCATTTTTTTAGACTACTAAAATTACTTATTGAATGTCAAGATTTGGGGTAGACATTGTTGGTACCGGCTTAATGTGATTTATATATCACACAATACTTGGGATGCCATTGCACTAGGGTATATGAGTAGATCCAATTTGGTTGTAGTATTGTGTTATTTTCATATACTTGGGAGATATGAACATATGATCGAGCAAAAGCTCGAGATGCTTGAGGAGATCTCCCTCGGGGCTTTGAGTGTTTATTTATATATATCATTATTGATATGTAAAGCATGATGTATTGTTTTCGCTTTCATATATATATATATATCAATAACATGACATACATTCATCTGTTATATGAAATTTTTCTTCCACTACATTGTCAATTATGTATTACTGCATGTGGGGACTAGTCCGGCCCCTAGTTCAGAGGGGAGCTAGGTTGGAATGTTACAAAGTGGTATTAAAGGTAGGTTTCTTTACATTTTTCTTTCTATTTTGGGGTTGGTAGACATGATAATAGGAATGTGTTGCCACCTGGGTAAATAACTGTGGTTGGAACTGATCACCCCACATACGAGAATAGACCAAGTGCCTAGGGCTAGGATTTTAATTTCATGATTTTAGATCATATAGTTGATATAATTTCACCTTGAGTGACTGGTGTATTTACCACTGCTCATTGATTATGAAAATATTGAAAATTTATCGTAGCTTGATATGGAAAATAAGTTGGATTATATGCATCATATAAGTCACTTAGCGATTAACATTCCATGTATATATGCCATGTCATGTAGTTGCATTAGTAGGATGCCTGCTAATATGGATTTTCTGCCTTGATATATGACATGCCGTGTACTTATATATCAATCCTTTTTAGATAGCTTGTTTCTGTGATATAATCAACATACAAGAGTGATTATATGAAATGATTATGTTCCATGCTTCATTTTTATAGCATGTTTTAGTGGTTTCAACTTGTTGATATGTGTTAGCTACCTATAGTGAAATGTTAGATTGTTGATAAATGATTTGTTTCTCTAGATAAATTTATTTGGTTGAAATTACGATGGAACCAGTTTTTAGTTTTATGTTTTATGGGCACCTTGTAATTTTGAAAAAGTGTAACCCATGTTTTCAGGCCATTAAGAACGAATGCAATAGTTAAAAATGTTAATTAAAAATTCTATATCTTCAATGGGATCCAAATGGAAGTGGTAAGGTGTCTGGGCACCTTATCGACTATTAGATTGACATCCATGTGACTGAACCATATAAAAATACTATGATTGAAAATACATATAAATATAAAACTATTGAGTTTTTATTTTAATGAACTATTGTGGGGATGTTTTTTTAGGAACCCAGATTTAATAAATGGGACCTTTGGAGGTCGACTTTTTAGTTTAAGAGATTTAGATGATAAATTGCCTATTTATTTTTGAATATCATTAAATGATAAATGATTAAAGTGTAATTTTTGATAATATTCCTATTTTTTCATTGGGTGTTGTTTTGAAAAACAAGTGGCTTGTTTTGAAAAAGTACTTGTGATTTTGTTGAAATTCAATCAAATGTTTAAAGGTTGAAATGAATTAATTAAAATGGATACAATGAAAAAGGGGAATTTGAACATTGTGATTTAAGTTTTTCATGACCAAGAGAAAGGGTCAACTTTTATGTTTTTTAAGGGGATAACCTATAGCACGTATCACCCTCAAAATGTTTTTTGAATTATGGTAAGTCTGTCCCACTACTGAAGATGAATTTTTGGGACTCAAATTTTCTGGAATGCCGATAGGATTATGTTATGGACATTATGATCAATTTTTGACATGGTGATATTGGTTTGAGGAATGTCACATGAATTCATTATGTTGTTCTAAAATAGTGCGTCAGTGAGTGGCTGGTCTTTTCTTATGACACCATAGAAAATACTAATGTTGGTAGTGTCACATCTATTTCGGTAAACATGATGGAAGGTGACACAAAATGTTTTTAATAGTTCCATCTTATATTAGTTCAACTAATCTTTTTCATGACCATGGTTTTCTCATAGTGCACACTTCTGAATGTGACGAGCATGACCCCTATCTTGACCTCGTCATGGAGATAATAAGATAGTGTTAGTCTAGGCGACACTAATGTTTTAAATGTTTTTTGGCTTGATGAGTGGTTGTGATCTGTGTTGTATGTGGGATGTCTGGTTTATTTGGGCTATGCCTTCATTCATGTCGGGAAACGTTATTTTTTAATATCCTTTTGATGGATAGAAATTGTAATTTTACAAGAGGTTGGGTAAGGACTTTGGTGCACATGTGGTTGGTGATGTAATAATTATAAAAGGAACATCACCCGTTTAATGGTGAGTGTGGGTTTTTGGATCAAAATGTCTTTCCAGGAAGTCTTGTGTAACCTGTTTCTATTGTTCAATCGACATTCGATCTTTTCCTTTTATGAGGTCCCTAAAACGGATTCAGATGTAAGCTTCGTTTTGGTGAGCTTCAGCTTGGGTTTAAAAAAATAATCAGTAGGAATTATATTGTAGTTAAAAGTATGTATGGAAATTGGAAATATAACATTGTTGTTCAGGAAAACAATATTCTCAAACTTGGTAGCTCATCATATGTTTTAATATTTTCTAATGGATTTTCTGAGATGCTAAATTTTTTAAGGTGGGTAGATAGTAATGTCTATTGTTTTTTAACAGGGATTAAATACACAAGTTTTCAATTTTATTCTATTTATTGGCGGGGTTTTTTTAACCATGATTCAGAACATTATTCTATGTTTTCAAACACCTATTGGTGTTGTTTTTAGACTTGTGTATTTAATCTATAATTTCCCCAGGTGTCTTGATGAGTCTCGAGATCACTAAATTAGGAAAATTCCACATTAATGGATTTTCATGGGCTGTGCACGGTTATAGTCCAACCTATGCATCTTACATAGTTTAAAATTTTATTTGTTTAAAGTCAATAATATTAAATGAGATATTTGTGTTTAGATAAAATAAATTTAATAATAATAATGTTATTATTATTGAGGTGTCATAAATTATGTGTTTGTTAAACGTTTTAATGGGATGATTAATGGGTTATAACACTTATGTGATATTAATGTGTCTTTTGGGTATCTCAAAGAAACATTTAAGTAAATGAGGAGTTTTAGATTTAATAAATAAGAGTTTTTATTAAATAGAGGTGTTGGGTTTATCTAAGGTTTGAAAAATAATAATATTTAGGTCATTATTGTTATTTTCATTAAAATCATTATTATCAATAATGGTATTTAAAATTGTGTTTTTTCAATGAAGCGATTTTTTAAAATGGGTTGCATTTCACTTATTATATTAGTGTTTATCGTGTAAAATAATAATACTACAATGAGTATTATTATTTTAATTATTAAATTCAATTAAGTAGATAAATTTTAGGGGGAAAAATAGGAGAGGTGTGACCTGCAGGTGAGGTGCACAACCCCCCTTTTCATCCTCCTTAGGAGAAGCCCCAGGTGTGCTGCGCCCTCACTCCCTAGAAGCTTCGAATACTTCTTTATGGCTTGAAATCCAGTTGCACATTTCCCCTTCTACATGGAATGTATCCATCGATGAGACCCTCTCGTCGCAGCACATGACAATCCTGGGTAGAACTTGTAGCACACCACCCCTTTCCCGGACTCCTCTTTGCATGCGACGATTCCTCTCAGACTCTACACGAATTATGTCTATCTCATAAAGGTGAGTCTATCTGCATATATCTCATGATTCTCATTGGCCAATTGAAAAATCACTCCCCTTGCTTGCTCGACCAAGACCCTAAGATTTGGGTTTAATCAGATTGTTGCATTCTTATGTTTTTAGGGTATGTAAATGTAGATTCAGGACCCATTGGTCCATAATCCGAAATCTTCCACCAAGGTTGAGGTGGATGGACTTGTTTTTCATTTTCTCCATTGCTTTAGGTAAAGATATATATTTTTACAGTTTGTTTTACACCATCTAAATTAGAGTCTGAAAAATTATTTGAGTCCCTGGTATATAATTATTGGTGTGTTAACCTCCACTGTACTATTTATATTTTTCTATTATAGTGTTTGTTGATAAACAATAAAATGTGTTTATATATATAGGTATATATATATAAAAGGTGGGAATGCATGCGATTGTGGGCCAGTTCTATACTGTTTGTCAATGTGTGATGAAGTGCTATATGTTTCGGTTCCACCCCGAGGTAGGATCCATTTTTGAGTCCTCATCTTTAATAAATGAATTAATAAAATGCATGTTTCATCTGTGCTGATATTTAAATTATGCAGTGAAGTGTGTATATTGAATGCTATTAAAATGTGAATTTAGTAAGTTTGATTAAATTTTTAAATGTGATATGGGATATTTTGATGCATGAATTTTGATGTTATTAAATGATGTTGTCCACATAAGATAAATGAGGACATGACCATGTGTTAGTTTTAACCATGTATTGCTGAATTGGTTATATTAACCAATTAAATAATTAAATGAGGTTTTTAGTGGCTGAGATAACATAATAAATTTTATATATTAATTATGTGTCTTGAGAATTATAAATGAGATGATTATTTGGGAGAATAATTTTGAGTTATTGAGAGAGATAAATTAAGAGAATTAATTGGGATTTAATTATGTACATTGAGAATAAATATAAATAATTAATCAAATGATTAATAATAATATATTTATCTAGCTGAATGAGATAATTTATTTGGGGTTTAATTAAAATATATTGTTTTGGACAAATAGGGATATTTATTTATGGATAAAATGACGTGATATTGTATTAATATTTTGGATAATTAAATATGGAAAATTAATTATGGGTTGTGATTTGTTTTTTATATTAATTAATTGATGGATTAAATAATGGAAATGTGTATTTATTTAACTATTGTGTTAAGTAATAGTTTTTATAGATTTAACTAATATATAGAATTTGAAAGGGAAAAAGGATAATTGATTGGTCAATGAATTATCGTTTTTTCGGTGAAGAAATTGGGATAATTAAATGTTGAGTTAGTTATTTAGTTGTCTTGACTATGTTTATGAATAATTAATTGTAAATTGATTATTAACTATTGAGATGTTGAATGCTTAATTAATTATTGAATTATTTGACATGAGATTTTTGTTGTTAATTAGTTTTTGAATTAATTAAAGGATTTGATTAATTAATTTATGAATTAATTAATCAATGGTTTTGTTGTGTTAGACATGGAGTTCTACACCAATGATTAATATATATGTATGATTTTTAAATTAGTTGTGAGATAGGGACTGATGCTCCAAATACTCATGGGGTGCTAGACATGGCGTTCTACACCCAGCATGCATGAAATTTTTTAGGGGACATGGAATAATGTTCTAAATACCCATGGGATGTGATACAATGGATAATCCTATAAATACACACAAGGGTTCTAGATATAAAATTCTAAAACCATTAATAGACATTTGATTTTATGTCCAATTGGTTGTACATGATTTTAATTAAATGGTTATCGAAATACATTGTGATGTAGTTATTTGTGAATTGATTGTCACAAAGGGTTCTGATTTGTGAATGAATTTGGGGAATAAATATTTAATGGATGGAACCTTGAGTGAATCACTATTTTTATTGGATGGGATCATAAATAGTACTTGAAAGATAAAATTGGATATCTTATGACACATTATCCAAGCCAAAGAACAAGCTTGGATCCAGTCTTTACATTGTTTGCTTAGATAGTCTTTAGAGACATCTGTTGTGGGTGACTTATATGGGGGTTTTTTGGAGTAGGCAAGATGTCGATACTTATATAATTTAACAAGGATTGAATTATTGATAAATGGGAATGATTGGTTGATTACTATTGAGTTTGGACTACAAATGTATAATGTAGGTTCAGACAGCTGTTATGGGATGATGCAGGTACTTGGGTTTGCAGGTATATTACATAGCTTACTTTATTTATGAATTCTTTCACACTTATATAATTATTTATTTATTTCTATATTTGGTGTAGTCACTGGTGGTCTCGACCTACTGATATTTATATCTCACACCCTAATCAGGCTCCCATTGCACCGGGGTACCCTAGTATATTCTATTTGATTGCAGGACTGTGATGTTTTCATATACTTGGGAGATAAGAACGTAGGACTAAGAAGAAGCTCAGGATTCTTATGGAGAAAAACCTTGGTGCTTTGAGCCTTAATTTATTTATCATTACTGATTTGTAAATCCTGATGTATTTTTTACTCCTTTAATATATATATCAATAACATTTCATGCATTCATCTATTATATGAAATTTTTCTTCCGCTGCTTTGTCAATTATGTGTTAATTATTTTGCAATTGATTTTTATTTGGTATAATATACCACTATAAAATTATGATAATAGGGTATTATCTCCCAGTTGACAACCATTAGACCCTCACTACTAGTCAGAAACCACTAGTGTACGGGGATACATGCTTGAGGTTATGTGGTGACCAGTCTGGCCACCAGTTCATGGGTGAACCGGGGAAGGATGTTACACCATCAACTATAGATCTTCCAATGTCTTATTTGACAATGGATGAACACATTTAATCTTTTCTATTTTTTTATAATGGTATCAAGATTCCTCCAAAATTAATAGATGTATAATTATCAATGAAAACCCCTAATGTTATGATTATCTCATCTCAATTCTATGAATCCTCTCCATTTGACATTGGTGGGAATGTGATTCCTATATATCTTTTCATTATTCCTCTAGTTGAATTTGATGTTATATTTTCCATAGATTGGATAATATTTAAATAAATACAACATTAATTTTTGATAAAGGGGTGTCACATTTTATATAATAAACCAACACGTTATACTATATTAATGCGAAGATATGTATGAACTTATTATAGATATCACATTCATTTTATGGGTTTTAATTCCCATTGAGAATTGGTGTTTATCCAAAATTGTTGGGGGTAAACATGACATTGATGATATTCCTATGATGAAGAGATTTGTTTAAATCTTTCTGGAAGATTATTCTAGTATTCCACCAAATCATGAAGTTTAGTTTTTAATATTACTCATGCCTTTTTCCAAAACAATTTTAAAGAACCCCTATGTAATGGCTTGATTGAGTTGTAGGAATTAAAAGAGAAACTCATGGTGAACCATGAAAAGGGATCAATTCAACCAAGTATGTCACGTTGGGGGGCACCTATTATTTTCGTATAAAATAAAGAATGATTTATGAGACATGGAATTTATTATCTAAATATGAACATGGTGATGATCAAGAACAGGTATCATTTACCTCATATTAGTGACTTGTTTAATCAACTACATAGAACTCAATAATTTTCCATGAAAAACATTCATTCTGGGTACCTTCAATTATGGGTCAAGCAGAAGGATATACCCTTTAAATCATTCCATACATGGTATGGAAACTTTGAATATATAGTGATTCAATTTAGTATTACTAATGACCTAATTATATTCATGGATTTTATGAACCATGTCTTTAGAGATTACATTGATAATTTTTTCATAGTGTTTATAGATCAAAATATTATTTATTCAAAGAGATAGTAAGAGCAGGCACATCACTTGATTATTTTACTAAAACCCTAAGAAAGGATGACTTTTAGGAAAAATTTACAATGTGTGAATTTTGGATGAAAAATATTCCATTTTTGGGTTCTATTATCATAATAGAGGGTTTATAGGTAGATCAATAAAAAATGAAGGCAATTGAATGTTGGACCTGACAAATTATGGTGATTGAGACCAATAGTTTTCGTAGTTTATCTAGATTTTATTGACATTTTATGAAGAAATTTTCATTACTATAAAATCCCACCACTATGTTAACTCAAATGGGATCCAAGTTACATTGGATAGATTAATGTGATGATGATTTCAATAAATTGAATAAAATATTAGTTAATGAACCTATACTTACATTACCCTATAATGGAGAAGGATTTTTAATCTATAGTGATGCATACAATAAGTGATTCATATGTCTTCATATGAATAATGACATGGTTTTAACATATGCCTTGTGAAAATAAAACATTCATGAGAAAATTACTAAAATAATGTTTTGGAGTTAGAGGCAATAATTATTGAATTAAATATATAGAGGCATTGTATTTTTTGATATATTATTGATATATATACCGACCAAAAATGTTAAAGGATATATTCACACAGAAAGAGGTGAATACTTTCTAGAGAAGATGGTTATATCATATTAAATATTATGACCGCTCAATACAATACCACTCTAGGAATGTGAACAATGTGAGAAATGATTTTATTTGAGAGGATCATGATAGATTATACATGATAGAGATAAAAATGATCCGATATTTCTAAATTTGGAAGAGTTAGATCTGAAAATATGGAAGGAATATGATATATATTATCTCTCTCAGTTGAAGGCTTAATCATCTATCCAAGTGAATATTAATGTGGTATATAAGAAATATTTAGTGCTTAGAAAAAGGTTATAATTTTTTCTAAGATTAACCTTGATCATGAAGGAATGATATGGTTTATAAATTTTTTATGCATTTATACCATACCAGATTTGAAGGAGTTGTTTGTGGAAGTTCACAGTTCTTCATTCCCTTTTCATATGGGATATATGAATATGTATAGATATATAAAAGAGTAATTCTAGTGGGATAGAATAAAGAGATATTCCATGGTGTTTGTAACTCAATGCTTGGTATAAATCCACTATAATATTTAGGGAAAAAATTATAATGTTATGTTACATACATTACCCATACATGAATAGTAATGGAAAGAAACCACCATAAATTTGGCTATTGGACTCCCAAAAATGTCTAATTGTTATAATGTTATATGGATTTGAACTGATATATTTTCAAATTCATCACACTTTATCACTATCAAATATTATTTCTCTCTATATAACCATGCAATACTTTACATTAAGGAAGGGGTAAGGTTTCATGGATTACCATATTCCATTTTATCTGATCAGAATCAAAAGTTTATATCAATGTTCAGGAAAAGTCTTTAGAAACCTATTGATATAGAGTTATGTTTTAGAACATCAGGTCATTATCAGAAAAAAAAAAGGTCAGTGTGAGGGTATAATTAAGACCCTAGGGGAAATTCTGAGATATTTTTCTATGGATTTCAAAGGGGGTTGAGATTAACACCTTCATCAAGGTGATTTTTCATTCAACAATAGCTTTCACTGAAGAATTGAGATGGCTATTTATGAATCTCACTATAGAAAAAAGTTTAGTGGTCAAAGAAATCGGAATGAATTTTCATAAATAAATAAATTGGGACCCAATATAGACAAAAAACTAGTAAATATGTCAATATCAATTCAGAAACACAACACGATTACATAGTGTTAGTGAAAAATTAATTCAAAAAAATACTAGCATGATTTAGAATTTAATGTTGGTCATGGGGGGTTTATAATAATTACTCCATGGAATAATGTAATGTTATTTGGAAAAATGAAAAAAAACCTATGTTTATAATAAATTTTTAAATTCCGGATCGTATCAAGATGGTATCCAATTAGATTACACTTCCACCAAACAACTCTTAAATTCTGGATCTGTTCAATGTATATCTCCTTAGGAAGTACATAACTGATTCTTAACAAATATTGAACAAAATTTTTCATGTTGATAGAGAATGATATTAATTATGATGAAAAACTAGTGGATATTATGGATCATCTAGAGAAATATTTATAGACTGATGCCACTCACCTAGTAAATGTTTTTTGGTGAAACTACCGGTTTGATGAAGCTATATAACAAACTAAGGAAATGTAGTAGAAGATGTATCCACATTTGTTTGTACAAGAGTGATGAAGTTAAATGTAAAAATTCATTTTTTTGGGTGGTATAATGTAACACCCTATGTTTTTAAGTTTTTATGATTTTATAATAAAAAAAAATAGTTCTATAGAAAGCGTTATACGCAAGACCAAGTTTAAACAAATAATGATATATTATTAAAGTTATTATATAAATGCAACCTTTATAAAATAACCTTTAAACATAGAAATATTAATGTTAATATGTAATTTTTAAATAATTTGTATAATGGTTTTACATAAGGAAAACATATTGATAATGAAATCTATAATTTTTGTTAAAGTAGTTTTTACTTTTGAAAATACTATTTTCTCAAAAAGAGTTTTTATTTTTTTATAAAAAATATTGAATTTAGTATTTGAAACTTTTATATAAATAATTTTATAAAATGAACATCATTTTTAAGTAATAATGTCAAAACTATCATAGGGTTAATTTTTGATAATATTTTTTGTAAATATTGATTTTTTGGATGAATACTGAAAAATACAAAAATTTAATTGATAAATTCCTTTTCATTTAAATTAATATACAGATAAATTTTATATAAAATTTTGAACAGAGGTAATGTAGTTAAACTATATATATATTATTCCAATTTATTTAATTTTTAACATTTTAATTTTAAATATTGATATAATAACCTTGTAAAATTTTGATCATTTTCTCTTTTAAAACCCTCTTTCCCGTCATGTTAGTAGGATAAATTTGAAAATAAAATTTCCCATTTATTTGAATATATTTTGGAAAAACAGATACTATATTTAAAATAATTATAATTTATACTATATAATAGTTTCAAATTAACCTTTTACCAAAATGAATATAGAAAAATGTAAAAATTTATTACTGCTGTTATGGTATTAATGGGTTTCTAAGGGGTTAAAATAAAATATTATGTGTTAAAATAGACGTAATACACTAATAAAAAATATTATATGTACATATTACGACCTTATACTTTATAATTCTCTATTATACTTAATTTTTTGTGACTTTTTTCCAAATAAAGACACGGGGACAACATTTGTTTACAAAAAAATTACAAGTGAGCCACTCACCTCACTTTTATAAGGAAACCCCTCTTCTCTATTATTCAAACCATAAAACCATTTTTTCAGAAAATAATTACATAGATAACTTCCAAATTATTCCCTCCCATACTCTTATACTTATTTTTCTCATAAATACAACCTTGTTAGGCTTTTAGTGAAACATATGTAGGATACCCAAAGTAGATGTAGCATTCTTGAACAAGTGTTTTAATAATTTTTCTCCCCACAACTCCTTAAAATATTAGTAATACATGGTGAACAAAT
Organism: Viscum album; assembly: GCA_963277665.1. Taxonomy (NCBI): domain Eukaryota; kingdom Viridiplantae; phylum Streptophyta; class Magnoliopsida; order Santalales; family Viscaceae; genus Viscum; species Viscum album. The sequence goes on along the minus strand of OY728142.1, from coordinate 510,993,256 downwards.
AAAATTATTATATTACATATACTAATATGTTATTATGTCAGTGAAATAACCTATAACCATCTCCACTTCCATCAAATGGGTTATGAAATGATCTTTCCTTTGTATGGTGGACTACCACCTCATGAAGAGATGCCATTCATTTTTTGGTTACTATCTATTATGGATGGATATTATGATTTATATAATGTATACATAAAATATTTATAATATAATTAAACATGTGGATAAATTATATCATATCCCACATTGAATTTCCATTTGGTGTGAATATAATAATGCCACATGTGTGTATGGAAGACTAAGAGATATGATTCATTCACAATTTACAAGGAATATATTAAATTAAATTTTAATAAAAATAATATATATATATATATATATGAAATAAAATTATTTTGGAATTGTATTATATTATTTATCTTTCTTTCTTCAAATCTATCATGAAAATGGGAACACTTTTCTTGTATACGAATGACCTATCGTATCAATGAACGTTGCATTTAATTTTCTATATATAAATTTTATGAAACACTATAAATTAATATATAATGAATATATATTATATTCATAAAATATTTTAAATTATATATATGACTAAAAAATGATCAAATTAATATAACTCCAAAAATAATAAATTAAAATATACATGAAAAGTAAAGTAGTTATTGTCAGAAACAAGACTTTAACATGAAATTGTTAATAAAAGGGTAACAAAAGGTGATGATTAAATCATATATGGTATGATAACTATAATTTTGGTGCTTTAATAAATGTATAAAAAATATATAATTTATTATACATGAGTATAAAACATGTATGAAGGAATTATAGAATTAATATAATAGATTTCTATCTCACTTTAGTACTTTTGTGAGATACATGTCATATTAAACACCAATTTATTTTATGTGGTGTATATATTAAACATGAAATTATTTTAGAATTATTTTCATAATTTTTTTTTTCTTATTTACAAATCAATTTTAGGATATAACTTTAATGGGTTTTATAGTTCAAAAGATACCAATTTATTAAGGTTTTTTGTCTTAATTTACATCCATTGAAAAATATGTTGTTTTTGGCACCTATATTATTTTATGATGTGTACATACAACCCATTTGACATGTAGTATCATGAAATTATTTATTCTCATGATATTTTAGGTTTCATTTAATGATATTACTTCATAGGGATTACATTTGAAAGTTAACAAAGTGGTAAAGATTTTATGTTACAATATCACCATTCATTATGATTCTTTAGGATTATGTTTTCAATGATAAAAACTTATAATAAATCTCTAAAAAATCTCATGAATTTTATTATGTTATTTTTATATCATGATAATATATATTTTCCCATCATTTTTCTCCCTTAATATACCTAATAGTGAAAAATAATGTTTTTATGAAAATTGTATTTATTTCTCCTTTCCGTCAAAAACCTGTTTCTCACCCAAAAAATTATTAATAATATACTTTTGAAAATGTTTTTTATATTATAAAAATTATTAATTTCATATATTTTTACCAATATTTTAATTTAGAAAAAACAATTTTATAGAAATTATAATGTCAATTTAAAAAAGTTCCCCCTTTGGAATTCATAAAAAATGTGAAAAATTCATTTTTTACATGGAAAAAATCAATAGAATTTATCAATGTCATGGAAAATAAATGTTTTCTAGATTACCTTAAATAATTTGAAAATATTCTTTAATGAAATCATTTTACTTAATATTTGGTATTTTTTATATATATAAATAAATTGCATAAAAGTGAATAGGATTTTGATTTTTTTATGTTTTAAAAAGTACTTTTCAATGATGAAAGGATAATTTCATCATGAAATTATTGAAATGATTTTTATATATTTCATTATAAGTTTTCTAGTTAATTTTCAAATAAATTTTTTCTCTTTTTTCTATAAAATGGAATTTTCAATGCAATGATATCTTCTTCATGAAACATTCAAAGACATTTATCTATTAAAACCATATTCTATCTTAGATAAATCCCTTTGATATAAAATATTTATTACTAGAGATATTAAATAAGGATACCATTCTTAATCTTAATCTGCATTGTTTATAATAAAAAATATGCTTATCAAACCCACATATCTTTCACTCGTTTAACTATGCTAAAATGATTATGAAACACATTTCTTTTTCCAATTGCGATGATTGGATGAAGTGATGAAATGATTTTTAAAGCTGTCACTTTTACATATTTTATGATATGTTAAAATGGTTATGAAACCTATTTCATTTCATTGTTTATGATATAATAAATTTTTCTATGATAATTTGGGTCACATAAATATGATTTTAATTATAATTTTTGTGGGACCTATATCTACCTTCAATGCATTGGGTAGTGATTTATATTTAATTATATAGACATGACCAGAATGGGAAGTGAATCCAATTATATTAGGGGATCTATCTACAATGATGGGTTCAGAAGTGATCCTTGAATACTATGAAGGTATGTACAGTGTTCCCATCCCACTATTATTTCCTAGGTAGTTTTCATTGAAAATTATAGAAATAATTTTCTATTCTTATTTTTATTTGATAATTTCAGGTATTATGCCAATTTTATGTTCTCATGGATCATATCAATTTAGTTCCTTATGATTCATGTGTTATGAAATGAAAATATTTAGTCCATGAATCAATATTATGATCTTTGATATACATGGTATGGGTTTCAGATCTTATGATCATGTTTTCATACACTTATATTCATGTTATGATAACATATATTTTTACCCTTCTGAGCATTTATACTCAAATTTTCTTATGCTTCCTTTCCACAAGTTATTATTAAAGGTTTTTTAGAGGGAATGTTTGTGAATATCACTAAAGAGGATGTTATTTATTGGATTTTTTGAATATCCTAAACCAAATTATGAAATTATGTACCTTATATAAAAAGGCACTATAATATTATAGTCCCCAAGTATGTTTCAATGTAATTTAATAAATGTTGACATAAAATGATGTAAAATCTATATATGAAAATCCTTGGTTTATATACTAGTAGATTAAAACCCTATAGTTAATCATGATTATACTGGTGTAATTTATAAATGGGTGACCTCCTTGGTTTATTCCTTGAGAATGTGTGAGTGTGGGAAAAAATATTAAAAGATCATGTGTCAGCCTATGGGGATAATTGTTAGTTTGATAAGTAACCCTAGTGGGTGAGAACATGTAATGTATTTATAAGGAAGAAAAAGTATTACATGATTCCCACTTGGCCAAATGACTAAAATTAGGGACCATATAGGTTGGGTCATGAAAAATTGTATTAGAGCCTTTACCCAACCAAATGTGTAGAGGCACTACCGGATCCTGAGGTTTGGGGCCTACAATGAGGGTGATATGCATTAGGGGGGGGGGGTGTCACACCCTAGGAAAAAATATACCTAAAATAATAATTATTCCTACCCATGTTAACATGTTTCACCTTTTTTTTCAAAATCCTACCATGTTATAACTCCATTATTATGTGTGCTTGGCCTAGAGTAGTGTCAGTATGGGTGACCTCATTAGATGTTTCCTAGGGTATGTGCGTGTAAGAAAAAATCAAAATAAAATAACATGTATTAGCAAGCGGAGAAATTTATTTATCTTATATGGGTCCCTAGGGGTAATAGTCTGTGATGGTATAGTAATGTAACCAAGGTATTATAAGAGACCCATAGGGTAATATGATAAGTATTATGGGATAGTGAATTTTGGTTATGACATGTATACTATTACTCCCCCTAAAAACCTATGTATAGAATGAATTCCATCTAATCATATCAATTAATTATGTTCAAACAAACTATATTATCACTTCAAACATCATTTATCTAATGGGTTTTCTACATGTGTTGGTTTCTTTATTCTAATTCAATTATGATCATACCCAGCACTTGATTTTTTTGAGAATCAATATGTGGTATCATTTGAATATTGAGATTGATTATATGAGGTGGTTTAAGAAATATGATAGCAGAGATATGTTAATATCACACTTATAGTGGAGAAATCAAGTGTTAATACACATGAACCATAGAGTAAAATGTTCCAAAGATGAGAGATTTTTATTAAAAATAGGGTTACATTTTATGATGTATCAATGGTGATATAAAACATGAAATATTTTCTAAGGATTAGACGAAGAAAAAAATTGAGATGGAATAAGTTGGCACACTTAGAGAGTTAAGTTTGTGGGATTAGTTACTCTCCATGATTCTTATAGTCCCTATGGTGGTGTAATGCGTTTATAAATTTCCTAAATAATCCCCATTTATTGATTTATTATAAGGGATAACAAAATAGAATGTGGGGGATATCAAGGAATAAGTAAACAAAGACTCTCTATTTTTATGTGAGGTTCTCAAGAATAAAGTAATAAAAGCATATTCACTATTTAAAAAAATCCTTATAGGTTTTTAGGTTTACATGTTATTTTTTAGTGAATCGACTAGTGTTGTGAAAAGTGAGAGATTAAAATATAGTGTCTAATTCATAGAAGAATTTGAAGATATAGATCCTATTGGTACACATAATACAGTGAGAATACTACACATTCTCTGTTTCGATATGTACTTTGAGATTGTTAAAAAATAATATAAATAGTGTACTCAGGAGTTGACTTACGATCTTATACAAGAAGAATAAGTTGAAATTTAGTGAAATAAATGATTCACAAGACCATGAAATGTATTTATATTTCATTATGTAAAGTATTAGTATGATACATTTTTTAAGAATAAGATCGTGATTTAAATGTATTTTGGTTACAAGAATAATGTATAGTGAGTTACTATGAACTATTTCATGAATTTGAGTTCAGGAATCCCATGAATTACATTATGTTTTTATTATGTTTTGTGTAATAAGATTCTATTTGAATGGTATTTCATGATAGTTGAAGTAATTATAATTCAAAAGAGCAGTATTAATTATTCATACTAGTCTCATGAAGTAGTATAATTATGTTCCACTCTCGGGAATATGAAATTAGTTATAATGTACTATATCATCTTATTATATAGTTTTAAAGAGAATTATTAATTTATATTTTTATTAGGATGTTGGAGTTTGTGTTGTATTTCTCATTTTATTTTTTTGTGTTTGTAATCTAATTGGAACCTGTAATATCAATTTTTGAGAGACAAAATATTGGTATATGTATATTGACCATGCCTAGAACAACAAGAAATTGATTATTCATTATAGTGGGGAATATTGATCATGGGTATTGACCCAAACCAATCATAGACATATTATCCCATCTTGGAGTGATAATTGTAAAAATAATTTTTTCCATTGTGTTAATTTAATTTTCTCCAATCCTGAAAGGATGTAATTTTTAATATGAGTAGATTGGTGTGGAAGAAATCATGAAGGTTAATTTCAAATAAAATAATATTTTAAATAAGTATAACTTATTCACCACCTATTTAGTAGCACCACCCAATCATAGTTATTAAAACAGGTGTTAGAGCAGTTTCCCTATAAAGGATACTTTTTTATGGAATAACAGAGAATGTGAATCTAGTCAATAGTAGATGTGTTCCTATTTTTTATGGTAATATCATTATTATATGGAAGATACATATTAATTCTTACTTTCAACCAAAGGGTTTAGAGGGTTGTGATGTGATGAATGGAGGATTTACACCCCTCATGAGAGATATTCAAATGACCTTTTGAGATAAAAGATATATAGAAGTTGATGTGTAAATAAAATATAAAATTTTATCTTTCTTTTTTGATAATGTTTTCATTAATGTGATGGCACACCGCATAACCAAGGATATTTAGGAAATCAGGACAACATATATAATGGTAATTCTAATATTATAGAGGCCAAATTTAAAATTTAGTGGGATAATTTTGAAGATATTACAGTTTTATAAATAGATAGTGGAAGTTTTTTTTCAAAATAATGATTTTTAAGAAATATTAGTTTCTTTAGTTAAAATATGGAGGATTATATTGTAGTTAAGAAATTATTGAGAAAAATTCCAGATAGATTTTCCTTGATGATATCTACTATGGAAGAGAATGAGACATTTATATATATATAGTGGATTTTCACAACGATCTCCTCAAGTACAAGATGTGAAAGGCTCTAGTTTTTTTAAAAATATATCTATGTAGGAATTATAATTCAAAGACATGAGAAATATCATGATCAAAGAAATATAATAAAAAATCAATTTATTTGGAATATGAATAAGATATTCTTGATGAATGTAAAATAATCGTCCCTTTTATTTAAAGAATCATTTAGAAGGGAATATAAAAGTATAATGTAAAACATATACAAAAATGATTCAAACGCGGGGAATAGGAAATATTTAAATAAATTTTCCAACAAAAAAAGTGATGTGGATAATGATCAAGGTGAACATCCTCAAAAAATTAAATGAGGTAAAAAATAAATGAACGCTATAAAATAAATTGAGAATATAAAAATATTTCAATAAAGGAAAAGAAAAATTATGAGGCATAAAAAGGATGAGGACTTCTCCACCTCCAGTAGTCATTCCAAATAAGAGACTCTATAAAAAATTTGGAACATTAGGGATCAAATATTAAAGACTAATGAAACTTAAAGAAGTGGTGAAGATGATGCTACAGAGTCTGACATGCACCATATTTTGAAATTATAACTTGATGTTTTTCATGATAAAGTTAATATACTTAGAGTAAAATCAAACAACTATAAAATTAATTTGAAATTAACAATTAAGGGAAAGAGGAATTTATCACAATATGAGATGGTTATATTGATGGGATCTAAAATCATAAGTTGAAAGTTGGAGAGTAAGAGAAAAGAGTGAAATATTTTGATGAGAAACTGGCTATAAAAGAAGAACAATTTAATAAGATAGATGGAGTGTCTTAAAGATAAAAATTAACTAAATAGGATTAGTGAGGATTTAATAAAAGAAATGTAAGTTAAATATAAAAAAACATAGTGTGTTGATAATGTTTATCCATATAATCATTCTGAAACTTCTTGTGTATAAAATGAAAATAAAGATGTTATTTCTATCAATGTAATCTATTTTTCCAGCAAGGGTAAAATTTAATATAATAAGGGCAATGTTAAATATTTATTTTCGACAAATAAAGGTGTGGAAAAATTTAATTAAATTATCTACTAAAGATAGAAGGAACCATGATATATGGTAGTATAAAAAAATCTAAATTTTATTATTATCAGTATTTAAGATCCAGATTCAAAGGATTCCTTAAGTGTTGTACAATATTTAGGCAGAAATACAATTAATACTGGGAAAACATTTCACTTTGTTATAGTAGGAATGAATCAATGGGTATTTAAAGTGAATAGGGAATAAGAAATTATGAGAATATGAAAAGAATTAAAAAATGGAATATTAGTGGAGAAAACCTCTTAGATCTATCTACTAAAATTAGATTCTATTGTCTAGGTGAAATATGTGGTAGGTGGGATCAACATAAATTTTTTTATTGAATGTATGAATTCTATTCCTAGATATATTTTTATGAAGGAAATGTAAATTAAATTTAGAAATATAGAAATAAATAAAATCTATAATTCATAAAGTTTTATTAAAGTGTAAAAATGGGGAAAACCATGGATTATTGATAGTGGTTCTTCCTATAATATTATAAGGGATTAAAAAAATAATAAATAATATTTAATAACATAATAAAGGAGTAATAAATATTTGGAATGGTAGTTATTTGAAAATAAAAGATTTTAGTACATTTGGGAGAGAATCCCATAAACATAAATCCAAAGATGTAATTTTTATTGATGGTATTAAAAATAATTTTTAAGCATTATATTACTATGTTATCCTTGAAATGAATTTATTTTTAGGAAAAATTTAGGAACAATAAAAATTTTAAAATAAGGAATAATTGTAATTATTTGATAAAGAACCGATGGAAATATATTAGAATTAATTATTCTAAAAATTATTATTATTTGAGTCTAGGAATAAAGATAATAAATTTTTTAGAACACATTTTTATATTTGTCAAATAATTTTGATCAATAACAATATTTTTGTAAGAGACCTTTTCTAGATATGTAGGGAAAGATAAGTTGTCTGTAAAACATGGAATTTTGGGCATGTAACCAAAAAAGGGAATAAATTAAGTATAATAGGACACATATGATTATTCATTATGAATAATGTAATCTTATTAGAGACCAATATACTAGTGTAAAACACTATTTTATCACATTATTATATAATTTCACTCAGATGAAAAATGTCGTGTTCATTAAGAATAATTTTGGAAAAATTGAAATGTTCTAGATTTTTAGATAATAATTAGAGAATTATATGGGAGATTATGTTGAAATATTTAGAATAGATAATGGAATGTGGTTTACTTATATATTTTTTAATTATGTCTTGAAAATTATGGAAATACGGTTTAATATAGTGCTCCTTATAGTCCTAAAAAATGGAGTAGTGGGGAGAAAATACAAAAGTTTGGTTGATATGGGCAGAAACATGATAGCTGAACCTAAAATTTAACAACTATAATAGAGAAAATAAATGATTAATGATATGAATATATATTATATATTTATTATAAGACTAAATTTCAAAAAGAATATATTTCAGATGTGGTATAACAATAATCGAATTGTGAAATTGGTTTTATTGTTTAGAATTCCATGTTACAAGAAGATAAATAATGAAAACCTAGGAATATTTTATGATCAAGGTCAATAGGGTTTCTTCATGGAATATATATCCAATAATCTATGATATTTATAGTATTATTAAAGGCATCACAAGCTAGTAGACTGTTATGATGTGTAGATTATCATAAATCAACTGAAATTTAATTCAATAAATGGAGATGATTATTAAAACGTTGAAGCAAAAAAAATATATATTCTAGTAGGGTGATTTAAGAAAATGCAGCAAATAAACTCGGGATTGTTTATTTTGACTCAAATAAATCTTGTGATGACGAGGAAACTACTATTGATGAAAAAAATAAATCATCAGAGATTGAAAAATCATGTTGAATCATAAAATATTATTAATAGTCAGGAAGTTCAAGTACAAATTAGAAGAAGACTAAGCAATGAAAATTAAACAACTCATATTTCATATATTGGACCAAATATATTTGGAGAGTCTATTGAACATAAGGAGTAGATAAGTGTTATGAATAAGATGTTATGCCAGATTTAGAAAAATTACACATGTGATCTTTTTCCTAGGCCAGAAGAAAAGAATGTAATAAAAACTAAATCAGTGTTCTAAAAAACATATTAAAAATAGTTAGATTTTAAATAATTAATATAGTTCAGTCATCCGAGGTTATTATATAATACCCTAATATTTTTATGTATTTATTTAGAAAGAAACTTGAGGTATTTGACATCTTTATTATCATGTTATATTGTGTCTAAATAAACAATGATATAGTGATCCTCTATAAGATTTCCATTAAATTATAATCTATGAATAGTAATAGCCACATTATTTAATATATTTAATTTTTTTTTAATAATGATACTTTAAAAATTAATTTATAATAAATAAGTACTCAATTTTCAATAATGTCATTTTATACTTCAAAAAACTATTTTCTTAAAAAATATAACATTTTTTTATTAGGAAATTATAATGATTTTTTTGAAAAAATAAGAGATGAATTTAAAGGATCTAATATCATTTTTAAATTACTATTTCAAATTATTTCAGGTTCAAATTATGGAATTTTTCTAAATATACATATCTCTCATTAGATAGTGTAAAATACCAATTTTTATAAAAGTATAATTTATTTTTGTTGAATAATGTAAATAAAAAACACATATTATTTTTATAATTTTATATAAAAGAATAAAAATCCTTTTCGAATTAAAAATAATAAAATTAACTACATTCTAATCATCATTAAACTTTATTTTTGTATAAGATCACATTTGGATTTAATAATACATTTTCCTAAAAACTATTTTATGTGTGCAATTTTTGTTATCATAATAAATTAAATAACCCAATATTAATTATGATATTTTATTAGATTTATAGATTATATATTCTTTAAAATATTTTATAAATAATTTTATTATTTTTACATGGCAAGGAATGGATTTAAATTTAATTTAATTATTAAAAATTATTTTTTTAAAATTATTTTTCAATGCTTTTCATCGCGCTTATTTTAATATTAATATCTGCAAATATAGAAGTATAAATTTTTAAAAATTGATTCAATATTTTGAATCATAATTTTGAATAATATTAATGAGTCCACTTTCATTTTGGCCATAATTAATAATAAAAAGTATATTTTAACCATGTTAATGTTTAAATGGGTTTATCGAGTAGCTAAACTATGGTATGAGGGTAGTATTAACACATTAAATTGTATAATTATTATTTTATGAACTTTTAGAACCTATATTTTCCTAAATCTTATTTATTATCCAGTTTTTTCCACTTTCACATTAAAATGAAGTTATATTATTTAAATCATTTATGCAATTCCACGTGTGTCATATCCCTTACTTATCAAATGTAACTTCCTATATACACATATTTGAAAAATTTAGTTCATTAATTAATACCTTCCTATATTAGTATTATCCATACTATTCCCCTTGGTCTTTTTCAACGACTATCCAGCATGGCCTATGTTGTAATCCAAAGAAGGTCCTTTAAAGAAGAGGTATAAATCTTACCTAAGCCCTTTCTATTTTATTTCTTCTTCAACCTCAAATAAACTTATTTTATCCCTAATAAAATTATATATATATTATAATAAATATACATAGACATTATTATGCTTATGGAATAACCATTTACCATATATTTTGCTTGAAATGTGAAATTATTTTATCGCTAATTGGTACATATGGACTACCGCATCAACATAGCTCTATGACTCATTTTCAATCAGTGGATAAAATTGCTGAATATAATGATGGATTGAATAAATATTTATGATATATATGACATAATGATGATTATATTATGATAAAATATAATTTATCTTACATTCATTTTTACATTATAAAAGGTTAACAATGTTCATGAGTACATATAGACTACTATCTCCATATACATTGTAATTTATTTTTTTTCAAGAACTTTTATTAATGGTAAAAAATGTTTATATAATGAATATAAATAAAATTTAAATAATTATTAACATTTTATAGATGAAGGAAACAAAATCAATGTTTAGATACTAACACTTATGGACTGTAACATTTATTAAAAATGAAACTGTTATCACCCAGAAAAATTATTTTAATAAACAATTATTAATGAATCAGTGGTAACATGTTATAGAAAAAACTTTTATTATATTATAAGTATTAATATGGATTTTTATTCCAATTAAAATAAATTTAAATTTATTATATAATATTATGGAGATGTTACAAGGGAATTCGAACATGAGGTAAGAGTTTTATATTATAATAACATTTTTCCACGGTTTTTAAATTTATTATAATGAAATTATAATATATATGTATAAAAATTATCATAAATTTTATTCTCCACTCTTTTTTTAAATAATAAATTTTTTCCATTTAATTTTCCTCTATTTAATTACACATGATATTATATTTTTTTTAGAAAATACACATTATTTCTCTCTTTATTAGGGAATACTTTTATTTTTTTGAATATTATCAATAATTTTTTTTGAAAAATAATTTTAAAATTTTTAATTATTGATTAAATGAATTTTTTCCATTAAAATATACATACAATTTTAAAAATTGAATATTCTTATTTTTTTCAAATGGGTTAATTTTTATTAGAGGTTTGAAAAAGTATTTATTTTAACATATTCAACATGAAAATATTTTACCACTATTTTTAATATTATTTTTTAATATTAAATTACATGTATCAATGGTTATTTTAAAAGAAAAATTTTTAATTAAATTTTTTAATTTTTTTTTAGATTTTAAATAAGTAATTTAATAATAGAAAGGGTATTTTGTTATAAATAGTTCATCTGACCTTTAAAAATAATTTTACATATATGATAAAAAATTATTTTACTTATCCATAAATGGCGAGAGGGTTATATGATACCATCCTAATTCACCCTCTCGATGTTTTATGATAATTATGATGAAATATTTATGAAACGTGTTGTCATATTCCATGAATTAATCTTTGATGAAATGATAAATGTTTTAAGATCTTTTGTAATGAATATGAAACGATTGTGATTATGTGATGGTTTAGTCAGTTATATACATCAAATTAATTGGGTAAATATAACTGTATTATGAGATCAAAGGGTATAAAAATGTTATCTTGAGCCTAAAATAGGGTATATTAGAGGTTATACCTATCCCAAAATCTGTACACAAGAGTTTATCCCAGTCCTAAAGTATGTACATGGGTGCTTCACCCAAGTAAAATATGTGATTAATGTCTTGGTGGGTTTCAATGACATAATATTTTTATGATAATGAGAATGCCACACATTATTCCACTCTGTAATCACATTATCTTATTCTAATGTTATTCTCTCATGGATCTATTTTATTAAATTCTATATGATTTATAACTTATGAACAAAAAATATATATTCCATGAATCATTATTATGATTGATGAATTTGTGATTATTATTGTAAAATATTAATATCATGTTCTCATGCCCTTATGCTTATTTTATGCTCAAATGACCACATATATCTCCCTTGATAACCCTTATTGAGCATTCAATATATAAATTTAATATTTTTTCTTTTCCCATGGATATAATGAATAATTATATGTCAGATATGTATAATAAGGATTCCTGTTGTGAATTACATAATGGGAGGTGATATAGGCCTTTTATGTAATATTTTTTTATGAATCCATGTTTTCAAAGGAACTTAACCATTTTGGTTTTTTCTAAGATCATTATAATATGTAAAAAAATATTCATATAATAAGATGTAATATTTATGTTTGAAATGCTTGGTTCACCTCAGTTGGTATTAGATCAATGTTTAGTTATTTTTTGACCATCGGATGAGGAAACATTATTGAGTAACCTTAGGATAAGCCTTGGTATATGAGAACTATTGGATAAAAGTGTAAGTATTTTAATGATAACAAGACTTTACTATTTTCTAAATTTATCTACTATGTCTCTAGCATCTACATTTTTTCTATTAAAATATAATGGTAGGAGTATATTTAAACTATGGTAGGAATCTAAAAATTATTAATGGAAATATTTTAACGTTTGTATAATAGCGAAATATTTTCTAGTTGGTAGAATATAGAAGAAGAATATTTTATCTAAAAGGCCTAATAGATAAATGATAGTGGTGCACTCGATACCATGTGGGAGATGTCATGAAGTAAAAACTTACTATTAAGCCACCAGATACCCAATAGCAGCTACCAAGTATAAAATGGTATTAGGACTGATAATCTGAGGTGGCATTTATTGAAGTAAAAAAATAATCCCACTCAACTCTTAAATTCCCCACTTGTCCTTGGACCACCCAGATATGGAATCAATAAAAGGAGGATTAGAGAGGCTTAAATATTCATCCAAATTTTTTTCACCAAGATAAATGATCCTCATTATTCAATGGATCTTGAATCATAAAGTTATTTAAAGTTTAATCCATTATACTTGAATTCCCAAAGATTTTAAAGGGATCATCATTCATGGGAATTGAATACATATTCTAAATAACCAAACCAAGGTAGTATAAGATTCAACATATTTCTTATATTGTCTTCAAGCTTCATTTGATCTATTATTTATTTATTTATTTTTATTCTTTATTCATCTTATCATGAAAAATTATTATATATAGTATTATCCCATGGATGTCAAATGTAATTTTTATCTCATGCACACTCTCTCTATCTGAATTATCTCTATTATTCTTATTATCTTTAGTGAGAGTTGATAACAAATTATAAAATGTTTCGCGAAAGTCAAAAATATCCCTTCTCCTTTCTTCTCATTATTGGTTTATTAATTTCTAGTTCAAAAGAATGGAATTTATGGTTATTAGTTACTATTAAAAACATATGTTCTTTTATTCTTTCTTATTCTACACAAAATTAGTGGATTATAAACCCTCTTAGGTCTTCATAAGGGTTGGATAAATAGGGTTACCATTTTTTATTACAAACCTCTATTATCAAATTGTGCCCTGTGTTTTTTTCTTTCCACATTTTCTTTTCCACAATTATTTCACTTATTTTATTTTTTTAATTTTTGAAATTATATAATTTCATATTACTAGTTTGTTACATTACATCATAGTATCATTTATAAAATCTATTTATTTATTACCTTTTAATTTTAGAATGGATGTTTACCCACTATTTCGATTTCAAATACCATATATTTGTTATTAAAAGTTTTATTTGAAATTATATCAAAATATTTCTTTGAAAATATTTTTTATTCCCTAATAAAGATAGTTGGTATCAAAGGCTACTTTGAGTTTTTATAATTTATTCATTATTTTCATAATTTCATTTTATTTTCATTTCTTAACCCATTTTCAATTTATGATTACAAAATTAAATATACTTATAATAAAAATCATCCTATAAATAATGGTTCAAATTATACTTTTTTAATAATCCGTATGTCTATTTTCCATAGAAGCATTGGATATCCAATTTAAAAATTGGTTATGTATAGAACTAAATCTTAAGAAAAATAGAATCCTCAAGATATTATATATTTTTAATTAGATAGAAAATATATTAATGAATTATTTATTAGTTTATAACTAAATTATTTCAATATATTATATTCATGAAAAATTGATAATGAGTTCAGGAAACTCTTATATGTTTTCTAAAAAATAAATTAATAATGTTAAATATTCTAGATTGGTTATTATTACATGATATTTTAAACTTTTCAATATACAATGAGTTTTTTTACTTTTATATTTAGTTGTTTTATTAACATTTTAAATGGAAGAAAATATATCAATGAAAATTTGTCCATATAAACTCTCAAGAAGAAAATATTATGCGTTTTAACAAGTTCTGGGATCAAAAATTGATTGATATATAAGGATCCATAGTTATTAAAAATATGATAGTAGAAGAACTCCTTGGATAAGTCCTGAAAAATTAAATCATTACGCGATGCAATGAAGTTAAATAATATGTTAATACAAATAAAACAAATAATAATTTATCATTTAATGAAAGTATGGTTGATAATTCTTCTGAAACTAGATCTAGCAAATAATTTGATATTGAATGTTTGATGAAAAGATAAAAAAACAAATGTGAATAAAAATAGGAAATAATTTTTTTTATCTAAAAAGAAATGTCAAATTATTTTTCCAAAAGTGATTTTGTATGATTGTAATAAAAAGTTTCATATAATTCTAGATTTATAAATTTTAAAATAGTGGCTAAAAGACATGAATAATGGTAAAAAGTTATTAAAGGTATCAACCTTGTGTAAAAGAAAATAATTAATTTTAAATTATGAAACTATTAACCCACATCCTAAATCTATCATAGCTCCTATTCAGGTAGGGGAAGAGGCTAGTTCCAACTATATTTTCACTACTCTTCTTCCATTCATTATCCTTCATCTTATTTCTCTTTTATCACTAAAAATGATATTAAAATATTTTATCACAAAATTATTTCAAAATATTACAAATCATTTGAAAAATTATAAAATAGTTCTTAATGAAATAAATAATCATTCAAATTAAATTAATGGTTTGGTGTTTTAAATTAAAAATAAACTCAATTTAGAAGTTATAAAAACCAAAATTAAAAATCTCAAAATGTCTCTTTTAAAATTAAACCAAAGTGAATAACATCATAAGAGGATAATTAGTTATTAATCTATGAAATGTAGTAATAATGGATTTCTTTTTTAAAATGAATATGAAAATTGTTTAAAAAATAATTATTTTCTAAAATGTTTCTCAATATAAAATATTCATTTATTTTAATATAATTAAATAAATTATATATAAATTTTATTGTTAAAATGAATGATATTAAAGGCCTAAATAAATAAATATTTTTTAAAATATTATTCAAAATATAATAATGTTTGGGACCTAAACAATTACTCAGAAATATTTTTAGACCTAAATATCATTACATGATGAAATCATCTTATACGGACATTGTTACACCCTAAATGGTTCCAAAAGCCTCCTTTAAATGAATAAATATATAGATTCTCCAAAAGAACACATTGATCTAAAAAATTGAGGATTGAATTGAAAAGACATTTTTTGACCCCTTTAAGTGATTGGCCATCTCTTTCCACCTTGATCTCAATTGTATTATTCTATATTTAAGGGGGATCCATCCTCACTTATCTCCAATGAATATTTTGAAATAAATACTATACTTCATGGAAATTGGTTCTCTATTCTTTTTGAACAATTTATCTTATGAATCTAATTTCCAAATATTTCCTCTCTTAAGCAGAAATTTTATTTAAAATGGGAGAATGTTATTTTTAGAACTTTTCTTTTTCACTTATATTAAAATTTTCACTATTTTTTAGAAATGGGCCCTTTAAATCAATTATACTATTATTTGGGAGGAGCCTTATCTATTTTAAATTATTTTCATTTTTAATTTCCATATTTTAAATATCTAAAAAATAATCAGTTTTTATATTCTATTTTCTATTAAATTTATATGATATGTTCTGTTTTATATCCTTGTATTCTCACAATTACATTACTTTTGTGAAAAATTTTATATTATTTATTTCTTTAATTTTCATGGTTTTTTAAGGATCTTCACCCTTTCTCTTATCTATTATCTAAGAATATATATAGTTATATCTTATTCCTAAACATGTAATATCTGTAATATACCCTATTAAAAATATATTTTATGTTCTTTATCTCTGGTTATGATCTTTTTAATAATTTTTAAATATTTTTATAATTCTTTTAAAATGTGTTTACAAGGTTAAAAATCCTTGTTTTAAAAAATTATATTTGTAAGAAAGATTTTTGAAATGGGTCATTATTATCTTGAGAATGAATATAATTTTTTTCAATATGTATCATTTATTTTAGTTTTTTATCTATTTATATTATAAATAATGATAGTTTATAAAATCCACACTATTAAATTTTTCTTTTCTTTCTTATAGGGGAATATTATCTTTTGTAAAGGATGTCTCCAATTTAAATTTTCATATCATATCTTTCATACACTTTATTTTATTTCTATTTTTGATAATCATAAAGTTGGTGAATGTTTTTATGGCGGTATAAGATAAAAGGATATTTGTTTCAAGTGGTGTTTCATGAAAGATATGATTTTATTTCATTATTTCCCAAATCATGAGGCATGGTTTCATGTTAATTTAGAAATTTATTTCCTTTTTTATCTTATCCTTATTCATTATCATGATTTTTATATCAAGTGTTTTTTATCAAAAAAGAGAGATGTTTTTAGACCATGTAGCATAATTGTTATAATAACCACAAGAACACTATTTTGTTATAACTTGTTTCAATGCGTATTTTATATTTTTTTCATTTAAAATATAATGGATGGAAGGTTTATAGCCTAAATATGGCATCAAAATTTTCTTTGAGGGAATGATTTAATGTTTTTGTTGTGGTGATGAACCAGTTAGCCAACATCATATAAAATAAACCCCTTATATCCAAAAGTCCCACCATATATCTAGTGGATGTCCACTTGCTACATAGTAGGATATATTTAGAATAAAAAACTTATAGGTAAGCCATAGACTAACTAATAAAGGATACCATATATCTGATGGAGTTGGTACTATTAGTCTAATAGAGAATTTATGGAATTCACTAAGAGTACTTATAGGCTCTTAAAGTCCCCAATCTATCATGGACCACCCATGAATCCTTGGTGGCTATAAATGGAAAATTAAGGAGGATTTAATCTTAACTAAACTATTTTTTTTATCAATCAAAATTCTTCTCATTAAACAATGTTCCTTAATCCTAAACTACATAAAATTTCTATCCTATCTCCTTCAATTACCCAACAAGGTTAACAAATGATTATCTGTGGGATTTGAATATATTCTTTATAGTCACAACCAAAGGTTTCATGTGCTTTAACAACATTATTTAAGATCTTTCAAGCTACATTTGATCTCTTATTTATTTGTTCCTTGTTACTTTTTATTAATATTATCTTGGTACATTATTATTTTTTGTCAAACCTAGTGTATATAAATTTTAATTTCTCCCTATCTTTTGCATCCATTCACCTTTAAATATTTTTTAATAGCTAAGATAACATTGTAACGAGTTTTATAATATAAACACCATAACTTTTAATGCCCTTCTCATAATTATTTTATTAATTTTCTATATACAATTTATGGATTCTTTGTTTTGTTATTAACTCCATTTAAAATAAAGATTTCTTGGATTCTTTATTTTTTCATTCAAAAATAGTTCTTTTTTTGTTATTGATTCCCATTAAAATCAGTGGGTTATATAACCTATAAATTCATATCAATGGGAGGAGATATTGGGGAACCTTTTTTCTATTTACAATCTCTATTATCAATGTGTTCATGTCATTTTATTACATTTCACATTTCATTTTACCCAACCCTTTTACATATTTTACATGTTTTAGTTCATGACTTTTTTACTCAGTTATTAATGATTTCTTTCTGTAAATTATTGTATCATTTATAGCATCATTTTAATTGTACAATTTTATTCTTTAAAATCAAATTCACAAATCCCCCTTATAATTTCGATGAACCTAGAAGAACACACTACATTACAATAATGAAATTATGATGGTATTATTAGAAATTACATCCATAATTGGATAATAGAAAGTATATTCCATTGTGAAATATATTCTAATAGGGGTAAAAATCAAAATGGGAAAGATTAGGTATTAACATGATTGAAACCAATGTATGATTAGTGGGACTAAGACTACATATATTGATATACACTCCAAGGGGATATTCATGGGTAAATTGAGATTTTATATAAAGATCATTATATTAGTTTTCAATATATGATAATAGTGTAAGGCCTTGGTTAAACACAATGAGTCAAAGACTGAAAAAAGGTGTCATGATTCATATATTGTATATAATTTCATTATTATGTGGTTTATCAGTGTAATTATTAATGGTAAAATTATTATTTTTTGTTTTAGTTAATTGCTAGAACCTAAAGGAATCTTATTAATGAAAAATTTGATCCAAAATTCAATTATAATACTATTAATAAATCTAATGTTATAGGATATGGAATAGAAAATACCATTGTCATTATTACACATTTTTTTATTTTAGGAATCAGGCTGAGATTCTAAATGAGAAAAAGAGGGGAAATTTTTTTTGAGTCTTTATTGAGGACACATACACCATAATTTCGTGGGTCTACTGATCCATTAATTACTAATCAATGAGTTTGTACCATTGGATAGATATTTTCCATTATCCGGTGTTTGGATCATAAGAAAATTTATTTTGGATATTCATCATTTGAAATGATAATAAGATCAGTGGTTTAATCTTATTAATAATAGGAGAAAATATATAGAAATTAACTCTATGGAGTGGGATGATTTTAAAATATAAATTTTCAATGAGTATTATCTTCATATTCTACAAATATAAATATAGAAGGAATTTCTTATGTTAAGAATAAGGAAGAATAATCCATTAATACCTATGAGGAAAATTTTACAGGACATATGAGGTATGCTTAGCCTAATACCAAGTCACTAGATGCAATTATCTGTAATAGAATTTTGGATATATGTATAAATGAATAAATTTAATTTCAAGGTATAAATGTATATCGATGCCACTAATAATTCTCAAGGATTTGAAAGGAAAATAATGGTTGAATTTTATGGAAATTATAATACTAAAAACCGTGGAGGGAAGAAGTTGAAGCTATATTTATACCAGAAGTGTAGAAAGAAAAACCGAGGAAACTATCTTAAGGGAACTAATAAATTCTTTAAGTATGGAAGTGAAGGTCATCAAGAAATGAAATGTCTATGTGATGGGACTGACTTAGAAAACGATTTTAATAGAGAGGATGTAATACCGAATGCCCCACACAATCTCATGTATTTCAAATAAAAGTTCTATAGTTATTTTATTAAAAATTTCTTGAATCCGAGTGAGAATGATGATGATCTATTTCATGAACCTCTTCTACCCCAAGGAAAATGATATTATCATAAAATATGTAGTATGATAATAATGGGGTGAAATGTATACTTTCTATCCACTTGGGAATATATGGTGCATTATTTTGTTATATATTTACCCACTATATTATATTCAAATAATTTTCTATGGGTATCCAATTATCACCTCAATGATTAGATGTTGAATTAACAGTGTTAATCATAATACTACAATTATCTAATGTATATAATTATTCTATAATTATTATTTTTTGGAATTTTCCTCCTATAAATTTTGTCATTGTTCCTTTAGTTGAGAACAGACTATATTTATTTATATAAATACCATATAAATTTAAAAAAATAGAAATCACATTTTATTTACTAAACTAAAAAATGATCATCGAT
Organism: Viscum album; assembly: GCA_963277665.1. Classification (NCBI taxonomy): domain Eukaryota; kingdom Viridiplantae; phylum Streptophyta; class Magnoliopsida; order Santalales; family Viscaceae; genus Viscum; species Viscum album. The sequence goes on along the minus strand of OY728142.1, from coordinate 510,972,676 downwards.
CCCTATATGGTGAAATTTTAACTACTAAATAAAATTAAAAATATCAAATAGGCCATGATTTCTATTTTAAGGGGTTATTCATATCATATGGTTATGAAGAAACTCAACATCAAAGATATGCTTGTTGTATGACATATTTTTGATAAGTCTCTGGAATTCTTTCCTAGAATTCCTCAGAATTTTAAAGTTTAGTTTTCAATAAAACTCATAAATGGTGTTACACATACTTTGAAGAATCCATACGGAATGTTCCTAATTAGGTTATAGGAATTGGAGAAGAAAATAAAGTAAAATATTGATAAGGTATTCATTTGACAAAGTGATTTACCATGGGGTGCACTTGATATTTTATTTATATATATATGAATTAATATGACACTATATTTATTATCAAGGACTTAATAAGATTTCATTTAAGAATAATAATAATCCACTCCCCTATATTAATGATTTATTTTGTCAATTACAATGAGAAACATATTTTTACATGATTGATATTTGATCTAGATACAATCAATTAAGGGTCAGAAGAGAATAAATGTCTAGTAAAACATTCCATACAAGGTATAGAAACTATTAATTTGTAGTGATTATATATAATCATACTAATTACCCAACCATATTTATAGATATAATGAATTGAGACATTAAATATTAGCTATAAAATTAACCCATACCAACCATAATGATTTAGATATATATTATTCCTAGATTAGATGGATATTATGAATTATTTGGGAATAATTTCTCATGGCTATATATTTCACCCATAAAGTTTACTCAGAAGGGAGTGGAGTTCCTTTAATGAAATGTGAGGAAAATATCAATGAGATAAAAAAATGATGATCATTGAAACTATACTCACATATCCCTTCAATGTAGAAGGGTTCATGATATTTAGTGGTACATCAAATAAGGGCTAGAATTTGTTCTAATCTAGATTGATATTTAGATATCTTCTTCCTAAAAAAATTGATGTTTAATGAGAGAAATATCATGACTCGTCATTTAGAGTTAGCATCAAGGAACTTTTTATTGATTTTATGGATGATTTACCATTATGGAGAATGATATGACATATATAATGATCATAATAATATAAAATATATTTTCACCCAAAAAGATTAGAATATTCACCACAGAAGATGGTTAGAGTTGATAAAAATTTATGAATACTGAACACACTACAACCCTAAAAAAGAAAACAAGGTGGCTAATAATTTGATCTAGAAGGTTCGTGCTATATTATCTATTAAAAGGATAAAAAATATACAATATTTATAATTTAAAAAAGAATAAAACTATAAATCGTGACGGAAGGGTATAAATGTTATCTCTCTCAAATGAGTGTTCAACCGTATATCCATGTGAAGATTAATGAAGAGTAGAAGGAAAATATTATAGTAAAAATAAGGGGATATGTTGTTATATATTAAAACTATATTATGATGGAACTATAAGGTTTACGAATTGAGTATGTGTCCAATGAAGACCACAATTGAAGAAAGACCTATTGGAAAAACCTCAATGATATTCATTCTCTATTTGTACATAATATATGAAGATGTATAGATATTTGGAAGCGTATTTCAAATGAAAAAACATAAAGAGGTATAATGTAGAGTGTGTATCTCAGTTCTTGGTATGTCAGTAAGACATGTCTTAGAGATAAAACTAAAATTGGATTTTATAACAACTACTCATACATAAATATAAATTTAAAACCATTATAATGAATTTCGACATTCAACTCCCCAAAAAATCTTAATGCCATATTGATTTTTGGGTTATAGTTGATCCTCTTTAAGATGTCATCACATTTAATTTATATAAAGGAATATTTATCTATTTATCAAATTTCTATACTATAAATTATTTTAGTGGTAAGGTTACGTTGATTACCACATTATATTGTATCAAATCAAGATCTCTGGTCTGGATTAAAGTTTTTGTATTGTATTTAGAATGATTTAGATATATAGTTCCATTTTAGTATACCTAGTATTATCATAAGGATTTTAAATCTATGAAAACCATTAAAAAACATAACTATGTTAAGATCCTATTCTATAGATTTCAAAGGTGTTTTGGATTAACAGATTCCTCTTATTGAATTATCTAACAATAATAACTTTAACTCATTTACTTGGATAGATCCTTATGAAACCCAATATGAATCGAACTGAAAGAAAAACAATGGTATATGATTATATTAGAAAAATAAATCTATTAGGACATGATCCAGCTCATGAAATGTTAGATTTGTTTAGATATATTAACTAGAACGTCAAGGTAGCTCAGAGTTGATAAAATCATTATAATTATAATATTCAATGAGATCTGTAAATCTATGTTGGTGAGAAGGAATTCCCATAAAAATATATGTGAAAAATGATATGATATTCAGATAGAAGGGAAATCTATTCCCTAGGTATAATGGTAACTTTGATATTCTTTATCAAATAAGGATTTTATCTTATCACTTGGATCTTCCATCGAACCTCTCTGAAGTTCTTGATGTGTTCTACATATTTTCCAAAGGATGTACATATTTTATCCTTCACACATAGTACAATTATAGGTTCTACCACTTGAGATTGATATTTCATATGAATAAAAACTATTAAAAATATTTCATCATAGAGACAAAGTGCTATAGAATAGGGACACTAACCAACTAATTGTTCCCTAGAATAAATATAAATTTAAGGAAGCTACATGGGAACCCGAGGATATGATGTATACGAGATACCGTATTTTTTATATTAGAATACTAGAATTATGAGGGATAAATTCATATTAATGGGGGAATAAATTACACCCAATTATTTTATATGTATTTAATTGTTAAAAAACATGAGGTATTCAATAGATTTCTTCACATGGGACCCTAAGTCTATGTGAACTGTGATATTCTATTCCTTTATAACACATGTTATAAATCTTAATGTATGAATAATAATAAAAAAATTATAAAAAATATAAAAAAATTAATTTAAAAATTTCAATATATTGATTAATTCATAATTAATAAGTACTCAATTTTTAGTATATTTATTTTATGTTTGAAAAATATGTTTTCTTAATAAAATTGGTTAATTTTGTTTTGTGAACAAATAATATAATTAATTTATAAAATGTTTATAAATTTTATTGGAGTGAATGGATATCATTTTTTAATAATATTATAAATATTAAATTATTGTTAATTTTTGGGATATTTTATATAATGTTAACTGTTCAGTGAATAATGAAAAATAATGATTTTATCAGACTTTCATTTATTTTAATTAAATATTGTTATTAAAAATTAAAATTACAGATTTTATTTGTTTTAAAGTAAAAAAATACTTCTTTTAATTATATATCATATATTCAATTACTTAGTAATCAATATTAAACATGATTTTCTAAAAAGATAATTTTGGGCTTAAGAACAATTTCTTCTAAAAACTATTTTTATGTGTGCAATGTGAGTTTTTCATAAAAAAAATAAAGAAATATTGATTTATTAAATGTTTAAATTAAATTTATATTTGATATATTCAATAATATATTTTAAATTTAATTTGATAGTTTTTAGTAGTCATGGAATGAAATTAAATTCATTTTTATTCTCAAAAATTCATATTTTTTTATAAAAAAGGAGTTTCATTGAAATTTTCCAACATATTTTAAAATTTATTTACAAAAATTAGATATATTTAATATGATAAAATATATTGAATAATTTTAATAATCATGCACAATTTTGTTTATTATTACACTTTCTTTTTTTCACAATTGAGAGTAAAAATAACAAAAATTATTTACCACAATTAATATTTAAAAAGGTATACCAAGGGATCTAGAATAAAAGATATAGGTAATTTTCCCACATAAAAATGTATCGTTTTTTTATGATATTTATACCACATATTATCCTAAATATGAATAATTTTCCATTTTGAGCCATTTTCACAATAAAATGACAGTATACAATTTAAATCTTTTATTTAATTCCATGTGTGCCTTCTCCACCACTTTTAAAAGGGAGCCTCCTCTCCACCATTAGTAATGAATTATTATCCTTATATATCATTCAACACAACAACCCAAAATTCTAAAATAATAAAATTTTATTCTATAGCATATGTGACATACAACATCAAGCATAAAAAACCAATTAAATATTTTTCTATTACATTTACTCCCCTCAGTAGCTTACAAAACATGCAACACTGAGTCTCAATGAACCATAAGACAGTATACTACAATAAATTATCCGTTAATTTTAAGGGTTTGAGTAGTACATAATAAATTATGAAAAACATTGTTTTAAATTTTTTATAAATAAATCTATAATCATTTAAAAGAAATAAAGAAATACATTATGGAAATTGTATTTTTTTCTAAAAGGTGATTCGGTCACTCATTATGGACATAAATTAAATTAATTTTTTTTTACATTTTTTCGATTTTTTTTAAAAAATTAACTTCATTTTTTAAATAATAATATTCAAATTATATTAGGTACAATTTTTTGTAATTTTATGAACTGCTTTATTTTTCGATGAATAATAAAAAAAGTAAATTTTAATTGAAAATTTCCTTTGTTATATTCATTTTTTATAACATTAAAATATAATTTTAATTTGTTTTAAATAAATATTATTTAAATTAAAAATATTTTAATCTAATTTGGGTAATTTTAATCATTTTCGTAAGTAAAATTTATATAAAATTTTGTAAGCTTTTGAATATTTTCTCATTGAAAACCGACATTCTAGTCATGTTTGAAGGATTAATTTTAAATTAAATTTTAAAAATTATGTGAATTTAATTTGATAAAATGGGTTCCATATTTGAAATTATAATACTTTATATTAGGTAATAATTTCAACTTAAGCTTTCTACAAAATAATAATTAATGAAAAAAAAATTAATTACCATGATTAATGTTAAATGTTGTGTTTTTGTACATTATTTGTGCTTATGATACAATTAATTTTATACTCAAATAGAATTTTTATATGATAAATTTGAGTTAATATTTCTAATTTGTATTGAAAAAATTATATAACAATAATAATCTTATTTTAGTCTTAAATATTTAATTTCATAGGTTTTGGAACAATTTTTTGTGCTGGAAAATAAAGTGTTAATGAGGGATTAAACATAATGATTAAGGAGTGACATGTTGAAGACATTTGTTCTATAGAAGAGGTGTATATCTAACATTTACACCTACACTCTATTATTTATAAACATATGAACCACATGAGGTGAGAGTGACCTTCCATTATTGATTAATTTTATGTGTTTACCTAAATACCCATCCTCCTCAATTATTGAAGGGAATTCACTCCCCCAACTTCTTCACTCGTCAAAATTAATTTGGGTTAGTCGCGACCCAGAAAAATGATTTCCAAATTTCATCCTCAAATACTAAGGAGGTTGCCTGAAGAAGAGGTAACATACTTAAACACACATTTTTATTTTATTTCTTCCTCCACCTACATAAATTATTATTAAACCATGATTGTATAATATAATCATTATTAAAAATATACTAATAATTTGTTATAATAATGGTATCACTTACACCATCTCCACTTCGATCAAATGGGTTATGAAATCATCATTCATGTGTACTTTGGACTACCGCCTCACGAATCGATTTCATTTATTTTTCCATTACCAAATTTCAGGGTTGCATATGATGATGGATATAAATTATAAATAAAATATTTATAACATAATTATACCTATATAATAATTATGTCACATAGACATTTTTTACATTCCATTCTATCTAAGAAATGACAATGTTGCTTGTTTGTTAGGAGGACTACCGCCTGAGGAAGCGATGTGATTCATCTTTCATTAATTATTTTCATGGAATATATAAAGGATATAGTGAGTAAATATATGTGATATAAATTAAATAATTATTTAATATATTCAATATTTATCTTTAAATAAATATAATGTATTATATTTATTTTTTACATGGAAAAGTTAAGCATTGTTCCTATACATGTGGAATACTGCCTTCACGATGCGATGTGGCTCAATTTTTATCACCACACCACTTGGATTATATATATAAAAATATATGAAAATAAATTATACATTATGTATGATATTATATTCATTTTTCGAAGATAAAATATCACTTACCTCCTTATCATAATGATCATTTGAAAATGGATGCGTTACTAAAGTGTATGTACAACCTACTGTCTGCATGATCATACCATACATCATTTCACAAAATAATCATTCCTGATTGGTATAAAAATTTTATTTGATATATATTTATTTATATTATTTCATTTTTATTATCCTGGATATTATGTAATTATATAATATGTGCTATAACTGGATCTTTCATGACAAAATGCGCATGAAAAAACAAGGCAACAAACACCTGAAACAATGAAAATAATGAAATATAATTAACAATTAATGGATAATATTTTATTAAGGGATCGTATATTATATTATTAAAATTAATATGGTTCATTTCTAAGTTAATAACATGTTTATAACCACTATACACGAGTTTAAATCATTTTAACCAAAACAATGTTTTAGGTAAGATATTTCTTAACTCAATATCTGTAAATTGGGTTTATCATTATATTCATTGATTATATCATGGGAATATTAGGTATTTAATTTCCATTTATTATTTTATGTTTTATTTAAACTATTTTATGCGGATTTGAATTTGATACAAATAATCAATTCATTGATTAAACACCACATGAATTGTGTGATCCTTGTAAGGGACTTCATCTCAATTTCCCTTGATTTAGGTATATTATAATGTTATGCACATAATTCATTTTATATGGTGTGTATAATTCCCATTTTACATGTAATATAATGTTTACATAATAATTCATGGAATTTTGAATTTCCATTTGAAATAATACATCAATTGGGATTGGAATTAAGTGTTACCATGTGCTGAAGAATTCTTTAACTCAATTTCATTTCATTGGGTTATATTATGCCTCCACTGTCTTTGATATTATATAATTATGTGTGTAATTAATTTTATTTATATAAGTATTTATTTTCACTTTTCCCATGTGGATTTAATATTGACAAACAAACATATTAATTGAAAAAATTCTTACATCAACATTACGATCATTGTGAGATTTTATTCATTCCCATCAAAATTATTTATTATTTAATTTCAATTAATGGATAATATTTTATTATTGTAAAATCAAACCTTATTATTTTAGCCTAAAATGGTTATTCATAACATTTTCATGTAATAGTAACATTTTAAAACTCTTTTGTACTTAAAATAAATGATATTTTTTAAAAAGAAAATCTGACCACATTTCTCTCTTCGATTGGAAATATGTTTTCATAGAATATAATGTTTTCTAAAAATGATTTAAAAATTTTAAACCATTTTTAAAATTATTTAATAAAAATACTTTATTCAATTTTTTAAATTTTTTAGAATGTAATCATCATGTAAATTTCAAAAAAAATATTGCTTGTATTTTACCAAAAAGGTTTAATGAATCAATGTTAAAATGTAACACCACAAGACTTAACAATATTTTCATTTATTAATAAATATTTTTTTTTTATTTTTTATTTTTATTAAACACCATGTTAGGCTCATGATATACAAAACATTTAGTTGCCTTAAATTACATTGAAGACCCAGTTTTACGTAACAACAATAAATTAATAAACAATTATTATTTAATACAATATATAACCTAGACGTTAAATTATCAATTATAAAGACTATTAACCACATTTTTAATTTTATATATTCCATATAATTTTAACATTCATCTAATGTATTTTATAGACATGATATAAGAATATATTTCTTATTTTGGATAAAAGATGTATTTATAAAAAATGTAGGTTTGCTACCTGTTGAGGGAAAACCCATTTTAAATATTGTTTTTGAAATTTTTATAAATTATATATTACAAAATAAAATCAAATTTTGAATTTGGGGTATATAATTTTACTTTGGATGAATTTTTGATATTTTTCTAATAAATTTTTTGTTTTGTTGAATTGTAAAATATACAAAATTTTAATGGAAAATATTTTTTTTCATCAAAATAATTTTTGTTAATAAGTTATGTTATTGAATTATTTTAATGTTATAAAAGGATATATTTTAATAATTTAATATTATCGTGATCATTGGAATTAACATTACCCTGAATTTTGATATAATAAGAGCTTAATATTTTGCAATTTTTTAACTTTAAAAAATATGTTTTTCATTCGGACAATTGGAATAATATATAAATAATTAATGAAGATTCTGTGTATTGAATTTTTTAAAATGGATTCCATATTTTTAATTATTGGGTCCTAATTATTTAAATAGGTTCCTTTTTTTGGGAATTATGAATTGTAACATTTGTATTTTTTTATTATAGTTGTTACGCATAAATCAGGTAAATAAAGTTAAAAATAATATTATAATTTCGCAAAAACAAGTACTAATTTCTTTGGGTAACATTTTATAACCAAAATAATCATTGGGTATATTTTGGTACAACTTGTAGCCATATGGATGACATTAATAAATTTATAATATAATATTTAAATAAAATCCCATTTTTTTATTCTTTGGATTTTACCAAGTAAAACATTTATAATATGATGGTAAATGACTGATATGGTGAACTATAAATTGAAATTAGAAATAAAAATTTTTTATATACATTTTGGTAATTTATTTATAATTTTATAAAATAATTAAATAAATTAAATGGCGACCTAATGATTTTGTTGTAATTTATTTTTTAATGAAAAAATCAATTACATAACATTAATAATATTAAAATAAATATAATTTGAAACATTCTATTCCAAATAAAAATATTTTGGATGAAATTTACATATTATGTATGAGTTAATATAGTTTTCTCGAACGAATCATGTTGTTATGATTTTATAAAAAGTCAAATAATAAATTGTGTCAAAATTGCTATAAATTATATTTTAAAATAAACAATAATTTATTAAATGATAAATTTTTTTATAAAAATCTATAATTAATCCAAATTAATAGAATAGTTTTAAATATATATTAATAATAATGTTTTAATCATTTAATAGACACTAGTCTATGAAATTGACATAGATATTATTAAAATTAAATAATGCGACAAAGTGTCACACTCTAATTTATTATAAGTTCAATAATTTAAATATAGGGATAACCTAGAGATAAATTTGATCATGAATAGTTTAAGGTATTATAAAATCATCATGGGAATTATATTTATATATTTATAATTTTTAGATACTGAACAATAACCATAAATAATGTCACAATATAAAAAAAAGTTTTTTTATTAATAGAATTATCAAATTTATTATTTTAAAAATATTAAAATAAAAATCATTTCACCTAATTAAAGATATCCACGAATTTTAAAGGTGAAAATGACATTTTATGAGTGTATTAACTATTTTTTTGAAGTTATTTTCATTACTAGATTTTATTTAAAATCAAAATAATGAATAGTGTCACAATTGACACTATTAATATTTTATAAAAATAACCATTTATTAAATTCTATAAAAATAATAAAAATCAAGAAAAATTAAAAAGTGATAATTTTATGGTATAGAATATCATAAATTGTACATTTATATTCAAATTACACCATATAAGTAAATATTTAATATTTTTTAATATTTAGAATATTATTACCACAATTACAATTAAATAGATTAAACAAGGATAAATGAAAATGATAAGGTTTAAAATAAAATAAAAACATTTAAAAATGTTATTTGTTGATATGAGTTAGACCCATCCTCATTTTAGATTTTAAATAATTTACATTTGATATATTTAGAGTTGAAAATTAATTTATATTAATTTACAATATGGATAATTTCCTTTAGTTCCCCACACCTATCTTATAAAAGGGAACCCCATCTTCTATAATATTCACACCTCTAAATACCTTTTTCTAAGAAAAAAACTACCAATTTTTCTCCTCACATCATCCTATAGGAATTGATTTTGGAATAAATCCAATGTTTGGTGTTCTTTTTTGTAAATCAAAAGGAGATAATTGAAAAAGAGGAAACTGTTTTATCAACTCTTTTAAAGTTAATTTCTTATTCTATGTCCCATTCCTATTTTCTCACAATAAAGTAATAAATTTAGTATAATATACATTATCATATTTTATAATAATTAAGAGACAACTAAATTACTCCTTTTATCCATCCTTCGAATAATAATATCCTTGTGTGTGTGTGCGTGTGGCTTACCATCTGCACGTCGTGGTGTAATTTGTTATTCAACACTACATTATTTTGGATAGATATAATAATGGGTATAATGGATATAAATAATGAATATAACATGATAATTAGTATGAATAATTAATATACCATCCAATTCCATACCATATAACCATCAAGGGAATGATATCATCTCTCATCCGTATATACAACCTACCGTGTCCATGATGCGGTGAGATTCAATATCTACGTTAACCATTCAAGAATGATTAAAATATATATATGATGGGTAAAAATTATAATTATTAACTCAATATCATTATTTATATGAATAAAATTCTTCTTATTCTTAACAAACCTGACTTAGAAGGAAAAATTGGAATGGGGAAATAAAGAAGTTATCACCCAAAACTATGGTAACAATATAATATTATTTTCAAAATGATATAATATGATCATATTTGATATCATAAATAAGTTTATGGTTCTGGAAATATTTAATAACTTACTTTAACTATTATAAACGAGGTTAACACACCATCGACTAAAGGAAAGTACAAGGTAAGGGTTAATTTTCCAATCTCATTATTATCCGAGGTTGTTTATACATAAGTATCTATTGGGTTATCATTATCATCCATTTCCATGTTTCCTAAAAAGTATTTATAAACATTTAAAAAAATTTCTAATATTCATTATTACACATTCTTGACTATATGTAAATTTTTATTTAAATTAATCATTCTGTTGTTTTCAAAATGAGGTACATTATGAACATTTCAAAAAATTAAGGAAAGAATGTTTTTTTAACATATACAGTGCAAAAAGCTATTTTCTACCATTATTATTCTATATAAATTTGAATATTTCCTTGAAATATTATATGGTTATTTTCAAATGAAAGGTTTTCCCCTATAATTTCTTGATTTTTAAATTATTTCCAAGTAAAAAAAGGGATATTTATCTCAATGATTTATAATGTTTTAGATTATTTTCATCTAAGTCATCATCCACTCTTGGATTCTATGGTCAGTTGATGATGATTTATTGTGATAAAATCATACATATTTTATTGAATGATTTACGTTTTGTTTGACTATGGATGTGGGTTTTTAATTCCATTCATGGTTTATGGGTAAAATATTAACATTTTGTATGCTGGTTTTAATACGAATGTTTATATTAGTTATGTTTCACCCTTTTCTTATGAAGAATTAACTTGACTTAGTAATCAATTGGAATGGCCCTCTATATCCCCTTGATGCATCGATAGGTTACACGAGACAATCTAGTGTATTATCATAAGGCCTTGACGGTATGGTTATTTATGGTCATGGAATGAGGCCACAATGGAATGGTTATGATGTACAACATTATGCATTCCCTCAAAATGATATTAGTTATTAAAATTATATATAATTATTCTACTAGTATAATATCCATGTGAATGTTTAAATGGAATTATTTGATTTATTCCTACCATATTCTTTTCAAGTTTATGTTTAAATATTCTTGTATTTCAGTTTTACACTTTCCTTAATTTTTTTTATTTTTTATGAAATATTATAATGTATTGTTTAACCTTAATGAACATATGTGCTCACTTTTTTCATATGTTTTATTTTCCTGGGATCCTGAGAAGTGTATTATGTCTAATATACTAGTTTAAGATATTATAATAATAGAGTTATCAAAGAATTATCAAATTTTTATATTATGTTTTGAATTATAATTTAACATTCATGTGTGTAATCTATTATCCATGTTTGTTTAATAGATTGGTTCTTCGGGATGTGATTCCTTGAAATCAATTAAATTTATTAAAATAATGAACAAAATATGGGCTTTTGGGATAGGGGAATTATATATGGTATCAGAGTAAGATTTGTTATAAACATGGAAATTAGATTTTGAAAACATCAATTGGTGATCATAAACCTAAGATAGGATTTGAGGATAATTATATAGGAACATCCTTATATTTCTGTAATATAGAGATTATGTGGATATTCCAAGAAAATATACCCCTTTTTGGATACTACATGTGGTCATGGTTCGAGAAAATATGTACCTTGAAGTAATAAGTACAACAAGGAGTTTTGGGATTGACTCGGGAATACCTAGTATATGACATTGGGCCTTAATACATACATATTTTGACAATCTTGAGAAATATGCTTAGGATATTTCACATGTTATTTTCCAATGATTATGAAGGATTTAAATGCAAATATACCCCAAAGTAACCAATATTTGTGATTCAATAATTTACGATGCATACATTTATGATATGTGTTATTCCATATTTAGGGTTATAAAAAGTAAATTACATTATAATCTAATGCAGTATACTCCATATTATAGAAGTAGTACCATGTATAAGGAATGATTACTCCCCCAATGCACATGATATAAAGAGTAATAATGATCATAACTTTTATGGTATTAAGACAACATTTTGAAATGAAATAGTCTCATATGTATTCTCATCATATGAGGAAATATTATCATGTGATAATAAGATATGTAAAGAATGATCTGAGTCCAATGGATTGGAAGGGAAGAAAGAGAATATGAGGATGAAAAGGTAAAAAATGATAAATGGAATAAGGGAAAGAATGACTTCCCTACACATGATAACTATCAAAATAATCACTATGGAAAATTCATGAAGTAAACGGGAGTTTGTAATAAATATGGAGAAAAAGGACACCTTGTTCTTCATTTCAAGGGTAAGTAAAAGGTCTCCAATGTATAATGCACCAACTGCAAGGATACGTGTAACTATGTGAATCTATATCCCAATTATCAAAGGAATATACCCCAGATAATGTTATTAGATAATGATCATGTCATGATACTACCATAGATGAAGGGGAATGATTAATATTCCTATTCAAAAATTATTTTATTTGAAAATTTTAATATTAATTTAATGATAATAAGAATTATGAAGTATATAAGGATTTTACAACATAAATATTTTATTAAGGATTTGAGATTTTATGGTACCAACTAATTTTACACATTTTTGAGTTAATATTTTTAGAAAATATACGATGGATGGAAAGATAACCCTTAACGTGTTTCTAATACTAAGATAATGATTTTGGAATAAAGAGATGATTTATTTGGATAATGTAATGTATATATTATTTACTACCTTGTTACTGAGTAATTGTTTGTTTATTTCATCATTGTTGGAGTTTTAAACATTTTTTGATGTAAAGAGTATATTGAATATTCTATAATTTATGAAAGGAACAATGAATAATGAATGTATTCAATAAGGCTTTGAGGTAAATCAGGTTATTTACATATTTTAAGAGAATAATTGATGATGGTATTAACGTGTTTGGTATGTGAAAAAAAATTATCTGCATTATTTTATTTTGATTTTAGAAATTTATTGACCTTCCTTATAATTTTTTGTACTCTGAGTTTGGGAAAAAATTATTTTGGATAAGTCTAAATTTGGAATGGAATATGTTTAAAATTGGATAGAATTATTTGAGGTTAAAAAAATTCTTCTGGTTATTTTTCAAAATTAATGATAATATTGTTTTATAAAATGGAAAACTCATAGGTTGGGTGAGAACCCATCACTCCCTACAAGGCTGTAAGAATCAAACTCACAGCTGAAGTGTGAAAAGTATTTATCTCTTACCACTGGACTATGTGAAGTCCCTTGATAGTAGAACATAGTTTTACTTATGTTAATGATATAATTAGATTTTATAAACCTCATATGATAAAGTTAAATAGACTATTTCAGAATTTTAATATCTTTTGAAGATAAATATGAGCTTGTGGGTGGAATTAGTTAAAGGATGAAACTCTACATGTAAAGTAAGTATAATTCATTTTTTTCTTAGTTTATGAATTTAATTAATTTATCAAATCTAAGGGAAAGGATCTACAAACCAAAAATACTATCCTATTACATTTTCCAATGAATCAAATTCTCCCTTAGTTCATCACCATATTCTAGCTTTGTGATTATTATCTTTCTTTTTATCGTATTGTTTATCACTATCCATCAAAACAAGATTGTTATATTTGTCATTCATATCCATGTTTTCTTACATAAAACCCTAATATGTTTTATCCATGGTAACCTTCTAACATCCCCTTCTTTATTTTAATGTGGATGTCTTATCGACCCCTGTTCTGATGTGGGTTTGTAAAAAGTAATTTTGAATAATCAAACATTAATTACGAAAACAAAATTCAAAAAGTATGAGGAATATATTTATTAGATGGGATATTGTATCAAATGAAGAATATAAAATATTTTCCTTTCAAAATAAATTTATGTTTTTTATTTCTTTTTTTATGTAACACCATGTTAAGCTTACACTACACATAACAATTATTTGTCTTGCGTAATAAGCAAGGGCCAGTTCTACCAAACAACAATATATATATATAATATTTTGATTTAATATAATTTATAACCAGAACATTAAATTAGTTGATATAAATTGTATTAAACACATTTTTAGTTTTATATAATCCATATAATTTTAACATTCGTCTCATGTATTTTTTACACATTATATAAGAAACGATTCCATTTTTGGTTAAAAGAAGTTTTTTTCAAAAAATTATGTTTTTCCTCCACTTGATGGTGCACCCATTTTAAATATATTTTTAGAAAATATTTTATATTATATTTAATAAAATAAACTTCTAATGTTTATTTTGGGATATAAAATTTTTCCTTGGATGAATGTTTTATAATTTTTTTGATAAGTTTTATGTTGTGGTGAATAATAAAAATATAATAAATTTTATAGGAAAACTTTTTTTTTCAAAAAAATAATGTATATAGATAAAATATATTTTTTAATGGTTTTAAATTAAAAATATAACATATTTTTACCATTTAATATAAAATTGGTCAATGAAAATAATTTTACAATGAATTTTGATGTAAAAACATTTCAATCTTTTACAATGTTTTAACTTTTAAAAATTTGTTTTTCATTCATAAAATGAGATTAATATTAAATTAATTGATGTAACTTATATTTCATTAATTTTGAAAAATAGATTCTATCTTTTGAATAAATGTTTCAAAATTATGTAAATAGGTCTATTATTTTTTCGGAATTATGAATAGTAACTTTAGTAATTTTTTCCTTACTATGGTTAATAGTAAATCTTGTAATTAAAGGCTGAAATAATATTATAATTACACTAAAACTTTTTCTCATTTAATTTTATAATTTTTTATAGGCCAAAATAATCCTTAGGTCAATTTAGGGACTACTTGGATCCATTAGGATGACTTTAATATATTTATAATATTATATTTAAAGAAAATATTATTTTTGTATTCCTTTTTAAATAAGTAAAATATTTTAATATGAGGTGATATGAGTGATATGGTTACCTATAATTAGTCATTAGAATAAAAAATGTTTATATACATTATGGTAATTTATTTTTAATATTATAAAAAAAATAATTAAATTAAACTGTGACCAAATGGTTATATATTATTGGATTTATTAATGGCAGAATCAATTTAATGATAATGAAAAATTAAAATAAATATACTTTGAAACATTTAATTGGTAAATTTTTTTGTATGAAATTATGATATTAGGTAATACTTAATGTAATGTTTTCAATGGAATCAATTTCTTATGATTTTATAAAAAACTCTAATAAAAAAGTTTCAAAATTGAAATAAAATGAGATTTTAAAATAAATTATAATTTATTAAATGACATAAAATTTTAAAAATATATAATTTGGAAAAGTTACCAGTATAATGTTAAACATATCAAAATGATCAATTTTGAATCATTTATTTGACCCTGGTATGTGAACATGAAATTGATATTATTAGAATTGAAGAACGTGACAAAGTTTAACACTCTCATCTCTTATAAGATGAATAATTATAATATAGGGATAACCTAGAGATAAATTTGATCATGAATAGTCAACAAAAATAAAAAATCATTATATTACTCATTTTAATTCATTTATTATTACTATATACAATATAATAATCATAAATAATGACATAATAGTAAATAATTATTTATTTTATTAATAGAAATATTAAATAACATTTTAAAAAATATTAAAAAAAATAATTTGAATTAATTGAAGTGATTAAAATATTTATAGGTTAAAATTATGTGCTATTAGATTATTAAATTGTTTCGTTTTAAGTTATATTTTTTTGGATTTTATGTAATTTCAAATTAATGAATTGGGTAACAATTAAAACTATTGATATTTTATAAAAACAACATTTTATTAAATTATTTAAAAATCATAAAAACATTTATTAATTATGAAGTGATAATTATAAGGTCTGAAATATCATAAAGTTTCTATTTTAGGTCAATTCACACCATATTGGTAAATACTTATAAACTTTAAATATTTAGAATATTATTACGACAAATTAAAAATAAAAAGATTAAATAAGGATAAATAAAAATGATGTCGTTTAAAATAAAAATAAAACATGTCTAAATATTATTTTTCTGGGAGTATTCTAACTAATTCTCATCTTATCTTAGAAATAATTAATTCTGGATCCATTTAGAGTTGAAGATTAAGATATATTAATTTAATATTTTGATAATTTTCTAAAGTGCCCCTTAGCTCCCTTTTAAAAGGGTACATGTCATTATCTTTTATTCACAAATTTAATGCCAATTTTATCAAAAAAAGGCTACCCAATTATCATCCCTAATTTCCTCAAATAATCCTACATGCCTTACTTTGGGCATAAAACCAACATAAGGAGTCCTTTTGTTAAAATCGAAAGGAGATATCTGAAGAATAGATAACTGTTTTAACAACTATTTCAATGTTCATTTCTTCTTCTACTTTATCATACTATGTTGATTACATAATAGAGTTATAAATATAGTATGATATACATTATAAGATGTTATTATAACCATGAGGACACTATATTACTCTTTTTATCCATCATACAGATAACAATAGCACCATGTGTGAGTACATACGGTTTGTTGTCTCTACGCTATGCTGTAATTTGTTATTCAAAACTAAATTATTTTGGATGTGTATAATGATGATTATAATGGATATAAATAATGAATATAATATTATAATTATTCTTTGTAATTAATATACCATCCAATTCAATACCATTTAAGCATCAGGGGAAATATATCTTCACTCGTGCGTATGTACGACTTACCATCTCCACAACTCAGCGAGATTCATTCTCCATAGTAACCTATAAAGAATGATTATAAAATATAAATGATGAGTATAAATAATAATTTTTAACTTTACAAGAATGGCCTGAAGGACTTCATTTTTATTGAGTTTTTAAAACCCACATTTCAAGGGATGAGGGGTCACCCTTATAAGGCTCGTCGGCTCAGAGATTACATGGCCCATAGGCTTTAAGAGATTACATGACCCGATAGTCTTAGGTCATTCAACCAGACAATCGACAAGGAACTCCCCCTTCCAGCATTTTAATCATGATATTAGCTCTCTACTTTTACATGGTCTTATGGCTAGGCTTCCCATGCAAGCACATGCTGGTCCCGATGGAATAACAATAGCCTCTCATTTTGACAAATCCATTTGCCTCTACTCTGGTGAGTGCACCTGCTCTGAATCCTCTTCTGGGGATGCTCTTTTTTTTGTAGTGTCTGTCTGGGGAAATTGCATGTGTCCCAAAGGCATGATGTGGCCTAAATTCCTTAAAGGTGGCTCGAAATACCAACTGAATAGAAGGCTTGGGTGGCCCGAAAGCCTAAAGGACTCCAAGCCCAAAACGGTGGCCCAAGGTGAATAGTTCCAGCTAATAACATACCAAACAGTACCTGCTGCAGTACCCGCACAATGTACTATTTTTCTACAGTACCTGCACAGTGTACAATTCTGTTATAGTACCTCGCATAGTGAACAGTACTACTCTAGTGTACGCTACAGTGCCTACTACAGTACTTCTATAGTGCCCGAAATTATGCATCTACCTGGTTTTGAACCTAGGTCTCGTGGATGCACTTAAGGATACCTCACCAATTGGGCTGAGGCTCAGGTGCAATAATTATAAACATAATATCATTATGTATATGATTAAAATACATCCCATTCATCAAAAAGACTACTTACATGAAAAAATCGGAATATGAAAGCAAAGTGGTTAACACCAGAAACCAAGATAATACTAAAATATTATTAGCAAAATGATATAAGAGGATCATATATGATATCAAAAGTATGGGTATGGTTATAGTATAATTTAATAACATACAGTAACCATTATACTATAGGTTATGTCACCCTTAACTAATGTAATGTACAAAGTAAGGGTTAATTTCACAAGCTTTTTATTATCTGAGGGTGTTTATACATAAGAATATATTCAGATATCTTTATCACTCATTTACATATTTCATAAAATGTATTTCAAGACCTTATAAACTATTTATTAAATTAAATTTTACCCATTTTTTGACTTTATATACATTTATTCCAAAAATAATCATTCCATCATTTTACAAATGTTGTACTTTTTGACCTTTTCAAAAAATTAATGAAATAATGTTCTTTTAACTTATACAGTGTGAGAAGCTATTTTTCACTGTTATTACAGCTTAACATTTTGAAACTATCTGTATGAACTTATATGGTTATTTTGAAAATAAATTTTTTCTATTATAATTTTGTGACTTTTGAATGATTTCAAGGTAAAAAATGGATATTTCTCTCAATGATTTTTAATGATTTATACTATTTTCATATATGTCAACATCCTTTGTTATATTTTATGGTTAATTGAGGTTGATTTATTATGATACAGTCTTCTATATTGTATTGAATGTTTTATGATATGTTTGACTATGGATGTTCTATTTTAATACCATTCATGGATTATGTTCAAAGTAATAAAATCTAGCATGAAAATTTTAAAATGAATGTTTATGTTGGTTATGTTACACCATATTTATAATATGAATTCATTAGACTTAGTAAGTGATGGGTAGAGCTTGATATAGTCCCTTGATGAATGGGTAAGTCTAATGAGACAAACTAGTGTCTTGGCACAAGGCCTTGATGGCAGGGTTATTTTTGGTCTTTCAACAATGCCTTGATAGTATGTTTATGATATTTGACATTATGAATTCCCTTCAGAAAGATATTATTTATTTATATTACTTGTGACTATTTGAGTAGTAGAAAATCTATTTGAATATTTCAATGGAATTATTTGATTTACTATTTCTAAATTATGTTCATATCTATGTTTAAACATGCCAATGTTTAAATTTTATATGTTATTAGAGTTTATGGTTATTTATTAAATCTTCTCCTATATTTTCTAACCTTACTAAGTATCTAAGATCACTACTTTATTTTGTTTTATTTACCGAGGATTCCATGGGGTGTATTATGTTTGGTAGGCATGGTCAAGATAAGAGAATAATTGTGTTCCAAAATAATTATCTATGTTTCATATTATTTTTTGAATTGTAATGTAAAATTCATATGTGTAATCTATTTTCCATGACTTCTTAACTAATTGGTCTTTTAGGACATGAATCTTTAAATAATGGTAATGTTTTAAAACAATGCACTAACTCAAGGCTTCTAGGGTCGAGGCACTACATTACATGCGTATGAGATGAATAGAATTTTCAAATTTCAAGACCAATCATATTTTCTAATGACAATTTTGAAATTTAGAAATATAATTTTAAAATAAAATCATTTTTAAAATGTTTGGTGATTTTTTTTAAAAAATTACTATCAAAATTAAAATGATATTCTCCCAAAGAATGTTTTTAATAATATTTTATATAGAGACCCTACGTTTTCTTACATTAGTATTACATAATTATAAAGATAAACAACAAAATATTATTACAACATGTGGATCCATTGGTTTAGTGACTTGGGAAAGCTAGGATGATACATAAAATTTATAACATCAAACATAAACATTTAATTAATTCCTTCTTATCTAGCATCTTATAGGAACTTGAACTCTTCTTAGTATATGTAGTCACCTGAGAATATACATAAAAAAGGATGGAGTTGTATCCCAGTAAGAGGATAGATAATAATAATATAGAATTGGGTGATCATAATCATAACATCATCATCAAAATCATGAGAGGGAATATTAATAAAATACATAGAACGTGGAAATGCATGAAAATGAAACGACATGTCTTAGTGGTCATCTACTACACAAGTTGTGAACAATTATAGCCTCATGTTCACACATAATTTTCCTTTTAATCATGAGATTCATAAATTTTCCCAATGAATTGTAGTGGATTATAATTCCAAGCATACCTGTCACATCATAACATTCATTTTGCGCTATATAATTCTGTGCGCACCCATCACATCAAGATATTATCATTATCATGCATGACACAAAGAACATATATCTAAAATGTAAATAAATAACACATGTAAAGGAATTATTTTCATCTCATAAGAAAACATTCATAATCTTTGGGTTACCAAAAGAAAGAGGGAATAACATACTTGATACAAGAACCATTAACCTTGAGTGAGAGGTAAAAGGTGTGTTTTTGAAAGAAGAGTTCTTCTAGAAAACATTTTTTTGATATAAACTCTAGTGGAAAAATTTCATATCCTATAAGAGGAAATATAGAGATGAAAAAATTTTATTTAATGAGTGATCAAACAAAAAATTGAGTGAAATAGTGAGAACCTGAAGAAAGATATTTGGTTTTGAGAATTTACCCTTACCTTTTATCCGAAGGATTTCTTCGCTTTAAAGTCTTATATAACCACATTATATTCATTATTGACTATTAAAGAACCTTGTGTACATGAATATGGGAAATTTTGGTTTCATTATGTTATTTTATGGTCCTTTGGATGATTTATAGTGTTTAAATCCATTTTTTGGTAATGTTGGTTTTTATAGTTTTCTTGAACGGTTCACCTGTATTCATGAAGGAAAGTTCATGTTCAAGATGGATAATCATCAATAATTGTTATTTCAAATTATTAATGATATTCTATGAGTTTAAATGATCTTATAATTAATTATAATATATACCATGTGGATGAAACATTAGATAAGAATTAAATGATGACTGTTTGGGTTAATTTGGGCTGGTTTTTTTCATCCACAACGAACTTGTTTTGTTTAATCATTTAGTAATATGTATATAAGATTGTTAAATAACATTAAATAAAATAAAATATATATTACATAATCTGTTTCAACCATAAATAATGTTTCAAGGCCAGATATGAATGTGGTAATGGAAGAAGAAAACATGTTGTTCTAAACGGTGATAAATTAACACCTCACGAACAACATTTTATTTTCTAAAATAAAAATAAGAGGAGAAAGGGGTCCGATGATATACTATAAAATTATAATCATAAAATTATATTATATTTGAGGTATTGTAGTTACAATACCATGTGGGTGAGGATTGGTGGGTAGATATTAAGAAAAGAACTTGGAATTGAAAGAAAAACAATGGAAAATAGATAGAGGTGTATTACATCTTCAATCCTCCTCTTAAGATCCTCCCTAAGAAACCTAGGAAAGTACTTTTTATCAGACAAAAATATCTCGGACACAGTGGATGGGATATGGAAGTTATTTTTTCAGATTTTAGACAAACCATGAATCTTTAGAGGTGTGAGGAAATGAGGGTGTGAAGGCTTTTATATATAGTGGAGGGGAGAGGGGGTTTCTTAATATTATATTAATTAATTCATTATTTCTCCAAAATACAAGGAATAGTGAGTATTCCATGATTAAATATAGTAATTTTATCATGTGAATCTAAACCATATGTGATTAAATCGGCAGAACATCACCCATGACTCTATAATTAACGAATTTTACTTATTTTGTAAATTATCATATTTCACTATTCAAAAAAAATTCGTGTATTTAAAAAAAATACAAAAAATTCATCCTAACCATTTCTCAACATGTAGAATCCAAAAATTAAGTTGATTTTCCAAACATAATTTTCTAAATATGATTAAATTAATTTCTAAATAAAATCAAAATTCACTTGAAAAATACAGTTTTAAAACATTTATTTACTTTTTTCAAAACATAGGTACATCATTCTTTTACATTAATACTATATATATACTGTCATATGTGAGGTTACTATTCTTAAGGGTAACATTAATATTCATAAGGGTATGTTATTATTCACCAAAAATTATGCTTTTCTTATCGAAATCCAATCATCATACTGATCACGACTGGGTATGTCAGATTTTCAAAATTTATAACATAGAAGTAAAAAAATTATGTTTAATTGTCATATAGTATTTAGTATCATGATATGTTGTTATGATTTCTAATTTGATTATTCTATAAGGCATAATTATAATAACATATTTTCTTTGATAAAACATTATGTCGTTACATTCTTCCCCCCTTAGGAAATTTCACCCTTGAAATTTCGTTTTACATAAACAAGTGAGGGTACTTCTCCTTTATCCCCTATGGTTCCCAAGTTTCTTCTTAAAAAATATGGTTCCTCCGGAAATCATTTACAATGTTGGTTTTATTGTTTCATAGAACCTTATATCTCTAGTCTATAATCTTTACCGGATTCTCCATATAAGAGAGATCATCCACCCGCCATACCACCTCCGAGTCTAGTAAATGTGAGAGATCCGGTTTGTACTTTATCAAGAGTGATATGTGAAAAACATCATGAACTTGAGATATATTCAGTGGAAGTGAAATACAATATGCCACATCTCCGATGCAGTCAAGAATCTCAAAGGGGATAATATACCATAGGCTTAGCATCCCTTTGTTTCCAAATCTCACGAGTCTCCATCATGGTGATATTCGAAAGATGTCTTTATCTCCAAAGTCAAACCCCAAGTCCCTTTGATGGTTGTTAGCATATCTATTTGACCAACTCTGAGAAACAATGATGTGTTTCTAGATGTCTTGAACCTTCTCTATCATCTATTTCCCAATATCAATTCCATGTAGCTTTCTTTCTCCAACTTCATCCCAATAGGTTGGAGTTCTACATCGTTGTCCATACAAAGATTCATATGGATCCATCTGAATACTCGAGTGAAAACGAATATTGTAGAGAACAAAACTAATAGGATATTATGATCCCATCCACCTTTTATTTCTAGAGATAAGGCTCTTAAAATATCTTATAGCATCTGAATAGTCCTTTCAGATTGGCCATCAGTTTAAAGGTGATAGGTTATACTGAAATTTAATTCAGTACCCAAAGCATGTTGAGAACTCCTCCAGAATTTAGATGTGAAACTAGGACCATGATCATAGAAAATTGAGTGTGGAATGCTATCGAACCATAACTATTCCTTTACATATATCATTTGATGTGGTTCAAGTGAGATATCTTCCCGAATACTGATAAAATGGGCAGTCTTGGTGAGTTATTCAACCACAACCCATACCCCATTATTTCCCTTAGACATCTTTGGGAGAACTATGACAATGTCCATATTGATATTCTTCCATTTCAATATGAGTTTTGGTAATGGATGCATCATCCCTATGAACATTTGTCACTCTACATTAACTTTCTGACATACTGAGCACCTTGAGATACATTCTTCAGTCTCCTTCTTCATGTTGTCCGACCATAGTTGTTCTTAGATATCACGGTACAACTAGGTACTCCCAGGATGAAAATAGAGTTTTGAGATATGTACATTATCCATTAACTCATTATTTATCTCAGGTGATGAAGGCACAAAAATATACACTCAAAACCAAATCACACCATCATCATTGATATGGAACTCATGAAAACCTCTCTTCCTTTACTGCATTCACCTTTTTCTATAACTCCAGATCATCCATTTGGGCCTTCTTATAATCTATTTGATTAATGGTTTTGCAATAATTTGGGCAAGGTAGGATGTATCTTCTACCCTTATTATTATTAAACCCATTCATTTAATATCCAAGAATATTGGGTCTTTCTCAATATGTATCATGGAAAGATTAGTGGGTTTATTTCATCATAGATCATCAGCTACCTTGTTCACCTTTATTAGATGATAGTGAATAGAGTAGTTGTAGTCCTTGATTAGCTCTAACCATATGCTTTGATTCATGTTGAGATCCTATTGTGTGAATATATACATTAATCTCTTGTAGTCGGTGTATATGTCACACTTCTCACTGTAAAGGTAGTGACACGATATTTTCATGGAAAAAACCATGGCTGCCAACTCAAGATTGTTTGGGTTAATTTGGGCAGTTTTTTAAACCACAATGAACATTTTTTGTTTAATGATTTAGTAATATTTACATAATATAGTTTTATAAAATTAAATCAGATATAATACATATAAAAAAATCTTGTTCAACTAAAAAAATGGTTTCATGACCAGATATGAAGGTGGTAATTGAAAAAGAAAACATGTCATTCTTGAAGGTTATAAATTAACACCTCACGAACAATATTTTCTTTTTTAAAATAAAAAGAAGTGGTGAAGGGGGTTAGATGATATATTATCCCATCAATATCATAACATTCCCTTATATGTGAGATACTGGAGTAACTATACCATGTGGACGTGGATAAGTGGAGAGAGATTAAGAAAAGAATGTGAAATTGAAAGGAAATGAAAGGAAAAGAGAGAGAGTGTGGAATTACCTCTTTAATCCTCCTCTTATTATCCTCCTTAAGAAACCTAGGTTTGGGATTTTGATTACACCAGAAGCTCTTAGACGTGGGGGAGGGCTATTGAAGTTTTTTTTGGGCAGAGCTTATACAAGGATTGAAGCTTGATAGGTGTGAGTAAATAAGGGTGTGAAGGGAGGTATATATAATAGAGGGGAGAGGGGTTTTTTCAATATTATATTCATTAATTTATTATTTCTCCACAAGTCAAGGATTATTGAGTCTCCCATATGTTATTTCATTAACACAACATCACCCATGACGCTATAATTCCTGAATTTAACTTATTTTGTACATTATCATATTTCACTATTCATAAAAAATTCCAATATTCCAGAAAAATACAAAAAATAACCCTAAATTTTTTTTCAATGTGTGGAATCAAAAAATGAGGTCGATTTATTAAAAAATAATTTTGTAAATATGATTAATTTAATTTCTAAATAAAATTATAATTTACTAGAAAAATATATTTTTAAAAACATTTCATTACTTTCTCCAAAACATTGGTACATCATAATTTTACTTAAATCCTATATATATAAACTATCATAGGTGAGGTTACTATTTATAAGGGTGACCTTAATATTCAAAAGGGTATGCTACTATTCACCGAAAATTATGTTTGTCCTATCGGACTCTAATCATATTACTAATTGCATCCGTGTTTGTCAGATTTTCAAAATTGATATAATAAAAGTGGAAAAATTATGTTTAATGGTAATATATTATTTAGTATCATGATATGTCATTTGGATTCCCATGTGATTTTACTATAAGGAATAATTATAAAAAGTTATTTCAATTGATAAAACTTTCACTCGTTACATTTTTAAGGTATATCTCTTTATCAATGAGACAAACTCTTCAATCTTACTCTAATAGGTATATATTGTCTTGATAGCATACTTATTATTCATTTAGATGGGTTTTTATCATTTTGACTATGCAATGTATTGAAATTCAATTCTTGGATTCATTTTTACATTCACTTACTTTCCCATGATTTTTTCACTTCATTATGAACATTACATTTATCTTAAATATCATCATTATTAATCAGGGATATGTTTGGTTCATAAAAAATATATAATATTTATATAAGTAATCGACATTTAAATTTATTTTATTCTCTATTAAAATATTGATAATTTAGTATTACTAACTCTATGTAGATATTTGATGGTAGGGTATATTGATAATGAATTAAATTGACTATTCAATATAGGAGGAATTATTTAGACCTATTGTGATGGTTGGGGATCGATATTACTTTTCCCATCAAAGCAACATTAGGTAACATGAGACAAACAAAAAAGATAAAATTAAATGTGGGTTTTCTTATAGTTTTAAAACATATTATTATTGGTCTTACAGGTAGAGGTATCATGATTCCTAAGATCATGACATCTAATAATTAAGAATTTACATCACTAATAATTCAATTATTATTATCAATGGAATTTACACAATGTTATTATCTATGGATGAATTTTATTATCATTTAATTAAATAAATGACATGTGTTTGTAATTATTTACAATATAATATTTATTATTCCCAATATAGTTACTTAAATTTCATGTAGGTTACGTTATTTACCTTTCAATGTTGATTATTCTTGATGATTGATGATAGCTTCCGTTGTACTTAACCCTTACATAGCATTTGTGTTCACCCTTATTTTGTTTTATATTCTCATGATTCCATAAAGTGTACAATGGTTAATTTAACAGTATATATTAAATATAATGATATTATTCTTCAAAAATAAATATGTTGTAATTTTTTTTATATTTAATGCAATAATAATATATGTATCTATTTTATCAATACTACAAAAAAATTAAATCCTTACATATGTGGATCATTGTATCTTATCACAATGTAATAAAAAATACACCAACATCGGGCTATTGGGGTTAGAGTATCTATAACCAATCCATTCCCTAATAACCTCAATGTTTCCATCACATAATCATATATCCTATGGTCTTATCCTAAGTCAAATATTTCAAAAGATTATGGTGTAAGACAAACGAGGTCTTGTAAAGAAGCGGTATAAATCATAAATTAGCACTTTAATTTTATTTATTCTTATTCATTCTATAATCATATTGAATTCATAAAAAAATTATTAATATAAAATCATAAATATACTAATATTTTCTTCTATATATTTTAAATCCATTATCTAACATTTTTACACCAAATGTGAAAAGGGTATTGTTTGTGTGTGTGTTTAGTAAACCACCTCCACGTAGAGATACGATTCACTTTCCAACAGCACCTCAAATTGAGGGATAAAATTTTGGATTTAATAAATATTTTTCATATTTTTCATTTATTTATGTATCTTTAGTGACATAATATTATCTATTTTCCATTCAATCTTCTAATTAGTAAATTAAAACATAATTCATACATACATACGAACTACCATCTTCATAAAAATTGTAATTAGTTTTTCAATAAATACCATATATAGAAGGTGATAAATATGTATAATATATATATATATATATGTATATATATATTTCATATCATTATTAACATTATTGGAATGATGGAACCATTGCCATTTTATAAGGCCCTGAACTATTGAACCAAAACATTCATTAAAAATGTAACAGTTATTGCACAAAAGAGTGATTTTAATAAATAATTTTAAATTTATTTGTTTCCCCACCATTAGTGGTGGGGTGGTAAGGGTTTTTGGGGGTGAGGGGTAGGTCATGCGGTCATGTCCCCGAGTCAACGATTTCCACCAGTTTTCATCCTTGTGTTATTTTCTGCAACGACAGATGTAATCAACCTAGTATAATTGAATGGGTGAAATTTTTTTAAAAATAAAAAATATTTGATATTATTGGTATTAATATGGTTATTTTTTAAAATTATAATAAATTTATCTTTATTATACAGGATGATGAATCTCTTATGAAGTAACTCTAACTTGAGGTAAGGGTTTTCGGCTACAATACCATTTTTACCAGGTTTTTATGCATATATTTCTAATAATGAAATTATATGATATATCTCTTAAAAATATTATTAATTTTCTTCTTCTATTTTTATTTCAATATATTACATTTTTATTCTATTTTCCTCTCTTTTAGTAATTAACAGGTCAAAAAAATGTTTTTATGAAAAATAAATGTGATTTCTCTCATTGGGTGAGAATATTTTTCTTCCATGCACATATTTTACACAAAGAATTATTAATAATATTTTTTAATATTATTCATTAATTAATTAAATTAAATTTTATCCATGTTTTACATTCTATAAAATGGTTTAAAAAAATATTTTTTCATTTTTTAAACATGGAAATTTTTATCAAAGGTCTGAACACAATCATTATTTTAACATATACTTCTTGTAAGGATTTATACACCACAATGAATACTATTTGATATGAAAATTAAATAATAATTTTTGATGGTATTTCTAAAAGAGTTATTTTCCATTATAATTTGTATTAATTTTGATTTTAAATATGTTATTTCAAAATAAAAGTGGTATTTTCCCCAATTAATGTGTCAGTGATTTTTTAAGTCATTTTCCATCTATGATAACAAACATTGGTATTACTTATGATTAAATAGGGGTATAATCTAGTGATAACATAGGTATTATTTCGATGTTTTGATTATGATTATTATGATTAAATATTAATGAAATCCATTTTATTTTTCATTGGTTAAACTATGATGAAATGTTAAATGTTTCACGATCTTGTGGCATATATATGAATGTATATAGTCTTTCTAAAGGGAATATCAGTTATATCCCTCTAATGAATGGATTATAGATTATTTTTTTGGGCTCAAAGGTTACACAAGAGGTTTTACCAATCACAAAATAATATATATTAAATGTTATCCCAATCCCAAAATAGGATACATGGGAGGTTTTACCATGCCTATAGTAGTTCCATGGGTGTTTGGTCTAAGGATGACATGACATCAATGTCTTACTAGGTAGCCTTCACATAATATTTCTCTGTTTATGATTTTTCAACACTTTATTCCACTATTTTAGTCAATGTTATTTTGAAAATGTTATTATCTCATTGCTCATATTGTTTTAATTGTTTTACATTTATTTATTATCAACTTAAAAGATTTATTCTATAACAAAATATTATAATCAATGAATTAGTAGGATTGATTTTCAAAAGCTGAGATATATTTTTCATGCCTTTATGTAAATGGTATGATTAAATAACAAATGATATATCCATTTTCTACACTTACTGATCATCTTAGCTCACCATTTATTGTATATTCCTCTTCCTCTCACCGATTTCGATTTATCATCGTTGCTCGGTGTTTCTGATTTTCACCACTGACAACATTCAAGATGGTGGTCGGTGGTCCTGTCAACTTCTGTGATGTCGATGCCCTAGGCCACTCAATACAATACTCTGACCATCATTCCTCTGTGACTCTCTGAGGCGGATCAGGAGTAGTGGTCACATAGGGGTTTTGGGTTATGAGTTTTGGTGGTTGACGGTGTCCCAGCACGGCCTGAGTCTGCTCTCTCTTGTGAAGATGGGTTCTCTTTTGATGTTTCTTCCTCATAGCCAGTGGTGGAGAAGGAAACCATCGGTGTTGGAGTGTCCATGATTATGAGATATATTTCAACACCTAAGTCCATTCTTTTCTTGATCTAGAACCAGGATTCCATCACTTTTATCTTAGTTAGATATGTGCGGTGGTTTTTATGTTGTTTTGGGATGTGAGTTCGAACGGCCTACGGTGTCCCATGGAGAATCTCTTATGATGGTCTCTCATGTGTCTTCGGGTTTTCCGGGTTAGTCATCCTTTTGGTTGTGGTGCTTCATCGTTAGGAGGTACTCAGATGTTCTGTGCTGGTCTTCCAATCTCCGGTGGCCGCTCCCGCTCTGCTCTTTCTCCTAAGTTCCATCGCTCCCCTCCCAAGTGTGGTTTGGTGAGGCTGTTCTATAAGTGTCTTTGGGATGTCTTGTTCGAGTGGCCGGTGGTGATTCAGGAGGCTCAACTTGTTCAGCCAATGACGGTGATTTCGATGGTTTTGGGTGATTTCAGGTGATGTTTTCTTTAGCGTGGTGTTTTCTGGCATCCAGCCATGATCGGTTCAGCGGCAACGACTGACTCGGTATGGAGTTTTTATTATGTGAGCCTCAGAGTTATGAAGTCCTTAATGTTCTATGAGGATGGTTTGATGATGCGGGGATGATGGATGGTGGGTTCTCATTCCGGGGAAGGGGAGGCGATAGTGGTGATTTCGAATGTCAAGGGGCGTGACCTGAGGTGCTTCTGTAGGACGTTTGCCAATGGGTTCCGTCGGCTTTCTGGAAATCATTCAGTTCTGGTGGATCGATGCAGTATTTTCAAAATTTGAATTTGGGGCTTTGGGGTGTACTATTTTTTTGAATTCTGAATCTGGTTTTATGTCAGGTTGCAGTATGATTTTTCAGAAAAAAATGTTTGTATCTGAGCTAGGTTGAAATATTTTTTGGAACTAGGATGAGGAATCTTTAGTGGAAACCCCTAGGATACAAATATGTGTATGATAAAATCCAAAGTTATGGTAAATAAATCATTGTTATATTCCTTGAAAACGCAACCCTATTACGATATTGGAATTTGGATTCATCTATTGTACAAATGAACTTCAATGTAACAACACTAAATGGGGTGGATTGGGTATTAACACGATCAAATATAGTGAAATATTTGTAGGACTAAGGATAAACACCTAGATAGACTCTCATGTGGGATATGATTGGGTTAATTCAATTTTTTCTTAGGAACTATAATGACTGATCTCAATATATGATAACCTAATATAACTTATGCTTATCCTATGGTTTCATAGAACGAAATAAAAGTATCATGAGTTAGATATCTTATATTTTTTTTCATGATGATGCGGTTTCCCACTATGATTATTATTTTTCAAATTATTCATGTTTTTTGTAGTAAATAAATTGAACAAGAATGAATTATATTTATGATTAATCTGGGAGAAAATTAAATTATTTTCCTCCAATTAAACTTTTTTATTACAGTTGTAACTCAAAATATCATTTATATGATTACAAAAATTTACCAATCCCGAAATAATGAGGACCTTAGTAAAAAAACAACAGAGGGTACACAATTATATTTAGTCCTTTATGAGAAAACATCTACCATATTTTATTGATTATAGTTATCCATTAAAATATATTAAATGGATCTAAACCACTAAAAATATATTTTCCATTTATTATTTTCTGATTGATGAAAACCTTATTCTTTTTTTTTAATTTAGAAGGAGAAACATATCAGTGGTGGACTATTATCACGAGTGGAAAGAAATAGATATCTGGATGATCCATAAATTTCATAATTTGGATAGGAAAAAAATTATAGAATTTAAAGTAAATTATAAAAATAGAAACCATTGAGAGAAGAAGACTAGTCATTCTTCATACCAGATGTGTGGAAATAAAAAGACTAAACTACCTTAATGGTAATAGTAATTGCTTTATATATGGAAAGGAAGGTTATCAAAAAACTTATTTCCAATTTTATGGGAATAAGATATCTAATTATGTGAATGGAGATAAAGATACATTGATTTCAGCACCTAAAATCCATTGTTTCAAATGGATGGAGTTTGGGAATTAAAATAACCAATGCTCAAATATGATGGTTATTGATGATAATAAACATAAAAAACATATTAATCCAAATAAAAATGTAAATATCATTTGAGAACTATTTCCAATGTTGTGTACAATAACAAAGTGGTGAATGGTACACATATCATCTACTTTAGAACTACTAATGTGTTTTTTGATTTTTGATCTACCCAATATTTGATATAGAAATAATTTTATAATGGTAAAACATTAACACCTCAGTGATTATAATTTTAATTAGTAGTGAAAATTTTAATGGTATGATGATCCCATCTCAAGTATACGATACATCTTTAATTAATGTTTATAGGAATATGCTTCATAAAAATCTCATTATTATTCCTCTAGTTCAATTTGATGTAATTTTGGGAATGGATTTGAATCATTTATATAAATCCCATATAAATTAATATGGAAAGGAAATAAAATTTGATATTTAAAAACAACCTATAAACTTCTTTCAGTATAAGGATAAATATTAACTTGCAATGGAAATTACTTCTATTTCATGGGTCTTGATTCCAATTCAAAGGGTCTATTTATCTCTGATAGTCGGTGAGAAACTCAACATAGAATATTTGAGCATTATATGGTATTTTTTTGATTAATTTTTAGATGAGTTTCCAATTATTACTATGAATCAGGAAGTTATTTTTCATAATAACTCATAGCTAGTGTTACACATATTAGGAAGACTCTATATATAATGTCCTTGATTGAGTATCTAGAATTGAAGAAGATACTCTAGGAGAATTGTAAGAAGGGATTAATGAATCCCTATGAAGCAATCATTGGTGTACCTATTCATATTGTTAAAAAAATATGGATCAATGTGGCTCTATATTGAGTATCATGTGCTTAAAAAAGTCAAAATCAAGAATAAGTATCATTTTCCTTCAGTTAATGATTTTTTGATCAATTATATAGAGCTCAATGTTTTCCAAAATTGATATTTAATGTTGATAATATAGATTAATGGTTAAATGTGAAGGAATACCCAAGACAACATTTTGTATGAGAACAAACAATATGAAGAATTGTGACACAATTTAGTCATACAAATTCCCCCATTATCATCATTGATTTAATGAAAATGTTTTCATATATTTCCTTATTTTAGATTATGATAGTATTTATAGAAGTTATTAATGTGTATATACCAAGAGTATGGAAGAACAATAATATAACATGAGGATTTTATTAAATACCATAATAAAGGAGAAAATATCAGAAACATTTACCAAGGGTTGATTATTTCTCTATAATGTTTCACTTTTGTGTAATATAATCTCAAGATAGGTTGTGTCAATATATCTATAAGAGACCAAAAGTTATTAAACACTTTCCCAAACTTACGACGATGATTGAGATCCGCATTTGTCTTAGATTTTCTATATATTATAAATGAATTTTGAATAATTTCTCATTTATATGTAGTCCCATAAAAATGTTATCTCAAAAGAGAGTCACATTCCATTGGATAGATTAATATGAGGAAAATTGCGATGATCTAAAAAGAAGGTTGGTAAGTGTAGTTTTAATAAACCAAAACTATAATATGGAAGGATTTTTTATCTATATTGATGCATGAAATATGTATTTAAGAGGTTTTATTATTTAGAACAATACGACGATAGCTTATCCCTCACAAACATTTAAATTTCATGAGAAAAATTACCCTACATAGGATTTGGAGTAAGTTGCATTGATGTTTGAATTAATGATATGTAAGAATTAGATTCATTAAGGAATATGTGACATGTATACTAGCTATATGAATTTAATGCAAATTTTCACCCATAATGAAATTAATATTGACCCCGTCATGGAAAATTGGGTTATATTAACAATTCCAAACCATTTGTATAAGCTGGAGAAATGTAGGTATGAAATATATGAATAGTTCTCTAAACCATTGGATAATTTTTCATAGGTATAGGACTATACCAATGGTTTATATTAAACTGTTAGTATAATACTTTGGAATTTATTTCTTACCAAGGATTCTATTAAAACCATTGGTACAAGTTACTACCAATAGTTTTAAAACCCATTGCTAAATCCATATACCAACAATTCTAAAATAATTTTAATAGAGCCTATGTGTGAATTATATACCAATGAGTTTCAAACTGATACTATATAATTTCCATACATTCATAGTTAGAATCACATCTGCCTTGCCCAAACAACTAGAAGAATCCCTAAATAGGCAATTGAACCCCCACCTTTACAAGTTACCAACAAAAGTCACCAAATAATTGCATAAAACTTCACCAACCAATATAAAGAAATTTATATCATAAGAAACTAATTAATTAATTTTACCAATGGTAACACACATTTAAAACAACACATATATTCCATCACAACTAATCAAGATACATCAAATGTATTAAATATAAGTTAAAAAATTAAATTATCCATATCTATATCTTCACTATAACAAAAACTATCGTCATAATCGTCATCATCATCCTCACCATCATCCCCCCCACAATCCTCCCTATCACCCTAACCATAATCCTCACCAATTCCATTATAATTTCCCTCACTATCACCATTTCCATCAAGATCACCGTTTTAATTTCTATCACCCAAAACATCATCATCCCAACCACCACTTGGTACATTTATCAATGCACTATATAATTCATGTATCATAGATATATAAGACTCACATGCCATGATAGTCTCTAGTGAATTTTATATAAATAATACTACTATAAATTTCATAAATTCTTCATTGGTCTTTTGATTCAGTTCACATTCATTTATGAAAAAAAATTGGCCTCTTATTCCTACTCAAAGCCAGTGCTACCTATGAACAACCTGTATCCAAATCGGCGCTACCAAAACTGCCACCTAATGTGTTATAATATCTAGTGTGTAAAAATATGGTTCCTTGGTTGACAATGTATAAATATATGGTACACATATCCTAATACCGGATGTAAATGAGCGTTTGGCCAATATTTTTGGGATTCTTTCTCAAAAGGGCCTCCAAAGCACACAATTACAAATATAAACAGACTATTTTTCAAAAAACAATTGTCATTAAAATTTGAAATCAAAAAATTAAAACATACAATATGCTTTTTATTTGTTAATTTACCACACTTTCAAATTACTTCTTCATTCTCGAGAAATAAAATTCATTGAGGCACATGTCCTTCAAAATTCAAAACCTCTATCTAAAATGAAATTGAATATAGAAATCCATAATTCAGAAATAGTTTATTAATAATAAATTTCATAAATAAAATAAAATAGATATAATCTATAATGTAATATGATTTTTTCATGAGGATTTATTATATTTTTCTACTATTATTAGATTTGGTTAATAAAAAGAATTCATATAAAAAATAAATAGAATTGTGAATATGATTAAATATTGATTTCATAAATTATCATAAATTAGATTTTAATGATTCTTGTTTCAATATATTATTTCCATGAAGATAAGTTAAATATAATTATATAACAATGTTAATGGAATGTCATTATTTAAAACAAGTAATCATGATTAAATACATGTAAATTATGGTAAAATAGAAATGTGAATTGTATTCAGGATGTGTCCCTATTTTTTTGTTTCTATGTTTCTATGATTAAATTTTAATGTGGCTAAATTTTTTTAAAATAAAGGTAATTTTTTCATTGAAAAATATTGATAAAATCATATCATCAATATTGGTGTTTGTTTTTTTAAATTAATATGAAATAATTGTATTTATTTCTATAGAACTAGAATATTAATGATTATATTGCATGGGGTTATGTAAAATTGATATATTATGTTCTATAAAGAGTAAAAATATTTTTTTTTGCGTTCAAATGGTGTGTGTATTTTTTTCCTTATAGTGTAGGTAAATATAAATTTAGGTTAGTTTCTTTTGTGTTTTAATTCTAGTTTTTCTTTTAGTTCCTAGTGGATTATTCACATTTGATAATTTGAGTGAGAATATGGTTTCTACTCCTTATGATTATGGGTAAAATTCATTGAGGTAAGTTGTTGTGAACATATTAGATATTATAATTCATTAAAATATTTTATTATAGTTAATTTGATAATTTATTTTAGTTTTCTTATGATTTTTTGATAGGATATTATAAAATAATTCAAAAAGGGATGTGGTAACATAAATTTTTATCAATTTATTATGATAACAGATGTGAACATTTATTCTTTTTAGCATAGAATATTGTATAGAATTATTTATAATAAAGAATAAAATATTTTTTGATAATTAATAGATATCTTATATGGAATGAAATGTTTATAATGATTTATTTTAATGAATTTTTACTGTGTAAATTTTATTATCAAGTATTGAATAATCATTCTATGGGATTTAAATTGGTAAATTGATGGAATATTTTTCTATGGTGACAAATGTATCAATTTTTTAATTAATAATATCAAATCATATTTATGTGTTGTTTTTTTGTTTTTTAGTGTTATGGTTAGTGATCATTAATGATCTGTAATGAACCGTTTAAATCATCATATGTTAAGTTGACATGTAAAAGGTAATTTACATGATGCAATTTCTTATGCGGGTTGAATAACATATATGAATTGATAGAATTTAACTAAAATAAGTTTTTAAGAGTATTATAGGTGAATAAATCCTAAGTGAGTTTTAAGGGAGATTGTGAGTTAATAAATGGTCCTAAGAAGTATTTTTAATTGGGGTTTAATATGGGAATTTCTAAACTGTCCAATTCTATAATATAAGATGTTTTATCCAATAATATTAGATAAATTCATTAGGTCCACATCTGATCTACAAATATATTTGATTAACACTAGTGGGATTCTAATGACATAGTTAAAAGAACAAGAGATGATAATTTATTTAGGGTTTTTTTGGGTTTTATAGTAGTAAGTTTTTATTATAAAATATACGAATGGATTTCAAAACTAAATTGTTTAAAAACATTATATCCAAGCATGTTTGTAAGACATAAACTAAAGGTTTTGATTATCTAAATAGTTATGTAATGACATTTAATTTTTTTTTGTTAATTTATGGATTGAAGAAATCATCTCAATGTTGGTATATACAATTTTATGGTGCATTAAAAGGGATTAGTTTCATAATAAATGAGTTAAATCTATTATATATATGTTAGTTATAGGTATTAAAATAAAAAGGATCAATTGGATGAACATAACACTCTACTCATAAAAAGATACCCCTTATACAAGTATTATAAATGATTAGTTGGGAAAATGAATCTCGAATAAATAAATGGGTGAATCATCATAGATTATGGGTATTGGGATTTATAGAGATTGATTTAGGTGGTTTTATAGTCTGAGATAATCTATATATATTGATATGATTTCCAATATGATTATCATATATAACTTTATTAAATGGGTATTTCTAGTATTACATGGTGCATGTTTTTATAAATTAAATATATTGTAAACAAGATATTAAGGAGAAATATTAATGAGATAACTTATGCTTTTATAATATGATCAACCATGTATAACAAGTTTCTTACTAATATAGATGTTTTATATCGATTTTTATAACTATTTTATGTTAATAATATTTTTGTAAATTTTTTATGATCATTGTGAAAATATCCATAGATACTAAATAATAATAAAATATATATACTAAGTCATTTTGGGTGAGTAATAAATTATAGTAAATGGTTACATTGATACTAGTATATAAATTAGCATTGTTAATTTAGGATCTCAATCTAGACTTTCCCCAATTATGGAGCTGTTAACTAAAATTTATCTAAGTATCCAACTTTTACTGATTCTATAATATAAACATAGAACACATTAGAATAAAATATTCTAAATTAATATATTTATATTATTTTTTGTGATATATATTTCGTGGAATGATGTATTCAATATAGGGTTATTTCAAGTACTATATTTGTGAGATGATAACATTTTTTAGAAGAAAATTCATTAATTAATGATATTTATAGTTCAGGTTTCCTTAATTCATTTAAAGAAATAGAAAAAATAATGAGTTATGATATATTAATCCTAATGAATATTATTCCTCCCCTTACTGTATTTGTGGTATGAGAATATTTTTGGAGAGAAATAATATCCTTCAATTGTTATTTCAATGGTAAATAGTTTTTCGATTTCCATAAAAAGAACACATTTGTTACTTTTGACTAATCATTATAAATCATCTATATTACTAATTAATTGATAGGTGGTATGTTTTATTTATTTTCATAATGTTTATTATTTATACATATAAAAAATTATCTGTCTAATTATTTTTAGGTTTCTAAAATATCATGACATGTTTCATATCATTGAGATCTATCATAGAAATTCAACACCAACTACTTTACAATTACCTCATAAGAGGCACCCCACTCCCTTTTCCCACAGTATCCTAAATAACACATATAACATTCACACATGATCCCTACCTACGAGTAACCTTATTAAAAATATAACAAATCCATTTTTGGGATGTTAATCCGATGATTACCTGAAGAAATATTTATTTTTTTCTATAATATTATCTTGGAAATTATTTTAACCAATTAATTAAATTCATTGTTTTTAGTATATAAATAACTCTATTTATCTAGGTTCAACAAGTATCTCCCCTATTGGAATTATTAATAGGTTATACAGGATTCGAAATAAAAATATTCAATGTTAAACCCAATTTTACACTTCCCTATATTTAATATATCATTAACATATCCCAGAAAATATAATTATACAAAATAGTTGTTTTGAAAAAATTATTATAGATCTATTTAATTTTTAATTGATGAAAATTTATTTCCAAACCATATTTAAATAGAAACATTATAAAAAATTGTCTTACCTTTTTCATATAATGTTATTTCATCGTAGTCCCCCACCAAGTGTTGAGGTATTTCATAGAATACTGTTTTTTCTTTCTAAAGAATCATAAAAATTAATTTTTAATAAAAAAAACAATGTATTAATGAAAATCATAGTAAATTTCATTCATAAACCTAAAAATTTGTTAATATATTAAAAATATATACACCTCAAATAAGTAATAATTTCGTAATAATGTGATTCTAGAAAATCATTTATGATGGGTGTAACCTCTAAATCTATACCAATTATAACATGTTAACCACAATAAAACTCATTCTTATATTCTCTAAATAGGTCACCTAATTCCATGAGTCATGTTATACTATGAAATACTCCTTCATGAAAATTATAATGATTCTAGTACCAGCCTATTAATTCATATAAATAATATAATATAATAAAATCAAATCCAAATAATTTTCTTACCCATATTAGTTCTCTAGAATTTTCTATTAGTTAAATATGATGGTTTCTACGGGAGAGTGTCATAATGGGAATGATATCAGATTATTTGGAAATTATCACAATAAAATCCTTTATTCTAAATGTATTTTTACTATCATTTTATTATCCCCATTTTACTCAACCATTAGATATGTGTAGTGGTTCCTAACCTCAAGCCCACAAGTATTCCAATCTCTCCTAGTGGTAGATCTTGATGTGAAAAAACAATATTATATAAAAACTTATTATAAAGAAAATTATTTATGGTCAAAAAATTTACTAAGGTTATATAAATATAACTAAGGTAGTCTGATAAATGGGTATATCTGGATCCCTAGGCTTTGAAGGATCTTCAACTTGTGTAGTTGGAGTGGGATATAATGTCTTCTCTAAAGGTTTAGAATGTGTCTAATCAGATATAAATGGACTACGAATGTAGAAGTTTTGAGAGAAGGAATTAGAAGGAAAATAATTTGTTATAGAAATTTGTGGAAATTTATAATTTCATTGGGTATTAGGATCCATAATTTGATAATTGAAAGAAATATGAGGAGGATTAGATATAAACGGTGTCGAAAATATAGGTCTCTAGATGTTGTTTCTATCGAAGCGTTATCTTCATCTTTCCAAATTCTATAACCCTAACGAGTGTAGTACCAGAAAGGGGTCAATCCATAGGGAGAAGGACTTATTTTTGTCTTTATTATACAGTTTTTATTTAATTTAGTAAAGTTCTCTGAATTTAGGGTCATTTTTCTAAATTGTTTAATGAAAAGTAGATTGGGTTTTAGTTTCATAGAAAATTACTTAATGGATGATTAAAAAAAATTGGATTTTATGAAAATTTTAAGGGAATTTATTCAGGGATGTGGATTTTAAGGAGTTTTTATTAAATTAAGTTGCTTACGAGGTTGTGTTATTAATAATAATTCACATCTTTGAGATTACATATGTAATAGAACCACCTTGGTCTGGTATGTTTTTTTTCATTAATGGAGTTAAATTTCATTGTTCCAGAAATTGATTTCTCTTAATTTTAATTAATTGTATCTCTTTAGAGATGATTAAAACACCCAAGGTCATGGTTTTTTTAACCATAATTTCCTAATGTATCCCTAGAAATACTGTCCATCATCCTATATGAGATTTCTAGTGATATTTGAAAATGTTTCAAAAATAATTATAAGGAATAAAAATTGAACAATACAATTAAAATTTCACAATTGATAAATTAAAAAATTCATCTATCCATAGCCCCAACACATAATTAATTTAGCTACTTGTTAAGTAGATTTTAATTAATAAACTTCTTGTACCTGGACGCATCTTCTCAAAATCCTTGGAGCGAAGTTTGTGAGGAAGGTAGAATGAAAAAACCATCCTTTCTCTCTTTTCACCAATTCTTTCTCTCTCTTCTTCTCCCCTAGGAAATACATGGAGTGATCTCCCTTTAAACAGAATGAAATAGGAATTAAATGAATGAATAACTACATAACATAGAGGGATTTCCACCTATTTATCTGTTTTAGGAGCACACGACTTTTATCGGAATGTACACGACGTATACTATTATCAACGAGCTTTTTCATCTTTTTCACCGCATGTGTGTGAACTAAAACGCCATCTTTGGATTGGAACATGGTACTAACTAGTAGGTAAAGGTTCACGATGTGTATCACCTCCATACACGGTGTGTAATATCATTAATTAGCCACCAACCACTTCTAAAAGAGTATACATGGTGTGTATATAATGTACACGACATGTAATAGTCAGCCGATAACATGGGCATGTATACTTTTTCTCAGCCACAAACTACTTCAAGAAGAGTAGACACGACATGTATATGATGTAAATGGCATTTAATGGTCAGCTGTCCACTTGGGCATGTAATTTTCATGTCCAATCCATGTCGGTGATCTGGTACACGGACTGTATCTGATAGTACAAAATGCATAGTTTGGATTTTTTGATCAACTTTCCCCCAATTTGTGTTTTTGTCATGGAAATGCACGAAAAAATTATGATCATTGAATTACAACATTTTACCTCAAAAATAACTTGTATCTGGTTAAAATATGTTTTAAAAACTCAATAAAATGTTTGCAAATGTATACACAAATCAAGCACATCAAATTCCCCCACACATCGTCATTTTCTTGTCCTCAATAAAAATCTCAACATCTAATCAATCATATCTATATTCCCAAAAGGGAAGTAATAAACTTGAATTATACTTATAAATACTATAGGCATAGGAAAGGATTTTAAAATGGCACAAAAAAATATTTTAATTTTCAAATAATATTTTAATCACACCTCTTTTATAGTTTAATAATGAAACTTCCATTTTATTTTATGAAAATCATTCAACATTTCACAACTACACAAGACACTTGATGATTTACCTCAATAAAAAATAAAACTTTCGTCACTCAAGATCTTTTTATGAGAGGTGTGCTCAATCTTAAGTATACGCACTCTATCCATAGGCTTGCAAGTGTTCTCATTATTTAATTTAGAAATTTAAATCATGAAAATCATGAGGGATTTTATCAAGGTTCAAATGCTTCTCATGTTAAGGTTTGGTAGGTAATAATGTGAAAATAATCTTAGAGGCTTCAAAAATGAGGCTAAATACTAAAACAATAATGCATGATATTTAAAAATTAGAGCTTAACTAAAATCCATCCCCAATTAAGATCTCTTAAAATTGATATCACCACCACGATGGTCTCTTGTTAAAAATGGGTCCATAAACCATCATCAAAGTTTAATAAATTAATGTAGTTCCTCTTTTTCATTATATATATATTTATTAGATGAAAGAGGGACCACTAAAAATACAATGGATAGTTTGGATATGGAACCCTTTTGTCCAAATGAACTAGTGAAAAACTACCCCACACTTAAGTTCATGGTTGCTTACAAAAATGTACCATGGAAAACCAAATATCCTTATCTAAATCTCAAATTAATAATCATGCAGAATCATAAATAAATAAGTGTTGAAAGAGAAAATAGGCTTGTAATGTAGCTTCCTATCAAGGAAGTTCATGGTTTCTAAGGGTTTACGAATTTTAGATATAGGGTAGGTATCAAGGTCAAAGTGGTTGAAAAACAATCAAATGTTTCAATAATTTGAATGCAATTAAAAAATATTTATGTTTTAAAGAGTAAAAACTGAAAATTTGGATAGTTATGTATATCCTGTGAATCCCTCAAGAAAGAGGGTATAAGAAAGAATATATCAAATTGTTTAGAATACATGTCGAGAATAAGTAAAATGATAAAGGGTCAATCAGGTCATGTCATGAATAAAAATGAGTAGTATAATAAATGTAGATTTCCATGAATTTAAGTCATAAAATATACCATATCACCAATAATTTTAGAATAACTTATTTAAATTTCAAAATAAGCATGTATCCTTTAAAATTTTCAACTATGCATTTGTTATTTACAATTATAAATATCCAAAAACTTTCCACAGTTGTTAAATATTTAATATTTTAATGATTTATCCTAGATTAGTTAAGGGAAAATAGAGTTGTGTAGGTAGGGAGGTTCCCCCACACTGAATAGGTCACATGGTCCACTAAGTGCCACAAAAAGGTGGAGAAGGTAATGTGGGGACACAATAGTAGACCAAGAAGAGGGAAAGTAAGGGAAGAAGTAAAACTAAAAAAAATAAAACAAATCAATCCTTAAAAACAATACTCCCTTCATGGATAAGTGAAGAAATACAGGAATTGGGGGATACGTACATCCCAAAGCATGTTTAGGTACCTGCAATAGGCATGTAGAGAGAAACCTACAAGAATACAAAATAGAATACATGCAAAATATAGTAGAATATATATATATATATAATAAAATAAATGTGCCTAAAAACCAGTAAAGGGGGCCTCAGAAGAGGAATCAGTCAGTACAACAGTAGTTCATAGAGATGGATTAGCATCTGGGGATGCTGGAGGCTCGGAAGAGAAGCTGTAGTAGTCGAAGCTGTGGGAACATGACATGGAATAGAAGGTGTGACAACAATATCTGGAGCAGTATCAGTAGTGGTAGCAACTGGTCCAATAGTGGGGAGTAGAAAAAATATCCATGGGTAGAGCTGTAAATGGTTGGGGAGCTGTAGAAGAAGGTCTATGAGCCAAATAAGGAGCAGGAGATGTGGGTAGTGAAATACCATGATGTTGTAGAAGAAGCCCCAATATCTGCTCGACCTATTCCGAACGACAATCCAGATGAACCTGGTGGTTCTCCACCATGACTAGGTAGGGGGAAAAGAGATATTGACCGAGGGTGCAGAGGGGGTGGGTTAGGAGATGGAACATATGAAGGAGTAATGGTAGAATAAAAAGGAAGGATAGAAGATGTGGGTGTGGTGGGGAAGGAGGGGCAGGGGCAGCCTCGAGGGCAGGAGGGTCGACAAGTGGTTGTGGTGGGGCCTAGGCAAAAACACAAGTGCTCCTACATATAGACCAATCCCCTATGAATTAGCATGATAAAGTCTATCTGTTGGGGGGAACCTAAGCAGTCGTGAGGAAGGGAAGGCTCGAAAACGCTGAGGTGGTAGGCAAGGAGGGTGGCCTAGAACCCACCATTAAGGTTTCCCTGATAGCTAGTGAATAGGACGTGGAATTTGGAAGCAGCATGGTAGGGGAGGTCCGGGTAGTCCTGTTGGATTACACATGTGAGAAGATAAATGATACAGCTGATCACGACTCCTATATCCTCGTGGTAGGGAAAAAAGATGGAGCTAAAATAATGGTGGGTGAAACTGAGGACAGGGAAAATGATTAGTGTACTCTTCTGGGATGTGGGGGTGTAGCGATGGTCAGGACCAACAATATCCAGCCACATGGAAATGAGCTCAGACCACTCGGTGCAAGCCCGGGTGGACATAGGGTGTGGGGTGACATGATGTGGATAAAATCCATACCCTCAGCCAAAATCAAACATGGTAAAGGAAAATATTCAAATGCCTAGCCAAAATCAGAACATCGGGATGGTGTCACTAGGTGTCACCTGGTACTAGGGCTGGTCGAACTCAAAGGATACAACGAACTCCAAAAACAAATCTTTGAGAATTGTAGTGTTTCCCATGATGATTGGGAGTAATGCTGTGTGCCCAATGAGATCCACAAACTCCCCCAAATACCCAGCTATTTTGGCACACTACTATCATGATACTGACTACTCCACGAGATCAGGCAGCGAGAGAAGTGATGGACATGGTCATGTGCTAGGTCGATGATCGGAAACACCAGGAAAGGATATGGGAATTGATAGGGGCCTGCCTAGGTGGGGCAGTAGCAGGGGTTAGATCTCATGGTGGAGTAGCCTCAGTGGGAAA
Organism: Viscum album; assembly: GCA_963277665.1. Lineage (NCBI taxonomy): Eukaryota > Viridiplantae > Streptophyta > Magnoliopsida > Santalales > Viscaceae > Viscum > Viscum album. The sequence goes on along the minus strand of OY728142.1, from coordinate 510,928,385 downwards.
AGGGATAATGGGCGTAGTTAATAGTAAAGGATCAAAAAACTATAATGAGAGATTAGGAGGGGTGACAGCTGGTGGGGCTGAAAGGTTGATGCTCGGAGGCTCAATGCAAGATAGAGGAGGTTTGTTACTAAAACCAGCCTCTACTGAGGAAGTGGGTGGTGGCATTATGGCCGGCAGAATAGGCTAGTACTCCGGGATGTCTGGGGCTGGTGTTATCATGGGATGGAGTCATATCCGACGAATAATGGGCCTCTCTCCCTTATTTTCAGAGGCATGCTTCTTCTTATGTACAGGGCCTCCATATGCCATATCCTAAAAAAGGGTAACAACCCAAAATAAAATGAAAATAGAATGAAAGTGAAGAAAATGTGAGGAAACTAGAAAAGGAAAAGAACACGATGTGTATATCTAGATTACATGGTGTGTAGTATAAGTTGTTTATCATCCTGTGTTCTTTGGATAGACATGCCATGTGGGCATGTCACAGGCTCAGAATTAAAAGACGGCATGTACCAAAAATACATTCCGTGAATGTGCGAAAGGGTTCTTGGTCATGTGTTTCAAAGACACGACCATTGGACATGTAGAGCCAAAAATGAAGTACACGCCATGTGTAAGAACAGATTTCAGGTGACCTTGTGGTGTGATGGACATGGGTTGGCCTAGATAAATGGGTTACATGACGTGTACTAAATATACACACTATGCGTGTAAGCATGGCATGTGTGGCCATGTGAAGGAGGTACCTAGGCACGATTCTGGATGGTACACGGTGTGTACCAAACAATCACACCATGTGTTTTCAAATTTTGAATTGTCCAGTTTGTGGCCATGTAGAAAAGTACATGGCATGTGTTCTTCTTCTCGTGCCCAAGTGCTGTGGAAGAAGAATAGGAAGCTGATCCTTAAAACACCAAAAATTCAATGAAAATTGTGAAATAAAGAGTGTCGAATGATGTACTAGGAATTAGGATCACAATGCAGAAGAAATCGGACCTAAAAACAAACAAAAATGGTGTATTTTAGGAGGGGAGGCTATTCAAATTCTGGGAAAAGAAAAATAAGAGGGGGGGGGGTCCGCATGGCATGTTGTGTGGCTGTGTAGGATTTTTGGCTTTTATAGCCAGAGTACATGGTGTGTACTCTCTCAGACATGTTGTGTAATTTTTTTGAACAATATATAAAATAATTATTATAGTAATATATAGTATAATTAATATTCATAATTAAAATAAAATAAAATTATATATATATATATATAATTTACCAAAAAAATATATACAAGTAATGTATCGGGAAATACACATCGTGTGTTCTAAAATTGGAAAAAGAGAAGTACAACCATTGGTCTGGTTCTTGGGGCGAAGTTCAAACCGGGGATCGACCATTCCAAATGCAATTACTCAACCACTAGGGCAAAGTTTTTACTAATTTTCATGTTTATAAATTTATATTTTTTATAATTTATAGGTACAAAAATACATGGTAGGAAGGAAAGGCACCATGTGTGGGTTTTAATTAGAATAAAATGGATGACGTAGGGAGATTAGCCAAGTCCAGACCCATGAATTTGGGATCCAGGGCCAAGACTCTACCAATCTACCAACACCACCCGTATGTATTCTATTATTTTGAATTTTTTTCAATTATCAATGAAAACATGGTTCACATAATGTATATCAAAATAAACATTGTGTGGTTTTTATGAAAAGGTAAAATTATGGAAATGGAGTGATTGTGAGTATTTGAACCCAGGTATTTTGGAACCAGGTTATGACCCTAGCCCACCGGTCCATCCCAATCATGGGGTTTCTTATATTTAAACAAATTTATATATGTTAAAATATACCACATATATCTTGTAATTAAACGCAAGTAGACAAACGATGAATCTCATGTCAAAGGTAGGTATGGAGAGATTTTAACCGGTGATGGCTCAGTATAAACTATAGTGAATTTAACATTAGCATCGACAAAATCCATTTTTATTACTTAATTAATATTTATATTTAATATATTAATAATATAATCTAAAATGAATCTCCACACGCTGTGTCTATAGGTGGTACACAACATGTATCCTATGGGTTGCCTCCTAGGAAGCACATTTGTTTTAGGTCGTTGGCTTGACCAACTTACCTATGCATAACTGAGATTCATGGTGGAGAGTGTTCCCACCGTGTCTTCCATGTGATGGTATGTTTTTAATTAATAATCATTCACTTTGAACTGTTGACCTTCATCCCCAGAAATTTATACCACTCCATGGTGGAACACTCGTATGACTCAGAATGGTCCTGACCTTCTTGATTTTAGGTTTCTTGGAAATAATTGAAGACAAGTGTTAAAAGGTAGTTCATGATCACAAGGTTGGAAATATTATCGTGAAATCATCTAGTCATGGATTACTCTTGTCTTCTTATTTTAGATCTTGTCATTCTTATACACCTCCCATTGGACTTCATCACATTCCGACAGTTGGAACTTATACATTTTTCAGCTACCTTGAGACCAAAATTATGGGCCTTGAAGGCCCATTAAGCTTTGTGGTTCAACTCTACTGGCAGATTTCATGGCTTTCCATAGATGATGAAGAATGGGGACATCCCTAGTGGTGTTTTGAAAGTGGTCTAGTATGCCCACAAAGCATCATCTAACATTAGGGACCATTCATTCCTTGACATGTTCACCATTTTCTGTAGAATCTACATGAGCTCACTATTGGAGAGTTCCACTTGTCCACTAGACTAGGGATGATATGGAATCCCTATATGATGCATCACTTCGTACTTTGAATGTAATCTTTTCATTAATGTTTTTTAAGTGGGTCTCTCTGTTGCTGATCAGTACATGGGGAACATCGAACCTATTAAAAATGATCAACTTTAAAATGGCCAAAACCACCTTGGTCGTGTCGTGTGTTGTAGTAGTGGCTTCCACCCACTTGGAGACGTAGTCAACATAGACTAGGATGTTAGTGTTCCCGAAAGATGGGGGTAGTGGCCCCATGAAGTCTATGCCACAGACGTCAAAGATCTCAACCTCCAAGATGGGTTTCTAGGGTATCTAAACTCTGTGGCCCACAATACCTGTTCATTGGAATCAGTCATAGTGGGAAACAAAGGCTCAGGCATCTCTATACATATTGGACCAAAAAACCCAAGATTTCATGATAATTTCTATAGTACGGTCAGGCCCATGATGTCCCCCAAATGGTAAGGGGTGATATAATTCCAAGACTCCTTGATCTTCAGTTTCTAGGATGAAAAGTTGGATCACCCCATCCCCACATGATCAGAACTGTGGAAGATTTTCGCATTAGTACTTCTTGACCTCAGAGAGAAACCTCTTACCCTACTGGAAGGAGATATCGGGGTGGATGTAACTTGTAACCAAAAAATTATAAATATCATCATACCGGGGTATAGGAGATTCCCTGAATAAAAAGATGTGATAATAAGGTAAATCATCCTTGATCTCTCGATCTTCCTCCTCCTTTAAATGTTGCAGCTCCAAGCAGGAGAGACGATCCGGAACAATGTTCTCACTGCCCTTCTTTTCTCAGATTACCAGATCAAATTATTGTAGGAGGAGTAATCATCAGATCAGTCATGGATTCACATCCTTCTTTTTTATCAAGTACATGGGTGATGCATGGTCAGTATAAACAACAAACAAATATAGAACTAAGTAAGAACAGAACATTTCAAAAGTGAAAACCATTGACAACATCTCATTTTCTGTGGTATTGTAGGTCATCAATGCCTCGTTGATAATCCTACCGACATAATATATGGGTAAGAAAATTCAGCCAAGCTGCTGGCCCAGGACTTCTCTTTCTGTGTAGTCATGGGCATGACATGTCACTTCAAATTGATCATCCTTGTTGGGAGAAAACATCAATAGATCTTATACAAGGTGCTACTTTAGGATATTAAAAGCGATGGATCATGCCTCATCAAACTCAAAAATGACATCCTTTGTCTGAAGGTTGGTGGGGGGCTGTGCCATTTTAAAAAATTTGCAGACAAACCTCCTGTAGAAACCAGAATGCCTCAGGAGGTTGTGGATAGCTCTGAAGGAACTCATAATAGGATGTCATGAAATGACTTTTATCTTTGTCTGGTCAACTTATATCCCCTTTGATGAGATTCTATGGATAAGGAGGATTCCACTTTGAACCATGAAATGACACTTTTCCCAATTTAAAATCAAGTTGGCATTCTCACATCTTTCCATTACCAGCTCCAGGTGTCGCTAGTAAGTGGTGATTGATTTTCGGTAAATGGAAAAATCATCCATAAAAACATATAGGATCTATTCTGCCATGTCATGGAAGATATCTAGCATGAATCATTGGAAGGTGGTTGGAGAGTTGTAAAAGACAGAATACATCTTTAGATATGCAAATGTACCATAGGGGCATGTCAATGAGCTCTTCTCTTGATCGTCTTGGCCAATAGAAATCTGATTTTAGACGGAAAGGCTATCAAGGATGTATTAAAACTCATTCCCTCATAGTCTATATATCTTCTGATCCATGAAGGGAAGGTGCAAATGATCCTTCCTTGTGGCATCATTCATCTTTATGTAGTCCACAGAGACTCTCCCGCTCGTGATAGTGCGTATAGGGGTGGGTTCGTTCTTATCATTTGAAATCACAGCGATATCCCCCTTTTGGGTACCACCTGCACGAGACTCACCCATGGACACTCTGAGGTGGGGTATATGATTCCTGCATCCATAAACTTTATTAACACTTTCTTCACAAAAACCTTCACTGGGGGGGGGGGGTCATGCATCTTTGTGGTTGCCGAGATGGTTTCACTCCTTCTTTGAGAAACACCTTGCAGGTGAAAATGGTATGGATGATTCCCTTAAAGTCTCCAATTTCTAATCCAATAGAATGTTTTTTCCACTTAAAAACTTATATAACTGCACCCTTATACTCTTGTGATAGTGATACACTAGGTATGACAGGCAATGTCAGATGTTGTCCCAAATACATGTACTTCAGAGAAGACAATAGAGGCTTTAGTTGTAGTGAATGTTCTTTTAGAATCTAAGGTTCACGTGGTTCTACCTACGAATGTTTCATAATGTTGTGAATAAAAACACCTTTCCAGTAGTTTCTAGAGTGGCCTTATATGAATTGCAGGTCATCAGGTGATTCATCAACTAGAATGTTTGAAAAAACCAAGTCATTTGAGGGGAATGAACATCCCGGATCGTATTTTTTTACACTCAATTGATAATCCATGATGGTAACTAGATAGAAACCCTCATTCTCTAATAATGATGCTTAATTGATGACTTTGAATAAATGGTAGGAGGATATTTCATCGCCTACTCTAAAAATTAGATTCCCCTGGTTTACGTCGATCAATACCTTCCCAGTGGCCAAGAAAGGCCTCCCAAATATGAGAGGTGCCTCATTGTATTCTTCCATGTTGAGGATGGTGAAATATGTGAGATGGATTAGCCTTCCCACCTTTACCAGCACATCCTCCAGTAGACCCTTTGAGTATTTGATGGATCGTTCTGCAAGAAGAAGGGTTACTTGGATAGGCTTCAGATCATTGATCCCTAGCTTCTTAAAAACTCCGAGGGGCATGAGGTTGACTCTGGACTCTAAGTCATAGTGTCCTTCCCAAACTCACATGATCCAATAGTTCATGGGATAATGAAGTTACCTGGATCCTGGATCATGGGAGGAATCGAATTTTGTGTGAATGCTAACCACTCCTTGGTCAGTGCAATGTTTCCTAGATCCTCCATCATTATTTTGATGGAGAAAATTTTCTTTATGAATTTTTCATATGTGGGCATCTGCTTCAGTTCCCTGAAAAATGGAATGTTGGTTTACAACTTTCAGAACACATACATGAATTTTCCAAACTGGTGGTCCAGCTTTCTCTAATTCATCATCTATGGGAAGGGAAAGGTTGGCTCAGAGTGTTTGAAAAACTCATTTCCATTAACCTATGAAGCCTCTTTTGGTGTCCCTTTGGATTATAAGGGGTCTGTAACTATACATTTTTAGCCAATAGGGGGTGTAATTGCACTTGGATAGGCCGGTTTCTTTTTTGGTAGCTCCTTTCCACTCCGTAGTTTGACTACATGGGCATCCTTCCTCGGGTTCTTCTCAGTGTTACTAGGTAGTGTACCGGGATGCCTCCCTAAGAGTTGGTTTTCCCGCTAGCCAATTTGGTTCTCCATGACTCAAATGGAAGCCTACTGATTCTGTAATATGGCCTCAGTAGAAGATATAAACTTGTTCATAAGATCTTCTATCATTGAGGTGTTCTTCTACTAAGGTGGCTGTGCAGGTGGTGGAGGTGGTGGCGACCTCAGCTACTGTGGGAAAGGGTTTTGATACCCTTGCTGCCAGTAAGATACATGATGCTACTACTGTGGTCTCAAGTATTGGATCTGATACTGAGGAAGACAGTATCCAGGAGGTCGCTGGAGCGAAGGATTATGCTATTGTTCGCCCCAGCCATGGTTCTGGTGATCACGCCATGACGGGTTCTGGAACTGCTGGTAATGGATCGACCCTTAATTTTGAGAAACATATCTCACTTCACTCATCAAAATGGCCAACTATAGGTCCCTATAATTCTAAACTGATTTGGTTATAACCACATTCACTGAACATTGGATGGTTTGCCTCTTGTACTTGTGATGAACCCTTCAGATTCATCACGTCAATCATTTTTGACACAACGTCCAACTGGGAAGCAAGCATAGTAGTGGCATCGATATTGTGCCTACATTATTTTTGTGTGCCCAGCTTGTAATTACACTGGATCTTATTTGTAGAAATGTCTTCCACTAGTTCAAAAAGATATTCATGGGAGTTCCTCATTACTATACCCCCAGCAGCCGCATCCATCGTGGACTTTGTGTTTGTCGTCAGTCCTCCATAGAATATCTAGACCTGCGTCCAATGTGGGAGTCCGTGGTGTGGAAATTAGTGCAACATATCATTGAAACACTCCCATGAATCATTCAAAGACTCTGAGTAGTGATGTTGGAATTTAGATATTTCATTCGGCAAGGTCACCGTCTTCAAGGGTGGGAAATATTTTGATAGGAATGCCTGAGATAGTTCTTCCAAAGTGAGGATATATTATAACATCACTAAATGATAAAGGGTTGAATGACTAAGTGATATGACTCATTTCAACAAGATGCATGTTTCTTTTTGGGATCCTGTCTGATTAGAACTCCACAGTTTAGCGTGCTTGGCCTGAAGTAGTGATTAGGATGGGTGATCTTCTGGGAAGTTTCCAGGGGTGTGTGTGAGTGAGACCAAAGCACACTGGAAAGGACATGTGTTGGAATTTGAGGACAATCATTTGTTAGACAACCCGTTCGGGTATGTGGGTAGACCCTGGGGTGGGCCCCACGTGTCTGCGGGGCAACTGGTGGTACAGGGCGGGCCCGGACCCGACGACCTTGTTAAGACGTGGTGTCTATGCTATCATCGTGACCCGGTTGTCACATATTTGTCACGACCCATCCTCAGGGCCCATGCCATGACTACCCCAAGCCTACCTTCCATTGGCCTGGGGCTGACGACTAGCACCAAAGGCGTAAATCCCGATAACTGGGAAGACATTGCCTTTATAAAACATAAACACATCCAACCAGAGTACAAGCGGAAGTAATGCACTAATTACAGAAGATAGTGCTAAAAAGTAAATGGTCCAGAATAAAAACCCAACATAAAAGTACACCTACAACTGAAGGAAAGTAAAACATAAAAGACAACAGCTGGAAAATAGAAGCAGCTCTTGGGTCGTCCACCACGGATCCTACCTGAAGGGTAGGTACATATAGCGCATCTCCTGGATCGTCCACCATGGATCCTACCTGAAGGGTAGGTACAGATAACCTCTTCAACACTCTTGCCCGTCAACCTCCTCTGTGTACTGTCTCGTTGGGAATTCCACCTCTGAATACTGACTCTTCGTGAGCTCCACCTCCAGGTTCCGTCTAGTCCTCGAACACTCGGCTTCGGTCAGAATTGTCCGTCGTCTGCATCCAACACAACAAAGTGCGGGTATAGCCCGTGCATGGGTGAGTATAACGATACTCAGTAGGGATCCCGAGATCCTCAAGGTCTCACTAAATCCAACAAGGATAACCAAAGAGAAGGATCTCATCAGATATCCCTTACTTAGGTATAATCCCACACTTATACCTAATTTGTCATGTAACCCATCTCAATCATGAGGAAACATTAAGGTTATGAAATCAATAGATAACCACTACTTAGTTATATTCCCATATATATACCTAAGTTATCAAGTGACCCATCTCAATCATGAGGTAAACACAAAGGTCATTGACTCAGCTCAAACTAGGATTTTCATTAAAGATATCGAAACCAAAACTGCTGGAGAACTCCTCCTCTGTTGAGTACAGTAGCCCTGTCAGGATTCCGAGGCACTACTCACTAACCATAGACTGCTGAGGTACTCCTCCAATCATATACCGCGGGTCCGCACCCAAACATAGTAGTGCTCCCCGCCAGGGTCTGCCACCCAAAGACAGTAGTGATTCTCCTAATAGCCTACTGAGGTACTCTTCGTGTCAAGTACTATGGGTCTGATACCAACTACCAGGATCTCCCTCCACCGTGGGACTGTCACCAAATACTGGGTGCTCCATCCACTGGGCTAGTTGACACACTCTAAGTCGAATAGGTCAAGCAATCATTGGGTCCATTGCTACTAGGTCTCTGCACTTTTTACGCTTGTCTCTAGAGGATCTGCTCCACAAGCTACTATTCGATACTCCATGTATCACAAAGTACCATAAAAAAGTATCACAAAGAATTTCCTCATCACAGGGGTCTCAACGCAATAGACGGCGCATCAATCAGACGTCCAGTCTGTGAGTTATTCGTCTTTTCATCCCGGGGCCCGGTTGGTTTCATTTACGAACCAACCCAACCGAATCTCAAATATACCCCAAACTCTCATAGGGTATTCTCATAGGAACTGTTTCTCAACTATATTACCAACACCGCTGATGGTTTGTCAAATGGACGTTTGGTCTGAATGTTATCGGCTTTTCCATTCCAGGGGCCTAGTTGGATTTTAGGTACAATTCATCCCATCCATACTCTAACTGCATCCAAACCACAGGTGAAGTATACCGAAAGATCTGTCTCACCAAAAAGGAATCCAATAAAGTTGACGAAACGTCAATCAGATGTCCGGAGCTCAAGTTATAAGCATTTCCACTTTGAGGGCCCAGTTTGTTTGGGGTTCAAACCAACCCAGCCGTATCCAAACTTCACCAAAACCTTGATTGTAATATACAGAAATGAACTTCTCGATTCAAGTATCCATTCACAACTTACGGTGTGTCGATCAGTGGTCCATATCCTAAGATATGGGTGTTGAACGAACCTGGTCCGAAAATAGGGGGTTTGGGCCCAGTCCGACCCAGCCCAATACCCCCTAGGTCATCCCGAACTGGTTCAACCCGACCCGGGTCTGGGTCTGGCCCAGTTGGGTGCGGCCCGACACGTGGCTGGCACGGACCGGCTCGGAAGCCGTCTGCGGCTCGGCGCTAGCCAAGCGGGGTGCAAAGGGGGGCGCTACCCGCTTGTTTCTGAAACGGCGGACCTTGTGTGGTCCGCCCTAAAGATCTGTCGGAGGGGGGGGGGTTACACCCCCCGATTTTCTAAAACGGCCGGCAGTAATGGCCGACCTTGGTGTAACCGTGGGACCCCCTCGGGTCCCGCCTCCAGGTGGCGCCGGCAGCCGGCACAGCCAACCACCCCTTGGGAATCCGCCACGGCCTTAGACCGCGGCTCTTGCTCGACCGACGTGGTGCGACGGTGCCACTCCAATCCGCTGAGGCCTCCCTTGGCTTCTCTGGCATGGCGCGACGGTGCCATGCACCCCCGCCGCGACCCGATCTAGATGCGGTCCCTATGATCTTACCGGCTCCGTGCGACGGCACCGCGCCCCACCGCCGAGGCCCGCTCCAGCCGTGGTCCCTTGAAGCTCTGGTGCGGCGCAACAGTGCCGCTCCCCTCCGTCGCAAACCGCTCCTGTCCCCAACCTTCAGCCTCACCAGCGTAGCGCGATGACACCACGCACCCTCGCTGCAACCACGATCCTCTTCATCTCCGTGCGGTGCAACGACACCGCGCCGCCATTGCCACAATCATCAACGAAGATCAATGGAAAAAGGGGAGGAGGATCGGCCGTGTTTGTATGGTCCGATCTCCCCCCATTATAACGATAACAAGCGGCCAATATTTAAGCAATGAAAGACGATAAATAAAACATGAACGAAGATAACCCCTACATCGAGTCGTTTGTCGTTCATTGATGATATCGTCAAAGGGAGTGGACATCGGTTCGTTGACATCATCACAAGGTAAGAGGTGAAGGTGATGATGGTTATTGGCATTCGTTGTTTCCTCAATGGCCTTCGATCTGGCTCGAGCGTCATTCGTTGGAGATCCGACGGATGAGAGAACAGTTCTTCGTCGAGGGAGGGAGTTGTTCTTCGTGGACGAGGGGAATTCTCCTCTAATCCTCCCATAATGTTAGCCATCCAATATTTTGTTAATTTTTCTTCTTTTAAAAGATCTCCAAGCAATTTAAAAGGATACAAAGAGGTGAGGAAAATATAATTAATATGGTCATTAATTATCTTTGTAGGATTCATTATGCTTGGGAGGTGGAGAGGCTCCACCTCAATAAAAGAGTGGAGTTTTCATGCATTAAACAAGGGGTGAGTTATGTGGAGGTCAAGTGGGTTATGGGGAGGTGAGGAGTTATGGTCTCATGTGGGCCCCACCACACTAAACTCTCCCATGGGAGGTAAGGTGGGTGTGGGCTCCACCTCTAACTCCCCCTTTGTTGGAAATAACCACCTTCCTTGAATAAAATTTGTACACAACAAATTTTATTTAATTCAACTAATCCCCAAATATTAACCCTCAACCCGCTCAAAACGCAACTACAGCAAGGGTCCCCTAAAGCAATTACCGGCGTTGTGAGTTCATCAATGTCCTCAGATTTCAATTCCGAGCACCGGTTCAAGATATAGAAAAACCCGCTCGTTCATTTACTGAATGTACCCGAGCTATACTTCGAAAATTGATTCCAGGCACACTGGGCCTCGAAATTAGGTGCTGTCAGAAACTTCAGACTCGTAAAATTCCAAAGAAATTAAGAAAAAAATTTCATTGAAATTTCCGGGTCTTTACATTACTCCCACCTCAGGGATTTACATCCCTGTAAAGCTATAAAATAAACTAGGGAAACTAAAGGAGGTACCGAGCATGCATCTGAGCCTCCCGCTCCCAAGTGGTCTCCTGGAGGTTCTTGTGCTGCCAACGAAAGCGCACAAGAGGAATGAACCGTCCCCGTATGACCCACTCATGTTGATCCTCAACCTTTACTAGAACTCCGTGAAAGTCACCCCATCATCGACATCCATCTATTCATGGTCAATGATGGTGGATAGTTTGTGCACACATCTCCTCAGCTGAGATACGTGGATGACGTTGTGCACCCGCTGCATCTGAGGTGGAAAGGCTAGGAGGTAAGCCACCTTGCCTACTCTGCTGGGGACATGGTAGGTCTGTTGAACCACAGATATTACCTGCCGCCTCGGCCACATATCCATAGAGCCTGTCAAGGTGAGACCCGTCTGAAGACATAGTCATCACCCTCGAACTCCAGTAGTCTTGTCTCCTATCAGCATAGGACTTGTGTCTGCTCCGTGCAGTCTTCATCCGCTCTTGGATGATCTAAACCTTTTCTGTTATAACTTGAACTATCTCTAGTTCTATACGAGATGAATCTTTTACTATCCACAAAGGATATCTGAAATGCGTTCGGCTGCGGTCTCGCCACTCCTAACAGTTGAATTCCTGATCTCATACTAAGAGAATCTGCTACAACGTTCCCCCTCTCTAGGTGTATAAAATATCTTGAAGTTATAGTCCTGGAGGAATTCAATCTATCACCGATATCCCAGGTTCATGTCCTTCTGAGAGAAGATAAACCTAAGATTATTGAGATGGTGAGAACTGTAAACAGTTCGATCAACGAATAGTGGGTGAGACTAGCCAATTATAAGAACCCATCTCCATCCTTCTTTGTCTATATTCCACCAATGAGCTACTGTGATTTCTCCTCTACCGAAAAGAGAAATTTGGTCTCATCCCCTGGATGAACCACATTCTATTCCTAATACAGTCAATCCTGACATGAACGGTACTATTTCATGCCATGGATGACGTCGTAAGGCCTCAACGCTACTACCAAGAGATCCAACCATTACTCTCATCTCCATTGGTCGAGTCACACTGTCGGTAGCAGTGTGTGGTCACTAGGTCTCCTCCAGTAGGTATCTCGAAAGGGAGGATCAAGTCAAATATTTTAAACTGAAACCTATTAGAATCAACCATACAGAGGGGGCATGAAAGTAATTGTCACAAAGATAACTATCTTTTATTACTGCAACATGTAGTACAAAGACACAAAGCAAACACAACAGTGACAACATGGAAAATAAAAACACTAAGAACAAGGGTCTCCATGCCTAGTTCTGCTCCTGTCCACATGATTCTGGAGTGTCGTAGTCATATGCTTCAGCTACCTGAAGCTGAGCTCTCCCATATCCACCCATTCCCTATGGTCTGGGTGGTCCTCCGGGTTGTGGTGGCAACACTTCGAAGCATCATCCACCTCTATCTACACAGCCAGCTCCTCTGCCTCTTCCTCCTGCTCCTTGCGTTCTGCCTCAATCAAACCTCTGCCTCTACCTGGGAGGTTCTTCATCTATCTGCTGATCGTCCGAGTAGTGGGTCGAACAGTCACGAGCCATGTGTCCTTGTCCGCTGCATGTGTAACACATCATGGAAGGTCTGGATCTGTCTCTACCATTGGTGCCTCACGCTACCAAACCTAAAACACGAGGTCACCCACCTATTGTCCTAGTCCCCTTGGACCTCTGCATCATCTGTCTCCTGCCTACAGATGACTCAGCTACTGAAGAAAAACCCTACGGCAAGGGCAATTGCTCTTGAGCATGCTCAGAGTATAGAGTCACTGGTATAAAATCCACCCTGAATAAGGTCTCGAAGTCTCCCCATGTGAAGGTCATACCGTCGCAAAACTGGAACATGTGGCTTCACCACTGCTCCCTGGAAGAGGCTAACATAAAGGTACACCATCAAGTCCGTGGGTGTCCCAGCTGTGTGAAAATCACGTGGTACAAACTCCAACTGGTGTCCAACTGTCTGAAAATCTGACTCGCCTCAAAACGTCGGAGGCCTCTGACGCTGGAACTCGTGCATCACGGTCAAGTGGCATACACTCTCTACCGGTGTCTGATCTAGTAGAGGAAACTGTACTAAGGCATCGTCTCTTAGCGAGCTATCATCGTGCTCTCCAGTCGGTACCTGTGCTACCTGACTAGGTGAAGAAATCCTGAAAGATATAAACATGACACGGTCAAAAGAATAAACAGATTGAGATGACTTGGTTTGAGTTGATTTAAAATAAACTTGTTGAAATCACACATGCAATCAGTGTTTATGTGAACTGAGTTGAAAATCAGTATTCAGGGTCCTGGTGTATGGATACGTCGGCCGCCCACACCAACACTGGGCTCCCTGAAGTAAATGCCACACTTAGTACCCTTAACATTATTGCTTCACAGAAAAGAAATATCAGAGTCCTAAGTTCTACGGTAGACCCGACTTCTCTGATACCAATTTGTCACGACCCATCCTCGGGGCCCGTGCCATGACTACCCCAAGCCCACCTTCCATAGGCCAGGGGCTGGCGACTAGCACCAAAGGCGTAAATCCTGATAACAGGGAAGGCATTACCTTTATAAAACATAAACACATCCAACCGGAGTTCAAGCTGATGTAATACACTAAATACAAATTATAGTGATGAAAATTAAATGGGCCAGAATACAAAACCAACTGAAAAGTACAGTTACAACTGAATGAATGTACAACAGAAAAGACAACAGCTAGAATATAGAAGTAGCTTCTAGGTCGTCCACCTCAGATCCTACCTGAAGGATAGGTACAGATAGTGCAGCTCCTGGATCATCCACCACAGATCCTACATGAAGGGTAGGTACAAATAGCCTCCTCAACACTCTCGCCCTCCAACCTCCTCTATGTAATTTCTCATTGTGAAGTCCACCTCTAGATACTGACTCATCGTGAGGTCCACCTCCAGGTACCATCTATACCTATAACACTCGACCTCCGTCAGTGTTGTCCGTTGTCTACATCCAAGAAAACGAGGTGCAGGCATAGCCCGTGCATGGCCGAGTATAGCGATACTCAGTAGGGACCCTGAGACCCTCAAGGTCTCACTAAATCTAACAAGGATAACCACATTGAAGGATCTCATCAGATATCCCTTACTTAGGTATAAGCCCATACTTATACCTAAGTTATCAAGTAACCCATCTCAATCATAAGGAAACACAATGGTTATGAAATCAACGGATAACCACTACTTAGGTATATTCCCATAGATATACCTAAGTTATCAAGTGACCCATCTCCATCATGAGGTAAACACAAAGGTCATTGACTCTGCTAAATCAAGGATTTTTATTAAATATATCGAAACCACTACTGCTGGAGAACTCCTCCTCTGTCAAGTACAGTAGCCATGTCATGACTCTGAGGTGCTACTCACTAACCTTAGACTGCTGAGGTACTCCTCCTGTCGAGTACCGCAGGTCCACACCCAAACACAGTAGTGCTCCCCGCCAGAGTCTGCCGCCCAAATATAGTAGCAGTTCCCCTAATAGCCTAAACACTCCTCCTATCGAGTAACGCGATTATGTTGTCAACTACCAGGCACTCCATCCACCGTGGGTCTGCTGCCAAATACTGGGCACTCCATCCACTGGGTTAGTCGACTCACTGTAAGTCGAATCGGTCAAGCAGTCATCGGGTCCACAACTACTAGGTCTCCGCACTCTGTACTCTCGTCTCAGGTAGGATCCGCTCCACGAGCTACTGGTTTATACTCCAAGTATCACAAAGTCCCACGAATAAGTATCACAAAGAACTGCCTCGTCATAGGGATCTCAAGGCAATAGACAGTGCGTCAATCGAACGCCCGGTCTGTGAGTTATGAGCCTTTTCGTCCCGGGGCCCGGTTGGTTTCGTGTATGAACCAAACCGACCCTATTTCCACTGTACCCTGAACTCTCATAGGGTATACTCATAGGGACCGTTTCTCAACGATATTACCAATGCCACTGGCGGTTCTTCAAACAGATGTTCAGCCTAAAAGTTATCGGCTTTTCCGTTCTAGGGGCCCAGTTGGATTTCGGGTACAATCCAACCGGCCATACTCCAACTGAATCCAAACGTCAGGTGAAGTATACCAAAAGATATGTCTCACCAAAAAGGAATCCAACATAGATGAATACATGTCAATCAGATGTCTGGAGATCAGCTTATAAGTGTTTCCGCTTCAAGGGCCTGGTTGGTTTCGAGTTCAAACCAAGCCGGCCATATCCAAACTTCACTGAAACCTTGAGTTTAGTAAAACCCGCTCGTTCTTTTACTGAACGTACTCGAGATAAACATAGAAAATTGATTCCGGGAACACCAGGCCTCAGAATCAGGTGCCGTCATAAACTGAGGACTCATAAAATTCCAATGAATTTTAGAAAAAAATTTCATTGAAATTTCCGGGTCATTACATATATCTTTGTAGAAAAACTTTTATCTAGAAATTCTTTTTATCCATTAGGGAGAAGTGGAAAAGGAAAAGATAAATGGAATCCATGGACACTCCGTGGTAGTGGGATGTGTCACAGACCTCCACGAAATTGGAGATATGGGAACTTGGGTCCTCATTGTGTAGGCCTTCGAATTGAAATCTATTTTGGATCAACTGTATGATAGATTCCTTGATCTTGAAGTGTTGGGACTATACCGGTGGACAGACTATTCCTGTATCATATCCAGGAATATGTGGAAGGACATAATCCATGAGATTGCGATATGGAGGTGGCGTTTGAGGGAGTGGATGCGGCAAGATATTTCTTCTTCTAATGGGCGAAGTATGTCCCCTGACCTGGCTGGAGGTATGGAATACACTCCATTTGGAACTGTTGGAGCTTCTACAAGACATATCATGGAGGAAGTGGAGTTTTTTGGTTTGGGTTGACTTCTGGGAAAAATGTTTGTCTATATTCTTGGACAGCAACCGAAGATCCCTTTTCATTATGTTCCATAGGATTGTTTTGGATGTGCTCGTTCATGCCAGGACACCGTTTCCCAAGAAGCATCTGTTCGATCTCTGGTTCAATCAAAAAAATCTCTGATGACTTAGTGATTTTGGAATGAGTAAGGTAGCCACTCATACACCTAAGAACCTATACAATACTCAACAAACTAAGAGTAAATGTGTAAGAAGAAAGATAAATAAAAATTTGGTTAGAAAAGATATTTTTTGTAATTTTTAATTTTTCTTTTCACTAAATTTGATACAAACTAAATTTAAACATAAGAAATTTAATTCTCTTATTCCATGGAAATGATTCTAATATTTGGTGGTCATTTCTTCCAAAGTGTTATCTTCAGCTTTCCAAATTGTTTCATCCTTAATGAGTATAATACCAGTAAGGGGTCGATCCATAGGGAGAAGAAGTTATCTTTGTCTTGTTTATCTAGTTTTTAATTAATTTTGTAAAGTGTACATAATTTAGAGTGGATTTTTTAAATATTTTAATGAAATTATGATTGGATTTTAGTTTCTTAGAAAATTACTTAATGGATAAAGAAAAACACGGGAATTTGGGTTTGATGAAAATTTGAAGGGAAATGCGTCGAGGATTTGGATTTTAAGAAGTTTTTATTAAATAAATTTTCTTATGAGGTTAGGTTGTTCATAATAATTCACATATTTGGGATTACTTATGTAACAGAACCCTCTTGGTCGGGTATGTTTTTTTAAATTAATGGATGTCAATTTCATTAGTCAGAAAATTTATTTGGCTAAATTTTTATTAATTGCATCCCTTTTGAGATGATTAAAAAACTCAATGGTCATGGATATTTTTAACTGTAATTCATTAATGGATCCATAGAAATATCATTCTTGGTCCTATTTGATATTTCTATTGATATTTGAAAATAATTAATAATGAATTATGGGGAAGAAAATATGAACAATATGAATAAAAATTCATAATTAATAAATTACAACGTTCATTTTTCCACATCCCCAACACAAAGGGAATTTAGATACTCATGGAGTATATATTAATTAATAAATATTAATACCTGGACACAACTTCTTAAAATCATTAGATGAATGGTTGATGAGAAGGTAGTGCTGAAGCTCCTTTATTTCTGTCTTTTCCCCTCTTCTCTCTCTATATTCTTCTCGTCTAGTTCGTACCCAGAGTGCTCTCCCTTAAAAATAAATGAAATATGAATGAAATGAATGACTAACTCACGAACTTGGAGGGCCTTACACCAATTTATAGGTTTTAGGAGTACACGACCTGTACTAGAAATTATACGACGTGTACTATTTTTAACGTGCTTTTCCATCTTTCTCTCAACCGATGGGTGACCGAACACGCCATATTTGACTTGCAACACGGCGCTTCTTGGTAGGTAAAGGTACATATCATGTAGTTCATCCATAAACGGTGTGAATATATCATTAACCAGCCACCAACCACTTCTAGATGAGTATAAATGGTGTGTATATGATGTACACGGCGTGTAATGGTCCGCTGGTAATGTTGGTGTGTAGATTTCTTCTCAGCCACCAAACACTTCTAGAAAATTGAAAACAACGTGTATATGATGTACATAGTGTGTAATAGTCATCCAAAAACATTGGAATGTACTTGGAATGTCCAATCTATATCTAGGTTCTGGTACACGACCGTTATATGAAAGTACACAATGTGTTTTTTGAAATTTTTGATCAATATTCCCCCGATTTGTGTCTTTGACATGGAACTACCTAAAACGATTTATGACCACCAAATTACATAATTTTACTACCAAAATAACTTTTAGCCGGTTGAAACATGTTTTAAAAAATCTATAAAATTTTTAAAAATGTATACACAAATCAGCCACATTAGTGGAAAAATTTTTTGAGTACTTATAATGACACTATAGGGTAAGAAAGAGATCAAGATATTATATCAGATGAAGGGAGAAGGGGTGATTAGGTACCCTGAGTGGTGTACACAACTATAGTATGATGCCCCTCAGATTGTCTGGCTATACACCTTTTCCAATAGGTTCATTTAACAGAAATTATCTCTTGATTGGTAGATATGTATTAAAATTTTAAAACTAAATCAATCACATAATGTTTTATGTTATTGATAGATGTTTTAAATAAAATACTCACAATTGGAACTGGAGGAGGAACAAAAATATTTATAATGCAGTGATTATTATCTTCAATACTCACCCTTCATTTACCTTAATTTTGTTTTCATTTCTTTCCATTGAATATCAATATAGAAGTAATTAGAAACTCATAAAAAATGTGTAAGAAAAATAATAACAACTATGAGACATGAATTTATTACGGAAACCAATTTTCAAACAAATAAAGGATATATAGTGATAAAAAATCATATTATATATTATTGTAAGAACATAAAATCATAAAATACATGTCATAGAAAAATCAATACATTCATATTAGCATTTTTATCAAGGGTATGATATAGTTTCATTAAATTTTTAATCTTATCCAATTCAGTTTTTCATAGGTCATTTTGTTCATTTAGGTTAATTGATTAGATCAATTTTCAATTTTTTTGGGTTAGGTCATTTGTTTCATATTTTGGGTTATGTCGTTTTTCTATTTTTTGGCTAGGTCAATATTTTCATTGAGTTATATTTTCTTTATAATTAGCTTAATATGTTTCAATTAAATTCTACATAATTTGTGTTCTAATTTTTTTTAGTTTCTAATATAGTTTAGTTCCATATTTGAAAAGGAGTCTCGAAGAAAAATGAATCCAATATATACTGAAAAGGCACATGATGGTCGATTGGGATAAAAAATATTTGTAATTAATAGTAAAGAATTTGGAATAGTACCAACCTGAACAGACCATGAAGAGCTAAAAAAACTACTAATACCACATATGGATGATTCTATATATTTCCCACCATAAAATTAGGTTCACAATCAACTATGATAATTGAACTATTTGAGTAATCGTAAGTAATAAATTGGAAAGGTCTAATGGTAGAAGGGATGATGTTAATATTAACATCACTATAATCAAATATATATATTGGTATTACTTCAACGATGACCCATAATTTAATTACAAGATGACCATTCACATAAAAAATGTGTTTCAAAATTGATTTCAATATATATGGCTCATCATTAGAAAGAGAGTGAGTCATGTAAATAACATGAAATATAAAATCATCAATAAATGCGAACTGCCTCTACCTAAAATTAAACCAGATTCATTTCAACATAGTGACTCGACTATGAGAGTAACTATACCATAATAGTTTATTCTTATTTACTTGAAAATAATATAGACATTCAAATTATGGAATAATATTTGATGCACTTGCATAATATTCTATTGTGGTAGTTACCATAACAACATCATGTGTTGTTCACAATTTCATTGATCATTTAGTGACTATAAAATTTTACCCACAGAGTACAATGGATTTATATTCCTGAACCATAGATTGGAATAAAATCCAAAGCTCTTATTTCATTATAGAAAACAGCAGTAGGAAAAATGAATACATAGAATTCAATTGAATATTAAAATTATTAAAATATTAATTTTATTAATTTATTACCATAACACTTCTTCTTATAATTTCAACTAATTTGAAGACTATTTTCTTTCAAAATTATCTATCCTTATTAAAGATAATTAAAAATGATTTATATATATATATTTTTTATATTACATATAGAAAAAATATAAATTGTTTCAAAAAAATGTACAATTAAATGAGATGATATAACATATACTCGTTAAATTAACTTGATGTAGTCATAAAAAATCATAATTATGGAAAGTTGTACAATGTTCCATCTCCCACTCTTCAGGGATTAATCTATTCAATTTTTATATTTTGATGAGACCCCTTATTTGGGTTTCTAATGTAAATTTAGTATCAATTTTCCAATATTTTACTTCTATATTTTTCATTGGATCTTCCATCTCATAGTCACATTAAAATATACAATGAAAAAAAATCCATACATTTTTGAGACAATTAACATTTAATGATAGAACCTTTAGGTTGATTATTATATAAAACATAATAATTAAATGTGTAAATATATGTTTTAGTTGGATACATCAA
Organism: Viscum album; assembly: GCA_963277665.1. Taxonomy (NCBI): domain Eukaryota; kingdom Viridiplantae; phylum Streptophyta; class Magnoliopsida; order Santalales; family Viscaceae; genus Viscum; species Viscum album. The sequence goes on along the minus strand of OY728142.1, from coordinate 510,908,002 downwards.
ATTAAAAGAAATAGTTAATCCAAGATGTATTTCAGTGTGATGATAGATAGTTAGACGTAAAAAGCATGTGAAAAATTATAGAGGAAATACATTTCTAACAAAAAAAAGTAATGGTACATCTTAATTTTTTTTTCAGAAATTAATTAGAAAATTTCTCAGCACAAAGATGTCAATAAAAATGGCAGAATCAAACAAATACTTCCCTTATATTATTGGATAATAAATAATGGATTGCTATTGGAATCAACTCATAAAAAAAGATGTGAAAATCCTGAGTCTTCAAGGATTTATCCATTGAGTCTATTCTATTAATCCATTTTATATGTTTCTTAAATAACCATCAGGAACATTAATAGTATATAATACTTCTGTAATGTGTTTTTCTGGTGTCATGACATAAGAAGAACACATGAATTAATTTTTTTAAATGATGCAGGCATGATGAAATTATAGTCGGATACCCCAATCCACCATGTCAAGAAAAGATTAAAAATCATATATTGTATTTACCTTAACATCAAGAATAATTTAAAGCGTCACTTCACATACTTTTTCAAAGACCATTACATCTATGAAATTTTGTAAAAATACCTTGGATTATAAGGAATCCCAAAGAATATATTTCCATTCTTCCAATTTTAATTATTTTAGTGGAAACATTCTTCCCCTTTATATATTTAATATTAACCTTACCAAATGAAAAACAAACATCATTCCATTCATTAAGGGAATTATTTCCAAATATACACTAAGGTGGATTTTCAATCTCCATGGTATTTTCAAACCGTCGATGATTTTTATTATAAGGATGATCCAAATGAATGAATCATCAATATCCTATATAACTGAAACTATTATTATATTTAAGTATCCTAGATCATTTATTATTCATACATAATTAAAAAAATGTTTCCCTTCATTCTCCATCCAAATATCATTTCGTAATTTGGAAAATAATATATTGTCCGCATAAGTGCGACACGCATCTAAAATATTCCTTTCAAATATGAATCATATGTATAAACACCCAAATTCCAATTATTTTTCAAATATTTTATTCATGGTATTATGTATACATGTATATATATATTTTCATGAATGAGAAGGTACATATATTAGTATAATCAGGAATGTCAAATGTTTTTTCATACATATTCATAAAGGAAGGATTTATGTTTTTTAGAAAAACAACAATACTATTTTCAGTGTATGAATCTTCCCAGACATATTAAAACCATCACATGATAATGCTAAAATCACATTAAAAACATTAGTTGTAAAATATAGATATCTAAAATCAAGTTTTCACCATAGAAATAGATCTATAGAATGAAAAAATATTCATTATCCTTATTTATCTCGATATCATTCTATAACACAATTATTGATATATTGAAAAGAAATAAAAAAATTCCGGAGACTAAGTATCAATGAAAAATGTCACATTACATTATGTGGAACATGGTATAATGTTACATTTTCATTTGGATTCTATAGAGATGTTCCAACTTATATATAATTATTTCTTTCATCAAATTTCTCCCAAAATGACCTGAAATATTTTGGGATGTTATAAAGTTGATTATAAGAAAATAAAAATTTTTCAAATAACTTCTATTTTGTATAATGGTTTTGTTGAATATCCACAAAATTTGAAAGTAATTCCTTGAAAAGGGTAAGAATATAATCAATGTATGATTAGAAAATCCATATGTGGTTTTCCCAATAAACAATTAGATTAAAAATTCCAGCAATTTCATTTCACCTTATTGCTGATATATTGGGTTCGTGGAAACATCATTCAATTCCCCCCCCCCTTTTAACATATTTATTTTCATTGAATTCTTCATATGTGCTCGTATTGAGTTCATATTTTCTTTTAATAATTTTTTTCTCATTGCAATGAATGAATGGGAATTGGTCATCTAATAATTTATCCAAACCAGTCCTCTTATTCGGATCATGAATATTTTGAGATTGAATTTTCTCTACATTTTGATATAAGTAGTATGTTTAAAAAAATAAATTTTTATGTGGTAACTAACTAATTAATTACATATCTAATGTATTCCAAAACAATTATAACTTGTACAGTGTATATATTTACTATCTGATTCATTTTTCAATGATAAATCTGAAAAGGTCTCTAACTTGTTTTAAAAATTAAATGAGATCCAATTAGTTTCACACTTCCACCTTATTTTAATTCATTAAAAAATGTTATATATCATGTCATAAATGAAATTAAATAAAATTTATGTTAAATGAAAAATATATTTAAGCATATGGGAATTGGCCACTTTATAGGAAACCATAACTAACACACTAGTATATATGAGAATGATAATATAAATTATAACAAAATACAATATATAAATAAAAAACAACTATATATATAACCATGAAATTAAATTCCATGATATTAATGAATAATATCTATACATAATACAACACAAAATTGTCTTTATAATTTACATTATTATATTCACTTTTAAGTTATGGTATTTTTATTCTATAAGTTCATCTGTAAAAATTAATATTTCTAGGTAAAAATATTCTAAAGCACACATAAATTTTATTTAGATTAGATAAATTCATAATTAGTATTTTCTCATATTGGGGGATATTAAAGAGAATCCATCATAACATTGAGATTAATGAAAACAAGGCACTTCTATATATGTTGTAGGTTTGATTAATCATTGGATATATAAGAGGAGTGTTCCTTCAGTGGGAGTGACTTAGTATCAATGTTAATTTTGAGGGATTCATAGTTTGGATTATTAATGCTGTAGGTATTTCATGAGCCTTGTTTAGAGGATGTCCAGATATGATATTTACAAGCCATCACAAGATATTTTGTTTATGGAATATTGTATGTTAGTTTTTTTGTAGGGTTTTAGGTTAAATTGAATTAATGTGATTATGGTTTTGATTTTGTGTGATAAGTATTTTACAAATATTTTCTAGAGGATATTTAATAGACCATCTACAGGTTGTTAGTCACAATTTATATATATTACAGTCCTTGGGTGACTTAATTAGTATTTAGGTCAAATTTAAAATAAATTTACAAGTTATTAAAAATGTTCGAATTATTTTCTTAGTAGTTTATGCTATAATAATGGAGCATCTTCATGAGGTAAATTAATAGAACACATGGAGATTCCTACAAAGAGTTAACAAATCTGTTCTTAAAGGTGAAATTTCTTCACTTATATGATATGAAATCCAATAAAACTTCACCTTTAGTATTATACATGTTTTAGGTTGATTGTGATACATGTAGTCTCTCCACATTGTACTATTTACCCTTTTTAAATTAACTCCTCCAAATTAACATTTTTATCAAAAAACACCCTTTTGTTGATGAAAGTGAGAAAACATCAAGTAAAAACAATAGTATCTGGCCCTACGACATCCTTAATGACCAAATTGAACATATTTGAAAGAATCATCTCTATATAAAATATAGGAATGTTTTGATACCATTTTATCAGGGTCAACTATGATTTTATCTTCAAATTGATAGATCAATTTGGCCCACGTCTGCACAATCTATTCCACCATTATCTCTTTACCATTGATTCCTATGTTCTTGATTAGGTGTTGCTTGGTGATCCGGTCTTTCTACTCCTCGTTTGTGTCTCCTTGAATTGGTTCACCATTTATCCTTTCTGCATCCCCTCTAGATGCATTAAAATACAAGACCTTCTCAAGCATCTCTTCCTCAGAATGCATAAGAAGGTCACATGGCTCCTCTATGGCCTCTACGATCGCATACTGAACAGAGATAGGCGTGATAAAACCCAGTTCTCCCTCATTATCTTCCTTAACCTCATGAGGTGTACAAGGAGGGGCAATATAGACCACCCGAGCATCCTGTTTCTGAGGCTGGTCTTCCTTTTCATTATCCTTATTATCTGTTCCTTGCTTATCTATCCTTTGATCTTCATCCAATCCAGATCCACAGATCATGTCAACGTCCCTCTCCTATTCTTTTTTAAGATCCTCTCCAATCTATAATTTTTTCCTGCCCTTCTTAGCTGATCTAGTTTTCATTGGATTTTGGAGATATGAGTAATCCTTACGGAATTTGGAATTGCTCCTCTTACGTATGATGCAACTAGCCAGGTCCCTATTTTCTTTTTCCCCTTCTTCCTCCTTCGGGTTTGGAGCCCTCGACTGGATCCTTCATGTGATATTTCTTCCAAGGGATGATAATCTTCCCCCTCCCCAGACTCAATGACTCAATTATGATAATATATATTATGTAATGTTACTAGCTACTGATTTTATTTATATTCTTTGTAATTGGGTGAATAAATTTATGATGCATAAAGGACCTACATATAGGAGCCTTAGTGACTCTCCCACTTTATAAGCAATAGTTACAAACCAAATATAGGTGAAAAATTAAATCTTATGGGATAATTAATGTGATAAAATCACCTAATATTGAGATATGATAAACTGAATAATTTTTCACGTGATAGTGAAAAAATTAGTATAAATAATTTTAATAGAAAACACATCCATGAGAGTCAAATTAGGTTCTATGTATAAAAAAACAAAAGGGTGATAACTATAGTGAGAAAACCATCACTAAAGAAGTCCACTAGAGGGATTGAACTATGAAAATAATAAACTAAAAAATAAAAATTATATATATTGGAGTAGTATATGTAGAAAACAAGATAAATATTGAATGAAAAACCATGAAATTAACAAAATATTCGATAATCAAAGTATGTGAAAAATTTCATTCAACTACCATAAGAATATTAAGAAATATAAAAAGAAATTAAATGCGGAAAAAGTATCATGGTGTTTTTTAACTAGAATAAAAATAAAATTATTGGTTTATACATTATTTAAATGCATTGTAATCCCCAAATTTATTATAGAATAAGAATGAAAATAAATTAAGAACAAATTAAAGATCTAAATGGGGGAAGAAACTAGAACACTAATTTTTTTCTGGGTTTCTCGATGTGAATTGGATGGGAGTGGAGGAGCCCGCTCAGGATGTGTACTTGTGTGAAGACTATACCCACAATTTTTTTAAAACCATCAGTATATCCATATATATAAAAATTTATATAAAAAACTATTTGTACAGAGTTATCTATCCCATTGGGTTTTTAAAATCGTTCGTACTTGCGGGAGACAAAATACCTATTCCAATGGTTATGTTGAACCATTGGGATAGAACCACCTATACCAATGGTTTTTGAAAAAAATTTGTATATTACCATGGTTATATCATAAATTTTAATCAGTGACTAAATATTACAGATAAGTTTTGATTAAATATTCTGACTACTCTATAGATTACTGCCCCGAGAAAGATAACAAAGTGTCTGATGCTTTGAGCCAATAGGGCCTCGATACCTTGTCGATGTGGAGGACTAAAAAAGATGCAATATTTTAAATTTTTAAAATTATGGGCCATAAAATATTGAAACAAGGGGATAAATAATATCTTTCAAAAATAAGTATTAATCCAACTATATATTTGATGATTAAATAGGTGCACAAGGAAGGTGTGGAGCATCAAAAGAATGTGAGAAATGATTCCGAGTTCAACTGTGACTATAATGGAATGATACGAAGAATGAACAAGTATATGTCATATAAATAATATAATTGAATAATAATCTACTAGATGAATCTCATATCTCACCATTCTCTATTCATCCTGGGATTTTGAAGTTATATATTGGTATGTAAGATTATATTATATAGGACAACATAAAGAGAGATATTGAAGAGTCTTTATATTACTACTCTGAATGTCAACAAGTTAAAGATGATAGATAAAAGACTATGTGTATGAAAATACAATTGCCTATACAATAATGGAAATAGGAAAACAAAACCATGTATTTCATCATTAGTCTATCGGAAAAAACTAATGAACCTAATTAAATTTGGGATGAAGTCAATTTCCTTACGAAGTTATCATAGATCATTACTATCATATATATTTTATTTTTTGATAAGATTTTAAAAATATACATTAAGTAAGTGGAAAGGATTTAGGATTTACCACGTTTTGTTGTATCTGATCAGGATATGAGGTTTATTATGAAGTTATAGATAGGACTTCCACAATCTATAGACATATTTCTGTGTGTCAATACATATCACCCTCAAATATATGGATAGTCTAACCGAACCATTAGATAACTAGAGGATATTATTAGATTATATTATCTTGATTTCAAAGGTTTTTTGGACCATCACCTTCCTCTTATAGAATTCTCTAATAATAATATGTTTTACTCTTGTATTCAAATGGCTCCTAAATAACTTGTCTATCAAAGGAAGTAAAAAAACCTAATCTGTGGGGATGCAGATAGATAGAGAAATATATCTAGTACTACGATAGATAAGGAAATGGAAGAGAAGGTTTTATCTATTCAGTTGTACATTGAAGAATCTTAGATTTAATAGAAGTGTGATACAAATAATAATTGATGAGATATAGAATTTAGAGTTACTAAAATGGTATTCATATGAAATTTTCCATGAACAATGTTTATGATATTAGGAATGAATAAAAATATAAATACAGGTTATTTTGGACTTTGAATATTATTTATTGAATAGGGACTTTATCTTATCAGTTGGGACATTCACCAAAACACTCTCAAGTTTATGATGTGTTCCACATATATCTCATGATGAAGTATATACCTTATCCTTAACTTATATTGAACCGAGTGGTCATACCAAGGGAAAATGACCATTCCAATTAATAAAATCCAAAATAGATCTTCAATAATAGTGATAAATTTCTACAGAACAATACTACTCATATGGTTAATGTTCTCTAGAGGAATCCATAATTTATGGAAGTAATCAGGGAACACGAGGACGTCGTGGAGAAATGATAGCCTCATTTTTTATATGAGAGTTATGAAATTTCATGGGTGAAATTCATTTTAAGGGGGTATAATATAATAATCTAATATTTTATAAGTATTTTCATAGAATTAAACTTGTTTTATTATGTGGTTTTCTTTATATGCGACCTGAGTCTAAATAAACAATGATACATTGATGCTTTATAAACATGTATTTAAATATGAATGGATGGATAATAATAACCACATTATTAAAAAAATGTATAAATATTTTTAAATAGTTAATATTTATTGATTAACTCATAATAAATAAATACTAAATTTTAGAGGATACTTTCATGGATTTAAGAATATATTTTCTTTAAAATGGGTTTTGTTACATTTTTTTAGATGAACATTATATTAAATATATAACACTTATTGAAAGTTTTATTTTAGGGAGTGAATATTATTTTTTAAATAATAATTTAAATACTATATTTGTGTGAATTTTTGGTATTTTTATAGAAGGTTTTGTCATTGAATTATGAAAAATATTATTTTTGTAAAATTGTATATTATTTTCATTAAATAATGTAATTAAGAAACTCCCAATTTATTTTTAAGTTTACAATTAATTAAAAAAGTTCATTTCATTATAAATAACCCAATTAATTATATATCAATCAAAATTATACTTTATTTGGGAATAAGATTCTTTGTTATATTTGAAAAAAAAATTATGTGTGAAATGAGTTTTTATCATAATATATTAAATAAATAGTAATTATTTAATGGTTTTAATGAAATTTATAAATTATATATTCAATAATATATTTTAAAATATATTTTATATATTTCACTCAGTAAAAATTGAATGTAAATTCAATTTTATGCATAAAAATCCTTTTACTTGTAAGTTGGGTTTTATTATATTTTGAATCCTTATTTTAAATTTAATTTATGAAAATTAGAGATATTCAATTTGATAAAATGAATTCCTTATTTGTAATTTTAATTTGTAATTTAATTAATTGGTCCACTTTATTTTTTTTCTATATAATAAAAAAATAGTAATCATTTCTTACCTTGATTAAGGTTGAAATAGGTTTATTGAGGGTGTAAGACTAAGATATATGGGTAATATTTCAACATAAACAAATATAATAATTATTTTTAAGTGAGATTCAATAATATATTATAATAAATTATAATTATTTTCTATTTGGATTCACATTCACAAGAAAATTACATTATATTATTTAATTCTTTTATGTAATTTCATGTGTGTTCTCTCCCTCAATTGTTAAATGGAATATCCTATCCACCCTTAATCACAAATTTTAATCCATTTATGTCATCCAATACCTACCCTAAAAAATTTATATATTACTTCAATTCATTATATATAATATATTCTTCTCCTAATTCTAGTATCCCAAGGATTAATGTTTAAGCCAAAATAGTTCTTTTAAAGAAGAGTTATAAAACATAATCAAGATCTTTAAATTTTATTTATTCGTCCAAAATCTCAAAACATTTTGTATCAATCATAAATTTATGATACAAATATAATAAATAAAAAGATAATTTATTATGATGATATACAAACATTTTCCCACTATTTTCATCAAATAGGAAATGAAATTATTCCTCATTCATACGTGTGGACTACCACCTCCATGTAGATATATGATTCCTTTTCCATAACCACATCATATTTATGGATATAATGATGTATTAAATAATTAAATATGATATATATGATATAATAATTATTTTTTAATGATAAAATATTATTTATATTTCTTTTCTTCTATTTATTAGAAAACTAAAAAACTGTTCATGATATGTACAGACTACCAATTTCAAGAATAGTGTAATTAATTTTCATATCTATAACACTTATTTGTTGTTAAAAATATGTATAAATTGAAAATATATGATATTTATAACATTTATAACATCTTTAATTTGATGGAATTTTGATTAAAATACAATAATCATAACTACAGAATCGTAACATTCATGAAAAAATACAGTTATCACACAGAAAATAGATTTTTATAAAGAATTATTAATTAACACGTGATAATATTTTATAAATATACCCTGTATGTTATATTAATTATTAATATGGTTATATTTTATATTACTAATTAATTTAAATTTAATATAAATGAGTATATATTTCATATAAATCATGTCAAACCTGAGGTAATGGATTTAGGTTATAATATCATTTTATTGAGGTTGTTTTTTGTAAAATTAATGATTATCTTAATGTATTATATATCTCTATAAAATATCAATAATTTTAATATACATAAGTTTTTCTATATATTACATGCTATCTTCCATTTTCACCACTTTAATTACTCAAGATGTTTAATGAATGTTTTTAAGAAAACATGACTTTATTTCTCTCTTCATTCGAGAATATTTTTCATTCCATTTCCAAAATTTCATTAAAAGTATTTGCTGAATGTTTTTTATATTATCCAATGAAATATAAATTTCATTTTTACCCATGTTGGTAATTCTAAAATATTGTATAATAATGAATCTTTTTGTGATTTTTTTGACTATGTAATTTTACAAATAGTGTGAGACACATAAATGTTTTCTTATATACTGCATGAATAGATTTTAACACCATCATGAATACACATTTATTTAAAGATTAGATCAATAGTTTCCATTATTAGTTTCAATAAAATTGTTTTACTTAATATTTATGATATTTTTATACTTTAAATGTGTTCAATTAAAATTAAATGATCATTTTCCTCATGAAATGTTGTAGTGACCATTTAAAATATTTTTTCAGTTATAATAACTTAAATTGATTTTACATAAGGATCAATAGGTTTATAATAGTATGAATCCCTAATTATTATTATTTTGTATGTTTAATGATAATGATGATGAAATATTTATGAAACCATTTTTTTCCATAAGTTAATATATTTTTAAATGATAAATGATTCATGATCATTTGGATTATATATGAATATGTTATGATTATGTGATGGGGTGGTATGTTATAGACCTCTAATTAATTGGGAAATTATTAATGATTCCTTATCTAAAATGGTAAGAATGAGGTTATACCAATCCAAAAAAGTGGGTATACAAGAATTTATCCTAATCCCAAAAGAGAGAACACATGGGGATTTATTAAAACCATATTATGTACACATGTGGTTAACCCATGCCTAAAACGTGTCCAATAGATTGATGGGTAGCCTTGAAGAAATATTTATATGATTTTTATTATTCCACACATTTTCCCTGTCGTTTATGATATAATATTATTCCAATGTTATGTTATCATGTCACATGTTCTTTGAATTACTTGATGTTGATGTCTTATGAACTTCCAATATTTATTCAATGACACATGATTATTATATTTGAATTATTTGGAACACTTTTAAATTTTAGGATCATGTTCTAATTCCATTATTCTCATGATATTCTTAAATAGTTCTTGATATATCCCTTATTACCCTTATTGAGAATCTGATACCACCCTTTCTTATGTTTTATTTTCCATGGGATATAATGAAAAGTTTTATATAGGGTATTTCTAAGAAGTATAGTAGTTTTGGAAAACTTAATAGAAGATGACACATATCATTTATGTTATAGTTGTTTATGTAACAATGTTTCCATGGACACTAAACCTTTATTTATCTGGTAAGTATCATAAAAATATGTAATCAATATTTATATAATAAGTATTATTATTTATGTATAATTTTTTTGGGATTCCTCATATTCATAAGTGGAATATTTTAATTTTGATAAAACCATATAAACAGTTTCAAGAGTTGATTCCAATATAGGTTTTATGGACGTTGTAGCATGTAGACACTATAAATCTTATTAGATGGATGTGAAGTCTAATTTCATTAATGCATATAAAAAAATATGTTCTTATTGAGTAAATTGAATTATTTACTATTAATAATGAAGGAAAAAAAGTTTGATGGATGTATAAATCCTTTAATAGGAAAAATATTCTCATACAACCTTATATTTTAATGAGGATAGTTTCCTAAATCCATTGAACATATCTAAAGGATGTTTGATAGAAAATTATATGTGAACGAGTTGAAAATAGGTATTATAATTATAACTATGTATATTTATGAAATAATTTTTATAGGATAAAAAGAGTATGAATGTATCAATTTTCTTAATTCGATGTTAATTCATTTTTAAATTTAAATACTTAAGGAGATGAATTTAGTTTTTGGGTAAAATGTTTTATAAAAGGGATGATATATGTTTCTATAAAAATAATTTTATGATAGCGAATAAATAATTAAATATGTAATTAAAAATTAAGATAATTTCACAAAACCTATCATAGTCAGTGTAAAACAAAGTAAATGCAAACCATGGATAGTATTTAATAAATTTTTTTTGTAATTTAATTGTAATAATTATTTTCATGTATCCATTATGGATAAATACTCTATATATAAAATATTTGTGTTTTTTATATCAATGTGATCTAAATAAGTCACACTTTTGGGATGATAAAATAATTCATAGGTATATAAAAGAATAATTAAATTATTTTTATATGTTTAAAATAAGTGTAGAATTAAACATTCCAAGATTCACTGATGCTGATTGGGTTAGATATCACAATGATCATAAATAACATCAGGATGAACTTTATTATTGGGAGATACTTGTGTGAGATTTTATAGTAAGAAACTTAATTCAATGATGTTAAGTACAAATGAAGATTACTATGATACTTCTTCTAGGACCCTTAATAAAAATATATGGAAAAAAGATTCATCAGAATAGATAAATATGGATGTTCAAAAACCATTGAAAATTTATTATGATAATCTGATAAAAATTAATCTCTCAAAGAACCAAAAAAAATAGTCTATATCAAAACATTTTGATATTAAATATCATTAATCAAGGAGATTGTTTCATATGGAGATATCAAATTTGGGTACATTTCCAAAAGGCCTGATTTAAAACATGTCTACTAATTTTATTATAAGTGAATATTTTGGAAGATCTAAGTTAAAAACTTGATGTTAAATAAAATCCTATTAGTTATTTGAGTGATTTAATGATAACCACTTTTATTTGGATTCTATTTTCAAATTAGGTAAATAATACAAAACGTTTTTCTTATATTTTGTGAATATAGATATTTAGTTATTATAAAATGTGGGGTAAAGTACTAGAATTGTGGGGGATAGTATCTAAGTCGCTTGTCTACAAATTTAATGTCACTGAGATTAAGATTTTTTTTAAAAAAATAACTTTATTTGGTATTATGATGTTCAAACATGTATCGTTAAGAAATGTATTGATTCTGAGTCTCTTAAATATTGTTGTTTATGGTGAAAAATACAAAGACGGATATTGAAGAACCGATGGAATTATCAATGGGTTTGAATTTTTCATCATCTATACATGTGATGATTATAGAACTGATATCCTAATGTCTAGGAAATATGTTAATTTTAGTAGGAGAAAAAAATATTATTTTTAAAAAGTAAAAATGTGTAGATACTATAAAATTATATGTTTGAAGAGAATAAATCCTCCATTGGGGCCAATCATTTTTTTCCATTTTCAAAATCCGATTTATGGTTTCTCGGTACCCCACTACATGAGTCAAAAAAACCACAATAACCAAAACATACAAACACCAAAAACCACTAACCATGCACAAGAAATCACGAACCAGGGAACAAGAACATCATAGAAGATAGTCAAATACACCTAGGATTACCTTGACCATCCTTCGGCACGATCATTGACACCGACCCAAATCCTCCCATTGGAAAATTCCAGAGGAATTCACCCAGCCATCAAGCGATGGACTGGACCCCCAGGATCCACCCCCGAGGGCGTCAAAGAAATCCTGAATGAGGATGACCATCTGCTGATACCATTAGCACCCTGACTGTAGGCACCCCGAAAAACCCCACCAAACAACTTAAATGGAAATGTGAGAGACAAACCAAATCAGTCCGGAGGCGAAGCCTCATAAGAAAAGGAAAAGTTACCAAAACATAGCCTTATCTTATTAGTGCTTTCCTCCCAGTAAAGATTCCAATTCATTAGCCATACCTTAGCATCAGGATCTTCCCCAATAACGTCTTCAAAACGGTCCGCCATTTTGTTGCATGTTCGGATATATTCTTCTTTGCTGATTTTTGGATCATTGAAGCCTCTCATCAGGATCAAATCTTGTTTGTCAATCCACTTAGCCTGATCATTGTTGACATCCACTCTTACAGATCTTCCCATCATATCAGCCTCTTCCTTTGGGATGTCAATATACACAAATACTTCTACCATGTCCTCCTCGGAGCAAAGGATATGTTCCTTTATATTCTGTACCTTTCTCGTAGTTCTTCACATTTCATTATTTCTCTCCTTCATTAAAACCTGAGAATCCTCCTCTACGGCGTTGAGCAATCACACCAGCAACTTCTTCGCAGAGCGGGTCTCCAAAGGTGGGGGGAGGGAGGAGTAATACTTCTTCCCATTCTTCTTTTTAAAACTCATATTGTTCATTGGAATTGGAACCTCTTCATCCAAATGATCCGGTTCATCGAGATTGGATTCATCCATTCCAACCTAATCCTCCTCACCTGGTGTAATGTGTTACACAATCACATTATTCTCTGATAAACCTTAAAATCTGTTACATATAGGAAATGATGTCCGAATGAGGCCCGAACCCCGGCTCTCGTCCACCACTTGTAGCTCCCTTTCGGGTGCAGAACCACTCCGACCCGAATGCTAATTCGGAGTACCAAATTCAGCCTCCTCAATCAGAATTATTAGACCAGCCACCTTAGCATGGTTGGCATGTTAGAGGCCGCTCCCCATGAACTTTTTCTATCTATTAGTTTCCTCTAATGTCACCTCACGGATTGCACTAGCAGCTTGCTCCGTAGACCTTCCCTCATTGAGATCCGGTTGAGAAACACCTGAAAGTCTATCCTGTCCAGACCTCCCATTTGCATTATCAATCGGAACATTGTCTATCCTGCTCACTCCATTGAGGTCACCTAACATTCTGTAAAAGACGTCTTGGACTTTTGGCCTAGGAGGCAGAGCAGGTGGTTTCTCTGACCTCACCTGAATTCCAGCACCTGCAATCGTTGAGCCCGATCCAACTGAAATAACACCCGCCTCTTGTTTATCTTGAACTGCACCATCATTATGGACAGCCCGAGCAAGGCCTTCTAGATCACTTCCTTCAGGGGGTCTGTTGAGGTCCTCTTCACCAGGTTCTTCCAACAATGAATTCACCACCATGTGATTCTCTGAGATACTATGATCACCATTCCTCTCATTCCAAGAAATGTTACAATCGCCATTGCTCGCATTCCTCTGGGAGGCATCATCCCTTGCCCTTCGCCTGCATTTCTCCAGTGAATGGACCAACCATTTTCAATAAGAACAATAATGAACCCATGATTCATATACAACAGACTGTTTACACCGAAACTCTTCACCGACGGTGATCCAAATGAAGTCCAACAGATCCCTTGAGGCATCCACCTCTACACACACTCTAGGGTTAATCGGATGGCAGACAACCATGGTTCGGCTATCGGAGCAAAGATATATCCCCAGTAAATTCCCAAGCATTTTAACAATCGATGGGTCTTGAAATGTTAAAGGGAGATTCGGAAAACTAACCCAAATCGCTACGGAATCTGAATCACGCCACATATGGAAATCATACGACCATTATTAAATATAGAACCGCGATCCGTTGTAGTTGCGAGGGGATCTCGACCAGGCCCTTATCAAGTCTTCCTCCAACGCAAACCAAATCAAAATATTCCTGTTGTCTAACAATCCTATGGTTGCCTTCTCTTGAAAATCCCAAGAACCGAAGACAAATATATCAAACAGAGTTGACCACACAATGTGAATGTGAATGCGTAGCCAGAGATGACCATAGTGTCATAGTTGAGTTCTGTGAAGTAACAAACATATTATTAAGTGGAGGTATGAAGATCATTATTTTTTTGTGGGGTAATGAGAAACCCTATACTTTTTCAATTTGACAAATATGTCTATATAATGAAAGAAATCCAATCATACCAATAAATATCTTTTATCTAAACTATGTATTTATATTTTACCCGCATTTGGATGACAATGCTTCTGCTTGAATTTTTTTCTCCATACTAAGGATATTATGATAATATATTCCCTTTATTTTTTGAAGAATCAATATTTGGGATTGATATATTTTTGAGATAGTATATGTTACATTTTTTAAGAAAGACAGTAGTGGAGATATTTTCATGTTAAAGGTATAATGGAAAACTTATGATCAAATACACATACATCACATAGTGAAAGATACTCAAGACGAGTGATTTTCAAACCAAGGCATATTTAAATTTTATGAATATTGGATAGTGATTTACTGTAATCCATATAATTTAAGTCTTATACATATGTAAGAATATTGGTGGACAAATTCCATGTGTGTAACCGGTTGCGATGGTGGAATGAGTATATACCCTTGATTCATGGAGGCCATGATGTGATGGGTTGTGTCTATAAAAACCCATGAAATTTATCATTTATTGGTTAATATAGAGTGTTAAATAATTATTGGGTGAAATATATTATGGGAGAAATGAGAAGAAACTCTCTCTATTTTCTTGTGTGATTCTTGATGATGAAGTAACACAAAGAATATATAATATCTTCAAAAACATTTGGATTTTACTACATCATCCTGAGATTGAAAGTCTTAGAAGATTAGAACCATAATGAAATAATATATCCCCATATTGTGTCTATATTGATGAATAATCCAAAATAGTTTAATCAAATAGTATGTGAATAGATGTGAGTAGACTTAGTGTAGTCTATTTCTTGAAGTACTATGAGCTTTCCAAAAGAAACTTAAAATACAAATTCATGAGTGAACTTAAACTATCTTATGAAAATAATAATTAAAAAGATAGTGATACAGAAGTTGAAAAATATCTTGCAACATATTCAATATTCATGAAGTAAAGTTGTAGTATGGTACAATTATATTAATTTGAAGACCGTGAGTATCTTTTATTTAGGTTACATGAAGAATGTGTACTGAGTTATTATGAATTGCTTCCTGGAGTTGAGTTCAAGAAAACAATACATAACATCATATTTTCATAAAGTTTATGGAAATAATATTTTCATTTGATGGATAATTGATGAGATTAATGGAATATTATATCCTAAAGTAGTAGTTTGAATCAATCATAGCATTAATTTGAAAGGAGTATGATAAATTTATTTTTTCAAGGTTTTGTAAATAATGATAAAGTGATGTATCATCTTATTAATGAGTATCTAAAATGAATATATGTTTTTTAGGTGGTTCTTAGAGATTGTCTGGTATTTCTCATTGTGATGATGTTTTATTGCTAAACTAGTGTGAACTAGTATTATTATTTATCAGGAGATAAAACATTATGATTTGGATATAAACCATTCTCAA
Organism: Viscum album; assembly: GCA_963277665.1. NCBI lineage: Eukaryota > Viridiplantae > Streptophyta > Magnoliopsida > Santalales > Viscaceae > Viscum > Viscum album. Next base: position 510,891,628 of record OY728142.1, on the reverse strand, counting down.
AGCCACTTGAAATTTATTTTTGATTATAATATAGTCATGTTCATAGATATCTACATGAACCTAGCGAATAGGTATCTAACCATCATGCAGGTGAAACTTGTAAAAATCATTCATGTAAAAATATTGATTTACTATTTTATGATCGAGTGAGGATGAAATTTAATATACATGAATACTATAATCTAATAAGTTAAAGTGGTTAATTTTAATGAAAATAAATTCTATAATGAAGAACCACTAATTAAATACCCCTTCCATGTGGTAACACCTATTTCTTAGTATTTCCAAACTTACATTCCCAAGAGCAATTAAGTTTTTATTTTTAAAGAATCGGGAAACAAAATTTGAATAATAAAACCCAAATACTAATAATCCAATGGGAATTTTCCCTCTATACCGAGAACATATTTTATCCCAATAAGTTTAAAATAGCTGCTAAAAAATTCTCCACAAGTTATACTCTTTTAGAAAAATCATATCTAATACTTCTCTTTATAACACATGTAAATGAGAACATATGATGGGTTAAGTCATATGCATAGTAACAGAAAACATAGATGTTAACAGTTGAAGATATTTAGTGAGTCTAAGATGAGAATAAAGATATATTAATATAAAATAATGCATGTGAATAACAAAATATATTCTTATAAGAAAATAATGATTCATAAATTATTATTCATGGAATAAATAATTTTTATAACATAAAACAAAATTCATATGAGACAACAATCAGGAACCTTGAAAAATTATATTTTTCACAAGAAAAGAATTAAAAATCAACATAATCATAAAAAACCATTATGGTGTCTTAGGACATTATAACCATCTTCTTTGTAAACATTTAATTAAATAGTAATGGAATAATATATCATCAGTTAATTACAATCATTATTTTTATAGTGAATAAACCATTACCCAATTAATTCCAGATCAATATATTGGGCTCACCACTCCTAATCTATAATTTAAAAGAATTATAAAATGAATATAATCAATAAAGGCTTTCCTTTTTACATTTCATGATCATATACATACCTTTGAACCTATAAACACAAGAACATACGACCATTGATCATAGCTTAAAATAAATGAGTTTTATGAATATTTCCTTAAAACATCATTATAATCCCTCCAAATAAATAATATAGATGATACCATTATAATATATATAGTTAATAAAAAGGAAGAAAATGTAACTTCAAATAGATGAAAAATACAATTATAAAATATTTTAGTATATTGTTTGATAAATAAAACGAAATATCCTTTTTATTTCTATAACATTAAAAAATAACAAATTCACAGAAATAGGGAAAATATTTTAATTGAAAAAACATGGAAGCATAGAGAAGATGCATAGTTCCAATTAAAAAACATGAAAGTGTGAAAATTTTATCATATGGTGAATGTTAAAAACATTCTTTTCATACCAATATAAATAAATTAAAATGTGACCCGTACATAAAACATTAAAAACATTCCATTTCAAACTTTCTAAAAATTCATAAATAGGTGAAGGCTAATTTTATAAATCAATGATTCTTAGGAATGAAAATTATTAAAAAAATATAAATAATATATATATATATATATATGAAAAAAATTTAGTTATTATAATTTAAAACAACTAATGCGATTTATTTAAAGAAACGACTTTATGATTTTTTAAAATGAAGATCCCCTGAATTAAAACAATTTCCAAAATAAATTTTTATACTAGAAATAAACGATAATAATGTTCAAACATGTCAAAGAGGAAAGATATATACCCTATAAATGGGTATAAGTACATAAAATGGAAAATTTATCTCTTAAAGAAAATTGAGAGGATGAACCGTTATTGCATTTGAAAAAATTGAATCAAAACCCTTCTAAGTGGATAAATTGAAATAGAATATTAAATACCTTGAATAAATAGAAAATAAAGATATATAATGTAAAATAAGAACAATATATTCCATATATAAAAAACTAGGCATATAACATGATATTTTCGTTGAGGAAAAAAGAATGAGACAAAGAACTATTATGGGTTTTATAACACTCTAATAAGAATATATTGGAAGAGAGAATTTGATTTATGTTTTTAAATACTGGATATTACTCAAAATACATATTATAATAATTTCTTTTGTTATTTAATTAAAATAGGGAAATATTAAAGTAAATATGTTTCACAAAATGAAACACGTCTCAATGAATTAAAATTGAGGCTGAGATTCCCTTACTACCTTAATAATTTTTAAGTCAAAACCTATTAAATAGAAGATTTGATGGATTTTTATATCTATTATAATTCATATAAATAATTATAAATAATTTCATGATTAGTATAAACCCCACATAAAATAAAACAGGTGGTGTGTTTAAGTAATTTCTTTATGAAGGGAATTTGTGAAAAGAACCCCGTATAAAGTTCATAAGATTTCATGTAAGAACCATTAAATGAAATATTTATGTGAAAAAAATTCTAAATTCACATATAAATTCTAAATAATATATAATACTATTATATTAATTAAAAATAATAATATTATCAAATATAGTCAATAGAGAAGTTATATAGCCCAATGAAAGGAATTTCAGTAATTAATCCTTCTAACTAGAACATACAGTTAGTAAAATATGATGAAAAATGCCTATATATAAAAATTATTATTATTTCTAACAATAATAATATTCTTATTTTTAGTTACATTACTTTATAACTTTAATTAATAATTCATTATTACCCATATATAATTTATTTAATGATTTAATTATTTTTGGGGGTTTAACTATCCAATTTCCACTACATACTTCATTTTGTTGGTTATAGTATGTGAATCGTATACATGATTCCATTATATATATAATTATAATTATAATAATATTCATGTTTCTAAGTTATGGAGTTCCATATCCATTTCTTGTAACTAATGGTGACTATTATCATGGAATGCTTTAAAGATACCTTTTTGGTGATTATTGAATTAATAAAGGAATAATATTTTAGGTAAATATCCTTGTGAATATTATCACTATATAATTATGAAAAAAATATATTAAATTCGTCATTATAACATATTATTATCAGTATTTATGTTTTCATATCCATTCATGAGATACACAATAATTTTTTTTTCACATAGGCGATAATACCAACAAAATCCAGAACATTTTTTTTATAATGATCTTATTACCTTTATAAAAGACTAATTATTTCAAAAAAATACTATTGAAGTGGTAAATAAATCTCAAGAATAATTATTTGGTGAATATAAATGAAATATAATGGGAATATGATATTACTTAGTATGTATCTCGGTAAGCTCATTTTAGGTAGTAAAATTTTATAATGACCATTCATTATTTATATTAATAATAGAAAGGATAAAATAACGTTCAAAAACCTTGATAATTTTACTAATTTTATATATGTTTAAAAATTAATTTATAAACAAAATATTTAAGGTGGTGAAGAAAATTTAAATACATCATTCATGAATGCAGTAATCCACAAGTAACACTGGAAAAAAATAATTTACTTATATATTAGAGGAATTAATTTAATGAATTTTAAATAAAAATTATAATAGTACTACAATAAATATATTAGTGTGGTGAAAATATATTTTAGGTTTTGGAAGAAAAAAAGAAAGAACTCGGTTAAGATAATTACATCGTTCTTGGATATTATCCTAGTCAATTGAAAAAATGGAAATTATAAGAAAGGTTAATAGTCACACCATGGGATTGGGAATATTAAAATGGATTTTTGGATGTTTTTGGGTAGAATATTTATATAAGAACAAAATTAAAAGATTTTTTTGGATGTTTATAATGAGTTTAATTTTACATGAAAAATTCCACGATGTTATTGAAAATATCAAATCATTTAATGTCACGAATGTTACATGAAAAATATCAAGAGTGTTATAAAAGGAAAATTTATGATATTTTAGTCAATTTTTTATAAACATAACTCACCATTATTTTTTTAAAAAATTGTATAATCTATTAATGAAATATGTTTTAATATAAAATAATGTTCAAAATCATTTATAAGACAATTCCAAAAATTTGACTTTAATGATATCTAGATAAATTTTGAAATATACATTATTAATTCTAATAAATTCTTACAAATCATATTTATCACTAAAATACACTAAAGTATATAATTTATCCATGTATAATCAATTTCAATATTTGTAAAATTATTTACTTTGACTTTCTAAAAATGTGTACTTGAGTTTTGATGAATCTTGTGTAAGAATTTTTAATAATTATAATATTATTTAACCTTTAAAGAAATATATTAAAATTATTATAATTTAATGGAAATAAATATTATCATCTATAACATTTCAAAAATTATTTTTTTATTATTAAATTATATATAGTTACTCTATTAATATAATAAGTAATATGGGTGAAATTTTTGTAAATATATATTTCTTATTGTAAAATAAATGTCATATTTTGAAGAAAGTGAATCCAAATTTGATAAAAATTGACAACAGATAATGTAGAAGTCTATACAAACATTAAAACTCATTAAATTTTATTATATTGTGACATTTTAAGTCTTTATCCCTTAATTCAAAACGGTTACCATATTTCATATTTTATAATGAGTTTTTATTAGAACATTCTTTTTTATTAAACTTAAAATGAACAATATTATATAATTTTAACATGATGATTTAATATTTTTAATCAAATTTAAAATATTAAATCTGTATAGTGCTTAAAAACTAATTTAATAAAAAGTATTTGTGACATAATAAAATTTAATTTTTAGAATAAATGTCCTCTTAAGCATTAAAATGAATTAACAAAAAAACAATGTATCATATTGGTTATAATTAAATTAAATTGTTTTTAGATAAAAATTATAGTTTTTTACATTATTATCTTCAAAAATGAATAGAGACTTGTGATTCTGAATTAATGAAAATGATCCCGAGGATAATTTTTTTGAAAACCAAATATAAAATTTATTTTAAAATAAATAGAATAGGTTTACAGATTAAAACTAGTATTTTTAAATGAATTATTTTACACATTAAAGATTTTTTTTTGGGAAAATGCATTCTTAATATTTTAATTCATGCTTATATCATGATTATGTCTTAATAGTTTTGGTTTTATATAAAAACGGTGTGGTTTACTAGTAACCAAAAAAAAATATTTTATAAAAATCCAAAAAATTCAACCAAACCTAATTATTAAATTATTAACTAAAAATTCTTGATTATTTTATCAAAATTAAACTCTATAATTTATAAGTTTTACTCTTAAATATTGTCACATAACACATGGAAACATAATTTATTTTAAATAAAAACTATTTCTTTTTCAGATGAAGACAAATAATCTTTCCTTACAGAAAGATAAAATTATTTATAAAATTATCATAATAATAAATAATAATATTTATTTATATAAGTAACCAAACTATACATATGTAAACTATCTAATAATATTTTTTTAGGTAAATTTATTTGTTCTTTAAGTAAACACTTATTTTTTTCATGATGTAAAAAAATAATTTTAAATGTATAATTTATATCAAAATTATAATTTAATATTATAAGAAATATAGAAACATATAGAATGTTTTAGAAGTATATATATATTCTTAATCATGAATACTAAACAATATAAATTTCATATTTTATTTAAAATACCTAAGTTATCACACTTCATTGATGAGCTTGTCACACAGTACAACCCGGTCACCACTAGGAGAGGTAAGGATTTTCAGGGAAGATGAGTGTAAAGCTATGTTCCTAGGATAGACATTAAAATAAATAATAATGGATCATTTGAAAAAGTAACTATGAGAAGATTAGGAATGATACATGATTATCAGTGGTCTATGGTGATGGCATTCATCTATTTTATATAGGAAAATAAAATCACTCATTAGGGAATGTTTATTTAATGTTAACAAGCTCCATTTATTAAAGATATATAATGTTTGATTATACATTTTATAAAGTGACTGTTCCATGGTGATTGACACCTTTAATTTGATTTTTTGAACCCATTGGTCCATATTTACTACACCAGGGCTTGTATATTATTTATCAATTACAATATACATGTTAAAGTCACATAAAAAGAGTTAGAAAAGGAAGAAAAACTTCTTGATACTATTGGCAAGAATCAATATTATCTTATATTCAATTCAATCATTGGATCATGACCCAAGGATTTTATGATCCTTATATTATGGAATTTCCTTGGTATTCTTCATTTTAGACTTCCCTGAACATATATTTGGTGGACTCTACCTTTAATAAAATATATAATTATGGATGATGAAACATTTGATCATAAATAATAATGAAATATTTAACTATGTGTAGTTAAATACATAGCAATGGATATGTGATTGAATGTTCTCAATGGGTAGATAACTACTTATTGATGGTGAAATTAAGGTGAGGTCCCTCTAGGAAGATATTTGAACAAGTATATTATAGTGATATCCCTATAAGTTGATAGTTCAATGCTTCTTGGATATATATTAGTGGTGGTTATTATTATAGATATGGTTATGTGACTACATGTGATGGGGAATGTTTCATGGTTTTTAAAGTGATATGATTATATTGTATAGAATAAAAGTTGTAGGATGGTAATTTTTTTGTATAAATAATATTTTATTGTTTTTTATTAATTCTATACATAGATGAGTAAAAATGATTCATCTACATATACAAATGATTATCTTGGGGAGGAAACTAATAATTTTATTTATATCATACCATTTATTTATATATAATATTTTTTTAATTATCATGGTATTGTTAGTTGTGTTTTCAAGAAACCTTAGACCTAGACACAAGAGAATTGTTAGAAAAGGTATTTTAATCATACATGGCATAAAATATATTTGAGATGGTATATAATTGTGTCATTTTTATTCTAATTAATTTTTTTTATAAAATAACATGGTTTGAAATAAAATATTTATATATTATTGTTAGGAAATATTTCATATTATTAATGATTGTATAGTGTTTTTATTTATAATGGTAAATTACTTCCATGTACTTGTATTGATATACTCTTGTTGTGATCCCAAACACATGTCCCATTGAAGGCAGGCATTGGGGGTCACTCTATTGCTTGTTTGTAGATGAAGTTGTGTCCAATAAAAATATGTGATAATAGAATGATATCAAAGTTAATGTTTTGAGGATGCTGAATGGAGTATGAACTCTAGAAAATTTCATAGGTTTTAAAGATACCAAAATTATTTGAACCTAGTATGTTAAGTATACTAAAGAAACAAATATGATACACAAGGGCCTCTATTATCAGCCGGAGGGATATAAGACCTATAAACCAATATATATAAAATAATATAGTGAGAAGAAGGTATCATAATTTATTTATATTTTTACTTCATATAGTTTTAGGTCATGAATTTTTTTTCTATTTGGGTAAATGATTTCTGTGGGGTCAATTCTGTGGTGGTATTGTTAATTATTCCACACCCACCCAAACAAAATTTTTTATATTTACATACTTTGTTGGAATAAGGTTTATCATTTTTAGTTATGTTGATTGTATGATAGAATGATAATATATAATAAGAGGAGGTATAATATGCACCTTATGTTATGAATCATGGAGTGGACATAAAGGATAGAAACACAAAGCAGATATCCATGGGTGAGTTTTATTTTTTTCAATGTATGAGGGGTATATCATCAATCATAAGACCGAGAATAAGATATCCCGTGGTAAGATATATTTTTAGATGATCCATATCCCAAATGAATACCATCTTCCTTTAATAATGATATTATTGTTGGGTTTGGAATGTGAGCAATGGATGTGATGTCTATAAGAGCATGATGTGTCAAAAATAATATGGGATTTGTTTTTAGAACGTTTCAAGAAATAGTTCTTAACATAGACTCTTAGGATTGAGTAGAAATAGTTTTTTTAGTGATACTACTAGGAATTCTTTTTATGAGCTTTCATGTAGTTTATGGAGTTGACGTGTTATTATACCAATTTTATTTCTGATGAAAATATTAGATCTCATCATTTATAGATAAAATTAATTTGGGTGATTTAGAGGAAGTTATAGATATTTTGTTAGATTACCATTATAGAGGTATTCAAAATGGATGAGATGGTAGAGAACTTCTTATCAAGGATAATATATTTTTTAAAGATTAATAAAAATGGTGTTACTCAATGTGGATCTAGAGGTGTATGTTCTGGATTTTAGATCCAATATTGGTTCAAATAAGTCTACAGGATTCAGTTTATATCATGATATTCCTTTTCTATTGTGATTGTATGAAACTATCTGATGAGATATAGGGATTTTAATGTTTCAATTATGGTGGTATAGTTTATTTTCAGACTACATTATTATATTTTCATGATAGTTATTAGAAGAATGAGTGTAGTGTGACTATGGACGGACCACTCCATAAGTTTCATTGGTTTCCATTTTAGTGGTTTCCACAAAATAAGTAGTAGGATATAATCCCACCAGAACTTCTAACACATGGTTTTTGTAGAAGTGGATATCATAGAGGTTCTAATTATAGATATAACTATAAAAAGTTAGATGTAAGAAAATGTATTATAATGATGAGGAGTTGACGAAGGTAAACTTCATGATGTGGAAGTCCTAGAATTATGGGACAAGAGGCGGTTAAATGTATGTTTTTTATTTTTTCTACAATTTATTTTTCTGATTGACAACATTACATGGATTTATTTATTACCATATACCTATTTTATTGGTTATAACTTTCAATAGATAATATTTAAACTCCATTTTAGTTTATTAATCCAGTGGTAGGCCCATTGGAGTTTGGATATGGTGTTTACTAGTGAGGTTGATTTGTAGTGAGATAAATTTTTATGGAACCTAGTATTATTATACATTCCAATATATAATGTCACACATGGGTTGGATTTTTTGTAATATATAAAATCATTTATTTATTATTATCATAAATGGGACATTTTTTCAAGATTAAATGTATATTATTTGATATTTATTAGAGAAATTTACTTTTTGGGGTTAAGATGGATTGATCCCTAGAGTACAACATATTTATTGGAGATCATGATTCATTTTTAATATTACATAGAGACAATGACGTTTCCTTGAGTTTTGAGTGTTCAATCTAACAATTATCAATATATTAGTATGAGTTTAGGTTTTATATGATAGAGTGAGTATAATATTGAGATATATCCAATAATTTTCTCTACTACTATAGAATATTTGTTTATGAAAAAATAAGATATTTGGGAGTAGGGGATTCAAAATTATTATTTTTTTCAATGAGTATTTATTCAGTGTAATGTGTCTGGTAAGGATGATATGGTATTTTTTTGATAGAGGAATATGAGAGCATGTGATTATATTACTGATGATAGAATTATGTTATAGTGAAGAATCACTAACCATTTCTTAGGATAAATGGTTTACATGACCAGTAAAATGGCATGATTTAGTTTTTTTAGATTGATTCATGATCAATAAATCTTTTGATGATGGTTAAGGACTATGGAGAACATAAGATAACTTATTGGTGATAAAATTATCATTTAATGTTATTAGTAATTATGTTTAGTGTCATGAATTTACTAATTATGTTATGGGGCTTATTAATAGGTGTTCTAACCCTACCTCAATGGTTTTGGGCTATTAAGTATTTTTAATATTTTAGTTTGTGTATATATGGAGGAGGATCACTCAAATCATCATTTTATGATGTTATAATTTCTCAAAGGGAATATTTTATATGAAAATGTGTTCATGTATCAATTATAGACATGAAAAATGTATTTATTTAGTAATATTCTTTCAAATTATGTTGTTGAAATGGACCTATAATGGTTAATGTGGACCTGTCATGGGACTCAACAAATATTATTTTTAAATCAAGGTGTTTTTTATGATTGGGTGATTATTATAGGAGGATCATACTGGGGTTTCCTTAGATTATAACATCATTTTCATATTTCAATAACAACGAGAATATTTTTTATTATTTAGTGAGGTGGTATGTAGTTTCTAAATGTTTAAAGTATAAGTTTATGAGTAATTAAGTTCTTTAATTACCTAATGAAGGTATTGCATATGATATGTATTATGGATCATCTTATTATGTATTTTCTTATGTCTAGTTGTTAGAGGAATTCATAATTTCGTTTTAAAATGGATTGTTACAACCACATGAATGTTATTTTCTTACCCACGATTTTTAAGCCTGTGTCTTTAGTGTTTGAACTTATGCTTTGAATGAATTATAATTGGAGAACACTTTATGGTTTATAAGAATAATATTATCTTGAGATATATATTTTCATAAATGTATTTGAATTTTAAAAAGGGAAGGAATGAGATGAACCAACCATATAATAAAAACATTTTACATCATTTTACGTGATTATAAATTTCTTATATAATAAAATCACACTCTAGAGAACCCAATGGTTTGGTGCCTTTGGTGATTATATTTATTTAAATATCATTACATAATATAAATAAAATTATTCTATACTATTCTTTTTTCATGGCATAATTATATATATATCATACATATATTCTCATTCACTATGTGCGTAAATTGGAATATTAAGAAAAGGGTTATCTTATATGCTTAGTAAAGGGTAAAATGTTAGAGATATCAACTATGTTAGTATATATGATCATAATGAACACCATAATGGAGTGAGAATAAAAAAAATATATGTATGAGAATATATTATTAATTTCATACAAAGTAGAATAAGAACTGTGGAACATAACATGAATAATAACATAAAAATATGACATTACAAACATAAAAATAAAAAATCCTAACATATGTTAATACTTTCAACCAATAGAATCACCATTTAGTAGAAAAAAATTCTTATAACATAGTTGACTATGATATGATAAAATTTACCACAATATAATATCTCATGTAAATTTTTCTTTTTCTTAGGCATCAGTTGTTATAAAATTTTGGCCCACCCATTATTTAATTAGGTTACCATTTATATATTAGAAAGATGAACTTGAAAACAATATATCAAAATATATCATAATTTAGCTATGAAAATAAAATGGGTTTCATAACAATTTTAACAAACCATAAAGATGAATCTCCTAAAAAATAAATTGGATTATTTTATGAATGTGTATCATTAGTGAAAGCCTACTAAACATAAAAGGGTTAAATATATAAGCGTATTGACAATGATAAGAAAGAATTCATAGGAAGATAATTAATTGTGTAAAACTGAAGTAGATATACAGCTTCTATTTTAAAAGTATTTTCAAAAAATAATTTTTTATAAGAAATTAATTTTAAAATAAAAAGTGAAATATATGAAAAAAATATATTATATCATAATTTTATAAGAAAATATTAAATTTAATCTTCTTAATTAAGATAAAATAATGTTCAAGGAGAATGTGACCAAACATCAAAATGAAGGAAGACACATAAAGAGATATTCATCATAGTATCATAGGTATCTCAAGGATAAAAGAATATGAAATTATTTAATAATCATACTTTTTATAATGATATAGTATTATTATAATAAATAATTTAATGAACATGGAATTGAAAAAAAATATTCCAAAAAAAAAATAGACACTAACAATTCCCCTCACAAACATTGTAATAGGTGAAGAAATAATAAATAAGAAAGGAAATGATATAAATACATGTTGATTATAAAAATATTTAGTGGAGAATAAAAATGGGGATTTAAATAGAAAGAATATCCAATAATCCTAATTAAATATTAAACATGATACACTCAAATATGAATATGTATTATGAAATAATCCCCTTACCTTATAACTAACATCCTTGAACATGATATAAATAACTGTATATATAACTAGAATTATTAATCCCCTATTTTTTAAAACTATTAATATATATTTTCATTTATAATATTCAATTATTTGTATTTATACATTATTTAGTTGTAGTATATTTTCATCATCGGAAGTTTTTATTTAGATTCTTTCATTCAAGTTTGGAATGAAATTTTTGATTATTACTTATCTTTATCTATTAAATCATATATTTAATATCAATAGGCCTAGAATCATAATGTTATAATTATTTTTTAAAAGGCCTTGAAAATTTCATCCAATTTGTTTTTACGATACACATTGATATAATTCACAATGTTTTTATTTTAGATAACTTTTACAATAATAAAGGGTTACATTATAATGATCTTTGATTTTAGTGTCACCATTTCAAAATATTAATCATACCATACCAGTAATTAAATATATTTATTACCATTTTTTATGTATTTAATATCATCCATGATAAAAAATAGTTGGTGTAATATCTCTAATGTTAGTGGTTGAATCAACCCAAATCCCAGTATATAAACGAATGAGTGGGAATATTTTGTATGATTTTTGTAATTTAATTTTTTTCTGAAGAATTATAATGGGAAAATACAATATTATTGTTTTATATATGATTAACATAGATTGTATATGATAATATAAAAAATATAAATGAAATATCATTAATTACATTGATAGAATCACTCTACCTAGTAAGGAATCAATTCATATTAAATGATTTACACCTCATTATAATGAACTGATTTTATAAAAAATGAGAGATGAATTTATAGAATTTATTATTTTTTAGGATTAAATTAGAATAAAAAATATTGGTGTGGGTTGAAATTGGAAGAGGTGGAGTCATTTTAAAAATTATATCGAGTAGAATATTTTCTCATATGTATTTTTAATGGAAATGGAAGGTCATTTTAACATGAAAAGTGACCCATGTGTGGGAAAATAATAGAAGATAAATATAATATCTATAAATAAAAATGAAATTGATCCCCTTATCTAATTTTTTATACTAATTCAAAAAATGAAACTAATTTTATCCCAAAAATCTATAAATAGTATAAATTTTCCTTTTAAAATAAAAATACATTACACATTATAAAATATAATTTTTCATGAATAAAAACAATTTCCTATATAATGAATGGTTATATTTTACAAATTATCATTTTATATATATTTGATGAATATTAAATATTTATTATAATTATTTAATATGTGATTTAAAATACATTATTTATTTTTATAAAAGGGTTATATTTTGATTATTAAAATTTTAGTAAATTCATTATAAATATGTAAATACCATATGTCCAATTACTATATATAAAATGACTATATATTTAATAAAAACATAACTAAAATATTTAACATCCTATCCATATATATAGCCTTATATTCTTCTATAATATTCATTTATATTAATCTATTTTTCTCTAAAATATTCATCACCATTTCTAATTATTTTACTTATTTCTATCATTATACTTGGTGGTATATTTTCTCATGGGGGACTAAGAGGATGAATATTTTGATCCCACACCGATTGTATGCATTTTCTTCTTTATCCCAATTTCAATTTTCAAAATTACGTTTCATTTATGTTTTTCTTAAAATGAACACTGTATTTTATTTATGTTTTAATATGTTACCCTAATAAAATAATGTAATGTTTAGTTTTATTAAGTATTTTGTGTGAAATAATTTATTTAAAAAATTCATGGAACAGAAATAAATGGTGATATATTCTACTCCCCTTAAAAAATTTCACCCTTTAATGTTCATTACTGAAATTAAAATAGATTCTGGTAATTTTTTCTCATTACATCTTTCAGTGTCTTTTTGGTTTATAGTTCATAATGAGTGAAACCTGAAAGACATTGGGAAATTATTATTTGTTTAGTGTAAGAAAAATGTTATATTATATAGTTCCAAAATAATCCATAATCCTGTAGAGGTTGATGTTTATAGGGCTCACAATTCCTTTATTCTAAATCTCATAACCCTCTTATTATTTATTTTTAAGGGGATACCTTTTCGCTAACATCAGTATCAATGTCTCATTGATTGTCATCAATATAAATCATATTTTAATATTTTTTGACCTAATATCTCACATAATGGATGGTTTATTCTATTATATTTCCAAAAAATAGTTCCCTAGATCATTCAGTCTTCAACTTCATCTAATCATGTTGGAGGTATTGATCTTTATTATTTATGGAACCTCATATAGTTCAATTTATATGATTGGGTGGAAACTACTTTTTTATGAGAACATGACCATAAGAATACATTTACCTCAACCTCCTTTGAAATAAAATGAGTAGAATAAAAAAATCTTCTATAGATTCAATGGTTTATTGTGATTGATTATCAATTAAATGAACTTAACCAATTCTAAAGCTTTATTACATATTTAATTAATTTTGAAGACTTCTCAAAAACACTGATGTAATCGAAATATAATTATAAAACACAATAAATAGTGGTACTAAATGTATGATTACTACATTATTTTTTTAATATCAGGTAATGTTGAGACAATTGCAAATAATGTTGAATATGAATGATGTGACTTAAATTAATAAGTTGATAAAATATAACTTAAATTGAATTGTTTCCCTTAGAGGTATAAAGAAATCCTCTAATGAAATTCATTATTAGGTTCTTCTATTTTCATATGAGTATTGGTAATGTTTTCATCATCCCATTGAACTTATTACATTAAACCTTTATTTAATAGAATAAAAAGTATCATGATATCTAATATATAACAACCAACTTTATATTTCCCCATGAAAAGATATTCTGGATATATCTACATATCTTAGCACATCTTAAGGGAATATATAATTATGATCTGTATATATCATCCAAAAATTACTTCTTTAGTTAATGTAGATATGGAACCCTTGTTTTTTAATTCTTATAATTCCATCCTTATAAAGGTTGAACTCAAAAATATATTTCACCATCGTTTACTATTCTATATCATCTTTTTAAGCCTTCTTGATAATGACACAGATATATGGTTGAGAAATAATTTGTCTAAATTATGAATTCAACCATTCTCTTATGATTTCTATGATAATAATTTTCATTTTAATGAATTATGGGTCTCATTAAATAATGAATATACAAAATCTAGAATAATAATTTTTTATAGAGCATCAAACACCTTGTTTTCCTTCTAGTGAAGTTAATGTATTAAAAAAATATAATATTTGAAAAAATTTAACCATCTCATTTGTTGTATGTCTAACAACTTCTAGGTAGACATATAATTTAATTTTTTATTATCATTGTACATATCAAAATTATAACCATAGTGATAATTATGCAAAAAAATTAATAAAAATATTTCATTATCTTAATCCAAATCATGCATTGTGCAATATAACTCATTGACCATTAATTAACATAGGGAATAATCCACAACCATATCATTTTGAATATTTATACACCCAAATAAATTACTTAATTTATTACTATATATAAAACACGTTCTCCACAGTAGGGTAGTATCAGTACATGTGTAGTGGGAAAACATCATTTAAGATCCATAAAATTGTCATTAAATTCTCGTCACTTGAGAAACATAACCACCCTATGATTAAACATGGTTAATAGATTTGCGATTCTTGAGAAATTTATCAATAATAATTGAAAATATCTAGACAATATTAGAATACTATAGATATCTACTACAATAGCTTGTTTAATCCATTATTTAAACACCTCTACCTTTTATGGATCCACAGATTTAACCTCACTTATGCTTACATAACCTGAGTAGGATACTTTTTGTTTCCAAAATTCAAACATTTTGAATATGGGATAAAGATTATAATTTCTTAAGATCTTCAACACTTTCATAATATTTTATTAATATTCTTCCTTTAACTTGGAATATATGATATTATTTACTATGAAGGCTTCCAAAAATTTATTTTCTAAAAGCTCATAAAACTCTATCCACCAAATAAATAATGATCACAAATAAAATTATGAGTCCAATATGCATCACTCTAAATTCATAAATACCATGTTCCGTATAATTCCTCAAATCATACTATCAGATCTAATGATGAAACTATGTTCATTTAATACAATCCTTAAACAAATTAATTACCTAGAACTATACACCTATATTTTAGGACAAATTTTTTTTGTATAGATAGGATTTGAAACCAATAGATATGGCTCAATTATTACCATATATAATTAAATTATTAAAATAAAATATTCATTCACATAAATAACAAAAACCATTTAGTTTTAATGTTTATGTGAATTAATAACATTTTATTGAATCATCTAGGGATATAGTTCAAATCGGTACCTAAAAGGCTCACCACTAGCTCAGGGGAAATTCTCAATCCCTATGGGATGGTGACAAGCACTAGGGAATCAGATACAAAAAAAATCAACAATTTCTCCCTTATATTAGTGTTATTTTACAATGGGATTATTACCAAAAAAATATTGCATGAAACAAATATAATTTGGAAATCCATTCCAAAATATAATATAAAAAACAGTCATTAATAAACAAAAAATAAATTTAGTATAATTGAGGTTAAATAAATACCTAGGCTCTCCCTCTATACACCCTCTATAGAAAAAACTCACCATGATATCTCCCAACTCCTTTTATATATATAATCACACCAATTCACCTAGTCTCCCATATATATACCACAATTCAATAAAAAATAATAAAAATATATTAATAGCATAATAGTATGGATATGTAAATAAATACAAATAAACAACTAACCTCATAATCCCCCCAGTCACTAACTTCTCTTGATGTTAGACGCACCCAATAAGAAACCATAAATTTTTTTAAAGCCTAAAATGGGATGTGATAATATATTAATGACTATAAGAATACTTAATAAGACCCCACCTACATGATAAAATCGAAAAAAATTCAATTATAAAACCATTGGAATTTATTTTAAATAAATTAAAAAATAGTATTTCTATTGCATAGGAAAATCCAATAACACACCCATAGTATTTACAAAACATTCTATCATTTTTTTTATTAAATGAAAATAATCACTTAGAAATCCATTTATTAGGCATTAAATCATTTTTTAATCACAAATTTTACTTAAAATACACTTCGAAACACTAATTTATAAACATAAATTGAAACTATTTATTAAAATTTAAGTAGATATGTAAAATTCAGAATTTATAATAAATGAATAAGATATTATTTTACAAGTCATGAAATAAAACACGATGCCTTAGTTCCAATCAAGCTAGGGAACATGAAAATGTAAATAATGTTCCAAAGAAGAGTCATCAAGTAAACATGTGAAATTACTAAAAATATAATTAGGGGACCCTGTATTTACCCAATTTTGAAACAAATTAAGTCATATCGAAGCATTTATAGAACTATAAATTACATTATATCATCAACTGGTCCAATCAATGGAACACTCCCCATGGTCTAGGTACAAAAAACCATACAATGGATTCAATATTCCTACTTAGGACTAGCTCTGGGATTCCTACAGTCCTCATACATGTCAATAAAAAGGAGGTCAAAAATAAATATATTAATCAATAATATGTATGTAATAAAACTTATCTCACATCTTATTCCCTTTTAATAAATATCCACTATAATACATCATTCATATCATAATAATTATTTAATTAGAATTCATATCCATCCAGAATCAATGTGACATAAATTAACAACATCCAACTACAAGGTAATCAAATAATCATGGGATCAAGAGGTTATCACACACACCCATTTTTAAAACCATACTAATGCTCCAAACAGACCATCCATTAACATCGAATTGAAATTTAAGGTTCCTTTCTAAAATAATTTAGAACAATTAATAAATTATTTTCCAAAAACATATTATTTGAAATAACCAGAGAAATTAATTTAATAAAGTAGTATCAATTTTATAAAACTATTTAATTCTTAAAACACGATTACTGAATTTCACACATTACCCAAACATGGTCAAATAATTCCCAAATCACCCAATTTATTTAAAATAATTATAGGATAAACATATAAATACATGGAATACCATGTTCCACTTATAATAAGAAGTAAAAACCTTAGAAAATTAAATGGAAACCCTGAAATATTATTCACACAACTAATATAATTTTTAATAGGGAAATCATAAAATATAATAAAAAAAATTGTGTTTAATTAACTAAGACATGATTTTATGATGTAACATAATTAATAAAATCATATTCCTTGATTTAAAATAATTTTGACCATTATTTTTCTTTTAAAATCACAATCATATTTTTTAAACATTGTTATTCAAAAATTAGTACATAAATTAGAACCCATGAAATTAATTTGGGAAGAAATTAAAAATCTAGGGTAGAAAAAAACTAATCTATATTTGAAGATAGATGGTCCAGAACATAGAAGAAGAGATAAAAAATACCCAAGGGATAGATCACATTCCCTATCATCAAAAGTAACTCAAAAATAGAATAAAAAACACTTACGGTTTAGGAAAATGTGAATCCATGAAAAGGGAAAGAAAATAACTGAGGAGTGGGATGTAAGTGGGAAGTAAAGACCTCACATTTGAGGATTTAATAATAACTAAAGAGAGATTCTGAAGAATCACCATTGAATAATGGGATCTCGTAAGATGGATTTACACAAGCAGTGGGTTTGGGAATGGGGTGTTTCATAATGAGGAATTGCGGGGAAGGGGGGGGGGTTGTGGATTTTTAGTTAAATTGTTTAACCATAATTTTTCATAAATTAAAATTCACTAAAGCCCACAAGATTTAAAAACATAGATTACCAAACAGTGTGGCAACCATGTGGTATGCAGTAGACATCCAGACTCACTATTTAGTCTTTCTATTAGGATCCCACACTATTAATCTGACTATTTTATAACCATCATAGATGGATGAGTCGGATTATAGGCCCAAATTCCTGATTTTTTTATTGTTTACTAAACTTGGGTGATAACCATGTAGCCATTAAAATCTCAAAAAAAATTCAAATTTCAATTCAAAAATTCACTCACATAAAACATATATTCGAAGCAATTTAAATAATTAAATTAATAAATAAAATTATAACATAGGGTTTTACAACCCTCCCCCTCTCCCAATAACGCTTTCAGTCACTAGAAAGTCATTTAAATCGTATAGATGGAAAACATGCACATAAAACACTATCACACTGATTTAGAGGTATGGGGTATGAGAGACTAGGATAGATCCTAACACGGGATGCCACCAACAAAAAAGAATACATATAGAACAATGAACAAGATCCTTAAGAAACCTATAAAAATTTCCAGAGGAATCCAACAAACTAAAAAGGGATACATGGATTTACTGACACTGGATTATATAAGGGTCTCCCCACTAGTAATACTTAATCTAAAATGGTGGGTAGAAAACACTTACACAATAAAGGAGAGAAGAAAAAAATGTAACACTTAGATACACACTATTATATGTTATAATGATTATCCATATCATAACCAAATATAGAGAAAGGCATGTGCTTTAACCATGGGTTACCAAACTCAATGGATAAATAAGACCTCAAAATAGGAAACAATCTCAAAGAAAACCCATTAAAAGATAACTGACACCCTATAGTGCCCAATAGTATAAATGAAACTCTCATCCATGTTACCCAAGCACCGACCCAATGGTTTCCCATGCCCATCTCATAAATACCAAAACTTACCAATAAAGTGACCCCAAAACACAAACCATAAGAAACATTATTACCATTGAATCATAAATACCACAACAATAACCAACATCACATAAAAACTCTCATTCTGTCACCCATGAAAAATGGATTCAAGATTATTCATAGAATCTATCAACTTACATACCATATAAATGAGAATCAACACAATAACGAAGAGAAAAAACCAAAGGTTTATCCATGGAAATAGGCAATCGTTATATTCTTATACATTTCACATAGTCATAATTGAAATAACATGAAAAATAATCTCATTTAGTTCATTTATAAAAAACAATTCAATTATTTTCACCAATCTAAGTGAAATGTTAAAGATAATAAATATAATTAAACAAAATGCATAAATATTATACCACAACAGGCCAATTTAATTTAAATTATCAATCCCAAATATAATTATAAAAACCATTCCTTAAAACATTTTCTTTTCATAAATATTCAAATACTCATTTTAAAATAGAAAATTATTTTACATTTCCAAAACATTTCCCCCAGACCTTTCTTTCAAAAATCACTGACTTTTACAAATTCATTTTTCAATAAAAGAAAAATTATTACTTATATACAATTTCAAAAAAATATTTTAAAATCCCACAAGTATGAAGTCCACTTTTTCATCCCAATATAGATATCTTAGAACACACACAATTAGAAGAACCACAAAAACCAAACCATATCACCAACATATCATACGTATTCCCTAAAATCACCCCACTACTAGGTCATTCATAGGGGTAGTCTAAATATATTAAACAAAAAAGTAGGAAAATTATTCATAACCTGAAAATATGGTTCTAGGGATCATGCAGGAACAAGATAATAATTCCCAACATCTCTGAAGATCATGTGTCTGGTCAATACCCAATTTATTAAGATATATAAACCGTACTCACACAATATATCTTATTTCTATTTTTACTCAAAAATACAACGAAAACCACCTAAGAAACTCATACATTCCAATTAGTATCAAAACCACCAACATCAATAATAAAGAAAAAAATCAAAAATCAAAATATTAATTCCCACTTCCCCTGGAGAATCTGGAATCGTCATGGTAGGTGGTGATCTAACAGTAATTCAATTATGGCCTCCACAATGTTAATGACTAATTATACCTCTATCTACCAATGAAACACCCAAATAATTAGTGGAATAATCATGAATCAAGGATCTCACAATAATAAATAGGCTCTGATACCATTTGAAACAAACCAGCCGAAAATACAATCTAAACGGACCCCCGAACTAGTATCCCACTGGCCCAAGGGGCGTTCGAGATACCCACATGGTGGTGATAATTTCCATGAAATAATTTATATAAAATGAAAATTATTTAAATCCAAAATTTCAATTAACTAATAATATAAATATTCTAAAAATATGGTCTAGAACATATGTATATAATATGTCTATGATAAAATTAGATTCCAAATAATAATAGGAATAGACAAGAAAGATATTATATACATCATATGCAATTAAATCCCTTTAATCATCCACCAAATATTTTCATTGTAGTAAATAATGAAATGTAAACAGCTAACCTTATATTCCTAGGATTCACTAACCAACCTCAATTTCGGACACACCCAATGAGTAAACAAGACCTAAATCAGAGCCAAAACATATATTGTGATAATATTGGTGTGATCATAAATATACTCAGTAGGCCACAAAAAAACCATTTCATATAATTTATTTTATTATTACAAAATTAGAAGATACATTGAAACACAATAGGAAATATTATTTCTATTTCATATTAAATAATTATAACCAATCCATCAACATTTCCAAAAATTTATTTTTGTTTATAATTTAAATGAAAGAAATCACTTAGAAAACCACTTATTAGTACTCAAACCATTTTAATCAAAATAATCATTTAAAATTAATAGTTAAAATTCACATCTTAAATACCTTTTAAAACTATTTAAAAAAATTAAATTGGAAAAATTATTTAGAAAAGAAAAAAAACATTATAGAATTTTCTCACAAATTAAGAAAATGCACACAATTATTTATTTTCAATCAATACAAGCAACAAAAAAAGCCAAGGAAGATCCTTAAGTAGAGTTATCAATAAAAAATGGAACATTTCTAAACATCTCATGAATAGAACTTATATGTGCTTAGTTTGATAAAATTGTTGTACTATTGATGCATTACTATGTTTATAACAAACTGAAATCCCTTAACTCACCCACCAATGCAACTTTCCACATGGACTACGTACATCCATCCCTATAGGGGATCCATTATATATTATCAAAACTAGGTAATAAATGTATCTTATCCCTCACTATGATGAATATGTCCCCATTTCATGTCAATCAATTAGAGGAGACCCATCATCTAGGAAATCACTAATATAAAGGTAGTGAACCATGTATCCCATCTTTCATAATATCAAGAAAAATCTAGATCATATATCATCTATATAATAATAATTACATAAAAAACATGCATATCATGTCATAGTTAACATCACATCAATAGGAGACTTCCCCCTCTATGTTTCTTGTATAATATTATGCCAAATATATACTAACATACACAACCATTTGAAAAACCATACAATATTTTCAAACAACCCATCCATAAAAATGAAATTGAAATGACATGACTCGTTTTATAAAACATGAAAATAAATCATAAAAACTATCTTAAACACTTAAATTTAAATCTGTATTGAAATTTATTCTTGAAATCAAAATATCTTTTTTTTCTTCTTAATGATTAGGTCACCATTCTTGAATTTCTCCCATGACCAAAGCATGGTTAAATATTTTTTAAACATCTAATTTTTTATAGAATTATTTTGTAACAATCTTAATAATACATGACATTTCATGTTCAACTTGAATTTATAAGTAAAATAATTAATGAAATAATTTGGAATCCCAAAACATTTTTTATAACAATAAATTAATTTTTAAAAGAAATTTTATGAAATTTAATATATAACAGGTGTGAATAATTAATTAAAATGAAATTTTAACTAAATCCAAAAATCAATAAAACCCACCATCTTGAATAAAAACCAAGTTGAACATGATTTTCATTTCAATTAATGTTTAAAGAAATTAAATACCACCAATATAAAATTTAAAAATATATTTAAATCTAATGAATAAATTGTTACCAATATTAAAAGATAAAAACTTGGATAAACCAAAATGAAATTAATGATAAATGGTTTGGAATGTCGTATACGTGTAAAACTGGACTCGAGGGATGGACCACATTACATAACATTTAAAATAAATCCACTACAACATCAAAATAAAACCCATAGTATTTGGAAAAATGTTTAATAATGATAGGAATAATGGAAATAATGATGAAAGGGACAAAAAAGGGATTTAGAGACCTTACCTAAGGTGTTCGACCAATAATTAAGAAGATATTTAGAGTAATCATCACATAAGTTGGAGACCTGGAGATAAGGAGGTTTATAGATAGGGGCATGATTGAGGGATGTTGTGAGATGTGGGAAGGGGGAGGGGGGGGATTATGTTTTATTAAAAGTTATTAATATTAATTTTTCTCATTTTAAAATTTTGGAAACCCACATAGGTTACCAAACATTGTGGAAAACACCAGACCCCCAAACTGAATAGACATAGTTTTTCCCAGGATCCCCCACAACTAATATAAATATGAAGCAACCATGAAAAAGACTTTACATGAATATCAATCCAAATTCACTATTCATGGATGATTTACTAGTCGTTCACACTAACCATTCGACCCTTAACATATTTTAAATATTTAAAATTTCTAGTCCAAAATTTATTGAGACATAAAATATCAAAAAAACATTATTAAATAAATAAATAAATAAAACACTATAACATGAGGTGTTACAAAAACCCATCACATAAAAAACTATATATTTATCATTTGATAGTTATTTCTCCCATTATAATCAAATTTTCATAGTACACAATAAGACCTTAACATAATTAATAAAATTAATCCCATATGATACCCATCTAGAGATATCGTATGGAATATTTTAATTTATATCATAGGTAAACAACAACACAAGATGGGTCAGATCTAATTCATAGAATTGTAAAATATATATATTAACCAGCAAATAACATTATAGAGAACAAGCTGATAATATGAGTATGAAAACATAATCAAACTTATTTTTATATAGCATAGGTGTTTAATACGAAAATGTATAACTTAGAGACATTTCAAATTCCAGCTAAATAATTCCCTACAATAATCCCACATGTTAAAATAGTGAAATAATCATGAATATTACTTGGAAAACATGAGAACTCATGAAATAAAAATATTTTAATTTTTTTACCATTATATTATCATAAACATAAATTCAACCATGAACGCATTTTAATATCAAAAATATTTCTACAATGAATTATAGAAATCATAGAAGACCACATTTTAATCTTGGTACATTAGCCTAAAAATCACCCTTATAATGGATAAAATTTATAGTTTATTCAAACTCATCTCCTCTAAAGATCATATCATTACCTAACTGACTAGTGGGAAATATCAGACCCAACTATTATTATATAAAATTACACGATCCATAACATGAATTATACATATATTATCTTACACTTCAATAATAAAACATTAAAAATTAATCAATCCTTTATAGTTAACATGATTAATGGAAAAGAAACGAGTTACATGAAAAATTCCTTGAAAGATCATAATTATCCATTATAAATATGAATTTAGATAGTATCACTAGAGAAAATCATATTTAAATAATAAAATCATTAAAGGATATCTACATATATGAAATAAAGCATTATAAAATCATTTTTTATATTCTTTTAAGAATTAGAAGAAATATCATTTTCTTATAGTAACCCATTAAAAATAAATATTTTTTTTAAACATGGGAAAATTGTTTTATTTGAAAAGAAATGGAAACATTGAAATAAATATTCATAATTAAAATGTAAATTCCACTGGTTAAATCAATTCATGGAATAAATATTAAAAGGTTTTCTTTTCACACTTTTGTAAAGAATGTAAAAAAATGATCCTTCTTGAAAATTTCAAGAATATTCAATTAAAATATTGACATAGGTAGTCAAATATTATATAAAAATAAATTAATAAATAATTTAAATTATATATCTATTTCAATAAAATAATTTTTAGGATCATGGGAAAATATGAGAAAGTGTTTGGTAAAATAATTCAAAAAATATAGTGTAATGATTTATAATAAAACACGTTCAAGATTTTAAAATAAAACCCCATTATAAAAGAAATAAATTAAAAATGAAGTTCAAAAACCAAGAATGTAAAGTGATTCATGATATTATATTTCTATTAAGTAGTATATACTCTATATAAATGAGTATAGGATAATAAATCAAAACATGTTTCAAGGAATTTTTAGATGAGAAACTATTACAAATTTAGAAATGATTGAATAAAAAATACATTGATTGAAAGAATATAATATAATTATTTAAAACACATTATTTCCATGAAATAATATTAAAATATATATTCATTTTTTTTATAAATTACTATATATAAAATAAATCATGATGCAATGTATGAAAAAAATTTCAATGAATATAAATTGAGATCAAGAAAACCTTACAATGATTGTAACAAGTATCAATTAATGAATTGTTTTTTGATAAATAACATAAATTTATTATACATATTATATCAGAAAAATGGTATATTTATCATACAATATTTTAATAAATTTTAATTTCTTATTTTTAATTTTTTACTAATCATTTGTTAAAAAAATATATTTGTCTTAACTATTCATTTTTTAGTGCATGTTATGATTCAAAGGATTGGGTCCTTACACATTGTTCATGGTTTAATTACCTACAAATTGTTAATAATGGCATAAATTAAATATTTATACAATAAATTCACTTTTAAAATTATCTATTTTGGGTAGTTATGAAAAATTAAATTTATACTTCATGGAGGTGGTAGTCCGCACGAATGCACTAATGAAATTTTAATTTTCTAATATATGAAAATAAAAGAAATTAAATAATTAGTAAACTTATTATAACCTTAATTAAGTTATTAAATTCATATTCATTATCATACATATGAGCAATTAATGAAATATGAAATATTTAATTCGTGGAATTTGTAGTCTATATGTACACAGAAGCGATATTTTCATTTTTGAACAGATGGAAAAAATGGTGTTTATGGTTTTAAAATAAACATAAAAATATGTTATTAATTATTTTATACTGATTTTATTAACATAATTTTGTTAAAATATATTCATAGGATATTTAAAAATAAATAATATTTAATGAACTCATTTAAGAAAGTTTCCACTTCTTTTGGTATCATTATTTTGATTGAAATTATGAACATTGGAGAATAGGTTTGTTGTCAAGAAACTGGAATGTGGAGGTTGTATTGTATATGTAAGGAGGAATTTAGGAATATATTCTAGATAAATCCAAAATCATAATTTTTTTTTGTAAAGGTAACAATGAATCCATTTTTATAGTAAAAATTGATGATTATTTCACAAATATTAAAATTTTAAGGGTTAAGAATAGAATTATAAAAATTCCAAGTGAATCATAAACAAAAATTGGAAGAAATTATAGACAATTTAAAAACACACAAGTCATCATATGAGTATTTTATATTTTTCAAATAAATATAAAAAATATTTTTTATCACTAAATATTTTTAAAGTCATATTTGGGACAATTCACATAATTTGAATTTAAAAACAAAAAAGTTAAAATTCAGTGAGAATTTAAGTAGATAAATAATCAGTTATAATTATTAATTATATAAAAATTATATTAACACCATAATTTATATAATACTTTTGAATTATAAAGTTTAAAATAATTTATTCGATTTTTCTATACCTACCACAAGTATTATGTAGACGCTGTGTATGAATTTCAGAAAATTATTATATCATTTAAAAGTAAAAATAAACAAACATAAATATTTAATTTATTAATCATAGAAATTATGATCTTGATCCATTAACTAATTATTATTTTCCTTATAATTATCATGATAATATTTTTAGTGGGCGAGAGTGTCATATTTTTTATTATTAGTTTTATATTATATAAAACAATGTCATAATGTAATAATGTTTCAAAAATGGATTTTTTTTGAATGAAGGATATAATTGGGGTTTTCTAAGTAAAAAAACTAAAATTTAAAAATGTTTTGGTTGTATTGGTAACATTATCTCTATGTTTAACCCCCCTTAACCCTTACTATGCTATATTATTTTTATCATTCTTTAACTATTCAATATCTCCAAAAATGAAATGGAAATTATTTCATAATTATAATGGTTTTATTCAGAATATTTTATTCATTATCAATAGGTAATAAAAATAAATTTTTATATATGTATGTAAAATACAATGAAAAATATTTTTTCAATAAAATACATATTAAGAATAAAAATGTATTTACATAAGAATATTATTTATAATTGATCATCATGAATTCCATTGGTTTATAAGTAAAAAATTGAGACTTATGTGACCTTAAAACCAATATAAAACTAAATTTTACTTTCTAAATACTTAATTTAAGTATATAATAAAAAAATGGGTTTTTTGATAATAATACATCACTTATGTTCTAAAATGGAAAACATGGGGTTCCATATTCAAAATAAAATTTAAAATGATTTAATTTATTTTATAAATATATATTTTATCTATCAAAAAGATTTTAGAAACATTTAAGGCATTATAATTTCACGATGAGGTAATTAAAATCATTATATTTATAGAAACAATATTTTCACTATTCACTATAAAATAAACCATTTTAGAAAAAATCACCCTGAGAGAATTTGTAATATTGAATTAAAAATTGATGTTTATTTTAAAAAATTAAAATTATAAATTCCTAAATTTTTAATTTTATTGAAAATAAAAAATATAATGAAAAACAAAATTTATTGAAAAATTCACATTTTAATCTTTTAGTGTTGTTAAACTAATTTCATTTCATTTACTAAATAGTATTAATTTATATGTTTATAAATAGTGTATTCATAACATATTGATGTTTATATTTAATATTAATATATTATTTTTCATTTTAGTTCAATTTTTCATATACCATAGGCTATGTAATAAGAAATTTTCATAAAGTAGTAAAGGATTAAATTTAATGGCGTTACATTTTTCCCCCATGAAAAGATTAATTCTAAATATTTTTATTTTATTATCCCAATATTAATGTATCATGGTGTAGGAATAAAGTTGGATTTATATTTTATTATTATTGATAAATATCATGTTACATAAATATTTCTAACCATACTTGTCAATGAGTTTCCATAAGTAATCCTTGATAGTATAGTGATAAGAATCGATAGATTTTTCTTTCATTTGATTGAGTTTGAGGATCTTTTTTACCATTGAGATAGAGAATATGATAAAATATACTTATTGGTTCATGAATTGGGTAATTTCAACCTTTTATTTAGTGTTTGATTTATTTTCACCTATTACTGATTTCACATTCAAATAATGAATAAATACGATGAATTTTTCCTTGCCTAATGCATGAAAAAAACAACTTTTAAAGGATTGTGATATATATAAAATGATGTTAAGATATTCCTCCTAACACTATAGATTTATCCTATATAAAAAGGTTATCACATGTTATTATAATGAATAAACCATTATATAGATAAAGAATACATTAATATTGAAATTATCAATGAAAATACTCAAATATCAAATTAAATTTTTACATAAATAATTTCCTTAAAACTCTTCAAAATATGACTAACAAAATTCGAAGCACAAGGATCCTAAATATTTGATGACATATATTTTTAATATAAAATGAAACTTTATTCTGAAATAACACTAATCACTCCTAATTTAACATATTTACACCCTAATCATATATTCTAAAAAATATTATTCCCATTTTCCAAAGTAATAATCACTACGATAGAAAACTAAAAAAAATATTTTCTTAAAAAAGATAAAATAATATTTATTTCTAAAATATTATAATCCATTTTGACATAATGTCTCAAATTATCCTATAATTTTTTATTTACCTTAATCATATTATAGTCCCAAAATATTATTACCCTTTATCCAAATAAATCATAATTCCCTCAATATTAATGATCATAATAAACTTAACAGTTAATTAAACCATAGTTGTTTTATCACCAATATAATAAGATTATTTATAAATAACCTTCATAGTAATCAAATAATAAACCAATGGGTTATATATACCTCAACCAAGAATTTTACTTAAATTACAATACTTTTCTACTAAAATATCCTTACAAATTATAAAATCTTATCATATGAAACCTCAAAAGGGAATCTATAGATTTAATGTTATGGTAAACCATAGACTATTTAACCCATGATTGTATCCAAAAATCATAAAATATACTCATCTAAAAACTCATAAAATAAAAAGTTTTCTAAATTAATGTTTAGATACAAATTATAATTCCTTAAATCTGTACTCCCATATCTACTGCTGAAAATATATTCTTTATATACATTTTTTATACCAATAATTGTGACTCAATTTAAACCATGCATAATTAAAATATAAATAAACATTACTGATTCACTGACATATACATTAACTTTTAGGTATATATTTTTTTATAATTAGGGAAACCCATTAATAACAAAAAGCATATAATTCTTATATAATGATGATTTTTTAAATTATACCCATATTTTATTATTCCAAAATTAGTCTTGAACATCTGTAAAGAAAATTTCACATGATACCCTTATAAGAATGTAATATATAATAAACTTTTCATAACCTAGAGATATATAATGATAATAAGGTTGAGATTAAATTCTAATTATTTTTAAACATATAAATTAATGATCAACGAAATTAAGATAGCATATGATGACCATATGAGTGTAAGAATATAATTAAAGTGATTAGATATAAAAAAATAATTTAATAACTAATAGAACATTAAATAGATATTTTTTAACTTCATAACTCAATAATTTTATAGAACAATCACATAAAAAATAATTAAGAATAATTCTATAGATTAATTGGAAAAATGACAACTCATGAAATAAAAATCAATTCTAAATTTTTTTCCATTATAAGATCATGATAATAATTTTAATCTTGAAACCATTTTATTAAAAAAAATTACATTAATATCATATAAATCACATAAACACCATGTAATAACCTTGAGACGTTATCCTTTCAATTACCCTTACAAAGGAATAACCTTCACGATAAATTATAAAAAGTCCCCTGTGGAGAAAATATCATTTCCCAAAGAATTATGGGACATATAAGACACTTACATCATTATATAAAATTTTAAATAATTATAATAAGAATAAACCATGTAGTATCTTTCACTTTCATAAGGAAACTCATAAAAATATTCATCATTACTTTCTTAGCTTTAGTAACCCATGGGAAAGAAATGGGTTTCATGAAAATTTCCTTAACTGATCATCATAATACATCAAATGAAAAAAAATTATGGTATAATTATAACATATACATAGTTAAGTGTAATAATCAATAATTTATATTTACATAGATGATAGACACCATTATAAATAATTTAAAAATATACCTTTCAAAGGAATAATAAATTTGTACATCATTTTAAAATACATTAAAAATCACACAAAAAGTGAAAAAGAAATTAAATAAATAAAGCTTCATTAGGAAAAAATTGAATTATTTTGAGGAAATTTTTTTCATGATATAAATTGTAAACAATATTACTCTTACACTTTTGTAATGAATGTTAAAAATTACCAGTCTAGAAAATGACAAGAATATTCCTTTAATTTTTTATAAATAATTGAATAATTATTGAAAATTAAATTAAATAAATATCTAAAAGTAGATAAATAATTTCATAATTAATTTTTTAAGGGAATTTATATAGTGGATAATTTTTTTAGTAAAATACTTCCAAAAATATAAGTAATAAGTTATAGTAAAACACATTACAAATTATTAAATTAAAAAACATTTTTAAGAGTTGAAAATTTAAAAGTAACTTAATATAAATTGATTATAAAGATATTAATGGTATTATATGTAAAAAGGGAATTATATACAATACATAAATGAATATAAGTGTATAAATCGAAACATTTCAAAATGAAATTTGGGATAAGAAACCCTTACAACTTTTGTAATGCATGAATCAAATGACCATTTAATGATAGAATGTAATATGATTTTTTAAACCAAAATTTATCTATTAAATAATTAGTAAAATATTTTCACGGGGTAGAAATTAATTCATATTAAATAAATCATGTTGAACATCATGAAACATGTCCTAATGAATTGAAATTGTGATAATGACACCGTTATAAATATAGAAACATTTGAATTATGAATTAATAAATGATGTGGTCATGTTACACAAAATTAAATCCATATTAAAAAGTTAAAATATAATATTAAAAAATTATTGTTCATAACACACATAATATTCTCATAAAATAATAAATGGATACGTGATATAACCTAGTTAAAGGTAATTGAGTTAAAAATTCCCTTACCTCAGATTTCTTCTTTGGTACTTTCATTCTCACATCCAATATTAAAATTTAATTTTTTATAAAATTTATATGCAAACCGCACACACACACACACACACACATATTACCAAATTAATTTCACTTATATTTTCTTCTTAAATATTTATTAATAATTATTTCTTGGAAATAATATCTTTTTTTAAATATTTAGTTTTTTTTCACATGTTCCGATTCAACGATTATTGTAGTTGTACAAGGAAAATTCATTCATCCACATCATAGTTTTAATAAACAAATCAATAAAATTTGAATATATAAAATATAATTTTAAAACTATCAATGAATAGTGGTGTTTAAATATGAAATACATAATTCAATGAGGTACTAGTCAGAATATATGCACTGAAAAAAAATTCAGTTTCCGATGGATGAAAATAAAGTAATGTATAAAATTATTATATTTAAAAAATCACAATTATTTTATTGATATAATGGTAATTAATTAAATAAATCATTACAATGATACATATGAGGTGGTGATGAAAAATAAAATATTCTTTAATTGAGGCGGTAGTCTCCATATATGCAGGGGCAATTTTTTAATTTTTCAATGGATAACACAAAGGTAGAAAATAGTTGTTCTATAAATATAATTAAATTTCACTAAACTAATGATATTGATGTTATTATATAAACATTATTATATAATATTTCAAGGAGGTTTAAGAAGAAAGAAACATCAATGAACACAGTTAAAACAAATATCTCTTCTTTTTTAATAACCTTTATTTGACTGATGACAATAATTTTAGAGGAGAGGATTATGGTAACACAATAGGTTTGGGGACATAGTGTGGTAAGTGTGGAGATATATTTTGGTATAATTTTGAGTCTATTTTTATGTACAAATATAAATATATTTTTTGAAAATATTGAAACTCTAATGGTCAATAATAAAATTTTAAAAATCACAGGTGGCCCATAAATAGACCATGCATGATTTTTTTAAAATATTAAATCCCAATATTCATATTATAATTTTTTATATATTTAAATATATTAATATATTATTTTTTTCCATTAATTATTCTTAAAGTCTTTTTTGAGACTATTCAACTAATATGAGATTAGAAACATAAAGATAGAAATATGGTTAGATGATAAACACTTAAATCATCACATATATAGTATGCTTATCTATTATAATTATGGAAAACCATAGTATATAAAAAAAAAATCACTTTTAATATTTTAAAATTTATATACTTGATTTTTATACTTCTTTTATAAGTGCTGTGTTGATGTTGCATAAGCATTTTAGAAAATCATACTATCATTTTGAAATAAGATAAATTAACTATACAAATTTAAATTATTCATAACAAATATTATCATATTGAAATTTTTCTAATTTATTTTTATCCTTATATTTATCAAGATAATGCATTAATCAAGCAAGAGTGGAAATTTTTAAATATTAATTTTATAATGTCAAAACATTGACATAATCAAAGAAAAGAGAGAAAAATGGTAAATGTTTTGAATGCAGGGAATGTGAGGGTTCATATACACTCATAAAATAAAATTTAGACAATTTTTATTCATATTGTTGGACTTATGTCTTTGTTTAACCCCTTATTGAAAAATATTTACCTTAATATAGTAACTAGTTTTTACAACGATAACTGTTCATTATGACTAAAAATGAATTATAAAATAACTAATAATTTAAATATTATGATTCAAAATATGGAATTATTTTTAAAATATTAATTTTCTATATTTTTTAAAAATTAAATTCAATATTAGTACGCAAAATTTAATAAAAAACAATTTTTTGGAAGAAATATATTTTTAAGAAATAAATTATTTTAGACTAAAATCTTTTTCAAAATTTCACTTCATGAAATTTAAATGTTTATGAATAAAAATAGTTTGTTATGTGAATTAAAAACCAGTAAAATTATAAATTTAACCTTTTTAATAATTAATTACAATAATGGATAAAAAATAATTATTTTATTGGAAGAAATCATATATTGTGTTCTGAAATGTCAAACATCAGTCTCCATATTGAAAATAATATTATAAAATCATTTATTATTATTAATATATATATATATATATATCAACTATACAAAATATTTCATAAAAAATTCTATCATTATAATGAAAATATAATATTAGGAAATTGAAAGTATTTATAAAAACTATACTTACACTATTCACCCAAAATTACGTTTTTAGACCAATATGAAAATATCACCCTAAGTTAATTTTGACTTCATGAATTAAAAAATATATTAAATTTTATTAAATAAAAATTATAAACATCATAAATTTACACATTAAATAAAAAAAATATAAATAAAGACTCATTTATATAACAATTGTCATTTTATACTTTATAGTTACTAAACATATTTTATATCATTTACCTAAAGGGTTACTATATTTTTTTCAAAATTATATATTCATAATTTATTAATATTTGACATTAATTAAAATAATTTATTATTCAAATTAGTTTGTTTTTTAATATATCACAAACCGTTCTAAAAAAATATTTACCTAAAGTAATACATATTAAAATCATGAGGTGTTACATTTTGTAATGAAGGTTTTCCTAGGTATATCTTATGTTTTTACCCTTATTTGTTTATATCAGGATTGAATATCTACATTTTACACATATTGATCCCCTCAATGTTAATTAAACTAGTGTCATTATATGTTAAAGGATACTTTTTCTTAATCATGACAATGTTAATATTCTGATAATAAATTAAATGATGCATTAATCCATCCATATTCTAAAAAAATAAGACTGGTGCACCCCATGGTGAATGACATGGTTATGTAAAACCTTGTCCAAATTTTCATTGAATTGATTCATAATTTCATCAAACTCAATATGGCCCATTTTGTAATCACTCTTAGATATAGGTACAACTAATGATATATGTTAATTTTGAACTCAACCTCATGGTTTGGGGGAATACTAAACTACATGTTAAGGAATTCAAGAAAATATTCATTCATAGTGCACATATAATTAATGGATAGTTTTTCTTTGGCCATTTTCCTCATGACCCAACACACTGAGGACTACCTAGTTGGTGGTTATCTGAGTGTGTCACCTCAATCCCACCACCAATAGGCAAGTGTATGATAACCAAAATTGATTTGGTATATCACACACATTGGATGCCTTAACCTCACTAATTTTATGCACATACACACATCTATAAGAATATGAAATGATGAAATGTAATATAAAAAATGATACAAAAAATTCATGCATAACATCTACCCTACATTATAGTTTGAAAAATGTTTTTTAATGAAAAAAGGGTCCAAATACAAGACCCAAATTACTATAAAGAGTTTCTTACCTTATCAGAAGGAGTGTACTACTGTTAAATGAAATACAATTATGATCCTTAGTCTTTCAAGACCAAAAAATTATCCACATACTCTAATTCTTCCAAAAAAACCATA
The DNA here is from genome assembly GCA_963277665.1 of Viscum album. Lineage (NCBI taxonomy): Eukaryota > Viridiplantae > Streptophyta > Magnoliopsida > Santalales > Viscaceae > Viscum > Viscum album. The sequence goes on along the minus strand of OY728142.1, from coordinate 510,856,935 downwards.
AAAAGATCTTTTATTTATGTAAGTAATGAAAAGTAAAGATAGACCACATGTGTGGGTGAGTATAACAATACTCTGTACGACACCATCAAATCACTAAACATAATGCATAAAGAGTAGTAAGACCATCAACAAAAAATTATGTTAATGAGTATATGATAAACAATGATAGGAAAGAAAATCCTAGATGTACTTAAGACCGAATGAAAATATTATTAAAATGTCTACCATATTGTAAGACATGTGTTACTGGTTGAGGATTCAAGGAAATGCACATTCGAGAGGTCTTAGTCCTTGATCTAGGCTAGAAATTATAGCATTCACCTAAGAGATACTGCTCGTCAGACCTCACCAAAGAATAACTCACTAAAGATCCAAATTGATCAATACCCATGTCTTGATACACAAGTAGGGGATCATACACATAGCTATGGGGTATGCCACAAATCCTACTGAAATTTCTAGATGATATCTCAACACCTAGATAGGGGATCACACCCAAGACCATTGAGGGACACTGTCATCCCTTTATAAGTAACACATTATTTATGTGAATGTACACACTATGGTACTAAAATTCATACTATGTTTAACTAATAAATATCCGACCAACATCCCTGAGCCACATAGAGGGAAACCGATAACTGTATCTATTACTAATCCAATGAAGGGGAACACAATTATATTCTTAAAACAAAAACATTGTATTGTACCCTCATTTGGATAGACCAAGTAAACATAATAAATTTATACTCATCCACACTAAAAATTTCCCACGTAAAACACCAAAGATCATACCAGAGTTGTGTTGAGAAGGATGACTATTCAAACCTACCCTTTAAAGACTACCTGAAATTTCCTAAAGGGTTATATGACATGTCAATATAATCATAGAACAAACCATTTATTATGATCAAAAGGATTGAATTTTACAAAATAAAATGTATGGACCAAGGGTACAAAGTGTGTATATTTCTTCTCGGTATATGGAATTCCACCATCTTGTCTTCGTGTATAGTTGTTTTTCCCATGTACTTTATATTGTTCCCATGTACAAAGACATTTATGATTACCGGTCCATTACTATTCACTCTTCCCATGGCTATGTACCTAGACATGTATGTTCTTATGTACACCCAGAGTATATATTGATCCACCATCTTTTGTTCACATGACATTTGACATGATTCCCATGATGTCTGAAATTTAATATTCTATGGAAACCGTAGCATTGTAGCCTTGGGTCCCACATAGTTTATTCATATATATTAATCTACATGTATCATGGAATTTTTCATATTCCACAGTTCTCGCATGATTATTCTCTAATGAATTCGGCATTCAATCTAACTGTGATACTCCCCAGTGATTGTGGATCAATGTTGATTATCCCCTTTAATCGATGTTCCTTGCAGTTTGGCCTTGGATCCACTCAAAAATCGATTACTTCTACCTCAAATCATTATAAAATATTAAATAGTAATGAACATGAATCACCAAACCAATCTTCTACACCTCTAATCATCCTCCATAGTCATTTTACTAATAAAGTGGACCACACCCACTTTATTTATCTGTTTCATCAAATAATGGTGAAACAATGATCGAATACTAGGTATATAGTAAACCACATGCCAATGAAATTTCACATGATAAACAGGTAATAAAACAAAAGGGAAATCTAATTAGCTCAACAGAGGATTGATCCTCATAAGATTTTCTAGTTTTACCTGATCTATTTTCATTATAATGATAATCAAATTGACCAATGAATAACAAAATAAATCATCCGCAAATCTGCTGACAATGCATGAATCAATTCATGCATGTGGAATTGATCTGCACATAAAATGGGATATCAATATAGTATGAATGCACATATATAAAATTTCATACCTCTAGTTCATAATTATCATTAATGAAGAATGGAAATGTGTTTTCATTGCTAGAAATTTCCACAAGATGCATTATCATTGATGATAATTTTGGAACTCTGACCAATGAACGATGATCCAAACATCTACTAGAATTCCTTCAATCTCTCCTCATAATTATTAGGGTTATGGGTATAACCCAATTAATTAGATATATTTATGTTTAAATACGAGTTTCTTAGGTCACAACATCAATAATAACAAAATAAATAAATAAATATAATAAAGTTATTTATTTTATTATTTGTGCCAGCAACATAATTTTACCAAAAAAACATGATGACAACATAGGATATGTCATGCCTATGCTAAAACCCTTGTTACAAAATCAATGACAGTCGCAGATTTCAATTCTAAGACCCAATTTGGTATTTATTTTATTATTTCCGAGAAACTACTCATGTGTGATATAATATATTTAATATCTTTTTTATATCCAATACACGTTCATCGATCCCCAGAAATTATTTTGGTCACAACACATGGGTCATAAGTTATTCCTTGACATTTTCCAATGACATATATATAAAATGAGGGGACATTACATTCTTGTCACCTTATGATTTTTTATCATGAAAATGAAGAAAGTTTACCGATAAGAGAGGATACTCTGCTCTTTATTAGGATTTACAGTATCCCAAGCTCTCTAGAAGGATATTGTACTATTAGAAGACACACAGTAAAGAGAATGAATTTACCAAAAATGGTATTCTACAGTTGGTACTCAAACACTACTAGGATCATCAAACTCCTTGAAAAGGTAACTCCACCCTCAATGTCTATATCATCTTATTTGAAATCATGAATCCTGTTGTGCAATTTCCCCTAGATGAGAAACAAGGAAAATAAGATGCTCCTTGTATAATGAGGGTTATATGGTTTAGAATTATTCCTCCACACTAACCCAACATTGTAACTGAAAAAACAGCCTATGAAACCTATATATATACAACCATCCCAGCCAAATCCCTAAAATTCTTGAAATGGGGAGATCTCACAGAACACATTATCTCCTCAAAAAACCCAATGGCTTCTATCATTTACCTAAAAAGAATATCTGAAATTAATGGATAGTCCACATTAACTTATGGATAATCTTCAACCTTTATAGAAATTTTCCATGAGATTATGTACTTCCCCTCTCTTAGTTTCAGGGAAAACTGTCAAAAAGTGTGTGATCACTATTCCTCTTTGATGGAGTCTCTAAACACAATTTTCTAGCAAGGGGATCATTAAAAAAGTATGGATCAACAATGCTGAATGAAATGAAATGAGTGGCACGTGATTATGTCAATGAAAACTATATGAGTTTATAAATGAAATATAAAATACCTAAAATCACTCTCAGGTCCCCTAGGTCAATATTCTCTAGTGCCTGTAGCTGCACATGTCATTGAACACCAACTCCTTCAGCATAGAATGATCTTCCAAGGGTGATGGTTATATCAATAGGTCAATGTGATAGCAGCATTTTCTACTATTAGAGAACCTCTACCACATTCATTACCCTACGAACCCCTATGGTCCAATTATGATATCTTACAAGGTAGTCTATAAACTGTCTCTATCTGCAACATAATATGTTGGAAAATCTCACTTGAGATGTCCAAATCCGTAAAAAAAATAAAAATACCTCTTCCATGATGGGTTGTGCTATCCATGAGGTAAAAAATAATGATAAAATCTATTGTTATGTGATTTTTCTAATAAGGTTTTTATCAGAGGGACCTTCTCACCATGGATCCCATGAAAATGTTCATACATAAGCTCACTATATTCGATCAACCCCTACGTATAATAATCCAACACCAATTGAAACATAAATGGCTTAGTCTATCATATGACATCCACATAATCCATTATTGGTGGGTCTAAATAATGATCAATGGGTACATGAAGCATATTTTATCCACCGAGAAGGAAAACCACCCTATGAATAGGCAACCGCTTGGAAGCCTCATCACCCATCAGGTAATATTACCAAATTTTCTATAGAAACCTCATTGGAAGTCATCAAAGATACATCATGAAAGAAAGAAACATACAAAGGTCAATGAGTATATTTTCTTATCTTTTTCAATAAGGAAATGGAATCAATAACCCATTCCTATAGGATTCATGTTTTTATATTTTCCCTATAACTGGTGTCTAATGATACCATGTTAAAAAAAGTTATTAGACTAAAGGTGGATGGATAAATCAGACACGACAACAACACTAGATTCCCTCCCTTGAAAACTAAACTCAAATTAATTAACACTATTTACATAAATCCTAAACCAATCCCATTAATATATATGGTATGTTATTCTGTATTATTGTAGATCTTACTTTTATGATACCACTATGTCATGAATCAACCCATAGGGTCAACCTCTCAATAGTTAGCTGAGTGTGACACCCAATTCCCTCCTCTAATATGTGAAGGGATATATACTAGATCCAATTAGGTATATATTACAAATGGTAGGTCTTATCCTATGTACCAAAAAACACACACACACAGATATATATCTCAAAATCCATACAATGTTGATGTGTAATATAAAACATATGATATTAATAATTTATGCATAACATCTATCCCAAACCAGAGTGTGAAAAAGTACTATAAGGAAAAATATAGGCCAAATACAAGTCCCCAAAAAATGGAAATAGATAAAAAATTTCTCAACAGGGTATTGTTTTCAAATGTAACACATGAATGAGCCTTGCTATGTCTACCCCAAACTATGCCCCACCTTCTCCTGATCCACAATGGACTCTATAGAATTATCTTTCTTCTTAATAAAACATGATATGTATGGGAAGATCCCATGTATGGGTGATTTTAAAAATACCCAGTTAGAAATTCAAAAATTACCAAACATAAAGCATAAATAGTAGTCATCTCATCAATACACTGGTATGTCAATCAGGATTTGAGAAATAACAAAAAAAAAGAAAAACCTAAATATACTTAAGATTGACTCATAGTGTCATTGTTTTTTCAACCATATTTTTATCCATAGTGTATTAATCATGGTTTTAGGTAATTATCATCTGGGAAAACTAAATCCACATGAAAATATATCACTGATGGTATTTTCGTGAGAGAGAATAGTCATTAGACCTCACTAAGGATGAAATAATTGATTCTTCAATGTGATCGACACATGGGTATCGATAATAAAATATGAACACTTAGATTGGGGATCACACATAGAGATTGGGGGGGTGCTAAAAACCCTATATAAATACCCTACTATGATCTCGACACCCAGATAAGGGAGCATAGAGAAGACTGCTGGGGGACACAATGAACACCTCTCAAGTATCCCACAATGTTGGGGATCATATGCACTGTGATACAAAAAAACTCTACTAAGTAGAACTAATCAGTATGTGATCAGATCTACATGAATTTTTGTCACACTAATACCATGGACCCACCAAGGTTACATGATTTAATGATAGAGGATCACACCCAAGCCTCTCAGAGGGACACCAAGGACTCTATATGAGACTCATTCTATATTACTGGTCATAATACTATACTTAAAAAATAACTCCACACTGTACCATAATAGGGATAGACTAATGGAACTCACTCAACCAATACTGGTATAAACTAAAACGGTCCAATGGAAGACACCGAAGCCCATACCAGAGTTGGGTTGAGAAGGTTGAAAGCTCCAACCTACCCTTCAAAGAGTACACAACATATCCCACACATGATGTGTATCTATAATCTTGTTACTACGCATGTCTCATGCTCAAATGAAATGAATTTACAAAATTTAAAATAAATTTCTCAAATGTTATATGGTGTGTAGATGTATATTTTGCACTTGGCAGGCCGCCTTCCCATGCCTTTGTATAACAGTTCATGCCTGTGTACTTTGGCTCATTTCTATGTATGTGGCCATGTCCAAGTACCTTTCAATTACTGTGTGCTCAACCCATTCACATGTTTCTATCGGAGTTTGTGTCTATTTCCTTCTAGATCACTCAACAAGCCACTATGGTAACTCCCTAAGAGTTTGTGAAATATTAGTTTCTAATTAACTTATTCTTTTTGATATTTTTCTTTTCAAGAACACAGAAAATATTTTTTTAACCATTATGTTAGGAATTTTTTATATGCAGAGAAAGATAAATAATTCATTACAAACAACAAAATTTTTAGCTTCATCTACATATTATTCCAATGTAATCTTCTATTACATGCATTACTGACTTTCTCTGATGGCTTGTGTAACACGAAATACTGAGTTTTAAAGAATGATAATATATTATTAAAAAATTATTATTTAATATTATAAGATATAACCAATATTTAAAGTTTGATTTTAAGAATAATATTGACTAACTTATGAAAATAAATTTTGGAATTAAATGGTTACAAATTATTTAGAAATGAATATAAAAACCAAATGAATGTAAAGAGTATGTTTTTATAAGAACTAATTTTATTCTCCAAAAAAATTTAAACCTAATAAATTAAATTAACTACTAACAGTGAATGATACTAATTGAAATTATATTTTATACATTCAATAAAATAATTTTTTCATTCATCATATATTTAATTTTCATATGATTAGAACAAACCTACTGTTACACCTCAAAACCTATATTTTTATAAAAGAAGTATTAACACCTTTTAATGTAGAAACTATTTTAAATACAAATTTTTAAAATTATAAAGATTTAATATGTCAAAGTAAAAATAAATTTTTAATGTGAAACATAAAAATCAAGCTAGGTTGAATTTTTGTTTTTTTGTAATAATGATTTATTTTTTATAAATATTGAAAATAATGAAATTAAATTCTAAACATATTTTTTGTCTAATTTATTTATTTTGTAAAATTATATTTATATTTGAATTTAGATTATAATTATATTAACTATACATTATTTAATTCAAATTAGGTAATTGGGACCAATATTAATTTAAAATTATATATACGGATTTTTTTTGAACAAGTTAACTTTAAAACCCTGTATTGTAATCCCAGCCATTAGATTAATTTTAAATTAACTTCTACCACTATGGGGATTGGAATTTGAAAAAATTAATTCTATATTTGGAATGAGAATAATTCCTAATTTAAAATATGGTTAAATAATATTATTACATAAAATAACAGCGAATGTAATTATAATTAATTACAAAGATTAAAAGAAAAATTAGTTTAACAAGAGACTAAACCTTAAAAATAAAAGCTATAATGACCTAGAAACTTCTATAAAATCCATTGAATATTTATATTTAGACCCTATAATCACTTTTATATAATTGTTTTTGTTATTTTATCCACATCAAATGATAAAAACGTGGTTTCAATTCTTTTTTTTCCAAAACATACAACAATAACACTCCTCATCCACTATAAAAGTCACTCAACCCTCTCCAATATTTACACATCTAAATCCATTTATACAAAAAAAAATATTAAAATAATTTCCCAAAAACTCTAAATTAATAATAGAATCATTCCTTTGGTAATAAATCCAACCGATAATCATATATGGTGTAGATCAGGAGGAGTTACCTAAAGAAGGGGTAACATTATCTTTCAAGCTCTTTTGTTTTATTTTCATTATCAACACCCTTAACTATTATTATTCAATGATTATATAATAAAATATATAAAATAAATATACTAATTTGTTTTTATTGTTTTTTATAACTACACTATCACACACTTCCATCTATTATGTAACTAACATACTGTTCTAATGTATAGAAAACTAGGGCCTCATGAGATGATGTTGTTCATTTTTCATTTTACACCTATCATGGTTTGGTATTATTTTGTAAATATTTTTTATATGATATATTTGATATTTATGACATATTAGTTCTTCTTTAATTATATTATAACACATAAATTCTTCCATTACATGTTGTAAAATTATGTTGAATCCAATTATAGAAATATGAATTACCACCTCCTCAGACCAATGTGACTCGTTCATAGTATACTTGTAATGTTTTAAGTATAGATTTAGTGAAATTATATGATATATATGGAATAATAATTCTACTTAACTGTATTTACATATATATTAATATATTTCATTAACATTACTTATTTCAATATAAAAATAATTTGAAAACAACGTTCGTGCGTACATACGGCCTACCATCTCCACGAATCATGTATTCCATTTGATATTTCAATATTTTATAGATTATTATAAAAAAATATTTACTAAATATATATGATATTTAAATCATTTATTATCTTAATTAAATTATAAAATTTTGATCTATGAAATAATATAAATATTAACAAGTCAAAACTTATACGAAAACAACATAGATATTACCTGAAATGTATCATTAAGATAAAATTGATAATAAAAAGGTCATATAAATTCATAAAAAAATAAATTGTATTTTATATAATAATATGGTTCTTTTGAATATGTATAATAAAATTTTATTTATTATTGATGATTCTTTAATTTTTCTGAAGAAATTGAAGACCTAAGGTAAGTGTTTTCTCATCTCACTTTTATTTTCTGTGATACACAAGCAAAGCTCACCACATATTTCTTATATGTTTTTTATATAATTACCATTAACATATTATATTATTAATATAATAAAATTTATTTTTATTTACATATCAATTTGATGATATTCCATTAATGGGGTTCATAAATCTATGGTTATAAAATTGGTAATGTAATTTTGTCTCAATTTTCATTCTTTGAAATACATGCAATGTTATGCACCTATATATTTCTATAGGGTGTATATAATTCCCATTGAAATATTATATCATTAATATATTTATTTTATGTAAATTTTAATCTTAATGTAATTTTATTATTTCATAGGGATTATGATTCAATGTTATCAAAGTCGTAACAATTTATTGCAACAATCTCATCATTATTGGGATTATTTATTATTATGTTTCCATTAAGAAAATATTATAATAAAAATCTCAAGAAAACTCATTAATATTATTCTAATATGGTTATACAAGATATAATCATGTATTAGCACCATTTTTACACTCTTTGTAACATTATATATTTAAGAAGTGGTTTTCATGAAAATCTGACTTCATTTCCCCTTCAGTCATAAATTTATGTTCTTTCAAAACTGTGTTTACTATAAATGTCTAACCAAATGTTTTAATATTATCTAGTGATGGATAATTTTAATTATAAAACATTTATTATAATTCTAATTTTTTTTAAAATGAATATTATTTTAATTTTCTGATCTTGGAATTTTTCTAAAATTTTTAAGAGGAAAATAAATGGTCAGAATGTACAGTATTACCAACGATCATAACTATCATTTCATTAATTATTAAATTACAAGTTGAAATTATTATTTTATATAAATAACATTATTTCCCTAGTATTCTGCATTTTTTTGATTTTAAAATCATTTTTAATGAATAATGGTTTTTAGGAAAATAAATTTATTTAAAAAAAATTGTAAATGATTTGGAAAGATCCTTTTATACGTTTTTAAAATGTTATTTTCAAAGAACATATTCTGAATTATATTGAAGCCTATTTTATATGTTTTGAAATTATTTTCATGGAAATATTTTTTCATAAACAAATTGAAACATCTTCTATATGTTTTTAGGTATAAATATTTTCAAAATGATGTCATGATTCTTTTATAAAATAATAAGTATAATGAATTTGATTTTTTTTAATATTATGTAACATGTTTTCAAGGTAGAAGCTTATCAAGATTATTAATAAGTTACATGTATTATTTTCTTGAAAAATGGTATTAATAATATTTTATGTTTTAAAAAAAAATTGTAAACCGTAAAATATATTTTCCTTAAGAAATATTTTCAAATAAAATTTAAAATTTATTTTCTCTCTATGAAGAAAACATTAATATATTTTACGCCTTACTATGGAAATAGGTCCTAGAAAAACATTAATATTATTTCATTAATGGTTTATGTTTTTATGGAATAATATTTATGCATCCCATTTCTCTTCCATGGGTTATATTCTCTTGAAACCCACTTTTTTCATAGATTGTACTTTGAGGAAATGATTATGAGACCTAACTATTTTATATAGGAAATGATATGAATAAATTATTATGATAACCATATCATTTTATGGGTTATGATATGATTTTATGTAACCGGTCTAATTTTATGGCTAATGATATGATGCATGTTTTATTATCTAGTGGAACATTTATGCAAGATCTTTTTTGGGCATGACCAATTTCTCCCAAAAATTCAATGGGTTTTGATAAATGGTATTTGAGATCAAAGGGTATACAAGTTGCATCCCATGACTAGAATCATGAAGTTAAATCAGTAGAAAAATATTCATAAAAGTAATAAGGAACACATGTTGTAGCGCATGCCCGAAAATATATAGGTTTGCAGGTTGTAACCGAATCCTTAAAGTAATTGGGTACATGGGCTATATCCCAGTCCTAGAAATAAGAAGTTACAAGGGTTTTTATCCCACCACAGAAGCAATTATATAAGTGATTAACCAAATAATAAAATCTTTTTAAGGTCTTGGTCAATATCCTTGTCATTATATTATCTATTTTTGGGTGTTTGCCAAAATATTTGCTGCCTTATTCCAATAATATGCTCACATGGTTCATGTTATTGATTATCTTATGATTCATTTATTATGAACTGAAAATATTTATACCATGTCTCATGTATATGATATTTATTATGAAGGGTATGATCTTCAGATGATATTACCATGCTATCATATAATTACGTACATGTTATGCCATTTTATTTCCTTTATTTACCATTATTCAGAATTAGAGATATCCCATTTCTTATCATTCCTTTCCCCAGGTTTTGAATAGGGTTTTTATGTAATAGTACTAAAGGGGATGATCTATAAAGGATATGTTCAATTGATTTCAACAACTAGATTAATATTTTCTATGTTTCTAAAGACAATAAACTATTATTTTCCTAGGGCATGTACTTTTGTAATTTTTTGAATATCCATCTAAAATTATGTAATATCCATATAAGTTTTGTAAGGGTCATTATAGTTGGTGTCAAAGGAATGGTTTAGTAATCCTTTAGAAACTAGGATGTTATAACATTAGTTAGATACCAAGGTATATATCTAAGGATATTTCTAAGGGTGTCACTAAGGATAAGTATAAGGGTGAATTGTTTCTACGGGAAATGTTATAGAATTTTGGTAAATGATAGAGTGAGTGGTTTCTTAGAAATAAATCCATGTCTAGATACAATAAGTGGAAGTGGTTTCGGCTAGATGTATCTAGGAGTAGTAACTCTAACAAGGTGCATCAGGTATTACTTGAACATATCCTAGTACATGAAAATTTTCCTTACTATTCATATCATTCGACACTATTGTGGGAAATGAATTTGGAATTCAAAAAAAATATGAAACATCATGAAGGAATTAAATTAAATATCAATATTAATAAACTAGGATAATATTAATTTTTAATATATTAATGGAGTGTGTGTCATGATTTAAACATCCTATATGATGTTTTTCATGATTATAAGGATATCTACTATGACAAATGTTTCTAAATATATAATATCTATATCTATTCAATGCTGGGAACCAAAAGGAACCGGGTTAATATTGAATGTGATGAATAATTTTTTGATGATCATTCTAGTGGGATAATAAATAGAATGAAGGATGTTTTGATTGTTCCTAATCAATTTTAACAGAATATGGTTAACAAAATATACTTTCACAAACTATTAGAATTACCAATGATGAGAAAGAAGGAGTTCTACGAGAGTTTGGGTAATGAAGACCATGGAGAAAACAATATTCAGTTTTCTTTATGTAAATTCAATGGATAGAATCACATAAGTGAATGTCATATAGTAACCAGAATATGTTTTGACTATGGAAAAGAAGGAAAAAGAAAAATTAACTACAAAGTAAAAATAAAGGTTTTGATTAATAGAATGGATGGGAAAATTGGATACCCTAAGACATTAGTGAAGGTTATGTGAATTAAATTTAGAATTTATGGTCATTTTGAAAATTGATGTACTAAATGAAAATAAACTGAATAGAAATAGACCCATGGTTTGAGTAATGGTTATAATGTAGATGATGATGAGACAACATAGAAAATGTGAAAGGAAAGTGGTATTAAGTAATAAGATGAGGTATCCTTATTTATTGATTAAGGATTAAGTGGAATAATTATTATTTTTTGATTCAAATTAGATTAATGATTTATTTAATATGAATGGTTAAATATTTATGGATTGTTCAGTTTATTTTTTATTTTCTAATGATTTAAAAAAATACATTTATTGGTCTTAATGGACTAGAAAATTTATTTAATGGCAAGGTGGTATCCATGGAAATCACATGATTAAGGGAAATATGATTATTAATATGTTAATTATATAAATAAAATAGTGTTTTGATAATGATGTGTTGGATATGAATAAGTAAAATGGATGTTAGTTTTTACATCAGAACTAATAATGGATTGTTTGACAAGTAGTGGTGCTATCATGGATGGAAGTTAAATAAATTAAAATAAGAAATATATCTAGTAATCATTGGATTAATATAGCATTCATATCTTCCAAAAGGATTTAAGGTAATTTAGGTAGTTATCATGTATTTGGAGAATATATGACTAGGGTATTCACATGTTTGGAATGTGACAACCAATAAATAATTTGTGATATACATGGGATGAATGTTAAGAAAATTTATTCACAACATTTATAAAGTTTTAGATTTTCTTTTTTTAGAAGTGTTATAAGGTTAACCTTTTATGTGATTTTGAAGTTAAAATTTAGATATTATTTGTGAGATTAATGTATTATATGACAACATGATGATTTATTCATATTAGATTACCTAATTTTACAACTATTTATTGATTTAAACTGATGATATATTGGACGGATTTTCATTGATCTCATGATTTGTTAGTAATGTATGAATGAAAAATTCACCTTCCTTTTTGGAGATATAAGTTGAGTTGATATTGATCATGAAAAAACAATGGGTGAGATTGTACAGAATCAAGTAAGTGTATACAGTTAAGAAAATTCCCTTACATTATGAAAAATGATCTTGAAAAAAATTTATCTTAGTACCTTCATTTCAAATAAATCAAATGGAACCTTATACAATAGTAGATTTATGGATTTGAGTTTTTTAACTGTCTCATATCCCTATTCTTTGTAATAATACTTCACAACATGATAGTTAAATTATAATGACCCGATCATAACTTAAATATATATTATGTAATTTTTGTCAAAATACTTAATATATTAAAAAATCAAATTCAGAAATATCGTATTAGTTTATTTCATTGGGAACATTGAACAAAAATTTGGTAAATCAGTGTAATATCTTCAATGTTTCGAAAAATGTTCACATCCCTTCATAATTCAAGTTAAAAACCATTCATCATAACGTTGGAAAATGAATCATATTTCATGGTTCATCTCAAATTCTTAGTAATGGTAAATAAAGGAAACATGTAAGCATAACATGAACATAAGGTTATTAGAATAAGAGTATTAGATTCAATGATCATACCCTGCATATCAAAGATCAGAAACATGACACATGCTGTAAATATTAGTAGTTTATAAGAAATGAATCATAAGAAAATCAAGAACATGAACCGTATTTGAATATAATATGCATAATACATCAAATGTTTTTCTAAACATAAAAACGTGTAATATATTTCCCAATATGTCCCGGCTTGTTACCAAAAACATATTAGGGCACTTCACAGGGACTAAACGTACTGGGAAGTGAACTCCTCCATCCTTAGTCATAGTCCGTTCCAAATAGGTGATTGGGTTTTCCCATCTTCCCTTATTAGACCAGGTTTCACCATATTCCCATAGTGGATCAGGTTTCCCCATCATTGCATAGTGGATCAAACCCATTGATTTGATTCCCATCGTTATCTCATGAGATAAAAATATTTTCTGATTTCATTGGAGGGATATATAGGTCCCACAGATATCATAATAATATCACACATTTATATAACATATGATAATAATACATTCATTATGTCACAACCCATAAAAAGTGATGGGTTTCATAAACATCATATTATAACCCATCAAATGAAATAGGAATCAAAAAAATTTAATCATATCATAAACTCTGAAAAATATATAATTTTTATAATTATTTCTTCCTAGAATAACCCATCAAAGGATATGGTTTTCATATGAATTTATTATTTCATAACCTTTTGAAGAGAAATAGGATTCATAAGAATTAATATTGGTATACAGAATTAAAGAGAAATAGGATTTATAAGAATTAATCTTGGTATAACACATTGAAGAGAAAAAGGATTTATAAAAATCAATCCATCAAAACATAGATAATTTAAATAAATAATCTAAATAGTATCCTTTGATTATATCCCTTCTAATGTATAGAAAACAACCAAGGATTCCATCTAAGATGGGAAGGATTTTTAAAGATCACATAGAAAAAAAAATTCTTTGAAAATCAATTTTTTAATAATATAATATTTTTAAAATCCATTTCATTTAAATTTTTTTGAAACACATAAATTTATCACAAAAAAATATTCTAAAACATTTCTTGAGGAAAATATATATTAATATTTAAAAAAAATCAATTTTTAAAACATAAAACGTTTTGAAGAACATTTTCTATGAAAATGACCTTGATAAAGTATAATGAAGATTCAAAACATTTATATTATTTTTAAAATACTTCCAAGAATTATAAAATAATCTCTGAAATCATTAAAATCATTTTATTTGATAACCAAATTTTGATATCATATAAATGATTGTTTGAAAATAATTTTAAATACTTTTAAACATAATACATTTTATTTAGAACCATGTTCATTGATTTTTTTTAAAAACATATTCCATAATATTAGAAAACAACGTCCTATTAAAATAATAATAACCTTGTAAACTTACAAATGATGCATTAATAATTTATTTTCATGATAGCGGGTAAGTCTGTACATGTCGACCATTCCTCTAATACCGTAATTATTTATAAATGTACATTGATCAGAAAACACCAAGAAGATTAATTTTGAAAAAGTTTAGTGAAAAGTTAATACAAGAATAAAAATGTTAATAAAATTTGTTTTGGATAATTTATAAAAAAATTAGAATACATGGTTTTGATTGAACATATATTTGTAACCGAAATATGAAATAAAGAAAGGTTTTTATAAAAACATACTCCTAATTATGTTAAGTAATAATGATTGTAAAAACTGTTAAATTACTTGGATGTAAAATTCATATCTAGAGTGTAATATAATTCATTATATTTCTTGTGATATTTATCAAACTATTTCATCAATGTTAGCATAATAATAAACAATTTTGATAAGGTATGAGATTGAAGCTATAATATTTTACCACTTTGGTAACATTAAATCAAAAAATTGTTTTAATAACATTTAATGAAGAATAAAATATAATTAAATGAATTATATACATGATATAACTTCTCAAAAGTAATTATATACACCTATTTGAAAAATATAGCTGCATAACATGGCATGTGTCTCAATGTTGAAAATTTGAGAAAAAATTACATTCTTGATTTAATAACATTCAAAAATAAACATAATGAAAGTAATAACATAAAATGGATATGTAAATAATCATAAAATTAATTATAAGAATCAGATAATAAATCCACAGGATGTATACAAACCAAAAAAATGAAGGAAGTGGTGGATAAGGTTTATATATCACAGAAATAAAATGTTAGATGAAATTCCCCTACCTTATGTTTTGAATTTATTCATACCGATTCAAAAATAATTTTTAATAAATATAATTTTTTTATAAATATACTAAATAAACATATTATTATATAATATACCACATATTATTTGGTATGACTTTATATTACCTATTTATTATCAACTATATCTTAATGTAATGTTTTAGGTAATATAGGTTTAATTTTTGATATTTATTGTGACTTGTTAATCTTGATCCTATTAATTAGATAATGATTTACATGTTTAAAAATGTAAAAAATGGTATAAATATCATATATATTCAATACATTTGTTTTTATAATAATATATATGAGTTATAAGTATGAAATTTAATACACCATTCACAGAGACTGTATTCCACACATACACATGGATGCTATTTCTATTTAATTTTCATATTGAAATAGAGAATGTAATATATATATATATATATATGTATTATAATTATAGTGGAATTAATATTTCATATATTTCATATATTATCAGTAAACTTTTCATTAATACATTCAATGTAATGTGTGGAATAATCACATCGCTTTGAGGAGATGGTAGTTCCCACTTCCCCAAATAAAAGAATCATACTTACAAAAAATACAAGGCATGAAGGTATGTGTTATATAATAATTAAATAAGAATAAATAAATCATAAATATCATATATAACATATAAAAATGTTTTTCCATTATAATTTCCAACTATGAGAGGTTGTAATGAAAAAATAAATAACATCATTTTGTGAGGCAGTAGTTCTTCGTACACTGGAATAGTAATTTCATTACCCATTAGATAGAAGTGTTTGTAAGTGAAGGTATAGAAATTATAAAAAAAATCATATTATATTGGGGATATGGTTATTATTATATAAATATGTAATAATAATATTTTAGGAGGTGGAGAAAGAAAATAAAATAATGGATCTTGAGAAAGGATGTTACCTCTTCTTGGGGTAACTCCTTTTTATTGCACAAAAGGTCTTCCTAGGTTGTCTTTCTTCTAAAAAGTGGCCTCAAAAAGAAAATGAGGTATTTTGGGAGATTATTTTATCAATGGGTTTTCCTAGAAAATTTCTTGAGAGGTGTGAACAAGTGGTAGGGGTGATTTCCTTTTTATAGTGGAGGGGGAGTGGCGTTCTAGTAAATATCTAAAAAAAGAATTCCACATAGATTTTTACTTATGAAATGTGGTCCCAAAAATGGGAAAAATTAGATCTTATGGATTATAGTGTCTATATAAGGCCATACAATTTATTTTTGGAAAATTTTCTATGTCATTTTTTCCATTACGTGTAAGGGTTAGTCTATTGTTAAGATAATTTTCGTTATAGTCATTACAATTAATTTTAATTACATTCACAAATATGTTTTTCTCCAAAGCTAATTTGAAATTATTTGAAATTATATATTATCATTATTTCAAATATAGAATCAAATTTTTAAAATTAAAATTACATATGTGGTAGAAAAAAATTAAAATTTAATCCCACAGATTTCACGACAAAGAAGGTTTTTAAAATAAAATTGTTCAAAAGTTTGGTATGTTCCAATATATAATTTCCAAGTGAAATTGATTCCAATTAACTATATTGTATGAAATGATGTAAATTTTTTCTACATAAACTAAAAATAATTTTTTATATAGAGTTTTTTTATATAAATAAATTATATGAAAAATATGTTTTCAATTAAAATTCTGTATTTTTTAGTATTCATTAAAAAATAAAATTTATTGGAAAATACCACAAGTTAACACTAATATATTTTTTTATTACTATTTAAAATATAAATATTATTTTTACATATAAAATCAAAAAAATTACAAAAAATAAATTTAAAAGTGGTTCTCTATTAAATGGTCTTAAAATTAATTCTTAGAGGAATATATTTTTTAGTCATAAAATTCAATTTTTTATATTCTATTCATATCAAATATTTTGGATAATTATTTGTAAATATTAATTAAAATATTATATATAAATTTTACTAAAAATATAAATCAAAAGTGGGTTTACTTTTTTGAGTTTAAATTGTTTTTGTATATAGAAAAATAATTTTCTTAGAAAAGTAATATGATTATTTTAAAATATTTATTACATTAATTTATAGCTAAAATTGTTCATTTAGAAAATATTTTTTCACCATATATTATTTATAACTTCCATCATATTTTGTAGGTGACAATTATAACAATATTTTCATAATATAATTAATAGTATATTGTAGTTTGGTAAAATAAGGTCCTATGTGTAACACGGGTTATCGAAGGAAATCATCATTGCCTATAAAAAGGATAGAAATTCTTGCACAACATACACATTAAAGTGTTTTTTTAGTTTAATTATAACATGATTTTGTGTTCAATGAAATAAAAACATCATTCTTTCATATAAAAAAAGATATATTTAATGTTATGTGAAATGAAAAATATCAAAAATATTAAATTCATTTGAAAATAGTATTTCACAAAATATTTAGTTGTTTAATTCTAACACCCATAAAATAAATTTATCCTTATAAATTAATATAGGTTATTAATAGTTTAATACTTTAATTCTCATTCCTAGAAACACACATCATAAAAATGAATACTAATTTTTTTAAAAAAATAAATGTTGGAAACATAACAGCTACCCAGAGTAACTCTTAATTAGTTTTTCACATATAATTACTTTGGTGGGATGAGAAAACATAGAAATGGAAGTTAAATATAAATATAATTTTGTTGGGGAGTAATATATATCAAGGTTAGGATAATGTTAATAATAAAAAATCCGTAAATATCTGATAATCTAATGGTCCATTTGACTCATCAGTAATTAAGGTTCAATGATAAACATTTTTGTTTCAAGGTACCATTTAATTTAGTTTATGAAAATTAAAAAGAATATACAAATAACTTATTTTATTCCTTTTGATATGCACAATCTAACCCTTATTTTTATTAATTTTCCCTATTTACACTTCGTTTCTTATGCCCAAAATGATGTGGAATTTTTCATTCCTAAAGTACAGATAGATCATGAGACCCATGAAAATTTATCTCATATGTATTTAGTTAACATAAAAAACTATTTAGGACATGTCATCTAATATGAATAAATCCTCATGTTGTGATAAAATACAAGAATCCAAAAAACTTCTATTAATTTTTAACTTAAAAATTCCATAAATTGTTAAACTTATTAACCTTAAAAAAATTTAAAATCCAAAAAATGATGAATAAGGTCATTAAATGAGCTTAAAATTGATCCCATATATATATATATATATATATATCAAAAAGTAGGTATTTGTTTTCACATTCCAAACATGTGAATACCCTCATCGTATATTCTCTTAAAGTAAGACAATTACTAGAATTACAATAAATTCTTCTGGAAAACATGACTACACCCTTATTCCGAAGATTACTGGTTATATTTTGTAAATCCTAGAAGTTTTAAACCTCATTCATGTTAGCATAGACCATATTCTCAAAAAATCATTTATCAGTTTTGGGGTCATAAATTCTATCCAATATACATTATCTAAATCAATCATCTCTTTAACCTTTATTATCGTAATTATATCAACTTCTTGATCACATTAATGGTTACCTTTTATTATTTGAAAATACCACCTTTCCATTAAATCATTTCTCTATTTATTCTTCTTCATTAAAAAAACCATTTAAATCCTTAATGAAAAAATGTATTCCAAAAATAATTATATATTTCATGAATTATATAACATAATATTTTAATTCCAAAACACATACACTTTAATCATCAAAAATTATTCTTAATATATCTCTCATGCTTCATCATCTTATCCCCAAATACACATTTCCTAGAATATGAAATGAAAATCTACCATTATGGTTCCTCAAAATTAATTCAATTACGATTCTTATGATTAATATAAATAATACTTGAAGAACATCCCATACCCTTCACATGTCGTTTTCAATCTCATTACCTTCAAATGTATAACCAATTCACGTGTACTTTTCTTATTATCTTCATGATATTTCAATATAAAAAATCAGGTTTCATCATTCAAATACATTCCATATATGAATCATTCAATGTTAACCAAATTCCTTATATTTATCTATATTTAATAAAAAAAATAAATCATAGGGTGAGAAACAATTCTCATAGTAAAAAACAACATATTCAGGAAAAATTAAATAAAAGATGTACAAATAATGACACCTACATCATTTATATATGAAACAATAGGATTATACTAAGTTATTCATAATAATTTTCTATTTATATCCTTCATGATCATTCATAAAGAATTTTTTAATTCCCAGAGAATATCCCCTATAACTGTTAACCCAAGTGCGTAGTAAGGTTAATTATCATATATTAAGTTATTGTCTAGTTAGGCCCGATGCACCTTGTCAGAGTTGTTAATACATGGTATATCTATACCATAATCACATCCACATGTATTATCTAGACAAGGATAAATTTATAGGATTCCACTCACTCTTTCCTTAACCAATATTCTGAGACGTTTTCATATATTTGTTGTTTTCCTTAGTTACATCCATTAAAATATCCTTAGAAATATCCCTAGGGATCCCACTAATTATTTTTCATAATATTTTACAAATGCTGACTAAGAATTCATTAAGATACCAACTATAGTGACCCAAGAGTAATGTACATAGACAATACATTATATTTTTTAAATACTTATTATAATACAAAAACAAACCCCTAAATACATTATTAGTTTTCTCCCTTTGGAAACATAGAACAAAAATCTGAAATCTTAGTAAAATATCTTCAATATTTCACAAAATGATCTCCCCTTGGTAATTCGGCTCAAAACCCATTCTTAATAACATGGGGAAAGGATACATAAGAAATAGAGGATATTTAATACTCAATAAGGTTAAACAAAAGACATACATGAGCATAACTTGAATATAAGGGTATGAGAACATGAGAATAACATTTGAATATCATTCCCTACTTATCAAATATCAGAAACTGGCAACATGGAATAAATATTGGTATTTTATAAGACACGAATCATAAAAAACAATAACATGAACTATTTTAGCATAACATAGGTATAAGAAAATTATTTTTGGAAAACACAAAAATATGTGATATCATTCTCTATAAGTAAAGGATTGTTCCCAAAATCATATCAATTTACTTCATGAGGACTAAACATACTAGGAGGTATAGACCACCATCCTCATTCACTATCCTTTTCTTATAAGGGATCGATTTTTTCCATCTTCCCCTAGTGTATTGAGTTTCCCCATATTCCCATAGTGTATTTGGTTTCCCCATATTCCCATAGTGGATTAGGATTCCCCATATTCAAAAAGTTGATCAAGTTTTTCCAACTTCTATTAGTGGATCAGGTTTCCACATCTTTCCATAGTATACCAGGTTTCTAAATCTACCCATTTTGGATCAGGATTTACCATATTACCATAGTTGATAAGGTTTTCCCATCTTCTCATGGTGGATCAAACCCATCGACTTGATTCCAATAAATATTTCATGAGATATAAATTTTTTCCTATGGAATTGAAATGATATATAGGTCCTATAAGTCACATAATAATATCATACAAACATTCTCTACAAGATAGTAAAACATTCATCTAATCACAACCAGTTATAAGATATGGGTTTCATAAACATAATATAGAAAAAAAATGAAATTAAATGGGTATCATAATCATTTAATCATATTATGAACTACATAAAATATATATTTTTTATAATCATTTCTTCATTAAATAACCCATTAAATGAAGTGAGTTTAATAATAATTGGTCATAGTATAACACATTAATGAGAAATGTGTTTTATAAGCGTTTATCATGGAATAACACATTAAAGAGAAACGACATTCATAAGAATCTATTATAGTATAATACACTGAATGGAAATTATTTCTATAAAAATAAATCCATCAAATCATAGATATTTCAATGAAATAATTTTAATTTTATTCTCATATCATATCCCTAGTAATCTATAAACCATACCTAATGATTTTATCATGTATGTATAGGGATTTTGAAAGATCACCAGGAATATAACTTTTCATTGAAAACCAGTTTTTAAAAAATATAACATTTTCTATATATATATATCCAAAAAACATTGAAAAAATATAAAGGAATCATGATGAGAAATCTTTTAAAACATTTCAGGAAGAAAATATAATTTACACATTGAAAAAATTTTATTTCATAAAACAGAAAACAATTTGAACACCATTTTCCTTGAAAATATTCTAGAAAAATTATAAATATTCCTTCCAAATATTTCAATTTTTTTTTAAAATAATTTAAAAACTTATAAATGATACATTGAAATAATTTAAATCATTTTTTTTGAAAAAAACCTTTCAAAAACTTATAATGGATGCTTTGAAAATAATTTCAAAAACATTTTAATCAAAATCTCTTTTGAAAACCTATTTTATTTGAAACCCATATTAAAATACAAAAATTTACATAATATTATGAGAATAATTATATTTTAAAAATATAATACTGTAAACATACATAGTAATCATTGAGGAAATGATTTTCATGATGGTGGGTAAGTTCGTATATACTGAACATTCTATATATTCCCTAACAGCCTATAAAAGTGCTTTGATCAGAAAATGAAAAAATATTACTTGTAAAACTAGCTCGTATAATGTTAGTAAATTTTTTAAAATTCAATTTTTGAATCTTATGATAATATTAAAACCTTTTTGAAAACATTTGTAGAAACTATTATTTTAAAAGAACATAAATTTATGATATAAAGGGGAAATAAAGTCATGTTTTTATTAAAACACTCTCTTAATTGTATTAACTAGAAAAGAGTGGAAAATGGTAACATTACTGTGATATTAAATTCATATAATTATTTTAAGATAATTCATAAGATTCCTTGAGTGATTTATAATAATATTTTAAAAACTGAAGAATAAACCTAAACAGTATCAATAAATGATAAGATTGAATCTGTAAACCATTACCAAAATCATTACATTAAATCACAATAAAATGGAAATTATAACATTATATGAAGATTAATATATCATTAAAAATTATTTTCATGATATAAAATTTCAAAAGGTAGTATATTAACATCATTAAAAGATATAGGTGCATAAAATGACATGTGTCTCAAAGAATGAAAATTGAGACCAGATAAATGTACCCATTTGGTAACATTTGAAAAATAAACCACATTAATAAAATAACCTAAAATGGGATTATAAATACCCAAATATTTAATTATAATTATCATATAATATATCCATGGGTAGTATACACAGAAAAAAAATGAAATGAGTGGTGAAAAAAGAGTACATTTAAAAGAAATAAAAAAGTGATATGAAATTCTCTTGCCATAAGTCTTGACTTTATTTATACACAGTCATACTTCATATAAACTAAATATAAGATAATTATTAACCTAAAGCAGAACCATATTATTATATATAACAACATATATGATTTTTTTAGGAATATATATTTCTTTTTTATTAAGAAATCCATGCTAATGTTAGGTTTCTTTTAATATACTATTTATATTTCATATAGGTTTTTGAATTGTTATTCATGATAATATTACTTATATAATGATTTAATTATTTATTTAATATAAAAAGTTGTATAAATATCATATATATTCATTATATATGTATTTTTAATACTATATATGGTGGAATTATGAAATGGAATACACCATGCCTAGATACAGTAGGCCATACAAACACAAGAATTCTATTTTTGTTTTATTTTCATATTGAAAGAAATAAAATAAATTACATATATATACATATATATTATATTTCTAGTATATTTATTATTTAAAATATTTCATATATTCTCAAAGAAACTAATCCTCAATTTATTCAATGTATGATGTGAACGAATCACATTACATTGAGGTGGTAGTCCACACATCCACCAATAAAAATATCATACATAAAAAATTGAAATCGTAAAGGTATGTGTTATATAATTTTTAAATAATAATAAATAAATCATAAATATAATATATAACATATAAAAATATAGTGCCTTTCATAATACCCAACAATGATAGATGGTAAAAAAATAAACCATATGGTTTTATGAGGTGGTAGTTTGTAGTAGACAAGAAAGGTAAGTTAATTACCCATTAGATAAAAGTTAGTATAAGTATAGGTATAACCCTTAAAAATATCATCTCAATAAATTGAGTATACTAGTGTTATTATATAAACACACTATAATAATAGTTGAGTTGGTGGAGAAAAAAATAAAAGAAAGGAGCTTGAGCAAGGATGCTACCTCTTCTTTGGATAACTCCTTTTTCTTTGCACAAAAGTGATTCCTTGGTTGCATTTCATCTCAAATGGAGGCTTTAAAAATTATGAGAGATATATTGGGAGCTTATTTTATTAGGGTTTTGTTGATCTAAATTTCAGTAGAGGTGTGAATTAGTGGGAGAGGCGAGTTCCTTTTGATATTAGAGGAAGAGTGGCATTCTTGTTAATTTTTTAAAAGGAAATTCCACTTAGTTTTTTCCTACGACAGGTGGAACCATTAATGAAAAAAATAAAAAAAGGTATTATAGGGTATGAATATTGGCATCTATTAGATTTTCAAAAAAAATTAAGTAATTTTCTCCCTTAACTATATTGTTTAGTCCCTTGTTAATATAATTGTCTTTTAAATAATTATAAATAAATTTTAATTACATTTATTAATAATTTTGTAGAAAACTATGTTGACCATATTTTAAATTATATATTATTTTGATTTCAAATATGGAATCCATTTTTTTAAATTTCAATAACATTAGTGTCAGAAAATAATTCAAATGTAATCCCACAGACGGGATGACAAAGAAGGGTTTTAATGTAAAAATGTTTAAATGTTTAGAAGGTTTATATATATAACACAAAATTAAAATTGATTTCAATAACATAAATTATATTAATTTATTTAAAATAGTAATTCTTAATATTTAAATCAATTTAAAATTTTAATTTAACTTTTAAAAAAATTCATGAAATTGATGTTTTGAATTAAAATCCTATATTTTTCAATATTCACATAAAAATGAAACTTTATTCAAAAATTTATAAAATTAACCCTTAGATATTTTTTATTTTATGATTTAAAATATGAAGTTTATTTTTAAATATAATATAAATTAATGTTCTAAATACTATATTTAATATGAGTTCTCCATTAATGGTGATAAATTAATTTTTAGAATAATATACCTTTTTATTCATAAAATTGGATTTATTCCTATCTTATACATACCAATTCTATTTAATAATTATAAAAAATATTGATTTAGTATATTATATATAAATTTTATTGAAAACATAAATCAATTTTTTTTTATTTAATGAGTTAAAATTATGTTTGTATATAGAAAAATAATTTTCTTAGTAGAGTTATTTTTTTATTTTCAAATAGTTTTTACATTCATTTATAGATAAAAGGGTAAATATTATTCATATTATTAAATCATATTTTATTCATAATATCTATCTGAAGGGCTAGGTGATGAATATCATAATATTTTAACAATAATATTAATAGTATGTTGTAGTTTTATAAAACAAGACTTTCGTGTGATGTAAGATTTTGAAGGAAACTGACACTACATGTAACACAATCCCAAAATTGTGTTCTGTGTACTAAAAGATAATCTAATTGTCTCAGGTAGTAAAATATTAACATTTTTTTTAAAACAAAAGACAAACATACCTCTTTAATATGAAAAAACTACATTTATAGTTGCATGAAATGAATGATTTTAAAACAAATTAATTAATTCAAAAAAATATATTTCAAAAATATTCAGGGTGATACATAGATTTTTCTTTCATTACCATCCTTTCACTTACCACCCATGTTATCTTATGTGTAAACCTTGTTATATGTTACCTTGGGTAAATGTTATGTTTCTAAATTTCCATTTTTAATGAATTTTTTAGTAATAATTTTTATGTTGTGGGTTTATATGGAAGGAATTTTCAAGTATGAAGACTTTGGTAATTTAGAAAAATGTATAGGGTGCAATTAATTTTAAGGGGGTATAATGATACACCACAATATTTTTTTGAATTATTTTTGTAAAATTAATTAATACATTTTGATATTTTTCATTTCATGCAATACTGAAAATTGTTTTTATAAGAACTATGTTCGTCTTATGTTGTATGCAATACTAAGATAATCATGCACTAAATGAAACATAGAGATTATATTGATGTAAATGAAACATAGATGTTAGATTTCATTTCTAACATGACTGAATTTCCACGATGGATTGCATAACGTGTAGGATCAAGTTTTACCATAAAATAATATATTATTAAAAATATTATTATTTAATATAATAAAATATAACCATTCCATTAATTTATTGGTTATGAATAATATTAACTATGTTATTAAAATACTCAGTTTAATTCATTGGTTATATATTAATTATAAATTAATATAAGAATAAATAGAATATAAATGTGATGTTTTTAAAAAAACTAGTTTTTTCCCACAAAGGTATTTTAACTAAATAAATTAAATTAATTATTATTTTTGAATGGTATTAATGAAAATTAATTTTATAAATTCAATCTAATATTATTTAAATTCCTACAATAAAGTTTGTAGGCAGAGTATAGGAAAAATCCAAATGTTATAGAAAAAAACCTAAATTTTTAGAAAAGAAGTATTATAACCTTTCAAAAGAGAACTTATTTTAAATCCATCTTTTAGAACATTAAAAAAATTTATACGTGAAAATAAAATTCTTGTTTTAAAAATAAACATATAAATTAGTTTAAGGTGGTTTTTTTGTTTTTCTATGAAGATTCATTTTTTTTTAATACTGAAAATATTGAATTTAATTTTAAAAATCATTTTTCAAATAATATATTTATAAAGATAAATTAAATTTATAATTTTTCAATTAATAATTATATCAATAATATATCAATTAATCCAATTTATGTCATTTTTGTCAATTTTACCCTAAAATTATATTTAAAATCATTGAAAACAGTTGAACATTTTTACTTTAATACCCCACATAGCCATCAAGCTAGTGAGATTATTTTGAAATTATTTATGTAACTTTTATTATTTAAATTTGGAAAAATGGATTAAATATAAAGAATTAGAATAATTTATAATATATAATATGGTAAAATTAGTTTTATTCAAAAACCATTAGTGAATAAAGTTAAATTTTATTACAGTGATTAAGAGGAAAATCAGATTAACAAGGGACTAATCCTTAAACATAAGGGCCAAAATGACCTTGAAAATTGTCCAAAAATAATGGGATTTTAATAGTTAGACTCAATACAACCTTCTATATAATTTTTTTAATTACAGGTTCCAATTTACATGGTAATAATGTGGGTGGAATTCCATTTTCCAATATTTACAAGAAAGCCACTCCAACCTCACTATAATGAGGTACACTGCCCTCTCCCTTATTATCACTTGTGAAGCCCTTTGGAACACCCAAAATATATTTAAATAATAGGCCAACATCCCTACATTCATTATAGAATAATAAAATTGGGAATAAATCAAACCAAGTAATCTCTTTGTTATAAACCAAGTGGTGTTACCTAAATAAGAGGTTACATCCTCCCTCAAGCTCCATTATTTTATTTACATTATCATACACATTAAATCCAATTTATCAATGATTATATGGTAAATTTAGTTTCTTGAGTATATTGATATGTTTCATTCTATTTATTTATACCTATATTAACAAACACATCCATCTAATTATTAACCGAGATAACGTTCGTATGTACGATGAGCAACCGCCTAACAAAACGATATTGTTTATTTCTCCATTACCACCTTTAATGGTTTAAAATAATTATAGAAACAATATTTTTATATAATAAATTTTATTTTTATGATATATTTATTCTTCATTAATTTATATATATGAAACACCTTCATTCTTTCAATTTTGTGAAAAGACAATAATTTCATTTCCAGAAGTGTCGACTACCACCTTCTCAAAGTGATAAGATTAATTTACACTCTATATGGAACATATTAAGGATGTTTTTAGGGAAATTATATTATATATAGGTAATAAAAATTATAATATAAATATATTAAATATTTCTACATATATTTAATTTACATTCTTTATTTATATATTATAATAAAACAGAGACATTGTTCATGCGTATCTATGGCCTATCGTGTCCATGAGGACTGTATTCCATTTCACATTTCTATAAATTATAGATTATAATAAATAAATATTTAATGAATATGTATGATATTAATATATTTTTTTATCTTCAATAATTATTTAAATCATGATCTAAGTATGTGTATAAAGAAGAAAAAGTCAAAACTCATACAAAAAATAACACATATATTACCTAAAATGTAACATTAAGATATAATTATTAGTAAAAAGGTAATATAATTTAATAATAATGTAATATGTGGAATTATATATAAAAATATATTTATTTGTTATATTTATTAAATATGTGGATTGAATTTTTATGGATAAATTCAAGACATAAGGTAGAATTAATCTCATCTCACTTGTTTTCCCATGAAACAAAATAAATGTTCACCACCTATTTCTTATATGTGGGGTATTTAATTCACAATGACATATTATATGTTTTATATAATAAAATCTAGGTGTATCTATTTATCTATTTTATGATCATTATTTTGTGGGTTTTATAGTTCAAAATTTACTAAATTGGTATAGTATTTTTTGGCTCAACATTCCTTCAATGTGATATATTCCATGTTATTAACCTATACTTTTGTATGGGGTGTATATACATCCAATTTATATGATATGTCATAAATATTATTATTTTAATTATATTTTTATCATCATCTATCTTTACTCATTCATGGGGATTATGATTCAATTATTCCAAATTCGTAACAGTTTATTTCTATAATATCATAATTATTGGGATTATTTTTTATTATGTTTATATTTATGAAATAATATGGTATAGATCTCATGAAAAATTATAAGATTTATTATTATATGTTTATCCATGATATCTTCATGTTTCAGTACCAATTTACACTCTTTAGTACATAAGATTATTAAGAAGATGTTTTTATAAAAATCAGACTTTATTACTCATTTTGGTCAGAAATTTCTGCTACTTAATATATGTAATTTATAAAAGTGTTTTCCTAAATTTTTTACTTTTATCTATTTATTTTTCAATAAAATTTTTACCTGTTTATTTTATTCGAAAAATTACAGTGATTATTCTTTTTTTTTTCAATTAAGGATTTTTTTTAAACATTTATGGGGGAAAATAAATGTTCAGCTTGTATGGACTTACCCACCCTTATGAAAATCATTTCCTAAATGAATCCATTGTAATTCTACAAGGTTATTTTATTAAAGAATATTTTTCCGGATATTCAAGAAATAATTTTATTTTAAGACGGTATTCAAACAAAAATTCTATTTAAAAATGAGTTTTATATATAAAAAGTGTTTTAAATGATGGTTAAAACACCATTTATCTGTTTTTTAAAGGTTGTTTTCATAGAAAAATATTTCAATGATCTCGATGATTATTTCATATGGTATAAAATTAGTTTCATGGAAAAATATTTTCAAAATTTATTGATGTTATTTTATATGTCTTATAGGAATGTTTTTCAAAATGTTTTAAGGATTTATTTATAATATTCCAATAAAAAATGTTTTGAATCTTCATAAAAGTTTTCCAAGGTTATTTTCAAGGAAAATATAATTCAAAATGTTTTATGTTTTAAAATCATTTTCCAAATCCTAATGAATATTTTAATAATGAAATATTTTTAAATGA
The DNA here is from genome assembly GCA_963277665.1 of Viscum album. Taxonomy (NCBI): domain Eukaryota; kingdom Viridiplantae; phylum Streptophyta; class Magnoliopsida; order Santalales; family Viscaceae; genus Viscum; species Viscum album. Next base: position 510,827,374 of record OY728142.1, on the reverse strand, counting down.
TATTTTAAAATTATTTTCCATCTAATATAACCTACTTTATTATTGTTTTTTCCACAGTGGATATATTTTCCAAGAATTCCATTCATATTCCTTATGAATGGTATATGTTTTTCTAGAATGAGGTTTATGATACATGTTTCTCTTCTATGTCTTATATGCTTTTAAAAATAGGATCATTTAACTTCTTATGATTTGATGAAATTTTTATGAGACCTATATCCTTTCAATAGATAATGATACGGGGAAATGTTTATGGTAGACATTTCATTTCTTAGGTTATGATATGATGTTTATGAATCCCATCTTATTTTATGGTTATGATATGATGCATGTTTTTTTACCTTATGGAATATTTATTCATGATATTATTATTTGATGAGTGGGACCTATATATCCCCCTAATTAATTGGGTAATTGTTATTGAATATATGAAATCAAGGGGTATATTGGTTGTAGGAGAAGAATAAAACCAATAAGGTACATGGGTTGAATCCCAATCCTAAAAACAAGATGGCCCATAGGTTTTAGGTCAATCATAAAAATAAGTTGGTACATGTATTGTAGCCCAAGACTGAAAGTAAGATGGTACATGGTCTGTATCCCATGCCCAGAAATAAATGTGTGGATAGTATTTTATCCCAATTTCAATGTAGATACTAAAATTATTAGCCCATTGATAACATTTTATGAAGGTCTTGGTTATTAGCCTTGATATAACATTTTATAAGATTATGTGTTTTCAAAAAATTATATGTTTCATGCCTATGATATTATAACATGGTTCATGTTCATTATTATCTTATGATTAATTTATAATGAACTATCAATATCTATGCATTGTCTCATGTATATGATCTTTGATATACATGGAGTGATATTCAAATGTTATGATCATGTTATCTTACACTTATGGTCATGTTATGCCTATGTATTTCTTTTATTTAACCATACATAGCATTATAGCTCAACTTTTTTATGTTTCCTTTACCCAGGTTATGAAGAAAGTTTTTTAGTAGGTGTAATAAAATGGGTTATATTCAAGGGAGAAGTTGAATATCTTTCACCAAGTTATGAGAATGTGTTTTTAGTTTCTAAAGGCACTAAAATATTATGGTCCTTAGAAATTAACTTTTTTAATGATCTAAATATTCTTCTTAAATTATTTAATATCCATGTATTTTAATACTGGATCACTATATCAATAAATTGGACCGATTACATGTTACACATGTCACATGATGTGTGATTTTTAATTTTATATGGAAATCATTACACCATAGCCAAGGATATGGCATGGCGTGTGTTATTCCACAGTAAAAAACATGCACTACAGAATTTTACATATTCCAGAGTTCCAAAGAACAAAATTACATTAGCCTTAAACATTTAATATAGCCACGATATTAAATGATGATCATGGATTTGTTTTGTTCAATCTTTACTAATAACACTCATCATATTCCGGTGTTCGATCTACATGGAATTCGACTACTTATACCTTGAACCATAATCACATGTCAAATAATCAATAATTGGAATAAATTGATCAATATTATATATATATGGTTATCCTCTGTCATCACACCTTAGTCAGGAACCACATTCATGGTATTGAACTATTTCCTTGTGGAATGTTCACACAAGAACAAAATTCTGGGTATTCAAAAATCCATGAGCCAAAGAAATTCCATCCAATGAATGTGTGAGGAAACATTAGAGAAATACAAGAAACATATTAGAGTAATAAACCTAAACAATTAGATGGATTTTTATCAATCCATTTCTATTATTATGGTTAATTAATTTACCAAAAAATTATAAAATAAATCAATTGTAATTGAACCATCGATGCGTAAACTAATTAATGTTTTTGGAACTCATCTATATTATAAATGGGATATCAAAATGATTTTAATCTATATAAATATAACATCATTCCTTACGATTTATTTATCTTTTTTGAATAAAAAATTTGTGTTTTCATTTCTTGCTAGATCGAGAAGATATATTATTATTAGCGGTCCTTACGATGCTACAATCAAAGATCCATGATCTTTTCACTGACCAATTATCCTCCAATATATCCTCTCAATTACCTGGTTTATATGGATAACACTATGAATTTACTTCAATGATGTTTAAAAAAGGTAGGCTTCTATCACAACATCAACAATAAAACAAGTAATAACTAAAATTAATTAATTAATTATTTTTATTTATGCACATGACAACACTATAACAAAACTCCTGAAAATGGAAAAGGATATACTTTACTTAAGAAAAAACCCACATTTAAAACTGAAAGTAAAACATAGAGTTTTTATCCATGACATAATTTAGGATATATTTCATTATTTTAGAAAAACTGTATGTGGATGATATAATGTATTTAATATTTTTATCAATACATATCGGGCCCACCTAAGCTCAGAATGTTATCTCATTTGACCTTATGGCTCTGAAAATATTCAATATAATATTATGATGGATTATTTGGATAAAATATAGTTGTTACTGTTTGAAAAAAATAACCCTTATTATTCGGTATTAATACCCAAAAAGGGAAGTGGTTTCTAGAGAGATTTTATAATTATCCTTTCATCTATACACATGAATAAGATGATTTGGAATACAAAATGATATTTTTCTATCCCAATTATTTATATGAGTAATATTTTTAGAGATCCAATCCACGTGCAACATCATATTTAATTTTAATAACTAGAGTAGAATTTGATTTATAAGAGGTATCATTCCACAAATGTCAATTAGAAAAGAGTTGTATACTTAGTATAAAATCATCACACTACCATTTGTTTTTACTAATTTTTCAATATCAAATATTTATGTTTTGGAATTTATTGAAATTTATAATTTTCCATATATTAGTGAATTAATAATAATATAATCAAATATTATATTTCAAATTGTAGGATAGTTAAAATTCATTCCTACCACCACCAAATTTTCATGATTTTTTGTCCCAATAAATTAATTAAACTAAAATTGATAGTGTGAGTAGTAAATAATAATTTCCAAATTAAGAAATCAAATGATAATAAGAAAACCTACTATATCCTAACTTATGAACCTTTATTTTGAACTTATGAAATTTATTAATCAACCTTTAACAATTTTAGTTCAATAGAGTTTGTTCGTTATCCTATTATTTTATATAACCAATTCATTAAATTTTATATACCCCACTCTGATACTAACAATGATTAGTCAACCATAACAAGGAAACATTTTATATCATTTTAAATGATTTTACATTTGTCATTATAATCAGATTACACACCAAAGATTCAAAAAGATTATTGTCTTTAAAGAATATCCCTGTTTCCTTCTTATTACACCATAGATCATCCACTTGTTTATAATATTCATTATACATGAAATCATTGTATACATTTAATACATAATATGATCCCTAAATAACTGTAAAATGAGAAACATAATAAAATAGTGAGATCAGAAACTCAATAAGTGGTAAAAAAATGTAATATATCAATCAAGTTGGTATTAATGATGATAAAGAAGATCAAAAAGGAGTAATCAAAAAACAAACATATAGGTATGAGAAAATAATACTAAAATAAAACTTCAATGTATTAGAAACATGAATCATGACACAAATTCATGAATAATTATATAAAATAAAATATCAATGTGGTTTAAATGATTATAGAATCAGAACGTCCTATTTCAATGAACTATCTTGAGATATGGATTTCCATGGTTTTTATTCATAAGGGCAAGGCATTCCCACCCCTAACATCATCTCCCCTTAACTTGTTCCATCACTAATCCTTCTTACCTCCCCAATTACTTCCTTCTTCCTCCCCTCTCACTGACCAATTATCCTCCAATATATCCTCTGAATTACCTGGTTTATATGGATAACCCTATGAATTTACTTCAATGATGTTTAAATAAGATAGGCTTCTGTTACCACATCAACAATAAAAAAATTAGTAACTACAATTAATTAATTAATTTTTTTTATTTAGGCACATGACAACACTATAACAAAACTCTTGAAAATGGAAAAAGATATACTTCACTTGGGGAAAAACCCACATTTAAGACTCAAAGGAAAAAAATAGAGTTTTTATCCATGACATAATTTAGGAAATATTTCATTATTTTAGAAAAACTGTATGTGGAAGATATAATGTATTTAATATTTTTCACAATACATATCAGGCCCACCTAAGCACAGAATTTTATCTCATTTGACCTTATGGCTCTGAAAATATTCAATATAATATTATGATGGCTTATTTGGATAAAATATAGTTGTTAATATTTGAAAAAAATAACCCTTATTATTCGGTATTAATACCCAAAAAGGTTAGTGGTTTCTAGAGAGAGTTTATAATTATCCTTTCTTCCATACAGATGAATAAGATGATTTGGAATACAAAATGATATTTTTATTTCCCAATAATTTATATGAGTAATATTTTTAGAGATCCAATCCATGTACAATATCCTATTTATTTTTAATAACTAGAGTATAATTTGATTTATATGAGGTATCATTCCACAAATGTCAATTAGAAAAGAGTTGTATACTAATTATAAAATCATCGCACCACCAATTTTTTTTACTAATTATTCAATATCAAATATTTATGTTTTGGAATTTATTGAAATTTATAATTTTCCATATATTAGTGAATTCATAATAATATAATCAAATATTATATTTCGAATTCTAGGATAGTTAAAATTCATTCTTACCACCACCAAATTTTCATTATTTTTTGTCCTAATAATTTAATTAATCCAAAATTGTTAGTGTGAGTAGTAAATAATAATTTCCAAATTAAGAAATCAAATGATAATAAGAAAACCTACTATATCCTAACTTATTAACCTTTATTTTGAAAATATGAAATTTATTAATCAAACTTAAATAATTTTAGTTCAGTAGAGGTTGTTCATTATCCTATTATTTTATATAACCAATTCATTAAATTTTATATACCCCACTCTGATACTAACAATGATTAGTCAACCATAACAAGGAAACATTTTATATCATTTTAAATGATTTTACATTTTTTATTATAATCAGATTATACACCAAAGATTCCAAAAGATTATTGTCTTTAAAGAATAACCTTATTTCCTTCTTATTACACCGTAGATCATCCACTTTTTTATAATATTCATTATACATGAAATCATTTTATACATTTAATACATAATATGATCCCTAAATAACTGTAAAATGAGAAACATAATAAAATAGTGAGATCAGAAACTCAATAAGTGGTAAAAAATGTAATATATCAATCAGGTCAGTATTAGTGATGATAAAGAAGATCAAAAAGGAGTAATAAAAAAACAAACATATCGGTATGAGATAATAATACTAAAATAAAACTTCAATGTATTGGAAACATGAATCATGACACAAATCCATGAATAATTATATAGAATAAAATATCAATGTGGTTTAAATGAATATAGACTCAGAACTTCCTATTTCAATGAAATATCTTGAAATATGGATTGCCATGGTTTTGATTCATAAGGGTGAGGCATGCCCGCCCCTAACATCATCTCCCCTTACCTTGTTCCATCACTAATCCTTCTTACCTCCCCAATTACTTCCTTTGTCCTCCCCTCTCACTATTTCTTGTATTATTATCATTTGGTTACCCAAAATCCACTATTATTTTCCATTTTTGGTTTTCATTTGAGGATCCTTGTTAAATCCATCATCAACTAATCCACTTCTCTTTAATTCTAGTTTTCCACATTTTAATCCCCATTTTGGTCTGCTGTGTTAGTTTTATGAAAGAGTTTTGGAATGTGTAGTTTGATTCATGTTTATGATCTAGGATCCAAGCTCACGTTTGGTCTCATGTTTTTAGGGTTCTTTATTTCGTGGTGGTCTTTGGGGAATTGATGGTGTGTCTTCTTTTAGTGGATTCTTTAAGGACTGGGGATGGTGGTCTAGGTTATGATTAGAATTTATGTTTAGGCCCTACCACTTAAAATATTAATATGAATTCATGTTTTTTGGATACACTACAATTTGTTCTACTACAATGGTTTTATAGAGGATTTAGGATATTCTGTTTGATCAGCTAATGGTGTTCCATGAGGTGTGACCAAAATTGGTTTTGATCCAAACCATGTTGGTTATTATTTGATGAATCATATTGATGGAGTTGTAGAGTACTCATTTAATTTTAAGAGTGTTAAATGACCAATGGGGTAAAAGTAAAGCTATATAAAATAATTATTGTAGGAATGTTGGTTTCAGAAATTTAATTTATGATATGCTGGTTTAATTTGTTCTTAAAGGATAGGATGGAGTAATTGTGATGGTGTGAACCTCTATGAATCCTCCTTATACTCATCTCTACTCTATAATCCAATTACAATTCTTTATTCCCAATCCAGCTTGTTGGAGTAGTCTCTAATGTTGTTTTCAGATATGTTATTGAGTGGCCAACAATTTCTAGGAAAAGTGACTATTGCAGGCTTCTTCCTCATTAGACCCCTGTTTGCATTTATTCTTATTGGATAATTTTGGCATATTTTTTTAGGTGATACTTATTTCTCTTTATGTAGTCAATGTTTATACTACTCTGATGGATTTGAATAGTATGGTTTGGTTTTCCATGACACCATCAGTGATCCGTCAACTAAGGTGAATATGTTCGACGAAGAGTATAATGAAGATGAGAAGAAGTTGATGTCGATAATTTTTTCATTTATTTATAATTAGTGTATTATTGATGTCTATTTCTAACTGGTGAATTGGAGATGAAGAATGTGAGCTCGAGTGTTATGGGGTGTGGCTAGAGTTGGATCACTGATCAAGATCTCATGACATGTGGTGATTCATTATTGTTGGAATAGATTCGTATAGTTGATTGAATTTCAAATTCCCGATATGTGGTTTTTGTTGATAGATTTTTTTCAATTTGAAGTTTGAAATATGGATATTTTTGGTAATATTTTGTATCATGGATAAATGTAAGGCTACTAATAAATCGTAATGTGGAATTTAAAAAATAAAATGGTGGATTTGATGGAAAAATTAATCATCAAAATATAAAATTATAAAAATAATAAAAACATCAAGGATCTTCTCCAATAACATTATCACAAAGTGGAAATAAACTATCTTATAACATAGTGGAAGAGGATATCCAATAATGTACCTAAAAAATATCTTAAGGGATACATGAATTTCCCAATGTAGTATAGTACTATATAATTATAGTCCTGACATTCACATAATGAAATAACTATATATTTGTGTATGATATGGACATGAAAAAAATAAATCATAACCTAGCATAATCAAAATGCGATAATGAAAGTTTTATATAATTTTTTTAAATTAATAACGATAAATCATAGATTGAAGGAAAGTGGATGATTCTGTGAAATTATATACCCGATTATAACATAAGACACAACAATGAAATATAAAAAATATGGATATTGATATAGAATGAAAATTTCCTAGGGGAAGATAATAATTTTTTTTAAAAAATTATATTGATATTTAATCATCCTTTAAAAAAATTCTTTTAAAACAAACATATTATTAATAAATTATATTTTTAATTTTAATATAAATGAAATGAAAATTATTTGAAAGAATTATAGACATGTTAAACCATAAATAGATGTCTTGAAAAAAATATTAAAGAAGGTAGAGTAATAAAGTGACTAAGTGAGAAACATAAGAGAAGGGAGATAAAATGATCTTCTTCACACCTTCATATAATTTAAACAATATAGGAATGGAAGAAAATGATTCCAATTTAAAAGGGGGATACATATAATTTCCATTACCATTTTCATAATATTTTAAGTGTGAATAAATAAGAAGGGAAATGGTAAAAACACATATGAATAACCTAAATATATTTATTAAAAGTAATAATACGGATTATAATTAAAATATTATAAAAATCACATAAATGAAATTTAATCATTAATCATCTCAATAAATAATAGAGATTGGGTTATATTCCCCTTACCTTTACTCCCAACTTCTTAGAATATTAAATAACTAGTGTCTTAGTAAAAAAAATTCTTCATAATCCATTTTATAACATTTTTCATAAATATTACATTTTATAATAATATATTATATGTATTCATAAATTGTTCAGTTATAGTTAGTTTTTATCACTGAATATTAGTTTTTATTATTATTTTATACTACTTTTAGTTTAGACATTTACATAATAATTATATTTTAATATGTAAATAATATATTTAATATAAATGATACTATAATTTTAATTTTATAATTCAATATAAAACCCATTTTTATTTTATGGTAGGTATCAGTATGATTAGAGTGGATGAAATTCTTAATACAGTTGTTTAGTGTATATTTTCCAATAATAACGAGTTAGTTTATAATGATAATCCAATTTAGTGTAACAATTTTTCAATCATAATAATAAGAAATTGACTCATTAATATCATACATTACTAATATTTATGTTTTCATACTCATCCGGGTTGAAAATGACGAATATGGTATAGAGTCTTCTATATATGTGGTTAAACTGACCTAAATAAGAACATGATATATGACGGAATATGAAGTAATATTAATGTATTATTGTTTTTAAAAATGAAAATTATTTTTATAAATCCATTATTATTATGGTGGATAATATTTATTAATATTAATGTTGATAAAATAAATATAAAAGATGGATGAAAACTATTTACTTTTATGGATTATTACTTTCTTGTAAAGAATTCCTTTCTAACGAAGGATTTATTCACACTCATGACCAAAATATATAAAATTTAAAGATAAGAATTTATATGAAATAATTTGGCTAGGTATTCTAGTGGAATATGACCTATAGTTATGGTTAGGATTGGGTAATGGAGGGGTCCATTAATAGATTCATTTTAGTGGTACACATTCTTGAATGCATTCTGTTATGATTAATAGAGCGGATTTTAACAATTAATGTTTCTAATTAGTAAAAAAATTATTTTTGAGATTAAATACATTGTTTAATTATTTTCTTAAAAAATTATACATCATTTTTTCATTATGTAGTTTTTTAATGTTTTTATAATTTCTATACATAATTCTTTTTTCACCCTGTTAACTTATTTTTTCACTAAAAATTTAATTGTTCCTCTAAAATAATTTTAATGTGTTGATTAAAAATATGAAATTATATTTAAAAAATTAAATATATAAATATGATAACAATTTCATTTATATAAAAAGAAAAAATACTTTGTAAGAAAATCTCAAATGAAAACTATTTATTGCATATTGAATGATTATATTTTAATTTCCAACATTCCTTATTTTTTTGAATGATATTAAATATTTATTTTAAATATTTAATATATGATTTATAAAATATTACTAAATTATTAAAAATTTATATATTTCATTCAAAACAATTTTAATAAACTAGTTAGTTATTTTCAATGAATATATGTTCAATGACCATATATTCAATGACCATACAGTGGTCGTGTTTCACTTATATAAGTATATATATTCTTACATACATATCAAATATTCATTCATCATACAATATATTTCTCTTAAAATATATAACATTTTTAATGATTTTCATTGATTATATGGTTATTCTTTATAGTATAAATATTACAAGATACCACATGGATGGATACTTTAAACCTATGATAATTTAATTTAACTATTTTTTATTCAATTATAATTTTAATAATTATATTCCAACTATCTATCTTATAATATTATTTTTCAATGATGTTCATTTTATTATATTATATCCTAGTGCGATAAATAATTTTTTATTTTTGTTTCATGTTGTGTTTAAACAAATATTTTCAAAACCTTTATGGAATAAGAAAAATTTTGTTACACAATGTTTTTACTTTACCAATGATTATGATTTATATATCACAAATACTAATATAAAAGGTAATTTGGTGGGAAACACTTCGAGTTGAATGTCATAGGGTGAGGATTTTTTTTGAAGGGAGAGAAGCGAAAAGTAATAAAATTAGCGACATCTCGTTAACATTGATATAAGGATAGTAATGAAGTGTAATGGATTTTTTGATGAAATTGAAATATTCAATTTTTTTGGAGGTAGAGGAGTCCAAATTATGAGATCTTTTGTTAGAAGTATGGATAGATTACATTTTTAATAGTGATACTTTTAATAGTTTGGTTAAGGGTGAATAAATTCTTGTGTTATTTAATTAATGTAATTTTTTCCTCAGTATACATGGAAAATATGTTTATGTGAGTTCTACAGTTTATCCTTAAAAATGAATCCAGTTTTTTTACAGATTTATCATGCTCTACGAAGGGAGTTACAGTTTCCTAAGATGAAAAAAAAGGTATTTGAGATTTTTTATATGCCTTGTGTTCTATCATGTGTAAGAAGAAGACAAAGTATCAATAGAATTGTAGGATCCTTTGGAAACTTTCCAATATAGGTGTGGATAAATATTTATGAATTTAATTATGAGTATTAATTATACCTTGATGCGGTTTTACTCCATTTTAGTTATCAGGGATCAATTGAGGTACTCAATTTATTTCATACTCATTAGGGAATCCAAATTACTGACTAGTTTGTAAAATATTTATATGATAGAGGCGGTGATGCATCATGTTGTTCTGAGGATGGTAGTATCTAATCATGGTGATAGGTTTATATCATGAATATTGATATTATTATTGTGTATGTTTGGAAATTTTTTATGCATTCAAAGGAAAATTTATACATTAACTGATGGTCAAAATGAGAAAATGATTTCAAAATGAAAAGATATATTTAGATCATATATCAATGATTTTATAAGCTTAGGGTAAGATAATATATAATAGGCGTGATTTTATTATAATAAAAATTATCATCCCTCTATTAGTATGAACCATTATGATGTTTTTTGGGGGTATCATTATTGTTTACCATTATTTTGGGCTGAGGTTAGAGGGAAAACAATTTTTGGGCTAAATTAGTCAAGTCAATGATAACATGTGTAAAATTTATTTTGGATTTCTTAAAGACCTTCCAATGTAGATGGAATTATTATTTTTAAAAAAGGACAATGTCACTATAGTTTTTAGTAAGAGACGATGCATTCATATGAGTTTATACTCAGTGTGGAAAATAAAGGTTTAGAAATGGATGAATGTTTTCACCTAGATTTAATATTCATTTTTAGAAATTATGTAGGGTTATAGAGGTAGATTATCAGTTCGTTTTACTTATACATTTTGAATGGGTTCATGAAATTTTCTATATGTACCATGTTTAGATATATTATCACAACCCTTTACATGTGATTATTTTACATGATGTGTTTATCCTGGAGGATATGACATTTATAGATTATTTAGATGAAATTGAATATGACAAAGATAAATTCATATGGGGATGAGTTATACCCTTTTTGAATGTTCATTGGAGGAATTATTGTATAAAGGGACCCAATTGGTATGGTGAATCAAATATCCAAGTGAAGTTCCTTATATTAGTTAAGTTATTCCTATTATTTTTATTAATAGGGATTTTATTATAATGATGAATGTTAAATAAGAATATATTTTTAATAAATTTTTATAATTACTATTGAATTTTTTAGAGAATAATTTTTAAAAAATATATGAGTAATTTATAGGGTAATGTTTTAAAATTATGGATTTTGTGAAATATTAAGTATTTTTATCCATTAAATATAAAATATTAATTTTTCTAGTACTATAATAGCATATTTACCCTAATGTTAGACTCAGGATGCAATTCTTACCCATGGAAGGTAATTTTTTAAATATATGAGATGATTGTGATTTTCCATTAATGTCGAGTTATTTTGTAATTTAATTAATTAAATATTTGTATAATTTAATTGTAATGGATTATTTTTATAAAATAAATGTTTTGATTATTTTATATATTATTTTTGGTGGTTATAATAAGGAATATCAAAAGAATAATGACTAATAAAATATTTATATTTATGGAATGTATTTTTTGAAAATTAATGTAGTGTAAATGGAGGATATTGAATGATCAAATATAACAAGGGAGATAAAGAGAAAGTAAAATGTTGTAATGTAATAGATTTTATCTTATGGAAATAGTTGAATGGAAAATAGATGGGTAAATCTTGGAAATTCAATTTATCCATTAAAGGAAATTAATCTCGTTTTTTATATTCCTTTTTAATTAATGAGAGATAAATCGTTATAAATTAGTATGGTATTTTGTTAAAGAGTACTGGGAAGTGAAAAAATTTATTAAATATAAATGATCATTGGTATTAATTAAAAGATTTTATATTTACATTTATTGTGTAACCATAGTACGTGCATCAAAATTCACATATCTATCAATAAATCTTTTGAATCTAGAATGATTTTATTATTAATTTAGTGAGATGATTCATAATTACCAATGGTTTGAATATATTTTAAATTTGAATTGAAAATGATTTAGGAAAATTAAATTGGTTGAATAAATATTCAAGATGAATATTTTGTATAAATATAATTTTTTTATGATGTATTTTTATGATAATTTATAAGTATATGAGTTATGAAATAGAAATAGATATGTAAATAAAGTTGTATTACAATTGATCATGAATTAATGATGATTAAATTAGCCACTTTTAGAAAATAAATAAAAGTTTATATGCATAAGAAATTTATGTATTTTTGTTGATTATTTTTTAAAATTCACATGTGAATTATTTTATGACCTTTTATGGAACAAATTTGGTGTTTATTGTTTATTATGAATAATTTTTAACTATTTTTATTAAAAATATAGGATAAAGTAATAAAATATAGTTTCGAATAGTTAAATATATTTGAGAATGTGATTTATGACATTTGAAAAAATCCAATCCAATTTTGTACAGGGGCGACGTTGCACAAGGGAAATATCAGTTGAGGTGTTACTGATGGCTGGGGATAATGTGGGTTTGAGTTACACAAGGTTCAGTCCATATAGACACTGGATCACTCTACTAAAACATGAGGCAATTTAATATATAAATAGTTTCATTCTATATTATAGAATTGGGGGTACTTTGTTGAAGACTATTACATGGTACAATGTGAAATCATTATGAGATATTCTACCATGGAATAATATTTTGATATATCCATCACAAGTAATGAAACATGATTCTTATGAGGTAAGTTGGTTGTGTAATGATTTAGTCATAGAGGCGTAACATGAATCAAGTATTAAATCCTTGATAATACTCTCGATTATGTATAAAAGGAGTTATGGATGTATAAAGGTGTGGTACATGACACATATTTATTGAAAGGGGTCTCTAATATATTGGATATGTGATGAGGTTATAATTTTTTTATTTACATGATATATGGATATTAGTTATATGGTGAATTACTCTATTTGATATGGACGTGGTGGACCTAGCTATAAGTATTGTGTAAGTATGAGTTGATGTTATTTCCTCATATGGATCTAGTTTCAGTCAACCTTGGTGGGAGTGTGGTGTATCTATGCGATTTAATTAGTTTTAACATGTTAAAAACAAGAATAAAAATAATCTAATTTAAATAATTTCTCAAATTTAGACAAAAAAAATCATAAATAAACATATAATACACAATCAAAAAGGTTTAGGGACATTAGATATTAGGTAAATAATTGTATTATATCATATTATTTCTTTAAAACCTCCAATAACTTCTCTACACATGAGTTCCGCCTTAAAATATTTTTTATATAGTTTTATTAGCAAATATGAAAATATAAGGAGTGATCAAAACTATCGATAATGAAAATACATATCAATGAGTCATAGGATTAGGCCATACGAACATGATAAAACATGAAAATCTAAGAAATAATTGATTAAAAATAACTTTTAACTGTGAAATTTATCCATAAATAATGATATAAGGATATATAAACTCAAAATTCCCTCCCTAGAAAATAACATAAACCATTGAATAAGAATATGGAAACATGGGAAAATAATATTCAGCCATAAAGGTACATGGTACAACCATAAACATATGAAATATGAAAATATAAAACTAAAATTATGTTCACAAATAAATTTTTTAATCATTAACAATCACAAGAAATCCTACAAAAAAATATGTGAATTTATCTAACCATAATCATTTCTATACGTAATGATGCGAACATAGCTTACTCAATCTATTCCCACACATAAAATCATTATGAACAGAAATATAAAGATTTAAAAAAATTTATAGAGGCCTATATTAGACTAATTCATAAAAAAATGTAATCTATAAAAATTTGTGCCATATGAAATCAATTATTAGACCATATGTTGAAAATCCGATGATAGAAAATGGTTTACTTTGTGTTTTCTTTAAGTATCACAAATTATGAATAAAGAATTAGAATAAATGTTTTCTAAAATTCAATAAACCAAAAATAAATATATCCTAAGGGAATTTTGAGGTTGATATATGGAACATAACTTCAGAGAATATTAGTCATTCAGAGATATAGAAAAAAATTGAAGCACAATATTAAAAAAGGTTATCTTAAATCTTTTGTAATTTTGTTATAAAACAATGTTTTTAAGTCACCTTTAAAACATCATTCCCCAATAAGGGTGTCCAGATATCCTTAAAAACCTTAAAAATGAATCATTTAAATGTAATGAATTTAAAATGATGAAATCTAGAATGGGAGTGAAAAAGTATAAACAATTGAGTAGAAATATCTTTTTTATCTTTTTTAGTAGTTTCAAAAACCCACATTAATGTGGTAAAGACTGGTCCCCAATGAAAGTACAGGAATCCCACCTTTTTAATATGAACATCAGGTCCTGGCCTACCCAGCACCACTAATTTTCCCGCAGACCTATTTGATTCCACCTGTAGCCCATCCATGTTCTTGATTGGATCATCATACTAAAGAATGTCCATATGTGATTGCATATGTTCTTTTAGTGTTCTTTTTCCCTAATGACACACACCATGAGAAAAATATGAAAAGGTTACCCATCCTTATACTAATTTTGGCCAATCATTCATGAAAATGAATCCATAATCTAGTTAGACCCAAAAAATGATGTTGCGCCTTGTTGAAATGGGTGGTAACATTTACTCCTATAATGCTTTAACATTTCAGGTGTTGAATTCCTCCACATTTACAGTACAATGTACTCCTTATGGACACTAAATTTCAACCTAGTCTATTCAAATTAACTTCGAGAAGGATACCACTCTAATTCAACAATAAAAACTTGCTTCAAATAACAACATAGGTATTCCACCTTATTAATATGGTCATCAGGTCGTGGCCCATGTGGATGTAATTGTATTCCCAAACACATGTATTATTCCCTCCATTTATACCCACCCATATACTTTAATGGTTCATAATACTAATATATATTCCCACATTTATACACAATTTATTTCAATGCAGTTTATCCTCACTCATACAAACACTAACAAACATCCTAGGAGGACACTCATTCTGTAACTACTCCAGGACAAACATGCATAATTTTGGAGTTCTCATTTGTTATCTCCTAAAAATAATGTGCACATTGTTTATACAGACAATAACATTTAAACGTTTAACCCGTCAACTTTCAATAACCATATTGATGAAAGAGTTATGTATTTTTCTTTTGAATACTAATAAAGGGAAATATGAAATATATAATAGACATTATATATTTTGATTTCAAAATAACAAGTGGTTTTTATAATACAAAATATATACATGGAGGAAAAAGAGTACATATAAAGGATGATGATTATTCATAAAAAAGTCATATTTTTATAAAGTAATAAATCTATTAAATTTATAAGTTTAACAAGAAAATATAATTTTATTATATAATACATGAGAATAAAATATTCTAAATGAAATGGGAATAATATCACATACATAAAATAACATAGTCAAAGGGAATTGTTGATGACTCAATGAAAGGATTTTGAGTCAAAAAAAACTATTACATCATATTTCTTCATAATAATACTTGTTAAAAAATTATATATAATAAATTAATATTTATTATTAATCTACATAATAATCAAATTTATATTTATTTTACTTATTATAATTCATTTAAAATTTTTATTTCCCATTCATTTATCATTGATAAAATAAATATTTTGTTTTAAATTGCACCATTCATTATGTGATAAAATTTTTATGATGATTTTGATATGTAATCCTTAATAATTTATTCATCAACTATATAATTTCCCTAGTTGTTACACATAAGAGTTTTATATAGATAAATAGTAAAATTGTTATTTTTTGGATGTTATAGTCATTATTCATAATGAATGGTTGAAATATACTTCTTTGGTGAATTTAAAATAAATAAAAGGACTGATTTTATTAATGAATATAATTATTTATATATCCAATAATGTATTATGACATTATACTAATGTTATCATTATTAAATATTATTACCAATATTTAATTATTCTTAATCGTTCATGATATAACCATTATAGCATCGTTAATGTATGTGGTCAAGAAAACCCAAAAAGAACATGATATAATGAATAAATCAACAAATATATGTTAAGATATATCTATAATATAAACATTTATAAAAAATAATGGTTTCAAAATAATGATTTCATATTGATATATTAGATTTAATAATAGGTCGATGAAAAATATAATGAAAAATTATTAGGGGTAGGATAACCCTAATGTTAAATACAATAAAATTATCATTGAGAGACTCTGGTAAATGAATGATTTTTAAATAATTATTATTACACGTGTTTCTAAAATGTAAGAGGTGATTTTTATTGGGAACATTTAGGAATTTATTTAACCAGAAACCAAAGTAAATTTATTCTTTATAAGGGTATATGATGGTCTTTTTATAGGTGAAATTTTGTGGAATTTTCTAAAATATCAATTCCATAATTAATAAAGAATTTAATTTCACATTGATGGAAGTTGAAATGGAAACATAATAAATATTGAATAAAAAAGTGTTATTTCTCTAGGTATTGGTATATTTGTGATGTGGTTACATCCAAAAAACATTTTTAGGGCTCAAGATCAACTAAATGTTCTTAAATCCATTGATTAATCTCTTTAAATCATGAATCATGCATTCTTTTTAAAACATTAAATTTACTAAAACATGAAAAACCTGATATCTAACCTTAATTTCAATATCATTGAGATTGATTCTACATGAAACAGACTTTTATATAATTCTACCACACTCACATACCAATTTCCTCATCAACTCTAAAGAAACTCGATGTTCAAGAAACCAAAGAACATGATGTGTGATCTCTACAACATATTGCCTTAATTGGATTTCATTATACCTCCACAGAAACTGAAACATATATTATGGGATTTATTTTTTCTCATTGGGGCTTTAGACATCCACCAAGATGTAAACCAAAACATGGTTTCCTTTTTTTGGTGATTTTGTAATCTTGAGGCTTCTATGTAGTTCATTCCTTTCTCAGTTTTCATTGGAACCTTCAACCATGACTTCCATTACACCAAATTTAGGCATCATAATTTCCAACAGGGAAATGCATAGTGTGAAATTATAAGCTCCACAATGTGGTAAAAATCTATGGGTATCTTATAACCACAATATTTAGGATCACAACCAGACAGAATTTACCTTATAAAAATTATTTCATACAATATTTACATTAAACAATTATCACATTGTTGTTTTCCAATATAATTTTTTTCATTTGGTGTTTGATTTTACAACATCTATAGAGCTCAAAACTCAACTTTTTACTATCATGGAGACACCATGTACTATGATAACTTTCCAACAATATTAATAACCCACACATCCTATGATCTCCTCTATTAAGCACAAACCCAAAATATCTTTTTTTTATTAATCTCAAACTCATCTTATCTACTGAGATTTTTATCACATAGTGATATCATTTCACTGGAAAACTTGAATGTGGTAGACCCAAATATTTTCTATCTCTTTCATTATATAATTTGTTTTTTAATATTTATTCTAGTATATTCACTCACCCTGAAAACATACTAGGAAATAGATCAAATATTCTCAATTGTTTAGATTGACCAAAAATTCCATTATACTATGGCCAAATTATTCTTAGCATTTTATGAACCCCATTTATATTACATATTGAATTAACATATCTATACATAATCATTTTTTTCATCCTTCATCCATGGCCACCACAACTTCCAGAACCAAAAAAAGGAAGATTAAAAATGTTCTGGTGAATTTTTTGGTAAATTTTTATTCAAAAAATAATTTTAAACAATAAAATTTTAATATAATTCTAAAACATTCTTAAAACAACCTCAAAAACTTTTTTGATAGTAATTTTTTAAGGATAATTTAAATCCATCGACTTCAAGAATGATCTTTATTCCCCATCCACATATGAACTGAATGTGGTTACTATGTATTCTCATTCTACTAGTCTATGAATATTCAACCACAATGTAAATTCATACACTTCAGGACCTTGTCACCAAATTCACTCAACAATTTCCAAGAAGTGGGAAATACATTCCAAAAAATTTATAAAGAACTCCAATAATACCAATTGGTTTAAATATTATCCCTACATAGGTATTACCCACAATACATAAATAATTCGAGCTTATACTTTAATCAATTAAATCCACTTCATTTGTATAACTCTTGAATTTTCAATTAGAGTATGGTATTAATTTATATTTCATTTTTTCTATCATTTTGTCAATACAATTTAATGAGTATCTTAAACTAAAAATTTATATATAGGTCTTCTCCTATTTTTGTTTTAACAACTTTGTCCTCATGATCACACACTTTCATCTAAATAATAATATTTTATAGGGCACATGACCCCCCCCCCCCCGCTTTGTATTCAAATACATTCTATTCCATTGACACATAAAATTAAAATCCAAAAACATCTTGAATTGGTCTACAAAATATTGCACTAATAAATTATAAAATTTTCACCCATTACGATTCAAACATTTTATTCCAAACTCAACATTTAGTTTCATAATTATTTCAGTGATTGTGTTTACTACCGAGAATTTCAGTCATCAATAAATAAAAATATAATATTGAAGTGGTATTCAGTGAATTAAGAAACACTATATGATAAAAAACAAATATTAGTAGTTATTTATAGGTTTAAGGGATGTTCTAACCACCTTTAAAGGGTTTCATGATAGTTTTTTGGAATAACGATTTAATGGTTTATCATTAAAATTTTATTTATCGTTAGTTTCCCTAGATGATTTTTCCACCAAACAAATATTAATTTATCAATGGTTTTGGATTAATTATTGATAGTATTTATGACTAAAAATTTCTCATGGATGTCTCTAATTAGTGGTTGTAATTGTTGTCAGAAAATATTTTCAGGTATTTTCCTGTATCAAAAATATATATTGGTTGTTTTAACTGAAATGAGATATGGTAACAAAATATGATTAGTAGTAGTTTAAAAACCCTATAAATGATTCCATGTGGTTAAAACTACACATAATTTATTAACGTATTTTAAAATATCCACCGAATTTATAAATTTTTAAATAAGATATTTAATATATTCATTATATACTAAAAAATGTAAATATATATATATAACAGAAATAATTTCATCATTTATAAAACTAAATTATATATTTTAAAAAATAATTAAATTTCATTCAATAAAAAATTAAATTATGTCATAGTTTAAAGAATATCAATACAAATATTAGTTTTGAATCATCTACTATGACACATGTACATCGTCTTAAATTCGTTACTTATGTTGTTTCCCATCACCTACTTCCCCCTTTCCGGCCTCACATACCAACATTTAAATTAATTAATTTCATATTAATAATGAGAATATTGAATAAATAATAAATAATATATAAATAAAATGATTTTTTATTTGCTCAAAATTTAGTATATGTAACGGTACAACAATGAATAATCATGTTTGTATCCACATAAATTAATTTTTCAAATAAATAAGTATTGTATGATCATTAGGATTGTTGGAATATAATATTTAAAAATTTTATTGATAAAATACACATTTAAATAAATTCATTTATCCTAAGAATTTCCAACTGTACCATATTCTCATAACTACATCAATTAAATTTTATAAGAGGGGAAAACAATATGGATAGTTCAAGGAAATTGGTCAATAAAAAATTCATATTTCAAGGTAAAAGGTCAATATAGAATTCGTATCGATTACAAATAAGGATTCATAAACTGGCCTCACAAACATAATAGATTTGGAAATAATATCATCAATATTTGGTATATTCCAAATTAAAATAGAATCCCTATGATCATAGAATTTGTAGATAACTATATATTTATATATAAAAATAATTTTACTATATTAGTTCATATGATCCTTATATATTTAATTTGGTCTTATCTTGAATTTTTTATATTTTTACAATCAATATCATTTTATAATTTTAATATATTATATATTATGAAAAAGTGATATTCATTTAACCATGTTGTCCCTTTTTAACATAAATATTAAGTGGTTATTTCCCTTAGTGACACTTGGAGAAAATCGGTCTCAGGATGAAATATCTAATGGTTTTATGAAAATAGCCTTATTGTGGCATGAACAAGATATGTCACCTATAGAGGAATTAATTTATAGTATTATTATAAATTCAAAATAAAAATCAAAATATACTATTTCCTTTATATTCGACGATACATTTTCTATTATTGTTGTATCGCTAGAGATCTCATTGTGCTCGATGATTTCTTCAGTCATTGGCCTCTACAGATAGAACAGTTGAGATCAGCTATGAATTTCATTAGTGATCTTGAACCTAATATCCCATGGATAGTTCCATACTTAATTATATTGGAAAATGATACAATGAATCAAATCCCAAAAGACTAATAATTTCATTAGTCAAGGTAAAATAGATAAATACATGAGTCATACATTACATTTCAATATGAAAATTAAAAAATAATTTTCTCCAACAATCACTGTATTCATTAAATATTTACCTTGCATATCAGTCATAGTTGATTTCATGGAATCTTTTGGAAAAGAAAGAAAATAAGGGTCAGCTCAAATAAAAAATAATGGTTAAGTAAAATGGATAAAATCCCGAATAAAAAGACATAATAAATATGGAAAGGTATAAAACTAAATACACATGTCATTTAAATATTATGACATCAAAAATAGATGTGGTTTAATCAATATGGAAAGGTAAATAACATAAAATACATGTGATAATATCAATTATATGATAATCAAATTCATCTATAGATAATATCATCATGAAAATATGATGGAAAATAATATTAACTAAAATGAGTGTAGTACTTATTACTGTTTGTCATGATTCTCAGAAACATGATACCTTTACAATCATATTCTATCCTCTTGATAGTTTAAAACATATAGGGTAAAACCCCATTGAATAATGGATTTCCAACTGATCCATCCCTTGAGACTAATGAGGCATCAATGGGCATTCATTAAGTATTTACCAACTTGTGCATTGTGTTTGCAAATCATTCCTCACATATATAATAATATATTTAATTCATAAACATTGTTCCATAATAAATATATATATTGAGTAAAGGATAAATATTTATGAATATTTAACCTGTTAATCAATTAACCTTCAATGTAAAAACGCTATGTAAAAATGGAATGTGGTTTAGGTAATAAAAATAATTGGGAAAAATAATATGGATATTTAGGGGAGTTTTAATGTTAAATGGAATGTGAATATTTCAAGGGAAATTCAATGATTATAAAATGAATCAAAGAAAATAATTTCAATAATTTCCATGGATAAAATGATCTTTAACCATCCAAATAAATAATAAGGATTATATCTATAAATTAGATACCCATTCAAGTAAGAGTATTGGGGTTTTCATTGATAAATGGATATATAATTAAAATATATTTTTGAAATTTTTGACTGAAATAACCTTTTAATTTTTAAAGGAAAATAGAATAATATTTTTCCTTGAAAATTAAATTTAAAAACTATTTATTTAAGAATTTTTTTTGTTAAATTGAATAAAACCATATATGAATAATGGCCACTATGGTTGGTAATAAAAAACAATTCATGAAATTATAGAAAAAAATTTTTAACATTAAAAAGGCTATGAAAGTGTCTTTCTCCAGAAATGAAAAAAATATTCCCTTCACATTTCTAGTAAAAGACTAATGGGAAATGATTTTAAAATGACATAATATTCAATTAATTTTTTTAATGACTATAAAATCGGAGAAATTTATTTTAAAAAATAATTTTTAGAAGTTAATATTTTGTAAATCATTTTTTGAAATCATGGTTTTTGAATAAAAACAAATTTTTGATTGAAGAGTGTAATTAATTCCGATCTATTTAAAAAATTATATATCTATTTAAGATTCATACAGTGGAAAAATGGTACTATTACATCGAAATATCATGAGTAACCAAAGAATAATAAAATCAATGGTTTTGTTAAATGATGATCAAGTAATTCCATTTAGTTCACATTCCAGAATAAACAACCCTGATTAAAATGAGATTGTAGAAAATCAACTTAAATAAACAAAAATTCAAATTGATAATCAATAAATTAATTGATTATTTGTATCAAATTTAAACCCACATTGTCCTATTATAAATAAATTATCGGTATTAAAAAATTAATTATACACATAATCATATAATTTCTATAAAGTAGTGTTATAACCCAATGAAAATAAATTGAGTTATGAATTTTTTTCCAATTGATATCTTTTAATTTATTTTTTGTTATACTAAATAATTAAAATTAAAGCGTAAAATAACAATGATAATGATGTGTTAAGGAAAATAAAATTAAAATAGGAATAATGTAAACCATATATAGGAAACTATGTGTATAAAATCAAAACATACCTAAATGAATAAAATTAAGACAAAATCCCTTATCATTGATTTCCTTTTGGGAGAATGAAATTTAACCTCATATGTAGTGGTTTCAGTAATTTTATTAAAGTACTACATAATAATTTTAATACTAATCATAGTATATATGACCTTTTCTATCATCTTATCACTCTTTAGTTAATAAAAATTCATTATTTTCATTATTTATGGTGTTAATTGTCTTGTTTTATCTTTCCTTCTTCATCATAATGATCTGATTAATTGGAATGTTATATAGGTATGTCATCTCCATAATAATAAAATGAAATTATTATAATATTTTAACATCAATTTTACTTTTAAAACCAATAATGAATAATTGTTAAGAAAAATTATGTACGTTATGGACATGGAGATAGTAGGTCTATATATGCTTGAGTAATGTTACTATTTTTCAGCAATAATTATGGAAAAGTGGTATGTAATATATTAAAATTCTATAATGAAAATTATATCATATATAAAATAAAATTTAATGATATATTCCATTCATTTTTTGTGATGTTGAAAATAGAGTCATGTCGCTTCCTCAAGGTGGTAGTTCACACACACAGAAATGATGTTATCATCATTACATGAGTGAAATGGAATGAAAGAAAATGATTTATATAATATCTTATTATAATGATAAATAATTTATTACTATAATAATTATGTAATTTATGTCACATGTATATATTAACTATATCTTTATCCCCTTCTATGTGAAGTATTAGTTATTGAAGAATCACATCGGTATGTTTGGTGGAGTATGTCGTACACACGAGTGACATTATTGTATCTCACACAGAATGGATGTTAACTAGATCTGTATTTCATAAGGACTCACTAGGTGTAAATATGATTTTAATATCATATATAATATATATCCATCATTATAGTCATCCTTGAGAGGTGGAAATAGAAAAATGAACAACATCAGTATGTGAGGTAGTATTCCGTCGTACAAAAAAACAATGATTTTGAATCCCATTTGATTTTAGTTGATAATATTTTAGTCATGACACTATTATAAATATTTCATATCTTATTTAATGTATAAATTTATTATGTCCAATTTTTTTAATAAAAATTTGAATTAAGTTTAAAACGAATTGAAATAAAGATGCTCATCGAATTATGTTACCTCTTCTTTAGGTATTATCCTTAGGTATTCAAAAAATCCTTAAAAGGTTCAATTTCATACCAAAATATTGAAAATATGATGAGGAAAATTATGTGGTAATTTTATTTGGGTATGTTTTTGTTATCCAAATGGCCTTTCAGGTGTAAATAATTGAGGATAATGAGTTCCCTTTTATAGTTGATTAGGAGTGACGTTCTTGTAAATACTCAAAATCATTCAATATTTAGAGGTCAATATTACCTAATTTGGATCCAAAATTGATAAATAAAGAGTTTTAGTGATTATATGTTCTATAAAAACTTCCAAGACACATTAAAACAAATTTTTTAAACTCTTTTACCCCTAAATTCTAAAGTTTTCTTATTTTTTTCATTTAGGTGTTTCAGTATAGTAACAAGTTTTACAAAAGATTTAATTTATCAATTAAGAAAAAATTAATGTTAATTTTATTAGATTATTTACAAAAAATAATTCAATATATAATATAAAATTTATTAAATATATTTTATATCTGTTTTTTAACTTAACATTAACACACAATCATGTAACAAGAACACATACCTCTTTAACTCTAATTGTACAAACCATTTTTTATTATTTAGGGGTCAATATACACATTATAATAGAGACATTTGTCCATGAATGGAAAAAATTAAATCATTCTTATAATTCAAAAATCAATTTGAATAATATCTTATTTTCTATAATTTTAAATAATTTAATTAAATATATTTTGTTATTAAATAACATTATTATCAATTATGAAATTAATCCTTTAAAATTAATTTAGAAATATCACTACAATGATGAAATTATAATACATTTTATTAAAAACGATGTAACATTCTTTTAATACGAATGAACTACTTTTTATGTCATTCTACAAACAATATTATAATTAGTATTAGACAATTTTAGAAATTTAATTTTATAAAATAATATTCATTTTTTAATTCCATATTTTGAAACTATATTTCAGTGAAATTTCAGGTTTTTTTCGAGAAACATCATTTTTTGGACGTATAGTGAAAAATAGTGAATTTTAAGTCAAAATTGTTTTATTAGTCTAATTTATTTTATAGTAAATTTATATTTTAATTTTTTTAAAAGTAAAAATAGAATAATTATAAATATATTAATCCAATATAGTTCATTTGATCCTTTTTTTATAATTTTGATATAAAATATTAATGAACTTTTGGGAATTCTAACTTAAAAACTCACTTTCTAACAATATCCACAAGATTAGAATTAAACATAATTTTTCTGCTTTTTTGAATTAAATTTATAAAAATTGACATACATGGTTATAATAAGAATAATATTTATAGTACAAGAATATCATCTTAATTTTTTACCAAAAATATTAGTGTATTTAATTAAAATTAATTACAGTGAATAACATAGAATTAAGTTTATCAATACAATAAACCCTAAACTTATTGTTCAAAATGTCCAAACCACTAGTTCAAAACCCCATTTATGGGACATATTTAGTATATAAAACATGTATTATTGAGTTTTTGTTGTTTTTAGAACTTTTTATACGTACAAACAAGGGTACACTATAACGACCCATACTTTACATACATTTTTAATACTTCAAAATTGAAGTACACTTATTACAACATATGACAAAACCACAAAGGACCGTATAGGTATAGTGTCTTTAGAAACTGGGAAACATAAACAACTGGTTCATAAATCTTCTATAGTGTCTCCCATTTATTTCATCATATCTAGGGTCCCTTTTTGCATATTCTACTTAATATACATCTTCCTGACCTGGGTAAAAGAAAACATACAAAAAGGGTGAGCTCAAATGCTCAGCAATGGAAAATAAAGGAAATAAAAATCATATCATATCTTTTTGAAAATCATATCCTGCAAAAGAGATCATAATATCTTAACATGGAATAAATCATAGAAGTGAAAATGAGATCCTTATAATCATAACATAAAACTTGAAACTTTGTGGCATGCACACATAATCATGGAAAATCATTTCTTGTTAGTCATGACTCATTTCCAAGATTATCTTAGCGGACAAAGTCCATTTCTGAACCGAGTTCACTCCTCGTTTCAGTCCTGAATCACTGAACCGAAATATCCTTCCGTTCCAGCCATGTCTATCTCATGAGATATAAATCTTTACCCAATGAATTGGTGGGAGATATAGGTCCCACCCATCTTATAATGAATCCTTTCTTATGTGTGCCACATATTCATAAATCATACATCATCGCATAACACATGAAACAAAAATGGAATTCTTGAAACATCATGACATCATAAAACAAATAATATAAGGTAAATGAATTCATAAAAATAATTCCCTCACAACATAATCAAATCAATGTAATAATAGGGATAAAAACAGAACCCTATATTATCTTAGATGGAAAATAATTTTGATAAAACATTTGAACTCCATTCTTGAGGAAAATATCCTTTCTACTTCAAAAACACTTTTCTCTTCTTGACATGTCATACAATTATAAACTAAAAGAGGTTGATTAAAAATAAACTTGAAAACTTATAAAGTAAGATTTTTGGAAATAATGTTTTAAAAATCCATTCTTGCCGTATAAGTTAAAAAAAACATTCTTCGTACTTTTGTCGGAAAAGTCAAAAAATACCTCGTACGAAAAACGACAAAAGATTCCTTTCATACATATTACTAAAAACTCACCGAAGGGTAGAAATGGATTTAAACAATTGTAGGTGGATGGAAATAATATTACATATTGATGAAACATGGATGTGGATGATAAAATACACCCCAGTAAATACTTACGATTAAACAATCTCGGATAAAAATGAGATTGTGATATTTCCCTTACCTTAGGTCCGACTTGCTTTGTAAGTGTCCGAACCTCCTGTATAATGATTTAAATCACGTTATTGACTTATTCCAGAATCATATTTATTGTTATTATATCATATATGGCCCACTTATGACTTTATATTACCCGTTCTTTTGTAAATTCATGTTAAAGTAGCGTTTTGGGTAAAATCGTCTCATTTGTCGTTTGTGTTTTTAACTTGTAATTATTAATATGATTACTTGGATCATGATTACTTATATAAAGAATGTAAAACATGATTTATATATAATATATATTCAGAATATATATATATATATATATAATATATCGATAAATGGAATGAAATACACCGTTCATGGAGACGGTAGTCCGTACGTACGGATGAACGCTGTTTTCGTTTCCTTATTGAAGTGAATGGAATTAAGTAGATGACATACATATAAATTTACATAAATACAGTATCATTATTATGTCATATATTTCATTAGTACTTATTATATATACTTTATAATCATTCATGAATGGTTAGTCATTGAGAATGAATCTCATCGCGTCATGGAGACGGTAGTCCGTACGTACGCACGAGCGATGATATCGTTCCCATGGTCGTGGAATTGTGTTGAAGTGTGTGTAGACTATTTCATTATCAATATCACTTTATAATAATCATATATAGTTACTCATTACACCATTATACCCATCCTATTAAGGTGGTGGTGGAAAATAGATTACACCACGGCGTGGAGACGGTATTCCGTACGTACGCACGCGCAGTGATTTCATTTTTCCGTAGGATGGATAGAAGGTGAATTAGGGTTGTTTCATATTTATAATAACATATCAGTATGTAAGTAATACTGATGTTATTACTTTGTCCTGAAACAACTAAAGAAGAAGAATTTGAAGAAGAAATAAATTGAAAAGATCGGTAATGGATATTACCTCTTCTTTGAAACGCCTCTTTGAATCCTCCACTTAGGGAACCAAGATTGGTCTTTGAAGAAGACTAGGACCTATAGGATTATTACAGGGAATTGGAGAAGGGATTTCGGTAGGGTTTGTCCGAGCTTGAGTGCTCAAATTGGTGTGAGGAGGAGGGGGAGGAGGTGTCCTTTTATAAGGGAGGAGAGGGGCACCTTAGGAATATCTCAAAATATTATTTTATAATAAAGTCAAAATCGGTTTATAATGGTTCCAAAGGGTCTTATTTCGAAGCTAAAGTAGGGATGGGTCGAAATCCTATCAAACAATATTATTTAGACAAGTTTAGGTTATTATTTTAACCTTATCAATTAGATTTAACTCTAAGTTAAATAATTTATCTTTTACCGTGTCTTTTTTGTTTTCTTACACTATATGGTTAATACACTTACTATAACATGACAAACGAACCCCAAATTGTTTATTATTAATATATATATCCTTATCTAAGTCATTTGGCCGAACCTTAGATTTTTAGGAATAAAATAACAATTAATAATATAATATTTGATTTAAAAACTATTTTGTGTCAATTTTGACACTGTTTGATATATGATTTTTGTGAAAGTCATAAAAGAATTATATATTCAAACCAAGCTGACTAAATCAACACTAATTAATCATAGTAACCTAAAAAATTAGTGGAATTCATAAAAAGTCTCAAATTACATTTATTTTTGTGTTTATAACATCAATTATGTCAATATTTCATTAATAAGATAATTATTGCATCATCATTGTGTCATAAATAAAATAAATTATTTAATGTCTAAAAATTAAAAATAAAATACCATTATATAGGAAATCGTTTTAGCTTTCTAATGAATATTTATAGTCGAATTTATCTTATTTATAACCCCATATTAAAAATTATTTACTTATTAAACATTGATTTTAACTATTTTAACTATTCATTAAATAAAATAATATTAAATGTCATAATCTAATCCAAGTGGACCTAAATGGTCATATTATATTCATAAGGTTGTTTTTGGTCGAATAACACTTATCCAATAGAATTAGAAAATGTGTTAGGGTAATAGTAATATCATATTTACCCTTAGTTACCCTATTTACTATTAACCGTGGTAAAAAAAAGTAAAAAGTTACTATTCACCAAAAATTATTTTCATCCCATTGAACCACATTTTAGTCCTTGATATTAACCGTGTCTGTCGGATTTTCAAAATTTCATTCACAGAAGCGGTAAAATTAAGTTTTATGCAAAATTCAGTTTTTAACCTACCACTTAGTGGTTTCACTATTCATAAAAAATTGAATGTTTTCAGAAAAATACCAAAATTTCACCCCAGGCTAATTTCGATATTTCGAATCCAAAAATGAGGTCCATTTTGAAAGATAAAATTTCAAAAATTTCAAAAATTGGTTATTACTATTCATAACGGCTAGTTTTAATAATATCTTAATAGTATATCGTTGAAACTCGGTATTGTGTACTACACACGCTATCGAGGAAGGTCGCGATTTCGTGTAAAGCAAGCCAAGCAAGTGTTGTGTAGAAAAAGATTCCTTTGATGATTTATATAACATAAAAGTCTCGGGTGTTACATTCTACCCCCCTTAAAATGAATTTCGCCCTCGAAATTCGTCACTTTTTAACAAACAGATGAGGATACTTCTCCCTCATCATATCCTCAAGCTCCCATGTAGCTTCTTCAAGTTGGTGGTTCCTCCATAAAACTTTCACCAATTGAGTGGTCTTGTTTCATAGGACTTTTTCGCTACGATCCAGATTCTCTATCGGTTGTTCTTCATAAGAAAGATCTTGCTCCAGCGGTACAACTTCTGAGCTAAGTACATGTGAAGGATCAGGTATGTACTTTCTCAGGAGAGATACATGGAACACATCGTGAACTTGAGAGAGATTCGGTGGAAGCGCCAATCGGTAAGCTACCTTTCCAACACGATCCAGTATTTTGAAAGGACCGATATATCTAGGGCTCAACTTCCCCTTCTTTCAAAATCTCATAACCCTCTTCCAGGGAGATATTCGTAAGAACACTTTATCACCCACTTTAAACTCAAGGTCTTTTCTTCGGTTTTCGACATAACTTTTCTGTCGACTCTGAGCTGCTCTTATGTGTTTGTGAATAGATCTGACCTTTTCTGCCATTTCATCAACGAGATCAGGCCTAATAGATTTCTTTCCCCAACTTCATCCCAGTAAGTTGGTGTCCTGCATTTCTTTCCATAGAGAGCTTCATAAGGCTCCATCTGAATACTGGAGTGAAAGATATTATCATAAGAAAATTCCACCAAAGGTAGGTGTTGATCCCAACCTCCTTTGAAATCCATGGAGCAAGATCTCAACATATCTTCTAGGGTTTGAATTGTTCTCTCAGACTGACCGTTTGTCTGAGGATGATAAGCAGTGCTGAAACTCAACTATGTATCCAGAGTATGCTGAAGAATTCACCAGAACTTTGAGGTAAATCTCGGATCCCGATCAGATATAATAGAAAGTGGTACTCCATGCAATCTTACCACTTCCTTTACATATATCCTGGCAAGCGGATCTAGAGATAAATCCTCTCTAATAGCAATGAAGTGTGCAGACTTTGTAAGACGATAAACTATGACCCAGAGAGCATTATTGCCTTTGGATGTTTTAGGAAGTCCTGTGACAAAGTCCATAGTGATGTTTTCCCATTTCCATTCAGGTATGGGTAATGGTTGTAACATCCCCTTAGACTTCTGTCTCTCAGCTTTAACTTGTTGACAAACCAAACATCGAGAGAGATATTCAGCAACATCTCTTTTCATTCCATCCCACCAGAAGTACTCTTTCAGGTCCCTATACATCTTCGTGCTTCCAGGATGAATAGAGAATGAAGAACTATGAGCCTCATCCAGCAGCTCCTTCTTTAATTCGGGGATGGTAGGGACACAAACCCGATTCCTGAACTTTATTATCCCATCACAATCAAGGTTGAATTCAGGAACATTTCTCACTTTCTTTTGTAACTCAACATCTTCTTTCTGTGCCTATTTAATCTTCACATGTATAGATGGTTGAACATTCATTTGAGAAAGATAAGATTTTCCCCTTCCATTAAAATTCCAAGATCCATCCTTTGTAAATCCATAAATATTGGATCTTTTGTGATCCTCATCATGGATAAACTAGCATGGTCTTGTCGACTTAATGCATCTGCCACCTTGTCTTCTTTCCCAGGGTGGTAATGGATTGAGCAGTCATAATCCTTAATCAACTCCAACCATCTTCTTTGACGCATATTCAACTCCTTTTGTGTGAAAATATACTTTAAACTTTTATGATCAGTATAAATATCACACCTTTCACCATAAAGGTAATGCCTCCAAATCTTTAATGCAAAGATTACCGCAGCTAACTCCAAATCATGTGTTGGGTAATTTTGCTCATGTATTTTCAACTTTCGTGAGGCATAAGCTATCACCATATATTTTGCATAAGAACACACCCCAATCCCTTCTTGGATGCATCACTGTAGATCACAAACCTTTCTCCACTACAAGGCAGTGTGAGCACAGGTGCACTGGATAACCTTCTTTTCAACTCCTTGAAATTCTCTTCACATTCCTCTGTCCAAACAAACTTAACTCCTTTCTGAGTCAACTTGGTGAGTGGATTAGATAATCGTGAAAAATATTTTACAAAACGTCGATAATATCCAGCCAAACCAAGAAAACATCGGATCTCAGTTACTGTTGTTGGTCTCGACCATCTTTCGATAACCTCTGTTTTTGCTGGATCCACAGATATCCCCTCTTTTGAGATTATGTGACCCAAAAAATGCAACTTTTTGAAGCCAAAATTCACACTTGGTAAATTTGGCATAAAGCTTCTCCTTTCTCAGGGTCTTAAATATAATTCTCAAGTGATCTTCATGCTCTTCCTTTCTCTTTGAATAGACAAGAATATCGTCTATAAAGACTACCACAAATTGATCAAGATATTCTTTAAAGACTCTATTCATTAGATCCATGAAGATAGCATGGGCATTAGTAAGACCAAAAGGAATCACTATAAATTCATAGTGTCCATACCTTGTACGGAAAGCCGTCTTTGGTATATCCTCCCTTTTGACCCTTAATTGATTATACCCTGAACGAAGATAAATCTTGGAAAATTATTGAGCTCCGTGTAGTTGGTCAAATAAGTCATCAATGCGCTGGAGAGGATATTTGTTCTTGATAGTGATCTTGTTAAGTTCTCGATAATCAATGCAGAGTCTCATTGATCCATCTTTCTTCTTAACAAATAGAACAGGTGCTCCCCAAGGTGACGCACTAGGGTGTATGAATCCCTTATCAAGATTCTCTTGGAGTTGATTCTTCAATTCCTGCAACTCAATTGGGTCCATTCTATAAGGTGTCTTTGAAATAGGCAAAGCACCCGGTATGAGTTCTATTGAAAACTCAACTTCACGATTTGGTGGAAGACCCGGTAATTCCTTGGGAAAGACATCATCAAACTCCCGTACGATGGGCATATTCTTAATCGCAAGTTTCTCACCAACCATTTGAGATAAATAACCTTCATTTAGTGGAATCAATACCCATAAAATGGAAGAAATTTCCACTGGAAGGTTATGTTCATCCTTGCATTGATAGATGATCATAGATTGATCTGGAATATGAAATGTGACTTCCCTTCTTTGGCAATTGATATGAGCTCCATATAAAGAAAGCCAATCCATGCCAAGAATCACATCAAATTCCACTATAGGAAGGATCACAAGATTTGAAGGAAGCACTTTCCCACAAACTTCGATCGGAGAAGAATTATAAACTTTTTATGCGATTGATGTGCCATTAGGTGTTGTCACAGCTAACTCAACATCTAATTGTTGAGGTAATACGGTGATACCCTTAGAAAATTATTCAGAAATAAAAGAGTGGGTGGATCCAGAATCAAATAAAACATTTGCTACTTTAGAGTGGATGGTAAGTGTACCTTTCACCACATCGTTATCGTACTCCACATCGCTGATAGAAATTGCATGTGACTTTCCTTTGTCTTTAGCCTTAAGATTTTTTTGACGTTGACCATCATCATCAACCCTTGGATTTGGGCATTGATTGGCATAATGCCCCATCTCCTTGCACTTGAAACATTGAAGTGTAGTAGGTTCATTCTATGTATCCCTTCCTTTGTTTGCATCATTAGACATCTTCTTCCCATTATCGCGGCATTCAAATGCCTGATGACCTTCCTTTCCACATTTGAAACATTTACTTGTCCCTTTAAGACAACTCCCTCCATGTTTCTTTCCACACTTTGAGCATAAGGGAAAGCTCATCTTCTTTTCAGTGTGCTCTTTAGATTTTCCTTTGAATTCCATTTTCCTCTTCTTATCAAACCCATATGACTGATGGGTTACTCCAATCTCCATCTCGACTTTGAGAGCACATCGAACGATTTCCTCGTAGCTATTGAAGTCCCTTATGGCTAACGCCCTTCGAAGACATGGTTTTAAGCCACTAAAAAATCGATCGATCTTACTCTCAGGTTGGATGATAATACCAGAAGCGTACCTTGCAAGTCTTGTAAATTTTTCTTCATAGGTACCAACAGATTCATCATCCCTTTGCTTCAGTTCAAGAAACTCTTTCTCCATCTTTGTTCGGAGAATACGAGGGAAGTACTTATTGAAAAATAAGTTCTTGAACTCGTCCCATTCCATGGACTCAATTTCATCCCTTTGCCTCATAATCTTAATAAGATTCCACCATTGATCAGCATCTCCTTCCAAACGATACACTGCTAGGATGACTTTATCATGTTCGGAACATTTAAGAACTGAAAATATCTTTTCAGTAGTACTAATCCATTGTTCAGCAACTAATGGATCAGTAGACCCGCTGAAAGAAGGTGGATGCTTCCTCATGAAGGATTCAACAGTATGTTGCTCCTTCCTTTGCTCGTTTGGAAGTCCTGCGTGATTCATAGCTTGAGAATGTTGTGTGAGCATGGCTACAAGATTTTGTATTCCAGCTCCCATATCGATTGGTTGCTCAGAGGGACAATAATTCCATTGCCCGTTGCATTCCACATTAACACGATTCCTTCGGGTTCTATCCATTGACTAAAACAAAGAAGAATAGCGTGAGCAACACTAATTATAATAGGAAAACCATAAAATTTCACACTTAAGGGTTTATCCTAGTTTATTCATGGATATTTCTAAAACACTAATATTGTGCTCTATGCTTAGACTTATCCTTAGGGTTCTTACTAAGGCTTTCACATCCTAGTTTCCAAAGGTTGACTATACCTTTCCTCTGATACCAACTATAACGACCCATACTTTACATACATTGTTAATACTTCAAAATTTAAGTACACTTATTACAACATATGACAAAACCACAAAGGACCGTATAGGTATAGTGTCTTTAGAAACTGGGAAACATAAACAATTGGTTCATAAATCTTCTACAGTGTCTCCCATTTATTTCATCATATCTAGGGTTCCTTTTTGCATATTCTACTTAATATCCATCTTCCTGACCTGGGGAAAAGAAAACATTCAAAAAGGGTGAGCTCAAATGCTCAGCAAGGGAAAATAAAGGAAATAAAAATCATATCATATCTTTTTGAAAATCATATCCTGCAGAAGAGATCATAATATCTTAACATGGAATAAATCATAGAAGTGAAAATGAGATCCCCATAATCATAACATAAAACTTGAAACTTTGTGGCATGCACACATAATCATGGAAAATCATTTCTTGTTAGTCACGACTCATTGCCAAGACTATCTTAGCGGACAAAGTCCATTTCTGAACCGAGTTCACTCCTCGTTTCAGTCCTGAATCACTGAACCGAAATATCCTTCTGTTCCAGCCATGTCTATCTCATGAGATATAAATCTTTACCCAATGCATTGGAGGGAGATATAGGTCCCACCCATCTTATAATGAATCCTTTCTTATGTGTTCCACATATTCATAAATCATACATCATCGCATAACACATGTAACAAAAATGGGATTCTTGAAACATCAGGACATCATAAAACAAATCATATAAGGTAAATGACTTCATAAAAATAATTCCCTCACAACATAATAAAATCAATGTAATAATAGGGATAAAAACAGAACCCTATATTATCTTAGATGGAAAATAATTTTGATAAAACATTTGAACTCCATTCTTGAGGAAAATATCCTTTCTACTTCAAAAACACTTTTCTTTTCTTGACATGTCATACAATTATAAACTAAAAGAGGTTGATTAAAAATAAACTTGAAAACTTATAAAGGAAGATTTTTGGAAATAATATTTTAAAAATCCATTCTTTCCGTATAAGTTAAAAAAACATTCTTCGTACTTTTGTCGGAAAAGTCAAAAAGTACCTCGTACGAAAAACGACAAAAGATTCCTTTCATACATATTACTAAAAACTAACCGAAGGGTAAAAATGGATTTAAACAATTTTAGGTGGATGGAAATAATATTACACATTGATGAAACATGGATGTGGATGATAAAATACAGCCCAGTAAATACTTACGAATAAACAATCTCAGATAAAAATGAGATTGTGATATTTCCCTTACCTTAGGTCCGACTTGCTTTGTAAGTGTCCGAACCTCCTGTATAATGATTTAAATAATTTTATTGACTTATTCCAGAATCATATTCAATGTTATTATATAATATATGGTCCAATTATGACTTTATATTACCTGTTCTTTTGTAAATTCATGTTAAAGTAGCGTTTTGGGTAAAATCGTCTCATTTGTCGTTCGTGTTTTTAACTTGTAATTATTAATATGATTAATTGGATCATGATTACTTATATACAGAATGTAAAACATGATTTATATATAATATATATTCAGAATATATATATATATATAATATATCGATAAATGGAATGAAATACACCGTTCAGGGAGACGGTTGTCCGTACGTACGCATGAACGCTGTTTTCGTTTCCTTATTGATGTGAATGGAATTAAGTAGATGACATACATATAAATTTACATAAATCCAGTATCATTATTATGTCATATATTTCATTAGTACTTATTATATATACTTTATAATCATTCATGAATGGTTAGTCATTGAGAATTAATCTCATCGCGTCGTGGAGACGGTAGTCCGTACGTACGCACGAGCGATGATATCGTTCCCATGGTCGTGGAATTGTGTTGAAGTGTATGTAGACTATTTAATTATCAATATAACTTTATAATAATCATATATATTTACTAATTACACCATTATACCCATCCTATTAAGGTGGTGGTGGAAAATAGATTACACCACGGCGTGGAGACGGTATTCTGTACGTACGCACGCGCGGTGATTTCATTTTTCCGTAGGATGGATAGAAGGTGAATTAGGGTTGTTTCATATTTATAATAACATATCAGTATGTAATTAATACTGAGGTTATTACTTATTCATGAAACAACTAATGAAGAAGAAGTTGAAGAAGAAAGAAATTGAAAAGATCGGTAATGGATATTACCTCTTCTTTGAAACGCCTCTTTGAATCCTCCACATAGGGAACTAAGATTGGTCTTTGAAGAAGACCAGGACCTCTAGGATTATTATAGGGAAGTGTAGAAGGGATTTTGGCAGGGGTTGGCCGAGCTTGAGTGCTCAAATTGGTGTGAGGAGGAGGGGGAGGAGGAGGTGTCCTTTTATAAGGGAGGAGAGGGGCACCTTAGGAATATCTCAAAATATTATTTTATAATAAAGTCAAAATCAGTTTATAATGGTTCCAAAGGGTCTTATTTCGAAGCTAAAGTGGGGATGGGTCGAAATCCTATCAACCAATAGGATTTAGACAAGTTTAGGTTATTATTTTAACCTTATCAATTATATTTAACTCTAAGTTAAATAATTTAACTTTTACCGTGTCTTTTTGTTTTCTTACACTATATGATTAATACACTTAGTATAACATGCCAAACGAACCCCAAATTGTTTATTATTAATATATATATCCTTATCTAAGTCATTTGGCCGATCCTTAGATTTTTAGGAATAAAATAACAATTAATAATATAATATTTGATTTAAAAACTATTTTGTGTCAATTTTGACACTATTTGATATATGATTTTTGTGAAAGTCATAACAGAATTATATGTTCGAACCAAGTTGATTAAATCAACACTAATATATAATAGTACCCTAAAAAATTAGTGGAATTCATAAAAAGTTTCAAATTACATTTATTTTGGTGTTTACAACATCAATTATGTCAATATTTCATTAATAAGATAATTACTGCATCATCATTGTGTCATAAATAAATTAAACTATTTAATGTCTAAAAATTACAAATAAAATACCATTATATAGGAAATCCTTTTAGCGTTCTAATGAATACTTATAGTCGAATTTATCTTATTTATAACCCCATATAAAAAATTATTTACTTATTAAACATTGATTTTAACTATTTTAACTATTCATTAAATAAAATAATATTAAATGTCATAATCTAATCCAAGTGGACCTAAATGGTCATATTATATTCATAAGGTTGTTTTTGGTCGAATTACACTTATCCAATAGAATTAGGACATGTGTTAGGGTAATAGTAATATCATATTTACCCTTAGTTACCCTATTTACTATTAACCGTGGTAAAAAAAAGTAAAAAGTTACTATTCACCAAAAATTATTTTCATCTCATTGAACCACATTTTAGTCCTTGATATTAACCGTGTCTGTCGGATTTTCGAAATTTCATTCACAGAAGCGGTAAAATTAAGTTTTATGCAAAATTCAGTTTTTAACCTACCACTTAGTGGTTTCACTATTCATCGAAAATTGAAAGTTTTCAGAAAAATACCAAAATTTCACCCTAGGCTAATTTCGGTATTCCGAATCCAAAAATGAGGTCCATTTTGAAAGATACAATTTCAAAAATTTCAAAAAGTGGTTATTACTATTCATAACGGCTAGTTTTAATAATATCTTAATAGCATATCATTGAAACTCGGTATTGCGTACTACACACGCTATCGAGGAAGGTCGCGATTTCGTGTAATGAAAGCCAAGCAAGTTTTGTGTAGGAAAAGATTCCTTTTATGATTTATATAACATAAAAGTCTCGGGTGTTACATACACCAAGCTTCTTTAAAAAAATACCATGTGTGTCCCCTCTCTCCTTTATAAAATGCCACCACTTCTCCTACTTCTTCACACTTATAAATCCTATTTGTACCATCCATGATCTACCCAAATATATCCAAAATATCCCTAAACTCTTCCTATAAGCCTCACCTTTAGATGAAATCCATCTAAGGAATCTATTTGGTGAAACCGAAAAGGATTTACCTGAAGAAGAGGTAACACCCTTCCTCAAGCTCTTTTATTTTATTTTTATTCTACACACAATATATTATTCTTATTCCATTATTATATAGTAAAACATGTATCCTATATATTCTAATATGTTGTTATTATATGGTTTATAAATGAAATTACAGACACTTTCATCTAATGGGTGTTAAACTTACCCATCTTTTGTGTGGGGAACTACCACCTCACGAAATTATGTAGTTCATAATTCCATTACCACCTCTCATGGTGGGGAATTATGATGGAAACTATATTTTTACACATTATAGTTTTTATTTATCATTTATTTATGATTATCTAACTATTATATTACACTTACCCCCCTGATTTCCCTTTTTGTAAGTACCATAATTTCATTTGGGGAAGTCTGGACTACCGGCTCCCCAAAGCGATGTGATACATTCACACCATGCATGGAATATATTATGTTTGTGTTTAGTGGAATTATAAGATATATATGAAATAATAATTCATCATTAATTATATTAAATATATATAAATTTCTTTCATTTAATTTCTTTCTTTCAATACATCAATAAAATAGAAATGGTGTTCATGAATACATACAACCTTTCATCTCCATGAACAGTGTATTTCATTTCAGACATCCATGTTATATAGATTTTTATAAATAAATTTATTAAGAATATATATTAATAATATATATTGTTATACATTGTTGAAATAATTAAATAATATTATATGTAATATTATTAAGAATAAAAAGTCATGACATATTTAAAAAATAAAGAGGATGTTTCCCAAAACATAACATTAATATAGAGTTGTTAATAAATGGGTAATATAATTTCATAAAAAAATATATGGAATTAGATAAAATAACATAATTTTTTTCATTTATTTATTAAAAATTTATATTTATTATATAGTAGTTTTGAACAAGTAAAATGAAAGTCAAGACTTATGGAAAGATAATTTCATCCCACTTTTTATTTCCATAAGATAAATTTATATTCCCCACTATATTATTTTGTGTAATTCATATAATACCCTATAACCTGTTGTATCATTAATTTTCATTATTTAAGTATTTTAAATTCTTTATACTATTATTATTATTTCATGGGTATCATGATTCAATGGTTCATAACTAGTAATGGTTTTATTATCTCGCTTTTATTTTATGTGAGATAAAATCCATGATCACCTCATAATTTTTAAATTTGGTGCGTATACTACCCTTTGATGTACTCCTTTATTAGTATACTTAAATTTTTAGCCATTTACATATCCATTTTATGGTATTTCATAAATGGAGTTTATAGTTGAAAATTTCTAGATTTGTAAATTATTTTTTCTCAATTTCCTTCTTTGTAACACATGCCATGTTATGCACATATATTTTACAATAAGGTGTATATATTACCCTTTACATGTTAAATAATGAATATATTTATTTTAATTATATTTTTAGATAAATTTTATTTTATTTAATTAAAAGGGGTGCATAACACAATGATTCTATGTACAAAGAGTTTATTGAAATAATATAATCGTTTGTCGAGATTATTTTTTATTTTTCTTACATCGATGAAATTATATAATCTATCAATCATGAGATATTTTGAATTTTATTATCCTATATATATTCATTATATATTATTTTAATGGTCTCATTTTTCCAATATTTGGTATATATGATGATTAAGAAAGTGCTTTTAAGAAATGCCAACTTTACCACTTTCTCAAGCCATAAAATTGTGTTCTTTTAAAACCTTGTTTTCAAAAAAGTTTTTTTTATTTTTTACAATAATTAATTATAAGATTTCAATTTATTTTAAAATAAATAGTTTCTAAAACGTTTTAAATATTTATCAATAATTTTTATTAAATTTTTTTGAAAGAAAAATATCTTTAAATGTTTTGAATATTATTTTATAATATTCTTGGGGAAATTGTTTTTAGAATGTTTTTAGGATTAATTTATATGTTTTCAAGGAAATAGTGTTCAATTTTTATTCAAGCTTCTTTTATATATTTTCTAGGAATATCATTATTCAAATTTTTTCAAGATTCTTTTATAAATTTTCAAGAATTTTTTTTTTCAAAATTATTTCATTAATTCATTATATGTTTTTTATACATTTTCAAATAAAATGGTTTTTATAAAGAAATTATGATTTAAAAAAACTTTTCAAATAAGAGAGGATATTTTACTTAGAATTTTTTTTTAAAAAATATATTTCTACATTATATTCCATCTAAGGTGATATGTGTTGATGTTACTCATACACTTATTGAAAATAATTCAATTATTCCATTCATATGCTTTCACTAATGGTTCATATTTTTATGTAATGATTCCTATGTCAGAAATTTCTTCTTCATGTGTTATATGCTTCTAAAAACACACATTTCTGGAAATTATTGGATGAAATAATTATGAGACAAATGTATTTTCCATAGGTAATGATATGAGTATATTTTTATGATACCAATTTCATTTCATAGGTTATGATGTGGTTATTTCTTATCACCTTATGGAATATGAATTATGTGATGAATGGGACCAAGATCTCACTCCAATTAATTAGGTAATTGTGGATGACTCATGAGTATAAATGTTATGCATGAACCTAATTACATTTTCAAAATGTCACTCTTAGACCGTGATTCATGTCCATATTTTTATATGCGAACAAGATTACATGTTCACTATATTATGTGTGAACCTTTTTTTGTGATCATAATGTTAGGTGTGAACCTGATTACATTTTCACAATGATATTCAGGGTTCTGGTTTCATGTCCATATATTTATGCATGAACTTTAT
Organism: Viscum album; assembly: GCA_963277665.1. Lineage (NCBI taxonomy): Eukaryota > Viridiplantae > Streptophyta > Magnoliopsida > Santalales > Viscaceae > Viscum > Viscum album. The sequence goes on along the minus strand of OY728142.1, from coordinate 510,786,348 downwards.
TACACATTAACAATTTTATGCATGTACCGAGTTCAATGAGAAAATCTTTCTGCATGGACCTTGTTACATGTCTATAAGATTATTATATGGTATGATTTCATGTCCTTAACATAAAATTTAGTCATGATTCTTCTTATACATCTTCATGATGTAATATGGTAATGTGTATCACATATCTCATCCATATGATATGCATTGATGAACTATGTTCCCTATTATATTATGATTCATGTGTTATAAACTCATAATAATTATTTCATGATTCATAGTTACTATCTTTGATATTTATGGTATGATCTTTTAATTATACAATAATATTCTCATACCTATATGTTCATGTTATGATTTCAAATTTATTTTATTTACCCTAACTGAGTAATTGAGTTAACCCTTTTCTTTTATTTCCTTTCCCTGGGTTGTGAAGAATGGGCTTTAAGTATAATAACATGGGGAGATATTTGTGGGAAGAATTGATGATCATTTACTATGTTAAGAGATTTATATTCCACATTTCAAAAGGCAATAACCTGATATTGTCTTTGGGTGTCTGTTTTTGTACACTATTAAGTGTTCTAAAAAATAATGTGATGATTATATATGTTATGAATGGGTTGTTAAAGGAAAGTTATTCTATCGAACTTTATGTTTTTTTGTATTATTTTTGAAACAACTATGGCATACCTCATTACTTTCTTCTTCATTGTCCATTATAATCTCTTTTGGGTTATTTTTTATTAGTGTGTATTTATAGAAATAAACATACTTCTCTCACCCGTCTTGAGTATCTAATTCATTTTCCTATATATTTTATTATACTATATTTAATATAGCTATTATTATTTTAAAATAAAAGGTGTTTGTTGAAATGTTTATGGAGCTCTATTTTTATAATTTAACACATTTAATATATTTCTCAGCATAACAAATTTTCTTTAAATGTAATCATTGTTCTTTTAATTATAGGAATATATAATTTTTATGAATTCATTTTATATCATCCCACTATAATGTATTTATATATATCCAATATTAGTACACATTAACCATCTATGTAGCACCCTAACATGGGAGCTAGGTCAAAACTGTGATATGAGCCAAAGATACATGTGGTTTTGAGAGTGTTTCAAGTGTGTCGATGGTTGGGAATCCACTTTTTCTATGTGTATAGATAGATTCAAATGGTTTTTACAAATCATGCTACCTCCTAGTAGAAACTATTGTACCTCCATTGGCTTTGGACATAGTTTATCATACCACACATTATATGGAACATGACCACAAGACACCTCTACGAATTTTAGAAGAGGGGATTTGTATAGACTGTGTACTTTTTGGGAGTCCAGGTGCCTTGCCTTTGTGAGGTTTTGTTCCTAGAGAGTTTGTACCATAGTGTTCAGGCATTTTTATCCAAACCATGAGGGTTACTTAAATAGTTGAAATTAAGTAAATTCCACTCATACACTTTTATTTTGTTCCTCTTCGCATTTTCTCCAAACATGTATACATCAAATAAGATCCTCTCTTTTAATATATTCCCTGGGTGTATATGGATTTTTTCTATCTAATATATTATCTACAATATATTGGAGGTTATATGTTTATCTTGGTAATTCCTTTTATCATTTATCCTCTTTTCATATTTTCTATTTCTAAATAATGTGCTAAATTAGTGCAAGACATTTTACTCAACTTTGCGAGTGTTTACTTAAAATGACAATTTCCCTTCATTTGGATCAATTTAGAATCCAATAGTATATGACATAACTTTTACTAGTACGATGATGGTGGTTCCTATCATCCTCCATGTTTTTAGGGTTGATTCGGGGGTTCTCACTTATTTCCGCATGAGGATTTATGAAGGTATAATAAATATAATTAATGGATTGTCTCTAAAATTATAAATTTATGATGTGATATACCTAGGGGAATGATCCTGTTTCCCAATATACGGTTAAGCTGGGTAATGGGATTAGACCATCTTGGAAAAATTATTTCAATCATATGTTTTTATTTAAATTAAATTGATTATATAGAAATTTATGGTTACATGTGAACATGTTAGTCCTAGCTCGAGGATTGATATGGTGATTGACCACCTAAAGTGAGATGAAATATTGGTTGGGATGGACTTGTAATAGGTTACATGGGGATATAATGATCACTAGGATGGATGAAAAAAAGTGGGATTGATGTGATAAGATAATTAGGATTGGATCATGAACTATATTACATATGATAGTGATGACTGTCATTATTGAGCATCATGTTTATAGGGGAATGAGGTTTCAGATTATGTTACTTAGGTACCATGTTTATATTATTTCCACCCACCGAGATAGGTCAATGTGATTTTTATGTCATGTGAAAATAGATATGTCTCAAATGATGAATTTTCGATGACCAATCATGTGGGTAGAGGCCTTCATTAGTTGTAAAAATAGGACAGTGTTAAAGATCAGTGATGTTATAGGTGCTTTCTACAGAAAGGCACATGGATGGATAGAGTCCATTGATTGGAGGTGTTGATGCCATCAGTTGGGGTCTTAGGCTCTCTTTATTTATTGAGGCCTTGGTTTAGGACTTTTAATGATGAATATTATCGTGCCTCAGGATATCGGGTGTTGATCTAATGGTGATTACTGTTGAGTATATAAATTATTGTTCCTTAGGGAATTAGTGTTTAAGCCTAAGGGATCTTATAAGACAGGGTTTGAGGGACTAGGCAGTTATTGTTTGGGTATTCTTTATGAACTCATATAATGAGATTAATTGCACAAGGACCTGTGTTTTGTTTTAGAGGTGGAGCCTAATGGTTCATCTAGGATTCACTTTCATCAGAAGATACCTCAAAATTATCCCATTGATAATTTCAAATATAATTATACATATTAAAAAAATTATGTATTACTTATTTATAATTAGAGGAATGTGATATACCAATAATTAATGATGTAGGTAATCGTTTCCTTATGGCTATTGATCATAAGGAAATAAGGCTATTATTTATTCAACATGTTTATAAAATCTATTTATATTTATAATACCATCATTAATAGGGATGGATTTTATGAAGACATTGCCAGTGGCCTAATGAGATTCATTCTCACATCCTACTGGGTCCCCTCAGGATGCATGTAAACTATAAACATTTTTTATTAGGTAAGGGATCAATCATAGGAGTTTAAACTAAGTGATCATGTTGGGATTTTTATCATGGGATGGATGCATGCGAACATCATAGAGTACATTTTTAGATAGATTTAATTTTGTTATTTTCAAATATTTTATAAAATCAAATAATTATGGTCAAAAATAGGAGAACTATTTTTCTTATCATCATGTATGAACTGATATAATATAGAATGTCTCGTTTTAGTAGCTATAAAGGGTGTTTAGTTATATCAATGGTATATTTGGTCATGTTGACCATTATAGCTTCTATTTGTTTATGCTTACTCTATTTCATGATATTGCTTTTGATATTTATGGTTTTCCCTCAAATCATATATATACATAGACCATTATTATATTCACTCCCATAGGGTTTAGTCTCCACATTATCAAATCTTGACACCCTCACTACTAGTTGTAAGACTTTGGTATATAGGGAGGCGCCCTTAAAGCCACATGGAACTCCACATAGAGCATGGTTTTTAATATTTATCCTAGGTATTGGAGATAAAATGGTATCATGTAAATTTCTTCCATGTAATTAGTTGCATTGATCAGTTAGATTCTAATGGTATCAATGCTTTCATTTTAGATGGTCTTGATATTTGGTTTGTGGTAGACCCCAGACTAGGATGTTTTCAGAACTGCACAGAGAGATCAAGTATGGGTACCAAAATCCCCATGAACAGGGTAAATATGATGTTTCTAGGGGTAGTATATTGATTTTATCCTTTTTAATTTTATATTTTGTTCTATTTCAACATAGAGTGGTGCAATTGGGGTTGATGTTTATCTATGATATGGGTTTTGAATTGGGTCTTAGTATGGAATGAGATATGTGATTATACTTTATGATAGTATTATAGAAACATATGAATATGTTTTTTCTTGTTATTTAAATTGGGTTTTTGGATTACGGTAAGAGGTGTTGGAATTTTTAAAGTGTCAATAAAGTATGGTAATCAATATTTTCCCACTTTTCCTTTTTTTGTAATTTTACTCAGTTAGCACAGGCTTTTGGTTATAATGATATATATATGTTATGTGATATACATGTGATATATGGGAATGACCCTAATGAGTGTAGGAAGAGATGAATGTATGGGTGATCAATTTAATGTGAGATCAAAGAATCTAAATAGTATCATTTTATAAAACATCTATTGTGGAATTCCACTCAACTACCACAGATGAAATCTGATGCCTGGACTACATTAATTAAGGAAAGGGACCATGAAAGTTTTATACATGTGCTTCATAACACCAATGTGGGTAGGAAGGGGTCTATGATGCTGGGATATGTGTTATACTTGATCCAGATATGGGTATATATGGGGCCAGGAGGCCGAATGTCTTATCACTACAATGTATGATAGAGGATTTTATGGGTGGTGAGATGTGATACCTTTTACATCTTTCAAAATCTATGAAATATATAGGTATATACTGTTATTGATTTCTAACCATGATATTGGTATTCATTAGGAGGCCACCTAGATGAGATCTGATGGAGTGTCATGAGTGAATCATTTGGTACCACATGAGAAATTCATGAGATGAGGCCCATGAGGGTCTGGATGATGCCTAGGAGGTTTTGTATAATCATCATCTTTAAGTATAAGCTCATGTGCAAGAGGAACATCCACATTATATGACAACTTTAGGGCCATGAATTCAAGAGAAGATTAGGCAATGTTTGGTTTAGGATATCCAATGTATTAATAAGGGAGCTTAGGGATTTGAGCCAACGTAGGAATATTTGACTCGTGAGTTCTAGTAAAAACTCCTCCACTATTTTAAGGTATGGGAGGACCAATGGGGACATTTAACTATATATAAGCAATATAGTCCATCTCAAAGTAGATCAAGACACCCACTGGGTTGAGGGGGAATCTGGATATGTACACTCTTAGAGGACCATGAAAACACAAGTTAGATGTATAGTTTCAAGTGGGATATCATGAGGGACTACCATTGAAGGAATTAAATGTTGAGTTTTTTTTATAATTTCTTCCCATAGATACTGAGGTTTGATAAGGGTCATGAGTTCATCAAACTTCAGTAGGAGATAGTTATTTCGTGAACTAAATAGTTACATGTATATGACTATCTCTTTGTTCTACATGTATGGTGGGAAATGACACCATGAGAGTGAGTTGGTAATAGAAAATTCTACCATATTACACTAGGGTTTAAGAAAATGTCATCAGTTCATCCTCATTTTAATAGGTTGTGAACCCAGTGCTGATATTCAAAGGGAATCTCCTAGAGTGGTCATATTCGAGCTTGGTGATGGTGGAAGGGGATTTTAGTTGTCATGATTTGGGTAGTTTTAAGAGAGTATATGACAAATCATTGCAGGATATCTAGGGAAAAGATTTATGAAAACCACAATTTCATGGGTCTTTAAGATTTTGATTCTAATATGGGACATCAGGAAATATCTAGACTCAGTGTGAGTGGCCTCTAGAGGAGTTCAAGGTATGTGGACTGATCTGAAATCTCAAGATTTTCTGTTAGAAGCCTTCTCGAATAGCTAAGAGCATGGGTAAAGGGGAGACTCTTGGATATATGTTCAGATCTGGAGTGGCACCAAGAGCTGGTAGCTGGGTTGTAGCAACATGTAGAGGACATAGAATAGATGGTGGGACCCATTAATGGGGTCTGTGGCAAGTAGTTCATGAAACTCCACAGGGAGACTAGGCCTTGGGTAGTTAGTCATTATTCTAAGTACATGTAGTATAATTCCTAGGATAAATGCGGGTTGGGGAGAAGACTATGGATATAGGTACACTATGGGTGTGATCGATTAACTTTTAATGTTGGGATTCAGCCCTTTTTTGTTCATGAGGTACATAGAATCTAATTTTGGAATAACTATGTATTGGTTAGTAGGTTGGTATTAACTTAAATTATATATATATATATATATATATATATATATATATTTTACGAGTACACCATTTGGATTTTAATGATCATCAATATTATTTAGACTATGAATGAGGTGTCGATGCATCAAGATTTTGAATGGGCATGTGTATTTAAGTATGATGAAGGATATAAAGAAGAAGCGTAGGTATCTTGGTATCAATGTGATATGGGTTATGTATTTGGTGTATGGAAAAATGAATTATTATTATCATCTCTTGAAAGAGGATGTACTTTTGAGCTTCTAATGGGATGAGCAACCTCATGGGTGTCATGTGTGACATTAGTATGTGGTTAGAATATAATGGGGTATGGGACATGATGGGTTTTTAATATGAATCACAGATTATTTGGGAACCTAATTTGGTTCAAGAGTGATGATTCAACACGAGACACCTTGTTAGTACAGGGATGGAAAGTGGACAATCATTTTATTTGTGTTTTGGGTTAAGAAGTAATTGGGTTATATAACTCCAAAGGTGGGGATTTTCGTGAGGGAGTTGAATTACATCTTATTGATCGTTGAAGATCGGGTTAATTTTGAGGATATGTGTATGTTATATATCATCACATGGAAATGTTTAATAAATCATGGATGATATATGTTATGGTTCAGAGTTTGTAAAACCCTTGTATTTTATAATAGGATGTTTTTTAGTTCAATTGGATTTTTTTGTTTAGTGCATAGGCTCCATTTATTTTCAATATTCATATCATAATTTCAAGAGTTTCTTTTACCAATTCCTTTATTTTTAGAATGGTTTTAATTATTGATAATTTCCTCAATGTATCAAGTGGGATTTAGGTGTGTCATAGGTGAGAATATAATCTTTTTAAGGTGTGAAGACCGAGGCGTATAGTTTGGAAAAACCATGCGGCCTCCTAAGAGTAAATTGATAGACCACCATTGGTTATAGACCTTGTTTAAAAAACCATGTATTATGGAGTGAATTTATTTTTAGTGCATCTATTGTTTTTATTAGAATGGATTCTCATGACCTATGCATAGTTTTGAAAACTATTTTACCAGCCAGTGCAAGGTGTGGTGCCTTGAATATTAGTACTGCATGGATGATGCATGCCAAATTGTTTGGGTCATTTAAAGGGTATAAATTATGAAGATACCCGGCATCCCTTAATTTTTTATTCATCTACATTTCTTCTCCACAAATGCACACAGTAAGTGAGATCTTCCCATTTCTTCTCTTCCCTAGGAATTGGGGGTTTTTCTCCATCCAAGCACTGATATTCAATCCATTGGTGGTTAGAGATTCATCTTAGTTAATCCTTCAATATACTAACCTATTCTATTCATTACTATTTCAATATAGTGTGCTAAATCAATGTGAACCATATTCAAATATTTTCAAGGAGTTTTCTAAAATATTTCTTTCAATCAATTTAGATCGAGTTGGAATTTCATATTATATGAGTGAATGTCTACCAGAATGAGTTAGGTGGTTCTGATATTTTTCTATGTTTTTGTGGTTGTATCAAGGGTGTGAACTTATTAAACCATGAGGGTAGTCTGAGGGATACCCAATATTGATAATGGATATTATCTAAAATTTTAAATTGATGTTCTGAGATGCCTATGCACTTGATCCTGGTACCCTATACATGGTCAATCCTTGTAATGGTATAGGACCAATTTGGGGAGATTATAATGGGAATATGTTTTGATTAAAATTAATTTTTTTATATTCATATTATTCTTTAAATGTGAATTATTTGGGATTTCCTTATGTATTGAGGTTGTTATTGACCACCTGGATTGAGAATACATGTTCATTGGAATGTGATTGACTTTTGATTATTAGGATGATATTGATCCCCATGTTGGGTGAAATGGGCATCAAATAGGGAAAATATGATTATTAGGATTATATCGTCGACCAGATGACTTGAGATATTGATGAGCATCATAATTAAGTTATATGGTCATTAGGGATTGAGGTGCTGAATGATATGGATTATGTTCTATGTTTTGGTGATTTCTACTCACTGTGATCGGTTGATGCACCATTGGAGTCCCATGCTCATAGATAGGACACAGAGGATGAGGTGGTGTTGAACATTCATGTTGTTAGAGGATTGCATTATTTTGTGGCTTAGGGTAGTGTTAACCATCAATGAGGTTATAGGAAATTTCTATATTAATTCATGTGGATAGAAATACTCCATCAGTTTACATTATTAATACCATAAATTAGTGGTTGAGGCTCACCACATTGCTTAATGTTTTGGGTCCAGACATTAGAGGATGGGTATTATTGTGAATCCGGACACCAGTTGATGAGCCAACATTGCTTATAAATAAAAACAAACATTGTTCTTCCTTGGGATATCAATATTTAAGCTATTGATAGCTTATGAGCTTGGGCCTGAGGGACAATGTACTTGTTGATTGGCCAATCAGGACAAACAATGTTTATTAGATTTATGGAATAAGGTGTTCGGTTATGGTTTGGAGGTGAAACCTGAGGTTTTGCCTAGGATTCACTTTCATCATGGGATTCCTATAGATTTATGTGAGGGATCCCCACCACAATAAATAGATATTTATGAATACATGTGTATATTCCATATGTATAATTTGGGAATGTGGAATACTTGCAATGAATGAAGTAGGTGATCACTTCATTGTGGGTATTGAGCATTTGTGAAGCATGTTATTAAGTACATTTCTGTGATTACAGTCAGTTTGTACATAGAAAACCTACATAAATATTCATGTATGTTAGAAACACATTAGTGGTTTCCTTTTGAGATTTATTATTATAGCCTACATGGGCCCTCAGTATGAATGTATCCTTTATACTTTTGCGATCAGGTAAAGGATCAAGCTTAAGAGATGGAACTTAGATATTAATCATGTTCGTCTATTTAGCATGTGATGGATGTAAAGGGACATCATAGCTACTTATATCTACAGGACGTAAATTTAAAATTTTACAATATTTTATATATTTATGTATAGATAGTCATCCAATAGTGACACTTAGTCCTATGTTCATGTTTGAACTGATATGATATGGTGTGTCTTGTTTAGATGGTTACAAATGGTGTATAATTCTACCAATTTCATGTTTGGAAATTTAGTTCATTACTTCTTCTATCAATTTAGGGTTCCTCCCTTTCTTGATATTTCTTCCTCCATGTTATGGTATCTCCACTAATTCTTATATATATAGAAAATTATTAAATTTTCAACCAGAGGGTATAGTTTTCCCACTGTCACCTCTACACCCAGTCACTACTATTTGGAATCCTCTGTTGTATAGGGAGTCTCACCAAAGGCCACATGTCACTCCATTATCGAGTAAAAATTGTATCTGCATCCCAGGTAGAGGTGCTACAATATCTAATGACATTAATACATCTTAATGTTACTTATTAGTTAAGATATTGATACTTCTGTCCATATCCCTTTATTGATATCTTGCGATTTTTGTACACACTAATTTTGTACCTCATTCATTCAATATAGTATAATTTTGTTGATATTTTCATTTATTTTCATTTCTTCTATATTACACATGAATTTCCTATTTATTTAAATATTATAGATTTAGTTAATTCCTTGAAATACAGGATAATGTCTTCTAATAGAATATTATATTCATTTCATCAGATTATTTGAACATATCGTTGAGTTATTTGAATTTCATACCCTTATTTTCTAATTTAATAGTAATATTTTTCACCCTAGAGAAAACATAATTTTATGTTATATTTCTTATTTATGTTATGTTTTGAGATATTAAATGGTATATTATAATTATTTATTAGTGACCGACTATTTTCCCATCTGATATAAATGATATTTGATTATATTACTTTTTCTCCCAATATTTTAACCCCTCATCATTATATAATAATTCATGGTCACTTCCATCCTCTTCATCATTTTATTGTGTATGAATATATATTCATAGAATGACATATATATTTGATAAATGTGGGTTCATTGATCCAACTTCTCAAATTGGGATTGGATATTGTCTTAATTATTTTAAGAATAGTCATTGTGGTAGTGAGATGATTAATTTATCACATATTATATGAAATAATCATCATCTCTAAATTTTATGGAGGTAACAAGAAATCCATAATTTCATGGAAACTACCAAGAAATTACAGATTTCGTTTCTTCAATATGTTTATAATTATTCATCTATATTGGATATCCCACCATTATTGGAAAATTATTCTTATTTTTCTTCTTCCTTTTCCCTTTTGAGATTAGTAAAACAATCTTTAGACTTTTTTATTGGTTCTTCATCAAAAACATATTTGAGGTCATAAATTGAAGTGGGTAATAAAAAATTAATCTCACCCAATTATTTCCCATAAATATTCTTATAAGTCTTACAAATATCAAATGTATATAAAAGGTGAGAAGTTTTCTTATAAACTTAAATGGTTCGATATATAATAAAAATATTCTATATCTGGGAATCACCAACTCTCTCATTGGTCTTAAATAAGATAACATCTTAATAATTGTATTCCATCACCACTTTTCCATTATCCGATAAGAAAAAAAGAACTTCATTCTTCAGATCATCATATTTAGGTCATTTGGAAAATCGAGGCTTTATTCTCAATTCAATGTAAATAAAAAAAAATTAGATATAAATATTTAAAAAAAAATATCCTTTTATCCCTAATATCAATTTCAGGACTAAAATAAACAGAATCACCTTTAAAGGAGGGAGGAGGGTTAATATGGTGGTAAATATATTTAAAATTTACCTTTTTCAATGGTCCTTTTATCCAAATGGATATTTTCTCCATGTTAGTAGGGAACATTCATTCTCTTACTATTAATCTCTTATGTAAAAAATCAAACAATATAGTAATTATATATGCATATTTTAAAGTAAACGAGATAAAATGATTTGACTTGGGTCTCCACTAAGGTCTAATAAAAGGAGTATAAATAGATATTTTAACACCCTTCTATTTTAAATGAAAACTATGCTCGATATCTTGCTTAAGACACATCAACGATATGTAAGTGAGTTTTGACACACAATATAAATATTAAATTTATTAAATGTATCCATCATAACATAGTAGTTAATTTAATTTTATAAATATGAAAAAACACATTATAAAAGATATCTATAAATGATTTATAAAATTTAACTATATTTAATAATTTATATCAGATAAACACTCAATTTGTAGTAATGCCATTTTTGGATTTGAAAATTGTTTATATTTATTATTGTGAGAGGATATTACAATTAATTTCTTCTTCTTATAGCGATATAATTTATATTCAATATTATTAATTAGGTTTTTAAATTTGAGATATATGACTCTTTTATTTTTGTTAATAATGATTAGTAACCGTAATAAATATTTGTCACCTCCATAAGGGAAGATCGGGTAATTAATAGTTAAAAACATTATGATATGTTCTAAAAATGGAAAACAAAACATGTATTAAATATATTTTATATGGCGGGTAATACTATCCTCATCCAATATTTAATGTTATGGAAATTCAGTTACGTTTTACTTCAAAAATATGTTGCATATTATTTTAAGTAACGAAAAACAATAAATATCACTCTCATGAATTAATATTTATATTATATGTTCAAATAGGGATCAAAATAAGTTCAGAATGAATATTAATGGTAATTTTGAGAATAAAAAATTAACATTATGATGTTTATTTATTTATAATTATTATTTAGTATATAATTTTGTAAAATGTCTGTATAATACTGACACTGTTCATATGAAAGAAACATAGAATTATCATAAATAATTTTATAAACATAAAAAGTATAATTTTTTATGAATTATAATATCACATGAAGTGTATGGTTAATATTAACGTATTATTGATGGTTAGAGTGTTTATATTTTAACTCCATACATGTCTCAATTTTGAAAATTCAAAATATTTAAATAGTTTCATGAAATAATATTATGGAAATTTTTCTATATATAATATTTTATTAAATGATTTTAAAATAACATATATCCTTAAAGAGAATAATAGGATTTTTAAATAGTCTAAAATTTCATACATGGACAATTTGTAAACCAATTTTTTTCCTTATATGTAAATTAATAACCCTTCATGAATGAAAAAAGCATTATAACAGTTAAGGATAAAAAGGGTTAATGAGGGTTAAACTAAATAGTTAAGTGTTTAAATAATATAATTTTTTATATACCCAATATTATGAGTTTATTTCAATCCAATATCATATTTAATTATAAATTAATCATTTTTAATCCCTTATCTATAAATGCGACTGTATAATATTTTAATGTTTCAAAAATAATCAAGAGTGCACCTCTCCTCACTTAAAACATAGATCCTCTAGTCCCCCCATCCTCACGAAATTTTAGCACTATAAATCATCCAAGCCCAATAAAATTATCTCCCAAAAATTTATCTCCATTAAATAATAGCTTTGGCCTCACAAAAAGGAAAACCTAGATGTTTTAATTTATTATCCAAATGTTATTTCCTAATAGTAGATATAACTCTTATTTGTGTGTTTTAATTTTATTTCTTCTTCAACCATGACAAAATCTTATTAAAACATTAATATATAATATAAAATATATATAATATATACAGAGATGTTATAAGGGATTTGGGTATAACCCATATTAATCTTTGATTCAATCAAATGGGGAACAAAAAACATCATTCTTGTGTATGTGGGGAATTCCACATGCATAAAGCAATGCATTTCGGTCTACATTACCAAATAACTTGGATAGTTATAAATATGGATTTAATTTATATATATGATATTAATAAGAAAATTATAACTATTTAAATATAAAATATCATCTATTTACTTAACATTCCATACAATAAAAAATGATTACTTCGCTCATGCATACGTGTGGAATACCACCCCCATAAAGTGATGCAATTAATTTTTCAAGGGTGATTGTCAATGTTTATTTCATTTTTTAAAATTTTAATAATATAATTATAATTTTTATATAGATAATAAAAAAATAAAATACTTACCATGTTCAACATACTAAAGTTGTTTTGAAATCATGAACCAAATGTTCTCAAAACACCCGATATGGACTTAACCTATTCTATAATTTTAAATAACAATGAAATAAAAACTTCAATGATAAGGGAATTAACATGGAAATTATTTATATGAAATAAAATTATTTAAAATATTTTATTTTATATGAGTTAAAGGACATAAATAGACTATCTTGACTCGAGGTGTGTGATTTATTCTCAATTTCCCTTTATTTTTACTTTATTTTAATAATATGAACATAGTTAAATTTATAAGTAATTTACACTAACCCATTTACTTATTATATCATGAATCCTACATACTTCATGGTATTTTAGTCATAATTAAAATTATTTTATTAAATAGGGTTTACATGTATGTTACCATATGGCAAGAGTTTTTTTTGTAAATAAATTTTATTTCTTTAGGTGATATCACTTATTCATTGATTTTATTGTGGAATGATTATGTGTTGAAATAACATTTTTTATGTTATTTATTTTGAAAAATGGATTTATAATTCTTACAAATAATAGACCCATTGATTAACCAACATTTCAATGATTTGATATTTGTAAGGGTTATTAGTCTTAAATTATCATTTTTTGGGATATATGTTTATGTTAGGCACATATATTCTTATATAATTTTCATATAATACCCTTTTAAGTATTATATAATTTATCTTATTTAAATTATGATATATGAAGATTATTTTTAATTCATTTCTTTTACATTCCAAATACCCCAATCATGTAAAAATGGTAAATATTTTTTCATATAGTCTCTTCTTATTTTGGAATATTCCATGTTCAAAGTTCATTTTGGAATAATCACATTATAACACATTGTGATTTAAAAAAATAATTTTTCGTTCGATACTATATATAACACACAATACCAAGCTTATACAAGAATGTAACACCACAAGAATTTATGATATATTTCAGTTGAATAAATTAAATATCTTCGATAGCTTATAAAATAGGCAACCCCATGTCTAAATGAATATAATATATTATACCATTATAAAATATCAATTAAATTCGTTAGTATGAATAATAAATACTAAGTTATGAAAAATAATATTATATATTTATTATAAATAAAATAAGAACGATTTAAATGAAAAAAATATTTTCTGAAAAACAATATTTTTCTAAACTATTATTTATTTTATCTTTAAACACATAATATAGAATTATTTTTTACCAGTATTTTCAAAATTATTTTATAAAAAGTACCTAATTTTTTGAATCACCATATCAAAAATACCTTAATCATGTTTTTTGAGATTTTTTTGATATCTTCCTTTTTTATGAATAATAAAAAATATTTTTTATTGAAAACTACATTTTCATTTAAATAATTTACAAGGAAATATTATATTTGGGTTTTTTATTGATAAATTCGTATATTTATATTATAATTTAACTAATTTAGGTCTCCATAATCAATTTAATATTTAATGTTGATATTAATTTCTTCTATATTTTTTAGAATTTTCTCTTTGGAAACCCTTGTTTTAATTGGATATACATTTATAATTATAAATTGGATTTAAATAATTTAATAAATGATGTTTTAAAAATGGATTCCATATTTGGAATAAAAATAATTCCTATTTTTTAAAAATTTAATCTTTATTTATTTCGATTATAAGTAGTAAAATCAATAAAATTTAATTGGAGTTGTTAATGTAAAAAACTGATTTACAGGGGGTTAACTAAAATGATAGTGTTTAAAAAGATCTAAAAACTTATAAAAAACATGTTTTATAGATATATTTTGACCTTATAATTTTTATGGGTCTATAATGACCCATTTTGGAAGCCTTTGTCCTGACACAAATGTTGCAGTAATTGATTATTTTAAAAAATTATATGTATCTCCTCTCACATACATATAAAAGGACACCCACTATACTCTTTTATTCCCTCATAAAAATACATTTCTAAAATCAAGTTCATTATAAAATACCATAAATACCTCTAACATCATCTTAGTTCCATTTTTTGATCATCAATCCAAAATAGGTTGGATTTTGGTGAAAAAAGAAATGAAGTTTTCTGAAGAAGATGTTGAATTCATAAATAAGAATTAATATTTTTTTTATTCTCAAAAAAATATAAAATATTATTAACCATTTTTTATAAAATAAAATTATAATAAAAAAATTCATGTGGAATTAATTATGTTAATATCATGACCTGCATTTATATCATAATCCATCAAATGGGAAACATAATCATGGATCGTATGCACATTACACTACTACCCCATAAATTGATGTAAATTGTTTTCCATTACCAACATAAATGGATGGATATAATGATTTATTTATATAATTTATTTGATATTTTTTCAAATATTCTACTTATGGAATTATAATATCACATATACATTTTAAATTTTTCAATTCATTTAAAATATGATAACGTCGCTCGTGTGTATAACAAGTTACCACCTTGTGAAGCGTTGTGATTTTTTAGATGATGATTTATATAGAATGTAATAAGGATTAATTTATTAAATATAGAAGATATATATGATTTTTTATTAATCCGAATAAAATATATCACCCACTTTCTTAAACGTTCAACGATTATAAAAATTATAACATTGTTCGTGCGAATATATAACATAAAATGTCCATTAAATGATGTGATTCATTATCCTTGTTCAAATTTTAAAAATGATTATAAAATTTAATGTGGTGAAAAAAATAATATTTATTAAATTAATATAATTACAGAAATTAATTAATTATACAAAATTCATAAGAGCCATAAATTTATGGAAAATTATGCATGATAAAACAAGATAATTAATAAGTGAGACTATGAAAATATTGAAATATTATTAACAAATGGATGGTAAAATGTTATAATGTGATCATATATGATATTATAAGTGTAAATATTGTTCTATTATAAAAAAATATCATACTTAAAACCATTATAAATTAGGTTAAATAATTTTCCACCAAAAGGACGCGCGATGTAAGGGACTTATTGTAAATTTCCCTTCATTCAAGAATATTGTAATGTTATGCAGCAAATATTTAAATTTTTGAATCTAATATACCAATATAATATAACATAAATAATAATTTTCAATTCAATGTATTTTAATTTTAAATTCTAATTTATTAATTTAATAGGATTTTATTATAAAATTACCAAGTCAAAAATAATTTCATAATGAAAATTGTTTTCATTAGATTATATAACATCTTCATTATCATTTAATTTTTTTGAATATGTGTCTAAGTTATTATGAATATATTAGGATTTATTTCTACTTTTTTATGTGGATTTTTCATTTCATAAACATAATTGAATCATTTTTTAATTCTCAATTCAATGTTATAATCTTTACATGGGTTTATTACATAGTATCATTTTAATCACGATTATTTATAATAGAATTTTCATTATAATAAATTATTTGATAATTATATTATTAATACATTTAATTTAATTCTCTTATATATATTCTTGATTTATTAATTAATATCTACATCTTGATTTCTCAAGTACTTAATATAATTGGGAAGAATATTTTAATAAATTATGACATCATTTATATATTCAATAAAAATTCCATTATTTTCCAAAAGTATTTATTTTAAAAATGTTTTCAAAAATACTCTTCAAATTATCCAAATTATTTTGATAAATATAATTTTTTCCTCTTTTAACTTTTTACTAAAAAATGAAAATTTATGTCTTTTTCCAAATGATGCCTGTTTGTATTTTTTCGAAAATGTGATAATGATATTTGTTTTAATGAGTACAACATGTATGAAAGTTCCCATAGTTAGGACCAGTGAATGTTTTAAATATAAAATAAGATTTATAATATGTCATTTTTAAATAAAATTACCTTCTAACTATTTGATGAAAAAAAAATTTGGGAAAATTATTTTTAATGTAAAAATGTTATTTTTCTCAAGAATGTAATTAATGAAATTTTTTGTACTTATACTCTTCAAAGAGTGTAGTACATTATTATACATATATTCCAATGACATATGTTTTGTGTATTCCATCAATATTATCTTATTAGATGGTTTGCGATTATTTTTTCCAAGGAATGTATTGATTTTATCTTTCTTAGTAAATTATTGTAGTCATTAACTATCCCATGAAAAAATGATATTCTTCTCACCATTGAACATTAAATTTCCTTTAAATATCAATATTAGTTATCATGGATATATTTATAACTTAAAACATAAATTATTTATTGCTATAGTATTTTAATTTTAATGATATATGATTGATTGGTGAAATTATTGTGAATATGTGTTGCTTACTTGATATGAAAAATTTTTTATAATAAATGTTATTCATGAAATCAATCAATTCTTTGATATATGAGGACTGATTTGGACGCACACATATATATTTGGTACCTTTTTATAGATATCCCCTTGACGAATTTGTAGTCTTATAAGAGGAATCTGTTGGTTAGCCTCAGATATATGGGTTTTCTATTGTATACATACCCATTAGTTTTAATTAGTATTGTGAATGTTCTTGATAGTAGAGGTATAATGATTCCTGAGGTCATGATATCAAATAACTAAGAATTTCTTTCAGTAAGAATTAATCTATTATTATAAATGAGATTTTTTCAATTATATTTAATTTTGGTTGCATTTTTTTCTCAGTTTATTTATTAAACAACATGTGATTTTAGTTATTTACATTAGCATATTGATTATTCCATAGCTATTTATAAAATTCATGATTTTGATTAAATGGAATATAAGATTATTTTTTTTCCATTCGGTATTGATTACAGATTAACTATTAAAAATATTCAAATCAGTGATTAAATTACATGTGTGCTGAATTATTTTACATTCCATATTACTTTTTTCTTTATCATTTAATGATAGTAAAGTTAATTAGATTACATGTTTTTTAGTTATTTATGATTCCATATTGATTATTACTTATTTAATAATTTTAGTACATTTATTTAAATGAAATGTATGTTCATTTATTTACCATTCTATTTTGATTATTCCTTATTGATTATTCTTCACTTACTCATGATAACTTCCACTTTAAGTAACACATACTGAATATTTGAGCTCACAATTATTATTTTTACATCACCATGAAACTAAGAATTATACAATAAATTATATGAAATGATATTCTATAGGGAATAATGGAATAGTTCAAAAAATGTTGTCATTTTTGTATTCATATGATATATGGAAATCATGTATATATCTAGTTCACAAATAGTACTAAACCATTCAGTTCCTAAAGATTTTATTTATTATATCTTATTCTTACATAATAAAGATGACATTTTACCTAGGTAACTATGATCTGGGTCACTACAGTTTGTATTTTAGGAATTTTAGTTGAAACCTTTGGAAATAGGGTGAGGAAGACATAGATTAGGCAACATAACCCTATGATAGACCTCAATGATAAGTATAGAATAATATCCTAGTGTATTTGTAAGTCCAATATTATTTTTCTCCCTATGTAAAAAACTAATTTCTAGATACTATTGGTGGTAATGGTTTTGGCATAGATTTAACAATGGTAAATGACAGTGAAAAAGACATGTCGGGCTTGACTCAAATGTGACCTTGTACATAATAAAAAGCATTAATATGAAACTAGTTTGACACTATTAGGGTATAGGATTTGGATTATACGAATTTTCATAAAATAATATAAAGTATTTAAATTAATGATGATAATGAATAGTTGAGGTTAAATATAAGGTTTCACAGATTGGATACAAGGTTTCATGAATTAGAAATACTAAATTTGATTTATCATGATTATGTGGTAACCACTATGATTATTTTTAATCACATTATGGTTGTTGTTTTATTCAATGGATTGAACCTGATGAAATCATTTTAGAATTTCATATGAAGAAAAATGTACTAACTATGAGAATACAAATGTGATTATTAATAGAGTTAAAGATATAATGACTTCATCTAACAAGGTTTCCAAAAATATGATAAAAAACACAACCATAACTTCTTATTGGACTCACAAAAGGCTAGAGAAATTGATTTTTTCAAATAGGTTGAGTGTTGGAGACCGATAAAGAAGGAGGGGTTTATTTTGTCCATTTCAAAAAATATGGAAAGAGACACCAAATAAATTTTCATAATTAAATGGTAAAATGTATTATATATGGAATATAACATAACAAAACATGAATTCGTGTGATAAAATGATGATTTGGATTGAAGGAAATGAATTTTTTCCTAAGGATCCATTTATAGTTCATTTCGTTAAATGTGTGAAACCCTACAATTAGCTTATTCAATGACATCTTCTTCTGGTTTACTCCTAGACCAAGGAAGTACCAATGTTGAAATTAAATGGTTAAAGTATTTATATATCTAGATTCAATAATTAAATTATACTAGTATATTTACTAATGGTTTTTTTGGTTATAATATTCATGAAAATTATATGGATTGTGTTAAATTTTAGAACAATATATGTCTATATAAACATAACAGTAATGGAAACCATCATGAAATCATGAGTTTAAGATTTATCATCTTTTCAAAGTGTTAACACCACTTTTAAAAGTTTTTATTTTTGTAATATTACATGATTTAGGTTATTTTGAGAAATAGTTATGGTAATAATACCCATTAGTTTAGTATATGTTTTTGTGAAAAATTTATATAAAGAAGAATGGACTTATATTTTATTGACATAAGTATAAACATATTGTTAACCTGTAGGGTTAATATTTTCTTTTATATTAAGGAAATTATAGTCTATTGCAATTTTTTATTATTATATAAATTATATTAATATGGTTTTAAAAAAGGTTAACTGAAATACTAGGTGATCACCCACCACATTTGGTAAGGCCAGAGGCTTAATCCCATAACCAAATGATAAAATGGGTGTTGCGCCTACCATGGGGCTACATGATATTACGGTTAATATATAATTATTTTTAAATCAATTATTTTATGGATAAATATTAATGTTCAAATAATGGTGTTAATATTATGTTTATATATTAATGTATTATGTTAGATAAATTTTTCTAACAATATCAGTTTTGTAAATTTTCAGAGTTAGATAGAAGGAAATGTTATTAATTTATGGATCTTATAATATAATTAAATTTAATTTTAGTGTTTTAGATATAAAAATTTATTTTTGGATATTTATTTCTTTGAGTAATAGACAATGTATAAATAAATCAAAGTCAAACAAAATGACTAAATTATATATAAGAAATAGATATATATTGAGTAAGAAAATTTCCTCATATTATAAGATAGTAAAACAATTCCACAACATTATAAAAAGGATCTACAAACAAAAAAAATTATATGATTAAATTGATATAAAATTAATCAAATGGTATTTTAAATAAAAATGTATTAATTTTTTGAGGTCTCTAACTTTCTATTGATCATTCAGTTTCATATGATTAATTATCTATATCAATCACTATAATTATTTACGCTTTTCTTCCTTATCCATACTTTAACTTCCCTACTATGTTATCTACATGGAAACCTAGTAATGTATTATTTTAGATTACCTTAATATTTTTCATTCTCTTTTATCAATATGTTATTATATTAAAACTTTTATGATGTAATTTTTTGAAATAATAATGTTTCTAAATATAAAACCCTTGATTAACGAGATCAAGTTTAAATTTTGAGGAAAAAAATTTATTGAATTTGTGGAGAATATGAGACCATGATATTTTGAATTAAAAAATTTGAATTTTATAGCACATATGATAGGAAACAACAAGATTATATTAGAATGTAACAACATAATAATTCATGATAGATTTATTTTAAATAATCTGAACCCTTCAATGCTTATAGAATGTACAACCCAAAGTATAAATGAAATGTAGTATAGTATAATATTAAAACTGAGCCATTTAATTTATAGGTATGAATATTAGAACCTAAATTATGAAAATTATTGTTATCTATTGATTATAAAAAGAGTAGTCATAATTTCATTGAAAAAAATGTTTTATGAAAAACAATATGTTTTCTGAAAGACGGTTAAATAGTTCTTCGAAAAAAATTAAAAGTTCTATTTAAAAATATTGAATTTTTTCAAAAAAATATAAATTAATTATAAACATATTTATTTAATTTTTAATAACTTACATTTTAGATTTTGATATTTAAACATTATATACTTATCATAATTATCTCTTAGAAAAACATATTTTTCATTGTATCAACATATAACAACATAAATTTCATTATTCCACTTCTATTGATAGAATAAATAAAAATGGTATCCTTATTTTGAATAATAATAATTTATATTATCTAATAAATGGATCTTTTATTTTTTACCAGTATGAATAGTAAAAGAAGTAAAAATTAATTATAGTGGTTAAGATAAAAACCAATTTTTTAGGGGTTAAAGTAAAATAATAGTTCTTAAAATGACCTAAAAACTTATCCAAACTCCATTTTATTGACCTATTTAGACCTAAAAACATATAAATGTTAATAATGGTTAATTTTTTTTCTTTTTATATATAATAAATGTGGGTGTAATCGATTCTTTTCAAATAATCTAAGCGTTTTCTCTCCCCCCTGTAATAAAAAGGCACCCCTCTCCTATACTATTCACACATAATAATCTAGTTGGTTTATCCATATCTACCCAAATACTTTCTCCACTCTAGTAACAATATCCAACATCACTTGTTTTGATCAGAAATCTATCATATGTAGGATTTTGCTGCAAACATAAAAAAATTATAGAGAAGAGGTAACAATCTTAAATAAGTGCATTTATTTTATTTTCTATAAAAAACATGAAAATATTATTAAAATATTTTTATTTAATAACCTCATCATGTTAATTTTTATGTTAATTCCATGACCAATATCCATCGCCTCTTCCACCCAATGGGAGACAAAACCATTGATCATATGTACGAAAAACTAATACTACATGAACCAATGTAATTTGTTTTCCATCACCACCATTCAAGGATGGATAAATTGAGTAATTTTAGAAATTTATATTATATTTATTTCATTTTAATATTAATGGTATTTTATATCACAAATACCTTCTTAATTTCCATTCTCTTAAAAATACGATAACATCACTTCTGTGTACGTTGGACTACCGCCCCACAAAGCGATGTGATTATTTTTCACTAAAACTTTAATTGAATGTAATATAGAATTTATTTTAATTTTATTAGATTTATATAAAATTATATTGATCCAAAAAATTTTAACACCTACTTCCTTACACTTTCACCCATTAAAAAAATGACAGTATCACCCGTGCATACGTAAGGCCAACTATCTCCATGAATCAATGTGATCTATTCTCCATGTTATAATTTTAATAATGATTGTAAAATTATATCCAATAAAAAAAATGTTCTTTAATTAATTATTATATTCATTTATATATATGGATTATATAATATTCGAATGAATTGGAACTATCATGAATAAATCTCATCTGAGAAAACAAGGCAATTGACTAGTGAAACAATAAAAATAATGAAATATTTTTGACAAATACATTATAAGATTTTATAATGGGATCATATATGATATTATAAGTATGAATATGGTAATTTTATATTTTAATAACTTTATTAAAACAATTATACATAATATTATAACGTGTTCAACCAAATGGAATCGTGGGTAAGGGACTATTCTCAATTTCCTTTCATTGAGGCATATTGAAATGTTATGCACATAATCTCTTTTATTAGGTGTATATATTTCCCATTATTAATTTAATATAATTAAAAATTAATAGTTTACAATAAATTATTTTTTAATTTGAATTATTTAATCTAAGGGGATTTCATACCAAAATTACAATGTTGGAAATAATTACATTACACAAGTTATTTTCATTAGGTTATATTACTTCATCATTGCTATAGACAATCAATGATTTTTGTGTTTAATTTTTATTGAATATATTATGTTATATTTTCACATGTTTCTTGTGAATTTAAAAATCATACACCTACTTGATTCATTTTTTAATTCACACCAAAATTTTATGATCTTTGTAATGGTTCATTACACAATGACTTTTTAATCCGAATTTTTTTTACTTGAATTTTCATTAATGGAAATTATTTGATCATCAAGAAAGAAACACATGCATTTTTTCTTACCCTCTATGTTTTAATGATTTTTTCATATATTATTACCTTATTCTTCTCTTGGGTACTCAACATGTTTGAGAATATATTTTTAATAAAATTCAACATCTTTTACCATTTGGTTGAAAACATTTTTCTTCCAAATATATGTTTTATAAAAATTGGTTCAAAATTGATTATAACATTATCAAAAAAATTATTAAATAAAATTTATGCATATTTGAATTTTTATAAATATATTTCAATTGAATATTCATTTCATTTTCCAAACATGGTCTGTTTAAATGTTACCAAAAATATGACAAGAATTTTTTTCACATATAGGACACGTACGGAACTTCCCAATAATGTGACCACTAAATATTTAAAATAATAATTAATAATTGTTTTTTTTAAATGAAAAAATATTTTTAAGATATTTTTCGATATTTTACTTAAAAATATATTTTATAATTGAAAAGTTTAATTTCATCAATAATGTTTTTAATGTAATTTTTATTATATGTTTAGTCATAAAGGACATAAAAAATCTATTTTACAAATAACCCACTAGGGATATATTGTATTAATACCATCCTAATTATTTATCAACATGGTTTATGAATAGTTTGACCAGGGAGAGTACTGTCATTCCCTTCCATATTTAATTTTTTAAATCACTAACATTACCTTGAAATATTCTCTTTCTTATCACCATTCTAAATTAAATTTACCAGAAATATATATATTTTTCATCATGGATTTATTTATTAATTAAAAAATATATCATTTATACATAAGGGGTTTTGCATTTAATGTTTTATGATTGATGGGGAAACTATTTTTTAACTTTATTCCATAAATGATACATAAAAGTATTGCTAAAGAATATATAATTCATGAAGTAAATAGATTATTTGATATATGAGGAATTATTCATAAACAATGATATGAGTGGGGAGAGGTTGTAGATATCCAAATGATGCATCTATAATCTCCTGTGATGAATCATTTGGATGGCCTTTATTAAATTGGTTTTCAAGTGTTTACCTACCAATAAGATTTAAACTGTCTTGTGAAAGGTATTGATAATAGATTTATTATGATTATTGGGATCATGACACATCATTAAGAATTTTTCTATTATTATCCATGATTTTTTCTCAATGATATTATTATTGGATGTATTTTCTTCTCTATTTATTAGTAAAATGGAATGTGTTTTCATTTATTTAACTTTCCATAATGATTATTCCTTATATATTCATTATAGTCAAGTTATTGATTAAATAGTGGGTGTTTTAATATAATTATCAGTCCACATTTATTACTACATATATATTTATAATTTTATTTTTATTTATTATATATAATATTTTTTAAGTTATTAAAAATTCTGTATTGATTATGCCTTATCTATTCATGATATTCATGTTTTTTAAATAGATTACGTGTTTAGTTATTTACTATTCCATATTGATTATAAATTATCTATTTACGAAAATTATGTTATTTAAATGAAATGTGTGTTTAATTTTTTATCTTTCCATATTTATTTTTCCTTATTTATTATTCTTCATTCAATCATGGTATATTCCTTTTTATGTATCTCATATTGGGAATTTGAGTGCACCATTATTTTAATTCTTTTTCTAGGAATTCAGAATGATTTTTTTGAATCATTTTATTCGATATTCTAGTCTATATGACAATATTATAAAAAATACTTTTATTATTCGAATGAAATTTTTGAATAGTTTATGTATCCATTTTACCATGATTACTAAATAATTTGGTCCTTTGGGATTCAATTTCTTGTATATTATTCATGCGTAAAAATGAATTCATGAAATCTATGTTATAGGGGACAGTGTAAATACAGATATGATATTATTTTAATGAACCAAATATATTTACTTATCCTCTAGTTAGTAATTTTCTTTACATGTTTATTTTACAAATCCCCACCCTTATCTAATAAAGTAACAGAAAAAATTTTATTGTAAGCGATGTCAATATTGTATATTCTTTTAGATTAAGAATATTTTTCTTCCATGTCCTTTTTTTCTAAAACCTTTTCAAGAATGTTCTTGTTTACACATAAATTATTTCTTATAGTCATTTTCAGGTTATATTGACTTTATTTTCAATGGTTTCAAAAATTAATCTTTTAATATTTTCTAAAAACACATTTTATCTTTGATTACCAAAGTATTAAATTAATGTTTTATTTTAAAATATAAATCTGAAAAAATATTTTATCCAACATAAATATATATTTTTCCTTTAATTTTTCCTTTAATAATTTCCATGTTTACAATTAATAAATTTCTTTCATAGTATTCTATAGTTTTTTAGTTTTTGAAGGTAATTCTCAATGTGGAAGGATAATTTTTCATAAGAAATTTTTTTAATGATGTTTTAATGATACTTCTATTTATCAATGATAAAATACTTTGTTGTCATTATGATCCCCAAGGGATATGTTGCAAGGATACAATATTTTTTTATTTCTTCAGAAGGATTGTGATTATTTCTAGGCAGTTTTCCTAAAACCCATCAATTTTCCATGGGTAAACCAAGATATAAAAGACAACAATTAATGTGATATAGGAAAGTGAAATCATTTAATTTTGTATATCATTATATTATCCCAAGATTATTTTATGGATTATTTTTGTCAAGTTCAGTTATAAAATACTAGTGGGAGGTTTTATTATAAACTAATGGTCGGTGGTGACTTTATAAACCAAGGACGACTGCATCCGTTGTGACCTACTAATACATTTTGTAAGGATACAAATTCAACTAGTTATAGGTTTAACTAAAGAGACTATTGGAATTTATTTAGTAGGTTATTACATTTTTATGAATGATTGTATGTGATATACTATAATGTTATTTGAATATACCAAAATATATTATTTATTCTCACTAATTGTTTTTAATGGTTCTATTGATCAAAAATACCATCACATGTATTATGATTATTTATTCAAAAGATATTTTTCCTTTTTAAATATTTAAACTATGCCATGTGTTTAATGATCCAGGTTTTTGTGGGTATGAAAAATATTATGTTGTGAAATTTTACATATATTATTTCATCATACCTTTATAGTAATTTCATTTCTTACCAAAGACATTAAATTATAAAGTCTTATGTTTACCCTAACTAAAAAAATGAACTTTTACTTGTAATGATTAATTTACCTTAGTTATGAAGAATACTGTTGAATGAATTACATAATGGGTGATACTGATGATTTAATGTTGAATATGAAATTTAAGGAATAGAAGAAAAAATATTTACGTAATGATATGGGTATTGTTATGTAATAGATTTTCTTAATTCACTAAACCTGTAAAACTAAAATTTACATTGGTGTGTATGTGATATAAAATTTTTCAAGGATTCATTAAGTTATGGATGACTAAAATTGGGACATGATTATTTCTTTCATTAAAATAAAAATATATATTATGTTTCCATACTAGATCATTTAGTGTGTGTTCTGGGATATTATAATGGGTATTTTAGATTGGTTCGTATAACATTTGAGAATAATATTTTTTCATGAGTTTAATTTCAGAGATATGGATTCCATCACGGATTTATATGTTTATTACTCATCATATGTTAAAAGTAATAAACACCAATTTTGAGGTTTTAATTGATATGATTTACTGGCGATTAAGGATATTTGAGATATGTTTTATTTTTTTGAAGTATATGTAACCATTAGGACTAATATAATGGATTAATTCATAAGATTGATATTATAATTTTGGTCTTGTAAGTTGAAAGGTATGATGAAACCATAAATGTTAAAATATTTTTTAATATTGACGTTATATGGGCTATAGGGTTAATTATTTATGGAATTATTTCATTCAACATTGGGTATTATTATAAATTTTTTATCATTAATTAATTATTTCATAATATTAATGCTCATTCATTTAGGGTAGTATCTTAAATTGTGAAAAATATTTTGATTTTAGTAAAGAAATGAAGAAAATATTTTCATCCATTTAAGTAAATAATTGTCAATCAAAACTAGATTATAGTTCTCTAGGAAACAAATATTCATACTCATCATTTAGAGTAAATGATTAGATAAGGTGGAATGAGATTCAAACATTCAACTAAAGGATAAAATTGCATCAATAGATGAGATGGAATATAAAAAAGTATATTTTTCTTTATTGATAGTCTAGATGGTAAAAAATTTCCCCAACTCTAGAAAAAATATCTCTAAATAAGAAATTTATCTTATTAGGTTATTTTTTGGAAAATCAAAAAAAAATTCACACCTCATTGATTTGTGGTTTTGGAGTCATTGTCATTATTGAATCATTATATTTCTTAAAATAAATGTTCTATTTCACTATCCATAATTATTTATATATTAATTTGCTTCTATCTATAAAAAAATTCTCATACCACAAATTTTATCCTATTTTCAAAACTAGTTATGTGTTATTTTTCATGACCTTCATATTTACCATTCCCTCTTTTCAAAAAAAAATTTTTATCCTTTTTTGAGATGTAGGTTTTCAGAAATTGTATTTCTAAATCTTAAAACTTTTATCACCAATATCAATAAAAATAATGAAACAAATTATTAAATTGGGATGTGGTATAATATAATAGCATGATATTTTTGAAGAACTCTATGGTTGATAGGATGGTTTAGATACAACACTAATCAATAATCTAATTGTGATATACTATAAAAAATATTAGAAATTTTAAATTTGACCATTATATCCTAGCTGTTAAATTATGGGTACGAATATGAATAACATAATTTCACAAAAATGTGTATAAATTGGTTATATATTATTAATTAATTTACTAATATATAATAAATAAATACTCAATTTTTAATAATGTTATTTAATGATTTAAAAGTAAATTTTTTTCAAAAATGATTTTTATTTATCTCTATGAGAGGATATTATAATCAATTTCTACCACTCATTGTGATAAAATATTGAAAAATGGATTATATGTTTACAATTATGAGTTACAAATTTGGTAAATAGGAACCACTTATTTTTGTTCATTTTGAATAGTAACTGTAGTAAATATTGGTCACCTTTGTAAAGGTAAATCCGTTAATTAAGATTAAAAATAATTTGATAAGGCCTAAAAATAACCCTAACACTTGAAATACATTTATTCTATGGGTTGGTATCTACCATATTCTTCAATTATTAAGTGATCAATATTTTTTTGATTTTCATTTCAAATTGTATGGTTTTATTTTATGTTAAAAATTTAAAAAATTCACTTTGTAACCACTGTGAAATGAATATAATATTATAAAAATTTAATGTTTTCAAAATTTATATGAGTTCCCCTAACCTCAATTATAATTGGAACATCCTCTACTCCCTTATTCACACCCTTTTATTACTGAAATTCACCAATAAAAAAAAATTATCTCCCCAACAATGATGTTTTTAAACCATGATATTTGAAAAAAGGAAAAACATGTTCTATTGTGTGTGTGACACGAAATACCATGTTTTAATGATAATGTATCACCATAATAATTTACAATATATTTCTTTATAAATAAATTATACCTCTTTAATATCTTGGTATGCACGCAACATCAGGTTTAAAAAAACATGATACTCTATTAAAATATTATTATTTAAACATGATCATTAAAACATAACTGTTATGTTGATGGCTATGAATAATAAAAAATAAATTATTAAAATTATATTGTTTACACATATATCAAAAATATAATGGATATCTACATATTTTAAATAAAATAGAACCATTTTAAAAAAAATAATGTTTTCTTAAAAAAATTATATTTTTCTAAAAAGTGATTTAGTTGCACTTTGAACACATGATATATATTTCAATTTTACCAATTCTAGAAAAATTATTTTGAAAATTAAACTTCATATTTGAAATAAAAATATAAAAAATTATCTTATAGTGGATTATTGGAATTTTATTGAAATGTTTCATTTTTTTTGACGAATAGTGAAGAATACTGATTGTAATTTAAAACTTCATGTTTTTTTAAATTATTTATAGAGTTAAATTATATTTTAAAATTTATTTGAAGTAAAATTATATAAATTATATTAAAATTTTACAAATTTATGTCATTTAGTTCATTCTCATATTGAAATTTGATTTTAAAACCATTTATACTTATTATAATTTTCTCTTCAAAATACCACTTCTTAATCACGATTTTGTGCATAATATTGAACTGAATTTTGAATCATTGGTTAATTTAATTTGAATAAATAGATAAAATATTTAGAATAATAATATTTTACACTATCAAATAAGGCCAACATAATTTATTATAAAAAGTAATATTGAAAATAAAAAAATTAATAATTATGGTTAAGGTGAAATTGTGTTAATTATGAGTTTAAACTGAGATGATAAGAGATAAAATGCCATAATAACTTGTAAAAATATTATTATTTTCCAATATTTCCATATTATAACATACAAAATTCTAAAATAAGTTAATTATGATGATTTTTTTCATGTGAATGACTTTATTATTTGGGATTCATATGGGAAATTTCCAAGTAATTCCCAAGAGGGCTCCCTTTCCCCATATTTAAAAGGTAACTCCAAACCCCAACTTCTTCATACCACATAAGACATTTAGATTGATAAAACCCTTCCAAAATATCTAATAAATA
Organism: Viscum album; assembly: GCA_963277665.1. Classification (NCBI taxonomy): domain Eukaryota; kingdom Viridiplantae; phylum Streptophyta; class Magnoliopsida; order Santalales; family Viscaceae; genus Viscum; species Viscum album. The sequence goes on along the minus strand of OY728142.1, from coordinate 510,756,361 downwards.
TATTTATAAATATTATAGAGCCGTTTTTCTTCCAAAAATACCATACACAATGTCTTTAACAGAAGATAGAACAGAGGTTTCCCTTTGAAAAGGTAATTATATTAACAAAGCTCTTTCATTTTATTTATTCTTTTTTCATAATAAATAATATTTTAAAAATTCCAATTTAATAAAACCACAATCTCACAAATATAAATATTTTGTTTTTTTATTCCATACTAATTATCCACATCCACTCCTATAAAATGGGAAATGAAATCCTCGATCATATCTATCGTGGACTACCGCTTCACAAAATGATAATGCTTTTTTTCGATGACCACCATTAAAATATAGATATAATGATGGATTTACCACATTTATATTAATATTTTATATCATTATACTTATGAAATTTTAATATCACATATACCTTTTTACATTCCAATACACTTCAAATAATAGAACATCCCTTGTGTTTAAAGTAGACTACAACCACGCGAAGCAATGTGATCGTTCTTTAACTATCAATTTATATGGAATATAATAAGGATAAAATTATGGAATATATATGATATATATGAGATTATATGTATTCTATAAAATTAATTTATCACCTAATTCCATACCCTTTAAATCATTTAGGGAATGATATTGTTGCTCACCCATACTTATGTCCTACAGTATCCACATAGAAAATCATTTCATTTTCCATGTTCAAAATTAATAAATAATTAATAAAATGTAGCATATATTTAAATATTGTATTTATAAAATTAGTATAATTCTAGATATGATATATATATCCTATTAATATGAACTGAATCATTCTGGAAAAAACAAACCTGATAAAACTAGGAAATAAACACCCAAAATAATGAAAACAATGAAAAATTATTAACCAATGGGTGGTAAAATGTTATAAGAGGATAATATATAACATTAGAAATATTATTATGTTATGGTATAAATTTATATCATGATTAAAATAATCTTATAGGATGTACCAACACACAGGAAGGAAATTAGAAATGAGTTCTTTTGCATAGTGTATATAATTATAATTTGATATGTTATATCACGAATATATTTATAATCATGGTATATGATGTTTCATTTGAATTCACATATTTTATGAGGCTTATTATTCAAAAGATACCATAATGGTCAAGGTTTATTTCAAAATCTCATCATTATCTGAGTTTGTTTATGTTTATATCTACCTTGGGTGAATTATTTGATATTTCTATACTAAAATCAATCTTTTTTATTAAACACAGATTAAAGATAATCATTCTTAGGTAATATTAAAATTTTCTAGATATTTGGAAAATAAAATGATTGATAAATATTTTTAATAAAAAACATCATTATTTCTCTCTTTGGCCAAAAATGAGTTTTCATCAAAATCAAGGTTTTCTAATTTTTTTTTACAATGGTTTTGATCCTTTGAAGAATGATTTTTAGTGTGATTGTTACCCATTTTTTAATTTTAACATTTTTTGAATGAAATTTTCATGTCACTATCCATATAATTCCCATTTGTCTTTTAATGAAAATTTAAAAGCAGTCATTATTCTAATGTGTGAAACATGAATAGAATTTTTGACCGCTACGACTAATAATAGTTTTATTGATTATTTTACATGTTATTGAAGGTGGTATTAGGTGATAATTATTTTGAAATATGTTTAATTTTACTTAAAGGTGATTTTGAAAATAATTTTTTTTATGAAAAATGTTTGAGTTGAAATTTTCATGGTAGTTCTATTTGTCATTGACATTGAACCGAAATTTTTATTAAGGTGTGTAAATTATTTGTTCTATTGATACAATATTTATTATTTATCTTTATGTTTTATGAATAGTTTTACTGATTATGTAAAATATTATAACCATTCACCATTTTACTCTAGATGGTTTATGATAATGTTTTTTGATTGGGTTAAGTATTGACATTTTGAATGTTAATTTTAAATAAAAATGTTTATGTTTATTTTGTTTCCCCACATTAAAATAGAGAATTAATTTGACATAGTAAGTGAAGAGGGAGCCAAATACAGTCCCTCGATGTATCGTTAGGACTTATGAGACATACTAGATTGGGTTTTGGCTTAGGTATTAGCCTTTTATTTTTGTTTCATGGAAGAAGTCCCTAATAGTTTGTTTTTTTTCAGAATTATGAATTCTATAATCATAAATTCAGTTATTAATATTCCTTGGGAATATTCAATTACATAAAATTAATATGGTTATGTTATCAAGTTAATGTTTTTATTTATATGGAATTATTTTATCATCAGTTATTTCTTATTTATTATGCTCAAGTTATAGATTATATGGAATGTGTTTTTGTTATTTACGTTGACTTATTGATTATTCCTTATTTATTTATAGATTATAATGTAATATTACCCTTACTGAGCACTAAATCACCCCTTTCTTATGTTTCATTCTCCCTAGGATATCGAGATGTGTTTTATGATTAATATAAAGGGATACAATATAAGGAATAATGGAATTATTGATCCACAAACATAGTGTATTTTATGTTTTCAATTGTAATTAAAATTTAATGTATATACCTAGTTTAAGAAGATTAATAAACCACTCTATCCTTCAGGATGGGATTCTATGAAATTTATACTAATATAATAAAGTAGACACCAACTTTGAGATACTAGGTTCTGGTTTTCTATAGTTGGATTCATAAGAATTTTATTGAAAATAAAGGGAAATATATTTGGGAAAAATTAGATTATGGAACATTAACCTATGATAAAATTTGATGATAAGTATATAAGGACATAAAAAAGTTCTGGTATTGAAGATATTTTGTGGTTTTCTAGATAAATTCATCAATTTATAGATACAACAAGTGGACTTGGTTTTAGCATATCTGTACCTAGGGTTAATAACTTAAAAAATGGTACATTGGTCTAAACCCGATTGTCACCTTGTGAATGAAAATGAGACTTAATGAACACCAATTTGACAATACTAATGTATTTAAATAGGATAACTAAAATTTTAGCTTCTAAACTTTATATAGGAATAAAAAATAAATATATCCCCATAGTACCCATGTTAATGATTATGAGGATAGCTATGCATAATTTATAAAATTTATTGTTCATTATTTCAGGTGTTTTGGGATTATATATTTTGTTTCCGAATGATTGGATCTAATATATTATGTTACATAATTTAGAAATAGATCTTAAATAATGAAATGAGAAGTATATAACTGCATGTAATTTGATGAGTTTTAATGGTCATTTATTTTATGAGATTATTATAGTCATTCAAAGGATACTAGTCTCTAAAATATCATCAATGTACAAGGACATAGTATCTCATGATATAAATATAGAGAAATAATTCTATATGTTTTATGTCTTCAAAGAGAATCCATAGAATAAGAGGATGGAAGTGAAAATATGGATAAGGGTAGAAAGGAAATAAGGGTATTCCCACCTATATTAATTTCAGAATGAAACAACATGGTAAATTCTTGAAGGGAATGTGATTTTTTAAAATTGTGGAGTGAAATACCACTATTTTTAGGATTTAAAGGGAATGAAAAAATATTCCAATGAGAAATACATTCACAGTAGATATATATGGAACTACACAAATAAATGGCCCAAGAATAAGTAGAATATACCTCAAAAATAATATAATAGATCAAGGATAGGCTTATGATATTACTAAAGTTGAAGTCAAATTATTAATTTTCTTGTGTTTTGATTGAGGAATTATGTTATAGGAGTATTTTAATAAATGATATTCTGATTACTCAAATTATGTAATGTATATGGATTTTATGCCAATACTATTTCATAAGGATATTAAAGAATAAGTCAAATGGTACAAATAAAAATGAAAAGTGATTTAGTGGAATGATGAACTTCTTGAAAAAACATGACTTGGGGAAGATAACAATTAATATAGACTATATTTTCAGATAATAATTATAATGATATGTTTATGGGACAGTACAGGTGACCATGAAATTTTATATTGAGTTGATCATTTATGTTATATATTCTATATTTGACAATATGTAATATTGTTTTGAATATATTTGACCACTAGAAGATTTATATATGGATGAAAAGGGGTTTTCATTAAATTATTATAATTATCAATGTATTCACATATTTGAAATATTAAATTAATACCCAAATTATATTTTATGTAATATAATGTTGATTTAATTAAATTCAAAACAATTTGGACATTGAATTTGGGTATAAATATGTTGGGAAAATCCTCAGGTTAATTATTTTCGTAACAGATTAATTTGAAAATTTTGTGTTATTAAATAACTTTTTCATACCATTTTGGTCATGGAAAAAATCTAGAGATGGGAGGAATGACTTTTCATTCCATTATTGTGCTGATGATATTTTAATTGTTAAGTTTAGTTTTTTAAATATAAATATTTCTATTGGATATTCATTTATTATAGTAAGAGATAATATTGGAGTTGATCAAGCCACATTCAAAGGATGAAATCATTCTTTTATAAATATATCAATTCATTGCATTTTCTTCTATTCTCAACCTTGATAGTAATGGAATTCCTTAACATCAGGAAAAGGATCATGGAAAAAAATGGTATCATAGTACCTTGATTTCCGATGAATTGAATAGTCCCTTTACACATCACACATTTTTTTAGTTGTGGAATTAATCACGATTATACAATTTCTTATGACAAATTGCCTCTATGACCCTCTATAATTATTTAGTCATTATTATTTTCTTTTATATCCATATATTAACTTCCAACCTCTGTTTTCCTACTTGGAAATCTAGTTTCTTGATTATTTCAAAAAAACTTTTTTACTATCCTTTCACTCTTAACATGTGCATTTTTATTAAACTATATCATGATATTCTTTTACAAAAATGTTATTTTCATATATAAAACCATTGATTATTGAAAATAATCATAAATTATAAGGACCCAATTTTTTCAAGGGTGGTAGAATGTAACCCCCTGATATATTAATAGGTTAACATCATGCTGGATAGAATATATAACACACAACACCAATATTATAACAGAATATGATTACCTAAGACATTAAAATATATTTCTTTATAATAAATTCAATCACTATAATATCTTGTGATTCCTGAAATAGTGAGTTAAAATGAAACATGATACACGTTTAAAATATTATTATTTAAACATCACCATTATAACATACCCTATATGTTGGTGGGTGTGAATATTAATGACAATATTTAAAAAATTTATATGGTTTTAAAATCTATGAAATCGATTAAATGGATATCTATTAATTATAAATATAATAAAAACAATTTTAATGAAAAATTAATGTTTTATGAAAATCTAATTTTTTCTAAAAGGTGATGTGGTCATGCTTTTCAAACAGAATTTAAATTCAATTCTGATAATATTCTTAAAAATTATTTGAATAAATAAAAAAATTGAAATCATCGTATCAAAATTTTCTTAACTTTAATTTTTATCATTTTTAGAAATGTTTCATTTTGTGAAGAATAAGGATATTTTTTAGATTTTAATTTAAAACTTCATTTTCGTTTAAATTAATTTAAAAGTTATATAATTGATTTTTAATTTATTTTTAAAAGTAAAATTAATCCATTATATTATAATTTATCTAATTTAGGTCATTATGATGAATTTCATATTGAATTTTTAAGTTAAATACTTTTATATATATGAGAATTTTCTCTTTGAAAATCCATGTTTTGTCACATATATGGGTATAGTTTTTTAATTGATTTCTGCCACTTCTGGGAATTAAATTTTTAAAAAATGACTAATGTTTTATAATAATAATAATATATTTGATATAATAATTTTAAATTAATTTTTGACCAAAATGACTAGTGAAAATAGAAAAAAAATAATTACCACGGTTAATGTACAAATGGGTTTACAGTGGGGTTAATCTAAGAAGATAATGGTTTAAGTGAAATACTAACTTTTAAAAAGATTATTATATGACTGTATTTCAACCTTATCTAATAAAAACTTTGATCATAATATTATATATATAGTGTTTAAATGTTATTGAATTAATTATTTTGGATTATTTTGGGAAATTTCGAAAAAATTCGAAGAGGATTCCCTTTCACCAATTATAAAGGGGCACTCGCTACCCTCAATTCTTCACACCCCTCAATCCCTTTGGATGAATTAAACCCTAAATCACAAAAAAAATATTTATTCATATTACACGACCTTTATTCCTCCCAAAATACCATCCCTAGTGTTCTTAAAAGGATATCCAATGGAGGTTTCTCTTATAAAAGTTAATAACCTTAAAAAAACATTCATTTTCATTATTCTAATTCCACCTTCAGTTATGTCATAAAAATTAAAATAAAATAACTCCATTATATACCATATATTTGGTGGTTATTATGCTTATGATATAATATTTTTTCCATGTTCAGTTCCATCAATTAGGAATAGAAATCATTGATCATGTGTACGAAAATATACCAACTCACGAATAGTTGTAGTTCGTTTTCACTCACCACATTTCAAGGATGGATAAAATGATTGGTTTAACACATGTATATGATATTTTTTACATTTTTAAAATTATTTAATTTTAAAATTACATATAAATTTTTACATTTTATTTCATTTCAAATTTTGTAACGCCTTTCATGTGTATGTCGAACTACCGCCTCACATAGCGATGTGATTCGTTGATCACTTATGCTTTACTAGTAATGTACTAATGATAAAACTAATGAATATATGTAACATATATGAAATAATATTTATTTTGTAAAATTATTATATCACCCAATTACTAATCCTTTCACTCATTGATGGAATGATTTCACCGCTTGTCATTACGTACGACCCGTTGTCTTCATGAAGCGCTGTGATTCATTTTCTATATCAAGCATTCATAAATAATTCTAAAAATATATCTATAATTTACCTTTAAAATTTGTATTATTATTATAATTATGGATATTATATATATATATATAAACATATCCTATGAACAATAACTAGATCATTCCTCAAAAAACAAGCATGAGAACATATGGTAATTAACACTAAAAATAATGAAATATTATTAACTAATGGGTGGTAAGATGCCATAATTAGATCATAGATGATATTATAAATATTAATATGTTTTTAAAAAAAATTATCACATGATTAAAAACATCATTATAGAGTTATGAAAATATATGAATGAAGTTAGAGAAAGTGTATGGTTTTCACATCGTAGTTTTACTTATATGAGACATATACATTATTCACCATTTATTTAATTTTAATGGTGTATATACATAATCTATGATATGTTATACCATGAATAAATTTTTATTCATTGTATTTGAAATATCATTTGAATAAATATCTTTTACGGTTATTAAGATTATGAAGTTACCAAAAGTGGTAGTGATTTATTTTATATTTTTATCATTATTTGGGATTTTCTATATTTACTTCTCAAATGGAATAATTTTTTGATATTTCAATATTAGAATCAATCTTTTTTATTTAAATCTGTTAAATAAATATTTTTTTTAATTAATAAATATTTTTTTCTATTAAGTGGTACTTAAAATGATTGAGAACTACTTTTAAAAATTTATGATATTATTTCTCTTCAGCCAAAAATAATTTTTCATAGAAACCATTTTTCTATAAAAATGTTTTCAAATATTTTTTAACTTTTATAAATGATTTATTAAATTATTTTTTAACAAATTTTTCTTCTTATATTTTTAGAGATAAATTCTTGTCATTTTCAAAAATAATGTTTGTTTGTATTTTTCAAATAATGCAAAGGGATCATTTATTTTAGCATGTATTAAATTAAAAACAATTTCCCTTATCATGGACAATAAATGTTTTAATTATTATTTTAAACATTTTAATAAGATATATTAAATAAAAAAAATTTAAAAAGGTTTTTTAAAATTTTTATTTTAAAAGGTGATTTTCAAAATGAAAATTTTATTTTTTTTTAAAAAAAAATTGTTTATCTTTTTAGGGAAATTGTATTCATAATAGAATTAAAAAATATATATTACTTATTATCTTATATAGATATATTATATTAATACCACCTCAATTATTTTCTATAGATGGTTTATGATCAATTTTACTAGGGGTGTACAATTTTGTTACCATTCACCATTTTACTTTGGAAGGTTAATTATTTTGTTTATTAATTTGGGTATCTATTAAAATTTAATATGTTAGATATTATATATGAATATTTATATTGATTATATTTCACCACTATTAGATGAGGAATAAATTGAACTTACTAATTTATGGGTTGTAGAGACCCGAAGCTTGACGTACAAGGACATTACATTACTTTTTTGGAATACATAGTACATAACAAAAACACACACACAAGGACCGTAACAGTTTAGTGTCTTTGGAAGCAAAGAATATAATCTTCTAATCGTGGTGAAAGATCTTCAACATCTCCCATAAAGATATTCCTTTTTTTTAACTAAAACCTTTCATTATATCCTGGGGAAAAAAACATAAAATGGTGAGCTCAAATGCTCAGTAAGGGTAAATAAACGAAATATCAATCACATCATATAGAAAAGAACATAACTTTTGGAAATCTTAACCTGCAAAAGAAATCATAATTTCATAACATGGGATAAATCATAGCAGTGAAATGTAATCCCAATAATCATAACATGAAACTTTGTGGCATACACACATAATCATATAGAATCATTTCTTATTAGTCAAAACTCATTCCCAAGACTATCTTAGTGGATAAAGTCCATTTCTGAACCGAGTTCACTCCTCGTTTCAGTCCTGTTTACTGAACCAGTTTAACCTGCCATTCCAGACATGTCTATCTAATGAGATATAAAATCTTTACCCAATTCATTGGAGGGATATATAGGTCTCACCCATCTCATAATGATACCATTCTTATGTGTGCAACAAAATCATAAACCATACATCATAGCATAACCCATGTAATAAAAATGGGATTCTTAAACATCGTGACATCATAAAACAATTCATATAAGATAAAAGAATTCATAAAAATAATTCTATCACAACATAATCAAATAAATGTAATAATAGGGATAAAAACATAACCCTTTATTATCTTAGATGGAAAATAATTTTGATAAAACACTTGAACTGCATTCTTGAGGAAAATATCATTTCTACTTCAAAAACACTTTTCCTTTCTTAACATGTCATGCAATTCTAAACTAAAATAATTTGATTAAAAATAAACTTGAAAACTTGTAGTGGATTATTCTTGGAAATAATGTTTTAAAAATCCATTCATGCCGTATAAGTTAAAAAAACATTCTTCTCGTACTTTTGTCGGAAAATTCAAAAAGTACCTCGTACGAAAAACGACAAAAGATTCCTTTAATATCTTTTACTAAAAACTCACCGAAGGGTAAATTTGGATTTAAAAAATGGTAGGTGGATGGAAAAAATATTACGTATTGAGGAATCATGGATGTTGATGATAAAATACACCCCAGTAAATACCAAAGTATAAACAATATCGGATAAAATGAGATTGTGATATTTTCCCTTACCTTAGGTCGGATTTGCATCGTAAGTGTCCAAACTTCCTGTATAATGATTTGAATAATGTCCTTGAATTATTCCAGAATCATACTAATTTTTATGATATCATATATGGTTTACATATGACTTTATATTACCCGTTCTTTTGTAAATTCCACGTTAAAGAGCGTTTTGGGTAAAATTGTTTCATTTGTCATCCGTGTTTTGACTTGTAATTATTCATATGATTACTTAGATCATGATTAATTAATTCCAGAATATAAAAAATTATTTATATATAATATATATTCATAATATACATATATATAATAAATCAGTAAATGGAAAGAAATACACCGTTCATTGAGACGGTAGGCCGTACGTACGCATGAACGCTGTTTTCATTTCCTTATTAAGTTGAATGGAATTAAGTAGATGACATACATATATATACACATAAATCCAGTATCATTATTATGTCATATATTTCATGATTACTTATTATATATACTCTATAATCATTCATGAATGGTTAAAGTGGAAAATGAATCTCATCGCGTTGTGGAGATGGTAGTCTGTACGTACGCACGAGCGATGATATCATTCTCATGATCGTGGAACTGTATTGGAGTGTATGTATACTATTTCAGAATCAATATCACTTTAAAATAATCATATATTGTTATTATTTACACCATTATACCCATCCAACTAAGGTGGTGGTGGAAAATAGATTTCACTACGGCGTGGAGACGGTATTCCGTACGTACACACGCGCGGTGATTTCGTTTTCCGTAGAATGGATAGATGGTGAAATAAGGTTGTTTCATAATTATAATAACATATCATTACATTATTTATACTGATGTTATTACTTCATAATGAAACAACCTAAGAAGAAGAAGTGGAAGAAGAAATAAAGTTGAAAGAATCGGTAACAGACATTACCTATTCTTTGAAGCGCCTCATTGAGATTTCCTTTTAAGGCACTAAAATTGGTCATTGGGGAAGACCAGAACCTCTAGGATGTTTCTAGGGAAGTGGAGAAAATAATTTGGCAGGGTTTGTCCAAGCTTTAAGGCTCAAAGTGGTGTGAGGAAGAGAGGGAGGAGGTGCCCTTTTATAAGGGAGGAGAGGGGCTCCTTTGGAAAACTAAAAATATTATTTTATTATAAAGTCAAATTCGGTTTTAAATAGCTCCAAATTGATTTATTTAGAAGATAAGTTGGGGATGGGTCGAAATCCTCTCAACCAATAGAATTTAGACAAGTTTAGGTTCCTATTTTAACCTTATCATTTATATTTAACTTTAAGTTAGATAATTTTACTTTTACCGTGTCTTCTTGTTTTGTTATACTATAAGGTTAATAAACCTAAAATATCAAGCCAAACGAACCCGAAGTTGTTTATTATTAATATATATAACCATATATAAGTCATTTGGAAGAACCTTAGATTTTTAGGAATAAAATAACAATTAATAATATAATATTTGTTTTAAAAACTATTTTATGTCAATTTTGACAATATTTAGTAATTGATTTTTGTGAAAATTATAACAGAATTATTAGTTCGAAAAAAGTTAATTAAATCAATACTAACATGTCTTATTAAACTATAAAATTAGTGGAATTTATAGAAAGTCTCAAATTACATTTATTTGGGTATTTATAACATCAATAATGTTAATATTTCATTAATAAGATAATTACTGGATCATTGTTATGTCATAAATAAATTAAATTATTTAATGTCTACAAATTATAAATAAAATTCCATTATGTTGAAAATCTTTTTATATTTTTAATGAATATTTATATTCGAATTTATCTTATGTATAACCCCATATTAAAAATGATTTACTTATTAAACTTTGATTTTAACTATTTTAACCCTTCTTTATGTAAATTGATAATAAATGTCCTAATCTAATCCATGTGGGCCTAAGTGGACATATTTTATTCCTAAGGTTGATTTTGGTCGAATTACACTTATTCAATAGAATTAGGACATGTGTTAGGGTAATAATAATATCATTTTTACCCTTAATTACCCTATTTACTTTTAATCGTGGTAAAAAAAGTAAAAAGTTACTATTCATCAAAAATTATTTTCATCTCATTGAACCACATTTTACTTACTGAAATCAACCATGTCTCTCGGATTTTTGAAATTACACTCACAGAAGCGGTAAAATTAAGCTTTATGAAAAATTATTTTCATTTAAACTACCACTTAGTGGTTTCACAATTCATCAAAAAAATGAATGTTTCGAGAAAAATACCAAAAATTAGGCCTAAGATATATTTGATATTATGAACTCAAAAATGATGCCTATTTTACCAAATTAAAAACATATTAGTTGCATTAATTAATTTAAAAATTAATTCCCGTCGTCAAAACAAATAGCGTGTTCTTAAGAAATAATAACTATCAAAAGATTGACATTTGTTTATGTCTGGTTTAAATGTGAAATTACATACAATGACCAACATTGTATTAAATTGTAAAAATAAAGTATAAATATACTTTAAAAACACTCAAATTAATAATTTACCACTATTAATTATTTTGATTAAAAAAGTTGTTTTTAATTAAAATTTAGTAATTTTCACTATTCATCAGAATATGAAAGTTATCCGAAAAGTACCAAAATTTCACCCTAAGCTAAATTCGATACTCCGAATCCAAAAATGAAGTCCATTTTGAGAGATAAAATTTCTAAAATTTTAAAAGGTGGTTATTACTATTCATAACGGCTAGTTTTAATAATATTTTAATAGCATATCGTTGTTTAGTGAAACTCGGTATTGTGTACTACCAACATTATAGAGGAAGGTCGCGATTGTGTGTAATGCAAGGCAAGTCAAGGATGCATGTTGTGCAATCTCCTTTTGGTGTAGCGTACAACACAAGGCATTAATGAAATTAAAAAGAATATTTTTCATAAAATATCGGGGTGTTACATTCTACCCCCCTTAAAATGAATTTCTCCCTCAAAATTCGTCGTGGTTATAAATGGTTTACTATTGGAAAGTTTCTTTAATAGAAACCCACATCTTAAAAAGGAATACCAAAACTAATCTTCAAAAACAAAAGTATGAAACGTAACGGTTACCCAAATAAACTAATCACTAGGTTTCCACATAGGTGAAAATATGGATATGGAAGAGAAATCTAACCATCATGTTCTGATGGAGAGTGGTAGAGAACATGGCTATGGAAAATCTAGCAATCACAAAGTCATAAATTTTTTACGATCTAAGGTACCATCTGATTCATCATATATAAGAGCACTTGGACAACATTTTCGGTTTTCAAGATCATTTCCCTAAAGTTGATGAAATTGGAATTAGAAGAAATACTTTCGTGATTTTGGTATAGTCTCACCGTTGGTAGTTATTTGGAGAATTTCCACTTCATCTCTTAAAGAAATGAAGTTGAATTTGTCATTCGTGATGTGTTAGCAGATCATGTGATAGAATGATGGGTCATTTCATCTGTCTCAAACAAAAGGCTAGAAAAGTTATCAAAAAAATACATAAGTCCATCTATAGTGAGATTAATCATATATGGTTCCTAAAATGGACTTATACTTCATATATCATACCGCTTAATAAAATAAAACTAGTTTCTACTAACCAGGGACATCTTGTAGGCCAGTGGTAGGTGATAAAGGCCAGTCGCACTTCGGTTGTGGGTTCGATTTTCATAGCCCTATCTGACGCGATGGGCTGTCGCCTGTCCTGCAGGTTGTCCTTTATCTAAAACTACATTACTATAACATAACATAAATAATATGGAAAAAACTTCTATCCTTAAACAATACTGGCTTATGTCCAACATAATCAATTCCAATCTTTAGGCTTATCCAAAATAATGCTCTCTAATCTCATATTATAGTGAAAACGATTACCAAAGAGTTCATACAACTAGCATGTTAATACCATTGTTGATCCCCATATGTCATGAGATATGTCTTGTGTTGGATCTGAATCTACGGATTACACACAAGATGGGGGGTGAATTGTGTCTTTTCAAAATTATTACAATCTCTTCAATTTAGACAAATTCTGTCCACTATGCTTTAGCACGATTAAATATGCAGCGGAAAAAGTAAAAGCATGAACACACGGATGTATAGTGGTTCGGGGAACAGAAGGCCCCTAGTCCACTCCACCAATGCTCAAATCCACGAGCTTGGCGATTTTCACTATCTGGTCCTCGTTTCCACAGACCTGTTCACAACTGAGTACAGGCAGTTGACACCTTTACAAGTTTCAGGCAAACACAGCCTTCCTGGTTCAAACACGAACCCACACAGCTTAGAACGAGAAGCTGATCACTCAAAAGTAAAAAGGGTTTCGATAAAGAAAACACTTCTCCAGTTGTTCTTCACAATTGCAACAGAATGAAATTGACAGTAGATAAATCGTCGTCTTCAGAAAATAAAGATCTGTAATCAAAACAGTTCTGAGTCGATCCAGTTGCAATAGATATTACAAGAAACTTCACAACTTCAGCAGCAGTAGATTCACAACAGATAGTCAATGAAGAACCCGTGAATCTGCTATCAAGATCTTCCTTCGATAATAAAGGTTTTACACTTCTTCTCGATCACCAGAAAAGAACGCCTTCACACAGTCTCTGTTTCTTTCTCATTAGAAGATCAATCGGTATATTTCATACACGTTCCTGTGTATATATATATCCGAAGTTTCCAAGATAAAACATATATATTCAAATATGAGAAAATCTTCCGCATAAATAGATCCATAAAAATCTCCTTTAGATTCGCGATATTAAATAACAGAGCCGTTGTAACTTCCCTGAAGAATCGGCATAAAAAGCTCCGTTTTAAATCAATCATTAATCCGTTGAAAATCGTCTTTGATTCCGTCAAAGTCGTACTTAAGAATCGGCTCGAAATCCGCTTAATAATCCGCCTGTTTGACCAATGCAAAAGGAAATATCGTCTGTCAAAAATATCCCGACGCCAAACGTAGGGTTGATGACGTGGCTCCAAACGTAGGGTTCACAAACGTAAGGTTTACAAACGTAAGTTTCACAAACGTAAGGTTTAAAAACGTAAGGTTCACAAACATATTTTCTCTTCAGCATTCCAATGTAGGGTTGATCATCCATACTTTGTCTTGCTTCAACTCTCCAAAGAACGTATGGTTGATTATAAAAGTAAGGTTGATGATCTATACTTTTGAGAAACAAACTCCACACTGAAAACTAACGTACGGTTTCTCTTCCATACTTGTCTAACAACAAAAACGTAAGGTTCCTTCCAAACGTAATGTTCTTCTTCCATACTTTTCAACAACGTAAGGTTCATTAACCATACGTTTCAAAATAACGTATGGTTCCTTAACCATACGTTTCTTTTAACATAAAAAGTAAACTTTTCATCCATACGTTACGTTCATCAACGTAGGGTATGAACAGTGATTCCAGTACGCGCTAAAACTGATCTTGCGCTACAGTGATTCCAGAACGCGATAAAATTGATCTCGGACTAAATGAAGTATAAAATCTCGTTATATGAAATAAATAAATAAAATAAATTCCTGCAAAATACTCAATGAAATAATTTGTAAATAATTAAGGGTATTTGTGAGCATCAAAACCATCATAAAGAGACAGAGTATTATTTAAAATAATCTCCCCCTTTAAAAAACATTTTTTTGATTTGTTTGAAAACAATACATTGCTCAACAATCTCCCCCTTTTTGATGATCACAAAACCCATAAAAAATAATATAACTAATTTAATTGCAATCTTTATTGAAAAATTAGTTTTATAAAATTTTAGAATTTTGAAAGGATTAAAACAATATTTAACTATAATAAAATTTCTCCCCCATAAAAATAAATTTTCAGCTAAAAATAGATAAAAGATAAATATCGTATATATCCAAATTCTCCATATATCCAAATTTCTTCATAGGAAACAAATGAATTTAAATGTTGTGTTTATCCAAATTCTCCCCCTTTTTGTGATATCAAAAAGAATGAAAAAAAAATTACGGATTTGAACACATTCAATATTGCACTGAACTATAAGTAAATGCTATAGTTAACTATGTATGAATAAGTGAATTTTTTATATTGGCTAACTTAATCATAAATCAATAAACAAAACAAAATAAATTAGAAAAGAATTTTCATTCACAAGCTGTTATATATAAACGATTGTGATATACAGAGGAATCAAGGTCATAGATAAGACAGGGAAAAAGGTGTCTATTTCCTTTGAAACACGGTCTTTATCTCTGTAAACTGTTCTCTGAGTCTCGTCATCATCCCATCTCCTAACTTGATGATAAGATCTCTGTTCTCCTGAGTCATATGAATATCTTCAATCAAATTAACTCTGAAAAACTCATGCATTCTTTCTTCTTTTTCAACAAAAAGAGCCAGTTTTTCTGATAACTGATTCAAAAGAATCCTAATCGGTTGCTCTCCATATTTCAACTGATCCACTAAAAATCTCTGATTATCTAGCAAAACTGACAAAGGGGCACTATTACACTGAAGATCGTGTAATCTGTCACTCATATTGCTCATTGCTCCAGTAATTGCTTGAAATCTCCGAATCAAATCAGGTGAAGAGCCTGATCCACTCACAGCACTGTTTGCAATAAACTCAAATTTATTCTCCATGTAAATCTTCAACTCAGACAAATCATATTTCTTTACCATCTCTGATTTTAACTGATCAACAGCATGCAGCATATCAGTCTTATACAAATCTACTTCCTGTCTTGAAACAGTACATTCTTTCAGCTTCTGAAACTTCAACTGCTCTAAGTCCAGAGAATTTCTGAGACTAACATTCTCAGATTCTAACTGAGAGATACGCTTGTACAACTCAACAACTTCTTCTTTTCTCGAATCAGGGGCACCCTGTGCTCGATTCTCATGTTCAGAAGTAGGTTGATGAAGCAGGGCAAGAGGTAAGGAATCTGCATCCGACTGTTCTTTGTCCTTGTCCTGACAAGGTTGATCCACTGAACTATCTTTTGAAGCCTGTAACTCTTCCACTGAAAAATCTTCTTGAAGTACCTCTGTATGAGCTTCAGAAGTATGTTCATCATGAACAATAGTCTCTCTGACTTCTACTGATTCTTGAGGTCCGGTCACTTCTTCACCAGGCACTGCCTCCATAAGTTGTTCTTGTTGAATTACTTTTTCAACAGCCACAGCAGCAGATTGAGGTTCTTCTTGAGTTTCTGTTTGAGCTGCTGGTTCCTCTATCGGTGCAGTCTGCTCCACAACAGCTTCTCTCACAAATGAATAAGAAATTACCGGTTCAGAGGATTTCAAGGCAGGAGAGATAACTTCTTCATCAATTGACCTCTTCCTTCTAGATTGAAGTCCTTCTTGACTTCTCTCTTCCTCAACTTCCTTCATCTCAAAACGAATTCTCCTTGCCACTGTACTAACTCTTGATTCTGCTTGTCCCTCCTTGGACTTAGCCGGTTGAGCCTGAGCACTCTCCGAGTTTTCTTCATCTCTAACAGGTAAGAGTTTTCCTTTAATTGTGCTCCAGAAGTATCCTACTTTCCTTAAAGTTCCAGCATTGAAAACATTACTGTGGTGACATTTCACCCCAGCATCTACCAATCTGATCATTCCTCTTTTAAACAAAAACAAAGAAATGAACCTTCCATAAGGGAAAAAGGTCATTCTTGCTTCACTATGACAGCAGTAACTCAGATATCTTATCATAAACCGAGGAAAATTAAATTTAATATCACACATCAAACGATAAATTATGTACATGTCCGGGTATAGGATTTTCTCCATCTCAACCATTCTTGGTGCTAAACCAGTCTGAACAAATTTTACCAAAATTTTCTGATTGGGCTCCAAATCCTTAATAAACATCTTCTTTATCACTCTGGTTCCAAACAGAAAAGACATAATGTCTTCAGACTTATGTACAGAATCTCTAATATTCCGTAAATAGAAATGAAAAACTACTTCATGAGGGAAGTTAAGAATTTGACTTATCTCTACAGATGATATTGAAAAGTCCTTATCCTCTATTTGAGCCAATAAACTATCCTCTGTATCTCCAAGGCTAAACTGAACAGTTCTAAAAAAATGTCTCATTTCTGCCTCATATAGAAACTCAGAATTTGCACTATTAAAAGCTTGCTCAAGGCTTTGAAACGACAACGCTTTCTTCAACAGTAAATTAGTTTCAAACAGCCACTCTAAATCTATGACTTTACCTTGCAGTATTTTCCGACCTACTACCTTAGGTTTCTTTGCAGCACTGCTCTCGGCTTCATCTGGACGCTTAGTCTTTGCCATTCCAACAACGATTTCTGAAGGTTCGTAAGTTTAGGGTTTGAAGATTCAGAAAAGGGTTTTGGAGCAGATGTGCGGTTTTAGGTTTTCGAAAGGGTTTCCGAAAAAGGTGAAGCAGTTTAGAAGGTGAAACGGTTCTGACAGCCTTGATTCCCCTGTAATCACTAATCATTACATTTATTTAAAACAAAATAAAATTACTTATAGCGGAAAACAGAAATTAAGCAGAATTCGAAAACAGAATAAGATTTAAAAAAAACTATTTAAAATTAAATAAACCTAACTCCCCCTTAATAAATTCAAACCTTGCTGTGGGAAGTGGTTTAGTAAAAATATCTGCTAATTGATTTTCTGTATTTACAAATTCTAAAAATACATCCTTTTTAAATACATGATCTCTTAAAAAGTGATGTCTTATATCAATGTGCTTAGTTCTAGAATGACTAATAGGATTTTTTGAAATATTAATTGCACTAGTATTATCACATAAAATAGGTGTATTATTGAAAATTAATCCAAAGTCCATAAGAGTGTTTTTCATCCACAACACCTGTGCACAGCAACTACCTGTAGACACATATTCTGCCTCGGCTGTTGACAGGGCAACTGAGTGTTGTTTCTTACTAGACCATGATACTAAAGACTTTCCTAAAAAGTGACATGTTCCTGAAGTAGTCTTCCTATCTAATCTACAGCTTCCAAAGTCAGCATCTGAATATGAAATTAAATTAAAGTCAGAGGTTTTTGGATAAAGCAGAGATTGATAAATAGTACCTTTTAAATATCTAAAAATTCTTTTAACAGCAGTTAAATGGGATTCTTTGGGATTTGATTGAAATCGAGCACAAAGACATACTGAATACATTATATCTGTTCTACTAGCAGTAAGATATAACAAACTACCAATCATACCTCTATATAACTTGTTGTCCACTGATTTTACAGTTTCATCCAAATCAAGTTTTATATTAGTACACATAGGAGTTGTAAATGGATTGCTGTTTTCAAGTCCAAATTTCTTAAGTAAATCAGTAATGTATTTGCATTGATTTAAAACATTTCCAAAATCTTTGTGAAATATTTGAAGACCCAAAAAGAAATTTAATTCTCCCATCATACTCATTTCAAATTCATTTTGCATTAATTCTGAAAATTCATGACAAAGAATTTTATTGGTTGATCCAAAAATTACATCATCAACATAAATTTGTACCAACAAAACATTATTTTTCACAGTTTTCTTAAAGAGTGTTGGATCTGCCAGTCCAACAGTAAAATCATTTTTCAAAAGAAAATAACTTAGTCTTTCATACCAAGCTCTAGGTGCTTGTTTAAGGCCATAAAGAGCTTTAGTAAGTTTGAAAACAGAATCTGGTTTTTGAAAATTTTCAAAACCAGGAGGTTGCTCAACATAAACTTCCTCCATTAAATAACCATTTAAAAAGGCAGATTTAACATCCATCTGAAATAATTTAAAATTCATATAAGATGCATAGGCTAAAAGGATTCTAATGGCTTCTAACCTGGCTACAGGTGCAAAGGTCTCATCATAATCTATTCCTTCTTCTTGATTATATCCTTTAGCTACTAATCGTGCTTTATTTCTAGTTATTATCCCTTGATAATCCTGTTTATTCCTAATGACCCATTTAGTTCCTATTACTGGATAATCATGTGGTCTTTCAACTAATTCCCAAACCTTATTTCTCTTGAACTGGTTCAATTCATCCTGCATTGCTATTAACCAGCTCTCATCATCTAAGGCTTCTTCTATGGTCTTAGGTTCTTGTTGGGATAGGAAAGTAGAGAATTCAACTATGTTTCCAAGGTTTCTTCTAGTTTGAATACCAGTCTCTAAGTCACCTATCACAGATTCTAAAGGGTGATTCTTTAAGGTTCTAGACTGTCTAGCCATTACATTCAAGGGTTTTTCAGTGTCATGTTCTTCTGAACTGGAATGAATTTCTTTTATATCATTTTCAAAATCATTCTTTAAATTCTCAAGTCTCATGTTTTCATTAAAATCAGGTTCATCTATTTGTTCTATCCTTTTCTCAAAAGGATCAGATTCATCAAATTTCACATGAACTGATTCTTAAACAATCCTTGACTTTTTATTATAGACTCTATAAGCTTTGGAGGTTGTAGAATATCCTAAGAAAATACCGTTATCAGATTTTGGATCAAATTTACCAAGATTATCTTTGGTATTCAAGATGTAAACCTTGCATCCAAAAACATTAAAGTAATTTACTTTAGGTTTTCTGTTATTCCATAGTTCATAGGGTGTCTTTTTCAAAATAGGTCTTATTAAAATTATATTCATTATATAACAAGCTGTATTAACAGCTTCTGCCTAGAAATATATAGGTAGGCTATATTCATTTAACATAGTTCTAGCCATTTCTTGAATAGTTCTATTTCTTCTTTCTACAATCCCATTCTGTTGAGGTGTTCTTGGAGCAGAGAAGGTGTGTTTAATACCCATGTTTGAGCAAAAGGAATTAAATTCCTGGTTCTCAAATTCTCCACCATGATCACTTCTCAATGAGACTATATTAAAACCTGTTTCATTTTGAATAGATTTACAAAAACCTTCAAATAAACTAAAAGCTTCACTTTTAAATTTCAAAAAGAAAATACAAGTAAATCTAGAATAATCATCAACTAATACATAAACATATAATTTACCAGCTAAACTTGCTACTCATGAAGGTCCAAACAAATCCATATGGATATGTTCTAGAGGTTTAGTTGTAGCAACTTTATTAATAGATTTGAATGATGATTTGTGTTGCTTGCCAAGCTGACATGCATCACAGAATCTGTCATTTTCAAATTTGAGACTAGGAAAATCAGAAACTAGATGTTTCTTAGATAATTTATGTAAAGCATATATATTGAAATGACCAAGTCTTCTATGCCAGATCCAGGATTCACTTATATTAGCAGTTAAGCAGTTTACTTGTTGTTTACACAAGGAATACAAATCCAAAGTATAAACATTATCAGTTCTGGGTGCTCTAAACTTAAACAGTTTATCTTTAGAAACAGTACAACTATTGTTAGTAAAATCAACAGTGTATCCATCATCACAGAGTTGAGAGATACTTATCAGATTGTGTTTTAACCCTTGTACATAAAGTACTTTGTTGATTGAGACTGTCTCTGGATCTCCAACTGTTCCAATACCAATAATCTTTCCTTTGGCATTGTCACCAAATGTGACAAGTCCTCCTTCCTTTCGAGTAAGAGAAGAGAAATTAGCTGAAGTTCCACTCATGTGTCTTGAGCATCCACTGTCCATATACCATATTTCTTTCTTTCTTTGGTGACCTGCTACCTGAAAAGTCATTCAAACAAATTGATTTGGTACCCATATTTTGTTGGGTCCAGGAGTGTTAGCAAGCAGTGATCTGGGTATCCAGATTTGCTTTGTTTTCTTAAAATTGATTGAATCATATAGATCATTGGAAATATAAGCTTTCTTAATTCCACATATTTGAGGTTGTCTTAGAAAACTGTTTTTAGCTATATTACCTTTTGTTCCACAGAAGTTACAAATAACCTGTTTAGTGCTAGGAACAAAATAATTTTTGTATAACTTAGGTTTTTCTCCTTTACTTCCAATTCCAAACCTTTCCTTTTTAATTACAGTTTTTCCAAGTATCTCATTTAAGGCGTTTTCTCCTTTTGTAAAAACTAATGCAGCCTTTTTATAAGATTCTACTTCATCCTGTAGAATTTTTATTTTTGATTCAAAATTAATTTTATTTGAGTCAGCAGAGTTGTATTTGTCAATTAATTCCTTATGTTGTTTTAGCAAAGTATTTCTCTCATCTGAAATAGCTTTATGCAAGTTCTTTATAGATTTATATTTTTTAAATAATGAGTCATACCTTTCTTCAAGCATATTGCAGTAAGCTGCAAGTTTTTTATTTGAGAAACCTGTTTCAGAGTTTGATTCATTATTTGAGTTAGAGGAGTAGTATGAGTGTACCTCATCAGTTTCAGCCATGAAACACATATTTTCTTTTAAATTGGCTTCCTCCTTCTCTGAGCTTGATTCAGAAGAATTACTTGAGTCTTCAGAAACACTCCAAGTAGCTTTCATAGCTTTCTTGTCTTTCTGCTCATAATCATCTCTTTTGAAGAATTTCTTCTTCTTTGCATCTTTCAATTTTGGACAATCCGGTCTGATATGTCCCATCTTTTTTCATTCATAACATCTCACTTCCTTGCTATCCTTCTTGAAGGATTTCTTGAAGTCTTTATTCTTACTGTAGAACTTTCTGAATTTTCTGGCTAGCTGAGCCGGTTCTTCATCCGAATTTGAAGAATCAGAGCTTTCTGATTTAGCACTTACTTCTCTGTTCTTCATCTTTCTATCCTTTTGTTGAGAAGTCACTTTCAAAGAAGTATTTTCCCTTTTTATGTAGACTTTATGCTCATTTACCTCATCTTTCATTTCAGCCTCGTACATCATCAATGTACCAAACAGATCTCTCATAGTTAGATCTTTAACAGAAGTTGATTGTCTGATTGCTGCAGAGATTCCATTCCATCGAGTAGGAAGTACTCTCAGTACCTTTAACGCTTGATCAGCCTGCTTGATTGGTTATCCTAGAGCTGTTATATTATTGACAATTTCTGTCAATCTTCCATTCATCTGAGTGATGCTCTCTCCTTCAATCATTCTGAAAGTATCGAATTTTAATTTAGCAGTTGCATATCTCATCTGTCTTACATTATCTGTTCCTTCATAAGCAACAGCTATTGTTTGCCACATTTCATATGCAGTCGGGCATTGAGATACTCTGTTAAATTCATCTGGTCCTAAACCACAGATGATTGCATTCATAGCTTTTGAATTCATGTCATACTCAGCCTCTGTAGCAGCACTCCATGTATCGGGATTTTCAGGAATTTCATAGGGAGTCAGAATCTTTGAATAGACTCTGTAACCAAGATTTTTCAGATAAATAATCATACGTGATTTCCAGCAGCCATAATTATCTCCATTAAAGTAAGGTGCTCTGACCATTGACATTCCCTCTCTCGTATCAGCCATGATACACTATGTATAATCTTTAAATACTTCTAGCTTGATAAGACTTTAAAAATAAGAATCTCCTCCTTTGATACCAATTGTTGGATCTGAATCTACGGATTACACACAAGAGGGGGGGGGGGGTGAATTGTGTCTTTTCAAAATTATTACAATCTCTTCAATTTAGACAAATTCTGTCCACTATGCTTTAGCACGATTAAATATACAGCGGAAAAAGTAAAAGCATGAACACACGGATGTATAGTGGTTCGGGGAACAGAAGGCCCCTAGTCCACTCCACCAACGCTCAAATCCACGAGCTTGGCGATTTTCACTATCTGGTCCTCGTTTCCACAGACCTGTTCACAACTGAGTACAGGCAGTTGACACCTTTACAAGTT
The DNA here is from genome assembly GCA_963277665.1 of Viscum album. Taxonomy (NCBI): domain Eukaryota; kingdom Viridiplantae; phylum Streptophyta; class Magnoliopsida; order Santalales; family Viscaceae; genus Viscum; species Viscum album. Next base: position 510,733,044 of record OY728142.1, on the reverse strand, counting down.
TCAGGCAAACACAGCCTTCCTGGTTCAAACACGAACCCACACAGCTTAGAACGAGAAGCTGATCACTCAAAAGTAAAAAGGGTTTCGATAAAGAAAACACTTCTCCAGTTGTTCTTCACAATTGCAACAGAATGAAATTGATAGTAGATAGATATTCGTCTTCAGAAAATAAAGATCTGTAATCAAAACAGTTCTGAGTCGATCCAGTTGCAATAGATATTACAAGAAACTTCACAACTTCAGCAGCAGTAGATTCACAACAGATAGTCAATGAAGAACACGTGAATCTGCTATCAAGATCTTCCTTCGATAATAAAGGTTTTACACTTCTTCTCGATCACCAGAAAAGAACGCCTTCACACAGTCTCTGTTTCTTGCTCGTTAAAAGATCAATCTGTATATTTCATACACTTTCCTGTGTATATATATATCTGAAGTTTCCAAGATAAAACATATATATTCAAATCTGAGAAAATATTCCGCATAAATAGATCCATAAAAATCTCCTTTAGATTCGCGATATTAAATAACAGAGCCGTTGTAACTTCCCTGAAGAATCGGCATAAAAAGCTCCGTTTTAAATCAATCATTAATCCGTTGAAAATCGTCTTTGATTCCGTCAAAGTCGTACTTAAGAATCGGCTCGAAATCCGCTTAATAATCCGCCTGTTTGACCAATGCAAAAGGAAATATCGTCTGTCAAAAATATCCCGACGCCAAACGTAGGGTTGATGACGTGGCTCCAAACGTAGGGTTCACAAACGTAAGGTTTACAAACGTAAGGTTCACAAACGTAAGGTTTACAAACGTAAGGTTCACAAACATATTTTCTCTTCAGCATTCAAACGTAGGGTTGATCATCCATACTTTGTCTTACTTCAACTCTCCAAAGAACGTACGGTTGATTATAAAAGTAAGGTTGATGATCCATACTTTTGAGAAACAAACTCCACACTGAAAACTAACGTACGGTTTCTCTTCCATACTTGTCTAACAACAAAAACGTAAGGTTCCTTCCAAACGTAATGTTCTTCTTCCATACTTATCAACAACGTAAGGTTCATTAACCATACGTTTCAAAATAACGTAAGGTTCCTTAACCATACGTTTATTTTAACATAAAAAGTAAACTTTTCATCAATACGTTACGTTCATCAACGTAGGGTATGAACAGTGATTCCAGTATGCGCTAAAACTGATCTCGCGCTACAGTGATTCCAGAACGCGCTAAAATTGATCTCGGACTAAATGAAGTATAAAATCTCATTATATGAAATAAATAAATAAAATAAATTCCTGCAAAATACTCAACGAAATAATTAGTAAATAATTAAGGGTATTTCTGAGCATCAAAACCATCATAAAGAGACAGAGTATTATTTAAAATAATCTCCCCCTTTAAAAAACATTATTTTGAATTGTTTGAAAACAATACATTGCTCAACATCTTGTTGGTCACATTCCAAACATTCAAAGGCCTTAATCATGTATTATCTTGAAAAAAATTGAATACCCATTGAATCTAAGTGAAAAAATGAGTGCTTTTAAAAGTTAACTCTTTCCACATACCAAAATCCACAAAATTCTATATACTCAAACCATGATATCACTTAGTCCTTATATCAATCATGAGCTCATGAATACTATCAAAAATTTAATTTTCTTCTTATCCCTTCATTATGCGCATATCATCTACTTTCCAAAAATATCTCAATCACTTTCCATGGTTACCGGTACCATAAAATTATTGAAAACCACTATAGACCAATACATAAATATTCCAATATTCCACGATACTATATACAACATTATTTTGGAATCCCATTACATAAATACTTAATCATTCCACCACATCGTTGTCATATTCAACATCGCTAATGGTGATCTCATGTGACTTCCCTCTGTTCTTTGACTTAAGTGGTTGCTCATGTCGATCATCACTAACCCTTGGATTAGGGCATTTATTATCATAATGCCTCATTTCCTTGCACTTGAATCACTGAAGTGTAGTAGGTTAATTATGTGTATCCATTCCTCTGTTTTCATCATTAGACATCTTCTTCTCATCATTGTGGCATTCAAATGCCAGATGACCTTCCTTTCCAAATTTGAAACATTTACTTGTCCCTTTAAGACAACTCCCTCCATGTTTCTTTCCACACTTTGAGCATAAGGGAATGCTCATCTACTTTTCAATGTGATCTTTATATTTTCCTTTGAATTCCATTTTCCTCTTCTTATCAAACCCATATGACTGATGGGTTACTCCAATCTCCATCTCGACTTTGAGAGCACATCGAACGATTTCCTCCTAGCTATTAAAGTCCCTTATGGCTAACGCCCTTCGAAGACTTGATTTTAAGCCACTAAAGAATCGATCGATCTTACTCTCAGGTTGGATAATAATACCATAAGCGTACCTTTCAAGTCTTGTAAAATTTTCTTCATAAGTACCAACAGATTCATCATCCTTTTGCTTCAGTTCAAGATACTCTTTCTCCATATTTTTTCGGAGAATACGAGGGAAGTACTTATTGAAAAATAAGTTCTTGAACTCGTCCCATTCCATGGACTCAATTTCATCCCTTTGCCTCGTATTATTAATAAGATTCCACCATTGATCAGCATCACCATCCAAATGATACACTACTATGATGACTTTATCATGCTCGGAACATTGAAGAATTGAAAATATCTTTTCAGTAGTACTAATCCATTGTTCAGCAACTAATGGATTAGTAGACCCGCTGAAAGAAGGCAGACGCTTCCTCATGAAGGATTCAACAGAATGTTGCTCCTTCCTTTGCTCATTTGGAAGTACTGCATGATTCATACTTGAGAAAGTTGTGTGAGCATGGCTACATGATTTTTCATTCCAGCTCTCATAACGTTTGGTTTCTCAGGGGGACAATCATTTCATTTCCCGTCGCGTTCTGCATTAACACGGTTCCTTCGGGTTCCAGACATTGACTAAAACCAAGAAAAAATAGTGTGAGCAACACTAATTATAATAGGAAAACCACATAATCAAGAATAAAATTTCACACTTAAGGTCTTATCCTTGGTTATTCATGGTCATTTCTAAAACACTAAGATTGTTTTCTATGGTTAGACATATCCTTAGGGTTCTTACTAAGGCTTTCACATCCTAGTTTCTAAAGGTTGACTATACCTTTCCTCTGATACAAACTATAACGACCCATACTTTACATACATTGTTATTACATCATAATTGAATCATACTTATTAAAACATTTAACAAAACCACGAAAGGACCGTATAGGTATAGTGTCTTTAGAAACTGGGAAACATAAACAATTGGTTCATAAAGAATCTACATTGTCTCCCATTTATTTCATCATATCTATAGTCCCTTTTGGCATATCTTACTTAATAACCTTCTTCCTGACCTGGGGAAAGAAAACATACAAAAGGGTGAGCTCAAATGCTCAGTAAGGGTAAAAAAAAGAAATATCAATCACATCATATACATAATAACATAACCTTTGGAAATCATAACTTGTAAAATAAATTAAAATTTCATAACATGGGATAAATCATATCAGTGAAATGTAATCCCAATAATCATAACATGAAACATTGTGTCATACACACATAATCATAAAGAATCATTTCTTATTATTCAAGGATCATTTCCAAGACTATCTTAGTGGAAAAAGTCCATTTCTGAACCGAGTTCACTCCTCATTTCAGTCCTGTTTACTGAACGGGTTTAACCTGCCGTTCCAGCCATGTCTATCTCATGAGATATAAAATCTTTACCCAATGCATTTGAGGGAGATATAGGTCCCACAAATCTCATAATGATACTATTCTTATGTGTGCCACAAAATCATAAACCATACATCATAGCATACCCCATGTAATAAAAATGGTATTCTTAAACATCGTGACATGATAAAAAAATTCATATAAGATAAAGGAATTCATAAAAATAATTCCATAACAACATTATCCAATCAATGTAATAATAGGGATAAAACAGAACCCTTTATTATCTTAGATGGAAAATAATTTTGATAAAACACTTGAACTCCATTCTTGAGGAAAATATCCTTTCTACTTCAAAAACACTTTTCCTTTCTTAACATGTCAGAAAATTATAAACTAGAAAAAGTTGATTAAAAATAAACTTGAAAAATTGTAGAGGAAGATTCTTGGAAATAATGTTTTAAAAATCCATTCATGTCGCATAAGTTAAAAAAACAATCTTCTCGTACTTTTGTCGGTAAAGTCAAAAAGTACCTCGTATGAAAAACGACAAAAGATTCGTTTTATACCTTTTACTAAAAACTCACTGAGGGGTAAATTTGGATTTAAACAATGGTAGGTGGATGGAAACAATATTACATATTGAGGAATCATGGATGTGGATGATAAAATAAACCCCAGTAAATACCAAAGTATAAACAATCTCGGATAAAATGAGATTGTGATATTTTCCCTTACCTTAGGTCCGATTTGCTTCGTAAGTGTCCGAACCTCCTGTATAATGATTTGAATAATGTCATTGGCTTATTCCAGAATCATACACATTGTTATGATATCATATATGGTTCACTTATGACTTTATATTACCCGTTCTTTTGTAAATTCCATGTTAAAGAGAGTTTTGGGTAATATTGTTTCATTTGTCGTCCGTGTTTTGACTTCTAATTATTAATATGATTTCTTAGATCATGATTACTTAATTACAGAATATAAAAAATTATTTATATATAATATATATTCAGAATATACATATATTAAATAAATCAGTAAATGGAAGGAAGTACACCATTCATGGAGACGGTAGGCCGTACGTACGCATGAACGCTGTTTTCGTTCCTTATTGAGTTGAATGGAAATATATAGATGACATACATATCTATAAACATAAATCCAGTATCATTATTATGTCATATATTTCATGATTACATATTATATATACTTTATAAGCATTCATGAATGGTTAAAGTGGAGAATGAATCTCATCGCGTCGTGGAGACGGTAGTCCGTACGTACGCACGAGCGATGATATCGTTCTCATGATCGTGGGACTGTATTGGAGTGTATGTATACTCTTTCAGAATCAATATAACTTTAAAATAATCATATATAGTTATTATTTACACCATTATACCCTTCCAACTAAGGTGGTGGTGGAAAATATATTTCACCACGGCGTCGAGACGGTATTCCGTATGTACGCATGCGCAGTGATTTCGTTTTCCGTAGAATGGATAGATGGTGAAATAGGGTTGTTTAATACTAATAATAAAATATCAGTATATTATTGATACTGATGTTATTACTTCATAGTGAAATAACCTAAGAAGAATAAGTGGAAGAAGAAATAAAATTTAAAGAATCGGTAACGGACATTACCTCTTCTTTGAAGCGCCTCTTTGAGATCTCCTTTTAGGGAACTGAAATTGGTCTTTGAGGAAGACCAGAACCTCTAGGATGTTTTTAGGGAAGTGGAGAAGATAATTTTTCAGGGGTTGGCCGAGATTGAAGGTTCAAAGTGGTGTGAGTAATAGAGGGAGGAGGTGCCCTTTCATAAGGGAGGAGAGGGGCTCCTTTGGAAAACTAAAATTATTATTTTATTATAAAGTCAAATTCGGTTTTAAATAGCTCCAAATTGATTTATTTCAAATATAAGATGGGGATGGGTCGAAATCCTCTCATAAAATATAATTTAGAAATGTTTAGGTTCCTATTTTAACCTTATCATTTATATTTAACTTTAAGATAGATAATTTTAGTTTTACCGTGTCTTCTTGTTTTCTTATACTATAAGTTTAATAAACCTACTATATCATGCCAAATGAACCCCAAGTTGTTTATAATTAATATATATATCCTTATCTAAGTCATTTGGCAGAACATTAGATTTTGTATGAATAAAATAACAATTAATAATATAATATTTGTTTTAAAAACAATTTTATGTCAATTTTGACACTATTTAGTAATTGATTTTTGTGAAAATTATAACAGAATGATTAGTTCAAAAAAAGTTACTTAAATAAATACTAACTTCTCATATTAACCTATAAAATTATTGTAATTTATAAAAATTCTCAAATTACATTTATTTGGGTATTTATAACATCAATTATGTCAATATTTCATTAATAAAATAATAACTGCATCATTGTTGTGTCGTTAATAAATTAAATTATTTAATGTCTAAAAATTATAAATAAAATACCCTTATATTGGAAATCGTTTTAGAGTTCTAATGAATATTTATAGTCGAATGTATCTTATCTATAACTCCATATTAAAAATGATTTAATTATTAAACATTGATTTTAACTATTTTAACCCTTCTTTAAGTAAATTGATAATAAATGTCCTAATCTAATCCATGTGGGCCTAAGTGGTCATATTTTATTCATAAGGATGTTTTTGGTCGAATTACACTTATCCTATAGAATTAGGACATGTGTTAGGGTAATAATAATATCATTTTTACCCTTAATTACCCTATTTACTTTTAATCGTGGTAAAAAAAGTAAAAAGTTACTATTCACCAAAAATTATTTTCATCTCATTGAACCACATTTTATTTACTGACATCAACCGTGTCTCTCGGATTTTTGAAATTCCACTCACAGAAGCGGTAAAATTAAGTTTTATGAGAAATTCATTTTTTTAAACTACCACTTAGTGGTTTCACTATTCATCAAAAAATGAAAGTTTCCAGAAAAATACCAAAAATTAGGCCTAAGCTATATCTTATATTATGAACTCAAAAATTTTGTCTATTTTACCAAATTCAAAACATATTAGTTGCATTAATTAATTTAAAAATTAATTCCCGTCGTCAAAACAAATAGCGTGTTCTTAAGAGATAATAACTATCAAAAGATTGACACTTGTTTATGTCTCGTTTAAATGTGAAATTACATCCAATGACAAACATTGTATTAAATTGTAAAAATATATTCTAAATATATTTTAAAACCACTCAAATTAATAATTTACCACTATTAATTATTTCGATTAAAACAGTTGTTTTTAATTAAAATTTAGTAATTTTCACTATTCATCAGAATATGAAAGTTATCCGAAAAGTACCAAAATTTCACCCTAAGATAAATTCGATACTCCGAATCCAAAAATGAAGTCCATTTTGAGAGATAAAATTTATAAAATTTTAAAAGGTGGTTATTACTATTCATAACGGCTAGTTTTAATAATATTTTAATAGCATATCGTTGTTTAGTGAAACTCGGTATTGCGTACTACACACGCTATCGAGGAAGGTCGTGATTGCGTGTAATGCAAGGCAAGTCAAGGATGCGTGTTGTGCAAGCTCCTTTTTGTGTAGCGTACAACACAAGACATTAATGAAATTAAAAAGAATATTTTTCATAAAATCTCGGGGTGTTACATGGGTGGGGACTCTTATTTACCCTTGATGCATCATCAAGTCTCATGAGAGAAACTGGAATGATTTTTTTGGTCTCCACTTACCCATTTATTTAAATTTCTTGAAAAAATTCCTTTATCAAATGTTTTATATGTATCTAATTATATATTCCATCATTATTATTTCAGTTTCAGAAATTTTATGTTATTATTTATTTATTCAACATATCCATGGTTATTTTTCAATATGATGTTATTATATATGTGGAATTAAATCATAACAATTTATTCCTTACATATTATCTCAATTCTAATAATAATATGAAATTTTGTTTTAGTTATTTACTATATCATATTGATTATTCATTATTTATTCATATATTTCACTGTATGGTTACCCATAATAGGCATCTGAGCTCACCCCTTTCGTATATTTTAATATCCTCATGATACTTGGATGTGTTTTTGATTGACATATAGGGTCACTATATGATTAATAGTGGTTTTATAAAAAATTGTTTGAGTATTTTATATTTTTAATTATATTGATAATTTCGAGTTTGTATCATGTTTACCAAGAGTACTAAACCTTTCAGTTATTAAAGATGTGATTTCTTTTATCATATTTTAATGTAATAAAGTATACAACATATTTGGACTTCTAGAGTCTATTTTTCTACATATTTAAATAGATTATAATCTCTTTTATCACTAAAATGAAATCTTATAAGTATAACCATGTAATCTAAATTTGGTTTCATGAAGAAGAGGTACAACTCTTAATCATTAGTTTTCATTTGACTTATTCTTCAACATTGATAAAATAATATTGAAAAAATATGATATATTATCCTAATTATCTTATATATATGGATATTTTATTATGACTATAGTAAAACACTTATTCATCCCTCTTTCCATTTAATGGAAAATAAAAATATCATTCAAGTGTACATGCGAAGTACCACCTCCATGATCCAATTTTTTTCATTTTCTATCACTAAATCTAATGGATGGTTACAATGATGGATTTAATGTATAAAATGATATTAATGATATAATTATTATTCTTAATATATAATATATCATAATTTATTTACCATTACATCCATTAAAATAAGATAATTGTTCTTAGGCATACGTGGGGAATACCACATCTAACAAGTGTTATGATTCATTATTAATGTCCCCTATTCATAGAAAATTTTAAAATTATATTTGAAGAATATAAATTTTAATTATGTCATGATTATAATTATATAGATAATGGAATAATAAACAATTTTGAAAATGGTTGATGACAATTATCATTTTTGAAAATTTGAACCGAACGTCTGCAAAAGAGTCATCGTGAACTTAACGGCTTGAGTAATGCAATATTTTATTAAAATAGTGAAATAAATAAATTAATGATAAGGTAATATACAAATAAAAGGTTCTTAAATAGGTAAATAATTAATATATGTTTTTATGCAAGATTAAATGGATATATAATGTATGTTTGGACTTAAGGTAAGGGATTATGTGTCAATTTCAATTCATTGTGGAATATTTTAATGTTGTGCACATAATTTATTTTATAGGGTGTATAAACTATCCCTTCTAAATTTATATCATGAATCCTTTATAATTTATAAAATTTTATGTCATAATTAAAATTATTTAATCCAATCTAATTTCACTTGAAAGTAAAAAAGTGTTAAGGGTTTTCTTAACTAAATTTCATATCTTTTGATTAGATCACATCCCATTTGATTATATTATACCAAGATAATGTGTGAAATAAAATATTTTTAAATATTTTGTTTTTCAATTTTTTTTTTGGATTTAGATTTTTTGTAAACAATCTATCTGTTGATTAATTCAAAATTCTATTATATGTTTTTTAAGTGTTATTTATCTCAAATTTTATATATTTGGGGTATATGTTTATGTTATACACCAATATTATTATATAAGGTATATATACTACCCCATGAAATATTATATTATCGATCTTGTTATATTTATGATATTTAATGCTTCATTTGATGTTATTTCTTTAAGGCCTAAGATCCAAAAGATACCAAAGTAGTAAGTATTTTATGATACAATCTCATCTTATTTCAGGATTTTGTATGTTCAATGTTACATTGGGAGAATCATATGTTATTATTTTATTAAATAATATATCATTTCATATATAATATTTAAAAATATGGTTTATGTGTTTTTTCATTTAATACCTTAATGATTCAAGAAACATCAAGAAATTACTTATAAGTGATACCAATATTGTATCGTATTTTTGATTAAGAATCTTTCTCTTCAATAATATTATTTTCCAAAATTATTTCAAGATTTGTTTTATTTAAATAAATGATTTATTAAGTTAATTTTCAAGTATCTATTAATTTATTTACCAATATTTAAAAAAAATCTTGTTAACATTTTTTATATAACTTATTTAAACTTTTTTACGGAATTGTGAAATGAATATTTTATTTTAATATATATGGATTAACTAACATTTTACTCTACCATGAATATTTTATGTAAATGATGATTCCTTTGAATGAATATAAGGTAATTTTCAAAGATTTTTTTTCAAAATATATAATAAATTAGTAGTTTTAAAACAATATTCTCAACATTGAAAGGTTATATTCCTCAAGAATTTTTTATGATCTTTTTCTGGTATTTCTATTCATCAATAATAGAAAACATTGATGTCACTTATGCTCCAAAAAGTAATATGTATTAATATTATAAATCAAAATATTTCTATAATTGATTATGATTTTTTCAAATAGATTGTCCTGGAACCTATTTCATTTCCATTAACAACCCAATATGTAAAAGAACAATGAAAAATTTTATGATTAAAAGTTTAAGATTCTAATTGTTTGAGTCAATATATGGTACTTTAAAATATTTATAAATGATTTATTAGTGCTTATGTTATAATACAAGGACATATGTGGAGCCATTATAAACTAAGTAGAATTGGTTATGATATAAACTATATATGGATGGGTCTATTATATCCCTCCAATTAATTGGGTAAAGAGATAGAGTTAACATGTTATAGGTTTCTCTAAATATATTAGTATAATTTCGAAGGTTGGTTATTCCATTTAAAATAGTGACTATAAGAATAATTTTATATTTATTTTATAAGATAGAAACAAATATTATTTATGATTTTAATGAGTTTTTATGGTTTCTTTTATCATGATTTCCACTACATGGCTCCTGATTATTGATTATTATGACTCATTACTTTCATAAGGATTTATATAATGTCTCATGTTTCATAATCAAATTTTTATTATTTATGAATTCTCTTATGTCATTATCATGTCTATTTACTATGTCATTATAACCTTAATGTCATTTTATGCCCACTGTAGGAATTATACTATTAATTATTATGTTTACCCTTACCGAGAATTTTAAATCACCCTTCTTTTGTATCTTTTACCCAATATAAGAACAGTAATTATAAATGAATTATTTTATATTATATGATAAATCATTAATGTTGAATAATATAAATATGGAATAATAAAAAAAATATCACTTTAAGACATGTGTAATATTAGATGAGAGTTTTTAAAAATTCAATAAAATTATAATATTAAAAGGTACTGGGGTACATAACTGAGATAATATTTTCTATTGAAATTTAGTTATTTTGATGACTAAAATTGGTTTGTGATAATTGGTATCAATTCAAGAAATATAAAATAACATTTTTACCATTGGATCTTATATTGCAGGTACGGTGAAGTTATAGATAGTCTCTCAACATATTTGGATACAACACTATAAGATTTATATATTAATTTGTTCTTTAAAAACACACTAAAACATTAGAATAACTCTATAGTCTTATCTATGGGAACCCTACATTTAGATAATTATCTTACGGTTTATACACTTTTAGTTCTTCATTAATAGTCCAAGGATATGTTGGTTGGTATCTATTCAATGTGTTAGTCTACATGCATCATGGATCTTAATTTAATGCTCCTTTAATCTTCACATTGATTTTTTATTCCTTATTCAATTATAAATTATATTTTCATCACAATATGATGGATGAATCATTTTCTTCCAGGAATTCATAGTACTGAAAATTCATTTTTCCAAAGGAGGGAAATTCTAAAATTTAATTATCTTATTTCCTTTTTATCTAAAAACTGTATATTGATAAAATACTATTACGCTTCAATTTATCCTCTTCTCCTTGAATGGTATAAAACTTTCAAATGGTTAATCTTATCATTTTTTCATTGTTCAACCTATGATGTAAATATTTCAATGAATCCTTGGGATATCCTCTTTCCTTCTCTCATGAATCAAGATATATGTGATTATTTTTTTCTTTAAGAAACCACTTCGTTATTTTTTATTAGAACATCTATCTTCCATACCTTTTTTATAAGTGGTGTAGAACACACCTGGTTAATATTGAATCTTTGTTCTCTCTATGTATCACACCAGAATTTATAAAGATAAAATATTAGTATTGAATTTGAATAACTACAATTGATCTTTATATAAGGTATTCAACTTTGAATAAAAATGATTCCTTTATTTTTCTCTATGTATTGGCTTTCAATGACATAGAAATCCACAAATCCAATTTTAGGGCACAGTCATAAATACTTATTCCAAATTCTATTACACAATCTCCTCAAAAGCCATGTTTTATGATCATTTTAAAATAATAATTTTCCCTAACAAAGGACAAATGATACTTCTTTTGTTAATTACCATGACATAGTTATTTAATCTAGATGAAATTACCTCAAACAATATAATTCATAGATAGGGTTCCACTATAACCTTTTCCTCAATATGGTTTGTTACATGACCTCATATGCACCTCTCTATATACCAAATGATACATACTAACAGTGAGGGTATACCATGAATCATTGGGAGACTATATCTTCTATACCAGTGTAATCTATAGTAGGTAGAATTAAAAATAATATAAATAATATAAATAATAAACATGCACCCCAAACTATTCCCCAAAATTGTGTACATTCACACATCTAAAAGGTAAATATTCAATGTCATGTCATATAGTGAAATGAGTCAAGGAAAACCCAGTGTAATGAAAAGACATAGAATCCAAAAAAGGGTACCGATACCATGTTTTCCCTTATCCTTTAACTTACCTCATCACCAACTAAAGAATCCGGTATAGGGCCCATGACCTTGCCCTGACAAGTATGCATGAAGTATTCTCAAGTACCCAATGACGATCTGAGTAGGGTGTGGGTACAATTCAGTTTTCCACCACCAATGGTGTCTAAAAAATATCCAATGTAACAAGATAGTGTATGCAAAATTATATTAAAAGGAAGGTCAAACAACAGAAAAAAAGTTCCATCAGTTTACATTATTGGGACTAACCACATTTACCATATATGGAATGTGTTTCTCAAATTCATTAAATTCACATTAAGATATCTATTTCAACCAAAAAACTCATAATGGGGTCAATTTTACCTACATGATTGGAAAAATTATCTCACAAACAATATATATAAACTCACGTAAGAGCCTCAATCTAGGTAATATTACCACTTTCATTCATATGGGGTATGGAGCCTTAGTATGCCTCCCTAACCCAAGAAATATAGGGGTGTGTCCTTGTTAATTAGTCTAGAATGGTCCATAGAGTGCATACTATACCCAATTCCACAAAATACCACTTATTAATGGTCACATTTTTCATTAAACATTTAACACAATAAATATTTATAGCCCATAACCCAGTTAACACATTTAACCCTCACCAAACACCCCCTTACATCATATTAATAAATTAAACACAATCATCCTTAGTTTCTTTTAGTGAAACCAAAATGAAATTATGAACACAATTATTACAGGATTCATGTCATAACCATTCAATATCACACTTAATAACATAGTTCAATGTTCAAGGAAGTGGAACACCCCCAGGTTATCCATTAACCTGGTCTATTCATTCTCAATGGATCCCACCTAGATCATGATGGGTTCAATAAATCATTAAACATAAAATTTTCTCATTACCTACCATTCAGAGAAAATGGAATCTATGACTTTACCAACTAAAACCCCCATATAGAAAAAATAAAACATTAAGTCACTGGGAAATAACTTGTAGACCACCTAAATCATGTTCATTAATGAATTTTCACTTAATCATAGACCTTGATTCAATCTAAAAGTCATCTTAAACACAAATCATATTATATGGTGAAAAAGTGAGGTTTTATGGAATTAGAAGTAGAGGAACAAATATAAAATTCATACACTAGAAAATATAGGTAGCTAGAATGCTAGACACATCAGGATGAACAATTCATATCCAACAAAACTCAAAATTGAAAAAAATCAAAGGATTATGACCCTTGGAATCTTTGGGTAGAATGATTCATACCCGTTTTCGGTATAGGGTGAAATGTGAGAAATGTAATGTTTGGTTTCATATATCCTAATGGGTGAAATGGTAAAATCATTTTTAATGACGTTCATGGTTCAACCTCACAGTTGGTGACACCTTGCGCCAACTGTGAACCACCCTCATTCCAAGAGGGACCTGGGAAGAAAGTTATCTTATGAGCCAACATGGTTTTACAAACCATCTGTTGTCCATTTGAAATGGATGTCTCTAATTTTTTATGATTTTTAGGCTCCCCTTTTCATGATTAGTCAACCATGAACCCTCCCCCTACATGTCACAAAGTTAAGTAGGATGATTACTACTGACTATGTGCTAACCATGCGAGTTACCCAGAATAGCCTCTTTTATTGATTTTCAATGTCTAAACCCCACTAAACAGACCCAATTATCCCCATGGTCTTTATTATTAATTAATTAAAAAATTTAAGAGTTTTAACATAAAAAAATATATGGTTTTTACCTAATGAGAAGTATGGGTTGTTACAAACTCCCTACCTTATAACGGATCATCATCAAACCACACTCCTAGGAATTACATAGTCTCTATAGTAAAAATATCGGGCCACTAAGTCCACATATCATCATTTCCTTCCCATGATTCATTCCAAATGATAATATTAAACCACAACACCTCATCCAAAAGCATGGTCTTACCCTAAATGATTTTCTCACAATGATCCATGATAAAAACCAGATTCTCCCAAAAGGACACATTTTACTCAAGCTCAACATCATTATCTGGGATCACATGAGAAGGGCCAGGGTGATACTAAAAATATGTGACACATGAAAAAATTGGGCATTAATCTATAATTATATGGAAGATTAAATCCGTACACCAATATTTTGATCCCCTCCCGAATAAAAAATGGCCCCACAAACATGGGAATCAACATGACTTGTTTTCGAATTTGATAGTACCCTAATCTATGAGAAACCCAAAAAAACACAAGATAACCTAATATAAACCCAAGGGGTTCAGAAAATTGAACAAAACAATTTTTTCAAACTCTTTATTATTTCCATATTCTATTGAATCAACTGAACCAACTCCAATGTCTCATACATGAAATTTATCCAAAAAAATCTAAATCCATGAATTTCAACTAAAAAATGGTGATCTACATGGACTAGAAAAGTGTAAATTATATAGTTCTATATGTATATCTATTTTTAACTATTATTGTATGAGAATGAAATGTGTTATAAATTCATTCTGAATTGTCCACCGATGTGGAGGACACATGCCCTAAAAATTTTCTCTAGCACCGATATAGTACATTCTAACTATTTTTCCATATGTGGTTAAGAAGAATTGCTTGAAAACATTTTGGGACTAACATAATTCACAATCCCTTTGCATAATAGAAAATTAAAATTGGGATCACAATCTAAAACTATATTTCAAAACAACCTTTGTAACTATTCTATATCCCAAAAATAAATTTCACAAAATTGGTCAAGGGAAAAAGACTCTTGAATTGGTAATAAATGTGCCACATTAGTAAATAAATGCACAATTAACCCTATTATGTAAATATTCAGAGTCATTCAAGGAATAACTACAAAAACAAATATATTGTAATATCATCCCACTTCTATTCTAGAATGAGAAATGGATATAGAGAACTACTGGGCCACTAGTGTCAAGCCTTTACCTATGGGGATGTGTAGCATTATGTCCCAAAACCATCCACTAAATTCCTTATTCCTAGCCACCAATACTTTCTATGAAGGTCATGATGTATTTTGGTTAAATCGGGATACCAATCCCAATACACGGTATGATACTCATACAAAATCTCTACCTAAATACATGTGGGAACAACAACATCTCCAAAAACATAAAAAATATCATCATCATTGATATTTCCATCAGAAGGTGACTCCCAACCTTCTGAGATTTACATGAATGGAAAATAGTCTAGGTCCTCTAACTTTTTTTCCTTGATCTAGCTCAAACATATTAACTCAACGGATAGATATACATGGTGCATCTATCTCTATACTCTCTGAACCTCTATATTCATCTTAGTGAACAAGCCAATCATCTCCCACTCCGAAATGGACTTGTTAACAAACATGAGTCCATGTTTTCCTCCTCAAAGTGTCAACGACACTATTTACATTCCCCATCATATAATCTAACTCATATTAAAATATGACAAAAACTCAACACATATATGTTTCCATAGATTCAAATCGCACTGGTTAAATATTTACTTACAGATTTTATAATCGGTATACACAATAAATATTTTACCCATATGATAATTCGACAAATATTTAAAAGAAAAAACCACTATGGCCAACATGAAATCATTTGTAGGGTAATTTACATCATGTGGCATCATCTTCTATGAACCATATAGAAAAAATGATCTTCCTTCATCAAAAAATACCCAAGATCAATACTAGAGGAATCTTAAAATAAGGTATACTTCTTACACAGCTCGGGTATGATCAGAATAGGTGGAGTAATCAAATGACTCTTCAACTCCTATAATTCATCATCACATTCTTCAAACCACCCCAAATCATTTCTCTTATTAGTTACTCCCAAAAGAGGTAATTCCAAGAAAATTATAGTCTTTGATGAACCTTGAGTAATATCCCCCCAAACCAAATAATCCTATGATATCAAAGACATTTTTTGTGTGATATTAAGAAACAATTACCTGAACTTTATCTTGGTTCACATACACACCATCCACCCTGAATATTTAAACCAAAAAAGTTAAAATTTCAATCAATAAGTTACACTTAGATATCAATTCTTATAGACTATTCTCACTTAGTGTACTCAAAATGATATCATGGTGTATTTAATGATCTTTATTATTGTAAGATCCTGGTTCTTATTCTTAAGGTAAATGTTTCTTATTTTCCTTTTTTCCTTAACTGTTTATTAGAAAATAAAGAAAATTGGGGGGAAGTCCCAAATTTTGTGGGTACACACCATGTACTTTTCCACAAACCATGTACTTTGGCCATGTGGGATGAGTACATAGGGCATGTAGGACGGTCGGTGATGGAGGGTATAAAAACTAACTACACATTGTGTACTTGGTATTTACATGCCGTGTAATTAGTCGGTAGGTGAACAGTAAGGAGGTGGGAGTAGCCACCAGCGAAGCGAAAGTACAGGACATGTACTCAAGAAATAAACTCTGTGTACTCATGTCGAAAGACAAATAGTATGGCGGTGAAATGTAGCTTGTAGAGGAACAGTTAAATGATGGAAAGTACACATCTTATTCTTGATAGTACATGTTGTAGAGTATATTTTTTTTGCTTAAAATAGGCAGCACCCTCTTTATTTAGCCGAGGTGGATGTGGATGCATTTGGAGCATTTGGAGGAGAGCCTGGAGCTTGGAGGAGCTCCCGATTGCACACTAGGAATATGTTTCTTCTACCATGGATCGTGTTTAAACCGTGCAGGTAAGGCCTTCCTTCTCCTTGAGCCGTTATTACAAATTATTTCCCGATGGGACATTATTTGAGATTTATCATGTAGTTTTTTATCCCAGATCTATGACATTATCAATTGTTTCAAAAGGCCACATTCGCTTATATCGATTAGTGGAGATCGAGGTAGGTGGTCTAATGTTTAATTCAAACTGTCATGTTGTTTTTTAGTACCATTGTGTTACGCACCCATGATTGGGGTGTCATATGGATTAGGAGTTGATTAATTAAATACCTATAATTTCGTAGGTAATTTAATGAATATGTACAACTGGTATTTGGGATCATTGCTTGGATCCAGGGCCACCCTGTGGGTGCGTTCCATAGTTTATTCATTTGGCCAGGATACCTGAGGGTATACTGTGTAATTAACATACCTTGAGTTATCTTGAGAGAAAATGTATATGAACTGCTTACTTATCTGTTGGGATCAGCCTGGTTACTTGCTTAGCCTGAGGGAAAATGTTTTTTTAGCTTTAGGGTAGTGTTTCGTTTAGCCCGCAGGCAACTATTCTCATGCCTGTGGGCAGTAGTTTCTATGCCTGTGGTTGACACCCCATATGCATGTGGGAAATATTTTTTATGCCTATTGTAAGTCATCTACAGGATTCGATTCTGATTACCCGAGGGTAAGTATTTTCATGTCTGCAAACAACATTTACTTTGCATATTCACTATGGTGACTTATTATGTTGTACCTGCCAACCTAAAGCAAAAGTTTTTAATTAATAAAATATTAATAAAATGGAAATGTAGCTGATAGAGATAGTTACTTTTTAGTACTTGCTAGATTACTGCATTTTATTATTGCTCACTACTATTGAACATTTTCACTGATAGTTGGGCATGGGCCTTTTGTGGTTGCCAACTATGATTTATTTCTCACACCCAATTTGGGTCATGTCTTGGGACCAAATAGATTATATTGTTGCATTTGTTGATAAGGGAAATAGTCCATATACAGGTACTTGATTGTTTCATAGGAGTGGGTGAGAAAGGGACCGAGCTTAGTTTTTCGATGTTGCTGAGTTCCCGTTGCACTATTTTAGTTTGTTTTATTGTAATTCGTACTTTATATTGTATTTTATTTGATTGCATTATATCCTATTTTGACTGCTTTCATATAAATTGGACATATTTCATCATCATAATTATGTGACTGTTTGATATCTTTTACTTCGGTATTATTCTCCATTTCAGTTGGGTATTATTTACTACTTCCACATTTTTATGTTTCTATCAACTTCTGATGCACTACATTTCGACAAATGAGGCCATAGTTTCCCCCACTATCAGACCTAGGCCCTTACTACTAGTTTCCAGCCTCTGGCGTTTGGTGAAATTCACGTGATGTTATGTGACCAACCGGGTTTAGGGAACCGGTTTTGTGGCACCTGAATCTAGGATGATACAAAGTGGTATCAGGGGGGTTTCTTTTCTCTTGAATTACACTTTGGTGCCTATAGATAGGGATAGGACAGAATAGGTACTTGGTAATATGTTGTTCCCAAGATTAGCTAACCCGTGTATAGGGAAAATCCTATTTACCTCGTGTTGCAATTTTTCTAATTTCGTAATTTTACATTTGATTTGATTTTCACCATTGGGTGACACACTTGTGGAGTGCTGTTATATATTTATACATGGGTTCTGTTTAGTTGATACTCGATGAAATAAGGGTATGCCATCTAATGCATCATTGAGGCACATGTTAGAATCACATGCCATGAATTGTTTCCATGCCATATAGGTGCATTATAATTTGCATGTTGTTTTGATAGATGTTTTGCTAGTAAAATCATGTTGTTGTAATAGATTCCCTGATAAAATACCTTCTATTTGATAGGGTATTATTATGTAAGGTTTTGTAGAATGAACACCAAAATTTGGTTCCTGAGGAGTATGGGACCTCATTGACTGGAATTTGGTGGATCGTTGACTTTTTACCTTGTGTATAACATGTTAAAGATGCCAAGCTTTGATTCACGGGGAGTATGTGCCCTCACAAACCAGAATTTGGAACTTAGGTGTTTATTCGGGGGTTTTCTGGGACCTAGAGTAGTTTTTGAGGCTTACTGTCTAGAAAAAACAAGACTATACGCCGTCTAATTATGAATACATGCTATTTACTCTTCTGTTCGGGAAGAAATGGGAAAAAATTAAGTACACACCGTGTACCATATGTTCACGTCGTGTAGTCTCCAACTGTGTCATAGGCCGTGTGGGCCGAGACATGGGATGGGGAAGTACTAGAGGGAACACGCCATGTACTTATTATACACGCTGTGTTGTGTTAACCATGTGTCTTCCGTGTAACTAACAAACACGGGCGGAGAAAAATTTGAGCTTAAACATACCGGGTCAATCACAAACTCGCCGTATAGTTTTACTAGGGGATACATCTGTGTTACTAAAAAACACAGGTCAGTGTTATCTCTTCATGGACATGTCGTGTACCTGTGTGACATGGTGTGCAGTCATAACCAGCGAGAGTCCGTAAAGACTTGGACAAGTGGCTAGAGAAAAGGGGTGGTGTACATGTCGTGTGCAGGTGTTACACATCGTGTTGTGTCCGCTGAGTAGCTGGTCATGTCACTAACAACACAAGTAGTTGAAATCTAAGCAGTACACAATGTGTAGATATTATACCCGCCATTTAGTCTCGTTTAAAGGAGTCCATGTGGTTAATCCATGTAGAAGGACATGGGAAAGGGGAGAAAATTACAGTGCACACCCTGTGTGTGGACAACAAGACGTGTGTTTGAGGTGTTACATGACATGTTTTTGAAGATGTACCCGCCCATGTGAAAGGCTTGAAGGAACACGCCGCGTGGTTATTATACAAGCCGTGTAGTCTTTTTTGTAAAACATGAATTTTTTCTTTCTCTTGTTCCCTTATTACACTTCTTGTTTTTAGTTCTTGATGATCATAATTGATGTGTGTTTTGACCTTATCAATTCATGCCGCCGAGACGACCTCATGTTGTTCTCCAAGAGAGTGGAAACGAGTATACTCCAGAGATGGTAGACCATGGGCTACTGATGAATCCTCCAAAAGAGCCAGATGCGGTGCCAGCTCTTATACCAGACATAGGTGCTTAGGCGCAGTTTCGTGAAGGCTTTATTTGGTTTATGAAGACCTTCCAGGGAGCACTGCCAGCTTCCACATCTATGGCAGAGCTTACTTGTATATTCTAGTAGCAGTATCTGCCTACTTTTTTAAGGGATGGCGGACCACAGGATGTGGATTCTTGGTTGGCTTCTATGCAGACTATCTTCGATCATCTAGAGACATCTCCGGGGATAAGGGTCAAGGTCGCTACATAAATGTTGCGTGATTCCTCTAAGAGATTGTGGGATGTTACCACCTAGACTGGTCATCACAAGGACATGGCGTGGGAAGATTTTTAGGCAGTCTTCTATAAATTTTTCTTTCCAAAGACGATGAGGGAAGATCGAGCTCAAGAGTTCATGAATCTGCAGTTGGGTGCTATGTCCGCGATGGATTTTTCTGCCCACTTCACTGAGCTACAGTACATTGCAACTGTTTTGGTGGGTGATGAGGCGTTGAGGGCTCGACACTTCGAGGATGGTATTTGATATGAATTCCGCATGCTGGTGAACGTTTTTAGGTTTCCTACAGTGCATGCTATTGTGAACCAGGCACTGATTACTGAGAGGAACATGTGGGAAGCTAGTGGTGCAGTCCAAGGCAGTTCGGCACCAGTTTCTGGTACTATTTATACCATTGAGAGGAAGAGATAGATAGAATTATCTCACGGTGGAAGTACTAGATAGAATATTTCTTCAGGTGTCCAGGTGATGTGATACCAATGCGGTAAAGAGGGGCACAAGAGGCCTAAGTGTCCATGTGTCCCAGTGGAGTGTCGATATTGTGGCAAGGTGAGTCATATCCATCATTATTGCTGGGAATTTCCACCAGTGGCTTGTGAGAGGGGTTATATATAGACTCCACGTGCGGGAGGTGGGCCAGCCAATTCTTACCAGTTAGGGAATTGGAATATGTTAGGATGTTAGGGCTAAGGTGGTATTCGTGGTTGTGTTAGCCAGACACTAGGATCTCAGAGACAACAAGGTGGGTCAGCTTAGTGTAGCTAGGCTATGTTGTAGGGACACGACACTGGGAAATCATATGCAGTGCAACAGACCCAACATGAATAGGATCTCAGACCTTCCACTTTCAGAGGTACTATTCTCGGGGCTTCTGTTTTTTCGTCAGTACTTTTTAATATGGGTGCTACACATATATTTATATTTTTTCCCATTGTGGAGAGCCTTGGGCTCTGCATTTTTTCTTCTTCTAATACTATGTCTCTAGAAACTCCGTTGGGGACTAGAAAGGCTGGTGTACGCTAGTGCAGGGAGAGGCCCCTAGAGGTTGCTGAGTGTCACTTTCTGTGGGACCACTATGTCTTAGATATGACGAGCTATGATGTCATTAAGGGGATAACTGTTTGGTACCATTTCGAGGCTTTTTTGGTTTATATCGTCGCAGGATGAGTTTCACGTCACCAGAGGGCAGAGAGATTGTATACAAGGGAAAATGGGATCTCCAAGCAATCCGAGCTTGACCCGAGCATCGTAGGCGAGGTGGTGTGACAGCCTAGATTGTGAGTTAGTATCAGGATGACCAAGGAACTTGTCAGAATTATTTCCCTCTAGTAGTTGATCATTTCATAGATATCTTCCCAGATGACTTTTCAGGTCTACCTTCAGAGTGAGAGGTGGATTTCTCTATTGAGCTTGTGCTAGGAGTAGAACCGGTGTCCATTCCTCCTGGTAGGATGGCTACACCAGAGTTGAAGGAGCTCAAGAAACTGTTAGAGGAGTTTCATGCAAAGGGTTTCATCAAACCTAGTACTTCTCCTTGGGGTTCGCCTGTCATGTTTGCTAAGAAGGCGGACGGTACCCTCAGACTTTGTGCGGATTATCGGAAGCTAAACCAGTTAATGGACAAGAACCGATATCCCTTGCCAAGAATTGATGATCTTTTAGATGAAATTCGTGGAGCAAGAGTGTTCTATAAGATTGACCTGAGATCAAGATATAATCAGTTTTGCGTTAGACAATCAGACATACCGCTTACAACTATTCGGAGCAGATATGGTCTATACGAGTACTTGGCCATGTTGTTCAGACTCACTAACGTGATAGAAGCTTTCATGGCTCAGACAAAACATGTGTTCCATCCATATCTAGATTCATGTGTGGTAGTCTTCATGGATGATATCTTAGTGTACTCTCACACTCGACATGACCATGATACCCATCTTGAGATCATTTTAAGTACACTGAGAGAGAATCAGCTATATGCTATGCTCTCAAAGTGCCACCTTTGGGTGGACCAAATATACTTCCTGGGTCATATTATCTTTAAGCCGGATTTGCAGTAGACCTTGAGAAAGTGAGAGCAGTAGTTTCTGGGATTATTCTAAGAACGTGTTTGAGATACAGAGTTTCTTGGGGATGGATGGTTACTACAGGTGCTTTATATAAGACTTCTCCCTATTAGAAGTTCCCTTTATGGTTCTGACTAAGAATATTGTGATGTTCGTTTGGTCAGAAGATTGCGGGACAACATTTCAAGAGCTAAAGGGAAGGTTGAAATCAGCACCAGTCCTGATACTTCCAGAGCAGGGTATGACCTATACAGTTTATTGTGATGCATCGGGTTTTGGGCTGGGAGAAGTGTTGATGCAAGGCGATTGAGTATTTACGTACTGGTCTCACCCGTTGAGGCCACATGAGAGGAATTAACTGATGCATGGTCTCCACTTGGCATCAGTTTTTCATGCGATACACTATTGGAGATATTATCTCTTGGGAGAACGTTTTGTGGTGTTTACGGAACAAAAAAGTCTGAAATATATCATCATCCAGCATGAATTGAACTTGAAACAGTGAAGGTGGGTTGAATACCGTCAGTCCTTTGACATTGAGCTTTCCTATAGACATGGTAAAGGTAGCGCAGTTGCTGATACACTGAGTAGGAGGACTCAGATAATGGCAGTGCATGAGGCCAATGGTTAGTGGAAGCTCATGGGCTTGGTCTATGAGATGCATTTGGAGGTGTACAATAGTCAAGGGTGAGCCTATATTTCTTCCTTAGCTGCGACTTCTACCCTTTTGGATAGAGTGAGGATGAGACAACTATCATATTCGGAAGGCCTAGTTCTACAGGAGTCGGTGGCAAGTGTGGACCCTCCTCTCGGTTAGACGATAGGTGATGATGAGTTACTTCATATCCATGGACGAGTGTGGGTTCCCAGGGATATACATGAGGAGTTGATGCGGGAGCTTCATTATTTATCTTGGGAAGTGAATCCCAGAGTTACCAAAATGTACTGTGACTTGAGACGTCAATATTGGTGGCCAGGTATGAAATGGGAAGTTGATGGTTTTGTTGTGAGATGTTCCACCTATCAACAGGTGAGGAAGGAGCATCAGTGGCCAACCAGAATGTTACAGCAATTACCCAATCCAGAGTGGAAATGAGATGATGTTGTGATGGACTTCGTGACTGTTTTTTTGAGGTCACCTCAAGGTAGTGATTCTACGTGGGTTGTTGTGGACATACTTACGAAGGTAGGGCACTTTTTTCTGATCAATGAGACCTTCGGTGTGGACGAGCTCAAAAAGTTGCATATCCCAGAGGTAGTATGCCCTCATGGGGTCCCTCGTTCTATCGTTTCAGATAGGGATTCCCATTTTATGTCTCGTTTCGGCTAGTGATTTCAGAGGGCACTCAGTACATATGTGCTTCTGAGCACAACATACCACCATTAGACCAATTTTCAGTCAGAGTGTATGATATAGGTTCTTAAAGACATGCTTCACACATGCATCCTGGACTTTGGGGGCTCTTGGGAGAAGCACATACCCCTGGTCGAATTTTCCTACAATAATAGTTTTTAGGCAACTATTGAGATGACACCTTACGAGGATTTATATTGTAGACTATGCCGATCACCATTTTGCTGGTTGGAGGCAGGTGAGGTTGCTTTATTGGGAAGATGTCTCAGGCAGGAGACTTCAAAGAAGGTCCAGTTTATAAAGAAGCAGGTGGCTAATGCATAGTCTTGTCAGAAATCTTCTGCTAATCATTGCCGATGACCCTTGAATTTAGTGGTCGAGGATAAGGTTTCTATGCGTGTTTCACCAAGGTTGGGACACAAACAGATTAGGAGATAGGGTAAACTTTCACTGAGGAATGTGGGGGCATTTTAGATTATGAAGGGATTCGGGCCGGTTTCCTATCGATTGTAGTTACCACAGAGGTATCGGGCAATGCACAACATCTTCCATGTATCTTAGTTGTATCGTTATCACTCAGACCCATCTCACGTCTTTTAGCCCAATGATGATAAGCTTCAGGATGATGCGTCCTTTGAGGAGCATCTCTTTTATTTTATTAATAGAAGAAAGAAGGTTCTTCGAGGCTAGTCAGTTCCTCTCATATGGGTGTTATGGCAGCATGGCCGAGTACAAGATGAAACCTGGGAGCAGGAGAATGATGTACGTGCTAAGTGGCCAGAGATGTTCTGAGCTTTTTCTTTACCTCCCTTGGAAGGGAAATTTGGGGACAAATAAATTTATGGAGGGATGTTTGTAAGAACACGGTTCTTATTCATGAGGTTTGAGTTTCATCTTTTCCTTTTTCCTTAAGTATTTTTGAAAAAATAAACAAAATGTGAGGAAAATCCCAATTTTTTTGGGTACACACCGTTTAATTTTCCACACCCCGTGTACTTTGGCCATGTGGGATGAGTACATAGGGCATGTAAGCCTGTCGTCGAGGAATTGTGTAATAACTGACTACAGCTATGTACTTGGTATTTACATGTCGTGTAATCAGTCAGCAGGTAAACAGTAAGGCAAGGGGAGTAGCTACCAGCGGATTGACAGTACATGCCATTTATTAAGAAATACATCACGTGCACTCATGTCGACAGAAGAACAGTATGGCAGTGAGAAGTAGCAGCCAAAGAAATAGTTAAATGATAGAAATTACATGCCGTGTACTTGAGAGTACACACCGTTTAGTTTATTTTTTCACTTAAAATTGGCAGTCACCTCCTCATTCGACAGAGGATACAGTGGACGCATTTGTAGCATCGGGAGGAGAGGTCGGGGTTTGTAGGAGCTCTCAATCGCACGCTGGGAATCTGTTTCATCCGCCATTGATCTTGATTGAACCGTGTGGGTAAGACCTTCCTTATCCTTGACCCGTTTTTACTAATTATTTCCCAAGGGGAAGTTAATTGAGTTTGAATGTGTTGTTGTTTGTCCCAGATTTACGCCATTCTCGATTGTTTCGGAAGGCGTCATTCGTGTATATCGATTAGTGGATATCAAGGTAGGTTGTCTGATGTTTAATTTCAACTTTCATGTTGTTTTTGTGTACCATTGTGCTATGTTCCCATGATTGTGGTGTCGTATGGCGGAGGCCTTGAATAATTAAATACCTATAATTGTGTAGGGAATTTAATGAATATGTACAACTGATGTTTGGGATCATTTCATGGATCCAGGGCTACCCCATGGGTGCGTTCTCTTATTTAGCCATTTGTCCAGGATACCTGAGGGTATACCATGTTTTTAGCATTCTCTATGTTTTATTGAGAGAAAATGTATATGTAATTCCTTCTTATGTGTTGGGTCTGGCCTAATTACTTGCTTAGCCTGAGAGTATGTGTTTTACTTAGCCTGAGGGCAGTGTTTTGTTTAGCCTGTGGGTAACTTTTCTCATGCTTGTAGGCAGTAGATTCTGTGCATGTGGGCGACACCTCATACAACTACGGGCAATATTAGTTATTCCTATGGGCAGTCACCTGTAGGGTTTGATTCTGATTACGAGAGGGTAAGGATTTTCATGTCTACGGACAACATTTACTTTTCATATTCACTATGATGACATATTATGTTGTACCTGCCAAGCTAAAGAACAATATTGGAATTAATAAATGATTAATAAAATGGCAATGTAGCTGGTAGAGATAGTTACTTTTGAGTACTACCTAGTTTACTGAATTTTATTTTTGCTATCTACTATTTCACATTTTCACTAACAGTTGGGTACCAGTGTTTGGTGGTTACCTACTGGGATTTTTTTCTCACACCCTATTGGGGTCATGGATTGGGCCCAAATAGATTATATTGTTGTAGGTGTTGATAAGGGAAAGAGTCCCTGTACAGGTACTTCATTGTTGTAGAGGAGTGGGTGAGCATGGGACCGAGCTTAGGCATAAGATTTTGCTGCATTTCTGTTGCACCGTTTTAGTTTTCTTTACTAAACTAGGTACATTGTACTGTATTGTATTTGATTGCAGTGTATCATGTTTTTCTTTATTTCATAGAAATAGAACATATTTCATCATCATAATTTTATGAGTGTTGGATATCTTTTACTTCTATATTATTCTCCATTTCAGTTGGGTATTATTTACTGCTTTTTCTTTTTTATGTTTTTTTCTATTTCCGTTGTGCTTCACATTGAAAAATTTGGGCATAGTTTCCCCGCTAGAAGATCTAGGCCCTCACTGCTAGTCGGCAGCCTCTGGAATTTAGGGAAATGTGCTTTTGGTCATGTGACCAATTGGGTTCAGGGAACCCATTATATGGCACCTGGATCTGGGACGTTATAATTATTTTGGGAGTAAATCATGATGTCATCCACAATAAAACGATAAAATTATCTAGGTATGTGAGGTGCATTTTGTTTTTAAATGATTTAAAAACAACATGAATGTTATTCATCCTCAATAGAATCTATATGAAATAATACAAACCATACATACTCCTAAATAATATCAATGGTATATAAAAGTTATCTCCCTCAACTAATGATATCCTGACCCAATATCAATTTTGGAGAACTTAGAAGAACCTTTATATTTTTCAGAAAGGCCATCAACATACAGATGTTAATATTAGTTCATAACTGGCATCTGATTCAACATTCATTAAAGGAAAAACAACCATAATGTCCAGTTATCCTTTTTAGTAAAAAAATATTAAAACACCAAACTGATTTACTTGGAAGAAGAAACACTATATTATCAAATTACTCTAATTAAGTTGTTTTTTATTTAAGTTCTACATGTTCTATTATATATGGTGGAATGAAAACTAGCTCAGATCTGGTCATTAGCTTAATCACTAACACAATATCTCTATTCGGTGTAATCCCCAATAATTAATTAGGAAAAAAATCCTTATACCAAATCACCATAGGGGGAAACTTGTCCTACACAAATCCCAATTTATCATGCACCATACATGACATTTTCTTTGTGGGGTCACCTAAATGGTAATGAACAATCCCCAAATAGCCTACCTAGATATCCCTTTCTCCAATATGAACATAGTTTTCACCATCAGTAGATGTGAATGTTATTCTTTAGTAGTAACAATCGATATGGGCTCGATACTACACCAACCAATTAATCCATAGTATAAGGTCAAAACCTGACATCTCGAGCCTAAAAAATTCCCAATAGAAACAACTATTCCCAACCTCAAGAGAACCCTCCTTTCATTTCATAATATTTTCTGTTTGAACCCCAAATGGCATGTCAATTGACATATCCCCTCACATATATTTAATTGAAAGACCCAACACATTTCAAAATTGGGTAGATAAAAAAAATTAGACTCCTTTATCAAATAAAACTCTAGAAATAATTGAAGATATCAGAATCATATGTAGAACAGTTGATGGCCCTACCTCACCACATCCTAGTACATTATAAACAGAATAAAGCTAACCAATCCCTCTACCCAAGGTGCCAGTCAGACCTCCTAATGCTAAAATATCCTACAAATAGGGACTCTCTGATCATGAGGAACCATGCCCACAACCCCAATAGGTATTTCCAATAAAACAAAAAATTATTACAGAACATGGGGTCATAAATCATCTTCCTGCACTAAATAACTATTTTGATTCTCCATGACTGCACAATTGTCATGTGTTACTTACTTACCTCGATACATGACCCACAAATCCACATTCTCGATACTCAATTGGTAGATACAAACACTAACCAAACAAATATCCCAACCTTCCACATAGATAATAGAACACCAAGTCACAATCTGGAGAGATCAAACCTCTTCCATATAAGACCTTTCTAATATCTCCATGACGAAAACCCTCAAAACGGTGTTTCATACTATCAGAAGTTATACCACATTTCATCCCAAATAAAGCCACACATCCACCAACAAAAAACTTTTTTAGGTTTCCTTATGAAATGTGATCATGGTACTCCTCCTCATTGAACCTATTTAAATGGAATATATTTAGCTGGGACTTCATCTCATATCTATACGCATCATAAAAAGTTTTGGTCATAGTTTCCCCGTCCACTAACAATTTTATCAAAAACATTTTTTTGTTAGTGAAGTGACCAACATAATTAATCACATAAATATTCCCCTGCATCAAATTCATAAACTCTAAAACCTTAACATGTATCCAAATATTCGTATAAAAGTGTTCTCGGAACATTTCTTGGAAATAATTCCACTGCATACCATCTTCCTGCTTAGACTAAAAAAATATCCCAATAGTGTTTCACCAGTCCTCCAAACATATAAATCAGCAACAAGAGTCTCTTCTAAGGTGGAATACCTATGTGATCTAGAATCATCTATATGTACATTATGAAAAACTCAACTATTATAGGTCAACCCACTCTACTGAACGTTTGAGGGTGCATCAACTGAAAATATCTAATTGGGTCAAATTTACAGGGCTCAAACCATCCTATTTCTCATTAAATAATTTTTTTAAATCAGGCAATGATATCAAGAAATTACTATTCCCCTTAGTTTCCTAGAACCATCAAGGTTTCCTAATACACTCTTTGAGGTACATTCTTGGTTTTAACCTCATTTTTTCCAACCAGTAGACATTATTGGGGCATTATCTCTATAAAATGATAAATCCACATATCATAACATAAAACCTAAGGTTTACACAATTTAAAAAGTATATGTATCACTACTATCAATAAAAAAACCCATTCCACATATACTATCCCAACAAAAAAGATCCCATCTACATTTTAATCCTTAACCATCCCAATCTCATGGTAGGGTTAAAACAATTTAAACCCAGAACTCAAATAAACACACTCCATTAATTTGATACCTCTTCAAACCATTTCACTTTTATCAAATCAATTTTTTTATCATTATGGAAATACTTTATCAATTTCACAACAACTTTAAAACAATAATATATTTATAGAATCTATATTTGGAACATTTTATTTTAAAACTGAATTGAATTTAAAATGAATTTACAATTACTATAATTAACCACATCCTAATTTCCTATGTCTTCCTAACATGATGAATTTCATATATATCCTTTTGTTATTAAAATTATTCAAGTATTCATAAGCTCATTAAATTTATTCCATTGATCAAAAACTAATAAAACAATAACACAAAACATCTTGTGCATCACCCAATGAAGAAATAATATTCACTTATAATAAGAAATATCAAGAAAAATAATCCCATACTAGGGTCATGAGATTTAACGCATACAAGGGATATATACATTCATGAATGATCTGATTTAAAAGAATCTAAAAATCCTACTCTCCTGAATACCTTCTCAAAACAAAATATATCATATAAAAGAACACATTAGGATAAAAAAATTTAATGTCTGATTTGGGTGCCACTATAAACAGTTCCCCATGATAATTTGTTACATTACCTCAGGTGGGCCTTCCTATATTCTAGAGGCTGCCGACAAACTATGAGGATCTAATGTGACTTATGGGGAGACAATACCCTCTATACAAGAGTAATCCAAAGCGGATAAATTAATAAATAATTGAAACAATATTCAACATAACCTTGCATTAAAATCCATTTCCAATAATTGGGTACACTCCCACAAATTTTTTTTACATATTCCATGTCATGAAATGTAGTGCTATGTGTTATACAAAAAACAAAATAATGGAATGTTATTGAATTCCAAAAATAGATCCTGATACAAATCCTTCTTCCCTCACCTATGTACATTTTAATCCCTAAAACAAAAATCTAGCATAGATCCCTATCCCTTATCTTGACCTACTACAATGAAGTCCACACAGATACCCATTGGAGGCCTAATCTAAGGTGTGAGTACAAATAAATACTCCACCATAAAAAATGTCTAATAATTATCTTTGATAATAAAAGAGTTTATGTAGAAATATAATAAATTGAAGGGTAACCATTAGACAAAAAGTTTCAATCCACTGAAAATATTTTGATTATCCACATTTACCATCACTTCCAAGTGTTACCCAAATCCATCAATTTCACTTTGACATATGCTATTTAAGATAAAAACACATAAGGGGAGACAAGTTTCCCTAAATATTAGGTATAATCTTCTCAAAAAATATGAACTCACATTGGAGCATCGATATAAGTAATCATACCACTTGTATTCGTTAGGGTCTTAGAGGCATAGTCTAACTCCCTAGCATATTAAATTTATGGGTGGGGCCTAGAGCCTTAGTCCAGCTTAAACCATGTAGCAGAGCATCATTCCAATACCCTAAACATACCACTTATTCTTCTTCACATTTTTTATTAATGATCTTACACATATAAAATTTACATTCCATAACATATTTAACACATTCATTCTTGACCAAACACATCCTTACGTAATATTAATAAATTAAACACAATAATCATTAGTTTCATCTAAAGAACCCACATTGACATGATAACTACATTTATTATAGGTTTTATCTCACAACCCTTCAATTTATAATTTAACAACCAAATTCCACGTTGAAGGATGTGTCACACCTCATGAGTGGTCTATAACCATGTCTATTCAATCTCAACGAATCCTAAGGGAATCCAAAAAAGGTTTAATTAATCATTCAATTAACTGAATTACAATTCCATACTAAGTAAAACAAGTATATTGCAAAACAAAAACCAAGAACAAACACATAAACAAAAATAAATCTTCAAGTCTATGGTATATAACTTGTAAACCACCTACCTTATGTTTTTAGACAAAGTATCACATAATTTAACCCATTGATTCATACTCAAACATATCACCATCCTAGAATCTTCTGGAAAATTGAGTTTTATTGATTCAGAAGGAGAAGAATTATTAGACAAGACTTTGACTAGAAAATAAATTTTTGAGGAGTGTGTGGCTCACCCAGATATTCAATTCTCACCCAATGGAACTCAAAACATGAAAAAGTCATAGGGGAAATACATATAGGAATCATTGTGTAGAATTCTTTTTAACACTTGCTTATGCATGGTGTTGAGTCAAAAGTTCTATTTTGTCTTTTATGTCTTGTTTTGGAAATCCCAAATCTATTCATCTAGGATTATCATACTGACTATGACAATCGTACTGACTCTACCAATCATACTGACTCTATCAATCGTACTGACTCTGTCAATCGTACTGACTCTGTTAATCATACTGACTCTATCAATCATACTGAATCTATCAATCATACTGACTCTATCAATCGTACTGACTCTGTCAATCATACAGACTCTGTCAATCATACTAATGCTATCAATCAAAATGGATTTTGTGCATCATACTCACTTTCTATCATATCAATACATTACAGAAAGTAATACGAATAGTACTCATTTTTTATCACATTCTTGTTTTTATCCTTCATCAACACATGTCATTCGTACTCATGTTTATCATATTCATATATCTTTTGTTTAAACCAAAATGATGTTGTATAGTTGGTTATGAACTAATAAAAATGATTTCGTGTTTTCTATTTCAATATGACCGTTATAATCCCAGGTGTCCAAGTCCCTCCGAGTTTTCCGGAGAAATTTCACTGTTGGAGGAAATGTGACCATTGGAACCCGAGGCCTATAAATAGGTGGCCATTTGATGCTGAGAAGTACAAATGAGAGACTTTGATCATTATTTTCTACTATCATGTTCTAGAGAGAGACACTGTGACTTCTATCTTGCTTCGTGCAAAAGCCTTAAAATTACAAGACATGATGGTCTCGTTCTTAGTTTTTGTATTTCAATAAGTGCTTTGTTTTTATTTGTGTGACCGATCAGGTGATAACATTCGAGGGCTTTTGAGGATATGCAGATGGTGCTACCGATCTTCGTATAGAGGGCTTTCCAGTGTTTGAATGACAGAGGTGTCGATTACCTACAAAATCAAGGGCCTGCAGGGATAGTAAGACTGACGTACCGATCGTCATATCGAGGGCTTGCAGGGATAGCAAGAAAGACATATCAATCATTATATTGAGGGCTTACCAAGGTGTTGGTAAGACAGACCTCGTATCCTAGGTGAATGGATACCCTTCTCTTTGGGATAAAGGAATTGCAATACTTTTTCTTTTACACGGTTGTTTGTTTTAGAAAGGTAATTTTATTGTTTGCTTTCTTCATTTCATATTCATTTGTAAATGTTTCAATTACAATCATACTATTACATATTGTATCGATTGATTCTATATGTTTTATGGTAGAGTCCTTCACTATTATATTTCTCTGATTATTGTATTCATTTTGAATACAATTTCTTTACACATCTTATAGTATTATATCATATCAAACCATTATACTCAATAGAATTGTGGTTAATTGTATTTGATGTAAATTTTATTTCTTAAGTGTTTAAACACAAAGTTTTTAAACCTACAATTAACCCCCCCCCCCCCCCCTCTTTTATTTTTCCATCTAATATACATATACATCTATATATCGATCCATCAATTGGAATCAAAGGAGGTTTCCACTGATTTGTATTACAAGCTCTATTTCTCTATTTCTAATTTTTGTTTCAACTACTTACTACACTAACATGTGAAGTGGAAAATATTTTGTTTTATTAGATGGTAGGAATGAATATTGGATCAATTGAAAATCTAAATCCAAATAGACCACCTATCTCTGATGGGAATGATTATGAGTACTGGAGGGATCGAATGAAGGCATTTGTTATCAATACTGTTGTAGACAATTTTATTATTCTTATTGGAGTTTACAAAATTCCTGACAAATAAGACAATACTTTCACTAATATAGAAAAGCAAGAATATCATATGAATTACAAGGTACGCAATACTTTTCTATCCTCTATGACTAGGAATATATATAGCCAGATATCATCTTGTGAAGCAGAAACCTGTATTTGGAAGAAATTGGAAGTCACACATTTTGGTACATCCAAGGTTATAGAAACAAGAAGAGAAATGCTTTGAGTAGAGTATCATTGATTTCTTCATTCCTTATAGAGAGCCGGTATGTAAAGTGAAACAAATATTTATGAAAATTGTCAACATTTTACAATCTATGTGAGAAAGAGGGCGATATGATGAATCTCTTGTTGACAAAATTATTTATATAATGCCAAAAGAATTGAAGTAAAAATGGTCATCTATTGATGAAAATAGAAAAGTCTCTCAGATTACTCTTGATAAACTATTTGGAACTTATCTAAAGCATGAGACAAGAATAAAGAGAGATGCAGATTTAAATAAGAAGAAAAATGGAAATGTGAGTGTAGCTTCTACTACTACATCTAAATCCAAAACACCTGAAATAATAACAAGTTCCAAAGTGAAGAATATTTTTTTATCATAATCAAGTGATTGTGATCATTTAGATAATGATTTAGTGAATATTTTTCTAAGGATGAACAATATTTTTGGAAAGAAAGACTTCTAATACAGATTCAAAAAGAAAGATAGAAAGGATGAGAAAGATTCAGAGGTTACTTGTTATGAATGTAATAAAGTAGGCCATATAAGAACTTATTGTCTTTTACTGAAAAATATTACAAGACAAAGAAAAAGAATGTCTTGAAGTCCAATGATACTTGGAGTGCAAGTGGTGATGATTCATCATATGATTCTTAAGAATATGAATCCTCAGGACAAAGTAATATTGGACTTATAGGAAGATTACTAATTGAAGATCATTGTCTCATGGCTAAGGCACACAATTTTGAAGCTGTTACAAATGATTCCTTGAATACAAATTATACTGATAATAAATATTATGAATCTTAAAATGATGAGTGTTCATCATCAGAATATAATACATTACCTTCTTTTGAAAAAGTATCTTGGTTTGCTGAACTAATTGAGAATGAAAATTATAAACTCAAGAAGAAACTTGATAAAGAAAATTCTAGAATTTCAAATTTAACTAAAGAAGTATCGGATCATTTAAATGATATTGATATGAAAACTTCCAATTTTCAAATTATTTTAAAAACCCTTGAGAAAGTCAAATCTGATAAAGATAAAATTTCTAAGGATCTTGAAAATGTAATTTCTGAGAAAAATGTTTTCGAGCCTAACTATAGTTCAAAATCAAATGTTTTAGAGGATAAAAACATTGTTTTAAACCTAATTTCAGAAGCTTTTTCCATGAAGAAATGTTTGTCAAACATTACTTATGGAAAGGAAAACTTTGATTAAATGTATTATCAAATTCGACCTTTGAGAAATCATTATGGTTTTGGTTATAATCATTCTAAACCGATTTTTAGTAATAACTATTTTGTTCCTCAAAGTACCCCTTTTTGTAATAAGTGTCAATGTGGTGGACACTGGAAAATGGATTGTTCTCTTAATAGAACTCAGTCTTTAGGATTTCATAAAGCTCATTTTTCAAAACAAATGTGGATTCCTAAAATTCTTTTATCTAACCCTTCTAGATCCAAACCATTTTGGATTCTGAAAAAGTAATTGTTTCATTCTCAGGATCATAATAAGTGTACCAACAAGAATATTTTGTAAGTGGATAGTGGTTGTTCTTGACATATGATAGGAAACATATATTTCTTTGAAAAGATTATCGAATCAAAAGGTGGAAAGGATACATTCGGAGATAATTCTCATGGAAAGATTGTTGGAATAGGTAATATTGTTTTCCTTGCAAAAGTTAATATTTAAAATATTTAGTTTGTTAAAGGTCTTAACCAGAATCTCAATAGCATTAGTCAATTATGCGATGAAGGATACCTTGTAAATTTTAGAAATGATAAATTCTTACTTCACAAGTCCAAGAATGAATTCATTATATCTTCCCATAGGCAAGATAATGTGTACACTATTAACATATAAGACCTTAAGAGCCAAAATTTACCCTTCTTAAGTGAAATAGAATACCAATCATGTCTATTTCATAGAATACTTGGACACTTCAACCTGAGAAACCATTGTAAACATTCAAAGAAAATACTTGTAAAGGGTCTACTTAATCTTAGATATGATTCTTCAATGGTCTGTGATACTTGTCAATTTGGAAAGCAACATAAAACAAGCTTTAAATCAATTAATGAAGATTCAATATCTAATAAATTAAAGCTAAAGCACATGGATCTTTTTGGTCCTTCACAAATTGGAAGCATTGGAAGAAAATACTATGTCTTTGTTGTAGTTGATGACTTTACTAGATTTATATGGGTCTATTTTCTAACAATGAAATCTGAATCATTTTTCTACTTAAAAATTTTTAGATCCCAAGTTAAAGAAGAGAAAAACCTACCATTAATAACTATCCATAGTGATCATGGTGGTGAATTTCAAAATTCAAATTTTGAAACTTTTTGTAGTAAGAAAAGTATTACTCACAATTTCTTAGCTCCAAGAACTCCTCATCAAAATGGTGTCATTGAGAGAATAAATCGCATTCTTCAGGAAATGACAAGAACCATGTTGATTGAATACTCAATATCTAAGCACTTTTGGGCTGAAGCTATCAGTACTGCCGGTTATACTATAAATAGTGTTTTAACTAGATATTTTCTTAATAAAACACCGTTTGAATTGTGGACTGGATAAGAACCTAAAATTTCATACTTCAATGTTTTTGGATGCAAAGTATTCATTATGAATACTATAGATAATATACAAAAATTCGTACCAAAATATGTTGAAGTAATCTTTCTAGGATATTCTATAACTTCTAAGGAAAATAATGTTTTCAATAAAAACACTTGTACTGTTAAAAAACAGTACATGTTAAATTTGATGAAACTGATCCCTTTGTTTTCAAACAACCCCAACAGACGTCTTCAGATGTGTTTTCAAAAAATGATCATCAACCTTTATTAGAAGATCCTTCTGATAAGAAAAATGTTCAAGAAAGTCTTTCTGAAACATTTACCCTAGATGATTTGCTATCATACATTGATGAATAGGTTTTACAAAATCCAAATCAATTTCTTCTTAGGAATCATCCCAATGATAACATCATTGGAGATGTAAATCAACCTGTAAGGACTAGAAATTACTTAAGAAATGAAATAGAACATCTTTCCTTTCTTTCCCAATTCGAACTTAAAAGTCCATGTGAGGCTTTAGGTGATTAATATTGGATTAAAGCAATGCAAGATGAAATAAATGAATTTTAAAGGAATGAAGTCTGGAATTTAGTTGAAAGACCTAAATAAACAACTGTAATTTCTATAAAATGGGTTTTTACAAATAACTGTGATGAAAATGGAATCATTGTAAGAAAAAAAGAAATACTTGTTCCTAAGGGCTATAATGAACAAGAGGGAATAGACTATGAAGAAACATATGCTCCAGTAGCTAGACTTCAATCTATTCGTATTCTATTAGCCTTTGTAGCATAAATTAATTTGAAATTATTTCAAATGGATGTTAAATGTGATTTTCTAAATGGTTTTGTTCAAGAAGAAGTTTTTTTGAACAACCCCCTGGTTTTCTTGATTCAAAATATCGTAATCATGTTTTCAAACATAACAAAGATTTATATGGACTTAAACAAGACCATAGAGAATTGTATGATAGGACAAGATTTATTTTACAAAACAATTATGCCAAAGGTATAGCAGATCCAACCTTTTTAATAAAAATGGAAAATAAAAATGTTTTGATCATTCAAATTTATGTTGATGACATCATATTTGGATCAACTCAGTAGTCTTTAACTGATTCTTTTGCAAAATTTAATGAAATCTGAGTTTGAAATGAGTATGATGAGTGAGTTAACATTATTTTTAGGTTTTCAAATTTCACAAAAACCAGAAGAGACATATATATCTCAACATAAGTATATTAATGATTTCCTCAAAAAGTATGGATACGACAATACTAAAAGTATTAACACTCCAATTGGTACCTCAAACACACTTGACCTTGATGAAACTATGAAAATAGTAGATCAAACTATTTATAGAGGTATGATAGAGAGTTTGTTATACTTGATAGCTAGTCAACCAGACATAATGTTTTTCGTATGCTTATGTGAAATATACCAATCTAATCCAAAAGAGTCTCATTTAAAAGTTGTAAAAATATTCTATTGGTACTTCAAAAGGAACTCTAGATTTATGTATTTTTTATTCTTCTGGAAATGATGTTATTTTAAATTTTTTTTTTCAGATATTGACTTTTGTGGTTGTAGAATGGATAAAGGGAGTATATCTAGAACAAGTCATTTCTTAAGAGATTCCATGGTCTCTGGGTCTTTCCAGAAACAATACTCAGTAGCACTTTCCACTACTGAAGATGAATATTTTGCAGCTGGAAGTTGTTGTGCTCAAGTGTTATGGATGCAACACACACTCACTGACTATGGATTGTGTTTTTCCCAAACTGAAATTATATGTGATAATACTTGTGCCATAGCTCTTAGTAAAAACCCATCACATCAGTTTCATTAAAATCAGATAGATATTAGGCATCACTTTCTTAGGGATCACATACAGAAATGAGATATTATTTTACAATTTTGCTGATATTTCTACAAAACCATTAACTTCTGTTAGATTTGAGTGTATAAAATTGTAGCTTAGTATGATTAAATTAAAATAATCCTTCTTGTATACTTCTTTTTATTTACTTCTCCTTACATTAGACTTATCTTAAAAAGGGGAGAAATTTTTTTTACCCCATATATTTCTTAATTTTTTTCTTATTTATTCGTTTATTCTTTCACTTTTCTATATTTATGATTATCATTTTAACTATTTTTTTATTTGTTTAATCATATGTTATCTTATTTTCCTGGTTACTGTATTTATTTTTGACCCATCGACATATCAACCTATGGTAAAAACTTTGTTTTCCATCGGTATGTCAACCCATGGTGACAACTTTGTTTACCATCTGCACATCAGCCTATGGTAATGACTTTGTTTTCCATCATCACATCAACAACTGGTGATAACATTGTTTTCAATCGGCCTGACAACCTAGGGTAATGAATTTATTTTTCATCAGCTTGATGACCTATGGTAATGACTTTGTTTTCCATCATCTTGACAACCTATGGTAATGAATATGTTTTCCATCGGCTTGAGAATCTATGGTAATGAATTTTTTTCCATCTGCCTAACAAACTATTGTAATGACTTTGTTTTCCATCAGCATGACAACCTATGGTAATTAGTTTGTTTTCTATCGGCTTGAAAATTTATGGTAATGACTTTGTTTTCCATCAGTGTGACAACCTATGGTAATGAATTTGTTTTCCATCGGCCTGATAACCTATGGTGATGATTTTATTTTCCATCATCTTAACAACCTATGGTAATTAAATTGTTTTCCATCGGCCTGAAAACCCACAGTAATGACTTTGTTTTCCATCGGCTTGAAAACCTATGGTAATGACTTTGTTTTCAATTGGCTTAAAAACATATGGTAATGAATTTGTTTTCTATCGGTTTCACAACCGATCATATTAATTTTCCTCAAACTCATGTATTTTTTTACTATTGTATTATACTATGTTAATACTATTAAGCCAAAAATTTCCATAGATTCTCTCGCAGGTACATTCTTTACATAATTTTTATTGTTTTTATAATTTATTTTTTTTAAAAACTCCTTTAAATTCTATGCATTGATTTTATTTTTCTTCTAATCTCAACCGTAGAAGATCAATGATCAATTTTTTTCTTATAAATAGACCCCTCCCATCCCCAAAACCACACCGGTTTTTAGATCTCGTGGTGAACCTCTACCCATTTTTTTAAGACTTCGTACGATCTTCCATTTGCCACATCTATATGTCTCAGTCCTCTGCCAACACTCCTGCCGAAATGTCTTCAAAAATGTTTTCAGAGAAAGACTTCTTAAGAGAAAGGTTAGTTTCTTGGGACTTCATTGAAACATACAATTCAACAATCAGAATGATTATTTTGTTTCAAGCCTGGGAACATATTTGTGTTGAAAAACCTATACCTCAAGATCTAGTTCTTATTTAAGAAGTTAGTCAATTATACAAAGATATGTCTTTTGAAAAAAATATAACAATAAACATTTATTTGTATGATATAAAAATCACAATGTCTTTGAAACATGTAGCTCACTTTATAAATGTCTCAATAGAAGGTGATTATTTTTATGCATCTCATAAACTACTAGAGGAAGATGGTATGTTTAATAAAGAAAGTGTTGAAAAGTTGTCATTTCTTATCAATGAAGAGAAGAGAAAAATAACTCATCTACATATAGATAATAGGTTCTTGGTGCTTTGGATGCAAGGTTTTCTTATCCCAAGGAAAGAGGATATAGAAACTCTTAAAGTCTCTGATGTTTTTATGCTAGACTGCCTTTTAGACATGAGAAAGGTAAATCTCATGGGGTAAATTTTTGAAACAGTCAAGAATGTCAAGTTAGGAGAAATCAAGTCCCATTTGATTATGTATCCCTCTATTCTTACAAAGTTCATTATTGAAAGCGTGATGTTTTTTAATATTACTTTGAAAGAGAAATTGAAAGAGCTAAATTCTTCCTAGATAAGTAAGAATATGTTGAAGAAGTTGTATGTTTGTTTCGATGAAAAATCAAAGCTTTTTTTCAATGATGTAGAAGATGAATCGGCACAAAATCAATCAGCACCCAATCAATCAGCACCTATGCCGATCATAGATAATACAACTGTTGTTTCTC
The DNA here is from genome assembly GCA_963277665.1 of Viscum album. Taxonomy (NCBI): domain Eukaryota; kingdom Viridiplantae; phylum Streptophyta; class Magnoliopsida; order Santalales; family Viscaceae; genus Viscum; species Viscum album. The sequence continues at coordinate 510,692,782 of OY728142.1, read as the reverse complement.
CTCAATAGGAAGATCCAAAAACCAGTTCTAAGCCAAAGAAGAAACCTAAATATAGCAAGGAGGTTGTGGCCAAGTGGAGGAAAGATAGAGGACAATGAAAAAAAGGTAATCCTAAGTTTGATCTGGATCCATCTAAAGCTTTTTCTAAGAGGATAAGGGTAAAGGATACCCTTTAGGAAAAAAAGAAAAATAAGACTCTTTTTAAAAGGAAAGATAAAGACATTGATGTTTCTAAAAACATGGAAATGGTTGAGGAGGCTAGTGCTCAACTAACGGAAGATGTGCATCAAGAACCTATCATACAGAGTCTTCAAGAGAAAGAGAAAGGGAATCATTTTTTTGAAAGAAGTACAGGAAGTTGAGGAAGATGATGAAGAAGAAGAATATTTTCTTTTGGAATTTCTTCAGAATTCAAAAAACAGTAGAGAAGAATCATTTCAAAAGTAATGTGAAGATATTCAACAAACTCCTCATGCCGATCAAGCACCAGCCAAATCTCTTGAAACCCCTCTAGATATAATTCCTTCTCAAGAAAAGCAAGGTGGTCAATCTTCTCATACCTAAAAAAGTAATCATTATCAATGACAAAGTGGAATAAGAAATAAAGGAAAAAGGAAAAAAGAAAAAGGAAAACATCCAGTTTAAGACTTAAGCTGATCAAATGAACTGGATTCGTATGATGAGGATACTGATTAGGAATACACAATTTCTCTCAAGAAGAGTGATTACATTGTTCATGTTTTGAGAAGGATTGAGAAGACCATTCCTTATTTTCCTAGACTTGAAGGTAAAATTGATTTCATCACTGATAATCAAAGGAAGAAGTTTGGTTCTGTAAGAGAACTGAGAAAGAGAGATTTGTCAATTGAAGTCGATTTAAAAGTATTATATGAATGTTCAGCTGCTCATAAGAAGGCTTGCAACAGAATGACTAATTGGTCATACAAAACAGAAATCTCAATGAATGATCATGAAATATCAATTGAAGACATAAGGAGGCTTTCAAATGATCTTTCTATTAATTTCAATAAGCTTGAAAAAGAATCCATTGAAAGGCTGAATTAGATGTCAACAACTCATGGAGGCGATGTTACTTCAATAAATGATTTACAAGAGATAATGAATTCCTTCCAGTTAGATTTTTTAAAGGTTTCATATTTCAAATATGAAACAATTCTGTTCAAGAAGAAAAATTCTGTGTTATCTAAAGACAATAAGAATCCGCATGATAGAATTGATACTCTTGAAGAAGTAATCAATGTCCAAGAAGATATTATCAAGAATCGGGATCAGATTTTGCCGATCAATAATCGTTTCTCAAATATCAGGGTGATTCTGTCTTGAAAGACAAGAATTAAATCGAAAAGATGAAATCCTCTCTTCATGAGCTGATCAAGAAAGAAAAATAACAAGAAAACATATGGTTGTTGTTGTATCTTTCTTTTCACATTTCTAGAATTCTACATAATTTTGTTATCTCAATGAGATTTTTGTTACCTTTCCCATTGCCATCCATTTCATTTCTCTAACTCTTCTAGGAAACTCACTATTACCCCATTCTTTTTGAAAATCACAAAGGGGAGAATGTTTTATAAGGGTAGAATTTGTTAATCCAATACTTATAAATCAAATAAAATTTATGAATACAATCCTTAGGTAATTACATACATAAGGGGCAGTTAGTTGTATTAAATTTCAAATTCAGAAGAGTTTTTAATAACTCTGGGGGAGATAAGTATTTCTTTTTGTTTTTTACTTTATGTTTTGAGATTTCCAAAAAGGGGGAGATTGTTGAGTCAGAAGTTATATTTTGTCTTTTATGTCTAGTTTTGTAAATCACAAATCTATTAATCTATGCTTATTGTACTTACTATTCCAATCATACTGACTCTGTCACTCGTACCGAATCTTTCAATCGTACTGACTCTGTCAATCATACTGACTCTTTCAATCGTACTGACTCTGTCACTCGTACTGACACAGTCAATTGTAATTACTTTGTCAATCGCACTGACTCTGTCAATCGTACTGACTCTGTAAATCGTACTGACTCTTTCAATCATACCAGATTTTGAGCATCATACTCACTTTGTATCATAACAATACATTACACTAAGTAATACTAATAGAACTCAATTTTTTTACGACATGATTATTTTTATCCTTTATCAACACATGTCAATCGTACTCATGTTTATCAATGTCATGTATCTTTTGTTTAAACCAAAATGATGTCGTGGAGTTAGCTATTAACTAATCAAAACGATGTCATATTTTATGTTTCAATATGACCGTTATAATGCCAGGTGTCCCATTCCCTCGGTGTTTTCCAGAGAAATATGACTGTTGGAGGAAACGTGACTGTTGGAACCTGAGGCCTATAAACATGAGGTCATTTGAAGATGAGTAGTACAACTGATATACTTTGATCATTCTTTTCTACTATCAATTTCTAGAGAGAGACGTGGTGACTTCTCTCTTACTTTAGGAGAATGCCTTGAAAGTACAAGATGTGAACGGCTCGTTCTTAGTTTTTTTATTTCAATAAGTGCATTGTTTTTATTTGCATGACCGATCAAGTGATAACGATCAAGGGCTGCTGAGGATAGGCAGATGGTCCTATCGATCTTTGTATCGAGGGCTTTCATGTGTTTAAAAGATAGAGGTGCTGATTACCTGCAAAATCGAGGGCTTGCGGGGATAGAAAGACACACCTACCAATCTTCATATCGAGGGTGTAACAGGGTTGTGGTAAGACAGACCTCTTATCATACGTGAAAGGATACCCTTCTCTGTGGGATAAAAGAATCGTAATACATTTACATTTCTGCTGATGTTTGTTTTAGAAAGGGAATTGTATTATTTCCTTTCTTCATTTTATATTCATTTGTAATTATTTCAATTACAATCATACTGTTACATATTTTATTGATTGATTCTATACGCTTTATGGTAGAATCCATCACAATTATATTACTCTGATTATTGTATTCATTTTGAATATAATTGCTTTACACTTCTTATAGTATTACATCTTATCATACCATTATACTCAATACAATTTTGGTTAATTGTATTTTTTGTGAATTTTATTTCTTAAGTGTTTAATCATAATGTTTTAAACCTATAATTCACCCCCCACCATCTTGTGTTGTTCCATCTACTATACATATACATCTATCTATCGATCCAACATATAGTGAAATGTCATGACTATTAGGTGAGGTTTCATAAATCCAGAGGGGGTAAAAAGTGAAAATCATCCTTTCATAATGAGGTCACAGTTTGGTGACACAGTTGGAGAAACCGTGCACCAACAATATGCCCCTGCATCAAAGAGAGACCCGAGTGGCATGGTTTCCTAGGATACTAAATAGATTTACAAACCATGTGGTTATTGTATGAAATGGATCTATCTAATATTATTGGTTTGTAGGCTCCCTCATTCTTGGTCTATCAACCGTGCGACCTCCCCATACTCGCTGGATAGTTATAGAGCATGATTACTACTGATCGTGCACCAATCACACATCTTTCCCAGTAGAGCCTTTCTTAATCCTTTTTCAGGTCCCCAAACCCAAAAAACCCCAGAGTATCCCAATGTTCTGGGGTATTAATTACTTAAAAAAGAAAATTGTCTATCCATAGAATAAATAGTGAATACATTATAGATGCTCTAGATCTTATAAAAAATATTTCACATAACTCACATGCTCCTTATTACTTCAACTACAGAAAACTTATTTATGAATTTTCCCTGTAAAACTATTCAAATTCTCCATATTACCCCACTTTAATGGTATTATCCATGAATTATACATAAAAACTAAAATACCTATAGTGGGACTCATTTCTTGTGAAACGTACTGTCGATATCCTCCATGGAATACACCATGATGTGGTTTCCATTGTTGGAAAATTATAGAATCTCTAGGTCTCAAATAAGTTCACCCATTTTATATTTTTCAATGATATTTTTGACCATGAATTATATTATTCCTATGTTTTAATTCCCTATTTCATATAGGGAAATTAATAGTGTGAAATTATAATCTTCTCAATATAGTAAAAAGCATATATCTATTTCAAAAACACCTTGATCAAGGCTCCATGCTCTGAAGCTTTTCCAACTCTATCTTCAAAAATAGACTCTCTGATAAATTTACATTGAACAGATCCCACATATATATTTCACAACATTGATTTAATATTTGGTTAGAAACATCTATATCATACCATGTTCTATACCAATGGATCATTCATTACATCATTCCATGTCATAACACATAAAAATCCCCCCCCCACAACACCGACCCAGACTATTTATTCTCTACTCTATTTATCACTCACTCATGATATCTTTACATCTCAATTGTCCCATGCTCTACCTATTAGTAGAGTTTATTTTTCCCAGTTTTGACCTTGATTTTGTTGTCCTGATAGTTGTTGGACTAGTTTTTTCTTTTTATTTTACTTCCTCTTATCAATTTCTCATATTTATTCCAGTATATTCACTCACAATAATAACATACTATAGTGTGGTTCCAATCATATCACTATTTCATAGCCACCATGGTTTCTTATTTGGATTTTATATCTTTTTCTTCCTATATTACCAACTCCAGTCCCCTTACATATCCAATGAACTTATCTATATTGTGTTGTTATTTTCAAGACTTCATCCATGTCCCCCATGACTTCCACAATGTCTAATCCAAATTCACCGTAACATGGTAAATTTTGTTGTGAAGGGTTTCCTCACAAAAATGGCCAAAGGATTCTAAATTTATCTATACTTCTTACCCGTCCTCTAAATCAACCTCAAATACTTCATTACACACAACTTCTATGTGCTTATTTACATTTTTCAACTTCTAGATTTTCCATTAGTTACCCATACATTAATAACCTAAATTAGATTATCATATATTCTCTTTCCACAAATCCATGACTCTTAAAAAACACTGCATCCAAACTCTTACAACTCATTTCACTTAGTTCACTAAACTATTATTAGCAGGACTCCAATACGTTCAATAATGATTGCTACTAAAAACAAAAAAAATAGTTTGGTTGCAACACATGACTAAAAATGGAAATAACCCTATTTACTAATTTTTATATGGTCATTCTAAATATAATTCAAATTTAATTGGATTCAATTTATATAGGATATGGAATTCTTTTTAATATTAGTACATATAACAAATAATTTTTTTAATATTTATTTTTAAAAATAAAAAAATTTATTATTATTCAATTCCAATTAACAACAATTTGATAAATTTGAATATATATATATAAATTATTTTCATTAAAATAACTATTTATTGTTTTAAAAAATATATGTTAATCTTTTAATAAAATATTTGAAAACTTTGGGTTTTTATCAGTAGAATATGGTATTCTTAATTATTTATAATTGATTATTTTTTTAATAAAAATTAATTGAATTTTATAAATACTTCTTTTCCAAAAAAAGTAATTTATCATTTAATTAAATACATTTTTTGAAATAAAATTTTATAAAAATGAAGAACATATAAAATAAACATAATAATTAATATATATGTATATCATTTATTAAATTTAAACTTATATGTTTATATAATCCTAACATCAACACAAAATACCACACAAGTTTTTGATGTAATACCTTATAGTAAGATAATCGATGGTGGTAGTTATTGGTAGTCATTCATCTAATAGGGTTCTCATAGTTATTTTAACAATCTTGGATGTCCCCTGCATATGATTTTACTCAATCAATAAATATTAAAGTAAAACTTGGGCCTTGTATAGGGAAAATCATAGAGATTCCACCTTCTTACCATGATAGAAAAAATTATCCTGATAATGAATACATTTAATAATTTATTTCACATTTTCCAATTTTGATATAAATTTCAGAATGCATATTTTTTTATTTTTACCCACAATTTCATGGAATATATTACAATATCCACATATTAATGGAATAATACATCATTTAAACTCATACTTTATCTTATTAGGTATTCTTATGTCTTATTATGGTTTAAATGGTTATATAATACAGACAACCACATAATCCTATTGAATATATAATACTGATGTACACACACATATATATAATAGCCATATTATATTTCAATATATAACCTCACAAAATTATGAAAATTATGCATCTCATCCAAATAATTAAATTCAAAATATATTTATCATATTTAAAACTTATTGAATTATTCACATTGTTATTTTTAGTGGTATTATCCAAATGTTATATTAAGAGAAGAAATATTTCAATCTTTTCATATTTAAAATTACCAACGGGTTTATTACATTTAAATTTTATGTAAATCCTTCTTTATTTCATGGATATGTAAATTATTTTTCTATAAATATTTTCTAACTTTATGAAATAAATAATTGTTTATTTTAGTCTAATCTAACTAGATTGAAAATTTATTATAACAATGAACGTAAAATTTTCACTACATGTTGAGGGTATTAATTTATAACCCCATAAAATAATTTCACCCTAAAAATTCCAATACCAAAATAAAAAAATGATGTTACATTTTTTATATTATATATTTTTGATCCAATATAGATTCCTCAAAATTATGATTTTATAATAGAATTTTGTCCAAATTAGTGGTATTATTTCCCAACACATTATCTATATGATACATTTTTTCCAAGGGTTATTCTATATTAGAGAGATCATGATCTAAAATCCAAGACTATTTGTTCAGTACATATGATGGGCCTAACATGAACTTCATCAAAACTGATACATAGATAACATTATATACATATATGGGATTTAGTGGAAGAACATGGTGATAAGATATACTTTATATGTGATAAATAATATTTACAGAATTTATATATTTTGGGATCAATATTCCCTTATTCATAAATTTCATTACCCTAGTTAATGGATATATTATAATGACTTCTATATCACCAACATCAAACTCTAGATCTCATAACTCTTCTATAGAATTTGTTCTAATTTGTTATTCCCAAGAATGGTTTTAACATCCTTTATAATTTCTTGAACAATATTGGATCCAAATAAGATTCTAATCTCAACTACATCATAGTATTTCTATGTTCTATATCACTTCTCATATAGAGCCTCACATATTATCATTTGTATGCTAAAATAAAAACTGTTGTTTTATGAGAACAAATATAATGTATTATATTGATCCCAAATTATTAAAACCAATGGTATATTTTAATTTGATATTTTTTTTCAAATTAATATATATATATATATATATATATATAACAATTAATAATTTTTTTAATGAATCATAATGGAATTTAAAGAATCAAAAAATGATTGGAAGATTCTATAATTTTGGAATAACTATGTTGAAACCATAATAATAGTTATTGAAGAAATAAATTTCCAATGTCAAAGTTCAATTATTTTTGAAAATTCATGTAGAATCCATAATATTCAAATACCATTCCATATGAAAAAAAATTTAGGATCTACAAACATAAATACTATTGGCATGAAACAATGGTTTTATTATTTTGAAAAATATATAACTAACACTTATGATACTGAATGAGAAATGTTCCACTATGAGACATCACAAAGCTCAACTGTGGTTCCAGGAAAGCAAGAGATAGAGAAGAGATCCCAACATGTTTAAAAACTCTTCAGTAGGAAAGAACAAAAAAAAAGGTGACACTAGGGAAGTAGGGAACAAGAATGGGGTGAACCAACCATGTGGTCATAATACATGGAGACATGATATGAATTTATAAGTAATCATTTATTCATTTAGGTTAATAATATAGGGACTAATTGAATTCATATTCACTGTGGGTATTGATAATTATAGGCCCCATTGAATGAAATAATCCCATTCCACATGAGGAAGACTAAGGGGATTTTACTCACACTGGATATTTAGAGACCCTTACATTACAGAATAGATATACACATTTAAATGTATAATAGTTTGAATGCATATATGGAGGATAATATTCCATGATACAAAATGAAAATAACATCACAGGGATGATCAAAAAACTTTTAATGGCATTTGTATTTTGATGATATTCAATACATATTAAAATACCATGTTATAATTCTAATTTCAATACTTAATTGATATATAATCCTTGGAGTTTCTATTTATAAGTGAACCAAGATAATTTAGTGTGTTCATGGTGTTTATTTCTCTACATTTTATTTTTATTTAATTTCATATTCAATTTATTTTTTAAATATTAACATAGGATATAATTTAATATAAATATAAGTAAAGGTTTTGTCACCCTAATCCATCCCACTCATAGGGTGTACATTGGGACTAGGCGGAAAAAAGGGGTATATGATACATTGGTTGTTTTCTTGAATCTATTGAGATATTGATAATGTCATGTATAACAAGATGCTCCAGGCTCAATATCCTATAAACCTTACATTATTTTCAATTTTTAATCCTTATGGATCAAAGTTATTCTCACTTGCACAAAACAAAAACTCTTGGTGTCATTGATGATATGCTATAATAAGCATCACATTACACATTATTACTCAAAAAACTCCCATAATCAACTATGTATTAGAGTTATTTCTCTATAATGTTTTCAATATAATTCTATGCAAAATGGAAGAAAAAAGAAGGGGTGAACTCCCATGCTCTGAAAGGGAAACTTATCAATGATTTATAATTGGATAAATCATAAACTTGTGAAAACATAAATAATGGAAGAACTATTTCATTATGAAAATATTTTATTAGTAATATGTAATCATTTTAAATGATATAATATCATAGATCATGACAAGAGTTAAAAGAATTATCAAATAAGGATAAAAAGTAAATAATTTTTTTGAATCATGTGAAAGTAAACATAAATCATGGAATCATAATATGGGAATGTTGAATAACCAATAAAAGAGGAATTATATCAAAAATAGGTAATCATAAATTCATTTAAAAATCCAATCATTCAAAAAAATTAAATTCTAAATGAACACAATTATGTCCAGGCATTTTGATTTGATTAAACCCAATCCAGCTGAAACATTAATTTGTGGTCAAACCCAATCGGGCCTAATCATAAATACTTTATGATGGGATATAAAATTCTAGCTGATAACTTATATGGTGACATAGGACCTCACCTATCACATAATTGTATATAATACATATGTTTACTACATGAAAATAATCAATCATTATATCATGAAAAATCATATGAAAAGAAAAAACAATTCATATAATTTTTAAATGTTATTTCATAACATGAATTCAAAATTCGATAAGCTTTCACCATAAAATAAATCATTAAAATTAATAATAAGTTCATTTAAAGGATAGTCATTAATATTACATCTTATGAGACATAACTATTTAAGGTAGAGAAAAAAATATAAGTGAAATCATGAAAAAGATTTTATTTAGTATTTTTCAACAAAGGGGAAAAATAAATTAGATTTCATATTATAAAACTATATTAAGAGGTGTAAAATTATGAAATTAAAACCTATAATATCACAAAAATATTATTCTGGAAAATTAGAATATATAAAAAATAAAATAAAATAAATATGAAGTGCAAGATACAAATTCACTTGCGAAAATGATATTTATTCATTATTTTAGAAAAAGTTATTACAAAACCACATTGTCAAAAAAGTTATACATAAATTATTAAATTAAAGCAAATAGAAATATAAATATCACTTGAGATAAAAAATATTTGAGTTTCCAATTATTAAAGTAAAACATTAGCAGGAATAAAAATACTGATTTGAATAAAAAAATTCATTAAAAAGGGTAGGAATTATTCTTAACAACGTAGTATTTTTCGAATGGGGAAATTAAAGAAAGAGGAATACTTTTTTGACAATATTTCCACTATATATATAGGGAAATTATCCTATGTAATAAATAAATGGTCGCATGATTGAAACCTTAAAGAGTTTACTAAAATAAGTATTTTATGACTTAATGAAATACAATCATTGACCAAACCCATACATGAAGTCTTGACTCACATGGTGCATGTGACTAAAATATTGAATTTAAAAATTAATTTTATTAATTAATTTATTTAGAGTCCTTTCAGGGATATTTCATTTTTAAGTCTATTGTGTATTATACTTATGTAAATACAAAAACACACACTTTGTTATTAAATGGTAAAAAATGTAGTATATTTTTTTATAAAATAAAACTATAGGAAAATAATAAAATATTCAACTAGGGATATTTTTCATGTCTAGGTTTGAGAGAATTAGGTAAATACAATATATTAAATTAGTGCTTAAAAAATAACTAATTCACTTCACATGCGCTAACTCTTTAAATAAATACATCTATCTTAGAACTTTTAAAAAACTATGAAAAATATTTAAAAACATGGTATGGGTGTACAATTCCACAAAAATTGGTTTTTTAAATCATGGAAAAATAAATTTATACACACATAATTAAAAATTATTAAAAAAAGACTATATCAAATATAAAAATTTTATATTTAAACTACATTAAATAAATATTTATCATTTTTATAATTCATTTAAAAAAATATTTGAAAACAAATCTTTATAAAATAATTCGAAAATAATAATATTTCTATGGATTAACATGATACTTGACATATAATATAAAAATCATATGGATATTAAGAAATACTCTTTGTGGGAGAACATCAGGTTGTGGTCTTTAGTTCACTATCCATTCCTCATAAAATCATTTGATATGTAATAGAAAAATATTATATTGTTAGAACATTTTTTCTGAAGATCCATCTTTATCAAAAATATTCCATAAAAATAAAAATATATATGAATAATGTTAATGGAAGAAAATAATTTTACATTCTCAATACATCATCGAAATCTATTTTTTCAGGAAACACTTTATTGTTTGGAGAAATCCAGGAATTAAAAAAATTCAATTGTAGAATTTAAACATAAATTAATATTAAATTTTTTAAAAAATATGTTATTAAATCCATGAAATGTTATTTAGATGATTATATTTAAATGTTACTACCTGAAACCACATGAAGATGTACAATATGGGTTATGAAATCATAGTTTTTGTATTTGGAGGACTATCGCCTCTAGAATGTATGTCACTCATTTTTTCCATTTACACCTCACATGGTTTCGTATGATGATGTATATAAAGAATATTTATATATATAGATGTTATTTAAAATATATTTATACCTCATTTTTGACTATATCTTCTTTCCTACAATTTCATAGGAGACAAAAAAATATATCTCAGGTGTATGGAGAACTACCACCTCATGAGCGATGTGATTCGTCTTTTACTAATGCTTCACTTGAAAGGTGATAAAGATAAATTTAATGAGTATATGTGATATAAAAGACATAATTATGAAAATAAGGACATATTTCTCATTATGTAATTGTAATATAATTTTTTTAATATCATTCATTTTCACTCTTGTAATGATGGCCACATCATTCTGGTGCTTGTGTACTACCACCTTCACCAAGCGATGTGACTCTATTTTCATCACCAAAACCCATGGATGAAATATATTACTATATATTAATATATTAATTATAATATGATAATAATTTAAAGGTAAAATATTTATTACCTCCTTTCCATTATGATCCCTGAAAAATGGAAACGTTACACATGCATACAAACGACCTACGATCTCCTTGATCGTAACATACATTATTTTTCATAACCATCATTCATGGTAGACATTAAAAGAACCATTAATGTATAAATCTTATAATTATTTCATTATTATTATTCTAGATATTATATAACTATACAATAATCAGATGTACCAGATATTTCATTACAAAAATATGTAGGAGAAAATATGTAAATTATATCACAGAAAATGAAAATAATGAAAGCTTATTAAGGAATTTGTGATAAGAAGTCATAATAGTATCATATATCATATCATAAATATTAATATTGTTCTATAATAATTTTATATCATTTATAAACCACAATTCATGAGGCTAAAATAATTATCCAAATGGAAGCATAAGTTAGTGGATTTCATAACTCAATTTCCACTCATTGGGTAACAGTTATACTTAATTGATAATGTCATCCAAATATTGTGAGTGCAATTAATTTTGATAATATTATGTAATATTTAAACATTTTATCTGTATTTATTGTTAATATACATAATCAAATCATTTATTTACTCTAACATAATTTTATGATTATTTTTTGTGTATAACTCAAAATATCATTTTAATCGAGATTGATTATTCATGAATATCCATTCAAAAGAAATATTTGATTATTATTTACTAAACCCATTAATTTTACTATCACATATTTTATCATGTTATTTACATGTAATCATAACTTTTTCCACTATTTGTGACATAAAATATTTTATAATATGTTTTTAGGAAAATTTGACTTCATTTCACTTTTTGGTAAGAAATATGATTTTCATTAAAATCCATGTTTTCTAAAAATTATTACAAATTTTTTATTTTTTAAAATTGATTTATCAATGGAATTTTTAAAAAAAATTATCAATTTACAAAGTTTTTTTTAAAAAAAATCTTATTTTATTTTTAAAAAAATTGCTCGTTTGGCTTTTAGAGAAAATGTAAACGAAATATTCTTATCATTTCTGAAACCATACAGTTTAATAACCTTATTAAAGTGAAAATGTAAATGTTATATTTTACTTTTATGTAATATATGAAATTACCTACCATTATGAACATTATTTCGTTAATGATTATTTTTCATATTTATGAGGATATATTTAAATTATTTTTTAAAATAATTGTTTTCAAATAAAATTATTTTTTCAATAAAAATGAAAATGGAAAGGATATTTTTATTAATAAAAATTTTAAAATTTATATTTATAGTATTTATTTTTCTAAATGAAGAAATAAATTATTCCTACTCCAATGGGTATATGTTTTTTGTTACCATACTTATTTTTTTCATTACATGGTTTAAGATTATTTTGACCTAGGAATGATTTGAAATTCACTTCCTTGATTAATAATTATTTTCCTTAACCATCCCTTGAATAAATCACTTTTATTGGACATTACATTTTCCTTAAATATCAATATTATTATTTTTATTATATGTTTATTTCTGAAAAATTATACAATTTTTTACATATGGTGTGTACTTAGACAATTACTTGATTGACATGGGAAATATGGATAAATATTTTTCCTTTACTCCATAAATATATTTAACTATAAGGCTCGTTTTTATAAATTAAAAAGATAATTCAATATTTTTTGAATTATTTCTACAAACAATACATTGTTTGGGGACCGGTTAATGTATGCCCCTTAAAGTGTTAGTAGTCTCATGAGAATAAATCATTTGGTCACAAACTTGTTACATTTGTTACTAAGTAGTTTTAAACTATATGGAGGATAGATCATGACTATAGGTTTGTTGTGAATAGTATTAAAACAAATTACATGGGTGTTTTGCCCAAAATTTGTTAAAACCTATTGAGGATAGTTCTTGATTGTAAATGTATCATGTTTCTAGGAAATATGATGTTTAATAATTTTAAATTTCCTTCATTCAGAATTCAGTTTCTATTATCCATAATTTTTTTACAAAGTTATAATCTATGGATGCATTTTATATATAGATTATGGATTGAATTTAATGTGTTATATGTTATTTACATTTCTATATTTATTATTGCTTATCTAGTAATTTAAAATGAATTTGTGATAATTTATTTACAATTCAATATTAATTATGATTATTGAATCATGAATGCTTCCAATGTACGTAACCATTATAGATCATTTGAGATCACCCTTATTTTTTTATATTCCATAGGGTTTCATGAAATTTACTATGAATTATATTCAAATATAAACATGATGGAATAAATCAATATCAGAAAAAAAATTGTAATTTGTGTATTCCAATGTAATAGAAGACTCATGTATTTATCTATTTTTCAAAGAAAAAAAATATATGTCCATCTAGATGAGATTACCATAATCTTCTTCCAATGTAATATAGTAAGACACAACCTCTGGACCACTAGGGTCTATGTAGATATAGTTGGTATCATACGATGTTTAGTAGAAACCTTGAGAACCAGATTCTGAAAAACATTCATTATGGTACATAACTATATGACAGTCATTAAGGATATGTATATACAATCATCCTAATGTTTTGGTAAGGAAAATATTATGTGGGTCATCCTTGAAATAAATCCCTATCTAGATACTATAACAGGATGTGTTTGTATCATGAAGGTACCTAGGGTTAATAATATGAAAACGGTGTATTCATATTGACTTCAGCATTACCTAATACCTAACAACGGGCCTCACTAAGGACCTAGGTTGAAACTCATTGGTGATATGCTTAGGATAATTCAAAATTTCATTACAAACCACTATGAAAGAATTAAATAGATGAAGGAAATAAAATACCAACGTTAATCCTTAGTCTAGGGATGGTCTTACGTTGAAATATAATGGATGAATATTGTGATTCAAGAATAAAATTCTAGAAGTATTTTTACCAATGGTACTTTGGTAATAAGAACCATTCCCCAGCTATGGATTGTGTTAAAAAAAATTTAATCATATTTATCTTAATTAACATAATAGTTATGAATAAAATCATGGGATTTTTATTTTAATATAGAACACATGTTCAATGTCTTCAATGTAATGACCCGATCATTTATGAATGGAATTCCCTTTATTTTAATGTCTTATGGATATAGAAAATACATGAACTCTTTTTTTATTAGAGGTTTTAAATTACTATTATGTATCATTATCATTGATAATATATCCATTGAACAGTGATCACATAATTTATATAAATATAAGGATTAAAAAATCCTTTTGACATAATCAAAAGATAAGATGACCTCATCCAGTACAATAAGTTCATATGAATCTAATTTTTTAGAGTTATGATAGAAGGTAGAGTCACTGGGCTTCACTCCTGACCTAGCCCAATCTAATTTCATGACATTAATATTGAATGGAATCACCTACAGGAGAAGATCAAGTAAATAGAGATTACAACTTGGGTGATGTTATCAGAGCCACACCAAGAGTATGTTAATATCACACACCTTAACCTTGAGACTTATGTGGTTTTTATAAGGGGTTATGTAAGAAGGTATTAGTTACATATTGTGTCGTCCATTTCTATAAATAATAGTATAATTCCATCAATTATTTTATGAGAAAATTCTTTTTTAGAAAAATTGAAGAATTTGATAAATTTATTGTTTAGGTAAAAATAGTACTTTTGAGAAATATAAATATTTTTATTCTAAACTATGATTTTTTTAAATAATATAATATAAAAATATTATAAATGATTATTATATTTGTTCATTATTTATAAATTATTAGGTAATTATTTTGATAAGAGTTATATTTTTATACCATAAAACATAAAGTGTATTTTAAATAAATTTATTTTTGGGAATTAATGAATTTTATAAATAATTAATATTTTAAAAAAATATTATTAACAAATTTCTTTTATTAATAATAAATAATTATATAATTTTACTGATGTGAAATGTAATTTTATGAGGGGTTAAAAATTATTTTTTTCAAAACCCATCGATTTTAAATAAATGCCAGTTCTCATTTTAAAAGTGAAAATTAACATATTTATAAAATTATTTAGATAACATGACTATTATTTATAGAATCAGGACATCGAAATTATCCAATTGTTAATTTTTCAATTTTTTCACACACATTTGTTTTTTTGGGTTAAAATTAAATAATATATAAATCTATAGTGTGTTTATGATATCATAATAACCCAATAAAGATTTAATAAATACTCCAAAATGGATGTTCGACCAAATATATGATTTAATATTAAAATTATTTTATTTTAAATTTATTTTACTTATCTTATAGTTCCTTTGTTAATCCTCTAAATGTATAATATATTATAGGATTTTAATTTCATTTACTTGAGAGTTTGACTCACCTACACATAAGAAAGTGAAATATTTTAATATCTTCAGACCTTTTTCTAATAAAATAATATTTTTTTACTCTCTTTGTCTTGGAATCATTTTTAAAAATCATTATTTGTTTTGTGGTTTTGAAATTTTTAGTGTGTTGTTTCGAAAATCCTAAATAATAAAGACTTTCACCTCATTACCAATATATACACACACAATCACCCGTTCCTCTTCACTAAAACTCCGTTAATCTCGTCTTTACTCATCTCTACACTACCTAGAGTCCTCTTAAGATCCCCCCAAGTACCCAATAATCCTCTCCAAAGCCTTTGGGATCACACATCCTTGTAAGGGTTCCTTCTTTTATAATTTTTTTCCTACATTCCTAATATAATTTTACCCTTTTAATTTTACAATTAAAAATGATGGGGTATATTTTTCGCACATCCTACATACTTACCTTATTGTTTTTTAATGATTAGTGACCCCTTCCACTCTCATTAATCCCTCCCATTTACAACTGTTACCTTGCTGAAATTCTGTAATGGATTTCTCACTCCTCGTTTTCACTCAATCATTTATTTTATATTATACATTCTCAAATTCCATTTCATATGTGGGGATATTATTCTCCATGATCCCATTACTTCTTATTTCATTTCTAAATTATGGGAGACCACTCTCTATCTCATCCACCCATTTTATGAATCCCCATGTGATGTCATTATGCTACTTTAATTGCACTATGATATTCCATGCCAAAATCATCGTGTAGTGAATACCATTCGCATTTATCTATTAAAGAAAACCACCTTTATGAAAATATAATTATTTATCATAGACTTTCATGTATTTATTTAACATTATTTTTTCATGGAATAGATGATGATGTTTAATGAATCCATTTTATATGATTAATGCGCCACACATAAGAATTAGATTAAAATGATCATGAAGGGTGTGCCCTGATGGCATCCAATTCATTTGGTAATTTTTATTATCATGATATGTCATTTTGGTATAAGATTTTACTTGATTATTTTATATTACTTTTTTCCATCATGTTTGGATAGGATTTTACCTGATTCCTTTATGTTAATGATGCTGTGTTTGAAGTTTCTGCCACATTTCCATGTTATGATGATCAGGCTATATCATTCCTTTATGTTCATGTTTATCTTATGCTACATTGATATGGATATTTCCTAACATGTATTGTTTTCTTCATGTTATTTCTTGTTTACTACCTTTCTGGGATTTATACCTCACTCTCTTCTTTTTTATGTCCTCATGTTATCCAATCCAATGATAAGTATGAATGAATATTTCTGTTTTGTAAAAAAAGTATTCAATAAATATGTTGTATTTTATATCATAAGTTGTCATGTAATGTTCCTAATCCCCAAATACACTAGACAACTCAATCTTCTTAGTGGAATTAATTTCATGTTTATGTAATAAATCAAGATTAAATATGAACTAAGGAATAAGGTTTTTATAGTTGGTATCAAAGGGTGGATTAGTTATTTGGTGGATTAGGATTAGAAAACCCAAGTGAAAGTCATAGGTATAAGAATTTGTACATGAAATACATCCCTAAATTTATGTGATAATAGAGTACGTGATTTATCTAAAAAATATATATACCTGTCTTGATATGAACAAGTAGATGCGGCTCTGGAAATGATATAATTGTGGGTAGAAGATGAAAACATTTCTTTTAGCTAAACTCGAACGAGAACAGGTGCATAACAATGGGCCTTGTGGAATAGTTGTTTTGACACTCCTGATGGATATTATTTGTCAAAATCATAATCTTATTATGAACCATTATTAGGGGAGCAACAAAAATATCCCATAAGTATCAACATTAGAAAATAGATGACAGATAACTTAGATTGAATCTTATAAATTCATAAGTTAAGTAAATAAATTTTCTTTATATGTTATCCTTTTTTGTCATTGGATTCCCCTTCATGAGTTTAATTGTTCAAAATACTTGCCCCTAATTTTCCTTTTATTCTAGTTAATGGATGGTAATAGGAGTACTTGGCCTAACAACTGATGTGAAGATCAATGTGATGAATGCTCGAGTAAGATGCCCAATCCTCTGGGAGCGGGAATCAAAAACATCTTCATGATACTCTCTTGAATAGAAACATGGGTCAAGCGAAATTTAAACCCCCCAGAGAAATATCAAGTGACAATCGAGATCTTCATGATAAAACGACCTTATACTTTTAATGAATCATATAGTATATCTATTATCGAACAATGGATCAACTCCAATGAAATGATCTTCTCCATCCTTCAATGTTCCAGAAAATAGAATCTTCTTTTGGATGATTATCTTATAATGGGTGAAGCTAATCAATGGTGGAAATTGATCAAAAATAAGAATCATGAGGAATATATTGAGGTGATGAGATGGAAGTATTTTCAGTAAATTGTTTTCAATAAATATTTTCCCTGCACCCTTTATCTTAAGATGGAATGATATTTCTTTGTACTCAAGAAAAATGACAAAGAATTTTTTGGGGGTGTATGAGGAAAATATCAAAATAATTTCACGATATTATTTTGGTATTGTAATTACCCCATAATACAAGGTTGAACACTTATTTGGGGGCTATAACAAAGCATAGAGAAAGCCCTGTCGGTCTGTGACTTTGACATCTATGTGGATTTTGTTCGATGTTCCCTAAAATTTGAGATAGAGATTGGGAAATCTAAGGTGTAACAAGGGGATAAGAATCATAAATTAGACATTAATTTTAGAGGTCCTATAGAAAAATCCAATGGTGTTATGAAATTCATGAATCCTTCTTTCCAATTATGTGGAAAAATTTACCCAAGAAATTGATTAAAGGGGATGAAGAAATGAATTAGGTGAGGGAAGAAAGGGAACCAATCCAGCAATTGGTGACTAGAAAAAACTGCTACTACGATAGAGGGAAGAACCACTCCATTTGATTGTCAATTCATTTTTCATTACTATAACTTCAAATAACAAGGTAATTTTTTGAATAAGTTCCTTAAGACAAGGGTTTTCAGAGGCAACCAGCAACCTCAAAGGAATCAAGGGAATGCTTTTTCCATCACTACCATTGATGTGAATCCTGGAAGTGAAGTGGTGATAAGTACACTGGTTATTCATTAATGAATAGAGAACATAATTCGTTATTTTGGTTCTATGAATTCTTTTTTACCATAAAAGTTTAGTAGAACGATCCAAACATCACCTCAAAAATGGATGTAGAGGTGTCGGTGGAAATGGTAAATGGAAAAATTATTGAATCCCATGAATTTAATCCCCCCTGTCACAATTTGTGGATATATCTTCCCAAAAAAACTCATCATACTTTACTTGGTGGAATATTATACAATTCATGACAGTGATTGTCTTTCCCTATATAGATCAAATATTAAATTTTTACTAGAGGGAAATCACTCTCAATATGGGGAATCAACCCCCAATTATTTTCAAGTGAAGGGAGGTGGATAAACCTTCTTTAGAACTACCTTCTCAAGCATGGATATTACTTCACTATGAGAACATTTTTCTTTCTCAGATTATTGTGCCTATGGAAGAAACCCCAATTGAAGACATGCCTATTGTGATAGAATTCTTTGATGTGTCTCCAATAAAAATTCCTGGTATTCCTACTAGAACAGATGTTGAATTCTTAATTGATCTTATACTTGGGGCATTTCCAATATCAAAAACTCCATATATAATGGTTTTTGTAAAGCATGAGAATCTAAAGAAAAACCTACATGAGAATATGGATAAAGGTTTTATACTCCCAAGTGATTCCCCATGGGGTGAACTAGTCCTCTACATCAAGAAGAGGGATGAGTCAACGTGCAATTTCATTGATTATTGTGAGCTCAAAAAAATCACGAAAAAGAAATCTATACAATGCTACAAATTGATGACATCTTCAAACAACTATATCAGGAACAGTAATTGTCCAAGGTGGATCTATGATCGTGTTATTACTAAGAAATTTTGAATAAGCAGAATATTCCCAAGATTGCTTTTTGTACTAGGTACATGAATTATGTATTCAAAGTATTGACTTTCAGACTCACAAGTGTTCTAGAAATATTCACATACATAATGAATGGAGTCTTTAGATATTACGTCGACAAATTTGTGGTATTCATTATATATGATATTAAAATATACTCAAAAACCAAGGTGGATCATGAGGAGCATCGAAGCACTATACTAGAGAGGTAGAGAAAGGAGAAACTCTATACAAAGTACAACAAGTTTCAGTTCTAGTATATATAAGGATCATTCCTGGGGAGTATCAAAATAAGAAATGAGATATCTGTGGATCCTTCCAAAAAAGAAATTGAGGGATGGATGAGGCCAACATCTATGTTTTATATCCATTGATTTCTGGGGTTATGAGGATATTACCGTAGATTTGGGATATATTTATAATGATTTTTAAACTCTATTACCAGGATAACTCAGAAGAGCATAATTTTTTCTTGGAATGATGAATGAGAATACAACTTCCTGGAGTTTAAGAAGAGGGTAATAACTAACCTAGTTATCACTCTACCCATAAGTGGGGAGATTTTAGTAATCTTCGACGATGATTCAAATATGGTCATCAGCTTTGGGTTGATGTAGAATGATAATTTCATTACCTGTACATCAATGCAGTTGAAAATTCATGAGCAAAACAATTCCATGCATGATCTGGAATTGGGATTCTATGATATCTTCATTGAAAATGTCGAAGCATTATCTCTTTGGGGAAAAGTGTGAAATAAGAACAAATCACAAAGGTCTCGAATATATATTCGCACAGGAAGATATGAACACGAGTCAATGAAGATATCTATAGCTCATTAGGGATTATGACTTCTCAATCCATTACTACCCTGGGAAGGAGAACAGTGTGGTAGACGCTCTAAGTAGAAATGACCCTATGATTCTATCACTGACGGGAATTGAAATTGGTCCAATCATTTTATATTTGATGAAGATGGACATGGAAATCATAAATAAGAGAACATCATAAATCCTTTCACAAATTATTTATCATCTATCTCTTTTGGAATGGTTAAAGGATACTGAAAGAGATTATGAGAGAATTTATAAGAAAGTAGAATCTGTCAGAAAAGGTAAATCACCATAGATCATTCTTATTGAATAATGAATTGTGTGATTTGTTTCAAGACTATGTGTTCCATCAAATCTATAATTAAATAATGAATTTTTGGACGATTCTCTTATTTAAAATTTCCCCACTCACCCATGAAATAGAACGATGTATCATTATCACAGAGACCATCATTGGTGGGATAACATGAAGAATTATATCGCTGAGTATACATCAAAGAGACTATTTTATCAGCAATTGAAATCTAAGAGTAATAAGTCTAAGGGGGTGATGCAACCATTACCCATAAAACCATAGAAATGGGAAAAAATAACCGTGGTCTTTGTCAGTAGACTACTAAAGACATCAAAAGGAAACAATGTGATCTGGGATTTTGTGGATCATCATACAAAGACTATACACTTCATGAAAATTGAATAGGATTTCTCACTAGATTTTTTGGAATTGATATACATAAAAGAAGTTCTAAGTATTCATGGTGTACCACAATCTATTATATCCAATCGTGATCCAAGATTCACCTTTATGTTTTGGTAGATACTCTAATACACTCTAAACATGGAGTTGAATTTCAGAATAATGTGTCACCCTCAAACTGATGGCCAATATGTATGGATAATCAAAACACTAGAGGAAATGTTGAGATATTTCAAAATGGAGTTCAAAGGTAGATGGGACCATCATCTTTCTTTGGTGGAGTTTTTTTTACAATAATAGTTTCCACTCAATCATCCAAATGGTTCCTTATGAATCCTTTTATGGTAAGTGGTGGAAAACAGTAGCATGTTAGGATGAAGTGGGGTAACAAAAACATCTAGGTCTGGATATGGTAGATTAAATGGTGGAGAAGGTGAAGACCAACATGCAACACATCAATACTACTCATAGTCAAAAAAATGATCTATGATATTAATCATCGATGAGACCTAGAATTTAATTTTGGAATCATGGTATTCCTCCACATATATCCATGGAAGATATTATGATATTTGGGATGAATGGAATTTTCCGTCTAGGGTACATCGGCCCTTTTGAGATCGTTCATCACATTGGAGCAGTGGCCTATCAACTAGCACTCCCTCCAAACCTATCTAACGTAAATTATGTATTCCATGTAACTCTCTTGAGGAATTACATACCCAAACCATTTCACATACTCATTCTAGAGGTGTTTCCATTAGATAATGATCATTCCAATGCAGAAAATTCAATGATGATTTTAGATCATATGATAAAAGTTCAACGAAATAAGACAATGACCTTCATCAAAGTATTGTGAAGAAATTCCATGTTTGAAGAGGAAACATGGGAACCGGAAAAAGTGATGAGGAAAAGTTACCCTCACCTATTTTAGTGTTGGAAATTGAATCATCAATGGTGGAATTGCATAAGGGGGAAGGATAAAATGACCCAATCATTTATGAATAAAATTCCATTATTTTAATGTCTTATAGATATAGAAAATACATTCAATCTTCTATTATTATTATTATTGGGATTAAATGAATGTGAAGTATCATTTTCTTTGATAATATAACAATTGAATAGTGATAACACAACTGATATAAATATAAGGTTTAAAAAAATCCTTCCAACCCTAATAAAGGAGATGATGGCCTCATCCAGTAGACTCAGGCCGTATGAAGCAAATTTATCAGAACTTATAAAGGAGGTAGCATAACTAGGCTTTGTTCTGGACCAATCCCAAGCCCATTTTAAACTTGTTTAGATTGAATGGAATCAACTACGAGAGAATATCATGTTAATAGAGATTACCAATTGGGCGATGTCATCTTAGCTGCCCAAGAGTCTATTACGACTGCACACCTTACCACTAGGTCTTATGTAGGTGTTATAAGGGGTTATGTAACAAGATATTAGTTAATTATTTTACAATCCCTTTCTGTAAATAAATGTCATATTTTATAAATTCCTTTATGAGAATAGTCTTTCTCCAAAAATGATGAATTTGATAAATTTTTTTTCCAGTAAAAATCATACTTTTGAGAAATATATACATTATTATATTAAAATATGGTTTTATTAATAATATTATAAAACATTTCTTATAAATTATCATTATATCATTTCATTATCTGTAAATGATAAAGTAATAAGTTTGATAAGTTTTATATTTTTATACGATAAAATAGAAAGTGTATATTTAATGAATTTTTTTAGAGAATTAATGAATTTTTAAGATAATTAATATTTTAATAATATATTATTATCATATTAATTTTAATAATAATTAGTGAGTATGTAATTTTTATTAAGTTAAAGGAAATTTTAATTAATTGTTGAAATTTATTATTTTTCAATACCCATCAATTTTCAATAAATATCAGTTCTCATATTAAAAGAAACAATTAAAATATTTAAAAATTTATTTAGATAAAATGAATATTATTTTTTGGGAATTATGATGTAGAAATTTTCCAATTTCTAATTTTTCTTAATTTTCTTAGACAGTAGAGTTTTTGGGTAAAAATTAAATAATATATAAATATATAGTGTGTTTTACGGCATCATTAAGACCCAATAGTGATGTAATAAATACCATTAAAGGGATCCTAGACCAAATATATGTTTTAAATTTAAGATAATGTTATTTTATATTTATTTTACTCATTTTACAATTCCTTAGTGAAACCTCCCAAATGTTTCCTATATTTTTTGATATTAAATTCATTTCATTGAGAGTGTGACTCACCTCCACATATGCAAGGAAGATATTTAATTATCATCAGATATTTTCCTAATAAAACTATGTTTTTCAATATCCATGGATAGAAAACATGGAAATCCCCATGGGTTGGTTTGTGGTTTTTAATTTTTAAGTATGTAGTGTCCCAAAACCAATATAATAATGAATTCACCATCATTTCTTATATAAACCGACCCAAGAACCCATTAATCATCACATGAATTCCTTGAATCTCATCCTCACGTTTATATTCACTCCCTATAGTCCTCCCATGAAAGACCCATGTTACCAAGAAGCCTCTCCCAAGCCTTCAGGATAACAAATCCATGTTAGGGTTCCTTCCTTTCTCATTTTTCTCCATGTTTCCTTATATTATTATACAATTTAATTTTTCAATTAAAAATGCCAGGGTATATTTTAACACCTCCCCCATACATACGTTATTATGTTTGAATATCTAGATTGTAGAGACCCGAATCTTGACGTATATGGACATTACATTACTTTTGCAGAATACTTAGTACATAACAAAAACACACACACAAGGACCGTAATAGTTTAGTGTCTTTGGAAACTCGGAATATAATCTTCTAATCGTGGTGAAAGATCTTCAACATATCCTATAAATATCTTCCCTTTTTTCTTACCTAAAACCTTTCTTTATATCCTGGGGAAAATAAAACATAAAAGGGTGAGCTCAAATGCTCAATAAGGGTGAACAAAAGAAATATCAATCACATCATATTCATAAGAACATAACATTTTGGAAATCTTAACCTGCAAAAGAGATCATAATATCATAACTTGGGATAAATCATAGTATTGAAATGTAATCCCAATAATCATAACATAAAACATGAAACGTTGTGGCATACACACATAATCATAGAGAATAATTTCTTATTAGTCAAGACTCATTTCCAAGACTATCTTAGTAGACATAGTCCATTTCTGAACCGAGTTCACTCCTCGTTTCAGTCCTGTTTCACTAAACCGGTTTAACCTGCCGTTCCAGACATGTCTATCTCATGAGATATAAAATCATTACCCAATGCATTGGAGGGAGATATAGGTCCCACCCATCTCATAATGATACCATTCTTATGTGTGCCACAAAATCATAAACCATACATCCTAGCATAATGCATGTAATAAAAATGGGAATCTTAAACATTGTGACATCATAAAACAATTCATGTAAGATAAAGGAATTCATAAAAATAATTCCATCACATCATAATCAAATCAATGTAATAATAGGGATAGAAACAAAACCCTTTATTATCATAGATGGAAAATAATTTTGATAAAACACTTGAATTCCATTCTTGTGGAAAATATCCTTTCTACTTCAAAAACACTTTTCCTTTCTTAACATTCCATACAATTTTAAACTAAAAGAATTTGATTAGAAATAAACATGAAAACTTGTAAAGGAAGCTTATTGGGAATAATTTTTTAAAAATCAATTCATGCCGTATAAGTTAAAAAAACATTCTCCTCGTACATTTGTCAGAAAAGTCAAAAAAGTGCCATGTAAACAAACAAAAGAAAGATTCTTTACATACCATGTAATAGATTTCAAAATGGGTAAAAATGACATTAAAAATACATAAAACACTTTTAGAAAACATGGAAATGGATGATAACAATAACCATAGTAAATACTTCCGAATAAGAAATCTTGGATAAAAATGAGATTTGCAAAATTATCTCTTACCTTAGGTCCGATTTGCTTTGTAAGTGTCCGAACCTCCTGTATAATGATGTAAATAAGGTCATTAACTTATTCCATAATCATACTCATTGTTATGATATCATATATGGTTCACTTATGACTTTATATTACCCGTTCTTTTGTCAATTCCATGTTAAAGAGCGTTTTGGGTAAAATCGTCTCATTTGTCGTTCGTGTTTTAACTTGTAATTATTCATATGATTAAAAAGGTGATGATTACTTAAATCCATAATGTAAAAAATGATTTATATATAATATATATTTAGAATATACATATATATAATAGATCAGTAAATGGAAAGAAATACACCGTTCATGGAGACGGTAGGTCGTACGTACGCATGAACGCTGTTTTCGTTTCCTTATTGAGTTGAATGGAATTAAGTAGATGACATACATATATATACACATAAATAAATTATTATTATGTCATATATTTCATTATTACTTATTATATATACTTTATAATCATTCATGAATGGTTAACGTGGAGAATGAATCTCATCGCGTCGTGGAGACGGTAGTCCGTACGTATGCACGAGCGATGATATCGTTATCATGATCGTGGAATTGTATTTGAGTGTATGTATACTATTTCATAATCAATATCACTTTACAATAATCATATATAGTTATTATGTACACCATTATACACATCCAAGTATGGTGGTGGTGGAAAATATATTACACCACAGCGTGGACACGGTATTCTGTACGTACGCACCCGCGATGATTTCGTTTTCCGTAGGATGGATAGATGGTGAAATAGGGTTTTTTCATACATATAATAACATATCAGTATATTAGTGATACTGATGTTATTAATTCATAATGAAACAACCTAAGAAGAAGAAGTGGAAGAATAAATAAAGTTGAAAGAATCGGTAACGGACATTACCTCTTCTTTGAAGCGCCTCTTTGAGATCTCCTTTTAGGGAACTATAAATTGTCTTTTAGGAAGACCATAACCTCTAGTATGTTTATAGGGAAGTGTATAAGAGAATTTGGCAGGGTTTGGCCGAGCTTGAAGGTTCAAAGTGGTGTGAGGAAGAGAGGGAGGAGGTTCCCTTTTATAAGGGAGGAGAGGGCCACCTTTGGAATAACTAAAAATATTATTTTATTATAAAGAGAAATTTTGTTTTAAATATCACCCAATTGATTTATTTCGATGCTAAGGTGTGTATGGGTCTAACTACTCTCATAAAATATAATTTAGACAAGTTTAGGTTCCTATTTTAACCTTATCATTTATATTTAACTTTAAGTTAGATAATTTTACTTTTATCGTGTCTTTTTATGTTCTTACACTATAAGGTTAATAAACTTACTATAAATAGCCAAAAAATCCCCAAGTTTTTCATTATTAATATATATAACCTTATATAAGTCATTCAGCCGAACATTAATTTTTTTGGAATAAAATAACAATTAATAATATAATATTTGTTTTAAAAACTATTTTTTGTCAGTTTTGACACTATTTAGTAATTGATTTTTGTAAAAATCATAACAGAATGATTAGTTTGAATAAAGTTAATTAAATCAATCATAACATGTCATATAAACCTAGAAAATTAGTTGAATTCATAAAAAGTCTCAAATTACATTTATTTGAGTATTTATATCATCAATTATGTCAATATTCCATTAATAAGATAATTACTGCATCATCTTTGTGTCATAAATAAATTAAATTATTTAATGTCTAAAAATTACAAATAAAATACCATTATGTAGGAAATATTTTTTATGTTTCTAATGAATATTTATAGTCGAATTTATCTTATGTATTACCCTATATTAAAATGATTGTTTTATTAAACTTTGATTTTAACTATTTTAACCTTTCTTTAAATAAATTAATAATAAATGTCCTAATCTAATCCAAGTGGGCCTAAATGGTCATATTTTATTCCTAAGATTTTTTTGGTCTAATTACACTTATCCAATATAATTAAGACATGTTTTTGGGTAATAATAATATCATTTTTACCCTTAATTACCCTATTTACTTTTAACCGTGGTAAAAAAAAGTAAAAAGTAACTATTCACAAAAAATTATTTTCTTCCCATTGAACCACATTTTACTTACTGAAATCAACCGTGTCTCTCGGAATTTTGAAATTCCACTCAAAAAAGCGGTAAAATTAAGTTTTATGAAAAAATTCAGTTTTTTAACTACCACTTAGTGGTTTCACTATTCATCAAAAAATGAAAGTTTCCAGAAAAATACCAAAAATTAGGCCTAAGATATATTTGATATTATGAATTCAAAAATGATGTCTATTTTACCAAATTCAAAACATATCAGTTGCATTAATTAATTTAAAAATTAATTCCCGTCGTCAAAACAAATAGCGTGTTCTTAAGAGATAATAACTATCAAAAGATTGATAGTTGATTATGTCTGGTTTAAATGTGAAATTACATCCAATAACCAAAATTGTATTAAATTGTAAAAATATTTTCCAAATATACTTTAAAACCACTCAAATTAATAATTTATCACAATTAATTATTTCTATTAAAAAGGATGTTTTTAATTAAAATTTAGTAATTTTAACTATTCATCAGAAAATGAAAGTTATCCGAAAAGTACCAAAATTTCACCCTAAGATAATTTCGATATTATGAATCCACGAATGAAGTCCATTTTGAAATTAAAATTTACAAAATTTCAAAAAGAGGTTATTACTATTCATAACGGCTATATTTAATAATATTTTAATAGCATATTGTTGTTTTGTGAAACTCGGTATTGCGTACTACACACGCTATCGAGGAAGGTCGTGATTGTTTGTAATGCAAGGCAAGTCAAGGATGCATGTTGTGCAAGCTCCTTTTGGTGTAGCGTACAACACAAGACATTAATAAAATTAAAAAGAATATTTTTCATAAAATCTCAGGTTGTTACATTCTACCCCCCTTAAAATGAATTTCGCCCTCGAAATTCGTCGGGGTTATAAATGGTTTACTATTCGAAAGATTCTTTAATAGAAACCCACATCGTAAAAAGGAATACCAAAAAAATTCATTAAAAACAAAAGTATGAAACGTAACGGTTACCCAAAAAAAATAATCATTGGGTTTCCACATGGGTGAAAATATGGATATGGAAGAGAAATTTAACCATCATGTTCTGATGGAGAGTGGTAGATAACATGGCTATGGAAAATCCAGCAATCACAAAGCCATAAATTTGTGACGATCTAAGGTACCATCTGATTCATCAGATATAAGAGCACTAGTACAGCATTTTTGGTTTTCAAGATCATTTCCCTAAAGTTGATGAAATTGGAATTAGAATAAATACTTTCGTGATGTTGGTATAGTCTCACCTTTGGTGGTTATTTGGACAATTTCCACTTCATCTCTTAAATAAATGAAGTTTAATTTGTCATTCGTGATGTGTTAGCAGATCATGTGATAGAATGATGGGTCATTCTATCTGTCTCAAACAAAAGGTTAGAAAAGTTATCAAAAAATACATAAGTCCATCTATAGTGAGATTAATCATATATGGTTCCTAAAATGGACTTATACTTCATATATCATACTGCTTAATATAATAAGAGTAGTTTCTACTAAACAGGGACTTCCTGTAGGCCTGTGGTAGGCGATAAAGTCCAGTCGCACTTCGGTTGTGGGTTCGATTCCCACAGCCTTTTCTGACGTGATGGGTTGTCGCCCATCCTGTAGGTTGTCCTATTTCTAAAACTACATTATTATAACATCCCATAAATAATATCCAAAAAACTTCTATCCTTAAACAATACTAACTTATGTCCAACATAATCCATTCCAATCTTTAGGCTTATCCAAAATAATGTTGTTTAATCTCATATTATAGTGAAAACGATTACCAAAGACTTCATACAACTAGCATGTTAATACCATTTTTGATCCCCATATATCATGAGATATGTATTGTTGGTCACATTCCAAACATTTAAAGGCCTTAATCATGTATTATCTTGAAAAAAAAAATGAATACCCATTGAACCTTATTGAAAACATGAATGCTGTTAAAAGTTAACTCTTTCCACATACCAAAATCCTCAAAATTCTATATACTCAAACCATGATATCACTTAGTCCTTATATCAATCATGAGCTCATGAATACTGTCAAACATTTCATTTTCTCCTTATCCATTCATTATGCGCATAAAATCTGCTTTCAAAAATATTTGAATCACTTTTCATGGTTACCGGTACTTTAAAATTGTTGAAAACCACAATATAATAATACCAAAAAAATTCTTATACACAATAAAATTACCTCAACAACATTATTATTGAATACCAAAACATAAACACTTTAATCCATCCTCTTCAATTATTATCCTGGAATAAGTCCTTTGATTTAGAAGTAACGTTTTAGGTCAGGGCATTGAGTTGGGTAATGCCCATGTTCTCCACAAATAATACATTGAACTCCATAACAATTTTTCACTCTATGACCCTTTTATACACACAGATAACATCAGTCCCTCCATTTGAGGTATTCCTCAAAGTTCTTCTTCCCTTCTTTAGAAATCTCAATCATCCTTTCTTTATGCTCCTCAACATGCGAACATGCATAATAGTCTATCTTCCTCTTCTTTGATGAATTAGGCATACCACTAAATTTCACCTTGTTAATCATGTATCACGATGACTGATTCAGCATAATAACAATATATTTCTCTCTCGGCATTACACAATTTTGTTGCTCATAGTCACCAATTTGTCAACTGGATTCAATGTTAACCGAATTCCTTTTGGTTCCCTCCATTAACTAAAACACAAAAATAATTCTGTGAGAGGCAAAAATCATGCTAGAGAAAACAACATAGTAAAGGTGGAGTACCCTCAATATCTAACATCTTAGGTTAAATTCTAAGATCGTTAGCACAATTCTAGGACTATAACCTATACGTATACTTAACCTTAGAGACATCCCTAGACATACCATAGAAATATCTCTAGGGATCTCACTAACGTTTTCGCATCCTAGTTTCCAAAGGTTGACTAAACCTTTCCTCTGATACCAACTGTAGAGACCTGAAGCTTGACGTACATCGACATTAAATTACTTTTGCGGAAAACTTAGTACATATCAAAAACACACACACAAGGACTGTAATAGTTTAGTGTCTTTGGAAACTCGGAATATAATCTTCTAATCGTGGTGAAATATCTTCAACATCTCACATAAAGATCATCCCTTTTTTTTCTTACCTAAAACCTTTCTTTATATCCTGGGGAAAAGAAAACATAAAAGGGTGAGCGTAAATGCTTAGTAAGGGTAATAAAAAGAAATATCAATCACATCATATTCATAAGAACATAACATTTTGGAAATCTTAACCTGGAAAAGAGATCATAATATCATAACATGGGATAAATCATAGTAGTGAAATGTAATCCCAATAATCATAACATAAAACACAAAACATTGTGGCATACATACATAATCATAGAGAATCATTTCTAATTAGTCAAGACTCATTGAAAAATCTATCTTAGTGGACAAAGTCTATTTCGGAACCGAGTTCACTCCTCGTTTCAGTCCAGTTTCACTGAACCGGTTTAACCTGCCGTTCCAGCCATGTCTATCTCATGAGATATAAAATCTTTACCCAATGCATTGGAGGGAGATATATGTCCCACCCATCTCATAATGATACCATTCTTATGTGTGGCACAAAATCATAAACCATACATCATAGCATAACGCATGTAATAAAAATGGGAATCTTAAACATTGTGACATAATAAAACAATTCATATAAGATAAAGGAATTCATAAAAATAATTATATCAAGACATAATAAAATCAATGTAATAATAGGGATAGAAACAGAACCCTTTATTATCTTAGATGGAAAATAATCATGATAAAACACTTGAATTCCATTCTTGAGAAAAATATCCTTCCTACTTCAAAAACAGTTTTCCTTTCTTAACATGTCATACAATTTTAAACTAAACGAAGTTGATTAAAAATAAACATGAAAACATGTAAAGGAAGATTCTTGGGAATAATTTTTTAAAAATCCATTCTTGCCGTATAAGTTAAAAAAACATTCTCCTCATACTTTTGTCGGAAAAGTCAAAAAACGTTCCTCATACGTAAACAAAAGAAAGATTCCTTACATACCATGTAGTAAAATTCCAAATGGGTAAAAAGGACATTAAAAATACATAAAAACACTTTTATAAAACATGTACATGGACGATAATAATAACCCCAATAAATACTTACGAATAAGAAATCTCGGATAAAAATGAGATTTGCAAAATTATCCCTTAACTTAGGTCCAATTTGCTTTGTAAGTTTCCGAACATCCTGTATAATGATTTAAATAATGTCATTGAATTATTCCAGAATCATACTAATTGTTATGATACCACATATGGTTCACTTATGACTTTATATTAGCCGTTCTTTTGTAAATTCCATGTTAAAGAGCGTTTTGGGTAAAATCGTCTCATTTGTCGTTCGTGTTTTAACTTGTAATTATTCATATGATTACTTAGATCATGATTACTTAAATCCAAAATGTAAAACATGATTTATATATAATATATATTCATAATATACATATATATAATAGATCAGTAAATGGAAAGAAATACACCGTTCATGGAGACGGTAGGTCGTATGCACGCATGAACGATGTTTTCATTTTCTTATTGAGTTGAATGGAATTAATTAGGTGAAATACATATATATACAAATAAATCCAGTATTATTATGTCATATATTTCATGATTACTTATTATATATACTTTATAATAATTCATGAATGGTTAACGTGGAGAATAAATCTCATCGCGTGGTGGAGACGGTAGTCCGTACGTATGCACGAGCGATGATATCGTTCTCATGATCGTGGAATTATATTGGAGTGTATGTATAATATTTCAGAACCAATATCACTTTACAATAATTATATATAGTTATTATGTACACCATTATACCCATCCAAGTAAGGTGGTGGTGGAAAATAGATTACACCACGGCGTGGAGACGGTATTCCGTACGTATGCACGCGCGGTGATTTCATTTTCCATAGGATGGATAGATGGTGAAATATGGTTGTTTAATACTTATAATAACATATCAGTATATGAGTGATACTGATTTTATTACTTCATAATGAAACAGCCTATGAAGAAGAAGTGGAAGAAGAAATAAAGTTGAAAGAATCGGTAACAGACATTACCTCTTCCTTGAAGCGCCTCTTTGAGATCTCCTTTTAGGGCACTAAAATTGGACTTTGAGGAAGACCAGAACCTCTAGGATGTTTCTATGGAAGTGGAGAAGAGAATTTTTCAGGGTTTTTCCGAGTTTGAAGGCTCAATGTGGTGTGAGGAAGAGAGGGAGGATGTTCGCTTTTATAAGGGAGGAGAGGGGCACCTTTGGAATAACCAAAAATATTATTTTATTATAAAGCCAAATTCGGTTTTAAAAAGCTCCAAATTGATTTATTTCTAAGCTAAGGTGGGGATGGGTCGAAATTATCTCATCCAATAGAATTTGGACACGTTTAGGTTCCTATTTTAACCTTATCATTTATATTTAACTTTAAGTTAGATAATTTTACTTTTATCATGTCTTTTTGTGTTCTTACACTATAACGTTAATAAACTTACTATAACAAGCCAAACGAACCCCAAGTTGTTTACTATTAATATATATAACCTTATATAAGTCATTTGGCAGAACATTAGATTTTGAGGAATAAAATAACAATTAATAATATAATATTTGTTTTAAAAACTATTTTATGTCAATTTTGACACTATTTAGTAATTGATTTTTGTAAAAATCATAACAGAATGATTAGTTCGAAAAAAGTTAGTTAAATAAATACTAACATGTCATATTAACCAAGAAAATTAGTGGAATTCATAAAATGTCTCAAATTACATTTATTTGGGTATTTATAACATCAATTATGTAAATATTTCATTAATAAGATAATTTCTGCATCATCTTTGTGTCATAAATAAATTAAATTATTTAATGTCTAAAAATTAGAAATAAAATACCATTATGTAGTAAATCTTTTTATCATTCTAATGAATATTTATAGTCGAATTTATCTTATGTATAACCCTATATTATAAATGATTTTTTTATTAAACATTGATTTTAACTATTTTAACCCATCTTTAAATAAATTAATAATAAATGTCCTAATCTAATACAAGTGGGCCTAAATGGTCATATTTTATTCCTAAGGTTGTTTTTGGTCGAATTACACTTATCCAATAGAATTAGGACATGTTTTAGGGTAATAATAATATCATTTTTACCTTTAATTACCCTATTTACTTTTAACCATGGGAAAAAAAAGTAAAAAGTTACTATTCACCAAAAATTATTTTCATCTCATTGAATCACATTTTACTTATTGACATCAACCGTGTCTCTCCGATTTTCAAAATTCTACTCAAAGAAGAGGTAAAATTATGTTTTATGAAAAATTCAGTTTTTTAACTACCACATAGTGATTTCACTATTCATCAAAAAATGAAAGTTTCCAGAAAAATACCAAAAATTAGGCCTAAGTTATATTTGATGTTATGAATTCAAAAATGATGTCTATTTTACCAGATTAAAAACATATCAGTTTCATTAATTAATTTAAAAATTAATTCCTGACGTCAAAATAAATACTGTGTTCTTAAGAGATAATAACTATCAAAAGATTGAGAGTTGTTTATGTCTGGTTTAAATGTGAAATTACATCCAATAACCAACATTGTATTAAATTGTAAAAATATATTCTAAATATACTTTAAAACCACTAAAATTAATAATTTATCACTATTAATTATTTCTATTAAAAAAGTTGTTTTTAATTAAAATTTAGTTATTTTCACTATTTATCAGAAAATGAAAGTAATCCGAAAAGTACCAAAATTTCACCCTAAGCTAATTTTGATATTCCAAATCCAAAAATGAAGTCCATTTTGAAAATAAAATTTACAAAATTTCAAAAAGTTTTTATTACTGTTCATAATGGCTAGTTTTAATAATATTTTAATAGCATATCGTTGTTTTGAGAAACTTGGTATTGCGTACTACACATGCTATCGAGGAAGGTCGTGATTGTGTGTAATGCAAGGCAAGTCAATGATGCATGTTGTGCAAGATCCTTTTGGTGTAGTGTACAACACAAGACATTAATGGAATTAAAAAGAATATTTTTCAAAAAATATTGGGTTGTTACATAGATACCCCTTTAACTCAAATTAATCCCTCCTATATACACATGTTACCATACTAAAATTCTGTAAGTGGTTTCTCTCTTATCATTTCCATTCAAGCATTTCTTTATTATTTTGATTTCTCAAATTCCTTTTAATATGCTGGGATATTATTCCTCATATTTCATTACTTACCATTTCATTTATAAATTATGAGATACCCCTTTCTCTTCAATCAACTAATTATATGAATCCCAATGTGATGTTGTTATGCTGCATAAATTGCACAGTGATTTTCTATTCCAAAATCAACATATACAGAATACCTCTCCCATTTCACAATCAGGGTTATTTTACATTATAAACTTATAAATATTGGCAATATACTTTCATGTATTTATTCTAAATTCCTTTATCATGGAATAAGTGATTGTGTTGAATGAATCCATGTTATTTGATCTGTGTGCACACTTAAGCATGAGATTAAATTGTTCATGAAGGGTGTTCCCTGATAGCACTCCAATTCTTTGTTTAATGTTATTTATCATGATATGTCATATTGGGAGAGGGGTTTACCTGATTACTTTATAGAAAATTTTCCATCATGTAGGTATAAGGGTTTACCTTATTCCATTATGTTAATGATGTAGTGTTTTAAGTTATTTCCACATTTCAATGGTATTATGATCATTCTATATTGTGCCTTAATGCTATTGTTTCTCCTATTCTCTATTGATATATCTATTTCCTAAAATATTTTGTATTCATCATGTTATTCCTTGTTTACTCCCTTACTGGGCTTTATACCTCACTCTTTTCTTATGTTTGTACTCATTTTATCACAAGAAATGCTATGTATGAAAGAATGTTGTGGTCATGTAAGTGAATTTTTCAATAAATATGTTGTATTTTATATCTCCAATATTGATGTAATGTTCTAAATACCCAAAGACACTGAACCTATTGAATTTTTGGGTTGTTTTATTTGCATTTTATGTAATAAATCTTGTCTAAATAGGAAATAAAGAGCATGTTGTTATATTAATAACTTATTTTTAGGTTTTTTGTGACGGGAGACTATAAAAATTATTTGATGAATAATTTTTTCTACCTTTTATATACCAAAGTATAAAGTTATTGATAACCATTCAGGTTAATATGATCACTATATTTATTAGAATTTGTAAAAATAAGTGTTATTGAATACCTTTTCAGTATGATTATTTAATGATAAAATTTATTTCAAGGATTTAGATCATATTTTTAGTTACATTATTAGAATTATATTTATATAGTTTATAAAAATAATAACCCTCATGTTGGGTGACAACCTATCACATCTATCAAGGTAGTGGGTCATAAAATCAAGATCAAAGGATGATAAGGGTTTCACCAGAACAAATGGCTGACTTGCTATCCAATTTAATATGTATTTGTTTCTAGTTAAAAAATTTGAAGAATAAATATTAAGTATGAATCATTATTGTTACTTTTGATGTTTAGAGATTAATGTATTAACCATATTGGTTTTGGAAAATAGTTATCAATATATTAAAATAGTTTTCTCTTAATTATGTATGTTACAATCTATTAAATGTGAATTTTAGTGCTTTAAGAATAGAGAAAATTAATTATTTTTTATATTTAATTCTTTCAATAAAATATGAATTAAAAATTTATCAAATTATATTCAAAGTATGAAATTATTCATATGAAATACGAATGTATCCAATAAGTATATTTTATTATATTCTGGTTCAATAAAATAATTCCTCAAAATTAGTAAAAGGACAATGAAAAAAAATTTATCCTATTTAATTAATATATTATGAATCCGATGGTATTTTATATAAACATAGATTTATCGTTTTGACGCCCTTCAATTTCCATTGATCATTCTCTTGTTTGGTATTATTAATGACTACCAAATGAGAATCGTAAAACCCATAAGGGAAGAAATTCAAGAATCTGAGTATTATTTTCTCCACAAATAAAAGGATGAAGAAGGTGTCTAAGGTCAGGTAGATCACACAAACCTCTAGAAGGCACATGATCACATGACCTTCAAAAGGCCATGCATACATTTACACCTAATGCATATTGACCACATTGTCATGGAACGTCAAATTGATTATGATTTTATGATTGATTTATATTCTAGGGAAGACCCTAGGTATTCCCTTGAGGAGCATTGATAGGTTTTCAGTATGTATTTTTAATAAGAATTACTAAATAGGGGGAGGTTTTGAAAACAGATTTAAGTAAATTACTTAATTAAAGTGTTAAATAGTTGACAAATAAAGGTGGTGTATTAATAATTATGAGAGAAGAATATCATTTCACATTCACTACACATCTTGGATAGATCATTGTTTTGAAAATTTAACATATTTTTATTTAATTCTTTGGTCGAAGGTTTTCAAGATCTTGACTCCCCTCTTGCCTCATCAAAAGGTGCTTAAAGAACCACCCATTGGCACAATAATCATGTTTCCAAGATTTGGTTCTCAAACATAGAAAAAGAGGTATTCAAAACCATACTTAAATACTATGTATTTGTGAGAAAAATAGGATTATTGTGTTGTCCAATCGGATCAACCCATTATTCCCACTTGAAATCTCAACCTAATCGGTGTTGAAATAAAAAGTGTTCCACTTAATTATATCAAATTAAATGTAATAAGGGGAATAATGTCAAGAAAAAAAATTAAATATTAAACACAAAAATTATACAAACCCAGTAGAAGAACATTTCATGGAACTCCCTACCATGTTTGTGTAGCTCCCTCAAAATGATCGTCCTCCGTTTAGCTTGCCATCTAGAAAAGGAGGAGGCTTGGGTGGAACTCCCTCTTCATACTTGAATCCCCTAAGAGGATTGGGGCCTCCAGAACTCCATGGATGATTATGGGGATTATTTGGGTCTCTAAAATACCAGAGCTTTGCATCCTGGCAAAACATTCAAATGAGGAGCCCAAGGTGCCATTTTATTGGAAAATGTGAAGGTGGTTTTGAGCACATGGAATTCATAAAACCACTTGTCACAGGTGTTTCGACCTTCATACACCATTATCACGATTTGGAGAAAATAAAAAAGTTATATCCCCTACTCATGTCTATCACTACCGAATGTTTGGCATAAATTGGATACCTATATCCCAATATATGGACAGATCAGAGCACACAACTTTTGACATCGCGCAGATTTGGTGTGCTGGACAGATCAGGTCGGTTGGGCTAATAGATGGCTAAATGAGTCTTGGTTTCCTTCATAAGAAATGCATCCCAATGAAATTTTGACCAGGCCAAAAAATATCATCCCATTTGAATATATATTCTAGTAGAAGTGTGCCTATTAATCTACTGATGTGCATGGATCCTGCATATTTTGGCCCATTTTTCCTGGACATCATCATGGGCCCTCTAAATCACATGCTCCTATAGTGGAATCATAAAAACAAGTATGATTTCTATTTTTAACAGTTATAAATACAAAATAAATTATTCCAAAATGGAATGCACCATGTCATTATTTTTAAAATTTTCAATATAAATCAAATTCAACACAGTGGTGTAAACGTCAAAATTACAAGGTGAATCGTGGTATGATCACACCCTCACACCTAAAAATTTTCACTCCTAGGAAAAGTCACATATACAAATAAAATGAGCCATATAAATGTTTCCCACATCATTAATATTTATCATTCTAGCAGATCTCAACTCATTAAAGTAATGAGGTCAATGCATGAATGACACCAAGGAGATTTTTTGGAAAACAAATGTCTCATAAATCATATCACAATGAAATTCAAAGAGATTCAGGATAGAAAAATGATCAAGGAATTCAGAAATAAACCATTCCACTAACTCTCCATGTGAGTGTGTGAAAAACATTTCATTCTCTTCTTTCCACTTCCTACCAAATTAATATAGGTTATTTTAAAATTATTCATCTTTAAATGAATTTTCACCGAACCTGACCCACATCCTTTGCAATCATACTTGAAGACCCACTCAATTAAGAATTACCAGAAGTCAAACCATAAGATCCTGACATATATATCCCCATTTTATGTACATTTCATCACTCCCCTAATTTATTATAATTTTTTAGAATTTTCATTTGAAATAAATCTCACACTCATCTCTCAACCCTTGTTTGACCTTATAATAACACTAATTTCAATAGTTATAACCAGATAAAAGGTTGAGGAGGAGTGGATTTTTAACTTTCCAAGACACAAACATTTTTTAGGGCGTACAACAGTTGGACATTAGGTACACACACATAGGATAATTTGGTACAGTAATGAAAAAGATCGAATAAGGAATGAATGTATGAAAATATAATTTAAAGTTGAAAAATATTTACTTAACATATATTTCCCTTATATTATGTATGAAGTATTCACACTTCATGGTTTGGTGCAAAAATGTATGGAGATAGTAGGGGCACAGTTTTCCCCAAAACTACTCACACAAGGGCATCGATCATCTCAAATGTTTCACAGTGTTACAAACATTAATATCATTGACAGAAAACCAATTCACTAAAAATCACTCCCTCATGTTAACTTCATACAAAAATTATTTTTCACCATTCATTATGGTATTTTTACTTTCCCCCCTTTATGGTCACTGAATCATGGAACTTTGATATTTTTTATAGGGAAAAAATGCAAATACCCTAAAGATAGAGAAAAAGAGAAAAAAGAAGAAAGACAAGGGAAAGCCTAATGAACTCAACTAGACGGGGAAAAGTTAAAACAACATAAAGAAGGTGAAAAAGAGAATAAAGAAAAAAAATGATGAAAATTCATATCTTAACTAGGAATGTACCCATCCCACCACACCTAGAATGTGTAGTGTCCTCGCTGTAATAATTTATAATGTGAGAAGGAAGGGTAAAACCCGGTGTGTTTCACTGGTATGTTGCTTCTTGAACATGGAGTTCTTCCATTGGGAACTCTGAAAGGGCTTCGTGGAAGTGCTTCAGCTGCTTCCCATTGAAAATGATGTTTTTCCTGGTTTTTTCATTATGAACTTGAACAACACCAAATGGATATGCATTAATAATAGTGTATGGGACTGACTAGTGGGAACGAAGCTTACCTAGATGCAACTTTAGCCTTGTATTTTAATGGAGGAACTTCTGCCAAATTTCTAACTGACGATGATGTATAAGATGACAGTGGGAAGCCTTGGTTCGCTCCTTATAAATCATGGAGTTTTCATATGCATCTCTTCTCATTTCCTCCAACTCCTGAATCTGCGGCTTCCTTTAGGAACCTACGCCAGAAATATTAGAATTGCATTGTTTGATGGCCCAGTAGGCTCGATGGTCAATCTCAATAGGTAGGTGACAACTATTTCCCAACACAAGATGATAAGGTGAAATTCAAATGGGAGTTTTGAAATCTGTATGGTAGGCCCATAATTAATCATCAAGTCGAAGACTCCAATCTTTTCTATTGGGTTGAATTGTTTTTTCAAGAATCTATTTTACCTCTCTATTTGATACCTTGGCTTGACCATTGGTATGTGGATGATATTCAGTATAAAATCAATGATCGACCCCATACATATGCAAAAGTGATTGCATTGTTCGGTTGCAGAAATGAGAACCATTGTCACTGATGATGCGCCTAGGTAATCCAAACATACAAAAGATTTGAGTTCTAAAAAATTCTACATCTACATTATAATCATCATTCCTTGTAGCTTGTGCCTCTACCAATTTTGACACGTAATTAACTACCAGAAGAATGTATAAGATTCCAAAAGAAATTAAGAAATGGACCCATAAATTCAATGCCCCAAACATAAAAAATGTCAGGAAAGAGCAATGGATGTTGTGGCATTTCAAATATTTTAGATACATTCCCAATTCATTGACAAAGAGGACAACATCATAAAAAATCATGGGAAACCTGAAAAAGTGTTGGCCAAAAAGGCTAGAATCAAGGAAATTGCAAGCAGTCCATTGGGGACCAAAGTACCCCCCACAAGCAACAGTGTGGCAGAATCTAAGGGCAGACTGAAACTCACTATCAGGAACACAACGCCTAAGGAAGTGATCCCTTCATGTGTGCCAGAGGTAGGGGTCATATCAAATGTACAAATGAGACTCATGTTTCGGATGACTAGCTTGGTTTTTAATGAAATCAGTAGGAATTCAAGATGCTACCAAATAATTTACAATTTCAGCATACCAAGAAATAACATCTTTCACTTGGTAAAATTGCTCATCTGGAAATACATCATTAATGGGAATACTGGGGGATGAGCCAATTTCCAAGGATGGGGTAATCCTACTGATATGGTCAGCCAAAAAATTCTTTACTCCTTCTTTATCTCTAATTTCTCAATTAAATTCCTGAAGGAGGGGCGTCCAGTGAATGAGACGTGGCTTGGATTCTAGATTCTTAAGTAGATACTGGAGGGTTGTGTGGTCTAAGAACACAATGACTTTGGAAACCAAAAGGTATGAACTGAATTTTTCCAAGGCAAATACAATGGAAATGAATTCTTTTTCAGTTGTGGTGTAGTTTTCTTGGGCAGGTTCAAAAGTACGTGAGGCGTAGGTGATGACATGGGGAGCTCGATCGACCCTTTGTGACAAGACTGCACCAACTGCATTGTTAGAGGCATCACACATGAGCTCAAACAGTAAATGCCACCGAGATGGTTGGACTACAAGGAGTGAAGTGAGAATCCATTTTAATATATTAAAATCTTCCTCACATTTTTTATCAAAAACAAATTATTTTTCTTTTTTGAGTAATCAAGAGAGGGGGAGTGAAATTTTACAAAAGTCACGAATGAAACGGTGGTAAAATCCATCATGACCTAGGAAAGACCACACATCCCATACATTTTTTGGGAATGGAAAGGAATAATTGACATCAAAATTTGATTTATATACATGGATTCCATACCCAGAAATGGCATGCCCCAAAACTATACCTTGTCGCAACATGAAATGGCATTTCTTATAATTTAACACAATATTCCTTTCAATACAGTGATACAGGACTAGAACAAGACTACTCAATAATTTATCAAAACATGAGCCATGAATAGTGAAATCATCCATGAATACTTCCATAAGATTCTCCAGGTAATCTGAAAAAATACTGACCACACATCATTGGAATGTACTCGGAGCATTGCACAGACCAAATGGAATTCTTCTATATGCAAATGGGCCAATGGGGCAAGTGAATGTTGTCTTTTCTTGATCGTTGGAGACGATATGATTATGAATGTATCCAGAATACCCATCAAGGAAATAGTAGTGGGACTTACCTGCTAACCTATATAGCATTAGGTCGATGAATGGAAAAGGGAAATTGTCATTCCTAGTGTGTTGGTTTAGTCGGCGATAGTCTATAAAAACACACCAACTATTCTGCACATGAGTTGGAACCAATTCAATGTTTTCATTTTGTATTACTATAATGCT
Source organism: Viscum album (assembly GCA_963277665.1). Taxonomy (NCBI): domain Eukaryota; kingdom Viridiplantae; phylum Streptophyta; class Magnoliopsida; order Santalales; family Viscaceae; genus Viscum; species Viscum album. Next base: position 510,650,553 of record OY728142.1, on the reverse strand, counting down.
AGTATTTTTAGGAACTACTTGAATGGGACTGAACAACTATCTGTCAGAGATGGGGTAAATGATTCCTACCGCCTATAATTTTTTTACCTCATTTTTGACAACATCCAAGAGGTTTGGGTTCAGTCGTCGATGTGGATTCCTCACTGGTTAGCCTCATCATTTAATAAAATATGAAGTGTAAAAATTGATTGGATAATACCAATAATGTCAGAATTTTTCCATCAAAAATATTTTTTATTCTCCCTCAAAAGTTCAAGAAGTCACAATTCATGCCCTGGAGGGAATGAACTAGCAATGATGACAGGAAAGTTGTTTCCATTCCCAAGATATGAGTACTTTAAAAATTTATTCAATTGTTTATGTTTAAATTTAGGTGGACTTTGGATTGACGGGAGTGTGTGTGAATGTGAGAGATCGCTAATCTCATCTAACTGCTCAATGGTATCATCCTCGAATGAGGAATGAGCTTTTACAAGCTTAGTAGTATCATTGATGGTCAGTGGATCCTCAGTATTCAAGAAATCATCAATAAATAAACAATCATGAAAATTTTATAGAACACTACAAATAATCAATGCTTGAATCATTTCCTATCATTTCTATCAATGAAGAAAACACAAAAAGGGGATCGAGGGAAAGAAAAGTTGTTTTTTCTAGGTTAGGGAGTACATCAATTGAATTAACTGAGATAGAGGAATGTTCTTCTGAGAGGTGATTCATGTAATCAAGGATGTTGAAATGGTATATGACACCACCAAGTTCCATTGATAAATCTACCATTATGAACATTAAATATGGCTTTGGTGGTTTTCAGGAAGGGTCTCCCCAATATAATAAGGGCATGTCCATTCATCCAATCATCCTCTATTTTAAGCACATAAAAGTCAGCAGGAAAAAATAAAATTTGATCCCACAAAAAAACATCCTCTAACACACCAGATGGGTGTATAGTACTCCAATTGTCTAGTTGAACAACATTCCAGTGGGATTCAGTTCCCCGACCTATAATGTAGAGTAAATGAAGCAAGACATCACATATATAGAAGAACCTAAACCAAGAATAGTATTATAAAAAAAATACTCCTCTATGGTACATGAAAATGAAAATGTTCCAGGATAATTTCACATGGTGGTATGTGATAGATCTATCAATGCTTAAAGTTCCCTCACCATGATCACATTATCATTACCTCGAAGTCACCTTTGGTGTTTACACATCTCCTTTAGAAACCTGGCGTACTATGGAATTTGCTTCACTACATCAATCAATGGAATGTAAACCTACACATTCTTGAAAATATCAATTATTTCATTATCAAGATCAGTTTCCTTTTGAGATATTGGTTGGGTGGCCCTTTTATGAAATGGAACTGGAATGGTTGGGTTAGGTGACTCATCAATGTACACACTCTTTCCTTTAGAAGGGATTCACTTAGGACATGTCTCTTCAAAATTTAGAACATTATTAATGGTTGGGATGGAGGTTTCCTCATGAGGGGATGTCTCTAATGGATGATTCATCTTACTTTATAGTTGTTTTCCACTCATACGGTTTATGGAACTAACATTTCCTTTATCCCTAGGGTTAACTACGGGTTTAGAGGGAAGTTTACCTAATCTGTGACTTTGAATTTCATCCACTGAGTTAGCTAGTTGGCCTAATTGAGCTTTAAGGTCTTGTATGGATACCTGAGTGGTTTTTGGGAATTGAATATTGTTGGCACCCATTTGTTTCATTATATCTTCTAAGAAGGGCTCATGCTTTTGAGGGGTTTGTTGGAAAGGCCTTTGGGGTGGTTGAGTATTTCTGGGTAGTGGTGGGGGATAAATAATCCACCCTAGTTGGTTCCATTGTTGTTCAGGTTGGTCTGAATACCCCCATGCCCATAGGTTTGGTTTTCCTTCCACCCATGGTTGGATGGATAGTAAGGTTCTTTCGTAATGGGTTGGTTATAGGGGCGGCTTAGAAATATTTCCTCAGAACTCTTAGATGATTCCCTCAATTGAGGACATTGGTCATAGTAGTGGGTTTCATAAGAATATATACCATAATGGATGGGAGGAGGAGGTTGGTATTTCCTTAGGGAAAGGGAATGTTGTCAAAGAAGGGTACTTACCTCTTCAAACATTTTTCCCACCTTCTTCTTGAATTCAGTACTTCGTACCTCATGGACACCTCGAATTGGTACATTAGACTTTGAACCAAATTTTTGTGTGTTTTGTGCCATGTCCTCAATTAGGGTTCTTGCAGAAATTGGGGTCTTATCAACTAGCACGCCACCTGTAGCAGCATCGATCATATTTCAATTAATAGGGATTAAACCTTCATAAAAATATTGAATTACAATTCGATCACTTATTTGTTGGTGTGTGAAACTTGAACATTTCCTTTTAAAGAATTAAAAATATTCATGTAATGTTTCCCCTTGAAATTGTATTATCCAACAAATTTCTTTCCTTATTGTTGCAATTCGAGAGGCTGGGAAATAATTTTCAAGGAAAAGGCATTTCAGGTCTTCCCACCATTTTATTGGGGAATTTACATAATATAACCAATCCTTTGCAGTGTCTTCTAAAGAAAAATGGAATTCCCTTAACATTACATGTTCATTATCCACATTTTTAGGTTTTAATGTAGAAAACACAGTGTGAAATTATTTTAAATTCTTGTGTGGATCCTCTCTAGGAAGCCCATGGAATCTTGGTAATAGATGAATTAAACCAGATTTTAGTTCAAAATTGGGTGTCTCTTCTTGTAATTAAATATAGGTGGGTTAGATATCAACATCATCAAATGTTAGTTATTTTAGTATTCTACTATATTAATCCATTTTATTCATTTTAATTTTATTTTTAACGTGGGTTCCCGAAGAAGAAGAAGAAGGATCAAGATGAGTGTTGATGTTTTTTGCGTCCTCCTTCAAAGGTTCCTCTTGTGTATGTCGGGGTTGTTGATGTAGGATCCTCTCCAGTTTGGGTTAGAAAAGTTGTATGTATCCCAGAGTAAAACGCATCATGCACCAAATCTACACAAAAAAATAGACCATAATACAAAAATATTGGTAGAGGTATAAATATTCACAAAAACATAAAAAATAATTTATCAAAAACACTCACTAAAACCAAAATGTTCCCCGACAACGGTGCCAAAATTTGACCACGTTGTTATGACACGTCAAATTGATTATGACTTTATGATTTATTTATAGTCTTGGGAAGACCTTAGGTCATCTCTCTAGGAGAGTTTATATGTTTTGATTATTTATTTTTAATATGAATTACTAAAGAGGGGGGAGGTTTTGAAAACAGATTTAAGTAAATTACTTAATTAAAGAGTTAAATAGTTGATAAATAAAGGTGGTGTATTAATAATTATTAGAGAAAAAGATAATTTAATGTTCTCTACAAATATTTGATATTTCATTGTTCTGAAAATTAAACATGGTTTTGTTTAATTCTTTGATCAAAGTTTGTCATGATCTTGACTCCCCTCTTTCCTCTTGAAACGATGCTTAAAGAACCACCCCATGGACCAACAATCATGTTGACAAGACTTGTTTATAACACATAGAATACGTGGTGTGTCAAAGCATACATAAATCTTATGTATGTGTGAGAGAATTAGGATTATTTTTTTGTCCAATCAGATCAACCTAATATTCCCACTTGAAATCTCCACCTAATCGGTGTTGAAATAAAAAAGTGTTCCACTTTGTTATATAAAATGAAATGAAACCAGGGGGAAGCATGTCAAGACAAAAAATAAGTGAAATATTCAACACACAAATTATACAAAACCAGTAGATGAACATGTGATGTAACTCCGTCCAAAGGTTGTGTAGCTCCCTTGAAATGACCGTCCTCCATTTAGCATGCCATCAAGAGGAGGAGGAGGCTCGGGTGGAACTCCCCCTTCAACCTTGATTCCCCTATGAGGATAGGGGCCTCAAGAACTCCTTGGATGATGAGAGGGATTCTTTGGGTCTCCAAAAACCAGATATGTTCCTCTGGGCCGAACTTGAAAACGGGAAGCCCAAGGTTCCATTTTATAGGAAAATGGGAAGGTGGTTTTGGGCACATGGAATTCTTAAAACCACTTTCCACTAGAGATTCTACCTCCAGACAACCTTATCTAGATTTTTATAAAATAAAAACGTTGTATTCCCACCTCATGTTTGACTCCACCAAATGTTTGGCATAAATCGGACACCTATAGCCTGAGATATGGATAGATCACAGCACACAACTTTTGACATCATGCAGATTCGGTGTGCTGGACAGATCCGGTTGGTTGGGCCACTAGATGGACGATTGAGTCTTGGGTTCCTTCATAAAAAATGTAGTTAAATAAATGTAGGACTAGACCAAAAAATATCAGCCCAATTGGATGCATTTTATAGTATAATCCTATTGTTTAATCTTACAGTGTTCCTGGATCCAGCGCAGTTTGGCCCATTTTTCTTGGACATCATCATAGGCCCTCCAAATCACCTCCTCCTGCAGTGGAATCAACAAAACAAGTATCATTTCCATTTTCAACAGTGATATAAAAAAAATAAAAGATTAAAAAATGGAATTAAACTTGTCATTATTTTTATAATTTTCAATATTAAACAAGTTCAACACAGTTGGGTAAAGGTGAAAATTACACAGTGAATCATGGTACGATCACATATCCTATAGGAAATCTCAGGGATCTAATTTCCTAAGTCCTTCTAGACTTGATAAGTCCTAAAATATACTCATGAATCATGTTCTATCTCTAAGATGATGTCCCCTAGGTTTTGTGACTTTTCCAGTGATGCACGCCTGAAAGCCATTCAAAAATACATGTAAAATAAAGAGGAAAATATCCTAATGATGGGAGAATATTACAATTGTAATATTCATGGGACACACCCCACACAATCCAAATGATACAATGGATGTCTGGAATAAATGTCCATCTTGTCACTCATGACCCCTCTTGCATGTCCTCCTTGTCATACAAATGGACTCGAACATGAACAGGTAGTATTGTGCTCCCCCTCTAGCATGAAAGACAAACAAAATGAATTGACCATGATATTTATTTATCATCACCATAATATCTTTTTAGGTCACTCGAAGCCTCACCAATAGGGAAATTAATGGTATTCAATAATATTGTTAAAAAATGGTGAGTTCTATACCCATAGTAAAATTAATGTGGAAAATTATAGGAGCATTTTGTAAGGGATAAATACAATGATCCTAGGTGAATAAAGTCATACACCCCAGGTTATAACCACTAATTTTGAGAATATCCCCTGGAAAGCCATTGTAACCTCACAAAATCAATTTTACATGATGAACTGATCTCATAAAATTGCCATGGAATGTCATCTTTGTCTTGTATAAGATCCTATACAAGTCACCTTAGATCACACAATTTCCATTTTACATATGTCCTGATATCATGATGCCCCTTAAGAATATCATTTATACATAGTAAAATCCAATTGTAATGTCCAAATGGTTAAGATAACCCCTTTAATTGGTCATAATCTAATTAATATGGTGTTGGAGGGTTGGTTATATTATCACTGAAAATCATGTGATTCCCACAGAATGACCTATGGTAGAATCTTTTAAAGAGCGTAACATCAATGACTTCCATTGAATCAAGCCAGGATGTGTGAAATACCCACTTTTCAATATGATATAAAATTGAGGTGCATATTCCTATAAATCCCCTGACATATTATGAAAAAATGCATCATTGGATCCTCATAGTAGCACATGCAGGAATCAGGTAGGATTTATCAGTGCAACTGATCTCATGACTGTAAAAATTTTCCATCTTATAAAATACAGGTAACAACCTAACAGGTTATGTCACATGCATAACCACTTCATGTGATAACTCAATGTTCATGTCTAAGAATTTTGGCATGTTTCGAGAAGGAAATTATTCATTCCCGATCAATCACATGAGACTTACAAAATCTAACACTAAAAAAATCTATGGAATATTTAAAAAAAGAGTCAAATAAATACTTAAAAAGTTAAAATTATTCAAAAAATATATACATTGATCCTCATTTGCATCACATGAACCACCTAGGTCAGTAAATAGCACTAGGACATGTCTTCTAGATCATGTGATGCTCCTTTGGTATACTATTTGGATCATGTGATGTCCCCCGGACATGCTAGAGAATGTTACATGGAACCCCCCAAGTATGGCACTTGAGTCTTGTGAAACCCTAAAGACTCATCATCCAGAACATTCAATTCCCACATTAAATTTCACTAAAATCATGTAGTGGAACTCTTGCATATTAGTTGAGTGTCTTGAAGGCACCATGGCATGTAAACGGGAATTCACAACATCCACTGAACAATTAATCCAGGTCATATGGCACCCCAAAGACATGTTATCCTAGATCATGTAATTACTTTTAAGCATTCCATCCAAGATAATGAGACACCATAAAAAGTATGTAACCTATGTTCTTGCAATGCTATCCGGAAATTTTTGCCGAGACCATGTGATATCCTCCAGGACAATCCATCTTGGACTTTGAATGTGCTCTGGGCAAGTCAGCCATGATCATGTGATGACCTTAATAAATTCCATCTAGATTATGCGATGAACCTCAGAAAAGAAAATTGGATCATGTGATTTTCTTGGGACATGACTGAAATACTTCTTAGTATGTCCAGACATCATTATAAATGTCATCTAGAAAATTAAATCATGTTTGGAATAGAAACATGTAGTCAAGAAGACAACATGTCCAGCCCAATAAGGCATCCCATGACATGAGAACCCTCTCCACTAAATCTATTTATATTTGATAAATATTACAGTGTAATCTCTAATCAGCCAAACTATGATAACTTTGATTACTTCCATAACTAGAATATGTAGTATTCCTTCCAAATTTCAGAGTTCTATTTTAAATATCCAATGTGAAATCCCAACATAAATTTCTAGAATCCACAAGAAGTGAGGATGATTATTTTATATCCATTGTTTCTCACAATAAGCATAGATCTCATTTGATCAGGGAGTTAAAATGATCATATCATTCACATAGGTGAACCCTTAGTATGTAATAACAGACTAGTGGAATGAGTTAACTACATTAATATCTGGGAAACCTTAGTGTATAATCCCTGATGAGAGGAATAATATGATATCCCTACTACCACCATACTAGGGAAATATTAGTGTGTAATCCATGATCACCAGAACTATGCGAAAACTGATTCCTACAATAACTATTATATGTAAGACTCCTACCTAATGATAATGCTGAAATGGTAATGCAATTCAGTGTAAGCCACACTATGTCTTGGAAATTAAAAAAATTGGGACCCAATATTTCCCAAGGGCTGATTTTTCTACCCCACCAATAATTGGACTAAGAAACCAACTGAACTATGATGAATCTAAATTCTTCCATAACCAGGATATGTATGACTCTTTCTAGAGGACTGAACTCCATATTAAAAATTCTAAGGGTTTTCCCAATACATAAGTCCCATATCTATATGTAGTGAGATTGATTACTTTCTATCTATTACTACTAACCCTTATCATGGTTCATGTGGTTATAGGGAGTTGCAATTATCATAACATTCACATCATGAATATCCATCATATAGGGAAATATCAGCATGTAAAACCCGAGGAGTTCCATGACATGACTCCCTCTATATAAGGGAATATACCTTGGGTTCAGTCCAAAGGGACTGATAAAACTATGATACCTTTGATTCCATTGATATCAAAGATACATAGGGAATATACTTAAGACTCATGGTCAAAAACATGAGCCAATGTTCCCACAAAAATAACATTTTGTCAGGATTCTTGACATAAATGGATTAATGAAATATGTGGGTTTTCTTTCCTTCTATAACAATAATAAGTTGGATGCCTAATAAATGCCCAATCCCATCCTCAACATATTAAATGTCTCTATGCATGGAAGAAAATTAAAAAGCCTCTAGCTATAGGAAATCCACATATAATTATCTAAATATGTGAGTAAATATACGGAGAACTCTAGATACATAAAAAATTACCTGCTAAAATATTCCACTTTATGTGTAAAAGAAATTATTTTAATTTCCGTAGGAAACTAATTCCCTATCCGAATTGTAAATAGGTTTAACCTATTTTTATTTTGGTAGGGTATTTATTTAAATATCATTAGATGGAATAAATTCATGGGAATATCATAAATCTAAAATATATACCTGAATTTTGACAAAAGATTCCACAAAAGGGTGTGATGAGCCTAACCTCTCATCCTCTCAGCCAATGTATGTTCCCAAGTTCTGTTGTGTCTGAAACCCTAAATGATTGCATTCCTTTAGAAAAAGGTTTTTTACATGGCTATGGGTGTGTTAACCTTTGGAAGTTTCCATTAACTACAAAAAAGTTGAACCAACATCAATGATGGTGTATGAAATTGAACCCCCCACAATGAACCATTGGGCCAAACAAAATGAACCAATGTTTTTTACTTTTTCAATGAAACAAAAAAATGGTGAACATAATGAGAATCTAACAAAGTAAAAAATTATTGGATTACCATAAAGTAACAAAAAAATTTCATATCCTACCAAAAATAAAATGGTGAAAAGGATGAGAATCTATAAAAATAATTGATCAATTGACCATGTGTCGATCCATTTTGTTTTCATATCTTATAAAACATGAAAAAATAGGACATGAATCTTATAGGTGATCTTATATATTAGTGGTTCTTATGAAATATTCATGTCCTCACATTGTCAATTCCACTTGATCACAATGACCAGATCCTGAATAAATTGAAATCATTCCTACCTATTCATATCTGAAGGAGAAAAAATCATCCCTAAAATGATAAAATGATTATTGACCGTGTTCCTTGTTGTATTTGTGACTATAAATATTTTTCATACAAAAAAACATAACTATGAATAATTTCTTCATTCAAAAAAAATTCTAAAAAATCATCTATTGTTATAATCCCTATGATAGTTAGAGTGGATTTTTTTCCCAACACCATTATTATTAGGTGGAAAATGAAAAGGTATGTGAATTCCATATACATGGTATCATCTCAATCCATGTGGATTGTAACATACCAAGTATGTAATGAATAATAGATATTTTTATCTATGTATATTAATGAATTAGATAGTGTTTTAGAGGATTAAAATGAAAATAAATACAATCTTAAGCATGGAATACACTAATATTTTTTAAAGGATAGTTTTACTGCCTTTTGATGGAAAACCATTTTTAAATCTATCTTTTGAAAATTTTATAAGATATTTTTTTCAAAATAAACTTATTATTTATGATTGGGACATCAAAATTTACTTTGTGTGAATTTTTGGTATTTTCCGATAAAGTTCATTTTTAATGAATAGTGAAAAATGTTGTATTTTAATTCAAAACCTCTTTTTAATCTAATTTATTTATATTATTAGATTATCTTTTGAATTGTTTTTGAAGTGAAATTAGAATATATTTTTACCATTTTATCCAATGGTGGTCATTGGAATCAATTTTACTTTGAAATTGAACTTAAACTAGTGTCAATCTTTTGATACTTATTGTTTCATAAAAACACACTATTTGTCATGACAGCAAGAATTAATTATTAAATTAATTAATTCATCTTATATGTTTTGAATTTTTTAAAATGGACATCATTTTTGAAATCAGAATATCAAATATAGCTTAGGGTGATGTTTTGGTATCTTTCTGAAAAACTTCAATTTTTGATGAATAGTGAAACCACTAAGTGGTAGTTAAAGAAACTGATTTTTCGTTTAAATGAAACTTTGCCACTTCTGTGATTTTATTTTCGAAAATCCAACATACATGGTTGTAATTAAGAAGTAAAATGTGGTTCAATGAGATCAAAATAATTTTTTGGTAAATAGTAACTTTTAAGTTCTTAATCGCAATTAGAGGTAATTAGTGTGGTTTAAGGAAAAAATAATGTTTTAATAATATGAGATGAGCTTGACACATGTCCTACCCTCATGGGATGTGTCATGGCCGACTAAGAAAATCCATGGGTAAACTCGGGGACCCCATGGAGCCACTTTGGTTGGGAAATGACATAAATAACTTTTTATTTAATGTTAAAGTAAAAATGACAGAAACATGAGATGTTTTACTAAAAAAAAATTTACATGGGGTTATAGAAGTCATATTTTTTATTATAAATAGTAATTTGAAAGATAAAAATATTTCCTACATCATAGTATTTTTTTATAATTTTTAGACTTTAAATAAATTAAATTAGTTATGGAATCATGATGATCCAGCGATTACCTCATTAATAAAAGATTTAAATAAAATGGAATGATAATGTAAAATCTAAGACCTACACATGTCCAAAACCTATTAGGTGGGTATATTTAGAACCCCTATCACCTTATAATCGAATTATATCAATATGGGACCTCTTAAATCCGAATTCCATTTTAAAATAAAGTGACTTTTCTTTACTTTCAAAGAGTGCCCCTCCTCTCCTCTTATAAAAGGCCCCCACCTCTACCTCCTTACCCACACATACAAAGACTTTGGCTCAGACAAACCCTGATCATTTTGTCTCTCCACTTCCCTCTATTACTACTTGAATCCTCACTTTGGGCAGAAGTCTTCCCAATGAAGCCTTTGATCTCAAACCAAAGGGAGTTACCCGATTTTAAGGTAATGTCTTCACTTGAGTCCTTTTGTTTTATTTTGCTTCTCCAACCCCCTAAACTATTTTTATTCATTTCTTTTGTAAAAAATATATTATCTTAAATATACTAGGATGTTGTTATAAGAAGGATTCGAGCTACACTTACACACACCTACATCTAATGGTTAAAGGACATACTGTTTCCGTGGATGGTGAATTTATGCCTCCCGAAACGATGATTGTTCAACATTCTTTTAACAACTTCAAAGGTGGCCATTAAGATGTCACTATATTTATATATGATAAATAATATGATTATGTTTTCCTTAAGCTTCTGTATTTTTCATGTTGGGCATACCTTTATGGTTTCCATTATGGGTAAACACGATATCTTCATTTAAGGATGTGCGGACTACCGCCCCCTCAAAGTGATTTGATTCGTTAAATACCATATGTGGGAAGTATAAAGGATGGAACTATGATATTATATATGATATTGGAATTATAATATACCTTTATATCAATATGATTCCCTTCTATAAAATACGAAATATAAATGAAAGTAGCGTTCATGCGTACGTACGGCTTACCGTCTCCATGAACGGTGCATTTCATTTCTTACCTCTAAATGATTATGTAATATTATAAAGGCATATATATACTGGATATATATGATATATATGATATATAAATCATGATTATAATTTTTGATATAATGGATACATGAACAACTTGTAATTATAAAGGGCTTATTTTTTACTCAAGTACCAATGATCGTTAAAACGACTGTTATTAACTTAAATAATTACATAGTGTTCTTGACATGGCAATAAGTGATATAAAAGGAATAATGAACTTGAAAAAGGTTATTAAAGAAGTAGAAATTAACTCAAGTTTATTATTCAGGAGATTAAAGAATGACTGAGTCAAGTCGAACCCGAGGTATGGGACTTCATCTCAATCTCCTTTCACTGAGGCACATTTTGTTTTATACACAACCTTCTTTTATACGATGTATAAACCCCTTTGAATTTTACTTTTATTCAAAAGGAATCGTTTTTATATGAAGCGTTTACTAAACAACAAAAGGGAATGTTTTTGTCATACGTATGCGGCGACAATGACTTCTCCACCGCCGTGACCATTATTTGAGTTTCAGCTTCCTCTACAAGCCATCCATTTTTATAAGAAAAATAAATACCATGTTTTACTTTTCTTTTATTTTGGTATTGAAAATTGTTTTCATAATGTTTTTATAACAATGTGTTGTATTGATATCTTGTGATTGAAAGGTGGAAATGTAATGTTTTATTTATGCATGTTTTATGTGATACGATTATGTTGATGTTCTTGGGAATTATTATGAAGAAGGGTGGTTCCGTGATAGACTAAGGGCGGGTGAGCCCGATATAGCTCTCCAATGCATTGGGTAACGCGAAGGAGTGAAACGTTAAGGTTTCTCTGAAGAGATTTAGGGAATATACTATGATGGGTATTCCAAACGTAACCAAGAGGGTTACTCCCTACGTAAGAATGTTATAAATGCCTCAAGTTACCTTTATGTCTTATGATTTCTATGATTTATTCATGATTTGATGAGGTATGTTAAAGTGCTTATGTTTTATGGGTAAAGTATGATTTCATTCTTATGTATATATGTACCCATGTTTCCTTTCCATATTTTTATATCCCTTACTGAGATTTTTATGCTCATCCCATGTTTTTTTGAAATGTTTTTCACAGGTCAAGGGAAAGGTACATGATATGATGATAGTGTCAAGGAAGTGTCAAGAAAGAATCCATGTTTTATTTTAAATATGTTTCCATTGATGGGAAAGAAGAATACTATCTTTATGTAACAACTTTGTTTATATGTGGAATGTAATTCAAGTTTTATGATCTAATTCTCTAAAACTCTAAACCCGAAAAGATCCTCAATGTGTAATCTTTTAATAACTCAAGATTAAGTAAGGTTTGAGGCTGGGGCCTTATAGTTGGTATCAGAGGTCAGTTTAGATAACTTTAGGAGTTAGAATTATATTAAATGATTATCCAAAAATAATTTTTTTATGGACAAATTAAAGTGATATAGAATTTGAAGATTACCATGTTGCTTCATCTAAGACATGTTTGTTCAGAATGGTTTCCCGCAGAGGAAACAGGGAATCAGTGCTAGGAAGGCATGCAGAAGGAAATAACCTTCCGAATCAGCATCCTGAGATGGTCGGAATTGGAACTGAACAGTTTGTTGTAGTAATGGTGCAGTTGACTCAAGTGATAAATGGTGGTGGTATCCATGCACGAGATCAGCCAGATCAACCACAGAGGAACATGTCAGTGGTGGAACAATTCATGAGGCAACATCCCCCATCATTCAGAGGATCATCTGACCCTGTGTTAGCTGAAGGGTGGATTAAAGTGCTGGAGAAGATTTTCGATGTCATGGGGTGTTCAGACAATCAAAAGGTTAGTCTTGATATTTACCGTTTGGAGGGTGAGGCAGATCAGTGGTGGTCTATGGTAAAAAATATCAGGGATGCCGATGAGATTGATGCTCTTGATTGGGATTAATTAAAAGGTATGTTTCTTGAGAAGTATTTTCCTAAGGCTGTTCGACATAGGATGGAAAAACAATTTTTGGAAATGAGGTAAGAGGAAGACTCAGTGGATACCTATGAATAAAGGTTCACTCGGTTGGCAAGTTATGCTCCAAATTTTATCTGAGACCTTGATAGTAAAATCAATCGTTTTTACTCAGGATTAAAGCCAAAATATCAAAGGGAATTAGCTTCTAGTGAGTTTAAAAGTTATGAAAAGCTTGTTCGATGTGCTGAGAAGGTGGAAATGGAGTTTGTCGATGATCAAGTGTTCTATAACAACCAACAGAAGAAGAGACCGAGGTGGCAGGAGAAAGGTATGAATTATTCAAAAAAGTCTGATGGTAAGAAAACTAAGTTTCCAGTTTGTGATAAATGTGGCAAAAGGCATGCTGGGGAATGTCTTCTGAATTCTAGAACGTGCTACCGATGTGGTAAGATGGGACATAAGGCTCGTGATTGCACTGAAAAGGATCAAGGTGAATGGAAGACCAAATTTTATTTAAAGCTAGTGAAATGTTATAAGTGCAATGAGATGGGTCACTATGAAAATGAGTGTCTGATAAAGAGCATGAGTGATGGGAAGCAGTTATTCTACAAGAAGAAAGGGGTGGTGAAATCCTTTTCAACTACTTCAGCAGATATCGGGCCATCAAATGAAGTTGTATCGGGTACTTTGTTTGTTATTTCATATTATGCCAGTGTGTTGTTTGATTCGGGGTCTACACATTCTTTCATCTGTGAAAACTTTTCAAGTAAAATGGGAATACCATCTCAAGAAATGACTCCTGAACTTTTGGTAAAAACACCTGGGGGAAATGTTGAGGCAAAAAGAATTTATAAGAATCTTCCTATCCTTATATGTGGAAAGAACCTACTTGCAAACCTTATTGTTCTACCTCTAGTAGAGTTTAATGTTATCCTGGGTATGGATTGGCTCTCTACTTACTATGCTAAGATTGACTGTAGAGCTAAAGAAGTTTCTTTTCAGAAATAATTTCAGTTTGTGTACTAGAATGAACCCTTACTGTTGATAACATATCAAGAGGCCGGGTAACTTGTAAAAGATGGAAATGAATGTTACCTTGCACACATCATTGAAAATAAAGGAAATTTTCAGATTAATGATGTGCCGGTGGTAAATGAGTATCCTAATGTTTTTTCTAATGAGTTTCCTGGAATAATACTAGATCGGGAAGTTGAGTTTACCGTTGACTTAGTTCCTGATGCTAATCCAATTTCAAAACCCCTTATTGAATGGCTCAAATTGAACTTTTAGAGTTGAAGGATCAATTGCAAGATTTATTAGAGAAAGGTTTCAGTCGACCTAGCACATCACAATGGGGTGCTCCTGTTTTATTTGTTAAAAAGAAAGATGGTTCAATGAGACTTTGCATTGATTATAGAGCTTTGAATAACATCACTATTAAGAACAAATATCCTTTTCCTCATACCGATGATTTGTTTGATCAGCTCCAGGGAGCTCAGTATTTTTCAAAGATTGACTTGAGATCGGGGTACCATCAGCTGAAGGTAAAGGAAGCAGATGTTCCAAAGACCGCGTTCCATACAAGATATGGCCATTATGAATTTGTAGTAATGCCTTTTTGGCTAACCAATGCACCTGCTGTATTCCTGGACTTAATGAATAGAATTTTTCCATAAGTTCTTGGATAAGTTTTTTGTGGTTTTCATTGATGATATTTTGGTGTTTTCTAAAATTAAAGAAGAACATGAAAGACATTTAAGGGTCATTTTTTAATCCTCGAAAGAAAAGAAACTGTATGGAAAATTCAGAAAGTGCGAGTTTTGGTTGCAAAAAATTTCTTTCCTTGGTCACATTGTTTCTAAAGATGGGATAACTGTTGATCCTGCAAAAAAAAAGTTGTGGAAGAATGGCCAAGACCCACAAATGTAACAGAGATTCGTAACTTCCTTGGTTTGGCAGGCTATTACTGAAGGTTTGTTAGAAATTTTTCACTGTTATCTAGTCCAACGACTAAGCTAACTCGGAAGGGTGTTAAGTTTATCTGGACAAAAGAATGTGATGATTGTTTTCAGGAATTAAAAAGAAGATTGGTGAAAGCTCCAGTTTTGGCACTACCTTCTAGGAATGGTGAGTTTGTTATCTACAGTGATGCTTCATTGAAAGGACTTGGTTGCGTCCTAATGCAGAATGATCAGGTAATTTCTTATGCTTCACGTTAGTTGAAAACTCATGAGGTAAATTACCCTACACATGATTTGGAATTAGCTGCTGTTTTTTTTCCTTTAAAAATTTGGAGGAAACATTTGTATGGAGTAAAGTGTGAAATATATATTGATCACAAAAGTTTAATGTATATATTCACTCAGAAAGAGTTAAACATGAGATAGAGGAGATGGCTGGAATTAATCAAGGATTATGATTGTACAATTCATTACCATCCGGGAAAACCAAATACATTGGTTGATGCTTTGAGTCGAAAAAGTAATGCTTCATTAACAATGTTGCGTTTGGAACATGATCCTTTGGTTAAGTATATGATGAACTTTGGCATAGAAGTTTTTGGCGCAGGATGTTCTTCTGTTTTGTTTCAGGTATCAGTGAAATCTTCTCTATCAGACAGAATCAAGCAAGCACAGAAGCAAGACAGTGAGTTGCAGAAAAAGGTAGACCTGGTTCAGAAAGGTAAGTTTCCTGAATTCCACATTGATGGTGATTGTGTATTGAGATTTGGGAAGAGATTGTGTGTGCCTTGTGATTCACAGTTGAAGAGAGAGTTGTTATGTGAAGCTCATAGTTCTCTGTTTTCAGTTCATCCTGGCAGTACTAAGATGTACAGAGAACTACGGGAGTATTACTGGTGGGATGGAATGAAAAGAGATATTGATGATTTTACTGTGAAGTGTTTGACATGTCAACAGGTTAAAGCAGAGTGGCAGTTACCGAAAGGGATTTTTCAGCCTTTACCAGTGCCAGAGTGGAAATGGGAGAATATATCCAGGGATTTTGTTGTGGGATTACCGAAGACATCTTGATGTAATAATGCAATCTGGGTTATTGTTGATCACTTGACTAAATCTGCTCATTTTTTTGCTATACGAGATGATTTTTCCCTAGATTGACTTTCCTATTTGTATCTTAAAGAGATAGTCAGGTTACATGGAGTTCATCTCTCCATTGTATCTGACCATGATCCCAGGTTTACTTCTAACTTTTGGAAAGGCCTTCAGAAGTCGTTGTGTAACAGCCCGAGATTTTATGAAAAATATTCTTTTTAATTTTATTAATGTCTTGTGTTGTACGCTACACCAAAAGGAGTTTGCAAAACACACATCTTTGACTTTCCTTGCTTTACACGCAATCGCAACCTTCCTCGATAGCGTGTGTAGTACGCAATACTAAGTTTCACGAAACAACGATATTCTATTAAAATATTATTAAAACTAGCCGTTATGAATAGTAATAACCACTTTTTAAATTTTAGAAATTTTAGCTCTCAAAATGGACTTCATTTTTGGATTCGGAGTATCAAATTTAGCCTATGGTGAAATTTTGGTACTTTTCGGATAACTTTCATATTCTGATGAATAGTGAAAATTACTAAATTATAATTAAAAACAACTTTTTTAATCGAAATAATTAATAGTGATAAATTATTAATTTGAGTGGTTTTAAATTATATTTGGAATATATTTTTACAATTTAATACAATGTTGGTCATTGAATGTAATTTCACATTTAAACCAGACATAATCAAGTGTCAATCTTTTGATAGATATTGTTTCTTAAAAACACGCTATTTGTTTTAACAGAGGGATTTAGTTATAAAATTAATTAATGCAACTTCTATGTTAATAATTTGGTAAAATAGACTTCATTTTTGAATTCGGAATATGAAATATAGCTTAGGATGAAATTTTGTCACTGTTCTGAAAAACATCAATATTTGATGAAT
Source organism: Viscum album (assembly GCA_963277665.1). Lineage (NCBI taxonomy): Eukaryota > Viridiplantae > Streptophyta > Magnoliopsida > Santalales > Viscaceae > Viscum > Viscum album. The sequence goes on along the minus strand of OY728142.1, from coordinate 510,633,345 downwards.
AGTGAAACTACTAAGTGGTAGTTAAAAAACTGAATTTTTCATAAAACTTAATTTTACTGCTTCTGTGAATGGAGTTTCAAAAATCCGAGAGACACGGTTGATGTCAGTAAGTAAAATGTGGTTCAATGAGATGAAAATAATTTTTGGTGAATAGTAGCTTTTTACTTTTATTTACCACGGTTAAAAGAAAATAAGGTAATTAAGGGTAAAGATGATATTATTATTACCCTAACACATGTCCTAATTCTATTGGATAAGTTTAATTCTACCAAAAACAAACTTAGGAATAAAATATGACCATTTAGGCCCACTTGGATTAGATTAGGACATTTATTATTAATTTATTTAAAGAAGGGTTAAAAGAGTTAAAATCAAAGTTTATTTACTAAAACATTTTTAATATGGGGTTATACATAAGATAAATTCGGCTATAAATATTCATTAGAAAGGTAAAACTATTTCCTACATAATGGTATTTTATTTGTAATTTTTAGACATTAAATAATTTAATTTATTTATGACACAACGATGATGCATTAATTATCTTATTAATGAAATATTGACATAATTGATATTATAAATACCAAAATAAATGTAATTTAAGACTTTTTATGAATTCCAATAATTTTCTAGGTTACTATGATATATTAGTGTTGATTTAATCAACTTGGTTCGAAAATATAATTCTTTTATGACTTTCACAAAAATCATATATCAAATAGTGTCAAAATTGACACAAAATAGTTTTTAAATCAAATATTATATTATTAATTGTTATTTTATTCCTAAAAATCTAAGGTTCTGCAAAACGACTTAGATAAGGATATATGTTTTAATAATATACAATTTGGGGTTCGTTTGGCGTGTTATAGTAAGTGTATTAACCAAATAGTGAAAGAAAACAAAAAGAACCGGTAAAAGTTAAATTATTTAACATAGAGTTAAATCTAATTGATAAGTTTAAAATAATACCCTAAACTTGTCTAAATCCTATTGGATGATAGGATTTCGACCCATCCCCACTTTAGATTCGAAATAAGACCCTTTGGAACCATTATAAACCGATTTTGACTTTAATATAAAATAATATTTTGAGATATTCCTAAGGTGCCCCTCTCCTCCCTTATAAAAGGGCACCTCCTCCCCCTCCTCCTCACACCAATTTGATCACTAAAGCTCGGAAAAACCCTGCCATTTTCTCCTCTCCACTTCCCTAGAATAATCCTAGAGGTCCTGGTTTTCTTCAAAGACCAATCTTATTTCCCTAAGTGGAGGATTCAAAGAGGCGTTCCAAAGAAGAGGTAATATCCATTACCGATCTTTTCAATTTATTTCTTCTTCAACTTCTTCTTCTTTAGTTGTTTCATTATAAAGTAATAACATCAGTATTACTTACATACTGATATGTTATTATAAATATTAAACAACCCTAATTCACCTACTATCCATCCTACGGAAAAATGAAATCACCGCGTACGTACGGAATACCGTCACCACGCCGTGGTGTAATCTATTTTCCACCACCACCTTAATAGGATGGGTATAATGGTGTAATGAGTAACTATATATGATTATTATAAAGTGATATTGATACTGAAATAGTCTACATACACTTCAACACAATTCCACGACCATGGGAACGATATCATCGCTCGTGCGTACGTACGGACTACCGTCTCCACGACGTGATGAGATTCATTCTCAATGATTAACCATTCATGAATGATTATAAAATATATATATAATAAGCACTAATGAAATATATGACCTAGTAATGATACTGTAATTATTTATATTTATATGTCTGTCATCTACTTAATTCCATTCAATTCAATAAGGAAACGAAAACAGTGTTCATGCGTACGTACGGACTACCGTCTCCATGAACGGTGTATTTATTTCCATTTACTGATTTATTATATATGTATATTCTGAATATATATATATATATAAATCATGTTTTATATTCTGGAATTAAGTAATCATGATCTAAGTAATCATATGAATAATTACAAGTTAAAAACACGAACGACAAATGAGACGATTTTACCCAAAATGCTACTTTAACATGAATTTACAAAAGAACGGGTAATATAAAGTCATAAGTGGACCATATATGATATAATAACAATGAATATGATTCTGTAATAAATCAATAACATGATTTAAATCATTATACAGGAGGTTCGGACACTTACAAAGCAAGTCGGACCTAAGGTAAGGAAAATATCACAATCTCATTTTTATCCGAGATTGTTTATTCGTAAGTATTTACTAGGGTGTATTTTATCATCCAAATCCATGTTACCTCAGTATGTAATATTATTTCCATCCTTCTACAATTGTTTAAATCCAATTTTATCCTTCGGTGGGTTTTTAGTAAAAGATATGAAAGAAATCTTTTGCCGTTTTTCGTACGAGGTACTTTTTGACTTTTCCGACAAAAGTACGAAGAATGTTTTTTTAACTTATACGACATGAATGGATTTTTTAAAACATTATTTCCAAGAAACTTCCTTTACAAGTTTTCAAGTTTATTTTTAATCAACCTCTTTTATTTTAAAGTCGTATGACATGTTATGAAATGAAAAATGTTTTTTTTTGATGTAGAAAGGATATTTTCCTCAAGAATGGAGTTCAAGTATTTTATCAAAATTATTTTCCATCTAAGATAATAAAAGGGTTCTATTTTTATCTCTATTATTACATTGGTTTGATTATGTTGTGATGGAAATATTTTTTATGAATTCCTTTATCTTATATGAATCGTTTTATGATGTCATGTTGTTTAAGAATCCCATTTTTATTACATGGGTTACGCTATCATGTATGGTTTATGATTATGTGGCACACATAAGAAAGGATTCATTATAAGATGGGTGGGACCTATATCTCCCTCCAATGAATTGGGTAAAGATTTTATATCTCATGAGATAGACATGGCTGGAACAGTAGGTTATACCGGTTCAGTGAAACAGGACTGGAACGAGGGTGACTCGGTTCAGAAAGGGACTTTGTCCACTAAGATAGTCTTGGAAATGAGTCATGACTAACAAGAAATGATTTTCCATGATTATGTGTGCATGCCACAAAGTTTCAAGTTTCATGTTATGATTATGGGGATCTCATTTTCACTGCCATGATTTATCCCATGTTATGAAATTATGATCTCTTTTGCAGGATAAGATTTCCAAAAGTTATGTGCTTATGTATATGATGTTATTGATATTTATTTTGTTTACCCTTACTGAGCATTTGAGCTCACCCATTTATGTTTTCTTTTCCCCAGGATATAAAGAAAGGTTTTAGGTATAAAAAAAGAAGAAGATCTTTATGGGAGATGTTTAAGATCTTTCACCAGGAATTAGAAGATTATATTCCGAGTTTCCAAAGACACTAAACTATTACGATCCTTGTGTGTGTGTTTTTGTTATGTACTAAGTATTCCGCAAATGTAATGTAATGTCAATGTACGTCAGGCTTCGGGTCTCTACAGTTGGTATCAAAGGGAGGTTTAGTCAACCTTTGGAAACTTGGATGCGAAAACGTTAGTGAGATCCCTAGAGATATTTCTAAGGTATGTCTAGGGATGTCCCTAAGGATAAGTATACGTATAAGATACAGTCCTAGAATTATGGTTATGATCATAGAATTTAACCTAAGAAGTTAAATATTGAGGATACCCCCCCTTTCTAATGTTGTTTTCCCTAGCATGATTTTTGCCTCTCACACTATTTTTTTGGGTTTTAGACAATGGCTGGAACCCGAAGGAACCGTGTTGATCAATGCAATGGACAATGCAATGATTTCCCTCCTGAACAAACAAATGTTATGGGAGATGGATTGCAAAATCTTATTGCTATACTTACACAAGCTATGAATCATTCTGGACTTCCAAATGAACAGAGAAGGGAACAATATTCTATTGAGTCCTTCATGAGGCAACGTCCACCTTCTTTCAATGGGTCTTCCGATCCACTTGTTTCTGAACAATGGATCAGTACCACTGAAAAGATATTTTCAGTTCTTCAATGTTCTGAACATGATAAAGTCATCTTAGCAGTATATCGTTTGGAAGGTGAAGCTGATCAATGGTGGAATCTTATCAAGAATACGAGGCCAAGAGATGAAATTGAGTCCATGGAATGGGACGAGTTCAAGAACTTGTTTTTCAGTAAGTACGTCCCTCGTATTCTTCAAACAAAGATGGAAAAGGAGTTTCTTGAGCTGAAGCAGAAGGATGATGAATCTGTTGGTACATACAAAGAGAATTTTACAAGACTTGCAAGGTATGCATCTGGCATTATCATCCAACCTGAAAGTAAAGTTGATCGATTTTTCAGTGGCATAAAACCAAGTCTTCGAAGGGAATTAGCTAAAAGAGACATTAGTAGCTATGAAGAAATTGTGCGTTGTGCTATCAAGGTAGAAATAGAAGTTGGTGTTACATATCCATCTCATGGTTTTGACAAGAAACAAAAGATGGAGTTCAAGGAGAAATCTCAGAATAATGGTGAAAAGAAGATGAATGTTTCCTTATGCACAAAGTGTGGAAAGAAGCATGGTGGAGATTGTCTTAAAGGGACTAGAAAATGTTTTAAGTGTGGAAAAGAAGGTCATCGAGCAGCTGAGTGTCAAAGTAATGGAAAAGGGATTCTAATGATGTGAATAAAGAAAACACTGCAGAGAACGCACCACCAACACTTCAATGCTTCATGTGCAAGGAAATGGGGCATTATGCTAATAAATGCCCTAATCCAAGGGTTAGTGATGATCGATATGAGCAACCGCTTAAGGAAAAGGACAAAGGGAAGTCACATGCGATCACCATTGGCGATGTTGAATATGATAACGTTGTGGTGGAATGATTAAGTGTTTATGTAATGGGATTCCAAAATAATGTTGTATCATAAAGTATTGGAATGTTTATGTATTGGTCTAATGTGGTATTCAAAGTGATTGAGATATTTTTGGAAATAAGATGATATGCGCATAATGAAGGGAAACGAGAAAACGAAATGTTTAACAGTATTCATGAGCTCATGATTGATATAAGGACTAAGTGATGTCATGGTTTGAGTATATAGAATTTTGAGAATTTTGGTATGTGAAAAACTTTTAACTGCATTCATGTTTCAATGGGTATTCATTCTTCAAGAGAATACATGATTAAGGTATTCACATGTTTTTAATTTGACAAACAAGATATATCTTATGATATATGGGGGATAAATGATGGCATTCAAGTAATCATTTTCTTTATACTATGAGCATGGACTGAAGTATTTTAGATAAGCCTAAAGATTAGAATGGATTATGTTGGACATAAGTTAGGATAAAACGTTTTTTGATATTATTGATGGGATGTTATAGTAATATAGTTTTAGAAAAAAAGACAACCTGTAGGATGGGCGACAACCCATCGCGTCGGACAAGGCTATGGGAATCGAACCCAGAACCGAAGTGCGACTGGCCTTTATCGCCTACCACTGGCCTACAGGAAGTCCCTGTTTAGTAGAAACTAGTTTTATTATATTAAGCAGTATGATATATGAAGTATAAGTCCATTTTAGGAACCATATATGATTAATCTCACTATAGAATGACTTATGTATATTTAATAACTTTTTCTAACCTTTTGTTTAAGACAGATGGAATGACCCGTCATTCTATCACATGATCTGCTAACACTTCACGAATAAAAAATTCAACTTCATTTATTTAAGAGATGAAGTGGAAATTGTTCAAGGCACGAACAACAGTGAGATTGTACCAAAATAAAGTAAGTATTTATTCTAATTCAAATTCTTCAACTTTAGGGAAACGATCTTGAAAACCAGAAATGTTGTCCTAGTGCTCTTATATCTGATTAATCAGATGGTACCTTAGATCGTCAAAAATTTATGGCTTTGTGATTTCTGGCTTTTCCATAGCCATGTTCTCTACCACTCTCCATCAGAACATGATGGTTAGATTTCTCTTCCATATCCATATTTTCACCTATGTGGAAACCCAGTGATTAGTTTTTTTGGGTAACCGTTACGTTTCATACTTTTGTTTTTAAATATTGGTTTTGATATTCCTTTTTACGATGTGGGTTTCTATTAAAGAAACTTTCGAATAGTAAACCATTTATAACCCCGATGAATTTCGAGGGCGAAATTCATTTTAAGGGGGGTAGAATGTAACAGCCCGAGATTTTATGAAAAATATTCTTTTTAATTTTATTAATGTCTTCTGTTTTATGCTACACCAAAAGGAGCTTGCACAACACACATCTTTGACTTTCCTTTCTTTACACGCAATTGCAACCTTCCTCGATAGCGTGTGTAGTACGCAATACTGAGTTTCACGAAACAACGATATGCTATTAAAATATTATTAAAACTAGCCGTTATGAATATTAATAACCACTTTTTAAATTCTAGAAATTTTAGCTCTCAAAATGGACTTCATTTTTGGATTCGGAGTATCGAATTTAGCCTAAGGTGAAATTTTGGTACTTTTCGGATAACTTTCATATTCTGATGAATAGTGAAAATTACTAAATTATAATTAAAAGCAACTTTTTTAATCAAAATAATTAATAGTGATAAATTATTAATTTGAGTGGTTTTAAAGTATATTTAGAATATATTTTAACAATTTAATACAATTTTGGTCATTGAATGTAATTTCACATTTAAACCAGACATAATCAAGTGTCAATCTTTTGATAGATATTGTTTCTTAAAAACACGCTATTTGTTTTAACAGTGGGATTTAATTATAAAATTAATTAATGCAAATTCTATGTCATGAATTTGGTAAAATAGACTTCATTTTTGAATTCAGAATATGAAATATAGCTTAGGATGAAATTTTGGCATTGTTCTGAAAAACATCAATTTTTTATGAATAGTGAAACTACTAAGTGGTAGTTAAAAAACTGAATTTTTCATAAAACATAATTTTACCTCTTCTGTGAATGGAATTTCAAAAATCCGAGAGACACGGTTGATGTCTGTAAGTAAAATGTGGTTCAATGAGATGAAAATAATTTTTGGTGAATAGTAACTTTTTACTTTTATTTACCACGGTTAAAAGTAAATAGGGTAATTAAGGGTAAAGATGATATTATTATTAACCTAACACATGTCCTAATTCTATTGGATAAGTTTAATTCGACCAAAAACAAACTTAGGAATAAAATATGACCATTTAGGCCCACTTGGATTAGATTAGGACATTTATTATTAATTTATTTAAAGATGGGTTAAAAGAGTTAAAATCAAAGTTGATTTACTAAAACATTTTTAATATGGGGTTATACATAAGATAAATTCGGCTATAAATATTCATTAGAAATTTAAAAAGATTTCCTACATAATGGTATTTTATTTGTAATTTTTAGACATTAAATAATTTAATTTATTTATGACACAACAATGATGCAGTAATTATCTTATTAATGAAATATTGACATAATTGATATTATAAATAACAAAATAAATGTAATTTAAGACTTTTTATGAATTAAAATAATTTTCTAGGTTACTATGATATATTAGTGTTTATTTAAGAAACATGGTTCGAACATATAATTCTGTTATGACTTTAAAAAAAATCATATATCAAATAGTGTCAAAATTGACACAAAATAGTTTTTAAATCAAATATTATATTATTAATTGTTATATTATTCCTAAAAATCTAATCTTCGGCAAAATGACTTAGATAAGGATATATGTATTAATAATATACAATTTGGGGTTCTTTTGGCATGTTATAGTAAGTGTATTAACCATATAGTGAAAGAAAACAAAAAGACACGGTAAAAGTTAAATTATTTAACTTAGAGTTAAATCTAATTGATAAGGTTAAAATAATACCCTAAACGTGTCTAAATCCTATTGGATGATAGTATTTCGACCCATCCCCACTTTAGCTTCGAAATAAGACCCTTTGGAACCATTATAAACCGATTTTTACTTTAATATAAAATAATATTTTCAGATATTCCTAAGGTGCCCCTCTCCTCCCTTATAAAAGGGAACCTCCTCCCCCTCCTACTCACACCAATTTGAGCACTCAAGCTCGGCCAACCCCTGCCATTTTCTCCTCTCCACTTCCCTATAATAATCCTAGAGGTCCTGGTCTTCTTCAAAGACCAATCTTAGTTCCCTAAGTGGAGGATTCAAAGAGGCGTTCCAAAGAAGAGGTAATATCCATTACCGATCTTTTCAATTTCTTTCTTCTTCAACTTCTTCTTCTTTAGTTGTTTCATTATAAAGTAATAACATCAGTATTACTTAAATACTGATATGTTATTATAAATATGAAACAACCCTAATTCTCCTTCTATCCATCCTATGGAAAAATGAAATCACCGCGCGTGCGTACGTACGGAATACCGTCTCCACGCCGTGGTGTAATCTATTTTCCACCACCACCTTAATAGGATGGGTATAATGGTGTAATGAGTAACTATATATGATTATTATAAATTTATATTGATACTGAAATAGTCTACATACACTTAAACACAATTCCACGACCACGGGAACGATATCATCGCTCATGCGTACGTACGGACTACCGTCTCCATGACGCGATGAGATTCATTCTCAATGATTAACCATTCATGAATGATTATAAAGTATATATAATAAGTTATAATGAAATATATGACCTAATAATGATACTGTAATTATTTATATTTATATGTCTGTCATCTACTTAATTCCATTCAATTCAATAAGGAAACGAAAACAGCGTTCATGCGTACGTACGGACTACCGTCTCCATGAACGGTGTATTTCTTTCCATTTACTGATTTACTATATATGTATATTCTGAATATATATATATATATAAATAATGTTTTATATTCTGGAATTAATTAATCATGATCTAAGTAATCATATGAATAATTACAAGTTAAAAACATGAACGACAAATGAGACGATTTTACCCAAAATGCTACTTTAACATGAATTTACAAAAGAACGGGTAATATAAAGTCATAAGTGGACCATATATGATATAATAACAATGAATATGATTCTGGAATAACTCAATAAAATGATTTAAATCATTATACAGGAGGTTCGGACACTTACAAAGCAAGTCAGACCTAAGGTATGGAAAATATCACAATCTCATTTTTATCCGAGATTGTTTATTCGTAAGTATTTACTGGGGTGTATTTTATCATCCACATCCATGTTACCTCATTATGTAATATTATTTCCATCCTTATACAATTGTTTAAATCCAATTTTACCCCTAGGTGGTTTTTTAGTAAAAGATATGAAATAAATCTTTTGTCGTTTTTCGTACGAGGTACTTTTTGACTTTTTCGAAAAAAGTACGAAGAATGTTTTTTTAACTTATACGGCATGAATGGATTTTTTAAAACATTATTTCCAAGAAACTTCCTTTACATATTTTCAAGTTTATTTTTAATCAACTTCTTTTATTTTAAAGTTGTATGACATGTTATGAAAGGAAAAATGTTTTCTTTGAAGTAGAAATGATGTTTTCCTCAAGAATGGAGTTCAAGTATTTTATCAAAATTATTTTCCATCTAAGATAATAAAAGGGTTCTGTTTTTATCCCTATTATTACATTGGTTTGATTATGTTGTGATGGAAATATTTTTTATGAATTCCTTTATCTTATATGAATTGTTTTATGATGTCATGTTGTTTAAGAATCCCATTTTTATTACATGGGTTACACTATGATGTATGGTTTATGATTATGTGGCACACATAAGAAAGGATTCATTATAAGATGGGTGGGACTTATATCTCCCTCCAATGCATTGGGTAAAGATTTTATATCTCATGAGATAGACATGGCTGGAACGGTTGGTTATACCGGTTCAGTGAAACAGGACTGGAACGAGGGTGACTCGGTTCAGAAAGGGTCTTTGTCCACTAAGATAGTCTTGGAAATGAGTCATGACTAACAAGAAATGATTTTACATGATTATGTGTGCATGCCACAAAGTTTCAAGTTTCATGTTATGATTATGGGGATCTCATTTTCACTACCATGATTTATCCCATGTTATGAAATTATGATCTCTTTTGCACGATAAGATTTCCAAAATTTATGTGCTTCTGTGTATGATGTGATTGATATTTCTTTTGTTTAACCTTACTGAGCATTTGAGCTCACCCTTTTATGTTTTCTTTTCCCCAGGATATAAAGAAAGGTTTTAGGTATAAAAAAAGAAGATCTTTATGGGAGATGTTGAAGTTCTTTCACCAGGAATTAGAAGATTATATTCCGAGTTTCCAAAGACACTAAACTATTACGATCCTTGTGTGTGTGTTTTTGTTATGTACTAGGTATTCCGCAAATGTAATGTAATGTCAATGTACGTCAGGCTTCAGGTCTCTACAGTTGGTATCAAAGGGAGGTTTAGTCAACCTTTGGAAACTAGGATGCGAAAACGTTAGTGAGATCCCTAGAGATATTTCTAAGGTATGTCTAGGGATGTCCCTAAGGATAAGTATACGTATAAGATGCAGTCCTAGAACTATGGTAATGATCATTGAATTTAAACTAAGAAGTTAGATATTGAGGATACCCCCCCCCCCTTTCTAATGTTGTTTTCCCTAGCATGATTTTTTCCTCTCACACTATTTTTTTTGGGTTTTAGACGATGGATGGAACCTGAAGGAACCGTGTTGATCAATGCAATAGACAATGAAATGATTTCCCCCCTGAACAAACAAATGTTATGGGAGATGGAGTGAAAAATCTTATTGCTATACTTACACAAGCTATGAATCATTCTGGACTTCCAAATGAACAGAGAAGGGAACAATATTCTATTGAGTCCTTCATGAGGCAACACCCACCTTCTTTCAATGGGTCTTCCGATCCACTTGTTGCTGAACAATGGATCAGTTCCACTAAAAAGATATTTTCAGTTCTTCAATGTTCTGAAAATGATAAAGTCATCTTAGCAGTATATCGTTTGGAAGGTGAAGCTGATCAATGGTGGAATATTATCAAGAATACGAGGCCAAGAGATGAAATTGAGTCCATGGAATGGGACGAGTTCAAGAACTTGTTTTTCAGTAAGTACTTTTCTCGTATTCTTCGAACAAAGATGGAAAAGGAGTTTCTTGAGCTGAAGTAGAAGGATGATGAATCTGTTGGTATATACGAAATGAATGTTTCAAGACTTGCAAGGTATGCATCTGGTATTATCATCCAACCTGAAAGTAAAGTTGATCGATTTTTCAGTGGCTTAAAACCAAGTCTTCGAAGGGCATTAGCTATAAGAGACTATAGTAGCTATGAAGAAATTGTGCGTTGTGCTATCAAGGTAGAAATGGGAGTTGGTGTTACATATCCATCTCATGGTTTTGACAAGAAATGAAAGATGGAGTTCAAGGAGAAATCTCAGAATAATGGTGAAAAGAAGATGAATGTTTCCTTATGCACAAAGTGTGGAAAGAAGCATGGTGGAGATTGTCTTAAAGGGACTAGAAAATGTTTTAACTATGGAAATTAAGGTCATCGAGCAGCTGAGTGTCAAAGTAATGGAAAAAGGGATTCTAATGATGTGAATAAAGCAAACACTGCAGAGAACGCACCACCAACACTTCAATGCTTCATGTGCAAGGAAATGGGGCATTATGCTAATAAATGCCCTAATCCAAGGGTTAGTGATGATCGACATGAGCAACCGCTTAAGGCAAAGGACAAAGGGAAGTCACATGCGATCACCATTGGTGATGTTGAATATGATAACGATGTGGTGGAATGATTAAGTGTTTATGTAATGGGACTCCAAAATAATGTTGTATCATAAAGTATTGGAATATTTATGTATTGGTCTAATGTGGTATTCAAAGTGATTGAGATATTTTTGGAAATAAGATGATATGCGCATAAAGAAGGGAAACGAGAAAATGAAATGTTTAACAGTATTCATGAGCTCATGATTGATATAAGGACTAAGTGATGTCATGGTTTGAGTATATGGAATTTTGAGGATTTTGGTATGTGAAAAACTTGTAACTGCATTCATGTTTCAATGGGTATTCATTCTTCAAGAGAATACATGATTAAGGTATTCACATGTTTGTAATTTGACCAACAAGATATATCTTATGATATATGGGGGATAAATGATGGCATTCAAGTAATCATTTTCTTTATACTATGAGCATGGACCGAAGTATTTTAGATAAGCCTAAATACTAGAATGGATTATGTTGGACATAAGTTAGGATAAAACGTTTTTCGATATTATTGATGGGATGTTATAGTAATATAGTTTTTGAAAAAAAGACAACATGTAGGACGAGCGACAGCCCATCGCGTCGGACAAGGCTGTGGGAATCGAACCCACAACCGAAGTGCGACTGGCCTTTATCGCCTACCACTGGCCTACAGGAAGTCTTTGTTTAGTAGAAACTAGTTCTATTATATTAAGCAGTATGATATATGAAGTATAAGTCCATTTTAGGAACCATATATGATTAATCTCACTATAGAATGAATTATGTATATTTAATAACTTTTTCTAACCTTTTGTTTAAGACAGATGGAATGACCCGTCATTCTATCACATGATCTGCTAACACTTCAAGAATAACAAATTCAACTTCATTTATTTAAGAGATGAAGTGGAAATTGTTCAAGGCACGAACAATAGTGAGATTGTACCAAAATAAAGTAAGTATTTATTCTAATTCAAATTCTTCAACTTTAGGGAAACGATCTTGAAAACAAAAAATGTTGTCCTAGTGCTCTTATATCTGATTAATCAGATGGTACCTTAGATAGTCAAAAATTTATGGCTTTGTGATTGCTGGCTTTTCCATAGCCATGTTCTCTACCACTCTCCATCAGAACAAGATGGTTAGATTTCTCTTCCATATCCATATTTTCACCTATGTGGAAACCCAGTGATTAGTTTATTTGGGTAACCGTTACGTTTCATACTTTTGTTTTTAAATATTGGTTTTGATATTCCTTTTTACGATGTGGGTTTCTATTAAAGAAACTTTCGAATAGTAAACCATTTATAACCCCGACGAATTTCGAGGGCGAAATTCATTTTAAGGGGGGTAGAATGTAACAGCCCGAGATTTTATGAAAAATATTCTTTTTAATTTTATCAATGTCTTGTGTTGTACGCTACACCAAAAGGAGCTTGCACAACACGCATCTTTGACTTTCCTTGCTTTACACTCAATCGCAACCTTCCTCGATAGCGTGTGTAGTACGCAATACTGAGTTTCACGAAACAACGATATGCTATTAAAATATTATTAAAACTAGCTGTTATGAATAGTAATAACCACTTTTTAAATTTTAGAAATTTTATCTCTCAAAATGGACTTCATTTTTGGATTCGGAGTATCGAATTTAGCCTAAGGTGAAATTTTGGTACTTTTCGGATAACTTTCATATTCTGATGAATAGTGAAAATTACTAAATTATAATTAAAAACAACTTTTTTAATCGAAATAATTAATAGTGATAAATTATTAATTTGAGTGGTTTTAAAGTATATTTAGAATATATTTTTACAATTTAATACAATTTTGGTCATTGAATGTAATTTCACATTTAAACCAGACATAATCAAGTGTCAATCTTTTGATAGATATTGTTTCTTAAAAACACGCTATTTGTTTTAACAGCGGGATTTAATTATAAAATTAATTAATGCAACTTCTATGTTATGAATTTGGTAAAATAGACTTCATTTTTGAATTTGGAATATAAAATATAGCTTAGGATGAAATTTTGGCATTGTTCTGAAAAACATCAATTTTTGATGAATAGTGAAACTACTAAGTGGTAGTTAAAAAACTGAATTTTTCATAAAACTTAATTTTACCACTTCTGTAAATGGAATTTCAAAAATCCGAGAGACACGGTTGATGTCAGTAAGTAAAATGTGGTTCAATGAGATGAAAATAATTCTTGGTGAATAATAACTTTTTTCTTTTATTTACCACGGTTAAAAGTAAATAGGGTAATTAAGGGTAAAGATGATATTATTATTACCCTAACACATGTCCTAATTATATTGGATAAGTGTAATTCGACCAAAAACAAACTTAGGAATAAAATATGACCATTTAGGCCCACTTGGATTAGATTAGGACATTTATTATTAATTTATTTAAAGAAGGGTTAAAAGAGTTAAAATCAAAGTTTTATTACTAAAACATTTTTAATATGGGGTTACACATAAGATAAATTCGGCTATAAATATTCATTAGAAAGATAAAAAGATTTCCTACATAATGGTATTTTATATGTAATTTTTAGACATTAAATAATTTAATTTATTTATGACACAACGATGATGCAGTAATTATCTTATTAATGAAATATTGACATAATTGATATTATAAATACCAAAATAAATGTAATTTAAGACTTTTTATTAATTACACTAATTTTATAGGTTACTATGATATATTAGTGTTGATTTAATCAACTTGGTTCGAACATATAATTCTGTTATGACTTTCACAAAAATCTTATATCAAATAGTGTCAAAATTGACACAAAATAGTTTTTAAATCAAATATTATATTATTAATTGTTATTTTATTCCTAAAAATCTAAGGTTCGGAAAAATGACTTAGATAAGGATATATGTATTAATAATATACAATTTCGGGTTCTTTTGGCATGTTATAGTAAGTGTATTAACCATATAGTGAAAGAAATCAAAAAGACACGGTAAAAGTTAAATTATTTAACTTAGAGTTAAATCTAATTGATAAGGTTAAAATAATACCCTAAACTTGTCTAAATACTATTGGGTGATAGGATTTCGACCCGTCCCCACTTTATCTGCGAAATAAGACCCTTTGGAACAATTATAAACCGATTTTTACTTTAATATAAAATAATATTTTGAGATATTCCTAAGGTGCCCCTCTCCTCCCTTATAAAAGGGCACCTCCTCCCCCTCCTCCTCACACCAATTTGAGCACTCAAGCTCGGCCAACCCCTGAAATTTTCTCCTCTCCAATTCCCTAGAATAATAATATAGGTCCTGGTCTCCTTCAAAGACCAATCTTAGTTCCCTAAGTGGAGGATTCAAAGAGGCGTTCCAAAGAAGAGGTAATATCCATTACCGATCTTTTGAATTTTTTCTTCTTCAACTTCTTCTTCTTTAGTTGTTTCATTATAAAGTAATAACATCAGTATTACTTACATACTGATATGTTATTATAAATATGAAACAACCCTAATTCACCTTCTATCCATCCTACAGAAAAATGAAATCACCGCGCGTGCGTACGTACGGAATACCGTCTCCACGTCGTGGTGTAATATATTTTCCACCACCACCTTAATAGGATGGGTATAATGGTGTAATGAGTAACTATATATGATTATTATAAATTGATATTGATACTGAAATAGTCTACATACACTTCAACATAATTCCACGACCATGGGAACGATATCATCGCTCGTGCGTACGTACGGACTACCGTCTCCACGACGCGATGAGATTCATTCTCAATGATTAACCATTAATGAATGATTATAAAGTATATATAATAATTACTAATGAAATATATTACCTAATAATGATACTGTAATTATTTATATTTATATGTCTGTCATCTACTTAATTCCATTCAATTCAATAAGGAAACGAAAACAGCATTCATGCGTACGTACGGACTACCGTCTCCATGAACGGTGTATTTCTTTCCATTTACTGATTTATTATATATGTATATTCTGAATATATATATATATATATAAATCATTTTTTATATTCTGGAATTATGTAATCATGATCTAAGTAATCATATGAATAATTACAAGTTAAAAACACGAACGACAAATCAGACGATATTACCCAAAATGCTACTTTAACATGAATTTACAAAAGAACGGGTAATATAAAGTCATAAGTGGACCATATATGATATTATAAAAATAAATATGATTCTGGAATTACTCAATAACATGATTTAAATCATTATACAGGAGGTTCGGACACTTACAAAGCAAGTCGGACCTAAGGTAAGGAAAATATCACAATCTCATTTTTATCCGAGATTGTTTATTCGTAAGTATTTATTGGGGTGTATTTTTTCATCCACATCCATGTTCCCTCAATATGTAATATTATTTCCATCCTTCTACAATTGTTTAAATCCAATTTTACCCTTCAGTGGGTTTTTAGTAAAAGATATGAAAGGAATCTTTTGTCGTTTTTCGTACGAGGTACTTTTTGACTTTTCCGACAAAAGTACGAAGAATGTTTTTTTAACTTATACGGAATGAATGGATTTTTTAAAACATTATTTCCAAGAAAAATTCTTTACAAGTTTTCAAGTTTATTTTTAATCAACTTCTTTTATTTTAAAGTCGTATGACATGTTATGAAAGGAAAAATGTTTTTTTTGAAGTAGAAAGGATATTTTCCTCAAGAATGGAGTTCAAGTATTTTATCAAAATTATTTTCCATCTAAGAGAATAAAAGGGTTCTGTTTTTATCCCTATTATTACATTGGTTTTATTAGGTTGTGATGAAAATATTTTTTATGAATTCCTTTATCTTATATGAATTGTTTTATGATGTCATGTTGTTTAAGAATCCCATTTTTATTACATGGGTTACGCTATGATGTATGGTTTATGATTATGAGGCACACATAAGAAAGGATTCATTATAATATGGGTGGGACCTATATCTCCCTCCAATGCATTGGGTAAAGATTTTATATCTCATGAGATAGACATGGCTGGAACGGTAGGTTATACCGGTTCAGTGAAACAGGACTGGAATGAGGGTGACTCGGTTCAGAAAGGGACTTTGTCCACTAAGATAGTCTTGGCAATAAGTCATGACTAACAAGAAATGATTTTCCATGATTATGTGTGCATGCCACAAAGTTTCAAGTTTTATGTTATGATTATGGGGATCTCATTTTCACTGCCATGATTTATCCCATGTTATGAAATTATGATCTCTTTTGCAGGATAAGATTTCCAAAAGTTATGTGCCTATGTATATAATGTGATTGATATTTATTTTGTTTACCCTTACTGAGTATTTGAGCTCACCCTTTTATGTTTTCTTTTCCCCAGGATATAAAGAAAGGTTTTAGGTATAAAAAAAATAAGATCTTTATGGGAGATGTTGAAGATCTTTCACCAGGAATTAGAAGATTATATTCCGTGTTTCCAAAGACACTAAACTATTACGATCCTTGTGTGTGTGTTTTTGTTATGTACTAAGTATTCCACAAATGTAATGTAATGTCAATGTACGTCAGGCTTCGGGTCTCTACACGTTGGGTACTGAATTAAATTTTAGTACAACTTTTTATCCTCAATCAGATAGGCAGTTAGAACGAACAATTCAGACCTTAGAGGATATGCTACGAGCTTGTTCTATGGATTATCAGGGAAGTTGGGACCAACATCTTTCTTTGGTTGAGTTTTCTTATAATAACAGTTTTCATTCCAGTATACAGATGGCACCATTTGAGGCATTATATGGGAAGCGGTATCGAACTCCAGCTTTCTGAGATGAAGTGGGTGAAAGGAAGTTGATGGGACCAGAATTGGTAGAAGAGATGGCAGAAAAAATTCACCTGATTCAGAAACACATGAGAACAGCTCAGAGCATGCAGAAGAGTTCTGCGGACAACAGGAGGAAGGATCTCTCTTTTGAGGTAGGTGATCATGTTTTTCTCAAAGTCTCACCATGGAAAAGTGTGATGCGATTTGGTAAGAAAGGAAAGCTGAGTCCAAGGTTCATTGGACCATATGAAATTCTGGAGAGAGTTGGATCAGTTGCTTACCGAGTGTCTTTACATCCGATTTTATCTCAGGTACACAATGTTTTTCATGTTTCGATGTTGAGAAAGTACATGCCAGATCCATCTCATGTTTTGAGTCCAGAGGTAGTTCAGCTGGAAGAGAACCTATCTCTTGAGGAACAACCATTCCAGATTTTTTTCCCCAGGGAGCAAGTGTTACGTAATATGGTGATTAATCAGGTAAAGGTTTTGTGTAAAAACCACTTTATGGAAGAGGCAACATGGGAATCTGAAAATGCAATGAGGGATAAGTACCCCCATTTATTCGATAAGTAAATAAATTGCGGGGATGAAATTTTCAAAAGGGGGGAAGGATGTAACATCACAAGTAAGTAATGAATAATAGATATTTTTATCTATGTCTATTAATTAATTAGATAGTGTTTTAGAGGCTTAAAATGAAAATAAATCCAATATTAAGCATGGAATACAATAATATTTTTTAAAGGATTGTTTTACTGCCTTTTGATGGAAAACCATTTTTAAATCTATATTTTGACAATTTAATAAGCTATTTTGGTCAAAATAAACTTATTATCTATGATTGGGACATCAAAATTTACTTTGTGTGAAATTTTGGTATTTTTCCGATAAAGTTCATTTTTTAATGAATAGTGAAAATGTTGTATTATAATTAAAAACCCCTTTTTAATCTAATTTATTTATATTATTAGATTATCTTTTGAATTGTTTTTGAAGTGAAATTAGAATATATTTTTACCATTTTATCCAATGTTGGTCATTGGAATCAATTTCACTTTGAAATTGGACTTAAACTAGTGTCAATCTTTTGATACTTATTGTTTCATAAAAACACGCTATTTGTCATGATAGCGGGAATTAATTATTAAATTAAATAATGCATCTTATATGTCTTGAATTTTGTAAAATAGATATCATTTTTGAATTCAGAATACCAAATATAGCTTAGGGTGAAGTTTTTGTATCTTTCTGAAAATCATCAATTTTTGATGAATAGTGACACCACTAAGTGGTAGTTAAAGAAACTGATTTTTCGTTTAAATGAAACTTTGCCACTTCTGTGATTTGATTTTCAAAAATACGACATACATGGTTTTCATTAATAAGTAAAATGAGGTTCAATGAGATGAAAATAATGTTTTGGTGAATAGTAACTTTTAAGTTCTTAATCGCGATTAGAGGTAATTAGTGTGGTTTAAGGTAAAAATAATGTTTTAATAATATGAGATGAGCATGAAACATGTCCTACCCTCATTGGATGTGTCATGGCCGAACAAGACAATCCATGGGTCAACTTGGGGACCCCATGGAGCCACTTTGGTTGGGAAATGACATAAATAACTTTTTATTTAATGTTAAAGTAAAAATGACACAAACATGAGATGTTTTTCTAAAAAAAATTATTACATAGGGTTATACAAGTCATATTTTTTTATTATAAATAGTAATTGTAAAGCTAAAAATATTTCCTACATCATAGTATTTTTTTTATAATTTGTAGACTTTAAATAAATTAATGTATTTATGACATCATGATGATGCAGCGATTACCTCATTAATAAAGGATTTAAATAAAATTTAAAGATAATGTAAAATCTAAGACCTAAAAATGTCCAAAACATATTGGGTGGGTATATTTAGAACCCTTATCACCTTAGACTCGAATTATATAAATGTGGGACCTCTTAAATCCGAATTCCATTTTAAAATAAAGTGACTTTTCTTTACTTTCCAAGAGTGCCCCTCCTCTCCTCTTATAAAAGGCCCCCACCTCTACCTCCTTACCCACACTTCAAAAGACTTTGGATCGGCCAACCCCTGCTCATTTTGTCTCTCCACTTCCCTATTTTACTCCTTGAAGCCTCACATTGGGCATAAGTCTTCCCAAGGAAGCCTTTGAGCTCAAACCACAGGGAGTTACCCGATTTTAAGGTAATGTCTTCACATGAGTCCTTTTGTTTTATTTTGCTTCTCCACCCCCCTAAACTCTTTTTATTCATTTATTTTGTATCAAATCCAGTAACTTCAATATACTAGGATGTTTTTATAAGAAGGATTCTAGCTACACTTACACACACCTACATCTAATGTTTAAAGGACATACTGTTTCTGTGGATGGTGAATTTATGCCTCCCGAAACGATGATTGTTCAACATTCTTTTAACACCTTCAAAGGTGGGCATTAAGATCACACTATATTTATATATGATATATAATATGTTTATGTTTTCCTTAAGCTTCTGTATTTTCCATGTTGGGCATACCTTTATGGTTTCCATTATGGTTAAACGCGATATCTTCATTTAAGGAAGTGCGGACTACCGCCCCCCTCAAAGTGATTTGATTCGTTAAATACCTTATGTGGGATGTATAAAGTATGGAACTATGATATTATATATGATATTGGAATTATAATATACCTTTATATCATTATGATTCCATTCTATAAAATACTAAATAGAAATGAAAGTAGTGTTCATGCGTACGTACGGCTTACCGTCTCCATGAACGGTGCATTTCATTTCTTACCTCTAAATGATTATGTAATATTATAAAGGCATGTATATACTGGATATATATGATATATATGATATATAAATCATGATTATAATTCTGTATATAATGGATACATGAACAACTTGTAATTATAAAGGGCTTATTTTTGACTCAAGTACCAATGATCTTTAAAACGACCGTTATTAACTTAAATAATTACATAGTGTTCATGACATGGAAATAAGTGATATAAAAGGAATAATGAACTTGAAAAAGGTTCTTAAACAAGTAGAAATTAACTCAAGTTTATTATTCAGGAGATTAAAGAACGACTGAGTCAAGTCGGACCCGAGGTATGGGACTTCGTCTCAATCTCCTTTCATTGAGACATATTTTGTTTTATACACAACCGTCTTATACACGGTGTATAAACCCCTTTGACTTTTACGTTTATTCAAAAGGGATATTTTTTATACAAAGCATTTACTAAACGACAAAAGGGAATGTTTTTGTCGTACGTACGCGGTGACAACGATTTCTCCGCCGCCGTGACCATTATTTGAGTTTCGGCTTCCTCTACAAGCCAAACCTTTTTTTAAGAAAAATAAATACCATCTTTTACATTTCTTTTATTTTGGTATTGAAAATTGTTTTCATAATGTTTTTATATCAATGTGTTGTATTGATATCTTGTGATTGAAAGGTGTAAATGTTATGTTTCCTTTATGCATGTTTTATGTGATACGATTATGTTGATGTTCATGGGAATTATTATGAAGACGGGTGGTTCTGTGATAGACTAAGGGCGGGTGAGCCTGATATAGCTCTCCAATGCATTGGGTAACTCGAAGGAGTGAAACATTAAGGTTTCTCCGAAGATATATAGGGAATATACTGTGATGGGTATTCCAAACGTAACCAAGAGGGTTACTCCCTTCGTAAGAATGTTATGAATGCCTCAAGTTACCTTTATGTCTTATGATTTCTATGATTTATTCATGATTTGATGAGGTATGTTAAATTGCTTATGTTTTATGGGTAAAGTATGATTTAATTCTTATGTATATATATACCCATGTTTCCTTTCCATATTTTTATATCTCTTAGTGAGATTTTTATGCTCATCCCATGTTTTTTTGAAATGTTTTTCACAGGTCAAGGGAAAGGTACATGATATGATGATAGTGTCAAGGAAGTGTCAAGAAAGAATCCATGTTTTATTTTAAATATGTTTCCATTGATGGGAAATAATAATACTATCTTTATGTAACCACTTTTTTTATATGTGGAATGTAATGCACGTTTTATGATCTAATTCTCTAAAACTCTAAACCCGAAAAGATCCTCAATGTGTAATCTTGTAATAACTCAAGATTAAGTAAGGTTTGAGGCTGGGGCCTCATAGTTGGTATCAAAGGCAGGTTTAGATAAATTTAGGAGTTATAATTATATTAAATGATTATCCAAAAATATTTTTTTATGGTCAAATTGAAGTGATATAGAATTTGAAGATTACAATGCTGCTTCATCTAAGACATGTTTTTTCAGAATGGTTTTTCGCAGAGGAAACAGGGAAGCAGTGCTAGGAAGGCATGCAGAAGGAAATAACCTTCCGAATCAGAATCCTGAGATGGTCGGAATTGGAACTGAACAGTTTGTTGCAGTAATGGCGCAGTTGACTCAAGCAATAAATGGTGGTGGCATCCATGCACGAGATCATCCAGATCAACCACAGAGGAACATGTCAGTGGTGGAACATTTCATGAGGCAACATCCCCCATCATTCAGAGGATCATCTGACCTTGTGTTAGCTGAAGGGTGGATTAAAGCACTGGAGAATATTTTCGATTTCATGGGGTGTTCAGACAATCAAAAGGTTAGTCTTGCTATTTACCATTTGGAGGGTGAGGCAGATCAGTGGTGGCCTATGGTTAAAAATATCAGGGACACCGATGAGATTGATGCTCTTGATTGGGATGAATTCAAAGGTATATTTCTTGAGAAGTATTTTCCTAAGGCTATTCGACTTAGGATGGAAAAACAATTTTTGGAATTGAGGCAAGAGGAAGACTCAGTGGCTACCTATAAAGAAAGGTTCACTCGATTGGCAAGGTATGCTCCAAATTTTATCCGAGACCTTGATAGTAAAATCAATCGTTTTTACTAAGGATTAAAGGCAAAATATCGAAGGGCATTATCTTCTTATGAGTTTAAAAGTTATGAAAATCTTGTTCTATGTGTGGAGAAGGTGGAAATAGAGTTTGCCTATGATCAAGTGTTTTATAACAACCAACAGAAGAAGAGACCGAGGTGGAAGGAGAAAGGTAAGAATTCTTCAAAAAAGTCTGATGGTAAGAAAACTAAGTTTCCAGTTTGTGATAAATGTGGCAAATGGCATGCTGGGGAATGTCTTCTGAATTCTGGAAAGTTCTACCGATGTGGTAAGATGGGACATAAGGCTCGTGATTTCACTGAAAAGGATCAAGGTGAAGGTAAGACCAAATTTTATTTAGAGTTAGTGAAATGTTATAAGTGCAATGAGATGGGTCACTATACAAACAAGTGACCGAAAAAGAGCTTGAGTGATGGGAAGCAGTTATACTACAAGCAGAAAGGGGTGGTGAAATCCTTTGCAACTACTTCAGCAGATGTCGGGCCATCAAATGAAGTTGTATCAGGTACTTTGTTTGTTTTTTCAGATTATTCCAGTGTGTTGTTTGATTCGGGGTCTACACATTCTTTCATCTCTGAAAACATTTCTAGTAAAATGGGAATACCATCTCAAGAAATGACTCCTGAACTTTTGGTAAAAACACATGGGGGAAATGATGAGGCAAAAAGAATTTATAAGAATCTTCTTATCCATATATATGGAAAGAACCTACTTGCAAAACTTATTGTTCTACCTCTATTAGAGTTTGATGTTATCCTGTGTATGGATTGGCTCTCTATTTACCATGCTAATATTGACTGTAGAGCTAAATAAGTTTCTTTTCAGAAAGAATTTAAGTTTGTGTACAAGAATGAACCCTTACTGTTGATAACATATCAATAGGCCATGAAACTTGTAAAATATGGAAATGAATGTTACCATGCAAACATCGTTTAAAATAAAGGAACTTTTCAGATTAATGATGTGCCAGTGGTAAATGAGTATCCTAATGTTTTTCCTAATGAGTTGCCTGGAATAATACCATATCGGGATGTTGAGTTTACCGTTGACTTAGTTCCTGATGCTAAGCCAATTTCAAAACCCCCTTATCGAATGGCTCAAATTGATCTTTTAGAGTTGAAGGAGCAATTGTATGATTTATTAGAGAAATGTTTCAGTCGACCTAGCACATCACCAAGGGGTGCTCCTGTTTTATTTGATAAAAAGAAAGATGGTTCAATGAGACTTCTCATTGATTATAGAGCCTTGAATAACATCACTGTTAAGAACAAATATCCTTTGCCTCATATCGATGATTTGTTTGATCAGGTCCAGGGAGATCAGTATTTTTCAATGATTGACTTGAGATCGGGGTACCATCAGCTGAAGGTAAAGGAAGCAGATGTTCCGAAGACCGCGTTCCGTACAAGATATGTCCATTATGAATTTGTAGTAATGCCTTTTGGGTTGACCAATGCACCTGCTGTATTCCTAGACTTAATGAATAGAATTTTTTATGAGTTCTTGGATAAGATTGTTGTGGTTTTCATTGATGATATTTTGGTGTTTTCTAAAAGTAAATAAGAACATGAAAGACATTTAAGTGTCATTTTGCAATCCTTGAACGAAAACAAACTGTATGGAAAATTCAGCAAGTGCGAGTTTTGGTTGCAACAAATTTCTATCCTTGGTCACCTTGTTTCTAAATAAGGGATAACTATTATCCTGCAAAAACAAAAGTTGTGGAAGAATGGCCAAGACCCACAAATGTAATAGAGATTCGTAGATTCCTTGGTTTGGCACGCTATTACCGAAGGTTTGTTAGAAATTTTTCACGGTTATCTAGTCCAATGACTAAGCTAACTCGGAAGGGTGTTAAGTTTATCTGGACAAAAGAATGTGATGATTGTTTTCAGGAATTGAAAAGTAGATTGGTGAAAGCTCCAGTTTTGGCACTACCTTCCAGGAATGGTGAGTTTGTTATCTACAGTGATGCTTAATTGAAAGGACTTGGTTGCGTCCTAATACAGAATGATCAGGTAATTGCATATGCTTCACGTCAGTTGAAAACTCATGAGGTAAATTACCCTACACATGATTTGGAATTAGTTGTTGTTGTTTTTGCTTTAAAAATTTGGAGGCATCATTTGTATGGAGTAAAGTATGAAATATATACTGATCACAAATGTTTAAAGTATATATTCACATAGAAAGAGTTAAACATGAGACAGAGGAGATGGATGGAATTAATCAAGGATTATGATTGTACAATTCATTACCATCTAGGAAAATCAAATAAAGTGGTTGATGCTTTGAGTCGAAAAAGTAATGCTTCATTAACAATGTTGCGTTTGGAACATGATCCTTTGGTTAAGGATTTGATGAACTTTGGAATAGACGTTTTTGGCACATGATGTTCTTCTATTTTGTTTCAAGTATCAATGAAATCTTCTCTATCAGACAGAATCATGAAAGAATAGAAGCAAGATAGTGAGTTGCAGAAAAAGGTAGAGCTGGTTCAGAAAGGTAAGTTGCCTGAATTCAACATTGATAGTGATTGTGTTTTGAGATTTGGGAAGAGATTGTGTGTGCCTTGTGATTCACAGTTGAAGAGAGAGTTGTTATGTGAAGCCTATAGTTCTCCGTTTTCAGTTCATCCTGGTAGTACTAAGATGTATAGAGATCTGTGGGAGTATTACTGGTGGGATGGAATGAAAAGAGATATTGCTGATTTTACTGTGAATTGTTTGACATGTCAATAGGTTAAAGAAGAGAGGTAGTTACCGAAAGGGATTTTTCAGCCTTTACCAGTGCCAGATTGGAAATGGGAGAATATATCCATGGATTTTGTTGTGGGATTACCGAAGACATCTCGAGATAATAATGAAATATGGGTTATTTTTGATTGCTTGACTAAATCTGCTCATTTCTTTGTTATAAGAGATACTTTTTCCCTAGATTAAATTTCCCGTTTGTATCTTAAAGAGATAGTCAGGTTTCATGGAGTTCCTCTCTCCATTGTATCTGATCGTGATCCCAGGTTTACTTCTAACTTTTGGAAAGGCCTTCAGATGTTGTTGGGTACTGAATTAAATTTTAGTACAGCTTTTCATCCTCAATCAGATAGGCAGTCAAAATGAACAATTCAGACCATGGAGGATATTCTACGAGCATGTTATATGGATTATCAGGGAATTTGGGACCAACATCTTTCTTTGGTTGAGTTTTCTTATAATAATTGTTTTCATTCCAGTATATAGATGGCACCATTTGAGGCATTATATGGGAAGCGGTGTCGAAATCCAGCTTTCTGGGATGAATTGGGGGAAAGGAAGTTGATGGGACCAGAATTGGTAGAAGAGATGGCATAAAAAGTTCCGATGATTCAGAATCACATGAGAATAGCTCAGAGAAGGCAGAAGAGTTATGCGGACAACAGGAGGAAGGATCTCTCTTTTGAGGTAGGTGATCATGTTTTTCTCAAAGTCTCACCATGGAAAAGTGTGATGTGATTTGGTAAGAAAGGAAAGCTGAGTCCAAGGTTCATTGTACCATATGAAATTCTGGAGAGAGTTGGATCAGTTGCTTACCGAGTGGCATTACCTCCGAGTTTATCTCAGGTACACAATGTTTTTCATGTTTCGATGTTGAGAAAGTACATGACAGATCCATCTCATGTTTTGAGTCCAGAGGTAGTTCAACTGGAAGAGAACCTATCTTATGAGGAACAACCAGTCCAGATTTTTGACCCCAGGGAGCAAGTGTTAAAGAATAAGGTGATTAATCAGGTAAAGGTTTTGTGGAAAAACCACATGATGGAAGAGGCGACATGGGAATATGAAAATGCAATGAGGGATAAGTACCCCCATTTATTCGATAAGTAAATAAATTGTGGGGTTGAAATTTTCTAAAGGGGGGAAGGATGTAACATCCCATGTAAGTAATAAATAATATATATTTTTATCTATGTCTATTAATGAATTATATAGTGTTTTAGCGGCTTAAAATGAAACTAAATCCAATCTTAAGCATGGAATACACTAATATTTTTTAAAGGATTGTTTTACTACCTTTTGATGGCAAACCATTTTTAAATATATCTTTTGACAATTTTATAAGATATTTTTGTCAAAATAAACTTAATATTTATGATTGGGACATCAAAATTTACTTTGTGTGAATTTTTGGTATTTTTCCGATAAATTTCATTTTTTAATGAATAGTGAAAAAATGTTGTATTTTAATTCAAAACCCCTTTTTAATCTAAATTTTTTATATTATTAGACTATCTTTTGAATTGTTTTTGAAGTGAAATTAGAATATATTTTTACCATTTTATCCAATGGTGGTCATTGGAATCAATTTCACTTTGAAATTGGACTTAAAATAGTGTCAATCTTTTGATACTTATTGTTTCATAAAAACACGCTATTTGTCATGACAGCGGGAATTAATTATTAAATTAATTAATGCATCTTATATGTTTTGAATTTTGTAAAATAGACATCATTTTTGAATTTAGAATATCAAATATAGCTTAGGGTGAAGTTTTGGTATATTTCTGAAAAACTTCAATTTTTGATGAATAGTGACACCACTAAGTGGTAGTTAAAGAAACTGATTTTTCGTTTAAATGAATCTTTTCCACTTCTGTGATTTGATTTTAAAAAATCAGACATACATGGTTGTCATTAAGAAGTAAAATGTGGTTCAATGAGATGAAAATAAATTTTTTGTGAATAGTAACTTTTAAGTTCTTAATCGCGATTAGAGGTAATTAGTGTGGTTTAAGGTAAAAATAATGTTTTAATAATATGTGATGAGCTTGAAACATGTCCTACCCTCATTGGATGTGTCATGGACGACCAGGACAATCCATGGGTCAACTTGGGGACCCCATGGAGCCACTTTGGTTGGGAAATGACATAAATAACTTTTTATTTAATGTTAAAGTAAAAAATGACACAAACATGAGATGTTTTACTAAAACAATTTTTACATAGAGTTATTCAAGTCATATTTTTTTATTATAAATAGTAAATGGAAATCTAAAAACATTTCCTACATCATATGTTGTTTTTATAATTTTTAGACTTTAAAAAAATTAAATTATTTATGAAATCATGATGATGCAGTGATTACCTCATTAATAAAGGATTTAAATAAAATGGAAAGATAATGTAAAATCTAAGACCTACACTTGTCCAAAACCTATTGCTTGGGTATATTTCAAACCCTTATCACCCTAGCGTCGAATTATATCAATGTGGGACCTCTTAAATCTGAATTCCATTTTAAAATAAAGTGACTTTTCTTTACTTTCCTAGAGTGCCCCTCCTCTCCTCTTATAAAAGGCCCCCACCTCTACCTCCTTACCCACACTTCCAAAGACGTTGCTCGGCCAACCCCTGCTCATTTTTTCTCTCCACTTACCTCTCTTACTCCTTGAAGCCTCACTTTGGGCAGAAGTCTTCCCAAGGAAGCCTTTGAGCTCAAACCAAAGAGAGTTACCCAATTTTAAGGTAATGTCTTCACTTGAGTCCTTTTGTTTTATTTTGCTTCTCCAACCCCCTAAACTCTTTTTATTAATTTCTTTTGTAACAACTCTAATATCTTCAATATACTAGGATGTTTTTATAAGAATTATTCGAGCTACACTTTCACACACCTACATCTAATGTTTGAAGGACATACTGTTTCTGTGGATGGTGAATTTATGCCTCCTGAAACGATGATTGTTCAACATTGTTTTAACATCTTCAAAGGTGGCCATTAATATGTAACTATATTTATATATGATATATAATATTTTTATGTTTTCCTTAAGCTTCTGTATTTTTCATGTTGGGCATACCTTTATGGTTTCCATTATGGGTAAACGCGATATCTTCATTTAAGGAAGTGCGGACTACCGCCCCCTCAAAGTGATTTGATTCGTTAAATACCATATGTGGGACGTATAAAGGATGGAACTATGATATTATATATGATATTGGAATTATAATATACCTTTATACCATTATGAATCCATTCTATAAAATACGAATTAGAAATGAAAGTAGTGTTCATGCGTACGTATGGCTTACCGTCTCCATGAACGGTGCATTTCATTTCATACCTCTAAATGATTATGTAATATTATAAAGGCATGTATATACTGGATATATATGATATATACATCATGATTATCATTCTGGATATAATGGATACATGAACAACTTGTAATTATAAAGGGATTATTTTTTACTCAAGTACAAATGATCGTTAAAATGACCGTTATTAACATAAATAATTACATAGTGTTCATGAAATGGAAATAAGTGATATAAAAGGAATAATGAAATTGAAAAAGGTTATGAAACAAGTAGAAATTAACTCAAGTTTATTATTCAGGAGATTAAAGAACGGCTGAGTCAAGTCAGACCCGAGGTATGGGACTTCGTCTCAATCTCCTTTCATTGAGGCATATTTTGTTTTATACACAACCTTCTTTTATACGGTGTATAAACCCCTTTGACTTTTACATTTATTCAAAAGGGATATTTTTTATACGAAGCGTTTAATAAACGACAAAAGGGAATGTTTTTGTTGTACGTACGCGGCGACAACGACTTCTCCGCCGCCGTGACCATTATTTGAGTTTCGGCTTCCTCTACAAGCCATACCTTTTTTAAGAAAAATAAATACCATCTTTTACTTTTCTTTTATTTTGGTATTGAAAATTGTTTTAATAATGTTTTTATATCAATGTGTTGTATTGATATCTTGTGACTGAAAGGTGGAAATGTTATGTTTCCTTTATGCATGTTTTATGTGATACAATTATGTTGATGTTCTTTGGCATTATTATGAAGACGGGTGGTTCCGTGATAGACTAAGGGCGGGTGAGCCCGATATAGCTCTCCAATGAATTGGGTAACATGAAGGAGTGAAAATTTAAGGTTTCTCCGAAGAGATTTAGGGAATATACTGTGATGGGTATTCCAAACATAACCAAGAAGGTTACTCACTACGTAAGAATGTTATGAATGCCTCAAGTTACCTTTATGTCTTATGATTTCTAAGATTTATTCATGATTTGATGAGGTATGTTAAAGTGCTTATGTTTTATGGGTAAATTATGATTTCATTCTTATGTATATATGTACCCATGTTTCCTTTCCATATTTTTATATCCCTTACTGAGCTTTTTATGCTCATCCCATGTTTTTTGAAATGTTTTTCACAGGTCAAGGGAAAGGTACATGATATGATGATAGTGTCAAGGAAGTGTCAAAAAAGAATCCATGTTTTATTTTAAATATGTTTCCATTGATGGGAAA
Source organism: Viscum album (assembly GCA_963277665.1). NCBI lineage: Eukaryota > Viridiplantae > Streptophyta > Magnoliopsida > Santalales > Viscaceae > Viscum > Viscum album. The sequence continues at coordinate 510,603,559 of OY728142.1, read as the reverse complement.
GAATAATACTATCTTTGTGTAACCACTTTGTTTACATGTGGAATGTAATGAAGGTTTTATGATCTAATTCTCTAAAACTCTAAACACGAAAAGATCATCAATGTGTAATCTTGTAATAACTCAAGATTAAGTAAGGTTTAAGGCTGGGGCCTTATATGGATTCACATTAAGGTTTCCAAAATCTATAGTAGATAGAACCACACTCTCCAAATAATGTTGTAGTAAAGCCAGCGGTTCTCATTTACACATCTAACTACATTGTACTCTTATCCCCATAGTGTGAAGATCAGTACTTTCAGTATCTAATGATGGTGTATTAGGGGGGGGGGTCTCCCATTCAATTTAGGGGACACTAAAGAGGGCTCCTATCAACCACCATTTCCAGTTCCACCCATCTAGTACCCTTCAGTTTCCTACTGAGGGTACAACATATTACATTTCCTCCTCTGATCCCCATGCACAAGCAAAAAGTAAGACACATCAGGGATGAAAGGCTCTGGAAAATCCTGAGTGGGACCATATCCCTACTCCTATTGACAATGTCTTCCGGTATATTCGGAATGTTACCAATGAGAAAGATAATGTCCTTGTTCATCAAAACATGTTTGTTGGAATATTCCTCCAACAAGCATGGGAGAGGCACATGTTCTTACCCCCATGAATGAATCCCATCATCATATTTTGGTAGAAAAAGGAGGATAGAAGTTGGAAAAATTAATACTTTATTTGAAGATATATTCCAATATATAGTGAATACATTAAATGTGGAAGATTACATTACAATTTACACCGTTCTATAGATTCATTACAGGATGGAAAATACTATAATAATTAATTGAAATATTCTAGAAATGGTACAAATACTAGGATAGGTTCATATTCCTATCCATACAGCCATATTGGCACAACACTCAAATCATTGTAAAGAAGTGGATAATTTGGTGAATGTTCCCATTATTGCTCCCATCAAGGAGGTTTATTGGAATATTCTAGTAACGGGTGATGCACAAGACTAGGATCATATACCTGTTCCAACAGGGGATCACAATTTGAGAGTGGTACATAGCATGAGATAGGGCTACATGCCTATTAAAAAAGATAGGCAACATATTCCAAATACCCATGATCAGACTCATATTCTTGTAATGGATGAGTGTCACCTAGTGAGAACAACACATGTCCTAAGAAATACACAAAATCATGTCAAAGAAAAACCACAACATACTCTTAAATCATAGGATTGGTCTCATATCCCCATTTTTTTAGGGATAACTCTGTGAAAATGGAACATTCCTCACGATCAGATATTATTATTGTTAGAAAATCATCCCATCATATTCCTATAAATCATTAGATCTAGACTCATATCCTGACTGCTACCGATGAACAAATATATCATCATCCATCCGCAACTATATAGGGGGTGGCTCATATCTCTTGTCCAATTTGGAGTTTCATCAACAGATTCATATGGGGAATGCATATTTATACTAGTCTCATACTCCCACTCCAACATTAGCTCAGCTTGTGAGAGTGGTATGTGTCATGGTATAAACTCATATTACTGTCAAGAAAGACAAGTGGAATATTCAAAAGGCTCAATATTAGAATAATATCACCATATTGAATGAATATCTCCAAGTGGGAGAGTAATATGCCTATAGAAAGGCTCACATCCTACCAATAATGATGAATATCATTGGCATATTCATGTAGTCTCTCAGTTGTTGGATAAAATATCCACATCACCAAATGTGTATCAAAATTTTTAGGAAAATGTTATATAGAAGCCTCATATTCCATAATAATTTTAAAAGGTAGGCCAGCGTGTTCCATCCATGACACAAAATGAGGCACATTCCCAAATCTGTCAAATGCTAGTGACCTTGAGGATGTTTGAGACTCATTCTCATCACACCAAGGGTCCGTCAACTCTTCAAAAGAAGTCGAAGGTTATAATTACCATGGTATTACTCCTCATGGTAGGGTGTAGATGGATCATATGGACTCTATATATGACATCTTCATTAGTCAACCTCCCCATGATTATATCTTCCATAGATAAAGAAATAATCCCCTTTCCGGGATACCATCATGTAGAGAGGTGTTAAAAACTCAAAATCCATCTTATAGAGAGGTGACAGAAACGTCACGGTAATCCATATATATATCCCCCACAAGCATTCATATGAACTCCGCTCCAGTCAGTATGAAACACCAATAAGTATCATCTTTGGTCTCACCAAATGAAGATGTTAAATTCTAATGAAGAGGAGGCCCACATTGACATATAAAGTGAGTTAGCTAGAAAAAACATCCCAACCGTTTTCTACTCACTTTCATCTTATAACAATGGTAACCTAGATGATCCAATGAAGGAGTGAAATCATTATCTAAGCTAAAATGTGTAGCAATCTCATAAATTATTAAAGGATGGATACCTCCTATATCTATTATTTGAGGGTAACCTTCAAACTACCAAGATACTATATTATTAGATAGACTTGGATCTTATCTCCAAGGTCTGAGATCCAAAATCATAAATGAATAGAGAAAGTATAAAACAACATTCCACTATTTCCTCACTACTCTTATTCATCTAATATTGGAATCCACTTCGTGTGTTTATATTATATGAATGGAGAATTACCAAGCATTACAATTCTTCACATCCGTAGAATAGTAAAACCCCTCAGAAATAGTATCATGTAATTTTATAGACTCTAGTGAAATCAGATGTCTGTGTAATGAATGAGTCTTTTGGTCACTATAATAGAATTATTCTATTCAATAGAACCATGAAATCAAAAATAGATCGAAGGAAATCCCTCAAAGCATTGAACTGGGAACCTCAAAATAATGGAAATAAATTTCAAACATGAAAGATGGTGTTTTGATCTACCTGAAAACTTCTTATAAAAAATGACTCTGATTGTGGTCTTCTATTTCACCCAACTCCTTTATGAGAAAAACAATTCCACATTATAAAGGTTTCAGTAGTATCCTATATATTAGCTGTCTAGGAGTGATCCCAACCCACCGGGATGAGGGAATATCTACCACTTCCTCCACCCCTAGAATCGTCAATTCTGAAGAGTATTGAGGACATATGGATAGCAAATGTAAAAATTTATAGACTCCTAGGATGGGAGAATTTATATCACAATCACCATCTTTAGATTCATCATCCTCTGAGAGTATCCAAGGGGAATCAATTGAGAATTCTGGTCAACCCAATCCCTCTAGGATGGGGGATTATTATCTCAATACACATCCCAAGAATTATAAAATCCCATAATAGAATCACTGTATACATAAAAACATAATCAATCAATTCTATTTATGGCCCCAAAAATTCTTCATCCTACATGTTTGAGGAGAATTTTCATCAGCTTCATCACCATAATGGAAATTAGTCTTCTCCATATTTGGTGGAAAATATCAACGGTCAGCATCCCATCAATTCCTTATGTCAATGAAAAACCATATACTATTAGGAGAATTATTGTAATCCATGACTAGATACTCCCTAAAGGTTCCTAGTCTTGGGCAATGATGGGAGGTGCCTACCGAGAAGGAAATTAAACCCAACTGGGGTAAAAATCCAAAGAATCCCAATATTCCGAAGGGTTTGAGAAATGGACCAAATGAAAGGAATGCATAATAATCCTATTTTCTTGAAATTAATGTGTTAAATATAATTTACTAATACAGTTTTATGAATCTCATCACCATCAATGCACTTGACGATGTTCAATGAGACACATAAGCAAAGGGTCACAATATAAAAAATTTACCACAAGTGGAGGATCCGAATGCACCAACTAAAGATTCATGTACTTAAAACTAGAGGTTTCTCTTAAATAGGGCACCTACAAATATCTATTTTTTCCTCCATGTAGATGAAAACATAAAAAGATAAATGGAAATGTGTGGATACATCCCAATAACCTCCCATGAGAACCAAAATCCACTCACGGAGGAATAATTGTAACAATATGAGAATGAGATATAAAATCTCAAACAACTAAATGAAGACATACTCAGGGGAAATATTCACAATGGGTATCAACATTAGGAAGATGATAATATTCCCAATCCAATATCCACTCTACTAGTAAGAGTGGAATCTGAGCATCATAATGGCTTTAGAACTAGGCGACCTTTTATATAAATGAGGATGTTTATAATGATCATGTCATCCCTCCACTATGGAGAAAATATCTTCACAATTAGGTTGATCACTCAGTCTTATAACAGTTTGAGAATTATTACGAGACTAAAAAGAGACCACCTTGTCATGCGTCGTTCACTCCCTCTAGACATGAGGTGGATCAGACTGATGTACATCTAGAATTTCTCAATTCTATTGAGTCCATAGATAATTGAATGGATTTCAAGGAAGGGTAATGCACACCTATGATTCTAGATTAATAGTAATCCTAAGAGATGTAGGATAATACTTTTCATTCAATCATATTTTGGAATCTAACATTCTCCCCATTCAAGGTCATGGGAGGCTCGAAACAACATCTCACACACTCCATGTTCTGATGTGGGCTGATGATGGTTCCTCCAGATCCAAAAGAGGGAACAAAGATGAAATGTACTGGGTAGATATTGGTAGATCCAACCATCATTTCATTCACCGGACTTCCAATTTGATTAGTTGCAGGATGGGAGGATCTTCAACATTTACATATTTATTAATTCATGTCCAACCTAAGGAGAATTAAAATTTTTAACCAGAAAAACTATAAGAAACATGAAAATGAGAGGGTTTCTAACTTTATATCCACATAGAATGGTTTAACATATTCACCCAACATTCCCCTATCGTAGAATAAATTGATGGAACACTATACTAAACATTGCTACGATGATCTATAGACACCTTTAATCCTAATGAAGTATCCACATGGGTTTTAGGAGTTCATGGAAATAGAACAATGTTTAGAAGATTCCATTCATAAAAACCATGAAATATATCATCTATTGCCTTTAAAATGGGGGGAAAGGCTTGAAAAGGAAGAATCTTCCACTTTTACACTCAAACCAGTAGTGTAACCCATTCAATCACCTGTGTAGGATGAAAATCTACCAATTCCACCTATTGAGTAGAAAAAACCAATAAACTATACTTATATAGAATCTAAAAGATATCAGGGTATCTTGGTATTTGATGAATGGATAAACAAAAGATACTCTTCACTTAAAGAACATGTCCCTAGTAATTTCCTTATATCCATGGTAAAAAACATGCTCAACCTACTACATCCTAGGAAGCCCAATGATGTCATCTTCACATATCATCATGATTATTCCCATTTCAATAAGAGACTCGGTCATAACATCGACAATTTCTTTATTTTAAATACATTACCCAAGGTATGGTCGATTCAGAATGGGTTATGTTAGATAACTTCCCATAGTAGGGGACCACCATAACCATTGATTAATTAGAATAAACAAGTGATTTGAACAATGTTTTGGCCATACGTGGGTAGATGTTCAATAACGAGATGACTTGAAAGACCAATAACCAAGATCCGAACACCCGGAGATCATATCACTATATAATGACAACTTTTCAGCCACATTAGGTGGTTACATTGGATATTCCATTCAGAGGAGGATGCCACTATCATAGATAAGAAGGGACATAATGTGAAGCGATGTTTTCTTCTATGAAAAAGCTTTGGATCATCCCTAAAAATTTTGAATCATGGGTACCACCCCACCAAATAAAACCACCTTTGGATGAAGTGCACATATGTAACACCCCATGATTTCAAAGTACGTTATCTCATTAAAGTAATTCAATATCTTGTGCTACACAAAACACTGAGTTCGAGCGCACCACAACTTACCAAACTAGACATTCAAAAAGAAGTCATGAATAGTATTAACTATATTTTGAATCTCATATACTCTATATAATTTTAACATACATATTATGTGTTTCTTAGTTATAATATAAGAAGAAATTCATTTTTTTAGATAACAGAAGTATTTTTATAAAAATGCAATTTTACATCCTTTTAATGATTTACCCTTTTTAAAAACAATATTTGACACCTTTATATATCTAATTTAATGAAATCAAATTCTTATTAATAATATGGAAATAAAAATTTAGTTTGGATAAATTTTTGGTATGTTTCTAGTAACTTTCATATTTTGAAGAATAGTGACAAATACTAAGTTTTAATTGAAAACATCTTTTTATTAGAAATGATTTATAGTGATAAATTATTAATTTTAATAATTTTTAAGTATAATTAGATTATTTTTTTATCATTTAGTACAATTTTGGTCATTATAAGTAATTTCACACTTTAATTTGACACAAACACATGTCAATTTTTGATAGTATATACTGTTTAAAATAATGTTTTTTGGTTTTGAAAACATGTATTAATTTTAAATTAATAAATTAAAATTCTATATTTTTAATTTGGTAAAATAGAAATCATTTTTGAACTTGGAATATCAAAATTATGTTAGGGTGATTTTTTAAATTTTTTCTGAAAACTTTCTATGTTTGATGAATAGTTGAAAAACACTTTATTATTATATAAAACCGACTTTTTTTAAATAATTATTAATATTATTTTAATTTACATTAAGTTTAAATATATATATATAATACCTATATATGTTCAATGTAATTCATTGTAATCATTTTATAATAAAATTAGAAGTATAATATTTTATTAAACTTTTTAACCTCTTTCTCCCACCTTCTAGGCACGTTTGCAAATTTGCATAAATCATAATTTCACCATTTCTATGAGTTTAATTTAAAAAATCTGAGAGACACATTTGAAATTAATAATTAAAATTTGATTCAATAAGATGAAAATAATTTTTGGTGAATTGTGAATTTTGACTTTTATTTACCACGGTTAAAAGTAAATTGGGTAATTAAAGGTAAAAATGATATTATAATTACCCTAGCACATGTTCTAATTCTATTGGATATGGGTAATAAGTCAAATAACTATAATAGTTATAATATATTATCCTTTAGGTTCACTTGGATTAGATTACAACATTTATTATTATTTTATTTAAAGAAGAGTTAAAAGTGTTAAATTCAATGTTTATTAACTAAACAATTTTTAATATAGAGTTATAAATAAGATAAATTCAACTGTAAATATTCCTTAGAAAGATAAAAATATTTCCTAAATAATGGTATTTTATTTATAATTTTTAGATATTACATACTTAAATTTATCAACGACACAATGATGATGCAGTAATTACTTTCTTAATGAAATATTAAAATAGTTTATATTATTAATATTAAAATAAATATAAATTAAATGTTTTTATGTCATAAACTAATTTTATAGGTTAATATAACATGTTAGGGTTGATTATATTAATTTTATTAGAAGTGATAGGGTTGTTATGTCTTTCACAAAAACCAAATACTAAATACTTTCAAAATTGACATAAAATAATTTTTTAAATAAATACTATATTATTGGTAAATATAATATTCCAAAAAATATAATGTTTGTCCAAAGGGATTAAATAATATTATATATGTCATTGAAGAAAAACTTTAGGTTCTCTTGGATGTTTATAGTATGTTTATTAACCATATAGTGTAAGAATATAAGAAGACATGGTAAAAGTTACATAATTTAACTAAGAGTTAAATCTAAACGATAAGGTTAAAATGGTAACCTAAACTAGAATAAAACCAATTGGTTGAGATTATGTTGACCCATAACCACCTATGGCTCGAAATAAATTTATTTAGAGACATTATAATCCGAATATGACTGTATAATAAATTAATAATTTAATCTTTTCCTAAAGTGACCCTCACCCCTTTTATAAAAAGGCACTTCGCATTCTCCCAAAATCACACCTCCGAAGAAATTTGGATCAGCCATACCCTGCCAAAATATCCTCCCAACATCCATCACATCAACCTAGAGTCCTTACATTGATCAAAAATCCATCTTAAGGAGACCTTTTTATCATCTCAATAGGAAACACCCAAAGAAGAGGTAATAATTTCACCACCCCTTTCATGTTCTTTTCATCTTCCACATCCTCTTTCATTGTTGTTTCCATAAAAAACTCTAGTACCTCATATATATTGTGATTTTATTATAAATATGGTACAACCATATTCATTATTCTATCCATTCTCTAAATGACAATGTCACCATACGTGCTTGCATACGGCTTACCGTCTCAACCTTATGGTGTAGTTTGTTATTCAAACACGTCATTATTTGGATGGGTATATTAATGAGTATAAATGATATAAATAATAAATATAACATTTTAATGATTCTTTATATATTACATACCATCCAATTACATTTTATTTCACCATAAATATAATTATATTGTCACTCGTGCGTACGTACGGATTACCGTCTCCACGACACAATGAGATTCATTCCCACGTTCACTATTCAATGATGATTATAAAAATATATAATATTAATAAGTATGTAATATATGACATAATAAAGCTACTATAAAGATATATATATATATATATCTGTATGCACTTACATATATCTTTTTCACTTACTTCCGTTCAATACGATATGAAAAAAGAGCTTTTATGTGTACGTACGACCTACCATCTCCATTAGTGGTGCCTTCCATTTCATATATATTTCTATTATAAATATTTATATTCTAAATATATATGATATATACATCATTTTTTATATTCTGGAAGTATTTATATCATGATCTAAGTGATGTGATCAAGAATAAAAAGTTAAGACGCACACGATAAAGAAGGCATTTATTACTGAAAATGTTAATTTAACATGGAAATCATTATTAAATGGATAGTATAAAGTCATAAATGAATCATGTATGATATAATAAATAGGTGTATAGTTATGGTATAATTTAATAACATACTATGGTCATTATACAGGAGGTTAAACTTTTCCATGACCAAAGGAAATTGAAATTTAATGGTTATTTCCTCAATCTCTTTATTATATGAGATTGTTTATGTGTAAGTATTTACTAGGAAATATTTATCATCGATACCCATATTTCATAAAAATGATTTGAAAAGTAATATTTTTATGGTTTTATGGTTGGGTCTATTTATCTAGATTATCATTTAAAATATTTTAAAGATTTATCTTTCTAAATCCTTTTAATTCATGTATTTGTTTTCAAAATGATTTTATGGATTTATTTATATGGACAAGGATGTTTTGAAATGTAAATTATTTTCAAAGGATTCAAAGTGGTATCAGACACTTCGATTCAAAAATATATTTTAAAATTACTTCCTTTATAAATTTTTTACTTTTAAATGATTTCACAAAAATGGATATTCCTCTTAAAATGTTTTACGGATAATTTTAAAATATGTCAGCATCCTTTACTAGATATTATTCATGATTGAGATTAATTTATTATAATAAAATCACCCATATTGTATTTAATGAGTTATGATTTTCTTGAATTTGGATGTTATATATTTATACCATTCATGGCTTATGGTTAATTTATTGACATTCTGTTTTCTAGTTTTAATATGAATGTTTATTTTATTTTTCAATATTTTCATATGAGAAATGAAGTGGAATTAGTAAGTGATGGGTGGATCATGCTATAGCTCATCGATGGTTTGGTAGGTCTCATGAGACACACTAGTGTCTTAGAACAAGGCCTTGAAAAAAAGTATATTTGTAGTCTTGGCAAAAGGCCTTGACTATGTTGTAATGATGTCCAGCATTAGGCATTCCCTCGTTATGAAATTAGTTATTACATGTGATTATTCGACTAGTATAATATCTACGTGCATGTTTATATGGTGATTTATGATTTATTTTTTCCATATTATGTTCAGGATTATGTTTAAAAGGCAACATTTTTTATTACACGTCTTGCCTTAATAGTTTATAGCTTCCTCTAAATTATTAACCCCTACTGAGCATCTGAGATCACCCCATTCTTATGTTTTATTTTCCAATGATTACAAGAAGTGTATTTTTATGGATATGTCAGATAAATATAAAGGGAATAATGGAGTTCTCAAAAAACTATCTATGATGTATTTTATGTTTTAAATTGTAAGGTAAAGTTAATGAATGTAATCTCTTTTCCAAAACTGCTAAACTGATCGGTCCTTCGAGACATGATTCTTTGTAATCATGCCTATTTATTAAAATAATGTACATGATCTAGGTAACTGGGGTCAGGGCGTTATAGTTAGCATCAAAGGACGTTTAGCAACAACCATTTAAATAGATTTAGATAAACTCTGATTAGAGAAAACTACCCTAAGATAGACTTTGAGGATTAATATAGAAGAACTTCCTACAATTCTGGTAATGTAGAGATTTTGTGTTTTTTCAAATCAATACATCCCTCTCTAGATATGAGAAGGTAAAGGCGGCTCTGGAATAGATGTACCTAAGAGTGAAAACTCCAACAAGGAGTTTTGGACTTGACCCAGGGAATCCTAATACACGACAACAGGCCTTGCTGCACTCTTGGTTACGACAGTCCTGGGGGGATATGCATAGGATAATTTACATTTTCATTACAATCCATTATGAAGTATTTAATAGTAAATACTTTATCAAAGAAAACATTTTATGATCATATATTATATGGATAATCATTTCAATTTATGTTAGGAATTTTACAATATTAGAATTATGCATTGTGATTAATAAACTAACCTAGTGTATGTCATTGTTTAGAAATGGTTCTTAGTATAATGAATGGGAATTCCAACAATACACATGATCAAAAGATTAAGAAGGATCATATCTTCCGTGGTATTATTCCAAAATTTAAAAGGGAAATTTTCTCCCACATATTCTCATCATATTATGAAATAATATCATGTGTTGATAAGATAAGTAAAAAATTCTATGAGTCTTATGGCTTTAAATGGAAGCAGGTGAAGAAAAGTATGGAAGAGAGAAATATGTAAAAAGGTAATAGGGGAAAGAAGGATTTTCCAATATATGTTCACTGTGGAAAGAATATCTTTGGAAAATACTTGAAGTGAATGGGAGTTTTTTATATGTGTGGAGAAAAAGGACACCAAGTACGTGATTTCAAGGGTAAGAAAATGGTTTCAAATGTACAATGATTCATCTGCAAGGCGTTGGGACACAACATGAAGCAATGTCCAAATAATCTGAGTATACCACAAATACTACTATTGTATAATAATAGAGTTATGATACTACCAAAGATGAAGAGAAATAATTAGATTTATTATGTTTTTACTAATGTATTTTGTTATTTGAGTATTTTATTATTTATGTACATGTTATAAGAATTGTAGAGTATAAAATGATTGTACTACAATACTATTTCATTAAGGACATAAGATTGTGTGTATCCATGAAAAGTGACTCAATGGTAGGTTAATTTTTAAAAAAAATATATGTTTGAGAGAAATATAAACCATAATGTGGTTCTAATACTGAGGTAGTGATTTTTGAATAATATATGATTGATTTGGATAAATTATATTGGATATTCTTGACTACCTTGAAACTAATTAATGATTTGTATATTCCATCATTGTTGGAGTTTACATAATTTTTGTATAGAAGGAGTATATCTAGTATTATATTAGGAATAAGGGAGAATTAATGTAATCAATAATGTTTTATGGTAATTCAGAGTGTTATAGTGTTTTAAAAGAATACATGATGAAGGAATTCACATTTTATTACATTGAAAAAAGGATCTTCATTATGATTACCTTCCTTATAAAATTTGTATGGTGAGTTTGGACATAAGTATTTTGGATAAGTCTAAAGGTTGGAATCAATTAAGTTTAGCATTGGATACTATTGTTATGTTTAAATGATTTCTTGAGATTATTTTTGGATTGTCATAAAAAGGATAACCCGAAGGTCGGGCGACAACCCGTCACGTCTAGCGAGGCCATGAGACTTGAACCCACAACCAAAGGGCGACAAGGGTTGATCACCTACCACTGGAATACATGGTGTCTTGGTTTGTATAATGTAGTTTTCTTAAATAGTCTAACAAGTGAAAAATAAATTCATTATTTTTGGAACCCTATACGATTAGGATAAATAGAATATTTTTGAATTCTATTATCATTTGGAGTGAAAGATGAGTTTATGGTAGCAATTAGTTGAAGGATGAAACTCTACTTGTCATGTATATTTCTTTCTTTTTATTCTATGAATAAATTATTTATTAAAATTTATGGAAGTGATGTTAAAACCAAAAAAGTTTTATTCTAATACCTTATGTATTGTTGACCTAATGATATTTTAAATAATTAGAGATTGATTGCTTTGAGGCCCTCAATTGCTCACATTTGTGTGATTGATGACATCAATCATTCCATATAAATATTTGCATTTTTTCTCCAATTATGTCACTCTAATTTCCACAAATTTTCTCCTAATCGAGAACATTATTTTGTGGTGACTTTTTAATTCCCATTCCCTCTTATTAAGACTAAAATTTATTAACCCAATTTCTGATGTGGGTTTTCCAAAAAAGTATTTTTCTATTTTTAACCATTTATTATCAAAGAAAAATTTCAAATTATGGGGACACAATTTATTAAAGTATAGTATAATGTAACACCATACGATTTAATAATATGTTATCTCATTAAAGTAATTCAAAGGCTTGCACTACGGGAAACACCATGTTCGAGCTCCCCAAACTTACCACACTAGTTGTTCAAAAAGAGGTTATGAATAGTATTAACTTTATTTTGAATATTATATACTCTATATAATTTTAACACCCATATTATAGGTTTCTTAGACATAATATAAGAACAAATTCATTTTTTCAGATAAATGATGTATTTTAAAAAAAATACAATTTTACCTCATTTGAAGGGAAACCCCGTTTTAAAACCAATATTTGACACTATTATATATTCAATTTATTTAAATTAAATTCTTCTTTAGAAGAGGGACAAAAAAATTTAGTTTCGATAATTCTTTGGTACTTTTCTGATAACTTTCATATTTTGACGAATAGTGGAAAATACTATTTTTTAATTTAAAACAACTTTTTCAATAAAAATAACATATAGTGTTAAATTATGTATCTGAATTGTTTTTAAGTATAATGAGACTATATTTTTATAATTTAATACAATTTAGGTCATTATAAGTAATTTCACATTTAAATTTGACATAAACACATGTCAATATTTTAGTAGTTTTTACTTTTTAAAAACCCACTTTTTGGTTTTAACAATGAGAATTAATTTTAAATTAATAAATGCAACTTCAATGTTTTTAATTTAGTAAAATAGGCATTATTTTTGAATTCGGAATATCAACATTATCATAGGGTGATTTTTTGGTATTTTTTTGAAAACATTTAATTTTTGATGAATAGAGAAAAAATATCCTTATTATTTAAAAATGACTTTTTATTTAAATTATTATTTATTATATTTAAATTTATTTTAATTAAAAATAGATATATAATAACTATATAAGTTCAATTTAATATATTTGAGTCATTTTATAATAAAATTATATGTAAAGAATTTTATTGATCTTTTAAACCTCTTTTACCCACCTTCTATGCACATTAACAAATTTGTTTAAAACACAATTTTACCACTTCTGTGAGTTGAATTTAAAAAATACCAGAGACACGGTTGACATCAGTAAGTAAAATGTTAACAAATAAGATGAAAATAATATTTGGGTAATTCTAACTTTTGACTTTTATTTACCACTGTTAAAAGTAAATATGGTAATTAAAGGTAAAAATGATATTATAATTACCCTTACACATGTCTTAATTGTATTGGATAAGTTAAATTAGACCAAAAAACCTTTGGAATAAAATATGATCCTTTAGGTCCACTTGTATTATATTTGGACATTTTTTTTAAAGAATAGTTAAAAGTGTTAAATTCAATGTTTATTAAATAAACCATTTTCAGTATAGTGTTATACAAAAGATAAATACAAATATAAATATTAATTAGAAAGATAAAAATATTTCATACTTAATGGTATTTTATTTATAATTTTTAGAGATTAAATAGTTAAATTTATTTATGACACAATGAACAATGCATTAACAATCTTCATAATGAAATATTAAAATAGTTTATATTATAAATATTAAAATAAATATAATTTAAACATTTTGATGCCATAAAAGAATTTTCAAAGTTAATATGACATGTTAGGGTTATTTGGATAAATTTTATTCTACTTGATAAGGTTATTATGACTTTCAAAAAAACAAAATACCAAATAGTGTCAAAATTGACATAAATTAATTTTTAAAACAAATACTATATTATAGTTTGCTATAATATTCTGAAATTATAAGGTTCATCCAAAGAGAAAAAATAATATTATATATGTCATTAATTAACTACTTTAGTTTCTCTTGGATATTTAGATTAATTTTATTAAACATATAGTGTAATAATATAAGAAGACACAGTAAAATTTAAACTATTTAACTAAAAGTAAAATCTAAAAGATAAGGTTAAAATCCTAACCTAAACATGTCTAAAACATATTGGTTGGGAGGGTTTCGACCCATAACCACATAAGGCTCTAAATAATTTCATTTTGAGCCATTATAAACCGAATATGTTTGTAAACTAAATTAATATTTTAATCATTTCCTAATGTGACCCACACCCCTCTAAAAAATGGCACTTCCCCTTCTCTCAAAATCACACCTCAAAAGCCATTTGGATTGGCCAAAACCTGCCCAAATATCCTCCCATAATCCCTAAAATAAACCTTGAGTCATTAATTTGATTATAAAGCCAACCTAAGGTGGCCTTTTGATCAACAAAAAATGAAACACCTGAAGAAGAGGTAATAAATTCACCACCTCTTTCAAGTTATTTTCATCTTCCACATTAAATTTAATTGTTGTTTTCATAATGAAATAATCAATCTAGTAACTCCTATATACTGTGATGTTATTATAAATATGTTACAACAATATTCTTTATTTTAGCCATCCTCTAAATGACAAATCCACCATACGTGCGTACGTATGAGTTACTGTATCCACATCGTGGTGTAGTTAGTTATTCAAACATTTCATTATTTGAATGGGTATAACAATGAGTATAATTGTTGAAAATAATAAATATAACATTTTAATTATTCTTTATATATAATATAACATCCATTTACATAGTATTTCACCATCAATATAATGATATTGTCGCTCATGCGTATGCATGGATTATTGTCTCCACGACGCGATGGAATTCATTCTCACGTTCACCATTCAAAAATGATTATAAATATATATATTATTAATAAGTATGTAATATATGGCATAATAATTAAACTGGATATATATATATATATGTGCGTTTGTGTGTGTGTGTGTTTTTGTGTGTGTGTGTTTACTTACATATAACTTATTCCCTTACTTCCGTTCAATATGATATGAAAGCAGAAACAACATTTATGCGTATGCATGACCTATCGTCTCCATTAAAGGTGCCTTCCATTTCATATATCTATCTATTATAAATATTTATTTTCTAAATATATATGATATATAATTCATGTTTTATATTCTGGAAGTATTTAAAACATTATCTAAGTTATACGATCAAGAATAACAAGTTAAGAAACGTTCGATAAAGAAAGCATTTATTACCTAAAATGTTAATTTAACATGGAAATCCTTATAAAATAACCAGTATAAAGTCATAAATGAATCATGAATGATTTAATAAATATTAATATTGTTCGATTAAAATTTAATAAAAAACTATTTTGATTATACAAAAGGTTAAATGTACCCTCGACCAAATGAAAGTACAAGGTAAGGTTTATTTCTTCAATCTCATTATTATCTAAGATTGTTTATGCGCAAGTATTTACTAGGAAATATTTATCCTCGATACCCATATTTCATAAAAATGTTTTCAAAATGAATATTTTATGGTTTTATGGGAGGTTCTATTTATCTATATCATCATTTTAAATGTTTTAATGAATTGTCTTTCTAAATCCTTTTCATTAATTTCCATGTTTTCAAAAAGATTTTATGGATTTATTTATATAGACATGAATGTTTTAAAATTTTAATTCTGTTCAAAAGATTCAAAGCAGTATGGGACACTTTTATTCAAAAATATATTTTCAAATTCATATCTTTATAAATGTTTGACTTTTAAATGATTTCAAAAAAGTGATATTTCTCTCAGAAAGTATTACTGATCATTTTCAACTATATCAGCATCTTTTACTAGATATTATTATAGATTGAGATGGATTATATATAATAAAATCACCCATATTGAATTGAATAAGTTATGATATTTTTGACTATGGATGCTATATATTTATATCATTAATGGATTATGGTTAATCCATTGACATTTCATATGCTAGTTTTAATACAAATTTTTATGTTATGTTTCAACTATTTCATATGAGGAATGTAGTGGACTTGGTAAGTGATAGGTGGATCCTACTATACCTCCTTGATGCATCGGTAGGTCTCAAGAGACCAACATGTTTTTGGGAACAAGGCCTTCATAAAAATTTTATTTTTAGTCTTGGAACAAGGCCATGACTATGTGGCAATGATGTCCTACATTAGTCATTCCCCCATTATGAAATTAGTTATTACATGTTATTATTTGAATAGTATAATATCCATGTGAATGTTTATAAGTTGATGTTTGATTTATTTTTTCCATATTATGTTCAATATTATGTTTGAAAAGGATGTTTTTTATTACCCATATTGTATTAAAAGTTTATAGCTTGTGCTAAATTATTTACCCTTACTGAGAATCTGAGCTCACCCCTTTCTTATGTTTTATTTTCCCAGGATTCCAATAAGTGCATTATAATTGATATCTAAGGTTAACATAAAGGGAATAATGGCATTCGAAAAGAACTCTCTATGATGTATGTTATGTTTGAAATTGTAATGTAATGTTAATTAATGTAATCTATTTTCCAATACTTCTAAATTGATCGGTCCTTCATGACATTATTCCTTGTAATCATGCCAATGTATTAAAATAATACACCAGCTCAGGGTAACTGGGGTTAGGGTGTTACAACGTCATTTGTTATTTCAGTGTGATTCATATGGAATTCTGATTATCTGATGATGAACATTCTTCTATGTATGAGTTCGTTATAGGTAAATGGGGTACATGAGGCAGCATATGCAGGAAAGGAGAATACAAGTGATGGAATGGGTTTGGTAAAACCCAATATTTTATTCCAATACCCACAATGAAAATATATTCATATGAAATCCATGTACAGTATCTATATAAATTGAAAAGGAGACATGGATGTGTCCCAGGACCTTCTAGTGTTCTTCGAAATGTAGTTGTCTTACGCAACCGCCTGGCGGGGGTGTGACAATCTAATCAGTCTGAACAATGGTAAAGGTCACCGCAAACTGCACCATTGGAATATGATTCTCCCTTAACAAATAAAATATAACTAGTACACTGTACCTCAGATGACCTTGTTCTTGAGCTACATAATAAGGAGAACCTCCACCTCGGGAGGCACCATCCTCTTACATAAAAGTAATATAGTCTGAAATAGCTAGAGGTTTTCACAACCAAGAACTATCTCCTAGATGAAATATATCATTTATAAGAACTCAAAGAGTAACTCATGGATTCTTTCCATGTGCCATAACATTATAAGATAGAAGTCTCTAAAATTGAGGTCTATTTAAGTGGAGATCATGCCTGAAAAATTCCATGTATCTATCTCATGAACATACTAGGATCAGGAAGAGGTTAACTATGGAAAAACCATGCACTTATATGTTTTTATTAGGATCAATAACGATGTCTTACAAAGGGACCCAATTGAAAATTTATTCAGGATCAAACTCATATTGATTCAGGCACTTCAACATTTTGAATATAGATAAAGGAATCCCTCCCACCACAAAGTAGACCATTTTTTCAAATGATAATCCTGAGAAATTCACTCTCAGAAATATCAATATCAAATATTATTTTATGTATATCACATATATTTCCGAGTTTATGGTTATGTAGAAATAAACTACATAATTTTTCTTTATCAGGATGCCATCGATCCATAACCACATGAAAATAACCTCATCATTCCATTAGTGTTCGAATTACCCCATCAATGGAAAGGTTAGTACAGTAAATGGTGACAGTTCCCCCTTCGAAAAATGAGATGAAAAATTTACTATAACATGTTTCCATAAAAGTAATAGAAATCAACCAATAGTGAGTGATGGTATACATATGTCATCCGCCATTGGTTTGGGGACATCCCCTACAAAACCATGGCTTATTATCATCATTGAAAATATTCTCCCCATAAATCTACTTGATGCAATAAACCTAATCCCAAATGTCCAATCCCCTACATTCCCCAGTGATAGTGTAAATGAAAATATACTATAGAATATATCTACAAGGACATTGATCGCAAAGATGATAATGTATTTTATTGTGGATTCTCTCTGTTGGAAATTGACTTAGATTCCCCAATATATCTTACATCTTCTTAAAATTCAGCCAAGGATGTGGTGATGGAATAAGAGAAGCATAACCTCTTAGAAACCTATCCCACATTTGAGGAAGGAATCTCCAACACCATTGATGAGACCAGGAAGGAAAATTTTGGAACAATAAATGATGCGTGACCTATATTGATTAGTTCCTCTATGCCTCTGGAGGAGAAAGAAATGTACATTTCCTTTTTGAAGAAACACTGATATGTGTTATCATAGAACTATATCGAAATACATGTACTATATCTAAATGTGGTCACACACCATCTTGACTTACCTAATGATCATTGAGAATTAAAATTGATAGGAGGATTCACTCCTCTCATTAAAGAAATATGGAGGTGGAAGTTAATAAAACTATTAAATATATCTTTTTCTGAGAAGTGAAATGCCCCGGATAGTCTTCTAACATCATCATGTTCTAGAAAAAATGGGCAGAGATGGGCCTTTATAAATGTTATAGACCTTAATCAAGAATGGCCAAAGGATAACATTCCTTTTCTAATAAAATAACATCTGGTTGATGCGACTTCTTTTTTCTATTCCCCCTCCTTCATGGATTAGTACTTAGGGTTTAATATGATAAATATACCCCCCTAAGGATGATGAAACCAATTCCATATATAACATCATGGTATATTTTACTATTAGGTCACGACATTTTCTCAATGAACACTAGAACCACCTATTAGTACATCAAGCATCATATCATCAAGTCCTTATTAGGGGGAAAATATGAATTCAATGTCGAAAATGTTGTTTTCAAATACTGATAGTGATGTTATCACTTCATGGATCTTAAAATATTCTTCCATAAGATGAAACCAAACAATCAAGTGGATAATTTGGTGAAATGTTATTTTGGGGTAATATCATCATATTTTTCCTTTTCCACAACAGAAACAACATTTACCCTAAAAGGTAATGTTCTACCATACAAATGTCAGCCCAAGTAATCTCAAAGAACCAAAAAGTTTCTAGGGAAACCTCACTTACATTCAGTGTTTCGTAGCCATATTGGACATTAAATATTACCCATTCATCATCATATTTAAGAAGGGAATAAAATACCAATGGGAAAATGATTTCTAAGAATACATTGACATTATTAACACTACAGGAAAATGACCATTTCACGGTGTTTTTTTTGGATACGGTGTTTCTTTAATCCACCGTCGTCATATTATTTGGCAGTTTCAAAAAACTTCTGCTAAATTGTGTGTCAGCATATAATACATAGAGTTTTCCTATATTTAGTAGATTTTTATGGTATTAATTTTTTTGTATGTATTTAGTGGCAGTTTTTTTGGATTTAGCATCCGTTTTCCCATCCAAAATGATTTTTTTAGCAACGGTAAAAACCTCCATTAAATAATTATTTTCGCTAGGGAAACCGCTGCTAAAACCAAGATAATTGTTGCAAAATATTAAACGAATATAAAAACTATGTAGTAGATGTTTTAACCATTGTGGATATAAAAATACTGAAATTGTAGTGGTGGTTAAAACCATCTCTAAATATAATACATTCACTTTATAACAGTTTTAATCGTTGCTAAATTGTTGTCCGTAGTGGTGGTTTTGACCACTCCAAATAGAAAAATTCTTAAATTATAGCTGCGGTTAAAAATGAAACTAAATATTATATATTTGTTTCATGGAGGTTAAAACTACTGCTAAATCCTGATTTAAAAAAAAATATGACGATTCTGCATCCCCAGTACCAATGCTCTGAAAAAACATTCCAATTTCACATGAACATACATCCCACATCCAAAATAATACTTAAAGACCAACATTTTCATAATAATCACATAATAGATAATTTAATAATAGGTTTAGTATGATTTGGGAAAATACAATTTTTTCTATGTACATGAAGTGTCTCTTTTGGATATATTGGTTTCACTATCAGGGATATTAGTTGATCTTGAGTATGTTGATTTATTTGTATATCTATCATTACCGAGGAATGTAATCCATATTTGATGTTTTATTGGATTGTATGGGAATTAAATAAGAAGAATTTTAAATATCTCTCACTTTGAATTTCCAATGACCATAGTTACCAAGAATGGATTCACGTTTTAATGTACAAACTAGAGTGAGGAAGTTTCTATATTGTTGAAGATGTGGTCTTTGTCAGCATTGATTCAAGGAATTATTGAACGAAACATTGGAGATGTATTGAAATGTGATGCATCTGGTTCTAGCATAGGACCTGTTATGATGTAGTGTGATAAATTAGTCACTTTGGGTTTCATCATCTTTTCACCCATGTGATGGAATAATATAATCCTATATTTTAGTTTGTAGTTCTAGTCCATGAGTTGAAATTATCATGACATAAACTCTTGGGAGAGAGATTTGTTGGGTACTTTGGAACCTATAGTGCATATAGTATTTTCTCACTGCATAGACATAATCTTTATCAGATTAATTTTATAGAGTACTTATATATGTTTGACATTGATATATAGTATTAAAATTGAAATGGAAATGTATTGCTAAATGCAATGGGATAGAAAATATAGAATATGGGAGAACAAATTTATTAGTGAATTAGAATATCGTATCTTAACGATAAGACTAGTTGGTTGGTGTAGTTGAGGGGTTATGGGAAGCAATGTGGGTATCCATAAAGATAAAGTCTTCATTGGTTAAACAAGTAAAGACAAGTTAGAATATTGTTCTGGAATGTATCATGATGTGTGATAGGTTGGAAGAATGTGAAACTATTTTAGGACTGAGTTTTGATATACATTGAGTGTTTATAGTTCGTAGCATGTTAATGGTCACATGTTCCATGAGAGTAGAGTTTATGAGATCCTATAATGTTTTGATGAGGTATGTTCACCCAAGGCCGACCATGATTTATAATAATGAAAATTGGATGTTTGGGTGGCCCTCTTTAGTTAGAGACATTGAAGGCTTTGTTTCTCATTGATCTACATGTCCAAAAAATCACTGAGTGTCAAAGTTGATAGTTTATGTGGGATGTTCACCCAAGGCTGACCTATTTTTCCTCCTAGTTTTCATAATTATCAAAGAATTTTATGAGTTGATAGTTGATGTTGTGTATAGAATTTTATCCTTAGATCCATGAGTAGTCAAGAAGGATGATCTAAACCATATAGGACATGATTCGAGATTATATTATTGATTTTAGACACTAGACGGATTTTTTGGGGAGGTATAAATTTTGGTTGTGTAAGACACTCAAATGTTAACCAGATATTTTTGAATTGTTATCAAAACTATTTTGAATAAGAGGAAAGAATAAGTGGGAGTGATCACATGCCAACTATAAAATATGATATTAGAATACTATAATATTTGAAGAAAGAAATAATATCTACTAAAAACAAGTTGAAGGGAGTTACAAAACATGATATTACTAAGAAAATCAATAAGAATCTTGATCGTTTATCCATGGGTGACAAACCTAGTAGATTTAGGAAAAACAAATCATAAAAAATCATTCATGACAATAAATAATCAACCTATATGGTGCAAACCACACTTGAGAAATCAATACATAAAAGTAAACATCAGATATTAATAAAATACATAAAAGGAAACATGAGAAATCCAGAAAATGTTAGGTTGTGAATTTTTTTGGTGGAAACTATGTGCCACACATGATACATATGAAAACTGACAGTTATCATATTTTTACAACATATCAAAATACAACTAATCCTAGTTTTATGATGAACACAGCTTATCACCCTCTCCACCTCCATCTCTACTTCCTACTACCACCTGTAAGAAAATTATATTGAAAATTAAATACTTTTGGGTATTTATATTTAATCATAAAACCAATAAAAGTTTTCAAACCAAATGATTTTGAATTTTTTGATTTACCCTCTCACCACTGGTCGATGAAATACCACTAGGAGAATATCCCGTCATCCTCTGATATAAATCAATTAACGTTTTCTGCAAAGCAGATATCTGAGCCCTTTGGTCTTGAACTGTGTTTCGTAGAGAAACAATCTCTCTATGAGTATCTCGGGGTATGGACTGACTAAAACTAGGAGTAGATGTAGATTAAATCCCTAGTGGACATCTAAAGACATCATATGGTACGAGTTACAAAACCATCCTGCAAACTCTACCATGATGCTTTTTCACAAGGAATTTAGCAACTGGGTCATCATGGGAGACTTAGTAGGAGCACGCCGGATTGGCATACAACGGTTCTTTAAATTTTACCTATAAATAAAATAGAATTCATATTAGTATCAATGAATATTAACTATGTAACAACTAATAAAATGTTATTATATTGATAAATGAGTTCATACCCCAACTTCTTTCGCAGGCTCATTAACAAAACATCCATCTGTTTTTTGGTGAACATTCAAGCACACTTCTGTTTAGGATGCCTCATGTCCTAAACATTATGACTGCATTAAAAAAACATATAAATTTTTTTTAATATATTAATCGAATAATATTGTCCTATAAATATTTAATGTAATTAAATGATTACCAGAGAATATCGACTTCTAGAAAAACTCTTTGACCCTATAGTGTGAGGGATGGCCTGCTTAGCCCAACATGAGGCATTATTTCTTGAATGATCTTAAAATAAATAAAATTAATTTTAGTAGTAATGCATTAAATTTCATTGGATCTTAATATACATGTATAAATGTAAAATTATATTAGTATAGTTATATATATTTTAACACCATTTGATACTCATCATGATGCCTGTCAACAAAAACATTCCATTACTCTTACGGTACCCCATCGGGTAGCTCATCATACATCTGTGGGAGGTCCGCAAAGTATCATTTACATCATCCCATAATCTCTATTTTAGGTCTTTCCATTTTTTCCAAGATTTATCAATGTCCACTTTCTTGTAATCGCATCAGCATAAATATGGTAGAAAAACATCTATACATAGAAATTAATTTAGAAAATATTAATTATTGGAAATTCAATTACACAATTATGTATTAAATTTAAATTTATTTGGGAATCAAAAACATAATTTTTCAAACTTTCAGGAATATTCCCTCAATAATCTTATAAAATTGGAATGGAAACGAGTTTCGCAACTAGCTGGCCTAAAATCTGGCCAAGTAATCAGGCGGCGTCATATGAAGGAACCCCATATGAATCAAATGGGACAACTATAATCTCTCTGACTAGATATTACACATCTGAACATTTTATATTTTTCACCACACAGTAATTGTTTCCATATTTAATGAAAAATAGTTAGTATAAAAACATGAAGTGAATTTATACTTCTTAAAATTTGTACCTATAACAGTCACTCTCCAGTATCCCCACAAAGAACTAGACGTGGTGCACTACTCCTCCACTATTGAGGATCCTGATGCCAGAGATGATGACTGAGCTACTGAAGGGATGCTCGTAGAGGTTGTGAGAGATGGTGTGTGAGGAGATGGTGCATGAGGCAAGGGGATAGTGGCTCAGATGTCGTAGGTAAGGAGACAGATGGATCATCATCTGTCGTAGTGGTCGATGAGATAGTATATTGATTCCTCCTTGGCATTCCTGTCATTTAATCAAATAAAATTAATTTCATAACATATATATAAAAAATTTTGTAGATTTTTTTTAAAAAGTAACAAATGAAGAGTACTAACAAATAATATATAAATAACACTGATAATGGATGATTGCACTATGGAAATAAGTGGTTTCTAAATTAATACATAACTATACATACAATCATTTTCTCTTTCAATCATGTCTATTTCCTACTCCATTACTTCATCCACTTCATTAATTATTTCTAGACTATTATTTTCAATATCATGATGGAAAAATAATTCTAATTCTTATTGTTGATGAGAATCATTATTAGAGGTCAAATCTTCCACTTCATCCCCCATATCATACAAATATCTTTGTTTAATGTGATAAACTATAGTACACCCTTCATCCACCACATAATTCACTTAATATACTACTTTTCTCTATTGTTGTTAAGATATATGGACCATGTAGTTTTTGATCACCATCATCCATCAAGAAAGATAAATTCATAGAAGTAAATTTCAAAGAATCTCTTTAAACACCTCTAATTATATAGATCCAATTTCATTTAAATAAAACAACTAAAGACTACTATAGTAGTTTAATTCAATAATATCTGTCACCTTTCTAGAGTATCCCACTTCAGAAAATGTAAATATACTACCATTTCGTTTTTTCAAGACCTCTTCTCCATTGACTGTATGAAATCTAGAGCCATTCACATTGTAAGCATTGAACATTCTAACTTGTTTTAGATGACCTCAAGCATGAAACATCAAATATTTTAACAACTATGCTCTAGTATCAGTATTCATGATCTAAAAAAAGAAATATAATTTATTTGAATTACAAAATATATTTGTCAACGTAATATTCGTATTTTTTGCAATATTTATAAACATACACATTGTGAAAACCATTCTACAAGATCATTCTTAACAGATTTTGTTATATCCTTCTCATTTAATGTCTGGTCTCTCATTCTTCTCCTGTTTGAATCCTCACACTTCAACAAAAAGATCTGCAATTTCAATATTCAGCATCACATATCTATGTGCCTGTAATAATTCCATTTCATTCAGTGTAACATTTGAGGTCCTCCAAACTAATCGGACAATAACAAGAAATATTTTTTATTTCCCATGTATTTGATATTGAGTCGATGTGTTTTCGACACGTCCAACTCGATTAAATATTGTATCAATATCATCCATGTATCTAGATTAAAGGTAAGACACTCCTCTACTAAATACCCTTCAGAAATAAAGCCTTATGCTTGAGATTTATTTCTCACCTATGATTTCAAATGCCCAAGATATATGTGAAATAAAATAAAAAAACATAATTATGGATTATTTTTAATTCCAAAAATTCTTAACTTAACTTAAAAACATATAAATTATGTACCATTCAATTTGATATGTCCATCAATAATGAACCGGGATTCCTAATTTAGCTTCCTCAACCAAATTCAAAGTTAAATGCATTGGGACAATAAAAAACGAGGGAGGAAAGATCATATCCATTGCAAAAAGTTTCAATAGAAACCTCTTTTAATGTGTTTCAAGCTCACATGGAAGTATATATTTCTCACATTGTTTTCTATAAAAAGTGCAGAATTTTAGTAAAATAGTAGAAACTTTTTTAGGTAATAATTTATGTAATACCAATGGTAGTAACCACTGTTAAAAAATATGTGAATCGTGACTTTCCAATCCATGTAACATACAATTATTTAAGTCAGCACACCTCGAGATGTTACATGAATACCAATCAGATACTTTCACATGATTTAAAATTTTATGAAATGTATCATTATCCCAATTTTTCATTGAAAAAATTACTAGATCATACTTTTCCTTCTCATATGGCTAGAGAACACATTTTATGTTCATTACATGTAGGTCTTTCCGAGCACTGACATGATCCATCGACTTTCCAAGCTCATTATAAAATTTGAAGATCAATTTTTCACAGACATTATTTTCAATATGCATCACATCATGATTATGCCAGAAAATATTAAATTCTCAATATATAAGTTTGAAGAATATACATTTTTTCTTCCATTATTTCATTATAATATCACTTGATGATGCACTTTGAACCCATTTCCCACTATCACTCAAATGATGAACCTTCCAAAATTCTATTTCAAAATTTCCATGTTGTGTCAATATTTTAGAACCAATTAAAAACATTGGAGGTGTTCTACGATTAGTGAAATCGTTAAATTTTGATATATTCAGTCGAAATCTATGAGATGGATCGAGAAAGGTTCAATGGCATAAGAAGCACCATTTTCTACTATGTGGTAGCTATTCGAGCCCAAAATAAAATTAATAAATAAGACATTCCAAACCCATGTATGTTTTCTAAATAGATAAATTCCCCAGCCCAGAGATGTCACAAATGGTCCACATTAAAGCATTATGCATTTTGAACATTATTTTAGAAGAAATATCAAATGTCTCTACAATGTTTCTATATAACTCCTATAACTCTTCAATTAATGGGTACAAGTATACATCAATGTCATTTCTAGACATTTTTTTCAAGGAGCAATCATATAAATCATTAAAGAAGTTTTTTGCACACACATCCATGGAGGCAGATTGTAAGGGATCAAAACAAATGGCCAAATGCTATTACTGGTACTCAAGGTCCCCAATGTGTTAAATCCATCAGCAGCTAATCCCAATTAAACATTCCTAGTATCAGTTGAGAAATCTAGATGTAATGAATCAAATGTATTCTACAATTTTGAATCATCCGGATGTCACATTAACCCATCAATGTTATTATCTATATAATTCTACATCATGTGTTTGGAAGTTTTCGATGATATAAATAATATTTTCAACCGAGGCGTTAAAGTAAATTAATGAAAAATCTTTTTAGGTGTGATCATTTTCTTCTTCTTCATGGTAGTATGTGGATTTAGGCTTCGAATGAAACCCATTGACTACAATCTAGAAGAATAATTTTTTTTCAATCCTATCTAATTTAATCCTCTCACCAATAAGGCATAAAATCATTAGAAGATACATTTATTTTAGTAAAATTCCAAAAAATCATGTTAAAAACCTTTTCATATCATAAAAAACTTGGGGAAGTTACCTTCAAGAAATTCATCATGCCATAATTCCAATAACATGGACATTGCCTTATTTGTAATTCAACATAGAAATTTGATATGGTACCACATCAGCATAATGAATGTTTTATATATTTCAAACATCCAACATAAAACTCTTTATTTCCATCATCAACTAAATAATTAAAATTATTTACCTTAGTGAATTTTTCTCTTACATTAGTCTCCACATAATTCAGAGGAGGATCCACTGATATGGTACAATCTTGATCTGGTTGTTCTACTGTCTCAATAACATCACCTGTCACGTTTCTATTTATAGCACCCTCATCTGGTTGTTCTGATATGTGTTGATATTGATGGTGGGGTCTTGTAATGCCGAATGCATCATTTATAAGGTTTTCATTTCATTTTCCATTGTCGATGTATTTGGGATCTCATTATGTGGATTGACATCAGTGCTTATCCTTTCTGTAATGTTCGATTCCATATGACAAATCCAACATAAATATTGATGAGGGAATTTCATCAATATTTAATGTTCATAAACATCATCTCCTTTCAACTGTATGCTAAATTTACATTTAGTACATGGAAATCATATTCTTTTTTTGATGGATTGATTGGAAATTAGAAAATCTAAAAACTCCTCCCAACCCTTAACATATTGAGGTTTGTTCCTTAGTAAAGTGATCCAAATTTTATACTTGTATATCGCAATGTGCCTACACAATATTAAAAAAACTAAAACACATAACTATTAATAAACATGAAATAGATTCATATATACTAGTTGGAAAATATATAAATATGATAAATAAGGTTTCCCTATATAAATACATATGGTAAATAATGAACCCACCTACTATATAACCAAAGCATGAAAATTAAAAATATTTATAAAATAATAGGATAAAAAAGATCTCATCCCTATATTTTTTTATGTCGTGCTACTCCAAAATATATTGAAAAAACTGATGATGTCATAACATTGATATCACCAATGTAAGGGCATGATAAATATTATAATAATTGAATGCAGGTTAGGAATATGAAATAGAAACAAAATCTTACCATAATAGAAACATTTTGATGGTTTTAAGTGAGAGATATAGTTTGGGGTTGGGAAGATCAGAAGTGAAATGGTCTCTAAATAAGATTTTGATAATTTGAAAAGGATTTTGTCTAATAAGTTTGAGCCTATAAAATTCATTAGGATTCTAGCTAGAGTTTCTAAATTTAGTGTTATGGGTCTTTTAGATATCCTATGATTAATTCCATTTTTTCTATAAGATCATTCTATAATGAGAAAAAAATCCTAGAGCATATATTGTGATAATGCACCCTTGAAACATTAATTGACAACCAAAATGTATTGGTTGAGAAGTTAACCTCTGTAGAGCCTGGTGTTTAGCTTTTCTTTGACTAGATGAATGATATGTTTTGAAAAAATTTTCTGTATTTTAAAACTATTCATAATTTTCTAAAATGAAATCTAGTGGAGGCATTGAAGATGTTCCATGTTCCATGTTTTTTGATGAAGTAATAGTATGGGATAATGATTTTTAATTTTTAACTATTAGAAATGGCGTTAATGGTAGTGCATCATAAAATTCTGGATTTTATAACCACAAAATCCTTTTTCTAATTAGCCTAATACATCTTCTCAAATTACCTTATAACCTCTTATACCCTTATTCCAAAACTCATTTGTAATCTGGGATTATTAATACAAAATAATAATTTTATTTATATTCTATTATTTGATATACTTATCATCTATTTACTTTTTACTATAGTTTTATATTTCAAAGGAGAATTATTTTTCAGAGTACATTTATTTTTGGATAACATAACATTCAATAATGAATTAGGAATTTTAACTATAGTTTTTTTTCTTTTCTTCTTTATTATTCCACTTATTTATATGCTTGAAGAAAATATAAATATTTCACTTTCTAAACCACAATGGTTGTTTAATTATTTTTATGAATCCATGTGATTTTTAAATTTATAGGAAACCTAAAAAGGATAGGGAACCTAAAAAAAGAGAACCATAGTATTGTTTTATATCAAATTTTGTATATATGGTGTGAGAAAAACTAATCCTTATAGGATATCAATAGGGATTTATTGAAAGTCTATTCAAAACGCATCTCATTTATGATATTTTTAAATATAGTTATAAGACATATTTTTAATGATAATCACTAGAAAAAACCAAAATCACCTTAACTTTCATTTTAAAACATATATTTTCGTCTTCTTTAAATGAAAATAGTCATTTTAAAAATATTACATTAAAACCCTTACATTATTTTAAACAACCCATTATAGTTTCAATTTTAAAAACACATTAAAAACACCCTTTTGAAAATAGTTCAAAAAAAATTATGAAACAATCCCATTCTCATAAACGGTAATAATAAAACAACAAGTGACCACATCACAAACGAGATATGAGTAAACATGGAGAAAAATTCATGGTTCTTATATTGTTAATCAAACTAAGGGACATAAGAAATTAGAGTCCCCAAATGGAATCCAAATAGTATTGTGGGAAACAAAAAATTTCATAATTTAAAATAGTCTTAGACCTTACCAATACATGATTCCTTCCACTAACATATGTTTCATCCAAAAAACACAAGTCACTTGACTATCCTTCACCTAGCATTAAAGGGGTAACTCCTCACTAGCCATGGTATACAACACAACTAGGGGAAACCAATAGTGTGTGACTGTCTAGTGTTACATACATATTGACCTCTCTCTCAGTACCCAGTATACCCAGGACAGAAATAATAGGAGATGAGTAATCAAAAAAGTTAAATGATTAATGTAAGAAAACAATATAAATCTAACCTCACCTCTAACACCCTTGTAATAAAAAACACCAAAAATATCATACATGTCACCAAAATACATCTAAAGATAATGGGGAATCATTGAGGGTAGGTATTACATTATTATTAGTTCATTATGAATGTTACTAATGGGACATATTAGAGTAATCATAATTCTAAGTCACCTTAATCCTTGTTGAAATCCCATTTCAATATTTCAATAAAACTAACCATTTAAAATCCCATTAAAAATATTTTTAATCATTATACCCTTTCATTTAAAACCATTGAAGAAACCAAATCATCCTTTCCTTTGAAAAATTTTCATAAAAACATTAACCAATTCAAGAACCAAGTAGGTTTAGATCATCTTAAGACGGAAAATTCATTTAAAAAGGTCCTTAAAACCTTTTTATAAACAATTGGAACATGAATTTATTTTGGAAAAAAACATGACACGCCATTTATTCCATGTGTAGAAAAACATTGAAACATGTATAAATTCAAATATAAAAATAAAATATATATTCAAGTATAACAATTACATATAATAAGAGGATGGTATAAGAAGAAGAATGATGATAGTGGGGGTGGAGAGAAGCGTTGAGCGGGGACACATGTCAGGACCTACAATGGGGAGGCGAGCAAGGGCTTGGGCGGGGGGGGGGGGGGGGTGGCGAGGCATGCAGAGGGGAGGCAAGGTAGGGTGGTGCACTGATGGGAGGTGAGCTAGGGCTTTGTGTGTCTCTATAAGGGGGGGGGGCTCGTGGGGGTCGGGGGGAGAAGGGGGGTCTCGCGGGGGTTGAGGTGGAGAAGTGTAGGGACATAAAAACAGTTTTGTGGTAGTTTTTAATAAACCTCTACTAAATCATTTATAAAAAAACATGTGCCGATTTAGTAAACTGTTTCTAAAAAATCACCACAAACGGAAATTTATGTTCTAGAGTAAGATGTACCTACTACACCCACCAGTCTTGATTCCCTTAGTGGAAGGAAGGACACTCAATATATATGTGGCCGCCATGGAACACTAAATGGGCCCTTCTTCACACATAATAATGATGTGGCGAGTGATAACATTCTCCACTACCTCATACAAACAATGATTGGTATAGAGATATGATATTCTGATGTATATAAGAATGATCTCTCCCTCATCATCTTAATGGTTTATGTGGGAGATGTTTGGAACAGATTTTCAGTTTAAGTAATGTTCCCACTCACCCAAAAGTGGATTTTTGAAAATGGAAAAAAAGTATTTGGAGGATCCACTCAAGTATATCCTTAGTTATCTCATACTGAATGGGTTTTTGTAATTATGGGTGGTCATTATTCATAAATACTTCATTTAGTTCATGTCACAAAATTCAATAAAAGAACCAACCCTGAATGACTTCCTCATGGAACATCCTTCTCCAGACTACACACCAGTGGACATTAAACATCTAGAAGATGTGTTTATTGATTCCCATAACAATTCCTTTACATGAGGGATTTATATTAATGACTCCTCCTTATGTCTTATTGAAAAGAGACTGGATAACATCAAAATAAAGCAGACCATCTTAGGGATTTAATTTGGATTTATGGAAAATTTAATTTTTCCCCAATATTTATCACTATATATTGGTGGCTCAATTAATGAGTCAAAATACCAATCTAGCATCACTATCTTGAAACAAGCCCTAGAGCTGCCAATATCCTACCTGAACAATAAAGGGGACTCTTATCTAGTGGTAATGTAGATTAATACTGAATATTAAATCACAAAAGGATGTATTGACCCCTGTCACTAGCTACATCAGGGGACTAATGGAGGGATTCCCCTTTGAACCCACATTGCATCATTCTCCTAGATCACAGAATGCTTATGCTAATGCATTGGATAATGTAGAAACATTCATGGTCATCCATGCTCATGAGGAAGAGATCTTCTATATCACCCCTGATGAACGGTCTCACCAATCAGTTTCTACGATATGGAATAAATTAATCATGTTAGTAATACCCTATATAATTAAAAAATAATTTATTATTTTGATTTGATAGAACCCATAATTAATTATATAAAATATGGATTCCAACTGATAGACTGATCTAGAAGGGAAAAAATTTGATTACTAGCAGTTAACCATATCCTGTGAGATGGTCCAAATGAGAAGAATTCCCAATAAAATTGAGACACTAATGGAATCCTCCACAGATGCATAGCATAATGATATATTTCTTCAATAATGGAGGACGTCCATGTGTGATCCTATGGTGCTCATCAATGGGGACAAAAATTCAAGGTCAGACAATCTCTTACAAAGATTATAGTCTTACTATACCACCACGTGTATTTCTACACAAGAAAATATTTATTTATTGGTATAAGAGATCAATGCAGTGTTACCCATAGTGTTTCGACTTCATTCAATATGAAAAGACAATTTTGAAAAACACTCAGATGATGAGAAATAGCATAATCATATAAGTAATTTAGACAGTCTCTATGAGAATATGTTGTGAACATTGAATAACCAAAAAGTACATTGTAATCAGATTACATGAGCCTTTAATAAATTTTTTTTCGTATATTCATTTCTAGAAGGAGAACTACTATTGGATTCTTGAACCCCAATGACATAAAAAAAATCCTATGAAGCTATAACCCAAATGGGAAGGCCTTATATCATACATAAGGATTGTCACAGTAAAGATTACTTTCTGGAAATAATGGATGAAGTGTGTTTCACCCCCCTCCAAAGCAAGATTTCATATGAAATACTTTTCATATATTTCATCAAAAATCTATTATCATTGTTTCATGATGTTAAAATACACAAGAACATCCTAATCCCATGATGATAAATTTTTTAGAACCATTCCTAGTATCAAGACTTTAAACTGTATAAAACCCTAACTCCAGTATGCATGACATTAAACTATAAGGAAATCATCCTAGTAGTAAGATGATGAACTGCACAATGTACTTTTTATTTATGGCATGATGTAAAACTAAAAAAAAACTCTAATGTTCATCTTACTTATTATATATTGACTATAATATATATGACAAGATGATAAACTACATGGATGAAGCCATCTCCACATAATGATAAACTTCATAGAAACCATCATCTCACCAATAATTCAATGAACATGAGCCATTTCTACATGAATGAAATTCCCATATCCTAATGTGATAGTATGATCAACATAGGGAATCTCTCAATCCAAGAATTATGTGTGGAATGATTCCTAACATCAAAAAATATGTTGAGATTTCTGAACATATATCCATGGGCCCATCCTAATATTTATTTTTATACACATTAGGTTAACATTATCCTTACCACATGACATTAAACTATATAATTGATGTACATACAATAAGAAGTAAAACAACATAGATCCCATAATATTCATATTCATTCATGAAGAGTCAGCAACATCATTATCAAAAATCATTTAAATTACACATCTAATGTATTTTTTATATGACCCAAAATGGCATGGGTTTACAAAACCACCTACGACCTGATTATCATTCTAATGAGATACATAGGGATGTATAGATAAAATTTCCTTGGAAAACCACCACATGATACAAAATGCATCTACTTATCCTTCAATTGCGTCCACATCTTGAGGAAAATTTTACATTTCTTGTTTCTCACACTGATCATAACTAGTGTAGGATAATGAATTTTGGTAAAGATATAACAACATGGTAAAATAGTATCATTTCATGAAATAGTTATCAGGATTCATCACCATATGATATTAAACTGCATGGATGATTTCTTTTCATGATGAAACTAGAACTTTCTGGTTCTATATAACTACGTCTGACGTGATTCCTATAATTGCATGATATATAGGGATTCCTGAATCAGTATTTATGTTCTATTTGCTACAAATAAGCCTAAAAAATCACCCTCTCTGCATACAGGTCTGACTTGTGTGATGAGTTTTCATAATAACTAAATGTTTCCTGATTCCTCTCATCATATGATCTATAGTGATGCCTAGAAATCCATTCATTTGGCCCATCCATAGAATCCCTATTTCACCTAGAGAATCCCACGTCCTTACCGAATGAGGTAAAAAAACACGATTTCTCAAAAACTATGGGTGGATTTATTTCAGTCATCACAGGATACATAGTGACACCCATACCTCCATCACTTAGACTAAGCCACATCATTCCCTTTTCACTTAGATAATTCCATTTTCCTATCACATGATGTAAAACAATAAGGTTCATCACGAACCATGTGTGTCTTTATTCCTATCATCATAGGATATATAGTGACACTAGAATATCCAATCCTAGGTCCAGTCATGATAATTAATAGGAACAATTCCCCCACATCATATGGGTCAGACCTACATAGAGTGTTTCTTATCCTAGAATTATGTATGGAATGATTCCAATCCACACATGATACACATCAATGATTTGATATTTTATTCATGGTTCCATCAGTGATAAAAAAATCCCCCCATCCTTATGTATGAGTAATACCCACACAAGGAACATCCACCAACTATAAAGCGGTTGTGTCCTAAAAGATCATTTTGAATATGTAAGAGTCAAGTAAGCATTTGGATAGTTTTTACTTTTAATATATCTTGCATAATTTATATAATCGGTTCACATGTCATAACCCCTTGATGCCACACTACATAGAAACTAATATCCTATACTAAATGAAATTAAACTATAAATCCCATCACTAATTTTCACCCCTTAATAAGGTACCAATAGAGCCCGACCCTATTCAACTAGAGAATTTTATTCTTACATCATATTTTACAACCCTCAATCTATAAATCACACTTCATGTCTTGAGGATTTCAACAAATCTTCCATATCCCTTGGAATGAAAAACAGATCTCTCATCTTGACAATTATATTGAGGAATAATGGATCCAACCTACTAACTAGAGACATTGTGGCTCAATAATTAGGTATTTCTAATCCATTTGATACTAATGTTACCATGGAGAACCTCAGAACCTTAGTTTTTTTGGTTAATCCCTAGTTTGATTTCCCTGTTTAATTACTCGCAACTCGAGCACCTCAAACTAGGATTTACAACATCTTTTCGTTCTAGATAGAATGATTTTGATGTAATCTCATCCCTGGGTATCCTAATGGGGTTTTAATTTAACATTCCTCTCTTATTATATCCACATGAAACATAAATTTAAGATACATGCACATTGTTCATAAATCGATGACCTTAAACACTATCCATTGATGAACCAAATCACATGACCTTAAATTGATAGAGTAAAAGGAACAATACTTATTATAATGAAAACTTGAAAATGGAGGCTTCTGAAAAATTCAATTCTTCACTCACTAAACTCTTCATCCCCATAGTTTAAGAAAAATTTGGTTATAAATAATTGATTCATTAAGTTCATCGAGTCCACTTTGTGTCCTAATTAGAATTGGAATCATGTTCACTAGACCCTCATTCCATGAAAAAGATATAATAATGGGTATTCACATCTCCTCACCCTGATAATGTGTTCAATATGTGACGAAACAACATTAGGGGACATGGAAACCACTTTTATTTTATATTATCCATAAATTACAATTAAATATTTCACCATATTATATCATTGTAAATCTTCCATGGACCATGGAAATAGATACCCAACATCAAGGGACCATTTTTTAAATATGGATGAATTCATATGGCTCCTACATATGCACCTATAATTTTCAACCAAACTTATTACTCTACAAAAATGGATTTATAAACCTTATATTCCCTAATGTCTTATTGGTGGAACACAACTCCTTAGAGAGTTTTGGGCCATTACTGAAATGATTTTTCTACACCTTTCATCTAACCTAAATACATTGGACTTTTATTTAAAGTCTCTATAACCACACTATTCAAGTGAATTTGAAATAATACACTTTTAATCATCCAGTGTTATAACCATTCTCAATGTAGAAATGTGACACTATCTTCCTAAACCTTTTTGTAGACCACATCCTGTTATTTTAAAGATTATGTCGTAGGGATAATTCTTCACAATTAAAGAGATGAACTTCCCTAGGGTTCCATAACACTTCTTGGATATCCATTGTTTATATATAAAACATCATCATCTAGAAATTAGGATCTTTAAAAATCAATCATCAACCATGGAACATAGTATTGATCTACTTTTTATGATCACGATATCAATGTAGAAGGTCATTGGCATGTAAACTAAAGGCATCTTATCCATATAGTAACAGAGACACAATCCTTTTGAGGCTTGGAAATCCTATGAAAAAAATAAAATATTAGGGTGTTTTGTTTCATCCCCAACATGTCTTCCTCATTCCATATTCATCAAATCAAACTTTTGGGTTGTAAATTACATTACACACATTAAAAATATCAATGAGGGAATAACATCCCTAGTATTTTATCCTCATCCAATATCACACCCATAAATCTTTCATTATCATTGGAAGAGAGTGGAGACCCCCCCTTTTGAAAATGATACAAGTTTATAAGGTATTTTACCTATCAAAAAGAGGCACATACTTCTTACAGTAAATGTTCCCTAACCTTATAAGATTCGGAAACTCTAGGACAAAACTCAGTATCTTAAAGTGTTTTGGGTCATCCCATGAATTTCATCACCTTATTTCTTAATCATCAATAGATTTTTATTTTAATGAACTTTAAATTCATGGATTCTCAAGTTTTGATATTGAATTCCATAAACTACAATTATAGTGGGTCTAAGTTAAAAGACCATAAACTACAACAATATATAGTCCAGGATAAAATACCATAAACTAGATAAATGTAAAATCTTTGTTAAATTACCTAATATAATGTAATAGAAGGTATTATCTAAAAATACATAATCAAAAATAAAATATGGATAAATATGAACAACCCTAAACTTTAATTATTTAAGGTCTGACCTACAAGACCGAAAATTATATTGAATGATTGTGTGAGATAAAAGATCCTAAACTATATAAAAAATACTATTTATTCTGAAAGAATGGAAGGGACAAAAATATTATGAGGATCCCCATATGGATTTATAATAAATCAATGTATTCATTCCATGTATATTGAATTAATAGAATCATAAAGCACTCTCCCCCTAAGACTTATATTCTACCAAAATTATCCCTCTTGGAATCTAGTAATTTCATTATAGCTGTAGAAGATGTGTGAGTTCATAATAGAATGTTAGAAGGAATTCATGACAATTTCTACAAATAATAAATTTTTATAAACATATTCAGATGCATGAATTCATTTTTAGTTGATTATTTGCAATGTATAAGAATCGTCGATGATTCATGGAACATTAGATCAACGAAATATCTTGCACATGAGGAATAAAAGTGAACTGGACAATGATATATAATGTTAAGAATATCTATTCATTGATAGCGTGAATTTTTTTGAATATACACATTTCAGTGTCTCCAATAATTTCATCAAAAAACAATATACATATCAATGGTCTGACTAAAATAATATTTGATCAGATAAGCTGGTGAATCAATAAGAGTCTATAAAAAGCATTGATTGAAGGGTAAATTTCCATTGGCCCCAGTTTTATTGCTTCTTCCCTTGGATTTTGGCTATCAATAAATGATGACTACTTCGAAACCCATTTCTAATTGGTCTTTATAAAGGATTATGACATTGAAATATCAGATATTGGGTGATTCAGGCTCTCCTCATACGTCCATATATTTAGAGACACAATTTTCCATTTGGGTTTATTGGTAAGACATAAACTGGAATCTCTATTCCAATACCTCTTTAGTTTCCTCCTTTATTTTGGATGTGGAATCCCAATCATCCAAACCATGAAATTCCATCTCACTTTAATCCAAGGCTTGTTGCCTCTAGATAATTTGTCACATGATTTCATATAATGATGGATGTTCCAAGACACACACCACCAAATCATGAAATACAAGCCGAAGACATTCAACTTCGTCCAAAAAATATTCCAAGAGGAATATCATTGAATGGTATGTGAATATGGTTCCACATCATTATGTGTTTTTCCTCAGCTTATATATCTTCTTGAGTGGGTATTCCAAAAGTAGGAATAGCTAATTGAGATGATGAGGAAGAAATAGTGAAATCTTCCTATGTTCTTCCATCAATAGGCACATCATCCAATTCTTATGTTGATAGTATATCCTCCTTAGTAGATTCTTCACTTCTAATGGGATGGACTTCCTAAGGATGGGCTTACTTCCAAGAGGACTCAACTGAGTCTTGAATCAACTCCATTGTTGATACAAAAAAGTGGACAGTGAGGTAAATGGATTGTTCACCAAACAGACCAACATGTTCCTCATGCTACTCAATTAGGCCACCATCCAAGACCAAACATAATCATGTGAATGGAATCAACATGTGATAATATGTGGAAGGATAATATCATAATTATTTTCCTCATATTAAAAATTTAGCCAAAATAGGTGGATGATACCATGATTTTGTTCTCCCCATACACTATCCAATGGAAGAGGGGAAACCCAATGATTATTGGTGAATTAGTGAGAAAACATATAAGGGGTATTCGGCTCACATATGATCACATAATCCATCTAGGTAGTAAGAACCCCTTCCTAATGAGAGATATTATAAGACATTTCACCAATAGTGCCTCCACCATCAGAAAACATTATCCCAGTTAGAACATGATATGGAGTGAAATCAATGCAATTAGATCGAGTTAACATATCTATAACCTCTTCAAAGAATAATTTCATGGACTTAACCATGGAAATGTCTTGATACCTAGAGAAAAATATTGTTCCTGGGATCCTAATGGTGTTGGAGTATTTTCAGCAGTGTAAACGATCCCCTATTATTCCACTAAGAGATATAAAGGACCATTGATCATATGAAGGATTTTACCATATTAAATATGGTACCAGAGATAATAAAGTAATATAAGAACCAAAACCACTAGATTAAGTAGTTTCCCCTCTATTAGTAATGCATACGTCATGAACTATTAAACCATATTCCTGAGAAATCATCCCTATCTAGGAAATTCCACCCATTTAGGAACATATATTGGAAACCATACAGCCTATAGCTTAGAGATTACCTTTCCTTCCTGGAATATCTCTATACGACATGAAATCTGGGTTCCAAGATATCCCAATAAAAAATGGTGCTCCAACGAACCTTTTTGATGGGAAACCCATGAGGGATTATAGATTTTGGTTTAGCTTCATGTGGATAAAAGAATTCGTTGATCAAATATTTGAATGAGATGAGTGAGAACACATTTAGATACTTTTGTAACATTTCCATTACATGGTTGAGCTTCTACCTTTCCAATATTGAAGTTTTTACAAGGTCATCCCATACATCTGTTGGAAGGATTAATTAATTATACATTTCCCCAAGGGGTGATATCCTCCACAAATAATAGATATCCCAGAGTTTGAATCACACTACATAATGGGAATGATGGAATGTGTTGGTTCTAGGAAACTAATGACTGACTATATCTCAGAGAAGATCATATTGATGATAAATGAGGAATTGGTAAACCCATAGAACATCATAATGATGGACGTCACATAACTAGTCAACATATCCATGTAGCTCTACATAACCCAAAATGGTCGTTCCTATTCATCAGAAAGTTTTACACCATGGAACAAATCCCATTTTTAGGTCTAGCCACTGGTCATGTTTTTCAAGGAAAAGAACAAAATTCTTGAGTGACATTGAGAATTGGATGGTGGGAGAAAATTTAGATATCTATACCTAGGAGAGTTCTCTAAAATATAAGGCAACCCTTGTGAATGTACTGTGACAAGTTGAATGTATTCATAAATTATATTCAGAATGTAATTAATGGAAAATAAAACCCAACAAGATGGTAGAATTTAATATAGAGATGTGAAGGAAACAACATAAAATATGACAAACCCAAACATAGTAAGATACTGTGGTAAAGGATAATTATTTATCTCATGCAAGAGAATGATCAAAATGACTATGTTTTCATAAAACACAAAATACATAGGGTTGAGATTACTATTCGTAACAATCATGAACCTATGGTTATCTATGGTAGAATAATTATATTATGAGATGGAATTTTTCTTTACAATACCTAGAAGGTTATCTCATAAAAGTAAAAATCCTATGAAAATAAATGCATAATTCTAGAATCCTCATGCACATCACATGAATCAAAATGGGATTCACATTTTTATAAAGGAAACATGAATTTATTGGCTCATAATGATCTCATGGACTACAAAAAGAGAGATAAAATTGCAAGACAACTCAAATAGTCACAGGACCCATGATCGTATGTCCCTAAAATGCTCACATGATCTTTATAATGAGTATAGTGGTCATGTGGTTGAGCCAAAAGATCCTATGAAACCCACAAAAAACATTCATGAACTATGGAAAAATTTCAACCATTTCTGAATAAACGTTTGTGGTTGATTCAGTTTATATAACGGGAAAAGAACGTCTTACGAAGTAGTTCTCATGAAATGGTCTCATGGATGAATCTCTGGATAAGTTCTTATGGGATTGTATTGTAAAAGGGTTACATGATAGATAAATGGGGATATATCTCTGTGATTTATATATTTGAGGAATGAGATGCCCTTAGTTCCCCTATTTTTTGGGAAATACATAGAATACTAAATAACTCTCGAATGACTGATCATTTTCCAAAACACTGATTAGTGACAACACTAAATCATTATGCAGACATTTACATTCCTCAGAACCCAACCCTTATGCTCACAGACATCACTCATGGTGCTGTGAATTTCTTGACACCGACCAAATGAGGATAAATGAATCCATAAGTAATGAAATACATGAATATGAGCATTATTTTCTCTACAATAAAAAAGGAACAAGAATGTAGACAAGATCTAGAGGATCATGTTAGCCTC
This sequence comes from Viscum album, assembly GCA_963277665.1. Taxonomy (NCBI): domain Eukaryota; kingdom Viridiplantae; phylum Streptophyta; class Magnoliopsida; order Santalales; family Viscaceae; genus Viscum; species Viscum album. Next base: position 510,562,611 of record OY728142.1, on the reverse strand, counting down.
TAAAAGACATGAAATCACATGACCTTTGGAATGTCATGAATGCAATCATGAGTAACACATAACCTATGGTAAATATCGCAAATCCTCTTTGATGAGTCCTTATTCTCATGATAAGTGGTTCTAAATACATTCTAATCATACAAAACGATATCAGTTCCCTAGCGTTACACAATTTGTATGGCGATGCACACCTAAAAACCATTTAAAAAACCCTATAATATAATTAGGAATATATTCAAATGATATGACCCTCTAGTGGTCCTTATGTACATGAAATGTGTGACATAAACTCATAAAGAAGCAATCTAAATCATTAATATATGTCATACTTATCATGAAGTAGCTAGCTGGCATGTCACCCTTATTAAACAAAGTTCTTTGGACATGTCTATGACTTCTTGAACTCCGCCTCAAAATCCAAAGAAAAACAGAAAGAATTGAAGTAAACAACACTCTTGCATCACCAGAGGACCCATTGTTTTTCATGTGATACATCACTAATAGAAAGAGTGATTTTATACACAACACATGTAAATTTTTTTGAGATCCCTAGACTATTAAAATAAAAACAAAAATTAAAATTAAAATTACTGGAGATTCATGCGAGGGGAAGATACAATGATATTATTAGAATATATTTATACGACCTTGGTGATCACCATTTAAAATACAAAGACTCCCTTGAAAATTTAGAATGACCTCACCAATTTACTTTGGCATAAAGAACATATCTCATGAAAACCCATTGGAAATTCATATTTGTCTCATAGAAGATCCCAGAAAAGTCACCTATGATCAAGTGAATTCCTTTCAACATGATAACTAATATAGTGAAGGCCCTTAGACATGTTGGTCCAAAATTGTAAAATCTCTTTTGAATATACAGATGGTCAGTAAGGACTCGTTTAATTTACCATTATCCAATAAATAAGGCATTGAATGGATGGTATTGTTTTCAGTGATAATCATGTGATTCCCTTGGAATGACCAATGATAAAATCATGAATAATGGGTAACATCAAAGACCACCACTGACTATAGCCTTGATTTTAGAAATGTACAGCATTCAAATATGTGTATAATCGGGGTTTCATGACCTCTAAATTTCCCACCCCCAATAAAAATTACCATTTGGAGCCTCAAACTGATGCACCCAAGCATCAGAGTGAATTTCTCAAAGTGACTTATTTCGCATCCAAAATGGTTTTCGGTCAGGTAGTATTCAGGGAACAACATATATGATTACATTTCACTCATAGGTACATCAAATTATCACTCATAAATCATTACCAAGACTTATAGAAGGTTATTAAAATGGCCTCTTACATACCTGATTAGTCACGCAAGACATAAAAAACCTAACACTAAACCAATATAAGAATATGTAATAAATGAATTAAAAAAAGATATAATATATGTGAGACTTCTGAGAAGATCATATAAGTGGATCCTCATGTGCTTTTCATAAACTACCCTGGTCATCTGATAAAACCAAGGCATGTTTTCTAGATCATGTGTTTCTCCTTCGGTATGCTATTTGGATCATGCAAGTTACTCTTGACTAGAAATTTAAAGTCAAATATGCCCCTCAGGCATGACAAAAAATTCTAATAAAACCATTGGGGCACACCATTAACAACTTGATATGTCCTATAGAAATATCTCCCAAATAAATTAGTGGTATCAATGCATGTTAGCTTAGTCTTGCGAATATACTAGGGTATGTAAACTGGCTTTGACACCATCCTCCAGAAAAGTTAGCCAAATCATGGGGTAACGCCTAACATGTCTTCATGGATCATATAATTCCCTCAAATAAAGTCATCCAAGATCATGTGATTATCTAAAATAATGTTTTCTTGGGACACACAATGTCATTCAGACTAGTCAACTGAGATCATACAATGGCCTTTATGAAAAGCTAGCTAGGTCTTGCGATGTCCTATAGACAAGTCATCCTTTATCATGTGATGACATTTGTATATTCCATCTAGATTATATAAAATTCATCAAAAAAGATAATTGGATCATTATAATATCTTTGGAGATGTTTTAAATATAACATGGAATGTCCATACATCATTTGACATATTATATATACAATCAATGAATGAAATACATACAATCTGATAGGTCAGGTAGACAACCAGGAGAGGTCCATAAGGAATATCACGACATAAAATCATTTTCCACTGGTTCAATATAATTAAAGGGAAAATCATAGTGTAATCCCTGATCAACAAAACTATGATGACTCTAATTCATGTGATATACAGGATTTATAAAAAACCTTCCTAAGGCCCGGTCTCTATATTATACATCAATAGGATTATCCCAATGCATATGTCATCCATCCATAAATATAGAGACTGATTATTTTCCATCCATTTTTTACTCACAATGGGCATATATCATGTTGTATTATAGAGTTTCAATGGTCATATAATTCACATAGGGAAACCTCAATTTGAAGACCTGAACAAGGGTGTGATATAACTACATCAATATTGTGGAATCCTAAGTGTATAACCCCAATCCGTTGTATAATGTGATATATCCCTACATCCATACTAGGGAAATATCAGTGAGTACGCCTCAATCACCAACACTATGAGAACATGATTCGTTCAATAATAAGGACACATTTCAAACCATCTTATGACACATTATCGAATGGGAATCCACATCAGAAGAATTCCACATATGTCTCCATGACTTTAACCATTGGGACCCAATCCATGGGCTGATCATTTAATCCCATCCATGAGTAACCTGAGAAGGAAACATGACAATGATGAATATTATTCCTTCTATAAATATTATACATTGTATTCCTTCTTATGGATTGAGATCCATATTAATCATCAGAATTCTTGTCCCAATACATAAGTCCCACATCCATATAATTTGAGATTGATATCTTTCATTCCCTTGTTTCTCACATATAGAATGGATCACGTGGGCTTAGGGGGTTCTATTGAACATATCATTCACCTCATAAATCACCACCATCTAGGGAATATTCATTACGTATTTCCTGATGAGTGGCATGAAATGACTACCCCCATATATGGGCATCAACCTCAGGGGAATCTCAGAGGGAAGATCCATGAACAATAACTCTTATTCCTACTATAACTGTGATACATAGGATATCTCCTTGAGAATCATGAGCAAATATATGATTCCTTAGTTCCCATTCATATATCATTTAACTATGACATTAAACTACATGGGTTTTGATTTTTACTATAACAAGGATACATTAGATTCCTCATAAAGGCCCAATCCCATCCTCAACATATTAAAAACTTCCCTATATGGATGAAAATTTCCAAGCATCTATCTATATGGATTCTACATATAATTAATTTCTTATTTAGGGAAATGGATGATGAACATTAGATACATATAGATAGACTCACTATAATATCCCCCTTCATGTGTAAATGATATTTTGGTTATTTTTTGAGGGAAACTGTATTTGTATTAGGATTAAAAATATGTTTTACCAATAGTCATTTTGTTAGGGTGACTAGTTTTGTATCATGATTAGGAATAGAATTTTGAATATATCTTAAATCTATATGGTTGTCTCGATGTAGGAAAAAAGTCCCCCCCAAAAGTGTGTGATGAGTCTGAACTCTCATCCTCTCAACTAATGTTCATTCCAATGTGCCATTTGTTCAGAAACACCAACTAACCACATACCACAGGAAAGTAGGTTGGTACCTAGTTATGGATATGGGAACCATTGGGAGATTTTATTAAAAACATAAATGGTTACGTGATGTCAATGATTGTGTAAAAAATTGATCCCCCTATATTAAACTATTTGTCCAAAATGAATGAACTGTAGTTAGGATATTTTTAACCAAAATAATGATATATATCCTTAATTAGTCATTATATTTATTTATGTTTTTTCTCCATGTTCATATCATCAAAAAAACTGATTTTATTCTACTTGGAATCCTAGTTATGTGTTATTCTATATGACCATTGTACTCCCCATTCACTCTTATTTAGAGGATGTTTTACCCACCCTTCACATGATGTGATTTTTCCACTATGGTATTTCCAAATTTTAGAACCTTGATTATTGAGATAATGTTTAAACATCAATGAGGTAATTTATTTAAGGTGGTTATATTTTAACTCCTTCAAATTGAAAAATATGAACATCCTATTTGATTGTTTTCATGAAATGCCACACCATGAATAGAAATAAATATAACATCTTGGGAAATTATGACATATTCCACATTTTAAAAAAATTATATATATTTTGTATAATTCAATGCTTGAAAAACTGTTTTTATATCGCATTACATGAAGCAACAAATTTCACCGATTGCTTGTGTTTTATAGAATATTGAGTTTTCACGAACAACAATGTACTTTTAATATGTTTATAAAATATAATGGGGCTTAAAAAGTTTTTGGAATGGTGGGTACAAATATGATTATCTAACTTATGAAATTATATAGTATAAATACATTTATTTTATATCTATTAATTACTAATAATAATAATCATCATTTTAAATAAAAGAGAATTTTTATAGAGAAACAATATTTTCCTAAAAACTATTTTTTCATGTTTGGCACAAATAATTTTATTTTAATATTTAACAATTAAATATACAAATTTATTAAAAAATAGATAAACTTTTCTAATTATTAATATTTGAATTATCTTAGGCTTATTTTCTATAATATTTCATGAAATAATTCATTTTTTATGAATACTATAAAATATTGAATTTCAATAGAAAATTATTATTTATTTAAATAATTTATTATTCTAAATTATATTTTGAATTGGTTTTAAAGTATAATTAATTTAATTTTTCATAAATAAAAACAAATCTTGTCATTGTTTTTAATTTTATATTGAATTTATATATGAATACATTGTAAATATTTGAACACATTCACTTTAAAAACCTTCTTTCTTATTATATATACATGATGCGTTTTAAATTAAAATTTTATCCTTCATTTAATAGAATTTTAAAAAATTGATTATTTATTTTGACTAATAAATATTTTTATATTATAATAAGGATGAATAAATTTTTCAACAAACATATTATAAATAAAAGTTAAAAATAATAACAGTGATGTTATTAAGAACAAGTTTACCAAGGGATTATACTATAAATATAAGGTAGAAAAACCTACAACCTTGTACAATACCCATTAAAGGAACATATTTATACCTATATGATCAATATAAAACAAATATTTAAGCCTATTGACAGAGAAAATCATGGGTGGAATTCAGTCTTTAAAAAACATATAAGTGTACCACTCACCCCAATTATAAAAGGTCATCCCATCTCCTCCTCTCGTCACACCTTCTAATACAATTGGTACAGAAATGATATAACTAAATCACTTTTAAAAATTCCCTCACATAATCCTATATGCCTTATTTTTTACATGAAATCCAATAGTTGATATATTTTGTGTAAATAAAATAATGATACATGAATGAGAGGTAATGTTCTTTAATGAGTGCCTTCATTTTATTTTCTAATACACCAATGTAAATTGTTTTAAAAAATGATGATATAATACCCTCAGAATGTTACATATACAATGATGTTGTTATGTTAATTGTATATCCTAAAACTACACAAACATCTATTAAATCGGTAATGAAATCATCAATCATGTGTATAGTGGACTATCGCCTCATGAACCGATGACATTTTTTCCATTTACATCTATCATGGATGGTTAATATGAGGTATATAAAGTATTTATATGATATTTATAACATATTTATACCAATGGAGTCATTATATTGCATATATCTATTTACCATCCACTTTATAGGTGCCACAATAATGTCGCTCGGGTGTACTGTAGACTACCACCTTGCGAAGCGATGTGATTTTTCTTTCACTAGAGACTCAAATGTAAGGTGATGATGTTAATTTCAAGGATTATAATTTATATAAATAAAATAATTATGATATTATTGAATTATTTATCATTATTTAATGATAATTTATAACATTTTCTTTATTTTCTTTTAACTAACCTAAATATGGAAACCTCATTCATTTATGTGGGGACTACCGCATTCACGGGCGACGTGACCCTCTTTTCATCACCAAATAACATTGATTAAATATATAATATAAAAAATGATATTATGATATTATTATATTTTTAAAGGTAAACTATTACTAACATTTAATAAATAATGATTTGTGAAATTGGAAATGTTATTCATGCATACGTATGACTTAATGTGCCCATAAGCTTAATATAATTAATTTTTAATAACAATAATTAATTATATATTTTTAAAATATAAATAATTTATAAATATGAAATGTATTTCATGATTATTATTTTAAATTTCTGGTACTTATTTAATATGTTCAATTTTCATATCTTTAGTGACAAAACCCACATGAGAAAATAAGACAATTATCACCCAGAATAATAAAAATAATGAAGGATTATAAATGAATGTGTGATAACATGTTATTAAATGATCATATATCTTTTCATAAATATTATTCTGGTAAAAAATTATGTTAATTATTTGTTTTAAATCGCTATAAAATATTTTAATGCACTTTCATCCAAAACAATGTTAAAGATATGGGATTTCATAACTCAATTTCCACTCATTTGTTGAATTACTACTTTGTTCATTATGCAATTCTAATATTATTTGTGAAATTAATTTTAAATATATTATTGGGTTTTATATACACTTTTTATTTGAATCTATTGTTTATATGATTAGTAAATTCATTTATTAACTCTCACACCAATGTTATGATACTTTTAAGGTTTTATTTGACAATCTCATTTTAATTGAGATTTTTTATTCTAGAATAATCACTAAAGGGACTTATTTAATAATTATTTAATAAACCCCTTCATTTAATTTTCCACTCATTACTAATGAAATTTCTAATTAATATTTTTTTTATAATCATTACAATGTAATTTCTCTTTTAAGATAGTAAGACTTCATTTCTCTTTTTAGCCAGAAATATAATTTTCTTTAAAAACCATGTTTTCTAGAAATCTTTTCAAAATGGTTTTAAAATTTTAAAAATTATTTTCCAATTTAATTTTTACCTATTTTTTTATTATTTTTAAAAATCAGTGAAATATTATGTCTTTTACAAAAAGAATGCATGTTTGGCTTTTAATGAAAATGTGAAAGGAATTGTCTTGTCATATTTTGAATATTTAACTTTCCTATCATTTTTAAAGTAAAAACGAATGTTATTTTTAACATTAATAACATATATGGAATTACCCTCCCTCATGACCATCATTTCCTTGAAGCTTACTTTGAACACTAAATATGATATTTTGGGAATAATTTTTTTAATAACTTATTTTCAACGAAATTATTTTTTTTAAAATGTTCTATAAAATATATAGGATATTTTAGTAATGATTTTTTGAAGATATTTATATTTTATTTCTAATATTCATAAACAAAACCAGTTATTATTCCACATATGTTTATATGTTGTATTGATATCATCCTTATTCTTCATTTAGATGATTCAAGATCATTTTTACTAAGGAATGTGTTTATATTCACATTTTTATTTCCCTATTATATTCACTAACATTCCATTGAATTATTCATTATATAGTGTACATTAAATTTCTTAAAATATCAATATTATCTATCATTTATATTATTATTTCATGAAACAAATAATAGTTTTAAATATGGTATTTAAATTTAATATTATTTGACTATCTCGGAAAATATTGATAAATTTGTATCCTCTAATCAATATGAATATATAATGATAAGGAACATTTTTTATAAATTAAATTGATTATTAAATATATGAGGAATTATTTGGACCTGAAATATATGTTTTTAATACGATTTAATGTAATTATCTTGATGCTTTGGCAGTCTCATGGGATAAATGAAGTTGGAAATAAACCCTTCACATTTGTATCCAAGTAGTTTTAAACTATCTAGAAGAAACATCTTGAATGTAAGTGTATTTTGAAAGGTTGGAAAAAAAATCAGATGGGTTTCACCCAATATGAATTAAAACATATTGAGGATATATCTTGATGGTAATGTGTCATGTTCCTAGGAAACATGACATCAAATAATTAAGCTTTTCCATTATTCAGAATTCATTTTTTTATCCAAGAGATTTACACTATGATATAATCTATTGATGTACTTCATTCTTCGACTATTGATTAAATTACATGTGTTTTTAGTTATTTACTTTTTTCTATTATTAATTCCCTAAATAGTTATTTAAATTCACTATGGTCTCAGTTATTTACCTTTCCATATTGATTATTCTTATTGATTAATTTTTTTCCTCTTGTACGTATCTCTTACTAAGAATTTGAGGCCATCGTTATTTTGTTTCCTTTTTATAAGATTCCAAGAAGATTACTCTAACTGATATGCATTGAAACTCTATATAAGAAAGATTTTATTCATTAAAAAATGTAATTTTTGAATTCTAGTGTAATACAATAATCATACTGAAACTACTAAAATATTTCTTCCTTAGTGATTTGATTCATTTTATATTATTCCAATTTATGCTAGTAAGACAGGAGTTCTAGGTTACTAGGGATGGGGTTGCTATAAATAATTTTATTTTATTAATATATCATGGTTTTTTTAGTTTTAATTTTTTTGAAAATTAATCAATTGATTAAAACATTCTTTTAAATATAATTATACACTGATGTAATGGTTTGCTACATATTCCATTTCAAATTTAAAGGGAGTACCTTTATTTGATGGATGAAATTATCATATATGGAATAACAGGATAAGATACCATCTATTATCTATTGGTATTAGAGTATATTATACATTAATATTTGGGATACAAATAAGTGATCTCAATGGAATGTCAATGATAGAAGTTGAAAATAGTTAATTGATTTACAGTGTTGAGGATCCTCATACCTTATCATGATTTCTTTCTATTCAGATATATATTAAGGTGACAAATTTGTCAATAATCAATGGAATTTTGGATACAATATCTAATGTATTTTAGGATAAAACCATAGTTAATTAAATAGATATTAATGTTCTTAAATAATACTATTTGATATGTTGATCAATTTATATAAACAATAGATGGTTTATTCAATTAATTCAATGAAGTTGTTAGTCCCATTCAAGAAATTATACATGAGAATAGGTATTTAGACATTTTTAGGAAGATCATTAGAATATTTCCTCCTTTATATAATACAAATGTATCCGCACTAGAGGGGATGAATCGTTTTGAGTTATTTATTATTTACTTACTCAACCAACACATATCTATGAGTTTTATGTAAAATTAAATAACTCATTAAATAATTCAACTAAATATATTTCCATTAAGTCTATTCAAAAAAAATAATTATATGAAGGTGAAATTAAGGATGATGTAATGGATGATTTCATATCAATTGTTTCGTAAAAGATTAAATATAACTTCCCCGACCTAGGATCCCCTAAACCCGTGCCCTGATATGAGTTTTTAAATGACCCCAAGTCCGCCTCCGTGTTTTCCAGATGTTTACAACTAGCAGAGATGGTCTAAGAGGTCATGTGGCGAGACTATAACTTCATTACCATAGTAATCCATAGTAGATAACAATTTAAATGACAAAAATAATAGGCAACAATCAATAACATGCATTAATGACCAAGTTCCATAAACTGGGTACAATAACATACAATATTAAATATTCCATTCCTTGGTACAATTCAATGTTAACAAAACCCTAAGAAATAAAATATTAGAATATCCAAAAAAGTATAGACACCACACTTGGAACCTCACCTGACCATATCCCATGTCTAACTCAACTACCAAGAATATGACCCATGCCCTTGTCCTGATCTGCAAGAATAAAATATCCTTAGCTACCTAATGGTGGCCCAAGAAGGGTGTGAGTATAACTCAGTAGGCCACCACCAATAGTGTCTACCAAATATCTAGTAAAATAAGATTTTACATGAAAGTGTCAAATAATGGAAAGTAAAGATAAATAGTTTCATAGGCCATTTTAGACGATGTTCCTTTTATTTATACTACCATTGAAACTAGGTTCACTATATAGACCATTCATGGTTCAATATACACTTTCCATGTGTTAAATGGATCAGGAATGTTCTGTTGGTCGGAGAAAAAGGGAGTGATGGCAAGAGGGGGGGTGAATTGCCTTTTAAAAAATGATTAACAAAATAAAATCAAAGTTAAAGGTGCAGCGGAAATAAAGAGGCAAGACACAAGAATTGATAAAGGAGTTCGGCCAAAAACCCGGCCTACGTCTCCGCTCCCAACTCAACCGTTGAGAGATTCTACCGCTTGCTTTTCAATGGTTGTAGCAAGAAACCCACTATCCTTTTTACAGGTGAAGGCTAGCTCACCTATTACAGCTTGCTTTTATTGGTTGAGCAAGAACCCACTTACTTTTAATGGTTTAGTAAGAACCCACTAGCCTTCTTACAGGTGAAGGCTAGCTCACCTATGTCTCAAGCCTTTTAAAAGGGAAGGCTTGACTAACCTCTTCACACCTTGAAGGTGGTGTGAGAACCCAAAGAAAGGGAGATGAGAAAGAGATGGGGTTTGTAGGCACAAACCCAATTTGATGCTCAAAAATGATAAACAAGAAAAACCGTAATTGGAGAGAAGCCTTGGGCGCCAATGGATTGATGGAGTTCAAGATGTGCACTCCCAAGCTTCTATGGTGGTGCTCCTTGGATGTGGAATTGGATTGGAGCAGTTGAGGTTCCTTGGAGGAAGTCCGTCGGAAGTTCGCAAAATGATCAAAAATGTGTCCGTGGGCTTGGTTAGGGTTCCGGGGCTTCAAGGTCCTTTATTTATAGAGGGGGAACCCTCATATGGCCGTTGGAGGCCTTTGGAGCCGTTGGAAAGGGCTTCGGAGCCGTTGGGAGGCAAGTGGATAGGCTGGTCAAAAGCCCAACGACTAGTTTGACTGGCTCCACCGGCTGACCGGTGCTAAGCCACCGGTTGTCCGGTGTGTGCAAAACGGAGGAGGGCTCGGGCTCAGGCTCCACCGGCTGGCCGGTGCTGAGGCCACCGGTTGGCCGGTGAGGAGGCAGTAGCTTCCACTGTTTGGGCTGGGTGCCACCGGCTGGCCGCTGGTGTGACACCGGTTGGCCGGTGGACTGAATTTCAGTCCATTTTGGCTTTTTGCCTTCTTGGTCTTCTTGGCCCAATTCCTTGGCACCCTGAATTAATGCCTATCATCCAAAAACAATTAAAACAATATTAGATAAATAATAGAGTGATTGTGATCATGAAAATAAAACCTTGAGGGGTACGAGAGGTACAACAATCTCCCCCTATTTTGATGATCACAATCACCAAAACAAACAATGTAGAAAATGAAATGAAAAACATGCTTTAAAGGATTTCACCCCCAATCAACCAAGAATTTCTCCCCCTTTGTGATTATCAAAATAGCACGGGGCATAAAACTTGATTGAGGGAAATGTTGAAAAATAAGATAGAGATTTTAAACCAAATGAAATTTTTGAAATTTGAATTGAAAGTTTTGAATCAAAAATTTGAAATTGAAGTAAAAGTTTTGAAAAGAAAATTGAATAACAGTTTGAATTGAATATTTTGAAATGAAAATTTTGATACCAAGTGTTGAAAATTTTGAAATGAAAATTGAATTGAAAATTTTTAATTAAAAAAAAATTTGAAACCAAGTTTTGAAATTGAAAGTTTGAAAAGAAAGTTTTGAATAAAACAAAAATGGTTAAACAAACCTAACTCCCCCTAAATAAAACAACAAATCACCGGGGAGAGGTGTTTGAAACCGAGACAAATTTTGGTCCGGTGAGACTCGCTTAGAGGGATTTTTCAATCCACACTTGTCTAGTGGCAGGTCTTCTCTTATAAAATTCATCGCTAAAGAAAATACTTTTGGGGCGGCCATACCGGGCATTTTTACAATTTCACTCATAAATTAAGTGCCCGGGTTTTTTACAATAATTGCAAAATTTAGATTGAGAGCTCCCCCTTACAAAAATAGTAGGTGCATGGGAGGAGGAAGCTTGCTTGGAATAGCCAAGCCCTTGGGTGGTCCTAGATACACGTTGGGAACCTAAGAGTTTGGTCAGATTTTGTTCCCCTTGGGTGAACTTAGCTAGGGATTCCCTTAGGTCTTTGATTGTTGATTCCAAGGAATCAACATCGGGAAGATTTTGGATTTTGAGAGACATCTCTTCCTTCTCTTTGAGAAGTTGTTCTTTTTCGGAAGAGAGTTTTTTGAAATTCTTTTATAAAGCAACAAATTTGGAAGAAAGTTCGTGAAAACCTTCCTCCAATTGATCTCTTGCATGTTGGAGATCCTCATAAGACATATGATTAAAAGAATTGGAATTTGAAGAACTAGAGGAAGAGGAGTCGGAAGAAGTTACCTCATTACATGCCATTAGGCATTTATTACCGTTGTCGCTCGAGGAGGAGGAGGAGGATGATGTGGAGCTATCACTCCATGTGGCCTTGAATGCCTTCTTCTTCTTTTGCTTGGCCTTTTTCTTTTTGAGAGGGAAATCGGGCTTGTCATCGCCTTTAGTACCTTCATGGGTTACTTATAAAAGATTCTAGATATCATGAGAAGATGAGCAAGTAGAAATACGATTAAATTCATTACGGTCTAGCCCACAATGAAGAGCATTCATAGCTTTTCCATCAAGCTCAAAATTTGCAATGTCTTCGGGGGTCCATTTGGACTCATCGGAAGAAGAAAGTGAATAACCATGCATGAAAATTTTAAAAATAGGATAACCAATGCTTTTAAGAAATGTGGTCATGCGGGTTTTCCAAAAAGAATAGTCGGTTCCATCAAAGAATGGAGCACGACCCAAAGAATAGCCTTCGGGGGCGAAAGAGGTTGATGCCATCACAAAAAAAAAGATCTTGAATTTGAAACCGGTGAGGGTATTACTAAAATTTTGCCTCTGATACCAATTGTTGGTCGGAGAAAAAGGGAGTGATGGCAAGAGGGGGGGGTGAATTGCCTTTTAAAAAATGATTAACAAAATAAAATCAAAGTTAAAGGTGCAGCGGAAATAAAGAGGCAAGACACAAGAATTGATAACGGAGTTCGGCCAAAAACCCGGCCTACGTCTCCGCTCCCAACTTAACCGTTGAGAGATTCTACCGCTTGCTTTTCAATGGTGGTAGCAAGAAAACCACTAGCCTTTTTACAGGTGAAGGCTAGCTCACCTATTACAGTTTGCTTTTATTGGTTGAGCAAGAACCCACTTACTTTTAATGGTTTAGTGAGAACCCACTAGCCTTCTTACAGGTGAAGGCTAGCTCACCTATGTCTCAAGCCTTTTAAAAGGGAAGGCTTGACTTACCTCTTCACACCTTGAAGGTGGTGTGAGAACCCAAAGAAAGGGAGATGAGAAAGAGATGGGGTTTGTAGGCACAAACCCAATTTGATGCTCAAAAATGATAAACAAGAAAAACCGTAATTGGAGGGAAGCCTTGGGCGCCAATGGATTGATGGAGTTGAAGATGTGCACTCCCAAGCTTCTATGGTGGTGCTCCTTGGATGTGGAATTGGATTTGAGCAGTTGAGGTTCCTTGGAGGAAGTCCGCCGGAAGTTCGCCAAATGATCAAAAATGTGTCCGTGGGCTTGGTTAGGGTTCCGGGGCTTCAAGGTCCTTTATTTATAGAGGGGAACCCTCATATGGCCGTTGGAGGCCTTTGGAGCCGTTGGAAAGGGCTTCAGAGCCGTTGGGAGGCAAGTGGACAGGCTGGTCAAAAGCCCAACGGCTAGTTTGACTGGCTCCACCGGCTGACCAGTGCTGAGCCACCGGTTGGCCGGTGTGTGCAAAATGGAGGAGGGCTCGGGCTCAGGCTCCACCGGCTGGCCGGTGCTGAGGCCACCGGTTGGCCGGTGAGGAGGCATTACCTTCCACTGTTTGGGCTGGGTGCCACCGGCTGGCCGCTGGTGTGACACCGGTTGGCCGGTGGACTGAATTTCAGTCCATTTTGGCCTTTTACCTTCTTGGCCATCTTGGCCCAATTCCTTGGCACCCTGAATTAATGCCTATCATCCAAAAACACTGAAAACAATATTAGATAAATAATAGAGTGATTGTGATCATGAAAATTAAACCTCGATGGGTACGAGAGGTACAACATGTTCAATATTCTAATAAATATGGGAACAAAATGTTGCTCTATGTCACTAGGCATCACGTTATGAAAATCTCGTGACCCTCACCTCAAAGCCTCAGTCTGGGTGGAATTAAATCCTCATGGGAATCAAACACCATCCCCTTCCATAACCCATCCATTTGGTGGTAGAGCTAGAACATCGGTCCAACACAACATATGGGTGTAGAACTAGATGTCAATACCCCACTCAACCCAGCCATGCGCACATTCTTATTTCTCATTCACCACTATCATCCATACCCAAAATCATTTACAACATCAAAACGATATAAATAAATGGGAAATTAACATTATTTACTCAACCCATTAACACATTATTCATTTATATTACCTAACCCTTTGGCCCCATTTCCCATTTCCCCTTCCTATCTCTATAATCATATTCATGTATAAAGCTACTCCCCTTGAATTATCCAATTAATCCACTTAACCTTTTCAATGCCAACTAAACAACTTCTTAGGCCATTACCCAAACTAAGGGTATTTCTAAAACCCTAATTATGCATCCCTTAATCATATTAACATATTCTTCATGGGCTCTACGTTCACTCACAACAACCTACACTTACATAGCTTACTCTATGTCCGGGGATTATCGACACACCCGATGTGTGGACCCAAAATAAGTTGCATCATCCTTTACGCATCACATGGGGGTCATGAGGGTTTAATTAGGTATTTTAGACACCCAATACATCACATCATGTCAAAGGAACCAATAACTCATCAAAATCGTTCTAGAATAAAAACCCTACATGTAGAAATCTACATAGAACCCATGGATATAACTTGTAGACCACTACCTTGAATCCATTAGGGAAATCCCTCTCAATAAAATACATTGATCTCGATTCAAACTACCCTTGAAGATTTACCTTAATCCTCACCGAAAAATAAGTAGACGAGAACTTTGGATGTAGATGGGGAATAAATTGAAACCCTTAACCCAATATAAAATCAAGAGGGAAATTAACCTTTCCCAGATCTTCAATCTGTAACCATCATCGCTCCAAGAAACCCTATGACGAGGGAGATTGATTCTTAGAAACTCTTGAAGCTTTAGGGGCCTCACTAGGGTTAGAGTAAGTTGAAAGGATGAAAGTACTCATGGAACCTTATTTGTCAGTAAGTGATTTTTTTAAATTTTTTAAATGTTTCTAGACCCCACGGTTTACCCACACAGTATTCCAAACTCTGCACAAACCGTTTAGAGGCTATTTCCCACATACCCTTCCCAGCACGGTTTTCAAAAGCGTGCACAAACCGTGCATATTTCCACTCCCTGTATGGTCTTCCCTTGCATAGTTTTCTAAACTGTGCACAAATCGTGAAAATTTCCACTACCTACACGATCTTCCCTCACAGGGTTTTATAGACCATGCACAAACCATTTGTATTGCATAGAAATCCCCTTTTCATTCCCCTTTTCTTGTCTCGAACCCCCAGAAGACCCCCGAGACATATTATGGACATGGTAAAACAATTAATTGACAAAAACGAAGGACTTAAACTGAAATTTAAGAAAAAAAATTCCTTAACAGAAATCTAGGATATTATATTAAAATTATGAAATGTATATTTTATGGAAATCTACATATACATTATTTCCATAGTGAAAATTTAATGTAAATTAATACTATATGTCCAAAGTGGTTTGATAAAGATCATGGTGAGTATTATTCCTCCTCAAAATAGAATAATATGTTTCATCTAGAAGGAACATTAATTTTAGAAATCCAAGTGGATAAAGGATTTAATGGAAGGTTCAAGTTGGTAATTATAAATATAATGACAATGAATATCCATTGTAAGGAACTGAAATTGAGTTCATATCAGATGTAGAGGATGTGATGATGGCTTAAGTGGAGAAATATATAAATGAATAAGTATAAGATAATCAATTGGAAGGAGATGTAGATTATTAAGTGGTAGATGTAAGCTTATCTTGAAGAGTTTGATTTAAAAAAACAGTTGTAAAATTATAGGTGTCTAGAAGTATTATTCATTCTCTGTTTATGAATATGAAATTAAATTTTATGTTCATGAGAATGTAGTAAAAGAGTGTGAGGATACATCCGTAAAATATAATGTTGTTGTGAATTACTGATTGAATATTGAAGAACATACTAAGATCCTTGAAATATTATTTTATTTTTCAAGGAAAATTTATGAAAAATGAGACTCTTTTTGTAACACCCTAAAAAGATAAGGGTTAAATCACTAAATGACATGACTCATGTCAACAAGCCGAACCTTCCTTTTTGGGAGCCTACCCGATTATAACTCCACAGTTAAGCATGCTTAGCCTGGAGTAGAGGTCAAGATGGGTGACCTTCTGGGATGTTTCCCAGGGTGTGTGTGAGTGATGACAAAGCACACTAGAAAGGACATGTGTTGCCCTATGGGGGCAGTCATTAGTCAAATGACCCATTTGTACTCGTGGGGGGGGAAGGGGGGGACCATGTGTCCACAGGGAAACTGGGGGTAACTGGCGGGCCAGGACCTGAAGACCATGTTAAGCCAGGGTGTTTGTGCTATCACTGGGACACAGTTGTCCCATTTGGTATCAGAGGTGGTACCCAGCATTAAGTGCAGTTCACTACCTTGGTTGACATTTTGGGGCCACAATGTGGACGTTGTTATCTAAAAGGGGTGATTTTAACACCCCCAAATGATAAAGGGTTAAACGACTAATTGATATAACACTTGTCAACAATTTTCACCTTCCTTTTTGAAAGCCTACATTATTAGAAATCCAAAGTTAAGAGTGCTCAGCATGGAGTAGTGTTCAGGATGGGTGACCTTTGGTACCAGAGGTGGTACCCAGCATTAATTGTGGTCCACTACCTTGGCTGAGATGTCGGGCCCACAACATGGACATTTTTCTCTAAAGGGTGGTGATTGTAACACCCCCAAATGATAAAAGGTTAAATGACTAATTGATATAACTCATGTCAACAAGTAGCACCTTCTTATTCAGAAGCCTACAGGATTAGAACTCCACAGTTAAGAGTGCTTAGCCTAGAGTAGTGTTCAGGATGGCTGACCTTCTGGGAAGTTTCCTAGGTGTGTGTGAGTAAATAAAAAACACCCTGGAAAGGACATGTGTTGGCCTGTGGGGGAAGTCATTAGTCACATGACATATTCAGTCATGTGGGTGGGCCCCAGGGTGGGGACAACTTGTCCGCCGGACAATTGGTGGTAATTACCGGGCCAGGACCTGATGACCCTATTAATATAGTGTGTCTGTGCTATCACCGGGACCCATTTGTCACATTTAGTAGCAGAGGAGTCAGTTCTACTACATATCACAGGACTCTGATCATTCTTTTTAATGGAAATAGTGTTAAGTGTAGTCAGTGTGGTTACCAGTTTAGGGAATCCAGTGTTGGTGTGGCGGCCAACATATCCATACAACAGGACCCTGACTTCTTGTATCTGAGGTGGTACCCAGCATTAAGTGTGGTGCACTACATTGGTTGAGATATAAGGCCCACAACGTGGACATTGTGATCTAGGGGGGGGGGGGTGATTGTAACACCCCCAAATGATAAAGGGTTAAATTACTAAATGATATAACTCATTTTAACAAGTTTCACCTTCCTTTTTGAGAGCCTACATGATTATAACTCCACAATTAAGAGTGGATATCCTGGAGTAGTGTTCAGGATGGGTGACCTTCTAGGAAGTTTTTGGGGTGTATGTTAGTGAGGAAAAAACACCCTAGAAAGGACATGTATTGGCTTGTGGAGGCAGTCATTAGTCAGATGACCCATTAGAGCATGTGGTGGGGCCCTAGGGTGGGGACCACATGTCTGTGGGACAATTGGTGGTAATTGGCGGGTCATGACCTGATGACCACGTTAAGGCAGGGTGTCTGTGCTATCACTGGGACCCATTAGTCACATTTGGTATCAAAGGATTCAGTTCTACTATAGAACATAGGACTCTGATATTTCTTTTTAATGGAAATAGTGTTAAGTATAGTGAGTGTGGTTATTAGTGTAGGGAATCTAGTGTTGGTGCGATGGACAATGTATCTATACACCAGGACCCCGACTTCTCGTTTCCGACTCAGTGCATGAAAACACTGATTACGTTTGTGTTTTCAAGAGATTTATTTGTGATCTATTAAGTCAGGTCACTCGGTATAACTAGTTAATCGTGGAACACCTGTTTCTTTTCTGGATGCCTCCACGTAGACATCCTGCTAGGGTTCCAAGAGTTGTATGCATTTATATCCCACCGACTGATATGACTTCAGTGTAGGGCCCTCTTCCAGTAGAGGCACCAGTAGAGGCACCAACCATACCATGACCCGTTGCGCCACCAATTCCACCAACCCCAGTAGCAGACAGTGCATGCCGCTTAAGGGTGTCTGTGAGTGAGGAAAAAACACCCTGGAAAGGACATTTGTTGGCATGTGCAGGAAATCATTAGTCAGATGACCCGTTCGGGCATGTGTGTGGGCCCCAGGGTGGTGACCACGTGTCCGCGGGACAATTTGTGGTAATTGGCAGGCCATGACCTAATGACCATGTTAAGGAAGTGTGTTTGTGCTGTCACCGGGACCCAGTTGTAACATTTTGTATCAGAGGAGTATGTTCTACTACAGAACATAGGACTCTGATCGTTCATTTCAATGGAAATAGGGTTAAGTGCAGTGTGTGTGGTTATCAAATTAGGGAATCCAGTGTTGGTGAGGTGGCAACGTATCCATACACCAGGACCCTGACTTCTGGTTTCCGACTTAGTGCATGAAAACATGGATTGCATTTGTGTTTTCAAGAGTTGTCTTTGTGATCAATTAAGTCAGATCACCAGGTATAACTAGTTAACCTGGGCACACCTGTTTCTTTTCAAGAATCCTCCACATTGACATCCAGCTAGGGATCCAAGAGTTTTATGCACTAATAGATCACCGAGTGATGTGACCTCGGTGCAGGGCCCTCTTCCAGTAGAGGAACCAGTGGTACCATTACCCATTGGTCAGCCGATTCCACCAGCCCCAACAGCAGACGGTACATGCCGTTTGAGCGCGTTGCATGAGTTCCAGTTCCACGGTCCATTCTGTTTCAGGGGATAGATGGACCCACATTCCACCGAGGATTGGTTGGAGGCTGTAGTGAGAGTCTTCTGACTGGTAGGGACACCAGCCAATCTCAGGGTGATCCTTGTCGCTAGCCTTCTACTAGCACCATCGTGTAGACGGAGGATCTTGTTACTCCATTTCCATGATGAGGTGATGCTTTATTGGGCAGAATTAGAGAGCCTGTTACGGGCCATGATTTTCCCAGTGACTCTTTGTGCAGTGCGTATGCATGAGCTTCTTCATCTGTAGCAGGGCAACATGACTGTAGCTCACTACGCAGAAAGGTTCATTGACCTCTAATGCTACTCCACTGATATGGTGCAAGAACCATTCATCTGGGCTTGAACCTTCGATCATCGGCTCAGGTGAGAGATCGGGGCATAGATGATTTCTCTTAGCATCCCAACACATTCCGGGGTGTTAGAGAGATCCCATCTAGTGTAGAGTTTCCTTGCTGAGCAGTCTCCAATAGGAAGATCCACCATTAGTCATCACGTAGCGGAGTCTTTTGCAGTTAGCGGTAGATAGATGTCATAGAGGTCCCAATGGACCATACATATAGGTGGACTACCACATGACTCATGATCAGTTTTGTGGGGCACTCGAGGAAGAGACGATCATACTAGGAGTAGGTATTGTTACACATGCGGCGGGCAGAGTCACATTGCTCGTGAGTGTCCGACCCACTGTAGGGATAATCAGCATACTGTCAAAGGACCGCCCAGGAAGAGACAGAGGTTCAACAGATGAGGTCCGTAAGGAGCAAGAGGATAAGACATAGAAGCTATTCGTGCAGTTGGTGGTGGGCGATGATTCGAAATGTTACCGCCACCACCACCAGGATGTCCACCCCAACAGTAGGGAACATGTGGACAAGGGTGAGGTCAGCTCCATGAAGTTAAGGCTTACGATCATGGCTCTTTAGAGATGATAT
Source organism: Viscum album (assembly GCA_963277665.1). NCBI lineage: Eukaryota > Viridiplantae > Streptophyta > Magnoliopsida > Santalales > Viscaceae > Viscum > Viscum album. The sequence continues at coordinate 510,542,359 of OY728142.1, read as the reverse complement.
GAGGTATGATCTATTTATACTCCTCCTTACCTATATTACTTATAGACATAGGATTAAGTCAATCTTTTATTGCCACTTCCCTCGTTAGGAGCTCATAGATTCTGAAGGAGTCATTTACTCGATCCTTACATCTATAGACTACTATGGGACTGAATTCGATGATTACACACTGGTGTCGATAGTGCGAGCATACCCATTGAGGCGAGATCTTCGGTTGGGATCTCCTAGTAGTGGCGTCGAGGCCTTACGACGTCCTCTTGGGTATGGATGGGTTATCTTCAGTCAATGCTCAGATAGAATATATTAGGGGCAAAGTGTTGTGTGTCTGCACGGATGGGACCAGGAGTACCTTTACCAGTGAGAAGGGAGCCATTGAAGCACATGATAGACTTACCCAGAGGATATTTCGATAGATAAATCATTAGTTGGCTAGCCTTTTCCTTGGAGTGGTTGATGTGGAAAGTCTGAGTTATCCTGTAGTGGTGGACCAGTATGGGGATGTTTTCCCTGATGATGTTCTGGGTCTACCTCCACACAGAGAGGTGGAGTTTTACAGTGACTTGTGCCCTGGTATGGAAATGATATCTACACCAGTGTATCGGATGGCTCCCACGGAGCTTTGTGAGATGCGGTTATAGCTAGAGGACTTGCAGGGGATGGGATTCATCTGGCCCAGTGTTTCTCCCTGGGCAGCCCCGATTTTGTTCGCCAAGAAGGCGGATGGGAGCTTGAGGTTTTGTGTTGAATATCGACACCAAAACCAGGTGACTGTGAAGAACAAGTACCAAATCCCAAGGATTGATGACATCCTTGATTAGCTGAAGGGAGCACGGTGGAGCTCAATGGTATACCTCAGATCAGGTGGACAACAACTTCGAGTGCGAGAAAAAGATGTGTCGAAGACGACTTTCAGATGTCGGTACGACCACTCTGAGTTCTTGGTTATGCCATTCAGCATGACCAACACTCCATCAGTGTTCATGGGACTCATGAACAGGATCTTTCAGCCATACCTTGATCACTTTGTGTTAGTATTCATAGACGATATTCGGATTTACTTGACTATTGAGGAGGAGCATGCATATCATTTAAAAGTAGTACTGGACACACTCCGAGACCACCATCTTTTTGGTCATCTCTCTAAGTGCCAATTTTTTCTCCGAGAGGTATGCTTTATGAGACATGTCATATCAGAGGTTGGAGTTGTAGTGGATCTAGCGAAGATTGAGGCAATACATGCCTGGGATCCACCCAAGAGTGTGACAGAGGTACAGATTTTCATGGGTTTGACAAGTTACTACTGTAGGATTGTACAAGATATCTCTAAAGATACAACACCACTTTTATTATTAACGAAGAAGAGGAAACCTTTCTTGTGGTCCGGGAAATTCCAGTGGAGTTTTCATGAGCTGAGGAATAGGCTGACTAGTTCCCTTATCATGAGGTTTCTAGAGGATGGCGTAGGGTACATAGTCTACTATGACACATCAGGGACCAGAATCGGATGTGTCCTGATGTAGAAGTAAGCAGTGATCGCATATGGTTCTCGATAGGTGAGACAACACGAGTAGAACTATGCTTCCCATGAACTGGAGTTAGCAGTGGTTGTCTTCAACTTGAAGATATGGCAACACTATTTGATGGGTGAATGTTTTATAGTGTACTATTATCACAAGAGTCTCAGGTATATCTTTTCTCATAAGTACCTGAACTTGAGACAACAACATTATCTTGTATTACACTAGGTCTAAGACTTATAGATAGTCTACACTCCTAGGAAGGGGAACGTTGTTGCAGGTGCACTCAACATGAGGTCTGGTATATAGGTGCTATATTAGGCAACAAAGAAGATGGCTGCTTTGCAGATATCCTTTGTGGATAGAGATGGAGTCATTTTCCTTCAGTCTCTTACAGTAAATCCCCCACTTCTTCCATGAGTCAAGGAGGCACAACGTGTGTACACTAACTGCAAGGCTCGATGTAATCAGATATCCACAGGGCAGACACCTAATTGATTTTATAAAGGTGGGGATCACATCATTCTATTTAGAGGACGTACCTTGGTACCAGGGTCACATCAGGAGGAAGTGTTGAGGGAGTTCCACACTTCCCCTCTAGCGGTACATCAAGGAGTGGAGAAGATGTACCTGGATCTCCGACAACAGCACTAGTGGTCAGGAATGAAGAAATCTGTGGCAAAGTTTGTCTCTCGGTGCCTCACTTATCAGTAAGTGAAGGCGGAGCATCAGGTACCAGCATGCTTGTTTCATCCTTTAGTGGTCATAGAGTGGATGTGGGATGGGATATCCATGGACTTTGTCATAGGAATTCCACATACATCTAGGGTCCATGACTCGATTTGGGTGATCTTTAGACCGACTCACCAAGTCAGCCCACTTCCTACCGATTAGAGAGCAGGGTTCAGTAGAGAACATGGGACTCCTCTATGTGCACCAGATTGTGTGGATACATGGAGTACCCTCGACGATTGTATATGAACATGATACACATTTTACTTCCATTCTATGGAAGGGGTTGAAGGAGGCTTTTGTGATGTTGCTTTGTTTGAGCATTGCCTTCCTTCCCCATATAGATTGCCCGACTGAGCAGACCATTCAGACCCTCGAGGACAAGATACATGCATGCGTCCTTGACTATGGTCGCAGTTGAAAGGATCACTTGACATTGGTTGAGTTTGAATACAATAAAAACTATCACTCAGCCTTTGGGATGGCACCATTTGAGGTATTGTATGAGAGACCATACAGATCACCATTGTGCTGGAAGGACCTAGGGGAGTCAGTACTAGTGGGACCAGAGGTGGTACGGGATACCACATAGAAGGTGCAGATCATCCAGGAGTGGATGAAGACTGCACAGAGTAGGAAGAAGTTGTATGCTGATTGGATATAGAGACCTCTAAAGTTTGAGGATGCAGACTGCGTCTTTTTATGGGTCTCACCTTGGTGAGGTTTGGGGAGATTTGTACAAGGTGGAAAGTTATCGCCAAGATTCATTATACCCTTTCAATTCATCAGCAGAGTTGGTGAGCTGGAATACCATTTAGATCTTCCACCTCAGTTGCACCAGGTGCATGACGTCTTCCACGTATCCCAGTAGAAGAGATATGTCAATGACCCTTCCCACTATTGGATCAATGGTATTTCTATGCTTGAATTGGAGTATGGTTTGTGTTTATTTTCAATCCTCAGTGTATGTTCATAATGTGTGCCAGTAAAGGGATCGTACAGTTCCTGCAGACAACAATATTGAATGTGGCGCCATTTCCCAGTGTTTTGAAAATTTTTGGGCATGAAAATCAGAAAATGAAGACATGGATTGTTGGTAAAAGGAGGTGCATGCAAAGTGGAATTGGTGTGCCAAAAATGTGCTCTGTGCATGAAATATTTGTGTTGTGTAGGAATAATAGTGTGGTTCATGAAATAACGGAGCGAGGTTTTTCATGCAAATAGTGTTTCAGATTCAGAACGTCGAAAAATGGCCTAGGCATGGGCTGCACAAAAAAAAATGGAGATGTGCACGAAAAATGGTACCTGTGTGAAATATTACATGCCGAATGAGTGGGTTTTCATGCCACCGGGGGTTTCGCATGTGGGGGTCCGAGATTCCTATAAATAAGAGGTGACCCCCCTCATTCTGTATAGTTAAAGAATTAGAGAAGTTATGAGGTCTGATGTGTGTAAGAGGATTGCGTAAAGGGAGTTGTATGAAAAATTCTATGTTGCGCGAAAAAGTCCGAGTAGCGCGAAAAAGGTTGTGTTGCGTTGAAAAAGGTTAAGCTATGCGAAAATGCAGATATTATGTGAAAAAATTGATGTTTCCTGAAAAACTTCAAGAAGAGAAAAAAAGGACAAGATTCTTGGAAAATGTGTTGCACGTAGAGTTAGGCATAAACGAGGTTATTACATGAAATATTTTCCGCGCAAAAATCAAGTATTTCACGCAAAAGTGAGATATTTCGCTCAAAGGGTGGGATTTTCTTGAAATATTCAATATAACCCATTTGCGCATTTATGATTATCTGGTTCAGTGGTTCAGTGTGTTCAGGTGCATCAATTCTGGTCATTGATGAAAGCATAGTATCGGGCTAAGTAGAGGCAAAGAATTCAATGCGAATCTATTGAAGAGACCTTCACTACTATAAACTGACTGAGACTTCACTGAAGGTAGTGAACCAGGGGTAGTCAATGGGAGTGACCTGAGGGATATAGTGGGCTATACTTGAACATTTGTAAAGGATGTGAGCCCGGGATAGAGTGATTGTCCCCAAACCATTGTAATCCATAACTAGTAAAGAATAGAAGAATTAGGTACGGCAAAAAACCTATCGGCTTATGCTCCTTGGATGTAGCCCTTAGTGATGAACCAAGTAAAAAGTGAGGTGTCATCTATTTTCATGTGAATGTTTGATTTTTGATCATATCCATCATACAAGTTTGACTAGTTCATACCAACTTGGGAACAATATCCATTAATTAAAATGAAAAGTTGACACCCTAAATCACCCCTCCCCTCTCAGGGAGTCCCGGGGTCCTACACCCACATCATCGACCATGGAGAGTTGGACATCTATTATGGGGATACTTTTACAGAGGTTCCAGTAGATATTGATTTTTGACAATATTATGTCATTTTTGGATGGTTGATACCTCTGGTATTCGTTCGCTGGCTGCAAATAAACCTCCAGGAGAGTACATGGGAGTGGGAGGCTCAGATGCATGCTCAGTACCCCCACTTGTTTACCTAGTGATGATTTGTGGCTTACATGGATATAAAGCCTTGAGGTGGAGAGAATGTAAAGACATGGAATTTCCATGTTATTTTTTTTAATATATGGGAATTTTACGAGTCTGCAAAAACTGACAGTGCATGAATCCGAGGACCGGTGTGCCCAGAATGAATTTTTGAACTTTTTTTCGGGTATGTTCAGTAAACGTGAGGGAGAGTTTTTTTATCTTTCAAACCGGTGCACAGAATTGAAATATGAGGGCACCGTTGAACTCGTAGTGCTGTTATTCGCGTAATATGACATTCAACTCGACGACATTTGGTCGAGGGTGAAAGTTAATTTTTGGGTTTTTTGTTAAAATAATAAAATAACATAAAGTGTGTAACATTTTATTATATTTTCTTTTGAAACTCCCTTGTTGATGTTTCACAGGCGGGGACCACATGAATTAAATTCCCATGAGATGTTATGGTGGTGGGGACCACCTGAGCCTAACCTCCCATGAGAGGTTATGGGGGTGGGGACCACCGAAGGCTTAAACCTCTAGAACTCCCCTCTTAATGAGGGAGAAACCTCTCAACTACTTCTTTAATGTGGAGGAGCCTCTTGATCTTCCTCCAAATTAATTATTCCAATGCTCCACATTAATTGTTTCCATCTTGTGTGAGTGTGCCAACATAATTTCATGTTATGTTAATTATATTGGATCCTATTTCATTTTTTGGGTGCAATTGTGAGAGGAGAACCCTTGGAAGATTACACTTCGTCCACGAAGAATTCTCCACCAAAGAAGAATGCTGATTTTGACTTCTTCCTAATGACACCCTCCATCGAGGAATGTCTTCTACTACGACGAACTGACTCATGATCCCATGATTGGAGTTGTGTGGTGGACGAGACGAACATCGACAACTTCAACTTATTTTCGTGCCAACGTCAATGAACAATCCAAGGTAGGGGTTATTATTAAATTATTTAATTCTCTCTTTTAATTTCCCCATTTTTGGAAATCATGGAGAATGTGGATCAACCAAAATGAGTTGATCCAGGATTTGTATAAAATTTAAGAGTTTTCTATTCTTCACTCCAACTTTTTTTTGTTGAGCCGCTTGCTACCGCTCTAACGCAGAAGGTGTGGGCCAACTAAAATGGTCCAACCCGTCCACCATTCTTCCATATTGTGTTATTCGTGAGGGAAGAAAGTTTCTTACACCACAACGACGAACGAAGAGAGAGGCCGGCTAAACCGGCTGTTGGAGAAGGCACGACATGTCGTCACCCCATACGTAAGTGGTAGTTCTTATTAAGCCATTATTTATTAACTCCTGTAGTTTCTATTTAAATTATATAATTTATTATCAAGCCCTTTGATAATGGGGTTTTCAAATTTTTCATAGAATTCAGAACTGTGTCAATAGGAAATTAAACTTATTGATCAGGTATAATACCATACATCTCATCATGAAAAACATCTAGATACTCATTTACAACTGGCACATCCTTAATAGTTCATTTGTTCTCAACATTATGTTCAAGATAACATTTATTTTCATATTATAATAATTTTTGAGATTATTGATATGCTATTAATGGTATGGGTTTATTCTTGAACTGAAACTAAAACTGTTTCTGAAAGGAAACATCTTTAGCTCTACAATCACTCTTTGAATAGTTCAAATAATGAAAATCCAAAACCATAATAACATCAAAATACATTAGAGGAAAAATAAAAAAGTTTTCATGTAAAAATTTTCCAAAGATAGCAACAAAATATTATTATAATTCCATTTTTACTAATTGTTTCCCTATTGTTATCAATATATGTTCTTGTTTCATTTCATGGGGTGGAATTGCTAATTTTATAGAATATTACTCATAAATTAAAGAATGTATAGACCCCAAATATGATAATATATTAGAGAAATATGTAAAAATAGTAAATGTATCTGATACTAATACATTTTATGGTTCAACATCTACTGATGTTCTGGCAATGAATTTTTTCACACACTTTTTTTCCGTCCTTTTGATTCCCCCATCTATTTACTAACTTTGGAAAATCATTAGAAATATGAACTTACTATTTTCAGTTAAAGAATCTCACCATTAATTTTTTTTAATATTTATAATCATTTTACTTACACTCACGAGAAATGTGTCCAATCATTATACATTGTTATAAATTCCATGAATTTTCAGGATATTCTACGGGATCTGTTTTACCAAAAAATTTCACAATACGGGGATTTTGTTAACTCCATATTTTTTTGATGAATTATTATCCAATATATTCTAAACCAAACTAATTATTATAATTCTAATCATGAGGAACATATATTCAAGAAAACTCCATCTTTAATTTTTCATCTAAACGATAAAGTTTCTCATATCTATTAAACTCTCATGATTCTAAAGCTCTTCATAAATATGGTTTAAAACCACAATTAAAATCTATTAAATCCACTATCATGGTCTTGAGTAATATTAGGTAGGTACCTGAACAGACTCATAAAATTTTATTCATATGCAGCAATAGAATCATCATATTTATATATCTTTTTGAAAAAAAATTATCTATTCTGAGACGAACAGGTTTAGGAAAATATTATTCTAGAAATAGTCTATTAAAATCATCTCATTCCAGCGTTTTAAGATCATATTTTTATTTAATATACATAAAATTACAACACAATTGATCAAGTTAAATTTCATAATGATAAATGGATAGGGTTAAATTTTGGAATTCAGAATATCCCATGACATCAAATATATTTTCCAGAGCATTGACGCATCCTTCAACTACCACTACAAAAATGTTCCCCCAAAATTTTAGGGATTTTTCCTAATAAAATGTTACAATACTAATATATTCATTTATGGAGGATTTAGTTTCTAAATTTCTTAGATACCTCCACAACCATTAATCTCCTGAGGTAACTGATTCAGCAAAACAACACACTTGTTAGTCCTGATTATGACCATTTCTTGATGCGGATTTGGAAGGATGTTTTCTTCTAGAAGCCTTCCCACCCTAGATGCCATATTTCACTTACAAAAAAACATTTCTACACCCACGTATCTTAGATGAAGAGAAATGGTAATATTTAACTACTCTAATTATTTAACATTTCTATAATGTTATGTCTTTTGAGAATATTTTGTTAATATTTTTCAAACCGTAAATGTTGTCTAAACAGACCATTGATACCGACTATAAGAACACAACCTTAAATATTACATTATTTTAATTTTTAGACAATAATTTAATTTCTTTCGCAATAAGGTATTTTCAAGATTATAGTTTCATATAATTAGGTCATAATTATTAAATAATATCTTTTAACCATACCAGTGGATAATACTGAAATAATATCCATTTTGTAAAATATATATATTTTAAAATAATTAATGGATTTTTTTATAAAAATCTTTATAACAACCAAATTGATTCTGTTATTTCTATTATCAATAATTATACCATATGAAAAACATTTTGAAACTTCGGATGAGCTCAAAAAGCACAGAAAGGTACATAATTAATTAAATCGTTAGTCTAATGAAAAAATAAAAACCATTAAAACCCTTTTTCATAAAACCTCATAACTATACATAGAAAAAGCATGCATGTTCTTTGGGACATCATTAACACATCAAAAAAATCCCACACTTAAAAATGGAATAACCTTAAATGTAACCTCCATCTCTAGAGTATCATATGTATATGAGAGTTATAATAGGGCTCAACTATCATATCTTGAGCTATATTGGGTGGAACCTGAAATATTATGAGATATAATAAGGCTAAACGAGTCATATATTGATCTATTATCGGCTTAAACCATAATAAAATGATTCTGAGGAACATATCTTCAATTAAACCCTTGAATAATTAATCACACCCATGATAAAATCACATTTTTATATAAAAATAACCTTTTTTTGTAACGATCACATTTGACATATAAAAACCATGCAAATAAAAATAAAACCATTCCGAAAAAAACTGTGAAAACATATAATGAAATCATTTAATTATTAAACTACAATGAAATTGGTTGAAACCACTAATTCCATATATGTTAAATACCATTACTTTTGTCTTTTGTAAAATTAGATGATAAATGATCTATAAATGAGGGTTTTTAAATGAAATTTGGTTACCCTAGGCCTGAATCATCATGTACAATCATTATCGATATAAATAATAAATTTAGGTTATTTATATATATTCTTTAGAATCTGTATAGAATTTATTATCACTTATGATAATGTTAGAATGATTACTTAATTATGTATGTTCATGTTGGATGTTTTAATGATATTCATTACTGGAGTCAAAAATGAACCTGGTATTGTGTCCATATTCAAAGTGGTCATTAGTACATCATCAACAGAATAATATTCATAACATAAAAATCACTTCTATAAGTCAACTATACTTCTAAATCAACCATTTATAAATAGTTATGAAATATTAACAACATTATAATCATGGAAATGGTAGGTCGTACGTATAGTGAGTAACATTTCCATTTTTCAATAATCATTATGAAAAAGGTAATTATAATTTTTTCATTTTCAAATTATAAAAATATGATTAATATCATATTAATAATTTTAAGATACTTATACATATCATTCATGCTTTGTGGTGAAGAAAAACAAATCAAATCGCTTCGTGGTGGTGATAGTTCACACGCACACACGAATTACAACATCATTTTTATGTGTATGGAAATGTAAGAACACAAATGGTTTATTATTATTTAATAATGATAAATATTTCATGAATATAATATATATAAATTAATTAAATCATTTAAAAAAAATACTATGAGACTTTGATGGAAGAATTAATTATATTAGTTCATGAGGTGGTAGTTCAACGTACACTCAAATGAATAATTCTTTCAGAATTTGATGAAATTGGAGATAGATTCAGTTGAGGATATTAAAATAATAACATATAACTATATTGGGTATTATTTATTTATTAGTTTTTAATTATTTATTGATATATTAAGGAGGTGGAATAAGAAATAAAATAGAAAAATTTAATTTAAACTGACACCTCTATTTTGGATGACCTCCTATGAAGAGCACCTTAACACCTAAAAGGAAAGTTGTATACCTACAATAAGTCATATATGACTATGGATGTGAGTGAAGGAAATTATTTGGATAGATATTGTCCTAAAAATAGTTTTTTGTTGTAAAAATAGATACGTGTGGGTGCCCCTCTAAAAGTGAGGGGAGGGGTAGTCTTGGAATTCTTCAAATTCATAAATTAATATTAATTAATTTTATATTTTAAATGGATGAAACATGATTTATATAGAGTGTAATATTTATATGGGGCATAATACATTCATCTAATAAAATTTATAATTGTGGTTATTATTTTTAATCCTTATCTTTTTGTTTTGACGCTTATTTTACCCTTTTATTTCTTATTGTGATATTCTATAATTTACACTTTAAGGGTTAATATAATTAAAATAAAATAAAAAATTTATAATAAATGGTTCATTTAAGAAATTTTATGACATATCACAATTAGTTTTACAAATTTTTGATTTTTATAATTTTTATATCATTTAATAAAATAATATTTATTGTAAAATATCTATATTGACAATTTTGATACTATTCATTATTTGGCCCCATAAATTTATCCTAAAAATTATAATATTAAAATAAATATATTATCTAGTCCATAAAAATTAATATTCATCCTAAAAATTTCTTATACGATATCAATTATATCAATTAATAATTATTTTAATATCATTAATTTGATTGCTAAATTAATGAAAGAATTACTACATCATTATTATATCACCCTTTAATGCAAAGATTTCATTCCTAAAAACTAAAAATAAATTACCTTTATGTAGTGAATTTTTTAGATTTATATAGACCAATTATTTTCTAACATAACACTTATATATCCCCTTGTTAAAATATTTTACTTGGTAAAAACAATAGTGTGAAAATATTTATTTTTCTTCCAATATAATAACTAAAATATCATACTCTCACCCTAGTGAATTACCAAGGTTATGAAATTGGTATAAAAGTAATTTTTGTTGAAAAAACTCATAAAAAATTATTACATGTGTTTGGGTAATTTTATGTTAGTAATATTATTATTTTCTTCATTAATTACCTGGTTTACACTAAACGATGTTAATACAAATACTACTAAAGTTACAATTTATAATGCCCAAAAATAAATGGTACATATTTAAATAATTTCAAAATTATTATTCCAAATATGGAATCTATTTTTCAAAATTAATAAAATATAATTTGAAGGTATTAATTCAAAAATATTCCCACTGATTGAAAGAGAAAACTTGTTTTTGTATTAAAATGTTCAAAACATCACAAACATTTTTTATCCCATTTTAATGTGAAATTCATTCCAATGACCTTCGTGGGACTATATTATAAAAACAAGAAATAATTACACATTAATAACATATGAATAATTTAGTTAACATTATATATAAATTTAATGAAAAAGTGGGTTTCAATTAAAATGCATTATTTTTATCACTATTCCTCAAAATATGATACTTATCAGAAAAACACAAAAAATGAGAACAAAGTATATTTTGATATTACTCATTGATATTAAGAGGTCACTTTTTTTGAAATTTTTTTTAAACTAACAATAATATAATTTAAAACAAGTTCACCATCAAAAGGGTGAAAGCTACCTATTTTGAAAAATAATATTCTTAACCATAAAACTAACTTTATTTTATGTTATATTTAAAAAATTATATATTTTTAATTAAAATATATTTAATAAGTATTAATGAATATGAAATATACTTATTTTATAATTTAATGTATTGTTACATTTTTCCCCTTTTAGATATTGTGTCTTAAATTTTATTTTTCACATTATAAATAACTGGGGATATAATTCTCTCATATAGTTTTAAGAATCCCATGTATCCATTTCAAATATATATTTTTTCCAAAATACCTTAACCTGCTGTATTACCTTATTCCAAAACACTTTTTCTCTATGGTCAAGAACTTTAACCGACTACTCCTCACAAAAAGGATTCTCATCCAAATGAACTACTTCTGGAGTCAAAACAAGATATGAATCTGGAGCATATTTCCATAACATTGTAACATGAAAAACATTGTGTAACTATGATAAACGTATAGGAATAGACACTTGATATGAAACTGATCCCACTTTCTCGATGATTTTATTTGGTCCAATAGAATCATGAATATAGCTTCCTATTCTTAATAAAACATATCACTCTTTTACATGGAGAAACATAGAGAAATAAGTGATCTCCTACATTGAAATAAATATCCTTCATGTGATAATCTTCATATCCATTCTGAATGTTTGGGTTGTCATCATATGTCACTAAAGTAACTTCGCTTTCACTACAGGAATTGACCATTGAAATTATATATTATTCAGTTTTAATAAAGAATTTAATTTCATTCACATTTAAGAACTTTTTATATTTAGAGTTATAGATAATTATCCCTTCATTGATACCTAACATCTCTTAATAATACAAGTGGATACTACTAAAACAATATCAATTTTTTCTTAAATATAAAACATTTAAAATAAAAAAAGGATTTGTTTTCATAAAAAAACTTCATAAAATCCAAATTGATGTACTTATTTCTCTTAATCATCTTTATACCATAATAAAAACAATTTAAAACATTGGATGAGCATAAAAATCTCAGTAAGGGACAAAAATAAAGAAATATTTAGTCTAATGAAGACATGAAACCCATTAATACACATTTTCATAAAAACTAATATGCATGAATAAAAAAATCATGCAGGTTACTTAAGGAATCATTACCATATCAATCTTAAATTCACCCTTACAAATGGAATAATTTTAATGTAATCATTCCACCATGAAATACCCAATTCATTGGAGTGCAATAATGGGGCTCACCCGGAATATCTTGAGATATATTATTCTTAACCAGCCATATCTTGAGACATAATGTTGTTTAATAATACCTTGAGATATGATAGGATCAACCAATAGTTAAGAGTTTCGATGGAACATATCATGAATAAAACCCTTGTAAATGCATTTAAACCCATGGATAAATGACATTTAGATATAAAAATACAATTTTCAGGTAAAAATCCCTTTTAACAAATAAAAAACGTGCACATAAAAATAAAACTATTTTGAAATTAACTAGGAAATATTATAAAGATAAAATTATTGTAAAAAATTTTCATGATGTGGAAGAAACTACTCAAACCATATAATTTAATAAAACACTAATTTAGACATCTATGACAAGAGTTTAAAAGGGAACTTTTATTGGGGTTTTTTAAAATGTAGTTCCTTACATTAGGCCAGACCCGTCACACACAATATTTATCTTCCTAAATAATAAATTTTTGTTACATATTTATTCTCTTCTTAATATTTTTATTTTATATTATCTCTCATTATCATGTTATAATAATTACTTTATTATGTAGTTTCATGTGAGATGTTTTGATGAGATTTATTACTTGAGTCAAAAATAATCATCGTATGATGTTAACAGTCAAATTGTTCAAAAGCACATCATCTACCGAATAATATTTATGAAATAATAATAACTTTTATTCATCAATTATATTTCTAAATTACAATATTTTATGCATTTTTATGAAAAATTAACAAATTTATAATCATGGTAATGGTAGGTCATACATATGCATGGGTAACATTTCCATTATCCAATGATGATTATTGAAAGAAATTAATTATAATTTTATCATTAAAAAATGATAATAATATCATTAATATCATTTTAATAATTTAAATATAATTATATATATATATATATGTGATGTGGTGAAGAAAAATGAATCACATCACTTCATAGAGGTGATAGTTCACACATACGCACGAACAACATTATTGTTTTCATGTGTATGGAAAGGTAATTTCAAAAATGGAATATTATTATTTAATAATATTAAATATTTCCTGAATATCATAAATAAAGATTAATTCCATCTTTATAAATATTACTGAGAGACTTTGATTGAAAAATATTTATATTGGTTCGCGAGGTGGTATTCTGCCATACACATGAACAAATAATTCATTACCTATTTGATAAAATTGGAAATTGATTTAGAAGATGATATTAAATTAATAAAATATAATTATATTTATGATTTTGGGGATATTATTTCATAATTATTGAAGAATATTTGATATAAGTAAAGATGAAATAGAATAGAAACACTTAATTAAAAACAATACCTCTTTTTCGAACGACCTCGTTGGATTATCCCCTTAACACATAAACTGCGAGTGTTGTCCCTAAACTGATGCTAATATAATTTGGGGAGGGATTATTGGAAGGTATTTGGGTAGATATTATCCAATACAAAATTATTTTTATAAGTATAGAAATGAGAATAATTGGTTTCCTTTTATAGTAGAGAGGATAAGAATTATTGGAGATCTTATAAGTATTAAATTAATATAAATTATTTTGTCTTTCATGTGGATCCAAATTGAGTTTTTTAGAATATAGGATGAATATGGGTCAGAATCAATTCATCCAATTAAAATAAGAATTTTTTTTGATTATTTTCTAATTCTTATCTATTTTTTAACCCTTACTATTCCCTTTTAATTAATACTATTATATTATGTAATTTATAGTTTTAGGGTTAATATAATTACTATTAAAATAAAAGAGACCAAAATATTAGTCATTGATGAAATTATAAGAGGTATACAAATCATTTAGATAATGTTGTGATTTTTGTAAATTTTATATCATTTTGTAAATTTTTATTTATTTTAACCTTAAAATTTACATAATCTTGAGTTTCTGCAAAGAATTAATTTTATTCACCTTGGGGATCTATTTGAGTTTGGGTTTTAGATAATTAGATCTTAATTCATATGTAATGTCCCTTAATCATACAATAGGATACTACTAAAACCATATCCATTTTTTCAAAAATACAAAACATTTAAAATAAGACAAGGATTTTTTTTCATAACAATTCTTCATAACATTCAACTTGAATTAATTATTTCTATTAACAATAATTATACCATATTAAAAACATTTTATATCTTTTGATGAGAAAAAAACTCATTAAGGTACATAATGAATGAATTCATTAGTCCAATGAAATAATAACAACCATTAAATCTTATTTTCTTAAAATATTATATGTATCTATATAAAAAACATATAAGTGACATGGGAAATAATTGCTATATCACTATTAAATAAACATTCTTTAATGGAATATCATTACGGTCAACTTCCATCTTTGGAGTTCCCAATATATTGGAGTGATATAATGGGGCTCACTCATCATATTAGGAGTAATATTGGGATAAACATGACATTTATTGAGCTGTAATGGGGCTCAACCTATCATATAATGAACAATAATGGGATCAAACCATAAAAAATAATTTCCAATGCAATTATGATAAATAAAACCCTTTAAAAATCTTTTACACCCGTGGGAAAAACACATTGAGACATAAAAATACCATTTTCTTGTAAAAATGACTTTTAACACATAAAAATTATTCAGATAAAAATTAAACAATATTTAAATGAAATATGAAAAAATGTGAAGAAAAAAATTATTGATATAATGTTTTATGAATTTGGTGGAATCCTGTCATACTATATATGTTAAAAATCACTCGTTTTGACTTTTGTAAAAAGTGTTGAAAAACAAACATTATAAGAGGGGTTTTAAAAGAAAGTCACATAAATGGGGAAAAATCGTCATGTAATATGTATGTCATACTAAATAATAAACATATGTAAATTATATTCATTCTGAGTAACATTTTTAAGGATTATTGTCACTTATTATTTTGTTATAACAATTTTTTAATTATGTAAGCTCGTGGAGAACATTAGGATGATATTCATTACATGAGTCCAAAATGACTTTGTTATGATACAAATAGTAAAAGTGGTCATTAGTCCATAATCAACATAATAATATTCATCACATAATAATTAGTTTGGTATATTAATTAAACTTTAAAAAAGTCAATTTATTCATGGTTATGAAAAATGGACAATGTAATTATCATGGTGACTGTAGGCCATACAAACACATGAATAACGATTCCATTTTCCAATGATATTTAAGGAAAGTAAGTATAAATGATTTTATATTTACGTAATTAAAATAATATCAATAATATTGTGTTAATCATTTAAATATAGTTATTTATATAATCTATGTGAATTGGTGCATAAAAATGAATCACATCGATTTATGGAGGTGATAGTTAACATGTACACATGAATGCCTTTATCATTTTTATGTTCATGAATAGAATATAAATGACATATAATTATATAATAATAAAAAATATTTAATTTATATAATATATATATACAATAATTGTATTATTATTACCATTATTGAGATATGGTTATGGAAACTGAATAATACTAGTTCACAAGGTGGTATTCTACCATACAAACGAACAAATAATTCATTTTCTTTTTGATAAAATTAAAGATGGATTATGGGGATGATATCAACATAATAAAAACTCATTATAATGATTATATTGGAGTTATTATATCACTATTTGTTTAGAATATTTAATGGATGTGGAAGTAGAAATAAAATAGAAATAGTTAATTAAAAACGATACATCTCTTTTGGATGACCTCCATTGATTAACAACTTCACGCCTCTAAGGCAATTCAAATGTGAAAAATAAGAGATCTATAAATTGGTCATAGATTCTAGGAATGTATTTTAGATTTTTTTGGCCAATCTATTTTTTTAAGTTTATTTAGATGAGAATAATAAGATCCCTTTTATAAGGGAGGGGAGGGTCACTATTGGAATTCTTTAATGTATTAAATTAAAACAAAATAATTTTCTCTTCCCAGTGGATCCAAATAGATTTATTTAAAATAAATGATGAAAATATTCCATATTAAATTAATAAAATAAAAATTTTACATACTTTAAATATTTTATTTAATCCAAATCTTTTCATTACACATATTTTACCTATTAAAAATTTATCATGATATTATAAAATTTACACTGTTAGGGTTAATATAATTACAATAAAATAATAAATACAAATAAATGCTTAATTGATGAAATTAGAAGACTCACCTAAATTATTTGGATGTAATAGATATTTTTTATAAATTTTATATCATTTAATGAAATGTTATTTATTTTAGGATATAAATAATGTCAATTTTGACACTATTCATTATTCAACTTTCTAAAAATTTTAAAACAACATGATATATTAGAATAAACTATATTAACACATATTTAACATGAAAAAATCATCCATAGAATTTATTTATGACACTAATTATATAAAATTATATTTATTTTATTATTTTATATATCAATTATTTGATTCTTCCATTAGTGAAGCAATTATTAAATTATCATTATCTCACCATTTAATGTAATAAATTATTTCATAATAATTATAAATAAATTAACATGATTAGGTAAACATTTTATCTTTATAAATACTACTTATAGTCTATCATATTCCTTATATAACAAAATGGTAAAATATATTTTTTGATAATAACAAGGGTGTGAGAAAATAGATTTTTCTTTGAATAGTATAATATAAATGTCATACTATCACCCAAGTGGATTCCAAAGAATATAAATCTAATAAAAGTATTATTTTTTTCAAAAAACACACATCCAATAATATTAATACATGTTTTAGAGTAATTTTATATTATTTATAATTTTATTTTTACCTTTAATTACCCGATTTAACCTTAACCATGGTAATAAAAATATTACTAGAGTTACGATTCATAATGTTCAAATCTAAAAATGGAACTATTTATATAAATTTAATCTTATTATTCTAAATTTTGAATCCAATTTTGAAAATCAATATCCATGAATAGGAAGAAATCAATTAAAAATTAATCCCATTGAGAGAATGAGAAAACAATATTTTAAAGTAAAAATATTAAAAAAGTTCCCAAAGTTTTTATATAAAATTTCAATTTTAAACTAATTATAAGGACCTTAATTGGAAGAATTTTTTCAAAAAGTTATCTAATTATACTTCAAATACATATAAATATAAAATTTAATATTAAAATAAATTTATGGAAAAAGCGGTTTTCAAATAAAATGTATTATTTTTACTATTCATAAAAACATGAAACTTATTAGAAAAATAACAATTGTTTGTAAAAAGAAAATATTAATACTACTCATTCAAAGAATAATTTTATTTTTTCACTTTTGATTTATAAAATATTCATATGTATATTTAAACAGGTGCACCATCAAAATTCGATAAACTTCCCTTTAAAAAAATTACTTCTTTTATGTGTAAAATTGGATTTATTCAAATATCAGGTCGAGAAAAAAACTAAGAACAATTTTAAACATTATATTGGATAATATTTATATATAAATTTCATTAGTAGAACCCATCAAGTGTGATTTGATTACTTTTTAAGTAAACTTAATCAAATTTTTATAGGTTTAAAAAATAATTCCTTATATTTTAAAAACGATTTTATTTTCATCTATAATTATGTTTTAATTAATAATTAATTATAAATAAATGTGTAAAAAAACTAATAATACAATTTTGATGAAAAAATCACCTTTTAAATATACAAACCATGTAAATAAATATAAACCCATTTTGAAAAGAACTATGAAAACATATAAAGAACATTAAAATAATGAAGCATTATGAATATTGTAGAAACTGCTCATTCCATTTTGGATAAAAAATATTTCTTTTGAAATTTCTTATATGATTTTAAAAAGGGAAATTAAATGAGTTTTTTTAAAAAAATTACCTTACCTTTTTCCTGAATCATCACATACAATATTTATCTTCATGAATAGAAATGTTTGGTTCATTAGTTGCTTTAAATCCTTTTTTGAAAAATATTGTTTTTTATCGTAAAACAATTTTTATCATAAATGATATTGAAGATAGTGTATATTTCAAACACCATATATTTAATAAATATTAAAGAATCTGAAAATTTATTATTCTATCATTATGTGGGTTGTTACATTTGTGGCCATGTTTGAGTAATTTCTTAGTTTTTTTATTTTTTAGGATTATATTGTATGACTATCATAGATTTATTGTATTAATCTCATTATTCTAGTATATTTCACATGATAGTTATAAACACCCCATGCATGTCCAATTTTTCATTTTTGTTGATTGTTAGAAATTTTTATATTTTTTATACTGATCTTTTAATTTTATTAGTTGGTATTGTTTTTCCATTTTATCCCCAAAGACATGCACTACTAGTAATAATCCTCTAGTGCATGGGGATGAATTCTTATGATCATGTGATGAATCAAATCAAATAATTAGTTCAATGGAACCTATTTCTAGAACATATATAGAACCATATAATGGAAACCCAAATCATGATAAAATTTTACATTGTTAACAACCAGAAATATCCCCAATAAAAGATAGGAGATCATGTTTTTATTAATGTATTTCCTTTGAAAAGTGTCATTCATTTTTTTAAAATATTTTTTTTGAGACCATGGTTCATTAGATCCTATGGAATTGAAGATAAAGTGGGTGTTGTTGCTTACTATGTATCATGAACTCCATGTTTATGTCATGTATATTGTGGGTATTATATTTCCTTACTATGTAAGTACACACATGATAAATCTCATGTATTGAGTGCTGAAGTGGTGTGGTCAAAGGATAATCCCACTTATAAAGAAAAGGAATTTCGGATTTTGGATCAAATATAGAATGTAATATAGAATTAGATGATTTGATGGGTTAATGTTTTATGGAAGAACCACATCACTAAGGAAACAACATGGGAATCATTAACTGATAGGAGGGAAAAATTCCCTCCCTTGTTTATGTAATGAATAACATTTTAAGGACATTATTTATAAAAGGGGAAGGATGTGACAGCCTTGGTGATCCATTAAATCAATCAATCTGATAATTTATAAATATTAATTTCATTGATATATATACATCATTGTTTAATGAATGACTATATAATTTTTAATAACATAATATTTTAGAATCATACCATTTTTGGATAGTTTTTGGGACACAAAACACCAGGAGTAAATATTTACCAAAATATATTTAATTAAATTTAACCACTTTGATTTCTTACAAAACATGGAACCCCGAGTTGAAATTATACATAATATAATATATTATTTTAATATGTTCATTAAATTTGTATGAATGAATAGTCTAAAAATTATTATCAAAATTATGGTTATCAATTGATTATAAATAAAATAAGAATCATTTAAAGTAAAAAATAGTATATTTTGGAAAATAGTATTTTTTAAAGGACCTTTTAGTATTGATCTGCACACATAGTTAAAAATTAAATTTTAACTCATTTAGGAAATTAATTTGAAAAAATACATTTATTTTCTAAATTTATCATATCAAAATTTTCTTTTCATGTTTTTTATTTTTCAGAAAAGATTCATTTTTTGATTAATATGGAAGAATAAAAAATTTTAATTGAAAACTGTATTTTCATTTGAACAATATATAATGTCAAATTATATTTTAAATTGGTTTTAAAGTAAAATTAGTCTAAATTTAGAATAACTACTCAATTTTAGGTCATTAGAATTTTTTAAATATTGAAATTTGATATTATTACATTGTAATCTTTTGAACATTTTCTCTTAAAAATCCAGTTTTCTTGTAGTATCCGTATCATTGATTTTATATTAATATTTTCCACTTCTCTAAATGAAGATTGAAAAATTTGATTAAATATTTGAATTAATAATTTTTTTATATTATTTAATAAGTTCAACTTAAATTATTTTCATAATGAATTGTAAAAACTGTATGAAAGTATTTACCATAGTTAAGGTAAATATGGATTTACATGTGGGTAAACTAGATAAAGGATAAATTGACCATAAAAAATTAATGAAATATATTTTTGGCTATATTCCAAAATTATAATTTCTAATTCACTAAAATACTCCATTTTTACCAAATTCTTGTAGAATTATTATTTACATATTTTTCATTTCAAATAATTTAAGTATTTCCCTCACCTGACTTGTAAAAGGCCACCCCCTCTCATTTATTCTTCAAAAATCCTAATATTTGTTTTTCAGAAAATAAATACCCAAAAACATCTAAAAATACATAATGACATTATGGAAGGATTATTTTGTGTAGATAGCTAACTCATAATGGCTTTTGGTCCTGACCTGTGGAGGATACCCAAAGAAGATGCAACATTCTTCAACTAGTTCCCTTATATCATTTCGTCCTTCACCTAATTATATTTTTTATAACCAATTATAACATAATAAAATCCTTATATTCCATATTATGATATCTTTTTATGATATGGTAAAAAAATAAAATTATTCCCACATAAATCAAAGTAGTTATAAAATCATTATTTGTGTATACAGATGACTACCACCTCAAGAATTGATGCGATTCATTTATCCATTGACAAAGGTAATACTTGGGTTTGATGTTTGATGTAATTTATATGTACTATTTTTATAAGATAATTTTATATATAGAGTAATAATATAATATATAACATTTTTACCTTCCATTTCTTATGGGATATGTTAACGCCGTTCATGTGTTCAATGTACTACCGCCTCACGAAGTGATGACATTCATATTTTACGAAAGCAGTTATTATAATATGATAAGGACAATGTTAATGAATATATATGATATTAATTAAATAATTATTATTTTAATGAAATATATATGAATATTGAAATATAATTTTTTACTTTTATGTTATTAAAATTAATGATGATATCATTGTTCGTGTACAAGTGGACAACCACCTTCATAAAGCAATGTGACTCTATTTTCATCCCCATACAACATTAATAATGTATTTATGATAAAATGATGATTATTTAAAGATAATTTATTCCTTTTCAACATTATATAATGGACAATGATATAAATATATGACATGGGAAAAGACCCGATCATTCAGGAAAAAACACGCATGAGAAAACAAGAAACTAACACATAAAACAAAAAAATATTGACATTCTACTGATGAAAGAGTGATAATATATTATAAATATATAATATATGGTATTATAAATATTGACATTGTTATTTTATAATCTAATAACATGTTTAAAATCCTTGCAAGTTTGGTTAAATATTGTTAAACTAGAAGGATGGGTGAGGTAAGGGATTATGACTCAATTTATTTTCATTAAATTACATTTATATTTTTTTAATAATTTAATTTATATGGGGTATATACTTCCACATTTACATTTAATTCATGGTATTTTATGTTTAAATTCCAATTGATATTCAAGGTGTATTGTATTGAAATGTTTCTAAATTGTAAAATAATTTTATAACCAAAAATATTTTCATTAGGTTTTATTACTTCGTTGTGGTCTTTGATATTATATGATTATGTGTCAAATTAATTTTTATTATATTGTGTTGTATTTATAACTTATTATTTTCATTTATATTTCAAATAAATATTTTATTCATTTATTAATTCTCACTAGAATGTTTTTTTCATTGTAAGTGTTTATTTTACAATCTCATTCTAATCGAGATTATATATTATTTATTTTCAGTTTAATAGAATTATTTTATAATTGTCCAATAAAAAAATTATATTTATTATCCTAGAGTTATTAATGATATTTTAAAATAATAATAACATTTTGGAACATTTTTAATTAAAATAATTTTTAAAATATATTTATAAAAAATTGAATTCCTTTATCTCTTCACTCAAAAAATAATTTTCTTGCAAAAACATGATTTCTGAAAAAAATTTCACAAATATTTTCAACGATTTAAAAATGATACATAAAAAACCATTTTACCCATTTTAATTTTTTTTAAAAAATCATGGAATATTCACATCAATTTGAAAATAATTCATGTATGAATATTACAAAAATAATGAATAGAATCATTATTTTATCATACACATCACGATACGAATTTTTATCCACTATAACTACTGAAATTCTTTACATAATCAGTTATATATTTAAATTATTAATATAAATTAAAATTATTTTCAAAATATATTAAGAAGTTTTAGTTTTATAAAGTGATATTCAAAATTAAAATGATATTTTTCCCCAAGAAAATTTTAAATGTATTTAAATTATATTTCAATTCATCAATTAAAAAACCCTTCATTATTACTATATTACGTACGTATTTTATATATTCTATACTTATTCTTCCCAGTGATGGATTATGATAATTTTAACCAAGGGATGTATTTACATTCACTTTCTTTATTCACATTTGCAATCATTAAATTTCTCTTGAAATAGTCAGTTTCCTATGATCATTATATATTAAATTTCCCATGAATAAACATATTATATATCATATATATGATTATTTTTGAAACCATATCTCACTTATACATTGAGTTTTTTAATTTCAATGTTATTTTATTAACTTGGAAAATATTGACATTGTTTATTCTTTATTCAATATATATATTTAGTGGTACTACATGTGGATTCTTTAATTAAATTAGCAATTAGATATCTAATAAATATTTTGGACTGGTAGATATGGGTAAGGAAATATTATATATTTCCCCTTGAGATATCAACTAGACTAATGATAAAAATTAGTATGCTGGCATGAAATCAATAATCCAAACCATATCAGTTTTTACCCAGTAGTTTAAAACTATCTTGAAGACATATCATAATAGTATCAATAACATGTTCTTGAGAGAATATATTTAATATTTAATAATTTCATTAATTTATAATTCTATTTTTATTATTAGCCAATATATTTTCAATATGATATTATCTCTAGATGCATTTGATTATTAAATTATTGATTTAATGGATTGTAATTTTAATTATTTAAATTTAGTTATTGATAATTAATTATCATATCGACGTAGTAATTTCATTTAAATGAAATGTGTGTTAGGTTAGTTATATTTTGATATTGATTATTATAAATTATTCAAGATATCTTTCACTATTTTCAACTCCTACTGAGCATTTGAGCTCATCCTTATTTTGTGGTCACTCATAAGAGTCATTGAACTTTTCTAGGATTGATATTAAAGTAAATATTTTAGGAATCGTATAAATATTGACAAAATTATATTATAATTTTTATATTTAAATTTAATGAAAGACCCATTTTTTTATCTAGTTCATCACGACCACTATAATATTTGATATTTCGTGACGCGATTCCTCCTCTCTTTTAAGAATATAATAAACCATAAACTAAATTTGGGTAACTGTGGTCCATGTCACTACATTATTTATCAAAAGAAGCTTATTAGAAACTCAGAGAACTAGATTCATGAAAACACATATTAGGGTACATAACACTATGGTATATTTTTAAATATTAAAATATTAACATCCTATTATTTTGTTGAAAAAGTGATTGTGATGTTTTTCATAGAAATGAATCCCATTTTAGAATCAATTGGTGGATGTTGTTCTAGAATAGTTGTACATTTTGTTAATAACATTGAAAAGGGAATATTGTTCTTGACCTGATAGTCTATTTATTCATGAAAATTAGCGTTACTGTGCACCTAGTTTGACTCTATCAGGGTATATACTTGGGTTAATTCAAATTGTCTTTAAGGACAATTATAATATGTTTGAATAGATGATTATAGAGAATAAACTAGGTTATAAAATGTGTCTTCTATTTAAATAATGTGTCATTATTTAGACATCCTATATATGATTATAGTGTTTTTCCAACATGATTATTGTTTATCGTATTATGATTTTTTGATTTAGTAAATAGCTAAAACCCAGAGGAATCATGTTAACAATGAACACGAAATAAAATGTGGTGACAATGAATAACCATATGGGATAACTCTTTTAGTAAAAGATATCATGACTATTAATAATTATTTTTCCTAAAATACGATTAATAAAATATTACATAATGAACTCTTAGACTCATTAAAGATGAAATGTATGGAGTATTCAAAGAACATTAGTGATTGAGACTGTAGACGAATGAATTATTGATTTCCATCATGTAAGAAATGTGGAAGGATTCCCCAAAGAACTTTTCTCAATGGAATGAGAAAATGCATTCTGTTTGTAAATTTAGGGGATAAAAAAATAATTTCCTATAAAAATAAATAGTACAATTGAAGGATATAAATCTCATCATAGGGATTGATTTATTATTTATTGTCTTAAATGAATATAACTTAAAAAATATCTAATTCAACTTCACCTTATAATTTTTAGCCCATAGACAATTGAAGAAACTATATTGAGATAAAATGGATGATGTTTTTTATGAATTATGATTCAAGATTACAATTATAGAAGTATCATACTAATGGTATTTTGGTTATAATAATCCTAAAACATTTAAGGAATTTTTTAAATTTTAGAATAAAACGTGTTTTCTTTAACATAAGTGTTAGGGATACCATTGTGGATTTATATGATTAAGGTTGACTATAAGTTCAAAGCCTTAAACACCTATTTTTAGGTATTATGTGATGGGATTCTGCAAATATTAAGGTTATTTTTGGAGACATTATATGAAATACAACCCATGTGTATTGTATACATTTTATGTAAAATTTTATATGTGGAATAATTTATTTAAAATTTATAGATATAAGTTTAATGGAATTTATAACCATGAGGTTTGATATGATCACTAATTAAATTTTAATAATAGTCACAGAAGAATATTATAATTTTAGAAAATTGATAACCTTAGTAAAAAGGTTATTTAATAATTAATTTTATTTCAGGGATGTTTATAAGATTGTTTTTTTGATGTTATAGGAATTATATTTATATTGTTTTTGAAAAAGAAAACACACATGATGGGTGATAACCTATCACATCTCGAAAGGTCATGGAGATTGAACCCCTGATTGATGGATGATAAGGGTTTAAAACCTACCTAAATCTTGTGGGATGTTATAGTTAATATTCCCTTTTTTCTAATTATGTTTTTTGAAAAATAAATATTAATAATGAACTAGTGGTGTTGATTTTTAGGTTTAATGATTAATTTATTATATTGGAAAATATTTTTTTACCATATTGTTTTTAGAAAATTGATTTAGGGAAATGGAAAGAAATATCATTATTTTATAGATCTAAGGATGTATTTATGTTCAATTTTTGTGATTTATGAAAAAAAATCATTCCAGTATAATCATTTCATAGAGTAGGGGGTGAAATGAAAATATTTCAATTCACTAAAAAATGATGCTATTGTGATTATGAAATAGAAATATTTCAAGTAAGTATATACCAATATTTTATTATAAACTAAAATAATTCATCAACATTAGGAATTAGATGTTGAAAAACAATATAATCATATTACATTCATATCCTTTGAGTCAGATGTCCATTTATATCATCATTGTTTTTTTATTTTGAGGTCTATAACAATCCATTGATTATTCACTTTTTTTGGAAAATGACCTATATCATTCCCTATAATTATTTTTGATTTTATTCCGTGTCCACATATTAAATTTCCACCAATTTTCACATACATAGTAACCATTTTATGTGTTATTTCATATGACCTTTTTATTTCCCTTTATCTTTTAATAAGAGGATATTTTATTAATCCTTTTGTGATGTGGGTGTTTTTAAAAATGGGATTTCTAATTTCAAAACCCTCTATTTCAGTATTCAAATTAAAATATTGAGGAAACAATTATTTTAAGGTTAGGAGAATGTAACACATGTGTATTTTAAAATAATTACAATTTGTTCATAACAAGTTTGTCATGAAAAATTATGCTTAAATAACCCATGAAATATATTTCATTTCATTTAACCACTTCGATTGCTTCTAGAACATGAATTCCCAAGTCAAATTGAATCATAATATAGTATATCATTAAAACATAGTCCTTAAATTAGTGTGTACAATTAGAAATAACTATATTATAAATATAATGGTTATATATAGATTAGAACTAAAATAATAACCATTTAAAAGAAAAAATAAATGATTTCTGGAAAATTATATAATTATAAGGGACATTTTAATCGCACCTTGCATACATAATTTAAAATAAATTAATAAAAATTAATTTTATTTTATTTGATTTTTTTTAAATTATCATATAAAATTAACCTGGATTGATTTTTTTAGATTTTTTTTAAAAAAAATCAATTTTTTAAGAATAGTGTAATGTTTAGAATTTTAACTGGAAAATTACTTTTCATATAAATAAATTATATAGGGAAAATTTAATTTTGAATTGGTTTTAATGTAATATTTTATCAAATTTATTTCAATTATTTCAATTTAGTTCATTACAATTATTTTCATATAAATTTTTTATTAAAAAAATTAAAAACGTTTGATCATATTCTCTTTAAAAACATGTTGTCTCGTCACATCTAGAGAATGAACATTAAATTATTAATTTCATAATATTTTAATGGAATTTAGAAAATGGAATTCAATATTTTGAATCAAAAAAATTTATATTATCTAATAAGGTCAAATTAATTTCATTCCATAATGAAAAATAAAAACAATAAAAATCATTCACTCCAGTTAAAGTAAAAATTTATCTATTTGTGGTTAATGTAGAAAGATAGGGATTAAATTTAGTTAACAACTCATATATGATGAATTTTATGTTCAGCTTTATACCTATTAGTGTATAATTCTTCAAAATAATTCATTTTTTATCATTTGTTCATGTTAAAAAGGTTGTGCACCTTTTTTCCAAAAAATTATATTGTGCAACCCATATCACTTGTAAATAACCAACCCTATTCTATCTTATTTGCAGCATTAAATTTTTTTTATTCCAATACCTTCCAAAAATATCCTATAAACATACCTCCTCTCATCATAGAAGACTTAATTTAGGAATAAATCTTACCTATATACGCTTTAGGTGCTAACATTAGGAGGATACCTAGAGAAGAGGTAAGAATTTCAATGCTCATTTTTATTTAATTTCATGCTCCAACTATTTAAATTATTATAAAAGAATCATTATATAAAAAACTAAGTATCGATCATATAATTATATTTTTCTTTTTAATTTTATATCGTACAACCATCCCCACATCCATCAAATGTGATAAGAAATCATCATTTGTGTGTACGACAGACAACTACCTCATAAATCGATGTTTGTTATATTTTCATTACCTACTATAACAAGTTGGTATGATGATAGATATGAAGTACACATATTATATTTATTGAATAATTACTCACATTAATTAATTATTTCTTATGAACCTTTTTTACATTCCATTCATTATGAGATATAATAACGTTGCTCATGTGTACAACAGACTATCACCTCATAAAGCTATGTGATTCTTCGTTTAGTAATGCTAAACATGGAAGGTTGTAGGGAAACATTTAATGAATATATATTATATAAATGAAATAATTATTATAATCATGACATATATATCATTCAGAAATGATAATATACCATATTTCTTTTTCACACTTAATGCTGATAACATCATTCACATGAGTGTGGACTACCACCTTCATGATGTGATGTTAATATCCTTTTCTCCTTCTGCCATTCAGATGATATGTATATATATGTGTATTTAAAGTCATAATATTTTATTTATGCTGTCAAAATCTTTATTTAATGTTTATATATTTCTTATCACCTATCCAAAATGATTGCTAAAAATAGAAATTATTCATACATATGTACGACCTACTTTTCCAATGAACTTAATATTTTAATTTATCAAAAAAAAATCATGATTGGTATTAATAGTATAGCTTATTTATAAATATTAAAATTTTGTAATTATTTCTATTATAGATATGATATAACATCAAAATATGTGAAAATACTAGATCATTCATGACAAAACATTATGAGAAAACAACACAACTGACTCTATAAGGAATGAATATAATGATAGATTTTTAATGAAGGGGTGATATGTTGTTATAAAAGGAACATATATTCTATTAAAATTATTTATATGGTTATAGTGTAAGTTAATTTATTTTTTGAAATTACTATATAGGATGTTAAATCACATTCCACCAAATGGAAGTGTGATGTAATGGATTTTGTCTCAATTTCCATTAATCAAGGAACATTTTTAAGGTATGCATAAATTTATATTATATGGTGTAAATAGTTTCCCTTAGAAATTTAATTACTTGATTTTTATGTTTAAATTTTAATTAATTAATCTATGTTTGTTGAATTTAAATGTTATAGAGTGGTAAATAATTTTGTAACTTAATATCTTTTCATTGGGTTATGTTACTTCTTTACTGTATTTTATATTGAAAAATTATGCGTGGAAGGAGTTTGGAATATTTTTTATTTTTTATTTACACTCTCTTAGGATTATTTATAGTATACCCACATATTCTATCCATTTATTAATTCTCACATTAATGTTTTTATTGTTGTAACCTTTATTTTATAGTCTCATTATAGTCAAGATTGATTATTCATGAATTTTAGTTCATGGAAATTATTTTATCATTATGCAATAAATCAATTCCATTTTATTATCATCTAGTTAGTCCAGATATTTTCAAGTAATAGTACAAATTTTACACTATTTGGAACTTGACATAATTGAGAAATTTTTTAAAAAAATTAGGACTTCATTTTTATCTTATATTTGAAATATTTTTTATTCCGAAACCATTTTTTGTAAAAAAAATTAAAAAATATATTATAAACATTTAAAATTACTAATTAATGAATGTTTTACTAAATTTTTCTTATAAAATTGTTTTTGAAATGAATATTCATACTATTTTAAAATTAATTACATTTTTTACTAAAAAAGTAGAAGGTAACATTTATTTTAACATGTATAAAATGAAAAATATTTATAGCCATCATGACCAGTTATATTTTTGATATAATTCTATATAATATCAATAAATTTTTTTCAAGGGAATGTATTTTCAAAATGTTTTTTGAACTATTCGTTTTAATTTTTTTTGAAATTAATATTATATTGTCATCAAGAATGTTTTTACTGATCATTTTATGGTGTTTCGATTCATCACTAAAAAAACCATTTATTATTACTCTAATGGGTATGTTTTTTACTAGGACTATCTTAGTATTACTCTAGTTTTTTATGATATTTTTTACCATTAAATATTGAAATTCAATTTCATGATTCATTTTTTTTGTCATTAACATTCCCCTTAAATTTTTAGTTCCCTGTAATAAATTGACATTATGTTTTCCTTATGTGTAAATATTGTTACTTCTTTATTGTATTTTATATTCAAAAATTATGCGTGGAAGGAGTTTGGAATATTTTTTATTTTTTATTTACACTCTCTTAGGATTATTTATAGTATACCCACATAATCTATCCATTTATTAATTCTCACATTAATGTTTTGATTGTTGTAACGTTTATTTTATAGTCTCATTATAGTCAAGATTGATTATTCATGAATTTTAGTTCATGGAAATTATTTTATCGTTATGCAATAAATCAATTCCATTTTATTCTCATCTAGTTAGTCCAGATATTTTCAAGTAATAGTACAGATTTTACACTATTTGGCACTTGACATAATTGAGAATTTTTTTAAATAAATTAGGACTTCATTTTTATCTTATATTTGAAATATTTTTTATTCCTAAACCATTTTTTGTAAAAAAAACTAAAAAATATATTCTAAACATTTAAAAGTACTAATTAATGAATGTTTTACTAAATTTTTCTTATAAAATTGTTTTTGAAAGGAATATTCATACTCTTTTAAAATTAATTCCATTTTTTTCTAAAAAAGTAGATGGTAACATTTATTTTAACATGTATGAAATTAAAAATATATATAGCCATCATGACCAGTTATATTTTTGATATAATTCTATATAATATCAATACATTTTTTTCAGGGGAATGTATTTTCAAAATGTTTTTTGAACTATTCGTTTTAATTTTTTTGGAAATTAAAATTATATTGTCATCAAGAATGTTTTTACTGATCATTTTATGGTGTTTCGATTCATCATCAAAAAAACCATTTATTATTACTCTAATGGGTATGTTTTGTACTAGGACTATCTTAGTATTACTCTAGTTTTTTTATGATATTTTTTACCATTAAATATTGAAATTCAATTTCATGATTCATTTTTTTTGTCATTAACATTCCCCTTAAATTTTCAGTTCTCTGTAATCATTTGACATTATGTTTTCCTTAAGTATAAATATTGTTTATCAAGGATATAATTATTTTTTAAAACATATATCAATCCTACTTATTGTGTTTCAATTTTAATGTTATTTCTTTGACTGGTGAAATGTTGATATTCTATATTTTTATTCAATATTGATATTTAATTGAAAGGCATATTGGATTATAAATCGAATCAATCATTAAATATGTGAGTAATAATTTGAATATGAAGATATGGGTGGGATCCAATTTTAGATATCACATTGATTCATCAATATGTCTAATGAGACAAATCAATAACGAATCATGAAATCTTTTGGCCATATCCTATAAATTCATACCCAGTACTTTTAAAATGACATTATTATAGATCTTGATAGTATATGTATCATTTTTTATAAATTTTTTCCATTAATTAATAATTTCTATTATGGTTAATTTAGTTATTATTATTATTTGTGAAATTCTCAGAATGATATTTTCTATGGATTTATATCATTATTAGTTAATTGAATAAATGTAATTTAATTTCTGTTATTTTCCTTTCAAAATTAATTGTTCCTTATCTTATAATGATAGTCAATTTATTTAAATGATATGTTTGTTTAGTTATTATCTTTTCTATATTGATTGAGCTTATTGATTCATGATAGATTCAACATTACATTACCTTTACTAAGAATTTGAGCTCACACATATTTGGTTTTCTTATCCTAGTAATCCACAGTGTTTACTATGACTAATATATATGGATATTTTTGAAGGAGTAATGTTATTGTAAAAAAATGTGTTATAATTTTAAATTTTAATTTTAATTAAAGACTCTTGTATGTATCTATTTCCCAAATACTAATAAAATATGTGGTCACATATGATGTGATTCCTTTTATCTCATTCCAATGTAATAAAGAATACACCAGATATGGGATAATGGGGACGAGGTTAGTATAGTTGGTGTTAGATAAGGTTTATTAGAATCATTATTATTTAGATTTAGGAATACGTGCATCAGGGAACATAAACATATGATATACATTGAGTATAATAATGGATGAAGATCGTACGATTTTGTAAATAATTATATTATGTGGTTTATATTATCAATATATACTTGTCTAGATACAATATGTTTATTTGGTTAGATAATAGATATACATAGGGGTGATAAATCTAAAATAGACATGTTGGGCTTAACCTAATCATCAACTGCTGTAGGAGAACAATCCACACAGCAAGAATAGTTTGAAACACTTGATGGTTATTCTTTTGATAATACAAATAATCTATATAAACCATTGTGAAATATATGAACAAATAAGGACAATGAATTAAATAGGTTATACCTAAGGTTCATTATATTTAAAATAACGTGTCATCATTTATGCATCATATAGATGATTATATAGTTTTCCCCCTAAAGATATTGTTTCTCAGAACATAATTTTTGGTTTTCATCCCTGGATCGAAAAAAAAATCCAGTTAACATTGAACATGATGGAAAATGTGGTAAAAAAACAACCAAATGGGTCATTGATATGATTGAAAGATATCAAGATTATTCCTAATCTATTATCCAAAAATATGATTAACTGAATATACTATAATCAACTCCTAGACACACAAATGAAGAGAACAAGGAATTTTTATAAGTGATCCAGTGATGGTTACCATAGAATAAAGAAGACTTGATTTACATCATGTATGAAATGTGTAAGGAGACATCTATAATAGTGTATCAATGGAATGGAAAATTTCTTTATGTGTGTAAATAAAGAGTGTTAAAAAATAATTATCAAGGGAAAATGAATATTATGATGGATTGAAACAAATCTCATCCTTTGGAACAATTTAAAGACCATTGTATTAAATGTAGAGAACCTTGGAATTATCTTATTAATTTCTCTATTATAAAGGAAAACCCTAAGATCATGGAAGGAACTATGTTGACATAAAATGGATGATATATTTATATATTTTGATTCAACAATTAAATTGTTGAATTACCTTACCAATGCTATTTTGGTTATAAAAATCATGAAACATCTATAGATTGTGTTAAATTTTTGAATCATATATGTATTCACAAATATAATAGTTATGGATACTATCATGGGTTTATGATTTTATGATTAACCATTTTTTAACAGCGTAAAAACTCATTTTTTTGTTTTATGTGATGGTTGTATACCAAGATTACATATATTTCATATGAAATTTATAGCCACACTACTCATTAGGTGGGTTATTGTTTTAGTGAAAATTTATTAGAGGAATACTTCCTTTAAATTATATAGATATAATATTAATGTTATTGAAAACCATTAGGGTTGATATGATCATCAATGAAATAATAATTATTATAAAATAAGATTATCCAAATTTATAAAAAAATGTAATTAAAACTGTAAAAAAGATTTTTAATGATGTTGTTTTGTTAGGATGTCCATAATTTTTTTGAATGTTATAATAATTATATTAATATCAATTTAGAAAACATAATATTATCATACTGAGTAAAAACAAATCACAGCTAGAAAGGCTACAGGTCTTGAACCCATGACTGAAGAACGATAAGTGTTTAGTTCCTACCAATGGAATATGTGATGTACTAGTAATTAAGCGATTTTTCTAGTTAAATTTTTTGAAAAAGATATATTACTGATGAACTAGTGGTGTCACTTTTGAGGTTTAGATATTACTTTATTATATTAGATAAATTGTTCTAACCATATTGGTTTTAGAAAAATTGTTAGAGACAAATATAAAGAGATGTAAATCTTTTATAGATCTTAAAATTCATTAAAAGTACAATTTAGAAATTAAATCATAAAAAATTAATTCATGGATATAATTATCTTAGCGAAAGGGTTGAGATGTAAATTTAACAAAGAACAACCAAAGGAAGAAATTATTATAACGAAATAAAGACATCTAAATTATTTATATTTCCTTATATTCATTTAAAGAAAAATATTTCTCAATGTTAGGAAAACAATCATGAATGAAATTATCCTACTAAATTCATATTCGGTGAATTAGGTGGACTTCTAAATCATCAATGTTTTAGGGTTTTATAGCCTATATCTTCTTGTTGATCATTAACTTGTTTGTGATCAGGGATCTCTATCATTACATATAATTATTTAAACTTATATTATATTTATACATCTTCACCTTCAATTAGTGTTCACCTACATATATACTTATTTATTTTTAATTCCATATGACCATCATATTTCCCTTTCTCTCTTATTAAGAAGATATTTTATTAACCATTTTGTGAAGTGGTGTTTATAATGATTGTATTTATAAATTTCAAACCCTTGATTACTAATATCAATTTTAAATTGTGAGAATAAAATTTATTTTAGTTTAAGAAAATTTGACGTCCAGATATTTTAAAATAAGAACATTATTTTTATAGTGTTTTTGGTATGCAACACTAGGATATAAGAAACCATGAATTATATTTCTTTAATTTTAACATCTTCAATAGCTTCTGTAACAAGCAACCCTTAGTCAAAATAAATCATAATATAGTATATCATTATAACATAGCTGATAAATTTTGGGATATGAATATTACTTAAATAATTATTACAATTATATTTTTTTATTGATTTTACATAAAATAATAACCATTTAAAATAAGTACAAATTGTTTCTGAAAAACTATATGTTTTTTCTCTTGGATGGTTTAGTCAAACTTTGTACAAATAATTTAAAATTAGTTTTAGAAAATTCATTCATTATTATTTCTAAAAATGAACTTTTTTTTAAATAATAATAATAATATAATAATAGGGTGGATTTTATGGATTTTTTTGAACGTTTTTTTGATGATTAATAAAAATTACTGAATTTTATTTAAAACTACCCTTTAATTTATATAATTTAAAATATTCGATTATATTTTGATGGTATTTAAAGTATAAATTTTTCAATTTTAAAAAAATCAAGTTTATATAATTGTAATAATTTTTAGATGAATTTTGATAAAAAAAACTTTTAAGACTTTTTGAAAATATTAATTTTCATAATCCACTCTCTCATAGCATCTATAAGATTACTGTTAAATTTAAATTTCCAATTTTATGAATGGGAATTCAAAAAATAGGGATAAAAATATAGAATCATAATAATATATTTTATCTATGTTATGATCAATGCTGGTTTTCATTTAATCTGGTGCTTAACTCCGTCTGTGGTATGACACGAAGGGCGTTCCCAAACCCCTTTGGCCAGAAACAAGTGTGCATGTAATAACAACAAGACTTTGGATTTATTTCAACATAAAATTTAACCAAAAAATGAAAACAAAATAGTACAACACTAGAAATATATATCCAATCCAAGAAAAACCAATTTTTACTTATTTAAAGATTAGATCGTGAGGAAAACCCAAAAAAGGAATAATAAATAATTTGGAACAAAAAATGCATACCTATCCTCTAGCTAATGTGAGTAGAAACATCCTCAAGACACCAACACCTAGATCCATAAGGGAATACCACTATAAACCAAATCCATCTACTTCTACCTTACCCATTTTCCCTTTACCTAGGTCAAATACATAACAAGGGCTATAAACACGCCATGGTGTATGTGGTATGTTAGCCAAAAAATAGAATTATTCCACATAAAAGAATAATTCCATGCAATAGAAATAAAAGTCAAATTAACATTCCCATTCATGTAATGGACTTTGGGACTGTTTTATAGAATATATTTTATGGATAAAAAAAGTTAAGGAAAAAATTGATAATATAATATTTAAATCTAACCTAACAAAATGAATATTTTAATAAAAACATTCTTTTAAATGATATATACTCGTTGTATATTGTATATCTATTGATGGAACCACATCACATAATCCTCATGTAACCAGATAGCAGTATTAGTAAATCCTTAGTG
The DNA here is from genome assembly GCA_963277665.1 of Viscum album. NCBI lineage: Eukaryota > Viridiplantae > Streptophyta > Magnoliopsida > Santalales > Viscaceae > Viscum > Viscum album. The sequence continues at coordinate 510,506,461 of OY728142.1, read as the reverse complement.
TCAATCTAGCTCGAGTTGGACATTAGAACCTTGAAACTAGGTCAAGGGTGGTATAGTAACCACAATCACAAAATTCTCATTTGTGATCCACTAGGAGGGGAAACACCCTGGGCCTAGTGGTTTCCAATCATCTTCATAGTTTAGTTAGTATTGTAAGTATCAATCTAGCTATGTAAAACTGGGACCATTCCACTTTCGAATCACTATCATACTAGTACGTGTTAGACCATCTAGATACATGAGATTCCCTTGTCCTCAATTCCATATCACATATTATATATGTGACCATGTTCACAAACCACTACCAATAATTCCACCCTTTAAAAAGAACACTATATATTTCACAAATAACAAAACAATTTTAAAGTAAATTTTTTTACACCCATTGAACAATTCATGAAACCCCTTTGAAATTATCATAAGAAAATCACATAATCGGTTTAACCATTTCCACCAACAAAGTCCCTTTACAAACAACACTCAAACCAATTTCATCCCAAAACATGCTTCACATTATTTACATATCTCTAAATTTAAATTTAACTAGTGCAAAAAAAATTCATCATGTAAAAGTAATCAATATTAAATTAAAAACCAAATTTCAACACATTCAAACCCCAATTTCACACAAAACATATTTCACAACTTTCACATAAGGAATGAAACCATTTTAAAAATCATTACAATGCAACATACACTATGCATGATAACTTACTCTATTAAAACAAATTTCTAACTCATAATCATTCCAAACCAATTTAAAAATCATTTTCCCACCACATAATTAATACATAACAAATATTTATAAACTCCAACTAGAAAGCTATATTCATCTAAAAATTCTAATGCATGTGACCAACTACCTCATGTGAAGATATTTTCAGAAATTGGTGAGAAATCACAACTACACCACCAAAAGACCTTAACAATGAAGCATCCACTAAAAAAATACTTATCTTTCCCAAAAAAACATGATCTACCCCTAAATAGACCACCCTACCCGTTAGAGAAACAAAACCCCAAGGAAGAAAGTAGGAACCCCTAGAAAAGGTAAGTAAATCAAAGGAGGGGGGACTTACAAAGAGATTTCATGGAGAATCCATTTCAAATACAGTCAAATGTGGAATCCTAAGGGAGAAGAGAATAAGGGGGAGGTGAGCCTTGGGCGAGGGAAGCTGAATGGATTGAGAAAAAGGGAAAAATTGGCTTAAATCAAGGAGAGAGAAAATAAAACCGCAATGTCAATGACCTGGATATGATTCATAGTTAATCCACATGGTTTGTCGAAACGTGCGGTGATCATGCACCCACCTCTTCTAAGGAGTCTCCTACCGCATTGTTAGTACACATATCATTACTTACTATGCATAAGTCATGTGAAGACTTTTGGCCGAGAACCCCAACCGACTACACGGTTTCTAGGGACGAAGTATTTGGTCTAAATTATTGTGTGCTTGTTATACCATAGTTTTTGAATCAACTAGCCATGTACTATACAATTACATTAGAAGGGTTTTACGATTTCTACTAACCGTATTCAGATCATGTGCCACACACTATTCACATAAAAACATACATTTTTCTTTATAATTCATGGGGAAACTCATGGAAAAGCAATGAACTAATAACAAACAAAAGAAATACCATAAAAATTCATACCCATCACACCTGGTTCCCAAGAAAATAATAGAGTACAAAACCGAATCTAGAATAAGGGGGGGATCAAAAACCCAAGTGTGAAAATTCTCCCCACCAAAATTCTTCCCATCAGCAGAAATCAAGAACAAGGTATGATCCAAAAACAAAAACTGATACTTTATCACAGCTTTAAGATATTGCCAATTAACATTAAATGTGAAGAAAAAATAATTCTATGGGTAGGAAAAGAGGTTTACCAGAACTTATGAGGCAAGAACGGACTCCCCTCTATGCCTTCCACCCCCAAAATTTGAAAAACCTCCAATTGATTTATCAATGAAAATGAACTCTCAAAACACATAAACATCCTATCGAGCCAAAAACACATTTGACATTACCAAAAAAACTCATACCACTTACCTGAAATGAAAAAACTAACCTGAAAAACATTTTGAAGAATAATTCCACAACATTACTTTAATAAAACTACTAGGTTCCCTCCAAAACATAATTTTTTTGTATAAGGGAACTTATAATTGCATATCTCTAAACAATTCTACCGACTACTAAGACAACAATAGATATGAAACTTGATTACACACACAGGGATGCCTGAATTGAATCCCCACAATTACAAATAAGATAACACTGATTCACTATAGAGGAATTTCAATGAGATCCATGGTGGGTCTACCCAACACAAAAAACAACCCACATAAAATTACACAATAAACCAAAAATTGACCAACCCCACCTACACCACAAGGTTTCCAATAAAAGAAAATCACAACCAACTGGAAAATGCTATGCAACCTTACCATTTTAACAGAATGAAAATTTTTTAACTAGGAACATCCAAAACTGAAACTGACATACAAGGGTGGCCTCACATGGAAAATCACATAGAGATTCTCATCTAAAAAGCTACAACCATATAGTTTCAAAAAATAAATACACACCTCCTTATAACCACAGATGAATTCATCCAACCGTGTGGGTAACATCATAGAAACAAGGTCTCCATGTATCTTTCCCTAAAATAATACCATTGAAAATGAAATAGATATATAGAAGGCTTAAACTATCTCCATCCCCCATAACAAATATAGAGGTTATATCAAGGTACTTTACACCAATGGGGTTCCTCACTACAGAACAACTTCACTCAGAATCCTAGGAATAGATCCTGAATGTTTAAACCACATCCCTCCTTGATGTTAGGAAATGAATTCCCCCAATTGAAACTCCTCCTTTCAATGACCTAGGTTGCTACATGGCAACCCAGACTGCACCCAAAAAAGAAAAAACACCCCAGTACCCACTTGACCTCAACATGGATGCTCACCATGAAAAGGAAATAGAATATGTACATGCATTATCCCATTCACCTCGAACATGAAACAACTCTAAAGGTTCTACAAAATCTACCTTTATCATGTGATCAAGAATGCACCACTGCAAGATGCCACTGAACATGACCATTACAACCTAAGAGGCCTCACATGGAAATAGACTTTAAACCGAGTAATGACTAGTACACAATTTCATAAAACCACTATAACTTCTTATTGTGACTATATTTTTCATATAGGTGGCCTAGAATGACTCATTTCATTGATGAAATTGAAGAAATTTGAAAATAACCTTTTAAGGAAGTTGTCAACATCAATAACACATGACCTATTTTCTCTCTCCCAACTGGAATTACCTTGACCACTTCAATCTGGGAACTTTATGCTAAAATGTTTCAAAGAACACCCTTGAAGACTTAGGATACTCAATATACTATGGTGTATTTCAATTTTTTCCACATCTATTCATACGCTATGAGAGGATCCGCTTAACTAAAAAAGTATAGGTGGAATAAATTTTCAAACTCAAGAATATAAAATATGGACTGATCAACTGAAGGGTCTATAGATAGTGAATCAATTGTGGTTCACACATCAAATATCCATGTAAACATTTTGGGAGAATTCACATGGAAACAAGGTGATGATAAAATAAATCAAGGATTATCCATTAGTCAAAAAATTACTACAAACATACTCCAAAAACACAAGCAAGAAACAACTAAAATGTTTCAAAAAGAATTAATCAAAATAACCAATATCCATTTTTTGAAAACAATCCTATTAACAATGACTCAATCATAAAACACCATTTAATAAAGATAAGTTTTCAAACTCTAAAACATCATATTTTCTATTAAAAGCGCCTTGGAAAAAAATAAGATTTCTGGGTTGTTCACTATACAAAGGTGTTCCATGGAGCCTCACACATGCATTTTCATAGGCCAAACAGATAACTCATTCAAATTTCCACACATATCCTAATAATATGGTCCATACTAAGAATATAAAAGATCAAAACAAAACTTTTTCACTTTTTAGGAAAAATCATTCAACCCACACATTCGACTTCTCAATCTATCTTCAAATTTCATGATTTCATAAAATATTTTAGGAGATCACTAATCCCTGAATCAATAAAAATATCAAAGTCCACACATTATTCATATATCATCTCAACACCTTTCAAAAAAATAATATATTCTAATAAATCAATTTGAAACAAATTTACATAACCTTCCTTGAAAACTATTACCAATTTCAAAATAATTAATTTCAACCAACCATAAGTTTTGATTAAAAAAATTGATGTTCTCATCCCCATTCACTTAAAAAAAATTTATAAAAAATATACACATTTAGAATGATTCATTCCAAAAAAAACTCTGAAAACCCTTTTTCCACCTTCTAGAAACCAAACCAGCTACACTAAAAAATCCATTTTCATTAATTTTCAATCATAGGTTCTCAAAATAATTTTCAGAACCCAGGGAGACACAAGAAAATTCTTAATTGGGGAAATTATTTTGGATGGGTAACGTAGCCATATGATTGGGGGACAAACACTAATAAAAAAACCATTTTGGATAATATTCTAAGATCTTGTCCCATTATCCATATGGCTTGCACAGCCAATGGGGGCTCACTGTTACCACCAGTACAATTATTGATTCATTTAGAAAACACTAAACAACCCAAACAGAACCAGACTTCCCCTAGTAACTTATGCCTTGTCATGATGTGTTTTTTCAAGGCACCGTACTCATAACTAGAGCATCAATTATGGATAATCCTAGATCTATTTTAACAATACACTTTCCCATGTAACATGACCCAATAGAGTGTAACCTATTCTGATACCATTTTGGCATGAATCAAGTTAGGGCATCATCTAATACGGCACCTGAACCGATATGTGGTATTAACCAATGGGTATTCCTGATCCCAATGGGCTAGAAACAAGATCTCTAGTATTAACAATAAGATAGGGGAATGATTTCACCTAACATTGTAACCATAAAAACCTAAAAAACAATATGAAAAAAATCAAAATATATAGTCAAACATACCATAATTAATTTATCCAGATTTAATGTTTACAACTTTGAACAAAACCCCAAAAGTGAACTGTAACAAAAAGGTCACTAAAAACCCATCCCAAAACTCCATGTAACATGAGTAGATACATCCTTAAGCCATTTCTACCATGATCCACTAGGGAATACCACTGCCAACCAAACCATCAACTTCCCTATGATCAACCTTGAATTTTCCTAGGCCAAAAACATAACAAGGTCCACATCCACCCAGTGGTGTATTTAGGGTGTGATCCAAAGCTCAATAGTATTCCACCCAAAAGAATTATTCCATTCCATATAACTAATGGAAAATTAACATTATGATTCATGTAAATCCCCAAAGATAATTTATAAAGAATTTGTTTTAAGGAAAATGATACTCAAGGGATAAATTTTGAGAAAAAAACTTTTATAAATAACATAAAAAGTAAACTTTTACTAAAATATACATTATTAAAGATTAAATACACTAAAGGTCCACCATATTCCGACAGATGAAACCTCAACACAAATGTATTAGGTCATAAGAGAGGACCATGAGTAAATTTCTAGGGTTAATCTTACTCGAGTGAGACACAAAAACCTCATACCTAGGAGAAGTTTGTTATAATAACCACAATAACAATGTTCTCATTAATGAGCCACTAGGAGTAATAAACTAGTGGGCCTAGTTGTTTGGAATTAACATCATAGTTTAGTTAGTGTTTTAGGTGTTTATCCTACTAAGTGAAACAAAAAATTCTCCACTTCTATATCTATAGCACACTAGAACTAGTCTTCCCACCAAGATATCTGAGATTCCCTTATGCTCAATCCCATATAAAATATTAAAAATGTCACCACATTCAAAAAATATTTCCTATAATTCTGTCATTTTTACAGAAAAAAACTTCCATTTTACAAACACCAAATCCAATTGAGAATAACATTTTTTACAGCACTTGAACAATTCATGGAACCCATTTGAAATTATCACAATAAATATACATACTAAATTGAATAATTTCCATGGACCAATTACATTTAAAAATAACACAAATTTCATGTTCACTCCTAAACATTCATCACATTATTTACAAAAGTCATAGTTTAAATTTAAAGGATGAACAATAAAATCCACCATGACAAAATTAATCCATTTTCTATTAAAACCACATTTTTAAAACATTAACACCTCAAATGGACATTAAAACATATTTCAGACATTCCACAGGTGGCTGAAACCCCTTTTTGAGAAGAATTTCATTATAATATACAAAAAACATAACCACTTCATTATTGAAATTCGTTTCTAACACATTAGCATGATAAACCACATCAAAAACATATTTAGAACCACATAATTAAACCATAAAAAATATTTATAAACTCAAAAAATAAACATAAAATCATCTAAAAATTCTAATTCAAGGATCTAACTACATCATATCTATAAATTTTAAAAAATTAGTGTGAAATCACAATAGTACAACCACAAGACCCTAATAAGGAAATATCTGTCCAAAAACATCATTATAAAACCCTAAAAACCTGATATAACCATATATCAACCACCATACCTTCTAGAGAAACAAGACCCCAAGGAAAAATAGAGGAAACCATAGAAAAGAGAATGAGAAAAGGAGGAGATACATACTTTGTGATTTCTTGTAGAATCCACATCAAATCTACCCAAAAGAAGAAACTAAAGGGAGAGGAGAGGAATCCAGGCACACCAAGGTCTAAGGATGGCAAATTTTTCAAGAAAAAGGGGGAAAATGAGTTTAAATTACGGATAGGGAAAAATTGAAAACTCTAATTTTAATGACCTGGATAGGCTTAAAGGTTAGTCCACATGGTTTGTCAGACCATGCAGACACTGTGTACCCCTCTATACTAAATAGCCACCTACTGCATGGTTAATCCACATGTCATGAATTATCATGTAAAATAAATGCATCCGCTTCCAGATGAGACCCACCAACCTACTTTATGATTAGCTGGGCTAAGGTGCATAGACTTACTTACCATGTGTAGGTTGTGTGCTGGCTACTGCATCAATAGACCACATACCGTATTGTTACCTAGGTACTATTATACATTTTATACTAACCATGTGGTGACCATGTTCCACACACATTCCTCCCAAAAAAATACATTATTATTGATAATTCAAGGGGGAACTCATAGATAATCACTAGACAATGAATAACCAAACGAAATACCTCAAAAATTCAATCCTGTAACAACTGGATCCTGAAACAATAAATTAGAACCAAACCTAATATGGAACAAGGTGAGGCATAAAAAACTCATCCGTGACAATCTAATAAGTTAAAAATATTTTTTGATCCTAATTAATCGAAAAATTACTAAAATTAATTTACAACTGTTATGGTATCAATGCATTTACTCCGGGTTAATCTAGATATATATGGGTTATATTTTAAAAAATAATTATTCTAAAATAATTTTTTTTGGGAAAATTTAGAATCATTAATGACTAATTGTTGAAAATAATCCATTTTTACCCTTTTTAAAAATTGTAATTGTGGGTACACCTTTTTCATTCAAAATATAACTAGTGTGCCACAAACCTCACATATAAATGGTCACCCCATCTCCACTCTTATTTACTCCTAAAAAAATTCATACAAGACATTCATAACAAAATACCTCTTATAATTCTGGAGTCTATATATTTGGAATAAATCTATCATATTAAGGATACTTTTGCTAACCGAAGAAGAATACCCAATAAAAGAGGTAATTTTTTTCAACCAGTTTCATTATATTATATATTCCTCCAACTCCTTAAATTCTTATTAATTCGTTGTTATAAAACAAAAATAGTATCTAATATATAATTAAATGCTTTTGTGTTAATGTAATAATCTAATACCATCCCTACCTATATCAAATGGGTAATTTAATCATCATTAATGTGCACGGTAGACTACATCCTCATGAACCGATGTTACATATTTTTCCATAAACACCCATTATTAGTCGGTAAGACGATGGATGTAATGTACATATATGATATAAATAAAATAATTATAACATTTTAGTCATTATTTCATATATAACATTTCAAAATTAATTTCATTTGAGGATATGATAACATCACTCGTATGTGCAGCGGACTACCACCTCACTAAGCTATGTGATTCAACATTCAATAATGCTTAACATGGAAGTTTGTGAGGATAATGTTTTTAAATATATTTGATATAAATGATAAATTTTTTGTATTCATGACACATATATCATTATCAAATGATAATGTATCCTTTTAATTTTTTACACCTCGTGATTATAACATCAATTAGGTACGTGTGGACTACTGCATTCATAAAGCGATGTGAATACATTTTCATTACCACACAACATTGATGATATATATATGTATATTTAATGAAAAAAAATGTTATTATGATATCATTTTAATTATGGAAATATGAAACCTTACATACCTTCTTTCCATAATAATCTTTAGAAAATGTAAATGTTGCACATGCGTATGTACAACCTAAATTCATTATGATCATAACATACATCATTTCTCAAAACTATAAATCATTATTGTTCTTAAAAGTATAACTTATTTATATATAATATAATTATTTCATTATTAATTTTATTATTTATGATATAGATATATATTATTTAAAAAATAAGATTATTAGAGATAAAACATGAATTATTAATCAAGATAATTGACACATGAACCAATTTAAATAATGAAAGATTATCAATAAACACATGATCAGATGTTATAAAATGATTATATATGATCTTATAAATATTAATATAGTTTTGTTATAAGTTAATAACATTTTTAAAATCACTATATAACAGGTTAAATGATGTTCAACAAAAAGGAAGATTGAGGTATGGGATTGCATATCAATTACCTTTAATTGAGGCACATTTCTATGTAACACGCCTATTTAATTTATATGGTGTATAAAATTCCCCTTGAAAATTTAATTAATTCAATTTTATGTTTTAATTTGTATTATTTTCTCCATGGGTATTGGATTTAAATGTCATAAATTGTTAAATAATTTCATAAGTCAATATCCATTTGTTAGGTAATACTATATCATCATTTTCATTGATATTTTATGATTATGGGTGTAATGAAATTAATGATCTTTTTTGAAGTTAAATTTTTTTATGTTTATTTATACTTTATAAAAAATCAATTTTTTTTATTAATTATCACATCAATTTATGATCGTTGTAGGGGTTTAATTCAAAATCACATTATAATTGAGATTGATTATTCTTGATTTTATGTTTTAGACAATTATCTGATAATTGTCCAATAAACCAATTTAATTTTATTATATTCTACTAATTAATGATATTTTTAAGTAACATTATCATACTTAAACTATTTGGTACTAAAAATAATCCAAAATTTTTTTTAATATAATTCATCATCATACCTATCATTATTAGAAAATATATTTTCTTCTAAAACCATAAATTCTAAAAGGTTTCAAAAATTTTAAAAAAAAAATTTAAGGAATTTTTATCAAATATTAATTTTAAAATATTTTACAAAATTAATATCATATCTTTTTCAAAATATTTTACATTTTTTACTAAAAAAGTGTATGGAATGTTTATTTTAACATATATGACACAAATGAAATTTCCATCCATCTTGACCACTCAAATGTTTTAAAAATTTATTAATATGTTTCAGATATTATTTTCAAATAATAGTGCATTGAACTTTTTTTGATGTGTTAGTTTCAAATTTTCATTTAAAATATTTAAAGGATATTTTCCCCTACAATTGTTTTAATGATATTTTCATTGTAATTTTATTCATCAATGAAAAAAACCGTTTAATATTAACCGAATATTTATTTGTTGTATTGATACCTTATTTATTATTCTTATGGATGGTTTATGATAATTTTTTTCTATATAAATTATTGAAATAAAATTTTTATTATTTTTTTATTCAGTAACACCCTGTTGAAATTTTCAGTTTTTTTGACTGTTGGATATTAAATTTCCTATAAATATCTACATCTCATATTAGGGAAATTCATATTTCTCAAATCATATCATATTTTTACACATGAAGTTTTAACTTGATAGTTATTTTATTTTCTATGAACGTGTGGATAATATGAATCCATTTTTCAAATAGGATATTTAATAGTAAGGCATATTGATTCATGAATTAAGTTTATCATTTGAAATATATAAATTATTTGGACATACTGATATGAGTGAGCCCATTTATAGACAGCCCTTCAATGTATATACAGGTATACTAAGACAAATCATTTATCTATGACGAAATTAGTTTTCTAATCCATATGAGATTGTACCTATTAGTTTTAAACTATCTTGAGGATCAATCCTGATGATAGATGTATCTTATGCCTGAGATATGAGATGGAATAATTATGCATCTCCCTCATTGAGAATTTATGTATTATTATACATGATATTTTTTATCCATGATATTATCTATATGTGAATTTAATTATCAATTTATCGGTTAAATGATACGTAATTTCAGTTATTTAACTTTTCATATTGGTTATGACTTTTCTAATCATGAAGGTCACGATGTAATTTGTTTTTAGTTATATACCATTTGATAATGATTACACTTTCGGATTCTTATTAAATTAATCTATACTGAACCCTTATTGATCATTTAAGATCAACCTCATTTTTTTCCATTCCTAGGAATCGATGAGGTTTACTATGATTGATAAGGATGGATACACTAGTGGTAAAAATTTCATTCTAAAGAACATTGTGTTATAATTTATATATTAAAAAGTAATAAAATAATTATTTATGTAATTTGTTGACCAAGACCACTAAACTATTATGTCTTTAATGATGTAATTCCTTGTTTATTATGCTATTGTAATAATGAATACAATGGCTCTAGGATACTAGCATCGACATCACAACATAATTTTTAAATCGAAAAAATAATATTTTTTTAATAATATTTTCTATATATAGAATGGATTTATAAAAAATAAAAATTTATTGATTTCAAATATATAATTTTGACAAATGTATACATTTTTTGGATTTATTATTTCAAATATAGTAGAGACTGAATTTTTTATATTTTCTAATTAGAATTATTTTTGGATAAACCTTCAAAAATATTGACTTTTATTAAAATAGTCATTTATTTCCATGTTTTTAAAATATATGATTTTGTTTTGAATTGGGTTTTTGAGTAATTTATTAATGCTTGAATAAAAATATTCCAATTAAATCTATATAAATAAGAAATATATTTAGTTTTGGAATAATTTTTTTATTCATAAAATGGAAATTTTCAATGAACTATTTTCATTATTGTTTCTATTTTTATATTAAAATTAATTTATGTCACTACAAAAAAATGAATCTTGAATAATAACTTTAAAATTTCGAATCATGGTTTCAAAATTGATAATGTGGTCAATTTACCGTTTAATATTTCGGAATTGTATGCTTGGTTAAACATTATCTCCATGGTAAAAATTGAATGAGTTAACAAGGGGGGGGGGGTAAACTAAATTGTAAGGTGTAAAATTAGTCTGAGAAATAAATATAAAAATACCCTAAAAATATCCCATCAAATGTCCTAGAGGTCCTAGTGTGACCAATATACCAACCTAATAATTCATATGGTGTTCTCCAATAAAGGTTTTCTAAAGAAACATTATAATTATCAACTAACTATTTCTTGCTTATATCATTTTCAACAAAACATAAATATTATTTAAACATTATGAAATAATAACTTCAGTAATATACATATATTAAAATTTTATCATGACAATGGTACATAAGTTTTTCAAACCCTATTCATTTCAATGGGGAATGAAAATAACACTTGTGAGAACATGTGGAATACCACCATCATGAATAGATACATTTCATTTTTCATAATCAGATCATATAGATGATTAAATTGATGGATAAAATAAAATTATATAAAATATATTATTTAATTATAATAATTCAATTATAATAGAAAAATTAAATTATTACCATATAACCCATTGTAGAAAAATTTTGTCGCACATGTCTACATGTAGAATACCACCTCTACTTAACAATTTCCTTTGTTTTTCATTTTCTTCTTAAAAGGCTGGTCATACAAATGAAAATATTGAAAAATATGAATTCTGTATCATATTTATAATTCTATGAAGTTAAAATATTTTTTTAATTTAATTTTCTACACTTATTAAAAAAATGAAAAAGTCATTTATACATATATAAAAATTATTATTTCCAAGGAATGATCTGAATAATTTTTTATGAATAGCATAAATTATTTATTTTAAAAGATTATTTAATATATAATTATGAAAATTAAAAAAATTATGATTATTTGGTTGATATAACCATAATCACAATGACTATGGTCAACACACCATTTTTTGGGGGTTATAAACAAAACAACCACAAAACGCCCAATGTGAACGTTTCAATTTTGATAAATAAATGAAATGCATTAATATATAAAAAAAGGAATAATTATAATTAAAGGAATATGAAAATTGTTATTATAAAAGTATAAAAATATTATAATTTGAGTATTCTATATTTATATAATGTATGAAACTGTATGAGACGTAAGGTAAGGGATCATTCTTTAGAACATATTTTAAAGTATTACATTAAAATTGTTCTGTTCTATATAAATACTCATCAAAATGATCAAGGAATATTATTAATTATACGTAAGATATATTTATAAACAATTTAAAAACACTTATAATATTATATTCAATGGTTTGAGAATAAATATTTTAAACAATTACCTTATGCTTCATTTTGACATTCTCTCAAAATATCAAAAGAAGGTTTTTTAACATATCTCATTTGACTAATTTTTTCCTCTATGATAGATATTATTTTCCCTCAATATTCCACTATAATTATACATGGGGTTTAAAATTATATCATATTCTTTCTCTTCTATGAATATCTTATTTTTAAAATATTTTAAATAAGAAGGATATTTCTTATTTTGATTATGTGAAAATGGAAAGTGTCTTTGTTAGAGTTTCAATGTGTTTTTCAAGGGTTTCACAATGAAAAGTGAATGTTCATATTTTTTCATTATGAAATAATTTAGAATTACAGATGGAGAATGGTGAGTTGAACATGTATTAGAATATTGGTGAGCCTAAAATAGATCACCAATGCATTGGGTAATGATTAATCATTGAAGGAGAACATGAGAGAGATAACAAGGTTGGTAAAACATATTGAATAAACTAGGTTTCATTTATTTTGAATTTTTCTAAACATGATTGAACTAAATTTATGGATATTTTTTTCTATATATACCAATATTATTCCTGAAAATGGTTTTTTAGAAAAAAAATTTATTTTCTAATTTAAGGAAATTATATGAACTTTTAAAGGGAGAATGTTTTTTATAGAAATAGTATCTTGGGTTCACTAAACTTATATGATTCATTTATTGTTTTGTACCTTATTGAGATTTTTTTCTTATAAATTTTTGTGAAATTTATTGCATTGTATATAGAGATGAGTATAAATTTTATCTAGGTGATTATTTCCACTATCATGGGTCATCTAAAATGAAGAAATAATGTCTTTAATGAATACATGGAGTAAAATTAAGGTTATATTTTTTTAAAAAAAATTATATTATGTGAAAGTTTCCACTTTGTTATGTTATGTTATGTATTACCTAATTATCTAATTATATAAATAAAAAAATAGTAGGAATGTTATGAAGTGAAATATTTTTTATAAATACAATATTTATGTTTTGTTAAATTAGAATAGTGTTATAAGAATAGAACATATGGTTTACTGAATTTCATTCACATTGATTTATATAGTTTAATTGGTCATCCATGAACTTATATAAAGTATTAGTTCACAATATTTGGGGATTATTATAGTATTATATGATGTTTATTAGTTATAATATTAAAATAATAAACTCATGTTGTTATAAAAAGGTTTTCAAAGAGAGAAGAAACAACAGAAAAAAACTAGGAAAATTCTATGATCGGGTAATAGAATAATGTGAACGTATTATATGGATGATAATTCTCTATAAATTCATTGTATCAACCATTGTGTAGATTTAGATAGAACCCCAATAAAATGTGGTATTGGAAATAAAAAATATAGTCAATAGTATTGAAAAGATGTTTCTGATATACAATGGAATATCATAACATTTCAGGAAAGAAATTGGTAAAGGAGAACTATATACTAAAAATTGAGTATTACATGGTCTATAGGTAGATAAGATTCTATATAAAATGTGGACCATTAGTAATTCCATATATAATCATATAAGTCTTTCAGAAAAAATGGTTTCATCTGAAATAAAGAATAAAATGACAGAAACTATGATGATGTAGTAGATGATGAAATGTTCTTATGCTACTCAATGAAGTGTATGGCTGAGAAATGTCTAAATAATTTACTACAAATTTTTTTTGAAAAAAAACTATATAAAATTTATTTATAATAATTCTAAAAAATGTTAGAGAATTTTTATTTCTGAAGAAGTGTTTTATAAAAGATATGAAATAATTATAGATTTGGGAGAAATTCAATTTATTTAGGCTAATGATTATTCTGATATTGAATTTTTAGAAGGGTAAAGTGAATTGGTGAGTACACCAATGATTTATTTATTAATATGAAGGGATTATTTTGATATCACTATTACCATTAGACTCAAATATACTAATAATCATGCTTGAAGGATGAAGAGTGTCGGTTACACTTCTTTATTATCTATGACAGAACCCATGTAGTTTAATTATATAACAAAAGAGGAATCATGGTAAAAATCCACTAATAAAGAATTGAATAAAAAAATAAATGAATGTTTATATAAAAAACTTTATAGAAATTTAATTAGTGGAAAATAGTTCACCATGGAAAATCCATATGAAAATTAAATGATATATTCAATAACGTATAGCTGGTTTGTAAAGGATATACTATAATTGAAGGAATTAAGGTTGAAAATACATTTATACTGGTAGTATAGATAGAGACTATCTGAATATTCATATATTAATATATCATAATAATGTTTATAGCATTTTAACATGAATACTATATTTCAAAATGGATTCCTTAACATTGAGGTATAAGTCAAACTATAAGTTTGGATTTGTTTGTGGAAATGATGATTCGAAAGATTATTTGTATATAAAATCATCATATAGCCTAATGGAAGAAACTCATTCATAGGTAAGATGGATTTAGAATGTTGAGGTCTTGATATATACCAATATGTTAAAATTTTAGAAGAGTTTCTATTTATAGTGTTGGTGTATGTAGAAAACATTTTATTCGAAGAAAAAAGAAGAATTAAATTGAAAAATTAACAAAATTATTGAATTTCTAGTATTCCGTGTCAAAAATATGACATTTGGGATATTTTATATGGTCTTATGATTACTATGATAAATATTAAAAATTTATTCAACCATTTAAGTATAAAAAAATGCCTTAAATAAACTTATAATAGAGGAGTGAAAGTATGTTTCAACTATGACAATAGTGGGAACAAAACATATTATGAATGAGGTGAGTAAGTCGGTAGAAACAACTCTATATAGAATAATTATTGGGAATCTACTATACCTTACCACTTACATGAAATATATGTATAATACAAAATTATTGGGAGAATATTTTAAAACATTTCATAAGAAGGAACACTATATAATGGTTATTAGAATAATGAGATTTGTTTAAGTAATAATAAATTATTATTTGTTGTTTAAATATATAAATTAAACTTATTTAATAGAATAATCATATTATAATTAATCTTGTATTATTTTTTATTGAAAATCCACATGTGGATGATATTATTTATATTGGAAATGATTGTATTGGTTAGATAATCAAGAAAATGAATTACCTTTCTCTAAGGAAAACATAGTAAGAATGTGTTTTAGTGAAAAAATAAAGTATAAAAATTATTTGTATGAGGAAATATTTTCCAGAGATCAATGAATTTTTTCAATAATAATTTATCATTCAAATCCACAATAATTTTGTGCTAGATTTTTCTAAAAACCAGTTTCAATAGTCATTCATGAATCACGATAAGATTAATTTCTATTTATTAAACAAAAAACTAGTGAAAAATATTTTGACATAATAATTCATTTGAATTGTAGACCATTTGTGTAATATTAACAAAAAATCATCAGTGGCTTATATATTTTAATGGTATATGTTGAACCATGGAGTTCACCAAATTTACACAAACTAAGGAGGTTTGGAATTACACCTCTCTCTATGTTGTCTAATTCTATGTCATGAATTTATCTGTTATTTCTGGATTATTTGTTGTATTTGGTTTAAAATAATAGTGATGGGGATATCATCCTGATATTTTTTTAGATATATATTTATTTTACAATAAATATAGACTACAATTAGGGACTAAATATTTTCTGTTGTTTCCAAAAACAAGATTTATCTAATGATTTTTACCAAAATTATTAATGGAGATTATTTTGTTTTTAGTGTATTAATAGGTTGATGAAACCCTTTAATTTTCTTGTATAAAGTGGTGGGGGTGTATCCATGTATTTTCAATGTAAAAGTGAATATTACATAAAATTTGGAAATGTTAGTTTAGATAATAAAATCCAAAGGGTGGAATGTTGGAACTGAAGGAATTTTTGATTTTATATTTTATAATTTTTCTCTACAAAGTGATTCTTGAATGTCATGTAATATACATTGAATAATCTAGAAATTGTAACAAGAATATATAATTATAGAATAATTAGGTTAAAACCACTTGGAAAGATAATGGACACTACTAAAAATATGGCCTTTATCCATGATAGAAAAATGCATTAACAACGCTAAAAACCCACTGTTAATCGAGGCGAAGATAAAGGGTGGACCCTTTTATCAACACTAATAAATGCACCTTTTACCAGTGTGCAAAAGCGCTTATAAATGACCCCTTTATCAGACATTTTTTTACCACTGATGAAAGTCAAAAAAAAAATAAAAAAAAAATTAAAGAAGAATTATATAATGCGGGGGGGGGGGGGCAGCTTTTAAAAGCGCCTGACCCCCCCCCCCCCCCCCCCCGCTTATCAGCGGTAGGAAGACCCCTCCCCGACACACACTCTCCTACACTATTCCCTTCCCGCTCATCCCCAACATGCGTGCACCTCCTTGCTTCCTCCTGCACTCGAAGCCGAAACCTCCCCCCTTGCACGCCTGGACATTTACCACTATACCATTTCAATGTTTTCCGTATTTAATGATATATCTATTTATTCATATTTATATATAGTTATATATATTCGTATATTAATATAGATTCATATTAATATAAATATATTTAGTTATATTTATACTTATATATTTATTCATATGTTAATATATATATATATATATATTTATATTTATTCGCATATTAATATAGATTCATATTAATATAAATATATTTATTTATATTAATACATTTATATTTATTCGTATATTAGTATATATATTAATTAATATATTTACATATATTTATATTTATTTATATATATATTTACTTATAAATTTTTATCTTTATATTTATTTGTATATTAATATATATTTATAAGACTAGTTTTAAATACATTTATATAATATGTTTTTTATCTGTGTTTATAAATAAATAAATACACACATACATATATACAACACACACACACAGACACACGCACACACAAACAAAAATATATTTATGAATAAATACATATATATGTGTATTTGAAAAGCCATAGAATGTTGAAACAACCTTAACTAATAATGCAAGAACCTATTTCAACTCCACAACCATTCAAATCTAAGAAAAAGAAACAATCCTCGATATGATATGTGGTATAAGCTTAACGGACAACCGGATCAGAAGTTATCTTTTTTGAAAGTTAACAAATCGGGGTTTCCTGACTAAATACTCATTTTGGAGGCCTTAGGGACTTTTTTTGTCCATGAAAAACGTAACTGAAGGTTTTTATCATTCACTTGGGCATAGAGCTTGTCGCGGGCTTCGATTTGATATGTTGTAGAGGTCAAACAAACACTTGGATCTAAATTTATGTCTGTTTGAAGTTTGAGTTACATTTTCCACATATTTTAGATCTTTTATTAATTTTTTTTTTGTTGTGTCTTAAAATTGCTATTAAATGATTATTAATTGATGTTAAGTAGCAAATTATTAATTAATAATATTATTTAAAATATTTTAGTGACATTTTCACTAAATATTGTATAAATGAGATGTAATAGTTATTTATACTTATCTAAAAAATATTTAAAATATATATTATATTTGTGTTAATATAAATATACTTATATAACAATATATTATTTTTCATGGTTTTTTTAAACAGAAAATTTATCTGTGCCAGGAAAAAGTGTTGATAAAGCCCCTCTTTATCAGTGCTACTAAAAAAGCACTGATAAAGGGGTCCCCATTAACAGTGCTACAAAAAAGCACTGATAAAGGGGGGGGGGCTTTATCATCACTTTTTTTAGCACTATTTAAGGGTGGCGCTTCCCTTGGTTGTTTTTATAGTAGTGTGACTATTCCATGTATATATTTAGAGTTATTGTTTTTTTAAAAAGGCATGGTGTAACATCCCAAATAAATAAGGAATAAGTCACCTTTCTTAATTATTAATATTTTTGAATTAAATATTATTTTTACTTTAGTGTGGATGCTATGTTCGATGGTGTACCCAGTACGCAACAACAAGTTTCTTTGAAATCTCATGTTGCACACTAATAATATAATATTATTATTTTAAATGGTAGTTAACACCTAGTCGTTGTATTAGAAAGAATGAATAGAAATAGCTTAAATGTGATTATACATGTTTGTAAAATGTATTTACATTTATCCAATAAAAGTTAGAGGCTTAAAATGTGAATGAATCCAATTTTAAGCACAAAATACTCTAATATTCTTTAGAAGGTCGATTTAACACATTTTGATGGTGAACCCTTTTTAAATATAGTTTGTGTCACTTTTATATGTTCATTTTTTAAAAATAAAATTATTCTTTATAATCGGGACATCAAAATTTATTTTGGGTAAATTTTTGGTATTTTTCTGATAAAGTTCATTTTTTAATGAATAGTGAAAAATACTGTATTTTAATTCAAAATTCCCTTTTAATATAATTTATCTATATAGATATATTATCCTTTTAATTACTTTTAAAGTGTAAATAGATTATAGTTTTACCATTTAATCTATTTGTGGTCTTTTGAAGCAATTTCCCTTTGAAATTTGACATAATCAACTGTCAATATTTTGATAGTTATTGTTTCTTAAAAACACGCTATTTGTTTTGAAAATGATAATTAATTTTAAATTAATTAATCCAAATACAATGTTTTTAATTTGTTAAAATGGAAATAATTTTGGAATTTGGAATATCAAATATATATTAGGCTGAATTTTTTATATTTTTCTGAAAAACATCAATTCTTGATGAATAGTGAAACAACTTAGTAGTAGTTAAAAAAACTAACTTTTTCATTTAAATGAAATTTTACTGCTTCTGTGATTTGAATTTTGAAAATCTGAAAAACATGGTTGTTATTATTATGTAAAATGTGGTTTAATAAGATGAAAATAATTTTTGGTGAATAGTTACTTTTGACTTTTATTTACCGCTATTAAAGGTAAATAGGGTAATTCAAGGTCAAAAGAATATTATAATAATTCATAATTACCTTAACATTTTTCCAAACATTGTTTTTTGAGTCATTAACGACCATTGTCATCTTTGGGTCAATTTTGGGACCCCATTTATCCACATTGGAGTGATAATGACAATTTAGATTAATTAACTTAAAGTAAAGGCAAAAAAGAAAAAAGAAAATATCTTTTAGTAAATTAATTTTTACAAGGGGTAATATAAATTATCTTTTTTACTATAAATTTTCATTAGAAAGATAATAATATTTCCTACATCATTGTATTTTTTTATAATTTTTATACATCAATGAATTTAAATTATTAATGCCACAATAATGATGTAGTATTTACCTCATTAATAAAATATTTAAATAAATAAGATTATAAATATTAAAAAAATATCCAAAACCTATCCAATTCATATTATAAGATATTATTTAAACTATGAGTCATCTTATCTTCAACTTTAATTATTTTTGGACCTTTAGAAACCGAATATCATTATATAATAAAATAATATTTTCACACTTTTCTAAAGGCCCCTCCACTCCCTTTTAAAAGAAGACCACTTCTAACCATTTACTCACAAATCTCAAGGATTTAGTCTCTTCCAAACTCATCCAAATTAAGGTTCCAACATCCCTCTACTCCTCCTAAAAGCGTTACCTTAGGCAAAAGGCACTTCAACAAGTCTTCTTGGTTCAAACCAAATGATGTTACCCAAAATAAAGGTAACAGATTCTCTTAACTTCTTTTCTATTATATTACTTCCCCAACCCCTAAAATATTTTTATTCCTTTATTTTATAACAACACCAGTATCATAAATATACTAGTATATTGATATGAGATATATTTTAAATACACTTAAAGACACCTCCATCTAATGGGAGAAAAACATAATGTTTCTGTGGATGGAAAACTAACGCCTCACGAAACACTGATTGTTTGATTATCTCCTACGGCCTATCATGGTGGCCATTAAGATGACACTATATATATATATATGATATATATTATTATTTTTTCTTCATTCTTATGTATTTTTATTTTATAGTTTACCTTTATGGTTTCAATTTTGGATAAACACGATAATTTCATTTGAGGATGTGCATACTACCACCCCTCAAAGTGATGTGACTTGTTAATTCCATATGTGGGATGTATAAGGGATGGAGTTAATGATATTATATATGGTATTATATAATATATTATACTGGAATTATAATATACCTATGTATCATAATGTTTTAATTCCATTAAATTAACAAATATAAATGAAATTAGCGTTCATGCGTACATACGGCTTACCGTCTCCATGAACGGTGAATTTCATTTCATACCACAAAATGATAGGTACTGTTATAAATAAATATATATATTTTTTATATATATATTATATATATTATATCTAAATAATGAATGTAATTCTGTATATAATGGAATATTGACCACATGGACAACTTGTAAATATAAGGTGTTCATTTCTGTCTCAAGTACCAAATATCGACAAAACAAACGTTATTAACTTAAATGATTAAAAAATGTTTATAACATGGTAATATTTCATATAAAAGGAATAATAAACTTGAAAAAGGTTCTAAAGAAAGTAAAAATCATCTTTGGTTTTTTATTTAGTTTATTAAAGAACGATCCAATCAAATGAGACACGAGGTAAGGGACTTCGTATCAATCTCCTTTGATTGAGGCATATATTCATTAATACACAACTTTCATTTATATGATGTGTAAACCCCTTTGAAATTTACTTTTATTCAAAAGGAATCTTTTTTTATAAATCATTTTACTAAGTGAAAAAAAGGGATCTTTCTTTTAACATAAGTGGTGACAACGTCTTTTTCCGCCGCCGCAAATATTATTTGATCTTTGGCTTCCTCAATAAGCCGTAATGTTTTTAAAAGAAAATAAATACCATATACTCATTTATTTATTTTGGTATTGAAAATGGTTTTGATAATGGATTTTTTAGGTCAATATATTTAAGTGATATATTGTCATTGAAATGTTGAAATGTTATCTTTCCTTTATATTTGTTTTATGTCTTATGATTTTATAATGGTACTTTGAAATTTGATGGGCGGTTACATGATAAACCAAATGATGGGTGGGGCCGTGAATACCAGGATGGGTGGTTACGTTATAACCCCTAATGCATTGGGTATGTAAGTCGGTCGTACGGCTATTCCATTTACTGATATGTGTGGAAGTCGACCGTATGGTTATTCCATTTTAGTATGTTTATGTCCCAAGTTACCTTTATATGTTATGTGTTCTTTATGTGGGTTTTATGGTAACCTTTTGGTTATAAAAGGGTTAGTAATGAACTTTTATTCAGTGAAGAGTATTTTCTACTCTGTAAAGGTGAAAAGTATTACTTTTGTTAATGTATTCATGGTTTACTTATTGTTTTAAAAAAATAATAGTTTTTCATTATTTGTGAATCCCTTACTGAGGTTTTTATTCTCATACCATGTTTTTGAAATGTTTTTCACAGTACATAATGTGGAATAGGAATAAGGATGGAATCAAGGAAAAGTCATGTTTTCTTAATCATTGAACTAGACATGACTCTTTTTTTAAAGAGTTTTATATTTTATAAAAAAATGGGAAACTATGTAGAAGTGTATACTTTGTAATATTTTGAGATGTAACAGTTATGTCCTAATTCTCTCAAACTCTAAACCGGAAGAGATCCTCAATGTGAATTATTAACTTAATTCGAGATTATGTATGTTTTAAGGTCGGGTCCTTATAGTTGGTATCAGAGGTCTGTTTAGAAAACTGTAGGAGTTAGGGTATTGTTAAATAAATGTCAATAATGTACTTTATGATAATATTGAAATCATATGGCATTTAAAAATTACCATGTTTCTTCTTCTAATATATTTTTGTGTTCAAAATGGTTTTCTATAAAGGAAACATAGTAGCCATTTTGGGATGACTTCAAGGGGAAGACAAACTTCCAAATTAGCAACCTGAGATGGTCGCAATCAGAAGTGAACAGTTTGTTGCAGTGATGGCACAATTGAATTAGGCTATAAATAGTGGTGGTATCTATGCACGATATCATCCAGATCAACCGAAGAGGAACATTTCAATAGTGGAGAATTTCATGAGGCAACATAACCATCATTCAATGAATCATCTGAACCTATGCTAGCTAAAGGGTGGATTAAATCATTGGAGAAGATTTTTCGATGTTATGGGGTGTTCAGAACATCAAAAGGTTAGTCTTGTTGTTTGTCGTTTTGAAGGTGAAACTGATCAGTGGTGGTCTATGGTATAAAATACTAGGTATAGTGATGAGATTTATGCTTCTAATTGGGATTAATTAAAAGGAATGTTTCATGAGAAATATTTTCCTAAGGTGGTTCATCTTAGGATGGAAAAGAAATTCCTAGAATTGAGATAGGAGGATGACTCAGTAGATGCTTATGAAGTAATGTTCACTCGACTGGCAAGGTATGCACCAAATTTCATCTGAGATCTTGATAGTAAGATAAATTGATTTTACTCAGGATTGAAGACACGATTCTGAAGAGAATTAGCCTCTCGTGAGATCAAAAGTTATGAAAAACGTGTTTGATGTGCAGAGATGGTGGAAATGGAGTTTCAATATGATCAGGTGTTCTATGAAAAACAACAGAATAAGAGGTCTAGTTGGAAGTCAAAGGAAAAGAATTCATCAAAGAAGCTTGGAGGTAAGAAAATTAAATATCCAACTCGTGAGAAGTGTCGTGAAAATCATCCTGGATAATGTTTATCAAATTCTGGAATGTGCATCCAGTGTGGTATGTCTGGTTATATTCCTCATAACTATAAGGAATATGATCAAGACAGAAATGAATATCTATCCGTATGATGATTTAAGTGTAATGAAATGGGTCATTATGTGAATGAGTGTCCAGTGAAGAACTAAACTGAGGGAAAGCAGTCAGACTACAAGCAGAAAGAGGTGGTTAAATCTTTTACAACTACTTCAGCAGATGTTGCACTATTAAATGAAGTAGTATTAAGAACACTATTTGTTTGATCAGATTATGCCAATGTGTTGTTTGATTCAGAGTCTAAACAATATTTCATTTTTGATATTTTTTCTAGTAAATTGGGAATTCTATCTCCAGATATGAATATAGAACTTACGATAAAAACACCTGGAGGAATGTTGAGACAAAAAGAAAACATAGGAAGATTCATATCCTTGTGTGTGGAAAGAATCTACCTACAAACCTTATTGTTTTGCCTCTAGTTGAATTTGATGTCATTTTGGTAATGGATTGGCTATCTATTTATCATTCTTAGATTGATGGAAGAGCTAAAAGTGTTTCTTTTTAGAAATATTTTCAGTTTGTGTACAATAATGAACCCCTGCGTTTGATAACATACCAAAAAGTTGAAAAACTGGTAAAAGATGGAAATGAATTTTACCTTGCACATATTGAAGAAAAAAATGGGACTATTCAGATTAATGATTTTCAAGTGGTAAATTATTACCTTGATGTTTTTCCTGATTAGTTGCCTAGTATAATACCTGATCGAGAAGTTGAATTTAATGTTGACTTAGTTCCTGATTCTAATCCAATTTCAAAACCCCCTTATTGAATGGATCAAATTGAAATTTAAGAGTTAATGAACCAATTGTTGGAGTTATTAGATAAAGGTTTAATTAGACCTAGCATATCACCTTGGGGTGATCCTATTTTTTTTGTTAAAAAAATATGGTTCAATGAGACTTTGAATTGAATATAGAGAATTGAATAACATTACTGTTAAGAACAAGTATCATTTGCCTCATATCAATGATTTGTTTGATTAGCTCTAGGGAGATAAGTTTTTTTCAAAGATTGATTTGAGTTCTGGGTACCCTATGTTGAAAGTAAAAGAAGCAGACATTCCGAAGACCACGTTTTGTAATAGATATGGCCATTATGAATTTTTAGTTATGCCTTTTGGTTAACCAACATAGCTGCTGTATTCATGGATATTATGAATAGAATTTTCGATGAGTTCTTGGATATGTTTTTGGTTTTGTTTATTGATGATATTTTGGTTTCTTCAAAAAGTAAATAGGAGCATGAAATTCATTTATGGTTTGTCTTGAAAAACATAAATGAAAATAAACTATTTGTTAAATTCAGAAAGTCTGTGTTTTGGATACGACAAATTTTATTCCATGATCACATTGTTTCAAAAAATAGAATAACTGTTAATACTGCCAAAACAAAAGATGTGGAAGAATGGCCAAGACCCACAAATATAATTGAGATTCGTCGTTTTCTTGGTTTGGGAGTTTATTACCAGAGGTTTGTTGAAAATCTTGCACGGTTATCAAGTCCAAGGACTAAGTTAACTCGAAAAAAAGTTAAGTTTATTTGAAAAAATGAATGTGATGATTGTTTTTAGGAATTGAAAAGAAGATTGGTAAATGCTCTAGTTTTGGAACTGCCATCCAGAAATTGTGATTTTGTTATTTACAATGATACTTCATTTAAAGGACTTGGATGAGTCCTTATGCAGAATGATCAGGTAATTTCTTATGCTTTGCATCAGTTTCATCCTCATGAGTTAAATTAGCCTACACATGATTTGGAATTATCAGTTGTTGTTTTTTCTTTAAAAATTTGTAGGAATCATTTTTATGGAGTAAAATTTGAAATATATACTGACCACATAAGTTTAAAGTATATATTCACTCATAAATAATTGAACATGATATAGAGGAGATGATGGTAATTAATCAAGGATTATTATTGCAGAATCTATTACCATACAAGAAAAGAAAATAATGTTGCTAATGGTTTGAGTCGAAAAAGTAGTGCTTCATTAACCATGCTATGTTTGGAACGAGATCTTTTGGTTTTTGATTTGATGAATTATGGAATAAAATTTATTGGTGACAGAAAATTCTTCTATTTTGTATCACGTATAAGTGAGATCATCTCTATCAGATAGAATAAAGAAAAAGGTAGATAGAAGACAATGAGTTGTAGAAAATGGTAGAGTTGGTTCCGAAGGGTAAGTTTCTTGAATATAACATTCATAATGATTGTGTTTTGAGATTTGGAAAGAGATTATGTGTGCCTTGTGATTCACAACTGAAAAATGAGTTGTTATGTGCTGATCATAGTTCCCCGTTTGTAGTTTATCATGGTAGTACTATGATGTATAGAGATCTTCATGAGTATTACTAGTGGGATGGAATGAAAAGAGATATCGCAGAATTTACTGTGAAGTGTTTGACTTGTCAAAAGGTTAAAGCAAATCAATAGTTATTGAAAGGGATTATTCAGTCTTTACTAGTTCCATGGTGGAAATGGATAAATATACACATGGTCTCTATTGTGAGATTAACAAAGACATATTAAGGTAACAATGCAATCTAGGTCATTGCTGATCGATTGACTAAATATGCTCATTTGCTTCCAATTCAAGAAACTCTGTCTCTAGATCAACTTTCTTAGTTGTAAGTTATAGAGATAGTCAGGTTTCATGGAGTTCCCCTCTCCGATGTATCTGATCATGATCACAGGTTTACTTCTAAATTTTGGAAAGGCCTTTAGAGGTTGTTGGGTACTGAATAAAATTTTAGTACAACTTTTCATCCTCAATCAAATGGGTAATCAGAAAGAATAATTCATACATTGGAGGATATTTTACGTGCTTTCTCGATGGATTATCATGGAAGTTGGGACCAACATCATTCTTTGGTTGAATTTTCATATAATAACAGTTTTCATTCTAGTATATAGATGGCTCCATTTGAGGCATTTTATGGAAAGCGATGTCGAACTCCAGCTTTTAAGGATGAAGTAGGTGAGAGGAGGCTGATGGGACCAGAATTGGTAGAAGAGATGGCAGAGAAATTTCAGTTGATTCAGAAGCACATGATAACATCACAGAGCATACATAAAAGTTATGCAGATAACCAGAGGAAGGATATTTCTTTTGATGTTGGTGATCATGTCTTTCTCAATGTTTCTCCCTGTAAAAGTGTGACGCACTTTGGTATAAAGGGAATGTTGAGTCTGAGGTTCATTGGACATTATGAAATTCTGTAGAAATTGGATCAGTTGCATACAGAGTGGATTTACCTCCATGTTTATCCCAAGTAAACAATTTTTTTCATGTTTTAATGTTGAGAAAGTATATTCCAGATCAATCTCTTATATTGAGCCCAAAGGTAGTTAAGTTGGAAGACAATCTCTCTTATAAGGAACAACCGGTCCATATTCTTGACTGTAGAGAGCATGTGTTTCCAAAAAAGGTAATTTACTAGGTAATGGATTTATGGATAACCATATGGTTGAAGAGGAAACGTGGGAATATGGAAATGCTATGAGGGATAAATACCTCCACTTGTTGGATAAGTGAATAAAATTACAAGGACGCAATTCTCAAAAGGGGGGAAGGATGTAACATATGAGATAAATAAGGAATAAGACACTTTTTATAATTATAAATATTTTTGAATTAAATATTAATTTAACTTTAAAGGGGATTCTATGTTCGATGGCGTACCCGGTATGCAACAACGAGTTTCTTTGAAATCTTACATTGCACACTAATAATATAATATTTTTATTTTAAATGGTAGTTAACACCTAGCCATTGTATTGAAATTAATTAATAGAAAAAACTTAAATGTTATTATACATGTTTTTTAAATGTTTTTACGTTTATCTAATAAACTTTTGAGTCTTAAAATGTGAATGACTCAAATTTTAAGCACCAAATACTCTAATAATCATTAAATGGTCGATTAACCACCTTTTGATGGAGAACCCTTTTTAAATCTAGTTTTTATCTCTTCTATATGTTCTATTTGACAAAATAAAATTATTTTTTAGAATCGGGATATCAAAATTTACTTTGGGTTATTTGTTTTTTATTTTTCTGATAAAGTTCATTTTTTAATGAATAGTTAAAAATACTGTATTTTAATTCAAAATTTCCTTTTAATATAATTTATTTATATGGTTATATTATCCTTTTAATTGTTTCTAAAGTCTAAATAGATTATATTTTTACCATTAATCTATTTTTTGTCTTTTGAAGCAATTTAACTTTGAAATTGGACATAATCAACTATCAATCTTTTGATTGTTATTGTTTCTTAAAAACACACTTTTTGTTTTGACAAAAAAATTAATTTTAAATTAATTATTCCAACTAATATGTTTTTTAATTTGGTAAAATGGACATCATTTTTTAATACGGAATAAAAAATATATCTTAGACAAAATATTTGGTATTTTTCTGAAAAATGCCGATTTTTGATGAATATTGAATCCACTTAGTAGTAGTTAAAAAAACTGACATTTTCATTTAAATGAAATTTTACCACCTCTTTGAATTGAATTTCGAAAATATTACATACATGGTTGTTATTAGTAAGTAAAATTTGGGTCAATAAAATAAAAATAATTTTTGGTGAGTGGTAACTTTTGACTTTTATTTACCACAGTTAAAGGTAAATAGGGTAATTCAAGGTTAATAAAATATTATAATAATTTAAAATTACCTTAATAATTGTCCAAATTTTATTGGATGTGTCATTAACGGCCATGATAATATTTTGGTCGATTTTGGGACACCATTGAGCCACTTGGGAGTGATAATAACAATTTAGATTAATTAACTTAAAGTAATGGAAAAAACGACAAAAGAAAATATCCTTTAGTAAATTAATTTTTACAATGGATTATATAAATATTTTTTTGACTATAAATATTAATTGGAAAAATAAAAATATTTCATATACCATGGTATTTTTTAATTATTTTTAGACATCAAATAATCTATATCATTTATGACACATTAATTATGCAATATTTACCTCATTAATAAAAGATTTAAATAAATACGATTATAAATATTAAAAAAATATCCAAAACTTGTCGAATTTCTATTGGATGATATTATTTAGACTATGAGTCATCTTATGTTCGATTATAATTATTTTGGGAGCTTTAGAAACCGAAAATCATTATATAATAAAATAATATTTTCACACTTTCCTAAATATCCCCCTCTCCCCTATAAAAGAAGACCACTTATAACCAATTCCTCACACATCTCAAGCCTTTATTCTCATCCAAACTCTACCCAATTAATCTCCCTACATCCCTCTACTCCTCCTAGATGCCTTACCGTAAGCAGAAGGCAGGTCAAGAAGTTCATTTGGTTCAAACCAAAGGAAGTTACCCAAATTAAATGTAATAGTTTCTATTAACTTTTTTTATTTATTTTACTTCTCCAAACCATAAAATATTTTTATTACATTATTTTATAACAACACCATTATCATAAATATAATAAGACGTTGTTATGCGAAGGGTTTCAACTATACATACACACACCTCCAATTAATGGGTGAAGAACATAATGTTTCAATGTATGGAAAACCAACGCCTCACAAAACGATGATTGTTTGATTATCTCCTACCACCTATCATGGTGGAAATTGAGATTAAACTATATTTATATATGATATTTTTTTTGTTTTCTTCCTACATCTGTATTTTTCTTTTATATTTTACCTTTATGGATTCCATTTTGGATAAACGCGATAATTTCATTTGAGGAAGTGCGGACTACCACCCCCTTAGAGTGATATGACTCATTAATGACATATGTGGGACATATAAAGAATTGATTTAATGATATTATATATGATATTATACTAGAATTATAATATACCTATGTATCATTATGTTTTAATTCAATTAAAATAAGAAATATAAATGAAAGTAACATTCATGCGTACGTATGACTTACCATCTCTATGAACGGTGCATTTCATTTCTTACCTCCAAATGATATGTACTACTATAAATATATATATATATATTCTAGACATATATGATATATATGATATCTAAATAATGAAATTCAGATGGGATATAATGGAAAATTGACTACATTGGCAACTTGTAAATATAAGGTGTTCATTTTTGACTCAAGTACCAAATATCGACAAAAAAAAGTTTATTAACTTAAATGACTACATAATGTTTATAACATGGTAGTAAGTGATATAAATGGAATAATAAACTTAAAAAAGGTTCTTAAGCAAGTATAAATTAACTTTAGTATATTATTCAGGAGATTAAATAATGATTCAGTCCTGTTGGACACGTGGTAAGGAACTTCTTCCCAATCTCCTTTCATTAAGGCATATTTTCATTAATGCACATCTTTCCTTTATATGGTGTATAAAACCCTTTGACTATTACTTTTATTAAAATGGAATCTTTTCCTATTAATCATTTTACTAAATGAAAAGAATGGATGTTTCTTTTAACGTAAGTCGTGATAATGACTTTTTCTGCCACCGCGAGTATTATTTGATCTTTGGCTTCCTCAACAAGCCGTAATGTTTTTAAAAGAAAATAAATACCATATACTCTTTTATGTAATTTGGTATTGAAAATTGTTTTGATAATGTATTTTTTATTTCAATATATTTAGGAGATATATTGTGATTGAAATGTGGATATATTTTCTTTCATTTATATTTGGTTTATGTATTATGTTTTTATAATTGTACTTGGACATTTGACGGGTGGTTACATGATGAACCAAATGACGGGTGGTGCCGTGAATACCAGGACAGGTGGTTACATTATAACCCCCAATGCATTGGGTATGCAAGTCAGCCGTTTGGCTATTCTATTCATTTATATGTGTGGAACTCAACCGTATGGTTATTCCATTTAAGTATGTTTATGTCCCAAGTTACCATTATATGTTAGGTGTTCTTTATATGGGTTTTATGGTAAACTTTTGGTTACAAAAGAGTACGTAGTAATATTTTATTCATTGAAGAGTATTTACTACTTCATAAAGGTGAAAATTATTACTTATGTTAAAGTATTCGTGGTTTAATAGTTGTTTTAAATAAACTAACAGTTTTACTTATTTGTGTATCCCTTACTGAGATTTTTATGATCATCCCATGTTTTTGAAATGTTTCTAAAGGACATAATGTGGAATAGGGTCAAGGATGGAATCCAGGAATAGTCATGTTTTCTTAAACATGGAACTAGACATGACTCTTTTTTTCAAGAGTATATATTTTATAAAAAAATGGAAACTATTTAGAAGTGTCTACTTTGTAATCATTTGAGATGCAATATTTATGTCCTAATTGTCTAAAACTCAAAACATGAAAGGATCCTCAATGTGAATTATTAACTTAATTCGAGATTATATATGTTTTAAGGTTGAGTCCTTATACATGGAATGTATGATACATTCATATAGATTCATGTGTCTATAATTATATATATATATACATCTAAATAACATTATCCATGGTACAATGGTTTTTAGAGTTTGGAAAAATAGTCCAACCCTTCCAGCATTTTAGGACAAGGGTGACGTCCTGAGGATTCACTAAGCTCAACGTAATTTCCAAAAAGAGTACATAAGATGTAGATACATCATTGAAAGTTGACATTAATAAAGGATAATATGTATAATTGAATGTTTAATTTCTATTTTGATAATTATAGTTTCTATGGAAAGATATGATTCCATGACATAGATTAAATGTTGGGGGGATTTTAGTCATGATTCATGTTTAGAGACTTCTACTTGAAATATGAAGTATCTATTCCACCAAATAAAAATGTTTGATTATGTATAAGGGAGATTTGTTTCACAATAAAAAAATGTATGTGAAGTCATTTAAGAGGTCATACAAATTTTTATGATACTAATATTTTGAGGATATCCACATTGTAGAGAAATATCATACTGTAATCTGGTTGGAATGAAAAAAGGGACATTATATAGTGTAATTCATTTGTCAAAAAGGGTGTTCATTTTAAATATTGAGAGAAATGATAAAACTTAATCTATTGAATGATTCACCATGAATTTGGGATCCATTCGATATCCATCATCGTAGTATTAAAAAAATTATATCAAAACTTTTTTACCATACTGTAAAGGGGTCTACTACACCATAATATATAGTTTCTATATAATTTAGACAACATTTATGATGTTGTTTCATCATTGAGGATTAGTGGTTGGTTTAAAAAATAAAATAACCCATAATAATTGAATGATATAGATTTTATAGAAGTTTTTTTGAGGAAAATAATATAAATATAATATATTAGTAATTTATATGAATATTGAATGTAAAATTTAAAAGTCATAAATTCTCAAGAGTGAGAGAATGTTTATTTTTAGTAGAAGAAGAAGCTTCAGAAAAAATATATAAAAAGGGACAGTTTTAGGATAAGTGATATGAGAATCATGTATGACAGAGTAATTGAGTATTTGGTATTTATTTTTGTAGTTTTTTATAACTAATGTAATTTGACGATACGAATTAAAAGATTATTTGGTTCTTTTTTATCTCCAATAAATTTGGATGTGAAGACTGGAGCAACATGAGGAACTCCCATACTAGCTATTCTTTTCATATTTGATTATAATATTATAAGTTTAACCGATTTTAAATTTCATCATTCTAACCCCCAGGAAAGAAATGAGTAAATGAGAGAAACAGGTTACAGAACATGGTTGACCAGTGAACTCATCCAGAATTTTTAATCCCTTACTATTGATGTAGTGGTTAATCAGAAAATAACCACATTTTTGATATGTTCTTCTATGGGTACCCTTATATATATGAATCAAGTAAAATCAGTGTGTTCTTTCTATAATATATATATATATATATTTGAGATAAAATATCAGATTTAATATTTCTTTGATAATTAAAAATAAAAATATAATTTAATATAAACTTAATTAGATTCTTAGTCACACTAATTCACTGTAACTCCCTGACCCCAGATACCCAGAGACGGTGCATTATTAAGTATCATTGGCATGATCACATAATATAATGTCTCAAAAGACCTATTAGTTTAGTAGCCTCGGAAGTACTAGATACATTCGTAATGTTTACATTACATCATAAAATGGAAAACTACAACAACATTGTTTCCATAGACAACACCGAGATCCCATAGACTATTCCAGTAGGTCAGTCATAATATACTTTTTCGCATCCTTCGAAAAATAAAACATATAAAGGGGTGAGCTCATATGCTCAGTAAGGATAACAATATAGCATAAATTTCTATAAATAACCATAAAAATTTAAGGCAATGTATAAAACTAAAACAAAACCCTTTTAGAAATAAACTTCATCATAATATGGAAAGCATAAATCAAAATAATTCCATTTACTTACTCACATTGATATTCTACTAGTCGAATAACCACATACAAGATCAATAGCCACTTTCATAATGATGGAATGAAAAATGCCAGACTTTCATCACCACAAAATCAAAGCATTGTGCCAAGACAATAAATAATATTTTGTCAAGGTCGTGTGCCAAGACACTAGTTTTTCTCATGAGACCTACTGATGAATCGAGGACCTATAGCGGGCTCCAACCGTCACGTACTAAGTCCAATGCCTTCCTAATATAAAAATATTTAAACATAACATAAAAATTCATATTAAAACTGGCATAAAAATGTCAATACGTTATCCATAAACCATGAATGGTATGAAATAACACATCCATAGTCAAACATATCACTAAACCTTCAATATAATATGGATGTTTTGTACACAATATATCAACTTCAAACAATCATAAAATCCATCAAAGGATGTTGACATAGATGAAATCAAAACCTTTTTAAAGAAATATTTCTTTTTTATGTTGAAATCATTTAAAATACATGTAATTATAAAAGAAAAAATTTATATTTGAAAATATTCTTATAAGAATGTTAGGGATGCTTCTAAGATGTTATAACAAAAAAAATAGCCGCACCTGAGTATAAGTTAAAAAAGACATTCATACCTTAATTTTTTCGAAAAGGTAATAAAGCACCTTGTTTGGAAAAAGACAGAAAGATTCCTTTAAAAAACATATATGGTCAAATAAGGGTATAAATTACTTTAACCAATTGTCTAGTAAATAGTAAAAATGTTTTGAAATACATTTTATGAAACATGGATGTGGATGATAAAGAGGTCCTAGTAGATATTTACGTATAAACAACCTCGGGTAATGAAGAGATCGTAGAATAAACCCTTAACTTATTCTTTTCCTTGGTCGAGGGTTGGCTGACCTCTTGTATAATGGTGAAATCACTGTTGTTAAATTATACAATAACCATATATGTTAATATTATATCATATATTATCTTCTAATATTGCTTGGTTAATTATATAGTAGTATCATCGTTTCGTGTGTTAACTGATTCGTTTTCCTTTATATGGGTTTTTATATAAGTAATATTTGTTGTGGATATGATGTATGTTATTCATATTAATAATGATATTAAGTATTTAAAAATTATTTTTAATCATTTAAAAAAAATTAGTCTTTAATGGATTTGATGGGGAATGAATCTCATCGTGTTCGTGGAGACGGTAATCCATACGTACGAACTTATGGTGACATGTAATTCAAAGGATGGATAGAATAATGAATATGGTAGTACCATATTCATAATAACATCACAGTATATAGAATCTACTGGAGTTATTATTTTAGAATGGAAAACACAAAGAAAGAGTAAGTGGAAGAAGAAAGGAATTTGAAAGAGGTGATGAAACATTTACCTCTTCTTCGGGTTCTCTCTTTTGATTTGATCAAAATGGCTCTATAGGATGGCATTATGACTAATAAAAGGCCTATAGAATTAAGGTAGGATAGTTGAGAGGGTATTTGGGAAATGGTTTGCTGATCCAAATGGCTTTGAAGTTGTGAATTAGAGAGAAGGGGGAGTGCCCATTTATAAGAAGGGCGAGGGCACCTTAGGAAAAGTTAGAAATATTATTTTAAAATAAAATCATTTTCGGTTTATAATGGCCCAAAAATGAATTATTTATAATATAAGGTGGGGATGGATCTAAAAACACTCAAAAAATATGTTTTATACAGGTTTGGGTCACAATATTACCTTTATCCATTAGATTTAACTCTTAGTTAAATAGTTTGACATTTACCATGTCTCTTTGTATTTTTATATTATATGGTTAATAAACCTACTATAGACATTAAAAAGAACCCCAAGTGGTTAATTAATGATAAAGATATAATTATATAATTCTTTTTGACAAACCTTATATTGTTAGGAATAGAATATCAATTAATAATACAATATTTGTTTTAAAAACTCTTTTATGTCAATTTTGACACTATTTGGTATTTTGTCTTTTCTAAATTCATAACAGCTTTATTACTTAGAAAATAATTCATCAAAACAAACCTAAAATGTCATATTAACCTATAAAATTATTATAATTCAAAAAAAAATCTCAAATTAAATTTATTTGGATATTTATAATATCAATTATTTTAGTATTTCATTAATTAGGTAATTACTACATCATCATTGTGTCATAAATAAACTAAATTATTTAATATCTAAAAATTATAAATAAAATACCATTATGTAGGAAATAATTTTATATCTCTAATTAATATTTATAGTTGAATTTATCTTATGTGTAATCCTCTATTAAAAATGTATTAGTTATTAAACTTTGAATTTAAAACTTTTAACTCTTCTTTGAATTATATAATAATAAAATTTCTAATCTAATCCAAGAGGACCAAAGAGGTTCATATAACATTTATAAGGATGTTTTTGGTCTAATTATACATATCCAATAGAATTATGACATCTTTTTGGGTAATAATAATATCATTTTTACCCTTAATTACCCTATTTACTTTTAACAATGGTAAATAAAAGTAAAAAAGTTACTATTCACAAAAAATTATTTTCATCTTATTGAACCACATTTTTATTTCTAATATCAACCGTGTCTCTCAGATTTTTGAAATAAAACTCACATAAGTGGTAAAATTATGTTTTATATAAATTTGAAAATGCGCCTAGGAGGTGGGTAAAAGACGATAAAAAGATTAATAAAATTTCCATATATCTAAAATTATTATAAACTCATTATAATGAATTAAATTAAACTTATATAGGTATTATATATATATTTTGACCTAAAATAAATTTAAATAAATAAAATAATTATTTAATTAAAAATTTTGTTTTAAACTATAACTTAATGTTTGTCACTATTCATCAAAACTTTAAAGTTTTCATAAAAATATAAAAAATTCACCCTAAGATAATTTCGATATTCCGAATCCAAAAATGAAGTCCATTTTGAAAGATAAAATTTATAAAATTTCAAAAATTGGGTATTACTATTCATAACAGATAATTTGATTGGTTATGGTATGTTTGAACTCGAAGTTGCGTACCACACATGCTATTGTATTATTCAAATAAAATCATATTGTAGAAGCTTGATGTGTTACATTCAAACCCATATTAGGGTGAACAATGGGACCATGATAAAAAAATATCTTTTCAAATCCATTTAGAAAATTCATTCATTAAATCCAATATTTTAATTTTCCTTTCGAATTGGCCATTGATGTGAGGATGATAAGTCAGGATAAATTTTATATGTGCATCAAATTCATGAAGAATACTTCTCTAGTACATTTCTAAAAACCATGGATTTTAATTCGATACGATGAAATGTTATACTTCATCAAGAAAAAAAAATTCATTATGTGTCACTCGAAAAGTTGATCAACTAATAAATCCCCTTTTGCATATATAATTCATGATGAATTATTATATAGATCCACCAATACCCAAATGAAATTGTTTCCTTTAGAAATTTTCGGAAGACAAATGAAAAAATCCATGGTGATGTTATACCACTGACATTATAGTTTTGGGTGTGGTTTCCTTATCCACATAGACATATTATTTCTAGATTTTTCTTGTTTTTATACCATGAATTGAGATATATACTTGGCAATATTCATCCTATTTTTTTCAATTAGTAATGCTACATAATATTTCAATTGAAAATTGATATTCATGGGTGAATAGAGTAGGATAAGTTCCGCGTTTCATCAAAAATATCTTT
This sequence comes from Viscum album, assembly GCA_963277665.1. Lineage (NCBI taxonomy): Eukaryota > Viridiplantae > Streptophyta > Magnoliopsida > Santalales > Viscaceae > Viscum > Viscum album. The sequence goes on along the minus strand of OY728142.1, from coordinate 510,469,700 downwards.
TTTTCTTCTATAGTATTTATTGGATTCATATCTTGGTTTTAAATCATATAAATCCATATTTATCAAGGACGAACCACAAAATATTTATTACTTTCTTCTGTAGCTCCATATAATCATTTTCGACCACCTTGATCTTCACATAGATGGATATTTGATAAAATGTAATTGAATGGAATAATTTCAACAATTATTTTGTTATTTCCATATACATCCTTTCAATATACATAAATATTTGGCCTCTTTATCTTAATAAAGGATATGGTAGAATGGTCGTTTCTCCTTAGAACAACATCAACCTTGTTTTACTTCCTAGGATGGTAATATGATGATCAACCACAATCACTGACCAACTACAACCATCTCTTTTGGAATATATTCACCTCATTTTATATGAATATATACTTGTAGATTCTAGGAATAGTATATATATCACAATTTTCACCAAATTGATAATGGATATATATATTTAATACAAAATTTACAATCACCAACTATATATCATGTATTAGATAATTTTTCTCTTGGATATTTAATTAAATAAGTTATAACCTATTCATTTTTCATAAGGAAACACCCCAATCCATTTTTGTTGTCTTTTTGTATATCAAAAATCCCTCTCCACTTTAGGTTAGTGTAATTGTAGGTGTAGTGAGAAACTTCTTGTTATGATACTTGATGGTTTCATCATTTTATATTATATTGAGGAATACCACTTCATTCCACATTTACCTTCTCATTGTATTTTATATTAAGGACAAATTTCTTAAAAAAAATCAATAATATCCATCTAATCCAATAAAACTAATGATATCTATCATAATGGTGATTCTCATTTAATCTCCATTAACCACTTTATTTGAAGGATATATATATTTATTTACCCTCACATGTGATTACATGTCCCATTAAGGATTATTTTTCTGTAAAACACCACTCTTCCTAAAATTATCATATAATTTCCCTCATCATAAGGTCTATAGTACAATCCAATAATGCTATTTATTTTATTTATATTACTTATATTTTATGAAAATATTATCAATAAAGGGAATCAAAATTGTATGAAGGTAAAATCTAACAACTCTATTCATAAAATACATAATGATAATAGGGATAGTTGTATGCTTAAAAAGAAAACACTTTGAATTCATTGAGTCCATAACATGTGAATAAGGCTTTTTTGGGTATATCTCCTATCATTACCCTAATGTGATGGTATTCATATCAAAGATACACCTTTGAGAAGTTCTGATCCCATTTAATTTGAGATAAAAAGTCATCAATATGGGGTATAAAACACAATGTTTTGATTTCGATGTTATAATATTCATTATAAAAAATAAAAAGATGAATTTACCCATCCTAATTCTTAAAAAAGTATAATTGGTTCCCCGATGGTGAAGAACAAGGGAATAAAAAACCTTTTTAATGATTCTCTTGCAACTATATCCTCAATTATTATAATTAATTAGGGAATTTTCTACTATTTATATTCTATATTGGAATAGAATCAATTATGAGTTTAGTTAAATAATCAACCTCACATTCATGGGGATGACCAATGTAACTTCCCTAACAAGGGAGCCAATAAACCAGTTTCTTATGCTAGGTAGTCACATGACCTCTATTGTGCCTCTTTGTACAATATACAATGCCGAATAGAAGCAAAAGTCAAATAGGTAATGTGGGGATATGATGTCGTCTTTACCATAGTAAGCCACATCAGAACACAATATAAATAGCAGAAAAAATATGTAATAACAAATCAATATTCATAACAATAATTCCCTAAATATTTTACAAACCAAAAATCAAATATAAGTATTCCATTTCACTTATGTAGTGCCTCAGTTGTAGGAAGGACAAAATAATTTTGTTTTCAAGAATCCACAAATGGTCATGACACCATGTATGGAACCTCATCCATGTGCATCTGAAGCCCATCTCAACATCCTCGTATGGGGAATTTACCCTTTCCACAACCTATAATAATGAAATCTTCTAAGGTGCACAATGGTGGCCTAAGAAGGGTGTTAGTACAACTCAGTAGGCCACCACCAATAGTGTCTACAAAAATCCAGTCTAATAGATAGTGAATCAAAGTATGAAATAAATGGTTTGATAAACAAAATTATAACTCAGGTTCCCATAAGAAACCAAGTACACTTACACATTTTTTAGATGTAATCATTGTTTTCATCATTTGTATTGTCCTCATTACGTTGTCCCTTTTTATCATGTGTTATACTAGTTAGGCACATACATATTCTACACATGGGTCTATGTAAATCTATCACTATGAATATGAGAGTAAGTCATGTCCCTACTTCACTAGGGATGAACACATCACACCAACACATTATCCTAACATTGAAGCCTCAGTCTCGGTGGAATGGAAGCATTAGGGGAATAGAGCATTGTCCCATTCTCAAACACATTATTTGTGGGTGGAGTTAGATAATCAGTCTAACTCGGCCCATGGGAGGAGTATTTTTCCTTTATCCCACACATTATGGCATATGTTGATTCTTATATATCCATTCACCTTAAATATATGGGTGGGTTTAGAGCATCATTTATAACCCAACCCATGGGAGGAGCCTTGGTCCTACATACAACCACACACACACCCTATCACGACTAACCAGAACCAATAAATATTAAAATAATAACATAATAGAACAAACATAAACAATATTAGTGGCAATAAAAATACACAACAATAAACATGGGGATTAATACTATTCCATAACCCATTAATAGATTTACCATTGACATTTCATGGCCCAGTTAACCCAATTACCATTCCCATACCTTATCTCGTTAATCATAATAAATAATTCCCATACAATATCCAATTTATCCCATTTACAATTTCAGAAGTATTTACCCACTTATGGGTTTCAATAATAATTCTTATGTCCCATGGGAAAACCACTTCATTACATTCAACTCTTTAGGTATACGCCATAAATCCCTTGTATTCACACACTCAAAATATTCTTGTATTCCCTTATTATATCCCATTTAACATATTTCCCCATTTTCCCATTCCATTATCGATTTAAAATTTCACCATTTTATATGCACTAACCTTATTTGGAATTACATACAAAATACATTAACCATTGAAAATACTCTCATATGACCCATTTTACCCATTATCGTGTCATTCCAAACAACCCCTTATGACCTTATCACCTTAGATAAAACTATAAATATTCCATTTTCAACTCAATAAACCATTACACATGTTCTTTATGGGCTTCACATTATCACATAGCACAATTTCACTTAACCCTACCACTCTTTAGTTCCGAGATTACCAACGCACCCCATAGGAGGCCCTAAAAGGGTCAAATCATCCTCTATACATCCCCCAAGGATCATGAGGAGCTATATTGTTCACATACACACCCATTTCACTATCCTCTAGAGGAACCAAGAAAAATATTATTGAAAAACAAAACCAGATGCTTCCAATAACAAATCTAAAACAAAAAACTATGGTATAATACTTGTAGTCCACCAACCTAGAATCAGATGATGAATGCACTCATAATTAGGGCCTTGGATATTGATTTAATCCCTAATTGAATCCCCAACCTTGGTTTCACCAAAAAATAGGAATTAGGTCTTCAGAAGGAGATACATGAAACTAAAAACCCTAATCTAGAAAATAGAAGCAAGAGGAGCATTAGAATTAGCCAAGGCATTGATATTAAACCAATGACTCTCCAAATGGCCCTAAATCGAAGGAGAAACAATCTTGAGAAACCTCTCTCATCTAAGATCGTCACTAGGGTTTAATGGTTTGAAATGGAAGATAATCCTGAGTTGGGGATTAATATCCCATAATGGCATTTCATTAAATTTCTCAACATTATTGGGTTGCATGGCTTACCCACATTGTTTGATAAACTGTGTGCCAACTGTACATAAGCCTCTATCCCAAAATCAACCCATGTACAGGGTTTCCTGGGAATTTTTCATGATTAGATTCACTGTGTGACAACCATGTGGAAGCCTCTATCCAAGGATGAATGATTATCTGGGATTCTCCACACATTTTTCACTCACCATACACAAACCATGAAACATTCCAAGAAAACCGAATTTCACCTCTTTTCATGTCTCAAACCCCCATAACATCCCCAAGTCTTTTAAAAAACTTGTGGAACATTTTTTTCCATAATATGGGACATAAAACCAAACATAAATAAAAATATTCCTTACCAAAATCCCATATCGTAAAACATCCCCACCTTAAAGTGGGTCACCTTCAAGCTACTATTCTTGATCATCACTGAGCTTCCGTAACAAGAGGTCATGCGAAAGGGTCTTCTTACCCATTCCCATTTCACAATATTTTCATTTAAGATTAAAAAAATACAAAAAAGTGAACTATGGCACAGTCTGGACCCACAATACTTCCTCCCTAAAACCCAAAAAGAAACCATATACCCCTCAAGGTTACATCAATATGAACCATACCTGAAAACTAGAACTACGTAGAGAATAATTAGGCAACAATTCCTAACTCACAAAACAAATAAACATCGCACAATTCCATATGTCATCATTTTGAACCATCAAGCAACCTATCTATCTGAATCTCTTCCCAATTCATGACTCAAATCAGTTGGCATTATTTTTGTCAGTTTCGCAAACCCTAACAGGGAACAAAACCGATATCAACTAGAGAAAAACACACGATCCTTCCTAAAAATTATCTGTATGCATCCAATTCACAACTAGACATCCAAAAAAAACAAAAATATCTAGTACTCAACTGATTAAAGACATGCCAACTCATCTGAATAGTGACCACTCGAGTCCCTCCAACACAAAACTCTAATCGGGTCATCAACCAACCATTTATACACTATCGTTCACTGCACCATCATCAGTTACATGGAACATCCAATCTTAATGAAATACCCCTATAATTCAAACAAAAAATTGACATCATTCTTGATTCATCCACTGAGGTCATTCCATGAATTCTGGTACAATCCCTCATCATGACACTCTATATTCCCCAACCATCAATAAGCTCCACTATCCAGAAAAAATTCCCAACAATTTCACCCCTACCATTCATTCCTCATCTAAAATAGGATAGTCTCACTAAAGACCATTCCAAAATTTTAAAACACCTTCTTCCTCCCAAATCATACACCAAATTTTATTTACCACTATCCACATTCGCCTCAATCTCGGAGTAGTGTTGAGTTTTCCCAATTGGATCATCCAGTAATGCTTAGATTCACCATTGGAAGGACACAACATCAAAGGGAAAAGGATCTTTCAAACAACAAGGAGTTCATAAAACACCCATAGGCACTTACCCAAGTCTAATTATGACCATTAATTGAGATATAGAATAGAAATCCTCTATCCACAAACTATTCTCATGTCTCACCAAACCATATGATGACTAGACACGAGAATCTCAAATTTCATTAGGAACCACCCTGAGCCCAAATCCAATGCTTGGATCAACCAACCACCATAATCAAGGCCCACTATATTCTATGAAATACCTAAAATTCACCTAAAAGGATCTTCATTATCATCTTTTTGTCACTACATCAACTCATAATTCGCTTCAAGACATCAATAACTAACCTTTCAAGCCCCACCTTGGGAATTTTGTTATAATTACCCTCCACGATGGATTTTTACCACCATGGATTACTTCCTAATCATATGATGAACCCCAAAAATTAGATATGGCTATATAGCTATTTCTAGGACAATAAAAAAAATGTCACCTAGAGATAAGTTCTATCCACCGTGAATAACACCAGCTACATTCATTGACGCTCAGTCCATCCTGGGGACCACAACCCAAATAATTGATGGTGTACATACAATCATCCAAATCCATATATACCACCACCATGAATGTAAAATCCGTGATTTCCATCAATGAACAAAGGAAAATTCAATCTTATTGGCATAAGGCTATAAGTTCTCAACATTACTTGGAAGATGTTATGATGTTGGGAATTATCATCACTAGATGAGGTACATTAATAATTTTACGATGAAAAACACCACTAACTTATATACATATAATATCACCTCCCATGATGTAACACCATGTTCTTATGATATTTTTAGGATTCCTTGCTACACACCTCTCATCATAATTTAACCACAACTGGTCATGTGTGATTTCTAACAAAGAATCTCCTCCGCACTACGATCATTAATCAAGTAGCCAGGAACCAACATTTCATTAGGTACTACTTCCACCACACAACACAATTTTTTTTCTATATCTTTAAAATTTAATGACATAGGACCATGTTGTTCCATGACATTATGACATTTTGTAGTTATATTTCATATTTTGATTGTACCCTATTTGGTGGATTCTTTTTATGGAAACTTATTGGTTGTTACCTATTGTTTTTGCAATTTATATTGGGTTCTATAGTGGATTACTATAGTAAAGAGGGTATAGTCTCTCCATGTTACCTACTAGACCCTTGCTGCTAGTTAGAAGCCTTTGGAAAATAGGGAGGTGTGCTTGAGGTCATTTGATGACCTGGATCGGGCCACCAATTTAGTGGATCCGGGGTCGGGGATATTCTATCTAAATTATTCATTATAAAATTCATCTAGATATTTTTTCAAAATAATATTTTATTAATTTTTATGTTTATACACAACAATTTGAGCCAAGTACTCATCATTATTGGGAATCTAGACTCATATTACAGAATTAATAACTAAAGAGTGTTTATCATCATACATCCAATGATATTTGGCTATTGGATGAGTTGGGATATCAAAATGAAATTTTCCAATCTCTATAATTGATATGAGCCTTATATGGTAAGATTCAATACAAGCACAGTATTACATTAAATTATACTAAGGAATGAAGAACTAGATTTACTGGAATTATCTTACCACAAAACTATATTGAATATGAGTTATATACATTGGATGAAATCATCCCATAAATTGGTGTTTTCACCAATAATTCTCTATTTAATGATTCATGTTATGAATCCACATTCTTAGAAAACATTTATAACCCCAAATAATGTGAACAAATTGAATAAAATAAGATAATCTCAAATATTTAGGGGAAACTAAGTGTACAATTCACCACATCCTTATCATGATCTTCCTCAATGGAAGTTGTTTCATAGTATCTTCTATGTTTTGATGGTCTTGGAGGTTGTTTATCTCTATTATCATCATTTTTACTTGGTTTGGGGAATTCATTTTCATAATTCTTAGGCTACATTCATTTTATGAATTGATGTTTAGGTTGTGCATTGAGAGAGGTTTATTAAATTCAATTGTATTAACTAACTTCATTAATCTCTCTTCAATATCAATGATATTAATATTAATCCCTTACAAAATTGAAAAAATTTCACATTACTTTAATAATATTTCTTGGGTGTTTCCTCACACATTTTTAGCAGGTTATGAGGTTCATTTTCTCCCCTATATGATATTTATTGATTTAAATCCAATGACACTACATTTTTGTTTTCTTATAACCAAATACACTTTTATAAAAAAAATCTCAAGATTCAATTTCCACCTTAAGTGAACATTTAATAATTTCATTATAGGTACTAGTGTATCGTATACACAATGTCTTTTTAAGATTTGGTTTTATTCCACTAAATAAAAAAATGATCTTTCATTCATGGTCAATAATAATATTAATTTGGTACCTAGAATGTTTCTTGTTGTGTTATTCGTATAAACTGTTTAATTCATACAATTTTCGTTTTAACTAGTGGAATTACCAATCTCTTATAATATGATGAATTTGAAGTAAAATATTTAGTGAGGAAATTTTATCAAACACCACCCATTCCACGGATTAAAACTCTTTCTTTTTTTCTTATGTGTATTTTAATACCACCCTCATACAATTTACCTACTAACTAATTAAAAAAGATGATTTATTTTACATGACCTATGAATTAATCCAAAGAAAATAACATTTCTATTATTTTGATACTTTGCCATTGTTTCAGATCATCTTAGAAACGTCCAACGGTTCTGTATATGATGATACGTGAACCAACATTCCAATGGCAGGCGTTCGCTGGGTGGTTTGGCCAGTGACGCTTAAGAACTCACATTGGTCGAGATGATGGGAAGTCGGGCTCATCGCACCCTTTTTGGGGGAATTATTGACTATTCTGGGACTGTCTTATAGATTTAAGACATGTTTATATGTTCGCGAATCTTTGGTTTATACCCAATCATAGTATCCACATATTACTCTTTCTTGGCAATGGTCAGCTGGACGCAGTGGTTCAGAATCACTTATGCCTAAGGTTTACCATCCCTTGTTGGATTAATGACCCTGAGGAGTCTAGACTCATTAAGGTGGCACTAGGAGTGGCACGGTGAACCGACATGACGACAGTCGGATCGACCGGTCGTTGGGCTTGAACCTCAGGGGGGGCCTCCTATGTACCCTATCTGGGAGATAGGGATCAAGGTCCACATAGTTCGAATAAGAGTGTTGGAGAGACGACATGAATGTGGACCCGAGGGTCCAATGGTGATCGGGCATGAACCTCATGGAGGCTTCCAAAGTATCCCTATGGTAGGGAATCAAAGTCCTCGTAGTTCGTATTGGCATGGGGCTTACACTCTAAGGATCCCCATGGTGTGGAATGGGGATTACACTCTAAGGAGGCACATAAGAGGATGTCAAGGTCGATTCCTACTCTATGCCCACATGAGTCAAGCTCGGTGTGAGAAACAAGAGGCAATAGGGACCAGACGATCACGTCGCGAAAGGTACGTCCGTGGAAAATGGAGTGGGGCTTACGCATAGAGGTGACCCATAAAGTCGGGGCTTACTTCAATGTGGATATCCAATGTGTCTTCCTCATGTCTAGCCATGTGGGCATCCCAACACATTGGTGGGTTGAGGAATATAATGGGGGCCAACTTCTATGCGCAAGTGCACAAGCGGGATAACTCCAAAGGCATTGTAATTAGTCCGAACAAAGGGAGAAGAAAAGTGTGAATTACATACCCTACATTAAAAACGCAATGAGGGTGGCATGGTGATGAAGTATAACTATTAACCATGCTTGAAACACAGTATCCATATCGTGTTAGCCTGAAATGGGGATAATCAAATGAGGGTCAACTACTGACCATGTTTGAAACACCGGACCTGACTCAAAGTGTTGTCAAAAGTCTTCCGGGGCATTGGCCCAGGATGGTAGGTGAGACGATGCGGCATGTGACGAGGACGTTAGGGGGTCCCTTCAGACATTGAAGAGTATAACGATACGAATTAAGAACATACAAAGAGTGAGGTGGAGAGATGGAATGTTTGAGTGGATTCCAGCACTCTTGAAATTATGCCACTGTAAACATGGGATGAGGCATCTTATGCTTGGAGCATAAGGCATCTCTTTCATGGAGCAAGAGACATCCAATTATTGAATGATGTGGAATGATATAGTTTATAGTAATGTGGAGAGGACTATTTCCATATATTTTAACATCATATGGATAGGACGAGGGCCATACTGTTTAACGTCATGTGGTTAGGACAAGGTCTATACAGTTTAATGTCATGTGGTTAGGACATGGGTCATACAATTTAACGTCATGTGGTTAGGAAGACTAGGTAAGAGATACCTAGCAATGGTTGGTGTGGGATATAAGCAAGGGAGTCCATTTTTGGATGAATCCCGCAAAAAGATTGAGGAAATGAGGTTATATAAGAGTCATGAGGACTAGCTCAACTCATGGAATGTATAGGATGGATGCTGGGGGGACGAAAGGGTGTAATGTGAAATACTGTTGACCCGGCCTGAAAAGTTCGTGGTGGGACTCTCAATTGTTCATGGGGGTCAGTGATGGTAGCAAAGGGACAGGCCCGGAGGGCCGGGACCGCAGCCTGGCAATGAACCCGAGCGGGGGCGCGAGGGCTGCACCTCCACGGTATGGACCAGCGAGTGCATGGGGTTTTCTTCATGGGGTGGGCCGCGTAGGAGCTGGTCGCGAGGAGCCGACCGCGAAGGAGCCGTCTGTGAAGGACTGGCCACAGAGGGCTGGTCGTAGGTGGTTTGCGGATTGTTTGTCTATGAAGGGTGTCTCTGGAGGAGTTGGATGTGATGGAGCAGGCTATGAAGGTCTAGGCCACGAAGGAGGTGGTCCGCGATGAATGGCCGCGAAGGAGGCTGTTCGCGGATGAAATGGCTGCAAAGGAGGTTGTTCGTGAAGGATGGCTGATGCCCGTCCTACTTCGCTCCCGTGGAGGGGTTCCCACCTCCATTTCAATGAAGACACTGGTCTGCAGAGGGGGTGGTCGTGAAGGATATGGCCGCATGTGGTTTGCTGTTTGGTTTCTCCTATATGAAAAAGTGTGAATCCACAGACGATATGGGGTCTGCGGATGGTCGCAGAACTTTACCGCTGGGAGCGATTTCTCCAGTGTCTCCCCACTGGTTTTCACCCGTCCTTCCTCTCCTTCTATTTGGTGACCCTTGGTGACTATTTTTAGAGTCAAAAACATGATTTATTGATGGGAACATGCCACTTTTTGTGGAAGCCCGTGAATGAATCCCCACCCGAGATCAACTCGGTCAACTAAAATTTGATGAGTCACGGAGGGGTTGCTTCGCGGCGGCACACCAATCTGCCTCTATTCCATAAACGATGAGGTTCACGGTGTCCTGGTAAGGTTGTGACGGTTCATGGAGGTGGACTGGCCTGACGTCCATCCTGCTTAGTGCTCGCAGAGGAGCCCCGCCTCTGCATCGCGGACGTCGCTGGTCCGCAGAATTGTGGTTCGTCGACCCAACAACGTACTGTTTCTGGGAGCCGGTACACGGACCGGCTCAATACTTTCCCAAGTCTTGGGGTAATTGGATTTCCCCCATGCAGAACTTTTAGGACCCTAGAGCCATATAATTAGTGGATAAAAAGAACCCCTAATGAACGGTTATTGTTTATTAATGAAATAATAAACATCATATTTCAATTTCTTTGGAATTTTGGGAGAAAAAATGGTTCACATTATTACTCAGAGCATGATATACCATTTATGAAAAGGTAATCAATCAATTTCTATTTTAATTCGGTTTCTCAATGAGACAACCAACATATTGTCCATCGCATCCATTATTAACTCAGGTACACTATGTTTAATCCAATTACAGAAAACTAAAACAGTTAACATGAGTAATAAATTATAATATCTTATGATGATTAGTGTATATAAGCATATGGGAGATCAAACTCATGATGTCTTACACTATAAATCCTTAATTCTACCCCACAAAACCTTCATTTCAACCTAGGTTTCTTGAAGATGGGTTATATTGTTCTGATTAATCCAATCCCAAAAAAATAACTAAGAAAAATTATAACACTATTTGAAATGGCCTGAGAGTAAAAAGCATATATTTCGTGAGATTTTCATAATTTAAATATTACATGTCACAAATAAACACACATTCCCATTACACAAAAATTTTAATTTCTTTAAAGATTCTTACATAAATTTCATATTTCTCATTACTTGTTTAGTATCTTAATATCATATATGTAAATGATTTATTATTATACATATTTCAGTGTATAGTTTCTTATATAAATGGTAAAATAGAAGAGGTATTGATCTAAAATCCTCATGAATTGAAAATGTATCAATGAGTCATAGAGGATTGGCTTATAAGTATGTGATGAAACATGCAAATTATTGAATTAAATTTATTAAAGGAAAATATAATCAATATATTTATCCATAAGTTATTATTGAAATGTATATAACCTTAAAAGGATCTCCATGATTGAATAAAATTTTCCATTGTATAAGATTGGGGAAATATGGGACAATAATCATGAACCATGGGGAATAATATTAGCACATAAAAAAAATCATTGAAAATCATAAAATTGTTAAAACATTTATCAAAATTCATCTAAAAATATAATTTTTTGAGAAGATATCTTCTCAATAAATCCCATGAATAATGTTGTGAGAATTTCTAGCCAAAATCATGTCCCCATAACAAATTTTTTAACATAGATTGCTTTAATCATGTCAATGAATAACATTTTATCCCATGATAAATAAACCAATAAAAAATGAAATTGATGGATATACTGTACCCATGAATCAAATAATGATAAACCATGTATATGTGCGGCATATTATATCAATGATATATCTTATCATTAAAAACCCATCAAATTAAATTGGATATCTTGATATTTCTTAATGTGTCGCATTTGGTGAAATGATGAATTAAATTGAATGATAACCAAAATTCAATAACCCAAAATGAAATATATCATAAGATAAATTATTAATTTATAAAGGAAATATAACTATCTAAGATATAGATATTTTATAGATTTATAGGTAAATATAATCACAATTATTAAATTATTTTTCATAGAGATCTGTTTTTACATTTTTGTTGGAATAATGTTTTAACGACATTTTAAAAATGTTTTTGGCAATAGGGGTGTCAATAAAAATTTTAAAAACATAATATAAATAAAAATTTTCTATCATTATAATGAGATAAATATATACAATAATATATGGGGGTTGAATATACAAAATATATTAAATTGAGTAGCAATACATTTTTTTTGTATTTATAGCTTTAAACAAACCAACATCTATTAAATACATTTTAAAATTTAATATGAAAATATATAAACATAATTATGATTTTTTAAGATATATTAAATGTTTGTATATCTAAACACATAAAAATATTATTTTTCTATAAAAAAATCGTTGATTATAAATTATTAAAAGAGACGGCATAAATTATTTATAACATCGTCGTATTTTTAGGATGAAAGAAACCTATTAAAGGATGATATTTTGATATGAAAATGCAATTTCAAAAGAAATTAATAAAAAATAAAATATTATAAATGAATTTTTTATAATACCCCAAACACATATGAGTGAAATTAAATAGAATGGTTTTTGACTGTTGCAAATTATTTTCAATAAAGAAAACCCCTTACCGTAGATTCCAACTTAGTTAAACGTATTCTAAAAAAAGTATAATGAATTGAGGATTATTAAAAATCTAAATACAAAAAATATTTTTATTTATTCTACATTATAATATACATTTTTTAATTTTATATTACATTTTAATTAATCATTAGTAGTTAAAAATATTATTTATATGTTAATTATCCCATTTTTTTAATGTTAGTTTTAGAATGGACGTTCTATTTCTTGATCAATGATCATGTATTCATCACTTATAAAATTCCCATGGAGGTAAAATAATTTTTTTGATATAGTTATGTAGTTTAATGGACATTTTAAATAGGTTTTTGTGATTGTTTGTATTGAGTGGTTAAGATCTCTATTTTTAATGAAATCTTTATTAAATAAAAAGAAATGAATTTTTTAATAAACATAATTACATATATATTTCTATTCCAGAATAAACAAAAAATAGTAAATTAATAATTATTACAACATATTACCATGATTTATGTGTTCTTAAGCATTCATGATATAACCATTTTAGCATCGTTCATATCGGTGGTAGAACCAACCCAAATAAGAACATGTTATAACGAATGAATTAATAAGAAACAGTTATTGTATTTATAATATGTAATGTTTATATAATAATAAATATTTAAAAATTAATATTTAAAATTTATTACCTAGATTTATGATGTGGTGGAAGATGAATATGAAGAAAAATTAGTAGTTGGAGGATAACACATACATTGAAGACTTGGATATTCTCATAGAGAACCTCTTAGAAGTGATGTATTTGGGACTCCTTCTTGCGAAGAGAGGTTATCAAAAGCGTGATTATACTTTTAAATAGATAATTTTTACATTGATAAAATATTAAACTAAAATAAAGGAGTTCATTGAGGTTGGTAGAGGATTTATCCTTTTATGTGCGATCTTGAGAGACATTTTCAAAAATTTCTATTTATTATGGAATAAAGAGTATCATTTATCATTAAAAGTGGATAAGAAGTATTGTAATAATAGATATGGAGTAATATGATGTATATACTTCCTTTATCTACACAATTTGAGTCCTTGTTTTGATATTTTATCAATTTACCCTGTAATTTACCTCCATATTCGTCATTTTACTTTTACCATGGTTACTTAATATTAACCATTATGTCTTATTTTATATCATATTTTTAATATTTCATTCCTATATATAACCTTACATTATTTATGGTAGTCAATAATTTAATTATATCATTTTTATCTTAAATATTTTTATTCTCTTCTAACATGTTACATTCTTTGTAGAATTATTATTAATGGTATGATCCAGAAGGTAGATTGGGAAGTGGAATAATTCAATATTTTTGTATTCGTTTTACATGTGGTTTAATTAATTTTTTAATTTTTCTTATGATGTTTCATTCATCAACATGGTAATATATTCCATTGTTTACATTAATATTCTTGCATAACAAAATAAAGAAAAGTGAATTTTTTCTAATGGGGGCATGCAAGCCATGATATCATATATTAAATTGATAATTTACCAAAATATGTTTGCAGTGTTACATAATTGGTCCTTCTATATGAATGGTGGTCTAAATTGGAGGATAAACTTATTATGTGGTTTTAATTAAATTTTTTGTTGTATTATAGTTACATGGATGGTGTGACTAGTAATTTGGTTCTGGTTTCCAATACATGAGGATTAAGATCATGAATAATTGGATGATGGTAATGATTGTGTGGATAATATGAATATACATATTTTTGGAGTGATGTTTGTTGATGTTAACATAGTTTTAGTAGGTGAGAGTCCCAGTTGGAGGAAACTTAGTAATAAAACATGAGTGTTCAAGGTTGGATAGATTTACCATCAGGATAGTTTTTAGCGGGGATAGTCATTGAGGGTGGACACATAGAAAACTAAGAGACTTATTATGGGTGAATATTGACCTAGAAAATGGATGAAGATTTTATAATGAGATCCCTGTAGGTGGACAACTACATAGTGATTGAGATGTGATAGTGAGTTCCAAATTAAAGGATTTTTAACCAGTGATTGATATGGGAAAACAAGTTCCTTATAAGTGGATAGTTACTTTTTAAATAATATGGTATAATCAGTTCACTATATGTTTATTACTATATAGTGGTAGTGATATTATAGTTATGTATCTATGAGTGCATTTTTTCCTTAGGATATTACAACAAGGTATTTTTAGGATGAATTTTATTATTTATTGTCCATGTATTGGGGTGGTTATTTTTATAGTATTAGTTGTGTATTGATGCATGACATGGAATGGGATGTGATTTGGAATGTATGATGATTATGTTTTATAGAATATCAGTTTTTAGAATTTTTTATATTTAGTCATAAATATGTTTTTTATTATTTTTTTATGATTTATTAAAAAAAATCATGCATCAGTATGCTTCATTCATATGAACATATGAATTTTTTTGGGGAGAAACCGACAGAGTATATTTATATACTCACAATTTGTTTAAAATAATATATTTTTATAAAAATCATGATAGAGTTTGTGGTGGTGTTGGTAAAATTTATTTCCGGACATAAGATACGTTTATAGATGGTAGTTGCATTATACCTTACATGAGATATAGAGAAGATGATAGACTTTTAATTTGTTTTTCCACATGTCAATTAGAAATTTATGATGTTACATGTATTGATATACCTTATTAATGTATTATATTCATGAAATGCATCATATTATTCATTGTGATGTATTTTTTTCACATATAAAGGGTTATTCCTTCCAAATATGGTATTGATATTCCCTTAGTGTGGGTCATCATCCCATGGCCTATTAAAGTCATGATTTTGTTTTCACACTATAATTTTTTTTTTCTACGGTGGCTACCTAGTGATTGAAAGTTGTGATAGGTCCATCCAACCTCAATTATTTCCTCCCATATATTATTCTTCTAATCTTGTCAATTTGGGTAATCATGGGTGGTTTTAGGTCATTGATATTTGGTAATGATTTATATTCTCCTTACATCCTTTACCCCTCTTTCTATCTTGTGTTTTTAGGATGATAACCAAGGATTTCAGTTTTATTTCACTAAATCATTGTGAAAATCACATTATGATGATCATGAATTTGTATTTGGGGGCTAGATAAAGCTCCAAAATATGTAATATACGTTGTTACTTGTTTTTTTGATAATATTAATTCAATTTGTTTATTTTTCATCAAATTAAATTATTTTCAGATAATATGAACAAAAATTTAAGAAGAAAATTTTGGATTTTACTTGTAGAGGGATAAAGGTTCACATATAGGTAATTCAAACTCTAGTGTGTGATGTTTCACTATAGTTAAATGACATGATGAGATCATTTTAAATATATCAATTGTAATATTATTTATTATTATTAATTTTAATTTTTTTAATAATTAATAAATTTTTTATTTGTGTAATATATGAGTTCTTGGGATTGCGGAAGAACACATAACATTGGATGGATGATTCAATATTGTGATAAAGGGGTAATCTATATAAAGTGGTAGGCAGTCTACAATAATTTCCATTTTATATATAATTTCGTATGTGGTTTGAAATTCAGGATTGGTAAGTGTGTGTAATAAATCAATTTAGAGTTTATGGGGTTGATAGATATTTGATTGATTGGAATATCCTATTATGGATATGATGGTTGATCCACAATATTTTCCTTGAGTTTGGGTAGCTTCCTAACTCTTTTAAAAACAATGATCCTTTGGTGGAATGAGGCTAAGAGTCTCTGGGCTGACATTTTTTTATTACAGAAATGTGAGATTTATAAATTATTGGAATGATAGTATATAATTTCTTATTGAAAGAAGTGATATATGAGTGGGTCAAGTGATATTTTTTCTATAGATTTGTATAGGAAGTTGTTTCATCAGAATGGATGAAAAAAACCAGAACTATAATGATTGTGAGTGTTTTTATAATGTTAAGGAAAATTATGGAATAGTCTCTATTAGGGGTATATTACTAGGTTGGTTCACCATCCAGATATTTGTTTTCTATAATGTTTTGGGTTTTGCGATAATTAGGTTTATTATATATAAGGTTTATCACATATACAGATGTGACATATGTGAAGAACATTATTTTAAGTTATATTTCTGGGGTTGTCTCATAAGATTGTGAGAGATTACCTATTAAGGGAAGGGTGTTGGGTTTAATATCAATCTTAGGTATGTACCTTGACCTAAGGTAATTATATTGATGAGTTATGTCATAAAGTATTTCTTTATCGAAGATATGATCATTATGGGTAATTAGATGTTCATTTGATGGTGTATCTATGAAATGAGTGTTTGGGAATATTCAAAGTGCATAATGTGATGGTCGGTATTTTCCAAGGTATAAGAGAATGATTTTTTAAGATATGAAACATTGTTTAGAATTCGGTCTATTAGTTATGTGATAGGATTAAGAATTTCAATCATCCATACCATAGATTAAACAAAAAAAATTTGAGTAAATATATTATGTTAATTTTATGAAGGATATCTATGAAAATGTCACCCTAACTGTTGATAAATAAATATAGATATGTATGCAGAGACCACCGACGAAACCTGTTACTATATCTAATATGATAAATCTTCTAAAAAGATATTTTTAATACTAAGGGGATATGAGATGATCTAATAAGTGTCATGAATTTTGGATACTAGATGCCTTATGGGATTTTGTATATATGATATTATTATTATTACGATATTATATATAATATTATGAATAGTTTTAAAATGATACATTCAGGTTTACTTTTAGGACATGTTTCACTGACCAACATTGAAATTAAGGGTTTATTTCAAGCATGGGTACAATTTTCCTCCTATGATATTTGGGAATTATTTCCATGAAAGGATTTATTCACACCATATATATTTTCTTATTAATTTAGGATGGGGTTTACTACCCAATTGATATATTGAGAATACTAATTCCATGATGGGAACTCTTTAACCTTTAATAGGTGAAATATTATATGATGAATGAATTTCTAAACCAATATTAGAAATGAGTTGATGATATCTTGGACTATCATGAATTGATATAGTACCACAAAGAAATTATTGGAAATTATTTCACAATTTTGATATGGGGATGACAATCCCATCAAACTAAATTAAGACAAAGCTGGTAAGACTCGACTATCTAGGTTTCTTTATGGCCCCCCAATGGTACATTAGTGTTATATATAAGGTTTCATACAACAATAATTTAATATTATACATGATTTAATATATATAATAGTTTATTTCAAGGTCCATTTGGTGATTTACTATAATGTTTCATCCCCAAAAATTTTACATATCCCTCCGTAGACAAGAAAATATAATTTTCGATTTGATAGAAAAAAATGAAAGGCCTTTTTCATAGGTGAGTGTTCTAGAGGAACTAAGTAGGTATGCTAAGACACTTGGTAGTGAGGAAATGATATAATAGTGATAAATAATTTCTTTATGAAATTTTATTCATTAATTTTTAATTTTTGACACTTATAGATCCCTCCTTGAGGGATGATTTTTTAACATATCATGGGTATATTTTATATATCATGATAAGATTTTATTTATGTGGTTAAAATTTAATTATTATTCTATATTACATTGATATTTATGTATATTTATATATTTATATATATTACTAATGTTTTGCCTCGTGGTAAATATATTTAGGGTACAATATCCTCATGAGACATTATACAGATATTTCCACTATTTGGTATCACTTGAAATATAAAGATTTATGCATATTGTGTCTCACACCATGGCAAGGGCCTCTCAACTGATATTTGGGCCATGAAAATATAACATCATACCAGATCGTTGTTATGTTTTTCATTCTCACATAGGACGAGGATGATTGATATTGGAGGAGTTGAAACTAGGCATATCATTCATATTTGTACTTATCTAGTGGAGGTATGGGTGAAAATCCATGTTTCTGAGGAGCTGGGATTATGATTATTACTTTTTACTATTAAATTAGAGTTATTTTCATAAAGTATGATTTTTGTGGTTATGATTTATTACTTTACTCATGAATAGATATTGGAAGTTGTGTGAATTCTTGAGTCATATTTATCCCATAAGTTCACATGATAGGTTAATGATATTATGTTACTATTAATAATAGTCATAAAAATGGATAATGGTTAATTAAAATTTAAGTAATTATTTTTTTGGTGTTTCCCTAAATATATTATAAGTGGAATATTAATTAAATCAAATAAAAATGATGACTTATATGAAAATAATTACCTTCTAGTGATGTCATTTATATTCACATTGAGATAATGTCAATAACCCTTGAGTGGGTAGTATTTTTAAGTGGATACCTCAATCTTGAAACAAAATTAGGATGGGTGAGTTGATGATATTTTACCAAGACATATATGATTATAGAATTGTAGGTGTTTATTCAGGGATTATTACTAGTGTGATGTATATTATCTATATATTATATGGGATATCCTAGGGATAAATAATTAATAACTAGTAGGGAGTCAGTCGACTGTGTTAATCAAGTAGTAGAGTACTTTTACTCTTTCTACATAGGATGAGATATAAATGTGTGAATAGATCCAAATGATTATAGCACACATATATATATATTCCGTGATATGATTAATGGATGATTATATTCTTTATGTGATATGAACAACACATGTATTATATGTGATTATGTAGTTGTTATAGGCCTGTTGATTCCCATGGATGTATTCTGGATTGGAATAATAATATATAATTATGATAAATATACCAAAAATACACAAGATTCATTTTCCGCTACTTTGGTGTGTTCCTATGATTAATATATTATGAATTATGATGGTATGTGATAGGATTTTAAGTAGGGAAATATGATATCATATTCCTTCTTTTGAATAGGATTTGGAAGAAAATAATGATAATTATGCTATATTACATGTTTTGATCTTTGATTACTCTTTTACAAGAGGAAAAGAGTATTCATACAAATATAACATTAAGTTGAAGTAATAATTATGATTTAATATGTATAAATGGGTATATTTCAAGAATTACTAATATTTGGGTTTGTATAAATTTTTCCTTCAGGAACTATATTATAGTATAATAGATCATGAGGGGGTGTAACGACCCGAAAATTTAAATAAATATTGTTTCCTAATTTTATGTGTTATTTTATTTTATTTTTATACTCAACAAAAATGTTTCATTTGATAACATGAGTATAATTAAAATGAGAGTGTTGGGTTTTGACTGTTATTTGACCATTGGTCAATATGACCGCTGGAAACTAAATGTTTTGACTATTGTCTCTAAATAAAAGCAATCTTGGTTAATTATTATAGAAAGAAGATTCGATGGCCTCACCCAGTAGTCTTGGACCGATCGAAGCCCATCTAACCGAACTTGGGAAGGAGGTAGCACCACTGGGCTTTGCTCTGGACCAAACCCAAGCTGAACTTCATCGTATAAAGCTAGAACGGGATCGCCTTCGCGAGAAGTTCAAACTGATAGAAATTACTACTCGTGCGATGTTGGCCAAGCCTCCCTCGGATTCTCTCGACTTAGCACACCTTACACTTAGGTCCTATGCTGGTGTGATAAGGGGCTATGTAAGGAGACCATAACTGTCTTGTGTAATCCTTTGTTTTAAATAAAAATTTCAATTTCTTTTATGAATTTTCAAATGACCAGATAAATATAGTATGCATATTTTTCATGAATTTTAGAAAAAAAGATATTTTTAATATGTTTATGTAAACCCTAAATAATCAAAAATGTGTAATGATTTTCAAAATAATGTTCTTCTAAAATTATGTTCAGTACGAAATTTAGAGTCTAATAAGATCAACTTTATTTTTGATGAATAGTAAAATATGAATAGTGATTTTATGATTAGGATTAATAGTGTGTCCAAATGGATTAGTAATCTCACTTAAAGAAAGTATTAAAACAATCTACGCACTTTTATTAAGTAATGCGATTCAATAAAATTGTTAAATAACGGTTTCATAAATTATTATTCAAGTATTAGTTTTTTTAGATGAATAGTGTTTTTAATTAAAATTTTAATTAAAAATATTTAGAAAATTATTTTTATAAAATGGACTTCATTTTTGAACTCAGAGTATCGATATTATGTTAAGGTAATTTTTGGGGATTTTTCTGAAAAAAAATAAATTTTCGATGAATAGTGTTTTTAATTAAAAATTTAATTAAAAATATTTAGAAAATTATTTTTATAAAATGGATTTCGTTTTTGAAATCAGAGCATTGATATTTGGTTAAGGTGAAATTTTGGGACTATTCTAAGAAAGGTGAATTTTCGATGAATAGTGAAAATACAGTTTTTAAGTTACGGGTGTTTAATGACATCATTAAATGATGTATTAAGTATGTAATCAATATGGTCGACTTATGAGTAGTAAGATAAGGTATGAGGTGTCCCAAGTGGCCAATACCATGTTCAAATACCATGGTCAAGCCCATGGTTTTGCCAAAACCACTAATGAGGTGTCCCTTGGCCATTAATGCCTTGTCCCCTCACTTTCCCTAAAAATACCAGGCCATCCTCTCATCCATTCGACTCCCCACTCTCCCCCAACGAAGTACTGGTCTCCTTACCTCCCAAGGAGTCCTCCCAAGGTGCCACCAAGCCCTCAAGTTCCAAACCATTTAGTTTTAAGAGTTACGTTTTAAGGTAAGGGATCCGACCTCTCGCTTTAATTTCAAGTAATCTCTTTTATGTCATTCCTTTTATGCTCCATGTTAATATGTTGGAGGATGTTCTTTTATACTCCTATTACTTCCCTTTTCATGTTCATATAATGATAGATCCCCTCTTACTCTCATTATTTCGTTTTATGAAGTTTTAAGTGGCGCCGTTAGGCTGCCGAAAATTTTGTAACAGATTCTTTCTCCCTTCTCATTTTTCAAGATCTATTTTCATGTAAAGTATTTCAAGTTCCTTTTTATTATGTTGGGGTATGATCTCTAAATTTATCATACTGATCATTTATGATCATATGATGAAGGACCCCATTTGATCTCTTCAATTCAGTATTTTGAAGTTTTAAGTGGCGCCGTTAGGCTGCCGAATTTTTACGTGGTTCTTCACCCTTCTCGTTTTGAAGTTCTACATTCATGTCAATTATTTCAAGTTCCTTTTTGTTATGTTGGGGTATGATATCTATATCTATCATACCAGAATCTTATGTTCATATGATGAGAGACCCCATTTGATCTATTCAATTCAGTATTTTGAAGTTTTAAGTGGCGCCGTTAGGCTACCGAATTTTTAGGGGATTCTTTCACCCTTCTCATTCTTTTCAAAGTTATACTTTCATGTCAAGTCTATCAAGTTCCTTTTCAATTATGCTGTGGAATTATCTCTATATCTATCATATTGAACTCTTATGTTCACATGATTAGAGACCCTATTTGAACTTTTCAAATCATTTTGTTTGAAGTTTAAGTAACGTCGTTCGGCTACCGAGCTTTCATCTGAGAAATCTAATTTTTTTCTTCCTTACATGTTTTTCAATTCAAATGGTATGTCCTTGAAATTTCATTACCATGATCATGTATTCTTCTTATTCTGTCCATCTACTGTTTTATGGGTCATTTATGAATGTTTGACCCATTTTCCCTCTCTTTTTAATGTCTTCTAAAACCTCGTAACATAGCCGTTATGCTGCAGAATTTCCGTCTCAAAATGTCTCTCTCTTTTTCTAAAGTTCTTTTATCTTATTAAGTGAATACTCAAAGCTATTTCTTCTAAAGGGGTATTCACATACATACCAAAATGTTCTATTTTAAATTCTGGGATTTACATACATGATACCCACCTTCCTTTTCTGTGGGTTTTAAAGTGACGTAAAGATCATGTCTTTAAAGAAGTTTTTAAAACGTTGTGATTATGAAATGAAACACATTTATTTTATGCTATATGGGTTATTTATGAAATGTTTGATGATGATATATGTGGCTCACATGATAATAAAGGCAAATTTAAGGGTGCGCCCTGATAGCGCTCCAATGCATTGGGTAATTATGTAACCACTAGAGATTACAATTTTCACGATACCTTGGTGAATAACCTTGGTAATTTTTAAATGACACCTTGGGGATGGACCTTGGTGATATGTTCATGATTGTCTATGTTAAATTATGTAGCCACATCTTCAAGTTATGAAAAGGTTCTATTTTTATTATGATATGCCTCATGATTTCATTTTTATGCCTTAATGTTCTTTTCATGACATTATTGATGTATCTCAAGTTCATATGTAAAATGTTTCACATGTTTCCCTTGCTGGGCCTTCTGCTCAACCTTTCTTTTGATGTATGTCCCCAGGTTATGAGATGCAGTAATGAGCCTAGGGTGAACATGAGGAGAAGCCTTTAAAGTGTTTAAGAAGAATGTTTTTTTTGTTTCATGATTTATGTTACTTGTTTCCAAGACACTAAACCTTAAAGATCCTCTATTCCGTGTAATGGAATGAAAGTTATGTTATAAAAATACAGGATGCTATAGTTGGTATCAAAGGATGGTTTAGTTATTTGTGGAAATTAGGATATGAAAACTCTAGGAAGAACCCTATAGAAAAGTTTAAATATAGGAAATCTTCCTGGTATTTTGGTGAGTATTGAGTAAGGGGTTGCCAAGAAAATACATCCCTGTCTGGATACGAGCAGGTAGAGGTGGCTCTAGCACAGATGTACATAGGGGTAAAACCCGAAAACACCGCTTTGAGATAGACTCGAACGGGAACTGGTACACGAGAATGAGCCTTGCTCCACTCTTGGTTACGACACTCCCGGGGGATATGCTTTGGTAAATTCATAATCTTGGTATAAACCATTGTTAAAGGAACAAAGATAAAATAAAATAAAGATTCACATAAGAATATATGATCATGGATAACCTAGATGGGAACATAGGGGACCACGAGTTAGGGTATACTTTTCTTCTACAAGTTATCCTTATATGATTTAAGTTCCTTTTAATGATTATTGGTTAAGTATTTAAGCCTCTAATTATACTTTCTCTTCTTAGTTAATGGTGGGAAATGGAATAATGTGTCCCAACAACCAATGTGATAGGAAATGCGACAATTTCCTTATTAATATAACAGAGATGATTAGGGGATTAAAAGATGATTATTATTTTGGAAGATATTCACTATTTTGGGGACCCTATATGATCGAGGTAAATAGATTACTATAGTATTTTCATTGAGGAGTAAGGTTGACTTATATTGTGAAGAATTGATTAATTTAAGGTGGACTTATAGTAATTTAGGTTACTTATGGGAATGATTAACCTATCTTGGGTAAAATATGTTTAGGTTCGATACTTTTGTTATAAGATGTTAGAAGTGGTTGATGTTGTCTGGAGATGAACAATGAAGTTGTTTTGGAAGACTATGTTATCAAATCCTTCTTGTATTTGGGTTTCAATCTTAGTTTGGTTTATTTTGAGGAATTTTAAGGACCGTTATTTATGGAATGGTCTATGATGAACTGTGGGTAGTACCATGGAACTTTAGAGATTTAAAAGTAGTTTCCATTCCTATGGGATTCTTTCTTTTTGAAAAGTTGTTTTACCTTAACCTTTCTGTTTTGGGATAATGTTTAAAGATAGAAGAAATAGATAGTTAATCTTTTGTAGATTATGTGATTCTCTAGAAGATGATTCTTGTGCTTTTATGAGACCAAGTGTTTTTAAAGTCTCATCATTTGGAGAAAAGATTAGTGTTGGTAGGGACTTATTAATGGATGAAACTCTACTTGAAGGTAGGTATATTTTCTTATGTTTTTGTTCTATGTAGTAAATGAATTTCTCAAAATTATGAAAAGAAACGTAAAACAAAAATGTTGTTAGTTTACGTTTCCTACTAGGTAATCAAAGACCGTTTACACACATCATAAGTTTGGGATTTTCTTATGGTTAACTTTCTCCTAATCATGTTCTCTATCACTCTCCCTCAGAACTTGACCCTTGGTTTTCTCCTCCATGTCCATGTTTTCCTACATGGAATCTTAGTGTGGGTTAACTCGGGTGACCTTTGTACTTCCCTTTATTTCTTTTAAAGTAATAGTTTAACTGACTCCTTTTCCGATGTGGGACATTCAATGAAATTTCAATACCCAATTTTTAAATAAAAATTGCGAGGATGCAATTTCTTAAGGGGGGAAGATTGTAACGACCCGAAATTTTAAATAAATATTGTTTCCTAATTTTATGTGTTATTTTATTTTATTTTTATACTCAACAAAAATGTTTCATTTGATAACATGAGTATAATTAAAATGAGACTGTTGGGTTTTGACTGTTATTTGACCATTGGTCAATATGACTGCTGGAAACTAAATGTTTTGACTATTGTCTCTAAATACAAGCAATATTGGTTAATTATTATAGAAACAAGATTCGATGGCCTCACCCAGTAGTCTTGGACCGATCGAAGCCCATCTAACAGAACTTGGGAAGGAGGTAGCACCATTGGGCTTTGCTCTGGACCAAATCCAAGCTGAACTTCATCGTATAAAGCTAGAACGGGATCGCCTTCACAAGAAGTTCAAACTGATAGAAATTACTACTCGTGCGATGTTGGCCGAGCCTCCCTCGGATTCTCTCACCTTAGCACACCTTACACTTAGGTCCTATGCTGGTGTAATAAGGGGCTATGTAAGGAGACCGTAACTGTCTTGTGTAATCCTTTGTTTTAAATAAAAATTTCGATTTATTTTATGAATTTTCAAATGACCGGATAAATATAGTATGCATATTTTTGATGAATTTTAGAAAAAGGATATTTTAAATATGTTTATGTAAAACCTAAATAATTAAAAATGTGTAATGATTTTCAAAAAATGTTCTTCTACAATTATGTTCAGTATGAAATTTAGAGTCTAATAAGATCAACATGATTTTTGATGAATAGTGAATTATGAATAGTGATTTTATGATTAGGATTAATAATGTGTCCAAATGGATTAGTAATCACACTTAAATAAAGTATTAAAATAATCTAGGCACTTTGATTAAGTAATGTGATTCAATAAAATGGTTAAATAATGGTTTCATAAATTATTATTCAAGTATTAGTTTTTTCGGATGAATAGTGTTTTTTAATTAAAATTTTATTTTAAAATATTTAGAAAATTATTTTTATAAAATGGACTTCATTTTTGAACTCACAGCATCGATATTATGTTAAGGTAATTTTGCGGGATATTTCTGAAAAAAAAAATTTCGATGAATAGTGTTTTTTATTAAAAATTTAATTAAAAATATTTAGAAAATTATTTTTATAAAATGGATTTCATTTTTGAAATCAGAGAATTGATATTTGGTTAAGGTGAAATTTTGGGACTATTCTGAGAAAGTTGAATTTTCGATGAATAGTGAAAATACAGTTTTTAAGTTACCGGTGTTTAATGACATCATTAAATGATGTATTATGTATGTAATCAATATGGTCAACTTATGAATAGTAAGATAATGTATGATGTGTCCCAAGTGGCCAATACCATGGGCAAATACCATGGTCAAGCCCTTGGTTTTTCCAAAACCACTAATGAGGTGTCCCTTGGCCATTAATGCCTTGTCCCCTCACTTTCCCTATAAATACCAAGTCATCCTCTCATCCATTCGACTCCCCACTCTCCCCCAACGAAGTTATGGTCTCCTTACCTCCCAAGGAGTCCTCCCAAGGTTCCACCAAGCCCTCATGGTCCAAACCTTTGAGTTTTAAGAGTTACGTTTTAAGGTAAGGGATCCGACCTCTCTCTTTAATTTCAAGTAATCTCTTTTATGTCATTCCTTTTATGATCCATGTTCATATGTTGGAGGATGTTCTTTTATACTCATCATACTGCCCTTTTCATGTTCATATAATGATAGATCCCCTCTTACTCTCATTATTTCTTTTTATGAAGTTTTAAGTGGCGTCGTTCGGCTGCTGAAATTTTTGTAACAGATTCTTTCTCCCTTCTCATATTTCAAGATCTATTTTCATGTAAAGTATTTCAAGTTTTTTTTATTATATTAGGGTATGATCTCTAAATTTATCATACTGATCTTTTATGATCATATGATGAGAGACCCCATTTGATCTCTGCAATTCAGTATTTTGATGTTTTAAGTGGCGCCGTTAGGCTGCCGAATTTTTAAGTGGTTCTTCACCTTTCTCATTTTGAAGTTCTACTTTCATGTCAATTATTTCAAGTTCCTTTTTGTTATGTTGGGGTATGATCACTATATCTATCATAATGGACTCTTATGTTCATATGATTAGAGACCCCATTTTATCTATTCAATTCAGTATTTTGATGTTTTAAGTGGCACCGTTAGGTTGCCGAATTTTTAGGGGATTCTTTCACCCTTATCATTCTTTTCAAAGTTCTACTTTCATGTCAAGTCTATCAAGTTCCTTTTTAATTATGTTGGGGAATTATCTCTATATCTATCATATTTAACTCTTATTTTAACATGATGAGAGACCCTATTTTATCTTTTCAAATCATTTTGATTGATGTTTAAGTAACGTCGTTAGGCTGCCGAACTTTCATATGAGAAATCTAATTTTTGTCTTCCTTCCAGGTTTTTCATTTCAAATGGTATGTCCTTGAAATTTCATTACCATGATCATGTATCCTTCTTATTCTGTCCATCTACTGTTTTATGGGTCATTTATGAATGTTTGACCCATTTTACCTCTCTTTTTAATGTCTTCTAAATCCTCGTAACATAGCCGTTATGCTGCAGAATTTCCGTCTCAAAATGTCTCTCTCTTTTTCTAAAGTTATTTTATATTATTAAGTGAATACTCAAAGCTCTTTATTCTAAAGGGGTATTCACATATATAATAAAATGTTCTATTTTAAATTCTGGGATTTACATACATGATACCCACCTTCCTTTTCTATGGGTTTTAAAGTGACGTAAAGATCATGTCTTTAAAGAAGTTTTTTAAAACGTTGTGATTATGAAATGAAACTCATTTATTTTATGATATATGGGTTATTTATGAAATGTTTGATGATGATATATGTGTTTCACATGATAATAAAGGCATAATTAAGGGTGCGCCCTGATAGAGCTCCAATGCATTGGGTAATTATGTAACCACTAGAGATTACAATTTTCACGATACCTTGGTGAATAACCTTGGTAATTTTCAAATGACACCTTGGGGATGGACCTTGGTGATATGTTCATGATTTTCTATGTTAAATGATGTAGCCACATCTTCAAGTTATGAAAAAGTTTTATTTTTATTATGATATGCCTCATGATTTCATTTTTATGCCTTAAAGTTCTTTTCATGACTTTATTGATGTATCTCAAGTTCATATCTAAAATGTTTCACTTGTTTCGCTTTCTTGGCCTTCTGCTCACCCGTTCCTTTGATGTATGTCCCCAGGTTATGAGACGCAGTAATGAGCCTAGGGTGAACATGAGGAGAAGCCTTTAAAGTGTTTAAGAAGAATTTTTTTTTGTTTCATGTTTTATGTTCCATGTTTCCAAGACACTAAAACTTAAAGATCATCAGTTCCGTGTAATTGAAAGAATGTTATGTTATAAAAAGACGGGATGCTATAGGGGGTAATAAAATCAACAGTGTGTTAAAGGATTTTTTATATTTTCATAAATAATTAAAGCTAAATCATGATATTTTAGTAAATTATCATGCTTGGGGTGTGATTGGGTATGTGATAATAAGTATAATTGTGTTAGACACTTCTGTTGACAATGATGGAAAAATATAGTTATCTTTAAGATTATTTTTCATCAGTTTGTTAAAGTTGAGTCTTATCTTGGGATTTTCAGGAATGGAATAATCTAGGAGGATATATGTAATTGATATGTTAATGTGGAGAGTGAAGAGGTATCTATGGTGTGGCTCTAAAAATGATCAATTGGTAATGTGATCTATAGTTAAAAAGTGATGGACATCCCAAATGAGTAATGAATTTATGCATATTATTTAATGAGAAATATGGTGAGATGAATAAAAAAATGTACTATATCATTGAAGGGTTTGGTGGTCTAGTAAAATTGTTAATCAACACTTATAGTGTCACAAAAAAAATGAGTTGGTAACTTGTAATATTTTAAATCTGTTAGTGAGATGGGGAAGATTTTTATATAGGATGGAAAGGGGGACCCACATGAAAATTATTGAGGTTGATACATTTGAGTTATAACATTTATAACACCGTTTTCATGGAGATGAATCATCAATGGTGATCTAAAACAACCAAATGAAGTTCCAAAATCTATATTTTCTATAAAAAAATATAATAGAATTAGATAAATGGGTTGTAAATTGTGTTTCTTATTATAAATTATGTTTGAGTCATGATTCAATCCTAAGAATTTATTGACCATTCAAGGAATATGAGGAAATTATTTAAGGAGAGTACTGAATTGGTGAATATAGGGTGATACCCTTGTTTATTTAATATTAATGTTTATAGAAAGAATAGTTTATATGATAAAAAAATCTACGATGGTTAAGGTTTTGTGTATGTTCTTGGAATTATGTGGATAAAATATATCAGGTTATATGGGAATAACAATATTTGGGTATCAATTGATAATAATTTGGAGAATTTAGTTATATTGGAACTAATATATTTTAGATTCAAGAAATTGACTAACATGGAGATTGGTATTATAGAATTCATGTACACATGGGGGAGTACATAGGTTTATTCATCTGAGAATGTCATTTTGTTGTTTAAAACCTCTCAGTAAAATTATTGTAGGTTTTTATAGTTGTTCAAAAGATACATGGGTGCATCACCTAGAAAATGGTGTTATGTTATAGAATAATGTATTTAATTGTATGATTAAGTGTAAGTGGTGTATTACTATATAAATAGAACAAATATGTGTAAATATTCCTGTGGAGACTAAATTAAAAAGTACCATAGTTTTCAAGCTGTTGATTTTAAAAAAATATTATAGATGGAGAATCGATAGGTGAATTTTATTCTTGATTGTGACTGTTGAACCCAAATTTTATTTAAGTAAATAATTTAAAAATGACCAATGATAATTGAGGGATTTGTTTATGAGGCTTCGACATAAAATGAAACACTATGAGTTTTGGTGTGGTAGTGGTATCACCAAAACAATTGGGATACCTAGAGTTGAATGGTGAAAATTCGATCTAAGAGACCAAAAAATATATTGAATATACACAGGTATGATTCATAATGATGAGAATTTGTATAGTATGGTGTTTCTAATGACCTAGAATTTTAGGTGTATATGGAATATGTACATTAAAGATTATTTTTGTGTGGAATGCAATGGTAATTTCACTATTTATATTAGATCAATATTGAAGAATTTTTTTGAGACTCTATCGTGAAATCAGCGGAATTTGATATGGTTTAAATTCTATAAATAACCATGAATGGATCACATAGATGTTCAAAATCAATCAGAGGAGGTCGGAAGAGTGATCATGTGTTTTTATATTTTTACCAAATCCAACAACCCCAATTATTATTCAACAATTCTCTCTTTATATCATGTTTAAATATTAAATATGAAAATAATACCATTTTTTAATGATTTTCACCTCTATGATGGGTGATAAAATCACCAGTGTGTGGTAATGTTTATTCCATGAACATATATTTTTTGCATTTATTATTTTGAATTAATTAAGATGACTGTATGACCTTGAACATGTACACTAGTTTGATTCAAAAAAACATTCAAGAAAACATCCATAAAAAAATAAATTCTTCCATTAAATGAATAATCATTTTTTTAATCCCATGACACCACATTAGTTACATGTGTATTATTATTCTTCCTCCTCCTCTTGAATGCTAAAAACTATTATTTTTATATTTTCAAAAAAATTACCATCTATCAAATTATTCGTTATAAAACACCCACAAATGTTTTTGTTTTCACTTTTATATACTAATAATCATGAGAATTATTTATCCTTATAATATAGAAATATTTCATTTATTTTCGGAAGGAAAATATCCATCAATTACTCTCAAATAACTCTAGATCAATATCACTATTAAATCTACAAATAAACTTTGGATTTATTTTTTTAAAAAATTCTATGAGAATCATGATAAAAACTCCCTAGAAAATATAAAAATTATCAAGGTATTAATATTCCCTACAAAAACAACATTCTTTAGAAACATTCTATATTTGGAATTCATGTTCCTCTGAATTGAGCATCATTACAACATATAAAAATCATTTTTAGTATGAATTCATCGCTGTATAGAATTTTATTCACAGTGATCCTTCAATCATAGTTTGAATCTCAATCTCATTAAAATAATGTTGATTTAAAATTCAATAAAAAATAGCTATTTCATTGTCTTATAACATCATATGGAACTCCCAATAACTTCTAGAAAATATATATTTTTATAAAAACATCATCTTAAGTGTAAATTAACTATTATGATCTTCTCTTCACTCTACTTCATTTACTAATTTTTGACATTAAATTTATATAATAAGAGTAAAATGATTCTTAGAATATCAAAATAGAATTTATAAGGTCAACATTGACTCTTTTAAAGTCCTTTCATTTATTTCATGATATCAAAAAATTAAACATAAAATGTTATAAAATAACTCTTAGGATGTTATAATTTATTCTTACAATGGACTAGGGTCAATCTTAGAAATTCAAAAAATGGATCTTAGGAATTAATGCCTAGTTTTATTATCTACAATAAGGATGAATTGAATCTTATGGAGATATAATTACTATTACAAAAAATCACATATCCAATTTTTCTCCTCCAAAATTAGATTTATACAAGTATTCAAGTAATTAGAAACCATTTAATATTCATCTTAGTATATCTCAAATAATCTACCAATTATTAAAATTAACTTTAAAAGACTGTGAAAAAATATGAATATTTTCAAATTTCTTGAAAAGAACACTAATTACATTTCTAACCTATGTTTACTCAAATTTTAGATTTATTATAACCATAAATTCAACTTAAAATTTCAAAAACAAATATTCTTTTAAAATACTAATTTAAGAGATTGAATCACTATATTCATTACACGTTAGGATAAAAACACCATGAATATATTAAATTTAAAATTAATATTCATTTTCTTATGTCGATAATAAATACATTGTTATCCTCAAGAAGGTTCATTAATCCCTCTATTTTGATTTGTTTTTGTAAAAAATCATAAATTTCAGTTTCAATCGACACGAAAAAATTGACCCCCTTAATCAGAGAAGAAACAATTTGGAAATTCCATTACACACACTCAATAATACATGATCATTGAAATGTTAAAAATTATTTTTATCTCCCTTATTTATCATAAAGTCAAAGTTAATTTGGATGAGGTTGTACAAAATTTCATAATGAAAAGAGTCACAAACAATCACATATAAGTTTAAATGGTACAGAAAAGTGTATAAAACATGTGTAATTGAATCATAAATCAATGATATCCCCTAATAATATTACAAGATATACTATCTCTAAAAATTATATTAGAAAAAGAGAGACTAATTTTACATTAACAATTCTCGCATTCACAAATCAAACACATCAAGGCAGCTCCAAAGTAGTAGGTCCAGATACCCCGTATAAATTACTTATTATATTTTTATAATTTTTTCAAAAACATTAAATCATGAGATAATAGTCAATATATAACATGTCACACTTTTGAGAAGTGGGATTCACTATAATTTTCAGCCTCAACTTATTAAAATATCCTATTGTGATATGGTTGGTGAATATAACAAGAATTTATTTTGTAGATAGAGCAAACTCAAATTTTATAAATATTTCATCCACCATTTCCTATAGAAATTCATATTTAATATATATAATATTGGATCCAAATGTTTTTACTAGATTCATAAATGTGTTTATGAATATTTTATTCACATATCCTATCATAAATGGGTATTATGGAATAACCTTCATACCGTTAACTTTTTTCTTCATCAAGATCATGTCTATAGCTACCACCAATGTAACCACATATTTATCTTTAGGGAATATGAAGGTTAGAAATTATTTATTCTTTGATAAAATTTTAACACAACTATTTCCAATGAATAAATCTCTAAAAAATATTGATATCTTATCATCAAATCCATCTTTCTAGATATAATATAAAAAACCTTTAATATCCTAATCACTTAAATTCTAGTCCATCAACACATAATTCAATGTATTTGATATATTTATTAGAGTTATATTTGAAACAAAAATATGTTATATGTTGAGAACCAATTTTTTTCACAATAAGTTACAGTAGATACTATATGAGGTCTTTAATATATGTGGTATAAAAATTTAATAATTAATCGTATTAATTACCAATCAGTAATTTCTATCCCTTCTCTATCCTTGATATGATTTGATCTTACTTCAGTTGGGGTAGAAGATCATTTATATTCATGATTATCGATTGAAAGAGGATAATATTAGTCATTAAAATTGTATTATTCTTGTGTTTGAAAGTCCATAAACACCACTTTTAATGAAATTTATAAATTTTACACCATTTCACATCACATGTACAATTCATGTTAAATGTTATAATATTGTCCGAATCAAACGTCTATTTTTGGAAAACATTATATTCATTAATTGAATTTTTTATTTTGAGATATTATTTTTCAAAATAATTGAATATTATTTATTTTAGGATCAACGGATAAATCACAACAGAAGATGGAGGTTTTTGGAAATTAACGCAGAAATGTCTAGACAATGAATAATTTTCATTAGGATCTTTAAATAAAAGTGGAGCCCAAACTTAAAGGTCAATGAATCTAAAATGTTTACAATAGAAATAGAAAATGTTTGGGATCATTTCATTTAAATATGGAAAGATCTAATTGTGAATTTTTCAAGGATATCCATGCATCCCATGTTGACATTTAATTTATGTGCTTTATTTGAAGGGAAATTAATCAATCCCACCAATTTTATCATAAAATTCAAATGGATGATGCAATTAGAATGAATGTTTGATAGATATTATAGGAATATTGGAATAAGATAATTAATATCTATAACAATAAAATATTCATCCATTTTCAATGATATATGTGAATACTAAATTGGTGGGGTGAATCATAGTGAATTTCTATGTTAACATTCAAATAATCAAATATCATATTTTCTACCACCCTATTTTTCACTCCAATAATTAATGTGGAATGAATTTCATATTGGTTGATTAACCTTAGTTTACTAATTTGACTATTTAATGTAGTTATGGTTAATGAACTAGTTTCAATTTATTCTATCAATTGTAATTTTATGCTTTCATTTTTTTAATAAAACAAGTCTTTTTCCATGTAAATTTTTTCAATAACATTACTTTCATAATAAATTTTTTATTATTTTATTTTTCTATCCTATTTTTTAACATTTTGATAATGTTGAATCATGTAGTGAGTTTATTTACACCAAAAATTATGAAATTACTCACACAATGGTTGAGTGTGTGTTATTTTTGATGTTTTCACTTCATCAATAATGCTTCTCTAAGTTTAATTTCACCTTCCATTGAGATAATTGTAGAAATATATGGACAATGTAAGGTCTAAAAGATAAAATTAAAATAGAGAAAGTGGGGGGGTTTCAAATCAGTTTTTCACTTTTTTTAAGTCTTAATACGTTTTTAAACAAAATCCTTGATCACTTTTAAGATTTATTTCCTTATCAACTTTTTATAAGTACTCATACAAAAAAATTTAGTAATAAATATAACAACAAAATATTTATAAGGTTTAACCCTAGTGTGAGAACTTATATCCTTTGAATAGACACTCTTATGGGTCTATGGAAATTCAGTATTTTTATTATGTGAATAAAACATGTGGAAACTTTTGGTAGACACCTTCTATCTCCTAATATGATATATTATAGTAACTCACCTATGTTATAAATGTATTATTACAAAAAATTGATTCAAACAAAATAATAATGAATTTTTTTCAACTTCTCCATAATTTAATAATTTTAATACTTTGTCCCATTTTTCTAGATCTGATTTTCTCAATATTATGAGGTTAATACGATTATCCACAATCAATCTAAAATTCTCAAACTCTACGTAGAAACTCAATATCAAAGACTAAATATGATGTACCCATTATCAATATAAAAAACTCACAATCTAAAAAATTCATTAATATAATCTTTTTCTGTCTAATTAACTCAATCTTATTGACTCAATATGACCGTGATAAATATGTTCTATATTATTTTAGTAAACAAACTTTAGGTGTCTAAGGATCCTAATGATATCTCTACCTACAAATTACTTTCAATTGATTCGTTTAGCACTTTGTCTATTCCTCTTACATAAAAATTTACCAAAGACGAAATGGCTTGTGAAATTCTTTATAGGTGACTCAGAAGACAAAATGTGGGATTATTTAAAACATTCCCTTCATCCCCAAATTAAAAAACTCCCAAAAACTCCCATATTTAAAAATAAACATTGAATTATTCAATCCTCCATAGATTTATCTAATATTTTTGAAAAATTGAATATCATGTTAGACCTCTTCAACTCTCTATAAAATAATTGGAATTTTATTTATTAGTCTTATTCATAATCATATCATTATAAAAATATTTCTTTCTTAGATCATTAGGAATTTTTCTCCTTCTCAACTCATTAATAATCTATTTCATTATCAACATTTTTTGAATTATATTTCCTTCTCATTTCATTATGAGAAATCTATTTCCTTATCAGCTCATTAAGAATTTTTTATCCATCTCAACTCATTACAAATATTTTTCCTTATTAGATCATTACCATTTATGATTCTTTCTCAACTCATTTTGATATTAATATCCACTACAGAGTTACTCATATTATCATTCTTTCTCAGAGTTTGTTTGATTGAACCCTCATTACGATTGAATTCTCATTATGATATGATTACAATTATGATGGATTTTATTATTTCAATAGAAATCCCAGTACGATGATTTTACCTAATAATGGAATGTATTAAATTGTTAATCCACTTATGAACTTTTAAAATCATAAAAATTTATTATAATGAAAC
Source organism: Viscum album (assembly GCA_963277665.1). Classification (NCBI taxonomy): domain Eukaryota; kingdom Viridiplantae; phylum Streptophyta; class Magnoliopsida; order Santalales; family Viscaceae; genus Viscum; species Viscum album. Next base: position 510,433,572 of record OY728142.1, on the reverse strand, counting down.
ATTCCGACTTTTGTATCTGATCATTTGTGTCTGGATTTATTGAATCTCATAAAGAATTTTTCTTGATCAGTAGAACTGATTAAATTAGTAAAATTCCACCATTTCATGAAAAGCTTTTATAGTGATAGTTTTAATGATTTTTTGGAACACCAAGATTAGAAAAGTATTGTCTAACTATGATTAAAAAGTATGAAAATATTCTAACTCATGACATCACAAAATTCATTCAAAAGTCTTAAGCAACAATACAAATTCTTAATAAAACAACTTATATCTTCATAACTCAACATGTCATTTCATTCTCTGATTATGGAAACAGAAAACATGTAGTAATTAATAATATCTTACCTTAATTCTTTTGGATAGGTTTATTTGAATCTAATCAAAAAGAATATAAAACTCCATGAATAGTTATTCTTAAACTGATCCACTTAGTTCTGAAAAAATCATTTTTTGAAACAACACAATTCTCAGCCTTTATGTTTGGGTTTGGACATTCATCTACTTTAAAAATTTATATATTTATAATTATGAATGATAGTTTTTGATTCTTTAGTAAAAATCATTCTTATACAAAAAATGATAGTTTTCAAAAAATAAAAAAAATAAACAATTTATCACAAAGTTTCTTTAATCTCCCCTTTTAGATTTTTTGACAACCTTCATTCAACAACCTTTTCAACTCTCAAAATGTTATAACAATTTTACATTTGAAAAAACTCAAATTTTAAAAAAAAATAATGTTTTGAATTCTATCAAAACATATCCTTTTAAAAAGATATTGTCCTAACACCACACAACTTTATAATGTATTGTTTTTTAGGGGATTCCGCCACTAAGTGGAATGAAAATTTTGTGTCCATTTAGAGATAAACATATAATAACATTTATTTCTATTTAACTAATTTTATGAAAACCACAACATTAGATCCTAATAATAAAGATAAGTAAAAAATTCTTACAATGTTAAAGGTTGTTAATTTATCTCCTCCTTTGTAAAAAAAATCCACTACACAGTATGGGTAGTTCCTTATAAGGTTTAATAATTCATTGGAGTAGGATAATCAATAATTTTCGACCCAAATTTCCAAAAAACTACTTTCAAAATTTCTTTTATAATGATATCAGTAATATGATACATTGTTGAAATGTATTCCAAAAAAACATCTTCACTTGCATCATTCGGTTTTCTAAAGTAAAACATTATATAAATGTGTTTTGTCTTGAATTTCGATCATGATTTTCAGAAATATCAATTTCACATTGATTTTAAAAAATTATATTCAATGGTTTGTAATCTTTTAATTTCAAATCTTCCAGAAGAAAATTTATCCACACAATTTGAGACAAAGTCTATGTAGCTATTACATTTTCTAATTTATCTGTGATCAAAGTTACTGATATTGTTTTTTTATGATTCCTACTCACAAAAAACTCACCCAAGAAAAATGTTTATCCGGAGCATGATTTAACATCATTAAAATCTCTACCCAAATTTGAATTATTATTAACATGACACATTAACCCAAAATTTATTTTTTATAACAAACCATGTGATATTATTCCTTTAAAATATCATATAATTCTATTTGATGCCATCATATTTGGTTCTTTTAGATTACTATGTTATCTGGTCCACAAATTCATAGTATAAACATTATCAATCCTTGAGGATCTTATGTAATGTATAATTCTGATAATTTTTTAAAGACATTGTGATTCACACTTTTTCCAAACCCATCATTACTCAACTTTGTGATCATAGATATAGAAGTAGTAACTTATTTGGTATCATCCATCCCAATCTTCTTTTACAATTTTTGGTAAAACATTTCTTGAGATATGAAAATGTATTTTTCCTTTTTTTGAACATGTAATAAAATGAAAAATTTTAATTCTCCCAACATTGAAATTTAAAAAATCATCTTATTATGACAAGAAAATGCTTTAAAAAAATCTTCTTTGACACTAGTTAAAATTATAATATCTACATAAAAAAATTTAATTAGAGTGTTAGAGACAAGATCTTTCACATATATATTGTTATCAGTTTTTTCATTAGGAAATATAAAATTCTCAATAAATTGTCTTGTTTTGAATACTAAGAACGTGGAGACTATTTCATCCCATAAAATTAATTAATTAGTTTGCAAACATTTTTTTCATCCTTATCAAGTAGAGACCCACAAAGTTGTTCAATGTCAACTTCTTCCTCAATCTCACCATTTAAGAAAGTTGACTTTACATCCATCTCAAAAACACTGTAACTCAAATACGCGGCCACCAAAAGAAACATTCTAATAGTTTCTAATCTTTCAATAGGGGAAAAAGATTCTTTAATATATGCACCTTTAACCTATGCGTGACCTTTACTAAAAAATACTGGAATTGTTTCTGGAAACTTTTCAATGTACATTTAACATGTATATATATACCGAAAAGGTTTTGATAACATTTTTATACTTTTAATGAAACTAATTATCATGATTCATTATTCTAAATCAGACCGAAATCATAATTTATATCATCAACAAATTATTTTTATTGAATATATTCTGAAACCGATAATACTTCACCTTTTGAGATAAGTGATGTCTAGTTTTCTATTATCAAAAATCGTCTTGACAGAATTAGAGCCTTAGGATTTCAATTATTATTTTTGGATTCAACATGTTTTTATAAGGGGGAAATTATCAATGTTTCTTTTCTGTACGAAAATTCTTCATCACATGATTCTTCTAAATCTTGGTGCGGATGTTTGGTGTTAGAATCGTTATTATTGGAAATCTCCAACTTATCCTCCTCTAAATTCTCAATAATTGTTTTAATAAATTTTGATTTTCAATTACTTTCACATCATATGAATACACCAAAATTTTGAAATGTGTGTTATATTAATTATAAATTCTCACATTTGTTGAATAAACAATAAAATTTCTTTCCTCTCCTCTCTCATAAAACATTCCAAAATACGGATTTTGAATTTTGAGTAGATATGAACTTCCAAAAATAATTGATGTATTCCAATGAAATATTGTTTTTATACAACATTTCATAAGGTGTTATGTTTTATTTTAGTCTCAGTAAGAATCTATTGTGAACATGTACAATAGTACTATCATTTTATTTCTAGTAAAACATTGAATCATTTCATTCTCCTAACACACTTCTTCTCATTTTCACCAAGATAATAGTATTTTCATCTACTACTCTAGTTTTTTGTGATGTATAGAGTTCACTATGTTGATGTTTGATAACATGTTTTCTTAGATAAGAATCAAAATCATTATTATTTAATTTGATACCATAATCTATTATCAATATATTTAGGATCACCCCCATTTCATTCTCAACATCTATGCTGAAAAATATTAATAATTCAATGTCCTCTAACTATGGTTTATAAACATGATATTTTTCATCCGAGTGAAATCATAAATAAAATTGATAAATTATATATCTCCTTTTACTAATTTTTGTCTCATTATTTACATAATTGGTAATGAATATTATCAAGAGGTATGTTATACTGAACCTCAAATATCTTATTTCATTTATTAGACATTCATCCATTCATAAAATTAATACATACATCTTATTATCTTATTTTCAATTATTATATGTTTTTGATAACATAAACCATATATTGTTTTTTTCATTCCTCTCTTCCTTGGGTGGCTGTGTTTTGTGTTCCACAAATTCTTTTCATCTTCATCACCCATGTAAAAAGAGTTATGAAACCCTCATATTAGGAAAATATTTCCACTAGTTATTTCTCCTTTTGGGATTATTTTCCCATCATTAAAACATCTGATGATACTATAATGATTTCTAAAAACATCTTTTTTTACATCATCACTAATATGGAATACACTATGTACGTTATGTTTCATACCTTAAACAACAAAACAACCTTATATTTTAACATTCCTGCTTCAATATTAGCCATTTTAATTCATTTAATTTTTCTGAAACTATCATTACCAAAGTCATCAAAACATCCATAATGATTTTCAATATGTTTCAATATCATAAAATCAACATTCATGTGTGAGAAACAATGAATATAATGTATCTTTGTTTGGTAATTTATTACTTACATTCAATTTCATCTAAATAACCAAAGCTATTTACACGACTTTCTCCTTTCCGACCCCCTTTTCTTTTCTATTATAAGAAACTAGTTTCAAAAGGAGTTTCATATAATTTTTTTATAATGATAACTACCATTATCATATCATTCTCAAACATATTACAAACATTAAAATTTATTTCTTGGTGGAATGTTTCCACCATCTAGAGGATTAAATTTTTCTATATTATATATGTTAGGAAAGTTTATAATTATACTTTCACCATTTCATACAATTTTCTCAAAACATCATCCAGGATAGGATATGAGTTGCAAAAAATTATATGCCCTATTCCATGAGACTCTATAACCCTAGTAATATCAATCCAATTTTTATTTCTATTCATGAAAATTCTTTCTCTATATAATCTTTATTGTGGATGGTAACTTATTTCAACTCTAATATACTCAGAATGTGAACCATATTTTCTTTTGAATAAGTTTTCTAATTTTTTATATTTCATAGGTTTCTCATATAAATTCTCTACCCCTGATTCCCCAACATCATTTTCAGAACCTGAAATGTTAAAAGAATCATATGAGGCATTAAATTTGGATAGTGAAGATTTCACCTGATTCTTGTATGGAGCCTTATAAATAAATCTATAAGTTTCAACATTTACATTTGAAGCATTGTTAAAATTATCCATCATATTCCTAAAAGAACATTGTGACTCAAGTGTATTTTATTGAAACCCGTTAACATATTATTCCTTAGATTCTATCTTATTACTGAGATATTCAACCATATTTTATTCGACAATATTTTGATTTAACTTAAAATCTCATTAATATATTCACCCTCTAATGTGATGAAATATTTTATTCCTTCAGAAAATTATTCAAAAGATTTCATTACCATTATTATTTCTTTCATGGGAGTTTTTTTCATCAAGACAAGTAACAAGTTATGTTTACAGATTATACTCTCTAAAAAATTATTTTCCACCTTCTTCTCTATTTGAGGAATCTTTTTTTATTAAATTTTCTAATAATGGTTTTTAAATTTTCTAAAGATTCATATTTAGTAGAATTGTAGTTAGTTGAGTCGGATTCATCTTTTTTACCCAATATACTTCTTTTTTTTCTATTAATATTTTACTAGTATTTGTTGGATGAATTTTTGTCTAAATCATTATTGTTCTACTTCTTCTATTGTGGTTTTTCATTGGAATAATATCAATATTCTCCAAAATTATTGTTTAGAAAATTCATTTTAAAGTTTCTGATTCTACCACACTCAATAAATTTGAGTGGAAGTTAACCTCTATATTTCCTTCTTCCTATACAATATTTTCTAAAGATAAGAGATACAGTCTTATCATTCAACTCATCATCTTTTTTATCTTCATACTCAAAAATATCTTCTTATTTAACATATTGTATTTTCATCATTATTATAGATTCAAAATCCATTTCATTATTTATTTGATTTTTTAAAATTGGATATTTTATCATTTCATAATTAAATATAATGTTATGTAATTCCACAAGAGATAAAGAATCATAATCTTCTAAGGATGATATATTAGAATCTAACATGTGAAAAAGGTTTCTCATAAGTTTCATCAGAATTTTAATATCATCTATGACATTTCTAAATCCTCTAATGTTGTAAACAATTTCATTTGTGCAGGTAAAGTAGCCATCTATACATTATTTCTCTCTCATTCTGATGTATCAATACCTACTATAACATATTTTTATTTTTTCAACCTTCACATTAGTCTCCAGTTCGAAAATTATATCCAACCTTCCCCATATAATTTTTCAAGTATTGATACGCATGAACATTTAATAAACATTCAATGATAAAGACATAAGGAATACATTTTTAGCCTTTCCATAAACTTCTATATTAATCTTATCCGCAAACATCATAGGATAATCTTTATCAATAGGTGGAAAACCAATTATATCCACATCAAAAACATCAAGGTTAATGTATTTAAGATGAGGAATATTCATATTTTTTGATCCATAATAATTTATATCATCAAAGGTAGTAATTCCTTTATAATGGGTAGAATTTATATTATAAAAGATAATGTTTCAACAAGAGAGAATATAATCTTATCCAAATTTATTTTCTAAAGGATTGAATAAAAATTCAGTGGGGGGGGGGGGGGTGAGTCAGTTGATCACTTTTTATACGTTCGAATACTTTTTAAAACATAACCCCTATAAATTTTTATGATTTTTTCCTTATCATATTTTTGTAAATACTCCTACATATAAAAGTAGGAAATCATGTAAAGCACAAATGATTTATACTTTTTAGCATCAGTGTGATAAAATAAATTATTTCTATTACTACTCTCATGGGTCTATAGAATGTAACTATTATGAATAATTGAATAAAACATGTGCCAACTCCCGTTAGATGCCTTTAATCTCCTGATATGAAATATTATAATAAAATATATCAGTTTAAAATTTTTTTCTTATTAAACAATCAGTCCAATCAAATGAATAAATAATTTTTTCATAATGAAACATAATTTCTAAGTCCAAATCTACAGTTCTATTTTTCTTAAAATGATTTTTTCATTATGATGAGGTCAATAGGATTCTCCTTAGTCAAAATATGCATCTCGAAGTCTTCTCAGAAACAAAATACAATGGACTTAATACAATAAAACCATTCTTAATCTGAAAAACTCAAACTCTGCCCAAATTCTCAATACGAGCTTCTTTAGACCGATTGAATCAATCTGATTGACTCAATATGATCTTTTCAATATGATCTTCGTGAATATGACCATACATAATATGATAACAAATATTCACCAATCTGATCCTCCTCATGAAATATATTGCTAGAAATTAATTGCACCTGATTCCATCATCGCTCTGCCTTTTATACTTATGTGAAAATTTATTGCTAAAAAAATGATCTGAGCATGTATTTACTCGAGACTGAAAAAAATCAAAAAAAATTAAAACTATCCTCACTTCAAAAAATCAGAAAAACAAAAAAAATATCTTTCATATAAACATAAACTATGACTTCTTTAATCCTCTATATATTTCTCTAATATTTACACAAAATTTAGTTTTATGTTTTGCCTCTACAACTCATTATAAAACATATGTAAATTTCTTATTAGTCTTCTTCGAAATCAACTCATTTTGAATAAATTTTCTTCTCAGATTATTAAAAATTTTCTCCTTCTCATCTCATTACAAATCTATTTTCTTTCCCAAGTCAATAAAATTATTTTTTCATATTATCTCATTAAGAATTTTATTTCCTTCTCAAATAAGTGTTAATTTTTTTCCTTCTCAGCTCATTAAGAATTCATATTCCTTCTCATCACATTATAAAATTTCATCCCTTCTCATCTCATTATGAATTCTATTTCCTTATCATCTCATTATGAATCTCTTTCTTTCTCATATCATTGTGATTTATGCTTTCTCATCTAATTATGATATTGCATTCTTATTCAGTATTATTTTGATTGACATTCCTTCTCAAAGTCAATTAGATGCAATACTCATTACGATGTAATTGTCATTATAATGAAATACCCATTACGAAAGATTTTATATTACAATAGAAATCCCATTAAAATTATTTTCCATAATGACTGAAATTATTCATTGATTAATCTAGTTAGCAACAATTAAATTCATAAATATTCATCATAATTACACAATTTAACTTTTAGATCAGATCTTTTGTTTCCATATTTATTGAATTTGATTAAGACATTATATTGATCAATAGAACAAATTTATTAATTATGATTCCCCCATTGCATCAAAAGATTTTATCATGATGTTTTCATTATTGTTGAGAATTCTATGATAAAAATACATCATCATATTGTGAATTGAAAGTATAAAAACATTACAACTCATGAATTTAGAATCTTGTTTCAAAACACATCATTAAAAATATGACTTATTCACTCAAAAACATCTTTCTTTATAACTCAATAACCTTGTTATATATCTTATTACGAAAAAGGAAAAGAACTATTACTTATCAATTTATACATCTAATTATTTTATATATGAAGATCTTAATCTGATGTAGATGAATATGATACTCTAAGTTTGGTTCATCTTAGTCTGATCCTCTGATATCAGAAAACATCCTTATTTAAAACAATACTGTTTTCCCCCATTATGTTTGGGTTCTTAAAATCAAAACATTGAACTATCTTATAATGATCATTTGGATGTATTTTGTCTGATTTGTGAATAAAAAACCCATTCTTAACAAATAGTTTTGTCATCAACCAATGTAGAAACATTATTAAAACTAATTATCACAATTGTTCGTTAATAACCCATTTTGTGTTTGGATTTTGGAGAGTTTATTGGGGGTGTATATGATGTTATTTTATGTTATTAAATTCTTAAATTATTTATAATGTTTGAGAGTTCATTTCTTTGAATTATTTAATTATTCATTCTCAATAACTTTAATGACAAGACTTTTTGAGTACTAGTATGATAAAATTACACATAGTGATCCTGAAAGTGTTCCTATAATTGAATCAGTGATTATCCATGGGAATTATTATAGATTAAATTGTTCAATGATGTTAGGGAATTCTCTCATATATTGGATACCTCATGAACTAGTGAACTAAAAATTCATTGGAAAATAATTACATCCATTCTATTCCTAACAAAACCCTATTATCAACCCATCACCATTAATTGTTTTAGTTCAAGTCATTGTGTTTTTTTATTTTTATTTAAATTAAATCATTAGTTAATCAATTAAAATCTACCCATATATTTCCACTTCATAACCAATCCTCCCATAAAATCTGAGTGTCTCAAGGTTACTTCTTATACCCATATGAATTCTATAACCAGAACTTTTCTAAAAATGACCACATACATCATAAAACATGGGTAAATTAGGGTGAATCCCAATTTTGTTTCCATTTTTATTAACCCAAGTGAGTCACCTTATAAAATAATTTTATTCTCACCAATTTATCTTTTCATATCCAATTTATCTTACCTTTATGCCATTTTTTTTCATAGTGCATGTACACCAATACATGTGACCATTTAAATCATCTAGTTATTTTGGATAATCCGATGTTTGAGGAGTTAATTAGACCTATGAGTATCTTTCAATTAGATCCAAATATTCCTAATAGTCTATATTCAAACATTGATCTCAATCCAATGGAGATATTTAATGAAATCCACTAATAAACCTGGGTGGGAACAAAAATAAAAATCCAAATGAGGTAGTCCTAAACATGGGGAATGCTGCTGATCAGACATTGGATGACTACCTTACAACCTCTTAGACCAATTAACCCTCTTATAATAGGACTGATTCCATAGGTTATGTCAAATATATTTTAAATCTCATTTTTATAACCACATTCCAACCTTTGAATGGATGGAGTCTCATATATTGACTTCATGTTTATGATTTAGATGATTTTATTGAAACCATGTGCCCACTAAATGAAATTGAATAAGTTAAAGTTAAACTCATTACATTATATCTAATGGATAACAAATTAATTGGTTATAAAATTTGATAACAACATCAATTTACTATTGGTAACAACTACAATTATAATTCTAAAAAAATACTCCCCCCATCACAACACTACTTAACATAAAAATAACATCCAGTTTTTCTCTAAAAAAGCAGGAGAAACATTCTATGAACCATGGGAAATGTCCAAATACACATTAAACATGGTACCAAACAATGGATTCCAAATCCCAGAACACATGATAATTATATATAAAGGGTTTGGGATAAGTTACAAAATGTTTATTGACATTATTTTTGATTGATCATTCAAAAAAAAATCCACAAATTTTGTTTATAAGTATTATGAAAAGTTTGTTGAATTGAAACAATCCTGGGTAATAACACCTTACAAGATTAGGAAACCCAAATATGATGGAATGTATAACCTCTAAAAAGAATAAAATCATTGAGAAATACATTTTCACACACTAGGAAGGTTGAGGAGATTGATCTTTGGAAGGTCCTCAGAATCCAAATTGTTCATCGTATTTTATTTTTTTGAAATACAAGTTCATAAGACGAACAACTTCTCAACCATTCCTTTTATCAAAGAGGTTTTTTCAGAGGACCACTATCCAAGGTTATCGGATATGAAATCAAAAATTCATAGTACCAAAACACTTTCAATCTAATGTACAATGACCATCTAGTATTCTGTTTGAATGAAAATCAAAAGCCAACACAAAAATAATGTCTATTCCCATACCCTCATCAATATTTTTAAACACATTACTGGTTTCAATCACATCTAATCTAATATTAACATCCACTCATCAAATTCCAACAACATATTCCGAAACCTAATAAAATTTGAGCCAACGGCCAAGTACACTTTTGGGGTAAAAACTCAACACAAGCCCCTACCCATTCCATACCATAGAAAGTCCTTGATGACTTTTTTAATAAAATGGATAAAATAAACCGAGAAGTCTCATAAAATAATAATGAACTAAAAATAATAAAAACTAGAAATGCACTCATGCCAACTAAAGTTGTTTCTCCCACAACCATGCTAGGAGAGTCTAGTTAGAAATAAACCACTAATGAATAACTCAATGTGGTGGCTATTTTAATGAGTGGGAAACCCATTAAAAACATGAGACAATCATTCCTAATACATGAAATTATTTAATATCTCAGGAAAATAATGATAAAAACTCATTGAATTGGAAAATAATACCAATAATGTTGATTAACCACCCCATTCCAAGAATATCTAATTGCTGGCTCCATTCCCACAATTTATGAGAGGAAAATCCATTCTCGAACAAAACGAATCATTGAGTGAAATCCGATCACGTGTTATGATGACAATACCACCTTATTGATGCAATATAAACCATAAATACATATCAAATTTACTAGAAGGACATGTATACATTCAAAAGGATGTGTTCATATAAAAATCCATGTCTTTATAGAATCTATTGTGAGTACCACAATCTAAGGAATCATGCTGACTATGCTAAGAGGGATAGGTTGTAGTTACATCAATGTTGAAGTTGGAGAGAAAATTTTTACAAGGAATTATGTGATATTAGTGATAGTGTAAACAAAATTCCATAAACATTTTATTTTTAGTTAGGTCTCAATGATCTCTAACCCACTCTAATCACTCTCGATCTTGTTAATGACATTTTTCTAATTCCAAAGGGTATCTTGAATAATGATTTAGTGAAATGTAAAAATTTCATTTACCATGATTACATTGTTTTTCATGAAAATCACCCAAAATTAGGTTCAAGGGATAACCCCCACCCAATCATACTAGGTTATCTTTTCTTAGAAATATTCTACTTAGTCATTCATGCTTGAAATGGGAACATAGAAATTACTTTTGTAAATATGATGCTTGATATCAAAATATATAACATGAGCACTCATTTTAGTGATAATGAAGATGTTCATGTGGTGAGTTTGATATATACTATTGAAAATGTTCTTGAAAATGATCATGTAATTGATAATGGATGTCTATGTAAAGAAAAATTATTTTTTTTCATTCACATGAGGGAAACTTGTATCAATGGATTTATTATCATTTAGATAGATCCAATAGTGTTTTTTCAAGATCACTGATCAATAATCTATTATGGGAAACCATAAATTTTAAGTCCATTTTAATTTATGAAAATCATGTATCAAATTTGGTGGTTGAAACATCTGCTCAAAAGGAAACTATTTATCAAACATATTTGGAATCATAAATTGAGTATAATTATACATCTCAAGTTATATATGAATATATCATACAAGCTGAGCTTTGATTAATGGTCGATCCTCTGTCTCCTTTGAATTCAATCATAGGTTATAAAAAAAGCATTCTACTATCATTTTATCCTCTCTCAAATCTAATGATAAAAAAATTATTCTTCGTGTATGAAGAATGATTAAAAATGAATTTGATGGACCCTTTTTTATATTCGTGGGATTATCCTATTCATTGGTACTGATAAAAATTTTCTTGAATCAATTTACAAACCTTCCCACCAACCCAAATGAAGACATAATCATGATTTAATTGATGTAAAGTGAATTATAATCCTTAATATTTTGAAATTTATTATTTCTTAATATGGGGGTGGGGAGTTCATGTCGATCTAATGAGTTTAAAATAAACAATAACCATGAGGAAACCTGAAGTATTAATTTTTACTATTAATGTTTTATCATTGTTTGTGATTTTTTTTCTATTATGGGTATCCCCTCGAGGTTTCCATTATGATATAATGAATCTTTGGTGTGATATATAGTAGTTGAAGAAATTATCATTTTAAAATAAAACCCATACTTTCTAAAGTTTAAACCCAACAATTAATCATTCCCAAGGATTTAACATGTAAAGTTAATCCAAATTTTCAAATTTATTTTTATGGTAAATAAACATCAGAAAGGTGGGTTTTACCTTTATTTAATTTCAAATAACTTATCTACCTATTTCTTCCAAATTTAAATATTTATCTTCTCTTCTCTTTTAACACTGAGGGATCTATCATTTTATTTTTGGGGACTGGAAATATTGGATTATAAAAAATTAAAATTAAAATATATATTTTATGATTAAAATTAAATTCAATGAAAACCAATTTATGTATCTATCCTTTCAGGCATAAATATGAATTGTAAAAAAGTAAAACTGAATGTGAACTGATTCTGAATTTCTTTTATTATGACATTAAAACATGTCTATCTTCATAAGCATAGTTTTGGGAAATTGAAGTTTTCTGATTTCACTGCAATAATTTTAATCATTTTAATAAATATTACATAATTAAATTATATTGAATTTTGGGTGTATTTTTGGTTTCTTTGGTCCCTTTCATCATATCATGGGGTTTGGGGTAACATTTAGATTAATTTGAGAATCAAAAAAATGAAAATAATGACCACATAGTGAAACATTCCGTCGAAATGATTTTTGTTCCAATCATGTGAATCATGAATCCATTAATTTTAAAAAATTTAGGATTTAAATATCAATTGTTGAACATGTGATTTAAAATATGTGTGGCATTCAGCACTTGGGGATCATTACTAGAATTTTTTGTTTCCTAGAGTTAGATTTTTCTTCTTTAATGTGGATAAAAACAAGAAAAAAGATAAAAAATGAGAAAATGAAAAAATATAAAATTGCATACTCATTTCGTGGTTTAATATGATTAACACCTAGATATTTTATTTTTCCACTTGAAAAAGAAAATAGCCCCCATTTATTTTAAGTTACACAATAAAACATGATGATTAATTGAAATTGGATGAAATGTGATGATAAATTTAAATGAAGGAATGGGATTAACCTTATGATATAATTGAGAACCTATATTGTATGGAAAATTTTAAAATGGTTTCATTATTGTTCTGCATGATTTATTTTGGTGATATTTGTATATTTATTTTTTTTCAAAAATGTAATTCAATAACATCTTTTTTGAGATTATTTTTACTCAAGACTAGAAAAACTCAAGATGGGGTGTGATTAGACACTGAAGGAGGATAACATTAATATCTAATATTTTAATATTTTTGTGTCATACATTCCATAAACACAAATTTTAGTTCATTTTATAAATTTTACTTCATTTCTCATCACATGTGAAATTCATGATTAAAATGAAAATTTGGGCCCAATTAATCATTAGTTTTTGGAAAAAATTATATTAATTATTTGAATTTTATATTTTGTGATATGATTTATAACATTTATTCAAAAAAATTCTTTTAGGATCAATGGATTAATCATAATTCATTTTGTATAATTTTGGCAAAAACACTGAAATTTTTAGACAAAGTATAATAGGCCTAAGGACCATCGAAAAAGTTGGAGCACAAATTTAAATCCCAATGAACATAGAATTTTTACTGTAGAAATATAAAAGTATTTAGATCATATATTGAAACTTCATATAGACATAATTATAATTTTTAAGGAGTTCAAGGGATTGTAAGTTGATATTTAATTTTGGGGCCAAATTTGGCGGCGCATAAATTTAGCTCACTAATTTTTTCATAACATTTGAACGATTGATCCAATTAGAATTAAATTTTTAAATCTATTATATCACACCTATAGTAATAAATTTCTATTATAATAAAAAAAATATTTAGCCATACACATTTCCATATTTGAATGGTAAAAAGGGTTGCATATGGGAAAATTTCTCGGTCATCATTGAAAAAGTCTATTTTCATTTTGTTTTCTAACCCTCCATTTGACCCTTATAATTAATGCGGATGAAATTTAATTTTGGGGCATAAAAACAAGGATCCGTTTATGACTATTTAAGGTTTTTTTGGTGAAGCAATTGGATTCATGGATTTATTTCATTTGTAATTTTACAGTTTCATTTTGTAATCACATTATTTTTTTGTGTTTGTTTTTTCAATCACTGTAGTTTCATAATAATAGTTTTTATTCTTATAATTTTTTATCCTTTTTATTAACAAGTTGATACTGTTTAGTCATGGTGTTAATTTATTCACCTAAAAAATTGTGAAATTCCTCATAAAATGGTTCAGTGATCAAATTTTTCATTTTTTTAACTTCTTTAATCTCACTTCATTAAGTTGACTTCCCCCTTCCCTTGAATTCCATAAATTAGTGGATGGATAAACATTTGTTTTTTTGATTATAAGGTGTTTCATAGGTTTTTATTTGATGATATTTGATATTAATAAATTCTAAAATTATTTTTATGACTTGAGAGTTACATTATTTGACTTATTTTATTTTTTTCTTCACCGACTTTAATACCTAGTCATTTTGAGTAGTAGTACGATCCAATTAAATGGAGTGATAAAGAATGTGATCCGAAAAGAGTATTAGTGAATAACCTTAAAAATTTTTTACAGATTAAATTGGTTGATTAATTTGGAGACTTGTCTAATTCATTGGTTACCTCTTCAACTATTGAAATGAAAATTCTTAGGAAAGTAATTACAATAAACCCTTAGGTTGTTCCATTTAATCATCGTCCAACTAATCACATATAAACTATAATTTTCCATCCATTTGGAAAACATTTCATAATTTTTGGGCTACAATATATTCCTTTTTTTTGATTTTATGAAGTCCATCAATTAGTGAAAAATGTTCATCAAAGTTAGTTAATTAAATCTAGGAATATCCTTTATAAAACAAAATTTCACTTTTTCTATATGAATCACCTTTAAAATAATTTATTTATCAAGACAAAATTTTTGACCCTATTATTGGATGAAAATCCAATGATTTGTTCTTTCCGATATACTATATATTTTTATTCATATCTACAATATATTCATTGTACTTAAGGTTTTATGTAGTATATTGATGTTTTTCAGTCACTAAAACTACTCTAAAAAGATTCCATGTTATGTTTATTTATCCAAACCCCCTTGTTATAATCAATAATAATATTTTAACTTCAATATTATTTTTCAATCTATTATGTATCCCTATTAACATTTTATCATCATCATCATCATTATAAATATATTGTAAAAAATATACATATTAAATCTAAATCAATCTATTTTATTTTGTGTCAGAAATAGGTATAGTTATATTGTTTTGATCCTCATAGTCTGTTGTAACACACTAAGATTTTGTGATTTTTTTGAATTAATTTAATCCTTTCGATATTTTTTATTTCATGATATAGTATATATAGTTTTTGTTATATGAATGCACCATAGTATTCTTATTTTTTATGTAACTACCCGTGGGGATTGCACTAAAAACAACACATAGTGAATAATTAAGTACATGAAACACTATGTTATCTATGTTACACACAACACTGAGTTCCTTTGATAGTTTTTATTAAATGCAAGAATGACTTTTACTAAACATCAAAAATACTATTAATATTATTATTATCATATTGGTTTAGATACCAAATATCCATTGGAATAAAAGTTAAAAGTAATATTAAATAAATTATGAAAATATTATTTAAACATTTATATAAAATGAATGTGTTGGTTATCATTTTCTAGAAATGAAAGTACAAACTATTTTAGAATAAAGAAATTCATTTTCTAAGAAAACATTTTTTATATTAAAACACGTTTTATCTCAATAAGATAAACAATAAAATAATTGATGATGTTTTTCAGTATCATTATTTATTAAATATTCAATGATTAATTTTGACTCTATTCAAATAAATTTGATATGTATAAAATAATAATTAATTGAATTTTATTAATAAAAAGGTGAATTTTTCTAAAAGGTAATTTTTCCTATTTTTAAAAGACAACCCATTTTAAAGATTTTTTATGAAAATTTTATATTTATTATTTTAAAAAGTTGAACATTATTTTTTGAAAAAATAGATCAACATTTTATTTGGAAGAATTTTTGGTACTTTTTGATGATGTTCCATTTTTTGATGAATAATGAAAAACACAGATTTTTAATTCAAAAATAATTAATAATTTAATTTAATTATATAGTTAATTTATATTTTTAATTTTTTAATGGTTTAATTGCATATATTTTCCATCAATTAATCTAATTTAATTAAATTTAATTAATTTCACAATGAAATTGGAAAAAAAAATTGATCATTTGAAAATTTTTACATCAAAAACCATCATTGTCATTCTATATATGTGATCTATTTAGAATTAATTCATACCAATTTGTTATTGGAAATTGTAAAAATGGATTAAATATTTGTAATGAGGATTATATATAATTTCATATATGTTCAACTTTGATTTTGATGAATAATATTACTGAATGTGTTTCAAATTAATTACAATGATAAAGAGGAAAATTATCTTCACATGTAACTAAACAATACAAATAATTGAAAATAACATATAAAAATGTAAAAAACCCCCTATAAAAAAATATTTTGACCCAATAATCTCATTTCGTGAATTTTGATCATTATTTGACCCACTTGTAACACCAAAAATATGTGTGGAATTCCATTTTCAAAAAATTTCAATAATTCCACTCAACTATAAAAATGTACTCACCCTCCCACTTCTTCACTCATATAAATACATTTTACTCACAGAAACTCTAATAAAATAATATTCCATAGTCCTTAAATTCATAATATAATCCTCACATTAGGAATAAATGTATCCAAAAAAGTCATTTGCTGCAAAACAAAAGGTGTTACCCATTGTAGTGGTAACATCCTTTATCAACTTATTTTTTTATTTACATTCTACACCCCTATATATCTTTTTATTACATGATAAAATAATAATAAAATTATCATAAATATACATTAATATTTTTAATATAATAATTTTATCTAAACTTACACACACTTCCATCTAATGGGTAATGAACGTATGTTTTTTTGGACATAAAACTACCACCTCACGAAATGATGCTGTTCGTTTTTCCTTTAACACCTATCATGTTTGGTAATTATGATGGTATATATGTTTTTAGTTTATATATATGATATTTATTATGAATTAATTATTATTTTATTATTATAAAAACCATTACTTCATTCTTTCTACTTTTTAAAAAATATGAGAATTTCATTTGTGGACGTGTGTGCTACTGCCTCCTCAAAGTGATGTGAATCATTCACACATTTCATGGAACAAATTCAATATGGGTTTATTAAACATATATAATATATATGAAATAATAATTATAGTTTAATGATAATTTTAATATATATATATATATGTTGTTTACATACTTTCTTTCAATATGATAAGAAAACGGAAACAACATTTTCATGTACGTACGGTCTACCGTCCCCATTAACAATGTATTCAGTTTAAAATATATATTTTTTATATTTTATTATAAATAAATATATAATTTCAATATATATTATTTTTATCATTATTTTAATAATTTAAATAAGTAAATCATGATCTATGTAAGTGGATCATAAATAATAATTCAAAACATGTTAGAAAAACATTGTAGTTATCACCACAAATATAACTTTAGCATGGAGTTATTAATGAAAGGATATTATAAAGTAATAATTCAATAATATATGGTAATATATATATGAACATGGGTCTTAGATATATTTATAATAAACTTATAATTATTATATAATATGTTTTAATGAGTATAACGTGATTCAAAACTTATGGTAAGGCTTTTCTCATCCGACTTTTCATATCTGTGACATACATGCCTTATTCACCACATATTTTTGTGGGTATTGTGTATAATACCCATGAATGTACTCTATGAAACCAATAATTAAATTTATGGGTATTTAAATATCCATTTAATGATATTTAATTCATGGGTTTTATGGTTTCAATGTTACCAAATCGTTAACATATTTTCTACCAATTTTCATTCTTTGAGACAAGTCGTGTTATTTATCTATATTATTATAAGAGGTTTATATAATGAAAATTAAAATATTATATCATTAATATAATTATTTTAATACTATTTTATGATTCATTTAATTAATTTTTTATAAGGGTAGTATGATTCATAGTTACCAATTGGTAAGAGGTTATTGAAACTGTCTCGTTGTTTATTGTGATTGTTTATGCTTCCATTAATGATATTTTATAATCCATCATTCAAGAACACTAATGAATTTTTTTACCTAGGGTTATTCATGATATATTCATATATTGGTTCTATTTTCACACTCATTGGTACATAATATAAATAATAAAGTATTTTTAATAAATTCATACTTTACCTCTCTCATCGGACGTAAATTTGTTTTCTTTAAAACCCATGTTTTCTAAAACGTTTTTAAAAATGTCTCCAAGATTCATCTATAACATTTAAAAGGGTTTTAAACCAATTTTGACACGTCCATAATATTTTTCCTTAGAAAATGTTTTTCAAAATTATTTATGTTTTGAAAAAAAAATTCCATCGAATAAATTATATTTTCCTCACATAATGTCTTTAAAGGATGTTTCCAAATTATTTTACATATAAGATAACATCCATTAGTGTTACTATTTTATTTATAGTGAAAGTATAAAGTAGTTATATTAAAATTTTATCTCTAAATGATTTATGTTATGAAGTCAGGATTTTTATGAAATCTTTTTCTCTTTTATGGGTTGTATGTTATTGAAACCCACCTCTTTTGGGGGGTAATGCTTTCATAAAATGATAATGAAACATATACATTTTCTATAAGTTGTGATACGGTGTTATGTTTATGATACCCATTTCATTTAATGGGTTATGATTTGAGTTATTATGATCTAATGGCACATGAATGTATGATTTCATGATGACATGTTTGGGACCTTTATCTACCTATACTGAAGTAGGAAAATAATTATATCTCTCATGATAGGCATGGATGAAATAGGGAGTGAACATAGTTTAGTAAAGGACCTTGTCTACTATGGTGGTCATCAGTGTAAACTATGACTACAAAGATGGTCATGATAGTGAACCATGGCTATCATGGTGGTCTTGGG
Source organism: Viscum album (assembly GCA_963277665.1). NCBI lineage: Eukaryota > Viridiplantae > Streptophyta > Magnoliopsida > Santalales > Viscaceae > Viscum > Viscum album. Next base: position 510,414,016 of record OY728142.1, on the reverse strand, counting down.
AGTGATCCTTGACAACAAATACGTTCATGTGATTGAACCATCACCCCAATATGGTGTGGAGATTGAACCAGTAATATTGATAATTCTCTAATAGTGATTCCTTAAGAGCTATGAAAATTATTTAATATGATTATGTGTCTTTCAAAAATTCTATGTCTTATTTAAATGTTAGGCTTTCTTGTATTATACTCTTGATTCCCCTTTGATTCAAATATTATGAATGACCAATCATTATTACATGATTTATGTTTATGATATTTTTTATACAGGGTATTATCTTGTATCATAAATATCACATTCTCATTACCTTATTCTATGGTTTATTCTTACATAACACCTTTGTTTACCCTTACTAAGCATATAAGATCACCCCTTTCTTATTTTTTACCTTATGTCATGATGAATGGTTTTAAATTGATGTAATAAATAAGAAGATATTAGTGGGAATCATTTAAGCTCATTCATTATGTTAGAATATTTTAAACCACGTTTCTAATGAAACTAAACTATTATGGTCCCCAGTCACATATTTTTTGTAATGTGTGAAATTTTAATCTAAAATGATGTAATATCCTTGTATGTTATGTCTTAGTCGCTATAGTTGTTATAGAAGGAAAGGAAGAATCAATCACTAAAACTAGGATTTGAAAAAATTTAGTGAGATCAAGAGGTATATTTCAAAGGATATGTATAGGGATGTCTCTAAGGATATGTAAATAGATAAAGAAAATTTTACCAAATATGTAATTAAATTTTGGTAATGGATAGAGTGAGTGGTTTTTTAGTAATAAATCAATTCCTAGATTCTATAAGTGGATGTTTCTCTAGTATAGATTTACCTAGGGGAAATAAATACTAAAAGGTGTGTCAAGGCTTGACCCAAGCATAACCCTATACAAGAAAATGGGACATTCTATAGATATGGATTAACAATCTCAGAGGATATGATTTGGGAATTTGTGAACTCTTGAAAAATGCTTGTCAAATCAATATAGAGTATTTCTATAAATAACCTAGGATAAAACTATGATGTCATAGATTAAGGAACTAGGTTTCATGATTTAGATATACTATAAGTATCTTTTCATGATAATGTGGTTTCATACGATTATAAGTGTTGATTACACTATAATTATTGGTGTTATTAAATTACCTTAAATAGAAGAAAATGTGATAAAATTGAATGATTTATATATGGAAGGAATGTATATTATACAAATTGATGCCCCTTGTGGGGATACCATGAAGAGAATCTGGAATGATGTATGAGTATTAGTTATACTATAGAAGATAACAGAACTGCATATGACATGTGAAAGGTTTGGGATGTTATAATGGAATTTTTTATATTAAATGTAATATGAATAGTTGTATTTACATTTAGGAACCTTATAATTTAATTCATATTTAATATTCTATGAAAGTGGGTTTTATGGAGTAAAATGGTGAAGCATGTGTCTTTGTATAATAATAAATTTGGATTATGAAAAATTTATAGGTTTTGGAATTCAACGATTAAGATATATGAATCATGAAATATATATCTTTTTCATTATAAGTTTTATTAAGTATTAAAAAGATATTTTGAATGGGGATGAATACGTAGAAAAGTGATTTAATGGAAAGGTGATATTTTAAACTAGGGGAACCCATCCCTTAATGTGTTCAGGATGTTCAAAAAAATTGTGTTTATCTTGGATAAAGAGATCATTGATTTGGATTGATTAAATTGGATGGTATTTACAACCTCAGAACTGATAAATTATTTTTTAGAAAATGTGTTCAATTTTATATAGGGTAATGTTTAAAATTCTTGGTAGTTATAGAAAATATCTTGTAATCAATAGAATGACAATTCATTCATATCTTCCCAAAGGATATATGTAAATTGAGGATATTACCATTTATTAAGGGAATATACGATTAGTTTATTCAGATGTTTGGATTATGAAAATAAAGAGTTACTTTATAATATATGTGGGATTAATGTTAATCTAATTTTGTGGCCTTATATATTATGTTTTTGACATCCATATTTTTTAACTGTTATAAGGTAAAACATTTTCTTAATAGTTTAAATTAAACTTTAGATAAGGTTTTAGAGATTAAAGTATTATCTCACTATATCAGTATTTAAATATGTTGGATAGATTTTTCTAACCATTTTTCTATGATGTTAACTCAATATAAATGGAATGAATTATCCTTATACCTCTGGATCTATTAAAACCTCAGAAATAAAAAATCAAACATTATTTATTAGAAGAAGTGGTGAAGTGGTAATTAATCAAGGCATAAAAAGAGCGATATTGTCCTAAAATAATGTAAGTGTATCTGCTTATAAAAACTCATCACCTTTTGGAAATGGGTATTGAAATATAATTTTGTCCGGTTTCCATTATTTTTTATGATATCAATGGAATCTTTTACACTTTTTCTGTTTATAGCTTTTTGGTTACCAACATTATACAAACCACATTTCCAATCACTCTCAATAAAAAAAATGACAGTTGGAGTTCTCTTCCATTTCTATGTTTTCACATCCCACTTATGTTCTCCAGGATGGATGTAACGCCCCGACCCTAGTTGCCTAGAGTCGGTGCATTACTTTGTAACATTGGCATGATCACAAGAAAGATCAAATCTCGAAAGACCGATTGGTTTAGTAGCCTTGGGAACACTAGATATATTCATAAGTTTTACATTACATCATAAAATGAAAAACTACTACAACAACATAATGTTTCCACACTCCACACTATAATCCCCTCATAATATCCCTGCAGGTCATTCATAACTTACATCTTCAATTCCTGGGAAAAAATAAAACATAGAAAAGGGGTGAGCTCAAATGCCCAGTAATGATAACAATATAGCGGAAACTTTCATCAATAAGAATAAACATTTAAGGCAATGTATAACTAAAACAAAAGCCTTTTAAACATGAACTTTAAACATGGTATGGCATAAATAAAATGAAATAATGCCATTTACTTATTCACATGGATATTCTACTAATCGAATAATCACATGCAAAAATCAATAACCACTTTCATAATGTTGGAATGCATAATGCCAGACTATCATAACCACATAGCCAAGGCCTCGTGCCAAGACTACAAATAAGATTTTGTCAAGGCCTTGTGCCAAGACACTAGTTTGTCTCATGAGACATACCGATGCATCGAGGAGCTATAGCGGGCTCCACCCGTCACATATTAAGTCCAATGCATTCCCATATGAAAAGGTTTAAATATAACATAAACATTCGTATTAAAACTAGCATACGAAATGTCAATACTTTCACCATAAACTATGAATGGTATAAAAATAGCACATCCACAGTCAATCATATCACAAAACCTTCAATACAATATATAAGTTTTGTATCATAATAAATCAACTTCAAATAATCTTAAAATCCATCAAAGGATGTTGACATAGATGAAATCAAAATTCTTTTTAAAGAAATATCTCCTTTTATTTTGAAATCATTTAAGATCCATATAAAATAAAACATTTTCTTTGAAAATAATCTTATAAGCTTGTAAGGGAAGCTTTGAAGATTTTATAGCGGTGGAAAATAGCCGCACCCACCGTATAAGTTAAAAAAACATTCTTACCTTAATTCTGTCGAAAAGGTTAAAAGGGACCTTGTTTTGAAAACGACGGAAAGATTCCATTATAAACCACTTATAAAAGTCAAAAAGGGTATAAATGACTTTAACTCATATTCGAGTAAATAGTAAAAAAATTTTGAAATACATTTTTAAGAAACATGGATGTGGATGATAAAGAGATCCCAGTAGATTATTACATATAAACAACCTCGGATAATGAAGGGATTGTGAAATAACCCTTACCTTGTACTTTTCCTTGGTTGGGGTAGGTCAACCTCCTGTATAATGGTGAAATAATTGTTATTAAATTATATAAGAATCATATACATTAATATGATATCATATATGATCTTTTAATATTGATTTGATAATAATATCTTAGTATTATCATTATATCAGGTGTTAACTTACTTGTTTTATTTTATATGTTTTGTTACGTAAGACATGTTTTTAAAGGATAGGTTGTATATTATTAATATCCAGAATGATATCAAGTCCTTAAACATCATTTTTAAATCATCAAATGATAATTATACTTGAATGGATACGATGGAGAATGAATCTCATCGCGTTCGTGGAGACGGTAGTCCGTACGTACGCACGAGCGACAATATCATTCTTTTGATATTAAAATAATATATAAATGGATGGTATATCATATATACAGAATCATTAACATGTTATATTTATTATTTACATGAGTTACACATCATTATTATACCCATCCAAATAATATTATATTGAATAACAATTACACCACGACGTGGAGACGGTAAGCCGTACGTACGCACGTATGGTGACATGTTATTTAAAGGGTGGATAGAATACTGAATATGATTGTACCATATTTATAATAACATCACAGTATATGTGAGATACTGGAGTTATTATTTTAGAATGGTAAGAACAAAGGAAGAAGAAGTGGAAGAAGAAATGAACTTGGAGAAGGGTGGTGAAATCATTACCTCTTTTTCGGGTTCTTCCTTTTGATTTGATCAAAAGGGCTCCTTAGGTTGGATTTCTGATCAAACTAAGGCCTCTAGGTTGTATTGAGGGATGTTGGGAGAGTATTTGGGCAGTGTTTGGCCGAACCAAAATGCTTTTAAGGTGTGAAGAAATGAGAAGGAGGAGTGCCCTTTTATAAGAGGGGTGAGGGGCACCTTTGGAAAAGCTAGAAATATTAATTTATATTAAATTCATATTCGGTTTCTAAAGGCTACAAAGTTGATTATTCAAAGTTTAAGGTGGGGATAGGTCGAAAACCACTCAACCAATAGAATTTAGACAGGTTTGGGTACTTATATTAACCTTATCTTTAAGTATTAACTCTAAGTTAATTAGTTTCACTTTTACAATGTCTCTTTGTATTTTTATATAATATGGTTAATAAACTTACTATATACATCCAAGATACCCCCAAGTGGTACATTAATGATGAACCTATCATTATATAAGTCTCTTGGCCGAACCTTAGATTTTTAGGAATTTAATATCAATTAATAATATAATATTTGTTTAAGAACTCTTTTATGTCAATTTTGACACTATTCAATAGTTTATTTTTGTGAAACTCATAACAGATTGATTACTTCCAAAAAGGTCAATTAAATTAATCCTAATATATCATATTATCCTATAAAATTAGTTTAATTCATTAAAAGTTTCATATTATATTTATTTGGGTATTTATAATATCAATTATTTTAATTTTTCACTATTATTGTAATTACTGCATCATCATTGTGTCATATATAAAATAAATTATTTAATGTCTAAAAATTATAAATAAAATATCATTATGTAGGAAATCTTTTTATCTTTCTAATTAATATTTATAATCTAAAATCCAACATATATAACACTATGTAACAATTGTTGTTCTGAAAGATATATGCTTGTGTCATTTTTGTATTTATTTTAACTAAATTAAAATAAAGTGTCATTATCACTTACAAGTAGATCCATGGGGTCCCCAAATAGACCCAAAGATTCCGATGGTCGACCATATATCAACCAATAGGGTTAAGACACGTTTTAGGGTAATTTAGTATTATTATAATATTATTTTTTTAACCCTTATTTACCGGATTTACCCTTAACCATGGTAAATAAAATATTTACCGCAGTAATTATTCAAAATGTCTAAAAATAAAAGTTACCCATTTACACAATTTGAACATCCTGATTCCAAATATGGAATCCATTTTTCTAAATTCAAAACACATAAGTGGCAGAAATTAATTTAAAATTAATTTCCGCTGTCAAAACAAAAAGCGTGTTTTTAAGAGATAATAACTATCAAAAGATTAACACTTGTTTATGTTCGGATTAATTGTAAAATTATGTCCAATGACCAACATTATATTAAATGGTAAAAATATATTCTAAATATACTTTAAAACCACTCAAATTCGTAATTTATCACTATTAATTATTTTGATTAAAAAAGTTGTTTTTAATTAAAATTTAGTAATTTTCACTATTCATCAAAATATGAAAGTTATCCGAAATGTACCAAAATTTCACCTTAGGCTAAATTCGATATTCCGAATCCAAAAATGAAGTCCATTTTCAAATATAAAATATATATAATTTCAAAAAGTAGGTATTACTATTCATAACGGCTAGTTTGATTAGTTATGGTGTGTTAGAACTTGGTGTTGCGTACAACACACGCTATCACATTATTTAAAGAGAAGCGTACTGTAGAAGCTTGGGGTGTTTCATTCTCCCCTCCTTCAAAAAATTGCGTCCTCGCAATTTCTAGGGTATTACTGCATAAAAAGACTTGGGTGGTTCTTCATCATAAGTTCCTCGGGTTCCCACGTTGCCTCTTCCATCTTATGGTTTCTCCATAAAACTTTTACCAGACGGGTCGTCCGGTTTCTCAGCACTTGTTCTCTCGTATCAAGAATCTTGACGGGCTCTTCGCAATAAGACAGATCGGGTTCCAGTTCTAATTCCTCATAGGTGAGTACATGAATCGGATCAGGCATGTATTTCCTCAATAGAGATACGTGGAACACATCGTGAACTTTGGAGAGACTTGGCGGCATTGCCAATCGGTAAGCTACAACCCCAATTCGTTCTAGAATTTCGAAAGGTCCGATGTACCTGGGACTCAATTTACCTTTCTTACCAAAACGTATGACTCCCTTCCACGGAGATACCTTCAGAAAAACATGATCACCGACTTGAAATTCCAAATCCTTCCTTCGATTATCGGCATAGCTCTACTGCCTACTTTGAGCTGCTTTGATGTGATTTTGGATTACTTTCACCTTTTCCACCGTTTCCTCCACCAGTTCTGGGCCTACAAGTTTTCTTTCACCAACGTCATCCCAACAGGTTGGTGTACGACATCTCTTTCCGTATAACGCTTCATATGGTGCCATCTGAATACTCGAATGGAATCTATTGTTATAGGAAAATTCTACCAGAGGTAAATATTGATCCCACATACCCTGAAAGTCAAGTGAGCAAGATCTCAACATGTCTTCTAAGGTTTGAATAGTCCGTTCTGATTGTCCATCTGTCTGAGGGTGGTAAGTAGTGCTCAAATGAAGTTCAGTATCCAGGGATTTCTGAAGACTTTTCCAGAATCTTGAAGTAAAACGGGGATCACGATCAGAAACAATCGATAGGGGTACTCCATGAAGTCTCACAACTTCATTAATATATAGTCTTGTTAGACGTTCCAGGGGTAGATCTTCTCTTATAGCAAGAAAATGTGTTGTCTGGGTAAGACGATCAACAATAACCCATATTGCATCGTTCCCTCTAGGAGTCTTTGGTAGCCCCATAACAAAGTCCATCGTAACATTGTCCCATTTCCACTCCGGTATGGGAAGAGGTTGCATGACTCCTCCAGGCTGTTGCCTTCCAGCATTCACTTGTTGACAAACCATACATCTTGACACAAAATCAGCAATCTCCCTCTTCATGTTGTCCCACCAAAAATGTTCCTTCAAATCTCTATACATTTTGGTGCTCCCAGGGTGTATAGAGAAATTGGAACTATGAGCATCATCCAGCAATTCCCTTTTTAGATCAGGTATATTGGGAACACAAAGTCTCTTCCCGAATTTCAAAATTCCATCTTCATACATAAAGTCTCTCAATCTCCCATCATTCACAGATTTAATCTTCTTTTGGAATTCTTCATCATCGGTCTGAGAACTCTTAATCCTTTCTAGTAAAAGTGGTTTGGCAACCATTTGAAAAAGAATTGATGTTTCACCTTCCCTGGTTATTCCCATGTCCATCTTCACTAGATCCATAAAAATTGGATCCCTTTCAATTCTCATATTGTTCAAAACTCCATGGTCTTTTCTACTCAAAGCATCTTCCACCTTGTTTGCCTTCCCTGGGTGGTAGTGTATCGTACAATCATAATCCTTGAGTAATTCAAGCCATCTCCTTTGCCTCATGTTGAGTTCTTTTTGTGAGAAAATATACTTCAAACTCTTGTGATCAGTATAAATCTCACGTTTTTCACCATAGAGGTAGTGCCTCCATATCTTCAAAGCAAAGATCACTGCTGCTAACTCGAGATCATGAGTAGGATAGTTTTGTTCATGAATTTTCAACTGTCGTGATGCATAGGCAATAACTCTATCATTCTGCATAAGGACACAGCCAAGTCCTTTCTTCGATGCATCACTATAAATAACGAACCCATCATTCCCCGATGGTAGAGTCAATATAGGAGCATTGACTAATCTTCTCTTCAGTTCTTCGAAACATTCTTCACACTCTTTTGTCCAAACAAATTTAACCCCTTTACGTGTGAGCTTCGTTAATGGGTTAGCCAATCGGGCAAAATTCTGGACGAAACGTCGATAATAACCTGCCAAACCAATAAAACTACGTACCTCAGTTATACTCGTAGGTGCTGGCCATTCTTGGATTGCCTTGGTCTTAGAAGGATCAACAGAGATTCCATCTTTAGAGACAATATGGCCAAGAAAAGAAATCTCCTGAAGCCAGAATTCACACTTGCTAAACTTCCCATATAATTCATGCTTCCTCAGAGTCTTCAAGATAATGCGCAAGTGATTTTCATGATCTTCGTAGGTTTTGGAGTATACCAAGATATCATCAATAAATACCACCACAAATTCATCGAGATACTCCTTGAAAACTCTATTCATTAGATCCATGAATACAGAGGGTGAATTAGTCAATCCAAACGGCATTACAGTAAACTCGTAATGCCCGTACCTGGTTCGAAATGCTATTTTCGGAATGTCTTCCTTCTTCACACACAACTGATGGTATCCAGATCGAAGGTCAATCTTTGAAAAGTATTGAGCTCCATGCAGTTGGTCAAATAAATCATCAATACGAGGAAGGGGATACTTGTTCTTTATCGTTATAGCATTGATCTCCCTGTAGTCGATACATAACCTCATAGATCCATCTTTCTTTTTAACAAAAAGAATAGGGGCTCCCCATGGAGAAACACTAGGGCGAATAAATCCCTTATTACTCAATTCCTCTAGTTGTTTCTTTAGTTCGACTAACTCTACAGTGGCCATTCTATAAGGGGTCTTCGATATAGGCCTTGATCCAGGAATCAAATCAATAGAAAACTCAACTTCTCGTTCTGGAGGATGTCCAGGTAAATCTTCTGAAAATACATCTACAAATTCTTTCACAACAGGTACATCCTCTATTTGAACATTCCTTTCCTCACCCGCAATTATTTCATTCTCTTCCTCCCTAATAATTGAATTTAGTTGAGCTATTGAGGGTGGATCTAAATATGAATTAGGTGGTGACGATACTGCTCTAAAAATAAGGTGTTCCTTATCATTATCATCAAGAGTCGTAACCTCTTTCTTCTTACAATAAATCTTCGCATCATAGTCCGAAAGCCAGTCCATACCGAGGATTATATCAAACTCAATCATAGGTATGACGATGAGATCAGCAGATAAAGAAAATTTATGTGTTCTAATGGGGACTGATTCACAAAACTTTGTTGCAACGATACTTCCCTTAGGAGTTTTAACTGACAACTCCCTTATTAAATAAAATTGGAAATATCTAATTTTCTTAGCAAACTGGGAAGATATGAAACAATGTGATGATCCAGAATCAAATAATGCATTTGCTAAACTTGAGGAAACCATTAAATTACCTGCCACCACGTCTTTCGGAGCTTCTAACTCAGCAGTAGTGATAGCATAATCCTGGCCTTGATCCCTTGGCCTTTTCTGAGGTAAGTTCTCCTGACGCTTAGGGCCTGCATTTCCATAATGCCCCATCTCCCTGCAATTGTAGCACTGAACGTTGGTAGCTTCCTTCTTCCCCTTGCAATCATGAGCTTGGTGGCCTTTTTCACCACACTTGTAACAGACTCCCATTCCCTTCAAGCAAGTACCGGGGTGTTTCTTCCCACATTTACCACATGATGGATATTCAACCTTTCCTTTCTTCCCCTTATTTCCATTCCCAGATTGATCAGCAGGTCTCTTCTTCTCTTGCTTTGCTTTAAAGTCATAAGACTTAGAGAATTCCTTTTCGGTCTTGATAGCACATGAGACAATGTCTTCGTACGATGAAAAGGATTGTGAGACTAATGCTCGACGGAGAAATGGTTTTAACCCATCAAAGAAACGATCAATCTTACTTCTTGGGTTGTGAATATAATCTCCAGCATACCTTGCTAACCTTGTAAAGTTAGCCTCATACTTTGTGACATTCTCATCCTCCTTCTGTCTCAGACTCAGAAATTGCCTTTCCATATCTGCTCGATGGTCGTGAGGGAAGTATTTTTCTAAAAACAGATCTTTGAACTCCCTCCATTCCATATTTGATACTTCATCATCTTCCTTCATGTTCTGAATCAATGACCACCACTGATCAACATCTCCAGTGAGGCGGTAAACTGCCATGATAACTTTTTTCCCTTTCACTGCTCCCCAAAGCCTGAAATATTTTCTCTAGGGAAAATATCCATTGCTCAGCTACTAAGGGATTTGTATTCCCATTGAACGTTGGTGGTTGTTGCCTCATGAATCGATCTAACATTGATCCTCCACGCTGCGGATCAGGGTGCTCCATACGTGTAAGGTTATTATTCATAACCTGAGTAAGTTGTCCCAGTATGGTGATTAGCTGATCAGCACCAGTTGCATCACCAGCCCCACTATAATTATCTTGAGCAGGAGGGCAATCCCTACATGGAGTGCATGCATTGATACGGTTTCCATTTCTTCCACTAGGCGCCATTTCTAAACAATGGCATAAACTAGATCAGTTTATGAATCAAAATACATAATCCCATACTTATAAAACACTTAACATAAATTGAACTATTTATGGATATAATCCATAATCATAAGAATTTTTTTCTTTGAGGATGTATATACTCATAATCCATTTAAAATGATTTTTAAAGAAAATGAGAGTTATCCTAAGCATATCCCCCGGGAGTGTCGTAACCAAGAGTGCAGCAAGGCCTGTTGTCGTGCACCAGTTCCCGTTCGAGTCTAGCTCAAAGCGGTGTTTTCGGGTTTTACCCCTAGGTACATCTGTCCCAGAGCCGACTCTACCTGCTCGTATCCAGACAGGGATGTATTGCTCGGAAAACTCACAAAATCTCTACAATACCAAAATTCTAGGAAGTTCTTCTATACTAATCTTCAAAGTTCATCTTAGGTCTACGTGCTCTAATAAAAGTTTATCTAAATCTAGCTTCCAAGGTTTATACTAAACCTCCCTCTGATACCAACTGTAATGCCCCGACCCTAGTTGCCTAGAGTCGGTGCATTACTTCGTAACATTGGCATGATCACAAGAAAGATCAAATCTCGAAAGACCGATTGGTTTAGTAGCCTTGGGAACACTAGATATATTCATAAGTTTTACATTACATCATAAAATGAAAAACTACTACAAAAACATAATGTTTCCACAGTCCACACTATAATCCCCTCATAATATCCCTGCAGGTCATTCATAACTTACATCTTCACTTCCTGGGAAAAAATAAAACATAGAAAAGGGGTGAGCTCAAATGCCCAGTAAGGATAACAATATAGCGGAAACTTTCATCAATAAGAATAAACATTTAAGGCAATGTATAACTAAAACAAAAACCTTTTAAACATGAACTTTCAACATGGTATGGCATAAATAAAATGAAATAATGCCATTTACTTATTCACATGGATATTCTACTAATCGAATAATCACATGTAAAAATCAATAACCACTTTCATAATGTTGGAATGCATAATGCCAGACTATCATAACCACATAGCCAAGGCCTCGTGCCAAGACTACAAATAAGATTTTGTCAAGGCCTTGTTCCAAGACACTAGTTTGTCTCATGAGACTTACCGATGCATCGAGGAGCTATAGCGGGCTCCACCCGTCACATATTAAGTCCAATGCATTCCCATATGAAAATGTTTAAATATAACATAAACATTCGTATTAAAACTAGCATACGAAATGTCAATACTTTCACCATAAACTATGAATGATATAAAAATAGCACATCCACAGTCAATCATATCACAAAACCTTCAATACAATATATAAGTTTTGTATCATAATAAATCAACTTCAAATAATTTTAAAATCCATCAAAGGATGTTGACATAGATGAAATCAAAATTCTTTTTAAAGAAATATCTCCTTTTATTTTGAAATCATTTAAGATCCATATAAAACAAAACATTTTCTTTGAAAATAATCTTATAAGCTTGTAAGGGAAGCTTTGAAGATTTTATAGCGGCGGAAAATAGCCGCACCCGCTGTATAAGTTAAAAAAACATTCTTACCTTAATTCTGTCGAAAAGGTTAAAAGGGACCTTGTTTTGAAAACGACGAAAAGATTCCTTTATAAACCACTTATAAAAGTCAAAAAGGGTATAAATGACTTTAACTCATATTCTAGTAAATAGTAAAAATGTTTTGAAATACATTTTTAAGAAACATGGATGTGGATGATAAAGAGATCCCAGTAGATTATTACATATAAACAACCTCGGATAATGAAGGGATTGTGAAATAACCCTTACCTTGTACTTTTCCTTGGTTGGGGTAGGTTAACCTCCTGTATAATGGTGAAATAATTGGTATTAAATTATACAAGAATCATATACATTAATATGATATCATATATGATCTTTTAATATTGATTTGATAATAATATCTTAGTATTATCATTATATCGGGTGTTAACTAACTTGTTTTCTTTTATATGTTTTGTTACGTAACACATGTTTGTAAAGGATAGGTTGTATATTATTAATATCCAGAATGATATCAAGTCCTTAAACATCATTTTTAAATCATCAAATGATAATTATACTTGAATGGATACGATGGAGAATGAATCTCATCGCGTTCGTGGAGACGGTAGTCCGTACGTACGCACGAGCGAAAATATAATTCTTTTGATATTAAAATAATATATAAATGGATGGTATATCATATATACAGAATCATTAACATGTTATATTTATTATTTACATGAGTTACACATCATTATTATACCCATCCAAATAATATTATATTGAATAACAATTACACCACGACGTGGAGACGGTAAGCCGTACGTACGCACGTATGGTGACATGTTATTCAAAGGGTGGATAGAATACTGAATATGATTGTACCATATTTATAATAACATCACAGTATATGTGAGATACTGGAGTTATTATTTTAGAATTGTAAGAACAAAGGAAGAATAAGTGGAAGAAGAAATGAACTTGGAGAAGGGTGGTGAAATCATTACCTCTTCTTCGGGTTCTTCCTTTTGATTTGATCAAAAGGGCTCCTTAGGTTGGCTTTCTGATCAAACTAAGGACTCTAGGTTGTAGTGAGGGATTTTGTGAGAGTATTTGGGCAGAGTTTGGCCGAACCAAAAGGCTTTGAAGGTGTGAAGAAATGAGAAGGAGGAGTGCCCTTTTATAAGAGGGGTGAGGGGCACCTTTGGAAAAGCTAGAAATATTAATTTATATTAAATTCATATTCGGTTTCTAAAGGCTCCAAAGTTGATTATTAAAAGGTTAAGGTGGGGATAGGTCGAAAACAACTCAACCAATAGAATTTAGACATGTTTGGGTACTTATATTAACCTTATCTTTAAGTATTAACTCTAAGTTAATTAGTTTCACTTTTACAATGTCTCTTTGTATTTTTATATAATATGGTTAATAAACTTACTATATACATACAAGAGACCCCCAAGTGGTACATTAATGATGAACCTATCATGATATAAGTCTCTTGTCCGAACCTTAGATTTTTAGGAATTTAATATCAATTAATAATATAATATTTGTTTAAGAACTCTTTTATGTCAATTTTGACACTATTCAATAGTTGATTTTTTTGAAACTCATAACAGATTGATTACTTCGAAAAAAGTCAATTAAATCAATCCTAATATATCATATTATCCTATAAAATTAGTTTAATTCATTAAAAGTTTCATATTATATTTATTTGGGTATTTATAATATCAATTATTTTAATTTTTCACTATTATAGTAATTACTGCATCATCATTGTGTCATATATAAAATAAATTATTTAATGTCTAAAAATTATAAATAAAATATAATTATGTAGGAAATCTTTTTATCTTTCTAATGAATATTTATAATCTAAAATCCAACATATATAACACTATGTAACAATTGTTGTTCTAAAAGATTTATGCTTGTGTCATTTTTGTATTTATTTTAACTAAATTAAAATAAAGTGTCATTATCACTTACAAGTGGATCCATGGGGTCCCAAAATAGACCCAAAGATTCCCATGGTCGACCATGTATCAACCAATAGGGTTAAGACACGTTTTAGGGTAATTTAGTATTATTATAATATTATTTTTGAACCCTTATTTACCGGATTTACCCTTAACCATGGTAAATAAAATATTTACCGCAGTAATTATTCAAAATGTCTAAAAATAAAAGTTACCCATTTACACAATTTGAACATCCTGATTCCAAATATGGAATCAATTTTCCTAAATTCAAAACACAGAAGTGGCAGAAATTAATTTAAAATTAATTCCCGCTGTCAAAACAAAAAGCGTGTTTTTAAGAGATAATAACTATCAAAAGATTGACACTTGTTTATGTTCGGTTTAATTGTAAAATTATGTCCAATGACCAAAATTATATTAAATGGTAAAAATATATTCTAAATATACTTTAAAACCACTCAAATTCGTAATTTATCACTATTAATTATTTTGATTAAAAAAGTTGTTTTTAATTAAAATTTAGTAATTTTCACTATTCATCAAAATATGAAAGTTATCCGAAATGTACCAAAATTTCACCTTAGGCTAAATTCGATATTCCGAATCCAAAAATGAAGTCCATTTTCAAATATAAAATATATATAATTTCAAAAAGTAGGTATTACTATTCATAACGGCTAGTTTGATTAGTTATGGTGTGTTAGAACTCGGTGTTGCGTACAACACACGCTATCACATTATTCAAAGAGAAGCGTGCCGTAGAAGATTGGGGTGTTACAATGGAAACCTATTCATGTGTTAATTTGGGTAACTGGTATGTTTCAATCATTCCATTTTTAAAGGAAGTTGTAGTACTCATTTTTATTAAGTGGGTTTCTATGAAAAGAACTATCAAGTATTAGAAGTTTGATAAGACAACCAAATTTTTAGGGATAAATTATTTTTAGGGGAGATTGAATATAACACCCTAATATTTCTTTTTAATTTTTTGGAATTAAATTAATACTTTCAATATAATTCATTTCATGGAACATTTTATATATCTTGTGTCATATGAAAGCACCAAGGTTTTCTTGTTAATTTTGCACCCTGAAGTCAATTATACATAACATGAAACTCATAGATAATCTTTAGTTACACAAAACACAATGTTTCCTCGTGTAACACACAACACCAAGTCCATTTTATAGCTTGTGTTACAATGAAGTTTTAGTTTTATCAAACTAAAAACACTATTAAAATTAATATTAAAATTTTATTGTAGCTACCACCTAGAGATTAGAATGGAAGATACATAAAATATTAAATAAATTGTGATAACTTAATTTAATAATATATAGAAAATAAATCATTTTTTAATTATCCTTAAATTAATGTAATAACTATTTGAGAATAAAGAAATTCCTTTTCTAGGAAAACTATGATTCTAAGTGCCAATGAATTTTATCTTAACGAGTAAAAAAATATATGTTGAATTTTTTTAATAAAATTTATATATTATATATTTAGTAAATTATTTTCACACTCATCAAATATATATTATTTGTATAAGATAATAAGAAATCCAATTTTATGAATAAAAATGTATTATTCTAAAAGGTTATTTTCCACTATTAAATAGTGAACCCATTTAAAATATCATTTTAAAAAATATATAATTATTATTTGAAAAAATAAAATTGATTTTTGTAATATAAATATAAAAATATACATTGGGTGAATTTTGAGTATTTTTATAGAAGATTCATTTATTTAATTAATAGTGGAAAAAATTTATTTCAAAATTGATTTTTCGTCTAATTAATTTATTTTGTAAAGTTATATTTTTATTTAGTTTGAAATTTAAATTATATTAAATTCAAATCAATTAATCCAATTTGGGCTGTTTTAATCAATTTTACCTTGAAATTGGATATAAAATCATTTCAAACTTTTAGACATTTTTACTTTAAAAGCCGCTTTTGTCTTCTTATATATTGGATTAAATTTTTATTAATTTGTTCCACATATATAATTTGAATTTGAAAAAATGGATTAAATATTTGTAATCATAAAAATATATAATGTAAAATATGGTTAACTTAGTTTTTTATGGAACATATTAGTGAATGTAATTAAAAATAATTACAATGAATAAGAAGAAATGCGGCTTAACAAGGAACTAACTGTTATAATTAAGGGATAAAATAACCTAGAAGATTGTCCAAAATCCATTTCAGGAAATATTTCGAACATATAATATCTTGGATAGAATTGGTTTCATTATTGGAGCCACTTGAAACTCAAAAAACCTTGGATGAATTACCATGTAAAAAATTTAAAATAATGCCACTCCCCCACCACTATAAAAGGAAAGTCACCTCTCCCACTTCTATACACCACTATAGCTTAGTGTATTTCTGATAATATACTGAAATAATATCCCAAAATTCCACCGTTCATCATAGATGCCTCTTATATAGAATAAATCCATCCAAATAATCCCTTTGATGCAAGCTAAAAGGAGTTACTAAAAGAAGAGGTAACATCCTTTCTCAAGAACTGTTATTTTATTTTCATTCTCCACACCATCGATACTTTTTATTCCATTATTTTATAATATCTTATGTATTATAAATACAGTGTGATTTTTTTATTCTTGTGGTTTTAACAAAAATTACACACTTCCATCAAATGGGTAATAAACATACTGTTTTTTATTAATGGATAACTACCACCCAATGAAATGTTGTTTTTCGTTTTTCCTTAACCACCTATCATGGTTGGTATTAATGATTTAAAATATATTTTTATATTATATTTATGATATTAATGATGTAATTAAGACTCAACATTTAATATATAAAACCTATATCTATGGTTTTCAATTTTTTGAAAATAAAATATTTTCATTTGTGGACGTGTGGGATACCGCCTCTTCAAAATGATGTGATTCGTTCAAAAATTACATGGATTGTATTAATTTTGATCTTATTAAACATATATGATATATATTTAATATAATTATATATTAATGATATTATCAATACACATATATGTGATTTACATTCTGTATTTCTATATGATAAGGAAATAAAAACAACATTCACGTGCATGTATGACCTAAAATCTCTATGAAAGGTGAATTTCCATTAATATTAATATATTTCATAAATTTCTACAAATACATATACACTGAATAAATATTATATTTTATCATGTTTTAAATTATTTAAATAAGGTATTCATGGTCTATGTAAGTGGTACATAATTAACAATTCACAACATGTAGGAAAAACAAGGCTGTTACCACCCAAAAAGTAACTTTAACATAGTGTCATTAATGAATGGGTTTTATGTAGTCATTGGTAAATAATATATGGTATTATATATATTAATATTGTTTATATATATATATTATAATCTTGCAAGTATTTTATAGGAGGTTTTAACAAGTACTACGAGAGTCAATAGTTAAATTAAGTGTTTTCTCCTCTCGATTTTAATATCTATGAGATACATGCCATGGTCACCACTCGTTTCTATTTTGTGGTGAATATAATGACCATTATTTTATTATATGATAAATATAATTAAATTTATGGATATTTACATATCCAATTTATCATATTTTTTTCATGGGGTTTATGGTTCCAATGTTACCAAATCTGTAAAGTGGATTTGTCTCAGTTTTATTTAATAGAAACACATGACATGTAATAGAACTATATTATTATATGAGGTGTATCTATTTACCTATGAAATTTTATATCACGAATAAAATTATTTTATTTATAATTTATTCCAAATTTATTTTCATTTTCTTACATAGGGTGTATGAGTTATCATTACCATGTGGTATTTGTTAATTGAAACAATCTCACCATTTATCATGATTGTTTATGATTAAATTTATTAAATATTATAATACATATTTCAAGAATATTTATGAATTTTTTTATCAGATTTTTTATTCATGATAACTCATGTATTAGTAAAATTTATCCACTCTATTTTATAAAATATAATTAATAATGTGTTTTTTATGAAATACTGACTTTACTTCTTTCTTTGATCGGAAATACGTGTTTTTTCAAAACCATGTTTTCTTAAAATGTTCTAAAAATGTTTTTCCGGTTTTTTATAAGTCATCAAAGTACAATTTCTTCAAAATGATTTCAATCATCCTTAATATGTTCTCAAATATAAAAAATTAAAAGGATTTATATTTCAAAAATAATTCATTAAAGAATATTGGATATTTTTTTATCAATAAATATTTTCAAAATTATTTTCCATATAAGATAAGACAAATTTGTCTTAATCATTCATTTTTGAAGAAATAATCCAAAGGTTCCATTTATATTCATGATTTTAATGGTTTATTTTTTATGTCATGTTTTTAATGAAACGTGTTTCTCTTTCATAGGTCATGTGCTTATGAAACCTGTTTCATTTGATTGGTAAGGATTTGATGAAATGATTATGAAACTAATCTATTTTCCACAAGTTATGATACGATGACATGCTATTATAAGTATTTCATTTTAGGGTTTATGATGTGATTTTTATGACCTTTTTCTAATATTAATTTATGATTTCATTATATGATTGGTGGGACCGGTATCAACCTCTAGTATATTGGGTAATGATTTTTATGTCATGATATAGACAAGTATGGAATGGGGAGTGAACTTGAATCAATATTGGACTTTTTATGCTAAGATAGTCTTGGGAGTGAACCTTGATTAATTAGATGGTCATGGGTGTGAACCATGAAATCCCATATTGTCCTGGGAGTGAACCTTGACTAGTAAGATGGTCATCATACTGAACCATGAATACCACGATGGTATATGAAGTGAACCCAACCAACCAAGATGGTATTTACAATAATTTCTTGACAACTATGGTAATGATTTTATATGCTAATGTTTCTACACCAATTATATATCTTATTACTATTTAAAACATTCATGGTTTATGGTCATATTAAATTATGATTCATGACTTATGAACTACATTAATTTATTCCATGATTTATGTTTAAATGTTTTTTAATATAAGCTATAATATTCTAAATTCATGATCACATTTTCATACCCTTATGCTCATGTTTATACTAAATTATCTCCTTTTTTTACCAATACTGAGAATATGATATCAATCCTTTATTATGTTTAATGTACCCCATGTTATGTATAATGTTTTTTAACTAGTACAGAAAACGTTGAAGATATTTATTGGAAAATTGAAGATAATTCAAAATGTTAGAAGATTTCATTCCATGTTTCCAAAAAAATATAATCTATTATGGTTCATACGACTATATTTTTATAATGATGTTAATTCTAATCTAAAAATTATTTAATATCCACGTTTTTTAATCATTAGTTTCTATATATTTTGTAATATAATACTTTATATTTTCACCATTTTCTTGTTCTGTTAAATTATCAGTATCCTCAATTATATGATGTTTCATTGTTTTATCACCTATAAGAACATTTATTCTGTATGTAACCTTGTAAGACTCCCTCTCTTCCTTTTCATCAAACAATATTCCATTTTCCTTTTTTCTAGGGGTCAAAAAATTTGCGTTCAAAAAATCTATATTTCATTATAATTATATTAATGACTATTCAAATTTCATAGGGAGACAAGTTTGAATTTTTTCCCAAGATATATCTATTATGAATTATTCTAATAGTTGTGATATCCTATATCTAGAAGTATATTTTTGAATAAAGATATATAATAAATTTTCAACCTATATAAAATAAGCCTATATTATTATTTTCAATAACTCCATTTTTGATGAGTACATGGATCACTTATTTCTTGTAAAATTAAATGTTCATCATTACATTTAAAAAAATTTGTGGAATACTCAAAACAATTATCAATTATCAATTTTATAAAATTGATGCTATTTTTAGAAAGTGTTAAAAATGATTCAATGTTTGGAAGGCTTGAGACTTGTGAGTCATGATCACAATACAGTTCAATCTAATAAACTCTTCAATGAATGGGATGGAGTATTTTTCCATTTTCGGAATTCTTCGTCATTGTTTTAAAAAAAATTATATTGTATCATTATTAATGGTTTCTTTATTTGAATTTCAACTCACTTGTTGTTTTTTTTCAATTTTTTATTTCATTCTTATATAGAAAATAATTGTAAAGTATTCATTTAAAATTTGAATATTCCTTTATTCTACGTATCTAATTAATTCCCTCATTTAATTTTGGATAAGATTATCATGTCTTATATACCACAAGTTATTTTTATCATAAAAAAATATAGTTGAAATTTGTCAAGGTTTCTCCCACATTAAACATATTATCTTTGATTCCCAACCCTTTGTTTATATTTTTTAAATATCTTAAAATTATCATTAAGATCTAATTTTTCCCAAATATAACTTCATTTACATTACCATAATAATGTGTTACAATGAACATATTATGTTTCTTCCCATAAAAGATGACATTGTTAGAATTATTCTTTTTTCCTAATATTAGTCACTATAACTCCTTAAATTTTTTACTAGGAATAATTAAACAATTTAATACACCCAACATCATAATTTTCATAATTCCATAAATTATTTAAATATATAATCATGTTTAATGTATAACCACTATCCATTATCTATGGATTTTCAAATTTTATTACCTTTAAAAAAAACCTCAACCATAGTAGCTTGTTTATGGTTTTTCATTTCATTATAATAAGTATTATATTTCCATAAAAAATTGAGAAGGGATAAATGTGCAAACATATTTTGAGATGTGAACCTATTAATCATAAATCTAATAGGAATCTTTCAAAGAATCAAAATTATTTTTCACTTTAATATTATTTCATGTTGTATAAATTATTTTATTGGTTATTACTTTTTTTATTGACTCCACCTTGAATCATATTCCTTTAATAATCTTGGTAAAGACCAGTCATGCCAACATTTATATTATTTATAACCAAATATTACACAACACTAATAATAACCATAAAATCTATTCTGATAAAAATTTTACAACTCCATGTTTTGTTACCTAACCCCATTATTTGACCTACAATGAGTGATATTAACCAAGACCTCTTATGGAATTATTATATGTGTCTTTGGAGAGAGTAAAGGAAATTATTATGAGTTTCTATCTTTCTAGGTGTGAGTAGTTTCTGTATTTTAAACATATTTTCATAATTAAATAGATTGTTGTTTCTAAATTGATTATTGTTTGGAATTTATTTCTATATATATTAAATATAATGTAGGATTATTCACTTTATGTTAATGATATTGAGTAACAAAAATATTAGATTGTTACTACATAGAAAAAACACTATTACTTATAACTACATTTTTATGGTCACAATATTTGTATTTATATTTATTCATCTCAATATAATCAATATTATATTTAATTATATTAACATTATTATCCAAAAAGATAATTGTATATGTAATATCATCAATTATATTATTATTATTATAATAATTCACATGTTTTAATATTTTTACATCCTAGAAAATATTTTCTTTCTCGTCCTAATTTTTTTTATCATTTTTAGATCACTTAATGAGATGTGATTATTCATTTCTCAAAATTTCAATCCATCTTAAATTCATATTAATTATAATTCTTACAATATATTAAAATATAGATTCAATGTAATTAGTGTCCTACTAACTATTTATTTGTGAGTTTTATTTTGATAAAAATATTTCTATTTATATTTATCCGTGAGAGCCTTTTTAAAAGGTTATTTAGGAATCTATTCATCATACCTACATTTCATAAAATCGAAAATACAAACATAAATTAAAATAATATTTTTCAAAGAAATTGGTTGGGATCTAATTATTACTATTCAATTGGATTTTCTTTTAGTGAATTCTCTTATTATGGTACTTCATGGTAACTTCATCATCTTCATTCACAATTTTTATTTTGATGGGAATTTTTTCATAAAAATGTATATGCATCCCCAAATTTCAATAGAAAATTTCATTAACAATTACCTATCCCCTGTGTGATGTTTATTCACACCATAAAAATATTTTTAGTACAAATTATATCGATTTATCTTAACTAAAAAATCCTTTCATTTATTTGACTTTGAAATATTTTACTGATCTAAATTAAATATATTTTTATTTATTTCCATAGATTTTAAGTGCCAATATTATTCTGAACTGATAATTTATGAGAGCAATGTGATGTTTATATATTGTGAAATTATAAACATCTCTATACAAATTAGCTGATATCTTGTCATCCACCTTGTTTGGAACAATTCTCATATGTATTTTCACCAGAATATTTTTTTTCAAAGGGTTCTTCCAATACCCACATGGAACTATGAAAAAACATTATCCATGGAAAAACTCCCTAGATAATTCATATTCTTAAATTAAAATATATTCAAAATGGTTCTTACTAGGTTATAATATAGCATCCTTAACATTATTTTTTTCTTTTATAAATTCTATAGGGTTTTATACAAAAGGAATTGGAAAATTATTAGCCCATGGATTTTTTGAGTTCTTTTTCAAATAAAGAAGGCAGAATTGAATTCATTTCCTTTAAATGCAAACCTATATTATTATTATCTACTACAGAATATAATAAGGTCACTCCTCAAATTGTTCACCTATATTGGATAGAATCGGTTACATAAAAACAATTATAAAAATGGTAAAGTTTTATTCCTTCAATCCAAATATGAAATCCTTTTCAATAATTTATTAGAATGATGTTTTATTGATAGTATTATATTTATAGATGATTAAATTTTAGAGATAACATAAGTAATTACCCAATTTTTACATACTAATGGATTAGAACACATATGCAACGATAGACACATGGGTGAATTAGTGTGTTTATATTCTTTAAAAACCCACACTCCCTTTATTTTGTTCAATACTTCTCACAAAATATGATCAGTTTGGTTATAGAAAGTAACAAATGCATGTTTGGTAATGAGGGTCCTCATCCTGATGGTTGAATATTCCCCTAGTTTGTGGTTTTATTATCCCCCTCAATAGTTCTCCTTTTTTTATCCAAAATAAACCCAAGAAAAGAAAAAAAAGATGAACCTGTACACACGTTGGATTCTGTAAGACATTCCCCAAAACCTATACATATGATAATTATTCCACTTGAATAATCATCCTCTATCTAAGATTGAGACTCCACACATATTGAACATATTTCAATCTTCTTCTTATTTTCTCTTCCTCGCACATCATTCATTATTTAATATTATAAATAGAATAATCTACATAGAGATGTAGTAATTATCAAATATCCTCCTCCTAACACTAGTGTATAAAGATGGTTTTAACATTAGTTTTTCTAGTTTTTTTCATTGGTTCATTTGGGATTTCATTTTATGAGATAGAATAAATATATTTTTTCTATGATTTATATAAATTCATAATCAAGTAGTATATATAATATCAATACCCAAAGAAAATGAATCTCTATTCCCAAAATATGAAACTTCAAAAGGGTATTCATGTTAGTTATTTAATAACCAACATTAAATGGCCCATTTTACATTGGATATTAAATAACAACCTTAAAAAAATTACACATCAGTTTTTAGGAATATGATGTAAAGTGTAGTTAAAATTAATTATTTATTTCAAATAAGAAATATATATTCTAAAATTAATGCATATAATTTTATTTGGAAAAATAAACCAAGCCAAGATATATACAGAAATTTAATCATCCTTTAAAATTATAAATTATAGTAGAAAATAGAACCAATGTTAATATTTATGACAAATAATTACAAAAAAAATATTATTTCCAATTACTACTCATTTTAAAATTAGAGTGTAATATTTAGAAATATGTGTAAACTATAATAGAATTAAAGCTATAAAATAATGTTACCATTATCTCTATAGATGATTCAACTCATTTGTATTATAATAGTGAGGATTATCAACATGATTTAAATAACAAACAATGTATTAAACATTTACTATCAATATATTTTCAATACTAATAAATGTATGTGTTATAATTAAATCTAACCTTGTGGATCATTATTTCTATTCCAGTTATTTTAATTTCATGAATATATCCTAAAGTACAAAATCTACATTCGATCATATTTTTTTTTTGTGAAATCTCTTTTTAAAAGGATTTTTTCAATTCAGTTTAAAATTTAATTGGTACTGTTTCTTAATTTGACAAACATAAAAATATACACATTCATAAACACATATTTGATATTGGTTTTACTCATTAAACTTAAATCATTAGAGTGATTCCATTAAATGATTATAAATGATTAATATGAAATAAAATATAATGTTATTATATTATATTATATTTATGAAAATAAATAATATGTATCTAATATATTCATAAATATTTCTCAAACATCCACGTGTATGGATAATTAATAGTACAATTTCCTTTCACATGAAAAAAACACCCATCATCTAATGGAAACTAATATAAAAAATATTAGTCATTATTTAATAAAATAATAACACATTATAAACTATGTTTTTTACCTTTATATATAAAGAATCATCCAAAATTGTATTGAATCATTCTAGAATCATTCACATATATTTTTTTTTCATCTTTTATTTTCATAATTTTATTAGAAATAAACTTTCTGTACAAGATTCCATAAATTGATTTAATTTTAAATTTAATACATTATGTATAACGATAACTAACATAAAAAAACATAGGAATGAATTTAGATCAAGTGGATATAAATGAAATAAATATTAAAATTGACACACATGGGGATTTTATTCATTATATTAATACCCAAAATATTTTCTCTAACAAGATACAAGATATTTTTCATACAAATTATCATTGTATATTAATAGATAATAATTTCCTTAGTCATTGTAACATGATATGTATTTCACAAACAAAAAAAATATGATGATACTCTAAAATTATTTTAGAAATTTGAAGTGAATCTCATATGATCATAACATGTAGTTTTCATTGTATACAATTTGTCTTCATCCTAAACATATTATTAATATATATATATATATATTATTAAAAAATTAAAAAATATGAAATAAAGTATATAATCATAGAATTATTATGTGGTATATTAGTGGACATGTCATAATTGTTAAATTGAAAAAAATTCAATAATTTATCAATATATTTATATCTCATAAACAATGAATGATACTGTATCTAGTCTATCTAAAATATCACGTATCATTACCCTATGAAAATTTATCCCCATATGATTATTTTGTAGGATATCACAAATATTATATATGATATTATATGCTTAAATTTTATTTTGGGGATCAGAAATATATAAATCATTGTATATGGTTTGATATAGAGGATGAGGTGGAGGAATAATAAATTGATGAGGATGTGGATGTGTGGGATTCACTGTGATTTTCAATCACCAACATCACATATCATCTAAAACTGCTTGAGATTCTCACACCTTTGAGAATAAATTTCCATCTCCAACATCAATTGATAAAATATCCCAATGATCAAGATTCCCTATATATTAAATTTCAACCTATATGATATTGTTCCAACTTCCAATTTGGTTGAAGAATTATCATATGTCCCAAAAAAAATCTGGCTCTGTTACACAATAAATCATCTCTATGGAGTTATTCCTGCCAGTCTAATAGAATATATCATGAAATTCTCTAAATTTTTCCATATCCAAAGTCATATATGACATATATAGACATGTGGTTGTCTCCCTTAATCACTTAAGGTACCCCATGTATAGGTTTATATATATAACAAAACTATCTACACATATAACAAAACAAAAAATGAAATTATGATCTATTCCTCTCCCCCATTATCTCAAACATATGATTAACCTTATCTTCCAAAATATAAATTTTACTTTTATAAACATCATCAATAGAATAATTTCTATGGTGAATAAAAAGTTTTAAAATTTATAAAGTTCTAATATACTCACACATAACCCTAGAGTTTGGGATTCCTGGATATAGCAATCATAATATCAATCTTATCCAGGGGTATAAAGTTTTCCCATACATGCTTATCTTCAAGGGAATCATGTATTGAATATTTGGATGTTTTAATAATGGTTTATAAAATATGGTGTTAAAAAATATATCAAATTACTTCATATAATATTTTTTAGATATGACCTTAACACCATCTATATGATATATGAATTTCTTAGACATATTATCCTTTTTCTATCTTTCATGTATGGCTGGGGGGAGGTAGGGGTTGTCTTTATAGAGCCTAATGACCTAGTGCATACAATTTCTAATTCGATCAGCCATCATGTGTTCTTCCAACAATGTATACCATCAATGAGATAAATAATTGTTGTATACATTTTTCAATTAGATCTCCTAATGAAATCACATGAGTTCCTATTACATAAGGGGAAAATCATTTATATGAACATTTGTAATGATTATGTAAAGAAACAAATTAATAATATGACATTTAAAATACCAAAAAAATCCTTTAATATATATATATTTAATAAAAATCATGTATATTTATCTAGGTAACCATATAAATTGAATGCATTTTCATTTATTCCTTTCACAAAAAATAAAATACAAATTTATCACTAATTTAAAATATCTACACCTACTAGAAAAAATATAAAATTTTCCTAATTACTTCCTTACTGTTAGATATATCATATGTTATCTGATGAGAAGGAATAAATAACAAAATTATAATAAATAATGATAAATAAAATAATAATAAATGATCTTAAGAAAATTATCACTCATGGTTATGATAGTGTTGTTTTATTGATACCTATATAGTTATAAATTAGAATGTTGGATTTTGATGAAATTTGAAAAGACTAAAAGGTTTTATATTTTTTTCAAAATTTGATTCATATGATTACCATTATCGTAAAACTCAATAAGTGTCTTTTATTCATGTCTATGAGAAACTTATACTCTATGTAAATGTACTCCACATCATTTTCTAACCCAAGAAGCCTCCTCTATTCCTTTAAAATTTAAAGGATCATAAGTATAAGAATGAGGATTTTCCTCATTAGAAGTATGTTCATGATCATCCCTAGAAGATCTAAGTGAAGCAACTATTTTATTTTTCATTATTATAAAAATAAAAGTTACAAAAACATTCTAAAATATTAAAAATATATTAGTTATATATTAAAATAAAATGAAAATATCATAATTGAAACAAACATAAATAATCTAAAAGAATTTATTTTTATTTATATATTTTTAAGAAATTGACTATATTTTTAAAAAATTGATAACAATTTTGAGTCGTCCAATTATATTGAAAAAATAAAAAACATAACTACAAGATTATAGAAATCCTATTTTTACAAATATATTTGATTATAAATTGGGAAATGAAACAAAAATTATTCTCAAACTCTTAATCAAATTTTAAATAGTATATATAAATTTTTTAAAAAAAATTAATTAGAGAATTATACAAATTAAATGAAATAAAAAATAATTTCTCATATTTTTTAAAATAGGTCAGTTAAATTAAAAAAATAAAAAAAAAATTATCTAGAAATTTATATGATTTTTAAATTAAAAAAAAAATTAAATATATTCTATGTAACACCCCAAGCTTCTACGGTACGCTTCTCTTTGAATAATGTGATAGCGTGTGTTGTACGCAACACCGAGTTCTAACACACCATAACTAATCAAACTAGCCGTTATGAATAGTAATACCTACTTTTTGAAATTATATATATTTTATATTTGAAAATGGACTTCATTTTTGGATTTGGAATATCGAATTTAGCCTAAGGTGAAATTTTGGTACATTTCGGATAACTTTCATATTTTGATGAATAGTGAAAATTACTAAATTTTAATTAAAAACAACTTTTTTAATCAAAATAATTAATAGTGATAAATTATGAATTTGAGTGATTTTAAAGTATATTTAGAATATATTTTTACCATTTAATATAATGTTGGTCATTGGACATAATTTTACAATTAAACCGAACATAAACAAGTGTCAATCTTTTGATAGTTATTATCTCTTAAAAACACGCTTTTTGTTTTGACAGCGGGAATTAATTTTAAATTAATTTCTGCCACTTCTGTGTTTTGAATTTAGGAAAATGGATTCCATATTTGGAATCAGGATGTTCAAATTGTGTAAATGGGTAACTTTTATTTTTAGACATTTTGAATAATTACTGCGGTAAATATTTTATTTACCATGGTTAAGGGTAAATCCGGTAAATAAGGGTTAAACAATGATATTATAATAATACTAAATTACCCTAAAACGTGTCTTAACCCTATTTGTTGATACATGGTCGACCATGGGAATCTTTGGGTCTATTTTGGGACCCCATGGATCCACTTGTAAGTGATAATGACACTTTATTTTAATTTAGTTAAAATAAATACAAAAATGACACAAGCATATATCTTTTAGAACAACAATTGTTACATAGTGTTATATATGTTGTATTTTAGATTATAAATATTAATTAGAAAGCTAAAAAGATTTCCTACATAATGATATTTTATTTATAATTTTTAGACATTAAATAATTTATTTTATATATGACACAATGATGATGCAGTAATTACTATAATAGTGAAAAATTAAAATAATTGATATTATAAATACCCAAATAAATATAATATGAAACTTTTAATGAATTAAACTAATTTTATAAGATAATATGATATATTAGGATTGATTTAATTGACTTTGTTCTAAGTAATCAATCTTATATGAGTTTCACAAAAATCAACTATTGAATAGTGTCAAAATTGACATAAAAGAGTTCTTAAACAAATATTATATTATTAATTGATATTAAATTCCTAAAAATCTAAGGTTCGGCCAAGAGACTTATATCATGATAGGTTAATCATTAATGTACCACTTGGGGGTCTCTTGGATGTATATAGTAAGTTTATTAACCATATTATATAAAAATACAAAGAGACATTGTAAAAGTGAAACTAATTAACTTAGAGTTAATACTTAATGATAAGGTTAATATAAGTACCCAAACCAGTCTAAATTCTATTGGTTGAGTGGTTTTCGACCTATCCCCACCTTAACCTTTGAATAATCAACTTTTGAGCCTTTATAAACCGAATATGAATTTAATATAAATTAATATTTCTAGCTTTTCCAAAGGTGCCCCTCACCCCTCTTATAAAAGGGCACTCCTCCTTCTCATTTCTTCACACCTTCAAAGCCTTTTTGTTTGGCCAAAATCTGCCCAAATACTCTCACAACATCCCTCACTACAACCTAGATGCCTTAGTTTGATCATAAAGCCAACCTAAGGAGCCCTTTTGATCAAATCAAAAGGAAGAACCCGAAGAAGAGGTAATGATTTCACCACCCTTCTCCAAGTTCATTTCTTCTTCCACTTATTCTTCCTTTGTTATTACCATTCTAAAATAATAACTCCAGTATCTCACATATACTGTGATTTTATTATAAATATGGTACAATCATATTCAGTATTCTATCCACCCTTTGAATAACATGTCACCATACGTGCGTACGTACGGCTTACCGTCTCCACGTCGTGGTGTAATTGTTATTCAATATAATATTATTTGGATGGGTATAATAATGATGTTTAACTCATGTAAATAATAAATATAACATGTTAATGATTCTGTATATATGATATACCATCCATTTATATATTATTTTAATATCAAAAGAATGATATTGTCGCTCGTGCGTACGTACGGACTACCGTCTCCACGAACGCGATGAGATTCATTCTCCATCGTATCCATTCAAGTATAATTATCATTTGATGATTTAAAAATGATGTTTAAGGACTTGATATCATTCTGGATATTAATAATATACAACCTATCCTTTACAAACATTTCTTACGTAACAAAACATATAAAAGAAAACAAGTAAGTTAACACCCGATATAATGATAATACTAAGATATTATTATCAAATAAATATTAAAAGATCATATATGATATCATATTAATGTATATGATTCTTGTATAATTTAATAACAATTATTTCACCATTATACAGGAGGTTAACCTACCCCAACCAAGGAAAAGTACAAGGTAAGGGTTATTTCACAATCTCTTCATTATCCGAGGTTGTTTATATGTAATAATCTACTGGGATCTCTTTATCATCCACATCCATGTTTCTTAAAAATGTATTTCAAAACATTTTTACTATTTACTAGAATATGAGTTAAAGTCATTTATACCCTTTTTGACTTTTATAAGTGGTTTATAAAGGAATCTTTCCGTCGTTTTCAAAACAAGGTCCCTTTTAACCTTTTCGACAGAATTAAGGTAAGAATGATTTTTTAACTTATACGGCGGGTGCGGCTATTTTCCGCCGCTATAAAATCTTCAAAGCTTCCCTTACAAGCTTATAAGATTATTTTCAAAGAAATTTTTTTATTTTATATGGATCTTAAATGATTTCAAAATAAAAGGAGATATTTCTTTAAAAAGAATTTTGATTTCATCTATGTCAACATCCTTTGATGGATTTTAATATTATTTGAAGTGGATTTATTATGATACAAAACTTATATATTGTATTGAAGGTTTTGTGATATGATTGACTATGGATGTGCTATTTTTATACCATTCATAGTTTATGGTGAAATTATTGACATTTCGTATGCTAGTTTTAATACGAATGTTTATGTTATATTTAAACCTTTTCATATGGGAATGCATTGGACTTAATATGTGATGGGTGGAGCCCGCTATAGCTCCTCGATGCATCGGTAGGTCTCATTAGACAAACTAGTGTCTTGGCACAAGGCCTTGACAAAATCTTATTTGTAGTCTTGGCACGAGGCCTTGGCTATGTGGTTATGATAGTCTGGCATTATGCATTCCAACATTATGAAAGTGGTTATTGATTTTTGCATGTGATTATTCGATTAGTAGAATATCCATGTGAATAAGTAAATGGCATTATTTCGTTTTATTTATGCCATACCATGTTGAAAGTTCAAGTTTAAAAGGCTTTTGTTTTAGTTATACATTGCCTTAAATGTTTATTCTTATTGATGAAAGTTTCCGCTATATTGTTATCCTTACTGGGCATTTGAGCTCACCCCTTTTCTATGTTTTATTTTTTCCCAGGAAGTGAAGATGTAAGTTATGAATGACCTGCA
Source organism: Viscum album (assembly GCA_963277665.1). Classification (NCBI taxonomy): domain Eukaryota; kingdom Viridiplantae; phylum Streptophyta; class Magnoliopsida; order Santalales; family Viscaceae; genus Viscum; species Viscum album. Next base: position 510,382,500 of record OY728142.1, on the reverse strand, counting down.
GGGATATTATGAGGGGATTATAGTGTGGACTGTGGAAACATTATGTTGTTGTAGTAGTTTTTCATTTTATGATGTTATGTAAAACTTATGAATATATCTAGTGTTCCCAAGGCTACTAAACCAATCGGTCTTTTGAGATTTGATCTTTCTTGTGATCATGCCAATGTTACGAAGTAATGCACCGACTCTAGGAAACTAGGGTCGGGGCGTTACAGTTGGTATCAGAGGAAGTTTAGTACAAACATTGGAAGCTAGATTTAGATAAACTCTGATTAGAGCATGTAGTCCTAAGATGAACTTTGAGGATTAGTATAGAAGAACTTCCTAGAATTTTGGTATTGTAGAGATTTTGTGAGTTTTCCGAGCAATACATCCCTGTCTGGATACGAGCAGGTAGAGGCGGCTCTGGCATAGATGTATCTAGGGGTAAAACCCGAAAACACCGCTTTGAGCTAGACTCGAACGGGAACTGGTGCACGACAACGGGCCTTGCTGCACTCTTGGTTACGACACTCCTGGGGGATATACTTAGGATAACTCTCATTTTCTTTACAAATCATTTTGAAGGGATTATGAGTATATACATCCTCAAAGAAAAAAATTCTTATGATTATGGATTATATCCATAAATAGTTCAATTAATGTTAAGTGTTTTATAAGTATGGGATTATGTATTTTGATTCATAAACTGATCTAGTTTATGCCATTGTTTAGAAATGGCGCCTAGTGGAAGAAATGGAAACCGTATCAATGCACGCACTCCATGTAGGGATTTCCCTCCTGCTCAAGATAATTATAGTTGGGCTGGTGATGCAACTGGTGCTGATCAGCTAATCACCATACTGGGACAACTTACTCAGGTTATGAATAATAACCTTACCCGTATGGAGAACCCTGATCCGCAGCGTGCAGGATCAATGTTAGATCGATTCATGAGGCAACAACCACCAACGTTCAATGGGAATACAAATCCCTTAGTAGTTGAGCAATGGATATTTTTCCTAGAGAAAATATTTCAGGCTTTGGGGAGCAGTGAAAGGGAAAAAGTTATCATGGCAGTTTACCGCCTCACTGGAGATGCTGATCAATGGTGGTCATTGATTCAGAACATGAAGGAAGATGATGAAGTATCAAATATGGAATGGAGGGAGTTCAAAGATCTGTTTTTAGAAAAATACTTCCCTCGCGACCATCGAGCAGATATGGAAATTCAATTTCTGAGTCTGAGACAGAAGGAGGATGAGAATGTCACAAAGTATGAGGCTAACTTTACAAGGTTAGCAAGGTATGCTGGAGATTATATTCGCAACCCAAGAAGTAAGATTGATCGTTTCTTTGATGGGTTAAAACCATTTCTACGTCGAGCATTAGTCTCACAATCCTTTTCATCGTACGAAGACATTGTCTCATGTGCTATCAAGACCGAAAAGGAATTCTCTAAGTCTTATGACTTTAAAGCAAAGCAAGAGAAGAAGAGACCTGCTGATCAATCTGGGAATAGAAATAAGGGGAAGAAAGGAAAGGTTGAATATCCATCATGTGGTAAATGTGGGAAGAAGCACCCCGGTACTTGCTTGAAGGGAATGGGAGTCTGTTACAAGTGTGGTGAAAAAGGCCACCAAGCTCATGATTGCAAGGGGAAGAAGGAAGCTACCAACGTTCAGTGCGACAATTTCAGGGAGATGGGGCATTATGCAAATGCATGCCCTAAGCGTCAGGAGAACTTACCTCAGAAAAGGCCAAGGGATCAAGGCCAGGCTTATGCTATCACTACTGCTGAGGTAGAAGCTCCGAAAGACGTGGTGGCAGGTAATTTAATGGTTTCCTCAAGTTTAGCAAATGCATTATTTGATTCTGGATCATCACATTGTTTCATATCTTCCCAGTTTGCTAAGAAAATTAGATATTTCCAATTTGATTTAATAAGGGAGTTTTCAGTTAAAACTCATAAGGGAAGTATCGTTGCAACAAAGTTTTGTGAATCAGTCCCCATTAGAACACATAAATTTTCTTTATCTGCTGATCTCATCGTCATAACTATGATTGAGTTTGATATAATCCTCGGTATGGACTGGCATTCGGACTATGATGCGAAGATTTATTATAAGAAGAAAGAGGTTACGATTCTTGATGATAATGATAAGAAATACCTTATTTTTAGAGTAGTATCGTCACCACCTAATTCTTATTTAGATCCACCCTCAATAGCTCAACTAAATTCAATTATTGGGGAGGAAGAGAATGAAATAATTGCGGGTGAGGAAAGGAATGTTCAAATAGAGGATGTACCTGTTGTGAATGAATTTGTAGATGTATTTCCAGAAGATTTACCTGGACATCCTCCAGAACGAGAAGTTGAGTTTTCTATTGATTTGATTCCTGGATCAAGGCCTATATCGATGACCCCTTATAGAATGGCCATTGTAGAGTTAGTCGAACTAAAGAAACAACTAGAGGAATTGAGTAATAAGGGATTTATTCTCCCTAGTGTTTCTCCATGGGGAGCCCCTGTTCTTTTTGTTAAAAAGAAAGATGGATCTATGAGGTTATGTATCGACTACAGGGAGATCAATGCTATAACGATAAAGAACAAGTATCCCCTACCTCGTATTGATGATTTATTTGACCAACTGCATGGAGCTCAATACTTTTCAAAGATTGACCTTTGATCTGGATACCATCAGTTGTGTGTGAAGAAGGAAGACATTCCGAAAACAGCATTTCGAACCAGGTACGGGCATTACGAGTTTACTGTAATGCCGTTTGGATTGACTAATGCACCCTCTGTATTCATGGATCTAATGAATAGAGTTTTCAAGGAGTATCTCGATGAATTTGTGGTGGTATTTATTGATGATATCTTGGTATACTACAAAACCTACGAAGATCATGAAAATCACTTCCGCATTATCTTGAAGACTCTGAGGAGGCATGAATTATATGGGAAGTTTAGCAAGTGTGAATTCTGGATTCAGGAGATTTCTTTTCTTGGCCATATTGTCTCTAAAGATGGAATCTCTGTTGATCCTTCTAAGACCAATGAAATCCAAGAATGGCCAGCACCTACGAGTATAACTGAGGTACGTAGTTTTATTGGTTTGGCAGGTTATTATCGACGTTTCGTCCAGAATTTTGCCCGATTGGCTAACCCAATAACGAAGCTCACACGTAAAGGGGTTAAATTTGTTTGGACAAAAGAGTGTGAAAAATGTTTCGAAGAACTGAAGAGAAGATTAGTCAATGATCCTATATTGACTCTACCATCGGGGAATGATGGGTTCGTTATTTATAGTGATGCATCGAAGAAAGGACTTGGCTGTGTCCTTATGCAGAATGATAGAGTTATTGCCTATGCATCACGACAGTTGAAAATTCATGAACAAAACTATCCTACTCATGATCTCGAGTTAGCAGCAGTGATCTTTGCTTTGATGATATGGAGGCACTACCTCTATGGTGAAAAATGTGAGATTTATACTGATCAGAAGAGTTTGAAGTATATTTTCTCACAAAAAGAACTCAACATGAGGCAAAGGATATGGCTTGAATTACTCAAGGATTATGATTGTACGATACAATACCACCCAGGGAAGGCAAACAAGGTGGCAGATGCTTTGAGTAGAAAAGACCATGGAGTTTTGAACAATATGAGAATTGAAAGGGATCCAATTTTTATGGATCTAGTGAAGATGGACATGGGAATAACCAGGGAAGGTGAAACATCAATTCTTTTTCAAATGGTTGCCAAACCATCTTTACTAGAAAGGATTAAGAGTTCTCAGACCAATGATGAAGAATTCCAAAAGAAGATTAAAGTTGTGAATGATGGGAGATTGAGAGAATTTGTGTATGAAGATGGAATTTTGAAATTCGGAAAGAGACTTTGTGTTCCCAATATACCTGATCTAAAAAGGGAATTGCTGGATGATGCTCATAGTTCCAATTTCTCTATACACCCTGGGAGCACCAAAATGTATAGAGATTTGAAGGAACATTTTTGGTGGGACAACATGAAGAGGGAGATTGCTGATTTTGTGTCAAGATGTATGGTTTGTCAACAAGTGAAAGCTGGAAGGCAATAGCCTGGAGGAGTCATGAAACCTCTTCCCATACCGGAGTGGAAATGGGACAATGTTACGATGGACTTTGTTATGGGGCTACCAAAGACTCCTAGAAGGAACGATGCAATATGGGTTATTGTTGATCGTCTTACCAAGACAGCACATTTTCTTGCTATAAGAGAAGATCTACCCCTGGAACGTCTAGCAAGACTATATATTAATGAAGTTGTGAGACTTCATGGAGTACCCCTATCGATTGTTTCTGATCATGATCCCCGTTTTACTTCAAGATTCTGGAAAAGTCTTCAGAAATCCCAGGATACTGAACTTCATTTGAGCACTACTTACCACCCTCAGACAGACGGACAATCAGAACGGACTATTCAAACCTTAGAAGACATGTTGAGATCTTGCTCACTTGACTTTCAGGGTATGTGGGATCAATATTTACCTCTGGTAGAATTTTCCTATAACAATAGCTTCCATTCGAGTATTCCGATGGCACCATATGAAGCGTTATATGGAAAGAGATGTCGTACACCAACCTGTTGGGATAACGTTGGTGAAAGAAAACTTGTAGGCCCAGAACTAGTGGAGGAAACGGTGGAAAAGGTGAAAGTAATCCAAAATCACATCAAAGCAGCTCAAAGTAGGTAGAAGAGCTATGCCGATAATCGAAGGAAGGATTTGGAATTTCAAGTCGGGGATCATGTTTTTCTGAAGGTATCTCCGTGGAAGGGAGTCATACGTTTTGGTAAGAAAGGTAAATTGAGTCCCAGGTATATCGGACCTTTCGAAATTCTAGAACGAATTGGGGTTGTAGCTTACCGATTGGCAATGCCGCCAAGTCTCTCCAAAGTTCACGATGTGTTCCACGTATCTCTATTGAGGAAATACATGCCTGATCCGACGCATGTACTCACCTATGAGGAATTAGAACTGGAACCCGATCTGTCTTATTGCGAAGAGCCCGTCAAGATTCTTGATACGAGAGAACAAGTGCTGAGAAACCGGACGACGCGTCTGGTAAAAGTTTTGTGGAGAAACCATAAGATGGAAGAGGCAACGTGGGAACCCGAGGAACTTATGATGAAGAACCACCCAAGTCTTTTTATGTAGTAATACCCTAGAAATTGCGAGGACGCAATTATTTTAAGGAGGGGAGAATGTAACACCCCAAGCTTCTACGGTATGCTTCTCTTTGAATAATGTGATAGCGTGTGTTGTACGCAACACCGAGTTCTAACACACCATAACTAATCAAAGTAGCCGTTATGAATAGTAATACCTACTTTTTGAAATTATATATATTTTATATTTGAAAATGGACTTCATTTTTGGATTCGGAATATCGAATTTAGCCTAAGGTGAAATTTTGGTACATTTCGGATAACTTTCATATTTTGATGAATAGTGAAAATTACTAAATTTTAATTAAAAACAACTTTTTTAATCAAAATAATTAATAGTGATAAATTATGAATTTGATTGGTTTTAAAGTATATTTAGAATATATTTTTACCATTTAATATAATGTTGGTCATTGGACATAATTTTACAATTAAACCGAACATAAACAAGTGTCAATCTTTTGATAGTTATTATCTCTTAAAAACACGCTTTTTGTTTTGACAGCGGGAATTAATTTTAAATTAATTTCTGCCACTTTTGTGTTTTGAATTTAGGAAAATGGATTCCATATTTGGAATCAGGATATTCAAATTGTGTAAATGGGTAACTTTTATTTTTAGACATTTTGAATAATTACTGCGGTAAATATTTTATTTACCATGGTTAAGGGTAAATCCGGTAAATAAGGGTTCAAAAATAATATTATAATAATACTAAATTACCCTAAAACGTGTCTTAACCCTATTGGTTGATACATGGTCGACCATGGGAATCTTTGGGTCTATTTTGGGACCCCATGGATCCACTTGTAAGTGATAATGACACTTTATTTTAATTTAGTTAAAATAAATACAAAAATGACACAAGCATATATCTTTTAGAACAACAATTGTTACATAGTGTTATATATGTTGGCTTTTAGATTATAAATATTAATTAGAAATCTAACAATATTTCCTACATAATGATATTTTATTTATAATTTTTAAACATTAAATAATTTATTTTATATATGACACAATGATGATGCAGTAATTACTATAATAGTGAAAAATTAAATTAATTGATATTATAAATACCCAAATAAATATAATATGAAACTTTTAATGAATTAAACTAATTTTATAGGATAATATGATATATTAGGATTGATTTAATTTACTTTTGTCGAAGTAATCAATCTGTTATGAGTTTCACAAAAATCAACTATGGAATAGTGTCAAAATTGACATAAAAGAGTTCTTAAACAAATATTATATTATTAATTGATATTAAATTCTAAAAATCTAAGGTTCGGCCAAGAAACTTATATCATGATAGGTTCATCATTAATGTACCACTTGGGGGTAGCTTGGATGTATATAGTAAGTTTATTAACCAGATTATATAAAAATACAAAGAGACGTTGTAAAAGTGAAACTAATTAACTTAGAGTTAGTACTTAAATATAAGGTTAATATAAGTACCCAAACCTGTCTAAATTCTATTGGTTGAGTGGTTTTCGAACTATCCCCACCTTAACCTTTGAATAATCAACTTTGGAGCCTTTAGAAACCGAATATGAATTTAATATAAATTAATATTTCTAGCTTTTCCAAAGGTGCCCCTCACCCCTCTTATAAAAGGGCACTCCTCCTTCTCATTTCTTCACACCTTCAAAGCCTTTTGGTTCGGCCACACTCTGCCCAAATACTCTCACAACATCCCTCACTACAACCTAGAGGCCTTAGTTTGATCAGAAAGCCAACCTAAGGAGCCCTTTTGATCAAATCAAAAGGAAGAACCCGAAGAAGAGGTAATGATTTCACCACCCTTCTCCAAGTTCATTTCTTCTTCCACTTCTTCTTCATTTGTTCTTACCATTCTAAAATAGTAACTCCAGTATCTCACATATACTGTGATGTTATTATAAATATGGTACAATCATATTCAGTATTCTATCCACCCTTTGAATAACATGTCACCATACGTGCGTACGTACGGCTTACCGTCTCCACGTCGTGGTGTAATTGTTATTCAATATAATATTATTTGGATGGGTATAATAATGATGTGTAACTCATGTAAATAATAAATATAACATGTTAATGATTCTGTATATATGATATACCATCCATTTATATATTATTTTAATATCAAAAGAATGATATTGTCGCTCGTGCGTACGTACGGACTACCGTCTCCACGAACGCGATGAGATTCATTCTCCATCGTATCCATTCAAGTATAATTATCATTTGATGATTTAAAAATGATGTTTAAGGACTTGATATCATTTTGGATATTAATAATATACAACCTATCCTTTACAAACATGTCTTACGTAACAAAAAATATAAAAGAAAACAAGTAAGTTAACACCCGATATAATGATAATACTAAGATATTATTATCAAATCAATATTAAAAGATCATATATGATATCATATTAATGTATATGATTATTGTATAATTTAATAACAATTATTTCACCATTATACAGGAGGTTAACCTACCCCAACCAAGGAAAAGTACAAGGTAAGGGTTATTTCACAATCCCTTCATTATCCGAGGTTGTTTATATGTAATAATCTACTGGGATCTCTTTATCATCCACATCCATGTTTCTTAAAAATGTATTTCAAAACATTTTTACTATTTACTAGAATATGAGTTAAAGTCATTTATACCCTTTTTGACTTTTATAAGTGTTTTATAAAGGAATCTTTCCGTCGTTTTCAAAACAAGGTCCCTTTTAACCTTTTCGACAGAATTAAGGTAAGAATGTTTTTTTAACTTATACGGCGGGTGCGGCTATTTTCCGCCGCTATAAAATCTTCAAAGCTTCCCTTACAAGCTTATAAGATTATTTTCAAAGAAAATGTTTTATTTTATATGGATCTTAAATGATTTCAAAATAAAAGGAGATATTTCTTTATAAAGAATTTTGATTTCATCTATGTCAACATCCTTTGATGGATTTTAAGATTATTTGAAGTTGATTTATTATGATACAAAACTTATATATTGTATTGAAGGTTTTGTGATATGATTGACTGTGGATGTGCTATTTTTATACCATTCATAGTTTATGGTGAAAGTATTGACATTTCGTATGCTAGTTTTAATACGAATGTTTATGTTATATTTAAACCTTTTCATATGGGAATGCATTGGACTTAATATGTGATGGGTGGAGCCCGCTATAGCTCCTCGATGCATCGGTAGGTCTCATGAGACAAACTAGTGTCTTGGCACAAGGCCTTGACAAAATCTTATTTGTAGTCTTGGCACGAGGCCTTGGCTATGTGGTTATTATAGTCTTGCATTATGCATTCCAACATTATGAAAGTGTTTATTGATTTTTGCATGTGATTATTCGATTAGTAGAATATCCATGTGAATAAGTAAATGGAATTATTTCATTTTATTTATGCCATACCATGTTGAAAGTTCATATTTAAAAGGCTTTTGTTTTAGTTATACATTGCCTTAAATGTTTATTCTTGTTGATGAAAGTTTCCGCTATATTGTTATCCTTACTGGGCATTTGAGCTCACCCCTTTTCTATGTTTTATTTTTTCCCAGGAAGTGAAGATGTAAGTTATGAATGACCTGCAGGGATATTGTGAGGGGATTATAGAGTGGACTGCGGAAACATTATGTTGTTGTAGTAGTTTTTCATTTTATGATGTAATGTAAAACTTATGAATATATCTTGTGTTCCCAAGGCTACTAAACCAATCGGTCTTTCGAGATTTGATCTTTCTTGTGATCATGCCAATGTTACGAAGTAATGCACCGACTCTAGGCAACTAGGGTCGGGGCGTTACATGCTACCTATAATATTATGATTTTTTAAAAGGATTTCTTTCCAATATTCCACATTCAAGATCTATAAAATGTCATGAACCATTTAGATAGCTTGATTAACAATATCGACTAAAAATATTTCTATTGATGTATTCATGTCATCATAATCAAGATTATTATCACCAAAATAATTATTTTTCTTGTAAAATTATATCAAAAACATATTTTATGGATAAAAACTACACAATATTAGGTTTTCATTTTTTATTATTAAATGACTATTTATTATTTTATTCTATTTTGATTTACTAATTTCATGTAGAATTCATCATGTTTAACATTGTTGTTACTGAAAAACAATTTAATATTGTATACAGTAACTAGAAATTTAATGTAATAATTCTCAAATTTTTCATCAATAAATACATTAAATAAACATAGATAGTATATTAGGGTTTTTCTTTTCCAGTTGATAAATTATTCAATTTAGAGAACTCCGATGAAAAAATATTTTGAACTGCACTTCAATTGCCCTGAACTTTGGTTTAAAATATACATTCTATAATTTCATATATAGACAGTGTTATTACTTTTGAACTTTGGACTCCCATTAATCATCCCAATGTTTTTGATGAATAATATTTAAAATATATAGTATCATTAAATAATATTAAAATATAGTTTTCATGCACTTTACATATCCAAATATTTTTTTTTTGGATATTGTTGTTTTAACACCTCAATATAAGTTGATATATATAGATGAGGATAAAACATATTATTCAAGATGTATTAATGGGGGTGCATTATTTTTTTACCTATAAATGCATGTATTTTCATCAAATGAATCCCCTTTCACCCAAAACTAACTTGTTTATGACAATATATAAGAAAAATATTATTCTTTACTAAAGATAAGTAATCTTTAAAAACACATCCACAATCATAAAAATATACTACTACAAAATAGAGGCTTCATGTCGATATAAATTATTAACATATACCTTAAATATATTTTTATACTTTTAAAAAGAATAACTTCAACGTTAAAGTATGATACTATAACAATTTATTTCTGTCACCAAATGAAATATTATATTTACTATGATATAAAAAAGTATATTAGAACTATGTTTTTCAATTGAAAAAATATATAATATTATTAATTCTCAAAAAATTTATTTAATTTAGATACTTAACATTTAAATGAATGAAATATAATAAATAACACACCTTGATTATAGTCAACCTAACACAAATAGTTATTTTTTATGTAATTTAACTGATTGGAGTAGTTTCATCACAATATTAAATTCATTTGAATTCATTCCCTTTAAATTCAATCTTTTTATGATAGATAATTTATTACATTTGTTGAATAAAATATCCACACATTTATTCCATTGGGTAACAATAAAAAACTTATTTTCCCACATGTATAATTTATGAAAAGTCAATGAAAGTTTCATTCATATTTCTTTAGGAGTGGGAGGTAACTCAATTTTGTTGTCTAATTGATACTTATCCCATCCTTATATTCAAAAAATTATTAATTCAATTAATATCTAGAAATATTCCAAAAAAACAATCATGTATATTCTTCTCAAAATTTAGCAAATTAATGTTTTTTTTGAAATCTTTGTATTCCTCCATATGTTTTTTCATTGCTATATTGTTTCATTTTTTCTAATGTGACATCAATTTTTTTACCCTCTCAAAAAACTGATTACTTGACAATGTATTAGGAGTAATAAGAAGTCTCTATGATCCATTTAATTCCATTTTAATATTTGGAAAATGTTATCCATAGAAAAAATAATAATTACCCTCATATACTATTTATCCCTCATGTTTTAGTTGATAATATGAAGTACCTTATTCAATTAGTCATGATTTATTCTAATGAACACTACATACAAGAAAATTTCCATTTACTCCGATGACATTTATAAAGAGAATGATCAATTAATGTAATTGAAAATATTTTATTTTATCAAAATCATTCCCCATGATAAATCCACCCACAAATGATTCAAATAATAAATTAATGGTAATAATAAATCACTAATATTACTTCTAATCCATTTTTGTCTCGAAATCACTAAACTCATTTTGATATATGTACACATCATAAATAATATGGTGGTTAGTTGAAAGTAGACATTAAAATAGGATATGAACTATGGTTTCTACTATGGATCCATTATAGATTAACTCCATAAATAAAAATTCCAATTATTTTATTTTAAATGTCATTATTTAAGGTAGTAAAATCATAATCTATTTTCATTCAATGTGGAAAAATCAACTGAAGGATATAATTTTCCATTAGTGATTTTATCACCCATTTTATAACATGACCTCTTGAAACCATTTTAATTGGAATATAAACATATTAAATGAATAATTATATGAAGACCCCAAATATCATTAGTAACAGTCCTGGTAATTTCTAAATTAACCTGTGATTTTTCATTCCACTTATACCATGATGTACCACATTTTGGAGACTTAATAAAATTATTCCTTCCTCTACAGAAAAAAATTACTTTGGGTATTCATGTATCTACTTATACCCATAAAAACCAGGAACAATATTTTCTTTTCTTTATAATGTTTATCTAGAAGAACGTTTTCTTTAGGAAGTATGTGTTTTAACCACCCTAGAAACTCTATAAAACTCTATCAGTCTATCCATTTATTATATTCAATTTAATCAATATTCGAATCATTGATAAAACCCTAAATTTTATAAACCCATGATATTGTTGTTTTATGGCATCACCGTATATGTTTCAATCATTTGTTCATTCTTAATTTCCACTAATCTAATATTAAAAATAATTTCATCAATTTGATCAGACTTATCTCTTAGATAATCTTCATACTGCATAAATCTTGGGTTTAACACAATTTCACAATACCAAATCCTAAGACCATAACATGTCTTAAAACATTGATAATTTTAATGATTACTAATTTTTTTACTTTCAAATGGGTTTATATTTAAACATTTTAAACATTGATAAAAAAATTATGTCATTTTTGCAACATTTTGATTACGAAATTCCAAAAAACATAAACTCTTTCATCATATTCAGCACATGACCTCCTTATATTAATCAAAATATGATTCATTATCACCTATTACTAATTTTATATAATAAGAATCATATAATATATATATATATATATGAAAATTTAATTTGAAATTTTCATTATAAAATAAAAATAAAAAAATAAATATCTTAATATAAATGGTCAAATGATTTTTGAATGTCCATATTTTTTTTAGATTTAACAGATATAACTAGAATCCACACACATGTTTTTTAATTAAAATATAATGGTTGATCAAAATATTTTATATATGATATAAAATATAATATAATATAAAATAATGTAATGAAATTTCCATGAAAAATCTGAATTAGTTCAACAATGTTCTTTATTATTATTAAATTTTAAAAAGAAATAAAATTCCACGTGTAAATTCAAAAATTGAGGTTTAATAAAAAATACATTAAAAAATTCAGTATAAACAAAAATGTGCAAATTTCTATTAATAAATATAATAAAGTGTGGAATTTATGAAAGGGACTCTCTATACAATATTAAATAGGGATAAATACAGACTTATTTTACTGATATCTAAACATAAATAATGGAAATATTTCTATAGTACAACTATATGGGAATATGTTCCCATATAATGAATCTAATTGATGTGATTTATAGTACATTTATTTTTACCAAAGGATATAAATATGAGACAAAAATTAATTTTATTTGTAATGACCCTGATTGAGGTAACCTAGATCCGGTGCCCGCTTTATTTAATTAGAAAGTGAAAAGGGGTTATATCTTGAAGGGCCAATTAGTTTATTAGTTCAGTAGAAATTGATTCATTAATTCCACCAATTATATATAGTGAAATAAAATAAAAATAATATAAATGGAAAACATTTGGAATCCTACAACTCGTTCCAAGAATTCTTCTTTATATCTCAGGGAAAGGAAACAAAATAATGGTGAGCTCAAATACTGAGTAAGGTTTTCATATAGAAATGAACTAATAAATCAATACATAATAAACAATATGTAAATGTAAATAACTGGACACAAATTTCATTTAATAAATAAATTTTCCATCATAATTGGTTAAGGAATAGTTGATGTGGAAAGGTAAATAACTGAACACACTTTTTAGTTAATAACTAAACTGAGAATGAAATGAATACAAAGATAACATGATTAAAAAATTATCATGTATAATAAAAAAATCATAAGAAATGAATAAATTTTTTAATTATTTGATTTCATGACATCATGAGTCATGAATATCTCCACAGTCAAGACCTTTCAGAGAATTGTTTAAAAGTATTGGGTAAAAACCCATATGATTTTTCCAACTGATTTTCCCATGAGACATTTCGATGTATTTAAGTGATATATTTTCCCAATACCCATGCATAAATACCTATACAAATAATTCCTCTTGTATTTAATAATCAAATTAATTCATGTCTCAACCTTCATTATCATTAAATATATTTAGTTTGTAATGAATGAAAATTTATCAATATTTCCCCAATTAATGAAATAAAATTCAAAGTAAAAAACCATATATAAAAAGATTATAATGTTTATGAAATATTTATATCCAAAAATATATATATGTGTGTGTGTGTATCTATATATTAAATTGAAATTTAATTTCAAAAAAAATATGATCAGAAGAAAGTGACTATTGTAATATAAAGTTAATAATCACTATAAGATGTTAGAATATAAAATAATTTTTACCTATATGGTAAATTTTAAAATGAATCTTCTTGAATAATACACATAAAATAGATATTAATAATCATGAATAAAGAGATATTCATGTTAAATACATAAATTTGATGTATATAAACCCCATAAAAGTGAATAGATGTATATTAACTAATCTGCCTTGATGAAATTAAAACTGAGATGAAATCCCTTAGCCCATGATTTAATTTGGTTGAATTTTATTTAATGAATTCTTTAATAGTTTATGAATGTTATTAATTTATACTATAATCATACTTTTTTTTGTATTATCATATATTATCCTATTAAATCATTTTCCCAACTATTTTAAAATAATATTATATTATTTTCATTGTTTTGGTTGTCCGTTTCCTTGTTTAACCATGTGTATTTTGTTCTGAATGTTCATATTCTTCTTCATAGGATATAAATAAATAATTAAAACAACTATAATAATTTTATAAACATCATTACTATTCATTAGATACATTTTTATAAATATTCAATATTGTTAGGCATGGAAAATTAATTGCATCGCCTCGTAAATATGGTTAGTCGTAGGTATTCACGTGTGACGATATAATTGTATAAATAGGTGAAAGGTTAATTAAGTGTATGATATATTTAAAAAAACAAATATAACTAAAAATAAATAAAATATATTAATTAAATCTATCCATATTCCCTTCCATGTAAATCATAAGTGAAACATGAATGAGATTTATTTAGGAGATGGTTGTTTATCGTACACATGAGTGATGTTATTGTATTTTAAAAATTATTTAAATTAATAAGGTTTATGAGATATTATAATTTCATAAGTATAATTATATCATAAATATAAAATATATATATACCTTAATACAAAAATTATATTCAACCACGAGAGGTGTTGATTGAAAATGAGTTCCATCGATTAACGAAGTAGTAGTCTGCCATATATATGATGGGTGATTTAAATTCACCTTTTATGAAATTTGATATGGATAGGAATTATAAAATGAATATAAAAATATATCATTATATGAGAGATACCCTTGTTATTATACTATCATGATTAAATTATACTTTATGTGTTGGAATAAGAAATAAAATAAAAATCATTTTTAAGAGTGTTACCACTTGTTCCATTATCATCTTTATGTTTTCAGAAAAATCCATACTGATATTGATTTATGATAAAAAAAAGTTCCCTAAAATGTTTTTAGTCAGTTAAGGATGTGATCTAGTTAGTATTGTTTTGAAAAAATTTCTTTTGAAGTGTGAATAGGGGATGGGAGTAGCTAGTCTTTTATAAGAAGGGGAGAGGATACACATGGAATTTATTAAAATAATCATGTACAATAACATTTATATCTTTAGAAACCTAATAATGGTTAATTAAGATCCTTATAGGTTAAAAAGTTAATATATGTCCATACAATATGTTTTGGAAATGTTTTATGTTCATTTAAACTTTATCCATCTTGTTTAATCCCCCATTAAATTACTTTATTTACGTTAACCACATTATTTAATTTTTTATTATTTTACAATTCATATTGGTAAAATCATATGGTGAAATTATAAGATGATATACACTATTAAAATTAAAAATATGTAATCCATTTTTTCATATTCAATTGACAGATGTGGAATAATCCTATTTATAATTATAGCCACATATGCGAAGAAAACATTGGTTACCAAAGAGAAAAATTTTCAATAGTATAAAAGGATTGTGTCAATATTTTGTATGAAATTGGCATAAAAAATATTTCTTGAATTTATTTTTAAAATAGTTAAACAAATTTTAATTTTTTTAAATAAAATATAATTTAACGTTGTAAATAATTTAAACAGAAAGGTAGTTTTTAAAATAAATAAGAATTTTCACTTTTCAAAAAATTGAAACACTTTAAAAAAATACAAAAAAAATACTCAAAATTAAATTTGAAATGATAATTTAAAAAAATGAATTTAATTATACCATATAAATTTGATTAAAGTTTCAAAAAAGTATGTTTATCATATGTTCTATTGAATTGATCGAATCATTTTCTTGGAAAAAATATAGTTTTCTACTATTTACCATTCAAATGACAATTATGTTATTTCAAATTAATAAATAACGCTAATTTTTATAATTTTTTATGGCATATGAATACCTTAAAAAATAATATCTAAGTTACAATGGTTATTTTAAAATAATATTTTTACAGAGTATCAAATTTATTTTAATCATGGTTTTGCGTGCATCATAAGTTATCGAAGAAATTGAATTTATTTAAAAATTAATAAATAAAAAATATCATGGTGTTATATTATTACCTTATAATGAAATATTTACCTCAAAATTTTGTGTATATTTCCTTATAAATATTTGGAGGTAGTTCTTCTTTATAACATCATGTGGTTCCCCCATTTTTACCTACATTTTATTGTTTCTCTGAAGTACCTTAACCAATAGAGTCATCTGATTCCTCAATAATTTCTCTCTAGAATCATGATTCTAATAGAATTTATTTATAATAAATAGATTAGGTTCAAATACCATAAAAATCAAAGGATTTTATGAAGATAGGGATCAAATATTCTTTCTCACCAACTCTTATAACACCCTACTATGGAGATATTCTCATTAAAACATGTTCTCCCACATATAATTCTATATCCTTCCAATGATTGTATGCTGACTCTTTTTTCAGATATTAAACTACCTTTTATTATTATCTTGAATATCCTTTACCATTTTTATTCTCTCTTTAAAATGTGTTGGACCTATAAGTTTCCCTTCACTAAATTCATCCCAACATGCTAGAGTATGATATATCGTTCAACATAATGCTTCATATAGAACAATTTGAATACATGAAATGAATCTATTATCATATAAAAACTCTACTTAAGGTAAATATACACCCCATATAATATTAAAGTCATGTGAGCATGAACTCTACATTTATTCCATTGTTTTACTATCCATTTGTGACTATCCATCAGTTTGATAATCCTAGGAAATACTCAAATGAAGTTAGTATCAATATCTATATAAATACTCTACCATAATTTCAAAGTAAAATAAG
This sequence comes from Viscum album, assembly GCA_963277665.1. Classification (NCBI taxonomy): domain Eukaryota; kingdom Viridiplantae; phylum Streptophyta; class Magnoliopsida; order Santalales; family Viscaceae; genus Viscum; species Viscum album. The sequence goes on along the minus strand of OY728142.1, from coordinate 510,365,654 downwards.
GATTACGACCAGACATGATAAGAATTAGTGCACCATAAAGTCTTACAGTATCATTAATATAGATCCTTACAAAGAACTCAAGAGGAAAATATTCTTTTATAGTGAGGAAATGGGTATATTTGGTTAGGCATTCAAAAATAACCAATATTTCATTATCATTCATAGAATTATTTTGTAGTCATTTAAAAAGACTAAGAAAATGTTGTCTAATTTTCAAAAAAGAATATTATGAGGTTTCAGGACTCCTCTAGTATGATATCTAACTGATTTCACTTGTTGATAAACTAGTCATCTAGTAACATAATTAGTAATTTCACATGTCACATTGTCCATAAAGAATGATACTACAATTCCAAATATATCTTTGTGCTACCATGGTGTATTGTAAAATTTGAGCTTTGAGCATCACCTATCAAATCACTTTGTTGTTTAAGTATAGATAGAACACATAATATCTTTCCCAATTTCAAAACAACATCCTCGTAATTGAATTATGGATATTTCCCATAATTCAAATCATTAATTTGATTTCAAAATTTCTCATCATGAAAGTGATATAATTTTATCTTTTCTAATAAATATGTTATTACAGTCATTTGAAAAAGGATTTTTGTGTCACCTTCCAAATTAATTCTTGTATATACCTTTACTAGATCTATGACCATTATATACATCTCAATCCTCATTTGGGTTATAACTCTATGATATTTTATACTCAATTCATATGCTACCTTATTTTATTTCCCGAGGTGGTTGTGTATTGAAAATTCATAATCCTTAATTATCGCAAGCCATTACCTTTTTATCATATTCATATATTTTATTGAAAGTAATAATTATAGGCTTTTATGACCCATACATATATCGCATCATCCACTATCGAGATAATATAGCCACATATTCAAAGAAAATAGTATAGCTTCCAACCCAAAATCAAGAGTGGGAAAGTTATGTTCATGATTAATTAATTAACCTGATCTGTACTAAAAAAGATTTTCATTTTGAATTAGGAAACACCCAAGTCCCTAATTTAATTCATCATTATATATCACAAACAGATCATTTTCAGATAGTAGAGTCAAAATCAGACCATTCACCAACAACCTCTCCAGTTCGTCAAAACATTCTTCATATTACTTTTTCTAAACAATATTTATGTCATTATGTGTATGATCGGTTAATGGGTTTTCTGGTCAATAAATATTAAGAAAAAATCTCCAACAGTAACACTACAAACCAATGAAAGTATATAACTCAGTTATTTTCATTGGTATAGGCTATTTTTCGAGTTCTATTGACTTCACTGGATGAACTGAGATTCTATCCATAGAGACAATATAACCTAGAGAAGAAACATTGTGATGAAATAAACCACATTTTCTAAATTTTCAATATAAATAATTTATACTAAGAGTGTCGAATATTATTTGTATTTGATTCTCGCAGTACTCATATAATTTAAATTACACCAAGATATCATTAATGAATACCCTGAAAAATCATCAAGATACTCATTGGATTCTTTGTTCATTATAACCATAAAAATAAGGTGTGTATTAGTCAATCAAAATGACAATACTATAAACTCATATGTTTTATACCTTGTTCATAACACTTTTTTCTGAATTTCAACCTTCTTTACATTCAATTGTTGATCCAAAAAACAAACGTTAATCATTAAAAATTATATGGCTCTGTGATGTTGATCGAATAATCCATCAATGTGCGGAATAGAATAATCTTCCATTATCATAATAAAATTTATTTAACTATAATGAACACAAAAAGTCATGAATACATATTTATTCTTAATGAAGTGATCATAGGATCCATTAATTCAACGGTGTCCATTATATAGGGATTCTTTGATATTGGTCTTTCATAATGGATTAAATCAATGAGAACCTCAACTTCATGATATTGTAGATTTCTTTGCAATTCATTGGTAAATACATCAATGTACTCTTATAAAATAGTTACATACTTAGTTTGAATATTACCTTCTTCATACTTATATTTTGTATTCTCTTATTCCTAGGAATATAAATTATTATAGATATTATGGGTGAATCAAGACATGACACTAATGATGATGTGTCTTCTCTAATGATTTGAAGTTCAATATCTTTTCCATGAAATGTAATATTATCCTTACTAACATAATTTGTTGTATAATGTTTTGAAATCCAATCGACACCAAGGATTATATCAAATTTATCCACATGTATGATAATGAGGTTAGAAAATAAATAATTTTTATGTATCATAATGGGGACTTCCTGAAACATCCTTGTTGTATTGATACTTATACAATGTAATTTTATCGACCATTCCTTTTTAAAAGCTATTGAAAAATGTGTCATCTTCATGGAAGACATTGTAGATATCAAAGTGTGTGTGGATCCAAAATAAATTAATGAATTATATATATGAAAATAAATGATTAAGGTGCCTTCCAACACCTCATTGGGTACTTACACATGTTTTTTAGTAACCATGAAATCTTGGACATCTTCACTTGTCCCCTTCTATGATAGCTTCCCTTAATTGAAAGGGAATTAATTTGAATAGTAATCCCTCTCTATAAAGTTGAAACACTGAATAATAGAATTTAAATTATTCCACTTTAATTATTTAGCCTAATGAAACTTATCTCTAAACTTATAATAAATCCACATGCCCTTTAATAATTTCTCAAAATTATTCCTTCGAAAATTATCAAAATATGGAAATTGTATCCTTGTATTATTATTCTTTAACATGATCACTTTTTATTAGTTCTCATTTAACCACTTATATTCCTGATTCCATTGAACATTTAAGATTTAGGTAAATCCATATCTATTTTGACGTCATATAAAACTATCTCATCATATGATGAAAAATATTTGGAGAACATGGCCCATTGGAGACTTGGATTACACACTTCAAACTGATAGTCAATATTTCAATATGTGTTGAATGTGTAATCCATAGAATACATGTACAACCATGTACATGTATCCTCATCCTCAACAAAAATTTCTTCCTATTTTTTCTTTAAGATGTTTATTTTTTACTTCATTTCATTTTTTTAATCATATGAATTTTTTTTTAAAGAATGTCTTTATAAAATTCTTATATTCTATGCCATCTATTTCTTCTCCCTGACTCATATTCTAGATTAACTACCAATATTTATCAAAATATCTTTTCAAATAATATTCTATAACACCAACCTTTTCATTTTCATCACATCCCAATTCCATAAATATCCCCTCAAAAGATGTAAAGCACTACTAAACTATACATGGATTAGTAGTCCCACATAATGATTGGGGATTATGTCACATAATGAGATCCAATATAATAGAATCATGTTGTGGAATAGGTTTATCCATCCTCAAATGGGTTTTTAACATAAACTAGTTAATCATTCTATGTATAACCATGATCAAGATAGTTTCAATACCAAATGTATTGGGTTACCTAGTAGTGAAATGACTACATTGTTCACTTGTATTCACATGCTTATTCCTTCAAGAATTCATTTCAAAAAAAATGTTATATACCATTTTTCCTCATATTATTATGGTTTTTATAAAAAAACAAATTCTAAATATATTGTAATAATTAACAAATTTAGATAAATCTACATTATTAATCATTGAATAAAAATATATTTCTTTTGAGATATCCTTATTTTCAAATCAATTATAATTTTTTGGTAAATATAATGGTATTTTTCCAAAAAGTATCCCTGGGGAGTGTCAAACCATGTGTGAAAAAGACAATTTTTTACTATGTGATGATCGGGTCAAGCCTAATGTGCCTTTTTCAATGATATTACCCCTATGTACAACAATTCAAGAACTACATCCACTAGCAGTATCTAAAATGGGATATATATCGGGGAAACCCCAAAAAATATATTCCTTCATAAAACATTGGTATTTTATTCTATACTTATCATCAATTTATGTCATAGGGTTATGATTCGTAATTATTTCATCCCATAATCTAGTTACCAAGGATTCTACTAAACATTATTTTAATACAAACTATAATGTCTCCCACTATAATAACCCTTAGTCTATGATAAATTTGTGACATTGGTATAGAAAAATGTATTCAAATAACATCAAGAATATTAGTTTATCAGTTTAGGAGAACAAGATACAACAATGATACCCATTTACATTGGGAAATAAAATACAAGTCATAGTAATAGAAAACATTTGACATCATTTAACTCATTCCAAGAATTTTTCTTCATATAATGGGGAAATGAACTAAAATAAAGGGAGACCAAATTCTTATTTAGGGTTATATACAATAGAAGAAATAATTGATTAATAAATCATAATAAATATTGAAAGGCAAATAATTGAACAAAAATTCTATTCAATCAATGACTTGACTCTTATAATAGGATTAGGCCTAAAAATGTAGATAGAAAAATAACTGAACACACATATGATTTAATTATTAATCCAAGAAAAAAATAGATCCATATATAATATAATTGAAAAAATAACATAGATAATAATAATAAATAAATTATAATTTTATGAAAAGATTAATTATTGTATTTAATGACCTTATAAATCATGAATACTCTATGTTCAATACCTTTCTCATGATAGTTTAATACTACTGGGTAAAAATCCATCCGATTTGGAAAACTGATTTGTCTCAAGTGACTTATTAATAAATATAAGGGATATCAATAACCCGACCCCACCTATAACTGCATTTCCAAAAAATTCCTCATATAACAAAAAATAAATTTAATTCAAGAATAAATATTCCATGTCATAAAATATCTGTATTGATTAATAAATATAGAGTAATCAATATTTCACCACTTAATCAAATAACATTCAAAGTAGACACCATATTTAAAAAAGATATATATTTAAAAAATAATATTATACATGATACAAATCATATTCTTATTAAATATAAATTTAATTTCCAATGAAAAATTATTTCAATGAAGTTATTGTTTCAAGAGAATGTGAACAATCACAACAAAAAGTTAGAATGTAGTCTAATTTTTACGTCTTTGGAAAATTCTTAACTGCAACCCCTTCAAGAATAAAAATTAATCAAAAAAATTATAATAATTAATAAATATATATTCATGATAAATACCTAAAATTGTATGTATATATATTACATAAATTATAATAGGGTCATACTAACAAATATGTCTCAATGAAATGGTAATTGAGACAAAATCCATTAGCACATCCTTTCCTTTAGCTGAAAGCGCATAAAAATATTGTACAACTATATAAATCATTTAATTAATTTATAAAATAACCATAATATTATTTATAATGTCATATTTGTTCCAATTATAAGATTTCACAGCCTATTTGTTAATAATATATCATTATTTTCAATTTCTGGGTGTCAATTTCCATGTTCGCTCATGTGAGTTTTGTCATGAATGTTCTGGTTCTTCATCGAATGATATAAATACATCATCCCCAAAATTATTTTAATTTTATAAGTATAATATTTACTTAGTATATACGTTATTATAAAAAATTTATATTTGGCCATGGAATAATAATTTCATCCCTTCATGGAGATTGACATACATACATAATAGAGATTATTTAATTATCTTAACGGGTGTAAGGGTGTGGAAGTTTCATGTATATTAATTTCATGTAATTTATATCAATATATATATATAACTCATATACTGATTAAATTTATATTTATTACCTTCGAGGTCAATCCTAAGTGATAAGAAAATCACATCACTTCACATGGTGTTGATGGAAAACAAATTACATAAATTCACGAGGTTGTAGTGAGCAGTAAAAGTGATCAAATATTTATTTTCCTATTTTATGAAATATGATATAGATAAATTCTATGTAATGACCATAAAAAATCCCTATATATTTTATATATTTGTTCTACTACATTATCAGGTTTAAATAATATTTTATAGAGGTGAAAAAAAGTAAAAAAATAAAAACACGTGGTTAGGAATGTTAACTCTTCTTCAAGTAATTTCATTTTTTTTTGCACCATAATCATACATAGGATGGGATTATGATCAATATTAGAGATATAGAATGTTTGGTTATTTTTAAATACGTGATTTGGGTAGGTATTGGTTGATCCAAATGGCCTCGGAAGTTTAAAGAGTGGCAGAGATTCTATGTCCATTTATAAGTGGTGGAGAAGACACACATGTAATTTCTTTTTGAAAATTATAAATTAAACCAATATTTTTATTATGTAAAAATTCTAAAAATTTCGTAATAATTTACCCTTATATGAGATAAGGTCTAAATATTTTCATCCAATGGGTGCTGGAATAGTTATCTGATCATTTTAACCCGTCTCGTTTTAGATTAACCCCTTATCTAAATCAATTTTTTACCTTTATATTAGTAATTATGTTTTTACTACATTTACTACTCTTAACGGTAAACAATTAATTAAAAAATATTAGTCTAATATAATATATGGAATAATTTTTTTTCAAATTCAATTAATAGATGTGACATTATCCATTTTAAAATTATCATTACACACATGATGAGAAATAGGTTTCTAAAAGAGAAAAATTCTCATAAGTATAGAAGGTTTTAAAATAAAACCTGAATTTAAAATTGATTCTTCTAGACATTATTATATTTATTATAATACAATTGATTTTTTTATTTAAATATAATATAAAATATAATTTAAATAGAAGGGAAGTTTTCCATAAAAAATATTTTTTTATCTTTTCATCAAAAAAATAATTATTTTAAAAAATAAAAATAATAAATATAAAATTATTTTTATATTCTGATTTTAAAACTAATTTTAATTATCTAAAAAACACTAAACTATTCCAAAATCAATTTTTTCATAAGTTTGTAGTAGTCGATGAACATTTTTTCTTTGAAAAATACAATTAACAAAACATTCTTGTCATTTAAATTATACATATTTTATTAACAATAAATATATAACAATAATTTTCACAATTTAGGTATCAAAATTCATACCAAACAACACAAAAACCATTATATATTGGTCATGTTTAAATAATATTTAAATAGAGTGTCATGATTCATTTATACTCATTATTTCGTGCATCACAACATATTTAAGTGAATGAATTTAATTGAAAGGAAATAGTTCATTAATTATTTTGGTTCAACATTGAGATTTTAATCATATTTTTAATTAAATTTTAAAACAATAATATAGTTTCTACATTTTCCTTGGATGATAATGAGTGATATAACCGGTAAACTCATATTCAACCCATTAAAAATCATTTTGGGTAATAATAAATTATTCACTTTGAAAAAAAATAGTTATTTGTTATAGAATCATTATATAATCAAGTGAAATTCATTTATATTTTAAAAATTCATTTTACTACATAATTCTGACTATATATATTTTCAACATGAAGGATCATATAAATATATATTCAATATTTACATCATATTCAAATACCAATTTCAAGATAAATGATCCGCTTTAATGGGAAAACATTTTCACTGAATCAACTACTATAGCTCAACCTTTTAGGTTTAAGTTGTATATATTCCACTATAAAATAAATATTCAATCCAATATTACTTTTAAATAATTCAAACCATTCATCGAAATTAATGAAAACTACTAGACCACAACACCCCAAAATTGAATAATCATGTTACGATTTACTTCTAAATAAAAAGGATTATTTCCTATATGAAATAACTTAATCCTGCAAAAATTTATTATTAATTTTAAAAAATAGATTTAATAAAAATCCAAAATACAATGAAATTCAATGAAAAATAAAAAATTAAGTGGATGATGATGGTTTAAGAGGACAAAATTGAAGGTTTCAATAAGGTCAAAACAACAACGAAAAAGAATGTTGGTGGTACAATGATGGTAACAGAGGAAGAAAAACAGATTCTGGATATAATATTCTTAGGAAAAGGATATTATGATTCAAAAGTGGGAAATTCATCACTAAACTAAAAAAATAAAACATCAATTGACATATAATATTTCATAAATGGTTTTCTACTTTAATTATCATATATTAAACAAATAAATCGTGAAAACTAGATGTTTTTTAAAGGCTATGATACATAATGTTAAAAACTAATTATAATTTCATTTTTATAATTTATGTTATAGATGTTCCATATTAAATAATATTTTAAATATTTAATTTCTTATTCAATTTTATACTCTAAGCCACCAAAGAAAGTTTCTATCCTTGAATATTGTAATCGTTCCATGGCCTCTAACATAGAAAGTTTTCCCTACTATTCTTATATAAATCATAGTCAATATCACTATTCAATCATCCAATAGACTCATGATTTATTTGTATTAAAATAATTTATGATACATGGGATTTAAACTATATATGAAATATATAATTACCATAGTCATCAAATTCTCAAAAAATGATTTAATCATATTTAAAAATTCTCCACACTGGAATTCTTATTTTCAATAATAGATCATCATCATGTTGTTATATACAGTTATGTGGTGAAACATCCTCAGTTACCAGAATCAACATTAGATTTATTCCTATTCCTCAATTTGAATTCAAATATTTTTCAAATCATTTTAATTTTTATTCAAATGATTATTAGTTCTTATATTATCTTATATTAATATCTAAACAACTTCTACCATTCGAAATTTTTAACATGTTAGAAATTCTCTCTCATGAGATAAAAATAATTCTTATTGTATTCTCCAAACTCCCATACCATTTTTAATTTTACACTATTAATGGTATAGAATTAGAATAAAATAAACCATTAAAAAGTCAATGTGACTCTTAATAAGACGAAATTAACTCTTAAAATTGTCTCCAATTTTCTATTATGATGTCAACAAATGACTATTATGAAGTCATAAAACAACTCTTATGTAGTCGAAATTTACTCTTATGAAGGTCTAGAGTCAGCCCTATGAAGTCATAAAATGTCTCTTATAAAGGTGTAACTTTTTCAATACTCGAGTCCCAATATGAAGTAACTCTTATAATATCAAAATCAAAAATAAAAAAAATTACTAATTTTTTATATCTAACATAAAAATTATTTTATTGGTTATATAATCCAAATCCCTTTAGAATTAATAGAAGGAACTCTAAAATCATATCAAAAAACATTCCAAGTTACCTTGATTAACATAGTAAAATATAATAATTTTTATAAATAAATTAAAAAATTGCTATATTGCCTTTTCCAGTACTTAATTACTCAAATTTGAGTATTACTATAACCTTCACATTTATTTAAATTGTAGGACAATATTTAGTATAAAAAATTCTTATTCAAGATACGTGATTCATTAAATTTTGTATCCTCAATATCAAATCAACTATTTATTACTTCATAGTTAAATAAATATTCATCAACTTGTATTGAAAACAAATACGACAACATCCTTAAGTGCATTTAACATACTTGTGATGAAAATTACAATGATGGATATAAATAAGTTAATTTATGGTGGCATAAAATTACAATACCTTACTACAATGGTGACACCTTCTACCTAATGTGAAAACTAGTTATGTTACAACAATGTTTTGGAAAATAAACAAATAAATGGATTCTACCAAACTCCCATAGGGCCATAATTTTATTGGTGGAGGTTTATTGAGAACTCTAATGAGTAATTTTTTATATGGGTGAATTTTTTATATAAAAGGGTTTTTTTATTAAAAACATCATTAAATTTTTTCCCTACGTTAATGGTTGTGATGAGATTTCAGCTCGCCTCATATAATTCTTTTCCCCTTTATCTTGTTCTTCCATACCTCTCCTGATAGTATTCTAATAATTTATGAAAAATATATCTAGGGATTTGGGAGTGATTTTTTTTATAATGGTGTTATATCACATAAATGATGTGTATTTTATATATAGGTGATAGATGAGTCTTGAGAATGAGTAATATGTGCCATTAATTATTAATGTGATAAATGTATACCACTTTTTTATTTTTCATTAAATTTAATCAATTTTAAATAAACTTTTCAATAATATAAACTGGGTAAATTATATAGTTTTATAATATAGTTATTTATGGTCATAAAAAAGTCATGGAAAATTAGTTATGTGGGACTTTTATGAGGTTATAACTTTTAATAAGTGTTAATTAATTATATATATTTTATAATTAATAATGGAAAAAAATTCAATGTCATTAATAATATGTTACATTTTTATTTGGGTGATTAAAATCATTTAGGAACATTTAATATTATTTAGTGTTGTATGGGATGATCAATTATATAAATAAAGTGAGTAAATATATAAAAAATTAAGTGGTCTTTCAAAATTTGTTCTCGAATTCTAAATTAGTTATTATTATTGATATAAATGAAGCATGAGTAGGTATAACCGAATCGAGTGAGAGTTTTTGGGGATAATGAAGATATGAGGGGTCAGAATTAATTAGTGGCGATAGGTTGGAAGATTTTCATGAGTTATCATTAGATTCATTAACTTTGAGACATTATTCAAAATAAAAAACCTTGGGTCGAATTAATAGAGGAACCCATGTAGTATTACAAATTTTTATTTTTTATATGGGGGACTAATTATATCTCATATGATAATATATGACTCCTTATTCATAAAAATTATATATTAGTTATTCATGTAATATTTATATTCATTTTTATATTTAATGTGCGTTAATCAAGGTAGTTAACAATTGATAGTAACTAATATGATTGTGTAATGTCGTGTAAGGCCTATGGTGATCATGAGATGATCTTTACCAATGGTAAATTCATGGGATGTTATATATCCAATTTTTGGATTTCCATGGATTTTTAGGTGATATAATAGTTAGAGTTGAGTGGAATATCCTTGTTCATAACTTAAGAAGTAACTAATGAGGTGGATGTAAATTTAGGGTTCAATGTAGGGGTGGTCTCTGTAGATTTGGAGAGATGGACAACTAAGGGAAGATTATTGGGTTAATTTTTAGTTAAGAAATGTATCCCTTAACTAAAGGTTGTATATAATTATGTCAAGGATTATTGGAAAATATTATCTTGGGTATGATCATTGGGGTTTATTAGTATCACATATGATGGTCGATCTATTATATAAGGGTTTAAATATATTGGAGGTTTGGGATGAGATGGTAAGAATTAATTGAGATCCAAGGGAGGATTATGTTTAAATACTTTAAGAACTATTAATGATACATTATTATCTATGGCCTCACATTTAGAATTTCATTTCATTCTGATGGTGATTATACCCTTATTTTTTTGGTTGATTTGATTTGGTCATTTCCCATGGAATATTAAAGAATATATTATTCCAAATGTTCTGGAATCTTTATAAAGATGAACATAGGTGTCACCATAATGATAATGATGAAAAATAGGTTATGCACCTCAAAAAACTATAATTTTTAATAACATGAGAACATTCCATATGTTTGAAAACAATATTATTCTTATTCAATTATTCATGTGTAATGTATTTTTTTTTTTCAATTCTGAACATTGAAATATATCTAGTAATATTTTCATAGACATAGGCTGATAGGATATGAGATTCTAAGGCCTTGTGAGCTCGAAAATGTTATTTGAAAAATGTTAAATATATATTTATCTCATATGCGCATATATATTACCTATATTACTATATAAAAAACATAATTATGTTCATTCAATATATTATTGGTGGTTCTTTATTATACATTCATGACAGATAGGTTATTGAATCATTTTATCATTTTGATCATTATAACCTAAACATCTATTGATTAACACTTATATCTTATTTTGTGATTTTAGAAACTCACATTAGTGAATGTTGATAATGATAACTCTAGGATTCTAGTTATAAATATTCTCAATATTTCTCACTATATATCTCATTATATTTAGTTTATCATTCAAAAAACCCCAAAATTTTCCTTCATATCCATTATTGAGTTGCTTTTAGGGGGATCAATCCATTTACTATACAAAAACGTTTATATTTGAGAATATCAAAAAATCAAAAATAAAATATCATGTAAGGATGATAAACACTAATATATCTTTAACCATGTTATCTAAAATAACCATAATTTTCAATAAAAAACTATCTTTTTTTGTTATAGCAGAATTTGGACTTATGTTAAAATACCATCATAACCTCTATAATTTTGAATCCCTACTCTGATGCAAAATTTAAGAAATCGTTCTAAAACATTACATATTCTGGTGACTATAAAAAAATTATTCATTTTCTTATATTCAAAAATATATGTTAAGTTTATATTTTAATATTGGTTGGTTATAACTCTTAAATAACCATCCCACATGTTATATAGTGGACACTTCTACTCAGTATATTTTTTTTGAACCAAAAAAAATTTAAATACACGCATATTTTTTTTCATGAAATATCTTCAAAAATGATATTTACTTCATCATTTCCCTACTCATCCTTAAATACCATTTAAAAAATCATAATATTTGAGATGAGAATAGAAATCCTAATAAGGGACCTAAAAATAATAAATTCATTAGTCCAGTGGAAAAATTGAAATCCCATTAATAGTTTACCTTCACAAAATTTATCATTTTGATAATTAAATAAATCATATCCACATTAATAATGAAACACTTTTTTCTCAAATAAAACCCTTAAAACCCATATCATGAAAATAATAACCCTTTTTCAAAACATTGTGCATCACGTTCATAACCATTATTAAACTATTTTCAAAAATAACATAAGCCCAATTAAATCTATATGATAAACCATTTGGTAACTCCCTCCATATTTTCTTAAAAGAGAAACATTATCCAATGCATTAGAGAGTTATCCAATAACCCAATTATATATTATTTAACAGGATCATACATTTCTATCTAGGTATACTCAATGTATAAGTTATATCATTCTCACCCATGAGCTATAATGGGGCACAGAAAATTTGTATTAGTTTTATAGGTCTCTTTTATTTAAAATATAATTATCAAGTACATTATAAAATATTCCTTTCCAAAAAAACTTTATGTTTATTTGAAAAACATATCAGGATATCAAAATATCATTTTATATAAAAAAGAAGTACTAAAACCCCAAAATTATGGAAATGGGTTTTTATTTGAAGAAAAGATGAATGATTAGAAATGAATACAAACTTAAAATAATGGTTTTTATGGTGGAAAAATTAAATATCACTATATAAATTAAATTTTAATGTTCCTTTTTGTTTTTTTATAGAGATAGTCAAGCATTTTGTAAAAAAGATTACTTTTCGAAACCTTGAAAGAAAATTACAAAGACACATAAAATTACTATTAAAATTATTTTATTTCCATTTAGACACATATATAAAATATCATTAAAAATATTGATATGGATGAGAATTAGTGTTTTAAAATAAACAGTAAAATATATTTCCTAAAATTATGTACCTTACCATTAGTCTAATTCATCATGTACATTATTTACCTTCTTAAATAATAAACCCATGTAATTTTTTCAACTTTCTTAAGAAACGTTTTCAAGTTCATCAATATTTTTATTATTTTAGTACCACGCTCTATATAATTATAGAATCAATTAAATTTAGGTATGGAGTTTTGTTGATATTCGACTCATATGTCCAAAATGACAATTTTATGTTGACTATGGTCAAATAGTTTATCATTACATCATCACTACAATAATAATAATGGCCTAATAGTAATTTTTAAACCTGAATAATTATTTCTAAACAAATCATCATATATGGTTATCAAAAATAAACTATGTTAAAGTCATAGAGATATTAGTCCATACATACGCATAAGTAACGCTCTAATTTTTCAACGATCATTTTGGAAAGAAGCTAAGTGTTATTTAAGCTTATTTTATTCATAAAATACTAAATATCATTTTAATCCTTTGATTATTAATATATATACAATATTTGTGATGTGGGGATGAAAAATGAATCACATCACTTTGTGGAGGTGGTAGTCCATACTTATGGAGGAACAATGTCATAATTTTTATGTGAATGGAAATGTAAGAAGATAAATATTTTATTATCTTTTTTTACTAATAAATAAATCATGAATATAATATATAAAAACTAATTACATCTTTATAGTCTATTAATGAGGGGAGGTAATAGAAAATTAATTACATCAGTTCATGATATGATAGTCCACTGTACACACAAATGATGGTTTAATTGCCAATTTTATGGAAGAAGAGACAGATAATGAATATTCAATAACATAAAAACCCACTGTATATTTAAGAGAATTTTATAAATTTATATTTATTTTTAATTAATACTTGAAGATAGCATATCAAGAAATAAAGTGTAAATTCTTGATTATAAATAGTATATCTTCATTTAATAACCATCTTTTCTTATCACATTAGAACCACAAAGATTGGTATAAAGAGAAAGATAAGGCCTCCAGAACATGTGTAGGGATTTAGATTGGTATTCAGATATATCATGGTAGAAGAAATGGTTATAAATTGTGATGTAATTATAGGAATATGTTCCCCTTTATCATAGAGGCGATATCAACTCCTTAAATTTCTAAAAATATTAAATAAATAAAAATTAATTTTTTAATTCAAAATGATTCCAAATAGATTTTGTTTGAATATATTTTGATTATGGGCCATGATAACCTATTATAATAAAAATTATAATGTTTATTACAATTTTTTTAACCTTATCATTTTGTTAAAACCACTCTTTAATCTCTTTCACACTTACCATGACAATAAGGTTTTTTACTAATTGAGTGTGAAGATATTTAATATAAATTTATAAATAGGACATGGTTGATATTATAATCTATATATTAATTATATTTAAGAATATTCTACTTTTATTAATTTTATATCATTAAATAAAATATTATTATTTGTTAAAATATCATCAATATCTATTATTAGAACTATTCATTTATTTGATTCAAATAACATCAAGATTTCATATAAAATAAAAATAATAATTATTTATGTCTGTAAAGTGTCACTTTCTTATACAATTTTTTATACCATTTTTATCTCATATTATATTTATTTTAATTCTTTTATTATAATTAGTTTGATTTCTCTATTAATTGATTAATTACATTATCAGCGTTGTGTAAGTGTATGAGTTAATCCTTTATTCAATAAAAATAAAATAAAAATTACTAATATGAAGATAAATATTTTAGATTTAAAAATACTTTTTATAATATAACATATACTCTGTTTATCCCAATGATAAAAATATTGTAGTGACTCAAAACAATAGTGTTATATTATTTAAATTTCTAAAAACAAATGATTATAAAAGTTATAATCACATCCAAATGGTAAAAATATGTATATCCAAATATTGGTAATGTATGGATGAAATTACTAAAAAAAATTAGGGAAATTGTTAGGGTCATTTTATAATCTCTATTATATTATATGTATCATAAATTATTTGATTTACCCTTTAGTGAGGTAACAATATTACTAAGCTTACAGTTCATATTGACTAAAAATTGAAAAGATATATTTACCATATTTTCAGCCAATGATTCAAAATATGGAATCAAAATTTTAAAATTAAAGTCATATAAATTGAATTATTGAATTTAAAATTATATGGTAAAAAATGAAATGAATAATTTTTTATTCTGAATGATAACCTTTTAAACTATTCTTTATATATTAAAATCATTTAACAAATCCATTTTACAAGACTAATTGGATTTTTTTGACTTTAAAGGAAGTAATAGAATTTTAAAACTATTCCGAAAAATATTTTTATTTTTAAATACTTAAAATGAAAATTCAATTTAATATTAGAATCAGTATTGTTATAATTCAATGAAAACTCACACTTTTTATAACATTATCACGAATTAACTTGAAGATAATTTTCACATTCCATATTGAACAATAAAATAGATTTTTTTGAATATTTTTTCTAAAATTTTGAAAAATAAATTATAGTATTCATTAATAAAAAATTTAAAACCTAATTATTATAAATATAATGAATTTACTAATAAATGAGTTCTTATTTTATAATTTTTATTTAACTATTAAGAAATAAGTAATACCACTATATATTTGATAATGTAGTTAATACTATTCATTACCCCCAATTTAATGACTTTGTTATAACGATAACATTTAAATAATAATAATTCGTTATTCATTTCAGATCAGTGATTTATATTGTGTATCCTATCAAACATAGTTTTCATTATTTTTTAATCTTGACATATTAAATTTCATTTTAACTATTATATAGAAATGATAATCCTATTATATTTACCTAGGCTAAATAACATAATACCTTACCATTAGTGTGCCTTTTAGGGAACATGATTATGCCACTAGTATTTTTTATATGGTTGTTTACTTCTTAAATTTCATAATCTATATACATGTTCATATATAATCATTTGTTTTTGGACCATATTAATGGTCACCAATCATGTTATATGGTTACAACCTATGTGCACACCTCAACAAATGTGGAAACCTTATCTTAAAATGAATTTAATATAAAGTTTATTAAAACATTTTATTGTAATAGATTATCTTAGAGGGGATGTCGAAATTTTTTGAGGAGTGGATGAGGCTGAGTAGGGATGTCTTCTTTGTTTTTATTCATATACACAGTTTTTGATCTCACATTAGGATGTCATAGTTCTTATAGTAGGAAATTTATGATATAAAATTTGTGAATTTATTATAGCATGATAAGATGTTATTTACATGGTTATATGTTTTCTATTATCCAATATTACATTTATTTTAATGTATGAATATGGATATTAATATTGTTTAGGAATTATTTAATTATTTGGATATTGATTTTATAGTCTTCCCAAAATATATTATCTAACACTCACCTTTATTTGACAACCATTAATATATGGTTTGGGTAGCATGATGTCTAGGATTCTTGAAATTTGGTTATATAGACAGATCTGATAAGATACATTATAATACACATGGAATGTGTAACAATTTATGACATAAACTATCTCCATAAAAGATATCCAGGTTTACAAATTTTCAATTCTATAAATAAATTACAACAACCTCAATGTCCTCTTAATCTCCTCACATTATCATTGGTTTTCCTATTTCTCAATATATGATAAATAAAAATTATAAAAACCAACTCCTCAGACTCAGATCATCATAAGAGACTCATTATTTAATTCAATTTTATTCAAGTAATTAATTTCACTAGATTAATTTCTGTTATCAAGGAATTATGAAATTATCATATTAGGATATAATATCTGAAATTTGAAAAGAAGGTTTTAGTGAATTCAATTAAATTTAAAACATCAATTAATTTTCATTAATTACATAATAAATGAAACATTAAAATTAATCAAATCTAAATTAAAATTCATAACATGTGAATGATTCCTAATCATTTTGATTAATGAGATAATATAATTAAATTATACTTGAGTGTTAAAAAATTAAAAATTATTATCTATATTATTAAAAAAATTCTTAGTTAATAGAAATTTCATTATTAGAGTATATTAGAAGAAA
Organism: Viscum album; assembly: GCA_963277665.1. Taxonomy (NCBI): domain Eukaryota; kingdom Viridiplantae; phylum Streptophyta; class Magnoliopsida; order Santalales; family Viscaceae; genus Viscum; species Viscum album. The sequence continues at coordinate 510,348,123 of OY728142.1, read as the reverse complement.
TAACATATATGTAAGGAACATATGGAATTACATATTTTATTAATCATCATGGATGTTATTAATTTTAAAAAAATGGTAATATTCCAATGGTCGAAGGATCTGTGATAATTATATTGGATAAAAATAATATATAAAATTATATTCAATTATAAAATTAAATTCTAGGCTCACATTAAGAAAATGAATTCACCAAGGTGATGAGGTTCAAAACCATAATTGTAATTTTTATTATCCTAAAACCATTTTCATGTGAGATAAAAGGTCGAAGAATAAAGTTTTAGAATAATTGTTGAAAATTTTAATTATGTTCATATAGTAGAAGTTAAAATAGAGGGTTCATATTTAATAATGTAAAATATGATTATAAGATCCATAGAGATTTTTTGGAAACATTAATTTATATATAATTTTCCAAGAAGTAACATTTAATTCTACAAAATTTTATTGATGAAAATGTAATGACACGTGAAGATGGCAGAAAGAATAAATGTCTATTAGATCATTTTCATAATAACATGATAGCATATTAAATAAGAAATGGTAGAATTGAAGAGAAGAACACTTATAAAATAGAAGTAAATAGATATCATGTTTATAATGAATTGGAATACTTGATGTAAATTAAAAGTCAAATAAGTGTTTTATTTTTTAAAATTAGTGGATGTCACTTTTAAATTTGTGAAATTTTTATCACATGTCCAAAAGTATTTTAAATCAAAGTGTAAATAAAAGTTAAATTTATCTTTGTGGTATTTTTTCTATGGTTGGATTATATATTTTATAGAAAACTATCATATGTTTAATGTAGAAGTAAATAATAATAAATATAAAATATCAAAAATATTTTTCCATTTAGTAGTCAGATTACTCCATCATGTCAAAGTTTCCATCGAAATGGAAAAATATGTTATTTTAAAATTTTAAAATTAAATTTATTATCTAAGTTAATTGATTAAAAAGGTTATTAAAACATTATTTGAGATGATATTTCATTTAATAATGAAGATACGATTCACATTGTTGAGATAAGTGACGAATATGTTTCAGGTGATGAATATAGTTGTTTAAATGAAGATGGTTATGAAATGAAATGGAAATCTTATTGAATTGAAAAGTGAAGGAATGTATAAAAAAGATTTCAAATTTGATAAAGGAAATAAATATGAAATCATCTTGAAAATGAAACAAATATTATAAGGATCATTCAAAAAATATAACAACATGGAATAAATTTTGGAAATTAAAATATTCATTTATCAAGGGGAAGTAGGTATGTGAATGAATGTATGATATTTGTCATTAAAAATTAATATAACTTGGAATCTCATTCAATTTTTTTTATATTTTAAGAAACATATGAAGAGGATTATTTTTAACTTTTAAATGCTTTTATATGGAGATGAAATATGTTTATATAGGAATAAAAATGATCATTAATATTTTAAATAACATTTTTAAGGAAAAATTTGTTAAAACACCAAAAAAATTTAAAATAAGGATTTTATATAATGAATGAAATATTGTAACTCAACCAAAGATAAATGAATGTTGTTTTTCTTACTTTAAGAGAAGAAACTTGTTTATTTGAAGACATAATACTTGAAATAAAACCTTATATATTCATAATGTTGAAAAAATATAAAAAGCGAACAATCCATTGAAATAATTAGATAAAATTTCAAAATTTTGGGTCCAAAAAATGACCCAAATACTATGAAAAAAATGTAAAAAATAAATAATTTAATATGGTAGAACAAAATATTGGTTTCATAATAATTTTTTCTTTTACAGCTACTTTTAATATTTTAGAGGTTTCATGCATATATAAGGTTATTTTATGTTAAAAATAAAGACAAATAAAACTTTTTAGGAATATAAATATGTTATTTTAGTGGTATGAAAATAATTTAAGTGAAATAAGTATAAATACAATTCAAAAGACACCATTCGATGTCAAAAAATATTTTTTAAAGATAAATAAATTCATATAATATATGGTAGATTGGGTTATTTGATTGAGTATTTTCTCATTATACTTACGACATATTTTTTTATGAAAAATATTACAAAAATTGTAATGAATTAAAGAAAAAGACAGAATTTTTCTTGTATTATTCAATTTTTTCAGAGGATATCTTCAAAAGGTGACCCATGGATTTTTTATTGTGCATGTCCATCCAATATGATGATAAATTTATGTTATTTATATAATTTTTAAAATTTTAGGAAATTATAAATCAAATTAATTAGTGTAAATTAATACTATATTAATGTATTTTGATTTAAATAACTTGTGAACATCTTCCTAGTAAGACATAAATATGAGATGATGGACATGCATAGATTTTTTTAATAGGAAAATAATTAGTTATGTTGTCAAAATATATTTTAATTTCTAATAAATTAAAATGAGCAAGAGGTTATCATTTTCAGGTTAGTTAAATTGAAAACATATGTTAAATAAATATTAAATCAGAGAATTATTTATGGAGTCAAATACATAAACACACTGGTAAATAAAAATATAAACAAAATTACCACTAAATGTGATGTTCATGATCTAAAAATATAAATTATGTTGGTATGAACTACATAATAAAAAGTTATGATGATGAATTATTCACATTAGGGAATGAAAATTCCAATATGAATACCATTAGGGGTAATATATTCTGAAATTTTTAGATCTATAAATCTAAATCAGACTAATGGAGATAAGATTAAATATATCATATATATATATATATATATATATCATTCACCCAAGGATATTAATAAATTAAATTGATTTAAAATTAATTTATAAAATTAACAAATTTTTTCTTCAATGATATTTTAAATTAATTTTGTAGTGAAAACCCTAATATAACTTATATGTATTTAAATTTTCCAACATAAATTATTTATTTTATTACATAAAATTTTGATGTTGGTTTGTTTTTAATTCAATATTTTTAGAGAAAATGAAGGATATATAGTTGGAATTAGGATTTTTCATACTGTGATTCATGATAGTGCATAAGGGAGACTCCATTCTACAGATAGATTCATGGTTTTTCAAACCATATAGGAAAATAATGTTTTTTCTAAAATAGTGGTATTTTTCAATTTATTTTTTTTAATAACTATATTTATTCATACATCCTTGGGGTGTTATACTAGCCATGTAGAGAATATCCCAACTGACTCGTCTATTATATCATGTTTATACGGTAGTCTTCCTTTCACATCAATTGACTCCCTATAATTAATCACATTAATTACTATGTATTTCTTCTCTTATCCTCCTCTATAATCTTATTCATTGTTTCCCTTCCCTTCATCTCTATCTGTTTATGCATGGAGGTAACTTCAATGGCTAGGTTATGTTCTAATAATGAATATAATGATTTATTGTGTTCCAAAAGGGTCCCTCTAATTATAATATCTTTTGGTTTAAATAAGGAGAATTTTATTCATTATCATAATGCCGATGTTTCTGTGTGAATTTCTTTTACTTGAAATATTTCAAGAGTTTATGTGTTTGACTTATTATTGTTAAACTAATTTTTATATGTGTAGTATTTGATAAAAAAAATAATTGTCTTAAAAGGATTCGTTATAACTATTCTTAGAACAAATGGTTTTCCATTTTTTTATAATGGTTTTATTTTAGGTACTATTTTTCATTATTATTATGTGTCTAACGTATTGAACTAATGGCTTGATTGGTTCTAAATATATTTTTAAATATATTTTTTATGTGTTTATTTATTATTGACACAATTTAATGATTTTAAATTATATTATTAATAGCTGTGATATGTTCTGCTATTTTTTTTTAATTATGCACTTGTATGTGTATTTCATCATATATATTTGTTATGTGAATATTTTTCTGTGACATTGGTATTTTATTTTTTGGCCTTCATGGGAACCTTGGGTATTAAGTGGATAATTTAGAATAAGTGCTTCATGATTTTTTATTTTTCTCTATATCTTTCCCCATGTCATGATTTCACTCTCAAAAACGATTTTTCACCCAATGAGGGAATGATGATAAGATGGAGTTTGTTTTAGTTGGTTTTAACCATATGAAATAAGGCGGTTCAATTAATTATTTCTTGGGTTATCACTTCGGACTAAAAATGAATATCGATGTTGTTTTTTTTGTTTTGTTACATTATATTCTCCTTTTATTATGACTTATCTTTTACAATATTATTAATTATATATTGTGATATTTCTTTAATATAATCATTATTATTTATAAATTTTTATACATTTTCCCTTGGATTGTTTTTTTATAAAATTATTTGGAATTTCGAGACAAAATAATGAAAAAATATATTTTCTATATTGTCATTCAAACTAAAATTTGTATATTTTATTCTAAAATAAATCACATAGACTCCCGGTGGAATCATAATATTCAATTTATAACAAACTATATTTAACCACCGGGTGTGTGTAAATCTACTCATGACTAATTTTGTTAAAGGGAAGATAAGTATATCCTTTTATTGTGAACCATAGACATTATATTAACATTTTTATGGATTTTTTAGGTGGGGTCCAATAATATTGATAATACATTTCATGAATCCTTATTTTGAAATATTTTTAAATATTTTGGAGATTAACATTTATTAGCCACTTAATCTAGTTGTACTTTATTTTATTTTTAGTGAATTAAATTATAAGTATTTCATAAAAAAATTTATGAACTTTTATATTTATAATAATTTTTATTTTTCCTTCAGATTTCAAGTTTGACTAGACATATATTTTGAAATATTTATTTTCTAAGCATGAGTGTACAATTTATGCATACTTAATGTCATATTATCATATTGAGTCTCTTGAATTGATTATTGATTTCATAGAATGAAATAATAACCAAAAATGTTTTTTTGATACCCTTGATTCATTCATATAGCCCATAAACATCAAGAACATTCTTTATGTATTATGGAAAATTAACTTGGGGGGTACGATATGTTGACCAGAGTTGGTTAATTATAAAATGGTGTCATATACCTATTGATATTTTGGGGGTAAAGGTATAAATTATAGAGGAATTTCAATTCTAAATAAGTAGGTATGAAGAAATATTTTCCAACACTTTCTCATGATGAACCTCAAGTAATCATCGACAGTTGGATTTAAGTCTTCGAATTATGATTAATTCTCAAAACAAATTGATATTTTTTGATGTGGACTCCTGCTATTATTAATTTTTTAATGGTTCATATGTTATTATATGAAGAAATAAACTTTAGTTTGTGAGTTTCATAATATCATGTGGTGTATAATTACGTTGAATGATCTATAAAATCATCTAATGTCTTTGAAATTAGTTATGAACACATTTTAATAGAAATAAAACAATAAAGACACATCCTTCAAACCATGAAACCTAAAAATACACATTAATGAATTTCATTAAAATTATATTTTATAATCTTTTTATCATTTACAGTTTCCACTATTTTTAAAATAAATTATTTTTAGAAAATTAAGGGATTTTTTTAAATTTTTGATATAATGGGGAATGATTTATATATTGATCAACTAACATCAAATACTAGGTGCCACTATAACCACTTACTGAATTCAGATCATCACATTGTCTAAGTACCTCCTCCCTATATTCTAGAGGATGCTGACTAGCAGTCCAGATCTGTTAAAACACGTTGTAAAGACTATAACCACTTATTAAACTGAAAAAATAGTGTAAACCAATATAAAAATTAATCAAGGATTATGAAATAAATTCTCATATCTGCATAAATTCCAACAACTATAAAAATAAACAGGGCATGTCATAGTAGTGACAAGTATTAATAAAAACTAAAAATAAATACACATTAAAATCATGAAAATGGGCCCAAACATCATGATTTTTACCCACATCTATGATATATCCTAAATTCTTAATCATCCATCTATTATAGGGCAATTTACCTGGTCCCAATTTTCAACTTTGATGGTTTCTCGGGTACCCCACGGTGGACCGAGTAGGGTGTGAGTAAAACTTTGATGGTCAGCACAAAAGTTATATATAATAATATCAAATCTAATAACTCTATATTCTGAAGTATAGACCAACAATATATATTTCCTTAATAAAATATTTTTCATTATTTAATAATCATAAATTAACATGATTTTCCCTAATGTTCCAAATGATACATGAACCCATAAAACAGTCTTCAAATCCTTCCAGACATTTTATCCGTATACCAAATGGGTTTAAAATGATATAAAAGGATCATTAGCCCATGTTTCCAAACCATGGTGTAGAACACCATGACAAACATTCATATGATGATGTCGAACATCATGATCGAAATCATTACCATGATTTGGACCACCATGAATAACACCCATTTGTGATGAGTTTCTCTATGAACAATAATATTACTATGGAGTTAGCATCCCTGACCGACACCCATAACCACTTAATAAAATATAATTCTCATGGTCCAACACATATTTTCCCTTCTATCACATTAAAAAATATTGGGTGCACCTCTAATATTTTTCACAATTCCAATAGTTCCTGACTTTCATTTCATTTTACCCTATTCCATAACATTCCAACATGACAATTTATTCCTAACCTCTACCATTAACATAATTTCAAATCAATATTACCAAAAGGACGCACCCTCTTTAACAATTTTTCATTATTCCCCTAAACTATGGCTTGAACCATTTAACATTCTGTATTAACCCAATCATCACATTATATAACATTCAAGTGTTGAATTAATGTTCAATTGTTTTAATCTCACAATCCCTTTAATATTCATTCAAAACCCCATTATTCTTTCTCAAGGGAGTTCCACACCCAATGGGTGGCCCTCGTTCTAGTCTAATCATCACCGATGGATCCAAAAAGACCCATGAGTGGTTCAAAATGTCATTTAGACACCCAATTTATCATTCTATAATAAGGAATCAAAATTTGTAGCATAATGTCACAAAATAACAACAACATAAATATATAATAAACATCATGACTATGGGAAAACACTTTTCGACCGCCAACCTCATGTTTATATACAACTAATCCTACATAAGCAACTCTTTATTCCATTACAAAGAACAAAAATGTCTAAACTAATAATATTATATAAAAACAAGGGTTTAAGGGCTTTAAAATGTGAAGCAAAAATACAAAATTGTATATCCAAAAAACAGAATGAAGAGGAATGGTAGAGTCACTCGAGGCTTTGATTCCAAAATTGTACTGCTTCAAAAAAGCATGAATCAATGGATTTTGATACATGTGACCCCTAGACCAATTTTACGACCTTAACCTACAATACCTTCTCACAGCGATCCATAACACAAACCAAATGCTCCTCAAATAACGCATCATCCTCAAGATCCCTATCATCAATATGTAGAATACGAGAAGGTTTTGTTAGATACTAACTAAGCTAAAACACATAGAAAATATAAGGTATATAATAGTAACACTATGATAGAGCCAATAAGTATTTTACTGGTCTAATCATCTCCACTATCACAATCAGATCCTCATACATAGGCACTAACTACATAGTTTTTTGTCTAATAGTGATATAGACATAGATAAACCTATATACGTATGTGTTCAACTAATTAAATCAAAAAATGCTATTGATTTTGATCATAATATAAATTAATTCATCACTATGACATATCTATATGCTTTTTAATAAATTAAATTTCCTCTGATGTCTCATGCATGAGGGTTGGTCCTAATAGCTATAATTTTCTCACTTCTAAACAATAGAATGGAAATATATATGCCCTACTATAGAGAACCTCATATGGTAAAATCTTAATTGTTTCTTAATAACTTTTTCTATTGATGAACTCAATAACACCGTAGTGTTTCTCCCAAGTACCGCAAAAGTATAGGAAAAAATACCTCAATATTTCATTTTGTATCAAAATATTATGTTCCAATTTCCTCTATATGTGGATTAAAATAAATACTCAAAATCACCTTTATACCCAAATAATTCAAGAACCCTTTATAAAATCATAATGTAAAATGTGATTCATTGTATGAAACGATTTCCCATAGAACCCTGCGTAGACGAACTATCTCCAAAACATATAACTCACAAACTGGTCAATGGTGAATTCTCACAAATCTACAATAATTGTTCTAATTTCCTCAACTGATAAAAAATCATAGAATAAACACCATTAATTCTATGAATCCTCATAATACCGACCAAAAAATCAATGGTAAAATCATATAACTTTTATTCTATAATGGGAAATAGTTGTAACAGACCAGCAGGTCACTGATTCGTAGCTTTCACCAACTAACAGGTGCATCATCATGTCATGGAAACCTATAATATCCTTTTTCATTCCTGGATACCAATACTATATCTATATATCTCGATACATCATGGTAAAACTAGGGTGGACTAACCACTTTTAGGATTGAAAATTATGAATAACCTCTTACTATACACAATTAGATAAAAACAATATTTCCACAAATTTCAATAATTTAATATTCATCAATAGTACAATCTTAAGGTGAATCTCATCCTTCAAACCATTCTCTCAAAGATACAAATTTTCAATACACTGAGTGTCTCTTCATCAACGAATAAAAAATTGAGGGCTCAACTGATCAGGATATGAGTGTCATCAGGCCATTGTCCTCATTAACACCAAGATGCATCTCATCAAACAAATTTATCATCTTCCACAATGAACAAGAATCTTGAACCACTAGAGTCTATGTCTTTGAAATGAATTAATCTGCAATATTATATCCCATCCAAGCTATATAATGTAGATTAATGTCAAAATAATTCGTATAGTCAACAATTCTTTGTTATCTAGGATTCAAATAATAATAGGATAATATATATCAAAGTATCATATTTCTATTATTAATTACAGACATCTCACCCAAATGATAATTCCACCAACATCTCATTGAATAAACCACTATAGAAATATTGAGATCATGCATTAGATAGTTTTTTTTAACATAACCACAATTAATATGATCCAAAATCCATGACTCAATCACCATGAATCATCACTTACACATGTACAATCTATTATTAATCACAAAACAAAGTATATTTCTTACCGAGATCAGGTAAGATCAAGATTTTTGTAGTGGTCAAATGTTTTTTCATCTCTTAAAATTCATTCCCACATGATTCATACCAATCGGACCATATACCGTTCATGTTCAAGCCAAAGATTGGAACTTCCATGTGTGAAAATAATTTAATAAACCATCAATAATATCTAGATAAGACAAAAAATTCTTAAAACTCCAATCTATTTTTGGATTCTCCCATGAACCCCTACATGATCCTTCTCTAGGTCTACTAAAACACATTCCTCAAAGATGATCCGGCCCATGAAATGTACCCTATCGATCCGTAAATTACAATTATATAGCTTAGTGTAAATATGATGATCTCTTAGTATACTCAAGACCATTTCATGATATTGTGGAATGATCACCATGATTTCATAAGTACACCAAGATTTCATCTTAAGAAATATCAAAAAAATACTCAAGGAATGGGTGAGTGATCCAATTCATCATGGCTTCAAATATAGTTCGATCAATTTTTAACCAAAACAACGTTGCAATGAACTACTTTAATCCATATCAACTTTATAAAAGAAGTATACAAAATGTCATAAGGTCTCACCCTCAGATGATGATACCCCGATCTCATATCATTCATGGAGACCACATAGTGACCCCTTATCAAGTCAAATAGCTCATCAATACACATATGAGTATATCAATTCTTAAACGTTATCAGATTTAACATTTGGTAATAAACACATAACTTCAAGATTTTATTATCCTTCTATGAAAAAAAACGGGGAACCATATGGGGATATACTTCTGTGGATGAATACCTTATCCGATAATTCCTCTAGTTATGTTTTAATGTCTTGGTTCTCCATTAATTTCTTTCTATATGGTAAAATAGAAATGGGATCATCTTGAGGAATCAACTCTATTGTGAAATCAACCTCTCTAATATGAGGAAACCCTAAAAAGTCTCCATAAAACACATTATTATACTAATCCATTATTATAGGTAATACATCATTCACTACTTCTCCTGTAATGTACCAGGTGTGTGATCAGGTTAAAATTCCAAACCATTTTGACTTTTTTTTTAGTGAAAAGGAAAAATTTTCATGTTTTTATCAAAAATAAAATTTTGAGATATTGATTAACCCATGTAATTATTTTTAAATGTGGTTTAAGGATTAAAATTTTTCTTGGGATATCTTATGATTTTCCGATGTATCCATTTCTTGAAACTCTGTTTTAAAACAACATAAAAAAAAGAAATCATTTTGATCGAACCATTAATCTGGAAAGGTGATAATATATGACCCACATTTCTCAATGAACCATGTTGTTTATACCATTCATGGGGGGGAACACAACCTTGAAAAGATCATCAATTTTTTGGTAGAGGGGATACACATGGGTTTTTCATAGTTTGGAAGCAATATGCCTAGTCATGAAAATTATATTGATTTGTTAGTGAGAACCACATAGTTAACACGTGGTTTTCTAAACCATTTTCCTAAACCATGAAGGTCATTTAATTTGGTGAAATAACCAAACTAACCCTCCCTAATTTTTAGTTTCTTCTTTTCATTAATCATACAATTCACAAAAATAATAGTGGAGAGTCCTAATTTATTTTTCTCTCTTGGATTTATCGTCCTCGCCTTGTCTGATCCCCAAATTGAGTATTTACTAGTTTTTTAGAAATATATTGTTATGGTCATGAATAATATTATTTTTATTACTAGTTTATCTTTCCATATAGAATTAACGAAATATGCAACATCATTTTCTCTATTTTCAAGGTGTTTAAGAAAACTCCAATTTTATTCATTTTAGATCAATTTAGATATTGATATTAGATGTCTGTGTTCTTATGTTTTTAAGGAAGGTGGTTCCTAGGTTTCTCCTTAATTTTACAGGTGCCTGGGGTACGTCTTTAATTAATCATGATTGGTTGACAGACTAATACCCTAAATTTATTAATTATTTTGTTTTAAATTGATTGAAAATTATTATTGGATGCCAATGGCCATACCCTATCCTATTATTTATTCTTTGATAGGTAATCGGACTTTTGACCAACTTGGGAGGATAGTTCATTTGTATTCTTTAAAATAATTAAATTTAAATATTAATGTTACGGTTCCATTAGAATGTGACAGGTATATCTTGAGTTCAGTGAGGTGATGTAGATTACAATGATTGAGGTAACCCCAAATTCAGGTTGGTATCTACCCAAGACATAGGGGGGATGATGATCACCCGGTTGAGGTTACATGGTTGTCAGTTTGAGGTGTGAGGTCCTACAGATGAGGGTATGACTCTCCATACTTGGGATCGAGATAACCATGAGGACATAGTAATGTTTTCAAAGAAAAATTTGGTGTTAGATGATGTTGCTTAAGTATTTATGGTGATTTTATCTCATCCATGTTGACCAACACACCATTGGAGTCATGAGAACAAAGATAAGATGCAATTGAGGTGTTTTCGACAACACATTGTGGGTGGAGGTCTCTATTGATATTGTGTCTTGGGGGATGGTATTGACCATCAATTATGTTTTTGGTGCTCACCATAGAAGTACATGGTGGATTGTGACATACCATTGGGAGATGGTTTTCATTCCATCAATTGGGGGAAAATAATTATCATTATACTAGAGATTGATGGGTTATGATTGGTGGAGGATGGGTATATCCAAGCCTTGGGGTGCCATGTAGTTCACCTGTTGATGATATATTACATATTGTAGGATGGATCTCTTCATGCCTTAGGATGTTAGGTTGTTGAGCCGATGATGATATTATGAGAAAAGATCTGGGGGACCTAGGTTATTTATGGTAATTCCATTTGGATTTCTGGTACTTGATTGCTAGCATGTGAGGAGTCAGATGGAATGAGGTTGCTTTGAATTATTTATGAGAGGTTACAATGGGTTCTCTAGGTTTGATATTCTTTAGGGGACTCCTGGTCACTAATCCTTTGCTTCTCTAAACTACAAATATATAAGTTCAGACATGTATTGTATATTAAATATATATTTTGGAACATGTATAATGATATACTAGAACTGGTTTATGAAGGTAAACCATACCTTCTAGCTTTCAATCACAAAGAAAATAGGTTAATTATTGAATGTTGACGCATTTCCTTTTTATTACTGCATTATATACATGTTGTAAAATTATAGATGTAATATATGAACATATAGGTAGTGGCCTATAGAGTTTGTAATTACACCCAACATAAGCCCATACATATGTGTTTAAAAAATATTTCTTTGAGATTAGGAAGGGGATTGGTCTTCGGATCTAGACCTCAATGATCCTAGGAAAACCTTTTGCATCAGATGGATGTAATTGAACTAATTTGGACCTTGAATCGAGATTGAGTTTCCTTTTTGTTTTTTTCATGATTTGAATATGTGCTTTTATGGTTGGTCATGAGATACCATACTTATCTATTTATTTATTTACTAATCTTGGAGTGTTTTATCATCTATAAATGGTATTATTCCTTTGACCTTGTTATTAATATTTCATTTTATTATTCTTATGCTATTTTTTCCTCTTTCTTATGTCATGTTATGGTCATTATTTCACTATGTTATATATGTGGTGTATTTTTATCATGAACCAAGAGTATATTATTAGCATTATCAATTAATTAAACCTTCACTGATTGTCAACAGCCTTTGGTGTTTTAAAATTCATGCCTAAGGCATAGTGGCCAACTTACATCGAGAACTATTAGTGTAGAAAATTGGCTCCGGACACTTCTAATGGTATTAGAAGAGTTTATTCCGTGTTTTTTCTTTATATTTCTTATATTGTATAGTGTTGACTATGATGTAATTGGAACTAAGTAAAGATATCATGTTTAGAATACTAATTGCCCATGCATGGAGGACTGACCATGTTTTTATGTGTGAGAAACTAATAATCGCCTATGTGATTTTATGGTTGATTGGATTTCCACCTTGATAGTGAAATTGGGTGTGATATTTATTTGTTATGTTGTTGAAACATTAACTAGAATAGAAATGGTTAATTATTTATGCATCATTTTAAATAAATTTGGTTCACATGATATGTTTATGTTCCAGTAAATAATGTATTGGAAACTAGAATACACTAAGAGGTATTTTTCTTTTTATATATTAAAAAAATCTAAACAGTGTCTTCCTCGTTAACATTTTTTGCGGAATTATACATAGTTATCTCAGGTATGTGGTTATTGGTGAGATGGATATGTGATAACTAGGATTAAAAATGTTATGAGTATGTAGGAAAGGTAAAATTGGGTGAGTTGATAATTGGGTCAATAAAGAAGCTAATCAACATTTTCTTGTATAGAATTTTTGGTGTAATTAAACTCAACTACCCTAGATAGATGATACATGATATATGATCCCTAATTCTGTTATGGTTATTAAAGGGAATGTGGGGTTGGGTTATATGTGATACCTTACTCTCTTATGGTTAAGTAAGGGGCCATGAGGCTGGATGTCATGTGAAAAGGGTATTATAGGGGAGTGTATCGTTGGTAAGATGTGTTTCCTTTTACAAAACATTCTATATATGAGATATATTTATATATTGTTATGTTTGTTTGATGTTGGAATTTGTTTTTAAACATGATTCCACTGAAATGGCATCAAGTGGGTTATCAGGAGGATGTAGATATAGTTCCTCATGAGAATGCATTAGATGAGGCCCCTATGGACTGAGAAGAGGACCATAAAGTTCATGATGATGATGAAGTGTAGGTACAAGCTCTGATACATGAGGGGTAGCTGAAAAATATGGAATATTATTTTCCATGGTTTGATGAGGAGCTCACGGTGAGATTGGTTCAAGTTATTAAGGGTATCGATAGGGGAGCTCGGGGAGCTAAGTTGTCCATGGCCCATTATACTATTGAGTTACAATCACCTAAACCAAGATTATTTTAGGTTGAGGGTGGATCATAGGTTTTACAATACTATATTGAATTAGTGTATACTATTTTCAATCAGCAAGAGACACCCCCTGGTCAGAGGGTATAGGTGGCTACATACAGGCTAAGAAGACTGGAAAATAATTGGTGGTATATAAAGGTACCTTTGACTGGTAGTTGGGATTTAAGGACACACATAGGTCTTGTATATTGACCTTAACTCCATTATCCTATAGCTGGTGTCATGTAATATAATATACGAATAAGATATAATGAATCATATCCTGAAAGACCCAATAGATTTTTTTTCGTGGTAAACTAGATATGTACATGATTCTTAAATTACATTTGAATACAAAATATAAAACATATATTTTAATAACATTATTAGCATTATGATATCTATATTTGTCCAACATCGTACAATTTATGGATTCTTTAGGAAGTAAATAAAATTAGGCTGAGCTCAAATGCTCTGAAATAGGTGAATAAAATGAATCTAGTGAAAATATCATAGTGAAAGTCTCCTGGATAATAATAATAACTGAAATTAATGAAATTCTTAGTTATTGGACATCATGTTTCCTAGGAATGTGATACCATTACCATAATTATCAATCCTCCTGAAAGTTTAAATAATATATTGTGGAACCCATTTAAGTAACTATATCCAAACCGATTCATCCCATGGGACTAACGATGCATCTAGAGTCATGAATTAACTGGTCCCTAACCCATTTCATACATGTCCTAATAATTCCTCACATATCAAATAATTTATCTAATACAAAAATAATGAGTCTAATTATAAAGTATCTAGGATGAGTAATAGATACTAATTTAATATTATTTCCCCATATTTCAAATAATTTTCAATTTAGTACACCTTATATAAAAATGAAATATAGTTTATGAAAAAAAATAGATCCATGATAAATAATGTGGATATTTAGGGGAAATTTTATTTCTAATCATCATAGGCAGGTGAACATTTCTCAGGAATGTTACTAACTTTAAAAAAGAATGACGAAAGTGATTTTGAAAACTATATTTAGTTAAGATGGTCAAATACCATCTAAATAATGATTAATATGAAACCAGTACAATATATATCCATACTATTAAAAGTAAAGGGTTATTTTCATTGATGAAAAGATATGACATTAAATGATATTTAAAAAAATGAGGAACATATGATTTTAATTTTGAAAAATATTTTTAATATCATTTTTCAATAATAATAAATATTATAAACAAAAAATTTATAAAAAAATTAATATTTGTAATACACAGTTTTTGAAGAAAAAACTATTTCTCACCGAAGAGAGATATATAGTAATATTTCCTTGAAACTTTTTTGAAACTAAATTATATGACAAAGAGTGGGAAAATAGTAATATTAATTTTAAGTATCATGATTAATCATAATATAAAAAATTGGTTTATTAAAAAATTATCGATTAATTCACATTAATGGATATTCATTAATTAACAATCTCAATTAAAATTTTATTTTTATATATACCCTTAAAATAATCATTATGTAGAAGTGATAATTAATAAATTAACAAATTATGTGATTAAAATGTAAATTCTAATAAAACAATTTGAAATACCACATGATTTAATCAAAATTAGTTACACATATAATATAAGAATGGAATAAATAATGAAATAGAATTTTGACCCAATGAGTGGAAATTGAGGAATAAAATATCTTGTCATATGCTCCCAATTAGATTAACATGAATTATCCTCATGCATACTGGTTTTATAAATATCATCAACTTGTTCCAATACTATATTAATATTTATAATATGATATATTATCCTTTTATAACATCTTATTATCCATTCATTAAAAAAATTATTAATTTTTATTTTTTGGCTCTTCATCACCTTGTTTTATCTTGCGTGTTTCATCTTGAAAGATCTAGTTATTATGCATATTATATAGTTATATCATATATAAAATAATAATAATGAAATAATTTTCATATTTTTACATAATTTATTCTTTTAAAACTAATCATTAATGATGGTTATGAAAAATTAATCATATTACGATCATGGATATGGTATACCATACATATCCCTGAGTAACGTTTCCATTTGTCATTAATACTTATGGAATGAGGTATGTAATATATTACCTTTCAAGAATTATGGCGTGATAATATATAATATATAATATCCCTATATATGTCATCCATGTGGGTTGGTAATGAAAATAGAGTCACATCACTTCATGAAGGCATTAGTCCACATGTACACAAATGATGTTATCATCTATACATGAGTGAAAAGGAATGACATAAAATGACATATATTATCTATATGGAATGATCAATGTTTCATGAATATAAATTTATTTCATTTAAATAACATATAATCAGGTACATTATCAACATCACCTTTCATGTGCAGCATTAAGGAAAGAACATTCACATCGCTTAGTGAAGTGGTAGTATGTTGTACACATGAGTGACGTTATCATATCTCATACAAAATATAATTTAAAAAAAAGATAAACATGATATAGAGAATATATAGGTATAAATATAGTATATATATATCATATATAAAATCTATATCCATCATAATACCCAATCATGGATGCTTGAAATATAAAAATTAAGGACATTGATTCAAGATGTGGTTGTCCGCTGTATGCCCAAATGAGGATTTTGTAACCCAATTGTAGATAGTGTAGATATTTTTTGGTTATTAAATTATTTTTTAAAAAATAAATTTATATTTATTATAGTGAGGCTATTTTTTCATCATTTTTAAATAATAATTTAATGAGACAGAGAAAGAAAAAAATGCTAATTGATTAACATTACATTTTATTAGGGCATCGTCCTTGGGTTTTCACTAAATACATCATAGGGTTAATTTATTCCCAAAATAAGGATACTTGGATTAGAGTAGAAGATTTATAATGTGATTTAGGATAGTTTTTTAGGACATAAATTAATTGAGAGGTATAGAGAAGTGATGGGAGTGAGTTCCCTTTTATAGTTGAAGATGGGTGTCACTTTGGTAAATACCAAAAAGTATTCACTTTTGGGAGGTAAATATTAGCTCATGTGGATAAAATAATGATATTTAATTTTTTTCAAGGACTATTAGTTGAGACACCCATCCCCTAGCCTTCTTATGATTCGTATGAATATGTTGTGGAGAATAATCTGAAAGTGCAAGAATTAGATACCTATCTTCTGTTAGAGAATAAATTGAATTTATCATAAAGTCTGATGATTTTAAATTTCATTATATGTTTTTTGTTTCATTTCATACAGTCCATCCAATATGATGTTCATATTTTAAAATTAAGGGTGTGTTAAATTCTCCCCATATTAAATCAATTCTGTCATCCCAATTTAGTAATTATATCATTAATCAATGTTTATATATTTGGGAATGTCATGGTTTAAAAATTCAGATCATAATGGAGTTAAAAAATAACCTCTAAATAATATATAATTGGAATTAAAAACTCTCATATTGAATAACGCGCAACTATGTTTCTAAATAGTATAACATTGATGTAATGTGACGATATGTACAAGGAGGAAAAGACAAATAAATTATTGTTACTGATTGAGGCCATTGATCTCAAAAAAGTTAATGGTCAAATGAAATTTATAATCCTAAAATCCAAAAAACTATTATGATTTAAAATATAATTAGACGAAAATAAATGAAGGCATTCAGATAAATTTTTTATTTGAATATCATTTTACTAATGTCAATTAATTACTTTAATGTATAAGAATTTAAGGAAATATAAGTAGTTGATATATTTCTATATCATAAACACAATTTCATCCATTGTGAATCACTCAATTTCTAATTTAACTTTAATATAATAAATTAATAACTATAAAATGCATTTTATTATTTATAAATCACTATATTTTAAATTTAATGGATTGTATGTTTCATAAAAGAATAAGAAATATTTTCATCTAATTTTTTTTCAAAAACAATGTGGTTAACACATTTTTTCCTATAAATTAATCTCAAAACCTCAAATATAACATCAATGGTTCATCATTAATATTTATTTTTCAAATACTTTAACTATATAAATGACATGTTAATGAAGAAATCATGTACACTATTCATAAGTACTAAACCCTTATCATCTTTTAGTCTTGGGATCAAGCCCCATGACCTTGCTGGACATTATTGTTTATTACCTTTAATATCATTTTTTTTTCTAAAATATATTAATACAATTCCAATAATGTACCCAAAAATATGATGGACATCCTCACAAAAAATAATCTGGAAGTGACCTTTTTAATTTTTTTTCTCAGTACATGCCTTTTTTTTAAAAATTCTAATAAAATCCTTGAAAGTTATTAAAATTTCATTAATGATCATAATAACCCAATTATTTATCAATACCTTAAATATTATTTCTATTAAATATAAATGCATTTTTCATAAATTTTGTTGACTATATCATATACAAACCAATGGGTTTTATTTCCAAAAATTTATTCAATTATATGATTAACCATGTGACATAACTACCATATTTTTTTAAAATGGATGGTTAAGAACATATGATCAATACTAAACTCATAACCCATGATTCTATCCATAACTCTTACGTTAGTGAATACATATGTGATTCTAAAATTAATCAAATGAAAATAATGTTTCATGATATTTATAATAAAAATACTATTGGTAAAATACTTCCACAGTTTAATTCGTGAATCCCATTACATAAATACTTCATCTTTATTACTTCCACATAGTTTCTTACTTGGTTAGTGATTTATCCAAGGTCATTCATTATCATTGTATATTGAAATTTTTCATAATGGTTTGTAAATAAAATATGAATTATCCTAATCATATACACAAGGAGTGTTTATCTACATTCACAATAAGTTTCATGATCATGTACTAGGTATTTCACGATTAAAGCCCAATGCACCCATTTTTGATTTATTACCCCAAGGTACATATGTGTCCCAAACACATCCAATTGTAGTATCCAGAAATGGATGCATATAAATAAAATACCATATAATCTATATATTATCAAAACATTGGGGTATTTTTATATACTTATACTAAATGTCTATTTTAGGGTTATGTTCCATAATATATATTGTCATAAATCTAGTTTCCAATGTTACAACAAAAAATGAACTGTTACTAACTATAGCGAAGCCCACCCCAGTATCTCGTTGCCACTACCTTACAATAACAATACATTATTTTATCAATGAAAATTACCTTCTTTTAATTATTTGATATAGTATAAAACTCATATAATAACCTAGATAACACAATACATTCATTATAAATTAATAATGAATGAAATAAGCGGTATTTATAAAAATTAATGAACTTATACCAGCAGAATAGTTACATGACCATTGAAATAGTAATGTAAACATTATGTGTAGTAAACCAACCAATTGAATAACTAATCCACCTATTAATGTATAAATAAATATTAAGTATCTTATAAGCTAAAATATAATATATTTATATCATTGTATATGTAAATATATGTTTTTAAAATGATTAATTAAGTGTCGGTATTTTAAAAACCATACCTTTTTACATACAATTATATGATTACTATAATGATTTAAAAAAAATTATTTTCATAAAATTTATTAATAAATTAATTTTAAAATTTCTTATTATTGTATGATAATTTTTTATGACAATAATTAATTTTTCAATGTGCCAAAAAATTAGTTATAATACTAAAATCTGATTTTTTTTCATAAAAGTTGATTTTAATTAAAAATTAAAATTTTATTTTATTAGAAAATAATTTTCCTAAAATGGATTCCATTCTCAAAATCTACACATAGATAAATGGTTGTACTAAAATTTTGGGTTTTATATAAAATAGTTGAATTTTTTGTGAATAGTGAAATATGAAAATTTATGGTATTTAACATTATAAGTAATGAAATGAAATTTTTAAATCATTATTGAGTCATGTATGATTTAAGTGGAAATTATCTTAAAATTACATTCTTCAGTTACTTTACATAGATACATGAATCAACTCAATTGATAGTCTTGATCCCAAATAATAAAAAAATGAATAAAATAATCAAATACACCCCTCTCATCCCACTAAAAATACCTCCCCTCACCACCTTTTCTCCTTACAATATCTAAGACATTGAGCCTCCATATATATTCCCAATTCCTCTCCCAAACCAATTCCCCATATTTCGGTCTTATTAGTATCACTAGAAGACTATTTCTATGTTCTTTAAGGAGCTTCTCAAGGAGGCGACAGTCAAGAGGTAAAACCCTTGCTCTTTCTCTATTTATTTCTTCTATTTTCTTATCCTTACATTACCACCCCAATACAATGTAATATTATAAAATTTTTATTATATATATTATATTTTTTTCAGTTAATGAGATATCCATCATCATATATCTTCTCCAATTATTTTATTTTAAAATGATAACATCATACGCAATTTGTCGATTCACTACCTTCGTGGACGACAAGTTTTTGTTTTTCATTTCCACCTTCAAGGATGGTCATAAAACCAATTTTATGGTTAAAAATTATTATTATAAGTATATTAGAACTTATTTTATGTTATTTAATCTTTATATAATAATATTATTAAATAAAATGATACACACTTGTGATGGTCGTAAAAAACATCAAAATAAAATAAATCAACTTAATTAAATTTTTTGAAAAAGAAAAAACCTCATATATGAATGTAAAATGAAAAATAAGGAAATTTAAAATTATGTAAGTATATTAATGTCATATAATTCAAGTTCTGTTTTTTTCCATCCATTTTAAAGGAACTCCTATAATTCATCTCAATGGAAGAAATCATAAATCCTAAAATGAAGGATCCCAAAATGATGAAATTTAATATTTTAACTCACCAAAAAGGATATAAATGAACATAATAAAATTATACTAAATAAAATAAATGTTGAATATGTTATTAATTAACTAATTAATGGATTTAATTATATTATACAGGATATTAAGTTCAAGTACATAGCCCTTTTAGACATAAGGTAAGTGATTGTCTCTAAACCTCTATATTTCCTTTGCGTTACACACACTCTCTCTCTTTACAACAATGTAATTGTTAATAATCCTTATATACTACTCATAAATTTTATTTTCATTTTCTAGAAATATTTACCAAGCACTATTATTATTTCATTGATGGGTAAATCCCTATTTTATATGGATCCCTTTCCAATTCCTCCACATAACCAAGCTTGATTGAATGGAGCATCCCAATTTAATACCCATTTTCGTGTACCATCTATAATCAATTTTATTCCAACATTATTTTTCCAAAATGTATCATTTTATCTTTAAAACTATCATTCTTAATTTTTGGTTTTATACTTAAAATTAATCCTTTTTATGTTTTAATTTCACATTAAACTTTTCCCACAAACCGCACTATGTTGCCCGCTTATCAAAAAAATTAAAGAACTTATTACATGTCTTCAATTATGTTGGATATATTTTATCATTATATATGAATATTTTCCATTATGAAAGTACACGTATGAGTTAAACCCATTATTAATTCAAAAACATCATGATACACCATTTATTTATGCCCTATGACATGTTTGTGATACCCAATTCCTTCCATAGATAAACCTTATGCTTTATTATTCATGTAGAAAAAATATGCATGAAAATTTTATGAATGGTGCACCTAGATAGTTCTCTAAGTCATTGGATAATATTTTTTCTCATGTGATGTCATGTCTTGATAAGGAGTAAACTAATTCCGTTATGGGACATTGTCCACCATGTGATATAGTCTTTTTGGTTAGCCTTGACTCTTGTTTATGTCTTGTTATATGTTGTAGACAAATTCATATGAATTTATGATTACATGTTCACATATTCTATATGTTATTATTCATTAGGTTTATTCTAGTTCCTTTCCATATTATGTCAGCATGTTATTCCTTCTAACTCATGTGTTATTCTTTATTCCTATATTAATACCATTATTAATATTTTTACCTCAATGATTTATTCATGTATTCCCCAGGCTATCCTATACAGATGTATGATATCAAATGTAGTTATGAGGTAATTATGGAGATTAAAAAAATATGTTTCTATTTTTTCTTCTTTACATCAAATTATGTACCTAATCTTCTAAAGACAATATACATTACGATTATTGATTTTCAATTGATGGTTAATTATTTTTAAAATCATGTATTAATATTTTTAAAGGGATAGGATCATTATAGTTGGTATCATAAGATAGTATAGTTATTTTTTAATATTGGGAATTGAAAACATTGGTATGAAACCTAGAAATAATTCTATCACCATGGATAACATGTATTGAAACTTAGAGACTTTCATGTTAGGATATAAATTTCATTTTTAATTTTATCCTTATTTGTTTAATGTTTCTATTATATATGATAATTATGTAAATATTCAATCCTCTTAAATTTATTTGTAATATCTAATAAATGTTAGGAAATTGGAGAATTGTCCTCAACTTTTTTTACCAGTGTATAAAACATATTTTTTGAGGTTGAAATTTCATAAGGTGGGAATAATGTAATAAGACAAAATTTACTCAATTAGGAAGAATGTATTAAGACAAAATTTACTCAATGGAAATAACCTTCTTATAACTATCTTTAATCGAATAAATAACATAAAATCACATAGGTAAAATAATAAACATTTTATAAATAAATAATGAATGAAATAAAAGGTATTTATAGAAATTAAGGAATCTATACCAATGCAGTAGTATCTGAATTGTTGGATTAATAATGTGACCATTATGAGTTGCAGACCAGCCCATAGAATAGTAACCCATCATATTAAATTATATATAAAATGTAGGTATCTAATAATTGAAAATATGAATTACTATTATTATGTTGAAAGTAAATACATTTTTTGATATTAGATAATTAAGTGTTGGTATTTTTGAAAAACATGAATTTTTATTTCTAATTTGATATTTAATATAATGATTTAAATCAAAATTTATTTTCATAAAGTATATTAATAAAATAATATTCTGTTTTCTAATTTATCTAATGAAATTTTATGATACCATAATTAATTTTTCAATGTGTCGTAAAAGCGGTTATAAAATTAAAATTTATATTTTTCTGAATAAATGATGATTTTAATATTAAAATAATCTTCTCATTTTTTGTAAATTATTTTCTAAAAAAGAAGTATATTTTTTCAATATATATGTCAAAAAATGGTTGGGGTGATTTTTTTGTGATTTGTCTAAAATGGATGAATTTATTTTGAATAGTGAAATACGGTAATTTACAATATTTAACATTATATGTAAATAAAGAAATTTAGTCAACATTATGTAATTGAATATATATACGTGGACATCCTTTCTAACTCACAAAAATTATTTTATTTACATATTCATAAGAATCAACACTATTTATAGTCTTCATCCAAAATAATAAATAAATGAATAATTTTTTAACACCCCTCACCTCCAACTATAAATACCACCCCTCACCACTTCTTCTCCACATACCTTCTAAAATTTTAATTATTCAATTATTTAAAAAAATTATATCCCAATCCTCCTCCCTATGTTATGGTCATTATGGGCTCACCAAAAGACCATTTCCATGCACTTTAAGAGGATCTCAATGATCCAACACTCAAGAGGAAAAACCCTCCCTCTTCCTCTTTTAATTTAATTTATTTTCTTATCATTCCCTCACCTCCACTATAAAAAGTAACATGATAACTCCAGTATCATATATATTATGGAACGTAATTATGTCAATAGAATATTTATCGTCCAATTTCTTATCCTCTTCTTTTGTACTAAAAATGAAATCATCATCTGTGAGGTGTCAATTCACCCACTTCATAGACATTAAGTTTTAATTTTTCCTTACGACCTACAAGGATTTTCATAAAAACATTTTTTTTGTTTAAACCAGATTATAATAATTGTTTTAAAACTTATTTAATATTTTTTAACAAGTACAGAATCATATTATTAAATAAAACAAAAAAACTCATGATGTTTTTAATGACTGCCAAAATGAATTAATTCATTTTCAATAACTTTTTATCTAATGAACCATCCTAAAATATGAAAAAATGATATATGGGACAACTAAAAATTTTGGATTATAATTAGTACAAAAAAATCAAATTATGGATTGAATATCCATTAAACCAGAATCTTCATAATTTAACTCAATGCACCAAATATAAAATAATGAAACAGACACTCCCATAATATTGAAATTGAATCTTATAACTAATAAAAAATACCATAATTGATTGTAATAAAAATAAAATAGGTCAAATAAATTTATATGGGATTCTAAATTAATTAATAATGGATCTAATTTTATTATTCAAGACATTATGTTCAATTAAAGTATATATTTAGACATAAAAAAGGTATTCTCTCCGAACCTCCAACTTTCCTTGAGGTTACACATTCTATCCCATTACCACAATGTAATCCTTAATTATTCTATTTTACACATACTAAATTCTCCATGTAAGTTATAAAAATATGTACCAAGATCAATTCTTCATTAATTGATAGTGAAATAATTGTTTTATAATGTTCGCTTCTCATTTTTCATGATAAACAAGCCTAATTAAAGGAAATTTTAGAATTTCATGCACATTTTCAAGTACCATCCCTAATATGTTTTATTCCA
The DNA here is from genome assembly GCA_963277665.1 of Viscum album. Taxonomy (NCBI): domain Eukaryota; kingdom Viridiplantae; phylum Streptophyta; class Magnoliopsida; order Santalales; family Viscaceae; genus Viscum; species Viscum album. Next base: position 510,323,387 of record OY728142.1, on the reverse strand, counting down.
GCATTATTTTTCATAAAATTTTCATTTTATCATGAAAACATATATTTTTTAATTTATTGTTTTATACAAAAAAACTATTCCTTTGTCTATTTTTAATACTCTTTAATATTTTCCCTTAAACAACACCAAAGTGACTCGTTTATAAAGTTTACTAAACAAATTTATTACATGTTTTTAGTTTAAATGAAAATAATTTGTCATGATATTGATTTATTTGTCCTTATTTATGTACATTTAAGAATTAAACCCATTATTGCATGTACACTATTATCATAATCTCTTTTTTAGTTCCTTATGACAAGATTATGAAACCAAATTCCTTCCATGGGTCACCCTTAGGATTTATTCTTCATGTGTCACACATAAGCTAGTGAATTTTATGATGGCTTGTTTAAGCTAGTGATCTATTACATTTAGTAAGTTTTAGTCTCATGAGACATCTTGTTGAAATAAGGAGTTAACCATATTTATTTATGGGACTTTGTCCGACATGTGATATATTGTTGGTAGTTTGCCCTGAATCATGTTTATTTCAAGTTGTATTTTTCCACCAAATTTCAATGTATCCCTGATTACAATACATTGTGTACAATATTTACTTGGACATAAATTTAAACAATTTTACACATCTTTTTATTGATTTTTTATTCATGTAATTATTTCTTTTTTTCACTTTTTTCTCAAATATTTTTACTTTTATAATGTTATAATTAAATTTTTTAATTAATCAATTTTATGAATTATGTATTTATTTGTAGCCATAAAAACAATCTATTTTTTCTTAATTAGTTATCAGGACCTTTTAGTTATTTATTTACTTCTTATTTTTTCATTCTTTTTTAAATTTTAATATTATTATTTTTATTGATTAATAAATTAATCTATTTAATTTTTCAACATAATATTTAATTTAATTATTTTAAAATTTCATATTCTAAATGATAAAAAATTTTACATAATTAATATCTTTATAATTATAAAAATAAATTTTTTTTAATTAATGACTTAAATTAATTTACAATTCCATTTTAAAATTAAATAACTTTTCATATTTTTAATTTCAAATGTATTTTAATTTTAGTATTAATTTTTAGTTTTCTTATTTTGAATTTAATATCTCAATAATTATTTTATTTCTGATAAGTTACATTTGTTATATTAATTGAATTATATTATTAACTTTTAATTATTAATTATAATAATTTTATTTGTTTTTATGATTCTGTAGATTTTTACATCGTTAGATAAATTAGTCACCATTAGGAACCCAATGGTGACACGTGTTGTCCTTTTCCATTTTTTGAGAGTCATTGACACTATTACAACCTACCAACACGCAAGTAGCTTTTCCACCTACTGACCAAGTCACCCCTCGCCACCATCGAACATAATCTCTCAACCTACCAAAACCCATTACTTTTCCACCACTCCACTGATGTCTTCTGCGAGTCACTAACAGCATCGACCTACATAACCAATATCAGACTCACTGATCTTTAGAAAACTACCGACGGTGCCCTCTCAACAAACACTGATTCCTTACACACTCTATGACACCAGTACATTCCACAACCCATTGTTAAACTGCACAAAAAAATAAAATCGTTCTGCACAATATTTAAACCATCCATTTGAACCCTAATCCCCACCATTTGAATATATAAGGGGAACCCATCACCATAGAGGAACTGGTCACCGCTGGAGCTGGTGGTCCTACCGCAGCCTTCTAGACATCTAACACTGCCGAACTTGAACCATGAATATATTGGCCACCATGATATGAAGTAACTCTGTCCTGATGTCACCAACACTTTTGAAATCAGTTATTGAGGATGGATCAATGCTGTTGGAATCACACGGATTCGGCAAGCCGCCACCAGTCGTGCCCGTCTCTATTGTTGTGAAAGAAGGTCGAAGCCATTAGATTTCTGCAGAAGAGAGCAGAACACCCCTAACAATAAGAGAAGACAGATTGGGGGAGGGGAATGGATTAAAATGGTCTATAAAAAGATAATAATTACAATAAAAAATATATAATAATAACAAAATTATATACATAATGAAGTAATTAAATAAAATATTTAAAACTAAAATATAAATAATTCAAATTTATAAATAAATTTAATTATAAACTAATTAAATAAATTTAAATAAGAATTATAATACATTAGTGTTCATATTAATTTAATATTCTTGTTAATTATATTAATTAAAACAAACATTAATAATGAAATAAAATTAAATAATAATTTACTTAATAATATAATAAATTTTAATCTTAAAATCATTTATTCATTTTTTTGGTTTTTCTTAATTATATAATTATAATAATTAATAAAATTTTCTAATAAAATAAATGAATATTAAAATAATTAAATTAATTATTAATAATTATAAAAAATGCTAATTACAAATTTTCTATTTTCATTAATCCAATTAATGACATAATCTATTTCACTATTAAATATTTTGATTAATGTTATTTAGTTTTTGATGTGGAGATACATTTGAAGTTTCCGGGCACATCAGAAGCGCATGGGTGGATGTACTCACTTGGCTTTTTGTCATCAGTAATGATCAATCCAAGATCAATACGACGATAAACGCCAGTCTCCACTGATCGAATCACAGAAAAAGACAAAGAATAAGGTTTGTCCTGGAACCCCGAACAAGGATTGTTACAGGTTGATTATAATTAATTTAACTAATTATAAAGAAATACCTTTTGGGTGTTCTTTCTTCGTTGATTTTCTTGATCACGTTGTCGATGTGATCCGTCGTTGCATCACAGAAGCCAAGTGTAGACTTCCTTTAGTAGTGATCCACACATGTACCTCGTATCTCTGGATGTCACCAAAGGATTCTCCAGGTGCTAGAGTGGAGAAGCCTTTGCATGCGTTGTCCGCCTTAGATCGTCTTGATCCTATGGAAGATGATCTCTATCGGTCTTGAGAGTGTTCTTGGAGGAAGAGGTTCTTTCGGCCTTGAAATAATTCTCTAGAATTATTGTGTTTCACACAGGATAGGAAAAGTGTTGGGGTTGTGAGGATATTTATAATCAGGTTTGAGGTTGTAGAGTTATGACAATAAATAAATGTGTTACGCATTTTATTTATTTAATTGACTCTTATTTAAAACCCCCATGTCGAATAATTAATTCCTTGACATGTGCCCACACTGATTATAATAAATATCATTTAAAAAAATATTATATCCTCAAAATCCCGACTGGAAAAACTACACGGCGTGTATTAATAAATACACGGCGTGTACTTGTTTTTCATTGAAAACTACATAGCGTGTACATTCAATGTACACGGCGTGTATATCTTGTTTTCTTTTATTCATTTACTTTCAGTAAAAAAAACTACACGGTGTGTAATTATTAATACACGTCCTGTACTTGTTTTCCATGAAAAACTGCATGGCCTGTAATCGTTAATACAGGGCGTGTATATCTTGTTTTTCACTTCCTTCTTCCTCCATCATTAAAACGATTTAGGATTCCTTGAATAATTATTAATCCATGTACGGGAATAATCTTTATTATACTTGAGATACTTGAATGCACTTATTGTGTGGCCCTCTAGAACTCTTTCTCATTAGCATTAGGCAGGCTTACCTGAAGTCCAAGATTACTGTCTACCAATGGGTCAAGGCACCCAAGAGAAATAAGTTGATGCCACATTGACGTATCACCTCATACGAATGCTTATTGTGTAATTTAATCCCTTTGTCTCGATATCTCATCAAGCAGGTTTTATGGCAGTGTCATAAACCTATATACTTGATCCGTCGTTCTTTGACTACCTGAAATAAACTCATCGTTCACTCCATGTCCATGGAATTTAATGCGACAGTTCTATTTCAATCAAAGGGCCAAGATATCAACTTCCATAAATAAAAGGGACAAATCCTTCCTCGACTTATCCATTAACAACATGTCACTCATGACGCACCCAACATACCCTACTTCCCGCCAACTGTCTGCATGACGGTTTCCGTCAGTAAATCTAAGTGCACGAGTCCTGACATGAGTTAATGATAATCTTCCAGTCTAAGGATCATTACACATGCTTGTAGATAGCAATGTCCGATGACACTAAGACATGCAGAATTTAAATTGGCGGGTCTGTTCTCATAATCTCCCTTCTTTGAGATTACCAAGTGCGAACTCCATGAGAGAGAGTCTCGTCATCTTATGAGTACTCGCACATGATGGTCTGTATACTATGTGTCTTATCATAGTATGTCATCCAACCGTAGAACTTTATTTAAGAATATTGTTATAGCATTTCAAGGTTCTCATCATAGCGTGGATCTTCCATGACATTATCAATGCAACAAATATTCCAGGACATTATTATATTATAGTTATGCAGAATAATGAACAATATATAATAAGTGAACATTCATGTAATCAAAGTAAAAAATAGTTGGTTCTCATGACACCAACCCTTACAATCTCCCACTTGTACTAGAGCCAACTGCCTACAAATTTTAGTCCACTAGACCTCACATGATGATCATGTTTCTACTGAGTCAAGGCATTAGTCAAGGGGTCTGCCACATTGTCTTCCATGGAAATACTGCTCACTGTAACTTCACCTATTTGAGAAAAATCCCTCAAGAGATGATACTTCTGAAGTATGTTCTTTGTCTACTGATGTGACCTTGGCTCTTTTTCAAGTTCCACCGCTGTAGTATTATCACAACAGAGTGTGATAGGATCTTTACAGCTCTGTATTACATCCAGCTCTTGGACGATGCTTCGCATCCATAATGCTTCTTTAGCTGCCTCATAAGCTGCGATATACTCAACCCCTGCTGTAGAATCTGCCCCCACACTTTTCATTGAGCTGTTCCAGCTCACTGCACCTCCATTCAAACTGAAGATGTATCCAGTCTGTGACTTCTTGTCATCTTGATCAGTCTAGAAACTAGCATCTACATGTCCTCTGATGGCTAGTTCCTCATCTCCTCCATAAACTAGAAACATATCCTTAGTACGCCTCAGATACTTAAGGATATTCTTGACTGCCATCCAATGGCGGTCTCCGAGATCATCTTGAAATCTTCCTACTACACTTCATGCATAAGCAACATCTAGCCTTGTACATAGCATATCATACATGACTGACCCAATCGCGGATGCTTAAGGGATCCTTACCATTCTATTTCTTTCCTCATGTGTCTGAGGACACATTTTCATGGAAATATGAAAGCCATGTGACACTGGGAACAATCCCCTCTTGGAATGTTCTATACTGAATCTCTTTAGTATCTTGTTAATGTATGTACTTTGACTCAGGCCCAGCATTCTTTTGGATCTATCACAATGGATCTTGATCCCAAGAATATATGCTGCCTCACCCAAATATTTTATGGAGAAGAATTTATGCAACCATGACTTAACTGACTGTAAGACATGTACTTCATTTCCAATTAGTAATATGTCATCAACATATACTATTAGGAAAACTACTGCACTCCCACTACAACTCTTGTAGACACAAGGCTCAAATTCGTTCTTAACAAAGCCAAATTCCTTTACATCTTCATCAACACGAATGTTCCATGATCTTGATTCTTTCTTTAATCCATAAATGGATTTCTGAAACTTGCATACCTTGTTGGAATCCTTTGGAGTCACAAACCCTTCAGGTTGTGTCATGTAGACATCTTCCTAGAGGTTCTTGTTAATGAAAGCAATTTTGACATCCATTTTACAAATTTCATAGTCATGGTAAGCAGCAATGGCCAGTAGGATTCTGATGGATTTAATCATCGCAATCGGTGAAAGGGCTTCATCATAGTCAATTCCTTGACGTTGTCTAAATCCTTTTGCAACCAGTCATGCCTTGTAGGTGCTGACATGCCACTCCATGTCCAGTTTCTTCTTGAATACCCATTTATTACTAATAGGCTTTACATTAACTGGAGGATCTACCAAAATCCAGACTTGGTTTTGGTATATGGAATCCATTTCAGAAATCATGGCTTCTTGCCACTTGGCAAAGTCTATGCCTTCATCTGCTTCCTTGTAGGTAAGAGTATCATCATTGTCAACCAATAATGAGTCACCATCCTCAGTGACAAGAAAACCATATCATTCTGGTTCTTTCACCTCTCTCCTTCTCCAACATAGTTCTTGTGTCTCTGGAACAGATTGTTCTTCCACGGGGCTTTGTGGAATCTGTTCTTGTACCAACTCCTATGTATCTTGATCCTTGACTTCATCGAAGTCTATCTCACTCCAACTATCTCTTTTGGATATGTGCTCCCTCTCAAGGAATATGGTGTGTCTTGATACAGTAACCTTTTTGTCTGAGGGGTTGTATAGGTAATATCCCCTTGTTTCCTTGGGATATCCTATAAATATACACTTTGTTCCTTTGGTTTCAAGTTTGTTACCTGAAGAGGCCTTAACAAATGCTTCGCTACCCCACACATGTAAATTCGATAACATGTCTTTGTGTCCACTCCCTAACTCATATGGAATACAATTTATCGATTTAGTTGGTACTTGGTTTATTGTGTGTGCGGAATATTTTAATGCATATCCCCATAAGGATAATGGAAGACTCGCATGACTCGTCATTGATATCACCATGTCCAACAAGGTGTGGTTTCTCCTTTCACTTACACCATTCCACTGTGGCGTGTAAGGAGGAGTGAGTTGAGATAGAATCCCAAACTCCAGCAAGAAATCAATGAAGTCCTAATTAATATATTCTCCTCCTCTATCTGAGCGGAGTTTCATAATCTTCTTACCAAGCTGGTTCTCAACTTCATTCTTGTATTCTTTGAACCGATCAAAAGAAGATGACTTATACCTCGTTAAGTAGATATATCCATATCTACTAAAATCATCAGTAAAAGTTATGAAGTACAAGAACCCACGCCTTTCTTCAATCGGAAATGGTCCACACAAATCTGTGTGAACTAATTCTAGAGGCTCTTTAGCTCTTTCACCTTTCCCACTAAATGGGGCTTTGGTAAATTTGCCTTGTAGACACGCATGACATACACCAAGTAGTTTTAGTTCGAAGGAATCTAAATATCCATCTTGGTGTAGTTTTTTCAAATGTTTCTCATTGACATGACATAGCCGGTGATGCCAAAGTTGGGTGTGGTATGAGTCATGTGAATTGACTTTATCATCGATTTCCATTACTTGGTTTGTGTAGTCTATCACATAAAGGTCGTTATATAAATGTGCCCTATCGAAACAAATGCTATCTTTATAAAAATAGCAACATCCACTTATAAACATGAAGATGAATCCATCAATATCTAATCTGGATACTGAAATAATGTTTCTGGTTATAGAGGGTACATAATGACATCCTTTCAAAACCATGACCATCCCAGTAGGAAATGTGAGGTTGTAGTCCTCGACAGCTACAGTAGCAAGTCTGGCTTCGTTGGCTGCCCGTAGATCTACCTCCCCTTGATCAATCTTCCTGAATCTACTTGGTTCCTGTATTTGGATACAGATGTGAGCACCACAAGCAGTATCTAATACCCAATTAGTAGAAACAGATAGATTTCATTCGATAACAAACGCTCCTGAAGCTTCCCCTTGATTCCTTGGATGGGTGCAGTTTTTCTTCCAGTGGCCCTTCTTGACACATGCGAAACAAATAGCATCATGTTCCTTCGCCTCCCCTTTGATCTTCCTTTTCATGGAAGGCCTTAAAGAAGCTTTGGGATTAAAACTCTTCGCCTTCCCTTTACTTTTATTCACCATAAGGACAGAAGGCTTTTCACGCTGCATGTCATTATCTACTTGGAAAATAAGGATAAGAAGATCAGATAGAGACTTCCCAATGTTGTTCATGTTGAAATTAACAAAAACGTTTGAGAAGCTATGGGGGAGTGATGCAAGAATGAGATCGGTGCCCAGTTCTTCAGGGAGTTTAAACCCTAGAACCTCCAAGCACTCAATGTAGCCAATGCACTTGACTACATGAGGCCCAGCTGGGGCACCCTCTCCAAGCGTGCTCTGAAATAGATCCTTGGAGATCTCAAACCTTTCTTTTCTTTCTCTCTCTTGGTATAGACCACGAAGGTTCTCGAGCATGCTATAGACATCCATGTCTTTATGATAATTCATGAGCTCACTAGACACCGGTGATAGCATCAAAGATTGAACGTCAAGAGCATCGTTCAAATGTTGATCATAGACTATGAAATCTTCATCACTTGCCCCTGGGGAAGGAGAATCAAGAAGTGATGACTCCAGCACGTAAAACTTTCGTTCGTGGCATAGGATAACCCGAAGGTGCCTGAACTATTCCTGAAATTTACTACCAGTGCAGATATTTTCTTTATCCAGAATTGATCGCAGAGAAAATGTGGTTGACAAGTTTGTCATTTCGATTCTACAAATTAAGAGCAGATTTATCAGTACTTTCATGATTACATTTTATGAATTTATTAATTCTCCTACTATTTTATCAAGTCCAAATGCCCTCACCATTGAACTCAGAATTTCTAGTTTCTTTGACATTCTAGTGGAAATGATCCATATTCCCCTTCACATAACCCCAACAAGGGTTGTTCAAGATATTTGAAGGTATTTAGGTAGGCTTGTCTTTTCCAACTGTGAGCTTACAGTTCCTTGATCTGTTGAGTGGACTCCCCTATCATGAAATCCTAACTTTTTTTTCCTCAACTCTTGCCTCCAATATTACATCAAGTCTAGAAAGGGATAATTTTCATGATGTAATATAGTTAAGTCAACCCGAAACCTTTCATAAGGGATTACTTTATAAAAGTATGTGTTCCAACAAGGGTTGGTCAAACACATAGTTTTTTGAGTCTTTCCATTAATTAGGTAATGGAAGTCATGGTCTAACTTAATATGATATTGAGGTATTTTAGTCTTTATGCGTAGTTTTGAATTATCACATGCATGTTAATATTAAGTGATGCTTGCTTATGTGATTAACCATGCTCTGATAATGTTTATGCATTGTCCGGTTTTTATTTTATTCCTTATTTGCATTCTTGTTCATTTTATTAATTATGTGATCGCGACAGCACACAAATAATAAATAAACCATGAAATCATACAGAAATAAAATAAGCTGGCATGATCATGAGCTTCTATTGGTTAGATTATCTAGCGGTTTTGATAAGCTATCCCTGGCCCAGGGAAATCACCTTGAACCTATGGGTTCGTGTTTTGCAGCTCCCACCTATCCACCTTTGTATCTTCTTGTGTCGGTTTCACCTTGGCTTCAGGATTTGAACCGTCTCCTCTGTCTTGGGAGATCCTCCATTACATGGGTTTACATTAAAGAAACCATGGGCATGCAGGCCCTACATTTTATTGGAAGAAGGCTCGCAGGCCGACAAATTTAAATAAATTTAAATAAAACCATACACATACAAAGGGTCTTTGTTCTAGCTCATGATCATCCATAGTATGAAACGACATATACAGATATTTAGAATTCAAATTCATTTAATCGTTCATTTATTTAAGATAAGACACGCTAGAATTCAATTAATTATGATCTAATAATTAATCAATTATTTATCTTAAATTCCTTTATGAATTTCCATGAGATTCTTCTCATCCATATTCCTTGTACAGGTCATTGTACAATGGAGGAAACCTGGTGAAATTCCATTTCTGGAAAGTACGCGGCATGTAGTTTATAATTACACGGTCTGTATTTTTCTTTTCACCCTTTATCCAAAGTACACGCCGGGGCTTTGGCGTGTTTTCTGTACTTTGGAAATTTTGTAGTACATGGTGTGTAGATGAATCATACATGGAGTGTACTTCCTTGTTACACGGTAACCGGTCTGGAAATCTCGTGTATGCAGTATGCGGCTTATCTTTATACACGGTTTCACCTGGGGCGGAATGGACTACACGGCGTGTTGCTCCAACTTACACGCTGTGTATTCCAGTTTCCACGCGCCGTTCAATTCTGGTCAACACGATGTGATTAAAACATAAGCATAATCAATTCACATGGCATGGTATGGCAGACGAGTTCCGGTTCGTTGAACCTAAGTTCACGGCATGTAGTTTTAAGTACACTCAATGTAATCCCTTGTTTTATAGACAGAAAGAGCGTCTCCTTGGGATGAGTTCCTCATTTTTATTTTAATCAAAATTAAAATTAAAAGGTCGTTTCTGTGATATGAATCGAGAAACGAAGGAGGAAGAACATATCTAATTTATTCAGATTTGTAGAACAATTTATTTTGAATTAAATCAAATATAAATGCGTAAATTATCAACAAAAATTAAATAACTATAATTAATGTTGTATCCTCACTGTGATACAATTTTAAGGTTCCGGGCACAGCGGAAGCACGTGGGTGGATGTGTCCACGTGGATTTTTGCATTAGCAATGATCAATCCAGGATCAATACGACGATAAATGCCAGTCTCCACAGATTGAATCAATGAAAAAGTCAAAGACAAAGGATTGTCCCGGAACCACAAACAAGGATCGTTACAGGTTGATTATAATTAATTTTATTAATTGTAAAGAAATACCTTTTGGGTGTTCTTTCTTCATTGATGTTCTTGATCACGTTGTCGATGTGATCTATCGTTGCGTCGTAGAAGCCAAGAGTAGACTCCCTCTAGTGGTGATCCACACGTGTGCCTCGTATCTCTGGACGTCTCCAAAGGATAATCCGGGTGCTAGCGTGGAGAAGCCTTTTCTTTCATTTTCCACCTTAGATCCTCTTGATCTGATGGAAGAGGATGTTTCTCAGTCTTGAGAGCGTTCTTGGAGGAAGAGGTTCTTTCGGCCTTGAAAGAAATCTCCAGAATTGTTGTGTTTCACACGGGGTAGGAAAAGAGTTGGGGTTGTGAGGATATTTATAATCAGGTTTGAGGTTGTAGAGTTCTAACAATAAATAAAAGCGTTACACGTTTTATTTATTTCATTGACTCTCATTTAAAGCCCCTCTGATGAATAGTTAATTTCATGACATACACCCACACTGATTATAATAAATATCATTTAAAACAATATTATATCCTAAAAATCCCGACTATAAAAACTACACGACGTGTATTAATAAATACATGGAATGTACTTTTTTCATTGAAAACTACACGGTGTGTACATTTAATGTACATGGCATGTATATCTTGTTTTCATTTATTCATTTCCATTCCATAAATAAAACTACATTGTGTGTAATTATTAATACACAGCGTGTACTTGTTTTCCATGAAAAACTACACGGCATGTAATCTTTAATACACAGTGTGTATATCTTGTTTTTCACTTCCTTCTTCCTCCATCATTAATGAGATTTAGGTTTCCTAGAATAATTATTAAACCACGTATGGGAATAATCTTTATTCTACTCGAGATACTTGAATACACTTAGTGTGTGACCCTCTAGGACTCTTTTTCATTGTCATTAGGCGGGCTTGCCTAATGTTCAAGATTACTATCTAGAAACGAGTCAAGGAACCCAAGAGAAAGAAGTTGATGCCACATTGACGTATCACCTCATAAAAATGCTTATTATGTAATTTAAACCGTTTCTCTCGTTATCTCATCAAACATGTTTCATGGCAGTGTCATAAACCTATATGCTTGATCCATCGTTCTTTGACTACCTGAAATAAACTCGTCATTCACACCGTGGACATGGAATTTAATGCGACGGTTCTATTTCAATCAAAGGGCAAAGATATCAACATCCATAAATGGAAGGGACAAATCCTTCCTCAACTTATCCATTAACAACATGTCACTCGCGACGCACCCAGTATACCCTACTTCCCGCCAACTATCTGCGTGATGGGTTTCGTCAGTAAATCAAGTGCGTCAGTCATGACATGAGTTAATGATAATCTTCTAGTCTAAGGAACATTATACACGCTCATAGAATGAAATGTACGATGACACCAAGACGTTCAGAATTGCTATTGGCGGGTCAGTTCTCATAATCTCCCATCTTGGAGAATACCATGTGTGAACTCCATGAGATAGATTCTCGTCTTCTTACGAGTACTCGCACATGACGGACTATATACTATGTGTCCTATCATAGTATGTCATCCAACCATAGAACGTTATTTAAAAAAAATTTATATCATTTCAAGGTTCTCATCATAGCGGGGATCTTTCATGACCTTATCAATGCAACTAATATTCCAGGACATTATTATATTATAGATCTTTAGAACAGTGAACAATATATAATAAGTGAACATTCATGTAATCAAAGTACAAAATAGTTGGTTCTCAGGACACCAACCCTTACAACTTTCCCCACCATAACCATGTCCAGATTCACTCAACTGAAATGTTAGAGATCCAGTTATAATTGTTATGATAGTATGACATGCTTTTCATGAAAAAACACACTTGTGCGGTGCGAAATAGCAGGACCTACCTAAGTTAGTAGAAATCATTGGTAAAAATATAACAGGCAGTATGTGGTATTAAATACATAGATATAGTAGAATACTAGGTAATTCTCATCATTCCATGTTTATACCATTCACGGTACATCTGGGGGAACCTAAGAGACGCATGAGCAGATTAAGAGCACAAAATTTAGAGATTGTTATTACATTATTCTCTTTTTATTTTCTTTACTCTAATGGATGTGTTTTTAATTTCTGTAATGAATATGATTCTAGAGTAAATACATTGAACCTGGGGATTTACAATTTAACTGGTCTACATTTTTCTCTTTCTTCACTGGTTTTGATCTTCATGATCTAGATGTGATTGGCTAGATTAGTTTCTAATCATAGTTTTAATTGATTCTCAGCTATCATATTCAATTTCAAAACTCCATGATTTATCCTTGAGAGAGATCATGAACACATTTCTCAAAATTTTAATTTCTTTATTTTTGAATTTAATTGGAATGATTTCTCTATAAACATTTACGAATTTAATTTTTTTAGGTGATTCCAGTTGTGGTAAATTACTAGAATCACTTAACTACTTCATTATTCTAATAGTGAGGGAGACTAATCTAAATATTTTTTGAAGATATGAATTTAATTTTAATTTTTTTGAATATATTATAATTTCATTCAGTATTGTTACCATTATCATGGGATATTTTTCTAGAATAATATACTTCAATATCTGACTCAACTACATAATCATTATTTCACCCTACTATATCATCATCATCTCAGTTATAAATTGCAAAAAAAATATTTCATCAAAATACAAAATATAGAAAAATAAATTTTTTTATAATATATATTTTTCCACACACTCTTGACAACAGTGGGTTAGTTTGATACCCTTAATCCATTCACCTATCTTCTAGAGGGTTCTACCATTCACTAATGTACTAGTCTAGGTTTATAAATTTAATTTTGAGGGTTGTGATGTCCTAAAAAATCCAATAAACATTTGGTTTTGTTTTTATGGTGGAACGTACTGAGTGTCTCAGGGTTATATGATATCAAAAAATATCAATCTAAAAAAACCAAACTAAATTAGAAACATAAAGAAATTGTTTCTAGAGAGAACTTCTTTTTTCAATTATTTTTTCTTTGATGATTCTAAAAAATATTTCTAAGTGAACTGGTACTATTTTAATTACGTATTTTATATCATAAAATGAATACAATAGTTCGCCAAATACTTAATACATTTAGGTGTTTGATTACCATTTTTATGAAAAATAATAAAGAATTTTTTTATGATGCTTCGAAAAGGTTGAATGAATTTATATTTCAATTCCCTGTACATATATTTCATTAAAAACGTTGTTATATTGTTTCTTTAATTTATTTAATGAAAAAGAACAACCTGATTTAGACAAACTCACAGGGGGTTTCTTGTGTGTCACAATGATGTATAGTTATGTGAAATTTGTGATGAATTTAATAGAAATGATATGGGTAGACACTAATTTCGGGAAGAATAAGATGATAACCATTTGTAAATTATGATCAATGAAGTGAATATGATATCTAAATTTGTAATATTTTAAATTACTAAATTTAAACAAATAACATCAAACATGAAATTGATTTTTGATAAAAGGGGTGAATTAAGAAACTCTATTAGGAGCTCAATTCTTGAAATTTATTCATGAAAGTGAAACTAAAATTCATAATTTGGTAAATTATATTGGTCAATTTCTTCAAAAAATAAATTTTGGAAATGTTAATATTAGAGATACTATTTTAATCAGTAAACTCGTACCATTAAATAATGAAACATGTGGGAACACCCAACTAGTTGTGGAATTTTTCATGATGGAGGTTGAGAACAATATTTTTTATTTAATTACAATTTTCAACACTCTTTTATTGGATGTATATGAAAAAATGGTATTTGTTCTTGATTTTGATGATGAGATAAAAGTGGAAGAGGTTTCAAAACTTATTTATAAAACATTAAAATATTTTCAAATTGAATTTGATAATCCTTGTAACATTTTTTCCTTAAAAGTCATAAATTTTCTTTACTGCTTTTGCTGTCCTAATACTATCATTTATGGAAGTGGATTTTTAATATCATGACACATCCCTATATTTAAAATGTACATGAGTGTATTTAAATTATCACATAATACTAGAAGTGTACCACATGGTGTATAGTTCTTTCAGGGGTTGTTTTATTTGATATTTTTCACTCACAAAGAGATTGGGTCATTTCCTTCATTTTTTAAGCACCCATAAAATTCATTATTATATTAAAAACATTTGGAATTTAAATTCTTGGGGGTTTATAGATATGAAACCACACCCACCAAGTGACTAAAATTTTTTATAGGGGAGTTTGGATGAGGGCATTGAAACTACTGTTTCATGGGAGGCAACCCACGATTTTACATCTATCAAAAAAAAATTCTTGGTTATTAAAAAAAATCAAATAAGTATAATTGAATACATAAAATTTAGTGCTTCATGAGAGTCAACCCATAGTTTCTATTTTATTTTTAATTATTTTCTATATTAAATTTTATTTTGAAAAATAAATCATGTTGTTTTTCCTTTGCTGGAGTTTTTTTCATGGTATTATTGGTCTATGTTTTAGAGTATACTTTTGATGGTGTAGACGAAGAGAAGAATTACCTACAGTTTTAAATTCATATGTAGTTACAATCTTTAGTATCATTGCAAAAAACATAATTTAGGGAAGTCCATTTAATTTCTTATTTCATTTTTCCACTCTAAATAAAATTAAAAAAATCATTGTGGTATTATTGAACTAGAGAATGTATTTGAGTTACCATTTAATATGATTCATAGACACATTATTGTTAGTGAGTAAACTGAACGGTGTCTAATATATAAGTTCTTAGAGGTGATTCGTTAATTTTTAACTATAGCTAAATATATTTTTTACATACATTCTCATTGCTGAAAATTATAACTAGTTGTATTTGATTATTTAAAATTTGGTTGCATGTTCTATGTTACTCAAGATTGTTTTGTTTAATTTTTAATTTCTAGTTAAATTATATTTTATGTTTCATTGTGTTGAATTTTTTTCTCAAAGTGTTTCTTTGAATTATATTCTAATTAATATCTATTCAATTGTCGAAATTAGGTGTCAAGGGAGTGTATTTCGGCATGCTATTTTTTATTTAATCTTCTATAATTTTCTAGGTGATTTAGCATGTATTTTTCTACACAACTGAAATTCATTTTGAGTCAAATTATGAATATTGTACACCCTTTTCACTTTGTGTTAAATATGTTTACATGATACTTTTAATGTTTAATTTAAACATTTATTCAGTGGTTTTATTGAAAATTCATCTAATCCAGTTGTAAAATAATTATATTGGAAAACATTTTTTATTGAACTATAAAGAGACCCTTTACATGTAATTAATCTATTTAAAAAAAATTATTTTGAACATTATTAGTTAAATTGTTATTCTCCACTTTTGAATTCATCATTGGGTATAAATTTTGGTTTTATGTGTAGGGTATGGGGTCAATTAATGATTGAGCTAATCTATACCCTATTGGAATCCCATTAATTACAACTACACTATAATGTTATTGTTAAATATTATTAATAATTTATCAAAATTCTTACTCAATTTTTGTGTCTTTAGGATTCACATTGTAATTCAAATCTGTCTTTCCTAATGATTCTACCTTATAGTTAGTTAATAGTTCCTGGAATTTGAAACGTATAAAGATGAATCACTGATAAATGATTTTTCTTATTGATTTTATTAATATTCGGTTTAGGGACTATATTTTAGAATGAAATTGGATAATTTTTTGGTAAATGGGATCATAATTATATGAACAAGAAGCCTGCAATTTTTTCCTAGGGGTATCAATTTCTTTTTAATTTTTAAAAATATAATCACTGTAGTGGGCCAATATAATCTTTTATCATATAGATCTTCTGGAACTTGTGTGAAATTGGCATTTGGGAATCTATGGTGATTCTCTAAGACACTAGTCAGTAAGTTCATTTCGGTTAATAAATTCCATCTATACAATATTGAATAAGTGCATATGCATAACTCATCACAAGACACATGACTTAGGAAAAATAATATTAAGTGCCTTGTGAAAAAATTAGTTCATTGAGGTGAGGGATATAATGAAATCCCAGTGATGAAGGAAACATTATATTATTATATAATCACTTTTTTTGTATCAACAAGAGAATTTAAAAAATTAAATCATTTTTTATCCTTGGAACCCAAGTGAAAGAAAAAGTACAAGTGTTTTTTCATAATCATTTAACTCCACATATTTTTAACATGTTACCACTCTTTAACATAGATCATGAACATTAATAGAAGTAAGTTAGCATGAAATTTCATAAATGAGGCAAGTCATCTTCAAAAGTGGATGATTATTTTCTCTCTTGATCATCTAGTGAGTATATAATGTTAGGAAGGATTTCATTTGAAACAATCCATTTAAATAGCCTATTACTCAATTTTTAACCTATACATTAAAATATTTATACATGCTTCACTCTGATTTTCATAATAGAAACAGTTTTCTTTTTACAATTAATAATAAATTATTGTATTGAATAAGAAAAATAAATAACTAACTCTTGGGGAAATTTCTGTGGCCTCAAATTTTCATAATTTTCCACATATTTTTTATTCATTTAATTTCCATTTTTTCACATTTTTTTAAATAATTTCTCTTTTGTAATATCATAATTATACTTTTTTAATTAATCAATTTTTATAATGAATTATATATTTTTATCCTTAAAAATAATCAATTTTTACATAAATAGTTTTCAGTATCTTTTAATTGTCTATTTACTTTTTTAGTTTTTATTATGTTTTACTCTTTAATAATATTGTTTTTATTAATTAATCTCCTAATCTGTTTAATTGATTAACTAAAAATTTACTTTAATTCTTTAAAAAAAATTAATTCTTAATATCAATTAATTTGATGTAATTAATAGCTTTTCACATTATATACTAAATATTTTAAATTTAATTTCTTAAATTACTTTTTCGTTCCTTTTAAAAAATAGTTAATTTTTCATCTTTTAATTTCAGGTATCATTTAATCTTAGTAATAATTTTTAGTTATCTATTTTTGAATTTAATAATTATATAATTATTTTATTTTTGTTATGTTCTATTCGTTATATTAATTGAATTTTGTTTTTCTTTTTAAATTATTAATTATTGTACTTTTTTTTGATTTTATGATTATGCATATTTAGTCACCACTAGATAATTAATTCACCAATGCGAGACAAATTGTGACACACTTTTTCCTTTTTTATTTTTTTGGATGTCACCAACACTGTTACCACCTACTAACACACTAGTAGCTCTTTCACGGACCAATATTGTCACCATTAGCCATGGTCAAACAACATCGCTCAACTGACCGACATCCTTTACTTTGCCATCACTCCACTGCAGTCATCCACTAGTCAACGACACTATCATCCTTCCTTAACCAATCTCAGACTCCCTGATCTTCGTAAAAAAACTGACAATGCCCTCTCTTCACACACTAGTTCCTCACACACTAACTGAAACTCCCCTGTTATGACACCCATTGTTCCACCACACACACACACAAAACCATTCTACACAAGATCTGAACTAGCCCTATGAACCTGAATCCCCATCATTCATAGATCTAAGGATAACCAATCACCATTGTCGAACTAGTCATCGATGGAGCAGAAGTTCTTTCCACCACCATTTATACATCTTTCACCACCATTCTTGAACCATGAACCTACTGGTTGTCGTGATCTAAAGTATTGCTAATTTCATTTCATCGTCGCATGAAAAATCAATCACTATGGATGGAGGAGTGATCCTTGAACCACATGGATCAGGCATGCTACCGCCAGTCAAGCTCGTCGATGCTGCAGTGAAGGAGGGTTGAAGCCACATGCTTTAAAGATAAGCCACCGAACCCCCCCCCCCCCCCCATCATGCATAAGAGAAGATATATTGGGTGAGGGTGAATAAATTAAAAAATATATATAAATATAATAATTATAATACAAATAAAATATATAAAATTAATAAAATTAAGTATAAAATAAATTAATTAATTAAAATATACAGATCAAAAATATTAATAATTATTATTTATATATGAAATTAATTATAAACTAATCAAATAAATTAGAATAATAATCTTAATACTTTACTATTCATATTAATTAAAAAAGCAAATCAATTATGGTAATTTAAATATAAATAATAATAAAATTAAATGATAAAAATTAACTTAATAATACAGTAACTTTTAAGAATATGTTATTTTATTATAATATTAATTTTAATAATTATAATTACATAATTAGAATAATTTATAAATGTTTTAAATAAAATAAATGAATATTAATGTAATTAAATTATTTAAAAATAATTTTAAAAAATAATTATTAATAATTTACTAATTTCTGTAATCTAATTAAGGAATTAATCTTTTTAACAGTTAAATCTTTTCGTTAACATTATTTAGTGTTCATGTGCAGATACTTTTCACACCCGTAATCACATTCATATTCACTCAACTAATATTTTGTGGAGTTCAATACAATGGTTATGATAGTATGACAAGCTTCCCATAAAAATCCCATGTGTATGGTGTGAAAGAGAAGGACATACCTAAGTCGGTGGAAATCATTGCTGAAAAATAAGTAGGTGACACAAGGTATTAAAAATAGTGCACCAGTAAAATACTAGGGACTTCTCATCACTCAATTATTATATCAGTCATGATACTTCTAGGAGACCAATGGAGCAGCAAGACCAACGTAGTAGTACCTGATTTAGAGAGGGATAATCCTTTATTCTATTTTCAATTTTGTACTATAGAGGATAAGTTTTCGTGTTTTGTAATGAATATGATTCTAGGGTTAATAAATTGAACCCACAGATTTGAAATTCGGTTGGTCTATATTTTTCTGCTTCATCAAATGTATTGATCTTCATGATCTGGAATTGATCATTTTGATTACTTTGTAATATTAATTTTAATTGTTTCTCACCACTCAGACCCAATTTCAAAACTCCATGAGTTCAAAATGAGATAGATCCTTGATGCATTTCTCATAATCATAATTTCATTAATTTTTTATTTAATTAGAGAGATTACACAAACATCTATTATTGAATTTCATTTAAATTTTAGTGGATGTAGTTGTAGAGAACCACTAGAATCACTTAACTACTTGATTAATCTTTGGCTGAGGGAGACTAATCCAATAATTTTTCAACCATGGGAATTCAATTGTATTTTGGGGAAGATGTTATTGTTTCATCTAGTAGTGTTAGAATTTCACACAGTATTTTTTTGCAAATCATATAATTCAATCTCTATCCCCACTTTCTATTCATCTTCTCCATTATGAATTACTTTGTTTTTCTCTTTCACAAAAATACATAATACAAAAAATGTTAAAAATATATATTTTTACCCACATTTGACAATAGTGGGTTAGATAGATACCCTTAAACCATTAACTTAATTTATCTTTGAGTTTTCCCCTTACCACTATACTAGTTTTGGTTTATAAATTTAATTTTCAGTGTTGTAAAGACCTCTTGAACATATCATATATATTATTATACCTCTTGTTAAGTCTTGTGCCTCGCCTTTTTATGTCATGATGTTACGCCTTCTCAATCATGTGATGTTCCTTATTCATATATTTATTCCCTTTTTTTCATTTTAGCTTGACCCATTTCTCATTGATTCCCCAGGTTATCCTATACATATGATATATCTTCAAAGAAGTAATGAGATCATTATAGGGATTAAATAAAAGATATTTTTATTCTTGTTTCATTTTTTATAATTATGTAAATAATCTTAAAATGAAAAATAAATTTAAGATATTTGGTATGTATATGATGGTTAATTATGCTTAAAATCATGAAATAATATATATAAAGGGATAGGGCCACTATATGTACTACATTAAATTATGATACGTTATAGGAAAACCATATACTATAAGATTGATTATTCTAGTTTTTATTGTAAACTAGATACATAATGAGGTGTTACATTATATTAGAATACATAAAATACAACAATTTTATAAGAATAACACTATAACCTCTAGAATATACATTATTATCAAACAAAGTACATTTTATTGATTCTTGAGTAAGTAAAACAATAAGGGGGAGCTCATATTATTATTAATAGTTAAGTGCAATGGAAGAAATCAGGACTCAATAAGAATTATCAATATAAAAATTTCAATAACTGAACACACATCCCATTTAAAGAACATAACAACATGAATAAATATAAAATAATCAATATGAAAAGGTAAATTACTAAACAAACATTCTATATGATCAATAATCTAAGAATAAAATTCATCAAAAGATAATTTCCTATGAAAAAATAATGGATGATAATAATAACTAAAATTATGGCATTGCATAACTTTTGGATGTCATGTTTCGTAAGAAAATGCTACCTTTACTGTCCATATCTATGGTCATGAAGGGTTAAAACATACTAGTGAGAATCCATTTTACATAATTTATCCAACTAATTTATCTCATGAGATAATTTAAGCATTGGGGGGCTTGTATTAATGAGTCCCCATCCCTTGACATTAATGTCCTAAGAATTCCCCTTATATCGAATAATCAATTTAATTAATAAATAACGTGAGTTACCATAAAGTATTTATATTGAGTAAATGATAACGATTTATCAATATTTCCCTATATATTAAATAACATTTAATTTTGTAAACTATATGTTTAAATTATATCTTATTTAATAAATAATCATATTCATGAAAAAAATATGGATATTTAGTGGAAAGGTAATGTCCAATGATCAAAGGAAATTAAATTTTTTAAGGGAATGTTAAAGGCAATAAAAATAGATCAATGAAGTGAATGCCAATAATTTAGTTAGTCAAAATGAACATAAACCATTGATAAAAATATTAAGGATAGTACAAATACAATATATAACCAATCGAGTAAAAATAATACGATTTTGTAATTGATGAATAGAAATTCCAAAAAAAATATATAGAAAATTATTTTGAAAATATCCTGTTTATTTTTATTTTTTAATTTAAATTATTTTTTTATTTGATAATATCATTACATAAATAAAATTTCCTAATTTTTTTTTCTAAGCTTTTTAGAAGTCATGATTTTTGATGAAAAATAATTTTCCAACCAATGAAAAAAATAAAGACAAGTTTTCATAAAAATATATTATTAATCATTTTAAGTACTAAATGAGTGGAAATATAGTAACATGAAATAGAAATATCATGAGGGACTACAGGTGAATATAATTATTTTATTTATTAAATAATGATCAAATAATTCTATTTTATGGATATTCAAGAATTAACAATCTTGGTTAAGATCAGATTATGAAATAATCCTTTAATATGATCATAATGTGGAAGTGAGAATTAATAAATTAATTGACTACACATATAAAATATAAATTGATATAAAAAAATATTAAATAACACATGAGGTAAAAAATATTCACTACACATATAATATTGGAATGACATATCAACAATGTAGATGATTAAACCATTGAGTTGATATTGAGTTAAGAAATCTATTAACTTCCACTACCTTTTAGTTGAATTCACTTTAACCTCTTGAATAGAGCTTTTATAAATTTTATTAACTTATTCAAAAACAATATTCATATTTTTAATATCATATATGATCCTTTTATATCATCTTTTTACCCATTCATTAATAATATTTCATTATTTTCATATTATGGGTGTTTGTCGGCTTGTTTTCTCATTCATGTTTCATCACTAATGATCTTGTTCGTGCTTATATTATATAGTTATATCATATCTATAATAATAATAAAGGAATAATTTTCATATTTTTACATCAATTTTTCATTTAAAATCAATCATGAATGATGGTTATGAAAAATAATTTATATTAGAATCATGGAGATGGAATGTCGTATATATGCGTGAGTATCCATTCTATTTTTCACTGATCATTGTTTAAAGGATTTGGAAAATATATTACCTTTAAATAATGAAAATGATATCATATATAACAAATTGTATGCTTATATATGTAATCCAAGTGGTTTAGTGGTGAAAACAGAGAGACATATTTTTGTGAAGTTTGTCATCCACTTGTACCCGAATGATGCAATCACATTAATGTGACTAAAAGGGTAATGAATAAAATGATATATAATACATATACATAATTATAATTATGAAATTAATAAAATACTTATTTCATTTATATGACAAATAATCATTATTATTATCATTATCACCTTCTTTTGGAAGTTTCAATGAAAGAATAATCATATCACTTCACGATGTGGTAGTCTTCCATTCAGAAGAGTGATGTAGGTGTATATCATGTAGAATGAAATTCAAATATATATATATATATATAATATAGTGAGTCTAGAGTAATTAATATGTTATATATATAATATATATACATTATATCCATCATAATACCCTACCGTGAGAGGTAGAAATTAAAAAACGAATGACATTTGTTCACAAGGCTTTAGTCCACCATACACACAAATGATTACTTTGTAACCCATTTGATTGAATTGGATATGGTTATAGGTAATTAAATTTTTATAAAAAATCCTAATATATGGGAGATAAATTGTTTTTTATATAATCATGGTTTAATATGAAAGTAATATAGTGGATAAAAATATAAAATAAATATTCTCACTAAACAACATTAACTATTCTTCAGGTATCCTCCTTGGGTATTCACTAAATACATTGTAGTGTTGATTTATGTAAAAACTAAAGCTTCTATGAAGAGGGAAGTAATATTTATTAGTGGATTTTAATGAATTTGGATGATCCAAATTTATTTATAGGTGTGAACAAGTGACGTGAGTGAGTTCCCTTTATAGTTTAGGAGAAGTGTCCCTTTTGTAAATATCTAAAAAATCACTATTTGGATATAAAACCAACCTCATGGTGATAAATGATTTATAATTAATTTGTTTAAATTATTATATGTTCAACAAAAAGCTCCAATAGACAATAAAACTTTAGTTTTAATCATTTTATTTCTTAATTTCAATGTTTCTATATATTTACCATTTCAGTTTTTCACTTTAGTAACTAGTTTTCTAACCTAGGTAATTTATCCATTAGGAATAAATTAAATATAGACCTGTTATATGATTTGAATCCAATTATTATATGTATTAAATACAGTTTATTAATAAAAAATCATATGTTTCTTGAAAATTTATTTCCACACAGGCGCATGAACGTGCAAAAACTCCATTTTTACCATAATGACACAAACCAAGTTTTTTACAATTTACAGGTCATTATAGTCATTATAATAGAAAAAATGGATTATAAATGTAACATTATATATTTATTAACATTTACAAATAACTTGGTTGATTGCAGGTTTTTTTGTAATTTTAAATCATTTAAAAATATTATTTATTATAAAATATTTTTCATGTTATTGTTGACATTATTCATTTTAATTGAATTTAGGAATATAAATACAGAATTTTTTTTGAATATATTAGGTTAAAACATATATAAAATTATATATTCATCTAATTAATTAGTTTATAAAAATTATTCATTAAATTTACATCACTTTTAATAAATTCGGTATTATTTATTTTATTTTATTATCAACTAAATAATTACTTTGATGGAATTTTAAATACATTTAATGTAAATACCTAATCTAAAAGTATTAAAATAAATTATAAGCCTAAAAAGAATCCATTTATTTTAATTATTACTTATGATAACCAAACATCTGTTTTCGGTGTCCCTATCTCAATGATTAATAGATATTAAATGTAAGAAATTCACCATGGTATCTTTTTCTTTATTTATTTTATTATATGGGTCGTATTTCTAATAAAGTGGAAGGCAATTTCAAAATTTTATTTAAGTTTTAGTAAATATCTAAATTAATTAAATCAAATTGATAACTTATTTTTGGTTATTTTCACTCATATCATCATATTTTATGTCCCTAGTAAATCATTATTTCCCTTATCCGTGATAATTAATTTTTTTCTATATTCCTAATTAATTTTGGTCAAATATTAATTTGAAATTCTAAGACATTATATATCCTTATAATTCAAAATAGAAAATCCATTTATCAAAATTCATGTCACATAATAAACAAAATTATATTTAAAATTAATCTCTCTTACAAGATAAGAAAACATGTTTTTAAAGTGAAAATGATTAAACATTTGAAATGTTTTTATATCTAAATTAAATAAAAAATGGTTAAAATAAATCAAATTGTTTTAAATTATAAATAATTTGACTAATTTTAAATTAAATAAATTAATAATATACTTTAACACTATTTACTATTTAATAAAAATATAGTTATCAATTAATATTGAGTATTTTTCATTATTCCTTAATTAACGAAATAATTTAGAAAAATAAAAGAAATTTTCCCAAAGATAATTTTTATACACATTTAAAATATTAATTTTGTTTTATAATATTAATTCTTAAACTCTTTCATAAATTTATTTTAAATTATTTCCACCAAATGCGACTAAACCGTCTTTTAGGAAAAAATATAGTTTTTCTAAAATATTTCTTTTTTGTTTTAAATATTTATTTTTATTATATATATAATTAAAAGATAAAGAATAAAGTTTTTTATAATAAATATTTTCATACTTTAATTAATTTGGTTCATGCCCACCATTCTAATGACAATGAGATAATAATCATTCTAAATAAAGACATCAATAGAATATTGTTGTTTGGGAAAACACAAGATATATTAATGTTGTATTCATTGAAAGTTATAGAATGCATTTAATTTATCAAAAAGTCTTAGTATGTTATATTATTTTCTATTTTTGGTGTTTTGTTTAATTCATTCTATTGAATATAATGTTCATATTTTAAAATTTCTGGGTGTTACATCATGTCAGAGATAAATAGACCAAGAATTATGGTCAGGGGTTGGTACCATGTGAAGCTCTACATGAAGGTCAGACCTCATGTAGTTTTTCTTTATTCTAGGTGAATATTGTTATCCTGGATGGTTTAAATTAAATCAGAAAGTCAACAATGGTTAGATTTACACCTTGATCATTGTGTGACCTCTTGATTTAGGATGGAAGATTCATTGCATGAGGTGCACTTGCATTGTTTTTGGACTAACCATAAGAGAATTAATATTTTCACATCAATTATGACACCTTATATATATACATGATGTGTGTAGGCATCAATTTGTATTATGAGAATCAAAATTATTTATGTTTTGTATGATGTGTGTAGAAATCAGAACTATGGTGGGAAATAATATATATAAATATATGATGTTGGATTATTTTTTCAACCTAGGTTGTGATGTAGGATCTTTGGTCATCAGATGAGATATAGGACCTGATGGGTTTCATCTATGGCATGGGTAAAAACTAGGAATCAGATGAGGTGAAGGAAATCATGTTTGAAAAGTATAAAATGATAATGAATTGAGCACTATATGAGGTTTCAAAAGGATAACACATTATGATAAGATTTGTATATCTTGGTATGGTCAATGGAATAATTAAAATGTCTAATTTTGGTTTGCAACATGACTAAGAAGGTAGTTCCTATGGTGGGGAGCACCACCATATGAATTGATCATACCTAATAACTGGGGTAAACCATGTTGAGGTAAATGATATGGGTATGTTCAGTACCAAATATAATTAAATCCTGATAAATTTGGGATGAGTTATTATAACGTGGGTAGACATAACATCCTGGGATTCTGAGCAGGTTAAAATTCCTATGTTTTTCTATTTTTTGATTTTTCTTATGGGGGGACATTTTTAATTTGGGCTTTAGAACGTTTTTTCTAGAGTTTTATTGAAAATATTACTTATTTTTAAAATTTTTCTAATGATAGGAATGTTCCCCAAGTTTTTATATGATTTTTAGGTGCATAGGTACCTTGAAAATCTATTTTGGAAAATAAAAAAAATGACGTGCATGGTTTAATCAAACTGTGTGGCTTGAATGGGGAAACATTTCATCCCACACTTTTTCATTAGATTCAGTTTTTTGGGTGATTTAGGTGGGTTTTCACATCCCTGTAATGATTAGAAATTTTTTGATATAGGTTATATGAATAGGTTGAATAGGGTTCCAAATACTATATGCATGTCCATGCAAAGTGTGTTGCTTGGGTAGTGAGCACCACATAGTTAGTGCACAGTTATCAGAACCCTACAACCAAACTATATAAGTCATTTAATGTTGTTAAATGACTAAAATACACCTCCCCACTTCATAGGGTTTTCATCTCCTTTATCCTCACATTCATGAGCATTGTAGTGGATAATTCTTTTTTCTTCTCCTATATAGGCTTCGACCTCTTCTCCACATCCATTCTCGGAATTAAATGAAATCATGTGCTGTGGAAGGGTAATGGTATAGCCTTTAATACTATTGTTTCTATTTTCCATTAATCTCTAAATATAGAATGATAAATCAATTAAATCTCATTCCCCAATTTAGAGTTAATTTTTTTTAAAAGAAATTTCTCATGCTTTGGGCAATGATAGATGACAATATCAAACACGCTATCACCTATGAATATATATTGGTATTTCCTATATTTATCCTTAAATTTATGGGTTGGGGGTCAATATTAAATATGTACCTTGGATTAACCAAGAGAGAACTTAAATTAATAAATTAAATCCTTTTGAATTAGATATACTTTATTATTGGATGAAATTGGTAATTACCTAGATTATTTGGTTATGATAACGCAAGTAAGGGGATTGTGGTCAACCATGAATATTCTACCAGTTGTCTATTTAATTTTAATATAATTACTATATGACTACTATGGTTTCATGGGAATATGATGGGAATAGTCCAAGGTAACTAAGAAAATTTATATCACCATTATTAAAATGACATAGTAATAAAGATTGGATTAACAAAAGACACAAGAGGTGAGGATGATATCTAGGATGTGGTGACATGGTCATCAGTTTGAGGTGATGACCTCATGAAGTTGAGGGAATAGCTCTTAGGATATGAGGTGGTGATTTACATCGTGACTTAGAAACATGGCCATATGGGAACGAGGTTACAAATGATTTTTCTTAGGTATTGTTTCCAATTTTCACTCAATATTGTTTATTGATGCTCTAATAGAATCATGTGAACACAAATTGAACACAATTGAGGTGGTGTTGACCTCTAGTTGTAGTTAGAGGCCTCTGATGATATTTCATTTTAGGTGATGGTGTGGACAAAAATTTATATTGGAAGTTCTTACTGTAGAACTCCACATTGTATAAAGATGGACCATTGAGAGATGGTGTTGAAACCATTTGTTGGGGGATGAGGATCACCATTATACATGAGGATGATGGTCTAAAATAATTAGAGGATTGATATTTTCATGCCTCAAAATTTCAAAAAAATTCAGGAAGTGGTGATTCATTATATATTGGATGGTGGATCTCAGCATGCCTTGGGACAACATGTTATTGAACCGATGATGAATTTTTTGGCAGAAATCTGAGTGACCTGGGTTAAATTGATGGGTGCTCCACCTGGATATCAGATACCTCATTGATGACATGAGAGGTGTTGGATGGAACGAGGTTATAGACATTTATTTATGGGAGGTTATTGAAGGCTCCATAGGTATGATATTATTCAGGGAGTGCTTGAGATCTACCGAGTGGTTCTGTCCCACTACACATTTATATTTTCATACATGTACTATATTCCACATATATATTTTGGGGAATGTTTTTAGTGTTATGTTGGTGCTGGTTGAAGTAGGAAAATGCTTCCATGTGGTTATTGACTGTAATGTAATCAAGTTTATTATTGAATTCACATGTGATCCCTTATTAATTTATACTTTACAAACACACTCCAAAATAATTAATGTAAGAACATAACACATTAATGGTGGCATACTGATTTCATATTGACTCTTTAAAAAGGAACCTATGATAAATGTAGACATAATGTCTCTTAGATCAGGTAACTGAGATAGCTCACGTGCAAGAACTTAGTGATTTTAGATTCAATTTTTGAATAAAATGGATAGAATTGGATCATGGTACTTCTTACATCAAGATAGATATTCCTTTTATGATTTTAAATTTATTATATAAGTACTTGAATGGTTATCCATTGGTGAAAATTCTTATCTAATTCTTGTATGTCTAATATTGGCATGTTTTATAATCCATAGATGGTATTATGCCTTTGGCCATGTTATTACTACAATAGTTTGTTAACATTCTGTTTTATTTTTCTCTTATGTCTACAATGTTATGATTCTTCTTTTTCAATTATATATATATATATATATATATATATATTTTTATATATGTACCATTATTATTATAAAAAACATAGGTTATAGTCACCCAAATATTACCTAATTAGTCCATTGTTACTAGTAGATAGCATTTTGTGTATGTGTATGTGAACCAAAATCCAAGTTGTCAATTGGCCCAGAGCACAGTTTGAGTGGAAAACGGGGTTGGGATGCTAATCTTCTATTATCAAGCATAAAAAATTCCACATGGTTCATGAGAAGAAACAATTTCTTTTGAATTTTACCTACATAGCCTGCATAGATATTCCATTCTCCTTGCGGAATATAGGTGTCACCCTTGGGAGACAAAAAAAATATACTCTCCATTGGTAACAATCAATGTCTACCAACTAGTATATACCTAATATCAGGTCAAAAAATTCAATCTCAATCACGTATAAGTCCCAATGTAGATTTGTCACACTAACCTCATTGGAACACTCTTTAAATTGAAAAATACCATCTCATGTCACCCCTAATGAAATTTTAATTTACATAACCCCAAACATATAATTCACTACCAGACCCGACCTACATACAAGCTGGAAAAATATAAAATATTTTTAGTATCATATGTCAAATAAAGCACTAGAAAGAATATAAGGAACATGAATCATACCTGGAACAATAGATTTTATGGCCTTCCCATGAACCTAGGAATGCTGAATAATAGGAATCCATATTGTTCATAAACCTTGGGATCCTATATAAGTCTCATATGATGCACCACCCAGTTGATATGGGTACCATCATCATAAATTACAATTTCTACTACCTCAACTAGTTTGGTCTTTGGAACTCCAAATTCCTGACTGATATAAGGTAGTTAACACCCCTATTGGTGCCCCATAATAGTCTAGATCCTCCACCACTTCACATCTTGTGAGTTTTCCTATAGAACCTCTATAGTTGTCCCATCCTTCCATAAACTCAACACTACACCATGGGTAAAAGATATTGACTATGAATGTGGCCATTCTTGCTTCACTGATAGATGATCACATGACTACTTCACTAAAAGACCAGTCCACTTTAATGGTTTCCCAATCAACCACTTCCATTGAGAAAATTGTCATGATGATGATCCCTAATATCGATTGACATACCACTAGATCATCTAATGGAAAATGCCATCACATAACTATAATACTATTATAGGATCCATCAGAAATGAGATCTTGATCAAGAAACATAGTAAAGAATTTATAATAAAAGATATTTATTTGGGAAATGATCTCACATCTATTCCAATCATAAAAACTCCTATCCATGGGTGCCAAATCTATTATTAACTATTGGAAAAAATGTGACAAGATAGTAAAGATACCAATATAATCCATTATTGATATAATATCAAGGTTCAATAAAATGAACTTTAAAATTTTCTTCCACCTCAATTTTTCAAGGGAAACTTTTTCCAGGAACATCTCTTAGAAGACCATCGGTGTCATTTCCTTCAACTGCTAATCAAAATTCGAAAAATCCCACCATCATTTCAATGGTACTTATAACATGTATGATTTCATGTTGACTCTCTTCTCAATTGATGTCTCTAGGTGGTATAGTCTCATCTATATTGAATCAATATATATTTTAGCTACCTTAAGTCCACCCTCTTCATCCAATTTCTATGCGTTATATAGTTGAAACCCTCATGATAGGTAAAACATGTTTAATGTTTCCCACCCTTAGTCACTCTCTGTGAACTGCATAAAACATATCAAATTATATTGGATCTTCCCTTCCATATTTTACATGGAATCATTTGATGTTCATATTATACTACATGCGAAGATTTCTTGTTGATGTCTTCTAATCACTCATCCAATAAATATAAAATTGGGGAGTCCCTCTAAAATTTCAAATTCACATATTAGAACACGTTACTTAAAGTTATTACCATTTACATATAATATAGCTCATAACTAGTCATAATGAAACCACAATTCACGCACTATCCCAATGGCTGAAATCATACCCCAACAGTAACCTCAATCATCCCTATAATGTTCCATGGAAAACATGGGGTATCCCAAACATACATCATCAAAATCCTTTTATTAGACTCCATATTCAACAATTTCAATTTGGGAACATCAAAATTAAAACAACATAATCCTCTTTATTAGGCACTGTTCATAAGAAATCACATGAAAAAAAATAAATTTTTAGTTTTCTACAACCCACCATAAGATAATTTTTAATTAGTGTGTAAGATGATACATGCCACAAAAATACTATGTTCTTAAAATGATTCATGGATATACTAACCACATTTTATTAAGACCCACAAATAAAATCTAGAAAACACCAACATCAAATGAAAATTAAATAACCATTGGTGAAATAATATCTAATTATAACAGAAATAATCATAAATAATAATCCCATTGTTTGTAATTGGGTTTTCCCCCAAACATGGTTTTAATACACCCATGTAATGGTTCATTTTAAAAACAAGAAAATTATAATATCCTATATACATTCCCAAAATACTAATGGAATCAAAAATAAAATCATCTTATAAAACATCATAGTGTACAAACTTGGAGGACACTATAACCAAGGATCCATCTAGATTCTACACGTTACATCAGGAATGCCTCCAACTATGCTAGATGTGACTAACTGACCAAAAAAGTTTGTAGGATTACAATGTAGATATCATAACCACCTATCATATTGAGACCACATTAAAATTTATAAAGTCAACAACTATATATAATGTATTAAATTTCAAAATTTGGTTAATTCCAACCATCATACAGATAAACATGGCAAGTCATTATAGTGCTAAGTGTCAATAAAAAAATAAAGACACATTATAAATCCCCAAAACAGGTCCCTCTATCATGATCAGTCACCACTTTCCTTCTTCATCATGAACCCCTAATCTACCATCTATCACTAGTTCCTTTCCCTTATTCTGGACAACAACAATGATGTCTTCTCGAGGTCACCAAAATTTCCTAGGAGTTGTGTCAGTTGTTGTGAGTGTGTTACCCAAACCTAAATCATTTATGTAATTTTATTACCATTACATGTTTACAGTTATATATGTGTGTGTGTGTATTTGTTATTACTATAATAGTGTTTATACTTCCTCATCAACTATTTTCATGGTAATGTATTTAGATTAAGTATCATATCCCAAATTTAATGCAGTTCTCAAATACAAGGAGAACCTTGGGATACTATGATTGTAATCAGAAGTATATTTCCTATGGAAAATTTAATCTATACTACTGGCACACATATGATATCTTACTATCTAGGTTTTAGGGATCATAACCACTGAGGATTCTTCTCATGATGTTATCACTTAGTGATCTTGAGTAGATTAGGACATGAGGGCCAATCAATTAATATGGACATGATATTTTTTTGGTTTAGTTGGATATTAATATCTACGAACATGTGTATTAGTATTTGTACTTGTTATTTTCATAAATGTGCACCATTTTATTTCATGCATTAATGTTGTAAAAACCCGTAAATTTAATTTAGGGCATGGTATCTTGGGAAGGGTTCATAATTGCGGTAATGGAATTGGTTGAATGATCAACGTTTAATTTTCCACATTCAAGTTACGCAAGTGTAATTTCATTTGCCCAGGATGACCAAAATGGTAGTACATTCATTAAATCTATGGTCGTGGTATATGATGATAAGACGATCCAATAATGTCACAGAATATAAAAAGAAACAATAGGATGATGTCACAATTGTGCAACCTGTATTATGAGATATGATTAGATAATGATATTATATTACATATAAAATGTTCATTGGAGGTATTCATAGATATGAAATTAAATATTTCATTACAATCCATGATGGGTTATATGTCTTCATTCTTGGTATGTGGGTTAGACTAACTACTATCAATATAAGAACCTAGAGGGTCACACCCTAAGTGTATCCACATGTTCCACCCATTATAATGAATAATATTTTATGATTAAGTGGTCCCCATGTGCGGGGGCTAGTGAGAATCTGAGTATGATCAGTCAAAAGTAAAAATAATTCAATTTTTTTTTCAAGTATAGGATAAATAAAATTTAATTTATTTCTCAATGTATTCAAAAAAAATTGATCATAAATGTTAATACAGTAAAATATAATTTTCCGAATGATGATAGGAAGTTCATGTTTTGTTAAATTATTTGGGGAGAATAAGAGTAGAGATGAAGGTTTTTATTTTATCATGTAACATTTTATAGTGTTACAACTGAGTGATAAAATATCTATGACATTTTTCACTAGTTTAGTATGATAGACATGTGCGCAAATGTATAAAATGAAGGTTTTGACATTCTAGGTACTAATGTAAAATTTTGAAAAGATTGACCTTGGTATAAAAGTTTTATTTTTCCTATTTAAATTTAATATCAAAAATTTTGACAGATTTAGTAACATAATCACTCTTATCCTCTTTTCTCATGTTATTATGGAGAGATTTTTAAGGATGAACAATATTGGATTGATTATTATTTTTCGATCAAGCTCATTTTATGCACATGATTAAAGCGATTGTGTGAAGCTCTTAAATTTCACTGTGTAGAATCTAATAAATATATATTGATGATCCAAGAGTTTTGGTACACATGTTGATAGTCTATAGAATATATATCTTGGTCCGATTGAGCAAAGAAACATCAATACTGACCAAATAAAATCATTGACTTCTAACGAAAAAGGTGTAATATATGATCTCTTTCATTTAATTTTTCATGATTAAATTGAATTATATGAAATAAATTATGAAATATGGAAAATTTATTTTTAATATTTAGTGTTTTTAAGTTGAATCTGAAAACAAATTTTCAAATTTTTCCTTTTTCATGCTTCCTCTATTCCTCGAGTTATTTCATTTGGGATCATAGGGAATGAGTTATTATTTATGTTGAAAAAATTTAATTTTAAGTATAATTTTCAATGATTGTGAAAGAGGGTTTTTTATATAGTCTCAATGATACATACAATACAACAATCTGAGTGTGAATTTTCGTGATATGATTGATCAAAGATTCATGGGTTTGGTGTAATTTTTTTTGAAAAATATAAATTTTTTATTTTCTTCTCTAATTAAATATATATAAATGTGAACCATTTATATCTAAGGTGAAATGTTAGTATGTTCCATGTAATTTAGATATACAAAATGTAATATGAGGTATCCCTACAAAAAAATAATTTTTCTTTGTAAGTTTCATTTAGTTTCCAAAAAACAGAAAACAAAAGAAAAACCCATGGAATATTTCCAAATTCTTCCCTTAAATGATTTCATTTGGTTAATATAAATGAAAAATATGAAAAAGTTTCCCTTGGAAGTGTGTCCATTGAATATATAAGAAAATTTGTTTTTTAAAAAATGGAAAATATTCCATAAGAAACCTTTTTATAATTTCCCTTAAAATCATGTTTCTAATATATATATGTAATCTCCTCAAAACAAAAGAACATGTTAACTTAGGATGGATATCTATAGTCTTGGTTTGACCGTCCTAACCCATAACTATATCTAAAACAAATTTATGGGGATCTTCTTTAGGTCTAACAGAACCAAAAAACATATAAAAATATTTTAGAAATAAAATTAAATTTTCATAGATTTAATGAAATTATTTCATGAATTGTTGGTTTCATCGATAATTCATTAATATTATTTTAATAAAAGACAAATAATTAAAAATACCTTATAGTTTAATTTTAGAAATTTAAATATTCGTAAGTAATATAATTTCATATTGACCGATCGTGTATCAAACCTGGACTATGAATGTTTTTTTATTATGTAATTAATTTAACTATTGTATTTTTTTAAATGTAATAATTATTTTTTTGATGATCTATGAACCATCCCTCCATGTTTAATGTTAATAATAGTTTTCATGTCCATATTTAAGTGATAAAATATTATTTCCCACCTCAAGTTATCCTTCTCTATATTTGAGTTTACATTTCAATGATCAGAGGATTGCATGGAAAATCAGTTCAAGTAGAGAGTGGATATATACCCAAAAAGATGAGTACATGGGTGTTGCAGGTTCTAAAATTAAATTCTAGTATTTAGTTAAGGAATTCACCTTTGGAATTAGTTAATCCATTATTTTCTCTATTGATTAACCTATAATTTAAAACTCGTGATCTTGTCGTTATTTATTTATTTATCTTTTCCAGTGCTTGGTTTATTATTTTTTAAATGTTTTTTATTACATGTGATCACATAGTATAATAATTAAATAACATTAAAACATAAAATAAACATGTGTCGTGAATGTTTTATGTTTATAATCATGCTTTCGTTGTTAGTGAGATCACATAGAACAATCATGTTAAAAACAAAAAAATTATTCAATTCACTGAGATTACCTTAACAAATCCCTCAACAAAAATATTAATTCATCAAATACGTTTAATCGCTTGAATTTGGAAATAACCAATTCAAGTTTCTCATTAAACATAGTTGAAGGTGTCTCTTAGTACTAGGCATTTCGATGGATAGTGGTGGGTCAATATTACTAACGTTGGAGCAAAAGAGTATCCATATCTAGCTTGTTTTACCTTTAGTGGAAAATCATTGAGTAATGAAAAGAAATTATTTGTTGAATATTGGATTGTACTCAATTTATCAAGGAATCAGAGGTTAATTTTGTGGGATATAAAAATTTTAACTTTAAATTCACATAGTACTGGAAATAAAATTTCTCCTTCTATGTATAGAGGCTTGAGGATCCTAGGCACAATATTAATAAAGATACTAAGTATTCTGAATGTAGTAGTGTAGGGCTATTAGGATTTTCTAAAATATAGGGAGACCATTAAAATTTATAATATAATATATCTACTTATAATCAAGATAAATAACTTATATCAAAATATTATTTATCTTCAATCAAATGGAAACCACCACCAAATTTAATTTCAATGTAATCAATATTAGATAAATAGTATATCTATATTGGGCACAACTTATAGGAGAGGTATAGGGTAATGAACTTAGTAGTACATTATGTAAGTAAAGTTCATTTATTGGAGTCCCTACTTCTTGTTGACCACCCCCTTGGGTGATAAAAATTCAAGAAATGATAAATACAGGAGGCATATGGCTGATGTACTAGATATTATTTGTTTCATGTTTTTATATATGTATAGTGATCTATAAAAAAATCATGGGGGAACAAGATGATTTAAAAATTCATCTTATATCCAAGAGTTATATCGGGAGAGATCTCAAGTATTAATATGAGAAATATGAGATAATATGTTCAAATGTTGGCTAGTATAAGGAAATCAACAAGGAACTCATATAATATAGATGATCAACCACACTAAGAGACTTGAGTCTCATCGTTTCAAACAAAACCACGATCAAGAATCTAATCATATTTTTATCTCTTTACGAGATATATTTTAAACCATAATTGTTAATTATAATATTAAAATACTAGATTAATTTGATTTTTTTTATGAGTAGATAAGTTTATGAATAATTACAACTTTTCTGTCCTTATGGTGAATAAGTGGAGGAATGGAAATGCTACTGTATCAAGTGCTATGAAAATTCAACGACACTGTTGCACCTCCCTTTCAAGAATAAATAGTAATAGGGGATAATAAATGAGATGGAATAAATCTATTTCTCATGTGTAAATAAAAGAAAGAAAAATAATAATTTAATACATGAGAAGAAGAAGTATGTTTGATAAATCTTCTTTAGGAATATTTTCCATTGAATTCAATTTTTCTCTTCATATAGGTTTGGTATTGGATACTTCATGTGTCTTGGTATTTGTTTCAAATATAGGAACCAATTGGATTTAAGAAAATTTTATGTGTTAAAGTAGATCATATAGCATCAAATGTTTTGAGACTAGTAATATAAGTAGAGGAATATTATCATATAAATTTTCCTAGTACAAGGGTTCTTATAATAAATAATTTCTATTATGTACCATTAGTTACCATAAAAATAATTTCAGTGCTGAGCTTAGACTCGATGTGATTTTATTTCATTTTTGGAAATAAATATTGAATTGTTTTTAAAGAAAATATATGGTATAGTATAAAACGTATAATAATGTGTTGTATATACTTGAATTGGAAAATCTAGAATTCATAATAAAAGATAAATCTACCAAGAATGACTTATATCTTACCATCCAATTGCTCTTTTGGATAGGTCATGAAAATGAGAAGTGTTAATGAAAAAATATATCAAATATGGTATTCATACTCTATTGAGTTAAAACTATTTGATATATGTCACATTTATTTACATGGTATAGTTACTAAACAACCTTCAGTGGGAACGGTTAATGATCTAAAGACTATTGGAAAAGTTTATACTAATTTATGTGGTTATTTTTTAGAAGAGGCAATTGGTGTTTTTTCAAACTTCATTCCATTTACTATTGAATATAGTAGGTAAGTATATATCTACATAATGTAGTATAATTATTCTTCCCTTTACATGTTTAAGGAATATATAAATGCCGTAAAAAACAAATTGGTAAGAGGATTAAGAGACTCCAGTCAGACGATGATGTAGAACATCATAAAAAATATTTCATCAATTATTTAAAGGTGTCTATGATAATTTACCAACTCTATCCTCCTTATACATCTCATTTGAAAGGTGTTAGTGAACAGAGGAATCAAACCATGCATGACACGGTCAGATCGTTGTTGTGTCATGAAACTCTACCATTATCATTTTGGTGATATTCACAATAGAATGTGGTATATACACTAAAGTGAGTACCAAATATGAGACAAATATAAAATTATATATGATTTGTGGTATGGAAAGAAATCTAGTCTTTCACACACATATTTATGGGGAGGTGAGGCTTTTTTAAAGGCAATACCTTCAGACAAATTTGCATATTGGAGAATAAAGTGAGTCATTATAGGTTTTCCAATATAGACTAAATATATTACCTAAATAAACCATCTGATTTGAAAGTGTATGTATTATGATATTCTACATTTCTAGAAAGGGAACACATTTCCAATGGAAATATTTGGAGAAACATTTTATTTGAGGACATTTATGATCTAAATGCATAAGATCTGGTATGGGAACAATATCCAAATGAGATAATGAGAGAAAAATATGTTGAGTAGACACAATTACTAAGAAGGTCTACTGGAGAGGTTATAGATTCCAAGAGATATTTTTTATTATCACATAGTTAGGAGATAGATTAATCCTAGAGAATTATGAACAACTGAACAACAAGATTGAAGTAAAATGAAAAACATTCTGCTAAATCGAAATAAGACTTGCATTCTAAAATGAACTTCATGTACCAAAATCATGTATTGATTTTGGTGTACCCAAAAACTGATTGAAAACATGTTTCATTTAAATGGGTATTCAAGAAAAATATGGACAAACATATTCATGTAAAATCTAATAAGGCATGACTAGTAGGAAAGTATTTTGAGTAACATCAAGTATTCGATTATAAGAAAACATTCTCTCTATTTACAATGTTAAAATGCATTTTGATGAGGCCATAATATAAGCATGCATCATGATCATCGAATATTCATTATGATGAGGCCATAATAGAATTTGGTTTTATTAATAATTTGTGTGAGTGATGTGTCTGTAAATATATCAAATTATGTGACATCGCTTTCATTTTAATATATCTTGATAAAAAGTTATTAATGAGAAATGAAGTGATAGTAATATTTTTGGTGAATAATTGGTAAAATGAATTATTATCTATGAAATATTTAGGTGATGAATCCTATATTCTAGTGATTATTATATATCAAGAAAGATATAAGAATATTCTTGGGCTATGTCAAAGTATATATATTGACAAGGTACTCAAAAGGAAAAATAATGAACAATCTAATAGAGGATTGTTTCTAGTGTGTCATGAAACTAATATCTCCATGAATATTATTCCATATATATAGAACGGTGATTAAAATAATTAGTAGAATATTTTATTCTTCAATAGATGGTTATATCATATATTTCATGCTATTCACTTGGTTTAATGTTTCTGTTACTTTAATCATGGTGGGAATATATCAATCTAGTCTTAGAGACCTATAGTTAGAAAACTATCATAATGAACTTGAGGAATATAAAGGATGTTTTCCTATTTTATGTAGGTGATGAAAACATAGTTATGAGAGGATACAAGGATTCTAGATTCAAAATAGAATGTGATTATATGAATTCATAAGAAGGATGTCTATCTTTCCAACATGGTGGTAAAGTGAGTTGAAGGATATATGAAGTAGTCTATATTTACAAATTCTATAGTTGAATCCAAATACATAGAAGTGTTGGATGAATCATAGGATGAATTTTGGATATACAATTTTATTTTTGTCCCAAGGTTTTTACCTAGAAATGAAGACTGTATTATGTATTCTTTTTTAATAGTATCGCAGTGGTTCTTATAAAAGATCCAAGGCTACACTAGAGAATAAGGAATATATTTCAGTTGATTAATAACTTGTGTGATACTATATGGAGAGGTGAATTACTGGTTATTACTATCTCCATATAGGATAACATGGTAGACCAACTAACTAAATCAATATCTCAGATGTAGCATGAAACACATGTGATAGTTAGAAATTTCATAATTGTTATAAGATGGATCTAATGTAGAAACATGTATTGTGAGTGGGTTCCCTAGACCCAAATCCTTTATGTACTTGATTACCATTACATCTATATTGTTTATTGTATACATGACTGTATTCATTCCATATTAGTTTTGATACTTCTACATCCACTTTTAACATGTTAATTTTCATAGATTATATGTTATGTCAAAATTTTATAGAAGTTCCATTCCATAATGATAATATCAAGATAATATGAATGTAATATTGAAAATATTTCTTATGGTCTAGATACATTACAGTGATGGGGGCATAGATGATGTATTAATATCAAGTCATGGGGGGTTCATAAGTACTGATACATAATCTCATGAAGTTTTCACATGGTGATCTCATGTAGATGATATCATGAGTATTGACATGCCAATAATAAAACATTATATTTCAAGTGTCATTGGTTTTTCCTATATATTAACATAAATATTGGTCTCTATACATGATAATGTTTTAAATTTTTACCATTTTTTCATGTACTTTGATACAAGGAATAATTCATTTACATTGATTTTGTATATAGGTTTCTTATGTTTGGTGTGTCATTGGTGATATGATTATGGTTGAATGATGAAGTTGTAATTTTTCACTTATATATTGAAGAAAAAATATATAATGGGTCCAGGTTGACTGGGATGGTAGTACCATCATTAAATATATATCCAATTTATAATAATTTAATTATATCTATTAAGTTCATGGCATATATTTATCAACAAAAGGACTACGACACAAGTTAGTATCATACGTTATAATATATCATGCGATAATGAGATTATATTACATTTATTGTGTTTCAATGAGGTATTCATAGATATGAAAATATTTATCTTTTTTGGGTAAATGGTGTGTTTCTGAATTGTATTCAGGGTCTCTATGTGGGACTCACTACTATCCGGATAAGGGCTTAGAGGGCCACACACTAAGTGTATCCACATGTTCCACCTATTCAAATGAATTGGAGTTTAAGATTAAGTGAGACACATTAGTGGGGGTGGTGAACATTCATTTATTATTGATCACAAGTAAAAAAAATTAATTATATCATTCACATTTAAAATAATGATTATTGAATTTATTTTACCAAGTATCCCCAATTTATTTATCATAAAAGTGAATCAGAGAAAACATAATTTTTCAAATGGAAATAGGATGTTTAAGGTTCATAAATTATTTAGGGATATTATAGGCCAATTTAAAGGTCATTATATTAGGAAGTATAATTTTGTAGTGTTACATGTGAAGGATAAAATATTTTTGGAAATTTTTGACATGTTTATTAAATCACACTTGTGTGTAAAGTTCTATAATGAATTTTATCACTTTTAAGAGACAAAATTGAATGTTTAGAAAGTATGAACTAGGAATAAATAATAATTTTAGACTCTGGAATATTAATATCTATCATTTTTTTTTAATTTATTTAAATAAGTTCTCTTATCCTCCCCTCTCATGTTCTTTGAGAGATATTTGGAATGTAGAACATATTTGAATTGATTCCACTTTCTAGATCATGTTTGTGTTCTTCACAAGATCAGTGGAAAATTATATAGATTATGGATTTCCAATTTTAATAGCCAAGAATTTTGTATCGATAATGTAGGAGTTTTGGTGCATATTTGGATGAAATGTTGACTCCTATCTTGGTGCCTTTCATCCAAGACACGTCAATAGTGAGCGAATAAAACCAACAAAATCAAATGAAAAAGGTATCAATTATTCTGTAATTCGATTATATTATACATGCTCAAATTAAATTACACATGATCCATTAAGAATAAAATACAGTGGGGTTTGTGGATAAATATTTTTTAATATTTATTAAAAGCTAGAATTTTGAATTTTCATGCGTTTAATGTTTCCATTGGGCCACATTTTCCTTCAATATTACAACTTAGTAGGCCACTAGAAGCAATATATTCAACAATATTTTTTCTTATAATTCTTTATGAAGAAGTATAAAAAACAATACTTATGTTATAAAGAAAACTGGTTTCAAAGATTTACAATAATCAATTAAAAAAAATTTCTCTTAGGTTCCAAATAAAACGTAAACCAAAAAAACCATATTTGGCCCCTATCGGTTATCTAATCCATATATCTAAGGGGATGAAAATAATATTATACAATGAAAATAATTCAATGTATCCAAATTATTTTTTGGAAGACCATTCATGACACCCATACCATGATTTGTACTATCATAACCAACATCATCACCGCATTTTAGTCCACTATGACACAAACTCATTCCTTGATGTGGACTACTATGACCAATATCCTTAATGTGGTGTTGACATCCATGACTAACACCTATAACAAATTCATCAGTAATAACTTCCCTGTTCCAAATAATTTCACCACTTTTTATCATATAAACATATGAAAGGTGATATTATAACATTTATCACAATTTCTATGATTCATCTGTTTCATTAAATGTAAGTATATTCTACAACTATACCACTTAACCGTTAATTAATAACCACAACCATTAACATACATTCAAATAAATATTATAATAAGTATATTACCCATTTCATCATTTATCACTTTCCCACCTTAAGTATTTAATGACCCATATATCTTTACATGAAAAGATAAATACCCCTTTATATCACATTCACATGTTAAACATAATTATAATTGGTTTAGTCTCATAATAACTATTATTTTTCATTGAAAATATTAATAAGCATGCTCATGGGAGTGGTAAACCACCATGAAGGCCCTTGTTTCTTTTTACTCATCATTGAAGGATCCAACAAGATCCACAAAATGCTTGACATGTCATTTAGAAACCCAATATTCATTTCTGACCATTAAATAAAATGTGCAGTATAATTGAATAAAATCACAACAAAATAAACCTGAATTAAAACATAAATATTTTTTGAAAACATATCTAAACCACATTCCTAATGTTCATAGACTAGTAATTATCCAACAGACCCTTGATTCATGCCCAAAAACCATCAATGTCTAAAAATGAATATACTAAAAAATGTATAGAGGCCCTAAAAAGGGTAAAAAAACATACAATGGTTCTTCAAAAAAAATAAGGATGGGTAGTGGTAAAATCACCCAGATCTTGTATTTTCAACCCAAATAAAATAGAAACCCGAGAATATAGGTAGAATTATCCTTGGGAAACATGAAAGAAATGGATCCTAACCCTTGTTGATGTAGGTTAAAATGAGGGTAAAATATTGGTAAGAAACATTTATCCTTGATGGGGGA
The DNA here is from genome assembly GCA_963277665.1 of Viscum album. NCBI lineage: Eukaryota > Viridiplantae > Streptophyta > Magnoliopsida > Santalales > Viscaceae > Viscum > Viscum album. The sequence goes on along the minus strand of OY728142.1, from coordinate 510,280,669 downwards.
AATGGAAAATTCCCCCAAATTAATGTTGAGTATGGTTTGTAAGCACGTTTGGCCAAACCATGAGACCACAATTCATATTCCTCCACCCAATGGTGGGCCAACTAGTAAGGTTTTTGTAGTCCACCAACAGAGTTTTACAAACCATTTGGTGTCAATGCACCTTCCATTTTATAAGGAGGTAAGTATGAACAGTTTCCTAGTCTATGCTTCATAGTTATCAATAACCATGAAAAAACTATACAGTATGCACTGGTTTTATTCTTTTCTTATTTTTTCACATCCCGAACCCCTAGGACCGCACCTAATCTCATTGTATTCATGGAAACCATTCTATTATCATTTTCAAAGATAATCTAATAAGAATTTAAATGATATGAACATCTTATAAATGTTAGGATGTTATATATTTGTTTTTTCATGTAATATTCTTTTATATAATGCTCAAATAAATATTCCATTGAATTATGGAGAGTAATATATATATAATTATATCCATGGAAGCCCTCATGTATATATTATATTATCTATTTAGTTATTCATTATGTTGAAACACTATTAAGGTAATGTGAGGGAAACCAAGATTGAGTGGTGGATCAAGCTCAATAATTCACTAATAAATAACTGACATCATTATGTAGTGATTGAGGGTCTCAAAAACAAAAGGAATGAATAGGGGAGTTCATGTGTATTAATATTTTTCTATATATATACAATAATTTTATGTTCAAAATTTTTCTATTTATGTATCAAAGAAATAGTCTAATATAGTGGGAATTAGTGGAGCAGTCTAAGGTTCATGAAGGTCTAAACATTGTGTCATAAAATGATGTAATATAATATTACTTTTCTCCACATACATTAATGTTTGATAAAGATGATTATTTTTTTCATTGGATTAATTTAATGATTTTTTATGGAGTATTATACTTAGTTTATTGCATATATTTTTTCCTTTTTTGAAGACTTTCAAATTAATTCTTCATGGATCACTAATTCGAGTTAGGATTAAATGTTGATATCATATCAAATAGTGTTCTATTTTACATTTTCATATTTTTATGGTGATAAATATGTTTTTTACGGCCAATGCCAATACAGTAGGGAAAACAGGTACGGTTGGTGTTACAATTTCTAAAATAAGATGTCATAGTTATTCATTTGGATAGAAAATACTGATTAAGGAATATATAAAGGGAGGTATTTTGATAATTCAATGACCCTATAATTTAATATATTTTAATATATATGGTAAAATACCTCTTATACTTTCCCATTAATAGATTATTGAGTACTCCAAGTCTAATTTCTAGAATGATTTAAACAATATACATTAGTGTGGGTTATTAGGTCATCTACATCTCTTCTGTAAACCTCATTAATAGACATGAAAAATGATTATTTTTTATTAAAGAGGGTACCAAGGGAATTTGGATGCATTTAAGGGGGGATTTTCATGTTCAAAGGTATATAAGGAATATATCCTAAACAAAAAAACTCTCTCCCAAGTAGATAATATAAGAGTGAGACAAAATTTGAGATATTTATATATATTAGAACAAACACCCATGAAAGAAATACATATTCCAGGGAATTTTAAATGTGTTTTCTTTACTGAATCATTAATGGTTCTATATTTGATTGATAGTGGTGTGTCACATTCCATTATCTATTCTAAAGTAACTCTGAAAGTGAACATAAATGGATTTAGCTTATCCAATAGGTGTTACAATAGAAATATATGATCTCTCCAATGACAATTAACTAGATTCATTATTCTTCAATGATTGATTCGTATCAGGGTATGAAATTTTTATATTGATTTATTTAGGATTTCTTATCATGTGAATAAATTGAATCAACAAAATATACGATTAATTCATGGATAATATGTTCTATTGGTATGAGGTTATTATAATGGGAATTCTTGGATTTATTTTGATGATTTTTTATCTCTTTATTAGTAATTATAATGTTAACAACACAAGTCCATCAACAACATTGGACCATGTCCAATCCTTATGTTTTTGTTTTGTTTATTTATTTCCATGTCCTTTGTTCATCCATCATCAGTGTTCATTTTGGATGGTGGTTCTACAAATACCTAGTAATAATTCATTGTGAACCTGTTTCATGTAGAAATGGATTGATACAATAGATATATGTTTTTATTGATGATGGGATCGAGTAGTGATGGTGATTATGATGGATTGGAATAAGATTAGACTTTGTTCTTGTGGGTTTTGATTCACTATTATTGGAGACACAACAAATGGTTTCCCATGAAAATGTGATGAATTCTAATGAGAAATAGGGGAATTTTACTAATAGACTAGATCGATTTTTACCAGAATGATTCCTAGTTGGATTATAGGTTGTAATAGATAAATATGACATGTTAATTGGCTTTGAAATTTCAGTAAATTACCAATATTCATGGAATGTAATGCGCAGATACACATTGTGTGGGGACATGGATGGGGATCAAGGGTTTTCATAGAGGAGAAAAGTATCACACTATATGTGAAATGGGTAGCACAACATGTGTACCTTAAATGGATGTTTGATGTGTATATTGGGGGATACATCGGCACAAAAAATGGTCAGGTGCATGACACAAACAGGCAGAGCTGTGTACTTTGATATTTCTTTTAAAACAGACATGGAGAGACACATGGACTCTGTCAAGTGTACACAACCGTAGACATGGGAATAGGTCATGATTAATAGGTAGAATCAATGTGGAATGGACAAGATCTGTACTCCCAAAACACACCATGTGGACTAGTTTCCATAGGGGTGTGTTCCATAGATCCATCCCAATGAGGGTATTGTATGGAATTATGTACTAGAAAAAATAAATTGATCCTATCAAAGGGATTAGTTTCAGATATATTTGTTGGAATATCTCTTAGAGGCCAAGATGAGATCCTCTATGGCCTTTTTTTCTAGGTGGTGTTGTAATAATCGACATGACCAACTATACATGGTCGTCGATCCCCAACATAAAAAGTTAATACATATTGGGTTTGATTTTATTACCACGTGGCCCTTGTTGTAATACACACATATATATTAATTTCCTTATACTTCTATTCGGTAGTTACCTATGGTGAAACCTGATGATCCTGACATCTCGGATGGATGCCATATATATTAGCTGGCTCATAATGTGAGTTCTCCAAAGCTAGTGTCAATATAAACTTTCACATAGAATCATAGGATGGTAGTGCAGTTTTAAACTTACATTTTTAATTAGTGTCAACTATGATAATATATAGCTGTTTTATTAAATGTATCACTTTCCAATTGGCATGTACTATGATGAGTTGACTACTCTTGATGATTAATCTTTAATAATTATTGGATGTCCTACAGGGTATTTTTATACTCACGCATCCATGGGAGCTGCCTGCACGTGTCATGTATTATATGGATGAGTGGTAATTTTTTTGGGTTCATGGTGGGCCAAGAGTAGAAATATATTAGATTTTGGATAGGCAGTCTTCGGTTTGTAGTAGGTATGAGATTTGGCTGTATTCCACTCTAGTTATCACGATGTATATTATTATAGTTTTTGGGGGACCTTAATTTGGACCTTTTATGATTCATAGTATTATTTTTGTAATCTGATTGTTGAGTTTGAGATATATACATGCATTTGGTGTCTGTTAAATTTTAAATTTCATTATTTCATAGTCTTAGAGTTTTCTATGCGCCTATATAGGTACCTTATTCTCAGGGCCCTTTTTTGTGTTATCCTAATCGACCTTAGTCACATTACCCTTCCATATTAGATATAGGCTTGGTTTATTTACATTCATCTTATCACAGATCAAGAGGGCCCTGGTGGGTATGGCCATTATATAGTGGTATCAAGGTAGTGTTCCATCATAGGACTAGAGATTGGAATTTGTTCAAGATGTGAGATTGTTTTTGGTTTTATGAGAAAAGTGTGGAGTGCATTGAATTTATCTTTTAGATGAGGTAATATAATTATTGTGTGGCGGATCACGTATCCATACATGAGGACTACGATCACCTACCTTTTCAAATAGAGCACATATAAATTAGTAGTTTGTAAAACATTAACAAATTCATTATATAGGAATGGGTTGGGTTTCCATTTTTTTCTTGAGTCATGTCCCTCAAATGTACACAGTAAGTGTGGTACATATTGAATATTTTAGGAATCCACCATAATGATTTCATTAAAGATTTCATTAGAAATATCATGATGATTATCAACTCAATGAATATGTTTTGATATAGAGACCAATTCAGAATTCAGTTCCACCAGGTGGTGTGCCAGTCATACCTCCACCCATCAAGCAAAAGATTATACCCATAGTTCTAGTGGATGAGGTGCATTGGATTAGTCTGTGTAATTATATTCACCACAAATAACTCTTCAGATTTAGTGGTGAAAAAAAAACCCAATGTTAGTTATGGAATTTTTATAGTAATTCATTTGAGTCCTTCATCTCATTAAAAAACTAACTAACCATGTTGTGGTCCTACTAGTGAGATTTATCCATGTATCTACTAGATGATGGTGGAGGTTGGTGGTTCTGCCATACAATGATGTTTCTCATTCCTGGATATATTTTTTTCATATCTTGATGGGGGAATAACATCTAGCTATAATACAAATGGTGTGAACCACAGATGTTTAATTATTACAGAAGGGTAGCATGAATGTGGTTTAGTATTCTATTTAGGTTTACCAAAATATTATAATACTCGATTTATAAGGTTTGGGGTCCATTTTTCAGGTGTGGAACATTGATAGAGGTATATTTCGATACATCATGGATATTGTGATAACTCTATAAATTCATAAATATTCTTGGGTGTTACAGAATGCCTTGGTGATAGAGAGATTTCAAGTCAACTTGACACCTCTAATTTGTGATTGAAGTGGCCAAATAGGGACTATGACCACTACAGAAGGTAGGTTATCAATAAAAAAGGGATCTAAACATGTAAAAAATTTTATTATCTCATATTAAGTTCAGGGTTATATGGATATTGGCTCCCCTGATTGGTATAGTCAGCCTAGGGATCAGAATCGAATCTCAAGTGACAATATGGGACATGTAATGCCCTGACCCAAGTTACCCACAGTTGGTGAATTATTACATAACATTGGAATGATCATATGATATAAAGTCTTGAAATAATAATTATTTTATATCCATTGGAAGTACTAGATACATACATATGTTTTACATTACTTCATGAAATAAAAAACAACAATATTGTGTCCCCTTTGACCAAACTCATATCGCTTATCCTATCCCTACAGGTCATTCATAATATAATTTTTCACATCCTAGGAAATTGAAAACATAAAAAAGGGGTGAGATCTTAGTCTTAGTAAGGATAACAATATAGCAGAAACAATCATAAATAAGTATAAACATTTAATTCAATGTATAAGACACAAACACAAGCCTTTTAAACTATAAACATTAGTATAATATAGAAAAGATAAATCAAATCATTTCATTTAATTATTCACATGGATATTCTACTAGTCGAATAATCACAAGTAATATTAATAGCTCATTTCATAAGGAGGGAATGCATAATCCCAGACATCATAACCATATAGTAAAGTCCTAATTCAATAACTAGAAATAGTAATATTCACGGACTTATGCCAAGAGTCTGGTTTGCCTCTTGAGACCTACCGATGTTTCAAGAAGCTATAGCAGGCTCCACCCATCACTTACTAAGTCTAATTCATTCCACATATGTAAAAGATGATACATAACATAATAATTCATATAAAAACATGTATAGTAAATGTTAATACATTAACCATAAAACATGAATGGTATAAAAATAATACACCCACAGTCAAACATATCACAAAACCATCAATAAAATATACAAGATTGTATAAAAAATCATCTTCAAAAAAGTGTAAAATACATAAAAGGATGTTTACATAGATAAAATCGAACCTATTTGAGATAAATATATCTTTTTATTTTTAAATCATTTAAAAGTCATGTAATTATAAAAGAAAACATTTTTTCTAAAATTTCTCTTATAAACTTGTAAGGGAAGCTTAAAAGGTGTTACCACAGCAGAAAATATCTGTATCTTCTATATATGTTAAGAAACATTCTTACATTAAATTGTTGAAAAGTTCATAAAGTACCTTTTTTGGAAAACTATGGAAATATTCCTTTAAAATCATTTTATAAAAAGTAAAAAAAGAGTATAAATGACTTTAAACCATATTCTAGGAAATAATTTTTTTTAAATACATTTTGAAAAACACGGAGGTCGATGATAAATAATTCCAAGTATATTCTTATGTAAAAAAAACCTCAGATAATAAAGAGATTGAAAAATTAACCATTACCTTGTGATTTTCCTTCATTGAGGGTAAGTTAAGCTCATTAATAATAGTTAAATAATTGTTTTTAAATTATAAAATATCAACGTTGTAAAGACCTGAAATTTAAAGGAAATTTTTTTCTTAAATTTTTTGGGATTTTACGAGTACACAGTTTCTGACGGCGCCTGATTCTGAAGCTCGGTGTTCCCAGAATCAATTTCCTAAGATTATCTCGGTTATGTTCAGTGAACGAACGAGCGAGTTTTTCTATGTTTTGAACCGTTACTTGGAATCGAAATTCGAGGGCACCGATAAAACCACAGCGGTGGTATTTTTTTAAGAGGTCCTTTACCGGAGGTGTGCTTTCTTGGGAGGAGTTGTTAAAAATTGAGGATTAAATGTGAATTAAATAAAATTTATGGTACAATTTTATTTCCTTTTTTATGTGGTTTAATCTTATGTGTGGAAGTTTGGGTGGGACCCGCTAGATACTAACCACCCTTGAGTGGTTAAAGGTGAGGTGGGGCCCACACGATCCCAACCCCTCACATTCCCTAACTCCTCCAAACCCCTCATAAGTTATGTAACTCTCCCACTTTAATTCTTGCCAACTAAACACCTAATTAATTAGACAACGTAAGTATAATTAATTAAGTGAGTTATTATTGAATTTTGATGTTTTGAAATGCTGGAATGATTAAATAAAATAAAGAAAAAGCCTTATTTTATTTTTGTTGGCTTTGGTTGTCCACGAAAAATAGGAGGGAGATCTTGAGTTATTTTTTTTTGAAGAGCTTCATCCTCCCGCGAAGAACAACGCCCTTCGACGAGGAACATCGTCACTGCAAGGGTAAACGATGTGTCGTTCCTTCATCTCTTTGCAGCTAGTGTGAGTTCCATCCTTGGACATGCGCTGACGCTGTCATCGAAACCTCACCACGTGACGCCATCAACGACTTTCCTCATTGTTGTTGAGGTACGGGTTAAATTCATTATTGGTGAATTAAGATTGTTCGTTGAATTAACGTTGACGTATCTCGATTATTTTTCCAACTCTTACCAACGTAACGGGAGGAAATCGGACCACACAAACACGTTCAATTTTCCTCCTCTTCTCTTGTTTATTATCAATGGCATTTGAGGCAAAGACGGGGCGGTGCCATTGCACCGTGCAGGAACGATGAAGAGTGCGGTCAGAGTAGGCCGCAGCGGAGGAGCGTGGCGCCATCGCGCTGTGCCGGTGTGGCTGAAGGAGGCCGCGGCCAAGAGCGGGCCGCGGCTGCTCACCGGTCAGCCATTATGGCCGGGCATTTTCGGAAATACTGGGGGTATTGAAACTCCCAGCCAGCTGCCTAAAGAAGACCCCACCAGATGGGGGTCGCCGTTTCAAAACAAAGCCCCCCCCCCCCCCCTTTGCACCTTGCGGCCGGCATCCGAGCTGGGGCGTCGTGCTGTGTAGGACCGCCCGTGCTGGGCCGGGCCTCCCACGCCGGGCCGGGCCACACCAGCCGGGCTGGGCTGCACCAACCGGGCAGGGCCATGCCTTAACGGTCCGAGCTCGGACCCGGGTCGGGTCGACCCGGTGTGGGCCGACCCAGGGGTATTGGGCCGGGTCGGACCGGGCCCAAACCCCTTGTTTTCGGACCGATCAGTTCAAATGCCTATATCATGGGTTACAGACCTCCAATCGATGCACCATCATTTTCTTTGGAATCCTTGGATCGAGATGGTTGTTTCGGTATATTACACTAAAGGTTTCATAGAACTTTGGGTATGGACGGGTTGGTTCGAACACGAAACCAACAGGGCCCACGAAGCGGAAATGCTTATAACTTGAGCTTCAGACGTCCGATTGACGTGACGTCAAATTTTGAATTCCTATTAGTGAGAAGGTTCTTATGAATTACTCCTCTCAAGGTTTGGACATATATAGAGTATGGTCCGGTTGGTTTTACCTTAAAAACCAACTGGGCCCCTAAGATGAAAAAGCCAATAACTCTCAGACCGGGCGTCAGATTGATGCGTCGTCTGTTGCGTTGAGATCCTAATGACAAGAGGGAACATTGTGATACATCAACTCTGGACTTAGTACCATTTTTGTCTCGAGCCTTTGGCTCATGGAGTGGACCCTCCTGGAATCGAGTGTGCTGTGTGTGGGAACCCTAGAGCTGGCTGTGACGAAGATGACGAATTCCGTACAAGGATCCTCTGTGGGTTCGACGAGGACGACAATCGTACTAGGATCCACAGTGGGTTCGACGAGGAAGACCACCATACTAGGATCCTGAGTGGGTTCAATGAGGACGACTACCATACTAGGATCCTCAATGGGTTCGACGATGACGTCTACCATACTGGGACCCTCTATGGGTTCGATGACGACGTCTACCATGCCGGGATCCTCCGTGGGTTCGATGACGATGACTTCTGTACTAGGATCCTCTGTGGGTTTAGCAGCATTGTCGACTGTACTTGGATCCTCTGTGGGTTTGGCAACGATGACTACTATACTTGGATACTCCATAGGTTTGGCAGCGATGACTACTATACTTGGATCCTCCGTGGGTTCGGTAGTGATGACTTCTGTAATAGGATCCTACGTGGGATTGACAGAGTAGATGATTCAGAGGCTACATCTAATCATCTCCACCATTCTTCAGATGTAGTATACATGTGTGAGCTGAGTCTTGATTTTCAATCATTATCATTGACATGATTGAGTTTTTTTTCATGTGTGGATTAGATTGTTCTTTCTAGAGTGGACTGGGATGTGCTTTCCTATGTGGACTGGGTTGTGCTATACTGTGTGGACTGGGTTGTGCTATCCTGTGTGGATTGAGTTGTGCTTTTTTGTGTGGACTAGGTCGAGCTTTACTGTGTGGACTGGGTTGTACTTGGGCTCAAGAGTGGGAGCCATTTTGTAATTTTTGAATTAGGTATATGTTTGGGAATATACCTAAGTAGAGTTGGTTGATACATCCTGTTTGTATTTTACCTTTGTGGTTTATCCTTTGTGTATTCTGGGAGACCTTAAGGAGTCTCGGGGTCCCTACTATGTATCTTATTGTCACCCCTACATGGGCTATGCCCGCACTACGTTGTGTTGGATGCAGAAGACGGACAGCACTGATCGTGGTTGAGGTTGTGGAGAGGAATGGTACCCTGAGGTGGACTATTAGGAGAGACGTACACGGAGTAGACGGCCGGACTCAAGGAGCCGACAAGACTATCTGTACCCACCCTTTAGGTGAGAGTTCCAGAGGATGTCATGGTGGTTGCGGCTCTACTTTTCAGCTGTTGTACTTTCCTTTCTCAGTTGTACTGTACATTCAGTTGGGTTTGTATACTGGCACATTTACTTTCTAGCACTTACTTTTATACTCATTTTACTTATTGTTTACATCATCTTGTGTACTCTGTGTTGTTATTTTCTTATATAAAGGTGATGGCTTACCTTTTATTGGGATTTATGCCTTTGGTTCTATTCGCCCACCCCTGGCCTGTGGGAGGTGGGCTTGGGGTAGTCACCACATGGGCCATGAGGACGGGTCGTGACAAATTGTTATCAGAGGAGTTTGATTCTACCGCAGAACTCGGGACTGTGATCTTTCATCTATGTGAATCAATACTGTTAAGGGTATTGAGTGTGGTTATCAGTCTAGGGATTCCAATGTTCGTGTGGCGGCCGACGTATCCAAACACTAAGACCCTGAATTTTTATTTTCAACTCATTACAGGAAAACATTGATTGTATGTGTGTTTAAAAAGTTATCTTTGTGATTAATTTATATCATCTCACCAGGTATACTGTATTAACCATGGTTCACTTGTTTTGTTTCAGGATGGCCCCACGATAGAACCCAGCTAGGGTTCCTAGTTACGTGCGAGATGGAAGCCAACCGAGCGATGAGGCCTTGGTGTAGGGCCACATTACAGCTTAGGCATCGGAGGTACGTCTACCCTCCGAGCCACCGATTCCACCAACCCCAGCAGATGAGAGTGCACGTCACCTGAGTCCACTGCATGAGTTTCATCTTCAAAGACTGCCCAGGTTCCATGGGGAGACGGACCCTCAGACAGCTGAGGATTGTCTGGAGGCTATCATCCGAGTCGTCAGCTTAGTAGGGACACCAGCTGATCTCAAGGTGATCCTTGCGACGATTCCCTTGCACGCAGCAGCAGGTAGATGGTGGAGCCTGATGCTTCAGCTGCATGATGAGGCATCTCTACTTTGGACGGACTTCGAGAGCCTCTTCTGCTCGGAGTTCGTTACAGCCACCCTCCGTGCGGTGTGCATTCAGGAGTTACTACAACTGCGGCAGGGCAGCATGACAGTAGCCCAATACTCACCGAGATTTACCGACCTCTCGCGCTACTCCACAGATATAGTACGAGACATGTTCATCAGGGCCTGGACCTTCGAGCTGGGATTGAGGAATAATATAAAGGCTTTGGTGATCTCCCTCAACATCCCGATGTAGGTGGGGGTGCTGGAGAGAGCCCTTCTAGTGGAGAGTTTTCTTGCTGAGCAGTCACCAGTAGTAAGGCAATCCACATGACGTCACATAGGGGAGTCTTCTGCAGCCAGAAGTAGACAACAGACGCAGGGGTCCAAGCGGACTAGGCCATCGGGTGGGCGACCTTAGGATACAGGTTCAGCTGTGCGGGGCACACGACACAGAGCCATCCCTACGAGGAGCAGGTAGTACTATGCATGCGGCAGGCAGGGTCACAAGGCTCGAGACTGCTCGACCCGCCCTGTAGATGAAATGTAGGTGGTAAAGGGACCTCCCAGGCAGAGACTTGACCGTGGTGGTCCGCTGAAAGCAGTAAAATGTGGGAGAGGTAATGGCCAAGTAGTAGATGGTGGACAATGTTTTGAGGCCCTACCACCACCACCAATAGGAGGACCACCTCGACCGCAGGGAATGGCTGGAAAAGGGAGAGCTCAGCTTCAAGTAGCTAAGGCCTATGACCATAGAGCTTCGAGAGCAGACGGGCAGGAGAGGGACTAGCTCTAGGCCTGGGGACTTTTGTTCATGTTGCTTCTAGTTTTGTTAATGTCGTTGTTTTTGGATGCTTTGTGTCTTGTACTTGAGGTGCATTAATAAAAGTAACTTGTTCTTTGTGATGTTTACCTTCCTGTCCACTTGTATGGTTGATACTAAGAGGTTCCGGTTTAAAACTGTTGACTTGCTCTTCAAATTTTAGATTCCTACTGGAAGAGACCTAGTGACAACACACTGCTGCCAACAGTGTGAATCGACCCTAGGAGGCGAGAGTAACGGTTGAATCTCTTGGTAGTAGCGTCGAGGCCTTAAGACGTCGTCCATGGAATGAAATAGTACATTTCATGTTAGGATTGAATATATTAGGAAAAGGATGTCATTCATTCAGGGGATGAGACCAGATTTCTCTTTTTGGAAGAGGAGGAATCTCAGCAGCTCTTGTAGATCGTAGACGATGAAGGGTGGAGTTGAGTTCTTACAAATGGCTACTCTCACCCATTGTTTGTCGAGCGAACGGTTTATGGCTCTCACCAACTCAATAGTCTCAAGGGTATCTTTTCTTTGAAGGACATAACTAGAGATAGTGGCGATGGCTTGTGTTCCTCCAAGACTATGACATTGAGATAGTTTATACTCATGGGAAGTGGAACGTTGTAGCAGATGCTCTTAGTAGGAGATCGGGCATTCCGTAGTTAGGAGTGGAGAGACAACAGTAGGCCTTGTTTTTAGTTTTCCTTTGTGGATAGTTTTGGAGTGAGTACTTGTAGAACCATAGATGGTCCAGGACACGACAGAGAAGGTTCAGATAATTCAATTGTAGATGAAAACTGCTCAGAGCCAACAGAAGTCATATGAAGACAGGAGGCGGAGACCACTAGAGTTTGAGGATGTCGACCACGTTTTCTTAAGAGTCTCAACTTGACGTGGATTATAGAGATTTGGCTGGGGTAGAAAGTTATCTCCTCACTTCATCGTACCATTTCAGGTTCGCGGCAGGATAGGCAAGGTGGCTTATCGCCTAGCTCTTCAACCTCAGTTAAACCGGGTGCACGACGTCTTCCACGTATCTCAGCTATGGAGATACGTGCATGACCCGACGCATATAATTTATCATGGGGAGATGAACATCGATGATGGGGTGACTTTTGTGGAGGTCCCGGTGGAGATCGAGGATCGACAAGAGAGGGTCCTACGTGGATGGATGATTCCTCTGGTGCACATTAGGTGGCAGCATGGGAACCTCCAGGAGAGCACATGGGAGCGGGAGGCTCGGATGTGTGCACAGTACTCTCATTTGTTTCCCTAGTTTATGATGTAGCTTTACGGGGACACAAATCCCTAAAGTGGGAGTAATGTATAGACCCGTAAATTTCAAGGAATTTTTTTTCTTAAACTATTTGGGATTTTACGAGTACGTTGTTTTTGACGGAACCTGATTCCGAGGCCCGGTGTGCCCAGAATCAATTTCCAAAGTTTAACTCTGGTACGTTCAGTGAACGAACGAGCGGGTTTTTCTATCTTTTCAACTGGTGCTCGAAATCGAAATCCAAGGGAACTGATGAAACCGCAGTAGCAGTATTTTCTTAAGAGTACCTTTACCAAATGTGAGTTTTCTCAGGAGGCGTAGTTAAAAATTGAGGATTAAATGTGAAGTAAATAAAATTTGTGTTACAATTTTATTTCCTTTTTCTAAGTGGTTTAATCATTTGTGTGCAAGTTTGGGTGGGACTTGCTAGATACTATCCACCATTGAGTGGTTAAAGGTGATTTGGGGCCCACACGAGCCCAACCCCTCACATTCCTGAACTCCTCTAAACCCCTCATAAGTAATGTAAATCTCCCACTTTATTTATTTCCAACTAAACACATAATTAATTAGACAACTTAAGTTTAATTAATAAAGTGAGTTGTTTTTGAATTTTGATGTTTTGAAATGTTGGAATGAGTAAATTAAATAACGAAAATCCGTATTTTATTTTGGTTGGCCTTTGTTGTGCAAGGAAAAGGGGAGGGACCTCTTGAGTTAATTTTTTTAAGAGCTTCATCCTCCCGCGAAGAACAACACACTTCGACGAAGAATGCCGTCACCGCAAGGGGAGACGACGTGTCATTCCTTCATCTCTCTGCAGCTAGTGTGAGTTCCATCCTTGGACGCACGCCAAATCTGTCATCGAAACCTCACCACATGACGCTGTCAACAACTTTAGTAATCATTTTTGAGGTAGGGGTTAAATTCATTATTGGTGAATTAAGATTCTGCGTTGAATTAACGTTGACGTATCTCGATTATTTTGCCAACGGTTACCAACGTAACGGGGGGAAATCGGACCGCAAAAACATGGCTGATTATCCCCCCCCGTCTCTTGTTTATTATCAATGTTGTTTGATACAAAGACGGTGTGGTGCCGTTGCACCGCGCGGGAACAATGAAGAACGCGACCGGAGCAGGCCACAGCGGAGGTGCACGGCGCCATCGCGCCCTGCCGGTGTGGCCGAAGGAGGCCGCGACCAGAAGCGGGCTGCGGTGGAGGGGTGCGGCGCCATCGCACAGTGCTAGATGGATGGAAGCCGCGGCCTCTGGCCGCAGCGGTTTGGTAGGAGGCAGCCGGGCTCGACCAGCCGACGGCACACCAAGAGGTGGGACCCACGGGGGTCCCGCAGCAGCTCACCAGATGACTATTATGGCCGGCCGTTTCTGAAAATACCGCGGGGATTGAAACCCTAGCCTAGCCGCCTATGGAGGACCCCAGTAGATGGGCGCCGCCATTTCAAAACAAAGTCCCCCCTCACACCCCACGACCGGCTTCCGAGTCGGGCCACCGCACTGGGTCGGCCCCCCCCACGTCTGGTCAGGCCGCCCGCGCCGGGCCTGGCCGCCAGCACCGGGCTGGGCCAGGCCAACTGGGTTGGGCCGCATCTTAACGGTCCATACCTGGACCTAGGTCGGGTCGACCCGGTTCGGGCCTTCCTAAGGGGTATTGGCCCGGGCCGGAGCGGGCCCAAACCCCCTGTTTTCAGATAGATCCGTTCAAATGCCCATATATTGGGCTACATACCTCTGATCGACACATATTTAGTTGCATTGGGATCCTTTGATAGAGACAGTCGTTTTGGTATATTACACTCAAGGTTTCAGAAAACTTTTGGTACGGACGGGTTGGTTCGAACACGGAACCAACCGGGCCCGCGGAGCGGTAACGCTTATAACATCAGCTCTGGACATCCGATTGGCATGTCGTCAACTTTTTTGGATTCCTCATAGTGTGATGGTTCTTTTGGCTTACTCTTCTCGAGGTTTGGACACATCTTGAGTACGGTCAGGTTGGTTTTAGCTTAAAAACTAACCGTGCCCCTTGGACGAAAATGCCAATAACTCTCAGACTGGACGTCCGATAGAGGCGTCGTCTATTTTGTAGAGTTCCTATTGACGATACAAATTATTGTGATACATCAAATCTGGAATTCGTGACAGTTGATGTAACAACCCTTTGGCTCGTTGAGCAGACCCTCCTGGAATTGAGCGTGATGTGTGCGGGAACCCTAGAGCTGGCTGCGACGAAGATGACGACTTCCGTACAAGGATCCTCAGTGGGTTCGATGAGGTCAAATACCGTACTAGGATCCTTAGTGGGTATGACGAGGAAGACTACCGTACTAGGATCCTGAGTGGGTTCGATGAGAACGACTACCGTACTAGGATCCTCTGTGGGTTCGACGACGACGTCTACCGTAATGGGATCCTCGGTGGGTTCGACGACGACGTCTACCGTGTTGGGATCCTCCGTGGGTTCGACGACGATGACTTCTGTACTAAGATCCATTGTTGGTTTAGAAGAGTTTTCAATTGTACTTGGATCCTCCATGGTTTTGGTAGTGATGACTACTATACTTGGATCCTCTGTGGGTTTGGCAGTGATGACTACTATACTTGGATCCTCTGTGGGTTCGGCAGTGACGACCTCTGTACTAGGATCCTATGTGGGATCGGTAGACGTGATGATTCAGAGGCTACATCTAATCATCTCCACCTCTCTTCAGAAGTAGTATACCTGTGTGAGCTGAATCTTGATATTCAATAATTATCATTGATATGATTGAATTTTTTTCTTGTGTGGATTGGATTGTGCTTTCCTCAGTGGAATCGGATGTGCTTTCCTATGTGGATTGGGTTGTGTTATCCTGTGTGGACTGGGTTGTGCTATCTTGTGTGGACTGGGTTGTGCTTTACTGTATGGACTGGGTCGAGCTTTCCTGTGTGGACTGGGTTGTACTTGGGCTCGAGAGTGGGAGCTTTTTTGAAATTGTTGACTTAGGTATATGTATGGGCATATAGCTAATTAGATTTGGTTGGTACTTCATTATGTATTTTTCCTTTGTGGTTTATCCATTGTGGATTATGGGAGACCTTCAAGAGTCTCGAGGTCCCTACTGAGTATCGTATACTCACCCCTGCATGGGCTACGCCCACACTTCGTTGTGCAGGATGTAGACGACGGACAGTGCTGATAGTGGTTGAGATTGGGGAGAGGGATGGTACCCTGAGGTGCACTATCAGGTAGGACGTGCACAGAGTAGACAGCCGAACTCGAGGAGCCGAAGAGACTATTTGTACCCACCCTTTAGGTGGGAGTTCCGGAGGACGTCTTGGTGGTTTCTGCTCTACTTTTCAGCTGTTGTACTTTCCTTTCTCAGTTGTACTGTACGTTCAACTGGGTTTGTATACTGGCCCATTTACTTTCCAGCACATACTTCTTTACACATTTTGCTTTGTGTTTACCTCATCTTGTGTACTCTATGGTGTTTTTTTTCATATATACAGTCAATTCCTTCCCTTTTATCAGTATTTACGCCTTTGGTGCTAGTCGCCAACCCCTGGCCTATGGGAGGCGGGCTTGGGGTAGTCATGGCACGGGCCCCAAGGACGGTTCGTGACAAACTTACATAGATATGATATCATATATGATCCTTTAATATTGATTTGTTAATAATATTTCATTAGTTTCATTATATCCGGTGTTAACAAATTCAATGGTGTATCCAAGGTCATTCATTATAATTATCTATTGAAATTTTTCATAATGTTTTGTAAATAAAATATGAATTATCCTAATCATATACACAAGGAGTGTTAATCTACATTCACAATATGTTGTATTATCATGTACTAGGTATTTCTTGATTAAATCCCAATGCAACCATTTTTGATTTATTACCCCTAGGTATATATGTCTCCCAAACACATCCACTAGTAGTATCAAGAAATGGATGAATATAAATGGAAAACCATATAATCTATATATTATCAAAAAATTAGGGTATTATGCTATACTTATACTCAATCTCTATCTTAGTTTTATGTTCCATAATATATATTGTCATAAATCTAGTTCTAATGTTACCACAAAAAATGAACTGTTACTAACTATAGAAAAGCCCACCCCTGTATCTCGTAGCCACTACCTTACTATAACGATGCATAATTTTATCAATGAAAATTACCTTCTTGTAATTATTTTATATAGTATAAATCACATAGAATAACCTATATTACAAAATACATTCATTATAAAGTAATAATGAATGAAATAAGTGGTATTTATAAAAATGAACGAACATACACCAGTGGAATAGTAACATGACCATTGAAATAGTAATGTAAACATTAAGTGTAGTAAACCAACAAATTGAATAACTACCCCACCAATTAAAGTATAAATAAATATTAAGTATCTTACAAGTTGAAATATAATATATTTATATTATGGTATATGTAAAAAAATGTTTTTAAAATGATTAATTAAGTATTGGTATTTTAAAAAACATACATTTTTACAAAAAATTATATATTCACTATAATGATATAAAAAAAATTATTTTCATAAAATTTATTAATAAATTAATATTAATTTTTCTTATTATTGTAAGATAATTTTTTATGACCATAATTAATTTTTCAAAGTGTCAAAAATTTAGTTATAATACTACAATCGGTATTTTTTTCATAAAAGTTGATTTTATTTTAAAATTAAATTAATATTTTGTTAGAAAATAATTTTCCTAAAATGGATTCCATTTTCAAAATATAAATATAGATAAATGGTAGTGGTAAAATTTATAGATTTTTATAAAATAGTTGAATTTTTGGTGATTAGTGAAATACGAAAATTTATGGTATTTAACATTATAAGTAATGAAATGAATTTTTTGAATCATTATTGAGTCATGTATGATTTAAGTGGAAATTATCCTAAAATCACAGGTTCTAGTTACTTTAAATTGATACATAAATCTTCTATATTGATTTTCTTGATCCCAAATAATAAACAAATGAATAAAATAATCAAATTCACCCCTCTTATCCCACTATAAATACCACCCCTCACCACCTTTTCTCCTTACAATATCTAAGACTTTGAGCCTCCATAAATTTTCCCAATTCCTCTCCCAAACCACTTCCCCATGGTTTGGTCTTATTAGTATCACTAGAAGACAATTTCTATGATCTGTAAGGAGCTTATCAAGGAGACGACACTCAAGAGGTAAACCCCTCCCTCTTTCTCTATTTATTTCTTTTATTTTCTTATACATCCCTCACCACCCTAATATAATGTAATACTATAAAATTTTTATTATATATATAATATTTTTTTCTATTAATAAAATATCTGTCATCATATATCTTCTCAAGTTATTTTATTTTAAAAATGATAACATCATCCACAATGTGTCGATTCACTACCTTCGTGGACAACATGTTTTTGATTATCATTTCACCTTCAAGGATGGTCATAAAACAAATATTATGGTTAATAATTACTATAATAAGTTTATTACCACTTATTTTAAGATATTTAGCCTTTATATAATAATATTATTAAATAAAATGATACTAATTTGTGATGGTCATAAAAACATCAAAATAAAATAAATCATTTTCTTTAAATTTTTTACAAATCAAAAAACCTCATATATGAATGTAAAATGAAAAATGAGTCCATTTAAAATTATGGAAGTATATTAATGTCATATAATTCAACTTCTATATTTTTTACTCCATTTTAAAGGAACTCCTATAATTAATCTCAATGGAACAAATCATAACTACTTAAATGAATGATCCCAAAATGAAGAAATTTAATATTATAACTGACAAAAAGGATAGAAATGAACAAAATAAAATTATACTAAATAAAATAAATATTGAATATGTTTTGAATTGACTAATTAATGGATCTAATTTTATTATACAGGATATTTAGTTCATGTAAAGACAACTTTTAGACATAAGGTAAGTGATTCTCTCTAGACCTCCATATTTCCTTTGGGTTACACTTTCTATCTCTCTTTACGACAATGTAATTATTAATAATAATTCAATAATACTCCTAAATTTTATTTTCCTTTTTCATAAATACGTACCTAGCCATATTATTCTTTTATTGATTGGTAAATGCCTAATTTATATCGATCCCTTCTCAATTCCTCCACATAAACAAGCTTGATTGAAGGGAACATCCCAATTTCATACCCATTTTCGGGTATCATCCATAATAAATTTTATTCCAACAATATTTTTCTAAAATGTATCATTTTATCCTAAAAACTATAATTTTTAATGTATAGTTTTATACTTAAAATTATTCATTTTTCTATTTTAAGTTCACATTAAAATTTTCCCATAAACTGCAATATGTTTTCCACTAATCAAAAAACTCTAAACGCAATTTTTACATGTCATCAATTAAGGTAGATATAGTTTATCATAATATGTGACTATTTTCTATTATGAATGTACATGTATGACTTAAACCCATTATTACTTCTAAATCATCATGATACACAATTTTTTTTATTCTTTATGACATATTTGTGATACCCAATTCCTTTGATAGATAGCCCTTATGCCTGATTCTTAATGTAGAACAAATATGAATGAAAATTTCATGAAGGGTGCACCTAGATAGTTCTCTAATGCGTTGGATAATATTTTTTCTCATGGGATGTCATGTTTGGATAAGGAATAAACCTAATTCCTTTGTGGGACATTGTCCCCCATGTTATATAGTCTTTCTGGTTAGCCTTGACTCTTGTTTATGTCTTGTTTTATGTTGTAGCCAAATTCCTATAAAGTTATGATTACACGTTCCAATATTGTATATGTTATTATTCTTTATGTTTATTCTAGTTCCATGCCATATTATGTCAGCATGTTATTCCTTATAACTCATGTGTTATTATTTATTCCTATATTTATACCCATATTAAGATTTTTACCTCAATGCTCTGTTCATGTATTCAACATGTTATCCTATACAGGTGTAAGATATCAAATGTAGATATGAGATCATTATAGAGATTAAAAAATATTTGTTTTTATTTTTGTTTCATTATATCAAATTATGTACCTAATATTCTAAAGACATTATACTTTACGATTATTAGTTTTCATTTAAAGGTTCATTATTTTTAAAATCATGTATTAATATGTTTCAATGGATAGGATCATTATAGTTGATATCAGAACATTTTATAGTTATTTTTTAATATTGGGAATTGAAAACATTGGTAAGAACCCTAGGGATAATTCTATCGACATGGTTAACCTATATTGAAACTTAGAGACTCGCATGTTAGGATATACATTTCATTTTTAAATTTATCCTTCTTTGTTTAATGTTTCCATTTCATATGATAATTATGTAAATATTCCAGCCTCCTAAATTTATTTGTAATATCTATTAAATGGTATGAAATTGGAGTAGTTTCATCACCTTTTTTTACCTTTGTATATAAAACAAAATTTTTTAGGGAGAATTTTCATAAGGTGGGAAGAATGTAATAAGACAAAATTTACTCAATGGGGAAGAATGTATTAATACAGAATTTACTCAATGGAAACTCCCATATTATAACTATCTTATATCATATAAATAATATAAAATCACATAGGGAAAATAATACACATTTTATAAATAAAAAATTAATTAAATAAATGGTATTTATAGAAATTAAGGAATATACACCAACAGAGTAGTATCTTAATTTTTGGATTAATAATGTGACCATTAGGACTAGAAAACCAGCCCATAGAATTGTAACCCAACATATTAAATTATAAATAAAATTTAGGTACCTAATAATTGAAAATTTTAATTACTATTATTATGGTGCAAGTAAATACATTTTTTAAAAATGGATAATTATGTGTTTGTATTTTTGAAAAAAATGAATTTGTATTTCTAATTTTATATTTAATATAATGATTTAAATGAAAATTTATTTTCATAAATTATATTAATAAATTAATATTCTATTGTCTAATTATTCTAAAGAAATTTTATGAAACAGTAATTAATTTTTCAATGTGTCGTAAAAGCGGTTAGAAAATTAAAATTCATATTTTTCTTAATAAATGATGATTTTAATATAAAAATAAACTTCTGATTTTTTGAAAATTATTTTCATAAAAAGAAGTCTATTTCTTATATATATACTTCAAAAAATGGCTGGGATTTTTTTTTTGGGATTTGTCTAAAATGGTTGAATTTATTTTGAATAGTGAAATATGATAATTTACATTATTAAACATTATATGTAAATAAGGAAATTGAGTCATCACTGTGTAATTGAATATGTTTGTGAACATTATTTCTAACTTAAATACTCAATTTTATATACTTAGTCACAATAATCAACACTATTTATAGTTTTCATCCAAAATAATAAGTTAATGAATAATTTTTTTTAACACCCCTAACCTCCAACTATAAATATCACCCCTCACCGCTTCTTCTCCACATACCTTCAAAAATTATAATTATTCCATTATTTTGAAAACATTATATCCCAATACTCATCCCCATGCTATGGTCATTCTGGGATCACCAAAATTCAATTTCCATGCGCCTTAAGAGGATATCAAGGATACAACACTCTAGAGGAAAAACCCTCCCTCTTTCCCTTTTAATTTAATTTATTTTCGTATCCTTCCCTCACCTCTGCTACAAAAAGTAACATGATAACTCCAGTATCATATATAGTATGGAATGTAATTATGTCAATATAATATTTATCATCCAATTTCTTATCCTCTTCTTTTGTTCTAAAAATGAAATCAACATCTATAAGGTGTCAATTCACCACCTTCATAAACATTGACTGAAAATTAATTTCTTTATTATGGATAAGAAACTTTTTAGGAGAAAGCAGTTAACAAAAAAACCAAAAAACTCCACAAAAATCAACCGTTCCTGCCCCACCCAAGCAAATGTGTCAAGAAAAAAAGCGTTCAACGATGCAGACCCTCAACAGACAGTCCCGTGCAAATGCACGGGCATGAAACTGATGGAAACACCATACCCACTCAACATTCCAATCCAAAGGTATGCCTCGATGAATACTTATTGCTCTGATCCTCATCCACAGTAGGTCCAAGCCAAATGCGAGGCTTGAGAACAACCATACAGCCGATCTAAACAACAAGGGACCCCAGAAAAGCAAATCTCAACAAACCATTACCCTGAAGCCATCCACCCGAGGCCAATAACTTAAGCAGAAATTTAGAAAATAAACTTGATGTTACTTGAATCAGTTTACCTAAATAGATTCAATGCTAGGGATGCCAACTTTACATCAAATTATTTCAATATCAGCTTCTCAAACTCAACGATCAGCTGGTCCCAAGACTGAATGTACTCCTCTACAATGATATTTCCTTGATTGAAGCCTCCAACAAAGATTGAATCTTTTTTGTCAATCCATATATATTTCTCCTCCCTGATAGGCACATCAAGAGACCTCCCCATCATTTTAGAAGCCTCCTCCTCAATTGCGTTGAGCAATAAAGGTTGTTCTATCACATGGTCATTGGAGCTTAACAGTAAGATCGTGGGATGATCATCCTGCACCTCATGCTTCTGGTGTCTCAGAGCCTCCGTGTCTATCTTCATCTTGCTCAATTTCTTGGAAGAGCGGGTCTCAAGAGGAGGTGGTAGAGAGGAGTAGTCCCTCCTCCCCTTCCTTCTCCTAGAGTCCCTATCACATCTTAGGCTTGAGTCCTAATCTGCCAAGTGAACTAGTTCGTGAACTTTGATAGCCAGTCCATTGATCCTAACATCCTCACCTAGAGTAATAGAATCAGAACTCAAATCGGCCTCAGGTAGACCTTCGAACCTATTGCACAAGGGAACCGTCAACCGAGACGAGCCCAAAACTTCTATCTGCTCACCTCTAGTTGTAACAGGCACCACCCAGTCAGCACCTTGCCACCCCTTGCTGACATCTTCACTATCTATCCTTTCTTTCTCAGCATCCAAACTGATCACATCCTCTTGATCATTTCCAGACAAGTTGTCTGAGGGCTAGCCCCCAGCCGCATCGCCATCCAGCTGGACCTCCATCTGCTGGGCTTAGCCTTATCCACTGAGTATCCTACCACTAGGAGGACCCACGAGATCAAACTTCAACCGGTTTAACACGTCTGACACCTTATGTTTGCTTCGTTGGTCCTCTGCTATAGCAAGGCAACCCATTGTCACCGCAATACAATCCCCTACCTCTCTCACAGGAGGAACCTCCTCAGTCATCCTCCATAGAAGGGGGTCTCCAGTGTTGTTCTCGGCACCCATGGCATGTTTCTCTGAGATCAAAACCCCGCAATCCACTCGTTCATTTCCCTTTCCATTGTCCACTAAACAATTCGTGACCTGCCCACCCTTGTGCCAACCACCCCAGGGATGGGAGCTACCTCTCCTACCCATCATCGAAGACGATCTCTACCGGCATGCATCCGAGATATGTCCCAGCCTCCTATGGGTAGAACAGAAATCGGTCCATCCCTCGTACACAACTTTCTGTTTACACCTATATTCCTCCCCTATTGTTATCCTAAAAAAATCGATGGGATCCTTCTATACATCCATCTCGACGCAAACCCACGGATAGACCGGGTGAAAAACTACTTCTATTCGGCTATCCGAACACATATATCTTCCGACGAGATTTTCGAGCATCCTAATGATTGCGGTATTTTGAAACGGTAAAGGTAGATGAGGAAAAATAACCTAAATTTCAGCCGATGGCGGTTCGTGGTTCATGTGAATGTCAAACGACCAGTAAAACAAGAAGAATCGGCAATCATTGCAACTTCAGGGCGCTCTTGACCAAGCGCAGATAAGATCTTCCTCAGAAGAGAAGTAGATCATGATATGCCTATAATCGAGTAATCCAATGGTTGCCCGCTCCTAGAGGTCCCAAGCGTCGAATAAAAACCTGTCGAAGGAATCAATCGATGGTCTTCTCTGCCTAAACCGAGCAACAAGGGTGAGCTTCAGAAGAGGGGTAGATTCTGTGAACTCGGAGGTTTCACTTTCTCTCTCCTTACCCTAATGTAATCCTTAATTATTCTTTTTTACACATACTAAATTCTCCATGTGTGTTATAAAAATATGTACCTACTAAATTATTCTTTAATTGATGGTGGAATAATTGGTTTATAGTGTTCCCTTCTCAATTTCTCCTGATTAGCCTGCCCGATTAAGGGATTTTTTAGAATTTCTTACATTTTCGAGTACCATCCCAAATTTGTTTTATTCCACCATTGTTTTTATTAAAATTTTCATTTTATCATGAAAAAATATCTATTATAATTGATAGTTTTATTCAAAAAAATTATTCCTTTGTCTATTTTTAATACTCTTTTATATTCTCCCTTGAACAACACCAAAGTGACTCATTTATAATGTTTCCTAAACAAAATTTTTACATATTTTTACTTTAGTTGAACATAATTTATCCTGATATAGAACTATTTGTCCTTATTTATATATATTTAAGAATTAAACCCATTGTTTCATGTACACCATTCTGAGACTCTCTTTTTTAGTTCCTTATGACATGGTTATGAAACAAAATTCCTTCCATGAGTCACCCTAAGGCTTTATTCTTCATGTGTCACATATAAGCTAGTAAATTTTATGATGGTTTCTTTTAGCTAGTGATACATTACATTTGGTAATGTTTAGTATCATGAGACATCAAGTTGGAATAAGGAGTTAACCTTATTTATTTATGGGACTTTGTACAACAAGTGATATATTATAGGTAGTTAGCCTTGAATCATATTTATTTTTTGTTATATGTTTCTACTAAATTACAACGTAGCCTTGATTACATGATATTGTCTACAATATTTATGTAAAATTAAATTTAAACAATTTTACACATCTTTTTATTAGGTTTTTATTCAATTAATTATTTCTTTTTTTCACTTTTTTTCAAATATTTTCACCTTTTTAATGTTATAATTAAATTTTTTAATTAATCAATTTTAAGAATAAATTATGCATTTATAGCCTTAAAAATAACCAATTTTTTCTTATTTAGTTATCAAGACATTTTAATTATTTATTTACTTCTTAATTTTTCATTCTTTTTTAAATTGTAATATTATTACTTTTATATATTAATCAATTAATATATTTAATTTTTCAACGTAATATTTAATTTAATTATTTTAAAATTTCGTATTTTAAATGTTAAATACTTTTACATAATTAATCTCTTTAAAATTATAAAAATAAATTTTTTAAATTTAATGACTTAAATAAATTTATAATTCCATTTTCAAATTTAATAAATTTTCATATTTTTATTTTCAATTCTATTTTAATTTTAGTATTAATTTTTTTTCCTCTTTTGAATTTAAAAATTCAATAATTGTTTTATTTTTGATAAGTTACATTCTTTATATTAATTCAGTTATGTTATTAAATTATAATTATTAATTATGTTAAATTTATTGTTTTTATGATTCTGTAGATTTTTACATTGTTAGATAAATTAGTCAACATTAGGAACCCAATGGTGACACGTGTTGTCCATTGCAACTTTTTGAGAGTCACTAACTCTATTACAAACTACCAATATTCCAATTACTCTTTACCTACTGACACAGTCACCCTTCACCACCATCGAACATTATCACTCAACCTAACAAAACCCATTACTTTTCCACCACTCCACTGAAGTCTTCCGCAAGTCACGAACACCATCGACCGACATTCACCAATGTCAACTTCACTGATCTTTAAAAAACAATCAACGGTGCCCTCTCTACAAGCACTGATTCCTTACACACTCAACAACAACACCACATTCTACAACCCATTGTTCAACCGCACAAACAAATAAAACCATTACGCATAATATTTGAACCATCCATACGAACCTGAATCCCCACCATTTGAAGATGTAAGGGGAACCCATCACCATGGAGGAACTGGTCACTGCTGGAGCAGGAGGTCCTACCACAACCTTATAGACATCTAACGCCACTAAACATGAACCATGAAGATATTGTCCACCGTGATATGAATTAACTCCGTCCTAATGTCACCACCACTTTTTAAATTAGTTACTGAGGATGGAGCAATGCTGTTGGAATCACACGGATTCGCAAGGCACCATCGGTCGTGCTCGTCACTATTGTTATGAAAGAAGGTTGAAGCCATTATATTTATGCAGAAGACACCAAAAACCCCTGTGACCATAAGAGAAGATAGATTGGGGGGAGAGAATATAATTAAAATGGTCTATAAAAAGATAATAATTATAATAAAAAATATATAATAATAACAAAATTAAATATATAATAAAGTAATTAAATAAAATATATAAAACAAAAATATAAATTATAGTAATTTATAAATAAAATTAATTATTAACTAATTAAATAAATTTAAATAATAATCTTAATACTTTAGTCTTGATATTAATCTACTTAACTTATTAATTATATTAATAAAAACAAAAGTTAATAATAAAATAAAATTAAAATACAATTAACTTAATAATATAATAACATTTAATCATAAAATCATATATTAATTTTTTAATTTATGTATTTTATTTAATTATAATAATTAATAATTTTTTTAATAAAATTAATGAATATATAAATAATTAAATTAATTAATAATTATTATTAAAAATGCTATTTACAAATTAGTTAATTTCTTTAATCTAATTAGTGACATAATCTATTTCACTCTTAAATATTCTGATTAAAGTAATTTTGTTTTTTATGTTGAGATACTTTCCCCACCATAATCATGTCCAGATTCGCTCAACTGAAATGTTATAGAGCCAGTTACAACGGTTATGATAGTATGACATGATTTTCACGAAAAAACTCACATGTGCGGTGAGAAATAGCAGGACATACCAATGTTAGTAGAAATAATTGGTAAAAATATAGTAGGAGGCATGTGGTATTAAATAAATAGATGTAGTAAAATACTAGGTAATTCTCATCATTCCACGATTATACCATTCACAGTACTTCTGGGGGAACCTAGGAGTCATAGGATCAGAGTAAAAACACTAGATTTTGAGAGTGTTATTACATTATTCTCTTTTCATTTTCTGTACTCTGATGGATGTGTTTTTAATTTCTGAAATGAATATGATTCCAGAGTAAATACATTGAACCCGGGGAATTACAATTTAACTGGTCTATATTTTCCTGCTTCTTTACAGGTTTTTATCTTCATGACCTAGAAGTGACTGGATAGATTAGTTTTTAATAGTTGTTTTAATTGATTCTCACCTATCATATTCAATTTCAAAACTCCATGATTTATCAGCGATAGACATTATGAACACATTTCTCAAAATTTTAATTTCATTATTTTTTTACTTAATTGGAAGGATTTCTCCAAAAACAATTAATAATTTAAACTTTCTTTTAGGTGTTTCCAGTTGTGGGGAACTACTAGAATAACTTAACTGCTTCATTATTCTTATGGAGAGGGAGTCTAATAGAAATATTTTTTGAATCAATGATTTCAATTTTAATTTTTTGAATATATTATAATTTCCACCAGTATTGTTAGCATTATCATGGGCATTTTTTCTGGAATCAAATACTTCAATCTCTGTCTCAACTACATTACCCTTATTTCACCCTACTATATCTTCATTATCATCTCAATTATAAATTAGAACCATTTTTTATTTAATCAAAATACAAAATATAGAAAAATAAATGTTTTTGGAAGGATATTTTCCACCCACTGTTGACAATAATGGGTTAGTTTGATACACTTAATGCATTCACATGTCTTCTATATGGTTCTATCATTCAATAATGTACTATTGTAGGTTTATAAATTTAATTTTGAGGGATGTGATGACCTAAAAAATCCAATTAAAATTTGGTGTTGTATCTATGGTGGAATGTGCTGAGTGTATTAGGGTTTGAGAATATCAAAAAATATCAATATAAAAATACCAAACTTAATCAGAAACATAAATAAAATTTTCTAGAGAGAACTTATTTTTTCAATTATTTACTCTTTGATGTTTCTAAAAAATATTACTAAGTGAACTGGTACTATTTTAATTACATATTTTAAATCATAAAATGCATACAATAGTTAGCCAAATATATAATAACATTAGGTGTTTGATTACAAGTTTGATGAAAAATAATAAAGAATTT
The DNA here is from genome assembly GCA_963277665.1 of Viscum album. Taxonomy (NCBI): domain Eukaryota; kingdom Viridiplantae; phylum Streptophyta; class Magnoliopsida; order Santalales; family Viscaceae; genus Viscum; species Viscum album. The sequence goes on along the minus strand of OY728142.1, from coordinate 510,252,807 downwards.
TTTTTATGATGCTTCAAAAAGGTTCAATAAGTTTTTATTTCAATTCCATGTACATGTATTTCATTAAAAATGTTTCTATATTGTTTCTTTAATGTATTTAGTGAAAAATATCAACTTGATTTAGAAAAACTCACAGGGGGGTTTCTAGTGTGTCATAGTGATTAATAGATGTGTGAAATTTGTGATGAATTTAATAGAAAGGATATGGATAGACACTAATTTTTTGGAAGAATAAGATGATAACCTTTTTTAAATTGTGATCAATGAAGTGAATATGTTTTCTAAATTTTTAATATTTTAAATTACCAAATTTAAACAAAGAACATCAAAAATGAAATTGATTTTTGATAAAAGGGGTGAATTAACAAACTCCTTCAGGAGATCAATTCTTGAAATTTATTAATGAAAGTGAAACTAAAATTCATAATTTGGAAAACTAAATTTGTCAATTTCATCAAAAAAATAGAGTATTAAAATGTTTATATTAGAGATACTGATTTAAACAGTAATCCCAGACCTTTTAATAATGAAACTTGTTGGAAGACCCTACTAGTTGTGGAATTTTTCATGATGGAGGTTGAGTACAATATTTTTTATTTAATTACAATTATCAAAACTCATTTGTTGGATGTACATGAAAAAAGGGTATTTCTTCTCGATATTGATGATGATATAAAAGTGTAACATGTTTCAAAACTTATTTAAAATACATTAAAATATTTTCAAATTGAATTTGATAATGTTTTTAAAAAATTTTCTTTAAAAGTCATCCATTTTATTTACTGACTTTGATGACCTAATACAATCATTTATGGAAGTGGATTTTTGATATCATGACACATCCCTATATTGAAAATGTATATGGGTGTCTTTAAATTATCACGCAATACTAGAAGTGTACCACATGGTGTATAGTTATTTCAGGGGTTGTTTTCATTGATATTTTTCACTAGCAAAGAGATTGGGTTGTTCCCTGCATTATCTAAATACCTATAAAATTCATTATTATATTAAAAACATTTAGAATTTAAATGCGTGGTGGTTTATGGATATGAAACCACACCCACCAAGTGACTATAGTTTTTTATAGGGGTGCTTGGACGGGGGAATTGAAACTACTGTTTCATGGGAGGAAACCCACGATTTTACCTCTATCAAAAAATGTGATTCTTTTAGTTTGGGTATTAAAAAATTTCAAAAAAATTATAATTGAATTTATAAAATTTAGTTCTTCATGGGAATCATCCCATGGTTTCTCTTTTATTTTTAATTTTTTTCAATATTTAATTTTATTTTGAAAAACAAATCATGTTGCTCTTCATTTGCTGGAGTTTTTTCATGGTATTACTGGTTAATGTTTTAGAGTATACTTTTGATGGTGCAAATGAAGAGAATAATTCCCTATAGTTGTCAATTCATATAGATTTTCAATCTTTATTATCATTGGAAAAAACATAATTTAGGGGACTCCATTTAATTTCGTCTTTCATTTTTCCACTCTAAATAAAATTAAAAAAATCACTGTGATATTGTTGAACTACAGAATGTATTTGAGTTACCATTGAATATGATTCATAGATACACTATTTATAGTGAGTAAACTAAACGGCGTCTAATATATAAGTTCTTATAGGTGTTTCATTAATTTTTAACTACTCCTAAATTTATATTTTAGACACCTTCTCCTTTCTGAAAATTATAACTAGTGGTGTTTGAATATTAAAAATTTTGTTGCATGTTCTATGTTACTCATGATTTTTTTTTACTTTTTTATTTCTAGTTAAATTACATTGTTTGTATCACTATGTTGAAAAGTTTTCTGAATGTGTATCTTTGAATTTCATTCTTATTAAAATATATTGACATCTTGAAATTATGTGTCATGGGATTGTATTTGGGCATGCTGTTTTTTATTAAATCTTCTTTAATTTTCTTGGGATTTAGCATGTATTTTTCTACTCAACTAAAAATCATTTTGAATAAAATTTTGAATATTCTACAAACATTTCACTTTGTGTTAAATATGTTTTCATGATACATTTAATGTTTAATTCAAACATTTATTGAGTGTATTAAATGAAAATTCATATAATCCAATTTTAAAATAATTATATTGGAAAACTGTTTTTATTGAACTATAAAGAGACGCGTTACATGTAATTAATCTGTTTTAAAAAATTTATTATGAAATTTAATAGGTAAATTGTTATTCTTCAATTTTGAATTCATCATTGGGTACAAAATTGGGTTTTATTTGTAGGGTAGGGGTCAATTAATGATTGAGCTAATATATACCTTATTGGAATCCCATTAATTACAACTACACTATAATGTTATTGTTAAACATTAATAATAATTTATCAAAATTCTTACACAATTTCTGTCTCTTTTGGCTTCACATTGTAATTCAAATCAGTCATTCCTAATGATTCTACCTTACAGTTAGTTAATAGTTCCTAGAATTTTAAACTTGTGAAGATGAATCACTGCTAAATGATTTTTCTTATTGATTTTATTAATATTCGATTTAGGGACTATATTTTAGAGTGAAATTGAATTATTTTTTGGAAATGGGATCATAACTTTATTAACTTGAAGTTTGAAATTTTTTCCTAGGGGTATCACTTTCTTTTTAATTATTAAAAATATAATCACCATAGTGGGCCAATATAATCTTCTATCCTATAGATCTTCTGGAACTTGTGTGAAATGGTCATTTGGGAATCTATGGTGATCTCATAGACACCAGTCAGTAAGTTCATTTTTGTTAATAAAATCCCTCTATATAATATTGAATAAGTGCATATGGATAACTCATCACAAGATACATGACATAGGAAAAATAAAATTAAGTTCCTCGTGTCAAAAATTAGTTCATTGAGGTGAGGGAAATAATGAAATACTGAAGATGAAAGGAACATTATATTATTATAGAATTAGTTTTGTTGTATCAACAAGGTAATTTAAAAATTTAAATCATTTTTTGCTCTTTGCAACCCTGGTGAAAGTCAAAGTACAAGTTCCCTTTTCCTAATCACTTAACTCCACATATTTTTAACATGTTCCCACTCTTGATCTTAGATCATGAACATTAATAGAAGTAAGTTAGCATGAACTTTCATAAATGAGGCAAGACATCTTCAAATGTGGATGATGATTTTCTCTCTTGATCATCTACAGAGAATATAATGTTAGGAAATATTTCATTTGAAACAATCCTTTTAAATATCCTATTACTCAATTGTTATCCTATACTTTAAAATTTATGTACATGCTTCACTCTGTGTTTCTTAATAGAAATAGTTTTTTGTTTGTAATTAATAATAAATGATGGTATTGATTGAGGAAAATAAATAACTAACTCTTGGGGAAATTTATGTGGCCTTAAATTTTCATATTTTTAATTCATTTAATTATTATTTTTTCACTTTTTGATAAATAATTTCACTTTTTTAATGATATAATTTTATTTTTTAATTAATCTCCTTTTATAATTAATTATATATTCTTAGCCTTCAAAATACTCAATTTTTACTTAAATAGTTTTCAGGATCTTTTAATTATCTATTTACTTTTTTATTTATTATTATGTATTAATTTTTAATAATAATATTTTTATTAACTAATCACTTAATATATTTAATCTATTAACTAAATATCTAATTTAATTCTTTAAAAAAATTAATTCTTAATATTAATTAATTTTATGTAATTAATCTCTTTTCACATTATACACTAAATATTTTAAATTTAATTTCATAAATTATTTTTTAATTCTATTAAGAGAATAGTTAATTTTTCATATTTTAATTTAAGGCATCATTTAATATTAGTATTAATTTTTAGTTATCTATTTTTGAATTTAATAATTATATAAATATTTTATATTTGATATGTTCAATTCATTATATTAATTGAATTTTGTTTTTAGTTTTAAATTCATAATTATGGTAATTTTATTTGATTTTATGATTATGCGGATTTAGTCACCATTAGATAATTAATTCACCGTTGCGAGCCCAGTAGTGACACATTTTTTCCTTTTTCATTTTTTTGGATGTCACCAACATTGTTACCACCTACTGACACAATATTATCTCTTCCACGTACCAATATTATGACCCTTAGCCATTGCCAAACAACATCGCTCAACTGACCGACATCCTTTACTTTTTTATCACTCCACCGCAGTCATCCACGATTCAATGACACCATCATCCTTCCTTAACCAATCTCAGACTCCCTGATCTTCGTAAAACAGCTGACAATTTCCTTTTTTCAGACACTAGTGCCTCACACACTAACTAAAACCTCCCTGTTTTGAAACCCATTATTCCACCGCACAGACACCAAAAACCCATTCTGGACAAGACATTAAGTAGCCCTATGAACCCGAATCCCCACCACTCACCGATCTAAGGATAACCAATCAACATTGACAAACTGGTCTTCGATGGAGCAGAAGGTCTTGCCACCACCATTTAGACATCTGACACCACCGGTCTTAATCCATGAACCTTCTCATTGTCACGATCTAAAGTATCGCTAATATCATTTCATCATCACATGAGAAATCAATCACTGTGGATGGAGGAGTGATCCTAGAACCACTCGGATCAAGCATTCTGCCACCAGTCAAGCTCTTCTATGCTGCAGTAAAGGAGGGTTAGAGTCACATGCTTTATAGATAAGCCACCTGACCCCCCATCTTGCATAAGAGAATATATATTGGGTGAGGGTGAATAAATTAAAGAAAATAAATATATAATAATTATAATACAAAAAAATAAATATAAAATAAATATAAAATAAATTAGTTAATTTAAATATACCGAACTAAAATATTAATAAATAATATTTATAAATAAAATTAATTATAAACTAATCCAATAAATTAAAATAAGAATTTTAATAATTTACGATTCATATTAATTAAAAAACATATTAATTATGTTAATTTAAATAAAATTAATAATAAAATTAAATAAAAATATTAACTTAATAATATAATAACATTTAAGAATAAGATTTTTTATTATAATATTAATTTTAATAATGATACTTGCATAATTAGAATAATTTATAAATTTTTTAAATAAAATATATGAATATTAATATAATAAAATTAATTAATAATAATTTTACAAAAAATAATTAATAATTTACTAATTTCATTAATCCAATTAATGAATTATTCTTTTTAACTATTATATCTTTTGATTAACATTATTTAGATTTCATGTGCAGATACTTTTCGCAGCCATAATCACATTCATATTCACTCAACTAAACTTTTGTAGAGTTAGATACAATGGTTATGATAGTATGACAAGCTTCCCATAAAAAACACATGTGTATGGTGTGAAAGAGAAGGACATACCTATGTCGGTGGAAATCATTGGTGACAAAGCAGCAGGTGAGACAAGGTATTAAAAATAGTGGACCAGTAAAATACTAGGTACTTCTCGTCATTCCATTATTATATCAGTCACGATTCTTCTATGAGACCCATGGAGTAGCAAGACCAAATTAGTAGTACCTGATTTAGAGAGGAATAATCCTTTATTCTCTTTTCATTTTTTTACTATAGAGGATATGGTTTCATGTTTTGTAATGAATTTGATTCTAGGGTAAATACATTAAACCTGCGGATTTGCAATTCTTATTGGTCTATATTTTTATGCTTCATCATAAGTATTTTTATTCATGATTTGGAATTTATCATTTTGATTAGTTTGTAATCATAATTTTTATTGTTTCTCACCTCTCATACCCAATTTCAAAACCCCATGAGTTCTCAATGCGATAGATCAAGGATGTGTTTCTCAAAATCGTAATTTCATTAATTTTCTATTTAATTAGAGAGATTATAGAAGCATCTTTAATTGAATTTCATTTAAATTTAGGTGGTTGTAGTTGTGGTGAACCACTACAATCACTTAACTACATGATTAATCTTCAAGTTAGGGAGACTAATCCAATAATTTTTCAACCATGGGAATTTAATTGTATTTTGGTGAAGATGATATCGTTTCAACTAGTAGTGTTATAATTTTACTCATTATTTTTTTTGTGAATAATATACTTCAGTCTCTATCTATACTTCCTGTTCTTCTTCTCCATTATGAATTACTTTGTTTTTATCTTTCACAAAAATACATAATATAAAAAAATTAAAAAATATATATTTTTACCCACATTTTGACAATAGTGGGTTAGTTTGATACCATTATACCATTAACTTATCTTATTTGGGTTTTTCCTATTACCACTATACTATTGTAGGTTTATATATTTAATTTTGAGGTATGTGAAGACCTCTAGAACATATCATATATATTATTATTCCTCATGTTAAGTTGTGTGCATCGCCTTTTTATGTCATCATGTTATGCCTTCTCAATCAGTTGATGTTCTTTATTCATATGTTTATTACCTTTATTTTCATTTTAGCTCGACCCATTTCTCATTTATTCCCCAATTTATCCTATACATATGAAAGAGATTTGATGAAGTAATGAGCTCATTATAGAGATTAAATAAAAGATATTTTTGTTCTAGTTTCATTCCTTATGATTATGTAAATAATCATACAAAGACAAATGAATTTTAGATCTTTGGTATGTATTTGATTGTTAATTATGCTTAAAATCATGAACTAATATATGCAATGGACTAGGGCCACTATAGGTACTACATTAAATTATCATAATTTCTACAAAAACTGTATCTTATAGGACTAATTAGTCTAGTTTTCATTGTAAACTAGATACATAATGAGGTGTTACATTACATTAGAATACCTAAAATACAACAATTTCATAAGAATAACACTATTACCTCTAGAATATACATTATTATCAAAAAAAGTACATTTTATTGATTCTTGAGTAAGGAAAACAATATGGGGGAGCTCAAATTAGTAGTAATAGTTAAGTGCAATGGATGAAATCGTGAATCAATAAGAATTAGCAATATATAAATTTCAATAACTTACCACACATCCCATTTAAATAACATTACAACACGAATAAATAAGGAATAATCAATATAGAAAGGTAAATTACTAATCAAACATTCCATATGATCAATAATCTAAGAATGAAATTCACCTAAAGATAATTTCCAATGAAAATATTATGGATGATAATATAACAAAAATGATGGCATTTTTTAAATATTGGATTTCTTGATTTGCGAGAACATGTTACATTTACCATCAAGATCTGTGGTCAAGAAGGGATAAAACATACTAGTGAGAATCCATTCTACTTAATCTATCCATATGATTTATCCCATGAGGGAATTTAAGCATTGGGGGGATTGTATTTATGAGTCCCCATGCCCTGAAATAAATGTCCTAAGCATTCCCCTAATATCAAATAATCGATTTAATTAATAAATAATGTCATTTATCATAAATTATTTCTGTTGAGTAAATGATAAAGATTTATCAATATTTAATTAGATATTAAATAACATTATATTTTGTAAAATATCTGTTTAAATTATATATTATTTAATAAATAACCATATTCATGGAACATAATAGGGTATTTAGTGGAAATGTAATGTCCAATGATCAAATGAAAATAAAATTCTCAAGGGAAAGTTATTGACTATTAAAATAGATCAAGGAAGTGAATGCCAATAATTTCATTAGTAAAAATGAACATAAACCATCGAGAAGAATATTTTGGATAGTACGAATACAATATATAACCAATCTAGTAAAAATAAACTGTTTTTGTAATTGATGAATAGAAATTTCATAAAAATATATTAACAATTCTTAGGAAAATATCATGTTCATTTGTATTTTTTTATTTAAAATATTATTTTATTTGATAATAACATTACATAAATAAAATTTCAGAAATTGTTTTGATTTTTTTTAGAAGTCATTATTTTTGAAGAAAAATAGTATTCCAACCAATGAAACAAATAAAGACAAGTTTTCATGAAAATATTTTATTAAAAATTTTAAGTAAAAGATGAGTGTAAATTTAATAAAATTACATCAAAATATCATGAGTTACTAGAGTTGAATATAATTAATGTATATATTAAATAATGATCAAATATTTCTATTTTATGGATATTCAAGAATTAACAATCTTGGTTAAGATCAGATTATGAAATAAACATTTAATATGATCATAATGTGGAAGTTAGAATTAATAAATTAATCGATTATGCGTATAAAATATAAAATCTATATAAAAAAATTGTAAATAACACACGAGGTAAAAAATATTCAGTACACACATAATATTGGAATGACATATCTATAATGTAGATGATTAACCCATTCAGTTGATATTGAGTTAAGAAATCTACTAACATCCACTCCTTTTAGTTAAATGTAATTTAACCTCTTGTATAACACTTTTAAACATGTTATTAACTTATTAAAAAACAATATTCATATTTTTAATATCAAATATGATCTTTTTATATCATCTTATTACCCATTCATTAATAATATTACATTTTTTTCATTTTTTGGGTGTTTATCGGCTTGTTTTCTCTTTAATGTTTCATTATTAATGATCTTGTTCTTGCTCATATTATATTTATATCATATCGATAGTAATAAAGTAATAATTTCCATATTTTTACATCAATCTTTCATTTAAAATCAATCATGAATTATGGTTATGGAAAATAATGTTTATTAGAATCATGGAGATGGAATGTCGTATGTATGTATGACTGTCCTTTCTATTTTTACCGATCATTATTTAATGGATTTGGGGAATATATTGCCTTTAAATAATGAAAATGATATCATATATACCAAATTTTATACTTATATATGTAATCCATGTGGTTTAGTGATAAAAAGAGAGTCACATCGTTTCGTGAAGTCTGTCATCCACTTGTACCTGAATGATGTAATCACATTAATGTGACTGAAAAGGTAATACATAAAATGACATATATTACATTTACATAATGATAATTATGAAATTAATAAAATAATTATTTCATTTAGATGAAAAATAATCATTATTATTATCCTTATCACCTTCTTTGTGAAGTTTTAGTGAAAGAATTATCATATCACTTCATGAGGTTGTAGTCTTCCCTTCAGACGAGTGATGTAAGTGAATATCTACAGAATGAAATATATATATATATATATATGATATAGTGAATATATAGTAATTAAAATGTTATAAATATAATATATATACATTATCTGCATCATAATACCCTAGCGTGAAAGGTAGAAATGAAAAAACGAATAACATTGGTTTACAAGGCTTTAGCCCACCATACACACAAATTATGATTTTGTAAAACATTTGATGGAAGTGGTTATGGTTAAAGGTAATTAAATTGTTATAAAAACATCATAGTATATGGGAGATACATTGGTTTTTATATTATCATTGTTTAATATGAAATGAATAGGGTGGATAAAAATATAAAATAAATATTCTCACTAAACAACATTAACTATTCTTCAGGTATCCTCCTTGGGTATTCACTAAATACATTGTAGTGTTGATTTATGAAAAAAATAATTCTTCTAAGAAAATGTAAGTAAAAGTTATCAGTGTATTTTAATGGTTTTGGAAGAGCCAAAGTTTTTTATAGGTTTGATGAAGTGATGTGAGTGAGTTCCCTTTATAGTTTAGGAGAAGTGACACTTTTGTAAATATCCAAAAAATCACTATTTGGACATAAAACCTACCTCATGGTGATTAATGATTTATAATTAATGTGTTTAAATGATTATATGTTCAATAAAAATCTCCAATAGACAATAAAACAGGTGTTTTAAACCTTTTATTCCTTAATTTCAATGTTTTTGTATATTTACCATTTCAGTTTTTCACTTTAATAACTAGTTTTCTAACCTAGGTAATTTATCCATTCGGAATAAATTAATTGTAGACATGTTATATGATTTGAATCCAATTATTATATGTATTTAATAAACATTATTAATAAAAAATTATATGTTTCTGGAAAATCTATTTTAACACAGGCGCATGTACATACAAAAAACACCATTTTTACCATTACGACACAAACCAAGTTTTTTACAAATTACAGGTCATTATAGTCATTATAAGAGAAAAATTGGATTATTAATGTAACATTGGAGAGTTTTTAACATTAAAAAAACTTGGTAGATTATTATTTTTTAATTTTAAATCATTTAAAAATATTATATATTATAAAGTATTATTCATGTCATTATTGACATTATTCATTTAATTTGAATTTAGGCATATAAATACAGCTATAAAAGTCAAATATATTATGTTAAAACATATATAAAATTATATATTCATCTAAATAATTAGTCAATAAATTTTATTCATTCAATTTACATCACTTTTAATAAATTCAGTATTATTTATTCTATTTTATTATCAACTAAATAATTACTTTGATGTAATTTAAAATGCATTCAATGTAAATACCTAATATAAAAGTATTAAAATAAATTATAAGCCTAAAAATAAGTCATTTATTTTAATAATTACTATTTATAACCAAATATATGTTTTTCGTGTCCATATCCCAATGACTTATATATATTAAATGTATGAAATTCACCATGGTATCTTTTTCTTTAGTTAATTTATTATATGGTTCATATTTAAGGGAAAATGGAAATTAATTTCCAAATTTTATTTATGTTTTATTAAATATCTAAATTAATTAAATACAATAAATTAATTATTTCTGGTTATTTTCACTCATATAATCATATTTTATGTCCTCAGTAAATCATTATTTCCCTTAACCATGATAATTATTTTTTTTCTATATTCATTATTAATTTTAGTCAAAAGTTAATTTGACATTATTATACAATATATATCATTATAATTCAAAATAAGGAATACAGTTCTTTAAATTTCATGACACGTAATAAAGAAAATTATATTTAAAAATTAATCACGCTGATGGGATGAGAAAACATGTTTTTAGAGTGAAAATGATTAAATGTTTGAAATGTTTTTATATCTATATTAAATAAAAAATGGATAAAATAAATCAAATTGTGTTAAATTATAAATAATTTGACTAATTTTAAATTAAATTAAATAATAATATACTTTAACACTATATATTATTTAATAAAAATGTAATTATCAAATAATATTCATTATTTTTCACTATTCATCAAAAAATAAAATAATTTAGAAAAATAAAAGAAATTTTCCCTGAGAAAATTTTTATACATATTTAAAATATTAATTTTGTTTTATAATATTAATTTTCTAAATATTTTATTTATTTATTTTAAGTTATTTCCACCAAATATGACCGAACCATCTTTTGGGAAAAAATATAGTTTTCTTAAAATATATCTTTTTTATTTTAAATATTTATTATTATTATATATATAATTAAAAGATAAAGAATATATTTTTTGTAATAAATATTTTCATACTTTATTTAATTTTGTTCACGCCCACCACTTTAATTCCTAAGAGATAATAATTATTCTAAATAAAAACATCAATGGAATATTGTTGTTTGGGAATACACGAGATATATCAATGTTGTATTCATTGAAAGTTATAGAATTCATTTAATTTATCATGAAGTTTTAGTATGTTATATTCCATTCTATTCTTAGTGTTTTGTTTCATACATTTTATTGAATATAATGTTCATATTTTAAAATTTCAAGGTGTTACATCATGTCAGAGATAAATAGACCTAGACTTATAGTCAAGGGTCACTTGCTTGTGCAGCTCTACAGGAAGGTCAGACCTCAGGTAGTTTGTCTTTAGGCTATGTGAATGTTGTTGACCTAGAAGGTTTAAATTAAATCAAAAAGTCGATGATGGTTAGAGTTACACATTGGTCATTGTGTGACCTCTTGATTTGGGATGGAATTTTTAGTGCATGAGGTGCACTTGCATTGTTTTTGGACTATCCATAAGAGAATTAATATTTTCACATCAGTTTTGACACATGATATATATAAATGAAGTGTGTAGGCATCAATTTGTATCTTGAGAATCAAAATTATGTGTTTTTTTAATGATTTGTGAAGAAATCAGAACTATGGTGGGAAAGAATATATATAAATATATGAAGTTGGATTATTTTTTCTACCTATTTTGTGATGTAGGATCATTGGTCATCAGATTAGATGTAAGACCTAATGGGTTTCATGCATGGCATGGGTAAAAACTGGAAATCAAATGAGGTGAAAGAAATCATGTTTGAAAATTATGAAATGATAATTAATTGAGCACCATATGAGGTTCCAAAAAAAATAACACATTATGAGAAGAATTGTATGCCTTGGTATGGTCAATGGAATAATCTAAATGTCTAATTTTGGTTTGCAACATGACTAAGAAGGTAGTTCCTATATTGGGGAGAACCACCAGATGAATTGATCATACCTAATAATTAGGGAAAACCATGTTAATGTAAATGACATGGGTATGTTTATTAACAACTATAAGTAATTCCTGATAACTTGGGGATGAGTTATTATAATGTGGGTAGACATAACATCCTGGGATTTTGAGCAGGTTAAAATTCCTAATTTTTTTGATTTTTTGAGTTTTCTTATGGGGGACATTTTTATTTTGGGCTTTAGACCCTTTTTTCTATAGTTTTATTGACAAAAGTCCTTGTTTTTTAATGTTTTGTAATTATAGGAACGTGCCTCAGCATTTTATATGATTTTTGGGTTCATAGTTAACTTGAAAATCTGTTTTGGAAAAGAACAAAATGACGAGCATGGTTTGATCAAACTATGTGGCTTGAATAGGGAAACATTTCAACCCATATTTTTTCATTAGATTCAGATTTTCAGGTGATTTAGTTGGGTTTTTACATCCCTAAAATGATTATAATTTTTTTGATATAGGTGATATGAATAAGTTTTATAGGGTTCAGAATACAGTAAGCATGTCCATGCATAGTGTGATTCTTGTGTAGTGAACACCACACAGTTGGTGCACAGTTATCAAAACCCTACAACCAAACTGTGTATGTCATTTAATGGAGTTAAATGACTAAAATTCTCCTCCCCACTTCATAGGGTTTTCGTATCGTTTATCCTCACCTTCACGAGCATTGTATTGGAGAGTTATTTTTTCTTCTCCTACATAGGTTTCGACCTCCTCTCCATATCCAAGATCTGAATTGAATGGAATCATGTGATGTGGAAGTTTAATGTTATAGCCTTTAATACTATTTTTTCAATTTCCCATTAATCTCACAATATATAATGATAAATCAATGGAAGATTATTCCCCAATTTATTGGGATTTTTTTAAGAAACGCATTTCTCATGTTTTGGGTAATGTTAGAGGACAATATCAAACACGCTATAACCTATGAATATATATTTGTATTTCCTATATTTCTACTTAAATTTATTGGTTGGGGGGTCAATATTAATTATGTACCTTTTATTGACCAAGAGGGGCCTTGAATTAATAAATTAAATCTTTTTGAATTGAATAACCTTTATTATTGGATACTATTGGGAATTATCAAGATTATTTGTATATGATAAGAAAAGTAAGGGGATTGTGGTCAACCATGAATATTCTTCCAGTTGTCTATTTAATTCTAATTTAATTACTATACGACTTCAATGGTTTCATGGGAATATTATTGGAATAGTCCAAGTTAACTAAGAATGTTTAGATCACCCAGATTAAAATGACATAGTAATAAAGTTTGGATAAACAAAAGACAGAAGTGGTGAGGATGATAACTAGGATGAGGTGACATGGTCATCAGCTTGAGGTGATGACATCATCAAGTTGAGGGAATAGATCTTAGGATATGAGGTGGTGATCTACATCATGACTTAGAAACATGGCCATTGGGGAACGAGGTTACAAATGATGTGTCATAGGTACTATTTCAAATTTTCACTCAATATTGTTTATTGATGCTCTGATGGAATCATGTGAACACAAATTGAACACAATTGAGGTGGTGTTGACCACTGGATATGGGTAGAGGCCTCTAGTGATATTTTCTCTTAGGTGATGGTGTGGACCAAAATTTATATTGGAGGTTCTTACTGTAGAACTCCACATTGTATGGTGATGGACCATTGGGAGATGGTGTGGAGACCATTAGTTGGGGGATGAGGCTCACCATTATATATGCGGCTGATGGTCTAAAATAACTGGAGGATGGATATTTTCATGCCCCAGAATGTAAAAAAATTCAGGCAATGGTGATTTATTATATATTGGATGGTGGATCTCACCATGCCTTGGTACAACATGTTATTGAACCGATGATGATTTTTTGTGCGGAGGTCTGAGTGACCTGGGTTAAATTGATTGGTATTCCACTTGGATGTCAGATACCTCATTGTTGACATGTGATGTGTTGGATGGAACAAGGTTCTAGTCATTTATTTATAGGAGGTTGTTTAAGGCACTCTAGGTATGATATTATTCATGGAGCTTTTGAGATCTACATAGTGGTTTTGTCCCACTACCCATATTTATTTTCATACATGTACTATATTCCACATATATGTTGGGGGGGAATGTTTTTAGAGTTATATTATTGCTGGTTGAAGTAGGAAAATGCTTTCATGTGGTTATTGAGTGTAATGGAATCAAGTTTATTATTGAATTTGCATATGTTGCCTTCATAATTTATACTTTACAAACACACTATAAAATAATTAATGTAAGAACATAACACATTCATAGTGGGACACTGATTTCATATTGACTCCCTAAAAAGGCCAATATGATAGATGTAGAAACTATGACTTTGAGATTAGGTAAGTGAGCTAGATCATGTGCAAGAACATAGTGATCTTAGATTCACCTTTTGAATAGGATGGATATAATTGGATCATTGTAGTTCTTACATCAAGATAGATATTCATTTTATGCTTTTAAATGTGTTATATAAGTTCTTGAATGGTTATACATTGGTGTAAATTCTTATTTATATCTTGTATGCCTTGTATTGGTATGTTTTATAATCCATAAATGTTATTATGCCTTTGGACATGTTATTACTACAACAGTTTGTTAACATTCTGTTTTACTTTTCTCTTGTGTCTACAGTGTTATGATCCTTCTTTTTCAATTATATATATATATATATGTATATATAGACCATTATTATTATTATAAAAAACATAGGGTATAGTCTTCCAACTATCACCTAATCAGTCCTTTGTTACTAGTAGATAGCCTTTTGTGTATGTGCAGGTGAACCAAAAACCTAGTTGTCAATTGGCCCACAACATAGTATGAGTGGAAAACTAGGTTGGGATGCTAATCCTCCATTATCAAGCCTAAAACGTTCTACCTGGGTAATGAGAAGAAACAATTTCTTTTTAATTGTACCTACATATCATGCTTAGATATTCCATTCTCCTTGATGAATATTGGTATCACCCTTGGGAGACAAAAAAATATACTCTCCAATGGTAACAATCAATGTGATCATGTTAGGTTACCAACTAGTATATACCTAATAACAGGTCAAAAAATTCAATCTCATTCACATATAAGTCCCAATGGAGATGGTTCACGCTAACCTCAGGGGAACACTTGTTAAATTGAAAAATACCGTCTGATATCACACCAAATGCACTTTTAATTTATATAACCCCCAACATATAATTCACTACATGTCCTGACCTACATATAATCTATGAAAATATAATATATTTTTAGTATCATATGTCAAATAAAGCAGTGGAAATAATATAATGTACATGAATCTTACCTAGAACAATCGATTTTCTGGCCTTCCCATGAACCTAGGAAAGCTGAATAACAGGAATCCATCTTGTTCCTAAACCATGGGATCCTATATATGTCTCATATGATGCACTACCTAGTTTATATGGGTTTCGTCATCATAAAGTACAATTTCTTCTACCTCAACTAGTTTGGTCTTTGGAACTCCAAATTCCTGACTAATACATGGGAGTTAACACCCCTATTGGTGCCGCATAATAGTCTAGATCCTCCACCAATTCCCATCTAGGGAGTTTTCCTATAGAACCTCTATAGTTGTCCCATCCTTCCATAAACTCAACACTACACTATGGGTCAAAGATACTAACTGTGAATGTGGCCATTCTTGCTTCACTGATAGAACATCACATGACTACATCACTAAAAGACCAGTACACTCCCATGGTTTCCCAATCAACCACTTCCATTGAGAAAATTGTCATGATGATGATCCCTATAATATCGATTGACATACCACTAGATTGTCTAACGGAAACTTCCTTTACATCACTATAATACTCTTATAGGATCCATTATAAATGATATCCTGATCAGGAAACTTAGTAAAGCTTTTATAATGAATGATATTTATTTGGGAGTTGATCTCACATCTATTCTAATCATAAAAACTCATATCCATGGGTGCCAAATCTATTATTAATTATTGGTAAAAACATGAAAAGTTATTAAAGCTACCAATATAATTCATTATTGATATAATATCATGGTTCAATAAAATGAACTCTACAAATTTATTCTACCTAAATGTTTCAAGGGAAACTTTCTCCAGGAACATCTCTTAGAAGACCTTCCATGTCATTTCCTTCAACCGCTAATCCAAAGTCTAAAAATACCACCATCATTTAAATGGTACTCATAAGATTTCATTTTGACTCTCTTCTCAATTTATGTCTCTAAGTGGTATTGTCTCATCTATATAGAATCAATCTAGATTTTAGCTTCCTTCAGTCCACCCTCTTCATCCAATTTCTAAGTGTGATATCGTTGAAACCCTCATGCTAGGTAAAACATGTTTGATGTTTCCAAACATTGGTCTCTCTTTGTGAAATGTATAAAACACATGAAATTATCTTGGATCATCCCTTCCATATTTTACACGGAATCATTTGAGGTTCATATTATACTACATGTGAAAAATTATTATTGATGTCCTCTTATCACCCATCTAATAAATTTCAGCTTGGGGAATCCCTTTACAATTTTAAATTAATATATTGTAACACATAACTTATAATTATTACAACTTACAAAAAATATAGCTCATAACTATTCATAATGAAACCACATGTCTTGCATTATCCCAATGGTTGAAATCACACCCCAACAGTAACCTTAACCATCCCTATCATGTTCCATGTAAAACATGGGGTATACAAAACATAAATCATCAAAATACTTTCATTAGACTCCATATTCAAAAATTTAACATTGGGAACATCACAATTAAAAATACATAAACCACTTTATTAGGCACTGTTCATATAAAATCACATGAAAAAAATGATTTTTTAGTTTTCTACAACCCACCATCAATTAATTTTTTATTACTTTGTAACATGATACATGTCACTAAAATTCTATGTTCCTAAAATGAATCATTGATATACCAACCATGGGTTATTATTATCAAAAATTAAAATCTAAAAAACACCAACATCAATTGAAATTTTAATCACCCTTAGTGAAATAATATCTAATTATAACATAAATACTCATAAATAATAATCCCATTGTTTGTAATTGGGTTCTCCCCAAACATGGTTTAGATACACCCATGTAATGGAACATTTTAAAAACATTATAAATCAGAATATCCTCTCTACCTTCCTTAAATAGTAATGGAGCCAAAAATAAAATCCTCTTATAAAACATTGTAATGTCCCATCTTGAAAGAAACTATAACCAGGGCTCTGATCAGATTCTACACTTTACATCAGGAACGCCTCCACCTATGTCATAGGTGACTAACTGACCAAACAAGTCTACTGGATTACAAAGTAGAGAATATACCCTCATATCATATTGAGACCACAGTAAAACTAATACATTCCACAACTAGATATAATGTATTAAATTTCAAAATTCGGTTAAATCCAACCATCATACAGATAAACATGGCTTGTCATAATAGTGTTAAGTGTCAATAAAAAAATAAAGACACACTATAAATCCCCAAAACAGGTCCCTCTATCATGACCAGTCACCAAATTCTTTCATTATCAGGAATCCCTTATCAACCATCTATCACTATTACCCTTCCCTTATTCTGGACAACAACAATGAGGTCTTCTTGAGGTCACAACAATTTCCTAGGAAAGGTGTTAGTTGTTGTGAGTGTGTCACCTAGACCTAAATCATTTATGTAATTTTATTACCATTACATGTTTACAGTTATATATATTTGTGTTTTTTATTACTATAATAGTGTATATACTTCCTCATCAACTATTTTCATGGTAATGTCTTTAGATTTTGTTTCGTATCCCAAATTTAATGCAATTCTCAAATACAATGATAACCTTGGGATGATATGATTGTAATCAGAAGTATATGTTCTATGGAAAATTTAGACAATACTACATGGATGCATATGATATCTGACTGTTTAGGTCCTAGGGCTCATAACCACAAAGGCTTCTTCTCATGAAGTTATAACATGGAGATCTTGAGTAGATGAGGTCATGAGGACCGACCAATTAATAGGGACATGAAATGTTTTCGGTTTGGTTGGTTATTAATATCTACGAACATGTGTATTAGTATCTGGACTTGTGATTTTCATAAATGTGCACCATTTTATTTCATGCATTAATGTAATGTAAAAAACATGAAATATAATTTAGGGAATGGTAGATTATGTAGGGTTTATCATTGGTGTTATGACATTGGTTGAATGATCAAGGTTCAATTTTCCACATTCGAGCTGAGGAAGAGTAATTTCATTTGCCCAGGATATCCAGAATTGTAGTACATTCATTAAATCTATGTCCATGGTACATGATGATAAGTCCATCCAATAATGTCACATAATATAAAAATCAACAGTTGGAGGATGTCACAACTGTGCAACCTGAATTATGAGATATTGTTATATAAAGTGATTATATTACATAGAATATGTTCATAAGAGGTATTCATAGCTATGAAATTCAATATTTCTTTATGATTTTTGATGGGTTACATGTCTTCATTCTTAGTATGTGGGTTAGACTAACTACTATCAATATAAGAACCTAGAGGGTCACACCATATGTGTATCTACATGTTCCACGTATTATAATGAATAATAGTTAAGGATGATGTGGGTCCCATCTATGGGGTCCAGTGAGAATCTGAGTATGATCAATAAAAATTCAAAATAATTCAATTTTTTTATTCAAGTATAGGATAAATAAGATTTAATTTATTTCTCAATGTATCCACAAGTTGTTTCATCATAAATGTGAATATAATAAAATATAATTTTCTGAATGAAGATAGTACGTTCATGGTTTGTTAAATTATTTGCGGAGAATAAGAGTTGAGATAATGGTTTGTATTTTATAATTTAACATTTTATAGTGTTACAAATGAGTGATAAAATATCTACAACATTTGTTAATAGTTTAGTATGTCAGACATGTGTGTAAATGTATAGAATAATGGTTATGATTTTATAGGTAGCAATGTGCAATTTTGGAAACATTGACATTAGTATAAAAATTTATTTTTGCATATTTAATATTAATATAAATAATTTGGACAAATTTAGTAATAGAATCACTCATATCCTCTTTTCTCATGTTATTAAGCAGAGATTTTTAAGGATAAACAATGTTGGATTGATTCTTCTTTTTCGATCAATCTCATTTTATTCACATGATTAAAGGGATGGTGTGAAGCTCTTATATTTCCCTGTGTAGAATCTAATAAATATAAATTAATGATCCAATAGTTGTGGTACACATGTTTACAGTCTAGAAAATGTATATCTTAGTCCGATTGAGCTGAAAAACATCAACAGTGACCAAATATAATCATTGACTTCTAACAAACAAGGTGTAATTTATGCTTTTTACATTTAATTTTCCTGATTAAATTTAATAATATGAAATAAATTAAGAAATATGGGAACATTATTTATATATTCATTGTTTTCAAGTTGAATCTGAATTTTTTTTTCAAAATTTTCATTTTTCTTGCTTTGTCTGTTCCTCGAGTTCTATCAGTTGGTATCATAGGGAATGAGTTATTATTTATGTTGAAAAATTTTAAATTTATGTATAATTTTCAATGATTCTGAAAGATGGTTTTTTATACAGTCTCAATGATACTTACAATACATCAATCCGATATTGTATTTCCATGATATGAATGATCAATGATTCATGGGTTTAGTGTATTTTTTTTTGAAAAATATTAATTTTTTATATTATTCTATACTTAAATATATATAAATGTGAAAAATTTATATCCAAGGTGAAATGTTAGTATGTTAGATGTACTGTAGATATAAAAAATGTCAGTTGGGGTAGTCGAATAGAAAAATAAGCTTTCTTTGTAAGTTTTATTTAGTTTCCAAAAATAGAAAACTAAAGAAAAACCCATGGATTCATTACAAATTCTTCCCTTGAATCATTTCATTTGCTTAATATAAATGAAAAATATGAAAAATTCTCCCTTTTAAGTATATCCATTGAATAAATAATAAAATTCGGCTTTTTAAAAATGGAAAATATTCCATATGAATTTTTTTTATAATTTTCCTTTGAATCATGTTTCTAATATATATATATATATATATATAATTTCCTCAAAACAAAAGAACAAGTTAATTTGGGATGGATAACTATTGTCTTGGTTTGACCATCCTAAACCATCACTAAATCTAAAAAAAATTATGTGTATCTTCTTTAGGTCTAAATAAACCAAACAACTTATAAAAATATTTCAGAAATAAAATTAAATTTTCATAGATCTAATGAAATTATTTCATGAATTGTTGGTTGTATAGATGATTAATTAATATTATTTTAATAAAAGACAAATAATTATAAATAGTATCTTGTTTAATTTTAGAAATTTAAATTTTTTTATGTAATATAATTTCATATTGACTGATCGTGAGTCAGACCCAACCTATGATTGTTTTTTTATTTTTTATTTAATTTAACTATTGTATTTATGTTTTTTAAAATGTAATAATTATTTTTTTGATGATCTATGAACCATACCTCCATATTTAATGTTAATAAGAGTTTTCATGCCCATATTTAAGTGATAACATATTATTTATCACCTCAAGTTCTACCCCCCCGCCCCCATATTTGAGTTTACATTGTAATGATCAGAGGATTTCATGGAAAATTGGTTCAAGTCGAGAGTGGATATATACCCAAAAAGATGAGTACATGGGTGTTACGGGTTCAAATATTAAATTCTTGTATTTAGTTAAGGAATAACCCTTTGAAATTAGTTAATCCATTATTTTCCTGATGGATTAAACTATAGTTTAAAACTCATGATCTTGTCATTATTTATTTATTTATCGTATCATGTGCATGGTTTATTATTTTGTGAAATTTTTTTATTACATGTGATCGCGTATTATAACAATTAAATTACATTAATACATAAAATAAACGTGTTTAGTTAATGTTTTATATTTATAAGCATGATTATGTTGTTAGTGAGATCACATAGAATAATCATGTTAAATATAAAAAAATTATTCAATTCACTGATATTACCATACCGAATCCCTCAATGAATATATTAATTCATCAAATGTCTTTAATCACTTGAAATTGGAAACAACCAATTCAAGGTTCTCATTAGACCTAGTTGAAGGTGTCTCTTAGTACTATGGATTTCTAATGAGAGTGGTGGGTCAATATTACTAACGTTGGCAGCAAAAGAGTATCTATATCTAGCTTGTTTTAAATTTAGTGTAAAATCATTGAGTAATGAAATGAAATTCTTTGTTGAATATTGGACTGAATATAATTGATCAAGGAGTCAGAGGTTAATTTTGTTGGATATAAAAAATGTTAACTTTAAATTCACATAGTAGTGGAAACAAAATTTCTCCAACTATGTATAGATGCATAAGGATCCTTCGCAGAATATTAATCAAGATACTAAGTATTGTGAATGTAGTAGTTGAGGGCTATTACAATTTTCTAAAATATAGGGAGACCATTAAAATTTATAATGTAAAATATCTAATTATAATCAAGATAAATTACTTATCTCACAATATTATTTATCTTAGACCAATTGGAAACCACCACCAAATGTAATTTCAATGTAATAAATATTAGATAAATAGTATATCCAGATTGGGCATAACTTCTACGAGTGGTGTAGGATCATGAACTTACTAGTAAATTAAGTAAGTAAACATCATTTATTGGATTCCATACTTCATGTTGACCACCCCCTTAGGGAGATATAAATGAAATAAATTATAAATACAAGAGGCATATGGTTGATTTACAAGATATTATATGTTTCATGTTTTCATATATGTATAGTGATCACGAGAAAATTCATGGGGGTAAAAGATGATCTAAAATGCATCTTATATCCAAGAGTTATATAGGAAGAGATATCAAGTGTTAATATAAGAAATATGAGATGATATTTTAAAATGTTGTCTAGTATAAAGAAATCAACAAGGACCTCATATAATATAGATGATCATGTACACTCAGAGACATGAGTCTTATTGTTTAAAAAAACCATGATCAAGAATCTAATCATATTTTTAACTCTTTACCAGATATATTTTAAACCATAATTGTTAATTAGAATATGAATAGAATTCTTGATTAGTTTTATTTATTTTTATGGGTAGATAAGTATATGAATAATTATAAATCTTTAGTACTTATGGTGAATAAGAGGAAGAAAGGAAATGCTATTGTGTCAAGTGCTATGAAAATTCAATGACACTGATGCTCCTCCATTTCAAGAATAAATGGTTATTGGGGATGACAAATGAGAAGGAATCAATATAGTTCTCTTATTTAAATAAATTACACTCAAATAATAATTGAATATATGAGAAGAAGAAGTTTTTTTGATAAATCTTCTTTAAGAATATTTTCCATTGAATTCAATTTTTAAATTCATATAGGTTTGGTATTGGATACATCATGTGGCTTAGTATTTTTTTTAAAATATAGGAAAAAATTGGATTTAACAAAATTTTATAAGTTAAAGTAGATCATATAGCATCAAATGTTTTGAGACTACTAATATTATTAGAGGGATATTATCATATCTCTTTTCCTAGTACGAGGGTTCTTATAATAAATAAGTGTTATTATGTTCCATTAGTTACCAGAAAAATAATTTTAGTGTTGAGTTTAGACTCGATGGGAATTTATTTCATTTTTGGGAATAAATGTTGACTTTTTTTTAAGGAAAATATATTGTATGGTATGGAACATCATAATAATGTGATGTATATACTTGAATTAGAAAATCTAAAATTGGTAATAAAAGATAAATCTAGCAAGAATGACTTATATCTTACCATTTAATGGCACATTTGGCTATGCCATGAAAATGAGAAGTGTTAATGAAAAATATATCAAATATCGTATTCATAATCTATTGAGTTAAAACTATTGAATATATGGCACGTTTATTTTCATGGTAAAATTACTAAAGAACCTTTAGTGGGAAGGGTTAATGATCCAAAGACTATTGGAATTGGTTCATACTAATTTATGTGGTCATATTTTAGAGGATGCAATGGGTGTTTTTTCAAACTTCAATCCTATTACTATTAACTATAGTAGGTAAGGATATATCAACTTATTGTAGTATAATTATTCTTTTTTTTACATATTTAAGGAATATATAAATGATGTAAAAAATAAAATTGGTAAGAGGATTAAGAAACTCCAGTCAGACCATGCTTTAGAATATCATAAACAAGATTTAATCAATTATTTAAAGGTGTTTATGATAATTTACCCACTCAATACTACTTATACAACTCATTTGACTGGTGTTAGTGAATAGATTGAATCAAACCATGCATGACACGGTCAGATCATTCTTGAGTCATGAAACTCTACCATTATCATTTTGGTGATATTCACAATAGAATATGGTATATACACTAAAGTGAGTACCAAATAAGAGTCAAATATAAAATTACATATGATTTGTGGTATAGAAATAAATCTAGTCTATCACACATATCCTTATGGAGATATGAGGCTTTTGCAAGGCAATACGTTGAGAAAAAATTTTATATTGGAGAATAAAGTGATTCATTATAGGTTTTCCAATATAGACTAAAGTACATTACCTAATTAAACCATCTGATTTGAAAGTGGATGTACTATAATATTCTATATTTCTATAAATGGAAAACATTTCCAATTATAATATTAGTAGAAATGTTGTATTTGAGGACATTTACTATCTAGATGCATAAGATCTGGTATATAAAAAATCTCCAAATGAGAAAATGAGAGAAAAATATGTTGAGTAGACATAAGTACTGAGAAGGTTGACTAGAGATGTTATAGATTCCAAGAGGTATTTTTTATTATCACAGAGTATGGAGACAGATTACTCCTAGATAATTATGAACAACTGAACTACAAGATAGAAGTAAAATGGAAAACATGCTGTTAAATTGAAAGAAGCCTTGCATTCTGAAATTATGTTCATGTACCTAAATAATGTATTGATTTTGGTATACCCACAAACTGATTTGAAACTTGTTTCATTTAAATGTGTATTCAAGAATAATATAGGAAAGGATATTCATGTAAGAACCAATCAGGCATGACTAGCAGGAAAGTGTTTCGAGCAACATCAAGTAATCGATTATAATAAAACATTATCTCTATTTTCAATGCTAAAATCGATTTTGATGAGGCCATAATATAAGAATGAATCATGATCATTGAATATTCATTATGTTGAGGCCATAATAAAATTTGGTTTCATTAAGACTGAATGTGAGTGATGTGTCTATAAATATATCAGAATACGTGACATTGCATTCATTGTATTATATTTTGATTAAAAGTTATTAATGGGAAATGAAGTGATATTCATACTTTTGGAGAATACATGGTAAAATTAATTATTATCTATGAAATAATTTAGTGATGAATCCAATATTCTAGTGATTATGATATATCAAGAAAGATATAAGAATATTATTGGGCTATGTCAAAGTACATATATTGACAAGGTACTCAAAAAGAAAAATAATGAACAATCTAATAGAGGATTGATTCTAGTGTCTCATGAAACTAATATCTCCATGAATATTATTCCATATACATAGAATGGTGATTAAAATAATTAGTAGAATATTTTACTCTTTAATAGATGGTTATATCATACATTTCATGCTATTCACTTGGTTTAATGATTCCCTTACATTAGTCATGGTGGGAATATATAAATCTAGTCCAGGAGACCTATAGTTGGAAAACTCTTCTAATGTACTTGTGAAATACAAAGGATGTGTTCCTATTGTATAGAGGTGATGAATACATAGTTATGAGAGGATACACTGATACTAGCTTCTAAATAGATTTTGATTATTTGAATTCATAAGAAGGATGTGTATTTTTCCAACATGGTGTTAAAGTGAGTTAAAGGATATAGAAGAAGTCTATGTTTCCAAATTCTATAGTAGAATCCAAATACGTAGCCTATTTGGATGAATTTTAGGAAGAATTATGGATATACAATTTTATTTTGGTGCAATGGTTTTTAACGAGAAATGAAGACTGTATTATGTATTCTTTGTTAATAGTGTGGCAGTAATTCTTATAAAGGATCCAAGGCTACACTAGTGGATAAGGAATATATTTCAAATGATTAATAACTTGTGTGATGATATATGGAGATTTGAATTAATGGTTATTACCATATCCATAGAGGATAACATGGTAGACCCACTAACTAAATCAATATCTCAGATATAGCATGAAACACATGTGATAGTTAGTAAGTTCATAATTGTAATAAGATGGCTCTAGTGTAGAAACAGGTATTGTGAGTGGGTTCCCTAGACCCAAATCCTTTATGTACTTGGTTACCATTACATTTATAATGTTTATTTTATACATTTGTGTATTCATTCCATGATAGTTTTGATACTTATGCATCCACTTTTTGTATGTTAATTTTCCTAGAATATATTTTATATCAATAGTTTATAGCAGTTCCATTCCATAATGAGAAGATCAAGATAATATGAATGTAATATTGAAAATATTTCCTATGGTCTAGATACATTACACTGATGGGGCACATATGATGTATGAATATCAAGTAATGGGGGGTTCATAAGTACTGATTCATATTCTCATGATGTTTTCACATGGTGATCTCAAGTTGATGAGATCCTAAGTATTGACCTACCGATAGGAACACTGCGTGTTTCAAGTGTCATTGGTTTTTCCTATATATGAACATGTTTTCTGATCTCCATACATGATAATGTTTTAAATTTTTACCCTTTTATCATGCACATTGATACAAGGAAAAATTCAATGAAATTGATTTTGTAGATAGGATTCTTATGTTGGGTGTGTCATTGGTGATATGATTATGGTTGAATGATGAAGTTGTAATTTTTCACTTCTATGTTGAGGAAGAAATATATAATGGGACTTGGTTGATTGGGATGGTAGTACCATCATTAAATATATGGCCAAATTATAAGAATGTAATTATATCTAGTAAAGTTATGGAATATATTAATCAACAAATGGACCACGACACAAGTGTGTATGATACATTATATGATATCATGAGAAAACGAGATTATATTACATTGATTGTGTTTCAATGTGTTATTCATAGATATGAAAATATTTATCTTTTTTGGGTAAATGGTGTGTATCTGGAGTCTATTCAGGGTCTCTTTGATGGACTCGCTACTATCGGGATAAGGACCTAGAGGGCCACACATTAAGTGTATCCACATGTTCCACCTTTTCAAATTAATTTGAGTTTAAGATGAAGTGAGACAGATTAGTGGGGGTGATGAACGTCTGATTATTATTGATTAATAGTAAAAAAAAATTATATTATTCACATTTAAAATAATTATTATTGAATTTATTTCTCAATGTATTCCCAATTTATTTATCACAATAGTGAATCTAAGAAATTATAATATTTCAAATGGAAATAGGATGTTTAAGGTTCCTAAATTATTTAGGGATATTATAAGCCAATTTAGTGGTTCTTATTTTATGATGTAACATTTTGTAGTGTTACATGTGAAGGATAAAATATTTTTGGAGATTTTTGACATGTTTATTAAATCACACATGTGTCTAATGGTCTAAAATGAATTTTATTACTTTCAAAAGATCAAATTGAAATTTTTGAAAGTATAAACTAGGTATAAAAGATAATTTTAGACTCTTTAAAATTAATATCTATTTTTTTATTAATTTATTAAAATATGTTCTCATATCCTCCCCTCTCATGTTCTATGAGAGAGATTTGGAAGGTAGAACATATTTGGATTGATTCCACTTTCTAGATCATGTTCATGTTCCTCACAATATCAGTGGAAAATTATATAGATCATGGATTTCCGATTTTAATAGCCAAGAATTTTTTATTGATAACCTAGGAGTTTTGGTTCCCATTTGGAAGAAATATTTGTCTCCTATCTTGGTTCCTTTCATCCAAGACACGTCAATAGTGAGCGAATAAAACCAACAACATCAAATGAAAAAGGTATCAATTATACTTTCATTAGATTATATTATTCTTGCTCAAATTGAATTACACATGATCCATTAATAATTAAATACAATGGGGTTTGTGGATAAATATTTTTTAATATTTATTAAAACCTAGAATTTTGAATTATCATGTGTTTAATGCTTCCATTGTGCGACATTTTCCTTCAATATTACAATATAGTAGGCCACTAGAAAAAATGTATTCAATAATATACAGTCTTATAGTTCATTATTATGAAATATAAAAAACAATAGTTATGTTACAAAGAAAACTACTTTCATAGATTTACAATAATCAATTAAATAAAATTTTCTCTCATGTTCCAAATAATACGTAAACCGATAAAACCATATTTGGACCCTGTCCGTTGTCTAATCGATATATCTAAGGGGATAAAAATAATATTATACAATGAGAATCAGTCAAAGTATCTAATTTATTTTGTGGAAGACCATTCATGACACCCATACCAAGATTTGGACCATCATAACCAATATCATCACCGTGGTTTAGACCACTATGACACAAACTCTTTCCTTGATGTGGACTTCTATGACCAATATCCTTAATGTGGTGTTGACCTTCATGACTAAAACCTATAACAAATTCATCTGTAATCACAACATTGTTCAAAGGAATTTTTCCACTTTTATCATATTAACACAGGAAAGGTGAAATTATTACATTTATCACAATTTTTATGATTCGTCTGTTTCAATAAATTTAACTACATTCTACAACTATACCACTTTACCATTTATTCATAACCACAACCATTAACATACATTCAAATAAATATTATAATTAGTATATTACCCATTTCATAATTTATCACTTTCCCCCCTTAAGTATTTAATGACCCATATATATTTACATGTACATATAAATACCCCTTTATATCACATCCACATGTTAAACATATTTATAAATGGTTTAGTCTCACAATCACAATAATATTTCATTGAAAATATAAATAAGAATTCTAATGGGAGTGGTAAACCACCAAGGAGGACCTTGGTTCTTTTTAATCATCTTTTAAGGATCCAACGAGATCCACAAAAGGCTTGACACATCATTTAGAAACCAAATTTTTCATTTCTGAGCATTGAATAAAATGTGCAGTATAATTGAATAAAATCACAATCAATTAAACCTGAAATAAAACATAAATATTTTGGGAAAACATATATAAACCACATACCTGATGTTTGTGGGCTATTAATAATCCAAAAAACCATTTATTCATGCCAAAAAAACCATCAATGTCTAAAAAATGAATATACAAAAAATTTATAGAGGCCCTAAAAAGAATAAAAATACATACAATGGTTCTTAGATAAACAAATAAGTATGGGTAGTGGTAAAATCACCCAGATCATGGATTTTCAACCCAAATCACATTAAAAACCATGAATTTAAGTAGAATTATCTATGGGAAACATGAGAGAAATGGATCCTAACCCTTGTTGATATAGTTCAAAATGAGGGTAAAATTTTGGTAAGAAACATTTATCCATGAGGGGGGAAATGGGAAATTCCCCCGAATTAATGTAGAGTATGGTTTGTAATCACGGTTGGCCAAACCATTATACAACAATTCATACTCCTCCACCCAATGGTGGGCCAACCAGTGAGGTTTGGCTAGTCTACCCACAGTGTTTGACCAGCCATTTGGTTTCTATGTAACTTCCATTTTTATGGAGGTAAGTATGAAAAGTTTCATATTTTATTCTTCATAGTTATCAATAACCAAGAAAAAACTATGTAGTATGCACTAGTTTTATTCTTTTCTTCCATTTTCACATCCTGAACCACTATGACCCCGCCAAATCTCATTGTATTCTTGGAAACCATTATATTATCATTTTAAAAGATAATCTTACAAGAATTTAAATGATATGTACATCTTATAAATGTAAGTATATTATATATTTGTTTTTTCATGTCATATTTTTTTTATATAATGCTCTAAAAAATATTCCATCAAACTATAGAGGGGGATATATATAATTTTATCCATGGAAACCCTCATGTATATCTTATATTATCTAGTTAGGTATTCATTCTGTTGAAACACTATTAAGGTAATGTGAGGGAAACAAATATTGAGTGGTGGATCATGCTCAAGAATTCACTGATAAAAAACTCACATCATTACATAGTGATTCAGGGTCTCAACAACCTAAAGAATGAATATAGGAGTTCATGAGTAATATTATTTTTCTTTTTATATACAATAATTTTATGTTTAATATTTTGATATTTATGTTTCAAAGAAATAGTCTAATATGGTGGGAATTAATAGAGTAATCTAAGGTGCATGAAGGTCTAAACATAGTGTAATAAAATGATGTAATATAATATTATTTTTCTCCGCATACATTGATGTTTGATAAGGCTGATTATTTTTTTCATTTGATTAACTTAATGACTTTTTATGGAGTATTATGCTTAGTTTAACACATATATTTTTTCATTTTTTGAAGACTTACAAATGAATTCTTCACTAATCACTAATTCGAGTTAGGATTGAATGTTGATATCATATCAAATAATGTTCTTTTTTACATTTTGATATTTTTTATGGTGATTAATAAGTTTGTTAAGTCCAATGACAATACAGTAGGGAAAACTGGTATGTTTGGTGTTATAATTTCTAAAATAAGATGTCATAGTTATTCATTTGGATAGAAAATACTGATTAAGGAATATAGAAATTGAGGTATATAGAAAATTCTATGACCCTATAATAGAAAATATTTTAATATATTTGGGAAAATTCCTCTTATACTTTTCCATTGATAGATTATTGAGCACTCCAAGACTAATTTCTAGAATTATTTAAAGAATATACATTAGTGTGGGTGATTGGGTCATCATCATCACTTCTATAAACCTCATTAATAGACATGAAAAAGATTATTTTTTATTAAAGAGGGTGCCAAGGGAATTTGGATGCATCTATGGGGGTAGTTTCATGTTCATAGGTATATAAGGAATATATACCGGTGAAAAAAACTCTCTCCCATGTAAAAAATATAAGAGTGAGACAAAATTTGAGAAATTTATATATAGTAGAACAAACACCCATGAAAAAATTCATATTCCAGGGAATGTTAAATGTGTTTTCTTTACTGAATCATTAATGGTTCTATATTTGATTGATAGTGGTGTGTCACCTTCCATTATCTATTCTAAAGTGATTCTGCAAGTGAACATAAATGGATCTAGATTTTCTAATATGTGTTACGATAGAAATATATGATCTCTCCGAAGATAATGAACTAGATTCATTATTATTCAATGATTGATTCATATCAGGGTATGAAATTTAGATGTTTATTTATCTAGGTTTTCATATCATGTGAATAAATTGAATTAATAAAAATATATGATTAATTTGTGGATAATATGTTTTGTTGGTATGAGGTTTTTATGTGGGGAATTCAGTTATTTATTTTGTTGTTTTTTCATCTCTTTATTAGTAATTATAATGTTAAAAAACAAGTCCATCAAGAACACTAGACAATGTTTATTCCTTGTGTTTTTTTGTTTATTTATTTCCATTTTCATTGTGCATCCATCATCAGTGTTCGTTTTGGCTAGTGTTTCTACAAATACCTAGTAATAATTCATTGTGAACATGTTTTATGGTGAAATGGATTGATATAATAGATCTATGTTTTTATTGATGATGGGATCAAGTAGTGATTTTGATGATGATGGATTTGGACTAGATTAGACTTTTTTCATGTGGGTTTTGATTTACTATTATTGGAGACACAAAAAATCGTTTCCCATGAAAATATGATGAATTCCAATGAGAAGTAGGGTAAATGTACTACTAGACTAGTTCTGTATTTACTAGAATGAATCGTAGTTGGACTATAGGTTGTAAGAGATAAATATGAAATATTAATTGGTTTTTAAATTTTGGTAAATTTTCAATATTCATGGAATGTATTACACTAATACACATTGTGTGGGGTCCTGGTTGGGGCTCTAGGGTTTTCATGGAGGAGAAAAGTATCACACTTTATATGACATAGGTATCACACCATGTGTACCTTAAATGGATGTTTTTTTGTATATTTGTGGATACATCGGAACAAAAATGGTCAGGTGCATGACATGGACTCGATGAGATGTGTACATTGATATTGCTTTATAGACAGACTTGGAGAGACGCATATACTCTATCAAGTGTACACATCTGCTGACATAGGCACAGGTAATGAGTCCAAGGTAGACACAATGTTGAATGGACAAGATCTTTACTCCCAAAACACACCATGAACTTCTTAAAATATAACATAGGGACAACCCCCCATGTGGACAAGATTCCATAGGGCTGTCTTACATCGATCCATCCCAATGAGGGTATTGTATGAAATTTTGTACTGAAAAAAATATACTGATCCTATAAAATGGATTGGTTTCAGATAGATTTGTAGGAATATCTCTTAGAGGCCAGGATGAGATCCTCTATGGCATTTTTTCTGGGTGGTGTTTTTTATAATCGACATGACCAACTATACATGGTCATTGATCCCTTACATAGAAGGTTAATACATATTGGATTTGATTTTATTACCACATGGCCCTTGTTGTAATACAAGCATATATATATTAATTTTAGTATACATCTATTGTGTAGTTACCTATGGTGAAACCTGATGATCCTGAAATCTCGGATGGATGCCATATGTATTAGCTGACTCACAATGTTAGTTCTCCAAAGCATGTGTCAATATAAACATTCACTTAGAATCATTGGATGGTAGTGCAGTTTTGACCATACCTTTTGAATTAGTGTCAACTATGAAAATATATATATGTTTTATTGTTTGTATCTCTTTGCAATTGACATGTCCTATGATGAGTTGATAACTCTTTATGATTAATTTTAATTGATTTTTGGGTGTCCTACATGGTATTGTTATACTCACACATACATGGGAGTTTCCTGCACGTGTCATGTATTATATGGACGAGTGTTAATTTTATGGGGTTCTTGGTGGGACAAGAGTAGAAGTATATTATATTTTGGATAGGCAGTCTGTGGTTTGTAGCAGGTATGAGATATGGTTGTATTCCCCCCATTTATCAGGATGTACATCATTGTAGTTTTTTGGGGACATTCATTTTGGTTCTTTTTCATTTTTAAAATTATTTTTGTAATCTGATTGTTTAATTTGAGATATATACATGAATATGGATTCTGTTAAATTTTAAATTTCATCATTTCATATTCTTAGAGTTGTCTGTGTGCCTATATCGGTGCCTTAGTCTCAGGCCCCTTTTTGTGTGTTATCCTAATCGACATTTTTCACATTACCCTTCCATATTAGATGTAGGATTGGTTTAGTTACATTCAGATTATCAGTAATCAAGAGGGCCCTGGTGGGTAGGTCCATTATATAATGGTATCAAGGTAGGGTTCTCTCTTAGGACCAGAGATTGGAATTTTTCAAGATGTGAGATT
Organism: Viscum album; assembly: GCA_963277665.1. NCBI lineage: Eukaryota > Viridiplantae > Streptophyta > Magnoliopsida > Santalales > Viscaceae > Viscum > Viscum album. The sequence continues at coordinate 510,219,828 of OY728142.1, read as the reverse complement.
GTTTGGGTTTTATGAGAAAAATGTACAGCGCATTGAATTTATATTTTTGGTGAGGTAATATAGTTTTATTGTGGCGACTCACATATCCATAGATGAGGACTACGATCACCTACCTTTTCAATTTGAGAACATATACATTATTGGTTTTTAAAACATCTATAAATTCATTATATAGGAAAGGGTTGGGTTTCCATTTCCTTCTTGAGTCATGTCCCTCAAATGTACACAGTAAGTGTGGTACATCTTGTCTATTTTAGGATTCCTCCATAATGATATCATTCTAGGATTCAGTAGAAATATCATGATGATGATCAACTCAATGAAGATGTTTTGATATAGAGACCAATTTAGAATTCAGTTCCACCAGGTGGTGTTCCAGTCATACCTCCACCCATCAAGGAACGGATTATACCCATAGTTTTAGTGGATGAGGTGCATTGGATTAGTCAGTGTAATTATATTCACTACAAATAACTCTTCATATTTAGTGGTGAAAAAAACCAATGTTAGATATGGAATTTTTATAGACATTCATTTGATTCTTTCATCTCATTAAAAAACTAACTGACCAAATTGTGGTCCTAGTAGTGAGATTTATCAATGGATCCATTAGATGATGGTGGAGATTGGTGGTTCTAATATATAATGATGTTTCTCATTCCAGGATATAGTTTTTTCATATCTTGATGGGGGAATAACATCTATCTATAATACGAATGGTGTTCACCAAGGATGTTTTATTATTACAGAAGGGTAGCATGAATGTGGTAGAGTATTCATTATGGTTTACCAAAATATCTTTATAATCGATGTATAATGTTTTGGATACATTTTTCAAGTGTGCAACATTGATAGAGGTATATGTCGATACATCATTTCTACTGTGATAACTCTATACATTCATACTTATGCTAGGATGTTACAGAATTCCTTGGTGATAGAGAGATTTTAAGTCAACTTGACACCTCTAATTTGAGATTGAAGTGGCCAAATAGGGTCTATGACCACTGTAGTAGGTATGTTATGGATAACAAAGGGATCTAAACATGTGAAAATTTTTATTATGTCATATCAAGTTCAAGGTTATATGGATATTGGCTCCCCTGATTGGTATAGTCAGCCTATGGATCAGAATAGAAACTCAAGTGACAATAGGGGACATGTAATGCCCCGACCCTAGTTACCCAAAGTCGATGAATTATTAACTAACATTGGCATGATCACAAGAGATAATGTTTTGAAATAATTATTAGTTTATAACCCTTCGAAGTACTAGACACATACATATGTTTTACAATACTTCATGAAATAAAAAACAACAATATTGTTCCCCTTTTGACCACACTCAAATATCTTACCCTATCCCTGCAGGTCAATCATAATATACGTTTTCACATCCGTGGAAAATGAAAACATAATAAAGGGGTGAGATCCTATGCTCAGTATGGATAACAATATAGAAGAAACAATAATAAATAAGAATAAACATTTAAGGAAATGTATAAGACAAAAACACAATCCTTTTAAACATTAAACATCAGTAAAATATGGAAAAGATAAATCAAGTAATTTCATTTACTTATTCACATGGATATTCTACTAGTCAAATAATCACATGTAATATCAATAGATAATTTCATAATGATGGAATGCATAATAATAGACATCATGACCATACAGTCAAGTCCTAATTCTACAACTAAAAATAATAATTTTCAAGTCTTTGTTCCAAGAGTCTAGTTTTCCTCCTAAGACCTACCGATGTTCCAAGGAGCTATAGCAGGCTCCACCTGTAACTTACTAAGTCCAATGCATTCCTCATTTGAAAAGGATGAAAAATAACATTAACATTAATATTAAAACATGTATATGAAATGTTAATAATTTAACCATAGAACATGAATGGTATAAAAATAATACACCCACAATCAAACATATCACAAAACCATCAATAAAATATGGATGATTGTATAAAAAATCAACTTCAAACAAGTGTAAAATTCATCTAAGTATGTTTAAATAGATAAAATAAATACTATTTGAGAGAAATATATCATTTTATTTTGAAATAATTTAAAATTCATGTAATTATAAAATGAAACATTTATTCTAAAATTATTCTTATAATCTTGTAAGGGAAGCTTCAAAGGTGTTACAACTGCGGAATATATCTGCATCTGCTGTATAAGTTACAAAACATTTTTATATTAATTTGATGAAAAGTTTATAAAGTACCTTTTTCGGAAAACTATCGAACTATTCCTTTAAAAACATTTTATAAAAAGTAAAAAAATGGTATAGATTACTTTAAACCATATTATAGTAAATAGTAAATTATTTTCGAAATACATTTTGAGAAACACGGATGTTGATGATAAAAAAATTCAAGTAGATGATTACGTATAAATAACCTCAGATAATAAAGTGATTGAAAAATTAACCAATACCTTGTGATTTTCTGGCATTGAGGGTAGGTTAACCTCATGTATAATAGTTAAATAATTTTTTTTAAATTATAAAATAACAACTTACATAAATATGATATCATATATGATCCTATAATATTTCATTGTTAATAATATTTCAGTAGTTTCATTGTATCAGGTGTTAACTGATTAATTTACCTTTATATGTTTTGTTATGTAAGTATTGTTTGTTATAGATAGGATGTATTTTCTTCATATTCAGAATGTTATTATGTTCGTAAAAATTATTTTTAAATCATCAATAAAAATCATTCTCTAATGGTTATGATGTGGAATTAATCGCATCACATTCATGGAGATTGTAATCAGTACGCACGCACGAGCGAAAATATCATTCTATTGATTAATAAATTATAAGTAATTGGATGGAATTTCGTATATATAGAATAATTAACATGTTATATTTATTATGTAGATAAATTATACATCATTATTATACCCATACATATAATGAAGTGTTGAATAACAAACTACACAATGAAGTGGAGATGGTAAGATGTAGGTATGCATGTTGTAGAGACCCGAAACATGACTTAAATGGACATTACATTAATTTTTCGGAATACTTAGTATATAACAAAAACACACACACAATGACCGTAATAGTTTAGTGTCTTTGGAAACTTGGAATATAATCTTCTAATCGTGCTGAAAGATCTTCAACATCTCCCATAAAGATCTTCCTTTTTTTCTACCTAAAACCTTTCTTTATATCCTGGGGAAAAGAAAACATAAAAGGGTGATCTAAAATGCTCAGTAAGGGTAAACAAAAGAAATATCAATCACATAATATTCATAAGAACATAATAATTTTGAAATCTTAACCTGCAAAAGAGATCATAATATCATAACATGGGAGAAATCATAGAAGTGAAATGTAATCCCAATAATCATAACATAAAACATGAAACTTTGTGTCATAAAAACATAATCATTGAGAATAATTTCTTAGTAGTCAAGACTCATTGCCAAGACTATCTTAGCGGACAAAGTCCATTTCTGAACCGAGTTCACTCCCCGTTTCAGTCCTGTTTCACTGAACCGATTTAACCCGCCGTTCCAGCCATGTCTATCTCATGAGATATAAAATCATTACCCAATGCATTGGAGGGAGATATAGGTCCCACCCATCTCATAATGATACCATTCTTATGTGTGCCACAATATTCTAAATCATGCATCATTTCATAACTCATGTAATAAAAATGGGATTCTTAAACAACATGACATCATAAAACAATTCATATATGATAAAGGATTTCATAAAAATAATTCCATCACAACATAATCAAATCAATGTAATAATAGGGATATAAATATAACCCTATATTTTCTAATATGGAAAATAATTTTGATAAAACACTTGAACTCCATTCTTGAGGAAAATATCCTTTCAACTTCAAAAACACTTTTCCTTTCGTAACATGTCAAACAATTCTAACTAAAAGAAGTTGATTAAAAATAAACTTGAAAACTTTTAAGGGAAGCTTCTTGTAAATAATGTTTTAAAAATCCATTCATTCCATGTAAGTTAAAATATACATTTTTCTCATACTTTTGTCAGAAAAGTCAAAAAGTACCTCGTACAAAAAACGACAAAAGATTCCTTTAATATATTTTACTAAAAACTCATCAAAGGGTAAAATGGGATTTAAAAAATTGTAGGTGGATAGAAATAATATTACATATTGAGGAAACATGGATATGGATGATAAAATACACCCCAGTAAATACCAAAGTATAAACAATCTCGGATAAAAATGAGATTGTGATATTTCCCTTACCTTAGGTCCAATTTTCTTCGTAAGTGTCCGAACCTCCTGTATAATGATTTAAATAATTTTATTGACTTATTCTAGAATCATAATAATTTTTATGATATCACATATGGTCATATTCTTAGCTTCTTATTAGTAATATTTCATTACTACTTGTTTATTCGGGTGTTTATTACTTTTTGTTCTTATGCGTGTTTTATCAAATAAATTCTTATCCTTCTTTTTAGGTTATAGATACCTCATTTACAGAATGGTATTAGTGTAATATATATCATATTTATTCACTCAATTCATTTGTATAATCATTATGCAATGAAGATCATGTAGAACGAGTCGCACCACATCGTGGAGACGATATTCCGTACGTACCAACGAACGATGATATCGTTCCCATGATCGTGGAATTGTATTGGAGTGTATGTATACTATTTCAGAATCAATATCACTTTAAAATAGTCATATATAGTCATTATTTACACCATTATACCCATCCAAGTAAGGTGGTGGTGGAAAATAGATTACACGACGACATGGAGACGGTATTCCGTACGTACGCAGGCGCGGTGATTTAATTTTCCGTAGGATGGATAGATGGTGAAATAGGGCTGTTTCATACTTATAATAACATATCAGTATATTATTGATACTGATTTTATTACTTAATAATGAAACAACATAATAAGAATAAGTGGAAGATGAAATAAATTTGAAAGAATTGGAAACGGACATTACCTCTTCTTTGAAGCACCTCTTTGAGCCCTCCTCTTAGGGCACTAAAATTGGCCTTTGAAGAATACCAGGACCTCTAGGATGTTTCTAGGGAAGTTTAGAAGATAATTTGGCAGGGTTTTGCCGAGCATGAAGGCTCAAAGTGGTGTGAGTAAGAGAGGAAGGAGGTGCCCTTTTATAAGGGAGGAGAGGGGAACCTTTGGAATAACTAAAACTATTATTTTATTATAATGTCAAATTCGGTTTTAAATAGCTCTAAATTGATTTATTTCGAAGATAAGGTGGGTATGGGTCGAAATCCTCTCATCCAATAGAATTTAGACAAGTTTAGTTTCCAATTGTAACCTTATCATTTAGATTTAACATTTTGATAAATAATTTTACTTTTATCGTATCTTCTTTTCTTCTTCTACTATAAGGTTAATAATATTACTATAAGCAGCCAAACTAACCCCAATTTGTTTATTATTAATATATATAACTTTATCTAAGTCATTTGGCCGAACCTTAGACTTTTAGGAAAAAAATAAAAATTAATAATATAATATTTGTTTTAAAAACTATTTTATGTCAATTTTGACACTATTTAGTAATTGATTTTTGTGAAAATCATAACAGAATTATTAGTTCTAAATAAGTTAATTAAATCAATAATAACATGTCATATTAACCTATAAAATTAGTATAATTCATAAAAAGTCTCAAATTACATTTATTTGGGTATTTATAACATCAATTATGTCAATATTTCATTAGTAAGATAATTACTACATCATCTTTGTGTCATAAATAAATTACCTTATTTAAAGTATAAAAATTACAAATAAAATATAATTATGTAGTAAATATTATTATCTTTCTAATGAATATTTACAATCGAATTTATCTTATGTATAAACTTATATTAAAAATTTTATTAAATAAACATTGATTTTAACTCTTTTAACTCTTCTTTAAATTAAATAATAATAAATGTCCTAATCAAATCCAAGTGGGCCTAAATGGTCATATATTATTCCTAAGGTTATTTTTGGTCTAATTACACTTATCCAATAAAATTAGTACATGTGTTAGGGTAATAATAACATCATTTTTACCCTTAATTACCCTATTTACTTTTAATCATGGTAAAAAAGTAAAAAGTTACTATTCACCAAAAATTATTTTCATCTCATTGAACCCCATTTTACTTACTGACATCAACCGTGTCTCTCTGATTTTTAAAATTCCACTCACATAAGCGGTAAAATTATGTTATATGAAAAATTCAGTTTTTTTAATCTACCACTTAGTGGTTTCACTATTCATCAAAAAATGAAAGTTTTAGAAAAATACCAAAAATTAGGCCTAAGATATATTTGATATTATGAACTTAAAAATGATGTCTATTTTACCAAATTCAAAACATATCAGTTTCATTAATTAATTTAAAAATTAATTCTCGTTGTCAAAACAAATAGCGTGTTTTTAAAAGATAATAACTATCAAAAGATTGACACTTGTTTATGTCTGGTTTAAATGTGAAATTACATCCAATGAAAAACATTGTATTAAATTGTAAAAATATATTCTCAATATAATTTAAAACCACTCAAATTTATAATTTATCACTATTAATTATTTTGATTAAAAATGTTGTTTTTAATTAAAATTTAGCAATATTCACTATTCATCAGAATATGAAAGTTATCTGAAAAGTACCAAAATTTCACCCTAAGCTAATTTTGATATTCCGAATCCAAAAATGAAGTCCATTTTGAAAAACTAAATTTACAATATTTAAAAAAGTGGTTATTACTATTCATAACGGCTAGTTTTAATAATATTTTAATAGCATATCGTTGTTTAGTGAAACTCGTTATTGCGTACTACACACGCTATCGAGGAAGGTCGTGATTGCGTGTAATGAAAGGAAAGTCAAGGATGCGTGTTGTGCAAGCTCCTTTTGGTGTAGCATAAAACAGAAGACATTAGTGAAATTAAAAATAATATTTTTCATAAAATCTCGGGGTGTTACATTCTACCCCCCTTAAAATGAATTTCGCCCGTGAAATTCGTCAGGGTTATAAATGGTTTACTCTTAGAATGTTTCTTTAATAGAAACCCACATCTTAAAAAGGAATACCAAAACCAATCTTTAAAAACAAAAGTATGAAATGTAACTGTTACCCAAATTAACTCATCACTGGGTTTCCACGTAGGAGAACGTAGGTGAAAATATGGATATGGAAGAAAAATATAACCATCAAGTTATGATGGGGAGTGGTAGAGAACATGGCTATGAAAAAGACATCAATCACAAAGCCATAAATTTGTGATGATCTATGGTACCATTTGATTCATCGGATATAAGAGCACTAGGACAACATTTTTGGTTTTCAAAATCATTTCCCTAAAGATGAAGAATTTTAATTAGAATAAATACTTACTTTATTTTGGTACAATCTCACTGTTGTTCGTGCTTTGAACAATTTCCACTTCATCTCTTAATGAAATGAAGTTTAATTTGTTATTCATGAAGTGTTAATAGATCATGTGATAGAATGATGGGTCATTCCATCTCTTTCAATCAAAAGGTTAGAAAAAGTTATAAGTCCATCTTAAAGTTAAATTAATCGTATGTGGTTCCAAAAATGAACTTATACTTCATATATCATACCGCTTAATAAAATAAAACTAGTTTCTACTAACCTGGGACTTCTTGTAGGCCAGTGGTAGGCGATAAAGGCCAGTCGCACTTCAGTTGTGGGTTCGATTCCCACAGCCTTGTCCGACACGATGGGCTGTCGCCCGTCCTGGATGTTGTCCTTTTTCTAAAACTAAAATACTATAACATCCCATCAATAATATCAAAAAAACTTCTATCCTTAAACAATACTAAATTATTTCCAACATAATCCATTCCAATCTTTAGGCTTATCCAAAATACTACAGTCCACTCTCATAAGATAGTGAAAACGATTAACAGAGATTTAATACCATCGTTGATCCCCATATATGATAAGATATGTCTTGTTGGTCACATTCCAAACATTCGAAGGCCATAGTCATGTATTCTCTTGAAAAATGAATACCCATTGAACCTTAGTGAAAACATGAATGCAGTTAAAAGTTAACACTTTTCACATACCAAAATCCTCAAAATTCTATATACTCAAACCATGATATCACTTAGTCCTTATATCAATCATCAGCTCATGAATACAATCAAACATCTCATTATCTTCATATTACTTCATTATGTGCATATCATCTACTTTCCAAAAATATATGAATAACCTTTCATGGTTACTGGTACCATTAATCATACACTTTCGAAACTTGAGGAAAGACAACAGTGTAACAATCCTTAGATGTCTCTTTATTCCATAGTACCGTGAGATTACTTATACAACATTACACTTGATAAACATGTAATCATTCCACTACCTTCTTAAACCATTGACTAAACATCAACAATTCTTTCATCTCACATATCATTTGTAGTCTCTTCATCATCAACAACATAAATATTACCCATACGACCATATTGATTCTCTTCATGAGACTTTACCTTAGTGCATTGGTTTGAATAATGCCCGTACATTCCACATTTAAAGCATTTAACCATTGCTGATGTCGTAGCAATACCATTATACTCATCCATGGTGTTAACTGAACCTTTTCCTTTTCACTTACTGGCTTTATGTCCTTCTTTTCCACACCCAAATCATCTTCCAGTTCCTTTGAAACATTCTCCTTGATGCCTCTTCTCACATGATATACATAGGGGAAATTGATCTTTCTTCCCTCTATGATCATCATCAAAACTCCATCTTTCACGTATTAGCTGAGTCAGGAAACTTACCAAATTTTACTTTATTGATCATATTATGAGATTGCTGATTCGGCATAATAATTATGTTTGGACTTCAAAATCCCATTCCATTTGGTTTCTCACGAAGAGTATCATTCCATTGTCTATCATATCCTCCATTATCATGAATCATCTTGTTTCCAGCCATTTTCTAAAACCCAAAAAGAATAGTGTGAGAAGCAAAAATAATAACAAAGGGGGAGTAACTTCAATATCTAACATCTTTGGTTTAATCTAATATCGTTACCATAGTTCTAGGACTATATCCTGTACATATACATATCCTTAGGGACATCCCTAGATACCTTAGAAATATCTCTAGGGATCTCACTAAAGTTCTCGCATCTTAGTTTCCAAAGGTTGACTAAACCTTTCCTCTGATACCAACATTATAGACCTGGAACTTGAAGTACATGGACATTACATTACTTTTGCGGAATACTTAGTACATAACAAAAACACACACACAATGACCATAATAGTTTAGTGTCTTTGGAAACTTGGAATATAATCTTCTAATCGTGGTGAAATATCTTCAACATCTCCCATAAAGATCTTTCTTTTTTTTCTACCTAAATTATTTCTTTATATCCTGGGGAAAAGAAAACATAAAAGGGTGAACTCAAATTCTCAGTAAGGGTAAACAAAAGATATATCAATCACATCATATTCATAAGAACATAACAATTTTGAAATCATAACCTGCAAAAGGGATCATAATATCATAACATGGGATAAATCATAGAAGTGAAATGTAATCCAAATAATCATAACATAAAACATGAAACTTTGTGTCATACACACATATCAAAGAGAATCATTTCTTAGTAGTCAAGACTCATTGTCAAGACTATCTTAGCAGACAGAGTCCATTTCTGAACCGAGTTCACTCCACGTTTCAGTCCTGTTTCACTGAACTGGTTTAACCCGCCGTTCCAGCCATGTCTATCTCATGAGATATAAAATCTTTACCCAATTCATTGGAGGGAGATATAGGTCCCACCCATCTCATAATGATACCAATCTTATGTGTGCCACAAAATTCTAAATCATACATCATTGCATAAATCACGTAATAAAAATGGGATTCTTAAACAACATGACATCATAAAACAATTCATATATGATAAAGGATTTCATAAAAATAATTCCATCACAACATAATCAAATCAATGTAATAATAGGGATAGAAACATAACCTTATATTATCTTAGATGGAAAATAATTTTTATTAAACACTTGAACTCCATTCTTGAGGAAAATATCCTTTCAACTTCAAAAACACTTTTCCTTTCTTAACTTTTCATACAATTCTAACTAAAAGAAGTTGATTAAAAATAAACTTGAAAACTTTTAAGGGAATATTGTTGGAAATAATTTTTTAAAAATCCATTCATTTCGTATAAGTTAAAATAAACATTCTTCTCGTACTTTTGTCGGAAAAGTCAAAAAGTACCTCGTACGAAAAACGACAAAAGATTCCTTTCATATCTTTTACTAAAAACGCATAAAAGGGTAAAATTGGATTTAAACAATTGTAGGTGGATATAAATAATATTTCATATTGAGGAAACATGGATTTGGATGATAAAATACACCCCAGTAAATACCAAAGTATAAATAATCTCGGATAAAAATGAGATTGTGATATTTCCCTTACCTTAGGTCTGATTTGCTTCGTAAGTGTCTGAACCTCCTGTATAATGATTTAAATATTGTTATTGACTTATTCCAGATTCATAATTATTTTTATAATATCACATATGGTAATATTTTTATCTTCTTATTAGTAATAATTCATTATTACTTGTTTATTCGGGTGTTTATTACTTTCTGTTCTTATGCGTGTTTTGTCGAATAAATTCTTATCCTTTTTTTAGGTTATAGAGACCTCATTTCCAGAATGGTATTAGTGTAATATATATCATATTTATTCTCTCAATTAATTTATATAATCATTATGCAATGAAGATCATGTAGAAAGAGTCTCACCACATCGTGGAGACGGTATTCCGTACGTACGCACGAGTGATGACATCATTCCCATGATCGTGGAATTGTATTGGAGTGTATGTATACTATTTCAGAATCAATATCACTTTAAAATAGTCATATATAGTCATTATTTACACCATTATACCCATCCAATTAAGGTGGTGGTGGAAAATATATTACACCACGACGTGGAGACGGTATTCTGTACGTACGCACGCGCGGTGATTTCATTTTCCATAGGATGGATAGATGGTGAAATAGGGTAGTTTCATACTTATAATAACATATCAGTATATTAGTGATACTGATGTTATTACTTTATAATTAAACAACCTAAGAAGAAGAAGTGGAAGAAGAAAAAAAGTTGAAAGAATTGGTGACAGACATTGCCTCTTCTTTGAAGCGCCTCTTTGAACCCTCCTCTTAGGGAACTAAAATTGGTCTTTGAAGAATACCGAGACCTCTAGGATGTTTCTAGGAAAGTTTAGAAAACAATTTGGCAGGGTTTGGCAGAGCTTGAAGGCTCAAAGTGGTGTGAGGAAGAGAGGAAGGAGGTGCCCTTTTAATAGGGAGGAGAGGGGCACCTTTGGAATAACTAAAACTATTATTTTATTATAAAGTCAAATTCGTTTTTAAATAGCTCAAAAGGGATTTATTTCGAATATAAGGTGGGGATGGGTCGAAATCAAATCATCCAAGAGAATTTAAACAAGTTTATGTCCCAATTTTAACCTTATCATTTAGATTTAACATTAAGATAAATAATTTTACTTTTACCGTGTCTTCTTTTGTTCTTATAATATAAGGTTAATAAACTTACTATAAGCAGCCAAACGAACCCCAAGTTGTTTATTATTAATATATATAACCTTAGCTAAGTAATTTGGCCGAACATTAGATTTTTAGGAATAAAATAACAATTAATAATATAAGATTTGTTTTAAAAACTATTTTATGTCAATTTTGACACTATTTAGTCATTGATTTTTGTGAAAATTATAACAGAATGATTAGTTCAAAAAAAGTTAATTAAATTAATAATAACATGTCATATTAACCTAGAAAATTATTTTAATTCATAAAAAGTCTCAAATTACATTTATTTGGGTATTTATAACATCGATTATGTCAATATTTCATTAATAATATAATTAATACATCATCTTTGTGTCATAAATAAATTAACTTATTTAAATTCTAAAAATTAAAAATAAAATATCATTATGTAGGAAATCATATTATATTTCTAATGAATTATTACAATCTAATTTATCTTATGTATAACCCTATATTAAAAAGGTTTCAGTAAATAAACATTGATTTTAACTCTTTTAACTCTTCTTTGAATTAAATAATAATAATTGTCCTAATCTAATCCAAGTGGGCCTAAATGGACATATTTTATTTCTAAGGTTGTTTTTGGTCGAATTACACTTATCCAATAGAATTAGGACATGTGTTATGGTAATAATATTATTATTTTTACCCTTAATTACCCTATTTAATTTTAACCGTGGTAAAAAAAAGTAAAAAGTTACTATTCACCATAAATTATTTTCATCTCATTGAACCACATTTTACTTACTGACATCAACCGTGTCTCTCGGATTTTTGAAATTCCATTCACAGAAGCGGTAAAATTATGTTTTAGGAAAAATTCATTTTTTAAACTACCACTTAGTGGTTTAACTATTCATCAAAAAACGAAAGTTTCCATAAAAATACCAAAAATTAGGCCTAAGATATATTTTATATTATGAACTTAAAAATGACGTATATTTTACCAAATTCAAAACATATCATTTGAATTAATTAATTTAAAAATTAATTCCCATCGTCAAAACAAATAGCGTGTTTTGAAAAGATAATAACTATCAAAAGATTGACACTTGTTTTTGTCTGGTTTAAATGTGAAATTACATCCAATGAAAAACATTGTTTTAAATTGTAAAAATATATTCTCAATATATTTTAAAACCACTCAAATTATTAATTTATCACTGTTAATTATTTTGATTAAAATGGATGTTTTTAATTAAAATATAGTAATTTTCACTATTCATTATAATATGAAAGTTATCCGAAAAGTAACAAAATTTCACTCTAAGATAATTTCAATATTCCTAATCCAAAAATGAAGTCCATTTTGAATAATTAAATTTACAAAATTTCAAAAGGTGGTTATTACTATTCATAACGGCTAGTTTTAATAATATTTTAATAGCATATCGTTGTTTAGTGAAACTCGTTATTGCGTACTACACACACTATCGAGGAAGGTCGCGATTGCATGTAATGCAAGCCAAGTTAAGGATGCGTGTTATGCAAGCTCCTTTTGGTGTAGCGTACGACATAAGACATTAATGAAATTAAAAATAATATTTTTCATAAAATCTCGGGGTGTTACACATGTACTGTGACTTTGTCATTCATAGGATGGTTTAAAAAATGAATATGGTTACACCATATTTATAATAACATAATTTTATGTAGAAGGTACTGTAGTTATTTTTTTGGGATGGAAACAACCAATAAAGAGGTATTGTAAGATGAAAACAATAGTAAAATAGGTGATGAAATAATTACCTATTCTTCGGGTGGTTTCTTTTGATTTGATCCAAAGGGCTCCATAGGTAGTCTTTATGATCAAAGTAAGTGTTATATGTTGAAGTAAAGGTATTTCAGAGGATATATGGGAAGGTTTTGGCCTAGCCAAATGGATTTTATTGTGTGAAATTAAGAGAACGGGAAACACCCTTTTATAAGAGAGGTGAGGGGCACCTTAGAAAACAAACATGAAATATAATTTGATTATAAAATAATTTTCTGTTTCTAATTGCTAAAAGTTGATTTATTTCTAGTATAAGGTGTGTATGGGTCTAAATATTCCCAAATAATAGGTTTTAGAAAAGTTTAGTCCACCATATTAACCTTTTCTTTTAGATTTAACTCTTAGTTAAATAGTTTAACTTTTACCATGTCTTCTTGTATTTCAATATTACATGGTTAGTAAACAAATAATAAAATGCAAAGAGAACCTCAAGTGGTTCATTAATGACATATGTATTATTATATAAGTCCTTTTGACTAACCATGTATTATTAGGAATATTATATCATGTAATAAAATAGTATTTATTATAAAAACTCATATATGTCAATTCTGACACTATGTGGTATTTGGTTTTTGTGAAAGTAAAAAAGCATTATTACATTGAAAAAAAATACATTAAATCAACTCTAACATGTCATATTAACCTATAAAGTTTTTGGATTTCATGAAAAGTTTAAATGTACATTTATTTTGATATTTAAAATATCAATTATTTTAATATTTCATTAATAAGGTTATTACTACATCATCATTATGTCATAAATAAATTTAATTATATAATGAATAAAAATTATAAATAAAATATAATTATTTAGTAAATATTTTTATATTTCTAAAGAATATTTATAGTATAAATTATCTCTTGTATGACCTTATATGAAAAATTTTTAGTTATCAGAATTTGAATTTAACACTTTTAACTATTATTTAAATAATTTAATAAAAATTAATGTCTTAATCTAAACCATTTTAATAAAAAAGGATCATATTTTATTCCTATGGTTTATTTTTTCTAAATACACTTAACCATTAGAATTATTACATGTTTTAGAATAATTAGAATGTCATTTCTACCTTTAATTACCCTATTTAATTTTAACCTTGGTAAATAAAATTCAAAAGTGACTACTCACTATAAAATTATTTTCATCCTACTGAACCACATTTTACTTACTAATGTAAACTCGATCGCTCTTATTTTTTAAATTCAATTCACCTAATGTGAAAAATTACATTTTATGAAAATTTTCAAATGTTCCTAGAAGGTGGGTAAAAGATGATAAAAAGTTAAATAAATTTTTATACATCTGATATTATTATAAAATGAGTCCAATGAAATAAATTGGACTAATATAAGTATTATTTATCTATTTTACATTAAAATAATTTTAAATAAAAATAAAAATTATTTAAAAAAAATTTGGTTTTAAACAATAACACTGTGTTTTTCATTATTCATAAAAAATTGAAAGTTTTCAGAAATATAACATTAATTCACCCTAAGCTAATTTTGATACTCCAAATCCAAAACTGAAGTCCATTTTGAAAAATAATATTTAAAATTTTTCAAAATGTGGTTATTACTATTCATAACTGCTAGTTTGATTGATCATGAGGTGCTAGAATTCGATGTTGCGTACAATGAAAAATATTGTATTATTCAAAGTGAAGCGTATCATTGATGCTTGGGGTGTTAAATTCTTCTATCCTTAAAATAACATCATCCAAAAAATTTCTAGATTATCACTCTATGAAAAGATTCGAGTGGTTCTTCATCATAAGTTCCTTGGGTTCCCACGTTGCATCTTCCATCTTATAGTTTCTTCATAGAACTTTTAGCATAAGAGTCATCCGGTTTATCAACAATTGTTCTAAAGTATCAAGAATCATGATAGGCTCTTCACAATAAGACAGATCAGTTTTCAGTTCTATTTCATCATAGGTTATTACATGCATTGGGCTAGGCATGTATTTTATTAAGATTGATACGTAGAATACATCATAATCATTATAATGACTTGATGGAATTTCCAAACAGTAATCTATAAATCCAATTCATTTTATAATTTTAAATAGTCTGTTGTACATGGGAATTAATTTACCTTTCCCACCGAATCATATAACACCCTTCCATGGAGATACTATCAGGAAAATATTATCACCTACTTGATATTCCAAATCCTTATTTCGGTTATCGATAAATCACATTTTCCAAATTAGAGCTGCATTGACGTGGGTTTGGGTATTCATCACCCTTTACATTTTTATCCAACAAGATCTAGGCCTATGAGTTTTCTTTCACCAACATCATCCCAACAAGTGGGTGTGAGACATCTCTTTTCATATAATGCTTCATATGGGTGCCATATAAATACTTTAATAGAATATATTCTTATAGGAAAATTATAAAATAGTTAAAAACTGATCCAACATACTATGAAATTGAAGTGAGAATGATATCCACATGTCTTCTAGGGTTTGAATTGTCCGTTCTGTAATTCCATCAGTTTGAGGGTGGTACGAAGTGCTCAAATGAAGCTTCGTATCGAGGGATTACGGAAGTCTTTTCTAAAATCTTGACGAAAAATAGGGGGTCACGATCAGAAATAATCTATATAGGTGCCCCATGAAGTCTTACAACATCACTTATATATAGTCATTCTAGATGTTCTTATATAAAATCTTCTCTTATTACAAGAAAATATGATGACTTGGTAAGAAGATTAATAATTACCCATATTGCGTCATTTTTTCTAGGAGTCTTTGGTAGCCCCATGAAAAAGTCCATTGTGATGTCATCCCATCTCTACTCAGGTATAGGAAAAGGTTACCGTAATTATCTATTATGTTTTCTTCCAGCCTTCACCTATTGATAAACCATAGATCTTGACACATAATCAGCAATATCCTTCTTCATGTTTCCCACAAAAAATGTTCCTTCAAATATCTAAACATCTTAGTGCTAGTAGTGTTTATAGAGAAATTAGAGCTATGAGAATCATCCAATAATTCCTTTTATAGACAAGGTATGTTAGGAACACAAAGTCTCTTCCCAAATTTCAAAATTCCATATTTATATATGGATTCAATCAATCACCCATCAATCACATCTTTAATTTTCTTTTGAAACTCCTCATCGTCAGTCTGCGAACATTTTATCTTTCCTAGTTACGATTTTTTGGAAACAATTTGAAAATGTTTTTATGCTTCACCTTCCATGATTATTCCTATTTCCATATATACTATATCCATGACCATAGGATCCCTTTCAACTCACCTATTATTCAAAACTACATGATCCTTTCTGCTCAATGCATCTTCCACCTAATTTTTCTTCCCTGGGTGGTACTGTATAGTGAAATCAGAATCTTTGAGTAGTTCAAGATATCTCCTTTTCCTCATGTTGAATTATTTTTATGAAAAAATATTCTTAAAACTCTTGTGATCATTATAAATATCATATTTTTCACCATAGAGATAGTTTCTCCATATCTTCATAGAAAATATTATAGATTCTAATTCAAGATCATGAGTGGGATATTTTTGTTCCTAAATTTTTAGATATCATGATGCATGGGAAATAACCTTATTATTATGTTTAAGGACAAAACCATGACCTTTCATTAAAGCATCACTATAAATAAGAAACCCATCATTCTTTTATGGTAGTGTCATGATAGGTGAATGGACTAATCATATCTTCATTTCATTACAATATTATTCTCCCACTTTTGTCAAATCAAATTTAACCCCTTTATGTGTGTTCTTGGTCAATGGGTTAGCCATTCAGGAAACATTCTCGACAAAACTCCAATAGTAACCTTCTAATCAAGTAAAACTGTGTACCTCAGTTACACTCATGTGTGCTGGCCATTCTTGGACTTATCATGTCATAGAAGGATCAATACAGATTCCATCTTTAGAGGCAATATAGCCATGAAAAAAAATCTCTTGAATCCCTAATTCAAACTATCTTATCTTCCCATATACTTCATTTTTTCTAACAGTCTTTAAAATAGAGCAGAAGTGATTTTCATGATCTTCATAGATTTTGGATTATTCCAAGATATCATCAATAAATACCACTAAAAATCATAATGATATTCCTTGAAAACTCTATTCATAAGATCTCTAAAAACAGATGGTGTATTAGTTTTCCCAAAAAGGAATTACTATAAACTTGTAATGCCCATACCTCGTATGAAATTCTATATTTGGAATTTCATCCTTCTTTACTCACAACTGATGATATCCATATTGAAGGTTAATCTTTGAAAATTATTGATCTCTATGAATTTGATCAAATAAATCATCAATATGATGTAAGGGATACTTGTTCATTCTTGTTATAGCTTTAATCTCCTTATAGTCAATGCCCAACATCATATATCCATCTTTCTTCTTAAAAAAACAAGGGATCCCCATGTAGAAACAATAAGGAGAATAAATCATTTATTACTCAATTCATATATTGTTTCTTTAGTTCCACTAATTCCATAGTGTCCATTCTATAAAGGGTGTTCGATATGGGCCTCGAACTAGAAATTATGTCAATGGAAACTCAATTTCTCATTCTAGAGGATGACCAGGTAAATCCTCTGAAAAACATCAATATATT
The DNA here is from genome assembly GCA_963277665.1 of Viscum album. Taxonomy (NCBI): domain Eukaryota; kingdom Viridiplantae; phylum Streptophyta; class Magnoliopsida; order Santalales; family Viscaceae; genus Viscum; species Viscum album. Next base: position 510,201,753 of record OY728142.1, on the reverse strand, counting down.
ATTACACAATAGGTACATCTTCTATTTGATCATTATTTTCATCACCCATAGTTATTTTACTCCCTTCCTCCCCAATAATTTAATTTAGTAGATCTTCTGGGAGGGTGTATTTGACGTTTCTTCTCTAAAGATAAGGTATTCCTTATCATCATAAATAATTTTAACCTCCTTCCTGTTAAAATAAATTTTTTCATCATGGTCCAAAATCCAATCCATAAAGGGGTTTATATTAAATTCAATCACGATTATGAAAAGAAGTTCACCGGATAAAGCACGTTTATATTCCATAATGGTAACTTATTGAAAAAACTATGTTTCAATGATACTTCCATTAGAAGTTTTGAATAAAAACAACCATTTAAAGTAAATTTGGAAATATAAAATTTTCTTCGAAAACATGGAAGATAATAAAGAATGCAATCATCTAGAATCAAATAAAGAATTTCCTGGTTTTGAGGAAATGATTAAAGTACATGCCACCACATCATTCGGAGCTTCAACCTCAGCAGTAGTGATCTAATAAGCTTGGCTTTGGTCCCTTGTCCATTTCATAGTTATTTTTTCTTGGAGTTTTAGACATTCATTTTCATAATTCCCCATTTCTCTATAATTTTAGCATTCAACATTGACTTCCTCTTTCATTCCCTTGCAATCACGAGCTTGGTGGCCTTTTTCACCACACTTTTAATAACTTCTCATTCTGTTCAAGAAAGTACTGGGGTGTATCTACCTAAATTTACTGTAGATTGTAATCTATAATTTTCCCTTCTTCCCCTTATTTTCATTTCCAGAGTGTTCCATAGATCTCCTCTTCTCTTGATTTACATTAATGTTATAAGACTTAGGGAATTTATTTTTTATCTTGATAGCTCATTATATTATATCTTCATATGACTAGAAGGATTTTGAGACTAATGTACAACAAAGAGATGGTTTTAACCCATAAAATAATTGATCAATCTTACTCCTTGGGTTATTTATATAATTTGTATCATGCCTTGCTAGCCTTATAATGTTATCCTCATACTTTGCAAAATTATCATCCTCTTTTTTCCTTAGACTCAGAATTTGTCTTTCCATATCTGTATGATGGCCATGAGGAAATTATTTTTCAATGAAAATCCCTTTAAACTACCTCAATTACATAGTTGATACTTCTTCATCCTCCTTTGTGTTCATAATTAATGACCAACATTGATTTGCATCTCCTGTGATTCGATGAATTTCCATGATAACATTTTCTCTTTCGCACTCCCCAGAGAATGAAATATTTTCTCTCAGGAACTCATCCATTGTGTAGATACAAATGGATGTGTAGTCCTGATGAGTGCTAGTGGTTGGTGTCTCATAAATCGATCTACCATTGATCCCACACATTGTGAATCAGGGTGCAACATATGGGTAAGTTTATTATTCATAACCTGAGTGAGTTGTCCATGTATGGTTATAAGTTGTTCAACACCAATTGCATCACCATGTCCACTATAATTATCTTAAGTAGTATGGAAATCCCAAAATGGTTTACAGTCGCTGATACAATTTCCATTCCTTCCACTAGGCACCATTACTAAACAATTGTATACACTAGATTAGTTTATGAATCGCAATACATAATTCCAAATTAGAAAAATACCTAACATAAATTGAACAGTTTATACATATAATCCATAACCATATAAAAGTTTTCTTTCAGGTAGTATTTACTCATAAATCATTTATAATGGTTTTTAATGAAAATATGAATTATCCGAATCATAGCCCCTGGGAGTGTCGTAACCAAGAGTGCAGCATGGCCGGTTGTCATGTTCCAGGATACCCCGGGTCAAGCCCAAAACTCCTTATCAGAGTTTTCACTCCAAGATACATCTGTTCTAGAGCCTCCACTACCTTCATGTATCCATAAAGGGATTTATTTCTTAGAAAATATATGAAATATCTACATTACCAAAAATCAAGGAAGTTCTTATATACTAATCATCAATGTTTGTCTTAGGGTAATGTTCTCTAATAAGAGTTTTTCTAAATATAGCTTCCAAGGATTGTACTAAATATTCTCTGATACCAACTGTAATGACCCAACCCTAGTTACCTAGAGTTGGTGAATTATTACATAACATTGTAATTATCACTGGAGATCAAGTCTATAAATACCAATTAGTTTATTATCCTTTGTTGTACTAGAAACATTCATAAGTTTTAAATTAAATCATAAAATAAGGAAACAACAATATTGTGTCCCCTTTGAACACACTCATATATCATAGCCTATCCTTGATGTTAAATCATAAAATATTTCATCACATACTAGAAAAAAGAAAACATAATAAAGTGGCGACCTCAGATGCTCAGTAAGGATAACAATTTAGTGGAAAATATCGCAAATAAGAATAAAAAATTGATGGAAATATATAAGACTAAAACACAAGTCTTTTAAACATAAACTTCTGGATAATATGGAAAAGATAAATCAAATAGCACCATTTACTTATTCACATGGATAATCTACTAGTCGAATAATCACATCTAATATCAATAGATAATTTCATAATGAACTAATGCATAATTCCAGACAACATAACCATATAGTCAAGGATCCATTCTAAGACTACAAATAACATTTTTTCAAGGCCTTATGCGACGACACTTGTTTATCTCATGAGACCTACCAATGCATCGAGGATCTATAGAAGGCTCCACCTATCACATACTAAGTGCAACACATTCCTCATATGAAAATATTGAAACATAACATAAACATTCATATTAAAACATTGATATAAAATGTTAATAATTTAACCATAAACCATGAATGGAATAAAAATTACACATCCACAATCAAAATTATAACAAAACCTTAATACAATATCAAAGATTGTATCCTAATAAATCAACTTCAAACTAGTATAAAACCCATCAAAGGATATTAACATAGTTAAAAACAAAACTATTTGAGAGAAATATCTCTTTCTATTTTGAAATCATTTAAAAGTCACATAATTAAAAAGGAAAACATTTATTTTTAAAATATTCATATAATCATGTAAGGGATGCTTCTAAGGTGTAATAATGGTAAAAAAAAGCCGCACCCTCCGTATAAGTTAAAAAATATTCTTACCTTAATTTATCAAAAAGGTCAGAAAGTACCCTGTTCTGAAAATGACAGAAAGAATCATTTCAAAAAAATTATAAAAATTCAATAAAAGGTATAAATGACTTTAAGCCATATTATAGGAAATATTATAAATGTTTTGAAATTCATTTTATGAAATAAGGTTGTGGATGATAAAGAATCCCCCATTGGTTCTTATGTATAAACAACCTCGTATAATAAAGCGATTGTAAAATTAACCATTTCCTTGTAATTTTCCTTGGTAGAGGGTATGTTAACCTACTGTATAATTGTTAAATAATTTTTATTAAATTATACAACAACCACATACATAAATATGATATCATACATTGTTCTCTAATATTACTTTGTTAATAATATTTTAGTAGTATCATTGTTTCGGGTGTTAACTGATTCATTTGTAATTATATGTTTTGTTACAAAAGTCAAGTTTTTTATGTATAGGATGTATTTGATTCATTTTAATAATTAAAATATGTACTTAAACATTATTTTTAAAACATAAAATTAAAATTATTCCTTAATGGTTATGATGGGGAATTAATCTCATCACGTTCGTGGAAACGATAATCTGTACGTACACACAAGAAATAATATCATTCTACTGATGGTGAAATCGTATATAATTTTATGGTATATCATATATAAAAAAACATTAACATGTTATATTTATTACATACATCAATTATACATAATTATTACACCCATCCATATAATTAAGTGTTGAATAACAAACTACACCACGACGTGGAGACGGTAAGTCGTGCGTAGGCATGTATGGTGACTTAGTCATTCATAGGATGGATAGAATAATTAATATGGCTATACCATATTTATAATACCATAAATTTATTTATAAGGTACTTGATTTATTATTTTTGTATAGAAGCAACAAAGAAAGAGGAAGTGGAAGAAGAAAAGAACATTGAAAGAGGTGATGAAATAATTACCTCTTCTTTGGGTTCTTCCATTTGATTTGTTAAAAATGTCTATGTAGGTTGGAATTATTATCAAATTAAGTCCTCTAGGTTGATGTGATGGTAGTTTGGGGGATATTTTAGTTTGGGTTTTCCGAGTAGAAGATTACGTATAAACAGCCTCAGATAATAAAGAGATTGAAAAATTAACCGTCACCTTGGGCTTTTCCTTTATCGTGGGTATGTTAACCTATTGTATAATAGTTAAAGAATTTTGTTAAATATAAAATAACCACTTACATATATATGATATCATATATGACCCTATAATATTGTTTTCTTAATAATATTTCAGTAGTATCATTGTATTAGGTGTTAACGGATTCATTTTTGTTTATATGTTTTGTTATGTAAGTCTTATTTGTTAAAGATAAGATGTGTTTTATTAATATTAAGAATGAAATTATGTTATTAAAATTTATTTTTAAATAATCAAATTAAAATCATTCATTAATGGTTATGATGGAGAATGAATATCATCTCGTTCGCGGAGACGGTAATCCGTACGCACGCACGAGGGACAATATCATTCTATTGATAAAGAAATCATATGTAATTGGATGGTATCTCGTATATAAGTAATCATTAACAGGTTATATTTAATATTTACATCAATTATATTTCATTATTATACCCATACATTTAATGAAGTGTTGATTAATGAACTATACCATGAAATGGAGACGGTAAGACGTACGTATTCACGTACGGTGACTTTGTCAATCATAGGATGGATAGAAAAATGAATATGGTTGCACCATATTCATAATAAAATAATTTTATGTAGAAGTTAATATAGTTATTATTTTGGGATGGATACAACAAAGAAAGTGGAAGTTGAAGATCAAAATAACATTGAAAGGGGTGATGAAATAATTACCTCTTCTTCGGGTGGTTTCTTTTGATTTGATCAAAATGGATCCATAGGCTCTCTTTCTGATAAAAGTAAGTATCTTATGTCTAATTTATGGTATTTAAAAGGATATTTGGGTAGGTTTTTTCCTAGCCAAATGGATTTGGAGGTGTGAAATTATGAGAAGGGGAAGCACCCTTTTATAAGAGAGGTGAGGGGCACCTTAGAAAAAACTTGAAATATTATTTTATTATAAAATAATTTTCGGTTTGTAATGGTACCCAATGGATTTATTTGGAGGATATTGTGGGTAAGGTTAGAAATAATCTCAAAAAATAGGTTTTAGAAAATTTTATGTCACCATATTAACCTTATCTATTACATTTATCTTTTAGTTAAATAGTTTAACTTTTATCATGTCTTCTTATATTTTTATATTACAAGGTTAATAAACATACTATAAAATGGAAAGTGAAGCAAAAGTGGTTCATTAATGAAGTATATTTCATTATATAAGTCCTTTGTCTAAACCTCGTATTTTTATGAATATTATATCATTTAATAAAATAGTATTTGTTTTATAAATTCATTTATGTCAATTATGACACTATTTAGTATTTGATTTTTTTGAAAGTCAATAAAACTAGATTTATTATAAAAAAATTTAAATCATCCCTAAATGGAAATATTATAATATAGAATTTTATTTATGCATAAAAAGTCTCAGTTAAAAATTATTATGATATTTGAAATATCAATTATTTTAATCTTTCAATAATATGGTAATTACGACATCATCATTGTGTCAGAAATACATTTATTTATATAATGTATTAAAATTATAAATAAAATACAATGTTGTTGAAAATATTTTTATATTTCTAATTAATATTTATATCTGAAATTATCTTACCCATAACCCTATTTTAAAAATGTTTTAGTTATTATAATTTGATTTTAACACTTTTAGCTCTTCATTATATAAAATATTAATAAATGTCCTAGTCTAATCCACGTGGATCAAAAAAGATCATATTCTATTCCTAAGTTTTATTTTGGTCTAAATACACTTATCCAATAGAATTTGTTCATTTGTTAGGATAATTATAATATAATTTTTTTCAATTAAATACATTATTCACTTTTTGTCGTGGTAAATAAAATTCAAAAGTTACTATTAACCAAAAATTATTTTCATCCTATTGAACATTATTTTACTTACTCATGTCAACCATGTCTCTCAGATTTTTGAAATTCAATTCACAGAATTGGTAGAATTACATTTTATGCAAATTTTCAAGTGTGCCTAGATGGTGGGTAAAAGACGTTAAAAATTTCAATAAAATATTATACATATAATCTTATTATAAAATGACTCCAATGAATTACATTGGAATAATATAGGTATTATGTATCTATTTTTACTTTAAAAAAAATAAATATAAATAAAAATTATCTAAATTAATTTCGATTATAAACAATAACGCAATGTTTTTCACTATTCATAAAAAAATTAAAGTTTTTTGAAAAATAAAAAATATTCACCCTAAGATAATTTTGATACTTTGAATTCAAAAATGAAGTCCATTTTGGAATATTAAATTTATAAAATTGAAAAAGTGGGTATTACTATTCATTACAGCTAGTTTGATTGGTCGTGGTGTGCTAGAACTCAAAATTGCATACAACACACGCTATTGTATTATTCCAAGAGAAGCATAACGTGGAAGCATGGGGTGTTACAAGAAATCTCGCGTTGGATTTCAAAAATTTCATACAACTGATAGGGAGATATTTGATTGGGAAGCTAGGTAGTAGAAGTAGTAGGATCTGAGAATTCCATAGGATTTCAGGCATGGTAGGGTAGTAGGGAGAGCAGTTTCAGGTGGAATATGGTTTGAGGTGTTTCCACCACCACTCACATGTTGTCCCTTACAGGCTGAGGGAAATGGTGGATGGGTGATGTGATAGCTATAATCCATAGAGGCCTTTGATCCAAAGTATTCAAGTATATTTAGTGGTTCCATATCTGTATTCTATAACATAGCTACAGTTTTTTTTGTCACAGGTGTGAGACATTATTTTCTTGCAATATCCCTAGTTCGAGACATAGAAGTTCTAGTTTAGCCCTTGGCTCCACCCGTATTCTTGGATGCTCTTACCAAAGATGACTCTACAATCCCACAATTTTGTGGATAGTGTGATCTAACACATAGAGGTGATACTTTATTGTGGGAGATCCTTATGTAAGCATTGAGCCCTTAAAATTTCATCATAGTCTTTGATTGGAGATATATCATAAATGAATAGATTAACAATTTATGCAATGGATTGGATGTGTCTGGATTGTGGGGACAAGGTTATCATTTATAGGATTGATGTAGACTCAAGAATACTAGGATGTGATCATACATTGTATGAAGTACCCTATTACTCACTAGATGGCTTGAATGACCCTTGGAGAGGTGAATTATATGGGCTATCAGTTTCCAATTATGATGATTGTGTATAAGGACATATTTCCAAAGGATGTTATGGGATTATCACCCCACTGAGATATGGAATTATAAGTTGATGGACACCATGGGATGACCCTAATATCTATTCCAATGTAATGGATGGATCTAGTAGAGATTCTGGGTCTAAGGGTGTAGTTGGAGGATTTTCGATGTAATGGATCTGGGAGACATAATGTTTCACCCTAGGTATCCCCACTATTGTTTTCCGAGAAGGGAATTTTTGGAAAGGTGTGAGATATCAGTTCCTAAATGTGGTGATCAGGTAAAGCATGTATAGACTATTTATTAGTTATTACCACTTCTATTAGTTGAGATGGTAGTGATGTTCTCATAGATTAACATCAGATTAGACATTCACAAAATGAGAGTATGGGTTCAGGATATATCAAAGAAAGCATTTATATGTTTCATTGGTAACAATGAGTACATGGTGATGAATTTTTTTCTTAGTGAACTCCCCATAAGTATTCATGACACTTGGGAACTAGATCTTTTATCATTTCTTAGACCAATTTTTGGTGGTCTTTATGGATGATATGCCAATTTACTCGGTGTTTTAGGGGAAGCATATAAGACACTTGAAGATTATTCTAGGTATAATATATGAGAACCATAATTAATGGAAACTCTTAAAGTGTCAGTTCTAGATTTATGAGGTCCACATTCAAGGACATGTTTTCTCCGCTAGTGTAGTAGTGAATCCAAGAAATGTCGAGGTATTGTTCCCTTGGGAGACACCCTAGAGTGGGATAGAGTTACAGAGAATCATGGGGATTGAAGGCCACTATATGATATTTTTTCCTGATTTCACCATGATACTAGCAACTTTTACTACATTTACTCAGAAATGGGTAACTTTTGTGTGAATAAAATGGTTCATATAGGCTTTTAAAGAGTTGAGGAAGAGGTAGATGAGTGCGTTAATTTTGAGACTCATAAACGAGTGTGTTGAGTATGTTATGTTTTTTATGCTTCACGGAATAAATGGTTATGTGCTAATTCTTAGTATTAATTTTATTTCATATGGGTCTTAGTAGTCGTGACCACTTTATCAGAACTATGTGACCCATGATCTTGAGTTGGTAGTGGAAGTAATCCCTTGGAATATGTGGAGAAACTACCTTATGGGTGTGCTTTTTATCACTTACTTTGACCATAGGAGTCTCAATTATATCTTCTCTCAGAATGATCAAAACAATATATAAAGATTATGGCTTTTGTTTATCTAGGACAATGAAATTGAGATACTATTTACTCTCAGTAAGTGGAATATGGTGGAAGATTCTCTTATAAGGAGATCTTAATATAAGTTGTTGGATGAGGCATCAGAAGAGTTAGAAGCATTTTAGTTATCCATAGTATAAAAAGACTGTTCTTCAAATCATAAATTAATGGTTGTTTCCCCACCAGGTTAACAACATGTTTGGGATGATCATCATGGAGATACCGACTGTGAGACCTTACGTATATAGATATCCACCTCAGATATAGATGATGAATTTTTTGATAATGGGAAGAAAATTATCCTTTTCAGATGATGGAAGATGGTACCTTTGATGTTGTAGGAGGAGGTAATGAGTAAGTTTCATACATACCCTTTGGTATTATATCATGGTGTGGAGAATATGTACATGGAAATCATACATCATTTTTAGTATCCCTGATTGAAAAAAAATTTAGTGGAGTTTTCCTCTCAATGCGTCACTTATCAACAGATGAAGGTTGAGCACTAGGTTCCAGTGTGTTTAGCTGAACAACTAAAGGTTCTAGAATGGATTTTCGATTATGTTTATATATAAATCATTATGGGGTTGCAATGTACATCCATTGGAAATGATGACATATAGAATATCATTGACTAAATCATGAATTTGTCCAACTTCCTAGAGATTTGGGATAAGAGTTCAGTAGAGAGATTAGGACACCTTTAGGTGCATGAGATATTCCATCTCTATGGTGTTCCACTGATGAAAATTTCAGATCATGATTCTTTGTTCACAACACAATTATGGGGAATATTTCAAGAGGGATTTGAGACCTAGTTTCATTGGTGAAAATATTTTCACCCCTAAAATGATGGTGACACGGAGAAAAATATCCATGTTCTTATGGATACGAAGAGTTATTTCATGTCAGACTTTTCCAAAGTTAGTGTTTACGATGCTTATGTTGGGGCCCACATACTCGTTTTATACTCAAATTCATTAACATTGCATTCTTGATTTCCAAGGGCATCCAGCTATCATCACATTCAATGATGATGTATAATCCATGTTCGAAATAGGATGATGGGATGTCAGTACATCCTTCCATGGATTCCTCCTTTGAAATCATTTCCATGTTTGGTTCTACCTCATATGGTTATGTCATGTTCACTGTACTCATTTCATATGCCATATCTTTATGAACATTAGTTAATTACACTGCTTATATCTAGAGGTTATGATATTATATTGATAAGGAAGAAACCTTTAGTCACGAGAGTAGTCATGTTGGAATCTCTGGTAATCTATGTACATTGGGAACATTGGTCACCTATGAATCATCCTCTTAGGAAGGAATCTTATATGATGCATCTTAATGAACAAAACCCGTGTAATCCCATTTACATCAAGGTGTAGCGATTCCAGTTGCGTGATTCCTACAAGGCATTCACCTCAAGAATCCCATATTTTTCATGAGGTAACTGATGTGAGGGACATATATCTTAGAAGTTTTTTACCTTATTCAGAACATGTTTTTCATGAGGTAACTGATTGCATGGGAATATATAATCCAATTATATCACCATAGTCATAGAATTTTATTCATGAGGTATGTATTCAGGGCTTGGCCTAGATTTTAACATCTTATGGAGATAATTTAATAGTTTTAAAAGTTTCATGGAGGTGGACCTATGAAGTGTGTCCTTATGAGGGACAACCATGATTGTTCTTTGAAAATTCCCCTTGAGGTGAACCCTGGATGACTGGATCGGAACACCCCTTGAGATAGATCTTGGAGAATCTTCCTTAGGAGGGAATATTTTACACCTATGTTTATGGGTGATAATTCCCCATAAATAAAACCATTTATGGATGGATGAAAAAACCCCTTGAGGTAGATTTGAGAGCTGCATCATTAATACATAATAAGTCAAATTTTAAAGGTTTATCGATGGATGAAAATTTCTCTTGGAGGTGAAAAATTGAGATTTTTATCAAAACACGCTGTGAGGCAGATCAAAGAGGTGTGACCATAGAAGGTATGATGTCACACAAGAATATTTTACCAGTGGAACATGATTCCTTGAATAGGTGTACTTGAGATTGATAGATCAAAATTTCCTTTATGATGGGTACATGGGGATGATCAGAATTTCCATTGTAGAAGATTAGTGAAATGTGTCCCTAGTAGGGTCGATTTCACACCTAAATAGTTTTACTATTGATGGTAATTATGATGGAGGTTAATCCAATAGATATGGATTAAAACACAACTTATGTTGGATCTAGTAGGCGAATCACTGGTAGGGAACACCTTGTGTTTACCATGTTTGTGATTGAACCTCAATGATGCTTATAATATATCCTATTTATAACACATGGATCAAAGACTACTTTTTTTTATGATGATGTTTGAGGTTCTATAATAGTAATGATCCACAAATATACACATCATGCTTTTTGTATGATTTTTTCATGAAAGTAGTATTGATGAGGGATGTGGGGGTTTTTCATTGAAGATAAACATTGCAAGATGATTTCACTTGGTTGGAATGGTGTAGGTCTTATTCTTTGATCATCCCAAATGATCTCATTACACGTTAGGTATGTCAGTGTAGGAACCATCCCATTCCAATCATACATGAATATTCATGTTTTCATGACACTTGGTAAAGTAATTAAGTCATTTATGTGTAGTTTAAAGATATAAGACTAGGATGTGGGACTATACAGTTTTTCTTCCTGAAACTCAGATGTGAGTGGAATCCCTCCACATAGATAGGGATTACATGACTATTATTTATGATCCTTTTTATGGGTCATGTATTTGGAACTCCTATGGTACAATGATGGAATTAATGGTCAATAAAGAGGTCCATGTTACGACCCTAATGATGAGAACTAATAGGGGATACAACACATAATCTTAGAAGAAAAATGTAGGTCGTAGGCTTGATCCACACTTGGTATTATGTGGGGAGACATGATAATAGGTAACATAGGTTTCATAGGGACTAAATTTGTAGCTAGACCAGTCATGGATTTGTGTTGGCACCTCTGGCACTCAACCTTCATGAAATGGTGTCATCAAAAGGGAGGCGCTACATAGTATCCCAGGAGAGAGGTTTCACAACTCATGGGTATTTTTAGAGATGATCTTTATAAATCTCACATTCCTCACAATTTTCAAGGGATTCATGTAGGGATATTCAATTCAAAATAGGGTGAACCAACCTTAGATTAATTCCTTGATAAATTTCGAGAGTGATTTGAAAAGGCTGATTTCTTTTCAAAGACTCAAGTTCCAAATAGGTCCTTCTTCATTCTCAAAGGGCATAGTCATTCTCAAAATTAATCCTCACCTTGGAAGATGATTTCAAGAAAACAAGGGGGAGAGATTCATGAATTCGTGATACAATGGATGATCAATTTTTTCATTGGTTTATAAATATTGAGGGGATCAAGAATTGGGAGAAATTTGGAATTGACAGGTCGAAAACTATCCCAAAAATATAATAATTATGGTGGAATATTTTGGAAAGGGATTTTGTGAATACCGAATATGTTTAGAATGATTTTTTGATCTTCAAAAATGGGAATGGTTATGTGGGTCTGAATGACAGGAACATGGAGAAATAATCAACTCATTGTGTGGTCGCAAAGTGATTTAGGACTCTAATGGTCATTGCATTGATGATTACTATTAAGGGTTCATGAATTCATGAAGGAAACCTCTCATAGAATATATTCATGAAGCTAATCAACACAAAAAACTTTCTCCATGAATTAAATATAGAAAACTAGAAACCTTTGAAAATTCTCCTCAAAAACATCTTACTGAACCAGACATTGTAAACTATATCTTTATGAATTAACCTCCACAGAAAATAACTCTGTGATCGAGCTCCAGGAATGAGCTACCCAAACGATGTTCATGAACCACCTTTTCTAACTAGTATAAAAAATAACTAATTTCTAATTTTTTTGGATGCTCATGTTATTAATGATGATGCTTCTAGGAGGAAAGATATGGTGGATGACATTGTGACTGGGCAGTGTTTTTAAAGAACCTCAGATCACGAATCACTTATGTCCCTACTAATAGAGTCCTATAAGGAATACACACAGTGGGAGTGGATTTCCCTTTATAAATTCAGGCTGAGAGTTTAGATATTTATCCTAGTGGTGTGTTGCAAAAAACCAGTTTACTAGAACAAAGTTATTCAGTGGATGTACATGTGGCACAGGGCCACGATATGCCACATCTAGGAAGGTCATGCGCGGATTATTGTATATTGTCTCTAAAACTAGAACAAAAGATTTTACATGGAAAAGAAAGAGGACAAGAATTCCCCACCATATATGATATTATCCTTATATATTTTTTTATGGATCATAAAAAGTGATGGAAGGATAGTTGGAATTTATACTATGGAAGAAACATTTCCAATGAGTGGTCCTAGGCCGAATGGACATGCATGTCATGCACTAAGTGTGAAGGAGAGATGAATAAATTGGTTCTCTAAGAAGTATTAATGGCTTCATAGTTCCATTTTTATCTCCCCCATGAAATAATGACTATGATATTGAGTATGTAGTCACCATAGACAAATATGTTTACCCTGGTTAATAAGGAGATTCACAACAACCTTTGGGACCTTTATCAAATCTCTTGGATACATATTTCGGGGGTGATGTACATTAATTTCCCCCTATTTAGAACATATGAGGTGTCCAAGACCTGCTACCATCTTTGTAAAAGGTGTTGAATGATCTGGTGTAGGGAACCAGTGAAGATATTCTTGGGATGAGGTACATTCTCTTTAAGTAGTGGTTCAGGAACATACTGAACAAACCAGTAGTAGATCCCATTGTGGTGGAGGATCTAGCAACGAAGCTACTGACGAGATCATTCACAGGACCCATAGGATACCAATGGATAATGGATGGATCTTATTGAATGTTATTAGAGGCGGGACAATAGAATCATTGGACATAAAACATAAAGACTAAATCTCCATTAGTGGTCATGCTAGAAATAAATACCATTGTTCTCATCTGTAGTTTGATGCTCTAGGTGATGGATTCACACAAGGAGTTGTGGATGATAACATTCATAATGTATGATATTCTTATAACAGATAAGGAATCAAATTTTCAATTATGATACTGGATTTGTTTTATAAGGTACATCAACACATCAGAGAAGGGGAGACCTATGTATATGTGTTTAGGAACCTCCACTTTTATACAGTTTGGGGGCTATACACAAGGGTGGCTCTGAGAACCCAAACCCCATTCCCCCACTAAATATATATTTGTATCCATTAATCTTAAGTAATATGAGGAGTCTCACATTTAGGTTGGATCAAGTGGAGGGGTTAGATAATGTTGAGATAGTGGAGCACATAATATTTCACATGTTCCCCCTTCCAATAGGGATGGTGACCAATTATGGTATAGGGACCGTCAAGTAGATATCATAGCTTTTGGCCTTTTGAGGTGGAGTACTCATGGAGAGGGATGACTGTGATCCAATATGTGATCTATACAACTCAAATAGATTCACTTGATAGTTCATCTATCAGCAATGGTTGACACCAAAGGTATATATTGAGGTGCATCATGAGTGTCATCCTTTAGTGATGAGGTATATTTGGTGAATATGTGGGAAGATGGGAAGATTAGAAACGAAATTCCATTTCCCACTCTTGTATAAATACTCATTTACGACTATAAGAAAATCATGGAAAAATCATATCCTAGGGTAATATTAGGGTGATGTACCACCCTATCCATTGAAGTGGTGGCCCCTCAACCATGGGGTAGGGAAAAATGGTGGTCAGTGCATGGAATTATGTCTGATATCCCCCAGTGGGAATAGAATTAAAAGTGAGTATATGAGTTTTTGGCCTTGGATTGGCACAAGCCTCTGGTAAAGGAGAAACACCAGGATCGATGCTCCTGGGAAAGTGGCAACATGATGAATGCATTACCTATAAAGTAATCCTATGGGGTTAATATTTATGGGCTAGGGAAACAGGTTCACCACCAAAAATATTCCTAGAGACATTATTTTTCCTAATGCATGGGAAAATTGAAGACATCATAACCATCTCCTCAAACAATATGGGGTGGAAATATCTCATTACAGATGGCATATTTTACACTAGTATCGTCCATGAAAATTATGGTTTATATGATCCCAAAATTGAGGTGACGAAACCTATGACAGCGCTAAAAGATGTGATCTACTCCAAAGTAATGTGTGTCCCTTGACTGGTCATTTCTGGATGTTGTTGAGAATGTCCTCTCATCAAGTCGCCCTTGGAGGTAGTGTAGCTTCTAACATGGATGAAGTTGATGAATCTGAAGGCTCTTGGTGGAGTGATTCCAACATGTTATTAGGTATAGATATATGTTCTATTTATGACCCAAAAACATATCAGGATATGATGTATCTACCATATAATCTATCTGTATAAATTTTCTTTAAATACTTTCTCACATGCATTGGATTCAAGCACAATTGAGAGGGAGGTCCACGACAGATCAGAAAAGAAGGTATATGGGGCCTAACCCCATGAATGTGTGAGTTTGTGGTACCTTTCTGATGTTGTCTCTATACAAATGTAACCATTAGTGCCCACAAATGAGGGTGATGATGCAGCGGTAACCTTTCTTTGGGGATAACTAAAAAACTACATATCTCCATGATGTAGTGTATAATTCACATATATATCCTCTATATGTACACTGTTAAATATTTTCATGACATCCTATGCTTGATAGATTCATTTTGGAATGATAGTTTCAACAACACTCGGGTCTCAACTTCTAGAACCAACAATCACACAAATAGTTCCCATAGATTAGGTGGAAATTGAGAATCATTTTCTCCATGTTAGAATATTCAAAGAAATCATGGATTCCAAGCCAAACATGGGGGTAGAATTGGAAGGGACCTCCAAGACCATGCCTATGTTGGAGGGGGTCAAGAAAATTCTCATGATAGGGTTAGAAAATCGATCCGTGGTGGCGGAGCCAATTCTTGACGTGCCACTAAAGGCAGCACCAATAGGTGAAGTTGCAATGGTATAAGTGGTAATGATGTTGAGTGTCGAAGTATGAGGGGATGCTAAGTTGGATATGACATTCCCAAAATTTCCATTTCTGTAAGTTGTATGGGATAAATATGAAGTCATTCCACCTACATTGGTAGATGATGGATCTTGGAAAGTTGTGCATACCTCATCAATTCATTAAATTGTAGATGAAGCTTCTTCTATGAGGGAAGAGGTGGATGATGAGTTATTTACATGGGTGGATCTCCATATTTTAACTACTGAATCCATGCACCTAGAAAATTTTTCAAATGATATATTTGTTATCTTCTATTCTTTGGAGGCTATACCACTAGATGATTTTGGTGAATTCTAGCTCAGATGTTGTCAAGGAGGACCAGATTGTCTGTTATGAGTCAGGGAGTGGTGCAAGGAGCATCATCACCCATGCCTATATAGGTGAATATCCAATTCAGGAGGGATATCTCCACCACTGGCTAGTCATATTGAGGACCAAAAGGGTGGATTCCATTATCCGATACAATGTACCTTAGGAATTATTCATTGAGAGGGTATGTGTAGAATGGAAGGTGTTGGACTTGGCCTAGAAGAAGCCAAAAGTTAAGGGCTCTATGGTATTTTAGGAAGCTGAGGAATATATTTACACTTTAGAGGAGATTTTATATGATATTGGAATAGTCTCTACACCTCAGGATAAAATCAGTAATAGTCTAAGGAATCAATTGGAACTTTCTATAGCCACGTAGGCCGAAGATAAAGAAGAAGAGGTTGAGAAGAACTGATAGTGGGCCCGAATCAAAAACGTTCACTCCAAGGATAATTAAGAGAATGAAGACCATATATAAAAGTAAAAGAACCAAGAGGCCACCAAGAACAAGATATATTAACTCGAGTGACCGATCACTAAGGTCAATTCATGAATAAATTTTTACAAATGATATTATCCAATATAGGTATGTCCATTTGAAACATTGTCTTGTTTTAAATTCCTAAAATCCTGAACGTGTTGTTTTTCATTTCTTAAACCTCAATCAATTTTATGAGACAACTGATAATCAATCCCTAAGCTCCCATTATCCCTACTCAATGTGAGACATAATGCCTGAACATGTTATTTATCATCCATACAAGAGTGTGAAATGACTATTGAACACTCTGGGTCTTATATTGTATACAGTCCACTGGGAATGTTCGGTATTAGAGTGGTTGTGACTAGAGAACATAGCCCTCCGAATATTATACTTTCTTTTTCAATATGGATTGTTTTCTGAATGGGATAATATATATGACATTAGATTCTACCTGAATAAATAGGAAATGACATGCTTGAATCATGGTTCCCAAAATCATGAACAAAAAAGGGTAAAATGGAAATTCAAGATAACATTTGACCTCAAAACACAATATATGTATTATTATCCTAGAATAAGGATTAAAAAATGAGAGTTTACCATTTAACATGTTATGACAATGGAACATTTCTCTTAAATTTTTTCATATACTATCAGGATGTTAGCCTAGGATGGTAGGTGAGCATTGGCCAAACACCATATAATTAGTTATCCCCTTCAGGTGTGGAGGATGATGAGGATCCAAATGAGGGGCATGAAAATTTGGAAATGAAGTAATGGAATGTTAGAATGGGTTCCAAGAATTATAGAATTATACTACCATGTCTTAGATAGCATTCATGGGTGTATCAGTCTATGAAAAAGTCATTCTATTCTTCTAGGGGAGTTTCATCTCAGATGTTAAGTAATGGTTGAATGAATGGTGTGGTAGATGACCAACACTAATGGAAGGGCTTATCCAAAAAGGGACAAAGATGCATTGTAGTTTTATGTCATGAAATGTGGATGATATAAATATATTTTAATGTCATATGGTGAGGACAATACACTACATATCTTAACATCATTTGATTTGGATAAATTGAACTATATAGCATCATGTGAATGGGACATTGTGCGTGGGGCTTACGCACCAAGCTACACACAATTTTTCCTCATGATAGGTAAATAGGGCATCAGATATTCCTTCTATAGGGTAAGAATACAGTTTAATTTCATGTGAAAGGATTTTTGACCCTTCATGAATGGGATTCCCATGATGACTTACCACATGGGAAATACAAAAATCACAATATATGCACAATGTTTTACATAGTTATAATAAGATTGAAGGAAAAAATTAATGTCATGTTGCATGGACCTTTGGAAGGGTGCCTCAAGGGAATGTATGAGAAATGGAAGGTATGTTACCTGACATGAATGGTGGGGCCTCGTAAGCCACCTAATGCCACATAAAATACCCTTGAATCAAATCATATATAGTTTAATGTTGTGATGCTTGCACATGGTCTCTACTTTTAGCTTAACGTCAATGAGTTGGGACCTATAGTGCATCTCAAATGCACATAGGTATAGTAAAAGAGTAAAAAACCACATTAATGAGGTACATGAACGCCTAGTTCCACACCACATAATCCATATAGGACTTCCACATAGTTAAAAGTTATAATTCTTGGACAATTATGTTGTTCATATTGACCAAATTAGTATACATCTTAACTATAATCATAAGCTCACATGTGTTGTACTATGTGTGAGAAAGAAGGATAATTTTGGAATTTATAGAACCATATGGGATTTCATATAAGGGAGAAAGATTATCCACTACAAGAATGTCCAAAAGAATGAATTTTCCTCCTTGGCACACACAGATGCTGAGAGGGTAACACCAAGGGTGTTGGAATTCCACCAAGAGATTAGGAGGTGAAAAAGAGGTAAATAAAGACTTGGAAGGTCTAGATAAATTAGAGACTGATTGGAATGGACCACCATTTACCATGTTTGGAAACCCATGATCAAAATTTCACTAGTCAATAATGGGGTGAGAAAATGCAGGATGGACTGCTGCATAAGTTCAAAACACTAATCCACTGTATTTTTCAGAGATTCAAAAGGGCATTGGACCTTAATAAAATGTGAGATATTTTTTAGGAATGGTCACAGCTAGGTGTTCCCGTTTGTATTTGAAAAATTATGAAAACCAAAATAGAGAAAAACACATACTATAGAGATGGTTTGAGATAATTTCTATATGGAACTCAACACTCTAGGTTCTGCACCACAACCCATTTGAGCCTGTTTATGAGGCATATCAGAAAGTATGATATAAACGGTTATCAAGGATGTAGATAATCATATAATACCTAAATATGAGTCCTAGTAGTTTTTTATTAGGTAATGTGCGCCTCTTAGATTACTTATTAAAGGTATCCTAATTTAATTCCGGGTAGAACTACATTTTAACATCATGTGATGTAGATGTCAGTCTTTCCAGTTTTAACTAATGAAACATGGACTAGGGATGTTTCTACCTTAAATTTATAGAACCTGGATTTATAAGGGAACATGTCTCTTAGAGAGGCTTGTATTTAATGGTAGATTGATAACCTAACATGAACAGATGTACAAAATATCCCTCTACCACACAATTCCCAAAAAATCATTTCCCAAGTCAATATCATGTCTTTTATAAATAATGTGGATCCCATACCAAATCTTTTGAAGGTATAGAACCACGATGAAATATATTGGAATCACTACACATCCCATGAATATAGGAATCAATCCACACATAGTTTTAAAACATTGTGTGGTAAGTGACCAACACTGGTAGCGGGATACCCTCTCAAATGAGGGTATTGAGTCTTATCATACATGGATTTGTGAAATCCTAAATTTAAATAAATAAATGATATAGTTTAAGGTTCTATGTTGAGGACATTGGTGTTTTTTCCTCCCATGGTTATCATATAGGTAATCTAGATTTTATATACGGTGGAATAACACCATAATTATATGTATACTGAACTTGTTTTGGGTAAGAATATAGCATAACATCATGCACTAATGATGTTACTACCTCATATTAGGATTTGAAGGGAAACCTAGAATGGTGAAAGCTAATCGTAAATGAATAAGGTTTATGCATTGAAAGATGATCTTGGATCATTTTTGGGTGATTTGACTATAGATATCATATATTTTTTATAGTGAATCAGATATTATGCAGGAAGAAGGAAATTCTAGGCGTTTGTATATATCTTATGATGATAAGAATCAAGTCACAGGTAGTTCTGGGCGTGGGTATTCATGGTTTAATGGCATATTTTCTAGAGCAAGGAATGAGGGGAATATAAATATGTTCATGTGCAGTAAGAGTTAAAAAATGAAGCGAATAATACATGGAGTCCCTACACCTCATGAAGTGATCTTGAAGCCATTTTCACATAATTTGAGGTCATACGACCTAAAACGTGTAAAAAAAATTAAAATTCATGTTCCTTGGATAATGGGTAATTACATTAATGTCATGATGTGTCAACTATAAATGTGTTTACATCAAGGATATTCTTTTAGTATGAAATGGGTAAAATCCAATGCGAGTGATCCAAAGGGACCCACGTTCCACAAAATTTTCATATGGAAAAAATAAAATATTTTATGGTCATAATGCTTGGACCAAAACCAAGGAAAAGGGGAATGTGTGTTGATTAAATTTTCATTGGGATAGAAAATTAAATGTCTATATTTCGTTTCATATACCACGATGATGAGAATAAAAACATACATTGTTCTAAAACACTGTGTGGAATGAGACCCACACAAGTGGTGAGAATCCTATCTGGAGAGGGAATTACAGAATCCCATGGTTCTTATGAGACCTAAAATGCTTGGGGGATGGGGAAAATATCATCCTTGTTAAGAGGAATCCAAAAAATGTCTAGGGTATGAATACAATTTAACATCATCAGTTGAGGGTGTTAGGAATTATATTTTGATTCATTTAACTCTGATTATAGGGTTGAAACTAGTTTTTCTTCCTAATGCATTGAATAATTAGACTCTTAGTTTATGTTCATATATTTTTTACCAAGGAAAAGGGGATTTTAAAATTGAGATATTTAGTATACTGGTATATAAACATGACATGAATGAGGACAAGATAGGCCAAACACTAGACAATATATTCCCATGGAGACTCACATATAGTTTAATTTCATGATGATTGGACACAAGATCCTAGTTTAATGACATAGAGTTTAGACCATAGAGGTAAATAGTTTATGTTCATAGAGTCTTGACCAATGGTTGATTATTCCAACCCAAAATGATATATACGATGCAACAAGAACAACCCAATGTGAATGAGACCAAGAAGGCCCACCATAAAAAACACATTCCTAGGATGGGCTCTAATACAGTTTAAAATCATTATTCATAGACATTGGTTCCTATTTTAACATCATATTGTTTAGACCTGGAATATAGGTTAACATAATTTATATGGGTTGTGGGGAGTTACTCATGAGAAGTACAATTTGAGTGACATGGCATTGGAGGGAGGAGTGATATTCTCACATTACATGGTGATCAAAGTGTATGTTCCAATAGAATTGAACATGTGAATGATGAAAAGTCCTTCCCACCTGGGATCTATGTTTGGAGGATTCCTTCCATGTATCATCGATGTAATGATATCCATCACCATGTCACTCTAGAAAAATGAGAATAACAAAACGTTCTCATCGAATGCTCTGGATATCTTGTTTAGGTGCCTCTCATGATTGTTAAAGGACTAGAGCCAATTTTCTTCAAAGGCATCCTACTACCCTGGATAGACATATATATTTTTTTCTAGAATCTTCAAATCATAGATAGATGTTCTATATGATGGAAATTGAACGTTAATGAGATTTAATACTTAGTTTTTGTGCACTATGGTGTATGGATTCAGCTAGGTAGAATTTATAGTTATTGTTCGGTAAGCCCAATGGGTGTTGGGGAGCTTATCTGATCAACTTTTCATAGTCTGGTCCACCATCTTCTAATGAATTTAATATAGTTTTTATAATTCCATGATCTTCACATTTTCTTATTCATCATATTAGGAAACATAGTTTGAATATATATTGTGCATAATATATAATCTCTTTAGCTCAGATTCTTGGAATTTGGTCTCATTTTTGATGAGAATAGTATAAGAATCTAAGAATCAATGGATGAAGTGGCAGCACATGAATTTGATCCTAGATCTAGAATTTACAATTCTGAGGGGAGTATCTTTATCCCAATTCAGAAAAAACTCTATTGGAGTCCTAATGAACCTCCACTAGCAATCTTTTTCTAGTAGATACAATCCCACAACATCGAATCCCTATACTGCCAAGGGCTAGTAAAACCTGGTAGAGTGGAGGAGATCTAACTGTAAATGAGAAATTTTATAATTAATCTGATATGCATGAAACATATTTTCATAATTGATGCAGTTATGGACCTTTTTGGGCCCAAAGTAACCCAACCTTAAAATATTGTGTATGATCTTAATTCATGCCCTATGGGCACCACATGACCTAACATGAACATCCTTCATAACATAAGAAAGATCATATCTTTGAATGAATTAGAGAATAATTCCACAAATCCCACATATATATATAGATTTTGTTAAATGATGGGCCTACTCTAAAGGGTATTCCACATTGTATGTCGATTGATGCACTCACGCTCAGCTTAGTCTATCTAGAGAATGCTTCATTAGAGATACTCAATGAGAGGAACTATCCAACTAGAGTTTTCATCTAATTTGGGGAAACCTAGTGAAGCTAACATGAAAGAACTGGGTGTCATTTCTTTTACATTTTGGTTTTCATCATCATTTGGAATAATGTGAGATATGGTCCTCTAATGAACCACATGGATGAACAGGTCATCTAGGATAGGTTCTACAAGATATTCATCCAAACTATCTGGGGAATTAGCTTGAACATTATATGATTGAGGGACATGATTCACTTCTAGGTGAGAAGGTAACTAGTCCATTAACTAGTGAGTGTTCTCCAATATGGTAACATGTTCTTTGTTTCTAATGATGTAATCAACAATGCTCTATTTTTAGACTGGTTTGGAGTCTCCATTCACATAAATGTGGGCGGGGGGGGGGGGGGGGGTCATTCAGAAGAGATAAATTAATATTTGTAGTAATATTTGGATACTCTACCTCATTGTTTATACATACTTCTAGTAACTGAAATATGTATAGCATGGTAGCTTATGGTTCAGTGATGAAATTAATACATAGGCTTAATTTGTTGAGCATGGGATCATTTATCCTTCAACCAGTTGGGATCTGGGAGGAACCATTGAAATTCAACTTTCTGTTTAGAAGATAATGGTCCACTAAGATAATGGACTCATCTAGTATGTTGACATCCCACTGTGGATCGTTGGGAGCTAGATAAGAAACTATAAAATATTCCAACGTTAGAACCAGGAGAACATTATATGTAATGGACCTGATGTCGATCTACTAAAGGATCACCATCCAGCACTCCAACCATCCTGTAAACATGGGGGGATTTTGGATATAATACAGAAATTGTTTAAGGGAAAAAAACTATATCCCATGATGATGTAGATAATTCCATAACTTATGCACTGGAAAAACTAACACAAGGTAGATCTTTTCTATAAGGGAGTATCCGGTCTCTGTACTAAGGATCTTATTACTGAGATAATATAAAATTTTCTGTCTACCCTCATTATTCTTCAGTGTGAGAAGAATGTTAATAGACTATTATAGGGTGGTCATGTAGGTGATTAGAGGTGTCCCTGATATGGGATACAACATAGGTATAGGTTATAGTAGATTCTACTTGATTTCCTCAAATGTGTAGCGGAAAACCTCATCCAATGGTATAATCTACCTTTCTTAAAATGTATTGATAATGGATTAATCATACCTCGAGATTTGTAATGAATAAATGTATGTAGGACAAGTGGACCAAGAGACCTCATAGCTCAAAGTGGTTGGTCGAAGGAGGAATACATATGATGTATATGATCTTCTCAAGGTCAATTTCAGTGCCTATTTATCTAATGATGAAATATAGAAATTTTCTAGAGGTAACCCTGAATGCACAATTCACATGGTTTAACATCAAATCACATGAGTGAAGAAGATGAACACCTTCTTGATATACCTGATACGTCCCTGATTCTGGAAGTATTTCACCCCCAAATCTTCCATGTAGAGTTCCATGAATGGCTCATTGATCCGTTTGAAAATGTTAAGCATGGCCTTCTGATAAGTGGCTTCTTTACTCTTTAGACCAATGGGAAGCACCATATATGAGAAGGGACCTAGGGGAACGATAATTAAAGTATAATCCTCATCCTCAAGGCACATCCAAATCTTGTTATACCAACAGTATCTATCCCTAATGAAGAGGGCATGGAACCTTACATTAGCATATATAAAAATCATTTTCACTAGAATAAAAAAATTTTACCTTCAGGTAAGGAAGTTGAGGTCCAAGATTTCGATAAAAAATCTAATATACCAATTATTATTTACTATTAGAATTATATTATCTAGCCACATAGGGTATTGGAAATCCCTAAAAATGTTTTGTTCGATAATATTATCGACATCTACCTCAACCTTTGAATCGTGAGAGGGTTCATTTTCATAGGAGGCTACATGAACCCCTGATGAATCCCTTAGATACTAAGGTCATAAATGATTACCTCAGTATCATCTCATGTAATTTAATAAATTATTAAGGTGAATACATCACAATATTTCTACAAAAAATCCATTTACTTCTATTGTTCCTCTAGCGGGATGGCAGCACTGATCAATGTTGGCATCATATATTTTTTATTGCTAAGATCAAAATTTTTTTGCTCATCAATGGTGGTGGTGACACCCTCCTCAGTTGTAGGATGAGAGCCTTCCAAATACCCTTCATCATCAGAGGTAGGGAAATCAACATAGGGAACCAATTCATCTAAGCATAATGATTCATGAGGAAATCTATAGCCTACTAAGGATAATATAGAATCTCCACTAAGGAATTCCAAACCCACATATACCATTGAAATAGAGGATTTTTGGCCAATCTTAGAAGGTCTTCAACCATTAGGTCCATTCTCGATATTAAATTAATTTTGGAAGGTTAATTTCTAGTGATTCAGACCTTCTCTTCAAAACATGTGAGAATATCATGAAATGGGGGCCATAATGAAAACTTATTGGTAAATCATAGGGGTAGGGGATTTTGGTATCACTAGTTCCTATACTATGTAATAGTATTTGGTAATGTTTGTATTTTACATACACATAGAGATGTGACTCCCATTTCTATAGGAGATGACGAAGCTTGTTCCCATGTCTGGAATCGAGGCCTCCAATGGATGGATCGGGAGAATGAAAGTTTCATCCTTGTCTAGCCATGGATAGACTACGGTGGTTGTACACTTAACCACATTGGTCTGAACTTTCTTATCCTCTCCCTTTTAATAGCCATCATCCAGATAGCTAGCTTCACCAGGTTGATGGTGGAGACATCACATTGAAGCACACCTACAAGACCAGTGAATGAGTTCATGATGCATTGGTGATTTGAAAAGGGGACTATTACTAGTTGACAAAGCCAAGGCCTACCCATAATCATGTTTTAGGTGGAATCATTTGATACTAACAAGAATTCAGTGATTTCTATCAGGATTATGAATTAGGTCTACAACTGAATATTATCTCATGGTTTCGGGTCAATCCTATCATAACACTGAATCATCATGCTAGAGGGACTAAAAACTACATTGATCATTCCTAGATCAGGGAGTGTAACTTCCACAACCCAGAAGACACTAAACTGGTGCTTCGATCCGGGTAGTTACATGACCTTAAGCGCACATCCTCATACGCAAAAGGATGACAACTAGTAGCGGGGGCCTATAGAGTCATGTGTGGAGACTATATCCCCTTTTTATCAGAATAAGGATCAATAGAAATAAACCATATAGTGGAAACAATAACCCATAAACACAGAACATGCATAACAGTAATTTCCAACAATCAAAAAGAAATGTCATATTACAAGTGGAAGAGTGAACAAAATCCCCAAATAAAGACAACAGACAAAATCCCCAAAATGGGTCCAACTCCAAGTTAGGATCCTCCACCAAGTGCTACACATGTCCACTAAACTATCTAGCAAGAACCCTTGCCCTTCGCCTGACCTGAAACATGAAGTCTGCTCAGGTACCCGATGGCAGCCCGAACAGGGTGTGAGTACAACTCAGTAGGACACCGCCAACGGTGTCTACAAAAATATCAAGTATAAACAGATAGTGCTTGAAAAGGAATATGAATGATAATTGCCAAGTAATTATTTAAGGTACCATTAACCTATTTAGAGCCAGTCCATTTCCATTTCCATTACCAGTCATTACACACCCATTATCACCATTTACCATTTCATCACATTTCCATGGGTTAATCACAAACATTTTTTACATGGGTCTAAGGACAAAAATCACATGCAAGAGGGTAAACACATCATTATAATTCTTCACTAGGACTAACCCCTCATAGAAACCATAACCTCACCTCGAAGCCTCAGTCCGGGTGGATGCAACCGTTAGGAGAATAGACCATCAGTCCCCTTTCCTAACCCGTGCATTTAGGGTGGAGTTTATAACCTCAGTCTTTACTCGACGTGTGGGCATAGATCCTCATGTAATACCCCACTCTACGAAGCCATGTGCACATGCTTATATATATGTAACCATCAACCATCCAAACCATTTCCCTTCGACAAACACTATTCACAATAACACACATGGGAATCCACATCATGCCTTAACCCATTAAAACATTACCATTTCACATCATTTAACCATTCACCCAATTCCCATGTGTCATACCTATCCCACTAATAATTCAACATTAAACCCATAATCTATCCCATTATGGTCTTTAATCAGTTTACTCATTAACCCATTTGACTCATTCATCATTCCCATGAATCAACCATTTAATCCATTACACTTTAACCCTTAGGTTATTGACAAGTCTAGGTGCATCACCTAACTTCTATTTCAAGTTCAAACAATCATGCCAACATATTTATCAAGGGCTCTACAATTCATTGCAACAAAGTCACTTGTTTAATATTAATCCCTAAATCCAGGAAAAGCTGGCTCATCCCATGGATGGCCCCAATTAGGTCAATTCTATCCTAACACATCCCACGGGGATCGTGAGGGTTCCCATTTTCCATTTTAAACACCATTATTACCAGACATGCTGAGGTTATCCAAACATAAACAAAGGTAATCAAGAACACAACCAATGATGGACAAATACCCAAATAACTATGGGATATCACTTGTTGACCACCTACCTTGAAAATGAGGTTAAACACATTCTAAATCGAGTCATTAGACCTCGATCCAACAAACCATTGGAGTTTCATCCTAAAACTCACCTAAAAGTGAGGGTATTAGAGCTTTGGAATGAGAGGGAGAGAAGATACAAACCCTAAACCAAAAAGAGAAGCAAGGATGGGATTATCCTTACCCAGAGCTTCGAACCACAACCAGTGGCACCAAAAATGCCTTAGAATTGAAGGAGATCGGTCTTTTGGAGCCTTTGGGCGATTTGGTTCATGCCTAGGGTGGAGAGTGAGGAAATGAGAGGAATCCCTGAGTGGGGTTTTAAAGTCCGGAGTAAAAAACTTGTAGTTTTTCCCAAATTTATGTGGCCCCACGGTTTGTCTGCAATGTTTGGAAAAACGATCGCAAACCGTGCACATGCCACTGTTTGGAGGAGGGGTCGCATGATTTAGCCACATTGTTTGGAAAACCATGCACAAACCGTGTGCATGCTTCTGTCCGGAGGAGGAAGGGTCACACGGTTTAGCCTGGGCAGGCCGCACGGTTTGCTTGGCCATGTGCCCTGGCCTGTCTTTCCCAGATTTCCTTTCTTCCATTCCCCAATCCCCCTGAACACCCCCAAGGCCTCTCACACTTTCAGGAAGCATCCCTTGAATCCCGAAACAAGGGATTCAACCAAAACATAATTAAAACATACCTTTCTAAAAACTGGGATCTTAGAATATCCCCACCTTATAACAGCTCATCCTCGAGCTGAGTTCTGAAGCCTTATTGATCCACTGAGAAGAGTTCGGGCCACTAAGCCCGCATATCTGATACCCACTCCCATGTTTCTTCCTGAACATTCCCATGTTGTCATAGTACTCGCACTAATGGCACAACCTTTCCTCGCAAAGGCCTTTTCACTAAGATCCACCACACGAACCAGATGCTCCTCAAAGGAGGCATCATCCTCAAGCTCTACATCCTCAAAATCAACCACGTGATACGGGTCAGGGTGATACCGTTGAAGCTGAGACACATGAAACACATCATGCATCCCACCATACCGTTGTGGAAGATCCAATAGGTAAGCCACTGGTAGGATCCTCTCCACAATCTCAAAATGTCCAATATATCTAGGCACCAAATTCCCCTTCTTTCGTATCTGACGTTGACCCAACCTTGGCGACACACGAAGGAACACATTATCACCCACCCCAAACTCAAGAGGTCTATGACTCCGATATGCATATGACTTCTGCATACTCTAAGCCATATCCATCCACTTCCTGATCAACTTAACTCTCTCTGAATTCACCTGCATGAGACTTGGCCCCAAATACTCAGTTTCATCGGCCTCTATCCAACACAACGGAGATATACATGGCCTCCCGTAAAGTGACTCAAACAGTGCCATCTAAATCGTAGCCTGAAAACTATTGGTGTAGGAAAACTCAACTAACGATAGGTGCCTCTCCCAAGAACCACCAAAGTCTAGGACATGAGCTCTTAACATTCCTTCCAACATGTGGATCGTATGTTCCGACTACCCGTCCATATGCGAGTGGAAAGCTGTACTCAAAAACACCTGCGTACCAAGAAAATTTTGCAACCCTTTCCTGATATGCGATGTGAAATGTGGATCTCGATCCAAAAACAATGGTCCGCGGCACACCATGTAACTGCACTATTTCCTGAACATACAGCTCACCCAACTAGTCTACTGTATGGGTCTCTTGAATCGGTAAGAAATGAGCAACTTTCCTTAACCGATCCACAACCACCCATATTTCATCATTCATCTGCGGAGTCCTCGGAATACCCATGAAAAAATCCATTGTCACATCATCTCAATTCCATTTCGGAATGGGAAATGAATGCAACAAAGCACCTGGGCGTTGATTCTTGGTCTTCACCTCCTGATAGGTAAGTCCCCGTGCCACAAAGCCCGCAACTTCCTTCTTTTTTCCAGGCCCCTAAAACTGCCTTCAGAGATCACGATACATCTTGATCAAACCAGGATGTACTGCCCACATTGATGCTTGGAACTAACATATCAAATCTTTATGCACACACTTTTCCACAACCGCACGATCACGAACACGAACAACACCGTCCACACTAACGGTCCAGCCAGAAGGTATCTCCCCACCTATAAGATTTTCCTACATGATCAAACACTCAGGATCATATAGATGAACTTCCTTAACCTGACTTAAAAGAGTCGACTCCATTGATAAGGATGCAAGAGTGACCTATCCACTCTCTTCCTGCACCTCTAGATACATTTCTGCAAAGAAAGACATCACCTTCCACTAGGTGTTGGACTCCTGAACCATCTGATTCTGAAACTTCCTTCTTAGAGAATCAGCAACACAATTTCCCTTTCCCGGTGTGTACACCATCTCAAGGTCAAAATAATGGAGATATCCAACCCATCATTACTGAAGAAGATTCTGATCCCACTGTGAGAAGATGTACTTTAAACTATTATAGTCGGTAAACACGTTAGACCATTCTCCCAATAGATAGTGCCTCCAGCACTTCAAAGCGTACACTACTGCAACCAACTCAAGGTCATGAGTGGGATAATTCCATTCATGGGGTTTCAACTGCCTTGACCCGTAAGCCACCACCCGCTCATCTTGCATCAACACAGCCCCATGTCCGATTCCAGACACATCACAAAACATGATGTACTTCTTACCTAGATCAAGTAAGATCGGGATAGGTGTCGTCTTCATCCGCTTCTTCAACTCTTGGAAGGCGTTATCACAGGCCTCAGACAATTCGAACTGGATTCCCTTCTTTTCAAGCCCGAATGTGGTGCTGCCAAGAGAGGGAAATACTGAATGAACCTTTTCTAATACCTGGCCAAACCCAGAAAACTCCAAACATCATAAACACTCTTGGGTTGCTCCCAAGATACAACTGCCTACAATTTCTCTTGATCCACTGACACACCTGTCTCTGAGATGGTGTGACCTATAAAATGTACCTCACCTATCTAGAATTGACACTTGGATATCTTGGCGTATAGCCGGTGCTCTCTTAGCATACCCAAGATGATGTCAAGATGTTGGGCACGATGGTCGTGAGTTTTTGAGTACACTAAGATATCATAAAAAAGATGAACACATACCAATCTAGATAGGGATGAATGATTTGTTTCATCAAAGCTATAAACATTGTCGGTGCATTGGTCAAGCCGAATGGCATTACCACAAACTCAAACAACCCGTCCCGACTCCGGAAAGCTATCTGTGGTACATCAGAAGACCTCACCCTCATCTGGTGATAACCTGATCTCAGGAAAATCATAGAAAACAGCGATGCACCACTGAACTGATCGAACGGGTCATCAATTATGGGTAGAGGGTACCAATCATTCGATGTCATCAAGTTCAACTTTTGATAGTCAATGCACAACCTCAACGACCCATCAACCTTCTTTGAAAAAACCATGGGAGATATCCATGGTGACGTACTAGGATGGATAAACCCCTTATGCTCCAACTCCTCATGCTGAACCTTCAGTTCATAAAGTTATGCCGGTTCCATTCAGTATGGTGGAATAGAAACTGGCTCTGCTCCCAGTAGCATCTCGATTGTGAACTCAACATCCCTCTAAGAGGGTAAACTAGAGAAATCCTCCGGAATCTCGTCCTGAAACCGATCCACCATAGGAGGGAAAACAAACTGCTCCCCTATTTCATTGTCATCAAGCATGAGACTTCCCACTCTATCCATGAGTCCACTCATTTATTTAAAAAACGGACCCGCACGCCCTACTCAAACATCCCATTCACCATGGTGGACATAAGTGTCACCCTCAAGTGAACTGAACGATACTCTATGACGGTAATAGTTTATGTGAGCACAATACAAAACAAACCAATCAATTCCCATGATTAGGTCAAACCCTGACATCTTGAGAATGAAAAATTATCACAGAAAATGATACCCACCAACTTCCAAGGCACATCCCTTGCACTGCATGATATCCTCAACCCGCACCCCTAATGGAGTGTTAATTGAGATCACCCCACACACCCCCTCCACATGTAAACCCAGCACTACCACAAGTTGAGCAGAGATAAAGGAGTTTATGGAACCTGTGTTAAAAAATGCACTAGAAAAAGTAAAAGCTACAAGGATCATACCTTGAACAGTCGATGGTCCAGCCTCGCCATCACCAAGTGCAAACTGAACTGCCTGAAGCTGACTTGCCCATTTACCCAAGGCCCCAGCCTGAACACCCTACGTTGCACTACCCTGTTGGCATGAGCGATCATTCCATGGAGTTCCACGTCCACAGCCCCTACCAGTACGGCCCATGGTGCTCCAACTGCCTGCTTGATACGGGTAAACTGATCCCCTTCCCGTATCTGGTACCTGCCTTCCACCATCATACTCTCCCACCTACTGAGGTTTCCTATAGAACATCTGCACATGTACCATCCTGCCACATGAACGACACTCAACTAGAGGTCGAGGACACTAACCACTCATATGCCCCGACCTACTTCACTGATATCAGAACACCTGCTTTCCACTCTGAGACGTTGACCCTCTCCTCCATCCACATTGCACACTTCCACCATGATGTGTGCTCTGATGGCTTCGCTTTCGACCCTCGGTAGCTGCACCACTCGTCTGTCCCACTAACACCACAAGCCCACTACCCGAATCTCCCTTCATGTTTCCTTCTGAGATCAGTGACTAATCTACTACCTCTATGAACCACTTCAAGAAAAAGATGTTTACATGAGACCTGATCTCAGGTCTCAGCCTATCCTGGAAATTCCTTGCTACTGCTACCTCATCCCCTGCTAACACTGGGACAAAGCGTCTCAAATCAGTGAAGCGACTAGCATATTCCAACACCGATAGTGATCCCTGAGTGAGGATAATAAACTCTACAGCCCGCTCCTGTCTCAAAGTCTCGAGGTAGAAATGCTCCAGAAACATTTCATGAAAACCCTTCTAAGACACTCCCTCAGACTGCTCAATTTGAGCATGAATGTCCCACCAACGCCTCGCCTAGCCTCATAACATATAAGTGGACAGATTCACCCACTTTTCAACAGGGGTCTTTAGATGATCTAGTATCATCTAAACAGACTCCAACCAGAACTCCACTACTTCTGACACACCCACTTTAGTGAAATTCAGAGGGTACTACAGTTGGACCTCCCTGGTCAGCTCAAACATACTCGGTGCAACCCGCCAAGGGTCCTGATCCATCATCTGCATAAGGTAAGTCATGTTCTCTCTGAACTGGTCTTCTCTACCTTCAATGATCTCCACATTTTCTTTATCCTCTACTAGAGTAGTGTTCTCAGCAACATCCTCTCATTTCCCAACTGGTAAACGACATCGTGGTGTCATTTCTCTACAATGACAAGCACGATATTTAGATCACGTACCATAATACATTCATGATCTCATCAAAAGCTCTTCACTATCTACAACAACCCATTTTCATATACTAATTTAACAATATTAGAACCTCAAATTCACCACCCCGACCATCCCTACCACGGGCCATGGTCCACATGGGGTAAACAATCATGATCTCCTACCAAACTCACACAATGTTTTACAAAACATTTTGCACTTCGATTCAACCCCTTTTGTTTCATTAAACATAATTTACCCAGTTGTTTTATTTCATTCTTCTCAGTATTTCTTGGTTTTATGAAATGCAAAATGCACCCTACTTTCCTACCTCACACACCCATCTCGTGTGTGTGCATAACACAATGCATGTCACATATCTCCCTAGGTGCCTACAATGATGCATGAATGAAAATCCTCATGCCTTTAAGGCCACAAGACAAATATCATAAAATAGTCACATAAAACCACATGTGCATCACCCAACAGTGAAATATCATCAAGTGTAACAACACACAACAAAGAACATCATTTCCCACCCACAGTTACTTGGGTTTTCCCTTGTACGTGGGTTAGCAACACCCAATCACGATATCATTACCAAGGCCCGACAGATCTTAACCATTGGCTTCCAATCCCAAATAACAAGACCTTAGAGAAGGAGAAGAAAGACCTCCTCTGATACCACTTTGTAATGTCCCTGACCCGAAAGCCACTAAACTGGTGCTCCGACCTGGGTGGTTACATGACCTTAAGAACACCTCCCCACACGCTAAAGGCTTCCGACTAGCAGCGGGGGTCTACGGAGTCAAGTGGGGAGAATATACCCCCTTTTTATGAATTTAATCCGCAAAATAAATATACCAAATCATGGAAAGAATAACCAATTAACACGGAACATGCATAACAATCATTTCCAACAATCAATATGACATGTCATACTACAAGTGCAAGAGTGAACAAAAGCCCCAAATAATGACAACAGCCAAAATCCACAAAATAGTTCCGAATCCAATTCCGGATCCTCCACCAAGTGCTACCCATTTCCAATCAACTATCTACCAAAGAAACATGACCTTCATATGACCTGCAAACATGAAGTTTTTTCGGGTAACCGACGATGGCCCGAGCAGGGTGTGAGTACAACTCAGTAAGCCACCACCAACGGTGTCTACAAAAATATCAAGTATAAATAGATAGTGCATGAAAAGGAATATGAATGATAATTTCCAATTAATTATTTAAGGAACCATTAACCAATTTAGAGCCAAGACACTGCCATTTCCATTACCATTCATTATACACCCATTATCCCCATTTACCATTTCATCACATTTCCATGGGTTAATCACAAACATTATGTTACATGGGTATAAGGACAATAATCACATGCAAGAGGGTAAACACATCATTATCCTATCTCACTAGGACTAACCCCTCATAGCAACCATAACCTCACCTCGAATCCTCAGTCCGGGTGGATGAAACCATTAGGGGAATAGAACCTTAGTCCCCTTTCCTATACCGTGCAATTAGGGTGGAGTGTAGAACCTCAGTATTCACTCGAAACGTGGGTGTAGATCCTCATGTTATACCCCACTCTACGAAGCCATGTTCACATGATTATATATAAGTTACCATCAACCATCTAAACCATTTACCTTCAGAAAACACTATTCACAACAACCCACATGGGAACCCACATCGTTCCTTAACCCATTAACATGTTACTGTTTCACATCATTTAACCATTTTTCCAGTTCACATGTGTTCTTCCTATCTCACTAAGCATTCAAAATTAAACCCATAATCTATCCAATTATTGTCTTTAATCAGTTTACTCATTAACCAATTTAACCCATTCATCATTCCCATGAATCAGCCATTTAATCCATTCCACTTTAACCCTAAGGTTATTTCCAAGTCTAGTTGCATCACCTAACTTCTATTCTAAGTTCATCCAATCATGAAAACATAATTATCAAGGTCTTTACAATTCATTATCACAAGGTCACTTGTTTAATATCAATCCCTAAATCTGGGAAAAGCAGGATCATCCTGTGGATGGCCCCAATTAGGTCAAGTCTATACCAACACATCCCATAGGGATCGTGAGGGTTCCTATTTTCCATTTTTTACACCATTATTTCCAAACATGCCAAGGTTATCCAAAACATAACCAAAGGAAATCAAGAACACAAAAAAACATGTATAAATACCCAAATAACTATGGGATATCACTTATAGACCACCTACCTCGAAACCGTGGTTGAGCGCTGTAACACCCGATACTTTTATGTTATATAAATCATCAAAGGAATCTTTTTCTACACAACACTTGCTTGGCTTGCTTTACACGCAATCGCGACCTTCCTCGATAGCTTGCGTCGTACGCAATACTGAGTTTCACTAAACAAAAATATGCTATTAAAACTAGCCGTTATGAATAGTAATAACCACCTTTTGAAATTTTATAAATTTTATTTTTCAAAATGGACTTCATTTTTGGACTCAGAATATCGAAATTAGCCTAGGGTGAAATTTTGGTATTTTTCTGAAAACGTTCAATTTTTGATGAATAGTGAAACCACTAAGTGGTAGGTTAAAAACTGAATTTTGCATAAAACATAACTTTACCGCTTCTGTGAATGGAATTTCAAAAATCCGACAGACACGGTTGATATCAGTAAGTAAAATGTGGTTCAATGAGATAAAAATAATTTTTTGGTGAATAGTAACTTTTTACTATTTTTACCGCGGTTAATAGTAAATAGGGTAACTAAGGGTAAATATGATATCAATATTACCCTAAAACATGTCCTAATTCTATTGGACAAGTGTAATTCGACAAAAAACAAACTTAGGAATAAAATATGACCATTTAGGCCCACTTGGATTAGATTAGGACATTTATTATCAATTTATTTAAAGAAGGGTTAAAATAGTTAAAATCAAAGTTTAATAAGTAAATCATTTTTAATATGGGGTTATACATAAGATAAATTCAATTGTAAATATTCATTAGAAAGCTAAAATGATTTCCTACATGATGATATTTTATTTGTAATTTTTAGACATCAAATAATTTAATTTATTTATGACACAAAGATGATGCAGTAATTATCTTATTAATGAAATATTGACATAATTAATGTTATAAACACCAAAATAAATGTAATTTGAGACTTTTTATGAATTACACTAATTTTCTAGGTTACTATGATATATTAATTTTTATGTAATCAACTTTTTTCGAACATATAATTCTGTTATGACTTTCACAAAAATCATATATCAAATAGTGTCAAAATTGACACAAAATAGTTTTTAAATCAAATATTATATTATTAGTTGTTATTGTATTCCTAAAAATCTAAGGTTCGGCCAAATGACTTATATAAGGATATATATATTAATAATAAACAATTTGGGGTTCGTTTGGCATGTTATAGTAAGTGTATTAACCATATAGTGAAAGAAAACAAAAAGACACGGTAAAAGTTAAATTAATTAACTTAGAGTTAAATCTAATTGATAAGGTTAAAATAATACCCTAAACTTGTCTAAATCCTATTGGTTGATAGGATTTAGACCCATCCCCACTTTAGCTTCGAAATAATACCCTTTAGAACCATTATAAACCGATTTTGACTTTAATATAAAATAATATTTTGAGATATTCCTAAGGTGCCCCTCTCCTCCCTTATAAAAGGGCACCTCCTCCCCCTCCTCCTCACACCAATTTGAGCACTCAAGCTCGGCCAACCCCTGCCATTTTCTCCTCTCCACTTCCCTAGAATAATCCTAGAGGTCCTGGTCTTCTCCAAAGACCAATCTTAGTTCCTTAAGTGGAGGATTCAAAGAGGCGTTCCAAAGAAGAGGAGCTTCGGACACGAACAAAGCAAATCGGACCTAAGGTAAGGGAAATATCACAATCTCATTTTTATCCGAGATTGTTTATACTTTGAAATTTACTGGGGTGTATTTTATCATCCACATCCATGTTTCCTCAATATGTAATATTATTTCCATTCACCTAAAATTGTTTAAAACCTATTTTACCCTTCGGTGAGTTTTTAGTAAAAGATATGAAAGGAATCTTTTGTCGTTTTTCGTACGAGGTATTTTTTTTGACTTTTCCGAAAAAAGTACGAGAAGAATGTTTTTTTAACTTATACGGCATGAATGGATTTCTAAAAAATTATTTCCAAGAAGCTTCCTTTACAAGTATTCAAGTTTATTTTTAATCAACTTCTTTTAGTTTAAAATTGTATGACATGTAAAGAAAAGAAAAGTGTTTTTGAAGTAGAAAGGATATTTTCCTCAAGAATGAAGTTCAAGTATTTGTATAAAAATTATTTTCCATCTAAGATAATAAAAGGGTTCTGTTTTTATCCCTATTATTACATGGATTTGATTATGTTGTTATGGAAACATTTTTATGAATTCCTTTATCTTATATGAATTGTTTTATGATGTCATGATGTTTAAGAATCCCATTTTATTACATGGGTTATGCGATGATGTATGATTTATGATTATGTGGCACACATAAGAAAGGATTCATTATAAGATGGGTGGGACCTATATCTCCCTCCAATGCATTGGGTAAATATTTTATATCTCATGAGATAGACATGGCTGGAACGGAAGGTTATTTCGGTTCAGTGATACAGGACTGAAACGAGGAGTGAACTCGGTTCAGAAAGGGACTTTGTCCACTAAGATAGTCTTGGAAATGAGTCATGACTAACAATAAATGATTTTCCATGATTATGTGTGCATGCCACAAAGTTTCAAGTTTTATGTTATGATTATGGGGATCTCATTTTCACTTCTATGATTTATTCCATGTTAAGATATTATGATCTCTTTTGCAGGTTTTGATTTTTCAAAAAGATATGATATGATTTTTATTTCCTTTATTTGCCCTTACTGAGCATTTGAGCTCACCTTTTTATGTTTTCTTTTCCCCAGGTCAGGAAGATGGATATTAAGTAGAATATGCTAAAAGGGACCCTAGATATGATGAAATAAATGGGAGACACTGTAGAAGATTTATGAACCAGTTGTTTATGTTTCCCAGTTTCTAAAGACACTATACCTATACGGTCCTTTCTGGTTTTATCATATGTTGTAATAAGTGTGCTTCAATTTTTGAAGTATTAAAAATGTATGTAAAGTATGGGTCGTTATAAGAGCACTCTTAATCGAGTCCTTCGACCTCAAGCCAACCATCCTTTGGTGCTTCAACCGAAAACTCACCCAAAAGTTAGGGTTTTTGTGCTTCGTAATGAGAGGGAGAGAAGTTACAAACCCTAAACCAAAAAGAGAAGCAAGGATTGGATTAGCCTTTCCTGGAGATTCAATCCGCAACCAACAGTACCCGAAATTCCTTTGAATCGAAGAAGATCGGTCTTTTGGAGCCTTTGGGCGACTTGGTTAGTGCCTAGGGTGGAGAGGGTGCAAATGAGAAGAAATCTCAGGTGGGGTTTTAAAGCCTGGAGTCGAAAACTTGTAGTTTTTAAAAACATTAAGTGGTTGCACGGTTTGTCCGCACGGTTTGGAAAACCGTGTGCAAACCATGTGCATTCCACTATTTAGAGGAGGAGTGGTCGCACAATTTAGATGCACAGTTTGGAAAACTATGTTCATGCTTATGTCTGGAGGAGGAAGGGTCGCATGATATAGCCTGGGCAGGCCGCATGGTTTTCTTGACCGTGCGCAAGCTGTTCGCCCTAGCCTGTCTTGCCCAGATTTCCTTTCTTCCATGCCCCGAGCCCCCGGAACACCTCCAAGGCCTCTCACACATTCATGAAACATCCCTTGATTCCCGAAACAAGGGATTCAATCAAAAAAAATTGAAAACATACCATTCCAAAAACCAGGATCTTACAAGGAGTGTCTGGGTTGAGATGATATTAATCTCAGAACCTATTTCCACAAGACAATAATGGATCTCTAAATCGTGGAACTGGTCTATGAAGTATAACTAGAAGATGTTTCCATTAATGATAGAACCCTCATCTTCCCTGGATAATGAGATGATGTATTGGAATTCCTCTCACTCAAAATACACTATATTGTAGGTTTATGGAGAATCTACTTATTATTCAAACTAGATGGAGATTTGAATGGCTTCTATGAGGGCCTCATGCATTAATTTTAATAATTGAGGCCCTAGAGGATCAAAATCCTTATTATAATGCTGGAATGGTCCTTCAATGCAACATATATGATTTCCAAATTCACATTTCAGCTTATAGGGGGTACCTTCCAGAGTAAGGGTTGCAATTGATGATACTAGATCTAGCACGACGTTCTTGATTGTACTAGAAATGTCTTGTTTTATATCATATGACCCACTCTGAATCACTACTAGATGACTATTGGTTGAATGAGGCCTAACTCTGGATGGATGTAGTCGATTATGGTGCCATCACATATGGGCTTCCTTTTCAGTCAATAAGGTTATCTCTGGAAGATCTTCCAGATATGTTAACATGGTAAACTACGTCGGTGAATCATAAGGAATAGGTTATGAGTAATATGCATGATGGCATCAATGCAAGTCATACTTCCAAGTTTAGGTATCATTCCAATCTAGGTCTGAGGTGCAAACTTGAGTTCCCTAGAAAATTGCACATCCCCAGCCATTTATTTGACGAAGTCATCCAAAGGAATTTAGGGGGGATTTGTTGGGAACTCCTTGTTGATAAGACAATGAATCAATATATAACCATGATGAGATTCGTAGATGCATACTCATTATCATTATTTGAGTTGTTTTGCAGCATTATAAAATCTAGGGGTGTGATTCCCAACTCAGGAGGAATGAAATCACTATGGGTGTGGCATGGATTCAACATTGGTGGGAGAGTCTTCTTTCCCTTTCAATGTCTTCACCGTTCCTTATTAGAATGAAAATGAAAATATGTGGATGAAGAAGTGGAAAAAATGGAGGTTATGTTCACCATAAGAGGATCAGAACTACCTTTGAAGGAATTGATGACACAGTGGACGTCAGTGACTACCGTATGAGCCATCCTATCATCATAATTCTAGGATTTTTGATTTTTTGATTTATTAAATTCACCTTTATCTTCATTGTTGATTCCATGATTGACAGTTATATGTGAAACATGCATTGAGAAATCACCTAACATGACAAAACCATTGTCCACTTCGTCCTGGATCCAATCATTGAACACAAAAAATTATTTTTTCATTTGTTTATGGATTGTTTTAGTAAGGGAAATGATTAGGTATGTTAGTATATATAACTTCTAGCGGTCTCATATACTCTGGAAGATTTAGGAATCCATTTTCAAGGGAATAGAAGAATAATTCTAGGACATTTTTATCATTGAAGGAATATTTATGGTTCTTTTAGTACTTGAAGGGTGATCTGGGACCTTTGCCGTAATGAGGGGTCTGGTCCGGATGAGGGGATCGAGCCACATTCCCTCATCTAGGTGGAAAGACATGGAAAGGTGGTTCTTGATGGTTATACGTTGGTAAATTTTGATCTTCACTAGGATTTTGGACAAAGTGACATTCTTTAAGAAATGGGGCCAATAACTCTAGATGCTTATAGGCCTCAACCCGTATGGCAGCGACAATCACTTCATTGGGAAACCTTCTTACATGAGCAGGAAGTGGGAAAGAAAATTTACTTTGCTACAAGTATTTCTCTAGATGATGGTACTTATCAAATAAATACTATACCCCACCTATGAAATTAAGAGTGGTGAGGTTAGAGACCAACTCAATCTTGAAATTCCCAACACACATCGTTAACAGCTTCTCTAGACTCAGTGGAATGTCGAGTGGGTACATGAGGCCTTTCCACCTTGTGAATGAATTTGTGACACTCTCATCAAGATTTTTATTACACTTTAATAGGTAATCAATACATTTCATTCATGTAATGTAGAGGAACTAGTATTAGAAAAAAATTAAGGTATTCCAATTCAATGATTGAACCTATAGTTTGTTGGATATTTTAGAAGAATTAATGCCCTTCCATATTCTATAAGTAACACTAGATCTTGGGGGTCTCCTCTTAATCTCGGTTATCCAAAGTGGATCTGTTCTTTGAGATGATGTCATCCTATTTTTGAAGTGGGTCACTCACCCCATTTAATGGGGAAAATTTGGGGTTGCAATGTTTCGAGGGTGCTCACATGTCATCCACCCATGTCAGGTATAACTATTCATTAGGTGGGATTTCCACCTGTCACATCTTCAGATCATTATAGAAATCATTTAAAGAATCTATCAAATATTCTTGGATAGGGTCCCCATCAGGATGATGATTTTTAACCACTAATGCATTAATAGGCTCATAAACTAAGTTGGTAGTCTTAGAGACTCATGGAGCAACATGACTTTGATCCTGAGAGGATAATCACATGAATTGGATGGATTCAATGATTCATACCCCAATTTATTTCAATAATATCCTACTTATTATCTATATAGATTTTTGGGATTACCAAGGTCAACTAGGGGAAAATGGACAAGGATTAAATTTCACCCCATATAAAAGAAATGGGATCCAGATGAGAAACAATGGAATTTTGTCACTGATCAGTAATGATCTCATTGAAAATATTTGTTTTTATTTGCTAAATTTCGGGGTATGTCATCCATTGTGGGCTGTGATTCTATCGTTGGAACAACATATGATAGATTAGATTGATTGATATGTTCCTACACTTGTTTATATTCAGACGAGCTATCAGTGATGCTCCATCAGTGGGATCCCTAAGACAGAGTAACTACCTCAATTGATGAGTGAGGGAACCTATGTGGGAGTCTATATAGTATTAAAATACTCATTAGGGCGAGTTATCATTTTCTACATTGGTTCCTATGTCCTACTAATTTTTTTTGGGGATATCCATGTCTACCGTAAATATTTTTGGAGGAGAACTATCATCATTAGTGAGTTATTTAGGCTTTCCTAGGATATGGAAAAAGTGGAGAGAAGAATAATATCCCCAGACCCTAATCTATTCACATAGATATGCATCTTCTAAAATTCATGGAAACACTACATGGATCTTGAAACATATTTGTTGCAGGGTTTGATAGTAGTTGGATGATGCAGAGCACTGACCCTGCACAAGCTCTGCTAAATCAACCCTTCTGCACAAATGATCAAGAAATTCAAGGAGGCCACGGCAACAGAGAAAGAAAAACTTATGGCTATAGATGAAGTGGAACATCACCCAAATGATATGGAATAAGAATGTAGCCTGTCCCTCAATAAGGGATTCTCAGATGTTAATGTTGGGAGTCGTTGGGGTCCTGAACATCACTAACAGCTGATTTGAGGCTAGGACCTCACACATTCAATTATTCTCACAGGAAGGTACTTATTTTTTGTCATCCAATTATCTGATTAGAGGTGGCTAGATGATTTGTTGTGGAACCATTATGGACATATTCAGGGTCTAGCGGACTGGAAGAGGTTCCACTACATGAGGTAATTGTTTTGGACACACTATTATGTCACTTGGAGGAAGTACCAACTACATCTCTATATCCCTATCTGATGAGGTATTGAACACAACATTATTTTCAAGTGTAGTGGTTTTCATATATGGATTAAAGGAATTCTCATCTTTTACATGGTTCATCATATACCAAAAAAAATCTCTATTATCTTTTCAGGAGTTGTAGTGGGAGACTGGTGATGATGGATATGGCTAAACCGTAATCCCCAAGAAGGGTTCCAGATCATCCTACACGAATATCAATCTATAGAGGGATATCGTGATCCAATTATTTTCACATTATTGGATTGGGATTCTCACCTATCAACATCCTACCCCATACTCTAGTAGCCATGGTGGGAGCAAAATCACTTACTTTTATATATCCTCAGAGTCAAATCAGATGTTGAGTTTGAAGATGACATAAGGTTTCCCAAGATTGTGCCAATGGCAGTGAGTGTTCTTCCTTATACCCATGTTTGATTCTTCAGGTCAAGGTACTTCTTCATTATTGGGAAGATATCCATGTTAGTTTGTTGGAGTAAAGGGACGGTCCTCATACTGGATAAAATGGGAATTTAGAGTACCTATGTGTTGTGAAATGAGAGTTTGGAGAATACATATTTATTTGATGGTGATGTAAGAGTAGGGAGGAACTCTGAATGGGTTAACGATGGTGATGGAAGGACCTATTCACTATTTCTAATTATTATTCTTCATCCTATAATGTATCTCTTCTATGTTTTCTAATTAAAATTAAAACACATCCTTTCTATGGGGAGGCTGAGGTCTTGCTCTCAATCGTTGAGGGAAGGGGACATTGGATCCACATAAAATCATGATAATTTTTAGGTAATTATCTTATTCCTTCCACTAATATGGGAATCTTTTGGTTTAGACTAGGGCTGGGGTAGTAGGGGTATAGTCCACCTATTATTCAGCCCGAGGGACTGGTCGTTGATGGCACTGAAAAGGAGTGATGGGAGGCATTGTTGGTGGAAACCATTTGATATTCACATATAAGGTTACATGAAGATAACACACCTTTTTATGGGGATGAGTTATATTATCACTCCTAGGGAGAATCTTAAAGTGATTCAATGTCATAATAGGGAGCAGTGCCTCTTTACATGGACCATG
The DNA here is from genome assembly GCA_963277665.1 of Viscum album. NCBI lineage: Eukaryota > Viridiplantae > Streptophyta > Magnoliopsida > Santalales > Viscaceae > Viscum > Viscum album. Next base: position 510,158,707 of record OY728142.1, on the reverse strand, counting down.
GAGTAGTGGTGTCAGTGAGGCACTAACTCATCAAAGTCTTGGAGGTCCATATCCCCTATGTTAATGACCTATTATACTTTTACTGACAAACAAGTGTATTGGTCACCTTTTTTGGATGATATATAAGGGTAATATGGGTCGTGATCACCCATTAGCTGATGTCATGGAAGATGTTGTGGTAGGGTTACAGTTATGAGAGAATGTTACATCCATATTTCTCCTTAGCTAATTTCTATAATATATGAAATATTGATAAAATATTGTATGATTCGTGTAATTAATTTTGATTCAACTGTCCTTACATGTGTAATGAGATAGGCTTGTATTTCCCAAGTGTCATCCATTCATCTGTGAATGGATCTTGATAAAGACTAGAAATGTCCCTTAGCAAGGATGACCAATTTCAAAATTCCCAAATCAAAGGGGAGTACCATAATGAGCCCACCATTTTATTAGTGTGTCCTAGATATATATTCTTGAACCCCCTAAAATGCTAACCCACATATACAAAATGCAATTGGTTCCCATTTTGGGAAGAATAATTTCACATCGAGTTCCCCATTTCTGTTTTAGAGACTTTCACTAGGTCCCACCATCACATTGTATACTTGCATTATGTTTCCCTATATTCTTGATTTTAAAATTAAGTTTTATTTCATAACATCAATAGTGATTTGTTATGTTTTATTGAAACATGATGATGGGATGTTAGTTCCTACTTCCATGGATTCCTCTTTATAGATCATTTCCTAGTATAGGTCTCCACCACATAGTTAAGTCATGTTCATGGAACATAAGGCAACGTCTTTTTGGTAACTGGTTAATTAAAAAACATTAGTATGGACGTTCTGATTTTTTCATGATAGCTCAACAACCATTTGTTATGTTAATAGTCAATTTGGTAATATCGGGGAATGTATGGATGTTGGAAGATTTGGTCACTGATTCTCATTCAAATTTACCCAAGAGATGAAGGAAGAATGATCCTTGTAGTCTAGCTTGGGTTGTCAAATCCACAGATACCTAGGAAGTAACCTATAGACACGCACATTCTAAGGACTATTTTTGGCTATGATGTGGCCAACATGGGTTGATTTTAGATGGGTTTAAAGGAACTCTAATAGATTTAAGTATATTCAATTTAAAAGAATGAGTTGATCCTAGGTTATAACTTGGGGTGGATTGGATGTATTTCCTTTTCAAAGATTTCAATTTCTTATATTTGATATGGGTTCATTTAAGAAGATAAAACAATATCATAACTTAATGGTTAAATACCTACACCCTTTAATACTAATCACTTATACCCTTGAAGGATCAAAGTTTTGAGAACTTCAAGGTAATGGTTCGTATTAGGACATGAAGTTTGTGGCTTTAAATTCAACAAGGACGATGGAGTTTAAACATCATCAAATAAAAATCGCAATTAAAGAAGTGATTATACATTAATGGGGTGATAAATAACATCCAATCCATCCCCTTGCTTCTCCTTTGGATCAGCCCATAAGTAGTTTATCCCTCCACTGATCCCATGGTTTCAATGGAAGCGGAAAGTAGACTCATGAGGGAGGAAATGGAGAAGTAAAGAAAACAATAAAAATAAAATGATCACTCCACTGTTGTGTGAAATATTTCACAAGGTTTAGTGTGAAAAAATTCACACCTTAAACCAAAGGTATCAAAGTGATATTATGAACAACAGAATAAGAAGAAAATAATAGATTTTATTAATAAACTAAAGTAAATTGAACAACTTACATGTGAAAGAAAAACTTAAGACAACAAAATTGTAGCATAACATTACAATTGAACAAAGCATCAATGATTCTAAACTCCTCCAACATCACTGACTTAAATAGGAATTTTTTTGAGTCTTGGGTTGATCCTCCAATAGTAAAAAGCATCCCACTTGAGTATGGTAGGTCTAGGGTGGTGGAAAGTTTGTTGAAAGATGACTTTCCACCCTTGACCCGAAAAGGCATCCAGCTTGCATCCCCCGAACAGAGGCGCATGAAACACCTTCTAGATTGCAGAATTTGGGTGGACCATAGAAGACTTAAATTAAGATCCGGATGTTCCCTAATAACCTGAAAAATATCAGGTCAAAATAAGTTATGGTTTTAGATATATGGTTTAATTGGTGGGATGTTTTTCTGGGCCGCAGATTCTGGCCCAGATTTTGATATACTATTTGGGCCACCTAAATTACCCCAATGGAGGCCTAATTAGAACTGGATCCTGAAGAATGAGTTGTTACACTATATGGATTATATCCTACCACCAAATTTGGGCTTCATTGGGCCTATATTTTGGGCCCCATAGTCTCATCCGTGAGCTGGTATCCAATCTGACTTCTCCAGAATTGTTTCCTTTCGTCACAAAATATCCTCATCTTCTTCCATGAATTCTCCATTGATCCCTGAATCAAAAATGTTCATATTGAAGTGTAGATAAATTTACAAATATATCAAATTAAAATATGTATAATTAGATGAATCATTGGGTACTTAAAATAATGTTAAAAAATGTACCACATAATAGTGCATTTTAAGAAGGTATTACAATCATAATGTGAAATGATATTCAAAGTGTAAAATGCCCTAAAATGTTGTTTATTAATAATAAAGAACATGAATGTTATATATATTAACAATGAATATTAGCCTCATTTAGTGTCTAATCACACCCCCAACTTTAGTTTTTCTACTCCCGAGAAAAATATATCTCAACAATATGAAATTCGAATTTGATTTTCCAAAAACATTTTAATACACAATGATCACCACAAACCCTTATACCAAAAAATCATGAACCCCATCAAAATATTTTAATACAAGATAGTTTCACAAGTAGATCAAAATCAAAAGCCCATTCCTTTGTTAAAATTTATTTCCATATTTCATCCAATATCAATTAAGTATGAGGTTGTGTTCTGCATCACAATTGACATGGGGGTTCATCTTTATTCAAGGGGGAAATTACAGAAGATCTAGGTGGAATCACATGTCAATATTAAGATGAGTATTCAAATTTTTTTTGTATTGTATTTGTTTTTTGTTTTTCTTTTGTTTTTTCTTTGTTTTTTTTTGCAATTTTTCCATTGTAATTGAAGTTGCACTCAAAAGATTCAACCCCTGTAGCGAGACTTTGCCGATGACTCCCAGGCTCAAAGTCCTTAGGGCACCAAGTGAATCCCACATACTCGGGAATCATCTCGAGTTAACTCATTCAAAAACAAATTCAAATTACCAAAAATAGAGATAAAATTACTCACTCTGGGCCAGACAACTATGGAGTCACGATCCCCAAGTGCCGAAAGCCACGCATTAGGTAATTTCATTACTCTATGTGCAAATTTTTTTATTTTTAATATTTTTATTGAGTACTCATATTAAACTAAAATGATCATCAAACCTATGATATTTATTTAGGGGACCCCATGAACTTCAAATAATACCCCACTATCCAAAGGACGTGAATTGTGATCATTTTTTATTTGGATGAAAATATAAACAATGAAATATCACATTGGACAGCCACACTATCCAAAATCTATTCTCATGAAATTATACAAGGATTAAAATCAGAATCAGGGCATGCTAAATTATTAGATACTCAGTTTCAAATTGTGCATGTGTATTACCGTGTTCAAAGTTAAAGGAATTTTTCCTTCGATTTACACAATTTGTTTTTCAAATCATTCATTTTTTTTACACGAAATCATTTTTTATTTTATCTCCCCCCCAACTTAAAATAACACTATCCCGGTTTTTAAATAAATGAAAATTTAGAAGGGGGTAGAGGAATAAAAGGAGAGTTCAATAAGGAAATTGAAATTTTAGGATCATGGAATGAAGTCACCTGGTGGTTGAAGTTTGATGTTCTTGCTACTCCAATTTAGTCCTTGATATCCATGTCACTTGCAGAGTTCTATAGTGGAAAAATGAAAACAAAAAAACAAAACAAAAGAGTATATATATATATAAAAGTAAATTATAAATATATATATATATAATAAAATTAACTGATAATACATTGTCTTCTTTTTAAATTTCTAGGTAAGGTATTACTCAAGGATCACACCACTTGACACAGATGAATATGGTGCTCCCCTTTCATACCCATAAATACTCATAATAGAAGAACATGTCAACAATCTATTTTTTTAAATATAAAAATGATTAATTAAAATATAAATTTTATTAAAACAACAAAATGATAGGAAACTTGAAAGCCATGGGTTGCCTCCCATGCAGCACTTTTCTTAACGTCGTTAGCTCAACATGAACCCTAAATCTATCAATTTTTTCATAGTTTATAGGTTGGATCAGTTAACTCAAACTCTATTTTCTATTTATTGAATGATTCAATGAATGGTTTTAACCTTTGACCATTGACCTTGAAAATTTAACCACTTGTGGGATCTTGAATCTCTACTGCCCCATGGGGGTACACATAATGCACTATGAAAGGTCATGACCATCTAGACCGTAACATTCCTGGGTGTAAATGAAGTTTTGAACTATACAAGAGCACAAGTTTTCCCGGTTCAAAATGTTTGACCTTGATATTTTTATATTGGTAGGCTTGAACTCTAGCTTTATTGATCCTTGAATTTTTATAAGCCTCCATCCTTAGTTCCTCCAGTTCATTGAGAACTAATTTCCTTTTTGTTCCGGCCAATGAGAGGTCATAATAGATTTTATTATTGCCCAGAAGGCCATATGCTCAATTTCAACAGGTAAATGGAATGCTTTCCATAAACAAACCTATATGGTGACATTATTAGGATGGTTTTGTATACTGTACGATATGCCCAAAGAGCATCCAATAGTTTCTCGGAGCAATGTTTCCTAGAAGGATTGTCAGTTTTCTCAAGAATTTTTTTGTTTTAATGATTGGCTAACTCAGCATGACCATTGGTCTGTGGGTGGTAAGCAGTGGACACTTTTTGAGAAATTCCATATTTTTCTATGAGTGATGAGAATGGACAATTTCAAAAATGAGTTCCACAATCACTTATGATACCACTAGGAATTTCAAATATAGAGAAGATGTTTTCCATGAGAAATATAATCACAGTTTGATGATCATTGGATTTTTTAGGAATGTACTCAACCCACTTAGAGACATAATCGATAGACAAGAGAATTTAAATATATCCCCTAGAGTTTGGGAAGGGACCCTTGAAATCAATTCCCCAACAGTCAAAGATTTCAACCACTAAGATGGGAGTGAATGGAATTTGATTCCTTTTTGTGATGGACCCTACTTGTTGATGCCTAGGACAGCTTTGACAAAATGTGTAGAAGTCCCTTGAGAGGGTGGGCCAGAAGAGACCCCATTGAAGAATCATAGAAAATGTTTTCTTAGAGGAAAAGTGACCTCCACATACCTCACTATGACAAAATTTAAGGATGGACTCTTGTTCAGATTTTGGAACACACCTCCTAATGACTTGGTCAGGGAAGAACTTATAGATGTATGGATCATCAAATACATAGTGTCTAACATCAGAAAGGAATTTCCTTCGAGCATGAGTCCCTAAGAATTTTGAAATGACTCCTATAAATTAAAAATTGTCTACATCGGCATACCAAGGGCAGTCACTCATAGAGTATAGGTGTTCATCAGGAAATGAATCAGACACAGAAAGGTGATTTGAGTTGCCTATGAATTCCATCATAGAGGGGTGATCAACTACAACATTTTCAACACCCTTTTTATCCTTGATTGTGAGGACAAATTCTTGAAAGATAAGGACCCACCTAATCAGTCTAGCCTTAGAATCTTGCTTTTAGAAGAGGTATTTTAGTGCAGAATTTTCAGTGAACACAGTGATGGGGGATCCTAAGAGGTATGACCTAATCTTCTCTAAGGAAAACACAATAGAAAGTAACTCCTTTTCAGTGGTGGTCTAGTTGATTTGTGCATCATTTAAGGATTTTCTTGCATAAGTAATGACATAAGGATTTTTATCACAACGTTTTCCTAACACAGCTCATATAGAAAAGTCACTGGCATCACACATAAGTTCTAAAGGAAGGTTCCAATTTGTTCATTTCATAATGGGAGGATAGGTGAGAGAGGATTTGAGGGTTGAGAATGAACCCCCACAGCTTTCTATCAAAACAAATGGGGCATCCTTAACTAGGATAGCACAAAGGGGATGGCAGATTGAACTAATGTCCTTGATGAATATTCTATAGAAACCAGCATGTCCTAAGAAAGACCTCACTTCCATGACAGTTTTGGGTGATGGAAGGTGACGACTGATGTCAACCGTGGCTTTATCAACTTCAATACCCCTACCTGAGACCAGATGGCCTAGAACAAGTCCCTCTTTAACCATGAAGTGGCATTTTTTCCAGTTTAGGACCAGATTTTTTTCTTCACATATTGACAAGACTCTCTCCACATTCTGCAGACATCCCTCAAATGTATCCCCAAACACAGAGAATTCATCCATGAAGACCTCTAGAAAATCCCCTATCATGTCTGAGAATATTCCCATCATGCACCGCTGGAAGGTTCCATGAGCATTTCATAAACCAAAGGGCATGGTTTTGAAGGAAAAGGTGTCGAATGGACATTTTAATGTAGTCTTCCCTTGATCCTCTAGGGAGACCTCAATTTGATTATACCCCGAGTACCCATCTAAGAAACAGTAGAAGGCATGACCTGCCACTTTCTCAAGGACTTGGTCAATGAATGGTAAGGGGAAATGGTCGTTCATGGTAAATGAGTTTCGCTTCCTATAGTCAACGCAGACCCTCTATCTAGTACTCACCCTTGTTGGAAGAATATTCCCATCCTCATTGGGTATCACTGTGATTCCAGACTTTTTTGGAACCACTTGGATTGGGATCACCCATTCACTCTCAGCTATGGGATATATGATACCATCTTTTATCAATTTTAGAAGATCTTTCCTTACTACCTCCATGAGATTAGGATTGAGTCACCGTTGAGGTTGACGACATGGCTTTGAGTCAGATTCCAGAACAATCCTATGAGTCCCAACAAGTGGGATAATCCCAGGAATATCAGATAGGGTCCAACCAATGGTTTTCTTATGTTTTATAAGGACATCTAGAAGCATCATCTCTTTATTGGATTCAAGAGAAGAAGAAATGACAATAGGATGAGTTTGATTGTCCTCTATGAAAGCATACGTGAGTGCAGCGGGAAGTTCCTTCAATTCAAGATCAGGTTGGTTCAGAATTTCAGCAGAAGATTGGGATATTGAATCAAGTTCAATTTCTTTTTTAGAGTTTCAAATAGGATTTATTCCCCCACATGTAGAAGTTTCAGCTACTAGATTGGTTTGATCATATTTAGGGAAGAATGTTGAAGTGGTCTCCATGAAAGTGGTTTCTTGAAATGTTTCACTGATTGTTGGACCTAAGACTTCATCATAAGGGAAATTTGAAAATGATTCAAGCCAAGGAGATAAACTTCCTTCATATGATCAAAGGAAATCAATCTAATCCTGAATTAAACATTCATCAAATATTCCTTGATGTTCCATGGATTCATTATCAATGCTCCTATCATGTTTACTTCCTGAATGTCTTTGTCATCCCCTATACGTGAGATTGCATTATAGATGTTCAAGTCTAGACTAATGTTTCCAAAGGTGATGGTTATGTTCCCATTTTGGAGTCAGATAACAGAGTTTATTGTTGCAAGGAATGGATGAGCAAGGATTATTGGGGTTTGTTCCTTATTTCCTATGGTTGGATGGTTTTCAAGAACAATGAAGTCAACATGGTAGATGAAGTTTTCAACCTTTACCAAAAAATCCTTTAAAATACCCTTGGGAACCCTAATGCTACGATCATCAAGTTGATGTGTGAAAAATGTGGGTTGGAGTTCTTCTAGGCCTAACTAGAAGTACACAGTATAGGGAATAAGATTGACACTAGAACCTAGGTCACATAAGGCCTTGACAACATTGCTCTCTCCTAGTTCAACAATGATGTAAGGGTAACCCGGGTCTTTCAACTTAGAAGGAATCGTCCCTTGAATGGTGGTACTCATATTAGCAGCCAAAAGGACTTGATTTTTATGTGAAAATTTTCTTTTAAAAGTGCACAAGTACTTAAGGTACATTGATTAGGCAGGTATGGTTTGTATTGCATCGAGAAGGGGTATGTTCAACTTGACTTGTGAAAATATTTCCCTCAACGTTTCACTCAATTAAGGCTTGTGTTTCCCCCTCATGCGTTGAAGAAATGGTGCAGGTTGTGGGGTTGTTTGTTGAAGAGTTTTTTCCTTGAAAATGTTATCAGTTTCCTCAGATTGATCTTGTGGTTCATTTGAATTTTCATCCAAGGTTGAATCTTCAGGTGGGTTATGAATTAGTTATTCAGGATTCTCAATTGATTTCCCACTTCTTAAAACAGTCACAACCTTTAGTTGTTCATGATTTGTTTGAGCACCACTTGACTCTCCCCTTGAAGTTGAGGATGGCACCGCCTAAGTAGGCATGGGTGCCTTTCCAGTTTTGATGGTTTGAAGTTCTTGTTTTCGGGAAGATACCTCCGAGTTTATCCTCTCCATTTGTTTGTATAGTTTTTCTAGTAGGATTTCTGGTACAGTTTGGGTTGGTTCTTGAGAATATTGGTTTATCCATGGGGGATATTTTGGAGGTGGGATAGTTTGATGAAAATGGACTGGTGGCTATTGGTATTGGATAGGTTGTGTTTGGAACTGGTTATGGGATTTGTAATTCTGAGGGGGGTAAGGATTTTTTCCCTATGGTTGGATAGGTTTTTGGTTATCTTTCCAGAAAAAGCATGGGTGGTCGTTATACCTTGGGTTGAAGGTGTTTTGGTATTGAGGATTTTGAAAGTTCAAATAATTTACTTCCACTGGGGGTCCTCCTAAGAGAACATCCTTGATGGATGGAATGGTTGGGTAGTTGTCTGGGATATGGTCATTTTTGTCACAAATTGTGCAAACAGGGTCAACAGTTTGGATTTCATGGACTTTCCTAAGGACTATCTCTTCAACCTTCCTAGAGAGTGCTACGAGTTTAGCCATAAGGATTTCCTTTTCTCTATGTGTATGAATTGCAGATGTTCTTTGTGGATTTTCAGAATAAGTTGAAGTTCCCCATGTTTGGTTTTGTTCAGAAAGGTTTCTAGACACTCGTAAGCATCATTTGGGGCTTTGTTTTTAAAGGTTCCATTACACATCATGTCAATGATTTGTTTGTTCCCCGGACCCAACCCATCATATATAATTTTCACTTTTTCAGGAATAGAAAAACCATGGTGCGGAACCATGTTTGGAGTGTCTTTGAACCTCTCCCATGTTTCATAGAATGACTCTCCCTCTTTTTCAAAAACATTTTGGATACTCTTTTTAAGTGCAATTGTTTTGTGGTGGGGAAAGTATTTCTTGTAGAATTCTCTTTGTAGTTGGTCCCAATAGGTTATGGATGATGGTCTAAAATTGTTTAGAAAATTTTTAGCTCGGTCCTTTAAATAAAAAGGAAATACCCTCATCTTAGCGGAATCTATTTGATGTGGGGGATACATGGTTTCTACAATGTCATTGAACTCCTTAATGTGCAGGTATGACATCTCGGACTCCATTCCATGGAATGTGGAAAGGTGGTCTAGGACATGGGGTTTAAAGATTTAGTTGGCATATCCTAGGTAATTGTTTCTAATGAATGAGGGTAAATTGGTCCAGGAAGGAGTTAGGTAGTCATTCATGGTTTGATCAATTGCATTCCCCATGTTTGGGGCTGCCTCATTTGGGTTTCCATTTCGGTTCCCACCAGGGTTTTTGCGTTGGTTTCTTTGAAGAACTTCCATTTAAATTGGCTCAATTTTGGACTCTAGAGTATTAGGAATATTATAATCTAAGGGAAAGAGTTCCCTTGGTGTACTTGACTCCCCAACCCCAGGACTATCTAGCCTAACTAGACGGTTTGATTGATCGCGGGTGTAGGAGGACATGCGCCAAAAAAAAAATGAGAAAGGGACAAGATAATAGAATTTGGATGAGAAAATAAGAGATGAGGGAGAATAGAATGGGTGTTTAGATTACTTAATTGTGTTTTAGAAATGACGCCAAAATTTGATTCTCGCTAAAATTTACCCAAGAGATGAAGGTAGAACGGTTCTTATAGTCTAGCTTAGGTTGTCGAATCCACAGAGACCTAAGAAGTAACCTATATACACGCACATTCTAAGGACTATTTTTGGATATGAAGTGGCCAAATTGGGTAGATTTTATATGGGTTTAAATGAACTCTAAGAGAGTTAAGTGAATTCAATTTAAAATAATGAGTTGATCCTAGGTTATCACTTGGGGTGGATTGGATGTATTTTCTTTTCAAAGATTTCAATTTATTATATTTGAGATGGGTTCATTTAAGAAGATAAAACAACATCTTCACTTAATGGATTAATACCTACACCATTTAATACTAATCACCTATACACTTGAAGGATCAATTTTTTGAGAACTTCAAGGTAATGGTTCATATTAGCACATGAAATGTGTGGCTTTAAATTCAACAGGGATGATGGAGTTTAAAAATCATCAAATAAAAATCTCAATTAAAGAAGTGATTACACATTAATGGGGTGATAAATAACATCCAATCCAGCCCCTTTCTACTCCCTTGGATCATCCCATAAGTGATTCATCCCTCCATTGATCCCATGGTTTCAATGGAAGCGGAAAGTAGACTCATGAGGGAGGAAATGGAGAAGTAAAGAAAACAATAAAAATAAAATGATCACTCCACCGTTGTGTGAAATACATCACAAGGTTTACTATGAATAAATTCACACCTTGAACCAACGGTATCAAAGTGATATTAAGAACTACAGAATAAGAGAAGAATAAGAGATTTTATTAAGAAACTAAAGTTAATTGAACAACTTACATGTGAAAGAAAAACATGAGACAACAAAATTGCAACATAACATTACAATTGAAAAAAACATCAATGATTCTAAACTACTCAAACACCACTACATTAAATAGTCATTTTTTGATTCTTGGGTCGAGCCTCTAATAGTACAAAGCTTCCAAATTGAGTATGGTAGGACTAGGGTGGTGGAATGTTTGGGGAAAGAAGTCTTTCCACGCTTGACCCGAAAAGGCATCCAGCTTGCATCCACCAAACAGAGGCGCATGAAAAACCTTATAGATGGCATAATTTTGGTGACCATAAAATATCTAAATTAATATCCAGATATCCCCTAACATCCTGTAAAATATCAGCCCAAAAGGAGTTATGTTTTTCGATATATTGTTTAATTGGTGGGCAGTTTTTCTGGGCCACAAATTCTGGCGTAGATTTTGATATACTATTTATCCCACCTAAATGACCACAATGGAGGCCGAATTAGCTCTAGATACTGACGAATATCTGTTCCTATATATGTCTTATAGCCTCCCACAAAATTTGGGCTTCATTTGGCCTATATGTTGGGCCCCACAGTCTCATCAGTGAGCTGGTGTCCAATCTGACTTCTCCAAAATTGTTTCCTTTCATCACAAAATATCCTCATCTTCTTCCATGAATTATCCATTGATACATGAATCAAAAATGTTAATATTGAAGTCTAGATCAATTTCCAAAAATATCAAATTAAAATATGTATAATCAGATCAATCATTGGGTACTTCAAATGATGTTTAAAAATGTACCACATAATAGTGCATTTTAAGAAGGTATTACAATCATAATGTGAAATGATGTTCAAAGTGTAAAATGCACTAAAATGGTGTTTATGAATAATAAATAACATGAATATTATATATATTAACAATGAATATTATCCTCATTTAGTGTCTAATCAGTCACCTATGAATCTTCTTCTTTGGAGGGAATCTAATTGGATGTATCTTGAGGCATAAAACCCATGACATATTGTGTTGTTCATGTGGTAGTGAATCCAATTGAATGATCTGCCCAATGTTTTACATCATATATCCCATGTTTTTCTTGAGGTGACTCATTCCATGGGTGTATATCTTCTACAGATTTCACCCGAGGCATTCCATGATTTTTATGAGGTAAATAATGCATGAAATGTTTATCTTTCATGGATTTAATATTAGGAATCCCGTGTTTTTTATTAGATAACTGATGACAAGATATTTTATCTTCTAAGGATTTCATCTTACGGATCCCATGTTTTACAAAAGATATGTATTCAGGGTCATGTCAAGATTTAAACATCTTGTGGTGATGAATGAATAGGTCAGAACACTCAATAGATGCAGACTTGGGAGGTGTTTCCCTATGATGTTTCACCTGGGTAGTTGGATGAAAAATTACCTTGATTAGAACCATTGATGGATAAATCATATCTCTCTTAGAGGTGGATCTTTGTGGTGTGTCCTTAGGAGGGAATATGTCACACCCAGGTAGATGGGTGAGAACACCCCTTGAGGCGAACCCTATATGGATGTATCAAAATACCATATGATTTGCAACTAATAGGTGAGTCCCTAAGAGATAATATGTCTCAAATGAAAGGTTTACCAATGGATGGTAATGCATCAGAGAGTAAAACCCAAGAGATGTGGATAGAAACACCCATTGAGTTGGATTTGGAATGTGTATCCCTCTGAAGGATGATGTGAAACCTGAATAGTTCACTATGGGATCAGGACACACCATGGTGGTGGACCTGAGATGGATGGATCAAAACGTCCCTAGAGATAAATTCTAAGGGTTGATCAGAATGCCCCTTGAGATAGATCGGGAAGGTTTTCCCACAAGAGGGATGATTTCACACCTCAATAGTTTCGCAATGAATGGGAATAACCATGGAGGGAAACCCGAGAGATGTGGATCGAAAACCACTTGAGGAGGGACCCAAGGGTAAATCTATATATGGTAACACCATGAGTTTACCATGGTCATGGTTGAACCATAGGGGTCATTCCAACATACTCTATTTAGAAAACAAGGATCACAACCCACGTAGTTTGATGTCACAGATTAAATTCATGTGGCAGGACTGATCCATGAAATTTAACATGATGTTGTAAGGAAAATCGTGTAGCAAAAGGAGTGTAGAATAGGGATGGTATGGGTAATGGTGTGATTTAGTCAGACATATGAATGGGTAGTACATGTAAAATAGGGATTTAAGGTGCAACTAGATTGGACCTAGATGGATATAGAGGCCCAGCGCAATTGAACATCTTGAAATGCTGTTAGAAGAATGGGAGTCATTGTGGAGAGGTCTAGGAGAAAGGTTTCATGAAAATGGGGGCCCTGAAGATAGGTTACATGCAAAGATCACCTGATTCGTTAAGTTTAGTGGCTTCATGAAAGGTTTTTTCATGCCAAATAGAGTTCCCCTGCCTCAGAGTGAAGCCTGAACCCATGAGGTGGGTGGTTTGTGATTTCTGAATGCTTCACGAAGCCTCATGTTCTATATAGGGACTTCATCCATCATTAATGGAAGTGTCCCACTGGAACGAAATCCCCATAGTTGTGGAGGATATCAATAACACATGGGATAGATTTTTATGAATCACAGATACCGTAGAAAAACCATTTTATCTTGAGGATGCAAATATATATAGGTTCGTGATTTGGGAGAAATTATTAATAAAAATGGTTGGTAACCATCCATAAAATATTAAAATTAAGAGAGTTTAATAGGAATGGTGTTTTGAAAATATTTAAGGCATCTGTAAATATTTTTGAGCTTCATAAATGGGTGTGGCTCTGCGAGTATGAATGTTGGAATCGTGAAGACACTATCGACTATTCATGTGGTCACAAAGTGACCCAGGACTCTAAAAATAATTACATTGATGATTACCATCATTCCATTATTAATTTTCTGGGAACTTCACAACCATAGTTCTTTGAGAGATTTTTCCATTCATGTAGGAGATGTTCTTAACAAATAATACTCTTTAGAGGGGTTTTTAGTCTATTTTATCATGTATTTTCTTGTAAATAGTCATGCATTCCTTGACTATTCCACTGACACATGTATTTTCATGTCAGTAGTTGGGAAGATCACAAATCCATAGTGGAGTTTATACTCAATAAAAGCTACCATTTCACCTTTGGTATTGAACCATTCATGGACTTATATAAGATACCATATAGGCCACCACATTTTTGGACTAATATATGTGTGTCAATAGTCATGGTCATAGAGTTACTGTGAGATATATAGGAGAAGGTGAAGATCATCCAAAAGTTTAAGAGTACCACATTACGTTATCAAAGTCTTTACAGGGAGTGGAAAAATATGACTTTAGAATTATAGGGGGATACCATGTGTTTAAAAATGTCTCACCTCAACGTGGATAATAGAAATTTTTTGGGGATGAAATATATCTATAAGATTCATTGGAACTTCATTGATACAATGTAGATTTATTGAGGTGACATACTTCTTGGCACTCCCTCCACAGTTGGACTGGGTACATGACATCCTCCATGTGTTGCAGTTGAGAAGATATGGGCATAACCCATCACAAGTTATCAAAATGTGTGAGGTAGAAATTAATGATGGATATACCTTTGAATAATTTTAATTTGAGATTAAGGACCATAAATAGAAGATCATCTATGGGTTACCCATTCCTTTGGTGTGTGTATTGTGGTAGCATAGTAATATTTATGAGAGAACTGATTAGAAAGAGACACAGGTGTGAGCTTAGTAACCACATATTTATAGTTTTCCATTTTTCATTTCATTAAAAAACCCTATGTTGGAGATAATTTAATGTATTTATCTTCTCCAATAAAATCTTCTAAATACATCTAGTAATATTTTCAGAGTTAGGCGCAGAGTTGACATGCGATTCCAATACATGGTCAGAAAAGAATTAACATTGGAACAATATTAAATATATTAATGTCACACATTTTCATTATAAACAAAAAATTTGAATGAATCCTGAATGGTGTCTCATATAAAAAATATGATATAATTGTTGAGTTTAGAATATAGATTTTACCCTATGCTTGACATAATCGCAGTTTGCCTCATGCATTTGGGAAATGGTTTTTGTGAGCAGAAATAATAAATAAATTAATTAATTAATTAATTTTTATTGGTGATGTATAAAAATAATACACTTTTATAAAAACATGGTTATAGTAAAAATTCAATGATTACCTCGTAGAATTGTATTTTTAGTAAGGAGCTAGTGGAGGAGCTTTCACGGGTGAACATAAACGGATCAATCTTTGAAAATCAGTGTGTCAATGGAAATCAAGAATCTCACCAATGAAAATGATGTAGATTTATTCATCATAATAATTTTATCCCCCTTGATCTAGAAAATTTTATTATATGGATTTATCTCCTTCTTATCCTATGATGGACATGAATCAATCAAATAATAGATTTATTTTATGGTTAGTCATGTCGTGGGTAGGGGATTATTTTATTGGAAATTTGGGTATTTCTATTGTTGATTTTAATTGAATCTCTTCATTAATTGAATTAATGGATATTAATTAAAACTAATAAGAAAACTGAATGAAGAACATTCCTCATGTTTGTGTTTTTTCCATTTCATTCCATGTTCTTTATGTGTTCGTCACCATCATTTTTTTTAGTTGGTGGTTTGAGAAATACTTACTAATCAATCATTTCACACCTATTTACTGTTGACATGGATTGATACCATATATCTATGTCTGTATTAATGATGGGATTGGTATATTATGGTGATCGTGATGGATCATTACAAGATCAAAATGTATTCATGTTGGTTTTCATGTGCGGTGAAATGAGACGCGATGGATGGTTTCCCATAAAAATCAGGCAAAAAGATTATGGGGAGAAATTATAGAAGGGATTAGCCAAAACATATACTTGTTTACCATTATGATTCAAGGTTATATCTGAGGATAGTGGACCATAAGAAGAGGCATGAAATGGGCCATTGGTTTTTAGAAAATAAATATATACATGGTGTGTAATTCAAGAATACACATTGTGTGGGGCCCTTGTAGTGACACTGGTGTTTCTGCAGAGAAGAAAACAATCACACACCATAAGAAATAATTCACATTACATTTCACAATTACTTGAAATATTTTCATGTATATTTGGGGATACATGGGCATAGACACTATCAGGTTCACAACACAACTGCAGTAGATTGGTTGATCCATCTACTCAGATATGTCATGGTACACAAACATACCGACGTACACATACATAGTTAGGTGTACACTAGTATGGATATTTTAATGGTTTTTGATACATAGAAATAAATTTTTTTGAATTTACATGTCATGCAATCCCATTAAATTCAATGTAATTATTGGAAAATTATTTAGACTCCATTTCCCCTGTTATATATTAATTTTTGTAATGGTGTTCTCTTTAATTCCATCTCCATGAGGTTATTGTATTTCATTACACTATCATCGAAGGATTGTGATCCTCTCTCTGGGATTAGTTTCAGAAATAGTTTTATGAATCTCACCCAAAGGTCGAGATGATATCCTATATAGTCTTCTTCCCTAGGTGGGTTCCTTGAAATCCGTGTAATGAAATATTCAATGGAATCAGTCCCCTACTCATATAATTAATATAGATTGGGTTATTTAGTATTAATCTACAGTACTGGGTGTGATACCATTATATGTATTGATCTATTCAGAATCCCAAAATGTAATTCCATATAGAGATAACTGATGAACATGACTTATCATATTGATGCCATCAGTACTATCTGACTTACATACCAATTTCTCTTGGGAGAGTTTGGTTATGGACTCTCAAGTAGAATCTTAGGATGGTAGTGAAGTTATGATATTTCCATGATACAAAGTGTTGTTGATGTGTATATATGGTTGTTTTATTGTATTTCTGACATTATTATTGGCTTATCTGATGATGAGATGACTACCCTTGATTCATTATTCTTTGTGTTTTTAGAGTTCCATATTGGGTATTGTTATACTCACCCATACATGGGATCTGCCAACACATTTACAATCTTATGTATATTACCTACTATTCAGTGGTGTTCTTGGTGTACCTCTAGTAGAAGAAGCCTGTATTTGGGAAATAAAACCCATGTTTCATTCCATGACTCACATTTGGATATAGTATCTTCTGGACATCGAGTTGGAATTGTTTTTCATTTTTGGTGGGTTTTATTTATCCTTTTGCTTCCCATTATAATTATTCAACAATGATTCTAGGATTTAAGATGTACACATGAATTTGGTATTAGTTTCATATTACATTTCAACATTGATAATCCTAGTTATGTGAGTGTGTGTGTGGGAATATATGTACCTTATCCTAAGGACACCCATTCTAGAATTATTCATTCTTGGCGTTAGCTTCCATCCCTTGTCCAATTCTAGGTGGACTTGGGATAGTCTTTCTATGTTAATCACCAGTTAGGTAGGCCTTGATGGGTCTATTTGTGACAGTTATTAAGTGACCAATTACTGAGTTTTTATATCATTTCAACCCTATTAAAAATGTAAAGTCCTGGTACATAAATTAATAATATATTTTTTCATTTTATACCCATTATTTCATAGAAATAAAACAAAATATTTTTATAAATTGTGGTTATCATTTCTTGATCTCCTCGAGGGATGATTTTTTATGGGTCATTACTTACCGTTTGACAATGCCTACCCACAGCATCTTTATAAGGGATAGTAACAATGATGAAGAGAATGTGAATTTTTATATTTATGATATCATGAGACATCAAAGTGTTCCATGATTTTTTTACTGATAACCTCATTTAAACTCTTCATTTTGAAAGGTTCATCAATAATTCAGGGGTAATAAATTTAATTTGAGCATTTATTTTCACCTATAAATAGATTGTTCAGCTGAGAGATTGATACATATTTTTTAAGACATGCTACTTGCATACATGATCAATTTCAAATGACCATCGAAAAACCAGTTATCATTATTATAATTATTATATAATAATAAATATCAATCATTGATAAATATGTCCATGTATGAGGCTTTTTATAGATATCCATGTCAGTTCTATATTTATTTGGAAGATATGGGTGATTATTCTCAGCAAGGATCAAGCAACTTTTAGGATATAATGTATAAAGTTTAGTATACCCATAAGATATTATATCCTCCTCCAATGGACTGAAGGCCTTCATTTTTTATTAATTTTTTATAATCCACCTTTCAAGGGGTGAGGTGGAACCCTTACAAGACCCGTAGGTTTAAGTATTACATGGCCCATAGGCCTTAGAGGAATTCAGTTGCCCATAGACTTCAAACATTACATACAACCTGGACTAACTACTTGGAAGTGCTCCTCCCCAACATCTTCATCGTGAAATTAGCTCTCCACCTTCGCATGGCTGTTCGGATAGGCATTCCCGTGCATGCACAAGCTTGTCCTGATGGCAGGTGTCATACCCCTTCATTATTGCGATCCATTTAGCTTCTGTTGTGGTGAAAGCTCCTTGATCATCCTCAGTGTAGAGCTTGTTCTTCATAGGTCATCTAGTTTGCATATGCACTTACGGTGCCCTAAAGGCCTTGAGGTGGCTCAAAGGCCTTACTGACCCAAAGGCCTGGGTGTCCCAAAGGCCTTAAAGGACTCGGGGACCAAATCAGTGGCCCGAAGGCACAAACGGGGGCATATTCCCAGCTACTACAGTGCCAAACAGTACCTGCTATAGTTCCTACTATATTTCCTGCTACAGTACTGCACATGTCCCGCTACAATACCTGCTCATGTAACCTGGAAATAATGTCTCCACCTGGATTTGATCTCAGGTCTCCCGGAAGCACTTTCAGAGTCCTTACAAATTGGGCTAAGGCTCATGGTCCCCATAAGATATTATATATTGATCAATTTCATTATAGGTTTTATTAAAATGGAAAAAAACATCCCTTTTAGTTCATCATTAGTGATTTAGTTTTTATAAAAGAATCATCTCAATTAGGACATCAATGATTATGGAATGTCTATATGCATGGGCCACGGTATGTTAGGACATTAGAAATTGTGCAATGACATCATAACATGTAATATGAAATGTATTTTATGTCCCATTTAACATAAATTGATGATGAATTCCATGTCTCATAGTAAAATACATTCCATCCATGTTTGTCCCATTCAATTTAATTGTTTTACATTGATTTAGAACTCAAAGTCGATACAGTGGAATGACTAGTTCATATTATTTATCATCATAGAAATGTATTTCATAATAAATCTCTTCATTTGGTATATGTTCATTGGAAATAAGGTAAAGATAGACATTATACATGGGAGTATAAGAATTTAATGTGAAAGTAATTGACTCACCTATTCTTCAATAATGATTGCAAGTTGATTTATTAGGGTAGAAAATGGAATCATGGGGAGAATTGTGACATCCCAATTTCATTGCAATGTTTTTATTTTATGTTATTTTATATATTCATTTTATTAATTAATATTTTGATTCATGAAATTTTAGAACATTAAATTTGAGATAATTGTGTATGATTTATGTTGTGTTCATAATTAGTTCCAACCATGTAATCTACCAATGAAGAGGGTGAGACTCCATTCAATGAATGAACTCAAAGATAGTGAAATTTCTCTATAACCATGTAGACTAACCATGTATTTCAACCAAAATGAGTAAAAAAATTTCTTTTCACATTATATATAGATTTATTTATATCTTATATTCTTAGGGAATTAATCCATTCAAGGATGATATATCCAAGCTAGATCACCTCTTCTCTCAAGATTCTATAGCGACATCCCTTTTTAATTTAAGAGATTCATTCAATGTAAAAACATTTTTTCTCTTCCATTTTTTCATATCCTGCCTTATCCTCCTATTCCTCTTAAATCTTCCTTTCTTCTTAACCTTGTTGACCACGGTAGGAACTTCCAGGGATATGGAATGTTTTAACCAGGAAGTTTTGATTCTAAGGATTTGAGAAGGTCCTCTCTCATTATAAAATATAATGATTTGAGGTATTAATATTGTTTTCATTGGAATAAGGTATATGTTTCTATGATATTTTATTTTACTTTTCATTCCTCAACTACCAATATGTTTTAAATTATTTCTTACTAAAAACATTATGCATAGTCATTGATAAAAATATAATTTTCATTGAATACCTCTTTTGCTTTTGGATTAAATTAAATATTGTTTTCTATGTTTTATAATTGTTTTATTTAAATAATTATTTGTCATTATAATATTTATTTAATGAAATTGACTATTGATTTTTTTAATAGAATTATAAATGGTGTTTTTAAAATTGTTCAATTCTCATATATAAAATTTGGATGATTTTTCAATACATTATTGATGTTCATCATATGTTTAGGTTCATGATTTATATTTAATTTATTTATACACTATTATATCTAATCCACTTGGGATATATGTTATAGGGACACTATTTTGTGATTTTTAGATTTTATTTCATAGCATATATGGAAGAATTTGTTATTAGGTTGTTAATTTGAGAGATATTTCACATGGGATATGATTTTTATCTAGATCATTACCTAAATATAGATTATGATATCGGGAGTATTTTAATTCTGAATGAGGCCATATGGTTATGTTTGGGACTGTGTCTGTTTGTTTTTACTATTTACTAGTAAATTGTTCTATTACAAAAGTCCTACATTATCCCATATGGCTCCAAGTTGATGTAATATATTGTGTTGTTGTTTGTTATGGTATATTTATTTTTTATTATGAATTATTTTTTACATTCCTTTTAATTATGGATTAAAGTATTTATTATTTATATTATAACTTAAATATCCATGTTTTTTCATTACAATGTTGATATATTTTTTAAAAAAAATAAAATTTATCAATTTGGATTTATCATATAAAATAATATAAATGTATATTATCAATATTGTAGTAGAAAAAACTTTTATAGATTTGACTTAAAATAACAAAATATAATATTTGTTGCGTCAAACTGGGTTATTTCTCACACCTGACATATACCCAATGGGTATATATATATATATGGTTATGTTTGATGCAGGTGAAAGGATGGAAACTACATTATTTGGTGGTGTACATTAAATGGATTGTTCATATTCCGTGGGTGATAACCATGGGTCGTGAGGAGACTATTAGTGTGGTATTATTTTCAAATATTTTGGATTATTTTGGGAATATAAATGTATCAAACAATTAATCATTCCAACCATTCCATTTATATTATCTTTTAGGTATCACTTTAAATTTTTCTTATAATGTTATATTCAAATATTTATATTGATTTTTTTTCTCATGCCATGTTGGTTTGGACTTGTAATGACTCTCATTGTTGTTTTAATCAGAATATTAAATGGATTATTTTATAAGCCATGTGTAGGGACAATAGGAGAATAAGAAACCTGGAAATCCCAGAATTAATATTGGAAAATTAATAAATATACTAATATCATATGTGATACGTTTTCCTAAAAAAAGATTAAATCATGAATGGGGGATCATATAATAAATTTAATGTCACCATTGAGTTCAGAGAATGGGTTTCACCCTAGTCACGACATAACATGTGTCGATGTTGTGAAATGGGCTTGATCACTTCCATGAGAGAATAATAAAATATATTTTATTTATTTATTTATTTAATAAATTAAAATCATAATCCAAAAAATACCTTATAAATAGGTTTCTATGTATAACATAAATAGTTAGACACAAGACCCTATAAGTTGAGTGAGATAATTGGAGGAGTTATTGGTGGATGTCATCAAATTGGATTGACATCAAGGATCATTAAGCAATCAGATTTCATGGATCTTACAAAAATGACAATGCAAGATCGTTCTCTATCAGTGATAGATCCAAACTCCAAGTAGGATGTTTGATTTGTAAAATAACATCCCATTCTATTATCTTGAAAGAACATGGATTAATTCCATAGGTAAGAATTGATTCATCTAAAGACATACAATTTATTTGTGTTGGATTTAGTTTGTTCCAAGATTATATCACACTACATTAATCTACTTATTCAAAAATATATTGAGGATGAATGAACAAGGAAAAGGTTATTTTATTAAAATATATATGGATTTCTCCCACATTTCATCACCCTTTGATTTTTGGTTTTTTATTGGCCAAAAGTTTGACAAACATGAGGTACTTGATTGTTGCACGACTGTACTTTTGCTCAATAGGTGAATATCGTGCGTGTGGATTGTGATTGAGGTTATGATCGAGTTGTGATGATAAAATATAATGATCATATACTGATCTAAATGTATTGGAGTTTCTCATTTATCCTTGATTTGATGGTGTGACTATATAAAATGTGTGTGGGATTTTCATGAGGGGATTCTAAGCCTTGACTCCCAATATCAAGTGAATAGAAGGTCAACCAACCCCAGAGCTACAATTTCCAATTAGGAAAGTGGTGGAATCACAAAGGATGATAAAGTAGAAGAGGAGCTATTAGGATTTATATATTCTATGAAACATAACATGTAATCTATAATTACATGATATGTAGGGCCCACTTGTACTACATCAGCATTTCCATAGAGAGAAAAATATCAAACGTGGTGTGACTTTTTTAGTGTCTTGGTGTGTATCTCAGAGGATACAGTGGCACAGGAAGGCGAATTTACATAGACACGAACATACTACAAGTCTAGGTGTACATGTTCACAAGTTGGTATATATGGGTTAGTACATGAGATTGGTCCATAGTACATGGGAATGGCTAGATGGAATGAGAAGGGTGACAATATATCTCTACATATTGTGTATGGGTACTTAACTTCCATGTACCTTGATTTTTTCATTACATGTGAGGAAGCACCCCAAGGGTAAACCAAGGGTTGGATAGACAAAACGTGTATGTCACGACCCGACCCGACCCGAGCTCGAGCCGCAACTACCCCAAGCCCGCCTCCATAGGCCAGGGGCTGGCGAGCAGCGCCGAAGGAAAATTAACTCGGGGAGGCCTTTGCCTAAGCACCTGTACAAACACACGCAGCACACTCGATGCAAAAGTGCAGAGTAAAAGAAAAGACATGTAAAGAAAAGGAAAGGGCAACTGCTCTATATATATACCAAAATGTGCATCGACCTCTACAAGTACAAAGTACAAACTGAAAAGAAAAGGGGAAAAACATGCGCCCAACCAAAAAGTGCCACAACCTGGCAACAGGTAAACAAAAAGAAACATCTGACGGGTCTCCCACATGGAACCCGGCCATGACCACCGCACGCGGTCCATGCTCCCAAGCTCCTATGCTCCACAAAAGTCACGACCAACCTGTCCGTCGTCTGCAAGGGCACACCAAGTGTGGGAAAAGCCCATGCAGGGGTGAGTATAAAAATACTTAGTAGGATACCCCGAAAGCTCGAGGGAGCAACAAAGGAGGTACCGAAGGGTGAGCAGTAGAGCGAACATGGGAAAGCAAAGAGAGTATAACAAAGAGTGCAGTAAAGAGCCTAGCTCAACCCAACAAGAGGAAAGAAGGTAGACTCATCCAGACACAAGGAGATGGAAACAGTGAGAATATGAACATCCCGTCGAGTCTTCGCTACCTATAGCAGGAGAGTAGACTCATCTGACCACAAGAAGCTAGACACGGAAAGAAAGTGGCATACCCCGCGCGTCTTCGCCTCTCCGTGAAGGAGAGTAGCCAAAACCCAAGGAGGGGGGACTCGTACGAGGTATATACATAAGTATGCTCTGTCAAGAAGCTCGAAAAAACTCGTAAGGGGATCTCTGTCCCATAGCTTAGCCTAAGAAAAGAGTATCCAACCGTCCCAGAAGTAAACCATCATCGATGCCCAGCATCCCGCACGTCTACCCTAAACCGCAAGCCAAGGGGCTCAATCACCGCACCTTGACACTATCCACTTTGGGCGGCACTGACTCGCTCGCACGGTTTTGGATCGCATCAGAAGAACGCGTCTCAGTGGGGAAAGTGCCACTCGAACTAGAGAGTTCTAGGGAAAGTCAAACCACACATCGTCACTACCCTGCAGTCGAGAGGTCTCCTCAAAGCCCAAATCATTCCATCACCGACCCGTACAACCAAGGGTCTTGCTCCGGTGGTCACAGATGAAAGGCCACAGAGTATCCTAGTAGGAAGGACTGAGTCTGGAATCCCAACAGGTGTCCCACTGCCCAGCCCTGGTAGAGGGTAATCCATAACCAAATATCGGGTGACCCACTGCCCAGCCCTACTGGAGGGTAAACCCTAATACATCAACCGGCGACCCACTGCTCAGCCTCGCTGGAGGGTAGACCATAATAAGATACTGGGTGACCCACTGCCCAGTCCTACTGGAGGGTAAACCATAATTCGTCATCAGAAGACCCACTGCCCAGCCCCGCTGGAGGGTAGACCATAACACATCATCAGGCGACCCACTGCCCAGCCCCGCTGGAGGGTAGACCTGGAATAATTTGACAGGCGACCCACTGCCCAGTCGTGCTGGAGGGTAGACCTGGAACTAGACGACGGGCAACCCACTGCCTAGCCCTGCTGGAAGGTAGGCCCTAAGAGGTCGTCTGGTGATCCACTGCCCAGTCTCTGCTGGAGGGTAGACCCTAAGTTCGTCGGGTGACCCACTGCCCAGTCTCTGCTGGAGGGTAGACCTTAAGAGTCAGTGAGCAACCCACTGTTCAGCCCCACTGGAGGGTAAACCCGAAGAAGTCGATGAGTAACCCACTGCCCAGCCCCGCTGGAGGGTAAAACTCAGAACTGCTCTCGTCATCTCTACGGGAGGGTACAACTCTTGCCAACCGAACACAGAGTGGGTGTCGTGCAACCACCCAACTCCAGAACAACTCTCCCAAAAGAGGTGCAGCGTCTACTCCAGCCCTGGGTGTCACTAGCACCGCTACCGGCCAATCCATCGAGAACGAAACCAGTGGGAGACCACTCAACCCTGCTGGTCAAACAAACGATCACAAAGGGACCCTCTACGTCGCAAGAGGTCCAAGTACGCAAAGCAGAACCCGGCACGCACATGGGGCCCACACGACGTGTGGCCCCAAGTCAACCCCATCCAAGCGCACGAACATACTCAGGTACAAACAACCACACGTACCACCAAGCGCTCTCGTATACTCCCATAGTTTACCTCGTTCCAGCCCATAGGCTATCGTGCACACGGCACCCAATGTCAACGCGAAGGCATGACATAACAACTCCAACCTGCCACCTCATCAGCTGAGGCACAACCAACCACATCTCAAGAACCATTTATATCACTCTCCCAAGAGTGCGCGAACACACGCCAAGGGTCCGCTACAAACAAGGTAGGGCGAACCACCGCTGTAACACCTTCCATGCTTCCAAATTTCCCAAGATCGCGCAAGAGGCTCCGCACAGCCAAACAGATCACACCATTGTAATCCTCGCGGAAAAACACGCAAGATCAACTACTTACTCGCCTCAAACGGATATCCGATGGGAAAGTCACCAACACCGCCTCTCGCCCGAACGATATCCCGTGATCCCGAGCCTCGGCCCTGAAAATAGTCAGGCGCATCGCACCATTGCGATCCCCTCGGAAAAACACATCAAAAGCACTACTCACTTGAGTGCAACGGATATTCCGAGAAAAAGGTGCATCCCGGCGCACCACACATGAGCGGTGCCACGTGGGACTCGCATCCCGGTCCCAAAACTCAACGAATGGATCACACCGTTGCGATGCTCTCGAAAAAGTACATAAAATGGACTATCCACTTCTCCAAAATGGTCACCCGGTGATAAAGATGGCAAATCACCGTCGACGCCCAAATGGCCCTCGTGGGCCCTGCACCATCGTGTTGAATTAGGGCGGGCGGATTTCACCACTGCAATCCTCTCAGAAAAACATCCAGAAACGACTGCTCACACGCCCCGAACGGACGTCTGGTGAAAAAGTCGTGAAATGCTGCCCGCAGCTCAAAGGACGGGCCGTGGGGCCCACGACTAAAATTCGGCCTCAACGCCTGGAACCACCGTGGAAGGCTTTGCCTTGACGCCAGGGTCCCAACGCCGCTGACGGCGCTCAAAACGGACATCGGACGCGTCCGCGCCGTCCGAAACAAAAATCTCGGGATAAACGCTCTACCACTTGAAGATGCGTCGCACCTCTGTGGCCCCTCATTTTGGGAACTAAAAATTCCCGAAAACATCTCAAAAGATTCGCCTAGATTCTAGGCCCACGCCGCCGTAGACAGAGTGCAAAACGGACGTCCGTAGCGAAAGCTACGGACGTCAGAAGTTAGAAAAAAAGGGGGGGTACCCCTTGGGCCGGACCGGCCCGGACCGGCCGGTCCGCACACAGCCGGCCCACGTCCCAGCCGCGGGTCTGGTTCAAGCCGCCGCGACCAGGTTTCCGCGGCCCACCGACATTGATCGGCCTTGACGGCCGGTCTCCTCTCCCCGCAACGACCTGCGACATGCGGGTGGCGGTCGCGCCGCACGCGGGCCTGCGCACCCCGCGACCCCCTTCCCTCTTTGCGCTACGCCGGAGCCGCCCGAGACCCCGCCGACCGCCGCCATCCGTAGCCGCCTCCGTTGTGCTGCCCCGCTTCTCAGACGCGTCCACCGCCTGGAGCCGCTCCACCGCCGTCCGGCTCACCGCGCCGCCACCTGGAGCCGCTCCGCCGCCACGCCTACCCACCGAAACACCCGAGAACCCCTCCAAAAACCCGCAACCTTCGACAATCAACCCCGAACTCATCCGACCTCGGATTTTGATTCCGAAATATGAATTGGAAATATAAATAAAATACTACGCATCTATGGGATTTATTTGAAGGTTTAACATTAAATCGACACATAAAATCGAACTCAAAGGGGGGTTCGGAAATGAAAATGCAACGGAAAACTCCTACCTCACTGGGCTTCGCCTGGAGCTTCGCGTCGATCCGCCGGCACCACCACACCTTGCTGGGGTCGCCTCGCCGGATCCCACCTCTCCGAAGGTGGAGGGGGAGGAGGGTTTGAGGAAAATAAGAAGAAGGGGGGGTGGGGGTGGGGGTGTTTAAGTACAAATCACTTAAACGCCCCGCCCGACAGCCCCGAACCCAAACTCCCGACGGGGTCGGGATTTAGCCTCCCATAGGCTAAGAACCATGCTTTGAGCGCAACGGCAGTCTCAGAACATTAATCCGAGACCCCGTTCAAAAGTTATAAAATTTAACGTCTGAAGCCGCTAAATTACGAAAACTCCCCCCGGGCCATTTTTCACAAACGGTCCGTGACTGCAAAACTTATACCCCTGCTAGGGTAAACGGCACGCTCCGAACTCAACCGTGCCCTCGGTTTTCCAATCCGAGCCACCGTTTAAGAGATACTTGAGGTTAACCATTAAAATAATAAATTAATTAATTAATTTATCCGTTTAACGTTCCAGAAGCGGGCGAGGGGTCCAAACATCCCGCGCCGACAAGTTTTATGTCATTCCTAGGGTAAACACCACAGTCCGGACCCTTCCGCACACTCGGATCTCTGATCCGGAATTCCGTTTAGGAGTTATCCCATTTATTTAGCATTTACAGTGTGAACGCACTGAAAATTTAATTTTGGCCACTCCGGGGCTTGGAATCGCATGTCGTCTGAAGGCGTTGCTCTGGAATATCATCAATAATATTCCAAAGTCTTTCTCCACAAAAACCGGGTTCTTACATCATTCCCTCCTTCAAGATTTTCATCCCAGAAAAGAAAAACTAGGGAGCAACACAGGGTACTAAGACCACACCTAGCTTTCCCATACCCAGAAGAACCCACGCACAGCTCTGCGTCACCGCACACAGACCAAAGGATTGATCTGTTCATTCTAGGTCAGCCCTTGCCGACGTCGTGCACCCACTCCAGACTTTGGGGTTAGGGCAAGGTGGTAGGGACCTTGCCATCCCTTTGCACAGTTTCAAACAGCTCGAAGGCTCTCGGGGGTATCTCACCTCCCCGGTCAAACCTCTACGTCACACGTCGCGACTGGAATCACTGCCCGCACCTGGAACAAGGCCCGGTGATTCCCTCCTTCATAATATCCATATGGTGAAACACCCAAGGATATCTGGTCACGCAAGATTCCACAACTGATGTCTCTCAATCAAGACTCTCTTACACGCTCGGAAGTGAAGGAGTCGACACCGTCGACGAAAGGAAAAGGTCTCATGCCTTTTTCCTCACCAACACAGGGTTACACCTGACGCCCTGCATCACCCTAGTAACAACTCAAACAAGGAGCAGGGAGAAAAGCCTTTCACACGCAGATCCTAACAATTATACTGCAAGAAGTAGAAGAGTCGAAAGGGGTACCTATCACCATCCCATGCTCTGCATGATCGTAGACATCCAAAGCTCACAGCTATCTGTGGTCCCAACCGTCAGCTCCCAGAGCCTAACGTGGACCGCCTAGTGGTGATGGGGAGATCTCGTAATGTCATCCCACAACTTCAGCTCCTCCTGCTTCTCTACTAGAACCACCTTTCTGGCCACTACTCCGACCACGACACTGCCTCTGCCATGGGGGTGCGCCTGCTGCCTGCCCGAAGCTCTCAGCAACTCGGGTCGGGCAGTCTCGTGCCATGTGACCTTGGTCATCACAAGCATAAAACCAGCACTCTCTGGACTGCCCTGGTGTCCTCCGGCGCCAATATGGTGTACAACCACAGACCGAAATCCACTCACGGAAGGGAATCCTCGGCTGAGGCCCTGCGCCTCTTCGTCACAGTGGTATAGGACCACATCTCCAGAACCGACAGTGGGAAGGCCACCTGCATCGAGATCCTGTCCTCCGGTGCCTTCTAACTATGGCAGACGTCCCGGCTCCATCGCGCCCACTGCCACTACCAACCGCAAAACATGACAGGAAGCCCTCTGTCACCAGCGCCTGCTCTAGCACCCCGACATATGTGGAAATGCCCAAGGGTACTATGAAAGTATGAATCTCTCAGCGGAGACCCTGCTCAAACTTCCGTGCTCAGAGGTTGTTGTCATGGACCAAGTCTGGGTAAAAGCGTGCACCGTCTGCAAAACTATCCGCGTACTCGACCACCGTCATCCCTCCCTGCTTAAACTGCAGGAGATCCAGAATACAAAAGGAGTGCAAGCAGGAGGGGAAAAACTCCTCACGAAACAACAACTGAAAGTCGTCCAACGAAAGCGACGACTCGTCAAGGAACTGATTCACCAGACTCCACCAACGCCAAGCTGCTCCACGAAAAAGGATGGCTGCCAAAGCCACTCTCTAATCTGTCGGCGTCTGCACAAGCCTAAAGAGACTAACCACGGTCTCCAGCCAACCCTCTGCTTCCTGAGGGTCTGTCTCACCACTGAACCTCTGCGGTCTCTGCCGCTGGAACTCACGGAGCGCGCTCAACCTACGCTCAAGCTCATCCTGCTCTGCTGAAACGGTTTGTCGCTCAATAGGTGGGGGTGCTGCTACCGGCCCACCCGAAGAAAGGGGCTCACATGATGGGTTCTAGACTATGGCCTCATAGCTCACAGGGTCGTCGTCATGAACCAAAGCTGGTATCCTGGATGGCTATCCTCGCGGAGGCATCCTGAATATTATCAAGGAGTGCCGAGGTTAGATGATCATATATCTATATACCAACAACAACAACAACGATGGGGAGCTAACTCAAGAAGGAAAGTCAAGACTCGGCCCTATGTGATGCACAAACAAATTTCCCTGCAACAAGTATCTCAGCATGCTGAGTCGACAAGCGGGTTATCAAGGTCCCGGTGAATGGATACGTTGGCCACCGCACCATCACTGGACTCCCTGGCCAGAGAGCCGCTCTCGAGACACATTAACACTGTTTCCCTATATCCCAACCAATTCCTCTTTTAGGGACGTCCGCACAACGTCCCAAGGAACGAACCACCTCTGATACCACTTTGTCACGAGCCGACCCTACCTGGGCTCGAGCCGCAACTACCCCAAACCCGCCTCCATAGGACAAGTCTGGCGACCAGCGCCGAAGGCACAATAACTCGGGGAGGCCTTTGCCTAAGAACCTATACACACACACGCAGCACACTCGATGAAAAAGTGCAGAGTAAAAGAAAAGACAAGTAAAGAAAAGGAAAGGGAAACTGCTATATATATATACCACAAAGTGCATCGACCTCTACAAGTTCAATGTAAAAACTGAGAAGAAAAGGGGCAAACCACGTGCCCAACCAAAATGTGCCACAACCTGGAAACAGGTAAACATAAAGAAACAGTTGACGGGTCTCCCACCTGGAACCCAGCCATGACCACCACACGCCGTCCAAGCTCCCAAGCTCCTACGCTCCACTGAAGTCACGACCAACCTGTCCGTCGTCTGTAATGGCACACCAAGTTCGGGAAAAGCCCAAGCATGGGTGAGTATAAAAATACTCTGTAAGATACCCCGAAGGCTCGAGGGAGCAACAAAGAAGGTACCGAAGGGTGAGCAGTTGAGAGAACAGGGGAAAGCAAAGAGAGTACAACAGAGAGTGCAGTAAAGAGTCCAGCTCAACCCAACAAGAGGAAAGAAGGTAGACTCATCCAAACACAAGTAGCTGGAAATGGTGAGAAGATGAACTTCCCGTCGATTCATCGCTACCTATAGCAGGAGAGTAGACTCATCCAACCACAAGAATCTAGACATGTAAAGCACGTGGCATACCCCGCACGTCTTCGCCTCTCCTGCAAGGAGAGTAGCCAAAACCCCAGGAGTGGGCACTCGTACGAGATATATACATATGTATGCTCTGTCAAGAAGCCCGAACAAACTCGTAAGGGGATGTCCATCCCATAACTCAGCCCAAGAAAAGAGTAGCCAATAGTCCCAGAAGTAAACCATCATCGATGCCCAGCATCCTGCATGTCTGCCCTGAAGCACAAGCCAAGGGGCTCAATCACCGCACCATGACACTATCCGCTTTGGGCGGCACTGACTCGCCCGCACGGTTTTAGATCACGTCACAAGAACGAGTCTCGGTGGGGAAAGTGCCCCTCGAACATGAGAGTTCTAGGGAAAGTCAAACCATACCTCGTCCCTGCCCTGTAGTCGAGAGGTCTCCTCAAAGCCCAAGTCGTTCCATCACCGACCCGTACAACCAAGGGTCTCGCTCCGATGGTCACGGAGGAAAGGCCACAGACTATCCTAGTAGGAAGGACTGAGTCTGGAATCCCAACAGGTGTCCCATTGGCCAGCCCTACTAGAGGGTAATCCATAACCAAATATCGGGTGACCCACTACCCAGCCCTGCTGGAGGTTAAACCCTAATACATCAACCAGTTACCCACTGCTCAGCCCCGCTGGAGGGTAGACCATAATAAGATACTAGGTGACCCACTGCCCAGTCCTGCTGGAGGGTAAACCATATGTCGTCATCAGGAGACCCACTGCCCAGCCCTGCTAGAGGGTAGACCATAACACATCATCAGGCGACCCACTACCCAGCCCCGCTGGAGGGTAGACCTGGAATAAGTAGACAGGCGACCCACTGCCCAGTCGTGCTGGAGGGTAGACCTGGAACTAGACGACGGGCAACCCACTGCCCAACCCTGCTGGAGGGTAGGCCCTAAGAGGTCATCGGGTGACCCACTGCCCAGTCTCTGCTGGAGGGTAGACCCTAAGTCCGTCGGGTGACCCACTGCCCAGTCTCTACTGGAGGGTAGACACTATGATTCAGTGAGAAACCCACTGCCCAGCTCCATTGGAGGGTAAACCCGAAGATGTCGATGAGTAACCCACTGCCCAGCCCCGTTGGAGGGTAAAACTCAGAACTGCTCTGGTCATCTCTACAGGAGGGTACAACTCTGGCCAACCGAACACGGTGTGGGTGTCGCGCAACCACCCAACTTCAGAATAACTCTCCCATAAGAGGTGCAGCGTCTGCTCTAGCCCTAGGTGTCACTGGCACTGCTACTGGGCAATCCATTGAGAACGAAACCAGGGGGAGACCACTCAACCCTGCTGGTCAAACAAACGAGCACAAAGGGACCCTCTATGCCGTGAGAGGTCCAAGTATGCAAAGCAGAACCTGGAACGCACATGGGTCCCACACAACGTGTGGCCCCAAGTCAGCCCCATCCAAGTGCGCGAACATCCTCAGGTA
Organism: Viscum album; assembly: GCA_963277665.1. Classification (NCBI taxonomy): domain Eukaryota; kingdom Viridiplantae; phylum Streptophyta; class Magnoliopsida; order Santalales; family Viscaceae; genus Viscum; species Viscum album. The sequence goes on along the minus strand of OY728142.1, from coordinate 510,126,652 downwards.
CAAAAAACCACACGTACCTCCAAGCACTCCCGTATACTCCCCAAGTATACCTTGTTCCAGCCCATAGGCTATCGTGCACACGACACCCAACGTCAACGTGAAGGCATGACATACCAACTCCAACCTGCCACCTCATCAGCTAAGGAACAGCCAACCACATCTCAAGAACCATTTACATCACTCTCCCAAGAGTGCGCGAACACACGCCAAGGGTCCGCTACGATCAAGGTAGGGCGAACCACTCCTGGAGCACCTTCCATGCTTCCACATTTCCCAAGATCGCACAAGAGGCTCCGCATAGCCAAACGGATCACACCGTTGTAATCCTCGCGAAAAAACATGTGAGATCTACTACTTACTCGATTCAAACGAATATCTGACGGGAAAGTCACCAACACCGCCTCTCGCCCGAACGACATCCCATGATCCCGAGCCTCGGCCCCGAAAATAGTCGGGCGCATCGCACCATTGCGATCCCCTCGGAAAAACACGTCAAAAGCACTACTCACTTGAGTGCAACGGATATCCGGAGAAAAATGTGCATCCCGGTGCACCACACATGAGCGGTGCCACGTGGGACCTACATACCGGTCCCGAAACTCAACGAACGGATCACACCATTGCGATCCTCTCGAAAAAGTACACGAAATGTACTATCCACTTTTCCAAAATGGTCACCCGGTGATAAAGATGGAAAATCACCGTCGACTCCCAAACGACCCTCGTGGGCCCCGCACCATCGTGCCGAATTAGGGCGGGCGGATTGCACCACTGCAATCCCCTCGGAAAAACATCCAGAAATGACTGCTCGCACGCCCCGAACGGATGTCTGGGGAAAAAGTCGTGAAATGATGCCCGCAGCTCAAAGGACGGGCCATGGGGCCCGCGCCTCAACATTGGCCTCAATGCCTGGAACTGCCCTGGAATGCTTCGCCTCGACGCCAGGGTCCCAACGCCGCTGACGGCGCTCAAAACGGACGTCGGACGCGTCCACGCTATCCGAAACAAGAATCTTGAGAAAAACGCTCGACCACTTGAAGATGTGTCACACCTCCGTGGCCCCTCGTTTCGGGAACTAAAAATTCCCTAAACCATCTCAAAAGCTTTACCTTGACGCTAGGCCCACGCCGCCGTAGACGGTGCGCAAAAAGGACGTCCGTAGCGAAAGCTACGGATGTTGGAAGTTAGAAAAAAAGGGGGGGCACCCCTTGGGCCGGACCGGCCCGGACCGGCCAGTCCGCCCACAGCCGGCCCGCGGCCCGGCCGCTGCGGATAGGTGGCCATGGCCCACCGACACCGATCGGCCTTGACGGCCGATCTCCTCTCCCCGCAGCGACCCACGATATGCGGGTCGCGGTCGCGCCGCACGCGGGGTCGCGCACCCCGCGACCCCCTTCCCTCTTTGCGCTACGCCAGAGCCGCCCGAGACCCCACCGACCGCCGCCGTCCGCAGCCGCCTCCGCCGTGCCGCCCCGCTGCCGAGACGCGCCCACCGCCTGGAGCCGGTCCACCGCCGTCTGCCTCACCGTGCCACTGCCTGGAGCCGCTCCGCCGCCGCACCTACCCGCAGGAACACCCGAGAACCCCTCCAAAAACCCGCAACCTTCGACGATCAACCCCGAACTCATCCGACCTCGGATTTTGATTCCGAAATATGCGTTGGAAAGATAAAGAAAATAATACACATCCATGGGATTTATTTGAAGGTTTAACATCAAATAGACACATAAAATCGAACTCAAAGGGGGGGTTTCGGAAATGAAAACGCAACGGAAACCTCCTACCACGCTGGGCTTCGCCCGGAGCTTCGCGTCGATCCACCGGCACCACCTCACCTTGCCGGAGTCACGTCGCCGGAGCTCGCCTCGCCGGAGGTGGAGGGGGAGGAGGGTTTGAGGAAGATGAAGAATAAGAAGAAGGGGGTGGTGGGGGTGTTTAAGTACAAATCACTTAAACGCCCCGCCCGACAGCCCCGAACCCGAACTCCCGACGGGGTCGGGATTTAGCCTCCCATAGGCTAAGAACCATGCTCTGAGCGCAACTGTGGTCTCGAAATTTTAATCCGAGACCCCGTTCAAAAGTTATAAAATTTTACGTCTGAAGCCGCTAAATTACTAAAACGCCCCCGGGGCAATTTTTCATAAATGGTCCGCACCCGCAAAAATTATACCCCTAATAGGGTAGACGGCACGCTCCGAACTCAACGGTGCCCTCGGTTTTCAAATCCAAGCCACCGTTTAAGAGATACTTGAGTTTCACCATTAAACGAATAAATTAATTAATTAATTTATCCGTTTAACGTTCCAGAAGCGGGCGAGGGGTCCAAACATCCCGCACCGACAAGTTTTATGTCATTCCTAGGGTAAACACCCCATTCCGGACCCATCCGAACACTCGGTTCTCGGATCCAGAACTCTGTTTAGGAGTTATCCTATTTATTTAGCATTTCCAGTGTGAAAGCACTGAAAATTTAATTTCGGCCACTTCGGGGCTCGGAATCGCATGCCGTCTGAAGGCACTGCTCTGGAATATCATCAAGAATATTCCAACGTCTTTCTCAGAAAAAACCGGGTTCTTACAGTGTACCCCTAGTACATGTTGTGTATAATCATTGATGGTGTTTGCAGTCCTTTGTATCATCATTTTAGGAAGGAATTGATTGAGTGTGTTTCCATGGTCCATCCCCTTTATGGTATAGTGTGGAATTACATCCACAAAGCCTAATTTTGATCCCCTATAGAGGATGATTTTGAGATAGTGTATTTAATTTCCCTCCACGAGACTATAGTTTTACCCCCTATCAAATAATTCCTAATGTAGGTTTTTTTGAATGAACCTGATTTCCCTGAATATGCCTTTAATCCTCAATCTTGAACTCCATTTAAGTAGGGCCTGAGGTATTAGTGGAATTTCACCCCTATATAAAGGGTTCACCTAGATTAGGTTTTTGGAGTCCCCCAACATTCTTGGGTGGGATACCTTATCTGGCTAATAGAAAATTATCATACCATCACGATTCATTGGGGGGAACCAATTATCATGACCTATTCCTCGAGTGTCCCTAGGGATAATATAGTTTATGGAGTGGGTTATCCTAGAATGATCATTTATTTGAGTATAATCCTATGGGTATTAGTTTGGGGGTGATTACCTAGAGGCATGGTTTCCTTCCTTAATATAATTGGGTTTTAGTATACATGGATTTCTATATCCTTATTATGAGATTACATTTTGTTATGATTTGTGTTTTCTATTTTTGAGGTTTCTTACTATGTAATATTATACACAACCATATATCTTATCTTCCCACATGTGTAATTCCTTATGAAGATGATGTCCATTTGACTATGTCTGATGAGGTTAGTGAACTGGAGGACCACATCATGAGCTAGAAAATAAGGGTTGTTTTCCTATTGGTTTTATTTGATAATAGTCCTTTCCATCTTAGTAGGTTAAACTCTCTACATTTTTTCGTGGGGCTTTTATTTGGTATTTTTTCACATTTAAAAATTTAATATTTTAATTTAATTGTGTGATTATATAGTTATTCATGCATCAATTTCTATTGTATTAAATTTCATAATATTGTGGGATTACATATGTGTGGATGTGTATAGGTAAATCAAGCCAATTTCTCCCATCTATATTAAATTCCCACTAAACACTAATATCCAATTACTGGGAAATTATAGGTAGGAATGGGGTAGTCACAGTTTAGGACCCATCGTGCTGGGTTATGATAGAGTGGTATCATCAAAATCATTTCTACATTAGGATCATAGTCTATACAATGAGTTTTGGTTTCATGGAATTAATGTTCAGTGTTTCTGGTTTGGATTTAGGGCCAGGGACTCCATTGGTGGTGTGGAGGTTGATGTATTTATACATGAGGACTCTGATCACATCCATTCAACTATGAACATGTAGACATTGGTTTTCAGGTAAACATTGGTATGTGAATCATAATGTGATGAGTTATGTCTTCCATATCCTTATTAAGTCATTTATCCAAATATAATCTTGGACCATGGTACATATTGTTTATTTAATGATTCCCACATGAAGATATCCTATTTGGAATCCACTACGTTATTATAAGAATGATCCACAAACTGATGAAGAAACATTTCAAGGGCCTATACTAGAGAAAGTACATAAAAGTGATTTTCTATTTGTACCACAACTTCATGAGTAGTATCCTACACTGTTGGTGATAGATAAGGATACACATAGGATGAGTTCACTACATGAGTTCCAGGTGCAGTTACCTCCCTTGTTTTGGGGTGTTCCAGGCCCTAGGTGGAAGAATACTGGCTAAAGACAGTCACTCATGTTTTACTCTCTTGTGATAATTCATGAAGATTAGATGTGGGTCATCATAGAATGTCTTCATCCGGGATATGTTGATATATGGGGTTGTTTTGTGGCTAGTCACATGATGATACAACTCTCTCCTTATTATACATTGAGATACTCTTCAGGGAGGTGTTTCATCTGGTTGTAATGAAATTAAAGTGCATCAAGGAGAATTTTCATCTACGGTAGGGCAATGTAATGGTGGGAGAGTATTTTGTGAGGCCTACTAATATCATGTCATACACCATGTAATTTTTTTGGGATTAATTTTTTATATATTAGACCTTTGATTATGGATTCTTCTAGTACATCGTAGCTTTCGTTATATCCCTTTACATTCCCACCAATGTTGGGGTTCTTGAGTAGGCCATAGTGCTGGAGATATTTCGAGAAAAGTAAGACCTGACTGTGGGACGTGGTATTAGAAACCCAAGATCTAAGACATCAGAAGAAGTTAGCTAATTGAATATTTATGGATTCATGTGTACAATATTCTTCATGATATGATCCTTTGACTGAGGATTTTTGGGAAATTTCTCTCATGATGGATTGAGTTAGTTGAGAAAGAGGCGAGGTTTCTCCTATGATGGATGCAGAAATCTTGCATAGAATTTTTCAAATCGTCATATATTTTATTGCGAGATGGTCAAGGGACCATAGAAATAAAGGAAGAGGCTGGATCAAGGTGGTCTATAGGGAGATGGATGTACAATAGGTTCCATTAGAGTAGAAGTAGGAGGTTTTAGGTTTGAAATATTTCCATCAACACCCCCAAGTGGTCCACACCAGGCTCAAGGTGTTGGTGGTTAGTGGTGTGGATATATGGAGGTGATAGAGGCCTATTACCCCAAATATCTATTTATGATTCAAGGTATGATTTATTTATTTTATAATTTATATTTTTCATTAATAGACATAGGTTAAATTCATTCAATTCATTCCAATTTAGTGATTAAAGACATAGATATTTCAGTTTAGTATTTGGATCTACCCTTGTGCATAGAGACTCCGACAAGAGGTGACTCAATAATTTACCACATATTCAAAAATATGATTTGATGTTTGGAGGTGAATGATTTCTACTGGATTCATTTATAGAAGTTAGGCCTTATCACATTATCTTAGGTATGTAATGGATATCAATAGTTTATTCTCATATTGTCTATTTTAGGAGGAGGATGTGGTGCTTTCATAATTATGGAATGAGGTTTTCCTTTGTAGGAGAAAAAACATGGATGAGAATGGTGGGATTTTACAAAGAATAGTGAAGTTGGTTACTAGCTTATTAGAAAGAATTACTATTGGTATTGTGGATTCTATGGGCTACCAGTTCCTTGTTGTATTATTCAAGTATGAGGATGTATTTCCTGATGATGTGCTATTATTACCTCCAAAATGAGTGTTAAACTTATTCATTGACATACACACTTGGATGGCCCTGATATCAGCACCACTATATCAGATGGATCACAAGGATCTTAATGAGTTTATGGTATAATTAGAGTATTTATAGGAGAAGGAATTTTTTAGACCTATTTTTTTCCCTAGGGAAGCCCCATCAGTGTTCTCCAAGAAGGTGGAAGAGATCATGAGGGTATGTGTATTTTTCTGATGGTTTAACATGGTTACCATGAATAACAAATACCTACAACCAAGGATTGATGACCTCATCAATTAGATAAGAATAATCTATTGGTTCTCATATATTGACATCAGGTAAGGTTATTAACAATTATTAATATTGTACATGGATATTCTGAATATGAAATTCATATGTCTCTAAAGTCACTATGGGAACATAGTGACGCCCTTCAGTGTGATGAACGCCCTAGCTATATTTATGGGACTCATGGAAAATATCATTCAGAATTTTTTAGATATTTTTGTGGTGATTTTCATTAAATAAATCATATTGTACTCCACATCCAAGAAGGATCATGTGAGACACATGAATATGGTCTGAGAAACACTCTTATAGAACAAAATTTATAATAATATCATTAAGTGTTAGTATTGGATTTGAGAGTTTCACCTCCTAAGAATCATCATCATAGAGGAAGGAGTGATAGTGGATCCAACAAAGCTTGATGTAGTTTTGTATTGGGATCCATACATGGGTTTTACCAAGGTGAAATTTTTCCTTAGTTTTTAAGGGTACTAAAAGAGTTTTTGGAAAATTTTACATGTGTTGAAGCACTATTGGATTCTTTGACCCTAAAAGGGGCGAACATCATGTTGGTGAAATTGTTCTAGAAATGTTTTCAAGGGTTAATATGGAGGATTATGTGGGACTGCATCATGATATTGGATGAGGTGGTGTTATGTATGTAGACTTATTTGATATCTCATGGACTAGACATGGTTTTGTTCTATTGCAGAGGTGGGTGGTGACTTCCAATGGTTCATGTCCGTTGAGACCACATGAGAAGAATGAAAAGACCCCTGTTCCTGACCTAGCAGCGTATAGTGACCCAGGCTTAACATACATGGATATTACATAATTTTAGATGAATAATCTACCCATTACAAAAATACATTCCTAAGGGCCATAATAGCTTAGTGTCTTTGGAAACATGAAATAAAATATTATATCTCAGTGAAAATTATTTGTCATATCCTATAAATATATACCCCTTTAGTACTTCTACAAAATACATTTCTTCATTACCTGGGAAAATTTAACATATGAAAGGGGTGAGCTTAGGTGCTCAGTAATGGTAAATAAAGGAAATGCGCAGTCATAACACAAACAAAATGGTATAAAACATGAGCTTAACATTTGAAGATCATAGGAAATATATTAATGATAATAAGAAATATTAGAAGTTCATAATACATGAATCATAAATAAATGATGAAGACAATCCATGAAATCATAACATAGGAATGAAACATGGAATTATGGAAAATACATAAAAACCCATATCATGTTGTCCTACCAAGGCCTTTGTAAAATGTTAGGATTGGGATAATAACCAATTTACCTGATTCAGGCTTATGAGTCCTTCCCATGTACCAATTTGTTTTGGGCATGGTATTACCTCCTGTGTACCCTCTTATTTTGGTATTGGGATATCCTTCCATTTACACTATTATTTTGGGCTAGGGGTGTCCCCCCATTTACACTCTTGTTCTAAGTGTTGTATGTCCTCAAATTTAACCACTTTTTTCGGTCTTGGGATCTACTTCCATTATATCTCTTTTTTTGTTCTTTTGATGTACTATTGTTTACCCTCTTGTTTTGGGTTGGGATGTCATATCATTTACCCTCTTGTTTTTGGGATTGGAATGTCCACCTATTTACCCACTTATTTTTGGATTGGTATTTCCTCCCATTCCCATTATTGTTTTGGTCTTACAATGTCTTAACATTTATCCATTTATTCCAGACATAGTATATCCTCCCATTTACCCTTTGATATCATAAAACATTTTGTATTACCCAATTCATTGGATGTAGATATTGGTCCCACCCATATCATTATAAAATAATTCAAACATGTGACAAAAGATAATAAAACATTATCATATCATGACCCCTAAAATTAGATCAAATCATAAACTATGAAAGGAAATGGGCATCATCAATATTTCATCACATCTTAAACTATGGCGAAGATATATGTTTTATAATAATTTTTTCAAATAATAACCTATGAAGAGAAGAGGGATTCAAAATCATGTAACCCATGGAATTGAAACGGGTGTGGTAATAATTATTACATGAAAACATAAACCATCAAAAAATACTATGAATGAAATATTTATATCATTTCATCAAAAGGCATGAGTAAAATCAATGGATGTCATCTTATATTAAAAATTATTTTTAAATATCTTTCAAAAAAATTTCTTCAGTAAAATATCAAGTCTTCGTTGAAAAACTATATTTGGTAAGTAAAACCATTTGAAAAATTAATTGATATAAAATACCATGAAAACATATAATTAAGAATTGAAATAATTTTGAAAACAATTTTCCATGAAATAATTTTAAAATATTCATTAAAAAATTTTAAACCCCATTTTCATTAAATACAATTTGAAAACATTAAAAGAAACATAGAAAATGTTTTGAAAAATAGATCATTGAAAATAAAATTAAAAAAATATAATGAAATATTTTTAAAAAATTAAATCCTTTTCCCATTAAAATTATCCTCAAATATCATTTGAATACATTTTTTGAAAATATTTTTTAAAATATGATATTAGAATAAAGTATATTTTTGACCGAAGGGAGACACGGTCGGGTTTTACATAAATAATTATCATAATTACCAAAGTGGATAAAAATGGTAATAATACGTGGAAATATCTTGAATATCTGTAGGATAATAAATTTCATGATTTTTCTAGAGATATGGATCAGGATATCTCATTAATTGAATAAAAATCATAAACATCCTCAATAAACAAGGAGATTGTTTTAATAAACTCTCACCACTTGGTTTCTAGTGATCATAATATATATATAAGAAAATAAAATTAAATTATGCACAAAATATCATGAAATTAATGAGATTCATGATATAACATGTATAGTGGAAGTATATACACCTCTAAAATAATTTAGTTGCATAACAAAACACACGGGTCTCAAAGAAGGAAAATGGAGACAAAACTATTTTACCAATTTGGTATCTTTTGAAATTTAATCCCCATGATAGAAGGATCATAAAATGGACATGTGAATTCCTATAAATTTATTTATAAGTTATATTGAATAATATCATAGAAATCAAATAAACCACACAAAATGAACGAGTGGTGAACATAGTACGTATCTTACAAATTTAAAAAGTGAGATGAAATCCCATTACCGTTTGTCTTAAATCTCTTCATACTCATAAGATCCTCCTTTATAATAAATAAAAATTTATTAAAAATATTTTACAAAACCATATTATTATATATATAATTATATATGGTTTGATTATAATTTTATACTACCCTCTTTTTAAACATCTTATGTTAGGGATTCACATTGGATAATATTCTCTTTGTTGTTTGTGTGTGTTTTAATTAGTTATATCGTTGGTCCTTATACTTATACCAAGATTCCAGAATGTAAACCATTATATAAATATTATATATATTTATATGTAGTATTTTTTAATTATAATAATCCATATGAAATATATGTATGAAACAGAATACACTATTCATAGAGACGACAAGCTACATATATGCATGAATGTTATTTCCGTATAATTTTCATGTAGAAAGAAAGAAAGTAAAATAAATATATGTTTATATATTTATATATATCATTATTAATGTTCAGTTATAATATCATATATATCATATATATCATATATATTTACTAAATCCATCCATAATAAATTTCATGTGGTGTATGAATGAATCACTTCGCTTTGTGGTGGCAGTAGTCCACACATCCTCAAATAAAATTATAATATTCACACAAAATGGAAATTAAGGAGATATGTGTTGTAATAGAACTAAGGAAGTATAAATAAATAATAAATATAATAAAAAACATATATAAATATTTCTTCCATAATAATGTCCACCATTATATGTGGTAAAGGAAATATAAACAATCTTCAGTTAGTGTAGCGGTAATCGGCCAAACATGTAAACATTATGTATGTTAACCATTAGATGGATGTGAGTGAAAGTGTAGGTAAAATTTATAGAACAGAAAATTACTATAATTTTTATTATACTAATATTCTTATAAAATCATTAAATAATAATTTTTATTTGGGAGTGAAGAAAAAAATAAAAGAAAGGAGTTTGAGCGAGGGTGTTACCTTTTAATAGGAAAAATTCTTCATTTTTCTCCAAAGGGGTTCATTGGAAGAATTTTTACTAAATGGAGGCTTCAAAAAAGAAGTGAGGGATGTTGGAGATCAATTTGGGAAATGTTTTGGTTGATATAATGTTGCTTGAGATGTGTGAGTGAGTGGGAGGAGAGGAGGCCTTCTATAATAGAGGAGGGGTGGTACTCTTATAATATTTTAAAGGAAAGGAGCTCCACCCACTTGTTTTATTTATTCTAGTTAAATAATGGTTAAAATTATATCCATAGGAGTATTGGGTCAAAATATGGCCAGCCAATGGATTTTGGACAATTGTATAAGTCATTTTGGGACATAGGGTTGTGGTTGAAATTATTTTTAAAGAAAATTGAGAACATAGGATCTTATATTGAATAAGTGAGGAGTTAGACAATACTGAAATAAGAAATTTTATATTTTTCCCAAAGAAGAAGAGGCATCATGTCATTAGGAACATTGTTCAAGTGGATGCTTCTCTCTTCCCAGATACCTTTTGTTAGAAATATTATCCACAATGAAGTTCACTTAAAAATAGTTGTGTCCAATAAATTAGTTCATAGAGGAATCCTTTTTAGGAAATTAATCCATTTAACTACTAGTTTCCATGAAATATATTTTTGTCCCACCCTTATTTCATGAACAAACATAGCTATGTCACACTCAAACCATATATTGTTCTAATTTCTTTGCAAAACAATGTCCACCGCTCTAATAATCGCCATCATTTAAGCTTCCAAGATAGTAGCGTATCCACATTGACATAACGTTTTTCCAACACATCTCCCTGGTGATCCCTAAAGATCATCCAGAATAATGATGGTCCCTAGTTTTCCCAAGAGGCCCCATCTGTATAACATTTCAACCATCCACTGAGAGGGACATACCACAAAATTGGGTATATTCTTATATTATGTCTGTTGAATCTATTGGATGGTTATCAAAAATATTTTATATAGTATATAACATATTTATTACAAAACTTTCTCTTAAAAATTTTAATTAATTTAATTTATTATTATTAAAACAACATTGTGATCATAATAATAGTTTCCTATAAAACTACATAGTTTATATTCAATTTGGTTTTTATATTCATTTCAAAAACATTAATTTAATTTATATTTTTTGAAAAACAAAAGTTTACATAATTTATATAAAAAAGGTAATTTGAAAAATAAATTTAATATTATTATATTAAATAATAGTATTTTAAATAACATATTATTTTTTGGTATGACTCGGTGTGGCATGTTAAGCAAGCCTTTGAGGAAAGTATGACAACCCTGGTTTTGTAACAAACATAAGGATGATTTATTAAATAAACTCTTCACATGATAAAACATGGAAGATCTAGAGTTCTAGTGTCTTTGGGGCATAGGATCACTACATAACAACTTAAAACAAGAAATACAACATATTTTATGAAAACTTCCTTTACATGACAACAATATTCCCTCGTACTTAGCATTGCATTGGAAACCTGAGGACATGCATAAGAAAAGGGTGAGCTATAAAGCCCAGTAAGGGAATAAACATGGAATAAATGTAGAGTAAAATACATGTTAGACAATAGGCATATCAATATTGAACAATAGAAACATGTACATAAAGTTATGTTAAAGAAAGATGATCATAACATGGAAATGTGGAAACAACACTTAACATGGAATTAGCATGAGCCAAGGCCCATTGCACATGAAGCATGTGTAAATACTCATTTCACATGAAGCAATATTAAATGCTCATTGCACTTGAATTAGCATGAGCCAACAATCATTGCACATGACGTATCATAATACTATACTTACCCAATGCATTGGAGCGCTATAAGGGCACAACTTTCACAAACATTTCATTTCATGCATAAGAGTGCCACATGGATCATAAAACATGGATTCATAAAACATAATAATTTATTCCATGATAAAGGAATGTTTAATGAAGCTTTATAATTAATATCTAAATGTGCATTAAGGTGAATACCCTTGATGGAGAAATGGTCATGGTATTCACTACAAAATGTCATTGGCTTAGAAAATTGGTTCAATTTCAGCAGCGTAACGACGTGATATAAGAATTCATAAAAATGGTTGATGAGAGAGAAAGGGTTGTCTCATCATATATACATGAAATAGAAAGTATGGGGGGTTATATAGATACATTTCCCAACAATTGTAATGGAATTTTGATTCACGATACAAAAGTATTTTTGAATGTAAATGAGGAGAGAAAAGTTGCTTTCGAAATTTCGGCATAGTAACATGTGTACATGGGATGAATTTAATGAGAGAGAAATAGATATACAATAATTAAAACAATAAGACGGAAGTATGGGGGAGGTGAGAAACCATACCGCAACATTTATAATTTAAATTAAAAGGTCATAACAATATTAAGAAAACTGGACAAAAAATGTGAAAGGAAGAAAACCCTTTCTGGGAAGTGTGCATCCAAAGGCTTGAGAGAGGCTTGAGAGAGGTTTCTTGGGATCTTGGGGAACCTTAGGAGGATTCTAGAGAGAGTAGGGTATATGTTAGACAAACTCCAAAGGCATTGAGTGAGGAGGAAGTGGGAGCTTGGGTGGGATTATATAGGAAAGGTGAGTGAATTCTTTATTATTTAGGTTTTGGACCCCTTACATTAAACTAATCCAAACCACAAATCAGCTCATGGTTTTTGCACATGGTTTTCGGAAAAAGGAAGAGGAAAACATTATTTTATAAGGCCAAATTCCGAACTTCTTAAAATAATGGGGTTGCTTATTTGGAGGTGAGTCACACTCCCATGAAAAATAATTTAAAAAGACAAGATGTTTAATAAGTCTTGAGGGGTCCATTAATGCTTTGTAAAATAATTCAAACAAACCCTAAATAACATTATTTTAATTTTAAAATATATATTGGATGGACATAAAGCTTATAGTATTTTTTACATCACTATTGGTTCATTATGATGTCATAAAACACACTATATATTTAAACGGTATTTAATTTTTACCCAAATATTTGATTATCTCATAAAATTATGAAAAGTTCACCGTTCGATAATTTCAACATCCTGATTTCGAAAATAACATTTATTTTATCTAAATAATTTTCTAAATATGTTAATTTTCCCTTTTAAAATAAAAAATGACATTTATAAAAAATTAACGGGTTTTTAAAAAATGGCTTTCAAACCTTACTAAAAATTACAATTGTATTCATAAAATTATAATATTATTTATATTTAATGAAAATTAATTTAATAAAAATAATAATATTTTATTAAAGTATTATTTGATTCAAAAATCCATTAATTCATCAAAATATATTTCTTATCTGAATATTAACTAATAAAATTACTATTTGTGCTTTAAAAAAACTATTTACAAAGTGTCAATAATGACAAGAAGGTATATTAATTATTATACACAAAAAATAATATACATGAACATAGTACTAGTGATTTGTTACATAACCCCTTAAAACAGCCACATAATACCTAAGGGTAAGGTGTGTGATGGTAACATACTTTTGGGGTGGCTCTTATAACATCGCTCGAGTGGTAATCTCTATCAACTTCCACTTTTCCCATAGTTGGTATCGATCGAGCTTGACATGATGAAGCTCAGATTGGGCTTGGTCAGGAGCATAGCCAAAAGACTCTACCTCTTTTCTGAGCTCCAACAAATGGGCTTCATGTAGAGAAATTCTAATGGATGAGGCCATCACTTATTTTGTCTGATTAAAATGGATTTTTTAGTGACCTATATTTATACTAATCATGTAATCACTGTTCAATGACTATATTAGCAATGGTAAAAATTATTAACATAAAACCAAATAAGTTGAAATTTTATATAAACATTTTACATAAAGAGACATTTAATTAGATCAATAGGGGTATTCATGAAAGACATTTAATTAGGTCGTAGAACTTTTTCTCTATGATATATGATCTTTACTGGTTTCTCCTCATAAGAAAGATCATTCTCTAAATATACCACCTTAGAAGAGAGTACAAGTGAAGGGTCTGGTATGTACTTCCTTAAGAGGGATTCATGAAAGACATCATGTACTTTTTCCATGGTAGGTAGAAGTGCTAGTCGATTGGCCACAGCCCCGACACAATCAAGAATCTCGAAGGGGTCGATGTACCTAGGACATAACTTCCCTTTCTTTCCAAACCTCTTGTCTTTATTACAAGAAGATGTGCGTAGAAAAGCCATGTATCTAACTTTAAACTCAAGGTCTCATCGACAGTTATCTGCATAACTCTTCTGTCGACTCTGGGCTTCCTCGATATACTGTTGAATGGTTTTCACCTTCACCAAAATTTCTTCTACCATTTCTGGTCCAAGCAGCTTACGTTTACCAACCTCATCCCAACATGCCGGTGTTCTTCACCTTTTCCCATAGAGGGCTTCATAACGTGCCATTTGGATGCTCGAGTGGAAACTATTATTATAAGAGAACTCAACCAGAGGAAGATGTTGATCCCATGCTCTTTTAATTTCCATTGAGAATGCTCTCAACATGTCCTCAAGTATTTGGATACTCCGCTCGGATTGGCCATCAGTTTGAGGATGATAGGCCATACTGAAGTTCAGTTCATTATCCAGAGCATGTTAAAGACTCTTCCAAAACATAGAGGTGAATCTTGGATCTCCGTCACACACAATAGATAGTGGCACTCCACGCAGCCTTACCACTTCCCTAATATATATCTCTTCCAGTTGATCCAATTAGAAATCCTCCCAAATATCAATGAATTTTGCAGTCTGTATAAGAGGATCCACCACAACCTAGATTGCATTGTTGCATTTGGATGTACTCAGATGTCCATTGTCAAAGTCCATGGTGATGTTCTCGCATTTCAATTCGGGCATGGGCAATGGTTGTATCATCCCCTTAGACTTCTACCTTTCTGCCTTCACTTTCTGGCACACCAGGCACTTTGATGTATATACAACGATCTCCTTCTTTATATTCTCCCATGAAAAAATTTTCTCGGAGAACACGATACATATTTGTGCTCCCTTAGTGAATAAGGTAATTTGAACTATGTGCATCATCCAAAAGTTCCTTCATCAGCTCCGGACATGATGGAACACATAGTCTTTTCCCAAATTTCACAATTCATTCTTCATTACCATTAAACTCCAAGGATTTCACTTTTTCGATAGCTTTTACTTTTTTTATGAATTCCAACATCATCCTTTTGAGCATCCTTTAACCTTTCCAAAAGAAATGGTTGAGCAATTATTTGTGAAATGTTTGATGATGTTCTCTTATTTATGATTCTCATGTCCATCTTCATCACGTCTAAGAAGATTGGATCCTTCTCAATTCTCATCATTGATATAATCACTAGGTCCTTTCTACTTATGGAATCTTCCACCTTGTTCGCTTTCCCAGGGAGGTAATGTATTGAACATTCATAATCCTTGATGAGCTCTATCCATCTTCTCTGGTGCATATTACGCTCTTTCTATGTGAATATATATTTAAGACTCTTGTGGTCAGTATATATCTCACATTTCTCCCCAGAGATATAATGCTGCCAGATTTTCAAGGAAAAGATCACTACCGCTAACTCCAGATAATGCGTTGAAAAGTTTTTCTCATGGATTTACAACTGTCTTGAGGCATAGGATATCACTTTATCATTCTGCATTTGGACATAGCCTAATCCCTTCTTTGAAGCATAACTAAATATCACCAAAGGATTCCCACTTATGGGTAAAGTGAGAATGAGCGCAGTGATAAGGCTCTTTTTCAAGTCCTTGAAAGTTTCTTCGCATTAATAAATCCAAGAAAACATTACTCCCTTTCGAGTTATCTTGGTAAAAGGGTTGGATAATCGTGAGAAATTTCTCACAAATCGTCGGTAATATCCAGCTAACACCAAGATGTTATAGATATCTGTTACCGATGTTGGCCTCTGCAATCCCTAAATTGCATCTATTTTGGAGGGATCCATAGATATCCCATTACTTGTGATGATATAGCCCTAGAATGAGACCTCCTACAACCATAACTCACACTTAATGTACTTTTCATAGAGGTTCTCCTTGCGCAAAGTCTCTAGTACAGTTCTTAAATGGTCCTCATGATCCTCCTTGGTTTTGGAGTATGTTAGAATATCATCTATAAAGAAAACCACAAATTTGTCAAGATAATCTCTAAAGTCTCTATTCATCACGTCTATGAATATTTCTGGAGAATTAGTAACTCTGAAAGGCATTACTATGAATTCATAGTGCCCGTATCTTGTGCAAAAAGGAGTCTTAGTGATATATTCCTTCTTCACCCTTACTTGATAATATCCCGACCGCAAGTCCACCTTGGAGAAGTATTGTGCTCCATGCAGCTGATCAAACAAGTCATCAATTCATGGGAGAGGATACTTTTTCTTTATCGTGATTTTGTTGAGCTCACAATAATCGATGCGAAGGCGCATTGACCCATCCTTCTTCTTGACGAAGAGGACTATTGCACCACATGGTGAAGCACTTGGTCATATAAACCCTTTAACCAGATTCTCCTGTAGTTGCTTCTTCAGCTCTTCAAGCTCCACAAAAACCATTCTATTTGGAGTCTTGGATATTGGTAGAGCCCCTGGTATAAGTTCAATTGAGAATTCAAAATCTCTTCTATGAGGAAGACCGGGCAGTTCCTCAGGAAACACGTCAGTGAATTCCCTCACAATAAGCATTTCTTCAAGGATGGTTTCTTCCATGGACTCAATCATCTAAGACAAATATGCAAGCTCATAGGGAATTAATATAAATGCTAGAGATGATGGAGCTAAAGGATATTCATCTTCCTCCATTCACTTTTAAATAATTGGGGGTCTATTCTCTCTATGGAGTGTGATTTCCCTTTCCTGACAATTTATGTAGACTCTATATAAGGAAAGAAAATCCATGCCAGGAATTGCATCAAAATCCACCATAGGAAATATGACAAGGTTCGTCAGGAAATTCAATCAACAGATTATAACATGGGAGGACTTATATTCATGGGATGCAATGATTTCCCCATTTTCTGTACTCACCGACATCTTCACTTCCATGATTTGTGGTGGTGATGGGATTCTTCTACTAAACTTTTGAGATATAAAATAATGCGTAGAACCTGAATCAAAAAGTACATTCGCCATTATTGAATGAATAACTAGCATAACTGTCACCACATCATTTTCGGGGTTCACTTCAGCAGAAGTGATGGGAAAAGATCTTCCTTGCTGCCTTGGAGGTTGTTGGTGGCCTCCAAAAGCCCTCGGATTAGGGAACTGATTTGAAAAATGCCCCGGTTCATTACAGTTGTAGCAATGAACAATGTGTTGAGGTTCAAATGGAGTGTTCCTCTCCTATGTTATAGTTGCGGGTCTTTCATGACGACATTTAATAGCTAGGTTCCCTTCTCTTCCACACCTAAAGCATTCCCTCGTCCGCTTGAGGCAATTTCTAGGGTGCTTTTTTCTGCACTTTTGGCAAGTGGGGTACTAGATCATCTTAGCACCGTTGGATTTATCCATCATACTACTAGCATTGAAGTACACCATACAATTCTTGTGCCCATGGTACCCCTATGATTCCCCAATCTCCCTTTCAACCTTGAGGGAACATCGGATAATTTCCTCATAGCTATCGAAGTCACATATCGCTATTGTCTTCCATAGGCTAGGATTAAGCCCACCAAAGAAGCGGACAACATTGCATTCGGGGGTAACGACAAAGACGAAAGCATATCGTGCAAGCCTTGTGAAGTTTTCCTCGTATGCTCCAACAGATTCTTCGTCTTTTTACTTGAGGGAAAGGAAGTAACTTTTCATATTAAGCCGTAGGGTGCACGGAAAATATTTATCGAAAAACAACATCCGAAAATCCTTCCATTCCAATGCCTCGATCTCCTCCTCAGGATTCGTATTTTTGATCAATGCCCACCATTGGTCAGCTTCACCCTCTATATGATAAGCCTCCATGATAACTTTCTCTTGTTCATAACATTAAAGGAAGGAGAATATCTTTTCAATGGAGTTGATCCATTATTCAGTGATCGTGGGATCATATGATCCACTAAAAGTTGGAGGCCTTTGTCTCATGAAGCTCTCGATAGTGACTTGTTCATTCTTAGGGGGGTATGGACGTTCCTCTTGACCCGTCTTTCTATTCAAATCTCGAGTTAGCTGAGAGAAAAGTGTGACAAAGTTCATGATTCCTGCTCACATTGGATTTGGCATCTCATTAGTATAGTCATCACACAGATATTCACATCGATTGTTATCCCGAGGCCTCCTATTACCGGCCATTGGATCAAATAAAAGAAAATTTAGGGGTAACACATAAAGGGTAATCCAAAGAGAAAATTTGATGACTTATAAATACACTTTTATTTCCTTAACCCATGAGTCTATAGGCTTCAATCTATGCTTTTTAGGATCTAATTTCTAACATATATTCTTAGGGGAATTTTCTTAATTCCCTTAATAAGGGTTCATACTAAGCTTGTGAATTTATCAAAACATATCCCACGGGAGTGTCGTAAACCAGAGTACAGCAAGGCCCGTTGTCGTGCACCAGTTCCCATTCGAGTCTAGCCTAAAGTGGTGTTTTCAGGTTTTACCCCTAGGATACATCTGTGCCAGAGCCGCCTCTACCTTCTCGTTTCCAGAAAGGGAATTATTTTCCTGATAAACCACTCACTCAGTACTTACCAAAACATAGAGATGTTTTTATTATACATAATCTTGTCCTTAAGGATTTACTGGGGTTTTTAAATCCAAATCCCAAAAATAACTAAACCTACCCTCTGATACCAACTATGACAACCCTACATTTTTTACAAACTTAAATGTGATTTATTACATAAACTATTCACTTGATAAAACATGGAATATCGAGAGGTCTAGTGTCTTTGGGGCTTAGGATCATTACATAATGACATAAAACATAAAATACAACATCTTTATTAAAAACTTCCTTTACATGACCACTACATTCCCTTGTACTTAGAATTTTATGGGATAACCTGATGATATGCATAAGAAAAGGGTGAGAAATAAATCCTAGTAAGGGAATAAACATGGAATACATGAGGAGTACATAAATGTTAGATAATTTGAATATCAATAGAGCACAAGAGACACATGGACATAAGGGTATGGTAAATCATGGAGATCATAACATGGAAATGTGGCGACAACACTTAACATGGAATTAGTATGAGCCAAGGCCCATTACACATGAAGCATGAGTAAATCCTCATTACACCTAAAACACGAGTAAAACCAAGTTTCACTTGAATTAGCATGAGTCGACACTCATTTCGCATGACGTATCATGACACTATACTTTACCCAATGCATTGGAGTGCTATAAGGGCACACCCATCTTAAACAATTCATTTCATGCATAAGTGTGCCACATGGATCATAAAACATGGATTCATAAAACATAATCATTTATTCCATGAAAAAGGAATGTGGAATGAAACTTTATAATTAATTTGTAAATGTTCATGAAGGTGAATACCCTTGATGGAGAAATGGGCATGGTATTCACTACACAATGGCATTGGTTTAGAAAATTAGTGCAATTTTGCCAGCGTAACAACGTGATATAAGAATTCATAAAAACGGTTGATGAGAGAGAAAGGGGTGTCTCATCATGTATACATGAAATGGAAAGTAAGGGGGTCATATAGATACATGTCCCAACAAATGTAATGGAATTTATATTCATGATACAAAAGTATTGCTTGAATGTAAATGAGGAGAGAGAAGTTCCTTTCGTAATTTCAGCATAGTGATAGGTGTACATGGGAGGAATTTAATGAGAGAGAAAGGGGTATAACATCATTCATACAATAAGAGGTCAGTATGGGGGAGGTGTGAAACAATACAACAAAATTTATAATTGAAATTAAAAGTTCATAACAATATTATTAAAATTGGATAAAAAAAGTGAAAGAAAGAAAACCCTTACTTGGTAGTGTGCTTCCAAAGGCTTGAGAGAGGCTTGAGAGAGGCTTGTTGGGAGCTTGGGGCACCTTGGGAGGATTCTAGAGAGAGTAGGTCAGAGTTTGGACAAACTCTAAAGCCTTTTAGTGAGGAGGAAGCTGGAGCTTGGGTGGGTTTATTAAGGAACGGTGAGTAAATTCTTTATTATTTAGATTTGGGACCCCTTATATTAATCTAATCCAAACCACAAATCAGATTGTGGTTTTTGACCATGTTTTTTATCAAAGGGAGGGGGAAAACAATATTTTATAAGGCCAAGGTCCGAACATCTTAAAATAATGGGGTTGATTATATGGAGGTGAGTCACACTCCCATGGAAAATAATTTAAAAAGACAAGAAGTTTAATAAGTTTTGAGGGGTCCATTAATGCTTTGTAAAATAAGTCAAACAAATACAAAATAACATTATTTTAATGGTAAAACAGATATTGTCTGAAAAAAAATCTTATAGTATTTTATTACATCACTATTGGGTCATTATGATGTCATGAAACACATTATATATTTAAACAGTATTTAATTTTTACCCAAAAATTTGACTGTATCAGAAAATTATGAAAAATTCACTATTGGATAATTTCGATGTCCTAATTCTAGAAATAACTTTAATTTTATCTAAATGATTTTCTAAATATGTTAATTTTTACTTTTAAAATAAAAACCAAAATTTATCGAAAATACACGTGTTTTGACAAAAATTGATTTCAAACCTTAATAAAAATTACAATTGCATTCATAAAATAATAAGATCATTTATATTTAATAAAAATTAATTTAGTAATAATAATAACATTTTATTAATGTATTATTTAATTAAAAAATCCATTAATTCATCAAAATAGATTTCTTATATAAATATTAACTAAAAAAATATTATTTGTGCTTAAAAAAACTATTTACAAAGTGTCAATAATGACAATAAGGTATATTCATTATTATATACAAAAAATAATATACATGAACATAGTACTAGTGATTTGTTACATAACCCCTTAAAACAGCCACATAAGACCTAATTGTAAGGTGTGTGATGGTGACAGACTCTTGGGGTGGCTTGGAAAACATCGCTTGAGTGTTAATCTCTATAAACTTCCACTTTTCCCGTAGACGGTTTCGTTCGAGCTTGACATGATGAAGCCCAGCTTGGTCTTGGTCCAAAGCGAAGCCCAAAGATGTCACAACTTTTCTGAGCTCTAACAAGCGGGCTTTTTATGGAGAAATTCTACTGGATGAGGACATCGCTTCTTTTGTCTGACTAAAATGGATTTGTTAAAGCCCTATATTTATAATAATCATGTGATCACTGTTCAACGACTATATTATCAACGGTAAAAATTATTCACATAAAACAAAATAATTTGAAATTTTATATAAACATTTTACATAAAGAGACAATTAATTAGATCAAGAGGTATTTACATTAATGAAACTTTGGGTCGTTACAAAAAGTCATTTTATCATGTAACGAAAGCTTTCATTGGTGTTCAATGTAAAAAAATATAAAATTTCCATTTTTTGTAGTACATGATTAACATAATTTTGAATCTTACACAATACAAAAAATAGTTATATAATATAAAATAAACAATTTTTATAGTTACTAGAAATGAAAAATATCAAAAATATTAAATTAATTCAACTAAAAAATAATTCACAATGTATCGGGATTTTATACATTGTTAGTATTCACACTGAGGACGTAGTGGCACTACTTGGTAGTAAAGTAATTGATTTAATACTATAACAAAAAATTCTCTACTATATCTTCTCTCAGAAGGATATTTACTTGAGATTGAGTAAATGGATAGAGTTCCTCCAGGATTATGGCATTGATATTTTATATACTCTTGGGAAGGGGAATATGGTGGAATACTCTATTTCCAAGAGATATTGTTATCAGTTGTTGCTCATGGAATCAGATTATTTATCCTCATTGTAGTTTTAATTAGTGGAATACTTTTGTCATTCATGTCTTTATATTATAGTTGTTAACTCATCACTTTTACAGTGTGTTAGGGATGATCATTATAGAGATATTGACTGTGAGACCTTTTGTACACAATTATCTAATGGATAAGCTCTTTTTTGGTTTTCTAATGGTGGGGATCATATTAAAATTTTTAGAGAACAGAAGATGGTACCATTAATACTTAAAGAGGCGGTGATAATGTATTTTCATAAATCCCATTTAGTGGTACATCCTTATGTTTAAAATATGCACCTATACCTTCAACATTTTTTTTGGTGGAGAGGATTGGATGGATATTTTTTAAAAAAATTGACACAATTTCTCAATTTTATGATGTTTAAGGATGAGAACCATGTTTAAAGGGGTGTATTTCAACCATTTGAGGTTCAAGAGGGGTTGTGGGATGGGATATCCATAGACTACATGATGGGGTTACCACGTACATCTAGGAGATATGATTCCATATAGGTGATCGAAGACAAAATCACAAAGTCAGACAACTTCATAAACATAACAATGAAGAGTTTGGTAGGTATATTTGGAAGATTGAATGTCTATGATATATTCCATAATAATGCATTACCCTCGATGATCATTTCCAAACCTGTTTCTTGCTTCACATCATGATTAGAGAGAGAATTACATGAGGCCTTTAGGACACAATTTAATTTGAGAATAGATTTTCACCCCAATAATTATAGCAAAACAATGGAGACCGTTCATTTATTATAGTACATGAAAAAAGATTTTATGTTAGATATTGGACATAGTTGGGAGGATCACCTACCCATGGTGAATCTTTAGTAAAATAATAGCTAAAGTCCCATAATCATTTTGGAACCATTAGAGGCCTTTTCTAGGTGAGTTAGTAGGTTACCACATTATTAGATTGATATTGGAGAGTCAGTTCTCATGGGACCATAGTTGGTGCAATCTGTGACAGAGAAGGTGAAAATCAACTAGGAGGAGATGAGGACTGCCCGAAGATATCAAAAGTCCTATAAAATCTGATGATGGAGGCCTTTAGAGTTTTAGGAGGGATACCATGTGTCTCTGATGGTATCACCTTAACATGTATTCTATATCTTTTGATAGGGAATAAATATATCTTTTAGATTCATTATACCTTTCGAGATACTATGTAGGGTTTCCATCATGGTTAGACCGGTTTCACGATGTCTTCCACATATCAAAATAGAGGAATTATGTGGGTGACCAATCACATGTTATCAAGTTTGGAAAGATTGACATAGAGTACAGATTTTGCATTAATGAGTACCTTATAGAGATTGAGGATCAGAATGATATGATCCATCATAGGGACTCAATTTCCCTTGTTCATGACTGATGGAAGCATGAAAATCATCATAGGAGCACCATGAAGTGTAACACCTAGATACAAGTCCAGTTCCCTCATCGTTTTAGTTGGATTTTCTACTTTTAGGATTAAACTCCATAAGGTAATGAGAATTTTACAATTCTGATTTTCAAAATATTAATTTCAAATATTATATGGATTATTCTTCAATCCATGTACTGACATGGTGTGAGAGATTAAAGCACGATGAGATCAAAATTAAAATATGTGAAATAATAAGGATATTAAAATCAATCATGCAAAATTTACTTAGAAAAATTAAATTACTCACAAAAGGTTTCTCAAATAAAAAATTTAAGGCTATCGTTTAGTTTAGAGGATGAGTTTTACCCTAGGTGTATCACAATTAATATCAACATTAGGCATTGGGATAATACCTCTTCATGGAAGATTAATAACATAAATTTTATTTATTTATTTCATTATTATTTAAAAAAATAAACCTAATGATCCATTATAAATACAATGTTAAGACCAATTTTAATGGTTATATTCATAACCCTAAAAACTAAGAGGGAGAATTAGAGGAGATCTTAGCAGATGACATTTGACTGGATCGAGATCAAGGATCAATACATTATTGGAGACCATTGATCTGATCATCAATGGAAACACAAGATTGTTATTTATCATTGATTGATCAAAACTATAATTATAATATTATATTTTGGAAATTACATTTTGTTATTTTATTTTGGTTAAACTGGGATCATTTCCATGAACACAAATTAGACCACACATTGATGCTATATTTATTTATGATGTATTTATTTTGATCATTGGTCATTTCCCTATTTTTTATCTAGTTATTTGACAATGGATTGATGCTGAATGAAATAAAAAGAAGGTTCATTACTCACATCTTCGATTTTATTAATTTCTCCCATGTTTCTCACTCATTCAACATTGGTATTTTCTTTGGGAAATGGTTTTATGAATAACTTGTATTTCATTTCTGTGTGGAAATTCATTAGTGTAATAAAATAATATCACTCTGGAGTTTTGAGATTGATGTGTAGTAATAATGGTGGATTATTGGAAATAGATCTTAATATATTAGTTGTTTTTATTCATCCAATATCAACTTGTATAGCTATATACAATGTGTCTATGAGTTTCTATATGGGATTTGTTTCCTCAGATCCCAATCTCCATAGACAAGAAGGTCAGCTAACCCCAGATCTCTGATTCTTGGTGGTGATGGTAGAAGAATATATGTGGAGGGTGCTAAAGAAGAGTAACATGTAGGTTCAAGGAATATAGTGTTATAGGGTGTTTAATCCTAAATGAAAAGCTTTTTGTCACCCACCCTGTGTGGATATAGTGTTTCCAAGGAGAGAAAAAGATCACATAATGTGTAACATATGTCGCATGCCATGTGAACGGTGTTAGTCTCTCAATATGTATCTTTAAGGATACACATGAATTAGTAAGAAAAAATGAATAGACACTGTCATACTACATGTCTTGGTGTACATGGGTACAACCAAGTGTATATGTGTTGGTACAAGAGTCGGGCCAATAGTATATAAGAATAACCTTATGAAATGTTAAGGGTGTCAGTTGATCACTACATAGAGTGTATGACTACTGACATGTTGTACACCTCAATATTTACATTCCTTTTGATTTAGTGCTACATGTGTAACACCCCAGGTTTAATATTTATTTTTATGTTTTTCAAAGATTCCAAGATACAATAAAATATATAAATTTCCAAACGCAAATATATATAAGTAGCAAGAACTTTAGTTATACAAATACCATAATACATCCCTGACACACAAAAACAAACCCATTAACCCCACTACTATCAATAATAAAGCAATTGGAAGACCACTGAGAAACACAATGATTACAATCGAGTAGTTATCATCTCTTGGATCTGATAGAAGTGCAAAAGTTATAGCAAGAACAATAGCAATGACACTAAAAATAAGAGGAACATATAAAACCATCTCCAAAAATAGTGGCGTGAGCATCACGATATTATTTTCTTGTGTGTTTGAATGACACTTAGGCATTAACATATATAGATTTTTATCCAACCATTATAAAAACTATATGTTAGAAATTGAAATATTTAAAACCGATAATTGACAAATGTTGATAAAATAAATATACAATGTTAATTTAATTATTATTGTATAACTGATTTACAAAAAACAAAAATTGAAATTAATAAATTTTATTAAATAATGTGAAAATATACATTAAAAAATTATAATGGAACCATAATATTAATAATAAGATTTAAATTATTAACTAACACTATATTTGGCTTTAAAACTAGTTTGATAAATATATATTTATATAGAATTGTTTTGTATATATATAATGTTAATTTATGATATTAAAATGAATTTTACATTATTTTAAAATATAGTAATACATATAAAGAACTTTATAAGTTTATGTTTAAAATAAAACCAAAATAATGAATATTCATCTATATATATATATGTATATATATCGAAACAATATATATATTCAAGGAATTTTTTAATAAATAAATAAACAAACAGATAGACGATTTGTAATGAAAATAATTTAAAAAATGAAGAAATGTTAGAAGGAAAATGTTATTTGGGTTCGTGGGGATAAAATACATCACAAGGGATTCCTTTCGGCGTTAAGGAAGGTCGAGCTTCTTCCGAGCAGCATTTGTGCACTACGAATCGAATATGAGGCACTGATTGCGGGTTACGCTAAGTCGAGCTGGGCCGAGCAAAGTCACAATGAGGAGGTTCAAGTTCAGACGGGTTTCAATTCAGTTGATCCATCATAGACCGATGAACTAGATATATTTTTCATTTAGGGTTTTCGTTTTGATGAGGTAGTTCTATCTCATTTTTGATTGTCCGGTTCTGTGTGTACGTTTAATATCCAAATCTTATGAGAATCGACTCAATATTTCCGTGTTTTGTAATTTTATTCATCTTTCATTTGGAAATCGATGCCTGCTGTGGAATTTTCTTATCTAATTACTATGTCTTCTGCAAGTTGGATTGATATTAATTGTTTAAATTATCCAACGAATCTTATTAGTATGGACATGTACCGATTTTATTATTATTTACTTCAATCTATCTTCAATCTTATCTATATCATATTGATTTTATTTATATTGGTATCAAGGATCTTTCAATATATCATGTATCAGGACTTAATTATACATTGTTAGCATTCAAATCACATTGCTATCATTTTCAGTGGTTTTGTGTCAACAAATCAGTTAAAATTTTCTCCTATCTGGTTTCATGACCCTGTCTGGTAGCAACAATATATAAATTATATATATATATATCACATTTCTGTGAAGCATTCAATCAAAACCACATATTTTGACTTATAATACCCTTCTTTCATAAATGATTGACCTATAAAGAACTTAGACTGAGAATAATAATGAGTGTAGTCATTGATTTTATTCCCCCTTATATTTTCAATTCCAAGAATTTGAGAGTTATTGTGAGAATGAAGACAGTTGGAAGGTAATGGCTTCAAAGGAGGTATTCTGCACAAGAATTAAGTAAGGGACTATTTCCAATTTTTTCTATTTTACAAATCCTTTATTATATAATTTTATATATGCAGTTTTATATACTTATGTAGATTTAAATCCCTCCTATTTTTAACGTTTCCAAAGAGGTTTAGTGATTATTTGTTGGAATTTGTATACCTGAAATCAGTGTAAAGGATTATTATGTTTTGTTTCTTAATTTAAAAATCCTTTACTTTTATTGTTGTATGTATTATGGTCGACATACATATATTTCCAAATCAAATTCGATTAAGGTTTTCTAAAACTGTATGTCTGTGTATGTTATTGTTATTAATGTTTTAAACAAAGTAATGGATATATTATCAATTATATTTTTTTGTTGCATAATTTAATCTATAGATTTATGTAAGGGTTCATTTTTTATTTATTTTCAAACGATGGTATTAATTTTATGAAGTCATGTAAGGTTTATTTTATTTAAAACACTATTTTCCCTTAAAATTTGTAGTCTGGTAACATTTTATTGTATTAAATCTTGTTATATATTTCTGTTTAAGCAGTTATATATATGTGTGTTTTTTATTTTCAAAACCACACAGTGTTTTAAATATTTTAAAGGATGGTATAATGATTTATAAGTTATTGTTTTATTGAATACATGCATGTGGATGAAATGACGGTTGTCATTTTACAATTTTATTTTTATTTTATCGCCATGTTACCGAAAAAATGCACATTACATATCAACATATTTTATTGACAATATGGGTGTCACAATTTCATGTATACATTGCCATGTGTTTATGAATATCATTGAAGTTCATTGAGATAAAATAAAACTTATTATTACATGTTAAAAACTTAAGTTTTAAGTTCATGTTCATCAATTACATGAATTTCATTAGAAAATTGAATGTCACGTTTATAATGTTTTATTCATAATTTTATGTATAAAACTTCATTAATTGTTATAATTAATTTAAATTAAACTGTGAATATGTGAAACAAAGAGGATTAGAGAAAGAATGATTAAATGCAGGGATATACCTTGTAAATTGTATGTGGTAGAAGTGTTGGTCGTAACCAAACTTATAGATAATAAAAAAATAGAAGTCTTTATTTAGTTATGTTGTATTTATAAATAGATCTGTGTTTTAATGCATTGATATGTTAAATTCAAAAACTCGAGTGACTAATACTAGTATATATATATATGTAAGGAAAACATTAAATGTTTTCGAAAAATATCGGCGCTTGTTCATTGTAAAAATAGAAGGTCATTGGGGATTGAACCCATCCTTCTCTATGTGGGTAGGCCCAAGAACACCTTCGACGAATTAAGTTGCCTCAAAATGATGTTTTGTTTTCAGGAAGTTTGCTTAATATTTTCCAATGAAAGTCACTGGATTAGTTTAAATGTGTTTTTAATGTATAATTATTTTCACAAAGCATATTTTGTAAAGGTGGTTTTAAAAATGTATTTCCAATTGAATTTTCCAAATGTATAATCAAGGGAATACTTTTAATGGGATTTATCGAAGGTTTTCATAACACCTTAATGGGAACCTTTTGTGCTCACCCAATGTCTTCAAACTGTTTTTCATCGGTTGCCTTGGAATCCAGAGATGATCATCTTTGTTGTAGCGCGTGTAGAAGCTGTGTTGATCTTTCTCTTCATTTTAATTTATTCTGTAACTCTGATGTTTTTAGCATCTATCTTTTCTCCAGAACCTATAACGGTAAAAGATCCTCGTTTCATTAAAGTGATGTGTAATTGTTTAATTACTTTTATAAAAAAAATTACATAACATTTTCAAGCACCAAATCCAGAAGAGTGGGCTCAGGGTGTTATAATAGGTATCATAGGCACAGTCTAGATAACTATGGAAATTTAGAACCATTCGATAAATTTACTATCCTTTCTCAGTCAACATTCATCATTGTATTTTTCAGATGGAAGGAAGGAGAACTCAAACATGTTTCTTAGGACTTCCAGATGAATTAATTTCTATGATTGTGGAAAAATCATGCAAAGAAGAATCTAATCCCTATAAAGCCTTGAGACTTTACTGTAAATGGATTTATAATATATCAGGCACACCTGATATACTTCCTTTTCATCGTGGTTCTGGATTTGTTTTCAAAGATATCAGACAGATTCAACGTCGCTTCTATAGAAGTCAAGGGGCATATTACGAAGGACTTTTTAGGTTCTTTACCATGTTTGAGTAGCCAAAATCAATCTCTGCTTTTTATAAAGCAACTAAATAAGGGAATCTTCGCGCAGCTTATATGTGTCATCTTTTTAGCTTTTTCATCACATGAAGAATTTATGATGACATTGAAACATTTTAATAGGGTTCAATGAGACTTTCTTATAGAAATAAAATTCAAGATGAACTTTTCAGATACTACTTTGATTATCATTCCTTGAGGAATATCTTCTAGTGCCTACATCCATATAACCCCTCTTGCACAAGATGAGTTTAGGAAAAGGAAGTGGAGGATTCAAAGCCACATTGAACTTTATTCTCAAAGGATGATATGGAAACAGTGAAAGACAACTATACAGACCTTGGGGACACCATGTGAGACTCAGAATAGATAATAATTAACAGTGATAAGTGTAAATTAATTGTGAGGCTATAATTCAATTAAGTGGGGGAGAATGTAACACCCCAGGTTTAAAATTTTGTTTTATGTTTTGTCAACAATTTCAAGATGCAATAAAATATATAAATTTCTGAATGCAAATATATAAGTGGCAAGAACATTATTTATAAAAATACCATAATACATCCCTGACACACAAAAACTAACCCATTAACCCCACTTCTATCGATAATAAAAAAATTGGATGACCACCGAGAAACACAACGATGCTGATCAAGTAGTTATCATTTCTTGGATCTGATAGAAGTGTAAACGTTATAGTAAGAATAATAGAAATGAAACTAATAATAGCAGAAACATATAAAACCATCTCAAAAAATAGTGGCATGATCATTACGATATTATTTTCTTGTGTGTTTTAACAACCCTTAGACATTAACAAATATAGAGTTTTATCTGACTGTTATAAAAACAATCCGTTATAAATTATAATATTTAAATCCGACAATTAAATTTTTTTAATAAAATAAATAGACAATGTTGATTTACATTTTATAATATAACTGATATACAATAAACAAACTTTGAAATTAAAAATTTTTATTAAATAATGTGGAAATATACATTAACAAATTATAATGGAAACATAATATTAAGAATAAGATTTAAATTATGAACGAACACTATACATGGCTTTAAAACTAGTTTTATAAATATATATTTATATATATATATATTTTGTATATATATAATGTTAATTTATGATATTAATATTAATTTTACATTATTTTAAAAAATAGTAATACATATAAATAATTTTATAAGTTTAAGTTTAAAATAAAACCGAAATAATGAATATTCATCTGTATATATATATATATGTATATGTATATATATCGAAACAATATATATATTCAGTGAATTTATTTAATAAATAAAAAAACAAACTGATAAATGATTCGTAAATTTTTTTTTTAAATGATGAAATTTTAGAAGGAAAATGTGATTTGGGTTCGTGGGGATGAAATGTGTCGCATGAGTTTCCTTTCAGTGGGAAGGCAGGTCGAGCTTCATCCGAGTAGCGTTTGTGCACTGCGAATCGACTCTGAGGCCTTGCTTGTGGGTCATGCCAAGTCGAGCTGGGCCTAAAAAAGTCACAGTGAGGAGGTTCAAGTTCATATGGGTTTCAATTCAGAAGATCAAACACGAACCGAAGAACCAGATACATTTTTCATTTAGGGTTTTGGTTTTGATGCGGTAGGTCTATCTCGTTTTTATTGTCCTGTTCTGTGAGTATGTTTTATGGAAAAATCTTATGAGAATCGACTCTATAGTTCCGTGTTTTTTCATTTTATTCATTTTTCCTTTGGAAATCGACGCCTGCACTGAAATTTTCTTATCTGATTATGATGTATTCTTCAAGTTTTATTGATATTAACTGTTTAAATTATCCAATGAATCGTATTAGTATGGACATGTCCTAATTTTATTATTATTTCCTTCAACATGTCTTCAATCTTATCAGTATCATATAGATTTTTTTATACTTGTATCAAAGATATTTCAATATATCATGTATCGGGACTTAATTATACATTGTTAGCATTCAATTCACACTTCTATCATTTTCAGTGGTTTTGTGTCAACAAATTAATTAAAATTATCATCTGTCTTGTTTCATGACCCACTTCGGTAGCATCAATATATAAATTATATATATATATATATATATATCGCTTTTTCGTGAAGCTTTCAATCAAAACCACATATTTCGACTTATCATACCCTTCTTTAATAAATTTTGCACCTACAAAGAACCTCTACTAAGAAAAATAATGACGGTAGTCTTTGATTTTATTCCCTCATTTATTTTAAATTCCAAGAACTTGAGTGTTATTATGAGAATGAAGACAATAGGAAGGTAAAGGCTTCAAAGGAGGTCTTCTGCATAAGAATTGAGTAAGGGACTATTTCCAATTATTTATATTTTATAAAAAATTTATTATATAATTCTATATATGCAGTTTTATATACTTAAGTAGATTTCAGTTCCTCATATTTTTAATGTTTCCAATGAGGTTTAGTTATTCTTTGTAGGAATTTGTATACCTAAAATCAGTGTAAGGGATTATTATGTTTTGTTTCTTAATTTACAAATCTTTTTCTTTTATAGTTGTATGTATTGTGGTTAACATACATATATTTCCAAATCAAATTCGATTATGGTTTTATAAAACTGTATGTCTGTGTATGTTGTTGTTATTAAATATTTAAACAATGTATGGGATATATTATCAATTATATTTTTTGTTGCATAATTTAATATGTAGATTTATCTAAGGGTTAATTTGTTATTTATTTTCAAATGATGGTATTAATTTTATAAAGTCACGTAAGAGTGATTTTATTTAAAACACTGTTTTTACTAAAAACATGTACTATGGTAAAATTTTGTTGTATTAAATCACGTTATATATTTATGTTTAAGCAGTTATATATATGTGTGTTTTTATTTTCAAAACCCCACTTTGTTTTAAAGATTTTAAAATATGGTATAATGATTTATAAGTTAGTCTTTTATTGAATACATGCATGTGGATGAAATGACGGTTATCATTTTAGAATTTTATTTTTACTTTATCGTCATGTTACCGAAAAAAATACACACAACATATCAACATGATTTATCGAAATTATTGGCATCACAATTGCACGTATACATGTCCATGTGTTTATGCATATCATCGATGTTCATTGCGCTAAAAGAGAACTTATAATTTCACGTTAAAAACTTATGTTTTATGTTCAAGTCCATCAATTACATTAATTTCATTGGAAAATTGAATGTCACATTTATAATGTTTTGTTCGTAATTTTATGAACTAAACATAATTAATTGTTATAATTAATTTAAATTAAACTGCACATATGTGTAACAAATAGGATTTGATAAAGAATGATTAAATGCAGGGATATACCTTGTAATGTGTATTTAGTAGAAGTGTTGGTCGAAACCAAACATGTAGATGATAAAAAATAGAAGTCCTTATTTAATTATGTTATAATTTTAAATAGATGTGTATTTTAATGCATTGATAAGTTAAAGTCAAAAAATCCAGTGACCAATACTAGTGTGTGTATATATATATGTAAAGAAAACATTAATTTTTTTCAAAAAATTTCATCCCTTGTTTGTTGTAAAAATAGAAGGTCATTGGGGAGTCATCCCATCCTTCGCTAAGTGGGTAGGCCCAAGACAGCCTTCGATGAATTATTTTGCATCAAAATGATGTTTTTTTTCATGAAGTTTGCTTAATATTTTCCAAATAAAATCATTGGACTAGTTTAAACATGTTTTCAAAGTATAATTATTTTCTCAATGCATATTTTTTAAATGTGGGTTTAAAAATGTATTTCTAATTGAATTTTACAAATCTATAATCAAGGGAATACTTTTAATGGGATTTATCAAATGTTTTCAAAAGACCTTATTGGGCACCTTTTGGGCTCACCCTACGTCTTCAAACTATTTTTCACAGGTTTCCTTGGAATCCAGAGTTGATCGTCTCTGTTGTAGCGCGCGTAGATGAGGAGTTGATCGTTCTCTTCATTTTAATTTATTATGTAACTCTGATGTTTTTTAGCATGTATCTTTTCTCCAAAAGCTAGAATTTTAAAATATCCTCATTTCATTAAAATTTTGTTTAATTATTTAATTACTTTTATATAAAATAATTCATAGAATTTTCAAGCACCGAATCCGGAAGAGCGGGCTTGGGGCGTTATAACATGGGAAGACCCTATGATGGATGGACATGTCACGTACCCCCTAGTAGACATCATGTGCCCCTATTGACAGTGTTCAAAGCCCTACATTTCTTTTTATGGGGCCATTATCAGTTGAGTGTGTTTGCTTGGTCTATCCCATCAATGATACAACATGTCATTATGTACACATCTCTATATTGGGACCCCCATTAGAGGATGAGTCTCTAATAGAGTTATTGGTTTTCCTCTATGAGACTAGACTGTTATTATCATTAATTTTATACCCTAGGTCAGGTTTGTAGAATTGGAATGATTTCATTGAGTAGGGAATTGATCATCCATTTAGTAGTAAATTTAAGTAGGGTTTGCGGTATCATTGGAATATGATCCCCTACATATAATGTTGAACTAGATCAAGTTTTTGTTGTCCAGTAGTGGTCTTGGGTGTGATCCACTATCTTTGTATCATGCTCTTCTAATACAACTGAAATTTATTCGGTAGGTCCCAATGATAATTACCTATTAGATGAGTGGATTCAGTGATATCATTGCTCGTGGATTGGGTTATCCTAGAATGAGCATAACCTGAGTGGAATTATATGATTCAAAATTTATTTTTGACCACCTAGAGGAATGGTGTCCTTCCTGAGCATATCAGGGTTTTTTGAATGTATTGATTTCTATATCCTTGATACAAGATGACTATTATTTTTTATTCTTGTTTATAATTTTTTATTTTCTTACTATATATTTGTATACCCACCCCTTCATGTTCTCTATAGGCACATTTAATTTATTTGGCAGATGATGGACCATTTGACGGCGTCTTGAGAGGACAGGGATCCCCTGTAGAAATGGTTGAGCTATGAAGATTGAGGACAGGGATCCCCTGTAGAAATGGTTTAATTTATCTGTATTGATTTTTTTTGGATTTTATTCCCCTTTATCACATTCAGT
Organism: Viscum album; assembly: GCA_963277665.1. NCBI lineage: Eukaryota > Viridiplantae > Streptophyta > Magnoliopsida > Santalales > Viscaceae > Viscum > Viscum album. The sequence goes on along the minus strand of OY728142.1, from coordinate 510,092,291 downwards.
ACTTCACTATCATACTTTGATTATGAAATCATAGATGTATTCATGAATTGGTTTGGATTGATTTACATTTATGATTTTTATTGGCTTAGTGATGTGTTCATGTGTACATGTAAATTAGGATAATGCCTCCCATGTGTGAGGTATTCATACTCAATGATGTCAACCAACCCATTGTATATTAGTGTAGGGATAAGTATAGTCATTGTTTAGGCCTCGTCAGTCTGAGTCATGACAAAACTTATATTTTGATGATTTTATTTGTTTGGTATGAGTGTCTGATGTATAGATTCTTCATGATAAATTCTTGGTTGAATTAAATTATAGTTATTATCAATTTTACATGGTAAAATAATTTATAATAAATATGTTTTTATACCCTTGGTTCTTCTCTCTAACCTATGGTGATCAAGAATGAACTTCAGTTATTTTTGTAGGCTAACCCTGGTGAGAGGACCGGTTAACCCATGATGATTCATTAACAATATTAAGGGTGAGTATAATATTTTAATCTAAAAATGATAAGTGTTGTATTTTAAAAAAGTATGTTAATCCATATACTCTATTATAAAAATAGTGTTGTTGAATGAAATAACATAATTTTATATGATATTAAAAGAGGGGATAGATTTGAGATTGAGACTTCACAATATGTTTAAGTAAAATATAATAATATTATAGTTCATATTAAAATTTATGATTGATTTTTTGTAAATTTATACATTTAGACATATGAGACTTAGTATAATAATATGGAATGTTTTATGAAAATTTAATTGTTTTGAATTCCATGAACAAATAATGTAAAACGTACAAATTTTGAAAGATAAATCCATGAGATGTTGATGGAATCTCATTAGGACATCCACCAAATAGAAGTAGTTATAAATATTATAAGAATTTTTTATTTTTAAAATTGAAGATATTATTATATAAATTTTTTTCATTACATATTTAGTGAGTTCATAAAATATTAAGTAGATAGAGAAGCTTATGAAATTCTAAAACAAAAATTAAGATATTACATTTTTTGAAATTTTAGTTGAAGAGATGAATAGAGATATTTACTCTGTCATATACCTAGATTAATATTAACTAAATTTAGTTTATCTATAATTGATAGGGTTTATAGAGTAATGAAAAATTATTTTATTATTTTATTTAAAAATTCTTATGAGATGATAAATGAGGTTAATCTCGCACACTTTATTATTTTACTAATGAAACATTGTATTATTGATGATGCATTAAAGTACAAATAATGGTGTGGTGTAATGGATGAATAATTGTTTGATATTGTGTAGAATAAAATATGTGATTTGATTCTAAATTAAATGAAGAAAACATGAGGCAATCAGGATGCATTCATCTTCAAGGGTTTTTCAACAGGTTATTTTAATATTAAATATTATCAAAAAATGTAACCAGCTCTATAAGATCATGATATGTGGGGAAATATGTTGTGGGAAAAAGAAATCTTAACCAAGACCAACATTCTTGTATGAATTATCAGGTACATAGCTATTCCCACATATGGTAATTCAAAATGCATTGTCATTTATATGTCTTCCAGATGAATGTTTTCTAGTGAATATAAATATGACACTATGATGCATTTCATACTTGACATACAATGGGTGAACAACATATGTCTGGTGTTCTGTATCACCAAAGTATACTCTTCTCAAGTCCCTTTGGAAAAAAACATTATTGATTTTTGGTTTCATAGTGTGTAGGATAACACCTATGAGAAGAAAGTGAGAGTAGTTAAACATGATGGAGGATTCTGGATTATTTGGGAAGCAAGGAACTAGGCTTGAAATGATATAATTATCAAATCATGTTTGGGAATGGTGTTAAAAACTATAATCATGATGATCAAATTAAAGGATATTAACATGAATGGAGATGATGAAACATCCCTCCATATCCAACAGAATATTGGGTATCTTCTAAACATTCACACAACCCCTTTTCTAAGTCTATAGATTAGGTGGAGTCCACACAGTAGTGGTTTCAAAATTCGTAATGATGTTTCATGCTGCATGTGATTTATGAGGGGTGGTGTGTTATTACACAATGCTAGAGGGTTATTAATTATAGCATTCATGGATCACATTTTATGTAGAGACTCCCACCTAGTCGAAGTAAACACACTACTCATGGGGTTGATGATGTGCTCTTCAAGGTGAATCTATATTTCTATGGTGGAAATCCATTCTATTACTAGATATAAATCACTACATAGAATATGTTCAATTCCATGGTTTATCTCATATCAAATTAATAAGTGATAATATATAATCATCACCACCATATAAATCATGCTCACATGGAATTAGGGGAAAATGTACCAGACTTACTTGTCTGCAAGTCTAATCATGGTTTCCTTATCACTTATTTCTATAGTATGGGATCTTTCCCCATGAAAAGAGTGAACAATGTTTTTAGTGATTCCATAGGGATTCATATTCTTAGGCCAAACTAGAATTTTAATTCTATTAGGAATTATGCCATTTCTAATAATAAAATATATTTTTGATGATATAAGAAAATACTTGAATACAATGGATATTAATAATTAAATGTTTTATATTTTCGTGGTATATTTTCACTATTGGGTAGTTTTGAAACACAATGTAAGAACCCGGTTTTCTCTGTGAAAGACTCTGGAATATTCTTGATGATATTCTAGAGCAGTGCCTTCAGACGGCGTGCGATTCTATGCCCCGGAGTGGCTGGAATTAAATTTTCAGCGTGTTCACACTCGAAACGCCAAATAAATGGTATAACTCCTAAAACGTGCTTCAAATCAGAGATCCGAGTGTACAGATGGGTCCGGAATAGGGTTTTTACCCTAGGAACGACCTAAAACTTGTCGGCGTGGGATGTTTGGACCCCTCGCCAGCTTCTAGAACGTTAAATGGATTAAATAAATTAATTAATTCGTTTAATGGAGAAATTCTAGTATCTCTTAAACGGTGGCTCATATTGGAGAACCGAGGGTACCGTTGAGTTCGGAGCATGCCATTTACCCTAGAAGGGTTGTAAGTTTTGCGGGCACATCCCGTCTGTCAAAAATGGCCCCAGGGGCGTTTTCGTAATTTGGAGACCTCAGGCGCTAAGTTTAATAACTTTTGAACGGGGTCTTGGATTAAAATTCCAAGACCACTGTTGTGCTCGAGAGGTGGTGTTTTCCCTAGGGGAGGCTCAACCTCGACCCCGTCGAGAGTTTCGGGCGCGAGATAAATTGGGGGTTAAATTAATTAAATTTTAATTAATTTATTCCTTATTTAAACCCTAACCCCACCCCTCTCCTTCCCCTTCCCCCTGGCATCCCCTCCCCTCCATCTCCTCCTCCATCTCCGGTGAGATGGTCCGGCGAGGCGACTCCGGCGAGGTGCAGTGATGTCGGCGGATCGACGTGAAACTTCGGGCGAAGCCCAGTGAGGTAGGAGGTTTTGAGCGTTTTAATTCCCGAACCATATTTCAACCTCCATTATATGTTTCAATTTTTTGTTTGATCTTCGAAAAAATCCTGTAGTTGCGTAGTAGTTTTTCTAAGCTTCCCGTCGATGGTCTCGGATCGAAAATTTGAGCTCCGAGGTGACCGCAGCACTCCGCCGAAGATCAATGGGTTTGTTGTCCGTCCGACGGTTGTTGGGGCGTTCCGGCGAGGTATTGTGGCGGTCTGGTGAACCAACGCGGCAGCACGTCATTTCCGGGGCAACAAACACGGCGGCGCTGGCTAGGGCGGTCGGAGGCCACGGCGGCGGGGGGGGGGGGGGGGGGGGGGGTTGGCAGCAGAGGCGGTGGCTCCTGGCGCGGGCGGCGCTCGGTTCAGCGGCGGGGTCCCAGGTGTCAGCCGGTCGAGCGGAGCCGGCGGCAGGTGGCCGCGGCTTCGCGAAGGAGCGGAGGACGATGGTTGTGGCGTGCGGCGGCGGTCCGCTGGGTTGCAGGCGGCGTTGTCCGAGCGAGAGGGAGCGGCCGACCAATGTGCGGGCAAAGCCGGGGGTCGCACGGCGCGACCATGTGGGAGACAGCGGACCCGCCATCGGTGGGTCTCTACGTGGGAAGGATCCAACCGGCGCTGGCCGGTCGGTGGAAAAAAATACAAAAAGAAAAAAAAATATAAATAAGTTTATAATAATAATAATAATAATATTATTATTATTATTATTATTATTATTATTATTATTATTATGGGAATGATTTATGTTTAATAAATCATAAACCGGGGGTCGGTTCCACGTGCCGTCAGCGGCAGTGCGGACCTTGTGTCGAAGGGAATGTTTTGAGATGGTTTCGAGAATTTTTAATTCCTGAAACGAGGGGCCGCGGAGGCCCGACATGTCTTTAAGTGGAGGAGCGTTTTTTTCGAGATTCTTGTTTTGGACGGCGTGGATGCGTCCGACGTCCGATTTAAGCGCTGTTGGTGGCATTGGAACTCTGGCATCGAGGCGGCGATTACTAGTGTTTTTCCGGGTGCTGAAGCTGGAGTTGAGGCGTGGGCCCCATGACCCGTCTTTTGAGCTCCGTGCAGCTTTTAACGACTTTTTCTTTTGACATCCGTTCGGGGTGTGTGAGCTATCGATGTTGGGTGTTTTTCCGAGGGCATTGCATTGGCGCAGTCCGCCCGCTTTAATTCTGCACGATGGTGTGGGCCCCACGAGGGCCGATTGGGCGTCGACGGTGATTTTCCATCTCTATCATCAGGCGACCGTTTTGGACAAGTGAGTAGTCCACCTTGTGTGTTTTTACGAGAGGATCGCAACGGTGCGATCCGTTGGCAGCACATCAGGATCGGGATGTGGGTCCCACGCAGAACTGCTCGTGTGCGGTGCGCCAGAATGCACCTTTTTTTCTGGATATCCATTGCACTCAAGTGAGTAGTGATTTCGACGTGTTTTCTCGAGGAGATCGCAATGGTGCGATGCGCCTGACTATTTTCGGGGCCGAGGCTCAGGATTACGGGACTTCGTTCGGGAGTGAGGCGGCGTTGGCGACTTTTCCATCAGATATCTGTTTGGGGCGAGTAAGTAGTTGATCTCGCATTTTTTTCCATGAGGATTACAACGGTGTGATCCGTTTGGTTGTGTGGAGCCTCTTCCACGATCTTGTTAAATGTGGAGGTTCCCCTGTGGCGGTCCTTCTATCGTGTTTGTAGCGAACCTTTGGCGAGTGATCTTGTGCACTCCCGTGTGAGTGATGTAAATTCTTGAAGTGATGTGGATGGCCTTGCCTCATCCGATGAGGTGGCATGTTGGAAAAGTTACGTTTACACCCTTCGTGTTGACGTTGGGGTGCCATGTGAACAATTTCCTTATGGCTGGAGACGCCGTGTACTCTGGGAGTATAAGAGAGTGCTTGGAGGTACGTGTGGTTTGTACCTGAGAACGTTTGTGTTCTCAGTTGCGGTTGAGGTGGGGCCACACGTTGTGTGGGCCCCATGTGCGTGACGGGTTCTGCTTTGCGTACTTTGACCTCTCACGATGTAGAGGGTCCCTCTGTGCTCATTTGTTTGACCAGCAGGGTGGAGTTTTTCCCCTAGCTCGGTCCTCGTTTATTTGACCAGCAAGGTTGAATGGTCTCCCCCTGGTATTGTTCTCGATGGACTGGCCGGTAGCGGTGCTGGTGACACCCAGTGGTGGAGCAGATGTTGCAACTCTTTTGGGTGAGTTGTTCTGGAGTTGGGTGGTTGCGCGATAACCACTCCATGTTCGGTTGGCCAGTGTTCTACCCTCTAGCAGAGACTGGGCAGTGGGTCACCCGGTGCTCTTAGGGTCTACCCTCCAGTAGAGAATGGGCAGTGGGTCAACCGACGCACTTAGGGTCTACCCTCCAGTAGAGACTGGGCAGTGGGTCACTCGATGACCTCTTAGGGTCTACCCTTTAGCAGGGCTGTGCAGTGGGTCGCCCGTCGTCTAGTTCTAGGTCTACCCTCCAGCAAGGCTGGGCAGTGGGTCGCCTGTCGACTTATTCTAGGTCTACCCTTCAGCGGGGATGGGAAGTGGGTCGCCTGATGATGTATTAATGTCTACCCTCCTGCGGGGCTGGGCAGTGGGTCGCCGGATAATGTATTATGGTTTACCCTCCAGCAGGGTTGGGCAGTGGGTCACCTAGTATCTTATTATGGTTTACCCTCCAGTAGGGCTGGGCAGTGGGTCACCTAGTATCTTAGTATGAATTACCCTCTAGAAGGGCTGTCCAGTGGGACCCTCGTTGACATTCCAGGCTCAGTCATTTCTACTAGGATAGCCTGTATCTTTCCTCCGTGATTACCAGAGCAGGACCCTTGGTTATACGGGTCATTGTTATGACGGGCTTTGACTTTGAGGAGACCTATCGACTGCGGGGCAGTGACGAGGTTGTTTGACGTTCCCCCAGAACTCTCGAGTACGAGGGGCACATTCCCCACCGAGACACGTTCTTGGGAGGCGATCTAAAACCATGCGGGCGAGTCAATGCCGCCCAAAGAGGATAGTGTCAAGGTGGGGTGATTGAGCCCCTTGGTTTCTAGTTCAGGGCAGACGTGTGGGATGCTGGGCATCGATGGTGTTACTCCTGGGGCTATTGGTGACTCTTTGCTTGGGATGAGCTACGGGACGGAGATCCCCTTATGAGCTTGTACGAGATTCTCGTAGATAATATATATATGTATATACCTTGTTCGAGTACCCACTTCTTGGGTTTGGTTACTCTCCCTCCAGGAGAGGCGAAGACACATGGGGTATGCCACGTGCTTTCCGTGTATCGCTTCTCGTGGTTGGATTAGTCTACTCTCATGCTATAGGTAGCAAAGACTCGATGAGAAGTTCATCTTCTCACCGTTTCCAGATCCTTGTGCCTAGATGAGTCTACATCCTTTCTCTTGTTGGGTTGAGCTGGACTCTTTACTACACATTCAGTTGTACTCCTATAATTTCCACGTTTGCTCTACTGCCCACCCTTTGGTACCTCATTTGTTGCTCCCTCGAGCTTTCGAGGTATCCTACTGAGTATTTTTATAGTCACCCCTGCTTGGGATTTTCCCGCACTTGGTGTGCCCTTGCAGACGACGGACAGGCGGAGCGTGACTTCAGTGGAGCGTAGGAGCTTGGGAGCTTGGACCGCATGCGGTGGTCATAGCCGGGTTCCAGGTGGGAGACCCGTCAGTTGTTTGTTTTGTTTACCTATTGCCGGGTTATGACACTTTTTGGTAGGGCACGTGTTTTTTCCCTTTTCTTTTCAGTGTTCCTTCAGCTTTCTTTGTACTTGTAGAGGTCGATGCACATTGTGTTATATATAGAGCAGTTGTTCTTTTTTACTCTGCATGTTCTTTCTTTTACTTTGCACTTTGGCATTGAGTGTGATGTGTGTGTTTGTACAGGTACTTATGCAATGTCCTCTCCGAGTTATTGTGCCTTCGGCGCTGGTTTCCAACCCCTGGACTATGGAGGCAGGCTTGGGGTAGTTGTGGCTCGTGCCCAGGTAGGTTCGGGTCATGAAAAAGTGGTATCAGAGGTGGTTTGTTCCTTGGGACTCTGTTAGGACGTCCCTAAAATAAAAGGAATTGGTTGGGATATAGGGAAACAATGTTAATGTGTCTCGAGAGAGGCTCTCAGGCCAGGGAGTCCACTGATGGTGCGGCGGCCGACATATCCATTCACCAGGACCTTGATAACCCGCTTGTCGACTCGGCATGCTGAGACACTTTTTTGCAGGGGAATTTGTTTGTGCATCACATAACACTGAGTCTTGACTGTCCTTCTTGAGTCATCTCCCCATCGTTGTTGTTTTTGGTATATACATTATGCTCATCTGACCGCGGAAGTCCTTGATAATATTCAAGATGTCTCCGCGAAGACAGACAGCCAGGATACCAGCTTGGGTTCGTGACGACGACCCTGTGAGCTACGAGGCCACAGTCCAAGACCCATCATGCAAGACCCTTTCTCCAGGTGGGCCGGTAGCATCACCCCCACCTGTTGAGCAGCAAACAGTTCCAGCAGAGCAGGCTGAGCTTGAGTGCAAGTTGAGCGTGCTCCGTGAGTTACAGTGGTAGAAGCCGCTGATGTTCAGTGGTGAGCCAGACCCTCAGGCAGCATAGGTTTGGATCGAGGCGGTGGTTCACCTTTTCAAGCTTGTGAATACGTCGACAGATTAGAGCATGGCTATGGCAGCCAACCTTTTTCGTGGATCATCTTGGCGTTGTTGGAGTCTGGTGACTCGGTTTCTAGATGAGTCGTCACTTTAATGGGGAGACTTTCAGTCGTTGTTCCATGAGGAGTTTTTCCCCTCCTACTTATGCTCCGTTTGGATTCAGAAGCTCCTTCAGTTTCAGCAGGGAGGGATGACGGTGGCTGATTACGCGGCTAGTTTCGCAGACTGTGCACGCTTTTACCCGGACATGGTCCATGACGACAACATCTGAGCGCAGAAGTTTGAGCAGGGTCTCTTCCGAGAGATTCGTGCTGTCGTAGTACCCTAGGTAATTTCCACATATGCTGGGGTGCTAGAGTAGGCGCTGGTGACAGAGAGCTTCCTGTCATGTTCTGGAGTTGGTGGTGGTAGTAGGCACGTCGGAGCCGAGATGTCTTCCGCAGCTAGTGGGCGTCGGCAAGCAGAACCTCGACGCAGGTGGCTTTCTGACAACCGGACACAGGGGCGTGGTCGTACACCATAGTGGCGCCGGACGGCACCAGTGCATCCCAGAGAGAGTCAGTGATATGCTTGTGATGGGCGAGGTCACTTGGCACGAGACTTCCCGACCCGAGTTACTGGGAGCTTCGGGCAGGCAGCAGGCGCACCACCACGGTATAGGCAGCGCCGTGATTGGAGTAGTACCCAGAGAGGTGGTCCTAGTAGAGGAGTAAGAGGAGATGGTAGTGGGGGATGGATTTACTAGATCTCCCCATCACTACTAGGCGGTCCACGTCAGGCTCCGGGAGCTGACGGTTTGGACCATGGACAGCTGCGAGCTTTGGATGTCTATGATCCTGCAGAGAATGGGATGGTGAGAGGTACCCCTTGCGACTCTTCTACTTCTTGTAGTAGAATTGTTAGGCTCTCCATGTGAAAGGCTTTTCTCCCTACACCTTGTTTGAGGTGTTACCAGTGTGACGCAGGGTGTCGGGTGTAACCCTGTGTTGGTAAGGAAAAAGGCATTAGACCTTTTCCTTTAGTCGATGGTGTTGACTCCTTCTCCTTTTGAGCGTGTAAGAGAGCATCGAATGTGGAATCTTGTGTGACCAGATATCCTTGGGTGTTTCACCATATAGATATTCTGATGGAGGGAATCACCGGGCCTTATTCCAGGTGGGGGCGGTGATTCCAGTCGCGGCGTGCTGCGTGGAGGTTCGGTCGGGGAGGTGAGCTACCCCCGAGAGCCTTCGGGCCGTTTGAAACTATGCAATGGGATGGCGAGGTTCCCTACCGCCTTTCCCTAAACCCAAAGTCTGGAGTGGGTGCGCGACATCGGCAAGGGCCGACCTAGCATGAGCAGATCAATCCTTTGGTCTGTGTGCGGTGGCGCAGAGTAGTGCGTGGGTTCTTCTGGGTATGAGGATGCCAGGTGTGGGCTTAGTACCCTATGTTGCTCCCTACTTTTTCTTTTTGTGGACTAAAATCTTGAAGGAGGAAATGATGTAAGAACCTGGTTTTCTTTGTGAAAGACATTGGAATATTCTTAATGATATTCCAGAGCAGCTCCTTCAGACGGCGTGCGATTCCGATCCCCAGAGTGGCCGGAATTAAATTTTTAGTGCATTCACACTGGAAACGCCAAATAAATGGTATAACTCCTAAAAGGTGCTTCAAATCAGAGATACGAGTGTACGAATGGGTCTAGAATAGGATTTTTACCCTAATAACGGTATAAAACTTGTCGGACCAGGATGTTTGGACCCCTCGCCCGCTTCTAGAACATTAAACAGATTAAATAAATTAATTAATTCATTTAATGGAGAAATGCTAGTATCTCTTAAACGGTGTCTCGGATTGGAAAACCGAGGGTACCATTGAGTTCGAAGCATGCCATTTACCCTAAGAGGGGTGTAAGTTTTGCGGGCGCGACCCACCTGTGAAAAATGGCCCCAGGGGCGTTTTCGTAATTTGGCGGCCTCAAGCGCTATGTTTAATAACTTTTTAACTGGGTCTCAGATTAAAATTCCGAGACCGCCTTTGTGCTCGGGAGGTGGTTTTTTCCCTAGAGGAGGCTCAACCTCGACCCCGTTGAGAGTTTCGGTCGCGGGATAAATTGGGGGTTAAATTAATTAAAATTTAATTAATTTATTCCTTATTTAAACCCTAATCCCACCCCTCTCCTTCCCCTTCACCCTGGAAGCCCCTCCTCTCCATCTCCTCCTCCATCTTTGGAAAGACGGTCTGGCGAGGCGACTCCGGCAAGGTTCGGTGATGCCGGCGGATCGACGCGAAGCTCCGGGCGAAGCCCAGCGAGGTAGGAGGTTTTGAGCGTTTTAATTCCCAAACCATATTTCAACCTCAATTACATGTGTCAATTTGTTGTTTGATCTTCGAACAAAGCCCGTAGTTGCGTAGTAGTTTTTCTAAGCTTCCTGTCGCCGGTCTTGGATCGAAAATTCGAGCTCCGAGGTGACCACAACACTCCACCGAAGATCAACGGGTTTACTGTCCGTCCGGCGGTTTTTGGGAAGTTCCGGTGAGGTATCGCGGCGGTCCGGCGAACCAGCACCGCGGCGCGGTGTTTCCGGGGCAGCGGACACGGCGGCGCGGGCTCGGGCGGTCAAGGGCACGACGGGGGGGGGGGGGGGGGGGGGGGGGCTTGGTAGCGGAGGCGGAGGCTCCTGGTGCGGGCAACGCTTGGCTCAGCGGCGGGGTCGCGGGTGTCAGCCGGTCGAGTGGAGCTGGCGGTAGGCGGCCGCGGAGTCACGGAGGAGCGGAGGCCAGCAGTTGCGGCGTTCGGCGGCGGTCCGCTGGGCTGCATGCGGCGTTGGCCGAGCGAGAGGGAGAGGACGGCCGGCTGGCCTGCCGGCGTGCGGTCAAAGCCGGGGGTCGCACGACGCGACCCTGTGGGAGACAGCGGACCCGCCATCGACGGGTCTCTGCCTGGGAAGGAGCCGACCGACGCTGGCCGGTCGGTGGAAAAAAAAAAGAAAAAAAATCATATAAAGAACTTTATAATAATAATAATAATAATATTATTATTATTATTATTATTATGGGAATGATTTATGTTTAATAAATCATAAACCGGGGGTCGGTTCCGTGTGCCGTCAGCGGCATCGTGGACCTTGCATCGAGGGGAATGTTTTGAGATGGTTTTAGGAATTTTTAATTCCCAAAACGAGGGGCCGCGGAGGCGCGACTGTGTCTTTAAGTGGGCGAGCATTTTTTATCCGAGATTCTTATTTTGGACGGTGCGGACGCGTCCGACGTCCGATTTAAGCGCCGTCTGCCACGTTGGAACCCTGGAGTCGAGGCGACGGTTACTAGGGTGGTTCCGGGCGTTAAAGTCGGAGTTGAGGTGTGGGCCCCACGGTCCGTCTTTTGAGCTGCGTGCAGCTTTTAGCGACTTTTTCTTCGGACGTCCATTTGGGGCGTGAGAGCTGTCGATGTTGGGTGTTTTTCTAAGGGCATCACGTTGGCGCAGTCCGCCTGCTTTAATTCTGCACGATGGTGCAGGCCCCACGACGGCTGTTTGGGCGTCGACGGTGATTTTCCATCTCAATCACCGGGCGATCGTTTTGGACAAGTGAGTAGTCCACCTTGTGTGCTTTTACGAGAGGATCGCAATGGTGCGATCCGTTGGCAGCACTTCGGGATCGGGATGCGGGTCCCACGCAACACTGCTCGTGTGCGGTCCTCCGGAATGCACCTTTTTCTCCGGATATCCGTTGCACTTAAGTGAGTAGTGCTTTTGACGTGTTTTCTCGAGGGGATCTCAATGGTGCAATGCGCCCGACTGTTTTCCGGGCCGAGGCTCGGGATTACGGGACGTCGTTCGGGCGTGATGCGGTGTTGGAGACATTTCTATTAGATAACCGTTTGGGGCAAGTAAGTAGTCGATCTCGTGTGTTTTTTCGCGAGGATTACAACGGTGAGATCCGTTTGGTTGTTCAGAGCCTCTTGCATGATCTTGTTAAATGTGGAGGTGCCCCGGTGGCGGTACTTCTACCGTGTTTGTAGCGGACCTTTGGTGAGTGATCGCGTGCACTCTCGTGTGAGTGATGTAAATGCTTGAAGTGATGTGGATGGTTGTGCCTCAGCCGATGAGGTGGAAGGTTGGCAAAGTTACGTTTACGCCCTTTGTGTTGATGTTGGGGTGCCATGTGCACGATTGCCTTAGGGGTGGAGACACGGTGTACTCTGGGAGTATAAGAGAGCGCTTGGAGGTATGTGTGGTTTGTACCTGAGAACGTTTGTGCGCTCAGTTGGGGTTGAGGTGGGGCAACACGTTGTGTGGGCCCCACGTGCGTGCCGGGTTCTGCTTTGCGTAATTTGACCTCTCGTGACGTAGAGGGTCCCTCTGTGCTCGTTTGTTTGACCAGTAGGGTGGAGTTTTTCCCCTGGCTCTGTGCTCGTTTATTTGACCAGCAGGGTTGAGTGGTCTCCCCCTGGTATTTTTCTCGATGGATTGGCCGGTAGCGGTGCTAGTGACACCCTGTGATGGAGCAGACGCTGCACCTCTTTTGAGTGAGTTGTTCTGGAGTTGGGTGGTTGCGTGATAACCACTCCATGTTCGGTTTTCCTATGTTTTACCCTCCAGTAGAGACTGGGAAGTGGGTCACCCGACGCTTTAGGGTCTACCCTCCAGTAGAGACCGGGCAGTGGGTCACCCAACTCTCTTAGGGTCTACCCTCCAGCAGAGACTGGGCAGTGGGTCACCCGACGCACTTAGAGTCTACCCTTCACCAGAGATTGGGCATTGGGTCACCCCACGACCTCTTATGGTCTACCCTCCGGTAGGGCTGGGCAGTGGGTTGCCCGTCGTCTAGTTCCAGGTCTACCCTCCAGCAAGGCTGGGCAGTGGGTCGCCTGTCGACTTATTCCAGGTCTACCCTCCAACAAGGCTGGGAAGTGGGTTTCCTGATGATGTATTAAGGTCTACCCTGCAGCGGGGTTGAGTAGTGGGTCGCCGGATGATGTATTATGGTTTACCCTCCAGCAGGGCTGGGCAGTGGGTCACCCTGTATCTTATTATGGTTTACCCTCCAGCAGGGCTGGGCAGTGGGTCACCCAGTATATTATTATGAATTACCCTCCAGCAGGGATGGGCAGTGGGACACTCGTTGACATTCCAGGCTCATTAATTTCTACTAGGATATCCTATAGCTTTCCTCCTTGATTACCAGAGCGGAAACCTTGGTTATACGGGTCAGTGTTGTGACGGGCTTTGACTTTGAGGAGGCCTCTCGACTGCGGGGCAGTGACGAGGTGGTTTGACGTTCCCCCAGAACTCTCAAGTATGAGGGGCACTTTCCCCAACGAGACGAGTTCTTGGGACCCGATCTAAAACCGTGCGGGCGAGTCAGTGCCGCCCAAAGCGGATAGTGTCAAGGTTGGGTGATTGAGCCCCTTGGCTTGTAGTTCGGGGAAAACGTGCGGGATGCTGGACGTCGATGGTGTTACTTCTGGGACTGTTGGAGACTCTTTGCATGGGTTGAGCTATGGGACGAAGATCCCATTATGAGATTTTATGGGATTCTCATAGATCATATAAATATGTATATACATTGTTCGAGTACCCACTTCTTGGGTTTGGTTACTCTCCCTCCAGGAGAGGCAAAGACGTGTGAGGTATGCCACCTGCTTTCCGTGTCTAGCTTCTCGTTGTTGGATGAGTCTACTCTCCAACTATAGGTAGCGAAGACTTGATGGGAAGTTCATCTTCTCACCATTTCCATCTCCTTGTGCCTGGACGAGTCTACTTCCTTTCTCTTGTTGGGTTGAGCTGGACTCTTTACTTCACTTTCAGTTGTACTCCTCTACTTTCCCTGTTCGCTCTACTGCTCACCCTTCGGTACCTCCTTTGTTGCTCCCTCGAGCCTTCGGGGTATCCTACTGATTATTTTTATAGTCACCCCTTCTTGGACTTTACCCGCACTTGGTGTGCCCTTGTAGACGACAGACATGTGGATCGTGACTTCGGTGGAGCATAGGGGCTTGGGAGCTTGGACCACATACGGTGGTCGTAGCCGGGTTCCAGGTGGGAGACCCGTCAGCTGTTTGTTTTGTTTACCTTTTTCCGGGTTGTGGCACTTTTGGGTTGGGTGCGTGTTTTCCCATTTTCTTTTCAGTTTTCCATCAGCTTTCTTTATCCTTATAGAGGTCGATGCACTTTGTGGTATATATATAGCAGTTTTTCTTTTTACTCTTCTTGTTCTTTCTTTTACTCTACACCTTGGCATTGAGTGTGATGCGTGTGTATGTACAGGTACTTAGGAAAAGGCCTCCCCGAGTTATTGTGCCTTCGGCACTGGTAGCCATCCCCTGGCCTATGGAGGCGGGCTTGGGGTAGTTGCGGCTCGAGCCCAGGTAGGGTCGGGTCGTGACACACTATGAGTCTTTTTTTCTATTTTATTTGAAATACACTATAATTTTTTCAAATTGATGTGAATTATGTATTATTTAATGATAATATTGACATATATATGTACAAAGAGATACTAGATAGATAATTTCTTTGAGAAGTTGATTTTTTGAATGTTAAAGATGTATTTGTGTGATTTGAAATAAACACCAATATATTAATATTCCATGTCAAAAATATGAATGAAGTTAACAAATTTTAGAAATTGAGAGTGTAAAAAACATGATTATTACTGATACATATAAGGATTAACTTAATATAATTTTTTATTTAGTATATATAATATTTGAAGATAATTAAAAAATGTCTAAAAAAATGATTCTACTTGAAGAGATGAATTTATTGAAATTTCAACGCTTATGAAAATAAGGTATTTATTAGGTCATTAAATTACTCAATAAATGGATAATTTATTTATCTCTAGATAAGCATATCATAGAGTTGTTGCGGAAGATCAACATGGAGGATGAAAATATTGTGCCTACACAATTTTAGTTGGAACTATGTAATTTATATAAGATAAAGGAATATAATTTAATAAAAAAAAGTCTATAATGTTTATTGGAAATATTTTATAATTAATAGCTTCATGAATAGATACATTTTATGTTATTAAATTTTGTAATCATTTCCAATGTACATCAATAGAATATCATTCAGTTTCATCAAAGAGGAATTTATTGCATGTTAATATATCTATGTGATTATAAGTCAAGGTGTGTTTCTTACACTTAGAAATGGAATTTAAGGTCAATAATGATTACTAATCCTGATGATCAAAGGATTAGGTAGTTATACCATTTATTGTGTGATTTATTATCAATGTGTGACAAATATATATAATAAATTATTTTATCTTTCTCAATAAAAAATCATTTTTATATTACTATTTCGTAAAATATGATTTTGATACATGTTTTGTAAATACGATATTTTATAAATTGAATTTTTGATTATGAATTAAATTTTATATTGTTTTCCAAAATATGAATTTCATGAATTTGGGTTCACTACAGTTATTCAACTTTTATAACATCAAATAAAAGTTATGAGTTTAAATTAAACTACCTTTAATCTATGGATTTTTTAATTGTGAGAATTATAAAAAAACTTAATGTTAATGTTTTCAAATATTGGAGAAAATATTAAATATGGGATATATAAAAGGACATTAATTCTATATGTGCGTAATTATTTTATTCAAAATTTCATGTGTTTTTTGTATCATATGTACAATAAATTTTAGCATATATTTAGGTGTATTTTTTAAATAAGAAAAATTATAAAATGTTGATGGAAAATTGAAAAATAAGTAAGGTGGTATTTTTTTGTAAAATTTTGAATTTATCATTAAATTTTTTTGTTTTAGGTATAATGCTCATTTTTATAAATTAAAAAAGATTAATTTATATTTATAAGATAAACAATAATAGCCTTTATTGTTCCTATACATTATTTAAAGAGTTAGTAGATTAAATTCATTGTATTTGGTGATTTAAAAATTATATCTAGTGTATATCAAGGGATGGTTGAACTTTTTATTCACAATTGGTATAATTCTTTTTAATGAAGAAAAAATAAAAGATATATATTTAGTAAAATTATGTAGTTGGTAGAAAATATATAGGAGGAGGATATTGATACTATGTTTAATTATTTGGATAAGAAAGTGTTTTAATTATTCACGGTTAAATTATTGATGGTCAATGATTTCTAAAATTAAATACTGCAATCTATTGAGTACATTTTTATTATGTTATATATTTTTTCACACTTAGAGAAAAAGGATGTTATGAATGTTTTCCAAAATTTTGATATGGCCAAGAGTAAACAGGGGTGAGGTTCAATTGAATAAAATTAAAAATTAAAATAGATTACACAAATTTAAAGAAGAAAATAATTAATTTTAATAGTAGTTTATATCGCAAAGAAAATACATTAACTCTGCATACCACTAAACTCCTCGAGGGGTGTGATACAGATGAATTTTTTTTATTTTCAAGGGGATAAAAAAAAATAATTTAAACATTTTTTATACAAGATCCATAACCAAAAACAACTACGATTTATTAATTTAGAATAATAAATTACAAACATGTACCATTTATCGTGGTACAACTACCTGAAAAAATGCCTACGTGAGAAAAAGTATAAACCAATTACTATTGCAGTATATATGAATATATAATGAATTATAACATAAATACAAAAAATAAACCATATTTAAATAAATAAAATTTTAAAATATTTATGAGAATGATCATAGTTCCAAGAATTCCAACAGGTTTAAGCATTCAAATGAATTATAGTAGTGGTGATTTTGATTAAAATAAAACAATTTTTATCTATGTTATTGTCTCCAGTCTTCACCCAATCTATATTTATAGATATATGTCTTTTAATAATCATCTTTAATTCATGTTCACTATTAGAGTAATTATTTAATGAAAATATCAGTTATAAAATCAAAATAAAAATGATAATTTTCATACATTTGAAATAATAGTCATTGAAGAAATTCAATTTCCATTTAGGTTTACTTTGGAATAATATAAAAAATTTAAATAAAATAATTACATCAATAAAATTTTCACAAAAATTACATCAAGAATGTTATGAAAAGAAACCTAATCAATGTATAATATTTAAGTCTACGTACAATGTGATAATCTCCATATATTAAAAAAATTAGTGCTTGTCAAATTTTTATATCATATATAATACTCTAATCAATTTTAAACCATTTCATCTAGAAAAAATATCTTATGAGTCTATAAAATTGAACAACTCAACTTCTAAAATATTATGTGAATATGAACGTGTAAACCACTAATGAATAACTTTAAAAATTAAATTAATAAAGTACCTATAAATAATTGAATTCTAAAATATAAATCATCAAAAAGAGTTTAAAATTTGAAAAGATTATCTTCTAAAAGAATAATTGAGAAAAAGATTAACTGTCTAAAAACTTAGTTCTGAAGAATAATTATCTCGGTAGATTTATTAACTAACAACCCCATGATTTCACATAATTGAGATATATTATAAGAAAATTGTTTTTTAAATTTTACTTAACTATTTAATTATTTGTAACACTCTGATATGTTAAAATAAAACTATGTTTGTTAACATATATGACACACAACACCAAACTTAAATGAACCCCAAAATATTATTATATAAACTTGACCATTAATACACAATAGTTAATCTAGAGTGTGTGAATAGTATTAAATGAATTTTGAAATATATATAAATTTCATATAAAAATGAATTCATAAACTAATTCTTATGAAATAATTACTCAATTTTTAGAATTGTAATTTTATGCTTTAGAAATTCATTTTATGAAAAAAGGATTCTTATTATTTTTGAGAAAATTATATAATTAATTTTTTGAACATATATAATTTTAATAATAATATAATTATTATTTTTCAAATAATAATTTTAAGATTTTATGACGAATAAAATTATAGACTTTTCAGAAAAGATTAATTTTATAGTGAATTTTGAAAAATATTTTTTTATTGAAAAGTGTGTTTTTTTAACTGTTAAAAATTACCATTTTTAAAAAAATGGTTTATAAGTATAATTAGTTCTAATATATTGCAATTTTTCTAATCTATTTATTAAAATCATTTAATTGTTTATAATTTGTATAAATAATATTTATACAAATAAATAATTTTTATAAAAATGAATTTTTATGAATGAATAATGTTTATAGATTATTAAATAATTTTAATCTCTAATGGTGAATTATTTTAATTAACATAATATATTATATATTAATTATTTTTTAACATTCATATCATTTTTTTACTATATATGAGATTAGAATAAATCTTGTTTTAATATTAAAAACATCTTTTAAAAATAATTTTTATCATGTTTTTATACATATTTTCAATTTAAGTTATGAAACATATAGAGATTGAAGTTGATTAAATGAATTTGATATCTTAAATTAGGAGGTTAATTTTTTTTCAATATTTACCCATTATTTTTTTTCAATATGAAATGTAGCTATTGTCAAATTTATCATTTTAGAAAATGGTAAATTAGGTTAATCTAAGTTAAAATTATGTCATAAGGTCAAAATTGTTCATCCTAATTCTTAGTGGATGAATTTAATTTGACCCACAACACAATGGTATTGAATTGTTATTTTTTTAATGGATATTTTTCTATGAAATATTATTATATATTATTTAAATCAAATATATTCTCAAAATTTTACTCTATTTTTGTATATCTTATGTGTCCAGCTCAAAAAAATTCATGCTATGATTCGAAATAAATCCATATTGTAATATCAATGATATAAGTTTTAGGATGAAAATTTATTAATAAATTTTATAAATTTTATAATAACATAAATTTTTTATGTCGTGATAATATAATAATTATTTAATTAGGATTAAATTATTATAAATGAATTTTGAAAATATTAAAAATGACATAGTTTGAATGATATAATGTGTAAGTTGAGTTTTATAAAAATATATGAGCTATAAGTGATTTTTTATGAATTATATTCAAAATTAAACATTTTATTTATGTATTTGAAGTGAAATTAAATGGATAGTGTATAAATTGATATTAATGATAATTTATCCAAATAAAATTTTAGTAAGTTATTTAAAAATTAATAAAATTTTCAAAGTATAATTTTAGGATAATATGGGGTCTAAAATTTCACCGTTTTACCATTTATCATTAAATACTAACCAATTATGTAAAATTATAACCCTAAAATTGTGAAAATTCTTTTAGTGTGATTAATTTTATAATAGGTTACCCAAGGGGTTGATAAAAAATAAAATAATTAATATTATATTAAAAAAAATTATGTTTATTTGGAATATCTTATATGAACCCTAGAAACATTTTATTTTAATTAATGAATATTTCAAATCTTTGGGATCTATAATTTTCATATTATATTTTAATTATTTATTAAATTCAATAAGTTCCACTCACCTCAATTATAAAAGGGCACCCCCTCCATCCCATTTTCACACCTCAGTGAGCCACCTATCTCAAATATCCCTTGAACATTACACTTATAGTCAGTCATATTCATGTTCCTATTATTATGTCCCTTCAAAATAGAATCCCTAGGTAACTTTAGAAGATATCTAAAGGGGACCCATCATAGAAGAGGTAATCTTCTTTATTGACTCTTTTATGTTAATTTACTCTTCTATTTATTCTTCATGGGTATTATCTTACTAAACTAATAAAAGAGTATCCTAAATATAGAATGATGTTATTATTACTATGTAAAAACCATATTCAATCTCTCTTTCATCATACTAAAGTCAAAAACATCACTCATGTGGTTGTATAGCTTATCGTCTCCATGAAATGCTGTAATTCATTTTTATCACCACATTAAATTGAAGGTTATAAATAGGGAACTCAAGAAAATATAATATAATTTAAAATTAATTTTGTATATATGTATTGATAATGTCATATATACATTCTTACCTCCCAATATATTTGAAAACTATAATGTTTCTTGTATGTACGTGTGGACTACCACCTCCATGAAGTGATGCAATTTATTTTTCATTTCTATTTTACATGGATAGTAATAAAGATGGAAATAATTGTTATATATAAAATATATGATATAATAATAATTATTTAATGGTGACATATTATTTACCTTTATATAATTCTTTCCATCGAAATGTTAAATCAACTTTCATTCGTATGTATGACCTACCATCACTATGAATAGTGATGTTTAATTCTCTATCTCTATATTTTGTAGATTTCTATAAATAAATATAAAATAAATATATAATTTTGATATATAAGTTACATTTTTTAATATTGTTTTATATTTAAAATGGTATAAAGACAGAAACTACCGAACAAAATCATCAATTAAAATTTTAAGCAGGGTTTTCCTGAAATAGTGATTTTAACAATGAATTGAGAATAAGTGGGTGATAAAATATTATATATATGTAATATATGATAATAAATATAATTTAATAATTGAGTGAAATATTTATAATAAAAATATATTTATTAAATATTTGATCGGTACACATACAAAGGAATTCCAAGCTGAGGTAAGGGATCATCATCTCACTTTTACTTCAATGAGGCATATTCCATGTTCACCAAATATTTTTTTTGTGGTTTATATGTTACCCATTATATATATTATATCATAAATTTATTTATCTTAATTATATATACGGTTCCATTTAAAGTTACTTATTTGATGGGGATTATGGTTCAACAAAAACCCAAGTGGTAAGGGTTTAATTCTCAATCTCATCATTAATCATGATTTATAATGTTTAATTCTCCACTAAGGAATATTTATATTCTATTTCCATTTTCCATAAAAATATATTTTAATTTTTTAATTCAATCATAAGATTATGAAAATTAATTTTCACTAATGTTTTACTTTTAAAAAATGTTTTTAAACGAATCTTCTCCTCATTTTTGATCTAAGCACTTTCTAAAGATATCAAAAAAACATTAGAAGGATTTTTTTTAAATTATAAAAAATGGATTGATTTTGAGGCCATCGTGACTATTTTTGAGCTTAAATTACATGTTTACGATGTTATTTTCAACTGATATTAATTTCCTTCATATTTCTGTAGACTTTTTTATCTATTATTTCAAATTTAAATTATGTATTTTCCCCAAGAAATATTCTTGTAATCTCATTAATGTATTTTTTTATTTTTTAAAAGTTTGTATTGAATCATATTTTCAGAATATATTCTACTAATACCATTAATAATATTTCATTATATGTTCTATGATCAGTTTGAATAGGGAAATTATTGATATGTTTATAAGTAGTTATTTCAATATATGTAGTTTTTAGATTTTTTAAGGAATATAAATTATATTGTCTTTTTTAATTGTATGAGGTAATAATTATACATAATAAGTGATTTATGGGGGTTTATATAGACCATTGATGAAGTGGTAGGTCATGGGATAGAAACTATCTTGGTTTTTTAAAATCATTGTCAATTTATATAGATATCATGGAATAAAGCATTAATATTATTTTCATATGTCTTGACCAAAACCAATATAGTGTGTTTGCAATGTATGTCATTAGTAATTACATAATTATGAAATTTTTTATTGATTTCCATGTGATTATTTAATTAGTTATAATATCCATTATTACATTTTCAGCTCATGTGACTGTGTATATTGATTATTTAAGCATCCTTTATTCAATTAATATTATTCACAATTTATTTTCTAAATTACTCATGTTTCAGTTATTTACCTTTCCACATTTATTATGTAAATATATTATTCATATATTATTCAATATTCATACCATCACTAGTCATCTGAACTAACCCATTTCTTAGGTTTTATTTTCTCCAATATACCATTAATTGTTTTATGATTAATATGAAGGGATATTCTACAGTTAATAATATAATTCATGAAGAAAATATTATGTTCTATTTTATGGTTTGCAATGAAATTATAATTCCTTTTATATATCTAGTTTACAAAAATTAATCAACTATTCAGTCCTTTGGGATGCCATTTCATGTATCTAGATGAAATGTAATAAAATAACTACATGTTATGGGTTACATGGTTTGGGGTCTTTGTAGTTGTTATTATTGAAATTTTAGTAGAAAGCTTGGGAAACAACATTTAGAATAACATATATTTGTGAGCATCTCCAAATGAATGAATTTGAGTGTATTTATATATATAATATAACATCCTTAACATAATTCAGGTAGATATTATGTTGTTTCCCACTATTATCAATGTTTCTCACAATATAGTTTATTGTTTCAATCAATGGTTGGAACTAAAAAGAACTCTATTTACATTGAATTTGATGAAAAATAGGGGGACTATGAGAACCCAAAATGGATAATGTATGTGGTGAAAGAAATTTTTATTATTCCTAATAAATTATCACAATATATTATTAACATCTTTAACATTATGTGACCCTAATACCCACTAAAGAAGAGAATGTTATAGTGTGCAGAGAACTCGGGTAGTGGTGACCATGAAGGATATAAGGCAAAACTTCCTTCCTTTAAAAAATGTGGAAACAAATATCTTTGGTAATTTATTAAATGTAACACCCTAGGTTTTTAAAAATATAAAACTTTTTTTGATAGCATGTGTTATACACAACTCTTAAACTAAAAAAATGATTATTTAAATTAAATAGTTACAACTTAGATATTAAATTTATGGGTATAAATATGATTAATAAATTATATATATATTTATATATATCATACTCAACATAAATTTATTGGTAAATTGTTAGTAAATAATCACTCAATATTTGTTAATGTCTTCAAATTTCATTTTTATTAGAAATGTTTTTATTTATTTGTAGTGAAAAATTTAATAATTATTTTAAAGAACATTCAAGAAATGTATTTGTTAAAAGTAACTTTATTTTTTTATATCATTACATCTGTCTTAACTTGAGGTTAATTTTTTGGATTTTTGGGAAATATTTATTTTTTAGTGAATAGGAAAACACGGTTCTTTTTAAAAATGTCATTTCTTTTTATAAATTAAGTAATATAAAAGTACCATTATTAATTTTATTTTATTTTAAATTAACATAACCATTTTTGATTTATATTTAATGGAGTTAATTATATTTAAATCATTTTTATTCCAACTTTTAAAATATTTTTATATTAAGGCCTAGAAACACATTTTTCTGAAAACTATTTTAAAGTGCATAATGTTTCTATATTTTAAATAATTAAAAATAACACTTAATGGTTAATTAATTAAATTATATATATATATATAATATATTTATATTTCGACTTGAAATTTATGTAATTGATTTTCCTGGTTATAGAGTTAATGTAAAATTATCTTTCCATAAAAACTACATTTTTTAGAAAAACCGCTTTCAATCCCACATATGGGTTTTATTTTAGAAATTAATTATCACAACTATATGAACTGGTTTTGATAAAATTGATTTCATATTATTATTAATCCCAATTTATATTATTTAATAACTTCAACGGAATTTTTTGAAAATATTAATAGTAAGTGTAGTAAATATTTATTACCATTATAAATTAAAAATAGGTTAATCAAGGGTAAAAATAATTTAGCATGTACTAGAATCAATGTGACCCTAATATTATGAATTTTAATATTTTAATTTCAATATAAAAATGAAAATACTTTTTTTCTATATATTTATAATTAAGAAATGATTTTGATGAAAATTAATTTTTGATATGATAAAACACAAATTTTATTTTAGTGTGATAATAAAATTTCAATTATGGCAATGTTTTTTGATTAATTCATGTATTAAAAAATTAAAAATTAAGTAAATTATAAAATTAAACATAATTTAATAAATTTAAATAATAATATATTTTTTATAATGTTAAATGTTATTGATATAAGGGTTCAAAAATGGTTGTCGAAAAAACCATCATTTTTTAATAAATGTAGATTCATATATTAATAATAAAAAACGTATTTAAAAAATTAATTTTATAAAATAAATATTATTTATTTAATCAACATGTTGAAATTAACTAATAGTGGTTTTTTTCAAAAATATCTTGAGGTACTTGAATTTTCTGGTAAAAATTCAGTACATTATCAGTATACAGACTATATTATGGCATCATAATGACCAAAATGTGGTGTAATAAATGATATAAATGGTATTAATGACCACGTATTTTTTACCCATTAAAATAATTTGTTTTGTGGTTATATAAATAATTTTATAAATAATTTATGAATCATCCATATACTATTTTATATTTAGATATTTTAAAGTTATTTCTTTATAAACATGTTTTACTTCCACATCACCAAGTGTAAAATTTCAATGATTTAGGACATATTAAAAATAATATAATGAAAGAACCCCTATTTGGTGTAAATCATGGTGAAGAGCCATGGGAAATTTGGTTTTTTAATTGTGTTTCTATATAGAGTCCAAAATGTAAATTTTAGAAATAATAAAGAACTCCCCTCATGTTGGTTATATAAACCCATCCATGCTCCCATTACACATAATTAAAAAATGGATCAAATAATTAATCTTCAATCACCTCTCTAGATCCCTCTCTTGCTGACCCAATCTCTCAACAAGCTACTCATAAGCTTTTGGAATCACCATCTAAAGATAATCGAACCTCTCTCTCTTCCTTTGAATTCAAGAAAATTCATCATATTTAAATTTTTTAATCTTATGTGGTTATGATTTAATGAATTTTTAAAGGTTAATGTACTTTCCAATTTATTTCCTAATAATGATGAATCATTTATTACCTCTAATTATAGTATATACCTAAGTCTTTACTATAAAAAAATTTAGTAAGGGATCTTCTCTTTCCACTGTTTTTAGAAATGAAAGTGGAAAGGCTTAAAATTATTAAGAATAGAGTTACATTAGTTGGAAGGATGGATGTTTACATTTTTCCCTTTGATGTATGGTCATTAACTAACTGGAAATTACGGAGTAGTGATTGCAATTTCTTTTAGATGCCCCACTGTTAGCAAGCCAGTCAGCAAGTTGATTTGCCTAATAATAAATTTGTGTGATGATGAAGTTCATTGGAGCAAGGGTTCTCAAGTAGTTGTTCCATTTGGTTGTGAGCTTCTGGGAATGATGAATCTGTCCTATCCAAGATGCTTGCACAATTGCAGTTGTGTCACTTTCAAACCAGACTGAGTTTCAGTTTCTTTACTGAGAAATTTCAACCTCTTTGACGAGACCAAGCATCTCTACCTCAAGTGTTGTGGCATGGCAACATATAACAGGTTCCACCTCTAAATATTCACCACTGTTCTCTGGGAAGACAGTTTTTAGCCAGCAGGTCATGGATTGCCCTTTATTACAACATTTAGCTTTTACAACATTTGATTTTTGTTCCACAAACAAGATGTTGGAGAGGGAGGAATTTCTCTTGGGGATAGCTTCAACATGCGTGGTTTTATTTTTTCATGTCCAGATGGTATGTATAACCTCTGCACAGGCAGCCAAAGAAAGAATTCACACCTTCTTCAAGGGCTGTATAGAAGCCATCTCTATTAAGAAGTGGAAAGGCTCAGTAGTTTGTGGAGGATGAACATCAAAGAGTTCAAATACATAAATCTAGAGATATGTAGATTTGTTTCAAGAAAGTTTAATATTATTAACATCTAACCAATGCTGCTGGAAGAGGGCACATCTAGACCACTGATTGATGCCGACACGCTGCGGGTTAACATCAATCGGGATCTTGTTGAGATGAAGGGTCCATAGTAATGTAAAAAGGGTAGGCAACAACAATTTGTTGTTTAATGGAATCAATCACCGTACTGTCCCCATGAATGAGTTGATCACAAGATCAATTATAATCAAGGATCCCATTTGGACTTGGGTTCCACAGAATCATATCATTACCATCTATGAAGTCATAGGTATATACCATCAATGAAATCCATGAAGGAAAAGTATTACCATTCTCAAGATGATTCATAATAGAGGAATCATAATCATTTTCTGGATTAGTGATTTCAACACAATCAATGAGAATAGAACATTTCTAGTTGTGTTTCAAGTATTTGTGAAGGGATTATGCACTAACCATCCAATGATATTGAATATTAACAATCTTGGAGAGTTTTTTTCCAAACATTTCAGATTAGGGATTGACAATAATAGATATATTCGAATTAATACATCTCTTGAAGACCTCGGATCTGAGTAAGTCCAAGGAATATGACCTGTCATTGACAATAATCCATATGAATTGTTCTTGCAAGGCATGATTGAATAAATCCAAAATCTTAACAACAATCCCTCCCTTATCATGAAGCATACAAAATCTCTTCCAAGGAGCAAAAATTGCCTATCGTTCTAGAATAATGACACTCCATGCATGTTTTCTCATCCGGGAGTATAAAGATTGTATAACCGAAGGAGGACAAGAGTAAACCATTAAGGATAAGAATAGGTTTTTTGGTGGACACTTGTTTATCTTATCAAATCCTGGCCTCTATTGGGCGTTATTTTCCTTTCATAGAGTAGAGGGTCATTCTAACTTGACTCACAACGTCCACAAAGTGTGATGGATGAGGTGTATCAAAAAACATGGGGACTTTGAGGTAGGTGAAGGGAAAAGAACCTTTGAAAAATTCTTGATCATCTATCATGCCTGGTTTCCATGATGCAGTGATGTTTTTCCCAAAAAAAATAAACTTTCCCCAATTAACCACTTTGACCGAAACCTGCTAATAAAGTAGTAAATACTTCATGAGTTTTTGGATATTTTTCCTATCACCCTGAATAAAGTTAATAATATCACCAACAAATAGATGGGGAGAGGGGGAAGAGATGACTCTTGTGGATCAAATCTTTTTAAGTTCACCCAAACATGTCATATGGAGAAGAAGACTAATATGGTAGTCAATAGAAATTGAATAATAATGGTAGAGGGAGTGACACCATGACTCACTCCTCTTTAACACTTAATGTATCCCTCTGGGACCCATTAATAAGAATGAATATGGTTTCAGAGCCAATAAGAGCCTTGATCAAATGAATAAACCTCATGTCAAATCCAAACTTATATGGAATGCGTTAAATAAAATTACAATCAATCATTTCAAAGGACTTTCTAATGTCTAATTTGAGAGCAATATTACCGCTCAGGTAGAATTTTGTTGTATTTTGACACATTCAGAGGTAGTGAGAAGGAATTTTGGAATTTTTCTCCTGTTAACATTTTCAAATCAGTTCCAAGAGGTAATTTTCCCAGAGACATGTGCATGACGATTGGAGATAATTTTTGTGATGAACATATATATGGTGTTGAAAATAGAAACTGGTTGAAATTTGGAAATATCACTGGCATTTTCCACCTTATGGATTAAAGAAATGAAATGAGTATTGCATATTTGTGAGACGAAGCCATCATTATAGAAGTGTTTAACCAGTTTACAATCATCAATGTTGACAACATCCCAAAATAATTGAATGATGTGATTAGTAAATCCATATGGTCTTGGGGAACACCCATTATTGTGCCCAAAAATAGTATCATTGATCTCAGTGTCTAGTGAAATATAAGAAAGAAAAATATTCTCAACCTTAGTGAAAAGTTTGGGAGTAATTCCATCTCTAATAACCAAATTTCTTCCAGGGCCATTAAAGAGGCTCATATAGTAGGAAACAATGGGATTAGAGAGACTTTTCCAATAATCAAATATCTTGTGACCATCCTTTATTAAATATAGGGGCCTTTGAAATATTTTGACTCTTTAAAGGAAATTGAAAAAAATGGTATTATGATCTCCTTATGTTAGCCACCTGACATTAAAGAGCTATTTTTTATGTTATCTCTATGTTGGAGGAGTTTAATGTGCTTGGGGACATACTATTTTCATGGGTTGTATCATTGGAAAAGTCAGTTTTGGTGGTGTCTTCTTGATGATTAGGAAGGGAGGTCTCCAGTAAATCAAATTCCTAGTCAAGCCGTCTGGATTTCATATTTCTCAACTACTTCATAATAACCTTGAGAGATTTTAGCATGGAAGTAAAAAATATGGGATTACCATTGTGATATTCCTTATTACAGGTATCCTTCACCAGTTGAGAGCATCTGATAATAGTGGTCCAAGCATTGTTAAACAGAATGGGAATTGGTAGCTTGTCCCCATTAGCGGTGAGGGACATATGAAATAGATGGTGGTCTGAATTATGTCTCTCAAGAGTGACACATGAGATTGTTTTAAAACTTTAAAAATAGATTAATTACAAGAGGCGTGATCAATTCGACTAGATCTGGTGTAGTTAAATGCCTCTTATAGTAATTGTATTTGGCATTAGTCAGATTAAATTCAACAAGGTTTGACTTCTTAATGCACATTCTGAAATCTATTATAGATGTAGCATTTAAAACATGTCATATCTTCTCATATGAATGTGAGATAGCAATGAAATCGCCCATTATCACATGGGGATCTTAGATAAAGCTTGATAAATCCTTAATGTGATGCCAAAATTATCTTTGGAAGATATAATAGTTATAGGTATAAACCAGTGAGTAAAAAGATATATGGCCCTCATTGAGAAAGATGAATGTAATGATTTGTTTGTCCACTTGAACAATGGAAGGATTATACAAACTATGGTAAAAATGTAAAAAAAGTAAATCTAGACTAAAGTATATTGAACAGAACTAAGAAGAGAATAACCACTCTAAGCCGGTGGGGGAATAGAATTTAAACTATTATATTTTGTCTTAGAGATGTCAATGATTGTAGGTTTGTATTTACTCTCAAGAATCCTAAGGGAACTAAAAGTGATAGGGTTGGTCCATCCATGGAACTTCCAATATAGGACTCTCGTCATTGATTCTGGATGGGGGAAATTCACCCAATTTGTTTTAGCTCAGGTTTTTTTGTTTTTGTGAGAGCTCCTCAACTCTCTCTTCTTGGGCTAGTTGGTGGATTGGACTTGACATGGTGTAAAAAATATACCCAACAAATCACAATCTTCTTGGGAATTTGAGTTTTTATTTTTAGGGGATGAGTCTTCCATTTGGAACTCTATGTGAGAAGGGTTTGGCTGGGACTCTTACAATGGGAGAGAAGCCTCAATACTTTCAGCTATAAGAATATCATCCAAATCACCTATTTTTAATAGTTCTATGTTTATAAGCTCCATAGTGATGGATTCAGACTATAGAATTAAGGAGAAAGAGAGAATTTCCTGAGATAAATAGAGAATTTATGATTCATTGCTAAAATCTGTCATCATATCAGTGCCATTAGAGATGTATGTTTTAGCATGAATGGAAACTCAGCCTTGAGATTATTCTTACTCTAATAACTCATCCAAAATCATACTAGTTACAACCATGTTATCCGAGGTTACCTCTTTTGATAATTCCTTAGAGTAATTTCTCATATAGTGCTACGTGAGAATATTTTTTCCTTCATATGATTCCTTCACAATGGTACTGTTAGAGGATGGCTTGGAAAATTCATGCACAATTCTGCACTTTTCTATGGCATGTACTGTCTTTCTATATTGTTAAAAGTATTTGGTCTGTTTTAAAATTCAAAACATCCCTCATTGAGAAGATCATTCACATCAAGTGACACACGTTCCGGAGGAGACAGTTCCATATCAATCTCAATAAGAACTTGAGCATAAAGACCTAGGCCTCCATTAATCTTACACGGGTTAGTCCTTAGTATATTCCCAATTCCAGAAGCTAGATCATTTCGAATTTTTGGATTCCAGTAAATCCATGGGAGGCCATAAGTCATTGCACAAGCCTGATAAATGAAATGATTTTGTGTGAAAGGATTGAATTTTCGATCCCATTATGAGAGGCTAAGGATCCCTGGTTTCAAATTGAGAGTACCCAAACACCAGATTACATTTAGGTCATCTTGACTAAAAAATATGAGATGAAAGAATCCATTACCAATTGGGATAAGCCTCTAACTAGAAATTTTCCCACAATGAGAAATATGGTCTTTGAGATTATAATAGGACCAATTCTTTTCCCTTCATTCATAAGAGATATGAAATAGAATAAAGAATTAGAAGGATTATATATACTACTTAATCAGATCCTGATCAGCCACCACCGTAATTGAACTCTTGCCTAAGTGCTTAATGATTTAGGGATTACTCTAATTCACCTCTATTTAAGATATTCCTGTAATTTCCTCCTTAAAGGAGATCACATTTCTTGAAGGAATGGATGAGATCAACCCTTCTGTAGGTTCATTTTGATTAGGCGGGAATGATATTTCCCACTATGGATTAAACGAATACATATATCCACAATATCATATCCAGAAAAGGTTTTCATAAAATTTATAGGAATGAGCTGAGGGGGATTACACCCTCTATGTGTTTATCCATCATTCTATTTCTCCTATCTATTCAAGAACCTTTTTTGTAATAAAATTTTTCTACCAACAAATTTTGATGGGATATAATTTTACACATTGAAATTACTTCCCTTTTAATGTTAAATCAATTATTTTGTCCTCTCACTCTCATTAATCCCTCAAAGGATTAATTTTGTTCCATCATTATTTTTCCAAAATAATCCTATGTTTTTTCTATACCAAGTGTTTATTCGAGAACCCTCCTTTTACTATGAAACTAATTCACAAATTTTCATGATGGATTATGTTATTAAATATCTTTAATAATTTTATTTAAACATAAACATGATTATAGACTCATTTCTATCTGATTGAACCATTTTATGAATCTTCGTGTACTAGTTTTAGACTACTAAAATGTCCCTATGATGTTCCAAGTCGATCATTTGTGAGGTGTATACTCATACCCATTTCCACTCATGGGTATTCACCTAGTTTTACCTCTATTTCATTGATTGGGAAATTCAATGTAAATAACCCAGAATGTTTAATTGTGAGAATAATTGTGATAAAATATGGCCTTATGTTATATAAAATATGCGGCACACTTATTCATTCCCATTATACGATTATGATGGGTGTTCCCAGATAGCACTCCAATGCATTAGGTAAAGTTTTAATCACATTAGATCCCATGTATGGTTCATGCGAGGTTATCCTATGAATATTATTTAATTTTTTATTGGTGGTTAACTCTAAATTATATTAATGATTTCATGTTAATTTTTATTACAAAATTATCATGTTTTCATTGTGCTATCATTCTAAATCAAGAAACTTTGTTCATTTTTATAATCCCCACCCCTTTTTTCCACATTTAAATTTCATTGGTCAAACATGTTTTAATTTCTTCATGTTATGATTTTATATTCCTTTGTAGGATTTAAATCTCACTTTTTTATTATTTATATCCCTAGGATACTCCATTCAGTTTGAAGAACAAAATATTATTCTGAGAAAGTTAAAGAATTTTTTCAATAATTGGATATACCCAATGTTTAATGACTTATGTAATTTACCTAACATCCAAAATAAACTAGACTTATCTATATTAAGGGATGTATTCTTTGTATTATTTTAGAGTTTATCTTGAATTAATGTGAAATAAAGACAATAGTTATAATTTACATAACATCCAAAATAATATAGACTTATCTATATGTTTATTTTTTGTCTTCAAGACACTTTTTTTCTAAAAATAGGTTAAAAATGCAATTTTTTTTCTCTATTTTAATTAAATAAAATAATCCCCAAATGGGGATTTATAAATATTATATTTATAGATTATAAATTTATAATTTTTCATTGATATTCATATAATGAGTATTATTAGTTATAAATTAAATATAAAATTATATTTTCGTTGAAAATGTATTTTTTTTTGGAAAACCCACTTTATATTGAATTTGTACATTTTATTTTAAATAAAAAATTCCAACCTCTTTGAATTTATTTTTATAAAAAGATATTTTATTACTATAATACTTATAATTATTATTATGTGACAAGTTTTACATCATTATTAGACAATATTAATTGTAAACATAGGGAATATTTATAATCATGATAAAAGTAAAATAGTTTAGTTATGGGTTAACATAAATTAACATCAACAAGAAACTAGGAAACATTAATTGAATATATTTTTATTTTTTTCTTTTAAATAAAATTAATATTATATTTTTGGTTATTTATTTTTAAATAATTATGAATTTATTTTCAAATAATTTGATTTTTATATGATAAAACACAAACTGTATATGTGTGTAATAAACCATTACAATTAAGAAATTCATTTCTTATAAATTCATTGATGTTAAAAATAATTTAAATTTTAATAAAATAATTCTAGTAAATGATATTTATTAAATTCAAAAGGAAATATAATTTTTATGAAATCAAATTAAATTTGTATAAGGGTTTGAAAATAATTATTAACAAAGAAAAAACATTTTTTAATAAGGATTGATTCATATTATGAAATTAGACATTCACATATTTAGAAATGTTTTTTAATAAAAAAAATATTGTTTTTAGAATCAGCACGTACATGAAGGAATTTTTCATATTTTTCTAAGATAATATATTTATTTTTGTTAAAACTAATTATGTTATAAATATATAACGCATATTATGAAGTTATAATTAACCATAAAAGATATAATCCCCTCTATAATGGGCACCCATGGACAAATATATGTTTCAGCTTTAAAACTATTTCATTTAGTTTATTTGATTAATTTTATAAAGACTTTATGATTCCTCTAACCCCTATATTATATTTTATGGGTTTAAAATAATTTCATTATGAACATGACTAATTAACACATCAACAAGGGTAATATTATAATGATTTATTATATTTAACATAGAAAACAATGAAATACACATCAATATGGTAGAAACTATGGGAAAATAATGGGAATGATTTTGGTTAAGAATTGTTTTATTTAGAGTCCAAAACCTATGTTTGAGAAATAGAAAAGAAGTCCCCTCTCTTTTCCTATATGAAACCACACAAAATACCATTCATCATCACAATAAATACTTTTAACACATAATTAATATACCCTTAACTCTCTGAAATTCCCCCAAGGTTCCACAAAGACTCTATAATCTCTCACAATATTTTGGATTCACCATCTCAAGGTAAGGGACTTCTCTCTGTTCTTTTCAATTCAAGAAATTTATTTATATTTAAAATTTTGAATCTCAATTTGTTATGATATCATAAATTTATAAATATCCATGTACAATAAAATTTTTTCATTAAAACTTTTAATTATCTATCACCTCTCTTTAAATCATTTATCAAACCCATTACTAAACCTAAATTTAGTAAGATATCTTTTTTTTCTCCAAATTATTCATGAGTCTCATTTATGTAATACATTGTATCTTCCAATTACTATTTATTGGACATGATTTAACAAATAAAACTTACTGTAATTATAATCACCATGAAATTGTCATTCCCTTTCACTCACATTAATCTCTTCCATTCTTTTTAATGTACCACTATTATGCTTATGAAATTATCCACTAATTTTTTCTTGTTAGGTTTTTATTCAACTAGAATCCTTTTATGCCTATTTATTCACTAATTTTCTGGTTGGATTTTGATATCAAATATCAATTATACATTAATATTGAAATATATGTGAAAAGATACCCATTTCTCCCTCATTGAACCATTTTATGACTCTTTAGGTTATGTCTTTATGCTGCCAAAATGTCATCGTGTTTTTCTATGCCAAATAATTATGGGGGTGTATACCTTTACTCATTTACAATCAAGGGAATTCACCTATTATAACACATATTTCATCGAATTGTAACTTACATGTATGTAACCAACAATTCATAATCATGGGATTAAATGTGATGAAATATGTTATTATGTTATGTGATATTTGTTGCACACTCATGAATGTACATTATATCATTATTATGGGTGATCCCAAATAGTGCTCATATTCATTTGGTAATTTTTTAGCATCATGAGATTACATGTATGCTGAATGGGATTTATCCTAAGCACATTATGTTATTTTATATTTTTTATTAGCTTTAATGTATGCTTATGATTTCATGTTTAACATTATTTCTGAATTCTCATGTTTCATTTATTTTATCACGTTTTTTCATGCCATTTTTTCACGTTAATAATTATCAACCATTTTATCCTGTATTTAAATCCATGTGGTCTTACATGTAATACATTCTCTATTTAAATCATTTTTTGTTCCTTAATTTTCCTTTATAGATCACCCCTTTTTAGGAATATCCCAAGGTTATCCTATGATATTTAAAAAATGATAGATTATTATGATTTTGATAAAATCATTTTTTAATAACACTGATGTACCTCATATTTAATGTTACATGTAATGTACCTAGGCTTCCAAATAAACTGTAAATCTGGATATACTAGGTTTTATTATGTGTATTATTATATAATAATTATTTAATTAATGTGTAATAAAGATTAGGGTTTTCATTTCAATGGAATAGAAAAATGTTTTATTAGTAATAAAGAAGTTCATAAATCAATTAATTATCAAGGAAACATAATGAGTACAATGGAAGAGAATAAATTATGTCCTACAACACCATTTTTATATCAATGTATTATGTGTGGGTAATGTTATAATTCTCCATGTCAATGTCCTGATCTAATGGTTTAATCCTAGATTATTTAATGATCCTTGCTATGGAAGTATTTAATTTGTAAGAGTTGACGTATTTCAATATTTTTATTAGAGAATTATGTTATAGATGTGTTATAATATTCTATATATAAGAATAATGAAACATATAATTATTTTTCCATACTATTTTTTCTATAATTACTTCAAATAATATGTTTACTGGTAAGAATAACCTAGAAAATAAATTTAGTGATAATATGTTATTTTCTTGAAAACACTTGATTGAGGGACTGATAACCCTTTAGGTGTGACTGATATTGGGATAAACCTTTAGTTTATTAATATGATAATTATATGGTTGATCATAATTATATAAACATATATACCCCTACTCATGATTTATGAGATGGGTATTTAATCTAAATGATGGAATTTGGGAATACATTTAATTGAATATAACCATGTGGTTTTGTATATGTTTAATAGAAATGTTTATTTATGGAAAACATATTTTCTATTATGTTGACATAAGATTAAATTTATTGATAAAAAATATGGTTGATTGGATTTTTAGGATAATTTTTATGTAATATTAGGATAATAAAGTTAATATATATTGGTAACATATCATATAGAAATCCACAGTGGTTAAAATAAGTTATTTCATCAGTAATGTAATTCTTAGGATGTTTATCATATTATTGAGATTTTTGTATCCTAAAAATGATGGAAACACCAAATTCTGGGTGAAACCCCATTGTATCTGTTAATGGAATGGGGCATGAACCCACAACCGAATGGTGGTTAGGGTGTGTCTCTTACAAATATGTTATGTTATGTCATGGTCAATAATAAAATATTTTTAACTAAACAATTTTATAGATACAAAAATTAATTTTTAGAAGCATTTAATTGTTAAAATAATATTGATTTTTTGGGTATTTTTACGTTATTCTTAAAATTATTAGATATTCTTAATTAGGTATAAGTATTTGTGACCACAAGGTTTAACATAATGGGTTAATTTGTATGAATTCTATTACATTATTGGAAGTGCATGTTGAATTTTAGGATATAACCTTTGAAGTTAAAAGAATTATTTAATATTTTTGTTATTAGTGTTATGTAGGACATATGGAATAAGGATTAATTTAGTAGTAATTCCTGTTATTAATATAGGATATCATGGTATTCAAGAATTTGGAATATAAAAAATATGAACGGATTTATTTTGTCATGGGATAAATATATAAAAAAAATTGAATTTGAATTTATTTAGTAATATTTTAAAGGATAAATAAGGTTAACTACATGTGGAATTGATTAAGTTGTACTTTGGATGTCATGTTTTTGTGTATTAAATTATTCACTCTATCATTATGAAATTTCTTATTGATTTCCCTTTGATTATTTTATTTGTTATAATATCCAAAGACATGTTTTGAGCTCTAAGGACTATTTATATGGCTTACATGATCATCTTTTATTCACACCATATTATGAATAAATTATTGTTTAAATTAAAATTTCTTTGGTTATTTACCTCTTCATATTTATTATTATTATTTATTTATTATAGATTATATAAGGTGTATGTTTCCCATTTGGATCATTTGATGTTACATTGTTCTTATGTTTTATTATCCCTTGGATAACAAGAACTGTTTTGTGGTTGATAAGTAGGGATATTCTAGGGGGGATAATATAGTTCTTGAAGAAAATAGTATTTTTAATTTAGGGTTCTAAATGTAATAATAATATAAATTATGTATATATTCTACCCAGACTAATTAACTATTTGGTCCTTTGGGATGTGACTGCTTATATCTAATTCAAATTTAATAATGTAACCAATGATTTGGGGATACTAGGGTTGGGGTCATTACTTGTTGGGAATGAATATGTGTAAAAAAATAATTAAATATATGTTTAATGTTCCTATAAAATTATGAAATATTTATTAATTACTTTAAAATAAGCACTCTGTTTTTAGTAAAGTTGTTTTATTTATCATAAATACATTTTCTATAAAAATGGGTTTTATTTTTTATATATGAGGGAGTATTATGATTAATTTTTCGATATTCGTTAAAATTTATTTGAAAAATATGATTTAAAATTTTCAAATCATCACATAAAAATTATATTAGGGTGAATTTGTTTGGAAAGTATTTATTTTTTTGTGAATAGTAAAATATATAAAATTTTAAAAAACAATCGTATGGTTTCATTAAAAAAATTATTCTAAAACTAAAATTATATTACATATTTTTTATTAATGATAAATATTATCCATTTGATTTATAATAATATAATTAGATTTATTTGAGTAAAAAAATTATAATTTTGGTATATGTTAAATATTAATCTTAAAACACATTTTTTTAAAAATTTTATTTCTTTTGATTTTCCAAATTTATATTAAATTATAATAATACCACTTTTTGAGATTAAATATTAAAAAATAGATACCATATTTTGAATCAAGAGGTTCCAATTTTGTAAATAGTTCTTTTTTATTTTTCGTTATTATGAATTTTAGCCATAATAAATATTTATCAACATGGTATGGGTAAATGAGTAAAACATGGTTAAAACTATGATAAAGTTCTAAAAAACCTAGATATTTTCATTATTTCATTATATAGGATAAATTCTACAGTATCCATTTGAAATTCTAATATATGTTTTTTTTTCAATTTACCCATAATAATATAATTTATATTGTTTTATTTAACTAAAAATTCAAAAAATGCCACTCTCATACTTTTAATTTCATCTATATATTAATATTGGGATAATAAAATAAATTATTTAATATAAAATTTTATATTGAACATGAATGTTATATTTTTTCTATTTTTTTTATTAATGGCTTAATTAACATAAAATCTTACCCGACGGTGACACAGTCATTGTGAAAATAGTAGAAAAATCAATGTAAATACTTTTTAAAATGGAAAAGGTATTATTTTTTGTATTACATGTGGTGTCCCAAGAATTTAATGACAAATAATAGTATATAATTTATAGTTTAAGATTTTTTATAATAATTAATAATTTATTTCTATGTCTTTTATGTGAAATTAAATGAATAATGTAAAAACTGACATCAATGTTTTTTTATAAAATATTATATTTTATTAAAGTACTATGAAATAAAATGAGAAATAATAAAATAGGATGATTAGGATTAAAAATGATAAAAAATGACCTGAATTATCCATTTATGATCAAAATGTAATCTTATAAGTTAATGTTTAACCTGTTAATATTGAAAAAGTTTTTAATGTGGTTGAGGTTAAAAATGGTTAACAAATACGTTAAACCAAAATATAAAGGATGAAATGACATGTAATGTTTATTAACTATCATTTGTTGAATTTATTTATCATTAAACCTTATCAACATCGAATATGTGTCATTTTGGTGTTATTTTTCTATGAAGTTTACAAAAAACTATTTTGAAATATTGAAAAATTAAAAGTGTTCCACTCAACTAAATTACCAATTGGAAACTCTTCTCATCACTTAATCATACAACTTGAACCATTTAGTTCATCAAAAACCTAAATAATTTGATTCTAATATACCCTATACATGAATTAGAGTTTCTTATACACTTAAAATACCATTGAAGGTTTTTTTCAATGAGAGATCTAAAGGATGCCTAATGAAGAAGAGGCAATCATTACACTTGACCTCTTTGAATTCTTTTATTACTCTACATCCTTTAAATTTATTGGATCTATTATTAAAAACTAAATTCATTTTCAAAAATATACATAGATGTTATTAAAGTTATGGGAAGACAATTTTCCACCTCTTTTCCATCCTTTGGAAAGTGAAAACTAAACTCTTGCGTACATACGACATACCATCTTCATATAGAGATGTAATTATATTTACATCACCATTTTAATAGGATGGTTATAAATATAGAAACAACAAGTATATATTAT
Source organism: Viscum album (assembly GCA_963277665.1). Lineage (NCBI taxonomy): Eukaryota > Viridiplantae > Streptophyta > Magnoliopsida > Santalales > Viscaceae > Viscum > Viscum album. The sequence continues at coordinate 510,053,673 of OY728142.1, read as the reverse complement.
TTTTATGAAATAATTTTTAATATAAAAAATATAATATATCATTTACCTTAATAACTTTACAACTATTGAAAAATAATAATGTCACTTGTGCGTATGTGTTCACTTCCACCTCAAAGGAAAAATTTGATTCATTTCTATTTAAATATTTTTATTTATTGTTATAAGTCTAGTTTTAATATATATATAAGATATAATAACTTTTTTTAATGTTTAATTAATATTAACTTAATTTTATTCCACCCATCAGAAAGTGAAAACAATGTCCATATGTACATATGACTTACCATTAACACAAATGGTGTCATTTGTTTTGCATTCTCAACATTTCCATAATAGTTCTAAAAATTAATCCAATGAATTAATAGGATATTTATAAAATTAATACTACTTTATTAATGATGAATCAATATCCATTTCATACTAATAAAAACAATCATGATGAAGAAAACATGATAAAACTAAGAAGTTAACACTGAAAATGATGATTATAATGAAATATTCTTGATTAGAGTGTGGTAATATGTTATAAAATGATCATAAATTATATTAAAATTCTGTATGGGGTTTCAAAATAGATTAATAAAAATTTTAAAATCATTATACATGGGGATAAATCTAGTTTGACCAAGTAAAAGTGTGGGGTAAGGGGGTTCTTAGCTCATTTTCCATTCATTGGGTTATACTTATACTTCATTAAAAATGATATACCATGATTATATGTTAGATAACCAATGATTTTATTTTGTCTTATTGAATTTTTTTATTTTTCTAATATTTTTCACACATAATCACTTTATTTATTAATTATCACATCAATGATAGGATATTTATAAGTGTTTATTTTACAATATCATCATTATTCAATATTGTTTATGTTTATGTATCCATTGGGGGAATTATTTTATATTTATATATCAAACCATTTTTATTATTATTTGGTTATTTGTAGAAATTTTATGTTATAAATTAATATTCCTCTCTTTATGTACTCAAGAGACCAAAATAATATTTTTATGGGACACTGGATTTTTTTTTCTTTCGACAACAAATATTTTAATTTAATGTGACGATTTTCGTTAAAATATTATGAAGAGTGTTTTTAATATTATACATTGATTTTTTAATTTTATTTTAAGCCATAATTTAATTTCTATTAATATTTTAACTGTATCGACTTTTCAGTTTACAAACAATGAATTTTTTAATTTTTATAATAAATGTTGAAGTGATCGTTGTTTTAACAAAATCAGCATGAATAAAATTTACAATGATCATGATTAATAAATTCTTTTAGTCTATCTCTTCATTATTTCATGGTTGATTAAAAAGAATATTCTTCCATAATTTTCTTAATTTTTTAATTTTTTAAAAACTATTTTTCAATATGAAGTGAGTATTTTCTTGAATAATGTTTCAAATGGATTTTTTATCGTATTTTTATACCTTAGTGACTAGAACCATTTATTTTAATTATTATCCATTTGTGATATGTGGTAATGATTTTATCCTGAATATTTTTCTATATTATTTTTGATAAGTTTCTATATAGAGAGTTTTAATACTGTTGAATTAGTCTATGAAATTCCATGTTTTAATAATCACAAATCATGTTTATGTTTACTCCCATCCATTCTATTTTTTTTGTGAAATAGAATGAATCCTCGCTATTTTTTCTATTAAATTTGGAAAATATGGCAGCATTTAAGTGGTCAAATATGGAATGTATATGATAAGATAAATAAATAATCATAGGAATAACTAAAAAACCTCTCGCTATCTCATGAACCCTTCATATTAAAAAATAAAAATTCAATGATTAACAAAAAGATCAACCTATAAAACCTAGAAATATTGGTGGAAAAGAATAAAAAAGAAAGATACCTTGTGATATAGATTCATTGTCTAATAGATTGAACATATCTACTTTTCATAATGACGAAATGTATGTAATCATCCTTAAGAAGAAAAATATCAGTTAAATGAAAAAAGTAATCTATTGAATATTCATCCAATATACCATATAAAGAAACCTTCAATAGTAAATCCTATAAAAAGATACAGGCAAGAATTTTGATATTTCTTGATGGGACCCTAATATGATAACATGGAATATCTAATTCTATCTCTATAGATGATTTTGATAATGAAAATAATAAATAAACCACCTTGAAAATGTAAGTATTATTTTATTACATCTTTATTATCATTAAGGTAACCAGTTTTATATATATAGAATTAAATGTTTTCAAAAGAATTTAATGAATCATATTTTTATAAATAAATACAGGGAACATTGTGATTATTTTTACGAATATGTTTTTAGATAATATATTTTTAATTTTAACCTAATAGGAAAAAATTATTTGAAAAAGAGTAAAAAATAAATAGATACAATCAAGTGAACACATTAACCCATAAATTAGTCCAAAAAATTCATAATATAGCCATTTTTCAGAAATTTGACATATTTTTCCCATAAGATCTTTGATGACATAAGAAGAAAACATATAAAAATATATGTACATCTATTTGAAATTATATGTTGTTTATGTGAAGGGAATAAAAACCTATATAACAACAGAGAAACATACTCAACTGGATCATTTTTTTAATTATTTACCTTACTCAGTTTAATTCATTTTCAATTTATATATATAATTTTTTTTAAATATTAAAGGCCATATCCCATGCTAAACATGAGTGTATAGGACTCTCTCTTTCCTTTTTTCTTGATCTATGATCCCATATAAAACTATAGAAGATGATTTTTCCTCTAGAATACATATGTGAAGTTTTTTATGTCATTTCTCTCATGTATAACTTTGAAAGAGGCATTGTTCTAGGATATATGCATGTGTTGTTGACTATAAAACCCAATTGATATTGTGGATCAGTTTATTTAATAAAAAACTTCTTGGAAAATTTTTATTTGAAAGTTGATGGGATTACGTCTCAACATAATATTGAACCCCTAAATAAATTTCATTATGAAATATTTATTGTAACTTATTCACTTATATTTATATATATATTTAAATATATTTATATTTAATTAATCTCTTTTGATTGTTCCATAAGAAAATACCCTGATAGACAAAATAATTTATCATTTTTTATAATATTTTTGATACGGGTATATTTTTTTTAGAAGACAATGTATTTTTCAATGTATTTTAATTGATTTTTATTGAGATGTTAAGATCCTTTCACAAAATAGAATTAAATATTTAAACATTTGTTAACTAAGTGCATTTAACAAACTCATTAATTTACTACTTATTTTTTAAAAAAAATATTTTTTTATGACTCCCAATTCACTCCCCCTCTCCACTTGATTTTTCCACTACAAAAAAAAATTGGGTTTCAAAAGCTGATTAAAATATCTTATTAAATGGATCTATTTTTTTATATATCATAAATTTCTATTTTACTTAAATTTAGTTATTTATGGATAATCATAGATATAATGTAAAATGCACGAATCAATGACCTTTTTTTATTAGAACCAATTATTTCAAATAGAATATCAAAATGAAAATTCATTTAGAAAGAATGAGTTTTGATATGTATACTTTAATTTGAATATAAATATGAGAACCCTTAAGGTGATAGATCTTCATGGAGTGATTCAACTAAGGCAAGTTATGAATCTATCTATAATGAAATAAATGATTCAAAAAATTATGTAGTCGAGATAATTTAAGTAGAATATATACAAGTGCTACTGAATTTTTGAATTTGGACACTCTTATTATATCTCATAAAGGAACTACTAATTTTAAATATTTTTGATTACATTCATTTAAAATTAGATATAGTAAATTCAAGATGAATACTGATTAATCTTTTTCTAATATGTATCTTAGGTTCAATGATATTGTTAACAAGATTCACAATCATGGAAACAAAACTAATGACAAGGATCAAGTGAGGCGACTTATCATATACCTAATAGAAAAATATAGAGAAGCATTGGTTCCCATAATAGAGTGTTTTGACAATAGAACACTATAAGTATAGTAACTGACTATAATTTATGGGATATATGAAGTGGAAATGTATTGAAAAAAAGAGGAATTAGATAATCCAACAATTAATTGAGTGACCTTTAATACTTTTTACTATAAACAAATAGATAAGGTCAATGTTTAAAGTTTGAGTGATGAGGAATCACTGTTAGACAATGATAAACATATGGATCATTTATCCATAAATTTTAAAAAATTAAATTAAAATAATATTTTCTTGAACAAATCAAAATATAAATGCAGAGATGATAATAATGGTAATTGGAGAAAATAATCAAGGAAGGATAATTCTTACATTGAAATAAATTAAATTTAATGTAAAAGGAATGTATACATCAAAGTGTATTTCCCTAATAATAAATATAAGAATAAATATGAGTTAAAATGGAATTAATAAAAAACATAAATAAAATCCACTTACAGTTCCTCGGAGAATATCTCATGTTCATCAAACATGAGTATCGAAAAGAGAAATAAAAAATCTAATACATATTTTATTACAAACACATCTAAGGTATGAAATTTATCTCTTAATTCGTCTGTATATGTTTATATTCATGTTGTGACTGAAAAACATAATGAAAATATATCTTGTGGTGAACTATTTGATTATTGTAACATGTTAGAAAATGAATTTATTAAATTAATATATATATATATATATAAGTTAATATAAGTAGTATAATATATATTCTCTCATTAAATATGATCCTATAATAGAAAATGATAAAATACACAACTACCTTTAAAAAATAATGAGCCTAAATTATCTGATGTGAAATTAAGGAAATATATATAGACATCTAATAATGGATTAAAAACCCTTACCTATGTGCTTAGTAAGCAGACTAATCCTATATATTGTACTGGAGTTGAATAACAATCTGTATAGAGGAAAATATATATGAATTTTTTTTCCCAAGTTCTAGTTATGAAAGACCATTTAATAATAATTATTATTTTTGAACTAATAATGCCTTTATTTCTGAAATTCTAAGATCATATTACATTAAACATGTAAAAAAATTATGGATTCTTAAGTCTCTTATTGCTAACATCTCTATACCCATTTAAAAAATGGCTATCACAACAATTTATATCCTAAATTTATCAATTAGGAAATATTCTAAAAGAGTACCAGTAAACAATTATTATATATGGATAGTTTCTTCTTTATAAAAATGATCGAGGACTACTCAATTTTCATGAACATTAAAAAGTGGATTGTGTCCATGTCACTATTGGTGATAATTCAAAAGGGAAATTTATTAGACATGGACAAATTAGTAACTCTAATAAAGTTTTAATTTATAAATTTTCAATTTTAGGGTGATTAATGAATAATAATCACAGAATTTAAATTTTTTATGATGATGGTTGTGTTTTTATGCTTGAAAACAATGCATGAAATGTTTTTGATTTTGAACAGCCTTTAATTTTAACTACAATGTGTAATGAAAATTTTTAACATGATGATTTAAATTACTTATTTTATTGAGTGATTCATTTTGAAGTGAATTTTTCAAATAATCTTTGATTTTTTTCAATTTGACTGGGACATTTCAATAATCACTCACAATCATGACCCTAGTATATGGGGTCTAAGATAGAACTACACTAAACCTACATTCAATAGGCCAGTAGTTGGTGAATAGTTTCGTGAAAGAATATCACACACATTGGAGGAATTTAAAAATAGAACATGTATGAACACATTTATCTCCATGACCATAAAATGATGACATGTAAAACAACTGATAAAAAGGAATGCATACATCCATAATCATAAAATCAATGTACGACATAATGAACTGGAAATTTAAAAAAAATCCAAATACAACCCCAAAAAACATGAAATAAAATTCTAACTTTCCTAGAATGATGAGACAAATGTTAAATGTAGCACTACTATACTCCTTAGTTTGTATAGACTAGACTAGATTTACTTCCACCTAGTATACTAAAGAATCCTTGAAAAGGTCAATTGACTGTATAAGACACAACATGTTCAAGTGGATCCCATGTAGTTTTGAGTATAACTATACTTTGTAGGACACCAATAAATAAACCAAAAAAAGAATAAATAATAGTCATATTATCAGAGGATATTTCAATCAGAATGTTATATATAAAATATAAAATATAGATATGAATTGAAAGATGCCACATACCTTAAGGTTATAATTTATGCAAACCAAAAAAACACAATGAGTTTTTCAAAGCATCAATCATCAAGGAGATGGAACTCATTGAAACTATCCATCCTTAATCATACTCAACCGAGATATAACACACATTATGTATTAATAAGATGAAAAAATAACCTTTCCATCCTAGATGGCATAAAATCAAGATAATATTTGCATCCGAGGGGGGAACTCTCAAGATATACTACCACCAAATGCACTCATACTAGAGGTTATAACTATTAGTTCTATCCAACAATAAGTAAATAGGAAACTATATGGATTCATCTCGGATTAATAGTTAATTGAATGACACCACATTATAAATATTCGATATTAATAAACAGAAAGTGGATCAAAACCTAGGGCTCACTGGGGGGACACCAGGTCATAATAGATATATTCTCTATATAAGGGATTGATGTATGTGTAAATATTGGTAATTAAAATTAAAAAAATCTCTATATTAGATAAAATAGGTAAATGAAGAATGATATGGGAATCTCAGATAGATACATGTTCCAAGTTTCTAAGTCAGTATTAAAAGTGGTGTGAGACATCTCACTCCAAAATAAAAGAACTCTACTACACAACACAGATCATCAAAAAAATCATATGTGTAACCCTATTTGATAAGAATGATACACTACACCACACCCTAATCATAATAAACAAAGGTAAAACGATCAACTAATACTGTTTTAGGGAATACCACACAAGATCACAACGAAGGTAATGAAAGAAGAAAAAGGAATATAACTTGTACTCAATGGAGAACACGGTTTATCCCAAGGGTACATGTAGTGTATCAATAATTATAGAACTTACTATGTATCAATCTCCCATAGAATTCATCCTATCAAGTAAATAGTGTCTCAGTTGATGTACATAGATTGTAGAAGTCACTCTGGCACTCTTTGTTCCATTCTTCAAAAGTCAGAGTAAAAAGTTTCACTTGTGTATTCTAGCATAAAATTTTATATTCTAAGAACATGGTGTGTGGGGAAATATAGACATTTATGTGTGTACTCCATGTACACTCTGAGATAGTAAGCTATGGTTCACTTGTCATATGACTTGGGATATATTATATTTGATACTTATCTCAATTCCAAAACCCTAGCACCCTATAAAAAGGAACTACACCGAGAGTATTCATAATACTACAGGTCGTGTAGTATGGTTTTTCATAGAGCCCATAGAATTATTCTCAGATATTTATACAAGAATCCATATTACCCAATTTCCATAGGAATAACAAGATTTTAAATGTTTTTATTTTTGATTCAACATACATGATATCATTGGGTGGATTCTGGCAAAATCCAGTGCTCAGAAACCATAGTCATTGTGCCTCATTGGTTCTGTATACTAAAACCATGAAACCAACTCTTGAACTTCCCATACATCTACTAACATATACATATTAAACAATTGTGAAATAGAATCTAAATCCTATACCCACGGTATCAATCCATTATGCTAAATAATTAAAGTGAAATGTTCATATATTGGGGAATTTTTGAATTATAGTTTTAAAAAATGCCAATGAAAAATGTACACAGAGCCGGTAGAGAAAACCATAAACCATAAAAGTGAGAAATGAATATAGGATTTTTCTCATTTCTAGTCTTCATATATTTTCATAATAAGTATGATAAAAGATGTATCAAATCAACAAACAGAAAATAATAATTATCCCAAATTCAACCAACTAAACCCATACCCTCCAAATTATAGATTTATGAATCACTCCATTAGTCCATTTATTTTTGTTCATTTTGGGATAATAAATTGTGATAAATACTAGAAAAAAACATCCAACCTTAATGTATAATGATATTTGATAATGAACGAATCGATGTATTTCTCATTTTTAAGATCATGAATTTATATTGGCACAATGATCGCTGATTCTTGATTTGTCGTTGTTCATTTATGGATGATCCACAATGGATCCTCATTCAAATTTATAGGTTATGAAGATAACCTTGAATTTGTTTTATAACTAGGTTTATATATGAGTTTATTTGTTTGTTTCATCATTAAATACAGAAATCCATTATTTACAATAGTTGTGAATTTTTCACACACTCTCAATGCTGATAAAGATTATTTAACACCTAGTCTAAATATAATATTCTATAAAAAAATGGGATCACATAATTTTTATCTTATATTCCTTTTGGGGGTTATTTAACATTTTCAATAAAATTTCATAGATTTAATATAAATATATTTAGAAAACTTAAAAAAATAATCTTGATCTCACTTAGTCTCATAATCTCATGTCATCTCAACACCTAACTCTGTAAATATTCCTAGATATATTTCAAAGAATTACATGGATGAAATGAGACAATACACTAACATACAAAGATAATGAATCATTTATAATTTAAGGATCTACTGAAACTATATTTCCAACTGAAAATTATTTAATCACTGTACAAAAGGAATACAGTACAAAAATATCATTCATCCCAAATAAAGATGCGTTAACTTCTTACATTTAGTGTTAGGTCACATTAATTTTATTAGACCATATTATGTTTCTAGTATGTCCAAAAAATAATATTATTATATTATCATAGATCATTATACAACATATACATGGTTCTTTCACCATTATCATAAAATTGAATTTATTTATAGTTTTTCTAAATATGGTAGTTTGATAAAAAAACATTACTGGAATATGAATAAACTCATTAAGAAGTTATCATGTAATTGATTTTGAAAATAAAGAGTTTTGATAATTATGATCACAACATGTATATTGTCATGAAATTTTTCTATAAGGACACCATAGCATAATGGTGCAATATAATGGAAAAATATAACCATTCAAGAAATTTCATGGACTATACACAATGAGTAAAATTTAACTTTTCATTTTTAGGTTGGGGTTATAAATATATCTTGCTATATATTTAATATATCTTTACTAATACCTATTATAAATAATAATCCAAATGAATTATAGATGTTTAGAAAACAAAAATTCATTTTGATTCTCTTTTTGTTAGTAAATTCATTATACTAAATACAAAAGATAATTTTAACATGATTACTTACAAGAGTAATGGAAAAAATTTAATTTGATATAAATTAACTAGAAAATCATACATGGTATTTAATAAAAGGACAAAAATTGGGGAATAATATGTACATGTCATTTTTTATAAGATAAATCCAAATTAGCATAAGATATAATTAAAAAATTTGGATGATGTCCTTACCAATATGGACATCAATTATGAAAAACTATAGTACGGAATTTTTATAGATATAAAGAAGATCATTAAACTGAACCTTTAAATAAGAATGTGGTTTCAAACACTTATATTTATAAAGTTGTTAGGACTCATAGATATAATAATTTAAATGATACAGTTAGTGACTTAGTTAATAGAACCCATACTAGAGACTCTATAAGAAACCATGTTGAACATAAATCATTCTTGTCATTTCATGAGCCTAAGAACATATATGATGCAATTAATTATGAAATTTGGGTATTAGAAATAAAAGAATAATTGAATAATTTTTTTTAAGGATATTGAGTCTTGAAACAAGTTGAATTGTCTTGAAAGAGGATATATTCATGAAGAATTTACTGACTATGAGGAAACCTTTTCTCAAATAGCATGAATTGAATCCATTATTATATTTCATTCCTTTGCATCAAAGTCTTATTTCAAACTATATCTGATGGAATTCAAGAGTTCATTTTTAAATGGTTATGTTTTTTAGAATGTATTTTTTTAACAACCCCTTAGATTTCAAAATCATCACCTTCCAAATCATGTTATTAAATTAAAAAAAATTATATGGTTTAAAATAATCTCTTAAATCTTGGTATTATAGGTTTACCTCATTTTTTATTTCAAAATAATTTATTATTTTCTTCATAACCATTCATTATTTATTAAATAAATTTTAAATGATGTTTTTTTACAAATTTATATAGATGGAATTATTTTGAATATTAATGAGATTATTTGTTTTCTAAGTATTAAAAATTATTTAAGTGAATTTTAAATTTTTATAATTGGTAAACATGAATTACTTTTAGTTTTCAATTTTTTGAAAATAAAAATGTAATTATTTTAAATAAAATCAATTACAACATGGATCGTTTATAACATCATACTATATATAACAGTAATGGTTGTTATAATCCATTGAGTATATTATTTAATTAGGATCTTGATGATAATGGGAAAATAGTTGATCAAACCACCTAGAATGGTATGATTGGATATCTCTGATACTTGACAATTAGTCGACCAAATATTATGTTTAGTGTGTGAGTGTGTGCACATTTTCAGTTAATCAAAAATGTATCCTCATTGGATTATATAGAAATAGTGTTCAAATATAGGAAAAATATATAACCAAAAAAGGATTTTTTTTTATTATAAGGTATATAAATATTATTTTTAAGATATTTAAATGCTAATTTGGGTAGTTGTAAGATAGAAAAGTAAAATAACTTATGAAACTTTTCACTTTTATTCAAGTCTGTTAATTTCATATTGTAGTAAGAAATAAAACGTAGTTGCATTATCCAATAGTAATATTTAATACATAGATGTAGGTATCTGTTGTGAAGATATTATTTAAATAAATCACAATTTACTAGAATATGGATATCAGTTTCATCATGTCACTATAAATTATCATCTCAAATCTATGATAAATATTAATAATAATTTTTATCACATTATATAACAAAACATATTGATATATGACATCACTTTTTTAGTGATCATTTTCAAAAATAACATATCACACTATAATTCATAAATATAGAATGTAATACTACTCATATTTTTAGAAATTCATTGAATAATAAGAGATTAAATTATATCATCCATGAATAATGTAAAAGCAATTTTAATAAAATTTTATTTTTTCTATTTCATTTATCCTTATTTCATATTTAAAGAATATTCAATTTTTTTTATTTTTTTATTTTGCATTGATGTACATTAAATATTATTGTTGTTTTGTATGAATCACTATAAACATAAATCACTAAATAATTAGTATTTTAAAATATATTCAAGTCATTACCCTTTGAAAATCACAACAAACAATATTTTCCTTAAAAATATATTTATTTGAATTCATAGTTCTCGAGTTGAAACTCTCAAACAGGTTAGTTGAGATGAAAATATAATTTGACAATTATGATCCTGAATTTTCTAAGAGATTGAATTCAATAGAAACTAAATGAATGCAGTTTTAAAAACCACATCTATTACAATGAAAAGTTTTGGTTGAAAGATAAGTACATGTTAAATGGTTATAAACCCATTGTTTAGTGAGTTGGATAGTTTTTATATCCCAGAAATGGATATTTTTCCTTTTATATGATTTTAGAACATTCAGTATATGATTAGTTTGAGGCTTTTATCTATACATGGTTTTTGATGCCAATGAATATGAATATTTTTTTTGAATAGTCATCAATGTCCAAGAATACATGTTTACACTAACCTTATAGGATAAATCTCTTGGTGTTCCCCACATTGAAAAATATAAAGATTACTATAACAAGTATCTAGTAGATCATCCCCATTTTGAATTATGAAATTACTAGGAAGAACTAATTTATAATATAACAATAATAAGATATATTTTGAATGATCTCCCCCAAGAGTGTATAATATTATGAATGTTTATTTAGTACTATATCTCCCAAAGGAATGAATATTTCAGTTCAATAATATATTAGTCTTTTTCATTCTACATTTGATGGTTTATATAATTTTGGTTAGTTTGTAACATTTAATGATATATATTGAAGAGATGGCCAAACAATATAATATATTCAAAACAATTCCTTACCCTAAGTGTATCTATATCTTTTTGGAAGTGAAGAGACTAGTTGCTATAGAATTTTAAAGGGCTTTGATTCATAATGGTGTCAATTTGAATCAAACTACTTTCAAATGACTGAAAATTAGTTGTATTACTTAGAGAAATAGGTGGGTGGCAATTGGGGAGAATATGTATGAATGGTTCTTTCCTATTTTGAAACCCTCTAGGCAAGAAGATATAATTGAAATTATTTTAGAATTATGTAAAATAATTGAATCCAGCTTCTTTCCTAATGAAAAAGAAATTGATGCCCCTATAGATATAAATAAAGAATCTTGAGATGAATTAAGGGAATTTATAGGACATGATCTTATTCATGAAGTGAATTTATTGATAAAACTAATGAAAAAATAAGTAATATCTCATATTCTTGATGTTCCTCATACTTCTATTATTTTAGTTGAAGTAGAAAAAGAGAATAAATTTTATATGTTAGTTGAACCTCCTCAAAAATAAAATATCAAAAATAAGGGGGAAATAATAAATATTTATATATTTTTTAGACCAATAATAACATTCTTTGAAAGTGAAAAGGATGTGGGTCCTGTACTAGTGGAGAGTCTGAATATAATAGAGAAAATGGGAGACTGAATTTTCAAAACATGTTCTACAAGTGGAGAACATATTCAATACAATAAATTTTTTAATTTGGGTGTTTGTACTCCATTAGTTTTTATTGCATCGGCTGAAAAAATAATAATTTTCTAAACACAATGGAAAGAAATATAAATATGGAAATCATTCTTCTCATGGTATGGAGCCTTGAAAGAGGAAGGACAATGACGATGACGACGATGACGAGGATGATGATGATTATGTTCATGGTGATTCACCCAATCTATAATGTGATACTCATTCTATAACTATATTAAAACAAATTATTTTATTGAAAACCTCAACTAAATCTCCTGTAAATCAATTTATACTTAAATTCATTGATTATTTATTATAGTTTCTTGAAAATCAACCCTCTCTAAAGGATGCTACTGTTTTTTTTCAAGGAGTTCCTATTTATAACTCTTCTTTAAAATTAAAATTTATTACAATTGAATATTTTATGACTGAACATGAGGCCTTGTTAAATGATATAAAAACCCACATGGGAAATTTTCTCCAAAATATGAACCATGGGGGTTGAATATTGGGTTTATTACCCATTCGTCTGATATGAGTTTTGGTTCTTTTTTTTTAAATTTATTCTTCTCAAGAAATAACCTATCTATCTCAAGATACTAGACTGTAAAAACTAAGTTTTAAAATTTTTGAATATGATGTATGATAGAGTGTATTACATGAAAAGATAAGATGAGACTAAATTATAACAACCATATAATTTTTAGAATATTTATCTCTTAGAAAACTTCTGATTCACTCAACCCTGGGTTTAAATGAAACATGATACTATATCAAAATATTATTAATTAAACAAGACCACTATAACCTCGCCATTAAAACATAGATTGTGAATTGAAATAAATAAATTAGGAAATTATATATTTTAGACATGAATAAAATTAATTAAGTTGATATCTATTGATTAGATATAACATATTAATCATTTGAATGGAAATGGAATGTTTTCTGAAAAATAATATGTTTTGAAGAATATTCATTCATCTATTCTTGTAGACTAATGAAAAAAATATGGTTTGTAACTTTTAAAAAATTTATTTTATCAAATAAACATCATTTATTAAATCACCATATAAAAATTATATTATGATGAATTGTTTTTCTAAAATGTTTCATTTTTCAATGAATAATGAATAATAATAATTTTTAATAAAAAAAAACTTTTCATGTAAAATAATTAAAAAGATAAATAATTTTTCAAATTAGGAATTATTTAAAATATATATATAATAATTAATATTGAATAATTTAGGTAATTGGATTTAATTTCATTTTGAATTTTTATATTATCACCATATATACTTATGGTAATTTCTTTACTGAAACCAACATTTTCATTGCGTCTATGAGTATATTTATAAAATGAATTATAAAAATTCATTAAATTAAATTTGAATAAATGGATTACATATTTAGAATCAGAAGAATTTATATTAACTAATAAGATAAACATAATTTTTTATTAATATTTATATTGAACTAGTAAAAAATAATTACTCTGGTTAAAGTAAAATTTGTTGTTCCATGGGGTTAAACTAAGAAGATAGTAGATAAAATGAACTAAAACCTATGATAATTTTACTTTATCTCCATATTTACACAAATATTATATCTAAATATAAATACAATTATTATTTGGAATCATTTTTCATGTAAATGAATTAATTTTTTTGGATTATTTTGGTAAATCTCTACATAATTTCCATAAGGGTTTTCTTTTCCCCACTAATAAAAAGGAACTACCTCCCATATTTTATTTACACCACTATTCGTTTTTTCCTAACAAAAAAATACCAAAATATCTCCCAAAAATCCTTATATAGAATTATGATATTCTGTTCCACCCAAAATATCATCCATATGGACCTTAATAGGGGATCCAAAGGTTATTTCGCTTGGGGAAGGTAATTTTTTTTAACATGGATATTTCAATTTATTTTTTCTTTTTTTAGATTAAATTAGTTGTTAAAATAAAAAATATAATAAAATATTATCTTCCACATAATAATATTTTATTACTTTTATGAAATAATATTTATCTGTCGCCACTCCTATCAAATGGGAAACGAAATCATCGATCATTTGTGCGGAAAACTACCTCTTCATGTACCGATGTAGTTTGTTTTCTATCACCACATTTCAAGGATGGATATCCTGATGGATTTAAAAAATTTGTAAAATATTCTTGATATTATTAAAAATATAAAAATTTTAATTTATATGTAACTTCTTAACATTCTATTGCATTTCAGATACAATAAGGTAAGTTATATTTATGAATGACTACATCCTCCTAATGCAATGTTTTTCTTTTTTAATTTATAGTTTACATGAAATTAAAAAATGTTAAAATTTATGAATTTATGTAATATATATGATATTTTATTTATTTTATGTTATTAATATGTCACAAACTTTCTTACTCTTTCACTCATTAAGGGAATGATATCGTCGCTCATGCTTACATACGACCTAACATGTCCAAGAAGTGATGTGATTCATTTTTCCAATCCAATATTAATATATGGTTAACAACTATATAAAATGATTAAATATTATATTTATAATATTATTATATTTCAGTATATGATACACCTATCTATCATATTCATAATAAATTGTTCTTTTTTGACAAAACACCTAAAAAGAAACATGAAAATTAATACATAAAATAATGAAAATAATAAATTATTTTTTATAGATGAGTGGTGAAAGGTTTTAATAGGTCCATATATGATTTAATAAATATTATTATGGTTTAATTATAAATTAGTAAAATTATTATAACCATTACACAGTAGGTATGGACATGTACGAAGGAAATCAAACCTATATTAAGGGTTTAATGTCGCATATTTACTTCTACGAGACATATGTCTTATTCACCCCATATTTCTGTTTTACGGTGTACATAAAAACAACTTTATTTTTTATAAAATTAATATATTTTTCTTTATGGTATTTAAAAATTCATTTTTCATTTCTTTTATGGGATTTATAGTTTAAAAGTTACTAATGTGGTAAGGGTTTATTTTATAATCCCATCATTTTTCACGATTGTTTATGTTTATGTGTACCTTGGTCTAATTATTTGATATCTATATCTTAAATAAATATATTTTCATCACATATAGTTCTTCATAAACTTTTTGAAGTAGTAATACCACTTTTCCAATACTTTGGTACTTAAATTTATTGATTAAATTTTTTATGAAGATGTGACTTTATTTTTCTTATCACTCAAAAATCTTTTTTCATTAATACCCATGTCTTCTAAAAAAGTTTTTATCATTTGAAATGAATTATTAATGATATTTTTACACATTTTAACTTTTTAAAAAATGTAATGGAATATTCATGTTGTTTTTTAAACAATTGTTGTTTGTATTTTACAAAAATTATACAGGAATATTTGTTTTAACAACACCATCACGAAGAAAATTACACCTTCATGAAAACTGCCTTTTTTAATTATTATTTTAAAATTTTGAAAAGGTTATTTTCAATGAATATTATTTTGAAAAATTATTATGAACTTTTGTTTAAAAATTTTATTTTCGAAATGAAAAGGAAATTTTTCTTTTAAAAAATTAATGATATTTTATAGGTATTTATATTGATCAATTACATAAACCCTATATATTGTTATGATCTATTTATGATAAGATGTATTGTTACCATAATTATTATATATATGGATGGTTTATGATCAGTTTTACTATGGATGTACAATTTAATCACCATTAACCATTTTACTCTGGACAATTTGTGATTATGTTTCTTCATTAGGGTATGTATTATCATTTTTTATAGTAATTGTACTATTAAAATGTTTATATTGACTATGTTTTATGCATTTAATACAATGAATTAAATGGAAATATTAAGTGTTGATCATGCCCTATTATATCCTTTGCATGCATCGGTATGTCTAATAAGAAAAACTATATTGGGTTTTGGCGGAGGCCATACCCATTTTTTAGATGTATTGGTATAAAGTCTGGACTGTACTTTTCATATTTCTAGAATTGTTTATTATATCATTATGAGTTCAATTATCGATATTACATGTGACTATTAGATTACATAGAATATCCCTGGTTATGTTTCAAGTTCATGTGATTATTTATATGGAATTATTTGATAATAACTTATTCCTGCCATATTATGCTCATGTTATTAATTATAAGGAATGTATTTTAGTTATTTACCATGAAATGGTAATTGTAACATATTTATTCATATCTTACACTATACACTTACCATTATAAATAATCCTATCTAACCACATTCTTATGTTTTATTTTCCCCTGCATACCAGGAAGTGTTTTTCAATTTATATATAGGGAAAAATTAAGAGGAATAATGGAATTCTCAAAGAAAAAAATTTATTTATATTATGTTTGAAAATGTAAATTGAATTTAATTATGTTTCCAGTTTACCAAGATTAAAAATATATGGTTTCGTTAGGGATGTGATTCCCTATACATATTCCAATATAATAAAGTATAAACTAGATTTGGAGTATTGGGGGTAGGGTCACCTGATTTTTTTTCACAGGGAGGTTTAGTACATTCCTTGGATACTATTTAGGAAAACATTATTTTGTTAACATAGCCCTGTTATATTCATTGAATATAAGTTTTTTAGAGGATCCTAATGTTTTTATTGTATATATTATGTATTTTACAAATAAATACATCCTTTTTTGGATTCTATATGTTGATGTGGTTTTACAAATGATGTGCCAAGGGGTAATAACTATGAAAATTGTGTTTTGGAAGTGACTCAAGAATTACCGGGTATATGATAATGGGCCCTTTTTGGGAACATGTTTTGACACTACCATGGTATATTATTTGTTTAATTAATATTTTAATTATAAAAAATTATGCAGTATTTGGAAATATTATTATTATTTGGAAACCATCCCAATGTGAAAGTGTATATTATTATGAGACTATACGCAAATTAATTATTATATTTATGTTATTTGTTTCAATAGATTTGGGATTACATATTATAATACATAATTTTATGACAGGATATAGTGTATTCTATTTTTATAAATAGAACCTATGAGAATAATTGGGAATCATATAAATTAATGTAATCTAAAGAGTAATAACGATCATTTCATTTATTAGTTTAAAAAAAACATTTCAAAGGACACGAGTCTCCCAAATATTCTCTAGTTTTGTTGATATAGTGTCATGTGTTATCCGTAAATAGAAATAATTCTCTAAGTATTATGGATTTTAAGGGAAGTCAGTAAATATGAGGATAAAAGATAACAAATGATAAGGGTAAGTGGGAAAGAAGGGTTTTCCCACATATGAAAATTATAGAATGAAAAAAAACCCAGGTAATTTCATAAAGGGAATGTGAGTTAGCTTTATGTGTGTAGATAAATACAATTAGTTATGTCAATTAAAGTTTTTGAAATAATCCCTTTGTGTTCACTAATTAATTTATATGTAGATGAGGAACAGAAGAAATATTTCCCAAAGTGTTAAGGTAATGTTCTTCCAAAAGAGCCGAGGGATCATGGTTAACATTATTCTATTAAATTAGATAAAGTATAGTGATTAATATTCTTGTTTTAATATTTTAGGATTTATTTATTTGAGTATTTAAATAATGTAAATTCTACTAATATGAATTAATAAATGTATAAGGATTGTACTGTGGTACTATTTATTAAATGAGTTGAGAGAATATGTCAACACATCCTAATGAACATGAAAAGTGATTCTGTGGAACATTAAACATTTAATAAAACACAATATTTTTTGAAGAAAAACATTAATTTTATTATGATGTTGAGATAATAATGAGATTCTTATGTTATAGTATTGTTAACCATGATATTAGTTAGAGGTTTGTTGTTTTAAGTGATTTTTGATGAATTTTATAGACCGTATTGATGTATAGAATATATTCGACAACCTATGACTTTATTTTTGGATGTATTAATGTTTTAGTAATGTTTTTAAGGTGATCATGGTATTCAAAAATTTGAAATGTGTCATTAATATCCAACTTTTTCTCTATGAATTAAAATGTTGATATATTGACCTCCCTTCTAAATTTTGGGTGTTTGAATTTGGTTAGACATATTATAGAATATTACTAAGGTTTACCATGTATAGAATAGATTAAGACGAAAATTTAGTGTAATTGGATGAGTTTTTATAAACATATTAGTTTTGGAAAATATTTACAAAAATCCGGAAAGAAATGTAATTCTTTAATGGATCTTATTGTATAATAATAGTTAAATTTAGTTCCTCAGGAAGAAAATAGATGTATTATAAATTTAATATATTTAGTAAGAAATGATGTTAAAAATAATAGGGGAAAAAATGAAATGGTTCTAATGAAATATAAAGATATCAATTTAGTATATTTTCATATAATCTCAGTCTAAATGGTAAATTAATTATTCCAATATATGAAAAGAATTTTGAAACAAGAATTTATTATAATACCTTCAATTATATTTATCCTAATTTATTTTAAATGAACACATATTTATGGTTTTTGGGTCCATAAAGTTCAATTTATCTTTCATTTTATTATATTCAATTACTTTTATTACTCCTTATAATTATTTACGATTTTCTCATATGTCTATTTACTCTCTTGCCACTAATGTTATCCCACTTCGAAACATTTTTTATGTTATATTACATTACCTTCGTACTTCCATTAATATATCAATAAAATGAGGTGTTATTATCATTTTTTTGGATTTAAATTAAGGTATTTTAAAATTTCAAACACTTCTTTATCGAGACTAAGATTAAATTTTGAGGGTGGAGTTTATTTAAGGGGATAATATATCATCTCATGATTTTTAAAATTTGAACACCATGTTCTATAGAATAAAATTCACATAAAAAATACTATTAGGGAAACATATAACACCCCAACACATTAGAATATATTTTTTTTAGTTTAATTCCATCTGTTTAAAATCTTTTGATGCATACAATAATGGTTTTAAACAAAACATGATATTCTATTACAATATTATTTGTTAAAAATGACCACTACAACCTAGAAATTAAAATAAAGAATGTAAATAATACTAAAAATAAATAAATTATATGGTTTAAACATGTTTAAAAAATTTAATGTATCATATATGAATGGGAAATTAAATTACAATCATTTTATTGAAAAAGAAATGTTTTCTGAAAAATTATATTTTTTAATGAAAAATGATTCATCACATCTTCTGCACTTATGGTAAAAATAATTTTCCTTATTTTATAATATTCATTTCAAACAAAAAAATTTATTTTTTAAATCATCAATAAAAAATTATCTTATGGTTATTTTTTTATTTCTCTGAAATGCTTCATTCTTTCAATGAATAGTGAAAACTAAAGATTTTTATGAAAATCTACCTTTTCATTTAAATTATTTTCAAAGATACTTAATATTTTTAATTATACTTAAATAAACTTATTTTTAATTATATTAAAATTTATATAATTTACGTAATTTTATGAAATTTAATATTGAATTTATATATTAATATTTTTTATACTTATTATAATTTTATCATTGGAAAATCATTTTCCATCACATTTGCAGGTGTAGTTTTAAAAATATGTATGACACTTATATGAATTTAATTTTTAAAATTGATTCCATATTTGGAAAAAGAATAAATAATATTATCTAATACATTTAATTATATTTTTTTAAAAAAAATTATTAGTTAAAAAATGAAAAATAATTACTATGATAAATCTTAAAAACGAGTTTACCATGGGTTTAAACTAAGAAGATAAGGGTTAAAATGACCTAAAAATGTAAAAATATTTTTTGGATTACATATTTAATCTTTATTATCTATCAAATTATATTTTATAGTTTTTTTGAAACTTGTTTCATGTAAATTACATTATCATTTTTCATTCTATTGGGAAATTTCCATGAAATTTTCCATAGGGTTCCCTTTCCCCACATAAAAAAATGCACTCCATCCATCTACTTAATTACACCACAATAGCCATTAATATCAATTAAAACCTGAAATGAATAAATTACCAACATTATTATTCATAATTTAGAGCTTCTATTTTTCCCAATAGACCCTCCTTAGGGTCCTTAGGATGAGATCGAAAGGAGTTCTATCTTACAGAATATAATTATCATAAAAAAGATCTATCATTTTATTTTTTATTTTCTGACAATAAATTATTTTTTACACATAAAATATAATAAAACCATCATATAAATTATATTTAAATGTTATTATGTTGATCTTGTAATTTTTATCCATCTCCACTTCCATCAAATGGGATACAAAATTGTCAATTGTGTTTACAGCAGACGACAATCTCATGAACCGATTTCGTTCATTCTCCCTATCCGCCATTCTAGGATTTATATAATTATGGATTTAGAAAATTTATATAATTTTTATGATATTTTTAAAAAATTTAAATTTTCATATAAAATATAACTTTTTTTTCATTTTAATCCATTTCAAATATGAAAACAACACTCATGTGTATGACATAATACCACCTCATAAATCGATTTGATTTGTTTTCAACATACAATTTACAAAGAATATAATGAAGAAATAATTAAGGAATATATATTTTATATATGAGTTGGTAAATATTATGTAAAAATTATATATCAGTCACTTCCTTACCCTTTTTCCCATTAAGGAAATGATATATTCGCTCATGTTTATGTGTGACATACCATCTCCACAAAGTTATAAGTTTCAGTTTCCATGACCAACATTCATAAATTGTAAGGAAATTTCCTCTACTGGGTAAATATAATATTTAAAAATTATTATAATTCTTCATATGATATGTATAAATATATACCCTAGTATCAATAACTAACACATCCATAAAAAAAATATGCATGAGAAAATATAAGAATTGATACCTGAAACAATGAAAATAAGGAAATATTATTCACAAAAGGATGGTAAAATGTTATAAGATAATAATATAAGATATAATCAATATTACTATGGATATATTATAAATTACCTAAATTCTGAAAAGCATTATACATGAGTTATGAACACATATGATGTAAATCTGACCTAAGGTAAGGGTTTCACATCATACTTTTACATCCATCAAACATACGGTATATTAGCCGTTTATTTCCATTGTGTGTTTTATATAATTATCCTTTGAAATTTTATACAATAATTATGTTTATATTAATTTTATTTAATATTTAATTTTAGTTCTTTTCTTTTCTGGGGATTATGATTCATTAGTTACCAATGTGGTAAGGGTATATTTCCGAATCTCATCATTATTAATGATTGTTTATGTTTACCTTTCCTGTTGGAGGAATATTTGATATTAATATCCTATAATCATTCTATTTTATTTATTTTATTTAATCATGAACATTTTATAGTGTATTTAAATTTTACCACATATTTTACATTAAATTATTGAGATTTTTTCTATAAAATCCAACATTATTTCTCTCTTTAGTTGAAAATCCTTCTAAATATAAACATATATTTTCTACAAATAATTTAAAAAATTCTTTCAACCTTTAAAAAATTATTTTTTAAATAATTTCTTAACCATTATATTTTTTCCAAAAAAATTGAATCATCATTTTTTTCTTAAAAAATGTTTGTATGTTATTTAATAATAATTTGAACATATTCATTATTTTATAAATTATATAATGAATATAATTTCTAATATAATGACCAGAAAATTGTATAATATTTATTTTAAAGTTTTGAAATGCCATTTTAAATTAAATAAATCTTTCCTAAAGTTTTCTGAAATTTATGTTTTAAACTGTGATTTTAAAAATGGAAAGGTTATTTTCCCAAAAATATTATCAAGGATCCTTTCAAGGTATTTATATTCACCAATGAAATCAAAACAATATTTTTATTATGATCCAATGAGGACAGGTTTAATGGATAGCATGTTTATTATTTACCTGGATGGTTTAATTTTATTTTGATTGGGTGTGGATAATTTTATTACCATTTACCATTTTAATCCTTATGGTTTATAATTATGTTTAATTATTGGGGTAATTATTAACATTTTGTATGTTTTTTTCAATATAAATAGTTATATTGATTATGTTTTACCATTCATATGAGGGATATATTCATATTAGTAAGTGATGGGTTGGGCCTACTATTTCATATAGATTCATTGGTAGGTCTGCTGAGAAAAAATAGATTGGGTTTTGGTTGAGGACTAACCCATTTATTTATATATCATGGAACAAGGCCACAATGGTATTTTTCAGATGTTCTTTATTATTCAATACATTGCTGTGAATTCCATTATTTATATTCCATGAAATTATTTGATTTCTTATAATATCCATAGGTATGTTTCATTCTCATGTCATTATTCATATGGAATTTTTTCATTATCATTAATTCCTTCAATATTTAACACATGTTTTTGACAAAATGGAATGTTTTTTAGTTATTTAACTTTACATCCTGATTATGACCTATTAATTCATTTCTTCAATTGTATGATTACCCTTAATGAGCATCTGATCAAACCACATTCTTTTGTTTTTTTCCCATAGGATACATGGAAGTGTTTAGTGATTGATATATAGGTATACAATATGAGGAAAGGAGGAATTCTCAATGAAAGAACTTTTTGTATCTTAAGTTTTATTAATTTATTTGAATTTCAGTATCTAACTATTTCACTAAGACTACTAAACTATTTGGTCCTTCTAGATGTGATTACTTATACATTATGCCATTTTAATAAATTATACACCTATTGTAGACTACTTTGTCATAGGATTATACATAGATCCTCTTATGATTCTTCTCTAGTACTAACCTTTGAATATATTATTGAATTTAAGAATGACCTTTTTAGTCTTTTGAAATATCTTTTAATTTAATATTTGTATGGATTGTTCTATAGATCATGAGGAATTATTTTATTACACTATTAAAAGGTTCATTTCCCTTCTTCACATGAAGTTGTTTTGATATTTGATCCTACACATAAAAGTTTTTTTCAAATAGAAAAATAGATTTTTAAATGTAAATCCTGAAAAATTCATGAACCATCGGACATATTTTCTATTTTGGAAAAGAGATATCTTGAGGATCTTGCCAATCCCACTCAACCGTTATCCACTATTTAAAGACCACCTCCTACTTCAGTATCTATTAAAAAAATGGTTTTAAATATAATCTATGAAGATCATTAAAATGATATACCCTCTAAAAGTATATGAGCAATCACGTTCATATAGAAAATTCTACTTATGGTGATAATAATTTTGATTTAATTGAAAAGGGATCCACTATGTCTTCTAAAGATAAATATTTAATCATTTATATTGTAATGTGTAATCTCTAGAATATTTATGCTAATTACAATCTCAATACTTAGATATTGTGTTTGGATGGAGATGTCAATATTCTTCCTATAACTACTACATTTAAATCTATAGTAGATAATTTAGTGTTCATGAATCTTCTACTAAATCAGTTCATGTATTGTAAATAAGACTTTATTCGATTCATGGAGTATATAACTTTGAGGGGTGTTTTATAAAAATAATATCTTGAAATGATATATAAATGTCTCTAATTCCCCTGGGTTCTCTCCTCATATCCATCATTTACCTCAAACTATTTTACTTTTTATCAATTCTTCAACCTCAAATTCTATTCTGGAAATTCCCTCACAAATCCCTCCAAAAATACCTTTTAGCCTTACTATATCCCAATATCTATGTCACATCACCATAGATCCCAAATTTATCTCCATTACTACTCCACCTATTTTTACTCCCATAACTTCTGTAATCAATTATTGTAATGTAAATCACCCTTCGATCATTGATGATTCAAATTCTGATTAGGCTATTTTAGGGATTTTGTACCTTATTAAAATATTAATGAAATTACTTTTTATATTCATTCACCATTTTTTTCATTATTTTATATAATCTAAAAGAGGTTGGAATATTTGGAATATTCATCATGTTTATAACCCTTTATGTGTATTTAAAAAGTGGATTTAAATCATTACAGTTCTTAGGGTTTAATTTATGCAAAGATTTTTATCATTAAAAGGGTGAGATTGTTATCTTAATCTGAGAAATCCATTGTTTTCATAATCCCAAATCATATTTATATCTACTCTCATATATTATGTGTTATCTAAAATCTAGATCATTATTTCTTATTTTTTGTCTCAAAAAGTGCATAGCTTATAACAGGTAATCTATGGAATGTATATGTAAAAGGAAATAAATGACCATAAGATGAACTAAATGAGCATATTCTATCTCAAGATTCCATCACAGTCATAAATTCAAATGAACCGATTGACCACAATATCCATCTATTAAAAATTGAACTAATGGTTTGAATGAATGAACAATAAAGTGATTATGTTACTCAAATATCATACATAATAGATCGAACGTATCAAAATTTCAAATTATTAAATTTTTTGGAGTCGACCATAAATATAAAAGATCACCCAAAAGAAAAAAATTAATGTTAAAAATTTAATTAGTCAACTATAAAAACAAACCATAAATTGTATAGCCTATCGAATGATCCAATAAGGAATTTCACCAAATTTTGAAGCTGCCATGGAATGATAAAGTGGAATATCTAATACAACACTATCGAGGAGGTTAAAACGGAAAAAATTGATCATCTCTCAAAGCTAAGTATTATTTTATTATATCAATATTATTATTAATCAAACAACATTTTTTCTAGAATGAAATTTTATCAAAAGAATTTAATGAATCTAATTTTATTGAAAATTATGAAAATATTTATAATGATTTCACAAAATATATATTTCATAGAATATATTTTTAATGGAGAACAATGTGTTAATTTTTTCTCTTACTCGATTGAAGACATTTTCAAGATATATATGTTTACTTTATTTTAAATTTTAAGTTCCATATCTTTAGAAATCCTAGAGGGTGAATGAGTCTCTCTCTCATTCTAAATAACTTATGATCCCACAAAAAAATTGAAAGAGCCTTCTTCTCCAAGACTACCTGTGAGTTGATCTTTTATTTAATTTCTCCAAGGAACAATATTTTAATAGGTTATATTCCTAGAAAACCATATGTTGTATTGTATATAAACCACAATAAAGTATGTGCAACAATTTATTTAATAATAAACTACATTTCAGTAGGTGATTTCCAAGTTGAGAGGAATAAGTCTCAGTATGAAACCAAACCCCTTGTTAAAATCAACTGTTTTATACATCCTATAACATATTTTACTACACTTTATATATTTTTATATAATTATATTCAATTTGAATTATTTTATATATGTATTTTATTATAAAAATATTACTCTAGTAGTTAACTTAAATAAGTGTTCAATATAAAGTTATTGATACGAGCTAATGAGTTTCAACCATTAAATGTTTTGTCAAAGTATTTTAACTAAGTTGGGATCGAGATCTCGATATCTATTTCCAAAGATGAAATTATATATTATATAATATTTTTTCTTAATTATGAGTCTTTATCAAATTGAAGGATTTAGGGAATAATTTTTTTATATTGAAAAATTATTATAAACTCAATTCACCACACTCCTCTTGAGTTTCCACTTTGGCCAATAGACATTTTGTATGATAGTTCTCCTAATAAAAAAATGAATAGAATTATAATGAATGTTGATTATGTTTTATTAAATTTTTAAATATGAATGCAATGAATTTATTATGTTATGGTAATATCAATAATTGCAAAGAACCTCAATACATCAGTATGTATCATGAGAAAAAACATGATTGGTATTTGGTTAAGCCCTTAAACATTTATGTAAGATGTATTAGAAAGAGGCCTCGAATATAAAATTATGATGTTTGACATTATGAATATCATCATTATGAAATAAATTATTCATTTCTATGAGATTATTTCAATATTAATTATATTCATGTATATGTTTCGAGATCAAATGATTATTTGTATAAAATTATTTGATCCTTGTTGATTCTATCCACATTAATCATAGTGCTCATGTTATTGTTTAAATGGAATTTATTTCATTTATTTACCATGCCATATTGATTATAACTTATTTAATAAATATAGATTCCACTATACATATTCACATTCCAATCATCTGAGGACACCCATTTTTTATGTTTTATTTCCCAATTATTCAATGAAGTGCAATATGAATGATATAGAAAAATATTATAGTTAAAATATTGATGTTATCAATGAAAATACAATTTTTTAATTTATTTTCTAAAATATTATGTGATATTAATTCATATATCCAGATTAAAAATACTACTAACCTATTTGATCATATTGTATATAGTCACATACATCTATTGTCTATTTTACAAAGTAACTATCAGATCTATGCTACTAGGTCCCGTGTTATTATAGTTAAACTAATATCATCCTTAATCATAACATGAAAACTCTTCTAAACTTAACATTAATAAGTTCTATATAGAAACTTCTATACATCATTCATTAGTTTCTAACATAACCAAATTTCCCATAGTCAACATACATAAGGTTTTTTGATACTTATGAGAAAATATTGATGATTTTTTACATTTGGAAAGATTAAGTAATATAAAGCCTTTTAACAAAATTTTGATATCAAGATGAAAATTTTTAGTGATGTGAAAATATATATATTAAAATACATCCCTTTTGGAATAAAATAAATTAATTTTTCATATTTATAGGTAATATATTAACAAACATAATTCAATTTTACCGTAAAAAATATTACTAATATGTAAAAAAATACTTCATCATGCTTATTATCCTTCCATATAAATATATTTCTTATAATCGTTTTGTTTTTAGTTTTTTAAATTTTTGAAAAAAGGTTTTTTCTTCTTAATATGTAATATTATATACATGGAATAATTATTAAAAATTTGAGAAATAGAATAAAAATACTATAATAATAATAATAAAATATTAAAATAAATAATAAATAAAAATATAATTTAGAAATTAACAAATAATAAATATTTATTAATAATAATAAATTGGAGAAATAATAAATATTTAATAATAATAATAAGTTGGGGAAATAATAAATGAATAAGCTAAGAGAGGAAAAAATTAAATAAAAAGTATAAAAACATATAAATCATTATGGTGAGGATCCACTGATATTCTCTCAATTTTTAATATTTAAAAAACATAAACATCTCTGTACCTATTTAAAATAAAACAAAGATAATAAAATATCAAGGATTTAATTTAAAAACTCATAGAATAGTGAATAGAATGTAATAATAAATATAGTTAATTTTTTTTAGAAAATTGAAATATTAATCACAAAATTTTATAATATCCCTCAATCAGAGCTTTTATCATTTTTAAAGATATGACAGTGAATAATTCATTCTAAAAACTTCTCTTATACATACAAATTATTTCAAGGTGTTACAAAAAAGAACTTACAATATTCAGTAATATATAGGATATATTCAACAATTATGACAAAATAGGTAGTAAAAACTCATTTAATAATATATTAACTTTATGAATATGTTATCATGAAATATCAATAACATTCGAGTCATGAGTTAAAGAAAAGCATATAATATTGAAAATAAGAGAGTAAAATACCAAAAGATATAAAGTTATACATATGTATTTGTGATATTTTTCAAACTAATATAAATATTTTATATATTTAGACACTATTGTGAAATTTATTTATGTTTCCTTTATTCAAAAATCATATTTAATATTTTAAAACATTACATCATCTATAAGACTTTTGAAAATATTAATTAGTTTTTATTCAAAAAAAAATAACTAAAAACTATTATTTCCATTTATTATATGATCTATGATAAAGTTATAACCCACTTTAATATTTTTAATTCAATAATAAATGTTTCTATTAAAGTCATATTTCTAATTAATTATCTTATAAAAAACATACGTTCAAAATTAATATAAAAATATGAAAATATTTTTCAAGTATAAATATTTTCTTATAGTAACATGACGGTGTGATATAATCATCTTCATATATTTCTAAAGAAAATAAAATATTCAACTCTAAACTATATGAAACCAAAAATGAACCAATAAAATTATACATTTCACAAAAATTTTTTAAGTCGACCTTACAACACACAATTTATTAATCTAAATAATTTTAAAAATAAAGTTATGTATTCTGTTTAAATAATAAAAAAATATTAATGATACATTTATAAGTATTTTCAATGTATTAAACAATTTATAAATTAACTTCTCTTATCTCATGCCAAAATTATAAAAACCCAAAAAAAATTACACATCAAATCAATTCAAATATATTTTAAACATTAAAAACTCCTAATCATGACGATAAAAATATTATGATCAAATTATTCAATATTATAATAGTCATACATTATACATAATATTTTTATATATGTATCCATTCTTATATAATATTCAATTCAAATCATTTTCTCAAATTCCTTACCATACAAAAATTGATAAAATAAAATTACATCATCTCATTAGAAAATAATAAATCATAAAAAGAAATTCAATTATATAATGTGATCATATCAAATTTATTTGTCATCAAAAAAAAAAATTATTTTAAAATAAATTTGTTAGATTACCAAAATATAATATAGTCTATTTAAATATAAAAAATTAGAATATTATTTGGATATATATTAAAAAAATTCAATTCGATCAGCTTTAACATGGAAAAATAAATCTTAAAAAACTATGTTATCCTCACATTCCATGATCAAGGTGACTAATTCAATGGATAATGTTCTTAAGAAATATTAAACACATGATACGTATCCTAATAATTCTAAAATTCGAGTGGTTCTCATATATATAAATTCATTGAGAAAAATCCCCTCAAAAATAGAAATTTTACTACCATTTTATATATCTTGATTTATTGATTACCTATATAAGATAATAAAAACCAAATTTCATCCAATATTTGAACTAGCGTGAAATTTAAACTAATTTAAATACCTTTGTATTAACTATATCCTTGAATAATAGTTTATTTATTATTCCTCATAATCTATTATGATAGATCAATCTTATTATTCTAAATCTAGTTAGATTCAATCACTTATTGATAATGAGGTAGTTCAACAATTTCCAAACAATTATTTCACAGAATATAATTCAAATTATATCATATGACCATAAAACAATTCATTTGATTCAATTTTTCTACAAAATTAATAAGAAAAAGTTGGTATTTGAATGTATGGTGTTAAAAATTTCTTACCGATATTCTAGTTTGAAATTTTGAATCATCATTACTAGTCATACTTTCAATATAAATATGATGATGTTTTTCCCAATATTATGTTTATCTAATCATTGCACCACTATAATTTATTCATCAACAACTATATTTTTATTTTCAAAAATAATGGATCTCAAAAATTAAATTTATTAAGGTTTTCTTCAATATGATCTTCTTTTATAAAAGTAATTTGGAATATTTTTCATTAATTTAAATATGAATTGATTATTCAACTATCATAAACCAAATTTAATAATAAATTAACACTTTAAATCTATTAAAATATCCTAGAAACATTCCATTATTATATTTTTCCTTGATTTAATCCAAAATATCATTATTTTTAAGAATACAACATTATATCAAAAAACCTATAAAATAATGAACCATCAATTATTTTACCCTTCCACGACTCATTGATATTCTTCCTGATAATATGTTTGATAAGAATTTGATTTCAAACATAACAATATATTTTAATATATTTTAATTATATATATACATATATATGTAGACCATATGCACTTAATATGGTCTTTTCTATTTTTGAAGAGTTATATTCTTTCACAATACTACTCCTTCTGTGAGGTCTTGATAGTTGAATAGTCGTGAGAATTAAAATGATTTTCAAAGAAATTCCCAAAATTTACGTACTAAAATTATCATAATCTATAGGTTTTAGTAGAAATAATCATATACAATTATTCACTATAAAGTAAATTTCAATAAGAATAAAACGAAGAATAATTTTCACTATTTTGGTCTAAATATATACTAATTTAAATTTATTCTAATAATCTTCAATAATTAATAAATATCATTTCCCATTAAATATTTTATATTGAAGAGGAAAAAATTAATTGAGATAAACCAAATAAAATAGTTTCACAGAGTTCAAAAACATGAATGTCATAAATAAATCATTTTTATTCTTTCTAATCATTCAGGAATCACAAATGTGATACCATTACTCTTTATGATCTTAATATTATAGTTCTCTTAGATTATTTGAAACAATATAAATCATCCTGAATTTTACATGTATGAGAATCCTATTCCGTAGGATATAATATTTTTTTACAAAATTCACATCATTTAGATTTTTCTCAATTTTTTTTATCGATGTTACCATAATAAATATTCAACATATGGTTAGTATATAATAATATAGAATAAACCTTAAAAATTATGCATTTATTATTATAAAATTTATCATTCATTCCTTCGTCACATTATATAGAAAATATAATCATGTTATGCTGTAGTCAAGAAATATAAAAACCATTATTAATAATATAAGAATTCTATATACCATCATCAGTAAAACCATTCCCCATAGATTTCAAACCATCTAAAAAAGTTACAGTGCCTCCATGAAATATGTTGTATGAAATAATGATTCTTGGTCTACATGAATATTAAATATGAATTCATTTTCATTTTATATTTATGGGTTTTTGAGGCTCCCAATGTATTGTTCCCGAAAATCAAATAAGATATAGTTTTGGTACCCATGTAACTTTGGAACATATAAGATTAGTTGTTCTATTATTTAGTAACCATAATGTTTTTTTATGATTATTAATAAAAATTATACAATGTAAATATTTAGACAAATGATTAGTGTACCCTAAAAATTATATACATCTAAATAAACAATTACTTGCACAGTGTCCCAACAAACAATATAAAAATTGAGATTATTCCTTCTGAACTTTTTATGTCTGTGGTAGTTTCGTATTGTTACCAACACATTTTTTTCTGGTCACATTATTCATGGACATCACATTGTCATAAAGTTTTTGTTCACTGAAATAATCAAACATTCATTAATACAGGATTTTAATATATTTATTATACTATTCATTTTTCTTTTCCAGTAAATCAACAAATAAATTATTCATGTTAGAAGTAGTACTATTCAAATTCACATTGTCATGAGAAATAACCATGTTTTCAAAAACCCATTTCTTAATAATTCCTTAAATTTCATTATATAAAATATAAATTTGAAAAAAATATATTATTAAATTTTAAATATTTTCATTAACCAAACCAATATTATATTTTACATAATCATATTCACTATTACAATTGAATTTAGAATAAAAACAATTTCTTACTATTAAATTTATAGTTTACATGAGTATTAGTTGTAATATTTCTTCTCAGTTTCAGATTCTTCACTTAAGTTAGATTCTTTAGAATATCTCTATTCTATAGGAAATTATAATTAATAATTATACATGAAATTTGTGTACTTAATTTCATTCTTTTTAGTTGGAAATTTACATTTTATTTTTTGTTTATTTTTTCACAAATAAGTGATGAGATATGATTCATTATATTTTGAATTACAACTACATTTTTTATTTCCTTTGTGATCATATCTTCAATATTGTTTGATAAAATATCAATAAATATAATTGGCTCTTTTCATTTCATTGAATAAAAATTCACAGTTTTAGTTAGTTAATATTTTTCACTTGTATATCAAAATTAAAAGATTCGGGAAAAGAAACATTAATATATTTGATTGTTACACATTGAATTTTAGTTTTCTCTTCTATAGTTATGCTCTTTAACTCAAAATTTTTTTATAAGTGAACCTATTTATTGATAAATTGTGTAATAATTGGTTTTATTTCATTAATTAATGGCCACCCACTTGGAATTACACTTCATTCATAGTGATATGATAATTGTTTTTAACCATGATAGTGTTTTCACAAGGTTCACCAATTGTGCCTGACGTTTTCTCAATGATTATGAATATGTTAAATTTTTAGTTTATTATCTCATTTTATCTCATTTTTGAAATATTGGTAGTGAGCTCATTTTGTAGAAAGATATTATATTTTAAACTTACCTATACCTTAATGAATAAATTAATCAAAAATTAAATCTATCACGAGTATTCTTATATGTAAAAAAATGACTATAAAAATTCCATCTAATAGAGAAAATGAAAATTCAATATTTCAAAGATAATAATTTACTTAGATTCATTATCATTGGTATGTGTATCAAGATCTTCCTCTATATGTTTACATGGTTTAATATTATCATCCAATGGTCAATTCATAATTAATTTAGATTAGATTCCATCTCAGATTTTTATTAATCGTTCTAATTACCATTAATAAAGGATGGCCTCTCATGAATCTATTCATTATTAGAACCGTGACATAACATTTGGAATGAGCATTCCCCTAGAATTTTATGTCTGGGATATGGTTATAAATATATTAGATATTAAATCCCCAATGATATAAACCCGATTTTTTCTAATATGTTAAAATGGTTGATAATAAATAAGGGTTTCAATTGATTGACAAAAAAATTATATCAACATTTAGAAAGGAGAAAAATAAGAAAAGTAATTTTTTTAGCAGTTATGATAAAAAAAATTAAATATACGATTTATACACCTCTAATTTTTAATAAGAATATTCAACCCCAAAACCTAACATTTCAATAAGTCTCACACAACAATTAAAACCATCATTTTTTGGTGGAGGAACAATCACTAAAAATAGACCTCTTATCATGGAGGATAATCCCATTATATATATATGTAACTTTTATAGAGGTATAAAAATATAGGACATGATTTTTATCTAAAAATAATAGATTAATTTCAATTATTTCTCATTTTAATATTTAAATAAACAACAGTTCAAAAACAAAATAGTAGATTTAAACTATTGAAAAATGATCAGATATACCAAATAGATCACATTTAATTGAATCCAAACACATTAATGCTTTAAAAATATTTTTAGAAATTTTTATCATCATAAAAATATCCCACGATGTTATATAAGATTGTATCTCTAGTTTTTGGCTCGATATATAATTATAGGGATATTTTTTAATAACCATTTTAATTGTTTTTACTATTGGAGTAATTATTTCTTTGAAATATTTGTCCTAAAACAGAACTATTAATTAAAAATTTTACTCCTCTGTAAAATTAATCATTTAAAAAATTTGATTTCCTATTAAGATGGATTTGAAGTAATCTCCTTTATTTAAGGAACTTTATATCTATAAGAAAATATTCTAAAAAATTACTCCGTTTTATTTGAAAAATAATAACCAATATGCTTTTAATATTTAATTGTAACCACTGTGTCTTAATATCTTCACATTTAAGTAGAAAATAAGTAATTATAAATCATTTCTTATGATATATAATACTCCAATCAATTTTAGAAATTTTCATATAGAATGTGCATCTTTTGAATCCTTTTGCTATAAACACTCGTTGTCTAAAATATTCTATGTATAGGAAATAGTTAACCATAAATATATATTATTAAAAATTAAATATATAAAGATAATATACATAACTAAATTCTAAAATAGAAATAATACAATGGGTTATATCATTTGGAATCTTTAACATCTAAAAATATTACTAAACATAACTTCTAAATCATCCTTGATCATAACTTATAAAATAATCGAAACATAAAATTTTAAAAATCCATATGGAATATTACATATGTCATGCATATATTTTTAAATTAACTAAATTTCCAATAGTAAACATATATAAGTTACTTTTAGTTACTAAAATACTGCATTAGATTTTTATCATCTAGAATCATTATGTAATATTCCCCCCTTTCCCAAAATTTAAATATAAAATTTCAACATATTATATGTATTAAAATAACCTCATATAATATACTTCCATTTTAAAAAATACTCAATGCTTAATATTTTTGATACATTAGATTTTTTACTTAGGAAAATATCAATATGTAATATTTTTACTCAATATGTAAGATATTTTCCTTGGAAAAATATCAAAACATAATATTTTTCTAGCTCCACTAAAATACATAAGTTTTTATACATGATAAATTTTAGAAATAAATATCATATATAATATCTCTTCAATTTATAATATTCTTATAATCCTAATACATAATATATTTTTAGTATCAAAAGTCCATTGCATATTTCCTTGTGTAATGTAATCATCTCATATGTAAAACTATAAATATTTAATAACAATTCATTCATTCATATGATTCACCAATACAAAGGATATTTCTTCCTAAAATATGGATATTTACATTTCTAAAATTCCATACATAAGTTTTTTTGAACATATTATATAATATTCTATACATAGAAAGAATATCAATCAAAATATGTGAAAAAATTTAAAAAAATAATATTTATGAATAAAAAATAAAAAATTAAAATCAAATATTAAATATAAATATAATAATAATGAATAAAACAAGATAGGGATAAAGTAGTTAAAACAATAGAAGAAAGTGATAGGGAGTACGTAATTATCAAAACATATAAATCTATGTGGAAAGAAGCTACCCAAAAATGGAGACTATTGGGATATTACTGATGTTTTATAGATAAATAAATGTGTATAAGGAAAATACGTTTGTACATATAATCTAGAAGATTAGGATGAGGAGTGAAAATCTATATTATATCAGATCATCAATGTTTCATTGGAAAGGAACCAATGTTTTAGTGTCCAATATAGTAGGAAAAAAATTTGTACCAATAAATATGGATATATTAACCTTTTATTGGAGTTTTATTAATATTTACAAAAGGATGGCTTCCAATATTTTATAACAACAATTTTTCTGGTCGAGCATATTACAGTTTTATTAGGTCCCTAGAAACATTATATAATTTCTTAAATTGGATGATATGGATTGATATATTCCACATAGACACAAAATTTCCCAGCAATTCACATCCTATAAATATTTCATGATCAATGAGAGGATTTTATTTTGGATTCAATAGAAAAATATATATAGAAAAATATAAAAAAATCTTTGACACATAATAAGGAAGAAATATTATTTTAATAACATTATTAAATTAGTATATGAATTTATTATACTCAAGAATTTATGGTCGACTACATGCATTAAAGAGAATAATATTTTTAGTGGTTGAAACAACTATATTCAAATAATTTTATTATTTTATAAACATCAAAAAAATTTATTTTCTAACCAATAATTTTACAGATGGAATTACTGGTATTTTCAACTTGTGTTGATTTTTAGTAAATTAAATGAAATAATGATTAAATACTTGATGATATTTTGATGTTGTAATGAGAATACATACTTACACATTCATGAAAATTAATGTTTTTTAAAGGGTTATTTTTTTATTTTTTCTGATTTTAAAAGATACAAATTAAAATTTTATCAATATTCTAATTAATTTCATTATCATAAAGTGTGAATGAAAAATTGAAGTTAGATCTGGAAAATGTATAACTGGTTCTTGAATTAATTTTCTTATTTTTATTCACCTGATTACACTCTATAATAATGAAACTATAGATAACACTAGAATAGTCCATGGAAGTATTAATCCATATAAATTATATAAAATCTAAATATCATGTGTTTATAACACATTAATATTTTTTGTTTCCAAAAATAATAAATAATATATAAATTAAAATTATTAAACTTATGAATATTGATTTAAATTATCCATACAGTTAACAATATTTTAAATGAATTCAATGGTTCACCCTTTCTATATATATTTATAAATCTCATGTGGACTCTTTAACAATATATATTAAATTCAAATGATTCCAAGTAATCTAACCATAATCATTTTCCAAAGATCATGTTCAAGTATGAGAATATATAAATCTTAATCTTGTGGTTAATTTTATTAAAAAAATTACAAATTAATTATGGTTCCCATACTTATGTTCATAAAAAGTAACTATTTTCTCAAGATCATATATTGGGTAGTTCTTTCTATGTGACCTAAGCCTACCAATATCACTAGTATACTTAATTTCAAAATTTATTACATAAAAACACTTATTACAACCCTTATGATCATGATTTCACGTGTATTGGGGAAAATATGTACAAATAATTACAACATTCTATAAAGGTACTATAACTTTATTGAAAACATCCATAACATGCTCTGAAATTTTCATCATTCATCAAAAATTGCATGAGATAATGTTGGGATATACATAAGAATGGGGTAATCTGTATAGACAAGACATACAATAAGAAAATAAGGAAATCAAGAAATTAATTATAGGTTATCTAATAATAAAATCAAGGTATCATAAAATGGGTGAGAGTGATAATCTTGAACAATGAGGCATGATCTGACGTGATAGTATAAAGTAAACCTAAGAATGTGGAATCATCTTATAACATGACATCATACACATAACTCCTGGATAACCACTAAGATAAAATAACATATTGTTCATAGTATAACAACATTCACACTATACATGGAATTTCATGAGATAAAAAATTATACAATGCATTTGATGGTTATATAATTTTGGTCCTACCCGTCACATTAATATCATGTACTTGCATGAGTGTTTTACATATAACATTAAACATTTATTGTATTTTATAACACTTAGTTCTGCTATTATGTAGTGAGGTATACATACATGTTATTAGACAATAATGTTTTTATAGGTACATCATAAGTGAAAACCCTTGAGGTGAAATGAGGATGAGTAGTCACAACACAAATGTTTGGAACAGAAAATCATAGGATACATTTGATAGTATAAAAAGGATACAAAAAGATTCATTTGATTATTTAACAGGATTAAAAGGATAATATAATCACATATAAATAATATCAGTATCAATTGGTATTTTTTAAAACATATAACAACATGAAAACGTGGTAAAAAGAAATAATATAAAGTAGGATCTTGAATAAATTGGATAAGGAGAGGATCACGTACCTTGAGGGGACTCTTCAAAAAGTATTGGTGAATCTTATTATGAGATTTGGGGTAACATATAAGAATATAAAAAGGTAATGGTTGAGTAATTTCATGATCTATGGATTTTTAGTGATGATTAATATATGTTTGGGTGGGTTTATATCGAAAAATATAAGATAATTAATTGTTAATTTCCAAACATTGTATTTGAAAACTATATGACAACATAATCAAAACCAAAACCCTTCCCCTGAATTTTCCAAATGGTTTCTAAAAAAGATGATTTATTTTCAATATTTTATAAGGATATGAACCGAACTCATTAAAATAATGCCCTTTGTGGTGTAAAAGTTAATCATGTTTATAAATATTTGATTTTGAAACTACAAAATATTATATATCTTTCGACAGATTCATTAAGTATTAATAAAAATAATAAAATAACAATAAAAAAATGTTATTTTAAATGTAAAAAATACATATTTGGTCATTGATATCTTTTTATAATATATTACATCACTTTTAACTCATTATTATGTTATAATAAATTTCTTATATATATACCATTATTAATTTTTACCAGAAAACACAACAATATTAAAAAATAATGAAAAAATAACCATCTGATAATCTGTAAATTATTATTTAATAAATTATATTCATTTTATCCAAATAATTCTATAAATATAATAATTTTTCATTTTTAATCAAAATACACATTTATTGAAAAATATTGGTTTTTTGCAATAATAATTTTTGGACCCTTATAAAAAGAACATTTATCTTATAAGATATTATGATCATTAATATATAATAAAAATTATTTATTAATAATATTTTATGAAAATATAAATTGTTTCAAAAAATCCTAAATTCATTAAAATTATTGTCTTGATTTGAACAATATATTTCCCATGTATATAATTTATTTTCCATCGTATCGAAAAATATTTTTTATCAAACTCATTATTAAATCTTTTAAAATGAAATATTAAAAAGAAATAAATATAAACATCTTTTTACTAAAATAAAATAAATTATTTATACTATGTGTTTTAAGATACATATCTCTTTATTACACCAATAACCACCCTATGTTTAAGGTGTGTAGTGTTTGGATTTTCATGGGGTGGTTCAACAAACATGGGTTAGGTTGTGCTATCAATGAGATTTAATGTCTCCCATTAAAGTATTTATAATCCTTATTTTTTGAATATTAACATAGGATTGGTCATAGGAAAATACCAATGTGTTATCCCCCTTGAAGGCTATTATAAATGGGCTTTATAGGGAATGATCCTACTTGTTGAGGTTAATATTTCCTTCATTTTTTCAAATGTATTTTATCATAACCCTTAATATATTAATAATAATGGTCCATGTAAAATGACTAGATTATTAATAGTTATGATTATTAATGAACTTTTAAATCCAATAGATTATAATTTCCTAAAATATATAAAATATTTCATGAGGTTTTCATTAATAGATTACTTTATAGAAATTATTTTATTCAAAGAATTGAATTTTATTTATAAAATTTTTAGTTGTTAAATTTTCCCCCAATGAAAATGTTCACCCTCCAAATCTCCCTTTCATACACTAATAAATACAAGGGTACTTATATTTTATCATATCTTCTGATTATCTTATTGTTATATTTAACTTTTTTATTCACAATAACACTTTGACCAAGTGAGTCATCTTATTTCGTAGAACATTGACTCTAATATATGATCTTCACTAGCTACTCCTCATATGAATGTTTATTCTCCATTAATACCAATTTTGGTTTTCTTAAATGTGAGGGATATAATATGTACCTACACAAGAAGGATATAAGGTGAATATCATGTACTTCCAATAGGTTAGGTGGTAGTGTCGGCTGATATCCAACCACTCTAATGTGATAAAGAATATAAAATAGGACAATGTATCTAGGGATAAGATTTCCATTTTTCACAAACCTCATGACTTTCTTCCGTAGTGACATGAA
Source organism: Viscum album (assembly GCA_963277665.1). Taxonomy (NCBI): domain Eukaryota; kingdom Viridiplantae; phylum Streptophyta; class Magnoliopsida; order Santalales; family Viscaceae; genus Viscum; species Viscum album. The sequence continues at coordinate 510,013,885 of OY728142.1, read as the reverse complement.
AAGGTACAATTTATCTATACCCTCAAACTCTATGTCTCATTTATAATTTTTTGTATAGAGTTTCTATTGAATGTGTGAATTTCTTATGAAGCTGAATGTTTTGGACCTTCTCTACTATAACATAGACAATATCAGGTCCCAATAGCTTCCACTCGTTAACTTAATCCTATCATATGTTAGTTTGAAACCTCTTCGCATACAGAGCCTCAAAAGTTCTATTTTAATGTTTGAATCAAAATTATTGTTTTATGACAATTGAACTATGAAAAGTGACTACTACCAATATCCATGGAAATATATAAAACATGATATCAAAATATCATCCAATGTTTGAATGGTTCATTAAGACTGATAATATGTCTCGGTGTTATAAAAATTATGCATCTCTATTCTATATCCAATTATCTTTTAATATTTCTAGAATACCTTGAGATAAAACTCTAGATATTAATTACATACAATAGAGAGTGGAACTCCATGAATTCATAACAATTAACTTTGAATATAATTTTGGTTTTGTTAATAGATAAATCTTACATGAATGAAATTAAATGAATAGACTTAATAAGGCCATCGACTACCACCAAGATGGAATTATTTCTTTTAAGAATCCTCAGGTGTCCTATAATGAAATCGATGGTTGTGTTTTCCCATTTCAATCATTGTATGGGTTTTTTTCATCATACCATTAGTATTTTTTCATTATTTTTTAACATTCTGTAATACCGTTCATTGAGATGAAAACTCTATAATATCAATCTTCATGTTATCCAACCGGAATATTTACTTCAAATATCTAAATATCTTAGTGATTCATATATGAAAAGATAAGTATGGTATATGAAAAAAATTCTAGATCTTCCCTCTTCAATTCTAGTTTTGATGGGGCATATATTTGGGTTCAAAACCTTATCACTCTATCTTAGGAAAGGTTGAGGTTTGTCATATTTTCTTCCTTATTCTGTAGGAAATCATCATATTTGTGGCCTCCATGATCATTTCTATAATAGATGGTCGAAAAATTATTTCATAAAGTTAGGATGAATATCCTTTTATTATTTTAATATCCATCCTTTTCATTTCCAATAATATTGGATCCCTTTTAATCCTCATCATAATTCCATTGTTGTGTCCTTTCTACTTAGACGTTCTATAACTTTGTTCACCATTCCAGGATGGTAATAAATTGATCATTTATAATCATTGAACCTGTAACCAAATTTTTGAAAGTATACTAAGCTCCATTTGTGTGAATAAATACATACAGCCTTCATAGTCTATATATATGTCACTCAATTCTCTATATATATAATGTCTCAAAATCATCATTGTAATAATCTCTACAATTAATTCCATATCATGTTTTTGGTAGTTATAATCATTGATATTAAAGGTTAGAGTAATAAGATATAAAATTTTAATATTTATTGAGTAAAAAACCTATGACTTTTTGGATGTGTTACTATTGATCAAAAATACTTCCCCACTATAGGGAATGCAAACACATGTGGATTGATTAACCTCTCTATCAATTCAATAAATCTTTTATCATATTCTTTTTTCTAGAAAATTGTGTCTCCCATCCATGTAATATTGGTTTGTGTTATATAAAATTATAATAATTTTAAAGTAAATCAATGATAGTACCTATTTAATCAGAGAAAAATAATGATTTCAATATCATATATTGGTCTGTTCCATCCTTCAATTTCTTTTGTTTTTTTGTCCCATATATATCCTTCTGTAGGTGATAAAATAGTATAACAAGGTTTCATCTTATATAAAAAATAATATTTACTACACATATCGTATAAATTTTCCTTCTTCAAGGTCTTTAGTATAATATTTAAATTCTCTTAATTTTCTCCCATTCTTTCGAAGTATATATGAATATCATATATAAAGAATACAAACAAACTATTGAGGTTTTCCCAAAAGCCTCTATTTGTTAATTCCATGAATATTTCGGGAGCATTAGAGTGTATAAATGGAATCATTTTGAAATTATAGTGCTTATATGGTGTATGAAAAGAATTATTGTGGATATCCTCTTTCTACACCATTAATTAATAATATCATGATCGAAGATCCACCTTAGAGAAGTATTGAGATCAATATTACTATCTAAATAGATTATCAATTTGTGGAATATGGTACATGTTATTTATCATGATTTTATTGATAATGAGATAATCAAATAAGTGGTTCACTGACCCATTATTCATCTTGATGAAGAGGACAGGTACAAACCATGGTTATGTACGTGGGAATATTATCCCCGTATCCAAATTCTCTTGTAATTGATTGTTTATCTCATCAAGTTCATCTATGAACATTCTATATCGAGGCATAGATATTTTGAAATATATGGGATTGAGATCTATTATGAACTCAACTTCACAACTATGGGAAAGACTAGGAAATTCTTTTGGAAACTAATTAAAAAATTATATTATAATTGTAATGTCATTAGGGATGAAATTTTCTATATTGTTGTATTTTAGAACGTATATGCCTGATTAAAATATAATAATATCCATGACTGAGATGTTTATACTAAATAATAATAATCCTAATCTCTTCATATGTATTTAATATGAGGCATATTTGTGAAGAAGGGTGTGGTTTATTTTAATTGGTAATTTATTTTGGATAAATATGGGGAAAATAAATTTTTTCCCCAAAACAACATAGAATTACGATAAGTGGTGTATCTCAGTGTTTTCATGGAATGTCAGCCAGAAAATGTGTTCATGGGATGAGTAATATAATTAGTATGTAAAATTTGAGCCATTTTTTCATAGATAACTTGGCTTCCATGTTTCATCTTGTGGTTTGAATTGTTCTATCTAACATGAGGGATAAAAAATAATATGTAGAACTAAAATAAAATAGTGTGTTCAGTATACATAAAATATAAAATATCCTACATGTAACAAAATTTTTATTTGGATCCAACTAAGTCTTTATAATGTAATATACCCTCACTTTATCTGTAGTCCATAGTGGTTTTTATCATTGTTTTTTATAAAAAACTCTTGGCATAGGTCATTAATTCTCATAGTGACCATATTCCTTATAGTTGAAATATTAGACAATTAGATGAGGTTTGATTTGATAAATTCTATCTTCCATCTTTTTGGTGGTTTTACCCCATCATTAATCACTATATATGTGCCCATATTTCCTGTACCCAAATTATTTACATGTCCCCATCAAAAATTTATTGGAATATTTCTTTACACAATTTTGATAAGTGGGATGTTGTACTTTCATTAAATCATTATATTTCTCTATCATAATTAAATAATTAACATCCATTTTCTTCTTCTCATCCCCATGCGAACCTTGAGATTCATTGATCTCCATACCAAATTTGATGTCTTATAAGACAATATCCTTGAATATATCAAAATATTAATGGATATATATCTTTAAAAAGTCAGCTTTATCCCTAAAAAAGTAATAAAATTTAGTTTTGAATATAATTAAATATATGGAGGCATATCATGAAAGTATTTTTATGTTTTCCATGTACAACACGAAGGAAATCCATCACCATTATAAGTTGAAGAGTTTGGGGAAAATATTTGTTTTTAATTCATTCCAATTCATCACTATGATCTCCTCCTTATGGTTCATATATTTTTACCAAATATCACCATTGACTAGTTATTCCATCTATATGATATATAACCAATGAATAGTTTTTTTAATAGATAATTTAATGATAGAGAAGATATTTTCAATATATTTGATACTTTTCATTGTTATTAATTGATAATTGGATCCATGAAAATTCAAATTTCATTGTAACATAAAGGTTTCAATTCAAATTTTCAATTTCATAGGGGTATTTTGGAATTACACATTTTTCAAGTTTAAATTCAGAACATGAGTTAATTGAGAATGTATTATAAACACTTTCATGATTCTTTTTCCCATCGTGTTGGGAATCTCATTTGGGGAATCATCACATTTCCTCTTACATTGATTATTGACTTTATTCCACCTATTTCTGGTTGTTGAATATAAATAATGTAAAAATTTGGGATTTTTATTTTTATACTATTAAAAATATAAATGGTAAACTATGAAGATTAAAGGGATAACTCTTAAATTACAGATATTTTATAGACTATGAATTTCAAGGACTCAATCTATGTTATCATGAACTATTTCCTAACAAAAAAAATTATGGCCATATTTATTTACAGAATAATGGTTCATAAAGGGATTTTGAAATTATCAAGGCATATCCCGTGGGAGTGTAAAACCAAGAGCGTATAAGGCGCTATTTTCATGTTTTACGTCCTAGTGGAGTCCAACTCAATGAGTCATTTTTAGGGTTATTACGCCAATTTACCTTTGTTCTAGAGCCACATAAACTTGTAGTATCTTTAAATGGATGTATTTTATTAGAAAACAACATAATCTATACATTACCAACATTTAGGGAAGTTTTACTATGTTTAGTTCTGTCTCTAGGAATTCCACATGTTTTTTCAAATCTTTGTACCAAAATTAACTTATCTTACCTCTGATAACAACTATGAAAACCCATGTCAATAATAAACATAATTTAATGATATAGTATAAATAAACATATAGTACAACCCAAATATCATGGGAGCTAGTGTATTTGTTAAAATAGGTATATATAATAATAAATTTCAATATAATTACATTAACATTATTGGAAAATTCTTTATCATGTATCTAAAAATAAATCGTTCATCTAAAACTAGACAGGATAACCTATGGACATACATAAAAAAGTTGGGAGCTATAAAGCCCTTTACATAAATAAAAAACTGATGGAACAATGTACAGTAGTACATGTTAACCAAGGGGAATACCAATGAATCATAAAATTGGTTAGAATAATAATATTGTATAATGTGGCATGATGAACATAATAGCATAAAGGGAACATATGAGTGTAGAGTCATCATAAAACATGACATCATAAAATTAATTCAAGGGTAAATTCAAGATAAAATAGAATAACATGATTAGGATAACATTATGTACACCCTTAATGGATTCTCATTTGATAAAAACATTACCCAATTCATTTTTTGGGCTATATAATTCAGAGCCCACCCATAGTAATCTTATCATGTACATATATAACTGTGCCACATAGATAATTCATCATAGGATAGTATTTAAAAAAAATCAACCCCAATATTAAAGAGTTTGGGTAATTAATGAGACATCCAAAATAAATCACTAACTGGTACATTTAGATTAATTACCTTGATTGTAAATGTGGATGAGTATTTACAACACAAATGTTTTGCGTGTAAAATCACAGTATAATTTTGACAGCATAAAGGGAATACATAGAGATTAATTGAGGGGATTAATGTGAGTGAATTGTATCTCTAATAACTCAAGTATAATAATGAGACTAATATGGATGTGTGAGAACATATCCCAATATAAACAAGTGTAAAATAATAAGAATAAATTAAATGACGTGCTTGAATAAAAAGAGGAAGGAGATGTTTTCTTACCATGAGAGGATGCTTCTAAAATATTTTGGGGAGATTCATAGGATCTTTGGGTAACCATGGGAGGAATATAGAGCGGAAAATTCAGATAAATTTCATTAACCAAGGGGTTTTTATTAAAAATTAATCGAATTATTGTTTTTTTATATAGGAAAATAAAGAAGATTTCATTATAGATTTCTAAGCATAAGTTTAGAATTCTCTATGAAAAAAAAAATCAAAATCACCAAACTTCCAATGGATTTCCCATGTTCTTCCTCAAATTAGAGTTGTTCTCAATATTTTATAAGTCTATCTACCTAACTTATTAAAATAATTCCCTTTTTGATGTGGAAGTGAGACGTGTTTATAATTTTTTTTAAAATCATAATGTGTAATATAAGTATCACAAGATTCATTATAGTATTATAAAATTAAATATATAATTTGAACAGATAATTATTTTAAATAGGAAATATATATTTTTCTTTTGATACATTTTATTTCATATATTTCATCACTTTTATCCCATTAAGATTTTATAATACATAACCTATTTATAATGTATTTAATTTTTACCCAAATATTCGACTATCTTATAAAATTATGAAAAAATATCCAGTGGATAATATCTATGTGATGATTTATAATTTAATATTTATTTAATCAAAATATCTTTCTAAATAATTGAATTTATATTTTTTATCCAATGTGTCCTTTTTCAAAAATTCTGACTTTTTGACAATAATAGTTTTATAACAAATATAAAAATTATATTTTACATTGTACAATTATATAATAATGTATATTTTAAAAATAATATTTTATTATAATATTTTATTTAAATATATATTTTTTATAAAATTCATAAATTATTCAAAAAACATTTCTTGATTAAAATTTTATATTTCTCAAAAATTAAATTTTAATTTCATCATATCAGATTCTATTTTTTATCTAACTCAATATTTAATCATTTAAAATGTAATATTAAAATGGGATGGATATAATCATTATTTTTATACAAAATAAATATCATATTTCATACTATTAGGTTCTAGTTATATATCACTTTATTATACCAATGAATGCCCTTCCTGTAAATAGTGTGATTGTGACATCATCATGGGTTAGTTGGATGAAAATAGTTTTTGGTTGTAATCTTGATGGATTTAAATTCTAATGTAAATGGTTTTTTTATATCATAGTTTTTGAATATCTTCTTTGTCTTGGTCATGGGAACATCTCAGGAATTTTATCCCCCTAAAATGATCTACTAAAGGGTCTTCATAGGGTATGATTAAGTCAATCGGGGTCATTACATTCTCTTCATGCGTCTAATGGAATTTCTCAATAGCCCTTAATATAGTAATCTTAATGGTCACTATACAATGGCTATATTATCCAAAATTATGATGCTTAATGGCCTTTTGAATACAATATACTATAGTTTTCCAAAATAACTAAAGTAGTGATTTTTTTCTATAACATAATTACTTGATAAATATTTTATTCATTCAAAAATAGAATTTAATTTATAAATTTTATGGTCATTAATTGACATATTCTTTTGATATTATTATGCAAGGTTATAACCTTATTACATTAGCATTCATCTTTAACCGACACATAATGCATCATATTATACCAGATACTTCATTATTGAGTTATGGAAAATCATTATAAATATTTATTCATGTGTTTTATTTAAATTCATGTATACAATATCATGTCATTGATACCATATAAATCATTTCAAATTTTATGTCAAGGAATCATTATTGATGCTAACATTGAATGTTTTAAAATATGTAATGATAAATAAAAAAAATTTAGAATATTTAAATATAATAAAAATTGTTGGATTCTTTTAAGATATATTAATAAAAAATATCACTTTATCTACAATTATATTATCCTCCATTGACACATGAATGAGATAATTTATTTCAATGATGAATAAATGATACCTTAAAATTTTAACATTAAATTTACGATTTCACATATTCTCATAGAAAATTTCCTTTCATACTCATTTAGTAGTGGATAATATATAAAAATATAATAAAAACAAACCTTATAAAATACTGATTATTGGTGGAATAATTTATTTATTGAGGCTGTAAATAGTGTAGAAGAATTAGAAAACTAAAAAACATCTTCATGAACTGATAACAGTTTTAATAGATTTTACATGAAATATTTCAAACATTATCCACCCATAAATAAGAGATTTTTATCAAGATTATCATCTAAACTAATATAAATATCAATCCCAGAATGATGATTAAATAATTCTATGATATGAGAAATTGGATACTCGTTCAAACTATTGGTCTACTTCCTCTTATAGTAATCAACAAAAAACATCAATCATCAACCATATTTCATGTGAATAAAACTGAAACACTCAATACTGAGGTAATTATAAAAATAAAACTTTAATTTTTAGGGTCCTCAGGATAAATATTTAATTTTCATAGCTCAGTTTGATAATAAGAAATACATATCTTCAATACCCCTTACACAAAGTTGATATGAAGATCAACTATCCTCTCTAGAGGAATTCCTAATAAATCCATAGTGAAAAAATTAAGAGAACTTTTCTTCACTTGATAAAAATTATCCCATGCACCCCCTTTAGATATTCAAATGACCAAAGAGACTATTTTGGATTTGATATCCCTAACCATCCCTATATATTTTTTAAATAAATCTCATTAAAAAAATATTTCTTCAATTAAAGAATAAATTACATATATGAATAAGGTAAAAGAAACACATTTAAAATAAACAAACAATGAGATCCCTAAATCATGTTATTTAGTCCATTTCCATGATTATCTCATACATAGTCTTATTAAGAATAAAAATTTATCTATGAGTGTTTATAGTTACATAAAATTATTTAACACTAATTGAATATTATTATTACTTCATCCCACAAACCAAAAGTCATATTATCAATCACCATTCCCATTGAGATATCTACATTTAAACTACCAAAAAATTTATAATAGAGTGAATAATCCATTAAAAGTTTTGTATAAAAAATAATAGAAACCATAGGAATTGTACCTCAAAATTTTAATGCATTTAATATCCATTTATGAGTATTAATTTAACAATTAATTGGAGGATCCAAGAACAATAAATATATAAAGGTATATATCCAATAATATTTATCAAGGTCATATATTTTTACAACTTCCATTGAGTATCTAGAGCCTATCTGTAGTGATTTGGTTTTTTAGATGAGACAGAAATACATTTTGAGATTCAGAGTCCTGAGAAATCTTAAAGCGTAAAATTGTAAATTTATCCAAGTATATGTCCATTTACAAATTATATTATGGTTATATTGATTCATTATTGTGGTTTTTTCCCATGGGAAAATCCAGTGTGGAGTATCTGGTGTTGTGGGGCCTTGATAGTAATAATTTTGTTTTGTGATTTAACGTTTATATATTATAAATCGACTAAAATATGGGGGAAATGATATTATGGTGGTGTTTCGAACATGAATTTTTACCTAGGAGCATTATAATTTGAATTTACGTTAGGGTTTCTTGGTTCAGGACAACACATGTGAAACATATATAAATAAAAAGGTTTATTTAATTAAATTATATAACAATTTTAATAAAATAAAAACCCTAGATACATCCTATAATCTCCACCTTATGTTTTTTTATAGAGGGATAATTACGATTTTTGTAAGTATAAACCATAGACTAAGAAGAAGGTGGAGTGGCTAAATCATGCTGGGATCTTCAATGGGGATTCGATAGAATTATTATAGAAGAAACACGATGACTATGATAGTAATTTAACGATATATAAATTATTCAAAGAGGAGGAGATTTTTGATAACTTTTTCTCCCTTATTTTATTAATTCATTATCAATTTTATTATTGAAAACATACTCTACATGATTCAAACAATTATATATTATTCACTATTTTTCTCTAACACCACCATATATTATTAAATACCACTTCTTGGTTTTCAAACGTATGATCCATGGGTTTTTCTATGGTCATAATTATTTAACCATAATACCTTTCTTTGTGTCTGTGAAAATTCATCAATGGATGGATGAAAAATGTGTTCCCATTCTTGTTCATATCTCTCTATCACAATTATCCCCCTATATATATCCTCTCACATTTATTTTATTCATGTAACATGTGGAATATGGGCCCCAGGGAACCCCTGAGAGCTTTTAGGTGGTCTGCTTTCTCCTTCATGGGGTGTTTTTAGGACAATTTCTTCGAATGAATATTAAATGAAAATAAAAAAACCAATCATGAGTATGATTATATATATATAATAGTATATAAACCTATTTGAGGCTATCTATGTAGCACCCCTATTTTTGGTCATGTAACCATTTCATTAGGATTTTTAAGTATATAAATTATAAGTGGATGATTTTGAGAGTTTATAGAAATTTTAGAGAGTTTATAGAAATTTTTTAGAGTTATTACAACATTTCTATTGTTGCATAGGTGGTTCATGGGTTTTTGAAATAGTGAAGTACTTTCTAGAACTAGTCATAGTGAAATATGGGCTAGAGGTAAGGTGCACGAGAGACACTTAGTGTATACCAACCATGTGGAATCCTAGGGGAAACTGTGTCTTGTTATGCATATGTTTGACATTGATATTTCGCATGGTTGAGACATAGTTTGGTGACCATGCCATCCATTCATGCGGGGGTCATCCTAAACTCAATGGCTAATTCATGGTTAGTGTATCATTTGCCTAACTGTGCGACTAAACAATGTGTGGCAAGAAACGACCTTCTTTAAAAGTTTACCTCACTTGGTTTCCCCGTCAACTCATTTGTTTTCCTCCTATGCGGCCCTAACTCATGATTTTTTATTCCCAAAGTCCAAGGGAGGATCTATCATCAATCTGAAGGTGATTCAGAGGCCTCCCTTGCTTATTCGAAGGTGATTCCTCATGGTAAGTGATCCTTCTTGGTCATTCTTGGTTTTCACCATATATTAACTTCACCCACTCTCTTTTTTATAGATCTACACATTTTATGGGTACATATAAGGTTGTGGATTCCAACTATGATTATATTTGTATTGGATTATGTTAGTGGAAGATATTTAAGGCATGTTGATGGAGATTCAACCTGGATTTGTGATGTTTTTCATCTTGTACTTTTTTGGCCATAAAACTATTGGTAGGTGGCTTCACTCTCATTTCCTGTTTGTTGACTTCAATGCTGTATTGTCACATTGATTTAATTTCTTGTGAAATTTTTGTGCAAATAATGATATAAATACTCTTTATTGGTAATTTAATGTTTCTGGTTAGATTAATGAATTTTTATAATTTGATGGGAAATTTATTTGGGTTCATGATTTTAAAATGTTGATTTTTAAATTTGGAATCATTGTATTTTATAAAATGGTTTGTTGGAAAACATTTTTGAGTAAAAAGTTTTGTTTTATTGAATAGTTTTTGTCATATGTGTATTGGAATTCTTTTTAGGCATACATGGTGTGCCAACATATTGCATTTACAAGGCTTGGTTGAAATATGATACTGTGCTCAATGTCAAATGTGTAATGGAACATGTGATATAATTAACTTATGAAAAATTGGTAGACTAGTGAGAGATAGATCATGACTATGGAACTTTCATAATTATGCACGCATGGTTGGTAGTGTGGATATGTGGAATGGCATGGCAATGCCAAATGGATCTTATGAAATGGTTTTGAAGCATTTTTTGGATATATTATTTAAAAATGTATTTCGACTATAAACTAGTTGATATAAAATTTGTTTACATATATTTCTAAATTATTTTAGAAATTTATTTATATATATATTTTAATATAAATGTTTCTAACTTTTCTATCATTGTGGTGTGAGTAGGTAAGGTCATTTGGGAAAACCTATTATGTGTCAGTACTCACCACATATTTGGAACTAAGGTGCATATTTTGTTTCCATAAATCAATATATATATATATAATAATTAATGTATCATGATTATAAAGAACCAATTAGTGTTAGATTGGAATTTTGGTGAAGTTAAAGAATGGATCATTTGGGGCATGGAATATGGTGGTTGTCTTGGAGTTTTATTCGTTTTTCCACACTACAAACATTAAAATTTAATTATTCCATAGTGGTATATAAATCAAGTAGGATTTTGATAAAAAAATATAAGTTGTATTTAATTTTTCTCATGCATCATATAGTGGTTTGTTTCATTATGAATTTTTTGATAATTTTTTGATTATTAAAGGTCAAATCATCACCCATATATATTGAATCCCTTCAACATTTATTACTCGACTTTCGTGCATTGGGTATGTGGCCTAAGGCCTAGTAAAGTATCACCACCCTCTAAAGATAATGATAATGGGTGGGATGTTACAAATGGTATCACTTTTTTCTAGTCCAGAATTCATATTAATAAAAATTGTAACAACTTTTTCATTTCCTTATGGAACAAGTAGTCATCATTTCTATCAGTCTGGGAGTTGCAAGTGATTCTTCTCTATTATATGAATTGAGATCATATAAATCAGTAGGATTGTTTGGAAATAAAGTATATTGTATAAAAACGAAAATATAACCTATTTATTTTGAACTTAAATCTACTAGGGTGTTGGTACCTAAGTGTTTTAGATACACTTATAGGATATTGAAATCTCATTTCCATTGGTTTAGATAATGTTACAAGCATGACTTGAATCAGAGGAATGACTTACAAATAAGATTGCGTGTTTAATTTTGAGTAATGATATTTGATTTGGTGTAATGTGTTGATTTTTGAAAGTTGTTGAAATTTTTTTCAAATGAATTATTATGAAGAATATCACAATTTTGGTATTTTGAAAATAGTTTTATCTTCAAAATAATGTAGAGATTTTTTCTTTAAAAAATGGATGAACATGGAAAATGGTTTGTTTTGGAATGTAATGTTGTGATATTTGATGTAATATAATTTGAAATGCTAAGACTCTTGTTTCTTAGGGCTAGGAATTGTGACGTTTGTGGTAAGATTAGAAAATGGAACACTATTGGCATCGTAGAAACCAATCGATAGAAACTATGGAGAATGTGGTTGAACCTAGGAAACAGGTGAACCAAAATCTTTATTATAGTATTTTTCAATCATTTCAAGGTGAGGACATAGAGAAATATAGGGATGATTAATGGAAAGTGGATCATTCCATTTAGATCTAGAAGAAGAATCAACCCATCATCCAGTGTGATTCAGATAGAAAAGGATAAAGTGTGGTAGAATATGATGAATCATATCTTAGATTTCATTAGTACACTAGTGGAGATAATATTCATTCTAGTGGTGTATATGATGAAATATTTTTCATTCTAGTGGCTGGATCTAGTTGTATATGCTAATGTAAATCGAGACCTCGGTTTGGAATATTTTGAGGAATTGTTCAACAAAAAATTCTATACTCGCATGATAAAGAATCAATTGAAAATATCTTTCTTCAGTCTAAAGTAGGAAAACCACTCTTTCACCGAATAATATTCTAAATTCCTAAATTTTGGGTTATTTTCATTCAAATTTTATACCAATGATTCCTTGAAGGTATGAATATTCAAATCTAGGAAGAGACAGGACATTCACTCAAAGATTTTTATACTTTGTACTACTTACAATATACAAATGGTCAATCGAAAAATAGTGGTTGAAAGGGAAATCTGATATGTTATAGGAGTAAGAAGTGAGTTTATATGTTTGGGAACCAGTGTTAACTCTAATGTCGGGAGTAAGTCAAATAGGGACACCTGCATCTGAGGTGGGAGAATGAATCAAAATTAGATAACATGATCAGTAAACAATCCTCAATGGCCAAAGAACAAAGAGGGATATTTCCAATTTGGTCCATTCAACCACATTAAGATTGAGTGAAAACACCACTAGGATAATTCCATTATTGAAACAAGATGGGTAATGATTAGTGCTACTATTGTGGCACTCTGAGGTCATGTGGTAGGGAAACGTCTCAGGTATCATAGGCATAATATGCTTCTACTAGGCGAGGGTAGAATAAATAATATGATTAGTATAATAGTAAATGAATACTAATTATAAGAATAACTTAACCCCTCCAAAAGGGCATTTCAGAAGGCCAATAATGAACAATGTGCACTAATGACATAATTATACGGAGCTAAGCATGATATTTTGGATGATCGGGCTGGGCCATCTATGGTGAGAGGTATAATTATTTTCAATTATACCCTTATGAATGTTTCTTCAATACGGTTTCCTCACCTCCCTTTATATATTCTTGTAGTATTGAATTTTTTATGTTAAAATTTAGATGATTCCCTCTATCATAAGACTTCAAACTCCTCTTGGAAAAAGGGAATGATATGAAATGTTGTGTTGATCATGTCTTACAACCATTGATGAATTTGAGATGAAATGGAGTTTTTTTTCACTAGACATATATTTCTATGTTGTTATCTTAGGTATGAATTGGTTTACAACATTCAAGGCTCACATCTACTGTTATACCAGGAAGGCCAATTTCACAACTGAAGATGGTGTCAAACATCTCTTTTGAGGAGACCATTGTGTAATGACATGTACAATAGGATTGTTCAAACCTGTAGTTAGAATGATCTCATACTAGTTGGTTTCATTGAACTTTGAATTGGTGGAAGAGATTGACCGTAACTGTTTTCCACTTTTTGTGGTCATGTTTCTAGTTGTGTTTACTGAAAAGTTCTCTATGATACCACTAGTAAGGGAAGTAAAGTTTATGATTGATATACTCCTAGGAACTAGTCTAAAATCACTTCCATATTATCAGATAGAATTGATAGGATCAAGGGAAAAAAGTTATTTTGGGAAAACCGGAATGCAATGGTTTCATTCGGCCAAGCACATCTATTTAGGAAACAGTAGTCTTGTTCGTGAATAAATCTGATGAAACTCAAATACTATGTGAGTTTTATCATAAGCCTAACCATGTGATGATTAAGAATAGGTATTGACTTAAATTAATTGATGATATGTTCAATAAATTGATATAATATTAGTTGTTCTTTAATATATAATTTTAATTAGGATAATGGTAATTTTGAGTTCGAAATGAGGATATTCCAATAATAGCATTTAGAAAGTGATATGCACATTGTTAATATTTGTTAATTCCTTTCTCCCTTACGAATTCAACATGTTTATTTATATTATTTTTTAATAATATATTTTAGTGATATCTATATTCTTTTGTTGTGGTGTTTGTGAATGACATAGAATTATTTTCGAGGACAAAAGCTAAGCATGAGAAACACTTCACAATAGTGTATGGAATATTGCGAGAAAATATTTTATATGATAAATTAACAAAGAGTGTTTTTTGGATACAAGAGGTATTATTTCTTGGAAATGTTATTTATGTAATAGGTGTTTCATTGGATCCATAAATGATAGAAGGAGTTATCACTTAGAAACTTCTGAAGAATGCCTTTGATATAGAAACATTTCTTGGCCCGGTTGGTTATTACTGATGTTTTGATCATGACTTCTCCTTAATAAATTATCCTATTAAAACAATTATAAAGAATAATTTTCAATCCATTATATGAATAATTTTATATGTATTTCCATGAGCTAATGGTTTACCTTACATCAGCACCTATCATGATATTCCCGGAATCAATTCAAGGGCACAAGGTGTATTATGATGCTTCGAGGTATAGGCTGGGGTGTGTTCTCTTGAAAATATATCAGGATATTTATTATGGATTGTGAAATATTTTAGTGCATGAGAAAAACTTCTAAACCCATGATTTAGAGCTAGTTGTTGTTGTCCATATTTCGAATATTTAGTTTCATTACCACTTTGGTGAGAAATTTGTTGTCTTTACAGATCATAAGATCTTGAAACATATCTTTAACCACCCAATGTTTTTCAATGGAAATTCCCTTCTTATATTTATGTCATAAAATCTCATGAAAACACAATATAATTTACTACTAAGTGCTATGTGACCTTTTAACAGAAGTTTGTCACTTCTGTGTTTGGAATCTTTAAAATCTAACACACACAGTTGTGTTCAAGATGATTTTTGGAGTCTAATAAAACAAAAATAATTTTTTGTGAACAGTAACAAACCCTTATTAAAATTAACATACCCTTATGAATATGTATATACCCTAATGAATATTAAACTTACCAATGATAGTATAAAAATAATATTCAAGTGAATTTATGATGTACCTATATTTTAGAATAAGTAAATGAATGTTTTAGAACTGTTTTTTAGTAATAAATAATGATTTTAATTATATGTTAATGTAATCATATTTGGAAAATTATTTTTGAAAAATGGACTTCATTTTTGGATACTACATTTCAAAAAATGGTTGGGGTAAATTTTTGGTATTTTTCAGAGATACTTGAATTTTTTTGAATAGTGAAATACCATAATTTAAAAAATAAGATAAATAAGATAACTATAGAGTCATGTGTGATGTTCTGATGATGTAAGCCCACTTGGTTTGGAATCGCATGAAAAAATTACTATTCTTTTCCATTTATGACTCACTATTCCTTGTCTTAGGTGAAATTGATAAACTAATGAATTTTATATTAAGGAAACTCGTCTCCCCTCCACTATAAATACCACCCTTCACATCCTCCTTTCCTCACTCATCTCAATCTTGAATCCTTGTATAAACTCTGCCCAAACATCTTCCCTAGCCCCTCCCCCACGTCCAAGATTATCTGGTCTCATTAAAAGACCAAGAATAGGCCCTTAGGGAGGATCTCAAGATGAGGATTCAAGAGGCAATTTCTCTCCCTCTTCTCCTTTAATTCCCTTCCAATTTCAAGTTCTTTTATTATTCTCTCCCCACCTATCTTTTTTAAAATGGTATGTTAACTCCCGTATCATGAATATAATGGAATTTTATGATACTAATGGGATATTATATCATCCAACCCATTTCCCTCTTCCTTTTATTTTATTAAAGAGAACGTTGTCCGTGAGGTGTTAATTTATCACCTTCAAGAATGACATGTTTTCTTCTTCCATATCTACCTTCATATCTGGTTATGAAACCATTTTTATAGTTGAAACTGAATATTTTATATGTATTCAGTCCTATTTGATGTTCTGGAGATAACTGATTTACATATTACTAAGTGATAAATTAAAACAAGTTCATTGTGATAGAAAACAGCCTAAATTAACCCAAACAATCATCATTTTATTTTTATCTAATGATTCATCCACATGGTATAAAATATAATTCATTATAAGATCATTTTAAATTTATTAATGTCATTAATTACATGTAACATCAGTTTTTTATGTTTACCCATGTTCTACCTGAACTTCAATTTTTGAATACAAGTGAACCACCCAAGAAAAACAATAAAAATGAACATCCCCAAACAATGTTTTTAAATACTATAAGTGATCCAAATTAAAATAAAATGACATAATGAAATCATAATAGACCTTATTTATTAATAAAATTTTATTAAATTTTTAATTAATGAATATAATGTCATTATAGAGGACATTAAAGAGAAAGAATCATTCAGATACAAGGTAAGGGGAAAATATCGAACCCAATTTTCTTTCTTTGGGTTCTCCCTCTTTCACCCCAATTTGATATGGTCACTTATTAAAAATCATTTATTAATAATTATCTTACCTTGTTTAGGATATACATGTTTTATAATGAATATTATGTCAAACCAAATGTTTTCCAAAAGAACTCATCTTTTAAGAACTCAACTTTTACCTCTCATTCATGGTTGATGGTTCTTGTATCAAGTATGATGTTCCCTCTTTATTTTGGGTACCCAATGTTTATGAATGTATTTTTATGATATGAAACCCATTCCTTACCATGGGTTAGTAATGTTTATTATTGATACATTTTCTATGTATCATGCATGATAATGATAATATTACGAGGTGACATGTGTGCCCTAAATTATATAGCGCAATATGAATATTTGAATTTGACGGGTGCACCCGGAATTATACAGCGCTCCAATGCATTGGGTAAGTGATTAATCTCATTAGTAAATGTGAAATGATTTGGACATGATGCTAGCTTTTTTCACAATTATGTGTTGTAGTTAAACACTAAGACATCATGTTTCATTTTTATGCACAACCACATTTCAAGTCTTATATTTATGCTTCCTATCATGTTCATGATCTTTTTCCCATGTTATTATTATTCTCACCCCATTATATATTGTTTTTATTTTTCCTCTTACTGGGATTTTAGCTATCCTTTTTTTATATATATATCCTATGGTGACTACATGTACTAAGGATAGGTCAAGTACCAATAAGAAACTTGTGATGATGGAATTAAATGATTGTTTATGATTTATGTTGTAAAAGTTATGAATGGTCCTAGTTTGCACAAGACACTAAACAATTGGATCCTATATGTGTAATACTATTTTTTTGTTTATCTTTAAAATTATGTAATAGTATTGTAATTAAATGGTGGGTCTCTATAGTTGGTATTAGAGGGAGGTTTAATTAATTTGGTAATTATGATTAGTAAACCCTAGAGAAAACATATAGCATGAGACTAAGTATAAATATGCAAACTAGAATATTTACAGAGGGATCCCATATGATATGTTTTTGGTATAAATTTTTTAAATGAATAATTTATTCATGACATGTTTACTTATGTTTTGTTCTAACCTTTTCTATTTTAGAAAATTGTGGGAACCAGGAGAAATCAGGCCAACAACTCATGTGAGGGCCAATGAAACGATTTCCTGAATGACATACCCAATGATTTGGGAGGTAGAGTATAGAACTTCATGGAGATTCTTACCCAATTATCTCAGGTCATGAGAAATAACCATAACAATGGAGAACGTCCTCCTTCATCAAAGATGGATCAACTGGATATCGAATGTCTTATGCGGCAATGACCACCGACATTTAATGGATCTTCTGATCCCCTAGTTGTGTAATAGTAGGTCAACTCCATATAGAAGATATTTTATTCTCTTCACTGTTCTGAGATGGAGAGGGTGACCCTAGACGTTTATCATCTAGATGGAGAATCCGATCAGTGGTGAGATTTGATTAAGAATACCAAGCTGAGGGAGGAAATTGAAGAGATGGAATGGGAAGACTTTAAGAAAATGTTTCATAATAAGTATTTCCCACGAACTCTTCCTAGAAAGATGGAGAGAGAATTCATAGAGCTCAAGAAAAAAAAGAAGGAGAATCTATCACAAACTACAAAGCTAATTTCACAAGGATTACAAGGTACGCTTTAGGTTTTTTATCAACAGTGAAAGCAAAATTGATAGATTCTTTACTGTATTAAAACAACTCCTTCGAAAGGATCTTGAAATTTGAGACTTTGGGACTTATGAAGAAGTTTTTCGATGTGCTCTAAATGTAGAGATGGAATTTGGAGAATGGTCCCATGGATATGGTGATAAGAAATCAAAGATAGAGTTTTAAGCAGGTGGATCTAATGATAAAGGTGGGATAAAAACTCAATGACCCAGATGCCAAAAATGTGGGAAGTTTCACCATGGGAACTACCTCAAAGGGATGGGGAAATTCTTCAAGTGTGGGAATGAAGGGAATCATGCTCAAGAGTGTCTAAAATACACTAAAATGGAGAAGAATGTAGACGATGAAAGGAGAGAACCACTCATGGTTCAATGCTACAATTGTAGGGAGCTGGGGTAATATGAAAACCAGTGCACTAAACCTCTAGTTCTTGAGGGTAATCAGCGTCAACAGCCACCAAATCCAAAGCAACAAGGGAAGATTTATGCGATCATTACTATGGAAGTGCAGAAATATAATGAAGTCATACAAAGTATTGTTCCTATTCACTCAAGAATGGAAAAATTATTATTTGATTCTGGTTCTGCACATTCCTTTTTGTCTTGCAAGATTGATATAACTATATAATCGTAGCCCAAAAACCTTGAAGTAGAGATATCTGTAAAAACACCAAGTGGTGCAATCATTGCAACCCAAGTGTTTGAATCTTTTCCTATTGGAGTATGTGGGAAGATTCTTCTTGTGAATCTCGTAATACTTCCCTTGGAGGAATTCAACACTATAATGGGAATGGATTGGATCTTGTTATATAGATCACATATCAATTATCAAGAAAAGGAATGATCTTTTCATATTATGAACCATCCCAGGATTCTCTACAAATGCAAGGAAGATCATGAACCTCCTTTGAAAAGTACTTCATCTGTGTGGATGTTGATTCCCTACGAAGAAGCATACATCTCCCAAATGGTTGAGTTAAAGAAAATGTGCAACCATGAGGAAATTCCCATCATGAGGGAATAGATTTATGTATTTCCCAAAGAGTTACCCTGAATTCCCCTAGATGGTGAGGTAGAGTTTTCAATAGAACTCATACCCGGGACTACTCCAATATCAAAGTGTCATTATAAGATGGATCCTATCAAACTAGAGGAGTTAAAGAATCAGCTTCAAGGTCATCTGGATAAAGGGTTCATACACCCTAGTGCAACAAATTGGTGTTCACCAGTGTTCTTTTTGAAGAAGAAGGATGGAACAATGTGGTTGTGTATCAATTATCGAGAACTCAACAAGATCACCATAAAGAACAAGTATCCTCTCCCAAGGATTGATTACTTAGTTAACTAGTTAAGAGGAGATCAATACTTCTCAAAGGTGGATCTTCGTTCTAGATATCATTCAGCAAAGTTGAAGAAGGAAGATATTTCGAAGACTGCCATCCGTAAAAGGTATGGCCACTCTGAGTTTCTGGTGATTCCCTTTGGACTTAATAATGCCCCGACAATCTTCATGGATTTTATGAATAGAGTCTTTAGAAATTACCATGAAAAATTTGCGGTAGTGTTTATTGTTGATATTCTCATCTACTCCAAGATCAACGAGGATCAATAAAAACATCTAAGATTAGTGTTGGCAACATTAAGGAAGGAGAATTTGTATGCCAAGTTCAGAAAGTGTGACTTTTTAATGAAGCAAGTCACGTTCTTGGGACATGTGATCACAAGTGAGGGAATTTCCATGGATCCTTCAAAGACAATGTTGATTGAGGAATGTCCCAGACCCTCTAGTTTCACCAAAATTGGTAGTTTTATTAGATTAGCTGGGTACTACTGACATTTTTTGAGAAACATCTCACGATTGTCAAGCCCGCTAACTAAGTTAACAAGGAAACGGGTAAAGTTTGTCTGGATAGAATAATATGAGGGAATCTTCAAGGAGATAAAGAGAAGGCTGATCGCTGCACCTATAATCACACTACTAAAATGTGGAGAAATTTTTGTGATATACATTGATTCTTAAAAGAAAGGCTTGGGTTGTGTACTCATGGAAAATGATAATGTGATAGCCTACGCCTCACGACAGTTGATGATCCATGAGCAGAACTACCAGACACATGATCTAGAGCTGGCAGCCGTGATTGTTTCCTTGAAAACATGGTGGATGAAGTGCCCAGATCAGTGTGAATCACTGAGAGGGGGAGGGGGTGAATCAGTGATCCTTTAAAACTTTTTACTAATTGATTCTTAATCAATTAAACCTCTATGGCTTGTTAAGGCCTCGATCCACTCTTCTTGTATCTCTCAACCTTTCCCGGATAATGCAGTAATGAAAAGGCACAGGACACAAGGATTTACAAGGTTCGGCACTAAAGGACTACATCCTTGCCATGCATTCCCAGCATGGATTCTCCCATTATAACTTGTTAGAATTACAATGGTCGATACAGAATCCCACTGTATCTCTCCTGAGTCCCACAGGAGGGTCTTTATACTGCGTCCCACAGTGTTACCAAAGTCCCACTGGCCTGCTCCAGAATCCCACTGAAGACTTCTTCTACCTGAGTCCCACAGGGTCTTCTACTGGCTCCTCGAGTCGCACGAGTAGCTCTTCTTCACTTTAAGCTTCTTCAAGTAACTTCAGCAGCCTGGGATAAAGGGTGCTGGCCTTGCTCTTTACCTCTGATCACTTGTGATTATAAGGTGTTCTCGTCTTGCTCAGGCTTTATCACCTTCTTCTAAGGATGACCTGGCTTCTCTCCAGCTACTGAATACTCAGACAATTGATATCTTTAACTTCAGTCTGGTCCAGTCTCAGTTCACTTCAAAATCATGCACTGAATGCATGGAAGCTCTTCATCTTCATGCACTGATAGCATGGCCTTCTCAATTCTTCAAGAACCTCCTGGTCTTGGACAACTCAAATGCACACCACTGATTTGGATCTGTTCACGTGTGCACGTGCATGCATGAATGCATGCACTTTCCCTTTCCTCTTCTTGGTGCAGTAGACCCACAAAGGGTGTAGTCACTTTAAGCACACACCTTCACTGAACTTCACACACTTTATCCAATTTGTTTACAAACTCTTAAGTGTGTTTTACTTTTGTGTGAGTTGTACTCTTCTTCTACTTCTAGGTGTTTACACTTTTAGTGAACACACTAGGTTCGGCCAAATTGTCTCTTTGCACATACATGTTTCATTTTGCACACACTTGAAACTTGGCCTCTTCCCACTTCTTGTTGCACACCCTTAACCCGTAGGTTGTTCTTAAATTTTGCACACACAAAATGTGTCTTCACTTGGTGCACACACAAGGTGTGTTCTCGACCTCCACTTCCTTTGCACACACACAAATCTTGGTGTAGTTCTTTGTGCAAGCATCGGCCAATCCCTTCTTTGTGCACACACTTAGCCAAAGGCACTTCCACTTTTGTGCACACACTGCCCGTAGGTCATCTTCTTGTTTTGCACACACAAAAGGTGTGGTCTTCTTAGCACTTGGCACACACACAATGTGTGTAAAACACAACCCGAACTCTTACTGCCTTCAAAGGAGGCGCGCAAGGTGCAAGGGGTGTGGCCCTCTTCCTGTCTTCAAATGCCGCGCAGGCTCAAGTGTGCAAGGGTGCAATACCCTCGGGCTCCTTCCTTCTTCAACACTGCCGCGCAAGCCACAACAAACCTCGAGGGCGCGCAAGGTACTTGCGGCCTCGGGTACTTCCTGTCGCGCAAAAGAAAGAAGCACAGGGGACTCCTCCTTCTCCTTCTTCTTGTCGCGCAAAAGAAGTAGCGCGCAAGGAACTTTGCAAAGCCAAAAATGGCTTTGGGCTGCTGCCGCGCAAGTGGTGCGCGCAGCTCAGTTCTTCGCGAGGCACAAGAGCTCTCACGGGACTTCTCAAAATTTCAGCGCATCAGCAAGCATTCAGAATGCCTCGGGTGATCCTTTTATAGGCAGAGGCGGCTTCGCCTCATCCGCGTGATAAATCTCAAACTCCCGAGATCTTCGGATCTTTAAAAATCTTTTCAAATCTTGTTTTCCTTCACTGTTTCACGCGGGCTTCATCTCTTTTACTTTCCTCCTCGTGCATGCGATTTAGAACGCATGCACGGCCTCTGTTTTGGCTCATGCATGCAAAGCATGCTCTCCACGTGGCCTCGGCAACTTCGCATGCCTCGGCCGAACTCCAATTTCCCATACATCGTGTGCATTCTCCTTTTTTATGCATGGAAATGTTCATACGGCTCAGACGAACTCTATGGACGTCTTAGATCCTTCAGAGGTGGCCGGGAACTCGAAAACCGGCGTCGGGTTGCTCCTGGTTCGACGGAGGCCCGCAGGGAGGCTTCGGCATGGCTCGAGGTTGAGGACGAAGCCGGGGCCGTCGGATCAGATCTTCAATGGCCTGGATTAGATCGCGGCGCCGCGGATGGATCGTGCGGCGCATATCAAGCGCGCGATGAGACGGACGGCCAGGATCTCTTCCGCGGGAAAATCCCGCGTCCCACATCGAAACGGCGAGAGGAATTGCCGCGGTTTATTACCCAACCGCTCCCTCAACTCGGCATTTGAACTTCCTCCCTCCCGGTGCCGCCCCGCACCGGGTTCTCTCTGCGGGCGCGCTCTGCGCCCACCTATGCTCCCTGCGGGCGCGCCACTGGCGCCCACTATGCATCCGCTGACACTCGCGGGTGCGCTCATGCACCCCTGCCGCGCTCCTCCGGGCGTGCCCCAGCACCTCTGCGGTGTCTTGGGTGCGTCCTGCCGCCCTGGGCTCGCCCCACGGGTTCCCCCTTGGGCGTGGCGCCTTAGGCCCACATGTGCCTTGGGGTTGAACCCTCAAGGTGTCCACGGGCTGGCCAATTTTTTGGCTAAGGACTTGAATAAGACTTTGTTAAAAAACAAAGTCCTCCATGAAATCAAGCCATATCAAGAGAACCACTTCAAGCCTTTCTTCTCCTTCATGTTCTTCTTGAGAATTCAAGCATTAATCTTCTTCATTAGAATTCCTCCATTCTTTTTCTTAAGAATTCCATTACCTCTCCTCATATGATCTTCACTTAGGATATGGAATTCAAAAGGTTTCTTCTTAATCTTCTTCATCTCCTCTTCCATATGTGTTCAATACTTAGGAGGGACTTCTTGAAGGTTTTTCATCTTCAACCGAACTCCTGAATCACATAACTTCTTCAATTCTCTTTGTTGATCTAATCAGAGATCAATTGGAACATCTTCTGATTCACATGCACTAAGTGATAGTGCATGGACTTCATTAAACCACTTCATCCACTTAGAAGTAGTGAATGGATCTTCTTAAGCTCCTCATGCATTGTCAATACAATGCATGGTCTTCAAATCATGTTGTGACATTGTATCCAGTTGATACAAGTTCTTTGAACTTAAAGAACTGCTCAACAATCGTCAGATTTCCATGGAGAATGTTTCAACCATATTCTCCAATGCCACTTAGTGAATCTCCTAAGTGACATTCCTCTAAGTTCCATGGCCATTCTCCATTCTTTACCAACACCATCACAACCTTTGTCATTCACATCTTGACATTCCTTGACTTCCATTCATTCCAAGACAACTTCATGCCTCATTGACAACAAATGCAACACAGTGCACTTCAATCTCCCCCTTTGTATTTGTTGTCAATACACTCATTCAGCACATATGAATGGGTCAATATGTGTGCCAATATTTTCTCCCCCTTATTGGCAATCAAATGCAAAGGTGTGGTGTGGTCCACTTTCACAAATATCTTCCTCCCTTTGAATAGTATTCTCTTGAAAAACACTGAGAGAGGGATGATGTCACATGTTCTCTTTAGCAAAGAACCTTTAGTAAATCATCTCTAAGTCTACTTGGGCTAACCCGGTGTAGAAAACAAGAGTGATGTAACCAAGGAACTTAATGTTGTCCACATTCACTGTAAACATGTGAGATCATGCTAAGGGGTTGAATTTTTTCAGATATTCAATGAATTGCTGAATCCTGCACATACGTCACAAAACACATTAGAATGTTCAGGTGCAAAGATAAAGATTCCCCTTTCATCTACTTTCTCAAGATGATATTAATTTCAAAACATCATCTTCTCCAGATTGGCTCCCCCTCAAGGGGTGCACTCCATTCAATCCAAACCATCCTCCAGCTGAGAGTGATCATCATCTTCAATTCCCTGCAATGTTAGAACATGTAAATACCAATGTATAAGGGAATAAGATGGAACCTCCTTGGTTCATCAATGTGAACAACAAGGTTGAGAAGATTCTCTCAACCGAGATGTCCCATTTTCACCATTCTTCACACTTACACATTTGATCTCCATTGATGTTTGTGCTGGTGTAGTTCTCAAAACATCTTCATGTGAAACCTTCTTCTTCCCTTTTGCTTTAGCAATTGCCAGAGCTTCATCTTCAACTCTTTGTAGTTCTCTGGCAAGTTGCAACTGATTTGGCCATATGACTAGTAAATCATTTGGAAGTGTGGCCTCAGTTCTGGAAGTTCCACATGGTTCTTTTGATGCTGTCAAGCTACCTCTCTTAGGAAACTTGTTTTCAATCAATCCCTTCTTCTTCTTCTGGATTGATTGTCTGTTTTAGTGCAGTTGGCTTCTATTATATTTCATGGCTTGTTTACAAAGATCCATGGTATGACCATTCTTTCCACAGTAGAAGCACTTCTTGGTGGTCCTTCTGGATGCATCACCCTTCTTGGATTTAGACTCCAAGGACTTCTCTTCCTTTTTCAACATCTTCTTGGGAGCATTGTCAACTTTCTTCTTGCTTCCCAAGGATTCTTTCTGAGCCAGGTTCTGTGATCTTTTCTTCTTTTGAGCTCTGGATACAGTTGGAGATTGACATGTATCTATTTGACCAATTTTGCACACATCCCAGATGTTATCAAGCAATCCAAATCTGTTAGCAGTAAACTGGTGTCTCTGGACCTGTGGATGCTGCTTCTTTCCTTCTGGCTTGCTCCCCCTAGGCATGGGCTTCCTCTGTGCTTTGGCATTTAGTGGATTGTACCAACAATCCTTTGCACAATGCCCATACTTGTTACAACACCAACATTGACCCACAAATCTTGACCTCTTGAGTTCTTCTGATTTTAGGGTACTTTTCTTGACTTGTTGTGCTGTTTCAGGAGAGCTCTGCTTCTTTACTAACTTCATCCATATTTGTTTGGAATTAATCTTCCATCCTGCACTTTTTGTGAAAACACAATTAGAAGCATCAGTACAAGATGGTATGGATGGTACCTTCTTTTTAGAAGTTTTTGCACTTTCACTAGAGGATGTCTTTCTTTTAGAATCATCCTTCTCAAAGCTCACTTGAGTGGCAACATTTCTTCTTCCAGCTGTCTGGGAGGCTTTGGCTTTGGGTGATTGCTGATTTGTCAATATCACCTCTAGTTCTAAGCATTTCATGTTAAGGGAGTTCTTCTCATCCTCAACAGTTCTTAGCTTTCCTTCCCAATTCTCCACCAGTTGTTTCATCTGGTCTTCATGCACCTTCTTCAATTCGTGCAGTGAATTTTCCAGCTCCTTCACCATTTTGAATTTGTCTTTGAATTGAGCATCTCTGACATTCATTGACACTCTGTGCAATTTTTCCAGTGCATGGAAAACTTCTTTGACCACATTCTTAAAGAATTCTTTCTCAGAAAGGCTTCTTTGCAATTCTTCAACAGTGTCTTCATATCTTTCATTGCAAAGAGATACTGTTTCATCTTTGGCCTTCACCAGCTTTCTGAGAGTGTTGGTTATGCCAACCCTTTTAGCCAGTTGATCTTCCATTGCATTGGCTTCTTCTTCTAACTGTGATTTTTCTTCATGAAGATCATGGATGCCTGTAGCTATACACTTTGCCACTTCCATGGGAACTGTCTTCTGAATATATTTGAGTGCACTCTGAAGATCATTCATTGTTTCAACTTCATGACAGCTAGGACATGCTTTCTTCATCTTCTTGGCCTGTTTCTTCATTCTGTTTTTCAGAGACTTGGCAGATATCTCCATTTGAGGCTGTTCTTTCATTTCCTCAAATCTGCACTCCATATAGACTCTCTTGGATCTTTTAGAGGTAACCTCCCTCTAATACCAATTGAAGTGCCCAGATCAGTGTGAATCACTGAGAGGGGGAGGGGGTGAATCAGTGATCCTTTAAAACTTTTTACTAATTGATTCTTAATCAATTAAACCTCTATGGCTTGTTAAGGCCTCGATCCACTCTTCTTGTATCTCTCAACCTTTCCCGGATAATGCAGTGATGAAAAGGCACAGGACACAAGGATTTACAAGGTTCGGCACCAAAGGCCTACATCATTGCCATGCATTCCCAGCATGGATTCTCCCATTATAACTTGTTAGAATTACAATGGTCGATACAGAATCCCACTGTATCTCTCCTGAGTCCCACAGGAGGGTCTTTATACTGCATCCCACAGTGTTACCAGAGTCCCACTGGCCTGCTCCAGAATCCCATTGAAGACTTCTTCTCCCTGAGTCCCACAGGGTCTTCTCCTGGCTCCTCGAGTCGCACGAGTAGCTCTTCTTCACTTTAAGCTTCTTCAAGTAACTTCAGCAGCCTGGGATAAAGGCTGCTGGCCTTGCTCTTTACCTCTGATCACTTGTGATGATCAGGTGTTCTCGTCTTGCTCAGGCTTTATCACCTTCTTCTAAGGATGACCTGGCTTCTCTCCAGCTACTGAATACTCAGACAATTGATATCTTTAACTTCAGTCTGGTCCAGTCTCAGTTCACTTCAACATCATGCACTGAGTGCATGGCAGCTCTTCATCTTCATGCACTGATAGCATGGCCTTCTCAATTCTTCAAGAACCTCCTGGTCTTGGACAACTCAAATGCACACCACTGATTTGGCTCTGTTCACTTGTGCACGTGCATGCATGAATGCATGCACTTTCCCTTTCCTCTTCTTGGTGCAGTAGACCCACAAAGGGTGTAGTCACTTTAAGCACACACCTTCACTGAACTTCACACACTTTATCCAATTTGTTTACACACTCTTAAGTGTGTTTTACTTTGGTGTGAGTTGTCCTCTTCTTCTACTTCTAGGTGTTTACACTTTTAGTGAACACACTAGGTTCGGCCAAATTGTCTCTTTGAACATACTTGTTTCATTTTGCACACACTTGAAACTTGGCCTCTTCCCACTTCTTGTTGCACACCCTTAACCCGTAGGTTGTTCTACAATTTTGCACACACAAAATGTGTCTTCACTTGGTGCACACACAAGGTGTGTTCTCGGCCTCCACTTCCTTTGCACACACACAAATCTTGGTGTAGTTCTTTGTGAAAGCCTCGGCCAATCCCTTCTTTGTGCACACACTTAGCCAAAGGCACTTCCACTTTTGTGCACACACTGCCCGTAGGTCCTCTTCTTGTTTTGCACACACAAAAGGTGTGGTCTTCTTAGCACTTGGCACACACACAATGTGTGTAAAACACAACCCGAACTCTTACTGCCTTCAAAGGAGGCGCGCAAGGTGCAAGGGGTGTGGCCCTCTTCCTGTCTTCAAATGCCGCGCAGGCTCAAGTGTGCAAGGGTGCAATACCCTCGGGATCCTTCCTTCTTCAACACTGCCGCGCAAGCCACAACAAACCTCGAGGGCGCGCAAGGTACTTCCTGTCGCGCAAAAGAAAGAAGCGTAGGGGACTCCTCCTTCTCCTTCTTCTTGTCGCGCAAAAGAAGTAGCACGCAAGGAACTTTGCAAAGCCAAAAATGGCTTCGGGCTGCTGCCGCGCAAGTGGTGCGCGCAGCTCAGTTCTTCGCGAGGCACAAGAGATCTCACGGGACTTCTCAAAATTTCAGCGCATCAGCAAGCATTTAGAATGCCTCGGGTGATCCTTTTATAGGCAGAGGCGGCTTCGCCTCATCCGCGTGATAAATCTCAAACTCCCGAGATCTTAGGATCTTTAAAAATCTTTTCAAATCTTGTTTTCCTTCACTGTTTCACGCGGGCTTCATCTCTTTTACTTTCCTCCTCGTGCATGCGATTTAGAACGCATGCACGGCCTCTGTTTTGGCTCATGCATGCAAAGCATGCTCTCCACGTGGCCTCGGCAACTTCGCATGCCTCGGCCGAACTCCAATTTCCCATACATCGTGTGCATTCTCCTTTTTTATGCATGGAAATGTTCATACGGCTCAGACGAACTCTATGGACGTCTTAGATCCTTCAGAGGTGGCCGGGAACTCGAAAAACGGCGTCGGGTTGCTCCTGGTTCGACGGAGGCTCGCGGGGAGGCTTCGGCATGGCTCGAGGTTGAGGACGAAGCCGGGGCCGTCGGATCAGATCTTCAACGGCCTGGATTAGATCGCGGCGCCGCGGATGGATCGTGCGGCGCAGATCAAGCGCGCGATGAGCCGGACGGCCAGGATCTCTTCCGCGGGAAAATCCCGCGTCCCACATCGAAACAGCGAGAGGAATTGCCGCGGTTTATTACCCAGCCGCTCCCTCAACTCGACAATTGAACTTCCTCCCTCCCGGTGCCGCCCCGCACCGGGTTCTCTCTGCGGGCGCGCTCTGCGCCCACCTATGCTCCCTGCGGGCGCGCCACTGGCGCCCACTATGCATCCGCTGACACTCGCGGGTGCGCTCATGCACCCCTGCCGCGCTCCTCCGGGCGTGCCCCAGCACCTCTGCGGTGTCTTGGGTGCGTCCTGCCGCCCTGGGCTCGCCCCACGGGTTCCCCCTTGGGCGTGGCGCCTTAGGCCCACATGTGCCTTGGGGTTGAACCCTCAAGGTGTCCATGGGCTGGCCAATTTTTTGGCTAAGGACTTGAATAAGACTTTGTTAAAAAACAAAGTCCTCCATGAAATCAAGCCATATCAAGAGAACCACTTCAAGCCTTTCTTCTCCTTCATGTTCTTCTTGAGAATTCAAGCATTAATCTTCTTCATTAGAATTCCTCCATTCTTTTTCTTAAGAATTCCATTACCTCTCCTCATATGATCTTCACTTAGGATATGTAATTCAAAAGGTTTCTTCTCAATCTTCTTCATCTCCTCTTCCATATGTGTTCAATACTTAGGAGGGACTTCTTGAAGGTTTTTCATCTTCAACCGAACTCCTGAATCCCATAACTTCTTCAATTCTCTTTGTTGATCTAATCAGAGATCAATTGGAACATCTTCTGATTCACATGCACTAAGTGATAGTGCATGGACTTCATTAAACCACTTCATCCACTTAGAAGTAGTGAATGGATCTTCTTCAGCTCCTCATGCATTGTCAATACAATTCATGGTCTTCAAATCATGTTGTGACATTGTATCCAGTTGATACAAGTTCTTTGAACTTAAAGAACAGCTCAACAATCGTTAGATTTCCATGGAGAATGTTTCAACCATATTCTCCAATGCCACTTAGTGAATCTCCTAAGTGACATTCCTCTAAGTTCCATGCCCATTCTCCATTCATTACCAACACCATCACAACCTTTCTCATTCACATCTTGACATTCCTTGACTTCCATTCATTCCAAGACAACTTCATGCCTCATTGACAACAAATGCAACACAGTGCACTTCAGTGGAACTACCTTTATGGTGAGAAGTGTGACATATACACCGACCACAAGAGACTAAAGTATATTTTCACACAAAAGGAACTCAACATGCTTCAAATGAGATGGTTAGAGCTAATAAAGGATTACGATTTCTCTATTCACTATAATCCTAGAATGGCGAACAAGGTATCTGTAGATCTATGTAGAAAAGAACCTACTACTCTATTCGAGAAATACCATATCTTCTTAGATAAGCCAAGGATGGATTTGGAAATCATAAGGTCAGGGGATACATCCTCCCTTTCCCAAATGATTGCACAACCATCCATCCAAGAGAGGATTAAGGGAGCACAAAGAGATGATGTAGATATAAAAAAGAAGGTGAATGCAGTAATGGAAGGGAAACTGCAATATTTCTATATCGATGATGATGGATTGAATCAGTTTGGAAAGAGGCTTTGTGTGCCTTCATCACCCATGAAAAATAAAGAGCTATTGTAAAATGCTCATAACTCAACTTTCTCTATCCATC
Organism: Viscum album; assembly: GCA_963277665.1. Taxonomy (NCBI): domain Eukaryota; kingdom Viridiplantae; phylum Streptophyta; class Magnoliopsida; order Santalales; family Viscaceae; genus Viscum; species Viscum album. The sequence continues at coordinate 509,982,988 of OY728142.1, read as the reverse complement.
ATGGGAGTACCAAGACGTACCGTGATCTCTTAGAACACTTCTGGTTGGATAACATGAATAAATAGATTGCGGAATATATATCAAGGTGCTTGGTATGTCAGCACATTAAAGAAGAGTGAGTAATGTCCAAAGGGATGATGTAGCCACTGCCTATACCCTTGTGCAAATGGAAAAATGTTACTAAGGACTTTTTCATGGGTCTCCCGAAGATGTCAAAGGGAAATAATGAGATGTGAGTTGTGGTTGACCGACTCACCAATACATCCCATTTTATATCTATTCAGGAAGATCTCTCGCTTGAACAACTTGCAACGATATAAGTAAAGGAATTGGTGAGACTGCATTGTGTTCCACTCACAATTTTCTCTGACCGTGATCCGAGGTTCACATCTAAATTCTGGAGGAGCCTTCAACATACAATAAGTACTGAATTAAATTTCATCACGTCCTGTCACCCCCAAACTGATGGTCAGTCTAAAAGGACTATTCAGACACTTGAAGATATGCTAAGATCCCTCTCTCTATAATTCAAAGGTTCATGGGATCCACATCTCCCAATGGGTGAGTTCTCATAAAATAATATCTTCTAATCAAGTATTCAGATGGCTCCAAATGAAGCTCTGTATGGAATGAAATGTATAACTCCATCCTGTTGGAATGAAGTTAGATATGGAAAGCAACTTGGACCTGATTCTTTTCATGAGATGATAGAGAAGGTTCAAGTCATCCCGAAACACATCAAAGCTGATCAGAGGGGGAAAATAGATAGGCTGAAAACTGTCGAAGGGACTTGGAGTTTGATATTGGAGATAAATCCTTCCTTTGAATATCTCCATGGAAGAGAGTCATGTGGTTTGGAAGTAAAGGGATGCTAAGCCCAAGGTATATTGGCCCCTTTGAAATCTGTGACCGCATAAGAGTTGTGGCCTATAGACTTGCACTTCCACCAAATATGGACCATGTTCATGAAATGTTTCATGTATCACTCATGAGGAAGTGCATACCGAACCCCTCACATGTACTAAACTGAGAGGTGGTTCAGATAAAATATGATTTCTCTTATGAGGAACAACCAGTAGAGATTGTGGATCAGAGAGATACGATTCTACATGACAAGAAAACTAAAATTTTCAATGTGTTGTGGAGGAACTATAAGTTTGAAGAAGCTACTTGGTAGCCGGAAGATGCGATGAAGGAGAAGTACCCTCACATATTTGTGTAAATTGAAATTTAGAGGTCAAAATTTTATAAGGGGGGAAGAATGTAATGACCCAAAGTTTTTCAATGGAAATTACCTTCTTATAATTATGTCATAAAATAACATGAAAACATAACATAATGAACTACTAAGTGCTAAGTGACCTTTAAACATAAGTTTTTCACTTCTGTGTTTGGAATTTTAAAAATCTGACATACACTGTAGTGTTCAAGATGATTTTTGGAGTATAATACAAAAAATGGTGAATAGTAATCTACCATTATGAATAGTAACATACCCTTATGAATAGTGATATACCCTATTGAATAGTATCCTTGCCTATGATAGTATAAAAATAATATTCAAGTGAAAGTATGATGTACCTATATTTTAGAATAAGTAAATGAATGTTTTAAAACTACTTTTTAGTAATAAACCATGTTTTTAATTAAATATTAAATAAATAATATTTGGAAAATTATTTTTGAAAAATGGTCTTCGTTTTTGTATTCAAAACATTAAAAAATGGTTGGGGTAAATTTTCGGGATTTTTCTGAGATACTTGAATTTTTTGATGAATAGTTAAATACAATAATTTACAAAATAAGCTAAATATGCTAATTATAGAGTCATGTGTGATTTTTTGTTGATATAAGCCCACTTGGTTCGGGATCACATGATAAAATTACTATTCTTGGTTATTAAAGGGTCACTATTCTTTGTCTTAGGGGAAATTAATAAACTTATGAATTTTATATTAAGGAATCCCCTCTCGCCTCCACTATAAATACCACCCCTCACACCCTCATTTCCTCACACCTCTCAAGCTTGATTCCTTGCCTAATATCTACCTAAAAATCTTCCCTAGCCCCTCTCCCACATCTAATAGATGCTGGTATCATCAAAAGACCATTACTTTTCCCTTAAAAGGATCTCAAGAGGAGGATTCAATAGGTAATTTCTCTCCCCCTTCTCCTTTAATTCCCTTTCAATTTCATGTTCTTTTCTTATTCTCTCCCCACCTGTATTTGTACAAATGGTATGGTACCTGTAATATCATGAAAATATTGTAATGTTATGATACTAGTGGTATACTATATCATCCAACCCATTTCCCTATTTCTTTTATTTTATTAAAGAGAAGGTTTTCCGTGAAGTGTTATTTTATCACCTTCAAGAACGACATGGTTTTTTCTTCCATATCTACCTTTAAATATGGTTATGAAACCATATTTATTGTTGAAAATGAATATGTTATATGTATTATGTCGTATTATAAGTTCTTTATGAAATTTTTTTACATATTACTAAGTGATAAATTAAAACAACTTTGTTGTGATAAAAAAACGGCCCAAATTTACCCAAAAAAATAATCATTTAATTTTTATCTAAAGATTCATCCACATGGTATATAATATAATTCATTATAAGATAATTTTAAATTATGTAATTTTATTAATAACATGTAATATTAGTTCTGGATGTTTACCCATGTTCTACCTGAACTACAATTTATGAATACAAGTGAACCACCCAAGAAAAACCATAAAAACGAACATCCTCAAACAATGTTTTTAAACACTATAAGTCATCCAACGGAATATAAAATTTCACAATGAAACCATAATAAACCTTATTCAGGAATAAAAGGTTCTGGAATTTATAATTAATGAATATAATGTCATTATACAGGGCATTAAAGAGAAGGAAGTGTTCAGATTCAAGGTATGGAGAAAATCTCGAACCCAATTTTCATTCCCCGGGTTCTCCCTATTTCACTTCAATTTGGTATGGTCACTTATTAAAAATAATTTCTTCATCATTATCATAAATTTTCTCGGATATACATGTTTTCTACTGAAGTTTATTTCAAACAATTTTTTTTCAAAATGAACTCTTCTTTTATGAACTCAACTTTAACCTCTCATTCATGGTTGATGGTTCTTGTATCAAGTATGTTGTTCCCTCTTTATTTTGGGAACCCATAGTTTATTAATGTGTTCTTATAAGATGAAACCCAGTCCTTACCATGGGTTATTTATGTTCGTTATTGATATATGTTCTATGTGGCATGCATGATAATGATAATATTATGAGGTGATAGGTGCGCCCGGAATTATATAGAGCAATATGAATATTTGAATGTGATGGGTACACCCAGAATTATAAAACACTTCAATGCATTGGGTAAAGTGATGAATCTCATTGGTAAATGTGAAATTATGTGGACAAGATTCTAAATTTGTTCACAATTATGTGTGGTAGTTAACCACTAAGACATGATATTTATTTTTTATGCATTGCCAAATTTCAAGCCTTATATTTATGCTTCCTCTCATGTTCATTATCCTTTTCCCATGTTATGATTATGCACACCCCATGCTATATTGGTCTTATCTATCCTCTTACTAGGATTTTAGCTAACCTGTTTTTTGATGTATGTCCTCGGATGACTACATGTACAAAGGAGAGGGAAAGTGCCAATAAGAAGCTAGTGAAGAAGGAATTAAATGATTGTTTATGATTTAGGTTTTAAAAGTTATGAATGGTCCTAGTTTTCCCAAGACACTAAACTATTTGATCCACTATGTGTAATACTATTATGTTTTTTATCTTTAAAATGATGTAATAGTAATGTAAGAAAAGGCTGGGTAACTATAATATCTGCTCAAAAAGATATTTTAATATGAGAAAAATAATATTTATAGATTATATCCAAATGTTTTACATGGAATTTATATATAAACAGGGGAAATTAAATACCATGGAAGATGCCTTAAGTATGAGGTCATATACTCATCTAGAAATGGAGGCCTTAGATTAGCGGTAGTTGATGTTGGTCCAAGCCAAAATACATTTTTAATGTGAAGATAGAGGTGATGTTGCACTTTTCATGTCTATGTATTTGATTCCTGATTTATTGAAGATTTTTTATGAGGCATAAAAAACTGATGCAGAATGTGGGACTATGAGGTCAAAACTCAAGGGTGGGGAGACCGTTGAGGGAGGCATGCAAGATGTGAGTTCAGTGTTGTGGTTCAAGAATCAGATGGTTGTAAATTATGATTATTACGAGAAACTTCTTCACACATACCTCCATTCTAGATTGTATATCCATCCAAGAATAAAAAAATTAATAAGAAGATGAAAGCAATGTTTTGGTGGATTGTAATGAAAGGAATGTTGTGGAATTTATTTCAATAGGCTTAGCATGTCAGCAAGTTAAGGTAGAACATTAGAAACCATTAGGTATGTAACAATCAATACATATTAATGTTTAGAAATAGAAGGAGATAAATATGGATTTTGTAATATGAATCCCAGGAATAGTTCAAATAAGATATTCTATTTGGGTGATTATGGATCATTTCATAATGCCGACGCATTTCATCCCTATTTGTGAAACCCATTTGCTGGACTTTCTATCCAAAATATATACCTGAGAAGTGGTAAAAAGATATGGAATACCAGTTTCAATCCTATTTGTTAGAGATCTATGCATTGCATCTCATTTCTGGAAATCCATACAGAAATCCCTTATGATTCATTTAACAAGGTCTACAGTGTATCATCGTTAGACCGATGGAAAATTAAAAAGGATGATACAAATGTTGGTAGATATGTTGTGAGTGTGTGTAATGGATTTTAGTGGATCCTGGGAAGATAATGTGATATAAGTGGAGTTCTCATAAAACATCATCTATCAAGCATTGATACACATGGCTCCTTTTGAAGCATTTTTTGGTTTTCCTTGTCGTTCACCACTTTTTTGTGTGGAAACATATGAGACATCACTTTTTTGGACATGAATTGTCCAAAAATGGAGATGATTATGTTTGATCAGGAAAAGGAAGGATATATCTTAGATTCATTAGAAATCAAATGCATATCACCATCGACGGTTGTTATCCTTTATAGTGAGTGATCCTATTCTCTTAACGATATTTCAAAGGATTGGATGTCATCATTTTAGAAAATATATAATGTTATATTTTAATAAATAATCCTTTTTGAGTTACTGGAATGAGTTATAGAGGTGGGACTACTGGAAAAATGACATATACCCACGGTTCAAAACCATGGGTATAGCCCCCAAAACCGTGGGTATAGGCTATACCCACAATTTTGAGAACCGTGGGCTGGAACTGCGTCGGGATAGGGGTATTGTCCTATAACCATTGTTTGGTAGAACTATGGGTATAGGTGTTTCACACACCAACACCCTATTGCACAACATGTCATGGAACTTACCCCACAGTTTTCAAACCGTAGGAAATTTATGTTTCAAAAATCACAGATACAGGGTTTCGAACCCGCGCCACACGAAGGGACTCAGCACCGTAACACAAGAGTGAACCAACTGAGCTGGGCTTTTTATCTGTTATATATTCATCTATATATATATATATATATTAATATTGCATATTTAAATTCAAAAAATATGTCTGGGGGGTTTTGATACTGGGACTCGCGCCAAGCATCATGACCGCGCCACCAACCGAGCAGGGATATTTATCAATTATATATTCATATATCTGCATATATATATTAATATTGCAAATTTAAATACAAAAAAAGCACCTACTGTGTTTCGAACCCAGGACTCGCGATGAGTCTCGTGGCCATGCCACCAACCGAGATGGGATTTTTATCTTTCATGTAGTCATATATATATATATATATATATATATATATATATATATATATTAATATATAGTATTTAAAATCAAAATAAGCGCCTGCTGGGTTTCAAAACCGTTATAGTGCAGACCCTCGCGGCCCAGCCCCCACCAACAGACCAACTGACATAGAATATTTATCTGGTATATGTACATATATCTACATATATATATTAATATGTGAAAAAATCTCTACCTGCCAAATTTTTACGTGTCCCACCTAATTTTATTTTCCCTCCATAACGCGGGAATTCTATATCCATAGTTCTGGAGAACCGTGGGTATATGTCTTCAAAAAAAATCACAATACCTACGGTTTTCAAGAACCGTCGGTATAAGTCTTTTGAAAATACCATATACCCATGGTTTTCTCCAAAACTATGGGTATATATCTTAAAAGAAAACTATACCCATAGTTTTTGGCATAACCATGGATATAGGTGGCCTATACCCATGGTTTTGGAAAACCATGGGAATAGGATCACCTACTATCTCTATCCCCACAGTTTTGGAAAACAGTGGGTATAGGTGTACCCTATACACACGGTTTTTTGAAAAACCGTGGGTATAGACCTATTTTTCAATAGTGTGGAATATTAGCTGGAATTGCCACAACATTTCATTATGGTGCATAATGTGTTCCACATATCTCAGTTGAAAATGTATCATCCGAATCTGGACCATGTCATCAGATAAGGTCTCATTGACCAATAGTTGTATTCTTTGTTTGTCCATATCCCAGTGTGGATTGTGGATAGGAAATAGAATGTTTTCAATGAAAAAGAACTGATCAAGTATAGGTTGTGTGGAAACATGGTCAGATTCTAGAAGAAACATGGGAATATGAGATTCAAATGAAAGATAAATGGCCAGAACTCTTTCAGAGCAATATTGGTTTTCTAATTTCTCAATATGGAATGTCCAATGGTTATAAAAATGTATCACCTCATGTTTTTGGTATGTAACCATTTAATAATAATTTTTATTAATTTAAATTATATTCCTGATGTTTGGGATAGTTTATTGAAATTTTTTAGAGTTATTGGGGGATTTTATATTCATTCATGGGTAGGGATCAGGTTATGGAAAACATGAAAAACATGAACTAAAATATGAATAGTTATATAGGGTCTATAGTGAAGGTTCATGTGTAGTTCATTATTTGTCCAAAACTTGTGGAATCCCAGGGTAAAATGTTTCATGTTGTGCATAAGTTAGACAGTGATCTTTGGCATAGTTCGTGTATGGTTTGGTATCCATGAAATCCAACCATGTCAGTTTCATCATTATAGTAATAGATAACACACGATTACAGCGTGGTTTTAGAAAATATGAAACTAAACCATGTGCGACAATGAAAATACATCCTAAAAAATTGGATATCACTCAATTTTTACTTTAAATCCCTTATTTTTAATCCTATGTAGTAATAACTTGGGATTTTTCTTCCAATGGTCAAGGAAGGTTCACTCATATATATGAAGGTCGTCTAAAGTATTCCATTAGTGATTAGAAGTATGTCTCTCAGGGTAAGTGATCGTTCTGGTCATTATTGGTGTTTTTATCTAATCTACCTTTCACTGTCTCTTTTAATCATATATCTACACCTACTATGGGAATATATATGCTTCTCTATTCTATATATGATTATATTTGGTTTGATTATGTTAGGGGTGATATTTAAGTTAGGTTGATGGAGAGTTAACTAGGATTCGTGACATTTTTCATCCAGTTTTTCATTTTTGTAATAAAAATTGAGTTGGGCTACTTCACTCTCAACTACAATATCAAGAAAAGATTGGGTTAGTATCAAATTTATTTAATTTATTGAAATTGATGCTATAATTTTGGTGAGAATCAGGACATAAATTCTCATTAGTGACGATTTATGGTTTTTGGTTAAATATTTGAATTATGGTAATTTGTTTTGACCAGTGTATTGGTTTCATGATTTTACAATTATATTTTTTAAATATGGAATTGATGGATTTTTTAAATAGCTTGTTAGAGGATGAATTTTAATAAAATATGGTTGTTTAATTGAATTTATTTTGGTATGTTTGGATTGGAATGGATTTTGGTCATACTTAGTGTCTGTGTTCATATTTTCATTTATAAGGATTGGTAGAAATTTGACATTATGGTCAGTGCTAAAGGTGTAATGGGACATGGTATATAAATACATTATGAAAACATGATAGATCAATTATATAATTCTAATGAGTATGGAACTTTTATAATTTTTTATGAATGGTTAGTAGTGTGTATATGTGGAATGTAATGGTAATGATAAATAGAACTTTTGAAATGGTGTTAAATCATTGGTTGGATGTTTCATTGAAAATGGATATTGTTTGAAAATTTGTTGATATTTAATGTATTTAAATTTAATTATAAATGATTTTAAAAAAATTTATATAAATATTATTACATAAATGTATCTAACATTTCAATAGTAGTGGTGTGAGTAGGGAAGTCATTGGAGAAAACCAATTATGTTTTTATACTCACCCTGATATGGAACTTAAATGATTGTGTAGATGTCATTTATCAAAAATATGGAAAATTGTAATGTATCACACATATTTACCACTAAAACATGATACGTGGGATGTTTGGTGAAGTTGGAGCATGAAGCTTGTGGAGTTGGAGTCTTGTTGTTGTCTTGGATTTTTATTAGTTTTATCCCACTATTTACATTAATATTGTATTATTCTGCTTTGGTATGCGTATCATGTATGGTTTTGATAAATTAAATGTGAGGTTCTTCAATTGTTATCATGCATCATATAATGGGTTCTGTGGTTATGAATTTTTTGGTAAATTTTTTTTATTCTAAAAGGGAAAATCATCCCCCACATGTATTGAATCCCTTTTACATTTATCTCCAACCTTTTGGCCCATGGGAAATGTCCCCTAAAGAATAGTAATGTATAACCTCCCTCTCAAGAGAATTTGAATAGGAGGGATGTTAAAATTTTTGATGTTTGAGAAGTATATTTTTATTTTGGCATCATAAGGTTGATGGTGTGGTACATACATGATGGATATAGCATTCAAAGGGTATGATAATTCCGTATCTTCTTTTATGTGTTATTATTTGAGTAATGAGTCACCTACACCACTAATGTAGTTTTATTATCTTTCTTTATAATTTTTTGTGCCAACCACACCCTCTTTATTCTACTAGGGTTGTTGGTACAGTATATATAATGTCAGATCCTTAGCTCAAAATTTATGTTACACTCAATGTATGGATCTTCCATTGGGGTTAATTTTCCCCTTTTATGATACTTTTACATTCACAAGGATTGGGTCCCCAACATCAGCTTCCCTAATGTATCATGATTATCCTCTCAAAGGGAGTTATTATGGTTAGGGTTAGTGGACCATTCAATAACATTTACACTTGGTTAGGGCGTTGGTTTCCCCTATGTTTTTTAGAAAAAATACACGGTATTAATTTTTTTGGATAACTTGGTGTATTTTAACCGTGAATAACTGACGTACTTTAGAGTAGTGTGGGTTATCCTTCTTGGTTTCTTATAGAGATCTATAATTTAGGGAGGTTGAGTTTATTTTATGCTACATGTCTTTTGACACCTCATACACCCATTATATTCCATTGTGGTGTGACGTATGGATCACTATTGACATCTTATTATGTGGATTTTTTAGTGCTCCAAATATCCTTGGTTTCTATTTAGTTACAAACAATCTTGGATTGGATCTGAGATGACCATGACTTATTTTTAATCTATGTGATTTATAGTTCTTGAATATATCTTGGTTGTCTTATTTTATATTCACCTGGTTACTTTTTATACATATGTATTGAAATAAATTGTTTCTTTTCATTTTATATTGGGTTTAGGGGTAATCTACTAGGTTTGTCTAAACTCACCGTTGCATTTGTTTTGAGGCCACGTGTGCTATTTTTGAGTTATTGATATTGGTTTCAAATATAATAATGATTAACTTGGAGCTAACGTAGATTTTTTGGAGATGAAACATTAAGATTCGTGGGGAAACATGGTGGAACATTGTGGTTTTTTGTGATGCATATATTGGTGGCTAAATATTGATCATGGAGTAATCATAAGGATTAGGAGATTTCAAGAGTCATGCACCTTTTAGGATCAATTGATCATTAGATATAAAATTACATTAATATTTTCTTTTTTGGTTATCTATTGTTTTCAATGTCTCATGCTAGAATTTTACAAATATAAATTATTCATGTGTTTCTAATGATGGTGTTGTTGATTACTTTTTTCTTTGGATATATATTCATATTTTTCATATTGATATAGGATAAGGCATCAAATATTTTGATATTATCCAACTTAATGCTACTCAGCAACACCTAGCCTATAGGATGAATGCAAGGAGTGAAACTCCTATTTTACATATAAAAAACTAACACGGTTCGTCCTGACCAGTCACATATGCCAGCCCATCACATGGATTAAATCAATATTTCTGTCGTTACGGGTTTGGAAAAGCATCAGGAATAACCAAAAATATATTACAAAATGTTTCACCAATAGAAAATTTTAATGAACCATCCATAAAATGGGACAACAAAATAAATATCATCATTTTAAACAATATAAGAATAAACATACATCCAATTAAATGTAGTATATGAATGGAAATTCCATAAACAGAAATAAACATCATATATAATCATAAAATACAAATATATATAAATATATACATACATATAGTCTAAGAAAAAAATGAAAAATAAGGGTAATCATACCAAAAAAGGCCATTACATGACTCAAAATGGCTATAAAATCTCTAAATGACTCCTTGTGATCCAGCTCTATGAGATTACAACTCTTCCACATATATTAGATGATAATAATAAAAAAGAGAAAAAAAGTACTCAGTGCCCTATCCATTAAATTTTTCCTAAAATAAAAAGTATATATAATCCCAAATTCATATTTAGGGTGAGATGAACATATACTAGTCAGATATTACCATGAATATATTTATACACTTTACTCATGAAAAAAATAAACTTGTTTGAAATCACTTTTAAAAAGTAAACCACTTTGATAAATTATCAATCCCAATCAATCCATTTGAAATCTATTAGGTTTTCAATTTCAAAAAAATTAGATAAACTATTATCAATATAGATCAAATAGATAGTGATGTCCAAAAAGAACTAGATTTTAAAAATATCCAAAAAATAATAATAAATTTGATAATAAACATCATCATATAATAAGTATATTAAAATACGAAAAAATATCCCATCACATCCAACATGGAACTAATAAAATTCATAGAAAATACAAAATAACTTATTATATATAAGTTAAAATGGTGATATAACTATAGTGGTCTAATTTGGTTGTATGTGAAAAATGTCTTGTCACCATGTATGAAAAATAAAAACAATCATGACCATCTTCTAGCCAAACTCCAAGATATCCCACATTCTCTTGTCAAACAAATTAAATCTCTTAAGGTATTCTCTTTGGAAGTATCTCAAGGACCCATGGAAACTAAACTAGAATATAGCATGGTGTTTCTCTCTAAAGGATATTGTGGTTCTTCATAAAATCCCCCACTCACACCTTGTTGGCTATTGTGTTACTCCATTCCAAAATATTCATAAAGAAAGTGATATACATGAAAATCTATTTCAAGTGATAATTTGAAAAACCTATATACCCATTATATAAGACAACATTACACAGGGTAAAAGAATTTTGAAAGCCATTTTAGAAGTCACATTTAAAATATAATCCACTTTTAGAAATTTTATCAAATACTCAGGGTTCACAGATGCCACCGCCATTTTCAAAACCCCCTTTAAAAATCCATTTTCTAACGTATGTCATAAACCAAATCAAACGTTTGATACCCGTCAAACATAAAAAATTTATTTATAATTTAAATAATCATTTATAAAATTACATTCATAATCTAAAGGCTATTCTTGAAAAGGCCCTTATATAGAGACACCTACCTTATAAATGGTTTCCACCTCATCAACTTTAATGAAAACCACACAAAAAAGGTAGATCAAGGCCTCACAAACCAAGGGTACGTGAAAAAACAAATACCCAATTTAAAAATTAGGATCATCCAACCCCGCTACGCATTATTATAAAAATATAAGAGAATGGCAGATAAAGGACCAGATGTGGTAAATGAAGAAGAAAACATTAATATTTAGACTTAAATTAATCTAAACAACCCAGAATCATAGATAAACCTACCACAGTTGGATGGGATAAGCTTCTACACTATGGAGTAGAGGATTTTCATAATGGGGGGAGGAAATGTTGGGAAAAGGTTCATAAAATCGATAGGGGAAATGGTAAAATAAAATATACTAGAGGATATGGACATGCCAGAATAAAAAACCCCAAGATTTAACGTTATTTATCTCTTTTCTTAAATAAATTTAATCTCTTAGATAAATTATGTTTCATGAATCACTGATCTTAAGGGAACTGAAAAATTTTATTATTATATCCTGACTATTATAACCTAGAAATTAAATTAGATAAAATGAATAATAAAAACCACAATATAAAATATATGATTTTCCAACTCAATTTTCATATAATAATTTTTCAATTCAAAGGAACACATAATTTTTTAGGAAAATTTTTTTGTTCTTTAAAATATATATTTTCCCCAAAAACATGTTTTTTACATTCCATGAGAAAATAAATATGATTTATTTTTTCACATATTATAACATTTAGTAGATAAAAATAACTTTAGTTTTAAAATTTTTATATCAAAATTATCGTCATGAGAATTTTTTGAAATTTTATTACAAGATTACTTTATCACTGAATACTAAAAGACCATATTTTTGTAAAAATGTTACTTATTTTCAATTAGAAAATTTTTTGAAAGTACAATTATGTTTTGAATTTTATTTATTTTTAAATATGTATTATTCTTCTGTATTCTATCCTAATAAATTCTTTTTAATCAACATTATATTTTATTTTAGAATAAGTTTATTTTTGTTTTTAAAAAACTTGATTTTTTCGAAAACTATTTTAAATTGCATAATGTTTATACTTTCTAATTAATTAAAATAATCCCTTGAATGGAGTTATTTAAATGAAATTAATAGATTGTATATCATTAAATATTAATTATATTTTATACAATTCTGATTTTTTAGTCATAGTGTAAATATAAAATCAACTTATTCTTGAAAAATTCAATCCTTAAAAACCCTCTTTTTAATTCAGGTCGGTTGGTTTTGTTTTAAATTTTAACAAATTATATGAATTTAATTTGGTAAAATGTATTCAATATTTTTAATCATACTGTTACAACACAATATTTTATTATATGGATTTTTTAATATTTAATTACATCTATAGGTTTTTCTTCACACAATACCGAGTTTAGAACCATAATATAATATTAAATATGACTATTGGAATAGTAATGTGACCATTAGAAATAAAAATATGGCCAATATAATAGTAACATAACCAATGGAAGTATAAATAAAATTGACATATCTTATAAATGAATATATGTTATATTTATCTAATGGAATAATTAAATAAATTGTTTAGAAATGATAAATTAATTGTTGGTGTTTTTTGAAACAAAAATGTTTATTTACACATTTATAATAAATACAATGATTTAAAAAAAATATGTTTTCAAAAAATATGTTCACATATTAATAATTTTTTGTGTTATAATAATAATATAATTTTATGTGACCTTAATAAATTATTTAATGTATCCTAAAAACAATTGTAATATTAAAATCAGATTTTTTTCATGTAAATGATGACTTTAACAAAAAATTATATTTCTCATATTTTAAAAATTACTGTTATAAAATCTTGTTAATTATTAATTTCTAAAAATTTATAATTGGTTAGAGTGAATTTTTTGTATTTTTAAATAATAATAGAATTTTTTGTCAATAGTGTAATATAGTAATTTATGGTATCTTCCAGATACATTAATTATTGAGTGATAGATGATATATGGATGAATTAATCCATTGATATAGTGCTATGATATATTAATTTAACATTATTATTCATAATTATTAAATTATTAATAGTATTCAGCCAAAATAAAAAACTAATGAATAAAATAATCTAAAACTCCACTCTCTGACACTATAAATAACAACACTCGCCACATATTCTCCTCATAACATTAAATCCTTCTATATTTCTCAATTTATATAGAATCACTCCTTAAAACCTCACCCCCCACATTATTGTATTTATAGTCTCACTTAAAGTCCATTTGATTGGTCATTAAAGAAGTTATCAAGGAGAGGAATTCAAGAGGTAAAATCCCCTTCTATTCTTTTATTTTTGTTCAATTTATTTTCATTTATTATCCATTGCATACCACATATATACCAAATAAATGATAAGTATAATTTGTTATATATATTGTAGTTTTATTATTATAATGGTATATTCATCATCAATTAATCTCCCTTCTTCTTATTGTTTTAAAAATGAAAATGTCATATGTTAGTGGTTGATTCACCACCTTCAAGGGAGATGATTCTTTATTTTTCTAATAATAGATTCAAGAATGGTAATATAACAATATTTATGATTAAAACGAACTATAATAAATTTATTAATACTTATTTAATGTTCTTGAACAAGTATATATATATATAATGTTAAGTAATTAAACCAAACTACAATGTGATGATTGAAAGAACACCAAAACAATCTAAATGGTTATCATTAATGTTTTATCCAAGAAAAATCATATTATCTAAAAAACTGATATATATGACCATTTAGTATAATGTAATTTCTTTAATAATTTATAATTTCAAATCAGGATAACTATTATAATTTCATAATATCTTTCATACATGTATTCAAGTGAAGAAATTATGAAAACAAATGAATGGAACACTTTTTAATAAAGAAATTGGATCTTATAAATCATAAATAATGGCATATATGTAATTAATAAATTTATAATAAATAAAATAAATGGTAAGGATATTTTTAATTAGTTTATTAAGGAATCTAATTTCATTATCCACGATGTTATGTACAATTGATTAATTCTTTTGGACATAAGGTAAGAGATTATCTTTAATAATTTATTTTCTATTCAGGTTACTATTTATTTCTCTTTACCCAAGTTTAATTCTTCATTATTTTTATAAAATTATTCTATTTTATGTTTATTTTATGCAAAATCATATATCCAAATAATTTTATATTTCTTTGATAGGGGAATACATGTTTTACAAGGTTCCATTTTCAATTTATACTCATAAAAGAGCCCTATTAAAGGGTACGTCCCAATTTCATACCTAGTTTCAAGTACACATATTAATATATTTAAAGAAAATAATATTTTTTAAAAATCACTATTTTATCATGAAAAACTATATTAGATATTTTTTTGGTTTTTGTAAACAATTAATCCTTTGGCTTCTTTATGGCACTTTTATATTTCTCCGTAGAGCACGCTAATGTGGCCAATTTGGAATATCCATACAAACTCTTTCTACATGAATTCACATTAGTTGGATTTTTTTAACTCAATCCTAATTTTATATTCCATCTCTTTTGTTTCTTGGGGTATATATTTATATAATATTATTTAATGACAAATACAATGTAATATTCAAAAACAACTCTTCTTTACAAAAATAAAAAACTATATTCCTATTATGAATTACACAATAATTTTTTTAGAGTATCTTTATCTATTTTAACACTCTCTACTGATTATTATTATTTAAGGAAATTTATCTATTTTGTTAACATATTCCATATTTCATTGACTGGTTTTTTAATATTTTGATTGGGAATGTACTAGCATGATACCATTGATCATATTACTCTACATGTTTTATAATTTTGTTTATTATTTGGGGAAAGTTATTAAAATATTATATTCAATTTTCAATATTAATTTATATTTTTATTATTTTCTGTGAAATTTCATATGAAGAGTTAATTGGTCTTAGTAAGTAATAGGTGGGGCCAGTTATATCCCCTCGCTATATCAGTGGGTCTCGTGACACAATCTAGACCATCTTTTTACCAATTTATCTATAGTGTCCTGGATAAACCTTGATGGAATGATTATGATGTTGGATATTATAAATTAACTCATTATAATATTAATAATTGATAATCCATGTGATTATTTGACTAGTATAATATCTATGGGAATGTATTATTCTTATGTGACTATTAATATGGAATTATATTGATAAACTTGTATTCCTTCCATAATATGTCTAAGTATATGCTTTAATGATATCTATTTTTATATATTCACCTTGACTTATAATTTATATTTATTGCTTTTTTTTATATATTAAACTTATAGATCATTTGAGAAGTCCAATTTCGTGTGATTTATTTTCCCCAAATTGGGATGTTTTATATTATGAATGATTTTTAGGATTTATCAAGGAGTTTAGGGATGTTTCCATTAGATTTTATATGTTTTATTTCATTTCAATTATTCGTTTAAATCTTATGATTGTGTATGGTTTTCCAAATATATTAAACTATTCGGTCCATCGAGATGAGATTCCTTGTTTATTATACCATGGTAATAATGTAAGGAACCAGCTCTGGACGACTAGGTTTACGGTATTTATAGTTGGTTTCAAAGTACGTTTAGTAGAAACCTTGGATTCTAGATTTAGAAAATACATTATGAAACATAACACTAAGATATATTTTTTGTGGATAGTCATAGAAAAACATCCTATTATTTTGGTACGGTATATAATATGTGGGTATTACTATAAATATTTTCATTCTGGATACTCTAAGTGGATATGGATCTGGCATAGATGTACCTAGGTGTAACAACTCTAACATGGTGCATCAGGCATGACTAGGCGTAACATGGTACATGACCACAAGCCCTACAACGCACCTGGTTTGACACTCCTAGTGTTTATGGTGAGGAAAATTTACATTTTATTTAGAAACCATTATAAATGATATAAAATAAAATATATCCTCAAAGAAACCATGTATGTTATTATGAGATTAGATATGATTTTATTTATTTATTTTAAGTGATACTAGGTATAAATAATTCACTATGATTAATAATCGAATTTATAGTATGCCATTGTTTAGGAATAGTGCCCAGTGGAAGGATTGTAAAATTTATCAACACATGTATCCCATGTTGGGATTTCCCTCCTATGGAAGATAATTATTTTTGGATGAGGAGCTGTAATATGAGTAGAGAATCTTATAACATTATTGGGACAATTGAATTAGGTTATGAACAATAACTATACTTGTATGGATCATCCTGATCCAAAATGTAGTGTAACAATGATAGGCCTATTTATTCAACAATAGCCTCCATTATTTAGTGGGACTAAAACCCACTTATATAAAATCAGTGGAAAATTTATTTAGAGAAGATTTTCTTACAATGGGATGTAACAAAATGGAAAAGGTTATTCTTGTAGTTTGTCATATCTTAGGATATGTAGATCAATTTTTTCCATTAATTCAAAAAAAGGAGATGGAAGTAATTGAAAATAATAAATGGACGGATTTTAAGGTGGTTTTATTATAGAAATATTTCCCTAATTAACATTGAGCATATGTGGAGAGTAAATTCATTTTTCTATGACTGAAAGGTGATGAAAATGATTCTATGTCTAAATCCATTTTTGCAAGGTTATGAAGGAATAACTTGAACTACATACGTAATCGAAGGAGTAATATTGGTCAATTCATTGATTTCTGTATGAAAATTATTTAAATGTAACTACTATCCACCAAGTACTCATCATATTAGGATATAATATCATGTTCCATCAAGATGAAGAAGGAATATTCCATGCCATATTGAATTTATGGGAGAAATAAAAGAAGAGCTGTATGGAATACTCTGGAGAAGGAAAATAACAAAAAGTGGAATAAGGGAAGGATAGAATTTCAAAATTGAAATAAAAATGAAAACAATCATCATGGAACATTCCTATTGGGGAAGGAAGTCCATTAAAAAGGTGATGAGAAGTGAATCCATGAATGAGATTGTGGAGAAAATAAATAAGATGGCAATGTATAATAGTTCTTCTATAAAGGGTTTGGAGACTATGTATATGATTTTACTAGATGTCAAGAAAACATTCTTGAAAAAATTACAAGGGAACAAGACCATTATTATATAGTCACAACTGCTGAGGTTGATGTACCTAATAATGTGGTGGAATGTACTTTATCAAAATCCTCAAATTTAGTTAATGCTTTATTCAATTCATATTCATAAAATTCCTATATATCTTCCCAATTTTCTTTAAAAATTGATATTTTGAATTCACCTTATCAATGGTGTTCTCAATAAAGACTCATAGTCAAGGAATTATTACCAAAAATAAGTGTTGAAGTAATTCCTATTATGAAACAAAAAAGTTCCCCAATAACTAATTTTCATAATCATACATTTGGATGATTTTGTATCAATATTTGTAATGGAAAAACTATAAAAATATAATTCAAATATTTATATTCAATAGAATGAAATTATGATTCATTTTAAAGAAATGAAATTTCATTTATTTAGAGGGAGATACTTCATTATATGAGTTATATATGGATAAACCTCCCGTAGATCTTCAAAATGATTTTTTTGGAAGGAAGAGAAAACATATTCTCTATATATGGAAAGAAAAATTCAAATATAATACATACCTATTGTATAAGAATACATTTATGTATTTATATATGATTTACGTGATCATCCAATAGATAAGGAAGTTGAGTCTAATATTTATTTGATCCATGATGCAAGACCTATATCGAAGACTCCCTATATAATGGTCATGGTAGAGTTAATATATTTAAAGAAACAACTAGTGGATTTGATTTATAAGGGATTTTTACACCCTAGTGTTTCACCATGGTGAATCATGTTATTTTTGTTTAGAGCAATGATGGATCAATAAAGATGTTAATTGACTATAGGGAGATCAATTCCATTACGATAAAGAAAAGGTATCTACTACCTCTCATTGATAACTTATTTGATCAACTTTATGAATCTTAATATTTCTCAAATATTGAAAATGGATCTTTATATAATTAGTTGTGTATGAAGAAGGATAATATTACAAAGAATGTATTTAGGACTAGGTAGGGACAATACGTGTTTACGATAATTGCTTTTGTATTGACTAATGATCCTTTTATTTTTATGGATGTAATGAACAGAGTTTTTAAGGAATACATTGATTGTTTTTATGGTATTTATTAAATATATATTGATATATTTCAAAATCTATAAGGCCCATTATAGAGAGTTTTAGATTTTTCTAGAGACTCTTAGAAGAAAATGGTTATACAGGAAGTTTAGGAAGTGTGAATTCTATAGTCAAAAAATTTCATTTCTTGGGCATGTTGTTTCTAAGGATGGAATATCATTTGATCATGTAAAGACAGAGGAAACCCAGGAATGGCCTATACCAATGATCATAACTGAGGTACATAGTGTCATTGATTTTGTAGGTTACTATAATCATTTCATTCATATTTTTAACTGATTATCTAAGCTATTAACCAAGATTACTTTTAAATGGGTAAAAATTATTTAGATTAAATAATGTAAAGACTTATTTGATCAATTGAATAGGATATTAGTGAGTGGTATGATCATGACACTTCAATTATGAAATTGTGGGTTTTCTATTTATAGTGATGCATCAATGAAAGTACAGGTGTGTGTCCTTATGTACAATGATAGAGTTATTTCTTATCCATCAAGGTAGTAAAATACTCAAGAACAGAACTATCAAACTCGTGATCTTGGGTTACTAGTTGTATTATTTTATATGAAGATGTCTATACACTACCTATATAAGGAGAGATGCGGGATAATACAGATCACAAAAGATTGAAATATATCCCTAATAGAAAGAAGTCAACAAGTGAAAAATATGATGGCTTGATCTACTCGAGGATTTGATTGTTCAATACAAAATCACTATAGGAAGGAAAATAAAGTATAAGATTCATTGAGAAGGAATGATTGGGGAGTTATAAACATAGTGAGTATTGACACGGATCATGTGTACATTGATCAAGTAAATATGGATATGAGAATTATAAAAATAAGGTTGAACATAATTAATTTTTCAAATGGTTTCCAAACCATATTTATTTGAATGGATTAAATGTTATCCACATAAAAATGAGATTTTTCAAAAGAAAATTAAAGCAATGAGTGATGGGAAATTGTTATACATCATATATGGATATGGAATCCTTAAATCTAAGAAGAGAGGTTCTATACCCTCTATACTTGAGATAAAAAGGTAATTATTGGATGATTTCTATAGCTTGAATTTCACTATGAAACATCGTATCACTAATATGTATAGATATTTAATGGAACAATTTTGGTGGGAGAAAATGATGTGCTAAAATTTCTTATTATGTATTGAGTTGTTTAGTTTTTCAATAGGTGATGGTTGAAAGACAAAATCCTAGAGGAGTCATTCAATATTCTTCTATTCCTATATAGAAATGGTATGACATTACTATGTATTATTTCACTAGATGAGAAATGAATCTGATAAAAAATGTTGTAATATGGGTAATTATTAATCGAAATTCCAAATCTACACACTTCCTTGTTCTAAGGGAGGATTTTCCATTGGATGGCCTTATAGGTCTCAATAATAATGATGGTTTATGTCTTCATGGTGCACCACTATCAATTGTGTATGATCATGATCCATGATTAAAATTGAAATTATGGAAATTCCTTCCACATGATTTGGATATCGAGCCTTATTTGAGCAATGCATATCACCCTCAAACTGGAAGTTTGTCTGAAATGTCAATTCAAACATTATATGAGATGTTGATATCATTCTCACTTGACTTTCAAGGTATGTGGGATTAGTATTTACCTTTGGTAGAGTTTTCCTAAAATAATATTTTTCATTCAAGTATTCAAATGGAACCATATGATGTATTATATGGAAAGAGATTTTGTATTATAACTTGCTGTGATGAAGTGGGTGAGAGTAAGCTCAGAGGCGACGAATATGTGGAGAAAACAACAAAAAGGTAAATATTAATAAAAAATCATATCAATATAGTATAAAGTATACAAAAAATATATGTTGATAAATAATGAAAGGATTTGAATTTTCAAGTGGGATATCATGTTTTTTTAAAATTATCTCCATGGAATGGTGTCATAAGGTTCAGTAAGAATGGAATATTGATCCCTATGTACATCAGGCCTTTTGAAATTATGGATTTAATTTTAGATATTTCTTATCATTTTTAAATTCCATCTATGAAATTTAATGTACATGATATGTTCCACATCTCATTCTTATGGATGTACATGCTAGACTTAACACCTTTTCTTTTATCTAATGGAATAGAACTGGAACTTAATTTATATCATTATGAAGAGCCTATACTAATTTTGGACAATAGTTAACAAGTGTCGAGGAGTAAAATGACAATTCTCGTATTGGTACTTTGTAAAAATCATAAAATTGGAGAGTCAATGTGGGAACAATAGGAATTTATGATGAAAAACTATGAAATTCATTTTATGAGGAGATATAAGAGAAATTTTGAGGGAAAATGTTTTTGAAGGAGGTTAGAATGAAATACCCTAAGATTTTATTGAATGTCTCTTTTAAAACTTATTAAATTTGATAGTTTATAATTTTTTCAACAATGAGTTTAAACCCATAAAATAATAATAAATATTACCATTGAAATAGTAATGTGACCATTAAGAATAGTCACATGACCAATAGAATAGTAACATCACTGATTAAAGTAAAAAATAAAATTTAGGTATCTTATAAATTAAAATATTGTATATTTAGATCATGGAATAACTATATAAATTTTTTAATAAAAATAAATTCAGTGTTTTTTTTGAAACATTAATGTTTATTTATTATTTTATAATTATTATAATAATTTAAAAGAAATTTTATATTCATAAAATAGGTTCAAAAATTAATATTTTTTTGCCTTATAATAATAAGATAATTATTAAATACCATAATTAATTTTTAAAAGTATCATAAAATCAGTTATAACATTAAAATTCATATTTTGGAAAATAATAATTAAATTATTTGAAAATAAATTTCACATATTTTTAAAAATTATTTTTATTAAATTTATTTCATTTCTAAATTTTAAATTTCATAAAATAGTTATCGTGAAATTTTAATATTTTTCTATAAAAGTTGAATTTTTTTCGAATAGTAAAATAAGATAATTTATGATATTTAACTAATACATGAATTATTGTGTTGCAGATTATAATTAGATGATGAAATACCGTCATCTCAAAAAATCCTTCATTATATTAATATATTTAGTCATAAAATTCAATCTATAGATGTAGGTGTGCCAAAATAATAATGTAATGAATAAAATAGTACAAAAACACCCCTCTCCTACACTATAAATACCATCCCTCACCACATCATCTCTTCACACCTAAAAAGCCATGAATATTGCCCAATTTCTTCCCAATATCACTTATAATTAACTCCCCCTTAGTATAGACATTCTAGTTTCACCAAATGACCATTGAAAAATTCTTTAAAGAGGTTCTCTTGGAGAATAATTCAAGAGGAAAAATCCCCTTTCATTCAATTAATTTTCTTTCAATTTTATTTAATTTATAATACATTAATAAGATCCTATGTAAAAATATGCATTATAAATAAATTATATTATATATAATTAAATTTAATTATTATAATCTGATATGAACAATAAATTATTTTCACTTCCACTTTTTGTTCTCAAAATGAAAATGTCTTATGTGAGGTGTTGATTCACCACCTATGTGGGTGATGATTCTTTTGTTTTCTAATACCTCTTTTAAGTATTGTCATAAAAACTTTTTTATGGTTAAAATAGATTAAAATATATCTATTAAATCTTACAAAATGTTTTGGATATAGTATTCATTCATAATATTAATTAATAGAAAACTAGTGTATGATGATTGAAATAACACCAAAATAATCAGAACATTTTTCATTTATGTTTTTTCTAATTAATCATCATCATACCTAAAAATGGTATATAAGACGATTTAATATATTGGGTTTTCCTTAGGAAAATATAATATAAATTCTGGATAACTATTCCTATTTCGAAAGATCTTTTGTAAATGTATTCAAGTGAACCAATCATTAAAACCAAAGAAACACACACTCCCAAATGTAGAAATTTAATCTTATAACTAATCAATAATGTAATAAATGAACATAATAAGTCTATCTGAAAAAAAATTAAATTTTTAATTTAGTTCTAGTTAATTCCTAAATTATACTAATTTCGTTATCCTATACATTAAGTACAAATGAAGAATGATTTCGGACATAAGGTGAGAGATACTCCCCAAACCTTTATTTTTCATTCGGGTTAAACTTTATCTCTCTTTACCCTAATGCAATTCTTCATTGTTTTCATACAAATCTTATACATTATGTTTTTATGTTCCAAACTCACATCTATAGATCATTTTACCTTTTTGATGTGGATTTACATGTTTTAGAATGTTCCAATTTCATTTCAAACTGATAAGCAATCCCAATTAAAGGGTACTTCCCAATTTCCTACCCATTTTCATGTATACTGCAAAATAAATACTAAGACCCCAATATTTTTAGAAAATAACACCTTTATCAAAAAAAAATTCATATCTCTTTTTTGGTTTTATCTGAATAATTAAATTGTCGTCTTATTTAAAACACTTTTACATTTTCCCTTGAACCGCACTGAATTTTCCCATTTATAAAGTTTTTTATAAATTTTTTTACATGTATTCACTTCAGGTCAAAATAAATTATGAATAAAACATAATTTAATTTAACTTATATTTTATTTTCTTGGATAAACATGTTTAAAATATTATTTTATGACAAATACAATGTCATTTTCCAAAGAACTCTTCTTTATAAAAGCAAAATAAACATTTCTCTCTAGAATTCCTTAACACTTTTATTAAGATTATCTTTATCTATTTCAACACCCTATGTTGAAAATTATTATTTATTGTAATTTATTCTTTTATGTTACAATATACCATTTTTTTAATGGATTATGATTATTTTTATTTGGAGTGTACTATATCGATACCATTCGTCATTTTTCTCGAGATGGTTTATGATTATGTTTACTGCATAGGGTATGCTATTAATATTTCCAATTATAGTTTCAATATTAATAGATATTTTGATTATGATTCACCACTTTTATATGAGGTATTCATTAGTCTTATTAATTTATGGTTTTTGCCCAATATTTTCTATCAACGCATCGGTAGGCCTCATGTGAAACTATGTCAGGTTTTTACACATTTATGTATTGTATCTTGGACAAATACATGAAAAAATGGTTATGATGTCTATAATTATTTGTTCAACCCCTAATAAATTAGTAATTGATAATATTTTTCAAGATTATACTAGTATAATATTCATGTAAATGTTTTATTTTCATGTGAATATTAATAAATAATAAGTTTTCTACTTTTATTCATGTCATACTATATTCAGGTTTATAATTTACTAACATGTGTTTTTAGATATTCACATTACATAATTGTTTATATTTTTATATTACACTATATTTCATACCATTACTGAGCATATAATCTCCCCAATTTCTTAATTATTTTCCCCTTGATACAGATATGTATATTCTGAATGATTTTCTGGGTTAATCTTGGATTTTATGGATGTTTCCAATGGAGTTTCTATGTTTTATTTCATTTCAATTTGTAATGTAAATATTATTTTTATATCTTGTTTTCCAAAGATACTAAACTATTTTGTCTCTGGTATGTTAAATCCATGTTTGTTATCCCGATGTACTAATTTAAGGCACTAGCTCCTGGTTACTGGGATTGGGATCTTTACAATGAATGTCCAAATAAGATAGTAGGGTCATTCTCATTTTTTAGCATAAAAATTTAACTATGGGAAAATAAAATTTAACGTAGTATAGGAAAAAATTTATCATATTAATGTTAAATGTTAAAATCATAAAATATATAAAAACTAAAACATTACATGGGTGTTTTATGTGTTTATCAACCTTCAGTAGCCTTTAAAATATTAATCATCACCCAAATTCATCATAAATAATTCCACCCAAATGTGTTCGGTTTTAAATAAATTTTTTTATTATTAATATTATAAATTATAAATACCAAAACAAACTACCTCATTTATCCTAAAAATACTTTAATATCCAAGAAATATTTCTTCCCAAACCTCTCATCCCCACTCTTATCATGTCCATGTGTCGACGGTCTCACCCAAAGACCATTTCCAATGTATTTAATGGATTTTCTTCTCTAATTTCTACTCACCTATTTAATCCATCAAATAATAATAAATCTAGGATAATTTATAAACGGTAATTTTAAATTTATAATAGAAAATATAATATAAACCCCTTTTTTCCCTCATATTTTTCAATAAACAAAACCATTATCCAAATTATGACGGTTAATCATCTCTGTGGATAAGGATAGTTCTATTTTTCATTAATACCTTCTAGACTGATCATAAATCTGTTATCATAGTTAAGTATGTTTTTAATAGGTATATGATAATCTATTTCATGTTCTATTACAAATATATAAATGTAACATTAAGTTAAAAATCAAGTTTTTATGGTCGAAAAAACCACCAAATTATACTAAACATTTATCATTAAAATTTTATCAAATAAATCAAAATCAAGTAAGAAATAAAAAGGAAATATAGGATAATTTAAATACATGTAAGTGAATTAATACCAATTCATTTCAACTCGATATTTTTTTTATATTCTACCAAAAAATACATAATTATTCACAAGTGAACCAGCCATGAAACCATTAAATGAACGCACTTGAAACAATGAAAATCATGAAATTTTAGTAATATTGGGGTGGTAAAAGGATATTAAAATATCATATAAGGTGTCATAAGTATGAATATAGTTACATAATTAATTAATTACTTATTGAAACCATTATAAATAAGTTGAAGGTATGAATAAAATAAAGGTAAACATAAGGTATGTTTTTCTCATCTCAATTTTAATCATATGGGATACATGTCTTATTCACCATTTATTTCTTATATATGGTGTATATAAATATCTTTGATATATCATTTCCTGAATCAAAATATATTATTATTATTCAATTATTAAAATTATAATTATTACATATCTATGGAATTTGATTCCACTGATTACAAAGTTGTTAGGTAATTCTCAATTTGATTTCCATTCGTTGGGTTAAATTATACTGTTTTGATTATTTCATGCAGAAATTATGTGTGGAAGAACATTTTATTACCTTATTTTTTTGTTTAAACTTCTTCTATATTAATGTTCAATTGAAAAACATAATCAATTATTCTTAATAATTTTTACATCAATGGAATGATATTCATAACAGACTTTCTTTTAAAAAATAATTTCTAATTATTTCCCTCAAAGCTCTCTTTAGCTTCCATGTCTATTTTGTCTAAATTTTTTAATTTTTTTTATATTTCGATATGATTTTTCAATTAAATTTTATGTCATGATTTAATTTCTAAAAAATCATCTGATAGAATTATTTTTTCATTTTCTAAAAGATGTTCATTTTGATTTTTTTGAAAAAAATATAAAAGTAATGTTATTTTATGATATACGGCATATAAAGAAGTTTCAACAATATAATTCCTTAATGGTTTGATATTTAAATTATGAGTTTACAAGATTATTTTAAATGAAAATAGTTTCCATTTAATTACATTTCTAATTAAAAAGAAATGATATAAAAATGGATTTTTTTTGTTTCCAAAAATTATTTCAGGTGAACCTTCAAAATTATTTCCAATCTATGTTTATGTTATTTCATGTTACATATTATTTATTAGGAATATAAACTATTTATTCTATAATTATTCTATTTATAGTTTGTTTATCTTTATGAAGTCATGATATTTATGAAACCTATTTCCTTCTATGGGTTCTAATATGTTGAACAGTTTATGTTATTGTGGAACAAATATGTATGGTTTTTATTATGTTATTATTGGTTTAAATATCTCTATCCGATGCGTTGGTTAACTCATAAAGTTATTGTTTTATGTGTGAACATGATTTCATATTCACAATTCTATTTGTGGAACTTGTTTGTATATCTATATGATTATGCATGGACTTGGATTCATGTCCATTTGTTTTTTAGAGGGACTGATTTCATATCCTTTACTAAATGAGTGAAATTGTTTCTATTTATACACATTTACAAAGTTATAAGTTTATTGTTGTGAAATAATTCCATGTCTTAACATAATTGTATCCTTTTATGATTCATGTATTCTGAATGTCCAATATTTATTCCCTATCTCAAAATTATGATTTTGGATATACATGGTATAATATTGAAATGTTATATTCATGTTCTTATGTACTTATGATTATCCTATGATTAATATCTCCGATATTTACCCTTAATAAGCATCTAATATCACCCATTTCTTATATTTTTTCTTCCTATGAAACAAACAATGATATTATGTTTGAAATTTCAAAAACATATCTACTTAAGAAGTAATAAGTGGGAGAAGATTTATATGTTTTATGAAGTAGTTGTTTATAATACTATGTTTACAAACGCATTAAACCCATAAAATTTTCATGTGTTTTTTTATAATATGATTATTATTTTATAAAGATGTAATATCTATGTATTAAAATCACGGGTCTTGATAGTTGGTATTAGAGAAAGGTTTAGATTGCCTTTGGAAACCTGGATGAGAAAACCGTATGTAACATCCCTATGGACCAGTCAATTTATTGGTTAATATACTATAATTTTGGTAAAGAACATGAATAACCTATGATTAAAACTGAGTTATGATAGATTGAAATTTAATTTGAAATTATTATTGATGATATTATTTACATATACGATTAGTGTTAATCATACTATGCTTTTAGGGTTGTAGGCAATGGATAAAACCAATATTATTCATGTTATTAGTTATTGTAATGGATAATGGAATGATATTACTCTTAAGAAACCAAATAAATTGGTGGATAGTATACAAAAACATGTTATTATTACTATTCAATTATTTTATAATAGAATCAAAAATGTCTAATTTATTGAGTTTCATGGCCCATATAATAAGATAAAGACAGTGTTTCATGGTGACCATAGAGGAAAAAATGTTTTTCTTCAACATTAAAAGCATGTGGTAAGGTGAATCATTGAGTATGTTTCAATGTAACTAAAAGAAATTTAGTGAGGGTAAAATAGGGACACAATGAAAGTAATTGCAATGGAAAAGATAATGGTTCATTTAAAGAAATGGACAAAAATATTGGTATTACAATGGAATCATCAAGATAAAAATGTTTTAAATGTGGAATGTACTATAATTATGAAAATTTATTCCCTAAAGGAATGCTAATGAAGATAATGAGAAATTCTATAAGAGTAATGGTAATATTTATGAAGATGAAGATACTATAAATGAAAAATGAGATGAGATAAGTGTTATATAATAAAACAATGATGGTTGGATAATGTTTTAGGTAGGAAGTGGAATGATTGAATATATTTGTATTGAAATTATAGAATAATAATATACAATTAATTTTATGGTATTGTGGAATAATTATACAACTATGGATTCTTACAAAATAGTTTTTCCTAATATATTTTAATATATATGGTATTGGTAACCATGAAAATTGATTATAGTGGTAAGGAATTATTTTTGGAGAACACCTGATTAAGGGAAAGATAACAATTTACATATGAATTATGTTAGGATAATAATGAGAAAAAGAGATGTTTTATAGTTATAAAATAAATTTTATAGTATTTATGACCTTGGAATGAATTATTAATATGATGAAAAGGTGGTTTATCGATTGAGTTTATAGAATTTTTTTATTTTTTTTATGTGAAAAGGGAATTTTTTAAAAGAAATCAAGATTTCACCAATGTTTTTGGGTAACTTTGGTTGTTACCATATTTCAATAGAATACATGATATTGATATTACAATGTTTTTTGTATCAATTAAGAGATACAGAAATTTGTTTGGGGATTAATGAGAAGTTGATTTTGAAAATCTTCTGACTTTTTTTTCAAAAGATTTTATTAATAGGTTCATTATAATAACCATTTATGATATTGTTTACATTGAACATGGGAAATTGTTGTATAGATTAATGTATAACATATTCATATAATGATGTTTTCATATTGGATAACATGTTATCACCGATTTTTTATGATGACAAATAGAGACAGTAGAAATGACTTTTCATTCCATTATTGTTATTATGATCCATTGGTTCTTCTAGCAATACAATTTCTGCATCATTTACTAGAGTAATAAATGAAGTCAAAATAGATCAAGGAAAAAACAAAGAGTGAGATTGTACTTATTAGGTAAAATAAGTAACTATATATTCTCAAATTATTTTGAAATAAAATTTTATCATATTATTTTCATTTTTGATGATATTAATGAGCTTTTTCAATCCTATTTGGTCTATGGGTTTTTGGTCATTTACCTTATAATTACCATGTTCTCTATCCTTATCTATAAAAATGGATAGTTAAAAGTCACTTCTATGTCTATATCTCTACTTTTAGTTAATATGATCATAATCATTATAATAGATTCATGGTGACTTTTACTTTTACATTGGCATATCTTAAGATGATGTTTTATTGACCCATTTTATGACGTGGTTTCACTAAAACGAATTTTAATATATCAACCTTCAATTTTTGAAGTGCAATTTTAAATTGTGGTGATGATTTAATTAATTATTGATCATATTGGGATTGTATCTTATCGACTGACAAATCCACCAAATATTTATCAATTTCATATTATGTTCCATGTATCTCTCTAGAGGAAGTACATGCATGATCGTTAATATGCACTAAACGCAATGTTCATGTTTCCAGATCAAGAAATTTATTATATAGAAAAACATTTAGAGATTATGGATCAT
Organism: Viscum album; assembly: GCA_963277665.1. NCBI lineage: Eukaryota > Viridiplantae > Streptophyta > Magnoliopsida > Santalales > Viscaceae > Viscum > Viscum album. The sequence goes on along the minus strand of OY728142.1, from coordinate 509,953,065 downwards.
AGTGATAATGTTCTTTTAAATATTAGCACTCAAATGGTTGATGTTTTTTTAGCGAAACCACCAATTTTAGAAATCTATATAAGAATATTAGGATGTAGAAATCCAACGCCAGATAGCCTGGATCGGGTGTCTGCTATAATTACATTATCATTATTACAAGGAATCAAATCCACAATTTCTAAAGAGGTTAGTAGTATTGGTAGACCAGATACATAAACTAGTATTATATTAAAAATGTATATACTAATTATAATATAATTTTTTCCTAATTCATTAAATAACATCAAGGATTACTCTAATCAATCTAGTAAACCCCTTTATATCATTCATAGTGTACTTCTTGGATTCCAAGGAAAAGAAACATAATAAGGGTGAGCATAAAGGCTCTGTAAGGGAAAATATAGTGGAAGAAATAATTAATCAATGAGATTAATAAATATGGAATTGTATAGAAATTAACACACATACCGTGTAATCATGAAACTAATAAGGAAGTGAATAAAAAATATGGAACGGTAATAACTAGAAACACATGTCATTAAAATAACTCAATATTGAAAAATCAATATTTAAATGTAATAAACTAAAACACATTCCATTTAATCAACGAATTGAAATGAAATTTATCTATATATATATCCTTGAAAAATAACATCGATGAATAATAATTAAAAAAAAATGAGGGAAATGAATTTTTTTTGCACATAATTTCTAAGGAACACGAAACCCTATATAGTTAAGACCTTTCACAAGATAGTTTAAAACACGTGGAGAAACTCTCTTAATTTAAAAAAATTATTTTTCTTGTGATATCATATTGAAGCGTCAAGAAGTAATATAATGTCTAGGATCCCCCCTTTATTTTCAATCCAAAATATTCCTCCCATTGAATAATCGAAATAAATAATATTTATTTTCAAATATCAATAATAAATAAAAAATATGTAATTACCAATATTTCTCCATATAATAAAATAAATATCAAATTAAACATGATATATAAAATTTTATATGGTTTAGTAAATAGTAATATCCATGAAAAAAGAAATGGGTAATTTGTGTTAATTATATATTCAATGATCATAAGAGATTGAATATTTTAAGAAGACTAACAAATAAATAAAAGAAGTCAATGTGAATATTTTCTTTAGAAAAATAAAAAATAAACCATCCATAGTAAAATTATGGATGGTATCAATACAAAAAAATCCCATGTGGATTAAAAATAAAGGTTTTTTATAAATAAAAACTCTATAAAAAGAGCATCCAAAACAATTCTTGAGGAACATATATTTTGGTTTTGATAAACAATTTATTTGAGATTCAATTTTCCAAAACATTTTATCTAAAAATTATCCTTTTAAATATCCAAAGGATGCCTCAATAAAATTACTATGAGTAAATATGTACATTTAATTGGAGGTAAAAGAACATTCCTTTTTCATGGTAACAAAGTTTCAAAATTTCCTTGTCGGGAAAGTGACAAGAAGATTCCCCGGAAAACATTGGTAAAAGATAAAAGTGTAAATATTTATTTAAAAAAATATTTTAATGTCATTTGTACAAAAATTTTAAAAAAACATGGTTTTTAAAATAAAAACGGTTCTCTAATTATAGGGAGAAATAAGGTCCAGTTTTCATAAATAACATTTTCTAAAACACTATGAGTACCAAAGAGTTGAAAATTTTACTAATTCTTGAAAATGGCCATGAATAACAAGGGGATATTATATTTAATTATTTTTTTGAATAAATTTCATATAATTACTCTAATTTAAATACAAGTTAATGACCATTAATGTTATTGTTTAGAAAAAATAATCTTTAAATATTTCAAAGTATCTCAAAACACATTGAAACATTTTAAATAAAAAAAACCTCGTGAAGGAATAATAATAATTGAAAATTTTAAATACCAGAATGATAAATAAATTAAAGATATAATATATAAATATATGATGTATATAAACAACATAAAATATATAAGTGGTGAACATGACATTTATCTCACAGAAGTAAAAAGTGAGATGAAAATCCCATTCCTTGAGTCTGACTTTCCTCATGTGCCTTTATATTCCTAAATAAAAAACTTATATTAATTGTTTATTTAGATGATAACACATATATGTTTTATCATAAATCTTATTTCACTTATTATAGTCTTTTATGCAAATACTTAAATAATTATATTTACATCGAGTGTTCTGACCAAATTCGATTAATGTGTCAAAAACAACTATGGTAGGGAAACTATGGTAAAAGAGATCATTATATAACCTATAAAAAATAATAATCATGAAATAATTATAATATTTATACGTAAATTATAATTTTAAACCCAGAAATTATATATGGTTATGAAAAGGAACCAATGTTACAGTCATGGAGACGGTAGGCATATTTAGGCATTAGTAACGTTCAAAAGTGTCAATGATCATTATCGTACGAGGGTAAGTAACATTATATTTTTTAATAATGATAATTATATCATAAATACTATTTTATTTACAGATATATAGTTATATTTATAATTATTTTGTAGTAAAAGGAATATCATAATGTCGAGGAATCTGTAGTTCAAACATCCACGAATGATGTAACCACTTTTTAAGTGTGTGTGATAGGGGAATAAAAAACTAATATATATATATATTTATTTATGTGTGTGTATTATACATAAAAATTTTAATTATTTCATGAATATAATATATAGTTTTTATGTCAGATATATTTAATCAAAATAATTTTTTATGATTTCTATGTATTAGGTGATCGAATCATATCGCTTTGACTGGGTGGTAGTCCACACATCCACAAACGATTTATAATTTTTACACAAAAAGAAAATTAAATAGGTATTTTTTCAAATTAATTAAACTAATATCAAAACAGAATAAATATCACATATATCATGTATAAATATATTTTCAATAATAATGGTCACCATGAGGGGTGTTAAAGGAAAAATGGGTAATCATAGTTTAGTGAGGTAGTAGTTCGGCGTACATGTTAACAATGTATTCATTAAAAATTATATGGGTGTTTGGGTAAGTTTAGTTTGAACCATTTAACATAAAAATAATTCTAGTATATTTTTCTTATATGTGTTGTCATATAATCACGAAATAATAAGATTTGAAGTAGTGAAGAAAAAAATCTAACCGCACAACTTAATGTATGATGTTACCTCTAAATTGGGTAACTTCTTTTAGATTGCACCAACTGGAATCCATGGATTTATTTTTTTCCAAAAGGTATCCACTAAGGATTAATGTAGATATTTTGGGTAGTTAATTGGTTATGTTTTTTTAAACTAAGTGAAATTAGTGGTTTGTGGATGTGGGAGGAGATGAGGCCTTCTATAGTGGAGGAGGAGGGGCACTCTCAAAATATTTTGGAAAAAAGGTACACTGTTGATGTTGTTTTATTGAATGTTGATCAATATTGGTTTTAAGTATTAAAAATGTATTATATAATCTAAATATGTCCATAAAATGGATTTTCTAAAAGTTTTTATTTCATATTAGAACATAATTTTTGGGTTTAGTCCCTTGTTACACATAATTTTACTTTAATCGTTATAATTAATTTTTATTACATTCACTGGTATTTTTGGTAAAAAACTAAGTTGACCATATTATAAATTATAAATTATTCTTATTCCAAATATTAAATCCATTTTACAATATTATAATAAGATAATTGAAAAAAGTTAATTTTAATTTATTCCCACAGACGGGAGGACACTGTGGGATTTTAATGTAATAGATGTTTGAATGTTTTCTATTTTTTATATTAATTTTATTTTAAAATATATTACATTGACCTAAATTGGATTAATTGAAAATATATTACCTCATTAAACATTAAAATTAATAAAACAATATTATTTTTTCTTATAAATAAATTAGATGAAAAAGTAGTTTTGAGTTAAAATTCAGCAATTTTCATTATTCATCTAAAAAATGAAACATCACAAAAAATACCAAGTAATCACCATAAATAATTTTATGTTACTATTTAAATGACTAATATGATATCAACATGAATGAGTTATAAAAATTTTAAAAATTTGATCTCAAATAGGTTATCCATTAGAAGATGGTTAATATTCCTTAAAAAATGTACGTTTTCATATGTAATATTATGTTTGTTGTCATATTTTACTTTTCAAATTGATTTGGTTAATATAAAAAAATCAATAAATATAATATATATATATATATATATATTATTAATATCATTCACTATTTTTAATTACTTTTATTTACTAATAAAAAAATCCTTTGTGGTCATAGATATAATAATATTTCCTTTATATTCAATTGGTTTATGTTTTAATTTGAAGTTAATTATTAACCTATTAATTCATTTTAAAATTTTCTAAACCATATATTTTTATATGTTAAGAAATAATATTCATAACATATAATATAGGGTCTATGTTATGTATTATTGTATTAAATAATGTTGTCTCAATAATATATTATTGTTTGGTAAAACTCAGTCTTGTGTGTAACGATGGCCATTGGAAAACTCATTGTAGTATATATTTCATGCTAACTCAATATCGTTTTCATTTCAAGACATAAATTATATAAAAATTAATATTATGTAGTAAATATATTATAAATTATTTGGTTGTCATATTTCCTAATGCTCTTGGGGTGGTGTGTCATACATGCTATCAAATATAATTTTCATACTTTAGATTTTCAAGGTGTTATATTCTCCCTATCATAATTAAATTCTGTCCCCAAAATTTAAACTCAATATTGGTAATAGATTGATTTATATTTCATATGACATAAATCCCACATCGTGAGAAGTTTTTCTAATAGATACTCAAGAAAATAGTGAATGTGATGTACAGAGGTCACAAGGAATATAATATAATTATGTCTCTAAATTGAAGAACAATAGTGGAAAGAGGGGATTCATACATGGAGGGAAACTGTAAATATTTATTTGGAGTGATTAAGGTTATAAATCACTAAAAAATTAATGATAAATGAAATATTGAGGGCCTCAAATCCATGAAACTGTAATGATTTACTGGGCCGTCAATTCCAAAAAAATAAGGTGTTAAGGCATATATTTAATGATCATTTCCCTATTTTTGAGTCGTTATTTTACTTCCTAGGATTACAAGGAAATATAATTTCTTCATACATTTAATTTTCAGTAAAAAATTCACCTTTTGGTTATGCTTAAATAAAATTATAATTTATCCCTTCCCTTTATAAATGGGTATCTAAAAATTAACTTTGATCCTTAATGCTCTAAAACATTTAACAGATCGTAAGTCCCATAAAAGAAAGACTAGTTCAACTATTTGTCTCTAAAAGTTCTCCAATGTAAATATAGTTAATATATTAATATCTATCCCAAAAAAATTAACCCTATTGGTTAATGATTAATATTTATTTGTCAAATTTTTTAATTAATTTCACATTAACCAAGATCATTAGTAGGTTAGTGGTACGCAAACAACCCTTATCATCATTCGATCATGGGTTCAAGCCCCACGACCTTATTGGACATGATGGGTTGTCACCATAAATAATTGTTTTCCTTTTCTAAAACCATATTGATTTTTTTTCCAGAAAAAGTATGTAAATCCATGAAATAAGTATAATCACTAAATGGTATTTTAACTCACGTTTACAAGACATCCCTAATATAAAAATAATTCAACCATTTTATTTCACATACGTATTTCCATAGACTAAGATTTATCTTAGGTTATTCATTGTCATAATAATCCACAATGGTTTGTTAACAAAATTATAATTATCCCAAAGATATCCCTCAAGATTGTTAAATAAGGTGCGCAGTAAACCTTGTTTTCATGTATTATGTTACTACAAGTTAGGCCTGAGACACCTTGTTAGAATTGAACCCCTAGGTACATCTATTCTAGATCCACGTCTACATAATGTTTCATTATATGGATACATTACTAGAAATAAACACATAATATATCCTTTATAAAATTCCAAAATTTTCTTCTATAATTATCATAAAATTATACCATAGGGTTATGTTATCAAATCTAGGTTTTCATTAATCTAGTTCCCCTTGTTGATACTAAACTTCCTTAAATACCAACTATAGGGAACCAACCCCATATTCCCTGGATCTTATATCTAATACCATTACATTGACAGGATTGAATGGAATCAAATCCTAAAGGACTGAGAAGATTAGTATTTTTGGAAAACCAGATACATAAATGAGTCTTGTATTAAAAATAAATATAGTAATTAAAACCTAATGTGCATGATAAAAATGTTTTGAAAAAACCTTGTTGAGAAATGGATATGAATATTCATTTGAAAACAATTTAAAACAAAAAAGATGAAAAAAATCCTTTTCCAAATACTTTTAAAATCATTATTAATGAAAATTTTAATAAAACATGGTTTTTATATGAAAAAAGGTTATCTGACTAAAGAGATAAATAACATAGAGTCTTCTTTAAATAAAATTTCTAAAACATTTTGAGTATCAGATAGTGGAAAATGGTAATAATATGTGAAATGGTCACAAATAACAAGAGGAGAGGAAAATTAATGGTTTTATTAAACAATTTTCATATAATTTCCCCAAATGAAATTTCAATTGAAAGATCGTTAAATTTATTATTACGAAAAATAATCATTAAACATTCCAAAGTGTCCTATACCACATTGAATCATTTTAGATCATAAACCTCATGAAGGAATAATATTAAAGAAATGTTTTAAATTCCATTAAGATAAAAGATATCATTATATAAAATATGAACATTTGTATTAGATACACCGCACAAAATAAGTAAGTGTTGAACATGACATTTTTTTCACAGAAGTAGAAAGTGAGATGAAAATTATTTACCTTGAGTACGACCTACCTCTTGTTCAGCGATATACTGTAATAAAAAACATGAGTGAATTATTTAATTTTTTTGAACCATTTTCATTTTTAAAATATCTCTTACATCACTTATTACCAAGTCGTATACAAGTACATTAACAATTAATTTTATATTGATTGTTCTGACGAAATTCGATTTATTTTCCAAAAATAACCTTGGTAAGTCAACTATGGTCCAAGGGTTCGTTAAATAAAATCTTCATAATAATAATCATGACATAATTATAATATTTATACAATTAGTTTACTTAAAAAAATAATTAAATATGGTTATTAAAATTAACAAACTTTACAATCATGAAGATGGTAGATCGTACATACACATGAGTAATGTTCCATGATTTCAATGATCTTTATAAAAATAAATTTAGTAACAATATATCTTTAAAAAAGGATAATTATATCGTAAATAATATGTTATTTAATCATATATAGTTATATGTAGAATTTGGTTCATGTAAAATGAACCACATCATGTCGAGGAGGCGGTACTCCACTGATCTATGAACGACGTTATCACTTTTTATCTGTCTGTTAACCGGTAAAAAGAAAATAATATATAGATATATAATTATTATTTTTTATAGAAAGTTAATTATTTCATTAAAAAATATATATACATTCTTAATGTAAAATAATTTTAATTTAAATAATTATTTATAAATTCTATGTATTGTGTCAACTAATCACATCGTTTTGAAGTGGTGGTAGTCCACACTTCCACCAATGATGTTATCATTTCTACACAAAATAGAAATTATAAAATTGTGTGTTCTAAAATAAATAAATAGGCATAAATACATAATATATTTCATATATATCATATATAAATAGAATTTCCATCTTAATTTCCACCATGATATGTGGTAATTGAAAAATTAAAAATCATCGCTTCGTGAGGCGGTAGTTCTTCATACACGTAAAGAGTGTATTTGTTACCTATTAGATGGAAGTCTATTTAATTGTAGGATGAACCGATATCATAAGAAAATCCTAGTATATTGAATATACTTATGTTGTTACATAATAATGTTATAAGTATTTTTGATGAAGTGGATAAAAGAAATAAATTTACCGAGCATAAGGGAATATGTTACCTCTTAATTGGGTAACACCTTTTGGTTTGAACCAAATGGATTCCTTGGATTGATTTATGAAAAATTTATGCTCAATAGAGTAAGATAGGTATGTTGGGTATTTAATTTGGATGATCCTCATGAACCTATGTGGCTTGAGAGTTGTGTGGAAGTTGGAGTAGAGTATGCATTTTATAGTAGATTATGAGTGACACTCTTGTAATATTTTTGAAAAAAAAGCCCCCCATTCCAATGTTTTTCCATTAAAATTGGATCAAAAATGGTAGAAATTATATAAAATGGATGATAGGGTCGAAATATTCCCATCCAATGGCTCTTGTGAAATTTTCTAGGTCATATTAAGCCTTGTGTTTAGGGATTAGTGTCTTCTTAATCTTAATATCACAGTAATTGTGGTAATTAATTTTAATTCCATTCATGAATATTTTTATCCAACCACTAATATCATATTATTTGTTATTATAAATTATTAATATCCCAAATATGGTATCCATTTGTCCAAATTGAAATCATAGGTTTTCCATAAGTTAATTTATTTCAATCCTATAGATATGATGACAGTGCAAGTTTTTAATGTAAAATCCTTCAAATGTTTGCGAAGTATTTACATTCTATGTAAAAGATAAATTCATTATAATTAACTAAATTGTATTAATTTATAAAAATTAAATTAAATTAAACATTAATATCAATAAAAATTATAATTTCTCAATAGAAATAAATTAGACAAAAAAAACTGTTTTGAGTTAAATTTTAGAATTATTAAATATTTATCAGAAAAAGAAACTCCCCAGAAAAATAAATAAACACAACCTAACCTAATTTGTATGTTAAAATTTCAATTATTAAGTTTATTTGGACATATAAAATTTAAAAAAAAAAAATTAAAATAGGTTCTCCATTAAAACGTTGTAAAAGTGCCTTAATAAAAATATATGCATTTATGTGTAATATTGGGTTTGTTATTATCTTATACATATCAAATATATTGGATAAATATCACAGATAATTTATTTAATTTATAATATATATATTTCATTAATATATTTCACTAATTGTAATTAATTTAATTCTTATAAGACAATGGTCCTTTTTGAGCATAAAAATAATAATATTTCCTTTATATTCAATTACTATATATTTTCTTTTATAAATATTGAGTAATATATTAATTAATTTTATATTTTTTTAAACCATATATTTCATTATGTTAGTTAACAATATTCCTAACCGATAATTTAATGGCGAGGTGTTGTCTTATTATATTAAATAATATTATTTTAACAAAAAATTATTGTTTGATAAAACTCAGTCTTGGGTGTAACACAAGCCATTAGAAAATACAATTGCTTCATATGTCACATGATTAGTTAGTATCAAGTGAATTGAATGTTATAAATAATATTTATTTTTTAAAATACTAAATATATTTTAAATTCATGGGATATCATATTCCATTATGATCTTGGTATTGCATATCATACATGATATAGAATATAGTGTTCTTACTTTAGATTTTTTGAGGAGTTACAGACTATGTGATGAGTTAAGGGCATCCATATATATTTTTATTTAATAAATAAATTTAGAGGTTGGAATTCATTTTAAGGGGTGTATATTGTAATAGCCCCAAGATTTTATGTAATTTTTATTTTTCATTAAATAAATTTAATATTTTTGGTGGCTTATGTTGCATGGAAGACCATGTTTAATCTAAACCAAATATATTATTATTTTTACCAAACCACTATAATATGTCCATTAAATTATAAGAAATTAATAGAATTTACCATATTATGAAATATTTAAATTTCAAATGAATATTAATCCATTAATTTTTTTAGGAAATAAGCACAATTTTTTTCTAATTTCTTTTTGATCTTTAAAATATATATTTTTCTGTAAAAATAAAATTGTATTTCATTCCAAAAAATAATATAATTAATTTTTGACACTTTTTTAAAATATATTTAATAAATTAAACTTTATTTTTTAAATATTCATATTAAAATTATCTTAAAGTGATATAATAGTAATTTTTGGAAAATATTAATTTTTTAGTGAATCGTGAAAAATAAATATTCTTATAAAAATTCATTTCAATTTTATAATAAAATTAATTTCAAAATCATGTTTTTTTATTTAATGTAACATAAATTTTATTTTGTGAAATTTATTCCACATAAATATTTTTAATCAACATTCTATTATATTTTAGTATTTTTTTTAAAAACAAGATTTTTTCTGAAAAATGTTTATAAGTATATAATGTTTCTACCTTTAAATTATTTAAAATATTCCATAATATGAGATGTTTTAAGTTAAAAGAATATTTTTGATACTAATATATAATATTTTATTTTAATATATAATATTTTTTAGTCATAGAGTTGACATAAAATCATCTTTTTCTTGAAAAATACACTTCTTGATAAATGTCTTTTTCATCACATATATGTGTTTCGTTTTTAATATTTCAAATTATGTAAACTGAATTTTTTATAATATATTATATTTCTATAATCATATGGTCTAAATTATTTATTAGGGTCATTTTTTTAGTAATAAAAATTTTATCATTGTAAAAATAATGTTTATCGTAATATAAGTAAACTGATGTAGCAGTTAAATGTTAAATAGTAAAAGATTAAGATACCAAAAAAATAAAAATTTAAATGTTTATTAGATTTGTTTCTAAACCTTAACAAAAAATTTCTAAATTAATCATCGCCTAAATTTTTTGTAATTAATTCCACCCAATTATCGTAAGGTATAAATATAAAATAATTGTTATTTTATCATTTAAAACCACGTCTCATCAATTATAAATATCACCCCTCACAAACCCCTAATTCTAAAAATTATTTAATATACTAAAATATATACAAATACACCTATTAGACAATCTCCCCATGTAAATGTTCTTTTTTTCTCACCCAGAGACCAAATACAAGTTTGTTATGGGGTCCTTTAAGGAAGTGATGTTCAAGAGGTAATTTTCACAAAAAATATCTCTTAATTACTTTTCTTATTCTACATTATCCTCACCTAAATAATATATAAAATAATAATAACTACATTATCATGTACATAATTGAATATTATTTTTTAAATTTAATATCTTATGTTCATCCTTTTTGTTACCTCTTATTCAAATTAGCGGAACTATTTTCCAAATTATAGCGGTTAATTATCTTCATGCACAATGTTTTTCTTTGTTTTACACTTATGATTTCAAGGATAGTCATAAAATTAGTATTATTTTTAGATAATAATTTAATAGTAATATTATAATTAATTTATTTTTTTAAATTAATTTATAGAAATATTATTAATTAAAATAACTAGATCATGATGGTCAGACAAATAGCCAAATTAAACTAAACATTTATCATTAACATTTTATAAAATTATTCGTAGTCATTTAGGAAAGAAAAATGATATACGGGGTCATTAATACATATATATTTTCATTAATACCATTTTATTTCCCTTATAGAGTTTTATTTCAATTTTCTGAGAAAATAAATAATTATACACAAGTGAACTAACCATGAAACCATTAAACGAACGCACCTAAAATATAAAAAATCATGAAAACTTTTTAATGAATAGGGGTTAAAAAGTAATAAAATATCATGTATGGTGTTATAAATATGAGTATGGTTTTTAAAAAAGCTATAACATTCTTTACACATTTATACATAAGGATAATTTATGAAAAACTAAATGGAAGCGTAAGGTAATTGTTTCTCACCACATGTTAAATTTCTTGGGATACGTTCCTTACACTCTAATTATTTCTTATGTGTAGTGTATATACCTCTATTATATATATCATATCATGAATTTACATATATTTTTATTATTAAATGATTAATTTTATTATTATTACTTATATGGGGCTTACAATTCAACTGATTATAATGTTGTAAGGAAATTTTTATCCTGATTTCCATTCTTTTAGTTTAAACATATACATAGTTGATTATGTTATGTTATAATTTTGTGTGGAAAGACTATTTATTATTTTATGATTTTATTTTTACCTTCTTATTGATGATTTATAAATAATACGCATAATTTATTAATTTTATAAATTCCCACTTCCATGATATGATATTTATAAGGGACATTAATTTTAAAATTTTGTTTAACGTTTCAATCAAAACTCTCTTTTTTCTTTCATGATATTTTTTAGGAAATTTATTCCAATTTTTTTACTATTCTCATATGATTGTTTAAAGTTATTTTTATTGTTTTTAACTTTTAAAAAAAAAATTAATCTTTTTTTCATTTTTTAAACGAAGTTTATTGTGAATTTTCTGACAAAAAATACAAAAGGGTTTTATTAAAAATTAGATGGAATGATTGTATTTTCCCTCTATCATGAATCCTTAATTCATTTATGTTTCCTTTAAAATTTTACAAGTTTCATTTCAATAGAATATTTTTCTTTATAATTTTATGTATCTGTATTTATAAATTATATAAAATGGAAAAACAATTCTCTAGAATTATTTAATGTGGTCATTCAAAAGAACATCAATCTATGATAATATTTTTTTATGTTTCTAATGATTAATGGGGATCTTAATCAAGGATAATATCCTTATTATCATTTTGGTTGGTTTATGCTTATGATAGAATTATATTTATTAAAACCATTTCATTATAAGTCTTCTGTTATGTTTAATGATATATGATTTTGTGGAACAAATATTTATGATTTTCATTATGTGAAGGGTGGTACCTAAAACTAACTCCAATGAAGTATGTAAATATTGTTAGAACATGAGGTAAATGTGTTAAAAAATGTGATTTTATCATCAAAATTATAATTTTTGATCTAGTTTTCAGGTCCATAAGATTATGCTGGGATGTTGTTTCATGTATATAAGTTTATGAAAGGGCTTGATTTCATGTCTTTAAATAGTTGAGTGAACATGTTTCAACTTATGCATGTTCAAAATGTTATAATTTTATTTTTATTCCATAATTCAATGACTTATTATAATTTTATTCTATTATGATACAGTTCTTTTAATTTTTTTACTTTATTTCATGACACAAGATTATGGTCAATGATATGCAGGGTATAATAATTAAATGCTATGTTCATGTTTCGATGGCCCTAGGATTGTGGTATGAATAATATCTCACTTCATTACCATTAACAAGAGTCTATTATTAATCTTTTCATATGTTTATTTTCCCTGGGATATGATGAACTCTATTATGTATGTATGTAAAAAAGGCTTCTAGTAATGAAAGAATAAATAGGATAATATGTAGATGTTTTATGAACCAATTTTTTATGTTTCCAAGTTTCCAAAAGAAAGAAACACATATGATTATAACACGTTTTTTGTGATATATTTATTCATTTATTTGTACATAATATTTTTGTATGAAATATATGGTTCATTGTATAAATTTTTTGGCAATATTGTTGGGTAAATCATGAACCAATAGTGAGGCTTCTACTGGATCACCAAAAAGAAGATACAATGTTACCCATGGGTGTTACATCATTTGGAAAACAATTCCAAAACCATGAAAACACCATTTTAAAACCCTAAAATACCCTTAACAGTTTAGATGGTCGGTTAGGAAAACCATGTTCTAATCATAATTCTATGTATTCCATTTTAAAAATAGGGATTTTGACCCTTGAAACCCAAAACCATCATAAAAAATATAAATGTAAATAAAAGCAAATTTTGATGTAAAAGGTACTTAATGGATGTAAAAAAACATTATGCCATTCACATTATACCAATAGATATTTTAAAAATATACTCAAAAAAAATTTGCGAGGAAACTGCTCCCTTACCTTATCGTATTATTCCAAAGTCACATGACTATTTCCACCACATTGTTAGAGAAAAAATACCAATGAGATGGAATTACTTTAAAACTCCTTAATATGATAATCCAAAACATATGGAGGTTAATCTATAATGGTAGAATTAGGATCAACCTCCAAACCATCCCACTCCAGCATATGATAATGTTTTGGATTGTATATTTTCAAATTGGAGACAAGAAATAAATGGTATATCATGGTCAAAAATGGCAGACACAATAACTAGTAAGATACATTCACAAGATTCCCTATGTCATGAAACGAAACAATAAAACACGACACCAATTTTCCAAAATGTCTCAGGTGATGATGAAACAGTCAAATTGATACATGAAGAAACCCCAGATCACCAACATGAAGGTCCAATGTACGATAAAGATGGTTGGTATAAGACTTTTAGAAACTCATAAATGAAACTAACCATTTCAGAATCATCAAAACTATATTGGTTCTCTCCTCGATGAGACTCGATCAAACCAAGTAATGGTCACCCACCTCATCCCAACTACACATGTATTAGTATGATCATCCATAAAACCCCTTAAATGGGTACACCCTAATAATAGAATTATTGTAATAATTATATGACAACTCATCCAAAAAAATTGACTTTCCCATTAATCTATAAAATCATGAACACATCCTCTAGACATCTTTTGGAGAGTCTTGATGGTCTTCTCAGACTGACCAGCGTTCTTTGGGTGATACGCAGTGCTCAACTTCATATCAGTTATCAACTCCTCCTATAATCCCTTTGAGAAACATGAAATTAAAGAAAAATTAGGTTCTGAAACAATAATTAAGTGAACTCTATGAACCTAAAAAATCACTCAAACATATAACCATTTTATGTCATATAACTTCATAAACTCTCTAATGTAAATATAATGGACGAATTTTGTCATTTGATTAAAAAATAGATATATGGAAGCATTCCCCATTGGATTATGAGGTTGCACGATCACAAAATCCATACAGATCTCATCCCAATTCTATATTGGAATATGATGTAAGTACAATAACCAAGAAATTCTAGGATGTTCTTCATTTATGCTTGGGTAGGTTATAAATTTGGAAATGAAATCTTTCCTTGCCTGACTTTTCTCATGAAACTAATATTGTATTCTTATGGTATAAAACATCATGAATTCCCTTCAATGAATGACCCAAGTAGAATTATTTGCCTCCCACGTCACCAAATACCACAATATGAATTGGAAAACCAGTTTCCTCGTGAAAAATGATAGATCTAAGGGTGTATAGTGACTAATCTCCTAATATTTCCCCATCATTTAAGAAACTTATCATCTACTAGGACTTAGGGTCAAATACATGCTTACTATTAACATGATTTTTTTTAGGAAGTGTAACATGCAGACTTGACAACATCACCAACTCTCCATACCCAAGAACCTATATATTCAGATAAAAAAACACATCAGACCCTACATATTAGCTAATTCAAGAACTACATACACGGGAACACTCCCACACAATGTGTATGTGGCCACATTCAACTTCATGGGTGTACAATAAATGTCAAAATAAAATATATAATGGAACATCATAAAGAGTTTATTTTATATTTTTATGTTTTTATAGATGGAAATTTATTTCAAACACATATGATTAGAATATAGTGAGAAATGATCCCTAAAAAGGTAATGTCTCTATTTTTTCAGTGCATGTATAAGTTTTAATAATTCCTAGTCATGAGTGGGACAAATATGCTCTTGTATTCATAGTTTTGAGGATCCATGTGACGCCACTTATCCATCATGTATCAAAAAACACACCAAACCCACAGAATATAAAATAAATGAAAAATAAAATGTTCTTTTAAGATTTTGATGAATTAGAACAAGAATAAATGTTAGTGGGGTCTAATAATTGTCAAAAGAACATAGAAATTTTTTATCCCAATCAAACATCATGCCCATTCATGGTAAATTATAACAAGAGAGAAGAAATAATAGAAAATTTCTAAATGAATCATCTATAATACCCAAATAAACCCAAAAATCTACAGATCTCAAACACATTCTTAGGATGCTCCCAAGACCTAACTACTCTTACATTATCTAGGTCAAAAAAATATTCCTTGAAAATTATTTTGGACAAATACATTACATAATGAATCAAAAATTAGTATATTAATATATTTTCATATACTTTATTCTCTCTAAAGACACATAAAATAATCCCTATATGGTAAGTATTCCACTAATGTGTCTTTGAATAATCCCTGATTTCATTGACAAACATAACTACAAAAGAGTTTTAAAAGAAGTGGAATATCTGTTTCATTAATTACATCATTAAAAATTGATCATGGTTAATACTTAATGGAATATCCAAATAATCAAAATGAACATACCAGATTTTAAAGGGGGTATCTAGAACAACCACTCCTGTGACTACCATGTAGTGTTACTCAGATCTCTGGTTGATCATCAAAAACCATCGTTCTACACTTAGTTGATCCGAGACATCTTAAATTCAAAGAAACTAATATTCATTCATCATGGTAACCTGGTCAATATTATGATAGTATATTAATATTTTGAGGAAATTATATTCTTTATTTGTAAATATCACTGGCGAATCCCATAGTGACACACAATGATGGATAAATCCCTTACCCTCAAGATCCTCTAGATGGACCTTCATGTATTTTATCTTAGCCTAATACATCCAATAGAAATAAATATAAATAGAGCTCATCCCAAGGAGCATATCGATGGTAAAATCATCCTTTATTTGGGAAGATAATCTTAAAAAAATATAAAAGAAACACATATGGGTACCTATCCGAAATCCATCGGTTGTTTACCCAATAATCTCTTCTCAACAACTTGAGAAGCAACCAAGACAATTATCTTGAGATCAATCCAAATTCCAATGAAACGGTTCCCTCCCTCCCTAATTACTGATCCCACTCACCCAAAGAAATGTGATTTCTCTTATCACAAGTAATGGAATTGATAATATGAAAAAACCATTAAATAGAACCATCTAGCTAATCAACCATTCAATGATAATAGTAAGATTAAAAATGTTTAGGTCAAAAAAGTTCCCAAATGAGGTCCAAAACCTCTATAAATAATATCACTCCGGGATCTTGAAACCATATACATTCTTCTTACCCAAAATATTTAGAAAATCCATCACATTTATCATAAACTGAGCTAACATATACAACAAATCATTTTATTCGAGTGAAATTATTTAAAATGATACATTAGTTTCAAATTAAACTAATTCAATGGACTATGAAATAAACCTCTTTCCTCTTAAAGTGGATGAACGAGAATCTGATTTCTATTGAATAACCCCTACTATAAGGAGACTACATGGATCATACTCAACATACGACATCTATCCATAGTCAAAATATTACTTACAATGAAGTAAATATCCTCCACCCTTTCAAGCATCTATCTAAACCTAATATTACCTTGAAAAGGAGGATCCCCCATTGATCCATCATGAAGGGAAGTGGTATTTCTACTAGAGATTCTCTGACTACCCACACCAATACCGCATCCTTAGATACTATGTGTAATGAGGGTTGTTCTATCCTTATTTCCTACACTAATAACAAACCCTTATTTTATTCACTAAAAAATCTACATTACATAAACTTAATGACTACTACACACAATTTTCCACTATCCTAATGAGACATTCCCTACATCCACTTCTTACCAACCAAATAACTCTAGATCCCACACAAATAATGCAAACCATTAAGACTTTTCACTATAGTTTGTTTTTTCTCTACCATAGTTTACTAATCAGCCACCTCAGAATATGATGTTAGAAAGAGAATAATAAATAGAAACATGATATGTAGCCTCAAACTATTATAAAATGTTTGATCGTTGAGGTCATCATTCAAAAATAAATCTAGACAGAAATACATAAATTCAATAAAACAGTTACCATACTCCGTCACTAGATGATCACATTCATAAATCATAAAGACCTCATGGGAATTCACATTCCTCAAAGTCTCTAAGTATAACTACCTATTAAAACCCACCATGAATGTGGTCCCCATGAGATCCTCATCAATCCTAAAAATAACCATCATCAAACACAAAACTTTACCTAGTCCTTAAAGAAAATACGTGTAAAATCCCATTTATAGGTATCAAGGTTATTTATAATCTTAATGACCTTTACAATACCTTTTAGCAAATAATTAAGATCATTGGGTCCCTTTTCTCCATGAAAAATTAGTGGATTTCATCTTTTAAACTTATTAGAATGGTCCACTACTCGTTTCTACTGCTAAAAACCCACATTAACCAAGTGTTATATCATATGGAAAAAAGTTGCATCTAGAGTTTTATCAATATGACGAGTTTCTACATGGTTTTCTCTACCTCAGCCTATTAATTCATGCATGTGATTCTTCTAGGATGAATTATCAACAGTACACAGTACAAAAGATTCATCAAGAACAATTAAATCATAAAACACATATAATGAAGTAAAATAAACCCTTGGCATAGATAATAATAATAATAACTATAATCATAAGAAAATCCAAAATTGAAATTTAAATAAAATAAAAAATCTCAATCATTTCACACTATGAACATTTTGGTTTCATGGTTTGTAAAATCATGTTCTAATACTGCAAGTGTCACTGGAGTTTTTATGAAAGTCCACACAAGCTGTACATGACAACTACTAACCAAGTTCCTCCTCTAGACCCCATTTTTCATATTAGAACTCAAAACTAGAAATGGGATTACCCTAATAATCATCATCATCTAGGAAATACATCATGATATCACCACAAAGAACCAGAACTGGGAATAATACATAACCATAATCCTAAAAAACCCCTTGAAACATGACGATAGAGATGATGAATGGATAGTCAAGAATTCCCTAATTCCTACATCCTGCTCCTTGATGGTCCTAACTCCTCCCTACAATAGAATCATATTATAAACCACACTATCAATCTATTTTTTAACCAATAAACCTAGTTTTACCCAATCTATCGCTTGAGCCAGCCCATCACATAGCTTAAATCAGGTTACCAAATGAAATGAGATTTATATAGGGACCAAGAATAACCAAAAATATCTTGGGAATAGTTTCTCCCATGGTTAACTTTCATGAACAATCCATAAAACATGATGAAGAAACAAATATCATGAGAGTAAACAACATAAGTATACATATATATCTATATAAACATATCAAACAGTTGTAGATACCTTAAAAAAAATAAAACATCATATACAAGAATACATATAATATATATATATATGTATGTATGTATGTACGAGGAATCACAATTCATAATCCAAAAATCAAAATATAGGGAAAACAACCAAATAAAGCCAATACATGCATCCCAATATGTAAAAAATATCAACAGGACTCCACATGATCCTACTCCATGAGACCATGTATCCTACATAAAAACTAGATGATAGTAATAAAAATAGACACTGAAATACTTGGTGTCATTAACTTTACTATTTTCCTTCAAAACAAAATCTACATACCCATAAAAGAATATATAGGGTGTGAAGAACGTATACCAAATGGATACCACCATAAATATGTTTATTAGTTTTACCCATGTGAAATAATAGAATTGTCTGAAATGAATTTTCAAAACTAAACCACATTGAAAAAATTTCAGTTCTAAAACAAACTTTTAAAATCCCTTTGTTTTTCTATTATCGACCAAATATGTTCTCAAAAACCATGTTTAACATGGCGTAAATATATATACAAGGCTAAAAAAACAAATTATGAACATATCCTATATAGAATAATAATCTTGACCATAAAAATCATCATATATTCAATAAGAGAAAATTGTAAAAATATACCTCAACACATAAAAAGTGGATCTAATAAAATGTATAAAAAATATACACCAACCCATAAAGGTTAAGTTAACCTACGGTTCTAATAACATTGGTATAATGTGAGTGATTCTAAAAAAGTGTTCTATTCTGCAAATAAAAATGGAAGCTCTCAAGCAGTTCACAAGACCTAACTCAAAGAGATCTCACGGTCTATTAGGAACCAAATATAATCACTCGTAGTCACCCCAAGGAAATTCTATGACGGTCCCTTGGAAACCAAAATGGAAAAGCTCATTTTTCTCCTCCCTAAATGCTCTCATGGTCTTTCAAACAGCCCCATACCCACACCTCAGTTAACCCATGTACTACTACATGCCAATATATTCAAAAAGATTGTGTTGTACATGAAAAACAATATCAGAAAACAATTTCACAAAATAATATTCCAATTTCATATAACAAATTTCCATATTGTAAATTCATTTCAAATACTATTTATGAAATCCATGTAAAACCATTAGTCATCATTAGTATATTTTATCAAACAATTTTTGTTCACACAAGTCGCCCCCATTGTGAATGCCATCTATGGATAACCAATTTTCAAACCATGTAATAAAAAAGAATCATGGTATTCATATCAACCATGAATAATTAATATCATAATTAAAAAATAATAATCAAATGGTGGTTCAATGTGTAATGGTATTCCATGGAAAATATCCTATAACAGTGTCCCCTACATCAGAAATGTTTACAACCTTATCACCTTTGAGGATAACCAACTAGAATAGGATTATTAAGGCCTAGAGATCCTAACATAATTGAAAATTAAAAAATATACCCCATTATAACACTGTGTTTGGTTAACCCCACCACATGTAAATAATCGGAATTTCCATGTAATTTTTTTTAATAAATGAGAAATTTGTGAGTCCACGAAAAATTAAGGAGCTTTTTTCGGAGGCAGGGAGTGCCCAGAATAAATTTCTGATGTTTTGTTCAGGTACGTTAATTAAACGTAGGATTGGGTTTTTATAACCATTGAATTGGCGCATGGAATTGAAATCTGAGGGCACCATTGAACTCACAGCACTGGTATTTTCATAAGAAGACTTTCACCTCGATGACAGATGGTCAAGGGTAAAAGTTAGTTTTTGGGTTTTTTGTGGAAATAATAAAATAAAATAAACACATGATTATTTTATTTTGATGTAACCACCCATCATGTGGATGTTCAGGGGTGTGGTCCACTAGAACTAAACCTTATCTTCTAGATTTATTGTGGTGGGGACCACCTGTGATCTCAAAACCCTGCAATTGGAATTTGGGGGAGGGGACCACCCAACCACAATTAATGGGGGGTGAGGAGAACCTCTCAACTCCCCATGTGGAGGAGCCTCTTGGGCTTCCTCAATAATTAATTATGCCAACCCTCGACTTTAATTATTCAACCCACCATAATTAATAAAACATTTTGAATTCTGCCAATAGAATAACAGATTGCGTAATCTATTATTTTGGAACACTTTTCATTTTGGGGAAGCCATGGGAGAAATGATCTCCAACAAAGAACTACTTCTCTGAATGAAGAACACATTCTTCCAATGAAGAACGCTCCTCCAAACGATGAATTCCAAAAAATAACTTCTTCGACATCCTTCTCGGATGCACCTTGTAGAGGAAGCCGACGTGCGATGTCTTTGACGATCGACCTTCCCTCCCCATCGACGTTAACGAGGAATCGAGGTAGGGGTTTATTTGTGATTGATTTTCTTCTCTCTTCATTTCTGGATAATTCTTTGAAATTCAAGAGGGAATTGAACCACTTGATACCACTCTAAATGTGGTGGGTGTATGCCAAACAAACATGGCCCGAACCCTCCGTTGTTCTTCTTTGATGTGTACTTCAAAAAGGAGGAAGGCGACAAAGGAAATGGTGATCCGACACACGCGACCTCAGCCGCTCATTGCTGCCGCTGAACTGCCATCATGCTGAGATAATGAGCCGTCATGCCGAACCACCAACGTTCTGAGCCACCGAGCCAGGTGCAACCCAGTTCAATCAACCTCTGCGCTCTGCGGTGCTCTGGCCGCACGAGATGGCGCCCCTCACGGCGCCCTGGCTGAGCCGGTCCGTGCCCCTGCCGCCCAGGCTGTGCCCCTGACGACTCCCTAGCTGAACCGTCCCTCGCCCCAAATGGCGCCCCGGCCGAACCTGGCCCCGCCCCTTCATGGTGCCCAGGCTGAACTGGCCTTGCACCCCCCAAGATGCCTTGGCCAAACCGGCCCCACACCTGCGCGACTTCCTGCGACACCTGTGGGCTCCGCGCCCCCTCATGGCCAACGCATCCTACTGGACCTCCCAGCAGACAGGGCAACATCACAGGTCGGGCATGACCTAGCAGGTCAGGCTGGGTTGACCTGAACTGTGTCCACCAATGCCAGGTCGGGCTGGGTCAGTCTGACCAGGATAGACTGGACCCTAGCCCACTACGACCAATTTACACTCTTTTAGCCGTATCTTAGGCACGGGACGTCCATTTGTCGAACTGTCAGCGGTGCTGGAAATATTTGAGCGAGATGATCCCTTTGAGTGATACTCCATTTTGTTTTGAATTATGATGGGGAATGTTCAGGTTGGATCGAGTACAAATCCAACCAGTCCCCCGGGATAAAAAGGCTAATAACTCACGGATTGGGTATCCGATTAACGCAACTTCTATTACATTGAGATCTCTACAACATGGAAGACCTTTGAGATACTTCTTCATGGGACTTCATTGTAGTTTGAGTCTCGACCAGTAGCATGTGGAGAGGATCCTCCCGTAGACGAGTGAAAATAGTGTGGAGACCTCGTGGTTTGATGAGACTTGACGACTATTGATCATTTGACTTAGAGTGACTGAATATGCCCAGTGGGGAGCACCTTGGTGTCGCAGTAGACCCACAGTGTGGAGCACCTCTATGTGATGCAGCAGACCCATGGTACTCTATAGGAGGAGTACCTCAGTATACATTGAGGGGGAGCGCGCTTGCTGATGCACCAGACCCATGGTGGGGAGTGCGCTTGGTGACATGACAGATCCACAGTACTCGACAGGAAGAGTACCTCAGCAGTCCAAGGTTAGTGGGAAGTGCACTTGGTGTCACGGCAGGCCCACTGTACTCGGTAGAGGAGGAGTTCTCCAGCAGCTGAGGTTTCAACAATGTGACTGGGGAGGTTACTTGATACTAACCCCTAGATTAAAATCATGGTTTTACCTGAGTCATTTTTTCTGTGTTTTCCTCAAGATTGAGATGGATCACGTTATAACTTAGGAATATGTGTGGGAATATACCTAGGGAGGGTTATCTATTGATTCCATTCTTTGTGGTTTCTCCATGGTGGATTTTGTGAGACCTTGAGGGTCATGAGGACTCTAATGAGTAGCTTTATACTCACCCCTGCATGGGCTATGCCCACACCATGTTGTGTTGCCTACAGATGACGGACAACATTGATGGAGGTTGAGAGTAGATGTTCTGGAAGGTACCCATAGGTGGACCATACGGCGTGTCGGTACCCAGAGGAGACGTTCGAACGTGGAGTGATGAGGAGTCGATCTGTACCTACCCTTTAGGTTAAAATCTCGGAGGACGATCCAGTAGCTGTCTTTTCTCTTCCTTCAGTTGTATTGAATTTTAGTTGTACTTGTACCTTTACTTTTTGGCTTATATTCTGGCCCCTTTTACATTCAGCACTATTTTTTTATACAGTTTACTTGGTGTTACGTCCAGGTGTGTTCTTTCTTGTGTGTGTGTTTATAGGTTATAAAGGCAATGCCTTCCCAGTTTTAGGAATTACGCATTTGGTGCTAGTCGCCAGGCCCTGGCCTATGGATGGTAGGCTTGGGGTAGTCACTTCACTGGACTTGGGGGATAGTTCATGACAAATTGGTATCAAAAGATTCGGTTCTACCGTAGAACTAGGACTCTGATCTTTTTTGTGAAGCAATAGTGTTAAGTTTATTGAGTGTGGTTTCCAGTTCAGGGAGTCCAATGATGGTGCGACGACTGACATATCCATACACCAGGATCCCGACTTCTTGAATTACGACTCAGTGCACAAAAACACTCATTACATATATGTTTTCAAAAGTTTTCTTTATGTCTGCTCACCAGGCCAACATACCAGTTATAAATTTTAATAATAGCGCACCTGTTTATTTTTAGGTTGCCTCCATGTAGACATCCATCTAGAGTTCTGAGAGTTGTATGCACTGATATCCCACCAAGGGATGTGGCCTCAGTGCATGTCCCTTTTCCAGTAGAGGCACTAGTGGAGGCACTAACGGTACCACTCCCCTTTGGGCCACTGATTCCTCTTTCCCCAGTAGCATAGGTGCAAGCCGCTTGAGCACGTTTCACGAGTTCTAGTGCCATAGGCCACCCAGTTTCATGGGAGAGATGGACCCACAAGTGGCTGAGGATTGGCTGGAGGCTGTGGTGAGAGTCTTCCGGGTCGTAGGGACACCAGATAATCTCATGGTGAACCTCGCTACCAGCCTTATACAGGAATCATCATGAAGATGGTGGAGATTGATGCTCCATGTTCATGACGAGGTGACGCTTTTCTGGGCAGACTTCAAGAGCCTGTTTTGGGAAGAGTTTGTCCCAACGACTCTTCGCGCAGTGCACATACAAGAGTTAGTTCATCTACAGCAGGACAACATGACTGTGGATCTTTACTCAGTGAGGTTCACTGCCCATTCATGCTACTCCATAGATATGGTGTGGGACCCATTCTTTAGGTCCCAGACCTTCGAGGAGGGACTCATACGGAAGATCAGTGCTTTAGTGATCTCACTCAGCATCTCGATGCAGGTGGGGGTGTTAGAGATAGCCCTCTTTGTGGAGAGTTTCTTTGCTGAGTAGACACAATCACTGAGACCCATAACCAGTCATCACGTTGTGAAGTCTTATGCAGTTGAAAGTAGACAAATGTCATAGAGGTCCAAGGGGACCAAATCTACAGGTGGATGACCTCCTGACTCAGGATCTATTGTGCGGGGCACCAAAAGCATAGATAGACATTCCAATAGGGGGTAGTGTTTCACACGCGGCAGGCAGGGTCACATGGCTTGTGACTCTCCGACCGACCATTCAGATGATCATTAGATAGTTGAAGGACCGACTAGGCAGAGACATTTATTCGATCGAGGTGGTCTACAGGGAGCTGGTAGATGTCACAGAGGAGCTGGTCATGCAGGTGGCAGTGGGTGACAATCTAAGATATTACCGCCACCACCATTAAGAGGTCCACCCCGGCCATAGGGATCAGGTGGACCGGGGAGAGCTCAGCTCCAGGAAACTGAGGCCTACGATCATGGTGCTCCGGAGATGATACGAGGTACAATTTTTCTCTACTCCACCATAGATTTCGTACTTATAGACTCAATTTCCAGTCATTCCTTCATTGACACTGCCCTTGTTCAGAGCTCAGAGAATCCGGTGGAGCTGTTGGCTCAATCCTTATGACTAGAGACACTTCTGGGAGCCGTTATGACGATTACGTACTAGTTACAATACTGTGAGCATACTCATGGAGGTGAGAGTATCAGCTGGGATCTCTTAGTAGCGGTGTCGAGGCTTTACGACGTAATTTTGGTTATGGACGAGTTATCTACATTCCATACTCTGATTGGCTATATCAGGAAAGAAGTGTGGTGTGTCCGCACAGATGGGACAAGTTTTACCTTCACTGGTGATAAGGGAGCCTTTGCAGCGCATGATGGACTTACCTGGAGGAGGGTGCCCCTGATTACTCATCAGTTGTCTAGAATTACCCTCAAAGATATTAATGTGGATAGTCCTAGCTATCTTGTAGTGGTGTACCAGTACACGAATGTTTTCCATGATAATGTTATGGGTCTACCTCCTCGCAGAGAGGTGGACTTTTACATTGACTTGTACCCGGGGACAACACCTATATCTACACCAGCGCATCGTATGGATCCTGCAGAGCATCTTGAGCTATGGGTATAGTTAGAGAATTTACAGAGGAAGTTACTCATCTGGCCTAGTGTTTCTCCTTGGTCAGCCCTGATTCTTTTATCCATGAAGGTGGATGAGAGCTTGAGGATTTGTGTCAACTATTGTTGCCTGAAATAGGTGAACATGAAGTACAAGTACCCACTCCTGATGATTTATGACCTCTTTGATCATCTAAACAGAGCACAATGGTTATCTAAGATATACCTCAGATCAGGCTATCAACAGCTCAAAATATGAGACGAGGATGTGCAGAGGATGACCTTTAGGTGTCGTTATGGCCATCATGAGTTCTTGGTTATTCCATTCTGCGTAAAAAATTCTCCTAAAGTTTTCATGGGACTCATGAACATGATCATTCATCCTTACTTTGATCTCTTTGTAGTGGTCTTCATTGACACCATTCTGATCTACTCGACTACAGAGGGGGAGCATGCCTATCAGTTTAAAGTAGTACTAGACACTCTCCGAGAGCAACAACATTATGGTAAGCTCTCAAAGTGCTAGTTCTGGATTCGAGAGGTTAACTTTCTTGGACATGTCATATCGGAGGCAGGATTTGCAGTGGATCCAGTGAAGACTGAGGTGGTACTTGGTTTGGAGCCACCCAAGTGTGTGACGGAGGTACGAAGTTTCCTAGGTTTGATCGGATACTACCGGAGGTTTGTGATATACTTATCCAATATTGTAGCACCACTATCATCCTTGTCGAAGAAGGGGAAACCCTTCGTGTGGTGGGAGAGATGCCAGTAAGGTTTTCATGAGCTAAGGCATAGGCTGACTAGTTACCCCATCATGCGGCTTCCAGAGGAAGGCGCAGGGTACATAGTATACTGCGACACATCAGGGACTAGACTCGGATGTGTCCTGATGCTGGAGTGAGTATTGATCACATATTGTTCTCGACAGATGAGACAACATGAGTAGAACTAAGCTATCCATGACCTGGAGTTAGCAGCAGTGGTCTTTGCCTTGTAGATGTGGAGACACTATCTGATGGGATAGCACATTATAGTGTACTCAGATCAGAAGAGTCTCAGGTATATATTCTGTCAGAAGGACCTAAACCTGAGACAATGATGTTGGCTTGAGTTCATATAGGACTAAGACTTTGATATAGTCTATACTTTTGGGAAGGGTAATGTTGTATCATATGAACTCAGTAAGAGGTCTGGTATACATCTTCTAGGTGAGGCGATGGAGCAACTAGCCACTTAATAGATATCCTTCATATAACGTGATGGAGTTATATTTCTTTCAGCCTCTTACAGTCACTTCCCCACTTCGTCAGTGAGTTAGGGAGGCGTAGCGTGGGGATGCTAACTGTGAGACATGATGTGCTTAGATATCCATAGGACAGGCACCTCCTTGATTTTCTGAAGGTGGAGGGCACATCAACCTTTTCAGAGGACGTATCATGGTAGCAGTGTAACTTCAAGAGGAAGTTTTCAGGGAGTTCCACACTTCCCCTCTAGCGGTACATCTAGGAGTGGCGAAGAAGTACCAAGATCTCCGATGACAGCACTGGTGGGTAGGAATGAAGAAAGAAGTAGTAGAGTCTATCTCTCAATGCCTCACTTGTCAGCAAGTGAAGGTGGAGCATCAGGTCCAACAGGCTTGGTTCATCCTTTAAGGGTCCCAGAGTGGAAGTGGGATGTGATATCCATGGGATTCGTGACATGACTTCCACGTACGTCCAGAGGCCATGACTTAATTTGGGTAATCATCGATCGACTCATCATGTCGGACCACTTCCTACCAATTAGAGAGTAGGGTTCAGAAGAGAGCTTGGGATTCCTCTATGTGCATGATATTGTGCGGCTACATGGAGTACCTTCGATGATTGTCTCTGATCATGACAGGCATTTTATATCCTAGCTATGAATGGGGTTGTAGGAGGCTTTTGGGACGCAGCTTCATTTGAGCATCACCTTCCATCCTAAGACGAATGTCCAAACTGAGCGGACCATTTAGACCCTTGAGGATATGTTGTGTGCTTGTGTCCTCGACTATGGTCGCAGGTAGGAGGAGTACTTACCATTGGTGGAGTTTTCATACAAAAATAGCTATCACTCCCGCATAGGGATGGCATGTTTCGTGGCATTATACAAGCGACCTTTTAGATCACCATTGTACTGAACTGACCCAGGAGATTCAGTAGTAGTGGGACCAGAGATGGTACAAGCTACCACAGAGAAGGTGCAGATCATCTAGGAGTAGATTAAGACTACACAGAGCTGGCATAAGTCATATGTTGACAGGAGATGGAGGCCTCTGATGTTCGATGATTGAGACGATGTCTTTCTATGGGTCTCACCCCGATGAGGTCTATAGTGATTTGGCTAAGGCGGTACGTTATCTTCGAGGTTCATCGGACCATTTCAGGTCCTCAGCAGAGTTGGTGAGGTGGTGTACCGCTTAGCTCTTCCACCTCAGTTTCACCAGGTGCATGACATCTTCCACATATCTCAGCTAAGGAGATACGTGCACGAACCTTCTCACATCATCGACCATTGGGAGCTAGACATTGATGATGGGGAGATGTTTATGGAGGTTCCAGTAGAGATTGATGATCGACAGGATCAGGTCCTTCATGGAAGGTCGATACCTCTGGTGCGTATTCGCTAGCAGCACGGGAACCTCCAGAAAAGCACATTGAAGCGGGAGGCTCAGATGTGTGCTCAGTACCCCCACATGTTCTCTTAGTTTTGAGTTGTGGCTTATAGTGACGTAAATCCCTATGGTGGGGAGAATGTAAAGACCCTTAATTTCTATGTTAATTTTTTTAAATAATTTTGAATTGTTTTAGTATGTGAAATTTTACGGTGCTCGACTCTGAGGCCAGGAGTTCCCGGAATGAATTTCTGAAATTTTTTTCAGGTACGTTCAGTAAACGTACGAGTTGGTTTTTCTAACTTTTGAACCAGTGCTTGGAATTGAAATCTGGGGGCACCATTGAACTCAAAGCGCCGATATTCACTTAAGGAGACATTCACCTCGATGACAGATGGTCGATGGTGAAATTTAGTTTTTGGGTTTTTCGTGGAAATAATAAAATAAAATAAACACAAGATTATTTTATTTTGTTGTAACCACCAACCATGGGGATGTTCATGGGTGGGGTCCACCGTAACTAAACCTCCTCTTCTAGATTTGTTATGGTGGGGACCACCCGAGATCTCAAAACCTACCAATTTGAATTTAGGGGTGGGGACCTACTGACTCCTATTAATAGGGGTAGAGGAAAATCTGTCAACTACCTCATTAATGTAGAGGATCCTCTTGTGATTCTTCCACACTTAATTTTTCCAACCATCAAGATTTAATTATTCTACCCACCATAATTAATGAAACTTTTTGAATTCTGCCAATAGAATAATAGATTTCATAATCTATTATTTTGGAACACTTTTCATTTTGGGGGAGACTTGGGAGAAAATATCTCCAATGGAGAACTACATTTCATAATAAAGAACATGTTCTTCCAATGAAGAACACTTTTCCAAACGAAGAACGTCTGCAGGGAACATCTTCGACTTCTT
The DNA here is from genome assembly GCA_963277665.1 of Viscum album. Taxonomy (NCBI): domain Eukaryota; kingdom Viridiplantae; phylum Streptophyta; class Magnoliopsida; order Santalales; family Viscaceae; genus Viscum; species Viscum album. The sequence goes on along the minus strand of OY728142.1, from coordinate 509,923,760 downwards.
CCTCAGAACCACCCTGTGGAGGCAACTGATGTGGGACGTCTTTGACGACCAACATTCCCTCCTCATCGACGTCAACAAGGAAACAAGGTAGCATTTTATTTGTGTTTGCTTTATTGTATCTTCAATTACTGATTATTAATTTAAATTCAAGAGGGAATTAAACCAATTGAAACTACTCTAAACGCAGAGGGTGCAGGACAACCGAACATGGCCCGACTTCTATGTCGTTCTTCTTTGATGTGTATTTCGAAATGGAGGAAGGCAAAAAAGGCAACGATACGTCACCACCTGCGACCTCCACCGCTCTATGATGTCGCCAAACCACCATCGTGCCAAGCTGCACCATGGAAAAATTGGCCTGCGCCCCACACGACGCCCCGGCCGAGCCATCCCACGCCCTTCACGGCGCCCTGGCCGAGCCAGCCCTTGCCCTTCGCGGTGCACCAGTCAAACCGGCCCGCACCCCTCGCAGCACCCCGGCCAAACCAGACCGCGTCCATCACGACACCCCGGCCGAACTAGACCGTGCCCCTCATTGCACCCTGGCCGAACCAGCCCATGCCCCCTCTCCTGGCCCTGGACGAACCGGCCCCGCACCCCCGCGGTTCCTTGGCCAAATCGGCCCCTTGCGGCCCTCGTGGCCTACTAAACCTCCCAGCGGACCGGGAGACTTCACAGGTCGGGCCGGACCCAGCGGGTTGGGTCGGGTTAACCTGAACTGGGCCGACCCATGCCAGGTCAGGCCGGGTCGGTCCGACCGGGTCAGACCGGGCCCAACCCCGCTACGACCCATTTACCCTCCTTTGGCCATATCTTTGGCACCCAATATCCGTTTAACGAACCATCAGCGGTGCTAAAGGTGTTGGAGTGAGATGATACCTTTGAGTGATACCCCACTGTGTTCTGGAATAAAATGGGTAATGATCTGGTTGGATCAAGCACGAATCTAACCATGCCCCTTGGACAAAAAGGCTAATAACTCACAGACCGAGCGTCCGATTGACGCGCCGTCTGTTACATTGAGACGCCTATGATGTGGCTGACCATTGAGATACTTCTACATGGGACTTTGTGGTAGTTGGAGTATCGAATAGTATATTTTGGAGCATATCCTCTGGGAGATGAGTGAGCATAGTGCGGAGACCCAGTGCCTGGCTGAGACTTGACGACTACTGACTGTTTGACTCAGAGTGACTCGACAGGCCCAGTGTGGAGCGCCCCGATTTTGCAGAAGACCCACAGTGGGGAGCACCTCTGTGTGATGCGGCCGACCCATTGTACTTGACAGGAGGAGTAACTCAGCAGGCTTTGAGGGGGAGCGTGCTTGGTGACGTGGCAGACCCACAGTGGGGAGCGTGCTTGGTGATGTGGTAGATCCACAGTACTCGAGAGGAGGATTACCTCAACAGTCCAAGGTTAGTGGGAAGCATGCTTGGTTTCGCAGTAGGCCCATTATACTCGAAAGAGGAAAAGTTCTCTAGAGGGAAAGGTTTCGACAATTTGACTGGGGATGTTACTTGATCATACCCCAAAGAATAAAATCCTGGTTTGAACAGAGTCAGTTTTTTGTGTTTTCTTCATGATTGATAGGGATAAATTGTTAACATAGGTATATATATGGGAATATACCTATGTAGGGTTATCTGTGGAAATTATTTTTTGGTTTTTCCTTGGTGGATTTTGTGAGACCTAGAGGATCTCAGGGTCCTTACATAGTATCTTTATACTCACCCATGCATGGGATATGCTCACACCTTCTTGTGTTGGTTGTAGACGAAGGACAACGCTGACGGAGGCTGAGTGTACTAGGACTAGGAGGTACCTAAAGGTGGACCATATGGCGTGTTGGTACATGTATGAGACGTCGAGTGCTGAAGAGGCGATCTGTACCTACCATTCAAGTAGGAACCTCGGAGGATGATCCAATAGTTGTCTTTTCTCTTCCTTCATTGGTATTGCATTTCAGTTATACTTGTACCTTTACTGTTGATCTTGTATTCTATCCCCTTTTACATTCAGCATTCTTTTGTTATAAAGTTTCCTTGGTGTTACGTCCAGTAGTGTTCTTTCTTGCGTGGGTGTTTACAGGTTATAAAGGAAATGCCTTTCCATTTTTAGGGAATTACACCTTTGGTGCTAGTTGCCAACCCCTGGCCTATGGAAGGCGGGCATGGGGTAGTCACAGAACGAGCCCCATAGGATTGGTAATGACAACACACTTCCATGAAATTATAGGACTCAACATGAGATGTGGGATTGGGAGAATTAACCATAATTATTTTTACTCACCTCATTCCAAACAACCATGAACTGATGATAAATCCACCAAATATTTAGAGAAGAAACTTCTACATCATGGAGGAGAGGTTGTGCATGATGGGTGGAGGAAATTAGGGCCAATGGGGTATAAAATTTAGAGAGAGAAAATTCTAATATATGAATTTTTATCTATCATGGATAATACACAATGTTTACTAGCACATTTTAGAGAATTATGGGTCAACTATGCTGGTGATTCTACACCACAAAAAAGAGGTCACATGGTTACTGATGGGTGTCTCATGGTTTTGGATTATAATTTCGAAGCTATGAAAAATTTCATTATCATTCTTGGAATTCCCTTTCATCATTTTTGGCGTTGTTATATAAAATTCGTGCTTACCCTATTCTCAGGACTACCGTCCCCAAAATTGGTTTTAAACCCCAGACACTAAGAACTTCTAAATGAAAACTAAACATTAAATAAATATAAAATTCATATGTACCATTTAACTGGTGGGTATTAGTTTTTGTTTTACTAGGGATAGTGATTGGTGTTAGTATTTATGTGGTGAATGGTTTTGGGATTTAGGATAATGGTGTTAAAGGGATCCTAAATTTGGATCTCATTATAGTGAGACTAGAATTGGTATATAAATTAATATTTCATATTACTGGGTCACTGATAGAATTTTAGTTGAATTAGATCCCTCATAAATCATTAAATGGTAAAATAATTTTTTTAAATATATCATATAGTATTTAGTTATGATCATTCATAATTTCCAATGCCATTAAATCCCAATATTCTATCATCCTTATCGGTATTTCCAACCAAAAAATGTATTTCTCTACGATATCAATCATGTGTGCGATGTATGATTTTTGATGATACGATTCCTCTATTTTGGAATCTCACAAAAAATTAAGGATTGATGATGCGTTGATTATAATTCTTATTTAAGTGATCTTTTTTTACAATGAGATAACGTATTATGTATTCTATCATGACAGTGTAGAAATAATTATTTTTTAGTGGATGGTTGTTTTTCTTTAGTTTGATAGTGTTATATATAGGTTGGATATGCTCTATTAATTTCAATGATAAAGGCCTTATAGGTTTTTTTGGAGGGACTAGTCCTCATTAAATATAGATTTTATAGTCTTAGACTAATTTTTTCTTTATGGATTCCGCTTTTATTGATCATGTTTCATTTCATGTGTTGAAAAAAAATATTCCATAATGACTAAATAAACGATGATGTTTTTCCCAAACACAGTTGATTAATACCATATTGTGATTATAGATTAAAATGTTATTTAGGATGGAGGTTTTCCAATGGATATTGGACCCTCTATTGAATAACATGACCATTTCTAAGTATAGAAAGAGGTCAACATACCACACAATTTATTCCGTCGACATGTTTTTTGATTGAATTATTTTAGGTTAGTGGTTTCAGTGGTGAATCATGGGGAATATTAAGATAGAGTGGTTGAAATTTCATGTTACATTGCCTCTATTGGGGACATCTGAGCGATAATTGATAGTTGACTATAGGGGAAACGATGCATCATATTTATGGAAATGAGTTAAAATATAGGTGAAAGAAACCCAAAATGGTGTCATAGATGGACCTATATATTGGATATGATTATGGGATAAAGAATAAACTTATTGTGGGACCCATTGACAACTAAGGATTCATAGATTGGTAAATCAATTGGTGTGAGAGTATTCAAAGATGGAAAATTCATCTATCCCCTCCCACAATCACAACCCTTAGTTAGTTACTATCATGCATTGGATACACATATTCAATGATAAAAAATTATTCGCAAGGTTTATTTCTATGACTATGAATCAATATATGTAGTTTGGAGTATGAAATGTGTCTTATATTTAGGTACCTTTATACTTCATTGAGTAGGCATGAATTATTTTTCAAACACTAGGGATTCAAGAGTAACATATACCAGTAGAACCACTATTCAAAAAAAATATCTAGAGAGTTTCAACTCTTGGTGACCATATTTAAATCATTCCTTATAGATAATTGTGAACATTATATTGATAGGTGTACATAACGAGTCTTAGATTAGTCATGTTTTTAATGAATAACATGATCATATCATATATTCCCATAAGTTCTTTGATAAAAATTTGTTTTGCGTGTTTTTTTTCACACCCTGCAGATATAGATGGATGTGTGGATTCTTTTGAAGTGTGAGCCATCATTGAACTATGATGAGAGACTGATGAATAAATTAGTTTTCATTATAAAGGGGATGCTTGAAATGATTTATGAGTGGGATTAAATAACCCAATGTGACATTTATGATGTTTTGGGAATAAATCCCCCTAATATTGGTTTACGAGGGAGCCTACAAGAAATTAAAGTAATTTATAAAGTCTCACCATGATAGTATCAACTATGCAGTACCCTCAGGGAAATTTTTTGGAATCACAGTGTAGTAGATAGTCTTCATTTTGTTGATTCGATGATGGTTGATATGATATTATTGTTTTAGTAAGGTCATTTTTGTTAACTTTTTTTATAGTTGTATTTATATATAGATGATAGATTTTTTGCTTGAGTAGAAAGTTTTAGAGTAGCTAGACATTTTTGGAGAGGTCTACATTTCTCACCTTTGATCGATGTTAATATCCCCACACCCTTACATAATGTGAGGGAGTCCCATGGAAGTGATGATGAATTATTTGTCTAGTATAACAATACATCCTCATGTGATTCACTTGAAGTTATTTCATGAAGGCGAGGATCATGTATAAATTTCCCTCAGAAGATATTTGTTTTTACTTTGGTTTTTATAGAAAATATTAAGATGGACGTTCTATGTAGAGACCACCCTAGTATACCAGGACCCTCTATGTTGAATGTCTAATTAATCTTTTCAACTATTCTCATCACTTATAAAATCTTGATATGTGGATTAAATTAAGTATTATAAGGAGGTTAAACATTTTTTCACTTGTGGATGTGTTATCTTGGGGTTTAGAGACAACACAATAAGATCATATGGACAATAAGTACCATCCACATCAAATTATGGCAGATTCGGATACTGATGTATTGTTATGTGATGCAAACATTTTTGGTGAGGTTTGTGTTATTTATACCGTCCTATTCAATTTATTTCATGAATGTTTGATTATAAGACAACCAAGATATCTTTAATAGTGAAATCAAACTTGTTGGGGATCAAGATTAAGATGAAGGGTTCAAGAAAATATCGAGGGTGTAAAATAAGTCATGTGTCAACATTTTTAATATATTTCTGTTAGTGCATATGCCTTATTCAAAAGAGATGATGAGAGAATGGAATGGATCTGTTTGATCATGTTTCTATTAAACTCCTATAGTATCATTATTGATTTTTGTGAAGCACATTTATGGGAAGTGAAATAGAGACGAGTTTAACTCATACGTAAACCATATTGATCAGTATTTTAATGTAGTGAAAAAATTATCCAATAACTGATATACTTCTATAATAACCAATTTCAGTCATATGACAATGGTTGGTTGATTTTTTTATTACTCGGTCTCATAATTAACATTCTAATGGGAAATGTATATTGGACCAGAGGATTAAGAAAAATCAACCATAGGGGATTTAGGATACTGTGTAGGACATGGTTTAATATGGGATGATCTAATATATTTGTGTATCAAAGATGATGTTCCCTTCTTTGGTTGTTCGGTATCAAGATAAAATAAGCCTTATACCTCTATTTAAAAATAATAAGCAATTGACTAAGTATTGTTTCCACAATGAAAATATTATTATGTTTTTTTAAGAAAACAATTGGTTTCCAATTAAGTAATTAAAATTCATAATAATAGGGAGTAAGTAGTGAAATGGGTTTCTTATATAATGATAAAAATTTTGTTTCTTAGTATTAGGAATTTCATTGGGGTTAAACAGCTAATTTACCCTAGAAAAAAAATCAAAAAAATTATCTGATGGTTCATTTTATTTTGTGTTAGGGTGATTACCCGATAAGTCAATGTAGAGTTGAAATTATTGTAGATAATAGATAATATTGTATTAATTATAATATGTTTCCTTTGGTCTGTATGTTTTTTGTGATTTAACACTACTATATATTTAAAATGGAGAATCATATGAGAGAACGAGTATCATAGTTCCATCCATGATGTAGGTTTTACCCTAGAAGGGAAATATTTTTAGTTTCCCTTAGGGTTCCTATAATTAATCCATCATGGGGGGGGGAAGTTAATTATTATTTTTTAATTAGTTAAATTATGTTTTAATTTTAATTATAGGTATCCCCGAGATTAATTTTATAAATTCCACATTATATCTTATCTCTTTGGTTTGTTTTGATTGTCATTAGAATTAAACCTAGAATAATAGAATGGGGTGAATATCTAAATAAAGGTGGGATCAACATTAGGTATCAGTTGATTTATTCAAAATTAATGGGAACATAGTTTCGACAATGGATTAAATTGACGACTTTTATTCCAATAGGTTTCAGTTTCAAATTATATATTCTTTATAGAATTTATTTTATATTTGATTATTAAAACCCCCTAAAATTCATGATTGAACATGATAGTGGTTATTTACTCTTTTTATCATACCCCATATTGTATTTTAAAATCCACATTTATTATATTCAAACACTCTTTCCATGTCTCATTCTAGGGTTGAAATTTTTTTGACCCTAACTCAATCATTATGTTTGTGTAAATTCAATAATGGGTTGATGAAGAATGACCACCAATTATTTTTCCTATATATCTATCTCTATTTCTAATTAATCTACCCCCATATACTTTATTTTCTTCCCAATCACATGTTCAAGAATATACATCGACCTAAATTGCGGTCGGGAGAAGTGAAGGGTGCAACGGTTTCTCAGTGAGAGTGGATTCATTTGGCACATATCAGTGCAAGGTAGTATAGAATAAGGTCACAACAAATAGAGGCCAGCCAAAACATGGAACATTCAAGTGACAAATATGGTGTATGATATCCTATATATTGGAACATGGCAGGAAAGCCTTGGGAACTGGGACATTAATGGAAGTCAATTTCCCATACAAAGGGTGTCATTGCCATGACTATGGTGCTTTAAGAGGAAGGGGTTGGGGAAATATTTCCCCCCATTCATCAGATACCTTTAAATAAAATGATACCTCATTAACCATATCCAACAAGGTGAGTTTAATGATTAAACCTATAATATTCCAAGAAAAGTGACATGGCACAGTTTCAACATACAATTAGGGCTCTACACCCATCAAGTAGGGTAAGAGTTTTGGTCGGTTAAGTTTCTTCTTGACCAAGCTCTTGGGAGGTTGGTGTAGTGCTATATATTCCAAATTAATGGGAACTAATAACCCATGAAATTCTATTGTCTTGTTGTATGACATGACTGACTACAAGAATCATCCCCTAATATCATTCTATGTGGTTCACCTAGTGGCTATTACCTGAACCACTTTCTACTCTAGGAGGAGTTTTTAGGCCTTTTCTCTTGCCATCCTGTTCAGGAAAAAAAATATTATCATATTTATTTTTTTATGTAGATACCAATGAAAAAGATTATTTGAAAACTCATGTCCCTTTTAATAGTGAGATGGAAGGATTCATATTTTGGATCCATAAGGAAAATGTTGGGGTTCAGAAATGATAATTAGAGTGTTCATTGGTTCAGATAAGTTTCTTTGATTTCTTTGTGTTATTTTGATGATGATTGATTCCCTCATATCACTAATGGATTTTTATTCTCTTTCTAACACATACAATGTTTCACCCCCCATATATTGTGTTCTTGTTGTGTTCTTTTTAAATTCTACTCGAGGTGATGGTCCTGTTTATATGAGATATAATTATCCCCTCATCAATTATGTGCAACACATGGTTTCAATCTTTCACTATGGTTTACTAACACCTCAACATATAATTTTCATATAGTGAGGCCTAGGTCCCCCACCAATGTTTTTATGAGGTGAAATCAGTTTGTCCATACACGGGTGGTATGATAGTAATGTTTATTTATAACATGATTAGGGTTCATGTTTTCCAAATGGGTTTTTGGAATGGTGAAATGATATTATTTTTTGTGGATAATAGGTTATGTTTCCCCCTCAATTGATTCACATTCATTAGAAAGGAGTTGTTAATCATTTTTAGTGTGTAGTAGAAAATTTTAATTAGTAGAGTCTGGGTGGATTTTATTCCTTTAGTATTGTGACACATTAAGACCCCCCTTGTATTAGATTGACATGTTATGTGACATGGGTATTCATCTTTAGAGTATGTGGAATGTTATAGTTATCTAATCATGCTTGGTTGTTTGTGAGATATAGAGCTTCTTGGATTAGAGTTGTGATGAGAATTACTTCTTTTTTATTCAAGGGAATTATCATGGTTGATAATATATAGATGTGCAATTCCTTTGATATTTTATTACGTGGTAACATATTATAATTAATTAATAGTTATTGTGTTGTATAAAATTTTTATATTCATATTTTCAACAACTAGTGTTGTGGTTTATTTTTTGTGGGATATATGTGTTGATGTTTTAGTTTGATATTGTTTATGGCCACTCATGTTATGAATTTTTCATACTAGGTTCTAGACACCCACCCTTACCCTATTGGAGTTCTTCTTGAGATAGCATTCTCTTCTTACTTCCAACTAAAGAGGGCCCTAGTGTGTTGTATCATAAATATATCCTTTCCATGTCTCATTAATGAGACCCAACATGTATTTTTCTAATGTTCACTAACCCATGTTTAGAAAACTTAGGTCTATATAAAATACCACTCTCTATCCCCATTGGTAAATATCCAATAGTTCATTGATAAATTCTCTAGAAAAAAACATTTATTAAACATTCATGGATTGTCTATAATTGAAAATTTCATATGCTCTATCCCATTTCATTGATGAAAGTCTATTGAGGAACATAAAAAAGGTGGGAGAAAAGATTAAATACCAAAATTTTTGGTCAATTTCAAAACACCTTATTGAGATTCTTCTCACTTATTCTTTTGTTTACCTATGGTTTCACTTCTGGAACCCCCAAATGAGAAGAAGAACCTTCCACTTCTAACACCTTCAGTGATTTCCACTTCCTATATATCTTTATTTATAACATTAAAACTACTAAGTGGAAAAAATATAAATCCCATAACTAATTGGTTCTCAATTACCTGTCTGAATGTATTCAGACTTATAAACTCATCCCATATCAAATTTAGTGAAAAATAATGTTGGTTGATGAACATATAACTGTAGTCATTTTTTGAGATATCATTATATTGGAGGTCCAAAAAATCTTGTTACTTATTTACACATGAGTTTTAGAAGTAGTATTTTATGTATAATAATATTTTGAATCCCTTCCATCTCATATCTTTGTTCCTATTATCCAATATATTCACTTACCACTACTTTTAAGTAACTCACTTTCATATTGAGGTGATTAATTATAACAACAAATAATCTAGTGTATCAAAAAGATAGAATATCATGATGAATTTATCCACCCATTTACATACAACTTTTGGTACCATATCACCCTGAATAATCAATGTATGCAAATTTTTTAATGTCCCATATCGAGGTGTCCTATGTATTTAATACATATTCATTACATCATTTCATGTTATTATTCTTTGTATATCAAATTGAATTGGACCATTTACTATATAAGTTTTTTAACTTAGGAGAGTATCAAATAAAAAACAATTTTAACACCTTTTATACCTAACTCACAAATTATCTTCTCACAAGATACCCTTTTAACACATAAAAAACAATACACTTTTACCTAACCTAGATAATGGAAACATAATAATGGGTGTTCTCATATGCTCAGTTTGAGTAAAAAAATATACATTAATTAGACATCTGAAGAGGAATAGGATGAGTATTTGGGTATGAGAATATATTAAATTTGAATATACATAACATTAGGGAATCATTACAAATTAAACATATATCATTAATCATGGGTCTTGAAATAAGGATATTTTTTATAACATAATACATTAGTCACAGTAATGCGGAAGCATAAATCAAAAATCATGGGAAATGATAACATAACATATATACCTTGAAAAATACAACAATTTTATAGAAACATAAGTGTAGAAATAAAAATTTTATGTTTAACCACTATTATATTCATATCATAATAGACGTGACTAACCACCATCCCATAACATAGTGGATTTTGGATAATCGACCACATTCCTAAACACAATGGGATTATGGTAACCACCTATATATTTAAAAATATTATATATGTGAATACCACCCATAACACATATTGACCAAATTTGATACAAAACATTACCTAATTCATTAGAGGGATATAATAGACCCACCTATCAAATTATTATAAACCAAATATGTGTGTGCTATTAGAGCATGAAAACATTCATAATTCCATCACTTCATTTCTAATTTAGGAAAATAAAAATTTTTCCTTGAAATATCAATAATAAATTATCATAATATATCTATAGAAATAAGGTGGATGATTTAATTAGTGCATATTCCTAGTGGATCATCTGAAACATTAAAATATATTAATATTGATAAAAACACATTTATTCGAGCATTAATATTTACTTACAGAATGAATAAGATCTATCCTTTTTGTTTCCGAAACCATTAAAAAATATTTTATAAAATAAAATTGTATTGAAAAATATTTTTAAAATCATGAAAACATGTAAGAGATTTATTTTTAATGAAAACATATGAATATAGAGTGAAAAATAATTCACAAAAATTTATCAAAAATATGTTTTCTCAAAAACAATGTAAATAAAGTAAATGTTTTTTAAAAAAATATCATATTGAAAATGTAAAATTATATTTCATTGGTTAAAAAATGTAAATTCTATTAAAAACTATAAGAAATCAGATAATTAGAGATATTTACATCTATAAAACAAAACAAGGAATATTTTTATAGAGGATGCATACTATTAGCCAAAAAGAAGAGATAAGGTTAGTTTCATTTATAATAATTACATTAGGAAAATTGTGAACCAAATGGGAAGTAAAATGGTAAAAATATTATAAATCATGAAAACACACAATAGTGGATAATAAAAGCAATTTCGAAGTGAATAATCACAAAATTTCATATAAAGGAATGTTAATTAAACAAATCTTGAATTCAAAGTGACACTAGAAACAAAAATATTACTTTTACACTTTTGATCCATGAAATAACATAACAATAATTTATAATAAACATGAAAAAATTAGTAAATAATTTAGAACCTTTTTTATATCTACTACCTTTTTTGTTCGTTAATTATAATCATTCACCACAAATATATTAGTTAGTTAATTTTTATTTTCATTGATAGATGTTAGTAATTTTTATTCCTTAATACAAGTTTTATTATGAAGTTGTTCACCCCCATTCATTAATATTTTGTTTATAATACATATATTTTTCAATTTATAGTAATCTTCATTTTAATGATTTGTATTTTCCTATGTTCATTTGAATGAATTGATGGTTATAGTTTTCTAGAATGGAATCCATGAAGAAAATTTTTTTAGGTAATTTATTAGTAACCTTTAGTTACTTTATAATGGTTTTTCATTTTATGTAATCTTTGTAGATCCATATTAATGAAATAAATAACTCTTTAATATTTTATATTGTTAGTATTAATTTCTTTGTACTTATTCTTGGTGAAAATTATGACATTCATATATCATTGGCCATGTTTGTAATTTAAACAACCCAAACAACGACATGTTATAATAATGAGTGAGTAATATTATAAATAAATATATTAGTAGTATCATTTTATGAAAATCATAATGATTTTAATATATCATTATTGCTGTGGAATATGTTATTTTCAGTGAGTGTATATTATAATTTAATTAAAATTGGAATGAAACAACATAGATACTTACTTTATGAATTCACTAATTCTTTACACAAGTTCCTTTAAAATGATATATTTATGATTCCTTCTCTAAATCATAATATATTCAATGAAGTAAAAGATTTACAAGAGAAAAACATTTTAGGTTCTCATTGCAAAACTAAATGGTTTTGAGTGTTTTGAAAATGGGTATATGATTGATCCTTTTATAGTTGAAAATTTGGTCATTCCCTTGGAAATATATGATGAGCGAGGAAATGTTAGTGGGAAATTTATGTTTGATTATCACACCTATAAAAGGAATTATAGTATTCCTAAATTCCATTTTCGTAATAACAATTTAAATCTACTTCAATTTACCTATATTTCACCTTTTTATATATTTTACATAATTTTATTATTTTATAGAGTAAATATTTTTTTCATAAAAATAAATAAGGTGAGAACTACTACACAATTTTGGCATGGTGATCCCAAAATTTGGTCTCTATTTTATATAATTTACTTTTTATAAAAACGATATGTTAAACTATAAAATGATAACATAAAATAAAAAATAATCTTTTCTAGAAATTGTTATTTATTCCAATTTCATATTAATTATTAAATTAATGAGTGTTAATAAATTTTTTTCATTGAAACATTAAATTAATTATAATACATATCAATTTATTTTATTATAATGAATATAAATAATAAATTATAAATATATTTGTTTAATGTATACTTTTTTATGATTTAATAATGTTACGAACAACTTATTACAATTAATTATTTATCTATTATCCTTTTAATATTATTGATCCATTATTATGAGAATATTTAATTTAATTTTATAAATACAACTGAATCATTATTCAATAATAATAACTTTATATTAAAAATAATAAAAATATTATAATAAAATATGTTAATTAAATATTATTATTATTTGATTATTTATAATAAGGGAAATATATTTTTAATATTACTTATACTGCACATTGGATATACCAAAGAAACATTAACGAAGGACCATATATCTAATGATCATATATATATTGACCATATTTATAATAACCACATACAGAATGGTAAAATTGTATTCCTGTATATAACATTATATATACGAATAAAATTAATCATTATATTCATTCACTTCCCTCTCAACATATCTATTATATTAATATTTTAATTCTTATTTACTTAGTTGTAATCAAGGTTATTATCATTATAGGACATGATTTGGATAAATATTTTATGTTCATTGTATTTTTATTTATTTGCAAATTAAATCCTTATGTAATTTTCTTAACTAATATTCATATTAAATTAACAAACGTTATTAATTTTTATCTTTTACATTATAATTTTATTCCAAAAAAATGTGTCACGGATTTATTCGGTTTGGTGCTATGTACAAAAATCTCTGTTAAAATTATATTTAAATGAACAATACATAGTAAAACCATGTCGAGTAAGATTTTACCAATATAAAAGAATTTCACGTTCAAACATTCAATACTCGGATGAAAAAATGAGGTCACTTCTACCTCATTACATATTTTGGTTCTCATGTAGCCTCCTAAAACTTACGATTCCTCCATAGATTTGTCACTAAGTGTGTGGTCATGTTTCATTGTAATTTATCTCTAATATATTATATTTCTATTGGTTATTCCATATAAGAGATATCATATTCTTGTAATACTTGTTTCCGACACTTTCTTTGGGGGGTGAATCTGTTCATGGGGATGCATTGGTTATTGCCTTGTATTCCTGGTTTCCATAGGGGGTGGCATCTGATACTTATTCAGGGGGGTTTTTTCATTGATCTAAACATGATGATAGGATTTTGGTCTCTCCTTCTTTGGATTCCTCCTCAAAATTCGTTGCTAAATTTTGGTCTCCCAAAATGATTAAGACATTACTCGTGAATCTTTTTACAAGTCTCATATCTTCAAAGAGGGAAAATAATTAAATTTCATCTTTCATGATAGTCCAAGTGTTCATGTAAGGGTAGAAACATTCGATAAGGGGAGTAATCATGTTGGAAATCATTGGCATGTATGGATGATGATACATGGATGCATCTTGGTTTCTTTCCCTTATGATAGGTCTTGTCGGGGGTGCGTAGCCCAAGACCTCCCACATTGAGTGAGTGGAATTATATTCCATAGTCATGTCCCTAAGTTCTTCCTCAGCTTCCTATGTTTAAAAAATTGTATGTTACAAGTTTAACATCATTCAATGATGAATCAGACTGATCGAAATACTGATGGGAGCGGATCAGTAGGATACATCCCTAGGCAAGAGCACCTGAGGGGATCACTAGACGAGTAGATCAAAATTTACAATGAGGAAAAATTTGAGGATGCTTGGGTCTCGGCAAGTAAGACACCAAGGTTTACCATTGGTTGGGATTGAGGGTCATGGAGGCCTCCTACGTACCCTATTTAGAAGACATGGGTTAAAACCCATGTTGTTCGAATGGGTGATGAGTTGGGGTGTACAACAAGGACAAAAACCTAGAGAAATATTAGGGCTTACACAAGGTTAGAAAAACATTGCAAGACAAAAACTCTAGGATGGATGGTTATGAATAGTGGAGGGAATATGCATGGTCATCTACCTGAGTAGGTGGCATGACATCACCATAATGTGGTGGTCTGGGTAGGAATCAGGATGGATGTGAATAGAGTGTTGAAGGAAGGAGTGAGTGGGGATAGAACTGTCGTGAAGATGATGGTGATTTTGGGATCGAACCACGATAAGGATTCCTATGTTTCCTCGTGGTGTGGAATAAAATTCCACGTAGTTCAGTTGGGTGATGGGACACCTGAGGAGGCGGCCCACGAGAATGGAAGCCTGGATGGGACCCGAAGGAAGTAGAGCCTCCAGGTGGGGGAATGAACATCTTAAAACACAAAGGGATCAAGGGATAGACTGTAACACCCCAACCCCAGTTACCTAAAATCGGTGCATTATTACATAACATTGGAATGATACAAGGAATCATGTCATGAAAGACTGATCATTTTAGTATCCTTGGAAGTATAATATACATACATAAGTTTTACATTACATCATGAAATAAAAAAAAATTGTATCCCCTTTGAACTCTCTTATATCCCTTATCCTATTCCTACAGGTTAATAATAATATACATCTTTTCAGTCTATGAAAAATAAAAAATAAAAAAAGGGTGAGATGGATTCTTAGAAAGGATAATAATATAGCAGAAACTATCATAAATAATAATAAACATTTAAGTCAATGTATAAGACTAGAACACAAGCCTTTTAACCATAAACATCAGCATAATATGGAAAAGATAAATCAAATAATTACATTTACTTATTCACATGGATATTCTACTAGTCAAATAATCACATGTAATATGAATTGAGAATATCATAATGATTGAATGCATAATGCTAGACTTCATAACCACAAAGTCAAGGCCATGTGCCAAGACTACAAATAAGATTTTTTTCAAAGCATTGTGCCAAGACACTAGGTCATCTCATGAGACCTACCGATGCATCGGGAAGCTATAACGGGCTCCACCTATCACATACTAAGTCCAATGCATTTCTCATATGAAAATGTTTAAACATAACATAAACATTCATATTAAAACTATCATATGAAATGTCAATACTTTATCCATAAACCATGAATGTTATAAAATTAATACATCCACAGTCAAATAAATCACAAAACCTTCAATATAGTATGAATGATCTATATCATAATAAATCAACCTCGATCAAGAATAATATCCCATAAAATATGTTGACTTAGTTTAAAATGATCAGGAAAAATTATTTCGAGAAATATCCCCTTTTCATGAAAACATATAAAAGTATCACATTTTATCAAGAAGTTATTTGAAATAGATTTTTGAACCCAAGTGTCCCATACCACTTTGAAACTATTAAAAGGAATTTTAATTTTAAAACATTAATGTTGAAGTAAATAAAACCATAAAACCATTTTTAAAACAAATACATTAATGAGAAATATTTAGAAGAATAAAATTTTAAAACATTTAAATTGATATTTTAGTTAGAGTTCGTAACAAAATGAGAGGCACTTAAATAAAAATAATTGAGGTAATCACAAATTTATAATATCATGATAATAAACTTATTCATGATATAATATGTCAAAGTACATTATATACATCAAATAAAAGTGAATTGTTGAATAACCACAAAGTAGTCTCAATGGAATGTAAGTTGAGATAAATTATTTTATAAAGATGGTATCCTTAGGTTATGGATAAATCCATGACGTATTTATTTGTTAAAAATATAAATATAGTCAATATGATTTAATATTAAGTGTAAATCAATCAGAGGGAATTCACACATATTCTTGTAAAAACAACACCAATGACTTGGATGTTTAACTTGATGAATATAAATTGAGTTATAATTACTCTTATCAAATTTAAATCAGTGACATGAGATTTTATCAATGGAGTGATTATGTGTAACAAAATTATATCCACACAAAAGGGAGTGTAAATTACTACATAAGTAAATAAATAGTGATTTCACACCTAATCATGAATTAATGTAATCAATGAAGTATGCGTAAAGCCCAGTGAGTGGAAATTGAAATTTGAAATCACCTAAACTATTTCGTAACATACGAAACATACACCCCATGAAAGAATAATTATACAATGAAGATGTAAATACCCATAAATTAAATTATATTAAACTATGAATACAATCCGGGGTAGTACATACACCACACAAACGAAAATAGTGGCAATATAGCATGAATCTCACGAGAATAAGAAGTGATATGAAAACCCCATATATAATTCCCTGACCCAAGTTACACATAGTCAGTGAATTA
Source organism: Viscum album (assembly GCA_963277665.1). Classification (NCBI taxonomy): domain Eukaryota; kingdom Viridiplantae; phylum Streptophyta; class Magnoliopsida; order Santalales; family Viscaceae; genus Viscum; species Viscum album. Next base: position 509,906,712 of record OY728142.1, on the reverse strand, counting down.
TTACATAACATTGTCATGATCATAAAAGATCAAGTCTCCAAAGACCGATTAGTTTAGTAGCCTTAGAATCACTAGATACATTCATAAAGATTACATTAAATCATTAAGTGAAAAACTACAATAACATCTTGTCTCCATAGACCACACTCATATCCCCTCATACTGTCCCTACAGGTCATTCATAAAATACATCTTCACATCCTAGGAAAAACAACACATAGAAATGGGTGAGCTCAGATGCCCAGTAAGTATAAAAATATAGCTAAAACATTCATAAATAAGCATAAACATTTAAGGCAATGTATAACTAAAACAATAGCCTTTTAAACATGAAATTTAGCATAATATGGCAGAAATAAAATGAAATAATTCCATTTACTTATTCACATGTATATTCAACTAAACGAATAATCACATGCAATATCAATAACCACTTTCAAAATGATAGAATGCATAATGCCAGACTATCCTAACCACATAGTCAAGGCCTTGTGCCAAGACTACAAATAAGATTTTGTCAAGGCCTTGTTCCAAGACACTAGTTTGTCTTCTGAGACCTACAGATGCATCGAGGAGCTATAGTAGGCTCCACCTATCACTTATTAAGTCTAATGCATTCCTCAAATGAACAGGTTTAAACATAACATAAACATTCGTAATGTAGCATACAAAATGTCGGTACTTTATCCATAAACAATTAATGGTATAAAAATAAAACATCCATAGTCAAACATATCACAAAACCTTCAATACAATATGGAAGTTTTGTATCATAACAAATCAACTTCAAATAAGCCTAAAATTTAGTAAAGTATGTTGACATAGATGAAATCAAAACTATTTGAGAAGAATATCCCATTTATGAAATCATTTTAAAGTCACATAACTATAAAATAAAGCATTTAATTTGAAAATATTCTTATAAAATTATATGGGAAGATTCGTTGATTTTATAATGGCAGAAAATAGCCGCACCCGTCGTATAAGTTAAAAAACATATTCTTACCTTAATTCTATCGAAAAGGTTAAAATGGACCTTGTCTGGAAAATGACCGAAAGATTCCTTTGTAAACATCTTATAAAAAGTAAAAAGTTTATAAATGACTTTAACCCATAGTCTATAAAATAGTAAGAATTATTTGAAATACATTTTTAAGAGACATGGATGTGGATGATAAAGAGGTCCCAGTAGATAATTACTAATAAACAACCTCAGATAATGACGAGATTGTGAAATAAACACTTACAATGTAATTTTACTTGGTCGAGGGTAGGTTAAAATCTTGTATAATGGTGAAATAATTGTTATTAAAATATACAATAATCATATACATAAATATGATATCATATAAGATCTTTTAATTTTTCTTTGTTAATAATATTTTAGTATTATCGTCGTTTTAGGTGTTCACATACTTATTTTATTTTATATGTTTTGTTACATAATCCATTCTTGTTATCCATAGGTTGTATATTATCTATATCCACAATTATATGATGTCCATAAACATTATTTTTAATCATAAAATGAAAATTAGTCTTGAATTTATACGATTGGGAGTGAATCTCATCGCGTTCGTGGAGACGGTAATCTGTACGTACGCACGAGTGACAATATCATTATTTTGATATTAAAATAATATATAATTGGATGGTGTATCATATATACAGAATCATTATCATATTATATTTATTTTTTACATGAATTACACTTCATTATTATACCCATCCAAATAATAATGTATTGAATAACAATTACACCACGACGTGGAGACGGTAAGCCATACGTATGCATGTATGGTGACATGTCATTCAAAGGATGGATAAAATACTGAATATGGTTGTACCATATTTGTAATAAAATCAAATTATATAGAAGATAATGAATTTATTATTTTATAATGGAAGTAACAAAGAGAGAAGAAGTGGAAGAAAAAAGGAACTTGAAAGAGGGTGGTGAAATCATTACCTCTTCTTCAGGTTCTACCTTTTTCTTTGATCAAAAGGGCTCTTTAGGATGGATTTATGACTAAAGGAATGCCTCTAGGATGAATTGAGGGAAGTTTAGAGGATATTTGGGCAGGGGTTGGCCCAACCAAAAGGCTTAGAAGTTATTAATTGTAGATAAGGGGGAGTGGAATTTTATTAGATAGGTGAGGGGAACCTTAGGAAAAACATAAAATATTATTTTATAATAAATTCATATTTAGTTTATAATGGCTGCAAAGTTACTTATTTTGAGTATAAGGTGGGTATGGGTCTAAATCCTTTCAACCAATAGATTTTATTCAGGTTTTGGTCACTATATTAACCTTATCATTTATATTTAACTCTTAGTAAAATAGTTTAACATTTACCATGTCTCTTTTTATTTTTATATTATATGGTTAATAAACATACTATAACAAACCAAGTGAACCCCAAGTAGATAATTATTTATATATATAACCTTATATAAGTCATTTGACCGAACCATAGATTTTTTGGAATAGTATATCCAATAATAAAATAATATTTGTCTTAAATACTCCTTTATATCAATTTTGACACAATTTAATAATTCATTTTTTTTAAAGTTCAAACAACTCTATTAATTCAAAATAAATTTATTTAATCAATCCTAACATGTCACATGAACCTAGAAAATTAGTTTAATTCATAAAAGTCTAAAATTAAAATTATTTAGATATCTATAATATCAATTATTTTAATATTTCATTAATTAGGTAATTACTGCATCACCATTGTGTCATAAATAAATTAAATTATTTAATGTCTAAAAATTATAAACAAAAAACCATTAAGTATGAAAACTTTTTATCATCCTAATGAATATTTATAATCAAATTTATCTTTTATATAACTCTCTATTGAAAATGTTTTATTTAATAAAAATTGATTTTAACTCTTTCAACTCTTCTTTCAATTAAATAATAATAAATGTCCTAATCTAATCCATGTGGAAAACGAGGTTCATATTTTATTCCTAAGGTTGTTTTTTGGTCGAATTATACTTATCCAATTGAATTAGTAAATGTGTTAGGTTAATAATAATATTATTTTAACCCTTAATTACCCTATTCTCATTTAACCGTGGTAAATAAAAGTTAAAAGTTACTATTCACCAAGAATTATTTTTATCTTATTGAACCACATTTTACTCCTTGATATTAACTGTGTCTCTCAGATTTTTTAAAATCCAATCATGGAAGCAGTAAAATTATGTTTTATGTGAATTTGAAAATTCTTTTAGGAGAGTGTAAAAGATGGCGAAAAGGTTAATTAAATTTTTATATATATAAGATTATTATAAACTGACTCCAAGGAATTACATTGAATTTATATAGGTATTATGTATCAATTTTGAACTAAAATAAATTTAAATAAAATATATATTTATAAAAAATCTGTTTTAAACTATAATTCATTTTTTTCACTATACATCAAAAATTGAATGTTTTCAGAAAAATACAAAAAATTCACCATAAGATAAATTCGGTATTCCAAATCCAAAAATGAAGTCCATTTTAAAAGATAGAATTTATAAAATTTAAAAAACTGGTTATTAATTTTCATAATTCATAGTTTAATTGGTTGTGGTGTGTTAGAACTTGAAGTTGTGTACGACACACGCTACTATATTATTCAAAGGGAAGTGTATCGTGGAAGCTTGGGTTGTTACATTCTTCCCTCCTTCAAATAATTCCATACTCAAAATTTCTAGAATATTACTGCATAAAAATACTTGGGTGGTTCTTCATCATAAGTTCCTCGGGTTCCTGTGTTTCCTCTTCCATCTTATGGTTTCTCCACATAACTTTTACCAGACGAGTCATCTGATTTCTCAACACTTTTTCTCTAGTATCAAGAATCCTGACAGGCTCTTCGCAATAAGATAGATCGGGTTCCAGTTCTACTTCCTCATAGGTGAGTACATGAGTTGGGTCAAGCACGTTTTTTCTCAAAAGTGATATGTAGAAGACATCGTGAACTTTGGAGAGACTTGGCGGTATTTCTAAATGGTAAGATACTTCCCCAATTCGTTCTAGAATTTTAAAAGGTTCAATGTACCTGGGACTTAATTTACCTTTCCTACTGAAACGTATAACTCCCTTCCATGGAGATACCTTCATGAAAACATGATCTCTTACCTGATATTCCAAATCCTACCTTTGGTTATCGGCATAGTTCTTCTGTCTACATTGAGGTACTTTGATATGGGTTTGGATTACCTTCACCTTTTCCATCGTTTCCTCCACAAGTTCTGTCCCTATGATTTTTCTTTCACCAAAATCATCCCAACAGGTTGGTCTGAGACATCTCTTTCAGTATAACGCTTCATATGGTACCATCCAAATACTTGAATGGAGGCTATCGTTATAGGAAAATTCCACCAGAGGTATATATTGATCCCACATAACCTGAAAGTCATGTGAGAAAGATTTCAACATGTCTTCTAAGTTTTGAATAGTCCGTTCTCATTGTCAATCATTTTGACGGTGGTAGGCAATACACAAACAAAGTTCAGTATCCATGGCTTTTGAACACATCTCTAGAATATTTAAGTAAAACGTGGATATCGATCAGAAACAATCGATAGTGGTATTCCATGAAGTCTTGCAACATCATTAATATATAGTCTTTCTAATAGTTCAAGTGGTAAATCTTCACTTATAGCATGAAAATGTGATGACTTGGTAAGATGATCAACAATGACCCATATTGCATCTTTCATTCTATGAGTCTTTGGTAGTTCCATGATAAAGTCCATCGTAATATTATCTCATTTCCACTCAGGTATGGGAAGAGGTTGCATGAATCCTCCAGGCTATTGCCTTCTAGCTTTCATTTGTTGATAAACCATACATATTGACACAAGATCAGCAATATCCCTCTTCATGTTGTCCCACCAAAAATGTTCCTTCAAATATATATACATTTTGGTGCTCCTAGGGTGTATATAAAAATTGGAACTATGAGAATTATTTAACAATTACCTATTTAGATCAGGTATATCGAGAACACAAAGTCTCTTCCCAAATTTCAAAATTACATCTTCATAGATAATGTCACTCAATCTCCCATCATTCACAGATTTAATATTATTTATGAACTCTTCATCATTGGTCTGAGAACTCTTTATCCTTTCTAGTAAATATGGTTTTTCATCCATTTGAAAAATTATTGAGGTTTTACCTTCCATGGTGATTCCCATATCCATCATTACTAGATCCATGTATATAAGATCCTTTTCAACTCTCATCTTGTTAAAAACTCCATGATATTTCTTGATCAAAGCATCTGCCACCTTATTTTCCTTCCCTGGGTGGTAGTGTATCATGAAATCATAATCCTTGAGTATTTTAAGCCATCTCCTTTGCCTCATGTTGAGTTCATTCTGTGAGAAAATATACTTCAAACTCTTGTGATTAGTATATATCTCACATTTTCACCATACAGATAATGTCTCCATATCTTCAAAGAAAATATTGTAGCAGCTAACTCAAGATCATGAGTAGGATAGTTTTCCTCATGAATTTTCAGCTATTGGGATGCATAAGAAATAAATCTATCATTCTGCATAAGGACACAACCACGTCCTTTCAGTGAAGGATCACTATAAATAACAAACCCATCATTCCCCGATGGTAGAGTTAATATAGAAGCATTGACTAATATTCTATTTTGTTCTTCAAAAAATTCTTCAAACTCTTTTGTCCAAATAAATTTAACCCCTTTACGTATGATCTTCATTAATGGGTTAGCCAATCGGGCAAAATTATGGAAGAAACGTCGATAATAACCTGCTAAACCAATGAAAATGCACACCATAGTTCTACTCATCAGTGATGGCCATTCTTGGATTGCCATGGTCTTAGAAGGATCAATGTAAATTCCATCCATCAAGATAATATGGACAAGTAAATAAATCTTTTGATTCCAGAATTCACACTTTCTAAACATCCCATACAATTCATGCCTTCTAAGAGTCTTCAGGATAATGCGCAAGTGATTTTCATGATCTTCGTAGCTTTTGGAATATACCAAGATATCATCAATAAATACCACCACAAAATCATTGAGATATTCCTTGAAACTCTATTCATTATATCCATGAATACAGAGGGTGAATTAGTCAGCCCAAAAGGCATTACTGTAAACTGGTATTCCCCATACCTTGTTCGAAATGCTGTCTTCAGAATGTCTTCCTTCTTCACACAAAACTGATGGTATCCAGATCGAAGGTCAATCTTTGAAAAGTATTGAGCTCCATGCAGTTGGTCAAATAAATCATCAATGCTAGGTATGGGATACTTGTTATTTATTGTTATATCATTGATTTCCATGTAGTCGATACATAACCACATAGATCCATCTTTCTTCTTAACAAAAAGGACATGGGTCCCTAGGGAGAAACACTAGGGAGAATAAATCCATTATTACTCAATTACTCTACCTGTTTCTTTAGTTCAACTAATTCCACAGTGGCTATTCAACAATGGGTCTTAGATATGGTACTTCAACTAGGAATTTAATAAATGGAAAACTCAATTTCTCATTCTAGAGGATGTCCAGGTAAATATTCCGGAAACACATTTACATATTATTTCACAATAAGTACATCCTCTATTTCAACATTCGTTTCCTCACCCACAATTATTTCATTCTCTTCCTCCCCGATAATTGAATTTAGTTGATCTGCTGGGGGTGGATCTAGATAAGAATTGGGTGGTGGTGATTCTTCTCAAAATATAAGGTGTTCTTTATCATCATCATCAAAAATCATAACCTCCTTATTATTACAATAAATCTTCGCATCATAGTCCGAAAGCCAATCCCTGCGGAGGATTATATCGAATTCAATCATGGGTATGATGATGATATCAATAGATAAAGAACATTTATGTTCTCTAATAGGGACTGATTCACAAAACATTGTTGCAATGATACTCCCCTTAAGAGTTTTGACGGACAACTCCCTTGTTAAATCAAATTGGAAATATCTAATTTTTTGAGTAAACTGGGATAATATGAAACAATGCAATGATCCAGAATCAAATAAAGCATTTTCTAAACATGAGGAAACCATTAAATTAACTACCACCACATATTTCGGAGCTTCTACCTCAGCAGTAGTGATAGCATACGCTTGGCCTTGATCCCTTGTCCTTTTTTGAGGACATTTCCCTAACGCTTAGGACATTCATTTTCATAATTTCCCATATCACTGTAGTTGTATCATCGAACGTCGGTAGCTTCTTTCTTCCCCTTTCAATCTCGAGCTTGGTGGCCTTTCTCACCACACTTGTAACAGAATCCCATTCTTTTCAAGCAAGTATCAGGGTGTTTATTCCCAAATTTACTACAGGATGGATAATCAACTTTTCCCTTCTTCCCCTTATTTCCGTTTCCAGAGTGATCAGCAGATCTCTTCTTCTCTTGCTTTTATTTAAAGTCATAAGACATAGAGAATTCTTTTTCTATCATGATAGCACATGATACAATATCTTCGTACGATGAGAAAGATTTTGTGACTAATTCTCGATGGAAAAATGGTTTTAACCCATCAAAAAGAGATCAATCTTACTTCTTGGGTTATGTATACAATCTTCTGCATTCCTCGCTAACCTTGTAATGTTAGCCTCATACTTTGCAACATTCTCATCCTCATTTTGTCTCAGACTCAGAAAATTCCTTTCCATATCTGCTCGATGATCACAAGGAAAGTATTTTTCTATGAAAATCTCTTTTAACTCCATCCATTCCATACTTGATACTTAATCATCATACTTTGTGTTTTGAATCAACGACCACCATTGTTTAGAATCTCTAGTGAGGCAGTAAACTGCCATGATTAATTTTTCCCTATCACTAATCTCCAAGGCATGGAATATTTTCTCTAAGGAATTTATCCATTTCTCACCTACTATTGGATTTGTACTCCCACTGAATGTTGGTGGTTGTTTCCTTATGAAGCGATCTAACATTGATCCTCCACAATATGGATCTGGGTGCTCCATACGGGTAAGATTATTATTTATAACCCGAGTGAGTTGTCCCAGTATGGCAATAAGCTGATCATCACCAGTTGTATCACTAGCTCTACTATAATTATCTTGAGAAGGAGGGAAATCCCTACATGGACTGTGTGAAGTGATACGATTTCCATTTCATCCACTAGGCACCATTTCTAAACAATGGCATACACTATATTAGTTTATTAATCACAATACATAAATCCAAACTTGTAAAACACTGAACATAAATTGAACAGTTTTTGGATATAATCCATAATCATTAAAAAATGTTTTCTATGAGGAAGTATATATTCGTAAACCCTTCATAATGGGTTTTAATTAAAATGATAATTATCCTAAGCATATCCCCCAGGAGTGTTGTAACCAAGGGTGCAGCGAAGCCCATTGTCGTGCACCAATTCCTGTTTGAGTCTAGCTCAAAATGGTGTTTTCATGTTTTACCACTAGGTACATCTATGCCATAAAAGCCTCTACCTTCTCATATCCAGAGAGGGATGTATTGTTCAGAAAACTCACAAAATCTCTACAATACAAAAATTCGAGGAAGTTCTTCTATACTAATCCTCAAAGTCCATCTTAGTTCTATGTTCTCTAATCAGAGTTTATCTAAATCTAGCTTCCTTGGTTTGTACTAAACCTCCTTTGATACCAATTATAACTCCCCAACCACAGTTACACAGAGTCGGTGCATTATTACATAATATTGGAATGATCATAAAAGATCAAGTCTCGAAAGACCGATTAGTTTAGAAGCCCTGGAATCAGTAGATAAATTCATAAACTTTGCATTACATCATAAAGTGAAAAACTAAAAAAACATCTAGTCTCCATAGACCACACTCATATCCCCTCATACTTTCCCTATAGGTCATTCATAATATACTTCTTCACATCCCGGGAAAAATAAAACATAGAATGGGGTGAGCTCAGATGCCTAGTAAGGATAATAATATAGCGGAAATTATCATAAATAATCATAAACATTTAAGGAAATGTATAAATAAAATAAAAGCCTTGAAAACTTGAACATTAACATAATATGGAAGAAATAAAATAAAATAATTCCATTTAATTATTCACATGGATATTTTACTAATCGAATAATCACATGCAATATCAATAACCACTTTTATAATGAAGGAATGCATAATTCCAGACTATCACAACCACATATTCAAGGCCTTGTGCCAAAACTAAATATAATATTTTTTCAATGCCTTATTCCAAGACACTAGTTTTTCTCATGAGACCTACTGATGCATCAAGTATCTATAGCTTCCTCCACCCGTCACTTATTAAGTCCAATTCATTCTCATTTGAACAGGTTTAAACATAACATAAACATTTGTATTAAAACCAGTATAAGAAATTTCAGTAAATTCTCCATAAACCATGAATGGTTTAAAAATAACACATCCATAGTAAAACATATCAGAAAACCTTCAATACAATATGGATGTTTTGTATCATAATGAATCAACTTCAAAGAATATTAAAATCTATTAAAGGTTGTTGACATAGATGAAATCAAAACTATTTGAGAGAAATATCTCTTTTTTGAAATAATTTAAAAGTCACATAATTATAAAATAAAACATTTACTTTGAAAATATTATTATAAGATTCTATGGTAATCTTTGACGATTTTATAATGGCATAAAATAGCCGCACCTGCCATATATGTTAAAAAAGACATTCTTACCTTAATTCTGTCGAAAAGGTTAAAAAGGACCTTTTTTGGAAAACGATGGAAAGAGTCATTTATAAACATCTTATAAAAAGTAAAAAAGGTTATAAATGACTTTAACACATATTCTATAAAATATTAAGAATTATTTGAAATATATTTTTGAGAAACATGGATGTGGATGATAAAGAGGTCCTAATAGATAATTACGTAGAAACAACCTCGGATAATGAAGAGATTGTGAAATAAACCCCTACCTTTTAAGTTTTCCTTGGTCAAGGTTAGGTTAACCTCCTATATAATGGTAAAATAATTGTTATTAAATTATAAATGAATCATACACATAAATATGATATCATATATGATATTTTAATATTTATGTGTTAATAATATTTTAGTATTATCCTCGTTTTGGGTGTTCACTTACTCGTTTTCTTTTATATGTTCTGTTACATAAGTCGTGCTAGTTATCCATAGGTTGTATCTTATTTAAATCCAGAATGATATCAAGTCCTTAAACATTATTTTTAATCATCAAATGAAAATTAGTATTGAATTGATATGATGGGGAATGAATCTCATCGCGTTCGTGGAGGTGGTAATCCGTACGCACGCCTAAGCGACAATGTCATTATTTTGATATTAAAATAATATATAATTGGATGGTGAATCATATATAAAAAAGAATTATCATGTTATATTTATTATTTACATGAATTACATATCATTATTATACCCATCCAAATAATAATGTAGTGAATAACAATTACACCACAACGTGGAGACGGTAAGTCGTACGTACGCACGTATGGAGACATGTCATTCAAAGGATGGATACATTAATGAATATGGTTGTACCATATTTTTAATAACATAAAATTATATATAATATACTAGAGTTTTTATTTTATAATGTAAATAACAAAAAATAATAAGTGGAAGAAGAAATGAACATGAAAGAGGGTGGTGAAATCATTACCTCTTCTTCGGGTTCTTCCTTTTGATTTGATCAGAAGGGATTCTTAGGTTGGATTTATGACTAAATGAAGGCCTCTAGGATGAAGTGAGGGATGTTGAGAGAATATTTGGGTAGGGTTTGGCCAATACAAAAGTCTTTGATGCTGTGAATTTGAGAGAAGGGGGAGTGCCCTTTTATAAGAGGGGTGAGGGAACCTTAGGGAAAACCTAAAATATTAATTTATAATAAATTCATATTCGATTTATAATGGCTCCAAAGTGACTAATTTATATGATAAGGTGGGTATTGGTCTAAATCCTTTCAACCAATAGATTTTAGACAGGTTTGGGTCACTATATTAACCATATCATTTATATTTAACTCTTAGTTAAATAGTTTAACATTTACCATATCTCCTTGCCTGTTTATATTATATGGTTAATAAACCTACTATAACAATCCAAGTGAACCCGAAATGGTTCATTATTAATATTTATAACCATATCTAAGTCATTTGGCCGAACCATATATATATTTAGGAATAGAATATCAATTAATAATATAATATTTGTCTTAAATACTCCTTTATGTCAATTTTGACAATATTTAGTAATTGATTTTTTTTCAAGTTCTAACAACTTTATTAATTCAAAAAATATTCACTTAATCAATACTAACATGTCATATTAAAATATAAAATTATTGGAATTCATAAAAAGCCTCAAATTACATTTATATGGATATTTATAATATCAATTATTTTATTATTTCATTAATTAGGTAATTATTGCATCACCATTGTGTCATAAATAAATTAAATTATATAATGACAAAAAATTATAAATAAAATACCATTATGTATTAAATATTTTTATCTTACTAATGAATATTTATAATCTATTTTATCTTTTTTATAACCCTATATTAAAAGTGTTTTAATTATAAAACATCAATTTTAACTCTTTTAACTGTTCTTTGAATTAAATAATAATAAATGTCCTAATCTAATCCAAGTGGACAATAGAGGTTCATATTTTATTAGTAAAGTTTTTTTTTGCCGAATTATACTTATCCAATATAATTAGTACATGTGTTATGGTAATAATAATATCATTTTACCCTTAATTACCCTATTCACATTTAACCGTGGTAAATAAAGTAAAAAGTTATTATTCACCAATAATTATTATTATCTTATTGAACCAAATTTTACTCCATGATATTAACTGTGTATACTGGATTTTCAAAATTACACTCACAAAAGTGGTAATGTTATGTTTTATGTGAATTTTCAAATTCTTCTAGGAGATGGGTAAAAGACGGTGAAAAGTTCAATAAAATTTTTATATAACTAAAACTATTATAAACAGACTCCAATGAATTATATTGATATTATATAGGTATTATGTATCTATTTTGACCTAAAATAAATTTAAATAAAATAAATAATTATAAAAATTTGGTTTTAAACTATAACTTAATGTTTTTTCACTATTCATCAAAAATTGAATGTTTTCAGAAAAATGCCAAAAATTCACCCTAAGCTAATTTCGATATTCCGAATCCAAATATGAAGTCTCTATTGATATATAAAATTTATAATATTTCAAAAAGTGGGTATTACTATTCATAATAGCTAGTTTGATTGGTTGTGGTTTTTTTGAACTCGAAGTTGCGTACAACACACGCTATTGTAATATTCAAAGAGAAGCGTACCGTGGAAGCTTGGGGTGTTACACCATTCAATGTTGTAAAAAATCTAGTCATATGAAAAAAAGTTAATATCCACCAATATAATCACATGAAACCATGAATAAAAATAGAATCATGATAATATATATCAAATGGCAGTACACAATACACCACATTCAATAAATAAGTGGTGAATAATGGAAATCTCACGTGAATAGTACTGAGATAAGAAACACCTTACCTTGTAATTTTCCTTGGTCGAGGGTAATATGACCTCCTATATAATAGTTAAATTATTTCTTTTGAATTATTAAATAACTATATACATAAATATGAAATCATTTATGTTCCTCTAAAATTTATTTGTTAATAATATTTTTGTAGTATCATTATTTTAGGTTTTAACCGATCTATTTTCCTTTATATACTCGGTTACGTAAGCCAAGTTTGTTATGTATATGATGTATTTTATTCATGTTTAGAATTAAATTATGTATTTAATCATTATTTTTAATCATAAAATTAAAATTATTCTAGAACGATTTCGATGGGGAATGAATCTCATCGTGTTCGTGGAGACGGTAATCCGTATGTACGCACGAGTGAAAATAACATTATATTGATGGTGAAATCATATATAATAGGATGGTATATAATATATATATATATAGAATCATTATCATGTTATATTTATTATTTAAATTAGTTATACTAATTATTATACCAATCGAAATAATGGAGTGTTTGACTAACAAACTATACCACGAAATAGAGACACTAAGCTGTACATATGCACGTATGGTGACTTTGTCATTCATATGATGGATAGAATAATGAATATGGTTGTACCATTTTTATAATGACATCGCAGTATATAGAAGATATTGGGGTTATTATTTTATAATGGAAATAACAAAGGAAGAGGAAGTGGAAGATGAAAAGAACTTGAAAGAGGTGATGAAATATTTACCTCTTTTCCGGGTTCTTCCTTTTGATTTGATCAAAAGGGATATTTAGGTTAGATTTATGACCAAATGAAGGCCTATAGGTTTAAGGGAGGAATTTTTGGAGGATATTTGGTATTTTTTTGGCCGAGCCAAATGGATTTTGGAGGGGTGAAATTAAGAGAAGGGGAGGTACCCTTTTATAAGAGAGGTGATAGTCACTTTTGGAAAATCGTGAAATTTTATTTTATAATAACATACTTTTTTCGGTTTATAATGGCTCCAAAATGATTTATATTGAGTATAAGGAGTTTATGGGTCTAAAAACTCTCAACCAATAGGTTTTAGATAGGTTTATGTCACCATATTAACTTTATATTTTAAATTTAACTCTTAGTTAAATAGATTGACATTTACCATGTCTCTTTGTATTTTTATATTATATGGTTAATAAAAATAATATAACAAGACAATAGAACCCCAAGTGGTTCATTATTAACACATATAACATTATCTTATTCTTTTGGGCGAAACATATATTTTTTGAAATATTATATAATTTTATAATATATTATTTTTTTTAAAAAGTAATTTATGTCAATTTTGACACTTTTTAGTATTTGTTTTTTTGAATGTAATAACAACTTGATTACTTTGAAAAAAATACATTTAATAGACCCTAATAGGTATTATTAACCTATAAAATTAGTGTATGTCATAAAAACTTTGAAATTATTTTTATTTTAATATTTAAAATACCAATTATTTGATTCCTTCATTAATAACGTAATTACGACATCATCATTGTATCATAAATAAATTTAATTATTTAAAGTATAAAAATTATATATAAAATAAAATTATGTAAAAAATATTTTAATATTTTTAAATAGTATTTTTAGCTTAAAATATAGCTTATATAACCCCATTTAAAAATTGTTTTACTGAATGATATATGAATATGCCATTTTTATCTCTACATTAAATTAATTAATATAAAGTATCATTATCACTCTCAAGTTGTTCTATGGAGTCCCAAAATAGACCAAAGGATGACCATGGTAGAACATGTATCCAAAAATATGAATAGGACACAAGTTATGGTAATTTAATATTATTATAATATTATTTTTAACCATTATTTACCTGATTTACCTTTCAACCATGGTAAATAAAATATTTACCGAAGTAATTATTCATAGTTTCTAAAAATAAAAGTTTTATATTTACACAATTTGAAACTCTGGATTTCTAATTTGGAAACCGTTTTCTCAAATTAAAAACATGGAAGTGGCAGAAATTGATTTAAAATTAATTCTTGTTGTCAAAAAAAATCTTGTTTTTAAGAAATAATATCTATCAAAAAATTGACACTTGTTTACGTCCAGTTTAAATGTGAAATTACATAAAATGACCTAAAATTAATTAAATGATAAAAATGGAATCTAATTATACTATCAAATAATTAAAATTAATAATTTAACACTATAAATTATTTTGATTAAAAAATTTCTTTTCCATTAAAATTTAGTATTTTTCCAGTATTCATCAAAATATGATAGTTATCAAGAAAATTACCAATAATTTATCCAAAATAAAATTTTATTTTCCGATTATAAAGAAGAATTTAATTAAATTAAATTAAATACATAAAAGTTCAAATATAGTTTTTAAAAAAGGGATTTCCATTAAAAGGTGGTAAAATGGAATTTTTTTTAAAAATAATTCTTTTATATGAAAAAATGAATATGTTCTTATATTATCTATTAGAAACAAATAATATGGATTCTAAAATTAAATGGAGTATATAAAATTTAATATTTAGTTAATAGTATTCATAAACACTTTTTGAATGACTAGTTCTGTATGACGTGGTGCGCTCGAACTTGGTGTTACGTGTTGCGCAAGGTATTGAATTACATTAATGAAAATAACTTACTATTAAATCTTGTAGTGTTTCATTCTTCCCCCCTTTATAAATTGAGTCCTCACAATTTTAAAATTGGGCTTAAGAACTTCATTGAAATTCTGACATCGAAAAAAGAGTCAATAAAAAAATAACTTTAAAAGAATGATAGAGATGTACAAAGGTCACCCGAGATAACCCCTACTGGGATTCCTTGTAGGATAATATGGATATTGATGATAAACTAAAACCATGTTCTAATGAAGAGTGATAGAAAACATTATAATGAGAATGTTAACAATAAAAAAACCACAAACGTGTGATGGGATAAATAGTCATTAGTTTCCCAATAGGAAAAGTAAACGGACAACATTTTTTGTTTTAAGTTACATTTCATAAAGTTGCGAAATTTATTTATGAGTTTGATTAAGAAAATAAAGAGATATTCTTACTTTTTAAGTATAGTTTCACCCTTTAATAAATTTCAACCACTAACACATCTTTTTTAAAAAAATTATGAGTATTCATGATGAATTGGTCACACCTGAAGCACTGGAATCAACTTCTAGAGAATAAAATATTCAACAAAGGATAAAATATATATTTACCTAGTTTTTAGAGATTAACCAAAACCATAATGGATTGTACAAGATCATATTACCCCCAAAAAGGATAATAATTTAGAGATAGAAATACTAATATTTATTTCTAAAATTAAACCAACAATACCCAAAGTTCAATAAATACCATTCAATAAATAACTGTCCTTAAAATCCTTCAATATTATCAAAACTAATATTGAAACCCAAAACATAGATGAATTTTTTTACATACTCGGCGATGTTAAATTATATATCCAAATAACATCGACTACTCTCAAAGTCAAATAATTAAATGTAATTAACCTAATCCCATATTCTCTATGATAGGTTAATCATTTCCATAAATAACCTAAATCTCTATAAATCCAAAATAATAACATAGATAAAAATCCACCATTACTCTTCATATGAAATCTCAAATTACCCTATTTTATTTAGTCGTATACTGTTCCCAATAGAGTGAACATCTTCCAAAATAACATTTATCACATAATCACCAAATCATTTTCCTATACTATGGATAACCATTTTATAAGACATAAGATCTCAAATCGACTTATTATTGATCAATAAAATCATTTTACTAAAAACAATTAGTCACACTAGCCAGGGACTTCACGTAGTCTAATGGTAGGCAATAAATCCCAATCACACTCTTTTTGTGGGTTTGAATCTCGTAGAATTGTCGAAGGTGATGGGTTGTCACATGGTCTATGTGTTGTCCTTTTTCAAAAACTTTATATTATAACATTCCCAAAATGAGGAAAATTCTTCAAAATAACCATAACAAAATTTCACCATAAATGTTATATAATACCTCACATTTTAAAACCAAAATTTAATAACTTGTAATTACCTCAAATTCAAGGATTATATAAACCCAAATGGGTTTTTGTAACAACACCAATAATAGAAAAGATAATTCTACCTAAAATAGCATTTTCACATAACAATCTGTAGGGTTACACATACAAGAGAAAAGTCTTCCAAAGTATTCCCATCAACAATGAGAAATAATTCTTTTAAACATTTCTCAATCCATTTATTTCCACATAGGTTATTCCTTGAACCAGAGGTTATTGTAATGAATAATGAATTCCATCAGGTAATGCCCAGGTCTTCTATGTTTCTGGAAAATGACTGTAAATGGATTCTTGGGATCATTTTTATTTTCTTCTAGAGTAATGTTCAATTTTCCCTGGAAATTCATAACTTTATGTCTTTCTTTCCCACATACAAAGAATTTATGGTTACATTGAGACACATTCCTAGGTGTCTCCTTCCGCATTTCCTACATGGTGGAAATTGATCATTCATTTCACCACGTCTCCACTGCTGGAGCTCTTATCGTTCACCACCATTCTCTTGTTTGTTGAGTCTGTGAGTTGGTTAATATATATGTGGTTGATCATATTTTTGGAAAAATGATTCGACATGAACATGATATCTTTTACACCTATCAACATTCCATTTCGTTTCTCATTCCCATCATCGTTCCCACCGTGTACATAATGTTCAATGTTACTGTGACTTCCTTGGAATCCAGCCATTGACTAACACAAGAATGCATAGTGAGAGTCATAAATTCATTTAGAGAATACCACAACACCTTATTATCAATATAAAACACTATAGGATTAACCAAGGTTATTTATTCTCATCATATATTAAAATCCGTCAAATCTGTTTATAAAGAAAATGTGAATTATCCTAAGAAAATTCTTCCAGGAGTGTCATAACCAAGAGTGGAGCAAGGCACATTGTCATGTACTAGGATAACTCAGGTTAAGCCCGAAACTCTTTATCGGAGATTCCACTCCTAGGTACATTTGTGCCAGAGCCGCCTCTACCTGCTCAAATTCAGACAGGGATGTATTTCATGGAAAACCAACATAATATTTACATTACCAATATTTTTGAATGTTCTTCTATACTAATACTCAATTTCTATCTTTGGGTAGTGTTTCCTAATCAATGTTTTTTTTCAAAATATAGCTTCCATGGTTTGTACTAAACCTTCTCTGATACCAACTATAATGCCCCGACCCCAGATACCTAGTATTGGTGCATTATTACATAACATGGGAATGATACAAGGAATCATGTCCTGAAAGACCGATCAGTTTAGTAGACTTGGAAGGACTAGATATATACATAAGTCTTACATTACATCAAGAAAAACAACAAAATTGTGTCCCATTTTAACACTATTATATCCCTTATCCTATTCCTGCAAGTTAATCATAATATACTTCTTTTCATCCAGGGAAATATAAATCATAAAAAAAGTGGTGAGCTCTGATGCTCAGTAAGGATAACAATATAGCGGAATCTTTCATAAATAAGAGTAAACATTTAAGGAAATGTATAAGACTAGAACACAAGATTTTTAAACATAAACTTCTGCATAATATGGAAAAGATAAATCAAATAACTTCATTTAATTATTCACATGGATATTCTAATAGTTTAATGATCACATGTAATATCAATTTCAAATTTCATAATGTTGTAATGCATAATGCCAGACTTCATAACCACATAGTCAAAGCCTTGTGCCAAGAATACAAATAATAATTTGTCAAGGCCTTTTTCTAAGACACTAGTTTGTCTCATGGGATCTACCGTTGCATCAAGGAGTTATAGCGGGATCCACCCTTCACTTAATAAGTCCAATTCAATTCTCTTGTGAGAAGGTTTAAACATAACATAAACATTTGTATCAAATCTAGCATACAAAATGTCAATACATTATCCATAAACCATTAATGGTATAAAAATAACACCTCCACAGTCAAACATATCACAAAACCTTCAATATATAATGAAATATTTTTATCATAATAAATTATCCTTGATCATGAATAATATCCCATAAAGTATGTTAACATAGTTGAAAATGATTAGAAAAAATCTTTGAGAAAAATATCCATTTTTTATGAAAACATATAAAAGTCTCACTATTTATCAATAGCTATTTAAAATAGATTTTTGAACCAAAGTTTATCATACCTCTTTGAACAATTTAAAAGGAATTTAAATTTTAAAACATTAATGTTCAAATTAATAAAACCTTAAAACCATTTTTAAAACATGGACATTAATAAGAAATATTTATAAGAATAAAATTTTACAACATTTATAATGATATTTTAGTTAGAGTTCCTAACCAAATGAGAGAGGATTGAATACATATAATTGAGGTAATAAAAATAATATAATATCATGGGAATAAATGGATACATGATATACTATGTAAAAGTACATTATAGACACCAAATAAAAGTTAATTACTGCATAACAACAAAAAAGTCTCAATGGAATGTATGTTGAGATGAATTCCATTATAAAGACATTATCATTCGAATAAGGATAAATAAATGACATGATTAAGTGTGAAAAATATAAATACACTCAATATGATTGTATATTCAATGTAAATCAATCAGAAGACATTGAAACATATTCTTGTAAAAACAACACCAAGGACTTGGTTGTTTAACTCAATGAATAGAAATTAAGTTAAAATTACACTTATCAAGTTTATATCGATGAGATAAGAATTTATCAATGGAGTGATTATGAGTATCAAAAGAATATCCACACAAAGGGGAGTGGAAATTACTATATAATTAAACAAATAGTGATTTCACACATAATCATGGAGTAAAGTAATCAATGAAGTATGCGTAAAGCCCAATGAGTGGAAATTAAAATTTAAAATTCACTTACCAATTTGGTAACTTAAGAGAAATTAACCAAATGAAAGAATAATTATATAATAAAGATGTAAGTACCCATAAATTATATAACATTTAAAAAATAATTAAATCCTAGGCATTACATACACCACACAAAATGAAATAGTTGCAATATAGCATGAATCTCACGGGAATAAGAAGTGAGATGAAAACCCCTTACCATGTTGTAATCAATCAAATCGTATGAAAAAAATTTAATAACCACTAATTGAATCACATAATACCTGTAATATAAAAATTATCATGATAATATATATCAAATTTCAGTACACAATACTCCACATGCAAAAAATATGTGGCGAATAATGGAAAACTCACGGGAGTAAAGGCGAGATAAGAAACCCCTTACCTTGTACTTTTCCTTGGTCGACGGTAAATTAACCTCCTGTATACTAGTTAAATAATTGTTATTAAACAATAACATAAATATATACATAAATATTATATCATATATGATCCTCTAATATTTCATTATTAATAATATTTTAGTAGTATCATTGTTTAGGGTGTTAACTGATTTGTTTTCCTTTATATGCTCAGTTACGTAAGCCATGTTTGTTATGGATAGGATGTATTTTATTCATATATAGAATTATATTATGTTATTAGTCATTATTTTAAATCATAAAATGAAAATTATTCTTCAACTATTACGATGGGGAATTAATCTCATAGCATTCGTGGAGACGGTAATCCGTACGTACGCACGCGCGACAATATCATTATATTGATGGTGAAATAGTGTATAATTGGATGGTATATAATATATATTTATAAATAATAATTTACATGTTATATTTATTATTTAAATTTGTTATACTCATTATTATACCCATCCAAATAATGATGTGTTTGAATAACAAACTATACCACGACGTGCAGACGGTAAGCCGTACATACACACGTTTGGTGACTTCGTCATAGATATTATGGATAGAATAATTAATATTGTTGTACCATTTTTATAATAACATCATATTATATAATATATACTGTATTTATTATTTTATAATGGAAACAATAAATAAAGAGGAAGTGGAAGAAGAAAATAACTTGAAAGAGGTGATGAAATATTTACGTCTTCTTCGGGTTCTTCATTTTTATATTATCAAAAGGGCTCCATAGGTTGGTTTTATAACAAATAGAAGGAATCTAGGATGATGCGAGGATCAATAGTAGGATATTTGGGTAGGTTTTGGTAGATCCAAATGTATTTTTAGGTGTGGAATTAAGAGAAGGTGAATTACCCTTTTATAAGGGAGCTGAGCGTCACTTTAGGAAAAGCTTGAAATATTATTTTATAATAAAACAAATTCTGTTTATAATGGCTCCAATGTTAATTATTTAGATTCTAAGGTGGTTATGGGTATAAAAACTCTCAACCAATAGGTTTTAGATAGGTTTGGGTCACCATATTAACCTTATCTTTTAGATTTAATATTTAGTTAAATTGTTTTACATTTACCATGTCTCTTTGTAATTTTTATATTATATGGTTAATAAACGTACTGTAACAATACAAAATAACCGCAAGTAGTTATTTATTAATATTTATATCCTTATATAAATCATTTGGCTGAACCTTATATTTTTAAGAATATTATATAATTTTATAATATAATATGTTTTTTAAAAAATCATTTATGTCAATTTGAAAAAATTTAATATTTTGATTTTGTGAAAGTCATCACAACTTGATTAAATAGAAACAAATACGTTGACTAAACACTAACTTTTAATATCCACCTATAAAATTCTTGGATGTCATAAAACATTCAAATTATATTTATTTTAATATTTATAATACAATTTATTGGCTTCTTTCATTAATAAGGTAATTACTGCATCATCATTATGTCATAAATAATTTTAATTATTTAATGTCACAAAGTTATAAATAAAATAAAATTATGTAATAAATCTTTTAATATTTATAATGAGTTTTTATAGTCTAAATTATAACTTATATAACACCATTTAAAAATTGTTTTACTAAAAGATATATGTTTCTGTCATTTTTTCTCTTTACTTTAAATTAATTAATATAAAGTGTCATTATCACTCTCAAATAGATCCATGGAATCCCAAAATCGTCCCAATGATTCTCATTGGCGTACATGTATACACCAATAGTAATAGGACACATTTTAGGGTAATTTAATATTATTATAATATTAGTTCTTACCCTTATTCAACAGATTTACCCTTCAACCATGGAAAATAAAATATTAACTCAAATAGTTATTCACAATGTATAAAAATAACTGTAATAGATTTATTCAATTTGAACCTACTGATTCTAAATAAGGAATCCATTTTTTCAAATTCAAAACACATAAGTGGAAAAAATTAATTTAAAATTAATTTTTATTGTCAAACAAAAATATGTTTTTTTAAGAAATAATAACTTTCAAAAGATTGGAACTTGTTTATGTCTAGTTTAACTGTTAAATTATATACAATGACCTAGATTTTATTAAATTTTAAGAATATAATATAATTATACTTCCAAAACATTTAAATTCATAATTTAACATGATTAATTATCTCGATTAAAATTTTTTTTTCAATTAAAATATAGTATTTTCAGTATTCATCAAAATATGATAGTTATCAGAAAAGTAATAAAAATTTGTCCAAAATATTTTTTTTATTTCCCGATTCTAAATAATAATTTAATTTCATTATATTTAATATATAATTTTTTCAAATATTTGTTTTAAAATTTTTCCATTAAAAGGTGGTAAAATTTCATTTTTTTGAAAAATACATCTTTTATTCGAAAAAAGGAATATGTTCTTATATTATGTATAAGAAACAAATAATATGGGTTATAAAATTATATGGAGTATATAAAATATCAAATTCAGTAAATAATATATATAACTTATTTTTGGATGGCTAGTTTAGTAATTCAGGGTGAGCTCAAACTCGGTGTTGTATGTAGCGCATGCTATTAAATTACTTTATAGAAAATAACATACTATGAAATCTTTGGGTGTTACAGAGACAAGGTTGGGAAGTGGGTGGGGGGATTAAACCTGATTGTGTCTTCATACCTATCCATGTGGTATGGAATCAAAGTCCACATAGCTCAGGAAAGGGTCAAGTAATTAGGGTGTACGTAAAGGAAAGCGACCTGGCGACATGTTGGGGGTTACGTATGGTTAGCAGGGTGAGTTTTGGTCTGACGCCACTAAGGGACAGAACATGTATATGAGTCCCAACAAAGGGGAACCTGATGTTTATTACTGTTTGGGGTTGAACCTCGGGTATACTTCCTACATACCATGTTTAGGAGACTGGGATCAATACCCACATAGTTTGAATGGGTGATGATTCTAGGTGTACAAAAAGGATAACATCTCGGTGAAATTTTAGGGCTTATGCATGGTCAGCGGCCCATCTCAAGAGGGAAACTATGGGTTGGATGGTTATGAATTGTGAAGGGCGTATGCATGGTTAGCTACCTAAGTAGGTGGCACTACATTATAATGATGTGGCGTCCTAGGTAGGAATTTGGATGGATATGAATTGAGTGTCGAAGGAAGGAGTGAGTGGGGATGGAACTGTCATGAATAGAATAGAGATGTTGGGATCAAACCATAATGAGGCTTCCTACATGTCCTCATGGAGGGGAATCAAATTTCACGTTGTTCGGTTGGGTTACGGGACACCTATGTAGGTGGCCCATGAGAATGGACACATGGATGGGACCTAAAGGAAGTAAAATCTCTAGGTTGGGGAATGACCTTCTAGAAACACAAAGGGGTCAAAGAAGATACTAGGTAGGGAAGTGGGTGTTGAGCTTAAACCTCTGGGTGGATTCCAATGTATCCTCATGGCAGGGAATCAAAGTCAACATAGTTCAGGAAAGGGGCATGGAATTGGGGTGTATGCAAAGGACAATGATCTGAAGACATGTTAGGGGTTATGCATGTTAAGATGCCCAAGATTTTTTCTGATGCTATTAAGGGATGGACCAAGGATGTGGGTCCTAGAAAAGGGGACACTAAAGTTTGCAAGTGTTTTGGATTGACCCTCATTGACGATTCCTACGTAACCTTTCTAAGAGATAGGGATCAAAACTAACGTAGTTCGAATGGGTGAACAAGTGTTTGGGATTTGACCATAGGGAATATTCCTACATAACCTATCTGGGATATCTGGATCAAAACCCACATAGTTCAAACCCGTACAATTTAGCGTCATGTTGGCTGATAAATTAGGATATATTTTATTGACATGCAGGATAAACTTGAACAAATGTGAAGTGGTCAGGACCAATTTTTGAGGGGATTAAACCTCATGGAGGTTTCCAACGTACCTTGCCTGGAGAGGAAAATGATCAAAGTCCGCATATCTTGGATGTAAGGGATTGGTGTTATATCCTAAGGCAGCCTAGAGAGAGTTTCATGGTGGATTCTTACTCTAAGCCCACATGATTCAATCATGGTGTGAGTTGGATAATGTACTGAGGGGGGTAAGCCTATAGGAAGTAGTATTGACCTTCCAATTCAGCGTCTCACATCAAAGGGAATTTATATTGAAATTGCTACGCACTTGGTAGCCAGATACAAACTATTTCGATATACATCACGGGGTGGTTGGAATCAGCCTTTGGGACCTTCCCCGTATTTTTGGCATCCTAATCCTGGGAGGGATGTATGATGAGTTACTCCCCACCACAAATTTCTGGTGAGACATGGAGAAGTTATAACCTTTGGTGGTGGAATTAGTGAGGCCATTACCAGGTACAAATGAAGACAAACAGGACACCTGAGACATCCTCTTTAAGTAGTGGTTTGGATATTTCTTGAATTTCACACATATGAGGGAACACTACCGATGAGGCCCCCTATAAGTCTGTGAGGATCTCAATGGGGTAAATAGGGCTCATACTAGAATATCCTAGAAGATAGCTAGTTAAAACTGTGGGGATATAGCATCAAGAATAAGCACCAGTTGATAGTCAGGATTCCCGAGTTTATCTCTATGAAGATCTATGGGTGGTTATTACTAGTCAAAGATTCCAACATGAGGGTACGACCATGTAAAATTATCATGGTGGCTCAAATGGCTAGTGGGAACCACATCATCTTGGGTAAACCAGTGCTAGAAAAGATTTACCATCTACTCCAGCACATTAGTGAGGGAAAGAGGCTGAGGAGGCTGTGTGGGAAGCTCCACTTATTTTATATATGGATTGCCGCACACATGGGGGTCTAAAAATAACTTAACTCCATCATTCCACCTAGGATACATTCTCAACCATCATTTTTGAAAATTTAGGGGAGTGTCCCATTGAAGCTCGATGTTGTGATATTGTTGTTTAAAATAGGGCAAGAAGAATAATTCAGCTTCCACCCATTACCTTTGGAAACCAAAGCCTATAATAATGATGGAATTTGTACTATAAAGATGTCTCCATATCTAATATCCTTCAATGGTAGTGTTCTGGTGGAATGAGTTTATTTTAAACCCCTATGTGTACCATAAACTCTGCACCAGTTCGCCTGAAAATTCTGGTCCATGAAGAGGATGAATCCACAGGTGTATACAAATGTGTTCCACGAGATCCACCCATTAGTGATGTAAACATTTTAGATAATGTTTACAAGGGGGTATGTGAAGTTGTGGAACATGTTACCTCCATTTAATGGTGCATTCCGACTGGTTCACAAGTATGCACAGATCTGGGAGGCTGCCTACCCTTGTGTGATTCAAAAGCGAGTGACTATTCGGGCCGACAAGCACTACTAAAAAAACATGAAAGGGAAGCACTACCCTTTTATTAGAGGAAAAAAAGTTTTGATAAAGTGGGCCTTTATCAATGTTAAAAAAATTGCTGATAAAGGAGATTTTTTAATAGAACTAAAAAAAGAACTCATAAAGGCCCCCCCTTTATCAATGCCTTTCTTAGTAGCGCTGATAAAGGGGTGATTTATCAGCGCTTTTTCCTACCAGTGATAAATATTAATTTTCAAAAAAAATATGAAAAATAAATTATGGTTATATAAGTATATTTATATTGATATAAATATAATATATATTTATTAAATATGCTTTAGATACGTATAAATATACTATTACATTTCATATTTATGAAATTTAGGGAGAATGGCTTTAAAATATTTTAAAAAATATTAATAATTAATAATTTTATAATTATTATTGATTGAAAATCATTTAATAACAATTTTAAGACACAAAAAATCAAAACAATTAATAAAAGATCTAAAATAAGTTGAAAATGTAACTCAGACTTCCAACAACCATAACTTTTGACCTAGGTGTCTGTTGGAGCTCTACAACATATTAAATAGAATCCTGTGATGATCTCTACATGATCGTGACCAAAGAAAGCTTCTCTCACAAGTTTAGAGGCCAAAAAACTCCGAGAAGCCCTCCAAAACTGTGTTTTTAGTCTGGATACCTCATTTTGTTAACATTCAAACAAGTATAAAATCTGACCCGGATGTTTGATAGGCCTATACCAAATATCATATTGAATATTGTTTCATTTTCTTTGATTTCACTAGTTGTGGAGTTGAAACAGGCTTCTCGATTATATGTTATGGTCATTTTAACATTATATGGGTTTTTTAAATACACATATATATGCATTTATTCGTATATATGTTTGTGTGTGGGTGTGTGTGTGTGTGTTGTATATATGTATGTATATATGTATTTCATTATTTATAAACACACATAAAGAACATATTTCATAAATGTAATTAAAGATACTGTTATAAGTATATATTAATATAAAAATAAATATACTGATAATAAAATTTTATCTAAAAATATATATATTAATAAATACAAATATATATTAATATACGACTAAATATTTATATATACTAATATATGAATATAAATATCTATTTTAATATGAATCTATATCAATATATGAATATATATAACTATATATATATATATATTAATAAATAGATATATCATTAAATAGAGAAAAAAATGAAATGGCTTAGTGTTAAAGGTGCAGCCATGAAAGGGGGGGAGGTCTCAAGTTCAAGTTTGAGTGGAATTAAAGGCATGCGTTCATATGAGGATGTGCAGGAAGGGCAGAGTAGGGGAGACCTCCTAGTGCTGATACGGGGGGGGGGGGGGGTCAAGCGCTATTAAAAGATCTCCCCGTATTATATAATTCTTTTTTATTTGTAATTTTTTTGACATTTATCAGTGCTTTTCGAAGCACTGATAAGAGGGACCCCCCCTATATCAGTGCTAAGCTTTATAGGGATTTTTTTTGGAACCATGGATATTATATGCAAGAATTGGAGTATGATTTGTGTTGTCAATCCTCAGTGGAAGTTCGAAATGTGTGCTAGTAAATTGATCATACAGTTTAAGCAGACAACAGTATGGAAGGCGGCGTCTTTTCCCAGTGTATACAAATTTTTTGGGCCGCAAAATCGGAAAATGAAGACATGGATTATTTATAAAAGGAGTTGTGCGCAAAGATGAAGTCGTGTGCAAAAAAGGTGGGTTGTGAACGAAATATTTGTGGTGTGCATGAAAAACAGCATGGTGCATGAAATAGTGGAGTGGAGTTTTTCACGCAAATATTGTTTCAGAATCAGAATGTCGAAAAATGGAAAAGGCATGTGATGCACGAAAAATCTGGAGATGTGTGTGAAAAACGATACATGCACGAAATATTACACACCAAATTAGAGGTTTTTTGCACCACATGAGGTTTTGCGCGCGGGGGTCAGAGACACCTATAAATAAGAAGTGACAACCCAGCATTCCAGAGAGCTAAAGAGTTAAAGAATATTCGAGTGCTGATGTGCGTAAAAGGTTCGCGTATTGGCAGGTGCGTGAAAAATTCTGAGTTGTGTGAAAAAGGTCGAGCTGCGTGAAAACATCGAGCTGCACAAAAAATTTCCAACTGCATGAAAAAGTCCAAGCTATGCGACAAATTCTGAGCTGCGTGTAAAATTCTAGGTTTCTTGTAAGAAGATGAAGTTGCGAGAAATATTTTTCTGCGCGAAAATCATCTATTGCACACAAAAGTGTGAACTTGCACGCAAAGGTTAGGTGTTGCGTGAAATCATCTGTCTACCCTTTTTGCACTTTTTGATTTTCTGGATCAGTGGTTCAGTGTGTTCAAGAGCATCGTTATTGGACTTTGATACAAGAAGGGTCTCATGATATGCAGAGGCAAAGACTCCAATGTGAATCTATTGAAGATCCATTCACGTCTATAAAATTACTGAGACTTCACCAAATGTAGTGAGCTAGGGGGAGTCAATGGGAGTGAACCATGGGACACAGTGGTATATCCCTGAATAGTTGTAAAAGCAGTGAGTCTAGGACGGAGTAATGGTTCTTGAACATTTGTAATCCACTACTAGTGAATAATACTGGAATTTGTATGACTGAAAACATGTCGGTGTGTGCTCCTTGGACATAGCCCTTAGTGCTGAATAAAGTAAAAATTGTCATGTCTTCTCTTTGCATGTGAATGTTTGATTGCTTGTCATATCCATCATACAAGTTAAACTATTTCCTACCAACGTGGGACCAAGATCAATCAGTTCAAAAGAAAAATTTGTCACCTTGATTCACCCCTCCCCTCTTTGGGTGTCTCGTGGTCCTACATATTTAGTATTGTCAAAGCCCGTTTTGAGCGCTGATAAAGCCCATTTTTGTAGTAGTGAAGGTGGTTCATACACTTCTATGAAGAACATTGATGAAGGGGGATCATCAAGAAGGTGGTGTGAACACACTCTAGGGTGGTGGGGGATGGAGTGCTCTCAATAGAGGGTTTCATAGTCTGGATAGTGCAAACCTGACATGAGTTAGGAAAAAGGTAGTCTACACCACACAACATCCCCCCCAAGGACTAAGGCCAAGTGTCCAAAATGATGAGAAGGCTTATAATAAAAAAGGTAAAACATGAAGACACAATGTTAGTGTGTTCCTAAGTATCCCATGAGGATGGGAATCAGGCCATACATATTTCTCAAGTGACATGCAGTTTAACATCAAGCGAAAAGGAAGAAGGGAATGAGAACCTCGAAGAGGAATGAGTATGGTGTTATGAATAACCTGATGTGGATGGGGAAAAAAGCCCGCATATTCTAGACTATTCCGATTTTTAGGAGAGAACATAGTCCAAGTGGCGGAGATAAATAATGGATAATCCCAGGCTGGTTAAAAAAAATATTTTTGGAATTTCTATGTATCCCATGAGGATGGGAATAATGTTTTAATTAGTTATCTAGATTTTCTTATAGTTTAACATCGTGCGACAAAGACTAGGATCTTAGTTCATGGTCAAAGATCTCAGACTATAGATTCCATTTTTAATATCATGTGTGTGGGAAAACAGGGCTGAAAAGTTGAATCACTATGACAGTCATCTGGGAGACCATTGGATGGTGATAAATTTTAATGTAAACTGCTAACCATGTTTTCAACAAAGCAGTCCTCTCATTTTGCAGGGAATGGGAATAAGCAATTGAGCATCTACTGTTGACCATATTTACAATGCGGAACATATGTCAAATTATTAATCAAATTCCTCAAGGACGTTCTCCCAAGATGGTAAGAGAGCACTAAGCCCTTGAATCTTATGTTTTTTTGGGGTCCTTTAGGATGTGAAAGATGATGGAAACCACAAATGATGAGACGCAAGAATCATGGTGGTACCTGTGTAGTTTAACGTCTTGTGCAAGTACAATGGATGAGGGAGGGGTGTATCAAGGGGATGTGTGTTGAATGAAAAAAATAACCATGGTGAATGAGGGAATATATTCCATACCACGCCACATAATCCTATGCGATATATTGGGCCAGGAGGCCAGAAAGGTCGAGGGACCAAAGGCTAGGCCATAGATAAAAATTCATGGTGTTCTTACGTATCCCATAAGGATAAGAATAAATCCAAATGTAGTTCTCGAAATATCCATGTAGTTTAACTTGATGTGACAAGGACAAAGATCTTAGTTTAAGGTCATAGATCTTGGACCATCTTGATGTTTATTGTCTTGATGGATGAGTACTGAGTAATTTTATGTCCTTCATCCCAGATGGATTATGCTGTTTCATGTCATACAAAAAAGGTGAAATAGTTTAAAGTCATCTGTGAATTTTAAGTGGAATACTACATGAGGAATTTATCATTTTTGGTATGATTAATATGCTCACCATCCATGGAAACCATGGAGTATGCACCATTTTGGTAAAATTTTTATATGATATAAGGTCCCTCTAATTTGGGGTCCAACTTTGGTGGCTTCTTGTAGGGAGTCAACGGCGTTCTCAAGGACAACACCCTTTCACATTATAATAAATAGAGGAGTAGAACATTAATATTGAATTCTCCATCCATCTCATTCTAATGTCTTTCTAGATTTTGTAGGGCAGAAGTCTTGTTCTCATCGAGTGCATCCAGTTCGTGCAGACATATTTCATCTACATTATCCGGTGTCTGCTAATCATAGACTACAATGTGCAATGAAGGAAACATAATCTTGATGGGCATGACATCCTCTGTTTATTACACCAGGGAATATGGGGTCACCTAAGTGGAATTAGGAGTCATTTTATGATAATCTCAGAGAGTATTGGGGAGTTTTTCCATCATACTCTTCTTGTTATGACCAACCATCTTATGCAAAATGTTAAAGATGATTTTTTCACACCTCGATGTTCCCATTTTCATTAAAATTATTGCGAGAGGTATGATGAAAAAATATTTTGTTATTGGCGTACAATTTATTATGTTTGGCTGCCCAGAAGATAGTGTCGTTATCAAAGAGGATATCTTGAGGGACATTGAATTAGTAGATGATGTTCGAGCTAACAAACTCAATAATAGAAAGGGACTTGACATCCTTGAGTGGAACTTCCTCTGCCCACATAAAGATGAAATTTTTAGTGGTCAGGAAGAACATACACTAGGGATCTTTCACCGGTGGATATGGTCCCATAAAATAGAGTCTCCAGATCGAAGAGGGACAGATGTACCAGATAGTGTGGAGAGGTTCTGATGGTCAATGCATGAAATTAACATGTGTTGAGAATTAATGGAAACTTATAGAAAACTAGATATAGTCATAGATCATGGTGGGACAAAAACACCCAAATCTCCAGATATGATGAGAGAGTTTCGGCCCTATGTGATTAGCCCAATAAAAACCAGTATGAACCTCTAGCATGACCTGATCAATCACTCCTCCATGAATGCAACTGAGGATAATCCCCTCAAAGACATGTATGTAGAGGACCTATATAAGACTGGGACCACCCTGGAGGGTGAACTACAATGTGTGTCATCAAATTCGATAACGCTCAGCTTGACCTTCCGGAAGGTTACTATGATGAAGATTCTTGATAAAGGGGGTCCTCCTGTCATGGGTCACATTCAATACTATGGAAGGGGGGCCTTGAGGTCCTAATGTGGAGGCCCAATGTTGTAAGGTCACTTACATGCAGGGTATCATCATTATAGAAAGTGATAAGAGAGATTACACTTTTATGTGCCACATGGATCATCATATCAACTTGTTCAGGCTTTACAAGAGATGCTGTCAAGATGGACAAGGTGTTGGATCGACCATTCTACAATCGAGGGACATGAGTAACTTCTTCTGAGAAGGGTACTAGTCCATCAGCTGGTGGGTACACTCTAATAGAGGTATGACCACCATATTTATAATGACATACTCACAATTAATGTTATTGATGAATAGTTATAAACACCCTTTCACATGTATGTGGTAAACGTCAATATCAAGGGCCATTTCGAGACCTATGACGGGGGCCTGGTACACCACCTCGTTGTTGGTAAAACCATATAAAAACATGAATTAATATGGTAGGAAATCTTGTGTCAGCATGATGACGACAATAAATGGGCCGACTCTATTGATTCAGGGGTCATTGAGTTTTCTACTGATAGGTCTTTGAGAAGCTCCATCAAATTTAATTTTCTAACACTGAATGTCTTGATCTACTAAGAGGACTGCCTCATCAAGAAAATCAAGATCCAAGGACTGCTCTGTGGGAGATAGATGGGAGGTAATAATGTTTTCCAATTCCTTCCCTTGATATACATCTAGGGGGAAAACATGATGTCGAACTATTAAAGGATAACATCCCACTGGGCTAGAAGGCATGTCATCATAGGAATGTTTAGAATTTACAATAGTTGATCCAATCGGGATACCAACTGTATCTCATGGTGATGCTAGTAATATCAAAATTTCTACACTATGAATACTAGCGCTAGGAAACTCTTCGGAATAGAGGAGTATTTGGACTCCATATCGAAGAGCATGTAGCTAAGATAGTATAATCTATTCTCTATTCCATCATTAATTTTCTGGGAAATAACGACATTGAATTATTTTTCTAGAGCGATCACATAATGGACTAGTGGATTTCATAGAATGGGTGGCATCCAAACCCAATGCTATAGAATGTACTACTTGATTTTCTCAAAATCAATATAATATTCCTCATCACACTGATAATCACCACCATTCTTCATGAGATGGGAAAAGGGATTACATTTACTAGCAAGATTTGTGATGAATCGATGTATATAGGCTACGTGGCCTTAAAAGCCTCAGATATCCCAAATGTTTCTCAGAGGAGACTTCTAAAGGATGGACTTGATCTTCTCTAGGATGATATCAACGCCTTTGTGTCTGACAAGGAATCCATGAAGCTTTGTAGAGGTGACCCCAATGGCACACTGCAAGGTGTTCATCTCCAGTTGGTGGGAATGCAAGAATCTAAAAACATTCTCATGAAATATAATATGGTCTTGACACTAGCAATATTTGACTACTAGATCTTCCAAATATCATTCCAGCAATACTTTGAGGATCTTCTTGAATATGAGATTCCCAATAAGCAGATAGGTGGAATTAGAATTCTTTAGACCAAAGGGAATTAACTGGTTGAAAAAATTACCTTGTGGTGCCCTGAAGGTCGTAGCTTCTTCATCCTCAGGGGCCATTCGAATCTGGTTAAAACCATAATACCCATCGATGAATGAGAGATCCTAGAACCTAGACGTGTAATTATTCAACAGTTATATCATAGGAAGTGGAAAGTCATCATTTGGATAGTTATAGTTGAGATCCAACAAGTCGATGCAGACTAAGATCAGTTTGTTCTTCTTCTGGACTGGAACAATGTTAGCTAATCATCAGGGTACTAGAACATTATGATGAAGTTGTATTTGATAATCTTATCATCCTCAGCCTCGACCATGAAACTGTGAGAAGGGTGTATCTTTTCGGGATGTATTTTTTACTCACGGTGATTTACTGGAAGATTTGGAAAGTGGACAATGACATGGGGATCTATCCCTAGAATCTAGTTATAACTCCATTTGAATAAATCATGAGACTATTTCAAGAAATCCACGTATCTTTGTTTCTCTTCAATAGGAAATGTAAAACTAATAAAAGTTGGTTTCAGATCTGTCCCATCAACGATGTTCTCATGTACCAATTCATCGACCGTGGGGGAGACTCTGTATTCTAATGAGGGAGGAGAATCCTCCAAATCCAATACTTAAACTGTGGGGGAGGGATCATCATAATAATTCCATTCTTTTTATTTGATATAACCTGAAAGGAAACTGGTACTATCCAAGGAGGAGGTGGACACCTCAACGATGGATTCTTGGACTACTGAAACCATGGAAATGAAAGCTGTCATCTTGATCCCATATGCCCTTCGACCCAGGGGTCCATGTTTGATGGAATAAAAGAAATAGTGGAACATTCACCTAATCTGGATTATCCTATCATATTGAAAAAAAACAAGAATGATGTATTTCTATTCTCATAGTGTTGATATCCCAATACCTTATTGGATTAGGGCGCTTTGTGATCAATTGAGCCAGATTTGTGTTGAAATATGAGGCGATCTCCCAATACTCCTTAAACATGGGAACATACATCCCCTCATTCTATAGACAACAATACATTGACCAAAATCTAGTTTTGTGGCCTCCAATCAATGGATCAACAAAATGTAGGCATCATCTAGGTTTATCCATAGGTCTGTCATAGTTGTATCATGTTCTACCTCTTAGGACTGAATCTTCTTGTCTGTTCTTCTGTGATAGTCTTTATCCAACTAGTGGGATTTAAAAGAGGCAATTAAAGATGTGTCACCTTGTATAATTCTTACTCAACAATTGAGGGTGTAATTAAGGAATTTATGATTTCAATAATGGACCGCCGAGTGCAGGTGGAGCCATGGAATACTCATAAATGAATTGTAAGAGGTGTTTTGGGAGACAACCATGAACTCGGTTCTAGCATCTAGGCCACCACATTGGGTTTTCTGGTAGATCATTCCAACTGGTGTCTATTTCATCATACCATATCCATGAATGTTCATGTCAAAGGGTCTCAGATCAGCCTCATACATCCCCAACTTACGGAGTTTTTGTGTAAGGATAAGGTCGATCATGGTGCCTATTTCAATAAGAAATCATTGCACTTTTATTCCGTCAAAATGGTTAGTGATGTACAATGGGTGATTTTTCCCTTAATTAGGGGATCCTTCATCTTCTTTTGAAAATTATATAATGGCCTTACATTATGTATGCTCTACTGCATCCACGTGGAATGCCTCTTCAACTGCTACCTCCATCTCAAACTGTAGGGGGGTTATTAAAGACTATGCTTGGGCTTCGCACATAACTAATGATAGGAGAAGAGCCTCGAGGATAGATTGCTTCACATGAATTCTGGAAAGATGGTTTAGAATATCCTACTTCTAAGTCCAGAGTGAACTTCTGCTGATAAGAGGTCTCTCTTTGGTAGGAGGTGTGACAGGCCCATTTGGTTGAACTAGTGGCCAACTGTTGTTAGGAATGCCCCGCTACTCACTAGTTAAAATGAATGGAGTGACTACTAGATGAGGGATATATGGAGGAGGCCGATTTTCAACAAAACATGTATAATCGTAACATGATAGTGGTTGTTATGCCTGATCAAGCAGTACCAACAGTGGTGGAGGTGGATCTGATGAAATAAGATGAGAATGATGAACATGTTATGGTCTAAACTGGGCATGTTGTATGGTCCTTGTGTCATGCACAACATATCTAGATGCACTAACCAATGCATTCTGATGAATCACATAACCATGGCTCTATTGACCTTGGCATCATATTGGGATGTTGGGAGGATCCATTCAGAGCTCCTCATCCTCAGGAACCATGTAGGGGTTTACCTGCTCAATGAAATTGACTGAAGAATACTCAATATTATCACTATAAGAATCAAACATTACTAGTTGGATTCTTGTGTAAATATCCATATCTAGTTCCATGAAATCACTTATAGTATAGGATGATAATGGCATCGGTGGGGGACATTACTTTCCCTTGTTTCGTCGATGCATGACCTTCTAAAAAGAGAAATACTAAGAAATGGATGCTGAAGAAGGAGTTGAAGGTAATTAAATGTCCTCTAAAAGATATAACTTTTTTAGTCATTCACATGATAATGCCATGGGCATGGGAATCCGCCTTACGGTCCATTCGTTCATCATATTTTTGGGACCCGCGATTAGAAACCTGCTTCCACTCACCTTTACTGTCACTATCATTTTCTGGCATTATGAAAACTTATTCTACCTGTGTCGAGGATGGAACTAACCTAGAAATGTTGTTATCGACTTGATCCTGGAGCTATTATTTTAAAATGTAGCACTATTTTTGGTTGTACACAAGGATATAATGATGGGGGAGTAATTGGGGCTATCAGTGAGATATGCCTCTTTAGTCCTACTTCATTCCTGAAATCGTAGGATTACCTAGTCCCGATCACTTCAAAAATAACTGGGGACCTATTCCTTATTAAATTATTAGGTCTAGTTCATTCTATCTCAAAAGGGGGATCTAGGAGCCGGACCCTGATGAGGGGCTGGAGGAGCCTGTTGGAGAGGTGGAACCTGATTATATCTCTTACGTGGTAGTGGTATATTATGCGGTAGTACCTAAAAATTCCGATTTGGGTGATATTGGGATAGAGGCTATGCCTAAGGTGGTGATCCTCGACAAAGCTATGGAGGTGGTTCCACTGGTAATAAATCCAACTTCATGGGGGCTCTATTTGTGTTACCATAGTGGTCTAGGCTTTAGAGGCCCTGCTCATGGGAACTACAGTTGTCAATGAATGTGCCTTTATAGATGGCTACAAGGCTTCGTCTAGCCACTGGGATTTGTCAAAGAAATACAAAAACCCCCTGGTTAGTTTTGAGTGATTAGGGAATGGATCAATTTAGTTTTACATTCCTCAAACACATTGTTAGCAATTGCATCTAATTCAGTGGCATATCAAGGGTGTGAATGGGGGCATTTCCCCTGGAGACAAATTCTGTGAGGCGCTTGTGAATCATCTTCTGGCACATAAAGAGGTCTTTAATACTTATCTTCTAGGTGGTGGAACTAAACTGGTAATGAAACTACATATGAAGATCCTCCCAACCAGCTACTGACCCAATGGGATGTTTTTTTGAACTAGACAAATGCAGGACCTTACAACATCTGTATGAAACACCAGATTTTGGAGGCCTCATGCTATGCTGGAGTTCCCAGCATGTGTCCACACATCAAAATATATTGGTCCATATGCTGCAATGGGTTTCCGGTCCCATTAAATGGGGAGAAATAATGATTTATGAAACCAAGGGGTGCTGGCATATGATCCACCCATGCCAGATATAGCTTTCCATCAGGTGGTATAGCCACTGGTTGAGTTTCTAGGGACTTGAGGTGGGAAATGGGAGAGGCCATCAAATCATATTGGTGGGGATATTTTTCTTTACAAGGATCTCATACCACAATTTCTTTGGTAGGTTCTTCAACATGATAGGCATGCTTAGTAGTTCGTGGAGTAATTGTTTTGATCACTTACGAAACTAATGGGGGAACGACCCGAAGAGCGGCTGGGGAAACCTGAGCATGGTCTTAAAGAGGTTTATCAGGAATCTTATGTGGATTTTATGATGTATTACATTCCCTCTTTCCATAAACTCTGACATCAACCTTGTCTATGTGGGACAAATGATCAAGGTTACCAGAAGGATACTAGTCTGGGAAAGGCTATAACCACCCCTACA
Source organism: Viscum album (assembly GCA_963277665.1). NCBI lineage: Eukaryota > Viridiplantae > Streptophyta > Magnoliopsida > Santalales > Viscaceae > Viscum > Viscum album. The sequence continues at coordinate 509,869,987 of OY728142.1, read as the reverse complement.
GTCGTAGTTGAGGATTACCGTAGTCTAGTCGTTATTCTCCAACACACTCAGTGAGAATTTCATTGACCATTTTCTTATGCTCCATGAGATGTTGATGCAACACAACATTTTAAAGGTCATTTTCGATCTTTTGTATTGAGCCAGAGGGGTCAGAGGGTTTGATGACCCTAATGTGCTCTTTACTCTTATTGGGGTTTTGACCAAGGGATAATGACTCAGAAGGTATGGGAAGGCCATGTAAATTTATTTTCTAGATATTAACCCTACCCAAAGGATCTAACATGTGTGTCACTTCCCCATGGGGTCATTTCTCTTTAATGATCTCTATCTCAGTCTCTTCCTATGATAGGTCGGCCATGTTAACTACGACTGTACTTGGAGGAATATCCCCAATATCACATGTAATGGTAGGATATCACTGAATAGAACTTAAATAAGGGGAATCATACTGCCCCGACCACAGATCTGAACATGGGTGGAAACCCCCTTAATGATTCGGCAGATCACTGTAAGTTCTGAACGCATCGTTGCCGGAGGGTGCAATCGTAGTCGGGTGACTTCGGGCATTGAGACACGTGAAGCACATCCAATTTCACCATGAAACATTGCTGGATATTATCTTAAAATATTTCTTGAATCATGGGGTAAACCACTCATCGATGAAATAGACAGAAGTGTGTTTCACAATGATTTTTGTGGAAGCACATGACCTCCCCTTGGGAAAGTGATTCTGGCATACTGAAGTTTGTGGTTGAAACTGGTTGGAACATCATTGGAAAATGGTTTAATGCATGGATATCCCACAATCTCCTTGGATCAGACTCGGTATATGGCCCTTGGTTTCCCCATTCATCAACTAGGGGTAGTTGAGGGATCATTAATGGTACTAAAGAGGAATGTAGTGACAGTAAACCGCTCAGTGTATTGTATAGTTCCCGAGCTAAAAAGCCCCCAAATCATTGTCAGAATTCAAAAGAATTATACAAATGAGACACTGAATCCCAGTATGAGGAAATATCTCCCACAACCTCCCGTGTAGGGGCTACGATCATTGATGGTGTGTCATGTTGTTGGTTTTCTTCTTTTAGTCCCCCAAAACAACTCTATGTGATCTCTGGTTGAGATAGAGAATTATCTTGTTGATGATTGGAAGGATTTCAATGCCAAGCCCTGGAATGGAACCAATATTTATCCTCATGTTTTTATCTTCAGAGTGTGGTGGGGATCCGGTATACCTCCGTTTCTAGAAATGTGAGGGTTATATGCCTTGTTCATACTCTATCCCCCAACATAGAGGGTCTGGATGAGGGTTATACCACCAAATCATACTCTATCTCAAAGTCTGGGAGGTGGAATGGTTTATTCACAGTCTGAAACTTCTCTTTATTCTTCTTTTGTTAGAAGTGACTCACCCTCCTTTCACATAGTGATTCTTCATGACATGGTAGGTTTTTGAAACAAGGAGGACCTTCGGCTGAACTAATACTAGGGAGGATGGGACATCCACTTGGGCGAGTTGGGGTGTGAGGATAACTTATAAAAATGTAAAATCTGATATGTGGAGGGCCTTTGTGTCAACTGGAGGATGCACGAGGGAAACCTTCGATGAAAGTGTTATAGTGGGTAGGACCTCCACTGGAGCAGGGGAAGAATGGGAAGTTCTTCCAAGTTTGTTTCCCATAGAATTGATGGTAAGAGGGGGGCCTTTTTACTATTATAACTAAACTTGAAGAAGACCTATGTGCTGGATGCTAATGTAGTGGGGTAGACCTCCACTTCCCTCATTACTAGTCTGAGGAGGACCTTCATCAGTTTTAGAATGAGCATGGGGAATAACTCCATACTAATGGTTGTCCTGGCAAGAAGGATCATCAAGTCGGTGACCTACAAGAGGAGGAACGACTCCATACCTGGGATCACAGGTGTGAATGAAACCATTGTGATGGATGTTAGTACTATGGGGAGAGCCTTCGCCTAGACTAATGGTGTCATGGGGAGGACCTCCATGCTATACTTGGGAGTTATGAGGGATGTTTGTCTTATTTATAGTGGCACGAGGAGGACCTCCGTGCTAGATGTCATCGCTGCAGGTAAGCTTGTGATGGGTACTATCTATGTTAGTGACCAAGTGTGTTTTCCCATCCTACCCATGGGGCGGCTGGGGCCTCAATATGGGTTTGGCGTATAAGTTCCCATGTTTTTTATATATAGGGAATTGATATTACGTTTCATCGATGGATTGATCCACAGTATCCATTGATGTTGAAACCCACTAGAGGGTGTCGTCCTTAGCATACACCCATCATTGGTGTTGGGTTAACCGGACAGGGGATGGTGGGGTAGGTTTGTATCTCACATGCACCATAGCCTGTGGGACTGGGTGGTGGAATTGACAACACCTTGTGGGAGTGCTCCATGGATTCCCCCAGAATTGGATCACATATGGTTTGTCTGAGATTTCCCGCACCATAGTGTCATAAAGGAGAAATTAATCAATGTGTTCTAAGTATAGACTACCGAAATAGTTATTGGTTGGAGTGGGGAGCAGAAGCACCCAGTGGGGGCCTTGGGGGAAGTAGTGATTGTGAGGAAAAAAAGCCCCTATGTCTTGATGGTTCATATCTTGTGTTGGGATAATCTCTTCTTCCTCAAACCATCCGAAAAAGTCTTTGATCACCCTCTTGTAAACGAGCAGGTACGGTGAGATAGTTCCTGGGTGACCAACAGCCGTGGATGTGGTGGCAACTATAGAAGGGATGAATCCATGAGGGATTTACTCATTGGTGTTGTATCGACCCCATTGTCATTGGGTGAGTGGTGATCGGTTTCCTAACATAGCATCTTGGGTCTGACAAAGCTGGAAGATTCAACCATTAGTGTTTAAAGGAGGAAATCAATGTTTAGTTCCCCATTGATGTTTTGTCACCCATGATCAGTAAGAAGGATCCACGCAGACAATTTCATAGATAAGAATTCTCAATGTCCAATTTCCCCAATCTATGGTGAGATTCATGCCAATACCACTATTTTCTCGGAATGACCTGGCGCCGAATAGCTGGATCTGGTGACACACTTATCTACAGATGTAATAAATGATACTAATCTCATCATTTAGGAGAACATTTATGTTGGGTTCACCTTTTTTGTTTCTGATTCTTTCTCCAAGGCATGCATCCAACTTTGGGGATGCGTTGGATGCTGCCCTGTTGTATTTCTTTCTAAAGGAGGGTGGAATCCATCTCTTATTCAGAGACATTTTCGGTTTGATTGAAATGGGATGATGGGATTTTTGTCTCTCCTTCCATGGATTCCTCCTCTAAATTCTTCACCTCGTATAATTCTCCCTTAATGATTATGCTGTTGTTTCTGAAACTCTTCCCCAGTTCCATATCATCATGGACACTAGTCAATTACACTTTTTCTTTCAGGACATTCCAATGTTACATGATAGTGAAGAAACCATTTATTGGGGAGTAGTCATGTTATACATCATAGGTGTGTTTGGACACTTAAAAACTAATTTTTCTGGGTTACATCACCTTATGATAGGGCTTTTTGAGGTCGAGGAAGCTAGAGGCATACCATGTCTGGTGCAGTGAATTATATGCCATAGGCATGTACTTGAGTTATTCATCAGCTTCCCATTTTTAAGACAGGTTATTCCACGAGTTTAATGTCATGCGGTGACATATTAGAATGATTAGAACACTGATGGGAGTAGATCATATGGATACATAACTAGGTGGGGGTCACCTGACGATTTTACTGGATGGGTGGATCAAAATTTCCAATGAGGACAAATTCAAGGAATCATGGGTCCCAGAAAGGGGGAAAATAAGTATTACCATTTTTTGAGACTGAGCCTTGTGGAGGCCTCCCATGAACCATGTTCAGAAGACAGGTATAATAACCCCCATAGTTAGAATGGGTGATGATTCAAGGAGTACACAAAGGATAACAACCCAAATACATTTTTTGGCTTATGCATGGTTAGGATCCCATCACAAGATGGACTCTCTTTGTAGGATGGTTGTGATTTTTTTGGGGCGTATGTTTGGTTAGCTGCCTGAGTAGGTGGCATGACTTCACCAAGATGTGGCATCCTAGGTATGGATCTGGATGGATGTGAATGGAGTGTCGAAGGATGGATTGAGTGGGAATGGAACCTTCATTGAGATGATAGTGATGTTGGGCTCGAGCCTCGGGGAGTCTCCCTACGTATTCCTATGTTAGGGAATCAAAGCCCACATAGTTCGGTGGGGCAATGGGACACTTGAGGACGTGGCCAATGAGAATAGACGAATGGGTGTGACTCTAAGGAAGTAAATCCTCCATGTTTGGGAATGAACTTCCCAAAATACTAATGGATCATGGGAGAGACCATGATGAGATGTGGATGATGGGATTGGACCTCAGAAAGGCTTCCTACATATCCCTGTGGTAGGGAATCAAAGTCCATGTAGTTTTGGAAATGGGCATGAAATTAGGGTGTACACAAAAGACATCGACCCGATGATATGTTGGGGTTTATACATGGCTAGTAGCCCGAGATATGGTATAACACCACTAAGGGAGGAACCGAGGATGTGGGTCCCAGAAAATGGGACATTGAAGTTTACCAGTGTTTGGGGTTGAACCTCAAGGATGTTTCCTTTGTACTCTATCTAGGAGATAGGGATCAAAACCCACATAGTTCGAATGGGTGAACCAATGTTTGGGGTTGATCTTTAGGGATGCTTCATACATACCCTTTCAAAGAGATAGGTATAAAAATACACATAGTTCAAATCCATTTAGATTAGCTTCATATGAAAATTGGAGATATAGTTTATCATCATGTAGGACAAAGGTGAACTGGTGTGAAGTGGTTGGGATGGATGGATGATAAGATTGGACCTCAGGGATGCTTCCTACATACATTAACTGGTGGGAGAAAAGATCAAAGTACACATAGTTAAGTTTTAAGGGATTTGTTTTATTCCATAAGGCATCCTGAAGAGGGTGTCATTTTCGATTCTTACTCTAAGCCCATGTGAGTCATGATTAGTGTGAGAAAATAGAGGCAACAAATCCCTGACAATCACACTGTGAGTGGTGCACCCGTGAGAAGTGGAGTGGGGCTTATGTAGGGTTAGTGGCACAAATAGGAAACATGGGATTATTCCAATGGGAGTCCTGGTGGTAAAAAATCCCAAAGGGAGAGGGATGGGGTATCGAGAGACCCCTGTGAGCATCTCTCTTCTAGGCTTTGCGCACAGAAGACAAAAGGAAGAGAAATGGTGATACCTCTTATAAGAAAGGATAGGGGTTTACACTGGTATAGTTTCCCTCCCCTAATGATAGATTTCAATCCTGGGAAGGAGGATCGCATTCCATGTGAAGAAGATATGACTCTCGTGGAGACCAACGTGTGAGGAAAATGTACGAGGTGGGTCACCCCATGTATATCACACGGGGCGAGGGTACATTTTAATGTCATGTTCATGGGATGACGATTCCTAGAATTTTAACATCCTACAGCTTAGACGATGAGAATTATCTTTCCACCAAAAGTAATTACATAATGGGTGCACTATAACACTTGGTGAAAGTAATCCACTAGCAATTCTGTGTGGAGACGTAGTTAGAGTGATCCATTGAGGGGCTCATGTTACTATGGCCAAGCGAAGAAGCAATAGCCATTCTTGTGCCTACGTGAAGGAGAATGCAGCTAATCAACATAATATGAAAATAAACCCAAGGTAACATGAAATCACTTCATACAATCCTAGAGGGATATATTGTAAAGGGGTGTGTAAATCATGAAATTTTGGAAAGAGGTGCATTGCAAAGAGGATGGGTCTCATGATGGCTGGGTAGTTCGCGTAGAAGATGGGCATTGTAATGGGAAAGGGATTTTTTAAGAGTTGGGCGTCATGAATAATAGGGTATTCTTGAATGACATCCTTATATGGATTAAATCATTTCCATAGAAAACAACTCTTTCTTTGGAGAGATCTTCGTGAACGCTCTACGCATCGTGATTCCTCGAGCACCCCGAAGGGGCTCCTTATTCTACGAAGGTCATATGCCTCTGTGAATGGAATCACCACTATAGGTGGTGGATAGAAATAGCACAATGTGGCATGACTCATAGGGGCCATGTACCTTTGGCGATCCATCTATGGGATTCATGAAGGTCTGTGTGAAACAGGATCTCAGAAGTTGAATGGGAGGAGTCACAATGGTATTGAAAGGGGTGAGCCGACTATTTATAGGAATCCCTAGTTGGTGCGGGTTAAAGAACTTGACATATAGAAGAGTGATGACACGGAGAGGTGGCACTCTTTCGGTAAGCATCAGCCTCAAAAAGGGTGTGAGACGCCATGAAGAGGCCCGTCGAAATGGCCACTGCGGAGCGGGTCATGGTGGGGCGGCAGGTTGGCATCGAACTTGCACTAGGCCATGATGCTGTGGAGACTATTGTAGAACTAGCCTTACAAAAACGGGCCAGCCATGTAAATATCATCATGATGGATCCCCTTTGGGATGTTTTGGAGGGGCTTAGTCCCCTTTGGAGAGTTGATTCATTGTACCACAACCTTGAATCTGCTGGCTGGGCATCACGATATTTTTGGTGCCAACAATACAAAATCTTAGTTCAGTGCATGTGAAGGGTCTATCATGAATTTAAAAAAAATAGATACATGGAACACATCATATTCCTATGATAGGTTTCGTGGAAGTGTAAGATGATAATATATTGTTCCCCCATGATTTATGATTTCATTAGATCCAATAAATCTATTACAAAGCATACCCTATTCCTAAATATCAAAACCATATTCCATGGATATATTCAATGTAATACCATGTATTTGAATTTAAAATGTAGATTTTATTAAAAACTATTGGCCAAACTATTCTGTCTAATTTTTATAGTTTTAATATACCACAAAATTCATTGAAACATTTCTAAAATTTCAGAAATAAGATATGGTCTCATTAAATTAAACTCTCCAACTTCATCCTTATATGTTTTAGTTATACACTACATCCCATATAGATCCTCATATAGTTCCATTTTACTGTTAAAAATGAAATTGTTTTCAAATGAAAACACAATCATCGGAAGGTCTTATTCCCAAATACATTAAAAATACGTTAAAAGTATCTATGAATGTATAATTGAGTTTTAATAGTCTTTTCAAATTGGTGATCTATCTGAGGGTGATATACATCACTGAAGCATATATTGGTATCAAATGATTATTTAATTCCTCTCCAAAACATTGATTCATATCTCAATAGTGAATCAAATAATATTTATATAGGTACTACATGAAACCTAACCATATCCTTGATGTATATACTGGAAATATTATTGAGAAAAAAAATATTCACAAATAATAATAACACGCGTTGAATTTGAATACAGATTGACTTTAAATGAAATAGAATTGTAACATTTATTATTATTTAGATCTCTGAAATGGAAATCCATAAATATTTTCTTCTATCACCATAAAGGTATTGGTAATGGTTATATCATTCCCTTATACTTCTGATGTTCATCCTTAACTTTTATAATACCAATCATTGGTATACATATTCTCTAATCTACTAATATATATTTTCCCACGAACAAATTATTATTAATATCTCCATACATCATTGTGCTTCTTGGATGGATAGATAATGATTATATATGTCATCAATGAACAAATCCTTCAATTATAGAATTTATATATCACCAATTCATTTTATAGTCCATTCTTTTAAAATGTGAACTCTAAAATATTCCACCCCTTCTAGTGTAGCTTCATGTCCTTTGTAGGTACCTCATTCATCATTACAAGGAATGATGGTTGAGGAGTCATTTGGGAAATATATTATTTCATTTGTTCCCTTATGATTTCAATGCCCATTTTTTTAAATCCTTTATTATTTGGTCTCATACACTCCTCATCATATTTATGGTAACATTATCTTCTCTATTCATATTATCATACACCATTTTTTCATTTTAAAGTGGTAACAAATTGAGAATTTTTATTCATTCATTGACTATAAGAATATCATTTCCAATATGTTCAACTCATTTATTGAGAATATATTCTTCATTGAATTGATATTATTATACACGTCACAATTTTCACCATATAGATAATTCCTCTACATCTTCAAATAAAATGACAATGAAGCTATATCTATATCATTCGTTGGGTAATTATTCTCACGAATCATTAATTGATGTAAGAAATATTCTACCACCTGGTAATTCTATATGATGAAAAATCCTTATACAATCATTTATACATGAAAATATATTAAAAAATCTTCCCTACTATAGGGTAATGTGAGTAAAGATACTGGGATCAACCACGCCTTGATCTCCTTGAAATTTTCTTCACATTCATCTTTCAATAAGAACATAACACCCATCCTTGTTAACATGGTTACTGGATTTGATATTAATGATAAAATTATCACAGAACATTAAAATTATAAATATATTATTTGAAAAAAATGGATCCACATTATGGTGATTGATATAGGTCATTCGTCAATCACCTATGTCTTTAATGTATTTACAAATATACTATCTATTTGGATTATATGACCCAAGAATGATACACTCAATATCCATAATTCAAACATAAAATTTTTTTGTACCGATTATCCGTTATCACGTCTTTATAATAATCCTGAATTAATTTTTTGGATATTCTTTACTCTTAAAATATTTGAGAATAACATACATAAAGACTACAAACTATTGGTGAATTAAAATATAAAGGACCTATTTATTAGATCCATGTATAAGATGTGGGAATTATTTATTCTCACTGGTGTCACAATGAATTTATAAATTCCTCATCTTGTAATAAATGAAATCCTATAAATATCCACCCTTTTAACCCTTAATTGATGATAGCTAGATTGATTTTTAATCAATAAGGCGTATTGATCCACTCATAATTTGTGAAAAAAACATCAATAAAGGGTAGAGGATACATGTTCTTGATCATGGCCTTATTGAGTTCATGATGATCAATGGAGACACATAATGATGCATATTTCTTTTATGTAATGATCATTTTTAACCCTGTGGTGATGTAATTAAACATTTAATCACTTTTCAAGATTTTCCATTGAGTGTCTTATTTTGTTCTTCAAATTCAATCAGATCTATTTCATATATAGTCCATAAAATGTTCATAAAACCATGAATGAGTTATTGTGAATGATCAACCTCACAATCATGGGGTTAAATTGGAAAATATTATATTAATATATTAACATGATCCAACAAAATAATCAAATCATAAATAATAATCTTTTCCTTAACCATTTGGAAAAAATACAGATCATTATTTAGTATTAAGACCCTTATAATGGATATAATTTCCATATGGAGTTCATGGTCTTCTTTGGATGAATAGATAGTCATGGGTTGGTTCATGATATGAAATATGATTTCCCTATTTTCGGAATTACTATTTGATTTATATGGAGAGATATCATCCCTTCCCAAAATCACAGCAAAATCAATCAATGGAAGAATAATAATATTTTCATGAAATATAGTCCCATAAAATTATTGTTAAATAAGATTCATAGGCATGGGATGTGATCATCACACCATTATAGTTTTTCATTATAACTAAATATCTTGATATTGGAAAAAAATTAGTATAATTATTATAGTTCATGATATGATAAAATTCATAGAGCTAGGCTGAGATAAGACTTTTTAGTTACCCTTGTAATTTTCACCACACTAATTTCATGATTCTATATTTAGTCCCTTCAAAAATAAAATGGTATTATAAGAGTATCATGGGACAAAAATTAGTGTATTAAACCATATGAAAAAGAAAATCAATCCAATGTTGCCTTAAATTATGAAATATTCATTTCAGCCTACGAAATTTAATGTTCATCTTATATTAACATCAGTTTTACATAGTTTGTTTCCATATAAATATCCTTTTTATTTGTATGTTATTCCTAAACAATTACTAAACCTCTCTCTATGTTACCCCAGAATTTAATACATACACATTACATCTTTTCAAATGATTGTTATTTACAACACAAAATAATTAACAACCCAATAAATATAGGTATATTTTATTTAGTGGTTAGATACATTAAAAACTCATTAAACATAAGTATCAACATATTCCACAAATATTCACATGATACCATTTTTAACACATAAAACATAGTAAACTTCTATATAAACTAGGAAATGTAAACATAAGAAAGAGTGAGCTCAAATACTTAGTTAAAGTAAATATATGATACATGAATTAAAGATAATAATGTATAATAAGATGACAGTATAATGGAAGTACATTTATATAATAAAAGATAATCATACTGAAAAAAATTATCATAAATTATGATTCATGGAAAAATAATTTTATCAAAACATATGACTTGTTTTATAAATCTGTAGAAACATGAGTCAATGATTTTGAGTCCATAGAACAAAAAAACTATTGTCATAAACTAATTTTTTTAGAATCATAAGAATAGAAATCATAGCATATTTAAAGAATAACCAAAAATAAATTCATATCTTAATGAACCTATTTAACCACATAACCATAATATAGTGGACTTGAGATAAGAATTTTCATTCCTTAACATATTGAAATTTTTATAACCAATATTGTCCTATCCTGATCTCATGATATATATTATATCACCCACTATATTAGAAATCCATAATAGACCCATCCATCACATAACTATAGTCCATACATATGCATTCAACAAAAAAGTGAAAACTTTTACAATTCCACCACAACATAATTAACTTCTGGAAAGAAAGGGGTTTCATGAAAGCATCTATAATACATTATCAAAAGATACTGAGTGAATGAAGGTGGGTTGTTTCATAAGAGTATATTACCAATGAAGCATAAAAAATATTAAATTTATTGAAATAGATTAATAAAATTTATAAGTCAATTTCAATTTTCCTAGAGAATAAATAATAAATACCTTTCACATTTTTATACCATTTATGAAAATATTTTAAAAAAATGAGAATAAATATTTATTGTTAAAAACATGAAAACATAGAGAGGTAGTTTCTTGAAGAAAAATGAAAATATGTAAAGTGAATTATTTCCTATAAAAAAATATATATATATATTATATTGAAAATGTTAAAGGAAGAATCATTTTTTAAAGAATGAAAATTTGAGAGAGAATGTTAGAGGACATGTAAAACTCATGAAAAACTAGAGTATAAAAATAGAGGTGATTTTACATATATAAATCTAAAAATATAGCCATATTTAAATTTATTCAAACCACTCTTCATTTCAGTGTCATACTATAATGAAAAACATTACCTTTACAATTGTGTTCCAAAAAATATATTTAAACTCAAGTATAATAACTTTAACCATATTAAGAAATTATTTTAGAGCCTTATTTATATATATTTTATTTTATATTATACAATAAAAATCATTCACTCTAAATATATTAGTTATTTAATGTTTATCTTTACCATCTTGTTTTAATAATATTGATTCATTCATAAAAGCTTCGTAACGGTGATTTTGGTCCTTGTTATTTCATAGAAAGATCACAATTCCCAAATTTTTTAAGGTATTTGAATAATTTGGGTTCAATGTATTATGTCTCTTCATGTTTATTTGATTGAAATTTAGAGCATGGTTTATGATAATGGAATCCCTAAAAGTTTTTTTGGGTAATTTAGTGATAACCATGAGTTACTTTCTAATGATTTTATATTTTTATTATATACTTATAGAATAATGACCGTGAAATATATTACTAGTTAATATAAGATTTTACCATTATTAATGTTCTGATACTTATTCTTAGTGAAATAATGTTTTAGTTATAATATTTTTCATCTAGGTTGTTGAACTGAAAAAATAAGGATATATTATACTAAGTAATGTCTAAGAGTATATATGTATGTAATAGTAGCATCATTTGTTAAGAAAAAAAATATATATTAATATAACATCTTTATAGTGTAGGATTGATATAGAAATAGTTAATATGATATGTTAATTGATGTTTTTGGGTAAGAAAATAGATACTTAAGGAATTCACTCATCCTTGACATAGATTCATTGAAATTGAATTATTTGTTCTTCCTTCATGGATAAAGAATATCCTAATGTCTTATAAATATTTATCAAAAAATATTAAGGGATTCAATATATACCAAATTGATTTATGTGATTTTAAGGGGTAGAGGATATATCCTTTCATAGTTATTCTCACAGAAACATGAGTTAGGTGAAGGGTAAATTTTGATTCACATGGGATTTAGATAATCTGGGTGATAAAAATATCAGTGAGACATTAATTTTTTACTACAACATATAAAAAAGACTCATATAAGGTATAAATACCATATTAAGTATAAAATACTCTAGCTACATTAATTCACCATTTTAACTCTTCTATCCACCTTAATTATTTACCTAGGTGATTATTTTTTCATAAAAATTTATGATTAACCATCTTAGCATATTAATATGTTATTAATACAAGGATTAAATTTATTGAATCTAATTAAATTTCAAAATATTATAAATTTTACTTTTAAATGAAAATAAAAATATAGGGAAATTTTTTGTAGAGATAAGTATTATAATTTTAGAGATATTTATATAATTTCATATAAATTAGTAATTAATGAGTTTTAATGTATTTATTTATTCTGTGAAACATCAAATTATAATTAACAGTGATCATTTTAATTTATTAGGTTAAAAAACAATACTTTTGAAATTTAATAATAGAGTGGTAGGAATCTAAACAAACTAGTATGTAGTTATTATAAATTATTTAATGTGGGATATTAATGGTGGTACCCAGGAAAGAGGTTAATTGAACACTTAATAGAGGAACATGATTATAGTGGAACATTCCTTGAAAAAATACTCTATAAAATTGAACATGATTATAGTGGAACATTCCTTGAAAAAATACTCTATAAAATTTTAATGTAACCTCAGTTCTAAGGATTATTCTACATAAAATAAATTAAAATAAGTTGTATGTAAAATTTAGGAATTGTAAATTTTGGATGTGTGGGGTATATCATTTCTAAATATGGAATAATTATTCATCCTAATATAACTAATATTGTGAAATAGTGACCAATACCTAAAAATGTGATAGAGATTTGAGTCCTTCTTAGATTAGTTGGTCATTAACATTGGTTTGTTAGAAAATCTTATCAGTTATCTTTCCTAGAAAATGATTTCAATAAAAATCAGTCAAATCGATATGAACAGAGGATAGCGATGAGTATTTTTTATAACTAAAAATAATATTGGTTAATGCTTCTGGGGTATCCTTATAATTGTGCCATGGTGAACCTTTTATTGGTGGTAATGATTATTTGATGGAAATTGGGTGTTTCTTGAAGCATGATCATTGGCTAATTGTATATTCTTCATGAAAATTGAGAATCTATGAAAAATATAAAGCCTTGATCCTGCACTTCCAGATTATGTACTAAAACATGGTGTGTATTTTTCATAATAAATTATTATATAAAAATTACATGTAAATTATACAATTGGAGAAATTTTCTTATCCAGGTTCTAGGTAATTAGATAACATATTACATATATTGATTCAGAGTTTTCAAAAATAATTACAAAATAACAAAATAGATTGATCTACACTAGAACCATAATTGTTCTTTAAAATTATAAGGGTTCTAGTAAATTTTTTTTTAAAAACATGGGATTAAAAAAATAGAAAATTAAAGGATATAAAAAAAAGGAATTGGGCTATTTGTCCATAAATACTTTTAAATATCAGAAAACATTTTCCCAATACACACTCCTTATACATAAAGTATCATATACAATATTTTTTTGAAGCATAGAGAACACAAATAAAATATGTATGAAACCTGTGGAATTAATTACATAAAATTATATTCATCATGGCTACTATATAATTCACAACCCTCATGGCTACCTTATAATGTAACCCTCACTACTACCTTACAATGTAACCCTTTCAGCTACCTTAGGGTGTAACCATCGAAGTTACCCATGGACTAACCATACGGCCAACCTCCAACATAATCATACCCAATGCATTGGAAGGAAATATAGGTACCACATATTATCATATAAAATTCTAAATAAGCATAACATAATCATCAAATAATAATAACTTCATATAAACATTCACATTGTAATTTGTAAAACTAGATGTTTAAAAGAGCATTTTATAATAAAATTCACCTTTATATAACATATAATTGATATAATAAAAAATATAATTTAAGTTTTATGTGTAAAGACTATATATAAAAACAATAATACATAATATAAAAAAATATTCATCACACAAATGATCTTAAAACCACACAATTAATGAAGTAGATGTTTAAACCAAATAATGGAAATTTGTTTAAGACTTCCATTGCCTCAAGTTTGTATAACATAAAACCTTTTTAAACCACTTATATAATGGTTAAAAGATTGTTATTATTATATTACATAAATATATTCATTTTTATGACACATTTATGATCATTTTATAACATCATCACACCCATTCATTAATAACATTTTGTTCATTCTATTTTTTGGGTGTGTGCATTACAAGGTTTCCACGAGTGGTTCCTAAAGGGTTTTCAAGTCAATTGTATGAGAAAGTATATAGGATGAATTAAAGGGTATTTCTATGTTTCATTAACATTAAAATATTCCATTCTATCATTTTTAATTCTTATATGAGGATGATTCATTAGTTAAAACATTAATTATGTTCATTCAGATCATTTTGGTGGTTCATTGATAATAAAAAACACATTTTGTTTTATAAATTAATATAATGTGTACAAAATGATTAAAAACACTTAAAAATATATAATACATAAATTATAATATGTTTCAACCATAAAAATGGTTTCATGGCGTGTATTTATGAAAGTAAAATATATTGAAATCACACTATCCATGATGTCGGTAAATAAACACATCCCAAATAGTGTTTTAATTTCTAAAATAAGTGGGATATGAGGAGAATTTTAATGGTTAATCTTCCATAAACATGATGAAATCCAAATTATATATGATACTGGATCATTCATTCCTCTTCAAAAAGTGTAGTTGGGAAAATAATAAGAAAACCAGTGAAAATGAAAAGAAAAAAATGTTGTTTACCTCTTGATCAATTATCCTTGAGATCCTTATTAAGGCCCCTGGTTTTGGCCATTGGGTTATTCAAGTAGGCCTTGGGTGTAAAGAAGGAGATTTAGAGGAATATTCGAAAAAACATAGGAAAGGATCAAGGATTGAGAGGTCTAGGAGGAAGAGGGGGAGTGGGTGGTGTTTATAGTGGATAAGAGGAGAAGTTTTCTATTATTTTGAATTATTATTTTATTATTTTTCCACAACACAAGAAATATTTATGATTCCATGAATAAAAATAGTAGTAAGTGCACATGAGTTCAAGATAAGTTTTCTTACATTAGAAAAACATCATCCATGACTCCATAAATCATGTGTTTACTTAATTATTAAATTATCGTATTTCCCTATTATTAAAAAATTCATGTATTTCACAAAATTACCAAAAAATCTCCCGAACCATTTTTGAAATTTAGAATCAAAAAATGAACTCCATTTTTTGAAAATAATTTTCTAAACATGATTAATTTAATTTTTTTTATAACATCATAATTTACTTGAAAAAACAATTTTAAAATTAAAACTACTTTTCAAACACTTTTAAAAATTACTAATGGTCTCTTAAAATTATCTTGTAATCAGAAGTCATTAAAATAATTATTAATTAATAATTTTTATGAAAATAAATTTTTTATTATATTATTAAATTAATAATAAATTTTTAAATAAATATATATGACTTATAAATATATAAACACATAATCAATAATTTTTAAAATAGTTATTTACTAATATTATGACAAAATTTTATCATATTGAAATTTATAATATTGATAAATATTATTTAAAATTTCATTGGTGAATTTACTATTAATAAGGGTACATAAATATTCATAAGGTTCATGTTACTATTCATAAGGGTACATTACTATTTATATGGTTTATGTTACTAATCATAAGGGTGAATTATTATTTATAAGGGTCATGTTAATATTAATAAGGGTATGTTACTATTCATAATGGTGGGTTACTTTTCACAAAAAATTTGTATTTTTTATCAAACCCCAAAAAACATACTGATCGGAACCGTGTATGTCTGTTTTTTAAAATTAAAAACATAGAAGTGGTAAAAATATTTTTAATGGTTCATTTATAAAGATCACATAGTGTTTAGTAATTCATTTAAGCACATAATATTTCTTTTCTAAATCTCGGGATGTTACATTATCCCCACACCCCACTTAAAATAATTGTTCCCTCTCAATTCATTCACTATATTTAAATTTTTAAATTTACATATTAATAAATAAGAGAAACTACTTTCTTATGTGTAATTAATTAACTAGAATAAAAAAGTATATTTATCTCTATTTAAAAAAAACGAAAACTTCTACTCTCCAAAGTTGTCTACATAGTTCCTCTAATACAAAACGCAATGCCCTAAACCTGCACATCTAGATTTAGTACTATAACATGATGTGTATTTTTTCATAAGTGATTATAAAAAAATACACCACACATTAGAAAATCAATGAACTATTACTCTCTAGGTTCTAGAATATTACAAAAAAACTTACATATAATGAATCAGAGTTTATAAAAATAATTACAAAATAACTAATTGGATTTATTTTCGCTCGCACATTAACTATTCTTTGAACATCTATGGTTTCCTGTGAAAAACATTTTAAAATATTGGGATGAAAAAGACTCTAAGTAAGAGATATAAAAATAATTAATGGAACCATTAGTCCATAAATACTTTTAAACATAAGAAAACATTTGTACAAGACACACTCCTTATATATAAAGTATCATATACATACTTTTTGAAAACATAGAGAACATAAATAAAACATGTGGGAAACTTAGGAAATTAATTACTTAAAATATTAACCATCATGGATATCATATTAGTTGTAACCCTCACATATACCTTATCATGTAACCCTCACGACTACATGACAATGTAACACTCATGACTATCTTATGGTGTAACCATCGCAGTTACACAAGGAGTAACCATCAAACTGACCTCCAACATTATCATACCCAATGAATTGGAGGGAAATGTAGGTCCCACCCTTCATCATATATAATTCCTAAGAACCGTAACATAATAATTAGACAATAATACTTGCATAAAAACATTCACGTATAATTTTGTAAATCGAGATGTTTAAAAGATGATATTATAACAAATGTCACTTACATATAACATATAATTGAAATTAAAATCAATAAATAGAATTTAATATGAGTATAAACAGTAAATACACATAATAAATCAAAATATAAACAAAATTTCATCAAACAAATGATATTAAAACAACACCATTAATTGCGTAGATTGTTAACCCAAAGAATGTAAATTTGGTTAAGAATTTCCTTACCTCAGGTTTTTATTAATTCAAACTTGTTTAAAACTTTTGTATAACTATTAAAAAAGTGTTATTAATATCTTTAAGAGACACATTCATGTTTATAACACCTTTCATTATCATTTTAAAACATCATTCGACCAATTCATTAATAATATTTTGTTAATTCCGTTGTTTTGGTTGTGTACATTACTTGGTTTCCAATAGCGGTTCGTAAAGGATTTTCATGTTTATTTTAAAGAGAGACTAAAAGTGGAATGAAATGGTATATTAATGTTTCCATAACCTTAAATTATACCATTTATACTTTTTAATTCTGATATGATGATGATACATTAGTTAAAACATTAATCATGTTCGTTAAGATCATTTTTGTGGTTCATTGATAATACAGAACTCATTTGGTTTTTTAATATAATATCATGTGTAGAAAATAATTACAGAAACATAAAAAAGATATAATAAAAAAATTATAATATGGTTCAACCATAAAAATGGTTACATGACCCGTCCTGAAGGATGTAAAAGTAATTGAAATCACACCATTCATGAAGTCGGTAAATCGACACATCACTGACAACGTTTGAATTTCTAACATAAGTCGGAGAGGAGAAGAATTATAATAATGAATATTACATAAACATGATGAAATATAGAATTTGTACTATATTGTAACATTCATGCCTCTTGGATAAGGTTACGTGAATAAACAAGAATAATTGAAAAGAAAATGATAAGAAAAGATATAAAAAGGGAGGATATTAACCTATTAATCTCTTCTCATAGAGATCCTTATTAAAGCCCTTGGTTTTGACCTTTTGGTGAGACCAGTAGGTCATGGGTGTGGGTAAGGGACTTGAGAGGATTATTTGTAAGAGCATATTCAAGTCTCAATGCATGAGAGGTGTGGGAGGATGAGGGGAAGTGGGTGGTATTTATATTAGAGGAGAGTAGGAGTGTTCCCTTATTTTAATTATTATTTTATAATTTTTCCACAAGACAAGAACTAGTTATGATTCCAAGACCAAAAATAGTTATCTGTTCAATATAAGTTTTCTTAAATTAGAAAAAAACCATCCATTCTTCCATAAGTGAAGTATTTATCATTATTTTTAAATTATCATATTTCACTATTCATAAAAAATTCACATATTTCTGAAAATTACCAAAAATTCACCACAACCATGATTCAATGTGTAGAATCCAAAAATGAACTCCATTTTTTGAAACTATTTTTTTAAACATGATTAATTTAATTTTTAAATCAAAACATAATTCAGTTGAAAAATACAATTTTAAAGATAAAATTACTTTTCTAGAACTTTGAAAAATTACTTAAGGTCTCTCAAAATTATCTTATAATCATAAGTCATAAAAAAAATTTATTTATGAATACATTTTATGAAAATAAATATCAATTTTCATTATTAAATTAACCAAAAAATTTAATTAAATATATATGACTCTCCAAAATACCATCAATTAATAAATAATTTGTAAAAATAATTATTTTCATATATTATGACATAATAATATCATATTAAAACTTATAAGTTGAGTAAATTGTTTTATAATTTCATTGGTAAATTTACAATTATTAAGGGTACATTAATATTCATGAGGATCAAGTTACATTGCATAAGGGTGCATTACTATTCATAACCATCAGGTTACTATTCATAAGAGTGCATTACTATTCATAAGGGTATATTACTATTCACTAAAAAAATTAGATTGTTCTATGAAACTCTAAAAAACATACTGATTCCATCTGTGTTTTTCCTTTTTTCGAAATTCAAAACACCGAAGTGAAAAAATTGTGTTAAATGGTAAGTTTATAAAGGTCACATAGTATTTAGTAATTCATTTAATCACATATTGTTTTATTTTAGAACCTCATGATGTTACATTATCCCATCGTAATATGAATTGCACCCACAAAATTCATTTATTGTACATATATTTCTAAATTTACATATTGATAATTAATGAAAACTATTTTCTTCTGTGTACTTTTTTAACTAGAAATTTAAAAGTGAATTTAATCACAATTTTTATTAAAAAAAATAACAATGTATAATCTCTAAAGTTTTATAGATGGTTCATCTGATACCAACTATACATCCCTGAACCCGCACTTCCGGAATCAGAACAAAAAAATGTTGTCTATTTTTTAAATAAATTATTATAAAAAAATACACAGTACATTATACAATCAAGGACCTTTTTTGTACTGGTTTCTAAATAATTAAACAACAACATACATGTATTAAATTAGAGTTAACAAAATTAATTACAAAATTACTAATTGGATTTATCTGAACTTGCAGCTTAACTTTCCTTTGAACATCTAAGGATTCATGGGAAGTTCTTTTAAAAAAACTAGATGATAAAAATACTTCATTAATAGATATGAAAATAAGGAATGGAATAATTCTTCCATATACACTTTTAAACATAATAAAAATAATTCACAAGACACTCTCCTAATCTATAAATTATCATATAAATACTTTGTGAAAACATATAGAACATAAACAAAACATGTAGGGAACATGGGGAAATAATTAATTAAAATTATAATGATAATTACTACCATATTATTGTTAATAATCACAACTATCTTACAATGTAACCCTCACGGGTACATTACAATGTAACCCTCACGACTAGATTATGGTGTAACCATCACATTTACACATGGAGTAACCAAATGAATGACCTCCAACATAATCATAACCAATGCATTAGAGGTAAATATTAGACCCACCATTCCTCATATAAAATTTCCAAGAACCATATCATAATCATCAAATGAGAATACTGTTATAAAAACATTTACTTTGAATATGGTAAAACTACAAGTTTAAAAGACGATTTTATAAAATAGGTCACTTAATAATAACATATAATTGATATGCGAATCAATAGAACGAAATAAATATGTGTATAAACTGTAAATAAAAATAAATCGTCTTAATATAAACAAAATTTAATCACAAAAATGTACATAAAACCATACAATTAATGAAGTTGATGGTTAACCCAAAGAATGTAAATTGGGTTAAGAATTCCCACACCAATGGGTTTTCTTACTTAAAACATAATTGAAGATCCTGTATAATTGTTAAAAGAGTGTTATTAATTTCTATAAAATACATATTCATGTTTATAATATGTTTCATGAAAATTTCATAACATCATTCTACCCATTCTTAATAATATTTTTTTAATTTCATTTTTTCGGGTGCGTGCATTACATGGTTTCCATGAGCGGTTCATAAATGATTTTCATGTCAGTTGTAAGAGGAACTACAGAAGTGGAATGAAATGATATTTTAATGTTTAATTTATTTTAAATTATACCATTTATCATTTTTAATTCTTATATGAGGAAGATTCATTAGTTAAAACATTAATGATGTTAGTTTAGATCATTCTAGTGGTTCTTTGATAATAATGAGCTCATTTTGTTTTGTAAATTGATATCATGTGTAAAAAAACTATTAGAAAACACTAAAGAAGATATAATACAAAACATATAATTTTTTTCAACCATAAATTGTTTTCCAAGATCAGTCTTGATGGATGTAAAAGGAATTGAAATCACACCGCCCATGATGTTGGTAAATCAACACATCAGAGATGATGTTTTAATTTCTAAGATAATAGGGAGAGGAGAATAATTATAATGGTGAATATTCTATAGAAATGGTGAAATAAATAATATGTATCATACTGGATCATTCATGCCTCTAGCATAAGGGGAGGTGAGGAAAGAAGGAGAATAGAAAATAAAATGAAAATAAGAAATGATGTTTACCTCTTCATCTCTTCTCTTTAGATCATTCATAAGGCCCTTGGTTTTGGCCTTTTGGTGAGACCCGAAGTTCTTGGGAATGGGTAAGGGGCTTGAAAAGAATATTGGGCTAAAGGTAGGCAAGTTTCAAGGCTTGAGAGGTGTGGGAGGAAGAGGGGGGAGTGGGTGGTAATTATAGTGGAGTAGAGGAAGAGTTTTCCTTTATTTTAATTATTATTTTATTATTTGGTCAAAAGAAAAAAATTACCAAAGATATCTTAAAATTATCTTATTATCATAATTCATAAAAATACATATTTATGAATACATTTCATGATAATAAAATTTTCATTTAAAATATTAAATTAATCATAAATGTTTTATTAAATATACATGACATACAAAATTACAAACACTTAATCAAAAAAATTTCAATTATTTATTTACATATATTATGACATAATTATGTCATATTGACACTTATAAAATGGATAAATATTATTTGTAATTTAATTAGTTAATTTATTATTCGTGAGGGTACATTACTATTCATATAGTGCAAGTTATTATCCATAAGGGTGTTGTAATATTTATAATGGTCATGTTACTACTCATAAGGGTTCATTACTATTAATAAGTTTTATGATACTATTCATAAGGGTACATTACTATTCATAAGTGTTGGTTACTATTCATTGGAAATTATGTTTGTTCAATCAGACTCCAAAAACCTCCCTGATCGCAACCGTGTATGTCCATTTTTCAATATTCAAAACACAAAAGTAGGAAAATTGTGTTTAATGGTTAGTTTATAAAGTTCACATAATATTTAGTAATTCATTTAAGAATATAGTGTTTCATTTTATAATCTCATAATGGTATAGAAAAATTACCCTACACATGATCTTGAATATAATATAGTATATTTATCTTTCAAAATCTAGTGACACCTAATATATGGGGAAATATATGAAATTTACAATTTCCAAAAGTGTTTAAAGTATATATTCAATAAAATAATGTTAATATTGAAGTATTGAAGATGATTGGAACTGATAAAATATTATAGTTACATGAATCACTATCATCTATGAAAATATAACAAGGTAGTCAATGCCTTAACTATAAATGATAATGCATTACTAGTTATACTCTAGCTGGAACACTATTCTTTGGATAATGATTTAATGAATGTTGGCCTAAAAATTATTCACGTAATAACTCCCAATATTTTGATTGAAGTTTTTGTGAAGTAATAATTACTATAATTAATTGAGAATATTCATAATAAAGATCATATTTTTTTCAAGAAAGTGTAGTATTTGTTTATAAAGTAAGGTTTTCTATATTTAACATTAACAAATATGGCGTTATAACATTTTTAAAATGATTTTAGTGCCATGTGATCCAAACATGAAGAATTAATTATTTAGTGAAGATGGATGTTCTCTATTTATTATTCATCCTTAACAAAGTACGTTATATGGAGACCATTATTTATATTATTTTTTGGAAGGATTAATGAAGTATATTATAATTTTACCATGAAATGACAGAATTTTCAATATGTTAAAGTGGAGTGAAGAAAAATGAAGTGGATGCATTAGTATTTGTCAGAGACTACACTATTATAAGAGAACATATCAATGGATATCATGGTGGGATAACTAAATACAACTTAGGATAATAATATTATTTGGGTTATTGTGGATTGATTGACTAAATGTGATCATTTGCCTTCAATTTTTTATAGTATATCTTTAGATAAAAAATTTATTCTCTATAATTAATTTTTAGTTAGATTAAATAGAGTCCCTCTATCTATTTTAACTGATCATGATCTCATATATATCACTAATGTTTTGAAAGTATATAAAAATTAATTTAGTATTTAATTAAAATTTTTGTATATATTTTCATCGTCAATCTAAATTAATGTCAGAGTTAATGATTTCAAAATTTAAATATATAATTTGATCCTGATCTTTGAATTATCAATTAAATTGGGATTAATATATTTCTATAGTATAATTTTATTATAATAATTGTTTTTATTCTATTATATAAATGGAACCTTCTCGGAATTATATAAATAATGGTGTTGGACAACAGTGTCATGGGTCAATGTTGGTGAAAGAATATTAAATGGATAATACATTATAGAGGATATGGTTGAAATGTTAAATATGATCCAACACCTTATGATGGAAGATAGTAGTATGGAAACATTTTATAGATATACCTATAGTAAATATATTTTGTTTCATGTAGAAGATTATGATTTTCTAAAAAAATCATTAGAAAGGTTTTATGTATTTCAGAAAGAAAGTAAATTTAATCCCAAAGATAATTTATCATTAATAAATTTTTTAAAAAGAGGGATTAGTTGAATGCAGTAACATCCTAACCTAAATCACATGGTTCTTTCTAGAGTGCCACACAACCTCAGGTGTTCCTCCCCGTATTCCCGAGGATGGTGACTAGTAGCTACGATTCAAGGTGAATCATTGGGAGAATATAACCTTCATCAAGGTTCACAATTAAAAAAATAACCAAACATTTAAAATGAACATTCAATGTAGATGGTTACTAAAAACATATCTTCTGTAATGATATAATGTTGACATAAGAGTCTCCAAATACATTACTAAAAATCAGTACAATCCTCACCCACCAATTTGATCATTTATATAATGTATGATTGATTAAAAGTATAAGAGGATTCACAAAACCATGTCTCACAGCATCCTTCTCTCTATACTCTCAATCAGTTTTCCCACTCAATGATAAAAATCAGGTCTCAACATAACCTATTCCTTCTTCTTCACCATAAAAAAATTATAACCATATAAGATGTTGTTAGTAATCATGATCTAGATAAAAGGTTGACGGACATGTCACTTCTTATCCAAAAGGAATCAATACACCTTGTCACTCAGCATTTATATAATCTTGATAAAACATGTCACTAAACATTCATAGGGAATCAAGACATCATGTCACCTAGTATCTAGAAGTCATAGAGATAAAATGTTACTTTGAATCCATAGGCCATAAATTGAGCATGTCATGCGGAATCTACAAATTCATCATGCACCCACATTCATTTCTATGAGTCTGGTGTAAAGGACTTCATTCCCCTACACTATGATTTGGAAAATAATAATTATCATCACAACTCAAGCATATTCTCCCTTTAAGTGCTAAACATATCATGATGTTCCAGCTATCCCAATAAATAAAGTTGCACTTCTAAAGGATAAGTCATAACTAACAATAGGGAAGATCATATAAAGGAAGGAAACATCATACCATCAAGATAATGTAGAAACATAAAAATACATGTGATCATCATCAAACATGGTATAACAAGATACATATCTTTACTCATAGAATCATGCATTATAAACGGGTCTCACAAGATTCATATGCACCCCCATGTGACCAATACATCACACATGGTCTCATTAGATAACCACATAAATATGTGATCAATACATCAAACTATGTTTCATGGGATTCCAATAGAAAAATATCACCAAAACATTGAACATGGTATCATGACACACACACAAACATGTGATCAATACATCAAGCATGGTATCAAGAGATCTAGGTATCACATAACAAAACCACTCTCCCAATGGGGGTCTGTGTTACACAAAGTACTCATTTTTGATCATGTATCTTCCATCCGTGGCCATTATTAAGAAAGTTTCAAAGGTTCCATCCTGGCCCTTGGCATGTTGTACTATTATATTAGGCATTATTCTATTAAATTGATAATACTAGATGATTATTTACTAACTAATCATTAAATATTATATATATAAAATTTATGAATTAATTTTGGTTCACCATAGTTTGGGACCTCATATAACATTCCAATAAACAATTCATAATACCATATAGTAGAGTAAACAGTCCAACCTACCTTAAATACAGTCTTCTCCCAACAAAGAAAATCCTACCAGATTCTCCTGAGTAATATGTATTACTAGTCTCCATCAATATTCATGAGGTTCTAACTCATTCCAAAACATTCCAAGAGATTAGATTTTAAATATATTATAATTTAATACAATTTTAAAAGAAAAAAATATAAAAATATGATTGGAATTCATTCCAAAGGACATACTATGTATAAAATACTAGTTGAAACATGAACAACCACCCATAAAAGGCGAATAACACATTTATGAAATTATTATGTGTATCACCTTCTTATGTTTTATCATGTATAATAATTTTCAAAGGAAAATGATACTTCTCTAAATTTTAACATGAATATCAAAATTTCTTCTTCATATATATTTAAAAGGATATTTTATGAGTTTTTTGAAAGAAAATGAAATATTATATTTTCATAAGTATGTTTTAGACCTCATAAATATTTTATGATGATAAGTAATCGTGATATTATTCTCTAATCCATTTAATAATGATTTTTATCTAAGGAATAAATATTTTAATTAACTGATTAGATTATTCCAATTGCAAGAGTGAATAAGCGAGATTGTATAATTGATATGAAAATGATGTCCCATTGTACCAAAATAACTTTTCCTTTTGTGAAAAATATTTTTCATGTAAGTATTAATATTTCATAAGGTATGGTAATGAGATTATAACAAAAGTAATTTAATGAACTTTTATTGGTGAAAGATATCTTTTTCATGAAAATATTTTCATGAGTACTCATGTTTTATAAGAAAGAATCATGATTATGAATTTTATTTTATGATTTCATATGATATGATTTGAAGTAGATTTATTGATTAATTAAATGTGTTTTAGAACAATTATAGTGGTATATAATGTATTTTATCTATGTGATTTCATGATTTTTAAAATCTACTAATGAGTTTCGTTCTTTTTATATACATTAGAAAAGAAATGTGATAAAAAATGTTTTAAATTATTTTCTGTGGACATAAGGATGTGTAAGAACTATATAAAATTTTATATTTCCTCTATATGGATTCTTCTTATAACAAGAAAACATGTTTTTATTGAAATATGAATTTAAATTTATGATCACTATTTTAGTGAATGCATATACATTAATTGGAAGAATACATTTTGTATTTAAGGGGTTTTATATGTAAGTGCTTCCCATAATACTTTGAAACGCTTAAATGATGTAAAATATTATTGTAAAAAACATATAGGGTTTCTATAGTGCTCCATATAATAATTTTCTGTTTTGAAATGGTTTTTTATATAAAAAAGGTGAATTAATTGGAATGACAACACAAGGATGATATCATGTCAAAATAGTAACCTCAAATGGATAAAATGGAACAAATTAGATTTTATAAGTGTTAACACAATTGATGTAAATATATATTAATAGTGGTATCCATGATAGAGAGAGATTAGAATCTATATAGAGAAACATTACCCTATTCAAGAATTTCCTAAAATAAAACACTCTGAAATTTGTTGAATCCTCAAATTCAGTTATAGCAGAAGTAATTTCCCTGCCATGATAGTTGTATCACTGAAAGGGGGAGGGGTGAATTAGTGATATTTTTTATCTTTCCATTCTTCTGAAACAACATTCATCTCCAGTTAAATATTTATTTTCTCAGCCAAAAAACAAACACTTATACACAAGACCATGAGAATTTACATGATTCACTACTTGAAAATTGTATCTACACCCTTTTTGTGATTTATAAACAATCTCATACCACACAATACAATAGAAAACAACCATTTTAATGTGGAATACAATGAGATAGACATGCCCTTGCAATCATATAACACAATGATCAATATAAAAATTCATGTGATTCAAATAGGATAAAATGATATCAAGTATTTTTTTATAAAAAATGTTATGGCAGGGCTTGACCAATATTCACAAATAAATGTTCTTAAGAAAATATACACTCTCTTAAACATCAAAATTCATGAACTTATATTGGACTTCATAATGATACTCAATCTGATTTCCCAGTCCAATTCCCATGTTATATTTCCCATTATGTTAGTATTTCTCTATCTGAATACCATTGATACAATTCTGAACAACTTCTTTATGAGTCTATTTTTTTTGTTTTATTCTAGTCTAAAAATCCAGCCTGATACGATGATCAGCTAAAGATGAGCATTTCTCTACTCTTTTATTCTTCTATGCATCAAACTTCCTTAGGTAAGTGTAATCCAAAAACATATTTTCCCCTGAATTTTGGTGCTTCTTTATCTTCATTTCTAAAGAGTACTCATTTCATAATGTCTCATGAAATTTAACCTTTCCTATGTTATCCAAATAATGTTTATAAGGAATTTTGAAAAAATTTCCCACTCAACAAAATTTCCCAACATATTTATTCACCATGAATTTTGGATACATTTAGGACAAAATAAATGCTTCTTAACTCTTCTTAAATTTTGTTTAATATTCTATTAACATTATATCACTTCAAAATTCATTAAAAATTTAATCTAATTTTTAATTAGATTTCCCAATATGATTTATTCATTATGACAAAGGTATTTGATCACTGTTATTTTATTTACCCATTTACAATCAAATCAGTACTGAAGACATCTCATTTCTTTTCTCTGCACCAATTTAATGAATAATCTTCCCATTATGATTTCCTCATTAAAATAACGACAATAGATTATTCAATAAATTCCATTCAAACCAAATGTGAAAAATATTAAACATATTTCTTCCCATTATGATGAACCATATCAACTGATGAGAAAAAAACATATTCTTCTTAAAACTATTCTAGCTTCATGTCCCCTTTTGACAACACTTCAAAAAATCTCAACGAAATATTCTTAATATTATTTTCTTTAGACTAATTATGCTGAATTTAATGAAGTTTTTCAGTTTTAGGTTACATATAATTACTGGTCTCATTATCACTCCGATTAATCACATCCAGTCTAGTGGCTGATGATCCTAATGTTAGACAACTCAAAAGAAAATTGAATATATCTATTTTTTTCCACATGATACCAAAACAATCATCCATGAATTTTGATAGGTTGAAAAGGTTTACTAAATTGTTGATTGTCCTATGAATTTATATTCATATTGGCCTCCAACAACTTATTTTCATTTTTATTGTCCCTAAAAACTACAAATAAATATAATTTTTCCTTGATACTATGTATGATGGAACGGTATTAGCATCATTGAATTCAAAAACATCATTCATTTATACATATGATACTTATCATCTTATTTACCTTTGGATTTAAATACTTTTCATTTTTTACATCCTAAAAACTATCACTATTAGTTTCTACCATTATGGTAAAGAAAACCTTCACATTCTTTAAACAGAACTAAATCTGATGATCTCACTTAGATTATCTAAGACCAAAAATCTTAATCATCCAAAAATACCTTCTTAAAAAACATTAGATTCTATAATGTCTTCCTTCATGACTTCATATATGTTCATGATCGGCTTATGGATCATCAGACATATAATAGAAATTATTTCCACATCCCAACCTTATAGCAGGTTTTACCATTCCCTTCAACCCTGAATATATTTAGAATCACTCCCCATTTTCATTATCATCCAGCATGACACATTAGAAAAATACTTATGATTTATATGAAATAAAAAATAATAAAGAATTATCATATTTATATCAGTTCCATGAAGAATATAATTCCTTTATTTATTATGATCTTAATTGCATTTCAGACCCAAGGTGAGTCTGATAATCCTTTTCTCATAGAAACCACCTTTTTAGTCTGATGGAATTTTCTTACAAATTCTTAGTATGAAATCTGAAATATAATGGTTAGTGCAATTATCAAAATTAACATAGAAAATTTATTTTTCTTCCTTGACAACAAATGATAACCAACTTGTACAGAAACATCTTCTTACTTTAAAAAATTTTCATTACATGACATGGTCCCAAAAATCTCCCCCTTTAGATTTTGATGTCGAAAAATATTCACCAATAAAAAAACTTCTTAACCTCAGTCAATAGATTACTTATCATTAATTCTAAGCCTAGGTGAGTGAACTATTAAAATAAAATAAATATTGTCTTTAGAGGAACTAATTTTTCAAAATGTATTGATTCAAGAAACATCCTCATATTTCCTTTACATCATTATCCTCTTCATAAACATTCCTAAAAAACAATTGTTTCCTACACCCACTCTAATATAAAATTATAATTGTTCACAAAATTATAGGTTTAATTAGCATCGTACACTAAAATATCTCTTTGCACTAGATTTCATAATAATAGATTTATGACAAAATGATCCCTCATGACACAACCATAAAAATGTAAGAAGATAGAGGGGACAAAATAAATACCTCAAAGTTGAGGAGAAAGGGGTTGGATGACCTTGTTCAACATTAGTTTAGAAAAAACTTCATTTGGTGAAGGTATATATAAAATTTATGAAACTTGTTCTACTATAAGAACATACCCCATCTTTAATTCATTCTTATCCACATTCTCTTTGATAAAATGATATTTGATGTCCATATGTTTTATAAAAGAATGTTTTATCATATTACTCTCATTTTTTATTGCACTTTGATTATCACAACCCAAGAGCAAGGGTAATTTCACTTGAACAAGTAAATCCACAAAATGATTATTTGAACACATAATTTGGGTACCTCCTAGAGTATAAGAAACACACTCACCTATATATATGATAATAGTTACTAAATTATATTTCTTTGAATGCTAACTAAATTTAATTTTCCAAAAATCGGTCTCAATCGGATGTGGATCTTCTATCATCAATATTTCCTACCCAATCAGAAATTTAATACCAAAAAAAGTCAATAAATTTTGAGCTATCATTCATGATTCCAAAAAAATTATGTTCCTTTGATATATCTGAGAATACATTTTTTTCAAGTAAATGTGATTTTTAGGACCACTTTGAAATATTTCACATAATGTAAAAACATAAACAATATTAGGTCTTGAGGAATTACAATATAACAATCTTCTAACTTTCTCTTGAAACTCTTTTTGATCAACTTATTTAGATTCTCAATCTTTGGACTAATTAGTTCCCACATAAATTTATGTAGAAATTCGTTTCAAATATTTAATGTTGGTCTTATTAAAGTGTTTTATAACAAACTTTTACTGGGATGGAAAATTGGGTTTCTTATTTTGTATGATTTTTAACCCATGAAATAATTACATATATCCAAACATTGACATCTAAATCAACTTTTTTTCTCTTCATAAAATCACTGACATGATCATTCATCATTTTAAGAAAAGATAATTTCTTTAACATAAACAACTATAATGAGAGAAAACGTCAGACTTTCCCTGGTGTAATAATTTTTATCAACTCTTCCTTTACAAAAATTCATCATCCTAATGTAAGTATCTAATTTGGTAAATAATGAACCGGGAGCATTTTTTATCTCATACTAGTCTTTCCTTATCTTATACACGTAAATTTAACAATTACAACCAAAAAATCCACATGGTTATTAATGTAATATTATTTATCAATATCACCATTCATAAATTTGGACATCACATCCATTTGAACAAAAAATAACTTTATTGTATAACAATATAAAGAATGAATCTATTTATTTCTAACCTTTCCCCTAGAGAAAAATTATCACCAATGTCATCACATTAAATTTTTTAGTTTCCCTTGCACAATAATATTTCATTGTTCTTGTCACTGGTCCTTTTTCATTTATCATCTTCTAGAGAAACCATTTTGTTCATATGAAATTTTTATTATCTGGATTAGGTAGAAGTTTCCTTGTATCATTCTTTTCTATTAGATTCATCTCTTCAATAAAGTTCTAAAAACTATTCCATATTCTCAAAAGCTTTAGTCTCCTCATTCTACACAACTTTTTAATACAAAGAGGCATGTGTAACAAATGTTGATGATATTATTATATGAACCTTCTGATGTTGATCAACAATAATGTTCTGAGCCACCACTTTCTTTCTTGGTCTTGGATGAGACTTTTGAGAGTCATCTTGAGCACTTGAAATAGATGAGTCTAATTATTCTTCTTGAGTAGGATTAGTATTTTTATTATCTTTATTAAGATTTTAAACACAATATTTTATATCCTATATGCCTGCCATATCCTTTAGGAATTATTTATCTTCCTCATAATTTTTAATAACTATCACATAAATAGAATCAATAATTCTTCATGTTTTTCTATATACAAATTTGGGTGCTCTACTTTCTGATTTATATCCATGGAACATTCCCCCTTTACCTTTATACTCAAATATAACAAGCTTTCCCCCTTTCATCTTTATAGTTAATCGACTTCAAAAAACTATTAAGTGTTTCAAACATGGAGTTTTATAATTAATCATTTAATATGAAGTCATATTAGATTTTCAAAAAAAGAAACATCTATTTTTGATATACATAGAAGTAGTTAGGGAATACCTTTAAAAGTAATGAGAAAACCATGTTTAGGTAACATAGTACTCCCCATTTCCAGCAAACTTATTTTTTTCCTTTCAGCAATCCCATTTTTTAGGTGTGTATGGTGAACTTGATTCCTTAAAAATTACATTCTTATCAATATATCTTTAAATTTATATTTTTTTCACTCAACACCATTATCAGTTCTCTACTTCTTCACCGAACACTCACTTTACTTCTCATATTTCCTCCAAAAACATTTAAAAAAATTCAGATAATCTAACTTATATTTCATATAAAAAAATTGAGAAATGTGAGTAAAGTCATTAATGAAAGTGAATAAGTACTTATATACATTAGTTGTTTTTTTTCATTATCACACAAATATTTTATGGGATATGTTCAAGGGGTTTTATACAATAAATCGAAACTTTTTTATACACTAAATTTGTAATTTTTCATATTTGGAAAATAGTACATCACTGATCTCTTCTTATTGACATTTCTAGAACATCATGGACACTATATCACATTGATTACATTATAATTTTTCTCTGACACATGTGTACCATCCCTTTATGACACAATTTATTCTCTTCCACCATACATATGTAATAATTGTTTTTTATTTCACCACCTTAAAATAAGCTTAGTATTGTAGTTGGGTATCTTTTAACAATCATTCCATCATCCTCGATTTCCATGAAAAATTCATTTTTTCTAAAAATTTAATTTTTTCCTTCATTACAATGTTTTAAAACACATATAATGTTGTGTTTTGGCCCATTAATATAAAAATATTTCATGGATTTTAAATTTTCATTTCTAATAATCGTGGATCCAACACCTTTGTTTATAAATGATTCTTCATTATCAAATTTGACTATTCATTATTTTAAGTATTTCACATTATTTATAAAATTCAAATACCTTATCATGTTATATAAACACACATGATCAAGAATCCAAGGTCATTTTTCTTTGTAGCATTCAGCGTGGTTTCTATAACAAGAGACTTTTTTCCTTTATAATTCATCATAAAAAGCATTTGATTATTAAGAATTTTTTTTGTTATAGTAACAAAATAATAAATCAGTTGTCAAGGTGTCTATTTTATTCACATCTTTGAAAAAAAATCTAGATTCTGTAATCTATTTTCAACTTTTATTGCATCCTTCTCTGCATTCTTCAAAAAACCTTATCATGATTCTTTAGATCATCCTTCTCAGACTCCTTCCGTTGAAGGGATTAATCCCCCAAAAGATATTCATTCTATAACTTGTGGAATAGTTATAATAATTTTTGAAAAATACAATACATATATTTATTGTATTCCAAAATCCACCACAACACCAACAATATCTATAGAATGAATATTTTCTTTTGAAACATCCATACTGACTGGAGTTGGGAACATGTTTCTCAGCAACCTTCTAGTCATTTATTTTAGAACATTGGTGATCACTAACCTATATATTATCAATCATAATCTTATTTTTTCATATCAATTTGTAATTTATCCTTATTAATACCATATATAATAGAAACATTTTCATACTTATAATGTTTACTATTGTCCCGACCCCCTCTCCAAAATGTGTACCTCTCCTGAGATGGAAATGGGAGAAGTTAGATACTAACACCTGAGTCCCGCCTCCAGTAGGCCCCCTATTGGAAGCTAGCATTGAGGGTATAATAAACACATACCCTATAATAGAACAAATGTGAAATAGATAAATAATATATACACCAGTAGAATCCTCTTTAGAATCCAATATAGATTAAAATACAAAGTGAACATATGTTGGGTTATGAAATAACTACTACAACTGAAAGGAAATTATCAATTACCAAAAGAATGTAAATATGATAGCGACCATGAAGACTAAATAGCTATTGATAAACACGAAGATAGTAGTAACTATCATGATATGAAACCTTCCCTAGCTATCCTGAAAATAGTTTATATATACATAAGGTGAGTATAATAGTATACTCAGTAGAATCCTCCTTAGTTCCTCTCATGCAAATGGTAATGTAATCACTATAAATCATGGTGAAAAACTAGTGAAACTTACTCATCGCCTACACAGGTATAATAAAATCCCATCCTCTCCATGGATACTCTCAAAAAGTGTCGCATGAAAGATTATATAATATAATAATGAATATTAAGGGTACCTTACAACCACTAACCCATTAGTTTGCAACTCTGCCCTAATATCGTATGGTTGAAGCATCCCTCTCCGAAAGGATATCCCTAAAACATTATGAGAAATCGCCATAATGGGATCCTCATTCCAAACACCACCACATCCATGTAACCAAAAGTAATTGGGTAGTTTTTCGGAGCCACCAAATCACTTATAACGCGTATAATACATTGAGTATTATACCACAATCCCCCACACCATATACACTATGTGAGGATCATTAAGACATCACAATCTACACACGTTAGACATATAGTTGTCCTAAGGAAAATATATCCAATAAAAATGAGATTGAAAATAGCCATAATCCCTTACATCACATTACACTCTTATATGAGGAAAACTAACCATCATACATACCATCCCATGTAACTACCAAGATAAGAGAGATGGTTCAAAAAGGGTATTTATCCATCCATCATCTCACCTAAATATTGGCAAAAATAACCCCATTGATCAGAATCCCTAAGGTGTTAATTACTCAAATGGGAAGTCTGGATTAGAATACAAAAAACTCAAAATACACATGATTAAATATATCTAACAATTACATTATGAGCATAAACTTATCTCTGAATCAATTATTGATAACTTCCCTCTTACTCCCAACTTCCAATGCTAAGAATAGATATCCTACAAGTACACAACAGATAATTTTTTTGATTAAATTAATTTTTTTCTATTTCAATTTAGGATAATTAATTCACTAACCATTCATTTACCATTTTCATTTCCCATGTGACAATACATTATCATTACAACAATGTTCCACTCCCTCAATGCATAATCATACCGATTCCACAGCTTCTGAGAATTATAACTTCAACATTTCATTATATAAAGCTCTAACCCCAAGGGATAAACATTTTTCATTTATTAATAATATTTCATTCATTATTACTAGGTATACAAGTTAAAAATACTATGTTACCAAACAATGTAAATAATCTTACACATCTGTCTACCTTGAGGTATGGGGAAAGGAAATAAGATAATCAAATTACTTGGTCAACTACCGAACAATAAATTTAAACAAGCTTCTATCTTTCATATCAACATGTAAGACAAACTTCATCCCATAATTTGAAATCCAATTTCCCCCCTGACACCCACATGAAAATTCTAATGCATCTCACCACTCTAGGAGTCAACTACTACCACAAAAACTAGGCCTCCTCATCCATTAGACCACAACATCTTTCTAGGATAATCTATCTCATGCTCATGTCACATCCATGCATCCTCACCCCTCAAACCACAATATCCCTAAATGATCAACCATCACAGGGTCACATCACATGTTACAGGAAACAAACAATGCAATAGATATCTTGGACCTAAGATAAGGAATCCAGACTTTATACACAATGATATCTCAAAACATCAAATCACAAGGCATTTGGCCTTTACAAGAAAGAGGAAACCACATTACATACAAAGAATAATCTTTTATTACAAAACTGATTCTTATTCCATCTTGAATTAACTAATTCATTATCAATGGTTCCAACTACAGGCCACCTAAGGATCAACTAGTCAAATATATCACAATTTGATTAAAAAATTAATTTAACAAGCCTTTAATTATGTTATCAGCAATAATTAACATTCATTAAGTTTCTAAACAAATATATTTAAACAATCATACTTTCATTAATTTGATTATCATAAAAATACAACAACAACTAGATTCATTAAACATGCCTCTTTAATATTTTGTCCAATTAATTTTCAATTAACATCAACATTACATTCTTCACTAATTCACATGATTAACCAACCACAACAAGAACTGCATAGATGTCACACTATATATAAAATTTAGAGGTAACCCATTATCAATGTACAAAAAAGAACATTTACAAGAGATTGATACCAATTATTTAATCTAGTTCAAGTAGTTATTGTGTCAATTTTGTAGCAATATAAGTGGATAAACCCTGATAGCTCTACGATTTCACAAAAATAAATAGATAAGTAGTGATTCTAATACCACAAAATGAGGTTAATGTTCTTTGTAAAAGAATAGATCAATGTTGGGGATCCCGATTTCCACTCCTGTATGAACTGCATCTACCTGAGTACGTTGTGCAACAACTACACTAAATAAAAATGAAAATAAATCCATTAGAATAAGGATATCAAGAAACATCACATGGAAAAGATGGATGGTAGAAAATATATCGGAGAAACCTAAAGATCAAATGTAAGACATACCTTGGAATGAATATTGTTCTCATAAAGAAAGAAAAGGATTGATCCTTAATGAAGTAATCTCCAAAATGATAAAGATGGGGTTTTGGGGTCACTTAGAATCAAGAGACAGGCACTACAACCCTAGGTTTTGACAAACCCAACTGTATGAAATAATTAATAACTTATGTCATAAGGGATTTACACATCAAGTAATCCACTTTCATGTTGTGTAATCCTCATGGTTTGGTTCCAACAAAAATCATGTCACATTTTTATTAATTCAATACCAAAAACATACACATCATCAACATGACATACATGATGTGAAATTATTACATGACATTTAATCCTTTATATTCTAGAAAATCTCATCCAAACACCTATGAAATTCCTCTAAGCCTCATCGGACCACCTCGATCTTTAGAGACATGCAAAGGGTTCATTCACACAGATCTATGCCCTTACATTAGATACCTCTCAAAAAACTCTCGTTCTCAAGAATCCATAACTATCCTAGAGATAAAACCGAAAGGTGTTATCTAAAATAACACCCCTAAAGATACCTATAAAGTATCTCTCTCTTGCATGACCAATGGAGCACACCCACCTTATCTAAGTACAAGGGGCTCAACATTTTGATTAGATGACCTACCTATGAAGTCCCTTCAACCTATATGAGGAGAGTAAATTATTACAACTATAGGAAGATAATCATAAAAAGTGTTTGTAATACCACACCCATCTTCTACTCCAAAAAATGAAAATAAGCAACAACAAGTAATAAGGGAATACCAAATAATAAAACAAAAAATCTATATAGCCCCAAAAGAAATAACATTACAAGAGAAGAGCTGAACATCCAATAGTTGAGGGTACTGAGTGCATATCTACGGCTCAAATTCCAAGGTAATTTCATCTACACAACTATGTCACCAATATAAACATAATAAGGGAATAAAATTCCCTCACAAACCATTCCCTTGATAGTCCCATATCTCTACAAGTCCCTCATCAAAGTTTGCATCATCATAAACATCATCTCTCCACAATCAATGACATGAGATAAAAAAAAGATATTACCTGTGACAAAAATTGTGTATCTAGATAATCTATGGGGGATGTTTTATCTAATAAAAAAAATACCACATGATCCAACACCTCAAAAGTCCCAGGAAACCGGGTTGAGAACACCCATGACCAATCCTTCACTACCCGTGATTGGGAGTCACATTCAAGAATTAATTATACTCAATGTTAAACTCCACAGGTCGCCTCCTATGACCTGAATATGATTTATGATGGTGATTCACTATCTTCATCCTCTAATTAATCACCAGAACCATCTCTATTGGATTATCTACCTATTTCATCCTAGGAATTGAGGACTCTCCAACCCTAGTAATACATAATGGATAATAGAATGGTCAGCTATACAAGGCTTCAAATAGTTATGTACTAATGGTGGAGTGACAAATAATATTGTTGGATAAATCGTCCAAGGGAAGGTACTTCATCCATGAACCAACAAAAATATAGGACACAATAGCGCAACTTTACTTCAAGAGTCCGGGTGGTTCACTGAATCTGTCCATCTTTCTATGGATGAAATACAGTTCTAAAGCATAGTTGATAACCAAAATCATGATTGAGACCAATACAAACCCTTGAGGTAAAATTTTGATCTTTATCAAAAATGATCAAACTTAGGAATCCATGAGGTCTCTCCACCTCCTCCATATTTTTCCTCAATAAAACCTTTACTGAGCTCGACTCCATGATCACTATAAAGTGGTACAATTTTGTCCAATAATCCCCTAACTCCAATATATTGTCAAAGCCTCCATGTTCTTATGGTAAACTGGTAAAAAATTCCATCAAGATATCCCTCCACTTCAACTAAGGAACATCTAATTGATGAATTAAACCATAAGTAATATAGTGATCGACCATCACCTTCTCGTAGGAAAAACATCATGATAATAACCCATCAACTACCCATTTCAGCCTAGGGTTCCAAAACTAACCACTAAAAGCTCAGTCCATCATGTTCATGATAGGATGTACCACCAATGGAGATATATGGGACGCTCTAAGAACCATGTAATGCATCACTATTGGAATTAAAACCCTTCCCTGAAATAACACTTGGTGTTTTTCATCCTCAGACCAAGCAACAGAGGTTTCACAATAAACAACTCATTCTCTCTAGACCTCTACCTCAAGATCCACTGACTGGGATTCCTCCACCATCTAAATATGAGATGACTGAATCATCATTTTAAAATGACAACCTCTGTCCCCAAAATCACATATATCTAAACGAAATGTTTAATTTTATTCCATCACCCTCTATAAATAAGCTAATTCATGCACTACATCACGATGTGACTTCCTACTCAGTGCATCAGATACAACCATCCCCTTTCTATGTGTAAAAAAAATATCAATGTTGTAATCATATAAGAACTACATCCACTGACATTGTCTTATGTTCAAGATACATTGGAAGAAAACATACATCAGACTCTTATAATCGGTGCAAATCATAAAACACTCTCTAATGAAGTAATGTCTCCACAAATTCAAGGGAAATACCACTACCTCCATCTTGAGATCGTGGGTGGAATAGTTACACTCATGTAGAGTTAACTACAGAGACCCATAAGAAATGAACAATCTATTGCACATCATAACACAACCGAACCAACGCCAAAAATCATCACAAAAAACCTCAAAATAAATTCCTTATACTAGAAGAAAATGAAATTGATCATTGTACATAATCTTATTAAGATACTCAAAATCCATCTAACACTAATCAGTACATAAGAACACAAGATCATTTATAGTCAATGTTGTTAGAGGAGTCTCAAATGAAGATAAATCAGCTACAAACCTATTATAATACCCTCCAAGATAAATGAAACATTAATCCTTTTCCACAATATTGGATGATTACCAAGACACAACTAATTATATCATCGATAGATATACAACTACTCTTGGCTAGGATGCATCACAACCCATGAAATGGACATCTCAATCCAAAAAATCACACTTCATCAACTTCCGAAACAACTTTCAAGAAAATGAAATCCCCAAATGTAATACATATTCTATTTATATTCTATCTTAGATATAGATTACACAAATATGTTGGTAATGGAAACAATAATGAACTTATCCAGGACCTCATTGAGCACAATATTCATTAACCCCTCAAACATAACTATAGATTTTTTCACACCAAACTACATCCTAAAAATTACATAATTCCTCTAACAATAATGGAAACTAGTATTTGGGATATCCTCATCCTTCACACGATTATAATAATATCCTGATCACAAATTGATCATCAAGAACCGACTATAACCCTTAATTTCATCAAATAAATCATCAATCCATGGATGAGGATAGTGGTTCTTAAATTTCACTTGGTTCAATCAATGATAATAGATCTATAGTCTCAAATTATCATCATGATTAATTACAAAAAAAACTGATGCACTCCACGGTACCACACTCGGCCAAAAAAATCACACCACTATAGACCATCAAGCTCTATACGCAACTCTCATAACTCGGATGGTGCCATCCTATATAGATACATTGATATAGGAGACACACCTGACTATAATTCTATCCTAAACCCAAACTATAATTGAGGGGGTAATGCTAAAAACTCCTTCAGAAATACACAAGGGTACTCTGTCACAACATTATGAAACTCCGAATATTGGACCTATGAAGAACTCAACATCATACAAGCCATCATGGACAATAAGGATGGAATAAGACCCTTATCCATCTAAGGGTATCTCTCGCCAACAAACACTGCTAGCACTCCATCAGCATCGAGGAACAGAACCTAACTCATTATGTAACCCATTATATCCTGAACTGAAGACATAAAATCCAAAATGATGCTGTTTTCAATGGTTGTATCCATAAACATAGATAATCACCCCAAGAGCAGTGATGCCCCAAAACTAGCTCACAATCTCTCCATACATCATATAAGTGAGCTCGTCATCCAACTAGCATAGTCAATGCTAATAAAAATGGAAGTATCTTGACATCATTTCCCAAATAATGGAAAATTCCATGTGATATTAAGGAGAGTGTCACTCCTAGATCAAACAAGTCATGCACCCTTGTAGAAAAAAACCAATGGGTACCATAAACGATGTCTGGATTTCTGGGAACATGCAATGTTAATGCATAATGTCGACCATAAACTGCTCTATGACCTCTCTAACTTTGTATAAAAAAACTGAATCTTCATGCTCTAATCTCTGGGGATGTGGCGCATCTTGGGGATATCCTCAACCTACCCATCCAATCTCTGCCGACCCCTAACTAGATCAACCTACTATTGTTATCTCATCTTGAACTTCCTCAACAGATGAAACAGAAGTGGAATAACTAGTACATGATAACTACTCAAAAAGGTCAAGAAATCTCCCCATTGATGACCTTGACCTCTGTATAAAAAAAATGCATATGATCATTTGGTATATGCCTAAGAGTCGCTTACATTGAGAAACACGATATTGAAGACTGTGACCTACCCTAAGCTGACCAGAAGAACTTTTTTCCAGGAAAACGAGAACCAAAGACAACATATTTTCTTCATTAGGAATATAGATTACTCCCCTCTCGTGATGATCTGGTTCTTTCTAGCATCCTCTCGGTGCCCTCTACTATTTCTAGCACCTATAGATACGTCTTCTGTATAAATTGGGTGGCCTGCCAATAGATCTATAGATGAAAATCCTTCTTTTACTTCCTCTCCCTGACATCCTCATCTGGTAATAAGTCTGAAGAATACTACAAAAGGTTCCTAAAATGAATAATGAACTCTCGTACAGTGATTCTCTCCTACTGAAGGCTATGAAATTCATCGTGACTAGCTACCTACATGGTCAAAAAATAGAAACACGATTCTAAACTAGTCCTACAACACCACCTATGAGACTTTTGACCAATCATTATCTTCATGGAATAAGAAATCGTAATTCTTTACTTCCCCACATAGCATCGTCAGAACCAATGATACAAAGTTCTACTTCATTGTATAGATTGAACTGAAGTCTATCTCAACAACCTCCCACTAGACTACTATGACTGCATCTAAAAAAGATATGTTTTGCATCTATAGACTTTTTTCATTGAAACTATCAGATTATACTCCTCTAAGTGTTTTCTACATCAACCTCTACTCCATGGCAATATTTTGGTGAAACCTGCTGAAAATCATCAGTGCGAAGCTGGCGGGGACGTCGACCTAGAGCCATTCCTATAATGAAAAACATTTTTTAGATCTCTTAGACCTATA
Organism: Viscum album; assembly: GCA_963277665.1. Classification (NCBI taxonomy): domain Eukaryota; kingdom Viridiplantae; phylum Streptophyta; class Magnoliopsida; order Santalales; family Viscaceae; genus Viscum; species Viscum album. The sequence goes on along the minus strand of OY728142.1, from coordinate 509,828,509 downwards.
ATATGAAAGGCTTTAGCATCAATTAGTTGTTTTCTTTTATTAGTTTTATGATAAGATATCACATGGTATAACCATTCAAACACATGAGCAAAGAACGATGAAGCATGATCCTTTCCTAGGTATATACCCTCTAACCAGAATCAACTTGTTTTGTTGCCATTGTAAGCATAATGTTCCATGCATCATCTCACGTTGGGGCACAAATATTCATTTCCAAGCTGGTATCATGTGTTTACAATGCTTTCTAACCTTATTTGATAATGTTTCTCTATTAACCTAGACAAAAACACCTGTTCCTAACACTAAACGTTATCTTATCCATAAACCATACCTATGATACCACTTTTTCATGAATCCCTCCCCCATAGTTGAACCCCTCTAAGTCCATTAATGATATAAGAGATAAGTTACAGTTGAGTCCCACCTCTAGTAGGCCTCAGGTTGTCTACATGCACCGAGTGTATAGTAAACACACAGATTGGAGGCATTACCCTCTAAGAAAACACATGTGAATGAGAACGATAAGATAGTAACAAAAAAACACTTTTTTGCTCCAATATAGAATAAAATTCAAATTTAACATATGTAATGTCAATTAGGAAATATTGAAACTAAAAATAAAACTACAAGTACCAAAATATAGTAAATATAGTAGTGACCATGATTCCAAAACAACTCCCGCTAAACCAGGTGCTAGTATTAACTATCCAGAATGTAAAGACCTGAAAATTTCAAGGGAATTTTTTTCTAAAATACTTTGTTATTTTACAAGTCTATGGAATCTGACGCTGCTTGATTCCGAGGCCCGATGTCCCTGGAATCATTTTTCGATGTTTAGCTCGGGTACGTTCACAGAACGAACGAGTGAGAGTTTTCTAAATTTTGAACCGGTGTTTGGAATTAAAATCAAAGGGCACCGATGAATTCACAGCATCAGAAATTTCTTAGGTGAAGATTAACATCGGCCGGTAAGGGCTGAGAGAAAATGTTATTTTCCGGACCATTCAAGAAAAATAATAAAATAATTTAAATGAATTATTTTAATTATTTCTCCTCTTTTTTTGGGTAGCATGGTAGTGAAAGGGTAGTGACGATGCACATCAATGAGGCTCATTAATGAATCATTGAACTCATAGCGTAACGACGCTTTAATGAAACCGTTATGGAAACACTGTGACATGCTCCTTTATATATTTTGGCACATCGAGAATATGGGGAGAAAGAAGTTGGAGGATTCTCTGGCGAACCTCTGACAGACTTCCACCCAAGCGAAGAATGATTAATGCTGACAAAACCTCTTCATCTTCAACTCCTTTCAAATATCATAGCCGGAAAGCGACGCCGATGCCTTAACCCCCCTTGAGGATGAACGCGCGGCAACGAACCACTAAGAGGTAGGGGTTTATTTTGAGAATGATAATACTCTCATGTTTGTTTTCCTCTAAAACATAAATGCGGATCAACTCATTATCAAGTTGATTCGTGAATGATTATTTGTGGGTTAGGGATTATTATTTACGGGGAAATTGTTGGGAGTTGTTTCAAACCACTAACGTGGTGGGTGCGGACAAACGAACAAGTCTGAACCCACCATTTTTCTGTTCTTGATGCGCGGAACGTTGGGCGATGATGGAACAGAACCGCAATGGCATTTTAAGGTCGTCGCAATAATGAGTGGGTCCCAAGACGACCACATGTGAAGACGAGAGCAAGAAAGGACCATCATAACAACTTTGATGGCGCGCCGAAATTTCTGGTGGTGCGGGTCGCCGGTGCTGCTGAAGCCGCGGAGGCAGGCGGGCTGGATCCCATGGCCGCGCGGGATCCAGACGGGATGCGACAACCGCACACCGCGTCCGTGGAGGGAAAAGGAGGGGGGACAGCATCCCCACCCTGCTTGGCCCGCTGGACGAGCCAGAACGTCCCCCCGTCCGGGCTAAGGCGTGTCGCGCGGACTGGGACAGACCTGGGTCAAGCCGACCTAGGGGGTTGGGCAGGGCCGGGCCGGGCCCAGACCCCCCACTTCGGACTGTTTTCAGTCATTTACTTATAACATGGGCTACGGACCTCTGATCGATGCACTGTCAGTTGCATTGGGATATTTGGATCAATACAGTCATTTATGTATATTATAATCAAGGTTTCGGAGAAGTTTTGGTATGGCTGGGTTGGTTCGAACACGAAACCAACCGGGTCCTCAGAGCGGAAACGCTTATAACCCAAGCTCTGGACATCCGATTGAAGTGCCATTGACTTTTTTGGTTTCCTCTTTGTGAGATGGTTCTTTTGGATTACTCTGCTCAATATTTGGATGTAGCTGGAGTGCGGTCAGGTTGGTTTTAACTTAAAACCCAATCGGGCCCCTGGGACGGAAATGCCAATATCTCTCAGACCGGGTGTCCGATTGACGCGCCATCTATCGCGTTGAATTTATTTTGTTGAGATGGAATGTTGTGGTAAATAAACATTCTACTTCATGACAGTTGATGTATCTACCCCTTGGCTCATTGAGCGGACCCTCCTAGAACCGAGCGTGCTGTGTACGGGAACCCTAAAGCTTGCTGCGACTGCAACGATGACAACTACACTTGGATCCTCTGTGGGTTCGGCAGCAAGGACGACCATACATTGATCCTCCGTGGGTTCGGTAGAGATGACTACCATACCGGGATCCTCTGTGGGTTCGATGGTGATGACTACTGTTCTTGTATCCTATGTGGGTCCGGCAGAGTAGCTGGTCTTGTATCCTTTGTGAGTCCGATAGCTTAGCTGGTCTTATAACCTATGTGGGTCTGACAACTTAGATGAATAAGTGGGTACATCTGATCATCTCTATTTCCTTACAAAGTGTATACCTGTGTGAGCTGAGTCTTGATTCTCAATCTTATCATCGATGTGATTGACATTCTTTCCTTTGTGGACTGGGTTGTGTTATTCCTGTGTGGACTGTGTTGAGCTATGCTTTGTGGACTGCATGGTTCTTGGGAGTTGGAGATGAACTGTAACTGATGTATTAGGTATATGTATGGGCATATACCTATGTAGTGTTGTTGATACATCGTGATTGTATCTTTCCTTTTTGGTTTATCCTTCATGGATTCCGAGAGACCTTCGGGGGTCTCGGGGTCCCTACTGAGTATCATATACTCACCCCTGCATGGGATATGCCCGCACTACATTGGGTTGGATGCAGATGACGGATATCGCTGATCTAGGTGGAGGCTTGTGGAGCTAGACGGTACTTGGAGGAGGATCACTAGATGAGACGTATGCAGAGAGGACGAAAAGACCCGTGGAGCTGAGGAGACTATCTGTACCCACCCTTTAGGTGGGAATCCCAGTGGACGGCTTGGTGTTACTGCTTTACTTTTCTGATCCTGTACTTTCTTTTCAGATGCACTTTACTTTTAGTTGGGTTTTTATTCAGGCCCTTTTACATTCCAGCACTTAATTTTGTATTCAGTTTACTTAGTCTTTACTTCAGCTTGAGTACTCTGTGGTGTTTGTTTTCTTATATAAATTCAATTCCTTCCCTTTTATCGGGATTTATGCCTTGGTGATAGTCGCCAGCCCCTGGCCTATGGGAGGTGGGATTGGGGTAGTCACGACACGAGCCCCGAGGACGGGTCATGACAAATTGGTATCAGAGGAGTCGGTTCTACCGTAGAACATAGGACTCTGATAATTACCTTCTCTATAGAGCAATAGTGTTATGAGTATTGAGTGTGTTTTTCAGCCCAGGGAGTCCAGTGTTGGTGCGGCAGCCAATGTATCCATACACCAGGACCCTGACTTCTGATTTCCGACTCAGGGCACAAAAACATTGATTGCATGTGTGTTTCAAAAGTCTTCTTTGTGATTAATTTATGTCAGCTCACCAGGAATACTGTATTAACCGTGGAACATCTGTTTCTTTTCAGGATAGCCCCACGATGACATCTAGCTAGGGTTCCGAGCTTTTTGCGAGAAGACAGCCCACCGAGCGATGAGGCCTTGGTGTAGGGACCCATTGTTGTGGAGGCACCAGTGATACCACTACCCGCCCAGCCACTGATGCCACCCGCCCCAACGGCAGAGAGTGCACACCGCTTGACCGCGTTGCACGAGTTTCAGAGGCAGAGTCTGCCCAGGTTCAATGGAGAGATAGATCCTTAGGTAGCCGCTGATTGGATGGAGGTTGTCATCAGACTCTTCAGGTTGGTAGGGATGCCAACAGACCTCATGGTGATCCATGCCGCTAGTCTCCTTCACACAACAATATGTAGATGGTGGAGCCTGATGCTCCAGGTGCATGATGAGGCATCTCTTATTTGGACGGACTTCGAGTGACTCTTCCGCTCGGAGTTCGTTCCGGCCACCCTCCATGCTGTGCGCAACAAGGAGTTACTACAGCTGCGGCAGGGCAGCATGTCAGTAGCCCAGTACTCGGCGAGATTTACCGACCTCTCACGCTACTCCACGGACATGGTACATGACCCATTTTTCAGGCCCAGACCTTTGAGCAGGGGTTGAGGCATGAGGTCAGAGCTTCGATGATTCCACTCACCATCCCGACTCAGGTGGGGTTTCTAGAGAGAGCCCTGATAGTGGAGAGAATTATCGCCGAGCAGCCATCAGTAGTGAGACCCACATCAGGATGGCACAGAGAAGAGTCTTCCGTAGCAGGCAGTCGACAGACGACATAGGGGTCCAAGCGGACCAGGCCGTCAGGTTGGCAACCTCATGACACAGGTTCGGCTATGCAGGGAACACGGCGCAGAACCAGCCTTCCGAGGAGCAGACAGTGCTATACATGCAGTGGGCAGGGTCACAAGGCTCGTGGCTACCCGACCCACCATGAAGACGAGCAGCAGACAGTGGAGGGACCTCCCAGGCAGAGGAAGAGGTTCGACCGTGGTAGTCCGCAGGGGGCAGGCAGATGAGGAAGAGGAGTTTTTCGAGTAGCGGGTGGTGGACGATGCTTCAAGGCTCTACCACCACCACCCCCAGGAGGTCCACCCCGACCACAGGGAGCGGGCGGGAAGAGGCAGGCTCAGCTTCAGGAAGCATTGGCTTAAGACCACAGTGCACCCGAGATGATTATAGGTACTATCTGTGTCTACTCCACCCTTGTTCTAGTTCTTATAGACACAGGTGTGAGTCATCCTTTTATTGTCACTACCCTTGTTCAGAGATCGGAGACTCCGACGGAGCCATTTGCTCAATCCTTCCGGCTAGAGACTCCTACGGGAGCAGTCCTGACGATTACGCATTGCTTCCGGTAGTGTGAGCTTACTCTAGGAGGAGAGATCTTCGGCTGGAATCTTCTTGTAGTGGCGTCGAGGCCTTAAGACGTCATCTTGGGTATGGACTGGTTATCTGCAGTCCATGCCCAGATCTACTGTATTAGGTGCAAGGTGCGCTGTGTCCTCACGGATGGGACAAGGTTCACCTTCACCAGAAAGAAGGGTACCTTTGCAGCATAGGATGGACTCACACAGAGGATAGGGAAGCCGATCACACATCAGTTGGCTAGTCTCATCCTCAGTGGAGTTGATGTGCAGAGTCCGAGTTTTCCTGTAGTGGTGGATCAGTATGCGGACATTTTTCCTGATGATGTTCCAGGACTACCTACTCACAGGGAGGTAGATTTCTATATAGACATGTACCCAGGGACATCACCGATATCTACTCCAGCATATCGGATGGCTCCCGTCGAGCTTTGTGAGTTGGGGGTACAACTGGAGGACTTACAGGGGAAAGGTTTCGTCCGACCCAGTGTTTCACCCGGGGCTTCCTCGGTCCTTTTCGCCAAAAAGGCTGATGGGGGCTTGTAACTGTGTGTCAGTTACCGTCATCTGAACCAGGTGACCATGAGGAACAAGTATCTCTTCTGAGGATTGACGACCTCTTTGATCAGCTCAAGGGAGCACCTTGGTTCTCAAAGATGGGCCTCAGATCAGGCTATCATCAGCTCCGTGTTTGGGACGAGGATGTCAGAATATGACCTTCAGGCATCGGTAAGACCACTATGAGTTCTTGGTCATTCCCTTCGGTGTGACCAACACACCAGCAGTGTTCTTGAGCCTCATGAACAGGATCTCCTAGCCCTACCTTGATCGGTTTGTTGTAGTCTTCATTGACGACATACTGATTTACTCGATGACTGAGGAGGAGCTGGCCTACCACTTATGGGTTGTACTGGATACGCTCCGAGAGCACCAGCTTTATGGTAAGCTCTCGAAGTGCTAGTTCTGGCTTCGAGAGGTCAGCCTATTGGGGCACACCATCTGTGAGGCGGGAGTTGCAGTTGATCCTGCGAAGGTCGAGGTAGTACTTGTTTGGGATCCACCCAGGAGTGTGACTGAGGTGTGGAGTTTCTCAGGTCTAGCTGGGTAATATCAGATATTTTTTCTAGACTTTTCCAGAGTTACAGCATAGCATTTAGCTTTGACGAAGAAGGGGATACCCTTCATGTGGTTAGAAAGATGTCAGCAGAGCTTCGAGGAGCTGAGATAGAGATTGACTAGTGCGCCCATCTTGAGGCTATCAGAGGAGGGTGTAGGGTACGTAGTTTACTGCGACACATCAGGGACAAGACTCGGGTGTGTCTTGATGCAGGATCAAGCTGTGATCGCTTACGGTTCACGGAGGTTGAGGCCGTACGAGCAGAACAATGCCACCAATGATCTGGAGTTAGCAGTAGTGGTCTTCACACTAAAGATGTGGTGACACTATCTGATGGGTGAGCACTTTATAGTCTACTCTGACCACCAGAGTCTCAGGTACATCTTCTCGCAGACGGACCTGAACCTGAGATAGCGATAAGGGCTCGAGTTCTTCCAGGATTACAACTTTGCGATTGTCTATAATCCTGGAAAGGGGAACATTGTGGCTAATGCTCTTAGCAGGCGATCGGGCATTCAGCTACATGGAAAGATGACAGAGTAGTTAGCCACTTTGCAGATATCCTTCGAGGATAGTGATGGGGCAGCCTATCTTCAGTCCCTCATAGTCACTCCTCTACTACTTCAGTGGGTCATAGAGGCACAACGTGGGGATGTGGAATGTGATACGTGACGTGAACATATATCCTCAGGACAGACACCTGATGGATTTTCTGTTGGAGGAGAGCATGTTATCCTTATCAGGGGACCTACCATGGTACTAGTTACACTACAGGAGGAAGTGCTGAGGGAGTTCCACACTTCCCCTATAGCGGTACATCATGGAGTAGCGAAGATGTATCAGGGCCTCAGACGACAGTACTGGTGGACGGGTATGAAGAAGGTTGTGGCAGGATTCGTTTCTCAATGCCTCACTTGTCAGCATGTGAAGGCAGAGCACCAGGTACCTGCAGGCTTGGTACAACCCTTAGAGGTCCCGGAGTGGAAGTGGGGCAGGATATCCATGGATTTCGTGACAGGGATTCCACGTACTTCCAGAGGACATGATGCCATCTGGGTGATCATAGACCGACTTACCATGTCGGCCCACATCCTATCGATTAGAGAGCATGGATCAGTAGAGAGCTTAATACATCTGTATGTTCAGGAGATCGTACGACTTCATGGTGTGTAATCTTCTATCGTATCCGATCGAGATGCTCGCATTACTTCCAGGCTTTGGAAGGGGTTGCAGGAGGTGTTTGGGACGCAACTATGCCTAAGCACTGCCTTTCACCCGCAGACAGATGGCCAGACAGAGAGGACCATTCAGACACTCGAGGACATGCTCCGTGCATCTGTCCTTGAGTTTGGTCATAGCTGGGATGATCACCTACCATTGGTTGAGTTTTTGTACAACAAAAGCTACCACTCCACCATCAGGATGGCACCATAAGGGGCCTTGTATGGCCAACCGTGAAAATCACCTTTGTGCTGGACAGACCTTGGGGAGTCATCACTTGTATGACCAGAGATGGTCCAGGCCATGACAGAGAAGGTACAGATCATACAGGAGCAGATGAGGACTACTCAGAGCCGACAGAAGTCCTATGCTGAGAGGAGGGGGAGACAACTAGAGTTCGAGGATGGAGACCACATTTTCTTATGGGTCTCACCTCGACGTGGATTACGGAGATTTGGCTGGGGCAGTATGTTTTTTTCGCACTACATCTAACCATTCCAGGTTCTCAACTGGATATGTGAGTTGGATTATCACCTGAATCTTCCACCTCAGTTGCACCGAGTGCACGACGTCTTCCACATTTTTCAGCTGAGGAGATACGCGCACGACCCGACGTATATCATTGATCATGGGGAGCTAGAAATCGATGACTGGGCGGCTTTTGCAGAGGTCTCGGTGGAGATTGAGGATCGATAGGAGCGGGTCCTACATGGAAGGTCGATTCTTCTATTGCGCATCAGGTGGCAGCACGGGAACCTCCAGGAGAGCACATGGGAACGGGAGGCTCATATGCGTGCTCAATACCCTCATTTGTTCCCCTAGTTTATGATGTATCATTACAGGGATGTAAATCCATGATGTGGGAGTAATGTAAAGAGCCGGATATTTCAAGGAAGTTTTTTTTCTAAAATACTTTGGAATTTTATGAGTATGTGGCTTCTGACTATGCTTGATTGTGAGGGCTGGTGTGCCAGGAATTATTTTTGGAAGTTTTTCTCGGGTATGTTCAGTGAACGAACGTGCTCAGAATTAAAATCTGATGGCACCAATGAATTCGCAATGCCGGGATTCGCTTAGGCGAAGCTTAAATTCGTCCGGCAAAGGCCGAGAGAAAAATTTATTTTCTAGACCATTCGAGAAAAATAATAAAATAATTTAAATGAATTATATTATTTATTTCTCCTTCTATTTTTTTGGTGGCGGGGCAGCGATAGGGTGGTGACGATGCACATCAATGAGGCTCATTCATGAATCATTGAACTCATAGGGTAAGGATGCTTTAATGACACCATTATGGAAACGCTGCGATGTTATCTTTTATATATTTTGGCACACTGAGAATATGGGGAGAAAGAAATTGGAGGATTCTATGGTGAACCTCTGATGGACTTCGGCCCCACCAAATAACAAAGAACGCCAAAAAAACCTCTTCTTCTTTGATGCCATTCGAATATCGGAGATGAAAACTGACGCTGATGCCTTAACCCCCTTGAGGACGAACGGATGACAACGATCCACTAAGAGGTAGGGGTTTATTTTGAGAATGATAATACTCCCATGTTTGTTTTCCTCTAAAACTTGAACACGGATCAACTCATTATCATGTTGATCCGCAAAAAATTATTTTGCGGTTGTGTATTATTATTTGTGGGGAAATTGTTGGGAGTTGTTTCAAACCACTAATGTGGTAGGTGCGGAAAAACGAACAAGTCTGAACCCACATTTTTTCTATTCCTTATGTTACGAATGTTGTGCGATGGAGGAACGGGACCACAACGGTGTTTGAAGGCCATCGCAGAGAAGAGCAGGTCTCAAGATGACCGCAGGCACATACAGGAGCAAGAACGGACCACCAGAAAGACTCCGGTGGCCCGCGGAAATTTCTGGAGGCGCTGGTCATCGGCGCGGAGGCTCCGGCGGCCAGAGGGGGCAGCCGGCACCGGCCGGACTCCATGAGGCAGCGACAACCCATTGCGCCACCGACATGAGCCGCCGTAGCTGAAGCCGCAGCCACAGGCAGCCGGATCACGCATCAGCGTGGGATCCTGAGGGGACGTGGCGACCGCGCGCTGCATCCATGGAGCGCAAAGGAGGGGGGACCACATCACCCCTGCTCGGTCTGCTGGCCGAGCCAGCGCGCCCCCCCGGGCCAGACCGTGCCCTACCAGGCAGGACCCAGACTTGGGTCGGGCCGACCCAGGGGGGGTTGGGTCGGGCCGGGCCGGGCCCAGACCCCCCACTTCGGACTGTTTTAGTCATTTTCCCATGACATGGGCTACAAAACTCCGATTGAAACATCGTCAGTTGAGTTGGGATATTTGGATTGAGACGGTGATTTAGATATATTACACTCAAGGTTCATGAGAACTTTGTGTACGACCGGGTTGGTTCTAACATGAAACCAACCGGGCCCTCGGAGAGGAAACACTTATAACTCGAGCTCCAGACGTCCGATTGACGTGCCGTCGACATTGTTGGTTTCTTCTTTGTGAGACGGTTCTTTTGTTTTACTCAGATTGAGTTTTGGATGTCGCCGGTGTATAGTAGGGTTGGTTTTAACTTAAAAACCAATTGTGCCCCTCAGACGGAAAAACCAATATCTATCAGACCGGGTGTCCGATTGACGCGCCGCCTGTCACGTTGAATTCCTTTTGACGAGACAGAACATTGTGATACATCAAATCTAGAATTCATGACAGTTGATGTATTGACCCCTTGGCTCGTGGAGCGGACCCTCCTCGAACTGAGCATGCTGTGTGCGGGACCCCTAGAGTTGGATGCGATTGCAACGACGATGTACTTGGATCCTCCATGGGTTCGGCAGTGAGAACGACTGTACTTGGATCCTCCATGGGTTCGGCAGTGACGACGACCGTACTGAGATCTTCTGTGGGTTCGATGACGATGAATATTGTTCTTGTATCATATGTGGGTCCGGCAGTATTTGACTCTGTACTTGTATCCTATGTGGGTACGACAGTGTAGCTGGTCTTTTATCCATTGTGGGTCCGACAGCTTAGCTGGTCTTATATCCTATATGGGTCCGACAGCTTAGATGAATTAGTGGCTACATCTAATCATATCTATCACCTTACAAAGTGTATACCTATGTGAGATGAGTCTTGATTCTTAATCTTATCATAGATGTGATTTAATTTCTTTCCTTTATGGAATGGGTTGTGTTTTTCTTGTGTGGAATACGTTGAGCTATACTTTTTGGACTAGGTTGTGCTTTTTTTGTGGACTCTGTGGTGCATGGGAGTTGGAGATGAACTGTAACTGATGATTTAGATATATGTATGGGCATATACCTAAGTAGTGTTTTTGATACATCGTGATTGTATATTTACTTTGTGGTTTATCCTTTGTGGATTCTGAGAGACCTTCGGGGGTCTCGGGGTCCGTACTGTGTATTGTATACTCACCCCTGAACGGGCTATGCCCGCACTACGTTGTGTTGGATGAAGACGATGGACATCGCTGATTGAGGTGGAAGCTTGTGGAGAGGGATAGTATGCGGAGGAGGATCACTGGACGGGACGTACACGGAGCGGACGAACGGACCCGAGGTGCTGAGGATACTATCTATATGCACCCTTCAGGTGGGAATCCCAGTGGATGGCTCGTTTTTGCTGCTTTACTTTTCTGCTGTTGTACCTTCTTTTTAGTTGTACTTTAATTTTAGTTGGGTTTGAATTCTGGCCCATTTACTTTCCAGCAGTTACTTTTGTATTCAGTTTAATTAGTGTTTACTTCAGCTTGTGTACTAAGTGGTGTTTGTTTTCTTATATAAAGGAAATTCCTTCCCTTTTATCGGGATTTACACCTTGGTGCTAGTCAACAGCCCTTGTCCTATGGGAGGTGGGCTTGGGGTAGTCACAACATGGGCCCCAAGGACGGGTCGTGACACAGAACTATAACCTACACCAGCTGAACTAAAAAATAATTTATATATATATGTAGGGTGACTAAAATATTATACACAGTAGGATCCTCCCAAGAGCCTCCCATACAATAGGTTAACAAATAATGTTAAAGCACAATGATAAAAATGTTAAACAAACTACTCACCTATATATGTATACTATGTTCTTAGCCTCACCATGGATAATACCTCCATGTATATCAAACAATAGTATATAATATAATTAAGAATATCAAGGGTACCCTTCTACCACTTCCCAATAGCTTTTCACTCTGCCCCAACATCACACATTCTGAGTATCTCTCTCCAAAATCTATCCCCCATGCACTTGGGAAAAGCATCACACCATGCACATATGGCAAGAAACACCACATTCACATAACCAAAAGTATCCCAGTAGTTTATAGGATTCACCAAATCCCACATAACATGTATCATACAATGAGTTTGATTCCACAATCCATCACTTCCCATACACTGAGTATGGATGCTTAAGCCATCAGTATGTACACACGTTAAAACTATAGTAGTTTGGAGGAAATTATATCTGGGATACATGTGTGTAAAAATAAACACAAGACATTAAATCCATATTCACACATATATGGTGAATAATAATCACCATGCATACCCGCACAAGTAACCACCCAGAGAAGAGATCAAGGTCAAATGGAGGTAGTCATACATGTATCCTCCCACCGAGATGTTGGGAAAACACCCCCCCAGGGCCCAGAATCCTGAAGGTGTCAGTTTCTCAAACCTATACAGTGAAGTTTCATATAAAAGAAGAACTGTATATAATATAATATAGCTCACAAAAATAGTATGGGCATAAACTAGTATCCTAATAAACTACAGTTAATGCCTCACAGACTCCCGGATCCCACTAAAAAGACTAGATATCCTATAATAACACAACCATTTAATGAAATACATTATGTTTTTTAATTTATTTTATCTAGATTAATTTTAGATTAAATATTTCATTAACCACTAATTAAAAAATTTCATTTCCCACATTAAACTACAAGAGCATTGAAAAAAAGTTATATTCCATCTATGAATAAGAAAATCGAGTCCACGCCTAGTCAAAATTATAAATTCATCATTTCATCCCAGCATGTTCCAACCACACTGGTTAAAAATTATTCATGTATTAATAAAATTATGTTCCGTGTTACTATGTACACATGGAAAACATCTTATTCTACTGAAAAAATTAAACTACTAAACATGCCCATCTGCCTCAAGTAGTGGGGAAAGGAAAGAATATATGCAAAAAACATGGCCATCAGCCAAACCATATACTCATAAAAGCATCAATAATTCATATCAAGAGGTAAGCCCAATATAGCAAGTTCTATCATCTTCGGTGTCCTCCTTGACACCCACATGTATATACCAATGCCTCTCAGCACTCCAGGTGTCAAATAATATAAAAACAACTAGGAATCCCTATCCCTTATAGAAAAATAGCCTTTTAGCCTCATCCATCCTAGGAACATGTCACATCCAGTCCCCCTCACCCCTCATACTATGATATCCCTCCTAGATCATCTATCTCTATCTCACAACACAATTAGATAGAAACCAACAAATCCACTAAGCTTTTGAACCTAAAAAAAGGAATCAATCCTTTACACATAGTGATCTTTCACGGATCTAATGCACAATGATCTTGTCAACAGAACAAGTATGAAAATTAGGCCCGGTATGGATTTATTTTTTCTTACACTATGGATTCTTAATCCATCATTAACTCTTTATCACATGTTACTAATATGGGAAGCCTAACAACTAAGCTATCACATCTATAAAAAATTATTTTAAATGTTAATTTAACATGTCATTGATTATTTTATCAACAAAATTGATATGTTTTACATTTCTTAACCAATTAAATTAAAAATGAATAAATGCATTAATTTTATTATCATAAAATTAAAACAATAACCATATTCATTAAATATACCTATTTAATAATTCGGCTAGTTAATTGAAAATTAATTTTGGCTTTACATTATCTACAAATTCACATGATAAACAAATCACAACAAGAACTATATAGATATCCCACAGTCTATAAAATCAATTGGAAATCTGTTATCATGGTACAAGAAACAACATCTCTAAGTGATCGATACAAATTCATTAATTTGTTTCATGAAATTATCAGGTTAATTTCATTGTAATCCAATGGGATAAATCAGGTTTCATCTATGATTCCTTGTAAATTAATAAAGAAGCAATGAATCCACGACCTTAAAAATTGTGCCAATGATCTTTGTAGAAGAACATACCAATTCTGAGGATTCTAATCACCTCTCTCATAAGATTTGTATCCACCCAAAGAAGACACCCCACAAACGTGCCAATAATTAACTGCAAAAACTACATTAAACATGGAGATCAAGTTCCATCAGATGAAAAAGAGAAACAATATAACATTGATTGATGTAATTTAAATAAAAATGAAGAACATCCCATTGATTTTATATGGATAGGGGAAGGGAATCTAGGGATCAATCCTTGATGAAAGAATCACCAAATCACCAAAGAGGAGGTTATTGGGTCACCTGGAATCTAGAGAGAAGAACTTGAGTCATAGGGTATGACACTCCTGAGATGATGAAAACAATTAAAACTTAAAGAATTACAGATTTAAATGATGTTGGATCCCCTTCCATGTCAGGTAATCCTCTGGGATTCATTCCTAAAAAAACACATTGACTTTTTATTTTTTTAACCCTGAAAACTTAAACATCATGAAATTGAATTAAATGATGTAAAATTATTGCATGATGTGTAATTCTACTTATTTTAAGAAATATACATCCGAACTCTAATAGAATTAATCCATGTATTATTTGAGAAAATTTGTCTCCAGAAACATGTAAAGAGTCGATTCTCACAGATCTCAGCCCGTGAAAGTAACTTCTGACTACCAAACATTTTTTTATTGGCCACATACATAAAATTCTCAGAAATCAACATGTCAAAAAAATCTGACATTCATCTCATCTTTTAAAGGTAACTCTTTTATATACTTTCATGTTTCTCTATTTGAGAACTATCACCAACATGAAAGACATGGGTTTTAAAACTTATTCATATCTATTCAAATTTAGAATTATTTTGAGGAACAAGTACATAGAATTGTTCTTTTTATTCAGTTTAACTTTCATATGTTCATTATGAATCTTTTTATTCAAGAGTTATCTTCAAATAATAAATCTATTCTATCTTTCTGACATTCTCTTCAGAAAAAATATAAATACCTTGACCCATATATACTATAGCCGGTGGCTTACATTATAAAATTATTATAATAGACATGTAATTGTCATCACAAATGAACTAATAGTTCAATATCTTTTTAAAACTAAATATAATTATATGATTTAACTGAAAAATGAAAATAAAAACAACATAGAAACTACATTGAAAACATACATAAAATATTAGATTATCTCTATAATTCATTAATTATATACATCTTTGAATCCTAGGGGAAAATAAAACATAAGAAAGGGGGGATATTATAAGACCAGATAGGGTAAAAATACATTTGAAGCTATCATAAATTTTAATATTAAGGAAATATGAATAACAAAAAAAGATGATAGTAAAACATAATCATGATAATAATATTGTATGAATGTAAGTTCAATAAATAATATTATGAGAATGAAACCTAACCAAGGATATTCTAGTTGTCAAAAAATCTCATGGAATATAATTCAATTATATTATATTGATGGAATTCATAATTTCTGACACCAGAAACATACCGTCAAGGATACGACCAAGAAACCATACATAAATGGGTAAAATCATAGTGTAGTTTGTCTCATTTGACATATTGATGCATCGAGGGGCTGTGATGGGAACACCTTCCACATACAATGTCCAATTAGTTCCTCATATGGAAGTGGTGAAACATAATAAACATATATATTCATATTTAAAATTACATATGAAATATTAATAATTTTTTATATATAATAAACATAATCATAAACAATCTAGTGTAATATTGGGAATGGTATCAAGAGAGTAAAGGCCCATAAATAATCATAACCCATTCAATAAAATGTGGTAGATTATAATAATATAGATCAAACTCAATAAATCATTGGAATCAAAAGAGGTTATTGAAATATATGAAAATCATCTAATAAAATAATTGTGGAATTCTTGAGTGAAAACCCTTTTTTACATAGGAAATGAGTGGTCTTCTTAGAATCACATTAATTTAACATAAAATCATATTTGAATTTAATTTTATTAAAGAAAAAAAGAAAATAATACAGGAAAAAATTCAAAAGTAAACACCAAACAACCATAAAGTATGGTTATGGTGAAAGAGATAAAAAACCAAAGCAACAAGAAACACCCATTGAAATAAGGTGAGATCAGGATTTCAAATGTAAAATCATCTTATCTATAAAAATCAGGAATAGTGCAACAAGAACACCAATCCTAAAACAAAAACAATGTAGTCCACTCCAGGCCGACACTCCATGAACTGGAAAGAAGGTGGAGGCCTACTGATTTAAAAACCAAAATCGATCTAGCTATAGAAATATGACCTCGTCAGCGACCCCCTATTAAGGGAATCAACCACCTCATGTTCTCACATATGCCTCGAAAAAAACTTCTTGTATATCCCATGAAATCAACAACATGCCACTACATACAAGTCAATAAAAAAATAGAAAAGAATAAGATTGAGAACAGTTGACTTAAGAAGAAAACAGATATGAAGAATCCCATTAGAAAATAGTAAGAATGAACCACTTCATTCCTGTAGAATAACAAAGAAAACAATCCACTCCAAAGAATAATAAAGGATTAATCTAAACAAACAGACCCCAATGTAGTAAAATAGAACTCAAATATGTAATATAACCATGGAAAATTGCCTCAAACAGAGATAAGAGTCAGCTTACACAAGTCTAAAAATGGGAGACTTGTCACAATCCATTTTAACTAAAGGAAGAATATCATTATAAAGATTATCATACATAACAAAATAAACTCCATTAACACCATTATTTTAAAGTCCATCAGAAACAGAATTGGATTCTCTATAAATGGTAGTGATAATATGATTCATTGAAAATAGAGTATCCAGAAAATTAATCCAATGATTAGTTAGCTTCCAGGATAAGTGAGAAAGACCCATCCTTATGGAAGAAACAACAACAGTAGAATCACTATCGATCCATAAATTATCCCAACCATGCTTCATATCTTGATCCACAGAAACAATAATTCCATGAATTTCAGCCTCAAGTGAAGAGGCAAAGCGACAAGGACCATGAAAACAACCAAGGACATCCCCTTTATGATTTTTGAAAACAACACCATAACTAGAAAGCCCAGGATTACCTCTAGAAGCACCGTCAGAATTAACTTTTAACCAACCAAAAAGAGGTTCCTTCCAAAGAACAGCAAAGGTACCATGTGGAGGATTGCCGTTTCTATTAACACCTATCCAGTTTAGAATGGACAAATCATGAACCGAGTTAAATAAAAATGCTTCCTTGGAATAACAACGTTATGAATAACAATAAGAATATGTGATAAAACCCCACTAAACAAGAAGGAAAATATGGAATGAATCACCTTATTCTAAGCAAAAGAAATAAAATGAATGAGTTCAATATCAATGACCCTAAAAAACCAATCAATTGTGGAGAAAGACAAATAGAATTCCAACCTTGAAGGAAATGATGAATTAAAGTCATTCCAGGCTTAGGGATTTCAAAAATATCACAAAAAGTCCTCCACATTGATGAGGAATTAAAAAATCTAAGAAACTAATGATCAATATCTTCCCTATGTTAATGGAAAAACACATATGAAGAATAGAGAGAAAAGCCACATTTTTTTAAGGAAACAATCAGTAAGAAGCTTCCCATGAGCCAGTATCCAGGTAAATGTTGTTCTAGAAGGCCTAATAAAGTTCATATGAAGATCCTTCATTCACTTATAATATATATTGCAATATAGAGAATGTCTAAATAAAAGTTATAGGTCAACAAGCCATTTATAGCAGGTTGCCAATCCCAAAAATCATCTCCGTTGGAGAAGTAGTAACTGTTGTTAATATTAACAATATGATTTAGGATACCCACCATATTTTCAAGCAGATATTTAATCCTAGCATCTATATCAACATTAATTTCATCATTAATCAAGGAATCAACTAGGGGGAATCCAGTCCAGTTGTCCTTCCAATAGGATAAAGATGAGTTCCCTAAAACAAGCCATCTAGCATGAGGGTCAATGGAAGAAAAAATGGATTTAAAAGTAGACCAAATTTAAGAATATAGATGATTAAAAACCCAATTCCTAAGCCTATCCTTGAATTTATTATCGAGAATGTATAGAGGCTCAGAATTACTACTCACAAGCCTCCAAATGAATGAGGACTGCAAATAATCATTAAACACCTCAAGATTTTTAATACCAAGACCCCCTACATAAAGGGGTTTAAAAAATTATTCCCAAAGACTGTAGTTAATTTCATCTCCAAAATATTACCACTCCAAATGAAATTTTTAATAGAAACATTAATTCTCTGGATGAGACAGATTGGCCACTTATAGTCCATGAAAGAATAAATAAACATAGAAATAATCACAACCTTAACCAAGAAAATACGACCCGCCATGGAGAGGGAGTTACCCTACCAAGTAGCAAGATACCATTAGATTTTACAATGAATATCATAAAAATAACATGATTTAGGCCTCCACTAAAATATAAGAACACCTAAATATGTAAAGTAAAGAACTCCTTCATGAATACCCAAATTCCTGATAATGCCTGACTTCCAAGAAATAGTAAAATTCCTACCAAAATAAAAAAAGGACTTATTCTAACTAATCTCTTGCCCAGAGACTATTTTCATAATGAAAAAGGGAATGCTTAATATTTTTAATATTTCTCTTATACACTTCACTGAATTGAATAATATCACCAGCATACAACAAGTGAGTGGGAGAAACAAAACCACTACCAGCACTAATAGATATCAATTTTCCATTTCCAACCATAATAAAAAGTAATCTACTAAAATAATCCATCACAATAAAAAAAATAATGGATGAGAGAGGGTCACCATTTCTAACACCTCTAGAAAATGAAAAATATCCCTCAGGGGAACCATTAACAAGAACAGAGATATGAGTTGACTAAAAAAATAACCTAATTAATGAAAAAATAGTTAAAAAATACATAACCTTATAAATGAAATTCAAATTTATAGTATCAAAATATTTTATGAAAACATACTTGAGAGAAATATTACCATCCCTTATGGATTTCTTTAGATGTTTAACACATTCGGAGGCACTAATAAGGCAATATTGAATAGAACTACCCTTAATAAAGCCTAACTGATTTGAAGAAACAATCTTACTGGCAAAATAGGACAACCTCGTGGCCAAGATTTTGTAAATAATTTTAAAAATTGTATTGATCATAGAAACTGGTCTGAAAAAATGAATCTTGTTAGAAATATCCTTATAGAGAATGAGGGCAAGGATTCGAACATTCAAACCCTGAGTAAGAAAGTAACCTTTAAAAAACAAGTTACCAACCTGCAAAAAACATCATGAATGACGTCCCAATTTGTATGTAAGAAAAAATTCCCAAAACCATCTGGACCAGGGGAGCTATCAAACTTTAGACTGAAGGCCACATCCTTTATTTCAAAGTCCAAAGGTATAGATGTAAAATATCCCCTAATTGAAAAATGATATGAAAAAAACCCTTCCCAATAGGAATCAATTTCCAGTTACTAAAACCCCAGCAATGAGATAATCTATTTTTAAGATCTTATTAAAACGAGAGTTTATCACCCTTGGAATAAATTATGCGACCATGAATTGAAAACTTGAAAATATCCATACATTGGTGCAAAGCCTCTAGAACTACGACTACCAAAAAACCACCACTCTCAAGTATTCTAATGCATGAAAAACGAGACATTACACTTTTTCCTAGATTAGAAGAAACAGAAAGAGATTCAGCAAAAGAAACACCTTTCTTTCTCTTCTCAGAGAAATCTTCGGGATACGATGAAGAGCCAAGACCCTTAGTTGAGAGTCAATCATCCTTTAAAGTAAACTCCCAGTTGGGATTGAATGAACCCATGGTGGTAATTAAGTAAGACTCTATGATTGAGTGAATATACAATTTCTAAGTTGAAGGGAATGTTCCACCACTCCCGCCATTGGAAATTCCTCATGAGACCGTATTCACAGGAAATCATATTTTACACATGTATATTTGAGAAAAGAAAATTATAATAAAATTATATTTGAGTTATATTATCTGTATATTAATAATTGAGTTTGGAAACTAAAGTGAAAATATGTAAATAATTGTTTAAGATTCATTATAAATGAGCCACTTAAATGCAGTTTAATGGATAATATAAATGTTTCTTTAAATAGGGAAAATGAATAATTATTTAAAAACAACCAAAAAAAACAATGATTTTTTGAAGATAAAAATAGTTATTTTAGAAAAATATCGATGGCTTAAACCTGGTTATGTTGTGTACATGAAAATGGGTAAAAAATTGGGAAGTACCCTTTAATTGAAATTTCTTATAAGGCATAATTGAAAATGGAACCTTAGAAAACATGTATTCCACCATAAATGAAAGAAGAACTGATATAGATACAAGAGTTTTGAACACATAAACATAATGTATAAGAGGTATATCAATGTAAATAATAATTTTATTGGGGTAAAGAGAGATAAAGTCTAACACAAATAAAAAATGGTGGCTTGGGGAGAACCCCTTATAACATTGTTATCTGACAAATCGTATAACCAAAAAATTAATAATAATCTATTTAAAAATTTAATTCCATGAAGATAAATAGACTAATGAAAATATACATAAAATGATAGTATAAATACACCACAAACAAGAAATATATGTCAAATAAAAAATTTCTCACAGAAATAAAAGTACGATGAGAAACCCCCTACCTTATATCATAAAGTGTTTTGAACTTATACCTAATATCCTAGATAATAAAATTAAATTCATTAATTTCTTAATTAATAACTTATTAAACATGTTTTTATTTATTAAAATTGTATTATATTCATTTATTATATTTTTTTATGAGTTATAATATTATATATTTTTTCATTCGATACAGTTTGTTTCATTGGTATTCATTATTGGTCCACTTGTATACATGTAAGAAGGATCTTGTAAAATAATTTTTTTTTCCATAATTGAAAAGATAAGTTAATAATGAAATTCCAGGAGAGTTAACAGTCTTATATATCCTTTTTTTTTTCTAGATAATAGGATGATTAATTATATAAAATTTAAAATATATCCATTTAGATTAATTTGTCATTTTTCGATCATCAAAAACTAGTTTTGTCTTATAAAATAATATCATGTATATATAGCGGTTCCAAAAATTTAAATAAGTTGTATTAAATATATTAATTTTTTTAACCATAAAAAGGTTTTATGGCCACCATTTAAGGATAAATTGAAAAAATAATTCTTATCATTCATGAAGGCGGTAAATCGAAACCTCACAGACAATGTATTTTTTTAGAATAAAATGTTGAAGGTGAGATAATTGAAGGATTATATAAAATTAACATAATAAAATTATAGTATATAAATTATACTAAAGTTATCATGTCACTTTTGATAAGGAATATCTGGGAAGGATAAGAAAAGAAAATCAATTGAAAGAGAGATAAAAGGTTTTACCTCCTGAGTGTCGCCTCCTTGAGAACGTCCTTAAGAGATATTGAAATGAAATTTTTCTAATACTAGAATGACCAAAATATTGGGAAGAGGTTTTGGAGATGAAATATTCAAAATATAAGAAAACATCAATAATTTGTATGTGTGAGGAGAAGTGATGGCGAGGGTGGGATTTATAGTGGAGGAGAGGGTTTTTTAATTATTTTGTCTCAAGAGTATAAATAGTTTTAACATTATTAGTAAAAATATAAAAATAATGATGGAGAGTTTGATATTATAGAATTATATCAGAAATACATCATCAATGACTTAAAAATTCTTGTATTTATTAAATACTATAAATTACCATATTTTACTATTCACCATAAATTTAACTATGTGAGAAAAATCCCAAAAAATCACCCATATAATTTTTCAATGTCTACAAGTAATAAATGGTCTCCATTTTATGTAAATATTTTTATAAATATTGGAGATTTAATTTTTAAATAAAATTATAAATTATTCGATAAATATTGATTTTGAAATTATAACTAATTTTAGGAAACGTTAAAGAATTGAACAAGGTCTCATAAAATTGTCTTATAACCATATGATTAAAAAATTATTTTATGAATTTATTTCAAGACATTAAATTTTATTTTCAATAATTATTTTAATTATTAAATTTTGAATAAATATTTAAGTTTCAAAAAAATAAAAATACTAAATTTATTAATTTTAAAATATTTATTTACTTATTTTATGATATAAATATTTTATATTTTCAGTCATAAGATAACTAAATTTTATTTTTACATTCATATTTATGGTTAATATTCTATTACCCAGATAACTATTCCTAATGGCCATATTACTATTCCAATAGTCACATTACTATTACATAAGTATAGGTTTCTTTTTTCAAGAAATAGATATTATTTCATTCATTTTTAATTTATAAAGTTTTTATTGTGTTATCAATGAGATTTTATTTGATTTATACTATATAACATAACTATAACAATGGAAATTCCATTCAAAATATTTTGGGTCATCACATTCTCCCGTCCTTCAACAAATTTCATCCTTTCAATTTGAATCTTTTCATCAAAAGTAAAATGTTGATACTTGAAATTTCTTTTTGGGGAAACCCACATCAGAAATAATGTTAATAAAACATCCTCTTAATGATAGGGAAACAAAAATATGGAAGTCTCCAGCAAATTAGGATTTTGAATAGGATAAGATTAGTAGGATGTGAAAACCTATAAATAAAAGGAAAACAAAAGTATCATGTTCTGATGGATAGTGGTAAAGAACATGGTCATTATAAAGTTAAGCATCACAAAACCCTAAATTTGAGCTCGGTTAAAATACCATTGATGTATAAAAAAAATTAAACATGATAACCTTTTTGAACAGAATCCATTTACCAGATTTTTGGGATTCTTTTTCTATTTAGAGACCCACTTAAGAAAATAATATTATTTTATTTCATTCTATGGAATAAGAATAATAGTATCCTTTGGATTTGATTAGATATATCTATAATTCATTTCATAAATCTAGATGGATGTTCAAGCGAAATATTTACGCCTCAATCAATTTTATGAATCACAAGAGCCAGTAGTCATTCCATCAGCCTTTAAATTTTTACTGAAACCAAGATGGTTAAAAGAGGTTATCCATTATGATACACCATACATTAATCTTTATTAATAATATCCTTAATGAATTACAAAAGTAGTTAAACTATTGACTTATAAAAATATGTCATTCAAAATTCAAAGACTAAAAATTTAGAAGGAAGATAACTAAACATCCAAAGTAAACATAACATAAGATTCCCCATATAATATAGCTCATGTTTTCACATACAAAATATTTTAATACCCTAATATCCATTATTCCTTTATGAATCATGCATACTTCTTTGATTATAATATCTGGTTGTTTATTGAAGTCCTTAAATCCAAACACACCTAATAATTCCTTCATGAAATAAACCATCAAATTACAAACCACATTCATCGTCACCAATACTATCCCATAAACATATATTTTTTTTATATCGACATCAATCAAATATTAAGTATTATATTTACCATGTCATTTATTTTCAAGAATATTAACTTAAAACATAATCACTCCTCTTGATTACCAATTCTATTCATCACATATATCCAATTTCTTATGGATGAACGACTGTGGTACATGATTATTATAATGAGAAAATTACTGATAAATTATAAAATAACATAATTCTTGAATATAAAATAGCTATAATAATCTTTCCTTGTTGTCTTCTATAGTACCATATTCTTGACCATGATCCATTATCCTCTTTTTGGTATATGCTCTTGACGCTTGAGACATTGATTGGTGTAGTGCCCAACCTCATTATAGTTGAATCATTGGACATATTCGTTCATTCCATTTCAATCAAGAGTCTTGTGTCCCTTACATACATTGTTTTGGAGAACACTTATGTCATTCAAGAATGTAATATGGTGTCTCTTTCCACAATTATAACTTGTGAAAATATCGATATTTACCTTATTCCCTTTATCCATCATTTTCTATGTCATTTTCTTATTATCGTGCATCCATTCAAAGTCATAAAACCTAGATAATTCTTTTTCTATCTTGATATCACATGATACCATATCCTTATATGACGAGAATGTTCAGGAGACTTGTTCCCTTTGAAATATTGTCATAAGACCATACATGATATGATCATTCTAACACTTTAAATCATTCGGATTGGTAAGGTTTTCATTCCATCTATGAGGATCCATTTCTAAACAATGACATAAACTAAATTACATTACAAATCATAATTCATAATCTCTAAACTGAAAAGCAATTAACATAAATTGAATATTTTAGCATATCTAATCTCATAATAATAAAAATAGTTTCTTTTGGGAAATGTTTACTTTTATATTTTACATAATTATTTTAATGAAAATATAAATTATCCTAAGTGTATATATTACGAGAGTCAAACTAGTTTTTCAACAATTTATGTTTTCATGTTCCATGTTATGAAGAAACTGTTCTAAATCACCTTGTCAGATTGGTTACCCCTAGATACATTTGTGGAAGAACCACATCGACTTGTACTATCAATACATAGATGTGTTTCTAAAAATAATCGCCTAATATCTACATTTCCAAAATTTTAGGATGTTCTTATATGATTATAATCAAAGTACATCTTAGATATATATTCTATTATTAAGGTTTCAAAATTTATTTTCCAAAGTTTCTATTAATCATCTGTTGATGTTAACTTTAAAGACCACAACCAAAGTAGACTAGAGTCGGTGCCTTAGTTTTGTAAATTTTTATAATAAACAAGTATATCACATCCTAAAGGACTAAATAGTTTAGTAGATTTGTAAAACCAAATACAAAAATACTTTTTACATTAAAACATGAATGAAAAAACAATATTGAAACTCTAATGTAAACATCCACAAATTCTAAGAATATCCCTACAAGTAATTCATAAAATATATCTTTGCATCCTAGGGAAAAATAAAAAATAAGAAAGGAGTGATTTGAGATTCTCATTAAGGGAAAAAAAGATAGTGGAATCTATCATAAATTTAAACATTAGGGAATGATTAATAACTAAAACACAATCTATTAAAATATAATCTGGAGCATAATATGACATGAATTAAAGCTAAATACATATTGTCATATTAATAATCACGTTAGAATATAAATGAACCATGGATACTCTATTATTCGAAGAATAACATGGATTATCAATTACTAATTTCAAAATGAGGGTATGCATATTTTCGAACACCATAAAAATAATGTTAGTCCTTCATCCAAGAACCCATAAAAAATCTGTTAGACCCCATTCTAGTCTGTCTAATGAGACGCTTTGATGCATCAAGGAGCCATACGTAGACCCACCCATCATTTACTAAGTTAAACGAATTTCTTGTATGAAAGGGGTGAAATATAATCAACATATACCTTCATATGGAAACTATCATATGAAATTATAATAACATTACCCAAAGAATAAACATAATCATAAACCATCAAGAGTAATATGGAGAATTGTATGAAGATAGTACATCCCCATAAAAAATCATGAAGTATTAAATAAAATATGGTAGATGGTAACATAAGATATCAATAACTATAAATTAGAGGATTCAATAGTCGGTGATGAAATAGATGAAAATATTATAATAAAATCATTAAGGAATTATTGTGATAAATAGCTATTATTACATTGGAAAGAAGATTTCGTTTCAAAAATCATTTTTATTATTCATTAAATTAGATATAAAACATGTATATAAAAGAAAGTAAAAGGAAATGAAATTATCTTTTAATAATAATAAAATAATATTAATACTAAAATTGTTCATCTAAATTTTAAAAAGGTAAACGAAAGTGTTTAAAAACTTTAGATACTAACCACTTCAGTGTTGTTTAAGGGAACATATAAATGAGTCCTTAACATGGAAAATAGAAGAATTGTTTCCATTAAACAAAAAATGGAATAAGTTTGATTTTATTGATAAAAATATTTAATTTATTAAAATATTGGTGGCTTGAAACCTATTATGTTTTGTGCTTGAAAATGTATAAGAAATTGGAAAGTACCCTTTAATCGACTTTGTTTATCTGGATGAATTGAAGAGGGAACATTATAAAACATGAATAAAAAATTAAAAGAAGGATAAAATGATCTGATACAGGAGTTGGGATAAAATAAATATAATATTTTAAGAAATTATATAAAAATAAATAACAATTTGATTGGGGTAATGGGAGAGAAAGTGTAACCCGACTAAAAAATGGAGGTTAAGAAGAATCCCTTACAACATTGTAATCAACTGAATCATATTACCAAAAAATTAATTAAAATATATTAATCCTTGAAAAATATAAAGATAAATATATTAATGAAATTATATATCAAATGAAAGTATACAATCACCAAAAACGTGATGTATATGGTGAATAAGGTAAATCTAATAGAAATACAAATGAAGAGAAACCCCATACATTTTTTCTTAAAGTTTATGCACATGTAATTAATGTCCCAGATAATGAAATTAGATTCACTAAAAATTTAATTCATAACCTATTAAACAATTATTTTATTTATTTTAATTTATTAAGTTCATTTATTCCCTTCTTTATGAGTTATAAAATTCCATTTCATCATTCAGGAGTGTTTATTTCCTTAGTTTTCATGATTGGTTCACATGTATACATGTACAAAAGATCATGTCCAATAGAAAATAGTTTTTCAAAAGTAAAATTATATGTTATTATTAAAATTAAATTACATGTAGTGGTATTAAATATAATTTTTTTTCTGTATATGGGAATCATTTATTTGATAAAGCATTAATGATAACCATTGAGATTATTTTGGCATTTTTTCGATCATCATAAACTAGTTTTGTCTTATGAATTAATATTACATATATATACAATTTCGAAAATAGTAAATAAGTTTTATTAAATATATTAAAGTTTTTCTAACCAAAAAAAATGGATTTATGGCCTTCCTTGAAGGTTTAATTGAAAAATGAAAACTTATCATCCATGAAGGTGGTATATCATCACCTCACGGACAATGTTATCATTTTTAGAATAAAAGTGGATGAGAAGAGAATTTATGATTTATATAACATTGAAATAATAAAATTACTCTATATAAATGATTTTGGATTTATCATGTCACATTTTATAGGGGATGATATGGTTGGATAACAAAAAAATTGAAAGTGGGAGAGAGAGAATTTTAACCTCTTGGGTGTCTCTTCATTGAGAATCTTTTTAAAGGACTTGGAAGTGGCCTTTGGTAATAATAGAAATACTATAACACGGGGGATAGGTTTGGCAGAGTAAATGGGAATAATATAATAAATCTTTAGTTCATTGTATGTGTGAGGATAATAGGTGGTGTGGGGTGGTATTTATACTGGTGGAGAGATGTGGTTTTTATTATTTTATTCATTAGCTTATTATTGTGGCCCAGGAAAACAAATTGTTTTAACGTTATCACTAAATATATTAAAATAATTTTTTATAGTTTGATATTATGGGCTTAAATCATCCATGAATCATCCATGATACAATAATTCATGTATTTGTTAAATACTTTAAATTGAAACTTCACTATTCACAAAAAAAATAACTCTTTCTGAAATATGCCAAAAATTCAAACTAATCATTTTTTGATATTTAGAATTAAAAAATGGAATCTATTTTAAGAATATAATTTTCTAAACATGTGAAATTTAATTTTTAATTAAAATCTTTATTTAATCCAAAAATACCAATTTTAATATTATAACTGATTCTATAAAACATTTAAAAATTAATTAAGGTCTGATAAAATTATATAATTATCTAAAGAAAAAAATAAATTATGAATCTGTTTAATCAAAATAAACATTAATTTTAATAATTATTTTAATTATAAAAATATTTATAAATAATTATGTTTCACAAAAATTCCAATACATAATTTATCATTACTAAAATATTTATTTAATGATTCCATGATATAAATATTTTATATTTTCATTCATAAGATACATACATATTATTTATACTTTCAATGGTGAGATTACTATTTTATTGGTCAGATTACTATATTTAACAGTCATATTTCTATTTCAATGGTCATGTTACTGTTACATCTCTATAAGTTTCTTAATTTATAGAAATACCACTTTTTTCATTTATTAATCATTTATAAAATTTTTTATTGTGTTTTAAATATAATTTTATGTGATTTATACTATATAGCATAACTATAATTAGTGAAATTTCGTTGATGAGATTTTAGGTTATAATAAAAAACATCTTGATTGTTTGATAAAGAATTTTCATTTTCCAAATTTTTATTTTTTCAAGCCTCCACATCTTCGTTATACATTCATTAAATTATTCTTTCTGTTGAAATTCCAATTTGGTTTCTTTTTCTTCGTAAAAAATGCTTCTCAACACTTTATTAATCACTTTTGTAATAAAAGTATTCTCACGAGCATGCTCATTAGATTTTTTTGGATTTAGATTCACATTATTCTTCTATATCATCTTCAGATAAAAAACATCTCATTTTGTATTTGTAGAATTTACTATTTTTCTCTATGGAAACAAGATTTACCCTAATTACCCCACTTATTCAACAATCTTCTAAGTAATATTTCCTCTTCTTTACTATCATTTTATTTATTTCTACTAAAAAGAGTAGCTAAATTATTCCCAACTCCTCCAAAATCAAAAAAACATGAAGGGAAGTTTCCCTTTATTATTTCATATACCTATTTTTACATTTTGAGAACATAGGGATAAAAATCAATCATTATTTTATCATACTTAATTTTTTTGTCAAATTCGAAAATAGTGTCTTCCCCAAGAATCTTCTCAAAATTTTACTTTTCATCATCATTGAAAGACATTTCCCTATCAACTTTTTTTTCAATGGATAACATTTTCCCTTTTCATTTCATATGTAATTAGATTACTATAAATATCATCAAGGGATATAGTTTCACGATATTTCTATTTCAATGATGGTTCATTAGTATATAAATTTTTGGGTTGAATTCTAAATATAATTTCATCAAATTTAGAATCTTCCAATATTTCACTATGATATATGATAGTGATGTCAATATAATTTACCCTAGTAAATAAATCCCTCAATAGATTCATAATCCAAAATTTTCATATCATCATACTTCAACCTCCATATTTTTAATTTATTCATCTATAATTTTTTATTTCCATTGTATTTGTTTTTTATCTTATATCAGATTGCTTTGGAAGCATCCAAACCATTCACCCTTAAAAATTCTATTTTAGAAAGCGATGAGAGTAAATAATTCTTATACATTCCATCATTTTCAATATTCTTCTTATCAATAGATGTAAGAGTAACATTATCATCACTAGGATAAAATCTATTTGATAAAGCATTAAGAAAATAAAAACCATGACAATGAAGATAATAAAATTTTCTATCTCTCTAGATATTATAGTTCCTTCAATAAAAAACCTGAATTCTTTTACAATTGAAACAATTCAGATTCTCCATCAACATATTTTCAAAACTTCAACAAAGTATAAATTATGGGAACCTTTAGATCTGTTACCACTTTTAATATTGCAGTCATGATAGTTTTATAACTGAGAGAGGGAGGGGTTGAATCAGTGATATATATATTTTTTAGGTTTTAATACATTTGAATAAACTCTTACCACTAATTTAAAATTTATTCCATATTTAAAACAAAACAAACACACATCCAGAAGACCAAACAAATTTACAAGGTTCTCTACACAGCAAGAGTATCCACATCCTTGTAATGGTTTTGAATCAATACTATACCATATAATCGATAGGAAAATAATCCTTTTTTGTAGGATAAAATGACTAGGAGATGCCTTTACCCACGTGTAGCACTATTATCTATACAATAGTACAAGTGATTCAAGTAACACAAAATGAATATAATATAATTTCGGTGAAAAACATGTTATGGTGTTTTTTAATCAACATTCACAAAAAATTTTATTAAAAAAATTATTCCCTATCATACCAAGAAGCAGGTAATAACTTCTTATAAACTTCATAATGATACTATGTATGATTTCCCAGTCTAATTCCTAAGTCTAATTGTTGAATACAGTAATATTGATTTATCTAAATACCATTGAGACAATTCTAAACCACTTCTATATGATTATGAAAATACCATCTATATTCCCAGTCTGATGGACCAACCCAATAAGATGATCATCTAAATAATATATTTTCTCTACATCATTCTTCTCCTATCCAGTAAATTTTGTCTGTTAAGACCAATCATAAAACTTTTTCTCCCATGATTTTTGGATATTATCTCTCTTATTTTCCAAAAGGATCTCGTGTAAAAAACTAAAATGTAATTTCCCTTTATATAGGTGATCTAAATAATGTTAATTAAGGATTCCCAAAACATTTTATGATCAACCAAACTTCCAAAAATATTGATTTCCCTTAAATTTTTGATAAATCAATAAATTTTCAACAATTATTAACTCTTCTCGAATGTTCTCAAATATTCTATTATTATTTTCTAACTTAAAACTTATTAAAAAATCAATCTGATTCTGAATTTGTTTTCTAAATACTCTATCTAAATTATGATAAATTTATTTGATCATTCAGATTTTCTTCACCCATTTACAAACAAAATTAGTACTGAAGACCTATCATAATGATTCTATTATCCCATTGAAATAATTATCTTCCAATTTTTATTTTCTCATTATGATGAAGATAAAAGATTATTCAATACATTTCACTTGTATCAATGGTGAAAAATTGAAAACATATGTCGTACCAATACGAAGTTCAATACTAACTAATGAAAAAAAACAGATTATTCTTCAATATTTTCTAGATTTCTGTACCCTTTTGAAAACACCTATAAAAATATCCATGAATTATTCTTTTTCTTCTTTATATATAATTAATGATCCTAATTCTGATGATGTTTAGCTATGTCAGGATATATATGAATATTAATTTCATCTTAACTTTGATGAATATGTGTCTCCCCCATTCTGATGTCTCTTGACCGATATGTTAAAAATATTAGAGAAACAATGGTTAAATCTATATCATTTCACTTGATACAATAAATAAATAAATTCAACCAATAAGTCTTCTTGATTAAAATGGTTGACTACATTTTTTATTGGTCTATTAATTTCTTTTCATATCTTCCCCCCAAAAGTTATTTTTCCTTTTCACCAGCCGCAACAACGTCCAATAAAAACAATTCATCCTTTGATGAATGATATGGAATTATGAGTATGATGGATCAGTATTTCCAGCTTTTACTTCAGAAACATATTTCTTTTTAGAATATGATACTAATAAAATTAATTCTCTGAATATTTAAATACTTTGGATTTTGGTCTGACAAAAATTGTAGAAATTCGTTTTCTCTCATTACAATAAAGAAAACATTTCCAACCATTAGACAAATATAAATATAATTATCTCAGAATGATTTTCTAAGACTGAAATTATATAGCTTCAAAAAATTTATTTTTCGAAAAAACATCATATTGTTTTATGAATTCAATATGTTGAGGATTAGCTTTAGCATCATTTGTCTTATAAAGGAATGTATTGTATCTTCCCATCCTTCAAGTAGATTCTTTTGTTCCTTTCAACCCTGAATACTATTAGAAGCAGTTGCACATTTTTTTATCAATCTTGAATCACAAGTTTATAAAAATAGTTATGATTTGTGAGAAATAGAAAGTAAAAATTTATCATCAGATTTATATAAAGTCATTGAAGAATATAATTATCTTTCTTGTTATGATATTACATACATTTTGGACCCAAGGTGAGTCCGATAAACCTTTTCATTTAGAAAACTCCTTCCTAATATGACAAAATTTCTTAATAATTTCAATTCTAACATCCTAAATATGATGGTCCGCCCACTTTTCAATTTTAAAAATTTGATTTTATTTATCTTCTTTTACAACAAAATACAACACACATTTAAAATAAACATCATATTAGATCCAAAACCATTTTTTATCCAACTTGGTTCCAACAATTATCCCCTTTTTATTTTCATCAACCATGATTAATAAATGATTGAACTTTAATACCTCAAGCTATGGATTCATTATCAACAATTCTAAGACTATATGAGTGAAAAAATTACAATAAACAAAAATTACAGATAGAAAACCCATGCTATCAAAATTCAGTGATTCATGAATCCTCCTAATAATTCTTTCACAAATTTCTTCACTTCATAAACATTAATTTAATACAAATATTTCTCACAATCACTCCATCAAAAAGATATAATTGATTATATACATAAAATCTGAATTATATGTTAACCCACAACTCCCCCTTTACACATTATTCCATAAGGATAGATTTATGAAAAAATAATCCCACATTATAAAACCATCTAACAGTAATAGAAATATTAGAAAAAATAGTACCTCAACCTTGATGAGAAGGGGGTTGGATTCCCATGATCAACTTCAACTTAGGAAAATCTTCCCTTGGTAATGTTATCGTGAAAATTTATGTAACTTATTATAATGTAAGAACATACCCCATCATCAATTCATTCTTCTACATGTGTTGTTTGATAGAATGATATTTTGTATCAATATGTTTTCAACGAGAATTTTGTACCAAATTTATCCAAAGGTTGTTTTGACATTAATTTTCATAATCCAATAGTAAGGGTAACATCAATTCAACAACTAACTCTTTGATCATTGTCTTCATACACATAACTTCCATAGTGGATTGAGTTGGAGTAATATAATCAGATATAGTCATTATAAGAGTTTCTGAATTTTGATTCTCTGTATCCCAACCCCCATATCTTTTCTCTAAAAAAATATACTATATGTAGGTCTTTTATCATCAAAATTTCCCTCCCAATCAGCATCTGAATACCAAAAAACTCAATTATTTCTAATATATCATACTTTATTCTAAATTATTTTCTACCTATGATATATATGGGAATTTTTAATATAAAATAAATGTGATTTTTTTGAGAACTCTGAACAATTTCACATAATGTAGGAGCATAAAAATGTTGTGTCTTTATGAATTCAAATATAAAAAACATCTAATCATATTTTGATACTCATTCTGAAAATCTTTTTTTCCTTCTCCATCATTGGATAACATGGCTCCCACTAAAATTGGTGTGGAAATTGGGTTTATATTTTGAATGATAAACTTATTATTCATTACCTTAGAATAATTTTCTTGTGAAATAAAAATGTGTTTCTTCATTTGAAAGATTTTTAAACCAATAATATATTTCATTTATCTTAGCTCGGTCTTCTCAATCAAGTTTTTGTCTCTTTAGAAAATAATTCACAATATTATTCATCATGTCCAAAAAAAAGATAATGTCATCAACATAATAATTTTTATAAGGGAAAAATTTTGACATTCCATAACGTAAATAATTCTATTAACTCTTCCATTATTAAAATTTATCTTCTTCAATAAAGTATAAACATTTTAAGGACATGTCCTTGGATGTTTTTTTAGCCCATACAAGGATTTTATCAGGTTATAAACATAAATTTAATCTTTATCAACAAAAAACACACAATATTGTTCAATGTAAACATCATCATCAAGAACCCCCTTTAAAAATAATAAATTCACATCCATCTGAAAAAAATATTTAAATTTTTTATGCCAAAATAGAAAGAAATATTACGATTTTTTCTAAAATTACAACTAGAGAAAAAAGTCACATCAAATTCAACACCTTCTATTTGTGTGTAACTGTTGGATACTAATATTTCTTTGTTCCTTTTCATGTAAACTTTTTCATTCATCTTATTATTGAGCATCATTTTTTTCCAATAACATTTGTTTTATCTGTAATGGAAAAGGGTTCTCATGTATCATCCCTTTCTATCTGGTCTAGCTCTTTATTCATGGATTAAACCCATTCTAGATGATCAAAATATTCATACACATCATTCAACCTGACTTCTGAATACAAATAAGTATGTGTAAAAAAAATTTATGATCCTATTGTTTTAACCTCTTGTTGTTGATCATTAATAGTGTTTTGAGCCTCTACATTCTTCCTTGACCTATGATGAAATGTTTGTGTTTAATACTCATCACTTAAAGTAGATGAGTCTAATTTATATTCTTGAGTAGGATTACTATTTTATATCCTTATTTATATTATTAACAAAATATTTTCCATCCTTCCCAATTTCCTTATCTACTAGAGTCTATTTAGCTTCTTCATCCATTTTAATAACTTTCTCATCTACAAAATAAAACATTATTTCTGATTTTTTTTCATTAAACATTTGTATCCTCCTTCTAGTTCATAGTCATGAAAAATCTACCATTTCATTTCTGCTCAAACTTAACAAGGTTAACACATTTCATATTTATGATACATGGAATCCAAAAAACATATATGTCTTCAAAACATGGAGTTTTATCATATGAAATATCATATCAATTCATATATGAAATTTTCTAATAGAAACATCAGTTTAGGATACACATAAAATTACTCATGTATTTCCTTCAAATGAAATGAGAAATACCACGTTATATTAACATATTTCTCCCAATTTCCCCTAAATTCTATTCTTCCTTCCAGAAATCCCATTTTTTTGGAGTATATAGGGAACTAAAATCCTTATTAATTTTATTTTTCCTAAAATTAGATGATAATTATTCATTTTTGTACTCACCATCATTATTTGTTCTCAACTTCTTCCCTAAATACTCACATTTCTTCTCATCTTTCCTCCAAAGTCATTTAATCATTTTTCATATAATTTAACATCTATTTTACAAACATAAAATTGATAATTTGAGTAAATTCATCAATTAAATTGATGATGTACTAATATCCATTTGTTTATTATTTTCACATTGTCCATTAGATATTATAAAAGGATATGTTCCATGGGTAGTTTTCAACAAATATCAAATCTCATATGCACTAATTTAGTAATTTCTTCTATCTGAAAGATAATAAAACACCAATCACTTATTTTTAACATTTGATGAATATTATGGACACTCTATTTATTTGAAAACATTCCCCGGTTTCTCTAATACATGTCCCCCAAATTTTTTGTTCCAAAACTAATTCTCTTCCACCACACGAAAGTAATAATATTTTTTATATTTCACCAAAATGAACTAATTTTATTTTTTATATAGACTTCTTTTAGCAATCATTCCATATTCCTCCCTTTTCCTGAAAACCCCATTATTTCTGAAAATGATTTTGTTCCCTTCATAAAAATGTTTTGAAACACTTAGCATGTTTGGTTTTGTCCCATCAACTTACAAAGCTTTTTGTATTTTAACTTTTATTTTTCTAATAATTTCTAATCCAACACCATTGATTCTTAGATATTAATCATTTCAAAATTCAATTTCTCTTTCATTGGAGTATTTCAAAATATTTAGAAACATTATATATCTTATCATATCAAAAGAACAGACACTATAAATAATTTAAGGGATTTCTTCATTTATATACTTTCTTGTGGTTTCTACAACAAGAACCTTTTCATTCCCTTTATCTTTCTTCACCTCCATCTTCTGAGAATTAAAAAACATTTTTTTCTTGTAAAAAATAAAAAATATTTTCCTATGGTTTCTAGGTTGTTCACATCTTTCACAAATAATTTATATAGGTTGGTATATATTTTCAAAATTTACTCAATCTATCACAAGTTTCCTCAAAAAAACATTCTCAGATGTTATCGGAACATCCTTATTAGACTTATTCTTTTAAGGGAAATGAATCACCCTAAAAATATTACTTTTATAACATGTATAATTGTTGTAACAGTTATGACTACACCGACACATATTTTCCATATTCCAGAATCCACCATAGTACCAATTGTTTCCACAAAAGAAATATTTTTCAATGAAACATCTATACTGACAAGAGATGTAAAAATGTTTCTCATTAACCATATTTTTTTCTATCATAATATTGATAATCACCAACCATTATATACTCAATTATAATCTATTTTTTATCTTGGTTTTAATTTAATCCTTATTAAAAAGAGGAGTAATAGAAATCTTTTCAGACACAGTCTATTTAGTAACATCTGATTACCTAACAATGTTGGGTTTGGACAAATACAATACATTCCTATAATTATTCTGCTAAAAAAATTCCATATTTATTCTCAACATTTAAATATTTATTTTGTTGATCCTTCTTAGTCTCATCCTTACTATAACATTCACAAAATTTAAAGATATAGTTTTTTAAAGTTCTACCTATCTATTAAGATTTAGAAGTTTTTTGTTGGAAATGTTCTAACTCCTCTTCTTTTGATTTAATCTTAACATCCAGATGGTAATTATGATTTTTTTCTCAAGAGAATTCTTCAAATAATAAATATCTTCTATAATAATTAATTTCCCTTTAGAAAAACCAACATTATTGATTAATAAAGATTTTTTATTTTTTATTTTCTTGATATATTTTTCAAGATTCCCAATCTTCCACAAAAATTCTTTCAATTATTCTTTATGATGTTATTTTAATTGGGTTTCTTCTTCTTTGGAACTGTTTCTTTTGAACACTTCATTAATCACTATTAAAATAAAAGAATTCTAAATAGCATTCTCAGTAATTTTATTGAATTCAGATTCACTATCTTCTTCTCCATAATCATTATATAAGAAACATCCCCTCTTTTATTTGGATAATTTATTATCTTTACATCTGGAAAAAGTTTTAACCTTATCACTATGCATCTTCCAATACTTTATTCGCCTTCTTTGATCATTGTTACAATCCTATTATTTAATTATTCAAGGAAAATTTGTTGAAAACTTCTCAACTCGTCCACACTCAAAATACTTCAAGGTATGTGTTATTTTATACTTTCATATTCCACTTTTCCATGTTTAGAAAACAAGGAGAATAATTCAGAAGGATTTTTACATACATAATTTTCATAGTTGGGGTTTGCAACATTATATTCCTCTGAAATCTTCTTAATCATTTACTTCCTGGTGGCATAGAAATAAATTTCTCTGTAAACATTTTTTCCCTTCATGTGTTTTTCCATTCTCATTTCATATGTAATGAGGTTACTATGAAGATCGTCCATAGATAGAGTTTCAAGATCTATATCATCCAATGAGGAGACTTTGCCACAATAATTATTTGGAATAATTCTTAAGATCTTTCAAGAAATTTTATAACCCTCCAACATTCACCAATACATATAGTACTACTAAAATTTCATTTTTCCATGTAATGACATCCCCAACTGATTTATACTCACACATTTTCATATCATCATACATTAGTCTCTAGATTTTTAATTTTTCCTTCTGAACTTTTTTATTTCCTTCATATATATTTTTCAGCTTATACCGATTATATTTGGCAATGGAATCACCTCTAACCCTTTCCAATTAAATTTCATATTGATATGAGAGTAAATTATTATTGGACCTTCCATCATTCCAAATATTCTTCTTCTAAACTAAGGTAAGTGTATCATTATCATCAATATAAGGAAATCCATCTATTAAATATTTAATAACATAATATCTAAGAGGAATAAAATAATGAAACATTATATCTTTTTATATATGATAGTTCATAAAATAATAAAATGAAAACCTTTATTGTTGACATAATTTAGCTTCTCCATCAACTTCCATATAAAACCATCACAAATAATAAATGAAAGGAACCTTCGACTCTAATAAAAACTGTAATTTCCTAGAAAATATTGATGTATCACTGGGAGGGAGGTGTTGAATCAGTGATTTATTTTTCTTTAATGTTTCATTACTTCTAAAATAATCCTCACCGCCTATTAAATATTTTGTCCCTACTAAAAAAATATACACTCATCCACAAGAACACTATATTTAACAAGGTTTACTACACAACAAGATTAACTTTGTCCTTCGTATAGATTGTAAACAATACATTACCACACAATCCTCTTGAAAACAATGATTTTTTGTGGAATACATAGAGTAGGATATGCACATATACTAGTGTAGCACCGTTATAAATAAAATAT
The DNA here is from genome assembly GCA_963277665.1 of Viscum album. Lineage (NCBI taxonomy): Eukaryota > Viridiplantae > Streptophyta > Magnoliopsida > Santalales > Viscaceae > Viscum > Viscum album. Next base: position 509,790,584 of record OY728142.1, on the reverse strand, counting down.
TTCATGTGTTTTAAGTAGAATTAAATGATATAAGATAAATAAAATTAATAAAAATTTTATAGTTCCACTTAATAAACATTAAAAAATATATTTTGACACAAAAATTATTCACCATCTTACCTAGCTACTAGAAATAACATCCTCCAACCATCATAATGATACTCATTTAGGTTTCATAGTCCACATCCTAGGAATTATTTCTCAATATGACAATATTTATCTATCATAATACAACTGAGATAATTATGAACCACTTCTATATGAGTCCAAATATACCAGTCTGATTCCCAATCTAATGATCTATCCTAAGACAATTATTCGTTAAATATGATCTTGTATCTTTAACATTCTTCTACTGTCTGAAAAACATTGTCCAGTATGAACAATATGTAAACTACTTCTCCCTATAACTTTATAGATTCTTTATCTTCCTTTTGAAATAGTACTCGTTTCAGAATGTTCAAAGTGCTTTTTCTTTTTTGGGTGTTCCAAATAAGGTTTATGTGGGATTATCAAAACACTTCCTGCCCAAAAAAATTTCCCATAATCATTATTTCCCTTTAATTTTATATAAATTTTTTTACTTCTTTAATGCTTCTCAAATCTTATTTAATATTAAAAAATATTCTCTTAACTTCGTATCACTTCAAACATCTTTAAAAACATCATTCTAACTCTAATTCTGATTCAGCAATATGATTTTTCATTATGATAAAGGCATTTGATCACTTCAATTTTATAGACCCATTTAAAAACAAATTATCACTAAAATATCTCAGTACATATCTATGCACCAATTAAAAGACTAATATTCCTATTCTTATTTCCTTATTATGATAATGAAAAAAATTATTTAATATAACACTCTTTTAAAAAATGTGACAAATTTAAAACATATGTCCACTATTTATGAGGCTTTATACCAACTGATGAAAAATATATATTCTTCTTCAAACTCTTCAAGATTACTACCCCATTTTGAAAAAACATCCAAAAATATCTATGAAACATTATTCATTTTATTTTATTCAAACTAATGATCTTGAATTTGATGAAGTTTATTTAGGTTATGTTACATCTGATTATTGGTCTCATATTCACTTTGATGAATATGTGTGTCCTCTATTCTAATAGATCTTGAAAAAATCATAAACATAACAGAGAAACACTGAATATTTCATAATTATTTCCTCTGGATACCAGAAAAATAGTTCAACAAAAAATTGATCTTGGTTGAAATAGATAACTTCATTATTGACCATCTTCCGAATTACTTTTTGTATCGACCCCCAAAATCATCTTTTCTATTTCATTGATCTAAACAATTCCCAAAAAACCAATTATTCCTTTAAATTTTTTGATGACATAATGAGTACCATGGACTAGTATTAGGAGCATTGACTTCAAAAACATAATTATTTTCTGTATATGATAATTATTAAATTCTATATCTAAATATTTAAATTATCTATCTAATGGTCTTACTGGAAACCATATCTTTTAGTTTCTTTCATTACTATCAAGAAAACCTTCCTATCCATTTAACATATTAGAATGTAATGATCTCACACATATCATCTGAGACTAGAAACCCTTAGATTCCCAAACTACCTTCTTCAACAAACATTATCACCTATCATGACTTCCTTCACAACTTTGAATATGTTGAGGATTAGCTTCAGTATTTTCAAACTTATAGTGGAAATTATTGATACTTTTCATCATTCCAGTATCATTTTACATTCCTTTCAACACAAAATACGATTTTCTACACTCCCTCTTTCCATCATCAAGCTAGTGTCACATGTTTCTCATGCTTACTTATGATTTTGGGAAATAAAATACCAAAAAGCAACATCATATTTATATAAGATCAATGAAGAATCTGATTACCTTCCTTATTATGATCATCCATAATTTTTTTTTACCAAAGTTGAGTTCTATAAACCTTTTAATCCAGAAAAATACCTTCCCAATTTGATGGACTTCTATAATAATCGTGATTTTGAAGTCTTACATATGATGGTCATTCTGATTTCAACTTTTATACAGTGAATTTATTTTTCTTCTTTGACAAAAAAACAAAACAGACTTTTAAAAAAAAAATTATTACTTCCAAAATTCTTCTTAATCCTTCATGGTACCAAAAAATAATAGATGGATCAATTCTCAAAAAAATATATTTAAATTGTTAGTTTTATCTAAGTATAATTTATATTCAATTTAATTTTTTGAAGGAGGAGCTAATAATTAGATTACATTAGATTGGAATGACATGGTAATAGATGAGATTGATTCCATATAGTGGATTGTATTTAAATTGAAGTTCCTTTGAAATTATCTTCTTAAGGTTATTTTATGTATAATTGAAAAAAATTGAAATAATGAAAATGTGTGAGTAATATTTTTCCATGTATGAATTTAACATTATTATATTGTATAGGTATGCCCCAAATTTTATTAGGGAACATGATAGTGAAATTTATATGTTTTACTTAGGACTGAAAGAATTTTTATGATGAGAATTTATTGTTTGTGAACATAAAATCTATGAGAAACTTTTATAGAGTGCTGAGTAAGCCAAGATGGAGTTTTTTTAATTTATAATAGAAATGGTAAGAATTCATATTGGTGGTAAAAAATGGTAAATAAATTGTTAAATAAATTATAAGTTCAGTGGTAAAAAATATACCTCTTGTGATATGTGTGGTAAGAAGAATCATGGTAATTGACTTATGAAATATAGAATGTTTTATCAATGTGGTATACAGGAATATTTGGATAATTACTGAAAAATAATAATCATTGCATGGGTTAGACCAAATATTATTAGAAGTTAGATAAATGTTTTAAATGAAATGATATGAGTATTTATAATGATTTGTGTCTATATAATATCATGAATAATGTGAATACTCAAGACCATAAGAAAACTGGTGTGTAATGTCATTCACAACAACCTTAGGAAACATAATACCATTAAACGATATGATAAAAATTAAACTAAATTATTTAGAAACTTACACCAAAGTCTTACTGGATACAAGGGGAAAAAAATTTTATTTATGATTTTTTCTAGAAAAATGGAAATATTATATCATGAAATAGATAAATATGTTTTAGTAAAAAATTATGGTTTTGGTATTGAGGAAAAATAAGATTTATATAATTTCATCTATAGTTATTTATGGGATATTTTTTTCAATGAATCCAGTCTTATTTTCATTTATCAATATTTATTTTATTCTATGTATGGGTTGAATTTAATTTTATCATGTAAAGATAGATTTTTTATGAAAAAAATTTATATTCCATTTTATAGTGAGTTTGAATTTATTTATAATAATTTGTTCATAACAATGATAACAAAACAAGAAGCATGGAAGGTGATAAAACACGGTATTGAAATTTATTTTGCTCATATTTTTGAATTGGTGGAATTTTTTTATATTAGTTATACACCAATAGTAAATGAACATATGGATGTTTTTTAAATGATTCTCCAAGTTTTATTTCTAATTGCGAGGTTAAAATTACCTTTGATTTATATCCAATAGCTAATCCAATTTCACACCCCCAAATTGAATTCCTCTATTAGTGTTATTATAATTTTAAATGTAGTTACTATATTTACATGATAATGGTTTTATTCATCATAATACATAACCATGGGGATCATCTATTTGTTTTTTAAATACAATGATGGTTGTATGAGTATTTTATTTTATTATAGAAAACTCAATAATATTACTATTAAGAAAATGTTGTTGATTCCATATATGGGTTACTTGTTTGATCAGGTTTAATGTGTGTAGTATTTTTCAAATATTGATCATTGGCCCAAATTTCATAATTTGTAAGTGAAAGAAGAATACATTTTGAATAATGCATCTCATACTAGGTATGGGCATCATGAGTTTTTGGTTACGACTTTATTGTTGGTGAACTCACTCTTTTTATTTATAGAGTATATGAATACAAATTTCCATGAGTACTTGGATAAATTGTAGTTATTTTATTGAATACATTCTTGATTACTCTAAAAATTTTGACTAACATTTGAAATATCCAATAATTTTTATATTTTCTTTAAAATAAATTTTTTTTTTGTAAAATTATGAAAATGTGAATTTAGTTTGAAGAAAACTTCATTTTTTGGGAATATAATTTTTGATATTGTGTAAGTGTTGATCATAATAAAACTATGGTGGTGAAATAGTGGTAAATTCCTATCCCATATTTGATTTTTTTCTTGGATTAGAGGAATATTTTATATGGTTTCATGAAAAATAGTTTCACTTATCTATCCCTAAACTATGTTAATAAGAAAATGAGTTAAATTATTCTAGAAAATAAAATGTCATGAATGATTTCAATATTGAAATTTAGAATTATTAAATTTTACAGTGTTATCCATTACATCATGAAATTTTGAGTTCTTTATTTATAGTTATGGTTTATTTAATGGAAAAATTTGTGTTCTGATATAAGAATATATTTTAATTATATATTATTTCTGGCAACTAAAACTATATAAGAAGAATATAAATACATATGATATTGAATTATTTTTATTAGTTTTTCATTAAAAATATGTGGACATATTTTACATGGGGTAAAATATGTACTATATGATGCCCATGAAATTTTAAATTACACATTCACTCAAAAATACATGAACCTGAGGTGGAGAAGATTTATAACACTAATAAGTGGTTATTATTGTATTATTCACTATTATCTAGGTAATGGGAACAAGGTAACTGATACCTTGATTTTAAATGATAATTCATCTTTACCTATGATTTGTTTATAACATCATCCTTAAGTTAATAATTTAGTGAATTTTATCTTATATATTGGGCTTTCACAAACCCACACTCTTTTGTTTTATGTTTCAGTGTAATCATATTTTTTTGACAAAATTATGAACTCTTAGAAGGATTATCTTTCTTTTAATGAGAACATAGTTTTTATTAGGATGGGTATGTTTCTTTAAGGATAAATTTATAAAGAACAAATAATAAGACTTAGAAATATGTTGTTTGTGAAAATTGATCCAAATTTTAAAATGGGATTGTGGTGTAAAGCTCATAGATATCTATTTAATGGTTATCTTGAAATGAATTAGATATACATATTCTTCATATAATATTATTGTTGATATAGAATGAAGATCGATATTTTTTATTTCACTAGGAAATCTTTGACTTATAAAAAGGTTAAAGTTTAGAAATTACAATATATGTGGATACATCATCAATTACTAGATCATAAATGAAAATGGGGGAATATATCTAGGGATTATATGGAAGTATTACCTATGAAATCTTAATCTAATGATATGATTTGGGTTACTATTTATTAGTTAACCAAATCGGGCATTTTCTTCCAATTTGGTATAGTATGTTTCTGGATCAGTTTTATATAATCAACCTTAAAGAGATATTTATATAATATAGTGTCCCTATATCTATTATATTTGATTGAGATCCTATAATTAATGCAATTTTAATAGAGTATTTCAAAATTCAATAGGTAATGAATTAAATTTCAGTGAAAATTTTTATCCCCAATATGATGGATTGTCAGAGGAAATGATTCAGAATTTGAAAGATATGCTTTAATCTTGATAATTATAATTTCATGGATGTTTGGATCAATAAATTTCATTATAGTATTATTTCATAGTCACAGTATTAATTATACTATAAAATAGTGGATTTGTGGCCTTATATAGAAATTTGTGTCTGAATCCAATATGTTGGGATTAAGTGAGTGAAAGAAACTAATTGGGACCAGAATTGGTTGATGGGATGGTTGGAAATAAACAGATGATTTTGAAAAATATTGCAATAACCCAAAGTATGAAAAACGTTTTAATAATAATTAGAGGAATGGTCATTCTATTTTGATAGGAGAACATGATATCATTAAATGTAACCTTATAAATGTGTCAATCAATTTAGATAGAGAGAATTAATATGCCAATGGTTTATTGGTCAATTGGAAATTCTCAAAAAAGTTTTATTTTTTTCTTACCATGTATCCTAACCTCTAATATTATATTAGGTATATGATGTTTTTCATGTATTTTTGGTATAAAAATTTGTACAAGATGTGTTTCATGTTTTGAATCTTGATGTGATACCATTGGAAGAGAATATGATATATGCAGAAAATAGAGTATTAGTTATTTATCAAAAAGAGAATGTGTCATGGAATATGGGAACTCGCATAGTAAATGTTTTATGAACAATAAACATGATTGAGGAAGTAATAAGTGATCCTAAAATGTGTTTCATGGAAAAATATCCTTTCTCATTTAAGTAATGAGTATTTTTTTTTGATGTAATTAATTTATGGGGGAAGAATTTGACAACCTAGGAAATTTTAATAATAAATCAATTTTATGGCTTTCTAAAATTATTAATATGAATTTATGGATAAATATTCATTATAATAAGTTTATATTTTTTCAATTAAACAATTGTTTTATTTTATATAATTTTTTCTTAAAGGATTATATGGTTTTATTTAAAATTAAATTTATAAAACAATGAAATTGAATTTGATAAAATGCAATAAACATTTAATATCAGTATATGAAATTTATATTATGGTTATTTTAATTAATCATTTATGAAAAGATTTATTTTTGGGTGAATGGTTAAAATTGTAAATTTTTATAAAAACTATCATTTATTTTCAAGTGTTTAAAAAGTAACATTCAATTTTGAATTTGTTTTAAAGTAAAATTAGGCCCCTTGGATTAATAATATTATGATTTAATCATTAGGAATCATAATTATAGACTATTTTTTGTATAAATATATTTTTATGATTAGAAATCGACTTTTCTAAATAAAACTATTCTCATTTCATTTTATATAATTATATTAAAATAGATTTTTGAAAATTCTATATCATGAATATTAAAAAAATAATATTTTTAATTAGGAGGTTTAAATTTGGTAGTGATATAAATTGCATTTTTGGTAATTTTTAAAAGAGATCATTATAAAAATAATGTCATCACACTAAACGGATAAAATAGGAAAATAAAGTTTAAAAGTTTTTTATAAGGTCACAAAATCTAATCTTAATTATTATTTGATGTGGATATTTGTACACATATAAACATAAATTCAAAATTTATTTGTTTTAATTCTATATTAACTTGACTAAGATAGTTATATTTTTTAAATGTTAAGAATAATTACAAGTGTGCCACTCCCCTCACTTATAATAGGGCATGACCTCTCTTCTCTTATGTATACCACCTAAGTGATTTATATTGACAAAGATATAACCTAATAAATATCCAACAACCCCCTCAACCCAAATGTATTATATATTTCTTCACTCCAAATAACCAACCTATAAGATTTCAGGTGTAAGATTAAAGAGAATTTCCAAAGTAGAGGTATGACTCTAAACTGAGTTCTTTCATGCTTATTTATTCATTTATCTCCGTAAAACCTATAAAATCCATATTCATATAAAAATACTATTATCTACATTATATGTAAATTTTATTAAGTTTATGAAAAGTCAATTTAACATCTCATTTATATCCTATTAGAAACAAAAACACCATTCGAGCATATGTGTGGACTACCAACTCCAGAAAGTGATGCATTTCATTTTTCATCAATGCCTCATATGGATAGTTATTATGAAGGAATTAAGGAATATATAGTAAATTCATGACAGAATTGTAATTAATGGAATATAACAAATTACTTACCTCATTACCTTTATATATATTAGAAAATTATAATCTCGTTTATATGTATGTGTGGACTACCACCTCCATGATGCGATGGTATTCTTTTATCATATATTCCATTCATGGATGATTATAAACATTTGCATAATATATAATAGTGAAAATTATGTTAGTATTATTTTTTTATATTATGGAACCATGAACCCTTTAATGATGGTCAACCTATCGAATTCTTATTGGGATTATGATCTAAATTTCAAATAAGAACATAATCTATTTTGTAATTATCATTGACATGGTCATAAATGAAAAAAATGGATAGTAATAAGTGAATAAAAAAGAAAATGGTCTTTAAATAATTAAATAATTAACATGTTTTTATCGTATAATATTTAAATAATGTATGGGATGATTCAAACTGAAGGTAAGGATTTTTTTAAGGCCATATTTAAATTATTCTGAAGATTTCTGTATAACACTATTTCCCCCATATATGTGCATATTAAATTTTTTGAATAACTGTATTCCTATAACAAATCATTTTTAAAATTCATTTTAAACTCTCTTCAATGGTTATTATAGTGTTTTAAAGATGGTAACTTTTAATAATTTCTAAAAGGATACTTTTTAAAAAAGTGTGAAAGGAATATTGTTTTAAAATATGTGGAATTCGATAATTTTCCCATATTCATAATTTTTATTCCTTAAAAATATGATTATACAAGTTTAGCGGATTTATAAATGAATATTTTTCCTATTATTTTTTTAATTTTTTTAGAGGATATGAAGTAAAATTATATATATCCTATTTTTTAAGTGAGGCGTAAAAGTGATTCTTTTTATGAATTCAAATTATTATTTTATTTGTTTTTATGGAGAAAATAAAAAATTAATTTTATTTTATTTTTTATCCCTTGTAAATTATTTATGATAACAGGTGTACTAAATACAGCACTCAAACTCATTGGTTATTGATTTCGTTATCTAGTGTATTTATATTGGGATTAAATGAGAAGGTTATTCCATTTTTATTAGTTAATTTAAGAGTGATTTGAAGAGTTATATAAATATGACAACCCAAGTTAACTATATGAATTATCTACGATTAAAAACAAAATCATTAAAATATTTTTATTTCTTAGTGAAATATAATTAACTTCTATATAAAGGAAAATTTCTTCCACATTTAATGGTTAAAAGCATATTTTTTGTGAAAAATAATTTCATGAGTGCTCATTTTATCAAGAAACTCTCATGATATTATTTTGATTTCAATATTTCTTATGAGATGTTGTGTGAGAATAATTTTGAAGTGAAGTAGATATATTGAGTAGGTAAATGATTATCATGTGATTAAGTTTAATTATATAAAAGGAAAACTATAATGGAATTTAATTATTTTCAAAATGGATTAATGAGTTTCATTAATTCTAAATAAATTAATAAGCTATTTTGGGACACAAAATTAGGAATACATTCCATAGGGCCTTCATTTAATAACTTTTTCTAGAACAAAGGTATTTCTAGACATCATCATGGAAATTTCATTAGGTCACTAGCCCTTTGGGTCAACACTAGTGGACAACATGTAGTATTATAAAGAATAAAGTAATAACTAAGTGGTACAGAAAGGCAGTGCAGTGCAGAAAAACTTAACACATGCACAAATGAATGGGTAGCCTTGATAATATGGATAGGTATGATAAATTTTATGATTTATCCTTAAATATCCATGGAAAATTGATTTTGTATGTAGGGGTTCCTTCCATGTGACTATCTTAATTTTTTCTAGTTTAAGGAAGCATAGTAAAAGGAAGGTGATTCTTGTGGGGGACCAAACATGAATCACTATTTTAGCGGTTTTAAAGAGAAATGGTTATACTATGACCTATAATCTAACCATAATCAAACACCCTATAAGGAGGAGAGCACTGACATGTTTCGACAACCCATAATGATATAACGTGTCAGGGAGGGGGATACAACATTCATACTATGATAATGTTGATATGACTATTAATAAGGGGTGATTTTCCATAACATGGGTTACATGGAATAATTCAAATTTATAACTCATGGAATTTAGACAATCTATAGTCCTTTAGACCACTAGGAAATTTGGTCATTTATTTTCATAAAATATATCTAGTGCATATCTTTCATTCCTTCTAGGGAGGGATAAGGACCGGCCCATTGGGATTCATGGGTGATTGCAACACCAGGTTTCTTTTAATAGCCCTTATATATAATAATAAAATTATTTTCACATGGATTAAGGTAGAATAAAAATTATAAAAAGGACTATCATTCTACTATAGTGTTATGGTGGTGGTCAACCCACCCTAAAATCCTTCGAGTTATATTTTTTGACAACCCCACCTTTTTTAACTGGGATGAGAGTGAACCCCTATATTACACATAGGCCGAGAGGATTGAGTCCTATTACATGACCCAAAGGAAAAGATTAATAAGGCAGAGTACATGACCTAAATTCCTATATAACTAAATAAAATGGGACATTCCCTCCGCAACATCTACATATGTACCATTGCATGCATCTATCTGTCCTTATGCTATGGGGACTCAATATAAAATAAGATAATGTATTTTGAATTAAATATGGGTTAATTTTTTTGAGTATTTCTCTTTTTGAAAAAAATAGAATTTTTTTATGTTCATCTGTGTATTTAAAGGGTTATATATGTAATATTTTTTATTAATTTATTGAATCAATAAATATAAAAGGTCAAGAAAATGTAAGAATATTAAATCATTTATATTAAACTATTAACTATGTGTTGAATAAGGCATGGGATTTTATACCTATCAATTATGTATATCTTAATTTATTTATTTTTGTATACAAATAAAGCTCTTCATGTTCTAAGGGTCAACTAATCCACCAACTAGTTGAGCTCTCTCGGTCCCACATTCTGAGAATTAACTAAGACATCACTCAGATGATATGCATTTACTATACATATACATATATTAAAATGAACAGTATATTATATAATGGTTTGAAAATTTTATTATTTTAATATGATTGTTAATGGGTTGTAATTGATTGTGGCTATTCAATGTATGAAGTGGAGAGATAAATGATGATAAAAGTGACATGTGACTTCAACATTGGATTAAGAATGAATTTTTTACCAAGAAATTAATGTTTGGTGGGAATCTATATTCATGAGGAATGATGGGGGATGATTTTCTAAGGTCATATATTCAGCAAAAAATTATATAAGACCATGATAAATGACCATACATTTATCTTTTTCATGTAATGTATTTATTATGGATAAATCCAATATTCATGGGGACCATGAAAATAGACTGTACATTTCACTTTTAAAGGTAGTTTCCTTTACATCACCAACTAAACAAATAGGAAATATAGTCCAAGATTAATGTGAATTTAAAAAAAATCATACGATTAATGTTAAAGACCTCCGAAAACACATAATTGACTCTATTAAACCCTCATATGAATGATAAAATAGTAATGATATTTTGTAAGGATTCTAAAGGTTCTCCCTCATGAAATAATAAATATCATTAAAAAATCAATGGGTCATCTTGAGATTGAATGTAAAATTCCTAAATCAATATTTTTTTGATATATATCACTTGTATCTCTATGAAATATATGTTTTTATGTATTGTTCGTATTAAAATGGGATTTGGGGAATTTATTTAGAGGTGTTAATCATATATTTGAAATGATTCATTCCCCCAATTTTTATTTTTCATACATGCATATTTGGGTTAGAATTTCTTAACATTGGGGAAATAAATTTTGGGTAATAAAGTAAGGATGCCATTTAAGTCCCTTATTTTATTTATTTTTTTCAATTTATAATACTGTAGTTGTTATTGATTGATATATTAATGTGTTTATCTAGTCAGGATAAATGAATACAATATTATGTTTAGTGTATTGATAAATAATTTATTTTTTTCATTTAAATAATAAAAAATTATTATTTTAAATTATGAATATGAGAATTTAGATTTTAATTTAATGGGTTTAATTTTATTTTAATTATAATTTTAATTAATTGTATATGGTTTTTAGAGGAGAAAAAGAAGATATGATAATCTAGGTTAGGTTATATATGTTTTATTCCAATTGAATATTTTAAAATGTAAGAGTTGAGGTGAAGTTGATTGGATAAAACATTCCAAATTATAATGATAAAATATTTTATTATCTAAATGTTGATTGATGATGTTTAATTATATTATGGTTAGTTGTTATTAAAAATATTCATATTGAAATAATGTAATTATCAACGGTTGATGATATTAAAATTAATAATGATATTAAATAAATTAGATTCACCTGATATAGAAACATGATGTGGTAATTATATAGAAAATATATTGTGTAATAAATAAATTCTATGTTATTTTTTTATGAATATATTTTGGTTAACAAAATATTATTGATAAAATTTTCAAAGGATTGATTAAAGTGATGATATGAGATTTCAGAATGTGATTTTTATATGTATATATGTTAAAATTTTTGTATTCTATCAATGGATCAATACTAAATTATCTATTTTTGACATCACTACAAATTGAGTTAGATCATGCATGATCCAACATCCATACCATATTAAATTCCTTGTGAACATGGACATCTACGTTTCCATGAATAGTCCTTTACTGACCTCTTATATTACATATAAAAGTAGTTATATTCATTTTATGGATATAATATGACATTGATAAATAAATATATATATATATATTAATTTAAGTTATTAAACTACCAAAAAATTTAACTTATAGATTATTTGACATATCAAGCAAGTTATTGGTTGCAGATTTGACTTAAAATATAGTTTTGTATTGTGTTTTAGTTTTACGGTTTTATGTACATTTAATTTTTAAAATAAAATATTTAAATACCACATTCAACAAGTTAAATTCATTGCCTAAGGCCTATTGGATTTATGATTCAAGGGTCACTCTCAATCTAACTGTTGACTCAGAATGGGTCTTATCATGGAAAAAAATTGAAAAATATTATTAGATAATGGTTATAATAAATTTTATAGTAATAATGAGGGAGGATTAAAATGGGTCAATATGTAAATAGTATATTAAATACAATGAGAGAATTTTGTCTAAGGAAACTACAAAATGGTGTGGAGGTCAATGGCTAATAATGTAATAACCTTGTTTGTTTTTTACAATAACTAAGGGATATATAATAATATTTATGTTCCATTATTATGTTGGTAATTTATTATATTGTAATGATTCATGATGATTCATATGTTGATTTGAAATTTATTAATATAAATATTTTTTTAGAGATTTAATATTTTACAAAATATTTAGGGTTAGGGTTTCTTTATGTATCTCATAGAATTGTATTTTAAATGACATGCATGTATGTTTTATTGTAATATCTTTATCTGGGTGCTACATGTTAGTGCCCTGAGCTAGTTGTTCACATTACCTCAAGCGCACCTCCACATATTCTAGAGGTTTCCGACTAGTAGTGAGGGTTATATAATTCATTCATGGGGATATTATACCCTCAATTATTGGATTAAAATACTAGTAGAAATAATATACAATAGTGTAAGAAATATATAATAATAAAAGCCCCTATATGTCAGGGTAAATATGGCCAGAAATACAATATCCAACTAGAATAGAAACATTCCATGATAATGTATGTGTCATGTGTATAAAATGAAAAATGAAGATAAAAACATTGATGACTCCAAAGAGGGTCCCGAACCACATTTAGTTCCTTCATTCAAGCTCAATTCCCAAATTGTCCATATAACACTGGGATTTTTCCATTAACATGCCCTATAATAATAATGTCTATTTGCGTACCAATTAGGGATCCTGAATAGCGTGCGAGTATGATTCATTAGGGCACCACTAATGGTGTTTAAAAAAATATCCATTAAAAAATATTTCATGGAGTTGTATAAAAAAGTAATTATAATGCGTAATAAAACAGTTATCACATTGTCAATTAATCATTATTGAATTATATGATCCTTGAGTTTTTGTAGACAGTGATACCTCTATACCTACTTTGGCCCATGATAGAGTCCAAATTATCCCTAAAGGATATCACATGTCTGAATTTCCATGTTAGAATTCTTATTTTTACAAATGAATGACCATATGAATATTCCTTAATTTAAAAAATGGAATAACCATATTACAATTTGTTATTTCCCAAATTAATGTCCATATTACCATTCATTAGTTCTCATGATTGAATGACCATGTTACCATTATTTATTTCACAAATTAATGAATATTTTACAATTAATAAATTATCACAATTGAATGACCATGATACCATTATTTAACTCAAAATTGAATTACCAAGTTACCATTCATAAATTCTCATAATTGAATGACCCTGTTACCATTATTTATATCAAAAATGAAAGACTATGTTACAATTCAATAATTTTATAATCACATGAATCATAATAACAAAATATTATATATGTATCAACCACCAATTAATTAATTCAATAAATAATAAATCATTTCACAATTCAAATATTCAATAATTAATTCACCAATTAATTCTTCAAAACATAATTTTATTATCTCATAATTATTTATCCAATTAACATCATTAATATAAAAAAATTAATTTCTATAGTTAATTATACCTAAATTATATAATTACATAATTACATAATTAATTAATTTATCAAATTACATAATTCCATTGGGAAATTCAATTGCTAATAAAATATCGGAATTCTACAATTTTCATGCACGAAATCAAAATCCCGACTATGGGATTCTATTATTTGTCTGCATAACATTAACTAAAGATAAAGAAATTTCCAAGCAGACAATTACCATAGGGAAAGATGCGTATGGTTTCCAAGAGGTTTCTAGATCTAGATTTATCATGACCGAATCCAACAATGCAATTTCTCAAGGGGTTTTCCCACAATAGGTTAGGGAAGAATGAAGAGATGGAGGAAATCCTACTACGAAGACTTATCTAGAATTGATCATATAAAAAAGTTGACTAGTATAGGTTTTGGCACTCCAAAATCACATAGAGGATCTTCCTAGTTTGATAGGATATATGGTTCCATGGGTTACATCAAAAATCATTTCCATAGCAACATTGAAACTATAGGTTGGTCATTTAAGTGGTGTGTAATTTAGTTACATGTTATGTAAGGATTTTTATGGGATTTAGTTATGATATCCATCACCTCATATTTATTTTATTAAAAATCATGAAAAATTGAAGGATGTGTCATCTTCTTACGCATAGTGTAAATGTTATGCAGCTGTTTTTCGTCCCATTTTCGCTTTAAAACATCTTAACTACCCATGAGCCCATTTTTAACACATGAACCATTGATACCCAGAATCTATTAATTTAAACAAGCATATATCACCAAACATTTGGTCATTTTCTCTAATATAGGAACTACGAATCTAAACATTACTAGTCAAATAAGGATCAAATGAAAAAAACATACAGAGAAACAAACTTGAAAACATCAGTATCATACAATCTTTTTTCATTATAATAGATCATCAGAGAGTTCCACTTCCAAGCATCTCTAAGATTTTTTTAAAATAGATTGGGCCATTGATCCTACTTATACGCAACCATTTTCCTTTTTTTCTCTTTCATATGATCATGTTTCCACAATAAATAAATTACCAACATGGCCTCTCCCCAAAACACTTTCTCACTATGATCCAATAATTTTATCAAATGCTCGACAAAGGAAACATCAATATGAAGATCAATATCTTCCACCTAGATCACATAGGAGGGGTGGGGATGATACTTCCATACTTTTGATACATGGAAAAAATCATGCATAACACTATATTTTTTGTGGAAGATCTAATTGGTATGGTACTGGCTCGATTCACACCATTACTTCAAATGGTCCAACGAACCTGAGAACTAACTTTTTCTACCTTTGTATCCTATTGTGACCCAACCTAGGAAACACTAAAAGGAATACATGATAACCCTCTATAAACTCTAGGTGTTGTCACTATACATCTACATATGACTTATTTCTACTCTAATTCATACTGAAATGTTTCGAAATTAGCTGAACCAATTCCGACATCTCCTACACAAGACTCGATCACAACAACTATGACTCACCATCCGCCATCAAAAATATTAGTGATCTCTATAACCTTCCATAATGATCCTTGTATGGTTCGATCTGTATAAATTTCTAATAAATATTTTCTTAGGAAAAAACCACTAATTACAAGTGATTCTATTGAAATCATCATAAAATAATAATACACGCCATCAACTTATCCTCAAGAACCTTTATAGTACACTCTGATAGACCATCTGTCTGTGGGTGGAAAGACATACTCAATAACACCAATGTCCCAAGATCTTTCTAAAATCCCATATCAAAACATTTTTTGAATCATGAATCCTGATAAGAAACTATAGTATATGGAACATTGTGTAGATGAACAATCTAACAAACATACAAATCTCCTAGATTCTCTATAGATAACGTCTCCTATATAAGCACGAAATTTTATAATTTTGTCATTTGATCCACAACCACCCAGATAGTGTCATTATTCCTTGGTTTCATTCTTCCTTGGTGTATTTGGGAGACCCACTACAAAATCTATTGTCATGTCACCCCAATTACTCTATATAATGGTTAATAAATGATGAAAACATCCAGGTCAATGATGCTTTATCTTCACGTACTGACAGGTGTAACATTGTGTAATGAAACCTACTATTTCTATTTTTAAGCATGGCCGCCAAAACTGTTTTCAGAGGTCATATTACATTTTAGTCCAAAATAAAAGTACCACCACTTTTAAGGCATCAAATTACCTCACGAGATCTTATTTCATTCTCATAGTCACAAAAACATGATTCTTGATGTTGATAATCTCATCCTCATCTATGCTTCAATCAGTAGGTGACTCCCCACCTTCCTGGTGTTCCCAAAATTATAAACATTCAAGGTCCTCATAATTCTTATATCATATGCATAAGAAAAGTGTATACTCCACCCAAAACGAAATTAAATACATCTACCTCATGTTCTCATGAACCACAATTTTCATCTCATCCAATAAATCCATCATCTTAAACTCATCACTTGACTCCCAAATCATATGAGTAAGTGTATTCCTACTCAATGTTTCAGCCACATTGTGTCCATTCCAAGGAATATATAACATCTCATAATTAAAAAACTACATATATTAAACCAATCTATACTTCCATAGATTTATATATCTTTTCGAAAGGACGTTCCTTGAGATCTTATGGTCTATATGACCAGAACAATTTTTACCGAATAGATAATGTTGCAAAAAAATTAAATCATAAACCACTACTACTTAATCGAAGTCATGAATAGTGTAGTTTAGTCCATGTGGCCTCAACAACCAATACCCATATGTCACAACTCTAATTCTAATCCTGGATGAATCACAATAGATTCTGTACTTCTCACCTGGCTCAAGGAGTATTATGATCAGTTTCGAAGTTATGTTTTTCTTCAAAACATGGATGGAATTATTACATGAAACATACAAATAAAACTATATCCCCTTCTTGGTCAATCATTAAATTGAAATTGTCAAATTGGAAATTCTTTGGATGAACCTCTTCTAATATCCAACAAACTCTAGAAAGTTATGGATTTGGAAAATATTCTTGGGGTTCTACCAAGAAACCACTACCTATACATTCTATTGATCTACAAACACACCTTCCTCGGAGGTAATGTGACCCTTTATGTGTACGTAATTGATCCAAATAAAAAAATTAGACTTCATAGAATATAGTTTATGCTCTCTCGATGTACTCATGAGGATTTAAATATATTGGGCATGATCTGGATGAGTCTTGGAGTACAATATTATGTCATCCAAAAACACCACCACAAATCGATCTGTGTGCTAAAGGAAGATCATCTTCATCAATACCATGACCACTAATACTGAATTCATCAATCCAAAAGGAATTATGATGAAATCATATAAGCCATACCTGCTTCTAAAATCATTCTTCGATATATCAAAGGCAGGAACTCTCAACTAATGATTCCCTAATCTTATGTTGATCATTAAGAATACACAAGCTCATCTCAACTGGTCCAATTGATCACTGATATGTAAAAGAGGATATCAGTTAATCACATGCATCTCATTTGACATTGGGTAATCAATGAACAAGAAGAAAATAAAATTATCCTTCTTTTCATACCACATAGGTGATACTGAAGGTGACGTACTTGGACAGATAAATCCTTTATCTTTTAACTCCTCCAACAGAGTCTTGAGCTCTTGAATTTATGTTGGTGCCATTCTATACGGTGGAATATATACTAACTCAGCCCCTATCATGAGATATATAGTGAATTCCATACCCTTCATAAGTAAAAGTACTGATATGTCTTTAAGAAACACATCTTGAAACTATTCCATTACTGATGGAAAGAAGCCAAGATGTACTCCACCATCAGATAGAAAGAAACTAGTAACCTAGGCTATGATATCTCGTAGTTTTAGAGTAATTGGCTATTCCTGGCCTGCATGGATACCGCACACCCAATGGTGAATTTATAGGTTTCTCATATGATATGTATAAGTCTCTCTCCTTTCGTAATAATCTACATGGATGTGGTATACGACTGGCTTGTCCATATCCATAATTAGGTCAAAGCCCAACATGTAAGGAATATAGAAATCCAACATAAAATGATATTATATGATTTCAAGATAGCATCCCTTACATATAAATATGTATCCAAACTATAATACCAACAATGTATCGATAGTGATTACCCCACACAAAAACTCTACCACCAGGATCAAAACCATTAACATGTTTTTTAGAAATAAAGTAAAAAGATAAACCGATATAAAATAAGGCCCTTGATAATATAGATTCCACAATAATAGTACCTCTTACTATCAAAGGTCTAGACTCTCTATCCATAAGTGTGGGGTTCACTACATTGAGTTTTCATACCCCTCTCCCTTGTGATGTAGTTTGAATACCCTGAGTCATGCCACTTTGCTGATATGGGAATTATTTCCTGAAATCACAATGTCATTTTCTATACTACCTCAGCCAATATAAATCTAGCTTCTAGCTAAGAAAATTGTATAATATATCCTTTCCACAATCTGGACCTACCCTGCTCTACCCCCGCAAACTGATTATCGTTGTGTCATACATCTCTTCTAAAAATTCTACATCTTGATGGATTACCAGCACAATACTGGTGGTCGAGGACAGTATCTATGATAATGGAATGTACTACCACACTGCTAACATATCACTCCTATATTTTACTATTCAAATGACACTCCTATGTGTACTCTACTCTCCCCTAATATGGATAAAGATATTATAGAGGCACTTCCTTCTCATGGAATTCACACCTCTTGGTCATCCAGTATTAATTGTTCATCCTGCACTAAAACCCTTCTTCAGGTTCTCCTTAACTATGAAATCCTAATCCACCACCTCAGCAAACTTCTTTTATCAAAACTGGTTAACTCAGAAATTAATATAACACTTAATTTCTTTCTAAAAGTGTCACACTTTAGTTGTTTCAAATTCTGTTAATGTTAGAGACAGGAACTATAGGTTTGTAAAGCGTCCAACATAATCCATTATAGACATGCTTCCATGAGTTAGATGCATCAACTATGCTACTCTGTTCTTTCTTAGTTTCTCCGGGTTGAAGTGATCTAATAAAATCTCCAAAAATTCATTCCACAGTGTTTTATAAAAATTTCCATCCCACACATGAATATACAACCAGCGTTTTACTGATCCTCATAGCATATAAGTGAGAAACATTACCCTCTTCTTTGTAGGGATCTCCATATGGTATGTATCTTATGAATAGACCCAACCTAGAACTCATCACCCTTAGGTCCACCCTCTCTAGTAAAATTTGGAAGGTTGATAAGTAGAACTACCCCATAAGGATAGACATACTCATCACAACCTACCCTGGGTATCCTTCCATGAACTACATGAAGCGAATGAAGTTCTCTCAAAACATCTCCCATGCTTCCTCACCCAAGTGTATCTGTTCCTCAAGTTCCATTAATGTTAAAGAATAGCCATCAATATTATAACATCCCATGTAATTGAAGAATATGACATTTTTATATTTAAAAATATTATTAAATTAAATATTAATTTTACTTTAATGGGGATTATATATTCGATGGTGTATCCGACATGCATCAATAGGTTTCTCCAAAATCTCTTGTTTCACACAAGGGTGGGTCATACTGAAAGATAATAATATAATATCATTATTCTAAATTATAGTTAATGCCTAGTCATTGTATGGGTGGGAATGAACAAAAATAAAAATATTATGATTAAACATGTTGGTTAAATGTTTTTAAATTTATCCAGTAAATTTGAGAGGCTTAAAATGAGAATGAATCATATTTTAAGCATAAATTCAATAATATTTTTTAAAACGTAGTTTTACCACCATTTGATGGTGAAACCTTTTTTAAATATATTTTTTTTAACTTTTATATGTTTCATTTGACAAAATAAACATATTCATTAGAATGGGGACATCAAAATTTAATATGCATAAATTTATGGTATTAATCTAATTTAGTTAATTTTTTAATGAATAGTAAAAAATACTACATTTTAAGGAAAAACTAAATTTTAATCAAATTTATTTATAATAATATATTGGTAATTTAATTGGTTTTAATTTTTAATTGGATTATATTTTTACCATTTAATAAAATTTTGGTCATTATAACTATTTTCATTTTGAAATCGGACAAAACACATATCAATATTTTGGTATTTTTTACTCCCTAAAAACATTTTTTTGGTTTTGACAACAGGAATTAAATTTAAATTAATTTCTGAAACTTCTATGTTTTGATTTTGAAAAAATATATTCCATATTTTAAATAAGGAGGTCCAAGTTATTTGAATAGGTAACTTCTATTTTTGGACATTTTGAATAGTAACTGCAGTTAAAATAATTACCATGGTTAAAAGGTAAATCCGATAAATAAGGGTAACAAATAATATTATAATAATATTAAATTACCCTAAAACATGTCCTAACCATATTGGATGAGATATGTCCAACCGTGAAAATCCTTGTTTCTATTTTAGGATCTCATGAAGCCACATGGGTGTGAAAATGACATTTAATTATTTTAAATTTAATGTTATGAAAAATATAACCTAAACATATATCTTTTACTAAAAATGTTTTTATATGAGGGTATATAAGTGATCTATTCGACTATAAACATTAATTAAAAATATAAAATGATTTCTTACATCATGTTATTTTAATTATTTTTTTATACATCAAATAATAAAATTTATTTATGAAGCAATGGTGGTATAATGATTACACGATTAACGAATGATTTAAATAAATGAGATTTTAAAAAGTAAAATAAATTTATATTTAATATTTTTATGCCATAAACGATTTTTATGGATGATTATGACTTTTTATCTTGGAATTAATAATTTTATTTTTGAATAATCATGTTTTTATGGATTTTTATAAAGTCATGATATGAATATTATAAAAATTGATATAAATGAGTTTATAAAACATTTATATTTTTATTAAATTATATAATAGCCATAAAAATATATTATATTGAAACATGACTTATATATTGTTTAATATTTCATCAATGAACCACTTTAGGTTCTATTTTCATTTTATTGTAACTATATTAATAATATACTATGAATATATAAAAAGATATGGTAAAAGTTAAATTAGATAACTAAGGCTTAAATCTAAATGATAAGGTTAATTTTGTAACCTAAACTTTTCTAAAACCTATTTTATTAGATGATTTATTCCAATAATCATTATATATATTTATATATATCAATTTTATTTTATTATAATTTGAAAATAAAATAATAATAAAATAATGTTTCAAGATATTCCTAAAGTGCACCTCCCCCCTCTTATAAAAGGAATACACCTATAACTCATTACTCACATTTATAGAGCCTCTTTATTGTCCAGAAGCGTCTAAAATAATCTCCGAACATAAATTTCCTTCCACATAGAAGCCTTACTCTAGGAATATTTAAATTCATGAAATCCATTTGGCTCAAATCAAAAGAAGTTACCCAATTTGAGGTAACGTCATCTCTCAAGTTCCTTTCCATTATTTTTAATTCTTCACTCATTGTGAATTTATTATTAATCCTTTATATAAAAAACCATTATCATAAATATAATTTCTTTTTTATGAGAATTATTCTAAAAACACTTAAACACACCTCCGTCTAATGGTTATAGAACATACTATTTCTGTGTATGGTGATCTAATGCCTCACGAAACGATAATGGTTTAATATTCTCTTACCACATCTCATGGTAAATATTATGATGGAAATGTAATTATATATTCTATATATTTTATTTATTTTATCTATATTCTTCTATAATTATCTTTTATAACAAACCATTATGATTCTCATGTTGTTTAAATATGCAAATTTCATTTGAGTAAGTGTGGACTACCACCCCCTCAAAGTGATATGACTCGTTGATGCTAGACATGTAATGTATAAAGGATGAAAATAATGAAATTATGTAACATATATATTATAATTTAATTATAATATACCTATTTATCATTTAGTTTTAAATCCTTTAAATATGAAAAAGAAATGATAGTATTGGTCATGCTTACATACGGCTTACCATCTCCATGAATGGTGCATTTCATTTCTTATCTCCAAATGTTATGGAATATTATAAATACATATATACTAGATATAAATACTTATATAATTTATATATATGATAATTAAATCATGAATATGATTCTGTAGATAATGGACTTTTGACCACATGGATTATTTGTAATTATGACAAGTACATTTTTGACTCAATTATCCAATATCGAAAAAATAACCAATATAAAAATAAATAATTATGTATATTTATATTGTGGTAAAAATTGATATAAAAGGAATAGTAAACTTGAAAATGTTTCTTAAAAAATTATAAAATATCAAATTTTATTATTCTAGAGGAACAAGGAACGTACATGACAAATCTGACTCATGGTAAGGGAACCTTTCACCATCCTCTTTTAGTCAAAGACATATTTTTTATTATGTCTTTTAATTTAAAATTTAAAATGTTTGGATATGGTTTTCTATATCCTTATTTCTAACCATTTTATGTCCAAGTGATGAGGGACCCTTTATTTTCTCATCGACTCATTTTTTGAATTTTTATGTCATGTCGTTAGGCTGCCGAATTTTTGTAAGGGAACTTCTAACCTCAATTTTTTTTCTTTTGAGTATACATATATTTCTTCATTATGTAGTTCTATGAATGTGTGTGAATGACCATTGATTTCTTTACCCTTAATATTAACTTATATTGGTTTTATATATTTTTTTCACACATATTTATGTCAGTGATTTATCCTTAATGTAATGATATGATCTTTTTAAGGCACTTCGTCTCAATTTCCTTTCATTGAGGTATGTTTTGATAATATACACCTTCTTCTTTAACATGGTGTATAATAAACAACTTTTTCAATTACATTCATTCAATGGTAATATTTTTTCTATGATGTAT
Organism: Viscum album; assembly: GCA_963277665.1. Classification (NCBI taxonomy): domain Eukaryota; kingdom Viridiplantae; phylum Streptophyta; class Magnoliopsida; order Santalales; family Viscaceae; genus Viscum; species Viscum album. Next base: position 509,767,205 of record OY728142.1, on the reverse strand, counting down.
TTTACTAAATGATAATGTGAATATTTTTAACATATATGGGGATAATGACCTCTCAGCTGCCGTGATAGTTTTTGGCTTCCACTATAATCCATAATGTTTTTAAAAGGAAAAAAGAAATCCAATATTAAATTTTTGGTAGTTTTGGTATTGAAAATGGGTTTTGAAATGGATAGAGTATTTCAATATCTTGAACTGATTTCTTGTAATTTCAAATGAAATTTTATTAGTGAAATTTTCTTATTTGCACTATTTTATGTGATATGATTATATAATCTTACTTGGACATTTATCGGGGTGCTACATGATAAACCAATGATGAGTGGTTACGTGATAAACAAATGAAAATTGGTGGCATGATAAACCAAATGATGGGTGGTTCTGTGATAAGCCAAGGACGGGGGGGTTACGTTATAACCTCCTATGTATTGGGTATAGTAGTCATTCGTATGGCTATTTGATTTGTAACAATGATTTGTGTAATTCTTTTTTATGGTTATTCCATATATGTATGATTATGTCCCATGTTTAACTTTTATATTCTATATGTTTCATTATATGGGAATTATGGAAATCTTTTGGTTACAAAAATTTAAGCAACGCACTTTTATTCAGTGAAGAGTATTTACTACTTCATAAAGGTGAAACATATTACTTATGATAATGTTATCATGGTTTACATGTAGTTTTGAATAACTAATAGTTTTACTTATTTTTGTACACCTTATTGATCTTTTTGTGCTCATCCCATGTTTTGAAATGTTTTTCACAGGATTTAATGGTGAATTGAGTCAAGGATGGGATCATAGAAAAGATGTGATGTTTTAAGCATGAAACAAAACCTTGTTCTTTTTTAAAAAGTTTTAATTTTATTAATGAAAATGGATATTGAGTAGAAGTGTCTACATTGTAATAATATTGTATTTATTTATATGTTCTAACCTAATTCTCTGAATCTCTAAACCTAAAAATATCCTCAATGTGAATTGTTAACTTAATTCAAGACTATGTAATGTTTAATGTCGGGTCCTTATAGTTGGTATCAGAGCTAGGTTTAGACAAAATTTGGAGTTAGGATATTGTTTATATAATATCTACAAATGATTTTAACTTTTACATGATATAGAATTAGATGATTATGATGTTTTTTTCTTTTAATATATGTTTTTTAAGAATAGTTTTCTGTATAGGAAAGAGGGAAACAATTCTAGGAAAGCATACGGTGGAGAATAATCCTCCAAAACATCATCTTGAGATGGTTAGAATTTGAACCAAACTGTTTGTTGATGTAATGAAATAATTGAATCAGGATATAAATGGTGGCGGTATCCATGCATGGGATCAACTAGATCAACCACATAGGAACATTTCTATAGTAGAGCATTTCATGAGGCAACATCCCCAATCATTCAAAGGATCATTTGACTATGTTCAAACTGAAGAGTGGATCAATGCACAGGAAAATATTTTCAATGTCATGGGATGTACAAACAATCGAATGTTTATTCTTGTTTTCTATTATTTTGAAGGATAATAAGATCTTTGGTAAAAGATTGTTAAAAATATCAGGGGTAGGGAGAAGATTGATGTTATTGGTTGTGAAAAATTCAAAGGTATGTTTCTGAATAAATATTTTCCTATGGTGGTTAGACATTGGATGGAAGAAAACTCTTGCAATCGAAGTAGGAGGATGAATTAGTGGCTGCTTACGAAGAAACATTCACTCTACTAGAAAGGTAGGCTCCAAATTTCATCATAGATCCTGATAGTAAGATAAATCAATTTTACTATGGACTGATTCCGCAATATTGAATATCATTAGCCTTAAGAAAATCCAAAATCTATAAGAAACTTTTCAGATTTGTCAAGAAGGTAGAAATGGAGTTTTCTGATGATCAGGTGTTCTCGGAGAGAATGGAAAAGAAGTGGTCCAGTTGGCAGGGAATTGGAAAGTATTCATCAAAGATGCTAGGAGGTAAGAAAATTAAATTTCCATCTTGTGAGAAGTGTGGTAATAATCATCTGGTAGAATGTTTAAAAAAGTCTTGGATGTGCTTTTAGTGTGGTAAGACTGGTAATATTGCTTATAATTGTATGGAATATGATCAATAAGGCATTGAAATGGCAGGAGTAAAATTTTTTGGTTGCAATGAGTTTGAGCATTATGCCAATGTGTTTTCAAAGTTGATAACCCACGGTGGAACCCAGCGAGATCAAAAGTAGAAGGGTGTGGTGAAATATTTTTCTACTACTATTGATGTGGGACCATCAAATTAAGTGGTATCTAGTACTTTTTTTGTATTATTTTCTCAGATTATGCCAATGTGTTGTTTGATTCAGGGTCTACAAATTATTTCATTTCTGAGAAATTTTTGGGTAAATTTGGAATTTCACCTCAAGATATTAATCCATAAATTATGTTAAAAACAATCCGGGGAAATGTAGAGGAAAAAATAAATTATAAGAATATTCCTATCCATATTTTTGGAAATAATTTACCTACAAACCTTTCTTTTTTGCCTCATGTTGAGTTTGATGTTATTTTTGGAATGTATTTTCTTTCTGTTTACCATGCTTGGATTGAATATAGAGCTAAAGAGATTTATTTTCTAAAAGTCTTTCAGTTTGTATACAAGAATGAACCCTAATCTTTAATAACAAATTAGGAAGACAAGAAACATATTAAAGAATGAAATGACTGTTACCTTTCACATATTTCTAAGAAAAATGAACTATTTAAATTAATGATGTGCCCATATTAAATGAGTATCTTGATGTTTTTCTAGATGATTTTCCTAGTATTTTACCTAATTGGGAAGTTGAATTTACTATTGACACCGTTTCTTATGCTAATCCAATTTCAAAACCCCCATATCTAATGGATCAAATTGAACTTTTAGAGTTATGAAACAACTATAGGAGTTGTTAGATAAAGGTTTAATTAGACCCAGCATATCACCATGGGGTGATTCAGTCTTTTTTTATAAGGAATTAATGTTCAATAAGACTTTTCATTAATTATAGATCATTGAATAATATCATCATTAATAACATTTATCTATTCCCTCATATCAATGATTTTTTCAATCATCTCAGGGAACTCAATTTTTTTCGAATATTGACTTGAGATCAAGGTAACATCTGTTGAAAGTAAAGGAATCAGACATTCCAATGACAACCTTTCGTACTAGATATGGCCATTATGAATTTTTAGTAATTCCTTTTGGGTTCACCATTGCACCTGTTGTATTCATGGATCTTATGCATAAAATTTTCCATGAGTTCATGGATAAGTATGATGTTGTACTAATTGATGAAATTTTAGAATATTCTAAAAGTAAATAGGAACATAAGATTAATTTAAGGTTTGTCTTGAAAAACATAAAAGAAAGGAAATTGTATTGGAAATTTATCAAGTGTGAGTTTTGGTTACAAGATTCTTTTTCCTAGGTCAATTGTTTAAAAAAATGGCATAACCATTGATCCTTCTAAAACAAATGTTGTTGAAGAATGGCCATGACTCATTAATATAACTGAGATTTGAAGCTTTCATGGTTTGGTAGGCTATTACTAAAGGATTGTTGAAAAGTTTTCATGGTTATTGAGCCCATTGTCTAAGCTCACTTGAAAAGGAGTTAAGTTCATATGGACAAAAGAATGTGATGATTTCATTCATGAATTGAAAAGAATATTGAGGATTTCTCTAGTTTTGGAATTACCATCAAGATGAGATGAATTTATTATCTACAGTGATGCTTCTTTGAAAGGATTTGGTTGTGTCTTAATGCATAATGATAAGGTAATTTTTTCTGATTCACGTTAGTTAAAAACTCAAGAGTTAAATTACATTAAAAATGATTTGGAATTAGCTGATATTTTTTTTCCTTTAAATGTTTAGAGGCATCATTTGTATAGAGTAAAATGTGAAATATATACTAATGAAAAAAGTTCGACGTTTATATTCCCTCAAAAAGAATTTAACATTATACATAAGAAACACATAGAATTAATCAAGGATTATTATTGCATGATTCATTACCATCCTGTGAAATAATATAAAGTGGCTGATGCTTTAATTTGAAAAAGTAATGCTACAATAACCGTGTTAGGTTTGGAACAAGATCCATTGATTAATAATTGGATGAAATTTGGTATATAAGTTTTGGGTGAAGGAAATTCCTCTGTTTTTTTTCAGGTGTCCATGAAATAATATCTATTTGACATAATTAAAAAATCGTAGAAGGAAGACCGTTAGTTGTAGAAAAAATTATACATGGTTAAGAGGGGTATGTTTTTTGAATTTAATTTTAACAATGATTTTATTTTGAGATTTTGGAAGATATTATGTGTTCCATGTTATTCAATGTTGAAGAAAGAGTTGTTATGTGAAGCTCATAATAATCTATTTTCAGTTCATCTCGGCAGTAATAAGATAAATGAGATCATTGGGAGTATTACTGGATGGAATGAAAATAGATATTGATGACATTACAATAATGTGTTTGACATGTCAATAGGTTATAGTAGAGAAACAGTTACTAAAAGAGATGATTCATCCTTTATTGGTGCCCGATTAGAAATGGGGAAATATATCCATGGATTTAATTTTGGTATTACTGAAGACATCTCTAGGTAATAATTAAATCTGTGTTATTGCTGATAGATTGACTAAATCTACTCATTTACTTCCCATTTGACATACTTTGCCTCCAGATCAACTTTCTCGGTTGTATGTTAAAGAGATAGTGATCTTTCATGGAGTTCCTCTCTCCATTGTATCTGATCATGATCCCATGATTACTTATAACTTTTGTAAAGGCCTTTAGAAGTCATTGGGTACTGAATTAAATTTTAGTATAGATTTTCATCCTCAATCAGATGGGCAATCAGAACAAACTATTCAAACATTGGAAGATAATATACGTGCTTGTTCAATGGATTACCAAGGAAGTTGGGACCAATATCTTTCTTCAGTTGATTTTTTATAATAACAAATTTTATTCTTGTATTAAGAAGGATCCATTCGAAGAATTATATGGGAAGTGGTGTGGAACTCCAGCTACATGGGATAAAGTAGGTGAAAGGAAACCGATGGAGCCATAATTAGTACATGAGATGGCAGAGATAGTACATTTGATATAAAAACACATAAGGATAGCGCAGAGCTAGCCAAAAAGTTATGTGGATAACTATAGGAAAGATCTTTCTTGTGAGGCAGGGGATCATGTTTTCTCCCTGTTTTTCCATGGAAAAGTTGGTTGTGTTTTGGAGAGAAGGATAAGTTGACTCCACGGTTCATTAAACCTTATGAAATTCTGGATCAAGTTGGATTAGTTTCTTACCGAGTATCATTACTTCCAATTTTATCATAGGTACACAATGTTTTTCATGTTTCCATTTTAAGATAGAATATTCTGGATCCATCTCATGTTTTGAGTCCAGAAGTAGTTCAGTTGGAAGATAATATTTTTTATAAGGATCAAACAATCTATATTCTTGAGCGTAGAGAGAAAGTGATGTGGAATAAGGTGATTTATATGGTTAAGGATTTGTGAAAAAACATATAGTTTAATAGGAAACATTGGAATCTGAAAATTATATGAAGGATAAATACCCCCACTTATTTGATAAGTGCGTGTAATTTTGAGGATGCAATTCCCAAAACGGGGGAAGGATTTAACATCCCAGGTAACTAATGAATACAAAATTTTAATATATTTTTAATATTTTTCAATTAAACCTAAATTTGAAATTAAAGGGTATTCTATGTTTGATGGCATACCCAAAACTCAACAATGTTTTTTTTAAAGATTATGTTGCACACAAGGCTGAGTCATACTGAAAAATAATAATATAATATAATTATTTTAAATTGTAGTTAATTCCTAGTCATTGTATCAGAGAGAATGAACAAAACTAACCATACTATGATTAAAAATATTTTTTAAATGTTTTTAAATTTATACAACAAAAATTATAGGATTAAATTAGAATTGATCTAATTTTATGTACAAAGACTCTAATATTTTTTAATGGTACTTTTATCGCCTTTTGATAAAAAATCATTTTAAAATCATGTTTTTGAAACTTTTATATGTTAAATTTGACAAAATAAACTTCTTATTTAGAATTCGTACACCAAATTTTACTTTGGATAATTGTTTGTATTTTTCTCATAATGTTCATTTTTAATGAATAGTAAAAGTACTGATTTTTTTTGTAAAAATTGAATTATAATCTAATTTATTTATATAGTAATATTTTACATTAAATTGGTTTTATAATTTAATTGGATTTTATTTTTCCCATGTAATACAATTTTTATCATTATATGTAATTCCACATTTAAAGTGGACATAAACACATGTCAATCTTTTGGTAGTTTTTATTTCTTGAAAACACGCATTTTGGTTTTGACAAAGTGAATTAATTTTAAATTAAATTTTTGAAAATTATGTGTTCTGAAGTTGTAAAAATGTATTTCATTTTTAGAATCATGAGGTCCAAATTTTTTAAATAGGTTTTTTTATTTTTATAAATTATGAATAGTTATTTCAGTAAATATTTTTTTTACCATGGTTCAAGGGTAAATCTAGTAAATAAGGTTAAAAAATGATATTATAATAATATTAAATTACATTAACACATGTCCTAAACCCATTAGACGATATATTTCTGATTCTAGTCATCCTTGGGTCGATTTTGGGATCCCATGGAGCCACTTGGTTGTGAAAATGATATTACATTACATTTAATTAAATGTTATATAAAATATAACCTAAACATGTATCTTTTGGTAAAAAACATTATGCAGTTACATAAGTGATATCATAGTCTATAAATAGTAATTATAAATCAAAATAAATTTCCTACAACATGGTATTTTATTTATAATTTTAGACATCATATTAATAAATTTATTTATGATATAGTGGTGATATAATGATTACCTTATTAATGAATGATTTAAATAAATGAGAATTTAAATATTAAAATAAATTTATTTTGAAACTTTTTATTCCCTACACGAATTTTATGAATTATTATGACCTGTTATTTTTTAATTAATGATGTTTTTCTGAAATAATAAAGTTGTTATGTATTTTTAAAAAGTAATGATATGAATAGTATAAAAATTGACATAAATGAGTTTTTGAAACTAATACTTCTTCATTAAATGATATAATAGTCCTAAAAGTACATGATTCAGCCCAATGACTAATATAATGTTTGAAATATAATTAATTAACTACTAAAGTTTCTATAGGCATTTTATCGTGACTATATAAACCATATAGTATAAATATACAAGAAGACATTGTAAAAGTTAAATTAGTTAAATAATTGTTAATGCTAAAAGGTAAGGTTAATTTTAGGGCATAAACTTGTATAAAACCTATTTTATGAGAGGATTTAGACCCATCCTCATATGATCTTAGAAATATATCACTTTTTTGTTATTATAATTCGAAAATCAATTAATTGTAGAATAATATTTCAAGACATTCCTAAAGTGCCCCTCCTCCATCTTATAAAAGTTCACTACCTAATACCCATTAATGAAACATCTCACACATCATGGATCATAAAAACACCCCAAAAATAATCTCCCAACATTCCTCCATTACTTCTAGAAGCCTTCCCATAGGAATAATTCAATTCAATAAATTCCTTTGGCTCAAATCAAAATATGTTACCCGATTTGAGGTAACATCTTCTCTAAGACCCCTTCCATTATTTTTACTTCTTCACACCCTATGGTCTTTTTATTCCTTGTTTATATAAAAATCCAGTATCCTCAATATACTAGTTTTTTAGGAGATCTATTCAAAATACACTTTCAAGAACCACCATCTAATGTGTATAGAACATATTGTTTCTTTGGACGGTTAACTAATGCCTCACAAAACAATTATTGTTCAATCTTCTCCTACCACCTCGTATGGTGACCATTATGATGGAACTGTAATTATATATGATATTTATTATATTTATTATATCTATATTATTTTTTAATTATCCTTTATAACATACCTTTATTATTTTAATGTTGTATAAGTATGATAATTTCCTTTGAGTAAGTGTGAACTACCTCCCCCTCAAAGTGATATGACTAATTCATGCTATATATGGAACATATAAAAGATGAAATTAATGAAGATATGTAACATATATGACATATATATTATATTTTAATTATAATATACCTATGTATAATTTATTTTCAATTATTTTAAATATGAAAAATAAATGGAAGCAGCGTTCATGCATACGTACGGCTTACCGTCTCCATGAACGGTGCATTTCATTTCTTATATCCAAATGTTATGGACTATTATAAACACATATATACTAGATATAAATACATATTAAATGGATATATATGATATTTAAATCATGAATACGATTCTGGAGATAATGGAATTTTTACCACATACACAATTTTTAATTATAACAAGTCCAATTTTCTCTCAAGTACCCAATATCGACAGAACAACAAATATTAACATAAATAATTATGTAATTTTTATGACATGGTAATAAGTGATATAAAAGGAACATTAATCATGAAAAATATTCTAAGTCAAGTAGAAATTAACTTATGTATATTATTCAGGAATAACAAAGAACATACGTGACGAAACATATTCAAGGTAAGGGAACCATTTATTGTCCTCTTTTAGTGAAAGAATTATTTTGTGTTATGTCTTCTAATTTAAATTTTATAATTTTGTATATATTTTTCTATATCCTTATTACTGTCAATTTTATTTCCAGGTGATTAGGGACCCATTTTCTCTCAAAGTCTCATTTTCTTAATTTTTAGGTGACGCTGTGAGGCTTCCAGATTTTTTTAAGGGAACTTCATAACACAAATTACATTCATTGCATTAAAGATATACTTATTGGTTCTATATTTATATGAATATTTTTGAATTAACTATGATTGTTTCCCTTCATATCCAAATATATTGGGTGTATATATGTTTGTCACATATAATTATGTAATTGATTTACCCTTAATATAATGATACGATCTTTATAAGGGGGTTCATTTCAATATCCTTTCATTGAGGCATGATTTTATAATATACACCTCCTTCTCTTACAAGGGTTATAATAAAACCCTTTGACTTTGACTTTAATTCAATGGGAATATTTTTTCTACAAATTGTTTTACTGAACAGAAAAAGGATTGTTTTTAACTTATGTGGTAAAAATGACATCTCTCCCACTATAATCATAATTTGGCTTCCACAATAAGACTTAGTTTTCTTAAAAGGAAAAAAGAAACCCTTTATTCTATATTTGGGTGTTTTGGAATTGAAAATGGTTTTTTAAATGGATGGAGTATTTCAATATCTTGAAATGGTTTCTTGTAATGTAAAATGAAATGTTATTATTGAAATATTTATATATACAATATTTTTTTGTTATGATTTTATAATGGTACTTTGACATTCGACGAGTGGTTACGTGATAAACTAATGACAGGTGGTTTCATGATAAACCAATGCCAGGTGGTTACGTGATAAATCAAATGATGGGTTTTTCTGTGATAAAACAAGATTGTATGGATACGTTATAAGCTTCAATGCATTGGGTATACAATTCTTCCTTATTGATATTCCATTTATAATATTGATTTGTGGAATTCGACCATATGGTTATTCCATTCAAATATTATTTTGTCCCAAGTTTACCTTTTATATGATACATGTTTCTTTATATGGGCTTTATGGTAATATTTTGGTTACAAATGGGTATGTAATGATCTTTTATTCAGTGAAGAGTATTTAATACATCATAAATGTGAAAATTATTACTTATGATTAGGTATTCATGGTTTATATATTGTTTTAAAAAAAACAATTTTCATTTTTTGTGTATCCCTTACTAATCTTTTTTATCCTCATCCCAGGTTTGGAAATGTTTTTCATATGATTTGAAGGTGAATATAGTCAAGGATGGGATCAAGGAAAATTTGTGATGTTTAAGCATGTAATAAAACCATGTTCTTTTTTAAAAGATATTGTTTCTTTAATGAAAATGGATAGTGAGTAGAAGTTTCTACTTAGTAATAATAAAGTTTTTATGTATAATTTTGGGGATAATTCTAAAAAGATAAAAACCTGAAAAGATCCTCAATGTGATTTATTAACTTAATTCGTGATTATGTAATGTTTAAGATCAGGTCTTTATATATCTTTTGATGTTGTCCTCTCGACAAGAATCATCAATGAGGCATATCTCTATAATACTAAACACACATCTTAGGACCTGTAATACTACCTTATCACATTTACATTAGAGGGAAAAACAAAAGATGTCTTTTCCCAATCCCTTCCAGATGGTCCAAACTAATGTGCTATTATTACCCACAACCATCCGAAATATATTTCTTGGTTAACAAGGGTAATCACATTCTCATAGTTTAGGTTTCTCATTTATACACCCTTTTTTCATATTATTGCATCAATTTTTTACTTATAATTTGGTATTATGAAGTATTTTCAATTCAACATCAGAATCCATGAAAACAGTCCTACTTCAACAACTTACCCAAAACATGTTTTTTCATGTAGGACTAAAATGATACATGTCACAAAATAATCTTGATTTTCTATAATGATGCATTCAGACTCAATTGTCATGTCATTTTAGCCACAATTTAATTTTGAGAAAATATAAGATTTATTTTTTAAATCACAATATAAGTGTGTCACTGGAGGTGAAATAATTTTCAAATATAACAAAAAACAACAACAACAACAATCCCACCACATGTACTTAATCTTTACCCCATACATTGGTTAGAAACTCCCATGCATGAACTGATTACCAAGTCCTATCTCTTCGTAGTCTTCTATGTATCCTTATCCAATTAGTAAGTCAAATAAAAAAGAAAATAAAACCCCATTGATACATCTTTGTAATGTCCCTACCTAGGTTCCACATGCTTGTTCCCTGAGACAATCTGTCAAATGACCTCAATCAAATTTCCTCATACACCAGAGGCAGTCGACTAGTATTAAAGGTATGATAATTATAAGGACCCATCCATAAACATTATATAATCATCATAAAAGTAAATAATTTTACTTTAATTTGTATTATGGTTCTTTTTAGGTATATATCTTTAGATAATTAGCTCATAACTCATACATAAGAACTTAAATATTTTAAAGTATATAGATATACTCACAATCCATTTTTTCATAAACAAAAACTTATAAAATTAACGATGGTTTTGTTTCATGTTTAAAGAAAAAAAAATTTCCTTGATCCCATGCATGATGTTATTCTTCCTTAAATCCTATTATATAAATTTCAAAACATGGGATGAGAATAAAAAATTTAGCAAGGGATACAAAAATAAGGAAAGCTATTAGTCTTGTTAATGTCAGTAAACCATTAATACTTTATCCTGAATTAATACTTATCACCTTGAGAAAGTTATAATTACACTTCAATAAATATAGGCTCAATGCTTACCTTTTTTGTAATCAAAATATTACTTTATAACCCATATAAATCAACATATAAAATATAACATATAATGGTAACTTTGTACATAATCGTATTTATATGTAATAACCATATGGTCTACTTCTATAGAAGTCACTCTTATAAATACAATAACAATATGGTCGAAATTTATACCCAATGCATTGGAGGTTATAATGAAACCACCAATCATTGGTTTGTCATGGACCATATGTTTTAAAATTATCACAGAACCACTCATATTTTTTTTATCACGTAACTACCAATCCAATGTCTACGTACCATTGTATAATCATACCACATAAAATATTACAATTATAAAAATTTTATTCATAAAACATCATTTATAATCACAAAAAATCATTTCGATATAATGAAATAGTCAAACCATTTCAAATACCAGAATACCCAAAAAGTGAACAAAGGATTCTTTTTTTCATTTAAAAACATTAAGGCTTGTCAAGGAAGTCAAATATAAGATAATGGTCATGGTAGTGGAGAATTCATCGTCGCCACATTCATTAAAAAAATTCCTTTTTTAATTTTATAAGGAATGTCGAATTATACATATAAAAATTTTTCTTTTGAAAACATTAAAATGAATTAAAATTTAAAGGGGTTGGTTATACACCTTATAAAAGAAGGTGGTGTATAAGATTAAAAATATGCCTCATTAAAAGGAGATTGAGAGGAAGTCCCTTACAGTGAGTCTAAATTGTTACACATAGTATTTATATTCCTAAATAATAAAATTAGGTTATTTTATACTTGATTTGGAAACTTTTTCTTGTTTATTATTTCTTTTATATCACTTATTACCATGTGATAAAAATTGTGTTATTATTTTTGTTCATATAAAATGATTTGTCAATATTCACTACTTGAGTCGAAAATAAACATGGTTTGATATCACGAGTATATGTGGTCATATGTCCATAATCTCCATAATAATATTCATGAAATTTTATCATTTTTATAAATAATTTATTCCTTTAAATCAATCAATGAAGTTTGTTTTAAAAAAATGAATAATGTTGTATTCATAGAGATGGTAAGCCGTATGTACTCTAGAGTAACATTTTTCATTTTTCATAAACCATTATAGAGTGATGTTAAGTAGTATTTTATCATTAAAAATAGATCATAAAATCATTAATATCATATTATTAATTTAAATATACATATATATATATATATCATAAAAGTGATATAATGAATAAAAATGAGTCACTTTTCTTCGTGGATGTGATAGTTCACATGTATGCGTGAACAACATTATCATATTTATGCACATAGAAAGTAAGAACAAAATTGATATATTATTACCTTATAATGATTAATAGGTCATTAATATCACATATGAAAATTAATTTTATATTATAACTAGTCCTAATAAGTGGTTATGAAAAAAATTAGATTGGTTTGTGGAGGTGTCATTTCACATGTATGCACGAACGAATAATTCCTTTCCCATATAATGGAAGTAGAGATGGATTTAGGTGATGATATTAACATATTAAAATATCATTATATTAATAATACTTGATTCGTTATCTCATTATGGTTGGAGGATATTTGAAGGAAATAGAAGGAGAAATAAAATTGAACTACTTAAAGAAATTGATACATCTTCTTCAATTAATCACCATTGCAGAACACATTAACACGTATAAAAAGTATGGTATGTCTAAACCAGATCATAAAAATGTGGTTTGGGATTCTGGTATGGGTTTTGGGGATCATGGATGAACTAAAAGGCTTTGGAAGTGTGAGTAATAAATTGTAATTTGTGCCTTGTATAGTAGAGCAGTGGGGAAACTATAAAATTATTAATAGTATAAAATTAATATAAATTTATTTTCAATTATATATGACCCAAAACTCATTTATTCAAAATATAATATGATTATTGTTCTAAATATTCTTAGAAAATAATATTTATACATGTAGTTAATTTATTTTAAACATTATCTTTCCAGTTCATGCTTAATTATTCTCTTTTAACATTAATTGTTGTAACAACATTTGAAAAATTAAGAGGATATATATTTTACTTATATGGTGTCAATTGAAAATAAATTGATACATTATGAACATATATAACTTATCAATGAAAACTATTAATTTTTAAATATTTTTATTATTTGTAACGAACTTAATATAATACTTCATTTTATAAAATATCAATAGTGTCAATTTTTCCACTAATCATTTCATTGAATTTTCAAAAATTTAAATAGAAAGATAACATTGAAAAAATAAATTTATTAGACTTATAATATTCTATATTCACCAATAAAATTGTTTTATATCAACAATTAGTTAAGACTATATTTATTTAAATATTATTATTATCATTTATTTGATTCTCCCTTTAATAAATCTATTATTATATCCTCATTGTTTCATTATTAAATTTAATTATTTAATTATTAAAAATTATAAATAAATATCCATTATGTTGGTAAAGTATTTATATTTATAATTACTGTTTATAGTCAAAGATATCACTTATATAACTCCATATTAAAACTGTTTTAATAATAGGAGTCATGTTTGTGACATATTTGGTTTTACATTAAATTAAATGTTATAAATCACATAGTCACACCCATGTGGCATCCAAACGCCAAAATCTCATCCCATGGATTTATTTTTTAGTCCATTACTCATAAAATAATATTTTGACTAGTTTTTGGGTAGTTTTATGTTATTATAATATTATTTTTACCCTTAATTACGATGTTATCTTTGATTTAAATTAATAAAAATAATTACTAAAGTTACCATAATATCCCAAAATAGAATGGACCTATTAACCAAATTTGTACCTTATGATTAAAAATATGGAATCCATTTTTACAAATTTAAAATAGATAATTGGTGTAAATTAATTAAAAAATTAATCAAATTGACTAAAGAAAAAATGGGTTTTTTAAGAAAATTGTTCAAAAGTTCACTTAGTTTTTTATTCATTTTCAATCTGAAATTGATTCAAATGTCAAAATTTTTATGAAATGATAAAAAATTTATTTAATTATACTTTCAAAAATATATATATAAATAATTTAACTCTATAAAGAAATTATAAAAAAAGGGAGATTAGAATTAAAATTTCATATTTTCACTATTCATTGTAATATGAATGATATCAACAATTACAAAAATTTCCACCAAAGTAAATGATGGTGTCCTGATTTTAAAGAAGAATGTTATTTTGTATGATATAACTTTTAAAAGTGAAAAAAACTATATATAAAAACGGTTCACCAACAAAAGGCTAAAAACTACCTTTTAAAAATATGAGGGTATTTTATGCTTAAAATTGGATCTATTCTCCTATAAAGCCTAAAATAATTATTGAATGAATGTTAAAATATCTAATAAACTTGTTTAAACATAACATAGTCAGATCACTTCATTCTCATTAATACAATTGATAGGTGGTAACTACATTTAAAATAATAATATTTGTAATATATTATTTTTCATTTTAACTCAGGCTTGTGTGCAACTAACATTTCAGAGAAACCCATTATTTCTTGTCAAGTATGCTATCAGATATAGAATCCCTATTAAAATAATTTTGATATATAATTTATAAATATTAATTTATTTGAAAAAAAATTATTCTATAATTACCTGGGATATTACATCTGTCCCCCCTTTTGGAAATTTTTCCTCATAATTTTATTTAGTTACAAAATATGTGAGGTGTATTTTTCCCTCATAGCATTTTTAGATTACCATGTTTACTATTAAACCATATAGTTTTTTTATAAAATTTTAACATGATGAATGACATTATTCTTCAACACTTTCTCCCTATGGTCTAGAATCTAGACCAGTTGTTCCATATAAGAAATATTTTCTTCCTGCTAGACTACTTCTTGGCTCAAAACATGATATGTATCCAGAATATACATTCATAACATTGAAACGTGAAAACAAAATTGTACCTAGGATAAACATAGACATAAATCCCCTCAGTATGCAATTGATCCATCTTTTTCAAGGATTTCATAGGTTATAATGAATCATGGACTCAACATTCCCTTATTACCAAAATGTATCCCACTTTGCCATGGAGAAATATTGATAAATAAATGAAATTCTACCTAAAAGGAAAGATCCAACATCTAGTTATCCACATAACACTTCTTCCTGCTCTGTGTTATACTCATCTTCTTTGGAATCAATAGAACATTTTCTACTGTTTCTTCTATCAATTCTGGTCCCCTATACATCCTATAACCTTATTTATCATAAAAACCTAGAGTTCGACGCCTCTTTCTATATAATTTCTCAAATGGTTCCATATATATACTAGAATGAAAAAATTTATTATAAGAAAAATCATTCAAAAAATGATATTGACCCCTAATTCCCAAATAATCCATTGAATAATCATGTAGCATATCCTCTAATGTATGAATTATTTATTTTGACTACTCATTTGATTGTGGATGAAAAGTTTTATTGAAATTTTATTGAGTACCCAATGACATCTAAAGTTCATTCACAACTTTCAAAGTGAACTTGGGATTATGATTAGATATAATGGATATGGGAACTCTATGAAACATATAAATTTATTTAATTTATAAACGATAAAGTCTATGTAGATACTGAGTATCTTGAATCAGATGAAAAAGGGCATATTTAGTCAATCTATCATCAATAACCCAGAGTGTAATTTTACCTCTAGAATTATTTGGTAATCCCACTACTAAGTCAATGAATATATTTTTTTATTTTCACATTGGAACTGTAAAAGGATGAACCTTCCCTTTCTATAACTGCCTCTCTAATTTAACATGTTGAATATCAAAAATCTTAGTCTAAGGTTAGCAATATATTTTTTTATTTAATCCCACCATTAATACGACCAAAGGTCTCTATATATCTTAGTGCTACAATGATAAAATGAAAAAGGAGAACTCTGAGCTTCACATAAAAAAAATTATTAAATTTTGAATCACAATTCACACGTAATCTCTTCCAAACCACAAACTACAGTGTTTATCAATGTAAAATTCAGGTAACATACACTTCTAGAACTAATTCTACCTTTTTTCGCGACTCATTGTCTTCTTTCTATTCCTACTTAATTATATCTATTATATGTGATTTCACTAAGGCATAAAAAATATAAATTTTCTTCACCAACAACTTCTAATATAAAATTCACCGAATCATTAACCCAAGGATCTCATTCCAAATATATAATGGTTAATGTAGATTTACATTTTTGACTCAAAGAATCAGTGAATTGTTTTCTTGGATGGTAATGAATCCTAAAATACTAATCCTTGATTAATTCCATCCATCTTCTCAGTCTCATATTCAATTCATTCTGAGTGAATATTCACTTCAAAATTTTGTGATTAGTATATATTTCACACTTTATTCCACACAAATGATGCCTCCAAATTTTTTATACAAAAAAACATTAGCTAATTCCAAATCATGATTAGGGTAATTTTACTCACGAGGTTTCAATTGAATTAAATCATAAGTTATTACTTGGTCATTATTTATTAGGAAACAACCAATTCCTTTCAATGAAGAATCATTGTAGATAAACAAATCTACACTCATAGAAGGTAGTTCCAAAACTAGAGCCTTTAATAATATTTTTTAGTTCCTAGAAACAATCATCACATCATTTTTAACAAATAAACTTAAATACATTATGTTTTAACATATATAGTGTGCTAGATATCTTCGAAACGTATTCAACAAACTTTTAGTAATAACTTTTTAATCCATGAATACTACAAATCTCTGTGATATTGGTAGGTCTTGTGAACAAATCAATAACTTTTGTTTTATAGGAGTTAATAACGATTCCATATTTAGAAACAATATGACCATGGAATGAATTTTTTTCAAACAAATTTAATTATTACTAAACCTTGAATATAGTTGATTTTATTTTAGGGTTTTTAAAACAATATTTAAGAAACTTTCATGTTCCTTCTTTCTATTAGAATATACCGAAATATCATTTATAAACACAACCACAAACTGATCTAGTAACAGATGAAAGATTTTATTCATGATATTCATAAGTACAGTAGGTGAATTAAATAACTCAAAGAGATTAACTACAAACTCATAGTCCTTATATCTTGTTCATAACATTGTCTTTTGAATTTTCTCTTCATTCACCTTCAACTGATGGTACCCAGATGTCAAATAAAACATTAAAAAAATATTGATCTCCCTAGATAAGATCAAAAAAAATATTCAATTTAATGAAAAGGATAATTATTCTTAATATTGTTGTTATTCAAATCTCTATAATCAATAAAAAGTCTCATAAAACCATCTTTGGTTTTGACAAATATTAATGGAGCACCCCACGGTGAAGTTCTAGGTTGAATGAAACCTTTATCAAGAAATTATAGCAACTGCTTTTCAATTCAACCAATTCTACATGACTTTTTCAATAATAAGGTTTATAAATAGACTTAAAATCATGAATTAAATCAATATTAGATTTAAATTCTTTATTAGGACCAATAACATTAAATTCAGCAGAAACAAATCATCTATGAATTCATTCACTATTATAATGTCATTAATAAAAAATGTTTCTTTCTTTTCATAAAACATAATCTAGATAACATTAAATACCATATTTAATAAATCTATTAGATTCTTGGTATGTTATCAAAGGTATATAATCATTGAATAAAAATTTATTTCATTGAAAATATATTTTCTCATAATAAACTGAAATCCAATCCAAACCCAAAATGATATAAAATTCCATTATGAGATCTTCAAAATTATTTATAGGAAAGACCATAAAACTACTGACAATAATAATATTCCATTAACAACTAATATCATTAATTATTCCACATGGAGTGTTTACCCAAAGTTCTATATCACATAATGAGGTGATATTTCCAATTTACTCATAATGCTCTCATAAATGAAAGAATGTGAAGATCCCGAGTGAAATGGAATATTTTAATATTTTGAAATAACTATAGCATACCTATCACAACTTCATTTGATAGTCTCACATCAATTTTAGTAGTAGAAAATAATTTTCCATGCCCTTCATCTTTTGATCATCTTGGCTTCCACCATGGGTAATCATATTTGGACACATATTTCCATAATTCCTTAACTCATTACAACTAAAACATCTTACCACCATTTTTTAATTTTTTTATGATTGTCTCACTTATAGTCATGAGCAATATGTCCAGTCTTACCACATTAGAATCTCTTCCCAGAATTTGAGATACATTCTCCAATACGATTTTTACCACACTTCTCACAAGGTGGAAATTTAGTTTTCTTACCTCCAATCTTCATTGATGAATGCTTACTTATTTCCTCCCAACAAGTTCACTTATTTTTAGAGCTCTTCTAAAATAAAAGATTATTAGATAACACCATTTATACTTTCTCATCACATCAAAAAAGTTTCTCATAGATTTTGATCTAATGAGAAGATAATTCCTTTCAATATTTTTTTTAAATCCTGAGTAAACCCAATTTATCTTACTATTAATATCCCAAAAAAGGTATAGGACATACCTTGAAAAAATGGGTGAAATTTTCTCCTTTTATAGCTATAATGTCTTTATCATTTTGTCTGAATTTGAAGAATATATTTTCCATCCTAATTCATATATCCTTAAGAATAGATTTTGAAGGAATATGTTTCTAAATTCATCCCATTACGTGGAATCAATAATTTCACTTCCTCTGATATTTTTAATAATTGACCACTACTGATTGAATTCACCTTAAAAATGATAAATAGAAATAATAACCTTTGGATTATATGAATACCCCATTATATGTAAAATATTTTCTATTTCTTTAATTCACCGTTCATTTTTTACAGGGTTAGATGATCCTATGAATTATGGAAATCATTACCTCATGAAATTCTCTACTACTGTCATATTCCACTATGGTTGATCTGGATAAACTCATGCATGGATACTACCATAATTTATCGCCTGATTAAACTGATTCATCATTGCAACAAACTATTCAATTCTGTTCCAACCATACGAGAACACATATTTTGAAGGTTTTTCTCCTCTCTATGCCTTCCCAGGTTAGTTTCTGTGTTTCCTTAGCAAAAAAACCATTCTAAACAGACATATACTATATGAATCAACAATGTAGTATTCAAATTATATAACATTTAAATTTTTTAATAAAGTAAAAATCAATTTTGGATATTCTATTAACAATATTCTAACTTCTAAAGTTATTTAAACTAATATTTGATACCAACTATAAGGCCCAAGCCTTATATGTTATATTATCAAGAGAGAAGTCAATAAATTTACTTTAATTAATATATATGATCTTTTCAGGTTTAGATAATTAGATAATTATGTAATATCTCATACATAAAAACATAAATATTAAAAATTATACACTTCCACTCACTATCCATTTTGTTTATAAAAAACATGTAAAGAGAAACATGGTTTCATTTATATTTAAACAGCATAACATTTCCTTGATCCCATTCATTACTATATTATTCTTTAAATACTATCATAAAAATTTCAATACATGGGATAAGAATAAAAATCTCCATAACGGATACACAATGAAGGAATAATATTTGTCTTTTGAACACAAGAATATCATGAATACATTATAATAATGTAATACTTTTAACCGTGAAGAAGTATTTGTTACACTTCATTGAATATAATCTCATTTCTTACCTTTTTTATAATCAAAATATTACCTTATAACCAATAAAAATAAACATATAAAATGTATCATATAAAGTTAACTTCTAACATAATCATACATATATGGAATAACAATAGTGTTGACTTCCCCACATATCACTCCTTCAAATGGAATAGCCATATAATCAACTTCCATACCCAATGCATTGGTGGTTATAACACAACCACCCATGCATAGTTTATTACGGAACCACCTATTATTGGTTTATCACATAACCACACATATTTGTTTTAACACATAACCACCCATCAAATGTACAAGTAACATATATAATTATATCACAAAATAATTGCAATTATCAACATTTCACTTGTAACATCTCATTTGAAATCACAAGAAATAATTTTATTATATTTAAATAGTCAATAAATATTAAAAATGATTTTAAATTAAAAAATACACAAAAGGGAATATGTTATATCTTTTTCAATAGTAAAACATTAAGTCTTGTAGAGGAATCCAAATATCAAATAATGGTCACGACGATAGAGAGGTTGTTATCACCTCATACATTAATAAATATTCATTTTTTCATTTTATAATGTATGTAAAATGCTTCGAATAAAAAAAATCCATTTGAAAAAATATTAATTAATTAAAATAAATGGGGTTGATAATACACCTTTTTAAATAAGGTGGATTATAACATCAAAATATGTCTCAATGAAAGGATATTAGGACGAAGTCCCTTACTATGAGTCTGACTCATCACATACAATATTTATATTCATGAATAATAAACATAGGTTAATTTATATTTTAATGAGAACATTTTTAATGTTTATTATTTCTTTAATATAACTTATTACCATGATATAAAAATTACATAATTATATATTTTCATATCAGGTATTTTGTCGATATTCAGTATTTGAGTCAAAAATGAACCTGTTTTGATATCACTAGTTCATGTGGTCATAAGTCCAGAATCTCCATAATAATATATATGAAATTATTATTATTTTTATACATGAATTATAAATTTAAATGTAACCATGATGCTTGGTTATAAAAAATGAACGATGTTATATTCATGGAGATGGTAAGTCGTACGTACGCATGAGTAACATTTTATATTTTTCATTGATCGTTATGGAAAGAAGTTAAGTATTATTTTATCATTACAGAATTATCATAAAAGTATTAATATAATATTAATAATTTAAATATAATTATATATATCATACAAGTTATATAATTAAAAAAACGGGTCACATCGCTTCGTGGAGAGGATAGTTCACATGTACACATGAACGCCATTATCATTTTTAAGTGCATATAAACAAGGAAATAATGGATATATCAATTTATAATAACGATAAATATGTCATTAATATCACATATGTACATTTTTTCCATTATTATAAACAGTCAATAGTGATGGTTACGAAAGACAAATTTGATTGGTTTATAGACGTGATCGTTCGCATGAACGCACAAATGATTAATTCCATTTCCCATTTAATGGATGTGGAGATGGATTTAGGTAAAAATATTAACATAATAAAATCAAAGTATATTTATGATACTATATCTATTATCTCATATTGGTTGGAGGAGAGTTGAAGGATGTAGAAGAAGAAATAAAATACAAATACTAAAATAAAACAATACCTCTTCTTCGGTTGGTCGCAATTGAAGAATAGCTTAACCCCTCTAAGAGAGTGTTCTGACAAAAATAACGAATCAAGATTGTAGAGAGGGATACTGGGAATGGTTTTGGGAAGATATTTTCTAAACAAAAAGGCTTTTTATGTGTGATTAATGGGGAGGAATGGGTACCTTTTTATAGGAGAGGTGTGGGGCAGCCTTGGAATTATAAAAAGTATTAAATTAATATAACATCTATCTTTATTCAAAATTGTACAAAACTCATTTTTTATAAAATAATTTTAGGATATTTATAAACCCTCTCATCCAATAATATTTATTCAAGTATAAACCTTATCTTTTCGGTCCTCCCTTAATTAATCACTTTTAATTTTAATTATGGTAACTACATTATAAATATAAAGAGGTTTTAAATTTTACATGTATGGGGTCAAATGACAATAAATTGATTCTTTATGAACTTATATATATTATAATAGAAAATTTTTAATTTTTAATTTTTTTTATTATTTTAAAATAATTTATTAAAATATTATTTTCTTAAAAAATATCAATATTGTCCACTTTGATACAGTTCATTTCATTGAATTTAAATTAAATGAAAATAGATAGATGAATTTGAAAAAAGACTTTGAATAGACTTATAATATGTCATATTCAACTATTAAATTCTTTAATGGCATAAATTAGTTCAAATTATATTTATTTTAAAATAATTTTTATCATTTATATTATTCATCCTTTTGTAAATATATTATTTCATCGTCATTGTGTCATAATTAAGTTTAAATATTTATGTCATAAAATTTATAAATAGATAACCATGATGTATATAAGTGTTTTATATTTTTAATGAAAATTTATAGTCAAATATATCACTTATATAACTCCATATTAATACTATTTTTGTAATATGAGACACATTTTCGACATATTTCCCATTACATTAAATTAAATTTTATAACTGTAAAAATCACACTCAAGTCGCTTAAAAGAACCAAACTCTCAGAAAAAGGATTCACATAGTCGGAAAAAACTGGTCCAATAATATTAGGACAAGTTTTACGGAAGATTTATATTATTTTTATAATATTTTTACTATTAAATACTCTATTTACCTTTAACTATGGTAAATAAAAAAATTACTAAACAAACTATAATGTCAAAAAATAAAAGGGACTTGTTTGAATAATTTTTACATTCTAATTCTAAATATTGAATCTATTTTTTCAAATTCATAACACATTATTGAAAGAAGTAAATTAAATTATTAATATTTTTGACGGAATAAGAAAACAAGTTTTTTAAGTAAAATCTTCAAAATTTCAATGTGTTTTTATATTCATTAACATTTTGAAATTGATTCCAATGACCAAAATTTTATTAAATGATTAAAAATTTATATAATTATAATTTGAATCGAATAAAAAGGTTTATAAAACTATATAAACAAATTAGATGAAATAGATGTTTTGAATTAAAATGTAGTTGTTTTCAATAATCATTAAAATATAAATTTTATTAGAAAAATAGAAAAATTTCATCCAAATAATTTTTTCCCCTCATCAAAATAATTTTTTTTTCATATAGAGCATATTAAACATATATAAACTAGATTTAAAATGGTTCTCCTTCAATAGGCAGTAAAACAACCTTTTAAAAAATTTAAAGTATTTTATGCTAAAAACTGTATTTATTCACATTTTAATCCTCTAAAATTTATTGGATGAAAGTAAAAATATTTAATAAATATGTTTAACAATAATATAGTTAGTTTTTATTTTCATTTACGCCAATATAATGACTAGAATGTATCTACTATTTAAAATAATATTATTAATAATATATTATTTTTCAATATAAATTAGTCTTATGTGCAACATATGATTTCCTAGAAACCCATTATTGTGTGTTGATTACGCTATCCAAAATAGAATCCACATTAAAGTAAAATTAATATCGAATCCATAAATATTAATTGATTTGAAAATTTTTTATTCAATAGTAACCTAGGATGTTAAAATAATCATTCATGGGGATATTATACCCTCATTGATCATGGTAAAATAACAATGGAAATAACATACAATAGAATAATCAATAAATAACAATAAAAACTTCAATATTTATGGGTAAAAAAATTTAATACAATATCTAACTATTGTAGGAACATGCCATACTAATTTACTTACCAAGTGTCTGAAATTAAAAACATAAAATAAAGTCATTAAAGTCTCCCAAATGGGTCCTGAACCACATCTGATTCCCTCATCCAAGTTCGATTCCAATATTATTTGTATAACAAAGGTCTTTTTCCCTTAACATATTATTTAACAATAATATCTATTCGGGTACCTATCAAGTATCTCAAATAGGGTGTGAGTACGACTCAGTATGCCACTAACATCTATGTCTAAAACAATATCCGTTCAAAAATAGTGTATGTGGTTATATAAGAAATAATTACCATGCATAATGAAAGAGTTAACACATAATAAATTAATTTTATTTAACAACATAAACATCTGTTTCTCATAGACACTCATATCTATATACCTAATTCAACCCCTGTCTATATCTAATCTATCCTCAGGGGATATCACAAGTCTAAATGTTCATTCTATAATTATTATTTTCACAATTGAATGACCATTTTGACATTAATTAATTCACACAATTTAACGAAACTTTTTCCAATCGTTATTTCACAAATGAACAACCATATTTCAATTAATTTCTTCTCATAATTGAATGAACATATTATAATTCCTTATTACACAAATGAATGTCTATATTACCATACATAATCTCCCATAATTGAATTAACATATTACCATTCTTTATTTCATAAATGAATAACCGTGTAACCATTTATAAATTCTCAAAATTTAATGACCATATTACAATTCATTATTTCATAAATGAATGAACATGTTACCATTAATTATTTTTATAACATCAAATATCATAATAAAAAAATATTATATATGTCTTAACCACCCATTAACTAATTACATAATTAATTAATTCTATCAAAATATCAATATCCAATCATTGTTGCATCAATTAATTCATAAAACACACAATTTCAGTATCTCATAATTAATCCATCAATTAACTATCAAATTCATAATATAAATATTTCCCAATTAATTTCTATGTTTAATTATAACCAACTCAAACAATTTCAAAATTCAATAGTTAATTAATAAACCAAATTAATTAATTCCTTTGGGAAACTCTATTTCCAAACAGGTTTACCAATTCAATAATTTTCAGGCACAAAAAAAATCAAAAGTATGGGATTTAAATACTAGACCACCTAATAATGACCAAATATCCAAGAACACTTACAATAGCCAATGCCACCGGCCAATGATGTGGAGTGTTTCCAAGAGGTTCTTATATCAATATTTATCATAATCAAAACTAACTTTGCAATTATCTGTGGAATTTTACCACAATGGGTTGGAGAAGAAGTAAGGGAAGGAATACATTAAACCAAAAAGACTTACTATAGTTAGATCACATTAATGATATTTCTAGTAGGGGTTTTTAACTCTAATACCACATGGAGGGTTGCCTTAGGTTGACAAGAGAAGAGAAGAAATAAGTTCCCTCAAAATTTAGTTGCACAACCACTTTAATAATGTTTGTCAAGAATTTTCCTAGAGTCTAATTTAGTAACACTTGGTGTAAATATTTATAATAGTTTTCTCTTAGAAACCTGTCACTTTGGATTATTTTATTAAATTCCGAAAACAATTAAACATTGTGTAATCACCTTATATGACATTTAAATGTTCTACATTTGTTTTTTATCACATTTTCCATTTAAATACTCTTAACTCTCTATGACCCCATTTTTAACATTTTACCCATTTATATAAGGACTCCATTAATTTGAACAAAAATGCATTCCCCAGATATAGGGAATTTTTTCCAACACAAGATCTCTATCTTCAAATAAGACTGGGACACTAAGGCTCAAAAAACACTTAGAGAGAAAAGTACTTGAAAATGAGGTATATTACATTTAGTGAGAGGAAGATGAGTTGAATCCTAATATAATTCATTGTACGATTATTTTAACACCCGTAAAATTCTAAAATAATATCATTTTATGTAATAGCATATGTTATATGAAATACCTAGTTAATATGTGTTACACGCAACCTGATTTTTTTCGAATATGAGGAATATTGTTATTTCAAAAGAATATTATATACTATATGTTAAATTGTAGTTATTAATATGGTTAACTCACTTATGAGAATATATGATCAAATTAATTTTTAAATAATATATTATAAATGAAAATAAAAATCAATAGAATATAATTGAAATGTTTTTATAAAAAAACATTCTTATGCTCCAAATGGTTTTTATCATAAGGAATTAAATTAACTAATATTATATGAAAATCATATTAAAAATATATATTATATAATCATTTAATATTCTTACATTCATCTAATAGATATAATAGGCCTTATATAAGAAAGAAATAAAATTTTAACATAACCACCTTATAATTGAATACTTTTTTTAAAAATAAATTTTGAATCTTTTATAAATTTTATTTGAAAAAAAAACTTCAATTTTAGAATAATAATTTCAAAATTATCTTAAGGTCAATTTTTTTTGTTTTCTGAGAAGTTTCATTTTTTTTATGAATAGTGAACAATACATGATTTTATTTGAAAATGACAATTTGTTTAAATAATTTACAATGATATATTATATTTTGATTTAGTTTTAAAGTATAATTAATTCAATTATATATCTATTATTACTTTTTATGTCTTTATAATCATTTATATATTGAATTTAAATGTAAAAATGTTGTAAACTTTTGAACATTGTCACATAAAAAACACTTTTTCATGGAATCTGTGAGAATAATATTAAACTAAATTATTGCAATTCAACTAGTGGAATTTGTAAAAATGGATTATATATTATGAATTAGAAAACTATATATTACATAATAATTTAAAATTAATTTCTTACCATGATTATTAGAGAAAATAATTAAAAATAATTAAAGTGATTATGGTTAAAATGGGGTTTTGCACATTACATGAATTTATATATTAAAATTTATTTTAGACAGATATACGAAGAGGTTATATGGAATTTGAATAAATATTTAGAATCTATATGTATATACTATCTAATAAATATCCATTTAATTATAATATTAATAGTTAAATTACCTGGGTAAATAAAAAGATACAAGTTAATTTGATAAAAACTATATAGGTAAACTTGAGTAAACATAAACACTAATAAATAAACTGAGAAAAAAGAATTTTTTTTAGTGGATGTGTTTGTCGAGAACTTAATCCCTCCACCCTATAAAAGGGAACTCAATCCCCTCACATATTCACAAATTCGAAGATATTTTTATCATTAAACACCTAACTAAATCTCTTATAAACATCCATAACCATATCTTAGAAGAATTATTATTCTAATAACGAAACAATTTCAATGATTTAGTGAAAACCTAAGGAGGAAACCCTAAAAATAGGTAATATTATTCAAAAAGTGCTCTTATCTTATTCCATTGTACAAATCCAAAATTTTTTATTATAAAATAATTATTTAATAAAAATGTATCATTAGTATTATGAGATTATAGAATGTTATGTTTATAACATACAACATCACACACTTCAATCAAATGGGTTACACAATCATCGTTCATGTATACAACGGACTACCGCCTCATAAACTGATGTCATTCATTCTTCTATTAGAACATTTTGAGATTAGTATTAATATTATATTTATATTTTATATATGATATTTTTAATTTTATTATTATTATATATCTATTATATCATAAAAACCATCATGTTTTCCATTTTGTGGGAATACAATAATGTCGCTCATTTGTATGTTGAAATACCACCTCTGGAAGAAATGTGATTCAATCATGATTAAAATATAATATATTAAAGATGGTTTTAATAATAATGTGAGATATATATTACAAAAAATAGATACATTAAAGATGATATATATATATATATAATATACAATTTTCATTAATTCAATGTGACAAGAAAATAGAAACATCGATCTTGCGTATGTATGACCTACCATCTCCATGGACAGTGTATTTCATTTCCTGTCACCAAATTTAATGGATTACTAGAAATTAGTATATAATAAATATACATGAAATTTATATAATTGTTTAAATTATATTTATGATTAAATCATGTTAGAATTAAAAGGAACAAAAAAATAAAAAGTCAAAATATAATAAAAAACAATGAATCTAACATTCGAATCATTAAAAAAATAAATTATTATTGAAAAACAAGTGATAAAATGTTATAATATAATAATATATGACATAATTCATATTAAAATGGTAATTTTATAATTTAATAACATTTTTGAAACCACTATACAAGAGTTTGAAGAAATTATGCCCAAATGGAAGGTGTGTGGTAAGGGATTTTATCTTAATTTCATTTCATTGAGGCATATTGTAATGTTATGCACCTAATTTTTTTATGGTGTATAAAACACCCTTAGACATGTAATATCTTGAATAATTCATTCTTCATGGAATTTTATGATTTAATTTTAATTATTTCATCTAAGGGGATTCTAATTAATAGTTACAAAGTGGTAAATATTTTCATAACTCAATTTCTATTTATTAGTTTATATTACTTCCCTATTATCATTAATATTATATGATTATGTGTATACTTCCTTTTTACTATATTTTTTTATTTTCCCTTTTTTATATAGATTTAATGTTAATACACATAATCTATTCATTAGTTTATTTTCACTTCAATATTATGATATTTATAATTGTTTAGTTCACTATCTCATTTTATTTGGGAGTTTTTACACATGAATTTCTATTAAAAAAAATTATTTTATAATTTTTTAATAAATAATTTAATCTTATTCTCTTATGGTTAATCACAATTTATTTTAGTAATATTTACATTTTCAACTCTTTTTTACTCAAAATATTTTTGGAATGTTTTTCAAGAAAACCCAACTTCATTTCTCTCATTAGTTGAAAATGTGTTTTCTCTCAAAATAATGTTTTACAAAAAATATCAAAAATGTTAATAAATTTTTTAAATTATTTACTAGAGAAATTTTTTCCAATTTTTTATTTTAGAAATTTTTTCAATGGAATATTCTTTCAACTTTCTGAATAATGAAATTTTCTAACATTTTTACCATGGAAAAATGAATTTTCATTACATGATTTATGAAATTTCCCACCAATATGAATATAATTTCATTGAATATTCCTTTATAATTTTAAAATTCTATTTTTAAATAAAATTTATAAAAATTTATTTTCACAAAAAATGATATTAAAAAATCCAAATGAATATTATATTGGTTTCACAAATGTTTTTAAATATCTTCTTTTGGTATTTCTATTCATCAATGGAAACCACCCCTTATTCATACTTCAATGTGTATACATTGTATTGATACCATCTATATTCTTTCTCTATATGGATTATTATTATTCTAAAAAAGGTTCATTTTTAAATTCACTTACTTGAACCAATTTTATAGTCATGAACTTCAACTTGTATACATTTTTAACATTTGATGTTTACTTTAAATGTAATTTGATTAATTGGGGAAATATTGATAAATCTATATTATTTACACAATATATATATATATTTGATGTTAAGGAATATTTATTCCATAATTGAATCGATTATTTGATATATGAGGAATGATTTAGACCTGATGTGACAGGTGTGTCTCAATATAATATATCCCCGCGATGAGTTTCTAGGTCTCATGAGACAAATCAGTTAAGATAATTCTAAATGGGTAGTTACTTATTGATAAAACAATCTTATGAAATGACCAAATGGTAGTAGTTTCATGTGCTAGATACCTGACATCCAATAATTAATCTTTTCCTTTATTCATAATTCAGTTATTATTATCCATGTGATTTTCAACATGAAAAAGGATATGTATGCATTTCGTTCTTTATTTATTTTTTAAAATATAACAATTTTTCAGTTATTTACCATTCCATACTAATTATTCCATATCAAGTTATTTAAATTACATGTGTGTTTTGTTATTTACATTGCTTTATTTATTTTTCTTTGTCAAATTACTGAAATGTAATGCATATTTAGTTATTTTCTATGCCATATTTATTATTCCTTATGTAACTACTTAAATAGAATGTATGCCCGGTTAATTAAATTCCCATTTTGATTGTGATTATTGATTTATGATATCTTCCATTGTAACTTTCCATTACTGATATTTTGATCTCAAACTATTTTTTTCACTTTCTGCAAGAATGTAATAATTGTACTAAGAAAGATATAAAAGGGTATACTAAAGGTAATAATGATATTATCAAAAATGATATGAAAGATAATTATGCTTTAATATGTGTATTCAATTTTAATGTAAGACTCATGTATGTATCTTGTCTCTTGAGAATACTAAATGGATTGGTACTTTGGGATATGAATCATTTTATCTCATTCTAATGTTAGGTAGTAGGAACCAACACTAAGCTTACTGGGTTCAGGTCAATATAGTTTTTTTCATGTGGATTTTTTTATATTACATATTTACCTTGACATTATAACTCAAAAAAGGGTGTGTCAGACTTGACATGTGTGTAACTTGGTACACAAAAATGGATCTTATAGTGCACATTGTTTAACACACTCTTGGGCTATTCATAGGATAATTCACAATTTATTTACAGAACATTAAGAAGGATTTGAATAGATAATGAGAATGAATTACCTATGTTAAACCCTAGATCATAGAATCACTGATGTGGAAATGAAATAGATAGTGTATTTTTTTATTTAGATTCAGGAATTAAATTATTGAAGTATTTTTACCTATGGTGTTTGAGTTATAATATTCTTAAAAAATATAAGGTTTTTGTAATGTTTTAAAAGAACATGTGACTTAGTTAACTTAAGTGGTATGGAAACCATAATGGTTTACGAGTTTATAGTCTAAACCACTTCTTTGGGGGTTTTATGTGAAGGGAGTATTGCACTATTATGGGAATTTTGGGACACATTTGGTGTAATTATATATTTTAGTGAAGGATTTAATTCATAAAAAATTCATTTAAATTTTATAGAAATATTTTAAATGGTTTTGATGGAATTTAGGTTTAATATAATTATTATTATAGTCCAAAACAATTTATTAGACATTGAAAAAAAAATTTCATTAAAATCTATAGAAGAAGGGTTATTTAATGATTAATTTTATTTTAAGGATGTACATCATATTTTTTGAAAATTTACAGGAATCATAGAATTTATAAAAAGGATAACCTATATGTAGGCTGACAACCCGCCACATCTATAAATGAGATATGTCTTTAAACCAACACTGAAGGACTATAATCATTTCATGCCTATCACTGGCTAAAAAATGACTTGGTTAATACTTAATATTAATTATTTAAATGATTTAAAAATTAAAATTTTATGATAAACCATTAGGTATTATTTTTGAGTGTTATAGAGTAATTAATTATACTAGATAACTTCTGACAATAATATTAGTTTTTTAAAATATTTATAGACAAACATAATGTCTCTTTTTATCTGATCCTATTGTCCATTAAATTTAAGATTTACTACTCCACTCATAAAAAAAATATTTTTTGAATTCATTTCGTGGAGTAATTGAATAAAATAGTAATTAGAAAAATCATAACCAAATGATGATATTATTTTCATGAAATATAAATTTATCAAGTAAGAATATTTATTTATATTCTTATATAGTAATAAAATTGCTCAACATTATGAAAATAGTCTTAAAAATGAAATATTATCCAATTAAATTCATATCCAAATAATCAAATGGTCCTTTACATTATAATATATTTATGGTTTTGAGGCCCTTAATTTTTTATTGAACACTCTCATTATTGTGATCGATGATCTCAATCGTATTCCATAATTATTGACACCGTTACTCCAAGACCATATATTTACATTCCACTAATATTCTACTACATAGAAAACAAGTTATATGTTATTCCATATGAACAATATTATTTTATTTCTCTTTTATTAAGTTGTTATTTTGTTAACCCATTTTTATATAAGTTTTTTCCAAAAAAACAATATTCAAAATATAAAACCTCAAATTTCGTAGATCGTGTTTAAACTATGAGGATGACATATTTTTATGGTGGGAAGAATGTAACGTCCTAGAAATTCTAATAAAAATTATTCAATATATAATGTTACATGAAATAACTTGTTTTCTAGAATTAACCGAATCATTGATTTTATCTTGTGTTACAGAAAACAATAATATTATCTTTCTCTACACAAAACCATGATTTTATCTATTGTTACTTACAATAATGACTTTCTTCAATTGATTGTGTTACATGCAATACAGAGTTTTATCAAATATTATTAATTTTATTATTTAAAATTAATACTATTTAAAACATTTTGAACTGGTTTTTATGAATATTATTAACTAACTTACAAAAATATAAGGTTTAATTCATTGGATACTAATTTAGTATAATTGGTAATAAAAATCAATATAAAATAAAAAGAAAATGATTTTTCAAAAAAAAATATGCACAGAAAAGAATTTCATACTAATAAATTATATTAATTAATATTAGTAAATTTTATAATTCAAATTTATTTAATATATATTCAGTAATGTTTTTAAATTCATTCAATATATTTGATTTGAATAGGATAAGAAAAAATCCAATGGCACGCATACAAAGCTATGCTTTTTTAAATACTCTTTTGTGGCCTTTTAATGGTGCACATATTTTTGAAACAAAATTATTAAAATTAATTTTAAAATTTTAACGTATAAATTATATTAGGATGAACTTTTGATATTTTCTGAGATATTTTATTTTTGATAAATAGTGAAAAATAAAGGTCTTTAATTGAAAACTGACTTTTTTTATCATTTCACAATGGTAAATTTTATTTTAAACTGGTTTTAAATTTTATTGAGTGAAATTATAAATATATTAATCATATTTAGGGAATTAGAATAATTTTTATAAAGAATTAATATATTAAAACATAGAAAACATTTGAATATTTTCACTTAAAAACAAGTTTTTTAATCGTTTCTGTGGGATTAATTTAAAATTAAATTATGTTACTTCTATTAATTAAATTTTGAAAAATGGAGTCCATGTTTTGAATAATAATATTTTATATTATATAATAAGTTCAAATATATTTTTTAACAAAATGATGTGTAAACATATTGAAAATTAATTAATGTGGTAATGGATAAATGGGGGTTTGCGCATTACATGTGTTTGTATTATAATTAATTATACACCCACAAATGATTTATATTAAAATAATTTATCTTAATATTAATAATAACTGTGTTTAAATTATCTAGTTAACATATTTTTAATTATAATATTAATTTGAAATTTACCTAGGAAAATAAAAATATACAAGTTACTTTGGAAAAAACAATAAAAATTAAATTGATTAAAATTAAAGACTAAGGAATAAAATGGAAAAATGTATTTTTTTGAGTTATTTATCAACCAATAAATCCATATCTTCTACAATAATACTATTTTTGATTCAAATCAGGTATGTTAGACAACTCAATAGTGTTTATGTTTTCATATTTACAAAAATGCCGCTCCTCCTCCACTATTAAATAAAATTCACACTTCTCACTTATTCACCACTCACTTGAAATTCTAATTATAAGAACCCTTCAACAATAACTTGTCCATTTACCTATAATAAACATAGAAGACTTGTTTTTGTATTGAAGAAAACCATTGATGGTTTTAGTTAAATCCCTAATGAGGAAACATGATGAAGAGGTAATGTTCTTCTAAAAATGTTTTTATTTTATTTCCTTATCCAAATCCTTCATTTAATATTATAAAAAAGTTATATAATTCCATAATTATATTCCATATAATTATATGTTTTTATTTTATGGATGTGACCAATAACCTCACACACTTCCATAAAATTAATTACATAATCATTGTTCCT
Organism: Viscum album; assembly: GCA_963277665.1. NCBI lineage: Eukaryota > Viridiplantae > Streptophyta > Magnoliopsida > Santalales > Viscaceae > Viscum > Viscum album. The sequence continues at coordinate 509,733,279 of OY728142.1, read as the reverse complement.
ATGTATAATGGACTACAACCTCACAATCCAATGTCCTTTATTCTTCCATTACCACCTTTAATGGTTGGGAATAATTATATATTTATTGTTTTAATATTATATTTATGATATTTATGATTTTATTATACTTATTTATCAATTATATAAAACATACCACCTTGGATTTAATTTTTGGGTAATATGATAACATCACTTGTGTGCACCGCAGACTACTTTCTTATGAAGTGATAAGATACATTCATGGTTCTCATGAAATGTATTAAAAATGTTTTTAATAAAAATAATTGATATATATGAAATAAAACTATAATTATAATGATAATATACATATTTATTAGTCTTCTTTCTTTCAATTTGATAAGAAAATGGAAACAACATTCATGTATACGTATGACCTACCATCTCCATAAACAGTGTAGTTTATTTAATATCTTAGAATTTTATGGATTAATATAAATAAAAATGAACTAAATATATATGAAATTTTACCAATGTTTAAAATTCATGATCATATTAAATCATGATTGAAGTATGAGGGGCAAAAAAATAATAGGCTGAAATATACTTAAAAACAAGGAAACTAACAACTAAAACAATGAAAATAATAAATGATTATTAAAAAATGTTTTATAGAATGTTATGTAATAATAATATATGATGTAATAAATATTAATAAAGATATTTTATAATTTAATAGGATGTTTAAAACCACTATGTATGAGGTTAAATCAAGTATGGCGAAAAGGAAAATTCGAGTTAAGGTATTTTTTCTCAATCTTATTTCATTGAGGTACATTGAAATGTTATGAACATAATTTCTTTTATATAGTGTATATACAACACCTATGACATGTAATATAATGAATAAATAATTATTACTTATATTTAACATTTAAATTTGATTTATTTTATCTATGTAGATATGAATTAATAGTTACGAACTGGTAAAGAATTTGATAACTCAATTTATGTTCATTGGGATATATTAAATCTTTATTATCATTAATATTATAAGATTATATCAGTGATGAAATGTGAAATTATATTAATTTATATATACTTTTTTATATAGATTTATATTTGATACATATAATCTATTCATTTTTTAATTCTCACATCAATGTTATGATATTTTCAGTGGTTTACATGGAAATCTCAATTTATTCAAGACTATTTACACATGAATTTACATTTAAGGAAATTATTTGATCATTTTTTAATAACTCATTTTATTTTATTATCCCTTATTTAATTATGATTATTTTCACGTCATATAACTATTTTTCATGTAATACCACGACCACAATTTCCAAGAGTCGGTTCATTGTTACATAACATTGGCATGATCATAAAAGATCAATTCTCGAAATACTGATTAGTTTAGTATCCTTGGAAACACTACATACATTCATAAGTATTAAATTACATGATAAAGTGAAAAAATACAACAACTATGTTTCCATATTCCACACTCATATCCCCTCAGATTATCCCCTCAAGTAGGTCATATAATACTTTTTCACATCCTTGGAAAAATAAAACATAGAAATTGGTGAGGTCAGATGCTCATTAAGGATAACAATATAGAAAAAACTTTCATAAATAAGCATAAACATTTTAAGGTAATGTATAACTAAAAAAGCCTTTTAAACATGAACTTCATCATAATATGGAAAAAATGAAAAGAAATAATTCTATTTACTTATTCATATGGATATTCCACTAGTCTAATAATAAAATGCAATATCAATAACCACATTCATAATGATGGAATGCGTAATACCAGACTATCATAACCACATTGTCACGGCCTTATGCCAAGACTAAAAATAAGATTTTGTCAAGGCCTTATGCCAAGACACCAGTATGTCTTATAAGACCTACCAATGCATCGAGGAGCTATAGTGGGCTCTACCTGTCACTTATTAAGTCCAATGCATTCCTTATATGAATAGTAATAAACATAACATAAACATTATTATTAAAACTAGCATACGAAATGTCAATATTTTCTCGATAAACCATAAATGGTATAAAAATAACACATCCAAAGTCAAACATATCACTAAACCTTTAATAAAATATGGATGTTTTGTATCATAATAAATCAACTTCAAATAAGCTTAAAATCCATAAAAGGATGTTTACATAGATGAAATCAAAACTATTTGAGAGAAAAATCTCCTTTTTTTGAAATCATTTAAAAGTCACATAATTATAAAAAGAAAAAATTTACTTTGAAAATATTCTTATAAACTTGTAAGGGAAGCTTCCATGATTTTATAATGGAGGAAAATAGCCATACACACCATATAAGTTAAAAAAAGAAATTCTTACCTTAATTCTGTCCAAAAGATTAAAAATGACCTTGTTTGAAAAATGACGGAAAGATTTCTTTATAAACATCTTACAATAAGTCAAGAAAAATTATAAATGAATTTAACCTGTAGCCTATAAAATAGTAAGAATGATTTGAAATACATTTTTAAGAAACACGAATGTGGATGATAAAGATGTCCCAGTAGATAATTATGTATAAACAACCTCGGATAACGGAGAGATTGTGAAATAAACCCTTATCTATAACTTTTAATTTTTCGAGGGTAGGTTAACCTCCATTTTAATGGTGAAATAATTGTTATTAAATTATACAAGAATCATATACATAAATATGATATCATATATGATCTTTTAATATTGCTTTGTTAATAATATTTTAGAATTATCGTCATTTCGGGTGTTCACTTAATCATTTTATTTTATATGTTTTGTTACATAAGCCGTGATTTTTAACCATATGATGTATATTATTCATATCTAGATTGATATAAAGTCCTTAAAAATTATTTTTAACCATCAAATTAAAATTATTCTTGAATTGATATGATGGGGAATGAATCTCATCACGTTCGTTGAGACGATAATCTGTACATACGCACGAGCGACAATATCATTATATTGATATTAAAATAATATATAATTGGATAGTGTATCATATATAAATAATAATTATCATGTTATATTTATTATTTTCATGAATTACACATCATTATTATACCCATCCAAATAATAATGCATTGGAAAACAATTACACCACGACGTGGAGACGGTAAGCCGTACGTACGCACATATGGTGACATATCATTCAAAGGATGTATAGAATATTGAATATGGTTATACCATATTTATAATAATATCACATTATTTAGATTATACTGGAGTTATTATTTTAGAATTGAAATAACAAATAAAGAAGAAGTGGAAGAAGAAAGGAACTTGAAAGAGGGTGGTGACATTATTACCTCTTCTTCGGGTTCTTCCTTCTGATTTGATCAAAATGGCTCCTTGGGTTGGCATTCTGATCAAACTAAGGCCTCTAGGTAGAAGTTAGGGAAGTTGGAAGGATATTATGGAAAATTTGTTCTGAGCCAAATGGCTTTGAATGTGTGAATTAGTGAGAAGGGGGAGTTCCCTTTTATAAGAGGGGTGATGGGAACCTTAGAAAAAACTAGAAATATTATTTTATAATAAATTTACATTCGGTTTCTAATGGCTCCAAAGTGGATTATTTAGAGGTTAAGGTGGGGATAGGTCGAAAGCCCTCAAAAAATAGGTTTTAGATAGGTTTGTGTCACTATATTAACTTTATCTTTTTGATTTAACTCTTAGTTAAGTAGTTTGACATTTACCATGTCTCTTTTTATTTTTATATTATATAGTTAATAAACATACTATATAATCCAGGAGAACCCCAAATAGTTCATTAATGATACAAATATCATTATATAAGTCCTTTGTCTAATCCTTATATTTTTAGGAAAAGAATTTCAATTAATAATATAATATTTGTTTTAAAAACTCTTTTATGTCAATATTGACACTATTTGGTATTTTGTTTTTTTTAAATTCATAACGTCATTATTACATCTAAAAAACTCATCTAACAAAATAAAACATGTCTTATTAACATATAAAATTAGTTTAATTCTTAAAAAGTCTCAAATTACATTTATTTGGATATTTATAATATTAATTATTTTAATATTTCATTAATTAGGTAATCATTGCATCACCATTGTGTCATAAATAAATTAAATTATTTAATGTATAAAAATTATAAATAAAATAACATTATGTGGGAAATATTTTTATATTTCTAATTAATATTTATAATATAATTTATGTTATTTATAACCCTATATTAAAAATGTTTTTCTTGTTAAACATTGATTTTAACTCTTTTAACTCGTCTTTGAATTAAATTATAATAAATGTCCTATTCTAATCCAAGTGGATCAAAAAGTTTCACATTTTATTCCAAAGGATGTTTTTGGTCGAATTATTCTTAGACAATATATTTATAACATGTTTTAGGGTAATAATAATATCATTTTCCCTTAATTACCCTATTTACTTTTAACCATGGTAAATAAATGTAAAAAGTTACTATTCACAAAAAAATTAATTTTATCTTATTGAACCACATTTTACTCCTTGATATTTACCGTGCCTCTTGGATTTTCTAAATTACACTCACAAAATTGGTGAAATTATGTTTTATGAGAATTTTCAAATTCTCCTAGGAGATGGGTAAAAGATAGTGAAAAGTTTAATAAAATTTTTATATATCTAAAATTATTATAAACAAACTCTAATGAATTACATTAAACTTATATAGATATTATTTATATATTTTGACCTAAAATAAATTTAAAATAAAATAAATAATTATTTAAATAAAAATTCAGTATTAAAATATAACTAAGTGTTTTTCACTATTCATCAAAAATTGGATGTTTTCAGGAAAATTCCAAAAATTCAACCTAAGTTAATTTCGATATTCCAAATCGAAAAATGAAGTCCATTTTGAAAGATAAAATTTAAAAAATTTCAAAAACTGGGTATTACTATTCATAACAGCTAGTTTGATTGGTTATGGTGTGTGTTAGAACTCGAAATTGCGTACAACATACACTATTGTATTATTCAAAGGGAAAAATACTATGGAAGCTTGTGGTGTTACATTCTCCCCTCCTTCAAATAATTTCGTCCTCTAAATTTCACGAATATTACTACATAAAAAGACTCGGGTGGTTTTTCATCATAAGTTCCTCGGGTTCCTACGTTTCCTCTTCCATCTTATGGTTTTTCCCTAGAACTTTTACCAGTCGAGTCATCCGGTTTCTTAGCACTTTTTATCTTGTATCAATAATCTTTAAAGGCTCTTTACAATAAGACAGATCGGGTTCTAGTTCTAATTACTCATAGGTCAGTACATGCATTGTTTCAGGCTTGTATTTTCTCAACAATGATACGTGGAACACATCATGAATTTTGAAGATACATGGCGGCATTGTCAAACGATAAGCTATAGCCCCAATTCTTTGTAGAATTTCAAAAGGTCTGATATACCTAGGTCTCAATATACCCTCGTACCGAAACTTATAACACCGTTCCTTGGAGATACCTTCAATAAAACAAGATCTCTTACCTGATATTCCAAATCGTTCCTTCGGTTATTATCATAGCTCTTCTGCCTACTTTGAGATGCTTTGATGCGCTTTTGGATTACCTTCACCTTTTCCATCGTTTCCTCCACCAGTTATGGGCCTACGAGTTTTCACTCACCCACATCATCCCAACAGGTTAATGTGCGACATCTCTTTTGTATATAACGCTTCATATGGTGCCATCCGAATACTTGAATGGAATCTATTGCTATAAAAAAATTCTACCATAGGTAAATATTGATTCCACATACCCTGAAAGTCATGTGAGAAAGAACTCAACATGTCTTCTAAGGTTTGAATAGTCTTTTATGATTGTCCATCAGTTTGTGGGTGGTATGGAGTGATCAAATGAAGTTTAGTATCCAGGGATTTTAGAAAAAATTTCCAGAATCTTGATGTAAAACATGGATCACAATAAAAAACAATCGATATGGGTACTCCATGAAGTCTTACAACTTCATTAATATATAGTCTTTCTAGACTTTCAAGTGGTAAATCCTCCCTTATGACATGAAAATATGATTACTTGGTATGATGATCAATAATGAACCATATTGCATCATTCCTTCTAAGAGTTTTTGGTAGTCCCATGATAAAGTCCATCATAATATTATCTAATTTCCACTCTGGTATGGGAAGAGGTTTCATGACTCCTCTAGGCTATTGCCTTCCAGCTTTCACTTATTGACAAACCATACATCTTCACACAAAATCAGAAATCTCCATCATTATGTTGTCTCACCAAAAATGATCCTTCAAATCTATATACATTTTGTTGCTCCTAGGGTGTATTGAGAAATTGGAACTATGAGCATCAACCAACAATTCTCTTTTTAGATCAGGTATATTGGAAACACAAAGTCTCTTCCAAAATTTCAAAATTCCATCTTCATACACAAAGTCACTCAATCTCCTATCATTCATAGCTTTAATCTTCTTTTTAAACTCTTCATCGTCAGTCTGAGAACACTTTATCCTTTCAAGTAAAGATGGTTTGGAAACCATTTGAAAAAGTATTGATGTTTAACCTTCCATGGTAATTCCAATATCCATTATTAATATATCCTTGAAAATAGGATCCCTTTAAAATCTCATCTTGTTCAATACTCTATGATTCATTCTACTCAAAGCATCTTCCTCCTTATTTTCCTTCTTAGGGTGGTAGTGTATCGTGTAATCATAATCCTTGAGTAGTGAAAGCCATCTCCTTTTCCTCATATTGAGTTGTTTCTGTGATAAAATATAATTCAAACTCTTGTGATCAGTATAAATATCACATTTTTAACCATAGAGATAGTATATCCAAATATTCAAAGCAAATATTATAGTTATTAACTCATGATCATGAGTAGGATAGTTTTTCTCATGAATTTTTAGTTGTCATGATGCATGGGAAATAACACAATCATTGTGCATAAGGACACAACCAAGTCCTTTATTTGATGCATCACAATAAATAATGAACCCATCATTCCACAATGGTCGAGTCAATATAGGATCATTGACTAATATTCTATTCAGTTCTTCAAAACAATCTTCACACTCTTTTTTCCAAAAAGATTTAACCTTTTTACATGTGAACTTCACTAATGGGTTAGCTAATCGGAAAAAGTTCTGGACGAAATTCCAATTATAACATGATAAACAAATAAAACTATGTACCTCGGTTATACTTGTCGGTGCTGGCCATTCATGGATTTCCTAGGTCTTTGAAGGATCAAAAGATATTCCATCCTTAGAGACAGTATGGCTATGAAAAGAGATCTCTTGAAGCTATAATTTATAAGTACTAAACCTTTAATATAATTCATGTCTTTTAATAGTCTTCAGGATAATGTGCAAGTTATTTTAATGATATTCATAGCTTTTAGAGTATACCAACATATCATTAATAAATACCACTACAAAATCATCGAGATATTCCTTTAAAACTCTTTTCATTATATCCATGAAGAAAGAGGGTGAATTAGTCAATCCAAAAGGAATTACTATAAACTCGTAATGCTCGTACCTGGTTCGAAATGCTATTTTCAGAATGTCTTCCTTCTTCACACACAACTTATGATATCCAGATCGAAGGTCAACATTTGAAAAATATTGAGCTTCATGAAGTTAGTCGAATAAATCATCAATGTGAGGTAGGGGATACTTGTTTTTTATTGTTATAACATTGATTTCTCTGTAGTCAATGCACAACCTCATAGATCTATCATTCTTCTTAACAAAATGAACAGGGGATCCCCATAGAGAAACACTAGGGAAAATAAATCTCTTATTACTCAATTACTCTAGTTGTTTATTTAGTTCCACTAAATCCATAGTGTAGATTCTATAAGGGGTCTTTGATATGGGCCTTGAACCAGGAGTTAAATCAATGGAAAACTCAATTTCTCATTCAGGAGGATGTCCAGGTAAATCTTCCAGAAACACATCTACATATTATTTCACAATAGGTACATACTATATTTAAACATTTTTTTCCTCACCCATAGTTATTTCATTCGCTTCCTCCACAATAATTGAATTTAGTTGGGATACTAGGGGTGGACCTAGATATGAATTAAGTGGTGATGATTCTGCTCTAAAGATAAGGTGTTCTTTATCATCATCATCAAAAATCGTAACCTCTATCTTCTTAAAATAAATCTTCGCATCATGGTCTGAAATCCAATCCATACCGAGGATTATATCAAATTTAATCATAGGTATGATGATGAGATCAGAAGATAAAGAACATTTATATGCCCTAATGGGAACTGATTCATAGAAAATTGTACCAATGATACTTCCATTAAGAGTTTTGATTGAAAACTTCCTTTTTTAAATAAAATTGGAAATATCTAATTTTCTCAGAAAACTAGGAACATATGAAACAATGCGATGATCCAGAATCAAATATAGCATTTGAAAAATGTGAGGAAACCATTAAATTATCTACCAACACGTCTTTTGGAGCTTTAACAGTAGAAGTAGTGATAACATATGCTTGGACTTGATCCTTGGCCTTTTCTGAGGTAAGTTCCCCTGATGCTTATAAAATTCATTTGTATAATGTCATATCTCCCTGAAATTGTAGCATTGAACATCGGTAGATTATTTCTTCCCCTTTCAATCATGAGATTGGTGGCCTTTTTCACCTCACTTGTAACAGAATCTCATTCCCTTCAAGCAAGTACCAGGGCGTTTCTTCCCACATTTACTGTAGGATGGATATCCAAATTTTCACTTTATTCCCATTATTTCAATTTCCAATGTGATCAGAAGATCTCATCTTCTCTTGTTTTTCTTTAAAGACATAAGACTTAAGGAATTATTTTTATGTTTTCCTAGCACATGAGGCAATAGCTTCGTACGACGAGAAGCATTGTGAGGCTAATTCTCAATGGAGAAACGAGTTTAACCCATCAATAAAAAGATAAATCTTACTTCTTGAGTTACTTATATAATCTATAGAATTCCTTGATAACCTTCTAAAGTTAGCCTCATACTTTGTGACATTCTCAACCTCTTTTTGCCTCAGACTCAAAAATTTCCTTTCCATATCTACTCGATGGTCACAAGGAAAGTATTTTTCTAAGAAAATCTCTTTAAACTCCCTCTATTCCATATTTGATACTTCATCATATTCCTTCGTATTTTGAATCAACGACCACCATTGATCAACATATATAGTGAGGCGTTAAACTGCCATGATAACCCCTTCCCTTTCACTACTCCTGAAGGCATGGAATGTTTTCTCTAAAGAATTTATCCATTGCTCAGATTTTGGGGGATTTGTACCCCCATTGAATGTTTGTTGTTGTTTCCTCATGAAGAGATCTAACATTGAACCTCCATGCTATGGATCAGGGTGCTCCATACAGGTAAGTTTATTATTCATAACCTGATTGATTTGTCCCAATATAGTGATTAGCTGATCATCACTAGTTGCATCACCAGCTCCACTATAATTATCTTGAAAATGAGGGAAATCCATAGATGGAGTGCGTGCATTGATACTGTTTCCATTTCATCCACTAGGCACCATTTCTAAATAATGAAATACAATAGATTAGTTTATGAATCACAATACATAAATCCAAACTTGTAAAACACTTAACATGATTTGAATAGTTTATGGATATAATCCATAACCATAGAAAAAATTCTTTGAGGAAGTATATATTCATAAAACCTTCATAATGGTTTGTAAATAAAATGTGAATTATCCTATGAATATCCCCCGGGAGTGTCATAACCAAGAGTGAAGCAAATCTCATTGCCATACACCAGTTCCCGTTCGAGTCTATCTCAAAGCGGTGTTTTCAGGTTTTACCCCTAGGTACATCTGTGCCAGATCCGCCTCTACCAACTCGTATCCCGACAGGGATGTATTGCTTGGAAAAATCACAAAATATATTCAATACCAAAATTCTATGAATTTATTCTATACTAGTCCTCAAAGTCCACCTTAGTTCTATGTTTCCTAATCAGAGTTTATCTAAATCTAACTCCCAATTTTGGTACTAAAATTCCTCTAATACCAACTGTAACGCCCCAACCTCAGTTACTGAGATTCAGTGCATTATTACATAACATTAGAATGATCATAAAAGGTCAAGACTCGAATGACTGATTAGTTTAGTAGCCTTGGAAACACTAGATACATTCATAAGTATTACATTACATGATAAAGTGAAAAACTAAAAAAAATAGTCTCTATTTTCCACACTCATATCCCCTCAGATTATCCATGTAGTTCGGTCATAAAATACTTCTTCACATCCTGGGAAAAATAAAACATAGAAAGAGGTGAGTTCAGATGCTCAGTAAGGATAAAAATATAGCACAATCTTTCATAAAGAAGCATAAACATTTAAGGCAATGTATAAATAAAAAAGCCTTTTAAACTTGAACTTCAGTATAATATGATAAAAATTAAATGAAATAATTCCATTTAATTATTCACATTTATATTATTCTTGTTGAATAATCAAATACAATATCAATAACCACTTTCATAATGATGAATGCATAATGCCAGAAAATCATAACCACATAGTCTTGGCCTTGTTCCAAGACTACAAATAAGATTTTGTCAAGCCCTTATGCCAAGATACTAGTTTGTATCATGAGGCCAACTAATGAATCAAGGAGCTATAGATGGTTCCTCTCTTCACTTATTAAGTCCAATTCATTCCTCATATGAACATGTTTAAACATAACATAAACATTCGTATTAAAACTATCATACCAAATGTCAATAATTTCCCCATAAACCATGAATGGTATAATAATAACACATCCACAGTAAAACATATCACAAAACCTTCAATACAATATGGAAGTTTTGTATCATAATAAAATTTCTTCAAATAAGCTTAAAATCCACCAAAGTATGTTGACATAGATGAAATCAAAACAATTTGAGAGAAATATCTCTTTTTTTAAAATAATTTAAAAGTCACATAATTATAAAAGAAAACATTTACTTTGAAAATATTATTATTTTCTTGTAATGGAGGCTTCGACAATTTTATAACAGTGGAAAATAGCCGCAGACGCCATATAAGTTAAAAAAATACATTCTTACCTTAATTCTGTCGAAAAGGTTAAAAAGGACATTGTTTAGAATACGACGAAAGGATTCCTTTATACATTTCTTATAAAAAGTCAAACAAGGGTATAAATGACTTTTACCCATAGTCTGAAAAATATTAGGAATGATTTGAGATACATTTTTAAGAAACATGAATGTTGATGATAAAGAGGTCTCAGTAGATAATTACGTATAAACAAACTCTGATAATGAAAAGATTTTGAAATAAAACCTTAACTTGTACTTTTCCTTGGTCTAGGGTAGGTTAACCACTTGTATAATTTTGAAATAATAATTATTAAATTATACAATAATCATATACATAAATATGATATCATAGATGAACTTTTTATATTGCTTTGTTAGTAATATTTTAGTATTATCTTCGTTTCAGGTGTTCACTTACTCATTTTCTTTTATACGTTTTGTTACATAAGATGTGATTATTATCCATAGGTTTCATCTTATTCATATCCAGAATTATATCATGTCCTTAAACATTATTTTTAATCATCAAATTAAAAGTAGTCTTGAATTTATACGATGGGGAATGAATCTCATCTCGTTCGTGGAGACAGTAATCCGTACGTACGCATGAGCGACAATATCATTTTTTTGATATTAAAATAATATATAATTAGATGGTGTATCATATATATAGAATAATTATCATTTTATATTTATTATTTACATGAATTACACATCATTATTATACCCATCCAAATAATAATGTATCGAATAACAATTACACCATGACGTGGAGACGGTAAGTCGTACATACGCATGTATGGTGACATGTCATTGAAATGATGGATAGAATAATGAATATGGTTGTACCATATTTATAATAACATCACAGTATATAGAAGATACTGGAGTTATTATTTTATAATGGAAAAAACAAAGAAATAAGAAGTGGAAGAAGAAAGGAACTTGAAAGAGGGTGGTGAAATTATTACCTCTTCTTCGGGTTCTTTTTTTTTGATTTGATCAAAAGGGATCATTAGGTTGGATTTATGATCAAAATAATTCCAATAGGTTAAAGTGAGATAAGTTGGGAGGATATTTGGGCAGAGTTTCTCTGATCCAAATGGCTTTTAAGGTGTGAATTAGTTAGAAGGGGGGTACCCTTTTATAAGAGGGTTGAGGGGCACCATAGGAAAAGCTAGAAATATTATTTTATAATAAATTCATATTTGGTTTCTAATGGCTCCAAAGTGTATTATTTAAAGGATAAGGTGGGGATAGGTTTAAAACCACTCATTCAATAGGTTTTAGATAGGTTTGGGTCACTATATTAACTTTATCTTGTTTTATTTAACTCTTAGTTAAATAGTTTGACATTTACCATGTCTCTTTGTATTTTTATATTATATATTTAATAAACATACTATATAATTCCAAGATAACCCCAAGTGGTTCATAAATGATACAACTATCACTATATAATTTCTTTTCCCGAACCTTATATTTTTAGGTATAGAATATCAATTAATAATATAATATTTGTATTAAAAAGTCTTTTATGTCAATTATGACACTATTTGGTGTTTTGTTTTCTCTAAATTCATAACAGCATTATTGCTTCGAAAACAATTCATATAAAAACATTAATATTTCTTATTACCCTAAAAAATAAGTGGAATTCATAAAATGTCTCAAATTAAATTTATTTGGATATTTATAATATCAATTATTTTAATATTTCTTTATTTAGGTAATTATTGCATCACCATTGTGTCATAAATAAATCAGATTATTTAACGTCTATAAATTATAAATAAAATACAATTATTTGGGAAATCATTTAATATTTATAATTAATTTTTATAATCGAATTTATCTTATGTATAACCCTATATTAAAAATGCTTTAGTTATTAAACATTTATTTTAACTCTTTTAACTCTTCTTTGAATTAAATAATAATAAATGTCCTAATCTAATCCAAGTGGAACAAAGAGGTTCATATATTATTCCTAAAGTTGTTTTTGGTCTAATTATACTTAGCAAATAGAATTAGGACATGTGGTAGGGTAATAATAATATCAATGTTACCCTTAATTTCCTTATTTACTTTTAACCGTGGTAAATAAACATAAGAAATTACTATTCGCCAAAAATTATTTTTATCTATTGAACCAAATTTTACTCATTGATATTAACTGTGTCTCTTGTATTTTCCAAATTCCACTCACAGAAGTGGTAAATTTATATTTTATGTGAATTTTCAAATTCTCTTAAAAGATGGGTAAAAGACGGTGAAAAGTTAAATAAACTATTAATATATTTAAAATTATTATAAACTAACTTCAATAAATTAAATTTAACATATATAGGTATTATGTATATATTTTTACCTAAAGTAAATTTAAATAAAATAAATAATTTTTTAAATAAAAATTCATTTTTAAACTATAACTTTGTTTTTTTAACTATTCATCATAAATTGAATGTTTTCAGAAAAATATCAAAAACTCACCCTAAGCTAATTTTGATATTCCGAATCCAAAAATTAAGTACATTTTGAAATATAAAATTTATAAAATTTTAAAATGTGGGTATTATTATTTATAACGGCTAGTTTAATTGGTTGTAGTGTGTGTTAGAACTCGAAGTTGGGTACAACACATGCTACTGTATTATTTAAAGGGGAAGGTAATGTGGAAGCTTAGGGTGTTACATTCCACTCATTGATACATAAAATTATTTATAAAATGTTTTTAGGAAAATATAACTTCATTTCTCTCTAAAGTCTGAAATATAATATCTATCAAAACCATGTTTTCTAAAAAAATAAAATATTAATATAAAACATTTATAATTCAGGTATTAATGAAATTTTTAAAACTTTTTTTTATAATTATTTTCGAATGAATATTGTTGTTAGTTTCCAAAAAAAGTAACTTTTCTAACCATTTTCCCGTGAAAAAAAAGTTATGCTATTTAAATCATGTATGGAATTAGCCACCATAATGACTATCATTTCATTGAGATTCATTTTCATGGTTTTGAGGATCATTTTAAATAAACTGTTTTCTAAATTTATACTCTTCATAAATTATTTTCAAATTAAATCATAATGGATACATTATTTTCTAGAAGAATGTTTTTAAAGATATTTTTTTGGTATTTCTATTCATCATTAAAAACTACCATTTATTCATAATTCAATAGTGATAAGTTATATTAATTCTATTTTTATTATTTATCTCGATAGATTATAATTATTTTAACCAAGGATAGTATTGACATTCACTTTATTGAACCAATTTTTTAGTCCTTAGGAACCCCTTGAATTATTCACTTTTCAATGATCATTGAAAATTAAATTTACCCTATATATCCTGGTCATTTTTGATGAATATGATTATTTCTAAATTCAAATACCATTTATAGATAAATTGTTATCTTTTAATGTCATTTAATTAATTGGGAAATCTTTATATATTTTTATTATTTACTCAATATGGATATTGGATCTTATAACATATTGATTCAAGAATTAAATTGGTTATTTGATATATGAGGAATGATTAGGACCCAATGTGAGAGGAGGGGAATAGTATAATATATCCCCTCAAAGAATAGGTACATCTCATGACACAAGTCAATTATGTTAAAATTAAACTGGTTGTTGCCTATATATTAAACAGACTTATCAAAGGTCTTGACCATAGTGGTTTCATGTGATAGATTCATGACATCCAATAATTAATAATTATCTTCATTCAAAATTTAGTTATTATTATTCATGAGATTTTAAGTAGGAAAAAATATATAGATGCATTTCATTCTCTCTTAATTTATTAAGTTACATTTTTTTGTTAATTAGCTTTCCATATTGATTCTTCCTTATCTTGTTCTTTTAATATAATGTGTGTTTAGTTAATTACCTCCCCATATTGATTTTTTCTGTTCCATTTATTTAATGTGAATTCATGTTCAGTAATTTACCTTTCTATATTGATTATTCATTATCTAGTTATTTAAATTTCAAGTCTTTTCAATTACATAATATTCCATATTGGTTATACATATTGATTAATTATACCATTAATTGTACCTTACCCTTACTGAACATTTGAGCTTGACCTTATTTAGTTTTCTTCCCACTGAAATATGTGAAGTGTACTATGAATGGTATTATAAAATATTCTAGATGAAATAATGATATTCTCTAAAAACAAAATAATAAATTATGTTGTTATTTTTGAATTAAAATTTAATGTAAGACACATATATGTATATAGTTTACCAAAACTAATAAACTGATCAGTCTTTAGGGATCACAATACTTGTGTCTCAAGGCAATAGAAGGGTAGTAGGATCTAACTCTAAGGTTATAGGGGTTGGTTCCCTATAGTTAGTATCAAAGGATGTTTATTATAATCCTTGGGAACTAGATTTAAGAATACATTGATTAGGGAAAATAACCCTTAGATATAATTTTACAATAATTATAGACGAACATCCTAAATTTTATAGTTTATGAGGGTTTTTACTTGTAATACATCCTTAACTAGGTACTACACATGGATATGGGTCAGGCATAGTTATACATATGGTTATTAACTTTAAAAATGGTGCATCTAGTTTTAATCAAGCATTACCTAGTAGGCAAAAATGGGGATTACAACACACCTATTTTGGCACTCTTGAGGGATATGTTTAAGATAATTCACATTTTCATTTCAAACTATTATAAGGTATTTTAATAGATAATTAAAATAAAATACCATGGTTAAAACCTATACCATGGAAGGACCAGTAAGGAAATAAAATGGAACAAGTATTTATGTATATAGAAAAATTATTATACCATATTAGTGTCTTTACCAATGATTTTTTGTTTATTATAATCATGAAACATATAAGTATTTTTCAAAATTTTATCAGAACATTTGTATTAATTAACTTAATATTTATTGATACCATAATGGATTATGAGTTCAAAGTCTCAAACACCCATTTTTGGGTTTTAAGTAATGGTAGTCTACCAATATTAAGGGAAATTTTAGAGAATTTTTAGGAAAGTATATATTTTAGGGAAAATTTTATTTGGGGAATAATTAATTTGAAATTTATAGAAATAAGTTTAAATGTATTGATGGAATTTTAGGATAATATGATTATTTTAGTCAAATGTGACTTATTAGACATTATTAAAAAATTATTGAAAACCCCAGTAAAAATTTTATTTAAAGAATAATTTTATTTCAAGGATGTTCACCATGTCTTGTGAACTTGATAGGAATTTTATTTTTTCTTTAAAGGACAATTCGAATTTAGGGTGACATCCCATCACATCTGGTAAGGCGATGGGGATTGAACATATTACCAAATGATGATAAGGATTTCACAACTACAATTGTCCTATGTAATTCCCTAGTTAATATTGCATTGTTTTTAGTTTAATAGTTTGAAAAATTAATATTAACGATAAAATAGTTACAATAAATGTTGAGGTTTATAGATTGATTATTTATATTGGATAAATTCTTATAACCATATTATTTCTGTAGAATATTTTGAGATGAACATAAGGACTTATTCTACGATTCTTACTATCTATTAAATGTAAATTTTAATTCCTCATACATAAAATATTCTTTTTTAGTATTGATTTCATGAAGTGAAGGGATATATTTTAAATTTATCAACGAATAACCAATGAGTGAAATTGTGTTTATCATATAGAAATATATTAATTGAGTATTTTTCATTATATTCTTAGCTAGTAAAATAATTACTCATCATTATGAAAATGATATAGAAACAAAAATGTTATTATATTATATTTATTTCTGGTCAATAAAATAGTCCATTAGATAATAAAAAATCTATGAACTTCAGGACCTCAAATTTTCATTGATCAATAACATTTTTATCATGATTGACCTTAATCAAATTCAATAATTATTTACATGTTTCCTCCAAGTGCATAATTCACATTGTAATAATGTTCTCATATACAGCAACCACGTTATATGTTATTTTATATATCCATTGTACATATTTTTCTCTCTTATTAAGTGAATTTATTATTAACCATTTTATAATGTTTGTTTTTATAAAAAAATAAGTTTAAAATATTAATCCCTACATTTCTATGATCAAGTTTAAACTTTGAGGACACAATTTATTTATGGTTGGGAGAATGTAACACCCAAAAAATTATAAACGGGAAATATATTATTCAACAACATATGTTATATCAAATACCATGATATCTTGCATTACACACAATATTGATTTTTATATCTTATTAGACGCTAT
Source organism: Viscum album (assembly GCA_963277665.1). Taxonomy (NCBI): domain Eukaryota; kingdom Viridiplantae; phylum Streptophyta; class Magnoliopsida; order Santalales; family Viscaceae; genus Viscum; species Viscum album. The sequence continues at coordinate 509,715,913 of OY728142.1, read as the reverse complement.
AATAATATTATTTTTCTCTACACAAAACTCGGATTTTTTACTTGTTTTACACACAACAAGGACATTCTTCAATGTCTTATGTTACATGCTAGTTCAATTTTTACCAAATACTGTTAATATTATTATCTAAATTAAAAATAATCTCATGGATTTCAAATTTATGTCTATAAATATGATTGAAAAACTTATTAAAATATATATTTTAATTCTTTAGTTACAAATATATTATAAATTAAAATAAAAATCAATGGATTAAAAAAGAATGGTTTTTATAAAAAACTATTTTTACATTCCCAAAGGTTTTTTATCATAATAAATATAAATAATTGATATTAGTGGAGATTTTTAATTTAATTTATATATTAAATATTAAATAAAAACGTTTTGGCATTCATACAATAGATTTTATAGGCATGAGATAATAATAGATCTAATTTTATGCGTCAAAATGCAATATTTTTCTAAAGGCGGTATGGTCACCTTTTAATGGCACAATTTTTTTACAACTAAATATTGAAACATTTATAAATATTATTTGAAAATATTAAGTACAATTTTAAAAGAACAATTTCTAATTTATCTTATGTTTTATTTTATTTTTTCTGAAAAGCATCATTTTTTAATGAATATTGAAACATATTTGATTTTTATTAAAAGATAAATTTTAGTTTAAATATTTTGAGATGATAAATTGTATTTTAATATTATATTAAATTATAATTAATTAAATAATACATATATTAATATAATTGGTGTAATTAATATTATTTTTTAATTTAATTTAGATAAAAAACCTAGTGAACTTTTAAACATTTTCACATTAAAAACCTATATTCTCGTCATGTATACGAGATTAATTTTATAAGAAATTTTGAAACTTCTATGAATGAGATTAAAAAAAATGGATTCAATATTTGGAACAATACAACTTTATAATATATAACGATTCCAAATTAATTTTTCACTATAATGATTAGTGAAAATAGTTAAAATTAATTAACGGGATTTAGGTAAAAATTGGGTTTTGCGCATTACATGCATTTGTAGTAAAATTAATTTTACAGACAAATAGGATTTATATTTAATGAGTATACCTTCATATTTATAATAACTAGGTAAAAATAATAAAATGAAATTTTTATTTATAATATTAATGGATAAATTACATTGGAAACTAAAAAGGTATATGTTAAATTTGTGAAAACATTAAAGAGAAATTTGAGTAATCTTAAAATACTAACAAAAAACTTGATAAATATGAACTTATATTATTTATTGAAAGTATTTATACACCATTTAATCTCTAAAATCCATTATTTTTCTATTTTTAAGGCACATGTGGTAATGGATACCTCCCAATAGTGTTTACCTTTTTTAATTTACCAGAATTCCACTCCTCATCCACTATAACAGGGAACTCACTCCCCTAACTAATTCTAACCACCCGAGCCATTTGAATCATCAAATACCAGAAATAAATACATATCTACATCTCTAACTCATCCGTGAGGTCTTAAATTTTGAATAAAGATATCTCATTAGGGTTTTAATGTAATTACAATAAGGAAACTCATAAAAGAGGTAATGTTGTTCTAAAATCATTTTTATTTTATTTCATTATCCAACAACTCTATTTCCTATTATACCATGATTATATAATGAACTAATTATATTACATATAATAATGTGGTTTTATGTGATTATTTAGACCTACAACCTCACGTATTTCAATCAAATTTGTTATGTAATCATCATTTGTGTGTACGGTGGGCTATAACCTCATAAATCGTTGTCGTTTTGTCTTCATTTACCACCATTCCAATATGGGAATAATGATGGATTTATAGTTTATTATATTTATGATATTTATGGTTTTATTATTCTTATGGGTATATTATTTCACACATACCATCAATATTTCAACTTTTTGTTAATATAATAACATTTCTCATGTCTATAGTGGACTACCGCTTCACCAAGTGATGTTATTCATTCATGTTTTACATCGATCATTTTAACGATTGATTGATAAAAATATGTGTTATATTTCAAGCTAAGATGATATAGGAATTATAATATATATATATATATATAAATATATAAAATTTACTTTTCTTTCATTTAATACAATATGAAAATGGAATCAAAGTTCATGAATATGTACGATCTACCATCTCCATGAATGGTGTATCTCATGTTATATCACCAATTTCTATGGATTAATCTAAATAAAAATATAATAAATATATATATGATATTTAAATCATGATTTACATGATCTATATGATTAAATAATAATTTAAGTAAGAGGAACAAAAAACCAATTCAAGACATGCTGAAAAAAGGGAAACAAACACTCAAAATGATGAAAATATTGATATATTATTAACAAAATAGTGATAAAATGTTTCAAAGAGTCATATATGATATCATAAATATTAATATGATTCTTTTATAATTTAATAAAATGGTTAGAACCAATCTAAAAAATGTTAAATAATGTATGACCTAATGGAAATCTTGAGGTAATGAATTTCATATCAATTTCATTTAATAGAGGAATATTGTAATGTTATGCACATAATTTATTTTTTATAGTGTATATATTTCCCATTTAAGTGAGACATATTTTAGTTTTATTAACCTAATTTTTTTTATATGGTGTTTCTAATTCCCCTATGAAATTTAAGATCTAGAGTAATTAATTATCCATGGTATTTTATGTTTCAATTTTAATTATTTTGTCTAATGACATTTGAATTAAGAGTTTCCATATTTTATAGAATTTCATTACAAAATTTTTGTTTATTGGGTAATATTACTTTATCATTAGATTAAATATTCTATGTTCCTATGTTTAATGAATTTTTAATATCTACTATTTTATATATGATTTTTATGTGGATTTAATGTTGATACACATAATCTATTCATTGGTCGATTCTCACTTTAATGATATGATCATTGTAAAGGTTTAATTCATAATCATATTTTATTCTAGATTTTTTACTCATGAATTTATATTAAGTGAAATTATTTGATAATATTTTTATAAACCCACTAATTTCTATTACCTCTAGTTTATCATGATTATTTTCTAGAAATTTTACATTTTTTCAAATCTATCATTCGTAAAATGTTTTATAAAATCTTTTAAGAAAGCATAACATTATTAATATCTTATATCAAAAATCTATTCTATCTAAAATCCATTATTTATATAAATTTCCTAAAAAATGTTTTTATAATTTTCAAAATGATTTAGTAAATAAATTTTTACAGAAATTGTCTTTTAATATTTTTTTTCAATGGAATGTTTTTAATGATTTTTTTAATAATGTAATTTTCTAATATTTTTACAATGAAAAAAATGAGTGTATCGTACATCATGTATGGAATTACCCTTAAACACAACTAAAATTTATTTCAAGTTTCCTTTGAATGTTAATAATGATCTATTTAAATAAAAGTATTAAAATGGAATTTTAAAGAAAACAATTTTCAAAATAAAATTTAAAATGAAAATTATATTTTCCCCATTAACGTTTTTATGGTGTTTTTTGGATATTAATATTCATCTATGATAGAAATAATTTATTCATACTCTAATTGGTATATGCTGTATTGATAAAATCCATATTAATCTCTTGTATAAAAAATGATTATTTTGACTAATGATAATATTGGGATTCATATCATTGAACTAATTTTTAGTGATTCACCTCTTTTAAATTGATAACATTGTTATATCATTTAATGATTAATTTCACATAAATATCCATATATTTTATCATGAATATGATAATTTCTTAAATCTTATACTATCTTCACATACAATTTTTACTTTTATAGTTATTTGATTAACTGGGGAAATATTTATAATTCTGTATTCTTTACCCAATACTGATATTTGATGTTAAGAAATATTGATTCATGAATTAAATTGATTATTATATATACGAGGAATGATTTTGACATTAATTGACATTAGGGATTGGTATAATATAGAGCCTTGATGCATCTATAGGTATCATGAGTCTAATCTGTTAAGATAGAATTAAATAGGTTATTATATGTAGAATAAACCATCTTATGAAATGAATTGATGATAGTGATTTCATGTTCCTGATGCATGGAATCCAATAATTAATCTTGTCCTACATTTAGAATCAATTTACTATTATTAATTATATTTTCACTATGTAAAATTAGGTAGTTGTATGTCATTCTCAATTTATTGATTAAATGTCACATTTTTTAATTATTTACCCTACTATATTGATTATGTCATATCAAGTTATTTAAAATTAATTTGTTTCTAGTTTCTCATATTTCTATTGTGATTTTTTCTAATCCTATTATTGAAATTATATTAGTGTTCATTTATTTAACTTTCCATATTGATTAATCCTTATATTGTTTTTTAAATGTATGTTGTGTTTCCATGTTGTTTATGATTATTGATTCATAATAAATTTCATTGTACCATCCCTTACTATGAATTTTATCCCACCCTTATTCTTTTCCCTTCCCCAAGGAATCCAAGAAGTTTACTATGAATGATATTCAAGGATATTCAATAGGGAATAATGATATTCTTCAAAAATAACAGAAGAAATATGTCATAATTCATGTATTAAAATGTCATGAAACACTCATGTATGAATCTATTTTATGAAGAATACTAAACAGAATAGGATCTGAATCTGATCATATTATGGTCCAATCACTATAGTTATTATAGATGTTGGAGATATGTATTTGAATATTTCATGGAATTTACTATGAATTAATTTAAAAAACTGTTTAAGATCGACTTCCAAATAGGTGACTAAGCATTGATCGTTGGAGGTTGATATCATTTTTAATTAATTCAAGTGAAGGATGATAATTATAAACCATTAGATATTAATTTATCATAGGTAATCATAGGATAATGATGGAAGATTTACCATAATGATCTCGATGTTTTTTACATTTCAGGGGATCTATTTTGAAGTTTTATAAAAATTTATATTATTTCATCACATAGCCATGTATAGAAACAATAACATACATTTTCTATCATACTAGGATTTTCTAGAATGTGGAAGATTAATTTTTATTTATGAATCTTCTGTGTTTCTAGATTTATTTATTGATATGGAACCGAGGGTGAAACGATTTTTAAGAACAATACAGCTAGAGATATAATTTTTTATAAAACCTTTTAGTTTAAATATCTTCTTTAATCAGATGATGAATGATAATGTAATAGAGAAAACTAAAAAACTAGTAAATATCATTTATGATAGAATACATTATGGTTTTTTTAAGGAGTAATTGTAGAGAGGATGTATATTTTTACAAAGTTTTTAAGTTTATTATGTATACATGGATATATGCAACCATCCACATCTCATTTCTCTTAATATCTAAATTCTCTAACCCTTTATTCAGAATTAAATCATAATATTCTTGTAAATATAGTCTATTAAAATTTATAGTTATGATGTCCTTATAATCTGGCTAGTTAACGATGTGCATGTAATGTGATAGTGAATATACCACATCAGTATCTAATGCCACTACCATAATTATTACCCCTTCAATAGTACCTATGGATAAATTATCAATAAGAATTAAGACAATTATTTTATGGTGGAACATGATGAATCTAATTTGAGGATATTCCTCACCCTAAGAAATCTCTTGAAGATTATGGATTTGGTTTTTGCAGGTTTCGGGATAGGAAAGGTGAAGTAGTTAAACATTTATTGATTATTCTGGTAGAGTCAACTACCCCATAGTGATAAATTTCCTAAATTTTATTACATATATTTTTTCTACTTTGGTTTAGGTATTTATAGATACTGGTGAATCACATTCCTTTAATACCTCATGTTTGGATCATGTATTGAAACTTATGGTGGAAGGAAATTATGATCCATTTTTTTTACTTATTTTGAATGCAAAACAAAATTGGATGAACTATATCATGGGTGTAATCTATTGGTATGGAAATAATGGATGAAATTGAAATTTATCTTGTTTTATATACAACTATGATATTTAATTCATAGCATAAATTTGTTATTTATTCAATCTTAATACATCGTTATTATATTTTACCGAAATATCTTTTAGACATAGAAGATTATATTGAAACTTTTTTAACAAAGGGTTTCCTTCTACTGAGTGTATCCCCATGGGGAGATCCAAATCTATTTTCGAAGAAGGTATATAGAAATATTAGGTTTTTTTATAAAATATTAATTTTTGAACAAGTTAATAGTTGATAACATTATCCTTTACTATTTATTTATGGCTTATTCAATCAACCAAAAAGATCTAAATTTTTTAATGATTTATTTATTATCATTTTTTCCTCATACGATTGTAAAGGTGTTTGACATTCTGATTCTTATATATACATTTGGAGTATATATTAATTCAATTTATAATTAAAAAATTACATATACATATTTGTTGAGGTTGGCGAACTAGGTGTTTAAACAATAACTTGTTATATGGTTGTAGTATTTATTTACTCTATCTTGGTCTATTTGAGATAAAATGAAAAATAGAATAATGGTTTTATAATTATTTATTAGAATTCGGTGTATAGTATGATGTCATAGTGTTGGTATTTTTTAATAGGATCATAATCCATTTTATTTCTAGATGATTTATATCTAGAGATCCTTAAAAAACTAAGGTATATTTTTCTTGGGAATTACCTATGAACTTGTTATAATTGAGCTATTTCCATAGTATAGTAGTTTATTAGAAGAAATTTCATTTAGAAATTTCCTAAATTATAGCTACATTAATAATACCAATAAACAAGTATCGTGATTTTTATATATAATTAAATGTCAAATGTATTTTTAATGTTTAAAGGAGAATATTATTAGTTCCCCTATTTATTATTTTCATAGGGAATTTGGTGTGTTTTACAGATATTCTGATTGTTTTCATCATGGAATATATTACATGTATATATAATATAGATTAGTGGTATCATATAGATCTATATAGTTATAAAATCATGAATATCACTATGTTATTGATAATCTTATGCTTATCTTATTAGTTTTCCATTGATGTTATAATTATAGTACATGGCTAAAAAAATTATTGAATTCCTGAACTTGAATTTTTTTTTCTATATAATTTCAATGGTAAATTGTAACTTTGATTGGAAATTATGGAAGGATTTTCTCTATGAGTATGATTTTGTGATTACATATACTATGAAGAAAATTTTTTCCCTTACAAATTGTGTAGGATTATTTATAATGAATTTTCTGGATAATCTAGTTGGGAGTGGGAGATGATGAAACAAAATGTGGAATTAAATTTTTATATGTATGGGGTTAGTAGTGTAGGATACGTATATCAAATGAAAGTATATTATGATTTATTTTATTAGGTGGAGAAGTTTCATTTGGTAAACCCGAGTATTGATGCATTGAGAGATTTATTTGTTAGCATATATTATTCTTATTATTTAAATGTGTATGAGGTACATAGATTATTATTACTTGGAAAACTATATGTTATATATTTCATAGTGAATTATATTTTGGTTTAGTTTTTTGAGTCAACTTTAATGGTGAATTCAAGTATCATAATGATATAACATTCTTTTAAGAAGCTATTTTAGTGGCCTTTGTTATAGAAGATGGTGGGAAATTTTGTGTCTAAGTTCGTTGTTTTCCATTAGGTGAAATTAAAACATTAGGATTGAGTTTTGTTGTTTAAAATTTATAAAACTTTATTATAGATGTCATAGTATACATATAAATATTTTTTGATATGATTTCCTCATGTAATGATAATATACATTTTAAACTCATTATTGATTGAATAAAATAAAAACCAATTTTTTTAGATTATACAATCTAGATAAGTTTAAATATTTTAAAGACATTACATGGAGTAAATAGTGATGCTTCCTAGGATTTTGAATATGATCATTTTAGAGAGTAATCATTACTTTACAACATGAATATAGATGGGGTTTCAGTAATATTGGGGTACCGATTTGTTTATGAATATCATTTACCACGAACATACCATTAGTTAGACAATGTGAGAAGATACAAATGTTAGGGGAAATTTTGAGATCCTATAAAATATATTTTTGTGGATATTATGAAATTTATTTTTTATTAGTTTGGTTTACAACAATTAATAATTATCACACAACTATTTATAAGAAAACATATTTGGGATCATGTAGATGAGGATGTAAAAGGGATTATAACATGATTTTGGTACCCAGTTTTTTTAACCAACACATACTAGCCACACAATTATATATTGAAAATGTTATATTATATAGATCCTATAGGACATGTAAAGATCTAATAAAAAAAAATCATTGGATCATAAGACTATTATTTACCATTAATTCAATATACCCTAAAAATATTTATGACTTGTTTAATTATAAGAAACAATTATTGATGTTTTATGGATGACCATATCAATAAACCATGTGTTGGGTATATATAGTAAAATTAGTGATCATAAAAAAATTATTAGTACAAGATTCAATATAAAAGGATCTGATGATTCCTGAGTAAATAAACATAATTTTGAGTTGAAAAAAATAACATTCATATTAAAGGGGGGATATCGATATACATTTTTATTAGTGATCACGTATTTTTTAATGTTTCTCCTCATTATGGACATTACGAAAATTTTAAGTTCATAAAAATTATAAAAGGTTACCCATACCCTTTAAGGTCTTAAAATTAAAACAATAAGTGGCATATCAGTTAAATATTAATCCCTGGGTAAATATAATTCATGATTTTTTCAATTTATCATAGACTTAGAATTAAATTTATCATGATTATCATTTGATTGATTGGAGTGTGATCAATATTGAAGTTCATGAAATGTCTATCAAACATACCATAGAGATATAAGTTCATTAATTGAAGTAATTTTCTGGATGAGTTTTCCCATTAGTATATGTTGTTTATAGGAATTGTGATTAAGAGTATAGTACTTTAGAAAATGAGTCTTAGATGTAAAACCATTATTCAAATTTATTTAGAAATTCTATTATTGTAGTTATGTATATAATTTTTTAAAATTTATAAAATAATTGATAAAATTATACTAAAATAATATGGTAAAGTGTTGGAAGAAAAAAATTATTAAGGGGGTTTTATTTGGTTAAATTAAAAATTTTCATTAAAAATTTAATGTTTTAATCCATGTGAAAATGAAAAGTACAATGACCTAGAAAAAAATATCAAAACCAAATATCGAACAAAAGTAAATATCCATATCCTTAACATACGAGTCGACTATCATAATCATTCGTTATGATGAAGGGATAGAAGGAATGGTAAAAATATGGTCACAAAAAATTATTACTAATAATGATCAATATAAAACCGTACCTAATACAGTAAATAAGGTCGAAATCATTAAACCAAAAACCAGTCACAAAAAATAAAACTCCTACAAAAAGTGTCTCATTTATTTTGAAGAGTTAGGGGAACTACATGTCAAATAAAATGTCTAAGGATTTCTAATATATAATATATTTCATATAAAAATTATTATCCTAATTTATATATTTATAGAAACCCACTAAAAACATTCAACGCATTTATGATTTTTATGGACAAAATTTTCGAAGTCATGTTCAGCAAGTTCTTTGATACTAGTAACATAGACATATTTTATCTCATGTGGAATATATAATATCAATATGGGGGTGAAAATGAACTTCAAAACCTTATGGGAACAATCATTTTAATCAAATTATTCAGAATCCACCATGACCTACAGCATTCAACCTCCCTTGGGGTCACCAACAACCTAAGCATCCAAATCCTCTTCCTAATCATTATCTATACCACCTTTTTGAAATTACAATATAGAAGGACAATTACAATTATAAATAGCTTCACTAGTAAACTTATAAGATAAAAAGGTTATAATTTTTCTAATTAGATTTGAATAATAATTCCCTTGATGGGAATTTATATTTTCCAAAGCAGTAATTACAGTATCTAAATCACCATCTTTTTTTACACTAATATCTATATCAATAACATCAATATTAGAATCACGAAGAATGATTTCTTCCATTCTGCCAAACCCCATGGTCTTTATAAGATCATCGATAGTGGGAGACAAAAAAACTATTTATATGCATATCCACTTAAAAAAATCAATGAAGTTGATGTTGGTTTGACAAGAGGAAGAATAAAGTCAACCTAACCACCACAACAACACCTTTCTTTTGACACTAATCAAAATTAACATAAATATAACTACCATAAAAGATCCCATTAACACCCCTAGACATGTAAGATCCTTTTTTAGGCTATAACTAAGCCATCTTCAAGCGTATGTGACTATCCATTTTAACGGAAACCAACACATGGAAGGGGGGAATCCCTCACTTAATTATCATAAATAACCCTCCTCTATCAATATAAAGAAAAACAATAGCCAAGAAGGTGTCATCAAGAAAAGAACTTGGTATTATGTTTATAAATCAATTTCAATCTAAAGACTCTCCAATAATTTACTTGAACCAACAATTCAAGGGAGAGGGAAGGATATGTCCATATTAATGCATAGTTGAGAATAAAGAGGAAGATTTCTAGTTGTAGTTTTTCCATCAATGTAAATAAAGTGACCAACAAAAATACCATATCATTATAGAATAGAAGTGTTATGTGTGTGTATTTGAAACCCTAGTAAGTTGTTCAAAATTACCTCCCTTAAGAAATACCTCCCCTTGTGAACCTATAGAACCTAGTGCATCAGATAAATGAATATAGAATTTAAATAACGGATAGATAAATACCACACTAAGGAAAATTCCCACACATCATCACATCAAATGGAAAACGTGTGTGGATATATGATAGTAACAACCACATTGTGCATTAAACCCCTTCAAAAATTGAGATTTATATTTAATTTGTGCATCGAGGGTTGATGTGAACCAAATTTTTTAACCAAAGGGAAAGTAAAGATGTTAATAAAAATGATAATCTCAAAAAAAAGTGATCTTCACTTCTAGTTTACCATCTATTAACCTAGAAACACCTTGTTAAAAAAGAATATTAGGTAGAATGGGAAGGAATCTTGTAACGAACTTAACTATTATAAATAATATTCCCATACAATTTAATCCAATTTTATATTAGGTGACACTGATATAGTAAATAGATGAACATATTTTGTTTTAATATATCCTAATAGATTTAATTTACCATTGAACATATTTACCATTAATAATGTAATTACTAAACAGTGATCACATGAATAGTATTAATATAGGTATTTAACAAATCCAGTAGACCTAGAAAAAGGAAGTGATGTCCTCAACTAGTAAAATTCTTCCCTATAAAGCCCATTTATTAAAGTTTAAAAATGATATAGAATCCCTAGGATTTTCCTTTGACCAAACCCATGTCGATATTAAAAAACATAGGCATGAGAAAACTGCTTATTGGATAAGATCATGCTCATTGAGATCATGCCCAAACCATTTATGTCGAACCACCCCATGAAAGTCATATCGTCGTGCACCTTACTCTTAGGGAATTTGTGGTTGGATTAAATGTATATATATTTAATATTTAAATAATATTATATAAATTATTTATTATATAATAATAAATATATATTCATCCTATTATTGTTATTTTATAATTAATATTTTTTCAAATTGTATTTTTGGGTAATATTAAAATTCAATAAAAAAATTTTTTTGATGAATTAATTCATATATTTGAAATAAATAATATTTTAAAAAAATATTATTATGTTGTAATTTTTATTAAATGTAAATTATTATACAATTTTTATGATGTCAAATGTAATATTTATATGTCTTAGAAGAATATTATTATCTAACAACCCAACATTTCTTAATAATTTTATATTTGTGTAATATGAAAATTCACTTATTTATAAAATTATTTAGAAAAATGAATATTATTTTTGGAATTATAATCTAAAAAATATCCAATAGTAAATTTTTCATAATTTTCTAAGATAGTCAAATTTTCTGGTAAAAAATAAATATTGAATAAATATACTTTCTGTATTATGATATTATAATGACCCAAAAGTGATGTAATAAATACTATATATTGAATACAATACCAAATATTGGTTTTTAATTTTAAATACTTATATTTTAATTTTATTTGATTAATTTAATAAATCCATTTTATATCCTCCAAAACCATTTATAAATTTTATGGTTTTAAAATCATTTCTTTAATAGTATTACTCACCTCCACACAAGAAAAATAATTATTTCATTATATTTGGACATTTCACTTAAAAAATATTTAAAAGAACTCCCATTTGGTATGATATATAGGAAATAAACATGGGAAGGTTTTTATTTTTGGTTATTTTTTTTACAGATTCCAAAACCAATGTTTGAGAAATAAAAAAGAAATCCCCACTCTTTTCCAATATAACACCCCCTAATGTCCAATTTATCATCTCTCAAAATACTCTTAACATGTAATTACATTTCCCCTACCTATCAATAGTCTTCCCAAGGCACCCCCAATATCTCAAGAATCCCCAACAAAGAATTAGATGTCACACACCAATGTAATGGATAATCACCTTCTCTTCTTTATTATATGATGCCTTCTATTTATAATTCCTAATGTTGGTATATGTATTTAAAATTTCATACTAATGCCAATTTAATGTCTAAATTATGTGTTACCCTTTTCTCTCTCATCAACCCTTTTTATAAATTTTTTTGTGAAGTTGTTATGCTGCTGAAAATTCACCGTGATTTTTCCATGCCAAAAAAATAAATAGTTAATACCATACTGATTTTGTGTAAAGTATTTTCACATTTATAAAATTATAATTATTTTAAATGGTACTTACATGTATTTATTACACACTCTTAAATCATGGAATAAAATTATATAATGAATGAATCTATGTTTTATGATCTATGTGGAACACTTAAGTGTGAGAATGAAATTAATGTTATAAGTGCACCCAGAATTATATAGAGCTCTAATGAATTGGCTAATTTTTTTCCCAGGAGACATATTTTTTCAATAGGGGTGAAATTTAATCCTTTATTTGAATTTCTCTATCATTATTTCTCAGATGTTATCCATCACCTATGTTTATGATATAGTGTTTTAAATTTTTCCACATTTCTCATGTTATGATTATCATGATATATAATGCCATATTATTCATGTTTCTTTTATTCCCCATTGATATGCATATTTTATAACATGTATCACATTATCCAATGTTAATTAATTTACAAATATTTATAGCTCACTGATTTCTTATGTACATACCCAGGTTATCCAAAACAATTTTATGTTTGATCATGTAAAAGAAGTTTTCTATAAAGATGTTGTTTTCTCTATTTTATGTTTTTATGTAATTTGACTAATTTTCCAGTACTCTATACTTATTAATATTATATGTTGTATTATGTGTAATATTAAGTAATAAACCATATATTAATGTGAAACAAAGAGTAGGTTTTTTATAGTTTTTGTCAGAGTGTGGTATAGTAATTTGTTGGATTTTGATCAGAAAAATCAAGAGAAAGCCTTAGGTATAAAACTAAGAATAACAAAAAAAACCACAAATTTTTGAATGTATATAGTAATTTGTTTATCAGGAAAACAAATCCCTTTTTTCATACTACAAGTGGAAGTGGCATTGGCATAGATGTACTTAGGGGTAAAAAATCCGAGAAGGTCTGTTGAGCCTGACTCAGTGTAACTCGATACATGAAAAAATTACATACCATTCACCTAGTTTAACACTCCTAGGGGATATCTCTAGTATATTCATAAGTTCATTATGCAACACTACGAATGAAAAAAAATTCTTAAGAGTATATATTTGGAAATTGATCAAGGATAACATATATTGAAGCATATAAATTCATATGTTATGAACAAATATAATTTATAAGTTTTATATTTAATGTCATTAGAATCCCATATATCTGTTTAATTGTTTAAAAAACAAAACCTTAATTTTTCCTTTAATCTAACCAATGTTCAGTAATCCGAGGAATGTGGTAAACAATCAACATGAAGGGAAATGTGATGAATGACCAAAATGAAATTCTCATCCCAATGAGAGAAGGAATAAAAAACATTATGATGATACTCTCACATATGAATCAGGTTCTAAACAGAAACTAAGATCAAGAGGAGCACTAAAATACCACAAATATGGAACATGTTATTATTGAGATCATTTTGTAGAAATGGCCACAAACATTCAGTGGATTATCATATATTTTAATCATTGAAAATTGGATCAAAACCATTGAGAAGATATTCCATCTCCTTTAATGTTCTACACAAGAGAATTTTCTAGTAGATGATTATTGTATAAAAGGAGAAGCTCATAAATAGAAGGAATTGATCAAAAATATGAATCCAAAAGAAGACATCGTAGTGACAGGTTGTAAAGAATTCCAGAAAATTTTTCTTGATAAATATTTTTCTCACACTCTACTTCTTAAAATAGAACGAGATTTCTATAACCCCATGGAAGAATACAAAAACAATTATCATGGAATATGAGTAAAACATCATAAGAAATACATGATATTCCATATTCTTTGTATTTTCCCCAAAATTATTTTTTTACCACTTATTTGGTGGGATAAACATAGTCTAAGAAAATCCCTAGTGATTCGAGACTTTGACACCCATACAAAAATTGGTTGATTTTCCCTCAAAGTCGAAATGGAGATTAGTGAATCTCAATGGTATAATAGGGATAAGAAAAAGAAATTAGTTTTTAATTCTAGTGTTCCAATGGTGAAATATAACGGTTCCATGAAATTTTAGCATCCAACTTATTAAATGTGAATAATAAAGAACCCTAAATATTTCCAGGGGAAATGAAATGCTTTAGGTGTGGGAAAGAAGTGAACATAGCTAGTGATTAGTGACAGGAGAAACCCACTAATAAGAAGGAGGAATGGAATTCTCTAGTTAACTCTCATTACACTGTGTATTATATCAACTATAAAGAATGATGTCACATTATAAATAAATTTTATATGCCAATGGTATTCAAAAAAACAAAAAACACTAAGGTAGTAAGGGTGATATTTATCCCTCAAAACTAGTAAGGTTGATCCCAAAAATTAAGTGGTGATATGTATTCTAGTTATTCATTTAATACTAGAAAACATTTTTTTATTATGGTTTTACACATTCTTTCATATCAAAAAATATTATTGGTAGTATTCAAAATCCACCATAAAGCGTGGAAGTACAGCTATCAGTTGAAAAAGAAAATATGGAAATTATTATATCCCATGTACATAATTCCTCCCATATCAATGTTTGTGGCGAAACATCCCAGAGAACCATTTTATTATTTGTTTTCTATAATTTTATTCAATTATGGGCATGAATTATATTTCGCTATAATTATCCAACATATATTGATGGGTGAATGAAATCACTCTATGTATTGTGAATCGGCCCCTGTTCTTATATAAATTAAAGGAGGAGGATGAATCTTATTTGGAACCAATATCTCAATCATGGATATTATTTATCTATGATAAATCATATCTATCTAAAATTATTGAGACTTATGAAAGAACCATCCATGGAGACATGCATATTTTGAGGGAATACATTGATGTGTTTTCCAATGAATTATGAAATATTCCTCCTAAATGAGAGGATGAATTTTCAATCATGATTATTCCTTGTGTGTTCCCATTTTCCATATAAGGCCCCAGCCTTAAACCTTACTTAATATTGAGTTATTATAAGATTACACATTAAGGATCTTTTCAGATTTAGAGTTTTAGAGAATTAGATCATAAAACTTGCATTACATTCCACATTTAAAAAAAGTGGTTACATAAAAATAGTATTCAGTTATCCCATAAACAGGAACATATTTAAAATAAAACATGGATTCTTTCATGAAAATTCCTTGTCACTATCATCATATCATGTACCTTTCCCTTGACCTGTGAAAAACATTTTAAAAAAAACTTGGGATGAGCATAAAAAGCTCAGTAAGGGTTATATAAATATGGAAAGGAAACATGAGTTCATATATACATAAGAATGAAATCATACTTTACCCATAAAACATAGGCACATTAACATACCTCATCAAATCATGAATAAATAATAGAAATCATATGACATAAAAGGTAACATGAGGCATTCATAACATTCTTACGTAGGGAGTAACCCTCTTGGTTACATTTGTAATACCCACCACATTATATTCCCTAAATCTCTTTGGAGAAACCTTAACATTTCACTCCTTCACGTTACCCAATGCATTGGAGAGCAATACCGGGCTCACCCGCCCTTAGTTTATCATGAAACCACCCATCTTCATAACAATTCCCAAGTACCATAACATAATCATAGCACATAAATTAATCATAAAGGAAATATAACATTCCCACATTGCAATAACAATATAACATTTTAAGATACTGAAATAATGAATCCATTCTAAAAACCATTTTCAAAACCATTTAAAACATTTAATAAAGAGATTTTTGAATAAAATTGTCCCATACCACTTTGAAACTTTTAACATTCTAAACCATTAATATCCATATAAATAAATCCTTAAAACCATTTTGAAGACATGGATATTAATGAGAAATATTTATAAGATTAAATCATTAAAACATTTAAAACGATATTTTAGTTAAAGGGTTTTTAACAAAATGAGACACACTTGAATACAATAATTGAGGAATAACATTTAATAAAAACTTTTAATATCATGAGAATAAAGGGATTCATGATATAATATTCAAAATGATATTATATACACCATATAAGAGTGAATTGGTGCATAACAACAATGAAGTCTCAATGGAAACGTAAATTGATATGAAATCCATTATAAAGATGGTATCCTTATATTAAGGATAAATCAATCTCATAATTATGTGAGAAAAATATAAATACACCAAATATAATTGGATATTAAGTGTAAAATAATCAAATTTCATTCACACATATTCAAAGGATGAAATATTCAATAACTACATATTGAACGCAAAGAAATCGAAATTGGGTTAAGAAGTTCCCTTGACAGCCTAACGGCGTCACATCAAAATGAGTAGATGAGAGATAAAAAGGGTATATCATCACGTGGACATAAAATTTAAATCAATAAGGATATAGAAGAACATATCCCAACATAGTAGTTTGTGAATTAAAAGACATAACAAAATAAGTCTTTTAAAAAGAGGAGGGTAAAAGGTTCCCTTACCAACATGGGTATCTTTCGAAACATACACCCCGTGAAAGAAAGACAATAAAACATTGATGTAAATATACATAAATTAAATTATATTACACAATGAGTAAAATAATGGGCAGTACATACACCACTCAAAGGAAATTGTGGCAAATATAGCATAAATATCACAGGAATAAAAGTGAGATGATAAATCTCTTACGAAAACTCGGGAGCCTAACAACGCCACTTAAAACATACAAAAATGGATCGATGAGATCAAATAGGGTCTCTCATCATATTAAAATAATGTTTACATCAAGTGGAATATAAAATAACATCCCCCAACATAACAAAGAGGAGATTAAAATATGTGACATAAAGGAGAGTACTTAAAAAGAAAGAGAGAGGTTAGATCTCTTACGAAAATTCGGCAGCCTAACGGTGCCACTCAAAACTTCCAAAATGTATTGATGAGAGAGAATAGGTTCTATCATCATATTAACATAAAAATTACAGTAATATTTATATAAAAGAACTTCCCAAGAAAGATGATCTTTAAAAGGAATGACATAAAAGAGTGTACTTAAAAAGAAAGAGAGGAGTAGGAACCCTTACCTCAAGTCCAACTTGTCTTGTTCATTTCTTTATATTCCTGAATGATAAACTTTGGTCAATATATAATTTCTTAAGTACCTCCTATAAAGATTATTATTCAGTTCATATCACATATTTTAATGTTATAATAATTGGTTAATAATATGAGTTCATATCAGACGTTTTTGTTGATGTTTGGTACATGAGTCAAAAATTGAACTTGTTGGAAAATAATTTTCCATGTAGTTATAGGTACATCATATCCAGAATAGTATTGAAGTTTTAAATATCATATATATCCAGTATATATTCATTTTATACTATTCCATAGAATTTGGAGATAAAAATTAAAAGCACCGTTCATGGAGATGGTAGGCTGTACGTACGCATGAATGCTACTTTCATTTTTTGTCATATTAATGGAATTAAAACAAAATGAGAGTGATATATATATATGTTATAATTACAGAATGATATGCATAATTTAGATTTAATATATTACATATATATACATTATATATATGTACTTATAATAGTACATAACATTTTGAGATAAGAAATGAAATGTACCGTTCATGGAGACGGTAAGCCGTACGTACGAATGAATGCTACTTCCATTTCTATTTCATATTTAATGGAATTAAAACATAATGATACATAATAGTATTTTAATTCCTGTATGGTATCATATATTATATCATTAAATATATCCTTTATACGTACCACATATGGTATTAACGAATCAAATCACTTTGAGGGGGCGGTAGTCCGCACTTCCTTAAATGATGATATCACGTTTACCCATAATGGAAACCATAAAGGTATTCCATAAATGAAAAATAAAAAAGCTTAAGTAAAACATAAACATATTATATATCATATATAAATATAGTGTCATCTTAATGTCCACCTTTGAAGGTGTAAGAAGAATGTTGAACAATCATCGTTTCGTGAGGCAGAAATTCGCCATCCACAGAAACAATATGTTCTTTAACCATTAGATGTAGGTGTGTGTAAGTGTATCTAGAATCCTTCTTATAAAAACATCCTAGTATATTTAAGATACTGTATTTGTTACAAAATACATGAATAAAATGAGTTTAGGGGGTTGGAGAAGAAAAATAAAACAAAAGAACTCAAGTGAAGACATTACCTTAAAATCGGGCAACTCCCTTTGGTTTGAGCTCAAAGGCTTCCTTGGGAAGACTTCTGCCCAAAGTGAGGCTTCAAGGAGTTAGAGAGGGATGTTTAGAGGCAAAATGTGCAGGGTTTGGCCGATCCAAAGGCTTTGGAAGTGTGGTTAAGGAGGTAGAGGTGGGGGTCTTTTATAAGAGGAGAGGAGGGGCACTCTAGGAATGTAAAGAACTGTTACATTATTTTAGAATGAGATTCGGATTTTAATGGTCCCACATCGATTTTTATCTAGGATAAGGTGATAAGGGTTCTAAATCCACCCATAAAATTGGTTTTTTACATGTGTAGGTCTTAGATTTTACATTATCTTTCCATTTTATTTAAATCGTTAAATAATGAGGTCATCGCTGCATCATCATGATGTCATAAATAATTTAATTTATTTAATTTTTAAAAATTATAAAACAAATACAATGATGTATGAAATCTTCTTAGCTTTCCAATTACTATTTATAGTCAAAAATTTGACTTGTATAACCCCATGTAAAAAGTGTTTTAGTAAAACATCTCATGTTTGTGTCATTTTTTATTTAACATTAAATAAAAAGGTATTTATGTCATTTTCCAACCAAAGTGGATCAATGGGGTCCCCAAGTTGACCCATGGATTGTCTTGGTCGGCCATGACACATCCAATGAGGGTAGGACACGTGTCTAGGCCATTTCATTTTATTAAAACATTATTCTTCCTTTAAACTACAATAATTACCTCTAATCGCGATTAAAAACTTAATAAGTTACTATTCACCAAAAAAAATTATTCTAATCCCATTGAACCACATTTTACTTCTTAATGACAACCATGTATGTCAGATTTTTAAAATTCAAAATACAAAGATGGAAAATTTTCATTTAAACAGAAAAATCAGTTTTTATAAGCACCACTTAGAGGTTTCACTATTCATTAAAAATTGAAGTTTTTTAGAAAATTACAATAAATTTACCATAAACTATATTTGATATTAAGAATTCATAAATGATATTTATTTTAAAAAATTCAAAAA
The DNA here is from genome assembly GCA_963277665.1 of Viscum album. Lineage (NCBI taxonomy): Eukaryota > Viridiplantae > Streptophyta > Magnoliopsida > Santalales > Viscaceae > Viscum > Viscum album. Next base: position 509,695,872 of record OY728142.1, on the reverse strand, counting down.
ATATAAGTTACATTAATTAATTTAATAATAAATTCCGGCTGTCAAAACAAATAGCGTGTTTTTATGAAACAAAATGTATCAAAAGATTGACATTAGTTTAAGTAAAATTTCAAGGTGAAATTAATTCCAATGACCACTATTGGATTAAATGGTAAAAATATATTCTAATTTAACTGTAAAAAAAATAAAAAGATAATCTAATCATGTAAATATATTAGATTAAAAAGTGTTTTTGAATTAAAATACAACATTTTTCACTATTCATTAAAAATTGAACTTTATCGAAAAAATACAAAAAATATACACAAAGTACATTTTTATGACCTGATTCTAAAGAAGAATTTTATTTTGTCAAATATAACACATAAAATTGTCAAAAAGTGGATTTAAAAGAGGTTCATCATCATCAGGCGGTTAATCGACCTTTTAAAAAATATTAGAATGTTTACGCTTAAAATTCGATTCATTCGCATTTTTAATCCTCTAACATTTATTGTAAAAAGTAAAAATATTTGAAAAACATATATAATCATTTGTTAGTTAGTTATATTCATTCCCTCCATCACAACAGCTAGGCATTAACTACCATTTAAAATAATATTATTTTATTATTAGAGTGCAACGTAAGATTCCCAAGAAACTCGTTGTTGCGTGTTGGGTACGACATCGAGCATAGAGTCCCCTTTAAAGTTATATTAATATTTTATTCAAAAATATGGATAAATGTGAAAATGTCATACTCTTTATTTACCTGGGGTGTTACATCCTTCCACCCTTTTGGGAATTGCGTCCTCACAATTTTAAAATTGGGCTTGGAAACTTCATTGAAAATCCCACATCAGAACAAGAGTCAGTAAAACAATCACTTTAAAATAATGAAAGATAAGTACAAAGGTCACCCGAGTTAACCCATACTAGGATTCCAAGTATGAAAATATAGACATGGAGGATAAACAAAGGGTCATGTTTTGATGGAGAGTGATAGTAAACATGTCTTGGAGAAAGTTAACCATAAGAAAATCACAAACTTATGATGGGTTAAACAGTATTTGATTCCCCAGTAGAAAAAGTTAATAGACAACATTTTTGTTTTGAGTTAATTTTCATTGAGGAATTTATTCTTGAGCTTAACTAAATCATAATGAAACATACTTACTTGTCATGTAGACTTTCAACTTTTACTAGATTCCTTAATCAAACTCATATTTTCTCCAAAGGACGAGTATTTAGGAAGACTTTTTCACATTAAGAGTACTATAATCAACTTCTTGAGAATCACCTAATCCACAAAAGATAACTATATATTTCCCATGACTTTAGACAAAATCCAAAACCAAAATTGTTAGAATGAGGTCAGAGAATCCACAAAAGTATAATCCTTTATAAAAATAAAATCTATTCTTAATCTCCAAAATTTTTCCAAAAAACCCAAAGTTCAACGAAGACCATTCGATAAAAAATTGTCCATAAAATTCTTCAAAGTAAACCAAACTAATATTGAAACCCAAATATTTAAAGTAATTAATCACATAGTCTTCCAAGGTACAAATTAACTTTTATCTCCAAATAACATCAGTTGCTCTTAAATTCTCATATTTAAAAGTAATTAACCAAATCACATATCCTCCATGATAGGTTAATCATTTCCATAGAGAACCCAAAATAGTCTTACTCTTGATTAATAAAATCATCTAACTAAAAAGAATCAGTCAAACTAACCAAGGACTTCACGTAGTCCAGTGGTAGGCGATAAATACCAGTCACACTTTGGTTGTGGGTTTGATTCCCGCAGCTTTGTCTGGCGCGATGGGTTGTCACACGGTCTACGTGTTTTCCTTTTTCCAAAACTATATAATTTGTAAAACATTCCCCAAAAAGAGATAAAATCTTCAAAAAATAATCATAACATATTTTAACCTCAATTTTATCTCATGCCTTTCATTTTCCATCATAACATATAATAACCCATAATTACCTCAAAAGTAAGGATTATATAAACCCTAATGGTTACCATTATAATTATTACCTAAACTTCCACATCGATTGGTCATCTCATACATGATGCATTACAGAACATATTAAGGTTAAGGTGGATGATCATGACTCCTTGACAGTTGGTTTAGAACAACGACGAGTTTCCTCATTGAATACCCCATTTCATCCAGTCTCTTAATCAGAGAACCACCACAGTTTCCTTCAAACCTATTGTCACTTTGGTGCCTGTTAGATCCATCCATTCACTAAAAATAGAAATTTCAGTGAGAGTATATCAACAAAACTATCATTTACTAATGAGGAAGATAGCCACTAAGATATACTTACTTATTCACTTTATCTAAAACTAGGACTCTTTCTGAAGTCCTAACCATTATGGTAATGAAACCTATGCTTAAAGAATACCCTAACCTCTAAAGTTATCTAAACCGTCCTCTGATACCAACTATAAGGCCCCAGCCTTAAACATTACTTAATCTTGAGTTATTACAAGATTACACATTGAGGATCTTTTCAGGTTTAGAGGTTTAGAGAATTAGATCATAAAACTTTCATTACATTCCACATTTAAACAAAGTGGTTACATAAAGATAGTATTCATTTCTCCCATCAACAGAAGCATATTTAAAAAAAACATGGATTCTTTCTTGACACTTCCTTGTCACTATCATCATATCATGTGCCTTTCCCTTGACATGTGAAAATCATTTCAATGAAAAACTTGGGATGAGCATAAAAAGCATAGTAAGGGTTATAAGAATATGGAAAGTAAACACGAGTTCATATATACATAAGAATGAAATCATAATTTACCCATAAAACACAGGCACTTTAACATACCTCATCAAATCATGAATAAATCATAGAAATCATAACACATAAAAGGTAAATTGAGGCATCCATAACATTCTTGCATAGGGAGTAACCCTCTTGGTTACGTTTGAAATACCCACCACAGTATATTCCCTAAATCTCTTCGGAGAAACCTTAACGTTTCACTCCTTCACGTTACCCAATGCATTAGAGAGCTATATCGGGCACACCCGCCCTTAGTTTATCACGGAACCACCCATCTTCATAACAATGCCCAAGAACCATAACATAATCCAAGCACATAACTTAAGCATAAAGGAAAGATAACATTCTCACATTTCAATAACAATATTACATTTTAATATACTAAAATAATGAATCCATTCTAAAAACCATTTTCAAAACCATTTAAAACATTTAATAAAGGGATTTTTGAATCAAAGTGTCCCGTACCACCTTGTAACTTTTAAACTTTTAAACCATTAATATCCATATAAATTAATCCTTAAAACCATTTTTAAAACATGGATATTAATGAAAAATATTTATAAGATTAAATCATTAAAACATTTAAAATGATATTTTAGTTAAAGGGTTTTAACAAAATAAGAGACACTTGAATACAATAATTGAGGAATAACATTTAATAAAAACTTTATAATATCATGATAAAAAAGTGATTCATGATATAATATTCCAAATGATAGTATATACACCATATAAGAGTGAATTGTTGCATAACAACAATGAAGTCTCAATGGAAATGTAAATTGAGATGAAATGCATTATAAAGATGGTATACTTAAATTAAGGTTAAATCAATCTCATAATTAAGTGAGACAAATATAAATACACCCAATATAAGTGGATATTAATTGTAAAATAATCAAAGGTCATTCACACATATTCAAAGGATGACATATTCAATAACTACATGTTGAACCCAAAGAAATCGAAATTGGGTTAAGAAGTTCCCTCGACAGCCTAACGGCGTCACATCAAAATGAGTTGATGAGGGATAAAAAGGGTATCTCATAACATGGACATAAAATTTAAATCAATAAGGATATATAAGAACATATCCCAACATAATATTATGTGAATTAAAAGACATAACAAAAGAAGTCATTTAAAAAGAGGAGGGTGAAAGGTTCTCTTGCCGACATGGGTATCTTTCGAAACATACACCCCGTGAAAGAACGACAATAAAACATTGATGTAAATACTCATAAATGAAATAATATTACACAATGAGTAAAATAATGGTCAGTACATACACCACTCAAAGGAAATTGTTGCAAATGTAGCATAAATCTCACAGGAATAAAAGTGAGATGATAAATCCCTTACGAAAACTCGGCATCCTAACGGCGCCACTTAAAACATACAAAAATGGATCGATGAGATCAAATAGGGTCTCTCATCATATTAACATAATGTTTACAGCAAGATTAATATAAAAGATCATCCCCCAACATAATAAAGAGGAGCTTAAAATAAGTGACATAAAGGAGAGTACTTAAAAAGAAAGAGAGAGGTTAGATCTCTTACGAAAATTCGGCAGCTTAACGACGCCACTCAAAAATTCCAAAATGGATTGATGAGAGAGAATAGGGTCTCTAATCATATAAACATAAAAATTACAGTTATATTAATATAAGAGAACATCCCAAGAAAGATGATCTTTAAAAGGAATGACATAAAAGAGTGTACTTAAAAAGAAACAGAGGAGTAGGATCCCTTACCTCAAGTCCAACTTGTCTTGTTCATTTCTTTATATTCCTGAATAATAAACTTTGGTCAATTTATAATTGATTAAGGAACTCCTATAAATATTATTATTCAGTTCATATCAAATATTTTAATTTTATAATAATTGGTTAATAATATGAGTTCATATCAGATGTTTTTGTCGATGTTTGGTACATGAGTCAAAAATTGAACTTGTTGGAAAATAATTTTCCATGTAGTTATAGTTACATCATATACAGAATAGTATTGATGTTTTAAATATCATATATATCCATTATATATTCATTTTATACTATTCCATATCATTTGGAGATAAAAATTAATAGCACCGTTCATGGAGACGGTAGGTCGTACGTACGCATGAACGCTACTTTCATTTTTTGTCATATTAATGGAATTAAAACAAAATGAGATATATATATATATGTTATAATTCCAGAATTATATCCATAATTTATATGTAATATATTAAATATATATCCATTATATATATGTACTTATAATAGTACATAACATTTTGAGATAAGAAATGAAATGTACTGTTCATGGAGACGGTAAGCCATACGTACGCATGAACGCTACTTCCATTTCTATTTCATACTTAATGGAATTAAAACATAATGATAAATAATAGTATTTTAATTCCAGTATGGTATCATATATAATATCATTAAATATATCCTTTATGCGTACCACATATGGTATTAACGAATCAATTCACTTTGAGGGGGCGGTAGTCCGCACTTCCTTAAATGAAGATATTGCGTTTACCCATAATGGAAACCGTAAAGGTATTCAATAAATGAAAAATAAAGAATCTTAAGTAAAACATAAACATATTATATATCATATATAAATATAGTGTCATCTTAATGGCCACCTTTGAAGGTGTTAGAAGAATGTTGAACAATCATCGTTTCGTGAGGCAGAAATTCGCCATCCACAGAAACAGTATGTTCTTTAACCATTAGATGTAGGTGTGTGTAAGTGTAGCTCAAATAATTCTTATAGAAACATCATAGTATTTTTTAGATACTGGATTTGTTACAAAATAAATTAATAAAAAGTGTTTAGGGGGTTGGAGAAGCAAAATAAAACAAAAGGACTCAAGTGAAGACATTACCTTAAAATCGGGTAACTCCCTTTGGTTTGTTCTCAACGGCTTCCTTGTGAAGACTTCTGCTCAAAGTGAGGCTTCAAGGAGTTATAGAGGGATGTCGAGAGACAAAAGTGGCAGGGTTTGGCCGATCCAATGGCTTTGGATGTGTGGGTATGGAGGTAGAGGTGGGGGCCTTTTATAAGAGAAGAGGAGGGGCACTCATGGAAAGTAAAGAAATGTTACTTTATTTTAGAATGAGTTTCGGATTTTAATGGTCCCACATCGATGTGTTTCGAGGATAAGGTGTTAAGGGTTTAAAATCCACCCATCCAATAGGTTTTTTACATATGTAGGTCTTAGATTTTACATTATCTTTCCATTTTATTTAAATCGTTAAATAATGAGGTCATCGCTGCATCATCATGATGTCATAAATAATTTAATTTATTTAATGTCTAAAAATTATAAAACAAATACTATGATGTTGGAAATATATTTGGATTTCCAATGACTATTTATAGTGAAAAATCTGACTTGTATAACCCCATGTAAAAATTGTTTTAGTAAAACATTTCATGTTTGTGTCATTTTTACTTTAACATTAAATAAAAAGGTATTTATGTCATTTTCCATCCAAAGTGGCTCCATGGGGACCCCAAGTTGACCCATGGATTTTCTTGGTCGGCCATGACGCATCAAATTAGGTTAAGACATGTGATTATGTCATTTCATTTTATTAAAACATTATTTTTACCTTAAACTACACTAATTACCTCTAATCGCGATTAAAAACTTAATAAGTTACTATTCACCAAAAAATTATTCTAATCCCAGTGAACCACATATTACTTCTTAATGAAAACCATGTATGTCGGATTTTTGAAATTAAAAACACAAAGATGGAAAAATTTCATTTAAACGGAAAAATCGGTTTTTATAAGTACCACTTAGTGGTTTCACTATTCATCAAAAATTGATGTTTTTCAGAAAATTACCAAAAAATCCCCTTAGCTATAATTGATATTCCGAATTCAAAAATTATGTCTATTTTAAGTAAATAAAAACATATAAGTTGCATTAATTAATTTAATAATTAATTTCCGCTGTCAAAACAACTAGCGTGTTTTTATGAAACAAAATGTATCAAAAGATTGACACTAGTTTAAGTCCAATTTGAAGGTGAAATTAATTTCAACGACCACTATTGGATTAAATGGTAAAAATATATTCTAATTTCACTTTAAAATCAACTCAAAAGATAATATAATCATATTAATAAATTAGATTAAAAAGTGTTTTTGAATTAAAATACAACATTTTTCACTATTCATTAAAAATGACCTTTATTGGAAAAATACCAAAAAATTAAACAATGTAAATTTTGATGTCCCGATTCCAAAGAAAAATTGTATTTTGTCAAATATAACACATAAAATTGTCAAAAAGTGGATTTAAAAGAGGTTCGCCATCAACAGGTGATTAATCGACCTTTTAAAGAATATTATAATGTTTACGCTTAAAATTGGATTCATTCGCATTTTTAATCCTCTAAAATTTATTGTAAAAAGTAAAAATATTTGAAAAACATATATAATCATTTTTTAGTTTGTTATATTCATTCCCACGATCACAACAACTAGGCGTTAACTACCATTTAAAATAATATTATTTTATTGTTAGAGTGAAACGTAAGATTCCCAAGAAACTCGTTGTTGCGTGTTGGGTACGCCATCGAGCCTAGAGTCCCCTTTAAAGTTATATTAATATTTTATTCAAAAATATGGATAAATGTGAAAATTTCATACTCTTTATTTACCTAGGGTGTTACATTCCAGGACTAATTATATATTGTTTTTTTGTGGAACTTGAGGAATTTAAGAAACATTAATAGTAGAATATAGATAAATTGTTTATATTCCTATCTTCTTCACCATGGGGTATACAAGTACTCTTCTTAAATAATACGGATGGGTCAATATGCCTTTTATTGATTATCATGAACTCCAAAAATTATGATAAAGAACAATTATCCTCTTTCATGGATTTATGACTTGTTTGATCATATTTTTGGAGTACAATAATTCTTCAAGGTGGATTTTCAATAAGGATATTTCCAAATTAGGGTGAGGATAAGGATATCTCCAATATTTCTTTTCATAAAAGGAATGAGCACTATGAGTTCATAGTAATTCCATTCAGTCTCACTAATGCTCCAGAAATATTCATTCACATGATGAATAGAGTCTTTAGAGATTACCTCAACAAATTTATGGTAGTCTTTGAAGATGATATTCTAATATTCTACAAAATCAACTAGGGGCATAAAGAGTATCTGAGAACTATTCTAAAGACCCTATACAAGGAGTTGATTTACAAAAGGTTTGGAAAATGGGAGTTATACTTAATGGAAGAATCATTTTTTGGGAATATGTAACTTGAATATTGGATATCATTAGACCCTTAAAAGATATAATAAATATACGGATGTTTGAGGCTAGCATTCGTGATAAATATCCAGATATTTCTAGGAAAAGAAGGTTATTATCATCGATTTGTGAGAAATTTCTCATGATTTTTCAAATTAATAACAATGATAAATCAAAATGGATTTAGGTTTTCATAAAATTATATATGGGAAGAGATCTTTAAAGAGCTGAAAATGAGTCTTATCAATACACTTGTGCTCACACTACCCATAATTGGAGAACCTTTTTGGGGTTCAATTATGCTTTAATGAAAGGTACTGGGATGTTTGTTAATACAAGAGAACAAATTCATAGCCTATGTATCAAGGAAGTTGAATGTTCACAAACAAAAATACCCAACACATGATTTGGAGTTTTCTATAGTGATATTCATTTTTGAAATTATGGTGGCATTATCTATTTCTGGAGAAGTGTGAAATATATACAGATTACAAAATATTCAAGTATATATTCACACATAAATAGATAAACATGTTCCAACAAATATTGTTAGAGTTGATCAGAAATTAGTTCTAATCAATCCAATACCACCGTAATAAATAAAATTAAGTGGAAAATTATCTGTGTAGAAAGGATCCAAAAATTCTATAATTTATGAGAATTTATAGGGATCATATCTTCTCAGATTTAAAATATATAGACATGGGAATCATAAGGGATCGAATATCATCAATCTTTCCACATATGATTTCAAAACATTCCCTTCTTGATAGAATAAATGATGCTCAAAGGTGTGATGTGGGAATTCAAAAAAAGTGGATTATATAAGAATACATAAATCCTTAGAGTTCAATATTAATGAAGGAGGAGTTCAGTGATTTGGGTAAAGACTTTGTGTACCAAAAAATCCCATAGTAAGGAAAGAGTTTTTTGATGATGTGCATTGCTCATCCATCTGCGTCCACCTATGATGCACAATCGATATTTCCTACAAATATATTTGTGGGAAAATATTGAGAAATATAATGTGTAATATAAATCAATATAACATGAATGTAAGTTAATGGAAGAATAAATGAAAGAATATAAGGGGATGATGAAATCATTACCCATAGAAACATTGAAATTAGAAAAAAATAACCATTAAATTCTTTAATTGACTTGCGTAGACATCTAGGGGAAATAATTATATTTTGTTTTTAGAGGATCATCTTACAAAGACTGCACACTTCATTGCAATTTGATAGGATTCCTCACTCGATTGACTTGAACGGATATAGATCATAGAAGTGGTAATGTTGTATGGAATACTACTGTCAATTATATCAAATAGAGTTCCAATATTCACATCTATGTTCTAGATGTTTTTACAACATGCTCTGAATATTTAGTTAATCTTTAGCATGGCCTATCACCCCCAAATAGTTGTCCAATCTAAGTAGACTATCCAGTCTCTTGAGGAAATGTTAAGATAATACTCAATTGACTTCAAAATAGGGTGATATAAACTTACTGCATTGGTTAATTTCTCTTACAAAAATATATTCCACTAAAGCCTCTTAATATATCCCTAGATAGACTGTTAGGGTAGAGGTGTAGAGCACAAGAAAGCTGGGATGATGTTGGGGAACAAAAACTATTGGGTCTTAAAAAATATGAGGAAATGGTGGAAATGGTTTGACCATTTAGCAGCACATCAAGGATTCTGAGAGTTGATAGGATATCTATGATGAAAATCATCCCTGAGACCTAGAGATTGATGTTGGAGAAATATTATTCCCTCATATATATCCATGGAATACTGTTATGAGATTTTGGAAGAAGGGAAATCTTAGTCTGATAAAAACCAGCCACTTTGAGATCGTTCATCAAATTTATGTAGTGGCCTACCAACTAGAACTCACACCGAAGTGATCAAAATTACATTATATGCTCCATGTATCCATATTGAGGAAGTACACACCATACCCCTCATATTTACTCAACCCAAAAGTGGTACAATTGTAGAATTATATTTCCAATTGGGAGTATCCATTGAAGATCTTAGATCACAGAAATAATGTTCTAAGTCCTAAGAGAATGCACTTGGTCAATGTAATGTGTAAAACCCACATGTTTGAAGATGTGATTTGTGAACCATAGGAAGTGATGAAATTAGTTTTCCCTCATCTGTTTTAGTGTGGAAAATGAAAATTTTGTGGGTGAAATTTCATAATGGGTGAGATTATAATGACACAAACTGTTATAAATAAAATTATCCTTGTAATTTAATTAAATATATTATTATGTAATATAGATATAGGAAAAAATCACTTCATTGGATTTATTATATATTATCAGATTTATATGAACATTAGGAATCTTTTCTATTGTTAATATAATGGTTCAATAATGATCACATTATTTTTATAAATAATATGTTTTAACAAATCCAATTGACATAGTCCAACGAAGTGATAGCCTCAAATAGTAATATCATACCCTATGTAACACATTTATCAAAGAATACAAGGGAGATACAATCACTAAGATATTCACTTGACCAATCCCATACCATGATCCAACAACTTATGCAAGAGAAAAAAAAATTACAGGATAATTTCATGCTCATCGAGATCACGGCCCAAACCATGTATGTCGAACCACTCCATGAAAGTATCATCATCAAAAACCTTAATCATAATGAATTTTACAGTGTGTTAAAGGGATATGTATCATGACACTAGAAATATGAGTATAAACATTATTTTTTATATCATAATTGAAATATTTTCACCCTATTATTGTTAATTTATATAACATTTTTTTATAAATAATATATATGGGAAATATTCAAATTCAATAAAAAAATATTTTTACGAAGTAATGGATTTTTGAAATAAATAATATATTAATAAAGTTTTATTATTAAAAAAATTAATAATATATAAATGATTATATAATTTTTGTGAAGTCGAATGTTATTTTTATAAGGGTTCAAAAACTATTATTGTCAAAAGACCCAACATTTCTTAATAAATGTAGATTTATTTTGAAAGTAAAAATTGGAATATTTTTAAAATTATTTAGATAAAATTACTATTATTTTTGGAATTAGAACATATAAATTATCTAAATGTTAATGTTTCATATTTTTTTGATATATGTGATTTTTTAGGTAAAAATTAAATAAAGTGTAAATATATATTATGTATTCAGACATAATAATAACCCAAAAAGTCATTTAATAAACACTATAAAAGGTATAAAAGAACAAATTTATGTTTTAAAATTAAAATAATTATATTTTTTGTTTATTTTATTAATTTTATAGATTCATTATGTATCTTCAAAACCATTAATATATTTAAAGGTTTTAAAATAATTTCTTTAAGACTATGACTCACCTCCACATAAGAAAAAAAGTTATTATTTTTATTTTATACCCTTGGAAATATAGACTAATTAAAAACACAACCATTTTGAAGAATCCATGGGTAAAAACCATGGTATAGTATGTGGTTTTTGTTTTTTTATTATATAGACTCTAAAAGCTATCTTTATGAAATAATAATGAAATCCATACTCCATTAATATATAAAACCACCCATGATCCCGTTTATCATCACTAAAAATAATTGAATAATGTAATTTATATTCCCTACCAACTTTATAGACTTCTCATGGTTCCCCCAATCACTAAAGAAGCACCTCTAATGCATTTGGAGTCACACGCTTATGTTAGGGATCCTCACCATCTCTGCCTTATTCAAGTTTCATTATTATCTTATGCCTTCTATTTCCAATTAATAATTTTGGGAGATGTATTTGAATTTCCCTATTTATAAAAATTTCATGTATAAAGGAAGAGATATGTTTTTCTCTCTCATCAACAGATTTAAGGAATTTTTAGGTGACACTATTATGCTTCAAAAATTTCTATGTGATTTTTTCATTCAATTTTTTTTAGCGAATACCATCCCCATTTAATTTCAAGGTTGTTCGCCTTAATACACCTATAATTAATTAAAATTGAACTTATATGTATTTATTCCAAACTCCCTGACCGTGTAATAATTTATTATAATGAATGAATCCATTTTGTAAGATCTATGTGGCACACTAAAGCATATAAATGAAATGAAAGATATAGTTGTGCCTAGAATTATATATCTCAATAATGAATTGGTTAATGTTATGTTTCATGAGATTTATAGTTGATATAGAGAGTGAAAATCATTCCTTTATGATAATTTTCTCATCATGATGTCTACATAGTTATCCTTGACCTATGTTAATGATGAAAGGTCTTATGTAGTTCCCACATTTACTATATTATGATTATCATGTTATATCATTCCTTATTATCCATGTTCATTTTATTATAGATTGATTTTATTATTGTCTAATATTTATCACATTATTAAATGTTTATTACCTTAATGGTTATTATAGCTCAACAAGTTCTTATGTATTTCCTCAGGTAATCCCAGTTTGTTTTAAGTACAGGCATGTTAAGGAAGTTTTCAATAAAGATGATGTTTTTTCAATTTTATGTTGTTATGTAATGTTCATAATTCCCAAAGAGAATATAATTATTGATCATATAGGTTTTATTAAGTGTAATATGAATTAAAAAATCATTGATTAATGTGAAATAAATAGAACGGTTATTATAGATCCAATGTCCAATAATAGAATAAAATGTTCAATTTCACCCTTAAAACCTAGAAAACCATGACTACTCCCTCCATATTCAAGAGGGACCCAACATACATCATCTACTATCTATGGTTTCATAACTGAATAGAGAATGGGCCACAATTAATCTCTATAAATTGATTTTTTTTCTATTATTCATTAATGTAGTATCATTTTTGATTTAAAAATATAGTTAGGATTTTTGAGGATGATATCTTTTTAACAGTTTAAAATGTGAAGGTTAGAAATATCATTCATTTAATTTTTGATTTTACGGTTTATTTCATTTATTTAGTAAGTATAATGTTTCAAATATAGAGTTTAATAATCTCAATTGTGATTTTTTATGTACTGTGGGTCTATAATGTGGGTGTTTAGCATGGGATTTATGTAAAGTGAGAATTTTTATTTCTAATGGATGTTGGGAAAGGTTTTCAAGGACTATTATTTTATCTATGTGTGTAGAGAGACCATGAATACTGACTATTAATTTTAAATTTTAGAGGTTGTATATTTTTTAGGGCCAACATCATGAGAATGGGGGGCTATGAAAACTAACTATGCATTTCACTTTTAGATATAGTTACTTTTTCCTGACTTGATACATGGGAAGGGGATATATTGTATGGTGAATTTTTATTATAGAAAAGTTACACAATTGGACTTTAAAAATCACTCAAAACTCATGTACTAATATCATTATTCCATTGGATTATTGATAAAAACCTTAATGATATTTTGGGGTGATTCTAAAAGTTATTCCTAAAAAATAATATAGTTACTTGTAAAATTTTATTGATCTCTACTAGATTGAAGAAAAAATCCATATTTTTTCATTCTCTAGATCATTATCTTAATTTTCCCATGGAAATTATTCTTCAACTTGTTAAGTCAATAAGGCTTCCTTGTGAATTTTATATTCCTTTTAGTTTGAAGAGATTGATGAGTCAATAAGGTTTCCTTTTGACTTTACCATACCCTCATGTTTTGAAAATCACAAACAGCTTATCTGAAGGCAAATCTCATTTACCCTATGCCTTATATTCAAAAGAAAATTTTCCTGTCCCATGGAAATTTATCCTTATCATGTTTTTCAGAACAAAGTATAATATTCGGTTTCATATCCAAAACCACAGATTATTATAATACTTAGATATATAGCATTCTGTTTTCAGGATCTGAATTCAGGTTCTGAGTTCTCCGTGTTCAGACTCTGAACTCTTATGAGTTTTTACTCCGAGTTCTCTAAATTCAGACTCCAAACTCTTATGAGATCTGACCTTGAGTTCTCTGAATTCAGACCTTGAACTCTTAGGAGTTCTGACTCCAAGTTCTCTGAATTCATACTATGAACTCTTCTAAGTTCTGACATCGAGTTCTCTGAATTCAGACTCCAAACTTTCTGAGATCAGATTCCATGTTCTCTAAATTCAGAATCCGATCTTTCTGAGTTCAGATTCTTAGTTCTCTGAATTCAGGTTCCGAACTCTCTAATTTCAGACTTCAAGTTCGCTGAATTCAAACCCTATAATTTTTAATTTCAGACTCTAATTTTTTATAAATTCAGACTCTGAATTCTATGAAATTAGACTCTAAATTCTTATGAATTCACACTCCGAATTTTATGAATTCGGACTCTAGAATTATATGTAATTCATATTTTGAATTTATTGGAAGCCAAAATCCAAATATCTATGTTTTATAGACACCGAATTGTTTTGATTAGACTCTGAAAATTCATATTTCCTTACACTCCAAAAAATAAATTTGGTTAAGTAACCATATTTTTGATTACTCATGTTTTGTATCTAAAACAATTTCATCGATTTAGTTACATACAAACCGTTGTTTGAATTACATGTGTATAGGTTCTTATAAAATTCAAATAAAAATATGATCGTTGGCGGAGGGAGCCAACCATTGAAGTTGTGCCTATAAATAGTAGCTCATTTGAAAGAGCTCACAACTTTGATAAACTGTTCTATAACTCTATAGATTACATGCTACTGAAGTGATTTCTAGAGAGAGGCTCTCATGCTTAGTGCATACTGAACATCTTTTTCATAATTTCTTCGTGCAACTCAAAATGTTACTGAGTAAATTTGAGGGCTTCTGGGGATAAGAAGACAGAGGTACTGACTACCATGAAGTTGAGGTCTTGTGGGGATAATAACACATACTATGATCTTCATATCAAGGTCTTACCCTGGTGCTAGTAATACACACTTTCTTGAAATTATAAATCAATGGACCATTATCCATGGTTGTTGGATACCCTTCTCTTTGGGTTAAAAGATTTACAACTTGTTACTTGTATTGTTTTATGTTTTTCATTGAATTTCGATTGTTGAGGAAAGTATAACTATCTTATACTTCCATAAACATGTACACTCTGATTTAGTAAGATTCAATATGCTTTAATTTTTAATATTAATCTTTGTAAACTTTTGTTAAGATTCATTATTAGATTTACTTTTCTGGAATTGCATCCTCACAATCATATTTCCGGAATCAAGCAAGTGTGTAGAACTTGAGGTTTTGTGAATTACCTTGTTTAACCTTATTAGACATCTTCATCTTTAAAAGTTATCAAGAATTTTTAAAGTATACAATTCACCCACCCCCCCCCCCCTCTAGTATATTGACATCTACATTATTATTACAATACTACAATGATTATCGTCTATCATTTTGATCCAAAAATTGGTATCAAAGGAGGTATCTGAAATACTAATACTCACATATAAGTTTTCTTGAACATGTTTTTCATTTTTCTATATTTCCCATGCTTAGAATATTCTTATCCTTGTTTACAAACATTATTACTAACAATTTTGAGTGGAAATACTTTTTTTAAGATGGAAGGAATCAATGTTGGATATATAGACAACATAAATCCTACTAGACCACCTATTTTTGATGGGAATGATTATGAATATTGGAGAGATCGTATGAAGACATTAATTATCAATACTGGCGTAGATAATTTTTTTATGCTTACTGGAGGATATAAAATCCCTGACAAGGAACTTAGTATCTTCACTAACCAAGAAAATCATGAATATCAACTGAATTATAAGGTACGAAATACATTTATTTGTTCTATGACTAGAAATATATATAGCCAAATTTCATCTTTTGAAGCAGAAAATTGTATTTGGAAGAAGTGTGAAGTTACACAATTTAGAACTTCTAAAGTTATTGAAACTAGAAGAGCCATGCTCAAACTTGAATATCATGGTTTTTGTTTTCCTTATGGAGAACCCATATGTAAGGTGGAACAAAGAATTATGACTATCATCAACATTTTACAATCAATGGGTGAGAAAGGATTATATTACAAAGCTCTTGTGGAAAAGATTAAAGGCACCATGCCCAATGAGTGGGAATCCGAGAGAACAACTATTGATGAGAATAGAAAGGTTAATCAGATTTCTCTTGATAAACTTTTTGGAAATCATCTTCAAAAAGAGACTAGAATAAATAGAGATGATGATAATATTAATAAAAAGAATGGTAATGGTAGTTTTTCTTCTACAACAATATCAAATCATATGAAAGACAAGAATCCTGGGAGGGTTACATGATCTAAAACTAAGAAGGTTGTTATTCAATCTGAATCTAGTGGAAGTGAATGTTCAGAAAATGAGTTACCAATGTTGCTCAAAGGATGAACTAGATTGTTGGACAGAAGAAATTTCAATCTATATACAATAAGAAAGAAAAGAAAGATAAAAAATATTCAGAAGTCAAATTTTATGAATGCAAAAGAACTGGACATATAAGGCCTGATTGTCATATGCTTATGAAAAAATAAAGAAAATAGAAGCATCTTGAGAGAAATAAAAAAAGTTCTACAAAGCTAATGCTAAGAAATTTTTTAAAGATAATAACACCAGTAGTGCCAGAGGTGGAGACTCTTCTAAATAATCATCAGATTGTGAATCTTCTGGATATAATAATATTGGTTTAATATCCTGACTACCTTTTAAATATCATTGCTTAATGGATAATGAAAACAAAGTTGAATCTATGACCATTGTATCCCTAAATGCTAATTATAGAAATAGTAAATATTATGAATCTTCAGATGAAGAATCCTTTTCTAATAAGGATAATACTTTACCTACCAGTGAAGAAGATTCTAGGTTTTCTAAGCTTCTTGAGAATGAGAATTCAAAACTCAAGAAAAATCTTGATAATGAAAATTCTTGGAATACTCTTCTTACTAAGGAAATATCATATCTTTATAATGATCTTGATAAGAAAACCATTGATTTTTAAAGTATTTCAAAAAATCTTGAGGAATTAAATTCTGAGAAAGATAAACTTTCTAAGGATCTAGAAAAAGTAATTTCTATGAAAAATATTTTCAAGCCTAACTCTAGTTCTAAAAATAATGTTTTGGAAGTCATGAACTTAGTTATTAGACGAAAGTCAGAAATATTTTCCTTGAGGAAGATTTTTTCAAACTTTACCTTAGGTAAGGAAAATTTTGATAAGATGTATTCTCAAATCATACCTCTTAAGAATAATTTTGGTTTTTTTTATACAAGTAAAAAACAAATTTTTAGTAATAATTATTTTTTTCTTCAAAAGTGCTCCATTCTACACCAAGTGTCAGTGCGGTGGACACTAGGCAAAAAGTTTTCCTTAAACAAAACCAAGTCTTTAGGATTTCATAATGCTTATTTTTTAACGAAAATGTGGGTAACTAAAATTATTCTTTCTCAAATTTTTGGATCCAAGAAATTTTGGTTTCTAAGACTCTAACATTCTTATATTCAGGGAAATAAAGAAAGTACCAACAGCAATACTAGGTACATGGATAGTGGATGTTCAAAAATATTACTGGTAACAAAAACTTCTTTTAAAATTTTTATCTTACTGATATAACAAATGATATGGGAAATAGAGTGATACTTCTCTAGGTGATTCTCACCCAACCCCATCAACCTAATAATAGTTAGACAAACCATACTATGAACCTAGGAACAAAAAGAATAGAGCTACACTTCATTCAGACCATCATATAGAAACATACACCATTCATTAGTGGGACTTCTAATCCCTTAATTTTTTGTCATAGAAATTACTATAAGATTGTTGTGTATTAATTTACCTTTTAAAAGTTGAAAAAAATAATAATTAAAATGTTAAATAGAAATTATTATTAAAAGTTAGAGTGATAGGTGATGAACTCAATAAATTGAAAATTTATCAATATAGTCTGAGTTATAAAGATAAAATAAATAAAATTAATCGTGAAAATTATAGAATTAAATTTATCTAATTATGTGAATCGATGAAAAATGATGCAATGGAACAATGTAAACAGAGGAAACCCACAATTTATATGAGTTCTACTAATTCTTTATACAAGCCTTAACATATCCACCCCCTTAATCAAGGAGGTCAATATTATTAATCCATCAATATTATTGGTGATCAAGAATAATATACCTTGTATTTTTGGTTTTTAAGAACCATTATGAACCAAACTGAAAGACAAGGAACTCATCCAACACATTTAAGGAGTGAAAACCCACTAGAGGAAGGATAATCTGATGTGATATTTCTTATTTAATATACCCATTAAAATTCCACTCAAACATATCTAGGATGGATGATTAAAATTAGGGATGAGATATTTGAGTGAATGATTGAGTGACTTGAGATATTTATAGGTCAAAATTTTCTCTTTGAGAGGAATTTTACACAGCTACTGATTTTCCATTAAAATGACTATTTTTATTGACGGAAATTTTATTCTTGTGATCCTTTGGATAATTTAATTATATCCTTAAAAAATTGAAATTTTTTATAATTAACCGAGAGTGATTAATTTGTTGAATATAAACATTATTAAAGAATTAAATAACATTAAATACATCCCAAAGAAGTAAAAACATAACACAGATTGCACCACATCATAGTGTATAAATCCTTTCAAATTTTCCTTCAAAACATCCTACATCACGCCCTCAAATAAGCCCACTATGCTATATCATAGGTTCACTATCCCATAGAACTACCTGTTTTTTCCACTTTTTATGAAACATCAACAAGAGGCTCCTCTACTTCAGATAACAATGTTCATTTTTTCTTACAACTTGAATCCAAATACATGAACCTTAAAATAAGTCCTTATAAATAACTTTTTAGATACTAAAATTCTCTAATAAAATTATCCAAATTAAACATTTTTAATTCACTTGATACTCAACATAATCACTAAAACATACTAAAATGAAATTCTTTGGACAATAAATGATTATTTATGATCATTAAAACCCATAAGAGAAGATAATTTCAACAACATAACCCTTTTTATATAAAAACACTTGTAATAAAAATATTTATTAAATTTCAATAAAGTATAAAACATATAGAAATTGTAATAAATAAATATTATATTTTCAATATGTTCAAGTAGTAAATATACAATCATGATATATTACACAATAAAATAATTAATAATAATTTCTAAAACACCCCCATTGTAATAAATATTATCAATAATACCCTTTTGAAATATAATTATAATAATACCACCATCAAAAACAAATTTCGTGAAAAAATTAGAAACTTCTCTATTTTGAGATAAAAGAACCATAAATTTATCACCATTTATAAAATTGCAAACAATTATCCCCCTTTGTGATTATCAAAATAAGGGAAAATGTAGAGAAAGGTGAGTCTTAAGAGAGTTTTGAAAAACTGGTCCATATAAGATTAAATTTTGAAAAACTAATATTGAAATTTTTTGAAAACCCCTTTTCACTTAAAAAATTGTCTTATATTAGTATTTAAGAGAGAGAGATAGTGTGTGTGTTAAGAATAAAGGATAAAAATAAAATAAATTAAGAAGAAAAAAAATAAAATAATAGAATGAAAAGAGAAGGAAATAGAAAAGAATGAAATAAATAATAAAAAGATAAATAGAGAATATAAAGAAAAGAATGTAAATAAACATGATACATAACTTTGGAGTGCCACATATTTTATCCAAAATTGATTTTTATTCTATTTATTTATTTTTCCAGTGAACTTTTATTAAAAAATTTCCTTGAGGAGAATCGATATTCAAGAAGAATCTTTTTATTTCCCTTTCATCAATGAAATTATATGAATATATTTAGAGAGAAAAGTATACAATATATATACTTTTGTCATAATTAATCATCCGTTAATAGAGATAAAAAAATTTAAAAAAATTATAATTTTATGAACATTAAAAAAAAAAATTTAAAAACAAATTTTAGTTATTTAAAATTTTACATACTTTAGCTTGTATGATTCTAAACACTTTGAAAATATTAGTAATTTTGTTTGAAAATAATTAATTTAAAAAAATATATATCTTATGTAACATTTAAAAATTAGAAAAAAATAAGGTTCCCCTTAAAATGAGTACAAGGGTGAGATAAAAAGATTATATCAAAGAGGTAATAAATTAAATAAAAAATAATTTCATGATTTTAAATAAATATTTTAAAAACATAAGTTATGATAGCCATATATAAAGTTAATAATGTCCCATGTGACCCACTCCTAATCCACCTTTAATTAATTCGAAATGATCAATGGTTAAAGGTATAGTTAAAATATCCGCGATTCGATACATCATTAAGAAAAAATAAAGTAAGATTTCCAATTTCTAGAAGTGGTATATTGTGAAATGGGGTCAAAGTTCATAGTTTTTGGTGAGTGAGTATTGGTTATTATTTTTCGAGATGTTGATGGAATTTGTGTTCTTATACTTAATGGGGATTTGATAAACCATAAGCTTCATGTATAAGAGATTGTGTTCCATCTATAGTATTAGAGAAAATCAATTCCATTGTCTATATGTCACACTTCAACTATAGAAAGAAAAATTGGTTCCTTCTTCTAACTACGTCATGAGAAGATGGATTTTCCATGTGACTGGTAATTCCCATTTCTTCTTTTCTTATATAGATGGAATCCTCCATGATTGTCATTGAAAATTTTAGTTAATGAAAAATAGAATCCTTTTGTATTAAATAAAATAATTTTTTAGATCCTTTTTAATAACAAAAATACTTTTGATATATTTTATATGATATCCAATTGGGATTGATTGGAAACGATCATAAACACTAACACTGAAAATGATATCATGTCTGGATAAGAAAAGAAAACTATAATACCAAACATACTTAGGTAAAGATCATCTTCAACTGACATAAAAAATTCATCCAAAATATGTATAATATTTTTACTCATAGATGCACTAATTTCCTTATCATGATTAATTCCAATTAATTTTAATAGTATATTGTTTCAATTTTTATAGTTTAAAAATATTCTATCATTCATGTGAGAAATGTTAAAACTATGATATAATCTGAGATCTCTCTTAAATATTATCTCAATTTCCTTTTTCATTAACATTTAAAATTAAAAACAAATATGACCATTTTAAGATCATAAAATCACTTCATCATCACAAATTTTAAGGTGAAAATAATCATTTGAAATATATTTTAGAAAAAGAATTAAATCATCGGTTCCCATGTTAAAACCATTTTATAAAATATAACTTGAAATATGTACATTCGTAGATAAAGAAGCATGTTTTTAACCATAAAATATTTAGTTATTATGAATAAAAAAATTCAAAAAATGGGGATTTTCAAAACTTGTATTGTATTTTACCAATATATATTTTTGGAATAAAACCATTAAAAAGTCACTTTGAAATCCATTTGGTAGAGATTGAAATTTATAGTAGATACTAATTCTAACAATATTATAATTAATTTTAACCAAGCGATAGGGTCAAATGTTTCACCATAGTCAATTCATTAATCTTGGTTAAAATCTTTTTAAACTAAATGATTATTATTTCATGTTTTATTATGAAAAAACACATGTTTATTCCTAAAAACTCATTTCAATAAAAGAATTGGGTGATAATTAGGTATTTAAATGAGAGTCTATAAAAAAATTTCAGTAAATTTATTTATATATTGTTGAAGCAAAACAACCAAATTATCATATTCAATGTTTTGGGGATCATGGTGACATAAAAATTCTAGGTTTTCAACCTCATTTATGGTCAAACTATGATTACGAGTTCCTTTATGTAAATATTCGATGAAATTTTCAGTGGGATTTTCATTAGATTTTTTGAAATAATGGGGGGAATAATTTCTTATATGAATCTTTTTCATAAATAAATTCTTAAATTTGAAATGGATCACTTATACATCGTTTTGAATAATATTTTGAGAAAAATAATTTGGAAAAAAATTATAAAAAACAACCTGGATCGATTCTTCAACCATTTTAGAAATTTTTTTTAAGAGAGGTAACACTAATTTAGATTTGGATTACCCATTAAATATACCTTCATCATATAGAGAATCTAATTTCATATTATTTTAATTTCTGATTAAAATTTAAAAAATCATCCAATAATATTGAAATAGTAGAAATAAGTGTTTATATTAATCTTAATTTTAGAAGTGGGATTCTTAATAACAGGTCTTACAATAACATGATTAATTATATATCTAATAGTACTCATAGTCTCAACCAAAAAAATATTTTTTTGATAAAAAGTAATTTAGAAGAGTTTGATGGATTTTATGAGTAGTTCTATTTTCATTCACTACAACACCTTTTTTTAGGGGTTAAAGGAGTAAAAAATTTATGATTATATCTTTTATAAGAAAATAAATCATTAAATTTTTTATTATCGAATTCTCCACCATGATCACTATGAATTGAAATAAATGTGAAAAATAATCATTTTAAACATTTTTAGAAATCATGATCAAGTATTTTCAATGTTCAATTTTATAAGAAAAAAATTATTCCTAATTGAATCATGTAATTAAATAAACAATTGAAAATGTAAATTATTTTTATCCTATAATTTAAATTTTAGAGGGTAAAAATTTATCCAAATGATAATTCTATGTCATTTGAATTAAAAAATTTAATTTTCTATATTTAAAAGAAGAATTTTATTTCCTACCATATTTGTATACATCACAAAACATGTAATAATTGAAATAAAATTTATGAAGAACTCAAACTAGTTCAGAATAGTTGAGTTTGAAAAGAGATTCGGTGCTACAATGAACAAGGCATATATGCTAGATCCGCTAAATAAAAACACGAGTACTCAAAAATTGGACATTTTTTCTTCCATGAGATTTCAAATTAATTTTTTAAACATTTTGAAATAGATATTTAGTAAATCAAAATTTTCCATTTGAGTTAAAAAAAATTCTAAAAGAAATCAATATTAATTTTAAACCATCTATCATACAATTAACTAATTCATAGTAAATTTCATTTCAATCATTAGATGTATACTTTTTTAATTAGAGTTTAGTTACAACACTCTATTAAACCTTTTCGAATATGTTACCCATATAATTATCTTTGAAAGTGACATTAAATCCTTATATTTTGTCAATTTTAGTTAATTCAGATTCATCACCACACAAGTATCTTGAGAAAACACAACCTAGATAACCTAAAAACTCATGGTTTTTTTTTCAAAAGAAAATTTTACAATAAAATTAAACAACTAATGGTTATAGTAAAAATGATCTTGGGCCTACATATGTTATCCAATAATGATTTTGGAATCCATATTTTTTTAGCAATTGGTTTTATTTTGGACAAATTAAATGAAATATGGTTGATTTGGTCTCCTATATCATTTTTTTTCTAAATTATATTCATATATTAATTTTTTAATACTATTAGAATAATTATCAAATTTATTATGGAAGAATCCTTTAAAAAACGTAGTTTTCAATTAATTTCAAGAGTTTATTGCATTATTGGTAAAATTAAGACAATCCCATTCTGTTTTATGTCATTGAGAATCCATAATTTTATTTAGAGTATCTTTTACTTCAGTAAATTTTTAAAGAGAATTTATTTGAACCTTAATTCAAGACTCAATTTTATTAATATTGATTATATTATTTAATTTCAAGGAAAATTATTTTTTTAGTGGAACATTGTCTTTTTTAAGCCTATATTTTTCTTAACGAACTTATAATTTTTTCATTTGAATATCTTCATATAATGATTCATTTTTATGTAAACAATTTTTTTAAATCACAGTGATATATTAGGTCTTCGTATTTAATTTGATATGAATTCCTAGAAAAATAAGAGGATTGAGGAGAATTTCGATAAGAATAAGAAGTAAAACAAATGGGAAATGGGGTACTAACCTCCGCATATACAAAAAAATATATCATATTGAACTTTGGTCTAGAGTTGGTTGAAGAGTATAAGGGTTTTATGGCAATTGAGTCATCACTTATGTCTAGATTATGTTTTGACATACGTTTTTGATTGTTTATATAAATTATTTATCATAAAAATATTTTTAAGCTCAAGTAAAGTGGAGAATAGTTTAGATCATCTCTTCCAGATTATTCATCATTTGAAGATTTTATGGAAATGGTTTTTATGACTACATTGACCTCCATTTTCATTTGTTTATTCCTAAAAAATTTGTTTTTCATTAAGGATTTAATGAGTCTATTTAGTGAAAAATATTTTATATATTTAGGTTATAAAATGAAGCAATATTGGGATCGTTAATCTAATTATAAAATATAGAATTTTCATTACAGAATTTTCTATAGATAAATCATCACTGAGGGAATTATAAAATTCAAAATATTAATAAATATTTTAAAAATATTATAATGGATTCATTATGATATATATAGAAACAATAAAAATCACAACGATACATATTAAATCTAGTGTCATTTATAAATTTCATTCCTTCATGTGTGAGTTTTAATAAATTCTAAATTTCATTATTCATTTTATGAGTAGAAAAAGTTTTCAAATCATTACGATCCTAAGAAAAATGTAATAAATTCATTGCTTTGGTATTAAGATCAAAATTGTTTCATCTTTAGGTGTCCATTTTTTTCACATTATTTATTTGGATCATTCTCATGCATTACAATTTTTCATGTAGTGTAAGTAATAATACCAATAATGTTTGACATTTGATTCTTACAATTGGAGTAATTTGAACCAGAAAATACTTGACCATGAAAATAAGAATTAGATGCCATAACAAACAGACCAATCATTGAAATCGATTAAATATTTAAAAAAAATTTCAAAAAATAATTTTTTAATCAATGTATTTTTTTCATAAAAACCAAAAGAACCCCTTTGATACCAATTATCAGTTTTATAAATTATTAAAGGGTGTTGAATTTTGATTTAGAAACAATTAACATAAATCATTATCAATAATATTAAATTTAAATGATTAAAAATGATAAATCTATAGGTAATGAAATTCATTAAGCAATAATTAATAAATATTATTTGAGATATGAAGTTAAAATAAAATTTAATTGAGGAATGAGATGATCAAGTCTATTTTATAAATGTATTTAAATCAATGATAAATAATGTAATGTGATAAAGTAAAAGGATGAGATAAAAAAGTGAAAGGGAGTTTTTTTTAAAACTCAATGTGACCTCATACATCTCCACCCCTCTACTTGATAAATAAATAATATAAATCCATTAATCTTAACAATGATCAAGAAACTCATCCCTCACAATTTTTGTTTTAGGGCACCATATAGTAACCAAGGAACCAGTCACATGATTTTGTAAAGTGAGAACCCATTTGAGAAATAATAATGAGAAAGGAGATCTTTTAATGAGAAAACTCATTATGATTCATATAAAAAATCTCTAGAAAGAATGATTACAAATTTGAAATGAGATATCTGGGAGAATGGTTGAGAGACTGGAGGAATTGAGAAGATGAATTTTCTATCTGTGAGGTTTTTAACAAAACTAGTGATTTGGACTTGGAATTATCTAAGAGAGTTGTTT
The DNA here is from genome assembly GCA_963277665.1 of Viscum album. Taxonomy (NCBI): domain Eukaryota; kingdom Viridiplantae; phylum Streptophyta; class Magnoliopsida; order Santalales; family Viscaceae; genus Viscum; species Viscum album. The sequence goes on along the minus strand of OY728142.1, from coordinate 509,670,225 downwards.
ACAAAAATTATATAATTCGGATCCTCCTTGATTCTATATTTGTATCCCATAAAAACTATCAAAAATGTTATATAATTCACTTGGATTAATTAAAAATTTGATGACATTTTTTAATTAATCATTGACCAACATTAAATGTATCTAATACCCATCACATCTATAAAATTCATTCACCACTCGAAGGTGAAAAAAACTATCCATTATGAATTCAAAACAACTATCGTCACACCCTATCATAGGTCCACCATAGTCTAGAACTAGTTTTTTTGTTCTCTTTTACAAGAAAAGTGAAAAAAAAGTGTCCTCAAATTCAATGATTTTTCTTTTATGATTCATCCACTATAACTAAAAATACATGAGAAATAAAAAAATACATTAAAAGATCCACATAGATACTTATATCCTTTGATAAGATCCTCCAACTTAATAAGTTTCTTTCATTTATATTCTATATAATCCCTAAGACATACACAAATGTAACTGTAAGAAATATAAATGAGTTTTTCAGATCATAAAAACTATATGAAAATGAGAGGTATAATAAAAAAAATTAGTAGTTAATCAACCAAATATAAATTTTATTTACTATTATCTTGTTATTGTTTCATGAAAATGTTGTTTTAGTTTTTTATCATTTTAAAGGTGAATATGTTCAACAATAAACTCTTAATAAGAATATGAGGGGTGATGAAGAATTAGAATCCATATAGTGGGTAAATTTTAGGAATAATTTTTTCAATAAAAATTTTCTCATAACTCTTTATGAAAAAATGGATAAAACATTAACTTAGATGAGTCAAAATTTGGATTAATCCATTAGAATCTAGGAAGAAAACATCACAAGTCCTACAATGCATGCTTTTTGTTTTGTCATTGACCCAGAATGAAAAATTTAACCTGTATTTTGTGCACTAAAAATATCTATATGAAATTTAATATATAAAATGAACATTAGTAGATATTAAAACACTATTTTATGTTCTCTCATAGTAGAAATACAAAATGGATACTCCCATATTTATCATGGTTTTTGGGATAAAAAGAACAAAATGAAGTTTTAACGAAAATAAAGGATAAAAATCATGGTGGAAATAAAATTATTTGACCAATTAATTAATAATTTCGGAAAAACATGTACTAAATTTACGTAAAGGGATAGTTAAATGGGTTAAATTTTTAATAAAATGAAATCGGGACCATGAATTATAAAGATATATGAAGAGGTTATCCATTGAAATGGAAGAATATAAAGCTAAACCTAATAAAACCCCTCACTCAATTGATTTAATTAAAGGTGGTATTTAAATTTCGCTACCCAGTTCATTAATAAAAGGGATTGGGAAGAAAATCAATCCTTATAAACCCCAAAGATAAGGTTTAATGGGAAAGCTTTCGTAATCACAAGTACTGATGTGGGTGATGAAAATTATGTGGTCAAAAGGTACACTTAAAATCCACTCAATAACTATCAATTTATAATATCATTTTGGTTTTAACCACTAATTAATATTTTTAAAATTTTCCAGTATCATTAAATCACAATCCTGAAGACTATATATTGAATTATTTGAGTCATGAACATGCTCGTAGTGACATAACCCATCACCCAATACAACTCAAGACATAGCCACAAGAACGCTTCTAAATACATCAAAGGTTCCCAACTAGTGATGTTGTTCTAAATTGTTATAGTGGGTAGACTATGCCCTTAGATTAGAGTGCTATAATAGTGAAAATTAACCAAACATATGAGTATAAATATGACACCATCAGAGTACAAAACAAATAAATAATTGAAATAGAATCATGCTATATCAAATTATATGTGGCATATAGACTCAAAATCAAGAAATAACATATTGATAGGGTTTTTCATTAGTCCAACCACAAATAAGATTAAAAAATGAAAATAAAATACGCAAGGATCTACTTAAGATAATAAAAATACCATATACACAGACTCCCTGATGGTCAACCAACTCTTTCCTGAACCTCAATCTCAAAATGTTAAATATATCTCAATCATATAATTCTATGAATCCACCCTGTCCACTATATCTTGTACTCAAAAAAATGTGGACATAAGGTATCCAAGTGTAATGAGGATCCAATATAAGGGTGATATATATATCTCAGTAGGCCTCCCCCAATAGTGGTCCTAACATCTAGTTTCATAAAATGTTCTTAGAATACATGATATTACCAGACTTGTAAAAAAACCATAAATTAGAATACGATAAATAAGAGATTGAAATAAAAAAACCTATTATACATAATTAAAAATGTAACCCTTGGGTTATATTCAAACTCTAAAGGTAAATCCACCACCGCTCTTTCCTAATATTGAGGATTTATAGCTCCTGGCTCACCCATCCCCATGTTATCAGTTGCATCCACTAGGTCAATATAGAGATATAAAAGTTGATAACAAGGATAAGAATGAATAAAAGAACCTATGATCTCATCCTATGTGTATAAAGAAAATTTGTATCTAATAGACTCATGGACCCCAATAGCATGATCTAAACTAGATAAATGAACATCATGTTCAACACAACTAGAGAATAAGTCAATTCTCAGAAGTCCTAAAGAACTAGTCAGTATAATTACAAAACCCAACATAAATGTCTATATTCCTAATCTGGTCTCCTAGATAATAAACAAGTCCCTTAAAAATATAACCCACTCTTCTAGTGTCTCATCATCTCACAAGCTACATAGAACTCTTGGCATGGTATACTACATATCTAGAATTGGGGTGCAATCATACTAATCATCCATTAGCTCCCTGGCCCCTTCTATAACAATAGAGACAATATTGTATAGAATCATAATACAATAAGGTATAATTCTTAGACCTATAATATCCCATGGATCTTATATTACATCAATAACCTTAAAATAAAATTACCTAAAAAATATACGTAGAAAACTGCAAAGAAACATTGGATAGCCATTTCATAAACACCCTATTTAAAATGTGAAAATTGAAATGAACCTTCCATGTTCAACATTTAGAAAGGGATTATCAATGATCTTATAAACCGTATTATAATTAGGAAAACCAATTAGCGTATCCTCTATTATAAGAATCAGCTCAATCCAATTCATCAATAAGAGAAACCGTAGTCGACCTCCCATCACGCATCTTAACAATACGAAACACCAATCTAATTATTGAATCCCTATGAAGTACAACACAAATAGTCAACTTTTCAATATCTCCCTCATACATATATCAATATACATGAAATAAAATCAATATATATTTGATTCCCAATGGAATCACCCCTTCAAAAAGTCTCTAAGAGAACTAAACCTCAATAACCCACCTTGTGATACACATCGAAGAAATAACATGATTTTATCTTTTTGGATATATTTAGGGGAACCACTTTCTAAACCATTTTGGAATCATTAATATAAGGTGATCAATGAAATAATAAAACCTATCCAATATTTATTTATGAATAAACTACATGAAATAATATATAACAATATACTTGAAAGATTCTTTATGGTAAATCTTAGACCATACAAAACCTTATCTAGATGGCCTCTTCATACCTAAAGTATTCCACCATCATGACATATATGGAATAATTTATCGAATAGAAAATTAATAGTTTCAATTAAGAAATTATTGTTATAAAATAGGAAAAACATAACCACTAAAGGAGTAAAAGTTGTGTACCTTGTGTACACTCCATTTACCCTAAAACATCACCCTGAATTGTGTTCCCTTGAAAACCTAGAGTGTACTTTTAAAATTTAATGGTCTTTGCCTCCTATATAGATTGTGTAAACATCATGGGGTACCTATCCATGTCCCTCATCCCAGCTCAGTGTGCACTACACCCAAATACATTACTTATATTGAACTCAGTTGTGTGAAATTCACACAATGTGTCTGCACTTGTACCATATAAGAGATCAAAAAAGTATCCCATATTGCCTATAGTAGTGTACTATACACGGGTTGTAGTCATGTACATTATTTGAACTTGTTCCCTAGTAGATAGGGTGTCTAGTTGATTCTTTTTCCATACCCAGAGTTGATCTACACAACATTCCCCAAATAAACCAACACACACATAGTGTAACCATTTTCATGCACTCTCCCCTAAAGAAGAAGAACACATGACATGTGTTATTAAATCTACAGACTATGTGATCATGTTTACCTATTAGAAAACCTCATGTGAAGGACTAAAATACTTAATTTTCTCAAATATAACACCATAGGGCTATCAAAGGACCCTAAATAGCATTAAAACAACATAAATACATAAAAATACAATATATGTATTTTAAGTAAGAAAATTAATACCTTAGGTTGTAAAATAATGACATTTCAATCTTGGAACCCCAATAAACTTCCACTGAACCCCAATCTATCTTCGAACAAACTCTAGGGTGTATGAATAACTCTCTCCCTCTACATATTTTCTCTCAAATGATGGTTAAACTGGTAGGATCCAATTTTTACATGTGCAACAATAAAAGGTGAGGAGAGGAGAAAAAAGTGAAAAAGAAATGTGAATAAATCAAAGGCAATAAATAGAACATAGGCATAGCCATGGCACATAAATCATGTTTATGCCTCATCTGGGAAAACCCCATTGACTTAAAAAAACCATGGAGTTATAATTTAAATAAAAGTTTCGCAATAGTATAATTATTCATTCAAAAAAACATGAATAAATTATATTTAGTTAATTCAATATTCAATATTCTATGAAAATAAAAATAGTTTGTAATTACACTATATTTATTTATTATAATAAACACACTCTTTTGGGGCTAATAGAGTGGTCCAAAAAACATCTTGAGATCATAAGAATAGAGAAAGTACTAATTTCTACATAAAACCACCCTACATGAGAAGTTAATATATTATTGGTTTTCTCAACACATCACAACAGGGTACAAGACAAAATCCACAACATAACACTTTCACCCCTTAAGAATCCTTGATGGTTATCCCACTTCTATTTTTTACCTAGAGCATCGGTGCATCCAATTCCACCACAACCATCCATTGAGCAATCTCATAGAACCATTGTGTTCCCAAAAAAGGTGTCAGTTTTACCAAACTAATAGGTAACTCCTGTATATAGGAGAATACTTAATTTCATCCCATTATTTGAATAGAAAACTCTATAGACCATTCCCTATCCACAATAAAATTTGGTTACTATACATGGAATACTCACTCACATTACAGTTCCAATATGAAAAACCTGTCACAGTCTATTCCCGTCTCACCAAGAATGATTCAGCCAATGATTATCAAACTGATTAAAATAAGGATTAGCCCATCATATTTTTTATGGTATACTCCCCAAAACAAGGCATTACATACACATCTCACCGAGCACTAACCCTGACAAGTCTAACATGGCTTCACCACGAGTTCACAAAAACTGACCTACTCATACTTACCTGAAAACAATAATAACATAATTTTGTACAACCCGGAACCTCATCCGAAATTTCACTCATCTAATCCAATCCTTAATGAACCTAGTCAAACATTACTAAATCACTGACCATACTCACCACATAGGTTATTTTCTAAAAACTAAATCAACCATGAAAATATTCTTCAGAAATGAGGCATCATTTTCATTCCAATATTAACCTAATGACCATGATTTTAGAGACCCTCACATTTCATACATTGACATTACATTAATTTTTCAAAATACATAATAAATTACGAAAACAAATTCCTAAAGACAATATTAGTTTAGTGTCTTCTAATACTTGGGATAAATTATTCTTATTTAGTGAAAGATATTAAAAATCACTAATAAAGATTTTCCCCTTTTGTAACCCTAACTATAACTTTTCTTTATAACATTTAAAAAAGAAACAAGAAAAATAAGTATGATATTTTATGCTAAGTAAGGGTAACAAAGGGAGACATGTAAACATACTCATAAACATAATGTAATGAGAACATGATCATGAAAATAGAAGATCATACCCTGCTTATCAATGAACATAAACTTGAATCATGTCATAAATATCGGTAGTTCATAAAACTTGATTCATAATAAAATAAAGATCATGAGCCATGCAATCATAATAAATGAATAAAACATGTAATTGTGGGAGACACGTGAGCATATAATAAAGATTTCCATAGTATTCAAGTCATCGCTTCTAAGGCCATTTGTGTAGTATAGGTTCACCCCACATACCATGTTAATAGTAATGGTTCACTCCCATAATCATCATAGTAGTCATGGTTCACACTTATAACAATATTTGGTAGTCAAGGTTCACTCAAAAGACTATATTAGATAAAAAGTTCCTTCATGTATATCTAATGGGATATCAACATTTACCCAATGCATTGGAGTGAGATATAGGTCCCATCCATCTCATACTCAAATCAAACATTCATATTCCACAATATCATAAACAATTATATCATAACCAATGTAATGGAAATGGTTTCATAAACATGTAATCATATTATAAACTGTTTAAAAGTTACATAGTTCATAATAATTTCATCAAAAGAATAACCAATTAAAAGAAGTGGTTTTCATAAACATAATTCCATCAAAACATAAAAAATTCAGATAATGAATATTATTTTTATTATTGAACTATAATAAAGTATGTCATCATAGGTGGGGAAGGATTTTTAAATATCACTTTAATCATAAATTTTCTTTAAAACCCATCTTTTAAAACATAAACAATTTTCAAAACACTTTTCTTTAAACTAGTTTTAAAACATATAATGAAATCATGAAAAAATAAATTGAAATAGTTCTTGAGTAAAATATCTTTTCTTAATTGAAATCATTATCATTTCTTAAAAGTCTAAAAAAATTAAAATTAAAAATTTATTTGAAAATAACCTTTCCTGCTTTTAAGAGAAGATTAATGGAAATATGGATTCCTAATATTGTAAAAATATGTTCATATTGTATAATATATAAACACATTTTTCTACCAATTTTTCTAGAAATCTGAAAAAGTTCCTTTTTAGAAACATAGAAATATGATATAAATTTTTAAGAAACATGGATATGGAAGATAAATATTCCATAGTATATAATTATGTATAAACAATCCTGAATAAAAAAATAGATTGATAAATTAACACTTAAAAATTCATAATCAGTACAATTGAATGAACCATGAAGAATAGAAAATTATATGTATATACAAATACCTTAATATTATGAATAGTACTCATAAAATGAATTCAGGGGAAATATATACACCATGTATAATAAATAAGTAGTGTATGAGTCATGTGTCTCATTGAAGTATAAGTGAGACAAAAATCTCATACCTTAGGTCTGATTCCCTCCATACATGTTTAAAACTACTATATGATGGTATTTAACTTATTATTAAATTATATAAGATTAATATTAATTTTTATTATATAATATATGATTCATTAATGACTTTAAGTTACCTATTTATTAACAAAATCCAACTTAATGAAATGCATTGGGTAATAACTGCTTTGATTGTCACACATGTTTTGACTTGTTATTCTTGATCCTATTAATTATATCATGTTTTACTTTCATCCTCAATTTAAATCATGATTTATATATGATATATATACTTATGATATATATATATATTATATAGATATATTAAATGTAATTCACAATTCATTGAGATGGTAAGCATTACGTGCGTAGGAACATTGTTTCTGTTTTCATATCATACTGAAAGGAAGAAGGTAAATGAAATATATATATATATATATATATATCTGTCTGTGTGTGATATTAAATTTTCATTATTATGTCATATATTTCATATTTAGTTCATCATATACATTTTAATATTCATTTTTTAAATGGTTAGCCTTGAAGATGAATCACATTCACTACTGGAAATTAAGGTTATACCAATGGTTCTAAACTATTGGAATAGGTTGGAAAACTATTAGTTTAGCCTATACCAACAGTTTCCCAAACCATTGGGTAGTAAGATGTGTGGAAATCCTTATACCAATGGTTTCATCTCTACCGATGGTAAAGCCCACTATATGTGTTGAATTACCAACGGTTTTAGGCTAACCATTGGTATATGATTGTATAACATTTTTACCAACAGTTTCAATGAAACCGTTGGTATATATTGATGACTAAACTCTATACCAGCGGTATTAAAACCGTTGGGATAGTTTTTATATTTTGGTCAAAGTATACCAACGGTTTAAAATAGATGGTATTTGGTTTTTCCAGAACTATTGTACAACAGCCCTTCCAGTAGCCCCTCTAGTATAACCAGCATAAAAAATAACACAAAAACCACATACAAACAGACTTAAAATAGCATAAAAACACCTAGAATTTCACACACACAAAAACACATAAAACCATCAAAATATTCCAACAATGTCATGTACTACAATTCCCTATTTCAATCTTCATATGACAACAATCATCCAGTAGAGTTCAATAATAGTTTCAATAACTCAAACATTATTTACACCCCTTTTAATCTTCCTATGACAACCACTCTTCTAGTAGTAATTCACCTCACCCCTGCACAAAACCCCCAACCAGCACAACCCCCCACCTCCACATCAAATTCAAATAGGTATAATAGTCTGAGAAATATTTATTAGAGTTTAATAAGAGTTTGAAATTGGCTCAAATCCCAAATTTTTTTTTTGATCCTATATTTGGGTATGTAATGATTTGTGATGCATTTTGCATTGAACTTGTAATTGTTATAATATATGGAGAAAAATTATTTTCATTGGATTCTCATCACTTATGACCCCATGAGTGAAACTACCCAACTAATGAAAAAGAGTTTGTGTCTATCATTGATGACTGTAAATTTCAGTTTTCGTATTCACTTAAAATGATGACCTTTTGAAACAATAGAGAGACACTTTGAGTGGTGCCGGCCACACCGCACCATGAATTAAGGCGGGGTTGACTCGTACATGTCACAAATGACCCATGGATAGTTTTATTAAAGTATCAACACAGTCCGAATGTGTTGGGTCAGTTTTCCATATGCCAGTTTTTTTATTTAAAAGTGTATCCATTTTAAACAAAAGAAATACACTTTGAGTGGTACCGGCCATACCGTTCCTCAGAATGAGGCGGGGTTGATTCATACACGTCACAAATTACCCATGGATTCTTTTTCTAATGTATTAATAGAATCTGAATGTGTTTGGTTGGTTTTCTGTATGTCAGTTATTGTTTTCACTGAAAATGTTGTCCACTTCAAAGAAATGTGAGACACATTGACTGGTGTCGGCCACCCCATGCCTCGAATTGGGGTGGGGTTTAAATTGACATGTAAAATATGACCCATGGATCGTTTTTCTAATGTTTTAATAGAATCCTAATGCGTTTGGTCATTTTTTCGTATGTCAGTTATTGTTTTCACTTAAAATGACGCCCCTTTAAAATGAAAGAGAGACATTTTGAGTGGTGTCGACCACACCACGCCACGGATTGAGACGAGGTTGACTCGTACACGTCAGAAATGACCCATAGATCATTTTCCAAAATTATAAACACAATCCGAATACTTTTTGTAGGTTTTAAGTATGCTAGTTGTTGTTTTCACATAAAATCATGTCCATTTCAAATAAAAGTGTGACAGTTTGAGTGGTTCCGACCACACCTGCCCTCATATTGAGGCAGGGTTGACTCATACACATCAAATATGACCCATGGATCTTTTTTTCTAAAGTTTCAAAATAATCTAAATGCCTTTGGTCCATTTTTCTTATGTCAGTTGTTGTATTCACTTAAAATGATGTCCTCTTGAAACAAAATAGAGACACTTTGAGTGGTGCCAGCCACACCACTCCTCGGATTGAGGCGGGGTTGAGTCTTACATGTCAAAAATGACCCATGTATACTTTTCTTATTGCATCAATAGAATCCAAATGCATTTGGTTGGTTTTCGTATTTTAGTTGTTGTTTTCACTTAAAATGTTGTCCATTTCAAAGAAAAGTGAGACACTTTGAGTGGTGTTGGCCACACCGCACCTCGTATTGAAGAATGTTTGACTCTTACACATCAAAAATGACCCATGGATCGTTGTCCTAATGATTCAATAGAATCTGAATGGGTTTGGTCTATTTTCCGTATGTCAGTTGTTGTTTTCAATTAAAATGTTGTCAATTTTAAACAAAAGAGATATATTTTGAATGGTGTCGGCCACAACGCACCTTATATTGAGGCAGGGCTGACTCATACATGTCACAAGTTTCACATTAATCGTTTTTCCTAAAGTATCAACCTAATACAATTGCATTTGGTTGGTTTTAAGTATGTCAATTGTTGTTTTCACCTAAAATCCTATCTATTTCAAATAAAAGTGAGATAGATAATGTGGTTCCGGCCACACCGGCCTTTAGATTTAGACGTGGTAAAATCGTACATGTCACATATGATTTATTGATCATTTTCCTAAAGTTTAAATATAATCCTAATGCCTTTTGTATGTTTTCCGTATGTCAGTTGTTGTATTAACTTAAAATGGTGTCCTTTTGAAACAAAAGAGAGACACTTTTAGTGGTGCCGACCACACTGCATCTTAGCATTAGGTGGGGTTGACTCGATCATGTCACAAATGACCCATGGATCATTTTCATAAAGTATCAACATAATCCAAATGCGTTTGGTCGGTTTTAAGTATTCCAGTTGTTGTTTTCACTTAAAATCATGTCCATTTCAAATAAAAGTGAGATAATTTGAGTGGTTCTGCCCACAACAGCCCTCAGATTGAAGAGGGTTTGACTCTTACACATCGCATATGAGCCATGTATCGTTTTCCTAAAGTTTCAACAGGATATGAATGCCTTTTGTTAGTTTTATGTATGTCAGTTGTTGTATTCACTTTAAATGATGTCCTTTTGAAACAAAAGAGAGACACTTTGAGTGGTACCGGCCACACCGCACCTTAGATTTAGGCAGGGTTAACTCATACACATTAAAAATGACCCATGTATCATTTTCCTAATGTATCGTCAAAATATGAATTTTTTTGTTCGATTTTCCATATGCAGGTTGTTTTTGCTTAAAAGTGTATTAAATTTAAAAAATAGAAAGACACATTGAGTGGTGTCGGCCCCACCGCACTTCGGATTAAGGCAGGGTTGACTTGTACACATCACAGATGACTCATGTATTGTTTTACGAATGTATCAACACAATTCCAATGTGTTTGGTTGGTTTTATGTATGCTATTTGTTGTTTTCACTTAAAATATTTTCCATTTCAAATAAATGTGATACAGTTAGAGTGGTGCTGGACACACATGCCCTCAGATTGAGGCGGGGTTGACTTTTACACGTCTCATATGACCCAATGATCATATTCTTAATGTTTCAACAGATTCCTAATTCCTTTGGTCATTTTTTCGTATGTCAGTAATTTTATTCACTTAAAATGGTGTCTTTTTGAAACAAAAGAGAGACACTTTGAGTGGTGTCTACCACACCGCGTCTCGTATTGAGATGGGGTTGACTCATACATGTCAAAAATGACCTATGGATCGTTTTCCTAATGTATCAACACAATCTGAATGAGTTTGGTCGGTTTTCCATCTGACTGTTGTTTTTTATTTTCAAGCGTATCCATTTTAAACAAAATGAAGAGACTTTGAGTGGTACCAGCCACACCATGCTTCATATTGAGGCGGGGTTGACTCATACGTGTCACAAATGACCCATGGATCCTTTTCCTAAAGTATCAACAGAATAATAATGCATTTTGTCAGTTTTCAGTATGTCAGTTGTTGTTTTCACTTTAAATGTTGTTAATTTCAAAGAAAAGTGAGACACTTTGAGTGGTACCATACACACCACATCTCGGATTGAGGCGGGGTTGACTCGTACACATCAAAAATTACCCATGGATCATTTTCCTAAAGTTTCAACAGAATCCAAATGGGTTTGGTCGGTTTTCCATATATCATTTATTGTATTCACTTAAAATGATGTCCTTTTTAATCAAAAGAGAGACACTTTGAGTGGTTCCAGCCACACTGTGCCACAGATTGATGCGGGGTTGACTCGAACACGTCAAAAATGACCCATGGATCCTTTTCCTAAAGTATCAACTGAATCCAAATGCATTTGGTCAGTTTTTCATATGTCAGTTGTTGTTTTCATTTAAAATGTTGTTCATTTCAAAGAAATGTGAGACCCTTTGAGTGGTACTGAACACACTATGCCTCAGATTGAGGCTGGGATTACTCATACACATCAAAAATGACAATGGAACGTTGTCCTAAAGTTTCAATAGAATCTGAATGTATTTCAGTTTTCTATATGTCAGTTGTTGTATTCACTTAAAATGATGTCCTTTTGAAACAAAAGAGAGATGCTTTGAGTGGTGCTGGCCAGACCGCGCCTCATTTTGTGGCAGGGTTTACTCGTACACATCATAAATGACCCATGTATCAGTTTCCTAAAGTATCAACACAATTAGAATGGGTTTCTTTGGTTTAAAGTATTCCAGTTTTTTTTCACTTAAAATCGTGTCCATTACAAATAAAAGTGAGACGGTTTGAGTGGTGTGGGCCACACCGGCCCTCATATTGAGGCGGGGTTGACTCATGCACGTCAAATATTACCCATGGATCGTTTTTCTAAATTTTCAACATAATCTGAATTCCTTTGGTCGTTTTTCATTATGTTAGTTGTTCTATTCACTTAAAATGATGTCCTTTTTAAATAAAACAGAGACACTTTGAGTGGTGCCAGCCACACCGCACCTCAGATTGAGGCGGGGTTGACATGTACATATCACAAATGACCCATGGATAGATTTCCTGAAGTATCAACAGAATCCGAATGTGTTTGGTCAGTTTTCCATATTCTGGTTTTCTTACATAAAAGCGTATCCATTTTAAACAAAAGAAAGACACTTTGAGTGGTACCGACCATGTCGTGCCTCGGATTAAGGCAAGGTTGACTAATACAAATCACAATCTGAATGCGTTTGGTAGGTTTTCCGTATGCTAGTTGTTGTTTTTACCTAAAATGTTGACCATTTAAAATAAATGTGAAACACTTTGAGTGGTATCGGCCACACCATGGCTTGGATTGAGGCGGGGTTGACTCGTACACATCACAAATGATTCATGGATCATTGTGAAAAAGTATCAACACAATCCAAATCTGTTTGGATGGTATTCCGTATGTTAGTTGTTGGTTTTATTTAAATTTTTTTCCATTTCAAATAAAAGTGAGACACTTTCAGTGGTACCAGCCACACTGTGCCTCGGTTTGAGGAAGGGTTGACTCGTACACGTCACTTGGGTGTTTTGAGTGCCGTCAAGCCCCACCCCCCATTAACTAGGGTTGTTTAATTAATTTAGAACTCTATCTAGGTATCGTACATCGAATTCTGATAGGAATACGAACCATCACGTTGTGTTGTCCTGGAGCAAGGCCAAATCATGGCATTACCGCAGCGTGACCGCGGTGTGACCACAGAGTGATCGCGGCGTGACCGCGGCGTGACTGTGGCATGACCGTGGCATGACCGCGGCGTGACCACTGCATGACCGCGGTGTGACCGTGACTCAAAACCAACGATCTGGGATCAACACACTACACAAAGGATATTAAGAACCTTAAAACACATACAGGACACTACATAACCAGTGAGAAACCAACCAAAGGTATTAAAGCCTTACCAAGATTGGCAGCTGAAAACAAATCCACCCGAAACAACAAGAAACGATCCAATGCTGTACTGAAAACATAATATGGAGTAAAAACACTAAATCTCAAAATAAATGAGGTGAGAGACAAGTAGTAACCATATAATCTTACCTTGGATCAAAGTCGGTGGATTGAATCAATCTGAACTCTTTATTGAACCCTTTTCATAATATAATTACCTTCTATCCATAGAAAGCATTCAAAGATCTAAGTGAACAATGCGATAAAGAAAATAAAATAAAAACTAAACTAAAAAATACCTATCTCTTGTGACCATTCATGTCACTTCCCAACATATAAGTACCCCATCGCCCCATGGGTCAAATCATGTTACTGCAAGAAATGGGGAAACAAAACAATGTTTCAAAATGATACTATCAAATAGTACATTCTTATTAATTAACAATTTATCTTCCTATTATTGGTATATAATAAATTTGGCTCGAGTTTCAATTTAGTTTGGTTTTTTTCGATACAAGGGATGAGGTATTATTATTATTGGTTTTTATGTTTAGAGTTGAGATATTTATTTAAAAATGATGCATGAATTAGGCATTATTATTTATGGGTTTAGTTCGTAGAATTTTTCCATGGGGCATGTCCACATGAATAATATTTGGAATGTAGGGTTCAGTTGACATTTATGTGCTTTAATGTTATTGATGTCACTAATGATGAGGATTTAGATCTAGTAAAATATTCCAAAGAGGATTGGGCCTTGTAGTGATAGGTGTGGAAATTGTACATCTAGCGATTGATGAGGAAATACTTATTAGGATGGGTTGGAATCTTGGTAGGTTCTTTTAGTGGGATGGTCCCTCTATGTATATAAAATGTATTATGAAAGGTTTTACTCCATTTAATGATTCATGAGTTCAACTAAAGAGATGAAGGATGAGATGCTAGTGTGGGTAATGGGTATTGTTGGATAGATTGGCATTATAATGCCAAGCGGCTTGGTGTGATTTAGCTTAGGATGGAACCTGGTTAGTGGGAGTGGGTTATAATACATGATTTTTATGAGATTCTTAACCAGATTATTGAGAATATAATGTATATGGGTTCTACATGGTAGTGATTTTTGGACTAGGACAATTATATTGTGGATAGACTTCTTTGTCTAGTTAGATAATGAGATGTGCATCGAGGCATGGGATAATCCTCGAGAGATGAGTCTAGACTATGTGAATGAGAGGATAGACTAGGATAGGTTTCATAGGATTGGGTGAGTGTCCAACCCATACGAGGATGATACGATGTTTGGAGACACTTGGGGTTATTTATTCTATCTCATGGAGACACTTGGGGTTATTTCATGTCTCCAACATACTCCAGAAATGTTCATACACAATGTTTTTGAAAAACAATTCATTATCATGGAAGACCCCAAGGATCATGTATCTTCCAATGTTTCCATACACTCACCCCTCATGGTATTACAGTATACATGTGATCTACGTCAACTAGTCCGAATATCATCACTACCCTCCATCTATAGAAAAAAGTAAAATACCTATGTGTAAAATTCAATAAAGAAAATAAAATAATAACTAAACAAAAACATACCTGTATCATTTGACTATACATGTCACCACCCAATATATAAGAACCACACCGCCCCATGGGTCAAATCATGGTCTTGTAAGCAAGGGGAAATAGTTCCATTTAATAATCTCTTTATTTTTCATTATGTTCTTTATATAGCACGTTGTTGGAAACAACATAATAGTACACTTATCCATTGAATATGCACCTATGCAACATTAGTTGAGTTGAATATTGTGCACATAACCCTCTTCACTATGGAAAGAACTTCAGAGGGACCACAATAAATATTTAGTAGTTGAGCCTACTATAGAACCTGGTTAAGAAGCATTCCATGAACTAGATGGTGTACTTGGTCATGAGGGTGTAAACCATTTCATTATACTATACTAAGAATAAAGGTGTTGGTATATTTTCTCCCATAAATTGTAATTTCTCAAGGCTTGAGTGCCAATCGACTTCAGTTCTTACATTAAAGGCCCCGTAACTATCTGTAGATTTCGAGGGGTGTCTCCCATGGGTGTCTTGTGGTGTGTAGTGTCTATCTATGATATTTTTTGTGCTTCCGTATTATAGGAAATTTGTATTTCATGTTCAGTATAATATATACATTAGTAAATTAGAAAATAAAACCATATTCGATAGAGATATACCCACTTTTTTAGAGAATACCATCTAAATTATAAACTCAGAAATCTGAGACCAACATTTTACTTTACCAATTCTAATTACATAATATATGCACCACCAACTTATGTTTTATGAACTAATAAATTAAAAGGGAAAGAAAATCCTCACAATAACCCATAAAATACCATATAGCATCACTCACCTCTAATTAACCCACATCATTGCACATCATAATAACGATACAACCTCATCACATATAGGTTAAATAAATACAAAATCAAAAACATATACACATCAAAATAAAACTAAAAAGTGAAATATTAGATAAAATTAAAAAAAATAAGGTACCAGTTAAGAAAATACCTAAATTAGCATGGGTCGGATAGAGATTCAGTAGGAGATTCAGCAGCTTGGATGGGATGGACTAATAGGATGCCAAAAGATCTTCTAGATCATCGAGAGAGGGGGAATTGCTCTGGTTTAGGGTTCTATATCGCGAATGGGGGAGAGGAGGGGCTGCTGTTAAGTTGGGGAAAACTTTTACCAACGGTTTTTAGAAATCACTGGTAAACATTTTGGGGACACACTTATACCAACAGTTCCTTCGAACCATTTGTAAAAGGGCCCCTAAGCCATCCTTTTACCAATGGTTTAAAGAAAATCGTTTGTAAAGGTTGCTTAGGACTTGGTTTACCAATGGTTTTATGGAACGGTTGGCAAAACTCTTCTTTACCAATGGTTTTATCAAACTATTGGTATGGAAGTGTTGGGGAAAATCCAATTTCCAGTAGTGATTGCTTCGTAGAGACAATATGTTGTACATACCCCTAAGTGACAGTATAATTCACTTAATCGTAAAATAGTGAGGAATTTGATTGTATATTAGTTAAATAGAATCAATATCATTTTATATTTATTATTTATATTAATTATATTTATCATCATAAAAATAAAAATAATATAGTGATGAAAAAATATTACATCATATCATGAATATGGTATGTCTTACGTACACATGTGTGGTACATTCATTTTTCATTGGATGAATCAAAGGTGAAATATCATTTTAATATAATTATAGTAACATATATGAATATATTTGATATTGTGATTATTACATTATAATAGAATCAATATATGAATATAAAGTACAAGAAGAAGAAATTTGGAGAGAGTCGATAAGGAGATTACCTCTTTTTTTATGATCCCCCTCTAAATCTGCACATAGGGACACTGCAGTTGGCCTTTTGAGAATAAAAACACCTCTATAATCTTAATATAGAAGATTATATGGGTGAATGGCTAGTTATGTCTTATCTTTAAGTCTTAATGTGATGTGAATAAGTGAGGGACAAGGTTCCCATTTATAATTGAGATGAGGGGTACTTACGGAAATTCTTAAAATATTTAATTAATATAAATTTGTTTTTGATTTCAAATAGAAAAAAATTGAGTTATTTATATGTTAATATTAGTATGGTTATAAATATTGTCAACCGATTATTTTTATATATGTTTAGCTTTCAATATTATCCATATCTTTTGGCATTAACCCTTAGTTATACCCTTTAACTTTTACCCTAACAAATGGATTTTACTCTTTATGGTTATTATAGTTACTAAAAAATTTCAAAGAAACCCTAAATGGATAATTTATGGAATTTCTAACCTTATTATATGCTTTTTTCAATGATATTTTTTCATGAATTTAATATCATTTAATAAAATATTATTTATTTTAAAGTATGATTTCTATCAATTTTAACAGTACTCATTATTTATCTTTTATAATTTATCATATTAACATGATAAATTCCAAAAAAACACTTGTAATAACTCAATAATATGTAAATTTTATTTAAAAAATATTTTTTTGTCATTAATTTTGTCATGTTAACTTTATTTTTATATTTTTTATATTATTAATTTGATATATCCATTAATTAAACAATTATGGCATCATTATTATGCAAGAATTTAATTATCTTATTTACTCTATAAATGTGTAAAATAAATTATTGTTATGAATATATATTTATTTGATTAAAAATTAATTTTTAAAGTATACATTATCTTATATAAAACCCAATATTGAAAATGATTTACTCTTTAAAATTATGAGAATGACATTTTTAACTTATCTGTAAATAAAATATAATAAATGTCATATTCTTAACCAACTAGCTTTAAAAGGTAGTAATTTCTACATAAGGTTGAATTTAGTCGAATCCCACTTATCCAATAAAATTATTACAAGTGTCAGGGTAATTTTATAATATTATGATATTATTTTTACCTTTAATTACTTGGTTTACCAATAACTAGGGTAAATAGAAATATTAATGTTACTATTCAAAAAATATAATATGTTTATCCTATTAAAAAAATCATAATTATTACAACCCTTTATTTTCATTTTATCTAATTCTATTCACAAAAGTGACTAAATTTTGTTTAACACTAATCCCCTAGATGTGGCGAGAAGGAAGATAAAAGAGACGTTCAAAAGTTCAATAAGTTTTTATATCTAATTTAATTATAAAAATGATTCCAAAGACCAAAATTAGATTAATATTTTAATTATTGATTTATTTTTGACTTTATAAATAAATTTAAATCATAATAATTATTTAAATGAAAAAGATGATTTTAACAACAATGCATTATTTTTCACTATTCTTCAAAAAATAAAACTTCTCAGAAAAATACTAAAAATTTAAACTATGTTAATTTTGAAATTAAAAATTAATAAATTGTTACTATTTTAGAAATTTAAATTCTTTAAAGTTTTAGTGATTAATTTTATTATTTTTTATAGATGTACATAAAAAGAAGTTTCATTAAGATGACACTATTTCTAAACAAATAAAGAATTAAAAAAAATAATTATGCTTCTCATTATCAGTATGTTTAATTTATATAGAACCATTATAAATAATATTTTTAAAGTATTTATTAAAATTAATATTACTATGTTTGATGTCTAGGTTATAACTATCTCATTTTAATAATTATATTAGTATATTTTTGTTTCACAATATCTATGTGTTGTGTATAACACAATCTATGTCGGTGTTGTGTGTAGTGACAAATTAACTTGGTGTTGCATATAAAATCATAAAAAATTAGCCATTTTATATAATAATAGAAATATATATTCAGTTTTATTAAAGTGAAAAATATAAAAAAATATTAAATTAATTCAAAATAAATAAATTCCCAAAATCTCCCGGTGTTAAATTTTTCCCCCCATAAAATGAATTTTTTCATCAAAATTCATCTAGGTTATCAAATGTTTAATAATTTACAATTACATTCAATGAAACCAACATTCTAAAAATTAACTCCAAAAGTTCCTTTTAAAAAGGAAAATTTAGAAAAAAACAGTTATCCAAAGTAAATAATAATTAGGACACTATATTGAATAACATAGGTGAAGATTTGGTAACAGAGGAAACTCTTAAATTATCATAGAGGTTGATAAAAATCATCGATCACAATAAAGTGGGTGATATATTAAAAGTTAAAAAAATTATAAACTAAGGAAACATTAAGGGTTCATTGATATCTTAAACATGATGATAATAGGAAACATTTTTACATCATTATATTTATTCTAATTATAAAAAATTTTCATGAGAAGACAATCTTACTTGTGTTCACCACAATCTCAACATTTTTCATGATTTGATAAATTTCCACATCATATCTTGGTCCATGATATTATGTTTAATTAATCACTTGTAATTCATTATAAAATCATGAGATCCATAAATATAATGATTGATAATTCAATCTATTATTATCACAAAAAAGGATAGAACAAGTTAAAAAATATTCACAAATCCACCGATGGTGAGATAATAAATGAATATCAAAAACCATATCTGATGTTTAAATTAAACCATTTAAATAATGGTTATTCATACAGACCTTCTAGATGATGAAATTCCAAAACATTAGAAATAAGGTCTCTAAAATATCTTAACATTTATATCTCATAATTCTTAAGGTATCTATCAGTTTTCACATTACAATAATATGAATACGTTTATCATTTATTTTCATAAAATATTGAAATAACATGAATTACAGTATATAATTATTAAAAATATCCATGTTTCTTTATTCTGCTATTTATTTGATATATTTCTTAGGTGATAAAAAGTTGTAATCTTTTTCCAGGATAGGAAAACCCACATGTCAAAAAATCCATAAATAACCAGAATCATCCAATTTACTTATTCACATGAAATATATCATTATCCAAATATCATTATCAAAACATTAGAAACATGTTATCAGATATATTTTCCTTAATCAAAATGTCACCACCACTTTTTAAATCCATCATAACCATTATATATATTCATGTAAATCCTTAGAGGAAATAAATAAACTAAAGAATCATTATATATGTCATAATTATTGAATACAAATATATAAAAACATCAATCAAAAATCTTAAATGATTTGAATGGAATAGTTCCTTCCATGGTTTTGAAGTAAATACTTAGTTCAGGGCATTGAGTTGGGTAATGCACGTGTTCTCTATAGATAAGACATTAAACTCCATGACAGTTTGTCACTCTATGACCATTTTTCCCAAACAGATAATATCTTCCCTTCCATCTAATGTATCACATAAAATTCTCATTCTCATGTTCTTTAAATCTTGGATGCTTAATCTTCTTAACTCTATGTTCCACACCATGGGAAAATTTATAAAATTCCATCTTACTATTATTTGATGTCTTGGGGATACCACTAAAGTTAACTTTTTTTAATTATATATCATGATATCTAATTTAGAATAATCCAAATATCAATCTCTAGAATTATTTCAAAACTCTGTTGCTCATAGTCACCAATTTTTTTATCAGATTCAATGTTAACACAATTACTTCATGTTCCCTCCATTAATTATAATAAAAAATAATAGAGTAAGAAAAATTTTTCATAGTGAAAATAGACTAATCATTAAAATTCTCTTATAAGATTTCAACATTGTGACACCTTATTTAATTAATGACACCTTAGGTTCACCCTAGGTTATTCATTTCCAATTACTATTTAAATCCTTCATAATATTTTGTGAAGGGTTTGTGAATTTTCAAATCATAACCCCTGGGATTGTCAAACCAGGTGTGCAGCAAGGCACATTGATGTGTACCATGTTATGATCGAGTTAGGTATGATGCACCTTTTGAATGTTGTTAACGCATGGTACATTTGTTCTAGAGCCACATATATTTGTAGTATCCATATTTTTATCTAATTCCTGGAAACTACATACTTTGTCCTCTACCAAAATTCCAAGACATTCTCTTGAACATTAATTCATCCATATAATTATCTTTAGATACATATATACAAATATACTTATAAATGCCTCTACGGATCTCACTAATGTTTTCACATCCTACTTTATAAAGGTTGATACAACCATTTCACTAATACCAACTATCAAAACCCTTAAATTCCATAAATTGACTTTACATCACATTCTCTGGATACTTTAAACATTAACAAATCTAATTCCCAAAGATCGTGTCAGTTTAGTGTCTTTGAAAACATGGAATACATTCTTCTAATTTGGTGAAAGATATTCAACATCTCTCATAATGTTATTCCCCATTAGTACCTCTAACTAAAACCTTTCATTATAAACTGGGGAAAATAAAACATACAGAAAATGATAAACCTAGATTCTCGGTACGGTTAAACAAAGGAGACATAAATAAATAATCATCAGATTAAAGGTATGAGAACATGATCATGAAATAGAATATCATTCCCTTAATATCAATGATCAAAAAAATGAATCATGGGATAATGATTATCAGTTTATAAAACCTGAATCATAATGAAATTAATAACCTGAGACATGGAATCCTAAAATCAGAATAAAACATGGAATTGTGGTAGATTTATAAGTATATAATAATAATTTCTATAGTGATCAATTAATATCATCCCAGGATATCTTGGTAGTATGGGTTCAAATTCCATACCATCTTGGTAGCCATGGTTCGGTCTTATAACCATCTTGGTAGTCATAGTTCACTCCCATGACTATATTTTGTAGTCAAGGTTCACTCCCAATACCATATTAGCGGAAAATGTCATTCATTCTTATCTCATAAGATGTCATTATTTTCCCAATTCATTTGAGGGATATATAGGTCCCACCAATCTCATAATAAAATCAGAGATACATGTGCTACAATATTATAAACAACCATATCATATCTAATATAACGGAAAGGTTGTTGTTAAAATGTAATCATATTATAAATTTTGGGAAGGATACAAGGTTCATAAAAATTTCATCAAAAGCATAACCAACAAAAATAATCGGGATTCATAAACATTATGTCATCAAAACAAAAACCATTTGGAGAAATAATAGGAATGGAATTCTTGAACTATAACAAACTATATCATAACAGGTGGGGAATGATTTATAATGATCACATGGAACATGAATTTTTCTTAAAAATCAACATTTGAAACATAAAAGAATTTGAAAATCCTTTTCTTTAAAACCCCATTGAATAAATATAATGGAATAATGACAAAATCATTTCAAAATAGTTCTTGAGAAAAATGGTCTTTCTCGGTAGAAATAAATTTTTTTCTAAATGGAGTCCAATTTTTAAAGAAAAAAATTTATTTCAAAATAACCATGTAATATTGTAAGGTAAAATTATAGGTAATAAGGCTTCATGAATGTGTAAAAATCCATTCATCCTATATAAGTTAAAAATATATTTATCTCATAAAATGTCAAAAAGTACCTCATTAGGAAAATGAAAAAATATTCCTTTAAAACCATTTAATAAAAATTAATACATGGGAAAAAAAAAATTTCTTAGATCAACAGTAAAAAAATTTGGAATAAAATTTTATGAAATATTTACATGGAATATAAATATTCCCAATAGACACTTACGTATAAAAAATCCTGAATAAAAAGGGGATTCCAAAATTAACCCTTATGACTTTATATTTAGTACAATCATATTCCCCTTGAAAGAAATAAAATTGTATGGATAGGAAAATAATATAATATTATGGATAATAATCATAAAATAAATTCATAGGTAGTATATACACCACATAGAAGATAATCATGTAGTGTATGAGGCATGTGTCTCACAGAAATAAAGGTGGGATTAAAAACCCTTACATTAGGTCAAATTCTCTCCATATGTGTCTGAAACTCTTGTATGGTGGTTTTAAAAATGTTATTAACTTATAACAAAATCATGATAATTTTTATTATATCATATATGATTCATTTATGACTATAAATTACCCATTTATTAACAATTCAATGTTAATGAAATGTTTTCGGTAATAATCGCTTTGTTTATCGTACATGTTCTGACATTTTATTCATGATCCATTTTTGTAGATCATATTTTAAATTCTTCCATAATATAAAAAATTATTTATACTGGATATCAATTAATGATATAAATATATATAATATAGATATATGAAATGGGATACACCATTCATGGATATGGGAATCCATACATATGCATGAACTTTCATTCTGTTTTCTTATCGTATAGAATAGAAGAAGGTAAATGAAATATATTTATATTATAATATTAGTATTATTATTTAATATATTTTATATTTATTCATTATATAAATTTTTATAATTATTCTTGAAATGTTTAACATGGAAGATAAATCTCATCATGTCATGGAGACAGTAGGTCATATATAGGCACGACTGATGATATAACCTCCTTAATTGTGAAAGTGTGATTAATTAGATAGTATATTAGATACACGAAATCAATATCATGTAATATTTTTTATTTATATCCTTTATATTCAACATTAAACTAATCCAAATAAATTAGTGATTAAAAACATATTACACCACAGCATGGAGATGGTAAGTCACACGTTTTCACGCTTGGTACATGTGATTTTTGTAATATGAATAAAATGTGAAATATGGTTATTTCATAATAATAACAAAATATGAAAAAATATTATATAGTGGATTTATTAATTAATAATATAATCAACACATCACTAGGAAGTAGAAGAAGAATCAATTTTGAAAGAGTCGGTATGGTGATTACCTCTTCTTAAATGATCTTCAACTAGATATACTTTTAGGGAAATTAGAGTTGGTATTTTGAGAATAATAAACCTATAGAATAATTCTAAATAATTTTAGAATCTAAATTGGAATGGAGTTTCAGATCCTGAAGGCCCAAAGTGATCTGAATAATTGAGGGAAGAGGTTCTCTTTTATAATTGTTGTGAGGGGAACTTTGGGAATCTCCAAAAATATTAAATTAATATAAATTTATTTTTAATTCCAAATCGCACAAAAGTGAGTTATTTTGAAGATAAAACCCATATGATTTAAAATTATTTCATCCAATTATTTTTCTACGTGTTTAAGTAACAATGTTTACCTTATATTTTCACATTAACCCTTATTTAAACTCATTATCTTTTACCATGACAACATAGATGTTTAATCATTTATTATAATATAGTTACCATAAAATGTCAACAAAACCCCAAATGGATCATTTGTGAAATTTTTATCCTTATTATTGTTATTTGGATGAATTATATAATTTTATAAATTTTATATAATTTAATAAAATATTATTTATATTAATGTGTCATTTATGTCAATTTTGACACTATTCATTATTTATCTTAATAAATTATCCAATAAACATGATAACAACGAAATAATAGTTCTAATATCTCAATAATATGTCATAGTTGTCTATAAAATTATTGTAATTCCTTAATTAGGTAAAATTATATTTATTTTAATTATTTATTATCATAAATTTGATGTTTCCATTTATTAAAGAACTACTATATCATCATTATGAAGGCCATCAATTAAATTAATTATTCTATAAAATTTAAAAAAAAATAACATAGTAAAGATAAATTTATTATGTTTAAAATTACTATTTAGAGTATAATTTATTTTATGTATTACCCTATAAAAAATTATTTTCTTATTAAAATTACGAGTATCACATCTTTGACTTATATTTAAATAAAATATAATAAATGTTATATTCATTCCCAATTGTCTTAAATAAGTTATTATTTTGAGATAATATTTATTATAGTAGAATCTCATTTATCCAATAAAATTACGAATGGTGTTTGGGTAATTTGATAATTTTATAATATTATTTTTACCTTTAATTACATGGGTTACTGTTAACCGTGAAAAAAAATACTAAAGTTACTATTCACACAAAAATCAATTGGATCATATTAGAACAAAAATTTCTTACCGATTAAAACAATTTATGTAAATTTTTTCAAATTCAATTTAAAAAATGACTAAATTATGTTTAATAGTAATCCAATAGATGTTGTGAGAAGCCAGATAAAAGAGATGTTCAAAAGTTAAATAAGTATTTATAGCTAATTTCATTATATAAATGATTAAAAAGACCTAAATTGGATAAATATATAAATTATTGATATATTTTCACATTAAAATTTAATTTAACTCATAATAATTATTTATATAAAAAAATGGTTTTGAAATACAATGTAGTATTTTTTTCTATTTCATCAAAAAATGAAAATTCTCCGAAGAATACTAAAACATCACCATAACATTATTTTGAAATTGTAAATTCAAAAATGATGTTTATTTTACCAAATTAAAATTTATATGAGTGTCTTAAAATAATTTTATTACTCTTCACATAATGAAATAAAAAAAATTTTCTTTAAGATAATAGTATTTTTAAACATGTGATGATTTTACAAAAAATTCTTATGTTTTTCATTTTCAATATGTTTTATTTATATAGAACCTTGTAAATAATTTATGAATATTTGTTATTACTATTATTATTATTATTTTTATTTATATTTTTAATTCCTCGTTTATAACTACCTCATATAAATAATTATAATAGTAATGTGTTTTTTCATACATACTCAATGTTATGTGTAACACAATCCATGTTGGTGTTGCATGTAGAGAAAACATAAATAGATGTTGCGTATAACGTAATCTTAACAAATTGATTTTATTTAACAATAAAATTCAACATTAAGTGTTATGTGAAGTGAAAAATATCAAAAAGAATAAAATAATTCCAAAAAATCAATTCACAAGATCTCAGGGTCTTACATTCTACCCACATTAAAATGAATTTTTCCCTCAAAATTTGTTTGGGTAATCAATGGTTTAATAATTTAATGTTTATTTGAAATAAAAAAAATCATAATAATTAATTTAAACTTCATTTTAAAAAGGAAAAGTTGTAAAATTATACACACCACAAAAAATCATATATTGGTCTCTATTTTGGAGAACATAAGTAAAGATTTGGGTCTGGAAGAAAAGCATAAATAATCGTAGATATTGATAAAGATAATTTATCATAAAAAAGTGGGTGGTCCATAGTGTTTTTAAAATCACAAAATTATAAACTAATGAAATGTGAAAGGTTCATTGATATCATCAAAATGATGATAACAAGACAACCTTTTTACATTTGAGTTTTTTCATAATGCTAAACAATATCATGAGGAGAAATACATTATTGATAATATAAAAATATCAGCCTTTTCCCTTACTTTATCAATTTCCACTTCATCTCTTATTCTATGAAATGTAGATGCATTTTTCATTTTTTATGTTTTATCATGTCATGAGATCCATAAATAGAAGGATAGATCATTTTTTCTATCTTTATCACAACAAAAAGGTTATCACTAGTTCTCAAATATACATAAATCCGCATATAATGAGATAATACTTAAATATATAAAACAATATCCAAATTATGACTTAAAACATTACATTATTGTTAATCCTTATAACCCTTATCAATAATGAAAATACAAAACATTAGAAAGAAGGTCACTGAATAATCTTAACATTTGTCTCTTATTAATCAAAAGAAATATTTTGGTTATCACATTCCAAAATTGTAAATAAATTTATCATATATTTTATTGTAACATGTTAATAACCTGAATTACTATACATATTGAAATCATTCATGAGTACTTATTCAAGAGTTTATTGGATATATTTTTTATGTCCCAAAAAGTTGTAAACTTCATCCATGATAGCATAACCCACATGTCAAATAATCCTTAAATAACCAGTACCGTCTAATTTACATATTCACTTCCAACATATCTTCATCTAAACAAAATTATCATAACTTATGTAACATATTAATGGTTATATTTCCCTTAATCAAAATTTCACTATCACTTATCTAATCCATCAGAAACATTCAATATATTCATGTAAATCCAAAAAAACATGAACTAAATAATCCTTATATATTTCATAATTATTGATTCCAAATATCTAAACACATCAATCCATCATCATCAATTATTGGAATGGAATATTTACTTCTTTGGTTTATAAGTAAATTCTAATATCAGGGAATTGAGTTGGGAAATGCCCAAATTCTCCATTGACAAGACATTGAACCCCATGATAGTTCTCACTCTGTGACCATTTTTCTGGAATAGATGACATCTCCCCCTCTATTGGTGTTATTCCTCAATGCTCTTATTTAGATGATATTTAGATGTATGAATATGAATCTTCTTACCTTTATGTTACTAAAAAAGTCAACATGCATAAAATTCCATCTTCCACTTATTCAATTTCATAAGAATACCACTAATGTTCACCTTGTTAATCTTATATTGTGATAGTTGATTCGGTATAATCACAATATCATTCTATACAGTCAATACCCAATTGTGTTGTTCATAGTAATAAATTTTTTCCATCATATTAAATATTAACCCAATTCCTTCTAGTTCCCTCCATTGATAGAAATTTGAAATCATAGTGTAAGAAACATTTATCTTAAAGAAAACCACATAATCATGAAACATCACTTAAATGATACCTCTATTATGACACCTTATTTAGTCTATGACACCTTAGGTTAACCCTAGTATATTCATAACCAAAATTTATTTAAATACATCATAATGGTTTGTGAAGAGTTTGGTAATTTCTATATAATATCCCCTATGAGTGTCAAAACAGGTGTGTAGTAAAGACTATTGTTGTATACTAGGTTATGATCGAGTTAGGCTTTATACACCTTGTTAGATTTGATAAACCTAGTTACATATGTTCCATTCCATATCTATTTGTATTATATTTAATAGGATGTATTTCTAGGTATCCTCTTAGTAATTTTTTTATAAAAAATCCAAGAAAATTTCCAAAACATTAACTCAACCTCAGATACATCCCTATACATATAATTCGAAATATTTTTAGGGATCTCACTAGAGTTTTCTCATCCTAGTTTCCAAATTATTACTAAAAATTTTCTCTAATAACAACTATAGAAACCCTCACTTTTCATACACTGACTTTACATTACATTTTTGGAATACATATTACATTACAAAGACAAATTCCCAAATACTGTATCAGTTTAGTGCCCTTGGAAACATAGATTACATTATTATAATTTTTTGAATGATATTTATAATATCCAATAAATATCATCTTCTTTAGTACCTATAACTAAAACTATTCTATATAACCTGGGGAAAAGAAAACATAAAAAATGATTAGATCAGATATTTAGTAAGCACAGAAATGGGATACATATAAACAAAATGATGATAATAATGGAATGAGAACATGATTATGAAAATATAATATCATACCCTATATTTCAATGATCATAAAAATGATTCATGGCATAAGTTTGGGAATTTCATAAAACCCAAATCATAAGTAAATAATGAAAATGAGCTAGGGAAGCATAACATAGAAATAAAACATGGAATTATGGAAAACACATAAGAATATAATAATGATTTACATAGTAGTTAAGGAATCACATCCAAGTCCATGTAGGTAGTAATTTCTTCACTTCTCATACCATCATGGTAGTCAGAGTTCAGTAACATAAACATCATAATACTCATGGTCCACTCCCATAACAATATTGGGTAGTCAAGGCTCATTTCCAAGACCATCTTAGTGTACAATTCCCTTCATGTATATCTCATAAGATATTAATCATTACACAATGAATTTGTGGGAGATATAGGTTTCAACCATCTCATAATGAAATCATACAAACCAGTTCCACAAGATCATAAATAATCATATAATAACCAATGTAATGGAAATCATATCATAGACATTTATTCCTATCATAACTATTGTAAAAGATACAAGGTTCTTAATCATTTAATCAAAATAATTTCCCATGAAATGTAGTGGGTTTCTTATACTTCATTCCACCCAAACATAAGAATTTTGGATAAATAATATTAATGATAATCTTGAACTACAAAAAATTATGTCATCATGGGTGGAGAAGGATTTTAAAAGAACACTTATAACAATAATTTTCCTTAAAAACCACTTTTAAAACATAACATATTTTTAAAATCCTTTTATTCGAAACCACATTGGAAAAATATAATATAATAATGAAAGAAAACATTTACAAATAGCTATTGTGAAAAATATCTTTTCTTCGTTGATATTTTTTTTCTTATATTGCTAAGAAATTTTAAAAGAAAATCATTTAGTTGAAAATAACCTTGTTATACATTAATGGAATCATCAAGCTAATAAGATTTCATTAAATCATAAAAATATTTTCAGGCCATATAAGTTAAAAAAAATTATTCTTGTACTTTTTCTAGAAATGTCAAAAAATACCTTTTTGCAGAAAAAAACAAAAGATTCATTTAAAACCATTTAATAAATATTCATACATGGCTAAAAATGACATAAAACAAATGTATAATAATATTAAAATATATTTATGAATAAATTTTTTAGAAACATGTCCATGAATGATAAATATTCCCTCCTAGATAGTTACATATAAACAATCTCGAATAAAATAGAGATTTTGAAATTATCCCTTAAAACATTATAATCAGTACAATCATATGAACCATGAAAGAAAGAAAATAGTATGGATATGAAAATACCATAATCTTCGGTTTAAGACTCATAAGAGAGATTCATGGCTATTATATATTCCATGTAGAAGAAACAACTTGTTTTTGAGGTATACGTCTCATAGAAGTAAAGGTTAGGGCAAACTCCCTTACTTTGAGTTTGATTCCCTCTATACATGACTGAAACTTCTATATTGTGGTTTTAAAAAAGTTATTAACTTATACTGGAAAAATAATAATTTATATTATACCATATATTTTTCATTTATAACTTTAATTTATCCATTTATTAAAAATTCTTAGTTAAAAAAACGTTTCGGGGAATAATCTATTAGTATATCGTACATGTTTTGACTTTTTATTCTTATCAATATTACTTATATAATAATTTGAATTATTCCATAATTTTAATCATTATTCATATATGATATATATTTAGTATATATATATATATTATATATATATATGATATATATGATATATATATGATATATATATATATATATATTAAATGGAATACACCATTCATGGAGACGGTAAGCTGTACGTACACATGAATGTTGTTTCTGTTTTCTTATCCTACTGAATTGAAGAAGGTAAATTATATATATATTATTAAATCAGAATTATTATGTAATATATTTCATATTTATTTTATATAAAAAAATTTATAATCATTCATGAAATGGTTAACATGCAAGATGAATATCATCATTTCATGGAGATAGTAGCACATTCGTATTTACGATAGATGATATCATTCCCTTAATTATAAAATGTTGATGAATTAGATTTTATATTAATTATAATTAATATATATATATATATATATTGTATTATTGATTATTTATACCCATTATATACATCATTATAACCAACCAAATAAATTAGAGATGAAAAACACATAATACCATGACATGGAGACAATGAGTCATGCATACGCACCCGTGGAACTTTAGTTTTTCATAGGATGAATAAAATGTAAATATGGTTGTTACATAATAATAATAACATATCATAATATAGGTGAAATTTTATTTATTAATATATAATGTAATAATCACATGAAGATGAATTATAAGAAGAAATATTTTTGAATGTGTCAGTATAGAGATTACATCTTCTTCGGTGATATTCCTATAGATATCCTCTTACAGACATTAAAATTGTTATTTTTAGAAGACCAACACCACTAGAATGTTAATAAGAAATTTTAGAAGGGATCTTAATATGGGTATTTATGATATTGAATTCTCAATGTGATGTGAATAAGTGGGGGAGTAGGTTCCCTTTTATAATTTAGAAAGGGGTTACTTTAAGAAACTCTAAAAATATTAAATTAAGATAAATGGATTTTCATTTTAAAATTGTTCCAAAATGAGTTATTTAAAATATAAGATGATTATGTGTATAAATTATCTAAAAAAAATGATTTTTATACGTGTAAAGGTCACAATATTAACCTTATCATCTATATTTAACCCTTTGTTAGACCCTTTAACTTTTACCAAGACTACATGGAGTTCTATGGGTTAGGGTAGTTATAGTTACTATTAAATTCCAAAAAAACCCCAAATAGATCATTAATGATAATTTTAACCTTATTAGAGTTAGTAGAATATATTATAGACATTTATTAATTTTATGAATTTTATTAAAATATTATATATTATAAAGTATCATTTATGTAAATTTAGATACTATTCCTTATATGTTGTTCATAAATTATCATGTTTACAACATAACATTGATCCAACGCTACTAATATCTCATAAATATGTAAACATTATCTATAGATTTAGTGTATTTCATTAGTTATGTTAAATTAAATTTATTTTAATATTTTTAATATAATTAATTGGATAGTTGCATTAATTAATCAATTTTTTCATTATCATTATGCAAGACATTAATTAAAATATTTTTTCTCAAAAAATTAAACATAAATTACCATTAGGATGATAAATATATTATATTCCAAATGAACATTTAAAGTCAAATTTATCTTATTTATATCCTTATATTAATATTTATTCTCTTACTTCAATTATGAGTACAAAATTTTTAACTTATCTTTAAATAAAATATAATAAATGTCATATTCTTACCCAAGTGTATTAAAAAGGTTACAATTTCAACATAAGGTTGATTTTATCTGAACACCACTTATAAAATTAAATCAATACAATTGTTAGGGTAATTTTATAATATGATAATATTATGTTTACCATTAATTACCATGTTTACACATAATCATAGGAAATAAAAATACTAAAGAAACTATTCACCCAATAGAAGTTGTTGATCTAATAAGACCACAAATACCATACTTATTAAAATCATGTATGTCCATTTTTTCAATATTCAGTTCACAAAAATGGCTAAATTTATTTTTACACTAACCATGCATATATGACGAGAAAGCGAATAAAAGATATGTTCAAAATACCAAAAAGTTGTTATATATGATTTCATTATAATAATGATTATAGACACCAAAATTGTATTAATATATATATTATTTATATATTGTTACTTTAAAAATATATTTAAATAATAATAATCATTTAAATGAAAATATATTTGTAAACTACAATACAGTATTTTCCACACTTATTTAAAAAAATAAACTTCTCGGAAAAATACTAAAAAATCACCAATAGTTAATTTTGAAATTCTGAATTCATAAATAATTTTATTTCCAATCACGATTTCTAATAGTGCATAAAATTAAGTTTATTACTTTTAAAATAATGACATAAGACAAGTTCTTTTAAGATAATAGTAATTTTAACGATATACATTTATTACCAGAAAAATTATTATGTATCACATTCTTACTATATTTTATTTATATAGATCCATCATATCTAATATTTGAAAATTAGTTATTAATATTAATATTTATATATTTAATATCTAGGTTATAACTATCTCATTCAAATAATTATAATACTAATGTGTTGTTTCAGAGAAACATATTGTTTAGTGTAACACAGTCCAATTTGATGTTTCATGTAGCATAAACTTAAAATTGATTTGTGTATAATATTATAATAAATTAGTTATTTTATATAATAATATAAATCTTTACTTAGTGTTAAGTCAAGGTAAAAATATCAATAATATTAAATTTATTCAAAAAATCA
The DNA here is from genome assembly GCA_963277665.1 of Viscum album. Classification (NCBI taxonomy): domain Eukaryota; kingdom Viridiplantae; phylum Streptophyta; class Magnoliopsida; order Santalales; family Viscaceae; genus Viscum; species Viscum album. The sequence continues at coordinate 509,637,230 of OY728142.1, read as the reverse complement.
CAGAAACTCAGAGTCTTACAATGGTCCACCTAGGTGACTATTTAAAACCATGAGTGCCTGATCCTACTTCCACCAAGACCGTAGATGTGTAACAATAAAAAAATATGTCCAAAAAATCGAACTAAACATTCCATATCATCCTATTGTGAATCTAATATCACTCACAATACTCAATGTAACGCCCCGACCCCAGCTACCCAGAGTCGGTGCATTACTTCGTAACATTGGCATGATCACAAGAAAGATCAAATATCGAAAGACCGATTGGTTTAGTAGCCTTTGAAACACTAGATATATTCATAAGTTTTATATTACATCATAAAATGAAAAACTACTACAACAACATAATGTTTCCACAGTCCACACTATAATCCCCTCATAATATCCCTGCAGGTCATTCATAACTTACATCTTCACTTCCTGGGAAAAATAAAACATAGAAAAGGGGTGAGCTCAAATGCCCAGTAAGGATAACAATATAGCGGAAAATTTCATCAATAAGAATAAACATTTAAGGCAATGTATAACTAAAACAAAAGCCTTTTAAACATGAACTTTCAACATGGTATGGCATAAATAAAATGAAATAATGCCATTTACTTATTCACATGGATATTCTACTAATCGAATAATCACATGCAAAAATCAATAACCACTTTCATAATGTTGGAATGCATAATGCCAGACTATCATAACCACATAGTCAAGGCCTCGTGCCAAGACTACAAATAAGATTTTGTCAAGGCCTTGTGCCAAGACACTAGTTTGTCTCATGAGACCTACCGATGCATCGAGGAGCTATAGCGGGCTCCACCCGTCACTTATTAAGTCCAATGCATTCCCATATGAAAAGGTTTAAACATAACATAAACATTCGTATTAAAACTAGCATACGAAATGTCAATAATTTCACCATAAACTATGAATTGTATAAAAATAGCACATCCATAGTCAAACATATCACAAAACCTTCAATACAATATAGAAGTTTTGTATCATAATAAATCAACTTCAAATAATCTAAAAATTCATCAAAGGATGTTAACATAGATTAAATCAAAATTATTTTTAAAGAAATATCTCCTTTTATTTTGAAATCATTTAAGATCCATATAAAATAAAACATTTTCTTTGAAAATATTCTTATAAGCTTGTAAGGAAAGCTTTGAAGATTTTATAAAGGCGTAAAATAACCGCACCCGCCGTATAAGTTAAAAAAACATTCTTACCTCAATTCTGTCAAAAAGGTTAAAAAGGACCTTGTTTTGAAAACGAAGGAAAGATTCCTTTATAAACCTCTTATAAAAAGTCAAACAAGGGTATAAATGACTTTAACCCATATTCTTGTAAATAGTAAAAATGTTTTGAAATACATTTTTAAGAAACATGGATGTGGATGATAAAGATATCCCAGTAGATTATTACGTATAAACAACCTCGGATAATGAAGAGATTGGGAAAATAACCCTTACCTTGTACTTTTCCTTGGTTGGGGTAGGTTAACCTCATGTATAATGGTGAAATAATTGTTATTAAATTATACAAGAATCATATATATTAATATGATATCATATATGATCTTTTAACATTGATTTGTTAATAATATCTTAGAATTATCGTCGTTTCGGGTGTTAAATTACTTGTTTTCTTTTATATGTTTTGTTACGTAAGACATGTTTGTAAAGGATAGGTTGTATATTATTCATATCCAGAATGATATCAAGTCCTTAAACATCATTTTTAAATCATCAAATGATAATTATACTTGAATGGATATGATGGAGAATGAATCTCATCGCGTTCGTGGAGACGGTAGTCCGTCTGTACGAACGAGCGACAATATCATTATTTTGATATTAAAATAATATATAAATGGATGGTATATCATATATACAGAATCATTAACATGTTATATTTATTATTTACATTAGTTACTCATCATTATTATACCCATCCAAATAATATTATATTGAATAACAATTACACCACGACGTGGAGACGGTAAGCCGTACGTACGCACGTATGGTGACATGTTATTCAAAGGGTGGATAGAATACTGAATATGGTTGCACCATACTTATAATAATATCAAAGTATATGTGAGATACTGGAGTTATTATTTTAGAATGGTAAGAACAAAGGAAGAAGAAGTGGAAGAAGAAATGAACTTGGAGAAGGGTGGTGAAATCATTACCTCTTCTTCGGGTTCTTCCTTTTGATTTGATCAAAAGGGCTCCTTAGGTTGGCTTTCTGATCAAACTAAGGCCTCTAGGTTGTAGTGATGGATTTAGGGAGAGTATTTGGGAAGAGTTTGGCCGAACCAAAAGGCTTTGAATGTGTGAAGAAATGAGAAGGAGGAGTGCCCTTTTATAAGAGGGGTGAGGGGCACCTTTGGAAAAGCTCGAAATATTAATTTATAATAAATTCATATTCGGTTTCTAATGGCTCCAAAGTTGACTATTCAAAGGTTAAGGTGGGTATTTGTCGAAAACAACTCAACCAATAGAATTTATACAGGTTTGGGTACTTATATTAACCTTATCTTTAAGTATTAACTCTAAGTTAATTAGTTTCACTTTTACAATGTCTCTTTGTATTTTTATATAATATGGTTAATAAACTTACTATATACATCCAAGAGACCCCCAAGTGGTACATTAATGATGAACATATCATGATATAAGTCTCTTGGCCGAACCTCAGATTTTTAGGAATTTAATATCAATTAATAATATAATATTTGTTTAAGAACTCTTTTATGTCAATTTTGACACTATTCAATAGTTGATTTTTGTGAAACTCATAACAGATTGATTACTTCGAACAAAGTCAATTAAATCAATCATAATATATCATATTATCCTTGAAAATTAGTTTAATTCATTAAAAGTTTCATATTATATTTATTTGGGTATTTATAATATCAATTATTTTAATTTTTCACTATTATAGTAATTACTGCATCATCATTGTGTCATATATAAAATAAATTATTTAATGTCTAAAAATTATAAATAAAATAGAATTATGTAGGAAATCTTTTTAGCTTTCTAATTAATATTTATAATCTAAAATCCAACATATATAACCCTATGTAACAATTGTTGTTCTAAAAGATATATGCTTGTGTCATTTTTGTATTCATTTTAACTAAATTAAAATAAAGTGTCATTATCACTTACAAGTGGATCCATGGGGTCCCAAAATAGACCCAAAGATTCCCATGGTCGACCATGTATCAACCAATAGGGTTAAGACACGTTTTAGGGTAATTTAGTATTATTATAATATTATTTTTTAACCCTTATTTACCGGATTTACCCTTAACCATGGTAAATAAAATATTTACCGCAGTAATTATTCGAAATGTCTAAAAATAAAAGTTACCTATTTACACAATATGAAAATCCTGATTCCAAATATGGAATCCATTTTCCTAAATTCAAAACACAGAAGTGGCAGAAATTAATTTAAAATTAATTCCCGCTGTCAAAACAAAAAGCGTGTTTTTAAGAGATAATAAATATCAAAAGATTGACACTTGTTTATGTTCGGTTTAATTGTAAAATTATGTCCAATGACCAACATTATATTAAATGGTAAAAATAAATTCTAAATATACTTTAAAACCACTCAAATTCATAATTTATCACTATTAATTATTTTGATTAAAAAAGTTGTTTTTAATTAAAATTTAGTAATTTTCACTATTCATCAAAATATGAAAGTTATCCGAAATGTACCAAAATTTCACCTTAGGCTAAATTCGATATTCCGAATACAAAAATGAAGTCCATTTTCAAATATAAAATATATATAATTTCTAAAAGTAGGTATTACTATTCATAACGGCTAGTTTGATTGGTTGTGGTGTGTGTTAAAACTCAAGGTTGCGTACAACACACGCTACTGTATTATTCAAAGAAAGCGTACCGTGGAAGCTTGGGATGTTTCATTTTAAATTTTTGATGTCCCCATTTAGTCAAAAAGTTTAAAATATTGTATTTAAAAAGGGTTCACTATTAAAGTTGATAAAAGTGCAATACTGAAAATGAATTTGTTCTTGCATTATATCTAAGAAACTCATAATATGGATTCTAAAATTATAAGGATTATATAAACATTAAAATTTATCTAATACTATTCATAACCTCTTTTGAACGGCTTTTTTGGTAAGTCATGGTGTGCTTGAACTTTCTGTTGCATGTAGTGAAAGTTATTGAATTATTTTGAAGAACTAACACACAATGAAATCTTGGGGTGTTACATTCTCCCCTCCTTCAATAAATTGCGTCCTCGCAATTTGAAATTGTTCTTCGAAAATAAAAGGTTGAAAATATATAATATATTTGTGGGAAACCCCACATCGGAAATTGGGTTACTAAAATTTAGTCTTAATATGAGGAAAAGAGAAATGAAAGGGTCACCACCAAATTATGATCTCGATTAGGAGAACATTGGTGGCAATTTGAGACATATAATTGGAGGAAAAACGTAAATATTTATAGGTAGTGATTGAGGTCATCAATCACAAACAAGTATAAAATTGAGGTCCTTAAACTCATCAATCCATGATGATTTGAAGTACCATCGGTTCAACAAAATATATGGTATTGGGACAACACATTTTTGACATTTCAAAATATCTTAGTTGAAATCCCATATCGAAAAATGAATTAATGAGGCCTCTATTTAAAATAAATAGTCGAAATTATGAAGATTACCGAAAATAACACATACTAGGGTTCCATGTAGGAAAATATGGATATGGAAGAAAAATCTAACCATCAATTATCTGATGGAGAGTGGTAGAGAACATGGCTATGAAAAGGCCAACAATCCCAAAGCCATAAATTAGTGATGATTTAAGGTACCATCTAGGAAAACATTTTTTGTTCTAAGTTGCTTTTCTTAATATTGAGGAATTTATTAATGAGATTGGCTAAGATCATAAGGAGATATACTTACTTTATAATTAGAGTTTTATCTATTAATAAATTTCTACCACAAACTCATCTTTCACTCTAAAAGATAATAGAATGTAAATAAAATTCTATTTACACTATTCGTATAGGGTTCCAAAATAAACGAATTTATAATTCATCTACATGATCTTTTAATAAAAACTACATTATTTAATCCAGGACATATCATGGGCCAGTGGTAGGTGATACACCCTTGTCGCCCTTCGGTTGCGGGTTCAAGTCTCGCAGCCTTGCCGGACGCGACGGGTTGCGGCCCGACCTCCGGGTTGTCCTTTTATGGCAATCCAAAATTAATCTAGACTAGAACTATCCAAAATACTTCTGTCCAAACTCACAGTCCAACATTTATAAGGAAGGTAAACATAATGTAGATCCTTTTTACCCCGTAATAGCATATGAATACCTTCATCATGTATTCTTTTAATACACTGAAACATCCTGATTTACCATAATCTTTATTGATTACATTCATGCTCCCTTATTCCATATAGAATGCTGGATATACTTCATCAATCCAAAAATGTTTTAAACCCCAACAATGATGGAATAGACAAATCATTAACCAGCTTCAAGGTAGTCAAGAATATCCAATATAATTTATCCAAATCAATCATGTATTATTCTAAAATCACTACCTCGGTATCAGAACCATATTATGGTTTATCTTTCTCTCAACCATATATTTTCCAAAAATTTAACCTTCTATTAAGTCACTTTTCTTTGTTCCACACAATCTCAAGTCCTTAATGAAATAGTACTGCAGTACAATCCTTATATACTCCATAATTATTATAACAAGTACATTGTTGATACAACACTCAATTGACATAATCAACATAAGAACTCTAATCATTCCTCTTCATCTGTGGTAGTATCATAAATTGATTATTATCCAATAACATCATTTGCGGCATAGTCTGATGACTGGGACATAGGTTCGCGTAGTGTCCAAACTCCTTGCAAATGAAGCATTGTACATTTGAAACCATTTTCTTACCCTTGCAGTCACGTACTTTGTGCCCTTTTCCTCCACACTTATAACAAACTCCCATTCCTTTCAGGCAAGTTCCAGGGTGTTTCTTTCCACAGTTACCACATATGGGAAAATTCTTCTTTTCCCTCTTCCCTTTATCCATCTTTTTCTCTTCTATCCTTTTCTTCTCTTGCTTCCCTTCAAATCCATAGGACTCAGTAAGGTCTTTACTTATCTTATCAATACATGATATTATTTCTTCATATGATGATAATACATGGGAGACTATTTCTCTTAAAAATTCTAGCTTAAGACCATGAAAGATATGATCCTTCCTTCTCTTTGGATCATGCGCATTTCTGGAGTTCTCATTCCTTCTACTGGGCGCCATTTCTAAACAATGGCATAAACTAGATCAGTTTATGAATCAAAATACATAATCCCATACTTATAAAACACTTAACATAAATTGAACTATTTATGGATATAATCCATAATCATAAGAATGTTTTCTTTGAGGAAGTATATACTCATAAACCCTTCATAATGGTTTGTAAAGAAAATGAGAATTATCCTAAGCATATCCCCCGGGAGTGTCGTAACCAAGAGTGCAGAAAGGCCCGTTGTCCTGCACCAGTTCCCGTTCGAGTCTAGCTCAAAGCGGTGTTTTCGGGTTTTACCCCTAGGTACATCTGTGCCAGAGCCGCCTCTACCTACTCGTATCCAGACAGGGATGTATTGCTCGGAAAACTCACAAAATCTCTACAATACCAAAATTCTAGGAAGTTCTTCTATACTAATCCTCAAAGTTAATCTTAGGTCTATGTGCTCTAATCAGAGTTTATCTAAATCTAGCTTCCAAGGTTTGTACTAAACTTCCTCTGATACCAACTTTAACGCCCCGACCCCAGCTACCCAGAGTCGGTGCATTACTTCGTAACATTGTCATGATCACAAGAAAGATCAAATCTCGAAAGAGCGATTGGTTTAGTAGCCTTGGAAACACTAGATATATTAATAAGTTTTACATTACATCATAAAATGAAAAACTACTACAACAACATAATGTTTCCACAGTCCACACTATAATCCCCTCATAATATCCCTGCAGGTCATTCATAACTTACATCTTCACTTCCTGGGAAAAATAAAACATAGAAAAGGGGTGAGCTCAAATGCCCAGTAAGGATAACAATATAGCGGAAACTTTCATCAATAAGAATAAACATTTAAGGCAATGTATAACTAAAACAAAAGCCTTTTAAACATGAACTTTCAACATGGTATGGCATAAATAAAATGAAATAATTCCATTTACTTATTCACACTGATATTCTACTAATCGAATAATCACATGCAAAAATCAATAACCACTTTCATAATGTTGGAATGCATAATGCCAGACTATCATAACCACATAGTCAAGGCCTCGTGCCAAGACTACAAATAAGATTTTGTCAAGGCCTTGTGCCAAGACACTAGTTTGTCTCATGAGACCTACCGATGCATCGAGGAGCTATAGCGGGCTCCACCCGTCACTTATTAAGTCCAATGCATTCCCATATGAAAAGGTTTAAACATAACATAAACATTCGTATTAAAACTAGCATACGAAATGTCAATAATTTCACCATAAACTATGAATGGTATAAAAATAGCACATCCATAGTCAGACATATCACAAAACCTTCAATACAATATAGAAGTTTTCTATCATAATAAATCAACTTCAAATAATCTAAAAATTCATCAAAGGATTTTAACATAGATGAAATCAAAATTCTTTTTAAAGAAATATCTCCTTTTATTTTGAAATCATTTAAGATCCATATAAAATAAAACATTTTCTTTGAAAATATTCTTATAAGCTTGTAAGGAAAGCTTTGAAGATTTTATAACGGCGTAAAATAACCGCACCCGCCGTATAAGTTAAAAAAACATTCTTACCTCAATTCTGTCGAAAAGGTTAAAAAGGACCTTGTTTTGAAAATGACGGAAAGATTCCTTTATAAACCTTTTATAAAAAGTCAAACAAGGGTATAAATGACTTTAACCCATATTCTTGTAAATAGTAAAAATGTTTTGAAATACATTTTTAAGAAACATGGATGTGGATGATAAAGATATCCCAGTAGATTATTACGTATAAACAACCTCGGATAATGAAGAGATTGGGAAAATAACCCTTACCTTGTACTTTTCCTTGGTTGGGGTAGGTTAACCTCCTGTATAATGGTGAAATAATTGTTATTAAATTATACAAGAATCATATATATTAATATGATATCATATATGATCTTTTAACATTGATTTGTTAATAATATCTTAGAATTATCGTCGTTTCGGGTGTTAAATTACTTGTTTTCTTTTATATGTTTTTTTACGTAAGACATGTTTGTAAAGGATAGGTTGTATATCATTCATATCCAGAATGATATCAAGTCCTTAAACATCATTTTTAAATCATCAAATGATAATTGTACTTGAATGGATACGATGGAGAATGAATCTCATCGCGTTCGTGGAGACGGTAGTCCGTATGTACGAACGAGCGACAATATCATTATTTTGATATTAAAATAATATATAAATGGATGGTATATCATATATACAGAATCATTAACATGTTATATTTATTATTTACATGAGTTACACATCATTATTATACCCATCCAAATAATATTATATTGAATAACAATTACACCACGACGTGGAGACGGTAAGCCGTACGTACGCACGTATGGTGACATGTTATTCAAAGGGTGGATATAATACTGAATATGGTTGTACCATACTTATAATAATATCACAGTATATGTTAGATACTGGAGTTATTATTTTAGAATGATAAGAACAAAGGAAGAAGAAGTGGAAGAAGAAATGAACTTGGAGAAGGGTGGTGAAATCATTACCTCTTCTTCGGGTTCTTCCTTTTGATTTGATCAAAAGGGCTCCTTAGGTTGGCTTTCTGATCAAAATAAGGCCTCTAGGTTGTAGTTAGGGATGTTGGGAGAGTATTTGGGCAGAGTTTGGCCGAACCAAAAGGCTTTGAATGTGTGAATAAATGAGAAGGAGGAGTGCCCTTTTATAAGAGGGGTGAGGGGCACCTTTGGAAAAGCTAGATATATTAATTTATAATAAATTCATATTCGGTTTCTAATGGTTACAAAGGTGACTATTCAAAGGTTAAGGTGGGGATTGGTCGAAAACACCTAATCCAATAGAATTTAGACAGGTTTGGGTACTTATATTAACCTTATCTTTAAGTATTAACTCTAAGTTAATTAGTTTCACTTTTACAATGTCTCTTTGTATTTTTATATAATATGGTTAATAAACTTACTATATACGTCCAAGCGACCCCCAAGTGGTACATTAATGATGAACCTATCATGATATAAGTCTCTTGGCCGAACCTTAGATTTTTAGGAATTTAATATCAATTAATAATATAATATTTGTTTAAGAACTCTTTTATGTCAATTTTGAAACTATTCAATAGTTGATTTTTTGTGAAACTCATAACAGATTGATTACTTAGAACAAAGTCAATTAAATCAATCCTAATATATCATATTATCCTTGAAAATTAGTTTAATTCATTAAAAGTTTCATATTATATTTATTTGGGTATTTATAATATCAATTATTTTAATTTTTCACTATTATAGTAATTACTGCATCATCATTGTGTCATATATAAAATAAATTATTTAATGTCTAAAAATTATAAATAAAATAGAATTATGTAGGAAATCTTTTTAGCTTTCTAATGAATATTTATAATCTAAAATACAACATATATAACCCTATGTAACAATTGTTGTTCTAAACGATATATGCTTGTGTCATTTTTGTATTCATTTTAACTAAATTAAAATAAAGTGTCATTATCACTTACAAGTGGATCCATGGGGTCCCAAAATAGACCCAAAGATTCCCATGGTCGACCATGTATCAACCAATAGGGTTAAGACACGTTTTAGGGTAATTTAGTATTATTATAATATTATTTTGTAACCCTTATTTACCGGATTTACCCTTAACCATGGTAAATAAAATATTTACCGCAGTAATTATTCAAAATGTCTAAAAATAAAAGTTACCTATTTACACAATATGAACATCCTGATTCCAAATATGGAATCCATTTTCCTAAATTCAAAACACAGAAGTGGCGGAAATTAATTTAAAATTAATTCCCGCTGTCAAAACAAAAAGCGTGTTTTTACGAGATAATAAATATCAAAAGATTGACACTTGTTTATGTTCGGTTTAATTGTAAAATTATGTCCAATGACCAACATTATATTAAATGGTAAAAATATATTCTAAATATACTTTAAAACCACTCAAATTCATAATTTATCACTATTAATTATTTTGATTAAAAAAGTTGTTTTTAATTAAAATTTAGTAATTTTCACTATTCATCAAAATATGAAAGTTATCCGAAATGTACCAAAATTTCACCTTAGGCTAAATTCGATATTCCGAATCCAAAAATGAAGTCCATTTTCAAATATAAAATATATATAATTTCGAAAAGTAGGTATTACTATTCATAACGGCTAGTTTGATTGGTTGTGGTGTGTGTTAAAACTCAAGGTTGCGTACAACACACGCTACTGTATTATTCAAAGAAAGCGTACTGTGGAAGCTTGGGATGTTTCATTTTAAATTTTTGATGTCCCCATTTAGTCAAAAAGTTTAAAATATTGTATTTAAAAAGGGTTCACTATTAAAGTTGATAAAAGTGCAATACTGAAAATGAATTTGTTCTTGCATTATATCTAAGAAACTCATAATATGGATTCTAAAATTATAAGGATTATATAAACATTAAAATTTATCTAATACTATTCATAACCTCTTTTGAACGGCTTTTTTGGTAAGTCATGGTGTGCTTGAACTTTGTGTTGCATGTAGTGAAAGTTATTGAATTATTTTGAAGAACTAACACACAATGAAATCTTGGGGTGTTACACTCAACTTCTCATGCCCAAGGCATCATCATCCCTAACCACAAAATCACATACCATGAAATGATACACTAGTGATATAAGACCACGGTTGGATGCCCCCATTGAAATATATATCATCCTCTACCAACCCCTATTATATATATCATGCCCTTAAGAGCCCATAAAAATACAAATTAGAATAAAAAATTTAATAGAAAAAACACCCACTCTAATGGGATTTTAAAACACCACCCATGTAACATAAACCCATAACTTTAGGGGAAAATACTTAGGGAAACTCTATCACAAAATGAAAACCACTTAGGGATTCCTTCCCTCATCTAGATAATAAATCCAATACTATGTCATCAATTTCCACATCAGTCATCATGAGTCTCTACATATCCCTCATTATAGGGACTACATTTCAACTACCAGATAACACCTCATCAAAAGATTTTCATGACCTATCATAATAATAAATATAATCATATTTTAGTTGATTATAATCACACCAACAACATATATGGTACAATTCCATATAGGTTATTTATGTCACTATAAACAAAATACCATTTATCATTTGTAAAGCCACATATAGAAATGAAAACATCATGTAGATCCAATGATCCTAAAATGATGCCTAAAAACATTCTTTCTTCCCTGAAAATAATAGAAGAAAACTCATAAATTATTAATCAATGAATAAAAATACTAATGTTCAACACCCTAGTTGAAAATAATATAATATTATAATTGGAAACTAAGAACAACATTCTCATTCCATATTAGTTTGGACTTCCTACCAAAAAATTTATTCATGGTGCACCAATATGATATCAGTCACATGATATAAAATATTCATTGATCACATTTAAAATATCCCTTAAATAATAAGATAAATAGAAATAATTTTTTGAATTATGGGTACCCTAAACTATCTCGGATCAATATGACTTGTCGATGGACCAGGCAAGCAATATAGCCTCTAGTGTGCCTCTATGTATGCCAAATACTACATACTAGTAGTGATGTCCCAAAGAGATGTATTTGGGAGACTATAAACTAAAATACTAGTTTAATAAAATTATATATAATACAAAAATATTCATATTAACAATTTGATAGTATATTATATATAAATAAATAACTGAAACAGAAGCATGCTATTTTAAATGAAATGGAATGTTCAAACTCATGATTATTCAATAAAATGTATACATAGGTCAACCATTGGGACATCTGTACACACAAAATGAACTAAGAATATGAAATATATATGGATCTACTTTCACATTGATCCATTCAACATACTCGATCACAATAAGGGGTGAACTTCTCCAGCAAGAACCATAAACTTCATAAGAGAAATCTCACTCGATCCTGAAATAATGGGAATCCAACCCATTTAATTTTTTCCATTTATTATAATAAAAATAATCATAAGGTATGTATGACCACTGAGCTACCAATATAGGTTTTCTGAAATTAATCATATTATTCCACCAACCATGGGTGTCCTAACATCATATATCATAAAATTTGCATGAAACACGTTATATAACAATCTTATTCAAAAACTAATAACTAAAATAATATAAATTGGATGTGATAATAAAATAACAATAGATTAACATAAAAAATAGATTGAACCATGAGTTTTAGTCTAGTAAAATAGGTAAATATAACCATACTCTATCCTAGAAAAGATGAATAATATAATGTGTCTCACCCAGCCACATATGGTCAAGCACATCTGCCAGATCAAGAAGGAGATATAGAATTCCAACACATGAATATAAATGAATAGAAGACCCCCGGATATCATCCTATGATTTAAACAAAATAAAATTCATATTACAGGCTCTAGGAATCCTAAAACATTATATGGACTGGGACATTAGCCATTAATTTGGAAAAACTATAGAATCTTTCAAGACACAAAAGTTTGACCAAAATATATGGGATAATACCCACACACACCATCAATATATAGGTTCATGTCTAGGTCCCTAAAGGTTAATAGGAATTCTATATAAACATAACACACTCTGTGAGTACCTCAAAATTTTAGGATTATAAATTCCCTCTTTTCAAGGAATGAAAATCAACTAGATAGTGGGTTAATTTATCAAGATAATCTATTAGCTCCCTAGACCCACCTAACACCATCCCAATAATAGAGGATAAAATAAAATAAAAATCGATGATAATTCCATTCATGTAATATCCCAAATTTCTCCTACTATATGTATAACCTAAATAGAAATTTTTTCCTACATTCCTAGCCACCAGATAAAAATAATGACATTTTGGAGAACAATCAAACCCCTCATCAAAAATGTTGAAGCCATCACTGACCCTCATAGGGTTAATATATTATGAAGATCCATCAATGTCCCTTTGAAGTATAGAAGGAACATGAAACCCTACAAGGGTATCCACTCCAAAAAGAATAATTTTATGTCAATCCCACAAAATGAAAAACCTCAGCTGGCCTACAAACACACAACCTAAGAAAAAACAACATTAAACTCGTAAGGGAAACCCCTTTAATTATTATACCCACAAATGGATCCTTAATAGATCCATAATAAATATATTAATTTCTACCCAATGAAACACAATTATATGAGATACACCCATGATATCACCCCAACCTAAAGGCTCTAAGTCAACTATAATATAAGAAACCTCCTATCATACCCATCTAAGAAATAGCATGATCATACCTTCTAGAAACCATTTGAAGTAATATATAGTTAAAACCCTTTTTCATAATTAAGACATGTTGACCAAAAAAATATAACCCTTACCCGATACACATTCCATACTCAACCCTCAGGAGGATTCTGAAACAAAAACATTTGAAATAATTCTCTTAATAAACCTCACACCATCCAAAATTCTATCAATATGTCCTCCTCATAGAAATAGGATTAAACCATCCTAATCTATGTATAAAAATACCCTGAATGGATTACTCACGTGTCCAATTTTGACACTAGGGTGAGAAACTGGCATAACACAACCAAAGGGGAAGTACATGATATATACCCTGGTACACGATATGCATCCTAAAACATTAACCATTCTAGATATCACAGCTCACTAGCTATGTAATTTTAAATTGACTATGTACCTCATCCCAACTTTAAAATCACTACACCCGACAACATATCAGGCACCAAACACATATGGAGTGAAATCTGCATGAGGTTTGTAGACATTTACCTTATATGGGGTTATTCTAAGTACCCCATATTGTAACACCCCAAATTTCCATGGTACGTTTCCCTTTGAATAATGCAATAGCTTTCGTTGTACGCAACTTCGAAATTCTAACACCCCGCGACCATTCAAACTAGCCGTTATGAATCATAATACCAACTTTTTAAAATTTTATATATTTTATCATTCAAAATTTACTTCATTTTTGGATTTGGATTATCAAAATTATCCTAGGGTGAATTTTTCGTATTTTTCCGAAAACTTTCAGTTGTTGATTAATAGTGAAGAAAAATTGCATTATTGGTTAAACCCGACTTTTTATTTAAATAATTAGTTATTTTATTTCAATTTATTTTAGGTAAAAATATATATATTATACAAATATATTTTCAAATTAATTCATTGGATTCATTTTATAATATTTTTGGATATATAAAATTTTATCGAACTATTTATCATTTTTATCCACCTCCTAAGAGCATTTGAAAATTTATATAAAACATAATTTTACTGCTTCTGTGAGTTGAATATCGAATATCTGAGAGACACGATTAATATCAGTAAGTAAAATGTGGTTCAATAAGATGAAAATAATATTCGGTGAATAGTAACTTTTTACTTTTATTTACCATGATTAAAAGTATATAGGGAAATTTAGGGTAAAAATGATATCATAATTACCTTAACACATGTCCTAATTCTATTGGATAACTGTAATTCAACCAAACAAACCTTTGTAATAAAATATGATCCCCTTTTGTCCACTAATATTTGATTAGGTCATTTATTATTATTTTATTTAAAAAGAGTTAAAAGAGTTTAAATCAAATTTTAATAACAAATCCATTCTTAGGATAGGGTTATACATAAAATAAATCCGACTATAAATATTCATTAGAAAGATAAAAATATTTATTACATAATGTTATATTATTTATAATTTTTAGACATTAAATAATTGAATTTATTTATTACATAATGATGAAGCAGTAATTAACTTATTAATGAATGATTAAAATAATTGATATAATAAATATCAAAATAATTATTATTTGAGAATTTTAATGAATTATATAAATTTTACAGGTTAATATGACATGTTGGGTTTGACTAAATTAATTTGGTTCGATGTAATAATGTTGTTATGAATTTAACCAAAACAAAATACCAAACAGTGTCAAAATTGACATAAAAGAGTTTTTAAAACAAATATTATATTATTAATTGGTATTATATTCCTAAATATCTAAGGTCCAGCCAAAGGGATTAAATAATATTATATATGTCATTAATAAACCACTTGAGGTACGCTTTGTAACGCCCCAATCCATGTTAACTGGAGTTAGTGGATTATTAAATGAAATTGGCATGATCACAAAAGATCAAGTCTCGAAATACCGAATATTTTAGTAGTCTTGGAAATACTAGATACATTCATAAGTTTTTAATTACAATATAAAATTAAAAACTATAACATAATAGTCTCTATAGGTCACAGACATATCCTATATACTATCTCTGCAGGTCAGTCATAATATACTTCTTCGTATCCTATGAAAAATAAATCATAGAAAGGGGTGAGCTCAGATGCTCATCAAAGATAACAGTATAGTGAAAACATTCATAAATATGCATAAACAATTAAGGTAATGTAAGACTAAAACTAATGCCTTTTAAACTTGAAATTCCGCATAATAAGGCAATGATAAAATCAAAAAATGCCTTTTACATATTCACATGGATATTCTACTAGTCGAATAATCACATGTAAAATCAATAGCCACTTTTATAATGATGGAATGCATAATGCCATACTTCATAACCACATAGTCAAGGCCTTGTGCAAACACTAAAAATAAGATTTTCTCAAGACCTTGTTCCAAGATACTAGTTTGTCTCATGAGACCTAACGATTCTTCATGAAGCTATAGTGGGCTCCACTCGTAACTTACTAAGTCCAATGTATTCTCATATAAAAAGGTTTAAACATAACGTATACATTTGTAGTAAAACTAGAATACAAAATGTCAATAATTTATCCATAAACAATGAATGGTATAAAAATAAAACATCCATAGTCAATCATATCACAAAACATTCAATACAATATGTAAGTTTTGTATCATAATAAATCAACTTCTAATAAGCTTAAAATCCATCAAAGGATGTTGACATAGATGAAATCAAAACTTTTTTAATAGTAATATCTCTTTCTATTTTGAATTAATTTAAAATTCATATAAATATAAAATAATATATTTTTGTTGACATCATTTTTATATGGTTGTAAGGGAATCTTCGATGATGTCATAACGGCGGAAAATAGCCACACCACCCACATAAGTTAAAAAAACATTCTTACCTTAATTTTGTCGACAAGGCCATAAGGTACCTTGTTTGGAAAATGACGAAATGATTCCTTTCAAACCATTTTATAAATTTTCAAAAAAGAGTATAAATGAAATTTACCTATTGTATAGTAAATATTAAAAATGTTTTGTAATACATTTTTAAGAGACCTGGATGTGGATTATAAAGAGGTCCCATTAGATACTTACGTAAAAACAACCACGGATAGTAAAGAGATTGTGAAATTAACCCTTACCTTTTAATATTCCATTTTCGAGGATAGGTTAAACTCTTGTGTAATGGTTAAATAATTGTTTTTAAATTATACAAGAACCATATACATTTATATGATATCATATATGATCTTCTAATATTTCTTTGTTAAGGATATTTCATTAGTATCATCGTTTCAGGTGTTAACTAATTCATTTTCCTTTGTATGATTTGTTACGTAAGTAATGTTTGTTATGGATATTACGTATATTATTTATATTAATAATGATATTAAGTCTTCAAACTTTGTTTTTAATCATCAAATGAAAATTAGTCTTGAATGGATACGATGGGAAATGAATCTCATCGCGTTCGTGGAGATGGTAATCTGTACGTACGCACAAGCGAATATATCATAATTGTTATATTAAAATCATATATAATTGGATGTTATATCACATATAAAGAATAATTATAATGTTATATTTTTTATTTACATCATTTATACTCATTATTATACCAATCCAAATGATGAAGTGTTTGAATAACTAACTACAGCACGACGTGGAGACGGTAATCCGTACGTACAAACGTAAGGTGACTTTTTCATTTAAAGGATGAATATAATAATGAATATGGTTGTAAAATATTTATAATAACATCACAGTATATATAAGACACTGGTGTTATTATTTTAGAATGGAATCAAAAAAGAAAGTGGAAGTGGATGATGAAAAAAACTTGAATGAGGTGATGAAATATTTACCTCTTCTTCGGGTTCTTCCTTTTGATTTGATCAAAAGGGGTCCTTAGGTTGGCTTTTTGACTAAAGGAATCCCTCTGGGATGAATTTAGGATAGTTGAGATAATATTTGGGTAGAGTTTGGCCGATCCAAATGGCTTTGATGCTGTGAATTTGAGGGAAGGTCAGGTGCTCTTTTATACGAGATGTGAGGGTCATTTTTGGAAATGCTTGAAATATTATTTTATAATAAATTACATGTAAGTTTCTAATGGCTCCAAAATGAATTATTTAAATGGTACAGTGGGTAGGGGTTGAAAACCATTCAACAAATAGGTTTTAGACAGGTTTATGTCATCATATTAACCTTATCTTTTAGATTTGACTCTTAGAAAAAAAGTATGACATTTACCATGTCTCATTGTTTTTTTATGTTATATGGTTAATGAACGTACAATAAACATCCAAGAGAAACTCAAGTGGTTCACTAATGAAATATATAATATTATTTAAGCCCTATGGAATATCCTTATTTTTTTAGGAACATATTATCAATTAATAATATAAAATTTGTTTTAAAAACTCTTTTATTTCAAGTTTAACACAATTTGGTTTTTTTAAATCATAACAGCATTATTACTTCATAAAAAATTCATTTAATCAACCTTAACATGTAATATTAACCTATTAAATTAATTTAATTCATTAAAATTCTCAAATTAGATTATATGGATATTTATAATATAAATTTTTTTAATCATTCATTAATAAGCTAATTACTATATCATCATTCTGTCATAAATAAATTAAATTATTTAATGTCTAAAAATTAGAAATAAAATACCATTAGTAGGATATATTTTTATATTTCTGATGAATATTTATAGTTGAATTTATCATATATATAACCCTATATTAAATATGGTTTAGTTATTAAACATTGATTTTAACTCTTTTAACTCTTCTTTAAATAAAATAATAATAAATGTCCTAATCCAATCCAAGTGTACCAAAAAGGGTCATATTTTATTCCTAAGGTTATTTTTGGTCGAATTAAACTTATCCCGTCAAATTAGGATATGTTCAAGGGTAATTATGATATCATTTTTACCCTTAATTGCACTATTTACTTTTAACCGTGGTAACTAAAAGTAAAAAGTTAATATTCAACAGAAATTATTTTCATTTTATTGAACCACATTTTACTTACTGATATTAACTATGTGTCTCATATTTTTGAAATTCAACTCACAAAAGTGTAAAAAATATTTTTTATACAAATTTTCAAATGCTCCTAGGAGGTGGGTAAAAGACGGTAAATAGTTCGATAAAATTTAATATATCTAAACTTATTATAAAATGACTCCAATGATTTAGGTTGAACATATATATATTATGTATCTATTTTCACCTTAAATAAATTAAAATTAATTATTTAATTATTTATTTTAAAATATGGTTTTTACCAATAATGGAGGGTTTTTTCACTATATATCAAAAATTGAATGTTTTCTGAAAAATTCCAAAAATTAACCCTAAGATAATTTCGATATTCCGAATCCAAAAATGAATTCCATTTTGAAAGATAAATTTTATAATATTTTATAAAATCTGTTTTACTATTCATAATGGCTAGTTTGATTGGCCGCGGTGTGTTAGAATCTCGAAGTTGCGTACAATGAAATCTATTGCATTATTCAAAGGGAATCATACCATTGAAGCTTGGGGTGTTACATTCTCCCCTCCTAAAATAATTTTTTCCTCGAAATTTATATAATACTAGCACACAAAAAGATTCTGGTGGTTCTCCATCATAAGTTCATCTGGTTCCCACGTTACATCTTCCATCTTATGGTTTCTCCATAGAACTTTTACCAGACGATTTTTCCAGTTTCTCAACACTTGTTCTCTTGTATCAAGAATTTTGACATTCTATTCACAATAATATAGATTAGGTTCCAGTTCCATTTCTTTATAGGTGAGTACATGTGTTGGGTCAGGCATGTATATTCTCAACAGTGATACATGGAACACATCATTAACTTGGAGAGACTTGGAGGCATTTCCAAATGATAAGATACAACTCCAATTTGTTCTATAATATAGAAAGGTATGAGGTACCTGGGACTCAATTTACCCTTCTTACCGAAATGTATAACCCCCTTCCATGGAGATACCTTCAAGAAAACATGTTCCCCTACTTGAAATTCCAAATCCTTCCTTCGGTTATCAGCATAGCTCTTTTGCCTATTTAGGGTTGCATTGGTGTGGGCTTGGATAACCTTCACCTTTTCCATTTTATTTTTTCAACAAGTTCTGGGCCTATGAGTTTTCTTTCCTGATCATCTTCCCAACAAGTTGGTGTGTGACATCTCTTTCCATATAATGCTTTATATGGTGCCATCTGAATACTTTAATGGAAGCTATTGTTATAGGAAAATTCTACCAGAGGTAAATATTGATACCACATACGTTGAATGTCAAGTGAGAAAGATCTCAACATGTGTTCTAAGGATTGAATAGTCCATTCTGTTTGTAAAACAGTTTGAGTGTGGTAGGCAGTGCTCAAACATTGTTCAGTATCTAGGGATTTCTTAAGGCTTTTCCAAAATCTTAATGTAAAATGGGGATCAAGATCTGAAATAATCAATAAGGGTACTATATTAAGTCTTACCACTTCATTAATATATATTCTTTCTATACATTCATTTGGTAAATCTTCTCTTATAGCAAGGAAATGTGCTGACTTTTTAAGACAATCAACAATGACCCATATTGCATCATTCCTTCTAGGGGTCTTTGTTATCCCCCTAAAAAAGTCAATCATAATATTATCCAATTTCCACTCAGGTATGGGAAGAGGTTGCATAACTCCTCTATGCTATTTCCATATAGCATTCACTTGTTGATAAACCATACATCTTGATACTAACTCAGCAATCACCCTCTTCATGTTGTCCCACAAAAAATGTTTCTTCAAATATCTATACATCTTGGTTCTAATATGGTGAATAGATAAATTAGAGCTATGATAATCATCTAATAATTCCATTTTTAGATCTGGTATATCGAGAACACAAAGTCTCTTCCCAAATTTCAAAATCTCATCTTTATATATGAAGTCACTCAATCACCCATCATTCACAGCTTTAATCTTATATTGAAACTCCTCATCATCAATCTGAGAACTCTTTATCCTTTCTAGTAATGATGTTTTAGAAACCATTTGAAAATGTCTTGATGTTTCACCTTCTACGATTATTCTCATATCCATTTTTACAAGATCCATGAAAATATGATCCCTTTCAACTCTCATCTTGTTCAAAACTCCATGATCCATTCTTCTCAAAGCATCTTATAGCTTATTTTCCTTCCTCGTGTGGTAGTGTATTGTGAAATCATAATCCTTAAGTAGTTCAAACCTTCACCTTTGCATCTTGTTGAGTTCTTTTTGTGAGAAAATATACTTCAAACTCTTCTGATCAGTATAAATCTCACATTTTTCACCATAGAGATAGTGTCTCTATATATTCAATGAAAATATTAATGCTGCTAACTCAAGATCATGAGTATGATAGTTTTTCTCGTGAATTTTTATTTGTCGTGATACATAGGCAATAACCATATCATTCTACATAAGGACACAACCAAGTCCTTTCTTTGATGTGTCACTATAAATAACAGACCCATCATTCCCCGATGGTAGATTTAAGATTGGATCATTGACTAATATTATCTTTAATTATTCAAATCATTGTTCACGCTATTTTGTCCAAACATATTTAACCCTTTTATGTGTGTGATTGGTTAATTGGTAAGCCAATCAGGGAAAATTCTGGACAAAACACCGATAATAACATGTTAAACCAATAAAACTGCGTACGTCAGTTATACTCATCGGTGTTGGCCATTCATGGATTACCATGAACATTGAATGATCAACGGAGATTCCATCCTTAGAGACAATATGGCCATGAAAATAAATCTCCTGAAGCTCGAATTCAAACTTGCTAAACATCCTATATAATTAATTTTTTCTGAGGGTTTTCAGAATGGTGTGCATGTGATTTTCATGATCTTCATAGCTTTTGGATTATAATAGGATATCATCAATAAATACCACTACAAAGTCATCAAAATATTCCTTAAAAAATATGTTAATTAGATCCATGAAAACAGAGGGTGCATTAGTCATCCCAAAAGGCATTACTGTAAACTCATAATGCCCGTACCAAGTTCGAAATGCTGTTTTTGGAATGTATTCCTTCTTCACAAACAACTGATGATATCTAGATCGATGTTCCGTCTTTGAAAAATATTCACCTCCATGAATTTGGTCAAATAAATCATTAATGTGAGGTAGGGGATACTTGTTATTTATTGTTATATCATTGATCCCCACGTAGTCAATAAACATCCTAATAGATCTGTCTTTCTTCATAACAAAAAGGACAGGGGATCCCCATGGAGAAACACTTGGGCGAATAAATCCCTTATTACTCAATTCCACTAGTTGTTACTTTAGTTACACTAATTCTACAATGGCCATTATATAAGGGGTCTTAGATATGGGCCTTGAATGAGGAATTAAATCAATGGAATACTCAATTTCTCATTCTGGAGGGTGTCCTGGTAAATCCTACGGAAACACATCAACATATTCTTGCACAATAAGTACATCTTATATTCAAACATTCTTTTCATCTCCCATAATTATTTCATTCTCATCCTCCCCAATAATTATCTTTAGTAGAGCTGCTAGGGGTGGATCTAGATAGAAATCAGGTGGTGACATTTCTGCTCTAAAGATCTGGTAATCGTTATAATCATAATAAATTGTAACCTCCTTATTCTTATAATAAATTTTCACATCATGGTCCAAAATCCAATCCATACCAAGGATTATATCATATTCAATCATGGGTATGACGATGAGATCAGTAGATAAAGAACATTTATATGCCCTAATGGGAACTGATTCACAAAACGTTGTTGCGATGATACTTCTATTGGGTGTTTTGACTAACAACTCCCTTGTTATGTCAAATTGAAAATATTTAATTTTCATAGTAAACTGGGAAGATATGAAACAATGTGATGATCCATAATCATATAAAGCATTGTTTAAACTTGAGGAAACCATTAAATTTCTTACCACCATGTATTTCACAGCTTCAACATCACCAGTTGTGATCAAATTAGCTTTGCCTTCCTCCCTTGGCCTTTTCTAAGTTATGTTCCCTTGGCACTTAGGACATTCATTTGCATAATTACCCTTTTCTATACAATTGTATCATGCAATAGCCTCTTTCTTACCCTTTCAATCATGAGAATGGTGGACTTTTTCACCACACTTGTAGCAGACTCACATTCCCTTTACGAAATTAACAAGGTGTTTCTTCCCACATTTACCACATGATAGATATTCAACTTTTCCCTTCTTCTACTTATTTCTATTTCTAGAGTGTTCAGTACATCTCTTCTTCTTCAACTTTGTTTTATAGTCGTAAGATGTAAATAATTATTTTTCTTTCTTCATAGCACATGAGATAATATATCCATACGATGAGAAGGAATGCGAGACTAATTCTTGATGGATAAATGGTTTTAACCCATCAATGAAATGATCAATATTACTTCTTGGGTTACCTATATAATATAAAACATGCCTTGATAACCTTGTAAGGTTAGCCTCATATTTTTCGACATTCTCCTCCTCCTTTTTTCTCAGACATAAAAATTGCCTTTCCATATCCACTTGATGGTCACGTGGAAAGTATTTTTATTAGAAAATCTCTTTAAACTCCATATATTACATATCTGATAATTCATAAACTTCCTTTGTGTTTTGAATCAATGACCACCATTGATCTGCATCTCCCATGAGGCGATAAACTACCATAAAAACTTTTTTCCTTTCGCTACTCCCCAAATCATGAAATATTTTCTCTAAAGTATTTATCCACTGCTTAGCTACTAATGGATTTGTACTCCCATTAAATGTTGGTGGTTTTTTCCTCACGAAGTGGTCTAACATTGATCCTCTACATTGTAGATCAAGGGGCTTTATATGGGTATGGTTATTATTCATAACCTGAGCGAGTTGTCCTAGAATGGTGATAAGTTGATCAGCACCAGTTACTTCAACAACTCCACTATAATTATCTTGTGTAGGAGGGAAATCCATATATGGATTATGTGCATTGATATGATTTTCATTCCTTCCACTAGACACCATTTCTAAACAATGTAATACATGAGATTAGTTTATGAATTGAAAGACATAACTGCAAACTTGTAAAACACGTAACATAAATTGAGTAGTTTATGGATATAATCCATAATAAAAAAAAAGTTTTCTTTGAAGAAGTATATACTCATATACCCTTTATAATGGTTTATAAATAAAATGAGAATTATCCTATGTATATCCCCCAGGAGTTTCATAACCAAGAGTGCAGCAAGGACCGTTGTCATGCACCAGTTCCCGTTTATGTTTAGCTCAAAGCAGTGTTTTCAGGTATTACCACTAGGTACATCATTGAAAATGCCACATCTACCTACTAGTATCTTGACGGGGATGCATTTCTTGTAAAACTCATAAAATCATTACAGTACCAAAATTCTAGGAAGTTCTTCTATACAAATCCTCAAAGTCTATCTTTGGGTAATGTTCTCTAATCAGAGTTTTTCTAAATCTAGCTTCCATGTTTTGTACTAAACTTCCTCTGATACCCACTGTAATGCCCCGTCCCTAGTTACCCAGAGTCAGTTCATTATTACATGACATTGGCATGATCACAAAAGATCATGTCTCGAATGACCGATTAGTTTAGTATCCTTGGAAATACTATATACATTCATAAGTTCAACATTAAATTATAAAATGAGATACTAAAAGAAAATAGTCTCTATAGGTCACACTAATATCCCTTATACTATCCATGAAGGTTAGTCATAATCTACTTCTTCTCATAATAGGGAAAATAAAACATAGAAAGGGGTGACCTCAGATGCTCAGTAAGGATAACAATATAGCGGAAACTTTCATAAATAAGTATAAATATTTATGGAAATGTAAGACTAAAACAGAAGAATTTTAAACTTGAACTTCAGAATAATATGTCAAAGATAAAACCAAATAATTTCATTTACTTCTTCACATGGATATTCTAATAGTCGAATAATCACATGAAATATCAATAACCACTTTCATAATGATGGAATGCATAATTTTAGACTTCATAACCACATATTCAAGGTCTTATGCCAAGACTACAAATAAGATTTTGTCAAGGCCTTGTACCAAGAAACTAGTTTGTCCCATGAGACGTACTGATACATTGAGGAGCTATATTGGGATCTACCCATCACATACTAAGTCCAATGCATTCATTATACGAAAAGGTTTAAACATAACATAAACATTTGTATTAAAACTAGCATACAAAATGTAAATACCTTATCCATAAACCATGAATGGTATAAAAATAACACATCCATAGTCAAGCATATCAAAAAACCTTAAATAAAATATGGATGTTTTGTATCATAATAAATCAACTTCAAATAAGCTTAAAATCCATCCGAGGATATTGACATTGATGAAATCAAAACTTTTTTTAAGACAAATATCTCTTTCGATTTTGAAATCATTTAAAAGGCATATAAATATAAAAGAAAACATTTATTTTGAAAATATTATTATAAGAATGAAAGGGAATCTTTTTCAATGTTATAATAGTGGAAAATATCTGAACCCACCGTATAATTCAAAAAACATTCTTACCTTAATTTTGTTGAAAAGGTCATAAGGTACCTTGTTTAGAAAATGGCGAAAAGATTCCTTTCAATCCATTTTATAAAAATTCAATCAAATAATATAAATTAATTTAATCCATAGTCTAGTAAATTTAAAAAACAATTTTCAATACATTTTTAAGAAATGTGTATGTGGATGAAATAAGAGGTCCTTGTAGATTCTAACTTAAAAACAACCTCAGATAATAAAGAGATTGTGAAATTAACCCTTATATTATAATTTTCCTTGGATGAGGGTAAGATAAACTTATGTATAATGGTGAAATAATTATAATTAAATTATAAAAGAACCATATACATTAATATGATATCATATATGATCTTATAAAATTTCTTTGTTAATGATATTTCAATAGTATCATCATTTCGGGTGTTAACTGATTCGTTTTCCTTTTTATGCTTTGTTACTTAAGTAATGTTTGTTATGAATAGGATGTGTCCTATTCATATTCATAATTATATTAAGTATTTAAAAATTATTTTTAATCATCAAATGAAAATTAGTCTTGAATGGATACGATGGGGATTGAATCTCATCTCATTCGTGGAGACGGTAATCTGAACGTATGCACGAGTGAGAATATCATTATTTTGAGATTAAAATCATATATAATTAGATGGTATATCACATATAAAGATTCATTATCATGTTATATTTATTATTTAAATCATTTACACTCATTAATATACCCATCCAAATGATTAAGTGTTTGAATAACAAAATACACCACGACGTGGAGACGGTAATCTATACGTATGCATGTATGATGGCTTTTTCATTTATAGGATGGATGGCATAATGAATATGGTTAAACCATTTTTATAATAACATCACATTATATATAACATACTGGATTTATTATTTTATAATAGAAACAACAAAGAAATAGTAAGTGGAAGAAGTAAATAACGTGAAAAAGGTGATTAAATATTTACCACTTCTTCGTGGTTTTACTTTTGATTTTTACAAAAGGGATCCATAGGTTGGCTTTCTGACTAAATTAATTCCTCTAGGATGATTGGAGGACAGTTTAGTGGATATTATTTCAGGTTTAGGCCTAGAAAAATGTCTTTGAAGGTGTGAATATGAGATAAGACGAGGTGCCCTTTTATAAGAGAGGTGAGAGACACTTTAGGAAAAGCTTGAAATATTATTTTATAATAAAATTATTTTTGGTTGATAATGGTTCAAAAATGAATTATTTAAAGTATAAGGTGATTATGGTTCAAAAAATATCAATCAATAGGTTTTATACCGTTTTAGTTCATCATATTAAACTTATCGTTTATATTTAACTCTTAGTAAAATAGTTTGACATTTACCATGTCTCTTTGTATTCTTATATTATATGGTTAATAAACATACTATAAACTTCGAAAAGAACCTCAAGTGGTTAATTAATGACATATATAATATTATTTAAGCACTCTGGCAGATCCTTAGATTTTTAGGAATAGTATATCAATTAATAGTATAATATTTTAAAAAAACTATTTTATATCAATTTTGAAACTATTTTGTATTTTTCTATTTTTAAATTCATAATAGCATTATTACATCAAAAAAAATCATTTAATCAATCCTAAAATGTCATATTAACCTATAAAATTAATTTAATTCATTATAAGTCTCAAATTAGATTTATTTGGATATTTTTAATGTCAATTATTTTAATCTTTCATTAATAAGGTAATTACAGCATCAACATTCTGTCATAAATAAATTTAATTAGTTAATGTCTAAAAATTATAAATAAAATACCATTATGTATGAAATATTATTACCCATATAATGAATATTTATAGTTGAATTTATCTTATGAATAACCCTATATTAAAATTTGTTTAGTTATTAAACTTTGATTTTAACTCTTTTCACTCTTTAAATAAAATAATAATAAATGTCTTAATCTAATCCAAGTGGACCAAAGGGGGTCAAATTTTATTACAAATATTTCTTTGGGATCAATTACACATATAAAATAGAATTAGGATATGTTTTAGGGTAATGATGATATAATTTTTAACCTAAATTACCCTTTTTACTTCTAACCGTGGTAAATAAAAGTACAAAGTTACTATTCACCAAAACAATTTCTCATCTTATTAAATCATATTATACTTACTAATATAATTGTGTCTCTGAGAGTTCTTAAATTCAACTCACAGAAGTAGTAAAATGAAATTTTATACAAATATGCAAATGCTCCTAGTAGGTGGGTAAAAGACGGTAAATAGTTCGATAAAATTTTATGTATCTAAACTTATTATAAAATGACTCCAATGATTTAAATTGAACATTTATATGTATTATGTATCTATTTTGACCTAAAATATGTTGAAATTAAATAACTAATTATTTAAATAAACATTCTGTTTTAACCAACAATGTAGTGTTTTTTGACTATTCATCAAAAATTGAAAGTTTTTAGAAAAATAACAAAAATACACCCTAAACTAATTTCGATATTCCAAATCCAAAAATTAAGCCCATTTTTAATGATAAAATTTATAAAATTTCAAAATGTGGGAATGACTATTCATAGTGGTTAGTTTGATTGGTCGACGTTTGTTAGAATCTCGAAGTTGCATACAATGCAAGATATTGTATTATTCAAAGGGAAACGTACTGTGGAAGCTTGGGGTGTTACATGCATGGATATTTATAGTATTTTTATTAACCATATAATATAAAAATACAAAGTGACATGGTAAATGTCAAACTATTTAACTAAGAGTTAAATCTAAGAGATAAGGTTAATTTTATGACCTAAACCTGTCTAAAACCTATTGGTTGAGTGGTTTTCAACCCATATCCACCTTAGCCTTTAAATAATTCATTTTGGATCGATTATAAATAAAAGAAGATTTTATTATAAAGTAATGCTTCAAGCTTTTCCAAAAGTGACCCTCACCTCTCTTATAAAAGGGAACCTCTAATTCTCTCAAATTCACAACATCAAATCCATTTGGATCGACCAAAACCTGCCCAAATATCCTCTAAACTTCCCTCCCTTCATCCAAGAAAACTTCCTTTAGTCATAATGTCATCCTACGGAGCCCTTTTGATCAAATCAAAAGTAAGAACCCAAAGAATAGGTAAATATTTCATCACCTCTTTCAAGTTCTTTTCTTCTTTGAATTCCTTGTTCGTTGTTGTTTCCATTATAAAATAACAACTCCAGTATCTTATATATACTGTGATTTTATTATAAAAATGGTACAACTACATTCATTACTCTATCCATCCTATAATTGACGAAGTCACCATATGTGTGTACCTACGGATTACCATCTCCACATCGTGGTGTAGTTAGTTATTCAAACACTTAATCATTTGGATGGGTATAATAATGAGTATAAATGATGTAAAAAATAAATATAACACGATAATTATTCTGTATATATGATATACCGCCCAATTATATACGATCACAAAATCAAAAGAATGATATTGTCGCTAATGCGTGCGTACGGATAACCGTCTCCACGAACGCGATGAGATTCATTCCTCATCATAATCATTCAATAATAATTTTCATTTTATGATTAAATATAATGTTTATTAACATAATATCATTCTTTATATGAATCAAATACATTTTATCCATAACAAACATGTCTTACATTACCAATCATATAAAGGAAAATGAATCAATTTACACCCGAAATGATGATACTACTAAAATGTCATTAACAGAGAAATATTTGAAGATCATAAAGGATATCATATTAATTTATATGGTTCTGGTATAATTTAATTAAAATTACTTCACCATTATACAGGAGGTTAACCTAACCTCAATAAAGGAAAAGTACAAGGTACGGGTTAATTTAAAAAAATATCGTTATTATCCGAGGTTGTTTTTATATACGTATCTACTGGGACCACTTTATCATCCACATCCATGTTTCTTAAAAATGTATTCCAAAACATTTTAACTATTTACTAGAATATGGGTTAATGTCATTTATACCCTTGTTTTTATTTTTTATAAAATGGTTTGAAAGGAATCATACCGCCATTTTCTAAACAATCTACCTTATGACCTTTTTGACAAAAGTAAGGTAAGAATGTTTGTTTAACTTATACGGTGGGTACTGCTAATTTTCTCCATTATAACATCATTGAAGTTTACCTTATAATATTTTAAGACTATTTTCAAAATAAATGTTTTCTTTTATAATTATAATACTTTTAAATGATTTCAAAATAGAAAGATATACTTATTTTAATTTTTTTTATTTCATCTAGGTCAACATCATTTGATGGATTGTGAGCTTATTTGAAGTTGATTTATTATGATACAAAACATCCATATTATGTTGATGATTTTGTGACTTGTTTGACTGTGGATTTTTTATTTTTATACCATTCATGTTTTATTGATAAAGTATTGACATTTCGTATGCTAGTTTTAATACGAAAGTTTATGTTATGTTTAAATCTTTGCTTATGAGGAATGCATTTAACTTTGTAAGTGACAGGTGGTGCCCATTATAGCTCCTCGATGCATCTGTGGTCCCGTGAGAAAAACTAGTTTCTTGGCACTAGTCCTTAATAAAATCTTATTTGTAGTCTTGGCACAAGGCCATGACTATTTGGTTATGAAGTCTGGCATTATGCATTCCATCAGTATGAAAGTGGCTACAGATTTTTCCTGTGATTATTCAACTAGTATAATATCCATGTGAATAAGTAAATGGAATTATTTGATTTTATATTTTCTATATTATGCAAAATTGCAACATTAAATGGATTTTTTTAGTATTTTTCCTCTGGAAATGGGGATAACCTTATTTTTTTATGTTTCAAACATTCCAATTGGTTTCTGACGGGTTTATTCATAGAACAAAAATCACCCAATGATTCTATATTGATTTAGACATACATTCCAAAGGTAGGTGCTCATTATTTGTGGACTGATGAGGCTTATGTATTTGCATTGGTCAAGTGGATGGGAGGTCAGGATTGTCACACCTTTTTGGGGGGAATTATTCCCTACTTCTGGACTCTCTTATATATTTAAGTTATGTTCACAAATCCTTATTAATTCACCAAGCATGAAAATGAGTTTTCCTTTATATTTGGAAATAAATGATTGATATGCATTGGATTTAGAGAATCTTTTATATGTAATTGATGTTCTTCATCGATGTAGAATCATCCTTATGTATTAGAGATTCTTAGTCAATGGTATCGTTCAATACATTATATAGAAACCTCTTGATCATTATAATGACCATACTGGAATAAAAGCCACTCAGTGGGGGAACATGAAGATTATTGTCATTCAGAAAGACATGGATTTTTTTAGAGTTGGGATTGTAACCATATATGGGCTACCTACGTATCCTCATTAAAAAGGAAACATAACCCACATAGTTTGATAAGAATGATATATTTTAACGTCATATGGGATGGAAAGTAATTAATGAATGATGGGCTTGAACATTAGAAAGGCATCCTACATACTCTACTTTTAAAGCAGAGATCAAAGTCCATGTAGTTCTGGTGAATAAATCTGGGGCTTATGCATAGTTACTAGTCCAAAAAGAGATGTCGTGATTACTTTTACACTCTAAGCTCACATGAGTCATGCTCAGTCTGAGAAACAAGAGGTATCAATAAACAAGACAATTGTTCCATTAATGATGCAGTCACAAGAAATGATGTGGGGATTACTTATGTATGACTGCCCAAGTAGATGACAACCAGGACTTACTTCAGGAAAGAATCCCATGAGGAGGATCCATGAAGGTATTTGTACTTTTTGGAGATTTTTAGTTTTATCCTAGGTATTACTTCTAATGAGGATGCCCAAATTAAATGGGACTTATAACATGTGACATACTGCTGAGAAGGAAGCCCAAATTAAAGGAATTATGATTGGGTATTATTACTGAAATGGAGGCCCGAACCAAGGGAACATGGGACTTACTCTTGAAGAGGATTCTCTAAATGAAAAGATCATATCATCATAAAGGATGAGTTTATATGGAAGAAACCTCTAACCGTTGTGACATAAAGCCTGTAATTCACAAGGTTTTGGGAGAGGTTCTCACAAAATTCCATTCAGATAAGGAATCCATAAAAGTAACCATGCCATAAATGGCTTTGAAAAGGGGTTGGAGGGATAATATCTTGAATAGGAGAGGTAACGAGAGAGATGCACACAAATAAAGTTGGTGCACAAGTCTTGGACGCACAGGTGTACGTGTGTGGCATGGGTTCACCTGGGTGACGAAGAATATATAGGGTAAAAATTTGGTGAGACGTAACTCAAACCTTAAGTATTATACTAAGATGTTTCTAAAAGGGTGGCACACATGTTTCATCAAAAGGGTAGGGCGGTGCGCAAGTGTTTCCATTTATGGAGGTCTGGACACTTAGGTGTACAAGTGTTAATGAATTCTAATCACTTTGGCTTTATTCTACTACTTCAGGTCTTCCATTCTAGGTAAAAAGTTACCTTAGAAGCTTTCAGAATAGTTGAGTTGAAGACTAGGGCGACAAAATCATGAATTTGACTTTTGGAAAATCGGTCCCAGAAATGGGGGCCCACATGGGATATTTATAGGCCATCTTTCACCTTAATAGAAAAACCAAATAGGGTGTGCATGTGAGAAACATGACCCATAGGTGGCCTGCAAGTGACATGTGTACCTCACTCCAAATGGGCTCATATTCCATGCCTTCATCAATCTTTTTCATGTTCGTAAAAGGGTGACCCTCTTTGTGATTAAGGTAGTACCCTTTGCCATTCATTGGACTCTGTGAAATAAATGAGCATCAGCAAAAGTACCCCGTCAGAGTTGGATGCGAAACGGAAAGAGGATTCGGCTCTGAGGTAATGCCGGGGAAATCAAGGGTCTGTGGTGCGCAAGTTCGGCGCATAGATGCTCGGGCGTGCATGTATGGCATGTAAGGGGTCTGGATCGCCTATATATATAGTCTCACACCCATGAAAACTCACTCGGCTTTAAGCAACTTCATCTCTTGTCACGTAGGTGCTTCTGTCTTCGGCGAATTGCCCTTCAAGATTTTCTCATGCTTCTACAGAAGGTATTTGACTTGCACACCATGACTAGGGAGGTAAATCTTGCGCGACCTTTTTGACTTGCACGCCAAGTTGGGACTTGCATGCCTTAATGCCTTTCCCATTTTTTTTGATTTTCATAATCTAAATTTCACAAAACAAATTTACATAAAAGTCGATTGTTTGATCTTTGTGCAGATTCAATGGCTCCTAGAAGAATTTGATCAGCTAATGAGTTGGACAGCAAGAGAACAGATGACATGATGAATGTCATCAACCATGACTATTGTAGAGACCTGAAGCTTGACGTACATTGACATTACATTACATTTGAGGAATACTTAGTACATAACAAAAACACACACACAAGGACCGTAATAGTTAAGTGTCTTTGGAAACTCGGAATATAATCTTCTAATCGTGGTGAAAGATCTTCAATATCTCCCATAAAGATCTTCCTTTTTTTTACCTAAAACCTTTCTTTATATCCTGGGGAAAACAAAACATAAAAGGGTGAGCTCAAATGCTCAGTAAGGGTAAACAAAAGAAATATCAATCACATCATATTCATAAGAACATAAAATTTTGGAAATCTTAACCTGCAAAAGAGATCATAATTTCATAACATGGAAGAAATCATGGCAGTGAAATGTAACCACAATAATCATAACATAAAACATGAAACTTTGTGGCATACACACATAATCATAGAGAATCATTTCTTGTTAGTCAAGACTCATTGTCAAGACTATCTTAGGGGACAAAGTCCCTTTCTGAATCGAGTAACCCTCGTTTCAGTCATGTTTCACTGAACCGGTATAACCTACCATTCCAGCCATGTCTATATCATGAGATATAAAATCTTTACCCAATGCATTGGAGGGAGATATAGGTCCCACCCATATCTTAATGATACCATTCTTATGTGTGCCACAAAATCATAAACCATACATCATTTCATAACCCATGCAATAAAAATGGGATTCTTAAACATCATGACATCATAAAACAATTCATATAAGATAAAGGAATTCATAAAAATAATTCCATCACAACATAATCAAATCAATGTAATAATAGGGATAAAAACAGAACCCTTTATTATCTTAGATGGAAAATAATTTTGATAAAACACTTGAACTCCATTCTTGAGGAAAATATCCTTTCTTCTTCAAAATCAATTTCTTTTCACAAAACATCATGCAATTTTAAAAGAAAGAGATTTTATTGAAAATAGCCATGAAATATTTTGGAGGAAGCTTCATGAAAATAAGGCTTTATAAAACTGTAAAAATCCGTTCGTTCCGTTTAAGTTAAAAAAAACATTCTTCTCGTACTTTTGTCGGAAAAGTCAAAAAGTACCTCGTACAAAAAACGACAAAAGATTCCTTTCATATCTTTTACTAAAAACTCACCGAAGGGTAAATTTGGATTTAAAAAATTGTAGGTGGATGGAAATAACATTACATATTGAGGAAACATGGATTTTGATGATAAAATACACCCCAGTAACTTTCAAAGTACAAACAATCTCGGATAAAAATGAGATTGTGATATTTCCCTTACCTTAGGTCCGATTTACTTCATATGTGTCCGAACCTCCTGTATAATGATTTAAATAATGTCATTGAATTATTACAGAATCATATTCATTGTTATGATATCATATATGGTTCACTTATCACTTTATATTTCCCGTTCTTTTGTAAATTCCATGTTAAAGAAGCGTTTTGAGTAAAATCGTTTCATTTATTGTAGGTGTTTTGACTTGTTGTTCTTGACATTATTATTACTTATATCATGATTTACATACTTCCAGAATATAAAATATGATTTATATATCATATATATTCAGTATATATATATATAATAGAGAGATAAATGAAATGAAAAACACCGTTCATGGAGACGGTAGTCCGTACGTACGCATGAACGCTGTTTTCCTTTCATTATTGTCTTGAATGGAAGTAAGTAGATGACATACATATATATATATACATAAATCCAGTATCTTTATAATTTCATATATTTCATTATTATTTCTTATATATACTTTATAATCATTCTTAAATGGTTAAAATGGAGAATGAATTTCATCGCGTCGTGGAGACGGTAGTCCGTACGTACGCACGAGCGCTGATTTCATTTCCGTAATTATTGAATTGAATTGGAGTGGATTATACAATATATCAGAATCAATATGATGTTATAATAACTATGTATAGTTATTCTTTACACCATAATACCCATCCATGTAAGGTGTTGGTGGAAAATAGATTACACCACGGCGTGGAGACGGTATTCCGTACGTACGCACGCGCGGTGATTTCTTTTTCCGTATGATGGATAGATGGTGAAATAGGGTTGTTTCATACTTATAATAACATATCAGTATATGAGGGATACTGATGTTATTACTTCATAATGAAACAACCTAAGAAGAAGAAGTGGAAGAAGAAATAAAGATGAAAGAATTGGTAATGGTAATTACCTCTTCTTTGAAGCGCCTCTTTGAGACCTCCTCTTAGGGAACTAAAATTGGTCTTTGAGGAAGACCAGAACCTCTAGGATGTTTCTAGGGAAGTGGAGAAGATATTTTGGGAGGGGTTGGCCGAGCTTGAGTGCTCAAATTGGTGGGAGGAGGAGGGGGAGGAGGTTCCCTTTTATAAGGGAGGAGAGGGGCACCTTTGGAATAACTAAAACTATTAATTTATTATAAAGTCAAGTTTGGTTTTAAATAGCTCCAAATTGATTTATTTCGAGGATAAGGTGAGGATGGGTCGAAATCATCTCATCCAATAGAATTTAGACAATTTTAGGTTCCTATTTTAACCTTATCATTTAGATTTAACTCTAAGTTAAATAATTTAACTTTTACCGTGACTTTTTGTTTTCTTACACTATATGGTTAATACACTTACTATAACATGCCAAACGAACCCCAAGTTGTTTATTATTAATATATATATCCTTATCTAAGTCATTTGGCCGAACCTTAGATTTTTAAGAATAAAATAACAATTAATAATATAATATTTGATTTAAAAACTATTTTGTGTCAATTTTGACACTATTTGATATATTATTTTTGTGAAAGTCATATCAGAATTATATGTTCTAAAAAAGTTGATTAAATCAACACTAATATATCATAGTAACCTATAAAATTAGTGTAATTCATAAAAAGTCTCAAATTACATTTATTTGAGCATTTATAACATCAATTATGTTAACATTTCCTTAAAAGGGTAATTACTGCATCATCGTTGTGTCATAAATAAATTAATTTATTTAATGTCTAAAAATTATAAATAAAATATCATTATGTAGGAAATATTTTTAGCTTTCTAATGAATATTTATAGTTGAATTTATCTTATGTATAACCCCATATTAAAAATGTTTTAGTTATTAAACATTGATTTTAACTATTTTAACTATTCATTAAATAAAATAATATTAAATGTCATAATCTAATCCAAGTGGACCTAAATGGTCATATTATATTCCTAAGGTTGTTTTTGGTCGAATTACACTTATCCAATAGAATTAGGACATGTGTTAGGGTAATAGTAATATCATATTTACCCTTAGTTACCCTATTTACTATTAACAGTGGTAAAAAAAAGTAAATAGTTACTATTCACCAAAAATTATTTTCATCTCATTGAACCACATTTTAGTCTTTGATATTAACCGTGTCTGTCGGATTTTCAAAATTCCATTCACAGAAGCGTTAAAATTATGTTTTATGCAAAATTCAGTTTTTAACCTACCACTTAGTGGTTTCACTATTCATCAAAAATTGAAAGTTTTCAGAAAAATACCAAAAATTAGGCCTAAGCTATATTTGATATTATGAACTCAAAAATGATGTCTATTTTACCAAATTCAAAACATATCAGTTGCATTAACTAATTTAAAAATTAATTCCCGTCGTTAAAACAAATAGCATGTTTTTAAGAGATAATAACTATCAAAAGATTGAAACTTGTTTATAAGTGGTTTAAATGTGAAATTACATCCAATGACCATTATTGTATTAAATTGTAAAAATATATTCTAAATATACTTTAAAACCACTAAAATTAACAATTTTTCACTATTAATTATTTCGATTGAAAAAGTTATTTTTAATTAAAATTTAGTAATTTCCACTATTCATCAAAATATGAAAGTTATCCGAAAATTACCAAAATTTCACCCTAAGATAATTTCGATATTCCGAATACAAAAATGAAGTCAATTTTGAAAAATAAAATTTACAAAATTTCAAAAAGTGGCTGGTTTTAATAATATTTTAATAGCATATCGTTGTTTAGTGAAACTCGGTATTGCGTACTACACACGCTATCAAGGAAGGTCATGATTGCGTGTAAGTCAAGGATGTGTGTTTTGAAAGCTCCTTTTGGTGTAGCGTACAACACAAGACATTAATGAAATTAAAAAGAATATTTTTCATAAAATCTCGGGGTGTTACATTCTACCCCCCTTAAAATGAATTTCGCCCTCGAAATTCGTCGGGGTTATAAATGGTTTACTACTTGAAAGTTTCTTTAATAGAAACCCACATCGTAAAAAGGAATACCAAAACCAATCTTTAAAAACAAAAGTATGAAACGTAACGGTTACCCAAATAAACTAATCACTGGGTTTCCACATAGGTGAAAATATGGATATGGAAGAGAAATCTAACCATCATGTTCTGATGGAGAGTGGTAGAGAACATGGCTATGGAAAAGCCAGCAATCACAAAGCCATAAATTTGTGACGATCCAAGGTACCATCTGATTCATCAGATACAAGATCACTAGGACAACATTTTTGGTTTTCAAGATCGTTTCCCTAAGGTTAAAGAATTTGAATTAGAATAAATACTTACTTTTTTGGTACAATCTCACTGTTGTTCGTGCCTTGAACAATTTCCACTTCATCTCTTAAATAAATGAAGTTGAATTTGTTATTTGTGAAGTGTTAGCAGATCATGTGATAGAATGACAGGTCATTCCATCTGTCTCAAACAAAAGGTTAGCAAAAAATTATACACATAAGTCGATCTATAGTGAGATTAATCATATATGGTTCCTAAAATGGACTTATACTTCTTATATCATACTGGTTAATATAATAAAACTAGTTTATACTAAATAGGGACTTCCTGTAGGCCAGTGGTAGGCGATAAAGGCCAGTCGCACTTCGGTTGTGGGTTCGATTCCCACATCCTTGTCCAACGCGATGGGCTGTCGCCCGTCCTGTAGGTTGTCTTTTTTCTAAAGCTATATTACTATAACATCCCATCAATAATATCGAAAAACATTTTATCCTAACTTATGTCCAACATAATCCATTACAATCTTTAGGCTCATCCATAATACTTTAGTACACTCTCATAACATAGTGAAAATCGATTACCAGAGATTTAACACTATCGTTGATCCCCATATATCATAAGATATGTTTTGTTGGTCACATTCCAAACATTCAAAGTCCTTAATCATGTATTCTCTTGAATACCCATTGAACCTTAGTGAAAACATGAATGCAGTTAAAAGTTAACACTTTCCAAATACCAAAATCCTCAGAATTCTATATACTCAAACCATGATATCACTTAGTCCTTATATAAATCATGAGCTCATGAATACTGTAAAACATTTAATTTTCTCCTTATCCCTTCATTATGTGCATATCATCTACATTTCAAAAATATCTGAATAACCTTTCATGGATAGTGGTACCATTAATCATACACTTTCAAAACTCAAGGAAAGGCAACAGTGTAACAATCCTTAGATGTCTCTTTATTCCATAGTACCATGAGATTTCTTATACAACATTACACATGATAAACATGTAATCATTCCACTACATTCTTAAACCATTGACCAAGCTTCAACAATTCTTTCATCTCACATATCATTTGTAGTCTCTTCATCATCATCCACATAAATACTACCCATACGACCATACTGATTCTCTTCATGAGACTTTCCCTTAGGGCATTGGTTTGCATAATGCCCGTACATTCCACATTTAAAACATTTAACCATTGTTGATGTCGTAGCAATACCATTATCCTCATCCCTGGTGTTAACTGAACCTTTTCCTTTGCACTTACTGGATTTTTGTCCTTCTTTTCCACACCCAAAGCATCTTCCAGTTCCTTTGAAACATTATCCTTGATGCCTCTTGCCACATGATTTACATAGGGGAAATTGAACTTTCTTTCCTCTATGATCATCATGAAACTCCATTTTTCTCTTATTATCCGAGTCAGGAAACTTACCAAATTTTACTTTATTAATCATATTATGAGATTTATGATTCGGCATAATAATGATGTTTGGACTTCCAAATCCCATTTCATTTGGTTTCTCATGAAAAATATCATTCCATTGTCCAGCATATCCTCCATTATTGTGAATCACCTTGTTTCCAGCCATTTTCTAAAACCCAAAAAGAATAGTGTGAGAGTCAAAAATCATGCTAGGGAAAACAACATTATAAAGGGGGAGTATCCTCAATATCTAACTTCTTAGGTTAAATTCTAAGATCGTTACCATAGTTATAGGACTGTATCCTATACGTATACTTATCCTTAGGGACATCCCTAGGAAAACCTTATAAATATCTCTAGGGATCTCACTAAAGTTCTCGCATCCTAGTTTCCAAAGGTTGACTAAACCTTTCCTATGATACCAACTGTAGAGACCCGAAGCCTGACGTACATTGACATTACATTACATTTGCGGAATACTTAGTACATAACAAAAACACACACACAAGGACCGTAATAGTTTAGTGTCTTTGGAAACTCGGAATATAATCTTCTAATCGTGGTGAAAGATCTTCAATATCTCCCATAAAGATCTTCCTTTTTTTTTACCTAAAACCTTTCTTTATATCCTGGGGAAAAGAAAACATAAAAGGGTGAGCTCAAATGCTCAGTAAGGGTAAACAAAAGAAATATCAATCACATCATATTCATAAGAACATAACATTTTGGAAATCTTAACCTGCAAAAGAGATCATAATTTCATAACATGGAAGAAATCATGGCAGTGAAATGTAACCACAATAATCATAACTTAAAACATGAAACTTTGTGTCATACACACATAATCATAGAGAATCATTTCTTGTTAGTCAAGACTCATTGTCAAGACTATCTTAGTGGACAAAGTCCCTTTCTGAATCGAGTAACCCTCGTTTCAGTCCTGTTTCACTGAACTGGTATAACCTACCATTCCAGCCATATCTATCTCATGAGATATAAAATCTTTACCCAATGCATTGGAGGGAGATATAGGTCCCACCCATCTCTTAATGATACCATTCTTATGTGTGCCACAAAATCATAAACCATACATCATTTCATAACCCATGCAATAAAAATGGGATTCTTAAACATCATGACATCATAAAACAATTCATATAAGATATAGGAATTCATAAAAATAATTCCATCACAACATAATCAAATCAATGTAATAATAGGGATAAAAACAGAACCCTTTATTATCTTAGATGGAAAATAATTTTGATAAAACACTTGAACTCCATTCTTGAGGAAAATATCCTTTCTTCTTCAAAATCAATTTCTTTTCACAAAACATCATGCAATTTTAAAAGAAAGAGATTTTATTGAAAATATCCATGAAATATTTTGGAGGAAGCTTCATGAAAATAAGGCTTTATAAAACCGTAAAAATCCATTCATTCTGTTTAAGTTAAAAAAAAACATTTTTCTCGTACTTTTGTCGGAAAAGTCAAAAAGTACCTCGTACAAAAAACGACAAAAGATTCCTTTCATATCTTTTACTAAAAACTCACCGAAGGGTAAATTTGGATTTAAACAATTGTAGGTGGATGGAAATAACATTACATATTGAGGAAACATGGATTTTGATGATAAAATACACCCCAGTAACTTTCAAAGTACAAACAATCTCGGATAAAAATGAGATTGTGATATTTCCCTTACATTAGGTCCGATTTTCTTCGTATGTGTCCGAACCTCCTGTATAATGATTTAAATAATGTCAATGAATTATTACAGAATCATATTCATTCTTATGATATCATATATGGTTCACTTATGACTTTATATTACCCGTTCTTTTGTAAATTCCATGTTAAAGAAGCGTTTTGGGTAAAATCGTTTCATTTATCGTAGGTGTTTTGACTTGTTGTTCTTGACATTATTATTACTTATATCATGATTTAATTACTTCCAGAATATAAAATATGATTTATATATCATATATATTCAGTATATATATATATAATAGATAGATAAATGAAATGAAAAACACCGTTCATGGAGACGGTAGTCCGTACGTACGCATGAACGCTGTTTTCCTTTCATTATTGTCTTGAATGGAAGTAAGTAGATGACATACATATATATATATACATAAATCCAGTATCTTTATAATGTCATATATTTCATTATTATTTCTTATATATACTTTATAATCATTCTTAAATGGTTAAAATGGAGAATGAATCTCATCGCGTCGTGGAGACGGTAGTCCGTACGTACGCACGAGCGATGATATCATTTCCGTAATTATTGAATTGAATTGGAGTGGATTATACAATATATCAGAATCAATATGATGTTATAATAACTATGTATAGTTATTATTTACACCATAATACCCATCCATGTAAGGTGTTGGTGGAAAATAGATTACACCACGGCGTGGAGACGGTATTCCGTACGTACGCACGCGCGGTGATTTCTTTTTCCATAGGATGGATAGATGGTGAAATAGGGTTGTTTCATACTTATAATAACATATCAGTATATGAGGGATACTGATGTTATTACTTCATAATGAAACAACCTAAGAAGAAGAAGTGGAAGAATAAATAAAGATGAAAGAATTGGTAACGGTAATTACCTCTTCTTTGAAGCGCCTCTTTGAGACCTCCTCTTAGGGAACTAAAATTGGTCTTTGAGGAAGACCAGAACCTCTAGGATGTTGCTAGGGAAGTGGAGAAGATATTTTGGCAGGGGTTGGCCGAGCTTGAGTGCTCAAAGTGGTGGGAGGAGGAGGGGGAGGAGGTGCCCTTTTATAAGAGAGGATAGGGGCACCTTTGGATTAACTAAAAATATTAATTTATTATAAAGTCAAGTTCGGTTTTAAATAGCTCCAAATTGATTTATTTCGAGTCTAAGGTGGGGATGGGTCGAAATCCTATCATCCAATAGAATTTAGACAAGTTTAGGTTCCTATTTTAACCTTACCATTTAGATTTAACTCTAAGTTAAATAATTTAACTTTTACCGTGACTTTTTGTTTTCTTACACTATATGGTTAATACACTTACTATAACATGCCAAACGAACCCCAAGTTGTTTATTATTAATATATATATCCTTATCTAAGTCATTTGACCGAACCTTAGATTTTTTGGAATAAAATAACAATTAATTATATAATATTTGATTTAAACACTATTTTGTGTCAATTTTGACACTATTTGATATATGATTTTTGTGAAAGTCATATCAGAATTATATGTTCTAAAAAAGTTGATTAAATCAACACTAATATATCATAGTAACCTAGAAAATTAGTGGAATTCATAAAAAGTCTCAAATTACATTTATTTGAGCATTTATAACATTAATTATGTTAACATTTCCTTAAAAGGGTAATTACTGCATCATCGTTGTGTCATAAATAAATTAATTTATTTAATGTCTAAAAATTATAAATAAAATATCATTTTGTAGGAAATATTTTTAGCTTTCTAATTAATATTTATAGTTTAATTTATCTTATGTATAACCCCATATTAAAAATGTTTTAGTTATTAAACTTTGATTTTAACTATTTTAATTATTCATTAAATAAAATAATATTAAATGTCATAATCTAATCCAAGTGGACCTAAATGGTTATATTATATTCTTAAGGTTGTTTTTGGTCGAATTAAACTTATCCAATAGAATTAGGACATGTGTTAGGGTAATAGTAATATCATGTTTACCCTTAGTTACCCTATTTACTATTAACCGTGGTAAAAAAAAGTAAAAAGTTACTATTCGCCAAAAATTATGTTCACCTCATTGAACCACATTTTAGTCCTTGATATTAACCGTGTCTGTCGGATTTTCGAAATTCCATTCACAGAAGCGGTAAAATTAAGTTTTATGCAAAATTCAGTTTTTAACCTACCACTTAGTGGTTTCACTATTCATCAAAAATTGAAAGTTTTCAGAAAAATACCAAAAATTAGGCCTAAGCTATATTTGATATTATGAACTCAAAAATGATGTCTATTTTACCAAATTCAAAACATATCAGTTGCATTAACTAATTTAAAAATTAATTCCCGTCGTTAAAACAAATAGCGTGTTTTTAAGAGATAATAACTATCAAAATATTGAAACTTGTTTATAAGTGGTTTAAATGTGAAATTACATCGAATGACCATTATTGTATTAAATTGTAAAAATATATTCTAAATATACTTTAAAACCACTAAAATTAATAATTTATCACTATTAATTATTTCGATTGAAAAAGTTATTTTTAATTAAAATTTAGTAATTTCCACTATTCATCAAAATATGAAAGTTATCCGAAAATTACCAAAATTTCACCCTAAGCTAATTTCGATATTCCGAATCCAAAAATGAAGTCAATTTTGAAAAATAAAATTCACAAAATTTCAAAAAGTGGCTAGTTTTAATAATATTTTAATAGCATATCGTTGTTTAGTGAAACTCGGTATTGCGTACTACACACGCTATCAAGGAAGGTCGTGATTGCGTGTAAGTCAAGGATGCGTGTTTTGAAAGCTCCTTTTGGTGTAGCGTACAACACAAGACATTAATGAAATTAAAAAGAATATTTTTCATAAAATCTCGGGGTGTTACAACTATTATGTTATCTACGATAGCACTCTCCCATATTTGGCTATGTAAATGAAGAAATATCATACCAATTTCTCACAGAGCATCTATTTTCTATTGAATGGCCATAATCATCTACAAGGAGTCAATGTCCTAGAGGCAAAGAATTATATACCTCATTATTGGTTTCAGACCTACACTAACTTCTCTTCAGAAAATGTCTCAGTTGCTGGATCATTTGTCAATTCTAGGATAGTGGAGAAGGCATACATAATGCATCATATCCCATGTGCTTCAGATCTGAAGCCTCAAACGCTTGATCTATAATCGCATTGATATCCCTCTATTTTTTCAAATTCTCAGAAGGACCAATCTAAGGGATGGAAGAAGAGATGGTATTTTTTCCTGGAGGAGGTCAGAAGCTGACTTGGATGTGGGTATATTGGGTGCGACAAACTTGTGCAGAGTTTGTCAATGATATAAAAGGAGCTGCAATATATGAATCTTTCGGGGTAGGGAAGACATATGTCTACCGGAATAACAATTTCATACTAGATTTAATCAGCCGTTGGAGCCCAGAAACGAATTCTTTCCATATGTCTCATGGAGAAGAAGGCATCAATTTGTGGGGCGTCTACAAGATTTCAGGGGCTCCAATTTTGGGAGATATGTATGATCACTTTATCCCCCCAAGGTGATATGGAATGATTCAGGGAAGACTCTAGCTTTGGCTCAAGAGTTAATGAACATTTTATACAAACTTAATAATACCACAACCACCAAAACCCACACCAGAAAAGATATCCATCTATATGAGTGGGTGGAAATGTTTCTGATTAAGAATAGAGAGGATGGACCTTCCTAC
Source organism: Viscum album (assembly GCA_963277665.1). NCBI lineage: Eukaryota > Viridiplantae > Streptophyta > Magnoliopsida > Santalales > Viscaceae > Viscum > Viscum album. The sequence goes on along the minus strand of OY728142.1, from coordinate 509,593,175 downwards.
AGTCATCCTACTTGTTTCCCTAGAGCAGCGAAGAGGGGTGCTTCGAGCACATTTTGGCCTACTCTGGAAGCAAGAGAGTTTGATAGGTGGGGGTATGAGGTGAACCAGAAAATTCCTGTGAAGACCCGTCTGGAAGTCCTTTTGGCCTTGTGGCATATTGTTTACCTTTTACAGGTTTGGGATTCGAAAGAAGGTGTGAGGTCAGGGACCTTTGTCATTACAGCCAACCAGGCTGAAAGGAACATGGATGGGTTGGACACCCTTATTTTGGAAAATATTCATAGGATATTACCTCATGTTTATATGGGTAAGTCTCCTCTAAGAATAGTGGGACTATTACATGTTTTATGAGGATGGATTGCCACCCACTTCAGGACATATTTTTACAAAGTGGTGTACAGGTTCCTAGAATTTCTTTCCAACCGTCTATTCAGGAATTTTCTAGAATTTATCCCTTATCCCTCAACACGTATGATATCAAAATAAGGTTCAGCAGGTTCAAGGAGTTTCACTTCATTCCTTATGGAAATCCACCAACAAGGTGATTTTTTGATGATGGATCAACCAGCCTGGTGTTAAGGGCATATATGATGGCATGTAGAGATGGTACACTGGCCACGAGGATTGACGGAGAAATTATATGTTTGTCCTATGATCCATACAGATTTGCACATCAATTCAAATGTCTGAAGAAAATTACCATATCCCCTCCGGTGCGTGTCAGGTTAGAGTAGCATATGATGGTTACTCGTCAACTATGGTAATTGACGTCTATGGAAAAGACAGGGGCGGTATTTGACCTACCAGCTGTTGAAGTGGCATATCAATTGACTACATGGTATGCCGAGAGCTGGGTAGCATCATACCATAAAGGCATACTAAATATGTCAGTACCTCAGGTGGGGATAAAGAAGAGAACCATTAGGAAAGAAGCTCTTCATTTGGAAGGTGAATCTTTATCACCTGGAGCTGATTCAATTGATTCCTCACTCGGAGCCGATTCACTGGATTCCTATGATGGGGATAATGAGGAATGAAATGCATCCAAGAGGCCTCGTGCAAGATATAATCTGCCTGCCAGAGTCAAGATACCTTCTCCATCGAATCCTGGTGAGTTACATCCTTGAGGAAATTTAATTGCCATTATTTTAAAGAGCAACAAGTTTCATTTTATTATCCATTATCTGTGATTGCAGGAGTAGGGAAGAAGTTGAAGTCCAAGATTGTAGGACCATCATCGTGACCTTCGGGAGCACATTCTATATATTTATGACCAGAGGCTATCTGGACATGGAAGAGTTTATATTGTGATGCTGAAACATCCTGGATGAGCTTATGTGAAGGGATTCATATCCCTCGAGTGGGGAATCTCCGGGATTCCTCTGACATCTATTTTGAGGAAAACCCCAATGAAGTGAGGGCTTATATCAAAGAGCTGAAAATGCTCATATATGCCACTAATTATCTAGTTCCTATCACCAATCGGGAGAAGGAAATGATGGATTGTGGTACCACTGAGGGGATTGGTCCTTCATTAGAAGAGGAGTGGTGTGATTATGTGACACATGAAGATGTATGTTTTCTTTTTGTCATATTTCTATTTTCTTTGAAATTTGAATTTATTAAAATCTTTTTTATTCAATGAAATAATCTTCTTCATCCTGTAGATCGTAATGGAAATAACCACAGATATCCCTTCACCATGGTATTGCCCTGGTGGCACTGATCTTGGATCCACTGAGGCTGATCATGCTACAAATCTGAATTAACTGAAGTAGAATATCAAGGGGAAGATTGTCTAGGATTTTCACCTTCAGCAAGAGCTAGATCATATTATTGGGGAGCTTGACCAGCTTCATAATTCATTGTAAGATGTCCAAGAGGATGGTATAAAATCCATCACAGATTCCAAATAACCACTTCGTCGATCTGAAGAGAGTGAAGTTGGTTGAGTAAATGAACTTCAAGTGGATACTGATGAAGCTCAGGATGATGTGAAATAGATGAGAAAACAAATTGAAAGCCTTTTGTAATTTCTGAAAATAGAGAAGAGACTCTAGTCTATGGATGTTCTTCTAATCTTCTTTATTAATGATAAACAGTTAATCTTCAATCATATGTACCTTCATTTTGTTGATAATTTATTTTATTTTTACCTAATACAATGGGCCTAGTAAACATAGTTTGAATTTTACTGGGGTTCTATAAACAACCCTAGAAAATTTGTATCTTATTATTTCTTAATATTGCGTAAATCATACAAAATGTACATTTAGTGAGTTGGGACATGACTTTTGTTCAGAGTACCCTTTACAGGTTCCCAATTTAATGATTACCATGTCTTTTTTTATTAGCAGTTTAAAGTCATGAATGTTGGACAATAAATAGGATAATATTTAAGGTCATATAGCATTGACCGAATGGTTGATATTGACTCAATTCTTGATAATTTGTTTGGAAACATAATTCCATATTCTAGTATGGAGGGGGAAAATTGTAAACTGTGACTTGAGAAATTTTGAATCTGAGAAATGACATGAGAAAATAGTTAAAAGGAATTAGAGGAAGTCATTTCTAAGAATAAAGTTACCACTACTTGACAGACCTGTTATGGGAGCTGAATTATGGAGGGCCAACTAGGGAATATGCTGCATAGTCAAATAGTAGTATCTTTTGGTTGATAGGTCCGTTATTTAGACAACTTATGCAAGGCTACCTAAGGGCACGTACAACATAGTCGGGAAAAATAACTCTCAGAAATTTTACTTTCTATTTCTAAAAGCTGAAGAATGTTTTATGGAGATTCAAATTTTCCAACACATAGAGTCTGCTTTATGGAGAAAGGAACTTGAATATAGAGAGGATATTTCCAATCATAATTGTCAATGAATTGGAGGAATGTGACTTCAACGACGGTCTGACCCAATCATAGAAAAAAGGTATATGTGGTTTTAAATCATATGACTAAAACTAGAGATAGAAACATTATATGTCATATGGTCAAGTGGTCCACAGTTATTTCATATTACTCTGGACATATTGAGGAGGAAAATGTAAACCATATACCTGAATACTTTCAGAACATGAAAAAGAGTATGGAAAAAATATGTTAAGGATGGAAGTTTTTTTACAGATCCCTACATATCGTTGTTAAGACCAATAGGGAACAAAGAGGTTTCTCTTAATAATGAATTTACCATTACATGAAAAACCCATTATGGAGGTTGAATTATGTAGGGCCAAATGGGGCATAATCTACATAGTCAAATAGTAGCATATTTTGGCTGACAGGTCCATTATGTAGAAAACTTCTGCAAGGCCACCTAAGGGCATGTGCTGCATAGTCAGGCAAAAGAACTCTCAGGTATCAGACATTTTGCGACCAGAAGTCAAGAAAAGGGTTATGGAGACCATGAATATTATTTGTATAATGTTGCGACTGGGGCCTGAATTGAGATTCTGGATGTCACTACGTATCTCATTAGGATGAAAATCAAGCCACATGTAGTTCTTGAAATACAGTTTAACGTCATGCAGGATGAGAGCATTGAAGATCTTAGTTTCGGGTCATAGAGCTCAGACCATAGAGAGGGAGACACATCATTCATTTTTTATAAACCAAATGTGAATAAAGACTATGGTGTTTCATATCACACCATGTGCTTCCAGGGGGACTTTTCAGACAAGGGACTGAAAGTGGAGTTTGGGGTTAGGCCCGAAGGCTTGGGGATGGACTCGAGGAATGCTTGATCATTCTAACGTATCCCATGAGGATGTGAATCAAGCTGCACATAGTTCTTGAAATAACCTTTGTACAGATTTATTTCATACATATGAGGGGTAAATAGGACATTATTATAATTATGGTTTGACCGAATATTAAAGTCTTGGGTGTCACTACGTATCTCATAAGGATGATAATCTAGCCATACGTAGTTCTTGAAATATGATATGGTTAGAGACCATGTCAATGATGATTCCTCCTGAGTGAGGGTATTAGAGATTGTTGCAGTTTATTCTCATACATAACAAAAGTGAAAATAGTTTAAGTTCATACGCATGGATCCGTGCTATGATGTTTAATGTCTTGCAACAAGGACAATGGGGGACTGTATAATTTATCGTCATATAGCTTAGACGATGCGATGTACACAGTTTAATGTCATGTAGGATGAATGTGAACTGATAAGAATAAGACGGTTGATGGAGGATTCATGGATCAACATCGTATGGGATGGAGTTGAATCAATGTGAAGAAATTGGTTTTGGGCTGGAACCTTAAGAGGTTTCCTACGTACCAAGCCTAGGAGGCAAAGATCAAAGTTCATGTAGTTCAATTGAGAGGGATTCAACGATTAGGGTGTACATGAGGACAACGACCCAAAGATGATGTTGGGACATAAGGGTGCTTAGAGGCCCAGAGAAGATATCATGGTTGAAGCTTACTAAAATCTCACGTGATTCATGCTTGGTATGAGAAACAGGAGGCAACAACAGACCTGAAAATCTTGTTGTGAAAGATGTGACCATGAAGAATGGTGTGGGGCTTATGCATGGTTTGCTACCTGGGTCAGACATGAAAATAGAGTTAAAAATACATTTGGGCATGCAACGATCATAGTTAAATGTCACATGTCATAGAAATGGGGTGCATGGTAGCTTAACGTTCTGCATCTCAGACGATGCGTAGTTTAATGTCAGGTTGGACGATAGAGGGGGCTATGCAGTTTAATGTTCTCCAGCCAGGAAAATTGGTCTATTTGTGTTACACAAAATACTTCTTCAATAATCTTGCATTGGTTGGAGTTGTAATGAGATATCCAACCATTGAGACTAATGAATAATCTCCATTGGAGTGGACCTTATGTATTGAGTAAGGTCCTCCTCACTTTAGCTCAAGCTTTGGAGGATTCTTTCCCAGTATCATTGGGGTTCTGAGGACCAGTACCAATTATCTTTGAATGAATGAATGATGAAGAACTATTTTATTAAAAGGTCGTGCTATTTGATTCTGATATACTTCTAAATTGTACAGTGTTTCCAATCTTTTTTCATCTAGTTGTTCCAAGTCATCCAATTGATTTGGAGATTGTTCATCTGTAGATAATTGATCACAAATGGAAACTCTAAGAGAAGGTAATTTGAATTCAATAGGTAAGAGTACTTCTGTTCCATATAACAATGAATATGGATTTGATCGTGTAGTAGTGCGGGTGGTAGTCTGATAATCCCATAGAGCATGAAAAGGTTTATCAGGACATGACTTCTTCTCTCTATCAACCATCTTTTGAAGTATGTTTGAAAGAGTCTTATTGAAAGACTATACATGACCATTAGCCACTGCATGATACCAAGGTGAATGGTTGGATATAATATTGTATTGGTGATAAAATTTAATTTACCTGGATGAACAAAAGTTGGTGACATTATCTGCCTATATGGTATGAGGGACACCAAATCTGGAAATGATGTTGGACTTGAGAAAGATAATGATGCTTTTTGCCCCGACTTCTTTGAGAGGTATTGCCTCTTCCCATTTGGAAATGAAGTCAGTAGCAGTAATAATATACTTAAACTTCTTAGCATTATCCGGAGGATAAGGTCCTACTACATTCATTCCCCATGTAGAAAACGACCAAGAGTATTTAGTCGTGTGAAGAAAATCTAGGGGTTTATGAATGAAGTTGGTACGTAATTGGCTATAATGACCGTTCTTAGTGAATTCATCACAATCTTTCATCATTGAAGGCCAGAAGTATCCAAGCCTTCAAATTTGACTAGAAATTCTATGCCCGGACTGGTGGGCACCACAAACTCTTGCATGTACTTCATTCATTAGAATCATTTTCTCTTCAACATCAATACATCTGAAGTGAATTCCATCAAAACCTCGCTTGTAGAGATTTTTTTCATGATATGGGCTATCATAAAGAGTAAAATATACCACACATCACCATACTTGTTCTTTCTCAGCTCTATCAGGTGGGAGTGTTCCATTTTTAAGGTATTCTCGGATAGGTGTCATCCATCCTGTAGTATGACCATATGGTTTAGAAATGGGACTGATTTTATTTATTTCCTCTGTTCTGATTTGAATAAAAGGTGAAACTACACGACGGTGGGAAATACTAATTATTATTTCATCCCAATTTGGAGAGACCAAGGTTGTGGATGCATTACCCAGTGCATCATTTTGGGCATTTTGTGATGGCGAGACATAAGAAAATGTCGATTTTGAGGGAAATTACTCCATTAACAGTCTGACGTAATCACACAAAGATATTAACTCTTTATTTCTGATGGTATAATCCCCATAGATTTGTTTGGTTACCAAATTTGAGTCACCTTTTACCTTCAAGTGATTCATCTGTGCCTCAAGCGCCAATTCCAAGCCTGTGATTAGAACTTGATATTCTACTTCATTGTTTGTGCCGCCTTTTGAAAATAAGAAGGAATGGGGTAGAACTGCCTTTCCTGAGGAAATAAGCACGATTCCTAACCCAACATTGTTGAATTTAGGATTTTCCATTTTCTTACCAATTGTACTTCTGGAGGCATCATCAATGTTTATTTACCATGTTTGAGGATTATCTTAAATAGTGAAGACTTACTCATTAGGAAGTTCAATATTTAAAGATGTATCTTCTACAGATGGGTGTTCAATAAGGAAATCGGCAAGAGCTTGGCACTTTTTTTCCTTTTGAGACACATAATGGATATCGAACTCCTGTAAAATAGCTTCCCACCTTTCCAGACGTCCTGTAATCATTGGATGACTAAAGATAAATTTGAGTTGGATATTGTGAGATACCAATTGGACCTCATGATGTTGTAGGTAGTATCTCAATTCCTAAAGTGAAAATATTAATTCTAGGCAGCACTTTTCAATACATGAATATCACGTTTGTGCCTCAAGCATAGTACGACTGAGATAGTAATGGTTGTTTTCATTCCTAGAATCATTCTTTTGGGAAAGGAACGCATCCAATGATCACTCTAAATCTATAACATAGATAATAAGTGGTTTTCCATTAATATGTGGCATTAATACTAGTGGACTCAAGATACATTTCATTAGGATATCGAATGACTCTTAACATTCTTCAGTCCACTTGTAGGTGACTCCCTTCTTCATTAATCTTTTGAAGGGTAAACACTTGCATGCCAAATTGGCAATGAAACACCGAATATCGGCCAAGTGTCCTTTAAGTCCCCTTAATTGCATCAAATTTCTAGGAGGTGACATGTCAAGGATTGATTTTGTCTTCTCAAGATCAACATCGATTCCATGATGGCATACAACAATGTTGAGATATTTTCTTGAGGTTACCTTGAATGCATATTTCAAGGGGTTCATCTTCAAATTATGTTGTTGATGTTTGTTGAATACAATTTCCAGATCATCCAAGTGATCAAAACATTGTTTGGATTTAACCACCAAATCATCCACATAACATTCGACAAATTTCCCTAAAATGTGATTAAATATATGGTGAAAGAAACGTTGATACGTTTCACCTGCATTCTTTAGGATGAAGGGAATTACCCTATAGAAAAACACTCCTTGAGGAGATCTGAATGCTGTAGACTTCTCATCTTCTGGGGCCATTTATATTTGATTGTACCCAGAGTAAAAATCCATGAATGAAAGAGCTTCGTAGACAGCTGTTGCATCAATTAAGAGTTCTATGATTGGAATTGGAAAATCATCCTTGGGACAATGCTGATTAAGATCTCTGAAATCAATGAAAAATCTAATTTTTCCATTTTTCTTTTTCACAGGGACAATATTAGTCATCCATTTGGGATATTGAACTTCTCTGATGAAGTTACCCTTGATAAGATTATCAACTTCAGCTTCAATTTTGGAGGCATAAGTTGGGTGTGTTCTTCTTACTGCTTCCTTGAATCCTCAATGTTCTTATTGAAAACCCAAATGACGAGTGGAAACATCGGGATTAATACATGTCATTTCTATATAATTCCAAGAAACTAAATCTTGATTTTCCATTAGAAATTATGTGTATATTTCTTTCTCTTCAAGAGTCATGGCTACACTTATTAATGTATGGTGTGTATCTTCTTTCGTACCATGATTTATTTCTCTGAGTTCATCCACAGTGGTAGAGATACCCTCTTCAAATGCTGGAGGAGCATCCCTGATATCTTTCTATTCTTCTTTAATATGTGTTAATTCTTCTGTTTCAGCTTGCATAGTAGATGACGAATCAAAATTTCCATAGTCAGGGGAGAAGTTAAAATTTGAGCATCTTGAAGAAGAGGTTGCCATTTCTGACCCTATTGATGATGAAGGGTCTTCCTGGGGTGATAGAGAGGAGATGATGGATTGAGAATCGACATCATTGTTTTCCCCAGGTATTTCTATAACTTCTTCTGGCCTAGTTGATGAAATATAGAATTTCATGATTTCAGTGGATGAAATGAAGACATCTCTATTTAAGCATTCGTCACTGCTTGGCGAATCAACAATTTCTTCCATGTTGTCTAGCTTTGTTGTCGTAATAAACATTATTGAAGATTCCATATGAGTGTCTGGATTTAGGTCTATCTTGTCAATTTGACTAATAGGAAACACATAATATTTACTCAAATGTATGAATGGGTTTATTGGAATCTTTTCCAAACCATTTGGAGCATTAATTTTGGTGACCCCCTTTGCCATGGATTTTTTCTTTCCCTCTTTGTGATAAAATTCTACCTCAATTTATTCAGAAGCACACATTTTGAATGGGGCCTTGCCACAATAAAATTTCCCAATTAGAACATTAAAACAATATTTCATACATTGATGGTATGACAAAGGTACGACCACATGTTGATATAGTCAAGGTCATCTTAGAAAAAAATTTAAGACTGTGTCCTGACGAACAACCATGAAATCTAAATTAGACACAAGATCTCCAAACTAAATTCTAAGTGTAATCTCTCCTGAAGGTTCTTATTTTCTCTTATTATTTCCTTGACACAAAAAAGTACAAGGAGATAAATCAGATTCAGTGAAGCTAAATCCACAAAGTGTACAAATAGTAATGAGGTTGACTCATGAGCCATCAACTATGAAATCTCATCAGATGTATATGTCATTGAATTTTCCAGATCGATAAAAAGGTCTCATATGTCCATGTAGAACATCATCTTCATCTCCATCTATAAAATATACCACTGCATGGAATTCTTCAGGATCATTTTCTATACAGTAGACCTCAGTCGCAACAATTTTAGTTTCTAATTATTGAGGACTTGACAAAGCCTCAATAAGAGCCTCCCGAAGATCTTTTGATAGATTCATGGAATCCAGAATTGATAACATGGCTGGTACTTGTGCCAAATTTTTCAATACATCATACTTTTGGTCTAAAAGTATGTGTTTCCCATCATCGAATTGTGGTTTTTCAGGTGCCTTGTAAGTAGATGCTTTGGCAGTAGATGCATCTCGTATCGGGGTAGGAATTGGAAACACTCCTGGATTCGATAGATTAGACTAACTACGTCAATCTATTTTCCGAGAGGAAGAAGGTGTAATGTCTAACCAGTCCTCCAAAATAACTGTGTCAGGACTGAATCTGCCATATTTGGAAGAACTTTCTTGTTTCTGTTGAGCCCGCTAAAGGCTTTTCCACGAGTTTCTGCAGGATATATAGTTTTAGCAGGGGTAGGATTGAAATAGTGGCTTCTAAAATATTCAAGTCTTCCTCTGTATCCTAGACCTCTATCTCTTCTTATAATTCCTCTATTAGATATAGGGAACATAGGCTCATCATGGCCGAAACTATCATTGGCCTAGGGATCCATTAGATGAATCAAGTTATCATAACCAAAGATCAATTCTTCATCTGATGAAGATTCTGCCAGGTCAACCAGTTTAGGCTGTGCCATTTTGTGGGCCGGTGCCCATGCTTTTGAAGAAGATGGCATAAAATCTACCAGAGTCAATGAATACTTATGCTTTGGCATGAGCTCATCTTCATCTAACTTCTCTTATTTCTTCAAATTACTCCACTTCTTTGAGCATTTTCCTTCTGATGAATGGGGTTTTCTATGGGAGAAATAGTAGAAGACACTATTGGTTTATTTAATTGTATTCGTAAAATGGCATGACTTCGGTTGATTTTTTTCCTAACCATCCAATCATCATATTTATGCGCATTTTTACTTTTGACTTTATGCCACTCACCTTCTTCCAATGGAATAGTAGCAGTAACACATGCTACCTGGGATAAAGAACCATTCAGTTATACATATCCAGAGTCCACCATCATTTACAGGTGGTCTTTGAAGATAATGCACTCTTGAAAGGGATGTCCCAACATCTAATGAAACGGGAAATAGTTAGGGAGGTTTTCATCTCCTTCCTTGTTTAGCCTTTCCAGCCTTAGGAACTAAACCATATAGTTTTATAGAGATGAGATGAAGTAACCATAACTTGTTCATTTCGGGAAGAATAAACTTTGTTCTTTAATTCCTCAAACTATTTCTGCTTTTTATCTCTTTGATCATCTTGACGAGGTGGCCATTGTTGGTGATGCTCAGGAGGTGTAGCCCTTATATATGATGAAGGTTTTGAAGTGGAAGTTGGTACCAGTGCTTGTTTAAGTGTTACTATAGTAGTCTATGCTTTCCCTATTCTCCTTCCCAGAGCTGATGGAATTAAACGGGACATAGCTCTTATTTCTGCAATGGAATTTTACACTTTTTGGGAAATTGAAGAAAGTTCCTGAAACCCTCCTATATATTTTATAAGGATCAATGGTGTATGAAATTCATCACAGATATTTTCCACACAAATGGTTAGAAACTCCTCTTGAGGGAGCATCAGAATCAAAGAATATATTAATCCTTTCCTCCGAGAAATGAAGTATGAAACTCTTTCATTATTCCTTTGTTTACAATTTGTGAGGTCAAAAACTGTTGTTTTATGCAGCATTGAGATGAACTGAAAAAGGAATTTCTGACGAAGTTCTTCCCATAAAACAATTGATCAGGATTGCAAACTTTTATACTAGACAAAGGCTAGTCCTTTAAATTATTGCACAAATAACCTGAGTTTTACTACTTCTTGTTGTTGAGGAGTTCCCATAATAGGATCACAATGAGAGACAAAATGTGTCAAATGCTGATCTGGATCTCCTGAAACATTAGAAATGGGGAAGGTGCCATTTGGAAAGTTTGGAGGAGGAGGAATTCGATATACCAATTTAGGGTAAATCTTCTTCACTGGTTTCACAGTTGCACATCGTCCTTCCATATCTTCCAACCGAGCTATTAATGACTCAATGGTAGTCATTAATTCTTGAGAAACATCTGGTTGAGCTTAGACCTGAGCAGTTGAAATAACTGGTGTTTAGATGGGTGGGGCAACATGTACTACCACTGATGGTAGTATTTCCATTTACTATTGCGTATGACACATCGGATTGGACCTGTGAGGGTGTACTTGTAAAGGGGAATATCCTTGATCCATCCCAATAGCTACAACAAATTACCTTGACTGATTAAATGTAGAATGCTTAGGAGGAAAACTACCATGAAGTAGTTCTACATTTAACCTCCTTAACACCTTCATTTCTTCTTCTTGTTGTGTGAACCTTTCTTCTAATGAGAGTGATTGGACTTCTCCAGATGTAGGGTGGGATGTAACCCGACTATTACCCTTTTCCTTGGCATGTGCCTTTCTGGAGTATGGAATGTTATTACCCAAAAAATGTCTTTCCTCTGAGCAACCCTCTGGCTTCTGGTACGCACACATCCTTTATTTGTTTCTGTGTATATATCCTATTAAACAGAAACATCTTCATCTAATTCTTCTGAGTGAGATTCATGTTCTGGGGGATCAGTGATAAAGGCATTGATGACATTTGTCAATTCATAACGCATTGCAGCCCTTCTATCTGTGCTTCTGTGATTCTGTCTTCTTCCATGTCCATTATGAGACACTGCCTTTTGTTTGGTTGATACCTAAGGAACTTCTTGATGAACCTTAATTTGGATGTAATTTCCTGATAATTTGGATATGTTTTCCTCTTTTGTCTTATTCCCTAATCGAGAGAAGACTGACATTCGCTGATGAAGAGATTGAGAATTTAAAAAAGTCCCCAGGCCGGTGGACTGGGGATGTTCTTATTTTTCCTTCTCAACTCCTCGAATCCTATCTGTTGGTCCTGAGGGTTTGATTAAAAGAGTCCCCATCTTGGAAAGCTAATGTGGTTCTTAAGCTTCTACATTTAGAAATTTCTTAAAATTTCACCAGATTTTGTGGATTTTAGTCCGAAAATTATCCAGATGCATCATCTGACATCTACTCATGTCACTTGGATCAGATGACTGTTGGATTATTTTTGACACCTCTGTCACATGATGATGTGAATTCTATAAATTAGAAGCATGTTCGATATTCTCATTTGCTTAATGAAAGAGTAATTTGACAACATGTTCTTTATATGCATGACTTTGGGAAGAACTAGTTGAGGTCTATTCTTCAGAAACCCTCTGATTACACATAGAACCAGTTAGCTGTTGCCATCTTTGGGAAATAACATTTCATGATCCCACTTTTTGTGGTCTTTGTTGACTGGAGTGCACAGTGAAATGCAATGCTCCATGAACACCCTATCCCCTGATATGAATACTAGATGGGGCATTGGTAATTAACTGTCGCAACCTTTTTAATGTGACAAGGCATGTACACTGAAGGGCTCTCTGCTTATTTTCAACCTTTGAATGTCGGGAAATTGAGAGAGATGCCAAGTCAATTTGGCATTTCAGCCCTTCTATTACCTTTACATAATTTTTATATTCATCATAAGTTCATATTTTCTCTTTTAAGTGACAAATAGTTTTCCATATGTTGAGGCGAATATTGTGAATACAATCTTCTGTAAATGTTTATAGAATATCATATTGAGAGTAAGCCAAAGGCCAAAATAGTACTGGTATTTCAGCTTTTGCCAATTGTTTTCTCATAATCATCATTTCCTCTTTGTCATTTGATAATGATTATTATACCTGATTAGACCAAAGCCAGTGCTTCTTTGTTTCTTCATCAGGTTCAACAAGATTGGTATAGAATTCATTTGTCAAATTAGAAGATGAATGAACCAAGGGTGGTTTGGAGAAAGACTTACACCCCAAGAAATCTTATGATTGACAATGTATTCCACCTGATAGTGGTAAGGAACCAGACATGACTTGCTTCGCATTTCCAAGTACCTCAAGATAAGAGGGCTTTCTCGATACTGCATTTTCCATTGAATAATTTTCTAAGAAATGAAAATTACTACTATGGAAAGGACTTTCTCAACTAAATAAATCATCATGGGGAGGACCACAATGGTGGGTTATAACAAAAGATGAATCCTTTTGCTCCTTGGTATTCTGGACATGCAGAGGTTTATCGTTGCTCTCATTTGAAGATGATGCTCCGAGATTCAATGAAATATCATGAAGCAACCCTTCATGAGGAAGTGTCTGATGAAGACCTTCAGAATTATTGTTGTTATTTCCATAATTTGGAAATGAGAGAGTAGAATCTTGAGTTACAATAGATAATTTTCTGAGGGCTTCAATAATTCCAGCATTGAGCAATGCCTTATTGCAGATTGGATCTTGATTTTTTAACTGTGATGGATAGGTCTCTTTCTTGGATGCCTTCGTACTCACTTTGGAAACCAATTGTTGCCCAAAGTGGTTATTATGGGTAGATGTATGTTCCTACTCAAGAGAAATGGTCAGGTTATGCTGACTATCTCCATTTAAATCAGATGTATGTGCCCGACATGATTGTCCGTATGACATGGGGGAGTTTGCCCCACGACCCTCCTGAACTTGAACATAGGTGTGTATCTGCTCTGGGGTGACATGTTGATGATTCACTCTACTGATAGGGATAGATTTAGGTTTCTTTCCATATTATTTCACTAAAGTTGTTATAATATTTTTACAGGTATCCAGAATATAGGAAGAGATTTTCTTCTGTTCTTTCACCATTTTTAGAATGTTCTTGGTGACTTCAACTGCTAGAACAGGAATATATGTCCATTCTGGGATTGGAGTAGTTGTGTGTTCTAGCTCCTGTCCTCCTTTTCCTGTAATTGAATTCTGACAGTAATCATGTGTGGGGTAGAATGTTGAGTATGACTCTTGTTTGTCATTAGATCTTTACAATTGACATCTTCGGGTGCTACCAAATGAGAAAGTTGGTTAGCATGATGAGTTACAGTTGTAATTGCATGCTGATTGTTCTCCACCAAATACGATTGATGAACTTCCTTCAATACTGGCAGATGAGACTACTGGCAGAATTGATAAATGTAAGTAGGTGTATGTGCATGTTTATAAGAAGTCACCACATTTGGTTGGTGAGATTCTTTGGATAAAGTCAGACGATCCTGCAGACTTGATAATGATTTTTAAACAGGTGTATGTGCCTGCCTATAGTACTCCACTAAAATTGACTGGTGGGATTGGTGTGTTACTACTAGACGATTCTGTTGGGCAGTGAAATTAGGACAGACGGGTGTATATGCCCGCTCAATGTTTTCCATCATGTTAGGTTAATGGACTTCTCCGGAGGGGGAAGATGTAAGACCCTACTCTGTGTTGGACAAATTTAACCTCTAACAGTTCGTCTTGCATTCTCGGGTATGATGAACCGGAGCCAAATTCCTAGAGGTGATACCCCCATCATGTTGAGGTTGCACTACCACAAGATTCTGGCGGCGATTATTGGTGGGTGTCCTCAGGAAGGACTCCTGTCTTCTTAAACTGAGACCTTGAGTGACCTCCTGGTCCACCTCCCTGTAATATGGGAGAGACTAGTAGTTGTATTCATGGGATAAAGACCCAAAATGGTTGGAGACGGTGGTTAGAACCACCTTCTTCTTGACCACTGGTCGTCACTGTCTGGACAACCAGGGTGAGTTTTTAACTTGGAGGGCTTGTTGAGCGGCCTCTAGAGTCAGTATGGTATCGTGTTGATGGTATTCGTTCACAAATTCATTTGAGACCCAGCATTGAATATGCTGAGTAGGTGATGTCTTCCTCAGAGAAGATGAGGATGCATTAGGAGTAGCGGCTGAGGCATTCAAAGGTGTGAACCATAAAGAATCAATTTCGTGTTGCAGAGAGATCATGGAAAAGAGTTCTTGTTTGATATAGCAGACATAATCAGGGGATGTTTGGCCAGACTACATCTTTTTGATGGGCACATATGTTATTGATTTCTTTGTTGGCCCTCATATTTTGTTTAATAGGGGCCAAAAAATAAGTAAAATATCATTTATCTTTATTAAGGATTCACGTAGGGTTCACCATTTTTTGTTTCATCTGGAAATGGGGATGACCTTGTTTTTTAAAGGTCCAAGATTTCCTATCAGTTTCTAATGGGATTATTCATAGAACCAGAAACACCCAATGATTATATATCCATTTGGACATATATTCAAAAGGTAGGTTCTCGTTAGTTTTGGACTGATGAGTCT
Source organism: Viscum album (assembly GCA_963277665.1). Classification (NCBI taxonomy): domain Eukaryota; kingdom Viridiplantae; phylum Streptophyta; class Magnoliopsida; order Santalales; family Viscaceae; genus Viscum; species Viscum album. The sequence goes on along the minus strand of OY728142.1, from coordinate 509,577,678 downwards.
TAATAATTATCATTGGTTGAGAGGATGGGAGGTCACGCTAATCACACCTTTTTAGGGGGAATTATCGCCTACTCCGGGACTCTCTTATAGATTTCAGTTATGTTCATGAATCCTTATTAATTCACCAAGCATGAAAATGAGTTTTCCGTTAGATTTGGAAATCAATGATTGATATGTATGGAATTTAGAGAATCTTTTATATGTATTTGAGGTTCTTCATTGATGGAGAATTATCCATATGTATTGGAGATTCTTAGTCAATGGTATCCTTCAATATATTATATATAAATCTCTTGGTCATTATGATGACCATATCGGTTTTAAAGCCAGATAGTGGGGCACTTGAAGTTTATTTTCATTCAGAAAGACAGGGATTATTCCAGATTTGGGATCATACACGCAGATGGCCTACCTACATATCCTCGTTAAAAAGGAATCAGAACACACGTAGTTCGGTAAGAAGGATATAGTTTAACGTCATATGGGATGGAAAATAATTAATGAATAATGGTCTTAAACCTTATAAAGGATTCCTACGCACTGTACTTTTAGGGTAGAGATCAAAGACCACGTAGTTCTAGTGAAGAAATATGAGGCTTATGCATGGTTAACGACCCAAAAAGAGATGTAGTGATAACTTTTACACTCCAAGATCACGTGATTCATGCTCAGTGTGAGAATCACGAGGTATCAGTAAACATGAAGATTGTGCCACGAAAGATGAAATCACAAGAAATGACGTGGGGCTTACGTATGTACGACTACCCAAGTAGATGAAGATCATGACATACTTCAGGAAAGAATCCCATGAGCAGGGTCTATAAAGGTATTTTTACTTTACAAAGATTTGGAGTTTTAACCCGGGGCATACTATAAAAGAGGATTCCCAAATTAAAGGGGACTTATAACTTGGGGCTAACTTCTGAGATAGTGGCCCAAATTAAAGGAATTAGGATTGGGGCTTACACCTGAGAAGGAGGCCCGAACCAAGGGAACATGGGACTTAATCCTGAAAAGGATGCCCCAAATAAAAATTTTTTCTCATCTTAAAGGTTGAGGTTATATGGATGAAACCTATAACCTTAGTGACATAAAGCTTCTATGTCATGAGGTTTTGGGAGAGGTTCTCACAGAATTATTTTCAGATAAGGAATTCAATAAAGGGATCATGCCATAAATGGCTTGAAAAGGGGTTTGAGGGATAATATCATGAAGAGGATAGGTGAAAGGGAGAGAGGAACAAAAATGAAGTTGGCACGCAAGTCTTGACCACATAAGTGTACTTGCACGAAATGGTTTCAACTTGGAGACGAAGAATTTTTAGGGTAATACTTAGGCGAGACCTAACTCAAGCCTTTAATATTATCCTAAGATGTTTCCAAAAGTGCGGCGCACAAGTTTTTTCATTTTTAAAGAGGTTTGGAAACTTAGGTGAACAATTGTTGATGAATTCTAAACACTTAGGAATTATTATACTCCTTCTGGTCTTCAATTCTAGGTAAAAAGTTACCTTATAATCTTTCAGAAGAGTTGAGTTGAAGACTAGGGAGACCAGAGCATGAATTTCACTTTTGGAAAATCCATCCCTGAAATGGGGGCCCATAGGGGCTATTTATAGGCCATCTTACACATTAGAAAAAAACCAAATAGGGTTCTCAATTGATCTACGTGACCCATAGGTTGTGTGAAATTGACTTGCGCGGCGCACAAGTAACTTCCACACCTCACTCCAAATGGGCTGTTAGTCCATGCCTTCATCAATATTTTTTATGTTCTTCAAAGGGTGACCCTATTTTTTATTATGTTATTCCCCTTTTCCATTCATTGGACTCTGTGATGGAAATGAGCATCAACATAGTCTTACATAGCCTTAAATGTGAATGCTTGTTTATGAATTTTTTCGCTATATTGTTATCCTTACTGAGAATCTGAGCTCACCACTTTCTATGTTTTATTTTTCCTAGGATGTGAAGAAGTATATTATGACTAACCTACAGGGATAGACTAAGGGATATGAGTGTGGCATATGGAGACTATGTTGTTGTAGTTTTTCATTTTAAAATGTAATGTAAAACTTATGAATGAATCAAGTATTTTCAGGGCTACTAAACTAATTAGTCTTTTAGGATTTGATCCCTTGTGATCATGCCAATGTTATGTAATACTTCACTGACTCTGGGTAACTAGGGTCGGGTTATTACCCATATTTCCGAAATATGTGTACTACACCAGCACTATGGTCATGTTCATTACATAGATATGCTCTCTAGAAAATGGGGGGTCTAGCTGAGTCCCCAACCACATCCCATGTGGCTCTATACAGTGTCCCAAATATACACATAGTGTAAATCATTTGACATACTAATCCCTGACCAAGAAGAGAATATGACCTACGTTCTTGAAAAAACAAATCATGTGACTGAGTTTTCTAAATGATAAACCCTTGGTGAATCCTCAAAAACTTCAATTTACCCTGAAATCAAAGCATCATGGATCTCGTGGTACCCTAAATAAAAAAAATGAAATGCACTAAAATTACACGATGTGGATTTTGGGAAATAAAAATACTAGATCTATGTATAAAATTACAATGATTCAATCTCGAATCAGTGAGAGGCCACCACCAAACCATGATTGACCTTAGAAAAAGCTATGTGGTTCAAGAATCTATATCTACCTCTACCTCCATTACCTAAAATAATGGATGAAAGGTGTAGGATCCCCCATGGTAATATGTGAGAAAAAAGTAGAGGATGAGAGAAAATAAAAAATGGAATAAAATCAAAAATTATATAAAAAAAAATAAATGAAAAAGGGAATAAGCCTAAACCCAATGAAAAAATAAGGTTTATGACTATCCTATGAAAAACGACCCAACTGAAACTCAACCACAAGTTCATAATTCTAATATGATGCTCTAAATTGAAGACATCGCTATTCAAAAAATACAAAAAAATAAATTTTTAATTAATGGCACATTAAATAATTCATAAAGATTAAAATGGATCTAAATTCCACTAAACATCCATAAATGTGTAAATATTTTATTCTCGGACCATTAGATTGGTAAGATAAATTATTTCAGATCATATAATAGTAGAAATTACAATTTTCCCTTTTAAATTACATGAGAAAAAATTATATTTTATCATCATTTTCTCAAACCATAACGATGTGATGCCCACATATACTTAAAACCCAAGTGGTTTAATTATTTCATCTTATGTACAAAACACATATACAATAAAAATTTATTGGAACAAGGTCCCTTAAAATCATATGATTCTCTCATTAGTTGAATTTAATATTATTTGGGTCTTATATTATGATGTCCTAAGGATGTGACTATCTCAATTACACGATTTTAAAGAAAATATTTCATTAAATTAAATTCCTATAATAATTTAATATTATAATTTAAAAGTATTATAATAAAACATTAACCAAAAAACCCATTTCATTTTAAAATAATGGAATATTTCCCGCTATATTGTCAATTTCTTAACACATAACATGTATTCAATATATCCCATAATATACTCTTATAAACCCATAATATGTATTACTTTTAATCACAAACTAATGAAATTTGAACATAATAAAGGCATGTGCTTTGACACAATGTATGGGTAAACATAATAAATAAAAATCGAAGATCATAAGTGAGCATAATATAATAATTTGGTTATAATACTCATATATATGAAATTTATACCCCAGAAAACAATATATCATAGATCATGGAATAAGCAATTGTATAACATAAATTTTTATTATATCTTGAAAATATGTTTAAACGGGGAATGTATCATAACCTAAAATAAGAAAAGAATAAAAATCTAGCATTATCATAAAATTAGAAAACTTGTGAGAAAATTAATTAATCTCATACATTTGTTCAAAACTCATTATGTATAAAATGTAATATGTGAGAAAACTCATTATTCCCATTCATATATGAATAAAACCATTATGTTCACACTATACAATCAAATTATATATATACATAACCCTATGAATAGTAGGGAGGTATTGGACCCCTCTATTCATCATCCTTACAATTTTATGCTATTTAAAACAAACCATAATCATATAATTAAAACCAAATTGAGATAAAATGTGTTTCATATCCATTTAATACGGAATCATATAATTAAAAAATTCATTATTCCATCTATTAAAATGATAAATCCATGGAATATAAATTGGTATCCAATGATACTAAATAACTTCTTGGTAGAAACCATTTAATATAGTATATGGTATTTACATCATATAAATAAAAGTCTTATAGTTCAGTAACTAATTTCCAAAATAAATCAATAAATGGTGTTTTTGTAGAGAGCCTTTAATCAAATGATGAATATTTAAAGGTATTATAGAATAAATGGATTTGAAGAAAATATATGATTACTCCGTGTTGATGTTTATGAAAAAAATACAATAATAGCTTTCCATTATTTTGAAGCCCCAAAATAGAATGATAGAATTAATAGGGTAATTCATGAATAGAAATGTCCAGGTAAATTAAATATCACGAGATAATTAAGAATGTGTAAGTAATAACATAAAAGAGTTTCTTAAAATATAATTTTTACATTTATATAAAAAAGATATTATAAGTCACTTTCAAAAGATATTTTTTAAAACGTAATAATAAAAAATTTGAAAATAGTTACCTTTGAAGGGAATATTTGATAAAAGAGACTTTAAATGTTGTCATGGTTTCTCCAAAGAAATGTGGTGTGGCAGATAAAACATGTGATTTGGAAAGCATGGAATCCATTTTTTGTATTTTTTTAAAAATAATTAATTCAAAACACATATTATAAAAATAGTAACAACATAACCTTTTAAAATGAGGGTATGGTTAATATGACAGTAACATGAAATAACACATCATTAGGTTTCAAATTAAAAAGTTTAATATTTTGGGATGGAATATATAGACACCTCGGGGAACCCATTGTTAATGAGGATGATAATTATTTTCAATAATTATATACTTTTTCATATTAAATTATTCATCACAAACTGTTTGAGTTAAAAATTATTTCTAAATTGAGAGGAAGAAAACATACCATGAAATAAATTCATTGGTTTAAATCAACTAATTAAATAATAAAAAAGTTTTTTAAAATTAATTATAATTAAAGAATGGATATTTTAGTGATTAAAATCCTATACAACTTTGGTTACATAAGAATCAAATTAAAAATAAGAAGGAAACCCTGAAAAAAAACATTAAAATATCCAAAAAATGAAAGATATTTATCATAAATGAATTCAATAAATCTCTTAATACACTATATAAAATAAAACATGGGGTAAATATTAAGCAAGTCTCATGGATTTTAGTACTGATTCAAAGAAGCCCTATGTTGATCGTTATCATTCAAATTAAAAACCAAAAATGTTTAAAAATGATATTTACTTTTTAAAATAATTATATTTCATGAAATATTATGAAAATATATTTCAATTTCCAATATATAAAACACAAAAATTGAACTAGTGGTTAATACATGTCATATCTTGATAAATATAAATTAATATAAAAAACCCTTAAATTCATTCCTAGGTTAGTATAATAAAAATTATGATCTAGTATAACAAAAATAAAAATATTAATATTGTATTTCAAAATATTATTCACATGAAATTAACTTTTATATAAATCTTTTATGACCATTTGTTATTAATATATTTGTTATTTATATCATATTTTTACCAGTGGGTTTTAGTAGTTTTAATTGTTTCAAAAATGATTTATGATATAAATTATGGTACACATTATTTGATTGAAAGATAATAATTCAAAGATTATTTTATATAACATAATAGATAACATATCTTTATTTATTAATATCTTATCTCATTTCTGAAATATTTTAGTTTTGTGGTGGGAAGATAGAATCAATGTCAGTTTATTTCGATAATTTTTGTGATCAAATAAGATATATTAGTAATACGTTAAAAAAATAATATGAAAATTATTAAACCATAATCCAATCTTGATTTAATTAATAACTTATAATAATATAATTATTCAGTTTATCATATTGATCCTAAGCACATGTTTATAGTATCGTTAATGTGGTGGTTATATTGACACAAATAAAAACATGTTATAAATTGATGGTAGATTATTGAGAGAAAGTGTATAATATTATTATAAAATAATAATACTGCTGTTATTTTATGTTTTTTATGTTTTTATTCATATTTTAAGTGTTTTGGATAAATACTTAAAAGCATTATGACAAAAAAATGTTACAACATAGAAGAAGTTGTATAAAAAACACTCTATTAATGTTTTAATTTCCAACTAATGAGATGGTATGATTATTGATTAGAAATTTTATATTAATAATTATAATTACATTATATATGTCACATTTATTCATTAATTTACTCATTATAACCATTGAAGAGAAGCCATGGTATGAAATAGAAGATGTTTCTTAATGGAGGCGATAGTCTGTAAAAACACATGATCAACATTTGTTTATTTAATTAAGTGTATGGGGAGGAATAAATAATTATTTTTACATTAAAATAAGAAAATTTTATTTTTTTTAACAACTATAATTTAATTAAATAATAATTTATTTTTGGGTGGAAAAAGAAGAAAATTTGGAAGAAGACTAATCAGATGTCAAACACTTATATAGAAGTAATTAATATCCTTTTGGAATCCTTTTTAATTTTAATAGGGTTTGGGAAATAATAATGACTCAAGGGATCAAGGAAGTGTGATAGGAATAATGGTTAAGAAAAATGGTATGTTCTTTCAAATAAAATCTATGTCATAGGCATAGAATGAAAGGGCAAATATGTTCGTTTTTTCCTGTAGAGATAATTTTAATTTTGGGAGTACACATTACTATTAAATTATGAAACGATAATATTCATAAATAAAATGGTCCAAAAATGGAATATTTTATGTGTATATAGTTATTGGGACTATCTTCCTCTCACCAAATCATTTTGGAGTAAATTTGGAGTGATTTAAGGTGATTTTATTTCATTTTTTGACATCAATCCTAATGTACTTTTAGCTTTATAACTAATATATAACCTTTGTAATTTGTTTCAATGACTAAAATTAGAATTACCATTATTTCATAAGATAAAAATGATGGTTTCAAATTATAATATAATTTAATCAAATAAAATTTACAGGGGTTATAAAAATTTAAAACTGTATTAGGACACATAACAGACAAAAACCATTTCTCCAAAATGTTTATTTTTAGCATAAATATAATGTGTATGATAAAATATAAAATCTTAGTGATTTTAATAACATAAATTATTATATTATAAATAAAATAAAATATATTTTTATTCCAAATTAATAATAAATTTAACATCATCATTAAAATATTAAATTAAAGGAGTAGAAGAATGTTTTTTAAAACCGAAATTAATTTTTACAAATGTTTTAAACATTAAACATATGTTTTATTAGTAAAAATTAAAAAAACTTCTACTCATTGATTAAATTATTAATCTATTATGTTTTTTATAAAATTTAATTTTATTCCTATATGTGGATAATGAAATATAATTTATAATATTTTAAATATAATATTATTAATTAATCCATTAGAAATCATTTATTTTAGTAAAATTATAAAAATAAATATAATATTATTTAAAAATTACTAATTCAAAAATTAAGTTATTTTCCTAAAATTAGAATTATAAATTTTATATATTTAGTAAGTAAAATGTAATGAAAAAATTAACATAAACTCTTTTTTTGAATACTTTTGTATTTAAATAATAAGTGTTTTAAATAAATATCATTCCAATTTGTTTTTTACAGAATGATAAAATATCACTTAATATACTAAAATAGTATATATTATAATTTATAATTTGTTATTTGAAAAAATTATTTTGAGAAATAACAATTCATTTTTATATTAAATCTCATTTATCAATTTTCATTGAAATATAGATATTTTTATTTATAAATGTTTTATTATTATCAAAATAACAATAATAATCTAATATGATGTGGATCATTTTGGTTTGGGGTGTCATGTGAATTAAGATATCATACATAATATTAATTTGTAGAGAAAATATATTCTAAATTCTTTGGCTGTTATATTCTACCCTCTTTATTTAAATTATTCCCTCATAATTTTTATTATTACTCATTGATGAAAATATATGGGGGTATTCTTAACACATTTATAATTATAGATATAAATTCTACTATAAAATCTTTATTACTCTATTATGATAGATTAATTTACTTTTATTTCCACAAACAATATTAATCATTCCTATAATAGCATACCCAAGTATGTATATACCAAAATCATACATTCTCCAAAATATAACTCTCAAAAACTATTTGAATTTCTGATACATTATAGTATAATAGGAAACTAATATCACCATATAAATTAGCACTATCTTTAACTATCTCAATGTTTTATTCAATAGTTCATAAAATCAAACAGGAACCAATATATACTATATCCCTAAAAATGTGATGAACATCACAAAAAATGACATGAATCAATTATAAATACCATGGTTAACAATTTTATCTAACATAATTATTTAAAATCAATCATCCCTTTATTATCTTAAATCATGCATATATTTAACCTATGTGTTATCCATGCCTTAATCATGTGTTCTTCAATAGTTATGATGAAAAATATAACCATTTTACAAAATTATTTTTCATGTTTCGTGATATCATTTAATACATGTTTCTAAAACATTAATGTGAAACTATTAAAAAAATAATCCTTAGATATACCACATAATCACAAGAAATTATAGAATATACTCAAAAATCATATACAAATATCACTCACTATGAAAAATACCTACGAGTATAAAGAATTAAAAATTATTAAGATATCAGCCTCACTAACTTAGGTATGCATAGGAAAATTTTATTTTACAATATAAAATGAATGTACAATGATTCTAATTTTATTCCCCTTATTTATTTATATAATATAGTGGTTTCTAGATAATTTCCTTTCTTAGCTTCATTTTTTGTTATCGTATTTCAACTATTTACCAATACCAAAACTTTTATGATAATATCAAAAATAAAAATATAAAAACATCAATATAAAGTTGTATTCCCCTATTAAACCCTCTTTTTTAACATATGATACTTTAATTTGGACCTATGACTCTCCTTGATCAATCACAGGTTATCCTAGATTTTTTAACTTTTATGTTTTGTAACCTAATTATTTAACATCATACTCAAATCCATTATAAATAATCATTAAATATAACATGTATTAACCATATCATATCACCTATGAGTGTCAAAATAGGTGTCTATTTATGACACTTTTTCATGCTATAGTGGAGGATCAAGCTAATAAACAATCCAACATTTTCAAGGTTACTACCCCTAGGTAAATTCTTTCTTTAGCCTACATCCACCTGCAATATTGATACATGAATATAATTTAAAGAAGAATAACATAATCACTACATTTCTAAAATTATTGAAAGTTATCCTAATCTTATACATTCCCAAAATATTTATCTATATTCTTTTCATTAAATTTACCTTATTATTATCAATAAAATATTCCATATTACCTCAAATAAAATAATGTTTTATCTATACCATTTAAATTATTATAATCCCAAACTTATCAACCCATAAATTATCCCCAATTAATATTTTAACCTATAAAATTTTCAAAACACTTATCTAATAACAACTATAAAACCCTATAGAAATTTTTATGTCAATTACATGATTTTAGAGAAACAATTTCATGATACTTCATTCCTAAGATATTTTAGGGTTATAGTTTTATAGAATTGGGAAAAAAAATAAACAAAAAAACATGTCAGTTTCAACTAATGAACAATTTTCCTTTATATAGTGAACTGATTAACTCAAAACAAATATTCAATATCTCCCACAATATAATATTCTATAAACATTGCATATATTAACTTTCATAATTTCCTTTTTAAATGTAATCATAATAAAATGATCAATATAGATCCCCAGTAAGCATAACCATAAGAGATAACAATCAAAGATCATAAATGAGCATAAGATTAGTATATGTGTATAATCAGGATACATAAGAAATATTTACCCAAAAGAGAATAGATCATATGATGGAATAAAGAATTTGATGAAATAAAAGTATAAAATTTCATAAAAAGTGGTATGAAAATGGTTTTTAAAACATCATGAAAATAAAAGTAACTTAGAAAGGTGTAAAAATCATATGAATCATTAACATTGTAAGAAAATTCATTCTTCCCAAAACTTTGTGAACGAATTCATTTTTATACCTGAAAACGTATAAAAAATAATTATTACCACATCAATATGATAAAAATATTTATTTCCATTATTGACTATATCATGAGATATCTACTTAATCTGATGCATAGGAGGTAAATTTTAGACCCCACCCATCATTAACATTACATATATGTTTTACATTAAATCTACCATAATCATATCTAATGAAACCCATTGATTATAAATGAGTTTCATATCCATTTAAATAGATTCATTTAAGGAATAAATTTATTTATATCCCAATTAACATGATAAAACCCTGGAATATTAACATGCATAATATTATAATAAAAAAATTATAGTTAGATACCATTCATGTAAAAATATGATATTTATACTCTATCTTTAAATGTTATACAATTTTAGTCAAAAACTTCACAAATCCATTTATAAATGGTGTATACATTAACACCCTTCAATCAAAGGAAGGAACGATAAATTTTTCACATAGGAACAACATTGGAAAATGATTTTTTCTTATTTATAATGTTTGGTTAGTAAAATAAGGCATCAATGATTTTTTAAATGTTTAGTCCTCCAAAATAGTATGAGAGAATTTAGAGGATAAATAGGAAAGTAAATTTCCAAGGAAATAGATATTCTTGAGATATAGTGGAAATGGATATGAAAACATAAAATATTTATTTTATTAAATAACCTTCACATTAACATAAAAGAAGAAGTTATCATTCTATTTATGAAGGTTTTTAATGATTTTATTAAAACTTATTAAAAATTTGATATTAAAAACAATCCTTTATAAAAGATAATTGAAAATAAAACAAATGTTATTTTAATAAAATTTTGATCTAGAAAATAAAACATTTTATTTTTAACTGTAATGGATGGGATCATTGTGAACTTACCTTTGCATATTTTTGAGGATCGTTGTTCTTGGAGGAGGTTTCTAAGTGGCTTAGATGAGTTTGGATATTAAATTCTTCAAGTAGGGTGAATAAAATCCATATAAAGTTTACATGTTATTTATGTGTGGGAAATATCTTGTTAAGAATGGTTTATGGGATGTTATACAGTGTTTATATTTTTGGGGTTAAATAATATAAAATGATTCATTTTTCGATGATTTCTAGCCCCTGGATTTTACATGAAATGTAAATTTTTTACTTGTTATGTAAATCTATTATACAGTACATCATTAAAAGGTTAAACCATAGACGTTTCTCACAAACCACGTGTATTTAGTTCCTACAACTCATTTCAGGGGACCAATGTCTCTTTCCTTCAGTGTTTTGAGATCCCATCAAATGGGGATTGATGCATAGATTCAATCATTGATATGTGGTGATTAAAGGTGTGTAATTTCTTTATTTTTATGTGTTTTATCCTGGATTTATCTTATTTTCCTCCCATTTATTCCATCCATATAATTTTATATGATCTCCCATGTTTTTAATGGGGTTTCTATTAGTTTATTTTCTGGTGTTTCTGTTGCATCATCCTTGGATGGATGTATTTTTTGTGGGAGAGGTGATTAAATATCGGTGACATGGTCTGTTCTCAGGCAAGGAAAACTAATGGATTTTGAGGTAGTCAATTTTTTTTATTATCTTTTATTTTCATGAAATTTTAAATAGATCATAAATTAACTGTTTGGATGGAAATGAAATTTTACTACAAATTATTTATCTAGATTAATGAATACGTCATGATCACATGTTTTTGATGTTGTTTCTTTATACTGTGATAGTTGTCTTCCTCTTGATATTATATATAGTGTGATATCTATGCCTTAATTTGTTACCATGTTTTTAATTCTATGTAATTTCATTTTTGTCTTGTTGTAAATTGGTAAATATCATAAAGGAAAAAATTAGTTTTCAATTAATTGTCTTATGAGTAATTAAAAAGGCATGATGGTAATTGAATTTTTATTATAATTAAATGACAATCAAATTGATACTCATGGAATGTGTAATTGTAAATATGATCATCCATGGAATTAATGGAATTTATAAATAATTTAAATCTTTTTTGATCTTTTTTTATTACAAATTAGAGGAATACTAATTTAAAATTTAACTTATCTAGGTTTGTTGAAACTAGAATAAATTGTAAGTGAATGTTTTTTCCTTTCATAGACATTTTTATCATGGTTTGTTATGATTCCAATAGTGTTAACCTATTAATAATGAATCAATAATTCAATATGGAATAATAACTCATTTTGTGATAAAAATAATTTATAGGTCTTGAGTGTCCCATTTTCTTGAGACGGTCGAATGCCTTGTTTTAGATCCATGATAGATTTTTTGTATTAGAAGGACAAATTCCATCTTTTGAGGACACAATTTACCTCTTGATTACATATTTTTTTCTACTACATACCAATGTTCTTTGGATACAATCCTTATGATATGATCCATATCTAGCCGAGCCTGGAGGGTTGAGTTTTTATATGTGGGTGGGGAGGTTTAGATGATGTGGTATCAAATGATGCATGTTATAGAGAGATGCATTGGCATATTCATGTGGGTTTCGATGATGGAACAAGAGATGATGGAACAAGTTAAATTTATTTTTACCAATTTATGTAATGTCTATAGCTAGTTTTCTCCCTTTTGAATTTGTTAAATGGTTGATAGACAAGTTTCTTATTTTATTTTCATTCATTTCCCCACTACTTGACGCAGATGGAGGTGCTTAGTTTCATGTTTACTCTTTTGATTAATGTAATTCAATATAATGTAATGTTGTACAATTATAGGGGTAAATTAATGTATAATTAATTATTTCATTGAAATAGATTATATAACTAAAGAAGTAATTAATGTAGCTCTTTTAAATGCTTATGTGTTAATAAGATATGTAGTCTTAGCAATGGGATTCCGGAGTCCAAGAAATATTACAAATAATTGAATCTATGAATAGGTTTTTCCCATATTGTGGTCATGAAATATACTATATCAGTTATTTTATGTTATTTCAAAGCTTCCCTACCCATTTCAATTAGGGAAACTAACACATAGAAAACTCTGGTATGTTGTTTTCCTCAATATCCCAATGGGAAGATGTATGGATAACTACACCCTCTAGCTGAGCTCTCTTCTCTTGGTATTTTCTTGTGCTGGTATGAACGGTGGTCTGTTTTACCGTATATATGTGTAGAGGGTTGTGAATTAATGTGATTATTTCACATACATATATTACCAAATTTAGTATCTAAAGTATTATTATACGTATAATAGGTATAGGCTAGGATATATTTTGGGACTTACTTCATGTATGGGTTGTAATAGATTGTGTTATAATACCAGGTGTTTGATATATATCAAACAAGATGTGGTGGACCCCATTAACTACTTGGTCACTATATGTTTATGAGGGTTGGATGATGTGGTCATGTGATGCACGAGATGTGTGTGGTAATTCCTTAACAAGTGTTCTAGGACATCCTATTTGGATGAGAGACGTTTAGGACACGTAATGTTAGAGAATAGTGGAAAATTAGTGGGGAATGGGGAGTGGGGTACCCTTGATGTTCTATTTTATATTGTATGCTCTTTTTAGGTGATATTTGTTGATATTTACCCATGGTAAGGCTGAGAACTTAAAATACCTATTTAGGTGAGTATTTTTTTTCTCTATTATTCAATAGAAATTAGAATTATGATGTTCAAGAAGATATGGGGAGTATCCTAGAAAGTATAAGATTATTGTCACATTATGTATATAATAAGTTGTTCTTTCAATTCATCGATAGATAGTTGGTGATTAGGATGGATTTTACTTGCTTGATGCTTAGCGGTAGTTGTTTGAGTTTCTTTGTAACTACTATTTTTTTCTTTTGGTACTTGTTGATTTCCATTCATTTTTTTGGTAATGTATGACATTGCATATTTTCACCTCGTATTTCAAATATATATTTATAAGTTGGTTTTTGTTGTTGTATCCCAATTATCTCTATCTTATGTGTGTTTCTCTTAGAGTCTATTGGCTCTTATATCCATATTTATTATAACATCGGTGATAGTCTCCAACCTAGGTCCTATTGGAGGTGGATCATGGGTTGTCACCATCTCTCTCCCATAATTTTGGTATTATTGTGGGGAGGGGGCTATGACATGAAAGGATGGGAATAATTATTTTTATAATTATGAAGGAATCATTTATTGGAAAATGGAAACATAAAAATAGTAAAATCAGAAACTTCTGAAAAGATTGTAATGGTAATACAACTTTCATAAGGGATTACACATCCTTAGGTTTCAAATTACATATTTTAATATCCACAAGATAGAATATATGGATGAGGGAAAACTATCGTTAAAGAGGATGAGAATTATTCTCAACAGTGATATGATTTTGGGGAAAAAAATATTCAAGGTAGAATATTTTATTTAAAAGTCAATTACTATTAAAAATGAAGATAATTTACTATGAAATAAAATATTATGTTGTAATAGTCCATGTATATACTAAAGAAGTTTTGAAAGAGGCATTACAATGTATGAAAAATAGATTTGAGTTATCAGAATACATTACAACTTTTCTAAAGTATGGATAAAAAAAATATAGTAGTGGTATCATGAAATTGACATTAAAATAAAAGTAAATGAAATAAAATTTTAATAATTTAATTCAAAAAGAATTGAATACACCATATAAAATAAAACATGGTTCATAATATCAACCATGCCTCATGGATTTGTGAATTGAGATCAAGAAACCCTTACACCATTGTTTTAATTTTAATTAAAAACCCATGAAGTGTATAACATGAGATGGATTTGAAAATTATATATATTAAATTAAAAAAATGAAAAAATTAAATGTATTTTCTATATAAAAACTGAAAAAGGAACAAGTGCTAAATTAACATCATATATCTATGAAGACAATTTGAGATACAAAAAATGCATACCTTGTTTCCCCGATTAATAGAATGCACTCCATGATCATATATATCAAAAATATATATCTTAATATTATATTTTGTAACCTTATTCACATTAATTAAATTTTATATACTAATTTTATGATTATTTATTATGAATATGTTAATAATTTATAGCTTATGTTTACCATCGGGAGTTAGTGGTTTAAATTGTTTCAAGAATGCTTTATGATGACAACTTTAGTGCCTAATATTTGAAATAAATTACATAATTACTCTATAATTTAAATTTTTATAACAAATTTTTTACCTTTATTTAAAAACAACTCATATCATTTCTGAATTTTTTCAGTTATGTTGCGTGAAAATGGAATCGATATTATCTTATTTTCCTATTTTTAGTGATGAAATATGATTTTTGTAAAATTAAGTTAAATACATAATATAAAAATTAAAGAACCATAAACCAATTTTTATTTTTTTTAATTACTATTATTATTATTATTATTATTCCCATATTTATTCATGATATGTTTTTATAGAATCATTAATATTGGTGGTTAAACCCACCCAAAACATAACCCACTATAAATCGATGACTGAGTGTGGTTAATGCGGTGTATAATATCAAAATGTCATTAGAATAAATATATTAAATATATTTTTTTAATTTTTTTAATAAAAATTTAATATGATTGGATAAATATTGAAAATCAAGTTGATAAATAAATAATATCACTTCGTGGTGGTAGTAGTCCACACAACAGTTAATTAACGTTACATTTCCCTAATAATAATAGGGATTCAATGTGGATTATAATTTATCCCACAATAATAAAAATTATATTAAATATTTCATGTATATTTTTAAATTTCATCAATATTACCACTATAGAGAGGCGGTGGTGAAAATTGGAAGACGCTGCTTCATGGATGTGGTTATACACACAAATGTACGATCATCATTATTTTTTTAAGATGATGGTAAAGAATAAATAATGATTGTTAAATTAATATAATTATAAAAAAATAAATCATTATGTTATAATGTATATAGGGATTAATAAAAAATGTAAATATGGAATAAAACTAATGATTATAAAGACACTTATGTAGAAGAAATTAATCTTCTCTTGAAAGCCTCCTTGATTTTGAAGGGGTTTGGGAAATATTAAGGACCCAAGGGCTCAATATTGTGGTAGAGGGTTCAAGGATATGTAAATTTTTAGTGTTTTAGGAATTGTTTAAATTAATTATTGTTGAATGAAGTGGTGGAAGTGTCCCATTTTATATGTGAAGAACGTGAAATTTTTTGAGTACCCATTGCTTTTTGAAAATGTAATGTCACTCTTCGGGGGTAAAATGTTCCAAAAGTATAAAATATGGCATGAATATAGTAATTGGGCCAATAATTCTCTCCAACACGCATTTTTAAGACAATATAGAGTGATTGATGATTTTTTTATCTTTTTTCACTTTTACCCTAACATACATTTACCTTTATTAATAAATTTCATCCATCAAAATTAATTTTAATGACCAAAATTATAATTTTACTTAATAAATAATTAAAAAAAATCTAATTTAAAATTTTTAAAATTAATTTATCAATAATAATTATAGTTAAAAAAATAATTATATTATTGGTCCACATGACACATAAAAACGTTTTTTATGTGTATTTTGTGATTAAATTTTTTATATAGCACATATTTTTTAATTATTTTTATTTTGATGAAATGAATTGATTTATTTATATAAAATAATGGTTATGTGAACTCTAAATATATCCAAAATCAAATATCACCATTAATAAATTTAGTTAAAATAAAATACTGGGAGTTGTGTTTTAATAGAAATAAAATGTCACCTATGTTCTACAAATTAAACATTGGTTTTTTAAGGTCAAACTAATATTATAACATTCTTATTATTAATCCATAATCATGTTTTTAATCAATTATAATGTTTTACTAACTTCTATGCCCTCCTCTGATATTGATAAAGTAACAATATTTACTATTTCATGGAAAAATGAATTTTACTGTTCAGAAAAAAAATGATTATTTAAAATAAATATTAGAAATAAACTCTAACAAAATTTTAAAACTACGAATTAAAAAAATAATAATAAATAATTTATAAATTTTATATATTCATTTTACTAATTTAAACACAAAATTTAAAACAATTTATTTAATAATTTATTTTTAAAACATTTGTTGTTCTAAAAAGTATTTCATTTTAATTTATAATTTTGTTAATGATATTATATATGTTAATATGATGATGTATTATATTTTTTAATTTAAAAGTGGTTAAATAAATTTATTAGGAGAAAAAAATATAATACTTTAGAAGTTATTATTTGAGAAAGAATAATTAATTTTAATATTAAATCAAAATTTTCATTTATCCTCAAAATGTATATATCATTTTATTTAATTGAGGTTTTATTTTTATTATATTAATAATATTCATATAATTTATTATGTCTCAATTTGGTTTAGTTTTTCCTGTGAAATAAGCTATTAAACATTCTATTTATTTATAAAAAAAATATATTTCAAAATCTTGAGTCATTACATGGATTGACTTTCTCTACATAAATATAATATCAATTTTTGGGATATAGAAATCATATTTGATATCTCAAATCAACCTTTTATAGTATAATGGTTTAATCAAAACTAGGGACTCCCAGAGGAAATTACTTTAATTAGTTCATTCTAAATACCCAAACATTTTGGGTATTTAGCTTAAATAGATAGATAGAAACTCAATATGTTTGATATAATGATTGGGAATGAAGATGTTGATATTTTTTCAAATGAGTATCAGTGTCTTGTATGGCTCTGTTCTGGCATGGTTGGATCCCCCGAGTGATTTCATCCTCCAATAGAGTTTTTTCCTCTCATGATGGAGTGTTGCATCTCAGCCCCATATTCATTCTCCATCCACCCCCTTGCTTATACATCATTTCCATCATCGATTCCACTTCAGAATTGTTCTCTTGGGTGGATCTATCTCGTTCGACATCCCGATCTTCATGTGTGCTTCTTTGATGGTGACAATTTGACAGCCTGTTGGCTCTTCCCGGGCTACCTCTTCTATGCTCTGACCATGGTGTTTTCTCTGAAGTTTTAGAGACATTATCTCATTGGTGAGCGCTTTTTTGTTTTCACCAATCATAAGATCTCGAGGTATGTTTTCTCCCACTATGACTTAAACTTGCGACATCATCTATGGATGGAGCTCATACAGGAATACGACTTGGAAATATCATATACCTGTGGGAAAAGGAATGTTGTAGCTGATGCACTGAGTAAGAAGTCACGTAGTGATTCAGTGTGTGAATCTGGTGATTCCTAGAGAGTTATAAAAGAACATTCAGTATTACATCTCAATATGATAGAATTTAGGGATAAATTTTGTCTTTTCATATGACAGTGGTGTCATCACTGGTGTTGTAAGTAGAAGAGACCTAGTTGGGGGATCTAATGGTAGAGGTCTGGTGAGATTGAGTTGTTTGTGGTGAGGCCCCTAATGGTTGGTCTGAGTATAAACAACACCGAGTTTTGTAACACGGAAAGATATTTGTTCCTCTAGAAACACACAAGACAGCTCTTATAGAGTTATATAGTTCTCCATTAACAGTTCATATTGGCATGAAAAAGATGAACTGAGCCTTGAAGAGTCTGTTTTGGTAGCCTAGGTTGAAGCATCCAGTTAAAGAGTTTGTGTCTCAATATATGGTCTGCCAGAAGGTCAAGGAAAAGCATAATGTCCTCAGTGGTCTACTCCAGCCATAAGATATACCCCAATGGAAGTTGGATGACATCTCAATGGACTTTGTTACCCGTTTACCTCAAGCTCTGGGAGGAAATGATGCTATTTGGGTTGTAGTGGACCTATAATTCCCCAAACTTAAACCTTACTTAATCTTGAGTTACTTCAAGAATACACATTGAGGATCTTTTCAGGTTTAGAGTTTTAGAGAATTAGATCATAAAACTTGCATTACATTCCACATTTAAACAAAGTGGTTACATAAAATATAGTACTCATTTTTCCCATCAACAGAAACATATTTAAAATAAAACATGGATTATTTATTGACACTTCCTTGACACTATCATCACATCATGTACCTTTCCCTTGACCTGGGAAAAGCATTTAAAAAACATGGGATGAGCATAAAAACCTCATTAAGGATATAAATGTTTGAAATGAAAACATTAGTCCATGCATGAAATCATACTTTACTCATAAAACATAATCACAAACCTCATCAAATCATGAATAAATCATAGAAATCATAATACATAAAGGTAACTTGAGGAATTCATAACATTCATACATAGGGAGTAAACCTCTTGGTTACGTTTGAAATAACCATCATTGCATATTCCCTAAATCTCTTCAGAGAAACCTTAACGTTTAACTCCTTCGTGTTACCCAATGCATTGGAGATCTATATCGGGCTCACCTGCCCTTAGTTTATCACGAAACCACCCATCTTCATAATAATGCCCAAGAACCACAACATAATTGTATCACATAAAACATGCATAAAGGAAACATAACATTTCCACTATTCAATCACAAGATATCAATACAACATATTGATATAAAAACATTATGAAAACCATTTTCAATACCAAAATAAAATAAAATTAAAATATGGTATTTATTTTTCATTCAAAAAAAGTTATGGCGTGTAGAGGAATCTGAAACTCAAATAATGGTCATGGCGGCGGAGAAGTCGTTGTCGCAGCATACGTACGACAAAAAAACGTTCATTTTGTCATTTAGTAAAATGCTTCGTATAAAAAAATATTCCTTTTGAATAAGCGTAAAAGTCAGAAAGGTTTATACATCGTATAAACGAATGTTGTGTATAAAACAAAATATGCCTCAATGAATGGGGATTGAGAGGAAGTTCCATACAAAGATCATTTTTTTAAATAAAATAAATATATTATGAGTATTTACTATAATTACACATAAAGAAAGTAAAAATACAAGATAGGACATAATAATATCATGACATAATTTGAAATTAATAGATGAACCCAAAGAACGAAAATTTGGTTAAGAAGTTCCCTTCAAAAATTTGACAGCCTAACGACGTCACTTCAAAATTTAGAAAATGTTTTTTTGAGAGATAAAAATGGTATCTCATCACTTGGACATAAAATTTACATCAATAAAGATATAGAAGAACATATCCCAACATTACAATATGTAAATTAAAAGACCCAACAAAAGAAGTCTTTAAAAAGAAGAGGGTGAAAGGTTCCCTTACCGACTAGGGTATCTTTCGAAACATACACCCCATGAAAGAAGGACAATAAAACATTGATATAAATACTCATAAAAGAAAGTATATTACACAAAGAGTAGAATAATGTTCAGTACATATACCACTCAAATGAAATGGTGGAAAATGTATCATAAATCTCACGGGAATAAAAGTGAGACGAAAAATCCCTTACGAAAACTCATCAGCCTAACGACGCCACTTAAAACATCCAAAAATGGATTGATGAGATCAAATAGGGTATCTCATCATATTAACATAAAATTTACAGCAAGAAGAAAATATAAAATAACATCCCCCAACATAACAAATAAGATCTTAAAATAAGTGACATAAAGGAGAGTACTTAAAATGAAATAGAGAGGTTGGATCTCTTACGAAAATTCGGCAGCCTAACGGCGCCACTCAAAACCTCCAAAATGGATTGATGATATAAAATAAGGTCTCTTCATCATATTAACATAAAAAGTACAGTATGTTTAATATAAAATAACATACCAATCATAAGAAATATGAGCTTAAAAGGAATGACATAAAAGAGTGTACTTAAAAAGAAAGAGAGGGGTATGATCCCTTACCACGTATCCGACTTGACTCGTCCTTTCTTTAATCTCCTGAATAATAAATTTGAGTTAATTTATACTTTCTGAAGAACCTTTTTAATGTTCATTATTCCTTTTATATAACTTATTACCATGTCATGAACACTATGTAATTATTTATGTTAATAACGGTCGTTTTAACGATCATTGCTACTTGAGTCAAAAATAAACTCTTTATAATTACAAGTTTGTTCATGGGGTAAAATATCCATTATATCAAGAATTATATTAATTATGTAGATATCATATATATCATATATATCCATTATATACATGCATTTATAATATCACATAACATTTAGAGTTAAGAAATGAAATGCACAGTTCACGGAGACGGTAATCCGTATGTACGCATGAATGCTACTTCCATTTCTATTTCATATTTAATGGAATTAAAACATAATGATACATAATTGTATTATAATTCCAGTATGGTATCATATATAATATCATTAAATATATCCTTTATACGTAACACATATGGTATTAACGAATCAAATCACTTTGAGGGGGCGGTAGTCCGCAATTCCTAAAATGAAGATTTCGCGTTTACCCATAATGGAAACCATAAAGGTGTGACATAAATAAAAAATACAGAAGTTTAAGGAAAACATAAACATATTATATATCATATATAAATATAGTGACATCATAATGGCCACCTTTGAAGGTGTTAAGAGAATATTGAACAATCATCGTTTCGTGAGGCAGAAATTCACCATCCATAGAAACAATATGTTCCTTAACCATTATATGTAGTTGTGTGTAATTGTAGCACTAATACTTCTTATAAAAACATCATAGTATATAAAAGATACTTTTTTTGTTACAAAATAAATGAATAAAAAGCGTTTAGGGGGTTGTATAAGAAAAATAAAACAAAATAGCACAAGTGAAGACGTTACCTTAAAATCGGGTAACTCCCTTTGGTTTGAACCCAATGGGATTCTTGAACAGATTCTTACCTAAGTTAAGGTTTCTAGGATTAGGAGAGGGATTTGGAGAGACAAAATGATCAGATCATGGCCGAGTAAAAGGCTTGAGAGGTGTGGGTAAAGAGGTAGAGGTGGGGCCTTTTATAAGAGGAGAGGAGGGCACTCTTGGAAAAGTATAAAATGTTACTTTATTTTCAAATGAGTTTCGGATTTTAAAGGTCCCACATTGATGTATTTCGAGGATAAGGTGATAAGAGTTCACAATCCACCCATACAATTGGTTTTTGACATGTGTAGGTCTTAGATATTACGTTATCGTTTCATTTTATTGAAATCGTTAAATAATGAGGTAATCGCTGCATCATCATGATGTCATAAATAATTTAATTTCTTTAATGTATAAAAATTATAAAAAAATACTATGATGTATGAAATATTTTTATATTTACAATTAATATTTATAGAAAAAAACCTGACTTGTATAACTCTGTGTAAAAATTGTTTTAGTAAAACAATACATGTTTGTGTCATTTTTACTTTTACTTTAAATAAAAGGCATAAATGTCATTATCTTACTCAAGTGGCTCCATGGGGTCCCAAAACTCGACCCATGGGTTTTCTTGGCCGGCCATTACTCATCCAATATGGTTAGGACAAGTGTCAAGATATTTTCATCTTATTATAATATCATTTTTACCTTAAATTACACTAATTACCTTTAATCGCGATTAATAAAACTTAAAAGTTACGTTTCATCAAAAATTATTTTCACCCCATTGAACCACATTTTACTAAATAATGAAAATAATTTATATTGGATTTTTGAAATTCCAATCACAGAAGTGGTAAAGTTCTATTTAAACGAAAAATCAGTTTTTGTAACTACCACTTTGTGGTTTCACTATTCATCAAAAATTAAGGTTTTTTCAGAAAAATACCAAAAAATCACCCTAAGTTATATTTTATATTCTGAATTCAAAAATGATGTATTTTTTACCAAATTCATAACATAGAAGTTGCATTAATTAATTTTATAATTAAATCCCTCTGTCAAATCAAATAGCGTGTTTTTAAGAAACAATATCTATCAAAAGGTTGACACTCGATTATGTCCAATATCAATGAGATATTAATTACAATGACCAAAATTGGATTAAATGGTAAAAATATATTCTAATTTCACTTTAAAACCAATTAAAAATATAATCTAATCATATAATTAAATTAGATTAAAAAGAGGTTTTGAATTAATACAACATTTTTCACTATTCATTAAAAAATGACCATTATTGGAAAAAAACAAAAAAATTACACAAAGTAAATTATGATATCCCAATTATAAAGAAGAATTTTATTTTATCTAATATAACACATAAAATTGTCAAAAAGTGGATTTAAAAGAGGTTCGCCATCAAAAGGTGGTTAATCGACCTTTTAAACAATATTAGAATGTTTACGCTTAGAATTGGATTCATTCGCATTTTTAATCCTCTAACATTTATTTTAAAAGGTAAAAATACTTGAAAACATATATAATAATTTTGTAGTTAGTTATGTTCATTCCCATCATTACAACGGCTAAGTTTTAACTACCATTTAAAATAAAATTATTTTGTTATTAGAGTGCAACGTAAGATTTCAAAGGAACTCGTTGTTGCGTATTGGGTAAGCCATCGAGCATAACGTTCCCTTTAAATTAATATTAACATTTTATTCAAAAATAGGAATAAATATAAAAATTTAATATTCTTTATTTAATTGGGGTGTTATATCCTTCCCCCCTTTTGGGAATTGCGTCCTCGCAATTTTAAAATTGGGTTCAGAAACATCATTGAAAGTTTTACATCGGAACAAGAGTCAGTAAAACAATCACTTTAAAAGAATGAAAGAGAAGTACAGAGGTCACCCAAGTTAACCCATACTATGATTCAATGTAGGAAAACATGGATATGGAAGAAAAAGCAAAGGCTTATGCTTTGAGGGAGAGTGATAGAAAACATGTTTAGGAGAAAGTTAATCACAATAAAATCACAAACTTGTGGTGGGTTAAACTGTATTCAATTCCCCACTAGGAAAAGTTAATAGACAACATTTTTGTTTTAAGTTACTTTTCATTGAGGAATTTATATTTGAGCTTAAGGAAACAGACTTACTTGTCATGTTGACTTTCAACTTTTACTAGATTTCTTACACAAACTCATACTTTCCCCAAAAGATGAGTATTTCGGAAGACTTGTTCGCATTAGGAGTACCATAATCAACCTCTTGAGAATCACCTAATCCACAAAAGAGAACTATATATTTCCCACATCTTTAGACCCTTAACAAAAAGAAAATTGTTAGAACAAGATTAGATAAACCAGAAAAGGATAACCCTTTATAAAATGAAAACCTATTCTTAATCTCCAAAATTTGTCCAACAAAACCCATAGTCCAACGAGGACCATTCGGTAAACAATTATCCATAAAATTCATCAAAGTAAACCAAATAATATTTAATCCCAAATATTTGAAGGATTTAGTCACATAGTCTTACAAGGTACAAATTAACACTTATCTCCAAATAACATCAGTTTCTCTAAAAGTCTCATATCGAAAACTAATTAACCTAATCACATATCCTCCATGATAAGTTAATAATTTCCATAGATAACCCAAAATCAACTTAATCTTAATTCATAAAACCATCTAACTAAAATGAATTATTCAAACGAACCAGGGAATTCTTGTAGTCCAGTGGTAGGCGACAAATAACAGTCGAACTTTGGTTGTGGGTTCGATTCCTACAGCTTTGTTCGACGTGACGGGTTGTCACTTGGTCTGCGTGTTGTCCTTTTTATAAAACTCCAAAAATAACCCTAACATGTTTTAACCTCAATAGTTTTTTTATACATCTCATTTTCATCTAAATTCATTACGATCTCAACATCTTAATTCTTGAAGTCTTATTTCACCACCATAAAATAAAATGATTCCCAAACTGAATAACCACATACCTTGATCATGGCGTCCACTCGGTTTCATCGTCATCTTGTTCACATAGGTAGAAGTCCCATGAATTACAACAATGATTTATAGATCCTTCAAAATCATTTTCTTCCTCTATCCAAATACACCTTGTACATAATGGGTTATATGGGTGTTCACAGAAAAAAAAGTTTTGGAAAATAATCATGTATGACATATAATTTCAAAACATCTGATAAAACATGATTTCTATAAAATAGTCTGACCGAAATTGAGTTGAAACATTCAATTAATGGTCCTTTTAAAATACCATATGTATGGGCTGAGAGACATTATTTCAAAAGAAAATATAAATAGGTTGCACAAGGGTCTCCTTCTTTAGCACCATTTTTAAAATCATAATATGCCTCAAAATCATGTGATAAGGTAAAATATCTGAAAATGCCTTGATAATATTTACCTTTCTTGAAAATATGAGAATATTGTGAAAATAGGATTTGATTAAATACATCCCATTATCCACAATGATATCAAGATATATTGGAGGTGTTTGATATCTCAATCAACTGCTTGCAAGTGAGTTGTATGCTAGAAAAAGTTTCACAATCTTCCGAACATGTCTTTGCAAAAATTATTGCAAGCATGTCATCTGGAAGAGATAAGAATGTCATTTGATATCCTCCTCCTCCCATTTGTAACTGACTTTCCTTGATCTGAAAAAGATAGAAAACAATGATATAACTGAAATAATAGACCTAATGACTAACCATGTGTTTAATGAAATCTTATAATCCCAAAAGACGTCTAAACCGACCTCTGATACCAACTATAAGTCCCCAACCTTAAAACTTACTTAATCATGAGTTATTTCAAGAATACACGTTGAGGATATTTTCAGGCTTAGTGTTTTAGAGAATTAGATCATAAAACATGCATTGCATTCCACATTTAAACAAAGTGGTTACAAAAAAGATAGTACTCATTTTTTCCATCAATAGAAACATATTTAAAATAAAACATGGAATCTTTCTTGACACTTCCTTGACACTATCATCACATCATGTACCTTTCCCTTGACATGTGAAAATCATTTCCAAAACATGGGATGAGAATAAAAAGCTCAGTAATGGATATAAAAGTACGAAATGAAAACATTATTCCATGCATGAAATCATACTTTACTCATAAAACATAATCACATACCTCATCAAATCATGAATAAATCATAGTAACCATAATACATAAAGGTAACTTGAGGCATTCATAACATTCTTACGTTGGGAGTAACCCTCTTGGTTATGTTTGGAATACCCACCACAGTATATTCCCTAAATCTCTTCGGAGAAACCTTATCATTTTACTCCTTCGCGTTACCGAATGCATTGGAGAGCTATATCGGGCTCACCCGACCTTAGTTTATCACAGAACCACCCATCTTCATAACAATTCCCAAGAACCATAACATAATCGTATCACATAAAAGATGCATAAAGGAAACATAACATTTAAACTTTTCAATCACAATATTTCAATACAACACATTGATATAAAAACATTATGAAAACTATTTTCAATACCAAAATAAAAGAAAAGTAAAACATGGTATTTATTTTTCATTCAAAATATTTTATGGCTTGTAGAGGAATCCGAAACTCAAATAATTTCATGGTGGTGGAGAAGTCGTTGTCGCCGCATACATACGACAAAAAAAAAACATTCCTTTTGTCATTTAGTAAAATGCTTCATATAAAAAAATTCCTTTTTAATAAGTGTAAAAGTCAAAGGGGTTTATACACTGTATAAGAAAAAGTTGTGTATAAAACAAAATATGCCTCAATGAATGGAGATTGAGACGAAGTCCCATACAAAGATTATTTTTTAAAAAATAAAATAGATCTATTATATGTATTCACTATAATTACACATAACTAAAGTAAAAAATACAAGACAGGAAATAATAATATCATGACATAATTTTAATGTAGGAGATTAACCCAAAGAACGGAAATTGGGTTAAGAAGTTCCCTTACAAAAATTTGACAACCTAACGGTGTAACTTCAAAATTTTGAAAATGTGTTAATGAGAGATAAAAATGGTATCTCGTCAATTGTAAATAAAATTTACATCAATATGGATATAGAATAACATATCCCAACATTAAAATATGTAAATTAAAAGACCCAACAAAAGAAGTCTTTAAAAAGAGGAGGGTGAAAGGTTCCCTTACCGACTTGGGTATCTTTCGACACATACACCCCATGAAAGAAGGACAATACAACATTGATGTAAATACTCATAAACTAAATTATATTTCACAAAGAGTATAATAATGGGCAGTACATATACCACTAAAAGGAAATGGTGGCAAATGTAGCACAAATCTCACGGGAATAAAAGTGAGACGAAAAATCCCTTATGAAAACTAGGCAGCCTAATGACGCCACTTAAAACATCCAAAAATGGATTGATGAGATAAAATAGGTTATTTCATCATATTAACATAAAATGTATAGAAAGATTAATATAAAAGAACATCCCCCAACATAACAAAGAGGATCATAAAATAAGTGACATAAAGGAGAGTACTTAAAAAGAAAGAGAGAGGTTGGATCTCTTACGAAAATTCGGCAGCCTAACCGCGCCACTCAAAACATCCAAAATGGATTGATGACAGAAAATAGGGTCTCTTCATAAAATGATCATAAAAAGTACAGTAATATTAATATAAAATAACATCCCAATCATAATAAAGATGAGCTTAAAAGGAATGACATAAAAAAGTGTACTTAAAAAGAAAGAGAGGGGTAGGATCCCTTACCTCGTATCCGACATGACTCGATCATTCTTTAATCTCTTGAATAATAAAAATGACTTAATTTATAATTAATTAAGAAAATTTTTAAAGTTAATTATTCCTTTTATATCACTTATTACAATTTCATGAACACTATGTAACTATTTACGTTAATAACGGTCGTTTTAACGATCATTGCTACTTGAGTCAAAAATAAACTCTTTATAATTACAAGTTTGATCATGGTGTAAAATATCCATTATATCCAGAATTATATTCATTATTCAGATATCATATATATCATATATATCCATTATATACATGCATTTATAATATTACATAACATTTAGAGGTAAGAAATGAAATGCACCATTCGTGGAGACGGTAAGCCGTACGTACGCATGAATGCTACTACCATTTATATTTCATATTTAATGTAATTAAAACATAATGATACATAATAGTATTATAATTACAGTATGGTATAATATATAATATCATTAAATCTATCCTTTATATGTACCACATATGGTATTAATGAATCAAATCACTTTGAGGGGGTGGTAGTCCGCACTTCCTAAAATGAATATATCGCGTTTACCCATTATGGAAAACATAAAGGTATGAAATAAATGGAAAATACAGAATATTAAGTAAAACATAAACATATTATATATCATATATAAATATAGTGACATCTTAATGTCCACCATTGAAGTTGTTAAAAGAATATTGAACAATCATCGTTTCGTGAGGCAGAAATTCACCATCCACAGAAACAGTATGTTCTTTAACCATTAGATGTAGGTGTCTGTATGTGCAGATCGAATTATTCTTATAAAAACATCCTAGTATATGTAAGATACTGGTTTTGTTACAAAATAAATGAAAAAAAAGTGTTTAGGGGGCTGGATAAGAAAAATAAAACAAAATAGCACATATGAAGACGTTACCTTAAAATTGTGTAACTCCCTTTGGATTGAACCAAAAGGGTTTCTTGAGGAGCTTCCTGCCTAAGGTAAGGATTATAGGATTAGTATAGGGATGGGGAGAGAGACAATTATCAGAGATTGGCCGAGCCAAAGGCTTGAGAGGTGTGTTTAAGGAGGTAGAGGTGGGGGCCTTTTATAAGAGGAGAGGAGGGAACTCATGGAAAGGTATAAAATGTTACTTTATTTTCAAATGTGTTTCGGATTTTAAAGGTCAAAAATTGATGTATATCGAGGACAAGGTGATAATTGTTATAAATCCACCCATCCAATAGGTTTTTGACATGTTTAGGTCTTAGAGTTTACATTATCGTTTCATTTTATTTAAATCATTAAATAATGAGGTAATCACTGCATCATCATGATGTCATAAATAATTTAATTTTTTAATGTCTAAAAATTATAAAAAAAATACTATGATGTATTAAATCTTTTTATCATTACAATGACTATTTATAGTAAAAAATCTGACTTGTATAACTCTATGTAAAAAATGTTTTATTAAAACAGTACATGTTTGTGTCATTTTTACTTTTACTTTAAATAAAAGGCATAAATGTCATTATCTTACCCAAGTGGCTCCATGGGGTCCAAAAACCCACCCCATGGGTTTTATTTGTCGGACATGACTCTTCCAATAGGGTTAGGACAAGTGTCAAGATATTTTTATTTTATTATAATATCATTTTTACCTTAAATCACATTAATTACCTTTAATCGCGATTAATAAAACTAAAAAGTTACTTCTCATCAAAAATTATTTTTCATCCCATTGAACCACATTTTAAATGATAATGAAAATCATTTATATTGTATTTTTGAAATTAAAATTACAGAAGTGGTAAAGTTCCATTTAAATGAAAAATCAGTTTTTGTAACTACCACTTTGTGGGTACACTATTCATCAAAAATTAAGGTTTTTCAGAAAAATACCAAAAATTCACCCTAAGCTATATTTGATATTCCGAATTAAAAAATGATGTATTTTTTTACCAAATTCATAACATATAATTTTCATTAATTAATTTTATAATTAAATCCTGCTGTCAAATTAAATAGCGTGTTTTCAAAAACAATATCTATCAAAAGATTAACACTCGTTTATGTTCAATCTCAAAGTGATATTAATTACAATGACCACCATTGTATTAAATGGAAAAAATATATTCTAATTTCACTTTAAAACTAGTTAAAAGATAATCTAATCATATAAATAAATTAGATTAAAAAGAGATTTTGAATTAAAATACAACATTTTTCTCTATTCATTAAAAAATGAACTTTATTGGAAAAATACCAAAAAATTACACAAAGTAAATTTTAATGTACCGATTCTAAAAAAGAATTTTATTTTGTCTAATATAACACATAAAATTTTCAAAAAGTGGATTTAAAAGAGGTTCGCCAACAAAAGGCGGTTAATCGACCTTTTAATGAATATTAGAATGTTTACGCTTGAAATTGGATTCATTCGCATTTTTAATCCTCCAAAATTTATTGTAAAAACTAAAAATACTTGACAAACATATATAATCATTTTGTAGTTAGTTCTGTTCATTCCCATCATTACAATGGCTAGGTGTTAACTACCATTTAAAATAAAATTATTTTATTATTAGAGTGTAATGTAAGATTTCAAAGGAACTCGTTGTTACGTATCAGGTAATCCATCGAGCATAGCATTCCATTTAAATTAATATTAACATTTTAGTCACAAATAGGGATAAATATAAAAATTTCATATTATTTATTTACCTGGGGTGTTACAGGACCATTTCTGAAATTAACCCACTTTATAGAAATCAAGGAGTTGATCCTAGTGGAATTTTGTCCGTTCAGTATCTAGAGGAGGTGGTGAGAATCCACATATAAGGAATCAACCTTAAACATTACTTAATCTTGAGTTAAATCAAGAATTCACATTGAGTATCTTTTCAGGTTTAGATTCTTAGAGAATTAGGCCATAAATATTACATATCAACTTGAATATTACAAAGTAGACACTTCTACTATAACCAATTTTTCACAACAATAAAACTACTTAAATAAAACAAGAGTTATTTTATTGATATAAATCATCTTAAATACTTCCCCTCTTTTACCCTTCCTTATAAGCTCTAAAATCATTTCAAAAACATGGGATGAGCATAAAAAGCTCAGTAAAGGTAACAAAATAAGGTAACGAAACATTAACCCATCAGTAAATACAAATCAATGGAACCATAATTCTCAATCATAATATACCTTCTGAAATAATAATATTTATTAATAACAAATAGTAATCCTAAATCACAAAAGTAACCTGAGGAATCCATATCATACTTATATTGTAGCTATCAAAGTGATATAGGGTGTAACATTTGGAATACCCATCATAGTATATTACCTAAATCTCTAAGGAGAAACATTAATGTTTACCTCCATCATGTTACCTAATGCATTGGAAAGATATCTCGGGATCACGCACCTTAGGTTTATCACAAATTCACCAATATATGTAAATAATTTCCAATAGAAATAACATATTCATAACACATAACACATTAATAAAGGAAATATAACATTTCCACATTCCAATCATGATATATCAAATCAAGATATTGAAATAAAGAATGCTTTATTAAATCATTTTCCAAACCATTTCAACAATTAATAAAGATATTTTTTTAATCAAAGTGTCCCATACCACTTTGATGCTTGAAAAGGAATTATCATTTGAAAACATTAATGTCTATATAAAAAAATAAATCCTAAAAACCCTTTTGAAAACATGGACATTAATGAGAAATATTTAGAATAATTAATCTTTAAAAAAATTAAAACAATATTTTATTTAGTGAGTTTTTTACAAAATGAGAGACACTTGAATACAAATAATTGAGGAATAAAATTTAATCAGATCGTTATAATTTCATGAGAATAAAGGGATTTATGATAAAATATTCCAATAGAAAGTATATAAACCATATAAGAGTGAACTGGTTCATAACAACAATGATGTTTCAATGGAATTTAAATTGAGACGAAATTCCTTATAAAAATGGTATCCCTTGATTAAGGAAAAATAAATTACATAATAATGTGTGAAAATATAAATACTCTCAATATTATTGGATATTTAGTGTAAATAAATCAGAAGAAATCTACACATGTTCCCTTTAAGACAAAACCAATTACTTGTATGTTTAACTCAATAAATGGAAATTGAGTTAAAATTACTCTTATCAAGTTCATTCTGATGACCTAAGAATTTATCGATGGAGTGATTATGTGTATCAAAAGTATATCCAAAAAAAGGGGAGTGGAGATTACTACATAAATTAATAAACAATGATTCTACACATAATTATATCATGTCATAATTATGAATTATAATATTAAACCAAGGAATGGAAATTGGTTAAAAAGTTCTCTTATAGAAATTTGACAGCCTAACACAGTCTCTTTAAAATTCAAAAAATGATTTTATGAGATAAAAAAGGGTATATAATTACATGGACATAAAATTTATAGCAATAAGAATATAGAATAACGTATCCCAACATAGAAATATGTAAATAAAAATATATAACAAAAATAATCCTTTTAAAAAGAGGAGGGTGAAAAGGTTCCCTTACCGATTTGGTAACTTACGAAACATACACCCCATGAAAGAATGGTAATTCAATGAAGATGAAAATACACATAAATTGATGTTTATTACATAAATGATACAATCGTGGGAAGTACATCCATCACAAAAAAATAAAATAGTGGAAAATATATCATGAATCTTATAGGAATAAAATGTGAGATGAAAACCCCTTACAACGTTGTAATCAATTGAGCCGTATGACCAAAATTAAATAACCACAAAATGAATCACAGAATAACCTGAATTTAAAGTGAATCATGATAATATATATCAAATGGAAGTACCCAATACACCAAATGAAATAAATAAGTGGCGAACAATATAAATATCAGGGAATTGAAAGTGAGATAAGAAATCCCTTACCTCGTGTCTGACTTGACTTGTTTGTTCCTTGGTCTTCCTTTAATTCCAGAAACTCCCATTGGTTTGACCCAAAAGGACTTCTTGAAGTACCTTCTGACTATGGTAAGGATTCAAGGAGGAATACAGTGATTTTGAGAGCTTATTTGGGTAGGGTTTGGGCGAGTCAAGGGGCTTAAAAGGTGTGTGGAAGTTGTTAGAAGCGGTGTCCTTTTATAAGGGAGAGGAGGGGCTCTTTAGGAATGTTTGAAACAATTATTTTATTATAAACATATCTTCGATTTAAAAATGTCCAAAAATCATTAACATCAAAGATTAGATGACTTATTTTCAAAACTAAATCATCTAATAAGAATTTGACAAGTTTTGGATAATGTTTTAATATTTATAATCTTATTTATTTAAATTATTTATTAACGAGGTAAATACTGCATCATTATTGTGTCATAAATAATTTTATTTATTTTATGTCTAAAAATTATAAACAAAATACCATGATGTAAGTAATAATTTTTTTCTAATTAATATTTATAGTCAAAATGATAACTTATATAACCCAATGTAAAAATTAATTTACTAAATGATATTTGTTTTTTTTATTTTTGTCATTACATTAAATTATTTAATTTAAAGTGTCATTACCACTCTTAAGTGGCTCCATGGGGTCCCAAAATCGACCCAAGGATGCCTATTGTTGGCGATGACTCATCCAATAAATTTAAAACAAGTGTAAAGGTAATTTTATATTATTACAATATTCCTTTTACTTTGAATTACCATATTTCCCTTTAACTATGGTAAATAAATGTCAAAAGTTACTATTCCCCAAAAATTATTTTCATATTATTGAACCACATTTTTCTTACTAATAACAACCATGTTTGTCAGATTTTTGAAATTCAATTCACAGAAGCACTAAAATTTCATTTAAATGAAAAATTTTGTTTTTAACTACTACTTAGTGGTTTCACAATTCATAAAAAATTGATGTTTTTCAGAAAAATACAAAAAATTCAGCCTAAGATATATTTGATATTATGAATTAAAAAATGATGTCTATTTTACAAAATTCAAAAATATAGAAGTTTTATTAATTAATTTAAAATTAATTCCTATTGTCAAAGCAAATAGTACATTTTTAAGAAATAATATCTATCAAAATATTTACACTTGTTTATGTCCAATTTCAAAGTGAAATTTATTCCAATGACCACCATTGGATTAAATGTAAGAAATATAATATAATTAATCTTTAAAAAAATTCAAAAGATAATCTAACCATATTAATAAAATATATTAAAATTTTGGTTTGAAATAAAATACAGTATTTTAAACTATTCATTAAAAACAGAATTTTATAAGAAAAATACCAAAAAATTACCCAATGTAAATTTTGGTGTCATGATCCAAAAGAAGAATTATATTTGGTTAAATAGAGAGTATAAAAGTGACCAAATCTAGATTTTATTAGGGTTCTACCTCAAAAGGTAGTAAATCAACCTTTTAGTGAATATTAGAGAATATATTCTTGAATCGAATTATTTTCTTACTTTAAGTCTCTAAATTCTATTGGGTAAATGTAAAAACATTTAACAAACAGGTATAATCATTTTTAAGTCAGTTTTGTTCATTCCCTCCAATACAAAATCTAGGCATTAACTACCATTTAAAATAATAATTTTATATTATTAGTGTGCAACATAAGATTTAAAAGAAACCCATTGTTATGCATCAGGTATGCCATCGAAAATAGCATCCCCTTTAAAGTAGAATTAATATTTCACTCAAAAATATTAATAAATATTAAAAAAAATTGTTCTTTATTTACTTGGTATGTTACATCCTTCCCCCCTTTTGGGAATTTCAACCATGAAATTTTATAACTAGGATTGAAAACTTCATTAAAATCCCCACATCAGAAAAGAGTCAGTAAAACTATCACATTAAAAGAAAGAAAGAAAAGTACAATGATCACGTGAGATAACCCATGCTAGGATTCCATGTAGGAAAACGTGGATATGGAAGATAAATCAAATGGTAAAGTTCTTATGGAGTGTAATAAAAAACATGATTAGGAGAATGTTAACCACATGAAAATCACAAACTTATGATGTGCTAAATAGTATTTCAATACCCAGTAGGAAACGTAAACCAACAAAGTTTTTTTTACGTCCCTTTTCATAATTTTGAGAAATTCATTTACTGCATAGAATAAGAACATAAGGAAATATACTTACCTTCATGTAGTGTTTAATACTATAATAATTGTCTACCAAAAAATAATTTTTCTCTAAACAATTACCATTCAAAAAGACTTGGTCACACCAAATGCACAAGAATCATCTTCTAGAGAATCACATAATCCACAAAAGAAGAACTATATATTTCCCTTGTAATAAGGCATCAACTAAAACCAAAATGGTTAGTACGAGATCATATAATCCCCAAAAAGGATAGTCCTTTATAAAAATAAAATACTACACTTAATCTCCAAAAGCCAAAAAAAATTACAGAAATTTCAATAAAGATCATTCAATACACAGTTATCCTTAATATTCATCAGAGTAATCCATAATAAGGTTGAAACCAAAATCTCTGAAGGATTTAATCACATAATCTTCCACATTAAATCTTAATATTTAACTCCAAAACAATAGACGACTCTTAAAGTCTCATAGTGAACCATAATTAACCAAATCACATATTCTCTATAATTGGTTAATCATTTCCATAAATAACTCATATCACTATATGTCCACAATAAGAAAATATAGTCTCCCAAAATAAATATTTCTACCATTACTCCATAAATTTAATCCCATAGTATTTTATTTTTCATAATCATAAAGTGTTCTCAAAAGAGATAACGTCTTCCAAAATCACTTTTATCACTTAATCACCAAATAATTTTCTTATACTAAGGATGTCCATTTGATAAAACATAAGATTCCGAAAAAACATATTCTTTATCAATAAAATCTTTTAACTAAAAAATAAGTCATACTAACTAGGGATTTCATGTAGTCTAGTGGTAGGCGATAAATCTCAATCGCACTTTGGTTGTGGGTTTGATTCCAACAGATTTGTCTGGCGTGATGAGTTGTCACATAGTATGTGTGTTTTCCTTTTTATAAAACTCATTAATATCCCTAACATGTTTTAAACTCAATGGTTTTCTTATACCTATCATTTTTATCCCAATTCATCATGAACTCAACATATTAATCCTTGAAGTCTTATATACATTGTCATTTTTTATTTCACCACCATATGATAAAATAAAATGATCCCCAAAATAAAGAACATCTTACCATGATCACGGTGTCCACATGGTTTCATCTTCATCTTGTTCACGTAGGTAGAAGGTCCATGCATTGAAATAGTGATTTATATATCCTTAAAAATAATTCTCTTCCTTTATCCAAATATACCTTGAACAACATGGGTAATATGGGTGTTCACCGAAAAAAAGTTTTGGAAAATAATCATGTATGGCATATAATTTCAAAACATATGATAAAACATGATTTCTATAAGACAGTTTGACCGAATTTGAGTTGAAACATTCAATTAATGGTCCTTTAAAAATACCATTGGTATGTGATGAGATATTATATTGTAAAAGAAAATATATATAGGTTGCGCAAGGGTTTTCTTATTTATCACCTTTTTCAAAATCATAATATTCCTCAAAATCATGTGATAAGGTAAAATATTCAAAAAATCCTTGATAATATTTATATTTTTTGAAAATATGTGAATATTGTGAAAATAGAATATTTTTTTAAATACAAACCATGATCCATGATGATAACAATGTATCGTGGAGGTGTTTAATGTCTCAAACAACTTCTTGTAAGTGAGTTGTATGCTACAAAAAGATTCATAGTCATCTGAACCTTACATTGCAATAATTATTGCAAGAAAGTCATCAGGAAGAGAGAAGAATATCATTTGATATCCTCCTCCTTCCATTTGTAACTAACATTCCATGATATAAACAATTTATAAAACAAGGATCTAACTAAAATAATAGACATAGGAACTACCCATGTGTCTAAAAAAACTCATAATCCCTAATGTTGTCTAAACCAACCTCTAATACCAACTATAAGGACCCGACCTTAAACAGTACTTAATCTTGAGTTAAATCTAGAATTCACCTTGAGGATATTTTTAGGTTTAGAGTTATAGAGAATTAGGCCATAAATATTAAATATCAACTAGAATATTACAAAGTATACCATTCTATTATAACCAATTTTTCACTATAATAAAACTCCTTAAATAATAAAAGAGTTCTTTTCTTGATATATATTGTCATGAATAATTCTTTTCTATTAACCTTACTTATAACCTGTGAAAACATTTCAAAAATTTGGTATGTGCATAAAAACTCTCAGTAAGGGTTATAAAATAAGGAAAGGAAACATTAACCAATCAGTAAATACAGATTAATGAAACCATAATTTTCAATCATAACATACATTCTGAAATCATAATATTTATTAATAATACATATTAATCATAAATCATAAAGGTAACTTGAGGAATACATATCATACATACATTTTAGCTATCAGAAATATAGAGGGAGTCAGATTTGGAATACCAATCACAGTATATTCCCTAATTCTCTTAGGAGAAACATTCAAGTTTACCTCTGTCACGTTACCCAATGTATTAGAGAGCTATCTCGGGAACACCCACCCTAGGATTGTCATGGAACCATCCGTATACATACACAATTCCCAATAACCAAAACATATTAATAACACATAACACAATCATAAAGGAAATATAACATTTCCACATTCAAATCAAAATATATCAACTCATGATATTAAAATAAACAATGCTTTATCAAATCATTTTCAAACCCATTTAAAACATTTAATAAATAGAATTTTTAATCAAAGTGTCACATAACACTTTGAATCTTTTAAATGAATTATAATTTGAAAAAATTAATGTCCATATAAATAAATAAATCCTAAAAACCATTTTGAATATAAGGTCATTAATGAGAAATATTAAGAATAATAAATCTTTAAATCATTTAAAATGATATTTTAGTTAATGAGTTTTTAACGAAATGAGAGACGCTTGAATAAAAATAATTGAGGAATAAGATTTAACCATAACATTATAATATCATGAGAATAAAGGGATTCATGATATAATACACTAAAGGATAATATATACACAATATAATAGTGAATTGCTGCATATCAATAATTAAGTCTCAGTGGAATGTAAATTGAGACGAAATTATTTATAAAAACGGTATCCTTAGATTAAGAATAAATAAATTACATAATAACGTGCGACAAATATAAATACCCTCAATATGATTGGATATTTAGTGTAAATAAATCATAGGAGAATCACCCATGATATTTTTAAGACAAAACCAATGACTTGGATGTTTAACTCAATGAATAGAAATTGAGTTAAAATTAATCTTATCATGTTCATACCGATGACTTGAGAATTTATCAATGGATTGATTATGTGTATAAAAAGTTTATCCACACAGAGGGGAGTGGAAATTTCAAAATAAATAAATAAACAATTACTACACACATAATCATAGCATGAACTAATTTATAATTAGAAGTTTAACCCAAGGAATCGAAATTGGGTTAAAAAGTTCTCTTACAGAAATTCGACAGCCTAACGGTGTCACTTTAAAATTCAGAAAATGAGTTGATGAGATAATAAATTATATATAATAAAATGGACATAAAATTTAAATCAATAAGGATATATAAGAAAATATACCAACCTAAGAAGATGTAAATTAAATGACATAACCAAAATGAGTCTTTTAAAAGAGGAGGGTGAAAAGATTCCCATACCGATTTGGTAACTTACAAAACATACTCCCCATAAAAGAAGGATAATTCAATGAAGATGAAAATTCTCATAAATTAAATTATATTACATAAATAATACAATCATGGGAAGTAAATCCACCACTCAAATATAAATAGTGTCAAATATAGCATGAATATTCTAGGAATAAAAAGTGAGACGAAAACCCCTTTCCATGTTGTAATCAATCGAGTCGTATGACCAAAAGTTAATAACCATCAAATGAATCACAGAATAACATGAATTTAAAGTGAATAGTGATAATATATATCTAATGTTAGTACCCAATACACCACATGCAATAAAAAAATTGCAAAAAATTGAAATCTCACGGAATTGAAAGTGAGATTAGAATTCGCTTACCACTTGTCCGACTAGACTTGTTTGTTCCTTATTCTTCCTTTAATTCAGGTAAATCCCTTTGGTTTAAAGAAAAATGACTTCTTAAAGTGACTTATACCTAGGGAAAGGCTTCTAGGAGGAAGATATGGATCTTGAGAACCTATTTGGGTAGATATTGGATGAGAAATGGGGCTTGATAGGTGTGAGGATTTGGTTAGAAGTGGTGTCCATTTATAAAGGAGAGGAGGGTCTCTTTTGGAAGGTTTGAAACAATTACTTTATTATAAATTATCATCAGTTTCAAAATGTCCAAAACTCATTAAATATGAATATAATATGACTCGTGTTAGAAATAAAATCATCCAATTAGAATTGGAAAGGTTCTGGATAATGTTTTAATATTTATAATCTTATTTATTTAAATCATTTATTAATGAGGTCAATGCTGCATCATTTTGGAGTTATAAATAATATTATTCATTTGATGTCTAAAAATTATAAACAAAATACCATGATTTAGGAAATATTTTTATATTTCTAATGAATATCTATTGTGTAAAAGATAACTTATTTAACCTTATGAAAATTTTTATTTACTAAAAGATATTTGTTTATGTCATTTTTGTCTTTACTTTAAATTAATTAATCTAGAGTGTCATTATCAATCTTAAGTGGCTCCAATGGGTCCCAAAATCTACCCAAGGATGTCCATGGTTGTCCATGACTCATCTATCAAGGTTAAAAAAGTGTTAAGGTAATTTTGTATTATTATAAAATTCTTTTTACCTTGAATTACCGTAATTACCTTTAACTATGGTAAATAAAAGTCAAAAGTAACTATTCAACAAAAATTATTTTCATATTATTGAAACACATTTTACTTATTGATAAAAACCATGTATGTCTAATTTTCAAAATTAAATTCACAGATGCGGTAAATTTTCATTAAAATGAGAAAGTCATTTTTTAACTACTACATAGTGGTTTCACTATTAATCAAAAATTGATGTTTTTCCGAAAAATACCAAAAATTCAGCCTAAAATATATTGGATACTATGAATTCAAAATTTATGTCTATTATACAAAATTCAACACATATAAGTTGCATTAATTAATTTGAAAATAATTCCCTCCATCAAAATAAATAACATATTTTTATGAAACAATATCTATCAAAAGATTGACACTTGTTTATTTCTAATTTCAAAGTGAAATTTATTCCAATGACCACCATTGGATTGAATGGTAGAAATATAATTAAATTATTCGTTAACACTAATTAAAAAGATAATATATCTATATAAATAAATTATATTAAAAATAATATTTGAATTAAAATACAATATTTTTCACTATTCATTAAAAAAATTATTAGAAAATTACCAAAAAAGTTACCCCAAGTAAATTTTGGTGTCCCGAATCTAAAGAACAATTTTATTTGGTCAAATAGAACATATAAAAGTAAAAAAAACTAGATTTAATGAGGGTTCACCATTAAAAGGCAGTAAATCGCCCTTTTAGATAAAATTAAAGTATTTATGCTTCAAATCAAATTATTTTCTTATTTTAAGCCTCTAAATATTATTGGATAAATGTAAAAACATTTAACAAACATTTATAATAATATTTTAATCAGTTATGTTCAATCCCTCCAATACAATGTCTCAGTTTTAACTATCATTTAATATAATAATATTATATTATTAGAGTGCGATTTAAGATTTCAAAGAAACCCTTGGTTGTATATCAGGTACGCCATCGAACATAGTGTCCCATTTAAAGTAGAATTAATATTTAATTCATAAATAATAATAAATATGAAAAATTTCAGGTTCTTTATTTACCTGGGATGTTACATTATTCCTCCTTTTGGGAATTGTGTCCTTGAAATTTTAAAACCGGGCTTGGAAACTTCATTAAAAGTCCATCATTTGAAAAGAGTAAGTAAAACTATCACTCTAAAATAAAGAAATTGAAGTACAAAGGTGACCCAAGATAACCCATACTAGGATTCCATGTAGGAAAACGTGGATATGGAAGAGGAAAAAAATGGTCAAGTTCTGATGGAGAGTGATAGAAAACATGATTAGGAGAAAGTTAACCACAACAAAATATCGATCTTAGGATGTGTTAAATGATCTATGATTACCCAATAGGAAACGTAAACCAAAAAACATTTTTGTTTTACGTTCCTTTTCAAAAATTTGAGGAATTATTTTACTACATAGAATAAGAACATAAGGACATATACTTACCTTCAGGTAGATTTTCATCCTTTAATAAGTTTTAACCAAAAACAAATCTTTTCTACATACAATGAGCATTAAAAATGACTTGGTCAAATGGAAAGAACAGGAATAATCTTATAAAGAGTCACATAATCCACAAAATAAGAACTATATATTTCCCTTGTCTTTAGACATCAACTAAAAACAAAATGGTTTGTACGAGATCATATAATCCCCAAAAGGAAAATC
Source organism: Viscum album (assembly GCA_963277665.1). Classification (NCBI taxonomy): domain Eukaryota; kingdom Viridiplantae; phylum Streptophyta; class Magnoliopsida; order Santalales; family Viscaceae; genus Viscum; species Viscum album. Next base: position 509,536,188 of record OY728142.1, on the reverse strand, counting down.
CTTTATAAAAAGAAAATACTAATATTAATCTCCAAAATTCAAAAAAAAACCAAAGTTCAAGAAAGACCATTCAATACACAGTTGTCCTTAATTTTCCTTATAATAATCTATAATAATATTGAAATCCAAAACTCATAAGGATTTAATCACATAATCATCCACAGTAAATATTAACATTTAACTCCAAAAAAATAGACTACTCTTAAATTCTCGTACTGATGCCTAATTAACCAAATCACATTTTCTCCATGATAGGTTAATCATTTTCATAAATAACACAAATATCTATATATCCACAATAAAAATAGATATTCTTCCAATATAAAAATTTCAACCATTACTCCACAAATGTAATCCCATAGTATTTTATTTTTCTTAAGCATACAGTGTTCCCAAAAGAGAGAATGTCTTCCAAAATCACTTTTATCACATAATAACAAAATAATTTTCTTATACTAATGATATCCATTAGATAAAACATAAGATCCCAAATAAACTTATTCTTAATCAATAAAATCATTTAAATAAAAAAAATAAATTATACTAACCATTGACTTCAGGTTGTCTAGTGGTAGGTGATAAATCCCAATCGCACTTCAGTTGTGGGTTTGATTCACACAGCTTTGTCCAACGTGATGGGTTGTCACACGGTCTGCGTGTTGTCCTTTTTATATAACTGAAAAATAACTCTAACATGTTTTAAACTCAATGGTTTCCTTATACCTCTCATTTTAATCCCAATTTATTATGATCTCAATATCTTAATTTTTAATGTCTTATATATATTTTCATTTTTTTATTTCACCACCATATGATAAAATAAAAAGATCCCCAAAATAAAGAACATCACACCTTGATCAAGGTGTCCACTTGGTTTCATCGTCATCTTGATCACATAGGTAAAAGGTCCATGCATTGCAACAATGATTTAGAGATCCATCAAAATCATTTTCTTCCTTCATCCAAATACACCATGAACAACATGGGTCATATGGGTGTTCACTGAAAAGAATTTTTGGAAAATAATTATGTATGACATATAATTTCAAAATTACTTATAAAACGGGATTTCTATAAAACAGTCCGACTGAATTTGAGTTGAAACATTCAATTAATTGTCCTTTTTCAATACCATAGGTATGTGATGTGAGACTATATTGTAAAATAAAATATAAATAGGTTGTGAAAAGGTCTCCTTCTTCATTCCTTTTTCAAAATCATAATATGTTTCAAAATCTTGGGATATATTAAAAAATTTAAAATTCCTTGATAATATTTATCTTTCTTGAAAATATGAGAATATATTGAAAATATGATTTTTTTTAAATACAACCCATGATCAATGATGATAGAGAGGTATAGTGGATGTGTTTAATATCTCAAACAACTTCACTCAAGTGAGTTGTATGCTAGCAAAAGTTTCATAATCATCCGAACATGACTTTGTAATAATTATTGCAAACAATCATCATGAAGAGATAGGAATATCATTTGAGATCATCCACATTCCATTTTTAACTGACATTCCATGATCTGAAAAAGTTGTAAAACAAGGATTTAACTAAAAAATATACATAGGCACTAACCATGTGTCTAAAAAAACTCACAATCCCTAAAGTTGTCTAAACCGGCCACTAATACCAACTATAAGGACCCGGCCTTAATCATTACTTAATCTTGGATAAAATCATGAATTCACATTGAGGATCTTTTCTGGTTTAGAATTACAGAAAATTAGGCCATAACTATAACATATCAAATTGAATATTACAAAGTATAGACATCTAATATAACTGATTTTCACAACAATAAAAGTCCTTAAATAAAACAAGAGTTCATTTCTTGATATAAATCATCATGAATACTTTATTTCTCTTACCCTTCCTTATAACCTATGAAAACATTTCAAAAACATGGGATGAGCATAAAAAATTAATATGGATTGTAAAATAACGAATGGAATCATTAACCCATCAGTAAATAAAAATCAATGAAACCATAATTTCAAATCATAACATACCTTCTAAAATCATAATATTTATGAATAACACATAGTAATCATAAATCATAAAGGTAACTTGAGGCATACATATCATGCATACATTGTAGCTATAACAGCTATAGAGGGACTCACATTTGGAATACCCATCATATTATATTCCCTAAATCTCTTAGGAGAAACATTCACATTTACCTCTATCATGTTACCCAATGCAATGTATATCTATCTCGGGCTCACCCACCCTAGGTTTATCACGGAACCACCCATATATGTAAATAATTCCCAATAACCATAACATATTTATAACACATAACACAAGAATAAAGTAAAGAAAACATTTCGACATTCAAATCATAATATATCAAATCAAGATATTGAAATAAACAATTCTTTATCTAATCATTTTCAAAACAATTTAAAACATTTAATAAAGGGATTTTTTAATCAAAGTGTCCCAAACCACTTTAAAGATATGAAATGAATTATCATTTGAAAAAATTAATTTACATATAAATAAATAAATCCTAAAAACCATTTTGAAATCATGGACATTGATGAGAAATATTTAGAAGAATAAATCATTAAAACATTAAAAACAATATTTTATTTAAATAGTTTTTATAAAAATTAGAGACGCTTGGATAAAAATAATTGAGGAATAACATTTAATTGAAACATTATAATATCATGAGAATAAAGGTATTCATGATATAATATTCCAAAGGATAGTATATACCCCATATAAGAGTGAATCGGTGCATAACAACAATGAATTCTCAATTGAATGTAAATTGAGACGAAATTCATTATAAAAATAGTATCCTAATATTAATGATTAATTAATTACATAATAATGTGTGACAAATATAAATACACTGAATATTATTGGATATTAAATGTAAATAAATCAGAGGACATTCACAAATGTTCTTTTAAAGACAAAACTAATGACTTGGATTTTTATCCCAATGAATGGAAATTGAGTTAAAATTACTCTTATCAAGTTCATACTGATGACTTGAGAATTTATCAATGGAGTGATTATGTGTATCAAAATCATATCCACACAAAGGGGAGTGGAAATTAAAACATAAATAAATAAACAATGATACCAAACATAATCATATCATGATATAATTTAGAATTAGAATATTAACCCAAGGAATGGAAATTGGGTTAAAAAGTTCTCTTGTAGAAATTCTACAGCCTAACAGTGTCTCTTTAAAATTAAACAAAAATTAGTTGATGAGAGAAAAAATTATCTAATCACATGGACATAAAATTTTGTGAAATAAGGATACATAAAAACATATACCAACCAAATAATATGTAAATTAAATTACATAATAAAAAAATACTTTTAAAAAGTGGAGGGTGAAAAGGTTCTCTTACTGATTTGGTAACTTACGCAACATGCACCACATGGAAGAAGGATAATTCAATGAAGATGTAAATAATCATTAATTAAAGTATATTACATAAATAAAACAATTATGGGAAGTACATACACCACAAAAAAGGAAATAGTGCAAATATAGAATGAATCTTACAGGAATAAAAAGTGAGATGAAAACCCCATACCACGTTGTAATCACTCGAGTCTTATGACCAAAAGTTAATAACAACCAAATTAATTACAGAATACCATGAATATAAAGTGAATAATGACAATATATATCAAATTGAAGTACTCAATACACAACATGAAAGAAATAGGTGGAAAACAATGGAGATATCACAGAATTGAAAGTGAGATAAGAATTCCCTTACCTTGTGTCCGACTAGACTAGTTTGTTCCATGTTCTTCATTTAATTCGGGTAACTCCATTTGTTTTGAATCAACAAAACTTCTCGAAGTGCGTTCATCCTAATTTAAGAATTATAGGAGTAAGATAGGGATCTTTAGAGCTTATTTTGGGAGAGTTTGGATGATCCAAGGGGCTTGGGAGGTGTGAGGAATGGGTTAAAAGTGGCGTCCTTTTATAAGGAAGAGGAGGGGCTCTTTAGGAAAGTTTGAAACAATTATTTTATTATAAATATATATTTGGTTTCCAAAGGTCCAAAACTAATTAAATTCAAAGATAATATGACTCATGTTTGAAATAAAATCATCCAATAAGAATTGGATAGGTTTTGGATAATTTTTTAATATTTATAATCTTTTTTATTGAAATCATTTATTAATGAGGTCAATACTTCATCATTTTTGTGTCGTTAATAAATTTTTTTATAAGATGTTCAAAAATTATAATAAAATACCATTATGTAGGAAATATTTTTATATTTCCAATGGAAATTTATAGTTGAAAATATAACTTATATAACCCTATATAAAAATTAATTTACTAAAAGATATTTGTTTATGTCATTTTTTTCATTAGTTTAAATTTATTAATATAATGTGTCATTATCACTCTTAAGTGTCTCCATGGGGTCCAAAAATCCACTCAAGGATTCCCATGGTTAGACATGACTCATCTAATATGGTAAAGATACGTGTTAAGGTAATTTTGTATTATTATAATATTATTTTTACCATGAATTACCCTATTTACCTTTAAGATACGTGTTAAGGTAATTAGTAAATAAGTCTCATGGGCGATACATGGAGGTAGAAATATTATGGGATAATTTTTTCTATGGTGAATCTACTAATGGATTTTAAATATATTATAAATATCTGATGATGTTTAGTGGGATGTTTTCCATATTTTTGGCGATCTATGTGTTATTTCCTCATGAGTTTTATGTCTCACCTATGTGAATATATCATAGAGTGTTTTAGAAATATAATTCCATACGTATTTAGTTCGTGTGTATAGGGATGAAGTGGTTAGTGGTGGATTGTTCCTGAAAATGTTTAATTATTCCAAAGGTGAAAGAAAATAATCAAGTTTCTGGAGGATTTTTACAGCCATTTTATGTCCCTTTATGGTAATGGGAGGAAATTTTGATGGATTTCATCATTATTCAACCTCAAAATCCAGGGGGTTGTGAAAATATTTGGTTTATTGTGAATTTTTTGATAAATTCATACCATTTTATTGAAATCGAAGAATTGAGTTCCATATATTATTTATCAGGGAAATATATGGATGAGATAATGAAGATTCATGGTGTATCGAGGACTATTATTTATTATTTGGAACCCCTTTTTTTCTTCAACAATCCTAGGATGTCTAGAACATCATTTTAGATCTCAAATATTCCTTAAAACATATTTTCATCATAAAATTGATGATTACATAGAGTAGACTATTCAGAAACAAGAGGATGTATTACATGCTTGTGTTTTAGATTTTATTTTTACTTGGGTGAAGCACTTTACCTTGGTTTTGAAACCTATTTTTTAGTATTATATTTTAAAATCAAATATGGATGAGAGAAATACATCCCTTACATACCATATCATAGTTTCAATTTTAAAGTAATTTTAAATAGAACTATTAAAATGGATCTCATGTTTTTTATTATCTTAGGGATCATCCTCCTTGGTTCCATTGATCATTACTTTTGTGGTTTCAAAGAGGTCTCCTCGGTCCACATGTTCTTTATGGTCTCCACATGTAGAGGTCTTGGTCCGCATCAATGGTGGTAAAATGCATTCTTCACCACTCCTCCTAGATACTCATTTTATATGATCCCAAATCCCCCTCATTTCCTTTAAAGATGTGGTTTTAGAAAATAACCATCTTTTTCATAGGATGTTCCTTCCTCCCAACCTTTCAATCAACAGAGTAGATATGTCTCACAACTTAGGAGATTGATTTCTAGGTCTATCACATACTGAAGGTGAACATGAATTGGATTTACATTACTACCAATGCTCCATAATATAAAAATGTATATAATATCATTATCAAATTATGTTTTCTCTTTCTTCATTTAATCCTATAATCTAAATGGCCCCATTATTTTCTCTTTTCTAAACTAAATATCCTTCTACATTAAATTTTTTCCTATTTTTTAATTTTCCTGGGAATATGAATGTGAGAGACACACTTTTGAATGATGGATATTCCTTATCCTTTTATAGGAATTCAATTTATATTGGAAAAATACACTTCCCTAATGAATATTTTGATTCATCTCCTATACCCCCACCCCCATCCAAAAACTCATTATTCTCAAAATTATAGGTGATTTATTCAATATCATTGTTTATACTGATGAAGAAATACTTCTAATAAAATAAACCACGGTCATACAAAAATTTGTATAAATTTATCTTGTTAAACCACTTCCTTAAAAAATATTATTTTCATAATGAGTGATTTTATATTATGTAAAAGGATCTTGTACTTGATTCCAATAGGTTATTTTTCTACCTATTCAAACCAAGGCCAAGTAGAATCAATGTTCTTTAAAATATGTATCATGTTTCCTTTAGTGGATATTGAGCCACATTCTTCTTCAGATACCAATTCAACCCTACCATTGTAGTTGTTATTCTTATGGTTCCACTATAATTTACGGGACATATATACCATGAGAGAGTTGGTGAAAAGAGGTGTGGTATAATCCTAAAGTTATTTTGGCATCAGTCCCCTTGGGACTGATTTCTATTTATAATGTGGGGATAAGGCCTTATATGGAGAATATATATTCCCTTATCAATGATTATAAATCTTTTTATCTCACCACATTGGAAAAATAAACCAACCCTCTAAATGTACTCTATATCTCATATCCCCTTACTCACCATGGTGTTGGGCCTAATAATTTGTCATCAAAAGCACTAGATTCTATAGGGATGATCTCTCCTCTATAAAAATTTTGTATTATTACACCCTTATATGAATATTTTGAGTATATTCAATAGCATAATTTTTACAGCTAAAATAGTTACTAGTTTAACCTTCTACACCCCCAGTAATGTTTAGAATATAACCCCTATTACCTTGAATAATGAGGTCGAATCACCATTTTTAGAGTATCATATTATATGTTGGATTTATTTTTGTTATCATTGGGGGTACTAAAGATGACATGTTTCTAACTTCCTAAGTTGTAATAAACCACAAGAAAACAAAATACCATTTACCCCTAGCAATGTGATTACATGATCAATATCCAAAAAAATAGTGGTTTGGTTGATACCACAATTCATGTTTTTCAGGACTAAAGTCATACCCCCAACTTTCTTAATAATTTACAACATTATATAGAATTAATGGGGATGGGTTACCTATATTAAAGTGGTTATCCTATTACTGTTCTTCACACCAATCATATTTCATTATTAGTAGTCCTAGAACCAAAGCTAAAAATGATGAGCATCTAAAATATCTCCAAAAAGTTATATCTAAGAAACAATTTTCAAGGTTTCCCAATCAACATTAATACCTAGATTTTTTGGGGAAACATCTTCACATTGATTTCAAGTATTAATGTCTATATAACATCACCACCAAGTTTAGTAAATATAAATCCTCTTTCCTCATGAATTTTTTACATGCTCAATATGGACTTATTTAAATAAGACATCTATGAGAGACTATCTATAATCTCAATCCATAATATAGTTCTTAGTTCATTGGTGGTTATTTTAAACCATACTTGATCAATATTACAATAAGGTAGTAGGTATTTATCTCAATAATGTTATGTAATATTTACATATATTCCTTTCTTTAAGATAGTTATTGTATTTTGGGTTTGTAGAGAAAATTTACACTTTGTGTAATAATCAATGACATAGAAATATAATTTGTAGAAGGACGGATAGATTTCTATGTAAACTCTTAGATGTAACCAAATTTATTGGATTGTCTATAAAAAAAATTATATAATTTTTCAGATCACTCTTCCTTGATACTCTAGATTCAGGACTTAGGTATCTCTAATTAAGACTTATTTTATTCAGATCAATTGATGGAATTGAATGTCTTCATAGAGATATTACATGGATCCCAATTGTATCATGTTCAAGGTTATTCCAAGGTATCTCTAAAGACTAATATTAGAATACTAAAAATGATATTATCACATTTAATAACAATTATATAAGACAATTCTACAATCTTGATTATATTCAAGAGGAAACAATCCATTTGGATCATAGTTTATAAAATCAATTGGATGATGACTCTTTCCTTATATAACCTCTCAAGTCTCAAAAAATGAAGAAGTCCTAACTTGATATTAAAAGGACTGTTATATGGATATACATATCTAAATGGTTAAGGGAAGGTGACTAGAGCATGAATTTCCTCTATTCTTGCATTACAGAAAAGAAATTTACTTATAAAATTATCATTTTACTTAAAGATGGGTCATTCACTTATGATGCCAATAACATTGGTCCCCTTTTGGTGTCCTATTTAGATGGTATTATTTTGGGTACTAGAAATATTTTTTTGGTGGGGGGGAGGGTGGAATCTATAGAGGATGTGGCATGCGTACTTTTCAAAAAAATCCTTAGGAAAAGTATCGACCATCCTTATTCTAATCTAAATACCAATCTAGAAGAGAATAAAATCATTGAATCTATCAAAAATGTCAAAAAAATATAGTTTATTGAGATCTGATCGATTATATAGGTGATTATATTTAGCTACTTGGGGGAAACATTAATAAAAATTTCATTAAGTAAATGTAGGATCACTTTTGAGCAGTCTCTCTACCATGAGTCCTAACAACCACTATTCATATTCTCAGCCCCATAGTGAACCAATCCAATTGTTTTATCCAGTTCTATCCTATAATATTATTTATTATCCCATTCTTGTTTCATTAAACTATTTTAATTATATATATTTCCACTCATAGGAATATTTAAATATCTGAAGAACAACATGGATTTTAAAAGGAAGAAATATTCCGGGAGTTATTGTCCTGGAACAGGAGATATTATAAATCATTTAGAGAAAAAAGGTTGGATCCAACATTATAATAACAATTTATAGGGAAAATTATTATGACATAATGGAACTTAGCTTCATCCTAAAAGTCTTGAGAATGTGTGGAATTTTTTTGAGTAGGTGTGTGACTTTTTCCTCTATTTCTTCACTTACCATTAGTTCACCATATTAATAATAGGCAAGATATTTAGTTTATTCAAGTTAGTTGGGGTTCTTTGACAAGTGGATCACTTCCCTTCCCGTCACATTATTATTACACAATATGTCCTTAGAAAAATCTTCATAAGTTAATTTTGGATGGTTTGGTATGACAATTAAAATATTTTTATGGTTCCTCTAGTATTTTTACTCTATTGTTACCAATTATATGTTGTTATTAATGAATGGGATTTGAGACTCAGTTCAAAAAAATCAAGTAGATAATTAATCCCTATATTAGTAAGATTATACAATGAATTAACATTAATTAATGTAGTGTTTATATCTATAATATGTTCACTCACAAGAGTGAAAAACTTATTAAACAAAAACAAGGTATTTGATGATGAAAATTCTTTATATAATATTTTAGTTCCCCTTTGTATAATGTAATAATTAGAGTGTGTCATTTCAATAGGATTATTTGTAGGATCGTGAGTAATATCCTTAATTAGAATATCCAATTCCATTCATTTGAAAGTAAAATTAACATGGGTTAATAGTGGTTATTCTTAAATCCCCTTCCATGTTATATTATTGAGTAAATCCCTTATGAATTTCATAAAGAACCTTGTGATACTATCCAATAGAATCATCAGTGATATAAAAAAGGGATGGTATCATTTGGATTGATGAACCGAACTGTCCAAACAAGTGAATGGAGGTGTAATTGACCTTAGGAATATGGGGGAAACCCTGAGAATGAGGCAATCCAGCATTATTTATGATGAAATTGTGTGAAACAATAGTGCAATCTCACCTGTACGATGTATAGTAATTTTCCCTATAACTACATTGAAAATCCTTCTTATTCCCTTAAATGGTGAACCCTTCATGAAAAAAATTCAAAAAATCCTTTAGAATCTTAATGGATCATTGTTAAGGGTGACATTAACTTCTGAAAGGATAATTATGTGGGATTTCCTCACTTCTTCATAGTTTGTTTGAACCCTAACATCAGTTTTAAACAAGAACTCACTCACTGTAAATTTATTGAAGAATCCTTAATGATAAACAAAAGGCCTTATTCCACATCATTCAAATTTTGTATGATCCCAATCATTATTCCATCACTACAACACTCTCATATAATTTCTTATACATAGGATTTAGTAGAATCATTCACTCTTAGTAGAACCTAGGTCCTTTATGATGCAAGATTAAATGAAAATTATTTACTCCAAAAATAAATATTCATGTTTGTAGGATCTTCCATCAAACCATTCATACATAAGTGATTATAAAAAACAATGGTATTATGATCTCCTCTATGATATTGTGTTTTCATAATCCTAAAATCAATTTTATCCACCATTTATTCATTGAATTTTATATTTTAGGACTATAATAACCCGTACATATTATACATAGAAAATATATCTTATTTTTTGAATATTAATTACATTCCATAATAATTGATTCCCGAATCTTATAGTTCTTGTATCATTAGAAACATAGAAACAGAAAAATCTAATTCATAAGAGTCTTCCAATTTGTTCTTCATAACTAGAACCATTCTTAGACATATATTTACTAACAAATCTTCATAACATGGGGAGGAGAAACATAATAAATGGTTATATTAAATGCTTATTAAGGGTAAAAAGGGGCTATATCAAGCATAATATGAACATAAGGGTATAAAAATATTATTTTCACATTTGAAATACATACCCTGCATATCATATAACACCAAATTTAGTAATTGAATCAATATTGATTGTTCATAATACATTTCTTAGAAAGGGAATTCCCCTGTGTGGCCTTTTCGAACCCACCACAAAAGGTAACACCCCTCCCCAAGAAGGGGTCACTCTAGAGAGATCCCCATCTGGGAAGAAGCCATTGTCAGCCGAGATGGCAGAGCGTCCTAGAGGGTGATGGCCCGACATCGATGGTCCATCAAGCGATCCGTCAGCGATTGGGCCACTCTTCATTTTTCCTGCCCAGATGAGACCGGGCGACCCATCAAGGTGGGTGAATCCTGGGGGAGAGGTTTTTCCCGAAAGCGGGATCCCAGTAATCGAACCCTGAACCTCCCAAATAACAGTGTGGATGTGCCACTCACCTTCACCACCACACCACCACCGAAGTGGTTGATAGTTCGTACTATATGAATCATAATGAAATAAAAGAAGATTATCCATGAGAGCACAAAATTTTCATGGACATTGAATTGTTCCACACACTTAACAATAAAAATCATTTCATTTATAGTAAAGGATTTACTTTTGGAACTATCATAGTGGGATTAGTTCACTCCCCAAACCATCGTATTAGTTTAGCTCCTCTATCATGATTATTATCATAGATTGGGTTCACTCCCTAAACAATTGTAGTAGTCAAGGATCACTCCCAAGAATTTTATAGTGAAATGAGAGATTTATTGAGATGGGTTTACTACCCATTTCTTTCCTATTTATCTCATGAGATATCAATATTTACCCAATTCATTAGTGGATGATAATAGTCCCACATATCATATAATTGAAATCACTCATATGTGTTCAATGAGAATATATAATGTTTATCATATCAAATCCCATGAAAAGAAATGGGTATTATTAGAATTTTATTATATCATAACCACTCGAATCTAAATATGTTATATAAACATTCCATAATTTCATTATAGAAAACCCCATGAAAAATGAATGGATTTCATACAAATATTTTCATTATAAATATAATTCATTTAGAGAAAGAATAAGGATGGGATCACTGAATCATATCCACAATAATTCATATGTGAAATCACTGTTTGTTGTCATTGATGAATATAAATACCAATACATGATCATGAAAAATTATTGATGAAAATAACATTTCCATTTTGAAAGTACATTATTAAAACCTAAATAACATGAAAGTAAAATAGAAAAAATCATTTAAAATAAGCATTGAAACATTTCATGGATTCTTTAATCATTTTTTGGTCATGATGATAGAATATTTTATTCATTCTATATAAGTTAAAAACATTCCTTTCATAAATCATTAAAAAATTAAAAAAGTACCTAATTTAGAAAATAAAAAAAATCAATTTTTTCAGAAAGTCAAAAAAGGATAAAAATGAATTAAAAAATCCTATAATAATATTAAAATCTGTATTTTAAATATTTATCTAAAACATGGATGAGAAATAAAAATGTTTTTTAGCTGAATATAAAAATAAAGTCAATTTTCCTAAAAAACGTGTATATGTTATCTTGGATAATTAAGTTGATGAAAATGAATGTAAACCATGTGTTATTTAGAAATAACCATAGGTGAAGACAAATCATGAGTTTATGGAGAGGTAGATCATAATAAATTTTATCATTGGAAACTTAGTATTAAATAATCCTAATAAATAATGAGACAATAACATAATGCTCTTACTGGTTTGGTAACATTTCAATCGTAAGACCGATAAACAAATTAACACATACGAAGAATTAAATACCCACAAAATTTATAAGACTCATCATAAAAACATTCATAGCTGTTATATACACCACTTAAATATTACAAGTGTTGAATATGGTGTGTGTCTCATAGAAATAACAGTGAGGAAAAAATCCATTACATTAGGTCTGACTTTATATGCATTGGAACCTCCTATATAATAAATAAATATATTTTATATATCTATAATAGAACTATAATTATATTACCATCCCATATATTATTTAATTATAAAATTTTATAAACATTTTTCTCAAAAATTTCTAATTACAATCACTTTCTAATGTGATATATGCATCATTTTTCATGTATTTTTTGGTATAGTAGTTCTGGTCCATGTATTTTAATTATGGTTCTATCATTTAAAGATATTTAATAATGATATAAATATAAAATACATTCATAATATACATTTTTATATTACTTCAAAAAATATAGATAAATATATTGAATTAAATTTTTTATGGAGAAGGTAGATCATACGTATGCATGAACATTGTTTTCATTTTTTTGACAGATGCAACAAAATAAAGGTATGTAATAATTAAACAGTAAAAAATAGTTATTATATCATATAAATATTATGTATTCCTTAAATTTATCCTTATTACCACCAATTAAAATGTAATTGAGAAATAAATCACATAACATCTCCTATGCGTTAGTCCACACATAAGCATGAGCTGCATTATCATTTTCCTATTGTTTTTAATGAAAAAATATTGATATTATATTATCATCACAGAATTATAATTACTAAATAATTATTTTATAAAAACATTAAAACCATATAAATACCCATTGCCAAAATATATTGATGATAAATTAATTGTATATATCTATGAAGACATGAATCTATATATATGCACATGTTATACTCTCACTTCCCCATTGACTGAAAAGGTTGTGGATAAAATTAATTTAATAATATTAATAACATTTGAGTATATTAATGATACTAAATTTATTATTTGATTAAGAATATTATTTTTAGGTCCAAGATGATATGGACAATTGTATTCAGTAATGGTCATTTATTGTCAAAAAAGAAAAAATCACCTCAATTTTTTTTGGTGCAATGTAAAATCACAAATCATATTCAAAAAATTAGAGCTATGATGATTATTAAAGTCCATTGGTTTTGTGATATGTTTCCAAGAATAAAGGATCATCGGAATCACCCTGATTCTAGAATAAAAGAATGATCATAATATGGAATATAATCAGATTCAGCATGGATCCAATATATATTTGATGATAAATTGATGTTTTTTATTTCTTAAAAATTATAATTAAGTTTTAAAACATGAGATGATAACTTTAAAAAAAATAGGGATAAGAAGCTCTGATAATTGAATTGAGCATTATAATTTAAGGGAAGAGGTGCAAACAATCATATACTATAAAATCACCTTTAACCAAAGTAGGAAAGAAATATGTTTTTGGGGGAATGGGAAGCTACAATACATTCCACTATAAGTCAGACGATGCTAAATATGATGTTAAATGTTTCAAAGTACAGATAAATTTATGATAACATCAATATTTTTATAATGAATAAAATTGAATTTAATTCCAAGAGTGCTAAGAGAAATTGGAATGTAGAAATCGTAATCAAGAAATATTAATGGGAAATCAGAATGAAAAATCTTAATCAGTTAGAAGATTTGTAAAAAATACTAAAGAGAGATGAATTAAAAATAATATCTAAAATTCAAGTAAGTTTGAAGAAGTCAAATAATGATCTAAATTTTAAGGTTAATTGAATGAGTCAAAGAAAGATCCAAATTTCATATGGAATTGGATGAGTCGAAGAGAGAATCGAGATTTAAGGAAATATTAAAAATCCAAAAAAAAAATATAGAAGCGAGAAATCCTTTTTAAAGCATCCTAACCTATTTTGGAGAGTCTATAAAAGGATTAGAGCACATTTTGTTTTATATAACATTCATTTCTTATGAATGAGGAGATATATGCTCCGAAATTATAGAAATAATATGTTTACAGATTTTTTTATTGAATAATTTAGCGAGACAGAAGAAGAAGAGAAGAAGATCATATTCATATTCTTGAGAATTGGGCTAAAATTTTCATATTGAGATATCTAAACTTAGAAAGAATAAGTATTGATTTGTTTTAGAGGTATTATAATAAAGTTACATTTTTTGTATCAATAAAATCATACTTTGGAATAAATCTTGGGAATCAGAATGGGTTTTCTAGACTCAGATTGGAAGTGGTTCAGAATTGTCTCAACAGTATTCCGATATAAGTATATTTTTTGTATTGAGAAAATCAGACATGCTAATTAGACTGTGGAATTTGACAGAGTATCATTAAAAAGTCCACGATGTTCTTATAATAGTCTGGGTAATAAAGTGAAGAATTTTTTTGAAAGGTCGTATTTGAGAAAGTTGATCAAGAATCACCATAACATATTTTTTTAAAAAAATATTATTACATCATTTCATGATAATTGAAGCACATGCACTATTATATTTAAATTAGTGATACATGAGTTTAAGGGTGTATCCAACTCATTATATTCCACA
Source organism: Viscum album (assembly GCA_963277665.1). NCBI lineage: Eukaryota > Viridiplantae > Streptophyta > Magnoliopsida > Santalales > Viscaceae > Viscum > Viscum album. The sequence goes on along the minus strand of OY728142.1, from coordinate 509,521,126 downwards.
TAAAATTATTTTTTCCCTAGTGGATCATGTGGAATTATATATTACCAAACTATACTGAGAACTAGATACTATTTTTGAGTAGCGAACCTTGTAAATTCTTGGGTCTCAATGGTTATGTGTTTAATTTTTTTAGTATATGGAAAAACCTTTAATAGGAGGTGTAGTATGATTCTAATGAAAGTAAAATTAAAAGAAAATGTTACCACTAATTCAACCCTCCCCCTCTTAGTGATACTTGAATCCTAGTTGGGTAATATCAATTGGTATTAGAGAAAAATTCTATTCATTTACACTTTTCTAATTTTTTTGAAATAGATGTTTTGATGGATAATTTTAATTGTGTGAATAGTAAATTGGTTTCAATATTTGAGGGTAAGAACTATCATATCTTGAAAGATATAATTTTTCCATGTCTTATGTCGCTTTGGTGTGCTTCTCTTAAAGTTACAAAACATGGATTTCCTTTTATTGATTTTAATGTCCCTCTAACAATTTTTTATGAGAATATTTGTGATAATAATGGAATATATAGAAATTATTTACTCTCATCACTTTTTTTATGTGTGTTTTTAAGAGTGAAAGGTTTTTCCAGTACCACTGTTTTCTAAGAGAAGTTAAAAATAATTTATAAAGGAAATACAAAATCAAATAAGGAAAAGATGAAAATATGAAGATTGAAGTATAAAGATCTCAAGAAGGGTGAAAACGAATTTGTTGGTGTCTTGTTTACCATGGTTAATTACAATGTCAGTACAATCAGATTTCTTGGTGAACAGATATAATATTCTACAATTTTTAATCTTGAGAATCCTTCCTGAAAAGTTTGATTCTAATGTTTCTTCATTTGATGATAGAGAACGAAAAATATTATCGATGGATTATTTTAATATAACTATCATTGTGTATTAAATGTAATGGGGGAAAGTTATGAAATGAAAAACAAAATATAATAGTGAAATCTACATTAAAGCCGCTAGGATAGAAAAGCCGAATAAATATATAGAGAATTTTGATTTTTCTAACTCTAACGGAAAAATGAGGTATGTAAGAATCTTGAGGAAGTTTTATCCTTGTTTTATAAAAATTTGATAGGGGGTATATGTAAATATAACGGAAAACGTTCCATGATATTTTTTGAATGGGGAACTATTATGAACATTGAGGTTAATTTTCCTTGATGAAATTAAGAATAAGATAGTGATCAAGAAGAAATAATACCAATAAGATCATGGAAGAAAATTTTTGATAAGGATACATATTTTTAAAAAGGTAAATATAAAAATTTCTTCAAATCTAAAAGAAGAATTTTTTAGTATAATGATGACGAAGAAGAAGAAGATACTAAATATGAATCTGAAATATATTTTTAAATGGGTCAATATAATACTTTTATTACAACAATGAATAATGAAGATTTCAGATGAATCAGTTCTATAGAAGAATAAGAAACAAAATTTGATCTTTATCTTAAAGTATAATTGAAATATCCTCTAATAAATATTTGATGGAAAGAGAAATAAATCTTGAAACTAGCGAATGAAACTCTTCAAGAGATAGTGATGAAGTTTTTCCAGATGATAAACTCAATATGATGAAAAAGATTGACAATTTGAGGAAATATAATTTAAATTAAAATAATTGTAATGAACCACTTTTAGTAAAGATAAAGGGAAAAAATAAGAGTTACAACTTGTCTGATAAATTTTTTCTAAAGATGAACATAGGTATGTAAGATTCAAAAAATCTATCTCTAGAGTTGGTGAAAGTTACTATAAGTATAAACCTGATAAGGATCAACAAAATTTTCATTCAAATGTTGAGAATTTAGTTGGAGTTCTTTCTAATAAGAAGAAAGCTGGTAATGTGGTATACGTCTCCAAGACTAACCAAGTGGTGAATTGAAAAAAATTTAAACATCGTGATTATGGAAATTTTTCTAAAAAACCTGAATCCAAAAAAATTTCAATAAATTCTAATTTGTATATGTTAGAAAAAAAATTAGCTAAAAATGAATTTTTTGATTGAAAATAGAAATTTTCATGGTAAAAAATGTTTGTTAAGAAAGTTTCTCAGTAACATACTCACAACATCAGTCAATATGAATGTTTCAGAAAAAATACTCCTTTTATGGATACTTTTAGTATTTTGGTAGATTTGGAAATATGAAAAATATGTGTTGGTTCAACCAACCTCATTACTATAATTCTATAGGATAAATAATGCAAGGTTTTAGGGGGAGTTAATCCTCTCAAATGATGAAGTCTGATATGTTTGTTCTGGAGAAACCCCAGAAGGTTGGTGTAAAAGTGGATGATAGGTTCCAACCCCTAGAAACTATTCTAGAAAGATGTGATAAATCTTGATAATATTCTAAGAGTTGTATTGTTTTTTTACTAGTACAACTAAATTTTCACAATAATTCCTTGAAACTAGAGTTAAAGAAAGAAAAGGGGGAAGAATAATATCTTATTATTTAAACCACTATGAAAGCTATAAAAGGATAATGGCCTTGGATTCTTGATAGGGGGTGTTCTTATCATATGAAAAGATACTTAAATTTGATAAAGAATATGAAAGGATTAAATCATATAAAGGTGACATTTGTAAATGATGAATCTCTAAGAATCAAAGGTGTTGGGTTAACCATCATATGGAAAGAAAAGAATAAATCCATGAATAATTTATATGTTGATTATATGAAACATAACCTACTGATTGTTACAAAACATTGAGATCAGTGTTCCAATGTTATCCTTATGGGGGATGGGATTATTGGGAAGAGTTAGGAAGATGAAAAATAGTTAAAAGTGTCCAAAATACAGAAGGAAACTTATTTTGAGTTGTTGAAATAAAAACACATTTTTCGTTGGTATGGTAGAAGAATATCATTTTCAGCATAATAGAATAGAACACATGTTTAAAATAAACTTGAGAAATGTATTAAATAAAGATAGTGTCTATGAAATTCCTGATATTTAAAGAATAAGATATTGGTGTTTCTCTAATTATTAGAAAGTAATAACTACAATATTAGTGCATAAGAAAGTTGATATTTCTTCAAAACAACCCATCGAATTTATTCTTTCTAATATATGTGACCCAATGATAAAATGATCAACTATTTTAGTTAATTAATTCATTACATTTATAGATGAATCTACTCACATTTCATGTATTATGATTATGAAACATAAGTCAGATGCTATGAAAATGTTTAAATGTTTTAGGAGGAAAGTTAGGACAAAAAGTGAGTATTTAGTGAGAAAGTTGATAACAAATAATGGGATTTTATAGTAATGGAGAGTTTGAAATTTATCTTGAGAAGTCTGGAATTCAGAATTAGTTTAGTTCACCATAAACACCTCAAAAAATTGTTATTTAGAAAGAAAGAATAGATTTCTGCTAGAAATGGAGAGAACTATGTTACATCAACATGGTCATTCTCATTATTATATTTAGAAAACCATGATTACTTCTATTTATATTCAAAACCAACGATTCTATAGGCCATGTTTTTTTATGACTCATTAGGAAAATTTTTATTTTAAAACTTCAATTTTGAAACAATTCATGTTTTTTGGGAGTACATTCATTGTAAAGAATGAAGGTGGAAACCGTGGAAAGTTTGAGAAAAAAGATAAAGAATGAATTATTCTTCTCTATGATCTATAAAGAATATGATACATGTGTTTTAAAAATAAAGATAATGAATTATTATTATATTTATGTAAAGTTATTTAAAATGAAGTGGAGGAAAAAAAGACTCATGTGTATAATGATTTCGATCATGATAAGGAATGTTTTGTTAACATTTTTCATATGGATAAACACAATTGTAAACCTACTTACGAAGAAGAGTCAAACATATCTATTTCAAGTGATGAGTATTAAACTCAAATAACTCATCCAAGGATGAGGATTCTAGTGGAGGCTCAGGAAATTATTGGTGATAAACATCATAAGTTTCAAACAATAATATCATCAGAATTTGGTACACATACTTCTTTATATTCAAATGTTGAGCCAAAAGATGTGAATAAATATTTTGACCATTCAAAACGGGTTCAACCAATTTATGATGATTATGATTAGATAGAAAATAATGATACTTGGGAACTCGTACCCTGACTGGATAAAAAATTATTATTGGTACAAAGTGTTTTTTTCTAAACAAGAAGAATCTAGAAGGTGAAGTGATAAGGAACCAAGTAATATTAGTGTGCAAAGGTTACTCATGAATTGAAGGTTTTGATTTTGATGAGTCTTTTTATCTGGTGGAAAGGATAGAAATAATCAGAAGCTTTTTTTATAACTACACAATAAAGATAAAAAAATATTTCAAATCGATGTAAAGTTGGCATTTTTTGAATAGTGATCTTGAAAAGGAAGTTTAAGTTGAACAATATTATGGCATATTTGTTGGGAATGATGAATGTTGTGTGTGTAAGTTGAAGAAAGATTTGTATATATTAAAATAAGCTATGAGGGAATGGTATTACAAATTATATACTTACTTAAGGAAGATGAGTTCCAAGATGGGAAGAGTTGATTGTAATCATTACATCATTGAATGCCAATAATTTCCCTCATCATAGTTGTTTATGTTGATGATTTTATCTTTTTAGGGATTGATGAAACAACTTGTGCATGATATCTAAAAGAGACGAAAAAGTGTTTTAAAATTTCCATGTTGGGTGAAATGAAATACTTTATTACGTTACGAATCTTAAAAATGAAGAAATGGATTTTTCTTTCTCAATATAAGTATGATTAGGAAATTTATAATATGTTCAGCATCGTAAATTTGAAACTAGTTTCCACAACAATTTTTGTGGGATCTAAGTTGTCTAAAGATGGATAAGTTAAGGATGTTGATCTGAAGAAAATTCAAAATATTACTAGATGTTTGTTATATTTGAATTCCATCAATCTCTATATTCTTTAGGTTGCTTACTTATGTGAAAGATTTTATAGTCCACCTAAATAATCACATTTATCTTCTAGAATTTTTTTTACATATATCCAATGGAGAAAACATATCATAATTATGTATGATACCTCAGAATGTATAGACTTGTTTTGGAATTTAGATGGTGATTGGGAAATAAATTTTGATGATAGAAGATACACATCTAGTGGAAGTTTCTTTCTAGGTAAAATTTGTGTCAGTTGGAATATAAAAATTTATATTCAATAACTCTTATGATTGGAGAACTTGAGTATATTTCTACCACTCAAGATACTTACCAACTTATGTGGATTAAAACTCAGTTGGAATACTTACTTGTTGAGGTCATGTAACTCTTGTTCTCAGTATGTGATAATCAAAGTGAAATCAACCATATAACGATTATGGTACATCATTACTTCTCAAAACATAATGATATCAATTATCATTTCATAAAATAACATGTGGATAATAATGAAGAGAATATGATGAAAATTTCTACGTGGAAACAAGTTGCTGAAATATTAACAAAACTATAACCAAAGGAACCTTTTTATAAATTGAGGTTGAACATGGACATAAACCCTCTTTCTCACTAATTTTGAGGTATATTTATTTTTTCCATCTCTCATCTTACCTTAGGATAGTTTTTTCAAGGGGGGTTATTTTATAAATTTATCATTATGAAAACATGCATAAAGGGATAATTTTCCGTCTATTGTGAATTCAGCATGTAAGTTTGTGAACTATTCTAACTATTTTTTAGAATATTAGTAAGAAACAAAAAAAAATTGAATTCCAAGGAATCTTAACAAGTGGAGAAAAGATAAGGATGAATGATGAGGAAAAGAAATATGAGGAAGAATAGCTGAGGAATAAAGATGAAAAAAGAATGTTGAGGATAAAAAGATCATAATGAAAGATGAAGAAGAAAATCTATGGAAGTTTTTCTTGAGTCACTACTTTTGGACAACATGGTTTTTATTTCTATGATTCTTTATTCGTAAAATTATTAGGCTCATAAAGGCATATAATTGTTCAAAATTAATCCATAACTTGAGGTTATAAAGCTTAGTGAATTTTTAATCTCGTAAAAAGACAAAATTCAATGGAGGAGATTGTTATGAACAAGATAATAAGGATGATTGTATGCAGAAATTATCTTGTCTTGTTAAGGAAGTGTCAACGAAGAAAAAATCACCTCACTTTATTTTGTTGAAAATGAGACTCACAAAAAATATTCAAAAAATTAGACTCATAGTGCATATAAAAGTACATTACATTGGGGATATGTTTTTAGGAAAAATGGATCTTTAGACTCACCCTGAGTCTAGAATTTAAGAAATATCGTAATGAGGAAGAGAATCAGATTTAGTATGGATCCCATTTAAATCTGGATGCATTTTTATTTCATATATCTCAAATATCATATGTATGTCGTAAAACATGTGATGCTATATTGATGATAGAAAGGGGGATAAGAAGTGCTGACAACTATAGCGGCCATTATATTTGATGAGAAATGATCATGATAATCATATTTATGAAAATTGTATTTAGGCTGAGTATGAAACAAAGATGTTGATAGAGGAATGGAATGCTACAATACATTCCATTATACGTCAGGAGATACTGATGCTTACCCAAAATGTTTCAAAGTCATATATAAGTCATGCTTACAAGAAAAAAAGTTGAAGAATAAGAGAAGATGAATTTCATTCCAAGAGAGTTAAGACAAATAATAATGGAGAAATTAGATGGTAGAAATCATAATAGATATATAAGAATTGAGAAATTGGATGTGAGAAATCATAATAGAGAAATAAGAATGGATAAATTAGAATGTAGAAGTCAGACTAGGAAAATTAGAATGAAAAATTAGAATTGGATTAAATATTTTTTATAATTACTGAAGGGAGATGAATTAAATAGAAGTTCCAAAATTCAAGGAAGGCTGAATAAGTCAAAGAAATATCTTGATTTCAAGGGGAATTGAATGAGTTAAAGAAAGACCCAAATTTCCTTGGGAATTGAAAGAGTTAAAGAGATATCTAATATTTAAGGAAATATTTATGATTTATTAAATTTGGAGAAGTGAGAGAACCTTTTAGAAGCCCATAGAATCTATTTTAGTGAGACTGAAAAAGAGTAGAACACTTTATATTTTTCAAGAAGGAATTGCTCATGGAAGATAAGGTAGAAGCTCTGTAATTCTAGAAAGAATAATTTTATGGATTTTGATTGGTTGAATAAGTTATTTGGATAGAAGAAGAAGATCATATTCCAAGTTTCCAAAATTGTACTGACCTTTTTGTATTGTGATTTATAGACTTAGTGAAAAGCTATCATGTTTGTTTTAGTGGTATTCTTACAAAGTAACATTTTCCATGTTGACAAACTAAGTCTTTGGAATCAGACTTAATAATGAGAAAGGGTTTTGAATATTCATATTAAAAGTGGTTCATAATTGTCTCAGTTGTATTCTAGTAGAATATTATTTTCTGTATTGAGAAAATTAAACCATGGAATCCGACTGAGTATCATTATAATGTCTCAGAAGTTCATACCATCTTCAGGGGTGAGAAAGTGAATAATTCTTTTAAAAGAATATATTTGATATATTTTTTCAAGAATATCCATAATATTTTTGTTACAAAAATTATATTGCATCATTTTGTGCTACTAGAAGAAAATTACTTATTGTATTGAACATAGTGCTACGGGAGTGTAAGGAAATATCCTACACATCACATTCCACATAAAAGGATTGATTGGTAGTGGATTTTATGGTATTGGATTATTTCAAACCCATAACAAGGACTATATACTTATATTTAGTAGTGAAAATTGTAAATTATTATGTTAATGTGGTTATGTGTTTGATTTTTTCAGGAGAGAAAGAAATTTTTAATTAGAGGGGACGGTTGTTTCTTAGAAAAAGAAACTTAAAATAAAAATATATAACTGATTCACCCCTACCCCTCTTTGTGATACATAAATCTTGGTTGGGAGATCTCGATAATAGATTTATAGGAGGTAAATAATAAGTAAAAAAAGAAATTTATAAGTTTAAGGTGATTACTTCTTCTTTAAAATAACTACTTTAGATATCCTCTTAAGGATCCATGGGTTAATTTTTGGGAAGACCAGAACATATATAATTTGGATAAGGAATTTAAGAAGGGATTTTGGTATTCAATGGTAATGATATATGGTTAAAAATGTGTGAATAATTTAGGGGAGTAGGTCCCCTCTTATAATTTTGGTGAGTCTCACCTTTTGAATTTTATAAAATATTAAATTCATATATATATATATATATTATGTAAAACAATGATCCAGAATCATAATATTTGAAGTAATATGGGAATGAGTGGAAATACTATCATCAAATAAAACTAATACAAGTTTTTATATGTTTTCACCCTGATATTTTCGTTTCAACCCCCATTAACCCATTTGACAGTCACCGTAATAAGAAAATTTTCTATCATTTAAGGCTTATTATTATTACTATAAAATAACTAGAAACTAATAAATGGTCAATGTTTTTTTAAAAACATATCCGTTTAATTTTCCTAAATTTAATATTTTTATGAATTTTGAATCATTTAATAAAATATTATTCAATATAAAATATCATTAATGACATTTTTAACACTATATATTTAATTTCAATTCCAATACATCAAGAAAATGTAGTTAGATTATAATGATTTAAACCCACACTAATATTACTTATTGATCTATAAAAGCAATGGGAAACATTAAATAATTAAAATTATTTTCACTTTTAGTATTATTAAATTTACATATTTTAATTATTAGTTATTTGAATAAATATTGTGTTAGTGTTTCACAAGAATTTAAGGTAAAAATTTTACCCCTAAAAATTTGAAATAAATAAACATAATGTCTATAATTTTATTATTCAAAAAAATAACTTTAAGATTCATTCATCACATGATTTTTTTATGTGAATGAATAAGAGATATTTAAAACTAAGAGAGTTAAATTTTGAAACATTCATTGATTTAAATGGTATATAGGTCATTTTCATTGACATGCTCTCATTAAATATAATATTTTGAATCTTAAAGTGATAAGGGTAGAAATAAATTTTGTGAATACAAATTAGGATGAAAAATTACGACCTTATTACAAATTTGAAGCCTATATTAACCTCACTTACTATTAACTAAGATGATAAATTTTATCATGGTCACAATTCACAATGACAAAAAATAAAAGGGGCCTATATACCCAAATTGATCCTACTAATTCAAAATATGGATTAAATTATTTCATATTCAGTACCATTAAGTTGAATAAATTAATTTCAGAAATATAAGCTTCTAAAATGTGAGGATAATAGTTTTTTAGAAAAATGAACTTTTAAATATAAAACATAGTTTATTTTTATCAAATTATTATAAAATTAATAAAATAAACTAAAAAACATTTTATTGAATTTATAATATATAATATAGATTGGATTGATTCAAAAATATTTTTAAATTTAATTTATCAAGATAAAAATACATTTGGTCATAAAAATTTAATTATCAAAAAAAATTATGTTTAAAAATGGTTTTACAAAAAACTCAAATAATAAATTGATTCTAATGAACATAATTGGGATATTAAAAAATAGAAAAAAACTTTTACTTTTAAGAAAATTTATAGCACGATGTAACTTTGAACATGTTTGAAATTAAAATATGGTTTTCAATATAATTCTTTATTTGTCAGTATTCACAAAAAATCAATATTTTCTAAAAAATTCTGTAAATTCAACCTAATTTTATTTGTTATGAAGATTTGAAAAAATAGTTATATTTATAAAAATATAATTTCAAATGATTCAAAAAATAAATATAAATAAATTCATATTGTAAGGAAATGTATTTTTAAATTATATTATAACATAATTTACAAAATAAATGCTTATTTCCTAAGAATTAATTAATACATTTTTATTGATTACTGAATTTATATATATATATATATTCAAAAGAAATTATCACTATTTATATTTACCAATTCAATGATTATTATATAATGCTCATATATAAAATTTTGTGGTTTGTTAAAGATTTGTGTTGTGTGTCATATACGTTATAAGACATAATGTTATTTTTTAAAATATTGGGGGGTTTTAAATTCTCTCAGCTTTAATAATGTGCATACTCACAATTTGAGCTTGTACTCATTAATCAAGGTTTTTACATTTAAAAATTCCATGGTAAAAACCCCACATAGTAAAAAAGGGTTAATGAAACATCATATTAAATAGTGGGAAAGTGAAATATAATGGTCATTGCCAAATTAGGTTTTGAAATATGATAAAATCTATGGGAAGTAAAAATACAGAAATATAAGAGAAAACTAACACCAAAGGAATAGAAAACTGTGACCATGAACATATTTGGGAGAAACTTAACAACCACAAAACCATGAATTAGTGAGGGGTAAAAAGACCATCAATTTATAATAATGAATGTTTATGGGAAATTTTTTTTCTTCAAATAATTTTCCTAGATTTTATTAATTCATTTACCATATATGATAATTACATAAGTACATATACTTACTTGAGAAGTATAATTTCATCCTTTAATCAATTTTCTCCACAATTTTATCTATTTCTACAAACAAATAGTATTCAATTTAAATTTCTCATTCCAATAACACTTAAATGAACTTATAATGGGTCAAAAATGTGTGTCAAGATATTCCTCCTCTATTTAGGCATTAACAAAACCAAACAAAGATATCAAAAGATAAAAATTAAATTGAATACACCATTATATGAATAAATACAATATTAATATCCAAATACTTAATCAACTCAAAAAACTCAACATTAAATAATTTTTTAATCCTAGAGGCTATATAATATTATTTAGCTTATGTATTGAAAATTTTAAATTGATCTTCCCAAATAATCATTCATGTTAAATCACTTTCTAAACCAACGAGTTACATATACCTCAACCCAATGAAACATCTCAAAAATATCCTTAATCAACATGATAAATCACTACATAATTTTTTAATTTATTGAATTTAAAAAAAATATCTTGAACCAAATTTAGATCATATCCTGAATGATAATCCTTAACTTAAGCATAAATATCTCAAAAAATATCACCTCTTCAAAGAATCAATTTTAAACTATCAATATTTAATATATCCCATAATACATTCGACTATAATTAAAATATGATAAAATCATATAACAAACCAAAAGGGTATTTAAACCTCAATTGGTTATTATTCTTAATACCCATCAAAACAATCCAATCAATTCACAATAAAATCCCATTAAACATAGATAATATGGTGTAGATTCCCTTGGTCTTATAAAAAAATTTAAAATTATTAACCCATAATGGTATCCATAACCTCTAAGTTAACCTCAAATTTAAATTATATACTAGAAAAAATTAAAACAATCTTTATTCCACAAATAAGTTTAAAAACTACAGAATATATTCCTCAAACTAAAAAATGAGATAAACATAATCATGACTGGAATAAATCATGTTTTCAACAACTAATCAATTTTAAGGACACCAATACTTTCCAACAAATGTCTATAATTTCTATTTCCAAACAAATATTAATTTCTCAAAAATATAATATGAAAAAATACATAAATGTTTCAATATCGCAATTATCATTGATATAATAATAACTTAAATCCATTCACTTCATAGATATTTTCGTAATCCAGGAGTTAACCCTTGTACTAGGTAATTGGTTCAGATTATTACAATTTTCCCCACACATAAGACATTAAAATATAAATGGTACCTTGTGATGATATTTCATTCCCTACATAAAAATATTAATTTTTTCCTCATCAATTACATGATCTATGCCTTTCTCCATATATAAAACATATTTATATTCTTAAATGACATCTATTTGAGTTATTATTCCCACATTACATGTATATATATAGAATATGAATCTTCTTTCATTCAAAGTCTCCCCCGCCCTATCTCTCAATGAACTATACAATTCTCTTCTTTGGTGATACTAAATCTTGGTTATAGGGTATGTTATTAATCAAATTTTATGATAACCAATTATACATAATCAAATGTGTTTAATTTCTAGATCTCATTTATTTTGGTTTCTCATGATGGAAATCAGTCCATTTTCTGTCACTATTACTTTAAATCATCCTTGTTTCATCCATTTAATAAAACCAAAAATCATAGTGTGACCAACAATAGTTGTTGTGAGGAATCCTGAAAAATCCTTTATAGAGTTTATAAATCATGACACCTGATTTTCAATATATGATACCATTGGCTTAATATAGTTCATTCATGATCATTAAATAAATAGTACAATGTGTTCCTATACTTAGAAATATCCCCAGGGTTCTTAAAAAATTAATCTCATCATATTTTCCGATGGATAACTAAACATTGATTTTATACCAAATATAGAAACACATAACTATCATACAAAGTTATTACATCTTTTAATTGTAATATTGCTTAAATTTCATAATGATCCACTGTATAATATTATTGTTCTAGTATCTTTGGAAACATGGACACATAAATTATTTAATCATAAGAGTCTCCCATTTAGTTCATCGTAACTATCACCCTTGGTAGACATATGATTCCATAATAAAGTTCATCATAGCCAAGCATAAAACATAATGGGATATATTAGATGATCATTAGGGGTAAAATGGTGTATATCAAGAATAACATCAGAATAATGTTATGAGAACATGAGCTTAATAATTTAAATCCATACCCAACATTTCATAAATCACAAACATGAGACATGGTATAAACCGTGGAATTTCATGATATATTAATCATTCTAAAATCAGATAATATTAACTATGAGAGAATGAAATTGGTATAAGACATGGTATTATTCCATACATAATAGCATAAAATATCATATCATTAGTAGTCAAAGATTATTTTCTAGGACTATCATTGTGGATTGGATTCACTCCTCAAACCATAATATTAGTTAAGGGTCTCTCCCAAGACTATAATATTGGATTGGGTTCACTCCAAATACTATATTAGTTGACAAGGTTCACTCTGAAGGATATCATAATGGATAGAGTCCATTAGTGAACTCTGTTCACTACCAATTGTAGTCATTTTTTTCTAATAAGATATCAATATTTAGCCGATGAATTTGACGGAGATATCGATCCTACCCATCACATAATGAAAATAATACATATTTGTGTCAAAATATCATATGATATTAATTATATCAGAACCAAGAAATGAAATTGGTCTCATAAATATTTTATCAATGCATAACCCATAGAAAAGAAAGGGTCTTGATAAACATTTCATCATAACATAAACCATGGAAAAGTAAATGATTTCATACATATATTTTATTCATAAACATAACAATACAGAGAAAGAATAATGATCATATCATCAGTAAAGAAAAATTGAAATCAAGTGATGTTTTTATTGATGAATAGAAATACCCTCAAAATATTAATAAACATTCTTGAGGAAAGTATCCATTCCATTCTGAAATTAGTTCATTAAAATATTAAAAATTTTAAAAAATATCATAAAATATTTTCTTTGAAAATAAATATCGAAACATGTAAAGGATTATTTAATGTATTGTGAGTTTAGGAAAGATGGAAATTTGATTCCTATAATATAATATAAAGTACATTTCTTTCAAACATATTCAAATAGTAAAAAAACTACCTCATTTGGAAAATGAAAACAATGTTCTTTTTAGAAAAAAAATCAAAAAAATAAATAAGTTTAAAAATAAATTTAAAAAACCTAGGAAAATAGTGAAAACATTTTTAAAAAAATTATAAAACATTGATATATAAGAAAAATGATTTTCCACCTATGAGAGAATTAAAGTCGGTTTTCTTTAAAAAACATATTTCTGGTATCTTGATTGTATAAGTTGAGGAAAATGAAATGAAAACTTGTATTATTAAGAAATAAATAGAGTACAAGAAAATTAATGAGTTTTTTGAGATGTATATCATAGTATTTCAACATAAAAGTATAGTCATAAATAATTCCTTTAAACACTGAGATTGTAACATAAAACCCTTACCACTTTTATAAAATTTTGATAGTTTGACCCATGAAATAAATACAAATATAAGGATATTTAAATAACAAAAAATTTCACATTAATAATAATAAAATACATTCATGGGTAGTATATAAACCACATAAAATAATAAAGTGATGAATATGACATGTGTCTCGTAGAAATAAAAGTGAGACCAAAATCTCTTACCATCGGTTTGACTTATTTTGAAAATGTTAGAACCTCCTCTAAAATGAAAATAGATTCATTATAAATTTATTAATAAAACATAATCATGTATAACAAACCATATATGATTTACTTATATCCTTTTATCACATGTTTTCTAATAGTTATTTATTAAAATCGTTGTTTTTGGTGATATTTACTTCGTTTTTCATATATATTTTGGTTCATTAGTTTAGGACCTTTTTTACCATGGTTAAAACATCACAACGATTTTTAATAATGATATAAATATAAAATATATTCATTATATACATGTTTAGAGTCATTAATAAATTATATATATACATATATATAACTAATTATATCGTTCATGGAGATGGTAGGCCGTATGTAAGAATGAAAGTTGTTTTCATTTTTTTGAAAGATGTAAATAAGTAAAGGTATATAATAATTCAAATTTATATCATCATTATAATATATATATATATATATTATTCATTAAATTTTTTCTTATTACCATCCAAGTAAAATTTTAATGAAAAATGAATCACATAAATTCATGGAGGTGGTAATCCACACATACGCAAGTGCGACATCATTGTTTTCAATGATTTTGTAGGTAACAAGGATGATATGATATTATCATTATTGAAGTATAATTATATAATAATTTTAATATATAAATTAATCCCATCAATATATCCATCCACAATAGATAGTGAAGATAAATTAATTATATCCCCACATGGGGACGGTATGCCTTATGTACAAACCAACGATACTTTCACATAAAATTTAATGGAAAAGGGTGGATAATAGTGATTTAATAATCATAAAAAAATTTATTTACACTTAGGATTATGAATTTACTGTTTTATTAAGAATATAACATATTTGGTGAAGGTAATAGATGAACTAAAAAACATGATCAAGTTAATGAGGTTACCTCTTTTTGAGAGAGCTCCATTATATCTCCTATTAAGGATCTTAGGGTTGGAATTTTTGAAATATTATCACATATAAAACGTTTATATATAATTTTATGAGGTATTTTGGTAGGGGTGGTTATAATATAAGTCTTCTAATGTGCAAATGAATGATGGGAGGAGGATTCATTTTATAATTGTGTTGAGGAGAAATTAAGTGAAATATGTAAAATAATAAATACATAAATATAAATTTTGATGTCCAATTGGATCAAAATTGATACTATTTTAAGATATTATGATGTTTATATTTTCTCATAAAATTAAATTTTTACAATTTTTGGCTATATTTTTACCCTTATCTTTTAGTTTTAACTCTTGTTAACCCTTTGGACAATTACCATAATATTGAATATTACAACACTTTAAAGGTTAATAATGTTATTATAAAATGATAGAAGACATATAAATGGATCAATGTTTATTTTAAAACCATATCCCATTCATTCAACTATATATTTTATTTTTATTATTTTAAAATCATTTAATTAAGTATTTCTTATTATAAAATACTGTTAAAATAATTTTTTAACATTGTTTACTTAATTTCAATTTTAATATATAATGAAAAGGGGGGAACCAAATATAAGTTTTTTAAAACTTCATAATATTTCATTTAGGTCAATATAATTAATTGGAAATATTAACTTATTAAAATTATATCACTTTTAATGTTTTTAAAATTATTTATTTTAAATTTTCTATTAAATGAATAAATATTGTATCATTGTTGCACAAGAATTTATGGTTATTATTTATTCCCTAAAGAGTTTAAAAATTTATAAATAAAAATATAGTATTTATTATTTAAAAAACAAAAATTAATATTCATTCACCGCTAAATCATTTCCCTCTGTGAATTCATAAGACATATTTAAAACCAAGGGAGTGACATTTTGTAACTTTCACGAATTTAAATATTATATTCTTCATCTTTAAAAAATATTTACATTAAAAAAATAATTTTAAACTAAAAGGTGATATTTTATATATTCCCTTTCTCAAATAGTAATTATGGTGATAGATTATAACATTATCACCAAGTTTAAACCTAGATTTTCCTGATTTACCATTTATAAAGGTGATAAATTTAACCATGGTTACTATTAAAATTGACCAAAAAATAGATTATTTAAAAAATTTAACATCCTAATTAAAAATATAAAATCCATTTTTTTTAAAATAATACATATAACTTTTAAAATTTTATTTTTAACGAATATGTCTCGAAAAAACATGATTAAAACATCTTTTTAGAAAAATACACTTTTTATGCATAAAACTTTATTATTATCACATATATAGAAAAATATTAAATTAATTTCTAAATTTTTTATTGAATATATAAAATATAAAATTAACAAAAATCATTCAAAAAGTGGTTAATTTAATTTATTAATATAAAAATACTTTGCGTGCATAAAAACTATATTTCATAAAAATTTCTTTTATGTATAAAACTGCATTTATACCAAATTCAAGCATAAAACTAATTATAATTAAAATAATTTCGTATTTAAAACACTAGAGAAATAATTTTTCTTTGAAAACATTTTATAAAAAATGTATCTTTTTACATTTTTCAAACTAAAATTCATTTTTATAAAAATTGGTATTTTCACAATTTAGTGGATGATTAATCCTTTCAGAAAAATTCCAAAAATTAAATCTAAAATAATTTTGACATTATGACTTCATAAATATATTAATGTTTATAAATATATAATTTTAAAAGTGTAAAAAATTATATATGAAAATTTAAAACATTTTTGAAGGAAATGTATTTTTAAATCATAATATAACATTACTTATAAAATTTATAATTATTTCAAACAGATTAATAAAAAAATTGTATTGATTAGTACCATTATATAAATATATATATATAAATGTAAATATATATATATATTTCATAATTTGTATATTCATATTCATACCCTCAAATTCAATGGGTATTTTACAATGTGAATATATAATCATTTGTGTTTCATTTATGCTCAGTGTTGTGTGTCATATACACTATAAAACATAGTGTTATTATTTTAAAATATTGGGATGTTATAATGAAATATATGGTTTTATATAGGGGACCTCCCATGGAACATTATATGCTTTGTATCTTTTGATGAATTCATTCATGAATACCATGGGGCTCTAATTAGCATGAACTCTGTTTCTCATATAATTTTTATCATCATTGTTATAGGATGATGGTTTCTACATGAAGAACTCAATGTTGTGAGACATTAAGGGAAGAAACCTAATACTTATTACCTTAAAATTAGTTTTCTTTAAATCATTACTAATATCATTTTGGTGTTTAAGGAGGCCAATGTGCCTCATCCCCAGTAGTGATATTCCTCATGTTATTCTTCTTGTATCCCTAATGAACATTGGTGGTGGTTGGGTTTGTGGTTCAAATAGAAGGCCCAATGTTACATAATATTACTTTTGTGATATTGTTTTCATGTTATTATTTTTTTTATTTTGTTCAATCATTTATCCAATGGTTTCACTATGAGTTATTAGGTAAAATGGTGATTTTGTTACTAATAGCTGGTGGCACATAGTTGATGCAAAGTTAGGGGAGACTGTGCACTCTCACCCAAGAAAGCATACAGCCAAATATCATTTTAGACAGTAGACAACACATAGTTTGTGAATTATTTGTTAAATCATGCTAGCTAACCATGTATTTTGTCCCTCTTGGTTAGTGAGGGGCATATTATTGTTCCACGGTTTGGAATATCATGTCGGAAAACCATGTGACCTAACCAGGTCATTAAAAAGTGGAAATTTAACATTCTAACCTCATCGTATTTAACCCTAAATCGCCCCTATTCTACCCCATCTGGGATTTTAAAACATTGGAGCTCCCTCCAAAATTCCTTGGACCTATTGATAATCAATTCTTGGGTGATTTTTCCCTAGTTCCTAATATTATACATGATCCACTAGAGAGGATACCATCCAAAGAATCTTATGAAATCCCTTTGGGAAGCATCACATGAACATGTACTCCAAAAATGTGTATGTGGTGATTTATTTGTTTACATGTGATGCATCAAATGTATATATGAAATATTTTTATTTATGTGATATTTTAAATGTAATTTGAGCACAATGGGTGTCTTATGTATCTAGGTAGTAAAACTGGAACTAGTATGCTAGTTGATTCGGAAGTGGCCAAGGCCCGTATTCATCTAGAAGGATTGATTACTGCAACATTAAAAAACATGTGATTTGATGGGAAACCACTATAACTTTGGATGATATTCTCTCTAGTGGATAGTGAATGAGAAAATTGATTGACCACAAAAACATTTCATGAGATCCTCTCTATTGTCTTATTCATGCAGAATGATGTTGGTACTTGAGTTTGTGGATTTTGATCACGGAGGAATGATGTTTCTAGGGTCCCACTAGTTCTAGTAACCTATAAAGATTTACCCATGGGTCTCTTTTATGAAATTATTCTATGTGATATGGTTCCATCCATTAACATATAATAGACCTTTGTTTTATTTTATTTCAAGCAAGCTTATTTAGGAAAAATTTATTTCCATTGAAATTTATTTCTTGAGAATGTTTTAGTTAAAATATTTTATTATAAAAAGTTTCAAATGTTATTGTAAAAAAATTCAAGCATATTTGTCTTATAATGTTATAGCATGGAATCTTTCCATTGGGTGGAATCCTAATGATATTGTTCTCACACACTGTATACACCTTTGGGTGTTTGTAGACATTG
The DNA here is from genome assembly GCA_963277665.1 of Viscum album. Taxonomy (NCBI): domain Eukaryota; kingdom Viridiplantae; phylum Streptophyta; class Magnoliopsida; order Santalales; family Viscaceae; genus Viscum; species Viscum album. The sequence goes on along the minus strand of OY728142.1, from coordinate 509,502,168 downwards.
TTATGTATGACTAAGTTAAAGGAATGATGTATCATGGTGAGGGTGGATTTTGTTGCAAGATTCCACTTTTCCCGTGTTTTTATAGTGGTATCTTGAGGGTGATGACTCACTTTTATCATGGAATTTTATTTTGGGAGTGTTTTTTTGTCATATTTCCATTTTAGTATGTTTGGTTTTGGTTAATGTTATAAAACATTGAATATTAAAATTGTTGTACCGTATTATTTTTATAGTTATCAGTTTTTGTGTTTCATATTATTTTTGGTATTTTTTGATGATACAAGTGGGAAAAATTATTCCTAAAGTATATTTTTGGTACTCAATCACTAGTTTCCCAACCATAGGGATCATGAATTCCCTTCAGGCCATGCCATAGATCATGTAGGGTGTCGGTTGGATGGAATCCTAAGATGTTTTGTGAAAAAATGGTATCATATTGGGTTAAAATCTATTTGGGTCAAGTGTTTTATGATCATTCTAGATATACTGGGATGGTATTGTCCGAGTTTGAGGATCAAATTACAAGTAGGGGGACAAGCTAGCACACCATGTGACAAGACTCTAGTTTCCATGGGATGTTGGGATTGATTTTACTTCTAATCTAGGAGAGATGTACATGTTCTGGACTATATATGGACACTAGGTGGGGGTGGAGTGATTTGGTTGACATGTTATTGTGATGAATTATGTTATGTTTTTATTTATGGAATGCTGGTATTTATTTTTTTTTTGTTATAATTTTTTTAAATTGTGTACTTATGGTTTTTTCCTTGTTTTTGATTCTTGATGTTGTAAGATGCCTCCCTGGAGACCTCCTATGAAGCCATAAGATTAGGCTGGAGAGAGATGTCCCTCACCAATTGATCAAGGTTTAGTGGAATCTGTGGTTCTATCTATCCAAACATTGGGGAAAGGAGTGGGATATGGTCATACTCTGGTTAGAGAAGCCAAACCAGGTTTGGGAAATGACAAGTCTCAGGAGTTCCTCAAGAACAAGCCTCCTTATTTATGATGTAGAAAAGAACCTCTAGATGGAGATGAGTCATTTGATAAGATATAGAGAATCTTTGAATTTCGTGATACTCTTAAAAAAGTCATAGTTGAATGTGATTTTCTTCATGATGGAATGTCCGAGTCAAAAGTGGTGGGACTCAATGGTGCAAGATAGAAAGCATAAGTAGATGAGCTGGAAATATGTCATGGTTGTATTCAATAAGCATTATTGACTTTATATTTTTGAATTTTTTAATTCTTGGGTATCTATCGAGCTTATCTAGGGAGATAATTCTATGATGAAGTGTTCAAATCGCTTTGCATAGTTAGTTCGGTACGCACCTGATATCATATTTATGGAGAAGGTGAATGCTTAGATGTTCAATATGGGGTTGTTACCAGAAATTTTATATCATGTCTTCTTGTTGAAGATGAATACTTATGCTGAAGTACTCAACCATTCCATGATGGTAGATTTGGATCTTGAATGCAAGTCTAGTTTTTCTGGGCAATGTCAGGAGTGGGTAGTGGGAGTTCATATGAGAAGGAGAGGAATCGAGATGAGTATGGGAACAAGGGAGGTGGTTGTTCATGATATCCTTCCCAGATATCTTTATCTATGGCTTTTGAAGTTGGGTCTATCATGTTTCATTAGTGTGGGATGGTAGTACACACACGACCTTTGTGCTCATCTCCACCAAAACCATGTCACTAGTGGGGAGATATGGGGAAATTGCAATTATTTTGAAGAATATTGCACCCATATCTGAGTGGTTTAGGGTCTGTTGCTTCTAAAGGGATGACATACCAGGCATAGCCATCTATGAAATTGGGTTCTAAGTTTTTAGTCCATGGTGGTAGCGTTGTATCATCATCTTAGTAGAGTCACTTTATGTTAGATCTGTAGGATTATGGTCATTATCATGGGAAGGATGAGAAGAGTAAACTCCATGTAGTGTATCAAGTTCTAGCGAAATTGGGAGCAGGTCTTTTGACTATTTGAGTTATTATCCTTATAATATCATATTTATCTATTATATTATCACATGATGGTTTTTTGGGTTTTTTTCTACCCTCCTTTTGTATTTTTTAATGTTTCCAATTGAGATTATGCCATTTGTGATGGAGTTGGTAATGCGGCTTTGTAATAAGTGAGAGTAGGGTTTCATGTGTCCCTATTGTGCACTCATTGTGTCAGGGGTTTAGTTGGAAAGGGATTTTATAGATTTAGAAATGGGACACTTTTATGTGATCCTTGGTATAGATTTCATAGTTCATTTTCAGGTGCACATCGATTACTATAGGCAATAAGTGAGTTTTATTGCACCTGATGTATGTGCCTCAACTTTCAGGGTGAATGGGATCCCCAGTCAGGACTTCATTGACCTCCACTCCGAGATTTTGGAAATATTTTTTGTCATATCTTATTACTCATACTAGATGATAGTGATATTTCTCCTAAGAGTGGATTACCTCATGTGGTGGATAAGTTCAAATTGTTTTTTACAGAGGATTTCTTGGTATTGAATCTGTTGTGGGAGGTGGAGTTCACCATAAATCTGCAACCAGGAACATAGATGACATCTCTTTCCTTCGACAATATATCCCCCACCATGTTAATTGAATTAAAGCTACAACTAGGTGATTTGGAATATAAATGGTCCATTCTCCCATGCATCTCACCTTGGGCTACCCTAGTTCTATTTTTGATAAAGTCTTATAGATCTATGTTGTCGTGTATTGACTATCAAAAGTAAAATAATTTCGCCACAAAGAAAACATACCATTCTACCAATAATTATGACTTTTTATATCATCTTTAGGAGGAAAGGTGGTTTTCTAAATTTTTTGTAGTTTTAGGTATCATCAAGTCAGAGTTAGAGTGGTGGATGTTTTTAAATGGCCTTCTAATGTCGGTATGAAATTTTTTAATACATGGTCATTCCTTTCATGTTGACAAATGATCCAGCTATTTTTATGGGATGTATGAATAGGGTATTCGATCAGTATCACAACTCATTTTTTTGTTTTTTATGGATGACATTCCGATCTATTCTAGGATCGAAGAGGATCATGAGTGAAATTTGATGTTTGTTTGAGGAACCCTTTGGGAACATATTCTCTATTTAATGTTTTCCATGTGAAATTTTTGTATGATGGAGGTGGAGATTTTGGGTCATGTGATCTTGGAAGGATGGGTTTTGGTGGATCCCAACAAGATTATTATAGTGATTTCATGAGAACAGCTGGAAAATGTGTTTGAAATCAGAAGCTTCTTGGGACTTCTAGTCTATTACAGGTAGTTTTGTAGAGATTTATCTCATCATTATTCATCCATGAAAGTGATTACATGGAAAGGGGTAATGTTTTTTTTGATCCTAGACTATCAAGTGTACTATGAGAAGCTTAAGTGTTGGTTTACAATAGCTCACATTTTGATCTTACCAGAATAATGAAATGGTTATGTGGTCTATTGTGATGCTTCTAGTATGGTTCTTGGGTGTTTTATGCTGTAGGATAACCATATGGTTATGTATGGTTCTCACCAGCTCTGACCACATTAAATGAATTACCAAACCCAAGACCTGGAGATAGCATTTGGGATTCATACCTAAAAAATGTGCCTCCATTAAATTTTGTAGGAGAAGTTTGTGATTTATTTGGATCATAAAAGATTGGACTACATTTTTTCTAAGAGATATTTGCTTTTGAAAAAGTTTCATTAGGTTGATTACCTTTAGGGTTTTTTTGATGTCATGTATACCCTAGGAAAAGGTAATGTAGTAGTAGATGCTTCGAGAAGGAATATTCTATTGAAAGAGTTGAAATTTCTAGTAATAAGGGTACTTTAATGGTGTTATCCTCTTAGATGCACATAGAGACAATGGAGTATAATTGAGGTGCATTTTTGTTCAATATTTAGCTGACACCTTCCCTTATGGAGTTGATTTAGTAGGAGGCTTATGGTGATTATTTGGGCTAGTGTTCTTTTCCGTTTCTAAATGGTTGTGATTGGCCATTCTCTCTCAAGGGACTTTTGTACTTAAAGGTTCACTTTAGAGATCCTTTTTCATTGGGGAAGGTGGTGATATAGGATATACACATGTCTCAGTGATTCATTCATCCATGTTCTACCAAGATGTTTTATGGCATGCATCAGTAGTCCTGGTAGCTAGGTAAGAGGTGTGATGTAGACGGAATCATGTATCAATGTTACACATGTCAAAAGGATTTAGTAGAGAACAAAAGTCCCTCTATTGGTCTTTACCAGCAACCCATTCCTACTAAAAAGTGGCATAATATCCCCAGGGAATTTTATTTTATCTTAACTCATACACCCCAGGTGAGGAATTCTATTTGGGTAGTGATTGATTATCTCATAAAATTATCCCATTTCATTCTAATTATAGATTCAGACATGGTGAATGATTTGGGTCGATTGTATATTCAATAGGTTGTGAGGCTTCATGGTATTCCATAACAAAACTGTCTCTAGTATGGACCCATATTTACCTCACGGTTTTGGGAAGGACATCAAAATGATATAAAGTCACAGGCCAAATTGAGTACGATATATCGTCCTGAATGGAAATGTCAATTGGATCAGTCTAATCAGATCTTGGAATACATTCTCTAGGAATTTTTTAGACCATGTAGGTTCATGGGATAGTCATTTGGGATTGTTTGAGTTCAAATTTATCAATATTTACTTATAGTAAATTTTAATAGATAATTTTATGTCTCTTTATAGTCATCCATGTTGGTCACCTTTTTGTTGGGATGAGGTGGGTGACAACTCATTGTTGGGACAAATCCTTATGCAAATGAATTCTGTTGAAGTAAAACAAATCATGCAGTAGTTGTTGACATCTTAGAGTCATTATAAGTATTATGTCGATCATATGTTCTGAGCTTTAGAGTTTTTTGTGGGTGAATGGGTGTTTCTAAAAGTGAAACCTTTCTTGGGTCATACTAATTTGGGTAAGTAAGGGAAGCTAATGCCAAGGTATGTCATCCCATTTGAGATTATAGATAAAATTGGTGAGGTGGAATATATGTTAGGTTTTCTTTCTCTGGTAACATAAATTCATGACATGTTCCATGTATCTCAGCTAAAAAAGTACAACCTAGATCTATATCATGTGCTGAATAGGGAGGATTTTGAATTGGTGCCTATGTTTTTCATGTTTGAATGGCTAGTAAAGATTGTAGCTTCATAGGAAAAAAGTCCTTTGTGGTAATTATATTCCATTGTTCCATGTTCTTTGACAACAATGAAATGATGTTTATGAGACTTGGGCGCATAAGCCTAGATTCGAGGAAGAGTATCCATTTTTTTCAGAATAATCATCTTGTTGACTTTATGGGGATCTAATGTTTTCATAATGGGGAGAATTGTAACATCATGGTTTTTGTGTTGTGGTAATATTTTTATTTGGTAATTACATTTATAATTTGGCTTCATAGTGAGTTTTTGGTAAAAATGGTTATATTGTGTTTAACCACTAGTGGTCTATGGTTGGTGTACAGTTAAGGGAAACGGTGCACCCTCACCCAGGAAAGCAAGTGGCCAAAAGTCAATTCGGACAATGGATACATTACAGTTGGAGCAGCATTTTATAATCCATGTGGGATAACCATGTTATATACCCCTATTAGATAGTAAGCGGTCCATGGTTGACCCAAAATTGGAAACAATAAGTAGGAAAACTATAAAACCTATATGGGTCATCAAAAAGTGGTAATATACCATTCCACCCCCTCATATTTAATCCTAAATCACCCACCGCCCATTCTGTATTTTCATCCATTGGATCTCTATCCAAACTTCCTTTGACTTCCTAAACATCATTCCTTGTGTGTTTTTGACTGAGTTTCTTAAAAAAAAATAAAATTAATCCTCTTTTATCATGGTTTCTTCCTTTATTATATGGTTCTTCTCCCCACATTCTTGAGTTCCTATTTTTCACTGGGGTGTGTGACCTAAAGAGGGGTTTATATTGTTTTTTAGGGGTATATTGATAATTTTGGTTTACTCTTACCTTGTTAAGGTCTTGTGCTGGTGTTTTTTTGGTTTTAAAACCATTTTTTTAAGTTTTCCTATGATAGGTATGTGGTTCCATAATTTTAAATTATCAGATTATTTTGATATGCATTATTTTTTGTTTGAATGTGTTGTACGATTTATTTGTTTTCTACAAAACATGTTTTGGAAATGGTTTGGGATGAATATGTTATTAATGTTTTTTTAGAAAATAAATAGTTTTTGTTTATTATGTTTTCTATTGTGGTGTTTCTTTGTAATGTTTTATCACTTGTGTGGAAGGTTTGAAATGTGTTTTCAAAGAGGTTTAAAGGTGAAAATGTGATGAAAGTGGGGTTTCCCAAGAGAAATGGCATCTGTTTCATGTTGGATTTCTTGTTGTGGACCTTAAATGTATTTTTCAATTACAAAACATGATTTAAAAAATGTTTTGATGTGATTAAAATTTTTAAAGGGGATTTTCACACGTAAAATGATGGGATTTAAAATGTGTTCTTCTTGTGGTATTCCCAACTAGATTTCATAATATATGTACATGGTGAATTCCTTGTGTTATTGTGATGTTTGGCATGTGCCTAAGAAATTATTGATTTACATGATATGTGAAATGAAATCTGAGCACCCCGAGTTTCCCAAATATCTAGGTGGAAAAACTAGAATTGGTATGCTACTTGATTCAAACGTGGTCGAGGACCATATTCATCTACCATGATTTTTTATTACAACACTATCTAAAAATGTGATATGATGGGGGACCACTAGAACATTAGATGAGATTCTCTCTAGTGGATCACATATGAGAATATTATAGGACCACTAAAAATTTAGATGAGATCCTCTCTAGTGGATCATGCAAAAAAATTATTTTGGAAGTTGAGTATGAGGTTTTTGATCACTGAGATATGATGTTTATAGTGTCTAGTAGTTCCAGTTACCTATAAAGATTTACCCCTGGTTTTCTCTTTTGAAATGATGTTATGTGATATAGTGATATCCATTAGCATACAGTAGACCACATTTATGATTTCTTTCAAGAAATATTATTAATTAAAAATGGGTTTTCAATGAAAATCATTTCCTGATAATGTTTTTTTAAATGGATTCTTAAAAAATATTTCTAATTTTCTGATAATAATGTTCATGTTAATTTTCCTTATAATATTATAGCATGGAATATATTTTTTGGGTCGTGTCCTACTGGGATCTATATCACAACCATCAAACACTATTGGGTTTATATTGAATTTTTTATCTGTAATAGAGTTAAAGGAAATATGTACCATGTTGATGGTGGATTTGGTTTCTATAGTCCCCTTCTTTTAGGTGTTAGTGGTGTTGACCTGATGGTGATTATTGTCTTACCACATTGTCTTTTCTTTTGGGAGTGTTTTATTGTCCCCTTTCCATTGTTTTAAGTTTGTTTTTGGTTAAAGTTGTAAATCATTAAATTTTGAAAATATTAAAAAAAAATTGGTTATGGTTATCAGTTATTGTGTTGCTTATTATTATTGGATGTTTGTGACCATACAATTGGGTGAAATCATTCCCAAAGAATATTGTTGGTACCCAATAACAATATCCGAGCCAATGGGGGTCTGAAACACCCTTCGGGACATTCCATAGATTGAGAAGGGTTTTGGGTTGGATGACATCCCAGCTTCGTTTGTGACACACAATGAAGTTGAACAGGGATGGTTCATGTATATAGGTCAATATGAACAAAGGTGGTATTTTTAGGATACTCGTGGTTCATTTATTTTTTCCTTCTCAGTTTTATTCAAGATGGTTATTTTAATTCATGACGAATCCTAATAAATGCTCATTAGTATTTTTCTTCGCAAGGTGAAAATCCTTAATATATCAACTGGGTAATCTAACACTATCATTGTTATCAATGATTTAGGGGGCCACTCCTCGTTCCCATCTAATATTTCATACATTATAAGGAACTCTAGATGCATGCTATTATTGGATGTTATGATTTATCTCACTTGGAGGAAAGGGAACATGGAAACCCCTATATTGTTTTTAAAATGTTAGAGGAAAGAATCACTATTTATTCATGTTATGGTTCACTCCCTATTGATTATATCATAATTTTTTTGATCTGATTCCCTTATAAATCATTATTTCTACCAACCACGACTCTTCTCATTATGTTTTTTAATATTTGAATAAAAATTTAATTATCAATTGGTTACTTTACCATGGTTTAGTTTTATAATAACATAAGTTATCTCTCTTACATTAAGATAGACCTGTTTATGGTATTGTGTGGGAGTCCATTTAAATATGAGTTTTATTTGATTGAGGTTGGAGAGTTAGTATTCCTTACAATATATATGGTTAAAATCACCACTAAGATTTTTCTGATGATTTGTGTGTAGAAAAAAAATATCACACAATAGTTAGAAGCATATAATAATAGAAGAAGTATACCTCTACTTCTTTAAGTAAGAGATCACATTCACTTAAAGGTTTCCCCTCATCGTGGGAGGTGAATGTTAAATCATAGAGGTAAGTTTTACATGGGTTTATCAATTATTTTGAGGTATTGGAGCATGTTGATGTGGTGATAAATTGAAGAACCTTTGTGATGTTTTTAAAAAATTTATATTTGTTAACAACAAACATTTTTTAAAAAAAATTGTTTTTTAGAATCATATCTAGTCCATCATAATTAATTTTTGTAGAAATGATGAATGTGGCTAAATGTTTGAACTCAAAAAATAATGGGAATAAATTGTTTTAGCTTTGGTAAAGTTTTATTTTCAGAATTAGGCTTTTGGACTTAACATTATCTGATACAGAAGGTGTAAAGAAGATTGCAGATGGAGGTTATATAAAATTTTCAATTTTATGAATCCTCATACATAGATCCATCATAATGAAATTCAAGATTCAATGAACTGAGTGTTGGTTAAAAATTCATAAGATATGGAGTGAGTAATCAATATTGATAAATCAAATATACAGATCACCAAATCCAAAATAATCATAGGTTGAAATTATTTATTGATGGAAGACTTCATTTTACATAATCATAGAATGAATGGAGTTTATGAGTTATGAACTCATCAATTTCGGAGTGAAGACGTCATAATTTTGATGAAAAGTTTTTTTTAATAAAGATAAGTAGGAATTTAGAAAGTTTTCGTTATTTATAACCTATTATTAGACAATTCCTTGATGGGAATGAAATAATAATAAATCATGACAACTATTGTGACAAAATATTTTGATGGAAGGGATGAATTTAAAACAGTTCATCGATTCCAAATATCAATAAAAAGTCTCCATCGGATAAAAAAAGTAATGGACAAAGAGGTTTTAGGAAGTGTGAGTGAGTTATATCTGATGAAGTTTTTATAATTCCAATGTTTTAAATTGGAGAATCCATCGTAATGAGAATTCCATCGTTATTTGGATTCTATCAGACGGGTTCTGATGATGAAATTTATCTAGAATAAGTATAAAAAATATAGTCAAATCATAACAAGAAGAGGAAGATAGATTGATCATAATGAGTAGAGAAAGATATTCAAATCATAATGAGCAGAGGAAGATAGCTCGATCATAATGAGCAGATGAAGTTTCATCATAATAAGGCAAGGAAGTGGTATTGAAATGGGATTTGGGAGTTCATCATAATAAGATAAAAAATTTATCATATTGATATAAGGATGTTTCATCGTCCTAATGAAAAGTTAGAAAGTCTGAGAAGCTTGATTACAGAGAATATTCTAGAATATTCTAGATGATATGTGAAAGTGGTCGATCATGAAATTTAAATATGCATAGATCTAATAGTTTTTATATTTGAGTAAGTGGGAAAATATTTTTAGTTTCTTGACTTTCATAGAGGTATAGCCAGTCTTCCTAAAACCATTGTCTACATGATTATAGCCAGTAGCTAGCCAATGGCATCGAGATGGTGCAGATAATAAGGGGTATTTGTTGTCTTTTTTCTACCAAATCTCACATTTAACAACCTTAATAACCCCCTTCTCCTGTAATTCATGTTGTACTAATTTAGGGGCTCTCTGGGGTTATCTTGGGATCACACTATCATTGTTCTGATGTGTGTTGATCTCTAGTCAACATGTTGTTCTGCCTATGCCCTGTTTGATCGAATCACACTCATTTAATCATTTTTTTGGAATTATATGTTGTTCTAGGATGACATATTTAAATACATTGATTGTGAAATGATCTCTCTAGATCCCATATAAATTATTATTGTGTGTGTTTCCTAGAAACTACATCTCTCATTGATTTTACTGTGATTCATGTGACCTTTGAGGTTTGTGATGATATATCTTCTCCCAAATCCTTTTTCTTATAGAAATGTGGTTCTATAATGTGGGAATTGGTGTTTAGTCCCTTTTTTTGTTATATAGTTTCTCATTTAATTCTGGTGTGTGGAACTAATTTTGATTCACATGAGACTTAAATGGGAGGTGTTTGGATCCATCTCATGTATTTATATTGTGAGTCATGGATTCTCCATGGTTTCTAAGTTATTATCTAAAAAAAATTGTAATTATCATCGATTCTTTTTCTATTAATGTGTAAATAGTTGAATGTAAAATATGGTTTTCTCCTTGTTTTTGTAAAATAAATAGGATTTCAAATAATTATGAATTGGTTTGTAAAATTAGTTTTTAAATAATGATTTTGGATGGAAAAGTGTTTTCATATTTTCTTGTAAAATGTGATAATCCTTATTGAAATTAAATGAAAATTTGTACATATGGAAGCCTTTGGTACCTAATAGGGGGTTAAATATTGGACCCTTTACTTATATTTATAAGGCGTTTACTCATTGTACATTTCTATGTTCTCTAGGTCATTTGTCCTATAGACTATATTATTTGACATTATAAGAGGTTTATTCTTGGGGATATCTCTTTATTCTCTACACAATGTATCATAGGGACTTTATTCTCTAACCTTTTAAAGGGTTTTACCTAGGGGTGTCATTCTATTCTATAGGATTAGTGTCTTAGGGACTTGTTTAGTGAACTATCCTAGACTAATTATTGAGGTACGATTATCCTAGTTGTCTCAAACCTATGTTATCCTTGGGGTGATATAAACTTTTCATTGGATTTTCATTTGTTAGAATTGGTATGATATACGATGTGATATTTGATAAATATAAAATGGTTATTTGAAATGTGATTTGAAACTATATTATATTGATTTTTTATAACATTGAAAATGGGAATGTTTTTCCATGATTTTAATATAAATGAGAAATTTGATTTATTATGATACATTTTCCTAAATTATTCATATTGTGATTAATTTACATTGAATTTATATAGAAAACCTGGTTGAGATCCTACAAGTATTTTTGCCTCACATCTAACATAATACATTTGGGGTGTGAAAATAATATTATGTCATGTACTTTGGTTTTGACTTGATGCTTTAGATGTATCACTACAACTGTTCTTGTTTTCGGTTAAGGAAGATTTTTTTAATGTATATCATTCTCTATGTGTATTACATCCATATTTTTTAGGTTGGGTATATTTTTACCACATGTTATTTTTGGATTCAATAGTACTATTATGCATCCCATTGTGATTGTAAACACCCTTATAGTCATTTTATTCCTTAATTTAGAGCCCAGTTCGACGGGTTTTCTATGTCGGGTCATGAAAATTCATTTTCAAAGGAGGTATATCCTCAAATTTTCTGGTCTCGAGATATATGTTATATAGAGGATTGGATTTTTAGGAATTAAGGGGTATGTTGGGAGTGATTTATTCTCTATATATAAAAATAATGAGGCCTAATCTGTTATAGTATTTTTGGTTTGAGTGTCTATTTTTGTTTTTGTTTGGGTCTAGATCTCAGTTTCTTCTTATGTTTTTTTATAAACTAAGATCGTTTTATTTTCTGATCATTCCCTTCCATTTTTTGGTGTATTGAATCATGATCCAATGAATTATTCTTAGGATTATTTTAGATGTGGCAGAAAGTAATAATTCTCAAAGTAAGTTCTATTATTGATCAAAATATATTAGAATCTATTGTGAATACAAATCGTTCCATGGACCAGAGAGTACCACATGTTCAAAACCTGGAGAGAGAGGTTCAATGAAGAGATGGAGGAGACAAGTAATATATAAAAAATTTCCTATAATATAAGTCAATGTATTTTAAGGGTTTAAATTAACTTTGGGTTGTGGAGGACTTTTTGGAAATAATCAATCAAGTATTTCACTTCTGTTAGACACCTAAATCAATCATGGTGAAGTGTGGGACCATTAAACACCAGTTTCCTGGAATGAGGTCATGGGAATTCCATGGTTGGATAAAACAACCTGTGATATAGTAGAGGAAATGCATCAAGACACATTTCTTTCAGTAGACCTTCATCAGATCCTTCATGAAGGTGAAGTCTATGGGGTTACTCACTTTTCTGTTGGGAGGGAATTTTGTGAGAGAGTACCCCAACTTTTTCACTGATTTGGTCAGTTTTTCTCTTGAATAGGTGACGGTTGATAATTTTAAGGCTTGTAGATACCCATAAGGATTGTGAAAATACATCTAATTACAAATTTATAGGATAAATCTCCCAACCTATGGTGAAGTTTTTAATAAGTCTATGATGTAAGATATAGATAATGAAAGAAAGAAAATATTGTTCAGGTCTTCCCTTCATCCTAGTTGAAATTTCATTAGCACCCATTGGAATAAATAATGTGTCATGAAGTCACAAGGGTGGGGGAGCTATTCCCAGTAGACATCATTTTCTACCCCATCATCAAGGTTAGCAGTGTACCCTTAACATTATACTAGTGTTGGAAGATAGGGCACACCTGATGAACCTTCCTTGTAACTATGATGAACTATTGTACATTTGGTAAAAGAGTTCATATATATATTTTATTCCATGATATTTTATCACCCCAATATGATTGTGGATAATTTTATCCAAAGGGAATGTGAAGCAGTCAGAAGCATCAAATTCAATAGGCCTCTAGCCATCAGCCTCTATATTGAAGAAATTTCACATGGAGGAGGATTTTTCTATGGAAGTTATTGTGGGTTTAACTATAGTGATAGATACCATTTTTATTACATATATTGTAATATTGGGTTCCCAAAACCCAAACAATTAGTATTTTTCAATTACCATTTCATGTATATAGGGAGATATACATGATATACACTAACCATTATAGTGTATATATTTATGTATCGACTATTTAATGGTAATATTATTATACTAATCATGTTATCAACATGTTATAGTATATCTCAGACAATGATGAGAACCTAGAGAAACTATGACATTAATCCTAAATATATGATATATGATCTAGATGCATCATGATGGCTGGACACCATTGATGTCTGACTATCAAGTGATATGGACTCATAAGCATTGATACTTCTTCTCATGAAGTTCACACTTAGAGATAAATAGTAGGTGAGATCATGATAACTGATCTTCCAATTGGAACATCACATGCTTTAGGTTTCATTGGTTGTTCCTACTTACAAACATGTGTATTGGTCTCCTGACTTGAGATCATTATTAATGTGTGTCAATTGATTGTGTGCATTGATTCAAGTAAAAATACATGAAAATAAAATTTTGGATAGGTATGTTGTGTTAGGTTCATCATAAGTGGTATAATATTGATTGAGTGGTCAAGATATAATTTTTCAATTCTGAGTTAAGCATGTAACATCTCGAGCCTAGATGATCAGTATGGTAGTACATTCATAAATTCCATAATAAGGTAGATAAAGGTATGTTTTTCTATTTATATCAACAAATAAAATAGTAAGAAATGATGATAAAAAAAATTCAGAATTTTTTTCTTGACATATCAAAAATAGTGATTATATTGCATAGAATATGTTTGAATGTTGGTTTTCATTACTATGATTATTCTTTGTATCTTTATGGGATTTGATGGGTAGCTAGATTTTTCTCTTAGTTAGTGAATATTACTCATTTCTATAAACATAAGGTCTGAGAGGGTCATACACAATAGTGCATTCATGATTCTGCCATATTCTAGTGAATATGAATTTTGGACTTGCTGGGCCTCACTAAGGGGTCCAAGATTTGTCCAAATAATTGATCAAAAAAATAAAAAAATTTAATTATTACATTAATGAATAAATGGGTTATATTATTCCATTAAATTATTCTTAATGTGTTTATGTAAATACAAGGAATTAATATTATTTGAACATGTTTTATTTTAATTTTAAATGTTTGTTTAATATTAGTGGGATTATGAGTCAAGTTAAATCACTCAATTTTATCAAAAATTATATTTAATGTAATATTATTGGAATGTGTTAAAATATAAATAATATTTATGAAATAGTTTATTTCATCATAATTATTATTTATTTCTTATTTATTGGTCATTTTATTTCTAGGGTCTAAGAAACCCTTCCGGGTATTTTGAGCCACCCACTATATAAGAAAAAGGAGAGGCTCATTAAATGTTCTATTAAATCACTCATAATGTGAATTTTTCTATCTTCCCACATCCTAGAGGTAGATATAGTCTCTCTCCGAGAAATCAATCCATGAATACCATTGACATATCAAAGGCATGGGATCGGGTTGATCATCACGACTCTAAAGGAGTTTTCATAAATCAATGCTAGCACCTAGATTTTGATAAAAGGTGAGTGTGTGGATTAATGGAGTATGTATGGATTATATAGAGGGTTTTGGATTCATATCATTCAAGAAATTATTTTTAGTGTATTGGTATAGTTGACTATAATTTATTTTGATCAAGGAATGTATTTATTTTTTATTTTTTGTGATCTGTTTAATTAACACAAGATCATCAGACCATATTCGGGCTCAGATTACTGGAGATGACAAGTTATTTCACTCCGATAATGAAAAATATTAATATACATATCCCAATAGATTCTGTTGTTCTCCACAGTACCATTAATTGGCATCGTAATAATGCGTGGATTTTCTAATCCAAAAACTAAATTAATATTCATTTAATTATGTAGAGGTTTTTAATTCAATCTCAATAGAACAAACCGCATATAGATCCGATTTAGAATTATCGTGTAATGGTATTCCAAAAAAATTGGATCAATAGAAGTATTTTTTATTATTAATATTTGATAAACATATATTATATATATTTTATACTTTTTCTTGTTTTTTTCATGACATTTCTAGAGGCCTCTCATTTCCCAAAAATGTTTCAGTTGGATATGGGTTAGAGGAATAGTATTTGTCAATGGATTATATTTCCACTAGAAGATTAAAAAAATAATTTATTATATTATTTTTTTCTATTTATTAATGAATAGGCATGAAGACTAAAATTAAATTATTATCATTTTTGTTAATGTGGGAAGCTGAGTATGTGGAAATTTCTACATAAGATAAATAAAAAAACAAGGAAATTAGGAAAGTCAGCATGACATAATGAAAATCAAGACAATAAAATCTATTATTCAAACTAAATCCCATGGCTCAACATTAACATGACATCTCCTCGATTCCTTGCTCCCTCCACCTATCTTCTTAGCTCCTGCTTCTTTCAGTTCCCCGACATTGATTCTCATCTCCCTGCTTCAAAAACCCTACCAATTAGGGTTCCACTTTCACATTCCCCACTACCCTCCTCTGTCGCATTTTCCCACTCCCATGATACCCCTCTCCCACTCGATTCATCTGCTTCCCTGAAACCCTACCCTCTATTGTCTCCTCTATTTCCCTTCTCCCACTCCCAATTTCCCATACACCGCTAACCCCTTGTATCCCTACCCATGTCTCCCTTCCTTTCAGACCCTCCACCTCACTGTCATTTCCCCATCTTCCTCCCCCCCCCCATTATCACTCCCCATATCCATGTCCCCATATCCCTCTCTGATTACTCTGCCTATGTCTACTCCGCCTCAGGCTCCTCCAGCACTGCTTTCTCTACCTCCCATCCTCCGCCTCTAGTACTCTACCTCCAGTCTTCCACCTCCAACATTGACAATACCTTTCTCTATTGTAGTTAAATATCTGGTGGAGAATCCTTATATATTGGAAAAGATCAGTAAGTGTCCTTTAAATGGTGTTTTGTTCCATGAACCACCTGGTTATGTTAAAACACTACTGGACACGGCTATTAAAAATAAATGATAAGAGAAATTCATCACTCTTAAGGGTCTTAAATTGGTCACAATGTCGTTCTTGGAAGGTGAAGATAACATAAGAGAAATATTTGACAAGGCTCATCAGTGGTCTCATTGCGTCCTATTAATTATTGAACTGGATTAAATTTAAACCCAGGATTGTTTAATTTTTATTACATAATGGACTATATTAGTATTGATGCAAGATCCATTTGACTACCCAATAATTTTTTTACTTCATTATATGTTTCTTTTTTCAAAATTCTTATCCTAAGTGATTAGGGTTTTCATGAAGAACCCTTGGTGGTTTTTTTATGAATATGCACTTTAAGCTTCATTTGACAAAAATTATGAAAAACAGTTTTCAATACTCAACACTAGAGTATGATCCTCTTAGTTTATAAATGATCCATTATGTTTAAATGGATTCACCAATATTTTATTCTCAATACTAGTTGAGAATATTTATTTCCTTTAGGAATTTCTTTATTTTTTATGCATTTTCATCACAGTGGGAAACACATAAAATAATTAATAGTAAAATGCATAAATATGTGATTAATATTTTCTATTAATGTTCAAATGGGAGAGTGAAAACATAGAATGAACATATTAATTGAAATGTATTGTGTTAAATGAAAATTATTAAAAAAACCTCAATGAGATAAAAGACCTAAAATGTCTTCCATCATTTGATTTTGAAAAAAACTAGGTGTTCGGGGTGTCCCCATCCAATATTGACTGTGCCTCCTAATACCGATGAATTCATTTGGAAGTGATGGGTTGACATAACTACGTTGGTAGTGAATAAGTATTCAAAACTATATTTATGAATATTTTGATGCAAACATAGAGTAAATCATATTTATGATTTTAGAATCAAGTAATTCATGAAACAAATCAAGGAGCCAAGAGTTAATTATGATTCTAGTATAAACAGTTTTTCGAGTTCTATAAAATTTTTGGATACATTAAAGATTTAATTATTTAGTAAATAATATATAAATCAATAATCAATAAAATAGTAAAAATCTTCTATATTATATTTTTTATAAAATGGAAAAAAAATATCACAAGCACTAAGTGATAATCATTGAAAAAATAACATGCCCAAACTCGAAGGATTTTCCAAAAATAGTACAGAACTTCTGCAAAGTACTACATAGAAAATTCAAGGTGTTCGTGTCCCCAATACATATTAATACACCTTAGAAAGTTAGGGTGTAAAATTAAATATTGGGGACTCATGTAAGAAGGATATGATGGTTATTTAATAACTTTATCATCAATATATGATGTGGTTTGTAGATAAAACATCATGATATGGAGGATTTCACCTGTTGTCTCATCTATGAGAATCATATAAGGATAGTTTAAAGCAAGATATGAATTATATAATGATTACAATGTATATGAGTTAGTCGAAAGATGGATGGTCATCTTACAATTGATCCCTTTATCATATCATTTTCAACTTTATACTCTAGGTTCATTTAAGATTACAAAATGAACAATGTGATGAAACATTTATGATTACTTTTTATTAAGGTTCTAAAAGTAAATAGGAACTTAAGGAAAGTATAATATTAAATTCTTATGGATAGAAAGTTTAATGAAAAGGTGAAATGGACAATGTAAAGAGTGATTCCAAAGGCACCTTTGCAACATCCTCCAATTAAAGATGTATTAAACAGGAGGTTATTTTCTTCGCATATCATCAATCAAATCTATAGTAGTTTAAATTCAATAAACTAAAAGGTAGGATCATGTATTTTTCTTATTCACTAGGTATCTTAATAAATATAAATTGTAATGTTTCTATAGTAAATTTTGGGTATCGAATCAAATATGTCTATAACATATGTGTATTTGACTAAAGTAACCAAGTAAGTGTAGAAACATTACAAGAAGTAAGGTGTGTTCTCTAAGCGTCTGAGAAAGGGTGCTTCCTAAGTCAGTTGTGATAATCACAAAAAATCTATATTTTCATGTTAATTGATTCCAATTTATCATTTAGAGTATCCTAAAAAACATTAATCTCATGTCTCAAATGGACACAAGGAGGCATTATTCTAGTTTAATAATGAATATTATTTGTGGTGTCTTATACCCAACCATATTATTTGTGATAAAAGAATCATGGGAAATATTTTATGAGTATAAAATGTAATACATATTTACCATTTTGTGGAAATATAATACTTGTTCTTGAAAAACTAATATTGTACCTAGAGGATATACCTACTGTGGTATTTAGACTCTCTTGATCTAAAAGCCTTGGTTATTATGGATGTATATAATTATTTATTTTGCCTAGGGAAGCCTTTATAAATAAAGGTAATCCACAAATCATTTGTAACTAGTTCATCTAGGAGCAAGTGATATATTACAAGGGTAATCTAGTTGTAAATATACATATTAAAATTAAATTATGTTTTTAAGAAATTGGAATGTGAAGTATGGTATATTTAAGGTCACATGATATTTGATGATTCAGGATAGCATACTAAAAAAATATCTTGTCCAAGAATTAATTGATCAATATAATGTAGTGTAGTGTAATTCCTAAATGCACATTTCTTTTTTACATATTAGGATCATGATGTAACTAAAAATAGAATAAATGATAAAACTCTAGAATTATAGATACATCCATTTTATCGAGACATGAATAAAAAATTACATCATTACCTCATAAAAATTTCCAACTATAATGAAAAATGTATATCATATGAATTATAATATGTTGGAAATCCATTATGTTATAAGAATATGTGTTTTCTAGCAAGGATTTTATTTGAGGGTATATACAGACTCGCATGAAATAAAAACACAACATGCATCTATACAAATCATCCTAATGTTTCTTAAGGATATTATAGAAAAACATATGATGGATTTTATAATAATTACTTCTAATGGACATGTTTGTGAATATTCAGGTTTGCATATTCTTTGTAACTTATATGTACGAGGAACTGAAATTTATATGTTCATATTTATTACTAATATTTGGTATTATATTAACATTAATTTATATTATGATACATGATTGTAAATTTGCAGGTTTGACGTTTTTTTATATTCTAATTTTAACACACGATCCCTCTCAGTGGAAAAATTATGAGGTAAAAATTAGAACAGTTCACAATCACATCATTTTTTACTCATTCTTTTAAGGAGTTTCATATTCTTATTTTAACACAAAATATATATTAAATGTATATATACAGTGATCATAATAGGACCTTTAATTTTTTTATTTATTTTTTTAGTAGTTTTATTTCAATTTTGTTTATGTATATATTTGTTTTGATTGTGTATATTTAAGACTACATATATTCATTGCTAAAAGGTATCAAAATGTGAAGGATTATTACAAAAACAACAGCATTAAGGTGGAAATTAACTTTTAAGGGGATCATTTTGACACTAATCAATGATTTTTAAATTTTTTATGAATTTATCTTCTTTTATATTATTATCTCTAGATTTTTAAACTCATTACTGTCAAAAATTATCAATATAATAATATTTCACTTACATCTCAATTTGTTCGGTTGGAATTCAAATTTAGTTAGGGAAGGGTAGTTCCTTGAAATTTCATGTGACGTATAGGTGATTATTTCCATGTCTTTTATTTGACGTAATAAGGTAGTTGATGGTAAATTTGGTATGATACACTACTTTAGAAGATGACGTTTTTCATGCTGGGTACCCATTGATTTCAGTAATTCTTGAAAATAGAAGTAGATATCAATATTATGCATCAATATTTCTCAATTTATCATGCATATGTCGATTCCATATTAAATTTAAATGATTTAATGTAAAGTATACATATATATGTTAGTATGTAGTGTCTTACTATATTTTTAGTGTTTATAGAGTTAGTCACCAGCATAAGATCTTTTCAATCTATATATAAAGATTTTAGAACATGAGAAGACTACAAAATTTTTAATTTTTTATGTAGACATGGTCAACAGTATTCTCCATGAATTAAATGTATTGATATTCCTCTACTATCGTCCAATTTATCTATATATTTTTCATTTTTCTTGTTATATGTTAAATAAGAATTGGATTTTTATTAGGTGTTGAACCCAAGTCAATATTATGTGAATTTTACAATGTGGAGAAATGTACAAAGGGATTCAAATGAAAGTTTTCAACATTAAACAATGTGGATTATATAATTTTACAAACTAATTGATGTCAACATAAGAGAACATGGATTATATAATATACTAAATACTAC
Organism: Viscum album; assembly: GCA_963277665.1. Lineage (NCBI taxonomy): Eukaryota > Viridiplantae > Streptophyta > Magnoliopsida > Santalales > Viscaceae > Viscum > Viscum album. Next base: position 509,481,721 of record OY728142.1, on the reverse strand, counting down.
ATCCCATATATCAATGGCCAGTTGTAGAAATTTAGAGATTCATAAGATTCTTATAATGTTTTATGTAATTTTCATTTTAAAAATGAAAAGATTCGAGTTATTCTTTTATAGGTTGTATATTATTTATCAATCCTTTAATTATGATATTGTACAATTAATTAAATTATTCTAAAGTATTACAGCATTTCTTAGATTATTACATATGTTGGGATTTCATATACCAATTGGGGTGCAATATTCATAGTTTAATACATCTATAAGATTTTGATGCAAAGGTTCTGACATTTATAAGAGGTTAGATGTCCATATTCATTTTATTTTCGATTATAGAGTTTCCAAAATCTATAGATCCATGATTTTTCCTAAATTCAGGATTCTTCCATTTTATTTTTTTAATCTATGACTCTTGAAATATTTTAATGAGATGATGAAGGTTACTGACATGATTAATATCAATAATATAAATATAGAAATAGTAATTAAAAATGGAAATTGATGAACCATGATATATTTTTGAATTTATGTACTACTAGAAAGATGAAATGATGTAACCTTTTTATCCAGGACTTTCAGTACATTTTGTTAAAAATGAAATAGAACAAATCACTCATGTCCTATGGAATTATATAAGAGATTAAATGGAATATTATAGTGAAAATAGTAACTTATTTATTTGATATACATGAAATTTCAAAACATCGAAATACATTGATTCATAAGATGAATTATATTTTTTAGATGCCTCAATTTGGCTCAGCTATATGTTGTTTTATTAGATTAGGTTCTGTTTTCATCTATTAGAGTTGTGTTAGATCATGTTTATATTCATGCCATTCATACTATATTTTCCCCTGTATTTTTTATTCATTTTATGGTTCTTGAAATGAAGGTAATTAATGATGACCCTTTAAGATGGTATGGAAGGGCTGACTTTGACAAAATCTACTTTGGAAAGAGACACATAGTGGAGTTGATACAAACTACATCTCAGACGTGTGGTTCTTCTTGGTACAATAAGATGATGAAAATAACTATAGTTGATTTCTTTTCAAGCATTGAGGGAGAACAAGATCTAGATGAAAAATATAGCTATCATTTTTCCCTTTTATAGATTATGTATTACTAGGAAAATCCAACTTCCCCTCACATATTTTTAATTGTAGGACACATTATATTTTATCACTTGAAGAAATTCATTTTAATTGGGTCTTAATTATATATATATATTCATTTAAATTCATATTTCTCTTTATTCTTGGATGATTTTGATATATTAAATTATGGAATTAATAGTTTAAATGTTGGAATTTGGGAAGTTTTTATGATGGTTGTAATCAATTGAGGAAAAAATAGAGTATTTTGGGGGAAAATTATGTTATTTGATAATTAAGTCTATTTTCTTCTAACCATCACCCCTTGCATATATTTTTATTCCTATTTATTTTATAGTTAAAAAAAATTAAAGTAATTTTAACCATGCTAATATTTTATATAGTAGTCAAAATTTAAATTTGGTACAATTGCACCAGAGATAATACTAATTAGTTTGAAAGGAGGGAGTTGGAGTGGCTTGACATGCATAGTTGAAAAAAACATCTAGGTTGGAGCCCCTTTGTTGACTGGCCCACCTTTCTTCTAGAGTAAGACAAGAAAACTCTTCCTCCTTTGTATCCTCCTCCCAATCACATGTCAGACCAGCTGCCTCACCCCAACCCTCATCTCCCACAACCCCAGCCAGGTCACACACCTAGCTAGTCCCCACTATCTAGCCGTTACGATACCCATGTCTTACCTAAACCCAACTCCTCCCACTTCTAATGCACTATCAAGGCCAAAATCGTGACCTAATCCTATATGTGAATCCATGTTCAAGCCCACCACAAGCATCCTACCATGATGTGTAGAGATCCCTACTTATCGGAAGTCGTGGGGATATTGTCTCCCTCTCTTTGCACAGTGTGTCATTTCCCTACCAGTAGACGTCCCGTGTTCGTGCCTTTGTAGGACCAGAAACCACCTTGGATCTAGTTGGTGACTACCACCCACACCATCTAATGTCGTAGATGGGGTTTCCCTACATGACACTGATGTCAAATATGATACCTTCACCAACGAACCCCGCTCTCAAGATGTAAACCCCCCATCAGACCGACCTCAGCCACCCGAGGACAACAGGCTTAGCCGAATCCACCCAAATAGTGGTGAGTCATTGATGATCTATTTGGACTATAATAACCATGCACACTATCTATTTTTCCCGAATTTGGCCTTGGGGATGTCGGCCCAACCCGCTTTGGCCTTGTGTGGGATTTCGGGACGTGAGTATTTTTTATTTAATCAAAATTATGGTAGTCAGTTAATTTCAATTTATAAATAATTTAAATTAATTAAACATTAATTTTTCATTTAAATATAATACATTAATACTATGCAAAATTTATTTATTTTTTTTATTAAATGAAATTATTTATTATATTTAATTTTTAGAATTAAATTTAAATTAATTTCAGATACATAATATAATTAAATTATTTGAATTTTAATAATCAATTTAATTTAATAATAGATGCAATCAGACTAAAATTATTTCAAATAATATTTTTCACGCTTTACTTTTACCCAATGGCCAGTCTTGAGCATTGGCCAACATGTGCATGTCTGATTTGTGTTATTTAATTATTTAATTACGTGTGATGATTTAAAAAAGAAAATTGGCCATTGTATCATCCTTTTTTATGGCTTAATATGTATTTTTGTCATTACACTCAAAAAATGATTCATCTATATTTTTTACTCTCGAGGAAACATCATCTATATGCGTGTTTTTTTACTATGATGAGAACACTGTAAGTCATAGAAAACACCAAATTGATGTGAAATCTAAATAAGAGGTGGAAACTGGATGAGGATGAGATGCATCAAGAGTCAATCCATGACTAGAGTATAATCCCCCAAGTTTATACATGATCCATTAAGTTTAAATGGCCTAACCAATATTTGATTATCAATACTAGTTGAGAATATTTTTTCTTTTAGGAATTTCTTTAATTTTTTATGCATTTTTATCACAGCGGTAAACACATAAAATAATAAATAGTAAAATGCATAAATATGTGAATAATATTTTTTTATTTATGTTTAGTTTTGATAGTGAAAACATATAATGAACATATTAATATAAATGGATTCTGTTAAATGATAAATTTTAAAAAAAACCACAATGATATAAAAAACACAAAATGTATTCCATCATTTCAATTTGAACAAAAGTAGGTGTTCGGGGTGTTCCCCAACCAATAATGAGTGTGCATCATAATACTGATGAATTCATATGGAAGTTATGGGCTTACATAACTAAGTTGGTAGCGAATAAGTATTCAAAAACTATATTTCTGAAAATTATGAGTTAAACATAGAGTAAACTATATTTATGATTTTAGAATCAGGGAATTCATGCAACAGTTCAAGGAGCCATGAGTTAATGTGGTTGATCAGTCAAATTCCAACCTTTAAGCCTCTATGTAATGGCTTATCCATAGCTGGTCATCTATTAGGTAAGGTTTAAGGATAATTTCTATATGAATACTCAAGTGACATAGTATTATGATTCTAGTATAAACGGTTTTAGAGTTCTATAAAATAGTAGGATACATTTAATGATTTAATTATTTAGTAAATAATATATAAATCAATAATCAATACAATAGTACAAGTCTTCTATATTATATTTTTTATAAAATGGAAAAAATATCACATGAAAAAAGTGATAATCATTGAAAAAATAACATGCCCAAACATGAATGATTTTCCAAAAATATTACAGGATCTTCTGCAAAGTAATACATAGTAAATTCAAGGTGTTGGTTTCCCAAATACATATTAAGACACATTAGGAAGTTAGGGTGTAAACATACTTATATGGGACTCATATAAGAAGAATATGATGGTTATTTTATAATTTTATCATCATTATTTGATGTGGGTTGTAGATAAAACATCATGACATGCAGGATTTCACCTGTAGTCTCATTTCTGAGAATCATGTAACGATAATTTAAAGCACGATATGAATTAGATAATGATTACACTGTATATGTGTTATTGAAAAAATGGATGGTCATCTTACAATTTAACCCTTTATCATATCATTTTAACCTATATCCTCTAGGTTCATTTAAGATTACAAAATGAACAATATGATGAAAATTTTATGCTAACTTTTTATTAAGGTTCTCAAAGTAAATAAGAACATAAGGAAATTATAATCTTAAATTCTTATGGTTAGGAAGTTGAACGAATAGGTGAAATGACCAATGTAGTGAGTGACTCCAAAGGCACCTTTGTAACATCCTCCAATGAAAGAGGTATTAAAAAGGAGGTTATTTTTTCACATATCATGAAAAAATATATAGAAGTTTAAATGAAATGAACTAAAATGTTGAATAATGTATTTTATTCTTCTCTAGGTATCTTCATAAATATAAATTCTAATGTTTTTATAATACATTTTGGGTATTGAATAAAATATGTCTATAAAATATGTTTATTAGAATAAAGTAACCAAGTATGTGTAGAAACATTACAAGAAGTATGGTGTGTTCTTTAAGAGTCTGAGAAAGGGTGCTGCATAAGTCGGTTGTCATAATCACAAAACATCTATATTTTCATGTTAATTGATTCTAATTGACCATTAAAAGTATCCTCAAAAACATTAATATCATGTCTCAAATGGACATAAGGAGGCATTATTCTAGTTTAAGAATGAATATTCTATGTGGTGTCTTATACCCAACCATATGTTTTTTGATAAAAGAATCATGGGAAATATGTTATGAGTATAAAATGTAATACATATTTACCAATTTGTGGAAATATAATAATTTTTAATGAAAAACTAAAAGTGTACATCAAGGATATACCAACTGTGGTATTTAGACTCTCTGGATCCAAAAACCCTGGGTATTATAGATGTATATAATTATTTATTTTGGCTATGGAAGCCTTTATAAATAAAGGTAATACACAAAGCATTCATAACTAGTTCATCTAGGAGAGAGTGATCTATTACAAGGGAAATATAGTGGTAACTATACATATATGAATTCCATTATGTTTTTATGAAATTGGAAAGTGAAGTATGGTATATTCAAGGTCATATTATATATGATGCTTTAGGATAGCATACAAAAATACATATTGTCCAAGAATTAATCGATCAATATAATTTAGTGTAGTGTAATTCCTAAATTCACAATTCTTTATACACATTAGGTTCATGATGTAAGTAAAAATATAATAAATGATTAAACTCTAGAATTATAGATACATCCATTTTTTCTAGACATCAATAAAAACTAACAATATTTCCTTATAAAAAATCCAACTCTAATGAAAAATGGTTATCATATGACATATAATATGATTGAAATCCATTATGACATAAGAATATGTGATTTCTTGCATGGATTTTATTTGATTGTATAAATAGACTCACATGAAATAATAACACAACATGCATATATACAAATTATCGTAAAGTTTCTTAAGGATATTAAAGAAATTCATATGATAGAAAAGTTATAGTCATGTTATATATTATATTTATATGAAAGGGTGCATATGTCTATTTGAGATAGTGAGACAATGATTGACTTGGGTTTATTTAATTCCATTGATCTAAAATTAGTTTATATAGGAATTAGTCCCAATAGAGATGTGAAAGAGGAATGTTCTAGAGACACATGTTGTGTAAGATGCTTAAATCCACAGTGATGGTTTTATATTCACCATGGTTGGTGATACATTATTCATTGAGAATAATGAATCCTACAAGTATGAAATTTATTGAATTTATCTAAAATTGAAAATACCAATTAAAATTGAATAATTGATTATTTGTATCAAATAATATGGGCTTATTATTTGGAATATTGTAGTGGGTATTTCTCTGGGACGATACATTGGTGTTACAAGCATGGTTCTAATATGGCTTAATTGGCAATCCACAGTTGTTATGAATAAATCTATTAGAATTTTACTTGTCATAAATATTCCAATTACCATTTCATTAGGTATTTTATATTAATACACAAATAATGGAAGGTGTTTGTAAAATGTAACCATAAAGGGATGGTGACACCACAAAATTCCAAAAAAAGGTACAAGTTAATCAAATTCAGTTTAATATTGAAGTATATAACAACATATTGGGACATTCATTTGGAATAAATCATTGTCGTTTTTCTGGTAGACATTTGTGGGAGAACTATGGTATTTCGAATAAAATATAGGTAATAAGATATGAACACAACCTATTGGTCTTATAGTAATATAATACCATAATGAAATCAATTATACAGAGATTAACATAAAGTAACAACCTATGTTCTTGGGAATTGGATCTACTATTCTATATCTGATTATTTTTACTTCATATTTAGTGGTATATATATCGAAAAGTTATTGAAAAATAAAAATTTGAATAATTTGAGTGATAATTATTAACATTGTCACATGACATATATCTTTCAGTGTACACATTCATAGTCTTATGAGAAGATAAATATAGGGAGCAAAATTACATACTCTTCTATGATGGATCTATCAAAATGACTTCATATTTACAAAACATGATATTTCCAATATAAAATGTATAGTAAGAACATATAATTTATACCTAGGAGAACCAAATTGGAAGCTATCAAACTATCCAATAGTACTAGAGTAATAACAGAGGATATGTACTTGGTTTTTTAGAGGGGAAATTATACTAGTTTTCATGGGATAAAAACTATTCTTTTTTAGATTAATATGATCTTATATTATAGTTAGGTTATGGTAATGAGAAATAAAATCTTATTCTAGTAATTGTTATCAATACCTATAAAATACAGAGTGCGTTGAGACTTCTGAGGTAGCTATGAAGTGGTATATTAAACACAACTCTTTTTTCCTGGTTATGGAATCACCCCTAGTAAGAAATTTTATATCATGATGATTATTTTATTATTGATAATTTACAAGATGTAATTTTGGGACAATGTAAAAAAGGTATACACTCGGGGATTACAACACTTAGGGAGATTTACTCATGGAGATGACATTACTCAAAGAAGAATAGTTATGAAATGGAGACATATAAGACCTAGAAAATATACATGTGACTTAGGGGAAACAAGATCTTAATCATATGAGAGATAAAAAAGATTGTTATCATGTTTTATATAGTGTAAGTGGGGGTTTAATAATAGTGGGTTCTATAGACCCAACTATTTAGTACCTTTTTATTACCATTTTATGTATAGAATGAGATATACGTGATTTAAACATACCATTATATTGTAGATATTTCAACCGACACTATTTAATGGTAATTTCAAAAGATTAACTATTATTTTAATATTTTATACAAGATCCCATGTTATAATGAGATCCTTGAAATTCTATGAAATAAATCGTAAATATATTTCTTATCATCTAGATACATCATATAGACTGGACACAGTTTATGTCGGACTATAAGGTGTTGGGAGCTCATAAGCATACAGACTTGTTCTCATGAAGTTCACATTTTGTGATCTATTATAGGTGACATCATGAGGAAAACCCATCCAATAGTAACACCACATGTTTCAAGTGACATTAGTTGTCCCTATTTTTGGACATGTGTATTGGTCTCCTAACATGAGAACATTATAAAAGTATTTCATAAGATTACAAAATTTTATGCAAGGAAAATACCATGATAATGAAATCATTGTGAGGTTTATTGTTTTGGGTGAAACATTGGTGGTATGATATCCGTTGAATGATCAAGATATAATTTTTTGCTCTGGGATGAGGAAATAATATCTCTTGAATAGTTGATTATGATATAATTACCTCCATTTATCCTGGGGTAAGATATTTGAAGGTAAGTTTATCAAATTAGATCGAAAAACAATAAAAAAACAATGTAAATGACAAATGTGTGTGTCCTAGTTTACAACATATCTAAAGAAATATATATTATATTACACAATATGTGTTCATAAGTTGTTCATAATTATTATAACTATAACATAACTATTTATAGGTCTTGATAGGTTACTAGACTCTTATCTTTGTCTATGAATACTATTCATTTCTATTGAGATAAGGTTCTTGAGGGTTACAGATAATAGCACATTCAAGATTCTTCTATATTCTGGTGAATTGGAATTTGGAACCTGGTGGACCCCACCAGAGTGTCTAAATTTTTTTTGAGAAAATGATCAGTAAAAAATAAATAAATAAATGATTATTAAAGTATTTAATAATTTAGGTGAATTTATTTTTTAAATTTATTTACAAGTTTTTAATTATATATAAGGAATTAATTTTATTTGTAAGAATATTATTTTAATATTAAATGTTCATTTAATATTCATAGGAATTATGAGTTGAGTTAAATGAATCAATTTTATCATATATAATATATAATATTATATTATATGTATGTGACAAAATAGAAATAAAATTTCTAATATTGTTTAGTTTTTTATAATTATTTATTTATTTCTAATTTAGTTGGTGTTTTATTTCTAAAGGATACTGAACCCTTCTCGGTATTTTGAGAGACCCCATATATAATAATTAGGAGAGACTCATTCCATGTAAAATTTTCTCAATCATATGAGATCTTATCTCCCCTCTTGCATCCTAGAGAGAGATTCTTTTCCAAGTGATCGATAAAAGAAAGTCTTTGATGGATTGAAGGAACGATATCGATGTGATCATCATGATGCTAAAGGATTAATCAAATGTTTTTGGTAGCATATAGATTTCAACAAATAGTGAGTGCACTAATTCATGTAGTGTGTGTGGACGATCTAGAGGGCTTTGGATTCAGATCATTTAAGAAATGATCAATAGTGACTAGTTATAGTCAAGCTCACTTCCTTTTGAACACTGTATGAGTTAAATTTTTATTTATGGTGCTCTGTTTAATTCACATGACATCCTTGGACCAAAAATGGGATTCGATCACTCGAGACCACATGTTTCATCACTCCAATGATGATTTTTTTTAAAATTAGTATCCCAACAGCTTTCGATGCGCACCCTAGTGCCTTAATTATTTTTTATTGAAACTTCTATGTTAGATACAGGTTCCTTAGATTCTATTATGTATTCCTATTTTTGGTATGTGCTTAAAATTATGATGGATATCATGTCCTATGTTATAGAGTTAGTGATTCCTCTTGATAAGAGGAAGGATAATGGGTTATGTTATCCTTCATGTTCCCTTTCAATAACTGATGCTGAGTTAGTCTAGGGATTTTTAGTTCTTGATATGAATCTTTTCAACATTATCATCAGTATGGAATGGTTAGTTACTCATCAGGATGATATTGACTACTATAATATGTATTTTTAATTCATTTTTTCTAATGGGAGCATTGTTGTGTTTTAGGTAGAGTTTGAATTTAGATCTAGTAGTGTAGGACCTTCTCTCCTGGTGATAATAAATATGTTGTATATTATTGTAGTTGAGCTAGATTATATATCTCTTCATTTTTTTCTTCCTTTTGTTGTTTGGGATTTTCAAAAAAAATTCCTATATGAATTTTCTAGTCTTACCCTAGTTAGGGTGGTTGTGTTAACTATTGATCATGTGTCAAGAATGTAGCTGGTTTCTATACCATATTGTCATATGTATCTTTATTAGTTGAAAGATCTCAAGAACAAGTTAATGGCCTATAAGAGAAGTTATTTTTCCACCCTATTCTCTTTTTCATGATTTATAATGGTTAAATTAATCTCTTCATAATGATACAGAAGATAAACTAACTAATAATTAAGAATAGGTATCCTTTTACCTATGTGGTTGAATTATTTTATCAATTAAAGGGGGAAAGTGGTTTTCAAAAATTAATCTTTGTCGAGGTTAACATCAACTAAAATTTAAGGATTCAAATATCCCAATGACATTATTAGTAGTAGTTTTGGCCACTATAAATATCTTTTAATGTCATTTTTTATGACCAATTAACTTATATAGTTAATGGTTTCGATGAACTAGATATTCCACAAATATCTCGATACCTTCACTGTTGTATTTAAGGATAATATCCAAGTTCATTCAAAAATTTATACAGATCATGTAAAAAATCTGAATTTAGTTATTAAAATCTTGATGATTCAATACATTTATTTGAAGCTATCAAAATACAATTTTTGGGTTTGAGAGGATATGTTCATGGGGAACGTGATTTCAAAACATGGTCTCTCAAAATATCAACAAAATGTAGAGGTTGTATTGTCATTGGAGGAACCAAAAAATTCCATTAAGATACATAGATTACTTGTATAAATTGATATTATTGGTGGTACATAAAATATTTCTAAAAATATATCATCACTGTTGATGAATCTAACTATGAAAGGGTAGTAATTATCATGGGATGCTGAGTGTTAGGGAGCTTTTGATAAGTTCAAATGGTGTGTGACATCATCAATTATTTTAATATTTTTGGAACATAATAAGGGATAAATGGTATTTTTTGATGATTTTGGTAATGATTTAGGATGCATGATTATATTGGATGATCATGTGGTGGTATATGGTACTTTTTAACAATATCCAAATGATTATAATTTTCTTACACATGACATTGAGAACATTATTTTTATTCATCATCACATGTATTAGTGTGACTATAATTTCAAGGAGAGTTATAAACAATATTATGATCCTAAGAGATTGAGTTATATCTTCTCCCAGAAGGGCTTGATCCTTATGAAGGAGTGATGTGGCCTTATATTTTCATAATTTTTCACATATTTTTATTTTATTTTTGGTGATTTATTTATATAATTTTAAACTTTTTAGTAATTAATTTGAATTTTGTGATTTTATAATTAAATTTAATATATAATCATTTTATATAATAATGTAATACATTATTCTTTAAAATTATTAGATTAACCTTAGATTATTTTTAGGTTCTTCATTTCTCTTTTTTACTTCTTATGTATTGTTTTGTAATGTTAATTTTATAATTAATCAATTAATCAAATTAGTTTCATTCAACTAACAAATTATTTAATTTAATTTTTAAATATTTCAATTGATTCATTTTAATATATTTTTACATTATTCGTCAATTTACGTAATTAATACATGTTCCATTATTAATTTGAGTATTTTAAATTTATTGTTTTAAGGAAATTTATAATTAAATGTCAAAAGTTTTCATTGATCTGCATTTTATTTCATTCAGTCTTGTATTACATTTTTAGTTTTTAAATTTTAATTATTTGTTAATAAAATTGATTAATTATTCAATTCTTTTATTATTATGGATTTTATGTTTTTAGTTAACTATATATTTTGTATAATTAGTTATTTATTCTATCACTTATATTATTTTTAACATTGTTTTCGCTTAATATTTAATCATTATTTTTGATGATGTTCTATGTAGTGTCTCACCGTTGCAAATGTCTCATCGATAGACATGGCTCATTGATACCCCTGTAGATGAATTATAGACACAATCCCCTAAAATTTATCACTCATACATCCAGCCGACCGACACTGCCAACCCAGCCCCAGTCTGTCTCACCTCTACCTCCACCAACAGACATTATGCAATCCATAGTCATATCCACTATCTATTAGTGACTCAATAATACCCACGCCTTCTCCTTTACTCGAGTTACCGACACACTACACACCAACCTACTAATTCCTCCATTCACCATCATTGATTTTTTTGAGTCACTATTCCCCTTTCATTGAGCTACCAATATCGATCATTCTGTTTCACCTACATCATGCACTCACTGATACCTTGATCATCCATCCATGGATTCCCTGCATTCTCACCAATGAAACCACACTTACAAATCTAAATCAAAGATATAATCTAAACCCAAACCACTAGATACACATATCAAATTGAATCCAAACCCAAAATCAAAAAAGAAAATCCATATCTAATGAAATTGATTCCACATCTCAGATCTGGAACATATTCAAACTATTAAGAAATTGAGCCTTCACAACGTTGGAGAACCATAATGGACTGAACTCCTATTGTCCATATCTGAATACTCTATGCCAACACAACTTGTAGAGCCAGTGAAGCCCGCCACCATGCCAGAACTGGTCACCACTACGAGAGGCGATTATTGTGGATATAGGATATTCCCTTGACCATAGGAACTGTACCCACTACCGCTGGTCTCTGATAGTTGTCGTGGTGGAGCAGTGTTGTGGAGGAGTATAGTGAGGTGGGAAATCCTACCCCGCTATGCTATAAGATTCGAGAAGCCAGAGAATTCCCCCTAGTAGTGTAACGGATGGGAGGACGATTGACTAAAAAGAAATAAAATGCATAATTTAATTAACAATTAATTTATAATTAAATAAAAATGAAATTAATAATTTTTCAAATATTAAACTAAACTAATAAAACAAATAATAATAATAATAATAATTATATAAAAATTAAAATAAATCAACAAATTATTTAATTAAAAATTTATTAATTAAAAGTGACTTAATTTAACCAATTAAATAATATAAAAAATAAAAATAAAATAATTAATAATTAATAAAAAATAAAATACATTAATAATAATTATCAAATTTAAAATAGGTTTAATAAAATATTAAAAAGTAATAATAATATTTAATAATAATAATTAAATTAATAATAAATAATTAAAAATCTAATAAATAGTTAAAATAATATAATATAATGAAATTAATAAATATAAAATTTTAATCTTTAAAACTAGTAATTATATATAAAATTGATAAGTAAATTAATAATAATATTGACTTAACTAAATAATCTAAGAATAATGATAATTATTATCTTTTATTATGATATTTAAATTTTATATTTAGTACTATTAATTTTATATCTTTAATAATTAATAAGTAATAATAGTTTTTATTTTAATATAATAATTATAAAATAATAATTATAAAATAATAATTTAATCTAATAATAACAATAATCAATTAATTTGACTTTTTTATTTTACGTTAAAAAAGTTATTGTAACTATATTCTATTTCTTATTATGTAGTTTCATGAAAAAGATGGTTTCCCATCTAGGTTCATGAAGAACAAAAGATCAGAGGTCATTACATGGGAAAAGTTCAAGTGATGAGTGTTGTGAAAAAAAATGTACGTGTACGGTGATGCATTAATGGACCAACCAATGTCGGCGTAGATAGGGGGTGATCAAGAAACATATGATGGATGATATAAATATTTAATAGCAACCTGAGATTAAGTACTTCTTACTTAATCAAACACTAATTTTTCGTACAAGACATGTAGAGTGGAGACGATTCCAGGAGACCAATTGAGGCACAACTTGAGATCTGGAGACCTTACAGGGAAAGAAGAAGAGAAGAAGCATACTAGAAAAGAGGGAGTTCTTTCTTCTCATTTACATTTTATATTTCTCATATTGTAATTTAATTTTTTCATTTTCCAATAAGAACATGATAGTTAGCTAAAAATTTTCTTTGGGAATTGTTAACTCACTGGTCATTCTTTTATTTCTCTTCAAAAAAATATTTTTACTAATGAATTCATACATGATCAGTGATATCAATTATAAATTCATTAAAATTGTTTCATGAATATTTTATGAATTTAAAAACTTCAAGATTAATCAATGATATTAGTATTAAAAAATTTTCTTAAAAGGTTAGACATCAGATATTGGGATAATAGAGTGAGTTTTATTCCTTGTAATCTACTTAAATCTCATTACATTTTGTGAATCATGGAGTGGTGAACTCTAAGATTTCATTTTATGGGTGTTTGAACTTTTGTGAGGAAGGTTATACTCATCCTTTTCTGAATTCATTAAATAATTATGTTTTAGCTAAGAACTTAATTTTTAAAGGTTATTAAAGTTATAATTTTCTGATCATATCTTATTTATTGTTTATATTACGTTCTCTTGCTTATTGTTTGGTATTGTTTCTCCTTGTCATCATATATTTGGAAAAAAAATATAAAAAACATTTTCCTTCATTATGACTTAGATCAAAATATAAAAAAATTAAAATAAAATGTTATCCCACTGTAAATAATAGTTGGGTTTGTCTTAAAATTTGGTCACTCATCTCACTGCTAGACGTTACTTGGGTTCAAACATACAAACCACTATATATTAGTAATTATGATTTTAAAAATAATTAAACTTTGACTTAGTTATAAAAGGACCAAGTCACTTTTTTGAACTGTTTTTTGGGGAAGGCTTTTAGAGACCATCTTTCTTTATTAATAATTTTCAAAAAAAATCAACATACGAAAAAAAAACAATTGGAATATTGAAAACTGTTAAAAAAAATATGTTATATCATGTGTTTTTTATTTCTATTATTTTTTAATTTTTATGTTAGTTACAATTTTATTTCTCTGAACTATTATAGATTTTTTACTATTGTGTACTTCATTAATTTGTTTGTACTAAAACTCACCAATTTTGAAACATTATATAAGAACAAGAACATAATATGTTATAATACATCCATTGAACCCTAAAATTGATAAACACATAAATTCTCTTAAAAATAAGAATAATATTTAAATGGAGAAGTTATAAGATTTGGTTTCTACACTTAAAAATCAACAACATTTCCACCATAAAACCCTAGAAGAAGTTATGAAGTCTTGGATGAGGGAGTTATAACTCCATCATGATTCAAGTAATCTTTTTTCAATTTGACTTTCACCTAGATCCCAAATGTTGCACTCAAATAGTACCACATTTTTTAGCATCCTTCATTGAATGGGCTCTGCAATGAGGACTCTATAGCCTTCATTAGAGACATCTATAATGTTATGCAACAACATCCACTCTAAGGAATCAATTATAATGAGATTATAAGGGGATTATTAATATTTTTCCTTAATTAGAATTCTAGTAATTGGTTCTCTAGTATATATGAAAATATTTCTGAGAATTTGGACCAAGTCTATAACTCTTTCATAAGAAAATTTTACCCTCAAAGACTTAAAGGAGAACTTAGAACTAAAATAACAAGTCTTTATCAGGAGGATAGAGAATCCCTTCATGAGGCTTGGAATTGATTTAGGTATCTTCATAGGAAGTTTCCCCATCATCAACTCCCACCCCACATTCTCATGGATACCTTGTATGATGGGATTACCACCTCTGGTCAAAATCTTATTGATCAATAATCTAGGGGCAGCTACAATGATAAAACTGTTTAAGAATCAAGAAAAATTTCTAATAACCTTTCTTTGAACTCATGACATAAGAATTAAATAATACTGAGAGTTAATAGAAATCCAAATAATTGTTTTAGAAATGATACTCAACCCCAACATGATGAAATCACTAATCAACATCAATCCTTAATGACCCAAAATTCTAAACATACTATTAACCAAGACAACATTCATAATCAGAACCAACATCTTAAGTAATAGTGTGCCCAATGTGGAATGTTTGGGCACACTGGGGACTTCTATCCCAACATTGATACGCAAACAATATAAGAAAATCCAAACTTTCTCAATTATGGTTTTTGATTTCCTACTAAAGAAGACCCATTTTCAAATAATTACAACCAAGGCTATAAGAACCATCCAATATTTTCATGGAATGAACATGCAATGATTTTGAAACTCGGTTACCCTACCTATGAAAAATAATCTATAAATGTTTTTCAAAACCAACAGTGGAAGAATCATTTAATTCACAAGGAAACTTCGATGGCCAAGTGTCTTTTAAATTAGATCAAATCCTAAAAGGAGTGTACTCTAAATAGGAAATATTCAAAAATCAACTGAATAAACATTGTTCTAAATATAAATATAATAAAATTAAAAATTATTCTATAATTAAGAATACAGAAACTCAACTGGGACAAATAGCTAGATAACTTGCTTCTAGGGATAAAGAAAGGCTAACTAGCACAACTGAAATCAACCCTAGGGATAATTGCATGGATGATGTAACTAGAAGTGGGATAATCACTCAAACTATATCCTAAATTGAAATTGAAAATTTCCAATTTCAAAAACACAAAGAATATAGAATGAAAAATTGGTTTTGCACACAATCTTTAAATTATGAAAAAGATACCAGAAATGATGAAAAATCTAAAATTTTCACCTGAAATTCAATCTGAAAATGTTTCTAAAAATAAAAAAATTAAAATGAAAGATAAAAAAATTGACGAAATGAGGGACATGAGTATTTTTCATAAGAATTATTCCCCACTCATCCCTTTCCCTAAAAAATAAAAACCTCAAAGCAACACTAAAGATGAACTTCTTTGGTTCCATGGGATTTTGACTAAGTTCCAAGTGAACATCCCTTTCATTCAATCCATAATTAAAATTTAATCTTGCATGAAATCGATCACAAAAATTGTTTCAAAAAAGAAAAAATTACAATAATAATCCACCAATTCCCTAACTGAAGAGTCTAGTGGTGTACTCCAAAATAAAATCCCACCCAAGCTCAATGAGCAAGGTAGTTTTGTCATAAATGTTATCATAAGAAATTCTAGTCAACTCTACTACATGTGGGACATATGTTCTAGTATTAAACATATTCCATACACAGTATTCCAAGACTTCAATTTGGGTGATCTTCAACCCACTATAGTCATCCTATAGTTGGATGCCAATTCTTTTACTCATCAAATGCGAAGGGTAGATGACCTGTTAGTTAGAGTTTGGAATGTTTTTCTGACTAAAAACAATATATTATTAGATATGTTGTGTGACCAAGAGGGGCCCATCATTATGGGTAGGCCATTATAGAACACTATAGGAGTAGTTATTGATGAATATAAGGTTTAGTTAATCCTTAAAATTGGATAACAACTAGTATAAATCGGTATCTTCAAAAAATTTAAAGGACCAATATTTTATGAGAATTTCCCTAAGATAGAATTCATTAAAGACAGAAGATAATTAAAAACTATTAAGTGTATGAAAATGAATCAATTTATTATGAAATAAATTTTGAAGATGAAAATAACTTTTCATATTCTGTTCAATCCACTCAAGAAGATAATCTGGAAAATTTTCTAGATTTGAGAATTTTCCAGTTTCTATTGTAACTAATGATGTGTCATGTGTTTCTGAATATAAAAACATTTTGAGTGAAGTTGAGGGTGACTTTGATGTCACAAATAGATATGAACATTTTGATTTATTAAATTGAGGTATTATTAAACAACTTGATTATTTTCATTTGATAAATCAATAAAATTTCATTATAGAAAATCTAGTCAATGAGTTGTCCACCGTAGATAGTTGTGCAAAAATTTCCGAATTTTTTCATGAAATTAAAAATATAACAATATTCCAAAGTCTATATAAGAAATATGTTGAATTATTTGGACCTCTCAGAACTAATATTCTTCTTCATAGTGTATAACCACCCACTTTTGAGATAAAATCACTTCCTTCTCATTTGGAATACTCATTTTTTGGATAAAATTCCCCACATCCTATTATACTTTTTGCTAAGCTAAAGAAAGGCCAAGATGATATATTGTTAATTGTATTAAAAAAAATTAATTCTTTGATAGAACATAGCTAATATTAATTTAATTAGTCTTTTATTCTTCATGCATACAATCCCTATGGATCTAAGCCATAAGCCTAAAGTTGAGTGTCAAAGAAGATTAAATCTTAACATGAAAGAGGTTTTGAGAGAGGAAGTCATTAAGCTGCTAGAAACTGGTATCATATTTTCTATTTGTGAAAGTACTTGGGTTATTCTAGTCCATGTATTCCATAAGAAATTAGGTTTCAATATTATCTCTAATGAGGAAAATTAATAAATACATGTTAAGAAATTCACCAAATAAAGAGTCTCTATAGACTATTAGAAGATCAATAAAACAATTAGGAAGAACCATTTTCTAATTCCCTTCCATGATAAAAGTTTTGAGAGGATTTTTGAGAATGAGTTTTTCTATTATCTGGATTGGTATTCTAGTTAAACAAGATTCTAGTAGCTTAATAGGATTAAAATAAAACTACATTCACATTCCCCTTTGTGAAATTTGCGTACCGAGGAATGCCTTCTGGGTTGTATGGAGCCCATGATACATTTAAATGTTTCATGATGAATATTTTTTTGGATATGACTGACAGTATTATAGAGTTTATCATTTATGACTTCTCTAATGTGGGTGGCGTATTTCATTCTTGTTTATGAAATATGGAATTGGTGTTAGAGAGATTTTTAAAGAACAAATTAGTTCATAGAATGGATAAATTTAAATTCATGGTCACTGGTGGGTTAATTCTGGGAATTAAAGTTTCCAAGAGCGGATTGGAAGTTGACACTACTAAAATTGATGTTATTCAAATACTACCACCTCTAAAAAATGTTAATGATGTTATAAATTTCCTAGGGAATGTTGGGTTCTATTGATGTTTTATAAAATACTTTTCAACAAACACCAAGCCCTTGTTCTCCCTTCTTATTATTGATACATCCATTGTATTTGATGAAAAATATTTGAAATCATTTAATATTCTTATGGAAAAACTCCCTTCATCACTTATCATCAATTCAAATAATTGGAGTCTCACTTTTGAATTAATATGTGATGCTAGTGATATGGTTGTTGGTGTTGTCCTAGGATAGAGGAGGGATAAGAAGTTGCATGTGGTGTACTATGATTGTAGGTTATATAATGAGGGTCAAAAGAACTAAACCAATAAAAAAACTTTTATTTGCTCTGGTCTTTGATATAGATAATCTTAGGAAGTATTTTCTAGGTTCTAAAGTCATTATCATCAGTGAAAATTCTACCTTGAAATATTTTATATCTAAGAAATAAGAAAAACTGCGGTTGATTAAATTGATTCTATTATTTCAAGAGTTTGATATGGAAGTTATAGATAAGAAGGGAGCTAAAAAATCGTTCCAGATCACATTTATATAATTCCTCACACTCATTTTTAAGATCCTAGGGAGATTAATTCTTACTTTCTTGATGAAAAATTATCATTACTTCAAAAATACAATCTGCATGGTTTGAAAACTATTCCAATTTCATGGTAGGTAGTGTCTTTCCCAATGATTTTTATAATAACCTAAGGAAAAATTAATTTCAATGTGAAATTACTATCCAGGGGATGACCCTTTGCAATTTATGAGCTGTGCAGATGGAATTATTAGAAGGTGTGTTCTAAAGGATGAAATGCTACTAATTAAGGAAAGTTTTCACTCTTCACCTTGAGGAGGACATAATGGTGGGGAATAGAATACTAAAAAAGTTATTTAAGCTGGTTATTATTGAATTTCCATATTCAAGGATTCTAGAAGATTTTTTTTGGCTAAGATAGTTGTTAGAGTTTGGGAAATGTTCGGAGGATGCAGAAGATACCCCAGAAGGGTACTCTAGAAGATGCAATTTTTGATGTTTTGTGTCTAGATTTCATGCTTCCATTTCCATATTCTCATGGAAATATGTACATTCTAGTGGCTATAGATTATGAGTCTTTGTGGGTTGACATAGTAGCTCTACTAAAAAATCAGGCCAATAGTGTAATTATGTTCTTCAAAAAAAATCTTTTAATGATTTATAGTGCCAAAATCCTTTATAAATAATAATGGAATACACTTTAAAAACAACAAATTTAAGGCTTTATTTAAGAAATATTGTTGCACTCATAGTACTGGTATAGCCTACCTTCCACATTCTAGTAGATATATATAAATCTAAAACAGGGAGTTTAAACAAATTTTGGGAAGAAAACTATCTCAAACTCTATGATGGATTGTAATCTTAAGTTAGATGAAGCTTTGTGGGCATATATTACATCTTTTAAGACCCAAATATGTTTTCTCTATATATGATATTATTTGGAAAATATTCTCATTTGTCTGTGGAGTTGAAACACAAGTCATATTGGGCAGTTAACGGCTTAAATTTTAATTTTTAGAGTGTTATAGAGAGAAGAATACTTGAGTTGAGTGAGTTAGATAGGATTTGGAGAGAGTTTTATTATAATTATATGATATAAAAAGAGAGGACTAAAATATTTCATGATTTTTTTAATACTAAATAGATAGTTTAAACATGGATAGAAAGACCTTCTCTTTAATTAAAGACTTAGGCTCCTTCCTAAAAATTTATATCAATGTTTTTTGGACCTTTTAAGGTTGTTATAGTGCTTAGGAATAGTTTTTGTTGAGATTGTAGGACAAGGAAATAAACACATGCTGTTTAATGGGAAGATACAAAAGCTCTATTTTAAAGGAAAATGAAAGGTCTTGGCTACCTTCATTGAGCTGGAAAACTGAATTTCAAAAAAGTCCAGTTAAAGACATTAAATTCAGTGCTTCATGGGAGTCATCCGGTGGTTTCTATTTTTTTTTATTTTTTTCCTTTTCTTGTTTTAAACTGAATAAAATACTTCTTGATTTATCTTTATTGTTATTTATTTCTTGGAGTATGATTTTATAGAATGATGTAGTATGTGTTAAATGTATATATGTATTCAAAAAAATCAATTCATAGGTGATTTAACGACTAAAAATTAATAAATAAGACTTTATGAGAAAAATTATTTAATTTTTATTTCATTTTCATTTTTCTACTCGATATATACATTTAAAGAATCACTGTTAAGTCACTTTATAATTTTATGAATTTGAGTTTCAATTGCCCATGAGTCACTATTATACTTCTATCGGTGAGTCACCTCAATTGTGAATCACTAATGTTGCAGTAGCAGTGTGTCATTTTATTATTGCGGATAAAAAAATTTGTTGCATGCCCTGGTTGTTAAAAATTCAACTACAAGTTCTATACTACTATAAATTGTTTTTTATAGTTTTCTATTACTGGAAAAATAATGTTGTGTGTGTTACTATGATGAAAATTATACTTCTTTACTCTATTGTTTCATGAAATAAAATTTCACTGTTTTAAAATCTCTTCAAAATTATAAATTATGTGTGGCAAGGTAAATGTTGGATGAAAATTGTTTTTTGTTGAATATACTTAATTTTATGGTTTTTTCATGCATTTTTTCAACAATAAATTTTCTTTTGAATAGAAATTATTATAAATTTTTATACACCTTTAACAGTGTACTTTAATGTTTTACATGACACTTTATGAACTTAATATAAAATTTCCATTTACTAGAATTAATGATAATGCATGTAAGCCTACTGTAAAATAATTTTTTGTGGAAAAAAATATATTTATGAACTATAATTTGACCCCCGATACATGCCATTAATCATCTTTAATGAAAATATATTATGAGATTTATTATAAAATTTTTCTTCTCCATTGTTAAATTCATCTTCGGGGATAAAGTTTGATTTAAAGCCTAGGGTAGGGGCTCAATTCATGACTAAGCTTAACTATGCCTTATTAGATGACCATCAAATCCCTATGCCTCTTATTTTTGTAAAAATTGGTATTGTTTTTCAAAATTATTATACTATTTTAATCACTTTAAGATTTTCATTGAACATCAAATCAGTCTTTCATAAGGATAATAGTTTACTTATAGTTAAGAGTCTCTTTTAATTTGAATATTATGAGGATAAATGATTGTTAAATGATTTGGTTTATTGATTTTCTGAGATTTTGGTTTAGAAACAATATTTTTGAATAATATAGGATATATTTTTTGGAATTGAGATCATACCATTAGGAACATTAAGTAAGAACCTTATCCAAGGAAACACATTTTAAAAAAATCTCTTTATTGAGCCATTTTAAATGTGTTAATTATAAATATTTTGATACTAGAGTAATATAGGAATTTTGGAACTCACAGGGATCCTATGAGACACTAGGTAACAAGTTTTTTTATGTTAGTAAAATCTATATATACAATATTGAATAAGTTTTTATGTACAATTCTCAGCACAAGTTATATGATTTAGGAAAAATTCAAAAAAAAATAATGTTTTTCGTGTAAAAAAGGAGTTCATTTATGTTATGGTAATAATGAACGCCGCATGAAGAGGGGTAAAATTGGTTTGTATGGATCCATTAAAGGTTTATCAATGTGGTGATTCAAAATAAATTAATTTAGTTTATGATTTTTGGAATCTAGGTGAAATTCATGATACAAGGTTCCTTATGTAAAGCTCTTAACTCCACTTATTTTTAACCTGTTTTCACACTTGAAATGAGATCATAACTTTTAATAGAAGCAATTTATTAGGCAGTCACATATATGACTAATGACATCCACAATAGTGGACGAATCATTGCTCACTTGAACACTGAGTAAGTATTTGAAGTTAGACAATATTTCATTTGAACATTCTATTTCAAAAGCCTATTCAAAGTTTTCACTCCTCTGATTTTGAACCATTTAGCATAATGATTCTATTTTCCAAAGATAGTAAAGAATGAAATTTATTGAGGATAATCAATGATTATGTGTGGGGGATTTTGATGTGGCCTTAAATTTACATAATTTTCCATATCTTTTTATTTTATTTTCAATGTTTTATATAAATAATTTTTCACATTTTACAAATTAATTTCCCTTTTGTTATTTTATAATTAAAATCATTTTTTAATCATTTTTTATAATAAATATTGTATTTTAACCTTTAAAGTCATTAGTTTAATGTTAATTTATTTTTTGGTTTACTATTTCTCATTTTTACTTCTTAAGTATTTTATTGTAATGTA
The DNA here is from genome assembly GCA_963277665.1 of Viscum album. NCBI lineage: Eukaryota > Viridiplantae > Streptophyta > Magnoliopsida > Santalales > Viscaceae > Viscum > Viscum album. The sequence goes on along the minus strand of OY728142.1, from coordinate 509,459,044 downwards.
ATTTTTATAATTAATTAATTATTCATATTAGATCCATTCAATTAACTGATTCATTAATTTAATTTTAAAATAATTTTATTATTTCATTTTAATATATTTTTACATTATTCATCAATTTATGCAATTAATATAAATTCAATTATTAATTTAATTCTTTTTAAGAAATTATTTTAATGTAATTTAGACTTTTAATTTCAAATGTTTTCATTGCTCTCCATTTTATTTCAATCAATCTAGTAATTTATTTTTTGTTTTTAAATTTTAATTTTCTGTTAATAAAATTGATTAATTATTAATTTTTTTTTATTATTTTGGATTTCATGGTTTAAGTTAAATATTTATTTTTTCTTATTAGTTTTTTATTTAATTAGATATATTATTTTAAACATTGTTTCCTATTAATATTTATTTTTTATTTTTTTATGATCATGCATGGATTTTATGACCATTGAAAATGTCTCATCGATAGACCAAACTCGCCGAAACCCATGCAGAAGACTTACCAACACACTCCCCTGCACTATCTCACCAATGCATCCAACATACCAACACCGCCAGCCCATCCCTTGTCTGTCTCACTGACACCTCCACCTACCAAAATTGTGAAATCCACTATCATCACCCCATGACTATCAATGAATCACCTATACCCATTCCTTTTCATTTCCATGAGTTACTGAAAAGAGACACAACAATCTACTGACACCTCAATATACCTACATCAATTATTTTGAGTCGCTGATTCCCCTTGAATTGAGCAACAAACATCGATCATTCTGTCTCACCAACAACACACATTCATTGATGCCACTACTTCCCTACTTTCTCACCGATGAACCAACACTTCCAAATCACAATTGAAGAACCAATCTGACCCCAAACCACCAGATCCATAGATAAAACATGAATTCAAAACCAAAATTGTCAAAAAAATCTAGATTAGATGAAATTGAATCCACATCTCAGATCTAGAATGCATTCATTCTACAGAGAAACTGAGCCTTCTCAATGTTGGAGAACCACAATGGGCTGAACCCCCATCATTCATATCTCAATACTCCACACCTTCCATGTATGAAGAGAAGGTGAATCCCACTGTTAAGCCAGAGTTGGTCACTGTTGTAGGGGGTGCTACCTCTAATATAGGAGAAGCCCTCGACCACCAAAAGTGTACCTTCTGTTGTTGGTCAACGATAGTAACTGTGGTGGAGTAGTGCTGTAGAGGAGTGCAATGGGGAGGGTGATCATGTGCTGCCATGTCAGAATATTCTTGAATCTAGAGAATCTCTATCCTCCCTCCCTCGTGGCAGCGCAAACGATTGGGGGAGTTTGATTAAAAAAGAAAGAAAGAAAATGAATAAGTAAATTATAAATTAAAACTTAATAAAATAAAAACAAAATTAATAATATTTCATAAATTAAACTAAATCAATAAAGGTAATAATAATTATAATAATAAATATATATAATAATAATAATAAATTAATAACTTATATAATTTAAAATTTAATAAATAAAACTAAAATATTTATCTTATTAAATTATAAAACAAATATAAATAATAATAAATAATAATTTAGAAAATAAAATAAATTAATAATCATTTATAAATTTAAAATAAGTATAATCAATTATCAAATAGTAACTATAATATTTATTATTAATAATAAAATTAATTATTAATTAACTAAAAATATAATTAATAGTTAGAAAAAATTAATATAATGAAATTAATAAATTTAAAATTTTATTCTTTAACACTAATAATTATATTTAGTCTTGAAAAATTAATTATTTATGATATAGACATAAATAAATAATCTTAAAATAAAAACAATAATAATATTTTATTAAAATATTTAAATATTAACTTTAGTACTATTAGTCAAATAAATTTAATAATTAAAATGTAATAATAAATTTTAATAAAATATAATTATTAATAAAATATAATTATAAAATAATAATTTAGTCTAATAATCCCAATAATCTATTATGTAAATATTTTTCTTTTATGTTAAAATTTTATTTTAACTCTATTCTATTTCTCATTGTGCATATTCATGTATAAGCGGGATTCCCATCCAGGTTTATGAAGAACCGAGAAGCAGAAGTCATTACAAGGGAAAAGTTCATGTGACATGTTTTACATGAAAAAATGTACGTGTACAGTGATGTAGTAAATAACCAACTTGATTCAGCACAAACAGGGGGTGATCTAGCAGTTGATGAAGGATTATATAAAAATTCAGCAGCAACATGAGATTAAGTACTTATGACTTAATTGTACATTTATTTCTCATATGATACTTAGAGAGAGGATATGATTCTAGGAGACCAATAAAAGAACAACTAGAGATCTACAGACCTTGCGGGGAAAGAAGAAGAGTAGAAATATACTAGCAAAGGGGGAGTTATTTATTCTCATGCTCCTTCTCAATTTCATATATTGACATTGAATGTTTTCATTTTCAAGTCTGAACAAGATAGTTAGATAAAAATTTTGTTTATGGAATTCTTAACCGGATGGTATTTCTTTTAATTCTCTTTGCATAAATATTTTTACTAATGAATTCATACTTGATCAGTGAGATCAATTATGAATTCATTAACATTGTTTCCTGAAACTTATCTCAATTTCAAAACATCATGATCATTCAGTGAGATTGATCTTGAATTTATTTCATAAAATGTTAAATGTAAAATCATGGGATAGCAATGAGAGTTTTATTCCATGAATTCTTTTAAAATATCATTATAGTTTATGAATCTTGGAGTTTCATACTCCATGATTTCAATTTCTACGTGTTTGATATTTTGTTAAGGAATGTTAACTGCATGTTTTTATAAATTTATGAAATAATTATGTTCCAAAAAATAAGTTATATTTTAATGTCTATTAAAGTTAGAATTTTATAGGCTTGTCTTCTTGATTGTTTATCTTACATTTTTTTACTTATTGATTTCTATAGTTTCTCCTTTAAGTATTAGATTATTCCCAAAAATATAAAAAAAAATTATGTTTCACTACTACTTATATAAAAAAAGGACGAGTTTACCCACTTCTGATAATAGTGGGGTTTGTCTTGAAATTTTGTCACTCATCTCAATGTTAGCATTTCCTTGGGTTTGACCATAAAAACCCCTAAACATTAGTAATTAAGAGTTTAAAAATAATTAAACATTTACTCAGTTCAAGAATGACTGAGGAAAGGGGTGATGGAAAGAGTACCTCCATACATTTGATTTTGACATCACCTACTCCCCTAGGAAGGGGATTGTTGTCGCTGAATGTATCATAAGAAATTTTCTTTATCAAGATGGCTTGTATGGTAAATATGATTAAAAACTAATGTGGATTTCTTCTTAGTTTAATATAGATTCATAGTGGGATGATTTAGGTATGGTGTGGAATGTTAATTTTTCATAAACTATTTTGTTATCTATTCTGCAGTATTAGAAAAATTATGAAAAGTTCAAAAAAATTAGAAAATCCTAATGTATATAGGATACCATTCATAGTTGTTCTCTCGTATAAAAAGTAATTATTATCATTTTGAATCAATTCACTATCCCTTTTCAAATACAAAATTTAATTTTTCATAATTTTCATATTTATTCATGAGTTTTCCATTTGATATGCACAAACATATATTATGAAATTGGGTAGAATATATGATGGTTGGGTATAACCACAACATTTCTGATTATGTGTCTCCCTACAGTACATATGGTAGAATAAATCAAAGAACATTAAGCCATATATTTTTTTCATTCTCTTTTGTTCTTAGAATGGAAATGGTATATCGTGTCCATGGACCATGTATTTGGATTTTCCATAAACTCTTTGTGGAAAGAATGTTATATGGGTGGTGATTGATCTTTTAATGCAATTGATTAATTTCAATATAAAATGTGGAATCACACATGTTGAATATTTTGGTATGTTGTGTGCATAGGAAATCCTAAGGTTCCATGGGGTTTCCCCTCGATGACCATGGATTATACTCTTATGACTGGATTCTAGATTTATGGAGTCATATTTGAACACGTTCTAGGTGCATTATATGCTCTCCAACTGAGCCACCAACTTCCAAAGATATTATTGATGCCTGATGATTGGCCTCTCTTAGTAATAAGTATTAATCAATATATTTTTATGCTTGAAATATGATCTTTTTGACGGTTTCCCCTCTTTTGGCCTAACATATTTGAGAGCATTTAAGGGGTTTTTTTAACATGAAATATGTTTTGGAGAAAGTATTCTTTTTTAATGTAGTGTGAGGTTATGACATTGAATGATTTCACTTTGAGAAGGCTTTGCCGATTAGGGCCCTAGGTGAAATGAAGCACGCTATTCATTCCCCATCCAATGAAATAGACATTGTACATGGTATATAAGATCATTTGACACAAATATTTTAACCCATTGAGACATACATGTTGAAGGGATCTTTATTATTATCCCAATTTTGGGTTTCATGCGGCTAGGAGAGCTACTAAGTTGATTTAATCTAATGTCCCTTATAATACCTTTCTGTGTCTTTGATATTTATTATAAGGAAATACATATGTGATTAATATTGGTTCATATACTTAGGCAGATTCCATGCACACAATTTTCTAACAACATTTCTAGAATTTAGTATCAGTGAGTGGCTAAATGTCATAACATTATTGATATATTTTCTTTAGAAAAATTTCTCTTCCTGAGTAACATTTCGTATTCATCATTATTATGAATATCCTCAACCTATTTTGAAAAAATTGCATTTTTTATTACTAATTTATTATAAACAGCAGGATTGGTAAGGATTTCCCCTATAATATTGGAAGGTAGGGGAGCCAAGGGGGGTTCAAAGAATGAATATTTCCTTAGGATGAATTATAGTTGAGAAAAGATTTCACCTGCTAATAAGGAGGAATCATGCATGAATGACCCCATTTTCCCAGGATCCTTTCGGTATGAGGGATTTCTCATAACTAAATCTGAAAGGGAAGTACCTCCTTGTTGTTTGGAATTTTTTTGTTGGGAGGACCTTCAGACTGAATTCTAGCATGGGGAGGAATACCATCATCGTTTTATGTCCAACTACAAATATAATTCAGGTAGTTTTTACCATGCATAGTACATTTAGAGTGGAATATTGTAATGGTAGGACCTCATTGTTGTTTTATGATCTAGATGAATGGAGGGCTATCGTGGTGGTCCACAAGAAATAGGCACTCAAGGTTGATTAGATTCTTAACATGAAGCGATCTTTTAGAGAAAGATGTTTGGGGTGGGAATTCAATTCTAATAGTAATATTTACATAAGTTCAGAATGGATGTGTAGGATCCTGATCTACTATAGATAATCATATGAGGGCATCAAGAGATCTAGAATTAACTAGTGCATGATTATAGATCAGATATTTATTTTCTAATTTCCTTTGGTGAGGCTTCCTTTTTAATGATATCTTATGGAATACTGGGTATTCTTAATAGGGATATTATTTTTAAAATATAAAATATTATTTTGTTAACATTTATGTCACTATCCAAATATTATTATAGGTTTTTGGACTTTTTCAAAGGTAAAGGAGAGTCCATAGGGGTTGACTGATGAACTCCATTTGGAACAGGGATATGGTCCTAATTTTATTTCATATATATCATGCATAAATTTTAACCACAACCTTCCTAGAGTGGATTAGAGATGTGTGTATCCTCTAGAGTGGCCCTCATGTTTTATTAATGAGTTTTCCTAATTGTGAGATGGAGTTTTGTGTCTGAACCTCAACCACTATCACTGCCATTATTATATCCTAGAATATTTTTAGGATATGGACATAAATTATTGTCTTTCATTTCATTTTTTTTGGATTATCTGGGTAACTTCATTGGCCAGAATGGGGATATATGACCATTTTGTGGTTTGAGAAGGGTAATGTATCTGAATTTTTCCTCCATTCCCAATTTTTATATACTAATAATACACTGGTGTTGGGATTGAGGTACTAGTCTACCTTTGGTTTTTGCTGGGAAATGATGGCTGGTTTTTTTAGATGATTCTAGATTAGTCTGGAAGGATTGATAGATTTGAGAAGGTGTGTTCACCTATGCACTGATTCCCACCATATTTGATTGGAGGGATGTGTTTATCCATGTAGGTGTTTGTTCCTACTCATAGTTTACCTTGTAATTTCATTGGTGTTCTTTTCTAGAAACTATTGTATTGTTCCCTCCATTGTGGATGGTACAAGAAGATATTTGTCCATACTCGTAGTTTTCCACATATTTTGACTAGAGGGCTTATTTAGATAGAAATAAGATATATAAATTTTCATTATTGTTTTTTTCTTCCCATTATGGATCATCCTATGTGCCTGGGTATGGATGACATTTTCCATATTTCCAAGGGAAACACCATCATCAAGATGAGGGTTCATGTTACATGGTTTTAGTGGTGGAAGATGATTTAAGGTGCCATTTTGATGAACTAATATGCATCTAGAGGAGGTTATTAGTGGCCTATTGGTATGAACTTTCCCAATTCTTATATTGGTGATGAGTTTTTTATTGTTTTATAGGGATAATCTCATGAAATGATTTTACATGGAAACTGGTGACATCTTCTTCTCAGACACCACCCATCATTGGGTGGATAATTTGTGGGGATTTATGAGTTGTTGGGATTTTCATGTTCCCTCTAGTATTTGGATGATACCATTTAGGTGGTACTCCTGAACTATTTCATTGGACACCCAACATTGATGATGTTGGTGTCGATATGGTGTCCTCTGTTTAGTCAATGACCCAACTTGTGTAGTAGCTAAAGGATATGTTTGTTGGAACTAATTAGTATCCAATTGGATAATTGTGAGTTCTGGATGGAAGTGACTAAAATATATGTTACAAACACAAACAATAACACCTTATAAATGTTTCATATCAATAAAAAATACATTCATAATCAAATATTTTGGATCCATGTTTATAAATCCTTCAATTTCTATGAAAAAGGTGCCTGACATGTGGGATGAATTGTCATATTGGTTAAGGATTCATGTTGGATTCACTATTTTTTCTAATGAAAATCATGTTCATAATGGTTGATTGTGTAGGGGGATTTAATGCATCACAAACATTCACATCCGAATCACCATTTTTATATGGTTTCTAATAGGTTTTGTTTATAGAACCAGTAACACCGATTGGTTCCCTTATTTAGAATGTTTGGAAAACCTTCTTTCCAAATATTGGAGGATATTTGATAATGGCTCCAATGATAGAAAGTTACAAGAATTGATTAATATGAAGATAGTTTGGGCTCATCTCACACCTTTTTGGTAATTATTAGAAACTCCATAACTCTCTCAAATATTGAAGACATATTCATGGATCTTTTTTAAATCTCAAATATCACACGGGTCACCATAAGGTTAATAATAAATTATTAGCTTGTATTCACATTAGAATAATCTATATGTATATAAGGTTATTCATTAATGAATATGTCTATATGTATCCATGGTTGTCTTTCGACAATACCTTTTTGTAAATGGATTAATGATTCTCATATAGTTTATTATTATGATTTTGGTTTTAATCTAGATAGAGGGGTGCCTTGGAATTTATTTTCATATAGGGAGATGATAGATTTTTTTGATGTTGGGATTGGTCTAATGAGATTGGATTCCATTGTATCCTTTAGAAATTAATCAAAACAATTTAGTTTCGTTCAACTTAATTGGACACATCATACCTTCAAAATTCGTGTGATGAGGACTAAAAGATATAGTTTATTATCGTGTGGCAAGGATGTATAAGTAAAAGGTTCCTACTTAATGTTAAGTGTGGTACTTATGATAATGTGGAGCAAGGAACCCATAAGAAATGTAGACTCTTGGGATGGATAACAACTGATTGGGAATGTGGCCCAGAAAAATTGAACTTAAATTTTGGTGATGGGTTTAAACCTCAAGGAGGATTTCTATGTATCCAATTTGAATGGAAATAAAATTCCATTTAGTTTGTATTTGATTGAGGAAAAACCTATAGAGGCGTTATAATGGTTTCTATCATAAGGGATACGTCACATTGAGATGGATACAAGGATTTGAGGACCCATGCCCATGGATTCCCTCTAAAGAAGGGTGAGAGGAGGATCTTGAAAAGGATTCTCAAATAAGACATGAATATGATCCTATAGATGTACTGATTATTTCTAACCTATAAGCCCAAATGTGTCAAAATTGTTTTAAGATACAAGAGGAAGTGGGAGGTCTAATAAACCAACCAGTCTTTTTCATCCTTAAGTTGATTGTTTTGGGGTTATGGGAGAGAGAAAAAGAATTGATCTGCCTATATCCTCTCTTATTTTCATAACCATGGGGAATAGAATAATGGTGGGGTAATACCTCCTAGAAGAAGGGTTAGGTGTTTACTCTTGGAGGTATGGCCTCTCTTCAGTTTCATAGAATAACAGAGGATGATAATCCACTAGAGATCATTAAATGGAAAGGAAATTAGATCCCCTCTTTGTCTAAAATAGGGAGGTCCCAAATTTAGAGATGATGGGGGAAAGACAAGGAACTATACCTCATTGTATAAAATAGGATGTATCTAGCACTTCTACTATGGTTGGGGTCCTCTTTATTGAATGGATTCCCAACATCACACAACTCGAGGACCTTACCTATCAAGTAGGAAAGGTGCTGGAATAATCTTAATGAAAGAATGCACAACTGAATGGATAGACCACATCTTTTTCTTTCATTATTATCATGAAAGTCCAGAGGCCTTAGTGGACTTTTCAGTTTTTTCTCCCTTAGATGGGAGTCCCAAGATTGGAGGTTCCCTACCCTTAGTGGAATGAAAATATGTCTCAATGGAGGCACATTGGATTAAAGTCTACCCATGCTAATGGGGTCTCGCATGGGTAAAGGTTCCATGAGTTGACGATGGATTACAGATATAAAGGTTTGGTGAACTGAAGGGGTCCCATGAAGAGTATAAATTTGTGAGATAAAGAGATATATCGGTGATGGTTATCCTAGGCAACAACACTTGGGTGAGTCTATGCTCTAGTCTTGAAGGGTCTCCTCAGGTGTATTTCGAAAATTGGTGCTCAAATTTTGAGCTCAAACAGGGACTTCACCAAAGTTCTCTTACGATAGAGGATGTATCTCATGAAGTAGTTTTGTCTTAAAAACACTATGGGAACTCCAATTCTTCTTACCCCATTAATTCATTCTTCTCCTGTGTTGCTAATATCTACCTAAATGGTTTTTTAGGGCCTAGTAAAATGATTAGGGTGAGCAGAGCTTCGATGATTCTTTATATTTTTCTATTGTCTCAAATGAAAATCCCCAAGCCATATTTCTAGGAATTATCAATAGCCTATGAAAATGTGGCTCCAATAAAAGGTATTTCATTCTAGTCATTGAGTAGGTGTACCCTATGTGGGTATATTCGGTATGCCTTCTGCGGTCTGTATGATTACTCTATTATACAGGTTGTACCTACCCAATGACATAGTCTCAAAAGCTAGAGCTGCATGATGCAACTTCTTTAGGTCTTATGTTGTATTACATGTGAGAGCATATAATCCACAATATTCTACACTTTTATTTCCCTTAAATAATTCCATATAAAAAAATTATCATTCCCACATTACAAAAAAGGTGTTTCAATAAATATCATGAAATAAAATTATCCCTTCTCCACTATTTATGTTAAAAATCCATAAATCCACTTATTATTGGTCAATATTATTTTTATAATTGTGAAATTTTGGATTTTAAGAACCCATAAACATTGTTCACATTTTCTTATATAATTTAAAATTTATTGTTTCAAAAATATTAATATTGTTTATAATTATTGTAAATAAACCCCTTGATTCACAATAAAAGAATCATGAATTTTTATTAAATCAGAAGAAAAAAATTAGTTATTAGGAGGATATTAAGATATAAAGTTTATTAATAATACTAAATTTGTATGTTTTACATTTCTTATCCAATGAAATTTCCATGTCATTTTACCTTACCCCCTTAATGGAATATTAATTGGCTGTGGGGGACAAATCATAAAATCCTTAGTGTTAGGGAGGTGGTTGAGTAACATTTCTCAACATGACCTTCTAATTATATTTTAATTTATACATGTTCTCCTTAGTTCCCCAAATTAGTTTTTTGGTCAATTATAAACACCCCTTTAACATTTCCTGGTATTTTTAATTTTAATTCACCTTTGACTTATAATCCCTTGTCATAATTAGTCTATTCAATATATTCCTACATATTTATATCTATTTAAACCTATAAATAATTTTATATTTTACTCTTCACTATATATAAAAATAGTAAAATACTTTCTCTATTATAGAAGTTAATTTATTAATCATAGTTCATTTATCATCCTACAACATTTCCAAGGGACCCTTTTATCTATTTTTAATCATTCTCTTCCAGGAAAACATATATCATATCTTGTATTATGTTGTTTATAGCTTATTCAAATGATCCATTGTGGTAGTTTTTTTTATTTTTTTTATTTAGATCAATAAAATATTTTGAATCATATATATATCCATCATCCTTTCTCATTTTGACCCATGTGTTTGTTAAATATTTTTATGCACATGATGGGTACTACGTAACATTAAATTTATCTTCATGGAATTCATTAATCAAATAAAAAATCTTATCCTTCAAAGAATATATTGTATTATATATTCATATTGATATCCATTTATGCATAATTTGGATTTATTTAATATTATTTTCCATAATAATGGGCTCATACATATTGTTTTACATGTTCATAACTATTAATGAACTCCATGTAATCATATAAAAATATATATGTGTCCATGAATCTCACATAATATTTACATGTTTCCATTCTATTTTAAATATTCTTTCTAGTTTTTATAGAAATGTTATTATTTTCATATATAGTTCTTATGTTCTCTTGAGGTCCCTTTGTTTATTATATTTCACTAATTTTATCCACTTTAATTAATTTTTCGTGAGATGTATGATCTTCAAATCCAAGGTCATCCATACCCATGCAATGTGATCTTTTACTTGAAATGATTTCCTTATGTATTTTAGATAATTCAAAAATATTTAATTATATTTATACAATTAGTTTTATGTAATTTTATTTTTATATAGATATTAATATTAGATCCATACCAAAAAATTTCATATTCAATATACCTTTACCATTAACAATAGATCTCAAATATTCCTCAAATTTATTTTTGAGTAAAATACATTAAACATCAATATATTTATATTTTCTATTATTTCTTGTCATTTAATATAAATCCAATTGATCCCATTTATAATAACTATTGGATGATAATTCATTACAAAAATATAATGACATAGTTCTTCTAAAATAACTTGATATTTATCTTCATGAGCCTTAATATTATTGTATTTTTAATGCACTATTTTATCTATTATATTAAACTAGAAATACAATTATATGACCTTGTTCAAGAACTCCTGGAATTTTTATGAAATATCATGTAGTTTATAGCCAGTGTTCTCGTTCAAATTATGTTATATAGATATTTTATACCAAAATTTTCTTCATCTATGCTTTTATCATATTAAATTGAATAATTTATATTAAATTATATCATTTTATTATTATTTTCTGCAAATTTGGGATCATTTATGTAATCTAACTAGTAATTAAAATATAAATTATTAGATGACATTATTGAAGTTTTGAGAGTTTATCTCTTAAATGAACAACCATGATAATATTGTATAATCTTTTATCACATATCATTAAAATTGGAATTATGATAAATTTTATGTATATTTTATGGTATTATTTATAATTATATAAAATCTAATATTTATCTTTTCTAACAGAATTACTATCTTTTTTCTTACACAAAACAAAAGAATAATATAAAATCATTCCACATTTAATTTATTGAACACATATAATTATGAAAGTAAGTTAGAATTCATTGTTTTAAACTAGTGAATAGTATACTTTGGAATTACCATTAACACTTCTTAAAACACTAACTAAAATTCAGTATTGTTATTCAAATTTCCATTTGATGTATTTTGGATAACAATTTCAATACATTATTTTAATAATGTTCCATTAACATATTATTCTTCACTATTAAAATCATATATTTTCTCTTTATATGACTTATCATATTCATAAATATTAATACTTGATTATTTTGAATTATGTTTTGATAAAGTACCCTAGATTTATTATATATATGGTATTTAATTATTAAATAAAGATATATAATTATATTTATATAGTAAATTATTTAACAATATATTACTTTTCTAAATTTCTTTTTATATAAAATTGGGAACATGATGTTTTATTTTATCCATAAATATCTCATTTCCATTCATATGTTATATCAATATGATGTAAAAATTATCATAACATTATTATAAGGACCTCGATCATTTTAGCTCATTACATTTTTGTTTTTTAGGCTATGTGGTTCTTGTATGAAGCCTAGATCTAGATCAATGGAGTGTAGGAGATAGAAACTATTTTTATGAGGAGTTCATGATGTGATACATAGTTTATTTCATGAGTGGAAAGTTCATGTCTCAAAGGGGTTGTTTGTGAGTTGCGTAAGAGAATATTATAGGGTGTAATTATGGAAATAAACCATTGGGTCAAGATGTGAATTGATGATAAGTCAAATTTCATTAATGTTACTTTAAAGACTCAAGACATTAATTTTTAATTCAAAATATTAATTAATCCCAGTTCTGTTGGATATGTGGAATAAGAATTTCGGTGGGTATTAAATATGGGACATTTAAAACATGAATGAACCATTCATGACATTAAGTTTCATCTGGAAGACAATATGAAAATCCAACCACACCCTTTAATTATTTTAAAACATCTCATTTTCTACCAATCCTAGGAATCCATAGGTTCTTCTTTACGATGTTTTGATGTGCCTTTGAAATATACCACACCTTGGCTTCCCATGTTTGATATGTGGGGATTTGTGGGAATTTTTTCCTTTTTATATTTTGGTTTACTAATTGATTATCCTTTTTTCATACTATTTTTTCTTTTTATGATATGTTTATTAATTTCAATTATTTTTATGGAGTAATTTTTAATTTTTTGGAATGGTTATATTGTTACATTTTTGGAGGGATATGGTTTCCTTACGAGAGGTGATCGTAGATCCATTTTGATGCTTCATTCTATTTCAATTAATGTTGACAGTCTTATGGGATAGGATTTGTTTATTCTAATGTTATTTTATGTGAAATAATAATGTTATCATAGTTTATATTTTTTAGTTATGGAAGAACTAACCTTAATAAAGAATAAATCAGATTAATGAAAATAAATAGTTTCTAGTTATAATGATCACATATGTATTTCAGCTATGATAATGTTTTACCTATTTTTTTAATATATAGTGTCTTAAATATATTTATTAGTCTATTATAATGGTGTTTATGTTTTGGTTTAGTATATATGATTTCATGAAAATAATTAAGAACATAAAGCTGGTAATTTTCAGCTAAAAAATTAAAGAGGCATGTATATTTGCCTTTTTTAATAATATAATCCAAAAGAAATAATTAATTCATGATTAATTGAATTTTTCATACGTGTTATAATAAAATTAGATAAATAAAATGAAGCTATAATTGATTTATTTTGATAATAATGGAAAGGCATTAAAAATGTGAATTGTATTCTTTAAAGATTAATGAAATTTGATTTTATGCTTGGAGGAATGCTTAAATAATCAATAACATGCAATATATGATTCATTACATTCTATATGGTTGTAAAATATGATAAATGAAATGTTTAATTCATTATGATAATAAAAATATTGTTTTATAAAGATGTTTTTTTTGTAGAGAGAGTCTGTTTGTATGTGAATGTTGAATGACATCATTTTTTAGGGTCCAGATGACTTGTGTTCTCTGTATATTATTTAATAACTACATTATGTGTTTAAATGAAGTTTTCCATGATATTTGATAGCATGTGGTCCTAATATGGATACATTTTGGTGAGATATGGGTGGGGAGGCCTGATTTTATTGAAACAATAGACGTCTGTGATAGAAGGATAAATCTATGGTGATTTGAATAGTGGTGTTGAGGATGGTACTAGGATAAAAGGAATAGGTTGAATCTATGAATTCATATTATTTTCAGAAAAAAAAATAGATTATTTCTTGATAATTTTCAACTTTATAGTATAGATGTTCGATTTTCTTGTTTACCTATATTTGTTTCCCCACTACACGAGGTTGCTAGTTGTGCATGGTTATAAATCATTATTTTTATGGTAGGTTTGGTTGTTTCCTAATGTACACTAAAATATGGAATGATAATGAATAAAAAAATTTATAATCCATGGGGTTGGTTCTTTAATGGAATGAAAATATTTATAATCTTATGGAACTGATAAATCCATTCTATTTTTCCTCGACGGTATTGACTTTAAATTGATGATAATAGAACGTGAATGGAATAATGTTGATTAAGGGTAAATGAATGAATTAACATAAAGTTCATTGTTAAAAGGAAATAATTTCGTGCATGTATTTGGGATCTTTTATTTTTATCTTAATCATATGTTATTTTATTTTTCTATATTATCTAAATCATTTCATAAATATTATATGGTAAGGACATCTATTTGTGTGTATAATACACCCTCACAACTTTTCACCAAAACCAAGATTATTTCATTTGGGATACATGCATCATTTTCTCTTTTATATCATTACCATCCAAGAGGGGTACCATTTGGGTAAGGGGACTTTATAGAAAGGAATTAATGGTTATTTTTGAGAGATTGGATAGAGTTCTAAGTTAAGTACCAGTGAGACCTATATGTGTTGGTAGGGAAAAAGTTTCAAATGAATATAATAAGTATTGTAAAAAAGGGAGACCATCTTGTAAATAGGTATTTAGGGTCTACTATGATTATTTACATATATCATTATGTTTACCAATCCTGCTAAAATAAGTGATACTGGTTGTGTGGTAGAGATTTAGGAATGAATTATGTATTCTTCTTCTTTATGCATGTATCTTAAATGGATAGATCATGGGATTAGGTTGAACAAATAATGATTAATTAATTAATTAATATTTTATATTTCATGTTTTAGGTTTAATAGTCATTAATAAATTTTTCTTATATAGTTATCGCTCCAGGTTTAGGTCCTTATCAAGGTTGAAACAATGATGTTCAACATGATGTTCTAATATATAATTATATAACAGAGGTCAATGAAAAATAAAAATGGAGGAGGAAAATCTAAGAGTTACAGTGCTAGTTTATATTGAAGTATACGGTATTTTTATTAGACATAGTGAAAAATGACGTGTTGGAGGGGGTATAGATATCCTTTACTTCAATTTTTTATTGGATGGTCACTGGGTTATTTTTACAGTGATAATTCTGCAAGTAGAAGTGATGAATTTTTTTTTCTTATTCCTGGGGATCATGAGGATTTAGAAGTATCATGGGATATGTTTAATGATTATAATCTAGAAAAGGTCATCTATTTGACCAAAAATTTAGACAATCACTAGGAGTTATCTACCCTTAAATAGGGGAGTTTCAATGTGCATTTGTTTGGGATCTTGTTATGGACACTTCTCTATTATGGTCCAAACATATTTCTAGATGTTGAGTCTATGGTGTGGAATTTTGAATTGAATTTTCTTCTGTAGATCTAGTTTCATGTCACCCTATTTAAAATTTAAAAATTTTGTGAACTATGGGAGAGAGTAGAGGTCATTAAAACAATATTGGTTAAACCATATCATCACGAGAGGGGATTCATAAGGATTCCTTATATAGGAAAGCTATGGTATGGGGTTCACATTTCCCCAGACATAAGATCTTTTTTATACCTACGGGTTGGTCCTATCCAAAATCTTTTCATTTCTCTAGGGGTGGATACTCTAAAACCCCTTCAAATGGATAAGAAACATGTTTTTTAATGAGGGATGAGGATTTAAATATAAAGAGTGCCCAAACATTCTATGTATGCAGCGTACAATAGTTGTCCCAGTTCAGGTTCTTCCATTACAATAGTTTTATCTAAGGAAGAATTTTTAGTGTTATCTATCCTTATATTTGTGTAGAGGATATGGTTTAGGTAGAGGATGACCTATAGATTCTCATCATCCTCAGATAGCAATGTGAAGCCATGGATATGGTCATCATTAGGGTCAATGTGTCCATATAGTAGGTCATGGTTTGTGTCATGATTTGGAGTTACCATCTCTAGGTGAGGTAGATGTCATTCAAGTTACTATTTTATTATTTTATACTAGGGTGCATTCTTTGTTTGACTTCATATCTATAAAGTCCTTCTTATCGTCTTCTCCATATCCATGTTTTGGAACATAAGGCGTAGATTATTTCAATTCTCTTTTAATTGACTATGCCAATATGATCCCAACGTTATTTTTATAATGTTTGAAGTGACTTGGAGATAGTTTTGGGGAAGAAAAACTACTAGGTATACTTATGATGTTTATGGATATAGCCATAATACATCATCCATATCATGAACTTGATATATTTGGTGCAAGATATTATTGATTTCTTCAGGTTTTATATTATGTTAGATTATGATGATAGATATTCTTCCATGATTGTTTGTGAGACATATCATTTAATGGGTTGATGTCATGTTTCATCGTCATCATTCATGATATTCAAGATGATTTTTAGTTCATCACAGGCATAATTAATGTTGTTTCATAGGGTTTTGGATGAGTACATTAATGTCTTTCCTGAGGAGTTCGGGTTGTTACCCCTTCAACGAAAAATCACATTTTCAATATATATACCACTATGATCTTTTATGATATCAACATCTCTGTATACGATATATCCTTCTAAGTTGTGACAGCTATGGGTACATACCAATTATCTTAGTTTGGGAGGTTTTGTTCAACAGAGTGTGTCACCTTGGGGTGCTCCAGTTCTATTTGTGAGTAAGGATTCTAGTATCCTACACTTCTATATCAATTATTATCACTTATACATGGTGAAAATAAGTAACAACTATCATATTCTATGTATTTATGATTTATTAAATCATTAAAAGATTTTAGTTGGTTCTCTAAGATCTATCTATAGTCAAGATATCATCAGATTCAATTAAAAGAAAGAGATATTCATAATATCACATTCCAATGTTTTTTTTAGTATTATAAATTCAGTGTGATTCTTTAGACATGGAAAAAATATGTAGTACTTATCATGGATTTGATGAACACTGTGTATAGAAAGTTTCTATATTAGTTCATGGTGATTTTTATCAACACAATTCTTATGTACATCATGTCCAAGGGGGAGCATATAACCAATTTGTGAGCCTTTTGGGAGTTATTCATTGTCATATATTGTTCAAACAACTAAAGACTTTTGAGTTATGTGATCATGAAGTTCATTTATTAGGGTATGTTCTATCATAGTGTGGTGTAGTTGTGGATCCTTAAAAGGAAAATGTATCCATTTCTTAGGTAGTATCCAAGACATTTGGATTAGTATGTAGTTTTTTTTCTCTTACAGGATATTATAGGGAATTCATAACTAGTTTATCTAGAGATATGAATCCTCTAAAATAATTTGACCATAAAAGATAATGCATTCATTTGGACTTATCATTGTCATATAGATTTTTATTACCTAAAGGATAACTTTTTCAACACTCCAGTTCTTTATTTTACTGAACAAGGGTTTCAGTATGAAGGTAAAATATGATTCTTCACATCATAGTTTGGATTGTGTTTTTATTTACCTAGGATTATTTTTTTTATTACACATATCTAAAATTAAAACCTCATGCTCGTAACTGTGACACTGATGATCTCAAGTTGGTAGTAGTCATGTTTCCATGAATTTGTTGAATAATTACCTCTTTGGTGAGTGTTTTTTTGTTTTTACTGATCACAATAGGCCAAGGTCTGTCTTATCCCAGCATAACCTAAATATACCACAGTGAAAGTGGATGGAATTATCATAGGATTACAACTTCAAGATTTTATATACAACATGTAAGGGTAGTGTTGTTGCTAATGTACTATGTAGTAATTCATGAGGTGATTTGGTGAATGAATCTAGATATTCATAGAGAATAATTGAAGAGATATTGGTGATTAATCTTGATATAGGAGATTTAGTTAGAATAGTTTCCTTTTATAAATGAGTGTGAATAAGTATTTGGTATAGTAAGTTGAGGATTCACAATAGGGGTATTACGAGGTGGATTTCATGGGATATTGATTTATCTGTAGTGATTACCCTGATGATTTATCTGAGGAAGAAAAACATCTAATTTTTCTAGAGGATTATTTTCATCCCTTTAATGATGTATGAGGTGGTTCTACATGATTTCCATAGAACAACCTTGGTAGGATATCCTTGAATGAAAAACATGCACCCATCTCTGAGAGGATAGTTTTAGTGGCATGGGTAGAAGCGATCAGTTTCAGAGTTCATGTCTTGATGTTTGGTCTTTTAGAAGGAGAAGTTTAAGAAAAAAATTCGTTGTGGTTTATACCAACCATTGGATGTTTCTCTATGGATGTGGGATTACATTCGGGTGGACATACTTACCAGTTTACCTTGATCACTGGGAGGCTATGATTCTTTATGGGTGATAATGGAATTTTGTACAAAATAGTTTCATTTATTAGTGATCAAGGGTTCGATCTTATTAGATGTTTTTTTCATGTAGTATGTGGAGAAGATGGTGATATCTATTGTGTCCCGAGGAATATTATAACTGATTATGATCCTTGTTTTACCTATGGTGTTTGGAGAGTTCCCTAACATGATTTTATATTTCAATGGTTCCTTATCACTACTTTTCATTCATAGAAACATGGTCAGATAGTGTTCACATTCCGATTCTTGTATATATTTTGTGTGCTTATGTCCATCATTTTTTAGGTTTTTAAATGATGAACCTTCCTTTGGTCTTGTTTTGATATAATAATAGTTTTAACTCCACCATTGGTATGACACCATTTGAATATTTCTATAGATGATTTCTCTATTCTTTCTTATGTTGGATTTGGGTTAGTGAGTTAGTAATTCTTAGTCTATAACTAGTGTAGAAAATTACCGAGTTGGTTCAAGTGATTATTAAGAGGATAAAGGTAACACATGATCATCATTATTCATATTCCAATTATTGGAGGAATCCTCTATTGTTATATTATGGATACTATTTTTTATAAATGTTTATCCTCATTATGTAAAGTAAAGGTTTGTTTGTTGGTGTAGTATTTTTCCCCATCTTGGTGGGCCTTTCAAGGTGTTAACTAATAATTCAGTCATTTTATATCGAATATCACATCCCCTATAGATGAGATGGATATATTATTTCTTCCATGTTTCATAACTTCTTCATTATCTTTGTGAATAATCTCACATAATCAATTGGGGTTACATATATATATTGATCATATATAACCTTTTTTGAGTGGTCTACGGAGATCCAGGACCACCAATAAAATTTTTTATATGGTAATTTTATTTCTTTGGTTCTTTTCTTATGGTGAAATAATGGTCCATTAGAGAGAAACTCAAAACATAAGTCACTAATGTGGGATCATTATCCATAATTTCTTGATGTTCATAACTTCTCTTTTAGTTGTTCTCTCTTTCTGGTTTTAACCTTTATCTCATATATGAGATAGTTTTCTCTTTATTGATTCATTGTTTGGGTCCATGATATTTTTTTTGAGTGATATCTTCCATGATATAAGGTTTAGGAGCTTGTTTAATGTTTTGAATGAGGTTACACATTTATCCTCTAAGTGAGGTGGTCAAGATCTGGTGATAGAGATAATCATTAGTGGTATCTCATGGGGTGGCTGTTCGGAGGACCCTTTTTATCTTTCCACTCTCTCTTAGTATGGATTAAATTCACATGAATGAGAAATTTTTTATTGGTATCTGATGTAAGGTCACATATCCATTAAAAAAATTTCATTTCATTTGTCTAAGGACTAAGGTAATTAGAGGAATCCTAGAGTTGGATTGGTGAAATTTTAAGATTTAATCTATGTGAAATATGATTTCATGACATGAAATGTAGTTCACATTAAGAGTATGCAATTTGAGGCCCGATGTGGTTGTTCACAACTTCATAATAGAATTTCATAATGTGTAATTTATACTATGAACTATTAGTTCTTGATTTGAATGGATGAGGTGTCCCATTTAGTGAATCTATCTTTAAAAAATTAGGATGTGAACATTTGGGCCATGATGAGAATTAATCATTGGTTTTAGAAATATAGATGATGTGATTTTTGGATGGAGATAAACTCGAGACATTCACGACATGAATGACCCATTCACTATGGGAATGTACATAAGCATAAAACCTATAAATATTTTATCACTCCCCAACTTCTCTCAAAAACTAAAATTCTCCTCCAACCCTAGGTGTCCATAGAATTTTTAGGGCGCTATTAATCCCATTTTAATTGGATCAATCCTAGACATCCTGTTTTCGATCTATGGTGATCTGAGGTGAATTTTTTATCTTTATCTAATGAATTATTCTTCGATCAGTCTTTTTTACTCTTTTTATTTCAGTCCATAAAATGAATGTACATCTTCTTTTTTCTTATGGAGTTCTTTTTATGTTTGTTAGTGCAGTTCTGGTGCAGTATTCTTCATGTGATTAATTTTCCTAATGGAGATGTGATCAGAGATCCAGGATGTTATTTTGTTCTCATTCAAGGAACACTGGAATCATTAAGGTAGAGGATTACTTAAATACACTATTATTTTATTTCAAATGGTAATTTAATAATTCTTTATATCATTGGGAGATATTAGAAATAACCTTAATAAAGAATAAACATGATTAACAAACATAAATGATTTATAATTTTAGTGATCACATATTTCCTTCCACCGTGATAACAATTTACTGATTTTTTTACAAGATAGTGTGGTAACTATTTTTATGATTTCATTAAATTTTTTCATATAAGTTTTTGCATGATTAATTTGATTATAAATGTTATTAATGTAAATAATGTAATATTGTTGGGTAAGGAATTAAAGAGGCATGTTTATTGAATATATTGATTCTTTTAATTTAATAAAAATAAAAATAATGCTTAATATATGTTTAATTGATTTTTTCTTCCAAATATTATAGTAATTAGATAAGTAACATGATGAAAAACATTATTTTTATTGATATTAATAATGATGCATGGAAAATGAGAATTATATTCATTTAAGATTAATGAAACTAGAAGAAATTATAGGAAGAAAATTTAAATAATTAATACCTTTAAATATCAAATGGATTAGGTTTCCTATAGTTGTATCCATAGATAAATGAATCATTTGATTCAAGATGTTAATAAAACTGATTGTTTGATTTTTTTAAAAAAATTATGCCAAGTGATATTGTCTACTAGTGAATCATAGATGCCTTTTTTTAATTCCTAGAAATCATGTTGGCTTTTTTTCATTGATGCCTTTTTTACTGCTTGGATGTGATCCCTACTATATGATGTGATGTGATACTTTGACTGTTTCTATTTTGGATAGATATGTATGGGGAGTCCCATATTTGTGAAATTAGTTTGAGTAGATGATAGCAAGATGGATTCATAGTGATATATATAGTGGTGTTGGGGATGGAATCTGGATTGATGGAATGAGTTGAATCTTGGATTTCAAATAGTTTTGTTGAAATTTTGGTTTCTTACTTGATAATTATTTTCTTTAATATTTGGATGGCCGAGTTACTCATTCACATACATTCTTTTTTCTTCTACTTGAGGTACCTAGTCATTCATGGTTATCCATCTCTATTTTATGAAGGATTATGATGTTTCATGGAGTACTCAAAATAATATAATGATAAGGATTAATAATTTTTTGACCCATGGGAGTGGTTATGGAATGGAATAAAATTTTTTATAATCTTGTAAAACCATGGAATTGGTTGGATTGTTCCTGGAGGGAATGGACTCTACCTAGGTGTTAGTTAATTTTAAATGAAAAATTATTAATTAATTTGTAACGAATTAATTAATTTTATATGCACAGTTAAAAGGAACGAATCAATTAAATGAAGATCCTTAAAAGATTGTGTTCTTGTAAGATGACTAGTTCTTAGAAGTGAAAGTTGGTTGTCCAAGAGAAGATTACTATATTTGGGATTAAATAAAGCATAATGATCATAGTTTGGTTTTGAGATATATTATATCCTACGGGTTTTTTCATATGTTACCCACCCATGTTGCTAGAGAGAATGAAACCCAACAAAATCTAGAAGGGTGTTTTCGCCAATATCTATATTTTCAAGGAAAAGATGGTTGGATACATCCTTTTACCCTAATCTCATCTACAAGTATAATTATATTCAGGTATGCACGATGGTTATATTTAGCCATATATGTGTGTAATGTGGTTTAGTGGATTATGGTGATTTTATACAAATGGATCTCCAAATATAATATCAAATGTATTTTTATAGGAATGATATGCATAGTTTTTTATGTATTGAGTTATAATACAAGACATACAGGCTTTAGTGGAACCCATAGAAAACACGAATAATATATGGAGATGTGGAATAAGAATTTTTTATGGATATGGTTCATGGTATGTGATGAGATAATGTGATGCATGGGTTTCATATTATGGTAAATTAGACCATGTTTCTTCAGGATGAATTATTTTTTGGAAAGAGATGGATTAGGACATGCAACATTAGGTAATAGTGATAAATGATTGGGATATTATTAGGGGTAATTTATTTTAATATTGTATTATACGTTCACTTGTATTTGATATTTGGTGAAAGATATCCATGGTGAGGCTGGGAAATGAGCATACTTTTTTAGGAGATGAGTTAGCTTCACTTGTTATTCACTAGTCTTTTCCATACATTTATTATATTTTTCTTTATAAGCTCTGATGAGGATCTAGCAAGGTGAACATATAATTCTCACCCAATGTATATATAAAATATTTCTTCGAGACAGTGGGAGTAGGTTAGTGATTAAAATGGATTTACAAACTCATGGACTGTTCATGCGTTTTTTAGTATTTTGAGGTATCTACCATTGATTATCTTTTGGTACGTGTAGTATTCATACACTTGATCTATATTATAACATTACATGAATTTATTTTGTATCTTTTAATTTTATCTTGAGTAGGAGTTTTTGGATGTTTCTATCTAATCTCTCTCATTTTTAAAATATTAAATTGAAATGCCACCCATTTTTTGTATGATAAACCCTCAATACTTTTTTCCATCCAATATCCTATTGGATGTGTGGTTCAAGTGTCATTGAGTCCCTTATCTCAATATCATCCAAGGAAGGAACCTTTAGTGGGAGTGGGTCGTGAAAATTATCTTTATAGAAACACATATGTTTTTATGAAAATTGTTTCTTATGATTTAGTATTACATATTATAATTTTTTCCTTTAGAAACTAGAGAATAAAGATGTACTATAAAATTCTATGCACTGTGAAAAACATAAATATATTTTATTTTTTATATAAAATTAAAAATGAAGCATGAATAGATTTTATATTATTAATACAATTATATTTGTAAAAAAACACATGTAACATGAATATAAGTTGTAAATATAATGGATTGTGGTCTTTTAGAAAATATATAGCTATGAAAAAAACCATACTAAAAAATAAAAAACATTATAAATAAGATATACATTTTGAGAAATATATATATAATAATTTGATAAAATTAGGTGAATAATGAATTATGTAAATAAATGGTATATATTGTAAGTATAAGGGATATATGATCCATGTAAATGGGAACATTTTATATTGGAAATATGAAAAATGAATAGTAATTTAATCATTAGACTAATAACATACCTATTGAAATAGTAATATTATTTTTATAGTAACTGAATAAGTAATATTATAATAAATATTTACCATGAATAGATAATTAAAATTAAATATAAAAATATCTTAAAATAATTACTCAACTCATGTAACCTGATATACTTTTAGGTATATATTTATAATAAAACATGTTTTTTATTCCTTAATAAAAACTCTAGTTTTTATACCAAAATTAAATGTTAGAGACTTCTCATTTCTAAATAGTTTTTTTATAATTTATGAAATTTTTTGAATCTTCATGTCGAATTAGTTAAGTGTAAACATTTAATCATCTTCAAAATTTTGGAATTATTAAGGTGAATAGTGAAATATAGTAAAGTATGTTATTTTTAGATACAATGTAAATATATTATTAATAAAATACTTAATAACTAATGAAATATATGTGCCTTCCTCACATGAATAATTTATAAAAATTATTCACAATAATAATTGTTATTCATATTCTTAAGAAAAAATAATAATTTATTTATCATTTTATTCAAAAACGCCCCTCTCATAGATGTTTAAATACCACCCCCTTAACTTATTCCTCCACAATTTAAAAATTATTTTTAAAAAATAATATTTTTTATACGAATCATAAAAATATCCCAAAAAAATTATAAAATTCATTTTCTAACCAAAAGAACATTCTATGAATCCTAAAGTAGTATACTAAAGTAGGTGTCTCAAAGAGAAAGGTAACAACTCCGATCTCTCCTATATAATTTTATATCTAGTAATTTTAACTATTTCATGATTTTAATTTCATAAAAAGTAATTTAATAATGAAATAATTGTAATAATTTTGTTGTAATATTGATTTTAATACCATATAAGGAATAGAATTAATTTTAGTGTTTTTTTAACAGTCATCCATTCATCATTAGTTTAACCTTGTTTTATTGATAATGTTATAAAAAACTAATACTAACTTTATCAGATGGTCTTAATCAGTAATTTTATATTTATGAATGGAATTAATAATTAATTTATAATATTATTTCAATTGTATAATTTGAAAATAAATATAAAAACCTATACATAAATTTTTTTCATCATGGTTGGTAAAACTAACTAAATAAACAAACCAAAATATGATATCATTTAACCATACAAATTTTGGGTAATATTTTTAATTATGTAAACATTTTTACATTATTGGACCCATTAGACAATGTCATTTAAACATAATTATTCCAATCATTTCTTTTAAGTTAGACTATACAATGAATGTTAATGAAATTTAGTCATCTATTTTTATTTTTAATTTATCACTCCTATAATGTCTAATTTATTCAATGATTTCTAAAACTCGATATTTTTAAATCAAATAAAATGATTTTTCTGATGATTTTGGAAAAAAATTAGATTTATTTAATTAAAATATATTTTTTATATCCCTTAAAATTTTAAAGGCGAGGTTCATTTCCATATGAAATTTTTCATCCCATCTCTTATTTTTATTTCATGTTGATTCATGTCTTTAATTCCTATACTCTTTTATAAATTAATGAATTTATAACATTCATTAATCTCATCTAGTATATTTCATTTCAATAAATCATTATTTTTCATTCATTGTGACATTATAATGTAACCTATTATTTATCATGGTTTTTTATATGTATGCTTGACATGTGATTTTTTTTATATGCATTACACATATTCAGGGAAGATTGTAATATGAATAGTGGGCCTAAAATTGTACATCCTCCATAATAAATTAAAAATTATATTATTTCATGAGATACTATGCATGGTTTGAGGGATATGATCCTAGATTATTATGTTGTGATATTTTCATTTCTTCCACTTTGACTATCTCTTTCGGGGGAATTTATATCCCACTATATTTTATATATTTCCCTAGTGTATTGTATGTATTTATAGAAGTACAATGAGATATTGAATATCATTATAAACATAAAATAAAAAGTTTTTTATTTATTTTTTGTTATATTTTATTATATCGCTGCACTCTAAAAAGAATTCAACCATAAGATTATGGGTATGCATTACTATATGGGTTTAATTTAAAATATAGTAATATTATTATTTAGAGTTATGTTTCATTGTTAATTTCATAGTAATGAAATTTATAAATTAAATATTTCTTCTTGTTTTAATATTAAGACACATTAAATATTGAAATCTTCCTTTTAGTGTTATAACTTTCAAAGAAAAATTAAAATAATTTGGTTATGAATTATTGAGTGATAATAAAATATGATTTTTTTGGGAAAATAAAAATTCTAATTAAACCTTATATTCTTTAGATACTCTGAATCAAACAAATCTAAGTATATAATTTATTCCACTTTTTTCCACTATTGACTAATAAGCACTGTGATAGGGGGCATGGATTATGGTGAGACATACTTAGGTCTATTTTAACTTCTTTTGTTAATTTTATCCTAAAAATAATTCTAATTTTGACATATATATCAGTTAAATAACTATTCTAAATCATTTTTTGTATCTATTTTCCAATATTCCCTTGATCCCATTCATGAATATCAATCCTCACCAATAAAAATAAATTGGTAAATAATACACACAAAAGTTTATTTATTTATCCCCAATGTCAGTCGAAGTGGTATCATATACTCAATACAATCACCAGACAAATAATATTAGACCTCAAATATTTAGTATAAGTTTAATATAGAAACTTCATACAAGGGTTAATCCATATTTTTATTTAGTGATAAAAAAATACATTCCCAAGGTTCAGTACCTATATGTGGATAACCAAAACATTTTATTGATGGATCATTGTAAATACAATTCTAAAGTAATAAACATCGTAGAATAATAAAATAATTTCCCTTTTGTTCACTATAAGCTCTATGGGTGCATGTTTTATATGAAAATATTGTCTCCTTAAACTTAGATAATTATAATTCATCATTAAAATCATAAATAATCACTTATTGTTAACAATAATTTATTCCTCAACAAATGATCATATTATTCTTCCCTATACACTATAATTAATAATGTAACTTCATTTAGTTAAAACATCTCTTAATCAAAAAAATATTTAATAAAATACATTTATACCTATATATATATATAGTAATGCCATCCCTTACCTTAAATAGGTATCCTTACATAAATAATAATTACATGAGAACCACTATATTTCATAAAATGGATTATTATATCATTTCATGTGTCCAATGATAATTTTAGAATTTCTAGATATAATTATTTTTTTATTTATTAACTACAATATCTATTTTCTTCCCTTCACTTTATTGATTTATTTTTTATAATGAAAAATTCTATAAACACCAAAAAAACTCTATTTTATTCAACAATTATTGACATTTTCTTATAAAAAAGTGATGAAATTTTATATAATAAATATCTCCATATATAATTTTATTTGATTCCTATAAATGTAAAATTTATGTGTTAGTAATATTTTATGGATATGAGGATTAGATGGTTAAAATATTTTTTCAACGAGCCTCAGGATGAAATATTAATCTTTTTTTGAATTAGTGATGTGATGTATAAGGAAACAACAGTTAATGTTAATAATCTAAGGGATATATATAAGAATTTTCTTTCTTTAATTTCAAAACATATTTGGATTTGGATTTGTATTTTTATATAATTAGAACATAATCCTTACATAAAAAAACTTAATATTGAAACGTAGAAACTTCTATTTTTTATCAATTTCATATACAATAAAATACTTTTATAATAGAACATGTTTTCATTTCATGAAAAATAAACAAGAATTTCAACTTGACTTCTTATTTGTTTATATTCTTCCTTAAACCCTATAATATTTTTAAAAAAACATGAGATGAACATAAAAATCACATTACGGGGCATAAAATTATGAAATATTTTAAATTAGTTAAAAACATAGAGATCCATATAATTTTTACCATTATCAAAATATTCTTTGAGAGTATAAAAGAAATAATAACAATGAGGAAAAACATTTTTCTCAAATAAAACTTTTAAAAATAGAAGAAAAAAAGTTAAACTCATTTTAGGAAATAAAGAGAATTATATTTTTAAACCACGTCATAAAATAGTATAGCTCATTTAAATACATATTATAATACTCTTTAGTTAACTCCCCTTGTTTCATTTATATATAAATAACATAATCTTGTGCATTATAGAAATATATCAGGATTTCCCATTGTATAAGATGTATCAGGCTCACTCATCCTAAAAGCTCTACTAGTATAATCAATCGTACGACTTATAACAGGCTCACTCATCATCATATAAAACTATTGAGTATAAAATCATAAATTAAACATTTTATTGCTACAAATTTTCATTAAAAACCCCTTTAATAACTCTTTTGGACCCAATGATAAACATTTTTAGATATTAAAATACCATTCTCTTTTAAAATCCCATTTTTAAAAGTCAAATTCCTATAATGGAGGGAAGAATGATTTTCCTCTGAAGAAAACATGAAAAGTTTTAAAGGTGTCAAAACATTAAATAACACTTATAATAGTGTGAAATATATTTCAGGTTGTATACATTAAAATATAACATTCCTTTTTCTATTTGTAAAGAATGTCAAAATGTTCCAAATAAACTACAAAAAAAATATTCCCCCTGATTTTTTTAAGAATTTAATATAAGAAAAAATAATCCAAATAATTTATCTAGTTCCATAAAATATTTTTAATATGGAAATGGAATAAATTTTTTTAAAAAATAAACCATAAAAACATTTAATATGAGGTTTTTAGCTAAGGTGTCCCTTACCTCAAGTATGACTCATCACGTACATTCTTTATTATCCTGAATAAAAAAAATATTTTAATTATTAACTTTATTAAGAACCTTTTTCATGTGTACTATTATATTTTATCTATTTATTTACATTTAATAGTCTATTACATAGTCATTTATATTCATATCAGATGTTTTGTGGATATTCAGCTCATATGTACGAAATGAATTTGATAGGTTGACTACGGTCAAAGAGGTCATAATTATAAGGCCCTGACCTTAAACCTTACTTAATATTGAATTAAATGAATAATTCACATTTAGGATCTTTTCAGGTTTAGAGTTTTAGAGAATGAGATCATAAATCATGAATTACATTCCACATTTAAACAAAGTGGTTATATAAAAGATTGTACTCATTTTTCCCCATCAATGGAAACATATTTAAAATAAAACATGGACTCTTTCTTGACACATCCTTGACACTATCATCATATCATGTACCTTTCCCTTGACCTGTGAAAAACATTTCAAAAACTTGTTATGAGCATAAAAAGCTCAGTAAGGGATATAAAAATATGGAAAGGAAACATGACTACATGAATACATAAGAATGAAATCATACTTTACCCATAAAACATAAGCACTTTAACATCCCTCTTAAAATCATGAATAAATCATAGAAATCATAAGACATAAAGGTAACTGGAGGAATTCATAACATTATTAAGTAGGGAGTAACCCTCTTGGTTACGTTTGGAATACCCATCACAGTATATTCCCTAAATCTATTTGGGTAAACCTTAACGTTTAACCCCTTCGCGTTACCCAATGCATTGGAGAGCTATATCGGGCTCACCCGCCCTTAGTTTATCACGGAACCACCCGTCTTCATAAACAATGCCCAAGAACCATAACATAATCATAGAACATAACTTAATCATAATGTAAAGATAATGTTCCCACATTGAAATAACAATATAACATTTTAAGATATTGAATCCATTCTAAAAAAACATTTTCAAAACCATTTAAAACATTTAATAAATAGAATTTTAATCAAAGTGTCCCATACCACTTTGAAGCTTTTAACATTTTACACCATTAATATCCACATAAATAAATCCTTGAAACCATTTTAAAAACATGTTTTTTAATGATAAATAATTATAAGAATAAATCATTAAAACATTTAAAACTATATTTTAGTTAAAGGGATTTTATCAAAATGAGAGACACTTGAATACAATAATCATGGAATAACATTTAATCATAAATTTATCATATCCTCAGAATAAAGGGATTCATGATATAATATTCCAAATGACAGTATATACACCATATAAGAGTGAATTGGTGCATAACAACAATTAAGTCTCAATATAAATGTAAAATTAGATAAAAACCCTTATAAAGAATGTATCGTTAAATTAAGGATGAATCAATCTCATAATTATGTGCGACAAACATAAATACACCCAATATAAGTGGATATTAAGTGTAAAACAATCAAAGGTCATTCACACATATTAAAAGGATAACATATTCAATAACTACATGTTGAACCTAAGGAAATAGAAATTGGGTTAAGAAGTTCCCTTGGTAAAATTCGACAGCCTAACGGCGTCACTTTAAAATTCATAAAATTAGTTAATGAGAGAGAAAATGGTATCTCATCAATTGGACATAAAATTTACATCAATGAGGATATATAAGAACATATACCAACATAAAAAGATGTAAATTAAATGACATACCAAAATAATTCTTTTTAAAAGAGGAGTGTGAAAAGTTCCCTTACCGATTTCGCCAACTTTCAAAACGTACACCCCATTGAAGAAGGGTCATACAATAAATATGTAACTACCAATAAATGAGAGTATATTATACTAAGAGTAATGTAATAGGCATTAAATACACCACACAAAAAGGAAATAGTGGCAAATGTAGCATGAATCTCACGGGAACAAAAAGTGATATGGAAACCCCCTTATGAAAATTCGGCAGCCTAACGGCCCCACATAAAACTTCCAAAAATGGATTGATGAGATCAAATAGGGTCTCTCATCACATGAACATAAAAAGTACAGAAATAGAAATATAAAATAACATACTCTAACATAAGAACATGGAGCATAAAAGAAATGACATAAAAGAGAGTACTTGCATAGAAAAAGATAGGTAGGATTTCCTTACATCGTGTCCGACATGACTCGATCGTTCATTAATCTCCTTTAAATCGGGTAACTCTATTTGATTTGAGATCAAAGGCTTCATTAGAAAGTATTCTTCTCAAAGTGAGGCTTCAATGATGAAGAGAGGGATGTGGAGAGATGAAATGGGTAGGGGTTGGCCAAGCCAAAGGCTTGAGAGGTGTGTGTAAGGTGGTAGAGGTGGGGGCCTTTTATAAGAGGAGAGGAGGGGCACTCTTGGGAAGTTATAAAATATTACTTTATTATAAAATTATTTTCTCATTTAAAAGGTACCAAAAGGATATATTTCTAGGATAAGGTGATAAGGTTTCGAAATCCACCCATTAAATTGGTTTGTGACAAGTGTAAGACTTAGATTTCACCCTATATTCTCATTTTATTTAAATCGCTCATTTACGAGGTAATCAATGCATCATCACGGTGTCATAAATAAATTAATATATTTAATGTCTGAATATTATAAAACAAATATCATAATTTAGGAAGTATTTTTATCTTTCTAAAGAATATTTATAGTCAAAGATATGACTTATATAACCCCATGTAAAAATTGTTTTAGTAAAACAACACATGTTTCTGACATTTTAATTTTAACTTTAAATAAAAATATATTTATGTCATTTTCCAACTAAAGTGGTTCCATGGGGTCCCCAAGTTGACCCATGGATTGTCTTGGTCGGCCATGACTCATCCAATGAGAGTAGGACATGTTTATATGTCATTTCATATTATTAAAACATTATTTTTACCTTAAACTACACTAATTACCTCTAATCGCGATTAAAACTTAAAAGTTACTATTCACCAAAAAAATTATTTTAATACCATTCAACCACATTTTACTTCTTAATGACAACCATGTATGTTGGATTTTTGAAATTCAAAACCCAGAGGTGGTAAAATTTCATTTAAACGAAAAATCATTTTTTTAAGTACCACTTAGTGGTTTCACTATTCATCAAAAATAGAAGTTTTCTAGAAAAATACCAAAAATTCACCCTAAGCTATATTTGATATTCCGAATTAAAAAATGATGTCTATTTTACAAAATTCAAAACATATAAGTTACATTAATTAATTTAATAATTAATTCATGTTGTCAGAGCAAATAGCGTGTTTTTATGAAACAATAAGTATCAAAAGATTGACACTAGTTTAAGTTCAATTTCAAGATGAAATTAATTCCAAGGACCACTATTGGATTAAATGGTAAAAATATATTATAATTTCACTTTAAAAACAATTCAAAAGATATACTAATCATATAAATAAATTACATTAAAAAGAGGTTTTGAATTAAAATACAACTTTTTTCACTATTCATTAACAAATGAACTTTATCGGAAAATACCAAAAATTTACACAAAGTAAATTTTGATGTCCCGATTCTAAAGAAGAATTTTATTTTGGAAAATATAACACATAAAATTTTCAAAAAGTGGATTTAAAAGAGGTTCTCCATAAAAAGGCGGTTAATTGACCTTTTAGAGAATATTTGAATGTTTACGCTTAAAATTTGATTCATTCGCATTTTTAATACTCTATCATTTATTGTAAAAAGTAAAAATATTTTACAAACATATATAATCATTTTTTAGTTAGTTATATTCATTCCCTCCATTACAATAGCTAGGCGTTAACTACCATTTAAAATAATATTATTTTATTATTAGAGTGCAACGTAAGATTCCCAAGAAACTCGTTGTTGCATATTGGGTACGCCATCGAGCATAGCGCCCCCTTTAAAATAATATTAATATTTTATTCACAAACATGGATAAATGTGAAAATGTCATATTCTTTATTTACCTGGGGTGTTACATCCTTCCCCCCTCTTGGGAATTGCGTCCTTGCAATTTTAAAATTGGGCTTGGAAACTTCATTGAAAATCCCACATCGGAACAAGAGTCAGTAAAACAATCACTATAAAAGAAAGAAAGAGAAGTACAAAGGTCACCCGGGTTAACCCATAATAGGATTCCAAGTATGAAAATATGGACATGGAGGGAGAAAAAAAGGGTCATGTTCTGATGGAGAGTGATAGTAAACATGTATAAGAGAAAGTTGACCATAAGAAAATCAAAAACTTGTGATGGGCTAAACAGTATTCGATTCCCCAGTAGGAAAAGTTAATAGACAACATTTTTGTTTTAAGTTACTCTTCATTGAGGAATTTATTTTTGAGCTTAACTAAATCATAATTAAACATACTTACTTTTCATGTAGACTTTCAAATTTTACTAGATTCCTTAATCAAACTCATATTTTCTCCAAAAGATGAGTATTTAGGAAGACTTGTTCGCATTAAGAGTACTATAATCAACTTCTTGAGAATCACAAAATCCAAAAAAGAGAACTATATTTTTTCAATATCTTTAGAAAAAATCCAAAACCAAAATTGTTAGTATGAGATCAGATAATCCACAAAAGTATAATACTTTATAAAAAGAAAATCTATTCTTAATCTCCAAAATTTGTCCAAAAAACCCCAATGTTCAACGAAGACCATTCGATAAAAAATTTCAATAAAATTCTACAAAGTAAACCAAACTAAGCTTGAAACCCAAATATTTGAAGGATTTAATCACATAGTCTTCCAAGGAAAAAATTAACTTTTATCTCCAAATAACATCAGTTTCTCTTAAATTATCATATTGAAAAGTCGTTAACCTAATCACATATCCTCTATGATAGGTTAATCCTTTCCATAGATAACCCGAAATTAACTTACTCTTGATTCATAAAATCATCTAAATAAAAAGAATTATTCAAACTAACCAGGGACTTTACGTAGTCCAGTGGTAGGCGATAAATACCAGTCGCACTTTGGTTTTGGGTTCGATTCTGGTAGCTTTGTCTGACGCCACGGGTTGTCACACGGTCTGCGTGTTGTCCTTTTTTCAAAATTATATAATTATTAAAACATTCCCCAAAACG
This sequence comes from Viscum album, assembly GCA_963277665.1. Taxonomy (NCBI): domain Eukaryota; kingdom Viridiplantae; phylum Streptophyta; class Magnoliopsida; order Santalales; family Viscaceae; genus Viscum; species Viscum album. Next base: position 509,425,219 of record OY728142.1, on the reverse strand, counting down.
AGATAAAATCTTCAAAAATAATCATAACATATTTTAACCTCAAGTATATCTCATGCCTTTCATTTTCCATCATAACATATAATAACCCATAATTACCTCAAAAGTAAGGATCATATAAACCCTGATGGTTACCTTTATAATTATTACCTGAACTTCCACATCGATTGGTCATCTCGTACATGATACATTATAGAACATACCAAGGTACAAGTGGTTGATCATGACTCCTTGATAGTTGGTTTAGAACAACCACGAGTTTCCTCATTGAATCCCCTATTTCATCCAGTATCTTATTTAGAGAACCACCACAGTTTCCTTCAAACCTATTGTCACTTTGGTGCCTTCTAGATCCATCCATTCACTAAAAACAGAAATGTCAGTGTGAGTATATCAACAAAACCATCATGTACTAATGTGGAATATATACTTACTCATTCACTTTATCTAAAAACTATGACTCTTTCTGAAATCCTATCCATTATGGTAATGTCACTTATGCTTAGAGAATACCCTAACCTCTAAAGTTATCTAAACCGACCTTTGATACCAACTATAAGGCCCCATCCTTAAACCTTACTTAATATTGAATTAAATGTATAATTTACATTGAGGGTCTTTTTAGGTTTAGAGTTTTAGATAATTAGATCATAAATCATGAATTACATTCCACATTTAAACAAAGTGGTTACATAAAAGATAGTACTCATTTTTCCCCATCAACGGAAACATATTTAAAATAAAACATGGATTCTTTCTTGACACTTCCTTGACACTATCATCATATCTTGTACCTTTCCCTTGACCTGTGAAAAAAATTTCAAAAAATTGGTATGAGTATAAAAATCTTATTAAGGGATATAAAAATATGGAAAGGAAACATGAGTACATGTATACATAAGAATGAAATCACTCTTTACCCATAAAACATAAGCACTTTAACATACCTCATAAAATCAGGAATAAATAATAGAAATCATAAGACATAAAGGTAACTTGAGGCATTCATAACATTCTTACATAGGGAGTAACCCTCATTGTTACGTTTGGAATACCCATCACAGTATATTTCCTAAATCTCTTCGGAGAAACCTTAACGTTTAACCCCTTCGCGTTACCCAATGCGTTGGAGAGATATATCGGGCTCACGCGCACATAGTTTATCACGGAACAACCCGTCTTCATAAACAATTCCCAAGAAACATAACATAATCATAGCACATAACTTAAGCATAAATGAAAGATAACGTTCCCACATTGAAATAACAATATAACATTTTATCATATTGAATCCATTCTAAAAACATTTTCAAACCCATTTAAAACATTTAATAAAGAGATTTTTTAATCAATGTGTCCCATACCTCTTTGAAGATTTTAACATTTTACACCATTAAAATCCACATAAATAAATCCTTGAAACCATTTTGAAAACATGGATTTTAATGATAAATAATTATAAGAATAAATCATTAAAACATTTAAAACGGTATTTTAGTTAAAAGGTTTTTATTAAAATGAGAGATACTTAAATACATTAATTGTGGAATAACATTCAATCAGAACTTTATAATATCATGAGAATAAAGGTATTCATGATATAATATTCCAAAGGATAGTATATACACCATATAAGAGTGAATTGGTGCATAACAACAATGAAGTCTCAATAGAAATGTAAAATTAGATAAAATCCCTTATAAAGATGGTATCCTTAAATTAAGGATGAATCAATCTCATAATTATGTGTGACAAACATAAATACACCCAATATAAGTGGATATTAAGTGTAAAACAATCAAAGGTCATTCACACATATTCAAAGGATAACATATTCAATAACTACATGTTGAACCCAAGGAAATCGAAATTGGGTTAAGAAGTTCCCTCGGTAAAATTCAACAGCCTAACAACGTCACTTTAAAATTCATAAAATTAGTTAATGAGAGAGAAAATGGTATCTCATCACTTGGATATAAAATTTACATCAATAAGGATATATAAGAACATATCCTAACATAAAAAAGAGGTAAATTAAAAGACATAACAAAATAAGCCTTTTTAAAAGAGGAGTGTGAAAAGATCCCTTACCGATTTGGGCAACTTTCAAAACGTACACCCCATGGAAGAAGGGTCATACAATGAAGATGTAACTACCCATAAATGAGAGTATATTATAGTAATATTAAAATAATGGGCCTTAAATACACCACAAAAGAAGGAAATAGTGGCCAATGTAGCATGAATCTCACGGGAACAAAAAGTGAGATGAAAATCCCCTTATGAAAATTCGGCAGCCTAACGGCGCCACATAAAACTTCCAAAAATGGATTGATGACATCAAATAGGATCTCTCATCACATGAACATAAAATGTACAGAAAGAGAAATATAAAATAACATCCTCTAACATAAGAACATGGAGCATAAAATAAATGACATAAAATAGAGTACTTTCAAAGAAAGAGATAGGTAGGATTCCCTTACATCGTGTCCGATATGACTCGATCGTTCTTTAAACTCCTTTAAATCGAGTAATTCAATTTTATTTGAGATCAAAGTGTTCATTGGAAAAGATTCTTCCCAAAGTGAGGCTTCAATGATGAAGAGAGGGATGTGGAGAGATGAAATGGGCAGGGGTTGTCTGAGCCAAAGGCTTGAGAGGTGTGTGTAAGGTGGTAGAGTGGGGGCCTTTTATTAGAGGAGAGGAGGGGTACTATTGCAATGTTATAAAATATTACTTTATTATAAAATGATTTTAGGATTCAAAAGTTCCCAAAAGGATATATTTTGAGGATAAGGTGATAAGGTTTCGAAATCCACCCATCCAATAGGATTGTGACAAGTGTAAGACTTAGATTTCACCCTATCTTCTCATTTTATTTAAATCGTTCATTTATGAGGTAATCACTACATCATCACGGTGTCATAAATAAATTAATTTATTTAATATCTAAGTATTATAAAACAAATATCATGATGTATGAAATATTTTTATCTTTATAATGAATATTTATAGTCAATTATATGACTTATATAACCCCATGTAAAAATTGTTTTAGTAAAACAACACATGTTTGTGACATTTTAATTTTAACTTTAAATAAAAAGGTATTTATGTCATTTTCCAACCAAATTGGCTCCATGGGGTCCCCAAGTTGACCCATGGATTTTCTTGGTTGTACATGACTCATCCAATGTGGGTAGGACATGTTTCTTAGTCATTTCATATTATTAAAACATTATTTTTACCTTAAACTACACTAATTACCTCTAATCGCGATTAAAACATAAAAGATACTATTCACCAAAAAAATTATTTTAATCCCATTGAACCACATTTTACTTCTTAATGACAACCATGTATGTCAGATTTTTGAAATTCAAAACACAGAGGTGGTAAAATTTCATTTAAACGAAAAATCAGTTTTTTTAAGTACCACTTAGTGGTTTCACTATTCATCAAAAATTGATGTTTTCTAGAAAAATACTAAAAATTCACCCTAAGATATATTTGATATTCCTAATTCAAAAATGATGTATTTTTTAAAAAAATTCACAATATATAATTTACATTAATTAATTTAATAATTAATTCCCACTGGCAGAGCAAATAGCGTGTTTTTATGAAACAATAAGTATCAAAAGATTGACACTAGTTTAAGTCCAATTTCAAGATGAAATTAATTACAACGACCACTATTGGATTAAATGGTAAAAATATATTCTAATTTAAATTTAAAACCATTTCAAAAGATAATATAATCATATAAAAAATTAGATTAAAAAGATGTTTTGAAATAAAATACAACATTTTTCACTATTTATTAAAAAATGAACTTTATTGGAAAAATACCAAAAATTTACACAAAGTAAATTTTGATGTCCCGATTCGAAAGAAAAATTTTATTTTGGCAAATATAACACATAAAATTGTCAAAAAGTGTATTTAAAAGAGGTTCACCCTTAAAAGGTGGTTAATCGACTTTTTAAAGAATATTAGAATGTTTACGCTTAAAATTGGATTCATTCGCATTTTTAATCCTCTAACATTTATTGTAAAAAGTAAAAATATTTGAAAAACATATATAATCATTTTTTAGTTAGTTATGTTCATTCCCGCCATTACAACAGCTATGCATTAACTACCATTTAAAATAATATTATTTTATTATTAGAGTGTAACGTAAGATTCCCAAGAAACTCATTGTTGCGTATTGGGTATGCCATAGAGCATAGAATCCTTTTCAAAGTAATATTAATATTTTATTCACAAATATGGATAAATGTAAAAATGTCATATTCTTTATTTACCTGGGGTGTTACAATTATTACCTCATTTATATAGTAAAAATACTGAAATAATTATCATTTGTATAAATTAATTATACTTTTAAAACAAACCATAAATGATGGTTCTCAAAAATGAACTACATTACAATCAAAGATATGGTTGGTCACACATATGCATGAGAAACATTTTCATTTTCAACGAACATGGGAAAATAAGGTAAGTATTATTTTATTTGTTATTAATTATGATTTATTATAAATATAATATCATAAAATTAAATATTTTTTATATATAATTCATGTCATGTGGTGATGAAAAATGAATCACATCACTTCATGGATGTGGTAATCAATAGATTCACATAAATAATGTTATTATTTTTTAATGGATGGAATGTTAAAAAATTTATTATATATTATCTTTAAAGAATTTAAATTATTTAATGAATATATATATATATATATATAATCCAACATTATAACCATCATGTATTGGATGTGATGAAAATTGAATTACATTGATTTTTTAGGCGGTAGTCCGGCATAACATGAAAATAGTTTCATTTCCCCTTTGATGGAAGAGGGTGATGGATATAAGTTATTATATTAACAAAATAAAATATGAGTATGATAAATAGTATTTTCATATTATTTTATCATGTTTGAAAAATATTTTAAGGATGTATACAAAAAATATAATGAAAAATCTCAATAAATAATTATACCTCTTCTTTAGACAATCTCTTTATGTTTATACAAAAATAATTCCTAGGATGGTTATCTAATTAGGAAAGTGACTATAGGTCATGGGTTGTTATTTTAAAAAGTCATTAGAATAACCAAAAGGATCTTGAGGTTTTTAGACGAGAAGTGGGGGGGACATTATAAGTGGGGGAGAGAACACGCATAGAATTTTTGAAAATTTTAAAATATATTAATGACATACTAAAAAAATAAAGCTAAAAAATAAACCATTTAAGTGTAATATATATATATATATATATTCAAAATATGGGTATAAAATTGAATCTAGACATGTTGTAAATCCATTTAAACCCTTATCACTTTAGTTTAACCCCTCATAACCCATTTTTAACCTTTACCATGGTAAAAGATTTTTACTATTTTTACAATTCATCATGGAAAAATTAAATTTAAATTATTACCTATTATTAATTATATTTATTCATTATTTTCATTCCATTTTATCAAATTTTATTATACAATTTGTAGATAATAATAGAAAATTAACCCAACAAAATGTAATGAAAACTGATTTTTAAGAAAATTTCCTTTTTCAGTATAGAATTGATTTCATACCAAATTCAGATATAATTTTATTATAAATAAAATCATTAGATTATTAATAACATAAATAAAATAATTTTAAATTTATACCAAATTAAAAAAAATAACTTTTTATATTCTTGACATAAAATGAAAATTTTTAATAAAAATCAGTATTTTCACTAGTCACTGATAAATAAAACATTTAATAAAATTTTCAAAACATAATCCAAAGATAATTTTAACAAGATTAATTATGAAATAAAGTTAATTTTTAAAAATTAAATTATATATTTTTTACTCACTAATTTTAATTAAAACCATATAATGCATGAACACCAAATTTGGTAAGAAATAAAGCTATTTTCCTTTTGAAAGAAAAAATATTGAATATAATTATGATGAATTTTAATATATAAAATCTAATTAATGAATATAAATTTTAAATGATAGTGAATTATATTAACATTAAGTAGATTTTTATGTTATTCCCTCCATTAAGAAATTTTATCCTCATAATATTACTCATTACCTAAACAAGTGGGGTTATTTTTCCATCATTGAATTTTCTGATTCCCAATTTTATTCATCAACCATATGGTTTTTATAAAATCTTAACTGGAATAATTAAATTATTTTAAAACATTTTCTCCCTATGATCACAAGTTCTTACCAGATATTCTGTGTATGAATTATTTTCTTCCAACATAACTAATTCAGGGATGAAAACATTTTATGCATCTAAAAAATATTTTACTAAAAATAAAACATGAAATATATTGTGTACCTAAGATACACTCTAAGGAATTTCCACATGATACAAAAATGATCCAAATTTCTCATGGATTTTATATAGTATAATGAAACATGGACCCAACAACAATTTAAAAAAAACATAACACTTTTCATGGAGTTTCTATAAAGAAAAATTAATTACCTACCTGAAGAGAAATATATTTTATCAGGTTATCATCATAACATAACTTACAAATCTAGGCCATCAACATAAGTATTTTAATCATCTTCTCATTCAAGCTATTGTTTCTACCAAAACTCGTCCCAAAAACCAATATTTCACCTACATTATCCCAAAATGATAGATTCCAACACCAATTTCCATGTAATTCCTCAAAAGGTGTCATCTGTATACTAGAATAATTTTTTATTATTATATAGAAACAAACATAATGAAATATATTGATACCAAATTCCATGGTGATCCATTTAATAGGCATAAATCATGTCATTCATGGTTTGAATCATTCACTCTGGCTTTCCATCCAATTAACAATGAAAAGTCATACAAAATTTTAATTCTACGCACTGACGATTGAAGTGTTTTTAAAATATAAAAAGTGAAAATTTGATCATGGTTGGAAACAATAGAGATAAGAACCTTACATTAATTGATTATCCCCTTTATATATAGTTGATAAAGTTGATCTAATGACATAATATCATAAATGTGAAGGAAATGTGTTGGGTTTTTGTCAATAAATAATTACCTAAATCACATTATTTCTTTCATACTTATTTGTTAATCCCACACATCATGAAATACAGGGAAATATTTTCCCATTTCCACATAAACACAATAAAAGTATGAAATATCCCATTTACTAATGTTCGACCTACATTTACTTGTTGAAAATTCAAACATTTTATGTTATATTCAATAATATTTTTTTTATTCCATACCACCTTTAAAACCCCGGAATATCTTAGTACTTATTAGTGCTTCTAAGATGAATAAAAAACATGGAACTATGAGTTCCATTAAATAATTCTATCTTTAACTAGGAATCAAAAGGAACACGTAATATATTTCAAAATCTGATAAAACCTTATTCATAAACATTAAACTCTAGAAACTTACCCTTCTTAATATATTATTCCTTTTTCTGATAAAATATAATCCTTCTTTCGTGTTCGGTCAATTCTTTATAAAATATATGATTGTATTAACCACTAAAATAAACTACATAAATTTTTGTAGGAACAATTTCTTGGCCCAAATTCATCGAATCATTATACAAAGTTTTCTGTTTTAAATGTAATATGGTTAATGTACCATTGTATTTTTATCTCAATGCATCATCAACATATTTTTATTTTCCAATATGTTAAGGAATTATGTAGTCACAATCCATAATCTGTTCTATCCATCTAATCTTCCTCTTGTTATATTCTTTCCGAGTTGAAATAAATTTCCAACTTTTATGATCAATATAAATTTTACACATTCCTCAATATAAATGATGCCACCAAATTTTCGAATTAAAACCCAAATTATAAAACTCCACATAAAGAGTAAGGAAATTTGAAACAAAAATTTTTTGTTGACATGAATCATAATAAATTAACTGATCATTTTTCATATGAACAAGTGATGCTATTATATTTTAATAGAGAAAACCATGTTCGATAGTATATGTGACATGTTAAACCTAACCCAAATAGACAATTATTATTCAAATATGATCATTTTATCCATTAATTACATTCCGGAATATTAGATATATTAAAAAATCTATTAAATATATTTTTTTTATATATATCTAAACTTCAGCCATGATCTCTCCCAATATCTATGGGGTTTTCCATAGGTTTGTTAGCTTCTACGAAATTATTTTCTTCGTGGTAGAGAAATCCATGGAAATCTGTTAGATGGGGTTGTGTGCAACTAGATGTAGTGGGTTATAAGAGTGATCTTGGAACGTTTGACGGCAGTCTCAGTGTGTCGGCATTGGTTCTCCGATGATAATTCTGGGTGGGTTGTTTAGTTAGTATTCATTGAGGTTTCTAAGTGACATTGCCTCATAGTGAGATAGAGGTGGACTTGGTTGTCATGACAATTAGTGGATCCTTTGTATGCAAACTTTTTTGGTGTGATTCAGGTGGGAGGATTCTTTAGAGGTGACCCCATGGTGCATCTCTTCTGGCGGGATCAGAAGGATGGTGATGTCGAAGGGGGAATTCCTCGGTTGTTCAACCTAGATTCTAGATACTGGACGAATGTGGTGGTGGTATTTTTGGGCTTGGACGACAGACTGTGTGGAAGTTTTGGTAGTCAGTAATAGTTGTAGTGGAAACCTTCTTTGGATTTCTTCACCCTGGGGGTTTGTTCCTTGTATTTTGGGCTTTGGTATTTTTATTTTTTACTTCAGACTACTGGGCCTCTGTGCCGTGATAAATCCTTTCATTGTTTGGTTTGGGTTCACTACCATGTAATAAGTTCCTGCCAAGTTAAAAGGGGTTATCATTTTATTTTTTATAATAAATAGGGATAATTCTTAAAAATTAGGGTATTTAAATTTATATATCATGTATGTATTTATAAATTCATCATAAATAATCAATAAATTTTTTGTAATGTCTTTTTGTTCATCAAAATAAGTTTTCTTAAATAATGAATTTTTTTATAAATATTATAATTACATTATAGGAAATTAAGAAAATGTATTTGATAAAAATAAATCCATTTTCTGTATCATTATATTAAAATTAACTTATAAAAAAAATTGGAATTTTTCAGAAAATAATAATTTTTCAATGAATATAAAAAATATCATTTTTATGTAAAATTGTCATTTATTTTTATAAATTAATTTATTTAAGAGTCCAATTTTGTTATTAAATTTTAATTAAATTTAAAATACATAATTTTTAGTTATGTTTAATTTAATAAATTATCTTTAAATTATCTTTAAAATATATTTTAATATAATTTTATCTTTAGGATTAAAAATGCGAATTTCTGAAAAATGTTTTAAAATGAATAATGTTTCTCAATAATAATTAATTAAAATCACCCCAATTGAGAAATGATTTGAATAAGAAAATTAGATTATATATCTATCTTTATTAATTGTAATTCATATAATTAATATTACTAGTTATAGAGTTAAAGTAAAATTATATTTTCCTTAAAATTTTATTTTTTAGAAAACTTCTTTCCATCATGATTATGGGTTTCATATTAAATTAAATTGTTCCACAATTGTGAATTTATTTTTATAAAATAGATTCCATAATTTGAATCATCATAATTAATATTAATTAATAGGTTCAACTGAATTTTTAAACAATATGAATAATAATTGTAGTAAAAATTAATTACAATTATTAAAAGAAAAAAAGGTCAACTAAGTGTAATGATAATTGAACAAAGACTATAAAAAAATAAACCCTAATATTATAAATATTTATATTTTCTTTTAGTTGAAATTATTATTATATTTATTCCTTATCTTTTTAAATTTGTAAATATTTAAGTAATTATTTTGATAAAAATATATTTTTATACAATGAAACACATATTGCATTTTTAATTAGTATTCAATTTCAATTGATACATTTATTTTAATTAATTACTTGTTTTTAAAATAAAAAATATTTTAATAAAATAATATTATTAAATATTTTTTATTAAAAATATATGATTATATAATTTTTATGAAGTCAATTGAAGTTTTTATTAGGCTCCAAAAAATATTATTGGAAAAAACACATCATTTTTTAATAATTTTCTAGTGAAAATGCACATATTTAGAATTTTTTTTGATATAATGAATATTTATCTTTTTTATCAGAATGTTGAAGTGATCCAATGGAAAAATTTCACCAATTTCTGAGACAGTGGAATTTAAATGTTAAAAAATAATTACCATATAAATATATAGTATGTATTATGACATCATAATCACCCAAAAGTGATTTAATAAATATTATAAATGGTATAAAATATCATTTATATGCATTATATTTAAAATAATTTTATTTTAAGTTTATTTGATTAATTTTATAAATCTTTTATGAATCCTCTAAAACATATAATATATTTTAATGTTTTAAAACCATTTCATTAAAAGTATGACTCACCTTCACATCAGAAAGGTTATTATTTTATTATATTCGGTCCTTGTACTTATAAAATAATTAAAACCACACCCCTTTTTTCAAAACAATGGAAAACCCCAATGAGTTTTTTTATAGTTTTGGATATATTATACTGTGACCAAATCCTATGTTTGAGAAATGTTAATGAATTCCCCCACTCATTCTCTATATAAACCCACCCAAGATCCCATTTCAATTCATTAAAAATACTTAGATCAAGTTATTTATCTACTCTCCCCTCTCTAGTGTCCTCTTAATGTTTCCCCAATCTCTTATGAAGCTCCTCCCAAGAATTTGAAGTCACAATTTATAGGTAAGGGATCTTTTACTTCTCCTCTTTATTCATGTTTTTTCTCTACCTTATGCCTTATTCTTCCAATTTTTATTATTGAATATGTTTTCCCATTTCATTAATACTTTATATTCTATTTCCAAATAATTATAGATCCCTTTTCTCTCTCATCAACACATTTTTATTATGTTTTTAATTTACATTGTTACGCTTCCAAAATTCCACCATGATTTTCCATGCCAAACAATTGCGCATTAAATACCCATACCAATTTCCTTTCAAGGGTGTTCAAATTTTTTCATATAGAATTATTGATTGGGGAATTACATGTATTTATTATACACTACAAGATCATTTAATAATATGTGATTATGAATTATTCTATGTTCTATCATATATTTTGCCCCCATAATCATGAGAATGTAATAATAGTGCCAGGTGCATTTGAAATTACATATTACTCCATTGAAATGATTAATATTTAGTATTATGATATTTCATATTGGTAAAGTGAGTAAATAAGATTCGTTTACTGGAATTTTCCATCATGATTTCTTGTATTATAGCCTTGACCTATGTTTATGTTGTAGTTTTTTAAGATGTTTCCACATTTTCCCATATTTTCTTTATGTTATCATATTCATTGTTCATGTTTATGATTCTCACCCTTTTTGTGTCACATTGATATTCCTATTGTATAAAATATATTACTTTTTTCATGTTATTCGAGGTTTATTCCCTTCATAGGATTTACATCGCATCCCCTTTCTTATGTGTCTCCCAAGGTTATCACTTACAGTTTTAAGAATGGGCATGTTAAAGAAGTTATCAATACAGACAATGTATTTCCTATTTTAAGTTTTCATGAAATGTGCATAATTCCAAACTACAATATAATTTTTGATCATATGGATTTTATTACGTGTAATATTTTTTAATATATCATTTATTAATGTAAAATAAAGAGCAGTGTAGTCATAGTTGGTATCAGTGGAAAAGTGCAGTTATTTTTGGGATTAGGATTACAAAACATCATTGAAAGCCTTAGGGATAAATGTAAGTATAAGAAAATACCCATAATGTATGTTAAATAATATATTAAGCAGTTTATCAAGATAAAATATCCATTTTTGTATAGTACAAGTGGATGGGACATTGAATGAGATGTACCAGGGGTAAAACCTTAAAACACTAAATTGAGCTACATTCGATTAGGAACTAGTGCACAATAATCAGCCTTGATACATGCCTTGTTTGATACTTCTATGTGATATGAGTTGATAATTAAAAATATAATTATGAATTATTATGAAGGGAAAAAATCCTCATAAGAGACTATTTTTGGAAATACAAAATTGATAACATATATTGAATCTGTGAAATTAGTATGATTAGGAATATATGTCATTTAAAAATTATCACTTTACGATCATTTTCAATGAATTGATAGTAATTTTTTCCATAAATTACTTATGGTTTTCTGGTCATTTAATTTATCATTACCATGTTCTATATCAAACTCAATTAGTTTTTTGGTGTTAATTTTCTCTTCCATGATAATGTTATCACTTCCTACTAATGATCGCCTACTTAGAAACCTAGGTATATGATAACCTTCATATATCACTTAATCTATTCTCAAGAGGATTTTTTATTAATTCTTTTTATGATGTGGGTCTTCCAAAAATATATTTTCATGTTTCAAAACATTACATAGAAAATTCAAGTTTAAATGGAAAGGATATAATTAATTAAAGGGCGGATGAATGTAACACACTGAGTTTTTAAAAGAGAAAAACATGTTTTATAGCATACGTGATACATTAAACCAAACATAAAAAACATTAATTATTTAAATATAACCATTTTAACCATTAATTAAATTTATGGATACGAGTTGTATTAACAATATTATGAAATCTGTATTTATGTACATACTATAAATATTATTAAATTATTAGTATGTAATATATAATGTCTCCAATTTTCCATGTCTTATTTTTGGATATTATATGGAATATTTTTTAGACTAAGAGATGAGATAACATGAAATTGTGAGGCCCAGTGTGCCCCAAATAAATGATTTAAATATATTAAATATATTAAACATACCACATGTGAAATTTTACTAAAAAATTTAAATAAATCCGTAATGGGGACCCATATCAGAAATCTACGGGAAACATTGAGTTCGGAATATGGGTTTCACCCTAGGAATAGAATGATCTTTTTTTGGCATGGGCTATTTGGGAAAAATTCATCATGGGTATAATTAATTTAACTAAGTCAAATAATTGATTTATTTTTCTTATATTTTATGCAGTGACTAACATATTATTTATCTACCCAATTATAGAATTTTTCATAGGGTTTCTTGCTAATCCTTGAGTACCTTGGAGTTGTTTACGGAGAGATTTATTGTTAAATGATGATAGATTTTGTTTGGAACATAGAATGTTGTGTCAATGGAGTTAGAGGATCTAGTCAATTATGGATGCAACACTATTCTTCATCATTGATGGTTCCATACTCCCAGTTTTATTTTATCCCTTATTATTTTTTATCTCATTCTTAAATCCTACATGAACTTGGATCAATTCAAACAACAAAATTTATTCACACATCACCAGTAGATTTAATTTAATTGAATTGTTTAATTTGTTCATTAATTAATCCATCTTCATTCAATATTTAAATAATAAAAAATCAAGACCAAATAAATATTCATCGATGTTTATTCCTAAAGTTTATAGATTATGTATTTCTCCCTCTATTATTATCATGTTTATCCTGGGTGTTTTGTTTTTATTCCCATGGTTTCGATGAATACCTGGTATTTGACCATTGCACAACTGTTATTCAGCGCAATGGATCAATATTATAGATGCAGTTCTTGAAAAATGGTATGATTGATTTGTGAAGATATGGGTGGATGATCTGTCGTGGATGAGATTGGATTTTTGGTGTCTATTTCTCTTAATTTTAATGTACGAGGATGTCTAGGTTGATAGTTTTCTTTCTGAGCAGATCAAGTCCAAATATCTATAGATCAGTGGTGGAACAGACCAAAAAAACCAAAATCTATATGTTATAGTGAGGGTGGTGGAATTGTATATGCATTATTCTACATAATGGATATCTCAATGGATCTAGAAGATACTGAGTAACATGGTGTGTACTTCAGTTTACACGACTTGGGGCACCCCTGGCTTCAGTGCTTATTTTTCTGCTATAGTTAAGAATCGCATGGTGTGTAACCCTTGTCATATGGCATGTGAACCCTTCCATGTGTCTTATAATGTACTCTAGATAGTACATGGATGTGGTACAGAGTGCGAGGATAGATGGAACATTGTGTAATTACACATAGATATGGCTTGGCGTATACGAGATGAAACAAGGACACGACCACCGTACACATACATGGCTAAGAAACAGGGGACGAATTCTTTGTGCATTTACATATTATTTATTTATTCTAGATGTTGTGCATATAGACACTAAATTTCATGTGACTCTATTCTTCATGGTCATGCATGGGGATAGATAGACACGTTGTGTACCCCCTGGTACACACCATGTACCCCCTTCATGAGTTCTTATGGCTGCTCGTTTTCATATTTTGGATTAATATATGTTGAGCAGGTTCCCTTGGTCATTTACCTTGAGGTTTCATCATATAATTACATCTATATCCTAGTACTGTGATCCCATCTAAATAAAAAGTTTTATATATAGTTGTGGCATCCCTCTATGAGACTAGACTGTGATACTCTGTCACCTTTGTTGACTAGGTCAAGTTTATGGAAATTTGATAACCTCCCTGAGTAGGGAATTAATCATCTATCTAGATGGTTGTATCTTGAAGGTTATTGTAATCATTTTCATATAACCACCTATATAGTCGGTTGATCCAGATTGGGTTATTGGTGTCCCCCAATAGTTTTGGGCATGACCCCCTATTTGTGTATATGATCTTCTTAGACTACTGAGATCTCATTAGGCAGGGTAAAATAGGCTAAATATATTTTCTGATAATATTTATTGATAACATGTCTCATAGAGTGGAGTCTCCTAGAAGGAGTTTTTATTCAATAAAAATCGTCTGGCCATCAATTGGTTATAAAAACATGGTTTTGAGGTGTCTTTCTTGAGTATATCTGACTGTCTCTGTTATACATTGATTGTTATATCTTGTATTGAGCTAACTAAACATTGGGATTTGTTTTTAATTTTTTCAGTGTGTCTTACTGATTATTTTTATTCTCACCCCTACATGGGATTTTCTGACACATGTCATGTCATATAATGATGATCATCCTTCTGATGGTATCATGGGATTATAGGGAGTTGGTGGGAAATATTTGGAACTTTTATAATCAATTTTTTTATAAGGAGCCTTATTTTTATTTATTCCTCACCCATGGAGTAGGTTAGACTCTTTATAGTTTTTATTTGGGCTTGTATTTGGACCCCTTTTCCCACTTTCAGTAATTTTGCGGTCGTACAGTACTATGGGATCATAGATATATACATGTATTGTTTCTATTGTTTTATATTTTATTATTGTGTGGGAATTGATATTGGTGTGTCTTTATTGATACTTTAGAATAATGCCTCATATTTGATGGATATTCCTACTTAGTGCTTGTCCCATGCCCCTGGCCTAATGGAGGAGGGTTTGGGGTAGTCATAGGCCGGACCTCATTGAGTCGGGTTGCGACAAAGTTGTACCAAATGAGTTAGTTATTCCTTATTACCAGATTCAATGATTTTGGTTTAGGGAAGAATTTTTTATTATTTCGAGTTTTTATTTCATTCTAGAGATTTCGGTGTTGGTGTGGTGGCCAAAATATCAATGTTGAATCTGATCACCTTCCTTTCGGCTCGGAACATGTATACATTGGTTGTAGGAAATTTTTTTGTACATGTATCATATAAAAATGGTTGTATTTTCCATGTCCTTCTTGAGTCAGATCCCCATATATACACTTTTAACCGTGGTACAACTTGTTTAAATTTTAGGAAGCCTCCACATAGACAGCCAACCAGGATTCCCTTCCACGATCAGGAGGATGCTCCTCCTAGTGATAATGCACTATTAAAGGGGATTCTGCTAGAGATAGAACCTTTGGGTGGTTTACCAGCTATACTATAAACTTTTGATTTTGATTTAGAGTTATATGTAGAAACTAAGGATACACACAGGTTGAGTTCATTGAAACAATTTAAGAGGTAGTGGACTCCTTGGTTTTAGGGTGATCTTGAACCTCTGGTGGATGAAGAGTAGCTAGTTTCAGTCACTTTCATTTTCTACCTTGTGTGAAAACTAACATATCATAAGTTAGTCATTATAGCGAGTCTTCTTCAATGATTTGTTGGTTAATGGTGGATCTTGGTGACACAATCACTTGATGAGACTACACTCTCCTGATTATACATTGACTATATTTTCATGGAGGAGTTCTATCTATCCATTTTTTGATCAATATGAATAAATGAGCTTCTTCATCTATAGTATGGAAATGTGAATGTGGTGGAGTCCTCATTGAGGTTTACATATTACCCATTCTACTCATTGGATATGGTGTGAGAATAGTTCTTCAACGATTGAACCTTTGAATTTGGATTGTAAAAGTACATCTAAGATTTGGTAGTATCCGTTTTCATTCCCACATTTTCTGGGGTTATTGAGAAATCCTTATTGGTGGAAATATTTTGAGTATGGAAGACATTGATAGTGGGAGCTAGAAGTGGGGACACGGTAGCTGAGACAGTAGTAGAAGGAAACCAGAAACTATCATAGGGACCAAGGTGTGTCATGCACTTTAGGATTTGATTCTAGGACACAAGGTCTGTGGTGCTGGGATCTTATGATGTCTCGAATCAACTGAGAGATAGACAGTGTTTCTATTTTTTGGATTGAGACATATGGATCAGGATTTTATAACCTATCGTATTTCTTATCGTAACATGGTCAAGGGCTCATTGAGGTAGAGACAAAGGCATGAGCAGGGTGGTTCGTTTTGTGGATGACATGGATGTTGGGTAGGTAGGGTATCAAGAGGTGATAAAAGGTTCAACCTATTACCACAACCACCCCTAGGTGGTCTGTGTTAGGCTTAAGGAGTTGGTGGAGAGGGATGAGGCCAATTTTAGTCTATAGAGGCCAATGGAGTCAAGGATCCAGGGATGATACAAGGTTCGATCTTTTTCTTTTTTAATTTAGTTTAATTGTTGATAAACACAAGTTCTTTTCATCATGTTATTTAATCTTATTTGGTTCAAGACATAAATATTATAGTTGAGCCTTTTTCTTGGACCTTGCAATTGTAGGTTCCAACACGCAGTGAGTCAATGATTGTTCACTTGTGCTGACAGTGCAACATGACACTTGGAGGTGAGAGATTTGTATGGGACCTCTTCATTTTCTCAATGAGTCTTTACGTTTACATCTTAGGTATGGACTGGCTATCCGTAGTTACTGCCCAAATGGACTACTTTAGGCGGAGGATGTGGTGTTTCCACAGAGATGGATTGAGGTTATCCTTTGTGGGAGAAAAGGAAACCTTGGTGGAGTAGGATGATCTCAAGAATATGAGAGTGTATTAAATTACTCACTAGTTCAATACTATGACTCTTTGATTAGTTTATGCTTTGAGATATCAATTTTGTATATTGGTGTAGAAATATGGTGATATCTTTTCAAAGGATGTACCATTTTTTCCTCCCCACCAATAGTTGGATTTCTATGATGACTTTCATCACAAGATGACAATGATATCTTCACCTGCATGTCATACCGATCATAGAGGGATTCCAGAGATGAGGGTGTAGTTGGAGTACATAACATAGAAGGGGTTTATAATACCCAACATTTCCCCCTGGGGAACCCCGTTGTTGTTCACCAAGAAGGATGACTGGAAATTGAGGTTATGTGTAGATTAAAAAAACATTAACCAGGTTATAATGAAGAGTAATTATCCACTACCAAGGATTTATGAACATTCCGATCAATTGAGTGGGTCATAATGGTTCTCTAAGATTGAACTTAGATCAATCTTTCATCAGGTGTGAGTACAGGACAAAGATATACATAAGACGACATTTTCATGTTGTTTCAGTCACAATGAGTACTTGGTGATTCAAATTGGCATGAATAATTACTCATAAGTATTCATGAGACGCATCTACCATATCTTCCAGCCCCTCTTATACCATTTCATTGTAGTCTTAATCGATGACATCATAGTGTACTCGACATCGGATGAGGAGCATGTGAGATGCTTGTGGATGGTCTTAGAAACACTTCAAGATAAACAACATTACTATATTATCTTGAAGTATCTGTTTTAGATTTCATAGGTCCAGTTTCTTGGATAATAACTCTCTGAGGTAGGATTTATAGTGGATATAACAAAAAATGAGGAAATGATTGGTTGGAAGCCATCCAAGAGTGTTATCGAGGTGCATAGTTTCCATGGGTTGGAAGTGTACTTTTTGAGGTTTATACCTATCTTTTCATGAATGGAAGATCCTTTTATAGTATGTACTCGGATGTTTAAGTCCTTTTTAAGGGATAAAAGGTGGTAGTAGTGCTTTCAAAAGCTTAGAAACAGATTAAAGAGTGCTCCCGTCTTGATATTATCAGAGGAGGATGTCGAGTATTTACTTTTCTATGATTCATTACAGACCATAATTGGTTGTGATCTAATGTAGAGGTAGGAATTTATTTTATATGCTTCACACTAGTTAAGACCACATGAGAATAACTATGGGAACCATGATATTGAGTTAGAAATGGGATTTTTCACATTTATGATGTGGTGGCACTACCAGATGAGTGATTGGTTTATCATTTACTCGGAACTCAAGATTCTCATGTCTACATTCTAATATATGTATATTAACTTGGGATAGAGGAGATGGATAGAGTTCATCTTGGACTATGACATTATGATTGTCTATACTCATGGGAAGGGGAACCTTCTAGAATATTTTCATAGTAGGAGATCTTGTTCTCTTTTATTGGTCAGGGTGTCAAAGTAATTTTCCACATTTCAGTTATCCTTAATTGAAAAGGATAGTGATTCATATGCTCAGATAATGGTTGTTACCCCACCACTTTTATAGAATTTCATGGATTCTCGGCATGGAGATACTAAATATGAGACCTTACATACTGACATGTCCACTGGACATTCTCCGGATGGATATTAGGAAGGTTCATAGAACGTTATCCTTTTTAGTGGTTAGAATATGATACCTTATATGTTGCAAAAAATGGTTTTTATAGAGTTTCATACGTCATCCTTTTCAATATATATAGGTATGAAAAATATTTATCAAGACCTATGACGTCAGTTTTGGTGGCAGGGCATGAGGAATAGAGGTTTAGAGTTCATCTGTTGATGCCTCACATGTCATTAAGTGATGTTAGAGAACCAATTTCAAGTGGGTTTATCTCATCCCCTAGTGGTTCCATAGTGAAAGTGTGATGGGATTTATAGGGATATCAAGATGTGATTAACACATACATCTAGGGGACACGATTTCATCTGGGTGATCATTGATTCACTCACCAAGTCGGCCCACTTCCTTGCCATCTAATAGTAGAGTTCAGTAGAGAGCATGGGACATGCCTACATATATAAGATAGTATGACTCCATGGATTTCCCTCTACTATTGTCTCTGGATTTGATTCTCACTTCACATCTCATTTATGGAGAGTTTTATTGGAATCATTTGGGAATCAGTTACACTTGAGCATGGTGTTTCACCCCCACACTGACGGCTAGACAAAGAAAACTATTCATTTCATGGAGGACATATTGCATGATTTCATGTGGAACAATGGATAGAGTTGGGTGGATCACCTAAAATTGGTGGATATTTTATACAAAAACAAAAATCAAACCAGAATTTCTATGGAACTATTCGAGACATTGTACAAATGGCCCTACAGGTCACTGCTTCATTGGACTGATCCAGGTGAGTCAAAACTCATGAGCCCGAAGTTAGTGTAATGTAATATAGAGAATATATAAATAATATTGAAGAAAATTAAGACTATATTGATATATCATAAGTCTTATGCAGACCGATGACAATGAACTATAGAGTTAGAAGAGGGAGACAATGTTCTCCTGAGTGTCTCGCCTCAACATGGATTGAGGTGATTTTTTTGTCATGTAAAGTTGTCTCTGAGATTCATTAGTCCCTTCTAGATACTCTATAGAGTTAGAGAGGTGGAATAACTATTATCTCTACCACCTTAGTTGAACTGTGTACATGACCTTTTCTACATGTCGCAGCTAAGGTACATGCACAATCCATCACAACGTATTGACTGGGGTGAATTGGATATCAAGGATGAATCTACCTCTACAGAGTACTTTATGGAGATTTGGGATTTACAGGAGAGTATCATTTAATAGAATTAGATTCCCCTTTTTGTGACCACTAGAAGCATGAGAATATTTAGTACATAAATTGGGAGTGGGAGACCCATATGCGAGTATAGCACTCTCATCTTTATGAGTATGTTTTTCTCCTTTCATACTAAAAATCTGTAAGTTGTGGATAATATAATGTCTCATATTTTACATTTATTAGTTTTGGATATTATATGGATTATTTTTGGGACCAAGTACTGAAACAATGTGAGATTAAAAGGATTTTTATTCCATGAATAAATGTTTAAAATATAATAATTATATTAAATAACACATGAATGTAGTTTTATTACAAAAGATGAATGAATCCCATATGGGGGGACCAAATCAAAAATCATAGAGGACCATTGAATTTATGATGAGAGGGTTTTCTTGGGCATGGGATGAGCTTTATATTTATAGACTATTTTTGAAAAGGTCATTGTGGCCATAATTAAATGAAAGAAATGAAATACTTTTTTTGACATAGAGAATGAAATATCCTTTATGTATATTTAATTTTCATTTTTCAAGGTTGGTTGCTAAAACAATGATACCTTGGTGCTGTTGGAGGAGATCTGTCTTGTAAAACAATGATAGATTGGGATCAGATCATGGATCATTATACCAACGCATTTCGAGGATATCTTCAGTAGAAGAAAAAAATAGTTATCCTTCAAAGATAGATCCAAAACCTAGGCAGGATGTGTTTATTTATGATTTTCAAACATTTTATTCAATCATGGGAGAATGTGGATAAATTCCATATGCAAAATTGATTCGTAAATTGCTAATATATTTCATTTTATTGAATTATTTAATTTCTTTAATGATTTATCCCTCTCCGTTCATAACTTCTATGATAGTGAATTAAGTCCAAACATACAATGGTTGAGGTTCCTTCCCCACATGTATGCCTTTTGGATTTCTACATCAGTTATTCTCATGTTCATCATGGGAATTTTCCCCCCATGATTTCATGAAAACACGGTAATTGATCATTGTATGATCATTTTTAATCACAACTGATCAATACCATGGATGTGGTTCATGACCAATGGTGTGATTGAGGATGGATGATGATGAAAGTGAATACGTTGTGGATTAGATTATCTTTTTGGGTTCTGTTTCTCCTTATTTTGACACACGAGGATGAATGGCTTGATGATTTGATTTTCGAGAGGATTTGAGTCCGGTTTACCATCGATTATTGATAGATAAGATTGCATGAACCCATATATACAAGTTCTAGTAAATTATAAGGATCTGAAGATGGATAATTTGATGCGGAAGATATCCCAATAGATCTAGAAAACCCCAAACCACATGGTGTGTGGTTTGGTTTAAACATCGTGTGGATCCCCTAATAGAGGAGTTAGGGTTTCACTTAGAGATAAGGACCACACAACATGTGACCCATTTCATGTGGCAGATCATATAATTTGGAATGTTCATGAACATTGTAAAATATATATGGATAGATGGAATTCCATGTAGTTGTATATGAATATTGATTGGTGATTCTAGGTTGGTACATGGACATGGCCACCATACATGGGCACAACTTTGCCACACAAGTAGGATAGCATGTGTCTCTGCACACTGGGTACTTCTTAAACATGAAATGTATAGGGATAATTTATTTCATCTGAATCTCTTCTATATAGGTAGGCATTTGGATAGTTGGACATGTTGGACACCCTTAGTACACACTATCCACCCACTTCATGAGTGCATGTGGATCTTAGTTTTATTAGTTTAGACCAGTAAAGGTTGATAAATTTCCCTTGACCCTTTCCCTCAAGGGTACAGTGTCACATATAATCCATATCATATGATTCGGATCCCCTTTAGAGGCATATTCTCAGATAGATTTGTGGATTCCTTCTGTGATACTAGAGTGTGATCCTATATCACTTCGTTTCCCTAGGTGGAGTTTATGGAATTAGAATTACCTCATCGAGTATGTTAGAACCAAGGATCTTCCTTACTAAAAAATGAGTTCAGTTTTTGTTTGTTGTCAATATACAATGTATTGATCCTGGTTTTGGGGTTTTATTGTTAAACCATTCATGAAAGAAAAGGGAGATTACATGTAAAGTGCTCATACAGTTTTATCCGAAAGTAATATTGAAGGTGGCATTGTTCTCTAGTGTTTGCCGAATTTTTGGGGATGAAAATAGGAAAAAGGAGAAACTTGTTTTTGGAAAAGGAAGGTGCATAAAAGATATGAAGTGTGTGCAAAATATTTTTTCCACGCAATATTGAAGGTGTTTTCAGAACTTGAGTACAAGACAAGTTTCAGGATTAGAATTTAAAAAAATGGAAAAGTCATGGAGTGCACAAAAGATTATGTTGCAGGAAAGGGTTTGTACGCCCAATGCAACATCGAACGAGGTTCTACGCACTCAGAAAGAATCTTACATGCACTGATGAAAACATGCCAGGATCTTGAGTTCAACGTCATCAAGGGACCATAAATATGTGGCTACCCCCATGGAAAAATTTATGAATTTTCCATCAAAAATATTGTAGCTCATCCACGCAATAGATTTGCGCACGAAAGATTTAAAGAGTAAATCTTGTGCACAAGGTGTTCCTTTAGTCTAAAAAGACCAAGTGAACCCTTCAGTGTATTTGCGTGAAAGATAAAATTATCTTGGAAATTAGGTGTTCCTTGAAAGTCATCTTTCTCAATAATTCACAAATCTTTTGCGCAAGTTGGTGTATTGCACGCAAGGGTGGTGTTATGCTTCTAATAGGATTCTGATTATCCAGTTCAATGATTCCATGCTTTCAAGAGCATCAATTCAGGACTTTGATGCAAGACGTGTCTCATGCTCAACAGAAAAAAGGGACTTTAATTCAAATATATTGAAGAGACCATCTAGTTGATAAACTAAGTTTGACTTATCTCAAGGAAGTGACCTGGGGGAGTTGATAGAAGTGATCTGAGGGGTGAAGTGAGTGTTCCCCAAACCCTTGTAAAGGTAGGGTTCTTGGATCAGAGTGTCTGTGACCAAAACATGTAATCCATAAAATAGTAATGATTAGTGTATTTTGGTATGATCGAGACACTATCGACATATGCCCCTCATATGTAACCCTTTTTGGTAAACCAAGTAGAAGAATAGTGTCAACACCCTACATTCATTTGTTTGATAGATTTAACAAGTTCCTACCAACATGAGAACAAGATCCACAACGTTAAAAAGAAAAATTTGAAACCCTTATTCACCCCTCCCCTCTCAGGGTGTTCCAGGGTCCTTCAGATTAGGGACTCAATCCTCTATCTAGTATGCTATTCCATTATGGTTTTCAGAGTCATTGGCATATGATCCCGTGTGTTGTGGGTTTATCCCAATTGGGTTTATCATGTCCTCTATCAGTTCTAAGAGTGACCCTTATTTATGTTTCAGGGTCTTATTAGAAGAATGGGATTTTATTTGAAGGGGACCATTGCATAGACCTCTTCATCAATCATCTTTTATGATAACATGGATCTTGTAGTAGAATATCATTGAGTGATCATTTCATCGAGTAGAATCATGTGGCTAGTTGTTGGTTATGACTGCATAGTGCTGTGGTATCATTTCTTAGTATATCTGGGTGTCTCCATTATAGATTTATTTTTAAATCTTGTATTTAGATGAATGTACATGGTGCATTGTGTTTAGTGTTTTCTAAGTGTCCTACTATGTATTTTTGTACTCACCCATGCATGGTATGTTCCAATATTTGTCATGTATTATTTATAAAAATTCACTTTTGATGGTGTCTTGATATGATAGGGATTTGGAGGAGCATTTCTGGAGCTCTTCAGACATATGTGTTTTATCAGGAGCTTGATTTTTACTTAGTCATCACCCTTGTATCATGTTGGACTCTTTATAGTTTTTGGTTGGGATTATATTTGGAACATTTTTATTCTTCCATTACATTTACATTCATAATCTACTGTGAGATCATAGATGTATTCATGTAGTGTTTCAATTGTTTTATACTTCAGCATTGTGTGGGCTTGGAGATGGGTGTGTGCGTATATGTACTTTAGGATAATGCTTTCCATTTGTGGGATATGCCTACTTAGTGCTAGTCAACATGCCATGGACTTTTTGAGGTGGGATTTGGGTAGTCTCAAGTCAGAACACGGTGGGTCGATTCATGACATGATCAATCAATTATTCTTAATTTCTTTTCATTCTTCAAAATATGTTTTCTTTAAAAATGATATTATTTTTTTATAAATATTATAATTAGTTTCTATAAAATTTATAAGATGTATTTTATAAAATGATTTTTTGGGTATCATTATATCCAAATTAACTTGTGAACAAAATTTGGTATGATTTGAAAAATATAAATATTTTAGTGCATAGAAAAAAATACTATTTATGTAAAATTATAATTTATATTGATAAGTTAATTAATTGAAAATTGAAATTAATTTTTAATTTAGCTTTAAGGTAATATTTTTTTATTTAGTTACATTATATTCAATTAATTATATTGAAATCATCTTTCAAATGAATTTTAATATAATTTTATCATTTAGATTAAAAACAAATTTGTTTAAAAACTATTTTTAAATGTATAATTTTCCCCATTATAATTTATTTAAATAACAACTTTGGATAAATGATTTAAATTAAATTTTTTATTATGATTTTAAATTAATATAATTACAATTACTAGTTGTACAGGTAAATCTTAGTCATCTATTCCTTATAAATGTATTTTCAGAAAACTATTTTCCATCATTCTTAGTGGTTTTATATTGAATTTAATTATTCCAACTATAAAAATTGATTGTGATAAAATGGATTCTGTAGTTTTAATTATCATAATTAATTTTTGGTAATATTTTTCACTTAAATTTTGGACAATATGAATAAAAACTATAATAAATATTTATTACCTAGGTAAAAAGTAAAATAGGTTAATTAAGGGTAAAAATAAAATAACAAAGACTAGAAATAAATTAACCCAAATAATAGGAATATTTATATTTCCTTTTCATTTAAATTGTGATTATATTTATTCATTATTGTTGTTATATTATTAATGGTAATGTAACCAGTTTGATAAATAATATTTTTATACAATAAAACACTAATGGTATTTTTAATTAGTGATCAATTAAAATTTTGAGGTTTTTTATAATAAATTAATGGATTTTTTAATGAAATGATATTTTAATAATATTTTATTATTTTATAATGTTTAATAAAAATAAATGAACATATGACTTTTATGAAGTCAAATTTAATTTTTATAGGGGTTTGAAAAATTGTTATTATCAAAAAAACAAGAATTTATCAAGAATTATCTATTTTTATATTAAAAATAAAAATTCACATATTAATAAAATACTTATTATAAAGTGATTTATATTTTCATAATAATAATGTTGAAAATATCCAAAGGTGAATTTTTCAAAAAAAAATTATATAGTAAATTTTTTAGGTAAAAATTAAATAACATATAAATATACGGTGTGTATTATGACATCATAATGAACCAAAAGTGTTATAATAAATACAATAAATGTTATCCATGGCCAAATATATTCTTTACCTTTCAAATAATGTGATTTTCAGATTACTTTGTTAATTTTATAAGTCTATTATAAATCCTCCAAAACCAACAATATATTTTAAGGTTTTAAAATCATCTTATTAAGAGTATGACACACCTACACATTAGTAAAAATATTGTTTTGTTATGTTTGTACATTGGCCATATAAAACAATTAAAACTAGTCTAATTTGGTAGAAAAAATTTGAAGATACCATGGTAAGGTTTGGGGTTTTTGTTATTTTATTATATAGAGTCCAAATCATATGTTTGAGAAATCATAAATAATTCCCCACCCATTTCCTATATAAATCCACCAAGATCTCATTTATATTCACTTAAAATCATTTTAGTAAATTCTTACTCTACCCTCCCCTCTCTAGATTCTTCCCAAGGTGCCCCTAATCTCCAAAGAATCTCCTATAAATAATTTGACGTTACACTTTTAAAGAAAGTGATCTCTTCCTTCTCCTCTTTATTCAAGGTGTTTTATTGTCTTATACATTCCATTTCTAATTCCCACTATTGGGAGATGTTTTACCATGCCCCTATTAATTAACAATAGATTTATAAATTATGAGAGACATGTTTCACTCTCATTAACCCATTTTATATATTTCTAGGTAACATCGTTGTGCTACTGAAATCACAATATGATTTTCCCTGCCAAACTATTATGTAGAGAATACTCATACCCATTTCCTATCAAGTGTGTTCAAATTTAAGAAATTACACATATTAATTGGAGAATTAAATATATATATTCAAATATCAATGATCAGGGAATAAAACAAGATGATAAATTATTACATGTTGTATGAGCTATGTTTAACACTTAAGCATGAGAATGAAATGAAAGTGACGGGTGCATCCATAATTATATAGTGCTCTAAGGAATTTGGTAATGTTTAGTCTCATGAGACATCATGTTGGGATTGGGAGTAAAAATGAATCATTTATGGGACATTTTCCATCATGGTGTATTAATAGTTATTCTTGATCTATGATTATGATAAATTATTTTAAGCTGTTTCCACATCTTCCCAGGTTTCTTTTATGTAGTCATGATATATCATACCTCGTTGTTAATGTTTATGATTATCACCAATTTTTACGACCCATTAATATGAATATTTTCTAAAATTTATTAATTTATTCATGTTATTCTATTTTTATTCCCTTACTAGGATTTATAGCTCACCCCTTTCTTATGTATATCCCCTGGTTATCCCATGATGTTTTAAGTATGATCATGTCAATGATGTTTTCAAAAAAAGTTGATATATTTACTATTTTATGTTTTTAGGTAATGTACCCAATTTTAAAATAAAATATAATTATTGATCATCTAGGTTGTATGAAGTGTAATATTATGTAATAAATTATTTATTAATTTTAAATAAAGAGTAGGTTTTCCATAGAAAAATACCAGGTACCATCAATTAAGCATCACTCTAGACGAAAAATTCATAATTTTGAGAGGGCATGGCCAAACTAGTGCATTCACAAATTTTTAGTTCTTGGAAAAAACCATCACACTCTTTCATCTAGATGAGTTGAACTAATTTTATAATTAACAAGGTTAGTTGGCTAGAAAACAGAGAGAAGTTTACAAAAAACTGATGGTAGTAACCAGCTAATCCAAGAAAACTATGAATCACTGTTACATTTATAGGTCTTTTACATACTTTAACAACATTTTTAGATGGTCCAATAGAAACTATATACATAGAAACAATATATTGGAGTAAATAATTTTATTTCCACTAAAATTAACTCTTATTAAATTTTCCATATATCATTTTCCATTTAAGGTATTTAAAAGAATCATTTGGGGTCTTTCATGATCCTTGTGACTTTTATACTATACAAGTATATCATTAATAAACAAAACCAAAAAATTATCAAAATTATCATGGAAAAATCTATTCATAAAATCTATAAATACATATGGTGAATAAGATAACCCAAAGGGAATATCCACAAAGTCATATTTCTCATATCTAGTCTAAATTTTCATATTAGGGATATTTTCCTCCAAAAAATTAAACTAATGGTATCCTAACCAATGATCAATCTAAAAAAATACTTTATACTCTGGATTTAATAAAAGAATAATCAATATGAGTAAAATGATACTTGGTTTAATAGTGATTTTGTTTAAGGCTTTATAATCAATGCAAATTCACACAAAAAAATCATTGTTTTTAACAATTAATATAGAATAACATCATCATGAATTTATAGTTTGAATGAACCCTTTATATATAATCTCTCGCAACTAATTTTTTAATTATAAAAGTCTAACATGAACCATTTTATATTGGCATCTTGAAATTTTCATAGTATCGGGCACTAAGACAATAGTAAACTCAACATCTAAATGAGGAATTACATATGAAAAAGCATCATTAAATACATCCATATATGCATTCAATATGAGCACATCATTAATCTAAACAATTAACTTCTTTTCAAAAACATGATGTAAGTAACTTTAAGTTCTATCTATAATCTATTTACCATCTTCTTAATACATTCTAAAATGTATAAAATCATATAATATAACTTTATTAGTTATATAATCTATCTTATCATGATAAACTAAAATCCAATAAATACCCAAAATAAAATTATACTATACTATGGGTTGTTCAATACGATTTAAGGAAAAGACCATCCCACTAATAACACTTGGAAGATTCTAATAAATCTTGTTTTCTTTACTACTAACACCCATAATTTTCACCAAATGATCTATCTTATTTTTATTAGGTGATATTTCGATTTTACATAAATTAGTTTAAAAAAATGAAGGAATGTGAAAATAAGGATTCAAGTATGGAATTTTTATGATTCAAATAAGAATGTAACACACCAGCCACCACTTAATTAGATACAATAACATCAACCATAGTAATAGTAAATGATTTTTCCACACCTTTTTTATTTGGATCTTGATTAAATATACCATGAGTAAATAACTTTAGACACACATTAGAATAATTCCCCAACTCGTTGAAATTAAAACATCTCACCATTGTCTGGCTATCTATTACCACATTCATGGAATCCTAAATACTCTTTTATTTCAATTCATAAACCCTATAACTAGACATATTATTGAGATAATTTTTTTTAAAACCTATAAAATATTACCTTAATTATTTTTTACAGTACTAGGAATATTTTGGGGTCATACATATATATTTCATAGTTGAATAATTTTCCATTTTGTTCCACCTTGACTACTCCTTATTTTTGTCTTTTTAAGGGACATATGTTTCAATAAACTCCATCTGAACATTATCATCACAATGAAATGATTCCTTATAAAATATAAATCTACATGGGGCCAATGATCTCAATAAACTATGTTTCAATCCTTATTAAAATCTATTAGTTTTAATATTGAGTTACCAAATAAAATTCAGTGTGTACCTGGACAATATTCTTATATACTCTTTATACATAGCTAGAAAATCATCTTCTTGACTTGATTCTATGAATTATTTCTCTATCCTGAGATGAAAATTCTTTGGAAAATATATCTCTATGAAAATATTCATAAATGTATTTCATTTCATGGAATCAATATCTTCTCTCTCTATTACTTATAATCAATCATCATCATCGATCAGTTTCACCTTCAAAATGATAAATTAAAAGTGATAATTTTTGGTGTTCATGAATTTAAATATCTTTTAAAAATAATTGATCCAAACATAATCTACCATTTTATTTTATGTTCTACTGAAATCTATATGGTGATATTTTATAAAATATTCAACTATCAATATATTCCTCTATTTTATTTTTAGTTATTCTTTATCATGGATACAACCAAAATTAATAGTCTGGGTCAACTGAGCCATCAATGAAAAAAATTCTTTGTTCCAATTCTAACCATTCTCGGATGCTGATTTCGAAGGGAATTGTCATATTGATACCTTTAATCATTATCTTCCATATTTCCTCTATGGAAACACATTTTAATGAACATATATTAAAATAAGCAACATGAAAATCATAAAATGATATATCATGAAAACCAAAATGTAAATTATTCCAATGGTATTTTTTTAGCATTATGCAAATTTATAAATCTTTATTAACCTTTCCTCTAATACCAAATATAAGTAATAAACCTTAAACATTGCAAAATTTAGTTCATCTAGACTAGAATTTACTTTTTTTACATTTCCAAAGATCTTTTAGGTTTATATATTTGGATAATTAGGTTACAAGTCTTACATTAAAAATTAAAATATTATAAATTAGACACTTCTAATTAGTACCCATTTTTCCCATAATATAAAAGATTTAAAATAAAATATGTTTTCTTGTTATAAAAATCATCATAGCTTTCATATTGACTTATTCTTTCTTTTACTCATCATTAAACTCTATGAAAAAAATTTAAAAATGTTGGTTGAGCCTAAAAACCACAGTAAGGGACATATAATCATAAATGTTTTAGTATAGGGGTAATTATAAAAACCCATAATATGTTTACCTTAGTCAAAATATTTTTAGAGAAGATAAAATAAATAATAACTACTTTTTAAAAAGAAATAAAAATAAAATAAAACATTTAAATACCATAGAAATAAAATTGATACTTGTTTAGTAATATTAGAAAATTATATTCATAAGAAATGTTATAAATAAAAATATACATGTTAAATAAATAGGATAAACCTCCCTGGTTAACTCCCACATTCTATCCATTGAATATAAATAATATTACCCAATGAATTAGAGATCTATATCAAGTTCACCCATCATATAAGATATATTAGTCTTACTCCTCATATAATCAGTATCAAGATCATCCATCATATATGTTTTTTTCAGATCCTCAATAATCGTAGATAATTATCATGTACCATATCATGAATAAAAAATTTTATTCTTATAAAGTTTCATCATAAAACACTTTTAAAACTCTTTTCAACTCTTATGAAAAAAAATTTAATATCAAAATAACGATTTCATTAAAAACCCATTTTCATAAATAAAATACCTATAAAAAATGGATAATTGAAATTTATTTTATGAAAACATGGAATGTTTAAAAGGAATAATAAATTAAAAAATGGTTCCAATGGCATGAAAATATATTTACATCATTCAAATTAAAATAGAACATTGAATTTACCATTGTAAAAAAATCAAAACATTCCATATAAAATAAATATAGAGATTCAATTTGAATTTTTCTCTAAGAATTAAATTTTAGACATAAAATTTCGTATATAATTCATTTATTTTCATGAACTATTTTTTTTCAATTTTTACAGTAAATAAAAATATGTATAAATTAAATATTACAAATATTTAAAACAATGTTTTTAATTTAAGTGACCATTGCCTCGAGTTTAACATATCACATGTGTTATTTATCTTCATGAATAATAAAAATATGATAATTATTATAATCAAGAAAAAATTGATGTATATTAACCCATTTTTTATTTATATTCAAGTTATATTCAATTACATTATTATTTAACTCCATATCTAATTTTTTGATGATATTTGGATAAAATATACAAAATAGAATCAATAGGATGACTATAGTAAAAGTGATAATTATTAAATCATATTTATAATAATATTAATAAAGTAATTATTATTTTTATTCGTTAATTTTATTTTTAAACCAATATTTAATGATGGCTATAAAATATGAATTACATAACAATCATGGAGACGGTAAGTTGTATGTATGCATGAAAAACATTTTCATTTTTCATAAGCATGAGTAAAAGAAGGTAAGATTCATTTAAACCTTCCAAAATTATTTTTATAACATAAATATCATATTATATTTTTAAATACAATTATTTATACCATCCAAGTGATATATTGGTGAAAAAAATCAAATCACTTTGTGGAGGTGGTGGTCTACATGTTCACACAAAAAGACATCATCATTTTTCAATAGATAGAGAGGTATGAAAATAAAATATATGGTATCTTTATATAATGTTAATTATTTCAGGATTGTAATATATATAAATTAAATATATCTTTATAACCATCCTTGTCAGGCACTTATGGAAAATGAATTACACTGATTTGTGTGGTGGTAATATTTCATACACATGAATGAAAGTTTGACTTCAAATTTGAAAGAAGATAGAAAAGAATATATGTTATTCAATTAAAATAACAATATATCAGTGTATGGAATATAGTTTTTCTAATATTTATTTTTTTATAAAAATTTGAAGGAGGTATAAGAATAAATAAAATGAAAATGAATTGTTAAGAACTCCACCTCTTCTTGGGACAATATCTTTTGGTTTATACCTAAAGCCTTCCTAGAATAACTTATGACCAAACCAAGGAATCTTGGTCATAAGTAGGGATGATATTAAGGGATTTGAGTAGATATTGTTGAAAAAAATGATCTTGTTGTGCGTATAGTAGAGGATATAGGGTTGCCTTTTAAAAGTGGGGGAGAGAACACACATGTAATTTTTTTAAATATTAAAATAAATTAATGTATTAATCCTACAAAATGTCTCAATTGAATTAATTATAGGATTAATCAATAACATTCATCATGTAATTAAGGTAGGACCCTCATAAATTTGGTTTCCTTTGGAATCCTTCTAAATATACCATGCTTATGATTGTCCATGATGAGTATAAAAATCAAATAACCTTGAGAAATGAATATCTGGCCAATTAAAATTATACAGGTTTTATGGATATTTAATTTATTATATTATTATTATTGTTTAATAATTAATATAAAATATATTTTTATTGGATTTATTTTTATTTATATTTATTAATGGTGAAATTGACATATAGGGGTGGATGATAAAATATAATTCTATGATAATATACATTGAATTTATATTTATTTAAGAAAATGAATGGTGGAAATATATTGAATGGTTGATTTAATCATGAAAATATTAACGTGATGTTGAATTATTATTGATCATATATATATTAATTATGTGATACTTTGTTAAATGTTGAAACATTTATTCATATTATTGTTTATGAATATTATAGAGATGTTTTTAAACTACCCACATTTGGTGTTTATCATAGAATGAATAAAAACTTTTAAAAAAACCCACAGAGGTGATAGGGTTGAAATTTACAAAAAATTTCCTAGGTCATTGAAATTTGGAATGGGCATTTTACAATTTATGAGTAAATGGTGTAGAAGTATTGATAATTTTTAGGGGATGAAGTGTAAATGAGTTAAATGGTTTCCATTCTATATAAGCATGCAATCATTTCATATTCTATAGTTGGATGAATTTTGGGAAGTGAATTACTTGGGTTATGTAAATTATATATAGTTTATGAAAAATTGGAATGAAGTCATGCATCTTAATTCATAAAGGGATATATTTTCCTAGAATTTTTTGCTAGTAGTTATTGAAGTCGAATATAGTATGAACCTCAAAATAACAACTCTAGTGTGAATAGTTGGACGTGTGGATGTGAAATAATGTTTTAGATGACGAGATTTTATAGTATGTATTCTTTTAATATTCATTGGTCATATTATGAGGTTGTGAAGTCTTGTATGACAAACATATGAGGAATATTTGTGAAAATTACACCTTAAGATTCGAATTTTTTAATACCAATGTGGGTATAGTAAAAAAACATGGGATATACTCTCTTAATACCCATGACTATGTACAATAAATTTTCAGATGTGTTTATGATCACTGTGGAATAAAACAATTTCCTGGGGAATATATTTTAAGCATTGGTAAAGATATCTCCAATAGTAACTATAATGAATGATTGAGACTAAATAATAAAACAACTAAATAACCAAGGTGAAAATATATATAATAAAATATTCATCCCAAAATTATATATAAAATTTTTATATATAATGAAAAATATATAATAATAAATGAAAATAAAAATATACACATCTTTAACTCCATGTGGAACACAAATACCATGGTATTCCACCACCTCCATAAATTTTTAACTAATATAAAAGCTCAATTCATATGATTTTAAGAGATATTATTCAAACCTATAAAACATATCCAATGAATAAAAATTATATAGACACCAATTTTTTTATTTAGTGAAACGTTTTGTCACCCAAATACCTATACAACACCTAGATCATTTCAACTACTACCCTTGGAGAACTCATTGATTAACATGGGATAGTTACTAGTATCACAGGTCTTTATAAAGAATTTGGAGAATGATTTACCTGCTTTGAAGGAGTAAATAAGTTATATCATTACCCTACCTGAGTTATAACATGAGTCATCCAAAAATGCCTTTATAAACCAAAAAAAACCCAAACAATTCATAAAAGAACAAAAAATAATATAAATAGATCAAAAATATCTTTAAATGACTAAAAAAACCCAACTCATATATAGATATCACAAAAAAACTATTTATGGACATGTCACAATCAAAAATGGTATAAGATAAATTCCACTAGATGTGAAAATAGGTTATGATCAAAACTAGACCCCCGACCACCTCTAGTGGCTCCATATTCATAATGAATACTAACCCATCATTATTAAAAAAAATATGAAATATTCACTACGATGATCCAAAAACAAATAGTATATATAAGTATAAAAAAAAATCAAATTATGTTCTATTTCCCCCATGATATCCATAATGGATATGAGCAAAAAGCAGTCAAGAGGGAATCAAAAATGATTTTTTAACACAGCTATGATATAACATTTGTATTTTAAAAAAAATCACACATTTATATACATATGTTATAAAATATATTTATAAGTACTATTTGATAAAGATAGAGAAACAATAGATAGTGAAGAACATTATAATTAGTCTCAACTAAGAATGATACCTCCATATATATGGATAATCCATATCTATTGTACCTGCATTGAGCCTCAACTCGGGATCAGAGATGAGTAGTTCTTGGAAGTAATTCAAAAAATTCTACTAATTATCATAAATTATTATGGACACAATTCACGTTTCATATAGGATAAGGGTTCCTTCATACTTGATTCAAGTTAATATTACAACCCTTCCTTTATAGTATAGGGGAATGTGTATAATAGATTATGGGCACTATAATTTTGTCCCATCAAGTGTCATTAATGATGTTTAAGTCAATATGAGCCCATCCCAAACATCATCCTTCCCTCAAGGTCTATGTATATCTACTTAATTAGTCTACAAAAAAGATATACACCATAATCTAGATACCTAATATGTGATAATGTAATCATTCTATTATATATAGAGGAATTATAAATTCTCATAACAATAGAAACGAAGATGAAATATAGAAAGTAGAAAATATTATTATAAAAAAATATTTTCTTTCTAATAACATGATTGGTACAATATTTTATCCATATTATAAGTAAAAAAATCATACATTAGTCAATATAAGAAAACCATTTCCCTCTTCAATATTCAATGATTATCAAAATCTATAAACATGAAATAACCAAAAGAAGTTACAATTTTAGAATAGGTAGAAAACCATTATAAGGATGTATCAATATTCATTTTATTATCATAATATTCCTTGTAATAATATTTGAAAATATAACACTCAAACATGATTATGAAATCTCAATGAAACCACATAGATGTGACATGTTCAACCCCAAGTAATACTATAGAGGATCTAGTTAAGTAGGTGAAAATTCTACTATAAAAATTATAACTAATTTTCATGAACATAATGTGGTTCTAGGGAATGGAATATATGTTTAAGTTCTTGAAATAATTTGGGAAATGAATACCATGCAAAATGGGAATATGTTTCATTAAGACTATGTATCAAAAATAATTAGTTGAAATTTGGTTCTACCTTATAAATGAATTGAAAATAAGATATTTAAAGTCAACACTTGTCCAATTTTATTTTGTTCAAATTATCATGTTTCAAAGTAATAAATATTTTTTCTCATGAAAAAACAAAACCTTTGAAAATATTTTTTTGAAATAAGTGAAATGATGAAAATGAAAAATTAAATTTTGACATTATTTCCCAAAATAATTATTATATAATTTTGTAAGGATCTAAATTTGTAAAGAAATTTTGAGACAATGGTATTTTTCAACTATCATGTTTAGTTAATATTTAACAATTTGTCTATTCACATTAATCCACTACCTTTCACTACAAAACCCAACCACCACATCTCCATTGAAGTACACTGGTAACCATTGGTCAATTATGGTTCCTTGACTTATATCTATTTAAATTCTAGGATTAAATTAGGTGATTTCAATTATTTACATATTTTGGGACTCAAATTTATACTCAGTATTATTTATTTATCAAAAAAAAGAAGGTTTAGGAAAGGATAAACCATTGTCTAATAAGATATTTATAAAAAATGTTTAGGACTAAAAACCCCTTAAGTGTCTCAAATTACATCCATGATTTGTATTAAGGGGAATTCCTGGCACATTATGATAATAATGATCACTGTAAAGAACTAATAATGGCTACCCAATACATATATCAAAATAAATTTAGTAATAATACATCGTACATGGAAGGATTCTCAATTTGAAACTGATTTAGTAAAAAAATTACAACCTAACCAAAGTGAAAAAAGGTTTTCACCATAAAATTCAATGAAATACACTTTGAAAAAATATTACAATTTGGTAAAAAATATTTTTATAAACAATTAATTCATATTTTTATAATATAAAAAGGATTCATTATCAATTTATGAAAACCCTATGGTAGGCTTCTCATGGGTACATCCCAAGAATCATTCAATGAGTTGAGACCACCTGCCATTACTTGAGTTTTTAAGAGACTTTATTTATACTCTAAATAAAATACAGAGTCTCCCAAAATTACAATACAAACATTCTATAATCAAAGGAACTAAAAATATAATCACCATAATTGAGAACATGTAAATTGAAATGAAAATAAGGCCACTTGAATCCATCAATAATCACCGCACATACATTCATAAATATACTCTTTAAATTTGGTAATCCTTTGAATGAAACATAATCATGTTTCTTCCCATCTAAATAAGTGTCATACAACCCACAATTTCCTCCATAAAACTAATTAAGAGGATTCCTTAATGTTTTTTTTGAATTCTATGATTCCCTGGGGGAATTCAGCATGAAATATCTATTATGAAAATGATATATTTTGATGAAGGTATGTGTACCGAGAGAAACATAGGATGAAATCTTACCTTTTCCCTTTCTTAAATATATCCTTTGGATTAATATTGAAATAAGGAGAAATAAATAGGGGTTTGGGAGATTAAAAAATACCTATTATAGGTATCTCGTTCAGTTGGTAGAAAATAATGTTTGGGGAAACACTAAATGGGGTTAAAATAATTGTGGAAAAGAAAAAAAAATAAACCATTTTAAATGAGAAAGAGGGGGTAGGCCATTGTGAACTTATTATGAGGCCACTAGGTACCTAATTATCATTCCCAAAATATTTGAGTTATGTCCATGCCACTTGGTACATGGTACAACTTTCAATACTTGAATTAAAAATTATTCCACCACTTATACACCCAAAATTTTGATCCCAATTAAAAAATAGAGTGATCCCTAAAATAAACAAATAATATATATTTGAACACAAGAAATTAAATCCAAATACATGAAAAAATAACCCCTAAATTTGACTAAAAATTTAAAAAAAACCCATTCTATAACCCTTATATGAATTCCAAACTATTGTAGAAAAAATGAATTTATCACTACAGCAAAGAAATTTGTGCCTTAATATTCCCCCCATATTAAATATCATCCCAAATAAGTTCCCATATCAATTCACCAAAGGGTTTTTAACCCTATGTTTTCAATAAGAACCCAAAGAATCCATTAATTGTATGATACCCAGCTTCCAAGATCACCTGAAATCACCCAAGATAACCAAATACATATCCCATATCACTAAAATAGGACCATATCAACAATATATGACTCAAAAATATCATTTAATTTTAACAAAAATATCTATTACAATTATCATTTATAACTCTAAAATTGGTTCTAAATAATCATGCTCGTGTCGAATTCCACTTTGGGCTACATATGGTCATCTTTAAGAAAACTGAATACACCCTTTGACTCAACAGAACAATCTGAGAAGCCTAAGGGAGTCAGTTTAAACATTTGATCTTTGTGTGAAACACTTAAATCTCGGTGGAAGACCTTAATATACCCAAGGCAATTTCAAAGATCCATGTTCTATTCCTTCCACTCCAAACTTGCTAAAGAAGGTATCAAAAATCTGAGAGGTCGACATGAAAAAGTCTATCCTGCACGTAATTATCTTACTCACCCAATGTGATGTCAACTACCCACATCCGCGGATATTTTCTTATGTTCTGCCACCCAAGATTTTTCCTATAAATACGAGGGTGCCCTATTTATTTGGGGTAATGATTTGGAAGCTGAATTGTCACTCTCTTACATGAAATAATGACCATTTCGTGATAGGTCAAAAACCATGAACCCCATAAGGTACAAGATCTTTTGAGATATTCCTGCCTTCATGTGGGACAACAAGGGATTGACCCTCACCCATTTCCTTTTTTTCCTAAGGCAATTGCATTAAAAATACCCCCTTGAACACAAAATTTTCCCTTAGACACCTCATCTTTAAGTCATCACCTTCTCTTTCACATGAAAACCTCTTATATTGTGTGCACCCGTTAGATTATGATCCATGGGTTTAATTTTTTATAAGGAACCATTTTTGATCCCCTTTTCACACCCCCATGTTTTTTGTGCACCTCCTCTATTCGGCCCTTTTGGCTTGTGTGCAATGATTTATTGGTCCCTCAAATCGTTTCCCTTATAGTGTTTCACTACCTATTTCTTCGTATAATAGGTACACTAATTGATATTGCATATTGTCATAGACATGATAACTTGGACCCCACTATTGAACACTCCTCCACCTCACTCCTCTTGGGAATTATTGAGGCCTTCCCTTCATCAAGGTTTGGTAGGTATCAGTTTTTAAATTCCAAGGGGTGAGGAGTGAGTCCCCCACGTCTAAGTTGTAGGATGTTGAACTTCCCAGCACCAACATCCTCAACACATGACACATAAATGTGGTCACTGCATGTGTGGAATGTCTGGGATAATTAGAGAGGGGATGGGGATCAGAGTCTTCTCATCTCTCTCTCTCTCACTCTCTCCCTTTTTGGATTTGTCTCCTTGTGCACCATGGGCATTCTCTATGACAACTTTTCTGCATGGGGGTCAGATCTTCATCACAAGGAATTATATCTTCCACGCATGGAATAATTTCCTCCTTAGACATCTTCAATAGGTAATCCCCACACTGTCTATTGATGGAACACACTTTGTGACGCAACAGTCTAGTCAACT
Source organism: Viscum album (assembly GCA_963277665.1). Lineage (NCBI taxonomy): Eukaryota > Viridiplantae > Streptophyta > Magnoliopsida > Santalales > Viscaceae > Viscum > Viscum album. The sequence continues at coordinate 509,386,069 of OY728142.1, read as the reverse complement.
GATTCCTCTTGTTTCTAACACTAATCAACACACATGTGAGATTCGATGTTAGTATTGACCATGACATTTCAACCTAACTAGGCGGGTTTTTGTCCATGTATTCTAAATAGGGTACATAGGTCACCTATTTGATGTTCAATCCCATCAAATATTAAACCATGGTTCCCCATCCTACAGGTGAACTTCTCAATACTGTACGCAATAGTGTCCAGATCAGTCATCACATGAGACCCCTACTTAGGTATAATCCCCAATGCCCCCATTTGAACTACGTGACCATTGATTTCCAAATAGCTAGGATATACGAGATGTATCCCTAAGGTTTAATCCCATATTCCACCATCTATATTGATCTTCACCAGGACACATCTCAAGAAGGCCATGCCCCAACCCAGAGGACAAATCTCCGTCAAGTCTTCATCAGGTAAGCTTTTATGCATAAACCCAATCACCTATTCAAGAACTCTGTGGACTTAATTCCCATATAACTAGGATACCTTGGAATCATCCTTGAGTTTAAATACCAAAACACCTCACAAACCCATCCATTTTATCTAATCCTTCCATAATACATCTTGAATTTACATGGGCTGCCATATCCGGGTGGATTCATGCCACCCCATCCACATCATCGCTACTTCTAGTAGCAGTCTTGTAGTCTCAGTGAATAATACATACAGAATCCCTCCAAGGAATATCTTCTTTTGAAGGGAATCTATTAATGTGTAAGCCTCCATTTCGATACCCTTTAAAACAACAAGGTTTTTTATCTGTATCTTCTACACAGATAACATAGAAAGCCTCCCCAAGGATCAATCACGCCCATTGGTAAACATTGGTGTCCCCCTCACTGGGGTTCACCTCTCTAATCTACCTCCATAGGTGTTCAAATTATCTTTTATAGTGTGACAACGTCACTTTATGGGACACCCCCCCCCCTTGGGCTACCATTGGATGCATCCAGACCCATCCATCTAGTAAACTTTGCTACCTCCCTCATCGGTAAATAACCCATCAGGGTGTGAAACCTTCTCTTTGTGGAACACACCACCTAGGGTATTTCTCCATTTTCACTTTGATCTATCTATCTAATAAACTGTCTTCAGTGATCCCTCTCATGGATGTATCTCATTGATCCATCTTCACAAGATGTTAAACACACAACCCTTCATCTCTGCAAGACATTAAAATCACTACCGACCATGTTCAAAACATGGGATGCATGAGGAGAACTTAGAAATATATCCTATAACATAAAATACCACATGATCAATATAGGATGCCTTGGTTTTTTTGTTCTCTTGAGAAGCCCTCTTATGTGGAAGAATACAGGTGACTCAATGTTCGAGCATCCAGACAAGCTCAGCGATGCCCAACATGACTACTCTCTTGATCGAAGGTTATTACCCTTAATTAACTCCTTTCAATGTCTAGATAAAATAAATTTAATTATCCTACATCTAAAATGAGATTGAACTGGGAACGTGTTTCATGAAAAATATCTTAATCTTTAAGGGAGACCCATACTAGTAGAATAATTCTGAGAAGGAATCCACAGAAGGAGGGACTGATATCCCATCATCCTATTTCGATCAAGGACCATAAATATCTAATGAAGTGAGTAATTTCACCCAAATTGGGAAATAGGTAATACCAGGAACAATTCACCATTAGTGGACAAACACACGCGAATGCGACACACCCAATATACAATTATCGGGAATAGAAATGGTGAACCTGATGAGAAACTATTATCCTAAATATGTGGATTAGTAGAGTTTGAAACCTCATTAGATGAGTGTGTTAATAGATCCATCTTTCTGGTACCTAGTTCCAGAAAGAATATAGTAGGCCTTGAATAGAACTCACTAGAGATTGGGGTAGCTAATCATTGGGAATTATGGTTTGCGACATTTTCAGCATGGATATTTATCTACAGCCCTGAAAGAATGGATGATGATGGGGCATTGGGAATTTCATTTCTTGTATCTATACATATGGATGAATCTTACTTCTTTTCAAGACCCAAGCTATAGAAAACTAATCACCTCCTACACATAGGCATAGGGGTAGAAGGAACGTCAATGTGACACTGCTGCAAGACTCCACCCCCACTATTATGTTATCCACCACTGTGGCTACCTGGCACCAACACCCCATGTCACCATTTGAGATTTTTCAAAAGAAGGTTATATACATCCTCATATGATGATATGAGCATGAGGCAGTCATTCCCATTAAGGATATAACCCTCCATGACCTGGATGATTTTGTGCCTCACCATCACAGCTGCCCCCAAGGACCACACAAGGAGCCAATACTCCCCTATCCTACATGGAACCTCTTCAGGATCTTCTCCCATGAATTTTTTTATGACTCACTCTCCTACGATGATGAGGTAGGGAATGCCCGAGTCACCCCATCTATGACCACCATCCACGAGTTTACAAGGAAGTCTCCCACCATGCACTATCAATGCTAACTATAACTAGTCCTACAGTCTAACAAATAGGTGGTCTATACCCCTAATTCAACCATCTAGGTTTGGATAAATCGATGCCATCTTCAGGAACAAGCTTAAGAAGATGCCTATCTAGGGTCATCATATTCTATAACTCCACTGGCCCATGCCACCATAGACATATACTTCTAATTCCCTTACATTTTAGAGTAGGGGAACTTCAATTCCCATTCAGGATCGAGACCTCACCCACCTCATGGGCAGGATGGGTTTACTCTTTCGATCATCATCTCCTCCAGCAACCATTATGAGATGACCTATGATAATGAGATTCAATATGGAGGCTCTCCCCGTACTATCTCTAACCGGAGTAGGGGGCCCCACTTTTCTAACATCCAACATGGATGTCATACTCATTCCTATGGTTCTTGATACATAGGTGCTCCCCATTCCATATACCATCAATGTGAAGGTCCTCCTCATATCATCATTAGCTCATTCGAAGGTCCTCTCTGCTCCAACACCCATCAATGTGGAGGTCCTCCCCACTTCACCATTAACTAGCACAAAGGTCATCTCCATTCCACAAGCATCCAAAATGGATTTACTCTCCATGTTCTCTCTAGCTCCAGCAGAGGTCCTCCCTACTCCAACACTCATCACTATGGAGGTCCTCCCCATGTCTCATTTGACATATTCCTAAGTTCTCTATGCACCTCATCTCACCAAATAAAAGGCTATCCCTACACTCATACCCAACATGGAGGTCCTCCCCTTGTCCTTAGTGATTCATGTAGAGGTCCTCACTACTATTACACTAGATTCTTGTCAGACTCCATCTCCTCAATTATTCTAGGATCCTAGAATTCCCTTCCAAGATCGGAGAAAAAAGAAATATCCATTCAATAAGTCCCATGTTCCGGGATACTCCTTTGGTTTCTTGATTCATGGAATTATAAATATGTAATAATGAAAGAACCCCTAGGAGTCTAAGATCACTAATCTCCCTAACTACTACCCTTATCAAATATTCCTTGTACACACCAAAAAGAAATGAAATGTGTTCAATTTTTGGATCCAGGATGATATTTAAAACAATTTATTCAGATTTGGTCCTTCTCTAGCATAGGTGGCATGTGTCTTCACAATTCCTGACAACTAAAATGAAGGTGAATGACAACAGGTATCCATTATTTTGTCTCATAATTGTCATGATTGGTTGGCTCATAGGGTAGTCACTCGTACCCACATTTTTATATGTTCCCATATTTATTGACTCAAAACTCCTGAATTCATTTCCCCTTATTTATTAACCACTTCTATATCCACATAATAGCCTTGTTCTTCTCATAAGGTAAGTCACTAATATCAGAATGGAAAATAAATTCTTCTATCAGTGTGGACACCATCTCGCACCCTCAGTGATTTTATGCCTCTAGAGATGGGGATCACCTCTAGAATCCATCCAGTATGGGAATATTTATATGATGAAGACCAGGAGTATTCCTCTATGGAGACCGTAGTGTAGGTGGATCCCTATATGGTTCTGGATGATGAGGGATACAAGGAAGATCTTCCTAACATCCTTGGTCTACACCATCATCGACAGGGTTGTAGATATGTAAATCACCATTTTAATTAGGCCAAAGCCTCATGGAAAGCCAAGTATGATACTAATACCAGATAACATGTTCATAACAAAGCTCTTAAGGTGTCTTCCTCTCATCCTATCTGGTCAGATTCACATCCACCACTGATTGTACTACTCAATCTGGTAGAGCAGCTACAACTGCATCATGATTATCCATATCCAGTTGTGGCTAAGAATCATTCATATAATAGTCATCTAGTATTGATTAATTAATATTCATCAAGTGAGAAATGGTACATTATAAATGCTATCTAGAGTCCCCCAATTCAACTGGTATCACCTGTCATACCTCTTTCTAAATAGAAACCTCCTACCAGCAGAAATGTGAACCTATAAAAGATGTATAATGTGTTTAAGAACCTTTATAGCATTTATGAAAATAAATATATTCTTGATGACCTATTTATATGATAAGACATGTGATAATATATCATATAATCCTTTAATAGACCCCTCTAGTTTTAAATAGAATTTTCAAATTGTGAGGCTTTCCTCACAGAGTTTGTTGAGAATTCGGAATGCCAGGTCATCGTCTTGTACTCTGAAGAAGATGAGAGTTCACTAGTGTAGGGGAGTATCATCTCCTTGTACATAAAAATCAAGTTTAATGGCATGGAAGTACATTTTTCTCTCATCATCCCAGGTTCTGGGATCAATCTCATCCAAACCTAGATGCTATTTATTCTTGGAATGACTAAAGAAGATCAGAGTCCCTCTAACATAAAGATTCAAGGTTATAATAGGGCCAAGTAGATGTTGTGTGAAAAAATCCACCAAAATACCTATTTTTTTGTCTTATTTATGACACTAAATTCATGGTTTTCTCACAATATTTCTCCAAAAAGTTCTTTAATGGGTAGGCCTTGGCTACATCTGTACACAACAGTTTCTTCCTCATCTCACCAGTGCCTCAAGTACTCCTTCAACGGTTGATTTTTCATTCTCAAATGTGATGATAATACATTTGCATCCTGTGAATATTTCTATATGGATTCATCTTACTAATCTATAAATAAAATATTTCTCAAACCAATGATGTTCAAAATGATTCTGTCATAGTCGACCCATGGATGGAATTGGACGATTCTTTCATCCTCCCAATTCATCGGTTGGAAACCACAACCCATGACATGGGATATTGCATCATCGTTTTTTGATATAAGGGGAATACATTATCCCATGACAAAGGAAATATGGAAAATAACATCATACTCCTAAATAGGATAGGCTATAGTGGTATGATAGCCTCTTACCCTCGTGAGACATCAGGATGTTTGGACCATGGCTACAATAGTACAACATAATTTCTTATTCCATTGAGTCAGGTTAAGTGGACACAGACTAGACCACCACATCTAATTTGATATCATCAAGAATGTACCCCTCAGTAAAAGGCCTGATGGAATCAGGTTAATAGATTTTTCCCATGATTTCATCATTGAAAGAATTATCTAGTGGGGATTCCACATCCTCTCAAGCAGTCACCTGTATTCCTCCAAAAAAATATAGCTTGGGTGAATCATCTCCCTTATTTATTCCTCTATCTTAGATGATGAATTAAACATAGAGGATGCTCCCCATACTCAATGAAGGTATCTCCACCATTGTTGATGAGTTAATTTAGGTGATCCTTTTCACTAAGATAGATTTAAGGCCAACACTGATCAACGCAAATATGCCTACAAAGGAACAACAATAGTATTTGGATTCATTAAAATTGTATCATGATTTATTTTTTTCCAGCTATGATCATATTTTTGGACTATACCCTCTGTTATCCATCCATCATCTTGGCCTCCCAATGAGTCGTCATGGGTTTAGAAAAACTCCATGGAAGATGCAATCCTCTCATGGTGCCATGTTTGAGGCCAAAGTTGATATGTTCATCAAAAAAAACCTCATCAAGGAATCAAAATACCCACATATGGTTAGTCATCACCATTCCCATCATGAAGATGAAAAGACCGAGTAGGGTCTTCATCATCTTTTGGGATCTCAACCACCACTGTCTGAATGATGATTTTCCTATTCCAATAAAAAAGTTTCTATTTGATGTCAATAATAGGTTATGAGATATCCCCTCCATGGATTAGTATTATGGGTATAATCATATCCACATAAACACTGAAGATGAGGACTACACCACCTTTAGGGCACCATATAGGACCTTCTACTATTTGGTAATTCCCTTCAGTTTCAAGAAAATAAGATCAACATATCAATGTGTCATGCACCACACATTCAAACTCATCTTCCAAATTCTAGTCGAATGCTACCTGGGTGATTTGGTGGTAAATTACCACCAATGTTAGGAATATCATAGAAATCTTGAGAAAGTGTTCAAATTATTCCACTCCCACCATCTAAAGATTAACCCCTTGAAGTGTGACTTTGTGGTTACGTCTAGAAAGTTTCTCAGCTTTTTCCTCAAATAAAATGGCACTGAGATCGATCCAAATAAGATGATAGATATTAGTGAGATTCATACAACAAGAAACCTGTGGGATCTCTGAGGATTTTGTGGAAACTTAACATATATATATTGATTCATCACTAATCAGGGTTGAAAGTGTAATCGCTTTTTTGGGCTCATGAAGAAAGGTTTCATCTACCAATGGGACAAAGAGTTCCATACCTATTTCAAGTAATTCACGCAATATCTATTTTATCATTTGATCTTGATGCCACCCATTTTTGGGAAGTCATTGGTCATCTACATGACCACCCTATAATGATCTTTCATAACCCTTATCATCGAGAAGAACAGTGAAGGGACAAAGAACAATTTGAACTATCTCAGTCGCAAGAACCTATACATAGGGTCCAGATATTCTTCCATAGAGAAGAGCTTCCTTGCGCTGAATTTTAGAGTGCAGAAGTTGTAGAATTATCTAAAACATCATGATATACAGCTAGTTTCCAATGTGGATCATCTAATGTACTTTTTGAAATTCCCCATGATGATAGTACATCTATCTCTTTGGTCCATGATTCTTAAGCTATTAGAAATTATTTTCATCGAGGAAAAGGATGTCAAGGGTCTGACCCTGGAATACTTTCTCACCGCCCATATTCCCCCATAGAACAGTCCCTAGATCTTGATTTTTTAGATTAGGCTATCCACTCAATCGATTTGTTTATTCCTTGCTGGAATATTCACTTCTATGATGCATCCCTAAGTCCAACCGAAATAAGTATCAATGATCCTAGGTTCAATAGAGTGGGCTTAGGGATTGTCTTCAGTATGCCTATATAGGTCATACTTCCTTATTCATTCTTGTTATTATAAAGACACACCAATAATGAATCAGAGCTTTAGGCCCTCATTACTACTCTTAAGCTGGATCCATAAATTTATGATCCCCACTTACACATAAAGGGGGACTCTGATTTAGTCATCAAGAAGTTCAATGGTGACTACATAGTCATAAATCTAGAGCTCATTTCTTTGATAGAGCATACTCGTCCAATGATGTCCCAGTTCCCATCTCAAATTTTGGTTACTCGTATTCCATGATCACAGAATAGTCAAGATGATTTAATATTAGGTCGAGATGAATCTCACATAGAGCCTAGATAGGATGACCTATTTAAAAATGAGCATCATTGAAGGGCCATCATTCCCATAACTCTATGTGATGTTGACAACCAGTAGGTAAACCATCTGATTGTCAATGCTTCCACATAAGGACCTCCATATTACCCCAAAGCTAAATAAACCTCTATGTAGACAACCCCTTTCATCATGTATCCCTAGCACAGTGTTCTCCCACCATATAAAGCTGAACATGAAGAAATATTTCAGAATACAATGTAGTTCACCATTAATAGTGGACCCTACCTCGAGTAGGCGCTCTAAAAATGTAGGATTGATGGAATTTTCCTCCATTGCATTCAAGGAGAAGAGATTCCTCATGTTATGCAAGAAATCCATGACTGATCATGCCATTCTCATAAAGAAGGTATGAAAATATACCATAAGATTTGTAGGCTAGGATTCTTATGGCATACTATGGTCCCTGACTATATCGAGTTCTCCAATAGGTTCCAAAAATTTACGATCCATGCCAACTTTGTGCATCAACCACAATACCCTCTCTATAATACCATATACTATTGACCCTATGTGGTATGAAGACCTAATGTCGTGGGACCATATCCACCAACAACATCATTCCAAGAAGGTTAATTTTGGCAGTGATGGAATTTGTTTACATGTGGCCCAAGATGATTCCAATCAACGAGGCTAAGGCCCATTCTATTGTTGATTTCATGATCTCTAATATTATTCTTCGATTATAAGTCCCTAACAGTGTTCTCACTCATAATAAAACCATCATTAGGGAAACTGAGCTGAAGATATTATATTCTATATACACCATTCTGTCTAACAAAACTTCTCCCAACCCTGGGAAACCAAATGGAATGATCGAGGTGTTCAACCAGTCCCTCTATAAAATTTTTCAGAAATTAGTTGGTCAAAACAAGAATAGTTGGCCAGAAAATCTCCCCAAATCCAAATGGGATTATCAGATGACAACCCAAAATTCTAACCAAGTGACTCTATATTCCATGGTGTATCTTACATAGGTAGTCCATCCCATTGAGATCTAGTTTCCATCACTCCACATAGCTATCTATGACCAGAAGATGTCAGAAAAGGTAGTTTAATTCCATCTTGCTTTATAAGAATCTCTTGTTAATAAACGAACATGATCCTTTCACAATCTATGGAGGCACCAAATCAATATTTGAAGGGCTTCCAAAAATAAATTTCATCTTTGATACATCCTCCAAGGTGACACACTATTGGATCTTCAAACACTGAGTATACCAGACCTGAATCTACCAAAGTTGGATCTCAATTTGGAAGGATCATACATCATTAAGAAGGTCAACCCCAATGGTGAATACTTTTTACTCACCATGAACAGAAAGCATATCACAACACTAACTAATTCCAAGTTCCATAACCAGTTGTTTTCATGAATATGGGCCTCCACCTTAGGTGAAATCCCCAAAAAATCTCTAAACTCTATGGAATTAAACTATGAGTATAGGTTTGAACTCTAAGACATATAACTAAGAACATTTTATTCCTCACCGTACGAAATTAAACTACATGTTCATACATTTTTTGGGGGCATTTGGTATAGCATGGACCTTTTGGGTCCTCATTCAGATCAATTCATTTTTTTGTGTCCTACATTTCGCCTTTTCGAAATGCCTCTGGAAACTTATTCCCATGTACACAACGTCAAACTAGACACCATAGTCCAGACTATATAACCTTGAACTAATATCGTACGGTCCTAGAAACATTACCCAAAACTGTTTAAGAAATTTCCATGTATAATGACTTTAAACCGTATGTGTGACTCTCCCTAAAATGCATTGTGTAGAGTAAGACCTCCTCGGTCCTCATTCATGTTGGGTCTATTATGGTATCTTTCTAACCATATCCAACTATAATTCTCACTCATATTCAAAACTACAGTCTCTTAAACTAAGAACTCTATCATCCTTAATGCATAATGTTAAAATTCACAGATAAGTCTTGTCGTACGACCTTAAACTACGACATCAACATCCTAACCGTATGATGATAAAATATTTAGAATCTATTTTTTTATGCCCATGAAATTAAACTGCACAACATTTATGGTTATTTATATATGACCTGAAAAGGGACATACCTACATCCACGTCACATGACTTTAAACTATGCTAAAATTATCAACCTGGTCATGCAATGGAAAACAGTAATGCATCGTGGTGTTCTCACTTGAGAGAGTATCACCCCTGATAGTGGTCATTTTCCATGCCACATGTACGAACTATGAATGTATTTGTTCTCATATATATGGGATACATAGTGAAGCCTATATTTTCAATCTAGGTATAGCCATACAAAATATTGAATTAATGAAAGGAAAAAGGAATGAATGATCCCTTCTCCTTGTGCATGGGTCAGACCTACAAAAAAAATCAACCAAGAACTATGTAGGGCATTATTCCTTCCCTCACATGATATATAGTGATGTACAAGTTTTAATCCTTGGTACTAGACACAAAAATTCAATCCCTTTTGTCAAATAACTAATTTTCATAGCGCATGATATTAAACTAAACAGGGTCATAGAACTATATGTGGCTTGATTCCCATCATTATTGGATATGTAATGATGCCAATACAATCTGTCTTTGGGTCCCTCAACAAACCTTCTTTATGATAATATGATGCGTTATGGACCTCTATAGTCCTTATACATATCGCTTTATGGAAACCACTTCATATATATTCCTTTGGAGGTATCCCCCCAACGTCTTAGTTGCATGATGATAAAAATCATTACAACCATAATCCTAGCCTCATGATGATAAAATGTATATCAAATAATGTTTTTATAGCATGATGTTAAATTTCAGGGTATTTAAGAACTATGTTTGGATTCATTCCCATCCTCATGGGATACGTAGAAAAACCCAAACATTTTTTCTTCACGTTACGCCCTAGGTTCATTAAACATCTTGACTCTTTGGCCTCCTTGATTATGGTCCAAACTCTATGACCATAAACAAATATTCCAATGGTTACAACTATACGCTCATAAACGGGATGTCTGAGTCCATGCTTCATGACATTAAATGATACAAATTCCTTTATTTGGAGCTTATGTTGAACCGAAAAACCTCCTTGGTCCTTATTCACATCAGGTCGTAACAACCGCATCATATACATTTCTCTTAAGGAAACCATCCTCATCATCCTCTACATTTGGAACTGGTTCATTACCATGCAACATCCTAGAGATACATTAGTACCATTGTCATTGATAAGGGGTTTGAATCCCTATATATGATTTTCCCAATTAACGTGCTCAAATGCGATGTGGAGTATGACCTAGAGTGTTGGGTTCTTCATGGAAATTTTCTCATTCCATCTCCTTGAATCACATGTTCCTTTATTTAGGTATTCATCATATTCCACATTTGAAGGGACCCCATAATAGAATAGTGATTGTCCATATGTATCAACTACCATTATAGGCCCAATGCCCTAGAAGACTCTTGACAACATTTTGAGACAGGTCCCGCATTTCAAACATGTTCAGCAGTCGACCCTCATTTATTTGTTCCCATCCTAGGTAACATGATATGAATATTGTTTTTGGAGAATGGTCAATAGTAATCATCCATCTTCATGCCACCCTATTTTTGTCCCAGATATTGGGAGCTATGATTCATGTTTTCCACCTCCTTATGTTCTGGAGGAACTTCAACACCATTGGGGTTACCCCTATGTGCACCTATGTGTGTTGACTAAGTATGTCAACATCGTTGGGATATCCAATCACTTCATAATTACCCTATTGTGTTCCTTCATGTGTCATGAAATTTCTCTCCATTACTTGTTTCCCACACCAAACATGGCTCACGTGGTATTATGAGTTTTAAAAGGGTTTATACACACATGAAAGTGTGGTACAATCTCGTAAGTCCAAACTCTATAAAATTAATCAAATAACATTTCTTGTATTTTTTCTAGAATTTTTTTTGTGGAATTGGGCTGTAATGGTCATCATAATTGTCAGGTTACTCCAATCATGCCTCAAATATCTCTCTTTTGTTGAGATTTCCACATGGGTCCAAGAAATATGACCTTAAAATATTTCCAAAGACTGTGTATTTTACATAGAGTTTTGTTCGGTTCTCCCATTAACATGATTTAGTGCAATGATGTATGAAACCAAAGGTGTCCAATCCCTTGAAGATGTTTCAGGATTCATGTCCATACCTTGAATATTTTAGGTTTTGGATTCCTACCATCTTTCACATCTAAATGGACCCCCTAATGGTGATAGTCTCATGCCACTTTGGCTCAAATCCCATCATGGGACAACACCCTAATCGATATTTAAAAAAAATAGCAGGTCATGTGTTTCAAACTTTTTTAATAACCAATTCTTCATTTTCATGTCCCACCCATAACTGGTGATGTTGCAAACCCTGTGATTCGAACATGGTCAAAAATTTTCCAACTCATCGATTTATCATTCCATAATTCAAATATCAAAAGTTTTTATATATATATTTCCCACCTCGATTCATTTTAATTAAACTTAACACTCATGGTGTTTTTTCTCTATTCATCTATGCACGATGAGTAGGATTTTCACTATTATCGGGACATTATTAACATGAAATTCTCTCACCATTATTGGATGGTTCTACATGTGATAAAGAAATCCTAACCAACCTTCCTTATTTCCGACACAAAGCATGGATCATGTTATATTATGTGTTTTGGAAGGGATTGTACCCACAAAAGGGATTCATACACCCCTCTAGTCTAAGATCCATGACCCTAAACTACAGATAGTTCATATTGAGGTGTCTATGTAATATATCAGATCTCTTTCCCTCGTTCACATCAGGTGGGTACCCTTAGTTTGAGTGTTTCGTCTCTTTATTCAAAGCTACATGAAATTAAATTTTATGCAAGCTTCCTTAGGAATGTGGATGTGGTGTGAGTGGACCTCATCAATCCCCATACATGCTGATTTTGTTATATCATCACAATTTTCAAATTTATTTTGGAATGATTCCACTATGTTCAAAACTCCATGACTATAAATTGAGATCTTATTGTATGGGAATCAAAACATTAATCTATATGCATGCCTATTATGGGATATTTTGGTGGGGAATTGGGACATCCTAGGTGCCAATTCACATTGGTATTGTCATAAAACTGTATCACACATACCCATTTGATATTCCATACTTTTGGTCAAAGCTCTATGACCTCAAAATACATGTTGTAATCCTCAACAAATGACGTTAAACTATAATCATACCCTGAACAAGTTCAGGGTACCCCATGATAATTATAGGATTCTATGGATTCCCCACTATAAAGGATTTCCCCCACCAGTGTTGGTATCTCACCACATTGTGGTTTCTAACTATTTACGGCTAGATTACCATCATTATGGGACACGTAGCGATGCCAAAAAAATTAATCAGGCCTAGTAACAGGTTCATTGACCTTCATGGCCCTCTGGCCTTGGTTACCATACATGAATTTCAACCTTAAACTTTATAAAGTTAATTTTAAGGTGTTTATAAAACAATTAAGCCTACATGGCCTCAGTAATATTAGATTTTACCTCTATCCTATTGTATGCATACCCTAAGACTAATCAATTTTCTGTCAGTATAAGAAATATTACTTTAAACAATTTTCCATGGTCCATAAAATATGACATCAAACTGTGTGAAACGTCCCGATATTATGATGTAAATCGTTGAGATATGTACAGATCAAAATACATTAAACTATACCATGTATCATCCTTACCGTATGACATTAAACTATGTGTTTGTCATCCTTACATGCATGATGTTAAACTACAATGCATCCCAGGATTCACCTGAGAGGTATTCTTCCTCGATGTAGGTGATCCACAACATTTTACACATCTTCAGATATTTCTCTACATCTAAGAAAATGCTCTCATGGAAGATAGGTTTGGTCATCATTCAGATAAATACACTCAAACCAATGTAATGTAAGTCAATGAGGAATAATTACAAGAGTATATGAATCCTTTGTACATTCCATCACTCCACCCCATGCTTCTCAAGCCCCTCATTTGGATCCTTATCATATTCCAGGGCTGAAGGGACCCACTAATGTCTTTGCTATGCCACATCGACTCACCTACTGTCCTTGGCTAACGCCCCAGAATGCATCAGATGAAATTTTGAGTAAGGTATGGTGTTTTGAACATGTTCATTGATCAACCCTCGTTTCTTTTCCCCTATTCCAGGATAGCATTATGAATATGGTGTTTCAAACATAATCCACAATTATCACATACCATCATTCCATCCTCCCTATGTTCTATATTTTGGGCATTGTGATTCAAAATTTTCCTTCTTCTTTTTTTGGATTGACTCTGACTCCCATTGTGTTATCTCATTCGTCCATTAGAGAAAATTGAAAAGAAAACAAGTTGGATGCTCCAAGATCCGTATTCTATAGCTACCTCCTCTCTTAGTCTGATCACTCTTGGTGGTCAGTCATCAATAGTATACCATGCGTGTTCGATGATTATTTGATACTCTCGTGTAATGTGAATGATCATGTGATCCTCCTTTGTTTCTAACACTGGTTATGACCTATGTGAGCCTAGATATTGGTCATTGTTCATTACTCAAGAATGATTAAAGTGTGATAATTAAAATCAAGAGAGAGTATGTTGAGGAAAGTAGTTTAAATTAATAAATGAAGCAAGTATGTTTCATAAGTTTGAATAAAATGCCCCATATGGATCGACCCCTTTATTAGAGCACTTTAGATCCACTAGATTTCAATAATTGTCATTAAAGGTCTCTTATTACCACCTAAGATCCCTCTATTAATCCACAACATTAGTATAAATTTCATAAAACCAGATCTGCATCTGGTCCTACTCATCTCAATGATCATCCCCATGATGGATCACATGTTATAGCAACACTTGGGACTCTGCCCGCTAGACCCTCAATCATGCAACAAGTTAAGAATGATTGGTAAATAATGTGGAACACTAGTTAATCTACTTGTTAAAGAATTTGATATCCAATTCATCCTCCTAGAACATACGAATTACATCATATTGCATTTGGAAACCGACATCATCATGGTGTTGACTACATTCCTATATCCTATCGGCATGGTAATCATGGATCATCACATGAAGATTGTGAGAATCCACACCTTTGGAATAGAGACAGTGCATCCAGGTGTGAAGTGACCTTATTCAGATCATCAATTATATCTATGAAACCTCATGTATTTCTTTGACACACTTATATTCCCTACACCTAGTCATACAGATTTCCTAGGCCATATTAGGATCAAAGTCATCTAGTTCTTCTGGATCTGCAGGTTCATACTTGGGAAAGAAGGCAAAAAAGCTCAATAGTAAGATATTCCTCTAGAATCCTCTCTGAGGGAGTGGGATCTATAATATGTGTATGACCATATCGTTTCACTTATTCCTTAGAAACCTCACCTACACCAGCTTTGAGATCTACCAACTCAGTGGCATCGCCTATATCTATAACCTCCCGCTCATTAGGCTCCAAGACTGGATTATCTTGAGTGACTGGATCATCACAGATAGTTGCAGTCTTTAAGAGATATCTAATAGATGTTATCAACTCATCGATTTTTCAATCGTGAAGTCTCATGATCACTTCATGGTATAAACACATCATCTGACCTAATCCATAATTAATAGGTACTAATTTATGAGGATAGAGACTTAAGAGAGCTGAGTGAAACCAGATCAACTACATGAATCACCGGAGGGACTTCCACTTCTGGAGACCCTTTAGTGCTCTTTAATTAAAATATCATTGCTGACTCCCCATGGACTGTCTAGGATTATGAGGTAGTTTCCTTGAACCCTTCTTCTGGCCCGCCACTAACAACCTTGGCCACAATCATTCCGTCACCTGTCTCAGCCTTGGGTGCAGGTGGAGTGATGCGTCCCTCCTCATCCATTAGAACATTATCACCCCCTACATTGGAGGCTCGTTGATCACCTCCAATGTTTTATTGTACAGGAAAAGGTTTGATTAATTTATTTGAGTTTCTAAAGTTTGAAATGACCAAAAAAATATTCAAGTAATACTTATTGATTGATACTTGGTGGGCCCCTCATTAGAGCCTACAATCTCGTATCACTCCAATGGACTCCCCTGAGGAGCCACTATTACTTAGGATTTCCCATCATAAGGATGTTATTTTTCAACCACTTCCTCTTCTTCATATTTTTCTCATCTTCCATCATCTACTTATTCTTCTTCTTCTTCATACATGTTATCATATTTGGGTGGTAGTTTCTTCAGATCATTATCTTGACCAAGAGTCACTTTCACCAAGAGATGTTAATCTACATATTTCCCACATTGTAATGCATAGATGTCGATGGATATCATATACACATATCAGCATTGAAATTCCACCTTGTATGTTACCTGAATGTGCCCGGTTTTATGCTACTGGATCCCATCTCGCATCAATTTCCAAAGCAGCTCATCCAGATTAATTGATTGTTTAAATGTTTTCTAGGACAACCCAAGAACAAGGAAGATCACATCAGTAGTAGGTCGAATAAGGTACCTCAATTTAATTATAAGGGAATCTTTCTCATGTCCCCTAGATCAACATTATGGCCATCCCTCCTCAAAAAGAGGAGTTGCATCCACACCCTATAATGATATCCCTGCCGATGTCCCAGATCATGCCACCTGAATTGCCTAACCAACTTCTTAGCTCACCCCATGAGGTGAATCTTTCTTGCTTCCGGGCCTTACAGAAACTAAACTATCTTATTTGAATTTTCAAATACATCTTTTCAATATTGCCTCTAGGAATTCCACCTCCCAATACTCAACATATTTTGTTGACAGGCTAGCATTAACATCTATAAGGGGAAGCAAGACTGTTTCACCAAATCCATTAGTTTCCATCATACACCACATCTAATGAAGGATGTATGAGTTATACTCTTCACAAACATAAGTATATGTTTCTTTGATTGTTCCTATAGGAATCTGAAGTATCTAGCAATGTGGGATGACACAAATGGTTTAAAAAGAATCTTACCATCAATATGGGCTACCAGTATACCCCCTTAATACTTTATAGATATTCACTCTCATCCAGAAAACCTCAGAGGTCAACCACTGTATGGTCAACTAGAGTGTGGAAGGGGATGATGTTGAAATTTTTATGATTAAAAATCCAGATATTGACACCTTCCACATTGAGAGTCAATGTTCATACCCCAACAATATTAAAAAGTGATGGTTGTAGACCATTTGTTAGGGGAAAAATTGAATTTAGAAAATCATATCATCCAAGATGAGCTGCAATCCATCCATGAAGGATCTAGAATGGTCAACAACTATTCTTTGACATGCCTCCCCTTGATAGGCATCCCGAAATTCTATAATGCCTCAAAAAAACACAGGAAGTCCTAGTTTGAACTTATTATGAGTTTCAATGATCCCAACAATCACCAGTGTCCATGGAAAGACCCCCATTCTTATATCTCTCACCATAAGTGGCCACCTACTTTGAAAGGCATCAAGGAATCTGGTATATCACACTTGTGGATTCCAACTCTCATCCATTTCATACCCCCATGTTTGATATTCTTCCACCTCTAGGACCACACAGTACAATCCTACGTTTCCCCTCTACAATGAATTCAGGCACTTCTTCCCTTTAACTGACATCCTCACCTTCTTGTCCTTCTTGAAGAACAAGAGAAACCATTCGGGGTATGTATTTTCTTTCAGGATATAATCGATACCTAGCCTCTCCTTCATCGTATGAATAAAATGACATGTCAAAATGGGGGTTCGTGATCTATCCAACCAGATGTTCTCAATTGGGATGGACACTTCATATTAGACTATAACAATAGGAATGTATTTGATTAAATTAATATCCCAAAGGCTAAAGCCAACCTCCCAATGGTGAAACTGGAGAGTGTTTGTGTCAGGAGACCACCAACTGAACAACTATGACACCAAATACTATTGTTTGTAGATGTGTAATTGTGGTTTCCACATGGATTCATATAGCTTGATGTTGTGAAACTATTCTACAACCTCATTGCATGTGTGACATAACCAGTATTCGCATACCCAATCACTTATAAAATTACCCCTTGACTTTAAGTCACAGTCCTTCATCAATCCCACAGTTTCATCCATTATACTTCTTTGGAAGGTGCTCACATAGTGGGTGGGAGATTCTTCAAGAACTATCTCATCTCTCATGATCTTCCAAGTTCATGGGTTCAGAACATAACTTTCCATCTTTTGTCTCTCTAGAAAACATGACCATTAACTATGATATTGAACTATTAGAGGCTATCTTTGCATGTGGCCCACGATCATGGTGAGTCAATTTCAATGCCTGGGATGGACACCACATCTAGTATCTTGAAATTCCATAGTGGGAGACTATAAAGTAGGATGTAATCCTTATGAGTTTGTGTTAACATTCCCAAGAAAAACTAATTATATGATAGCACACTTCTAGAATGTAATATATGTTGATTCCCAATCATATCTTCCCTCTATCTGGTAATGTATGTTTCCTCTTCAGCATCAGTCTATTGGTTGACCATGTTGATTGAGTTTTGAAAACACTAAATTTGACGTGAAAAAAATTAATAGTTTTCAATAAAAATGATTATGGGCCCACAAGGGCTTAACCCTAGCCCATTTGTTTTATTTATGACATGTGGATAAAAAAGATCCTCCTTTCACGCAATATTTTCCCTTGAACACATTATATCCAACTCATCACATTCTATTTTTCATGAAAACCTCAGATCTTGTGTGAACCACATTTTTTAAGCTCCTTAGGTTTTCTTTATTCTAAATCAGCATGTTTGATTACCTCTTTCACACACACCCCTTGTTTTTTGGGTACCTATTATGTGTGGGCCTCTAGAGTTTTCCCCAGTGATTTCATGGTACCTTTTGCAGTGTCCCTTATTGTGTTTCCCTACCTCTTGATTTTTGTCATAGGTGTTCTAATGGATTTTTTTTCTCATAGAAATTATAACAAAGATCCCATTATTGGACACTCCTTTGCCTCACTCCCATCAAGAATTGTTGAAGCCATCTCTTCCCCAAGTGTGGGTGGGTATTGGTTATTTAAGTCCAAGGATTGAGGAGTGAGTCCCCTACATCCAACATGTAGGAATTTGAACTAACTTGTATGAACTTCCTCAAAACATGATGTTAAAATGTGATCCCTATGTTTGTGGAAAGACTGGGAGAATCAGACTGGGGATGGGCATCAGAGCCCTATCATATATATCTCCATTTGGTATTTGTTTCCATGTGATACATGGGTATTATACACACCCATTGATCTCCATGGGAATGATATCTTACTCACAATGAATTACATATTCTAAAAATGGATTTATTTCCTCCTTGGATAGCTTCAAAAAGAAATCACCACACCATCTCTCACTAATGAACCCTTCACAATTCGACCATCTGGTCTACTACTTCATGTTGTTTCTCACACCAAGCATGACTCATGTGGGATTATAGGTTAGTATGGACCATGAAATTCTTACTGTACTATGTGGTGTTTGATCCCCATATTCTAAATATGATACATTGGACGCCTCTTAGAGGTTCACTCCTAAACAATGGTAAACCTTGGTGCCCCCTTTTAAGGGTTTAGCTCCCTGATCTACCCCTAGTGGTGTCCTGATAAGTCCCCACAAGGGACTCCTCCATAGGTATAATACCAATTACCCCCTTATGAACTATGATGACTTTGATTCCCAAAATAACTGAGATATATAGGAAGCCTCCCTAAGGTCCAATACCATCTTCCAGTGTCCATCCTAATCTTCTCTGACACATATCTCAAGAAGGTCATGCCCTAAACTGGAGGTCATGTCACCTCCGTGACTTCATCTGGTCACCTTTAATATGTAATCCCTAGCCCCCATTCAAAACTATATAGACATTGATTCCCAACAAAGTTTTATTTGTAGGAATCCTCCATAAGGTTCAATCCCAAAACACCCCTCAAGCCCATCAATTTTATCAAATCATTCTATAGTTCATCTGGATTTTACCCTGGTTGCCACATCTAGGTGGAATCTTGTCACCACATCCATATCAATGATGCTCCCCACAACATTCAGGAAGTCTCAGTGCATAAGCCCCACACAAACTTACCAAGTGAGATTCTCTTATTATGGGATTCTAGACTTGTGTGAGCTCATATTCCATCACCTTTTCAAACTCATGGGTCATTATCCTTATATTCTATATAGGGTATGAGGAATCGTCTATAAGGTTCAATCCCACCCAATGGTAAATATCGGTGTTGTAAGAACTCAGTTCTTGTTTTAGAGGTACGGGCTTCTTCTTTTCCTTTTCCTTAAGTGATTTTGAGAAAATATGAAAAAATGGGGAAAAATCCTAAATTTTGAAACTACACTCCGTGTACTTTGTCCACACGCTGTGTACTTTTGGACGTGTTTGGATAAGTACACAGGGTGTGTAGACATGCCGGCGACGAAGGGTGTAGGAACAGAGTACACATCGTGTAGTGGTACCTTACACACCGTGTAGTCAGTCGGCAGGCTTGAACAGTAAGGTGGTGGAGTCGCCGCCAGCTGGGTGGCAGTACACGCCGTGTAGTCGAGAGTACATGTCGTGTACTCTTGTCGGAAGGTGAACAGTGCCAGTGCCACCAAATGAACAGTTAAATGAAAGCAGTACACGCCTTGTACTTAGAAGTACACATCGTGTACTTTTCTTTTTCGGCTTAAAATAGGCAGTAGCCTCCTCATTTGGAAGAGGAGGGACTTGAGCTGTTTTGGATCCAAAGGAGGAGGCCAGACCATTGAAGATCCACCTGGAGTTCTTCTGGAATCCTATTCGGCTTCGAACTATCTCGTTGGAACCGCACGGGTAAGCCCTTCCTCCTCCTGGTATCGTTCTTTCCAATTCTTCTCCCAAAATAAGTTATTTACGTTTGAATGAGTTTTTTTTCTTTCGTTAGATCTACGTCGTTCTTGGGCGTTTCTGAAGTCGGTGTTCGGGTATAGCGTTCGTTGGCGTATAAGGTAGGTGGCTTTGTGTTATTTTCCAACTGTCTTGCGTTTTTGTGCGTTTTCGTGCCACGAACCCAGGTTGGGGTGTCGTGTGGCTGAGGTCATTGCTATATTTAATTCCTAGAATTGCATAGGTGATTAAATGTTGAGAATAAAATTATTTTTGGGATCGTTGCATGGATCCAGGACCATCTCGAGGGGTGTGTTCCTCTGTTTAGTTGTTTGGCCAGGATACCCGAGGGTATGAGTAAAATGTAGTAACTGTAGAATTGTCTTGAGAGGAATTGCTTGTTTACTGCATTTTGATATGTTGGGCATGGCCCAGTTACCTGTTTAGCCTGAGGGTGTTGTTGTGATTAGCCTGAGGGCGTGACTGTTTTAGCCCGAGGGCTGTCGTTATTCCACCTGAGGGAAACCTTTCGTGCCTGAGGGCTTGACATCTGTTCATGAGGGAAACAATTCATATGCCTGAGGGCGATAATTTCTATTACGCCTAAGGGAAATACCTGCGGGTTGGATTCTATACGGCTTGAGGGTGAGCCTGAGGGAGTGGTTACTATTTTATCCTGAGGGAACGGTTCTGGTTGGCCTGATGGCTTGGTGTTGTCGAGCAAAAAAATGTTACTAAATTAAAGGAATTGAATGAATAATAAAATGGAAATTTAACTGTTAAGTTAGTTTCTTTTGAGTACTGCTTAGTTATTGAATTTTACTACTACACACTTGTTGCATGTTTTACACACAGTTGAGCATGGGCCTTTGGTGGGTGCCTACTGAGATATATTTCTCACACCCTGTTTGGGTCACGCATTTCGGCCCAAACAGATTACGTTGCTGCAGGTGTAGATAGGGGCAAGAGTCCCTATACAGGTACTTGACTGTTGCTGAGGAGTAGGAGGGCATGGGACCGAGCCTAGTCTCGCGATGCCGCTGCTAGCTGTTTTGCTTGCTTTACTGTACTCTGTTTTTCTGCTATACTGTATTGATGTATAACAGGTTCTGGCTGTTTTCTTAGAACTTGAATCATGTAGCATCATCACTTATATATTGTTGGTTATATCCACTACTGTAGTTATTTCAGTTGTGTATGTTTACTGCTTCCGCTGTTGTTGTATGTTTATTTGGGTATTCCGCTGCGCTACACTTTAAAAAATGAGGGCATAGTTTCCCCACTTTTAGACCTAGGCCCTCGCTGCTAGTCGGTAGCCTCTGGAATTTGGGGAAATGCGCTTGAGGTCACGTGGAGAACCGGGGTTGGGGAACCCGTTGCGTGGCACCCGGGTCCATGATGTCACAAGGTGGTATCAGAGCAGTTTCTTTTCTTTGACTTACTATTTGGAGCCGTAGTCAGGGATAGGACAGAACGGTAGTTGGTAATAAGAAGTGCCCGGGTGTAGCTAACCCGTGTACAGGGAAAATCCAGTCTACCTCATATTTTTCATTATTTGATTTGCAATTTTACGGTTGATATGTTTTCACCGTTGGGTGACGCACATGGATTGTGTTGTTTATATTTTATTTGTGGGTTCTATTTAGTTACAACCCGATGAGATGATGGTATGCCATCTCATGCATCATATAGGCACATGCTAGATATCACATGCCATGCATAGTTTCCATGCCATGTAGGTGCATTAGAAATTCGCATGTTGTTGTGATAGTTGTTGTTCTAGAAAAGCATGTTGTTGTGATAGCTGCTTGATAAATACCTACCTTTTGATATGGTATTTTTGTTTGATCTTGTTTATAGAATGGACACAAAACTTTGGTCTTTGGGGAGTATGGGCCCCCATTGACCGAAATTTGGTGGATCATTGACTGGTTATTCGTTATAACACATATAAGATGGAAAACATTGATTCGTGGGGTGTATGGGCCCCCACAGGTAGGAATTTGACACTTAGGTGTTGTTTTTCAGTATTTTCTGGGTTCTGGGGAAGATTCTGAGGCATAATGTCTGGAAACCCAGTATACACGCCGTGTAGTACTTTATACACGCCGTGTATGTTCTTCTGTTCGGGAAGAAAAATGATCTTTTTGAGTACACGCCGTGTACCCGGAGTACACGCCGTGTAGTCTCTTCCCGTGTCACAAACCTTGTGGACAACGACACGGGGTAGGGAAGGGCTTGGGTAAAACATGCCGTGTAGTTTTAGGCACGCCGTGTAGTGTTGACCCGGAGTCTGGCCGTGTAACTAACAACATGGGTCGGTGAACTCTTGTACATAACACGCCGTGTCAATGATGCACATGTCGTGTATTGTGACCTAGGGACTCGGCCATGTAACTAACAACACGGGTCGGTGTCACCTCTCCTTGAACACGCCGTGTACCTATGGTACATGCTGTGTAGTCTTGTCCGAGTACAGACCCTGTGGACGTAGCCGTGTGGCTGGGAAACGAGGTGGTGTACATGCCGTGTAATGGTGTAACACGCCGTGCCGATTAAAGCCGAGTGGTCGGCCGTGTCACAGACAACACAGGTAGTTGGAAAATAACATTGTACATGCTGTGTAGATATATACACGCCGTGTAGTTTTGTTGAACGGAAGCCATGTGGCTTAGCTGTGTAGAAGGACCTGGGCAGGGGAAAGGAAGTCAAGTACACGCCGTGTAGTCAGTGTACATTCTGTGTAGTCTTGTTTTTAAAATTTTGAAATGCCTTCTTCCTCTTGTTAATTTGTGGTTCCTTCTTTTCAGTCTTAATAATCTTGAATCTGAGGTGTGCTTTTGACCTTATAGAGTCATGCCGCCTAGACTACCATGAGTTGTTCGCCAAGAGAGCGGCGGCGATTATACTCCGGAGATGGTGGGCCATGGGCTACCAGTTGATCCACCAGCAAAGCTAGATGCGGAACCAGCTGTTATACCACACACGGGCGCAGAGGCGCAGTTCCGGGAAGGCTTATTGCGGTTCATGCAGACCTTTCAGGGAGCACCGCAGGCTACCAAATCTATGGACGAGCTGACGCGTATTTTTCAGCAGCAGCATCCGCCTACAATTTCAAGGCATGGTGGACCCCAGGATGCAGAGTCTTGGCTAGGATCGATGCAGACTATTTTCGAGCATCTTGAGACGCCTCCAGGGCAGAGGGTCAAGCTCGCGACTTACATGCTGCGTGATTCCGCCAAGAGGTTGTGGGATGTTACCACCCAGTCAGAGCATCACATGGACATGGCGTGGGAGGATTTTCAGAAAGTCTTCTATGACTTATTATTTCCTGAGACACTGAGGGAAGATAGAGCTTGAGAGTTCATGAATCTGTAGTCGGGCGCTATGTCAGTGATGGACTATTCTGCTAATTTTACGGAGCTTCAGTGCTTTGCACCCGTGCTGGTGGGTGATGAGACGTTGAGTGCCAGACGTTTTGAGGATGGTCTTCAGTATGACATCAGAATGCTGGTGAATGTTTTTAAGTTGCCTATTGTACACACGATTGTGAATCAGGCATTGATTACAGAGAGGAACCTGTGAGAATCTAGTGGTGTGGGCCAGGGCGGTTCGACACCAGTTACTGGTACTATTTCTGCTGGCAAGAGGGATAGAAAGATGGACTTCTCTCAGGGTGGCAGTACTAGCCAGGCAGCTTCTTCAGGTGGCCCGATCTGGTGCTACCAGTGTGGCAAAGAGGGGCACAAGAGGCCGCAGTGTCCACGAGACCCAGTGGAGTGCCGAGCTTGTGCCAAGATGGGTCATCTGCAGTGCTTTTGCAGGGTGTCTCTACCAGTGGCTAGTTAGAGGGGTTCTGTGCAGACTCCGCGTGTAGGAGCAGGACCAGTTGCTTCATACCAGTCAGGGAACTGGAATACGTCAGGGCGTGCAGGCGGAGATGATGGTCGTGGCCATGGTAGCCAGACACCAGGATCTCAGAGGCAATAGGGCGGGATAGCTCAGGGTAGCGAAGCTGTGTCGTAGGGCCGCAGCACTGGACAGGCATATGCAGTGAAACAGACCCAGCAAGAGCAAGATCCCGGACCTTCGACAGTCAGAGGTACTATTCTAGTAGCTTCTGTCTTGTCTTCAGTACTTTTTGATATGGGTGCTACACATAGTTTTATATCAGTACCCATTGTGGAGAGCCTTGGGCTCAGTGTTTCTACTTATTCTGATATCTTGACGCTAGACACTCCATTGGGGACTAGGACGGTTGATGTGCTTAAGTGCAAAGATTTCCCCCTTGAGTTTGGTGGGTGTCACTTCCTTTGGGACCTCAATTTCCTGGATATGATGAGCTATGACGTCATTCTTGGGATGGACTGGTTGGTTCCCTTCCAAGCTTTTATAGTCTGCTATCGTCGCAGGGTGCGTTTCATGTCACTAGAGGGTGGGTAGTTTCTATACAAGGGTGAGTGGGATGTTTAGGCGAGTCGAGTTGAACCAAAGCATCATGGGAGAGGTGGAGTCACAACCCAAATTGTGAGCTTATATCTGGATGGCCAGGGGACTTTTCAGATAGATTTCCCTCCAGTTGTCGATCGTTTCAGGGATGTCTTCCCGGACGACTTTTCAGGTCTACCTCTGGTGCGTGATGTGGATTTCTCTATCGAGCTTGTGCCAGGAGCAGCACCAGTGTCCATTCCTCCTTATAGGATGGCCACGCCTGAGTTGCAAGAGGTCAAGAGGCAGTTAGAGGAGCTACAGGCCAAGGGTTTTATGTGACCCAGTACTTCTCCTTGGGGTTCTCCGGTCCTCTTTGCGATAAAGGCAGATGGTACCCTTAGGATTTATGTGGATTATCGGAAGATGAACCAGTTGACGGTTAAGAACCGATATCCCTTGACGAGGATAGATGATCTGTTTGAATAGCTTCATGGAGCACGAGTGTTCTCAAAGATTTATTTGAGATCCGGATATCATCAGCTGCGCGTGAGACCATCTGATATACCTCGCACAGCTTTCTGGAGCAGATATGGTCTATATGATTATACGGTTATGCCGTTCGGACTCACGAACGCGCCAGCAGTTTTCATGGCTCTGATGAATCGTGTGTTCCATCCGTATCTTGATTCATTTGTGGTAGTATTCGTGGAAGACATCTTGGTGTACTCTCACACTCGACACGACCATGCCACACATCTTGAGATCGTATTGAGTACACTGAGAGAGCATCGCCTTTATGCTAAGCCCTCGAAGTGCCACTTTTTGATGGATCAGATTCACATCCTGGGTCATATCATCTCAGAGGCAGGAGTTTCAGTGGAACCGGAGAAGGTGAGGGCAGTAGTTTCTTGGGAGCAGCCCAAGAACGTGTTTGAGATATAGAGTTTCTTAGGGCTGGCTGGTTACTAAAAACGCTTCATATAGGACTTCTCCCACTTAACAGCACCGTTGACAGGTCTGACTAAGAATGGTGTGAAGTTCGTTTGGTCAGAATCTTGTGAGATAGCTTTTCAGGACCTGAAGGGAAGGCTGACATCAGCACCGATCCTGATACTCCCAGAGCCGGGGAAGAGTTATACAGTTTACTGTGATGCATCAGAGATTGGGCTAGAAGCCGTTTTGATGCAGGGCGACCGAGTTGTGGCATACGGGTCTCGGTAGTTGAGGCCACATGAGAGGAATTACCCGACGCATGATCTCGAGTTGGCTGCAGTTGTGCATGCGTTGCGCTGTTGGAGACATTACCTGTTGGGAGAGCATTTTGTGGTTTTCACCGACCACAAAAGCCTCATGTATATCTTTACTCAGTGTGACCTGAATATGAGGCAGAGAAGGTGGGTCGAGTACCTACAGTCTTTTGATTTTGAGTTTGTCTATACACCTGGTAAAGGTAATGCAGTAGCCGATGCACTGAGCAGGAAGACTCAGATACATGCAGTGTAGGAGGCCAGTGGAGAGTAGTAGATTATGGCTTTGTTCTCTGAGATATATCTGGAGGTGCATGACAGTTAGGGGCATACTTATCTTTCCTCGTTAGCTATGACTTCTACCCTCCTAGAAAGAGTGAGGATGAGGCAGCTATCAGTTTCACAAGGCCTAGTTTTATGGGAGTCGGTGGCAAGTGAGGACCCTCCTTCCGGTTGGATGATAGGCGATGACGAGGTTTTGTGTTTCGATGGACGTGTATGGGTTCTAGGGGATATACGCGAGTGGCAGATGAGGGAGTTTCATGCTTCAGCTTGGGCAGTTCATCCAGGGTTTACCAAGATGTACCGAGACTTGAGACGTCAGTACTGGTGGCCGGGTATGAAGAGAGAGATAGCTGGTTTTGTTACGAGGTGTTCCACCTGTCAGCAGGTGAAGGTAGAGCATCAGAGACTAGGTGGGATAATATAGTAGTTTCGCATTTCGGAATGGAAATGGGATGATGTCGCGATGGATTTCATGGCAGGTTTGCCAAGGAATCCTTGAGGCAATGACGTCGTGTGGGTTGTTGTGGACAGACTCACGAAGGTAGCTCACTTTTTGCCGATCAAGGAGACTTTTGGTGTGGACGAGCTCGGAAGGCTATATATCTAAGAGATCATATGTCTTCATGGGTTCCCTCATTCTATTGTTTCAGATAGGGATGCCCGCTTCACGTCTCGTTTCTGGCAGAGTTTTCAGAGGGCGCTGGGTACACAGGTGCTTTTGAGCACAACATACCACCCTCAAACAGATGGCCAGTCAGAGCGGACGATACATGTTCTAGAGGACATGTTGCACGCATGCATCCTAGACTTTGGGGGCTCTTGGGAGAAGCATATACCCAGTTGAGTTTGCCTATAACAATAGCTTTCAGGAGACTATTGAGATGGCACCATACGAGGCTTTATATGGTAGGCCATGCCGATCACCTTTGTGCTGGTCAGAGGTAGGTGAGGCAGCTTTACTGGGACCACAGCTCGTGCAGGAGACATCTGAGCAGGTCCAGTTAATTTAGAAGCGGATGGCTACTGCGCAGTCTCATTAGAAGTCTTATGCTGATCATCGTTGATGACCTTTGGAGTTCGTGGTTGGGGATCAGGTTTTCTTTTGTGTTTCGCCGAGGCTGGGACACAAACGGATCAGGAGACAGGGTAAGCTTTCGCCAAGGTATGTGGGACCATTTGAGATTCTGGAGAGAGTTGGGCTGGTTTCCTATTGGTTGCAGTTACCGCAGCGGTACTGAGCCATTCACGACGTCTTCCATGTGTCTCAGTTGCGTCACTACCATTCAGACCCATCTCACACCTTTCAGCCAGAGGAAGTTATGCTGTAGCATGATGCGTCCTTTGAGGAGCATCTGATCCGTATCGTTGACAGCAGCACGAAAGTTCTCCGAGGCCGGTCAGTTCCTCTCGTACGGGTGCTATGGCAGCATGGACGAGTGCAGGACGAGACCTAGGAGCGGGAGGCCGATGTACGTGCTCAGTGGCCAAAGCTGTTCTGAGCATTCTCTTTGCCACCCTTGAAAGGGAAATTCGGGGACGAATTGCTATAAGGGGGGGGGGGAGTTTGTAAGAACCCGGTTCTTGTTTTAGAGGTACGGGATTCTTCTTTTCCTTTACCTTAAGTGATTTTGAAAAAATATGGAAAAATGGGGAGAAATCCTAAATTTTGAAACTACACGCTGTGTACTTTGTCCACACGCCGTGTACTTTTGGCCGTGTTGGGATAAGTACACAGGTCGTGTAGCCATGCCGACGACGAAGGGTGTAGGAACCGACTACACATCGTGTAGTCAGTCGGTAGGCTTGAATAGTAAGGAGTGGAGTTTACGCCAGCTGGGCGGCAGTACACATCGTGTACTTGGGAGTACATGCCGTGTACTCTTGTCGGCAGGTGAACAGTGCTGGTGCCGCCAAATGAACAGTTAAATGAAAGCATTACAAGTCGTGTACTCATAAGTACACGCCGTGTACTTTTCTTTTTCGTCTTAAAACAGGCAGTAGCCTCCTCATTTTGAAGATAAGGCACTTGAGCCGTTTTGGAACCAAAGGAGGAGCCCAGACCTTTGAAGATCCATCGGGAGTTCATCTGGAATCCAATTCGGCTCCGGACGATCTTGTTGGATCCGCACGGGTAAGCCCTTCCTCCTCCTGGTACCGTTCTTGGTAATTCTTCTCCCAATGTATGTTATTTACGTTTAAATGAGTTTTGTCCTTTATCAGATCTACGCCTTTCTTGGGCGTTTCTGAAGTCGGTGTTCGGGTATAGTGTCCGTTGGCGTATAAGGTAGGTGGATTTGTGTTATTTTCCAACTGTCATGCGTTTTTATGCATTTTTGTGCCACGAACCCATGTTGGGGTGTCCTGTGGCTGAGTTCGTTTTAATATTTAATGCCTAGAATTGCATAGGTGATTAAATGGTGAGAATAAAATGATGTTTGGGATAGTTCCTTGGATCCAGGACCATCCTGAGGGGTGTGTTCCTCTGTTTATCCATTTGGCCAGGATACCCAAGGGTATGACTTAAATGTAGTAACTGTAGAATTTCCTTGAGAATAATTGCTTGTTTACTGCATTTTGATATGTTGGGAATGGCCCGGTTACCTGTTTAGCCTGAGGGCGTTGTTGTGATTAGCCTAAGGGTGTGACTGATTTATCCCGAGGGCTGTCGTTATTCCGCCTGAGAGCAACCTTTCGAGACTGTGGGCTTGACTTCTGTGCCTGAGGGCGACACTTAGTATGCCTGAGGGAAAGAATTTTTGTTACGCCTGAGGGAAATACCTGCGGGTTGGATTATGTATGGCTTGAGGGCGAGCCTGAGGGCGTGGTTACTATTATAGCCTGAGGGCACGGTTCTGGTTGGTTTGAGGGTTTGGTGCTGTCGAGCACAAAAATGTTACTAAATTAAAATAATTAAATGAATAATAAAATGGAAATTTAACTATTAAGTTAGTTAATTTTGAGTACTACTTAGTTATTTCATTTTACTACTGCACACTTGTTGCATGTTTTACACACAGTTGAGCACGGGCCTTTGGTGGGTGCCTACTGAGATATATTTCTTACACCCTGTTTGGGTCACGCTTTTCGGCCCAAACTGATTACATTGTTGTAGGTGTAGATAGGGGCAAGAGTCCCTATATAGGTACTGGACTGTTGCTAAGGAGTATGAGGGCATGGGACCGAGCCTAGGCTCGCGATGTCGCTGCTAGCTATTTTTCTTGCTTTACTGTACTCTGTTTTTCTGTTGTACTGTATTGATGTATAACAGGTTCTGGCTGTTTTCTTATAACTTGAATCATATAGCATCATCACTTATATACTGTTGGATATATCTACTGCTGTAGTTATTTCAGTTGTGTATGTTTACTGCTTCCGCTGTTGTTGTGTGTTAATTTGGGTATTCCGTTGCGCTACACTTTGACAAATGAGGGCATAGTTTCCCCACTTTAAGACCTGGACCCTCACTGCTAGTCGGCAGCCTCTGGCGTTTGGGGAAATGTGCTTGAGATCACGGGGCGAACCGGGCTCGGGGCACCCGATGTGTGGTACCCGGGTCCGGGATGTTACAGGTGTCCCCCTCATTGGGGTACACCTCTCTGATCCACTTCTAAAGGTGTTCCAATCTACCTTTAAAGTGTGAAATCATCCTTTTATGGGACACACCCCCTCTGTTCCACCTTCATAGGAATCTTGACCCATCCGTCTGGTAATCTTTAGTGCCTCCCTTTTATGGACATACCCCATCATGATGTGAGACCTTCTCTTTCTGGGAAACACCACCCAGGTTTTGTCTCCATAGGCACTAAAATTCATCCATTCAGTAAAAATTCTTGAGTTCTCCCTCTTAGGGACATATATCATCAATCCGTCTCTAATTGATGTAAAAATCATGAACCTGTATCTCTACAAGATATTAAACTCATGACCTACCCCATGAAAAACATGGGATTCAATAGGAAAACCTCCTAAGACATTCTTATGGAATAAAATACCCCAAAATTGATGTGGGATTTGTCACGTTTTTACACCCTTGAAAATCCCTCTTATAAAGAAGAATACAAGTGTTCCAATGTTAGAGTGTCAATACATGCTCATCAATTCCCAACGTGACAACTATCCTAACGTATGATTACTTCCCTGACATGAACCCTTAGAATATTCATACAGAAGTAGCATAATTAACCAGTAACCACAGTGTAATGGCATCGAGAATGAGTTTCACAAACAATGTCATAATCTTTAAGGGAGACATAGACTAGGAAATGAATTCTGAAGAGGAATTGAGGGAAGGAAGGACCAACATCTCATCATACTATTTTGATCAAGGATTAGAAAACATGGAAGAATTGATAAATTATGCTCACCTTTGAAATGAAATAATTTAGGGTACAATGAGCTATCTGTGAATGACTTCACAAACAGGCGGCACACCCCGATAGAATGGGTTGGAAACAAATCCCAAAACCAAAACTTCCAAATCCATCACAATAATTATCATAAAATTATATTAGTTAAAAAGAAACCAATATGTTATACAATAATAAAAACCAATATTTTTCCCAAAATAAAAAAACTCCCATGATTCCAAAATTCATAATGATAACCATAATCTCCAACCTAATTCAACATCACACTTCTATTTTATGACTCTTAAAACCCTAAATAACTTACTAAACTATCATGAAACATTTATACCAATATATATAACATCATATTCATAAACCTTTAAAATATATAAATTATTCAATTTAAAAGTTATGGTACACTTTAACATAGGATTTTTCTATGGATATCTAAGCCCAAACTAACATTGTTTCTTAGTTAATAGGAAATTAGATCTACCAAAACGTTTATAAAACTACATTATTTATATAAAAGTCTTATAAAAGTTTTTTAAAATTTATATAAACACACTACCTATATTTTTTATAAAAAAGACTCACTGCTTTTAAAATGGTCACTTATAATTCATATTCATATTAAATTTAAATTTCATTTTAAAAACATGAAAAAATTAAAACATATTCAAATAAAATCAATCAAAAATATTATATCATATAATATTATATATAATTTCCTTTTTAGGATTACATGATTATACTTCTTTTAGATACTTGTACCCGGTGACACAAGTTCTTCTATGGCATGAACAAAAATGAATGACTTGTATGTTTGGCTGGTTCATTTTCAAGAAAATTCCTATTATTATTTCTTGTAGAACATAGATATGAAGTAAATTAAAAATGTTTTAACTAGTAGTTTGGTTCTTGCATGGAAATATAATGAAATATTAAAATAATAAGCATTCTAAAAAATATCATGAATTCTAAAAAATATCATGATTAGTAGTGGTTTATTGAATATTGGAATAACATATTGATTAAATGAAAAATAAAATAAAAATAAATTAATAATCATGACTAGTGATAAGGATTAATAAGAAAAAAATAAAATATTCTAAATATTCATAATATATGTAGAAAAAATCTTTCTTCAATAAGTAGAGCATTAAACATGGGTAACCAGCATTCAGAAAAATAATAATTTCTATATAAATCAAAGGAATATAATTAGTGGATCATGTAACACCAAAATATTTTGTGAATTATTTTTAGAATTTATTTTTTATTATTATATTTTTTCATTTCACACAACACTGAGAATATATTTTTTATATAAAAGTACTATGTGTGGCTTGAATTATATGATACATTATGTTCAGATTCTACATCATGAAACACTTATATTAGATTTTGGTATACACAAAAAAAAAAATTGAATTGTATTACAGACAATACCTATTCCATTTAATATCTTTCATTACATGCAAGAATGAGTTTTACAAAACTACAATATAAAATTAATAATATTATTAAAATATTAATATATTTACCGCCTTGCTGTTGGAATGGAAGTTATGAATAAGATTAACTAATTTTTTAAAATATTTGTTTAACATGTATATAAAATTATTCCGTTTTTACCAATTACAAGAAGTGAATATAAGAACTATTTTAAAATAATGAATTTACTTTTTTGAAAATCAATTTTCGCAATATATAAACACAATTATATGTCACTAAATTAAACAAACCATTTTTAAATAATTTTACCAATAAAAATTATATATTATATATTCAATAAATATTTTTTATACTCATACAATTGATTTTATAGGTATAAGATAAGAATAAATCCAACTTGCTGAATAAAAGGATATATTCTTCCAAAATGAACTTTTAACACCTTTTAATGAAAAAACCATTTTAAATAAGAATTTTTATATTTTTATAATATTTATTTGATAAAATTGATGTCAATTTTTAAATACAAAAATAAAAATTACATTTGGGTGATTTTTTATTATTCTTTGAAGTTTCATATTTTGATGAATAGTGAATAATAATGAATTTTAATTCAATATTACATTTTTGTTTAATTTATTTATAAGAAATAATTAGGTTTTCATGGGTTTAAAAGTTCAATAAGATCAATAATACATAAATTAATGAAATTTACGTCGTTGGGGTCGATTTTACTTTGAAATTGTATAAAAAATCTTAAATATTTTTGATCATTTTTACTTTTAAAAACCCACTTTGTCATCCCGTCTACCAAATTCAATTTTAATTAATTTATGCGAATTTTGTTATTAAAATTTTGGGAATATGATTCCATATTTTGAATTAGAATAGTTTAAATTTTCAAATATGTTCAACTTAGTTGTTGGAAAAAATACTATTTAAAGTAATTAAAATTATTTATAATGATTAAGAGGAAAATTAACCAAAAAGGGACTATACCTTAAACTTAAGGGTCATCATTACCTAGAAACCCTTACAAAATCCATTTTATGACAATATTTCATCTTTATAATCCCTTTTATTCAATTTTGTTTTTTATTGGATCCAGTTTTATTTGAAAAAATGTTGGTGGAATTCCATTTTCCAAAATTTATAAGAATGCTACTCCTCCTCCACTATAAAAAAGTTCTCACCCATATGACTTATTCACACAATTAAACACCTTTATATCACCCAAAATCTACTTAAATAAGGTCCAAAAATCCCTAAATTCATCCTATAATCCTCTATTTTAGATTACATCTAACTAAGTAATCCCTTTGGCACAATCCAATTAGAGTTACCAAATGAAGAGGTAAAATCCTTCCTCATGCTCCTTTGTTTTATTTTCATTATCTACCTCGTAAAATAATCATATTCCAGGATTATATAAGAAAATTAGTTTCCCCAATATACTGAGACATTTTTAATCTTATGTTTTGACCAAAACATACAGATACATCCATATAATAGGTAAATAACTTACCTTTCTTGTGTATTATGAACTATCACCTCATGAAACAACGTTGTTCATTTTTTCATTACCCCATATCATGGTTGGGAATTATAATAGAAACTCACTCTTTATATGGTTTTTATGACATATTTATTCTTATGTAATAATTATATAACAAAAACAATTTTGATTTCCATTTTTTGTAAATTCAAAAAATTTGGTTAGGGATGTGTGGACTACCACCTCCTCAAAGCGATGTGATTCATTGACACTCTACATGGAATGTATTAAGAATGGGTTTATTAAACATAATATGATATATATGAATTAATAATTCTTCTATAATGATATTATTTATATATATATATATATTATTTACTTCATTTTATTAAAAATGATAATAAAACGGAAAAAACGTTCATGCATACATATGACCTACCATCTCCATGACCGGTGTATTCCATTTCATATTTCTATATACTATATATTATTATAAATAATTATATAATGAATATATATGATATTAATTTAATTATTTAAATTCATTAAATATTTAAATCATGATCTAATTAATAGTATCATGAATAACATACCAACACATATACGAAAAATAAAGAAGATATTACCCAAAACAAAACCTCAACATGGAGTTGATAATAAGGGTAATATAAATTAATAAAAAATAAAATATTATATTATATATAATAAATTGGTTCTATGGAATATTTATAATAAATTTATATTTATTATATGGGATTTTTTAGCATTTATTACCAATTTCATGTCTTAAGATATGATAATTTCATATCACTATTTATTTCTGTGAGAAAAATGCCATATTCACCACTCACTTCAATTATGTGGTGTATATAATTACCCATAACATGTTATATCATTAATGTACATTATTTAATAATATTATATGTTTAAATTTATTTTATTCTTTCATGGGGATCATGATTCAAATGTTAATCATGAAATAAGGGTTTTCTCGTCTAAATTTTATTTTCCATGAGACACAAGCCATGTTCACATCCTATCTCCTATATGTGGTATTTTCACTGAAAATGGATGTATTCTATGATTATTATACATTAATTTATTGGTATTTACATATCTATTGGAAAATATTATTTCCATGGGTTTTATGTTTCAAAAGTTACCAAATTTGTAAAGTAATTTTGTCATAATTTTCCTTTTTTGGGACACATGCCATGTTATGCACCTATATTTTTCTATGAGGAGTATATAATGAATTTAAAATGTTATATCATGAATATCATTTTTTTCATGATATATTAATATTCATGTATTGATATTATTTTCCTACTATTATGATTCAAATTTACCAATGTGGTAACAATTTATTGCTACAATCTCATCATTTATCGAGATTGTTTATGATTATGCCTCCATTGATGAAATATTTTGGTACATCTCTCAAGAACTCTCTTTAATTTTTATAACCTTCAGTTATTCATGTAATATCTAAGTAATGGAACCATTTTTCCACTGTTTGAAAATTAATATAATTAAAAAAATTTAAGTAAATCCCACATTATCTCTCTATTTGGTTGGAAATTTGTGTTCTTTCAAAACCGTGTTTTATAAAAATGTTTACAAAAATGTTTTAATATTATCCTATGTTGAATAAAGGAAATTTTTACCCATGTTTTACATTTTTTATTTTTTTTTTCAAAAGTAATATTCATTTTATTTTCTAATCAAGCCGCTTTTTTAATCTTTTAAGGTTCAAAAGGAATGTTTGGCATGTGTGGACTTACATACCCTCATGACCGTCATTTCCTTGGATCTTCCTTTTTAAGGATATAAGGTAATTTTTTAAAATAAAATTTTTCATAATATTCTATAAATTTTTTTGTTTGATGTTTTTTTCAAATAAAAAGTTTTTAAAAAATGTTTTATGTTTAAAATGGGTTTTAAAGGATTCAAAACACTCTTTATATATTTTGAAAATTGTATTTTCAAGGAAAATGATTTCAATGATTTTAATATTTCATTATTCATTTTCGTAGCCATTTTCTAGAAAAGGGATTTGAAAATGATTTCATGCCATATTTTTTAGGTTTTCAAATTATTTTTAATGAAAAATTTTACAAATTATTTTCAATCAAAATTATTTTCAAAATGTTTTCATGATTTCATTATAAATTTTCAAGATGTTCCAAGGAAAAAAGTTTTGAAAACATTTTCAAGCTTACTTTAAATGTTCGCAAAGATATTTCTAATGAAAAATGATTTGAAAAATATTTATGTTTCAAAAATATTTTTTCATACTGGAAAAAATTATTTTCTCAAGAAATGTTTTTGATGAAATTATAAATATTTCTATTTATGAAAAGGATTTTGAAATGGTTTTATAAAAATTATTTTCAAACAAATTATATTTTACTTAATAAATGGTTCATTTAAAATTATAAAACCCTTATCCCTCTAAGATTAAATAAATTTTTATAGTTTATGATTTACAAGGGATTTGATCCAACAACACCATTTATATTCTTACTTTAGTTGTTTATGCTTTGAGGAAATTATCTTTATGAAACTTTTTTCGCTTCCATAGGTAATATGTTATTGATACCCACTTATTTTCATGGGTTAGTCTTTGATGGAATAATTATGAGGCCTATATATTTTCCATATGTAATAATATGACGACATTTTAATGATACCTATTTCATTTCATGGGTAATGATATTATATTAATGAAACTGATCTCTTTTTATGGGTCATTATATAATGAATGTTTAGTTATCTCATGGAATATGTATGCATGATATTGTTATAAGATGGGTGGGACCAATATCACTATATAATGAATTTTTAAAATATTTATATCTCATGAGATGAGGGTGGGAAACATGTGTATGGGAATAATCCAAAATGGGAAACTTGTGCATCTTGATCCAAAATAGGAAACATGTGTGTCCTTATCCACTATGGGAATATGGGGAAACCCAATACCATATAGGTAGATTCTGAATCCCAATCCACTATGGGAATATGGGGAAACCTAATCAAATATGATATGCTGGGGAATCTTGATCCACATGGGAAGATGGGAAAAACCTATCCACTTAGGGAATATGGAGAAACTCAGTCCCTTATTTGGAAAGGACTGTGACAAGGGATGGGGATGTGTCCCACCAAGTAGGTGTAGTCTATATATAGTATCATAACAATTTTCTCTCAATAATCCTTGACTTAAAGGGAATTATGTTAAATGTTTATGTATCTACCACAAATTCTATGTCTTATGCATTTGATATGATCACATGGTTCATGTTCTTGACTGTATTATGATTCTTTCCTTATGAACTTCCAATCTTTATGCCATGTATCATGATTATGATATTTGCATGAATTTTATGATTATAAAATACAATCATCATGTTCTAATATGATTATGATAATGTTATGCTTATGTATTTCATTATTTACCCTTACTAAAGACACTAAACTATTATAGTCCCTATGCATGTATTCTTGTAAAGTGATTAATATTCCTCTAAAATCATGAAATATCATTATATGTAAATATTTGGTCACTATAGGTGGTATCAAAATAAAATATTATTTAGCTATTAGAAACTTCGATGATAAAACATTAGTGAGATATGAAGGGATATTTCTAAGGATATGTCTTGGAATGTATTTAAGTATGAGTTAATGTTTCGGAAAATTACATAGAGTTTTGGTAATGGATAGAGTGAGTAGTTTCCAAGTAATAAATCCTAATCTAAATACTAAAAGTGGATTTGGATCTAGTATATATTTACATAGGGGTAACAAACTTTAAAAAAAAATATTGAGATAGACTCGACTGGGAACTGATGCATGACAATAGGCCTTACTACACACCTAGTTTGAAACTCATAGGGGATATGATTTGTGAATTAAAAACTCTTTAAGAACCAACATAAAGTATTGAAATCAATGATGGCTATGAATAACCTAGGATAAACCTATGGGGTCAAAAATGAAATAAGTATCTGTCATAATTTAGACATCCTATACAAGAATTTTCTTGATTATAAGGTTTTCATCCTTGATAAAACTTTCTCACACTACTATTTCATGATTTAGTCCATGGATAGAACCCAAATAAACATGGTTAATGTGGAATTTCATGAAAATTTTTATAATCATCAATAAAATTGTATGATCATTTGAGTTAAGAATGGTGGGATAAGGCCTAATCAGTTTTGACAGAACATGATTAACAATGTATTCCTTAAAAACTCATAGACTTACCAAGTAATAGAATGAAGGAGTTTACTGAGAGTTATGGAAATGGAGACCATGGAAGAAAGAATATTCAGTTTATTTTATGTCATTAATATGTAAATATTCACTGAAGTGAATTCCAAAGAGGAATCGGGATTTGTTTTTATTGTGGAAAGGAAGAAGACAAGAAATTAACTGCAAAGTAAATATGAGGAATTTGGTTGATGCGATAGATAGAAATATTATCCTCCCTACGAAATAATCAAAGGATAAATGATTTAAGTGAGGAATTAATGGTCATTATGAAAATATATGTTTTATTTCGAAATCTCTAAAAGAGAATAAAAAGGTTGTATGAGAAATTGTTATATTACTTCTAATGTTGAGACTATAGATAAAATATGAAAGGAAAGAGGTATTAAGTAATAATATGATGTATGTTTATTTTAGCTTAAGGATTAAGAAGAATAATCAATGTTTGTATGCATTTAGAATCATGATTTCTGTTCAATGAATTTTTAAATATACAATAATATTTTAATTTATGTTTATTCACTAATGATTTACAAGAATTTGTTGAGTATTTCTGATACACTATAAAGGTGATTTAATAAAATGGTGATGCTCATGGAAAACACATGATTAAGGGAGGGATAAACCTTAATATGTTCCTTATGTTTACATAATGTATTTTGATTAAAATATATATTAGATATGAATTTGTAAATTACATGGTACTGATTAACTTGGAACTAATTAAAGACTTATTGATAATTGGATAATTCTATCATTGATGAAGTTTACAAAATATATCGATTTATGAAGTATATACAATGAACATTTGAATAATTAAACATGAATTTTTTCAATAATGATTTGTATTAATTCAGGATATTA
The DNA here is from genome assembly GCA_963277665.1 of Viscum album. Classification (NCBI taxonomy): domain Eukaryota; kingdom Viridiplantae; phylum Streptophyta; class Magnoliopsida; order Santalales; family Viscaceae; genus Viscum; species Viscum album. Next base: position 509,346,987 of record OY728142.1, on the reverse strand, counting down.
CCATGTTTTAATAAAATACATGATAATTGTATTCATATGTTTGGTATACGACAACGGAAAGATAATTTATGATATGCTTGGGATCAATGGTAAACTATTTTTGAGAAATTTAGTGACCTTATTTATAATGTTTTGGACTTACATATTATAAAATGGGTATTAAGGTTAACCATTTGTGGAATGTTTTATATTAAAAATTGGATTATGTTTTGAAGATTATAGTATTATATTTCTATATAATGATTTGTTCATATTTCATAACCTGTGATTCCATTTTTGTTGTGATAAAGTGAGATAAAATGACATATAATTCTATATGTGGATCTCATGATCTGTTAACTGATTAAGAATGAAAGAATCCCCTTCATTTATTTGAAGAAGAGATGGCATGGAAGTTGATCCATGCACAAAAAACATGTATTTCTAAAAATCATGTAATTATATATTTTTATGAAAAATTTTCTTCTTTAGGGAAAATGGTCAGGAAAAAAATGTATTCAATATATCACCATTTTTTTGATATTGTTGACCATTTCAAGACTATTTGGGTTATGGATTGGCGATTGTTATCTTTTTTCTAACTATGTTCCCTATTACTCACTGTCAAAACTTAATTGTTAGATTTCCCCTTCTTTTCCATGTTTTAACATTACAATTATATTATCATACAAATGAGTTACATTGATTAACCATTATAGTTCAAACATTCCCTTTTTAAAGGGAGTTTTAGTATTAATTTTTACGAGATGGGTTTCTATGAATGGAAAATTCAAGTATCAAAATTTTAATAACCCAAATGAATTATGAGGTAGAAAGTAATTTTAAAGTGGGTAGAATGTTACACCTTAAGATTTTGTGAATTATTTTTTTCAAATTAATTTAATATTTTGATATTTGTTCATTCACACAACACTGAATATTGAATTTTTAAATGAATGTACTATGTTGTATTGAGTTATACACAACACCAAATAAATATTGTGTTATATGCAACACATAGATTATCTTATATTATACGAAACACTATGTTTGGATTTCTTTACAAAAAATATCGATTCCCTTCGATATCTTGCATTACACACAAGGTTGTGTTTTACCGAAATAGAATATACTATTATTATTATTAAAATATTATTTTAGTTACCACCAAGCTATTAGAATTAATGTTAATAATAATACATACTAAATTATGAAAAGAATATTTTCACATTTATATACAATTAATCTTTTGGTTATCAATAACTAGAAGTGAATGTTCGAGCTATTTGAAAATAAAGAAATTACATTTATAATAAAACTATTTTTCATACATACAATCAAAATTTAATATCAATAAATTAAAAAAACTGCATTTGATTAATATTTTCAAAAAAAATTATGTTATATATTCATTCAGTATTTTTCATATTCATCCAATATATTTTATAAGTATAAGATAAGAATAAATCCCATTTTATGAATAAAAATATGTATTCTTCTAAAAATTACTTTTACTACCTTTTTAGTGAAAACCTATTTTAAATATTATTTTTAAAACTATTATAATTTTTTTTAAACATCCATTTTCTAAATAAAAAAATCAAAATTATATTAGGTTGATTTTTTTGGTATTTTCCAATTATGTTTTATTTTTTGATGAATAGTGACAAATATTGACTTTTAATTCAAAACTATTTTTTCTCTAATTTATTTATAATATAAATTTGGTTTTGATTGTTTTTAAAGTTAAATTAGATCAATTATACATCATTTAATCCAATTTAGGTAATTGTAATTTATTTCAATTTCAAATTGGATATAAAAACATACCAAACTTTTTAACATTATTACTTTAAATACTCGCTTGGTCGTCCCGTCTCGGAGATTAAATTTGAATTAATTTCTACCAATTATTTTATTGTAATTAAAAAATTGGATTACATATTTCAATTATTAATAATATATAATTTTAAATAAGGTCAAATTTTAAATTGACAAAAAAATATTAGTGAATGTAATGAAAATTAATTACAATGAGTAAGAGGAAAATTGGATTCACAAGGGACGAAACCTAATAGTTAATAACTAAAATAACCTATAAACATTTCCAAAAAAGATTTTATAGTAATGTTTAGACCTTATCATCCTTTGAATCAAAATTTTTTCATTATTTTAGCCACATGTCACAAGAAAATCGATGGTGGAATTCCCTTTTAATTTTTTTTTTAAGAATTCCACTCCTCCTCCACTATAAAAAAGCACTCACCTCTCCCACTTATTAACACCTATAAATCCATTTGGAATTCCAAAAATCTACTCAAATAATCCCCCAAAATCCATCCATTTATCATATACCTCTCCTTTTTGGTATAATTCTAACCAAGGAATCCCTTTGGTTCGAACCAAGAGGAGTTACCCAAATAAGAGGTAACATCGATCCTCAAGCTCCTTTGATTTATTTTCGTTCTACACCCAAAAAACATGTATTATTCAATTATTATATAATAACATAAGTATCCTAATTATAATAAGATTTTTTATTCGAATATTAATTCCTAAACTTACACACACATCCATCTAATGGTTAAAGAACTTACATTTCCTATGTACGATGAACAAATTCCTCACAAAATGGTTTAATTTACCACATTTCATTGTTGGGGATTTTGATGGAAAATATGTTTTTATATTATATTTATGATATTTATGATATATTTATTATTATTTAATTATTATATATCAGATACTTTCATGTTTTTGATTTTTTGTAAATATGATAATTTCATTTGGGAACTGTGGACTACCGCCTCCTCAAAACGATATGATATATTCACAATCTATATGGAATGTATTAAGGATGGTTTTATAGAAAATTTGTGATATATATTAAATAATAATTATAATATAATGATATTATATTTGTATATATTTGTACATATATTTCATTTAATTTATTTCTTTTAATATGTATATAAAATGTAAACATTTGTCATACGTATGTATAACCAACCGTCTCCATGAATGGTGTATTTCATTTCATATTTATATACAATATAAATTATTATAAAAACATATATATATAATATATATGATATTTATATCATTATTTCAAATCTATAAATAATTAAATCATGATCTAAGTAAGATTATCAAGAATAACAAGCCAATAACATAAATAAAAAATAATGCAGACAATACCTGAAATGTAACATTTACATGTAGTTGTTAATAAAAGGGTAATATAGATTCATAACCAAATAATATATGTTATTAGATATAATAATATATATTTTTATTTATACTAAAATTATATTTATTATACAAGAGGCTTGAACATGTACGATTAAATTCAAGACATTAGCTAAGACAATTTCATCCTGTTTTTATTTCCGTGATATAAATTCCATATTGACCACCCTATTCTATTATGTGGTGTATATAATTCCCTATTAAATGTAATATTATTAATTAAAATTATTTAATTATGTTTTATTTTTCAATTTATGTTATTCTTTCATGGGGATCATGATTAAAAAGTTACTCATGTAGTAAAGGTTTTCTCGCCTCACTTTTATTTTCATGGAGACACTAGCTATGATCACCTCCTATTTTATATATGTAGGTTTTATATATCCCATCTATTTATTATATTATTATTATAATTAAATTATATTTTAATTACATATCCATTTTATTCAATTTATTTCATGGATTTTAATTTTCTATGGTTTCCAAATCTCTTGAGTGATTTTTGTCTCAATATAGGGTTTTTGCGACAAATACCATGTTATACAATTATATTTTTCTATGAGGCGTATATACTGACATTGAAAATTTATATCATGAATATAATTATTTTAATTATATTTTAATCTTAATATAATTTTATTATTTCCATTTTATTACGATTCAAGGGTAAGGTGGTAATAATTTATTGCTATAATCTCATTACTTATCAATATTGTTTATAAATATTCTAAAATTGATGAAATATTATGATACATATCTAAATAATTCCCATGAATTTTATTACCTTATAGTTATTCATGTTATATCCATGTAATGGTACTATTTTCCCACTCATGGGTACTTAAGTTAATTAAGAAAATGTTTTTATGAAAATAGGACTTTATTTCTCGTTTCGGTCAAAAATCATTATTATTTAAATAAATTATTTTTAATTGTTTTCAATTTTTTAAATATTATAATATTACATTTTAAGGATATTTATACCCAATTTTCCCATTTAAAAAATTGTTTTAAATGTATTCTTATTGTCATTTATTTATCGAGGCACCTTTCAAGACTTTTAAAGTGAAAAATCAATGTTTGGAATTCACGGACTTACATGCCATTATGACCATCATTTAATTAGAACTTCCATTGTATGTTTACAAGGTTAATTCTTCAAATACATGGTTTTTATAATATTCTTGAAATTTTTTAATTATAATGTCATTTTCTAAGAAAAATATTTTAAATTTTTTTTATGTTTGAAAAATGTTTTATGATTTTCAATGTTTCTTTTATATATATTCAAATAGTTATTTTCAAAGAAAATGATTTCAATAATTTTTATATCTATTAATAATTTTAAAAATCCATTTCCCAGACATGGTTTTTCAAATTAATTTCAAGCCTTCTTTTTCAGTTTTCAAATTAATTTTAAAGAAATTTGTTTTTAAAATGTTATCAAGAATTCTTTGGGACATTTTATGGTGTTTTTAAAGAAAAATGTTATCAAAATATTTTCATGATTTCGTTATAAGTTATCAAAGCTATTTTAAATAAAAAATATTTTGAAAAATATTTATTTTTTTCAAATATTTTTTCATAATGAAAAATATATTTTCCTAAAAAAATATTTAAATGAAATTGTAAAGATTTATTTTTTAAAAACTATTTAGAAATGGTTATATAAAAATTATCTTCGAAGAAAGGATATTTTATTTAATAAATGATTCATGTGATATTTCAATTTTTTTCTCCATTTAAGTTGATATACATTGCTATAGTTTATGATTTACTGGGGATATGATCTAATAGAATAATGAATCTTCATTATTGAATGGTTTATCTTTTGATTAAATTATTTTTATGAAACCTATTTCTATTATATGATTTATAATCTCTTGAAACTTTTTATTTTTACTAGTGTATGCTTTTATTAATTTATTGTGAGACCTATCTATTTTTCAAAGGTAATGAAATGTTAAAATTTTTATGATACCCATTTCATTTTATGGGTTATGATATGATGTTATGAAACCCATCTCTTTTTATGGGTTAGGATATAATAAATGTTTTTTTATCTTGTGAAACATGCTTGCATGATATTATTATGTGATGTGTGGGAATAATAAATCGCTCCAATGCACTGGGTAAGGATTTATATCTTATGAGATAATTATGGGAAACAAGTCAATGGGATTGATCAAAAATTATAAATGGGTGTGTCCAGATCCAAAATGGGAAATAGGTATGTCCTGATCCACTATGGGAAGTTGGGGAAACCCGATCTACTATGGGATGATGGGGAAACCTAATCCACTATTGTAAGATGGGGAAACCTGATCCACTGTGGGAAGATGGGGAAACCCAATCCACTATAGGAAGATAGGGAATCCGGATCCTCTATAAGAAGATGAAGAAACCCGATCCCTTATAAAGAAAAGAATGTGACTTGGGATGGTGGTGTGTCCCACCCAGTAGGCGATGTCCCCATGAAGTTCCCTGATAATTTTTTGACTATAAACCTTGAATTATAGGGAATTATGTTATATGTATATGTATCATCCACAAATTATATGTCTTATGCATTTTATGTTGTCAAATATTCAATGTTCTTGATTATATTATTGTTCATGTATTATGAACTGCTAATATTTATTCTATGTCTCAGTATTATGATCTTTTTATGTAGGGTATGATCTTAAAAATGTTATTCTCATTTTCTCATACACTTATGCTCATGTTATGCTTATGTATTTCATTTATTTTCCCTTACTGAATAGTCGATCTCACACCTTTCTTATGTTTCCTTTCAGAAGGTTATAAAAAAAGGTTTTATATAGGAGTAATAAAGTGGATGATCTTTAAGGGAGATGCTTAATATCTTTTAACAAACTAGTAGAATGTGTTCCAAGCATCCAAATACACTAAACTATTATCGTACTTAGGCATTTATTCTTTTAATGTGATGAATATTGATCTAAAATCACGTAATATCCATATATTTTAAGGATAAGTCTCTATAGTATATATTTACATATTCATCAATATTTTTTATATAGGAAAAACGTTTTTTATGCATTACTGGTGTTTTATTTAATATAGTCCTCATTTGGGTCTGACCATAATATAACAAACATCAAAAGAAGGTGACATTTCATGACACCCTAGATGTTCGTACCTATCTATTAGTATCATGATTTTTGAAAAAAAATATGTACTGAAACACAGTGTAGTCCATGATGTGTGTCTCCTATTATATTTTTTCTTGACTAAGACCATAACATAAATCATGAGTAAAACATATAGTTAATACTATGGAACCATTAATCCTTTGATAACTTGAACTTCCTCTATAAAGAAGTTCATTTTTCCTTTTTATGGGTTACTTCTCAAGTACTGATAGTATTATCTATTTTCTAAACATCATTATCCCATATCCCAAATAAAATTAAAATATGTTTATGATACCAATTTCTAGCATTCATGACCCAAATACTCATATGACACTCAAACCATTTACTCTTATACCCTATAAGTGATTTCTAATACCCAGGCCTAGTGACTATTATTTCATGTCATGATAATGAATTTAGTGAATTATTTAACTAATTATATTGATGAGATACATCATTTACCAATTATCATATAAATCCTATATGAGCCATCTATAAGTTAGGAATGCTTGAATAAAGTAGAAAAAAACACAAAACCAAATAGGGCATAACAAAACCAAAAATAATAACAACACTTTTAAACTATCTATAAATGAATGTATTCAAACCTAATCAAATGCATCGACCTCGAATAAATTGATATGTGGTAATTGTAAAATAAAAATATGGAATAAGAAAATAATTACTTGGAGGTAATATAAGCGAAGAGACATTCTAGACCTCCAATAACCTATTATAGCTCAAACATTGAAGTAAAATTTGTTTCCACTTCCAAAACCAACATTTACACTCTTCTAAAGATATATAAAACCTAATATTACTTATAAGTACATCAAAAGTTTAAATGGAAACAATGTATCCACCATGGCGTCTATATATAGTGTGAGCGTAAACTATGCAGTAGGGCTTCACTAATAGAGTCTCAACACAATAATGATATAATAGGTGCGTTATTAAAATGTTCCCCAAATTTACTTATTTAAATATTTATAATAAATCATTGATAAATTCATAGCCTAAGAAGATCATGAAGTGATTTTACATTTAGTTTCCACTAAAAAATATAAATACCTATATTGAGAGGATCCATACATATCATACCTATTTTGACCCTAAACTCAAGAACTAATATGAGTGGGACAGGGAAATATTGTAGTAAATCCTATAAATAATAATTAATAAATATGGGTGAAATACCCATCCCATAGGGGAAAAGGGATTATTTATACTCAATTTTTTGGAATATTTACTCCCTTCACGTCAATGACAGGGGAATGAGTATAATATAGTTTGAAAATAATGATCTCATCTTATCGATTCACATATGAGAGGATCAAGGCATTATGATACAACCTCATACATCCTTATTCCCACTGGACCCTACACTACCGCTCAAACAATTTATAACAATAATATATAGAATTTTCATGTGATAAATATATGACAATGTAAGGGGTGGATTACATGTCATGTAATTATAAATTCTCATAATAAAAGTAGCTAACATGTTATAGAGGAATCAAAGAAATATTATAACAACATTTAAAGTTAACTACTAACATGATATACACAGCCATACATCCATACATTCAATACAAATACGTAGTCATACGAAAATATAGTCAAACTATATGCCTTCTCATCATGACCATCTTATAATTAAGAAGTAAAAAAATAAGTGTTAAACTCAAAGAATAGGGAGTAAAATAGTCCATGTATGTAGCTATAGTTATGTATTATTCAAAATAATCCAAATAATATAATTTGATAGTGTAGTGGAAAAACATTTTTAATACATCCTAATGTAACTACATGGATATGATATATTTGATCTCCAAGGCATATCAACGAGGTTTCAGTTATGGCATATAGAAATTTCCCTATAAAAATTACAACCAATTAATCTAAAGAAACATTTTTTTAGGAAGCGTAATATAATGTGTGGTGTTTGGAATAATAGGAAATATTCATAGCCTATAACTAGAGGTGTTTATTTATTTTAGATTACTTACCATAATTATTTATGTTTTATTACATTCAACTTTATATCATAACCACAAATAATATATTTAACACTGATAATCAATAAAATTTTATTTTTTTCAAATTAATATATATCAAAATATGAAAGATAAGTGCCTATATAAAAACCAAATCCTTCAAAAAACATTTTTCTAAAATAAAAAAAAATAATTAAAAAGGAGAAATTAAATTATAATAGTATTTTCAAAAATATTTCATTTCCAAATCTATTTTTTCTATAAAAAATTCACACATAAAACCAAATTTAAGGCCATATTAGTGGTTATGTATCATTTTTAATCAATTTATAAATTATTAGGATTTTCACATTAAGTCACATACCTCTTCAACAAAATTTAGTAGTCTAAATTCCACTAAAGAATATTCTGAACCAAAGGATAATTGTAGTTCATCTATATATAGATCATTAGATTTTATGTTGGAATTAAGTTATTTCAATTATATACATTTTTCGTGAAAAAAATTAATTCAATTTAGTTTTAAGATAACCAACCTAGAATGTTCAGGAACGATTAAACCCCAATCTTACAAGTTATTCAAAAACTAGTTTTCCTTTAATAGTACACAAAGTTTGTCTAATTCATCCAATGTTTGATATCTAGAGTATGTTATAAGACTTACTAAAATAAAGGATTTATGTTAAGTATATAACATGGAAACCAAGCACACATATCAAGGTTATTTCAAAAACCACACTTAATATTTTCAAGGAATCTCATTTTGAATCATATTTATTAAAAAAATTACAACCTTAACAAAATGAATGATTTTTTTTACTAAAAAGTTATAAGAAACCCACATTGAAAACATTTTTCCTATTCTACAAAATTCCACTAGAAATTCATAAATCCTAATTTTATGTTATAAAATTTATTATCATTTGAGGAAAAATAAAAGGAATTGATGTCACTGACATTGCTCAAGAATCACTCGAGGAGTCAAAAATACGATATTTTACATTAGTATTTATGAGTATTCACTGTCCTATTAATGATACCATTGAATACCATATAATCACTATAAAAAATTCTATAATAAAAGGAACAAAATCACATAATCACTATTATGGAAAACTAGAAGAATTTTATAGAAAACTAATGTAGTTAACATTATAAATTAATAAATAATATAATAGACAAAACCCTCAATAATATCCAAGGAATAAATCCCAAGTATCTACCCTAAATATAGGAATACATTGGGTGAATCATACCTTAGTCACTTACCATAAAGACATTGACAAATATGTGTCATAAAACCCACATATACCTCAATAAAGAAATGGAAGAGGAATCTCCATACATTAAATGAATTCCAAAAGGATCTAATGGAATTCATTCAAAATACTTATTTCCACAAAGAAATTATTAGATAAATGGATTAATAGGTAAAATTAGTGGAGGGGTATGTACTAAATTTGTATTTAACTTGAAAATATCCCTTTGACTCAACATAAGAAAGAGGTAAGAACAAGGTTGAGTGGGAGATCAATGATGAAACATTAGAGGGATATCATTTTTTAGAAGGAAATGATGTGAAGGGAAACCCAAAATGTAAATACCAAAAAAATATTATATAATATTATATTTTCATTGAGTAAATTACCTATATATATAGAAAACACATGCACTAATTTGGTTATTTTCGACTGATATAGCTTATTGGAATTAAAATACCAGAAATAAACCTAACCATTCATAATATATTAATTTTATATTGACTGTTAAGATTAATATATATTAAGGGTCTTGATATAGTCTAATTGATATAGATGGAAGAAGTTATGGCCTCAACCAGTAGGATCGTACCCTATAAATAATATCTATTAGTGCTTTCTATGGAGATAGAATCATTGATCATTACCGTTTAATAAGCCCAATTTGAGATTCAACAACTGATGCTTGATCAAAATATTTTATGGCATAATATCAAGCTTATCAAGATCACATCTTAGACCATGTTCACTAAAACCACCCTAAGAAAGTACCTCAGTTGTATACCTTACCCTTAGTGAATTCACTAGTGTAATAATGGGTCATAAATCTAGAACCTTGTAGTGTGAATTAATATAATTTTCTTGTAATAAAATTATAATTATTCTTATTCCTTTTTATTATTATTCTATTAATGATTTTATAATGTGTGTAATAAAAAAATTATTTTGGAATTAAAAAAACAGAATTATATTTTTGGGAAATATATATTTATAACTAAAATACTATTTTGATAAATTTAAGAATTTTGAAATAATATTTTTTTCATATTATATTCTAATTAAATAATATTTTTATATATATGAAAATATAATTTAGTGAAGGAAAATATATTTAATATAAGGGTCTGAAAACATTTACTATCATAAAAAAAAATACCTTTCAAAAAAATAAAATATTATTTAAATGTGTAAATTATCATATATAGAGAATTATTTTTATAAAATAATAATTATTTTTGAAATAAGAGTATTAAAATTATCCAATGGTTAATTTTCCCTAATTTTCATAGAGTCAATTTTTTGAAAAGAAAATAAAATATGGTATAAATATATAGTATTTATTGTAACATCATAATATCCCAAAAGTGATGTAATAAATATTATAAAGGGAATCCATGACCAAAAATATTTTTTACCTTTAAAATAATTTTCTTTTGATGTTATTTGATTAATTTTATATAGAGTTAAAATCCTATAATACCTATATTATATTTTATGGTTATAAACTCAATTCCTTATAAACATTACTCACTTGCAAATCACCAAGTGTATTATATTAATGATTTCAGTTCTTAGCCTTATAAAATATTTAAAACCACTAATTTTTGTATAAACTAAGAGAAAAACCTAATATAATATTTCAGTTTTGATTGTTTTATTATATAGTGTCCAAAACATACATTTATAAATTAATAATAAATTCACCCAACTTTTTTTTATAATAACTCACCCATCATCTAACACTGATTCACCAAAAACACATTGATAATGAAGTTAATCTCACTATATCTCTAAATCATTCCTCCTAATGTGTTCCAAATCACATAAGAATATCATCCCAATCTTTTAGAAGAGCCCTCTCAAGGATAAAGATCCCCTCATATTCCTTTTTATTTTAGTCACATTCTTCATATTATGCCTTTGATTTCCAATTTTTCATTTTGTAATGTTTTTTATGAAATACATTACAGTCATTATTATTTAAAATTAATGAAATTACACCTTTTAATATCATTAATTTCTCCATTGAAGCATTATGTATCCACGTTAGGCTACCAAAATTATCCAATTAATTTTACAATCCAATTTTTTTTATAGTGAATACCCATTCCCAAATCCACTCAAGGGTATTCACCTAGATTTACCTATACTCCATTTATTGGGGACATCCATTTGTGTAACAAAAACTCTATAATTGTGGTACTATATTTTATTAATGAAATTATTATGTTGAATGATCGATATGGAACTCTTATATGTGTACATGATATAAATGTGATGATGGTACATGAATTATGCAGCCCTACAATGAATTGGGTAATGTTTTAATCTCTTGAGATACCATGTATGGTGCATCGGAGTTTATCCTAAAAATAATATGTTATCATTTCACAATATTTATCCTTCACTTATTATTATGATGTCGTGTTTTATTTTTTCACAAAAATTCCAAGTTTCCTTTATTTTTTCATTTTACATTACACTTCAATATTCATGATTATGGTTATAACCCCATTTCATATCACCTTTTATTACCTATTAACTTAAATTTATTACTTTCGTCATGTTATAATTTGGTTATTCCAATACTAGGCTTTATAGGTCACCCCGTTCTTATGTATGTCCCACAGTTATCTCTTGAAATTTTAAAGAATAGGTTGAAAATAGGAGCATGTTATAGTGTTTTTAATGAATTTTAATGTATTCTGGTTTCAAGTTATTTTTTTATATATTTAATTATCCAATTACACTATTCCTCATGTTCATTTTGGGATATTATTAGGTGTATCCTTTTGTATTAAATCATGAATTTAGGATTATTAAATTTAATTGTGGTCCAAGTTGCTATCAATATAGAGTATAGTTATTTTGAGGACTAGGATTATAAGACTTTAGTAATACCCTCTGTGATATGACTAAACAAAGTAAAAAATCCCTAAATTAAGGTAATATATAGAGTTAGTGGATTCTAGGATACAAAATCTCCCTCAATATACTGCATGTTGATGTAGTTCAGACATAATTATACCTTGGTGTAACAACCCTTAAAATGGTTCCTTTGGAATTGAATTGACCCTCACACAATGCACAAAAAAGACTAATTAGTTCCTACTTGGTTTGAAACTCCTATGGGGTATGATTTGGTAAATTCACAAGCTCCTTAAAACTGATTATGAATGCAATAAAAATAACCCAAATTTTTTATGATAGGAAATAGACCATGGATAACGTATATTAAGACTTGGAAATTCATAGGTTATGGGATTTATATAATTTATGAGTTTTCTCTTCAATGTTATTAAATTCCCTATTACATGTTTAATAGTTTGAAAATTCACATCCTTAATTCTTTTTTGGATTAAGTAAATTATTAGAACATGAATCAAAAAAAATGAAAGGTTGTCTTATCATCAATTCATGAACATAAAATTCAATATGTGACTGTGGTTCTATGAATTTATTCATATAACACACATTTTTTAAGAACTATTCAAAAACTAAATCAAGATATATGGAAAAGGATCTATCAGTGAAAATTAAATAGGGAAATTATTGCACCCCAAGTAAATAAATTCTACCCAATAGATATTTGTGTGATGAAATTCTTATTGAACCTTGTCATTCCCCCTTTACTATAATTAGATTCTACTTTTGGTATGAATTGTATTTACCTATAAATAGAAAACATAAATTTTCGTGAGAAGTAAATTACCCTCTATATCATAAATTTCTCTCCAATTCTATACAACTGCGGGAATGAGGATGAATCACTTTTGTTATCATAATTTCACAAAGGTATATTATTTCATTATGAGGAATAATTTCCATCTCAGATGATTGAGACAACAGAAAATATCATCATTTATGTCATTCCCATTGTAAGGAAATATACTGACATGTTTAATGAATAATTTCCTAATCTTACTCTATGATGTGAGGTTGATTTCCCAATAAAACTATTCCCTAGATCTCTAATGATATTAAAGACTCCATTTGTAATTTCCACTACTAAAATCATGGAGATAAATAATAAACTATAGGTTAATCTAGATAAAGGGTTTATATACCCAAGTGCTTCACCATGGGGTGCACTGGTCCTTGTTGTAATGAAGAAGGATATTTCAATGTGCCTTAGCATTGATTGTCATGAGATCAACAAGGTCATGATAATGAAAAATTATCTTATTCCATGGATTGATGACTTGTTCAATTAGCCACGTGATGTATAATAATTATCTAAGGTGAATCTTCTGTCAGTATATTACCAATTAAAGGTTAATAAGGATGATATCCTCATGACTAATTTTCGTATATGGCATAGTCACTACGTGTTCATAGTGATTCCATTTATACTCATTAATAATCCACATATATTAATGGATATAATTAATGTAGTCTTTAGGGATTATCTTGATAAATTTTTATAGTCTCTATAGATTATATTCTCATCTACTCTAAAAGTAAAGAGGAACATGAGGATAATATGAATTATACAATGAAGACATTTCAAAATGAAAATTTTAATGTGAATTATAGTAAATGTGAATTTTGGATGGAGCATGTAACATTAATAAGGAATGTTACCAATAAAAAATTGATATGTTTGGATCCCTAAAAATAGAGGTAATTGAAGGATAAACTAGACAAAAATCTATAATAGAGATCCATAATTTCATTAGAATAGATGGGTACCATCATTGATATGTTATAAATATATCATTATTGTAAAACCCACTCACCAAGATAGCATGGATGGGAATGATTTTTTAATACATTAATAATTGCAAGTAGATCTTTAAAGTGTTAAAATAGAGGATATTCACAACACATATTCTCACATTACCCACTTGTGGGGAAGTATTTTTGGACAACAAGGATGATTATATAAATGTATTGGTTTGTATAAATATAAAAAAATGAGAAAGGGATAACATTTTCCTTTCTCTAGTTAAAGATCTATGAGCAGAACAAACTAATGGATGATCTAGAATTGTCTATAGTGATCTTTTCATGAAATAATTTGAAACATTTTCTTTAAGGGGATAGGTGTCCCATATATTAAAATCATAAAATCCTCAAGTAATTTTTCATAAAAAAATCAGATCAATGTGCACCAAGAAGGTGGTCATAGATGTTTAAGGATTTTTATTTTTCAGTCCATTATTATCCTGTAAAGGTGAACAGTGGGGAAGATTCTCTTGGTGAAAAAAAACTTTTAACCATAGTTGTGATGAGGATTGAAGGTGATCCAATATTCATGTAACTGAAATCGATGAACTTGTGAATAATATAAGGATATTCATCCTTAACTACTTAGAAAACAATTTTAGAGTGAGTAAAAAAGCCCCAAAATTTTGATTTTGTGATATAAAAAAATGTAGTGAATATCTCAAAGTTCAATGATTCTAAAAATGTTGTTATATGTTTAAGAAGACAAATATGATATACATAAAAACAATAACTAAATAGGGAACTTTAGGATAATACACATATGTCATCCTTATAAATTCATCTAAGAAGCACTCAGATTTATAGATTTCTCAAGAAAAATTTATTTTTGGATAACATAAAGGGGGAGTTTCCAGAAGTTTTATCTCAATGCCTGTTCTGCAAGAAAATAAAAGTTGAATGACAGAAGTCTATGGGTATGACGTAACTATTACTCATATGATTGTGTAAATGGTATAACGTTACCATGGATTTAATAATTGGACTACCCAATACATCTAAAGATAATAAAAACATCCATGTGGTATTTTACCACCTTATAAAGTCAATAAAAATTCCATTATTATCAATGAAAAATTATATCATGGCTAACTCACCCATATATACATAAGGAAGTTGGTAAGACGTCATGGAGTTCTACTCTCCATTATGTATGATCGATATCCTTGATTTTCTTTAAAGATATGGATTGGAATTAAGAAAACATTGGATACAATGTTGAGTTTCAATAATTATTTTCACCCTCAGATTGATGGTTTGACTAAGATAACCACTCAAACACTAAAGGATATACTGAGATCTTGTTAATTGGATTTCAAAGGAATTCGGGTCAGCACCTTCCCTTTTTGGAGTTCTCATATATTAACAGAATCTAATATTAGATTTAAATTTCAAATTATGATGTTGTGTATGGGAAGAGGTGTCAAAATACAATATTTTTGGATGATGTTAGAGATATGAATCTTATAGGACCTAATCATACCCAATAAATAAGATATAAGTTTCTAATTGTTCAACATCATGTGAAATTTTTACAAATTTTAATGAAATGAATTGTTGAAAATAATCAAAGATAACTAAATATTGAGGTAAGAGATAAGGTATTACTTCATACATCACAATGAAATAAATCCATGAGTTTTTCAAATAATTGAATGACTAGTCATAGACATATCGAGCCCTTGGAGATCCTTGATCACATCATATTAGTGGCCTATCAACTTGAACTCCCACCTAACCTATATGAAGTTCATGATGTGTTCCATTTATCACACTTGAGGAATTACTTAACAAATACCTCATATTTAGTATATTCATGGTTGGTACCATTAGATAATGATATTTTATATGAGGATCATCTGGGGAAGATCAAATATCATAGAGATGAGTTTCTTCCAAAAAATAAATCTTGCCTTGAAAACGTTTTATGGAAGAACCAAAAGATTGAAGAAGAATCATGTGAATAGAAATAGAATATGAAACAAAAGTACCCTCAACTATTATAGTGTACAAAGTGACATTTCTTGGGAAACTTTTCTTAAGGGGTAGAATTTAATGGCCCAAAATTTTAAAAATGAAATTTCATTTTAATTGAATAAATTCATTATAGTTATAGAAAAAAATGCATTACATTGGTTATTGTGTAGTGATATATCCTATTTGATTTAAATTACCATTAATCATCTTAACCATTCATAATATAGTCATAATGAATTAAATTTTATGATTATAATATATTAAGGTTTATGATAATGTTTAATTGACCCAAATGGAATTAGCAATGGCCTCACCCAATAGGACTATAACATATGAATCCCATTTATCAAAGATTCTTAAGAACATCTATACATCAAGATTTTACCTTGACTAATCATTAGATAATACTTTAAAACTAATTTATGAGAGAAACTTCTAATGGGATAAGTTAAAGATGGTCGAGATTATGAACCAAACCATATTCTTGGAACCACCCCATGAAAGTTCAACCACATCACACCTAACCCTTATAGAGTACGCTAGTCTAATAAGGGTTTATGTGTCAAAATCCTAGTGTTATGAAGTTTTATACTTTTTATTTAATAAAATCATTATATTTATCCCATTTTATTATTTACTTCATCAATGATTATATAATGTCGCTAATAAAAATTTGATCTGGTCATGAAGAAATCAAAATTGACTTTTTGTTTTGAAAATATTATTCTATTTAAAATAAATTTTTCATAAATTCAATAACTTTGAAATAATTTTTTTCATATAATATATTTATTGAATAATATTTATTTAGAAATGAAATATAATTTAGTGAAGCCAAATAAAATCATTATATGGGTCAGAAAACTATTACTGTCATAAAAAATTATTTTTTTAGTAAAAGTGTATTTTTATTTGAAAATGTGTATTTTAACATATATAAAATTAATTCAATAAAATAAAATATATTTATTAATGCATAATGTTAGATTTATATAATATATAATTATTCATAATTTTTTGAGATGGTCTAATTCATGGGTAAAAATTATATAAAGTATAAATATATTGTATCTATTAAAACATAATAATAGCACAAAATTTATATAAAAAATATTATAAATGGGATACATGAGAAAATAAGTTTCCCCTTTAAAATGGAGTTTTTATTAAATTTATTTTCTTAATTTCATAAACACTTATTAAACCATCCAAAACCTATTTTATATTTTATGTTTTTGAAATCAATTATTTATAAACATGACTCATTCTACCAATGGTATTTTTTAAAGATTTACATTCCTAGATATATAAAATATTTAAAACCACACATATTTAGAAAAACACATAATAAAAAACCGATTGGATGGTTTGGGGTTTTGGTTATTTTATCATATAATGTTAAAAAGCTATGATTTTTAATTAATAAATAATTCACCTAACTTCTTCTATCAACACACACACATACTCCATATACTCTTCCCTAAAAATACATTGACCATGAATTTACTCTCCATCCCTATACCTCTATAAAATCCCTCACAATGTGTCCCATGCTCTTAGGAAGCTCCTTCATAGATTTTAGAAGCTCCCTTTCAATGTAGTGAATACCCATCCCCATTTTTTATGGCAATAATTTGTGTAGTGAATACCCATCCCCATTTCCACTCAATGATAGTCACCTACATATGTATATCCTTTATTGATTTTGGAATTCAATGTAGGTAACCCCTAATAAATATTTTTTTTATTGAAGGTGATGGAGAGTTTTCTTATGTTGAATTATCTTTGTGGAATACTTATACATGTACATGATATGAATGTGATGGGTAGGCCTAGAATTATATAGCCCTCCACAGATGTGGGTAATTTTTTTCTATAATGAAATAACATTAATGTTTTAGGATTGGCTATCCTAATAATTCTATGGTAATATTTCGTAATGCTTATCCTTGACTTCAGCTTATTATTTCAGGTTTTATGTTGTCTTAATAATTCTTTGTTTCCTTGATGTTTTCGTTTTACATTATGCCATTTATATTCATGCTTGTGGTTCTAATGAAATTTATGTCACCTTAATATTCCACATTAATTTAAAGAATTAATTTCATAACATTATGTTTTGATTATTCCATTACAAGTATTTATAGAAACCCTTTCTTATGTACATACCTTGCTTATCCCTTATAGTGTTAGAAGATCTTGGTAATATAGGTGCATGTTATGGAGTTTTTAAATAATTTCATTCTATTATTATTTCAATTTACTATACTATTTATTTAATTACAAAATGAAACTAGGACTCATGATCTTCTAGGATTGTATTTACTATATCATTTTATATTAAATCAATAATTATTATTTATTATATATGTGTTTTCATACAAAATTTGGTTAAAATAATGATGTAAAATAAATAAATACCCTTTTAAAATAATAATAGGGATCATTTATTAGGTACCCAATTTGGGTCACTGATTAATTGATCAAAACAACCAAAATACCTTGGTTTCTTTAGGAATATAGGTATCTAATGCCACCTGAAGTCCTTGGACTATAGGTGGTTCCACACATTAGACTCTTAGACACCTGATCCCCATTATTAATCTCATACACACTCAAATATAAACAATAACTTTTCCTAAACTAGATAAAATTTTATGATATTCATTAAATGAAACACTACTCATTAATTAGACAAAAACATCAAATAGGATTTCATTTTAACCATATTATAATTTTCATATGATATTGTAATAATTCCTTAATCACTATAATAGAGACATGGGTAGTTAAATATTGGTTCTAAGTGAAAATTACTAGTATTATTAAACAATATACTTGTTTCACCATTAGTGTCACGATAGAGTTTATTTTATAATATATTTAGTTTTTAAGAGGTTATAATAGTTTCAAGATGTATTTTTTAGAATTTTGAAATGATATTTAGTGTTTCATTGGTTTCTAAAAGTTATGAATATCCTTTTTTGTAACCACATTTTTGTAATATTTTTGGGTAGCGCTATTTGGAACATTAGAGAATGTACTGTTAAACCATGTGTGGTAATATGGAAACCAGACATGGTGATTTTGGATGTCTAGTGTGTGTCACATGATTATAAAATGGTTTGAAAACCTGTGTAAGTAAACCATGAGATTGGTACACGGATTAATATTTTGGGATTCTCTAAATGAAACCAATTTCCCCTTCCTCTACCCTCACTATCATTGCATGACCCCCCTCCCATTTGATCCCCTCTATAGTGTAACCTCCCCTCCCTCAGATATCCCAATTCATAGAGAATCAATGTTATGTCATCATTGTTTAGGGTTTAATCTCCAAGTTAATATATCATATTCCCTTCCTAATTATAAGGAAATATCCTTAAAAATTACATACTCAAGTTAACTCAACTGGAAATCATTTTATTGCATTCCTGAAGATCTTTTTGGTTTAATGTTTTTAAAAATTAGGTCATAATTCAAACAAGAATACAAAGTAGATACTACTAGAAATGTATCAATTTTTTACCTAATAAAGATGTTTTCAATAAAACATTAATTCTTCAAAACATTCATTTTTCTTCTAATTTTCTCTTACCCATCAAAAATCCATGTGAATTTTTTTTAAAAATAAGATGAGCACAAAATGATCAGTAAGGTATAAAAAAGACAGAATCAAACTATTTTCCAATGTATACTTATAAAAATATAAAATCATTTTAATAAATATGTACTTCTCACCCAAAAAGTATAATGTAGTTTTTTCTGTAAAAACAAGATATTTCCATAAAACATAGAAAATATAAATAAAACTATAATCGTAACATGAGGATTTTCATTCTTAGTTTTACAACTCTCATGGTTATCATATGATTTGTAATCCTTGTGAATATGTTAAAATATAACCTACATGAATAACATACGATGTAACCCTCACAACTGCCTTATGGTGTAACCATCACAGTTACACATGGAATAAACATTACGTTCAGCATATAACATAAATATAACCAATGAATTATAGGGATATATAGGACCCACCCTCAAAAATAAAAAATTCCCAATAACTAGAACATAATCATAAAACAGTAAAACATTCATCATAAAATATTTCTTTTTAATTTTGTAAAAATAGAAATTTAAAAGATGACTTTTAAAGAAAATTCCCTTACCTTAGGTTTGACTTCCTTCAAACACGGTCAAATCCATTATATAATCATTTTGAAAGTTTTATAACTTTATTATAGAACTATATTCATATATTTAATACCTAATATTATATTTTTATAAAATCTTTTCAGCTTTTTCTTAATAATAGTTTTTTATTTTCATTTTTTAAGGTGAATCTATTTCATGTTTTCCATGGTTAGTTCATTATAGATCTTCATGTCAAATAGAAGAGAAACACTAGAAGTGGAATTAAATGGTATTAAAATGTTTTAATAATTTTAAATGATACCATATAACATTTTTTTATATGTTTTTGATTCATTCGATAAAATATTAATGAATAATGTTTGTTTTTTTTGGGTCGGTTTTTTTCTAAACATCACAAAAAAGTTTCATTTTGTTTAATTTTATGTATATAAATTAGTTCAATAACATTAAAAAAGATAAAATATACATATTAAAATATTTTTAAACCATAATAATGGTTTATGAAGATCCTAGATGAGGGTAATGTAAAATTAAAACATGTCATCCTTGAATGTGATAAGTCAACACATCACAGACGATGTTTTCATTTTAAAATAAAAAGGTTAGAGGAAAATAAATGATGATGGGTTGTTCAATTGAAATAATAAAATTATATTATATAAATGATAATAGATTTATCATTTGAATTTGATATGTGCAAGAACCTGGGTTTTTAGAACGGGTCAAAATCTCAACCCTATTTGAATTTTTGACTTGTTTCTGAGGAAATTGGAGAAAATTGGTAGTTTATGGAAATTTCCAGACTACACGTCATGTACTTTACGTACACACCATGTATATGTTAAGAGATTGAATGGATGTGTGCTCACTGAGTACATGTCGTGTGATGACCGTGTAGAAATTTCTTACTACACGGTGTGTAGTTTTAAACACGCCGTGTACACCTGACCGTGTGGCGACTATACATAATGTGTATGCCTATTGGCTGGGGAGAATCGTTGAAACCAAGTACACACTGTTTCTCCCTTTGTACACGCCGTGTATTCTAGCCATGTATAAGGGATATACATGTCGTGTGGGTAAGTCGGTGAGGAAGAGAAGGGAAACCAAGTATAAATCGTGTACTCATAGGTACATGTCGTGTACTCATGTCGGCAGGTTTAGAAATCATGTCGGTGGAACTCTATCCCTCAAATGAATAGTTAAATGATATACACGGTGTGTATTCCTAAATTACACTCTGTGTAGTTTCTTTTTTCACATTAAAATGGCAGTAGCCTCGTTTTCCGGAAGAACTCATATGCTCCACCCAGTTTCATGAACCAAGTCGGTCGAAGCTTCATTCTTCTCCTAATCGTCTGTATGAGACTTTATTTGAACACCAATTGATGTGTTGGAACCCCCTCGGTAAGGCCTCGATTCTAATTGAGTCGTTTTCTTTGATTTTTTTTTTAGAACAAGTTATAGGGGTTTCAGTAGTTTGGAATATTTTTTAGATCTACCACGTTTTAGACCGAATTAGAGGCTTTTACCGGAGGAGTAGAATCATACACGTCTTAGGAAGGTGGTTTATACATCTTTTAGTGTTTTCATGGTCATTTGGGTAACACGACCTTCGATGTGTTTTTGGGTATTTTGAGCGGGACCCATTTTATCAAATGTTTCATATTGAATTGAGTGTTGGACCTATAAGATGCCTTTGGGTGTGCCCTGTTACCAGTTTTTCTTGAGCGGGGCTGGGTGAGGGGTCGTTGCTCATCAGGTAATTTTGGTTGGGGGATGACAAAATGGTTTAAATTGAAATATTAATGTATTAAACTATTGAGTTTAATTTATTATGCCTCCTGTAAATGTTAGAGGCAATCAAGACCTCAGTATTGTTAACTGATTGGGTTAGGGAAATTCTAATGTTTGCATGGTTTGCCTCTTCATGTGTCCTGTTTAAATTTGTTATATATTTAATTGCTGAATTGCACATGATGGACCCTTTGGGTTGTGTTGGGGATGGCATGGATATTCTTGAGTGATGCTAATCATATGTTGGGCTCGACCCGAGTTACGTTGGGTGGTTTTGACCACGGGATTGGGCGTCATGGACGTCGGTTTGAGGCAGGATGACTGTCAGGTTGGGCATGGCCCGGGTTACTAGGATGGAGATGCCATTGGACTTGAGCGACATAGTCGCAGGGACACGAGGTTTTAGAGATGTGGTGGCTTGGGTACTATATTGGTGATTTCCGCTCACCCGGGACTTTGAATAGTGTGCACACAGAGATACTCTGTGATGAGGTGGTTTTGACCACTCGTGTGGGAAGAGGCCCCTGTTAGTTGTGTTTTAGCTATTATTGGTTTGGGTTTCTTACCGTAGGAAGCCATGTGAGAGGTGACGATCCTTCTGGGGATATCGTTGAGGATATCGGGTTGGGGGACGAGGCTCACCGTTATTTGAGGGTAGATATCGTTGTCCCTCCAGATACTTTATTTGAGGGCAGACATCACTGTTCCTCTGAATATTTATTTGAGGGAAGAAATCATTGTCCCTCTAGTTGTTATTTGAGGACATACATCACTGTTCCTCCGGGTTACTTCTTGGGCATGCCTTCGGGACGTTGGTACTTGAGACATGTGGTGTCAGGGGGCACATGGTGCCGGGCTACATGACAGAGATTCTAGCTTTGGATGAAGCAATTGAAACTCCATGGTGGCTGCTAAACACCCATGGAGTTAGTGTTTAATTGTGCATTATTTTGTATACTGTTTTCCTTATAAATGCATGACTTCTTAAACACTTATATTATGTACGCATCGTTGGGTGGTATCCTATTGAGATTTGTCTCACACCATGCACAGACCCTCCAGGACGCGTGTAGATTTTATGGATTTACGTGCAGGAAAGAGGCTAGCATCAGGAGCTCCGATGCATTAGTTATTGCTTGGAGATGGTATGGACCTTGAGGTCTTACCTAGACGGGGTTTACTTTTTGTTGTTTTATTTTTTGTATCATGCATGCTTACTTGTTGTAGCTAATGTTGGTTATCCATTGGCCACCTTTTTATATTCAGTTATTTATGAAATTCTTTGGATTCATATGTTACTCTTCAGTAGAAGTTCCATGTTATCAGCATGTTGTTGTGTTTATTTCCGCTGCTGTTGTTTATATTTACTACTTCCACTGTTTATCTATATTGATTATGCTTCCGCTCTGCGGGTCTGGTTCAAGTCTACGGAGTCTTTTAATTCGCTGCATTTTTATTATTATACTCAGACCAGTACCCTTATTATTATCCTCCGAGAGGTTAAATCCACCCCACTATACCTATAAGCCCCTCGCTACTAGTCGAAATCCTTTGGCATTTGCGGAGGTGTGCCTAAGGTTGTAACACCCGACCCATTTAGCATTGTTCGGGTGGCTGCTTGAGTTCGGGTCGTTACAAAGTGGTATCAGAGGAGTTCTTGACAGGGATTTAGTAGCAGTGTTTTGTTGGCTATTAATGAGTTTGAGACTTCTCTTTCTATTTCTGCTAGTTTTACTATTTGGGATATGGTATACTGGAGATAAGTTGTTACAGGAACTGGGTTTCTAGCTAGTGCTTGGGTGCCTGCAGCCCTAGGTATGAGGGATGGGCCAAGTTACCTTCGGTGAGAATTGCTATTTTCTTTTTCTTAGATTACTGCTTATATGATTTCCACCACATTGGATCACTTGGTGTGTAAGGATATTCATTGTGATATGTTACCCTTGGCCTGGTGCGGAATGGGAGAAATGGACCTTGGCCCGATATGGCAAGGCTTGTTTTCCTGGCCTTTGTTAGGAACATTTTTAGGGTATTTCAATTTCAGAATTGCACATATTCTTTTTGATGTGATAATACCATGTTAAAAAAAATAAATTCCCATGCCTTGTATGCTTTGAAAAGTAAATGGTGAAATTCCTGATATAATTTCTTGTAATTGCAATGTGTTATACCATGCTTTGTATATTTATATAATTGCATGTGGCATAGCATTTGGGTCTGGCTCTTATGAGAGTAGGCAGGTACTGTCGGTTTAGGTGATTTTTATCACCAAGATTGGGTAGCTCAGTCATCAGTTTGAGGCAATGTGAATTGTCAGGATGGGCATGGATCGAGGTACTTTTGATACTTGGCCTCGATAGGGGCTGGTAAGGAGGCCATGGGTTCGGGATGCCGTGGGGCGTGGGTTTCAGTGGGAGAGAGTAAGGGTTGTAGTTATGAACTACCTTTTACTACTTTATTATCTATGTTGAATGTATATTATAATATATATATATATATAGGTTGTCTGAACATTTATGGTATTTAGCAGGTTCCTCATACACGTCTCGATGGAGCGTCAAACAAGTGGGGATATAGTGTCGCGGGTGCAGGATCAGATACAGGATTCGGTACAGGAAGATCACAAGCTCTAGGTATAGGATCAGGGACAGGATCCATTGCAGGCAGGCCAGCAACCGAGTTTGGCATCATTCAGACCGTGGCTCGATGTGCAGCTCCGAGCGATCCTGGTACACGTCTTGCAGGGGATCGACAGAGGTGCACAGGGTATAGAGCCATCTATGGCATATCTGAAATGGGAGTTCCAGTCACAGCAGCCACTACTTTTTCAGGGTGAGGGTGGTCCACAGGCGGCTGAGAACTGGATAGAGAGTATGCAGATGATCTTCGAGCAGCATGAGATGCCTCCAGGGTGGAGGGTCAACCTGGCGACGTACATGCTGAGAAGACCGGCGAAGCATTGGTGGGATGTTCAAGTTCATGCTCGTAGGCACGAGGGACTGGAATGGAAGGACTTCAAGGACAGATTCTTTTTTCACTTCTATCTAGAGACACTGAGGGTAGAGAGAGCTAGGGAGTTCTTGAGTCTTCAACATGGAGACATGTCTGTCATGGAATATGAATCTACCTACACAGAGTTGTCTTTCCTTGCACCTGGTATGGTAAGCGATGACACGGCTTCGGTTAGGCGCTTCAAGGATGGCTTACGACATGCCATTCAGGTCCAGGTGAACATCTTTAGGTTAGGTTCCATCTCTGAGGCAGTGAACCAGGTTCTTATAGAAGAGGGAAACTAGAGGGATAGGCCCCAGGTTGGCCGGGTGACAGCTTCTGGTGACGGTTTGGATAGCAGGAAGCGAGGACAGGATGAGTTCCAGCAGGGCAGTCAGGCCAGGGACTCAGCTTGACCACCTCGTGGTAGTTATTCAGTGATTTGTTTTCAGTGCAGACAGCCGGGACATGTTCGGAATCAGGGCGATAGGCCTCTGAAGGATTGTCGGGAAAGTAAATAGGTCATGCATCTTGAGATGTTTTGCAGGAAGCCTTCTTAAACAACCAAAAGATAGGGACCAGGACAGACGGTGGAATTTGGAGTTGGTTCGGGTTCAGTACCAGGAGAGGGTAGCTGAGGTTCAGTTGCAGGCGGAGGACGTGACAGAGATAGTGGGACCCAGCTGAGGGGTCAGTGGCCGGTGACTGGAGTAGTAACGTTGGAAGGCCAGACATCAGGCAGTCGTACTTCATGCTAGGTGCACACTGTGGAGCTGCCAGAGGCTGAGTAGGCTGGCGAGCCGACAATGGATAGAGGTACACCACGGTGTGGCTATGAGTCCCTTGTTTCCTTCTTGGCATGACCTGTAGATGCATGTCTGTTTTGAGTGCACGTGGTGCACATGTTCTATGTGGACAGACTAGATGCTAGTCAGTGGGATTGGCACCATATCAGTGGCGTGATATATATATATATATATGTATGGGATGTGTAGCCTTCTGGGCATTGAGGATGCGGGTTACTTAAGGTGCAATGGGCATCGGGCATCGGGGATGCAGGTTACTTGAGATGCTAGGCACCATAACCTCGTGGATGTGGACACCGATGCGGTGCAGTCTACGTTGGGTTTCAGGAATGACACAGGAGAACCAAAGAGGTGTAGGGGTGATGATGCATCCTAGAAGGACTTTGCGTCCAGTGAACAGGTTAGTAAACCCTTGTTTGTTTTGATTTTTGTTGGGTTGAGACCAGGTTAGGTAATTTCTAAGGTGGGGAGCCCCTTGAGGAATTTAGCAAGGACCATTGAGACCGGGGAAGTCTGGGTTACTTTTAATGGTGTGGTATGTTTGGTTCCATCTTTAGGTTTCATTTTATATCTCGTGGATGAGATATGATAAGGTGGGGGGATTGTAAGAAGCTGGGTTTTTAGAACAAGTCAAAATCTCGACCCTATTTGAATGTTTGACTTGTTTCTGAGGAAACTAGATGAAATTGGCAGTTTTGGAAATTTACAGACTACACACCATGTACTTTACGTACACACCCTATATATTTTAAGAGAGTGATCGGTCATGTTATCACCTAGTACATGTCGTGTGATGACCATTTAGAAATTTCTTACAACACGACGTGTGGTTTTAAACATGCCATGTACCCCCGACCATGTGGCAGCTATACATGGCGTGTAGGTCTGTTGGCCGAGGAGAATCATTGAAACCAAGTACATGCCGTGTCCCCATTTGGACATTCCATGTAGTCTAGCTGTGTATAAGGGATATATATGGTGTGTGGGTATATCGGCAAAGAAGATAAGGGAAACCAAGTACACTCCGTTTACTCATAGGAACACGCCGTGTACTCATATCGGCAGGTTCAGAAAGTAAGTCAGTAGAACTCCAGCTGTCAAATGAAAAATTAAATGATATACACGGCGTGTAGTCCTAATTTACATTCCGTGTAGTTTCTTTTTTTTTGTGTGTTTAAAATAGTAGTAGCCTCGTTTTGAGGTAGAACTCATATGCTCTACCCGGTTTCGTGAACCAAACTGGCCGATGCTTCTTTCATCTCCCGATCGACTATCTGAGACCCGATTCGAACACTGATTGATGCGTTGTAACCCCCTCGGTATGGCCTCAATTCCCCTTGATCTGTTTTGTTTGATTTCTGTTCTAGAATGATTTATAGGGGTTTGAACATTTTGGATTATTTTATAGATCTACCGTGTTTTAGACTGAATTAGAGGATGTTACCGGTGGAGTAGCATCGTAAATGTTTTAGGTAGGTGGTGCATACCTCTTTTTGTTTTTTCATTGTCATTTGGGTAATGCGCCCTTCGACTCGTTTTCGGGTATTTTGAGTGGGACCCGTTTTATCTGATGTTTCTTATTGAATTCAGTGTTGGACCTATGGGATACCTTTGGGTATTCCCTGTTACTAGTTTTTTATGAGCGGGGTCAGATGAGGGGTCGTTTCTTATTGAGGCATTTTGGATGGGGGATTCCAAAATGTATTAAATTGAAATATTAATGTTTTAAACTGTCGAGTTTAATTTATTAAGCCTTCTATAATTGTTAGAGGCATTCAAGACCTCTGTGCTATTAACTGATAACCTTTGTGATAGTGAAATTCTACTGTTTGCATGTTTTTCCTCCTTATGTGTCCTGTTTAAATTTGTTATATATGCAATTACTGAATTGCACATGCTAGACCCTTTGGGTTGTGTTGTCCATGGCCCAGATATTTTTGAGTGATGCTGATTACAGGTTTAGCTTAGCCCGGGTTACGTCGGGTGGTTCTGACCACGGGATTCAGCGTCATGGCCATCCGTTTGTGGTAGGATGACTGTCGGGATGGGAATGGACCGGGTTACTAGGATAGAGATTCCATCGGACTTGAGTAACATGGTCGTAGGGACACGAGGTGTCAGAGATGTGGTGGCTTGGGTACTATTTTGGTGATTACCACTCACCTAGGACTCTGAGTAGTGTGGAAACATAGATACTCCCTGATGAGGTGGTTTTGGCCACTTGGGTGGGTAGAGGCCCCCATTAGTTGTGGTTTAGGTACTATTGGTTTGGGGGTGCTTACCGTAGGAAGCCACGTGGGAGGTGAGGAGCCTTCAGGGGATAGCGTTGAGGCTATCAGGTTTGGGGTGAGGCTCTCTGTTATTTGAGGGTAGATATCGATATCCCTCCAGATAATTTATTTGAGGGAAGACAACACTTTCCCACCATCTATTTATTTGAGGGCACACATCACTGTCCATCCAGTTATTATTTGAAGACATGCATCAATATTCCTTCGAGTTACATCTTCGGAGTGACTTCAGGACGTTGGTACTTGAGACACATGGTGTCAGGGGGCACATGGTGCTGGGATACATGACAGAGATTCTGTCGTTGGATGAAGCGGGTGACACTCCATGGTGGCTGCTAAGCACTAGTAGAGTTAGTGTTTATTTGTTCATCGCACTGTTTACTACTTTCCTTATAAATTCATGCCTGCTTAAACACTTATATTCATTATGCACCATTGGTTTGTATCCGACTGAGATTTGTCTCACACCCTGAATGGGCCCTCCGGGACGCATGTAGATTTTATTGATTTACGTGCAGGTAAAAGGCCAGCTTCAGGAGTTGGGTTGTATTAGTTTTTGCATAGAGATGGTATGGACCTTGAGGTCTTACCTAGATGGAGTTTACTTTGTTTTGTTTTCTATTATATATCGTCATGCTTACTTGTTGTAGAAACTATTGGTTAACCATTGGCCCCCTTTTTATATTCAGTTATCTATGACCTTCTTTGGATGCATGTTTTACTATTCAGTAGTAGTTCCATGTTATCAGCATGTTGTTGTGTTTATTTCTGGTGTTGTTATTTATATTTACATCTTCTGCTGTTTATCTAAATTGATTCTGCTTCTGTTCTTCGAGTCTTGTTTGAGTCTTCTGAGTCTTTTAATCTGCATCATTTTTATTATTATACACAGGACAGTACCCTTATAATTATCCTCTGAGAGGGTATAGCCTCCCCACTATTCCTATAAGACCCTCGCTAATAGTCTCCAGCCTTTGGTGTTCGGGTAGGTGCACCTAAGGTAGTAACACCCGACCCGTTTAGCATAGTTCGGGTGGTTACTCGGGTTCGAGTCATTACAATAAGTGTAGGTGTGAAGGGTAAAATAAATGAAAATAAATTGAAATGAAATTAAAAGAAAAGGGGATATATTCTTACCTCTTGAAGTTTTCACCATGGGAACCTCTTTGAGACTCTTGAGTTTGGTTTGTTATTGAGACCAAAGGTTTATTGATATGGGGAGATACATGGGAATATAATTTTTTATAATTTTGAAAGCCTTTTATTATTTGGAGGTGTGAGGAGAATGGGAGGTGATATGTGGTATTTATAGTGGAAGAGAGGGGTGTTATTTGATTATTTTATCCATTTTTTTATTATTATTTTGGCTCAAGACTATAAATATTCTAGATTTTTATGAAATAATAGAATAACTAATTAATGTGAGTTTTAATAAAAGGTACTTACATCATCCATAAATCATCTATGACTCAATAATTCATCTAATTATATTATAATTTAAATTATTGTATTTTATTATTCACCAAAAATTCAAATATTTTAGAAAAATTCTAAAAATTAGGCATAACCATTTTTTGACAGGTAGAACATAATTTTATGAAAGTAAATTATAAATAAAAAATTAATTTTTAATTAAAATCATCAATTATTCAAGAAATGCCAATTTTGAAATTATAACTGATTTTATGAAACTTTGAAAATTAATTAAGACCTGATAAATTATATTATAATCATTAGAAAACTAAATATTATTTTATGAATCTTTTTTACACAGAGATATTTTCTTTTAAGTATTTATAATAATTATATAATTATAAATAAAATTTTATGTTTCACAAAAATTACGATAGTTAATTTATCCTTTTCAAAACATTTATTTACTTATTTCAAGATATAAATTTATCACATTTTCAATTATAAGATACATAAATTTTATTTATTCTCTCATAGGTAAAGTTATAACTCTATTAGCATTGATTCCTTAATTTATATAAATACCACTTTTTCATTATACATTTATAGTGAATTTAACTATTAAATTCTATAATGGGAAAAAATTATTTTATATATACCCGGGTTATTACACTTATCCATTTCCTCACAATTTTCTCTTCCCCAACCTCTTAACCAATTATAGTTAGACCTGGTTATGGTTTTAGTCCTAAAATTTGTTCTAGTTCTTATTGTTAGTACTTTTAATGTCTTCTCAGAAAATTTTCCAATTCATATGTGGGTTTCAACCCTATTATCATCGATTGTAGATAGGTTTTCCCATGCCCGATACATTTAATTCTAGAACTATATTTTTCAGGTGTTCTAAATTAGATATTTATTTTCCAATTGATGGTATTACGTGTGTTTATTTAAATTTTAAGATAGAAACTTGTATTTATCTTGAATTTTTTATATATAAATGGGTTTTTAATGTTATAATGGATTTATAAAACCAATTTCCATGGTCATGTAAGAACCTGGATTTTTGGAACGGGTCAAAATCCCGACCCTGTTTAAATTTTTGACTTGTTTCCGAGGAAACTGGATTAAATGGGCAGTTTCTGGAAATTTCCAGACTACACGCCGTGTACTTTAAGTACACGTAGTGTATGTGTAGGTGAGTGACCGGCCATGTGCTCGCCGAGTACATGCCTTGAAATGACCGTGTAGTAGTTTCTTAATACACGGCGTGTAGTTTTGAACACACCGTGTATACCCCGACCGTGTGAGGCCATACATAGCGTGTAGGCCGTTTGGCCGGGTAAACCAGATACATGTCGTGTTCCCCATTGGACATGTCGTGTAGTTTACCCATGTATAAGGGATATACATGGCGTGTGGGTAAGTCGGCGAGGAATGGAAGAGGAACCAAGTACACACCGTGTACCCCTAGGTATACGCCGTGTACTCATGTCGGCAGGTTCGGAAAGTAAGTCGGCCGAATCTTTCCATCTTATGAATAGTTAAATGAACCAAACACGGAGTGTAGTCCCAATGTACACACCGTGTACATTCTTTTTTCTTGCTTAAAACAGGAAGTGGCCTCGTATTGAGGCAGAACCTCAATATTTTGGTTGGGTTTAGTGAACCAAGTCAGCCGAATCTTCATTTGCTTCCCGGTTCTACGTCCAAACTCCGATCAATCTTGGTTGGATGCGTTGTAACCCCCTCGGTAAGGCCTCTATTCTTCTTTTCCCGTTTTGTCTAATTTTCGTTCTAGAAAAATTTATAAGCGTTTGAACGGTATTGAATCTATTGTAGATTTACCGTGTTTTATTCCGAATTGGTGGGTGATACCGGAGGAGTAGCATCGTGCGAGTCTCAGGTAGGTGGTGCATACCTCATTTTGTGTTTTCGTAGTTGTTTGGGCGATGCGGCCTTTGGCACATTTTCAAGTATTTTTATCGGGACCCGTTTTACCTTCTTTTTCATACTGTATTGCTTATGGGACCTCTGGGATGCTATTGGGTATGCCCGGTTAGCAGTTTGCGTGAACAGGGCCAGGCGAGGGGTCGTTGCTCGTCGGAGTATTTTGGTCGGGGAAAGCCAAAATGGTTTTTAATTGAAATGTTATTGTAATAAATTGTTTAGTTTAGTTTTTTAAAGCATGTTAAATTGTTAGAGGCATTTAGGACCTCTGTGCTGGTATGGGACAACACCTGGTATAGTGCAATTCAACTGTTTAGTTGGTTTTGCCTGGTTATGTTTTCTGGTTAAATATGTTATATATGCAATTGTTGAATTGCATCTGCTGGACCCTTTTTGGGTTGTATTGGGCTTGTCCCAGTTACTCTTGAGTGATGTTGATCACAGGTTGGGGCTTTGCCCGTGTTACTTTGTGTGGTTTTGACCACGGGATTGGGCATCATGGACGTCGGCTTGAGGTAGTATGGCTGTCAGGTTGGGCATGGCCCGAGATACTAGGGAGGAAATGCCATCGGACTTGAGCAACATTGTCGCAGGGACACGAGGTGTCAGATGTGTTGATGGATTAGAACTATTTTGGTGATTACCGCTCACCGGGTCTTTCAGTAGTGTGCAGAAAGAGATACTCCATGATGAGGTGGTTTTGACCACTCGTGTGGGTAGAGGCCCCCATTGTTGCAGGTAGGTATTTTGGTTGGGGGTGCTTGCCGTAGAAAGACACATGGGAGGTGATGAGCCTTCAGGAGATGGGCGTCCCTTCAGGACGTCGGTTTTGAGACACAAGGTGTCAGGAGGCTCGTGGTGCCGGGTTACTATTTTTGGGCGTGCCTTCGGGATGTCGGTACTTGAGACACAAGGTGTCAGGAGGAATGTGCTACCGGGTTGCTATTTTTGGGAGTGCCTTCGAGACATCGGTACTTGAGACACGTGGTGTCAGGTGGCATATGGTGCCGGGTTACACGACAGACATTCTGGTGTTGGCCGAAGCAGGTGACACTCCGTGGTGGCTGCTGAGCACCAGTGGAGTTTATGTTTATTTTTGAATTGTAC
This sequence comes from Viscum album, assembly GCA_963277665.1. NCBI lineage: Eukaryota > Viridiplantae > Streptophyta > Magnoliopsida > Santalales > Viscaceae > Viscum > Viscum album. The sequence goes on along the minus strand of OY728142.1, from coordinate 509,314,124 downwards.
TGTTTACTGATTTCCTCGTAAATGCATGAATGCTTAAACACATATATTTGGTACGCACCGTTGGGTGGTATCCTACTGAGATTTTTCTCACACCCTGCACAGGCCCTTCAGGACGTGTGCAGACTTTATGGATTTATGTGCAGGAAAGAGCCCAGCTTCAGGAGCTGGGTTACGTTAGTTGTTGCCTGGAGAGGGTATGGACCTTGAGGTCATGCCTAGCTGGGTTTACTATGTTCTGTTTACTTTCCTGTATTAGCATGCTTATTTGTTATGTAGCTATAGTTGTTTAGCCCTTGGCTCCCTTTAGTATGTTGACCTGCTTTGGATGCATGTATTACTGTTTAGTAGTAGTTACATGTTATCAGTATGCTGTTGTGTTTATTTCCGCTTCTTCTGTTATTTTTACTGCTTCTGCTGTTATCTATTTTTATTATGCTTCCGCTCTGCGGGTCTGGTTTGAGTCTGCTGAGTCGTTATTTCGGCTGTATATTTATTATTATTCTCGGACCAATACCCTTATTATAATCCTCCGAGAGGGTATAGCCTCTCCACTATACCTAACTGACCCTCGCTGCTAGTCGGCAGCATTTGGAATTCTGTTAGGTGCGCCTATGGTAGTAACACCCGACCTGTTCGGCACTGTTCGGGTGGCTGACCGGGTCCGGGATGTTTCAAGGTGGTATTAGAGGAGTTCTTGACAAGGATTTAGTAGCATTGTTTTTCTGGCTACTAATGAGATTGATACTTCTCTTTTTATTTCTACTGGTTTTACTATTTGGGATATGGTAGACTGTAGATAAGTTTTTACTGGAACTGGGTTTCTAGCTTGTGCTTGGGTGCCTGCAGCCCCAGGTACGAGTGATGGACCAAGTTTCCATGGGTGGGAACTGCTGTTTGCTTTTGCTCAGATTACAGTTTATATGATTTCCTCCTCGGTGGCTCACTTGTTGTGTGATGTTCGTGATTGTGATATGTGACCCTTGACCCGGTATGGTAAGGGAGAATTGGACCTTGGCCTAGTATGGAAAGGCTGGTTTCATGGCTTTTGATAGGTACATTTTAGGGTATTTCAATTTCATAATTTCACGTATGCTTTTTGAAGTGATAATTCCATGTGAATGAAATATCAAATTCCATGCTTTATATGATTTAAAATGTGAATTGGTGAAATTCCCGATAGAACTTCTAGTTGTGAAAATGAGTATGCCATGCTTTATATTTTGTATAATTGCATGTGGCAGGATATTTGGGTCTATCTCTTATGAGAACAGGCAGGTACTATGGCTAAGGCAGTGTAACTGTCAGGATTGGGCGACTCGGTCGTCAGTTTTAGGAAACATGAGTTGTCGGGACGGGCATGGCCCGAGGTACATTGATACTTGGCTCTGTTGAGGGCGGGTAAGGAGGCCATGAGGCCAGGATGCCGTGGGGTATGGGTTGAGGTGAGGGGGAGTAAGGGTAGTTGTTATGCAATGCCTTTTACTACTTTCGTTATCTGCATAGAATATATTGTTATATATATGTATGGGTTGTCTGAACATTTATGGTATTCATCGGGTTACTCCTTCACGACTCGATGGAGAATCAGGTAGGGGATGATACAGTGCTGTAGGATCAGGGTCAGAATTTAGTACAGGCAGAGCATGAGTCGCAGGTACAAGATCAGGGGCAGGATCGGGTTCAGGATCCAGTACAGGCAGGACAGCAGTCAGGTTTGTCATCGTTTGGGTCGTGGCTCGACAAGCATCTCTGAGCGATCCTAGTATGTGTTTTGCAGGGGATTGAAAAAGGCGCGCAGAGTACAGATCCTTCTATGGCGTATCTGATGCAGGAGTTCCAATTGCAGCACCCGCCGATTTTTCAGGGCGAGGGTGGTCCGCAGGAGGCCGAGAACTAGATAGAGAGTATGCAGATGATTTTTGAGCAGCTTGAGATGCCTCTAGGGTGGAGGGTCAAGCTGGAGGCGTACATGCTGAGAGGACCGCTGAAGCGTCGGTGGGACGTACAGGTTCAGGCTCGTAGGCACGAGGGACTCGCATGGAAGGACATTGAGGATAGGTTCTCTGAGAACTTCTACCCGGAGACACTGAGGGCAGAGAGAGCTCGAGATTTCATGAGTATTCAGCAGGGAGACATGTCTTTCATTGACTATGTAGCTACTTTCATAGATTTGTCTCACTTTTCACCTGGTATGGTGAGCGATGATGCAGCTAGGGTGAGGCGCTTCGAGGATGGCTTTCGACATGCTATTCGGGTGTAGGTGAACATCTTCAGGCTGAGTTCTTTCTCCAAAGCGGTGAATCAGGCACTCATATCCGAGGGCAACAAAAGGTAGAATTCTTGCGTGGGTAGGACGACAGCTTCGGGTAACGGTTCAGACAGTAGGAAGCATGGACGGGATGAGTCTTCATAGGGCAGCCAGGCTAGGGATTCAGCTAGACCACAACGTGGGAGTTCTTCGGCGATTTTTTTTCAGTGTGGACAGCCGGGACATGTTCAGGTGCAGTGTGATAGGCCTTCGAAGGAGTGTCGGGCTTGTGGATAGGAAGAACATTTGGAAAGCTTTTGCAGGTAGCCTTCTCAGATACCTAACAGGTAGGGACCGGGACAGACTGTAGCATCTGGTGTTGGTTCAGGTTCGGTACACGGAGAGGGTAGTCGAGGTTCAGTTGTGCGCGGAGGTTGTGATAGAGATGGTGGGACCCAGCTGAGGGGTCAGTGGCCGGTGACTGGAGCAGCATCAGGAGGTCAGGCATCAGGTAGCTGTGTTTCAGTCCAGGTGCACGCCGTGGAGCTGCCAGTGGCTGAGAAGGTTGTTGAGCCGAAGACGGTTAGAGGTACACCGTGGTGTGGTCGTGATAGCCATGTTTCTTTTTTTGGAATGACCTATAGAGGCATGTCTGTTTTGATTGTACGAGGTGAACAGGATCTTTTTGGATTGACTATATGCTAGTCAGTGGGTTGGCACCATCTCGGTTGTGTGATATATATATATGTGTGTGTGTGTGTGTGTGTGTGTGTGTGTGTCTGAGATGCGTGGCATCAGGGCATCGTGGATGCAGGTTACTTGAGGTGTCGTGGGCATCGGGGCATCGTGGATGTGGGTTACTTTAGGTTTTGTGGGCATCTGGGCATCGATGATATGGGTTACTTGAGGTGTTACGCACCAGGACCTCATGGAGATAGACATCGATGCGGTGTGGGCTATGTTGGGTGTCAAGACGGACACAAGATCGCCTATGTGGCACAGGGGTGACGATGCCTCGCGGAAGGACTATGCATCCGGAAAATAGGTTAGTAAACCATGTTTTCTTTACGATTTGTTGGTTGAGACTGAGTAGGCAATTTTTAAGGTGGGGATCCCCTTGAGGAATTTATCCAGAACCATGGGACCGGGGGAGTACAGGTTGTTTAACTGGGATGAGTGTGTTTGGTGCCATATTTGGGTTTTGTTTTGTAGCTCGGGGACGAGCTACGTTAAGGTGGGGAGTTTGTAAGAACCCGGGTTTTTGGAACGCGTCAAAATTCCAACCTTGTTTAAATTTTTGACTTGTTTCCGAGGAAACTGGATTAAATGGGAAGTTTCTGGAAATTTCCAGACTACACGCCATGTACATTAAGCACACGCCGTGTATGTTTAGGCAACTGACCGGCCATGTGCTCGTGGAGTACATGCCATGCAATGACCGTGTAATTGTTTCTAACTACACGGCGTGTAGTTTTGAACACGCCGTGTATACCCTCGACTGTGTGAGGCCATACATGGTGTGTAATCCGTTTGCCTGGGTAAACTAGATACATGTCGTGTTCCACATTGGACATGCCGTGCAGTTTAGCCGTGTATAAGGGATATACATGGCATGTGGGTAAGTCGGCGAGGAAGGGAAGAGGAACCAAGTACACGCTGTGTACCCCTAGGTACACGCCGTGTACTCATGTCGTCAGGTTCGGAAAGTAAGTCGGTGGAATCTTTCCATCTTATGAACAATTAAATGAACCATACACGATGTGTAGTCCCAAAGTACATGCTGTTTACTTTCTTTTTTTCTCTTAAAACATGCAGCAGCCTCTTATTGAGGTAGAACCTCAATATTTTGTCCAGGTTTAGCAAACCAAGTCGGCCGAATCTTCATTTGCTTCCCGTTTCTTCGTCTGAACTCCGATCTGATCTTGGTTGGATGCGTTGGAACCCCCTCGGTAAGGCCTCAATTCTTCTATGGCCATTTTGTCTGATTTTCATTCTAGGACATGTTATAAGAGTTTGAATGGTATTGAATCTTTTATAGATTTACCGCATTTTAGACTGAATTGGTGGGTGTTACCGGAGGAGTAGCATCATGCGAGTCTCAGGTAGGTGGTGCATACGTCATTTTGTGTTTTTGTAGTTTTTTGGGTGACACGGCCTTCACCACATTTTGGGTATTTTTAGAGGGACCTGTTTTACCTGATTTTTCATATTTTATTGCTTATGGGACCCCTGGGATGCTTTTGGGTATGCCCGGTTACCAGTTTGCGTGAGTAGGGTCGGGCAAGGGGTCATTTCTCATCGGGGCATTTTGTCAGGGGAACACCAAAATGATTTTTAATTGAAATGTTATTGTTATAAACTGTTTAGTTTAATTTATTAAAGCCTGATAAATTGTTAGAGGCATTTAAGAACTCTGTGCTGGTATGGGACAACACCTGGAATAGTTCAATTTGACTGTTTAGTTGGTTTTTCCTGGTTATGTTTTCTGGTTAAATATTTCATATATACAATTGCTGAATTGCATCTGCTGGACCCTTTTTGGGTCATATTGGGCTTGGCCCAGTTACGCTTGAGTGATGCTGGTCAAAGGTTGCGGCTTTGCCTGGGTTACTTTGGGGGGTTTTGACCACGGGATTGGGTGTCATGGAAGTCGGTTTGAGGCAGTACGACTGTCAGGTTGGGCATGGCCAGGGATACTAGGGTGGCGATGCCATCAGACATGAGCGACCTGGTCACAGGGACATGAGGTGGCAGATGTGTTGGTGTCTTAGGACTATTTTGGTGATTACTGCTCACCGGGATTTGAGTAGTGTGCACACAGAGATATTCTATGATGTGGTGTTTTTGACCACTCGTGTGGGTAGAGGCCCTCGTAGTTGAAGATAGGTATTTTAGTTGGGGTGATTTTCATAGAAATCCACGTGGGAGGTGAGGAGCCTTCATGATATGGGCATGCCTTCGGGACGTCGGTTTTGAGACACGAGGTGTCAGGAGGCTCGTGGTTCCGGGTTACTATTTTTGGGTGTGCCTTCGGGACGTCGGTACCTGAGACACGAGGTGTCAAGAGGCACGTAGTGATGGGTTACTATTTTTGGGCGTGCCTTCGGGATGCCAGTACTTGAGACACATGGTGTCAGGTGGCACATGGTGCCGGGTTACATGACAGAGATTCCAGCATTGGCCGAAGCATGTGACACTCCATGGTGGCTGTTGAGCACCAGTGGAGTTTGTGTTTATTTTTACATTGTACTGTTTTACTACTTTCCTTGTAAATGCATGACTACTTAAACACATATATTTGGTACGCACCGTTGGGTGGTATCCTACTGAGATTTTTCCCACACCCTGCATGGGCCCTTTGGGATGCATGCAAACTATATGGATTTACGTGCAGTAAATAGGCCAACTTCAGGAGCTGGATTACATTAGCTGTTTCATGGAGATGGTATGGACTTTGAGTTCATTCCTAGCTGGGTATACTTTTTTCTGTTTACTTTCATGTATTAGCATGCTTATTTGTTATGTAGCTACAATTGGTTAGCCATTTGCGCCGATTAGTATGTTTAACTGCTTTGGATGCATGTTTTACTGTTCAGTAGTAGTTACATGTTATCAGGATGATGTTGTGTTTATTTCCATTGTTGTTGTTATATTTTCTGCTTCTGCTGTTATCTATTTTGATTATGGTTCCGCTCTACGGGTCTGGTTCGAGTCTGCTGAGTGGTTTTTTCCGCTGCATATTTATTATTATTCTCAGACCAGTACCCTTATTATGATCCTCCGAGAGGGTATAACCTCCCCACTATACCTAATAGTCCCTCGCTGCTAGTCGGCATCCTTTGGTGTTCATGGAGGTGCGCCTAAGGTAGTAACACCTGACCTGTTCGGCACTGTTCGGGTGGCTGGCTGGGTCCGGGATGTTACAGGTCATGCATACAAAGATGTTTCAATGAATCCCAGTTGGAATTTTAAATATTATTTTGGGGTTAATAAAGGTATTCTTGACCATTATAGTGGATTTACAAATGTTTTACAATGCATTTAAAGGCATTATTGTTTTAAAATATTATGTGTAAATTTCATGAACAATGATTAATATTTAAAAGATGTGGAAACATGGTTTTAATCTTGTCTTTAATTATTTAATGTGATTTCAAAATTATGGTTCTTTTTAGAATATGTTGTTTAATTGGATTACCGTGTTGTAGTTTAAATGGAATGTATATATATTTTTTGATAGTTTTTTAGTGAAATGTGTTGTTTTATGTATTTTTACACTATTTGGGGTACTAAAATAAATTTGGTGGTGACATTTGAACTATTAGGGGATCTTTTAAGTATACAAGTTAGTTAATTTACTAAAACATTTAAAAATTTACCTCATTATTTTGTTTAAATATTTTTAATAAATATATTACAAGGGTTTGATTTTAATTAATTGTTAGACGTCGGACTTTAAACCATTTAGATTTGAATTGTAATCCTAAATATATTTTTTATAAAGGACCATTTTTCACTATAATATGTTTTAGAAAATTGTTTGATACCATCAATTGATCTTGTGTGACTGTGATTCCTATTATGTTTTGTTACCCCTTAGGGATATTAAGTAATTATTATAAATATTATTATCCTCACACTTGGATGTAAAAATGTTATATTTACTGATAGAGTGCAGGAGGTGGTGTGTGAGTTACTTTCAAATGATTTATATTTTTTTTGGGATTATTTATTACTCAAATCAATTTATTCTATCATGGGACTCCTAAGAATATATTAGTTGACATATATGAGAGAAACCCCAAGATTATAGTACTAAGTTGACTAGGGAATGCTTCCCAGCTACAAATTATTGGTAATACCGATAGGGGTTGTGGGTTTTATGGGCTTCAAACCATTTTTCTTCCCATAGTAGTGAAGTATCTCCCATGATGTTTATATATGGATAGTCTGATGGTATTACTTGGGATGTGTACAGGTTCAGTAGTGCCATCCTAGGATGATTATCTTCTGGTCAACCCTTTATTACTATAGCCATACTAAATTTCCTATGATATTAGATACTATTTTAGTATTATTAAGGGGATTTCATTTGTTTATTGATTGAATCCCTTAAACATTGTATTTTTATTCACAGTATGTACCCTTTACCCATTTTGGCATGTTTGTGATGTATGTATGGTTATTATGAATTGTTCAACATTTATGGGTTGGGGTTTCCTTCTTAAAATTATTTAGTAAATGATTTCAATAGTGTGGTATGTTTAAAATATAAAAGTTGTGTTGTTTTTAGAGGGTCTTTTAAAAAATATTTTTCAAAAATTTCAAATAAATTGAAGGTTTTCATCATTAGTTTTTAATGTCAATTTTCTTATTTAGAAAACAGTTCTGAAGAAAGTACTTGATTTATGGGTTTTATTTTAAATATTGTTTTTGGCTGAATTATACTCATTTTCATTCGATGGTTTTTACCTAGTTTTGAGAAAAGGTTTTGGTTCCACCATTCTTTTCATCGTTTTAATAAAGGTAAATGTTTTTGTAAATAAAATTTATGATAATACGGTTTGTTTTATTTAAAGAGAATACAAAAAACCTGTTTTATATATATATATTTAAAACTTGAATGAAATTTGTTTATAATTAATATTTTGGTATGTAGTATTGTGTTTGGTATCCTTATGAGCATGCTTATTCTTGTGTATATTTTAAATATTTATTTTTGGGACTTGTTCCATAACTTGATTACTCTTAGAGAGTTTATTGACTTGGGGATTTAAGATTAGTTGTTTATTTTTCTTATTTATTTTTCATACTAAATTTTCTTAGTAGAACATTACCACATTTAGTTATGATTATTGGTGGATACACATTATATATGTGAATACTAGGGATACATTTGATTATTTCTTTTATATATAGATTTAGGGGTAATTTGTGGGTTCTACATTGCATATGTTGGTATATTCTTATGTATTTTTGTATATCATATTTTGTATGGATTTACATCTTATGGATGAGTCATACCAGATTTTCTATTGAATTTATAATTGTGATTTAACTCTTATTTTAGGTAAAATAATTCATTTGTGTTATCCTTTGATTCCCAAACACCAATTTATAGCCTATAGGGATCATGAACAACATTAGGCTAGTGGTGGGTCAGGTCAAGCATCAATTCAGATGATAGATGACTCATTAAAAATGGAATCATAGAATAGGTTCTTCAGTGATGGCCATGGTTCATGAGTAGAATAATTGTTCTTTGGGTTTTCATTGTATGATGGAGTTATAATTTTTTTGGAACTCGATTGGTGGGTACATGGAGAGTATGGGTAGCTATTTCTTACATGGGCCTTGAGTTTCCAGGGGAAGTGTGATTTGAATTTTTAATTTTGGATGTATTAATTATTATTAGTGTTAGTGGTTTTGATCATCATTGTAATAGTTTAATTTACATAGTGTTTTTTTTTTTGAGTTTTGGGATGGAAAGTAAAAATGTGTTTGTGGAAGAGGATTTCTTATGAGGCTTGATAAAATGGACATTAACCAAATACTCATTCTAAGGCATCTTTAGAAATTTTGTGTTTGTTTTCTCTGTTCCTTTCAACCACATGGCCATGTAAATCATAGATCTATATCCCATTTTGTATTGATATTGTTTCCACCTTTTAGTTACACCCCATTATTGGAGTTGAATTCAAGGGATAATTTTGATTTGATGACAAGTGTTTGAACATGTGGTGTGACTCCATTTGTTTCGTTTTGAAAATTATTTTTCAGTTTGATAGATGATTTTATGAAAAATGATTTATTTTTTTGAAAATGGGATTTTTTTCATGCTTGTAAAGTGAAATTAGAGTTAGGTAAGGTTTTGGTTTTAAAATTACTTGATTTTTTATCAAATAATAAAAAACTGTTTCGGATATAAATAGTTTTTAATGGTATGTTCAAGGGGTTTTTGAAACTCTTAGGGTGTTTTTAAAATGGTTATTATTTTCATGTAATGAAAAAATATGGTGAATAATTTTTAACCATTTTAATAAGATGATAAGTGTATTGAAATGGGGTGGATTTTATTTTAATGTTTCTAATTATAGAAATTGGATTTTGTCTCATTATAAAATGTGAGTAGCTTTTAAAATGTGATTGGTTGTATTTAAAATTTTGGACTATTTTAAAATATTTTTTTCGTTTGTAATTTTCTTTGGGACCCCATGTTAATGAGTTATTAATTTTTAAAGGAATACATTTGAAAAATGTTCTTTTGAATTGCATGAATTGGGAATTGGATTTTTATCTCTTATGTAAACTTGGGGTCGTTTATTTTTTATTTGGAAACAAACCTAATATGGGGTATGAATTTATTTATATAATTTATTCATTCCAAAAAGGTCTTAATTTATGGTATTATATTTATTCCTATTCTAATTGGTGTGTCATTGAATCATCCAAGATGTTGTTGTCGTGCAGTATTCTTGAGAATCTTGTTGATTGGGTTGTGTTTTTGGGTTCTTTTTTGGGATACTATGTTAGGTAAGGCTTGTCTAGATATGTGATTAAATTTATGATGAGAGATTTTTTTGATATTTTAGGTGTATTTTTTCCCTTGGCATGATGGTTGGTTTTAAGGATTAGTGCTTGATGATTTTACAGCTATGTATCCTTGAGGTGGATTTGTTTGTTGTTCCTTGTATGATCTTTTGAGCTGATCTATTTGACTGTTGGTTTTTCAAATTTGATCATTACTCTTGTTTTTATGTCATGTGTGGTGGATATTGGTAATTTTTACATTGATGTGGGGGTCTTTTATGAGTTACATTAATTTTTTGTATGTGGGATGTCTTTTGGTGGGTGATTTGTGAGTTTAGTACATGTTTTACATAAATAAAGATTATGCTTGAGTAGTGTCAGTTCAGATCTGAATGGGTTCAATATGAGAGTCTATCTGAAGTATTAATTTCTTGTTTTCACTGCCTTCTCTCATTTTGTATCCATGTTTAGATCCCATTTCATTTCCTTGTTTGATTTATGTGTTTAATTAATTCTTTCTATGGGTTTTTTATATGTGAGGTGCATATAAACTGGGTCACATAATATTTGGATATATCTAGGATGGAACTCCATTTTGGAGTAGAATTAGTTTTATAGATATCTATGGTTAGTGTAATATGGTTTCCTTTTTTTTTAGTTTGTAAATAAATGTTATTATTCATTAGTGGAATCCCCTTTAAGGTGGTTATCATTACTTCACCATTTTAGTTCAACAATAAATAGTAGAGAGACCCATGTTGGATATCTATTTTTTTCAATGCACTTGTGTAATGGTTGTAATTTCGATTTTACATGAGATATTTGTTCATGTTAATTTATTTTTATGGAGCTTTGGGATATGGATCTCTGAATGTGTCTGTTATCTTAGAGTCTCCTTGAGTTTTACTTTTATTTCATTCTAATTTTCATTAAATAATATTTCTATGGGTATAGAGTGTCATGGTAGGGAAAATTATGACACCCTATTTTTTACAATATTAGATATTTTTTATGAAATTTTATATTATTTTGTGTTTTCATGATATTCTAGGTACTTTAGGATATAATTTCATGAATTTTTAAATTTTCATGGGCCTCATACTGGTTGAGAATGGTTAATATTAACTATATGACAGTTGCATTTTTAAATTCTATTTTGGATAGTTTAATTTGTAATGGTTATAAAATAGTTTTTTAAACCATGAAAGGTCCTAGGGGATGCCATGTAGGGTAATTTACGGTGTCTAGTGAGTATCGTTTGGTTACCGCAAGGTTTGGAAAACCATGTGTGTAAGAAATAAATGTTCATTGGGAATTAAAATTTTCTAATCTTTATATTATTATCTAAAAAATAAATAAAACCCATTACCGCTTCCTCTACCCCTTAGCATCATCTCATTCCCCCTATCGATCCCCTCTATGGTGTGAAATCCCCCTGTATCTCCCTCTTCTTGTAAATTTAATGTTATTCCTTCGTGGTTTAGAGTTAAATCTCTAAGGTAAGATATCCTCATTCCTATCATTTGTATTTTTCACTATTTAGAGTCAAATATCTAAGGTAATATATCCTCATTCCTATCTTTTATATTTTTCATGGTTTTTTCCTTACCCCTTCACTACACCACTCTTAGATGAATGCTTGGTAGTGGTTTGGTTAAAAAAAAATTGGTTCTTATTCTAGGGGGAATGTGATGTCTTATATGGACTCTATTAACGCAATATATGAGTTTTGGATTGATTTCCCCTGATGCCATGTAGGTTTTCTCCTGCCCAAAACTTTTAGTTATAGAACTATTTATTGTTTGAGTGAAACATTTATCATATAATCTAAAATGATTTTATTATGTGTTTTATTGAGATTGTAATATTAATACATTGTTTTATCTTGATTTTATTCAAAATTGAAGGGTTTTTTATATTTTAATGGATGGTTTAAAACTATTTTCACTTTACATGAATAGAAAAGTTTTAAAAAATTGCTCGATTAGAATATAAAAAAATATATTTGGTTTATTAAATAAATCCATGAACTCTATGTTAAATTTTTTATTGATTTCAGACATTAAGGGTGATACTTATTTAAAATATGGACTGTGAATTACATGAAATATGTTTAAAGTTTTTAATTCATAGAAGCTTGGTTTCAAGACACTTATTGATTTTTTATTTTAATTTCAAGATGATTTTTCTTTTCAGCTTTAGGATTTTACCTATAAATTCAAGTGGTACATGAAATTCTCTGTATCTATAATTTCATAAAGCCTTTTTATCAGTGAAATATAATATTTTATGTGTTTTAACGTGGTTTTGTTTTTTCAACTAAATTGGAAAGTGATTTTTGAACCTTTAGGGGATCTTTAATGTGGAAAATTGAGTTGATTTCAAAAATGTTTTCAAAATTTCTTTAATTTATTATTTTGGAAAGATATTTAAGAAATGGATTCAAATGGTTTGTTCTTAAATAATATTTTGATGTTGGAAAACATTTTTGAAATCAACTAGACATATGAAAGTGTCAATATTTTGAATAATGTAGTAGCGTGTGTTGTACGTAACTTTGAGTTCTAACACACACAACAACCAATCAAACTACCCATTATGAATAGTAATACCTACTTTTTGATATTTTATAAATTTTATCCTTCAAAGTGAACTTCATTTTTGGATTTTTAATAACGAAATTAGCTAAGGTTGAATTTTTGGTACTTTTATGATAACATTCATATTTTGATGAATAGTGAAAATTACTAAATTTTAATTAAAATCAACTTTTTTATTCGAAATAATTAATAGTGATATATTATGAATTTGAGTGGTTTGAAAGTATAATTAGATTATATTTTGACCATTTAATCCAATTTTGGTCATGGGACATAATTTCACATTTAAACTAGACATAAGCAAGTGTCAATATTTTGATAGTTATTATATCTTAAAAACACATGTTTTATTTTGACAATGAAATTAATATTAAATTAATTTTTTCCAATTCAGTGTTTTGAATTTAGAAAAATGAATTCTATATTTATAATCATCTGGTCCAAATTTTGTAAATATGTAACTTTTATTTTTAGAAATTTTTAATAATTACTTCGGTAAATTTTTAATTTACCATGGTTAAAGGGTAAATCAGGTAAATAAGGGTAAAAAATAATATTATAATATTATTAAATTACCATAAAATGTGTCCTAACCCTATTTGAAGATAAATTTCCGACCATGGGTATCTTTGGGTTGATTTTGGGACCCCATGGAGCCACTTGTAAGTGATAATGACACTGTATATTAATGAAGTTAAAGTAAATACAAAAATGACATAAACATATATCATTTAGTAAAACAATTTTACATAGGGTTATACATTTTATCTCTTCAACTATAAATATTCATTAGATATCTAAAAATATTTCTTACATAATGGTATTTTATTTATATTATTTAGACATTAAATAAATATAATTTATTTATGACATAATTATGATACAATGATTACCTAATTAAAGAAAAATTAAAATAAATGATATTATAAATTTCCAAATAAATGTAATTTGAGACTTTTTATGAATTACACTAAATTTATAGTTTAATATTACGTTTTAGGGTTTTTTATATTAATTTTTTTAGAATTAATAATGCTGTTATGAATTTAGAACAAACAAAATACCAAATAGTGTCAAAACTGGCATAAAAGAGTTTTTAAAACAAATATTATATTATTAATTGACATTATATTCTTAAAAATATATGGTTCTTAAAAAGGACTTATATAATGATAGGTGTATCATTAATCAACCAATTGAGGTTCACTTGGATATATATAGTAATTTTATTAACCATATTATTTAAAATACAAAGCAACATGGTAAATGTCAAACTATTTAACTAAGAGTTAAATATAAAAGATAAAGTTAATATAGTGACCCAAAACTATCTAAAACCAACTGGTTGAGTGTATTTAGACCCATACCAACATTATACTTTAAATAATCTATTATGGAGCCATTATATACTGAAAATGATTTCATTATAAAATAATATTTCTAGCTTTTCCTAAGGTGCCCCTCACCCCTCTTATAAAAGGGAACTCCCCCTTCTATTTAATTCACACATTCAATGCCATTTGGATCGGAAAAACCCTTCCCAAATACCCTCTAAATTGTCCTCCCTTCATCCTAGAGGCACTACTTTAGTCAGAAATCCCACCTAAGAAGCCCTTTTGATCAAATCAAAAGGAAGAACCCGAATAAGAGAGAATAATTTCACCACCCTCTTTCATGTTCTTTCTTCTTCCACTTGTTCATTCATTGTTATTTCCATTCTAAAGTAATAACTCCAGTATCTTCTATATACTTTGATGTTATTATAAATATGGTACATCCATATTCATTATTCTATCCATCCTTTTAATGATATGTCACCATACGTGGGTACGTACGACTTTCCTTCTCCACGTCGTGGTGTAATTGTTATTCAATACATTATTATTTGGATGGATATAATAATGATGTGTAATTTATTTAGATAATGAAGATAACATGATAATTATTATTTATATATGATATACTATCCAATTATATATTTTTTTAATATCAAAAAAATGATATTATTGCTCGTGCGTACGTACGGATTACCGTCTCCACGAACGCGATGAGATTCATTCCCCATTGTATCCATTCAAGACTAATTTTCATTTGATGATTAAAAATAATGTTTAAAGACTTTATATAATTATGTATATGAATAAGATACATCCCATCCATAAAAAATAGGACTCACATAACAACGAATATAATGGAAAATGAATCCGTTAACACCTGAAACGACAATAATACTAAGATATTATTAACAAAGCAATGTTAAAAGATCATATATGATATCATATTAATGTATATTATTGTTTTATAATTTAATAACAATTATTTAAAAATTATATAAGAGGTTAACCTACCCTTGACCAATGGAAATTACAAGTTAAGGTTTAATTTCATAATCTCTTCATTATCCGAGGTTGTTTAGATTATCTACTGGGACCTCTTTATAATCCACATCTATGTTTCTTAAAAATGTATTTCAAAACATTCTTAGTATTTTATAGACTATGGGTTAAAGTCATTTATACCCTTGTTTTATTTTTATTAATATGTTTATAACGTAATCTTTCCGTTGTTTTCCAAACAAAGTCCTTTTTATCCTTTTCAACAAAATTAAGGTAAGATTGTCTTTTTTAACTTATACGGCGGGTGTGGCTATTTTCCGCCATTATAAAATCATCAAAGCTTCCCTTACAAGATTATAAAAATATTTTCAAAGTAAATGTTTTATTTTATAATTATGTGACTTTTAAATGATTTCAAAAATAGATATTTCTTTCAAATAGTTTTGATTTCATCTATGTCAACATCCTTTGATAGATTTTAAGCTTATTTGATGTTGATTTATTATAATACAAACCATCCATATAGTATTGATGGTTTTTGGATATGTTTGACTGTGGATGTGTTATTTTTATACCATTCATGGTTTATGGATAATGTATTGACATTTCATATTCTAGTTTTAATACGAATGTTTATGTTATGTTTAAACCTGTTCATATGAGGAATGCATTGGACTTATTAAGTGATGGGTGGAGCCCGATATAGCTCCTCGGTGAATCGGTAGGTCTCATGAGACAACTAGATGTGGAATTGGCCGAGGACTTTCCAAATTTGTTATACGGTTTTCACCAAGGACTTAATCATTTTTAGATGTCTTGGCCGAGGCCTTGAAAAAATGATTCAGAATGTATGGCATTATATATTCCTTCATTTTAAAAATAATATTGATGGTTCATGTGGTTATTCAACAAGTAGAATACCCATGACTATGTTTTATTATGGAATTATTTACTCATCTCATATTCTTGACATAAAAGTGTTCATGATTATTATTTTTAAAGGCATGCGTTTTCAATTATTCAACATGCCTAATATTTATTTTATCTTCCTCTATATTTCTTACCCTTACTGAGCATTTGAGCTCACCTATTTCTTATGTTTAATTTTCCCAAGATTCCAAGAAGTGTATTATGATTGATATGTAGGGTTAATCTAAAGGTAATAATGGCGTTCTCAATGAACTATTTATGATTTGTTTTATGTTTGAAATTGTAATGTAAAGTTTATGTATGTAATTAATTTCCCAAGACTGCTAAACCGATCAGTCCTTTGGGACTTGATTCCTTGTAATCATGCCAATTTATTAAAATAATTCACCGGATCTGGGTAACTAGGGATGGAGGGTTACAGTTGGTATCATAGAAATATTAGTACAAACCTTGGAAACTAGATTTAGATAAACTCTGATTAGAGCACATAGCCCTAAGATAGACTTTGAAGATTAGTATAGAAGAACTTCCTAGAATTTTGGTATTGTAGATATTTTGGGATTTTTCCGAGCAATACATCCCTGTCTAGATACGAGCAGGTAGAGGTGGGTTTGGCACAGATGTACCTAGGGGTAAAACCTGAAAACACCGCTTTGAGCTAGACTCGAACAGAAACTAGTGCACGACAACGGGCCTTGCTGTATTATTGGTTACGACACTCCCTGGGGATATGCTTAGGATAATTGACATTCTCATTACAAGCCATTATGAAGGATTTGGGAGTAAATACTTTATCAAAGAAAACATTTTTGTGATTATGGATTATATCCATAAACTGTTCAATTTAGGTTAGGTATTTTACAAGTTTGAAATTATTCATTGAGATTCATAAACTGACTTAGTGTATGCCATTGTTTAGAAATGGTGCCTTGTAGAAGGAATGAGAACTCAAGAAATATGTTTGATCCAAAGAGTAATAAGGATCAAATATTTCATGGTATTAAGAAAAAATTTAGAAGGGAAATAGTCTCTCACATATTCTCAAAATATGATGAAATAGTATCATGTGTTAATAAGATAAGTAATGAATTTTCTGAGTCCTATGTGTTTGAAGGGAAGTAAGAGAAGAAAAGGATGGTAGAGAGAAAGATTGACAAATTGTATAAGGGAAAGAAGGATTTCCCCATATGTGATAAATATGGAAGGAATCACCTTGGAAAATTCTTAGAGTTAATGGGGGTTTATTATAAGTGTGGAGAAAAATAACACTAAGTACATGATTTCAAGGGTGAGAAAAAGGTTTCAAATGTACAATGCTTCATCAGCAAGGAGTTGGGACACTATGTGAATCAATGTCGAAATCATCATAGTATACCCCAAATGCTGCTTTTGGATAAGAATCAAGTTATGATACTCCCAAAGATGAAGAGGAATGACTAGGAGTTCTTATGTTGTTATTAAAGTATTGTGTAGTTTGAATGTTGTATCAACGATGTACTGGTTATATGAATTATGGAGAAAAATAATGATTGTACTGTAGTGCGATTTTATTGAGGATTTGAGATTATAAGGTTCTAAGATAAGTAACTTAATAGTAAGCTACACTTTTTGGAAAATACATTGTTGAAGGAAAGGTAATCTTTAATATGGTCCTGATAATGAGGTACTGATTTTGGAATAAGAGATGATTGATTTGTGTAAAATATATTGGATATTCTTGACTTCCATGGAACAAATTAATAGTTTTTTTATTTCATCATTGTTGGAATATTCAAAATTTATGGATATAAGAAATATATCCAGTATTACATAAAGTATAAGAGGGCATTAATGTAATCAATAAGGTTTTATGGTTATTCAGGGTGTTACCATGTTTTAAAATAATACATGATGAAGGTGTTCACATGTAATTATGTGGCCAAAAGGATCTTTATTGTGTTTACCTTTCTTATAAATTTTGGATTGTGAGTTTGGACAAAAGTATTTTGGATAATTCTAGATTAATATTATTTTTTGAATTTCCATAAAATGACAACCTCGAGGTAGGGTGGCAAACCATCGCGTCTGGAAAGGCCACGAGAATTGAACTCACAACTGAAGGGCGACAAGGGTGTATAACCTACCACTGGCCCATGTGATGTCCAAGATTGAATAATTTAGTTTTTTTAAAATTTCTGGTAGATGAATAATAGATTCATTTTTTTGGTACCCTATACGAATAAGATAAATAGAATAATTTTTTAAGTTCTATTATCCTTTAGAGTGAATGATGAGTTTGTGGTAGAAATTACTTAAAGGGTGGATATCTACTTGTCAAGTATATATATATTTTTATTCTCTTATTCTATGAAGAAATTAATTCTTAAACTTTTTGTAAGGGATTTTAAAACTAAAAATGTGTTATCCTAATACCTTATGTTTTGTTGAACAGATGATATTTTAAATCATCATAGATTGATCGCATTGAGGCCCTCAATTCTACAATTGTTTGTGATTGATGACATCAATCACTCCCTATAAATATTTATGTTTTCCTCCAATTATGTGTCTCTAATTTTCACCAATGTTCTCTTAATCAGGATCATAATTTGTTGGTGACTTTTTCATTCCCCATTTCCTCTTATTAAGAGTAAAGTTTATTAACCCAATTTCCGATGTGGGTTTTCCCACAAATGTATTTTCTATTTTAAAACTTTTATATTCAAAGTAAAATTTCAAATTTTGAGGATGCAATTTATTGAAGGAGGGAATAATGTAACACCCCAAGCTTCCATGGTATGCTTCTCTTTGAATAATACTGTAGCATGTGTTGTACGCAACTTCTAGTTCTAACACACACCACAACCAATCAAACTAGCCGTTATGAATAGTAACACCCACTTTCGGATATTTTATACAATTTATATTTCAAAACGGACTTCATTTTTGGATTCAGAATACCAAAATTAGCTTATGGTGAATTTTTGGTACATTTCTGATAACTTTCATATTTTGATGAATAGTGAAAATTACTAATTTTTAATTAAAAACTACTTTTTAAATCAAAATAATGAATAGTGATAAATTATGCATTTTAGTGGTTTTAAAGTATAATTAGATTATATTTTTACCATTTAATCCAATGTTGGTCATTGAACATAATTTCACATTTAAACTGGACATAATCCAGTGTCAATATTTTGATAGTTATTATTTCTTATAAACACGCTTTTTGTTTTAACAACGGGAATTAATTTTAAATTAATTTCTTCCACTTCTTTGTTTTTAATTTAGTAAAATTAATTCCATATTTAGAATCAGGAGGTCCAAATAGTGAAAATAGTTCACTTTTAATTTTATACATTTTGAATAATTACTTCGGTAAATATTTTATTTACCATGGTTAAAGGGTAAATCTGGTAAATAAGGGTAAAACAATAATATTATAATATTATTAAATTACCATAAAACGTGTCCTAACCCTATTGGATGATACATGTCCGACCATGGACATCTTTGGGTCGATTTTGGGACCCCATGGAGCCACTTGTAAGTGATAATGACACTTTATATTAATGAAGTTAAAGTAAATACAAAAATGACATAAGCATATATCTTTTAGTAAAACAATTTCACATAGGTTTATACATGTTTTATTTTCAACTATAAATATTAAATCTAAATCTAAAAATATTTCCTACATAATGGTATTTTTTTATATTTTTTATACATTAAATATTTTAATTTATTTATGAAACTATGATGATGTAGTGATTACCTCATTAATGAAATATTAAAATAATTGATATTATAAATATCCAAATAAATGTAATTTTAGACTTTTTATGTATTCCAATATTTTTATAGGTTAATATTCCATGTTAGGGTTGGTGATATGAAATTTTTTCAATGTAATAATACTGTTATGAATTTACAAAAAAACAAAATACCAAATAGTGTCAAAATTGACAAAAAGAGTTTTTAAAAAAACATATTATATTATTAATTGATATTCTATTCATAAAAATATAAGTTTCAGCCAAAGGAATTATATAATTATAGTTGTATCATTAATTAACCACATGGGGTTCTCTTGTAAGTATATAGTAAGTTTATTAACCATATAATATAAAAATACAAAGAGACATGGTAAATGTCAAACTATTTAACTAAGAGTTAAATCTTAAAGATAAAGTTAATATACTGACCCAAACATGTCTAAAAGCAATTGGTTGAGTGGTTTTCGACCCATCCCCACCTTATCCTTTAAATGATTCCTTTTTTAGCCATTATAAACCGAAAATTATTACATTATAAAATAATATTTCTATCCTTTCCTAAGGTTCCCCTCACCCTCTTATAAAAGGGAACTCCCCCTTCTCTCTAATTCACACCTTCAAATCCATTTTTATCATCCAAACTCTACCCAAATACCCTCTAAAATGTTCTCCCTTCATCCTAGATTCCTTACTTTAGTCATAAATCCAACCTAAGATGACATTTTGATTAAATCAAAATGAATGACCCGAAGAAGAGTTAATAATTTCACCACCCTCTTTCAAGTTCTTTTCTTCTTCCACTTATTCTTTCTTTGTTATATACATTATAAAATATTAACTCCAATATCTTATATATACTATTATTTTATTATAAATATGGTACAACTATATTCATTATGCTATCCATCTTTTGAATGACATGTCACCATACGTGCGTATGTACGGCTTACCGTCTCCACGTCATGGTGTAGTTGTTATTCCATACATTATTTTTTGGTTGAGTATAATAATGATGTGTAATTGATGTAAATAATGAATATAACATGATAATGATTTTTTATATATTATATAACATCCAATTATATATTATTTTAATATCAAAATAATGATATTGTCGCTCATGCATATTACGGATTACCGTCTCCAAGAACGCGATGAGATTCATTCCCCATCATATCCATTCAAGAATAATTTTCATTTTATGATTAAAAAAAATGTTTAAATACTTGATATCATTATGGATATACATAAGATACATCCCATCCATAAAAAATATGACTCACATAAAAAATAATTTAAAGGAAAACAATTACGTTACACCCGAAACGACAACAATACTAAGATATTATTAACAAAGCAATGTTAAAAGATCATATATGATATCATATTATTGTATATGATTCATGTATAATTTAATAACAATTATTTAACCATTATACAAGAGGTTAACCTACCCTAAAACAAGGTAAAGTACGAGGTAAGGGTTAATTTCACAATCTCTTCATTATCTGAGGTTGTTTATATTATCTATTGGGACCTCTTTATCATCCACATCCATTTTTCTTAAAAATGTATTTCAAAAAATTATTATTGTTTTATAGACTATGGGTTAAAGTAATTTATACCCTTTTTTTACTTTTTATAAGATGTTTATAAAGAAATATTTTCGTCATTTTCCAAACAAGGTCCCTTCTAACTTTTTTAACAAAATTAAGGTAACAATGTCTTTTTTAACATATAAGGAGGGTGAAGCTATTTTCTACCTTTATAAAATCATCTATGATTTCCATACAAGCTTATAAGAATAATTTAAAATTAAATGTTTTATTTAATTATTATGTGACTTTTAAATTATTTAAAAAGAGATATATTTTTTATCAAATAGTTTTGATTTCATCTATGTCAACATCCTTTGATGGATTTTAAACATATTTGAAGGTGATTTATTATGATACAAAGATTTCATATAGTATTGAAGGTTTTGTGATATGTTTGACTGTGGATGTGTTATTTTTATACGATTCATTGTTTATGGATAAATTATTGAATTTTCTTATGTTAGTTTTAATACGAATGTTTATGTTGTGTTTAAACCTGTTCATATGCGGAATTCATTAGAATTAGTACGTGACGGGTGGAGCATGCTATAGCTCGTTGATTCATCGTTAGGCCTCATGAGACAACTAGATGTGGAATTGGATGAGGCCTTTCCCAATTTGATCTATGGTTTTGGCAGAGGCCTTTATAATTTTTAGACGTCTTGGCTGAGGCCTTGACAAAATGATTCAGAATGTCTGGAATTATACATTCCATTATTATGAAAATAATATTGATAGTTCATGTGTTTATTCGACTAGTATAACACACATGACTATGTTTTATTATGGCATTATTTACTCAGCTCGTATTCCTACAATAAAAGTGTTCATGATTATTATTATTAAAGGCATGTGTTTTCAATTATTCACCATGCCTAGTATTTATGATATCTTCTATTGTATTGCTTACCCTTACTAAGCGTTTGAGCTCACCCCTTTCTTTTGTTATATTTTCCCAGGATTACAAGAAGTTTATTATTATTGATATGTAGGGTTAATCTAAAGGGAATAATAGCATTCTCAAAGAACTATTTATGATGTGTGTTTTTTTGAAATTCTAATGTAATGTTTATGTATGTAATCTATTTTCCAAGACTGCTAAACTTATAGGTACTTTAGGGCTTGATTTCTTTTAATCATTCCAATGTATTAAAATAATGCACTGGATTTGTTTAATTGGGGTCATTGTGTTACAGGGTTTCTATTGTGGCTTGTTCTATTTTTACATATTGGGTTTTATTTTCAAATTGGTTTTCTAAATGATTTCTAATGTATAGTTTTTTAAAATGGAAAAGCGGGGTCATTTTAAAATATATTTTTAAGAAATGTTCTTTGAAGATATGAAGAAATTGTAGGTTTGGGAATGAATTTTGAATGTTTTATTTTCATTTTTTGAAAACAATTTTATAAAATCAATTATTTATGGGTTGGATTAAAAATAATAGTTTCATGTATTTTGAGAATTTTTTTCCAATGGTTTTGAAAAAATATTTTGTTCCACCCTTATATTCCCCTTTTAAATGAAGATTAATTTTTTATAAAATGGATTTATGACCTGATGTATAATTTTATATAAAGTGTACATAAAAACCCATTTTTCTATATATATTTAAAAATAGTATGAAAGGGATTTATAATTAAAAGTTTTATAAGAGGATAGGTTGGTTATGGAAATACATCATGTTTATGATCACACATATGTTACATTTTAGTTTCAAGTTTTTGGTTCAAATATACCCCACAATTAGTGATTTTATTGACTTGTAGATTTGAAGTTAGTTTTTTTTGTCGTCTTTTTATTGTTGTATCAGAAAAGTAGAACTTTATTTCTTTTAGTGATATTTTTTAAGGGATACTTATTATATATGTGGAAACTGGGGATATTGGTGTTGAATATTTCTATAGAGGGAGATGGGGAGGAAAAGTGGGATTTACATTAGATATGGTATTAAATAAATTATAAATTTTTTATATCTACTAGTTGTAGATATCTAAATTATGGATGGGTTATGAAATATTTTATAGTGAAAGTCATGTTATGGATTAAATATAATTTAAGGGTGAAAATATTCCAAAATAAACTCATTTTATTCTTAGGAAATAGTTATTAGACAATGGGGATTGGGAATTATCTTTCTGATAATGGTGGATTAGTTTAGGTTTTAGTTCTGATGGAAGGTCAAGTTGGTTCATTAAAATTCTCTCCTTATATCATTTATAAAATGAACCATAACATTCTAGATTGAACTAAAACTATTAAAATAACATTTTAAGTTTATTGAAAACAAGTAACATAAATATATCTCATTTAAATAATTATATATAAAGAAAATATGTCTTATAAGTCTAAATAATGATGAATTAGGTCATGAATAAATACATAATAAATGTTGTTTTTTATATGAAAAATCCAACCAATAAACATGGGAGAAAACCTAAAAGTCTATGGTATGGTAACCTATGATCTTTAAAATAAATATCCATATCCATATCAATAAGCTTTTCTATATTAGAATTTATATTACATATCAATATTGACATATACATTAATATTCACAAGCCGGGCCATGATGAACATGGCTGTCGAAGGAGGCTCATGGGTGGTGGAAGTTTTGATGGGCCAGATGTACCAGCGGGTGTTCCCTCAGAAGGTGAAGTGGTCACAATTGGTGCCGAGAAAGGCAGCAATCATTCTTCACCAGCAGGCAGGCCTCAAGTCTGTCACGCTCCCTCCAAATCAGTTGGGGACTTTGAGCCGAAGGTTTAGGGGGTGCTGTCAGGGGAGGTAGATGTTCCATTGGTAGGAGTACAAGTGGAAGTGAATGAATCTGGGAGAAAGGAGACCATATCAGGGGTTGTGGTGTCCACCCCTCTAGAGGTTTCTGGATCGGCCAACCGGGAAATGGCAAGCAGAATGAATTGAGCCTTGATGCTGCAATCAACATACAGGGTCGAGACAGGAATGGGTTATGTAATCTACAGTATATGGGCATGGGACTTTAGCTTCATCAAGGCTTGGGTGAGCCAGAAATGCCAGACCAGAACACCTCAACAAGTCTGATTAAGGTTGGGGTGGATGAGGCTATTCCTTGTTCCCCAAACCGTTTTTCCTTACTGGAAAATCCGGATGTTGTACTGGACCATGCTGGGGAAGATGATCCAATACCTTGCCATCAACAGAACGAAGGTGATATAACTAATTGTGACATTTCCCACGGAATGATGGCTATCCAGTCTGGTGGTGGTGTGGCTTATTCGGAGGGAGTCAACAGGGCCGCATCGGATCAGGTTATTGAGGGGGTTCCAACTCAGAAGAATAGTATGAGTTGTAAAAAGAGGAAGGGGAAAAAAGATTACTCCTTGCTTCCCCCTCCATTGGAGACCCGCTCTATGAAGAAACTTCCCGTGACAATGTCCAATGTGGTGAATCAGTCTTTAAGCAAGGGGAACATAGATGAAATAGATATTTCTACGGGGAAGATAGGGACTAGAAAGGAACCCATCCTTAGTTCCGAGGAGGATATGGTCGAGGAGTTCATGTATGTGTACATTCCACAAGAAGAGGCTGAAATGATGGGAAGGGCGGTAAGAGTGTAAGTCAATCACAAACAGGCAAAGTGGATTGACAAGCAAGACGTGATCTTAATGAGAGGCTTCAATGACAATAAAATCAGCAAAGAGGAATATATCCTGACTTGGGAAAAAATGGCGAACTGTTTGGAAGATGTTATTGGAGAAGATCCTAGGGCTAAGGTATGGATAATACATTGGAATCTCTATAGGGAAGAAAGCAATAATAGGCTAAGGTTGTGTTTTGGTAACATTTCCTTTTCTTATGAGGCTTCACCCCCGGTTTGACTTGGGAAGTGCAGTCGGGGCTTCCTCATCGGGCTAGAGCACCCTACCATTTCCTTGGAAGGTCATTTGGGACATGGCTGATTCAGAGGGATGGCAACATCGGGAGGGACCATGCTTGCATGGGATCATCGAGTGTCCAGCTTAGGGATGGTGGTGTTGTTGTTGCGTGTATGTGGTAGTTTCTGCTCTTTCTAGTGTTTTTTTTGGGTTTGTTTGGCTGCTTTGTTGAACTTTTGGTTTCTCACTTTTTCCACAAAAAGTGTTTTCTTAATAAAAAAAATAATTTTCAGTCAGCATGAAAAAACAATTTTAATTATTCCAAAATCTCTTATAAACTTATATATTAATCTATAAAATAAATTCTAAAATTCATCATAATTTTTGAGAACACCATACTTTATTTTTTTTCTAATTATTTATTGATAAAACAATGTGATAAATTTTAAAAAACACCTTATGTTTGGCTTATATTTTAAAATCAAATGTATACCCATAAAATAACCATTTACCCATATCATTTAGAAATTAAAAAGAGTCAAATTTATTTTCAATTCCAACAATCATAAATATAAATTATAGCATTTATATTTATGAACATATTATTTAAAATAATAAATCATTCATGGTTCCTTAAATAATTGATAATATACAGATCAACCCAACTTTAGGATCAGTTTATAATTTCCAAAGTTATTATCCATTTTATACATTTCTCTTAAATGTAAACAATATTAATTATTATATTATAATCCCCATGGAAATGGGAAAAAAATCTATCATAACTATAGAAATGTAACACTTATGAGAAAGATATATGTTGAATGGGTAACCTCCAAACAAGTTTAAATATCCTAAAGAATAATGTGTTATCCCTCAAGAGAAAAATCTCTATATATTTCAAAGGTTTTATTAGAAATAGTGAAACCACATCACCCATGAACACTATAATAAATAAAAAATTAAATCAATAAGAGAAAGAAGATAGGAGGATGTGGAATTTAATAATAAGTAAGAAAATACATAAAACCTTCCTTATGTATTATATCACAATGTTTAAGATTGAAGGATAATAGGAAGATCTTCCACTCCCCTTTCCCAGGATCTATAACCAAATTTGTTGAAAAGAGGAGGATATTTACTCTTTATTGAATAATAGAGCTCTAATAAAAATAGCATTGTTATTGTTATTATAAATATTTATAAATATGTATATATTGAAACATCTTATACATATAACTCATTTTTATCATTCTACATTATGATTACCTTATAAATAACAAAAAAAATCTATATTAATAAAAATTTAAGTTAAATAGTTATATAATAATATTAATAACCAAAAAATATACATAGAACTTTAAAAAAACATATATTTTATTTGAAAATATATGTTACAAAATTAAAACAATTATAATTAATTTCATGAATATATTAAACACTTAAAAATAATATTATAACACACTAATAGATCGATATGTAATGACATGATAAATATAAGAACATAATGTAATGTTTTTGGTTAACCTTTAGTAGTGCATGTTTGATGTTTATAGTTTCCCATGCCATTAACCAATTGTGTGTTATACACAATATATAAATATATTTCATTACACATTATTGATTCATGGTTTAACCTACCATTCATTGACTTTGTATCCACCAAAACTTTAGAAATTTTGAAAACAATGTTCCTAATCATTATCATAAAAACAACATTATCATAACATATATTAATTTTTATTAAAGGTGATGGAGTCGCAATGGGATTGAAACAAATATATATAGTGGGGATATATTTATTTGTATCGTTGAATGTGTAATGGATTAAATTGATGAATAAATGCATGTCTATGTTATGAATCCATTTTTTATTTGTGAAAATTATGTGGTATTGGTTTCTGATATGTGGTGAGTTGGACCATAATATTGAAGATTATTGTGGTGTTGAGGTCTTAGAATATATGGAAAGATATATTGGATGTGTGTATTGAGATGGTGATAAAAAAATGAGGAGAAAAGAATCCATGATGACAGACACCAGTTAATATAGTGAGACTATTTATGGTGGATAGTTTTCTAGATGATATGGGGTGAAGTTAGTAGTGTTCTTGAGGTTGATGCATATAAAACCAGCGAAACTCCCAAAAAGTGTAAAGAGTTATGATAAATGAATAGAGTTTATATATCATGTTCCATACGGGTAGATAACTTCATGGTGGTATATATTTCGTAGTGAGTTCCATATGGGTGGTAACTATTTATTAGTATATAGGTAATAGAGAATTCTCTACTAGTGGATAAAATCATATTAATTGAGAAATGTTAGGCTTATATATGGGTGGATAACTACTCAGTGGTGGTGGTGGTGTAGATATTTTGAGAACCTTGCTGGAGGAAAATGCCTTAAATTTATTATTGTGATTCTGTATTTCTTTACCATTACGCAGTTATTAGATGTGTTATAGTGATCCTTGTGTGGTGATATCTGATTTGGAAGGTGATGTGGTTTCAAATATGTGGTGATTATGTGGTATAAAACTATAGTTTCTTAATTGTTATCTCTTGGGAGAGAATTATTGATTTATTATTTTGGAAAAAATTTAAAAAGTATTCAATGAATATATGTAAATAAAAACATGCAAGACACATACAAAAAATGGGAATATATTCTCATGGATTAATCCCTGGAAAAAATAAAATTCATGATAAAATCCCTCATCACAAAAATATAAAACAATATAAACAACAATTGAAGAAATAAAAACTTGTATTATAATAAGGGTCACATCTCTAAATGATAAAAATGGTGAATTTTGAATAGTTATTCAGGAGACCAAAGTCTAAGGAAAAAAAGGAATAAGCCACTAGAAAAGAACAGTTTAAAATAGACCCAAAAAACTAAACAAATTCAATACCATACCAAAAAATCTAAAATTAGATATCCCAATACCAACAATGGTGACTTTACCAAACCTATTTTAAATAAATTACTATGAGGATATCCTTCCCATTCCCGGCTTAAAAGAACAACTAGAACCTTGAGCCAAATAATCTAAAACACTATGCCACAAATTAATCACGTCTTAAATAATTATTAGAACAACCTGTCTCTATTTTTTAATCCCAAATATTGAACCACCAATGTCAGGAAAAAATATTACTAATAAGACTAAGAACCATGATGACCCAAACTAAAAACACATAAAATAATCTACAATAATAAAAAATATAATAATAGTTTACTATCTTTATCATCCAACCCTAATCGGGACTCCCTATAACTGGTTACCCTATATTACATGATAAATTAAATCCACATGGTATGCTCAACAACCATACAGTCTCCCAAACTAAATATCTATATATAAAGGGGAGTGATTAAAATGAATCAAAGTCAAGGACCACAACTCTCATATGAAAAATAAAATATAAAAAAACTAAACAGTCAAATGGAAACATCATTAATCCTTGATCAGCTCTTATATGATCACATCACATCTTCATAAAAATTCAAATTTTAATGGGCCCCAAAAATAACCTCACCATATACAAAGAACTAATATATAAAAATAATTACATGATAAAATCATTCAACACCAGATTAATAACACTATTTACTTAAAAACACAAAAAATTAACTCCCAATGAAAGGTGAAAATTACTCTAATAATATAAGGGACCCAAAAAACAAAGAAGTATAAGAGAGTCCAAATATCGTAGCCTTAATCCACTAAAGTTGTATAATATTTTATTACATATACATTAAAGTAGAAGATCCTAAAAATTGAGATTCATGTAGGTTTTATGGCAACACAATATATAAGTATTTAGTCCCACCTCACCCAGGAAAGGAAACAAACTACAGTCTATATAAAAATACATCATCCAAGAGATGAAATTAATGATTTTTCCATCAATAATGAAGTATCACTCTAACAATTATGATATAGAACCTTAAATTTGTGACACTATTAATTAGAACCCAAAAAAATAACAATCTTACAAAATAAAACAGATTTAGAATAAGGAGGCACCAAATCAAGGGGATAGAGAAGTATATTTTCAGAAGTGATTAAATTCTATCAGTTATGGGTGAAAACAACTAATAATGATCTTATATATTAAATAAATAGAAAATAATTTATTAAAAACAACCAAACAATGAATAATACATTCCAAAAAAATGAATAAAACTAACATAAACACACACAAAAATCATTAATAATGGTTGTTTATGGACAACCTTTCAACAATTCCATTATTCACTAAGAGAGAATCGCATCCCTACATTCTTCTAGGTGTGGAACCAAGGATAATTTATCATCATGGGTATAGTAGTATGAAAAATGTTTTTTGGATTTCGAAAATCATGATTCCATTTTTTGATATTTTATTTTTTGATTTATTAGAGATAGATACTTATTATAGTTTGAGAAAATATATGGATATTTTGAGGAGTTTCCCCAGGAGGATACAAGTTACACGAGATTACTACACATAATCCTTACCAAATATGTGATATTTTTATTTAAAAAAATATTTTAAAGCATAGGAATATTTGATAATCCTACAATTTCTTCTTTCCACCCTAAGTGTTCCCCTCTAAAATATCCCACTCATTAACCCCCTCTATTACCCATCTCTACTTGGATTCATGTTAGGGTTTCTTCATCAAACTAAATGTTCTCTTCAAGTGACTCATCTCCTATCTATTCTTAATATTAATCATTATTTATTAAACTCTATCATCTCCAAATTCCATGGATTATATAGCTTCATATTGGATCTATTTTATTTAGGGGATTATTAATTTTTTGTTTCTAAATGGAAATCCATGGATTCTCTTTTACTCTTCATAAAGGATTAATTCTTTCATACCCCATTTACACTAATTCAAGAAGGTAGATCCATCCACATACATTTATTGATTAAACCATATTTGATTTACTTAATAAATATGGGTTTTAATTAGTATAAATATAATAATTTGTATATTTATGAACCATAATAGTTTATTTTTCAACTGAATTTCACTAGTTATAATGTAGATTTCAATTATTTTAATACCAAAAATCAATTTCCAAGAAAAGTATTCACATGATGTGTTAGATATAATGTAAAATAAGTTATTTCTTTAATTAAATATAATATAATTTATAAAAAATAACTTATAAATTATAATGATTTTTATAATGATTTAATCAAGGATTTCATAGACTAAGACTATATTTTTTTTTCTTAATGGAAATTTTTTCATTAGAAAATAAAATTGATGTTATACTTAATTTTATCATATTAAATGTTTTTTTGGGGATAAAATGGGATTTTTTATTTCTTTAGAGTTTTATTAAGGTTAGAAAGTGGTATTGGTTATGTTTCTCCAATTATATTGATGCATCATTTTTCACATTCCCTTGAAGTAAATCCACATTGATGTTCATTATGTAATTATTGTCTTTTGGTGATATCTATTAATGATAGAGGATTGGTATAAATGTTATTTCATTGATATATTTATAATTATATATTTATCAATGGGTTATCAGAGACGAGGTATAGTTAATACATTTTGATAGTTTGTGTTATAAGGATTGTTGGCTTGTGTTGTTTTTATAAATCACCTCAATTAGTGTCTGGAGAAACCTTGGATATAAAGGATGGAGTTTTATGGATGATTTTTTTCTATTATTTTATCATTCTTTCAGGTGGAACAAATTTCATAATTTTATATACTTTGATGATTTTCCCTCTCAGGCGGGCTCAGTTGGACAATGTTGAGTGTTATACTGTTAGATCGTTAGGTATGTCTGTTAGATTAGTTCTTTTAACATGTTTTCATAGATAAACTCTAATTCACTTATGTGTTCATATGGTATTTTTTTATAGTTATTTCATGATTTGTTTTATGATAAATGTGAAGATTATTTATAGTGGTAACATTTTTTATACTCATTTGTATTTTTTGTTTCTCATTTTTATTTTAGCCAAGGTATAAAAAATGTTAATGATTTAATGTTTTATTGTTCCCCCTAAAATGATTTTTTTCATTTTTTATAATGATATTGGTTGTCTTCATATTAAACATGTTTATATATTATATTAATATATTTATGTAAATAAAATTTCTTCTACAATTAAACATTTCCTTTTTACTTATGTTATCCATTTTTATTCCAAAGAATATAACAGAATTTTGAACATGAATAAATATTGGTTATTTACAAAATTAAATATTGATTTTGGACTTTCATAAATAATTTTATTTTTCTTCAGGATAATTATTTTAAAAATAATTTTTTATAAAGAGTTTTTAAGTTATTAATCATAAAGTAATGTTTTTTTCAATATCATGTTATATGTTCTATTGATAAGGATAAAGCATGTTTTCATATTATAGTTTTAAACTATAATTTCATGGAATATTATTTAAATAGTTTTCATATTGTGTTCTGATGGTACATACTCATAATTATTTCTAATTCCTATTATAAATGTTATGTTTATTAAATGTTTCACTGTATTATAGTTGCTGAATTATAATTTTTGGATTTTGGTGTTATAGTAGTGATAGTTGAAGCACGTTCACTTTCCATATGAAGGTTCATGTTGGGGATTTCTTTCTTTTTTGTTTGTTTCACATTGTCTCATGTTTCATTTCACCTTATCTATCATTATTTTTTTTATCTATTTGTTTTTATGTCATAATTTTTCTTAAATTATAATTATTTATAAATTTGGGATGTTTAGTTATAACTATTTATGTTGTTTATGGATTTTTTATGTTTTTTTCCTATTGTTATTTATTAATTTGTTGGGTTCATTTTCACAGTTTTTTTTATTAGATGGAATTTACAACTCATGGAATGGTCATGAAGAATTTATAGATGATATAATTCTATTTAAATTCATTTTTTTATTGGAAAAAATCATTTCCTATGATTTATACCTAGATTCCTACACACTAGTTACAGGCCTGTGTTAATGGGGAATGCACCTTGTGCCTTGTGATAGGCTAGCTTAGGTAATTTGATCGATTGAATTTGGTTGGTTTATGAAATAAATGTTTTAAAAACAGAATTTTTAATATTTTGGGATTTAAGTTAGATAGAAGATAAGAACACCGAAACTCTGGAGGTATGAATGAAGAAGTGTATAGATAACACGTTTGGTGTTAAACCTTGAGATTCCAAGGAATATAAAAAATGTGTAATTTCAATTTTGGGATTGATTTATCATTACTATTTTTGTTCAATTGTTTCTTTTAATGGATTTATTATAAAAATAGGGTGTTTCATGGTATTGAATAATATATTCACATTAACCATACATCTACTAAATACGCGAATTTGTGATGTTTCCCGTTTCCAATTCCTCTTAATGCTTAATATTGGTATTTAATAATTAAATATTTTTTATATTATTGATTCCAGTATAATTTTATGTTGGTTTAACCCCAATATATTTTAAACTGGATATTTGATTCTTAAGTAATTGTTGTTATTTAATTATGTTGTGTCCCAATTATTTTATTGTGGTTATAGAGTGTATTATAGCTTGTTTTTTTCAATTGAAAAAGTTTTTGATTTGTGTGTAATTTATGCGATATATTTTCAATATATTTAATTATTCTAAAATATTTCATCAATATGTTTCTATTTTATTATAAAGAAAATTGTTTAAGATGGATTTATAGAACTATGTTGCTCCATTTTTGATATTTTAGAGATTTTTTGGGGTATTATTGGAAATTTTAATAGGTGATTCTATAAATTTATTGGCTTAGAAGGTTAATTTAGTTATATTTTTCATATAGGTCATTACATTTCAATTAAATTTTATTAGGGTTGTTTTAGAAAAAATATTCATGTTTTTCTTCACACATGACTATTAATATGGAATAGGTGGAGTTTACATGTTTTATATTAGGGTTTAATTGTGGCCGATTTCTTGTGTTTTATTTATTGATAAATAAATGATAGAGATTATGGTTAAATTGGGCGTTTATAGTTTCTGGTATAGTTTAATCTATTTGATTTAGTTTTATTTCCCTCCAAAATTATTATAGTGATAGAGTTTAGAAGTTTCAAAATTCAAGTCCTTCAATTTACCAAGGGGAGTGATGTCTTTATTAGGAAAATGAGTGTCTCGGAAATATTGATGGTTTACTTGGAGTTCTTGGAATCCCTAAGTCTTTGGATATATAGTTTTCAACAATCACACTTGAAGTGGTATGATGGATGTATTAAATTTATGTTATCCATAATAATCCATATGATAAATATTCAGGGAAATGATTCAATTAAATTTTTACACAGTAATATTTAATAGAAACTAAGAATATATTAAATCTATGAATTTGAATTTAATTGATGAATAAAATTTATTGGGGTGGGAGTATGCCCAAAACCTAAGTGATCTAACACTATATATACCTTAGTTATCTATAGATGAAGTGTTGAAGGCTCAGTCTTTTGGAAGAGGCCTTTGTCCTTCTATTCAGTTAAGGGTGTATCTTCTTGGTTTAAACTCTTATGTGAAGGTGGTGAATTGGGACATAAGGGTCAAAGAAATTTTAACAGGATTTCTAATAATAGGTTTGGTTATTTTATAGCTATATATATTAAAGGAAAATATAGCATGGAGAAGAGGAATTTAGTAATATTTATCTAGATATGTCATAGTTTGAAGAGACCATAATTTTTAATCTCATCATATTATTTTTAAAATAAAACTATGATGGTTATTAAATTTGGTAATCTAGGACATAAAAAGGCCTTATGTAATTTATCTCATAATACTTATTTTATATGTATCCAGTTGAGTTATTTTTAATGGTTATGTAGTATACATTCATGAAATAAATAAAAACCTAATTCAAGTAATTCTCAGGACCACTAGTTTCAACATACTAATCCATAGTTTAATATGGATACACTATGTGGAATTTCTTACATTATAATATCATTTTATGACATTCAATGTTTTACATATCCCCTTTATGGTATTATTTATATATCCTTCAATTTAATTTTTTATTCATTATTATAATATCTAATACATGTGTTTAAATTCGCAAAGATATCTGAACCTATTATTTTCCTCTAAAAATTTATGTCATTACTACCATCATCAAGTAGTTTCTTAGTTAGTGGAAGAACATATAAAAAAGTAGTACTTTTTTATCCTCTCTTTGTGGAATTGAGATTTTTTAAAATAGAACCTTTTCACTAGAAATGTTTTATATGAGGAGGAATATATATTTTTAGGATGCCACCAAGTAATGATCTCTTACTTGATAACTATATAGAATAAAATTATTTGATATATTATTCAGCCCTATAAAGAAGGGAAACTGAGGGCCTATCAGTATTAATAAATGGACTTTATATACTCTTTATGGACATTATTTCATTTTTGGTTATCCAAATTTGAATATTATAATATTTTTAAGGTGTGAAGGAGTTATATTGTCTCTTATGAAATAAAACTTCTTACCAATAATTAATATTGTATTTTAGCCTATGAACATAGACGATATTATATGTGCCTCTTTCCACAAGATTTCTTTTTTATAAATTGGTTCTTATAATAATTTGTTAATTCTTATTAATTTTTAATTATGTTTCAAATGAATAAAGTGAACCTTGATTCATCATATATATGTCACATTCATAACAACTTTCTTGGGGAATAAATTGATAGAGTTGGGATAATTGTCATACTAATGTTACCATTTTTAAGTATTTTAATTATTTATTTTTTTATATTATATTTTTACTTAAATTAAAAAAATAGTTTTAAGAGGATTTTCTCAAGGAGGCAATAAGATTCATGTATAGAATACATGATCTCATTTTGGGTGCACCATAAATGAAAAATAAAATTTTTTAAGAAATAATTATTGATTGGATAATTTATTTTGGAAGCCTCTCATTTATTCTCTTCATTATTGGGGTACCCCTCTAGAATCTCTTATGTATTAACCACCCCCTTTCTCCATATTCACATGGATTTATACTACTTTATATTCATTAAACATAATGATCACTAAAATTGACTCCTCTCTAATCTCTTATACATCTTCTTCCTTATTTCATCATCTTTCACTTATATATTGGCCATGGAGACTATGAATTTATATTAGCACATTTTGATTTTTGGTTTTTTAAATTTTTTTTTCCTAATGCACAACTATGGATTTTCCATACCTTTTTGTGAAGGATTAAGTCTTTCACACCCAAATTACACTGATTACAGTTGGTGTATCCATGCACTACCCACTATTTATTAAACAATGTGAACATTATATTTTAACATTTTTAATTAAAATAAAGATAATAATTCATATGTTTAAAACCCTATAATTTTATTTTTGTTTCTCCAATGTCTTATAGGTTCCAAATTATATTTCCAATGTCTGAATAACTAATACTCTTTTCCTTGAAAGGTACACACATAAGGTTTTTGATAAAACGTAAACAAATTTTTTCATTAATTATGTGAAATTAATTTTATGAAAGGTTTTATTATGAATTATAATGATTTTATATCCTAATTTTATTATAGATTTCATATATTAATAGTGTGGTTGTTGATTATTAAGGAAACATTTTCTATTAGAAATTTATATTGAAGTATTGTTTCCCTTTGTCATATTAAATGTTTTAGATAGGTTTAAAATGGTATTTTTATGTCCTTATTATATTGTTTAAGTTAGTAAGATATATTTTTTATATTTCCCAATCATATTGAAATTTCATGTCATGTATTCCAATATAATTAATCCCATTTGATGATAATTATATAATTATGGTTTTATTGTAATATGGATTAGTGATATAAGATTGTTATAAACATTATATCATTTATATTTTCATATGTTTATTCTTCCATATGGGTTCTTAGAGGTTAGGTGTGGTTTATATGTTTTTAGGGTATTCTTTTTAAGTGATGTTATCTTGTGTTATATTGATAACTCGCCTCCATTTGTATCATGGGAATCCATGGGTAGCTAGGTGGGAATTGTAAGGACGAGTGTTGCACTGTTGTATGGTCAAGCTTTGGTTAGTGGCCTAAAGAAATAGTTCTTCTCTATATAGAGGAATTTATCTCTTGGTTCGTCCATGTGGGGTAGTAACAAGTGTTAATAAATTCAATCATCACGAATGTAAATTAAATGATTTCCTTTATCATGTTATCATAGATCAACTCCAGGGCACCATGGTGTTCCAATTATAGCTGTTTTATAGTTATTTCATGATGTAATCTTATTATAAATATGATAATTACTTAATTTGGTTACTTTTTTGAAATAAATTCATATCATCAATTTATTATATATATTTTCACCAAGATATTATTTTTGTTAAATATTGAAATTTGGATTATTCCCCCTTAAATGGGTTTTTATTTATATTTATTGTCTTCCAATTAAACATTCATCCTTATTATCTAGGATAATTCTCAAAATAATGTTTCTTCTAATGTAAGAGATTCCCCTTTCACTTTTTTATCCATTTTTCCGTGGAATTCAATTCCGTTTTCAATATAATGAAATATTCGATACTTTCACAAGTTAATGTTTAACCTACCATTACATGAAAACTATTTCCCCTTCAAGATAACGGTATTAGAAAATATTTTTAATAAGGAATGTTTAAATTTTTCATCTTAATGAAAAGGGATATTTATTAAAACTCATATATTTTTTGATAATGAATAATTATTATTTCAAATCTTTAGTTCAAATATGACTTTTATGGAATGACCTTTAAAGGGTATGCATGTGGTGTATGGATGATACTTATTAGAAATTATTTTTATTTCCTATTATGCATTGAGGGTTTTATAAAGGTACCTATGGATTATATCAGGTGACCTATATCTTTTGTTTTTGGTTTTTTTGGTGGTGATAAGTGAAGCTCATTCACTCTCTACAAGAAGAAGAATAGTTTTGTTTCTTTTATTTTTTCCTTTAGCTCATCTCATGTGTTATGTCACTTTTTGTCGTCATTTTTTTATCCTTTTGGTATTATATATATATTTATATTAAAATTAATTTATTAATAATTCTACGTGGTTTGGTTATGATTATTTATTTTTTCTATTGAGTTTTGAACTTTTTTCTTGTCGGTGTGACTAGTTTTATTGGAATTATTTTCAAAACTATTTAGTTCTATGGGATGAACTATCATACATATGAAATTGAAATGAGGGATTTAAAGATTAAAACCCCAATTTAAATTATTCATTTGATTATGTGAAATAATTCCAAGAAATGTATATCTTGATGCCCCAACTCCATTTTCTTGAATGTGGCATTAAAGATCATGTATCAGACATTATTACTAGATACTTTGGCTAATGTGGAAGGATGTCCCTGGTTGGTTCATGACAGGATACGTTAGAATTATTGAGAGGATCTTACTAATTATATTTATATATTAACACCTAATATTATATTTATATATATATATATTATTATGTGTTGGTGGTATTCTGATGTGACCTTATCTTAAGACATAAGAGTTGTTGGAGTAAGTGGATTTCCTTATAAATTTCTTATGGTATAGTTGGGATTTTATAAAGTTTTTATTTTAACATCTATGGCTTGTATTTGTATAATATGAGAGGAATTTATTTATATTATTCATGTATTGTGATTTGAAATGAATTATATTATTCATAGCGATGCGTATTATTCATTTATAAATAGTAATGCCTTCTAAATTATATGATATTATTCCATTGGTTCTAGTCCTCAACTCCTGGACCATTGAAGGCGGGATTTGGGATGTTAAAATTTAATTCATTTTCATCTTCATAAAATTCCCATTGGGGGTATTCCATGATAGAATACTATCAAAAAAAATTAGAATGGAGTGCAGTGTTTTAATTGGATAAGTCTACATCGGATGCTGGAAAGTAATATCTCATGCAAAAGGAAAACTTGATAAATTATTGTTTTATTTTGAGTTAAAGGAAAAAATATTTATTCTTTTATTACAAGATTATTAAATATATTGAATTTTAATAAATCATATTATTATATATTGTGCATGCTTCTATATAACTCTAATTCGATATTTTCATATAGTATACACTGAAGTCGTAGCAGTTCTTTGCTATGAGGAGAACCATGAATTGTAATGAAGATACTCTTAAATAATGTTCTATGGTTGGATGACATCATAAAATGGGACACATATTACATATAAGGTCTTGGGTGAGTACTCATAAGTGGTTAAGGCTTCTTCTCATGAGGTTCTCATTTGGTAACATCGATGAAAAAAGATTATGAGAATAGACCCACTCATATGAATTCTATATGTATTAGCATCATAAAATATTTATATTTGTGATAATATGTAATGGTCTTTATAATTTATGATTATCATTAATTTATTTCATGAATTGCACACAAAGATTTTCTAATGAAAATAGTGATGAAAATGTTTGTGAAGAGGTAGGTTGTGTCGGTTTCGTCATGATTGAAATATCATTAATCAATATGTCAAGAAGGTATGATTACATTTTGTCTTTATAGAAGCTAATATCTCATCCCTTTTATTAGAATATAACCATCATATCAAATTCCATTAACTTTGGGTAACGTTTTTTTATTTCTGATAGTCAAAGAAATACATATCAAGCAAATAGTTTGGGGACATAGATTCACATCAAGGTTTGTGAGATATTGTCAAAAAGGGATTATATTACACCATGAGAAATCATTTGTTTTTATTATCATTGTGACATAATGTTATTTTTGTAGATTCCTTAACCCATTTCTAGATAGTAATCATTGAATTTATGAAATCCCACCTAATGCCAATGAGAAACAATCCTATATGGTCACACAATAAGTGTTTTCAGTGATATTGATTAAATTCTATTTGAATTTAATTAAATAAGATTTGTTCTCAAGATCGAGGGATAATTGTATTCACATTTTACCAATATAAAATATTTATTTATGAATGAATCATTTAAATTAAATCCTTATTTAGGTATCAATAAATTCTAGAGTCCAAATGCAACAAGACCATTTTCGATGAAAAATATTAATTAACAAGTTGGTTAAATAATATTTTTTATTGAAAAATTTGGATTAAACCACAAATAATAATAATATTATTATTATTATTAAGGGACAAAGGGTTTATTAAAGGATATAATATTATTTCATGGATGACATGAAATTAAATAATTATTTTAACCTAAATGCCATCTCAATTAATTGGTGGTTTTTTCTACTGTATAGGGTGTCTAATAACCAGTCACTACAATTAAGAATAATGAATTTTTTGACACAAAAACTTCTCTATCGACTCTTATCCTACTTCTCACTCCCTCTCTAGAATGAAAAACACAATTAATATTCATTCAATACTGATGTATGGTCAATCAAAAAAAATAATAAAATATAATCTATTCACTCTGTGAGAACTCGACAATTGATTGGCACTTCTTGGAGATCAAAGTATCATGCATGGATAACCATTATAGGGATTCTATCCTTGGATCCCCATAGTGCAATTAAGGAAATCCCTAAGGAACATTTTTAAGATATCATCATCAGCAAATAATAAATTTTAATAAGCCAAGGTAATCATTTCTTCTAATATTAAATAAATTAATTATAAAGTTGACGTCAAAGATCCTCACTCTTGGTTTAAGGTGTTGGAATATTAAAATAAATTTAATATATCACCCACTACATCATTCTTCCACTATTCCCAAAACCGACAAGTTGTATCATAGTGAGCATACATTTAAATTTATAATTATTTATTTCATTCTTGATCAATATGAAATTCAGGTTGAATTTTTATTACATATTATTCTTTCTTTAATAAATTTTTAATTTACAGGTTATTAAAATATTAATCATATTAATTTATTGTTTTATTTTCTTTATGGTCTTAGAAAAATATAATAATTAATGGATATTCCATTGAGAATATAAACTTTTTTCCAGTAATAAATGTTTATGTAATGTGTACTCAAAAGTACACATCATTCACCCTAACATTGGTCTATTCCATGGGATAAACAACATGTGACATTTTTATTACCTGAGTTGTAAGTTTCGTGTTGACTAGATAACCTGAAACATAGTAATCAGATTACATGATGTTTATTGGTGTATATTTCATATAGTTTAAAATAGTTAGTAGCGTAAATCTCACAATCCAAGTAGTACTACATGGTTAAACCATGTGAGACTAAAAAATGATAGAATTTATGATATACATGGTGTTTAGTTCAACAATTCATGCGTTCGGGATACACACAGAGTTACATTGGCACACACCATTAGAGAAATATGTTATGTAGTTGGAGTGCACATGTGATGTAATATTGCACCTAAGAACACACTGATTAAGAACCCTAAAAAACCCTAAGAGGACAGTGGTGAATCAAGGGGTCAAATTTTTCTTTTAATAAGGATATTGTCCCCACGTTGGTAGGAACCTATTAAACTTATTTGATGAGAAATATTAGAAAATAAAAAATCACATGAAAAGAGATATCACGATAATTTTACATGGTTCGCCACTAAGTGGTACATCCAAGGTGAATACACTGACATGTTGTCGGTCATATCAAAGTCCATTAAACTTCACTAGTTGTGGAGTAAAATATTTTAGCACAGACGCTTTGGGGTAGGTGCACTGCCATTGCAAGGTATTAGGGAAAGTACACTTCATCCCTCATATCACTTCGGTTGACTCCCCCTTACTCACTATATTTAGAAGAACCCGATCTCATTTTATCGACATAAAGCTTGATTGAATTAGTTGACATTAAATCATACAACATAAACTATATATATATATACTCTTTTGATGTCTCATTTTCCCCAATACATATAAGCTAATGTTCCACATGTTTCTTTTTTGTGAACTAGTCCTCCATGAACTGGCCTTCTTCCCCTTCTCATCACACTACACCGCAAACTACGAGTTTCACATGTTCTACCTCCACAATCTACAACCATTTACTCCCATCCCAAACCACAACCACATACATCCTTCTCAAACCACATCTGGGTACTGCTTTTCCAAACAACATCTGTCTACTACTTTTGCACATCACTTTTGTGTACTGCTTCAGTGAACCACTTCCTCTTTGTGGAGCAACTCCTTCTCTGAAAACTATCATCTATGAACCGTATTCTGTGAACCATGTTCCATGAACAATGTTCTATAATCCATATTCTATGAACCATTCTATACTTCATATAATTTCTTCTAAATTTATAATAAAAGTCTTTTTGGTGGGGTTTTCCTCCCACGAACCACTATAGAATTCACAGAATTCCTCCTCGTATTTTTAGTCTCAGTGTTTCACTCCAATGGATGGATTAATAATCCTTATATATTAAAATAAATCCACGTAATTTTCCAAAATGAGGTTTACCAATTCTTCGATACATCACCACCTTTACGGCGTATCATATATCTCCCTATGTAAGGACACAAATCACCACCTCATTTTTGTAAGCAACTCCCTTCGCGGTTTCTCAAAACCCAACCTCTTTTTTGTGAACAATATTCCATACTAAAAACCATCACACCTTCCATGTATTGTGAGCCTTCCTATGAACGACAAGTCTTCACCACAAACCTTCTTCACCCTGCAAACTATTCCCCCAATGTGGTCTGTGTACCATTTTTTGTTCCAAAAACCTTTCCTTCTATGTGATTCGCGGTTCTCTATTCCATGTACCATATTTCATGACCCATAAAATATTCCTGGAAATCCCATTTTATGTACATCCTTTGTGAAAAAACTTCCTTTTCACCCAAAACAACTCCTGATTTTGGTGCATAAAAATTTAGCAAACATTAAGAAATTGTGCCACCTTAAACCCTTGCTTCGGCCTATATTGTATGATCAATTAACTTGAACCCCCTTGATCAACCCAAGGTGTATTAAAAAAACACAAACCATACTCCATTTCCAGAAAATAAGAGCCTTAGTGCCAATAGTCTAGCCCTTTGGGTTTGTTGGCAATCTACAGATAAATTCAATGAAGCACTGACACGATCAAAACATGATATGTGATTCGTAAATCATCAAAAACTATAAGTCTAGTTGAGAAAATATGGGTGTCAAAAACCAGAGGAGCATTAATTGGGTTATCATGTCTTGTAATGCCTAAATATTTCCAAGCTCAGCTCTAACTATTTCCTCAAATCACCGAATTATTTTCCCCATTTTCATTTCCTCACTTTTAAAAATCATCATTCTCCCCCATTTTAACATTTTTGAAATTATTCATTCACCATATTATTTTAACCAATAAAAAAATTCATTTTCAATGAGTTTCTCCATTATTCCCCATTGGTAATAACCCCAAAGAATTAAATTTTCACTAGTAAAGCTTTAAGCACACTCCCACTGGATCTTATCTCCCCGATAAACTTTTAATACATTAGAAAACATATTAAAATAGTTACCACAACTGGGGTAAGGGTACATCGTAACCTCCTCATGCACAAGGAGGTGGATGAACACTGAGGTTCAACTGATGCTTCTTAAACACATGTTCTGATAGTGGATTAGTCAGTGTGGCAACCACTTGATCATCAGTTCCAACACGATCCATTTTAATCATTCCTTGTTCCACTTTTTCCTTAATTAAGTGATACCATATTTCAATGTATTTTGTACAAGAATGAAAAACATGATTCTTATTAATATCAATTGCACTCTTATTATCATAGTGAGTTGATATTGGTTGTTTCACCTAATCACCAATATCAGTTAATTATTCCATAATCCAATGTAGTTGAGTTCAATCCTTTGTAGTTGAGATATATTCAGATTTAGTAGTAATGAGATAAGTAAATTCTTATTTATCACTCAACTAGCCCGTGCATTTCTTACCAATAAATAATGCTCCACCACTTTTGGATTCTTTATCCACCACATCTACATCCGAGTCAGAATCATAAAATGCTAAAAGTTCATTATATTTTCATGAAGTAATGTATAAGACATAATTTTGAATACCTTTAATATACCTCATGATTCTTTTCACTACTATAATATTCTCTTCCTTTGGATTAATTTTAAAATTGGGCTTCTAATCATGTTGAAAAGAAAATATCTAACCATATTGTAGTCAAGTATAATAATCTTCCAATGATTCTCATGTACATTTCGGTATCTACAGATTTCCCATTTTCATGATTTCCTATTTTTGTCCAAACCTCAATCAGAGACAACAATGGTTTGGAATCATTCATATTTGATTTCTTCAACAATGCTCTTTCATACATTTCTTGAGAAATGAAAGTGTAGTATTTTATCCAAATCACATGAAGTCCTAAGATGTATGTGAGTTCCCCAATCATAGGAATTTCAAATTATTATTTCATAGGATTGGAAAAGTCATCCACTAATTCCTTCCTGCCTCCACCAAATATAATATCATCTGCGTACATCGAAACCATGAATTGATCTTTTTGGAAAAAAATCACATAGAGATTGTGATCGACTCCATATATTTTAAATTAATGCTTCCATGGATTATATTCCAGCTGAGAGTACCATGTTTGTGGTGCATACTTTAGGACATAGAGAGCCTTGTGTAATATAAAAACATTCATTTGGTCATTACCAAGCAGAAAACTCACTGGTTGTTCAATGTAGACTTTTCCTTCAAGAACACCATTTAA
Source organism: Viscum album (assembly GCA_963277665.1). Taxonomy (NCBI): domain Eukaryota; kingdom Viridiplantae; phylum Streptophyta; class Magnoliopsida; order Santalales; family Viscaceae; genus Viscum; species Viscum album. Next base: position 509,270,574 of record OY728142.1, on the reverse strand, counting down.
GAAATATTTCTTGACATCCATTTGATACACTTTGTATCCCATTTTAAAATCCATTACAATAAATAGTTTGATTAACTCTAGTCTATCTATCGAAGAAAATGTTTCTTCAACATCAACACCTTAAATTTGGGAATATCCTTTACACACCAGTCGTGCATTATTTCTAATCATGTTTTCATGCCCATCAAATTTGTTATTGAAATTAAACATTGTACCAATCACATTGTGGTTTTCAAGTCTCTTAACTATATCCTATGTTTTATTATTATTGGACTTATCCAACTCTTCATTCATAGATTTAACCCATGATTTATACTTCTCATATTCTTGAAATTGGGATGGTTCCACAACTGATAGGAATGAATATTGTACATTATTCACCATTCTCCTTGTCTGTGTGGGAGTTTTCTAGTCTCTAATGATATTGGATTGATCAATTTATGCTCTTCGATTTCTCATATTAGGTTTAGATGAATTTTCATCAACCATGATTTCATATTCTGATTCTTTTTTCTAATTCAACTTCATGATTTGATTCTTAAGTGTTTTTCATGCCTTCCTCGGCTTCTTTACATGGATCTCTTCCATGTTCACATTCTTCCTCATATTCTATCACATCATTAGTCGAATTTCTCAAGGAATTTATAGTTTTATCTTCAATGATATTTACATCACATCTTTCAACAATTTTTCTAAGACATTTATTAAAACATTTATAGGATTTTATATTGATTGAATATCTGAGGAATATACCTTCATCTATAGAATCACTATACTATCCTTGATTTATTTTATTGTTTAGGATAACTCATTTACTATAGAAAAAGTGAAAATACATTAAATATTTATTCCATTCATGCCACAACTCATATAGAGACTTTGTTTCCCCCATATAAATCCTTATTCAGTTTTGAATGTAAACAGAAGCTTCAACAACCTCTTGTAATGAAGAGAGATATGAATCTCAATCAACAAAGATATGGCCATACTATTCACCTATCAATTCTATCACTCAACAACTCTATTTTGTAGAGGAGTCCTCATAGAAGCCACCACAAATTGTATTCCATTTTTTCTCCGAGTAATTTTAAAAATAATTTTATCTGTATTCCCCTCTATTTTCACACCACAAAACCTTTTTTTTCTACCAAGTATCATTCACATCTATTTTATGATAAGTTTTCATGAAATAAATAACTTATTGTTTCCTATATAAACCCATCACACAAGACATTATACTATAATCCTCAATAAAAAGGATGAATTGCCTTTCTCTATATGTTCCATCAATATTTATCAGACCACATACATATATATGAATGAGATCAAGAAGATTTGATATTCTTTTATTCTTTGGACGATATGATCTATACACCAATTTTCCTCGCATGAAAGCATCACAAGTCTTCTCCCGTTAACACTTCAGATTTGGGATATCCATGAAAATATTTATTCTAGATATCTTTTCCTTATCTATTTTATTGATGTGACCCAACCTCTATTTCAACAATTCATTCTCTTCCTCAACTATCATGTAACAAATATTCTCTTTACTATCAACCTGATATAAGTTTCCATTTGTTCTCCATCCTTTCATTAGTGAATTCCATATTATTATTTTTATAGTTAACCAATTTTTTTTAATGTCACCCTAAGTCCTAATTCACAAAGTTGGATCACACACAAAATAATGTGATGTAACTTTTCCACATAAAAAACTTTGGTCTTCTTCATCTCACTAGAGGCTAGTTCAGTTCTTCCACAGCCTTTAATATTCAAAGAACTGTCATTATCGAATATCACTATTCCATATACCTTTTTCATGATATTCATTTATATGTATGCATTTCTCATAATATGGGATGAGCATCCACTATCAAGAATCCATGTACTATTGTTCCTGGTAGCTTTTAGGGATACTTCTACAAAGTTGGATTTTTTTAAATTTTATACTTTTCCTTCTATGAAATATTAGTTTGGGTGTAGGATAAATATGGACATTCAAATATCTCATCCATGTGATCAGGTTCTTCATACAAATATTCTCATTCTAGTGGATAAAATCTATTTTTAAGATAATCATCATCTGGTTGGAGAGTATTGACTTGTCTCTAGGACTTGTATGAAATGTTCCTTCTATTCCTCTGTCTATAAAAAACACCTTTGTAGCCAAAGTTAGAAAAATGAAAACAATAACCATAAAACTATTTATACTATAAGGATTATGATATGAATTCATTATCCTTTGTTGACTTCATAGCTCTTCGCCATTCGAATAGTTCCTTGACTATTCACAGTATGACATGATATGGCCTAGATACCCAAAAAATTGAAATTTCATAAGTTGAAATATATTTTCACTTCTGTTCCTCCTCATGTGATCTTCTATAAGAGGATAGTTTGACTGTATATCATCTCGGGAAACTTTAGACTGGTTTTTAGTCCTCCTTTCAGTATAATTTCTTAATCTCTTTATTTTGACATCAGGAGTCCTTACGATATGCCCAATTTTAACTTTCCTTTATTTTGGCCCATTTTATTTCCACCATTAAATGTTTTCGCATCACAAACAATTCCAATATTTCCAATGCATGAGGTTATTTAATCATATAGATACTTTTCAACTCTATTAGAACCACACATAGCTCTCTCTATTAGTTCATCATCTAGGAAGTTTCCAAACTAAATTTTCGCCTTTGTTTCTTTAGGAATTGATTCAATTTCATGTTTAGTCTAAATAGTAACATCATCTTCTTCAAGTCCTCCAATTGTTTTGGAATTATCCTCTAATCTCAAGTTAAGTTCATTAATTACCTTTTCATATTATTGAATTATGATATTTTGTTCAATAATATCTTTTTACCATTCAATGTTTTTTTAATGTTCTGTTAATACTTCCTAAAGTAAGTCAAATTTAGATTCTAGTATATCATTCTATTTTTATGACTCCTCCACAATTACATTCTAATTTTTTCAACTCTTTCATTGATTCTAAATATTACCAATTGAATCTCTAAGTTGAAACTCGAGATCGACATATGTGGTCAATGGATTATGTCTATCTTTATCTATTGATGGTTCAGATTTTTCAAAGGTAGCCATCATCGACACATGGGTTCTAGATTTAAATTCCAGTTCTTCTTCCTCAAATAAATCACTATCATTATCTTATTCTTCAGAAAAAAAACCTTTCTTCTTAGATTCTTACCATCCTTGAAGTCTCCCTTTTTGAAAGGCCTTTTCTAAGGCTTCTTCCTGACTCCATATTCTATTTCTTCATCATCGAAATTTCTTGTCCACTAAGAGGCAATGATATGAACTCTACCACAATGAAAACAAGATAGAGGAAACTTCACAACAAATTTCCATTTTCCCCTATTGAATTTATTGGAAATGAGAGAAATAATTTATTTTTCCTCATTACTTTCATCAATAGAATATTCTAAAATTTTAATCATTTCCATGTCTTTGAATGCCATTTCCTTTCATACTCGAGTAATAGAATCTTATAGTTTGACTCTCATCTCACATGCCACCAGGCTACTCATCAGTTAATCTAGAGAAAGTTTGGAAAGTTCCCTTTCTTTAAGGGTTGATGCGTTTTCTCTGTAAGGAGGTTAAAGTATTCTCATGATCTTCATTATAATATCAATGTCTTTGATTTCTTCACCAAGTCCTCGTATTTCTCAAACAACTTAATTAATTCAATTGAAAAAGGTATCTTCATTTTCTTTAGGATGCATATTAAAATCATCAAACCTATTATGCACAAATTGTATTTTCACCACCTTCACCATTATGTCACCTTCATAAATATTCTTTAATTTTTTCCAAATCAAAATTGCAGACGTATATCTCATAACCTTTAGATATATCTGATTAGAAAGAGCTTTATTAGGGGAATTATGTGGCTTGGAATCCCCATCAATAATTTTCAATTATATATTAGTAATAGACATCCCATATGGAACAATTACATGTATTCCTTTTGCTTTGGAAAATATTAATTTAATTCCAAAATATCTTAGAAGAGATCTCCTCATATTCTTCAAGATCTGAATATTTCTTCCATAAAGGAGGCGTACTCCCTTGAAATTTACTATATTCTATATTTTTGAAAGGAAGGGTAGATTTAAAACAAGAAACCTCGACCCTCTAGTACCACTTGATGGACACTAGAACACCTTGAGAGGGGAGTAGTGAATCAGGGTTTCAGTTTTTTTAAACTAATTGATTTTTTTTCAAGTTAGTAGGAACCTGTTAAACCTATCTGATGAGAAAGAGTAGAAAATATAAAATCACATGCAAATAAATGACACAAAATATTTACATGGTTCATGACTAAGTACTACATCCAATGAGAATATAGTGGTATGTTGTTATTTGTACCAAAGTCCACTAAAATTTTCTAGTTGTGGGGTACAAAATTTTATCATAGTAACTCCGTGCTAGGTGCACTACCTTTACAAGGTTTTAGGTATAACATACTACATCCCTTGGAGAACATCCATTCAATCCCCCTAGATAACTACATTGGGATGAATTTGAACTCAGTTTATCAATATGAATGCCACTTCAATGGGTTTACATTAAACACTACTGGAATTTAGTCTTTTCCCAACGGCAGTATACCAACAGTTTTCTTAAACCATTGGTATAGTGAGCCTTTGCCAACGGTTTAAGAAAACCGTTGGCAAAGAGAATTTCGGTGGACCCTTTCCCAACAGTTCATTGGAACCATTGGGAAAGGGTTCTAAAATCACACATTTCCCAATGGTTCAGTGGAACCGTTGGGAAAAACTCACACCTTTCCCAACGGTTCACTGGAACCGTTGGGAAAGGGGTGCTAAACTCACACATTTCCCAACGGTTCCAGTGAACTGTTGGGAAATGTGTGCCTTTGCCAACGGTTTTTATAAACCGTTGGCAAAGGTTTCCCCCAAATTGCAGATCGCGATCTCCTCTCCCCATTCGGACAGAGCCCTAATCTATTCGCTCAGGTGCTCTCGTGAACCCCATCCGACTCCACTGCTCTCGCGAATCCGAACACCAGCACCCCCATCCCAACAGGTACACCCAATATGAATAGGTAAAATTTGATCTCAACCATATTGTTGTAGTTGTTTTAATGAATAGATTTTTTCCAGGTGTTGGTGGTTTAATTGATTATTGAAATTAATATCTAAATAGGATATTGTTTGTGTTTGTGAAGACTTGTTTAAGGTTATTGTATTCTATGTTTGGAAGGAGAGTGTTCAAAACATGTAAATCAGAGTTGGGACGTTTACATGTTTTGGATAATGGATTGTGGGAATTATGGATTGTGTTCAATCCAATTTGATATATTTTGGATAATGGATTGTGGGGGTAGGGGGTGTCCACGGGGGTGGGTGGGTTGTCCATGGGGGTGGGCGGGGGTGTCCACGGGGGTGGGAAAGGCTATCCACGGGGTGGGCGGTGCTGTCTAGGGGTGTGGGCTGTCCTGGGGGTCTGGGTGGGGTGTCCTGGTGGGGGAGGGGTGTGTGGGGTGTCCAGGGGGGGTGATATGTCTAGGTGGTGGTGGTGGGGTTGCAGGGGAGGGGGGTGTGGGCTGTTTGGGAGGGTGGGCGGGGCTATCCAAGGGGGGTACGGGGTGTCCAGGGGGGTACGGGGGTGGGCGGGTTGTCTACAAGGGTGGACGGGCTGTCCACGGGGGTGGTCGGGCTGTCAAGGAGGGGTGGGCGGGCTGTCCAGGGGGGGTGGGTGGGCTGTCCACAGGGGGTAGGGGTGTCTAGGGGGGTGGGCGGGCTATCCAAGGGGGTGGGGGGCTGTCCATAGGGAGAAGGGATGTCGAGTGGGGTGGGTGGGCTGTCCACGGGGGTGGTTGGGCTGTCTAGGGGGTAGGGGGTGTCCACGGGGGTGGGCGGGGCTGTCTAGGGGGTGTAGGCTATCCTGGGGGTCTGGGTGGGGTGTCCTGGTGGGGGAGGGGTGTGTGGGGTGTCCAGGTGGGGTGGTATGTCTAGGTGGTGGTGGTGGGGTTGCAGGGAAGGGGGGTGTGGGCTGTTTGGGAGGGTGGGCGGGGCTTTCCAGGGGGGGTACGGGGGTGGGTGGGCTGTCCACAAGGGTGGACGGGCTGTCCACGGGGGTGGCCGGGCTGTCAAGGAGGCGTGGGCGGGCTGTCCAGGGGGGATGGGTGGGCTGGCCACAGGGGGTAGGGGTGTCCAGGGGGGTGGGCGGGCTATCCATGAGGGTGGGAGGCTGTCCATAGGGAGAAGGGGTGTCGAGGGGGGTGGGTGGGCTGTCCACGGGGGTGGTTGGGCTGTCTAGGGGGTAGGGGCGTCCACGGGGGTGGGTGGGTTGTCCACGGGGGTGGGCGGGGCTGTCCACGGGGGTGGGAAAGGCTGTCCACGGGGTTGAACGGGGCTGTCCACGAGGTGTGGGCTGTCTTGGGGGTCTGGGTGGGGTGTCCTGGTGGGGGAGGGGTGTGTGGGGTGTCCAGGGGGGTTGGTATGTCTAGGTGGAGGTGGTGGGGTTGCAGGGGAGGGGGGTGTGGGATGTTTGGGAGGGTGGGCGGGGCTATCCCGGGGGGGTACGGGCTGTCCAGGGGGGTGGGTGGGCTGGCCACAGGGGGTGGTCGTGCTCTCGCGAACCCCCCGTCCGAACATCATCGACCCCCGTGGACAACCTTTTATCCCAAATTCCATATATTTATACATTATTTTATTATATTATGTCTCAAATTATCTAAAATATGTGTTTGATGTTCTTCACGTGACCTATCATAATTCCTTCTCATAATCTATAGTGATCTTGGGAAGATCCCATGCATGATTCATGATCACTCAAATTATTCTGCAGATTATACATAATGGAAGCCTTACAGGATGTGAGATGATTATATCTATGAAATCTACTCAGGTACCTGGTGAGGAAGTGCATATTAATTCAAAAAGGAAAATCACATATGAGGATACCCTACTAATATGGTTATGGGATGAGGCATGCTCTGATGTGATAACACATTAAGTTCTTGTTGGTTTTACATTTTTTCAATAACACATTAGTATGTTTTTTCACATGTGTAGTTGATACCATGATTATTTTCTTCCTTTATCATTTACTTAAATGTATTTTCTATTAAAGTTCAATCCTATTGAATTGTTTATGACAAAATGACTTATATGAATTCTTTTTACAGAATGGACAGAATTTGGATGTATGAAACCGATCGTATCTCAAGCGATTTTCAAAAAAAATTGAAGAGATTTATAGATTTTGCATTTCACAATGCTTCAGATAGTGGTCGCATACACTGCCCATGTTCCAATTGTGTTGGTATACCTTGGTTGAGTCGTGAAGAAGTCAGCTACCACATAACCAAAAATGGTTTTCAAGCAAACTACTTTGTGTGGTATCACAATGGGGAGAAAATGAGATCTCAAATTGGTGATGATCGAAATGAAAGGACTGGAATGGAGAATTTGTTAGATGATCGGTTTCCGTTTATTCGTCATCATGAAAAAGAAAGGATTTCGACTCAAGAAGACGTCGATATGAGGACAACTGATGCATCTAGTGAAAATGATGATATTGATAGGGTGAAAAAATTGAATGATGCTGCCACGACTCCAGTATATCAACAATGCGATAAAATGAAAAAGCTGGAATTTTTAATCCGATTGTTTCATGGAAAAACTTTGTATGGGATTTCTAATATAGCAATCGATTACATTCTTACCCTCTTGAAGGATTTACATCCAGATGATGCAGATATTCCCTCAAACCACTATATGGCATGAAAGTTAGTTGAAGAACTTGGATTTTCCAGAAACAAAATTCATGCTTGCCCGAAAGATTGTAGTTTATTCTGGGAAGAAACCGCTGAACGAAATGAATGTATAAAATGTGTCACATCCTGCTGGAAGTCAAAATCTGATGGAACACCATCCCGCGTTCCACAGAAAGTAATGTGGAACGTTCCATTGATCCCCAGACTCCAGAATCTTTTTATGTCTGATGACATATCAATAAAAATGAGATGGCATGATACCGAGAGAAAGAAGACTAATGATGAGTTGGTTCATCCTGCAGATGGATTTGCATGGCAGAGATTTGATGCTCGACATCCTGATTTTGCAGCTGACGTGCGTAATGTGAGGCTGGGTCTTTCATGCGACGGTTTTAATCCATTTGGGGAGATGCTTACTTCGCACAGCACATGGCCAGTTTTTATACACATTTATAATCTTCCCCCATGGTTGTGTATGAAAAAATCTTTCGCTTTTATGAGTATACTCATATCTGGTCCTTCTGATCCCAGCATTGATAATGATGTATACATGCAACCTTTAATAAAAGAGTTGAAACTTCTTTGGGATGTGGGTGTGCGCACATACGATGCATGTTCGAAAGACATATTTCAGATGCGTGATGCGCTTATGTGGATGATCAATGATTTTCCAGCTTATGCAATGATGTCTAGATAGAGCACGAAGGGAAAACTGTCATGTCCAGTTTGTATGAAGAATACACGATCCAGAAGGCTAAAACATCATTGTAGTTTCAGTTTTATGGGACATCGACGATTTTTGCCAAAGGATCATCCGTATAGAATGAATCGTCGAATATTTGATAATACTATAGAGACCGATGATCCACCTCAGCGTATGTCTGCAACTAATGTGCTTAATGAATTGAAAGATTTCAGTTTTTCATTCAGGAAGGGTCAAATGAAATCTGGAAAGAGAAAGAATTTTTCCACAGAAACCTGTTACAATTGGAGGAAGAGGAGTATCTATTTTGATTTGCCTTATTGGTCAACCAATTTGCTACGTCATTGCTTAGACGTAATGCATATTGAAAAGAATATATGTGAAATGTTGCTTTCAGTTCTTCTAAATGTCAAGGGGAAGACAATAGATGATTTACGATCTCGACGTGACTTGGTGGATTGGGGAATCAGACCAGAATTGCATCCTGTGCGTATCAGTGAAAATAAATGGAAACTTCCATGTGCTTCTTATGTGATGACACCTACTGAAAAAAACAATTTTTGGAAGTATTAGAGACTATTAGAGTTCCTGATGGCTATTCAAGCAACATATCTAAACGGGTCAATAGAAGAGAGTTGAAGCTAAAATCTTTGAAGACTCATGATTATCACATTCTACTGCATGAGTTGCTTCCAATAGAAATCCGTCATCTTTTTTCCAATAATGTAAGGGTGGGTATTATTCGGTTGTGCCATTTGTTTAGAGATCTTTGTGCTAAGAAGTTGTCCAAGTCTTTCTTGCAAAAAATGTTGACAGATGCCCATTTAATTTTGTGTGAGTTGGAGAAAATATTTCCCCCATCATTTTTCACATGCATGCTACATCTGACTGTCCATATTCCAACTGAAATACTTCTCGGAGGACCTTTTTCTTTTCATTGGATGTATCCAACTGAAAGAAATATGTTCACATTAAAGTCTTATGTTCGAAACAAGAATCATCCCGAAGGTTCTATCGTGAACGGTTACTTAGCTCAAGAATGTATGGATTTCTGTTCAATGTATTTGTCTGATCTTACTACAAGAATGAACAGACCAATGAGAAATGAAGAAGAAAAATATGAGCAAATTGAACCCAGTTTTCCATCACTTCCTCAAACAGGAGGAATTCCTGGATCATATACATTGAAGACATTAAGCCTTGAAGAGCGGGAGATGGCACATCGCACAGTTTTGTTCAACTGTGATTTGTTCGATGACTATATCAGGTAACAAAATTGAATATGTATATCTTACATATATATCTGTTAAACTATTCATATTTTTTTATCTACAGGGAACATAAAACAATGATAAATAGGAAGCATCGTACTTTATCTTTGAGAAGGAGAGAGACTTTGCATAGCAAATAGTTTTCTGCTTGGTTAAAATTGAAGGTAAAAATATTACTGTTTAAATTAATTATTTCAATATTTACTTAAGTTTAACTATCATTTATATTGCAGGTATTGAGTTTGTCTGCTGACTCTGTCTCTGAGGAAATAAGAGCTTTGGATTTTGGTCCTAATACCGTGGTTCGTGACTGTAAATCAATTGTTATCAATGGGTACAGATTTATTGTCACTGAACGAGCCAAAAACATGAGAACACAACATGATGGTATTATGGTTACTTCCACAACAGATTGTTATGCCAGTGCATCAGATAGTAGACCGCGACTTGAAAATGTGGGTTATTATGGAGTCGTTGAGAAAATAATAATATTGGATTATTACTCTCATGGACGAGTCACAATGATGAAATTTTATTGGTTTGATTCGATGACGAGACATGGCACATTTATTGATGATTGTGGATTTTGAGTAATTAATATGACCCACACTCTTGCAACTAAAGAACCATATGTGTTGGAATCAATGGCTAAACAAGTTTTTTATGTCAAAGATCAGCTTCAACCTGAATTTGGTGTCATAGTTGAAGTAATTCCAAGACATATTTTTGATGATGCTGATGATGGAATTGACACTGTCCCTATTGCCATTGGAACCAATCCATTTATTTCTTTTGATGACTCCAATAGCTCAATTGTCAGAGTTGATTGTGAACCTGAAGTTGTGGTTGTAAATATATAGAATCATTCATCCAAGTTCTCAATTATTTTGGTTTACCTCGAGTTGGGTTGTTAAGGTTGGTAATATTCATATTTATTTAGTATTGATAACAAATATGTTTTAGCTGACTTGACCGTTATGTGAATTTTCAATGTTTATTGGTTGCTGTTTTATTTGAATTGCATTTTCAAATTTGGAATTGAACTGTATTCAAACCAAATCAAAAAATATTTCTAACTTGGTGAACATTACTGTTGTACCCCTCTCTCTTGGATTTTAATGATCACAATCACTCTCATCGTGTTCTAACTTGTTTTCAAGTGTTTTGATGCTAGGAAAAAGGTTGCCTAGGAGTTGGCCCAAGAAGGCTGATAGTGGACTCTCTGAGTCCACCGGCCAACCGGTGGATTCCCACCGGCCAGCCGGTATGGTCACCAGCCAACCGGTTCTTGCCCACTGGCCAGCCGGAGGACCCAGGCAGTAGGCTTTCCCACTGCATGGTGCCACCGGCCAACCGGTGGATGACCACCGGCCAGTCGGTGGAACCCAGACAGAAAGCATGCTCTGTCTGGACCACCAGCCAGCCGGGAGCTCAGCACCGGCCAGCCGGTGGACCACCGGCCAGCCGGGAGCTCAGCACCGGCCAACTCGTGGACCACCAGCCAGCTGGTGAGACACCACCGGCCAGCCGGTGTGCCCAGTCAAACTAGCCTTTGGGCTTTGACCAGACTTGTACTTTTGACCCCCAATGGCTCCGGAAGCCCTCCAACGGCCATATTGAAGTGTTTATGGGTATTTCTCCTATAAATAAGAAACCATGGATGCTTGGAACATAAAAAAAATATATTTTGATGTCTTGACGCTCTAACGACAAATCTCCAAGGCCTCTTGAGATCCATTGCCATCCTTGAAGCTTGAGCTCCCTCTCCATCAGCTGCTCTCACACTTTTGGCGCTCAAGGCTTCCGTGTGTTTGTATTATTTTATTTGTTTAGTTCTTCATTGGGTTTGGATTAAAACAAACCTCTCATTTCCATTCTTTCTTTCAATTGGGTTTCTTGCTACAACCATAATAAAAAAGTAGGTTGTACGAAGGTGTTCTAGCCTACCTTAAAATGGCTAGTGGGTTTCTTGCTACAACCATTAAAAAGCAAGCTGACGTATTAATCTCTCAACGGTTCTTGTTGGGAGCGGAGACGTAGGCTTGGGAATTAAGCCGAACATCGTTATCAAATTGTGTCATGCCTTTTTTTATTTCCGCTGCATTGAAAACTGTTTTAAAATGTTAATTATTTTTGAAAAGGCAATTCACCCCCCCTCTTGCCATCCTCTACGACCCAACAATTAAAACTTGTATGTTTTATTAAATTCATTCAAGCTCTTCTAAAACAATTGATAGCTAAATTACCAATAAATCCCCTCATTCCCTCATATATTTAGTTTTTTGGTTTACACATTAATTTTCTTTTTCTAATTAATTACATATTTGTTTTCAAATGCAGGAAATGCAGCCAATTGAAGAGAGACGGAGAAAAAAAATGGCGGAGAACAATCGTCGGATGGAGGAGATGGGCATTCCACCATTAGTGCCTACAGTGAGTACTTTATTTAAAATATATATATATATATATATATATACAGAATATATAATGTCATGTGATTAATTTTTTTTGTAAACTTTTTTGTAGGATCCACCATTACGTCGACAGTTATTCGACGAGGAGCCTAGTACTGGTCCTAGTACTCAGGCCGGTGGTACGAGGAGGGTTCGTACCAGAGGTGGACGTAGAGCTGCGCGTGCCTGACTAGACCCTGCCCCTCCCACTGACATTTCAGACTTCCCACATTCTGATCTCGGTGTGTCATTAGGGACACACGGGGTATTTAGGCCTCCCATGTTTTCGCTACCTTCTGCATCTTCTGCCCCATCATTTTCACATCCCATGATGATTCCCACTCCCCAGTCAGCATCAGGTCATACAGCTGTTCCATCTTCTTTTCCTTATACTTCTGTCTCCCCGAGCTTTTATATTCCATCGTCTTCGACTCCTGTTCCACCAGTGGGTGTTCCATCAGGTTCTGTGGATCCGGCGCCACTCATTGATCAGACTAGCGCAGGTATATTTATAAAACCCTAACAAATTTTTATAGCAATATTTATTTTCATTATAACATGTTTTGATAAAATATTTGTTTTTCTTTCATGAAAGATACATCTACTGACAGGAGGCGGGGGCGGGGCCGTACACGCATGCGTTCGGTGTGGAACCGTCGCACATAGGTTATGGTGGAATATAATGAAGACAATCAGATGGTTGAGAAAACAGGGTAGCAATGTCGGAGTTTTCTGGCGACTCTTGCCAAATACTCCGACATCATTCCCGTCAGCCCGCTGTCGTGGAGACATTTTCCACATGAGGTCAAAGATAGATCTTGGGAAGAGATATGGGTAAAAAAATCGGTTGTATTTAATTCCATGAATTATTTTTGTATTTATATGAATTAATATTTTGATTTCAGCTTCGATTTAATTTTCCTGATGGTGAGGGTGCACGACTGGAACGTCTAAAGGATTTAGGCGAGATTTGGAGAGCCTACAAGCATGATCTGTATATTGGCTGGCGTGCTAGAGTTGGCACTGAGTTAGACGTAGTACCAGTCGTGGATGATTGTCCTATAGATTAGTATCGTCAGATGATTACTCATTGGACGAGTACCCAGTTTAAGGTATGAATTACATTTGAGGTATTTAAATAATAACTTTCGAGTTTTGCATTAATATTAATCTTTGCATTGTCGAATTTTATTTAGGAATCATCTGGAAAAAATAAAAAAAACATTGATGCAAAAAAATACCTCCATACACTAGGACGCACGACGATGCTGGATCATGAGAGGCAGCAGGTATGACAATTGTTTATAAGTTTTCTTTACGACTTAAATTTTCTTTTGTTTCCTCAAATATTTAATCATTTGATAATGTTTTTATATAACTTTTGTTTTCAATGTCATTGTAGAGGAAAGTACAAAATATTGAAGGATGTGTGCCTCGAGCAAAACTGTTTTGCTCGAGTAGACGAAAAAAGGATGGAAGTGCTGTCAACGAAGCGACTCAGCAGCAGATTGTAAGTTTTAATCTGTTGATTTTATATTTTAATATCTATTTAGTAACTTAATAATATATTTATATTTGTAACAGGATTCTTTAGAGGCCCTCGATGCCCAAGAAGCAGACAATTTTGGGCCATCTGATCACTTACATCAGGTGTTGGGAGAGGATCATTCTGGCAGAGTACGCTGCCAACCTAGGATAGCCCCGACGAGGTATTGGCCTACCTCAAGTATGAGTTGTAGTGCCACCGAGCTGCAGCAAGTTAGGGAACAGGCAGAACAGGCTGAGAAAAGGGCCACAGAGACGGCAAAACAGTTTGCTAGGGCAAACAGTGCATTTATGAAATTTATTGAAGTTCTACGTCCAACACTTCCAGCAGAGGCCAGACCAGTGATTGATGAATACATGTCGTTGATACATTCTATATATGGTGCCCTAGGTGGTAGTTCCAGTGGTGGTCAGGCCGATGTCCAGCATGAAGATGATGATGGCGAGGAGTCTGATGCGGAAGAGGAGGGAGATGAGGAGGGAGAGGAGGAGGGCGAAGGCGAGGAGGAAGGCGCTGTGGAGGGTGAGGACGATGAGGAGGACGATGACGAGGGTGATGATGATGATGATGATGCTGATGCTGATGCTGATGTGGGACATATTGATCCGTTACATTTTTGACTTATATTACTGAGATTTGATGTTTAATCTATTCTAGTTGTTGGTTTTATCTAGACTCGTAATATAGTATTGGAGTTGTGTTATTTTTATATATTGTCTGTTTTTATGGATGTTGTTGTCTTTTAGTGGTTGTGTGTTTGTGAACTCCCTGGACAACCCCCCTCATTCTTGGACCCTGGACAACCCCCCTCCCCCTTGGACCCCAAACACCCCCCCGGACAGCCCCGCGGACAGCCCCGCGGACAGCCCCCCGTACATCCTCCAACCCTCCACCCTGGACCCCGGATAGCCCCCCGGATAGCCCCTCGGACAACCCCCCACCCTCCCCCTTGGACCCCGGACAACCCCCCCAAACACCCCCCGGACAGCCCCCTGAACAACCCCGGACAACCCCCTGAACAACCCCTGAACAACCCCTGAACAACCCCTGAACATCCCCCTGAACAACCCCCAGATAGCCCCTTGAACAACCCCGGACAACACCCTGAAGAACCCCCAAACACCCCTCGGACAGACCCCGCACAGCCCCCCCACCCTCCTCCTTGGTCCCCGGACAGCCCCCTGGACACCCACCGGACAGCCCCCCCGGACAGCCCCTGCGGACAGCCCCCTGGACAGCCCCCCGTACAGCCCCCAACCCTCCACCCTAGACCCCGGATAGCCCCCGGATAGCCCCCCTGGAAAGCCCCCGAGGTCGTCCGCTATTAATTTGACCGTTGGACGCCCGTTTTGGTCGTTTATGACACCAGAACTGCGTTGTTGGTCACCGCGGGCCCACGGCACGTCCAATTGACGTGCCGTCTGCTCGACCACTTCATAAATCACTCACCCATATTTGTCGTCTGATTTCAGGCCATTCCGAAATTGTTCGGCCCGTTTGGACCACCCTCACGCGCGTTTACGAAGCGCGCGCATCACTTAAAACACAAATATTGAGCCGTACCGCGCAAACCGCACGTCCGATTGACGTTCCGTCTGCTCGTACATGTCATGAATAATAATGAGAATTTTTCACGGTGGTTTCAGCTCAATCTGAGGTCGTCCGCTATGAATTTGACCGTTTGACGCCCGTTTTGGCCGTTTATTACACCAGAACTGCGTTGTCGGTCACCGCGGGCACACGGCACGTCCGATTGACGTGTCGTCTGCTCGAACACTTCATAAATCACTCACCTGTATTTTTCGTCTGATTTCAGGACATTCCGACTTCGTTTGGCCCGTTTGGACCCCCTCACGTGCGTTTACAAAGCGCGCGCATCACTTAAAATACGAATATTGAGCCGTACCGCGCAAACCGCACGTCCGATTGACGTGCTGTATGCGCGTACACGTCAAGAAAAATAATTAGAATGTTTCACGGTGGTTTCAGCTCAATCTGAGGTCTTCCGCTATGAATTTGACCGTTTGACGCCCGTTTTGGCCGTTTATGACACCAGAACTGCGTTGTCGGTCACCGCGGGCACACAGCACGTCCGATTGATGTGTCGTCTGCTCGAACAATTCATAAATCACTCACCCGTATTTTTCGTCTGATTTCAGGCCATTCCGACTTCGTTCAGCCCATTTGGACCCCCCCCCCCCTCACGCGCGTTTACGAAGCGCGCGCATCACTTAAAACACGAATATTGAGCCGTACCGCGCAAACCGCACGTCCGATTGGCGTTCCGTCTACGCGTACACGTCACGAATAATAATTAGAATGTTGCACGGTGTTTTCAGGACAATCCGAGGTCGTCCGCTATGAATTTGACCATTTGACGCCTGTTTTGGCCGTTTATGACACCAGAACTGCGTTGTCGGTCACCGTGGGCACACGGAACGTTCGATTGATGTGCCGTCTGCTCGACCACTTCATAAATCACTCACCCGTATTTGTCGTCTAATTTCAGGCCATTCCGAAATCGTTCGGCCCATTTGGACCACCCTCACGCGCGTTTACGAAGCGCGCGCATCACTTAAAACACGAATATTGAGCCGTACCGCGCAAACCGCACGTCCGATTGACGTGTCGTCTGCACGTACACGTCACGAATAATAATGATAATGTTTCACGGTGGTTTCAGCACAATCCGAGGTCGTCCGCTATGAATTTGACCGTTTGACGCCCATTTTGGCCGTTTTTGACACCAGAACTGCGTTGTCGGTCACCGCGGGCACATGGCACGTCCAATTGACATGCTGTCTGCTCGACCACTTCAGAAATCACTCTCCCGTATTTGTCGTCTGATTTCAGGCCATTCCGACTTCGTTTGGAAAGTTTGGACCCCCCCCCCCCTCACGCGCGTTTACGAAGCGCGCACATCACTTAAAATACGAATATTGAGCCGTACCGCGCAAACCGCACGTCCGATTGACGTTCCGTCTCCTCTTACACGTCACGAATAATAATTAGAATGTTTCACGGTGGTTTCAACTCAATCTGAGGTCATCCACTATGAATTTGACCGTTGGATGCCCGTTTTGGCCGTTTATGACACCAGAACTGCGTTGTCGGTCACCGCGGGCACACGGCACGTCCGATTGACGTGCCGTCTGCTCGACCACTTCATAAATCACTCTCTCGTATTTGTCGTCTGATTTCAGGCCATTCCGACTTCGTTCGGCCCATTTGGACCCCCCTCACGCGCGTTTACGAAGCGCGCGCATCACTTAAAACACGAATATTGAGTCGTACCACGCAAACCGCACGTCCGATAGACGTGCCGTCTGCGCGTACACGTCATGAATAATAATTAGAATGTTGCACGGTGGTTTCAGCTCAATCCGGAGATGTGGTGTGGCCGGAACCACTCAAAGTGTCCATCTTTTGTTTCAAAAGGACGTCATTTTAAGTGAAAAACATCAACTGACATACGGAAAACCGACCAAACGCATTCCGAATCTGTTGATAATTTATCCCAACAATCCATGGGTGATATGTGACGTGTACGATCCAACCCGGGATGAATCTGAGTCGCGGTGTGGCCAGGATAAGTCTAAGTGACTCTCTTTTGTTTAAAATGGACACCATTTTAAGTACATACGGAAAAACAACCAAACGGATTCGGTTTCCGTTGAAACTTTAGGAGAACGATACATGGGTCTTATGTGACGTGTATGAATCATCCCCTCTTCAATACGACATGCGATGCGGCTGACACCACTCAAAGTGTCCGTCTTTCGTTTCAAAAGGACGTCATTTTAAGTGAAAGGCATCAACTGACATATGGAAGAACGACCAAACACATTCGGATTCTATCGATACTTTAGCACAACGATCCATGAGTCATATGTGACATGTACAAGTCAACCCCGTCTTAATCCGAGACGTGGTGTGGCTGACACCGCTCTAACTCTGTCTCTTTTGTTTAAAATGGACATGATTATAAATGAAAAGAACAACTGGCATACGCAAAACCGACCAAACGCATTCGTAATCTTTTCATAATTTATCACAACGATCCATGGGTCATATGTGACATGTACGAGCCAACCCGGGATGAATCTGAGTCGCGGTGTGGTCAGGATTAGTCTAAGTATCACTCTTTTGTTTAAAATGGACAACATTTTAAGTACATACGGAAAACCGACCAAACGCATTCGGTTTCCATTTAAACTTTAGGAGAACGATCCATGGGTCATATGTGACGTGTACGAATCAACCCCGCCTCAATTGGAGACGCAGTGTGGTCAGCACCACTCATAGTGTCCATCTTTTGTTTCAAAAGAACATCATTTTAAGTTAAAAACATCAACTGGCATACGGAAAACCGACCAAACGTATTCGGATTGTGTCGATACTTTATCACAATGATCCATGGGTAAAATATGACGTGTACGAGTTAACCCCGCCTCAATATGAGGTGCGGTGTGGCCGGTATCACTTCAGGTGTATGTATTTTGTTTAAAATAGACATCATTTGAGGTAAAAATATATGGTATAGAAAAAACCGATCAAATTATGAATTGAATTTCGGATTCCACATATAATTGTCATAAAAATTTTAAAATAAATTCTAAATGAATTATGTATGTTTATAATTATGTTATGAATTCTACTTTAATTATGGATGTGTATATTTTCGGGATGCATTATATGTGTTGGTTGGTTGGTTTTCATTATTAGTATGTGTTGGTTTGTTCTCTATATGTATGCATTATATGTGTTACAGGTAAAATAATTGGATTGAAAAATGAATTGAAAATGAGGGCATAATTGGATTGAAAATTGAAATAAAAATGCCCAAAAACCAGACCTGGTGTGCAAATTGCAGGTTGCTGTGCAATTTTCACAGCAAAGCCTATGCCAACGGTTTTCAAACCGTTGGCATAGGCTCTATGGAGTTGTTTTACCAACGGTTCAAGGAACCGTTGGTAAAAACACCCTATCCCAACGGTTTGAAACCTTTGGGATACCCTGTTGCAGGGTTGTTTTTACCAATGGTTCATGGAACTGTTGGTAAAAACCTTTCCCAACGGTTTGTAAACCGTTGGGAAAGAAAATTGTCTGTTGATTTCCCAACGGGCCAAACCGTTGGGAAAGGCCTTTCCCAACGGTTTGGCAGAACCGTTGGGATAGGTTGATTTTTTCTGACCTATCCCAACGGTTCTGTGTAAACCGTTGGGAAAAGCCTTTCCCAACGGCTTACTTCCCCACGGTTTGCAGAACCGTTGGTATAACATATACCAACGGTTCTACAGCCTTTCCCAACGGTTCTAAACCGTTAGGAAATGCTGGATTTCCAGTAGTGAAATCATATATCCTCAACTATAAATAGATTCTCTATTGAAGTCTCATTTTCCTCTGAATATGTAATCTACGATTCAGCGTACTGTATATTTACGAAGTTTTCCTTCATGAACTAGAATTATTACTCCCTGTACCACACTTCAACACATACTATGAGTACTCAGCATACTACCTTTGCAAACTGAAACCATGTACTACATTTCCAAACCATGTATGCATATTTCATTCCCAAACTGCTTCTGTGTATTGCTTCTACACACCGCTTCTTCATGCTGCTTCAACATACCTCTCCAACATACCACTTATTCTCCACAGACCAACGTCTCCTTCGTGAACTATCTTCTGCAAACCATATTTTTCAAACTATATTTAGAAAATCTTCTATTAATCCATATTTAGTGAACCATTATAGACTTCACTAAATTACTTACAAATTTATAATAAAAGCATCATTTGTGAGTTTGTCTTCCTATGAACCACTCTATACTTCACTGTATTCCTCATCAAATTTTTAATCTTAGTGTAATGCTCAATTGAAGGGATTAGTGCTACTTATATAGGAAAATATATCAACATAATCCACTAAAATTAAATTTACCAAATCTTCAATACGACAATTCCTTTATCACGTAGCATTCATATCCCTACATGGTGGTACAAATCACTACCTTGATTCCACAAACGGCACCCTTTGTGGTTTCTAAAAACTCTGCCTCATTTTCAAAAACAACATGCCATCCAGTGAACTATCACACCTTCAATGTATTGTGAGCCTTCTAGAAAACTGCATATCTTCACCATAAACCTTCTTTTCTTTCTGAATTGTTCCTCATATGCGATTTGCATACCATTTTCCTTTCCGTGACCCATTCCCGCTACGTGGTTTGCAGGTCGCCATTCCATGTCCCATATTTCATGTTCTATAAATTGTTTTGAAAAACCCCATTTTGTGTTCTTCATTTTTGGAAAACCTTCCATTTCAATAAATAAACTCTTGATATTGGGGCCCAAAAATTAGTCAAACAAAAGGAAATTGTGCCACCTTAAACACCAGCTTTGTCCTGTACTATAAGATCATTTACTTGAAAACCCCATGATAAAACTTAAGTGGATTGACAAAAAACACAAACAATACTCCATTTCCAGTAATGAAACTCCTTGGTTCCAACAAATGAGTCATTCGGTGCAATCCACATATAGAATACATTTAGATCATGTGGTATGTAGTTGGAATTTACATTTTGTGTAATATTCAGAGATACATTCCAAATACCTAAATGAGTATCTCAAAACATGGAAAGTTGATATAGGGTGTGTAGATATAATTTACACACTATGTAGTCTGACTAAGTCAACATGCTGAATCCCCAGTAATGTGACCCGAATACACGACAATAGAGGTACACACCATGTAGATGAATAGTACATTCCATGTACTCTCTAATTTACATTTAGAATTAAATTACATGAAATTGAAAAATTATAGCATTAAAACCTTGTTATTTTGATTGTAACTTTTTGTTTTTTAAATTTTATTAAGGGTTTTAATTAATGTTAAATTCTTAATCAATTAATTTTGAAAAATCTGAAACACTTTTTTTCTACCATTTATTTTCCATTAATTCCTTAATGATGGTTACGTCTAGAGATATTTGTATTCTCATTAAGATTAAAGAGATTTAATTAATGAATGAATGAATTAATTAATTAATGCAAGCATTTTTATTTTAAAAATAATGAACATATAAAGATATTAATGTTAGAAATTTACATTTCATATATATTGCATGTGTGACTATTCATGAGCTTGACCAAGACTAGCCAATGTATTAGAATTTATTCAATTTAATTTATTCCATGGGGTAAAAATTATTTATTATTAAATTAGTATTGATGGCATGAAATTCATCCCTCCATCCATTATTATATAGGACATGGATGTCCAAGATATTTATGTAATTCTAATTTAAACAATCCTTTGTTTCCCCTTAGCTGCATGTGAGTTATAAATACTTGTAATTAATGGAGTTTCCCAAAACATGTAGAGGCAGTTCATGACGGAACCAAATTGATGAAAACTCATAAGTTACACCGATGGAATAGTGGAATGTGGTAACTAATGCCAATATTGTAAACATTACTTATTACCCCTAGCTAAAAGGTTGATTCAATGTATTCCCATTAAATCAACCATTAAATAAGTCTCATCAAAGGGTCATTAAATTATTTATTTATTTTTGTCTATTAAATTATTTATTTTATGAATGAAAGGTCATGGTCACATAATTAAATTATTTAATATAAAAATATGGGAATTTAATAAATGAAATATGGGTAAATTTTTTATCCAACATGGTATTTATAATTAAGTAACATCCACTTAATATTAATGATCCACATAAGGGATAAAAATAAAATAAAATATATGTATAATTAATTATATATTCTCACCCTCATATTAAGCTAGACTAATCCTTTAATTACGTGATTCAGAATGAAACTGTAGAAATAAGTATTGTGCATGTCCAGATTCTTG
Source organism: Viscum album (assembly GCA_963277665.1). NCBI lineage: Eukaryota > Viridiplantae > Streptophyta > Magnoliopsida > Santalales > Viscaceae > Viscum > Viscum album. Next base: position 509,248,948 of record OY728142.1, on the reverse strand, counting down.
ACCATTACTTTTATTGGGGAGTTCTCATGAGGGTTTTGGGTTGAATTAACTGAACTTATAGATAGTTTGATGAAAAAATAATATTCTATACAAATTTACCAGCAACTGTTGAGGAAATACAAGTCCATATTTCAAGATAGGGGAGTCAACTAATTGGATCATAGAGCTGTAAGCCTATAGTTGGAAGGAATACCTACCTAATTTCATTTTTATGGTTTTCATGGCCAAAGTATGGATCATTAAGAAATGTAATGGGTATCCTTCCCACTATAATGTAATTGAAACTAGAAATTCTGAGTTTAATGGTGAGGGTTGTCTAAACACTATAGAATAGTGAGAGAATTAATATAATCAACTAATTTATTATTTATCATTTAATTTGAAATCAATAAAAGAAATAATAATATCCTATTTTAATTATAGAATAAAATGGAAATATCATTTTTCACAATATCCTTATGATCAATATTGGATAAATACAATAACTTAACTAGAACTAACTTCAAATGCTGGCATAGATGCCATCAGTTTGTTCTATTCCATGAATTGAAATCTTATGTGATATATCCTCAATTCCTGATCTTCCTGCCAAGGTGTTGAGTAATGAATAGTTCCTGGAAAATTAAAAATATTTGAATGTTGGTATTAACGTTCAATGTTTGATGTTTTTATTAATTTCTAATGACTTCATGATGTCTCATGAAGAAATGGATGTGTATAGCATGATTAAGAACCTTGGAGGTCTTTATTAGGAGAGATCTAAGTAAGACTGGATTGAGATTTATGAGGATCTATTTCAAGGAAATTTTGGATATAGTTTCTCATATGGGCATGATGTAATAAAGATCATGGGATACATTGATCACCCAAACATTATAGGGTTCAAAATCCCTAAATAACTAGGAACTTTTCTCATTCTGACATCACTCACTCAAAGCTTCAACAATTTTTTTGTTAAATTCAATATGAATAACATTGCGAATTATCTTTTATATCTTCTTAATCTCCTTATCCATGTATATAAGGATATGAAGAATGAATATTCATCCATTATTATGGTGAAAAAAAGAGACAAAGGGAATATGTTTATGTTAAAATCTTCTTCACACCCTTCTAAAAAGAAGAAGATCAAAGGGAGATCAAGGGAATAAGAATATATATGATTCACATGTGGAAAAAAGGGACACTAGGATAAAAAATACACCCATACCAATAAGAAATGGGAAACTCAATTTTCATTTGTTATCAATTGAAATTTATCTATATATATAAATATGGTATTATATATAGATTTTTGTGCCCACTTATGTATTGAAAAATAGGAAACAATTAGATTCAGAAAGATTGACCAAGGGGATGCATAACTATGAGCAACCAATAGAGCTAAACTTTCTATTGTAGATATTGGGGATTACTACCTCACAATACTGACCAAAATGTGCTTGGTTTTAAGGGGTTTATATTATGTGCCTTTAGTTACCAAAAACATTATTTATGTATCTAAACATGATCTGGATGGATTTATTTTCTAATTTGGGAATAAATGTTGCTAATTTTATAAATATATCATCCTTTATATTAAGTAACATTTAAATAATGGCCTTTATGTGTTGGATTACACCAATGAAGTAATATAAATTGATGACATAGTTAATTCACGTAACTCTCACCACACTCAACATTGGCATCGATAGAAATTCCATTTAATTGAAAAATGCTTGAATAAATCACATCTTAATGGATATTCAAATTATTTTAAACTAAAACCACTTAGTGTATGTCATGCATGTTTCGATAAAAAAATTACTAAATCCCCATTTAATGGAAAAGGTGAAATGACTAAATGTCTTATTAAATTAGTTCATACCGATGTGTGTATATCATTTCCTATTGAAGCATGGGGTGGGTACTCATACTTTATAACTTTGACAGATTATTTTAGTAATTATGGATGTGTCTAATTAATGACGTATAAGTCAGATAATTTTAATAAATTAATGGAATAAAAAAATGAAGTTGAGAACCAATATGGTAGGAATATTAAGAAAATATTATCAAACCATGGTGGATAAGATATTAATCAGAAATTATTTCATTATTTATGGTAGTTTGGAAGATAGTTTCAAATACATCATATTTATACACTATAGTGGAACAGTGTAAGATAAAAAAGTAACCACACCTTTTTGGAAATTGTGAGATCAATAATGATTCCTGAGAGTCTTCTATTATCATTTTGGGTATACATGATACAAGCATTAGCATACATACCAAATTGAGTCCCAAATAAATGGAAAGATAGTATACCATATCAATAATGGAAATGAAATACACCCAAGTTTTCATACATGCATGTGTGGGTTTGTGAAGCATATGTTAAGGCCACTTTACGTAACGTGCTTAAACCCCAAGGCACAAGGTGTATCATTATAGGATATCCTAAACAAAAAATTGATATTACATATTCAATCCCTTAGAAAAAATATGTCTTTGATAGATGTCCCACATTACATGAGGAGGATCCTATCTATAAAAGTGACAGTGATGTGATATATACTTTGATGAAGTCCAGGCTCAAGATACAGAATATTTTTTGTAGAAAAAAAATTCATCCAAAGCCCCATAGAAGAATAAGTCATTCTAGAGACACTAGTAATTTGTCGGAGTACTAGAGAGGTTAGAGAACTAGAATGGTATGTTTTTATAGTCACCAAGGATGATGACTCTTTATTAGTTGATAATAAATACCCTAAAACATAAAATTTGTAGTAAGTGGAACATATTTTTACAAGTGTCAAGAGCCAATAAATTAGAAAATGGATTCAATATATCAAAACCAATTCTAGATTTTGTTATATTGTCATGTGGATGTAAAAACCATTGGTTTTAAATGTTTATTTTCAATGAAACTAGACGTGGAAGTACAATTTAAAACCTGTAAGTCATGAATGGTTGAAAAATTATTTAAAAGGTATCATGTCATTGACTAAGAGAAAATAATTTCACCAGTTACAATACTAAAATGCATCAAAATTCGACTTAAGATTACGGCATATGATGAATATGAGATTTCGAAAATATATTTGAAAATTTCCTTCCATAATTGGAAAATTCATGAAGATGTCCGTATGATAAAACCTAAAGGGTTTGTGATTAAAAGGGTTTCAATAAGATATGGAAGTTTGAGAAATATATTTATGGATTAAAGTAAGAATCTAGGTCAGGGAACATTCATTTTTATAATACATAATGAAATTATGTTTCATAAAGAATGGTTTTGATCCAAATGTCTAAAAATGGTTTAGTGGAAGTGATTTTTTTTCTAAATAGTAAATGTTATTGATATATTACTCTTTAGAGATAAAATAAATGTCTCAGAATCTATTAAGGTATGGTTTAATAAATGATTTTATATGAAAAATTGGGATAGACAACATATATTCTTGGTATCAATACCATTCATGATAGATCCAAAAGGTTTTTTAGGATAAGTCAAAATATAGGAATTGAAAAGATACTCAAGAAATTAAATATGGCACAATTCAAGAGGGGATTGTTTCCAATGTCACATGGAATTGATATTTCTAGAAAATTTGTCCTCAAACAGATAAGGAGTGAAATATAATATCAAGGATTCCACACACATAATTTATTAGTTCATTCATGTATTTTTTCTACATAGTAGGATACATTTATCCAACAGATTAAATATGTTTGGAGGATTTCAAGATGATCTAGGTGAACACCATTGGATGGAATTCAAGACTATATTTAAGTATCTGAGGCATAATAAGGATATAATTCTAGTTTGTAGAGCATATGAGGAACTAGAAATAAGAGGATATGAATATTATAGTTTCAAAATTAAAAAGATGAAATAATGTCACAAATGGGATACATATTCACTTTAAATATAGGGTGATGTGACCGGGAAGATCTCAAAGAAGTTTGTCGTCACAAATGCTATAGAAGATCCTAAGTATATCATGGCATTTTAGGTAGAAAATTAAGATGTATGGATGAATATTTTCATCCAATACCTTTACATGGTACCTATCAGTAAATATCCTATGACATCATACTATGATAATATTAATGTGGTGGATCTCAGAAAATTTCTAAGGTCACATCGGTGGATGGAAAACATACTTCAAAAACAGATTTTTCTTTGAGAGGCAAGGTTGAAGCGAGTAGTGTTTCCATGGAATAAAATGTGGTGAAACCCTTTACTAAAGCCTTAACATAGCAGAAACATGATTATCATGTGAGTTATAGTGGAATAATAGTCATAGGTAGTTGTCCCTAGTCTAAGTAGTAGTTTTTTGGGGTTGGTATCCTTGGAAAAACATGTTTCACATTGATTAAATGTATATTTGACATATTTAATACTCATAAAACATATTATTAAATATTTTTCATTTTTATTCATGAACCTAATGTAATTATAACCTTGATTATATGACACATTAATAAGGTCAGAGCAATTCCCCTCTAAAATGAGAACCTTGAAGTGCTATAATGATATTTAAAAATAATTTTCTTCATTTGGATGACATACTATGATGGGACACATGGTATTTGTACTATAATGTGAGATTCCTCATTATAGAATGAGGATTATTCTCATTTTGTTCACACTTGGTAATCCGCATGATGGTAAATTATGATAACAAACCTACCCATCAAAATTATACATGTTTTGGTGTCATCAGATATTCCTAACTGTGATCTTGTGTAATGGTCCTTAGATGTTTATATTATCATTAATTAATGTCAGGACTCACAAACATCTATTTTATGATGAAAACCATGATTAAATATTTTTTAAGTGAGGCAGGTTATGTTGGGTGCATCAAGATTGACATGTCAGTAATTGGTATGTCAATGAATGATTTGTCCCATCCATCTTTAAAAAAGATGATATCCCAGTCCATTATTTAGAATGAAACTTTCGCATTAAATTCAATGGCCATGGACTAATGATGTTTTTATTTTATATATTAAATTATAGATGTATTGACCAAATAGGTGGGTGAAATGGATGTTAAACCTACTTGATGAGATAATTCCCAAAAGTTATTATATTACATAGTGAGAATTCATATGTGGTTTTCATCATTGTGACATTAAGTTCATTCTCTTTGGTTACATTAATAATTTATATATATTAATCTTATAATTTAGGGAAACCTACCTAATTACAGTGAGGGATAATCCATTTTTTCACAAACTATTTATTCTATATGGTCATGGCTAAATTATTTTTGATTTTAATAAATTTAGTAAATATCATTCTGAGTAATGATGGATAATTTTATTAAAATTTTATAGATCTAAAATATTTATTGTTGAATGAAATATTTAAATTAAATATTTATTTCGGTGTTCAATAAATTCTATAGGAGTTAGAACAGACTGAGACCGTGTCCAGTGACAAATATTAATTAGCAAGTCTATTAAATAATATTTTTTATTGTGCAAGTTAGAGCACTAAAAATAATAATAATAATAATAATAATATTATTATTATTATTATTATGTGTCATGGGGTTTATTAAATTTTTTAATACTATTAAATGGGTATCATGAAGTTGAATAATTATTTTTACCTACCCACTATCTTTATAAATGGATTGTTTTGTCAATTGTGTAGGGTGTGAAATAATCGGTCGGTGAAATTGAGAATGGATTATTGTTTCATACAATGAACTATATCTCATATCCACTCCTCCTTCTCTATCCCTATCAAGATTGTGAAATATAATAGATATTCCTTCAAGACTGAAGGTCGAATGATCAGTAGAAACAACATAAGGAAATTGATTCACCATGCTAACACCTAGAGATTGATTAGTATTTCATAGAGATATAAATAGAAAATATTGATCATCTCTAGAGGCATTATATCCCTGGATCCTCATAGTGAAATAAAGTAAATCTCATAGGGTCTTTTTCCAATGATCAACATCATCAATAAAGAATGGTTCCTAGTTGAAGGTAATTGTTTCTTTTAACATTAAATAAATAAATTATAAATTTGACTTAAAAAATCCTCACTATTGGTTTTGGGTAAATAAATATTAAAAATATTAATATATCACCAACCATCAAACTCTTATCGTGTTCCTATAACTAACAATTATAACATTTCTATTTCCAATCATGAGACTGGTAATTTCATAGAGGATGTTGAGACATGTCTTCCACTAGTCCATATGGATGATGAGAACTGTGTTCCTTTAGAGATATTTTTTTTGTGAGGTTATTCTTGTTAGTGGTGGATGTTATGATTAAGGGATATTTATGTGCCTATAATTAAATGGAATTGGATTTAGTATTTATTAATGAATAAGTTCATATCATAAACTTTTAATATCAAGAGGAAATAATGTTTATTAGTTACATAACTATGGTTTCTTTTATATGAGTGTTTGATTTGTAGTTTATGGAGCTCATCTGATATTCTCTTGATTTTATAATCAATGATATGTTGAGAGACTTATATGTATATTCATATATTTAATTTCAAATATTTAATGTTTTTCAGTGATATTTTCATATAATTATTTTATTGAAATATTGGAAAAATGTGATATGGGAGTGAATTAGCATATGATGGTGAGATATTTTCTTTTGATTACCCATTGGGGTGTAGCTTGAATTAGATCTGGAGGTAAAATATTTGTATTTTTATATTAAAAGAGGTTTAAGTGAGGTTATAAGAGTCAAATACAACTATGATCTCAATTCATTGATGTGGGTTTTGTGTGACCATATGGTGGGATCTAAGGCGTTTTTTGTTTATCTTGTGGTGGTATGAGACATCTCTAAGTTGTTTGGACATATTTTCAATGATAACAGTTGATGTTTGAGTAGATTATGACAATTGATATACTATATTATTAGTGTTTTCATCCTCTTTAGTAATAATTTCTATTGTAGTAGTGGCAGGATGGATGACTGCTAAGACTTTTGGAAATCTTTATCCTAATTTATGATTCTTGTATGTCAAAAAATTAGAAAATATATTGTGAAAAAATAGTTCAAATGATTGAAATCATATTTCTAGTAATACTATAAGATGAAAACCATTTCAACCTAATCACTATATGAAGATAATCCTCACATGAGACTCAAGAAAACTCACACTTCAAAAATATCCAAGATTAAAAAAATTCTAGTGGATGATTATGATAAATTATTATATTTTTTTCAATCACCATTTTCAAAAGAAGTTAATGATTTTCAGACAAATATGATTTGAATCTACTTATAGGTGTACTAGAAGTAAGTTCACTAGATGTTCATACTTCAATAGATGGTACCATTAAAATAAAAAACTTTTTATATGCTTGTTCTGTAATTATTTGATGACATATAGAAAATGATGAGTTATTAATCTTGAAGATATAATACACGTTTCAATAGAAATATAGATGGAGACTAAGGTAAATGATACTGATGGAGATGGATGTGTTCATAAATACTATACTATCGAGAAGCATCACATACAATAGTATATTTTAGAAATAATATTCATTTTATTCAAGATAAGGGTTGATGTTGGTTACGAGAAAATTCATCTATATGAAGTTTATAAGAGTCTATACCTGTATTCACATTGAATAAACACTAATGATTAATGTTTTCTATCACATGGAATGAGGTTGTTGTAGGTTAATAAGAAAAAGAATTCACTAGAGGATACATCATTAGATGTTATGATATGAACTTTTAAAAGAAGTTTTCTTGAAGGTAAAAACATAAAATGTTACTCATGGAAGAAGACTAGAAGATTTGGTGTCGAGAAGAAAGACATCCAATAGTTGAGGTGGCTAATGAATTAGTATAGTTTTAGGGAAGTGTCCCTACGTTTTTATAGTCACCTATGGAGGTTCATTAAGATTATTTTACTTTATAAATGGATAAAGACCAAGTAAATTTGTAAAGTCATGGTTCTTTGTAAAATATGGTTATATCTGTGGAAGATGAACCAAAACAAATAGGCTGATGATAATGAGATGGAATATATATGTAAGATGAATCTACTATGTGTGATGAGATGTCCAAGATAACTAAAAAGGATTTAATAAAAGTTAGTTAATGAATACTATGTTAATGAAAACACACTATATGATTAAGCATCAATTATTATTCAATAAGATCTGATTAAATATAAATTCAATTGAATGATGGAAAAATAAATCCTAATATTGAAGACTTAAAAACAATGTGAAAATAAAAAATCAAGTAATATGTGATTACAATGTACGTTATATTAATTGAGTATAATATTTAAGTAAATATCGCTCAAATTATATATGATGATATAAAATATTGAAGAAATTTTTAATCTAAATTTATAAGATCAACCGTGAGTTCAAACATGGGAAGATGATCTAGATTGACATATTGATGACTTTTTCTCGTTATGAGAAACAATTATTAATGTTTTGTTGAGTAATCTATGTTCTAAATATATTTAGAATATGAAATATCTACTCTAGGTGATACCAAAGGAAGAATCATAAAAATAAGTAAGTGAATTTTATGATCTTGGGTGATATAAACTAATGTGTCAAATGAAATTCATGACTAAAGAGATAAATTAGTAAATGAAAAATTGAAACTTATAGGATAATGAATATGATAATAAGATGAGAAAATTATTTTATTGGGAGAATATACAACAATATAGATTTAAAACTAAGTGTTACTATACTGGATAATGTTCATTAGAATTATTGGAATCAAGATATGGTTTATTAAAAGTTGATGAGGCTACAAGAATTTTGAGTAATGTAGAGATAGTGAAAGAACCAGAATCCATATAGAATGATTCCAATGGAAGTAAAGTTTCTATAAGATTATAATAAGATACTTTACATCAATATGAATTAAAAATTAATATGATGGTTTTTATTAATAAATTAAAAATTAAAAATATTCATAAAATATAGTTCATGATTCATGTGAAGATTTATGAAATATTTTTAGAACATTGATGCTACATTATATTTGAGTTTTTATAGAGTCCAATTATAATATCATTGGATGATATTAAACATAGTAAACTAAATAATTGAGTTAACATAAGTTTCAATTATAATCCCACATTTTATACATTAATTATAGTTATAATGGTTATATAAAGGGGGGCATAATTTGAAGAGATGTAAAAAATACTTGAGAGAGAGCTACAAATATTTTTGAGAAGTATAAAATAAAGGGGGTATCTCACCAAGAACATTCCAAAATATCATATGGTTTTAATGAGTGATATGTTCATAAAATAATATTTTGAAGAAGTTGAGTAAGGTCGTTGGATTCTGGTGATCAGAATTAGTGTCATACTGATTTCAAGTACAAACAAATGACGAAATAGACATTTAAGTTATGTGATGTAAAATATCCTAAGGATAAACTTATATAATGTGAGCAAATCACAACTCAATGTCATTTAAATACTATAGAATTTTTATATTTTCATGTTCTAATGACTGATTGATCCATATTCAGTTGACCAAAATTAGTAACAAGTAGACATACATATTGAGTATAGTAGAATATTTTCAAGTTGTTGTCAAATATCTAACCATGGAGTTCATGAAGAACCCATGAAGTCTAGTGGTTCTCATATAAATAACACTATTATTCTTATTGAGTGGTAGAGGGGTCTTTTAATGAGATTCACTATCCACTATTTTAATATATTGTAATTGGATATCAAGAAGATCCCTTCTATTGGAAAAAATAAAATAACTTCCCCCATTTAAACACTTTCAAAAAAATTGAAATCTATGGCTTAGGATAATAACCAGATGTACTAAGGATTTTTTTACCACATTGGTATTGATCCTTCTATAAATCCATGTTATTTTTTTCGTTTTCATTATCAGTATTTCATATGGGAGTTAATGTTGGAGAACATATTAGGGATTAATATATTCAAACCAATAACATAGGTTTTAGTCAACATAATGGGGGTAAAAGTTTGAGTTGAATATGTTTTGTAACGACCCGAAATTTTGATTGAATTTTTGTTTCTTATTTTTGTGTGTTATTTTAGTTTATACTCAACAAAAATATATTCTTTAATTAATGATGTCAGTATAATTAAGAGGAGGCCATTGGGTTTCGACTGTTATATAGCCATTGGTCAATATGACCGTTGGAAACTAAATGTTGTGATTGTTGTCTCTAAATAAAATTGATCTTGGTTAATTAATACATAAAGGAGACATGATGGCCTCATCTAGTAGTCTCGAGCTGATCGAATCCCATCTGACAGAACATGGGAAGGAGGTAGCACCACTGGGCTTTACTCGGGACAAAACCCAAGCCGAAATTCATCATCTGAGGCTGGAATGGAATCGTCTTTGAGAGAAGTTAAATCTTATAGAAATCAGTACTCGAGAAATGTTGTCCAAGCCACCCTCGGATTCTCTCACCTCAGCACACCTTACACTAAGTTCCTATGCTGGGGTTATAAGGGGCTATGTAACGAGACCGTAGCTACTATGTGTAATCCTTTGAGATAAATAAAATTTTGATTTCTTCCTATGGTGAAGTTTGTGTTTTTTCATATGTTCAAATAAATATAAGATGTATAATGATGAGTTTTGGAAAATGGGCATATTTTAAAATATTTATATAAACCTTAAATAATTAATGACGTGTAATGATTTTCAAAAAATGGTCTTCTGGAAATGTGTTCAGTAAGAAATTTAGAATCTAATAAAATCAACATAATATTTTGTGAATAGTAAATTATAAATAGTTATTTTACTCTTAGGATTAGTAATGTGACTAAATGGATTAGTAATATCACTTAAAGAAAGTATTAATATAATTTAGGCACCTTTATTAGGTAATGGGATTCAATAAAATAGGTAAATAAGTATTTCAGAAATTATTAGTCAAGTATTAGTTTTTTCGAGTGAATATTGTTTTTTAATTAAAAATAATTTAGAAATTATTAGAAAATTATATTTATAAAATTTAATTCATTTTTGAATTCAGAGCATCAATATTAGGTTAACGTGATTTTTGGGTATTTCTTTGAAAAAAATGAATTTTCAGTGAATATGGAAGATATAGTTTTTTATTTTCGGGTGTTTAATGACATCATTAAGGTTTTAATAATTATGTAATAATTATGGTCAACTTATGTATAGTAATATAAGGTATGGGTGTCCTTAATGGACAATACCATGGTCAAATACCATGGTCAAGCCCATGGTTTTTCCAATACCACCAATGAGGTGTCCCTTGGCCATTAATGACTTGTCCCCTCACTTCTCCTATAAATACCAAGCCTTTACCTCATTATTTCCATTTCAAAATCATCCTCAACGATGTTATGGTCTCCTTACCTCCCAAGTAGTCCTCTCAAGCTGCCTTCAAACCTCCGAAGGTCCCGACCTTCAAGCTTTCGAAGTTACTCTTCAAGGTAGGAGATTCTTTCACCGTCCTCTTCTATATCAGGACTTCCATTATGTTGTGCCTTATAATCTCCATCTCTTTATGTTGAGGGTATGTTCTTATATGATCTAATTTCTGTCCATTTAATGTCTAATTGTTGAGATACCCTTTCCGATCTCATCAATTTGTTTTCTTAATTTTTAAGTGATGTCGTTAGGCTGTCGAATTTATCGTAAAAGAAATCACTTCTTCCCTTTTATTTCATGTTTCCTTTTCATGTGGTATGTCATTAAAATATCCATACCATGATATTTCTCAGTACCCACACTATATTATGAATTATTTTTTAGTGGTTGACCCTTGTCCTCTATCTTTTCAATGTTTTCTAAAACCATGTTATATAGTTGTTATGCGGCAGAAATTTCAATTCAAAATTTATAACTCTTTCTCTCAAGAAATTCTATTGTTTATTTATGTGAATACCCATACCTATTTAATTTCTATTGGAGTTCATAAATATATAAAAATGATATATTTATTCTGGAATTGATATACATATAACCCTCACTCCTTTTCCATGGGTTATAAATGACATAATGTTCTTATTTTTAAGCTCTTTTTTAAACGTCACGATTTTGAAATGAAACCCCTTTCTTTTATTATCTATGGGTAATTTATGAAATGTGATATTATGATCTATGTGTCTCACATGTAAGTAAATACATATTAAGGGTGCACTCTGATAGCGCTCTGATGCATTGGGTATCGATTTAATCTCTAGAGATGACAAGTTTCACGATACCTTGGTGAATAACCCTGGTAATTTTTATGATACCTTGGGGATGGACCTTGGTGATATGTTCATGAATGTATAAAGAAAATGTTGTAGCCACATATTCATGTTATGTTTCAATTTCTTTTCATTATTACATTCCTACACTTTCATTGCTCTTATATTTATGTTGTTATTCAAGTTCTTATTGAAATCAGAAGTACACAGATTCCCTTATTTACCCTAACTGGGCCTTCTTCTCACCCTTTACTTTAATGTTTGTCTCCAGGATATGAAAAGAAGTAATTTTACTTAGGATGATCTTATGATGAATCCTTACAAGTGTATTAGAATAATTTTTTATATTGTATTCAAGTTTTATTGTTCCTGATTTCCAAGACACTAGAATTTGAAGATCCTCTGTATGTAGATTGTAATGAAAAGTTGTGTATTAAAAAGTAGGGATGCCATAGTTAGTATCAAAGGGAGGTTTAGTTATTTATATAAATTAGGCTATGAAAAAATTAGGAATAAACCTATAGAAAAGTTTAAATATAGTGAATAATTCTTGGTATTTTGGTGAGTGTTGAGTAAGTGGTTTATCATACAAATATATCACTGTCTAGATACGAGCAGGTCGAGGTGGCTCTGGCATAGATATACATAGGGGTAAAACCCAAAAAAACTGGTTTGAGCAAGACTAGAATGAGAATTGGTGCACAACAATGGGCCTTGCTGCACTCTCGGTTTCGACACTCCTAGGGGATTTGTTTGGTTAATCTCATTATTTTTATGAATCATTATGAAGGAATTATAGAGAAATATAATTGTTTAAGTAAGATGTTTTAAGATGTAGAATCCTTTATAGTTAAAATATTCTTAAATGAAACAATTTTCTCACTAAAATTATATTCTTTTAGAAAATGGCGGGGAATAGGAGGAACCCTGCAAATGGTGACCACCATGGACCATGCGCCAACAGCCCTCCGATGGAAGACGAAATGGAAACATTCATGCGAATGATGAACCAACGGACTCAAGTTATGAGTAATAACTTGAATCAAGCTGAGAGGATTAACTCACCAGGATGGAAACAACATTCTGTTGAGTCCTTTATGCGCCAAAGACCACCAACCTTTAGTGGATCGATTTACCAATTAATTACTGAGCAATGGATTAGCTCTATAGAAAAGATGTTTTCTATGATATGTTGTTATGATCAAGAGAAGGTCACCCTGGCTATCTATCAATTAGAGGGAGAAGCTGATCAGTGGTGGGAACTGATCAAAAACACGAGGCAGAGAGTGGAAGTTGAAGCTATGGAGTGGGAAGAGTTCAGAGGGATCTTTTTTAGTAAGTATTTCCCCCATTCCATTAGAACAAGAATGGAGAATGAGTTTCTCGAGCTGAAGCAGAAGGAGAATGAATCTTTGGGAAGGTACGAGATGAACTTCACAAGGCTTTCATGATATACCTATAGCATTTTCATGGATCCAAAAGGTATGGTTGTTAGATTCTTTAGTGGACTGAGACCTCATCGGCGAAAGAACCTAGCCAACTGAGATTTCGATAGCTATGAGGAGATCGTGAGGAGTGTGATGAAAGTCGAGCTAGAGTTTGGTGAGACGTTGTGGTCTCATAAATCCAATGACAATAAGATATCAATGGAGCCCATCTTAGGGAGTACTTTCGATCAAGGAAGAAGAGGAAAGAAAGTTCAACTTCCCACATGTAATAAATTTGGGAAGAAGCATTCAGGGAACTTCCTACTCGGGAGTGGTAAGTGCTACAAGTGTTGTAGAGATGACCACATTGTGAGGAATTGTCATGGTGAGGGGAAACCTCAACTTCCAAACAAAAATGTCAAGGGGAAGATGGTGAGGGATCTACCTGATGTCCAGTGCTTCATGTGTGGACAACCTGGTCACTTTTCCAATCACTATCCAAATCCGATGGTAGTCGAGGGGAACCAACATCAACCTCAGCAAAGGCCAAGGGATCAAGGCTCTGCTTTTTCAATCACGACAGCTGATGTCGAAGCTCGGAATGGCGTGGTATCAGGTACTCTTGTTCTTCTCTCAAAGATAGAAAGTAATTTGTTTGATTCTAGTTCTACGCATTCATTTATTTTCTCCATGTTTACAAGAAATTTAGAATCAACCCTTGAATTTCTAAAAGTAGAGTTGTCAGTCAAGACAACTGGTGGGACTATCCAAACATCTCCAGTGTTTAGAAACTATAGTATTTAATTTAGTGAGAATAATATTATCAAAAATCTATTAGTCATTCCCATGCTAGAATTCGACATTACACTAGGGATAGACTGGCTCTCCAAGTAGAATGCTAAGATAAATGGCAGAAGAAATGAAATATTAGTAGTCTTGAATGGGAAACCTATAGTTATCTTCCAAGGAGAGATATCTCAATCCCATATTTTTCTAAAAGAACCCTTATATACTTTTTTATGGAGTTGAATAGTTAGTAAGAAGAAGGAGATGAGAGTTTGATGATAGAAAATGTCCCCATCATCCAGGAATACGTTGATGTATTTCTGTAGGAGTTGCCTAGAACACCCCAAAAATGAGAGGTAGAGTTCTCCATCGAACACGTACCTGGATCTCATCTGATATCAAAGACCCCGTATAGGATTGGAAATGTGGATATAAATAAATTAAAGAAACAACTCCTAGTTCTTTTGGAGAAGGTGTATATCTGACCAAGTGTGTCGCCTTGGGGAGCAACTGTTCTCTTTGTGAAGAAGAAGGATGGATCGATGACGCTCTGCATTGATTATAGAGAACTGAATGGGATCACATTTAAGAACAAATACCATCTTCCATGAATTGATGACTTATGTGACCAACTTAGTGGGGCTCAATTCTTCTCTAGGATTCATCTTCAATTTGGTTATCATCAATTGAGTGTGAATAAAGAAGATATTCAAAAAACTTCCCTCCAATCAATATATGGGCATTATGAGTTTGTTGTTATTCCCTTCAAACTGACTAATGCACCTGTTATTTTTATGGATTTCATGAATAGAGTCTTTAAGGACTACCTTGATAACTTTGTGGTAGTTTTTATTGATGATATTATGATATATTGCAATATTCTCAAGGAGCATGAAGATCATATAAGGGTTATTTTTCAAACTCTGTGGAAGGAGAGGCTTTTTGGATTGTTTGGTAAATGTGATTTCTTTTTACAACAAGTTGCTTTATTAGGGAACATTGTAAACAATGAAGGAATCACAGTTGACCCTGCAAAGACAAAAGTTGTAGAGGAGTGGCCTAAACCTACAATAATAACTGAGATTCATAGTTTTCTTAGATTAGCAAGATATTATAGGAGGTTTGTGAACAACTTTTCATGAATTTCTAATCCATTAACCATGTTAAATCGAAAAGGGGTCAAGTTCATCTGGACAAAGGAGTGTGAGTAATGTTTTCAAGTGCCAAAGAAGAGATTGGTTACTGCACCAGTGTTAACTCTTCCCTCAAGTGGATAAGGATTCATTATTTCTAGTGATTCATCTCTAACGGGCTTGGGTGAATCCTCATGAAAAATGACAAGGTCATTGATTATGTATCTCAACAGTTAAAGATTCATGAGTAGAATTATCCTACACGTGATTTGGAGCTGGCTGTGGTTGTTTTTTGCTTTGAAGATATGGAGGCAATATCTTTATGGGGAGAAATGTGTTATATACACCGACCATAAAAGATTGAAGTATATTTTCACACAAAAGGAATTGAACATGTGACAAAGGAGATGGATAGAACTTCTTAAACACTGTTATTTTTCAATTCATTATCACCCTGGAAGAGAAAACAATGTTGCTGATGCATTAAGTAGGAAATACCCAGTTGTTCTTTCCATGATGAGGATTCAAAACGATCATTTGATCAATGACCTAGTAAAGATGGAAATGGGAATTATAAATAAAGGGACATTATAAACCCTAACCCAAATGATTTCTCAACCGTCATTACTAGAGAAGATCAAGAAGGCTCAGAAAGAAGATCCTTTGTTATAAGAGAAGTTTGAGGCTGTAAAGGATGGAAATTTTTCTAAGTTCAATATTGATCAAGAAGGTGTACTGAGATTTCATACAAGACTATGTGTTCCATCTATTCCGGAAAAAAATAAGGAGCTAATGGATGAAGATCATAGCTCTACTTTCTCTGTACATCCTGAAAGCACAAAAATGTATAAGGACCTTCGTGATCATTATTGGTGGGATAATACGAAAAGATAGAATGATAACTACACTTCAAGGTGCCTAGTATTTCAGCAAGTGAAGGCAGAGCGACAACTTCCTAAAGGGGTATCACAACCATTACCCATACCAGCATGGAAGTGGGAAAATATAACTATGGACTTCTTCACTGGTCTTCTGTGAACTTCCAAGGGAAACAATGTGATATGGGTTATTGTGGACCGTCTCACCAAGGCTTCCCATTTTATCTCTATCCGGGAAGATTTCTATCTTGATCAACATTCTAGGATTTACGTGAAGGAAGTGGTAAGGCTGCATGGAGTTACACTTTCTATCGTATATGATCTTGATCCAAGGTTCACATTAAAATTATAGAGAAGTCTTCAACAAGCTCTGAGCACTAAATTGAATTTTAGTATAGCCTATCACCCCAAACTGACGGCCAATCTGAAAGGACTATTCAAACACTCGAGGACATGCTGTGAACATGCTCAATGGAATTTAAGGGCAGATGGGATCAACATCTCTCTTTAGTTGAGTTCTCTTACAATAACTGCTTCCACTCGAGCATTCAAATGGAATCCTATGAAGATATATATGGGAAGTGATGTAGAACTCCTGCTTTTTTGGATGAAGTTGGTGGTAGAAAGCTTCTTGTGCCTGATCTTCTGTAAGATATGACAGAAAAAGTCCATGCCATCCAAAAACACATTAAGGCTACTTAGAGTCGGCAAAAGAGCTATGATGACAACCATCAAAGGGACTTGGAGTTTGATGTCGGTGACAAGGTCTTTCGTTGAATTTCACCATGTAATAGATTCATGAGGTTTGGGAAGAATGGGAAGCTTATCCCTAAGTTCATTGGCCCCAATGAAATCTTTGATCTCGTGGGAGCAGTGGCCTATCGGCTTGCACTTCCTCCAAATCTAGCACAAGTTCATGATGTCTTCCACGTATCCCTATTGAGTAAGTAAATACCTGATCCTTAACACGTACTAAACCCCGAGGTGGTACAACTAGAACATGACCTCTCTTATGAGGAGCATCCTGTGGAGATCTTGGATCGTAGAGATAAGGTTCTATGCAACAAGACTACCCACCTTATTAAGGTGTTGTAGAGAAACCACGAATATGAAAAAGCCAGGTGGGAATGAGAGGAGTCTATGAGGCATAAGTACCCACACCTTTTTTTATGAGGATACGAGTTAAAATTTCAGGGATGAAATTTCTTAAGGGGGGGAAGAATGTAACGGCCTGAAATTTTGATTGAATTTTTCTTTCCTATTTTTGTGTCTTATTTTAGTTTATACTCAACAAAACTATATTCATTAATTAATGATGTGAGTATAATTAAAACGAGATCGTTGGGTTTCAACTATTATATGACCTTTGGAAACTAAATGTTGTGATTGTTGTCTCTAAAAAAAGTGATCTTGGTTAATTGATACAGAAAGGAGATATGGTGGCCTCATCCAGTAGTCTCGGGCTGATCAAAGCCCATATGACGGAACTTGGGAAGGAGGTAGCACCACTGGTCTTTGCTCTGGACCAAACCCAAGATGAAATTCATCGTGTGAGGTTGGAACGGAATCGCCTTCAGGAGAAGTTCAAGCTTTAAAAATCACTACTCAAGCAATATTGGTCGAGCCACCATCAGACTCTCTCACCTTAGCACACCTTACACTTAGGTCCTATGCTGGGGTTATAAGGGGATACGTAACGAGACCGTAGCTACTATGTGTAATCATTTGAGATTAATAAAATTGTGACTTCTTCCTATGGTGAAGTTTGTGTTTTTTAAGATGTTTGAATAAATATAGGATGTATACTGATGAATTTTGGAAAAACGGGATATCTTAAAATATTTATGTAAACCTTAAATAATTAATGATGTGTAATGATTTTCAAAAAATGGTCTTCTGGAAATGTTTTCAGTAAGAAATTTAGAATCTAATAAGATCAATCTAATTTTTTTGTGAATAGTAAATTACAAATAGTGATTTTATACTTAGGATTAGTAATGTGACCAAATGGATAAGTAATATCTCTTAAAGAAAGTATTAATATAATTTAGGAACCTTGATTAAGTATTGTGGTTCAATAAAATAGGTAAATAAATGTTTCAGAAATTATTAGTCAAGTATTAGTTTTTCAGGTGAATAGTGTTTTTTAATTAAAAAATAAGTTAAAAATATTTAGAAAAATATATTTATAAAATTGAGTTCATTTATAAATCCAGAGCATTTATATTAGGTTAATGTAATTTTTGGGGTTTTTTTCTGAAAAAAATGAATTTTCGGTGAATAGTGAAGATACCGTTTTTTAGTTTCGGGTGTTTACTAACATCATTAGGGATGTAATGATTATGTAATCATTCTGGTCGACTTATGAATAGTAATATAAGGTATGTGGTGTCCCATGTGGCCAATACCATGGGCATATACCATGGGCAAGCCCATGGTTTTTCCAATACCACCGATGAGATGTCCCTTGGCCATTAATGACTTGTCCCCTCACATCTCGTATAAATACCAAGCCTCTCCCAAATTATTTTCATTTCAAAATCCTCATCAATGACGTTCTGGTCTCCTCACCTTCCAAGTAGTCCTCCCAAGGATCCCTCAATCCTCCCAAGGTCCCGACCTTCATGCTTTCGAAGTTACTCTTCTGGGTAAGGGATTCTTTCACCCTCCTCTTTTAAGTCATGACTTCCTTTATGTTGTTCCTTATAATTTCCATCTCTTTATGTTTAGGTAATGTTCTTACATGTTCTCATTTCTGTCCATTTTGTGCCTAATTGTTGACATACACCTTATCTCATCAATTTTTTGTCTAATTTTTTTAGTGACGCCGTTAGGCTGCCGAATTTCTCGTAAAAGAAATCACATCTTCTCTTTTATTTAATGATTCCTTTTTATGTAGTATGTCATTCAAATATCCATACCATGATCTTATTTATTACTCATACTATATTATGAATTATTTATGAGTGGTTGAATCTTGTCCCCTCTCTTTTCAATGTTTTCTAAAACCATGTTATATAGTCGTTATGTTGCAGAAATTTCATCTCAAAATTTATATCTCTTTCTCTCAAAAAATTCTATTGTTTATTTATGTGAATACCCAGATCTATCTTGTTTCAATGGTTGTTCATAAATATATAAAAATGATATATTTTATTCTAGAATTTACATACATATAACCCTCACTCTTTTTCCATGGGTTATAAATGACATAATGATCTTATTTTTAAGCTCTTTTTTAAACGTCACAATTTTGATATGAAACCCCTTTCTTTTATTCTCTTTGGGTTATTTATGAAATGTTTGATCATGATCTATGTGGCTCACATGTAATTAAAGACATATTAATGGTGCACCTTGATATTTCTCCAATGCATTTGGTAAAAATTTAATCTCTAGATATGATAAGTTTCACAATACATTAGTGAATAACCTTGGTAATTTTTATGACACCTTAGGGATGGACGTTGGTGATATGTTCATGAATGTCTAACTGAAATGTTGTAGCCAAATATTCACGTTATGTTTCAAGTTTTTTTCATTATGATATGACTACACTTCCATTCCTCATATCTTTATGTTTTTATTCATGTTCTTATTGATATCACAAGTACATTGATTCTCTTGTTTACCCTTACTGGGCCTTCTGCTCACCCTTTCCTTTGATGTATGACTCCATGATATGAAAGGTAGTAATTTTACTTAGGATGGACATAGGATGAAGACTTATAAGTGGATTAGAAGAATGTTTTATGTTGAATTCAAGTTTTATTGTTCCTGATTTTCAAGTCACTAGAATTTAAATATCCTTGTATGTAAATTGTAATGAAAAGTTATGTATAAAAAAGGTGGGATGCCACATGTTCGAAAAAAAATCCAGTAGGATTCCTCCCTCCCCCATTTTAGTGTAACAATATGTTCCACTAGGAATAAAAAGTGGTAACCGATCTAATAATATTTCCTCTAGTCAAATATAATTTTTTTATCTAGGTTATTTTAATGACCTATATGATATACAATTTAATGAGGGATATAGATATTACTCTATGAGAAAATAATAAAATAACACTTGAGCAATAAAAAATGGATTTAATTCCAAAAACTATAAATATAGAGGTTTAATATATAACATTGAATAAATAGAAAAAAAATATCCTCAGAATCAATGGAAGATAGCATCTCAAATTTAGTTGAATGAGGTTCCATCACTACCAAAAAGAAAAAAATGTTCCCATTTTTCAAATAAATCTTTTAAAATTGATCCACTTAAAGAAGTAATACCTGTATTTTAATAGATAAATACTTTGATTTATTTGAATATCCTTACTCCGAAATCAATCCTTAAATGAAAAACATCTCATATTAATTTATATCATGTATACACTCTTTTATCAAGGGATTACAGGATGAAAAAGCATAGCTAGAATAAGTAGTTGTTTAAATGGAAAAGGAAATAGATAAGAATTTACATATTCATGACACACTCACAAAACTCATTGAAGCTAAAACTATATATCTATACCAAACTCCAATGAAAATATTTTCTTAATTTAAAAAAAATTGTGAAGAACTATTTATGGAAAATTTGTATTAAATAATTTTTTTAAGAAACTGATTCATTCATCTAAAGTATATCTCAATGTAATTAATTCTTAGTTGGATATTAAATCTAAATGGATATAGATTCATAAAAACAATATACATTATAAAAGGAAGGTTAATTATTAAAATCTTCATAATATTAAAGAATATTGTGATGAGAAATTAAAATTTCTTAAAAATTAGATTAATACTTTATGTTTTTAGTGTCTTGAGTTGGGGATAAAATTGAAAAACATGGGAGTTACTCAAGTTGGATCATCACATAAAGCTGAGTGAATAAATATAGTATGAATTTATAAATTATTACATTATAGAATAATGAATATAGTAATATAAGGGATCTTAAAATAGAATATGATACATATTTCACTAAATTAATAAATAATATAATCCCATGTTCCAATGATACTTTTTGTATTAATTGTGATTCTTTGAATAGTTCAAGTAATAAAATTTGATCAAAACAAAAATTGGGGAATAAATGTGAAGAAAACCCGAACACTTCCATTAATAAAGAAGAAAATATAAATGAAAGAAGTTGTTCCCAACAAGGTTTCAATAAGGATAATTCTCATATATAGGAACCATAATAACCCTCCACCATCTAGTGTTCCATAAAATAATACAATCCATGATTTGTTGGCTACTGCAGGTACTATGGAAATTCTTGAAATCACACCATTGACTATTGAAATAACATTCCTAGGTGTGAAAGATAAAGATAGTTTACATTAGTAGTGGAATAAAAAAAGTTAAAAAGAACCCAAAAAATTTCAACAAATCACAACAAAAGAAGAGAATCCATTGACATATAAAAGTTATGAGTATCGTGATAACTTATATAACATGTCTTAAAGAAGTGGTCAAATTATTGGTGATTGTTGGTTTGAATCAAATTAATTCAGTTGCATCAAATGGAAAGTGGCAACATCAATTTATGGTTATTAAAGGGAATATCAAAAGTATTTTTACCTTGGGGCTTAAACGAATTTATGTAACCAATAATAAGCCACCAAATATGAAAACCATTTAAGATTCCAAGAGAAATTATAGATAATTTTTTATAATAATGTAAAAAATCAGGTATAAGTTCAAGAAACTCATGAATGATAATTTTAGAAAAATAACGTTATAGAGACATCATAAATCAATTTGATAAGTATAAAACATATGTGATTTATTTAAGACATATCAAATAATGAAATTAATAATTAATAAAATTTATCACATAAGCGTAAGTGATTGTAATTAAATAAGTTGTTTCATTGATATAATATATTTGGAAACACTAATAGGAAGTGCCTGAAAATATTTTAACTATATAAGATGTTGGTAAATAAGATGAAACTTTCACTGGAATATACAATGTTTTTTGAGAAATGTAAATCTCACTTGAGATAAAAAGATAATTTTTTTATGATGGTTTGAATGATTGTTTAGCAAGAATAACTAAAATTTGTAATGAAGATTAAAGATAAATAAAAGACGAGTTCAAGTTCATTTCATGAAATTTTTAATAATAATACTCCACATAAAGTGAAATTGATGGTAAAAAGAAGAGAACAATTCCTCCCAAGAAGATGCATGGATTAAATATCTAGTATGGATGCATGAATAAAACATTAGCTACATTGATGGGTGTCCCCTCACAAGTAAATATTTTTTAATTTATAATCAGTAAGGGGGATAATAAATCATTAAATTACAAGGGAAATTTTTATTGATAATAAATCCAATGGGGGGGATTGAAGAAGCCATATGATAATGATGATGACTAATTATTGTTTTTGTTTTCAATCACCATATTAATTTTAATTCAATGATATTTTGATGGAGTTATAGTGAATTTTCTTAAAGGTTTTTTTAATTAAGTTCTTTTGAAGTTTATAATTCTGAATATGGAACCATTTTAAGAAGTAACATTGTCGATGAATGTTTTTCTATTGTGTGGTGACATTGAAAAATATTTGAGTGAATTATCTATAATATATAATTATCATGTCCCTAGAAGTAAGGAAGGATTTTGGAGTAAGTTTTACTGAAGAATGAATGATGAAATAATATAGATTTTTTCTCATTTTAAAGCATATGATTCATAAGAATATTTTGAAACTATTATTAACTGTATTCAAGAAAAATGATTATTTTTATTAATATATATTTCAACAACATGGTGTTTCATATAATCCATCCATGTGTTCTCATTTCATAAAAACAAATTCTTAATGTTGAATTGCATTAGGTGGGGAATTTTGGATTTAAACCAAGATTTGAGTATACTAAAAGATACACTATTAGAAGAAATAATATGAACTATCAAAGGATGATAGCTTTAGGTCATAACCACTATATGATACTCAAGGAATAAAAACATAAACCCAAGTATCTAAAAGATATATATCTAGAAGGGGAAGTTGTGAAAGAGTTAGATCAAAATCATAGAGGCCACCATGAGTTTCTAAACATAAACTTAAGGCTCATAAGGGTATATTTAACCTCAAAACAAGAGTAATACCAAGATAATTGGTAAAATAATAGAGATTATAAACAAATAAGTAAACATATATAGAAAAAGAACAACCATAAATTGTTAAATATAGGGATATGGATGATCTCTAAAAGATTGAGTTGAAATGTAAGGTGTGATTGTCTACCTAAATAAAAAGGCTAAAAGTATTGTAATATAGAGAATTATTTGTTCATTAATTATAATAATATCACTTGTTAAATAGTCAACTTTGATTCAAGATGATTTGATAGAATATTAAATTAACTTGAATAAGGAAGAAAAAAGGATAATGTTGAAGGTACTAGAATGATTTGATAAAAATATAAGTGGTATGTGATTACAATAGATGATATATCAGTATAGGAAGATAATTAATTCAAGATTAGTTAAAGATATTATGATTTATAAAAATATTAAATCAGAATTCAATTAAAAGATAAAATATAAACCATGATTTGAAGCACTAGAAGATGAGGCAGTCATACATACTAATGACTTTGTCTATTGATAATGATAAAGTATAGAAGATTGAAAAAATAATCTAATTTTTTGGATAATTTAGAAGATAGAAGACCAATTCTATGTGATACCAAAAGAAGAATCATAATAAACTACTATAAAATCTATTTATCTTTTGTGATGATAAAACAAAGTGTCAAAAGTAATGCGACGCTAAAGTGATAAATCAGTTATTGTCAATCTAACTAATCGGATGATGAAAATGATCCAAATATGTAAATATTATTTTATAAGAATATTAAGACACAATATATAGTTTAAATTTTGTTTTAGTGTAATGATATAATTTCACTAGATTCATAGAAATCATGCTTGGATTTGTTTGAGGTTTGAGAGGCAATAATTTTTTTGTGTGAAATAGATATAAAAGTCGAACTGAATGAAATGAAAAATAATTCCTATGAAATTAAGGTTATTGAGATATTCATGGAAGAGAATTTAAATTTCCGTGAAGTAATAAATCCATTTGATTATAACGATATAGATGTTAAAATTTCAAAATATTATTTACACAAAATTTAGGAATCAAGCTGATATTTGTGTATGCGTTAAAGAATGTTGATGAAAAGCTATGTACGAGTTTTAACAAATCTAAATCCAGATATATTTGAAAGATATTGAAAGTGATCATCTGGAGAATGGAGTTAGTGGGAGTTTCAAATTAAAACCCACATGTTACCCACATTTATCATTGGTTTAATGTCTATATAAATAGGTAAAAATAATCAATGTGATGTGATAAATTATTTAGATAGATGCTTATATAATATAGTAGTAAAAAATAAAGGGATTTTCCCACCAAGTACATCATATATGATTAAAATGGTCAATAAACTGGGATGGATATAACATCATATTTTGAATAAGTTGTGTAATATCACTGGATTCAAGTGATTAAAAGTTGGAGTTTTTTATTACAATTAATTAAAACCGAAGAATTAACTATACATCAATGTTTATTAAGTGATATATTTGGAAGTTAAACTTATGGAAGTTAAAGAGTACTGAGACCAAAATCATGTATGGGAAACAAAAATTATATATGTAGATGTTCTCAAAGTTTGGGGTTGTAGATTAAGTTTACTAGAAGCGATGAAAGAATAATGTGGATCCTAAGTATAGAAGATGTAGTTAATGTCATAGTTGAATATATTCCCAAGGTGTTCATGAGGAACCCTAGAATACTGGTGGTTTATATATAAAAAATTATTTATTTGTACCAATAATGAAAAAATGGATTTTTGTGAGATGGTTGATCCACTTGTGTATTATAGTGGAATTAGAGTTCCAGATGATACATACTCGTGGGGAAAGGATAGTAACTTGACCCATTATTACACTTATGAGAATAGTTAAAATCTAAAGCATACTATCATAACAGGATGTAATAAGGATTAATTTTCCCACTTTGGGATTGAACCGTGTAAAAAATGTGAGTTGTTTCATTTATATGCTCTACATTTTATGTAAGATAGAGTATTAAGGGAACATATAATAGAGTAAGACATCATAATATATGGAAGAGTTCTTACCAACATAAAAGGTGTAAATAATTAATATGATGTCATTTAGAAAAAAAAATTATATTGATTCAGCCTATACTCCTCCCATTAGTGTATTTACATAATCCACTAGGACTAACAAAAATCATAAGGTAATAGAAAAATAAGATTAAAATGTTTCACATGTTGTCCTATGTCCATCAAAGAAAAATTGTTATTTTTATATTATAAACAGACATTATAATGATTACAACTTCAACTGGAAAAACTAATTTGTATGGAGTATTATAGAGATTAATACATATATAATTTTTATATCAATAGTCATATTTCAATCACTATTCAAGTCACTTTGAATGAGTTCCCCACTTCCCTTTTATATAAGTATCTAGTTGAATATATATATATAGAACCAACCTCTTATATTCATGGTGAACCCTCCGTTTGGAATGGGGATCATTGATCTCCAGTAGAATTTTGGACCCTAATCAACTATCCCAAAGAACATATCAAGTAACACTTTTCCTTAATAACTATGGGTCATTATTTTTTGTACCAATAATTATGAAAACAATAATTAGTTCATCCTAACATCTATTTAATAGATTCATTCCTAATTCATGAGTCTCAAAGATGATGAAAATTCTGGTTCTCTAATATCAGGACATATATTTATGGTGGAATAAAGAGGGTATCAAACCAAAAAAAATATCACACTTAAATAACACTTAAGAAAACCATTGGAAACTCATTAATAATATGTGACATAATCATATTTTTATGTAAAAATAAAGAAATAAGTGACCAAATATTTTTGTTTATTCACCAAATTCAAATTGTCTCATAATCATAACTCAATTTTTCTTATACTAACACCTTGGAAAACAAGAAAGAGGGAATTTTTTATTTTAAAAATATTCTAAAAAAATAAATACTGATACTATATCATTTTTTTGATGATTTATTACTTCCTATCAATATACATTTTCCATTCATGAAACACATGATTCCAAGATAATTGAATTACACTCTGATTATTACAGAATAAAACTACACCCTTCTTACTTTTGATATCATTCAAAAATATTTTCGACGAATATATATTTTTCATAGATTCCATTTTATACAAATAATATACTTATATTGTTTATAATGTAACAATCCATTATATCTATCTCATCCAACTGACTGTCATTCCTCCAACGAAAAATACAAACCTTATGGTGTTATTCTAGTTGTATGAAACCCAATTCAAGTCAGTATCAACATAACCTTGCAATTATTCATCTATCAAAAAAAAAGGTTTTATATTATGATAACTTTTTGTATAGGATGATACATTTCACAAACTCTTAGTTTTTACTTCATATATTCAACATGAATCATCTTAAAACTCCCACTACAAATGCATTGTAGAGTTTCTTACGTATAATAGAGTACAAAAAACGTCATACTGCTTATGAAAATGAAACTTCTCACATGTATGTGACTTCATTATCTATTTTGTGAGCATTCTCCAAAGATATCTAAAGTATCTATCCAATGAATTTAAAACCATATTTTATCTAATAATCCCAAATATTTTAATGATCTTATAGATATAGTAAATATATGATAGAACCTAAATCCTATATTTTCTCTCTATTTTGATCTTCAAACCCAAAATATTATAATCCAATCCAAAAATAATTCATAAAAAATATTCTAGAAAAATTATATATTTACTTCCCAATATTTTTATCATCTAGTCTAGGTAGCAATATATCATTCACATGTAAGAGAATTATGATCATGTTGTGATCATTCTTTGGATATTTGTAGAAACAATGTTATGTATTGTAATGTGTGAATCCTTGATCTTCTAAAAAATAATAAAACTTATGATTCCACTACCTTTGAACATTCTTTAATACCTGATGTCTTTTATTGCTCTTGAACACCATGTTCTATTTTATATCAACCTTGAATCTCATTGGTTTCTCCATTCAATTATCTTTCTTTGACTCACCTTGAATTAACTCCATATTTACATCTATCTATTATATGAATATATCATATGTTCAATATATTATAAACACAATCCATTTGGTATCATCATTACCTATTTGTAAAAATGTTTAAGAGAAGTCAATTTCATCCTTTGATTGAAATCATTTCACCTTCAGCCATTACATGTACCATATTTTTTCATCAGATTCTTCCATTAACCAGAACACACACTTATTCTCAATTACACACATCCCACAGGTTAACATATTTATCTCCCATAACTAATTTATATCAAAAAAGATTTCTCATATTATATCATTGAATCCAACTATTCAGAGTCACTAATAGTGGTCACCCCATCAAGGCATTTTAGTTCCCCTATATCTTTAAGAATCAAGAAGTCCATGTTAACCCCAAACCATTGAACCAGTTATCAAAATCTAGTAGATATATACAATAAGTATGGATTATACCTACCAAATGTTTCATTTTTTGATTCTATGTATTATATATCAATATCTTTTGGTGCTCCAACATGAACCACAAAAACCCTTGATCTTTCAGGAAAATATTTTGTTGGTATAATTTCTTGACTTCTAGTAATTTTATATAAGTACATTGGATATTGTATACTTTCAGTATAATTACTCATCTAAACATTCACTTGGTTAGTTTATTTATTTACTTATGTATTCTTGTTAACCATGTTTTTGATCTTCCATAGAACCTTATCATTAAGGAGAACATCCTAGCTTCTGATCACTTTCCCCTTATCATCATCCTATAGAGAGAATCTAAAATATTCATCTCCAAACCCCACAATGAATCATAGAATATATTTTTTATCATGATTTTATATATCCTTATAATCAATAAAAATATATTTAACTATTTTAAAACAATATTTATATCCAACAGTTGATTGTCTATCAGACCATAGCTTCTCCAGAACATTCAATCAAAAATGAATATAGGGCATTCAATTGTTCAAGTATATCATCATGTTAACTTCTTAAAAACAAATATCCTTACACATTACCATGTGTAAAATAAAACTCATCACCATTTTTGTGTTTATTTTATCTGGTCTACCAAACCTTTCTATATAGGTGTACTAAGAAAGGTTTTTTCCAACATAATCCCTTTCATTTGGCAAATGTTCTGGAAGCTTTGTATTTTTTATTTTCCATTTTTTTAATAGTTTAATCAATTATATTCTATAATATTATCTTATATTACATGTAATTACATTTAATAAATTATAAAAACAAATCATAGTTATGTTTTAGAAGGTAAATCCATAATTTCTTTTAATCATTATCAATATACATCATAATGTAAAGTGGACTGCCATGAAATCAGAAAGGGGAAGGCCCCTAATTTTTTGAGTGAATCACTTTTAACCTATGTGATATAGGCTTCCATATAATAAATTCAAATGAAAAAATTCTCTATTTTCATATTTCATTACACATAAAAAAATATATTTTTAGTGTTATGAATCTTAAACATGAATGTTTCCTTAAAAACATTCATATTCTTCTCATTGAGATGTCTAAGTCGACAGTACAACTTATCCAGACTACCAAACATTGAAAAACCAAAA
The DNA here is from genome assembly GCA_963277665.1 of Viscum album. Classification (NCBI taxonomy): domain Eukaryota; kingdom Viridiplantae; phylum Streptophyta; class Magnoliopsida; order Santalales; family Viscaceae; genus Viscum; species Viscum album. The sequence continues at coordinate 509,219,783 of OY728142.1, read as the reverse complement.
AATATTACACCCTATAATGATAAAATAATATATAAATTCCCATAATTTAGTGATCAATTAATCACCATTGAACTTTGAGTTTCCATCCAAAATTCATCCATAAATCTAGTCCCATAACATGCCCCCATTGAGTTGTATAAATTAGGTTCTTTTGTTGCCATGGGATGTGTCTGAATCAATTCAATAGTGATAATATGTTATTTTCATATAGTAATTAATATCTATTTTCCCAACTATATCTAGATTCACCTCATATTATGAATTCTACTTGATGAAAATTCGCATATACAATTCATCATACACCCTTATGCTATTATTGAGTGTAAATATTCCCCACAGTCAATCACCCATGAATCTACAAGAATATTGACACTTAGCAACATGTTATATCCCCCATAGTTGAACTTATGTATTTTGATAATCAAAATGTTGTTTTTTTTTATTTTTTACTTATGAATTATGTGTTCCTTTTTTGGGATATCCTTTCTTCCCACAACACCATCATGTACAGCCTAAACTATCCAACTTGCCTCAGCTTCTCTATTAGGAATTTTCATTTTATTTTTTCATAAAATTTTTCCAATGTGGTCTCTTCATCATCAATTATAATTAAGATCATTATCAATGGTTCCTGAAAATCCCTCTTTTGGAGTTACTTATTAAATAAGAAGTTCCATAATTTCTTAAATACAAAATTTTTCATCTCATATTAATAAATAATTGTCATTATCATCACATTAAATGACTCTGATAGTGATTATAACATTAAAACAGTTACCATAAATCATCCATGGATTTCACCTTCATGGATTCGAGCTACCTCAAATCATTTTGAAATTATTCATGTGATATTTCATAGGTATTCCATCAAATTACCTAATTTTGAAAAAAATTATCATCAAGAAAAATTTATTAAGTATCATAGGTTTCTCACACATATCTACCAAATATTTAATGAGATCATTCGTAGTCTCCACCTCCCTAATTTTAAAGTTTATATTTTATGAAAATAAAAATCTCACCAGCCCATGTATATTTATATCCAATCATTCTCTTTCCTCCATCATAATTTTATTAGGAAGAACTCCAGTTAATAGAATATATGGGTTCTTTGAATAAAATATTCCTCAATATACATTATCTCTCTAAAAATATCAATCTCATAAGACTTTTGCATCTTGGAATTACCTTAATTCTACGACATGCCTTCCACTATCATTGAAACCCCACTAAATAACAATTAATGTCAAGAAATAAATGTGTGAGAATGAATTAATATTACATTGAGTGGAAATTTATAGTTAGATGAATCAAAAAATAGCATCGATATCACTTTTTGGAAATCCATTCAGTAGTACCATATTCCATGACATATGCCATCTGGATAAAATGTTGCATAAAAAATTGATTTTCATGGTCTTCTATAAAAGGTTGTGCAAGAAAATAGTAATCATTTCCCCCTACTCACCACACTAATGTGATCCTCACACAATACTCAATTGAAATAACAACACAGAAAAATTGAATATAAAAAATATAAAGGAAAAGAAATGGGAAATTATGTGGTTTGGAAAATCTTTCCTACATCAATAGGGCTAAAACTGTTACTTTTTTATTATAATAAATCATTATAATTATTAAAACATAAAATAAAAGAACCGATTAGTAAGTATTAATAAATATATTAATACTTATATAAACCTCATATCAATACTCCAATTTAAATGAATATTCAAATCACTATACATAAGGATCCCACATACCTTTGTGGAAGTATCCCTCTAGTCATATAGGTAGAAAATGAATCTTATATTCATAGTGAATACTTAATTATGAATGGAGGCAACTTATCTCCATTAGTATTATTAAATTTTACCATTTTTCGGGGTGAACATCCCTAGTTACACATTTCATTAATGACTCATCCTCATCATTGTTTGGGTTGTTGCCCATGAAAATAATGATCAGATGGCATGTCCTTTCTATCGTATTCTAGTGAAATAAAACTCCACTACCTTAGTTTCTCAAATTATGTAACATTTAGCTAGTTATCTTATAGTCATATTCAACTGATGGTTTGAAGAAGACACCACATCCCCAAAAGGAATGACATTATGGGGTGTTTATCAAATAATTATGCTTAGGGGAGTTTAATAGACAGTTGACCATGTATTTCATAGAGGTTATAATTATGAATGATGATGTGGAGTATTTATCAAAGTGGAACTCCATATTATATATTTTTAATAATTATAGTGACTAGAGTGGTTTGGGGTATATTTTTTATTTACCCCCACTCCGATTCAATTTTTATTTATACTAGAACATCACACTAATTTATCACTCATTCCCTATTTGATGGGTTATAACGTCCATTATAGAATCTTATTAAACCATCAGATTAGATTACCCTATAATGAGGTTTTAAAAGATGTATAGTTGTGAGATAATTCTTGTTTAAGATTGATTCGAATACAAATTATCCTTATTATGGAAAAAATTATATAAATTTATCCTTGGGATATTTTTATTATACATCTTACAACAGTTTTATGGTTTTTATAGATGAAGGGTGATTTTATATCTTTTAATATATAATTATGGGGTTTTTTGGGGAAAATAATTTTATTTAAAATAGAAATTGATTGAGGAACAAGGTATCTCATATTCGGTCGAAATATTTATAATTTATGCATCTTATAATGAGAAGGTTTGGTTTCCATTATTTGTTAATGATTACACTAATGTGTTTATAGAATAGGTTATGAGTTTACCTTTGAGGCAAGATATTGTGATTTGGACTGAAATATAGCCAGTTTTTTCTCCCACATCTATAGAAAAATAATCAAATGGTTCTAATGGACCTTTAGGAGTTAGGGATTTATATTGATAGGTTATTTAAAAGAGGTTTTATTCATCATAGTTTACTTCTGTTGGAAATTCTCATATTTTTTTATAAATATATATATGTGTTTGAGATTGTGTATAGATTATCAGGGTTTAATCTAGAGATGAGGATGAATCTTTATAATCTTCCTATGATAAATAATTATTCTGATATGTTGAATGGGTAATGTTATTTTTCAATTAATTATTTATGATCTTGATATCACCAGATAAGATTTAAGGATGAAGACTTTGAATGAAATCTTATTAGTATAGATATTTAAATTTTGAGTTTATGCTAATTCTATTTAGTGTTATAAATGAACAAATTTTATTTATAGGACATATGAATAGGGTGTTTTAACATTTTCTTTGTGGTTTTTTTCGTAATTGATGATATTATGTTTTAATTAAATAATGATAAAGATAATGCTCATTTTGTTAGAGTGTGTTTGGAGGGTTTTAAAGAGAATAAGTAATAGGGGAAGATATCAAACTATTGGTTTTGGACCCATGAGGTGAATTTTATAAATCATGTTATTTTTTAATAACGGTGTTGAAATTATCGAAGATAATATTGGGGTGGTTTTTGAAAAGAATCCACCAACTGTTGTTTTATGATTAAGGGGTTTGTTAGGCTTAGATGGTTACTATAGTGATTTTATACCTATTTTTCAAATATTGGGAATCCATTATCAATTTTAACAACGAAATAGAATGTTTATTCATATAAAATAGATAGTTAAGAGACTTATAAAAACACAAAATATAATTTAAAGAGTGATCTAATTTGTTATATACAAGAAAAGGGTCTTCCTAATGAGGTGTATTTTGATGGATCCCATCTTGTTATGTTCATTGATTAAAGAGTAAGAGAGTGAAAATTCATTGCTTATGGGGACATGAATTTACATTTCGGTGCACTTATTTTTGTTAGTCACGATTTGGATCTTACAACTGCGATGTTTGAAATTATGTTTTAAAGGAATTTTTTTCATAGAGAATTCTTTTTGGTTTTTTCATAATAAAAAATCATGAGACATATCATTTAGAAGAATAAATTTAATTTTTCATATATAGGGTGGGGTAAATTATACCTAGATTATTATTTCAATAATAAATATTTTCCTATAAATGGTAACTTGGTAGTTGAAGATTCGATTTAGAAGAATCATGGTGAGGATTCTCGATAGGGAAGTGGGACGTGGTAAACAATGGAGTTATTGACATCTCATCACCTTCACTATAAATAGATTTATGGGAGATTAAATCATTATTGGATATTGATTACATCATCATTAGTGTAGTATATGGAGGAGTTTTGAATAAGAATTATTGTGTTTTTAGTATGGAGAGAAAAAATTATTTATGTTTACAGTTTTGATGGTTGTTTTGAGGATAGGTAATAGTTGTTGTTGTTTAATAAGATGTTATTTCCCTTTAGAGTATATGGAAGATATATTTTTGTTCATAATTAGGGGTGTATCCATGTATTAGAAAGTTATATCATTCTTTGAAGAGGTTGTCTTGGTTCCCAATGATGAAGAAGGTTGTGGATAAGTTTATTCCATGATATACTATATGCTAGTACTTGAATGTTGAAAATCCGATTTTGGTAGGGTTGTCCAATCATTTTAAAATTCAGCAATGGCAATGAGAGGATAATTATTGAGGTTTCATTATGGGAATATCGCATCATTTTAAAAAAATTTGACTAAATTTCGTTTATAATTGATTAATTATCAAGGTTGGATCATTTCTTACAAATTAATGAATTTAAAATGGTGAATAATTTTGAAAACCTTTATATGGTTGAGAGTTGAGTCTGCATGGATTCTCATGGATGATAGCAGTTAATCGTGATTATCGATTACATCATATATATGGAAAACAATTTTGCATTCATTTAATACAACATAATTCTTTAGAACCATATCTCACTTATAGACTAATGGTTAAATAGAGTTGGTGATCAAAATAATAGAGGACACTCTAAGATCATATATTTTTTATTTTTAAGTATTCTGGGTAGATCTGTTATCCTTGGTAAAACATTAGTAAAATAATATATTTATTCATCCGTTATTGTCGAACCATATGGGGATTTAATAGGTGAATGTATCATTTTCCAATATACTGGGTTAAGTTTCTTAAGGTTATTATATTTGGTCCAGATATGGGGCAGAATATAATTTTCCCTATAGAAACTATTCATTATTTCTTGAGGACTACATATAGTAGATAAAAATCCAATTTTATCACAGGAGAAGGTAATTGATGTTTTTAGACAGTGACCCTGTAACACCCCAAGATTTTATGAAAAATATTCCTTTTAATTTCATTAATGTATTGTGTTTTATGCTACACCAAAAGGAGCTTGCACGACACACAACCCGGACTTGGCTTGCATTACACGCAATCGCAACCTTCCTCGATATCATGTGTTGTACGCAATACCCGGTGTTACTAAACAACGATATATTATTATAATATAATTATGAACTAGCCGTTATGAATATTATTAACTAAATTTTGAATTTTATAACATTATTATTCATCTTATACATTTTCTAGAACATGGTATAAGAACAAAATAAATATTTCGGGTAAAATAAGTATTTTTCAAAAAATGCAGTTTTGCCTCCTTTTGATGGAGGAACAACTTTCAATCTAGTTTTTGACAATTTTATAAGTTAAATTTTACAAAATAAAATTATTATTTGGAATCAAGATATAAAATTTTACCTTGGATAATTTTTTGATATTATTCTGATAACTTTCATATTTTAATGAATAGTAAAAACACGCTATATTTTAATTAAAAACAACTTTTTTCATCATAATAACTTATGTGGTTAAATTATAATATTGAATGGTTTGAAAGTATAAATAGAATATATTTTTACCATTTAATATAATGTATGTCATTAGCATTGATTTTACCTTGAATTCGTAGGTTAAATCAATTCAATCTTTTGCAATGTTTTAAACAAAAACCCATTTTCTTTCGACAACGTGATTAATTTTAAATTAATTTCTGAAACTTTTGTGTATTGAATTTAGAAAAATGGATTCCATATATGGAATCAGTAGGTACAAATTATATTAATAAGCTAATTTTAATTTTTGGGCTTTATGAATAGTAACTATGGTAAATTTAATTTACCATAGTTAAAGGTAAATCGAGTAATTAAGAGTAAATATAAGATTATAAAATTAACCTAACACCTACCAAAATCCTATTGGATGACTAAGAGTCGACCCATATCACCTAATGGTTGAATTAAAAACATTTAATGGACTTTTTTCCATGAAAATAGCTTCATTATTATTAAAACCAAAGAAAGTGACAACATGTCACTCTCTTAAATCTTATAAGTATATTAATTTTAATTTAGTGATAAACTTGACAAAACATAGAACATTAATAGTATACAAAAATATAATGAAATTATCTACATCATATAAATTTATTTATAATTTTTAGGTATTAAATAATTATCATTAATGTTGACACAATAGGGATACAGAAATTATTTATTTAGTGAAAAATCAATAATATAGTTTTTATTGAAATATTAATACATATAAAAAGGCCCAAAAATATGAACAAAACTTATTATTAGTATATATATAAACCCTAATCATCCATGGGACGAGTTGTGGACCATTTGGATCCTTATTAAGATGATTATGACACTTATATTATTTTATTTTAAATGATGCCAAAGTTGTCACCTTCATAATTTAATAAATATAACTATGTAACTATTGTTATTTTAAGATGATAAATTCGATTAAAAGTATTATTGTGAAATTTAATAGATTTATATTCATCATAAGATTTTATTTTTAATTTTTATGCAACACATAAGTATATTAAATAAGTATAAAAAAATGATGTAGTAATTATTTTATTAAGAGATAAACCAAATAAATGGTTTTAAAAATAATAAATTAAATCTTATATGAACTATTTAATGTGCTACATTAATTTTATAGATACATATGACCTTTTATAAATATATTAAAGCTTTTATTTAGAACATATCTTCTGTATATATTTTATTTAACTTCAAATAAATGAATAGTGTCAAAATTTACACTATTGTTATTTTATAAAAATAATATATTATAAAATTGTTTAAAAATCACAAACATATTTAAAAAATATAAATATAAATTTATATGTTAGAAAAGTTTATAAAGTATCCAATTATGGAAAATTCACAACAAATAAGTAATTATTTATTATAATTTAAAATTTAGAATGTTATTACCACAAATAAAATTAAATTGATTAAATAAGGATAAATCAAGTTGATAATGTTTAAAATAAATTCCTAACATGTCTAAATTTGATTGGTTGATGATATTACAACCCTATATCATATAATATTTTTATATGAGTCATTTTTGGAGGTTTTTAAGTGGGGTTAGATTTACTATAAATTAATATTTTTAAGAATTCCAAAGGTGCCCCTCTCCTCCCTTATAAAAGGGAACCTCCTCCCTCTCTTCCTCACGCCACTTTGAGCCTTCAATCTCGGAACAACCTTGCCAAATTAGGTTATCAACTTCAATAAAAACATCCTATAGGTCATGGGAGTCTTCAAAGATCAATTTTAGTGCCCTAAGAGGAGGTCTTAAAGAATCACTTCAAAGAAGAGGTAATGTCCATTACCGATTCTTTCAACTTTATTTCTTCTTCCACTTCTTCTTTTTTAGTTGTTTAATTATGAGTTAATAACATCAGTATCAATAATATACTGATATGTTATTATAAGTATTAAAAAATCATATTTCACCATATATCCATCCAACGGAAAACGAAATCACCGCGCATGCGTACGTACGGAATACCGTCTCCACACCGTGGTGTAATCTATTTTCCACCACCACCTTATTGGATAGGTATAAGGGTGAAAGTAATGAATGTATATGATTATTGTAAAGTGATATTGATTCTGTAATATTATACATACACATTAATATAATTCAATGATCTTGGGAATGATATCATCGCTCGTGCGTACGTACGGACTACCGTCTCCACGACGTGATGATATTCACTCTCCATGTTAACCATTCATGAATGATTATAAAGTATATATAATGAATAATAATGAAATATATGACATAATAATGATACTGGATTTATGTATATATATATATATATATTTATTCCATTTACTTAATTCCATTCAATTCAAAAGGGAAACGAAAATAGCATTCATGCGTACGTACAGCCTACCATCTCCATGAATGGTGTATTTCAATCCTTCTATCGATCTATAATATATATGTATACAATGAATATATATTATATATAAATGATGTTTTAAATTCTTGAATAATTTAAATCAGGATATAAGTAATAATATCAACAACGACAAGTCGAAACACATACGATAAATGAAATGATTTTACCCAAAACGCTACTTTAACATGGAATTTACAAAAGAATAGGTAATATAAAGTCAAAAGTGAAACATATATGATATCATAACAATTAATATGATTATGTAATAATTCAATTACATTATTTAAATCATTATACAGGAGGTTCGGATACGTATGAAGCATATCGTGCCAAAGGTAAGGGATAATTTTTCAAATCTCATTTTTATCCGAGATTGCTTATATGTAACTATTTACTGGGGTTATATTTATCATCCATGTCCAAATTTTATAAAAATGTTTTCATGAATTTTTAAAGTCCTTTTTACCCATTTTTTGACCTTTACTACATGGTATGTAAATAATCTTTCTTTTGTTTACCATATGAGGTACTTTTTGACTTTTCCAACAAAAGTACGAGAAGAATGTTATTTTTAACGTATACGGCATGAAAGGATTTTTACGGTTTTATAAAGCCTTATTTTCATGAAGCTTCCTCCAAAATATTTCATGACTATTTTCAACAAAATCCGTATCTTTTAAAATTTCATGGCATTTTGTGAAAAGAAAATCATTTTGATGAAGAAAGGATATTTTCCTCAAGAATTCATTTCAAGTGTTTTATCAAAACCATTTTCCATCTAAGATGACATTATTTCATATGTGTATGTTTCAAGTATCATGTCTCTATGATTTACATGGTTTCAATTTTATTATTATGAAATGATATCCATTTATTTTTATATGGATTATGTGATGATGGGATGATGTTTATGAAACCCATTTTATTTATTGGGTTATTATGAATGATGTATGTTTATTTTGTGGCACAAGTAAGAATGATTTCATTATGAGATGGGTGGGACCTATATCTCTCTCCAATTCATTGGGTAAAGATTTATATCTCATGATATAGACATGGTTGGAACGGTAAGTTAAACCGGTTTAGTATTACAAGACAGGAATGAGGAGTGAACTCGATTCAGAAATGGACTTTGTCCACTAAGATGGTCTTGGCAGCAATGCCTTGGCTACTATGGAAATCATTACATGTGATTAATGGATTCCACAACTACATGTTTTATTCCCATGCTATTTTATCATGATTTATGTTCCATTATGATCTATGCCTTATGTACTTCCCTGTTTTATGTCGCTGCTCAAGATTTTTAATGTTCATGTTTTTTAAGTTCAAATGTATATGGTATGTTTTATTTTATCCATGATTACCCTTACTGAGCATTTGAGCTCACCCTTTTTATGTTTTCTTTTCCCCCAGGATTAAAAGAAATATTTTAGGTAAGGAAACAAAAATGGGAAGATATTTATGGGAGATGTTGAAGATCTTTCACCACGATTAGAAGATTACGTTCCAAGTTTCTAAAGACACTAAACTATTACGGTCCTTGAGTTTTGGTTTTTTTATGTATTAAGTACTCCTAAAAAGTAATGTATTGTCCATGTACGTCAAGATTCATGTCTCTAAAGTTGGTATCAGAGGAAAGGTTTAGTCAACCATTGGAAAATAGGATATGAAAACATTACTGAGATCCCTAGAGATATTTCTAAGGTATGTCTAGGGATGTACTTAAGGATAAGTATACGTATAGGATATAGTCCTAAAACTATGGTAATGATATTAGAATTTAACCTAAGATGTTAGATTTTGAGGGTGCTCCCCCTTTACTATGTTGTTTTCCCTAGCATGATTTTTCCCCTCACACTATACTTTTTTGGTTTTAGAAAATGGCTGGAAACCGGAAGATTCATGATAATGGAGGATATAACGGACAATGGAATGATATTATTCATGAGAAACCAAATGAAACGGGATTTGGAAGTCCAAACATCATTATTATGCCTAATAAGAAATCTCATAATATGATCAATAATCTCAACTTTGGTAATTTTCCCGACTCAGATAATAAGAGAAAGATGGAGTTTCATGATGATCATAGAGGAAAGAAAGTTCAATTTCCCTCATGTAAATCATGTGGGAAGAGGCATCGGGGATATTGTTTCAAAGGATCTGGAAGATGATTTTGGTGTGGAAAAGAAGGAAACAAAGCCAGTAAGTGCAAAGGAAATGGTTCAGTTAACACCAGGGATGAGGATAATGATATTGCTATGACATAAACAATGGTTAAATGTTTTAAATGTGGAATGTAAGGGAATTATGCAAACCAATGACCTAAGGGAAAGTCTCATGAAGAGAATCAGTACAGTCATATGGGTAGTATTTATGTTGATGATGATGAAGAGACTGCAAATGATATATGAGATGAAAGAATTGTTGAAGCTCGGTCAATGGGTTAATAAGGTAGTGGAATGATAACATGTTTATCAAGTGTAATGTTGTATAAGTAATCTCATGGTACTATGGAATAAAGAGACATCTAAGGATTTTTACACTATTGTCTTTCCTTATGTTTTGAAAGTGTATGATGAACGGTACCAGTAACCATGAAAGGTTATTCAGATATTTTCAGAAAGTTGATGATATGAACATAATGAAGGGATAAGGAGAAAATTAAATGTTTGATAATATTCATGAGCTGATGAATAATATAAGGAGAAGGTTATATCATGGTTTGAGTATATAGAATTTTTGGATTTTGGTATGTGGAAAGAGTTAACTTTTTACAGCATTCATGTTTTCACGAAGGTTTAATAGGCATTCATTTTTCAACAGAATGCATGATTAAGGTATTCACATGATTGGAATGTGACCAGCAAGATATATGGGGGATAAATGATGGTATTCACATGCTTGGTTGATGACCTTTCAAGTAATCGTTTTCTTTATACTATGAGATTGGACATATGTATTTTGGATAAGCCTAAAGATTGGAATGAATTATGTTGGACATAAGTTAGTATTGTTTAAGGATAGATACTTTTTATAATGTAGTTTGAGAAAAAAGAAAACATGCAGGACGAGAAACAGCCCATCACGTCGGACAAGGTTGTGAGAATCGAACCCACAACCGAAGTGCGACTGGCCTTTATCGCCTACCACTGGCCTACAGGAAGTCCCTGTTTAGTAGAAACTATTTTTATTATATTAAGCAGTGTGATATATGAAGTATAAGTCCATTTTAGGAACCATATATGATTAATCTCACGATAGATGGACTTATGTATATTTAATAAATTTTTCTATCCTTTTGTTTGAGACAGATGGAATGACCTTTAATTCTATCACGTGATCTGTTAACACTTCACGAATAACAAATTCAACTTTATTTCTTTAAGAGATGAAGTGGAAATTGTTCAAGGCACGAACAACAGTGATATTGTACCAAAATAAAGTAAGTATTTATTCTAATTCAAATTCTTCAACTTTAGGGAAATGATCTTGAAAACCAAAAATGTTGCCCTAGTGCACTTATATCCGATGAATCAGATGGTACTCTAGATCATCTCAAATTTATGGATTTGTGATTATTGGCTCTTTCAAAACCATGTTCTCTACCACTCTCCATCAGAACTTGATGGTTAGATTTTTCTTCCATATCCATATTTTCACCTATGTTCTCCTACGTGAAAACTCAGTGATGAGTTTATTTGGGTAACCGTTAAATTTCATAATTTAGTTTTTAAATCCATGTTTTGGTATTCCTTTTTACGATGTGGGTATCTATTAAAGAAACTTTCGAGTAGTAAACCATTTATAACCCCGACGAATTTCGAGGGCAAGATTCATTTTAAGGGGGGTAAAATGTGACACCCTGAGATTTTATGAAAAATATCCATTCTAATTTCATTAATTTCTTCTGTTGTTCGCTACACCAAAAGGAGCTTGCACGACACACAAGCCTAACTTGGCTTGCATTACACGCAATCACGACTTTCCTCGATAGCGTGTGTTGTATTCAATACCGGGTGTCACTAAACAACGATATATTATTATAATATTATTATGAACTAGCCGTTATGAATAGTATTAACTAAATTTTGAATTTTATAACATTATTATTAATCTTTTACATTTTCTATAACATGGTATAAGAACTATATAAATTTTTCGGGTAAAATAAGTATTTTTCAAAAAATGCAGTTTTGCCGCCTTTTGATGGCGCAACAACTTTAAATCTAGTTTTGACATGTTTATAAGTTAAATTTTACAAAATAAAATTATTCTTTTGAATCAGGATATAAAATTTTACCTTGGATAATTTTTTCATATTTTTTTGATAACTTTCATATTTTAATGAATAGTAAAAACACGCTATATTTTAATTAAAAACAACTTGTTTCATCATAATAACTTATGTGGTTAAATTATAATATTGAATGGTTTTAAAGTATAAATAGAATATATTTTTACCATTTAATATAATGTATGTCATTATCATTGATCTTACCTTGAATTCGTAGGTTAAATCAATTCAATCTTTTGCAATGTTTTAAACAAAAACTCGTTTTCTTTCGACAACGGGATTAATTTTAATTTAATTTATGAAACTTTTGTGTATTGAATTTTTAAAAATGGATTCCATATTTTTAATCAGTAGGTCAAAATTATGTTAATAAGCTACTTTTTATTTTTGGGATTTATGAATAGTAACTACGGTAAGTTTTATTTACCATAGTTAAAGGTAAATCTGGTAATTAAGGGTAAATATAAGATTATAAAATTCACCTAACACCTGAAAAAATCTTATTGTATGACTAAAAGTCAACCCATATCACCTAAGGGTCGGATTAGAATCCTTTAATGGACTTTTTTCCATGAAAATAACTTAATTATTATTAAAACCAAAGAAAGTGACAACATGTCACTCTCTTAAATCTTATAGGTATATTAATTTTAATTTAGTGATAAACTTCATGAAACTTCAAACATGAATAGTCTCAAGAAATATAATGAAATTATCTACATCATATAAATTTATTTATAAGTTTTAGGTATTAAATAATTATCATTAATTTTGACACAATAGGGATGCAGAAATTATTTATTTAGTGAAAAATCAATAATATAGTTTTTATTGAAATATTAATACATATCAAAAGGCACAGAAATCTGCAAAAAACTTATTATTAGTGTATATATAAACCCTAATAATGCATGGCCCTAATTGTCGACCATTTGGATCCTTATTAGGATGATTATGACACTTATATTATTTTATTTTAAATGATGCCAAAGTTGTCACCTTCATAATTTAAAACATATAACAATTTAACTATTGTGATTTTAAGATGATAAATTAGATTAAAAGTATTATTGTGAAATATAATATATTTATCTTCATCATAGGGTTTTATTTTTAATTTTTATGAAACAAATAAGTATATTAAATAATTATACAAAAATGATATAGTAATTATTTTATTAAGAGATAAACTAAATAAATGGTTTTAAAAAGAATAAAATAAATCTTATATGAACTATTTAATGTGCTCCACTAATTTTATAGATACATATGACCTTTAATGAATATATTAAAACTTTAAGTTCGAACATATCTTCTGTATATATTTTATTTAAATTCAAATAAATGAATAGTGTCAAAATTGACACTATTGTTATTTTATAAAAATAATATATTATAAAAATTTTAAAAATAACAAACATATTTAAAAATTATAAATTTAAATTTATATGGTATAAAAGTTTATAAAGTATCCAATTATGGACAATTCACAACAAAAAAGTAATTATTTGTTATAATTTAGAATTTATAATGTTCTTACCACAAATAAAATTAAATTGATTAAATAAGGATAAATCTAGTTGATAATGTTTAAAATAAATTCCTAATATGTCTAAATTTGATTGTTTGATGATATTGAAATCCTATATCATCTAATATTTTATATGAGTCATTTTAGAAGGTTTTTAAGTGGGGTTAGATTTATTATAAATTAATATTTTTTAGAATTCCAAAGGTGCCCCTCTCCTCCCTTATAAAAGGGAACCTCCTCCCTCTCTTCCTAACGCCACTTTGAGCCTTCAAGATCGGCCAACCCCTGCCAAATTAGGTTCTCCACTTTCCTAGAAACATCCTAGAGGTTCTGGGCTTCTTCAAAGACCAATTTTAGTGCCCTAACAAGAGGTCTCAAAAAAGCGCTTCAAAGAAGAGGTAATGTCCATTACCGATTCTTTCAACTTTATTTCTTCTTCCACTTATTCTTTTTTAGTTGTTTCATTATGAGGTAATAACATCAGTATCAATAATATACTGATATTTTATTATAAGTATGAAACAACCATATTTCACCATCTATCCATCCAACAGAAAACAAAATCACCGCACGTGCGTACGTACGGAATACCGTCTCCACACCGTGGTGTAATCTATTTTCCACCACCACCTTACTTGGATAGGTATAAGGGTGAAAGTAATGAATGTATATGATTATTGTAAATTGATATTAATTCTGTAATATTATACATACACTTTAATACAATTCAATGATCATGGGAATGATATCATCGCTCGTGCTTACGTACGAACTACCGTCTCCACGACGCGATGAGATTCACTCTCCATGTTAACCATTCATGAATGATAATAAAGTATATATAATGAATAATAATGAAATATATGAAATAATAATGATACTGGATTTATGTATATATATATATTTTTGTCATTTACTTAATTCCATTCAATTTAAAAGGGAAACGAAAACAGCGTTCATGCGTAGGTACGGCCTACCGTCTCCATGAACGGTGTATTTCATTCCTTTTATCGATCTAAAATATATATGTATACAATGAATATATATTATATATAAATGATGTTTTAAATTATGGAATTATGTAAATCAAGATATAAGTAATAATATCAAGAATGACAAGTCGAAACACATACGATAAATGAAATGATTTTACCCAAAACGCTACTTTAACATGAAATGATTTTACCCAAAACTCTACTTTAAATCATTATACAGTTGTTTCGGATACGTACGAAGCATATCGGACCCAAGGTAAGGGATAATTTTGCAAATCTCATTTTTATCCGAGATTGCTTATTTGTAAGTATTTACTGGGGTTATATTTATCATCCTTGTCCAAATTTTATAAAAATGTTTTCATGAATGTTTAAAGTCATTTTTACCCATTTTTGACCTTTACTACATGGTATGTAGAGAATCATTCTTTTGTTTACCATATGATGTACTTTTTGACTTTTCCGACAAAAGTATGAGAATAATGTTATTTTTAACGTATACAGCATGAAAGGGTTTTTACGGTTTTATAAAGCCTTATTTTCATGAAGCTTCCTCCAAAATATTTCATGACTATTTTCAAAAAAACGGTATCTTTTAAAATTTCATGACATTTTGTGAAAAGAAAATCATTTTGAAGAAGAAAGGATATTTTCCTCAAGAATTCAATTCAAGTGTTTTATCAATACCTTTTTCCATCTAAGATGACATTATTTCATATGTGTATATTTCAAGTATCATGTCTTTATGATTTACATGGTTTCACTTTTATTATTATGAAATGATATCCATTTATTTTTATATGGATTATGTGATTATGGGATGATGTTTATGAAACCCATTTTATTTATTAGGTTATTATGAATGATGTATGTTTATTTTGTGGCACAAGTATGAATGATTTCTTTATGAGATGGGTGGGACCTATATCTCCCTCCAATGCATTGGGTAAAGATTTATATCTCATATGATAAACATGGATGGAACGGTAAGTTAATCCGGTTCAGTATTACAAGACTGAAACGAGGAGTGAACTCGATTCCGAAAGGGACTTTGTCCACTAATATGGTCTTAGCAGCAACACCTTGGCTACTATGGAAATAATTACATGTGATTAATGGATTCCACAATTACATGTTTTATTCCCATGCTATTTTATCATAATTTATGTTCCATTATGATCTATACCTTATGTACATCCATGTTTTATGTCGCTACTCAAGATTTTTAATGTTCATGTTTTTTTAAGTTCAAATGTATATGGTATGTTTTATTTTATCCATGGTTACCCTTACTGAGCATTTTAGCTCACCCTTTTTATGTTTTCTATTCCCCTAGTATTAAAAGTAAGATTTTAGGTAAGTAAACAAAAATGGGAATATCTTTATAGGAGATGTTGAAGATCTTTCACCACGATTAGCAGATTACGTTCCAAGTTTCCAAAGACACTATACTATTATGGTCCTTGAGTTTTGGTTTTTTTCATGTATTAAGTATTCCGAAAAAGTAATGTATTGTCCATGTATGTCATGCTTTGGGTCTCTACAGTTGGTATCAGAGGAAAGGTTTAGTCAACCTTTGAAAACTAGGATACGAAAACGTTAGTGAGATCCCTAGAGATATTTCTAAGGTATGTCTAGGGATGTACCTAAGGATAAGTATACGTATAGGATATAGTCCTAGAAATACGGTAATGATATTAGAATTTAACCTAAGATGTTAGATATTGAGGGTGGTCCCCCTTTACTATGTTGTTTTCCCTAGCATGATTTTTGCCTCTCACACTATACTTTTTGGGTTTTAGAAAATGGCTGGAAACAGGAAGATTCATGATAATGGAGGATATGACGGACAATGGAATGATATTCTTCATGAGAAACAAATGAAACGGGATTTGGAAGTCCAAACATCATTGTTATGCCTAATTAGAAATCTCATAATATGATCAATAATCTCAACTTTGGTAAGTTTCCTAACTCAGATAATAAGAGAAAGATGGAGTTTCATGATGATCATAGTGGAAAGAAAGTTCAATTTCCCTCATGTAAATCATGTGGGAAGAGGCATCGGGGATATTGTTTCAAAGGATCTAGAAGATTCTTTGGGTGTGGAAAATAAGGGCACAAAGCCATTAAGTGCAAAGGAAAAGGTTCAGTTAACACCATGGATGAGGATAATGATATTGCTACGACATCAACAATGGTTAAATGTTTTAAATGTGGAATGTACGAGAATTATGCAAACCAATTCCCTAAGGGAAAATATCATGAAGAGAATCAGTACGGTCGTATGGGTAGTATTTATGTTGATGATGAGAAGAGACTACAAATGATATGTGAGATGAAAGAATTGTTGAAGCTCGGTCAATGGTTTAATAAGGTAGTGGAATGATTACATTTTTATCAAGTGTAATGTTGTATAAGTAATCTCATGGTACTATGGAATAAAGAGACATCTAAGGATTGTTACACTGTTATCTTTCCTTATGTTTTGAAAGTGTATGATGAACGGTACCAGTAACCATGAAAGGTTATTCAGATATTTTCATAAAGTTGATGATGTGCGCATAATGAAGGGATAAGGAGAAAAATAAATGTTTGATAGTATTCATGAGCTCATGAATAATATAAGGAGAAGGTTATATCATGGATTGAGTATATAGAATTTTTGGATTTTCGTATGTGGAAAGAGTTAACTTTGGACAGCATTCATGTTTCCACTAAGGTTTAATAGGTATTCATTATTCAAGAGAATACATGATTAAGGTATTCACATGATTGGAATGTGACCAGCAAGATATATGGGGGATAAATGATGGTATTTACATGCTTGGTTGATGACCTTTCAAGTAATCGTTTTCTTTATACTATGAGATTGGACATACGTATTTTGGAAAAGCCTAAAGATTGGAATGAATTGTGTTGGACATAAGTTAGTATTGTTTAAGGCTAGATTTTTTTTATAATGTAGTTTTAGAAAAAGGACAACCTGCAGGACAAGCGACAACCCATCACGTCGGACAAGGCTATGAGAATCGAACCCACAACTGAAGTGTGACTGGACCTTTATCGCCTACCACTGGCCTACAGGAAGTCCCTATTTAGTATAAACTAATTTTATTATATTAAGCAATATGATATATGAATTATAAGTCCATTTTAGGAACCATATATGATTAATCTCAGTATATATAGACATATGTATATTTAATAACTTTTTCTAACATTTTGTTTGAGACATATGGAATAACCCTTCATTCTATCACATGATCTGCTAACACTTCACGAATAACAAATTCAACTTCATTTCTTTAAGAGATGAAGTGGAAATTGTTCAAGGCATGAATAATAGTGATATTGTACCAAAATAAAGTAAGTATTTATTCTAATTCAAATTCTTCAACTTTAGGGAAATGATCTTGAAAACCAAAAATGTTGTCATAGTGCCCTTATATCCGATGAATCAGATGGTACCCTATATCATCCAAAATTTAAGGCTTTGTGATTGTTGGCTCTTTCAAAACCATGTTCTCTACCACTCTCCATCAGAACTTGATGGTTAGATTTTTCTTCCATATCCATATTCTCACCTATGTTCTCCTACGTGAAAACCCAGTGATGAGTTAATTTGGGTAACCATTACTTTTCATACTTTATTTTTTAAATCCATGTTTTGGTATTCCTTTTTACAATTTGGGTTTCTATTAAATAAAATTTCGAGTAGTAAACCATTTATAACCCCGCCGAATTTCGAGGGCGAAATTCATTTTAAAGGGGGTAGAATGTAACACCCCAAGATTTTATGAAAAATATTCTTTTTAATTTCATTAATGTCTTGTGTTATACGCTACACCAAAAGGATCTTGCACGACACACAAGCCTGACTTGGCTTACATTACACACAATCGCGACCTTCCTTGATAGCGTGTGTTGTATGCAATACCGGGTGTTACTAAACAACGATATATTATTATAATATTATTATGAACTAGTTTTTATGAATATTATTAACTAAATTTTTAATTTTATAACATTATTATTTATCTTATACATTTTCTAGAACATGGTATAAGAACAAAATAAATTTTTCGGGCAAAATAAGTATTTTTCAAATAATGCAGTTTTGCCGCCTTTTGATGGCGAAACAACTTTAAATATAGTTTTTGACATGTTTATAAGTTCAATTATACAAAATAAAATTTTATTTGGAATCAGGATACAAAATTTTACCTTGGTTAAATTTTTCATATTATTTTGATAACTTTCATATTTTAATGAATAGTAAAAACACGCTATATTTTAATTAAAAAAAACTTGTTTCATCATAATAACTTATGTGGTTAAATTATAATATTGAATGGTTTTAAAGTATAAATATAATATATTTTTACCATTTAATATAATGTATGTCATTATCATGGATTTTACCTTGAATTCGTAGGTTAAATCAATTCAATCTTTTGCAATGTTTTAAACAAAAACTCGTTTTCCTTCGACAACAGGATTAATTTTAATTTAATTTCTGAAACTTTTGTGTATTGAATTTGTAAAAATGGTCCCATATTTTTAATCATTGGGTCCAAATTATGTTAATAAGCTACTTTTTATTTTTGGGCCTTATGAATAGTAACTATGGTAAATTTTATTTACCATAGTTAAAGGTAAATCGGGTAATTAAGGGTAAATATATGATTATAAAATTCACCTAACACCTGACAAAATATTATTGGATGACTAAAAGACGACCCATATCACCTAAGGGTTGGATTAGAATCCTTTAATGTACTTTTTCCATGAAAATAACTTAATTATTATTAAAACCAAAGAAAGTGACTACATATCACTCTCTTAAATCTTATTAGTATATTAATTTTAGTTTAGTGATAAACTTCATGAAACTTCGAACATTAATAGTCTTAAGAAATCTAATTAAATTATCTACATCATATAAATTTATTTATAATTTTTAGGAATTAAATAATTATCATTAATTTTGACACAATAGGGATGCAGAAATTATTTATTTAGTGAAAAATCAATAATATAGTTTTCATTGAAATATTAATACATATCAAAAGGCCCAAATATCTGAAACAAAATTATTATTAGTGTATATATAAACCCTAATCTTCCATTGGCTGAATTTTTGACCATTAGGATCCTTATTAAGATGATTATGACACTTATATTATTTTATTTTAAATGATGCCAAAGTTGTCACCTTCATAATTTAATAAATATAACAATTTGAATATTGTGATTTTAAGATTATAAATTCGATTGAAAGTATTATTGTGAAATTTAATATATTTATCTTCATCATAGGATTTTATTTTGAATTTTTATGCAACAAATATGTATATTAAATAATTATACACAAAATGATGTAGTAAATATTTTATTAAGAGATAAACCAAATAAATGGTTTTAAATATAATAAAATAAATCTTATATGAACTATTTAATGTGATCCCCTATTTTATAGATACATATGACCTTTTATGAATCTATTAAAGCTTTTATTTCGAACATATCTTCGGTATATATTTTATTTAAATTCAAATAAATGAATAGTGTCAAAATTGACACTATTTTTATTTTATAAAAATAATATATTATAAAATTTTTTAAAAATCACAAAAATATTTAAAAATTATAAATTTAAATTTATATGGTATAAAATGTTATAAAGTATCCAATTATGGACAATTCACAACAAATAAGTAATTATTTATTATAATTTAAAATTTAGAATGTTATTACCACAAATAAAATTAAATTGATTAAATAAGGATAAATCAAGTTGATAATGTTTAAAATAAATTCCTAATAGGTCTAAATTTGATTGGTTTATGATATTACAACCCTATCTCATCTAATCTTCGGATAAGAGTCATTTTGGTAGGTTTTTAAGTGGGGATAGATTTATTATAAATTAATATTTTTAAGAATTCCAAAGATGCCCCTCTCCTCCCTTATAAAAAGGCACCTCCTCCCTCTCTTCCTCACACCACTTTGATGCTTCAATCTCGTCCAACCCCTGAAAAATTCACTTCTCAACTTCACTATGAAAATCCTATAGGTCCTGGTCTTCTTCAAAGAGAAATTTTAGTGCCCTAATAGGAGGTCTCAAAGAGGCGCTTCAAAGAAGAGGTAATGTCCATTACCGATTCTTTCAACTTTATTTCTTCTTCCACTTCTTATTTTTTAATTTTTTCATTATGAGGTAATAAAATTAGTATAAATCATATACTGATATGTTATTATAAGTATGAAACAACCATATTTCACCATCTATCCATCCAACGGAAAACAAAATCACCGCACGTGCGTACGTACAAAATATCATCTCCACACCATGGTGTAATCTATTTTCCACCACCACCTTACCTGGATATGTATAAGGGTAAAATTAATGAATATATATGATTATTGTAAATTTATATTGATTCTTTAATAGTATACATACACTTTAATGCAATTCCACAATCTTGGGAATGATATCATTGCTCGTGCGTACGTACGGACTACCGTCTCCACGACGCGAGGAGATTCACTCTCCATGTTAACCATTCATGAATGATTATAAAGTATATATAATGAATAATAATGAAATATATGACATAATAATGATACTATATTTATGTATATATATATATATGTATGCCATTTACTTAATTCCATTCAATTAAAATGGGAAACGAAAACAACGTTCATTCGTACGTACAGCCTACCGTCTCCATGAACGGTGTATTTTATTACTTTTATTGATCTATGATATATATGTATAAGATGAATATATACTATATATAAATCATGTTTTAAATTATGGAATTATGTAAATCAGGATATAAGTAATAATAACAAGAACGACAAGTTGAAACACATACGATAAATGAAATGATTTTTCCCAAAACGCTGCTTTAACATGGAATTTACAAAAGAACGGGTAATATAAAGTCATAAGTGAAACATATATGATATCATAACAATGAATATTATTCTCTAATAAGTCAATGACATTATTTAAATCATTATACAGGAGTTTTAGATACGTATGAAGCATATCAGACCTAAGGTAAGGGATAATTTTAAAAATCTCATTTTCATCCGAGATTGCTTATTCGTAAATATTTACTGGGGTTATATTTATCATCCATGTCCAAATTTTATAAAAATGTTTTCATGAATGTTTAAATTAATTTTTACCCATTTTTGACCTTTACTACATGGAATATAAAGAATCTTTCTTTTGTTTACCATAAGAGATACTTTTTGACTTTTCCGACAAAAGTACGAGAAGAATGTTATTTTTAACGTATACTTCATGAAAGAATTTTTACAGTTTTATAAAGCCTTATTTTCATAAAGCTTCCTCCAAAATATTTCATGACTATATTCAACAAAATCCATTTCTTTTAAAATTGCATGACATTTTGTGAAAAGAAAATCATTTTGAAGAAGAAAGGATATTTTCCTCAGGAATTCATTTCAAGTATTTTATCAAAACCATTTTCCATCTAAGATGACATTATTTCATATGTGTATGTTTCAAGTATCATGTATCTATGATTTACATGGTTTCAATTTTCTCATTATGAAATGATGTCCATTTCTTTTTATATGGATTATGTGATGATGTGACGATGTTTATGAAACCCATTTTATTTATTGGGTTATTATGAATGATGTATGTTTATTTTGTGGCACAAGTAAGAATGATTTCATTATGAGATGGGTGAGACCTATATCTCCATCCAATACATTGGGGAAAGATTTATATCTCTTGAGATAGACATGGATGGAACGGTAATTAATCCGGTTCAGTATTACAAGAATGGAATGAGGAGTGAACTCGATTCAGAAAGGGACTTTGTCCACTATGATGGTCTTGGCAGCAATACCTTGGCTACTATGGAAATCTTTACATGTACTTAAGGGATGCCACAATTAAATGTTTTATTCCCATGCTATTTTATCATGATTTATGTTCTATTATGATCTATGCCTTATGTACTTCCATGTTTTATGTTGTTTCTCAAGATTTTTAATGTTGATATTTTTTTATGTTCAAATGTATATGGTATGTTTTATTTTATCCATGCTTACCCTTACTGAGCATTTGAGCTCGCCCTTTTTATGTTTTCTTTTCCCCCAGGATTGAAAGAAATATTTTAGGTAAGGAAACAAAAATGGGAAGATTTTTATGGGATATGTTGAAGATCTTTCACCACGATTAAAAGATTATGTTCCACGTTTCCAAAGACATTAAACTTTTACGGTCCTTGTGTGTCTATTTTTGTTATGTACTAAGTATTCTACAAAAGTAATATAATGTCTATGTACATCAAGCTTCGAGTCTCTACAGACCCTATGTTCTTTTATGTTCCCAATAGTATAGTTAGAATGGGTTTAGAAATGAGAGTGCATTGTTTAATAAATTTAGTAGACATTTTGGGATATTGAAACTAATTTTATAAACAGTTTATTTGTTTGTTTTACCACTATGATTACAAATGGTTCAAAAAATGTTTCATGTGTCTCAACTTTAAAAGTATGGTCATTAATTATTGTGTGTGATTGATTTAGGAGATCTAGTTATCATAGATGATATGAATTTTTCAAATATAAAATTGATATTAAGGACTACAAAGAGAAGGTTATTCATGGGCTAGTCATTCCCTTAGTACAAGATTATTGGATGCATAATGGATTTTAGGAAATCAATTTGGAGAGGGAATTTCAAACATTAGATTAGTATCCAGAATTATTTTGATCAATTATTTTTATATATTTTATTTTTTGAAATTATGAAATTTTAATGAAATCATTTATGTGGATGATTTTCCCATTTTATGATCACTATTGAATAATTTTTAGGATGAAACTTTTTAATGGGTGTGTAATATAAATACCCAAAAACTTGAATTTTGGAAGTTTATGAAATTTTCTATATTTCAATCAATGTAGTGTAAAATAGTTATTTTTATGTCCTTAGGATTAAATTTTAAGCATTCAACTTAATATGATACATAATGTCTATCCTTTGGGAAAATTTTAAAAAAAAAATGGGGATGGTTTTCTTATAAATATCATGTACTGTTGGAATTTTACTTTTATTTATTTATTTAAGTAATTCATATATTTATATATTATTTTTATATAATAATTTTATTTATTTGAGATATTCTTGATGGAAGTGGTGTGGAAATGTTATAGGAAATATATATAGATATTTTTATTTGATTAATGAAATGCTTTGTCAAAAAATTGAAAGAACATTTATAGGAAGTTTGAATTAGATAATTAATCGGTGAGAGAGAAGTAATAGTGGAAATATTGAGGGAATATTAGGGAAAATGAATTTGTGTCATTAATTTTCAATTGAAAAAATTTCATGGAAGAATCTTTATTTTTCCTAAATTATATAAAGGAAGAAATAGTGGTTTAAATATTTAGTTATGGACTTGAGAGGGTGTAATGAAGAATGTAATATAAGTGAATTATTAGTGGAAATCAACAGAGTATTGAAGAATATCAATCATCATTGAATCATGGTAACTAACATTTTATATTAATATCATTTATAAACCATATGAACCTATAAATCTTATTAATTTCCATTTTGGTTAGATAAATCATAATAACACACAAGAATGAATATGTTGTTAATTAAAATTTAAGGGGGTTGAGGTATATGAAATTTAGGGAATTATTATTCTATTAGACTAATTGAAATGAGGTTATTTTTTATTTGGAAGATTATTACTGAAATTGTTGTTTAGTGAACTAAAGATATAATGGTGGACGAGAACATATAAATCTACAATAATAGAATTTTAATTGACAGTAATGGAATAATATGGATAATAAAAATATGATAAATGGTTTATTTCATCATGAAAATACTAAAGTGATGTTTAATTATTGTTTATAAACTATATTTTAATTATTTTATAAATTGATCTTTGAAATGTTTTGTTGTCAATTATTTATGAATATTTATGAGAAATTTTTATGGTCTTTATTATAATTTTTGAGAATGGAACAATTAAAAAAATATAAAAACTACCATTGATTCAAGAGGGGTGAAATTTAATAACTTTTGAATGGGTCACACAATTTCATCTTGGGATTATTACAAAGACTAGGAAATTGTATGGAATTATTGAGGATGGTTATACATGTTGTTTCAGTGAGTTACATGGTGGTAATTCCATATACGCATGAGGTTATTTCAAATTATGTAGTTAGATAAATTTTACCTAGTGAAAATAATATGTGTCTGGAGTTTCACATGGAATATACCATATTTTCTCTATGTATAACACATTGGTATGGGTTCATGAAAATTGTAGTGGGGTTTTATAACCTGATGGATATGTGGGAGTTAGTTATGGATTGAATTGATAGTAGTGGTGGAAGTCAAATCTAGTATGAACTCATATATAACCGGTATAGTTTTATTATATAGAATTATGGATGTGAGGTGTTTTTATTAATGATGTGACTTGATTGAACGTGGTATTTTGATGTTTTTTCATATGATAAGGTTTAGGAGTTATATATTCCTATCATATAAGGAATATTAGTGATTAATTACTCCCACGGATCTGAGTTGTAGTAGAAATTGGTGGGAGTATAGTAAATCGATGGGTTTTGATGACATTTCCAAGGAACTATATATTTGTGTCCGACTAGGTTTGATAAAAAAGAGATGGTGGGGTTATGAATGCATTTGAAATTAATGAAAGTTATGTTGTATTGGTTTGGGATATGAGTTTATGGGGATTATGAGTATAAGGAGTAGGATGATTGTTTTTGGTGATGCTGAGTATATGTTTATCTATAGTGGATATGTGACATGGGACTGTGAGAATGTAACACCCTGAGATTTTGTGAAATATTTTTTTCAAATTAATTTAATCTCTTTGATACATTTTAACTAACAAAACATTGAATATAGCTTGTTTTATATGAAATCAATGTGCTTTCCATTAATTTCACACTACAACAAGTTATTATTTTGCAAAAAACAACACTAATCTTAGATTTCATTACACAGAAGGTACTATTAAAATATACTATTAATTTTATAATTACCACATACCCATAACCAGATAATATTAATATTAATAGTAAAATATACTACAATATACTATTTATGTTATTAAAATATTATAACTAAAATATTATAATATCTTGAGAAAACTGAGTGTTACTATAATATTAATAGTAATTTATAGCTTGTGAAAGATTGAGTGTTACAAAACTACAATATACTATTAATATTATAAAAATATTATTATAGTTATCACCTACACATTTTAATGAATTTTATTAATAATAATAACTAAATTAAGGAAACGAGGAATAGACATGTATATGAGATTAATTTTTGGGTTGCCAACTAATTGAAGTGAAATAAAATCCTTTTGTAAATATTGGAAATCTTTTGTTGGAAAAAAAATTAATTAAAAAATTGATAAATTATTTTAACGAAATATATATATATATATATATTATCCAATAAACTATTTATATTTCATTTTATGTTTGTTCTAGACAATATATAATAGTAAATCTAATTTTACGCATAATGATATCTATTTTTATAAAAGGTAATTTTACTACCTTTTAATGAAGCATAGATTTAAATCAAATTTTTGAAAAATTTACAAATATATTTGAATAAATAAACATTATTTTTGAAATATTATCAAAAAAAATATCTTCAGGTTAATTTTTGTAATTTTTATGATAAAATTTCATTTTTGGATGAATACTGA
Organism: Viscum album; assembly: GCA_963277665.1. NCBI lineage: Eukaryota > Viridiplantae > Streptophyta > Magnoliopsida > Santalales > Viscaceae > Viscum > Viscum album. The sequence continues at coordinate 509,193,022 of OY728142.1, read as the reverse complement.
AAAATAATAAATTTTAATTGAAAAAAACATTTTCAGATAAAATATTTATAAAGAAATATTATATTTAAAATTATTTTTAAAGTATAATTTGTTAAAATATAAATCATGTAATACAATTTAGTTCATTTGAACTAATTTCACATTGAAATTGGAAATAAAAACAATTAAACCTTTTGAACATTTTCACTATAAAACCCCATTGTCTTGCCCCTCCAGAAGGATTAGTTGTAAATAAATATATTCTAATTATATGATTTTAATAATTAAAAATGGATTCCATATTTTGGAAAATAATAATTTCTAATTTCATGTAAGGTTAACTGAGTTTTTACCAAAAAATATTACTGAATGCAATTAAAATTAACTACAGTGATTATGGTGAAAATGAGTTTACTTAGTGGTTAAAATTAAATGTTAAGAGGCCAAATGACCTAGAAAATTGTCCAAAACCCATTTTCTGGAAATATTGAAAACATTTACCCTCTTGGTTTTAAAATTTTATGTTATTTGAGGCACATTATGTAAGGGATACCTCCAAATAGTATTTTTTGATGGAAAATAATTCCACACCTCTTTAACTATAAATGCCCCACACCCCCACCCCACGCGTATTCACACCTATCAAGGGATTTTGATCATCAAAAAGCCTAACCAAATAATCTCCCAACATCCATAATCTCAACATGGGATACTCACTTTGGGTGGGAAACAAACTAAGGAATCCCACTGGTGCAAACCCAAATGAGTTTCCCAAAGAAGAGGTTACGTTCATCAACATGAATTTTGATTTGGTTTTCTTCTCCAAAAACATCAATTACTATTATTAAATTATTTTATAGTAACCTCAGTATCATAAATAAATTTTTATGTTATTATATTAACTGTATTAGTTATATGTTAATCAAATGGTATATGCAATCATCATTTTTGTTTACGACAGAGTAACACCTCATGATCTAACGTCGTTCAATTTTCCATTAACACATATCAAGGTTGGTAATAATGATATAAACATGATTTAAGAATTATTTATATGATATATATGAATTATTTATGCTTCTTTAATTATTATATAAATATTACCATCAGGATTTCCAATTTTTTTGAATACGATAATATGGTTTATGGATGTGTGGACTACCACCTCCTCAAAGTGATGTGATTCATTCAGATTTTAAATGGAATGTATTAAGTGTGGATTTAATAAAATTATGTGATATACATGACATAATAATTCTACATAAATGATAATATATATTTTTTAATGTTATTTTCTTTCATTCTCTTAATAATATACCAAATTTGGAAACAGTGTTCATGCGTACATACGTCCAACCATCTCCATGAATAATGTATTTAATTTCATATTTCAATAATTTATGGATTATTATAAATACACATATAAATATTATATATTATATTTATATAATGGTTAAAATTATATTAATAAGTAAATTATCATTTATGTAAGTGGACCATGAATAAAAAGTCGATACATATATGAAAAACAAAGTAGTAATTGCCTAAAACGTGACATTAACATGGAATTATTAATATAAGGTTAATATAAAGTCATAATAAAATAATATATGGTATGATATATATGATAATATGGTTTTATGGTTGATTTATAATAAAATTATATTTATTATACAAGAGGTTTTAATATGTATGATGAAAGTCCATACAAATGGTTATGAAGAAAGGTGTTAAGTATGAGAACTAAGTGGGACTATATTTGTGGTAAATATTGATGATATTTAACCAATTTAGAAGATTGGGTTCCATGTTCTCAAATACACTAAAATATTATGGGCCTCAAGCATGTACTTTTTTAATGTGATGAATGCTCATCTATAATGATGTAATATCCATGTACATTAATCCCGGGTCATGACATTTGGTATGAATGGAATGGTTTAGTCAATATATGGAAACTAGGATGATAAATCTTTAGTTATATTCCTAGGTATATTTCTAAGAATATATATAGGGACATATCTAAGGATATGACTAAGGTGTCATTGAATTTAAAAAATTGTCTCACATTTAAGACATCCTATAAGTATTTTTACATATTTCTGTGTTTTTCTATGATAAGAATTTATGATAGTATACTTTCTAGTTTTAAGCCAATGATAAGAAGAAGAAGGAACTCAGTTATCATTGAATTTGATGGAAACTTTTTTGATGAGCTTTGAAATGGGATGATCAGTGGAGTGAAGGATGTTACAGTCATGCCTAATCAGTTTTCATGGAACATAGTCTAAATTGATTTCCATAATTAACCCATAGACTCCCCAAAAAAGATAATGAAAGAGTTATATAAGAATTCAGGTAATGGATACCCCATTGGAAATAATATTTAGTTTTCTTTATGTTGAGAATGTGGGAAAAAACTTATTTAAATTTCGTAAATGGACTTGAAGATGTTTTGAATATGGAAAAGAAGGACACAAATCCAGTAGCTGAAAATGGGAAAATGAAAATTTTAGTTAATTTAATGGATTAGAATAATGGACTACCTAAGAAATCATTGACTATTTGAATGCAATAATTGTGTAATGTTTGGTAATTATTCAAATAAATATCTTAAAGGGAAATATCATGAAGGAAATTACCAAAGTTGTAAGAGTAATGGTCTTACTTATAATAATGAAGATACCATGAGTGACATATGAAAGGTACATTATATTCTTACAGTACTATTTAAATTCCTGATTAAATTGAGTTTAATGAATTTTAATACATTATTCAAATTTTATATTTTAGAAAAGGGTATTAAGGAATAATATAATGAATCCTAATTAATGGTTTGATAAAGTGTGATGATGAGATCGTATATGTATTGAAATTAAATAACTATTCTATATGAATCATGAAGTATTCATTAAGGATTTTAAAAAATATATTTTTTGGTATTGGTGACCTAAAAAAGTGATTTAATTAAGGTTATATTTTGATCAATGGAAGGTACCCCTTAATGTGTTCAAAATGTTGAGAAAATTTGGTTTTTCTTGTTTCAAAAGTTTATTGATATGTAAAACGTAAATTTGATAGTATTTATGACATTATAATTGATAAAGGATTTGTTAAAAAGTGGATTATGCTATCATTGATGAAGATTAGATCATTTTTTGATTTAATTAATAAATTAAATAATTTGGTTTCTATGAATGGAATGAATAATCTGGGATATTTTCAATATGGTTTATGGTAATTCATGTTATTAAAATGTTTTAGTAGAATACCTAATAAATTTATTCACATGTTAGGTATGTGGAATCCAAGATATACTTTATGATATAAAGGGGATCGATGTTATGCTTAGTTACCTTCTTTCTAATGATTGGGATTTTCATATTTTGGAAGGGTTATATGGTTAACCATTCATGAAATAGTTTACATTAAACATTGGAAGGGGTTTTAGAGATTAAAGTATTGTCTTCACAAATGAGGATTTGTGCATATTATATATCATGTGCTAACCATTTATTTTGCTATATAAACTAAAGGTAGAAGGAATAACCAATCATTATATTTTTGGATCTAATGATCTGTTAATGATTTATAAATGAAAAATTTCATTTCATTTCATGGAGTAAGAGATTGAGTGGAAACTGATGAAGGCACAACCAAAGGGTAAGATTGTGTAAATGAAATGAAAGGAAATAAAGTATGTATATCTTCTTGTGAAATTTTTTTCAAAATTAGGAAAAGGATATTAAAGTAATATCTCATCTTTTTATCATCGTTTGATGATATTAGTGACCTTTTCATGCCAAATTAGGTTATGTTTTTATGTTTTATAACCTTATATAGATCAAAAACATTCTTATTATTAGTTATCTTTTCCACTCTCTATAATTATTTACATTTTTATTCCATGTTCATAACTTCACTTGAAACCTATTTTATCATATTTGGAAACCTAGTTTTGTGTTACTTTGGGTAATTTTTTTGTTTCCATGTTTAAAATTTTAAAGGGGATTTTTGAAATCATTTTTATGATGTGGTTTTCGGAGAAAATAACTTTCAATTACTAAACTTTCTATGATCTAGATGAATTTTAAGGGTGAAATTCATTTTAAGGGTGATAGAATGTAACACCCCAAGATTTTTTGAAATTTATATATTTTTTAAATTAATTTAATCCTTTAAATATTTTTCATTTCACACCACACTGAATATATCTTGTATTATATGAAATAATTATGTTTGGATTTAATTTCATACAACATTATGTTATGATAATGCTAAACCCAAAACCGAGCATATATTTCATTACACACAATGTCAACTTCCTTCGATAGCTTGGGAAAATAAAGTTTTACTGAACTATAATATAATATTAATATTATTAAAATATTATTATATTTATTAGCTATATATTTGAATGTTATTTATGAATAATAATAACTAAATTATGACAATATGGATTACACATGTATATAAGAGGAATTCTTTGTTGACCAATTAACCAGAAATGAAAATAAAACCCTTTTTTAAATATAGGATATCAATTTCTAAAAAAATTACTTGTATATATTAATTAAACCACATTTGATAAATTATTTTAATGATATATATATATATAAATTATATTTAATAAACAATTTAAGATTTATATTATTTTTTTTATAGACAAGAGATAAGAATAATTCCAATTATATATATAAATATATTTATTTTTCAAAAAGGAAATTTTGTCATCGTTTAATGGTGTGTCTATTATAAATCATATTTTTTTACACTTTTATATTATATTTTTTAAAATAAATAAATTTTTCGTTATATAATAATGTCAAAATTATTTTAGGGTGATTTTTGGTATTTTTCTGAGATGTTTCATTTTTGGATGAATTCTGAAAATACTAAATTTAAATTGAAATCTACATTTTCATCTAATTTATTTTTATAGTAAAATAATATTTTTAATTGGTTTTAAAGTATAATTATTTCAATTATAAAAAACTATTCCAATTTATGTCATTGGAGCCAATTTCAAATTGAAATTGGATATAAAAACATTTCAATCTTTTGAACATTTTCATTTCAAAAACTCATTGTCTTGTCCTGATAATGGGATTAATTTTAAATTAATTTCATCCACATATAAGATTTTTATTTTTAAAAATGGATTTGATTTTTTTTACTAGAATAATTTATAATTTCTATTAATGTTAACGTAGTTTTTGACCAAAAATAATAATGAAATAAATTTAAATTAATTATAGTGATTAAGGTGGACATGAGTTTACATAGTCGTTAAACCTTAATCTTAAGGGGGGAGTGACCAAGAAAATTCTCAAAAACCCATTTTATGGACATTTTTAAACAATTTATCAGATTTAATAAAAACTTTACCCTTATTTTAGGTACCTGAGGTAAGGTAGACCTCTCAATAGTGTTTTTCTTTTTGTATTTACTAGAATTAGACTCCCACTCCAATATAAAAGGGCACTCACCACCCTCACTTCTTCACAACCCTCATAAAAATTGGATAATCCAAACATAAAAAAAATAAACTCCCAAAATCCCGCATATCCTCCTAGTATCCTCACTTTGGGATGAAATCCAACTAAAGAATCCCCTTGGTGGAAACCAAAATGAGTTACTCGAAGAAGAGGTAATGTTTATCAACATGTATTTTTTATTTTACTTACTTCTCCAAACCCTTAAATTATTATTATTAATTTATTATATAATAAAATAATTATCCTCATTATATTTAGATTTTTTTATTTTAATATTACAACCTATGCTTTCACAAACTTCAATCAAATGAGATACACAATCGTCGTTTGTGTGTATGGTGGAATACTGCATCACAAACCATTGTCGTTCATTTTTCCATTACCACTTATCATGTTTGGTAATAGTGATGGAATTAAAAAATTTATATGATATTTATTATTTCCATATTATTATATAATTATTATAATACACATACCTTCATGCTTTCCATTTTGTGTGAATACGATAACATTATTTGTGGACGTGTGGGCAACCACCTCCTCAAAGCGATGTGATTCGTTCAATATTTACATGGAAAGTATTAAGGAAGAGTTTAATAAACATAAGTTATATATATGACATAATAATGATACATTAATGATAATATATTTATTTTTGTGTTTTATTTACTTTATTTCTTCAATATGAAATGAAAATTGAATTAATGATAATCTGTACGTACGACATACTGTCTCCATAAACAGTGTATTTAATTTCCCATTTCAATATTTTATAAATTATTATAAATAAATGGACTTAAATAATATATGTTATATTTATATCATTATTTACATTATATAAATTAGGAAATCAAGATCCAATTAATAAGATCATGAATAAAAATTTGAATCATGTACGAAAAAAGTGGTCATTACCTGAAACATAACATTAAAAAAATTGTTAATAACCAGATAATATAATGTAATAATAAAATCATATATAGTATGATATATAAGAATATGGTCATATGGTAGATGTATAATAATATTATATTTAATATATTAGAGTCTTTAATTTCAATTAATAATATCAAGACTTGAGGTTGCGATGAATGGTTTTATGTAGGATTACCAAATGGGATGTTTTTTGTGGGAAACATTGGATATATTTCACCCTTTTAAGTGATCGTATTAAAAAATTCCAACAACACTAAACTATTCTATTCCTCAGAAAATTAATTCTATATTGGGTGTAATATTCATCTAAAATGATTTATTATCCATGTATGTTAATCCTTGGTCATTATAGTTTGTATCAAATGAGAGGCATAGTCAGACATTGGAAACTGGAATGAGAAAAAAATATTGAGATACCTAGGGATATTTATTAGGATATTTCCTGGGATATATCCATGGATAATTCTATGTTTTCATATATTTAAAGGAAGGTTTCAAGATTTAAACATCTTATAAGTAATTTTTCCAGATTGTGTGGAATATTTTCTATGATAAGAGATTCCCACATTATGATTTCTATATTTATGTAAAATGAGGTTACCATAATGGAATTAGGATACTGTTGAATTTAATGGAAATTTTTTGATGAGAAGTAAATTGGGAGGATCGCTGGATTTAAGGATGTGGTGATCAAACCTTACTAGTTTTCATGGAACATGATTTTCAACGATCACCTTCATCAACTCTCAGAATCACTATAGAAGATAAGGAAAGAGTTTATTGAGATTTCAGGTAATGAAGACCATATGTTAAAGAATATTTAGTTTCATTTGTGTCAATAATGTGGGAAGAAACACCCAATTTGATTTCTTAGTGGGACATAAATATGTTTTGAATGTGAAAAATAAGGACACAATGAAAGTAATAGAACGGGGGAATTGAAATGATCAATTGATGTAATGTATGAGAATAATGACCTCTAAAATGTATCACTGGATGTACAATGATTTAATTGTTTAAATTATGGGAATTATGAAAAATAATTCCTTAATGGGAAATATCATGAATGAAATTAGAAATGTTGTAATAGTAATTACCTTATTACTGATAATTAAGAGGCCATGAGTGACATATCTAATATGTGTTCTATTCTAACATAAATGTGTATAATAATGATTTAATTTAGTTTGATGAATGTTAATAAATTATTCATATTTCATATTTTAGGAAAGAAGTACTAAGGAATAATATGATGAAACCTAGTTAACGATTTGAGAAAGAAATGTGATGATTAAAGTATATATGTGTTGGAATTCAAGAATTATGGTATATGAATTATGAAGTATATATTTTTTAATAATTATTTTTAAATATATATTGAATGGTGTTGATGACTTAGAAAGGTGAAAAAAATTTAAAGGTTATATTTTGATCTAGTGAAGGTAAACCTCTATGTGTTCTTGATGTTGAGAATTTTTTTTTAGCTTGGGTAATTATATAATTGATACAGATAAAGTAAATTAGATGGTATTGATGACCTCATATATGATAAAGTATTTTTTTAAAATTATTTTATGTTATCATTGATGATTTTTATATAGTTTTTGGATTTATGGAATATATCATGTAATCATTGTTTTATGTATGGAATATAAAAGCACGTATATTTTAAATAGGTTTTTATGGTAATTCAGGTTATTAGCATGTTTCAATAGAATACATTATAAAGGAATTCACATGTTTGGAATGTAGAAACCAAGTACTAATTAATAATACATGGGTGATCAATGTTTATCTTAGTTACCTTATTTATTATGTTTTTAATTTTCATATTTTAGAAGGGTTATAAAGTTAAAAATTCAATTAACAGTGTAAGTTAAACTTTATATGAGGTTTTTGAGATCAAATTATTATCTTTCTATATGAGGATTTATGTGTATTAGAGAACATGTGATAACAATTTTTTTGTGAGTTTAACTAAAGGCAGATGGAATAAACTACCATTATATTTATGGATATCATGATCTATTAATGATTCCTGAGTAAAAAATTCACTTTCGTTTTATGGGGTGAGAGATAAAGTGTAAATAGACCAAAGAAAAATCAATGTGTGTGATAGTTCATATTAAATGGGATGAAATAAAGTAAGTATATCTTCTTGTGAAAAAATATTCAACATTAAGAAAAGTATTGTGAAGTAAAATGTTGTCTTGTTATCATCATTATGATGTTATCAATGGGCTTTTCATGAGAACATAGATTATGGTTTTTTGGTTTATAAGTTTTTCTAGATCACACTCTATCTTGGGAACGATGATCATTATCACTCTCTATAATTATTTACATTTTTCTTACATGTACAAATCTTCACATTCCACCTTGTTCTCTTATGTGGTAATCTATTTATGTGTTACTTTGGGTAACCATTATATTTCCAACATTCCCTTTTTAAAGTAATTTTTACAATTCATTTTTATGATGTGGGTTTCTATGAAAGTAAATTTTAAGTATTAAACCTTTTATGACATAGATGATTTTTTTGGTATAAATTCCTTTAATTTGGTATAGAATGTAACATCCTGATATTTTTTGAAATATCTATTTTCGAAATAATTTAATATTTTCGACATTATTCCTTTCACATAACACTGAATATTTCTTATGTTATTTGAAAGCACTAATATTGGTTAGTATTTCATGCTAAACCATGTTATGTTGGTGTTACACACAACACCAAGATTATATTTCATTACACTCAATGTCAAGTTCCTTTGATAGCCTTTGAAATACAAAGATTTATATAACTATAATATATTATTAATATTTTTAAATTATTATTAAATTTATTACCTAGACATTGGAATAAAAGTTAGGAATAATAATAACTAATTTATGAATATATGGTTTAGACATTTATACTATATAAATTATTTTCTAACCAAATAACTAGAAATGAATATAACACCCTTTTGTAAATATAAGAAATAATTTGCTGGAAAAAATATTTTTTAAAATAAATTAAAAAACAACTGATAAATTATTATAATGAAATATATATACATATATATATTATTATGTAGACTACTTAACATTTATCTTATTTTTTTATAGATAGGATATAATAATAAATATAATCATACGGATAAAGATATATATTTTTCTAAAGGGTATTTTTCCTCCTTTAATGGTCCGCCTATTTTAAATTTAATTTTTGAAACATTTATAAATTATATTTTAAAAAGTAAACTTCAATTTTTTAAATAGTTACATCAAAATTATCTTATTTAGAAATTTTGGTATTTTTCTGAGAAGATTAATTTTTGGATATATATTAAAAAATACATAATTTTAATTGAAAAAAATCATTTTATTATATATAATTTATATAGTAAAATAGTATTTTAACATGGTTATAATGTATAATTAGTTAAATTATAAATAAATTAGTCCAATTTAAATTATTTTAACCAATATAACATTAAAATTTGATATGAAAACATTTCAGACTTTTTAACATTTTAATATAAAAAACTAATTGTCTCGTCTCTTCTGTAGGATTAATTTTAAATTGTTTTATTCAACTTTTGTGATTGTAATTTGGAAAAATGGAATAATTATTTGGAATTATAATAATTTATATTTTTTTCTATGATCAAAATAGCTTTTTACAAAAAATATTGGTGAAATAAATTATAATTAATCATAATAATTTAGGTGAAAATGAGTTTACGTAGTTGTTAAACATTAATATTTCAGGTAAAATAGACCTACAAACTTGTGAAAACCCCATTTTATAGATATATTTCAACCATTGAACCTATTTTATCAAATAAGGTCCATTGTTGGAGTAACAAGATGTAAGGGATACCTTTCAATAGTGTTTTCCTTTTTGAATTTTCAATAATGTCACTCCTTTCCCATTATAAAAGGATACTCACCCCACTCACTTCTTGACAACTCTCAAGAAATTTGGATCGTCCAAGACATGAAAACATAATCTCCCAAAACCCCTTCTCTCAAAAATGGAGATAAAATTTGGTCAAAAATCCAACATAGGAAGCCCTTTGGTGCAAACCAAAAGGAGTTACCTGAAGAAGAGGTAATGTCCATCAACATATTTTTTTCTTTTGATTCCTTCTCCAACAACTTTAATTAATATTATTAAATTATTGTTTCATAGCCATAGTATCCTCAATAAACTTAGATGTTATTATTTTAAGTTTATTACCTAAGATTTCACACACTTACATCAAATGGGATACATAATCATTATTCTTGTGTACAGAGGACTTCTACCTCGCGAGATGATGTCATTGGTTCTTCCATTACAACCTCTCATGGTTTGGAATAATCAAAGATATAGTACTATTATATGATATATATTATTTTTTTAGTCTTATTTAATTATTATATTACATTTACCAATATTTTTTCCATTTTTTTGAATACGATAACTTTTTTTGTGGACTTGTGGACTACCAACTCCATAAAGTGATGTGATTCATTGACTGTTTACATGAAATGAATTAATTATTAGTTTAATAAAATATGTGATATATATATTAAATAATAATTATACTATAATTATAATGTGTGTTTTTATGTGTCATTTACTTTCTTTTTTTCAATACAAAAATAAAATGGAAACAATATTCATTCGTACGTACGACCTAACGTATTCAAGAATAGTATATTTCATTTTCTCTTTATATATTTTATAAATTATTATAAATAAATATATAAAAAATAAATATAATATTTATATCATTATTTACATTCTTGAAAAAAGGAAATCCAGATATGTGTAATAGTACCATGAATTAAAATGTGAAACATGTACAAAAAAGTAGTTATTTCTCAAAATGTAACATGAAATGGAATTGTTAATAAATAGGTCATATAATGTCATAATAAAATAGTATATGGTATGATATATAAAAATATGGTTCTTTGGTATATGTATAATAAATTAATATTTACTATACAAGAGGTTTGAACATTTATGAGTGTTGTCAAGACATAGGGTTATAAGGAAAAGTTATAAGTATATATACTAAATGGGATGATCTTTGTGGGAAATATTGAAGATCTTTCACCTTGTAAGAAGATTGTTTCACAAGTTAATAATGAAACTAAAATATTATGGTCCTCAAGTATCTACTAATGAAATTATTTGAATATTCATCTAAAATAATGTAATATCTATATATGATAAGACTGGTTCATTATAGATTATATATGTTGTGGATTAAAGACCCCTTATGGGGGTACACCTAGTTATACAGTGAGATTCTATGAGGTTTGAGAGCTAACCAATTGATGTAGATTGAGGTGGGGAGTGTACCAATGGGTGGACACCCAAAAGACGTGAAAACACCTCTATGAGTGGACAACTACATTATGATACTCCAAAATTTCATGAATTTTTTTATAATTAAATGGGATTATTTCAAGACCAGGCACTGAGATGGCATGAGATGCTGAGGCTCGGAGTTCCTGAAATGTTCTGTCAAAAAAAATTAGTTTTATATATAGCGATCATGAGAGGTTTTAATGAAAAAGTATAATAACTCTTAAATAGGTTCCTAGATTAGAAATCGGAGTGCACTGTAGAGTTCAACATGGTGGGTTTACCCATGGAACACATAAGTTTAGTCAGTGCGGGTCTCTAGTGAGGAAACCCAAAAATGGAATAAACTTCAAATAAATTATTTTATTTTAAAAATCCTTATAACTCACGAATGGTGACTCAGATTGAAAATACAAGACAACCATTAAGCTCGTGAGGGTATGCTTTTCTTAGGCAGAGCCTAACAGTGGCCGGTGTGGGTCAATACCGGAATGTAGTATTTGGCTGTAAATAAAATAATTGGATAAATATATTTTATTTTCAAATCCATATAACACTTAAATGGTAACTCAAATTATAAATTTGAGTGTACCATTGAGTTTGTGAGGTTATTCTTACCTTAGATAGAGCCTAACATCGGCTGACACAGGCTGACTATGAAGGTTGTTTTTTTGGACATAACCATTAATAAAATGATTCAAATAGTTTTTTTTATTTTTGAATTGTCATAACTCCCAAATGGTAACTCGGATTAAAAATTTGATACCACTATTGAGATCATAATGAGATGTTATCCTTAAGTAGGACGTAACCTCGACTAGCATGGGTTGAGGGAAAAAGTAATTTTTTGGACTTTTTGAAAGAAAAATAAAATAAATTAATAATTTTTTTCATTTTTTTCTTTATCATTTAGTAGTGGCAAGTCAGTGTTGCGGTGCAGCGACGAGGCGACGATAAATCTCATTAATGAACCTTATTAATGAGCCAGTTTAATGACACTACAACACAATGTAAAAGAAATGATGATTCATGTTATTCAATTAATATACTAAAAAGAAATGCAGGATTGTTGGCACAATCCTAGAATTGCTCGGAGACTTTGCTAGGTTGAGATGACAAACAACAAATGCAGCTTCTTCCACCCTTCGAAGAATCTCTAGAGATGGTGGGTTGCGGATCAAGAAAAAAGAACAGAGTTGCAAGATCCCATTCTTCCTTGACCGACAATCCTATCCCAGGTAGTGGTTTAAATTTTTAATGAATTGTTTTTCCCGCTCCCCCCTGAAAATGAAGAATACGGGTCAACTCTCTAACAAATTGATCCATGGATAGAGTTTCCTTACAGGTTTTGGAAATATAATTACGGGTTGATATTAGGATTTTATCTTAGTGATTTATAATTTATACATTGTGATGCTAATAACAAAAACAATTCTAGACCAACACGAACAATGTCTTGTTGTTCATATGGGTGTTCATTGTGATCCCCTTCATCTCTCTCTCCCTGTTCTTTGTGGCATAGAATATGGTGGCACATTGGCTGTAGAAGCTCCAGGAAAAATGGTTGTAGCCATGCAAGCCGAAGTACTAGAACGAAATCGTGGTAATTTCTGTAGTAATGGAACCATGCCTCAACAGTGATAAGAGCCACCATAACAAAGGCCGACATCTGGAAGTAGGCGGACATGACCACCTCACCCCATCAGAGGCAGGTGCAGTGTAGGGCCACGGTCCGCAGACCACAGAGGCGAGCTGGACCTGCTGTAAAGTCCCATGCCATGGGGGGGAACTAGTCTTTGTGAGAAGACTAGTGTAGAAGGGAGGTGCCTCTCATGTACCACATTGGATTAGCATCTCATGCTGGTGGGCCATGGCAGGAGCTTGCATGCAGTCCTGGACTGTGTGCGGTGCAGGAAGCCAGCCCCATCCAACCACGTGTAGAATGAACCAGATGCCCCACAAGCGTCTAGGAAGGGGGAATCATCCTGCCAAATGGGATAGGTCGGTGGCTCAAACTGGGACACTGGGTGGCCCAGGTTGGGGAAGAGTCAGCTCTCAATTGCGGGCCAGGCCGGTAGGGAAAATCGGGCCGCTGGGCTACCCAAGTAGGGAAAGAATTATCCTACCAGTGCGGGTTGGGTTAGATGAAACCAGGTGTTTAGGTGACCTGGTGGGCTAGACCCATGGCCCACCAGGCCATGTCCAGTAAGGCCCAAGGGGCTTGGCCTAGTGGCCAGGTCGGACCAGGCCGACCTAGTGGCCAGGCCGGACCAGGTCGGCCCAGACCCACCCAGGTCGAGACGGGTTGGCCAAAATGGGTCAAGACATTCAAGACCCCTCGACCGGGATGGTAAGTTCAACTCGACCAATTCAGACTAGGTTTGGAAGCAATTGGCCCCTATTTACTAAAACACCAATATCTTTTAGACTGTGCATCCAATTAATGAAACATTTGTGTCATTGTGACCCTTACAATGAGTCGTTCCTTTGAGAATACACTAAGTGATATTTTTGATGTGATTGAGATGAAAAAAATAACATTAGGTATATATTCTCTCAAAATGAAGCGCGCTACATGTGGGAATCCTCCTACTGGCTGAGACCCAAATAATACTAATGAGTGGCTCAAATAGATCCTAATGTCTTAGATGATAAGAGACCTTATGTGGACCAGATACAAGTGGGTCTGTGTGAACCAGCTATAAACGGTCTTGTGTGGACTTGCTATAAGTGACCTTGTGTGGACTCGTTATAAGTGTCCCTCTCTAGACCAGCTATGATGGCATAATTGGGAGTGACTCTATGAGATCCTATATACCCATGGTGGTGAGTGGCTCTATGAGTCCTAGTAGACCCATGGTACTAATCAGGGATGAGTACCTTAGCCATCCAAGGTGTCAGTATTACGATTTATATTCTTTCTTTCCCTAATTAGATTTATACTTTGTGTGAGAAGTATTTTTTTGTGATATTGTTAGGTGGTCTTGATTTTTGGTATTTCCTTTATGGTCTTGGGTCCCTACCGAGTATTGTCTTAATCACCCACGCACGGGCTTCTCCCGTACATGACTTGTACCATGAGGCTGATCAATTCTTCGACGAAGAACATGGAGAATGGAGGTTAGGTGGCGCTTAATGAGACAGGATGGATGAGTGTTACTTCTACGGCTCCTCACAGCTATCCTTAATCTACCCTCCAGGTGATCAATGCTTGGAAAGATACCTCACTGGACCGGGGCCAGGTGGCGCTTAGTGAAATGGGATGGATGAGTCTTACATCTATGGCTACCGACAGATATCCTCCACTTACCCTCTAGGTTGGTCTTGATAATATGGACCCTAGTAGTTGTAACTTTTCTTATGGATTTGGAATTTTATTCTTGCCCCTTGTACTTTTTTGTTGTATTATACTTTCAGTAGTTGTCTTGTGGCAGTTTTTGTTTACTTAGAGTTAACCTTTCCGCATTTTGTGTTGTGTGCTTGTGTACATGTTAAAAGGAAAATACCTTCCCTTTTTGGGATGTTCCTATTTGGTGATAGTCTCCCACACATTGCCTATAGAAGGTGAGTTTGGGCTAATCATGGAACGGCCCCTAGAGGGAAGGTCATGACAAAGGGGTATCAGAGAAATTTTGTTCTACCATAAGAACTAAGAGTCGGTAATATTTGATGGGAAAATAGTGTTGAGTGTTTCATGTTTGGATTTCAGGCCATGGAGTCTAGTATTGGTGTGTAAAGAGACGTATCCATACACCAGGACAATAAATTTTGTTTCTTGAACTGGTACATGAAAACACTATTTGCATGAATCTTTGAATGTATTCCCATTATCTTTTTGTGTCAGAGTCATCTCATCGGGTATAATAAATAGCATGTGGTTCATCTTGATTCTCTTTCAAGATTCCTCCACCTAGACAGCCAGCTAGGATTCTAGTGTCTGTCCATTAGTATGGTCTACATATTGATGATGTTTCGGTATAAGGATTGTTTCCCAAGATGGAACCTTTGGTGGTGTCCCAGCGATACTATTACCCGTTGGTTAGTGGTTACTGTCAGTGCTATCGATAGAGGATGCACATAGGATTAGTGCATTACATGAGATCCAACTATATGGAACTCCTTGGTATAGTGGAGAGACATATCGTCATGTCATTGAGGATTGGATAGAGGCAGTGATGTGAGTCTTCCACTTAGTGATTATTCCACCTGACCAGATGGCAGTTCTAGCCACGAGCCTTAGGCATAGTGGAAGATGTAGCAGATGAGCTGGGAGAGAAGCGTGAGGTGGAATACATTTTGACATGTTACTCCACCCAAATGTGGTCCACAATAGTCATCGAGAGTTAGAGAATAGAGTTATGGGGTAACAGTATGCATCCATCCTTACCCGCATAACAGTAGATGTTTTAAGTTTTCAATTCCCTACAATGGTGGACGAGTACGAGAACGTCTTTCCAGTGTATGTTCTAAGACAACCTCGTCATAGAGGGGTAGACTTATGAATTGATTTGTACCATGATAAAACATTGAAATCTATACCTACATATCATATGGATCCTATAGAGCTTTGAGAGTTGAGTATACAGTTGGAGGACTTGTAGAGGAAGGGGTTTGTAAGGGACATCATTTCCCCATGGGTGGCCCAAGTGTTGTTTTCCAAGAATGCATACAAAAGATTAAGATTATGTGTGGGGTTTCAGTTCCTAAACCAGGTTATTGTGAGGAAAAATAATCCTCTAACTAGGATTTATGACCCCTTCAATCAGATGTAGGGAGAAATATGGTTCACGAAGTTACACCTCAGATCAGGCTATCACCAGCTTCGAGTACGAGATGATGACATCTCAAAGATGACTTTGAGAAGTCTCTACAACAACTGTGAGTACTTAGTGATTCAATTTTACATGAATAACACCAAAGTAGTTTTCATGGGACTCATAAAAATTATATTCCAACCGTATTTAAACTAGTATATAGTGGTCTTCATTGATGACAACTTAGGGTATTCAGCATCGAAGGAGGACCATGCAATGCACCTGTGGATGGTTCCAGACACACTCTAAGAGCACCAAAATTACAGAAATATCTTGAAGAGTTATTTATGGATAAGAAAGGTCTATTTCCTTGGACATGTCATCTTAGAGGCTATAGGTGTGGTGGATCTAGATAAGATCAAAGAAATGATTTTTTAAGAACCACCCAAGAGTGTTATCGAGATGTGGAGTTTCCTGGGGTTGGCTAGGTACTATCATAGGCTTTTACCTAACTTCTACAGAGTGGAAGCACCCATGATAGAATTGATGAAGAAGGGAAAATCCTTCATGTGGACATAAATATTCCATCAGAGATTTCAGTAGCTGATGCAGAGCTTGATGAGTGCTACTATCTTGAGATTTCCATAGGAGGACGTCGACTACATGGTGTAATGGGACACATCTGGAACCAAGAATGGTAGTGCCCTGATGAATTGGAAATTAGCGATTGCTTGTGGATTATGACTGTTGAGACTATATGAGCAGAACTATATGACTCATGACCATGAGTTGGTTGTGGTAGTCCTCGCACTGAAGATGTGGCGAAACTACCTTATGGGAGAACAATTAATCGCCTTCTTAGACCACAAGAGTTTCAAGTATATCTTCTCTCAAAAGGATCTAAATCCAATATAGTGACATTGGATGGAGTTCCTCCAAGACTATGAATTTGAGATATTCTATACTCTTGGGAAGGGAAATATGGTGGAAGATGCAATCCACAAGATATCGAGTTCATAGCTACTGAACAAGGCCTCCGTGTAGTTAGTCTCACTTCAAGTATCTTTTTTAGATAGAATTTAGGTAGATTATCTATAGTTTATGGTATTTTCCTATCAACTCTTACAGCAGGAAAGAGAGGTGCAACACAAAGATGCCTGTTGTGAGACTACAAATTCCTAGATATCTATAGGGTATGCCCCAATTGGATATTCTAAAGGTGAATAGCATGTCACCATTTTTATAGGACACACAGTTGTGCTAGTGAAATTGTGGGAGGTTTTGTTAAGGGAGTTCAATACATCCCCTTTTGTATTACATCTAGGTGTAGATATGATGTTTGAGGACCTCTGATGTTAGTACTGGTGGTTGGGGATGACAACGGAAGAAACTGAGTTTGTCTCAAGAAGCCTCACTTGTCAGCATGTGAAGGTTGAGCACTAGGTTCTAGAATGTTTTAAACAAGACCTTGAGGTACTAGAGTAGAAGTGGGATGGAATATCAATGGAATTTTTGATGGTATTACCACATACATCTAGGGGCATGATTCTATTTAGGTTATGGTAGACTGACTCTCCATGTCGTCCCACTTTGTACCCATGCCAGACTAAGATTCAGTAGAGTGCATTGAACACCTCTATGTGTATGTGATAGTTCGACTCCATGGAGTCCCATATATGATAGTCTCAGATCATGATGCATGCTTTTACGTCCTGATTATGGAAGGGAATGAAAAAGGTTTTTGGGCCTCATTTTCACTTGATCACAACATTTCACCCATATACTGATGGTTAGATTGAGTGGAACATATAGACCATGGAGGACATGCTTCGTACTTGCATCCATTATTTTGGTCACAGTTGGGAGGGCCACCTACCACTAGTGGATTGTATGTAGAACAATAACTACCACTCCATCATTGGTATGCCACCATTTGAGGAACTATATAGATGACCATATAGGTCACCATTATACTGGATAGACCTAGGGGAGTCAACACTTATGGGTCTAGAGGTGGTACATGCCACCACTAAGAAGGTGCAGGTCAGACTAGAGAAGATAAAAACTACACAGAGCTAAAAAAATTCCTATGATGATTGGCGATGGAGACCCTAGAAGTTAGAGGATGGGGACCCTATATACTTATGAGTATCTCCTTGATAGGGAATACATAGATTTGGTTGGGGTGATAAGTTATCTTTGAGGTTCACTAGACCATTCTTGATACTGCATAGAGTGGGATAGGTGGCATAGCACTTGGTTCTACCATCACATTTATAGGAGGTGCATGATGTCTTCCATGTATTCAAGCTGATGAGATAAATCAATGCCCTTTCTCATATATTTGACCATGGTGAGCTGGTGGCTGAAGATGGGGTGACATTCGCAGAGTACCCAGTGAAGATAGAGGATCGAAAGGAGAGGATCTTTCTTGGATGGTTGATTCCTTTGTTTATTGTTCATTAGAAACACATGAATCTACAGAAGAGAACATGGGAGTGAGAGGCACAGATCCATGCCCAGTACCTCCTTTTGTTTGATTAGTCGTTGTTTTATTTTAAGAGGACATAAATACCTAAAGAGGGGAATAATGTAATACAAGAAAAATCCATGATTTGTTATTGAAAATTGGATGGGATTATTTGAATACCAGGTGATGAGACACCATGTGATTCCAAGTCTCGAAGTTCCCTGAATGATATGTCAAAATATGTTTAGTTTTAAATAGTGAGCGTGATCTGTTTTCATGAAAAATTTGAATAATTATTAAACAGGTGCCCAAATCCAAAATACTGGGGCACCATTGTGTTCAAGATGGAGGGTTTACCATCATTGTGACTTATGTTTAGTCAGTGTGGGCCTCCAGTGAGAAAACCCAAAAATGGAATAACTCTAAATAAAATTATTAAATAAAATTATTTTATTTTTAAAATACTTATAACTCAAAATGCTGAATTGGATTGAAAATATATGTAATATCTCAGATTTTCTGTGTATTTTTTTAAATATTATATGAAATTATTATAAGACCAATCGTGGAGAAAACACATCATTCTGAGGAACAGTGAGCCTAAAATGGTGGATTGAATGGTTTTTAAGTCCAGTGAGTCGGCATATGTGCACAGTTGTCGTAGTTTCTGAACATATGCCCGGATTAAAAATATAAGGGCATAGTTGAGTTTGGGACGATGACTTCACCTATGAACTGGTTTAACCTCGACCGACACGGGTCGAGGAAAAAATTGTAAATTTCTAATTTTTTTAGTAAAAATAAATTAAATTAATTAAATTAATTCGAAAAGTTTATTTTATTTTATTTGGAAACATATGTTGCAATGCAACGATGGGGAAGTTGATTGAATAATTAATTCCTTGCCATAATCACTCAAAAATAGTAACACTGACTCATTAATGCTACAACATAGCGATAGTGACTTAGTGTAATAGAATTTTGAAACATGTTCCCTCCTTTTTATGGGTTAATCCGACTTTTCTCATTAGAAAAAGGTGGAGAGAAACTCTACAGAATCTTTGGAGATTTGAGGAAAACAATCGGTGATGAACAATGATAAAACAAAGTTGTGAATTGTTGCGTCAACAAAGTTGAAGGATCTCAATGATGACGGAAACACGAACCCTTCTCCAGCAATCGATCCCTTCTTGAGGTAGGGGTTTCTAATTTCGTTTTTACATCCCCATTATTGGATTAAACGATGAATGCAGATTGACCCACAAAAAAGTTTATCTACGGATTCGTACATTCTTGCGGGATGGTTTTTATTGTATTTATCTCGAGTAATTAATCCATGTTATTTATTGTTTGATTCTACTCCATTTTATCCTACTAATGGGATCAGATCAATGCCATGACAAATGACGGTGGAGGTTCGTTCCTCAGTTTGGCTTTTGGATTTCCATTCCCCTTTTATTTTTCTCTTTTATTCTTCACGTTCTTTGTTGGGTGAAAAAAAATGGATTGTTGCACACCCGTTATGCAACGCAACGATCCCAAATTAGAGAATTGACATCGTGACAACCTAACGGAGGTGTGACGACCATGGGGGAGGACGAATCGGCATGGTTTGGGAATTCTCGTTCCTCGATCATTCTTTGTACAAGTGAATCAGAACACGTTTTCAAGGCCGATCAGATGACCAAAACCAACAGATTCGTCACAGTAAGCTTGAGGTGACCTAGTCCATTCATTTTCATGACAATCAGATCAATGGAAGGGACATCAGAGGATCACTGGAGGTGCACTGGTAGAGGTTCACATTTCTAGGAAATTCCAGAATACACGGCATGTATCCAGACGAACACGCCGTGTGGTATCGGCCGTAGAGGCTAGGGTTTTGGGTATCAGACAGGTATCACAGGGAATGTGAACCTGATCACACGGTGTGTTGGACCTTCCTCGAAGCTCGGCCTGTATTCTAGGAATTACATGGACACGAGGTGGATTACACAGTCGTGTACTCCACCACACAGCCTGACGAAGCCAGTAATGCGGGTCACCCCGTGTTCCAGTTACACAAGTTGGCTTACATGGGTTAAAACTGTGTACGGGCACACAATTTCATACACTGAGCTGGCCCAAGTTACTAATACAAGGCATGTGATATATAATACACGCCGTGTACTGACCTTTCTACATGACCATCCTTATAAAATGGGTTGTTGTACACAGGCAGTACCTGGGATCAGAAGACACGACATGTGACAATTGTACACACCGAGTACTTTTTAGTACATTGCTTGATCATCTTGTCCACCATATATTGGACATTATTTTTTTTGGATAGTTCCTTTTTTCCCTCTTTCTAATGAAGGTCAGGTATCATTTCCTACTATGGGAGTATGTTCCATTCAGCAGAACATTCCGAGATAGAGTCGGGTATCCCTCTTAGAGGCCCTAAGAGAGATCCTCTATCAATTCTTGATCCAAAGTAGAGTCAGGTATAGACATGAACACTTCAACATGGCATTAATCCTATACCTAAATGGGGAATCCGGATAAGTCCTAGTGTCCACCATGGTCCTGGAAGAGATCCTCACTTGTGTATCATGATCTTTCCCCACTAAGAAGTGTGTTTTCCCGTAATGATTGTATCTATCTCTCATGGCTTTTCTCGATGAATGGAACTTCTTGGACGGATGTCATCAGAGCTATCAGACTCGTGGAGTGGGTTCTTCCGGATGAGTTCCTTGGGGAATCTTCAAACAGAATCCCTAACATGGGTATGTTGTGGCGTGACTTGTCCCTAGACTACAGGTTTGGGATTTGATTATATCTTGATTGTGTTCTCCTATTATATGTTCAGTATACATATAGTGTGCAAGGGTGACTGTACCTTTCCATTGATTTGTTTTTTTCAGGGTCCTCTATTGAATATTGTTATACTCACCCCTGCATGTATTTTACCCACACGTGTCGTGTGTTGGGAAGATGAGAATCCTTTTGACAGAGTATAGGGTAGACCTGGGAAGGACGGAGCTTTCTGAGTTTCCTATAGCCCGAGGTCTTCCTATGGATACGAGCAGTGGTCCTAGTACCTTTTGTTTTTAAAGGTTGGAATTTTTTGTTTTCATACTCTTATTTTTAGTGGGATTTTATTCTAGCCTGGTTTACTTTCAGTACATTACATTCTTTCGTACTCTGTTAGTTGGGTTTAGTTGTATGCACACATTTTGTTTCCTAGTGTTTTTTTCATTTCAGCATTGTGGTCATGGAGAAGTGTTTGTGTGTGCAGGTGCTTAGTAAATGCATCCCATGTTAGTAATATTCCTACTCGGTGCTAGTCACCAGCCCCTAGCCTATTGGAGGCGGGCTTGAGGAGTCATGGTGGGGCCCCACTAGGATGGGTCATGACAGAGTAGCATCAGAGGTGGTTAGTTATACCTTAGGTCCAAGAGTCTGTGAGATTGGTTTGGGGAAACAATGTTAAGTGTTTCGAGCTTAGATTTCAGGCCAGAGATTCCAGTGTTAGTGCGGGCAGCCATTGTATCAAAACACCAGAACACCGATAACCTGCATTTCTACTCGGTACATGAAAACACAAGTTGCGGGGATATAAAAGGATGGTGCATGCATCATATAAGAATAGGTTGTGTTTTCTATGTTCTTTGTGTCAGCTATCCAGATATACTCATTAACCATGGTACATCTTGTTTCCTTACAGGATTCCTCTATGATGCATACTCTCTAGGATTCAGCAGCATAATCACGAGGATGACCCACATAATGATGAGGCTTCGATGCAGTGTCCAGTTCCCCAGGCGTTGCCACCAGTTGTTGCACATGCTATAACACCACCAGTGGAGCAGCCCGTGGTACTCGCAGTACTGACCGACGAGGGGCGCAGGCTAAGAGCGCTCCATGAGTTCAGAGACAGAGACCCCCTAGGTTCCAAGGTAAGACCGACCCTCAGGTGGCTGAGGACTCACTTGAGGTGGGGACCAGAGTTTTTGGTCTAGTGAGGACACCAGCTGACTAGATGGTGATCCTAGGAGTGAGCCTTCTTCAGGGTTCATCAGGAAGATGGTGGAGTCTGACCAAACAGACTCACGACTAGGAGACTCTTTTTTGGACAAAGTTTGATATAATCTTTAAGGAGGAGTTATATCCAGTTACGTTGAGAGCAGTGTGCATCCAGGAGCTTCTTCAACTCCAGCAGGGTAGTTTGACGGTAGCTGACTATTCAACGAGGTTCACCAACCTCGCCAGGTACTCGATGGATATGGTTAAGGATCAGTACTTCAGAGCTCGAAACTTTGAGCGAGGTCTATGACGAGACATACAAGATAGCTTCGTGTCTCTATGCATTTCAACTTGTGCTGGAGTGCTCGAGCAGGCCTTGGTGATCCAGAGCTTCTCGACGGAGCAAAGATAGTCGACGACAGTCAGCAGTAGAAAGACAAGTTTGGAGACCTCAACAGCGGGGAGCCAACGCTAGTCCCAAGGTTCAAGATGTGGGAGACGTCAAAGGAGGACCCAGGATAGGGATTAGGAATTCCAAGTATCTCAGTCTAGATCTAGTCATCCGAGCGAGAAGCGATGATACTCGTGCGATGGAAGGGGAAATCTCGCTAGGTATTGTCTGACCCGTCGAGCTTCTGACATGGAAGTAGTGGATAGACTACTGACGAAGAGGTATAGAGTGGAGAAGATAGGCTCGCCAGGTAGCGAACGTGGAAGAGGAGTAGGGAGAGCTACTGGTGGTGGAAGACACTTTGATTTACTTCCACCAACACCCCCTAGAGGTCCGCACCATGCTCAAAAAGTTGGGGGGTAGGGGTGTGGAAAGCTGCATGTGGTTGAGGGGTTAGACCCAGGGACTCCAGGGATTATTTGAGGCATAATCAGTGTCTTCTCTACCTTAGCATTCGTACTTATAGAGATAGGTTCCTGTCATTCCATCATCACTACATGTCTTGTGCGAAATCATGAGATTTTGGTAGAGTCTTTGACTCGATCCTTACACTTACAGACACCTACAGGAGGAGACTCGACAAACACTCACCTTTGCAGACAGTGTGATATTACACATGGATGTGATAGTTTTTTTTGGAACCTCT
Organism: Viscum album; assembly: GCA_963277665.1. Lineage (NCBI taxonomy): Eukaryota > Viridiplantae > Streptophyta > Magnoliopsida > Santalales > Viscaceae > Viscum > Viscum album. The sequence continues at coordinate 509,168,930 of OY728142.1, read as the reverse complement.
TGGTGGTAGCATCGATTCCTTATGATGTCATTCTTGGTATTGATTAGTTATCTTCAGTCCATGCCCAGATTGACTATTTTAGGCGAAGAGTGCGGTGTGTTCGTAGTGATGGGATGAGGTTTTCCATTGTTGGAGAAAAGGAGACCCAGGCAGCATAGAATAGGTTCATGCATAGGAGGGTGCATCTGATCACTCATGAATTGGCTGGCCTTTCTCTCGGAGCAGTAGATGTTATGATCTCCTTGTTCCCTACAGTAGTGACGGAGTATGACGATGTCTTTCCCAAAGATGTTCATGGACTACCTCCTCGCTGGGAAATCGACTTACACCCCATGATGGAACCTATTTCCTCATCATCATATCATATGGCTCCCGTAGACCTTCATGATCTGAGGGTGCAGTTGGAGGATTTACAGAGCTGTGGTTTCTTAAGAACATGTTTTTCACCCTGGGCGGCCCCGGTCTTGTTTTCTATGAAGGCAGATGGGAGTTTGAGGTTGTGCATGGATTACCGGCTCCTGAATCAGGTAATGGTGAAGAACAAGAATCCAATTCTAAGAATCGACAACCTCTTCGATCATCTAAGAGGGGCGCAATGGTTATTAAAGGATGACTTTCGATTAGGTTATCACCAATTATAATTACATGATAAGGATATACCAAAGACAGTTTTCAGATGATGCTACGGTCACTATGAGTACTTAGTGATGCCTTTTGGCATAACAAATTCCCCTGGAATGTTCATGGGACTAATGAACTAGATCATCGATCCATACATAGACTGTTTCATATTGGTCTTCATCGATGAAATCCTTGTGTAATCAACGTCAGAGGAAGAGCACTTGATACACCTACGGATGGTTCTAGACATACTCCAAGAGCACCAGCTTTATTGGAAGCTCTCGAAGTGGCAGTTCTGGATTCAAGAGGTCCACATTCTGGGACATGTCATCACTTAAAATGGTGTAGCTATGGACCCATCCATGGTAGAGGCAGTGTGAGCATGGGATCCACCTCGGAGCATGATGGAGTTGTGGAGATTCCATGGGTTCGAAGGATATTATGAAGATTCATTCCTAATTTCTCCTGAAATATCAGCACCAATGACAACCTTGACCAGGAAAGGACAACCCATCATATAGATGGAGAAGTTTTAGTAGTATTTTGAGTAGTTAAGACAGATTTTGACGAGCACCCTAATCTTGAGATTATCGAAGGAGGGTGTCGAGTATGAAGTTTTCTACGACGCGTTAGGAACTGGGCTTGGATGTGCACTAATGTAGAGACAGGAAGTGATTTCTTATGGTTCACACTAGCTTAGGCCACATGAGTAGAACCATGTGACCCATGATCTTGAGTTGGGAGCGGTGGTTTTCGCGTTGAAGATGTGGTGACACTACCTTATGGGTGAGTAGTTTATTGTTTACTCTGACAACAAGATCATCAAGTACATCTTCCCACAGAAGGATCTGGATCTGAGGAAAAGTCATTGGATAGAGTTCCTCCAAGACTATGATTTTTAGATCATCTATAATCTTTGGAAGGGTAACAAGGTGGAAGATGCTCTTAGTAGAAATTTGAGCTCGTATTTGCTGAGTGAGACAATAGAGCAGTTATACACATTGTAATTATCCTTCATGGATAGAGAGGAGGTAGCTTACCTGTAGTCCATGGTTGTCATCCCTCCACTCTTACAATGAGTTAGAGAGGCGCAACTTGGGGGTGTGGATTGTGAGGCTTTACATGCTCTGTTATCCATAGGACATGCTCTTGAAGGATATTCTCAAGGTGGGGATCCCAGAATTCTTTGCAGTGGTTGCACTGTTGTACCAGTGGCATTGGAGGAAGAGGTACTAAGGGATTTTCATACATCTCCCTTGGTGGTACATCATAGAGTGGCGCAAATGTACCAGGATATCTGATGATAGTTCTGGTGGTCAGGCATGAAGAAGGCAGTTGTAGAGTTTGTTTCTCGATGCCTTACATTCCAACAGTTGAAGGCTGAGCACCAAGTTCTAGCGGGATTAGCTCACCACTGGAAGTTCCAGACTGGAAGGGGGATGGAATATCGATGGAATTCATGACAATCATACCATGTATATCCAAGGGGAATGATTCCATCTGGGTGATCGTTGACAGGTTCACTATGTCGGCCCACTTATTTTTTATCAGGGAGGAGAGTTCCGTAGAGAGCTTCGGACGCCTCTATGTGCAGGAGATAGTTCGGATTCATGGTGTACCTTCGACGATAGTCTCGAATTGAGATTTATTTTTCACAACTTAGTTGTGGAAGGGATTATAGGTGGATTGTGGGACTTAGCTACGCTTGATCATGACATTCCATCCCCAGAACGATGGTCAGACGGAGAGGACCATTCATGTTCTCGAGGATATGTTGCAGGCATGTATCTTAGACTTTGGTCATAGTTGGGAGGACCATCTACCATAGGTGGATTTTCCGTACAACAACAGATACCACTCCACCATCGGTATGGCACCTTTCAAGGCTTTATATGGGAGACCCTTCCAGTCACCGCTTTGTTGGATCATCCCTAGAGATTCAACACTCATGGTTCCAGAGTTGGTAAAAGATACCAATGAGAAGGTGAAGATCATCCAAGAGTGGATGAAGACTTAACAGAGGTGGCATAAGACTTATGCTGATAGGTGACAGAGACCTATGGAGTTTGAGGAGAGATACCACATCTTTCTTTGGGTCTCACCTCGATAAGGTTTACAGATATTTTTCTTGGGAGGAAAGCTATATCTAAGGTTCATTGGACCTTTCCAGATTCTGCACAGAGTTGGCGAGGTGGCATACCGCCTTGCTTTACCACAACAGTTGCATCGGGTACACAATGTCTTCCCCGTATCATAGCTGACAAGGTAAAAGCCTGAACCAATACACGTCATTGACTGGGGTGAGCTGGACATCATGGATGGAGTGACCCTTGCTGAGTACCCAGTGGAGATCGAGGATCCTTAGTACAGGATCCTTCATGAGTGATTAATTCCCTTGGTGCACATTCGATGACAACATAGGAATCTTCAGGAGAGCACATGGGAGAAGAAGGTGCAGTTCTATGCCCAGTACCCACATCTTTTTTAGTAGCCTTTGTTTTGACTTTTTGGGGACATAAAGCCACATGGTGGGGAGAATTTAATGTCTTGAATTTTCTATGTATTATTTTTCAAATATTATATGGAATTATTACGAGACCAGGCATAGAGACGACACACCATTCTGAGGCCCAGTGTGCCCGTAAAGGAGGTTTGAACTTTTTTTAAGTCAAGTGAGTCGGCATATGTGAGCGGTTGCAGTAGTTTCTGAACGGATTCCTCGATTAAAAATATGACGACACCACTGCGTCTGGGACGATGAATTTACCTAAGAACAGGTCTAACCTTGACCAGTGTGGTTTGATCGAAAAAGGTTAAATTTCAGACGTTGTTAGTAAAAATAATATAAAATAATATAAAATAATTCACAAATTTTATTTTATTTTATTTCGAAACATATGCTGCATCGAAACGATGGGGTAGCTGTTTCAATAATTACTTCCATGCTATATTCACTCTGAAACAGCAATGTGGACTCATTAATGATGCAGGGTAATGACAACGACTCAGCATAATATAATGCTAAAAAATGTTCCCTTCTTTTTATGGGTTAATCCAATGTTTCTAATTAGAAGAAGGTAGAGAGAAACTCTGGAGAATCCATGGATATTTGGAGAAAAATATCGGCAATGAACAATGAGGAATAAAAGGTTTTAATCGCTATGTCAATGAAGTTGAAGGATCTCAGCGACGACGGCAGCATGACCCCTTCATCAGCGATCAATCCCTTCATGAGGTTGGGGTTTGTTATTTCATTTCTTCTTCCCCTTTCTTGGATTAAATGAAGAATTCTGATCAACCCACGAACAAGTTGATCCACGGATTCATACGTTCTTATGTGATGGTTTTTATTGAATTGATCTTGGTAATTTAATCCATGTTAGTTATTGATTGATTCTGCTCCATTTGATCCAACTAAAGGGAGCATATCAACTTCGTGATGAACGAAGATGGAGGTTCGTTCCTCGGTTCTACATTTATATTTCCTTTCCCATTTTCTTTTTCTATTGTGTTCTGCACGTTCTTCATGGGTATATGAACAACGAATAATTGCGCACATTTTTTTCCACGTAATGATCCCAAAAAAAAGAATCGACATCATGAAAACCTAGCAGAGGTGCGATGGCAGGGGTGGCAGATGAATCGTCATGGTTCAGTAATTCTCATTCCTCGAGTGTTCTTCGTATGGGTGAATCAGAATGTGTTTTCAAGGGAGATCAGAGGCCCAAAACCGATGGATTCAGCACTGTATGTTTGGGGAGACCTAATACCTTCAGTTTTGTAATGATTGGATCATCGGAAGGGACATCAGAGGATCATGGGGGGCACACCGATAGAGGTTTGAGTTTCTGGAAAATTCTAGAATACATGGTATGTATCTAGACGAACACGCCATGTTGTATCAGCAGCGGCGGATAGGGTTTTGTGTGTGAGAAAGGCATAAAACGGTGTGTGACCCTGATCACATGGCATTTTGGACCCTCCCTGAAGCACGACATGTATTTTGGGAAGTACACGGACATGAGGTGGAGTACACGGACGTATACTCCACCACATGGCCCGGTGAGGCAAGTAATGCGCATCACCCCATGTGACAGTTACACAGGTTGGCGTACAAGGGTTGAATATGTGTATGGGCAAATGGACACATACACAGAGCCAACCCTAGTTACTAATATATGGCATGTGATATATACTACATTCCATATACTGACCTTTCTACATGACCAGCCTTACGACACGGGTCGTTGTACACGGGCAGTACCCGGGGTCAAAGACATGGCGTGTGACATTTTTATACATCGTGTAATCTTTAGTACATTGATTGATCATCTTTTCCACCGTATCTTAGACATGTTTCATTTGGGTTAGTGCCCCTTTTTCCATTTTCCTCCGAAGGTCAGGTATCGTTTCCTACTACAGGAGTATGATCCCTTCAGTAGGACATTCTGAGATAGAGTCGGGAATCCCTCTAAGAGGCCCAGAGTGAGATCCTATATCCATTCTTGACCCTAGGTAGAGTTAGGTATCTACGTGACCACTTCTATAGGGCTCTGATCCTCTACCTACCATGTGAATCTGAATGAGTCATGGTATCTGCCAAGTCCCTGGCAGTGATCCTCATCTGTGTATTGTGATCTTTACCCACTCATGAGTGTGTTCTCCCGTAATGAGTGTATCTATCTCTCTTGACTTTTTTTAATGAACAATACTTCTCATAGAGATGTCATCAGAGCTATCATAATCATGGAGTGAGTTCTCCCGGATGAGTGCTTTGTGGAATCTTTGAACAGAATCCCTAGTGGGGGTATGTTGTGCCGTGACTTGTCCCTAGACTACAAGTTTCGGGATTGTGTATATCTGGATTGGGTTATCATTATATATTCAGTAGACATATACTATGTAGAGCTGACTGTATCATTAATTTGTGTATTGGTTTGTGTTTTTCAGGGTCCTCTACTGAGTATTTTTATACTCACACCAGCACAGGCTTTGCCTGTATGTGTTTTCACTTTTACAGACAAGAATCCTTTTGACAGAGTCCAGAGAAGACCAAGACAGGATAGAGCTTTTTGTGTTTCCTATAGGCCGGGGTTTCCTATGGCTATGAGAAGTAGTCCTTGTACCTTTTGTGTTTACATGTTGGACTTTGTAGTTTTTAGACTCTTGTTTTCTGTGGGCGTGTATTCTGGACCAATTTACTTTCGGTACATTACTTTCTATCGTACTCTATTGGTTGGGTTTAGATGTATGCATGCATTTTGTTCCCTAGTGTTTTTTTACATTTCAGTATTGTGGGATTGGAGAAATGTGTGTGTGTGTATAGGTTATTAGGAAATGCCTCCCGTGATAGTAATATGCCTACTTGGTGCTAGTCACCAGCCCCTGGCCTATTAGAGGAGGGCTTGGGGAGTCATGGTGTGGGCCCCACTGGGATCAGTCATGATAATTTGAGACTAGTGTTGAGCTCATGAGGGTATGATTTCCTTTGGTAGAGCCTAAAATTGGATGGTGCGGGTCAATAGTGGAAAGTAGTTTTTTGCCGTAAGTAAAATAATTGGCTAAAGTTATTTTATTTTCAAATACGTATGAATCATAAATGTTAACATTGATGGGAAATCTGAGAGTACCAATGATTTCATGAGGTTATGCTTCCCTTTGGTAGAGCCTAGCATCACCGGTGCTGGTCGACCTTGAAAGTTGGGTTTTTGGGACATAACTGTAAATAAAATAATTTAAATAAAATTTATTTTTTCCCATCCTCATAACTCACAAATGGTAACTCAGATTAAAAGTAAGAGACCACAATGGAGTTCTTAATGACATGTTCTCTTTAATAGGAAATTAACCTCGACTGACATAGTCTGAGGGAAAAGGTAATTTTTGAAATTTATGGAAGAAAAATAAAATAACTTAAAAAGTTATTTCATTTTTTTCTTCATCATTGAGCAGTGGAACATTAGCGCTGCGGTGCAGTAATGAAGTGACAATGAATCTCATTAATGAGTCTGTGTAATGATGCTGCAATGTAGAGTAATATAAATAGTGATTCACATTCATCAATTAATAACATAACAAGTAATTCAATATTGTTGGAAAAATCCTGAAATTGCATTGAGACATTGGTGGGTGGCGACGACGACCAAAAAATGAACCTTTTTCCACTCTTAAAAGAATCACTAGTGATGGTGGGTTGTGGATAATGAATGATGAATGGAGGCACATGATCCCATTCTTCCTCGACTGACAATCCTATCCCAGGTAGGGGTTTAAATTTTCAATGAATTGATTTCCACACACTCCCCATCTAAATGAGGAATGTGGATCAAATCTCTTACAAGTTGATCCATAGATTTATTTTCCTTGCGGGGTTAAGAAATATAATTAAGGATTGATATTGGGATTAAATATTTGTGATTTATAATTAATACGTTGTGATCCCGCTAACACGAACAATTTTGGACCAACACAAACAAAGGTGGTTTGTTCATTTGGGTGTTCTTTGTGAGCCCCTAAATCTCTCTCCCCCCATTTTTCGTAGCATAATAGATGGCAGAACATCAGATATAGAAGCTCCAAGAGAAAGTTTCATGACTTTGAAGGCCACAGTACCAGCAAGAGACAAAGATAGAAGTCTGCGGTAGCATCATTTGGAAGTAAAACTAGGAAGAGACCACCACACTAGTTGGTGGCAGGAGGCGGTGTGCTGGAAGCAGTGACAGGAGATGCCATCATTGTGGATGATGGTTATCAGAAGGAAGATACGGCCACCTGGCCGCATAGGAAGTGCATTTTGTATAGAACTGTGGTCCGAAGAATGCAATAGTGAGCTAGACCCACGGAGAAGCTTCAGGCCATGGTAGGAAACTGTTCTACCTGAACAGACCGATACATAAGGGTGGCACCATGTTGGAGGAGCGTCCCGCACTGCCGGGCCACGGTAGGAGTTGGCACGTTGTTTAGGGCTACGTGTGGAGGAGGTTTTTGTCCAGATCTAGACACATGTCGCACGAATCGAACATCCTGTGGGCATTCGTGTAGCGAGAATTTGGCCCACCGAACAGGATGGGATGCTTGAACGAACTGATTCCTTGGGTAGCCCAGGATAGAGAAGAGCATGACCACTAATGCGGGTTGGCCTAACAGGGAAAACCATTTTATAGGGAGGCCCGAGTTGGGAATGAAATGGCCCATCAGTGTGGTTCGGGCCAGATAAAACAGGGTCTTAGGGTGACCCAGCGAGTTGGACACATGGCCTACCATCCCAAGTCAAGCACAACCCTAGGGTCCTGGCCCATTGAAAAGGATAGACCAGAAAAGCCCATATCCAACCAGATCAGATCGAGTTAGTCAAAATGTGTGGGTCCATATGGGAACCCTGATCTGGGATGGTCGGGTAAGACTGACCAAGTCGGATCGAGTCCGGATGCAACCATAACCTTTTTACTAAAACGCCAATATCATTATGAACATGCATTTTATTTACATTCCATCTGAGGCATTGGGACCCTTGCGACCATAATGTCCATTGGGAATTCTCTAATTTATATTTTCGTGGTAGTCTAGATGTGGTCGATGGATTGATGAGTAGATTCTCTCGTAATCAAGCGCGGTACGTGCTTGAATCCTACAGCTGGATCAGACCCGAAGACTACTAATGAGTGGGTCTAAGTGACCCTACAATCCTAGATGATAATTTACACTATATAGACAAGATACATGTGGATCTTTGTGAAACAGCTATAATTGGCCCTATTTGGACCAGCTATAAGAGGCCCTATGTGGACAAGCAATAAGCGGACATGTGTGGACCAACTATGATGGCCTAAGTGGGGAGAAAATCTGTGTGACCCAGCATACCCATGGTGGGGAGTGGATCTGTTTGACCCAAAAGACCCATGGCCCTCATTAGGGATGAGTACCTTAGTATTCCATGGCGTTTAGTGTTACTATTTGATAGACTTTCCTTCCAAACATTGAGTTATACTAGGTTTGAGTTATCCTTGCTTTGTGATCTTGTTATGTGGTCTTTCTTTGTGGTATTTCTTTTGTGGTTTGGGCTCTCTACTAAGTATTTCGTTACTCACCCCTGAACAGGCTTCTCTCATATGTGACTTTTCATGTGCAAGTGATCGATTCCTCGACAGAGACCTTGGGTGATCTAGGATAGGTGGCGCTCAGTGAGACAGGACAGACATGATGAAATTCTACAGCTTCCGACAGCTATCCTCTACCTTCCCTCCAGGTGATTGACACTTCAACAGAGACCTTGGTGGACCGAGGCTAGGTGGCTCTAAGTGAAACGGGAAGTATGGGGTGTACTTCTATGACAATAGATAGTAATCCTCCACCTACCCTCTAAGATGGGCTTGAGTATACGGTCCTTGGCAGCTATACCTTTTCTTGTGGATTTTGGCTTGTATTCTGTCCCCTTGTACTTTTCAGTTGTACTATACTTTTTATAGTTTTATTCAGACATTTTTGGTTTACTTAGTGTTTACCATTTCACATTTTGTGATGTGTGTGTGTGTACAAGATTAAAGTAAAATTCCTTCCCTTTTAAGGATGTGCCTACGTAGTGCTAGTCTCCATCATCTGGCCTATGGAAGGTGGGCTTGTGGTAGTCACAGCACAGAACATAGGGGATGGGTTGTGACAAACCTAACCAATAAATAAATATTTTATAGTTTGTTCCTTGTAGGTGGATAATTAATTGATGGCATATGTATGATAGTACTTCTTTAATGGGTTGATTTCAACTTAGTGTTGTAGATGTGATTGTGAGTTACCTATTTTTATATGAATATGTATTTATCAATTAATGACTATGAGCTCCCTATGAGTAGATTATTGCTCAATTATTTTGTTTTTGGGGTGATATGGTGGGTTGCAGGTAGATTTATAATTACTTATTTCTTTTATAGTGAGATCTATATAGAAATAAACGTTTTTAGTTTTCGATCTATCAGGGTTGTGGTTTTTTGATGATATGAGCTAAGGAATGTGATGTGGATGGGAATATAAGATGATTACATGGAGTGGAATGATTGTTTTTAGATTTTTTATTATTTGGATAAATTTTTTGATGTATTACTTGGTTTTATTTATTATATAATCATTCAAATTAGAATGAATTATTCACATGACCACATGAGAGTTCTAGTGATGTACCTTCTGACTATATTTATATATTAACCCCTACATTAAATCTATATTTTTCAAATTATATTAATAGGGTTTTTGGTGGTGTTGGGTGACCATATTTGTGGACATCAAATATGTTGGTGGATGTGGATTAAATTATACATAAATTGATGTAAATAGGGGATGATAAATTTATTTCTATTTTTTTATTTATTAAATGTATTTGTATATCATTATGAATATTATTACACATTTTTAATTAATTTTTATTAAGAATGCATTATATTATACATTGTGATGTGCAGTTTTTATTTGTTAAGTTAAATTCCTTCCATATATGTTTGACATTATATCATTGGTTCTAGTCGCAAACCTATGTCCTATTGAAGTCAAATTTTGATGGACACACACTAACTCATTATCTACTCAAATTGAGTCCCAGTGGGGGTGGATCATAACAATTTATTTCTCACCTATAGTTTTTTACTACCTGTAATTTCTCTAAAAACGAAATGTGATATGATTTATTTACTAATACTCCAACAACTATAGTTCTTCTCAAATATTCCTTCATGGGTTTCCTAACCATAAAGAGTTATAATTATATCTTTTTTATAGTCCAATATATATTTTTCCCTTTTATCCAACGAGCCCATTAATTGTGAGATAATTTTCATAAAAAACTATAGAGAAATTTTTATTTAATGTCAAACGTGATGTTCTAACTCACATATTATATTTTTTTATAATACATCACTCATTGAACCTTTATAAAAAATATTTATAGGTCATTAAACATAACCAAAAATCACAGTCAAGTTTCAACCACATTTATTATCATAAAAAACTTCGGGCATCACTCCAAACAATAACACACATAACTTATTCTTTCATAAAATATATAAATTATTTCTTAGAAGCATATTTTGACCTTAAAGAACACATGATATGGGAATAACCAATATTTATCAATGCATGTAGTCTCATTAGATTCAATTTTATATAAACTTAAAAAAATATACAACAATACCAAAAGTTATATCTTTTTGAAGTTAATTTTCCATTCATAACTTATCCCAAGACCCCATGATAAGGTTGGAACCTTATATTCAATTAATTATGCTTTTAGGAGAAAATTTTTTTTAGTGGAATATTAATATAATAATTTATTTAATGGTTTATAGATCGTGGACCAAACATGTGAAGTAACTACCCTAGTTTTCTAACAAGATAGTGTCTAAGGAAAATACTTATAATCCATGTAACAGTACAATCACTTTTTCCTAGAAATTCATTATTTTTTGGGAATGGTTTTTAAACTATGAAAAAAGCTATAAAAACATTTATATATTTTTTTAAACCATATATGCTTTAATAAATTATTCAAGAAATAGTTATATTACATTTTCAAACAATGTAATTACTAAAATAGCTTGGTTGATGCCTATTTCTCATAATTATCCCAATAAATCCCTTAATAAGATTATAAGACATAAACATTCTTATATTAAGCATGTTTAAAATTTAAAAATATATAATTTTGATCTATAGGGATCTATTACACTATTTATAATTTCAACTACATCCTTTTCAAAATTTCGAAATTTTGTACGAAATAGTCTGACTATACATCCTAACAAACCATGTCCTATATCCTCAAAAAAATTAATCAATAATATCAAACAGAAAGTTTGAAAATTATTGAATTCTCAAACCTAAAAAAGCACTCAAAATTACTATGAAAAAATAAAATTCATTCTATAAAATAACCAAATACTACAAAACTTCCATTTCATTACAAAAAAACATTTACCCAACACTAATTCATATCATCCTTCTGTATCCCTTAAATAACATCTCAACTTTCCTATAATCCCTGAGCATATGTTTCTCATGGATCAACTAAATATTTCATCGAATGAATTTTGAAACCTTAAATCTTAATATATTCCTATAAGAAACCAACAGGAAAGCTTAAATATTGAAATTTTAGTATTCCCATATAAGCTTATCCACGTCCTTATACCTAAATAAAAAACCTATTTAAATGAATTTCCATCCATATATTTCAAATGTAACACATATTTACTAATGTCAGAAAATATAAATCCATACTCAAAAAATGGTGTTTTATTTTTTATTTCCTTTCTAAATATTATCCTAATATAATAAATTTTAAAATTAAATCCAAATATTCATGTAATTAACCAAAATTGTTTGACCATATTTAAGAAGATTAAACTAATTCAATCACATAATTACCTAAATTACTTCCTATATTTACTCAATATCCCAATTCTATTTGAACACAAATAATCTTGACTAATACATAATAGATCATATATATTTAATCAATCTCCATTATTCATTAATTAAATAGTTAACTAAACTAACTAGTTCCTATCCAGGATTCTCCAAAAAATCATTCAAGTATAATAACCAAAAAATATTAAATATACATTCTAAAAAATACTTTTTTAAAATATCAATGTTTTTAATTCAATTATTAATCCATTCCAAACTAAAAACCAAAGTAAATTGTAGGTTTTATTAATCAATGTGTTTCAAATTCGAATTTTTTTTTAAAAAATACACTATTATACAAAATATCTACTTAAACCTAATTTTTTTATTATATCTATTTAGTATAAGTATTTTTAGAATTATTATGTACCTCTCAATATATCTAAACTCTTTAAAACATTCATTCCCCTAAAGTTTTTTTGAACTAAACATTTGAGATAATATATATTTTCAAAAGAATATACACCATTACAAATTGTTTGATTTGAGATATTGATTTAAATCCTATATTTCACAAAATTCATAAACCTATTTAGAAACACAAATCACTCATACTAAATTTTTATTCAAGAAGCCACCCTATAATATAAAATCATTTACAATAATAAAATTTAAATTAACTAATACATTTCTCAAATAGTTAAAAACTATTAATACTAACAACCCTTCTAAATTCTAAAACACACTCGAAGACTTTTTAAATTCATTAAAATTGAACTCGCTCAAAATTCAATTCCATTTCATCCATTTATAATAACCAAAAAAATTAAAACATAAAAAATCCCTTCCCAATTCCATGTATATAAAATTCATAATAATAAAACATGGTACCTATAAAGTGGTCAAAAAATACATAACCAATTTGGTTTCCATAAGAATAGACCATTTATCCTTGGTTAAAAAATCTCAGTGACTTTTAAATAGGACCAAGTCCCTTCTCGTTTTATAGAGTCCTATTATCAGTCATTGATATTCCCTAAAAATATATTAAAACATTTAAAATATTTTTTTAATATAATATAAAAATATATCTCAGTAACAGATACTCATTTAAAAACCATTTTTACAATGGAAAAATATCTATTTTATAATAATAATAGTTTATAAGAATTTTTTATATATAAGTAATTAAATAATAAACATCCAATATTTAAAAAAACCATAATAATTCACAAATATGTAATTTATTTCTTATACATAACTAAATGATTCGTGTGAAAGTATTATCATCATGGGTTTGAATGGAAAAGTCACTTATCATGTTATAATAAAAGAAAATTAGTATATTTTTCAAGTTGATAATTATTCTTCCAACACATTTTGGTAACATGAGGTTATCTATAAATAGGTTATGTAAACTTGTTTACAGGATACATCTACGGTTTTAAGATTTTGATATTCACTCTTACCACCCCCAAAATGAAAATTCTCTAAAACTGTTTTTTTGATGCCCATTAAATTGTACCCAAGATTGTCATATGGCCATGTGTGATTGTTCCCCAATCACAATAGACTAAACAAATATTAATATATCAATTAAACTAAAATATGGAACTTAACTGATCTCAATTCATCATGCTATATATTTTTCCAAAAAATTAGCATTAGGAATCTGAAAATCATATAAATCTAATACCCATGAGATAATTAAAATAGTATCCAAGATATGCAAATGTTATATTCATTCATTAACTTAAAATTTTAATTTCCTCATATCTAAATATCATACACAGACAAATGTATAAAAAGATACGACACAATAATAAAATATTCTATATCGACTAATATAATACAAATTAAAAATATAAAATAAATTCTATATGTAGTTAACCACATGTTATCAATCTCTATACACTCTAAGGGAAGTGATGCATCATGCCGAAAATAATTATATAAGTGATTCTCAATGTATAACATGTATAAAAAATACATAAAAACTATGTGTGCTTATGGTTCCATTAGTTTCAATACCTCTAACGGGTTGTTAGAGTTTATAATAAAGTGGATGTGATCCTTTGATAGAATTATTGAGTACAGAATAGTGTAATTATCATGTCATTCTCATGAGGTATTTATGTGAACCCAAATATATTATATTAACTCATTAATACCCCATAAAATGAAAATACCCGGATCTTCCATGTAATTTTTTTAATTATATGAAATTATTATGAGTCTGTAAAATTTTATGGCACATGATTCCGAGGCTCGGTGTGCCTGGACTGAATTTTTGAACTTTTTTTAGGAATGTTCAATAGACGTGCGAGCAGTGTTTTCTAACTTTTAAATACATTCTCATATAATGAATATGAGGAAAACATTGAATCCACATTGTCGGGATTCGTTTAAGGGGGATTCACGTTGACCGTAGTAGGTCTGGAGAAAAATATAAGTTTTGGGACTTTTAAAAGAATAATCAAAATAACTTAGTTATTTTTTATTTTTCATTCTTCTCCTCTAAAGAAAAAATGACAACGTGGGACCAAGGAAATTTCAAGCCAACAAATGTCTGGACCATTCAATTTTAAGTAACTAAACTGCTGGGTTATAAGGATGGTTCTTAATTAATGAGCCCCCATTAATTCCCAACATCGTTAAATACCCTCTCCCTCTCCTATTTATATGGAGAGAGAAGAGAGGTGTCCACACGACCTCACCAATCAGTGAAGTGCTGACAAAGTGACGGGATGCCAAACCCTTGGAGGACGGAGCTATTTCTAGTGGGTGGTGATGAGCGACATCAAAACCCTGAATTGAAGATTGACGAACGAGAAACGTCGTTCGAGGCAAGTTGAAGGGGATAACCAAAACTGACATGCTTCCACAAACGTGCTCTCACCATCATTCTTGATGTAGGGGTTTGATTCTATTTTAATTCAAGTGTTTTTCATTAACCCTTTTATCCTCCCTCATGTTAACAAGATTGCTCAGAGGGACATATCCTAACGATCCCAGCCCAAACCCTATGCTACTTTTCTACCCTTGCGCCCTCTGTGGAACACCGACGATGCAGCGGCAATGACCTATTATGAATGAGGCGGCACACCAACACATGCTACCAGAGGAGGCCGCAGAACTAAGCCGTGGTGGTAATCGGAGCGGCCAACACCGTCCGACCGTGGAGGAGGTGTAGCACACTATTGCGTACCGCCGATGGGCAGGGGTCCGCGGCTCGATAGCCATTGCTGTTAGAGGAGGCGGTCGTTACATCAGCCAGCCAAAGATGGGGATATGGCATGGCCTGCATGCCACCGACAAGCGGGGAGGTGGCACGACCAATGTTCTGCCAGTGAGAAGAGGGTCATGGCTAAAGCTGTGGTGGAGGTAGAACCCATGCCTACCTGGCAGGTTCCATGGCGACCAAGCAGTGCCAATGTGGTTCTTCCTTTTCATGAAACCGAATGGCCTCTGGGCCATTCGGAATACCGGGGTGTTTCACCCCCCCCCCCCCTTCCAGCTCGGGTGTACAGCAGGCCACTCCCCTTGCAGGCCATGACTCAAGCGGTCGTGCCTCCCTCTTGTGGTCCGCGCCTCATGTGGCTGGGCTGCCTGCCCAGCTAGCTGTGCGCCAGCAGGCCGTGCCCCCATTTGGGCCACCCCTCTCGGGTCGGGACACCCCCTGTGGGTCGGGCCAGACTAGACCTCAGTCTAGTGGGCCGAGCCAAACGTGGCCCATCCCAGGCTGGGTCGGTCCGACCGAGTCGGACTAGACCCAAGCCCAGAAACACATAAAGAGCAGTATCTTAAAATCTGGGAGTCTATTTGACGAACTGTCTATGGTTCAAGGACCCTTTTATTGAGGCATCCCTTTTGGAATAATCCACATGAGTTTCAGAGAATGTTGAAGTAAGTCCAAGTTGGATCGAACCCGAATCCAACTGGTCCCTCAGAACTAAAATGCTTATAACTCACAGATCAAACGTCTAATTGATGCACTGTTTATCACGTTGGAACCATTATGACATGACATTCATTTGGGTTACTCCTTTGTTGAGCTTAGTGGTGGTTGAGGTATGACCAATATATCGGGAGGAAGATTCTATGGGGATTGAGTGCACCAGGTGTGAGAAATCCTATGACAGGCTATAACGTGAAGAAAGAACATCGATCATGTGTGGGTCAGTATCTATCGATCATATGTGGTTCAAATTATATCACATCCTAAGTGGGTCATCACTCAGCGATCCTATGTCAGTCAGTACATACCGATCTTGTGTGGGTCAGATCCTATGTGGGTCAGCGGTGGTTAATAACTATCAATCCTTTGTGGGTCAGGAGTAGTGCCTCTTAACAGAATAAGGTGATATTGCTTACAAATAATCATATGTACTCTTATACTTAAGTTATACCTGGTTTGATCTGTGTTTTTTACCTGTGTGGTACTTCAATCTCTGTGGTGTTACCAGTGTGTACTTCTATATTCATGGTGTTACATGTGTGGTACTTCAATCTTCATGGTGTTTCATGTGTGGTACTTCTATCTTCGTGGTTTTTCTTGTGTGGTAGTTCTGTCTTTGTGGTGTTACCTATGTGGTACTTCTACCCTCGTGGTGTTGTGTGTGTGGTGTTACCTATGTGGTACATCCACCTTCATGGTGTTACCTTTGTGGTATTTTTCCCTCATGTATAAGATGTGTATGTCATGGTAACTTAGGTATATGTATGTGAATATACCTAAGTATAGTTGATTTATATTTCTTTGTGCAATGAGATTGAGGTCTTTCTTTTTGGTATTTTCTTTTTGGCACTCAATGGAGACCTATGGGGGTCTCAGGGTCCCAACTGAGTATCGTTATACTCACCACTTCATGGGCTACACCTGCTCCTTGTTGTGTCACTTTCAGACGATAGAGAGCACTGATCGAGTCTGAGGGAGCTAGGACTGGATGGTACTCGAAGGTGGACCATTTGGAGTGACGTGACATAGGGACTTCTGGTCAAGAGTTGTACCTACCCTCCATGTAGGATCCTCAATGGATGATTCATGTGCCGTTTTGTACTTTTTAGTGGTACTTTTAACTTTTTCAGTTGGTCTTGTATTCCGCCCCATTTTACTTTTATCACCCTTTTACTTTTAGCACTCTTTTTCTATAGCAGTTTACTTGCAGTTTCTTCTTGTTGTGTTCTTTGACTATGGTTTGGTACTAGTTAAAATATAAATCCCTTCCCGTAATAGGGATACAACTTTCTGGTGCTAGTCTCTGGCCCCTGGACTACGGGCGACATGTTTGGGGTAGTCACGGCACTAGTCCTGAGGGACGGGTCGTGAAAAAGTCGTATCAGAGGAGTCAGGTCTACCGAAGAACTAGGACTCTGATATTTTCTATATAGCAATATTATTAAGTTTTATGAGTGTGGTTTTTCGTTTAGTGAATCCAGTGTTGGTGCGGTGGCCGATGTATCCATACACCATGACCCTAAATTCTAATTTCCATCTCAGCGCACAAAAGCACTGATTGCGTGTATTTTGAAAAGTATTCTTTTGATCTCTTGATCCAGCTCACCATGTATAACATAATGACCATGGCACAGTTATTTTCTTTCAAGATTCCTCCATGTAGATAGCCATCCATGATTAATGAGATATTATAGGATGACGACACACAGAGTGATGAGGCATTGGTGCAAGGCCCTCTTATAGTGTTATCAGAGACAGGTGGTGTACCAGAAGCACCACTACCCATTGGGTAGCTGTTTCCACTAGCCCCACTAGTAAAGGATGCATGTCAACTCAGCACATTTCACGAGTTTCAGTAGACGAGGCCTCCGAGGTTCTGTGGTGAGACGGACCCATAGACGTCTGAGGATTTACGGGAGGTTGTGGCCAATGTTTTCCTCCTGGTTGGGACACTAGCTGACCATATGGTGATCCTAGAAGCCAGTCATTTTCATGCATCAATAGGGAGATGGTGGAGCTCGATGCTCCAAATACACGACATGGTTACCTTCATCTAGGAGGATATTGAGAGACTTTCTAGGGTAGTGTTCATCCCAGTGGCTTTACACTTAGTGGATATTCAAGAGACGATGTGCCTATAGGAGGGCAACTTGACTATGGACCAGTACTCGATGAGGGTCACTGAACTCCCCTGATAGTCCACTGTCAAGATACGAGACCCATTATTCAGGGTCCAGACATTTGAGAAGGGTCTCCGAAAAGATATTAGAGCATAAATGACATCACTCAGCATTTCGACGTAGGCTGGGGTGCTAGAGTGAGCACTTTTGGTAGAGATCTTTCTAGCTGAGTAGGTACCCACAATTAAAGCCTCCCCCGGAAGTTAGGTAGAAGAGTGGTCTATAGAAGGCAGTAGGCAGATGATGTAGGGGCCCAAATAGGCTAGGTCTTCGGGTGGGAGACCTCAAGATACCTGGTTGGTGGTGCGGGGATCAAGGGACATAGGGGGACAGTGGAGGAGCAAGCAGTGCTACTCGTGCGGCGGGCAGGGTCACATGGGTTTCGACTTCCCAAACCAGTATAAAGACGACCAACAAATGGTCGAGGGACCACGGAGGCTAAGGTTGAGGTTTGAGTGAGGCGTTCTGTAGGGAATAAGATGTGGTATAGGAGCTGGCCATGTAGTAAGCAGTGGGTGGAGAATCGAGGTTCTACCATCACCACCTCTCGGTGGTCCACCACGACCATAGGGAGCAGGAGGTTAGGTATGAGCTCAGCTCCAAGAAGCTAAGTCCTATGAAAATGGCACCTCAGAGATGATTCTAGGAATGATCTGTGTCTACTAAACCTTAGCTACAGAACTTATTGACACATGTTTCTGTCGCTATTTTATTTCCACAGACCTAGTTCAGAGCATGGAGTTTCCGTTGGAGCTATTGGCTCGATCCTTAAAGTTAAATACTCATACAGTATAAGATTCTATGATTACACATTTGTTCCAGTAGTGCGATCTTACTCAAGGAGGCGAGCATTTTGGATAGGTTCTTCTAGTAGTGGCGTCGTGGTCTTACGACATCATATTGGGTATGGACTGCTTATCCACAATCCATGACCATATTTACTGTGTTAGGCACAATGTGTAGTGTATCTATAAGGATGAGACCAGGTTTTCCTTTACTCAAGAGAAGGAAAAATTTGCAGCACAGGTTAGACTTACCCAGAGCAGGGTGCAGCAGATCACACAATAGTTGGCTAGCCTTACCCTTAGATTAGTAGGTGTTGAGAGTCCGAGCTATCCTGTAGTGGTGGACCAGTATGTCGGTGTATTTCCAGATGATTTTCTGGGACTACCTCCATGTAAAGAGGTAGAATTTTACATAGACATGTACCCTGGGATGAAATTGATATCTACACTAGCATATCAGATGGCTTCCATGGAGCTTTGTGAGTTAAGGGTACAGTTGGAGGACTTCTAGAGGAAGGGGTTCATAAGGCTCAGTGTTTCTCCATGGCTAGCCCTGATTTTGTTCGCCAAGAAGGCAGATGGGAGTTTGATACTCTGTTTAGACTACAAGAGCTTGAACCAAGTGACTGTGAAGAACAATTATCGACTTCTGAGGATGGATGATATTTTCAATTAGCAGAAGGAGGCTCGTTGGTTTTCGAAGATAATCCTCAGATCAGACAATCATCAGTTCATAGTACAAGATGAGGAGATATGCAGAAGATGAACATTAGATGTCGTTATGTCTACTATGTGTTATTGGTTATGAAATTCGGAATGATCAACACCCTTAATGTGTTCATGGGACACATGAACAAGATATTTCAGCCATACCTCGATTTCTTTGTGGTTGTCTTCATCGATGACATCTTTATATACTCAGTGTTGGAGGAGGAGCTTTCCTATCATCTGTAGATATTTCTGGATACCCTCTGAGAGCACTAGATTTATGGTAATCTCTGTAAGTTAAGGTTCAAGATATGAGAGGTCCACTTTCTGGGACTTGTTTTCTCAGAGGCTGGAGTTGCAGTGGATCCAGCAAAGATAGAGTTTGTACTTGCTTCAGAGCAACCCAAGAGTGTGGCTGAGGAACAATGTTTTCTAGGGTTGGTTGGATACTACCAAATATTCTTCCTTGACTTTTCTAGAGTTGAGGCACCATTTTTAGCATTGAAGAATAAGAGAAACCC
Organism: Viscum album; assembly: GCA_963277665.1. Taxonomy (NCBI): domain Eukaryota; kingdom Viridiplantae; phylum Streptophyta; class Magnoliopsida; order Santalales; family Viscaceae; genus Viscum; species Viscum album. The sequence continues at coordinate 509,148,769 of OY728142.1, read as the reverse complement.
CTTCGTATTGATGGAGAGATTCTAGGAAAGTTTTCAAGAGCTGAGGTAGAGACTGATGACTGCCCCCATCTTGAGGCTATGAGTAGAGGGTGTTGGGTATGTAGTCTACTGCGACGCATCAGGGACTGGACTTGGATGTGTCCTGATGTAGTAGTGAGCAATGATCACTTATGGTTCGTGACAGTTGAGATTGCATGAGAAGAAATATGCTACCCATGACCTAGAGTTAGAAGTAGTGGTCTTCGACTTGAAGATGTGGTGACACTACTTGATGTGTGAAAGATTTATATTATACTCCGATCATAAGAGTATCAGGTATATCTTCTCCTAGAAGGACATGAACCTGGGACAACGGTGGTGGCTAGATTTCCTTTTGGACTATGACTTTGAGATAGTCTATACTACAGGGAAGGGGAACGTGGTAGCAGATGAACTCAGCATGAGGTATGGTCTATAGTTTTTGAGTGAGGGGACAGAGCCGCTAGCCGCATTGAAGATATCCTTCATGTATATAGATGAAGAAGCATATATCTAGTCTATAATCGTCACTCCCCCACTCCTTCATCATTTCAGGGAAGCACAACTTGTGGACATTGACTGCGAGGATCGATGTGCTCAGATATCCTCAGGACATTTACCTGATGGATTTTCTAAAGGTGGGGAGCATGTAATCCTCTTCAAAGGATATACCATGGTACTGGTGGCACTACAGGAGGAGATGTTGAGGGAGTTCCATATGTCCCCTCTGGCATTATATCCTTATGTGGTGAAGATGTGCGAGGACCTATAGAATTAGTACTTGTGGCCAGGGATAAAAAAAGCAGTGGCTGAGTTTGTTTCTTGATGCCTCACATGTCAGCAAGTGAAGGTCGAGCACCAGGTTCTAGCAGGCTTATCATAACAACTTGAGGTGTCGGAGTGGAAGTGGGATGGAATCTACATGAACTTTGTGATAGGGATCCCATGTACGTCCAAGGGACATGATTCTATTTGGGTGATCCTTGACCGACTCACCATGTCGCCCCACTTCCTACCTATTTGGGAGAAGGGGTTTGAAGAGGGATTGTGACACCTCTACATACAAGAGATTGTGCGACTCCATGGGCTGTCATAGATGATCATCCATAACCATGACACACGTTTTACTTCCTGGTTGTGGATGGGATTACAGGAGGTGTTTGAGACCCAGCTAGATTTCAGCACTTCCATTCATCCTCATATGGATGGTCAGATAGAGTAGACCCTTCAGACGCCAGAGGACATGTTTCATGTATGCGTCCAAGATTTTGGCCGTAGTTGGGAAAATCATTTTTCCTTCGTCGAGTTCACATAAAACAAAAATTATCACTCCACCATCAGAATGGCACCACTTGAGACCTTGTATAGTTGACCTTGCAGATCACCTCTATGCTGGACGGACCCTAGGGAGTCAGCACTTATGGGTCCAGATTTGGTATGGGCAACCACTGAGAAGGTGCAGATCATCCAGGAGCAGATGAGGACTACACAAGGAAGACATATGTCTTATGCTGACAGGAGGTAGAGACCTTTGGAGATTGAGGATGAAGACCATGTCTTCATACTATTCTCACCTCAACAGGGTTTATGGAGATTTGGACAGCATGATAAGTTATCACTGTGGCTTATCAGATCTTTTCTGATACATCGGAGGACTGGAGAGGTGACATATGAATTGGCACTTCTACCACAGATGGAGAGGATGCATAATGTTTTCCGTGTATCCTACCTGAGGAGATACGTGGATGACTCATCTCACATCATCGACCACGGTAATATAGAATTTGATGATGGGGTGATGTTTACGGAGGTTCTAGTAGAGATTGGGGATTGATAGGATTGAGTCCTTCATGGGTAGTCGATAACTCCGGTGTCTGTTCCTTGGCAGCATGAGATCCTCTAGGAGCGAACATGAGAGATGGAGGATCAGATTCATGCTCATTACCCTCATTTTTTTTCATAGTCTATATTGTGGTTTATTGGGACAAAAAATCCATATGGTGGGGAGAATGTAAAGACACAGACTTTCCATGTAATTTTTTTAATTATATGGAATTATTACTAGTCTTTGAAAATTTACAGCTCATAATTCCAAGGCCTGGTGTGCCCAGAATGAGTTTTTGAACTTTTTTTATGTATGATCAGTAAATGTGTGAGCATCATTTTCTTACTTTTGAACTAGTGCTTGGATAAAAAATTTGAGGACACCATTGAATCCGCAGCACTGGGATTCTCTAAAGGGGGATTCACTTTGACCGCAGTAGGTCTAGAGAAAAAGATATGTTTTGGGACTTTTAAAAAATAATAATAATAAAATATTTACTTTTACTTTTTCTTTCTTCTCCTCCAATGGACAAGTAAAAACATGGGACTAGAAATTTGTCAAGCCAATAAATGGATTGATCATTAAATTCTGAGTAACTATAATGTTTTTGAATTTGGAAGGTTCCTAATTAATGAGCCTCCATTAGCTCCCAACTTCATTAATTACCCTCTCCCTCTCTTATTTATATGGAGTTAGGGGAGAGGTGTTGGCACAGCTCACCAAGCAGTGAAGTGCTGACAAAGTGCTGGGATGCCAAACCCTTGGAGGATGAATATGGTTCTATTGGGTGGTGATAATCAACATCGAAACCCTGAACCGAAGATCGACGATCGAGCGACGTTGTTGGAGTCTAGTTGTTGGGGATGGCAAATGCCGACCCGCTTCCACAAAATTACACTCACCATCATTATTAAGGTACAATTTTGATTCTTGTTTAATTCAAGTTTTTTTCTAGAACCCTTTTATCCTCCCTCATGTTTACATGCTATTGCGGAGGTCGCAGGCCAAACGAACCCGGCTCAAACCCTCTACTACATTGCTACCTTTGTGCCCTCTGTGGAAGACTGTCGATGTGATGGAACTGAACGACTATGATAGAGGTGGAATTCCAGCACACGCCACATGAGAAGGCTGCGACACTAATACATGGCAGTTATCAGACCGACTAGTATTAACCATCTATAAAGGATCTGTGGTGCGCCGTCGCGCACCGCCGGTGAGAAAGGGGCCAGGGCTCGTCAGCCCTGGCTGTCGGAGGAGGCGGCCGACCAATTGACTGGATGTAGAAGGGGAGATGGAATGACCAACACGCTGCCAGTGAGCAGGGAGGCAGTGATACCAGTGCGTTGCCGGTGAGCAGAGGGTCGTGGATGAAGCTGTGATTGAGGCAGAACATGCGCCTTACCGGTGGGTTCCATGGAGACCAAGAAGTGCCCATGTGGCACCACAATTTCATTATGTCAAATGACCTCAAGGATTTTCGGAACACCAAAGGATTTTACCCCCCCCCCCCCTTGCCTGCCTGGGGGGGACAACAGGCCACACCCCTTGCAGGCCGCACCTCATGTGGCTGGGCCACCTGCCCAGTGGGCCACACCTCACGCGGCCAGGACACCTTTCCAGCGGGCCGCACGCTAGCAGCCCATGACCACTTAAGGGATTCCCCCCTATGGGCCACCCCTTGTGGGCCGAACTATACCTCAGTCCAGTAGGTTGATCCCACCGTATCCCAGGCCAACCAGGTCAGTCCGTGTCGGTCTGACCGGTCCCAAAAACAATTAGAGGGCCATGTCATGATATCCGTGCATCCATTGGATGAACTGTCTGTGGCGGTGGGACCCTTAGAGTAAGATAGCCCTTTTGGTATACTCCATGTGAGTTTTGGAGATAGTTAGAGTATATACAGGTTGGATCAAACCTGAATCCAACCGGGCCCGTGGAACTAAAATGCTTATAAATCACAGACCGAGCATTCGATTGACGCACCATCTATCGCGTTGAAACCCTTAGGACATTATGGTCCTTTTTGTTACTCATTTTTGGATTTTAGTGGTACTCATGGTACCACCGATATCTTGAGAGGTAGATTCTACAGAACTCGAGTTCACTGGGTATGAGGAATCCTGTGGCAGTCTCTAACGTGAAGAAAGAAAATCGATCTTGTGTGGGTCAACATCGATTGATCCTGTGTGGGACAGATTCTATCATATCCAATGTGGGTCAGCGCTTAGATATCATGTGTGGGTCAACAAATACTGATCCTATGTGGGTTAGATCCTATATGGGTTAGCGGGTGTTAGTACCTATCGATGCTATGTGGGTCAAGAGCAGTGCCTCTTAAGAGAATAAGGTGATTATTATTATGACTAATCATATGTACTTTTGTACTTAAGTTATACCTGGTGTGAGATGAGTATTTTACATGTGTGGTACTTCTATCATCGTGGTATTACCTATGTGTAATTCTATCTTCATGGTATTTCCTATGTTGTACTTCTATCTTCGTGGGGTTTCATGTGTGGTACATCTATCTTTGTGGTTTTACCTGTGTGGTACTTCTGTCTTTGTGGAATTACTTGTGTGGTACTTCAACCTCTGTGGTGTTGTCTTCTTGATGTTTCTGGTGTGCTAATTATACCTTCGTGGTGTTACATTAGTGGTATTCTTCCCTCTTGTATGAGATGTTTAGGTTTCTATAACTTTGGTATATGAATGGGCATATACCAAATTAGAGTTGTTGTATACAACATGTGCTTTGAGATTGAGGACTTTCTTTGTGGTATTTCATTTTTGTACCTCTGAGAGACCTACGGGGGTCTAAGGGTCCTGAATGAGTATCGTTATACTCCCCTCGGCATGGGCTATGCCCGCACATTTTTGTGTCTTGTGTAGACGACAGACAGCATTGTTGGAGGCTGAGGGAGCCAAGACTGGACTATACTCGTAGGTTGACTATTTGGCGTGTCATGATGCATAGACTATAGATTGTGAGTTATACCTATCCTTCAGGTGGGACCCTAGTGGAGAATCAAGGAGTGGTTTTTACTTTTCAGTTGTACTTTTACCTTTTTCAGTTGGGCTTGTATTCCACCCCTTTTTACTTTTATCACCATTTTACATTCAGCACTCTTTTACTACAAAAATTTACTTGTGGTTGATTCTTGTTGTGTTTAAGGACTGTGTGTCTGTAATGGTTAAAAAGGAAATGCCTTCCCATAATATGGATACGGCTTTCCGGTGCTACTCGACATCCCCTAGCCTATGGATGGCGGACTTAGGGTTTTCATGGCACGACCCCAAGGGATGGGTCGTGACATAAAATAAGAGAAATTAAAATGATTAATCTCAATTAAAACTAAACCAAAGAGGTTCAAAACTAATAAAATAAAAACTAATGTCAGGAAAAAATTGAAGAATTAATTTTCATAAAATATGTAATCTCATTCATTCATGAATTATTCAAATTATTTTTTTTCAAAATTATTCAAAAATAACCATTTTATTTGATGTCAAATCCATTTATTCTACATAATCTAATATAAATATATAATAATAAAAATAAATAAAATTATGCTCATTAATTAAATATTATAAGACAAAATATGAATCCAAACTAATATTAATATTTTAATCATGTCAATCACTTTGGATGTCCCCATGTAATAAATATCTTTTACAAATAATTCATAAATATTGAGATAGAATATATAATCTCAGTGATTTTGAATCAAAATAAACATATCGTGAACAAAATTGATAAAAAACTAATTAATTATCCTTATACCCTTGGGATTTTACTTTTTATTTTTATTACTACTCATGATTAAAGATAATTCCAACATGGATAACTTGTTAATCTTATGTATTATTTGAATGAAATAAAATAATTGCAAAGAAATTGAAAATTTTAAACAAATAATGAATGAAAATTAAAATATCATGAAAAGAAAACGACCTTAAAATAATTATTGATCAAATCAACAAAAGAAATTTTTTTGAATGAAAATGTGCACAATTGAACTCAAAATGATTTAAATTTATCATAATCAAGGATAGATTTTAATAAAAATGGTCTAGTGTTCCAAATATTTATAAACTAAACCCACTATGACATAAGAGATGACAAAATGGAAATATTAGGGTCTTATTTAATCAAAAAACAATGTCCTTTTAGAAATGGATAAAAAAAACATATTTTTGTTCTTATATCTTCTTTAAAATTCATTTATCTACTGTGTGGTAGATTATATCTCCCCATGGTTCCTAAATCTCATGAAATTATAGTAAATTAGATTAGGGATAAATTGTTATAGATTCATCTTTAAATCTAGTACATGATATTTAAAATGGAAGGTACTTCATCACCACGACAAAGTTCATGCCATGGTATCCAAGGAAAAATATTTAGGTCAACTATAAAAGATGGTATCACTATTGTGTAAAATGAATTCTTTAATACCCATGTTTTTTAAATCATAATGCACTTTACATTGAGTATGAATTAACTGGATGTTATTCATTTCAGTATTTATATGTGTGGATTCTAACTCCCAAATTGATGTTTTGATTAACTAAACAAATTTATACAAGTTCAGAATCATGATGTTTTATTATTATGGTTTTTTCATTAATCATGGAAAGATAGTGATAGGGATACATTAAGTATAATATGGAGTGGTAATTTCAATTCTATTACAATTAATCCTAAAGATGAGGGAATACAATTATTGAATTTTATTACATATTCACCGATAAATTGGAAAAGGGATTTTAGGAATGACATATATTCTAATTTAATTCATTGTGTTCTTCGGCATGATTTTTTTCATGTTTTCATTTTTTTCTTAGAAATACCAACTATTGAGGTTTTATTAATAAAATAATAGTTTTACTTTGAAATTTTTTACTATAATATTTTTTTATTGATGAGATTCTGATAAGGAAACTACTTTTTTTTGATTACTATGATTGAATAGATTATGAGGATAGTATATTATATCTTATGAATGGGTTTTCTAAATAATTTTATGGTATTATATTGGATGGTGATCAAGAATATTAAAGAGGATTTCAGGGATAGAGTTTCAGGGTTTTGAAAAATATTTTAGGGGTTTTAGGTTTCAAATTATTACCATTTGATAGGTTATAGTTAATAATTTTTTGGGTGAAGAGACTTTAGATGCTGTTTATGGTAAAAAACCACATTCTTGTCTGGTTTAAAAGAATAGAATTATAATTATTGTAATTATTTTAGAAATATTATAATTTTATGGGATTCCATATAATTATATTGACTTATGAGTATTGTTTTTTTACATTACCATTATATTTTACACATCATATAAAGTTTTTTTCACTTTTGTGTTCATGATATGAGACAATTAATTCCTATTTATTAATGTTTTTTTACTTTGATTTGACTAGAAATTATAACTTTTTATCAACTTTCTTATTTGAGTGGCATAAAAATTTTAAGTTATTATTAGGCTTTAAATCACCCCCTTACCACTTGAAGTTTCCTTACATTCCATATATAGGAAACTTTTATTATCTATGAATGAATCTATAGTTGACATTGTTTGGACTACTTTAGTAATTGAGTTGTATTTGTTGTCAATGAGGTCAATAAATTTCAATGATGGTTCAAAACACTCTCTTAAGTGAAATGGAGAATGGAAATTAGACGATTGATGTGCTACTCCTAAGTTGAAATAACATGTATCATGTGAGATACATGGTTTACAACATTGAAGTATCATCCTCTTAAAGGATTATTGAAGTGATCTTTGGAATTAAATTTTCAAAAAGAAATGGTTAATAAGGGGATGCATGGGATTGGTATTTGAAGAAGAAGAGGCTTGGACTTTGGGGTGTCCACGCACATATTTTAATGATGGACATGTATTTTTGTGGATTCTGCCAAGTATTATTATAAGTCCTACATAAAAAAGTTTCCAACCATGGAGGCCAGCCAAGGACCTCACCTCAAGCACATGTGGGACTCAAGGGTCAACCAAGCTCGAGGGAATCCCTCAAGGCTAGTCCTGCCTGAGGCAAGGGCGTGCGGGCCATGTATAAGCCTGCAGGAGTGGGTGCATGGTGATGAATCCTTGCGCAGGGATTCATATTGGGTGCTAGGAGTGTGCCTACAGGAGGCATGGGTGGGCAAAAAAGCGATCCCGTAGAGAACCGGTGTAGGGTGGCACCAAAGAGAGGAGAGGAGAATTCTTAGCAGTTGTCAAGAGGAGTTGATTGAGAAACCACACCACTCCCACATTTTTGTTTCGATGTGGGAAAAATTTTTAATAATGTAGATGTAATCTCAGCCGCTCATCTCATCCTACTTCTCGGTCAACTGTTCGATCCTCCGTGACATCAGATCATCTAATCTCCACCACCCATATATCCTATGTTGCGTGATTATGATCTAGGTTCATCTGATCCTCCCACTGCATTCGATCCATCTCGCGCCATCGTCTTCAACTTCTTGATGCCACTACCACCCACTAGTGAAACTGATCTCACTAAAGATGAATACAGATCACCATGGATGATCCCTAGCCATTGAAGAAGTGTCTCATTCTTGAAGTAAGACCATGAATGCAATCTACATCTTTTATGCATGTTATCTTAAAGGAGGCTAAAGTAAATGGAATTGCGAGGCATTAATTCTTATCTGAGATACATGGATGATCCATGAAAGATTCATGAACGAGAATCATGAATGAAATCTAGACTCCGTGCATAAAGATAGGATCCCGTGTTCGGAAAAAGGAAACACCCGACACTTTCATCTTATCCTTGACCCGTGGTTTCTAAATCTTGAAGTATAAGATATCAGGAATTCAATGCCCCGATCTTAATGGGAGATACAGGGATGTTGAACATGGAAGAGTAGTTTCCCTCACATATAAAAGGAGGACCCCAAGATGAAGAATTTTGTTACTCCCACATATTTGAGAGCTCTTGTTTCAAAAAAACAGAGCTTCTCCATATGTACCATTTCTCAGAGAACAACATGGAGTCCCGTGAGATCTCTACTCTATGAAGAAGAGTTCCCATAAGCCTTCTACAGGTGCTAAACTCCATCGAATTTCTTCGTGAAGAACCAGCACCTGAACACATGATATGTTTTGTAAAACCCTTTTGTGGTTTGTGAAAGCCATTCCCTCATGAGCTTGTTCTTGAGAAACTCTCTCACTGAGCTTTGCGAAGAAGTAAAACTATGAACCTCACATACAAAGAGGATTTACGCATCCTTTCATGAAGAAATTGATCCTTATCCACCCTGGTTTCATGAAGTAAGAAGAGAACCCTTTTGTTTGCACGTTCTTCCCATTGTTTTCATGGGTTCATGTTTTGGTGAGGAAGAATGGGGCAATATGTTTTGCATGAACCTATGTGCATTATTTGAAGAAGACTAAGGCCTTGAATAAGTAGTTTTCACAAAATAAGGGTTATAACCATTTGGGTTTGAAGAAGAGAACACATAAAACACATAAACTTATGTGTATGATGTAAATACACCAAAACCCAGTACAAAGAGATGAAGAGAAAAGTGGGAAGAAAAAGGAAAGAAGAGGATAATAGGTTGTGTGTGTTTTCTCAAAGAATCATACCCATTAGGGTTCTAACAAAATAAGAGGAAGAGGGTAATGCATGCATGAATGCATTCATGCACATGAAAACATGAAGACACTTAGACAAAAGAATCAAACAAGTGTGTTCACGTGTGTAAATAAGAAGAAGAAAAGATGGGAAGAGAGGTTCAACCTAAATTCCCTGTCCATGATCACATGCATACATGAACAAGAAGAAAAAAATTGATTCATATGATTCCATGTGAACCGATATTCATTTCTTGAATAATCACATTGGCATATGTGATTTTATCCAAAAAGAGAGAATTTTTTTAGTATAGTTGGCTTTTGCACTAAGAAGAAGAAAGAAGAAGTCTAGTGCAGTTGGTGATGCACTATAGAAGAAGATAAAGAAATAAGGGAGAGTTGCTTGCATACCGCATTTCAAGTAATCAAGTAAAGAGAAATAATTAATAACAAGAGATGACCCTACTTTTGAAGATGGAAGAATATTTTCTCTATAGGAAATATAAATAACCATCTTGGGGCTGCAAGGTGGACTATTCTATCACTGTTCTAGGGAAGACGATTGTTTCCCACCCCCTCTAAAGTGTAGGGTCTCACACTAGCTAGAGGATTGTTTTCCTAGACACTCCACTGTAACATCATATCAAATCATAGTGGAGAATCCATGCACCGGTACTATAGATTCATTTAAAGGACATAACTACTCTTTTTGAGTGGTGAACTTTGTAAAAATATCTTGTGCATATTTTTACTACTTTTTATTATTTCATGCGACTGGGAAAATAGAATAAGATAATCAAGATCCTAATATATCAAGAGGTACATGGATAGAAAGTTGGAATTGTTTTAAAAAGTACCCAATACTGATCCACCCCCCCCCCCCTCAGTGTTAAGTATATCATAATCAGGTTTTCTCAATTGTTATCAAAGGGACAGGTTCACCTATATTGGATTCTCTACAGTGAAGTTATTATTTTTTGAAGACCTAATTTTCTTTCTAGAGTAATCAATGAAGTGAAATTTCAGTGAGGATTTTGTTATCTATGAATAGAAGTCTATATCTACCAAGACCATGATGAAAAATAAATGGAAGGAGAACAGAAATTTGAAGAAGAAGTACCTCTTATCTAAGGAATAGGAAGCATTTGTGTAACTTCGTGGTTCCGGAAGCCATCCAGAGGCTCCCCGTACCTGGTTGGTCACATGGCCTCAAGCGCATTTCCCCAAACTCCAGAGGCTGATGACTGGCAGTGAGGGCCTTGGGTGTGATAGGGGGGAAACTATGCCATCCTTGGCAGAGTACACAATGGATGTAAATAAATACATACAAGAGGGGAAGCGGTAATAATGACATACAACAGTAACACTAGAAACTGAAAGTATAAACTGGAGAACATATATAAAATGAGGCATGATACATATGTCTAGGATAATAGCCAACCAATTCACAGTGCTTAAATTCTAAATTTCTAAATCAAAGTGAAAAAAAAGTATATAAACTCCATAGCATCTCAAGCCATAGCTTGGTCCCATGCTCTCCTACTCCACAAAAAATCAAATTTCTGAAGTTGAAGGGTACTTTTACTTATCTATACCTACAACAATATAATCTGTTTGGGCCCAAAAGCATGACCCAAATAGGGAGTGAGACTAAATACTAGTATACAACCACCTAAAGATCTGTTTCTAACATTCAGTGAATATATTAAAGGTAAAAGTATAGAAAACAGTAAACACGAAAGTGCTCAGTAGTAAACAATCCATAGTTTCAATATCAAGAACCTGTGAAACAAACAGCTCGACCCCAAACAGGTAACCCTCTAGGAAGTACTCACATCCATCCCCTATGGTTCTTCCAATGATGTAAAAGAAACCCTATAGGCAGGGCACTCAGCCTAACCCCTCTGGATCAGTCATAAGAATTCATAAAGACTCTAAGGAAGCACTCACAGTCAATTCCCTTTATAGTATAAGGCAGTCAGGCACTCTCTGAGGAAGCTCACTCGTTCAACTCCCCTTATATTCGAGGTCATTCAAAGACTCTACAAGGAAGCTTACTTGGTCAATTATCCATATTGTCTAGATTAATCAAGGAAATTCAAAGTAAAACAATGACTCTCTGAGGAAGCTGGCACGATCATTCCCCTTATAGTCTAAAGTGCTCAAAGACTCTCTGAGAGAGCTCACTCGGTCAATTCCCCTTATAGCCTACTACACCAGGTTCTCATGGCCTTGTGTAGGTCAACGAGAATTGAAATTCAATATGGAGAAAGTAAACTTACAAAACTACTTGGCTAACCAGTATACAACATATCAAGCATGTCAGAATACAAACTCTCCATCCTACAACAAGAGGCATGGAAAACAGGCAAGGCAGCCAAACTGGCTAAAGAAGACCAAACGGTCGTAAATAGAACATTCGTGGGAAATACATCCAAATCATATAAATAAACCCTTCCATATCCAAATAACCTCTACACAAACATACGATCATGGAAGTCAACCAACAGGTGTAAAACGGTATACACAATGCCCCGTTCAAGGGTATTGGTGGAATTTTCACATAATACTCAAAGACATTGAACGAAAAGGCACAATACACTTACCTAGGCATTATGAGATTTCTATATGTGAACCTTGAAGCTTGAATCTTCTAAGAACGTTGATGATTGACACGATTCCAATGCAACCAACAATGTTTGATTTAGAGGACATACACACACTCGAGGGTTCATCGAAGATCTGCGGCCCTATAGAGCTCTTGGTCAAACGAGACCTAAAAAGAAGATCCAATTTCTTACAATCTTTTCCCCTTAATTAAATTTGTCCCTGAATTTCCTTAGCATAGTAGCGTAGAAGAAGAAACCCTGAACAGCTCTAGCCACTATGCTCATACATCAGCATCCTTCTCCCAAGTCCCGTCATGTACTTGCTCGTGCTGCCAAAGCACCCGTACCAGAGGAACAGACCAGCCACAGAGAACCTTCATACTTCAATCCACAATCCAGATATGATACTCCTCAATGGATGCATCCACTTCCAACTCAGCCTCCTTGGGTTGGGAAACTTGAGACGATTTTGAGAAGTAATGTTGATGCTGAGAAACGTGGAAGATTTTGTGCATAGCTCAATACCTCTGAGGTAACTGCAACTGATAGGCAACCAGCCCAACTCTTTCCAACACCTCAAATGGCCCAACGTACCTTGGTGAAAGCTTACCATATCTTATAATCATATTGTTTCCCAACCTCGGTGTGACATGCATGAAAACCTGATCCCCAACCTCGAACTCCAGAGGTCCTCTCTGTTGATCAGCATAAGACCTCTGTCGAGACTATGCAATATCCATCCTCTTCTGAATCAACTCTATCAACTATGTGGTCTCTTGAACAAGATGAGGTCTCAGCAAAGCTGCCTCTCCTGGATCCATCCAACATAAGGGTGATCGACATAGCCTACCGTACAAAGCCTCATATGGTACCTTCTGAATAGTTCCTTGAAAAATATTGTTATAGGTAAACTCCACAAGAGTAATATACTTCTCCCAAGAACCTCCAAAATCTAGAATGCATGCTCGGATCATATCCTCAGGCACCTAAATCGTACGCTCGGACTGGCCAACTGTCTAGGGGTGGTAATATGTACTCAAAAGTACATGTGTACCCAAAGCCTTCTGAAGCCTCTGCTAGACCCGGGAAGTAAAACGTTCATCCTTGTCTGAAATAATGGAGTGCGGAACTCCATGAAGATATACAATCTCTCAGATGTACAACTGTCCCAGCTCATCAACACTGAAGGTATCATTGTTTGGAAAGAAGTGAGTGACATTCATAAGTCTGTCAATGATAACCAAAAATGCATCATTCCCTTGAAGAAACCTCGGCAAACCGGTCGCAAAGTCCATCACGATTTCATTCCACTTCCACTCGGGAATGGGTAAATATTGTAAAAGAAGTGATGGTCGCTAATGCTCCGCCTTCACCTGCTGTCAAGTAGAACACCTTATGAAGAAACCAGAAACGTCCCTCTTCATACCTGGCCACCAATACTAATGGTGTAAATCACGATATATCATGGTGACGTTAGGATGAACTGCCCAAACTGAGGAATGAATGCCCCAAATAAACTCCTCATTTATGTCTTCTGGAACACATATGGGCCTCTGGAAACACAAGATCTCATCCTTTACTATGGTCCATCCAGGAATTGGGTACTCTCTTGAAACACTCACCCTTAGGACTAGGCCTTCAGAATCTGATAGCTGCCTCATTTGAACTTGATCAAGAAGAGTAGAGGTAACAACTATAGAAGATAGAAAAGTATGCCCCTGTCTATCGTGCACCTCCAAATGCATCTCAATGAACAGATCCATAAGATGCCACTCACTACTGGCCTCTTGAACTGCCTATATCTGAGTCCTCCTACTCAACACATCAGCCACCACATTGCCCTTCCCAGGCGTGTAGGAAAGCTCAAAGTCAAAGGACTATAGGTACTCGACCAACCTCTGCTATCTTAAATTCAGATCACGCTGCGTGAAGATGTACTTCAGACTTTTGTGGTCAGTGAAAACCACAAAATTCTCTCATAGAAGATAATTTCGCCCACAACATAAGGAATGAACAATAGCTTCCAACTCTAGATCGTGTGTCAGGTAATTCCTCTCATGTGGCCTCAACACTTGAGACCTGTATGCAATGAATCCATCTCCTTGAATAAGCACATCTCCCTGCCTGATACCTGACGCATCACATTAAACAGGATAGCTCTTGCCCGCCTCTAGCAAGACTAGTATCGGTGCTGAATTAAAACTCCCTTTCAACTCCTGAAAGGCTAACTCACAAGAATATAACCATAAGAACATTGAACCCTTCTTAGTCCGACATGTTAGTGGTGTTTCTAAGCATGAAAAGTCGTGTATGAAATATTTGTAGTATCCTGCTAGCCCTGGAAAACTCTGCACCTCAAAGATGTTCTTTGGATGTTCCCAGGAAACTAAATCTCCCACATTCTCTAGGTCTACTGATACTCCTACCTCTGAGATAATATTACCTAGGAAGTGAATCTAATCCATACAAAAGTCTCACTTTGAGAGCTTAGCATATAACTGATGCTCCCTCAATGTACTCAAAACGATATCAAGATGGGTAGCATGGTCGTGTCGAGTGTGAGAGTATACCAAGATATCGTCCACAAAAACAACCATGAAGGAATCCAAATATGGATGGAACACTCAGTTCATCAGTGCCATGAAAACTGCAGGCGCATTCGTGAGACCGAAGGACATAACCATATACTTGTATAGACCATACCCACTACGAAAGGCTGTAAGAGGTATATCTAATGGTCTAACGCGCAACTGATGATAACTGGACCTCATGTCAATCTTCGAGAACACCCTTGATCGTCGAAGCTGATCAAATAGATCATCCATCCTCATCAAGGGATATCAGTTCTTGACCACCAACTGGTTCAGCTTCCGAAAATCCACACAAAGCCTGAGGGTACCGTCTTCCTTCTTCACAAAGAGGATAGGAAAACCCCAAGGAGAAGTACTGGGTCAGATGAAACCCCTTGCCTACAACTACTCCAACTGTTTCATGAGCTCCTGCAACTCAGGTGTATCCATCCTATAAGGAGGAATGGACACCAGTGCTGCTCCTGGTATAATATCAATCGAGAAGTATACCTTGCACTCTAGAGGAAAAGATAAAAATTCCTCTGGAAAGACATCTATGAAACGATCCACCACAGGTGGAAAGTCTAATTGTGAATGCCCTTGGTTATCCAGATATAGACTAGCAATCTGGGCTGTAAATCCTCCCAGCCCATGATGCTCTGGACCTGCTCTTCTCGCCTAGACATCCCATTCGCCCCTATGAAGAAAGGATCCACCCTCTTGTGATACGAAATTCACCCTGCGACAATAACAGTAGAAAACTACCCAGAAAATAACAAGCCAGTCCATTCCAAGAATAACTTCATAGCCTGTCATCTCAAGGACATAGAGGTCCCATAAAAAGTGACATCCACCAACCACTAGTGGGCACTTCTTTCACTCACGTGCACTAGCCATTCAAGTCCCCAACAGTGTGTCTAGAATCTAAATATCGTTAGTGGAAAAGATACAGAGCCCAAGGATCTCCACAATAGAAATAGAGATAAAGCTATGGGAAGACCTTGTATCGAAAAGAGAATAGGCTAAAACATAGGCAAATAAGATCATACCTAGAACTGTGGAGGGTACGGGATCCTGCTCCTGCGGGCTCTACTCCACTAGAAAAGTTTGGCCTATGTCGCAGCCCTGTGACCCTGCCTGAACACTCTGAGCTGATCCACCCTAATATCTATAAATAACCAGCGACTAAATACCACGACCACGACCACCACCTCGGCCCAAACAGCCGGAAGAACTCCAGTTCCCAGACTGGTGAGAAACTGGTGGCGTTGCTCCTAAACGAGGAGTCATAGAAGAACCCTATTCACCAGCTGCGTGTGAAAACAACTGAAAAAATTGCTAAAGGTGACCCATCTAGCCACAATATAAGCACTCTACTAGGTATCTTGGGAAACATGGCATCTTATGACCACTTTTACCACACTAGTAGCACACCACCTAGCATCCGGAAGTTGAATCCTGCCTACTCTGATCTCCTTGTAAAAACACCCTATGGAATTTCCTGTTGTCAGGAGAGGTAATACAAACTTTGGATACCAAACTACCCTAGCTCACCACTTCAGAATCCCTCATATTGCGCTCTGTGATTAGGGCCTAGTTGATGATAAAATATATCAAAGCCAACCTGAATATGTTCACTTGGGATCGAATGTCATGCTTAAGAAAAATCTCGAACTTTCGTGCAAGGAACAACTCATAAACTCTTGGAATAGGTGTGAAATGCTGCAGCTCTGTGAAGAGTGAGTAATACTCCATAACTGAAAAAGTACCCTGCTCCAAACTCAGGAACTCTCAGGATCGATCAGCCCTCAAGGTCTCCGGATAAAAATAATCATAGAAGATACGCTGAAACTCATCTCATGCCATACTATGTTGGCGTCCCATGTGTGAGATCACATCCCACCACCTCTTGGCGGAGACTTGAATCATGTAGGTAGAAAGATTCACCCTCTTATATGGAGGTATCTCCAGATGAACAAAAATCGTCACTGTGTCTTCTAGCCATGACTCTGCAGTCTGGGGTCCTCCATCACATGAGAAAGTATGAGGATTTTGCTGCTGAAAGACCTTCGTCAATTCTTCCATAGACAGGGTAGGAGGTGGTGCTCCCTGAAAGGTATATATCTTCTTCATAAAGCCTTACCTGAACTATGCATCAGCATCGGTATCAGGTATAACTTCCGGTGAAAAGGCTGGCACAACTAGAGGATCTTCACATAGTCCCTGACCAGCCTTGTGCGGTGTCTGGTCCTCACCTGGAAACTGGGGCATAACCAGAGGACATCTCGGTGGCATGACACTACAAGGACAAGCACACACCTTAGATCAAGACAATCAAAAATTGAAAACAATAATCATAAGAAGGGAACATGTGAAAGAATGATTTCAAGTTTCAGAAAACATGACTACATGGCATGTACAATTCCTACACGGCATGTTTCCTGAAGTTATTTACCTGGGCATGTACTTCTGCCTAAACTAGTAATTTAACACCCGAAAAATACGGCGTGTTGTCTTAACACATGGCGTGTACTTGAATCCCAATTTCTTGCCTAAGTCCTTCTACATGGTTAAGCCACATGGATCTCTTAAGACAAGACTACACGGTGTGTGCAAGGCAGACACGACGTGTACTAAACAAGCTTCACTTGGCCTTTTTTGTTAGTTACATGACATGATATACATCTCACACTACACGGTGTGTTCTAGAAGGACACTGAGTGTACGTGAAAAGATAACACTGACCCGTGTTGTTAGTGACACAACTGGGTACCTGGGTCAGACTACACAACGTGTTCGAGGATGACACGTTGTGTATAGCTTAAGAATTATCCATCCATGTTGTTGGTTGCATGGGCGGACACAGGGTTGACATTACATGGCATGTTCTATAGGTACATGACATGTTCCCACCAGACATTCCCCATCCCTTGTCTCGACCCACACAGTCTATGACATAGTTGGAGACTACACCGTGTGTACATAAAGTACACGATGTGTACTTAAGAAAAACAATTTCTCCATGAATAGAAGAACACATGGCGAGTATTCAAAACTACACGGCGTGTATTCTAGGGTTTTCTGGACAATAATCCTCAAAAACTACTCCGGAGCCTAGAAAACATATAAACAAGCTTTGAAAGTTCCAAATTCCAATCCGTGAGGGCCTAGAAACAAGGCAATTATCCAAAAACTTCTACTCTATGGGGGCCAATAACACCTCAAGAATAAAAGCTTGGTGTTCACTCAAATTAACCCTTACACAACAATACCCTATCAAATAGAAGATATTCTTTTCAAGGCATCTATCATAACAACATGCATATTGTACATAATGTCTATCACAATAACATGCAATCGCTAATGCATCCTCGATGACACGACAAGAATGCATGGCATGTGATTTATAGCAAGTGCCTATATGATGCATGAGATGGAATACCCTCATCTCATCAGGTTACGACAGAAATAGAACCCCAAAAACATCAACAGTAACAACACAAAACATGTGAGTCACCTAACAGGGAATATCAGATTAACCATAAACATGAAAAACCAGAAGAAATAGAAATAAATGAGTTAGATTGGCTTCCCCCTATACACAGGTTAGCTACTCCTAGGCACAACTTATTACTAAGTACATATTATTTTCTTTCCCGGGCTAAAGGTTCCAAATAGTAAATCAAGCGAAAAGAATTCCTTTGATACCACTTTGTAATATCCCGGTTTTGGAAGCCACCCAGAGGCACCCCATACCCGGTTGGTCACATGGCCTCAAGCACATTTCTCCAAATGCCAAAGGCCGACGACTAGCAGTGAGGGCCTTGGGTGTGATAGGGGGAAACTATGCCCTCATTGGAAGAGTACACAGTGGAACTAAACAAATACATAAAATAGCGGAAGCAGTAATAATTACATAAAAAAGTAATTGCAGAAACAGAATGTATAAACTAGAGAACATATATAAAATGATGCATGATACATATGTCTAAGAAAATATCCAAAAAAATTACAATTCTTGAATAAAATAGTGTTAAACCAAAGTGAAAAAGAAAGCAGATAATCTCCTCAGCATCGCAAGCCATAGCTTGGTCCCATGCTCTCCATCTCCACAGAAAATCATGTTCCTTAAGTAGAAGGGAGATTTCCCTAATATATACCTGAAGCAATATAATTTGTTTGGGCCCAAAAGCATGACCCAAACAGGGTGTGAGACTAAATCCAAGTAGGCAACCACCTGAAGATTTGTGCCTAATAGGAAGTGAATATATGGTAGGTAAAAGTTTGGAAAATAGTGAACAAGAATGTTCTCAGCAGTAAACAATCCACAATTTCAGTATAATGAAAAAACGAAACTAACAGCTAAACCCCAAATAGTTAACCCTCTGGGAAGTAATCACAACCATCACATATGGTCCTACCTAAGAAGTACAAGAAACCATCTGGGTATTGCACTCAGCCTAACCCCTCTAGTTCAGTCATAAGAATTCATAAAGACTCTCTGAAGAAGCACTCACAGTCAATTCCCCTTATAGTCTGAGGTAGTCAAGGACACTCTGATGAAGCTCACTTGGTCAATTCCCCTTATATCCCCAAGGTCAAGGACTCTCTTAGGAAGATCACTCAGTCAATTCCCCTTATAGCACAAGTCATTCAAAGACTCTCTATGGAATCTCACACGACGAATTCCCCTAATAGTCTAGAGTAATCATGGCAATTCAAATTAAAACAAAGACTCTCTAAAGAAGCTTGCATAGTCATTACCCTTATAGTCTAAAGTGATCAAAGACTCTCTGAGGAAGCTCACTCATTCAATTCCCCTTATAGCCAACTACACCAGGTTCTCACGGCCCCTTGTAGGTCAAAAAGAATAGCAATTCAATATGGAAAATGTAAACCTAATGAAATACATGGCTAACCAGTCTACATCATATCAAGCATGTCATAATACAAACTCTTCATCCTATAGCAACAGGAATGGTAAATAGGCAAGGCAACCAAACTGGCTAAACAAGACCAAACGGTCATAAACAGAACATGCATGGGAAATACATCCAAAGCATAGAAATCAACCATATTCATATCTATATAACCTCTACACAATCATGCGAGCATGGCAGGAAACACACAAGGGTAAAACGGTAAACACGCAACACCCCGTTTAAGGGTATTGGTGGAATTTGCACATAATACTCAAGGTCTTTGAATGGAAAATCACAAACTACCTACCTCAGAGTTATAAGATCACTATATGTGAACCTAGATGGTTGAATCTTCTTATAAAATCAAAGATAGATGTGTTTCCAATGAAACCGATGATGTTTGATTCGGAGGACGGATGCATGCTCGGGGGTTCGTCGAAGATCCGCGACCGTGCGCAACTCTTGGTCGAATGGGACCGGAAAAGAAGATTCAGGTTCTTACAATTGTTTTCTCCATATATAGAAGTCAATGAAGACACACCAGACTTAGAAAGCTATGAGAAGGTGGTTCAATTCCCCACAAAGACAATGGACAACCTTCCTACCTTAACTGATCAAGAGGTTTGTGTTAGTACATTTGGAAATTATTCTCTTGATGAAAATACTTGCCCAGGTGGTGATGATCAAACTACAACATCTCAAGAAGTATCACTTGATAGATTAAGAATTATTTATCACTGTATTTGTGAAGAAATTATATCCCTATTTTGTGCAGTATTTCAATGAATGTAAGAAAATATCTCTCTACTGGTAGAAGAAACTGATGTTTTTTAGAAAGTATTTCAAGCAAAAAAATTTGAATGCTTAAAGCTCTTCAAACAGGTTAGAGCATTTGAATAAACAAATATGAGATTTGAAGTAATTTATTCGAAGACACTCAAATATTTTGAGGAAAAAGAGGCAGTCAACAAGACATTATAAGAGAAGATCCATGCACTTGAAGAGGAGATGAAAAAGATCATTGAAGTCAAGGATTTATATTTAGAAGAAGAATCCAAGAAAATCAAAGAACTTAACTCTTTGTTACAAAACAAATTAAGGTTAAATGAAGATAAAGTTGAAAGATTAAATAAGGATGTGAATAGAAGATTACTATGATTGAATACTGAGAATTAATCGTCAATATGATTTGTTTGGAGTTGAAATCTCATTTGATCAATCTAGAGAAGACACATATTGAGTCTCCACAAAGGAGGGAAACAATTGTTGATAGTACTCAATGCTCTCTAGAGGATTCAACTCTCAAAAGACATCCAACATGTGACAAGAAGATCATGGCTACACTAATTGATCTTTCACAATTAGCTGATAATGTAAAGTTACCACCCATACTAAATTGTAGTCATGTTTCTAAAATTGTTTCTATAAAAAGTACAGGTTGGAAGACAAATTCTAAACAAGTATGGATAAAGAAGAATGAGAAGAAACCTACCACCATTGCTATGGTGGATAAGGGAAAGAGTGTGAAAGATAGATCCCCACAAAAATAACAACAATTCAAGAAGAAGATTCATAAACCCTATAAAGAATATGGGAATAATTCGAGGTTTGTTGATCAATTTTGGTGTTGTAATAGATTTGTGCATTGTGCACTGGATTGTTTGTACAACACATTAAATGTAAAAGCACAAAGAAAACCCCTATCCAGGGGGGAAATACAGAGAAGAAGAAGAAACATCCATATATTTAGAAGCATTAGTATACTATAAATATATTTGGAATGTTAGATAACATCTGTGATGTACACAATAGGAGTGGTCACATGAATAGTGCATGTTCATTTTAACAGGTACCCAAAGCTGATAAGAAAACAAGACCACAAAAGCTATGTAATAATGAAGAATAATCCTTGGGAATAAATCATATGAATAATGTGAAAACAATTTCTCCCATGAAGATTTCAAATATGAAAAATGAAAAGTACTTGGATTCTAAATCCAAGAATTAGATGGGTAGTGCATCCAAAAGAACTAATATTAAGGATGACACTAATATGAATACTCATGGAAGATCTAATCTTGATGTATCAGTCCCTAATAATATATTGGTGGTTTGGCTAGATGATTTGGATAGAATTAGAAAGATGAAAAAAGCAAAGGCTAAGGCTAGTTCTAAAAACAAAAAAAATATTCTAAATAAAGACAAAGAAGTTCTGTGTGTGAGGTGCCACAAATATGGTCATACTTTTAGAAGATTCTTTGAATTTACTCTAGCCCAGTGAGAATTCCCCAAAAAGATGAATGTTTCACTAGGATATTCTAGTGCTTTTAAATCCATTGAAGAAATAAGATTCACACACAATGTGATGGAAGAAATTGTAAGGTCCACACAATCACAGTCATCCTTGAAGATCAGTTGTGAATGTGTGAATAATGGAGCATTTGGGTTGCTAAAATCATCTCAACCTTATTTTTCACATTGATTGAGCAAGAAGGATCCACCTTATTCAGTAAAATATTTCGGTATTGTATTTTTTCTTATATTACAGAGAATTTAAGGTGAAGCAAGATCTTTGGGGTAGAACCTAAGAGTTAGTGATAAGAAGTGTTCCCTTGAGGGGGAGACAAATGAGGATGTCAGAGTTATTATTCTAATTAGTGTCAACATTAGTTGATATCAAAATTCAATTACTCTGAAGATTTTTTCAAGATCATGTCATTGGAAAAGGTATGTCATTTCCCAATATCTCATCCTTGGTTACTCAAAGTAAATATTATTTCTCAAAGGGGGAGTAACTGAATTACTCGGTGACATAAGAAGAATGGAAGTATTCCAAAGTCACTTATCATTCTTATTACACCTGAATATTTTTTATCAACTTTCTATAGTGAATGTAATAGTTTTTGGTAGATCACACTTATTATCCTAAGCCTGGAATTAAAGTAAAAATCTCTTGAAGACAAAGTATATGAGTTCTCATCTGATAAGGTGTAATGATCAGTGGAGAATGGGCAAATTTTTTTTCTAAATCAAATCAAATTGTTTCTTACACTGAGCATTTCTCAAGTACACTTAAAGTGAAATTATGAAGCCACATTGCTTGAGTATGGATTGATTCCCATTATTCCATGAACATTGTATTTATTTTCAGTAAGGGAGGGGGGAGGAGTCAAATGAATGTTTGAGAGTGAAATAAGTGAAGTCTCACATTGACACATTCATTTAGAATAAGAACATTGGGTATTTACAAAAAATAAAAAGGGTAAGATTATTGGGACCACTTTAGTAGTGGATTAGTATTTATTGTCAATGAGGTTAATGAATTTCAATTATAGTTAAATACACTATCCTATGGGAAATGGAGAATGGAAATCAAACAATTGATGTGCTTATCTTAAGTTCAATGAACTTGTATCATGTGTGATACATTGTTTACAACATTGAAGTAGCATCCTCTTAAGGGATGATTAATGTGCTCTTTGGAATTCAAGTTCCAAAAATAAATTGTGAATAATGGGATACATGGGATTTTCATTTAAAGAATATGAGGCTTGGATATTGAGGTGGTAATGCCCATGTTTTAATGATGGCCATGCATTTTTTTGCATTCTGCTAAGTATTTTTATAAGGCCTACATAAAAAAGTGGTCAACCATGGAGGCCAGCTGAGGACCTCACCTCAAGCACATATGGGACCCGAGGGTCAATGATTGTTGAGTGAAGCCCTCATGGCTAGCCCCGCATGAGGAAAGGGTGTGTGGGCTTTGTATAAGCCCACATGAGTGCGTTCATGGTGATCAATCCATGTAGAGGGATGAACAGTGGGTTCTAGGAGCATGCTTGCAGGAGGAATGGGTGGGAGTAGAAGCGCGACCGCAGAGAACCGGTGCGGGGAGAAACTAGAAGTAGGAGAGGAGAATTCAGAGAGGTTATTGGGAGGAGTTGATTGATAAACCACACCTCTCTTGCCACTAGTGCAGAAAACGTTTTTTACGTCACCATTTTTTACGTCGGTTATATAAAACCGACGTCATAATATGTAAAACGAGGTTTTTTACGTCGGTTAAGAAATAACCGACGTAAAAACCTGTGTTCGGTACACATTTAACGTCGGTTATTTTTATAACCGACGTTATTAATCGCGCGGCTTCGTTTTTTACGTCGGTTATTTTTATAACCGACGTAACAAACGCGGTTTTCGAAGGCCCTTTGACGTCGGTTATTGAATAACCAACTTAACAAACGCAGTTTTTGAAGGCTTTTTTACGTCGGTTATAAAATAACCGACGTCAAAAAAGAATCCGCAGATGTTTTTGACGTCGGTTATTACATAACCGACGTAAAAAAACGCGGATTTTGAGCCATTTGTTACGTCGGTTATATAATAACCGACGTAAAAAATGAATCGGAGGAAGGTTTTTACGTCAGTTATTGAAATAACCGACGTTATAAATGTTTTTAAAACAATTATCACGTCGGTTATTGAATAACCGACGTGATAACTCATTTAAAAATTTACCCAGACCCGTGGACTGTCATTCGCGAGTTTACCTTCGACAGTCGCGACTCTTCTCTCTCGCGCGTAAACCCGAATCGGCTCGTCCATTTAGTTGGTTTAGATTCGTTTTGCGATCATCGTTTCTCATATTTAATCTCCTCGGATCAATCATCTAAACTCGCAGCACTCAGGTAATCCTCCCACTCGTTCGTTTTTTTTCGCGGATAGTAAATATATATGTGTTGTGATTTTTTTGTTGAAACTAGCTAAGATTCTTCGATTGCGAACCCTTTTAACTCGTTTTGGCACCATAATCTTATTTATCATCCCTAGATCTATTTGTTCGACTTGCAATATTGAGTAATTTTATGATTTCACTAATTTTTCATCGTTTTCTATAAATCTCCGAGAGGGTTGGGGCGTGTCCATTTGGATGGGTTGCCCTTTTACAGTTGTTACTACTTTATTCACACACAACCATGGCATAGGTGCATGGATTTGGGGTCGGGGGTGTCCAGGGGGGTTTACAAGGGGGTGGGTGGGTGTGGGGGGCTGTCCAAGGGTGTGGGTGGGTGTTGGGGGGTGTCCAGGGGGGTGTCCAAGGGGGTAGGGGGTGGGGGTGGTGTCCAGGAGGGGTGGGGGGGCTGTCCAGAGGGTTGGGGGGTGTCCAGGGGGGTGTCCAAGCAGGTCGGGGGTGGGGGGTTGTGTCTAGGAGGGGTGGGGGTGCTTTCTAGAGGGGTCGGGGGCTGTCCAGAGGGGTCGGGGGGTGTCCAGGGTGGTGTCCAAGGGGATGGGTGGGTGTGGGGGGCTGTCCAAGGGTGTGGCGGCCTGTCCAGAGGGGTCGGTGGGGTGTCCAGGGGGGTGTCCAAGGGGGTGGATGGGTGTGGGGGGCTGTCCACGTGGGTGGCGGCCTCTCCAGAGGGTATTTGGGGTTGTCCGGGTGGGTGGGGGGGCTGTCCAGAGGGTTGGGGGATGTCCAGGGGGGTGTCCAAGGGGGTAGGGGGTGGGGGTGGTGTCCAGGAGGGGCGGGGGGCTGTCCAGAGGGGTCGGGGGTGTCCAGGGGGGTTTACAAGGGGGTGGGTGGGTGTGGGGGGCTGTCCAAGGGTGTGGGTGGGTGTTGGGGGGTGTCCAGGGGGGTGTCCAAGGGGGTAGGGGGTGGGGGGTGGTGTCCCGGAGGGGTGGGGGGCTGTCCAGAGGGTTGGGGGGTGTCCAGGGGGGTGTCCAAGCAGGTCGGGGGTGGGGGGTTGTGTCCAGGAGGGGTGGGGGTGCTTTCTAGAGGGGTCGGGGGGTGTCCAGAGGGGTCGGGGGGTGTCCAGGGTGGTGTCCAAGGGGATGGGTGGGTGTGGGGGCTGTCCAAGGTGGTGGTGGCCTGTCCAGAGGGGTCAGTGGGGTGTCCAGGGGGGTGTCCAAGGGGGTGGATGGGTGTGGGGGGCTGTCCACGTGGGTGGCGGCCTCTCCAGAGGGTATTTGGGGTTGTCCGGGTGGGTGGGGGGGCTGTCCAGAGGGTTGGGGGATGTCCAGGGGGGTGTCCAAGGGGGTAGGGGTGGGGGGTGGTGTCCAGGAGGGGCGGGGGGCTGTCCAGAGGGGTCGGGGGTGTCCAGGGGGGGTTTACAAGGGGGTGGGTGGGTGTGGGGGGCTGTCCAAGGGCGTGGGTGGGTGTTGGGGGGTGTCCAGGGGGGTGTCCAAGGGGGTAGGGGGTGGGTGGTGGTGTTTAGGAGGGGTGGGGGGGCTGTCCAGAGGGTTGGGGGGTGTCCAGGGGGGTGTCCAAGCAGGTCGGGGGTGGGGGGTTGTGTCCAGGAGGGGTGGGGGGCTGTCCAGAGGGGTCGGGGGGTGTCCAGGGGGGTTTACACATCGATTTGTTTTATATTTCAAAATTGTTATATTCAAATTATGATTTTTTTCATATAAACATATATTTGTCTTATCTAAAAAAAATATATATTTTTTCTATTTGTTATAGGTAATAATGAGTCGAAGTTGGATTACGGCACATCGAATGAGCAATGAATATGAGGAAGGTGTTGATGCCTTTTTGGAATTTGCTAAACGAAATGTTCCAAGTAGTGACATTTTTTTCTGTCCATGCCTGAAATGTCTGAATATGAAGAAGTTGAAAAGTAGAGAGATAAAAGATCATCTGATTTGTCATGGTTTCAATCCGAGTTACAACCCTTGGATTTGGCATGGCGAAACTGGACAGAATGTCACTGATGATAATGAATCGCAAGATGGTAACTCCGATGGAATTGAAGAAATGATTCGCGATATTGTAGCAGAACAAATTGAGATAGAACCGAGAGTTGCACGTCTATATGGTGATGCCGAAAAACCATTATATCCTGGTTGTACAGATTTTACGGTTTTGTCGGTGGTGTTAAGATTGATTAACCTGAAGGCGAAACATGGATGGAGTGACAGAAGTTTTACAGAGCTGCTACAATTGATGAAAGACATTCTTCCAAAAGATAAAGATCTTCCAGATTCACATTATAAGGCCAAAAAAATATTATGCCCGATGGGATTGGGATACAGGAAAATACATGCATGTCCGAATGACTGCATTATATATAGGAAGGAATATGAATTTCTGAAAGAGTGTCCCAAATGTGGGACATCACGGTATATGGTGAAAGAAAAATCACAAGCTGATGTAGAGATTACAAAGCTCCCTTCAAAGGTATTTTGGTATCTTTCTATAATTCCTCGTTTCAAACGTTTATTTGCTAATTCACATGATGCAAAAAGGTTAAGATGGCATGCTGATGAGCGGGTATGTGATGGAAAAATACGTCATCCAGCTGGTTGTCCACAATGGAAGAAAATTGATGCCCAGTACCCTACATTTGGAAATGAAATTAGAAATCTGAGACTAGGCTTGTGCACAGATGGAATGAATCCATACCGAACCCTCAGTAGCACACATAGTTCATGGCCTGTTTTATTGGTAATTTACAACCTCTCTCCTGAAGTTTGTATGAAGCGCAAATATGTCATGTTGAGTATCATGATCTCTGGTCCAAAGCAACCCGGCAATGATATTGATGTATACTTGTCACCGCTGATTGATGATTTGAAACTTTTATGGGCTGATGGTATTAGGGTGTATGATTCTTATAAAATGGAATATTTTCAACTGCATGCAGTGCTTCTATTCACTATAAATGACTTCCCAGCATATGGAAATTTGTCTGGATACAGTGTTAAAGGGCATAAAGCATGTCCAATTTGCGAACAACAGACGTCATATTGTCAATTGCATCATGGGAGGAAAACAGTGTACATGGGTCATCGAAAGTTTTTGCCTATGGATCACCCTTATAGAAGACTAAAAAAGGCATTCAATGGCTCACAAGAATTTGATACTGCTCCTCAACCTTTATCCCCAGAATTGTATTTTGAGAGGGTGAAAAACCTTGATGTGACATTGGGAAAGACACAGAAATCTGGTAATGATAGACATATTTGGAAGAAAAGGTCAATATTTTGTGAGCTACCATATTGGAGGTATCATGAAGTCAAACATAATATTGATGTCATGCACGTGGAGAAGAATATCTGTGATTCTTTGATCGGAACATTGCTAGATATTAAAGGAAAGACAAAATATGGGTTGAATGAAAGGTTAGACCTACTGTCAATGGGAATACGTTTGGAGTTAGCTCCCACTCCTAAAGGAAGACGAACATTTCTTCCCCCGGCTTGTCATACATTATCGAAGAGGGAGAAAAGTAGCTTCTGTCAGTGTCTTCATGATATCAAAGTGCCTCAAGGTTATTCTTCAAATGTAAAAAATTTTGTCTCATTGAAAGACTTGAAGTTGATAGGTATGAAATCACATGATTGTCATGTCATGATGCAACAAATTCTACCAGTTGCACTGCGTGGAATATTGCCCATCCGTGTCAGAAAGACTATAATGAGGTTGTGTTATTTTTTCAATTCAATTTGCAACAAGGCGATTGATGTGAATGCTTTGAACATTTTGGAAAAGGATGCAATTATTATACTTTGTCATTTGGAAATGTATTTTCCTCCAACTTTTTTTGATATGATGGTGCATTTACTGATTCATCTGGTTCGAGAAATAAGGCTTTGTGGACCTGTATATCTTCGTTGGATGTATCCTTTTGAAAGGTATATGAAAATATTAAAGGGATATGTTAAAAATCCATATCGACCTGAAGCCTCCATTATTGAAAAGTATATTTCTGAGGAGGTAGCAGAGTTTTGTACGAGTTACTTGGCTACGGCGCAACATATAGGTTTGCCTCCATCTCGCCATGAACGGGTTAATAATGAGGGAAAGGGGATTCGTGGCTTGAAAGTCAAATCACTGTCAGCTGAACATATGAAGAAGTTAGAATCATACATCTTGAATAACATAGCTGATGTTCAACCGTATATCACATTGCATATTAATGAGTTGAAACAATGTCATCCAAAGAAGAAAGAAATGTGGATTTTGAATGAGCACAACAAAACTTTTTTGCCATGGTTTAAAAAGACCTTGCTTGGTAGATCAGATGTATCAGAGACATTAAAATGGATAGTGGGTGGTCCATCTTTAAATGTGATAACATGGTCCGCTTATGACATTAATGGCTATACATTTCATACGAAAGCTCAGGACAACAGAAGTGCAGTTCAGAATAGTGGTGTATTGGTGTTTGCAGAAGCAATGCATTTTTCGAGTGCTAAGGACAGAAACCCAATTTCGGCATCAAGTGCATATTATGGAGTGATTGAAGACATATGGGAGGCTGATTACTTTAAAATTAAAGTTCCCGTTTTTAACTGTAAATGGTTTATCGGTAACAACAATGTCAGACACGATGAATTTGGAATGACACTTGTTAATCTGAATAGATTGGAAGACACAGCTGATTCTTTTATAATGGCAACACATGCCAAACAAATTCTCTATGTAGTAGATCAATCAGATATGCAGTGGGCTGTTGTTTTACAAGGGAAAAACCAATATGTTGGTGAGGATGAATTTGATGAAGATGCTGATTTATGTGAGATCCCTACTTCCATGGAAAGATTAACAGAACATAATGATGAGTATGTTGAAGACATGGTTTGTGCCATAAGGAACGATCACGACGAAGGAATTTGGGAAAACAATCCAACTGTACATTCCTAAAATTACAGGTAACACAAGTTTATTTCTTGTTTACATTTAGTTTTTTCATATAATGTTAGATACTGTAAATTTTTTACTTATTAAAATATGTATCAAACCAAAACGATAAAACAATAAAAACCGCAAAGAAGAGAAGTCCTGGGCGCACCGGCAACCGGTCCTCTCTGTCTGAACCAGCGGCCGGCCGCTGGCTCACCACCG
Organism: Viscum album; assembly: GCA_963277665.1. Taxonomy (NCBI): domain Eukaryota; kingdom Viridiplantae; phylum Streptophyta; class Magnoliopsida; order Santalales; family Viscaceae; genus Viscum; species Viscum album. Next base: position 509,119,374 of record OY728142.1, on the reverse strand, counting down.
GCCGGCCGGTGGACCAGACAGAGCCTTCCTCTCTGTCTGGATCACCAGCGGCCGGCCGGTGGTTCAGACAGAGAGGAAGGCTCTCTGTCTGGTCCACCGGCCGGCCGGTGCTGAGCCAGCGGCCGGCCGGTGGTCCAGACAGAGACCGAGCCTCTCTGTCTGGATCACCAGCGGCCGGCCGGTGTTGAGCCAGCGGCCGGCCGGTGGTTCAGACAGAGAGGAAGGCTCTCTGTCTGGTCCACCGGCCGGCCGCTGGATCACCACCGGCCGCCCGGTGGACCAGACAGAGAGCCTTCCTCTCTGTCTGGATCACCAGCGGCCGGCCGGTGAGGAGCCAGCGGCCGGCCGGTGGTTTAGACAGAGAGGAAGGCTCTCTGTCTGGTCCACCGGCCGGCCGGTGGTGATCCAGCGGCCGGCCGGTGGTCCAGACAGAGGAAGGCTGTCTGGTCCACCGGCCGGCCGGTGGTGAGCCAGCGGCCGGCCGGTGGCATCAGTGATTCCACTTTTCAGCTTTCTTATGCCAACTCCTTGGCAACATTTTGCCTGTGTTTACCATGTTTATCATTGTTTAACATGCTTACCATATTACCGATGTTTACTATTATGTAATTTAGTACACTTTTCTATTTGTGAACTAATGTTTGTTTTTTTTATTTGAAGGAAAATGACAGATCAATCAGTTGATCAGCCACATGATTCTGGAGATGAGCATATTGGTCATACATCTGGGGAGGAACATTCACATGCTCCTATTACGAAAAAGAGTTCAAAGGTTGGTAAGCGTGGGTGCACACGTTTACCAAAATTATCACTTGCCCGTACGAAGGAGGAGAGGATAGTAGTGGAGTTTGATGAGGATGATCTTCCTAGAGGTCCAAATTCTAAAGATTTTAAGGGTTTTGTAGCAACTCAGGCTAAGAGCAAAGTAAGAATTCTCTATGATGATTGGAGAAGTGTGGATAAGGCGATAATTTCTCAGCTGTGGGAGACCATCTTGGTAAGATCTTTTTCTATTGTTTGACTGTTCTTTAAATGTTTCTAGTATATATAATATTTTTAACCTCTTTTTTATCAGATGACATTTGATATTCCTGACACTGGAGGAGTCAGGAAGAAATGCTTATCGTTGGCTGCTAGGAGATGGAGGGATTTCAAATCTACCCTCTCATCTGATTTCATTTATGGTCATAGGAGTCGTGAGAATCCATGTCGTATATATCCTTTTATAGATGAAGACACATGGAGAGAATTTTTTGAAAGTAGAAGAAAAGAATCATTTTTGTTAAGGGCAATGTAAACTTTTATAATCTTTCTTATATAAATGATCTTATTATTGTTTTGTTAATGATTACTTATTCTTAATTTACAGCAAACAAGGAAAGCTCATCAAGAGATCCAATCTAAAAATGTATACCCTCATAGTTTATCTCGGGGAGGGTATGCATTATTGGAAGAACAAATGATGGCAGAAAAATTTCAACAACTAAGAGGTGAGTCTTCAAGCTCTAGAGAGGTGGCCCCTCCATCCCCTCCATCTAGACATGAGAAATGGAAAAGAGCTCGGAAGGGCAAAAAAGGACAATATCTTTCGGAAGAATCGAGACTCGTAGTTGAGAGGATTGTAAGATATCTATTTTATTTATTTAAGTTTACTATTTTCGTCATATATTTCCAATCATTATAGAAAAGTTCAATTACTTATTACAGGACTCTCTTGAGGAGCAGAGTTCACAGGGGACATTTACACCATCTGGGAGGGAAGATATTTTATCTGTGGCATTGGGAAAGCCCGAACATCCTGGCCGTGTAAGAGGATATCCGGCAGGTGTATCGGTAAGAAAAGTGTTGCCACGTTCCTCAACTTCTAACGTTGAAGGAGTTTATAAAAAAAAAATAGAATCGTTGGAGGCTGAAGTCCATAATATTAATGCGACAATGGAGGACAAGATTAGAGCATCGGTGCAGTTAATGTTTGCAGACTTGCAAAGACAATTTCAGGGTGCAGCTCCCACTCCACCTCTCCCAGTAGCTCCCACTCCCCCACCTCAGCCTGCGGACCCCATTTTTGATCCTCCTCCTCCGCCGCAGCTACCTACTTATTGTGAGTTGTATGTTGATGATCCTCAACATCATATAGTTGCATATGGGATGGTATATTGTATAGGAGATACAGTTCATCATCAACAGTTAGAGGTAGAGAATCAGAGGGTCACTGTACAGGATATTATAGATAGATCAGCTCGGATACCATTACCTACAGATGAGGTGACGACAGTTGGACATAGTATCGGCCATTTTTTACTTTGGCCATCCAGACTTCTTCGACTCATTACCATAGAGGTATGGATGTTATATCTTTTATTTTATATTTTTATTAATGTTTTATCATTTGAAAACTAATATATTTTTCAATTTATTTTTACAGGAATACTTCAAAGGTAAAGAAATACTGTATAGACAACAACAAAGACAGATAGCTATGACATCAGATGCAGATACTAGCAGTCTTGACAAATTGTCAAGATATTCAAATTTGTTGGCGGATCATTATGACTTTACAATGGAAGCTCATGTCTGTGGACGTGAACTATGTGTGGGGATTATGAAAACTGATATCATGGAGTTTGTCACTGGAGATAAGTTGGGCATCAACGTGGTGCAAATTTTTATCATGTAAGTCTTAACTCCTTTTCCTTGCGTTATATTTATTAAAAATGTATACTTATGTCTGCTTTGTATTAGGTATATGTATAAAATTTGTGAGAGGAATGAGCTGACAGATGTATATGGATTCGTGGACCCACAATTGATTTCCCCTGAAGCATGTGCATTGGATGAGGAACAAAGAATGCTTTATATTGCTGATAGATTTGAAAAGAATGTAATCACACAGTGTTGGATGATGCCTTTTTGTGAGAGGTATGAAACACATCCCTCTCAAAGAGTTAATTATCTTTTAACATAAAAAACCACTAATGTTAAATTTCCTTTTCTCAGGGATCATTGGATGTTAGGGGTTTTTTGCCCTAGGGAGAAAACACTTTATTGGATATGCTCTCTCCATGATGATGTGCGAGAAAGTTTTAAGAATATATTGGAAACGTAAGTTTCAATTTCACAATAGTTTTATATATTATAATGAATTTTAAATTTACCCCATTCGTATTATTTTCTAACAGGGCATGGGTCCACTTTCGAAAAAGCGCAAAGAAAAGGAATTACAAGATCAAATATGTACATGCGAAGGTAAATATCCATTTATAATTTGTACATTTTGATTTATTACATAAAAATAATATATTGAATTTACACTCATTCAAACAGAAATGTCATGAGCAACAAGGCATCATCGAATGCGGATATTACATGTTAAGATTTATGTATGAAATAATAACAACTGGGACAGTTCTGAGTTTTGACCTGGTAAGATTTCCTTTTTCTAATAATATTTCAATTTGATTTATTCATTATACACGTTGACTACTATCCTTTTCCTTTGTAGCTTTTTGATGACCCTCAACCCTTTACTGCTGAAGATATCAAACACTTACAAGTGGAGTGGTCAAATTATTTTACAGGTTTGATTGACTTTTAGTTGTTTGTAATGTAAAATGTAATTTTGAATATTGTCAATGTAATTGTGTATTTCGTAGTCGTTTAGGTTGGATTTAGTTTTTTTTGAAGTTGACATTGTAAGTTTTGAATGTTATATAAGTGAATGTTTAATTTTTCTCTACTTCTTGTTTTGGTCTACTGTTGATGGTTTTTCTGGTCTGGATTTTGGTATGGGGGGAGAGGTTCCAAGGGGGTGGGTGGGTGTTTGGGGGGTGTCCAAGGGATATGGGAGGGGTGTCCAAGGTGTGTTTGGGGCTGTCCTAGGGGTCGGGGGGGGGGGGTGTAAATGAGGGTGGGGGGGTGTCCAAGGGGCGGGGGGTGTCCAAGGGATATGGGAGGGGTGTCCAAGGTGTGTTTGGGGCTGTCCAAGGAGTCGGTTGGGTGTAAATGAGGGTGGGGGGGGGGGGGGCTGTCCAAGGGGTGGGGGGTGTCCAAGTGGTGGGGGGGTGTCCAAGGGATATAGGAGGGGTGTCCAAGGGGTGTTTGGGGCTGTCCAAGGGGATGGGGGGGTTTCCAAGGGGTAGGGGGGTTTCCAAGGGGTCGGGGGGGTGTCCAGGGGGTGGGGGGCTGTCCAAGGGGTGGGGGGGTGTCCAAGGGGTGGGGGGGGGGGGGGGTGTCCAAGCGATATGGGAGGGGTGTCCAAGGGGTGTTTGGGGCTGTCCTAGTGTTCGGGGGGTGTAAATGAGGGTGGGGGGGCTGTCGAAGGGGTGGGGGGTGTCCAAGGGGCAGGTTGGGTGTAAATGAGGGGGGGGGGGTGTCCAAGGGGTCTGGGAGGGCTGTCAAGGTGTGGGGGGGTGTCCAATGGGTGTTTGAGGCTGTACTAGGGGTCTTGGGGGTGTAAATGAGGGTGGGGGGGTGTCCAAGGGGTGGAGGTTGTCCAAGGGATATGGGAGGGGTGTCCAAGGGTTGTGGTGGGGGAGGGCTGGCCAGGTTGTTAGGTGGGTATAGATGAGGGTGGGGTTCAGTTGGGGCTTGGGGGAGGGCTGGCATGGCTATTTTTGTTTGGTTTCTGGTTGCTTTTTGGTGAGAGCAGTGCAATTATTTAAAAAAATAATAATTTCTTTCACGTCGGTTATAAAATAACCGACGTGGTAAATAAATCGGTAGGGGTTTATCACGTCGGTTTTTTCTAGAACCGACGTGATAAACCGTTCCCGGGGATTTTATCACGTCGGTTCTTAATATAACCGACGTGATAAAAGGCCTGGGAATCGATTTACCACGTCGGTTATTGAATAACCGACGTGCTAAAACGTTTCCCATGCCTTTTTATCACGTCGGTTTCCTAAATAACCGACGTTATAATAGGCCAGGGGAAGGGTTTATCACGTCGGTTATGACATAACCGACGTGATAAACGATATCCCAGGCGTTTTATCACGTCGGTTTAGGTAATAACCGACGTGATAAAGCCCCCCGCGCATATTTATCACGTCGGTTATTATATGAACCGACGTGATAACCACCGTGATGTTAGGGATATTACGTCGGTTTTAAATAACTGACGTAAAAAACGTTATTTATAACGTCGTCCGTATTAACGTCGCCTAAAAACCGACGTAAATAATAAAAAATAACCGACGTAAAAAACGTTTTCTGCACTAGTGTGCATTTCTATTTCGATGTGGGACAACATATTAATAACATAGATGTAATCTCATCTCATCATCTCATCCTGCATCTCGGTCGACTGTCTGATCAGCAGTGACATATGATCATCTAATCTCTTCCACCCATCTATCTTGTGCTGTGTGAGTATGAACTAGGGACATCTGATTCTCCTGCAGCATTGGATCCATCTCATGCCATTGTCTTCAACTTCTCGAAGTCTCTACCACCAACCGGTGAAACTGATCTCACCAAAGACGGTGAACGACCACCAAGGCTATCCCTAGCCATCAAAGAAGTGTCTTGTGATTGAATTGAGACTATGCATGCAATATACATCTTACATTCATGATATCTCGATGGAGGCTGAGGAAAACAGAGTTGCGAGGCCTTATTTCAAATCCGAGATACATAGAGGATCCGTGTGAGATTCATGAATGAGAATTGTGCATGAGATCTTGACTCTATGCATGATGATAGTATCATGCATTCAGAAAAAAGAAACACCCAAGACTTGCAGCTTATCCTTGAACTGTATATTTGAAATCTTGATGGCTAAAATCTTGGGCATTCAAATCCCTGATCATAATGGCAGATATGTGAATGTTGAACGTCGAAGAGGAGTTTCCCCATGCTATAAAATGAGGAGACCAAGATGAATATTGTTTCTAATCCCACATATTTGAGAGATGCCACTTCAGAATACAGGACATTTAGGGTGGTGCGCTGGCACGATTGACGATGGGATTTGTGTGTCGGCATTGACGGGTTATAGGCTGGCGTAGTCCAGTGTGATTACTGGTGATTGATGGGGTGGGGTATGTGTGATTGGAGTGCCTTGGGATTTGGGTGGTTAGAGCTTGGGTGGAGCAGGACTTGGGTGTGAGCTGGATTTTTCCTGACCTATGTGTGACTGGGTTTGTTGCAGATAGTGTGCATGTCTTTGGATGTTTTGTTTCCACTTGGTTTTTGCAGTGCTCTTTTTTTCGTATGTACGATGTGTGTTGATGGTTTTATATTTTCTTAAATAAATTTTTACGACTGAGCTTTCTTGAGTCCGGAACTTTCATGCTATCTGTCTTTTTGAAAATCCCAAAGGCGGGATTTGAGAGGGATATGTTTTATTTCATTTTTATTAATTTTTTAATTCAATTTTGAGGAATTAAAAATAGTATATATTGAATAAATTTAAGAGTAAAAGTGTTCTAGATGTTAAACTCCATGTGAGTTTCTTTTGATAATTTTGAGATTTTATTTTTAAATTTTAGTCAAACATAATTACTCTTTATTTACATTTTATTTTAAAGAATGGGATATTATTAATTCAAATTAATTCATTTAAACATTTTTTCAATCACAATAAAAATTATATTGATCTTGATTTAACTTGATGTTTGTTGTTTAAGTTTTTATACTTATATCTGAATTTCCAAATCAATGATCCATTGAACTAAATAAACCGATAAAATTATCCAAAAATTGAATAGAATTATGATGGTGTTTTTATTACTCATTATAATATAGTTATAGAGATACATTCATTATAATATATTCTATTTTGTAGACATTATTACAACCAAACTCAAAGTTCTCAAAATATGACCAATAAAGTTTGTTACTTCTTCATCTATATATAAGATTGTAATTTTTAGGAATAATATATATGAAAATTTAATACATAGAGTTATTTTTCCTAATCACATTTCTACTAAGATCTATAATTTTATTGTTTTTAGTGTCAATTATAATATATACTATTGGGTGACGTTTCATTATAATGATACTATGTTTCTATTATAATTGATCGTTGTTTGGTATTTCTAATTGAATATATTCAAGTGTGGAATCTACTGGTTTAAATTACAATGGTTTAAGAGCATATATATATATATATATAAGAATTATTATTTTCTAAATGGTTCAATCAATTAATTCCATAGGATTAAACCTAAATTAAATTTAGAAGATTGAAAGGATTTTAGGGATATAGAATGCTTAAGTAAAGTGGTTCTGAGTTTGGATACTGATACCTTCTGAAAAGTTTGTAGTAGATGAGGTAACTTCTCCTACCCAATACCACATTCCATTGTGTGGAACGGGTCACCATTAGACCTTAACTGTTCCCTCCCTTATTCCAAATGATTTTAACTTGCAGTGAGAATCTATAGGGTGATAATGGGGATATTGTACCCAATAATAATAATAATAATAATAATAATAATAATAGAGTGAGATAAATTAAAATAAATAACAATAACAAGCCAAATATACACATTTGATAAGTTAACTAGGATCTAAAATATCATTCCAAATATACAAGATTAGTTAGGATCTCTCTTGAAATGATTATATAGATACATGTACAAAATAACTAAACAAAAACATCATCTTGACACCAATGAACCACCATACCCTTATGATAAATCGCACATCTAAAATATTAAACATATACCAATCTTTTTCCACTATATTCCAGACATTAAACCATTTCCATTACATGTAATATGTTCTATGAGGTTTCCATGCATGTCAGATAGCCTGTGTAGGGTGTGAGTTTGAACTATATGGGCCACCCCCAACATTGTCTATAACTAATATCTATACATATACCAGTATATGAAAAAATTTCAGTAAATAGTTTCCCAACACATTTTACACAACCCATCCACTCATGATCTACCAGACCGAATTGATCCCTTACCTACTTCATCTTGTGTTGGAGTTGAATGGTAAATCCTTATTCTATAACGTCTGAAGATTCATCGGCCTTATAAAAAAATACATGAAATGTTTCATCACAAGCTAAAAAGGCCATTTAAAGTATTAATTTCATTCCAAAGAAATATGCATATCCCATGTCATAAGATACATGGTCTTTTAAAACAATTTTCCAACCATTAACTCAGTAATACAATGAATCTCTGGCACAATGATACCCATTATTATATATTTCATTCCATCGTCACAAATATATATGGCAATCCTCAAGACCTTATTAGGTGTCGTAACACATTAATATTATAGAAAACTATAGAGTGGCCCCTCCTCTATACCAATTGTGAATACTATCAACCAATGCTTCTTAATATATAGATTTTATACACACAATGGGTTGTGAAAACCACCTCACGCGTCCTATCATATATGCACATGACCCTAATAGTCTCAGCCCCATAGTGTGTTGCATCATTAACATGTTATAACCATGTATCTTTTAACCACTACCATCAAGAATGGAAATTACCAACACCATATACATTATACCATCTATAACAACCCAGTATTTTAGATTTTTTTAAATTATAAATTTATAGTGTTTGGTATACACAACACCAAGAAAAAAAGAACCACAATATACCCTAGAAATATTATTATTTAATTCGGAATGTTATGACCTATATATTGGTATGGTAGGTATAAATAAGAATAACCATATTGTGAAATATATGTAGACCTTTTTTCCAAAAAAAATTAATAAATCATGCATTGATTATTAATTTGTTGGAAATGAAGATAAAATATTAGGAAGGTAAAATAGTTGTATTTCATAAAACTATTTTTATGTCTGACATGTATTTTTATCTTAATAGATTAAATTTTTCACAATTTATAAACAATTTTAATAAAATAAAAATATTATATATACTATTTAAATAATTTACATTAATATAATTATGGTTATTAGGAATGTAATGAGAATAAATTCTTTTTATGATTCAAAAATACATTATCTACAAAAATGGGTTTTATTGTATTTTTTGTGTGGATATTATAATTAATTTCTATCTATTTATGATTTTTTTAAAATGGATTTAATTTCTAAATCAATATTTCATAGTAGTCTTAGGTCATTTTTTTGGATTTTCCTAAAAAATATATAGTTTTTGAGCGAATATAGAAAAATGAAGATTATTTATCAACTTCATTTATTTTCATTAAATAAAGTAAAATAAAAATAAAAATATATTTTGTATCTATTTTTAAATTAAAATAAGATTCATTTTATATAAAATTAAATAATTAATGTCATATTAATCATCATTATATTTGATTTTGTTATAAGTTTATTTTTATGCTTAAAATGCATTTTTTTAAAAATTATTTTATTTTCATTTTCAATAATAATATATGTATTGATTTCTTCCCATTCTAAAAAATTAATATTGAAATATTAATTTCAAATTATTAATCAAAATTTATAAAAAAAATTATATGTTCCATTTTATTTTGGGTAGAAATATAAGTTGCCATGTTAAAAAATGAGGTATGGTGGTAAAGGGAAATTAAGTTAAAAAATGAAATTAAGTAGAAAACACAAAAAACTCCTGAATTAATATCAATTATTTTCATGGATAAGATGTAGATATACATAGAATAATCCCTATCAAATTTTATGTGGCTTCCTTTGAAATATTTTATGGCTTTCAAGGGAAGGATGTTTTCTGTTTAATAAAAGACTTTTTTCTCTCATTTTATATCAAAAATAAGTTTATATATTTGGGATAAGAGTAAATATACATTTTTATTGAAAATAGATGACCATAATTACTTAAAATAATTATAATATACGTTAGGAATTTTTAAATTTTTTAAATATTGTAAAATTATTAAAAATACAGAGGGAGTTCCAATACAATGCTTGTACAAGAATAAAAATAAAATAAAATAAATTGTTTAAAAATATTAAAAGATAGAGTATTTAAATAGTTTATCAAAATACAGGAATTGTTTTGATAGTTTTTAAGGATAAATAATTATTTAAGTGTTTTAATTCTAATTACATTGTTATCTAGAATAATTCAATTAATTCTTTTGAATTGCCCAAAAATTGAATTTAAATGGTATTTATTGTTCAAAAATCATTTTTAAATCCTTAGAATATCAAAAAAAGTTCTATATTAAATGAATTTTATATGGAATTGTAGAATATTTCATGAATTTCCAGTGAATATTCTATTTATAATTTTTAAAACTAAATTCATTATAACTAAATATTGAAAAAAGTGTTACAACATTTAAGGTTATATAGGTTTTCAAGGGGGTTACATCAAAAAATATATTTCAAAATTACACCTAAGCATATTCAAATTTTATTGGTTGATTTATTTTAGACCTTATACTATTATCACAGAATATATGGGACTTTGGATCTAATTTACGACAGTTATTAACTTATTATATATTAATATTTCATTTATTTACAAGATTATCCCTCATCTTACATATACAAGGGAATCTATAATCCACTTTTCCTCAAAACACTTGATCATTTCGGTTAAGAAAATACATTCAAAAATACCACAATAAATAATCTTCCCACATTATATATGTCTTGTGAATCTGAAAATACCATCCTAAGAAGTCTTACAATGTAATTAAATGGAGGTTTTCAAAAGAATATGTATTATTCTTGACCGAGTGTATCATGTATATTTCTTTTTCCAAATCTTTAAAATATTATTTAATCATGATGAAATAACAACAACAATATATTAAATATACTAAAATTTATTATTATTATGTTACAAGACTTTTTCATCTCCATTTCCATCCTATGGGAAATGAAAACATCGCCCATGTGTACATGTGAACTACCATCTCCATGAAGTGATGTGTTTCATCTTCCATCACTACCAGACATATTTGGTTAAAATGTATATTTAATGAATATATAATATATTCATGTAAATTTTAATATCTTAGGAAGATAAAATATTACTTAACTTCTTACCCTTTCTTTCTGTTGGGCAATGATAATGATGCACGAGCGTACGTGTTAAATACCACCTCCACAATGTGATGTGATTCATTTTTCATTTCCGCCTCACATAGTTGTCCATTAGGCTATAAATATTGGATAAATATAATATTTATAGAATTATTATGAATATTTAAAATAAAAATTTCAAATAAATTTTTTATTTTCCATTCAGTAGATCAATGGAAACAATGCCTATGTATATATGTAGACTACCACCTACATGATATAAAATATTTCATTGTTCACATCTACCTACCATGGATGGTTCTTAAAATTTATTTAATTTAATAAAATAATAATTTTTTGATGATTGATATTCTATAAATGATAAAACCATGTTCCATTTTATCATAGTCAACTCACCAAAGTCAATTTAGGCTTAGAACTCAAAAGTCCTCAAAACATCCAATGTGACATTACCCAATATAATAATTGAATAAAAAAATATAAAAATGAAATAAAAAGAATAATTATAATGGAATAAACATGAACAAAATATATATACATTTTAAAATAAATATAATTTTATTACTTAGGAGGGTAGACATATGAAAGAAGTAGTTTGGGACTCGATATAAGGGACATTTATTTAAATTATTGTTCTAATGTTTTCCTTCCAACTCTTTTTATTCCCTATCATTTTTCTATTAAATTTGTTAAATATTTTTATTATTTATTATTTAAATTTTGATAAATATTTATTTATTATATTTTTTACTTTAAAATTAAATAAAAAATAATATTTTCAATTATTTCTATATAAGTCATTCTTGAAATTTTAACCAAAGAATGAAAATAATATTTATTTTATGGACATATGAATTAATTAATATCTCTACCATCATGACCATTATGTTCATTGAATATTAATTTAAAATGTTATAGTTTTTTTCTCATAGAAAATATTTTCCTTTATATTATATACATTTTATGCATTAAAATGTTTTTTCTAAATAATTTTTAATTTCATCCATTTTTAAGAGATAATAGAATGTGTCATTTATTATGGGATTAAATGCCAATTAAAATTAGTTTTATGTTTAAAATGGAATATATATTTGTTTTGTTAATTATTTGGTTATTGTACATTTTATATACATAAACATTGATCCTGAATTAGACATGATGAGGAGTGATCCTGATATATCCCTCCAACGCATTGGGTAAAATGATGAATTTTATAAGTTATAGGTTACTCCTAAAAGATGTGGGAATTATCTAGTTATGTGATTCCATTGTAATAGAGATTATTATAATAATTTACTAAGATACATGCATGTTTTTTCAATTATTTTAATTGTTTTTAAGTAAATATTTTCATTTCAAAAGTTAATAGAATTAATTCATGATTTAATGAATGTTTATGGTATTAAAAATGTGAAAGGTTTGTTTTTATATGCACTCATGTATTCCAAATTTTATTTCATGACTACTATTTTTACATTATGATTCTGTACAAAAACATTAATGAATACTCTAGGATTTGATGTTGAATTCATGAGTAATGAAATTATTATTTTGAGATTAAAAGTTTATTATGTAAAAAAGGAAAACATCCTTATGGGTTTTGATGAATTTAAAAAGGATAAATGGGTTTCATTTATTTTTATATCTCATAATGATATTTTTTTCTCATTCCACATATTCAATTTTTATCGGTCATATAGATGTATGGGGATTATTGATAGGTCAACTATGACACTATTTAATGATTAAAAACTATCATAAATGATATAGGAGTGTAAACATAAGAACCTTTTTTCTAGGGAAAATGGAATTTGAATGGAATTTTCCATATATATTTTATAAAGGTGTGATGTATATGAATTTTTCCTAATTCAATGAAACTATAAACTGAAAAGATCCTTTAAATTTAAAAAATTTAATCCCTTGTTAAAAATAAAGTGATTATAGGTTGATTAATGTATAGGTAGTTATTGTTGGTATCAAAGGAAGTGTTTAGATGATTTGAGAAGTTTAGGTAATTATAGTGAAGATATTTTAAGAGATTTATGAACAATTGTGGGTTAATAATTCAAAGAGTTGTCATAAGTTTATTAGAGTTTGTACTCTTCTTATGTTTTAGGTGTTTGGAGTACTTTGGGAGACATTTATTGAGTTTTTATATATGTTTGAGGCATATGCGACCCTTAAGATTAAATTTTATTTTAGTGAAAATATTATTTGAGGAAGACTTATTTTATATTTCGGGTACATAATTTAAAAGGTATTAAAAACCATTTGGGTAAATATGATAATTTATGTTGAGTTAATTATGGTTAATTAAGATAAAAAAATTTTAAATCTGGGAAACCATGGGATTTTAAAGTAATTTTATGACTAACTGATTAAATTTATTTTTTAATATGTTCACTATGTTGGAAATATTATATGATTAAATTTCATATAAATTCTATTGGAAAATATGGGATTCTATTGTAAAAATATAGGTTAAGTTAACTTTTGGAAACATATATAATTTTTGTATGGATTTATGGTAATCTAATTTGTTTATGTAAAATATTAACATATTTTAGAGATTATATTATGATGGAATATACATTTTTGTTATGTGATTTCTAGAGTGATTGATTTTTTATGAGACAAATATTATTTTTATCTTAGAATAATATATGATGAAATCATTCGAATAATGGGGACTCAATTTTGGACTTTTATATTTTGAAGTGTTTTAAGAGGGGTTATTTACAGAATTATTTATGTTTAACTTTGGGTTATATTGTTGAGGGTTTATAGATTAATAAAGTATTATTATTTGATGGGATATTCATATAATATATTTTCTTTACCTTGTGGAAACCATTTTTGGTTTTTATTAAAGATTAGAAAGAAAATAAATAATTTTTTATTCTTTTATTGATATTTGGATTTATTTAATGTTAATTTTAGTGCTTCAGACATAAAATTTTTATCATTTACCATTTAGAATATGGTATGAAGAAAAAGTGTAAAATTTCTCAAAAGAGAATAAATGATGAATTTTTTTTTATGTTTTAAAATAAATCAATTATAAATTTATTCTCATGTTTCTATATTGATTGTTAAATAATCCATCAAACTGTATAAAAAGGATCTTGAAATGAAAATGTTTTCCTTTCAAAATCATTTTATATGAATCGATGGTCTCTTCTCTATTTAGGGAAATGAAATTTTAATTCAATGTTTCATCCATGATTAACATATTTTTTTAAAAGTATAAAATTTTTAGGAATTTTTTTCATCCTATATAGCAGCTATTTATCTTCCTTATCCATATTTTCACTTTCATCAAGTGGTATCTTTATTTCAGAACATGATGATGTGTTATTCTAGGGGACCTTTATATTTACCACATAATATTTTCAAGAGGATGAGTTATTATCCCTTTTTGTGAGGGGTGTTTTCAACTAAGATATTTTTGAAATATTTAAAACACTTTTCATTTCCTGTTTATATGTTTTATCTTTCATTTTTTTTGAATTTTTGTTAAAAAATGGTTTAAACACTTTTTATGGGATATGAGATAAAATTTGAAAGATGTAATTTCATTATAGTGTAGAATGTAACTCCCCCAGATTTTCTTTTTTTTTATATTTAAAAAATATTTTCAATAGTGTGTGGTATAGGCAACACCATGTTTAAACCAACCATGTTATAATATAGAAATGTTATTATTCAATTATGACCATTATAACCTAAATGTAAGTTTAGAGGTCTTGAATAGAAATAGTCATGTTATTAAATATTTGTATAAAGTTTTTATATAATAAATGAATAATAAATCATGAAATTATTATTATTTGGATAGAAATGATGCTAAAATATTTTGATGGTAAATCGTATATTTTTTATAAAACTTTTTTGTTCACGAACCGACCCAAAATACTCTCACAACCTTGAACCTAACCCATTCCACATTATAACATAAGTGAATTCTCAATCCCCAATGTCTATATAATAGCACTCAATCATCATAAATAAACAAATTGATTGATTTATCATAATATAAAGTAAACAAAATGGAAAATATATACATAACATGAAGAAATAGAGATAGAAAACCAGATAAAATGTATTCCATTACTCAAAAAAATAATTGAAATGATAAAACTCAAATCTAGATTAATACAATCCAAGTTATGATTCCAATAGTAATGGGAAAACTCAGAAATAAGAAACAAATAATCCATGTGATAAGACAATGACGTCCAATTATCTCACCACCAACTACCCAATACCATTTGACTGAAAACTCACTACCTCGCTACATTCCCTTTCTTTTCCAAACATAATAATACTTAACCAGGTCTACACACTATTGAACGGGTGAGCAGGGTGTAAGCTAGTGAGGCTCACTAGGATCCCACATAGGTGTTCCGTATGAAGTTATAGTATATAAAATTAAAAATTATTTAAATTTATAAACAAGAATGATAATTTGTTAAATAATTTTTATATCAAAAGCATCGTAAATGTAATCCCCCTTTTCCACAGTTCTAAACAACCCAGGTGAAATATTTTTAAAGTATATCACATATATCAAAGTAGTTAATCAATGAAAAATAGTTCAAAACCATAGCATAGGTAAATCATGACACAGATCAATACCAATTAGTCTACATAGAACACTCATACCCAATCATAGATAATCACATGCATGAATCTCCTTAACATATGTAGTGAATCTAGGAAGATGAGGAACACCCCTGAAATTGAATCCTCCAATAGTGCCTAACAAGTCCCTAGGACAATTGGCCTAGGGATAAGAGGAAAATTTATTGAGTGAACCCCCAAAAAGTAACAATATATGTGAAATATGGCTACACCTTCCACAAAAGTACCCAAGGATTCCCATGTTCTAAAATTTCCAAATCATTTCATCCAACCCATTATTTGAAAAAAAACATAAATCCATCTTATGATTATTTAAAACTACTTTTTCATTTACGAAAATATGGGGAAACAAACACTTCTCAAGAACCCATTTACAAACTGAAAAAAATAAATCATGCCAATTTATTTATAAAATATTTTGTTAAAATCTAAATAAATTCAATTCATCCAACACAGGTTATAGATATAACCACCTAACTAAAACTCTAGTCATACATGAGCTCTATGGGATCCAATGACATGAGAAATAAATAAAAGACAATGTTAGAGGCCCTTGAATATGATCATAAAATAGAATATATCCAAAAGGAAAATATCACAAGATCAATATATCTAGAAACAGATCTCAAAAGAATTATTAAAACCATTGTAAATGATGATTCTAAAAATGTAACTTACCAAAAGAGATGTATTGCAACCACCATAGAGACCAAGCACATAATGATGTGATTCCGGAGGAGAGGAGATCACTCAAAATGAAATCGGAATTTTATAGTGTTTAAAGGAGGAAACATGTATATAAAATGGGAGAAGATTCATATGAGTGAAAGATTAAAACCTACTATACTGAAGGGGTTATGGTCTAAACTAGTGTTTAATAATAAAAAACACTAAGAAACATTTATATTAAAAAATATGTCACCTTGGTATAAAAATATTGTTTGATAGCCTTATGGTGGAATAGATGGTCTTATGGTGTAAAAATAATTTAAAAATTAAAAAAGATTTTGTGGTTTGTATGACTTTCTATCAAAAACTATTTTCATTACTTTTCCCTCATGAAATATTTATTTTGTACATATTCCTCACGTCATAAAATAGTCATGCAGGTATCCCCAGGACCGGATTTTTTAGTAACTCCCAAAAAAAACTTTTAATCACATCAAACAAAAAGACACAACCTTAAGAATCTAAAGATATTACCATGAAATATTATATGTCACTATATATCCTCCATAAGAATTTTTATCCCTGATAATTCATGTGAAAGAATGGTTCTTATAAAATAGGTTAAGGAACTGCACTATTTTCGATAATTCATGCTCCCATGTATGATGAGAATCTAATATATGAATCCATAAAACCCTGGATAACTAAATAGCCTTCCTATAAAAGATTATCACTAAAGAATCTATGATATCCACTTGCTAATCTACAACGAAAACATATAGCTCTAACTCAAACTCCTCATAAATGTAAATGTGAGAGAGATTAGGATGGTATTACCTGAGGTGAGATATGTCGAAAAAATCATGAATAACTACCAACTAAGATGGTAATTCCAACCGATACACAACCCTTCCAGTTGATCAATGACCATAACTATTCTAACATATCTTGGATCCAATTTTACCAATTTTAACTGCCGATAGTGACCAAATGTAGGATAAACATTCTATAAAAACAGTTTACCTATAAAAAAATCCAAAGGATGACCTTGACAATCCACATTTCATTTCTGAAAACTATGAGCTATAATCAGATATTGAATTATATCATAATCCCTTGTCGATGTCTCCTAAACAAGACTTGGTCCCACAAGAGTGGTCTCACCCAACTCTACCCAACAATGTCATGATCTACATGGGAAACCATAAAAATCCTCTAACAGGGCCATTTTCATTTATAAATAATAATTGTTATAAGAAAAATGAAAATGTAATAGATGGATACCCCAAGATCCATCAAAACCAAATATGAAGTAGTGATGTATATCTTTTAGGGTCTAAATAGCCCACTCTTTATAAACATCTATATATGGAATGAATGTTGTAATCAACCTGAAATTAATCCCCCTAACCTATTCGAGGATTTTCTATGACCAATAGGTAAACTTGTGATCCCTATCCAAAAAAAATTAATAGGGAACCCCATATAAAATAATGATCTACTACACTTAAAACTTACTCAGATCTTCAACTTTAGTGTTGTCCCTAGTTAGAATAAAATGATTAGGCTTGATCAACTAATATGTCACCACCCAAGTAGAATTCTTCCCTTGAAGAGTCTGTGGTAATGTAAAAACTAGCTCCATAGACACCTCAACCCATCTTTCAATCTAGCTCCAAAATAGGTTAGAGAATACCATAATTTTTTACATTCTCTACCTTTATTGTTTTGGGAAGTGTATCAATGGGACACATAATATCCAATTTCATGATTCATACCAAACTACTAGAATTTTCATCTCATGTCATAACACATTTTTTTAGTGCATAGGTAAATGTTCCATGAAGAATTATGTCTGTTAAAAAAACTCCTCACAAATACTATGATGGAAAACTAATCGCCAAAATAATAAATACCATTTGATGTGATAGACTAACCAAAAATGGTATCCCCTCCATAAAGTGATTCGCAAATTATAATGAACCCATCATCATACTGATGAACCTATAGAATAGGCTCAAGGATAAATTATGATAGTTGAACACTAGTCATAAAAACACATAAAAATACTTTTCATTATCAACATTCAACTCATTGAACTTCCCCATAAGGTTTCTCTTTTCTTTTGATTCCAAAAGATCCTATACATGCAATTTTTTACTATATTTTTCTACAATGAAATTCCCATTACCTGGGGTGTAAATGATGTAATAGTTTAATTTTTTAAAGTATCACAATCAATACCACTATTTTAGATTCAAATATTCCTAGTGAAATATATATCTCAGATTCTTATGGTTATAAAAGTTTATGAGCCTCTCCCTAATGAGATAGTGCTGTCAAAATTTAAGCACACACATAATTATGGTGAGATCCAAATCAAGGGTTGGATAATTTTTATCTTCTTGTATAAGATGAATAAATCCATATTCTACAACATGGTCATCCTTTATAAGAAAAAAATATTGACCAAAATTGGAAGAAGAAAATTAAACCACATACCCCTTACTGAGATAAGGTAAAATCAGAATAGGATCTAACATTAGAAGTCAATTTAGTTTTTCAAAATAAGATAGTCATTTGGAAACCCATGTAAATTTAACCCCATTACTATTAAGATCAATAAATGGTGACTTTATCATTGAGAAATATTTGATGAACCATCAATAATATCCGTAAAGAACAAGGAATCTTTGAATATCGAAGGTGTTTCATGGATCCTCCCATGATAAGAAAGAATTAAACTTCTTAGGATTAATTACTAAGCCATGTTTGAGAAATCTTGTTCTCCAATAACTTTACTTCTTAGATCTATAAATTAATTTTTTATGGATTTCCATACAAATGGTTAATCATTGGGATTTCAAAAACTAGACTCATATAATCATCAAAATTAAGATTTAACCTCAAATAAATAAATAAATAATCCAAGAACAATACCATAATGGTGTCAAGATGCTTATGGAATATTTTTTTCAATAAATCCATAAATATAATAGGATCATAAATAAAAAAACCAACACATGATATTCATAATGTCCATACATATTCATGAGTGTTATTGTTGGTATATCAGATTCCCAAACATTGATCTAATGAAAACCAAAACAAATATAGATATTCAAAGTCCATTTTTCTCTCTTTAACTGATCAAAAAATAATCCACATGGGTCTAAGGATTCTTATTCTTAACCATCACCCAGTTCAAATTCCAATACTCCATGCACAATTTAAGTGAACCATCAGCCTACATGGATAATAGAATTAGGCCCACAAAGAGAGAAACAATTGGGCTAATAAAACCTTTCTTCTTCATAGAATCTAATAAAATCTTGAGATCTTCCAGATCCATTACTACCAAAGGATGAGCGGATACCAAGATCGGCAATATACCCAACGCCGGATTAATCATAAAATCTACCTCACTATCTATTTAAATATTGAAGAAATAAACTGGGAATATATATAGAAAATCACTAACATAAAATTGATTATCACCAATTGATAAATTAAATTATTCTCAACTTTAATAGAAAAAAAATACCCACCCCTAGGAAGAAAGGTGCGGTGAAAATCTACCTCGAATACCACTATCCCTAAACCACCCATGATCTATCATAGACAGTAAGAAATAAGACATGAAAATGATAATAATAAAACTCTTCGTAATGAGTGAAATGATAATATATCCTAATAATAACCTAAAATAGATTAATATCGACGAAAAGGATATTTCAAAATGACCATGCATCAACTATCGATAGTGAACTATAAGGACATAAAAAAACATTCTCTTTCCTCTTCCCATGTGGAATTCATATCTCCATACAAAGGAAATGATCCTTGTTTTATTTTTTAACACATAAAAAAAAAAAAAAAAATAAATGAGTGGGTGGAACTTGTATCAAATAAAGAATTATCTATGAAAGATTCAATAAAGATGGTAACTCTCACTGTCGATGGACCCACATCAACCTTTGATGGAAAATCATCCATTCTGTGTGCTGGTTCAATCCTAAAGCCTATTGTTATATAACTATAAGATTTTAGGAATCTGAATAAATTATAATGGCCTTTAGAGATGATGATACCTATCAATTACAAGGCGCAGACATATCCTATGATAATCACTGTAAATATTCATATCATCCATAACCACTTCCCATATTTGTAGGTACAGACTAAATTCATTATGAGTTACCTTCCATTCCTTACTAGTATGAATTTAGGGGCACAATACTTGATGTAAAGAGTTTTGTAGAGGAGGCCCACTATTGATAAAACTTCCCAAACTCATGATATTCTCATTCCACATTATCTTATTTCACTACACTCCATTGAATCTACAGTTGGGTGTAAGAGAAGTGCCAGAATGGTCAATATTGAATGTCATTTAAATTTCTACCATCACATCATTATCTACAATATCTGTATAGGTGTAAGGATTTAGAATAGATACTTGTTCTTTGATATTCAATTGAAAACCCTATAGGTACTTTTGAGCCTTCAGCTGATCATTCTTCACTACCTTTAGAGGATAATAGACCAGTTCTAAAAAATTATTGGTGTACACTAACACCAAAATCTCTCCCATCTATAAAGAGTGGAACTCCAAAGTCATCACCATTATCAGAGACTTTGGACATAATTTTTGGAATAAGAGGGCATTAAAACCCTCTATTAAAATCCCATGGGCCTATTTTTCCTATAGAATGTAATCCCAACATCTCTTGTTGGGACCCTCAAGTATAAATTTTGTGAACATCAACTTGATATACTCAAGTGTGTCTTGGAAGTAAAAAATCATGTAAATATTTTTCATCAATTGCTATACATTTTGGGGCTCATCCATAACATTAATGAAAATGGGATTCGAAAAAAATAACTCCTAAGACCAATACCTTTATCCTCCTATTTCTATTATTACCTCAAAACATGTGCTCTACACTTGTGGTCAATTTTTCATATGGTATGAACATCTCAGACAATCCCCTCTATAAGATTACAATCTAGAGGCAGGTTACCTTGTAGATCATCCACTATACCCTCCAATGAAACCTATGAAATAAATATTAGCATAGTAATATTGAGTACCGGAAAATAGATGAAATAATAAGACTACAGGATAATTTCATTTCAAACTAGAAAACCATAAGCAATAAAATAGATTAAGATCACGAACTCAACAAATGAGACATATATCCCAAAATCCCATAGTAACTTGAGTCTTTTTCAGGGTAATACCTGGCCAGTCACTCACCAAAACCTACCGCCCAAGTACGTGCAATCCAACCTCTAGTCAAATAGATATCCTAATACTGATCATAACCATCCTTTGATAAAAATTTATCCCAAACTGGCCTTGAATACCCTCACGAAATGGCATCTGACCTGGTCAATAGTATATCCATAGGGTGTTCTCAATCCCCACATAATAGATACTAACACCTGTGAAAAAGATATAGCTTGAGGGGTTGTTTTCTCCCAACACGAAGAAGAAAACATGGAATAAACATTAATAATTAAGAGAAACTATGGATTTAAGTGAAATGGAATATATTCCATAACTAAAAGAAAAAAACAAAAGTGATACAACTCAATAGAAACTAGAAAAACTCCATGCTAATGGTTTGGAAATAAATTAAAACCCCCAAAATAAGAAATGACTACTCTATGTGATAGGTGAATGATATCCCATAATCTCACCACCAGCTACCCATAACCAATTGACTAAAACCATTTCGCCTCGCTATAAATCCGTGTCCTTCCCTACAATGAATGAATAACTAGGGGTATACAATATCAATGGGGTGTTTATGGTGTGAGTAAAACAAGCTCAGTATAATCCCACCATAGAGTTCCATATCAAGTCTTTGTATAACCATATGAACATGCTCAACATTAAATAAAACATTATATGATAATTAGTTAAAAAAGTTTTAATATCAAAATCTGGGTAAAACATCTCCAATTTTCTATTGTTCTAAAAAATATAACAAGAACAATTTCAAAAAATATAACATATATAAAATTAGGTAATCAATGATATAATAGTAATAAACCAAATCATTGATAAATTATTACAAGGATCAGTACAGGTTAAGATTGCTAGAACACTCATACATAAACATAGAAAATCATGCTCATCAAGCCCATAGACATATAAATAGAATCTTGGGAGCATGCCCCCAAAATTTAACCCCCCACATTCTCTATCTAATCAACATGTCACATGGCCTAGGGAGTATAGTAACACCCCATAAGTAAACCCCCAATAGTAACACTAATTTAGTATTATTATTAATACTTCCACCTAAGTACCCATGGCTACCCATCTACTACTTTTCAAAAATAATTTCACCAAAACCATGATTTGAAAAACAATTTGTAAATCTATTCCACAATTATTTTAAAATTTAGTTTCTTTTACCAAAATAGGGAAAACTTTTTCTCAAAACAACATTTACAAACTCAAATCAATAAATCCTGGAAATATATTTATAACATAATTTATAAAAACCATAGAATTACATTTCATCCAATGTACTCTAGAGAAAAAGCTAACTACCTCAACCAAAATTCACACACTCCCACAATGAGATGCACGAACATTAGAAATAATGAAGAGACAATGACTGAGGACATGAAAGATGATCACATACAGGATCTATAAAGGATCAAGTAGATAATAACCACAATATCAATGGATCAAAAAATTCAGTGCAATGGAATTTCTACAACCAATGGAAATGAATAATCATAATGGTCACTTACCCTGATAGATGCAATGTAACCACTACGGAGATTAAGCACTGAATGATATGATTCATAAATCATTTTCATGATTTGTGCCAAATGACACATTGAGGCCAAAAATATTCTATATAGTTAAAAATGGTTCAGTAGGTATTACCATACCCAAATTCAATAGTAAAATTAAAAATAAATTGTAATCACTTCAATCATAAAAAAATCCCTAAAAGTCAAATGAGTATACCTTGAAATCTATGAAGTTACATTTTTTTATACATTGTGTTTTAATCTTATTATAGTCAATTTATGACTATTAATAAATGATTTTAATGAAATAATTAAATTATATATATCCACTTTACAAAATTAAAATTAAAATAATAATGGTTATTATGCAAGGAATGATAAGAAATATAATTATTCTCTAAAAATACATTTTCATCAAAAAAAAATTATTTCATTTTGTGGTCAGATATTATAATTAATTTTTACCACATTTAGAAATTGAATTTGAAAATAGATAATTTTTTTTAAATCATCATGGAATAATATTATTAGGATTAATTTTTAGGATTTTTAAAAAATGATCAATTTTGAGCGAATAGTGAAAATGATGATTTATGTAAATCTTTCATTTTTTTATTAAAATAAAAAAATTTAAAACATATCATCATATTTAAAATTTGTTTTTAATGTAATATAATATCACATTTACTAAAAAATAGTCTAATTAATTTTATATTAATCATTTTAATATTTTATTTTATTGTATATTCATTTTAATGCTTAAAAATATTTTTTTTTCTAAAAAAAGATGCTCATTTAATTTTATAAAATAATATTAACATTGAATCTATCACATCTTCAAATTAAATCCTATAAAATTAATTTAAAATTTCTAATCCAAATTTATAAATATGGTTATATGTTAAATTTTTATTTTGGTCATAAAAATAACTTAAGGATTTCAAAAATGAGCAGTCGCAGTAAAGTGTAAGTAAGGTAAAAAATAGAAATTAAGTATCAAAGGACACAAATTCCTTCAATTTTATAAATTATTTTTTGGGTAACTAGTTTCTCGGCCTAGTATCCTTATTTGAATATTTTTTGTCTCTTAATTTGAAATTTGGGTTGGCATCCACAGAAAGAAAGTGTTATACTTCATAAATGTTATTTTCTCTCATTTTAAATAATAAATATGTTTCCATGATTTCATAAGAATGAAAATAAATTATGAAATAACTGATATTATCATAATTATGTACAATTTATTAATTTCATTTTAATTATTTATTTTTAATTTTTCAATATATTCTAACAAATTATAATTCTTATTGAGCGTCGATACAATAATTGTACAAGTATAGAAAAAAATAATAAAATTCCTTTAAAAGTTAAAATATTATGAATTTTTATGGTATTATAACAATTTTATTGATTATTTCAAAGTATAATTGATAATTTAAGTGTTTTATTCTAATTATATTATTATATTGATTCCATTAAATTCATATTTTATGAATAGAATTGAAAATGACTTTAAACGATATCTACTGATAGGAAATAATTTTAATTCCTTATAAAATCAAAAAAACATAATAATAACAAAACTTTATGTAAAATTATTTATTATATCATAAATAGATCAATTATGTTCCACTTATATTTTTTAAAATTGATTTCATGGCCATTAAAGATTGAATATTTTATTACAATAGTTAAGGTTAAACAGGCTTAATGAGGGGGTTATACTGAAATATAAGGTTCAAAATGAAACATAAACATATCATGATTTTATAGGTTGTTTATATATATAAATAATCCTCACAATAATTAATTATATGGAAATTTGGATCCCTTTTACATGATTTAGACACTTATTATATATTAACAATTGAATTATTTATAAGACTACAACCCACCTCACTTATAAAATGGAAACTACTCTCCTATCTTTCTCAAAAAAATAGATCTTTTTATATTGTCCAACACTAGTCCAAAAACATTTTAAACTATCCTCCCAATTACCTAGAGGTACTGGTAATCTTAAAATAATTTCCAAATAAGTATTAATTTGTAAACCAAATAAGGTTATCCAAATAAAATTTATAATTTTTAGCTGAGTGTTTCATGTTTAGTTATTATTTAAATTCATTAAAATATTATTTAACATTGACTAAATTAAAAATATGTATATTAAAAATAACAACATTTTATTATGATTTCTTTTTAACCTATTTTCATCTTCTTTTCCATCCCACTGAAAATAAAAATATCACTCGTGTGTATGTGTGAACTTCCTCCTCCATAAAGCGATGTGTTTAATTCTCCATCACTACCTCACACAAATGGTTATAAATTCCAAATTAAGGAATATATTTGATTTCTATTTTATTATTATGATTTTTAAATATAAAATACTATATAACTTATAAACCTTTCAGTTTTTTGGAAAATGATAACATCACTCATGCATATGCTTGGAATACAACCTCCAAGAAGAGATGTGATTTGTTTTCATTACTGTATCAAATGGTTGATCAAGAATAATAATTTAATGAATAAATATTAAATTTATATCATAATAATTATTATTTAAACGTTAAATATTATATACCTTATTTTGTTTCCATCCATTAGAAAAAAGAAAAAACTAATATTGTGTACGTGAAGACTACAACCACCATGATACAATGTATTTTATTTTTCATATCGACCTTCCATGATAGGTTATAAAGATGTATTTAATGTATAAATCAGATAATTTTATCCAAATTAGGATTTTGGAGATAATATAACCATGACCCCTAACCATAGTTAACTTACTAAAGTCGGTTTGGACTTATAAATTACCATAATTGAAACATATAAGGTGAAGTTAACCATTTTAATAACTAACTAAAACATGTAAATATATTAAATAGAGATAATAATGATAATGGAATAAACATTAAAAGGGTTATTAAAAAATTTTAAATCTAGTATAATTTTATTACTAAGAAGGATATAAATATGGATGAAATAATATAGGACTCGAGGTTAGAGAATTTATTTTAAAAATCTTGTTTTAATATTTTACTTACAACTATTTTTCTTACATGTAAATATTTTTTTTCAGGAATGTTAGTATTTAGGCAAAAAAATTTATTTTAATTTCAAATATATTTTACATTCATTAGTTATTATTTAAAATGAATCTTTTTATCATTTTTTGTATAAGTTGTTTTAGAATTGATTTACTAAAGCATGTAAATATGTTTTATTATTATTATAAATTGAGTAAATTTTATTATAATCATTGATGTAATTTTATTTTAATATTCCTGTAAAACCATCCATGTTTATTTTCAATGAAAATCATTATCTTTAAATTCTATAAATTTTTAGTTTTAAAATGATTTTTTAAGGAAACTAAACTTTCTTCCCATTTTTGTGAGATATCTAAATGTTGTATTTTATATGGGATTGAATGAAAATTGAAATTATTTTTATGGTTATAAGGAAACATATATATCTTATACTAATTCTATGGTTCTTGTAAATTTTATGTAAATTAAGGGTAATCTCAAAATAGCTCTAAGGATGAGTGATCCTGATATAGCTCTCCATTGCATTAGGTAATGAGATAAAGTTTACTAGTGATAGGTTACTTCAATGTGAAATGAGAATTAACTGATTAGGTGATTCGAATGTAAGGGATATTATATGTATAATCTTATATTTTACCTATATGTTTTTTCAATTCTTTCCATGGGGTTTCAATGAAATATATTGAATTCATAAGGTAAGAAAATTTTCTCATTATTTAAGGAAATATTATGAACTATTAAAGGTTAAAGTATTTTTTTATTAGTTATTTGTTATTCCTAAGTAAATTTAATGACTATGATTCTAAAAATTTTCATTCTTACAAAATGAAATTATGAAAAATCTGGTATTTGAAGTAGATTTAATGAGTAATAAAATTATTTCTTTGAGAGAAAAAGTTAATTATGTAATAAATTAAAACATACTTATGAGTTTTCATGAATTTAAAATAGATTAATGAGATTAAATTATTTTTATATCCCTTACAATGATTTTTATGTAATACAATATTTTCAAAAAAATCACATGGATTATGAATGTTTATAGAATATAAAAAGGTTAATGGGGTCCCAAATTGAACAATACAAAACTATCATGAATGAAACAATAGAGTAAACATAAGAACCCGGTTTTGTGGGAAAATGGACATTGACTGGAAGTGCCCATATTTTTTAAATGGTTTTTATGCAACTGTTCTTCCTAATTCTACAAACTTATATACAAAAAATGACCTCAAAATTTATTAATGTAAAACAAGATTTATAAGTCTTATAATTAGAGGTTGATTAGGGTACATGTTTTTATATATAGACAACCTCATTGCACCATTATTAATTATCAACACCAACTACAATTCCCTGGGTTACACCCACCACATTCCCATAGAACCACATCCAAAAAAATTCCAATAATTAGTTTAATCATGCCCAACAAGATATGAAACGATAAAACCAAACTGTTATGCCATACTTGGACCAAGCCCATTGATTATCACATGAGAATATTCCGTGGTATCTCTTAAAAAATGCAAAACCCATATGGTTTTTTACTTAAATACCCTTGACCTAAACCTTTCCTATTTAATACACAATATTTAACAATTGTATAAATAAGAAATATATAGGGACCACCTACCTATATTTTGAAGGACCCCACTTTCCAAGAAACTCTAAACTATTCGACATTAATAGAAATATTTACCAAAATATAATAAAATCCTTATAATTAATGTTATTAATGGACAGATAATTTAATAGTTTGAAATATTAAAAATGGGAACATACAGACATTTATACATACCAATGGATACTCCTTACTTTAGGAGACACATGATTCTGACAATAAAGAAAAATATTTTCACTCTGAGAAGAAGAAAATATTGAGAAAATATTTTTCACATTTTCCATTATTAATGCCTAAAATAATCAATAATTTTTATTTATAGTCTTTATCTAAAATAAACAAACATTCAGGTAATTTTTTTAAAAAATATCAAAAAAATTAATCATATCCAAAATTTAGAAAACAATAGAATGTCCCTTATAAAAATGGCTCTTAAATGACCCTTACATGAATGAAACATAAATGGATGAACCTTATGTAAATGAACCTTACAAAACCTAAATGTAAATATAACAACCACTAAAATTACCCTTACATAAGTGAAGGTCCCTTACATTAATTTCTTTTAGAAATTTATAAAAGTCTACTTTATTTCCCAAAAAACCTCCTAACACCAAGAATTTATGTCGATCCCTTCCAAAAATGTCTACAAAATTCAATATTTGAATATTTATGAAGGAATCACCAAAAAAATATTTTAATAAGAAACCATGATCCTAGGAGAAAACAATAGGATCATTCGTCAACATATACCAACACTCTTTGCACGTATACGAGGTCCATATTCACATATTTAATCCAAGACCCAACCAAAATATATATTCAAAATACCCAGGACCATACATCCTCCCTGCCATATGATATATCATCCCAAGCTATATCATCTATTTATTTACCACCTCTAAAAAACCTAAGAATCCCAGTCTTTAAATATTCATAACACTAAGATGTTATTGAATGAACAAATATCTTCCCCACAAACCTAGACTACCAAAATTACCCAAAATAATAAATGGATTCCTTCCATGGGAACTACCACCATTAGAATCACCTACTATGTCGCATCATTGCGTAAATAACTAACATGGTTATTACTTCACAGCAATGCATACCACATACACCAGTTATATATGTTTTCACTAGTTATCATCAATTATCACCCATATCATTAGAATTCCCACATATCATCCCATGTCATACATGATTCCAACTTTTATCCATAATTAAACTTGGTTTATGCCATTTTACCTAATTAAAATTCATTTTACATTGACTATGAATTACATTTGAATTCAAAAAAAATACCATCTCCTAGTTAACCCACTCATCATTTACATAACTCATGTAATTTTATCATTAAAAAATAATAAACATAGTACAATCTCATGGTATAATTCTATTTTTTTTTCTCCGTACTAATTATAATATGTCATCTCAACAACATGCATCTTACTTGATTATTGATTACCTAATTTGTTTCCTCCTTATAGAGTTTTACTTCCCAATGACTCATATTTCCATTGTAAGATATCTATCCAACTAATACATATTTCACATGAAAATGAATTTTAGATACCAGCACTACTACAAAAATGGGAAAGGGAAGCGCTACCCTTTTATCAGCGATTTTTTTAGCACTAATAAAGGCCCCCCCTTTATCAACGCTTTTTTAGTAGTGCTAATAAATGAAGCATTTATCAGCACTTTTTCCTATGGGTGACAAATTTTATGTTTCAAAAAAAATTATGAAAAATAAATTATTGTTATATAAGTATATTTATATTGATATAAATATAATATATATTTGTTAAATATTTTTTAGATACGTATAAATTGACTATTACATTTAATATATAAGAAATTTACTGAAAATGGATTTAAAATATTTTTAAAAAATATAATTAATTAATAATTTTCTAATTATTATTGATTAAAAATAATTTAATAAAAATTTAATGAAACAAAAAATCAAAACAATTAATAAAAGATCTAAAATAAGTTGAAAATGTAACTCAAACATCAAACGACCATAACTTTTGATCCGGGTGTCCGTTTGAGCTCTACAGATTATCAAATCGAAGACTGCGTCAAGATCTACGCATTGGTAACCTAAGAAGAGCTTTTGTCACATTTTTCAAGGAAAAAAATCTCAAAAGCCCTCAAAAACTGAGTTTTTAGTCCAGATACCCTTATTTGTTAACATTCAATCAAGTATATCTTTTGATCTGAATGTCTGTTAGTCCTGTACCACATATCAAATCAAATATTATTTTATTTTATTCATTTTTACTGATTGTGTAGTTTAATCGAGCTTATGTATTACAAGTTATGCTCTTTTTAACATTATATGGATTTTCAAATACACATATATATGTATTTATTCGTAAATATATATATCTCTGTGTGTGTATGTATCTGTGTGTGTGTGTGTTATATATATGTATTTATTTGTTGGTTTATTTATTTATAAACACACATAAAAAAAATATTTTTTCATATATGTATTTATAACTAATCTTATATGTATATATTAATATACAAATAAATATACGGATAAAAAATTATAACTAAAAATATATATATAAACAAATATTAATATATATTAATATACAAATGAATATATATATATATATATACTAATATATGAATAAATATATTTATATTAATATGAATCTATATCAATATACGAATACATATAACTATGTATATATATAGATATATCACTAAATATAGAAAAAACGTAATGCCTTAGTGGTGAAGGTGCAGCCGCAGAAGGGGGGAGGTTGTGAGTTCGAGTTCGGGTGGAAGCAAAGTGGTTCACGCATTTGAGGATGTGTGGGAAGGGAAGAAAGGGCTGATAAAGGGGGGGTTCAAGTGTTGTTAAAATCTATCCCCGCATTATATAATACTTTTTTATTTATTTTTTTAATTTTTTTGTACTTTTGTCACCGCTAAAAACACTAATTAAGTGGTGTTTTCAGCGCTTTTTTAGTGTTGATAAAAGGGGCCTTTATCAGCACTTTTCAGAGCGCTAATAAAAGGGACCCCCTATATTTGCACTGAGCTTTAAAGTGTTTTTTAGCATATTTAACGCCCAGTTTGAGTGCTGATAAAGCCTATTTTTATAGTAGTGCAACATCTAGTCCCACTCTTTTTCCAACCCCATATCCCAAACTATGACTATGTACATGAGTACCAACTATATGTGAGATCCTCTAATGAAAACTATCATTATTCCCCATTTAACCCTATAAAATGTACTATTTTGGTGTTTAATCACATCGGTCCCAAAAATGTATTATTTTCAACACTTAGAAACACATCTCCAATGATCCACTCCATGATGTAAACATCGCACCTCTACTTTGACATCCCAATTGAGTCACCTCACATCCCCTCTTCTGGCTACCAAGAGCTCTACTAACTATCTTTCCTAGTACAATTATGTAGATCAGTATTTTCCCATCCATTTAGATTCACTCATTTATCAATAACTAGTTAACCACCTTTTAGAATGACTTCAACCTGAATATATTTACCAAAAACATGGTTTCATTATGTACACCATTTTTAAATTATCACACCCTAGTGATTCTTTCTCCCTCTATAGTCCCCATTAATCATAATAGATATATAATATTCCCAGTATAATCCATATTTTTTCCCCTAACTACTAAAAGTGATTAAACTCATGAGCTCAATCCACGCACAATGTCTTGAGAAAGAATTTCATGAAAAAGGCCAAAAATCCTTCCATGTCAGCCCCTCATGTCTACATATTTGTACCTATACATCCCACCATTTTTTCTGTCCATCTAATAATATATGTGGAAAACATCACCCATCACCCTAGGGGTGTCTTAATATGAGAACATCTCATCTTCATAGATTCTGTCTGAAACAAAGATGTTTTTTTACTAGAGATCTCATATCTGGAATTACATTGTTGGATTAACCCCAAATTATAATTGGTTAATAATATAAATAATAATCCCACCTTGAGATATTCATCAAGACACTACCCCAACTTCTCTATCCACAGTGGTTTTCCAGCCTACCTAGGAGCCTCCACTTATAGATGATGCTCACCCCTTCCCTTAGAGGGATCATCCAATGCATGCCCTATTAGGGCCAGATATCATCTTTTTATATGTTTCAACATAATTCTTGTAGGTGGAATCTCACTGTGAATAAAATAACATCAATAAATATATAACTATCTAGATATTAAAAATAAGAAAAGTAATACCAATTAGTGTAATCCACTACCATTATACCACTTTATTGCACCCCAAAAAATATCATCTCATAATTCATCTCCCACCTACACAAATATGGTTCAGGAACATCATATATATACTCCTATAGGCTTCAAATACCTAGGATGGTTTAGTATAATGACACCAAGAAGATATATAGGAAAACATTGTATAGGTTGTTATTGGCACTTTATATATTTGAACCCATTCTTATTTCCAAAACCTATACCCTTCCTATATTAGCTGCTAGAATTCCACCAAGTGACTGTCTTGGAAAATATTTTTTATCCTTCTTTTGACACTTAAAATACGAAAACCCTTCCATTGTATTATATGTTCCAAACAATAAGCACAAAAAACATAAACATTCCATGTGAGCCTTATATGCATAATATGATGAATGAGTATTCCATCATTTATATCAAGTTTAGAAGTCTAAAAGAGTAATAATAACAATGATAATTTAGTATATAACAAATTACCCAACTATAACCACAAAAACCAAACAAAAAAACATGTTTCCATGGAAATATTTAATTTATCTTAGTTAAGTGTTGGTCAAACCCACAACATGAAAATTATTATATATTCTGAAACATCACTATACCTTTTTTCTACCACATTCCAAATAAGAAATCACTTTATAATAACCTATATTTAATAAAACTCAATGATACCACTTTTTACCACCATTCTCTAGAAACACAATGTAACACAAAATCTTTAATATCACTTTTTAACATCCCCATCCTAAGACCACGTGCAAGTTTATAAGCTGTGTCACAGCAAGACCTTATGTTTTTTTCCCTAAGCACCAAAGGCTTATGAATAGAAATGATGGTATTTAGAGTGATAATGTGGAGAATATAACCTCTGATAAAAAAATAATATCAACATTATATAGGAAACAAAAATAAAAAAAATAACATGATATATACACACACATGCGATATGTTACCCAGTACCTATAATATCATTCATGTCAAAAAAGAGTATGTAGGATCCCTTGTGGGATGATCATATATGTACAAGTACATAATAACTAACATAAACCAATATCCAAACACCAAAGAATGACCCAGACCATTAAAATCATCTCATACCAAGATCATGCCCCCTTTTCTCATCCATGTATAGTAGCTTCCATACATTGAATATTTTACCTCACTTATACCTAGATCTATGAAGTCTTCATGTGTTTTGGAGGACCCATGCAAGGTGAGATTATGAGCTCAGTAGGACAACAAAAATGGTGTCCCTAACTAATATCCATACATATAATACTGTATTTAAAAAATTAAATGAATAGTATCCCAATATATTTCACATTACCACCAAACCTGGGATCAACCAGACCCAAGTGATTCATTACCTACTTCAAATAATTTATGAGTGGAATGACATATCAATTTTTTATCATACTTGAAGATCCATCATCCATCCAAAAAAATTACATTCTATAAGTATTTCTAATCCAATGTAAGATTCTAAATCTATACACCACCACAACGGTATTTCCACAACCCATATCATGTGACTCATGGTATAATGAACCCATTTTCTAGTCCTTGGGACAACAACACAATGAATCCAATGAACAATGATACCCTTTCTTCCATATTCCTACTTATCATCCACAAAATAACCAATGAGCCTTTTTCCTCAATTTGGGGATCTCACACACCACCAAACATGGCCAACTATGGTGCGTCCCATTTTATATACAAATGTTCAACAATATCTTTATATGATACTTATTCCATAGAGGTCACATCCCCCAAAAATTGTTCAACTCCACTTCATGGTGCTTATAATATGTGCACACAACACCAATGGGATTATCCCCCATGGTGATTTTCATAACCAATATCTTATACCCATACCACAACAAACCACCATCCCCACCTATGAAAATATTTAATACCATTCACATTATATTTTAAAACTCATTTCCCTATTCCAAATGATCAAAACCCCCCAAAATTCCATGAGTTCCATCCCGCTCATACCAAAGTATCTACATCAAAAAAAACCAAAAAAAAATATAATCATTATTCCCAAAAAAACCATAAAATCCCAAGACCAAGAAACCATTCCATTCAAGTACTAAATCCATTTTTTCACATGATATTATCCTCTTAGCATCTCTTACAAGAAATAGAATCCCAAAATAGTTCCACTTATGACCTCACATCCATGACCTAACCTTTTCCTAATAATTACATAATATATAACACATGTATAAATATAAAATATATATAAACCACCTATCTAGAATTTTTAGGAATCCACTATCTAGGAAACTCTAGACAATTACATTTTAATCTAAGAATTTAATAAAATATGAAAATACTAAAATTATTGTTTTTTATGGATGAATTAATAGTTATAAATCTATAAAATAGATGCATATGAATGGTTAACCTTACTTATGGATCCTCTATTTATCAAATGACATGAGTTTACCAAAATAAATTGAAATATTCTCACTTGGAGAACAATAGTTGAATGAGATAATTTTTATCCATTTTCCCTATGTTATTTTAAAAATTAGTCATGTTTTCCCTTTTATAATGACTTTCAAACATAAATAATCATTTCTTACATTTTTTTCAAAAATCTGTAAAAATTTCATCATAGATAAAAATTATTATAAAGTATATAACTCTTACGTATATTAACCTTACATGAATTTCCCTTATATGAATGACCCTTACATGGATGAAAACTATGTTAATAACCCTTACATGAGTAATCATTACATGTATTACCCTTAATTGAATAAAATAGAAATTTTAGAAACACTGGAATAACTCTTATATGAAGGAACCTTATACGAAGGAACATTAGGTGAATGTAATTTCAAAATATTTGAAAATATGTTATATGTCCCAACCCCCCACCAATATTAGAAATTCATTTTTATTAACTAAAAATATTTTTTAACCCTTATATATAATAATATTTATATTTGAATCACTTACAATAACATTCTAATAAAAATTTCATCTTTGAACCTAGGAAAAACCACGAGGCTCATTCATTGACCCATACCAACACCCTGAACTCCGATATAGGTTCTAAAGTCACACATTTAATCTAATAATTTACCTAAACTTCTATTCCGAATATCTAGGAGATTACTAAGTAATTTTCATTTATAAATCTTGTACACCTTAGTTCTGAAAAAAAAACAACTGACTGATTTGGTTTTAAAGACGAGACTTCCCAGGACTGGAAGGGTTTTGGTAAAAATATCCTTTTATGTGTTCCAAAAATATTATCCAATACTCAGAGATATTTTTATATATTTTTATAAATCATTAAATTAATAAGTAGTATTTATCAGTATAGTGTGTAAATTTTGGTGTATTTAATTTTTTTTTCATACTACATTTTTACTTAAATTTGATCAGAAATTATAACTTTGTATTATCTAAATTCTTTGGGTAGGTTAAAATTTTCCATGTCATGATTTTTTTTCAATTCACCGCCCCTACCCTCTTAGAGTTTTCATACCTAACTTTATATATAGAAACAATCAAGTATTTCAATTTATTTTAATGAAATGACTTCTAAAATTGAAAATTATATAGCATAAGACTCCCCGTGGAATAAAATAAAAGAACATGTTCTCTATAGATTAATCACTCCATGGAATAGATAGGTCTTGAATCATAATTTTACTCATATACTTATTAGACATTTTTAGGGGTTCACCGGGGAATAAATTATCCAAAATATCTTCCTTCTTTCCAAAATTACTCATTTTAGCTCTAATATGATTTTTTATCAAAAATAAATTAAAAATAACATTACTTAATCACATTTTTCTAGACCTATACATTAAATATAAATTAAAAGGTTAATATAAAATTACATTACATTTGCTCTTTTTCTGATAAAATAGAAACATATTGACAATTATTTTTTAGGAAAAATAATCTTTATACTAAAGAAAAACAATATCACAAATTCTAATAAAATAATGATTTATTTGAAAATCATTATATTTCAGTATGATTATTATATATTATTATTCCATTATGAATCTATATTGAATTCACATACCAATATTTATATCCATATTTCATTATTTTTCAACATTTCCTTAGATATCCATGGCCATGGTCAGGTCTATATTTTTTTAAAAAATTCACTCATCACTCAAAAAAATTAAAAACTAGTCTTATGATTGATATCAAGTATATGTAATATATTTATAGGCTTGAAAATTTTATAAATAATTATTTAAGAAAAATCAATCCCCACTAATCATGAGGAGTTTAAAAAATGTTTCTTCTAAGGTTGAAGTTGGGTATCGCATAATATAATCATTAAAAACAATGTTTGGAATAGAGGGTTTAATTATTTATTAAAAATTCATGAATTTGAAATCATTTAAAATAAAATTATTACTCATCATATTTATTTTAAAAGATATAAAATCCCAATAATCTCTTATTTACTTAATGATTCAACAAATAGAATATTCAAAGTAATGAAAAAAATCTTGTCTTATAAAGTTTTATTCCTTCATTTTAATGAAAATTAAACTAGAAACAAGTCTCATACATATTAAAATACATTTTTTATCTCCTCCAAATAAAAATTGTGATAGATAGTTCATGATTATAGGATAATTATAGGTTATCATCAAATAATCCATATTGAATTCCATTTTTTAAATTTTTATTAAAAAAGAGAGGAACCAAGGATTCATATAGTAAAGTGGATAAACAATATCCTAATCTAAAATGGAACTTCAATATAATTATATTTTGGGGTATTTTTTCTTAGTAGTATAATGATTAACTAACCACCCTCTTTAAAATCAAATTAAAAAATCACAAAAATATACTAAATAATATATGTTATTAAGGAAAAAAGTTTCTTGTATCATGGAATTCCTATAAGGTATTTCATGGATAATAAATTCGTAAAATATAGTCCAAAATAAGGTAGGTTCAATGGTATATTGAAAGAAATAAATTTCATTAATCACATAAATGTTATTTGAAAATTATGAAATCATTGTAAAATAATAATATTTCATGTTCTAGTTGTATTTTATGTAATGAAAATATCTAAATAAAATGAGTATTAGAAACAATATAAAAAGTTTTCTTAGAGAAACTCTCTATAATGGGAATTGAAACATTGGATAGTCATTCATGAAATTAATTCTATTTAATTATGTAATTAATTTCAACATCATGAATTTAAAAATATTAGAAACAAAATAATTCAGTAATTATTTAAAATTCTAACCAATGAATGAACATGTGAATTATATTCAATTATTTAAACATAAAGATAAATGTATTTTTTTCTTTTTTGTTTTGAATTTTCTAAATTCAATATAATTATACTAAATATAATTTAGCCTCAATAATTTATTTTAATGAAACAAAATATGTCCAATACACCCCTATATGCAGTATCAAATAGTGTTGGCACTATTTTGAGATTAATGTGAAATAATGTAATAAAATAAAAATAAGAAAAATGAATGGGATAAAAGAAAAACAACATACCTAAATATGTGGAAACTTATCCCTTGAATTATTTTTTCATTTATGGTTATCATTTAATTGATATTTTAAATGTTCATTAATAGAAATTGATTGTCATATGGGCATGTGTGAGAAAAAATCCAAATGGATAACTAAAAAAATCATAAACATAAATGCCCAAAAATAATAATAATGTTTTCCTTTACTTAAGGATTAAAAATAATTCAATTATAATAAAATGAATTATTTATAAGTATATGTAAATAAACTGAAAATAAAAAATTTGAATAAAAAACATCTTAATAATCCATTTGTTTCCTCTAAGAAGTGTTATTATCAACCTTTAAATATGGTGACTCAATTAGTATCACCATAAGGGATTTCTCATACATTATTTTTCCCAAATATCATCTTCCACTCTATCCAAATTAGAATAAAAATAGTTTGTTGATCATCAATGTAGATAGGAGTGGAATGATTATCAAAATGAATTAGTGGTAAGTGTAAATGAGTTAAAGTGACCACCCATGTTGAAGGGGGTCATAGAATAACCTATAAACTTACATGTATAGTAGTATCTTGGAAATTAATTATAAAAATATCGAATATATAAGAAGTGGTAGTGGTAGGGTGGATCAATGGCTATGTGTTCATGGTAATGGGTCTCTCCCCTACAATATTTTGGGTGTCATGAATATTCAGCTTGGGGAAAACCTCATAATGAAGTGACTAATCATAAAATTTCCATTTTTTTATTCTAATAAAATTTTAACTTCAAATTTCTTATTTAAATTCATTCTACTCCTTCCTGATATATTTATTTATTTATTCCACTTAACTCTTTTAATTATGGTTGTTGTATCGTCCTTGGATTTCTCCAAAAACATAGGTTAGATGGGTGTTTAACCTATTATAATACAATCATGGGTTTCCATTATTTTTTTTATCCCATATAGTATTAATATATATATATATATACTAATTTAGAAATAAATCATTTAGTGAGGAGGTTTTGGTTGTAGTGGGGGCAGCAGGTACCACATGGGTGGCTGAAGGAGGTGGAGTAGTTGAAGTAGTTGGGGAAATAATACCATTTAGAGAGTGAGAGAATCAACATTTACTAGGTGAGGGATTTCATAGTGGTAGAAACTAATGTAGATAATGTATTTCTAGTATCTCAAAAAAATAATTCATCTAAAGAATCCATTGTAATAGAGACTCTTATTTTTGATGTGTAATGATCTAGGTATAATATAGGCATAGGATGGTGTGTAAACTATACACTATCCTTGTTCGATAATATAATTAGAGATAGAGTATCATAATTCTATATCCCCATTAAATATTACAATTTCTCCAAATATATAGTGATCATTACCTCAACTAACTCTAGTGACCATGTATCTAAAAATATAGTATATATTATCCCATGAATACTATGAGTGTGAGCATATGACTTCTTCTAAATATCTATAAAAATGGGGAATTTAATTATAATATGTATTGATCCAAAATATTCACTAACATACCAATCATATATAGTGCATATATATCTATGAAATATACCTATCCCACATTGGTTAGCATCAAACAATTAGAAAATCTAAGGGACTAGGAAAATCTAACAACAAATTTCCCTCTTATAAATAAACTACTACTCTTACATATCTTATGTCAAAAATGTCGAACTATGTGTTTTTTCATATTAATGGGTGGTCCCTTTGGGATTTATAAAGAATTTAGGGCAGGGTGAAGTATCCTCATTTCCATGCCCTTAAGATAGGGAACTTGGAATTGGAAATATCATGCATAGATTTATGAATTTAGATGAGAAATATAAACTATATAATTTTTTTCATGAGGGGTGTTAATGATAAATATCATATACTCCATATAAATAAAAAATCATTCAAAATATATTCTATATTTCCACTTAAATTTCACAATTAAAAGGTAAATATCGTACCTATTTACTTAAAGAAAACTTATTGATGTTCATATTAGAACGTGTTAAATAATTACATAACATCCTACCTATAATTATATTCTATAACCTAGATTATATCATCAATTTGGAAAAATTTTAATTATTCAGTGAAGGTTGGAAGCAACTCAGTACTTCCAAATATATATTGGTTTAAGTGCTTCCTTACATCAATCATGCTCTAATCCAATGTAATAATGTGTTTATTTTTTGTGTATTTAGAATACCATGAGTTTTTATAAGGGCTGGAGGGTTGGGTGGTGTGGTTTGTGCAGAATTATTATTTAAAATAGAATAGGTTTAAGGGTTATAGTGTTATCTTGGATGGATTTGGTTAGATAGTGAGAGTAGTTCCTTGGATTATTATAAGGTATAAAGGTTGGTTTGAGGTAATTTGGTGAATTTTGTCTATCAAAATATTGTTGTAATGAGATTATATAGTAATTTATTGGGATGAAAACTCACTCTCATAGTGTTGTGATATATTCTCAGATCATCAGCTATGGGTGGTGTCATAAGTGTATCCCATTGAGAATAGAAGTAGTGGATTTGAAAATTGGAAGAGAGGATGAAAATTATGGTTTAAAATTATGAAGGTAGATGGGTTGAAGAGTTGTAGTAATGACCCAAAATTAGTACAACGATTCAAAAGTGTATTAGATTGTTTATTGGTGAGATTAGAATATGGTCTGGAAGAGGAAATAAGGGAAAACTATGGTTTAGAGGAGTGTTTTTTTGTGGAAAATAGAGTATGTTTGGGGATTAAAGATTAAAATACGCATGACTCTTGGGATTCCCCAATTCTTATGAATAGTTTATCAATTATTCCATGGTGTGAATAATTTTTTGGTGTGTTCTTTAATTGGATGATTTTAAATGGTGAGGCACCATTGTATAGGAATGAAGGGTTAGGATGTTTGGAGGTGGCATGCTTTCACCACGAATTTTATGGAAAACATTATGTTGCATAAGCATTTTTTAAAACTAGTGTTGATAAAAGGGATGGGGTAAAATAAAAATTACATTTTGACCATAACATAATAGTGAGAATTTTAACATTATATAGTTCCTATTATTTATATCTGATGGGATAATAACCATTTTCGGTGTTAGGATTTTAGGGGCTATATTGAGGATTAATGTTTAGGGTTGGGTGTAATTTTCTATAAATGAAAAAAATGAATGTATACATGGATTATTTCTGTTCTCATGATTATGGTTTTGGAAGGATCATATAGATAGACTGAATACATTAATGAAATGAGGTCTCCAATGCAATGTTGGTATGATAAAAATTCAAAAGGATGGGGCTATCATATAGACAACATCATATTGTGGTTGAAAATATATTATAAACCATGGTAAATTGTAGCTATGGAAATGATTTATTTAGGTATATATTTTTATCACATTGTAAAGTAAAATTATTGGGGAAAATAATGGTTGTGGAAGGTGTCTTGTATGGTAGAAGGGATAATAATTTGGGTATCCACAAGAAGAGTGGGGTTGTCATGGTTGCCTTATCAATGAATATTTTCACTAAAAAGAGATCCAAAGACTCTCCATAACATAAATATGCCAATGGTGGGGGTGTTAAATGGTTAAATTTATAAATTGGATTTATACATGGGTGTTTTGATCCATTAAGGTGATTTATATATAGGTTATGTCATGATTATGGGTGCACCATGTAATAGTGAGCCCTAAAGATCCAAATTGTGTCTCCTTCTCCATTTTACTCTTTTTTTCTTCAATTTACACCACTAAATATATTAATTTACATCAATTTAATGATGTTTTGGGGTTTTTACTAAATTTTATATAATTATTAAATTACTATAAATTCATAATCTACAATGAAAAATTCCTATATATTAACAATAAAAGAAAAAAAGATAACTTTAAAAAACCTATCTTGGTTGGATTCTTTTTCATATCTTCATTTAATGTCTAAATAAGAATGTAAATTTTCCTATTGAATTGAATAATATAGGATAATGAATCACTCAAATAAATATTCCATTTAATGATTCAAGAATTATCCATTGACCATGAGTAAAGGTTCACTATCTAAATCGATTTCACTATATCCATGTAGATATACATTGATTACATTGAATGGTCATGATCAGTGAGACATTAATTTTCAAAAAAAAAATCAATCATGTGTAAAAAATGAAACTACTTTCTATGGGTATGAATGTTCATTAGTTTATGAATTGGTCATCCTAGATCATTATATTCTATCTGTTGATTTGGGAATTCTTATAATAATCCCCTCAAATTTCACCCAATTCATTGAGATGAAATAATATCTTAGTCTTTTCTTATTATAGGTCCACATTTAAATTTATCAAGAACCAATTTGATTAAAATCTTTTATATACAAGAAAGTGACATTTATTCCCATATATGATGATAAGTGGAGTCATACAAATTAGTATATTGAAAGATGTTTGGTTCACCCATAGTGCTCTATCAAGGTTTTTACTACAATCCTTATGGATTGAACTCATAATCCTCCCTAGATTTTTTTGATCTCCCATTTAT
Source organism: Viscum album (assembly GCA_963277665.1). Taxonomy (NCBI): domain Eukaryota; kingdom Viridiplantae; phylum Streptophyta; class Magnoliopsida; order Santalales; family Viscaceae; genus Viscum; species Viscum album. Next base: position 509,077,335 of record OY728142.1, on the reverse strand, counting down.
ATAGATCATTTATCCCATACGTGTTTGGGTGATAGGGGTTTTTTGTATTTTATATAACTCCAGACATATCAATAAATCACATTAATTGAATATTTATAAAGTTATTACCTTGATCACTTATGAGTATATGAGGGATTTAAAATAGAGAAAAGATTATTAACATAAAGAACTTTCTTACTGATATGTTCTTTGATATAGCCCAAATTCTTCTCATTTTGATAATTTTCCAAACACACAAAGTGATATATGTTTTCTAAGGGAGTTTGGGAAGGGTCCCGTGAAATTGATTCTTTATACATCAAAAAATATTAAATCAAGAATTAGTCATTATATAATATCATTAATTTATTTAATATTTCTCATCATTTGGAATCAATTTTACATTTTTAAAAACTTCATTACATTCTTGTGAATATTTATGAAAATTAATACACCTTTTAAAATATTTTTAGCTATTATATCACATCCTTGGTGTCCACAAGTTTGTAATAAATGAAAAAATATCAAAAAACAATTACATAATATTAAGGTAAAAATTTCCAAATAATTATATTTTTACACTTCTCAAATATTAACAATTCAACCAAAAAAATAGTGTCTCACATCAGAGAAAAATATATTCCTCTATTGATAATTGAAGTGGGGTTATATTACCCCATTTTCTGAATATATTTATATGTTAAAAAAATATGGTAATCGTGTAGATATGAAAAAAATATATTATCATCTATGAACTCATCATAAATGTCATAATTTTTCTCTTTTTCACAGTATTAAATTAAAACCATTATAAGTGAAAATCTGCCACATTCTATGAGCCTTTAATTTATTTATTCATGATATCAATCTCTTATAAAAGTAAAATCCACAAAGTTAGTTTTGGTTTCACTTTATTTTTGTTGAAAAAATATATAAAAGTGACATTATAAATGTACACAACTACCTTAGATATGACTTAATATGATCTAAAATTATTAAAATCAAATACTAAAATCAAAATTTCTTGCTCTGTGGTAGTGTAATTAAATTTTCCACTATTAATTGTATGTATTTATTAGTATATAGTTTAAAAGATGTGATAAAAAATTGTCCCAAAGAATCTTGTTTAACAAAATCACTTTCATTATACATTATCTTGAAATTATTATCCTAATTAATAGTGACAATGATTTGTCTTGCTGTCAATTTGTTATTAAAATTAATTAAGTATTTCTTATTCCATTAATTAAAAAAATTGACATTTATTTTTTATTATATGGTTATGTATCCAAGATTTTTTTTGGAAATCTCATAAAAAGTTGAGGTAGGAACTCTCCTATCCTAGAAATATTTAGATACTCTTCACTAGAATTGGATCAAGAGGATCTTCTATTACTTTTATTTTTTATGGATCAACCTTAATACATCTACTAGATATCATATTCATAATGATTATTCCCTCTCGATTCATGATGTTTGAATTTTTAAAATTTACAACTAATAATTCTTCCTCACATCTTTCAAGTGCCAAACCATGGTTATGAAGGCAAACCTCACAGGCCTGCTATAAATTGACAAATAATCCATGAAAATATTAATAAAATAATCATTTATTTCTTGGGAAATATATATCATAAAACACTGAAAGGTCACTTTTTTATTACATGTTCTAATTAACATATGATGATAGGTGATGGATTCAGATTGGAAAGTAAATTTTATCATATATTATTCACCAGGATTTATAGATATTTGGTTTCAAATGAATTATCTATCCAAGGAATAATAGAACTCATTTCTCTATAACCTATATAAGATTTTATTTATGAATTATAGGATAAATTAATATTTTCATATAATGGATTTCAACTTCTCATAGTCATCACATACTCGACATCATGAAGTACTTGACACAAGGATTAACTTGTAAAATTGTTATTTTATCATTATCATGCACGTCTTATTTGTCATGACTTGAAGTTAGATTTCCGACTCAAAATCCAAAATTTAGAAAAAGATTCCCTCATCACATATTTTTATAACATATTTCATAACCACTTCCTCCAGGGGTTGTGTGATCCCCCTCTATAGTTTTTCGAATGGTTTGATCCCTTCATCCAACAATTCCTTCTGTGTACAAATTCTTTGGATAATTCCTTTTATTTTAGTAATATACAAGGTGATTAATTATTTCCATTTCTTCAACACTTGAAAAAAATACCTATTTATCATTTATTAATTAGACAATAATAAATAATTTAAAACTTTCATTCTCTCCAAATTATTAACACCATAGTGTTTTTGGTAGAGAATTAAACTCACGTGTTGGTGTCTTAGTGACTGAAAAATAAATTTTGGTTTGTATACCAATAATAATAGTTCAGTACACTATATTATTATAGTTCATTTATCCGACTATGAATTTTTTTTCTATCCTTTATAAATGCCATGTCATCAATGATTAAAAAAGTTTTACTATACTCTTCTTTTCATAAGCTCGTGAGGGTGGAGTTTACTTCAATTGTAAATATAGTATGGTAATCATTTAATTTAGTTGTATTTTTCACCCAAACAATAAGATTAAAGGTGAATTTTTTTCCACCATCTTTAAAAATGTATAATCATTAGTTCACACCAATCAAACATTTTCATGGTTCTAGAAATGGTATCCCATGGATAATGAGAAAATCCCATTTTTATTTTATCTTATGGATACAAAATTCATTATTAAAAATAATTTTTCCCACCATTATAATATCATCTTCAAGAATTAATCGATGGTGTTTTATTAAATTATTTATGAATTTAATCTCCAATCACTTTGATTTTGGATCATTCAATACCATTTTTTAAATACACTCAAGTTTATTAGATTGGTCCAATTTCTAAAGTATTAAATTTTCATCCCAAATTCGCGTGATAAAATGTTTCATGGGATGGAAAATATTCTTAAAACTCTTATTTTTATAAGTAAATTTTCTTATGAAAAATAAAAACATTATTTAACTCAAATAGATAACTCCAAGATCCTGTAACTTTAATTTTTAAGTGGAAATCCTTAAGAAATTATTTTATAATATTTCATAGTTTTTTTAATAATGAAATGTTTTTTTTTGTTTTTTTTCAAATTTATAGTTATTTCATGATTTTACTCTCCACACTTCCTTTAATCATCCTCTAAAATAATGGTATATGGGTTGCACAAGTAAATAGTTTTGTTATACTCTTATTTATTTTCATTTATAACATCCTTTCTAGTTTTTAACTGTTCAATTATCCTTTCACTTTACAATTTTTTGTTGTTCTCCTATTCATTAATCTCTTCATTCACATTCTTATCATCCATTTTTATCATTTTCCTCTCTATCTCACCCACTATGAAGTGTAATATTCTTTCCCAATTCTCTTTTATTTTTATTCATATTACCTATTAGTTTTTAATGTAATGAATTCATTAAAGTTTGAGAAAATTATGTTAATTAACACTTAATTTTTCAAAGAGTAGATTATTGATTCAACAGAGAATGTTCTTGGAATGAAATCCTAAAGTTGAGATTTTATATAAATTTAAAAATAATATCCCTGTGTAATTTTCTTAGTGTTTCTAGTGGTGGTTCAGGCTAGATTTCCTATGGTGGCTATTTAGTTTTAGTTCTATGGGTGGGTATAGTTTTAATAGTCCTAGGGCTTGTCTTTGAGGTGAATATTTGTGTATTACATGTATTTGATTTAAAATTTCACTAGATTACTATTTTTTAGTAGCTGATATTTACATTTATATATTATTTTAATGTTCACCTTTAATCATAGGTATTTTTTTAATTATTAGGGTGGGCAGTTATAGATTACAATATTATAATCCAAAGGGTGGTTGCCATTTTAACTGGCACAACATACTTAGTACATATGTATTCCTCCACACATCCCACAAGATTCTGAAATAGGAGTGGGTGTTAGTGGTTGAGTTTTATGTTCGGATTACAATTTACAATGAGCTGGATTGTAAGGGAATGTTTCCACATTATGGATTCATTTCCTTGGTGGACAAATATCACTTTTACAAAGTTTTTTATTGTGTGAGATCTCATTGATAATATCTCTTGAATCTTTATGAGATTTTGGTATAATTACTCTATTTAAAAAATAACTGATCATGGTTCTAGATATCAATTTTAAAACATATTATAATGTTTTAATTTACAATAATATAATAAGAGTAGGGTGTGGAAACATCCCTAACATCTCCTAAAATTGATCCCATACTTCAAAGATGAACTCTAAATCATTCTGTGTGAATTTATAAATTTCATTACATAGTTTACCCATTGTCACTAGTAAAAATTATTTATCCAAGAATAATTTTGAAATGATGTATGAAGTAGTGATGTAACCAACTAGTTATATATTGAGAATATATTTCACTCAGTATTTGAGTGAGACTATGAATTATATTTACCTTAAAATATTTTATGTCCATCTATTATATATGAGTCTATCAAATTTTTTGATAAGATTGGATATGTGACCTAGAAGATCCTCTTATGGAATGCCTTCAAATTTTTCTATGTTTGGAATCATCTAAACAATTATTGTTCTGATTATGAAAAATTACATGGATTGGGGGTTAACAAAGCTTAGGTGAAAATTATTTATGGATTTAAACCCATACACCAGGATTTTTATATACATTATAACTTAACATGATCCATCTTGGTGTTCCCATTGGGTTAATTTTCCATTAATTTCATTATTTTAAAGGTAAAAAAATTATCCCTTCCATGATTAATATTTAATGAAAGAAAATAAACCTCTAGATCTTGGGATTGTATTCCATCTATTCTCAATAATTAAATTTTTTTTATTGAGTGACTAAAATCCTTATTATAAACTTAATATACTATAATAAAAAAATGAAACTATTTATATACAATTTAAAAACATTAAAAATGATTTGATAAAATTTTTAGGTTAATTAAAATGAGGGTTTTTACACTTAATTTCATCAATAATCCATTGAAATTGTATTAAAAACATAATCATTTTTTTCAGTTTTGGTACATACAAAGGGATATAATATATTATAATAATATGTGATTGATCATTTACTAGATTACTAGGTAATATAACAATGTATTTATAAGTTAGGTTATTTGAGGAAAATGAATAAACTAAAAAAGTTTTATAAAAACTAATGATCAACCCAAAAACATTATATAATTAAAAGGTCCAATCTTAATTAAAAATAAAATAAATAGGAATGAAAATAGTCACACTATTGGAAATAAGATCTATACTAACGGTTTTGGTAAAATTGTTGGTATAGTTAACTAATTTGGACCTATACCAATGGTTTGGACAAAAACATTGGAATAGGTCACTTATATGGGTGTATACCAACGTTTTTCACAAAACCATTGGTATAGGCCACTAATATGGAGCTATACAAATGGTTTTGGGAGAACTATTGGTATAGGTACCCCCTATACCAACTGTTTTCCCAAAACCATTGGTATAGGTCCCAAAATCAATAACATATGCCAAGGGTTCTCAAAACCATTGGTATAGGTCTATAACAACTGTTTTGAGAATTACTGGTATAGGTATTTGTATTTTTAATAGGATCTTCTTATATAGGACATTAAATAAATCAATATTTAAAATAATTATGATAATTAAAATATTTATATTTATGAAATTATGTTTACAAAAGTAAGTTAGGTTAGTGGTTAGGTCGTTCAATCAAAAACCAGAGGTGCAGGGATCAAAACCAACCGAATGATTCTTTTTTGAATTACAAATACCAATGGTTTTATGGAACCATTGGTATAGATTTTCTTATTACTTATAAAAACGTTTTTGAAAACCATTGGTATAGGTATATACCAATGGTTATCTTAAAATCATCGGTATAGACTTATCCCCACGGCTGACTAGCCAACGGTTAGGAGGCCTATAGCAATAGTTCTGAACTGTTGGTATAAGGTAGTTTTCCAATAGTGTTATATGAGAAAGTTAATAAAAAAGTGTCAAGGAATGGTTTTCCATTAAAATATTTCACCTCATTTATTCATATATTTGTTTAATCAATTGACTGAAAGATTATTCAAAATTAACCAACTTCTTTATGATTAAATCCACTGATTGTACTTCATATAATCTAAATAACTTGATTAAAAAATAAACTAAATAAATAAAATTAATTTCAATATTAAATAAATACTATGAATTGAAATTAAATGTTTTATTATTTCCATCACATTGTATTCCATGACATTGTAAACCTTGTTGTCAATATATTATTGTGGAACAATATATAAAATTGAATATCAAAGTGACTCCTAATCAAAAAACTTTTTCTTGAATTAAATGTATATATAACTACACATTTTTTTGTGGTAGTTGGGGTTTATCTTAGTGGTAAGAACCCTATAATCCTACATGAAAAATGGGAGTTCAAAACCCATTAGGTGCAGGGACTATAGTAGTACTTTAGCGTATTGTAGCAATGGGAGCACTGTAGCGGTGGTAGGTCAATGTAGCGGCGGCATGTCACTATAGAGGTGGTAGGACACTGTGTGGTACTGCAGTAGCACTATTCATAGAATGGGCCTTGGGACAAATATTTAGACCTATGATCCATGTAATGGGCTAAAATTCCCACTGGGCCTTCGGGCCATGTAATGGGTCTCCCTCTACCCAATTAAAGAGGTATATCCTTTGCATTAATAATAAATGAGGCTTCGACCCCAACCTCTTAAAAAAACTACCCATTTTTATGTGTTTTATCTATTACTATTTAAGTATCTATCCACTAAATATCAAAGATAATTTCATAATAAATAACATAATCATCATAAGAACAAAAGAAAATCATAATAAAGGAAAAGAAATTGAAAATCATAAACAACAAAAAATAAAATTAACTAAAATTTAATTTATTATGATTAATAATTTATTCATTAAATAAAATTTATTGAATTTAAAGAAAGAAAAAATAACTAGAAATAACTAAAGAAATTCAGGATCAAGGATTGTAGTTACTAAAATTTGGCAGGATTCTAAAAATTTATACGTTATCCCACCTGATAAAAATGTGTTGTAAATATGATCATAGAGGGGTCATATATCAAGTTAAAATACTATATTTTTAGTGATGGATTCTATAAATGACTTGATATTCTTATATATACTCCAAAATGGATTCCTAAATGGGGTGGAATACTTTATCTCCTCATCATTATTGAATCATTATAATTTATATGAGATTAAACATGTGATAAAATTTAAGAAAAAATATCTTCTAATTTGATTCATAGTATCTAAAATAGCATGTTAATAATTAGAAATTTGAGTTCATGTTATGGTCTCCTAGATAAAATGTTTGGGTCAAATACAAGCATGGTCTTAAGTGTTTCCATTGATTTTCATAGAATATATATTGAAATGGATTGTTCTGAAAAATATTACTCCTCATAGTGGAAAATAAAAAACTATTTTATCCATCTATTTAGTTATCCATGCTATAGATTCATTTTGGTTATTCATTTTTCTCATATACCCCTCCAATATCGTTTATTGGGGTTTAATATGGAATAAATGATCAAAAAGTAAGTCATTCATTCCAAAATGATTCATTTGAGATCTAATGTAAAATTATATGACAAATAAAATTAAAATAATTACTCAAACACATTTATCAATATCTATCAGTTAAAAATAAATGAAAAACTAAATATAAAATGAATAATCATGTGTGTTATCTTAGACATGTAAGGGATGAGTATAATTTCTAATGGTATTTCTCTATAGAAATGGGATATTTAAGGATATTTAAAAGGGGATATTTGGTTATTTCAAGGGATGGCATGGCTAACTAGGTAACTCTTATATTATTTTTATGGATGAAGTGATGATTTCTATATTTGGAAATCATGGCTTTAAAAAATCCCTCATAGAGGTATTTACCCAACATGAAATTAGGAGTGGATAAATGATGAATGATTTGAAAAGTAGTTTCCATACCTCCTCTAAGTGCAATGATAATATAGATCACCACTAAAATTTTGTCATCACTTTCCTAAGAAGTATTTACCTTTATACTTCCTCATTGATTCACTATATTCACAAACTTTAATATATTAGAGTCCCTAATAAACTATTTAAATCCATATTTATGATCCTTTATAAAATTATTTGGTATCATCCATAAAAATAAAAATATCATTAGGTGAGTTGATGGAAGCTTTATAGACATATGATTGATAGAGGCATTAAAATTCAAATCCTAGAGGACATTATGCAGGACATGCGGATAAAGCCAATTAGGGATTAATTAAGGGAATTTCCATTTAAGACTGCTCAAATTTGAAAAATTATGGAATATTTTCAAACAAGATGGTCAATAATAGAATTTATATCTCACCATTTTATATCAACATAAAAATATAAATTCCTTTATTGTTTTACAAGACCTAGTGGATTGTGGAGAAAGAGATGACATCATTTTCGATAAAGAAAAATAGGCCAGGACCTGCCTCTTCATTTCTTGGTTTCTATCCCTAGGAATAACCTTTATTGAGGTAGTGATTCTACCCACTTACATCATTTTATATGAGATCTATAAGGGGATTTATAATGACATTAAAATTATTGATGATGATGTTTTTTTGTTTTTATATACGTTTCATTAGGGATTTTAATAACACCGAAACAAATTTTATAATAATATTTAAGTGGAAATAAGGTGGAGATCCTTTGGAACTCCCAAATCCGGATGAATATTTTATTTATGCTTTAGTGAGTTCATAACAATGCTTTACCGATTGAATTTGTGATTCAGTGAAGGGGTATTTAATTGGTTTCTATATTCTTTTGTTCTTAGCAAAAAGGTGGATATGGTGATTCATTTTTTTCCTTTTAGGCATATGGGGTTAATTTATTTTGAATATTATCATAATCCACCTTGGAATTTTTTTCCTATGATATATTAAATAAAAATATTTCTAAAATCATGGTTTAATAATAGTTATAGAATATTGAAAAAATACATGCCCTATGGTGCAGATTTTTTATTTTTCTAATGGGATATTTAGGAGACATGGAATAAATAAAGACATGTAGATTCAGAGGAAATTAGTGAATTTATTCATATAAAGATTCAATCGTATATCAATAACATGTAACTTATATTTAAGGGTAGGAGGAGTCATGTATCCCTATTCTATCTCTTAAAGTCTCTGATAAAATGGAATTTTCAACAAAAAAATATAATTGATGGCCACTAGGTTGGTTGGATTCTATAAGATTATAGATACAAGTAAATTATGATAGGAAAATACTCAAATTGGAACATTTTAAGTTTATAAATCATTTTCAATACAAAATACTCGATGGTTATATACATTTAGAAATTATTTTTTATAAGGTAATTCACTATTAGGAGAGACTTGATCCCTACTAGATGGTTTATCTATTTTTTTAAGAAATGACCCTATTATTTTCATAGATTGAGACAGACTCTAAGAAATTGGTCAAATTTTTTCATTTTATTAATAATATAATTAGTTCATTCTTATAACTTTCCTCTGTGGAAATTTACTATTGGTCCACAAAAATCTCAATCATCATACATGGAATAAAGGTAATTTGGTAACTGATAGTCTAGATTCATGGGTTCCCAATAAGAGTCTAAATATCTAACCTAATTTATATCTATTCCCCTTGAATTTAAACATGTGGTTATCATGGATTCAATAAGTCTTCAATATTTTATACCTCCATGAATGTTTCTCTATCTTCAGGTTTTATTACTTCTTCTACTAAAAAATAATTTTTAATGAATGCAGTAAGAAAGTACATGTGTTATAAAATGAATTCTTTTAACACCTTAAATTTATAAAATAATAATAATGATGTTTTAAAAGAATTAATTCACATTTTTTGATCACATTAATGAATTTATGATTAAATAACCCAATAAAACATAATATGTAATCTTTTCAAACATGTTCACCTAGAAAGATCATTTTTCCAAAATTTTGGAGATGGATTATGTAATCAAACCCAAAAAATCAGACAAAATAATTCCTCCTGAGTGAATATAAACCATCCCTTCATTTATCTATGTTTTCATCGAGTGGAAAAATATTATATTTTGGTCATCCTATATTAAATATGATGTACCTATACAAAAAAAATTAAACTATGGGGCTAGTTTTCTTGCACTCAACAAATTAATATCTAGAAACATAGTTCAAAGTTAAATCACATCCAATTTAACATCTAAAAACCACCAATTCATAAATCAATTATCTTTTATAAACACTCAAATAAATTTAATAAAAGAAGAAAACTAATCCAGATATAGTCCAAAATTAACCATTTAATTTATGTAAAACATTAATATAATTAAAAATATCTCTCACATATTTTAATACCAATAATACAATTTTTATAAAAAAAATCATTCAAGATAAAAAATATTTTACAATTCGAACGAAGATAAAGTGAATCCATTGACCTTTATTTTCTCTATTAAAAATATACTTCAATAATATAAACCATAATGAAATATACCAACACCTAAAAAATAAAAGAAACCCAATTTAAATTTTAAAAAAATATTTAAATCCTAGAGATTATTTATAAACCCAAACCAACTTACTAATAAGTTTTCGTATGATGACACATCTCCCAAAAAATGTGATTACCATATCAAAATCCCCTTAAACATTATAAAACCCCCATTTTTAAAAAGGAATGATCCATTCTCTTGAAACCCCCCTAAATACCCAATCCCTAGAGAAATAAAAATATGTTCGTCACAAAGGGAGTGAGGAAGGTGTGCGTGACACCCCCTAGTCACTGTTGATCTCAATATAATTTAATTTTCGTATATTTTAATAAAATTATAGGTCTTTTCATTTTGAAAATTATGAATTTTAATGTTTTACACTTTATTATAGTTTTCTCGCAATCATGGAAACACTTTTATAATGTTGGAAAAATTATTAGTGGGTTTTGTATGACTTTTTCTTGGATCATGAATCTGTGTGGGTATATAATTAGCTCTATGAATCTATTTTGTGTGTGGTGGTGGCACATATGGTTGTTGAAAAGTTAGAGGAAATATTATGGTAAAATACAGTGAGGTGTGAGGAGGTTCCATATAGTGGAAGTGGGTAGTTCATGCCATAGAAAATGATTCCATACTATAAAGTATTATGAGTTTTTATATGCATCCCATTGGACATTAGAAGTCCTATATGAAACAATTATTTTATCAATACTTAATGCATTCAAAAAATTAAAAAATAACTTTTTTAAACAACTATGTTATGCTACAAAGTAAGAAGCTACACCGTGAAAGTGGAAAACTTGGCATTTCGAATAACCCGGGTGACATGGCTTCATCTAAGATGTTTTGAGGTTATTTCTACCTATAATAAGAAATAATTTGAATTTTATGTCGGGTATTTAATGTAAAATAATCCAAGTTTTTTTTAAGTAAAGTATTGGAATTGGAAATTTAAATTCAAAACTAAATGTGTAATAATTGTGACTGCTATGTAGATCCAAATATTGAATGTGTGATAGAAAGTAGAAATTTTTGAGAGGAAGAAGAAATAGAATTATATAAGAGAAGATGATAATTTTTAAATATGTTGAAAATAAATAAGACTCTATGATTATCCAAGGTAGAAGAAATGGATAAAGATAAGAAGATCAAATTGGTTGTGTGATTGTATTGGAGATACAATGTGAAGAAGAAACATTCCCATGTGCAGTTTTAAATGTAAATTTTTTATTACTATATGATGTTAAAGTAAAGAATAAGGGAAACAAATCAGAACAATCAATGTAATAGAGGATGTATATCTAGATTAAGTCTCTTAAATTGTTATGAAAATTTATGTTTATAAAGTGCAGGATGTTCCTAAGCATAGTCAACATACTTATAGAAATGTATTTCAAGGTTATACATTTTTCATTTGTAATCACATATTTATTCTTATTGGTATTGTGGTATAATAGGAATCTATATCCCATAAAATACTATCCTTATCACATTAATATGTGAACCTTATAAATATGTTCTATTTCCTTATTTTGGGGTGTGTGTGGACGTGAATACATATTATATCACTACACATTAACAAGTTATAATTTTTTTCCTTTAATGAAACATGAAAAGTAATTTTTACCACTAACTGACTCCCCTTAGGGATATAACATAGATCCTATATGTGTATTCTTAAGTAGTATCATATCTTGGTTCCCTTCATTTAGGGTTTACTATTTGAAGTCTATCTTGAGAAGAATAATCATTCATTATTTTCTATTATCAATAATAGATAAATTTAATTCATTGAACATTAAAGGTACTCCCACATTTTTGAAATGTTTATCATTTTTGGAAATATATAATTTTTACATTTATTATCTAGATATGTTATAAAGCATCCAGAGGTCTCATTTGACGAATTTCCTCTATGTGATAAAGTTTCTACCAAATAGTGGTGAACACAATGAATATGGAAAGTGATATTTATTTTAGAAATTCGGTTTTTTACATTTTTAAAATTATATTTTAAAGGTAAAATTAATCAATATAGAAAAAGGAATTGAAGAAAAATGTAAGAATATCAATGAATGGAAAACCAAAGTGAAGTGAAAAAATTTATTGATTTGGGGAATTAAATATTAATATATTTGGATTCATGATGATGACAGAGTTTGAATTTTCTTCAAGAGGGTTAAAGAGATTATAACCATAAATAGATTTTATAGTGAGAAGTTGGAAAACCAATCCATTTTAGAGAATCTCTTGAGTGTATTACATGATATATTTTAGGAAAAAAGTATCTACATTTGAAGAAAATGATTATTGTGAACTATCTCTTGATGATTTCATAGTATTATTATTTATTATAAAATGAAGAAATATAATTCTATCATTAAAAGTGAAAAGGATGAAAATGATATTTGCTTTAAATTCTCAGAATAGGATAAAATTAACAAATTTATTTTTGAATATGATAATGATGAATATTTATCTTCAGGATCGTGTATAAATGTAATTTTTGATAAAATGATGTCTCTAATCTCTAAAAATTATATCAGAGGTAAAGGAAAGTTACTATTTAAATGTTTTAGTTTTTGGGTTGTTTAATATCTTGAATAAAACTATCTAAAACTGAAAGAATGTGAAGTTAGTGATGAATAAAATAAATGAAAAAGAATATATTGTCATATAAATTCAGAAAGTGCAAAATTCACTTCTAGATGAAATGTTAGGAATTTATCAAAGATGAAAAAGAATAATCTCATTTCAATTGTTGAATAAAGTGAAATCAGTGTTGAAGAAGAAGATTTTCATACTAAAAGTGATGTTGGTGAAAATGTTCTCCTTAGAAAGGGTAATGATGAAAATATCACTAGTGATAAAGGAAGAAATTATTGATAGGGTGATGATGAAACTTTGATTGAGTTTATATTGATGAGATAATTGAGATAATGTGTCTAAAAAATATGAAATCTTGAAAAATTAAATATGAAGTTGAATAAATATGACTTATCATTCAACAAAAAATAATTTTCTCATGAAGTATAAATATTTAAATAGCTGGATGATATTTTTAATCTAAAGAAGTTTCTTAATGATGATAAGACATTGGATATCAAGTAGTATAAAAATTTTATTGAAAAGAAGTGGGATCCTGATTTTTTTCAATAGATACCGATAAAATTAAAACAATAATCAAACCTATCTAGAATATATTTTTAGAATTCTATTAAAAAATATGTAGACATTTCTAACAAGAAATTAGAATTCGAATTTCAAAAATATACTTTTTAGGATAATTTTAACATTCAAAAGGATGATAAATAGTCAAAGAATATGTAGTTTATTAAAAAGAACCATTTTCTATCTAAAAAACTGATTTTGAAAATATAGAAATTCTAGAAATAAAAAAATTAATTAAAAATCATCTATAAATGAAGATTCAGTAAAATAAAAGAATAATTATTATATAAATATGACCATGTTATGAGTTCAAAAAAAATTATGGTTTGAAGTAGAAAAAGTCTTTATTAATTAGAATGATGATGGAAGTCAAGAACATAGTTCTTGATAGCATGCAGTTTTTAAAGAAAACTATTCTTTTTAGGGATATTGGTTTTGTTCTATAGGTTTTTAGTAATATGGAAAAATGTGATTGTTTAACCACCAACATTATATCATTACAATTGGTTTTTTGAAACATGGTTTGAGGGGGATTCAACATTTTGACAATAAGGATGTTTGGAAACAATATGTATATTCTAGAATAAATATATAGAATATTTGTGATTTACTTAAAGAAGTTTGTGGAAGGTGTGGCTAGTCAGGTCATCATGAAAATGAATTTAATATCCTTCTCCAATCTCAAAAAATGATTTTTAATTCTTATAGTATACGTAAAGAAATGATAAAACAGAATGTGAATGATTTAGTTGATGAAGTGGAACTTAATCCAATAAAAGTAGAATGTACATCAATCATGAATAGTGGATGGTCAAATCTTATTAAACGAGATTTTAAACTACTAAAACATTTTAAAAAGTGTTATAGTGGTTCGATGATTTTTTAAAATGATGGTTCACTAAAATTTATATAATTATGAAAAACTATTATTGTGAAGGAAAATTGGAAATCCCTAAACTCAATTTATATTTAGGGATTGAAAAATAATCTATTGAGTGACTCATATCTTTCTGATGAAGGAAATGAAGTGTTTTCCTAGAAGGATTGGTTCTTAGTAATAAATTTATAATTTAGAATAATTATGACCATATAAAATCATATTAAAAGAAATTTATTCCAGGTTAATGATGTTAAAAATACATGTTATTTATAAATAAAAGAGGACAATCAATTATAGAATTGATTTTTTGGTTATCTTGTACAAAATATATTTATTTTATTTCTCAAATAAATAATATTCATGATGTACCATTATTGAATTGAGAACATGATTTGATTTGGTCAATATTCAAAAAGGGTGTGATTGTTAACTCCTTCTATGATAAGGTTGATATTAAATCTACTCAACCATTTTATTTTATTCATTCAAATGTGTTTGGCCTCATGAGGAAACAATAAACCAATAGAGATAATTAATTTATTATTTTAATTTATGAATTAAATCTTATTACCTATGTTATGTTTATGAAATAAAAGAGGCTAAAAATGTTTAAATGTTTTCAATGAGCTGTAAAAAAGAAGTGTAGTTTTTCTATAAAAATGATCTGAATAGGAAACAGAACTGAGTTTAAAAATATGAAATTTGAATCATATTTGTAGAACCAAAGTATTCAACATGAAAATAGTGCACAATACACTCCATAAAATAATTGTGAGTCTAAAAAAAAGAAGATTTGTTTGGATGTTATTTCTTAGAAAATATTGTGAAAAGATGACACCCCACATTATTTTTGGATACAATCTATTTTAATAGTGGTTCATATCCAAAACTGTCATTTATAAAGGCCTAATTTAGATATTTTATAATAAAAAGGACTAATTTTAAATTTTCTTTATTTGATCAATAATCCTTGTGTTATCAAATTAAAAAGATAGAATCTTAGAATGTTTGAAAATTTAGAAGTTGACAATATCTTTTTTGGATATCCTTTAAATGGAAGTGGTTATAATTTTTTCAAAAAAATAAAGTCGAATGATCATTGACTATATCGATGTAAATGTTCTTGAATAAAAAAATAAAGGTGTTTCACATGATAAATCAGTTTTTATAAGTGATGATGTATGGTTTTTGTTAAACAGTATGCGAAAATTTCAAATAGAGATGAAAGTGTTCAATATTTATAGGTTGGGGAATAAGAACCAATCGTTTTAATTCATGAAATAAAATTATATTAAACTCATCCATGGATGAGAAAACATTTTAGGTCATGAAAAATCATTGTAAATAATGGATAGTAGCTATAAAATTATAGAACTATGATAACAACATCCAATACTTCATTGTTCTCTCAATATGATCCAAAATATATTGAAGAAGCATTAGGGCATCAAGAATTCGTTAATTACATGATTTTTAAATTGGAATAAATTATGATGAATAAGGTTTGAGATTTATTTCCCAAACTGGAATAAAATAATGTTCTTGGAAAAAAGAGGGTGTTCCCATATATTTTGAATGAAAAGTGAGATGTTGTGAGAAACAAATCAAATATGGTTTGCAATGGATATTAATTGGTTAAAGGAGTATAATTTGATGAGAAATGTTCTTTGTTTACAAGTCTTAATACTATTATAATATTTATTTTTATTGTTTTATAAAGGAAATATGGGATATTACAAATGGATGTTAAGTCTACATTTCTCAATTGTTTGTTATTAGAGTAGGATTACATTGATAAGCTATATGGTTTATTTGTTTGATAAAATGAGATTTATATATATAGATTAAATATTTATCTATATTGACAAAATAAATATCAATTATCATGGTATTATAATATGGATTTATTATTGAAGATATTAGATTCAAAAATGTAAGAGTGGACATCAATCTCTACATAAGATATGAAAAGTGGTATATCATATTGTTATTATTTATAAAGATGAAATAATATTTTCCTGAAATGATAAAGCAATTTTGTAATAGTTTTATAAAGAGATCATGAAATTATTTTAAATTTTTATACTAGAATAAATTATGTACTTTATTATGTTAGAAATATCACAAACTAAAGATCACATTTTTAATTCTCAAGAGATTTATGCTGAGGAACTCTTGAAATTATTTGTAATGTAATATTTTAATTATCTTTCCAAACCCATTTTAGTGGGAAAAAATACTTCCATAGATGATGATATAAAGTATGTTGATCCTATGTTTTTCAAAAAAATTATTATATTTTTGATATATCTCACATATTCAAGGTTTGATTTAATTAATTTTGTTACAATTTATTCTAGGTATCAAATGTCAACAAAAGAGTCCCATATTATGGATAAAAAATAATCCTTGGATATATTAAAGGAATTATTGATTTTAGGTTTTATTATTATAACACAATAAAGTTAGATATGTTAGGTTAGTAAAATAATAATTATGTATGTTCTGTTGATGAATGAAGATCCCCATTAAGTGGATTTTTCATCATTGGAGAAAGAAGTGTTTTTTGGAAAACTAATAATAATATTTCTATGAAATTAATCAAATTTGAGGTCGATTAAATGGTTTCAATGTATGATAAAACTTAGTTAATGTGGATAATGTCCCTACCAGAAGATTTAATGGTTTTGGTAAACCTGAAACTTCTTCTTGGATGTGAAAATAAAAGTGATATAAATTTGGAAAATAATCATATTAAACATTCATGAAAAAAAATATTGATACTAGATATCACTTTTTAAAGGATATTGTGGAGATGAATGAATTGATTATGGCTTATATTCTTATAAATGATCATATTATTGATATTTTCACTAAGTCAATATCAAATAATTTTTATCATAATATAAAGTTAATGTTGGTAGTGAAACGTCTCTTGTATCAATGATATGTTATGATGTGAAAGTCCAAAATCTCATCTTTCCTTCATCTATTGTAGTCAAGGGGGGAGAAAACTGAAAATATAAATCTCTTAACATTTATTCCATATAAAAAAGTAGAATCTATCTATTCTGAGAGTATACATTGATATTTTCTATCACTATTCAAGGAGAGAATATATTTTGGGGGAGTTTTTAAAGGGTAGGGATGATATTTTGGCATTGTGAATGTCTGTGAATTGTTATAATAGTTTATTCAAGTGAATGTAAGAATTTATTTTGTTTTATTTTATGTAAATTCAAAGGTTATGATAAATTATTGTTTATGATCTTATTGATATATTTTTAATGGGGAATCTTATCATCAAAAAGTTTTATTATGTTTATTTTTTAAGAAAAATTGAATATAGATCATGGCTTATTGATTGAAAAGTGTTATTTAATCAAGGTTCTTATTTTCTACAATGAGTTTTCTCAAGTAGTACACAAATTATTGAATTGTTATCCATTGCTAAGAATTTTTAATTTAGAATTTAATAATGTTCCTTGATATTCAACATTATCAAAAAATTTAGATTATTGAGACTAATATATGTTAAGATTTATTTTGAGGAGCATTCTGGACAAGATAAGGGAGTGAATTTTATTAATTGGATGGAATTTTTATTCTAATGCATAAATCATTTTCAAACACACATTTCTTATGATATAAAAATGTTTATAGACTAATTCAAATGGTGTTTTTAATGGATTTCAGGGCATATATATCATAAATGGGGTTCATGATGCTAAATATTGATGGAAAATATTTCATGTGGAAAATAATGGTTTGACACCTTCGAATATGGTGTAAAAATAAGGATTGTGTTGTAAAATTTGTATTACTTTGTAAACGAGAATATATTGTTTTTTGGGTGGTTCTACTTATTTGAAATACACTAAACCATAATGAAATTTCTATGAATTAAAAAATTATAAGAATATTTTCTATGTCTATGGATATTAATAACCTATACAACATAATAGAGTCACCACATTTCAATGGTGTTGTGAAATACTTTCCAGGCCATGGAAGTATAACCATTCCATATAGGAGAGTAATTATAGTATTTTAGTGTCTCTAAAATTTTGAAGGATCATGTTTCACAATTGATTTATGATGTCTTAAGTACGTATTTCACACCATATGAGAACATCCACGATAAAAATGTGTATGAGTGTTTATTTCAATGATATTTTTCTTTAGAAGATGTAGACACTATAGTTACTACACCACATCCTGATATGTTTGGACTGCTAAAAAATAACTTTTGTGAACTATTATGTTATGTTGTAAAGGAGAGGCTACATGGTGAAAGTGGAAACCTATGAAGCTCTAACATCCCTGATGAGTTGGATTAATTTAATAAGTCCATTGGTTATTTCAATAAATAACAATACCAATTCAAATTTTATAATGGATATTTATTGGAATATTATCCCAGGTCTATGTTTGAAGAAGATCGTTTGAATTTGAAATTAAAATTCAAAAATTAATGTGTAGAAAATATTAATTTTGTGTAGATATAAAGATAATATGTGTGATAGAATGTAAAAATGTGTGGGAATAAGAATAAGGATGAGGAGAAGGTAAGATAAGGTATGATGTTTTGTATATGTACAAAATGAATATGATTATTTAATTATCCAAGGTAGAGGAATTTAATACTGATAAAAAGATCAAAGTTATTTTGTGAATGTATTGGGAATAAAAATTGATGAAGCAACAAGCCCCTATAAAAGATTAAAGGTAGAGTTATGACTTTTTTTGTCTAAGTAGAGAATAATTGGAAGAAAAAAAACACACTCAATAATATGGTGGAAGTCTAATTGGTTGAATTCTCTTTAGTTTTTAATAATATTTTTTTATAAGGTGTATGATGAATGTGTGAGGTTGATATAGAAAAGAATATTCAAGAGATATATAATAATAATTTTTAACATTATACCATTCTCTTTTGTACCTAGGTGATGATTATAGTGTGTAGAATGATCATAGAGGAATACATATCACACAAAGGACTAGACTTCTCACATTGAGAGGTGAAACATGTAAATTTTTTATGTCTCCAAATGTTAGAGTGAGTGTGGATTTGAAAATATATTATATCACTACATATTAAAAAATTATGATGGTTGTTCTTCAAAGGAACATAATATAAAATTTGGATAAAATATTTACCCCCTCCTCTATCCCCCACCTTAGTGATCTATAGAATATTTTGTTGGTGGATTCCCATAAAATATTTTTCCCAATACAAGTTCCAAATAAATAAAATAATATATATGATATCGGACTATAAATTAATTTTTTAAATATTCCTTCTAATAGTAAATAAGTGTTATTTTCTAAACAAAAAAAAATTGTCCCATATCTTGATATTTTATGAATAATATAGTTTTTACGTGTCTAGTTAGAGTATTAATGGACTTATAAAAGTTCAACGATAATACATATATGATTATAAAAGTTCTTTGAGTGAATTTAATTTCCCATGATATCCTAATGAGTATATGATATATGATGATAAATAAAATATTAAATAGTTTCATTTGGTTATCATTAAAATTCAGTATCACTTCTTCTTTAAGGATTATTCCTTTGAAATTACATATTGAATTGCACTGGATATCCTCAAAGAATTTATGGTATGTTAGTAAAGTTAAATGTAAAGAGTAACATTATTTATTGATGAAAATTGGACATCAATTTATCTTTAAATAGTTTAATATGTTATGGTAAAATAAAATATAAGTAGTTACATTATTTTAATGAAAAAAATTCATGGTAGAGTGTTTCAAGGATGATAATGGTGAACCTATAAATATTTATATGTAGACAACTGAATTAAACATAATAAAATTTGATGTTTTGATGTTATGATGTTTTTAATATGTTAAATAAGTTTAAAAATTAGTAATATGACTCCTAAGTCTCACTATTATTAAAAATTTCTTTCTTTATAGATATTACTCATGAAAAAAAGATTAGTGGTAATGTTTTATGAGATGGTCATTAGGTGATGTGATAGGAATCACATATGATGTAATGAGTTATTAAAACCCATGAAATGGTAACATACATAAGGATGATCTATTATATTATCATATGTGATATGATATATAGGAACTTTTAATGGATTTTTAATTATTCATAAAATATTTTATGACTATTAAAATGAATCATATATAAAAGGAAAACAACAATTTTTCATTCATTCATGTTGGTTTCCTATGTATATAAATATTCATTTCATAAAGTGTCATGATAATTTATCTGTCAATGTCAAACTTTAATTTATCCCTAACTAATGTTCATCATGGATTATTAAATATTGTGATGAAATAGTAGGGTTAGCATGAATGGGACTCTAATATATATATATATGTGTGTGTGTGTGTGTGTGTAATATAATCTTGAGCCGAAAAAGTAATGTGATTCATTGTTTACACTAGATGACCCATATATTATACTACATTGAGTGTCGTACACGATTTCTTTGGTATACTAGGCATTATTGGATCATATTTGGGTCATTATTACCTAAGTAAGGTTATATAACTAGCATGTGAACCATAAAACCTTAATACCATACATACACAAATCTACATGCTGACTTAGCTTATATAAGGGTGGTTGGTTTGTTGCAGATCATGTCATCGGTTATGGATTAAATAATATGGTATTTTTCCTCTCATATGAAGAGTATGACATCTAGTCTCTCGATTGAGAAAGATTGTGGGAGTGTTAATCCATTACTATATATATATATATATTTGGATGAGTGATAGGTGATGTACTCATCAATGTAAATGAATGACATCTAATGTATTCATCTACCCAATCAGTCTATACTCTTAGAATCAAAAGCATATGACTAGGCTTTATGGGATTGACAAGATCTGTATCCTATGTTCACTCGATGCCCTAGAAAAATGTAAAATATGATAATTCATGTTTTTATATGATGTTGACTAGTGTAGAGGGTATGGAGATACATATTTTTGATGTACATCACACCATATTCCTTTAACCCATATAAATATAGAAATTCATATTTGTTTCCAATGTTATAGAGGCTCATGGGGTCACAAATTATGGTTTCGTTAATGGGGATTGTGTTTGACACATAGATCTACTCTAAAAGTGTTTTATAGATAATTATAAAATATTTTGTATGGGTATTCAAAAGGTATTACATATGATGTGATACAAAGTGAAATAAATGATAGATTTTGAAAATATTTTTAAAATATATCCAAAATATTTTTTGGATATGATTTCATGAAATATTGAATATGATACCATATAATATGACATGGTAAAAAATTATATTATCCATTAGTGAAGGTTGGAGATTTAAGGGGACATTCTCAAAGCCTAATATGTATGTGTATATCGAAGTTGTATTATGTTTCATGATAATAATGATTTGAATGCATTATGGTTAGGTATTTTTCCACTACTTATGGATTCTATCAATCATCCACATAACTTATCATTTACTATACTTGGTTATGTGATGAATCATTTAGTGGAGAATCATTTATGAAATGAATTCATGTATGGGTCATAGTATTTACCCTTTCATTATTAATTCATGAGTAAATAAAGTGGTATTTAAATAGTTTCACCTATAGTCTATATATATCATCCATGCAATAACAAAATATGGTGTGTGAGTTTCTTATGTTGGGCTAAAGTTCTTTACTGCTTGAATTTAATTTCTCTTCCAAACTCACATACAAAGTACTAGAACACTATTTTAAGATAAGAGATATAATTTAGATACCTTTAGTGATCTCTCTCAAACCCATGTATTGGTGATCAATAGAGTTGTTGAAGGTCGTTCAGTGAATGTTATGGAATATTTATAGTTGTATTCATTTCAGTTTTCATGTGTATTTTTCACTTTTCTTTCATTGAGATAATCTATTAAGGAAATTTTTCATTTTTTCATTTTCTAATAATCATTTTTTGACTCATTTAAATTCCATAAACTATACCATAAAGAGATAAATATTATTAGTAAAAAATATAATAGAATAAATTCTATATAATTTCAACACATACTGAATATACATATAAAATAATGTATACCATGTCATTCTAGTCATAAAATAGTGAATATGATTACTCATGGGTAGATAAAGTATATAAATATAGAAAACAACAAAAAATAATAAAAGACAACACCAAGGAACCACCCATCCTATCTACAAATTTCTGAAATCTATCCCATGCACTGTCTACACACTCTTTTCTATAGACTTATGAATTTTGATCCTTTTCCATTGTCTATACCAAAATCCCTAAAGTATGAATGAATCTCAGAGATCTCATTTAAAGAAATATTATTAACTCATTAAGCCACCAAAAATAGTGTCCCAAGCTTATATACATATGTATAACGATGTATGAAAAATTAAATAAGCCATAGTAAATCATAATAAAAGCCCCACTCCACTCGAGATTAACTAGCCCTAATTGAGTCTTTACTAGACTCAACCAATAATATAGTGTAATGATACATTCAATGTATCTATTCCAGATAATCCCTTTTCCTTTTAAGTATTTCACACCACGTATATTGATCAGTTTCACACACAGCAATACAAGATACACCGAAAACATTCCAATGGAACAACATTAGTGCTACCTTTGTAATTTTTAAAGGATGTATTTGATGGAAACCTTTAATGTATAATCATTTGAGGATTTTTTGTTTTTGGGAGGAAGTTTGAATGATTCTGAAATTGTTTGAATAGACCCTAGTTTTTTTAAGTAATTCTTGGGTTTTATGAAGATTTTTGGAATTCTGGATAGAAGCTTAAATTCTGCTAAGTAATTCTGTGTATGAGTCATTTTGACAATGTATAAGTCATACAAAATTGTATATGAGACATCATAGAGGATCACATGACTTCATATAAAGAAATAAGAACATTTTAAAAAATATTTGAATTAGTATATGAGTGATTTGGAGTTGTGTATAAGTCAAATAAAAATGTGTCTAAGTCATGACCTATGCACAATAGATTTTAAATCTTCATTGGGGTCATTGGAAGAAAAGGTAATGGGTTATTGAAAATAAAAAAGAGTGTATGAGTCATTTTACTTTTCTCTATATAATTTATTCACTCATATAATGATCTATGTATATGTTATCACAGACCCTATATGAGTAATTCGACATTATGTGTATAAGTTATTCATAGAGAACTTCATATTTCACCAATATAGAGTTCATTTTTTTATGATTAAGTTTATCTCTATATGATTCAATCCTTGTAGAAATTATATTAATTCATGTATAAGATAATGTGAGTCTCCCAAATTGTAAGTTCCATTGAAAAATAAATTAGATAATTCTTGAGACACTCTTCAATGATTACAAAATCATATTTAAGATATGATTCAAGATCAATCATGTGATAAATTAAAAAGAGAGATCATTTCTAAAGTTATTTTAAGATTATAATACACTTTTTTTAAACACCAATTGTGGTTGACGTTTTATATATTGAATGTGATTATCTAAAAAATATATCAAATATTTTGTTGGCGTGATATTGTGTTTTTTAAATTTTCATAGTGACATTAAAATCATGATATGATACTAGATGAGATATGAATTTTGATTTTATAGAGTGAGCTATGAAACCAATTGTAAATGTATTGTGATTTGTTTTTTTATTATTATTAAAAAGATAAAAAATATGTGAATCAAAAATGTTCCTGTTAAATGAATAAGATAACACATATGGGTAATTTGTTAAATCCCAAATCCAATTTTATTGATTTTTTTAAGGTGATCATCACATTGTATTTTTTTATAAAATTTGGATTCATTAATGTTGAAGATAAGCAGACGTACAAATGTGAAGCAATGTATCGAAGTGGTCAAGCTAGAGCTGGTTTCCATCAAAAGGGCCAGAGGCCGCCAGCTGATGGGAAACATTGTTTACTTCCCTTTTGGTAAAGGAGAAGGTGTAGCTTCAAAATCCTTGACAGGGAGAGAGGATTCTCCTGATGAGGGATCCAAAGGACTATAGTCTTCTGTCGTTATGGTTGATATCATTGATTATGGTGAGGCAGTATGATTCAATGTTGATTTTATCCCATCCATGATCTTTAGTGAGCATCATACCGATGAGATAGAGAACTAGTAATTAGATATGTTAATTCAATATATAAAATAATATTCGGTGATTATGGGTATACACCCATGTGAAAGGTGATATAGGAAATATATTGAGCAATCAATTTTCCTAAAAGAGTTACAATAACTCTCCAGAATACAAATTTGGAAATGAATTCTATAAATAAATAAATTCTAGAATATTTTAGTTTTCCTTAATTTGAGGATTTTTAAAGTGAGAGAACTAGGAATTATATGGTATTTAAAATTGAAGTAAAATATTGCTTCCTAAATTGAGACCTATAAGAATAAGTTTTTATTGATAAAAATAAGGGTTCTATAATAGAAAAATATATCATCATGATTTGAAATTTAGATAAATATTTTTATTGTTTAAAACAGTACCCTAGAGCATATTACTCCTGAAATGATGGTTGCATTATGGATGTGGATTTTTTTGAAGGAATGTTTGATTGCAACCTATGTGCGAGGGAGTAATATGTTGGGACTCTAATTGATATTGTATATATTAATGAAATTATATTTAATGTTGGGTAAGAGTATCTCTTTGAATAATTTTCAAAATAGTTGAATTCACATTTTGATATGTATATGTTAGATAAAGTTATATATTTCTTGGGACTATAGATCACTAAAATTAATTACTTTATTTTCATATCCCAATAGAATTACTTCAATGAATTATTGAAACAAATTGATATAGATTACTGATAAGAAGTACATATTCATGTTGAAATTAGTACTATGTTGGCCAATGATAGAGCATGAATCATTGTGAATTAAAAATATTTTAGAAGAACCATTGGAAGTCTATTATATCTAACTACATCCAAAGTAGACATTTTTTTTGGTATGAATCTATGAAAAAGTTTTAAGAGTGATCCTTAATATTACCATATACTAGAATCTAGGATAATATTTATATATTTCAATGTAACTCCTTAATAATTAAAACTTTATAAAAAAAATTATCCATATTTTTTGGGATATGCAGAGGCTGACTTGGTAAGAGATTGTACTCATTGGAAGCCAACATCTGATTGAGCATTTTTTGAGGTGAGAGTTATGTGAGTTGGCATAGCGAGAATAATTTATAAGTTTCATTGATTATACTTGATGTGGTGCATATTTTAAGTATACATTCATGTACCCATATACTATGGTTTTATGTGAAGTCGGTATATTTGAAGGTTGACTTTGAGAATCCATTGAATATTGATTTTTATAATCAAAGTTCCATTGACCTTTCCAATCATATAGTTCAAAATTCAAGATAAAATCACATTAAGATCGAATTTCATTTTATTAAAGATAAAGTGGAAAATAATGATGAGAAACTTAACTAAATTAGCACAAAATATCATTTTCTGTATATTTTTACAATGGAAATTCTAAGAGAGAGTAATAGGCATGAGGATGGATTTCTTAGTCTCTGTAGAACGCATTGTACGCGCCACCACAAATTATAATTTTTCTCTTATTATAGTGTATAAAATTTCTCTAGTGGTCCCAATAGAACTAGACATCTCCCCCTCCCAGGGCTTGGGTCGTCCAGCAGTGGTGCACTCTCCTTCCCGATCTCCAACTCCCCACATCCTAGACCCTAATCCTCCCCCAATACCATTGCTGAGTGATGTCCTTCTCAATCCCTCCCTAGCTTATCCTCTATTCACTCAGGTGCATCTTTCCTCCTCTAGAGCATTCTCAGTTAATAAAACCTCTATTCTATCCCTCCCGGCTTCTGCGTTAGTTCTCTTCATGTAGACTCTTATGGATATCATAGAAGCGTATATTCTATCCTTAGCCCTATTTCAGAACGTTATATCCCCCTAGGGGATGTTTAGACCTACAAGGTTTTTAGAGTTATAAAAGAATTATTTTTCCATCGTGCTATAATCCTATGAAGAATGTATCCATGATTTTTCAAGGAGCCCCATGTCGATCAACCGGTAAGGGTTTCACCTCTCTCATTGTTCAGTAGAGGTTCACCGGTGTAGGGAGTCCCCCTAGTCGGTGGTTTGGATTAGACTCCACATTCTCCCACTCCCCTTATTGAACCCTACTTTCTAGAGTTGATATGAAATTTTCTCATGGATTTACATTATTCTGAAAATGGTACCCTCTGGCTAATGGATTCCTCTTCACCTCAGATCTATGTCATAATGGACTTGAATGTTCCCCCTCCATTGTAGTTTCTACTCTGGATCTATGGAGTATATGAATATAGACAACTAGTGATTTATGCCTCATCATCTGGGTTCTACTCTTATTTTCACATCCACAGTCAACTTGTTTCATTATTCTGTTAGTGTTTTTCATCATCAAGGTAGAAACCTCACTCTACCAGAGGAAAATCTGCAGATCAGGTCAGAGTCTCTGTTTGTCCATCAGATAGAGCACCCTAGCATCCTGGAGCACAAGGCTCTAACATCTCATCCCTTCCCCCCACCTCCTTCCCATATCCCCAATTTCCAACTAAAATAAACATTTTTTCCCTTGGATCCCCATGCATGAACATTATCCCTTTCTACTCAATGATTCCTACTCCGCTGGTTATCTACTCTCCACCCTATGACTCCTACCTTTTTTAGATCCTATGCAAAGGGAAAGTGGTCACATCCCATGGTTCCTCAAACTCCTTCATTGTTCCTCATGACCTCAATCCATTAGTATGTCCCCTATATGTCCTTCCCCCAAATCCAGACATATTACTGCTTGTGCGATGGAGGATTTTGACCAAGGGGTAAGAGATCGATATCCCCAACTACATCGATGGATCTCCTTGTTTCCCTGTTTTATCGGAGAGCTCCTCAATTACCCTACACAAAAAATTCAATGTATTATCATATTTTATGGACACTGAGATGCTCCAATAACTGGTGTAGGAATATCGTACAACAGTATCTACACATTGGTAGGAAGTGGTTGGTTCTCCAGCCACCCTTGATATTGCTGCTATTGGAATATGTACGAGATCCTGAGATAATAAGCTATCATCCTTTTCAAGATATTGTACTAGTCATCTTTAAGAACCTAGACAAATTTTGGGCTCACCATATTCCCATGACCACATTAATGTTTTATAATTCCCATTTCTTGGGTGACTAGGTGAGGATATATTTCCTCTTATATGAGGCATCCAAAAATAAGGCATCTGTTGTGGAAGTCTTAGAACTGAAACAATGTTGCTCTATAATTATGGATTTTGTTAAAGAATTAGTAAGAAGTCCATCATGCATGGGGAGCCAGATAATCTCCACATATATATTTTCTATAATTCTCACACCATGGTGAAGAAGAAAGTTTCTTCTAACCAATTTAACTCATTTCAGATCGTGGATGGCACCGTTGTTTTCCTCTTCTATTTTTCTTACTCCAAAGGTGACTCTAGGATGATAGACTAGTTAAAGAGGGACCATAGATCCTTCAACATGTTGACCTTATCTTGTATGGTTGGGAGTAATTTCAACACCATCATGTACACATTTGAGAATAAGGGAGATAGTTTTAACTCTCATAGGGACAATATGGAGTTCTCTCCCTTCACTGCTCGAGAGTGACTCTTTGACCTAGGTTTCATGGGAGAAAAATTCAGCTGGTGTAACAACAAGAGAGGCATTCATTGAATGTGGTGTAGGTTTCACTAGTTACTAGAAAACTTTCATTCCATATTTTATATCTCTAACATAGAGGTTACTCACCTAGTTCGAGCATTGTTGAACCAATTTCCCCTTCTTATTAGCCTCAAGCAAGGTTACATTAGCATAGGTCACTCATTCTTTACCAACTAGTGGATGCATCACCATAATTTTCTTCCAATGGTGCGTGAGTCTAGGGTAAAACCTATCCTAGGATGTTTATGGATGAACTTTCATAGAAATATATAGAAGATAAAAATAGATCTTGCATCTAGTGATAACAACCTCTCCTATGTCCACCCAACATTAGATTATATAAAGATCAAGATCAAAAGTGTATAAGAGAGTCATAAATAGTCTTAGGATGATGAAACATTTATTTTCCTTGGTCATAAAAATATTCAACTCAATTTTATTATAATTGAATAGGATTGGAGTCTCCATGAAAGTGTTAGAGTCACCTTTTTTTAACAAGGTAACTGTAACTCATCTTTTTTCTATGCATGCTTGAAGGAATGACATTGTGGATGTGTTCCTAACATTGGGATTGATGTAGGTTAATTCAATAGTAACATAAGGGTGATTAGTGGTATGGTTTACTCTCACTTTAATTCTATTCTCTATGAATCTAACCCATTCATGTAATAAGGGTAACCTGACATCCATGCCAAGATCGCCAAATATTTCCCTCAAGTTGTCTATTCTCAAACAAATTACATCCTCCAAAGTACCCCGGATGATATAGATGTGTGGGATATCATCCAAAATATGAACCAAGAGAGCTCTAAAGGGATATAAGTATTCCCATGGTCCTTTTATATGGAATCCTATTATATTATAAAAAAAATATGGTGGAATATATCCATGATTTTTTTCCAGGGTTATACCCTTCCTGGGGTTGCCTATTCCACCACTATGGTATTAATTCCCAAGAACCAGGACCCATATTCCATTAGAAAATTCATACCTATCAGTATGTGAAAATTTTCCTACAATATTATAGCATCCAACATGAACATATGACTCTCCCACTTCATTATTTACTTGTTTTTGGAGGATCATCATGCCCTTATCAAAGGTAGGATAATTCAAGGAGCTATTGGTATTTCGCTTGAAATGAGTAGAGATATCAATAAAAAGGTAATGGGACATAGTATTATTTTTTAACATGACATAGAAAACTCCTATAACTATATTTAATTTATTATTTAGGTAATGTGATGCATGGGGTTTTCAAACTGGGCATTAGAATTATTCTTTTTACGCTATAGCTTGACCTACTTCATAATTGTTTTCATGGGGAGGCAATGTGGTTTTATCAAATCTATTAGAGGCATAAGGGAAGGGGTGCATATCCCCTCCCCCAACATCTTCATTATGGGTAAAAATGATCTTAATAGGTACGTGGCATCTTATATTTAGAATTAATTGATCGATCCATTATATTGTAGATATTACTCTAGTGGGGTGTCCCACCTACTATTTACTAATGGAATGGTTTTTTTATTAATGGATGGAGCTCAACTATCTATGTACATAACATCATCTTGTAAAAAAAATGTAAATGGTGTGTAAAAAGAATTAACAAATTAAAAATGTTGTGTA
The DNA here is from genome assembly GCA_963277665.1 of Viscum album. NCBI lineage: Eukaryota > Viridiplantae > Streptophyta > Magnoliopsida > Santalales > Viscaceae > Viscum > Viscum album. Next base: position 509,047,345 of record OY728142.1, on the reverse strand, counting down.
ATCTTCCCTTCAAATTGTCCAAAAGGTGAAGGATCTAGATTGAGAACATTTTATGCATTCATAAATAGAACATCCCCATGTATTACTTGGGATCTACCTTGGTTATGGGTATAGAATGAATTATCCACTAAAACAACATACTCTACAAAATCACCAATCACATTACCAATTGGAAAAATATCTTTTTGTCATTTGGTGGGGGGATTACCCTCATCAATATTGTGTTGTCTTAAATTCCCATGCATATCTTAGCAGTGCTCAAGGTTCCTAATAATGCTATTAAGGATATTGATAATATCTTATGCCACTTATTTTAGGAAGCAAATAGGGACGTGTATTTCCACAGGTATTCCTAGTCTAAACATTCAAGGCTAGTGATGCATGGATGGATCAATTCTAGGAATGTTAAGGATGAAATATACTCTCTCCATTTGAAAATGGCATGGGAGGTAATTTAATGGCGTTCCCTTCGGAGCATGCTCATTATAGGAATCAATGTTAATGTTTTGAGATCAAGAATCGTCCATCCCTCTACCATGTTTAACTCTCTCAAATTATATATCCTACAACTATAAAATCTCTCTGGGTGGATCCTAGATCATAGGAAATCAACTTTTTGGATTGAAATTGGGTGGGGTAGGTTCTTATATTTCTTGGATGCCCAATTCCAGACTTTTCCTTCAAGTAATCCAGCATCCAAAAAAATTTCATCAAAGCGATCTTGGACCCATCCCAGAAATAATTCATCAATAATGTTAGGATGGGGGATGTTCCAGATAGGTGTGTCTTTAAGCGTAACTAATTTGGAATTTTTAAGCAAAGGCTTGCTGAAATGTGATGAGGCCTCTTAGGCTAGTAAATAATGGGAAATTAATATATGGTTGAATGAAATCCCTACAAGATTTAATGACTTAGTGTATAGAATATAGATTCATGTTCTCCCTAAAGATGCATCTTCCCAGGGTAGGTGAGTTTTATTAGACTTTAAACACTCATGTTTCTCGTTTCATAAAGAGGAATACCGCCTATTGATCTTCTATCATAGTTAGTGGGAAACTCAATTATGTATAGTTTTGGGTTAGTCTTTTGGTGTATCTACATGTGGAAGAGTCCACAGAGAAGTTCATAATGGGAAATATTTTGGGTACTAGATGCAATAATTATGAATCAAAGGCATGAGAGCTTTTCCTGGAGGTTAGGTGATGGTGCATCTGGGAAGCAAGGAACCAATCCTGCCACAACAGACCTCTCTCTTTAGGTGGGGCCTTGGTGAAGAGAGAGAAATTAATGGTCATGGAACTTTCCCAACTTACCAAGATTAAAGAGTATGAAACATCTTTCAAGAGATACTTGGCTCATAGATAGTTGACAATTCAACCTCTCCCACCACTATTTAGACATTGGGTGTTTTTGTCCCCCCACCCCTTGGGAGGAAACATAATGTCGAATGTTCATGCACACAAGGTAGTATGTAGGGGAATAGAGTGGTGAATGATTAGATTGTCTAAGTGGTGTTTTCCATCATTTCATTCTAGGGGTGTGGTGAATCTCATGAAGATGAAGGAAGGGAAGTCCTTTAGGGTCGTGAAATGTTCGGTGTAAAGATCCTCCCTTATTAATTTGTCAATACATATTCAAAGATCCTTTTGAAATCCTGTAAATACCCCCTTCTATACACTAACACATCATTTCTTTAATCCCAAAATGTATTTATATATCTTTTCCTAAGACCCTAAGCTCTACCATACATGGTGTGAATGTAATCATGTGGATGACTTCTTTGAGTCTCAGGATTTGTAGGAGCTCCCTCTCATTGAATTATCTAATCATAGTTCTTTTCACCTGGTGGTATAAACCTTTTTATAGGATAATATCTCAACCTCCACTTATTTAGGCCCCCAATACTACCCCACTATGTTATTTTTCTTTGTGAATAAAATTTATAGTTAAGTAAAACACAACTTTCTAGAGAGAGCCTTGAGGAGTTAAGGATGAAACTGAATGTTCATACTTTACCTCACATTTGAGGGATTTAAGATACCCCAATAGGGATTTTGATTATGTTTTCAAAGGGGGAGAAGTATCGGCACAACTCTTTATCAAAGGGTAAGTCTAAGCTACTTGTTAATATGAATTTGTGGTTATTGTTATGTGGGGAATAATTTTCAGTGTGAATTGAGGGGGAATTAATATATGTCACTTTCCCAAAATTTATTATAAATGATAGATGGAATTCTCACAAAAAAATTACCTTATCCAATATGGTGATGTCAATAAACTTCTCATATGATAAAATCTATGAATTTATAATTCTGGTGATTTTTTTGTATTCTAAAACTATTGAAAATATAACAACAGTTGAGTGATATTGACAACAAATATCAAGAGGGAGGTTAAAGTTACCTCTAAAAAATTTTAAGGTTATATCTGTTCTCAAAATTGAAAAGAGAATCATTAGAAGATATTGGGACTTTTTTGGAGCCTATTTGAATTTTTTTAGAAGCTTTGAAATGCTCAGGATGTTTTTTAAGTGATTATAATGTGTTTTAAGGTTTTTTATAGTTTTTAATATAAGATGAAATTTTGATAATAAATTATATGTATGAGTTATTCGGGCTCTGTATGGGTCACTAATCATTTCATATGATCAATCAAAGAGGATATTTTGACTTTTTAGAAGTCAATGAGAACGTTTTATGTGTCATTTAAATTTTTTTATTAGTGACATGAAGAAATTTATGTGTCAATTGAAATTTCATATAAGTATGGACCTATATAAAAGTGATAATATATATATATATAAGTAATTTAATGAATATGTATTGATTTTTTAACAATGTAAAATTGTATATGACTAATTTCACTATGTTATGTATGATTCATTCACTCATACAATATTCTACATATGAGTTTTTGGGGACTCTGTATAAGCCTACGATAACTTTATTAAAAATTCATCCAAGGAGAACCATATGTTTAATTTAATTAAATATCATTTAAATCATTGTATGAGTCATTTTATTTCTATATGAGTAAACATTTTACGAAAATTTAGTAATTATTGTGTAAGAAAATGTGTGTTACTTGAATTGTAAATTATAAAGAAAAAGAAATTAGATGATACTCTGGGCACCATTCAATGATTAAAACATAACATTTATGATTTGATTCAATCTGGTTCTTTCTATAAATTAATATAAGTGATAATCGTTCAATTTATTTAAAGTAATGAATACTTTTTTTGAAAATTTGAATAGTGGTTTATGTTGTATTTGATGAAGGATATTCTCTAGAAAATATTTTGGGAATTTTTTTCTGATGGTGATAAGTTATTTTTTGTTTTAAAAATCACATGAAAAAAATATATTCATTCTATCTAAGATATCAATTATAATTAAATAAAGTGGGTTTTGTAATAATGTATTATCACATCATGAAGAGTTATTGAGTTACACTAATAAGAAAAAATATGATAATTAAATCTATTTCAATAAAATGAAGTGCAAATCAGATCTAGGTGTTTGTGGAATTAAAAAATACTTTTATTTATGAATTATTTTTATAGTGATTTTAGATGGGTATTTTTTCACTGGTTTTTCTTTAGCTACAAAAAATAATAATAAATGAATATGGTTATTTATGGAAATACATCAGAGATAGCTATTCGGTGTAGAAAAAAATATTTCGTGATCATGGGAATGTACCCATGTGGAAATAATTTAATGAAATCCATCAAGGTTTCAATTTTTCCAAATTGGTTATGTTAATTTTCTAGAGTGTTGATGTGGAGATGATTTCAAAATTTAAATCAATTATAGAATATTTTATTTTTCCCAAATATGGGAAGATGTTGAGAGAGGGAGAGAGAAGAGATCATGTGTTTGATTATTATTAAAATATTGATATAAACATAAATAATTAGGCTAAATCTTAGAGTAGAATTGAAAATCTAAAAGAGCCCAAACATTAAGGGAACTTTGATTAAGGGAAATTAGAAGAATCCATATAGAAATTGAACCATCATGATTTGAAGAAGTTTGACTAGTACTTATATTATTATTGAGTGCTATCATAGGTGAAATAACATGAAGTAGTGAGCACATTATGATCAAATTTTTTATTAAGCATAGAGAGTAAAATATTCTTTGGTTTCCTAAGTAACAAAAATTCTCAAACAATATTTCTCATTTTGGTTTTTTATTATTATAACTTATAAGATGTAGTGTATATCCCAATGAGATTCTATAGAAATCAAGGCTACATGATAATACGTATCCTACCCACTTTTATTTTATGATAATAATATTTTATAAAATCAATGGAATAAGATAAAAATTGGACATATCAAGGGGTAAGTACCCACACTGGGACCAAACATGATTAAAATTATTGTGTTCTTTTTTGTTTTATTTATGCATTTATCCAAGTTAGGATGAGATAATTGTTTTTAAAATTTAATCATAACTAATTATAGAGATTTATTTCAATTGAATGAAATTTTAAAATATTTACACCACAAATTCACCCCTCACCCACCACTTAGTGGTGCATCCTCTCCTAGGGTATCCCACACATCTACCACCATGTCACAAGAAAAATCTCTATAATCATAATTGTTATGACCAAAATACCATTGAACAACATATAGAACAATACATACCATACTAAGAATAAAACTACCTTTTAAAATGTTGGTCTACCCTCAAAAACCCATGGTGGAAATAGAAACTCCAAGATGTTTCAGCAGAATTTACCACACATTGCATAAAAAATGTTATAATGAACTAGTCTAGGCTACCCCCTGAACCAGAGTCCATTATAGCCTATCGCTGGACCCGAAGGGTGTTCCAAATCCCCATAGACTGATAACTAGTTCATGGGAATAACATAACATCATCTTGGGAATGATTTCCCCCTAAAAATGAAATATCTAGACAAAAAATGACCAAATAAAAAAACAAACTCATCACATAAATATAAAGATACATAGTATACAGAAAATAAATACAAGAAAAATACATATACAAAATTCCCAACTGTCCAATACAATTATAGCCCAAAAATAAAATTTGAATCATACTTGAAAACTACATCCATGTAACCCATGGTTTCTCACTACATCACAACTCACAATCGGTGGCCCATGAATAGAAAAAAAAATGAGAGGATAACACCTAGATATTTTATACAACATGAATCTACATACATGTGTACAAGAGTTTTTATATATGGTATGATATAATAATCCCATAAGGATGTCAGTATGAATTCTATGTAATTCCTTTTATCAAATAGATCTTAAATGTTAGCTTGGAAAAAAATATAAAAATAAGGATTTAACAAGAATTTAATGTGTGAAATAAAATAATATACCTTTAATACTATTTAATTAAACAATTCATTTATATAAAACTAGTTTTAAAACTCATGAAAAAATAATAGATTTTTTCTCAAAAATAAAAATAACATTTCCCCTCTTTTCGAAATTTGGTTCCAAAACCCAAGAGTATAACCAATATTTTCCTAAATATTTGAAAAAATAATTTAAAACCATCTTTTTAAACCATATATAGTGTATGATAACACAACACATAAAATATATCATGACATAAATATGTCCCGATGAGTAAAAGATAACAATATGGAAATAATATAAAGGGTTCTACAAGCAATATAAGGGGATAATAAAAATAAGAATGGGGAAGGAAATACAGTACATGAAATAACATATCAAGGGAAAAGTGTTATGGGATACACTCTAGGATATAACTAGAATGATATTTTACTTGGTTTTCATATTTAATATACCCATATGTGACTTCTAAAAAGATTTCCCATATGGAGTCTCCCTTGGGGAGTGTTGGGGACCTACCAATACCAAACCTAATGTGGGTGAAAATTATTTGTAACTAGCCATATCACACACAATAGACTATTAAAACACACATATAAAACAACTCTTAGTTACCTAAAGTTATCTTGACATCAATTCAATGGATGTGAGTAATAAACTAAGAAAAAAGTACACCAAAATATTACAGTCAATAACTCTCAACTCACCTCAACTCCCTCATAAGAAACAACCCATTAATTCATCATCCAAAAACCACACGATATGAAAACCACCCATTAATATAAAAAATAAATGGAAGAGGGAAATTATTAGGGCCTCAAACATGTCACAATGTGTTTTTATAAGTTCTAAAAAACCATCATAATAAAAAATTTGGCTTTTGATGTAGATCCCTTTTCATTCCAAAAAATATATCTTTTAACCATACTTTAGAAATAACTTAAAAAACACACACTATTGACTTTTAAAATGTCCCTTTTAAAACACACTTTTTTTAAATATCTATCATGGAATTTTCACAAATGTATTTACATGATTAATATTCATTTCTAATATATATTTTAATTTTTTTTAAACTCATGCCAAGAAAAAAGATCATGTATCCATATTAAAAACACTAAAAAATATCACATAATGTTATAAATTAAATAAAAAATTGAATATACAAATATCAAGGCCACCATTAATTGAAAATTAATGTGATTATATAGAGACAAGTACTTCCAATTAATTAGACTTGACTCACAATGTGTTTTTGTAATTGCAAAACACACACTTGAGTCAATGATATCCCTTTACACAACCCAATTAACCGAAATCCCAATATTATATGAAATCAAACATAATTCCACATTACACAGTGGATAGATTTCTTAGTAAGATGAAAAACCATAGCAAACAATCGTGGGTATAGAATATGAAAGTATATGAAGAAGTGAGGATGGTTTACCTTGAATATCGACTTGGAAATCATGATGATTTTACCAAAAATCCGGAGGGGAGTAGAAAGAAGCTATCTCATCAGCCCAATGAGTTTCAGTTATATAATAGAGAGGAGGAAGATAAATGGAGTAAAAAACAAATGGGTTAAAATAGATATTTCAGTTTTTAGTGAAATCTGGGTAGACCACATGGTTTGGTCACATGATTTTACAAATCTTATGCCAATAGTGAGGGATCCACTCTCTAACATTTCATTATCTACATAGTCAACCTATAAAACCTTTACATTCTGAAAAACCATGCATTTTTTGTAATGATGTACACTATAAATTATGATTCCCATATACATGGTTTACACATGGCTACTCTTTATCATGTGGGTCAACTGTTCCACTCTTAGAAAGTTTAAAAATTTCTAATTTGAAGCCCAAATATTACCAAAAAACAATGTAAAAAAGATAATATAAAAAAATAAAAAATAATAAAATGGGGAATTTACAATTCTCCTCACTATGAAACTTTCTTTCCAAAGAAATTTTTAGCTCAAAGTACAATGTACTGACATACTCACTCTCTACATTATCTATTAACCTAATACAGCACCTGCAGTCCTCAAACTACTGGAACCTAATCCCCTAAGAAAAAACCATGTCTCTAAAAAATATAAAGCTAAACAACATAGCTACTATATTAGGAAAACAATTCCTTATTTAATTCTCCCAAAAATTTATAACTTACCTAAATTGGTTAAACCAATGGATACTATATATAAGAAGAAAACAAAAATTAAGAAGCTATATAGTCACGATAACTTTAGGAAAAAACATTATCCACAAAAAAACATTCACAAGAAATATAAAATATACCAAATACAAATCCAACCCATTAAAACATCCAAACGAACTCAAAATGAGTCAATAAACTATCAGAGGATCAACTAAAAAACGCTTACTGAATGAAAAAAAGTTTAAAAACCACAAAAAATACTCAAAAAATAGAAACATTAGTCTAACCATAGGTAAAAAGTTAAGGAAATATAGAAAACCTAAGATCCCCCACATGAAACATGAACTTATAGTGAAACCAAACAAGGTATACCCAATCACCAACCTCTATGTAACCAAAATCAGTGTATCACAATTTAGTCACCAATATTAGAACCCAATGTCTTTATTATGTGGGAAAATCCATAATTAAGTCTCTCCATATACTTAAGACCCACGAAATTAAATTACAACATGAATTCCTGATTATCACCACTCAAAGACATCGTCAAATAAAAAAACAAAGAAACACACAAAAGAAACATCCAACAAGAACTACCTCAAGAACACTAATCATATTCGACTCCCTCAAAGAAGATCCACAATACCGACAACCATATCAATATTAACCACTTACAAGGATTATTCGGATAAAAAATCCGTAAAAACATTTAAATATGTCCTAAAAAGCCGTAATAGAGGCATATCATTGAATTTTTTATGAAAAGGGTCTTAATGTTCCATAAAGCACTACAATAGAAAAGCACATAAGGTTTCTTCTTCTAGTGAGATATAAAAAAGACCTTGATAATATTGACCCTCTTACCCATCCAATTTGGGCATGTACAACATCATATCCACACTAAATGGGTTACCTTCATTCCACTAAGTACAATCAATGCATTACCCATTACCAGTTTCCTAGACTAGTTAAATTTTTCCCAATATGGCCTCCTTATCCATCTTTTTAAAAGTCACTAGTCCAACACCAATATCAAATGATTTGATGTCTATGTAAAGATTTTATCCCAAAAGAAAAGATCTATACGAGTCTTCTATGAATGTATTAAGTAGGAAAACTTCAAAATACAAAAAATGATGAACAGTTTCTTTCATTATTTTCTCACCTTGATAATGTATTTTGAATTAATTACATTTATCAACTTTTACACCCTTGGGATAGAACATAAAAAATAACACCATCTTGAAAAAAATCTCAAGACATGTCCTGACACAACTGAGAAGGAACCAACAACTCTCACCACCCTTGGCTAGGTCCTTCAGAAATACTTTAATGACACTCACCCTTGAAGCATCAAAAGTATCAAGGGGATTTATGTTTCCCTCAAACCATTCTATCTACCCCAAAAATTAAGCATAAACATAATCCTTACCAAAAGAGGGTGGATACCTATTTGATGTTTTTAGGATGGGTTTATGAGGAAATAAAATCACATGTCCACCACTCTATTGGTAGTTTGGGTGGGATTCGAAATTTGAAGGATCTTTCCTAAATGATGAGAGGAGTCCCAGAATATATCACTTTCAATGAATTTACTTCTAATTTCATACTCAAATATTTTGGGACACATTTTCTAAAAAACATAATAATCGAACTCAATCAATTCATGTATTATAATCCCAAATAAACATCACCTTTTTTGACTAATGGAAAAATAAAATCAAATAATATTAACCACTCTAAAAGGGAATAACAAAATCAGCAATACTCGATATAGAATTTGAAACCCCTTTTTACCAGGGCGCACATTTGAACATAAAACCTACTTTTCATAAAATTATATGAAAGTATTTTAAAATTATATTAACCCATTTTAAAATAATTCCTCAATTAAAAAGGTCCACCTAAAACATTTAATTAAAAATTCCACTTTCATATAAAAAATTCTACACACACCAGAATAAAATCCCTAATCTTATGAAACCACCAATGAAGAATAAAGAAAATATTTCTAAACATCCCACCACAAATAAATTTGAAATCAATTTTTTCTTAAATTATCCTTTTTACCCAAACCCAATAACAATTTCAAAATAATAAAATAAATAATAAACATCAACAATTTTAATAAAATCCCATCCAACTATATCAATATATAATAATAATGTCCTTGATATTTTTTTGTCTCTATATAACTCAAGGTGATCCATGAATACTAAGGTATAAATAAAAAAGTAAACTGTGTGTGGAACTTCACTTTCCCAGGACACATGGTTTGATGGTCTATGTGCCAATAATATACCAATTACTATAATGTGTCTGAAATCAAGTTCTTGGTCACTACATGTTTTATCATGAAATGAAATCTAACATCTTATCTATGATTTTTCTCGAATTCCATCCCAAAATTCCCTAAACTCCCCATAAGGTAAACCACACAATGATAAGAGGTCCAAATCTAGACTACCCTTGGTAATTGAAGGATTATGGTAAGAATGATCACTAAAGGTGCTCCTCATACTTACCTCTTGAATTCTAACAATAGTATTCTCCTTTCTACCAACTTACCCAAAAAAATTAATGCTCTAGAACCTGGGCCCTGATGAGAACCATGAATCTGATACCATTTGTAATGAAACATCCAAGGAATCCACATAAACCATCACCTAGAAAAACTCTTCACTAGGACTGAAGAGCATTCTAAATTTCTACATGTTTGAAACTAGTGTTTAGAATCACGTGACATCACCTTGGGAATTAATTCACCCTCAATGAATAAATTAAATAGCTAGACATGGAATAGACAAATATTCCACTAACTCATCACATACATAAAAAGATAAAGAGTATATGATAAATGAATATAAGAAAAATATTAATGAAATATAAATAATATAGTACAAACAAGATTATGCTTTAATGTCCCAAAAATTAAATAAAATATCAATTGTTCCATAAAAACCTATCTATCAATCCCATGGTTTCTCACCACATTCAAACTCACCATTGATGGACCAAGAATATAAATCTAATATGAGGAAGAAACCTTGAGTATTTATAAAACATTAAGCTATATATATATACACATGAGTTTGTATGCATGGAGTGAGTGAACATGACCAATAGAATCTCACTGAGGAGTTTTTGTAATTCCTTTTGTTAGAAAAATCATAAATGATAATTTGGAATAAAATATGGAAAAATTAACTTCATGTTATTGAGTGAAATCAAATAATATAACTTTAATCATTTTTAAAGAAAATATTAATTTAAATAAAACTATTTTTAAAACTCAAGGAAACATAAGAGACATTATTTTTTTCAGGAAAACCAAAACTATTTTTCACTTGTCAAACACTAGTTCTAAAACCTAGGAGTAAAACCAGTCATCTAAAAAATATTTTGAAACATACATCAAACCCATATTTTAAAACCATTTAAAAATTAAGTGAACCAAACACACTAGGTATATAATTACATAATGTTGGAACCATAAGTCGAGATATAATAATATAGTAATAAAATAATGAGTGCCATAATAAATACAAGCAATAGGGAAATAAAAAAAGAATAATGAAAGAAATCCCATTTACAGAATCACCTATCAGGAAATAAGTGTCATGTTCGACACTCTAGGTTTCAAATATAATGATACAAGACCATTTTTTACAATTACTTAATCTAGTATATGTATCGTAACAGGATATTACATCTGGAATCTACTCCATGGAGTGTTGAGGACTAACCAAATACCAACCCAAAGGATTTTGTAACTCCCTCATCTAGATCTCTTTTTTCAAACTAGACTACACCAAAAATCATATATAACTTTTATTACATAACCAAGGATAATATAATATCAATATATTGGAGGTGATAAATCAACCAAGAAAAAATGTAGTAATATATTAAAATCAATAACTCTCACAAAACCTCCAGCTTCCTCACAAGAAATAGCGCCTTCATTCAAAATTATAACACCACATAAAAAAACATGATAAATAAATAGAAATAAAAATTATTTAAAATGGATAATAAAGATGGTATCACATATTCCATACAAGTTTTTTAAAGAACCAAATGGGACTTATTATTAAAAAATGTCTTGGGATGCCGAGCCCTTTTAATTCCATAAACACCAATTTAAACATACTTGAGAAACCATTTAAAACCAAATGCACACACACATACAATTTCCATTCCAAATGAAAATTTTGAAACCCAAACACATTTATATAGAGGCTTTGAGTTATTTTCACAAAGTTATTGGCATACATAAAATTTTATTTTAATGATTTATTTAAAATTTATAAAAAACATTCATATTAAGTTAAGAGTTCATGTAAACTAATTAGAATCACCAAATAAAGTCACATATAGATATTATTTCAATAAAATGGGAATTTATAAATCTAAACCATTTAATGGATTGAAAAATAAAGTTATTTCACACAAACACCTACCTTAGATCCAACAGAATCAGGTCACTATGTGTTTACTTTTATGGTGAATGCCCAATCAAGTCGAGTATCTCTATATATAAGCTTAAAAAGATCAAATTTTCAAGATATGATGAAACTAAACCCTATGTCCACTTTATACCCTGATTAGGGTTCTTGGGGAAATTAATAATTATAAGGAACATGAGATGGAATGAAATATTAGAGAAGAGGATAAAGAGAGGATGGTTAAATATAATGATCTATTATTAAATCATGGAGATTGGACCGTAAATTAAGAGGGAAGAAGTAGAATCTGTCCCTGTAGTACATCGAGGGTTTTCTCATGCGATAGGTTTGAGGTTTAGGTATGTAGTGGAGAGTTAATATTGAAGGGGTAAATTCGACATTTCACTTTTAAGTTAAATCTAAGAGACTTCATGGTTTGGCCACACGATTTTCTAAACCATGCACCAATTGTAAGGGAGCCACTTTCCCATACACCATACCCTAGACAGTTCATTTGGATATCTTGCATAGTCATACACAACATGAGGAGGGTCAAAATTTTCATTTTCCTGATTTCATCACATATTCATAGTTTCTACACTATTACACTTAATCATGTGGGGTAACCATCAAACACCCATAAAATTTCTAAAATGTAAAATTTCAATCCCAAAAATTACTCAAACTCAAGGTGACCCAAAATATTCTAAAATTATATAAAGTAAACATCAGCAGTATCATTGAGGGTGTTACATGTATAACCTAGAAATAATCCAAGTATCACATACATGACATTTGTATAACTCCAATCATTAGGGATATTCAATTAATCTGAATTAAATTAGATGATTCTCCTAAATAGGATAAAAATCATAAAATTTGGTTTTTTATAAAAAGTTAATGAAATAGTGAGAAATATAGATAATAGATACATATGGATAGTTAGCCTTACTCGTTGTTCCCTCCACCTTTAAACAACAACTTATTGATTAATTAATTGAATGATAGATCCCTAGGATAAGAATTGAATTATCTAGTGATTAAAATACTGTCATATAGGTCTAAATATCCTCCACCATTTTATATCAATTTCTATCATTAATATTTCATTTTAACTGTTTCTGGAAAAATCTAGGAAATATTATCTTAGCTAAAATGTAGAAAATGTTGGAAGTAGCCATACTCACTCCATAGTGACTCATTTCTAACATAATAAAATTTTAACAAATATACTACAAGTCACTAAAATAACCAAAAACAATGAAAAACTTTTTATTCATCCTTTCAAGAATCTTTAAACCCTTAAATATCCAATAAATCAAACTTGAAAACTAGAAACATCATTTTCTAAATATTAAATACTCAATCCCAAGCTGACTCTAAAGCTTTGTTCATCAATCAATACTTGGGATTCCAATGAATTTTCAATGTCCATGGTCCAAAAATTGATCCATTTCCAGCATGAATTATTATTCCAAATACCCAAGACCTTAAACTATGTAAGTGTAACTCTTATAGGAATTTAGTGCTTATGAGAAAATACAATAGTTAATCCACTACATGCAATTACATTATTTCATAACTCAAGTAAAGTCACTAACAAGGATGACATATCATCCATAGAAATTCGATATTATTTGAATTCCATCAACTATAAACAATATTCTATAAATATGGGTGGAATTTTTAGTTATGTGAACCAATTTTTTAATAATTATCATATTTTAGAAAAAAAATATCAAATGTGTTTCTCCCATGGAATAGGATTATATTTTGAACCATTTATATTAATTTTTTTGTTCGTTATTGGTGCAAGTTTCACTATTTTTCCTCTTACATTTGTTCTTTATGGATGCTTTTTGAGATCAAAGGTATTCATAGAAAGGCGTTTAAGTTATGTTACCTTGTAAAAATATGGAAATTTTGTTTTATTGGTTCTGGGGGGTTCTAACATTGTTCTACAAGTTAGGTCCAAGAATGGAGTTTTGTATTTTTGGTTTTAAACATAATAAATGGTATCAAACCTTGCATTAAAAATATAATAAGGTAATTTCCTTGTTGACTTTTTTTGTGGGAGTTGATTATTTCAAAATGAATGGTGTCAGAAGACACCAAGTCCTAGTTTGGAAATTTTAAGGGATTAGATTTCATATTATAAAGAATATTATTTGAAGTTTGTATATATCAAATGAGATTGATATTCTATTTAATCAGGGTAAACAAAAAATAATAGAAAATTTATAATGGTAAATACTCAATAAGAAAACAATTGAGGTTGTAAGAGTGATATTGTCCTAGAATGTGGCCTTAAGAACCATATAGGGGAAGCTAGATATTGAATTAATGGAAAATCATTAAAACATGTATGATAATCCATCCACAATACAAAAAAAATTCATGTTGTGAAGAATTTTGTATGATTGTGTTAGAAATAAGCTTTTTATATGATCATATGAATGAGTTTAATATGATTATAATTAAATTAGTTTTATTTTTTTAATTTCATTGTAGTGGTGTGAGACTTGATTACTCTTTCATCGCATCTAGAATGTTAGTATGTGATGGCTACTACTTTTATTTTATCTAATGGAAATAATTACTGGTTGTTAAAGGAAATATAATATCAAATCCTAAATGAGGTTATCTAAGAGAAGGAAGAGCATGGTTCAATCAAAAAACATTATAATTCATAAAGTAAAGGATTTTTCACTTACAAGGAAAATAAAATTAAATAATTAGGGGAATGAAAAAGTAGATAACAATAAATGGAAATTTCAAGGAATTAGGCATGTATATTGGATTTTTGAGAAGAAGTGGGACTTAAATAAAAAAATCAAACAAAAAGGGTGATATTCCCAAAAAAATATCTTATAAGTTCTTCTATAAATATTATATCTGATGTGGAAATAAATTATTTTAAATGAATCTTGTACATTGGATTTTTGGATCATTTATTCAATCGATTTATTTCACTTGGTATCAAAGAGATAGAGGTATTATAGAACAATGTTTCTATAAGATTTATAAAAGTAAATATTACGGATGACATAACTCAATAGATAGTTGTAAAGGGTGATGTGAATGTCTTAACAAAGGGGTATGTCACATACCAAAGTTAAGTAAAAATTAATCTCAATTGTTCAGCTATATGATATTGGTTTCTATACTTATTTTACTGAATGAGTATAGATGTTTACATATGGTTCTCTAGTGGTGGCCAAATGAGTAAAAGATAAAATGTTGTATCTTACCAAATTTTTTAACGATACAATAATTCTTTGAAAAATAACTTTTGAAATTTCAATATGGATGAACATTCATATAGGTAACTTGGGAAAGATATTTATAAGATTTCTAGGGTCAAAATAAATTCTATAACATGATCTTGTGGAGTATAGAACATGTTAATAGTGTATCCTTTGAAATGGGTAGAATATGTATTTCAATATTTAATTAACAACCAAAAAGATCCAAATGTTAGAGCAAGTGCATATGGATGTATGGGGGAATCTCTGATACTTTTCACATAGGTTCATTATATTATATTACTATCATCAATAATGCTACACAAATGGTGTGGGTGTTCTTTCTCATGAAAATATTTATTTTTTTATAACCCTCATTCGAAGGACAGTGACAATCGACAACATGAAAGAATGGAGCTCTTGGTGCACGGCTTCAAAGTTCTCCTACAAAACACTAATCTGCTGAAAATGGAGGAGGACTAACGCTTCTCCCTCACAATCCCCTTATCATGGCATTCTTGGATCTTATCTGGGAACTACACTCAAAGGAAATGCCGAATAAGAATAAATCCAAACCACCACAAGCACCAATTTCTAGGGTTAAGGGTATCTCTTTCCTTGAAGCTTTGACGGGTTTTGAGTATGCAAAGTCGACGTTGATGAAGTCAAAAAGGATTAAGAAACTAGAGGACATCAGTTTTTGTGTTGAAGCTAATCCAGTTATGATACAATAGAGAGAGAAACTCTGTATGTTCTCAATCATGGGCCATGTCGCGAATCTTAAAGGTGATAAACCCTAAACTTTATCCAATTTAAAACATAGAATTGCTTCCTGTTGGGGTTTTTCAAATTAGAAATTGATACCGCTTGGTAAAGGTTATTTCCATATCATTTTCTACTCATAATATGATTTTGATAGTGTCTGGAATACTGGAAATCTTAATCTGAAGCCAGGAATTCTTCTCCTTGGGGAGTAGGACTTTGCATTTAATCCCCATTACCAGAGAAACAATACCGTTCATGGATGGGTTAGATTTTATAATCTCAATTGGTTTTTTGGAACCCACAAATACTGGATGATCTCTCTATTTACATTGGTACACCATTGAAAATTGATAAAAGAACAATTAATGGGGACTTAGGTCTGTATGATAGCGTGATGATTGAAATCAACTTGGAAAACAAACCCCCTAAATCGATTACCTTCACTGATAATGAGTAAAAAACAGTGGTGAACCTAGAGTATAAAAGGCTTCCCCCTTTTTGTGAATTGTGTAAAATTGTTGGGCACACAGTTCCCTAATATATGAAAGTTCATAAGAATCCTCCCCAACCAAACTTTACAGACTGGACAGAAGTTAAAAATCATAGGAGTGAGAAGGAAACGGTCTTAGATAAACCTGAAACATCACAGAAAATGGAAGAAAAATGGGTTGTCAAGACGAACCCCTTTAAACAATTGGAACCTGAAAAAGGGAAGTCTTGGGCTGACCTGGCTGAGGAAAAAGAATTTGAAACTGGTAAGAAATTTATTTGAAAAGACATTGAAGAGGATGTCCTAGGTATTATTTCACACCCACAATCTGATTTGGATCTACTAGGTCATTCTTCAGAGGATTCTTCTCCTCTGATACCTATTCTGAATGAATGAAACACGGATTCATCTAATCAGTTTAATAAGACTCTTGACCCCCCCAAAAACCAATAATATAGAGCATAATCCTCCCTCAGATAACCAAACCTCTTTCCCTGAAAACACCATCCAAGATGAACTGCCCCCCCCCCACCCCTCTGAAAAAGAGGACAATTTTAGGTTGGTTGAACAAGATTATAGGGATTCCCTTATGTCCTCTCCGAGCAGCAAGGACGGGATGTAGGAAGGCATGGTGTTCCTCCCAGAACTGGCTAGGAAGATGTCCTCTCAAAGCTGTCTGGTCTCCCTAGAAGTGAAACCTGCTGCCTTGAAGGATTATAAAGGAAACTACGCAGCCCCCCCCCCCTTAAACAAACACTCTACTTAGACACTTACATGCATGGTCAAAACGATAAAAACATTTTTGAAAATGAAGATTCTTCTAACCACCCTTTGGACCCTCAATCTTTGCAGGTTACACAGATTAGTACTCTAAGGAAGGGTTCCTTTCGAATCAAAACATGGTCAAAGACGGCAGGATCCAAAAATAAAGGGGATAGCCCCTCCAAAAAAAGGTCCAAATGAATTTATTATATTGTAATTGTCAGGGGATTTCCAACCCTAACACCTTTAATGTTTTAAAAAGGAATATTAGTACTCCTTACCCGAAACTTTTTGCAATTGGTGAACCAAAAGTCAAATACATCTCTAGATTCAAGCATTTATCCCCCTTTGGCTACTATTTCCGATTGGCTTGTAGTAATGGTATATCTACAGAATCTTTATGGTTATTTTCTCACTCTTCTATTCAGAATGTTAATGTTTACAATAGCTCAAATCAAGCTAATACTTGTGATTATATTTTTGAACATGAGCATGTTTATACTAATTTTTTTTCTTGTAATAGATACCAAGATAGGAGAGCCTTGTGTAATGATCTCACCCAACTTAGTAACACTGTCCATAATCCTTGGACTATAGTTTGGGACTTTAATTCTATTTTAGATCCTTGTGATAAAGTAGTCCCTCCACATGACTCCATATCCACTAAGGAGTTCAAAGCCTTCATGGATATCAATAACCTACAGAGGTTAATCTCATGGGTGATGAACTCACCTGGTATAGAAAACATTACAATAGGATGGTGGCTAGTAAACTGGATAGGGACTTCACCAATGAACAAGCCCTGGATAAATATGACATCATTTCTAGTATCACTCTTACATAGATTGCTTCTGATCATCATCCCATCTTAATTTTCTTTTCTCATAACACTAAAAAATCTAGATCCCCTTTCAGATATAACACTACTTGGTCCTCAGACCAAGAATGTTTGAATATCTTCAAAAACTTTTGGGCCAATATGCATAATCAGTCAGATGTGTTTGCCTTCCTGGTGAAATTGAAAATTCTTAAGCAATGTCTCAAAATTTGGTGCAATTCTAAAAAAAATGAAATAGACAATAATATCACCCTTTTGGAATAAGAACTTGCTCAAATTAAAAGGCTAATACCTCCTATAAATTTGGTCATCACGCCCAACATGAAAGCATCATTTCTGCTAAACTTATCACCATTCTCAACTTTAAGGAAAACCATAAAAAGAAAATCATTAATGCCAAATGGATTAATAATGGGGATATGAATATTAAATTATATAATTCCCTTAATAGAGTTAGAAAAGATTATAGGCCTCTTTCCTATCTTAGAGAGGGGGATCAGATTCTTGACACTTAGGATAGCATTTCCAATCATGTGGTTTCTTATTTTCATAATATATTCAATGGAACTGTGATAGATAAACCTCTTATGTCTGATGTCATTCCCACACTGGTTACTGAGGAAGAGAAATATTTGCATAACATTATCCCTCTTGACCACGAAATTAAAGACAAAGTCTTTAGCCTAAAGCTGATGGTGCTCCTAGGCCGGATGGTTTTAATAATGGTTTCTATCAAAAACACTGGGATGTGATTCATAAGGATGTATGTCGCATAGTGAAGAAAAATTACAAAGGAATTATCCCTCATGGATTAAATTCTCAATTCTTAGTCCTCATCACGATATCCGAGAATGCAGATGAACTTGACCTCTTCAAGCCCATAGCTCTCATAAACTCTCTCTTTAAGATTATCACCAGATTAATTGCACATAGAATTTCTGCTATTTGCAATCAAATTGTCTCCTAGAACCAATTTGGATTTATAAAAGGAAGATTGATTCAAGACTGTATTTTTCTTTCCTTTGAATCCAGAAATCTATTAAACAGGAAAAATAGAGGTGGGAATGTTGCCATTAAACTTTACATTGCAAAGGCTTTTGATACCATTGATTGGAATTTCATATATAAAGTCCTTATGTAGTTCGGCTTCAATGATAACTAAATAAATTGAATTAAAGCCCTATTTAATTAATCCCACATTTTTATTCTCATAACTAGATCCCCCAAAGGTTATTTCATGTGTTACAAGGGAGTTAGACAAGGTGACCCTCTCTCAGCTACTCTTTTCACCGTTGCTGAACACTATCTAAGTAGACTTCTTACGTAATCAATAGAAAAAGGTAACATTAATTCTATCTCTACTTCTAGAAACATGAATGCCCCCTCCCAACTTTTTTATGCCAATGACATTATTCTCTTTATTCAGGGGGGAAAAAGAAATGTAAATAACCTTAAGGACATCCTCATTCACTACCAAGAAGTGTCTGGTAACCACATCAACTAGCAGAAATCTTAAATTTACTTTGGAAATGACTTCCACCTGTAGGAAACTCAATATCACCAATACATTTGGTATTAGGGGGGGCACATTAACCTTCACTTATCATGTTTTTCCAATCTTTTGGGGTAGACCCAAAGTGGCTAACTTCTCCCCCATCATTGATCAGATGCTTTGATACCTTTCTTCTTGGAAGGGGAAGAACCTCTCGATGGCTGGGAGAATTTGTCTTATTAAATCAACTATTGTATCCAAGTTGGTTTACTCTATAATGATTTACAAATGGCCAAAGATCCTCTAAAATAGCATTAATGTGGCTATTAAGAACTTTGTTTGGTCTTGGAGTACTCTTGAGAGAAAACTTGTTACGGTCCCCTGGACCACTTGTTGTAAACCGATTGATAAAGGGGGTATTGGTATTAAAAACCATTCTTTTTTAATGAATCTATTCCAGAAAATATCTTGTGTAACCTCATTCATAATAACTCCCCTTCCATAGATTTTCTAACAGCTTGTTTCCTCCACAAACTTTGAAATATTCAGTCTCACTTTCTCGTGTCTTCTATTTGGCCGGTCATTAAAAACACCTTCAGTTCTATTATGAAAAATTCCAGATGGATGGCTAGTAGAAATTCAATCTTAAATTTTTGGTTGGATAAATGGATTGGTGCTCCCCTAATGTCTTTAATGCAAAATAACCAACCTCTACTCCACACCAATGACACCGTAAATAATGTAACTCATTCACAAAATCTATGTTTACCTGAGGATATGATACTCGTTGTTGACAGTTACCCCTTCACTAATACAGACGATTTTCTTATTTGGTAATCCGCTCACAATGGGGTGCTTGACTCTCAAAATTACTACAAACACTTGTTCAAAAATGAAGACAACAACTTAGCCTGGTTAACAAAACTTAAATAAAGCCTGGATTAAATCCTCGAGATTCACCCTCATTTGGCGTATCACCCATGGTAGAATCCCCATGGATACCTACTTTCAAGTTTTTGGGATTAATCTTTGTTCTAAATTTTGTATGTGTAACCAACATCGTGAAGATATTAATCACATCTTTCTTTCTTGTGATATGACAATGGCTCTTTGGAATTATATTTTTGACATTTTTGAGTGTAGATGGTTGCTTTGTAGTTCTATAACTTCGTAGATACAGTGGTGTATAGACCAACATGACTCCCAACAGATAACAAATCTTTTTGTTGCAGTTGTAGTGGAGCTCCATATTGTGATCTGGTATGGTAGAAACGAACATACATTCCATAACAACTCTTTCATGCTTAATGTAGATAATTTGAAAATTCTCATCGCGATTCAGGATGCGGCTTCGATTCAAAAAGATCATTGCGGAAACTCAGTTCGTGACCTTGGGATTCACATGTGTATTGGTGTAGAGGGAAATTACACTCGACCTAGATTAACCTTTGATGTTTTTTGGAATCCCCTACCCCCAGGATGGATTATAATTAATGTGGATTTGGCATCTAAAGGCAACCCTAGCCCAGCGGGTTGTAGAGCCATCTTCAAAAATCACCTTGACCAGATGCTCAGTTGCTTTTATGGATCCTACGGTTTTGCTTCCTCATTGAAAGCCGAGATGATGAGTGTTATCCAAGATGCACAACTGGAACAATATCTAGATTGAAATTTACTCCACCACTATTGTCCAATCCATCTATAATGGCACCATTAACCTCACTTGGACACTCACTGTACGCTGGATGGACTGCCTAAACTCGCTCTCAGATATCAACTTCATTGTCACTCATACGTATCATGAAGAAAACAGGATAGCTAATGGTATGGACAATGTGGGGGTGGAACACGATATACTTTCGAGGGAATATATTCTTCCTGGGTTACTCCTTCTTTATATTAGAGATGTGAACAAAATTCCTTATTTCAGACTTGTGTAACCTTTTATTTTTTTCAATAAATTTTGTGTTTTGGTCTTTGACCAGAACACTACCTTCCAAAAACAAATTCGATGGACATTCAAGGTGGAAAGGGAATCCAATTTGAACCTTAAGGGATTAGGTTTTCATAATAGTTGGAGTATATATGTATAGAATTTCAACACTTTTTTTTGAAATAAATGAAATAATTTTGGGAACGATGGTACTTGAAACTCAAAAAATGATGGTTCTGAAGAGAATACCAATCATATGTTATGTGAGAGATCCAGAAGCATGAAAATTTATTTTGGTTTTCCCAAATAGTTTTTGTAGAATATACTATTTATGCACAATGCCTCATAAATAAAACTTCTTTTGTACCATTAAGGGAATAGATTTTAGAATATTCAAGATATAGAATAATAATTAATGTGTTCTACCTAAAATTTTATGGGGTGTATTTTATATATCCATATTTATGCTATAAAAAGTGACAAATTATAATAAAATTCCTAATTAGGTTTCCTTATATATTATGGTAATGAAGACCTGGATTTTGGATATGGAATAATGATCTTTGAAATGTCATTAGAAGCTCAAATATTTATATCAATAAAGGGATCTAATATAAGGATAAAAAAATTACAATAGATGAAAATAAGAACAAAAAATTTGTGTAGTATACCAAGGTTGATCAGAATGTAGTTCTAGATTTCCTGGAAAGTTATGGAATCACTCAATTCCTTGAAATGCCTAAAAATCTAGATGGTATATTTTCATGTGGAGTTCAGTTTATGGAGTTTTCGGAAAGGTTACACATATCTGAAATAAAAAATAATGTAGAAGCACATGGTAGTGTTTTGGAACAAGTATCATAAATAACACAACATTAAGAGATAAAGAAATATAAAGGATCCATAATACTAGTTCAAAGGAATGTTTTTTATTATTATTATCAACTTATTATAGATGGTGGAGAACCTGAATTCCTTAAATATGTATAATGTGTCAATAATAAAAAGTAGTATAGTTAGAAAGGAAATAGAATATATAATCCTTTCATTAATATAGAACATGATATATTTTTGTAAATTCCACTAGGAAATAATGATCTTAATAATAAATGGGTCTACTGGTTGAAGTAAGCAATAGATGAAATAAAATTGCTAAAGAAATTGTTAATTGTGAAAGGTTCTCAATAAAAGTAAGGAGTGTACATGTGACAGCCTGAGATTTGGTGAAATAATTTTTTTCAAATGAATTAATTTTCATTGATGTATTTAATTTCACTAAGTCAAACATTACTTTCACACAACAGGGACATTTCATGTGCTACACACAACACTAACTCCACGTTACACGCAACACCGATTTATATGAAACAATATTTTATTATTATAATTATTTAAATGAGATAATTATAACCAAGACGATATACTTTATAATATGAATAGTAATAAATACTTTTCAAATATTTATACGATGGTTTATATAATTAAAACATATTTATAAGGAAATATGTGATTTTATTTAAAGTCTTTATATACAATTTTCTTAAAGAAAAATCTTCTTTATACCCTTTAGTAAAAAACAATAAAATTAATTTTAGACCCTCATAGAAATTGAATTTGATAAAATAAAATTCATTTTTTAATTCAGAATGTCAATATTAGATTAGGGAGAATTTTGAGATTTTTCTGAGAAACTTTATTTTTTAGTGAATATTAAAAAATGCTGCAATTTATTTAAAAATAACCTTTTCCTTTAAATTACGATTAGTGTTAAATAATAATTTAAATTGGATTTTAAAGTAAAAAAGAGATCAATTATAAATATATTAATCCAATTTAGGTCATTGGAATCATTTATATTTAGAAATTATATATGAAAACATATTGAAACATTGAATGTTTCTACTTTATAGACTCACTTTTTCTCTACGTCTACAAGATTAGTGTTAAACATAATTCTTTTAACTCTATGATTTGAATTTTGTAACATAGAAATTAATGTTTCTAAATAGAATGATATTTTTTTATACTAAGATCACCTTAATTTTTCACCAAAAATATTACTGAAATTTTTTCAATGTAATCACAACAATTAAGGTAATATTAAGAATAATTAAGGACTAAACCTTCATCTTAAGGACTAAAGGGACATGAAAACTCTTTAAAAATCCAATAGATAACAATAAATAGATAATATCCCATATTTTAAATAATTTTATGGTTTATTGGGATATTATAAAATGGAGGTTTCATATATTAAAGTTCAAGTATGAAAAAATAAAAAAATGGAGCTTTCATTATCTTAACATTTATAAAACATTTATATATATACAAAACATAAATTTTTTGGTTATAAATATTATTTTGAAAGATTAATTATTTATTATTATCATGGTAATTTATCAATAATTTTTGTAGATTATTTAGTAACCTAAAATTCTTATGAAACACCAACGTAGTGATTATTTAGTTAATAATTAACTAAAATAAATGATGATATAAATTATAAAAGTGAAGTGAATTGTTTGAATTATTTTCTTTATATATTTTTCATAGTAATATATCATTTTAAACATCTATAAACTGGATTTATGTTAATTAAAATATTATTTTTATGTTTAAAAATTTAAAATAATTAAATAATGTCAAAATTGACCTTGTAGTTATTTTACAATAACTGATATTTTTTTTAGATGATTTAAAATTAATAAAAATACTAAATTATAAAAATAATTTTTACAGTTTAAAAAATATTAATTATATTCTATTAATAGACCAATTTATATTTTATAATTAACATATTGACCCATAGTTTATAAAAATATTGCTAGTGCGATCTGGTTTAAGCAATGTTTTGCGTCTCACATGCGCTTTTTTTTAAAATTAATTTCCAAAAAAACATGAAATTTTTATTTTTTAAATAATGTATCATATTTATAATTTATATTCTCTATATTATATAAAAAATCTCACTTTACTTTAGTATTAGTGGTAAAATTACTGAGCCTAGAAAACTATATTCTTTAATAAAACCCAAAATAATAAAATTAGGGAATCATAGAAGTTAAGGAACCAAATTATTAAAATAAATAGTTTTATGTGTGGTGTATATTTTTTATACCCTAATTTCATATTAATACATTATTTTTTCATTTTTGAGGAACATTAGACAAAGGATACCTCCCATTTTTTGATACCTTTTGGAATTTACAAGAGTGCTACTCCCCCTCCACTATAAAAAGTCAAGCACTCTACCCCTTATTCACACCTATATAACTACATAGGTTCATAAAATATCATATTCAATATCTTAGAAAAAACCCCTCACTTTCACCTAAAAGCCTAACCTTGGGTAGAAATAAATCCAAGTAAGCCTTCAACACAACCCAAAAGGAGTTACCAGATTAAGAGGTGGTAACTTCTCTCAAGCTCCTTCATGTTATTTTTTTCTCCACCCCTCCACTCTATTTATTTCATGATTTTATAAAAAAGTATATTAAATATAATAGTATTTTTTTATTATCATGTTTCTACCAGAACCTACATAGACCTCTATCTAATGGATAATGAACATAAGGTTTATGTGTACGATGAACTACCACCTCACAAAATGGTGATTTTTCTTTTTTTCTTTACTGCCTCTCATGGTGGACATTATGATGGACACCATGTTTATATATGTTATGTATTATATTTATTATTAATTTAATATTTTATAATACTTTAACAACACATATCATTATACTTTCCATTTAGTGTAAATATAATAATTTCATTTGAGGAAGTGTAGACTACGTCCCTATCAAATATATGGGATTTATTCACACACTACAAAGAATGTATTAATGATAGGTTTAGTGAAATTATATGATATGTATGATATAATAATTATACTATAATAATTATATATATACACACATATTTCCTTTACCTTCTTTCTTTCAATACGATAATAAAAAACGGAAGCTTCGTTTATGGGTATGTATGACTATTCATCTATAAGAACGGTGTATTCCATTTCATACTTCTGTACTATATGGATTATAATAATAAATATATGATTAATATGAACTATATTTATATCATTTTTTATATTTAGGAAATCATGATATAAGTATAATAATCAACAATTTAACAACTTAAGACACATGTAAAGAACAAAGTGAATTTTACCTGAAGTGAAATGTTAACATAGAATTATTAACAAGCAGGTAATATAAAGTCATAATCATACCATATAATGTATTATATATATTCATATTTTTTATAGATGTATAATATACTTATATTTATTATATAAGATGTTTGAATGAGTATGAAGAGTGTGAAGACACAAGGTAAGCGAATTTCATCTCTCTTTTTATTTCTATGAGATAAATTATTTATTCACCACCCATTCCTTTTTTGTGGGGTGAATAATTCCCATGGATGTATTCTATAATTATTATAATTAAAATTATGTTTATTTATATATCAATTTTAGATTATTTATATCAGGATATTTATGTTTCAAAAGTCACCAAATCAGTATAGTAATTTTTTATCAATTTTTCTTCTTTGAGACAAATCCCATATTATGAACCTATATTTTTTTGATGTGTATATACTTCCTATTAAATGATATATAATTAATATCATTATGTTCATAAAATAATAAGCTTCATTTCATTTCATTTTCTAACCTGGGGAGCATGGATCAAATATACCAATTAGTAAGACATTATTGAAATAATATCATCTTCTTTTGAAATTGTTCATTTTTATGCTTCTATTGAAGAAATATCATGATCCCTCTCCCAAGAACATTAATGAATTTTATTTTATTCTAGTTATTCATGATTTTATCATGTACCGGTACTAATTTTATACTCTTTGGTACATTATACACGTAAGACAATGTTTTTAATAAAGCCTTCCATTAATCTATATTTGATCAGAAATTTATTTTCATTAAAACCAATGTTTTCTAAAATGGTTTTCAAAATTTTTTCACGAATTATTTATAATTTTTCAAATTATTTTAAAATAAATGGTTTTGAAATCATTTTCAAGCATTATATATAAGTTTTCAAATTATTTTCAATGAAATGGTTTTCCAAATGTTTTCAAGCTTTCTTTATAATTTTTAATATTATTTAGAAATAATGGGTTTAAATAATTTTTCAGGATTTAATTAATAGTTCTCAATGTTTTGTCAAATAAATTATCTTCAAATATTTTTTAATATTTATTTATATGTTTTCAAATTATTTTCAATTAAATGTCTTTCAAAATGATTTCAATAATTGTTTTTTATGTATCAGAATTTTTTTCAAAGAAAAAAGATTTTAAAATATTTTGAAGCATATTTTATATATTTTTAAGGAAAATTATTTTCAAACAATAACATGATTTTTTTATAATTTTTCAAGGGAAATATTTTTCAAAATGATTTTCAAGCCTTTTATATAAATTTTCAAATCATTTTTAAAGAAAATGGTTTTCAAAAGGTTTTATATTTTAAAAATCTTTTATAAAAAATAGATTTATTCCTCAAGAAATGTTTTCAAAATATATTTCAAAATTATTTCCCATATAAGATGGCATACGGTGGCATTACATGTGCATTTCTAGTGAAATTATTCATTATTTCCATTCATATCTTGTCTCTGAATGGTTTATTTTTTATGGTATGATGTTTATGAAACTGGTTTCTCTTTCACAAGTAATTTTATTGAAAATCATTTCTCTTTCATGGGTTGTATACTTATGAAACCCACTTCCTTTCTTGGGTTATTCTTTGAAGAAATGATAATGAAACCAATATTTTGTCTTTAGGTTAAGATATGATTACTTTTTTATGACACCTATTTCATTTCACAGGTTATGATATGATTGTTTATGATTTTGTGGAACAAGTATGTATGATTTCATTATAAGATATGTGGGACCTATATCTATCTCCAATGCATTGGTTAATGATTTATATCTCATGAGATATACCAAGATGTTCTTGGGAATAAACCTTGACCACTATGAAATCCATGGGAGTGAACCATGACTACCAAGATGGAATGAGGAGTGATCTCATGCTACTAAGATAGACATGACAGTGAACCATGACAACCAAGATGGTACCTGGAGTTAACCCGTACTATCAATATGTTCTTGGAAGTAATGCCTTGGATACTATGGTAAAAATATTATATGCATATGTGTCTACCACAATTCCCTGTTTTATTCTTATGTTATTCTTTAATATATTATGTTAGTTATTTCCTTATGATAAATTTCTTCTGAACTTCCAATATTGGTGCCATGTTTCATGCATATGATCTTTGATATGAAAGTTATGATCTTTTATATTAATGATCATGTTCCCATACCCTTATTTCTCATTATTATACTTACATATATACCCTCTTACCCTTATTGGGCATCAGTTCTCGCACCTTTCTATGTTCCATTCCACATGTTATGATGATATGTATTATATTTTATATTTTATAGAGGGGTGATAATCATGAAGAACATTTTGGGAGATAATATATCTCATTATGTACTAGTTCTTATGTTTCCATGTTTCCAAAGGCACTTACCTAATATGGTATTTGGGCATCTATTTGTATTATGTTTTAAGTATTCTCTAAAGAGATGTCATGTTAGTATATAAAAAGTGAGGTTCTCTATAGTTGGTATCAGATAAAAGGATTAGCTATCCTTTTTAAACTGTAATGAGAAAACATGAGTGAGATCCCTATTTATATTTATAAGGATAAGTTTACGGATGTCTCTAAGGATAAGTATATGGATGGGTCAACATTTAGGAAAATGTAATAGAATTATGGTAATGGATAGAGTGAGTGGTTTCCTAGAAATAAATCCATGTCTAGATACTATAAGTTGATTTGGATCTATCATAGATGTACCAAGGGAAAAAAACTCCGAAAATATGTCATGAGCCTAACTTAGGATAATATAGTACACAATAACATGCCTTATTTTATACCTGGTTTGACAATCTCAGGGAATATGCAATGGAAAATCACAAACTCATTAGGATACATTAAAAATAATTTGAATATAATATGACAATAAATAACCTTGGATAAACCTAAGGTTTCATAGATTAATTAAGTAAAATCCACAATTTAGGCACCCTATAAGAAATTTTAATGATTTTACGGTATCCCAATATGATGAATGTTTCTCACAAAATGATTTCTATTATTAGTTCATTGAGATAACTAGATGTAACATGGTTAACATTAAATGTTTCAAAGGTAGAAGGTATGAAAATTATAAAAATAGATCTCCCAAGTGAAAATCTCATAAAGAGAATCAGGACGTTGGTATGAGTATTGGTTATACTTATAATGATAAAGAGTATGCAAATGACCTATGAAATGTATGTGATGTTCCTTATGTTTTTTTATATAAGAAGAATGTATAGATTAATGTTGAGGAACCTTACAAAATGATTCATATTTTATATTCTAGGAAAGAGGTATTAAGGAATAAGTTTATGGAGTCTAAGTAATGGTTTATGAATAAATATGTATGAATAAATTATATGTGTTTTTGGATTTAGAGATTATGTTATATGAGTAATGAAATAAAAAGTATTTTTAATAAAAATTTTGATTAGGGA
Organism: Viscum album; assembly: GCA_963277665.1. Lineage (NCBI taxonomy): Eukaryota > Viridiplantae > Streptophyta > Magnoliopsida > Santalales > Viscaceae > Viscum > Viscum album. Next base: position 509,018,223 of record OY728142.1, on the reverse strand, counting down.
TTGAAAAGAACCCATTGAATGGTGACTAATATATAGAAAATAAATATCATTGAAAGGTGAAACTTTTATTAAGATTAGGTAACCCTTAATTAATGCCTGACCTTGAGATAATGATGTTTGGATAAAGATATACAAGATATGAATTTGTAAATTTTATGTTATAGATTACCCTGGAACTGATTATTAACAAAGTGTTCAATGTCATCAAGTATGCAGTTTAAAACTTATTGGATATAAATAATATATCAATCAATCATTGTAACAAAGAATCGTACATGTTTTCTAAAAGTATTTATTTTAATTGAGAGAATATATGATGTGGGTATTCACATGTTTTGAATTTGATAACTAAGTTGTACATTGTGATATATAGGAATCAATGATAAGATTATTTCATGACTTTATTTATAAAGCATTGAATTTTCATATTTTGTAAGGTTTATAATGTTAACAATTTTTTTAATGATAATGTTATACTTTAGATGAAGTCATTAAGATTAAAATTTTATCTCTCTATCTGAGGATTTATGTATATTGATGTCATCGCTTTTTATTATTTTGGAACCCTCAAAAAGGGGAAAAATATCAGAGACAGAAAAAGTGCAGGAAAACTGGGAAAACATTGGGGAGCCCAAAAAGATACTACAAAGGCCTAAAGTAGTGCGGACCTAGGGTGTCACAACTAATCAGGTTCTTAGCTTCAATATAAATAGAGAGCACATCCTCAAGGAGAAATACCTGAATTCCTTACAGAGCGATGGCAGCAAGATGATGAGTGACCTTGTTAACTTCTCTCCAAGTGTGGGAGAGGACAAGGCCATTGTAGATGAGCCTCTTGGACCTTCTCCGAGCATAGTGTATGGACTAGGGAACACATCGCTTTCCATGCATGGAGTCATGCAGGATGAGGGAGTCAGTCTCAACCACAGCAAGATCAATATTGTGGCATTTGCTAAAGTAGAGGCTCGTCAACATTGCCATGGCCTCTTCCAGAAGGGAGTGCCCTCTTCCAAGGTGAACAGAGAAAGATAGAACCAGCCGACCCAAAGGATCCCTAACAACACCATCTCCCTTCATCTCATACATCCAATAGGAGCCATCAAAGTGGAGCTTCAAACCAGACGGATGGGGTAACCACGGCACCCAGTGCCTAGTATGAGAGGAGAGGGCCACCGGAGAGACCACATGTAGGGTTCTAAGGGAGGGGGCATCATGCCACTTTGTTGAAAGCACAGACCATGTACATAAGCATGAATTTAGTCCTGGCCACCAAGGCCCATCCAAAGGTCATATATCCCTCATATCTAGCTCTGTTCTGGACTATCTAGATGCACTAGTAACCCGAAGCAAGAATGATACCATGAGTATTCCTCTCTGGCCCAACATCCCCAGCGCCATGGAACTATCGGTCCAGAAATGGGAGGTCCCTCAATGATGAAACTGAAACACCTATGAAGTCACCAAAAGCCTTCCATACAAGATACGCCCACTCGCGGTCGAAGAATAGGTGGGATGAGCTTTCCTCCCTCAGGACGCTATAGAACAGGCAGCGAGAATCCATGCAGATACCGGAGCGCCTCGCGTTCTCATCCGTTGATAAATCTATATTCCTGATACGCCATATAAAAAATTTTATTTTGGTCGGAACCTCCTTTACCCATAAGGGCGAACCCCACAGGTCCTGATGGCCTGCACCAGGATACACCCTCCTGTAATCCTTGGCTAAAAAAACCTGAGGGTGACGTAGAAAAAACACATTTGTCTGGATCCTCCATTATATCTATCATGTCAAAGGATATTCATTGGTCACTATCCAGGATCGCATTGATAAATGACAGGACGTGACTTGCCTCGTTTAAGGTGATGTGCATAGCCGGACAACATGAAAACTCAAGGACCGAGTCCACCCAATTGTGATGCCAGAAGGAGATGTTCCCCACCCCCATAATCCACCTAGAGAGTGAGAGAAGGTTAGGGATATGGGAGAAAACAGAAGAGCAGAGCGATGATTTCCATGCATTAGGGCCAACCCCCCCCCCCCCCCCCGATCTATCAGTCGTGCAGACCTGAACCCGCCCTAGAGAGAGCGACCATAAACCACCTCCCATGCTAACTTCGCCTTCATTCCTTCCAGCACCTCTAAAATACTCTTGATAGCAATACCACCCTCTTGGACCGACCTTGCAATACTTCCACGAAACCCAGTGCTTCCTCCCCTCCTCATGTTCATCCCATATGAAAGAAGAAGGAATGGACTCATGTTTAGAAATCACCCCCTTCGGGACATTGGAGGCTCAGAGATCATGACAAGGAATGGAGGAAGAACATTGTTAGCCAGGGTAATCCTTCCCCCAAAGGATAAAAAGCAGTTCTTCCAATTATGGATGTGCCCTGAGATTTTCCCCATAATGGTATCAAAATATTGAATGCGCTCTCTACCAGGGGACACTAGAGCACCTAGATACTCCATGGGAAAGGATCTTTGCCGCTTGCCAAGGGTCCTACGCAAGGAGCCCACCCTTCTTGCATTACAGCACCCCTGGACATAAAAGATAATCTTTCTATAGTTCCCCACTTGGCCACTCCAACAACTGTACTCTTCTATAATGTTATTAATCCCATATCCAGATATCAAGCCAGCGTTCATAAACATAATGGAGTTATCCGCAAACATCAAATGAGTGATATTGTATGCCATTGGATTGCACCGGTTCCATCTAATGGAGCCATGCAAGAAAGACCTATTGAGGAGGCGACTCAAGACATCTTGGGAGAGTATAAATAGTCTTGGGGAGAGGGGAACTCCCTGCCACAGTCTATTCACATCATTGAAAAGGCCATAGTTCCTGCCCATGAAATGGATTTCCAGCCACGGGGAGCAGAAGCAGTGGAAAAGAAAATCAACCGCCCAAACAGAGAAGCCCATACCTGTTAAAACCTTTTGGATAAACGCCCATTCTAGCCAGTTGTATGATTTTTCCATATCCAGTTTGACCACCATGTTACCTCCATGAACTCAATAATTCAAGCCATCAATGATCTATTGGGACAAATCAATGGCCCCTTGAATGGATCTATTCATCACAAAACCATGCTGCTCGAGAGAAATCTAATGGGGCAGGAGGAGACTCAACCTATTGTTGAGGACAGAGGCATGTATGTTGTACATGAAGTTACACATGCTCACCAGATGGTAGTGTCGAAGAAGGGAGGGGTCCTTAATTTTCCGGACAAGAACCATAGTCGTGGCACTGGCACAGCGGGGGAGACTCCCTCCCCAGAAGAAGTACTGAATGGCCCGCACCAAATCATCCTTAACCGTACTCCAAAAAAGCCAGGAAGAAAGACCTCGAGAACCCATATGTCCCTGCAGCGATGTATGGATTCAGCGAGTTCACAGGCCCAAGGATCTTCTCCTCACATGGCATGGCCACAAACACATTATTATTCAATCCTGACACCACTCTAGGAATGACCTCAATGAAATAATTGTGCCTGCTAGGATAGCCAATTTCCATACACAGATTGGGGCCAGCAAGCAGGTCCTTAACGAAGGCCTCCGCTAATCCACCTACAACATTTGGGTCATCAGTGAAGGAGCGATATGTATATTGAATACCTTGTTCAAATGATTTTGTATTGATGATAAATGATAAGATGGAATATCATGGGTCTCATGATCTATTAGTATTTTTGGAATAAAAATTAACCTTATTTTTGGGAAATAGGTGAAGTAGATCAAGGAACAACAAAGGGTGATGTTATCATGAAATCATACAAGTATATCTTTTTATGAAAATATTCAACTTTAGGAAAAAGGATCTTCAAGAAAATTATATTGTCCTAGTACACTCGTTTTTGATGAATCAAAATGTCCGTGAGGCCATCATATATTTATGTCTTTATGATTGTTAACCTTATCCTTACAAATTACCCTATCACTCTCCCCCAAAACATGATAGTTAGATTTATCTTCCGTGTCTTGGTTTTGAATTTCCCCCTTGGTTATCCTACATGGAAAACTAGCTATGTGATACTTCAGGTGACCATTATGGATCCACATTTTTTATGGGAGTTTTAGTGTTCATTTTTACATGGTGCGTTTCTATGAATTAAACTTTCAAGTATTAAACCTTTGATTGGCCTGATGAATTTCAAAGGCAAAATTCATTTTAATGGGGGTAGATTGTAACGCCCTATAATTTTGTGAAATATTTTTTTTGAAAAAATTAATATTCATCGATGTATTTAATTTCATTAAGTCAGATATTCCATCCACATGGAACTGAATTGTCTTGCGCTAATGCAACACTGACAGGGTGTATGGTACACACAACACCGAGTTTCTATAAAACATCATTTTGTTGTTATAATTATTTTAAAGATAGAGTTATAACCTAGAAGATAAAAATTGTAATTTGAATATTAATAACTAAATTTCAAATATTTCAATAATTTTTTTATATAAATAAAAAATATTTATAATTAAATATATAATTTTTTGGCACTGTCTTTATATGATTAAAATTAAAATTTTCTTAAAGAATCTTTTTTATACACATTTGTAAAAAATAATTAAATTAATTTTAGGCACTCATATAAATTAAATTAATAAAATAAACTTCATTTTTTAATTCAAAATTTTAAAATTATCTTTGGGTAAATTTTCTTAATTTTTCTAGAAAGTTTATTTTTTAGTGAAGAATAAAAATTAATGTAATTTATTAAAAAAATCATTTTCATTAAAATAACGATTACTATAAAATTATATTTTGATTATAATATCACAATAGATCAATTATATAAATATTAATCTAATTTGGGTTATTTGAATCATTTTTATATTTACATTCGATATAAAAACTTATTAAACCATTAAACATATCAACTTTAAAAACCTTCTTTCTTTCCACATCTATGGGATTAGCGTTAAACTTAATTTAACAGTTTCTATGATTTTAATTATGAAAATGGAAATAATTTTTTTTTAAAATTATGACATTTTTATTCTAATAATATAAACATTATTTTTGACAAAAAATATTAGTGAAAGTGGTTAAAATTAATCTCAGCGATTAAAGTAAGATTAAGCTTAATTCAGGACTAAATCTTAATCATAAGAACCTAAACGACTTGGAAACTTGTCTAAAATAATTTTTATGCTAATAAGTATACCATATAATATATTAATTATAATTTTATGGGTTATTTTGATATTATAAAATGGATTTTTCTAATATAAAAGGTTAAAGTAGGAAAAAAGACAAAAAAAGATAACTTTCCTTACCTTTAACATTTATAAAACTTTGAGATATGTAGAGAAAATTATATTTTAGATTATACATATCATTTTTAATTATAAATGGGTTATTTTTAGCATAATAATTTATAAATAATTTTTTGAGATGATTTAATTACTTAAAATGCCTACGAAATTCCTTCGTAGAGATTATTTAGTTAATAATTAACTAAAATAAATGATACTATAAATGTTAAAAGAGAAGTGAATTGATTTAATTAATATATTTAATTATTTTTCAAGATTAATAAATCATTTTAATCATCTATAAAAATAATTTATTCTAATTTAAAAATTATTTTTAAATTTTTAAATTAAAATTTAATAAAAAATGACAAAACAATCATTATTGTTATTTTATGATAAATCATAGTTTAATAAATGATTTAAAATTAATAAAATCAATATATTCTGACAACTGATTTTAAAGGGTTTAAAATATTAAATATTTTCTATTAAGGAACCAATTTATCTTTTCTAATTAACATATAGACCCATAGATTAGAAAAACATTGTTAGCATGATCTGGCTTTAAGTAGTGTTTTGCTCATCACATGTGATTGTTTTAAAAATTAATTTCCAAACCACATGAGATTTATATTTTGTAAATTAGTTATCATATTTAAAAATAATTGGATATATATTATAAAATAGATATTTCTTTATTTTATTCTTAATGATAAAATTACGTATGATAGAAAACTAGATGCTTTAATGAAAACTGAAATAATAAATTTGGGGAATCTTAGATGTTAAAGAACCAAATTATTAAGGAACCTAAAAAAATTAATTTTGTGCCATGTAGATTTTGTTTGACCATGTATTCACATTAATCCATTATTTTTACATTTTTGAGTCACATTAGGTAAATGAGACCTCCCATTATTGAATACCCTATGGTATTTATAAGAGTACCACTCCACCTCCACTATAAAAAGTCAAGAACTCTAACCATTTTTTACACCTCTAAAACAAATTATTCAGGGCCAATTACAAGTCACATATCCAACCAAAACTCTAAAATCAGATTAGAAGCATCCCCTTGTGTAGAAAAAAAGTCTGAGGAATCCTATTTACACAAACAAAATGTGTTACCTGATTAAGAGGTAACGACTTCTCTCAAACTCCATTCTTTTAACTTCATTCTCCATCCCCTGTACTCTATTTATTCCATAATTTTAAAAAACACCATTATCTTAAATATAATATGATTTTTTCATTCTATGGTTTTGACCTACCCTTACACACATCTCCATATAATTGGTAATGAACATATTGTTTATGTGAACGGAGAACTACTCCCCCACAAAACATTGATTATTCTTTTTTTCCTTAACACCTATCATGGGGAAATTATGATGGAAATTATAATTATATATGTTATATATTATTTTTATTATGTTTTCAAGATTCTCTAATCATTTTATATCATTTATCATTATACTTTATATTTGGTGAAAATATGATAGTTCCATTTGTTGAAGTGTGTGTTATCTCCCCCTCAAAGCGATTAGATTCAATCACACACTACATGATATATATTAATGATGGGTTTAGTGGAATTATATGATATATGTGATATAATAATTCCATTAGAATAATGATATATATATATATATTCACAAAAATTTTATTTACCTTCTTTCTTTCAATATGACAATAAAAACATAATCAACGTTCATGTGTACGCATGGCTTACTATATCCATGAACAGTGTATTTGGATTCATAATTATATATTATATAGATTATTATAATAAATTTATTCTGAATATAAATTATATTTATTTCATGGTGTACATTCTATAAATCATGATATAAGTATGGGGACCAAAGGTGTAACAAATTAAGACACATGCGAATAACAATGCGAATATTACCCAAAGTGAAACCTTATCATAGGATTGCTAACAGGATTGTAATATAAAGTCATAATAAAACTATATAATTTTTTAGATATAAAAATATAGTTCTCTTTCAGATGTATAATAAAATTATATTTATTATACAATAGTTTTGAAAAAGAACGAGGAGATTCAAGACAAAAGGTAAGGGGATTTCATCTCACTTTTTATTTCCATGAGAAATATGATTTATTCACCGCCCATTCATTTTGTGTGGAATTTATAATACCTATATATGTATTATATAATTGTTATAAATAGAATTTTGGGTATTTAAATATCCATTTTATGATCTTTCTTTCATAGAATTTATGTTTCAAAAGTTACCAAGTCTATAATGTAATTTTGTCTTAATTTTCATTCTTTGAGAGACATGCCATGTTATGAACCTATACTTATCCTTGAGGTGAATATAAAACCATTAATATTATATATAATTAATCTAAAAAATTTCATGATATATTAATATTAAATTAATTTCATTTTATTGCATGGGGAGTATGGTTCATGATTACCAAGTGGTACAAGTTTATTGAAAAAATATCAACACCTTCTAATATTGTTTATGTTTATGATTACTTGGATGAAATCTTAAAACCCATATCTCAATAAAATTCAAGAATTTTCTCCTCTTCTTTTTATTCATGATCTATTTATTTATTGGTACAATTTTTATAATCTTTAGTACATAATATAGGTAATAAAGTGTTTTTAAGAAAGCCTAACTTTACTTAATATTCGATCAGAAATATGTGTTCATTCGAAAACATGTTTTGTTACCCTCGGACTTTAATTTCTATGCTTTTTTCAAATCCTATTTTTGGTTATTAGCTTTCTCTTGGTTTTCGGGTGTTATGAGTTTGAATTCGGTTGTCTCCTATGCTCCTGATCTATGAACTTAGTCTTGGTGATATTGTATGGTATTTGGTCTCCTCTTTTTTCAAAGGGAAAGTGTGAGGTTGTGGGGTTTTATATTTTGATTAGTGAAACTTCTAGTAGTACTACTTTTGGAGTAAGTTGTTTTGGTGGTTTGTACCCTTGAGTTGGATGAGTTTTAGGGAAATAATAATGGGTTTTTTCAGAATTTTTATTATAATTGGCATATCATTCCCCCTTGGATTCCCCCTTATACCCCCCTAAAATAAGAGGCAAAACATAACTTTTTGGGTGGCCATAATAGGACGCATTGTTTGGACTCATGGTTTATTAAACTATGCAGCCAAACCATGCAAGGTGTCAAGGTCATTAAAAATATTTTAGAAATTCAAATTTTTCCCACCCAGAAATAAATATAAGCCACCCCATTCGACCCCATCATCCAATGGAGGCCTCCAAGCTCTCTCAACCTCCCATGGAACTCGTTTTTTATATATTATTTGGTAGAGAAACATCAAGACCATTTAAGTAAGTGAATTACTTCTTGGTTTCTTCAATATTCATTTAGTTTTATTTCCTATTTCTTGAAGTTTCACTTGTCCAGAACTTAGGATTTGTGCCTAGGGTTTGATTTGGTAACTTCTTGGTCAAATTGTGTGGAATTTAACACAAGATAATTAAGTTTTTCATGCATTTAAAGCTATATCATATGTTGAATTTATTTAAAATATTAAATATATTTAAGTCTTGGGATATTATATTTACATCCACACATGATATTTCATGTTATTCACACTATTGCATAAAATTTTATTCTTTTATTATTTTGGGGTATTAAACCCATAAAATAATGATAAATCCTAAATATATAATCCAATTAAAATTGGAAACATTTATAATCCCACCAAACTTAATTAACTAATGTGAAATAAATGGGTTTCCAGAAAATTTTCACCAATAAATGATCATAATTAATCCATTTAAATATGGTGTATGGTATCATTTGATAATATCTCAGGGAACTAAAAATATGTTAAAGGAGAATAACATATATTAAAAATAAGTAACAATAGTATTAGAAAATTACTATTAAAAACAAGTATAAAACAATTTATATTTTTAATAATTTTTTTCCAAAGAAATAATTTATTAAAAATGGGAATATAAATTGATTTGGAAAACCATAAAACATGGGACTAAATATTCATAAATAAAAATAAATAATATTATTTTAAAATAAAATAGTGTAGAAGATGTTAAAAAATTCATTCATTTGTAGAAAATTAGACGCTAATGGAAAATGACATGTGTAGAAAAAAATTAAAAATAGATTCCTTTAAAATATTTTTAAATAAAGTAAGATTGAATTTAAAATAAACTTATAAAATCATATATGTATGGAAAATGATATATATAATAAAATATAAATAATATCATCATATAGGAGAATGATTCACGGTCAAAAAGAAGATATGTGGTCAACTCCACTTATAGGAAATATTTGGATTGAGTTGTGAATAGAAGGTAAAAATGGTAAGAAGTTAGGTAAAACCCATAAATAACCATATCAGAATAAAATATTTTTGTATTTAGGGATAAATAATGTACACTTTTTATATTTATAAAATTTATACATAGTAAATCTTAATTTTAATGTGAGATTGAAAATGAAACCGGTACCTCAGTCATCCACATGGAAGGATTTGATCTAAATAACTATATAATAAATTTATTTTTATTATTAATATGCATAAAAAATTATTGATATATATATATATTCTTAATTCCAATCATTTATAATTCATTACTACCCATATATGTTAATTTTTTATTGTTAAATTTTATAATTATGTGTTAACTATTTTTTTTACACAATGTTCAGTTAAAATGGTTATGGTTCTTTCTATTTGATCATGGGTTCATCATATCCGGAATTTTTATTAATTTTTATTTTATGTTTTTTGTATTTTTGTATATTCTCATTTTCAATCCATCAAACATTTTGGGAAAAATTATAAACAACTCCTAAAAATATCATTTTCACTGATTTTTTAATTAAGAAAAGAATTGAATTTTTTAGTAAATATAATATGGTATATTCGCACTTAAAAATTATGAAAATATATTAAATCAGTCATTATTATGTAATATTACTGGAATTTATATTTTATTATTCATTTAGGAGGTAAACATTATAACATCATTCTCATAATTTATAAAACTGACCCAAACAAGAACACATTATTATGATTGGATGTATAAGAACATGTTATTATTGAGTAATAATATCAATTTTACCTGATATTAGGGATTAAAAAATAATAATTAACGTTTTAAATAATGTTTAGAAAAACTTAGATGATGAATATAATGAATAAATTTTAAGATGATGATAACACCTATGTCATATATTCGAATCTCCTCTTAGAGAGTCTCTTGGAGATGAGGGACTTGGGACCTTTTATTATGAATAGAGGTTATAAAAAGTGGTATTGGATTATTTTAAAGATAATTAGGGATTGTAATAATGAGAAACCCAAATGAAACATGGGATTATATGTTGGTATTAGAGTGTACCTCATATCGACGAGTTTGAGTGGTATTTTCTCAGATAATCAATCATTAATGTATAATGAATTTATTTTTTATATGAAATATTGATAAAATTGGAAAAATATTGGATAGAGGAAAAGGGGACGTCTATAATTTCTATTTACACTTATCTAGATATAATTTTATCCTCTATTTTAGTTATTTTCGCCATAATTAATCCCATTTACCTCATTTTAGTGTTTAATATGGTGACAAATTTCTACCTTGATAAATTTTTTATCTTATAAATGAAATTTAATTTATTCACTAATTATTAATTTTTTTTTTCAAAATAAAAAAAATTCATTTGATTCAATTTCAATGTGTGATAAAAATTAAATTTAATATAAGTAAGAAAAAAGGAATTTTTTAAAAAAAAATTGATTTTAAAGCATAAAATTGAATTTTTATGCATACTATATAATAATAATTATATTATTAATAAAATATTTATATATATATATAGTTATTTTCATTAATATATTTCTTTAATATAGAAAATTTAAATGTTTTTTAAAGAAATAAATAACATATACAACAAAAATCTATAAAAAACTGGTCTCTTAACATTAAATGACATTATATATATTACTAACTACTTATTAATCAATGAATGTGTTTTTATTAATTTTTTAAATATATAATAAATTAATTTCATTAAATTTTATACATAAAATATTAGAAATTTATATTTTAAATAAAAAATTAATGACACCACAATGTTTTTAAACAAAATATTATTATAGACATGAATAACTAAATTAGTAATCATTATATTTAGATAAATATTTATTTAATTTAATAAATTCATTTAAATTATTATTCCTTGAATATTATCAATAATTTTTTTTATATCTTATTAAAATAAATAAATTTAACAAAAATAGGTAATTCCAAAAAAACTAGTTTTTTAGAATCAATGGTTTTTTCCAAAGTGAATTAGTGCTTTTTCAATTCTATAAGAATAATTTATTTTGATAAGTATGTTTAGTTTAGTTATCTTAAAATATCATACCATAATAATAAAATGTTCACTTTAGTTCAGTGTTGTATGTATCATAAGATATTGAACACATAAGACTTATTTAATGGAAAATAAATACTAAAATCATGGGGCATTGTATTATACCCACTTAAAATTAATTTTTACATTAAATTTTAACACTTTTATAACAAAAATGAGGGTAATTATCCACCATTATGTATTTGAGTTCCCGTCTTACTTACTCAAACTTATTATTCCTCCAAATAACTATTTCCAGTTTCATGGAATTATTTCATAGTAATTTATCTCTATAATCCAAAATTACTACTAATTATTGCTCATAAAAGATATCATGTTTTAGTTATCAAACCACTAATTAAAGTACATGTGAATGTTTAGTTTTGTACTTCCTTGAAATTTATACATGGAATACATCCTTCATGGGAGAGAGCTATAGTGAAAGTAAAAGATGATAATCTACCATTCCCACATGATTCAGAATTTTGAATGGGCTAATATATCAATAACTCAAATTTCCCTTCTTCAAAAATCTCATTAAATACTTCCATGGTTATATTGAAATTAATAACTCATTAAAATTTCAAACTAAAAATATCATCGATGATTGTCATCATATCTCTTATATCAAGTTTGTTATGATATAATGTGTCACTTAATTGTTCGAATATTCTATAACATTTCGTGAACAAGGTCTATTCATAATAGCTTAATCTCTCAAATTTCATCCCAGAATGTCATAATTTTTATTCACTTCCCATATAGAGCCCCATATGGTTTTATTTGAATTCTAAAATTCAAAAAAAATTATAAAATAAATCTACTCAGTGAAATTCTTCATCCCAATATTATTTTAAATTCATTGAATAGGATCTCAACATGTCTTCCAATAATTGAATGGTATTTTCATATTGACAATCTTCTTGAGAATGATTAGAAGTTATAAATATAATGTCAATATTCAATGATTATTGAATAATTCTGTAGAACATCAATGTAAAATTTATATCTTGATATGATTTAATTTAAATTGGTACTCTATATAGCATTACCACTTTCCTTATATATTTCATTGAATGTTGATTGACGTAGAAATCATATCAAATATAAATTATATGATCCAAATTTTTATGGAGATCAAATAAAAAAGAAAATGTAATTATATCCTTTATAAGTCTTGAGAATTATAATGATTAAATCTATGTATATGTTGTCTAATTTCGATACTACTATGGGTAACGATTACATAATTCCCTCAAATTAATAGCAATCAACCTTAAATTTTTTCAAATCTATGCATCGAGATACATACTCTGAAAACTCATTATTCATGTTGTCCAACCATAAATCATTCTTGATATCTTTATACGTCATTTTTCTTATATAAAGGATAGAGAATTATGATCTATATGTATTATCTGGTAGATCCTCCAATTCTAGTTTTAATGGTATACATATTAATTTAAGGAATTATATAATTTCATCATTGTAGAGGTTGAAAAATAGAATATTCTGTATCTTCCTTTTTTCTTAATATTATCCACATTTAATCTTTGATATTCACATGGATGAATGGTTAGGAAGTCATTTGGGAATGATATAATTTATTCCCTTCCCTTATGATTTCAAGGTCCATATTTTGAAAATTCCTTATTATTGTGTCTCTTTCCAAACTTCATCAAGGATAAGGTAGCATGGTCCTTCTTACTCAAATCATAATCCACTATGTTATACTACATGGGGTGGTAATTTATTGAGAATTAAAAGTCTCTAATCAAATCAAACCATCCCCTTTAATGAATATTCAAGTACTTATGTGTCATTATATACTTCAAGATCTTATGATTAGTATATATTTAACACTTCTCATCATAGAGATAATACCTCCGTATATTTATTTAAAATATTACCACTACAGACTCTAAATCATACATCAGGTAATGTTTTTCAAGAACCTTTAATTAAAGTGATAAGAATAATAACACTAAGAAATTTTTCTTGAGTAAATTTTCAAATGAATTATTTAATGAATTGTCCAATATCAAAAAACCATTCTCCATTACAAGGTAATGTTAGTACAGCTGTTACGTCACCCACTGTGTCACTTGGTTGTGTATCTTTTATACTTGATTGAGTTCCGTGAGATTTGGGTTGTTATAGGGTGAAATTATAAAGTGTTTAAAGATTTTCCAAGGGTATATGGTAATGTTAATAGTTTGAAAAAATGTGAACTAGAAACTACGCCACCATCAATGTTTTGGATAATAGTGATCCCACAATCACTACATAGTTTGGTAAACGCCGTGACCTGATTTGTTTTGTATTTTTTGTCATTATATACTATTTTGCTTTGACCCCCACCCCCCAATATTCACTACATGAACTCCTACAACATTGTCACCTCACAAGTGTCTTTATCCTCTTTTCAAGCATCTCTAATTATTATTTGGAGTTACTTCTTAGTGTATTTATATTCGGATCAATCATTTTGGATAACTTTCTTCTTATTCCTTAGTTTCCTTCTACTTTCTTCCATACGTCTAATCCTAGTGTCCAGTGGCACTATTTTCATTGTTATGGTTGTTTTAAAATTTATTCTTTTGGTTCTTGAGTGTTTGGATCCATCCTAGGTGGCGTAATTTAAAGTATTCCATTATAGGTGACATGGTGTCATCTATTAAGTGTGTGTTTCTAATGAATTGATTTTTATTAGAGATTTTCTTGGTTTCTTGATATTTTAAATGCATTTTTCAACTAAATAATTAATGTAAATGGTATGTAAAACCTTATTTTCAATGTTTTCCATATTTATTTTGTATTTATGTTGACAAATATAGTGAATTTCATAGATCAATGGAAATTTATTTTCAAATAGTGTTTAATGAATTCTAAATGTTTGTTAAAATAAAAAAAGGGGTTTTGAAAGACTAATGAATATTAATAAATAAATTTATCAAGCCAAATTAATAATGTATTCCTCCTTTTGGTTTGAAAAAATTTCCATATTTCAAAATGGCGTGTTTGACTTATGGAATTATTTAATGAATTCCTTGAATTGATTGGGTTTGTGTTTTAAATTTTATTTCTGAATTACCTATATTTTCTTATAATTAAAATGGTTTTCAAAAATTATTTTCAATAATAATTCTATTTAAATTAAAATGAAAATTCTTGGTTGACATAATGAAAATTTGTTTAGCTGCTTGGTTGGTTATTCTATTATTGATCCCCATTGTTTTTACTGATATTTTTTGTATATCTATGTAATAGATGATTCAAATATAATTCATGATTGCACTTATGGTTTGGGTCTTTTATTAATGGGGATGTTAGGTGTGGGAAGTATATGATTGTGATGTTATGCATATTCTTTGTTGTTTTTATGTGATTTAGATTTTCTTGGGAGGCGATCACCTTCATTATATATTGCATAAGTAACCTTAGGACACAAAGTAAGAAATCATGTTGTGGTTACTTCACTAATTGAGTGTTTCCCTAGATACTGACCTATATTTTTGATTTTTCTTGATAAGAGATTTGTCTCTAATGAGGATAGTTCATAGTTTCTTTGGTGACTAGTGTTAGACTATAATACCTAGAAGCTTGGGATTCAATGTATGTACATCTAGTATTATCCTGTTGATCCTTATGGTATTTCCCTATGATATATATCTTATATTATACCTTCTTTATTTATTATTTAGTATATGAATTTATTACCTATTTATTTGTACTTACTTAGATATATTAGTTATTTATCATTTATATTTGTTTCTAAGTGACTTACCTTGCATTGTTCTTGTTATTACCTTATATATTTCCATCATTATTTATTATTCTTCATGGGAGAAACTGTTTTTAAATAAAATGGATGAGTTTTGTTTAATTTTTTTTTTAAAATGATGAATGGAAGTTTTTATTTGGTCTTTTAAAGGTAAATATTTAAGATGAGTTTGTTAAGTATTTCTTCTTTTGAAACTAAGAAAGTGAATAGAAAACCTATTTTCTTTTATTTATTTTCAAACTAGAGGACTTGGATTCTCTTATAAAAAGAATGAAATATATTAATAGTGGTATCCTATTGGCCTTTGGATAACAAACAACATAATCACATTGTTGGGTATGTAGTATTCATTTATGATGCAGGTTCTCAAGTGTTATCTTTTTATTTGGTTGGTTTAGTGTCACTACCCTTGGGAAGTAGGAGGATTTTTTGTTCATGGAGGTGAATTGAGATTCACATGGTACTAGTGTTGTTGATCTCTTGGGTTTGTTAAAATTATAGGTTCATGTAGTGTATTGTCCTACAAGGTCTCTTCCATTATATTTTAGTTTCTTATTTAAAATTTAAAATATTTTTTTTATCATTTATCATTATGCCTTGTTTGGTTGGATTTCGTTTATTTTTTATACTTATTTATTTTTTCATTTTTTCCCAATGCTTGGATACCTAATTTCAATTTATTTATTGGAACTAATTGTTTGTATTTATATTTCATATTATTAAATCATTCCCACATTTTTAGTTATTATTCTCTATAACCTATCACCATCCTAAAGAAATCTGGAACACACCTCGAGTCATGTAGAGGGTCGAGTCGGCTGTCGGTTCAGGTGGAAGACTAAGTTGGTTTGTTACATAATAGTATCAAATCTGTATTTTTATATGGATATTAATGGTAGAAAAGAGATATAATTATCTGGTATTGAGTTATAGGTGTATATGAGTTCTTGTCCCCCTCATCCTCAATATATTCTTAGAGATTCCATGGGAGGTCTGGAGTTTAGTTTTAAATTTTTTATTTATAGTTTTATGAGAAATTTTATTGTTATGGACACTAATAAATGTTTTATGATGACCCTGGGATATGACTCAAAAAATGTATATTTTTGAAGGAAATTTGAGGAAATGTAGGGGACACACAGTTAAGGAATGTGGTTTTCTAACCAGTGTGAAGGTTATGTTGACTATTCTGAACAACTTCCTATAGCACATGCGTGGTTTGTACATGGTCTGAAAAACCATACAACCAATCCTTATGAAATGGGGAGAGTTTAGATATTTCATTCATTCCATCATATATTTGGTATTCTATTACATTTTCAAGATTTTTCATGAGAATTTTGGAGGAATATTATGGATTTTAAAAAAAACATTGATCGATTTTGAAATAATTTTTTTATGATTTGGAATATAAGAATGTTTTGGGAAATATTGTTTCTATGATTTGAGATATATTTGTGTAACATATTGGATGTTGAAAAATATTATTTGGATAAAGAAAATAAATTTTTGTGTGTGTTCTGAAGGTGGAAATTATTTTAAAGAGTGGATTTATTTTTCAATTGGGTTATAAATGTTTTAGGGATTTTTGAAATGAAACTTTACTAGGGGTTTGGTAATTATTATTTTCATTGACTTTTCTCAATTCTATTTGGGAATTGAGATGATTTGAATTTTTTTAAGTTGTTATCATTATACTTGTTTCTGAATTTAAAGTGATTTTATTGAGTGATTTGTTGAGTGATGTTTTAGAATTTTCCCCCTGAAAAAGGAATTGAAAAATCAATAATGGAATGAATTGGGTAGTTTCCCCAGGGATTCTAAAGATATAATTATTGTCCCTAAATCCACACCATATATAAATATACTGTTAAGGTTATGATCACTCCATCTCATGTTTCATTCTCTAAATTTTTTGAATCACTATCTATTAGTATTTTTTTGTGATTAGGGATCCAATGAGGCAATGCAGTGGAAAACTATGTTCTAAGATATCTTTGGTTTACTAAAAATTTCTATAACCAATATGTTGAGGTGAATTATTACATTGTTCAAATGAATTTTTTGGTAACAGTTGAAGATCATTATCCTTTCCCAATAGTTCGAGGATTTATATTAGGTATACTTCAAGTCTACGTTCACCAAGTAGTGTTTTCATATGATGTGAGAATTTTAATGGATATGAAATTAGTGGGTTTTCATTAAGGACATCATTAAGTGAAATATTATGTTTCTAATTTCATGGACTGGTTTCTTTATATCTATAGTTGTCTTATAATGATTCAGATATGTGATTTTTCTTTTCTAGAGGTGTTCATATGAACCTTTGTTCATTGGTATTTTTTGCCATCGTAAATATATAAATGGAAGTGGTCTATAACACCATAATCACTGAGGTGATATTGGTAGGGAACGCTATGGAAAGTGATTATGTGTCCCTAGTTGGTCTAAGTGAGGGTGATCCATCCTGTGATGAATGGAAGAAGTAGGTTGATAGGGATGGGAAGTTTTCTCTTTAAATTATTTTTCTGCATTCAATAAATATAAGGCTATTTGTGATCTTTCTGTATGAGATTTTTGAAAATTCCTATTATTACTTTCTAATATCTATTAAGACCTATGATCAATATGTACCTATTAGTCACCTTATAAGGTTTTGTGAGATGAGTGGGTATTATATGAAGAATTCACATACCTAGCATTGATCTAGGCAGTCTTCTATATTGTTTCTTTCATTGTAGAGTCAAAATTTGACTAGTGGTTTTGGATAATGCCTATATTTAAAAAATTTAATTTTCCATGGGAATTTTATCATCTCTTTTAAATCCCATTTTATTTTTATATAATAGATGGAATTAGTTTTTTTATTGATTATCTTATCTTATATAGATGCTCCTCGTATTTTTGATTGTTTTATAGAGTTTCATTTTGGGATTGAGTTGGTGATATCGAATGGGTGCCTTCATTACTTGTATTTTGTGGTGTGGATGACATGTGATGGATATTTTTTGGGATCATGAAATGTTGGTATCTTATATTCTCTTTTTATAATGAGATTTTTAAATAGTGGGGATACTTGTGTCACATCTCTATTTATTCTTATCATATCTATAGAGTTTCCTTCTAGAGTGATTTTGGCTTGGATTGGCTATTGATATATTCTTATGTGACCTCAAATGCTCTAGAGGTGGTTCTTATCTTTCCCCCTTAGGTTTCCTTGAGATTAGAGATGCTCTTATGAGTAGTGGTATGTATTTTTATATTTTCAAATTTAAATCGTATTAAATGAATGTTTATCCCCTCATCTAATTTTCTTTATCTTTTTCTTATTTCTAATGAGTAGTTTTCTCTATAAGATTCATAGTACATTTTTAGTTTGTTATTTTGGAATCATTTCGTAGTGTATTCCTGCAATGACCCCAACTTTTATGAATGAAAATTTTCTTCTTCAATGATTAAATACCTTGTCAATTAATGAATTTATAGAAAAAAAATTCACTGCATTGTTTATTTTGGACCATTATATGGTCAGAAAAAATTAAAATAGTATTATAAATTATAACCATTGATAATATATCCATTGAATAGTTATCCTATTACTGTAATATATAAATTATTGTGAAAAATTCAAATTGACATAGATTGAAGTGATGGACTCAACTAATAGGATCTTACACTATAAATCCCATTTATCAGTACTTATGAGGGAGACAACAAAACTGGGATTTTCCCTTTA
Source organism: Viscum album (assembly GCA_963277665.1). Lineage (NCBI taxonomy): Eukaryota > Viridiplantae > Streptophyta > Magnoliopsida > Santalales > Viscaceae > Viscum > Viscum album. The sequence continues at coordinate 508,999,030 of OY728142.1, read as the reverse complement.
TCAATCCCAATTCAAGATTCAACAACTAATGAATAAATTAAACCTCTTATGGGATAAATTCAAGATCGTTGATATCATGGACAAAACCCTTTATGTCATACCACCCTAAGAAAATATCACTATAGAAACATTCCCCTTAGAAATTCACTAATGTAATAAAGGGCTTTGTATCTAGACCCCAATTGTATGAATTTTTTTATATATATTTTTCACAAAAAATAATTATATTTTCCCTTTTATATATTACTTTTTAAAATATTAATTATTCAGTTTGATATAAATTACATTCTAATATTATGAAACACGATGTTTATTTTTTGGGAAATATATAGTTTCATTCAAGTCAAACATTTTTATGAATTTAAGTATTTTTGAAATAAAATATATTTTAATGAAATAATTTTATTAAATATTTTTTATTAATTATGAATGTTAATATTATTTGATGAAGTCAAAAATATAAATATTATATGAGTAATAAAACTATTATTGTAAAAAAATTATTTTTCAATTATTAATGACTTTTTTTATAAATTATTAATTTATCATAATCAGAGAAATATTTTTATAAAATAAATATTAATAATCATGCCCAAATTATCCAATGGTTAGTTTTCATAATTTTCTAGAATAGTTGACGTTTTGGGTAGAAACTAAATATGGTGTAAATATACAGTGTGTATTATGACATAATAATGACCCAATAGTGATGTGATATATTCCATAAAAGGTATACATGACAAAAAATTCCCCTTTAAAATAATGTTTTTTAGGTTTTTTGATTAATTTTATAAACCCTTAATGAATCTTTCAAAACATGTATTATATTTTAGGGATTTAAAATAAATTATCTATAAACCTGACTCACTTATACATCTCCAAGGGTATTATTTTAATGATATTGGTTCTTAAACTTTTAAAAATAATGAAATGCGCTTCAATTTAGCTGAAAACAAGGGAAAATCCATGGAAAGGTTTGTGGTGTTCATTGATTTATCATATATAGTCCAATATAGATGTTTGGAAATAAATAAATAACTCTACAACCATTAGCTATATAAAACCATGAGAAATCTCATTTAACTTCACACAAAACCCTTAGAAAAGGTAATTACTCTTCCCTTCACACATTAGTTCCCTCCTAATGTGTCCCTAAAGTCTCAATAAGCTCTTCCCAAGCTTTTAGATACACCATCTCAAGGTAAGGGATCCTCTCATTCTCCTCTTTATTCAAACACATCCATTATATTAAACATTTTTTAACATTTTCATGTTGGGTTATGTTTTCACACATCCATCTTACTTAACTCATGATATCTAAGTGATTTTATATCCCTTCCATTATCATTAATCCCTCCCATGAACCTTTATATACCCTTGTTATGTCTTTTGGATTATCATGTGATTTTTTTGTGCCAATCATTTTTTTTGAATACCCATCCTTGCTTCTACTCAATAGTATTCACCTAGGTGTGCATCATATTCTTTGATTTGGAAATTCCATTTATATAACCCACACTTTTTATTTTGGGATTAAAATTGATTAAAGGAATATTTACATTGTATGATCTATTTGGCACACATGAGAATGTACATATTGTGATGGGTTCACTCATATATGGAACCAATGCATTAGAAATTTTTTTAGTCTCATGATGCATCATGTATGGGATTATGAAGTAAACCTAATCCATTATGGGAATTCTCCAACCATGTTATGATTTCCTTTTGGGTATCCTTGATCCTTGTTTATGATATCAGGCTTAATGATTTTTCCACATTCTCATATCACATTTATGTTATCAAGTCACATCATGCCTCATTGTTCAATATTGTGATTACTATTCCTATTATGTGAGCTTGACGTGTATATTTCAACTCTAGTATTACATTACCTTATGTTAGGATTTTTTACCATCTCAAGATTTTTAGATCAGCCATTTTTTCATGACTCATCCTAGTGGGGTAGTGACATGACTCCCCTAACCCACCTCTAATAGGCTGGGGGGATAGAGACTAGTGATGAGAATGAATATATCTAAATTGGGAGTACTTAGCCTAAATATATATATATACATGCACACATATCCCATCCAATACAATTTTTTATTGTAAAAAAATCTAAACAACCATGAATTAATACATATAATCATTTATCTAGAGTACAAAAGGAAGTAAATGTATGTTAATAGGTCCAAATAAAATCCCACCACAAAATTATGTAACACTGGTCCAACCTGATGGAAAACTGGGACTACTGTCAGAAAACCATAAGAACACACCTTGGTCTTTCTAGTCACACTAAGAACCACCTTGCACTGTTTTTTCAATCACTCATTTAAAAATGATTATCATCTATATAAGACATGACACATGCGGACAAATCCCATGCATGGTTGAGTATAAAAATACACCACAGGACACCCCAAAACCACAAAGGATACAAAAAAGGAAAATATAGTGAGTTTTACATAGGCATATTAATGAAACACATATAACTATAATATCTAGATATAATAAATTAAGACACATAGTCTAAAATTAAGTCACAACCCTAGTATACCAGCCTCGGATTCCAGGTCAAGGATTCCGTAAATCACTTGTCTGGGAGAACACACGTCTGAGTATGATAGCACTGATGACATTAGTTTTAGAGGTATTAATCATAAAGTTTCATCATTATAATTACATTATGATATTACAAAGATAAAATAATACACATATGAGGATCACAACCAATATCATCAGGTGATACCCAAAACACAATCTGTATTAACCCACTAAATAGATGATCAGGTCCCGCATAGTGTAGGTAATTAAGATACCAAGAACTCTACCAAGGGAATGAATATGAATAGAGGTTCTCACTCCAGGCCGTTCTGAGAGATTCTAATGACTCTATACAAGAAGTCATACTAAAGGGATCGTTTCCTGATGAGTAGGAGATGGTTCTATTCTAACCATCAGGGGAACGATAAGGGGAACAGACCCTAAAGAAAATGTCCATGATTTGGAGGAAAATAGATCTAGTCCATGTATAGAAAAGTACACTATGTGTAGAATGGGTCACATGCCATCTCCCTTGACCCTAGGTTCTTCACTTTTAAATGGCCCATGTATATTGACCATTTCCATATATAAGTACACTGCATATAGGATGTCCATGTAGTCTACTGATGTTCTATTACATGGATTAGGCCCGTGTACATGTACCCATGTACCATTACACAACTTAGCACATACACTTAGTTCAGGTCATGTTCATGTCAGGGAGTACACAGTGTATAGGATAATCATAAATTCCACCCCATTTCTATATACCTATGAGGTATATGCCATGTTTTCAAAAGAGATACCACACACTATATTATAGGTTTCACATGTCGTATGATACTTATGTTGCTCTCATCTAGGAAGGACCCACAAATAGTGTAATACCAGATTAAATTCTTGTGTGGATCTGAATTATCCTGAAACCATTGTTCTTCCTTCTGGGCATGTTTGCACATCTATCACCTCATATCTCATCTCCAATCACACTATAAATCATGGATCTCCATTGATCAAACATCACCATGTTCATTCTCTAGAATATGGGAAACAAATCCATTTGGAAAATATATTTTGTTCAACCTGATCATATTCCGATCAACCAAATCAAATTGGGGGTTTTAAAACCAGTTCCATCCAATCGTTGATACTAATGTCGCTCCTTTGTGGCATCATGTAAAGACTAGATCTAAAAAAATTTATTTTTGAGCTATGAAACAGGTGTGAAATGATCAATTGATCTAATGTTCATTGAACCACAGGCCAAATGAAGAGCACCCATGATGAACAGAGAATGTTTGTATAAAACCATGAAACAAACAAAATTTGAATGAACATTTGTTATGTTTGGTTGGCCTTGAATCATTTTTGTTAGAATGGAAAATTATAACCAAAAAATAAAAACTCCTAATTTGAATCCTCTAAAAAATAAACATATCCCGTACAACGATTGAATCGTGGATCAACTTGTTCATTGATTGATCAACATTAATCTTTGAAATCAAGAACATGGGAAAGACATAATTCCAAAAACAACCCTACCGCAATTCAAAATGATTTCTGGTGACTAATGAAGCTGTATCAAATTCATTGGCGAGATCCTTCGATCTTGTAATGCCATGGTCGTCAATCTCTATTTTGATCATCATCCCCTAATGGGATCTCTTCCAAAAGCTACAATGGTTCTCATTAATTTAAAGGGTTTTGTGGATAACCCTATGAATTTTTCAAAATAACATATTTAAAGAGGGATATCAGTTCGTTAAATCAACAAAACAAATATACTGATTTAATTTTTTTTATTTTTTTATTTTACACCCATAAAGGATTTTCCACTAGCAACCCACTCCGATGAAGGTTTAGTCATTCCCAGGGTGAACCTCGCATTCTGAGAAAAATAGTGTCATCATATTTATTATTTGGGAACTCTTTTAGAATTAATTCTAGTTTTTCATGGAAATTTCACATGCATATTATTTAATAAATTTAATATATTTAATATATTTCAAAAATTTATTCTAGGAACACTGGGCCTTGGAATCACACGTCGTCCCAGTGCCTGGTCTCAAAAATAATCCATATAATATACAAAAATAATATAATATAATTACAAGACATTACATTCTGTTTAACTTGGGGATTTACGTCTCTAAAAATCCAAAAACAATAGCTACTCAAAAAGATGTGGGTACAAAGAATGAATCTGTGCATCCCGCTCCCATATGCTCTCCTAATGATTCACATGATACCACCGAATATGCACCAATGTAAATGATCACCCATGAAGGATGTTCTATTACTGATCCTCAATATCTATCAGGTGCTTATCAAATATATCTCCATCCTTTATGTACAAATTTTCCCAGTCAATAACATGTGATGGGTCATGCACGTACCTCATCGATAGTGACACGTAGAAGATTTCATGTACCCGGACTAACATTGTAGGTAGGGATAAGTGGTGCACCACCTCTTTAACTCTATATAGTATTTGTAAAGGGATTATGAATCTCAGAGATAGCCTATCACCCTTGAAAAATCCACAAAATCCACGTCTACGTGAAACCCATAAGAACCCATAATCTCTTTACGCATATTCCACAAGACTTTATTGACTATCAGGATAAGACTTCTAGAATATTTTTTCGTCTTCATCCACTCCATTATAATCTATACATTCTCTATTGTAGGTCACACCAACCTCATGCCCATGAATGTTGACTGCATTAGGTCATTACAATAATGTGGTGACCTATAAGGTCACCCGTACAAAGCCTACAATGGTTCCATACCAATGAGTGAATGGTAGTTGTTCTTGTACAAAAGCTCAAATATTGGTAAGTGATCCTCCCAACAATGTCCAAATTCTAATATGCAAGCTCACAGAAAGTCCTCCAGAACCTGAATGGTCTTCTTGGTCTGGCTATCATTTTGGGGGTAGAACGTTGTGCTCAAGTATAACTGAGTTCCAAAGGACTCTGGTAATCCCTTCTATATCTAATATGTGAAATGATCATCATGGTAAAAAATGATAGTTGATGGAACTCCATGGAGTTGGAATATCTTCTACATGTAGAGGCATCTCAAAACCTCTACTAAACTCTACTCTTGGTTAGATAAGAAGTGGGAAGACAAGGTGAGTTAGTCTACAGTCACTAAGATGGCATCATGTCCTATGGATGTATATGGTAAGAACATCATGACATCCATACAAATCTCATCCACCTTCCACTATGGAACCACAATGGGATGAGATAAACCTACTGGAACTTTTTTCATAGCCTTCACTTTCTGGAAATTAAGGCATCGAGAGACAAACTCTACCACTACATTCTTCATCCTCAGCCACCAAAATTGATGTTAGAGGTCATGATACATCATTTACACACCTAGATATACCTCTAAAGGGTATGTATAAACTATATTAGAACACCCTCCTATAACATTGCTTTCACTGTCATGCATCCACTACAAAGTACGATGTGTTCACTACCATTAAAAATCAATCTAGAGAATTCCATATGAATATCAGGATATTTAGGGTCTCACAGTCAGTATCCCCTAGCTAAACCTCCCTAACTCACTACTAGGTCAGAGGGGTGACCACCATCGACTTGTGGTAAGCCTCTCCATATCCATCCACAATTGATAACTACAATGAGCCCAACTACTCAAATTCCTTATTTAGAAACTGAAAACAAGGTCTCCTACTGAGAGAATATTCGAACACGTTCCCCTTCCTTGGAGTATAGAAAATTTTTAAGTCATAATCCTTGAGGAACTATATCCATCACTTTTGTCTCATGTTAAGATCATTTTGAGATAAGTTATAGTTGAGACTCTTATAATCAAGGGCGATGATAAATCACTCTCCCAAAAGGTAGTGTCTCTACATATTTAGTACAAACACTACTACATCTAACTCAAGATCATGTATCAAGTAGTTATTCTCATGTGGTCTCAACTAACTTGATCTATAGGTAATCATCTATTGAATATTCCTCAGAACACAACAAATCCAAGTTCATGATGCATTTTAGAACACTACGTACTCGGCACCTTCTTCTAGAAATCTCAAGATCAGAGAACATTACAAAATATGCCTCAACTACTTAGAATCCTATTGAAACCTCTCTATCAACATAAAAGGTTCCCCCTTTTAATTAAAAGTTATCACTAGTTCTAATACCCTTGAGAAATCAGGTATGAATCTCTAGTAATATCTTTCTAACCAAAATTATCTTTAAACCTCTATCACGATATTGGGTGGCTCCTAAGCTAACACAACCACAAACTTAGTTGGGTACACTCTCATTCCATCCTCCAAGGTAACATGTCCTAGAAAGTGTGAAATCATAATCTAGAACTAGAACATAGTGATATTTCTATAAAGCTGGTTCTCTCAGAGTAGGTCCAAAACTATCCTCAAGTGTCTCGTGTCCACTTTTATAGATGTCGTGTACACATTGATTTTTTCAATGAAGACTACCAAGAACTAGTCTATAAAAGGATGAAGGATCTTGGTCATGATTCCCATAAACACTATTGGGGAATTTTTCATTCCAAAGGGAATATCCAAATATTCTTGGTGACCACAGTGATATATAAATGTCATATTTAGTATATCCTCATCTTTTTCTCATAGATGGTGATAGCCTGACCTATGGTCAACCTTCAAGAACCATCAAGTTCCTCCCAATTGATTAAAGAGGCCATCCATCCTCGATAAAGGATACTTGTTCTTCATAGTCACCTGGTTCAAGCACTGGTTCTTTATTCCTGGAAAACCAAATGGGGGCTACCTAGGGTGAAACATTATGTCTAACAAATCCTTTCCTCTACAAGTCACCCAAAAACATTGTCAGCTCACTAAGCTCTACAGGAGCCATCTGATATGATGCTATAGATATTGTTGTCATCCTGAGGTGTAGATCAATGCAGAAGTCTATATCTCAATGGGTAGGTAAACCTAGACCATCCTTAGGTAATAAATCCTTATACACTATCGCCACTGTAGGAAACTAGAAACTCATAACATCCACTACACCAAGGGTCAAGCTATCCAACTAGTGAGTAATCAGCATCACCCTCCTATGCATGAGTCTCTCCAGCACTGATTAGTTTTCCTTTTCACTAAAAAAGGAAAACCTGGTTCCATCACTGTGGACACACTACATCCTTACAATAAAATAATCATTTTTGGATGGAACTATAGATAAATATTCCATACCAAGAATGATGTCATAAGGCCTTGATGTTTCTACCAAGAGATTCAAATTGAAAATATCACCTACAAGAGTTAGGTCACACTATTAGTACAAGAGTGTTATCCCTGAATATTCTCCAGTAGAAGTCTCCAAGCGCAAGGGTTGAGTAAAAGGTTGAACCTAAATATCTATGTCTCATATAATGTATGTGGAAAGAAATCAGTTAAAATAATATGTGCATATCAGAACTGAAACTAAGGAAGAAAAGACATAGATCATATATCAAATAATTCCCAAAGCCTACGGGTCATAATATTTGACCTCCTACAGTTGTCCCTATCTCTATCCTCCAACACCCTGATCCATGAGTGGAGTACTTGGGGGGTGCTGGTGGTAATAAGTCAAAATGAATACCACCTCCATCTACTCTCCCATATCCGTTACCACTTCCTCTACCTTGGGAACATAACTTTCACACTCATTGCTTCCACCTCTGTGGCCCATCTATGGTCTCTCTGTCAGTTGTACAGTGGTTTAGACAATCTCAAGAAAGATGTATCATTATATCACAGGAGTAGAATGACCTCTCTCTGGGTTGACTTGACCCACCCTGTTAGCCATGAATTGCAAATCCCTTATCCTGGGTCCTACTCTTGAAATGTCTCTCACACCTAGTTTTCTAATACTGACATCATATCTCTCCTATTGAGGTCTCTACTTATACATTCCCACTTCTTATAACCACCGCTTTTATCATGTCATCCAAGAAAATTTCAGCCACTAAAGCTCACTATAAAACCCCTACATGGGTAGGAATCCATAAAGTAATTACACTAACATTGATGTCTCTACAAAGACATCGCTCGATGGTCTGAGCCCTAAAGATTTGATCATGAACCATATCCATCAAGTACCTATAACGGTTAATAATCCTTTATGAATACTCAATTACTATCAAACTTCCCTACTAGAGCTACTGAAGCTTCTTGATACACACATCCCTCACCTCCCTAAAATAGTGCTCAAACTCATTCTATGAAAGAGTCGCCTCATCATAAGATGGGTTCACTAACCCCCATCATCGAATTGATGAGCCATGTAGAAGGTTCACTACAAGGACCACCATATGATCAGTTGGTGTCCTAAGTAGACTGAAAACTTAGGTCACTACCTATCCTAGTTCTCAGTCACTTATGGGTCAGGCTCACCTCAAAACCTAAGGGGTCTCTATCACTGAAACTCTTGAAGCCCTCTCAGCCTATCCATCTAATCGGTTGGTAATATGGGTAACAAATGTTTCTCTACAAGTGGTGTTAGGGGTGGTGCACCTTATAGAGGTAAAATTTCACGAACTGGTCCATGTATTGATGCCTCATCACTAAGGGAATAATCTTTATGATCATCATGCTGAATCAAAGCTAGCATACATCACAGTGGCATCCTAAAAGAAACAAGATATACCATGGTCAATGAATATGTTTGGGGATCTGACTCAAGAAGCACATAAAGACCACAACCCATTTATATATGATGCATTTTCCATTATGATTCCCTTCTTCCAGTGTTCTCATGTTCTAAGTCGAAAAGCAAGTGATCAGTGTCCTCGTGTATGGATACATCATCTGTTACACCAACACCAGAGTCCCTGACCTAAAATATGAATTCAAAACCTATAATATTATTACATGAAACCAATCTCACATACTCTAGTCCTCAATTAGAACCGACTCCTTTGATACCTCTCTATCATGAACTATCCCAGTAAGGCTTGTGTCGTGATTTCCCGATCCCACCTCCAGCAATACAGGGGATGGAGACTAGTGTAGAGAAGTCGTATCACTTACATGGGGGGGGGGGATTAGCCTATGTAGTTGTAAGAACACACATATCTCCAAGACTATAAAATGATGAAATGTTAAAAAAAACTGAACTACCATGCATGCATACATCTAATCCCATAACCAGAGTATGACTGGAAGTAAAATAAAGTAAACAAAAATACTAAAAAACATGCCATTAATAGTGGTGGCATTTATCAATGCTAGAAAAATATGCTGATAAATTCCATCTTTATCAGTGCTAAAATAAGCATAAATAAAGGGATCTATTTATCAGTGCTTATTTTAGCGCTCATTAAGCTTAACCTTTATCAGCACTTTATTTTTAACTGTAATAATGGATCCAAAATATTAGTGCTTTTTTAGCACTCATAAAGGGAACCCTTTATCAGCGCTTTTTTAGCAGTGAAAAAAGGACAAGAAAAAAAGTGAAATAATTAAAAAAATAAAAATAAAAATTTAATAATTTCATTAATTAAATAATTATTGTTAAAAATGAATAAATTGAATATGCAAATAATATAAATTTTAAAAATTAATAAAAATTATATATTAAATATATAGATATGTAAAATGAAAAAAATTAAATAATTTGACAAATAAATATTTAAAATGAGTAAATTAAAAAAATATTAATCATTTTATTAATTACTTATTTATTTATAAAATTAAATAAATTTAATATACATATATATAGATTACAAATATTAATAAATATTATATATTAAATATAGATATGTAAAATGAGTAAATTGTAAATAATAAAACAAAAATATTAAAAATGAAAAAATTTAAAAATAATTTAAAAATTTATTAATGAAACAATTATTAGTCAAACTTAATAAGTATAATATAAATATATATTAATTATAAATGGTAATAAATAATATATATTAAATATAAATATATATAAAATGAGTAAAATTTTAAATACAACTTTTTAATTCCTTTTCAATTTTTAATGTTGCTTGATTTTTCAGTTTAACAAATATAAAACAACATGTGTAAAATTTATTTCACGTATATATATATATATATCTGTGTGTGTGTAATTAATGCATGTTTATATACAAATGTATAAACAAATATATTTAAACATTATAGAGAAACATATACACCTAAAATTAACGTAATTTATTCAAATATAAGTATATTTTAGAATTTCATTATAACATGATACATTTAATATATTGTTTTTTCAATCAGTCAATTTTATCTGTTAATTTTTAAAATTACTACAGTTAGAGAATTTATTTTTTATATTTTTTATTTTTTATTTTACTTTTCAGTTTGATCATTTTTTAATATTTATTTTTATATATTTATTTACTAGGTTTTATTGTTTTCAGTATGTATTCATACTCTTCAATATATATATATATATATATATCATTAATAATTTATATTTAGTTAATTAAATGTACCCATTTTTAAAATATTTTTAAAGTTTAGTCATTTCGAATTATTCAATTTCACTCATTTATAAAATTCATGTATTTAAGATTATATTTCCATGAATAATTTAAAAAATATATTTTCAAATAAATATCAATAAATAAATATATCTATAAATGTATATTTACTATAATTATAAATTGAATAATTGATAATTACTATGAATAAATAATTTTTTTTTTAAAAAGTATTTATATAATTATAAATATAAAATTATTTATATTGAAATAAATATAAAATTATAAAAAAATTTATTTTATTAATTATAATTATAATTAATTTAATAGTGCTAAAGTTTTAGTATTGATAAAGGGAACATTTACAAGCATTTTTTTATCGCTGATAATGATCAACCTTTATCAGCTCTAAAAAAGCACTGTTAAAAGAATTATTTATCACAGCTAAAATGTTAACACTGATAAAGATGTATTTTAGCAATGCTAAAAGTGCACAACGGAATATCCATTTTATGAGTGCATATCAATTTAGGGCTGAGAAAAGGGATCTTAATCAGCACTTTTCTAAAAGCGCTATTAAAAGTGTCCTCAATCTGTTTAAAATAACCCTAAATGCAACTCATTCAATCACGATTCTCAATATCTGGTAGAAATACTCTATTTTTGGTATGATTCCTCTACATTCCCTCAAATTATTCAAGGTTGTAATCCAATGTATGATATTTTCTACTTTTCCTCAATCATTGTTTGATTGTTTGGGATCCGTGTTTTGAATTTTTTCATTGTTCTTAACTTTGAAGGACTCTACATATCGTCTCCTTTCCACTGAAGTAAAGTTAGTGGTCCTATTTTATCTTTTTCCAACATATAAAATTGTTTAAAAAAATATAAGGATGTTTTCATATGGTAATTTTAGTCAATGTATGTATATAGGTCAGTATGGATAAATAAAATAGATTTTACACCACACGCTACTACAAAGGTAATGATGGAGGTATAGCATGATAAAATTGAGTTTATTTAAACATTGAAGATGTTAACCCATTTATCAAATATGTTATCTATATCCCTTATCATTGACACAATACTGTACTGATCAGGAAGTGTGTATGAGGTGATTTACTAAACTGAATTGGGATCTATTTTTTAAACTAGGTAAAAAATGTTACAAAATGGAATCAAAGTAAAACTAGGGATATTGGTATTCATTATATCCAAAAGAAAAAACTTTAGAGACATAATAAGTAATCCTTAAATATCTCTAGATAGCATAATTATATTAGATACTTGAGTTACCATATTATGTTTAGGTTGTTATTTGTTTGTTTTTTCCTTGACCTATCTTCTCGAGTCTCATGACTCTTATTTAGGAGTTGATAGGTAGGAATCAGTAAGAATATATGAAATGTCATATTATTATGTGTATTTGTTTAATTATTTTATAGAATAAATTATAAATTCATATTAATATAAACAAGAACAAGAAACAAATTGTGAATTCTTATTTACTTATTAGTGATGGTTGGGTTTTTATAACTTATTAACTGATTGATTTTATTATGTAATTCCCTTTATCGATATTATTATTAAGTTGTTTGATAATTATATTTAAAAAATGCTTCTAAAATCTTTTAAATTATATATTAAATATGATAATACTTATTAAAAAATAAATGAATTAGAGAGAGGGGTAGGGGTTAACATTTAATATAGATTATTTTGAGACTATTTATGAAAGACTGTTGTTTTTTGTAAGGGGAAAATTATGTGAATCAATACAATAATATAGAATGTGTCACCACTCTAACCCATAGATCTCTATATGAAGGAGTCAATGAACATACTCTGTATGTTAGAACTTATATTGATCCTTATATCCTAGAGGTAACTTTATATCTACATCAAGATATGTGGTATAATTTTCAATGATGGGAACATATAGTATTTATGGTTTCTCTAATATTTAGGGTAATATATCATAATAATAAATTTTGGATTGCATTGACTATATTCATTTCATCTAAAAGAGTAAAAACGTTCTAGATCAATACTGGGAATACGTTGAAAAATTCACCCTTTAAAGGGATGTATGTTATTGGAGGGATCTTGTGGTGGATTAAAACAATATGAAAAATTGGAAGGTTTCGAACCCTTGGGTAGACACAAGTGATTTTGAATGTAGGTGGGGTGTAAATAATTTAATCAAGACCATTTAAGTGGAGTTATTCCAATTCTTCTTCAATTGAGAAGACTTTTTGAGTGATTCCATCAGTGTAGGTTCGTATAACACTTTAATCCTTATTGCCTCTTTTATTTGAAACATTTCTATTGATGTGGTTAGTTTGGGAACCTCCAATGGTTCTTCTATAGTTATAGGCACAATCCTTGTATATTATACTCATGTTGATTGTATTATAACATATAAGCTTCCTATTCATCATTTATGAGTATCTTATATTTCATATGGTATTAGGATTATAACTTATTTATAACATCAATAATATTTAAAAGTAAACATATTGAAAAATATTAATTAGTGTTAATTTTATACAATATTGGTAGGCACAAGTGGGTATATCTTCCTAAAATGAACGTGAAATTTTCCTCAAACATGATGAGTATTGATACACCTATATGAGATGGATTTAATATGTGTTAGGTTTCTAAATTGATATATTATAATGTGTATATATAGTCATTTTAAATAATTTTATATATTTATTATGATGTATTTTGATTTTATTTTTCATATGATACCATTCCGAACTACATATCCATTCGATATTGTGGAAGAATCATATAACACATAATAGTTAAAAGCTACATAAATAAATTTTCATAAAAAGGGGCCAAAAGTTTCACAATTACGGTTGTATAAATAAGGATTCATTTTGGTATTATTGACATACAATAAAATAAATCTGATGCAAAAAAGTCCACAATATTGAATGAAAATTGAAACTATGTTAAATATATATATAATATTTCAATACTATAGTACAACTAACCTTCAATACCTTTATTTAATCTGTCTATATACACTTGATTTCCATCTATCTCTTAATGATGTATTAGATTCCCTATTTTAAAATATCCTTCCTCCCATCATTTGGGATCCAATTTTCCTTGATGAAATACCTCTCTCTTGGATTTAATTCATTAATATCTATCAAATCCACTGCCATATATTTGAATACCACATATCCCAACTCGTTCTTCATCTTTTTCAGCCTTTCAACTCCCCTATTAATACTTCTTAAGAACACAAAAAATGACATTGAAAATTTAATAAAAACATAATTATTGTTTTTTTGGTTTCTTAATATTATTTTTCTTATACAACTCACTCTTTTACTTTTAATAAAACCTCATAAAATTTTACTTTTATTTTGAGTGCAGTCACTTTGATCCCTATTAGAACTCTTCATTTATTCATACTCTGACAAGAATAATATGATGATGGTTGACCTCTTGAAAATACTCATGTTGCATATTTTTTTGTGAAAAAAATCATGCCAAACACACCTTTTTATTCTATTTTCCTACATCCTTGATAAATTTAAAAGGGTGCCAATATGACACTTAGAGATATTCCTCATGCAAAGGATGAAGATCTCTTACCCTATTTTTGGATTCATCTTTTGGATAATTTCTCTTAGAATCATGGAGAATTGGATGGTTGTCCAATTATCTAATCCGCCTCAAGCCAATACCACCACAAGTTTGTGTCTCTTCTAAGCCTTCCAAAAAAAGAAACATTTCGAAGGAAGTGGAATACAATAAATGTTTTTGAGTGGAAGAAAATGACTGTAAGTGGAAGTCATGTGGAATTGAATGTTCATTCCTACATTTTTTTAATTTAATTCCTAATAATCCATAATTAAAATTTTATTTAAGTTATTTTTGAACCTCACTGGGAACATGACTTTTATATCCTAAATAGTTATTATTGCATTTTTTTGTTTGAGACTCATCCATTATCTCTTCTATGTTGTTTGAACTACTCTATGTATAATTCCTTTGAAATGATCCCCAATACACTGTATGGGTTAAATTTTGGTTAGATCTGTTCAAGGAATATAGGTGAATGTCCAAAAAAATATGGGGGATAAATATCAAACAAAAAATTGAATAATAATTTTTTAGAAGGCATTTCATCAATAAACATTGGAACAAAAATTATGGGAGGAAGGATATTTTAAAAGAGGGAATCCAATCCATCATCAAGAGATGGAAGGCAATCAACATCTAAGGATGGATTAAATAAGGGTAGTAAATTTTAGTTATAATCTATAATTGAAGTATTATATCTCTATTCATGATAGTAATAATTTCCATGCAAGATTCATGCAATTTTGGACTTTTATGCATCGAGTGTATTATATTGTTGTTATTCAAGACAAATTAAATGTTTGACAACTCATGCAGAAAATTTCTTATGAGCAAAATGGTAATACCAATCCTAAGGATTAATAGACTTTTGATGATGAAAATGTGGAATTATTAGTGGATCAACAACATGTTGATGAAAAAAAATGACACAACATCACATTTTTGAATAAAATTATCAAGGAAGGAATTTAGGGTATAAAATTTGAGGCTAGTTGGAATCAACACAGCTGACCTATTGATGCAAAAAATTCAATGTTCATTATTTATCTTGGGGGCATGACGAGGTTGAATGTTCTGATTGATATTGACTCATGGGGTCGTGTCCAACCTGTAATGAAGTAAATCCTTTTGAAATATATAATGTAAATGTTACAATATACATTATCTATTTAACTTGTAAAATTATAGACTGAAACATTTATTTGATTTTCATTATTTTTTGCATACTTCATTTATTTTAGAATATTTCTATAAGAAATTTGTCTTAATGGCTAGTGGAAATCCCGTAGAGGATTTAGGACTATTATGACGATGTTAAATCTTGTAGATGCTAAGGGGAAAATAAAGCCCCACACATCAAATTGTTCTGAACACATTATGAAGTAGGAAAAATGGAATACTTTAATTAGTAGTCACAATGTGAAATCATTTCAAGTTCATTGTAGTTGATAATATATTACTTGAAAATATTTATTTAATCAAACATGATTCAAATTTGTTAATTTATAAAATATTAACAGAGTGCTGTAAATAAATAATGTGCATTGAAACAAATGCACCCCTATCATAAAAAAATAGGGTGTATGCTTCATTAGAGAGAAAATTAGTTTGTATTTTTATTCAACAATGAATGTGTAATTATGTGATATGAAATGACAAGTGTTTCTTTGTTTGTATGCAGATTGATGAATCAATATATAAAGCTACTTTCATCCCACATCAAGTTTTATGGAAGGATTCTTGTGTAAATAAGTGGGATAAATTAATTGATGAAAACAATACATATGTATGGGAAGAATGTGTAAGTATTCCATAATTATAATTTTTTTGATTTATAAAAATATTTCCTAAAAATTTCTATTTATGTTCATATTTTTATATGGTTTAGACACAAGAATAAGTAACGATCGTACCAAAAAAATTTACTTTCTGTAGCTTTGAAGCAGCCTGAACAATATGGTCACGTTACAGGATTGGGTTTTCGAGTCTATCCTTGAACATATTTTGAAAATATAAAACCACTTAATAATACATATAAAATGGTGAGATGTTTGAAGGCACAAATAGAATCACTTCATTATATTATTTCTTGGTTTTTTTGGAGGACCAATGTATAAGAAATGGTCAAGGAGAACTAGTGGTAGATCGAAGATCCACACATGAACTAAATTATCCCACTATCTTTGATCCTATTAATCCCCCCCAACATTATATTTTACCCATATAGATCACATTTTTCCTTACTATTTCACCAAAATTCGAATCAAACAACTTATGATAACTATACATTACTAAAATTCTCTAGGGTATAGTGGCATGTGATTTTCATTTTTCAAAACCCATGTAACTCCTTATTGTGATAGGTAAAGTGTATAATATCTTTGGATACCAGCTACACAATCAAGGCCTCTTAAAATATCACATGATAGTTGGGATTGACATAGATTTTGAGCCAACTACTATGTTTCACGTTCCACATGATGGTCTAAATATTACAACAGTCAAATCTACCATTGGAGCTTTTGTTACATGGTCATATAATCTTATAATGATACATGAGGAACATGTTTAAAAAATATCATATGAAAAAATGTAACAGTTGATGATAAAAGTTCTATAGTGAGGTATGATATACCATATGGATTAAGTGATAGAGAAATAGAAGGTCAAATCCTAAAAACCTAGTGAATTGACCAAGAAAAAAATGACCTTACAAGTTAACCTTCTCCCCGCTAGTTCCATAGAAACATTTATTATCATTAAAACTTCATGTAGAGATGATGTTTAAAGATAAAAATATGTCTTACATTGAATATGAATAAAAAGTATATGGATATTCCTTCATAGATGTAATTGGTATTGAGACTCTAACTAAGATTCTCATTCAAGAATGGCTAGGCTTCTCAGTTTTGAATACATACATAAGGTACATTTTCATATTACGTCTATCCAAATGGTGGGATAATATGTTTATTAAAATTAATGACCATTCATATTTTTTATAGGAATTTATATTAAAGCTATATAAAGGGAAGATCATGTAAAGAATTATTTGGATTCATTAATCCCTATATCATTTCTACGCCAGAACTTACATTGAATGAGGAAGACATTAAGAAGAAAAATACGAGTTACTAAAAGCATTTAATAAAAAAGTATCAGATGACAGACTCATTTTTATGCCTACAATGAAAATGTAAAACTTGAAAATCTAATCACATAAAATATATTTTTTATTTTTTATTTCTTAATTATTTTTGTTATTTAAGGATGAATTGGATGTTGATAGATATCAATATAGACACCCTGATTTTTTATATTTTGGATCAACTGAATAGATATGAAACCGAACAACCGCACATGATGTGTATTGATAATATGTAATATAATACAATAAAAAATTTATAGATAAACTACAAATTATAGTTTTAGTTTTTTTCATAATAATTTTTTTATGATAGGGTGGTCCCTTAATAAAGTCTTGATCATGGCATGAAGTCAGTGTCCAAAGGGATAAAGATCATGGACTAAAAAAATGGAAACATATTAAGTTATATATAGAAATATTTAACTATCAAAACATTTAAAAACTATTTACTTATCTTGTTTAGTGTTTCTGTAATGTTTGAAACAAAATAATGAAATCAATTGTGGATATTGTGTTTTAAAATTTATGAGAGAAATCATAATTCATGAAAAGACCAACATCCCCAAACTGGTAATTTCCAAAGGTAAATACAGTTTAATTATATATATTTCATAATCATTTGTTTTTGTACATTTTCTCAGTACTATCAAGATTTTCAACAACCTAGCCAGTCAAAATAAGAATTCAATTTGTTTAGAGATTAGTGGGAAGCATACTTTTTTAGTATGTATGACTATAAAAATTTTAGCTGATTAAATTTTGGGTTTATGATATAGTATGAGTTATAACCATAAAAAGATATTTAGGGTGTAAAGAAATAGTGTCATAATTCTTATATATTATTTTTGATCTCTTTCCCAATGAGAATAATAATGGAGGAAATCTATTTTATTATCAGCATATACCTATAAACAATAATTTTTTTCGGAAATCATGGAGGTGGAGATGGAGACAAAGAAACATGTCAAGGAGAAGGTGGAGCCTGATTCAGAGGCAGACTCATAGTCAGATACTAACATGGAGTAGAAGGCATAGGTGAAGACTAAGGTGGGGACCGGGGAGGAGGAGGATAATAAGCACTAGATTACAAACAATAAAATTATTGGCAAATGAATTATAATAAGGATCATACCATTATTGTGTTTGAGAACTATTGATTAAAAGTTCAGACAACACTGATCACTTAAGTTAAGATCCATTGGGAAAGTGTTTTTGGTTACTAATTGAAGTAATTTTTTCATCACTTGTTTAAATGATTTTATATAGGGCATTATAACACCTATAAGATCATTATGTGTTTGAAGCGTCAATTTCTCCACTATTATTATTGAAGAAACAATTGTAAAACTCTCAAAAATTATATAGGTATATAATCCAACATAAATGATTGAATAAATATATTAGTAATCAACCATATTAGTCAAAAGGTGTATGAAAGAACTATTAGAGTAAAACATATATTGATATATCATGGTAATCAAGGAAGGATAGGGTCAAAGTGTTTGTTATCAGTTTAAAATTGAAATTTTAATAAAAAAATGTTTTACTTACTAAAAACCAAGAAAACATACTCAGATTGTCTTGATAATTTGAAATAATAATTCATATTAATTTTTTCATGTGTTGGAATCAATCTCACATCAAACCCATACACGATGTAACATGTATGGGTCGAAGTTCATGTTTCCATTTTAAAATGAAATTTTAGCAAAAAAACACAAGTGACATACCCAAAACCAAGGAAAAAAATACTTATTATTTTGATACTTAATTAAAAAATTACATCATTCGTTTGGGATGTGTAGGAATTAAATACACCTAAATACAACGTATGGTGTGACCGGTATGACTCAAAGTGCATCTTTTTATTCAAAATTGACATTAATTTTGGTGAAAAATTCAGCATACTATAAAATGATAAAATAAATTCAAATTGTTTTTTACATTTGAAAAATGATCCATAAGTTATTTTTGATTTGTAGAAATTAGCCACACCTCAATCAAACAAATTATGTGACTGGTATTACTCCAAGTGATTGTGATAAGTTCCAAATTGAAATTTTAATACAAAAACGTTTTACTCACTAAAGACCATGAAAACATGCCCAGATTGTCATGATAATTGGGTAAAATTATTCATAATTAATTTGTGACATGTATGAATCAGTCTCATGTCAAACCCACATACGATGCCACCGGTGTGGATTAAAGTGTGTGTTTCCTGTTTAAAATGATATTTTTGTAAAAACACATGTGGCATACTCAAAACCAAGTAAATGAATTATTATTATTTTTATATAGTATGAATATGATCCATGAGTCATTTAGGATGTGTATAAATTATCTTCACCTCAATCTGATGCATTTTGTGACTGGTATGACTCCAAATGCATCTTTTTATTCAAAATTGACATTAATTGTAGTGAAAAGAACTACTTAAATATGAAAAAACAAGAAAAAACATTTTTATAGTTTCGATACATTAGGATAATTATCCATAATTCATTTTGTATTTATAGGAATCATCATCACCTCAATCTGATGCATGGTGTGATCGGTATGACTCCAAGTGTCCATTATCTATTTAAAATTGACATTTAAATAAAAAAATATCATTCACTAAAAACTAAGAAAGCACGCTCAGATGTTATTGATAATTTGTAAAAATGATTCACAATTCATTTGGGATGATTATGAATCAGTATCATGGAAAACCCACACATGATACCACCTGTATGACTCAATGTGCATGTTTCCAATTTAAAATTAAATTTTAGTGAAAAAACAAAAGTAGCATACTCAAAAATAAGGAAATTCATTCTGATTATTTTTTTATTTTAGGAAAATTATATTTGAGTCATTTGGGACTCGTAGTTATCATTTTCACCTCAATCTAATACACGATGTGGCTATTATGACTCCAAGTGCATATTTTTATTCCAAATTAACATTACTTTTAGTGAAAAAACTAATATACTCAAAAACAAGAAAACACATTTGGTTTTTTATGGAACTTTATTAAAATTATCCATATATCATTTTTTATATGTATGAATCATTCTTACCACAATATAATCCACATTTTGAATGGTATGACTCCAAGTGTCTATTTTTAGTTTAAAATTGACATTTTAATATAAAAAGATTCACTCTATGAAACCCAATAAAATGAACATATATTGTATTGATAATTAGGTAATTTGATTCATAATTTATTTATAATGTTTATGAATCTGTATCATGATGAAACCACACACAATTCTACATGTATGGAAAAATTTTAGTGTTTCCAATTTAAAATATTATTTTATTAAAAAACACAAGTGGCGTAATCTAAACTAAGGAAATGCATTTTTATTGTTTTGAAACATTAGAAAAAATATCCATTGGTCATTTGGGATTTGTATCCATCATACACCCCTCAATCGGATGCACGGTGTGACCGGTATGACTCCAAGTGCGTCTTTTTATTCAAAAGTGACATTAATTTTAATAAAAAAACAACTAACATACTCAAAACTAAGCAAACACATTTCAATTGTTTTATTACATTAGTAAAATGATACATATGCCTTTTTTAACATGTATGAATCAGTCACAACTCAGTCTAACTCATGGTGTGACTCTTATAACTCTAACTGTCAATTATTAGTTTAAAATTGACATTTTAATACAAAAATTTGCTGCACATTGAAGACCATACAAATGCACTAAATTTTTTTAATAATATATTAGAAATATCCATTATTCATTTGTGACATTTATGAATCAGTCTCAAGTCAAACCCACACACGATGCCACCTGTAGGTCTCAACGTGTGTGTTTCTATTTTAAAATGATATTTTAGTAAAAAACAAAAGTGACATACTAAAATATAAGGAAACACATTTTGATTGTTTTTATAATTTATGAAAACTATCCATGAGTCATTTGGGATGTTTTGAAATCAACCTCACCTCAATCTGATGCATGTTTTTACCAGTATGATTCCAAGTGCATCTTTTTATTCAAAATTGACATTAATTTTATTGAAAAAAACAACTAATATACTCAAAATTATGAAAATGAATCCTTATTATTTTAATACTTCAAGAAAATTATCCATCTGTAATTTTTGACATGTAGGAATCAGCCACACCTCAATCCAATGCACGGTGTGACTGGTATGACTCTAAATTATCATTATCAGTTTAAAATTGACATTTTAATACAAAAATGTGTCACTCATTAAAAACCAAGAAAACATGCACATATTGTCTTAATAGTTTAAGTCAATGATTCATAATTTATTTTTTAATTATTATGAATCAATCTCATTTCAAACCCACACAAGATGAAAAATTTATTGCTCAAATTGTGTGTTTCCTGTTTAAAATGGAATTTTTTTTAAAAAAAAGTGGCACATTCAAAACAATGAAAACACATTATGATTATTTTGATACTTTAGTTTAAAAATAAATGAGTGATTTGGGATGTGTATCAATCAGCTATGACTCAATCAGACACACAATGTGACAGATATAACTCTATGTGCATCTTTATATTCAAAATTAACATTAATTATAAGGAAAAAAACAACTAACATACTCAAAACCAATCAAACACATTAGGATTGTTTTGATAATTTATGTTAAAGATCCATGTTTCATTTGTGATTTGTGTTAATTATCTTCATCTCAATATAACTCATGGTGTTACCGGTATAACTCCAAGTGTGTACTTGTATTCCAAACTAACATTAAATTTAGTCAAAAAACAACAGCTGATATACTCAAAACTGATCAAACGCATTCATATTAATTTCATTACTTTAGGAAAATGATCCATAAGTTATTTTGGACATGTATTAATCATTAATGCCTCAATTGGACTCACGATATGATCGATATGACTCCAATTTTTCTTTTTATTCAAAATTTATGTTAATTTTAGTAAAAAAACTAACATACTCTATAATATTGTTCTTTTCCTGTATTTGTGTTATAAATAATATTTTTTTATTTAGTATTTGTATCTTACATTTGTAATTTTTTTTGTTTTTTATGGTGATGTAATGTGTCGTTACAGAACACTACACTAATTTCTGGTGATGTAGTGTGTTGTAGCATCACACTATAGTTTTTACCTATATCAGTTCTTTTTAAATCACCAATAAATATATCTTTATTAGAATTTCTATTATCACTGATAAAGGGTATCATTATTAGTACTTTTAGGAGAACTAATAAAGGACAGATTTATTAGCACTTATTGGAGTGTTGATAAAGTGTAGCTTTATCAGTTCTTATAGAAGTGTTGATAAACACTACTTTTATCAGCAGTCTTTAAAGCACTGATAAATGAATATTCATGAGTTCTTCTAAAAGTGATGATAAAAGGTATCTTTCTCAGTGCTAAATAAAAGTTCTAATAATTAGTTTCTTTTATCAATGCTTTTAAATGAGCTGGTTATATTATGATTTTCCAGTGCTTTTATTTATACTGATAAATCTACCCTTTAACAACACTTTTCTAACTCTGATTAAATCCTTATCCTTTTAACCATTATGTGGTATTCAACACTTTTATAATGCTAATAAAGGATTATTATAGAATTATTAAAGGTTTTTTTAGTATTACAGGGCCGAATACAGTCTCACCAAAAAAAAATTTAACATAAGTCCAGCCTGAAAGAAAACTTGTACTGCTCCCAGAATACAAGAGGAACACCCCTCATTCTATCTTATCTCACTAATACCCATCTCATTATGGTCCGTCAAGGACTCTATCAAAAGGATTCACATCTTCACAAGAAAAAACATATGTGGTCAAAGCTTATGCAAGGGTGAGTATAACAATACTAATTAGGATGCCTCGAAACAACAAAGCATACAACAAAGGAAAATATTCATAGTTCTATATAGGTATATGTCTATAACACAAATATAATGAATATCAAAATATACAAAACAAGGAAACACAACCTAATGTTAAGTCATAATCATATTATACCATCGTAGGATTCCTTCTTGAAGATTCTACAAAGCACTCATCCCAGAGAATATACCCCAGAGTATGATAGCACTGGTGACATTCATCCATGAGGTAGTTCTTATCGGGTCTCTTCATGAGAAGTACAAACTGATAGTTTGAAGAGAAAAAAGATACATATATGAGGATTGCTACCAAGGCCATGGGTTCATACCAACAACTCAATCTAGATTAACCCACTATGTAAATTATCAGTTCCCATTTATTATTGGTCATGAACATACCATAAAATCAACCTAGGAAATGAAGATGAATATAGGATCTCCCTTCAAGCCTCTCAAAGGGATTCTAATAACTTTATCCGAGAAGTCTCACTGAAAGGATTGTAGTCCTTATAGTAAGAGATGATTACATACTATCTCTGAGGGAAATGATGATAGGAATACACCAAAATGAAATTTCTCCATGATATGGGGTAAAATGGATCTAATCTATATATATAAAAGTACATGGCATGTACAAGGGGTAACACGCCATGTCCCTTGACCCCAAATCCTTCCCATGTAAATGGATCATGTATATTTCTGTGGTTCATGTATAAGTACACAACATGTATGATTCCCATTTTGTCTACCCATGTTCCAATACATGAATTCATCTCGTGTACATTTTCCCATGGACTAGTACATCTCTTATCCCATGTACTTTATCTAGGCCATGTATGTGTTGGAAAGTATATAAAATGTAGGATTCCAGTGTAGTCCACCCTATTCCCATGTACCTTGGGGGTGAATGTCGAGTTTACTAGGGAAATACATCACACTTTATTATAGGTTTCACATGTCATGTGATACTTATGTTTCTCCCAAAACCCTATCTTACACCAGGATGGAACCACATGCCATGTAATCCCAGATTACACGCCATATGGATTAGGATTTTCTAGAAACAGTAATTTTTCTTCAGTAAATTCCCATGATGTCGTTGCCTCGAATCTCATCTCTAATCATGATAAAAACCCTAGATCTCCCTCATATGAACCTCACCATATCCTTTCATTAGAATCTGGGATTTGAATCCATTCTGAAAATGGATTCCATCCATCCAAATCATCATATTTTCACCCCACTTGAATTAGGGATTTTCAAACATGTCTAGTTTATTCATTGTTACCACCGTCGCACATCAATTGCATCGTGTCGAGCCCAAATCTACAATTACATATTTTTGAAATAAGAAATGGGAATTCAATTGTCGATTGATCGGTAATTCGTCGAACCATAGTACAAATGAATAACTCCCATGATGAATAAATAAAGACGGTAGAAACCCATGAAACACACAAAATAGAATGAACCTTAGATATGTTTGGTTTTACTTCACTCATTTCTATTAGAATGAATAATGAAGAACCAAAAAAATAAATAACTCCAAATTTAAATCCCCAAAAAAATAACCCATCCTATATAATGATCGAATCATGTATCAATATGTCTATTGATTGATCGACGTTCATCATAGAAACCAATAATAGGGAAAAGAAACAATTAAAACACTTACCCCACATCAATTCAAATTGATCGCTGATGAGGAAAGAATATGAATCTCATTCGTTGGTGAGATCCTTCAATCCTTTCCCACACTATTCATCAATCTTTAATCTGTTCATTATCCACCAATGGGATCTCTTACAAAGGATATAATTGATCTCATAAATTCATAGGGTTTTACAGATGAACCTCTGAATTTTCAGAAGCACATATTTAAATAGAGATATTAGGTTGTTGTGTCTCTATGTCGACAAAACAAATTAAATAATTAAATTACTTTATTATATTCATTTTATTCCGGTGACATATTTCCACAAATGACTCATGCCAAGTATTATAAAGTCATACCTAGAGTAAAGATAGAATTATGAACATAATGGTTCCCTTATATTTTGGATTTAGGTACCTATTTAGAAGTTAATCCAATTTTATAGGAAACTCCACATACTTCATATTTAATATATTTAATATATTGTAAATATATATTCCAGTCACACCAAACCCTAGAATCACATGTTTTCTCTATTCTTGGTCTCGAAAATAAACCATATAATATCCAAAAATAATTCAAAAAAATTTAAGACATTAAACCTTTATTATATATTTCCCATGTTTATCCCATGCTTATTTAAAATAAAAATTTAATTTTAGGAGCATGTTAAGGAAGTTTTCAATAATTTCATTGTATTTATGTATCATGTTTTTATGATTTGTACCAAATATCCCAATGATGATAATATTCACGATCTTTTGAGATTTTATATGAGTTACTTTACGTAATAAATCATGAATTGAAGTGTTCTAAAAATATGGGTTGTCATAATTAGTATCAGAGAAAAGTCTAGTTATTTTTTTGGGATTAGGATTAAAAAATATAGTAAAACCCATATTGATATGACTAAACAAAGAAAAACAGACCTAACTTTTTGTAAAGTATATATTAAGTAGTTTATAAGAAAAATAATCCATGTTAGGATACAAAAAGCTGATGTGGATCTGGAATATATGTACATAGGAGTAATAATCCCAAAAAAGGTGTACTGAGTTAGACTCGATCATTACCTGGTTCATGACATTGGACCCTACTATACACCTAGTTTAAAACTATAGTGGGATATTCTTTAGTAAAATAAAAATCTCCTTACGAACCATTTTCAGGGGAATAAAAATGACCATAATATTTTATGTCAGGAAATAGATCATATAATAAATAGATTAAAACATCTCAATTCATAGGATAAGGAATATATACCATTTATAGTTTATCCCTTTAATATTAATGTATTCTCATTTATTTGTTTAATATTTTTAATTTTTCATCCCTAATTATTTTTTGGATAAACTAAATGATTATAACTAGAATAAAATTGTGATAGGCACGCTTATCATCCATCATTCTATAGATTCGTTCATATCATGTATGTTAAAAAGAATTATTAAAACACCACCAAAAATAATGGAAGTAGAGCTAACAGTGAAAATGGAAAATTGATAAATTATTGAATCCTTGTTTTATAACTCCTCTCTTGTCAACATTTAGTGGGATGAACATCCGAATGAACCTTGTAAATATTCCTTTAGTATAATTCGATGCAATTATAGTCATATATTGGATTTCCTTATATAGACCGCTCATTAATTATTAAGTGAAGTAAATCCACCGCTCTATCATAAATAAACTTTTGGATATATACAAGTTCAAGGAGGATGGAGAATCTTATTTGGTGAAAATATATTAATAATAAATATTATTGTATTTTAATCAGGAATATATATATCAAATGATAGAGACTAAAGAAAAAATGATCATTAATGACATTCCTATTATAAAGAAATTAAATAATATTTTCCCAAAGATTTTTCTTATAATCCTCCTAACTGAGAGGTTGAATTTTCAATTGAACGTATACATAGAGGTTTACCAATATCCATGAATCTGTATAGAAAGGTTTTTTTTAACCTGAGGAGTTGAAGAAGCAACTATATTAGAATATAGAAAAAGGGTTCACACATCCAAGTTCTTTATCATGGGGTGAACCATTAATTTTTATCAAAAAGAAGGATGGGTGAATGTTACTCAACATTAATTATCATGAGAACAATAAGATTGTGATAGAGAACAAGTATCTTATGGTATTGATTGAATACTTTTTCAATCATCCATGTAGAGCCCAGTATTTCTTTGAGGTGTATATTTAGTTGGGGTATTAACATGTAAAGGTAAAGGAGGAGGATATCCCCAATACTACTTTCTGTACAGGGTATGGGCACTATGAGTTCATAATGATTCTATTTTGAATCAATAATTCTCCAAAAATATTCATGCACATGATGAATAAAAACATTAGGAATTAACTCTACATATTTTTGGTAGTCTTTATAGATGATATTCTTATCTACTCTAGATGAAATTTGGAACATGAAGAATATTTAAATACTATACTAAATAAATTATAGAAGGAAAGGTTATATGAAATGTATAGTAAATGTGAGTTCTGGTCAGATTAAGTAACTTTCTAGGGTCATGTTATCTCCAATAAATGGAAATTTGGGAATCCTTAAAAACAAAGGCAATTGAAGAATGTCCATATCCAACATTTGTGACAGAAATATAATGTTTCCTAGGATTATATGTCTATTATCATCACTTTATGAGAAAAGTATCAATATTCTCAATCCCACTAAATAATATTACTCATAAGGGAGTCTAGTTTTTTAAAAAAATTAATGTGAAGAATGTTTTAAAGACATTAATAAGTTGTTAATAACCTCACATATACTCACATTACCCAACATTGGGTAAGTATCTTTTATCTACAGTGATGCATCCAAAAAGGGATTGGGTTGTGTACTCATGAAAGATGAAATAGTGATAGCCTTTTCCTATCTCTAATTAAATATACCTGAGGATAACTATCAAACTTTTGATCAATAATTGGCTATAGTGATATTTTCATTGAATATATGGAGACATTACCTCTATAGAGAAAAGTATGACATATTTATATGGATAATAAAATCCTTAAGTATATATTCACACAATAATCACACAAAAGTAGATTGAAATATTCTAAAAAGGTAGTTAGTGATAATAAATGAATATGATTTTTCAATACTTTACTTCCCCCAGAAAGTAAAAAAATTTGTAGATGATTTGATTAAAAATGATCTAAAAAATCTATCCATGATAAGGATTTTAAGGGATCCAATATTCTAGGACATGAAAATGATGGTTATGGGAATAATAAATGGATATCCATCGTACTGTTCTCCAATAACTACATAATCATCCATTCTTGAGAGGATCAAGGGGACCCATAAATATGACGAGGTATTACAAAAGAGAGAATTGAATATTACAGAGTTTAACTTTACTGAAGATAGAGTTATATTTTTTGAAGCTGAGATATGCATCCCATCAAAACTAGAATAGAATATGGAACTTCTGGATGATGCACATAGATTATATTTCTATATTCATCTAGGAATCACTGTGATATATAGATATTTAAATAAAAACTTATTAGAGGATAATATTAATCAGGTGACTATAGAGTGTGTATCCTAATGCATGGTATGACAAAGAGTAAAGGTGAAACGATAGATGTATAAGAGTAGGATGCTAAAATTTTCCATACCAAAATGGAAATGGGAAAACATAACCATGGATTTGATCATAGGAATCCCCATGAAATATAAGGGAAATAACACCATTTGGCTAATAGTAGAATACCTTAACAAGTAATCACATTTAATTTCTATCAAGGAATATTTATCTCTTAGCCAAATTTCTAATATATAAATAAGGAAAGTGGTAATACTACATGGATTTACACAATCTTTTAATCTTTCCAAGATGCACAGTTTACCACAAGGTGTTAGAGAAGTCTTCAGTTAGAATTTGATATATAAATCATCTTTAGTATAGTTTTCACCCTTGGAAATATGGTCAATATAAAATGACGATTTACACTCTTGGGTATTTTTTGAGATAATGTTAAATGGATTTCAATGGATTTTAGGATCACCACCAACCCCTGGTGGGGTTCTCATATAAAAATAGTTCCATTCTACCATTCAAATTCCACCTTATACGGATCTTAATGGGAATGTTTATTGGACTCTGACATGGTGGGATGAAGTTGGAGAGTATAGGTTGATGGAAGCTAATCCTATCCAAGAGAATATAGAGAAAGTTCAAACCATTAATCATAAAATAAAATATGCACAATGTTTATAAAAAATCTATGTAAACAATCATCATTAAAACATAGAATTTATATTAAAAAATAAAGTGTTCCTTTTTATATCACCATGGAATAAATTCATGAGGTTTCAAAAGAAGGTAAAACTTTTTCAAATATACATTGGCCCCTTTTAGACCCTTGATCACATCAAAGCGTTGTTTTATTGACTAGAACTCTAACCTAACTTATCTCAAGTATATGATGTGTTCCATGTATCCCTCTTGAGGAAGTACATACAATACCCATCACATATAATGAATCCACATGTGCTACTATTGGAGAATGATATTTCATATGAGGAGAATATAGTGAATATATTAGATAATTAATAGAAAGAAGTATGAAATAAGATTACTCACCTGGTCAAAGTGTTGTAGAAGAACCAAAAGTTCGACGATGCAACATGGGAAATAGAAGAGGTGATGAAATAAAATTACCATCAAATATTTTAGTTTATGAAATTAATATTTCAAGTGAAAATTATTGAAGGGGGAGAATTTAATGACTCAAACATTTATAAATGAAATTTTCCTTTTTAATGATTAAATACTTCATCCAGTATTGAAGTTATAGGAAACACATAAACTAATTTGGTTTTTTTAGACCTTAAATAGTCTATCAAATTTAAAACACTTCTAAGAATAATAAACATTGATAATCTAGTCATTGATTAGTGATCATATGACTAGTATATATAAAGGTTTGTGATAAATTCTAATTGATTCAAACAGAATTGGTTTCCTGAGATAGTATGATCATACCCCATGAAGCCCATTTATTGGAACATACAGGGGATTATCACTTAAATTTTCCCTTAATCTATCCCAATATAATATTAAATAACTAAAACATGAATGAAAAAATTCATGAGAAAAGTTCGAGCTCATTGATATCAAGATCCAAACCATATATATCGAACAGCCCCAATAAAATCTCAATATCGCACACCATGACCTTAAGGAATTCATTGGTGTGATAAAGGGATATATATCTAGACCCGAAGAATATAATTTTTTTATATTTTTAATTTTAATAAAATAATGGTTACATTTATCCCATTTAAATAATACTTTTTAATTGATTAAATAAATAGTTTGATAAAAATTAAATGTTGATATGGGGAAACAAAGTGTATTATTGGTAAATATATAGTTTCAATCAAGAAATTATTTATTATGAATTTAATAATTTTTTAAATAAAATATATTTTACTAAAATACTATTATTCAATAATTCTTATTAAATATAAATACAAATATAATATTATAATGTCAAAAAAAATTATATGGTTTAGAAAAATATTATTGCCTAGAAAACCGTTATTTTTTTAATAAGTATGATTTTTTTAGTTAAAATAGATAATTCTCAATCTTAGAAAATTATTCAGATAAAATGAATATTATTTTTGAAATTATCATGTCAAATTATCCATTAGTGATTTTTTCATTATTTTATGTGATGACAGAATTTTTGCTTTAAAGTTAAATTCTTTTTTAATTATACAGTCTGTATTATGCCATAATAATGACCCAAAATTTGCATAATAAATTCCATAAAAGTTATCCAAACCTAAATAAATATTTACCATTTAAAATAATTTGTTTCTCTGTTTATTTTATTAATTTTATAATCCCTTAATAGATCATGTGAAACCTATATTTTATTTTTTAGTTTTAAAATCAGTTATTTGTTAAAATGACTCACTTACACATTGCCAATGGTATTATTTTATTGATATTTGTTCTTAAACTTTTAAAATAATTAAAAACACTTTACTTTGGCAGAAACCATGAGGACAAACCATGGGATGATTTTTTGTTTTGAATACTTTATCATATAAACCCATGAAAGTCCCATTTCTCTTTACTAAAAACCCATAGAACATTATATTACTCGTACCTTCTCTACTTATATCCCTATTAATATGTCCCAAAGCACTCAAGAAGCTCCTCCAAATCTTTTATATGCACCATCCCAAGGTAAGGGATCCTCTACTCCTCCTTATTCAAAAACCTCCATTATATTATAACTTTTTCCCACTTGCTCATGTTGGGATATTATTAAACACATAACACTTATTTCCCTTATCATTTAAAAGTTATGAGCGACCCATATAACTCTCATTAATCCCTCCCATGAATCTATACATACCCCCATTATTATATTAAAATTATCCTTCAGTTTTTCTATACCAAGCATTTTTGTTTTGTATACCCATCCTTATTAACACTCAATAGTATTATCTTAGATATACCTATCATTAATTTATTTAGGTATTCCACATATATAACCCACACTCCTTGATCATGGGATTAACATTGATTAACGGAATCTTTATGTTTTAAGATTCATGTAGAACACATGAGCATGTACATATTATGGTGGGTGCACCCAGATAACACTCCAATGCATTGGGTAATGTTTTAGTCTCATGTGATGTAATGTATGGGATTAGTGCTTAAACCAAATCAATTATGGGAATTTATCTAACATGTTATTATTTCATAGTGGTTATCCTTGACCTTTGTTTATGTTGTCATGTTTAATGTTTTCATCACATTCATATGTTTCCTTTATGTTATCATATTATATCATACCTCATTGTTCAATATTATGATTCTCACCCCTATTATGTTAACTTGGTATGAATATTTGTTCTCATGTAATTCATTAACTTACTCTATGCTTTTTGTATTCCTTTAAAATGATTTATAGCTCTCTTCTTTCTTATGTATGTCACGGGTTATCCCACACATTTTTAAAAGTGGAATAAAATTTTAGGAGCATGTTAATGATGTTTTCAATAATATCGTTGTATTCCTATGTTAATTTGTTATTATATGTACATAATTTCCCATTTAAATTTGGATTCATGATGTTTTTGTATTTTATTATGTCTACCTTTATGTAATAAATCATTAAATAATTTTTATTAAAAATATGGTTTTCATATTTCCCAAGGAGTGGGTCATTAAAGACTCAAGTTGTTGGTATCTTGTTTGGAAGTTGGGTAGTGGATCAAAATCTTGATAGAGTTCAGGTAATCTCACCATTCATGTTTTTCTTAAGTTTTCAGTGACTTCTTATGGGTAGAATGTACCATGGTAGGGTTTTTGAAAACCATATTGTCACTTTTTTATATTTTTTTTATCCTTGATCGAGTTTGTTGAGTTTTGGGGCTTCCAATGGTTAAGAATGGATGTTTTTAGATATTTTCTATGGCTTCATGGTGAAGTTAATAGTTTGGTAAATCATGTAGTATAAACTAGGTGTTGAGGAAATTTTAGAGAATGGTGGCCGCACAGTAACTACACTGTTTCATATACCATGAGAGTAAACTGTGAGAATTACTTGGTATTGGGTACATTTTTCATTTCATGTTCATTTTGTTTTAGGCTTCTCCCCCATTCATCCCCAAATTAACTCATCTGACCCAGGTGTTTCATATGGGTCTTTCTTCTCATAAACCTCCGCAAGGTGAATTTGGATGAAATTATCGATGTATTTTCATCTAAATAAAAATGTTAGGGATCTTTTCATATTATTACTTAGTTTTATCCTATTTTATTCACTTCCTATAACCCTAGTGGCCATGTGGGTCAATTTTGAAATATATGGTTGTTTAAAAATAGATATTCTGGTTTTTATGGAATTTAATCCATCTTGGATATCTAATCTGGTGGTTTTTGTTGAAGGGGACATGGTTTCATCCCTTGGAGATGGTGTTTCAAAAAAAATTGGATTTTAGTTAAAAGTTACTTAGTTGTTTAGTGTTTTAAATTCATTTCTGAACTAAATTATTTATGTACATGATATCTAAAAAAATTAAAATGTTCTCCATATTTTGTTGTCTCTTCCTATGAAAATTTGTCTAATTTTCATATTTGAAAGAAATTTTCATTTCAAATGGGGTTTTACGCATTCTAAATGTTTGATAAAATTTTTTAGATTGATTTATTAAAGAAAAATTATTATTATAGATGTTTTGGGTCAAAACCTATTAATAAAGTTGTATTCATTATTCATTTTAATGTTTTTACAGATTTTAAAAATGGTTTTCTTGACTTATGTAATCATTTAGTGCTTTCCATGAATTGAATATATTTTTGTTTTGATGTTCCTTTAAGAGTTTCCTTATATATGTGTTTTGAATAATTTTTTTAAAAAAATGGATTTCCCAAAAATATATATTTTTTAATGACCATGTCTAAATGTATATAGATATTATATAAATTTTTTAGAATACATTAAAAATTATATAAATCGAGGCCTAAAGGCCATAATTGTTCTAGTTCTATTAGAAACATTGAAACATAATCACGGGTACATTAGAGAGATACATTATCTATCACAAGGTTCTTCAAGACTAGCACCCTTTTTAGACACCTCTAAGTTAATACATGTATTCATAACCTTTGGAAGGAAACATAAAAATGGATGGGCTCAGATGCTCAATTTGGGAAAACAAGAGAGACATGTTAGCATAAACATGATCATAGGGGTATGAGAACATTCTCATAACAATATAAAATCATACCTTGTATATCAAATATCATAAACATGAACAATGGAATAGATATTGGTAGTTTATAATACAAGAATCACATGGAAATAAAGAAAATAACCCATGAAATCATAACTTGGGAATAATACATGGTATTTTGGCATACAAAAACATGTGATATAATTCTGTATAAGTTAAGATTAATTGATAGAACTTGTCATGGAACTTCATGGGAACTACACATATTTGGTGATACACACCACCATCCCTATTTGTAGTCCTTTCCATATAAGGGATCATGTTCTAACATCTTCCCATAGGGGATCGGGTTTAACCATCTTTGATCTTTACAGTGACTTTATATAGTGGGTGGGACACACCACCATCCTCAGTCACAGTCCCTTCCTTGTAATGGATCGGGTTTCGCCATCTTACTAGAATGGATCAAGCATGTAAACTTGATTCCCATCATTATATATTGAGATATAAACCCATTTCATTGAAGGGAGATATAGGTCACACCCATCTTATAATAAAATCATTCATACATGTGCCAATATATAATAAAACATCCATAAATTCATGACCCATAAAAATAGATGGGTTCTATAAACATCAACTCACAACCTATGAAATTAAATGGGTATCATTGACATTTCATCACATCTTAATCAATATAAAATATATAGGTTTCATAATCATCTAATAAAACCAAAACCCTGGAAAAGAAGTGGGGTCCAAAAAGAATATAACCCATAGAAGATAAATGATTTTCATAAGAATCATTCCATCAAAACCAAACCCATTCAAAAAATAATAACAATGGAAAATTAGGATCATTTCGTATAAGGTAATGAGTAAAATCAACAAATGTTATTCTTTCTGGTAAATTACATGGAATTGTAGTTTGAAAAAATTTCATGAGGTAAATATCCTTTGTTCTTTGAAAAATGATCTTTCAAATATAAAACATTTTGAAAACAATTTTCCTGAAAATAAACTTAAAACACATAAATAAAACTTTGAAAATATATTAGAAACATTTTTCTTTGAAAACATGTAAAGAGAGCTTGAAAACGTTTTGAAAAACATTTTCCTTACAAACATATAAAATAAAATTGAAAACATTTTCAAAAACATTTTCCTTGAAAATATTTTTAAAAAATCTAAATAATATTTTAAATTACTTAAATCCTTTTCTTTGAAAACAACATTTTGAAAACTAATAAAGGAAGATTTGAAATTCATTTAAAACAATTTTAAAACATACATCATTTTTAGAAAATCTTTTCATTGAAATATGATTTGACGTTAAATAATATTAGAAAAAAGTTTTATTTAAAAAAACATTGTAATATTGTAATGTAATCTTCAATGGAATGATAGTTATGATGGTGGGTAAATCTGTACTTATTGGAAATTTATTTTTCCCCGTAAAAAATTTAGAAAAGTGTATCTGCTGGAAAATGACAAGAATGTTCATTTTTTTAATGATTTCCTTAAAAGTTAAAACCTGGGTATGAGTGTCTTTTAAACATCATAGGATAATATTATTATATTTTTGTAAGATTTTATTTTTGGAAAAAATGGTTTGGAGGAACACATATTTTTGACATAAAAGAGGGTAAAGTCGGGCTTTCTTAAAAACAAATTCTTAACAATATTATGTACCAAAGAGTGGGAAAATGATGGAAATACATGAATATAAAATTAATAACTAGAGTATAATAAATTTAATGATTTTTTTAGAAATAATATTCATAATATTTCATCAAAGGAAGCATAAAAATAAATAAACTTGGAAAGAAATGAAACTATTTTAATAAACTCTTAACATTTAGTAACTTCGAACCATACTCCGCATTTAAGAAAAATAAATTAAATGAAGATTAAAATATCATTTAAAGAATTATATTCACTATATACCATTTTAAATTCATTTTTTACACCTCATGGAAAAATATAGGTGAATAACATGGCATGTGTCTCAATGAAAACAAATTGAGACAAAATTACGTTACCAATTTGGTAACTTTTAAAACACAAATCCCATGAAATAAAGATCATAAAATGGATATATAAATACTTATAAGTTTAATTATAAGGGTTATATAATACATTAATGGTTAGAATATACACCACACTAAATAATTTATTGGTGAATGAGGCATGTCTCTCACAGAAATAAAAACATGAGATGAAATTCCCTTTCCTTGTGTCTTGACTCCCATCATACTCATTCAAAACTACAATATAATAAATTTAAGTTTATTATAAACATTTTACAGAACCATATTATTATATATAATAAAATTTATGTTTTTATTATGAATTTATATGTCCATATTGTTAACAATTTCATGTAAAGGTTACACTTTAGGTAATATTTGCATTGTTTTTCGCTTGTGTCTTAATTTGTTATATATTTTTTCATTATACTTATATATCAATTTACAGAATGTAAAACATGATATAAATATCATTTATATTCAGTATATGTGTATTATGATAATCTATATAATATATAAGTATGAAATGGAATACACTATTCAAGGAGATGGTAGGCAGTACGTACGCATGAACACTTCTACCATTTTAATGATGTATTGAAAAAAGAAATTAAATGATATATATGTATATAATATCATTACATTAGTATTATTATGTCATATATATCATATATATTCCCTAAAGATATCCATAATATGTTCCATGTATTAGGTGAACGAATCACATCACTTTGTGGGGGAGGTAGTCCACACTTCCCCAAACAAAATTATCATATTTACACAAGATAGAAAGCACAAGGGTATGTTATAAATAAAATTAAAATAAGAGTAAAGACATTATAAATATGATATAAATCTTATATAAATATATTTTAAATCATAATTTCCACCATGAGAGGCGGGAAAGGAAATATTAACAATCATCATTTCGTGAGGCGGTAGTTCACCGTACACGTAAACTGTATATTCGTTACCCATTAGATAGAAATCTGGGTAAGATTGGGTCAAAACAATATAATAAATACATCATAGTATATTTATTATACAATTTATTTATACAATAATTGAATAAGAATATTTTAGAGAGTGGAGAATGAAAATAAAAGAAGTGTGTTTGAGAGAGGGTGTTACCTCTTAATCGGGTAACTCATTTTAATTTGCAACGAAGGGATTCCTATGAAGTATTTCTCCCCAAATGGAGGATTACAAGAGTAATGGAATGTTTTTTAAAATATTATTGGTTATATCTTGGCCTAACCTATGTGTTTTGTGAGGTGTGAGGAAGTGGAAGTGTACTTTCCTTTTTATAATGGAAGGGGAGTGGAACTCTTGGAAATACCAAAAGGTATTAATTAATGGATGGTATACCACACCTAATGTGCCTCAAAATAAAATAAATGTATTAAAGTGTAATAATAGTCTATAAAAACATCCACCGTACAAAAATATGTGAATTTTAATAATTTGGTTCCTTACCTTGTATGATTCCCTAATTTTATAATTTTGGTTTTTATTAAAGAATCTAGTTTTCTAACCTCAATAAATTAACAATTAAGACTAAAATAAAGTGATATTTATTAGAAATATTAGAGAAAATAAATTATTAATATGATATATAATATACTAAAAACTCATGTGTATGGAAAATTAATTTTATAACAATTGCATGTTTTAGCAAAAACACTGCTTAAACTCAGGCCATATTAAATATGTCTTCAAAATATATGGGAAAATGCGTTAATAATAAAAGATAACTTGGTAAATAAATATATGATATTTAATATTTATAAAAACATAAATTTTAATTTTAAAAATAAATTATTTTTATTAATTTTAATTCATTTAATAAGATATCAATTATTTTAAAATAAAATTAATTTCAATTTTGGAGTTATTAATTTAATTTTAATTTTAAAATATAAAAAAATATTTTAATTAAAATATATTTAGTTTAAATATTTTTAAAATTATATATTAATATATTAATAATAATTATAGGAAATAATTAAATCAATTTACTTTACTTTTAATATTTATAGTATCATTTATTATAGTTAATTATTAACTAAATAATCATTATGTTGGCGTTTCTTAAAAAGTAATGAAATCATCTGTAAAAATTAAGGTAAAATTATTATGATACAAATAACCCATTTATCATTCAAAATTATATGTATAACTGAAGATATGATGTAATTTACATATCTCAATGTTTTATAAAACTTATTGGTAAAGAAATTTCACATTTTGTCCTTTCCCTTACTTAACCTTTTATATAGTTCACATTCATTTAATTATATCACAATAACCCATAAAATTTGAACCAAGAGGAGATGTAGATTAATTATTGGCATCCAATGTCCTTTTTACAAGTTTCAAGTAATTTTGGTCCTTAATATTATGTTTTAGTCCCTTATTAAGCTTAATTTTACCTTAATAACCGTAATTAATTTTAATCACTAACACTAATAGTTTTTTTTAAAAAATAATTTGATATTATTAGACCAGAAATATTATACTTATTACAACCGTATATGTGGGTTTTTAAAAATTTAAATCACATATGTTGGAAAATCAGGTTTCACGATAATTTCGAAGACATGGAGAAAAAGCGGGTTTTTAAAGTAAAACATTCAAAAGTTCTATAAGTGTATATATATCTAATTTCAATATAAAAATTATTACAATGAACTAAATTGGAATAATATATCTATAATTGATATATTCTTACTATAAACCCCAATCTAAAATATAATTTAACAATAATAATTATTTTAACAAAGTGGTAGTTTTTAACTAGAATACAGTATTGTTCACTATTTAAAAAAAAGTTTCTCAGAAAAATCCCTAAAAAATCACCCTATGATAATTTATAAAATATGTATTCCAAAATTGTATTTATTTTTAATCATAAAATTCAGGAAAATGTCAAAAAAATTAAAAATTGGTACATCATTAAAAGGTGGTAAAACACGGTCTTCTTTATACTATAAGGTAATCTAAGAGTTGTGTGTAGCACAACCATATCATGTTGTTTTGTATAACTCAATACAAACTAAATTTTTTGGTTCATGAAAATAAAAGAAATAAATAATATTAAATTAATTACAAAAAAATCATAAAATCTCAGAATTTAACATTCTACCCCAATTAAAATGAATTTATCCCTCGAAATTCATATGGGTTATCAAAGGTTAAATAATTTTAAGTTCCTTTAATTGAATCATGCATCATAAAAATGAAAACTAAAACATACTTTTAAAAACGAAATTGAGGACCATAATAGTTACCCATGGTAACACATTGTTGGGTTTCCACATAGGAAAAGATTGGTGCCAAGTGAAAACATGGACATGGAAGAGAAATCTAACTATCATGTTCTAATGAAGAGTGATAGATAACTTGTCTGTGAGAAATTCAACAATCACAAATCCATAAATATAATATTATCTAATGGACCATTTTATTCATCAGAAATGAAGGTTCTAGGATAACCTGCATGGCTTCAAGATCCTTTATCTAAGGTTAAAGACTTTTCATGGGAAGATATACATACATTATTTCAAAAAAAATAGTACCCTTCATTGAACCCTGATAAACATCCACTTCAACTCTCATTCCATGAAATTATGATGAATTTTTCATTCTTGAATAATTAACAAATCATGATATACATGGTAAGTTATACCATCTCTCTTCATTAACAATCAAAACAAAATTTCTAGAGGAGGTTATACATTATGCAAAAAACCTCTTGGGGTGATATAATAATTTATTCTCAAAAACATCATCCAAAGATTAAAGTAATCATTACCTATAATGTTAACCCTATTACCCATAAAAAATATTAAAATCCAAAACATTAGAAATAATTTCAAGAAATCATCTTAATATTGATCCCCCCATATATCACAAAGTACCGCATGGTTTTCATATTCCAAACATGTGAATACCCTCATCCAATATTCCCTTAAAACATGGTAGTAACCCAAATTACCATAAATATTTTGGGAAAATATGTTTTCTTACAAATTATATTGATTACATGATAAATTATTTAAATACATGATGTTTTAAACTTCATCCTTGATAACACATAACACATTTTCAATAATCTTTTTCTGGGTAATCTGTATCATCCAATTTACTTATTCATATCCAACATATCATTATACAAACATCATTATCTCAATGTCAAGAATTAATTAAGATTTACCTTCCCCTAATAAAAATATCACATTCCCATTAAATCACTTTTTACCTCACCAGCACAATCCAACATATACATGAAAATTCTAAAAGAACTTATTCTGAAAATACTTATATATTTCGTGATTCGTTTAATATAATATTTAAATTCCATACCATATACACTTAAAGAATCCAAATTTGTTTTTAAACTTTTAATCTGGTATTATCATCTTAATCCTTAATACCCTTTTCCAATAATATGAAATTCAAATCATGTATTTACATTTATTAACTCAATTTAATGAGACTTATCAATAATACTATTAAAATCGCACATACCTTTCATTTTTCATTCATGGTCACTTTATCATCAGTAGAAAAAAATTTAATTGTACCACCATGATGATTATCTTCACGATCCTTCTACATAATAAATTTATTTTCATAATGCCTATACCTTCAACATTTAAAGAAACCTTCAATTTATAATACCTTAGGGAGGAAAACATTCCTTTCCATTACATTAACTAAACTCTTCATTTTTCTATTACAATTACTTTCTTTGTGTGCTTATGTCCAATAGTAAAAACACCTTCTTATTCCTATAATACATTCACTTAGGTGATTATTTCCACATTCTTGAGACAATGTAACCTAAATCTTCTTTCCCTCTTATTATAAATTACCAAAACTCTTAGTGAACTCCTTCTTTATCTTCTTTGGTGAGTCCCATAGATTGTCAAGGTTCACTTTGTTGATCATGTTCCCTAGAAACTGATTAGGAATGATCAAAACATGCTTCACTCCAGAGTTCATTGCATTTGACTTATCACTAGCATATTTTCTCTCACATTTAATATTATTCATATTCCTTATGATTCCCTCCATTTTCTAAAACTGTAAAGTATTGAATAAGAAATGGTTATCATAGAGAGGAACCATATAATCTAGAAAATTCAATTATATGATGTCTATGTTATGACACCTTCCTTAATATATGACAGAATAGGTTTATCCTAGGTTATTCATAGTAATCCTCTATTCAAATTTTTCATAAGGGTTTCTGAAGAGTTTGTGAACTTCCAAATATTATTCCCCAGTAGTGTCAAACCAAGTGTATAGTATGGAACATTATTGTGTACCACATTACCCTGAGTTAGGCTCATGACATCTTTTTGGAGTTTTTACCCCTAGGTATATTTGTGCTCGAGCCACATCCACTTTAATTATTCATACAAGGATGTATTTTTAAGAAACCACTCACTCTATCATTTACCAAAATTATAGGAGATTCACCTAAAAATTATGTCATCCTTAGACTTATCCTTAGAGACATCCCAAAATATATCCTTAGAAATATCCCAAGGTATCTCAAATAATCCTTATCATCCTAGTTTCAAAAGGTTAACTTAACCTTCTCTTTGATTCCAAATATAAAGACCCGGTCTTAATGTACATAGACATTACATAACATTTTTGGAATACATTAAACATTATAAAAATAGATGCCCAAATTCTGTAATTGGTCTAGGGCCTTTGGGAACTTGGAAACATGAAACTAGTACATTAGAGATATATAGTATCTTCTGAAGGACCCTGAAACACCCTGAGAGGGGAGGGGTGAAAAAGAGTGTCAAATTTTTCTTTTTAAAGTTGTGGATCTTATTCCGACATTGGTAAGAACTTGTTAAACCTGTCAAATAAATAAAAATGGATGTTGACACAACACTTTTACTTGGTTCACCACAAATGGATACGTCTAAGGAGCATTCACCAATATTTTGTCAGTCGTACCTAATTCCACTAAACTTCACTAGCTGTGGATTACAATGTTCAGGTACAGTCACTTTGTCCTAGGCACACTGCCTTTACAAAAGTTCAGAGATAGCTCACTGCATCCCTCAGGTCACTCTCGTTGACTCCCCCTAGATCACTACCATTGGTGATGTCCCAGCCGGTTTATTGATGTGAGGGTATCTTCAATATATTTGCATTGAAGTGTTTGCCTCTGCTTAGCACGAGACTCTGATTACATCGAAGTATAGAAATGATGCACTTGAATGCACTGAACCACGTAACCAGATAATCAGAAAGTGAAAACTGGATTCACAAAATATTTCACGCAACAACTACCCTTTTCCCGAAGGTTCTCACTTTTGTGCGCAATAACTGATTTTCACGCGGAAAAGTATTTCGCGCAATTTCATCTTTTTAGGCGCAACCTCTCCTTTTTCACACAGCACCAAATTTTCCACGCATGAAAGAATTTTTCACACAGCTCGGACTTTTTCACGCAGCTCAGATCTTTTCGCGCAACTCCAAATTTTCCGTGCATGTCAAAAAATTTCGCGCAGCTTGGACTTTTTCGCGCAACTCATACTTTTTCGTGTAGCTCTAACTTTTTCGCGCAGCTCCCTTTACATGAACCTTTAACACACATCATACCATATATCATCACTGAGTCTTAAAAACATACTGAATGAGGGGTTTCACCTCTTATTTATAGGCATCTCAGACCCCCTACGCGCAAAACCCCATGTGGCACAAAAAACCTCTCATTTGGCGCGTAAAATTTCTCACAGGTACCATTTTTCGTGCTCATCTCCAGATTTTTTGTGCAGCCCAAGCCTTTTCCATTTGTCAATGTTCTGAATTTGAAACATTATTTGTGTGAAAAAACTTGATCCACTATTTCGCGCACCACGCTGTTTTTCGTGCCCAACTAAAATATTTCACGCATAGCCATCCTTTTCCGTGCACCACTTCCTCTTTTCATGCACCTCCTTTTACCAACAATCCATGTCTTCATTTTCTGATTTTGAGGCCTGAAAATTTGATAAACACTGGGAAATGGCACCACCATTAA
This sequence comes from Viscum album, assembly GCA_963277665.1. Lineage (NCBI taxonomy): Eukaryota > Viridiplantae > Streptophyta > Magnoliopsida > Santalales > Viscaceae > Viscum > Viscum album. The sequence continues at coordinate 508,955,926 of OY728142.1, read as the reverse complement.
TGCTGTTGTCTACTTGAATTGTATGATCACTTTACTGGCACACATTCTCAACTTCCACTAAGGATTGACAACAAACACAAACCAAACTCCAATTCATGCATATAATAGCCATGGTTCCAACATCTCTCACTGGGTTCTTCATGACTATAACCCTTCTTAGACACGTCATACATAATACATATCTTTATAACATGCATAAGGAGTCAAAAAATGGGTGATATTTTATGCTCGGTAAGGGTAAAAAGGGATACATGTAAACATAAAAAAGATCATAGGGGTTTGAGAAGGTGGTCATAACATAAGGATATCATACCAAGTATATAAAAGATAATAAACATGAATAATGGAATAGATATTGGTAGTTCATAAGACATGAATCATATGGAAATATAGATCATAAACCGTGATATCATATCTTAGGAATAGGACATGGAATTTTGGCGTGCATAAACATGTGATATCATTCCCAATAAGTAAAGATGCATTCCTAAAACTTATCAATGAACTTCATTGGAATTGCACCTACTGGGTATGAGACACCACTATCCCCAGTCACAGCCTTTTGTTTATAAGGGATTGGGTTTCCCTCTCTTCCCATAGTGGATTGACATTCCCCATCTTCAACATTCATAGTGACTACACCTACTGGTTGGGACACACAACCATCCCCTATCACAATCCATTCCTTGTAAGGGATCGAGTTTCCTCATTTTATAATATTGGATAAATCCCATCGACTTTATTCCCATCATTATCTCATGAGATATAAATCTTTACCTAAGGAATTTTATGAAGATATAGGTCCCACCCATCTCATAATTAAATCATTCAGACATGTGCCACAAGATAATAAAACATTCATTATATCATGACCCATACAAATATATGGGTTATATAATCAATAAGTCATATGACATTAAATGAAATGGGTATCATTAAAATTTCATCACATTATAACCTATGGAAAATAGATATGTTTTATAATGCTTTAATCAAATCATAACCCATAAAAAGAATTTCATTTCAAAATCACATAACTTTTGGAATTGAAATGGGTTCCATAAGAATCATTTAATGAAAACACATAACTTTCAAGAAATATTATGAATGGAATATTTGGATCATTTCCTAGGATGGAATGAGTAACATCAAATGATTTTATCTTAGATATAAAAAACATGGAAGGATATTTTGAAAACATTTCTTGAGGTAAATATACTTTCTCCTTTAAAAAAATATTCAGAATATAAAACCCTTTGAAAACCATTTTCATGAAAATAAACTTTAAAACCCATAAATAAGTCTTTGAAAATATTTTGGAAACCTTTTATATGAAAAAATATAAGGAGGTCTTGAAAAAAGTTGGAAAAACATTTTCTATACAAACTTATAAAGTGTCTTGAAAAAATTTGAAAAAAAATTTTCCTTGAAAATAAATTTAAAACATATAAATAATCTTTGAAATATTTTAAATCCATTTAATTGAAAATAACCTTTTTTAAACTTATAAATAAATCTTTAAAAATCATTAAAAAAATATGACATAAAAATTTTTGGAAACCTTTTCATTGAAAAAAACATTAAATTACAATAATATTAGGAACATATTTTCTCTTTTAAAAATTAACTTATTAATATTGTAAATTATTCTTCAAAGGAATTACAGTCATGACAGCGGTTAAATCCTCACATGCCGAACATTCTTTTATCCCCCTAAAAAGTATAGAAAAGTATTGTGACCAAAAAATGACAAAAAATATTTATTTTTTAAAGAAACCTTTTTAAAAATGTAAAAAATGTGTAGAAATGTATTTTAAATATCATAAGATAATATTAATATATTTTCGAAACAATTATTTTTGTAAACAATGGATTATAGGAACACATATTTCCGACCAAAGAGATGGTAAAGTCAAGCTTTTTGAAAACACATTTTTAACTATCTTATTTACCAAAGAGTTGAAAAATGGTACCAATAAAATAATATATCTTGAATAAATATAGTAGAAGAAAACTTTTGAGTTTTATTTAGATATTGAACATAATATTTCATCAAAGGAATCATAATATAAACTATCTCGAAAAGCATTGAGATTGTTTTAATACACTCTTACTATTTAGTAAATTTTAACCACACTTTCCATTTAAGAAAATGAAATAAATCAAATATTCAAATATCATGAAAATAATAATATTCCTGACCTAAAATTTCAAATGTATTATATACACCTCATTGAAAAAATTAGGTGCGTAACATGGCATGTGTCTCATAGAAGACAAATTGAGAAAAATTTACTTTACTGATTTGAAAACATTTGAAACATAATCCAAATAAAATAAAGATCATAAAATTGATATATAAATACCCATTAATTTAATTATAATTTACGTATAATACATTCATGTGAAGTATATAGACCACACAAAATAATTTAGTGGTGAATAAGACATGTATCTCCCGGAAATAAAAAGTGCCATGAATTTCCCTTACCTTGTGTCTTGAATCTTATCGTACTCATTCAAACCAAAAGTATAATAAATGTAATATTATAATATATATTTTAAAGAAACATGTTATTTTATATAATTCCATATATGGTTTTATTATGACATTGTATTACCCTCTTGTTAAAAATTTCATGTTAAGGGTACACTTCGTGTAATACTGGCTCTGTTTTTTTCTGGTGTCTTAATTTGTTATATATTTGGTTTTTTTCATATATCATGATTTATATAATTTAGAAAATGATATAATTATCATTTATATTTATTAAATGTGTATTATAATTACCTATATAATATAAAAGTATGAAATCAAATACACCATTCATGGAGACGGCATGTCGTACGTACGCATGAATGTTGATTCCATTTTATTGATGTATTGAAAAATAGAAAGTAAATGAAATGTATGTATATATATATGTGTGTGTGTGTGTGTGTATATAATATCATTTAATTATAATTATTATTTCATATATATATATATATATCGAATATTTCTACTAAACATATCCTTAATACATTCCATATAGTGTGTGAAAGAATCACATTGCTTTGAGGGGTGGTAGTCCACACATCTCAAAGAAAATTCTAATATTTACACAAGATGGAAAGCATAAGGGTATGTTATAAATAAAAATTATAAAAGAATAAACACATAATAAATATAATATATATCATATATAAATATATTTTCTATCATAAGGTCCACTATGAGATGCGATAAAGGAAAAATGAACAATCATCATTTCGTGAGGCGGTAGTTCATCGTACACATAAACCATATGTTTTCTAAATATTATATGGAAATGTGTGTATGTTTTAGCCATAACATTACCATAAAAACAATATAGTATATTTAGGATACTATTTTTTCAATAAAATTTCGGAATAATAAGAGTTTAGGGAGTGGATAATTGAAATAAAAGAAAAAGAGCTTGAGGGAGGGTGTTACCTCTTAATCAGATAACTCCTCTTGGATTGCACCCAAGGGATTAATTAGAAGTATTTATGACAAAATTGAGACTTCAATATGTAATTAAGGGTTTTTTAAAGATTTTCAGGTAGATATTTTTCAAACCTAAGTGGTTTTCAAGTTGTGAGGAAGTGGAAGAGTACTTGCCTTTTTATAGTGGAAGGGGAGTTGCACTCTTGTATATACCAAAAGGTATTAATTAATGGTTGTTATAACTTACCTAATGTGCCTCCAAACTGGAAAAATAATGCATTAAAGGTGAATCATGTTCAATGAAATCCTCCACCTTAAAATAGATGGGCATTTTAATAATTTGGTTCCTTAACTTCAAAGATTCCCTAATTTTATCATTTTGGTTTTTATTAAAGCATTTATTTTTGTCACCTATGTAATTTTAAAATTAGAACTAAGCGAAAGTGAAATTTATTAGTAAATATATATCCAATTAATTATTAATATTATATCTAATTTTAAAAAAAATCATTTGTTTTGGAAATTAATTTTGAAAAAGTGCATGTATCGAGCAAAAACACTACTTAAACCCAAACCGTGCTAAAAATGTTTTAAAGTATATGGGTCGATATGTTTATTATAAAAGATAAATTAGTCCACTAATATTCCATATTTAATATTTATTATCACTTAAAATTAACTTGAAATAATATAGGACTTTTATTAATTTTAAAATATTTCAAAAATATCACTTATTTTAAAATAACATTAATGTCAATTTTGAAATTATTTTTTAAATATTTATTTTAAAATATATAAAAAAAATATTAGAATTAAAATATATTGAATTTAAATATGTGTAACATTCTATATTAATATAAAAATAATAATTATATATGATAATTTAACCAATTTACTTTACTTTTAATATTTACAGTATCATTTGTCTTCGATAATTATTAACTAAATAATCCCTAATTTGGCATTTCTTAAGAATTATAAGTAACTAAATCATCTCTAAAAATCAATGTTAAATTATTTTGATAACGATAACCCATTTAGAATTCTAAATTATATTTATAACAAAAAAATATGATGTTTTTTACACATCTCAACGTATTATAAATTTTTTTCCCTTTTTCCTTACATAATATTTTAAATAGGGAACTTCTGTTTAATAATATCACAATAACCCATAAAATCCAAATTAAAAGGGTACATGGTTGGATTATTGGAATTAAATTTCCTATGTACAAGTTTCATGGTAATTTCAGTTCTTAAGAGTTTGTTTTAGTTCCATATCGAGATTAATTTTATATTAATCACCGTAATTAATTTTAATCACTATCACTAATATTTTTGGTCAAAAAAATAACTTTATATTATTAAACCATAAATATTATATGTATTATAAATTTATATATATATTTTTTAAAATTAAAATCATATAATTGTTACAAATATGATTAACGTTAATCATGCAGACATGGTGAGAAAGAAAGTTTTTAAAGTAAAATGTTCAAAAGTTCAATAATTGTTTATATCTAATTTCAATATAAAAATGATTCTAATGAACTAAATTGGATTTATATATGTACTATGGGTCTATATATACTTTAGAAACCAATTTATAATATATTTTAACATTAATATTTATTTAAATGAAGAGGTAATTTTTAACTAAAATATAGTATTTTTCAGTATTCATCAAAAAAATAAAGTTTCTCATAAATATCCTAAAAATACACTGTAATATAATTTTGAAATTATGAATTTATAAATTATTTTTATTTTTAAAAATTAAAGTAAAAAATGTGCTAAATTTTAGTTTTAAAATTAATTGTGCCATTAAAAGGCGGTAAAACTTGATCTTGCGTATACTGTAAGTTAATCAAAGTTTTGTGTTTAGAAAAATCTTAACATGGGATTTCATATAACATAAGCCAAACTAATTTTATTTTTTAATGAAATGAGTTTAAATACAAAAAATATTAAATTAATATGAAAAAAAATTCACAACATATGGGGGTGTTGCATTTATTAAGTAAAAATAAATGGCGTAGTTGGAACTTTGTGAAAATATGTTTGATTTATTGATTAGATGCACCCTTATTAAGCCCCCATTGCATTTTTTATGATTTTTATGGACATTAGTGTAAGGTGTGGTTGAATTTTGTTTCATCCTTGTCCTTTTGGGGTGGAGATGTTGGTTTCTTTTATAAACAGAATGAAATACACTCATGGTGGTTTCCTAATAGCCTTTGTGTCACACCCTATATACTCACATTGTGGGTTTGTAGTCTTTATTCCTTGTGTATGTTGTTAGGTGTTATTTTTGGATTATTTTGTTCAATGATACACCCCTTTGAAAGAAAATGGATGTTAAATTCATTGAGATGACTGGAGATTCTCATGGTTATAGTGTTGTTTCCCTCTTTAGTTTGATGGACCGATAGGTTAATGTTGTTTAATGGAATCCTCAGCCTCTTGCATTGGTTTTTAGTTTCTCATTTGAAATGTACAATATTAAGGTTATTATTTCTACCTATTTATTTTTGTAATGTTTTTCAATGTTTTGATAGATTGTGTCGTGTTCTTGGTTGCATGTTATTGTTTATATTTGTATTTTTTAGGGTGATATTTTTTCCACACCGTCACTTGGGATACCCTAGAACTTGTCTCCATCCTAGAGTGATTAGGATCGCACCTCAATACTTATAATGGGTTGTCTTGAGTTTTGAGTCTAGTTTAGCCAAGGCTGGGTCATTTCGGGTGTAGTTACCAACATTATATTGATCTCTTATAAATTGTATCCATATTAATTTGTCTAAAGTAACATGACTCCATTCTATGTTTTCATGGTTATTAGATTGAAAAAATGGGTAATATCTCTCCAAAATCATTGATAGTAAACAACCAATTAAATAAAATGATGTATCTCTATGATAATTTTTAGCTTGGGCCATTCCTAAATTACCTATGTCTTTGAAGGATCTATATTTATACTCTTTCATATGATTATATATCATAAGAAAGATATTTTTTGTATTCGAAATTCAATCTTTCTAAATTTGGAATTTAATTTCACCTTCATCAAGGTATTTATCACAATACTAAAATTATCATAATGGAATTCCATCATCTTGGAATATATGATAATATCATTTATAAATACTACCAAAAAGTTTTTGAGGTACTCTATAGAGTCCCTATTTCTTAAATCCATGAATATTGTAATTTAATTTGTCAGCCTATAAGGCATCAATATGAATTCATAGTGACCAAATCTTATATAGAATGTTTTCTTTGATATATCCTTCCTTTTAAACCTTAATTGATGATATCTAGATATAAGGTCGATAGTTTGAAATTATTGATCCCCTAGTAGTTTATAGAAAATTCCACAAATATAGGGTAGAGGATATGTTCTATTGATCACGAGCATATTAAGCTAGTGATAATAAATATAGAGACTCAATGATCAAGCATTCTTCTTAAAAAAATGGTGCACCCCATGGTGAAGAATTTCTTTGTGTAAAACCTTTATCTAGATTCTATATGATTTTCTTCTTTAATTCCTATAATTCATTTGGGGTTACTTTATAAAGATTCTTTGATAATATCATCACACAAGGTTTGAGTTATATTGAAAACTCATCCTCACAATATAATGGATGACCAATAAAATATTCTAAAAATGCATCAAAATATTCCCAAACAACATACATATCTATAATATTGTGTCTTCCCCAATAATTTGAGCTATATATCCCTCATTTTTAGGTAACAAGACCCATATTGGATATGTAACCTCTATATGACCTTAATAATAATCCTTTAACTAATAAGAGATCATGTATTGATTTAGGATATTAAATTTGAGTTCCCTATTTCAAAAAATGATATGAAATATATGTATATAGAATTAATATATTCCTAAAATCAAATAAAATTTGCCTAATTTGATAATAATAAGATATACAAAAATTGAATTCCCTCACAATTTAATCAGAGAAGAGTTATAGAATTGGGATTCAATCATCACATCATTGGGATCATTCAGGAATAAGTTAATATCTATCTATTAGGATAGTTATTTTATGTTCTTAGAAAAAAAAAATCTAGATATAATGGTGGGTAGAACCAGATTAAAATAAAACATTTTTATTTTTCGAGTGGCTGATGAGTGTACCTTTCACTACTTTATATTAAAGACCCACATAAGTAGTTATGATTGAAGAGGAATTACATATCTCCCTCATCTTTATAGATTATAGTTATTGGTTATTGTAATTATACCTTGTATTAGTGATCTTTTGGTGTAATTTTTGTGCTCCTTATAATTAAATCATTATAGTGTGGGTGGTGCATTAGGTTGAGCTATATCTTTATCCATTTCATTAGTTTGAATCTTGGTATATCATTGGAATTCATGTGTAAGATTGAAATCTATTCTATAATTACATACTTTATATTTTCCTTTGAAAAAATTCATTCTATTATTCTTCAAATATTTTTATCATGTAAGAAGATGAATATTATTCCCTCAAAAGGTTTCTCTTAGTTTAGTTCCCAAAAAACACCATATTTTCTTTTCTTTTCCCCAAAACATGGATAATTATCAGACACTCTAATTTCCATTTTACCTTAAGATCTCTATGAATAATTTCTTCATAGACACTGAAACCTCTTAAAACCATCTATTTTTAGAGATTTTTTGTTAAGCCACTGAATCATCTAAAAATTTTTCTTTGAAGGTTAGTGATAAAAAAAATAATCCTTCTGTGTAAGTATTGTGATATTTTTCTTATAGATAGAAATGGATTCATTATTATTTTGTTTTAGATCAATGAATTGAATCCCAATTTTTTTTTCAAAGAGTTTAAAAAAATTATTATTAAAAAATATCTTTTTAAACTCATCCCATTCCATGGAGTCAATTTCTTTATCTTTATTTGTGTTCTTAATCAAATTCCACCATTAATTTAACTCACCATACAAATGATAAATGTTAAAAACAAAACTATAATGATTTGATAATTGGAGAATGAAAAACTTCTTTTCCATTGTTTTGATACATTTCTTATAAATTAATTTATGAGAAGACCAACTAAATGGGGTGGATGTTTCTACATGGAGGACTCAGTGGATAGTTATTATGAAATTTGGTTATTATAGAGTTCAAGATATGTCATATTTTATCTCATAAATTTATATATTTGGTTGAGTATATTAATGAGATTATTCACCCCAACTCTTATGGTATTGGGTTTTTCATTAGGATGATAATTTCATTATTAGTCACACTCATTTGTATCTTGATTCCACTTAGTTCCAACCATTGAAAAAACTATGAAATATTATTTTTATTATAAATAAATAATAATCAGATTATGAAATCATATGATCAGGAAAATATATCATAATATTTCCTAAATTATGGAACCTTCATTTCAACCTATGATATTTTAGGTTAATCCTAAATCACTTTTGGTTCAAAATAGATTGATATATGGTTAATACTATTATTTTTAATAACCTAATCCCCAAAATTGACAAAACAATTCTTTAATACCAACTAAATAAACCCAATCATATCATACATATATAATACATAATTTTTCATGATTATTCGTTACATCGCAAAATAAGACTCACCATAAAACCTACAGTTTTAGTGTCATTTGAGACTAGACACACACTTAAATTATTATATAACTATTATTCAATATAAAACATTAATATTATTCAAACATGAAGCCATTTATAAATATAACTTGTAATAATGTTCTTCATAACCTAGGGAAATGGAAATATAATAATGGGTGAGTTTAGGTTCTTAGTAATGGGTGAACATAAAAGGTATCAATCATTTATCCCAAGTGACCATCAGATGAACATGTGGGTATTATAATATAATCAAGGTATATGAACATAACATAATTAATTAATTATCAATAAACACTGGATCACAAATCGTAAATCATAACTTAAAGGTTTGGGGATAACATAAGGAATGATTCTTGGGTGTGTGGAAACGTGAGTCAATAATCCTGAGTCATGAGAACATGACATAAGTACCTAAAGATAACATAATAATTTGGCACATAGCTAATCATATAAATCATATAATATTTCACGGGTCACCATTAAGTTTCTCATATAATAATTTACTATTCTGACTACCCTACCATAACATGGTAGACTTTTCTTAACTGCCCATATCCCAAAAAAAATTGGACTGGGTGAAACCACCCACGTCCTATCATTATTTCATGAGATATAAAAATATACTTATTTTATTAGAGATATATTCTAGACCCACCCATTACATAATGAAAAAGCATACATAATTGTGTCCTATGAAAATTAAAACATTCATAATCTCATCATAGCATGATCAACCCATGAGAAATAAATAGGATTCATAAATATTTCCATAAAACCTGATCATAAGACATCTAGAGAAATAAGGTTTATGTTATCATTAGATAATATCCTAGTAAATCCCAATAAATAGTAAATTATTTTTAAATAGATGAAAAACACTATGTATGTGTATTTTAAAATTACTTTTAAAAATAAGAATAAATACCTTTAATGTTTTTAATAGAATTTATTTCAAATAAAATAATTTATAAAACATTGATAATAGAAATTAATTTATAAAACCATGAGAAAATGGAAATTAATAATTGTAATTAAAACTAAAGAATATGGTATGAAAATGAAAATATGTGGGAAATGTTAAAATGGATTATTTTTACATTTTTGTAAAGAAATAAAAAGTCTATAGAAAATGAACTGTGTATAAAATGATAAAAATGTAGCTCTTTAAAAATTTTATAAAGAAAGTAGAATTAAATATAAAATGACCTTAATCAATTATATAATTATATATAATGGCATCCATATGACAACATATGGAATATAAATGTGAAGGATAAAGATTCTCTCCCAAAATGATGAGATACGGTCCACTCCACTTACAAGAAACCATCCAGTTGAGTTATGAAACAAAGGGAAGTGAAATTGTAAGAATACATTAAAATAACATATAAAACTATAATAGAATAAAATATATGGGTTTTTTTTAGATAAATAAACTATAATTTAAATATTTTTTAAATTTGAATGTAAAAAATCTAAACTTTAATGTGAGATTGGAAAAGAAACTCGTACCGTGGACTACTGATTGGTTAGAAGTCATCCAAATCCCAGTAAAATAAATTTATCCTAATAATTATTATTTTTAATAAAATATTACATTTCTATTTTACTTAATACAATTCATGTATAATTATTTATCCCCCACATATTGATTATTTGTAGTTAAAATTAATATTTTGTTGTAAGTTGTTCTGTTCTTCCAAAAATTATTTAGTTTTATGGTAATGGTTATTGCTTCTTAATAATGGGTTCTTAAAATCAATAGTTTTTATGAATATTTAATTTATATTTCTTATATAATTGTTGAGTCACATTTTCATTCTGTGTAACATATGGTGACGGTTTTTAAGGAATGAATTAAAATATCTTTTTTAGTGATTATTTAATTGATAAATGAATTGAATGTATTAATTAATATAACTTGGACTATTACCAATCCAGAATTATGAAAATATCTAAAATAAATCTGTATTATATCATATTACCAGTATTTAGGATTTATAATTATTTCTTGATTTTAATATTATACCATCGTTCATGTAGGTGGTAAAACCAACACAAACACGAATATATTATTATGACTGAATGAGTAAAAACATGCTATTTTAGAGTAATGATTACACTTTTATAATAAACTAATGATATAAATGAATTTTATTAAAAAAATTATCAAATTTTAGAATATTTGGATAAATAAGATAAACAGTAATGATTAAGCATAGGATAACACTTCTGTTAAATAATTAAATCTCCTCTTTGAGAGCTTTTTTAAAATAGGGGATTTGGGACTTGTTCTTTAAACCTGGGGTTACCAAACATGGGTTTTGATATTTTGGAATATTATTTAAATATAAATTCAATATAAAATTAAATTAAATGTTCTAATTAATATGGTTATAGGATGGATCCATTTTTAAGTGATACTGAGTGGAGTTTTCACAAATACTAATTCATTAATGTGTAAAGAATGTCTTTTTACAAAGAATTTATATCCAAAATGGATAAATATTTAATATAGAATACCATTAGGTTAATATTCACCTCATAAACTCATTTATAGATAATTAGTTATGATATTTTAGGGATTTACCCCTTAATTAAACCCTTTTACCTCATTTTAGCCTTTACAGTGGTCACTAATTTCTTCTATGGAAAGTTATTTTCAAGAATAAAAAAATTACATTAATAATCATTTGAAAATGTTGGTTAAAAATTTTAAAATCATTTTATTGGATTCAATTCTGAATGGTTATAAAAATTAATTTTAGTATAAGTACACATAATGCGTAAAGAATATTTTTTAGAAAATTATATTTTTAAGAATAATAATGAATTTATTGTTATTTTTTATCAAGTAATAATCATTATATTATTGGTATATTAATATATATATATATATATATATAAATAATTAATTTAATTAAAATTATTCTTTAATAAAAATAATTTTAATTTATTAAAAAAATACATGATATATAGAAAAAGAATTCTTTGAAAAATAGGTTATTTAACATTAAATTATTCTATACTTATTACTATCTAATTAATAATAAATGGATGAATTTTTATTAATTTTTTTATTTATTAAAATAATAATTTCAAAAAATATCATACATCAAATATAATAATTTTTTCTTTTGAAAAAAATTAAATAATAAAAAAAAGATTTCAAACAAAATATTTTTATTTAGCCTTGAATACTTAAATTAGTATTCCTTATAGAAACTTAATTACTTCTTAGATAATATTTTTTTTAATATCCATTACATAAATTTTATCAATAACTTTTATTAATATCAATTTATAAAATAATTAATTTTAAAAACAAATATTTAATTTATGGAAATAGTTTTTTCGAATCAATAGTATTTTCCCAAGTGAATTGTTACTTTTTTAATTATATTATTAAAAATTTATTTCACAAATTATATTTCTTTTATCTATTATGTATTATTCTACCCTTATAAATCATTTTTTATTTTATTTCGGTATTGCGTGTATCACAAGCTATCAGACACACAAAATTTATTTAAAGGGAAATATGTTATAAAATAATGGGGAGTTGTATTGATCTTGAAAAGAATCCAGTATTTCACTCAAGAAGAAAAATATCTAGGTGAAATATCATTTAATCTAGAATCTTATGGAAGAAGTAGTGATGGAGCTATGAAATTTAGAATGAATTTATAATCTAGAAGATATACTAACATAGGTCATAGTCCAAAAAAGTATAAAGCAGTGTTGTGAATCAATGGGAATTGGGTGGTCGGGAATAAAATTTTGGATACTCACTAACAATTTTTATGTGAGTAATAGATTTGAAACTTATTAAGAAATCCAATGTACATGTTTTTGATGTAGAGAAAATATATTCTTAGGTTGGTGAATATTTGTTTGAATATGTGATAAATGATCTTCATTCTATTTATTGGAATTTTTAGGAGTGTCTTCAAAATTTATAAATCTCAAAATAGATATAGGAATTGTTTTAAAACTGAGGAACAATAAAATTATAATATATATCGGAAACATAAGTTAGAGGAAGTGGTAGTGGTATATGTCTACATAATCTGAATCATGTAAGTTGATATGAATCTATTACTTGTATAGTAATAACTCTATTAAGTAAATAATAATAACTTAATGTGTTTATATGGGGAATTGTATGGGTGAAAAGGTAGATTTTACTATTCATCAAGAATCATACTTTTAGGCAGTTATGGTTCAATAAAATTTTTTGTGTATTTTCACGAAACAAAGGGTTGTTTGCATAGATCAAAAGGAAATAGAGATCGGCTGCATAGATCAGATAGCAGTGTCACTATATCTACTAGGTAGACTCATATATAAATAAGAGTGGGATCATTTTTTATGCATAAAATTATTTTAATATGTCACTTCCATTAGTAATAAATAGGATAAATGTTACTCCTATTTAATAGTATGAAATTACCAACAACATAAATTCATTTTTTTCTTATACATTGGTGTGAGTTTCCCATTTTTTCCATTCACTTGTGTTCATATTCTTGAAGATATATGAGATCACAGAGATTAGGTGTGAGATATTGTAGTTGATTTCCCTTGTCTATACATTAACAACATGTGATTTTAGTTTTGGAATGTTTCAACCTTATTTTACATGTATATTTCTATAAGGAAGTTCTAAATTTAGAATTTTTATTATAGTACAATCATGGGGGAATAATATATAGAAGAAAAAGAATATAGAAGCTTTAAAATGGATAAATATCATATCGTTCTTAGTTATATAGAGATCATCTATTCATATTCAATATATTTTAGAAGGCTCCTCTTCTTTCTATCAACAAAAGTCAATTTCCTCCTTATAAAGGATTCTGAACCTAGCATCTCAGCCACATTTTTGACTAGTTTACATCTTTGTAGATTTTATATTTATTTTAATATAGTGAATTTCATTTCTTATTATTATTTTTCATTTCAATTTATTTTTTCCCCCACCAAATGTCTCTAACTCTATTGAAATAGTGAACTAACCCACTATTGGGTGGATACATGGGGGTGAAATGGGGCTTAATAATATGATAATAATTTTAAATAATATTTATTTATTTATTTATTTTATTGACTATGAGAATATATGGATAGAATGTACGATGGGTAATAGTGTCTTCACATCACCCTAGGATTATTTATATTTTCCTTTTTATTTAGAAGAATTTTATCTTTGACCTAGAAAGAATACGGTTGGAGTTGTTTAGGTGGTTTTTACACGCTATGAATTTAACTAAAATGTGTGGGTTAATCACCTTATGGATTGATCATTGAGGGTGAGGATTTGGTTTTTTGACCTCAATAAATAATTTATCACCATTAAATTGTATTTTAGTAGTGATAATGGGGTTATCTAATGAGGAGGTTACAGGCTATGATAATAATTTTCAATTTGTTATTTGTTTATATTACCATTAAAGGTTGGTATTTTTTCATTTAAAAAATTAAAGAAAAACACAATATAGAAATAAATGTTAAAAGTTAGATACATAAAATGCTATAAATAGATGAGAAAAAATAATTTAGATTGTTGTTGGGGACCAGTTTTTACCTTAATACATTCCCCTCACCATTGTCCAAAAATGATTCCCAAATAAGTTACTCAATGTCAACTTCAATACCACAAAGTATGCACCTAAAATTATTTTAAACCATATCAATAAATCAAATATTGTTGTTTTCCCATTATTAATGTGATTTTATTTCTTTAAGACCTCCAAGAAACCAAAACTAATTGAACCTATCACGACCCATCCCTCGGGGCCCATGTCATGACTACCCTAAGCCCACCTTCCATAGGCCAGAGGCCAGTGACTAGCACTGGAAAGGCATATCCCTAAAATAGGAAGACATTTCTTTTTTGACCTGTACCGACACACAGTCTAAGAGAAAAGCAAGAAGAAACCACACAGACTAGAACACAACAATGTTGTAACAAAAAATTAAATGTTGTAATAAAAAGAGTGCAAAAAGTAAAGGGGAAAGAAATACAAGTCGAACGGCAAAGTACAAGTACAACTGAATTGTACAAAAACAATTGAAAAGTCTAAAAAAGCTCCTATATCATCCACTGTTGACCCTACTAGAAGGGTAGGTACAGATCATCTCCACACCACTTCATGTCAGCTCGTCTCCTCTATATACCACCTAGTTCTAGCTTCCTCAAGTATCATCTCAGCTACTCGTCATCTATAGAAGTCACAAAAAGGTGTGGGTGAATCCCAAGTAGGGGTGAGAATAAAAATACTCAATAGGGACCCCAAGACCCCTGAAGGTCTCCCAGAGTTCAACAAAGGAAAGAACACAATGCAAGACCTCAATCACAAAGCAAGAAGCAGTCAAAAACTCTACATAGGTATATTCCCATACATATACCTAAGTTCTCAAGATATACTCGTCTCATAAATGAGGGAAAAAATATCACAATGGTAACAACATGAAGGTAAAAGTACCGCACAAGTATCACCACGAAGATTTCCCATGAAGGTAAAATCACCACACAGGTATCACTACAAAGATAAAGGACTCGGCTCACACTGGGTGTCACTTTAGGTCAAGGATAGAAGGATCATCAAATTGTCGAACTCCTAGGCTACTAGAGAACTCATCCTCTATCGAGTACAGTGGGAATGTTGGGTTACAATGAACTACTTCCAACTAACCTTGAACTATTGTGGTACTCATCCCTGATGGGTATAGTGGGCATGTCAGGTCACATAGATTTTCTTCCCACTGTAGTCATGTCGGTTCACACAGAGTTGCTTCCCATCTTGGATGAACTGAGGTACTCCACCTGTTGAGTGTCGTGGGTCTGCCAGGTCACACAGAGTCTCTCCCTTCCATGGGCCTGCTAGGTCACACAGAACCGCCTTCCACTAGGCCATCATCAATTTATCTTCATGTTTAGCCAATCACAGGGTTATGTACATAGTCTTCTTGGGAGAACCTCTCTTCAAGTCACTCTATGCATATTGATATCCATGTAAGTCACCAAAAATTATTCCAAAATATCAATCTCCTCAAAAGAGTCCCAGACCTCCAAACGGCTCGTCAATCGGATTTACCGTTTTCAAGATACGGGCATTTTAGTTTCGACAGCCCAGTTGAATTCGTGTTAGATCCAAACTAGTCATAACCAACATTATCCAAAACTCATGTCAAATATCTCAGAAGGACCACCTTGTTCTAAGGATCTCAATACTGCATATAGTTTATCAAACAGGCATCCGGTTCTCAAGGTATGACCCTTTAAGTGCTTCTGGACCTGGGTCTGGTCCGCCCCGGCCTAACCCGGTTGGGGATGGGCCATAGTGGACCTGGCATGCTGGGTCGAGGTTTGGAACAACCCGTAAAATGGGTGACCTAGTCCACAAAGGATCGGCCCACAAAGGGTGGGTGGCTTGGTAGGGCGGTGGCCCGGTATAGGGTCTGCCCTAGCCAGTGCGGGGGGTGTGACCCCAGGGTCTCCCAAACTCTCGAACGAACTAGCGGCCATTCGGTTTGCGAAGTGGCAGCACCATGTTGGTGCCACTCGATCACTGTGGAACCCACTGGAGGCACGATTTCATCCTCCGCTGTGGCTTCTTTCGCGGCTTCTTGTCTACCGGCGGCGCGCTGGTCGGGCTGCCTCCTGTTTGTCGGCGGCGTGATGGATGTGTCGCCCCTCATTCCACGGCCGACCAAAGCACTGACTGCCTCCTTTGTCCATCACGATTGATGAGTCGCGACCCTCTACTCACCAGTGGTACACAACGGCATGTCATGCCTCCTCAGAAGTCGGCTAGGGTTGGTCTCTTCGATGACTGCCATGGCTTTGTGGCACGGCCTCCTCTTGCAGCGTGCATCGATTCACTATACCCAATGTAGTTGGTCAATGTCATAAAGCTGGAGGTCTTCCATGGAGGTACACGGATATTAATATAGAAGAGTTTTTGGGCCCGGTTCATTTGGCATGCGCCCTCCGTGTTAGCTCTTAAACATGAAGGGGATTAAATGTTTAATAATCAATTGAATTAACAATAATCAAAACCCTACAAAGATACCCCCCAAAACCTCCCACAAAAATAAATGAATCGCGGATCAACCCATTAGTTGTTTGGTCTTCATTCTTCGTATTATTCAAGAATTGGGAAGAGGAAATCATTTAAAATATGTAAATGAATAAATCCGCTACCTCATAAACTCATTAGAGAACGTTCACACTTGAAGGTGGGTCATGTTCTTCATTCCTACAATAGGTTCCCAACGATGTCTCTCGTAGATTGCCCTTCGGTTCATGGTTTGTTGTTACCCATCACCACCCATTGGGATCGACTCCATACTCTAAGGGTCCTGCTTCATGGTTCTCCTTCATCACTTTATTGTTTGGGGAAGCTGTGCCGATACATCCCACCAAGATCCATATATATAGGAGAGGGGGAGGCTATGTAATGATGTTGGAAATTAATGGGGGCTCATAAATTAGGAACCTTTCTAATTCCACAATGACGTTGTTACTTAGGGTTGGTTGGTGAAGACATTTATTAGCTGGACACACTGCTGTCCCCACACACCTTTATCCACTGGAGGATATGTAAACAAATAAAATAATAAAAAAAATTATTTGATTTCTTTTAAAAAGTCACAATACATAACATTTCTTCCAAACCTAGTGTGGTCAAAGTAATGTCTACCTTAAGAAAATCTCGGTTCTGCGGATTTAATGGTGTCCTCGGATTTTTAATCTGAGTACCGATTCAAAAGTTTGAAGACACCGCTCATGCGTTTAATGAACGTAGTTTAAGAAAAGTTAAATAAATTAATTACATTCCCCCTCGCCCCATACCGGTCACGGTTAGGCTACTCCTAAACAGAACCCAACCCAACAAACTCAACATTACCCTTGTATTTTCAATCAGAGTTACCGTTTAGATGTTATGGATTTAACCATAAAATAATTGTCACTTAATTATTTTATTTATGGCCAAAAACTAACGTTCACTAGTTGCTCGTGCCAACCAGTGTTAGTATCATCTTAAGGAAAGCATACCCTCATTAGTTCAGTGGTGGTCTCAGATTCTCAATCTATGTTACCATTCGTGAGTTATAAGCATTTAAAAAATAAAATAAAATTATTTTATTATTTTATTTACTATTAAGCCATTTTCGGTTTTTCTCACAGGCGGCCTACACCGACTAAACTTAATTTGTTCCTAGGGTAAACCTTCCATCCTAAACACAAAATTTCCCTCATATTTATAATATAGGAAACCTTTTAAGAGTTATTACAATTTTTTATAAAACTACTTACGCGTGCTAATAAAATCTTAACTAAACTTCAATGGATCATTCTAGTCACTCCAAGCCTTGTAATCATGTGTCGTCATATTTCACAATCATGAAATAATACCATATAATTTATAAAATACATAAAAATTCCAGGACATTACATTCTCCTCACCTTAGGGCTTTATATCCCTGAAATCCAAAACAAAGGAAAAACAAACAAAAGAGGGTACTAAGCACAAATGTACGCCTCCCGCTCCCATGTGGTCTCCTAGATGTCCATGTATTGCCCCTAAACTCACAATAGAGGGATCGACCATCCATGATGGACTCGCTTCTATCGATCCTCTATCTCCACCAAGAACTCGTTAAAAGTCACCCCATTATAAAATTTCAACTCGCCCTATTTGATAACGTGTAATGGATCATGCATGAATCGTTTCATTTGCGAGACATGGAAAAAATTATGCACCCGGTGTATCTGTGCAGAAAGAGATAGATAGTACGCCACCTCACTCACTCTACTAAAAACCTGGAATGGTATGATAAACCTCAGCGATGGATTTCTTCCCCAGACAAACCTCCATAATCCTCGTCAGGGTGAGACTCGTAGGAAGTCATGGTCTCCCTCCTTGAACTACAAGGATCTCTGTCTCATGTCGGTAGAAGACTTCTTCCATCTTTGTGTAGTCTTAATTTGCTGACAAGTGAGGCATTGTGACACAAACTCTTCCATTGCTTCCCTCATCCCTAGACACTAGTACTAATGTCGGAGGTCCTATTACATATTTTCCACTCCAGGATGTACTGTTAAAGTGGATTTATAGATCCCCCTCAACACCTCCGCCTGAAGCATCACTGGAACAATGGTGCATCCTCTAAAGAGGAAGATGTGCTCCCCACCTTCATAAAATCCTTCAAGAGACAGTTATAAGGATATCTAAGCACGTCGGGATTCACAGTCAACAACCCAACTTTTGCCTCCTGAATTCGCTGCGGAATTGGGGGAGTGATAGTCAAAGACTAGATGTAAGCTACTCTATCATTATACACAATGGATATCTGAAGTGTGCCTAGCTTCTATGACACCTTACTTAGAAGTTGTAGACCAGAACTCTTGCTAAGTGGGCCTGGCACCACGTTCCCCATACCAGGAGTTTAGACTATCTAAAAGTCATGGTCCTGGAGGAATTCTAGCTATCAACACTATCTCAGCTCCTAAAAGATCTACTGACAATTCTCATTCCACAGTAAAGCCTTCCCCATTCTTCGTCAAAGATGGAAAGGGTTCTGCTACCCAAGAGAAGTCCGGTAAAAATCTTTGGTCGTAACCATCCAAAGTAGAAGTCCCTCTCTCTTCGGGGAGGTAATCCGGGAAATATATTTCTAAAAGATGTCCCCATGCTCTTCCACTACTGTTGGGAACTAAAAACTCAAAACTTCTACTGCCATGAGGTTAAGGTTGGCCGATTCAAGAGTGATCAACTTCACCCTCCTGTGCATGAGATTATCTTGTGCTGTATGGGTTTCCTTCTTCTCCAACCAAAGAAAAACCCATTCCAATGTTTAAGGTAAACCAAAAACATTTTTCCTAATATAGTCAATCTAAGTATGAACTGTGTATGACCAGTCCATACCAAAACTAACGTTGTAAGGCCTCAATGCTTCCACCAAGAGGTTCCAACTGAAACTCTCACCTCAAGGGTCAAATCACACCATTGGAATAAGTGTGATTATCAAGTCTCCTTCCAAAGGAATCTCCAGACGTAAGGGTCAAGACAATGCTTTAACTGGAAACTCTAGGTCTTGGACAAGATTCATGGAAAAAGGAATGATTAGTACCTATATTTATTAATACGGCAACTAGAATTAGACAGAGACCGTACCTCGAATCATTCCTTGAGCCCTTGGGTCACATTCTTTGACCTCATGAAGCTACTCCCATCCCATATTCTGCATCTCCCTGATCCTGGGGGGACCACAAAGGGAGGGTGGTTGTAACATATCGAAATGTATACCACCTCATGATACTATCCTAGCTCCACTTCCACGTCTGTTTACCCATAGATTCATATATCCCTAACACTTCCTCTTCTCGAAACATTTTACATGCCCAAGTCTCTCATACCGGCGTGAGTTTCCTACTTTCCCACTGTTAACATTCAATGGCTGCATCCGCTCATCCAAATAGAATTCAACCGGAATGGTTCTCTCTAGCACCCAAACATAAGTGGGAATACATGGTGGAATAGTGATTCCTTGGATATTCCTAAACACACCTCTCTTGGAGGTCCAAGCCCTAAATCACTGAACGTACTATATACATTGAGTACCTGGAATAGTCAATACACGACGATGAATACTCAGCTACCGATATGTCATCCTACTAATGCTTTAGAAGCTCTATGGAACTCTCATCCCTTACCTGTTTATGGAAAAGACCCCCCTCTCTGAGGTAGGTTCTCAATCTTGTCCATATAAAAGTCACCTTTTGTCAAGATCAGTGTAATCTAAACACTGTGATCATCCTGTTGAGCCACAAAAAAATCTCTCTACGAGGACCATCATCAGATTGAATAGATCCCTAGATAAATGAAACTCTGCCACCTCCTCAAGCCAGTACTTATCTACCTATGATTTGGGCTCACCTCGGAACCTGAGGGGTATCTGATGCTGAAAGACATGTAATTCACTAATCCTACATGTGTCCTCTACCGGTACTACCGGTTGTAACTGCTGACCAGCGGGAAGTGTTGTATCTGACACACTACCCGAAGGTGACCTCTTGAGAAATGGTCCATGTACCGAAGAATCCTCACCTTGCATACCATCCTCATGGTCAAGCACTGATAAATACTAGCATCTAGGATTACTATATGATCTCCCAGTGTCCCAGCTGGGTAGAAAACTATAGCCACAACCTCCAACCAGTCCTCAACCGTATGGGGATCTGTCTCGCCTCGAAACCTCAAAGGCCTCTACTGTTGGAACTCATGAAACATGCTCAGTCGTCATGCATTCTTTTCCAGTGCGGCTGGTGGTAACTACTGCCCAACGGGTGGTGGTTCCATAGGTACACCACTCGAAGGTGCCAACATAGTAAGAGGGCCCTACACTAGATCCTCGTTGCTCGGTGGGCCGTCATCGTGTACTCTCTCGGGAATCCTAGCTGGCTGTATATGCAGAAGCATCCTGATAAGGAATAGGTGTGACATGGTCATTAATTTATATCTAGTGAGCTGGATCCAAAATAATCACAAGAAAAACTCTTCAAAAACACAGGTAATCAATTTTTCTGTTAACTGAGTCAGAAATCATAATTCAGGGTCCTGGTCTATGGATATGTCAGCCACCGCACCAAAAATGGACTCCCCGAACTGAAAACCACACTCATAACACTTAACACTATTCATACATAGAAAAGATCAAAATTTTAGTTCTTCGGTAGAACCAACTCCTCTGAAACCAATTTTTCATGATCCATCCCTCAGGACCCATGTCGTGACTACCCCAATCCCACCTTCCATATGTCAGGGGCTAGATATTAGCACCAGAAAGGCATATCCCTAGAACAAGAAGGAATTACCTTTTTAAAATGTACAAACACACAATACCATAGATCAACAAGAAGAAACCACACATAATAGAACACTACAAGGATGTGACCACAGATAATAGTTGTCATGAAAATAGTGCTAAAAGTAAAGGGGATAGAAATACAAACCAAAATATAAAGTACAAGTACAACTAAAAGGAACATATACAACTAAAAAGTCCAAAACAGCTCTTATATTGTCCACCGAGGATCCTACCTAAAGGGTAGGTACAAATCGTATCCACACCACTTCTCATCAGCCTGTCTCCTCCATATACCACCTGGTCGTAGCTCCCTCAAGTCTCAACCCAGTTGCTCATCATCTGCACAATACCCAACAAGTTTGGGGGAATCTCGTGTAGGGGTGAGTATAAAAATACTCAGTAGGGACCCCAAGACCCCCGAAGGTCTCCCAGAGTCCCACAAAGGAAAGACCTCAAACCAAGACCTCAATCACAATGAAAGAAGTAGTCAACAAATCTACTAAGGTATATGCCCATACATATACCTGAGTTCTCAACATATACTCATCTCATAAATGAGGGGAAAATATCACAATGGTAACCCCAAAAAAAGTTAAGCGTACCACATAGGTATCACCATAAAGTTATCACCATGAAGGTAAAAGCACCAAATAGGTATCACCACAAAGATAAAGGAATCAGCTCACACTAGGTATCACTTTAGGTCAAGGATAGAAGGATCGTAAAATCATCAACCTCCATGACTACTGGATAACTCCTCCTCTATCATGTACATCGGGTCTTCTGGGTCATAAAGAGCCACTTACCACTAACCTTGAACTGATGTAGTACTCATCCCTGATGGGTACCATGGGAATGTCGGGTCTCACATTTCTACTTCCCATTGTGGGCCTACCGGGTCACATATACCCTCTTCCCACCTTGGCTGAACTGATGTACTCCTCATATCAAGTATTTTGGGTATGGTGTGTCACATAAAGTAACTACCCACCGTGGGCCTTCTAGGTCACAAAGAGCTGCTTCACAGTGGGCCATTATAAAGCAGTCTTGAGGTCTCATCCAAATGCAGGGTTCCATATGTACTCTATATGGGAGAACCACTCCTAAATTCACTCTCTACATATTTATATCCATGGAAGTCTCCAAAAAGTATTCCAAAATATATGTCTCTTTAAAAGAGTCCCAAATCCACAAACGGCTCGTCAATCGGATGTACAGTTTGAATGATACAGGCATTTTCGTGGCGAGGGAACGATTGGATTTGTGTTCGATCCAACCCAGTTGTACCCCAACTTTCTCTAAAACTCAAGTGGAGTATCTCATAAGAATATCCTTTCCCTAAGGATTCCAACTCCGTAGACGGTTTGTCAAACGGATGTCTGGTTCTCAAGATATGGCCCCATAAGTGTTTCTGCGCTCGTTGGGGCCCGGGTCCTGTCCAACCCGATCGGACCGACCGGACCTGACCCAGTCTGGGCTAGGCCGCAGCGGAATTGGCCCGCTGGGCCGGCATCTAGCCCTGTCTAAAAATGGGCGACCTGGTAGGGAGGCAGCCGGTATGGGGTCCACCCTAGCCGGCGCAGGGGGTGTAACCCCCCGGTCTCCCAAACTCCCGAATGGCTCAGAGGCCATTCGGTTTGAGAAGCAGTGACACCATGTGGGCGCTGCTCGGTTGCTGCCAAACATGATGAATGCATGGATTCATAAACCACAGTGGCTTTAGCCACATATTCTTGTCCACCAGTGGCACACTGGTCATGCCGGCTCCTGCTCTCCGACGGCGTGTTGGTCGCACTGCCCCTCCTTCAGCAGTCGACTGAAGCACTGGCCGCCTCCCTTGTCCATAGCGGCTGACAAGTCATGAACCTCTGCTCACTGGTGGCACACGATGGAACGCCATGCCTCCTCTGTGGTCGGCCAGTGCCGACCGATCTGATGACCACTGTGGCTTTGTGTCATGGCCTCCTCTTGCGGTGTGCATCGACACGCTATTCCCAACATAACCGATCAATGTTGTTGCACTGGTGGTCTTCCATGGAGGCGCAAGGATATCAAGATAGTGGAGGGTTCTTCCCATGTTTGTTAGGCCCACTCCCTCCACGTTATCTCATAAACAAGAGGGGGATTAAGGGTTTAATAATCAATTGGATTAAGAACAATCATAACCCTACAAAGATACCTCACAACAACCTCCCGCAAAAACGAATAAATCGCGGATCAACCTGTTAGTCGGTTGGTCCACGTTTTTCATATTATTCAAGGACGGGGAAGATAAAATAATTTAAAATGCATAAACGAATAAACCCCCTACCTCATAAACCCATTGGAGAACATCCTCACTGGAAGGTTGGTCATGTTCTTTGTTCCCTCAATAGGTTCCCAACGACGCTGCTCATATGTCTCCCTTCTATCCGTGGTTCGGTGTCACATGTCGCCTCCTGCTGGGATTGGATCCATCCTCTAAGGGTCCACAATCACATTTCTCCTTTATCACTTTGTTTCTTGGTAAAGCTATGATTATACCTCCCCATAAGCTACATATATATAAGAGAGGGGGGAGGGTAAGTAACGACGTGGGGAATTAATGAGGGCTCATAAATTAGGAACCTTCCTAATTCCCCAACAACATCATTACTTAGGGTTGGCTGGTCAAGCCATTTATTTTCATGACACATCATGGGCCCGCATTGGTCGATGTTAGGCTCGACCTTAAAAAAGTTCAATAAATTAATTACGATCACCCTCGACCCGCACTGGTCGATGTTAGGCTCGACCTAAGGAGAACACGCCCCAATGAACTCAACCGTACCCTTTGATTTTCAATCCGATATACCATTTAGAAGTTATATATTTTAAAATAAAATAATTTTCACTTAATTATTTTATTTATAGCCAAAAACTAACTTTCACTAGTGGCTCACAGCGGCCAATGTTAGTATCATCCTAAGGAAAGTGTACCCTCATGAGTTCAATGGTAGTCTCAAATTTTTCAATTCGAGTTACCAATCCTGAGTTATAATAATTTTAAAAATAAAATAAAATAAAATAATTATTTTATTTACCGTTATTTCATTTTTGGGTTTTCTCACAGGTGGCCCGCACTGACTAAAATTAAGTCATGCATAGGGTAAACCCACCATCCTAAACGCAACGGTGCTCTTATATTTTTGATCTGGGTAACCATTTAAGAGTAATTCTACTTTATCAAGAAGACTACATACACATGCTAATTAAAGTTTAACAAAACATTGAGGAATCATTCTGGGAACTCCAGGCCTCAGAATCATGTGTCGTCTGATTTCACTATCTTGGAATAATTCCATATAATTAAAAAATACAGAAATTCCAAGACATTACAGAACCTTTTGTTCTAAATGATGAGACCTCACTAAAGAAGTTTAAATTGTAAGAAAAATTAATTTACTTCCATAAAATTAAAGACTATGTAGAATAAATTATAGGTAAATTAATTCAATTATAAAAAGAAAATTTATTATTAATTAAAATATATTCTAAATTAATTCGATATATATCTTAAAAAGAAGAATGAAAAATAATAAAATAATAATATTCATAAATCTTCACATCCAATTAAACTTGTAGTTAATATCTTCATGGATATATTAATCCATTTAAAATCCTACATAGTCAATATTTATCTATGTTTTCATTCATAGCCTACCTCTAACTAGCCTCTTGAAATGTAAGTGGATAATTAAATTTATAATGGAATGGTGAGCAAAAATTTCCCTCCATTTTCTATCCATCAATAGTTAGTGTGATTTTGGAATTGTAGGAGGCCTGAATCTTGATAGAGTTTCTTATTTATAGCTATTTGAAAAACAAATTGTAGTCAATTGTACAAAACAATTATCTATATCATACATTTATAAAAATCTATTTTCAAATTCTTGAAGTACACCTTTTCAAGACTAAAGGAATCCCCTTATTCCTTCACTTAGATGCATGTATCAATAGACATAATGAATGAATTTCCCCATGGAATTTAATTTTCATGTGTACTTCCATTTCCTTTATCAGGTAAATATATAATCCCCTCCTTTATTATATTTAAATTAAGTCATTAATCATTTATTGGGGATTGGTCTAATTTATCGTCCCAAAATGTTTCCAAGTGGAATAAATTATTATTTGCTCTTCTAGTGAGAACAAGTTCATTGTTTTATTAGGATAATTGAGCCACAACCCCCATAGAATCCTAAAAATGGATTTTTTCTAATTACAATTGGTCTAAATAGTAATACCTAGACTACCAAAATGAAAAAAAAACTAATAAAAATAAGAAATTAATAAATTTTCAAAGTTAAGCTCAAAAATCACCAAAAATATACAAATGATGTAATCAAGTTCAAATTGAAAATTTTATTGGGATTAAATAATTTAAATACATATGAAAAGTACAAAAAATTCTAGTACTATCAATTTCCCTACACTTATCACTTGGAATCTTGGGTAATTTATCATCAAAATAATATTAAAGACAATTTCAAAACACATGACCATTAAATCCACTATTTTAAATCCAAAGAAAAAATTTATCATGCCTCATATAAAACATCATTTCAAGTTATAAATTAATTTAATTAAACTCATTATCACTCTATTTATCCCCCATACACATGAAAAACTCACCTCACATGAAATTTCCTTCATTACATTAATGTTCATATTTGAAAAAAAATTTCTCGAGTAAACACATAAAATGGTCACTATAGGATTGATAAATTAATAAATATACATCCTATGTGAGTTAATGACTTATGTTTATCATTAGGAAATTTTATAGTTGTTCAATGTATTAGGGTTGGATTTTTTTAGCTCAAAAATATCTATGGAAAATTAAGGAGTGTTGTCTCTTTTTGAAGAAAAAATACATGAAACTAATTTAAATTCTACAATGGATCTCCTCCTTACTCCCCTTGGTAGAAAATCAACCCCAAAATCTTGAAAATTTCTTAAGGACAGAACACACGTTATTCATTTTAGAAAATAAAATGATATCCACACACTACATTCATAGATTTTCTTTTGTTTCTCATATTTCAAATCACTCCAAAAATGAACTTTATTGGTAGTGGGGGATTCTTTGTGTTACAAACTATTAGTGTGACTTTTATACATTCTATTCAGTGAATATTATTATTTTTCCATCGTGTAATTTCTTTTTATTTTCTCTTTTTTTAAATAGGTTTAGCATTATAGATTTCATTCAACATTTTTTCCCATAAATTATTCTCAAAATAACAATATAAGATTCATCTTTTCATCTTAAAAATCAAATTTTTACACATTATTTTCATCTTAAATAAGCTCAAAATAATATTGAATATCACAAGTCATATTTCCCCATACTTATGTTCAACTATATCATGAATTTAACTTTCTAAAGTAGGTTGGATATGGAACAATGGCTGGTAATATGGTTAACTAAATTTGTCATTCAAAACCACTAAATTATATAAAGACAAAATGTATGGGTAGTGAATAATAAAAAGTAATTCATTAATTTGATGTTTTTAAAACTAAAGAAATTTCCTCAATAATTTTCAACACAAGTACCTAAAATATTATGATTTTTGAAAAAAGATATCAAATTTTGGTTATAGAAGGCATGGATTGATTCCCTCAAGAAGTGAAGTGAATATATATAATATGTCAAAAACATTTCCAAATCCTCACATTGTGGGGATTTAGAAGACAAATATAGTGATATGTGGCATGTGATTCAAATATGCGAAGCCTTTTTATGAAATTCCTAGTGTTTTGTACTTGAAACAAAGTAATTTCAGTATTCATTTAAGCTCAAGTTTATGGGTAAAATTGGTTAACCAATATATATAACTTTTAGAAATGGAAAATATAATTATTTTATCTCATAGAATTTAAAATTAAACTATTGGAAATAAAAAACACAAAATTTGAAAAAAAAATTAAAATTTTGAAAAATTGAAAAAACACAAAAAAACACAAAAAAAATTCAAACATAGAATATAAATACCCCATTTTATTTTATAAAATGTTCTCATTGTGTATAGTTTATTTGATAAGTAAAAAAATGAAGGTAAGACTTGAAAAAAAGCGGGATATAAATTCAAAATAATTTTATTTATGAAGAAGAATCCTTGAGCAAGTCTCTCAAATATTGAAAATGAAAATATATTAGAAAAAAAGAAACAAATAATACAAATTTTTTTGAAATAAATAAAATCAAAATTGTTAAAATAAATAAATAAAAGAAAATAATCTTTTTTTTACCCCCATGTGGGTTCTAATATTTAACTACCTCTAATTAGGTAGTTTTAGAAATCCATCCTAAATCTGCAGGAGGGTGATGTTTCTTACTCATGAACCAAAAAAATAGATTCATTTTTATTAAGATCATAAAAACATTAGAATATCACCATGAAAAAATTATCTAGGATCTCTTTCACGACTTTGTAAATCTCATGATGTATTGGAAGAGGAATTGAAATGTTACGACACTTTTATGACACTTGGTCTAAAAAAAATCTATCCACTGGTTTCTAAAATTTGGTTATAAAATTTAGTTTATCTTTAATTTTATCATTAAAAATGTTCTTTTCTTTAAAAAAAATATTCATACCTCTATCCCCATATAAAATAGTGTACTCTTCAATTGGGAACACCATTTTCTATTAAATTTGAACTATCACGCCCTCTTCGTCTAAAAAATTTGTCCACTAAAAAGTGTTATGATTAAAATAATCATATAGAGAAGTGGTTAACTATTTATTATCAAACTAATCTAACAAAATTGAACAAATTTCGATATTTCTCCATATTTTAACTCAATATCTGGCTCTATATAGGAGTAGAAAACATGTGTATTTAAAGTTTTCAATAGATTAGGTCCTTATTAATGTTCTTAAAAAAGTAATGCCTAATGTTTATCCTCGTTTCAGGCTAATGTATTATACGAAGGCTCTAATTTTTCATATTCATACATTCAAGTTTAACAATGAATTTCATTTTCAACAAATTCAGACCAAAAACATTCTAAATTTTGATTTCTAAAAGCCACATCAATTAGTAAATCCAAGATAATTTCTTCTTATTAATTTGAAAACGAAAATTACAACTTATTTTTTTACTCACCCATGAAAGATTATTTAATATCAAAAGTTGGTGGGGTGATATTTTCATTTTATTAGAATTCCTTTTCCAATTATTTAATGGGTATAGGAAGAACTTCTATTTTTACTAAGATGATGAAACAATAAAATAACCAATTTCATTAGTTTTTCCAATGGAAAATTAAAATTATTCTTATGGGATTATTCATGATCATGCTAAGGATATTAGTAATCCATAAAATCTATTTTTTCAAAATTTTAAATTAGTGGTTAAAATTTGATTAATGATAGAGAAAAAATTAAAATAAAATTCAGAAACCTCCCCAGAAACAACACTAATTTATTTTGATAATTCAATTGTGTTACCTCAATCAAGAATTTATCCCCTTTAAAATATATTTTATTAGTGACCATAGGGTTGTCTAATGAAGAAGTTGCAGGCTAAGTTAACAACTGTGAATTTTTTTCTTAGTAATATTTAATAGTATTGATTGGTTAGTTCAAAAAATTTAAATTAAAAAAATAACATATAAATATATATATTATAAGTTAGATATAGGAAATGCTAAAAAAATATGAGAAATCAGGATTAAGAAAGTGGTGATGTACAATTTTTGACCTTGTTCACTCCCTTCTTCATTGTTCAGAAATGATTTCATATTTAATTACTCAATCTATACTTCAATAACAAAAATTATAAACCTAAATTTTAAAGAAGTCATATCTATATCACAAATATGTGTTTTTATATCATTATTAAAGTTATTTGAGTACCCAAATACCTTTTATTAACCAAAACTAATTGAACTTTTTGTTATCAATGATATGACCCCGCCAAATATGTTAAAATATTTAGAATGATTAATTTACTTCCATAAGATACAAAATATATACAAAAAATTGGAATAAAATTAAATTTATAAATAAAAATACATTTTTACTTCATAAAAATAGATTCCATAATAATTCAAAAGGGACTTTACAAATAAATACATAAAAACTCAGAATACAAATATCATTGGATCTCCACCACCTCTACCACTTAGAGTTTATTCCATCATGGAAATATTACTCCATTTAAACTCAAATATCATATATCATGCTCCAATTTCGTATTTAAGGACTCCATTTAACCAAATTCTTTGAATGAAATTGAAGAAATAAATTTAAAACATAAAGGAAAATAAAATGTTCCCTTAATTTTCTATCTATAAAAATTTAATGTGCTTTTGGCCTAGTGGGATGATGAATATTGAAAGATTTTCTTCTTGAAGTTGTTTGAAAATTTATTATATCTCAAACTTAAAAAATTTATATCTTATGAAATTTCAAAAAATTTATGTTTGAATTACTAGCAGGAAATTTTTATAGCAAAAAATACACTTCATCCTCCTCCAATATGACACATACATAAACAACATAAATTAATGAATTTCATGATAAAAGTTAATTTTTCATATCTTTAATTTATTTATATGTATATGAAAATCTTAATAACCTAATTTGGAGTTTTTTTACTCTAGATATTTCTCATTTATTTTGGAGTGGTAAAATATGGCTGCCAAAAATGTTTCCAATTTGCATGATTTATTTGGGCCTCTTTCAGTTTGAATCATATCTTGGTTCTATTGTGATAATTAAATAACAATACTAGTATAATGATGAAAATAATAATTTTTCAATTTATATTAGTTTGCAAAATGTTTTTCCTTAAATTTATAATTAATAAAAAATAATTAAAAAAACCAAGATTAATAAATTTTCACAATTAACCTCCAAATTCACCAAAAATATAAAATTTGTTTAATTTAGCTCAAATTGAAAAATTAGTGATGATTAAATCGTTTAAATAAACCTTAATAGTATGGGATATAAAATTTCTGTCAATCATTCAAATCAATACAAATTTTAAGTGGTTTTATAGTGATTTAGTTAAGGTGTGTTTGCGGTACTTCCACTCAGTTTGGAATTAAACCCAACCAATTCATAATGTTTAAAGATGGGTTCAGTTTCATTCCATTTGATAGTGTTTTTTGCTTTATAAATGAATATAAATTGGTGTTTGGATTATTATTTTTTGGATATCTATTATATAAATGAGATAGAATTAATATTAAGTGAACTAGGAATCAATGATTGAGTGATTATTTTTAATCCTTCTTAAGTCCATTCAACATTATTACCAAATCTTACTCTTTTTTACTATAAATTATTAGCTTTTTTCCTTTTGAAATTTAAAAATCAAAACTAGTTTCATAGTTTAATTTTTTTCCATTTTAATTAAAAATTAAAAAATTGAAATAACTGAAAAAAATAAAAAGTAATTAAGGGTTTCATATTGGTTCCATGAGAGACACCCCAAGTCAACCATCAAGTTATTCCTTAGGATTAAAATTATTTATTGGATTTTATGAATAAATCCACCATCATCGCCACTTTAAAAACATTCATCCTTATGAAAGTATATAATAATACCCTTAAGGGATTAAAATTACTCAATTTCATAATATCCTAATTTTTACCTAATTGATCTATTTAGGTATCCCCACTATAAAACATTATTATAACTAATTGTATACATAAAATATATAATGATATTTTAGGTTACATAACATCACCATCAATTATACCAATGGTATTTATCAAAAATTTCTTTTTATTCTAAGAGTATTTTTATTAACTAACCACTTTACTCTTGTTAAAGTTTCCCTTCAGTAATTTAAACTCTTATACATATTAAATTTGGTCATCAAAGTATTTTTATCCTTTTCAAATCAAAACACAAAATAAAAAATACCTCTAATGAATTGGGAACTGACTGTCATAGACCTATTTCATCAAAAACCCTCCATAAGTTATTGTTGAATTATAGAGTAACACAAGAATTATAACTTCAATAGGTAACATGATTGAAACTAGAACTAAGGTCATAATCTCACAATTATAGGAGGCCATACACTTAAAAATTAATCCACAAGAACAATATAATTCATTAGAAAAGATAAAACAATTAAATCTCATACTAATAAAAAAACATCTGTGTAAATAATGCATGACATGTGATATAACATCAAGTTATAAAAATTGAATAAAAACTACCAATAAAGTTTCAATATAATTCAAATAAAACAAAAAAACAAATTCAATACTTTAATACTATCATGAATCCCACATGATCAGGCCATCTTCTCCCAGTTCCACCATTAACCCAATATTCTAATTAAAAAATTGTATATATAAGTTTGGGTGCCCAAATAAATATACCCAATTGATGTGTCTCAAGACCATCATGTTTCCATGTGAGTAGATCATGCTAATAAATATATTAATGGAATCGATAAAACAAAAAAATGACACAAACAAGCTAAAATAATCTTATTTTTCTATATCATACACAAAAAACACCTCTCTTATATATAGAAAAAATTCCATAATTTATCATCCCGTTTTCCCTAAGTCGTCATATCAAATATCTCCAAACAATGTACATCAACCAACCACCTACAAAAACATATTAAAATCAATCGACCACCTATTAGATAATACAATTAAAAAAACACATTGATATGAATATAGCATCAATGACCACATTGTAAAACCATAATATTATAACTAAAGATAATGTATAATAATAAGACAACAGAAAAAAATATTTACCCACACAACACTATTATTAACATATAGTACAAATATTTATAATTTCAAAACACGAGACTATGGAAATTATGGAAAAACACTCTAGATAAATTTCGTATTTTATATTTAATTCATTTCCCATTATATATAATAAGAAAATTTTAACCAATAAACCCATATAACATTCTAAAATATTAGGAAACTTCACATATACAATTAAACTAACATAAAAAACTTTTATAATGAAATATTTTATAAAAATACATAGTTTAATAACACAATAATAATATGGTAAAACAACATATCCAAACTACTATCATTTATTAATAAACCCCCTTTGATACCATATTTTAATTTAATATCATTTAACGCTTTTCATCATATTGAATCCCCCCATATTCACATTACACTTCCTAAATTATCATATATTAATTTATAATTAGAAATAAATCCCAAGTGACATCCATAAATAATATAAGCATATAAATTTTATTTTTAATAAATATATTTTTCATCATAAAAATATTTTGTAAAAAATTCACATAATCATGATAGTTATAAATCGTAATTGACAACATAAATTATCATATCATATCAAATTTATTTTTCCCCATCTTTGATATACTTTAAAAAAATCATTTAATTTTCTAATAATCAAAAACAAATAGACATATTTAAATCATATAGAATATATAAATGAGAACTATATCCACATCTCTCATATCCTTATTTGAATTTTCTAGTATTTTAATACACCAAGAACCACGGATCTCGATTCTAATCATAGTATACTAATCTAGATTTTAGATCCATTAATCAAATCAATGATCCACATCTATCAAGATCTAAATCCCCATGAAATATTCCCCATAGAAAGAAGTAGATTTTATATGAAGTTAATTGTTCATAATAATTTTACCTTCAACATGATGACTAATCAACAAAACTTCACTAATAATTTTCTTAAATTTAGAAGGTGGAATTAAAAAATTCTATAGAAAATAACCAAAAGTAATCCAAGGACATTATTTACGTTTTATAGGTATAAATGAGGTTTACCTGAAGTTTAAAGTTCAAAAAATATAACATTAATTCATATCAAAGGTTATTGTACATAGTTAATTAACAGTGAAGATAACCAAGAATTACATACTACCATAAATTTTATAGAATTAATGGTAATATTATATATTAATTTAACCATGTAACTAACTATAGATTCATCACTACTTCAAATTTTTTGGAATGCATGGTTTTCCAGTATATTTATTCAACTATGTAGTTAACTGTTTAATCAATTAAATCCAATATAAAATTATATATTTGACCCATATTCCCACAAAAATAATACCCTAAGGTAAACACATTATTTTTAAATCAAAATCAAACTTAAAATTAAACTGTATGGTTATAAAAAATATTATTTTACCATTTTTATTCCAAATTAATGAAAATGAAACTTAATTTTTTATAATATATATGGATAGATATTTTATGATATCTATATTAAATACACTTATTAAAAGTTTCATCCTATAAAATACAAGTTCATTTACATAAAATAGTTTAACACATAAAAATCAATGAAACATACATTAGTTCATCATTAAATATTAAAATCCTTACCCCATTCTTAAAAAATCAAGTAGTTATGGATACTAAACAATTATTTAAAATTCATACTACTAAATATTCTATTGAAACTATAAAATCTTGATAGGAATCACACCCATTCAATGATTCATTCATGAAGAAACTTCACTTAAATATTTCAAATTTCAATTGGATTTTATATGAATTTTATATATTCATCAATAACAAGTTTTATAAAATCAACCATATATGATATGTTATAGATAATTTCAAATATTATATATTTATAAAATACCAAGACCTATATATCTTTATTTTTTAATTTAAAAATATTAATAAAATTCACTAAATTGTTTAAATATCTCAAAATGTCTAATGATCCGTGGTAAATATTTCGAAACGGAAGAGATCACCAGAAAACTCTCACTAAGGTGGGTGTTCTTGGCCCAGAGAGTTGATTATGGGGGTTTCATTTCTTTAAAATCATTAACATCAGGTCACAATTGTTTTTCTTAACAGAAACTCACAAAGATTCCCTCATCCTTAAGTGGATATAGTTTTACTATCCATAGGATGGTGGTTAATTTGGGTTTCAGACCTAAAAAATCTTAGGAACTTTCATTGGTTGAGAGGATGGGAGTTCAGCCACATCTCACCCTTTTGAGAGGAATTTTTTCCTACTATGGTACTCTATTATAGATTTAAGGTGTGTTCCAAAATATCTTCTTAATCCTGGTACAATATTGGTTACCCTAACAAAATGATTATAGGTTTATTCTTTTTTTATGAAAATTAAAAGGGGATCTCATTGATGGATAGAGGAAAGGGGATCTCATTAGTGAATCCATTTTTATATATCTATATTTCATTATCTATTTTCGATTAATGTGT
This sequence comes from Viscum album, assembly GCA_963277665.1. Lineage (NCBI taxonomy): Eukaryota > Viridiplantae > Streptophyta > Magnoliopsida > Santalales > Viscaceae > Viscum > Viscum album. The sequence continues at coordinate 508,920,712 of OY728142.1, read as the reverse complement.
ATCTACTACCTAATATGATGAAGTTTTATAACCAGGAACTTCAGAATTTTCTTCCATGTAGGGAAATGGTTAATATTCCAGGGAGAGGATTAATCCATAATGAGACATACTATGAAACCTGTTTATTAGTGGAATCAAAATCCATGTAGTTAATTAAACCAATGTAGTTTAATGATTTGTGGATAGGATACATGCTCACACACTGAAACACCAAAAATTTCAGTTCGAGTATCAAGGAGACATCCTAAATATCAGGTTATAGCAGGAATCTGAATTGTTGTTGTTTTATTATTCTCTTAGGACTAGTCCCAAGGTAGATTCCCTTTATATGAGTTGGGGTTGTTATATTATTCCACTCATTAGGGATTACATACTAGTATTTCCTTGGCTGGTGTAGATTTGTGATTCTAATGAGGTGTTCATTATGGCTCCCTAAGCCAATGTGAGATATTCTTGAGGTGTGGAACAAGGGATACTATGTGATCAAATTATTTGCATGTGGTTTTGGGACATGTGTACAGAGACATCCCTTGGTTGATTAATATATAGCTTGAGCCTCAAAGAGGTGTCCTGCATATCCTAGTTATAGAATGAATTATATATATCATAGTATAGTTGATTTCTTAGTCTATTGAGGGATGAGGTAGTGTAATCATCACATGATAATGACTGTGTCATGATGGTTGAAATGTCAGAGACATGGGGATTTCACTAAAATGGATGATCATTTTTGCTGAATCATTATCCATGCATCCTACATATCCTAATTATGAATTGAATTAGAGTCATCATATGTAATTTTATTGAGTCTTACACACTAATGTCTCCCATGAATTGGTATAGGATTGTGATACAAATTGTATGATCATTGCAGATCTCTAAGTTCAGATGAGCTACAATTGGTGTGACAAATAAGGTATGAAAAAATATTATACTCGCTACTTATGGGTATGGGACTTATGTAATGGGATATCCCTTTGTATGGTTAATATAGAACTTGGGCATCAAAGTGGCATCCTACGTATCTTGGTTATGGTAGGAATCAGAGTCATCACATTTCCCAAGATTAGGGCTTACACACAGATGTTTCCATTACCTTTGGGATATATCATATTATGCTGATGATAGGGGCATACAGTCTAAGGTTTCCCTTGTAATCTGGGCTTACACACTAAGGATGGATAAGGTCATCACCCCTGGGACCCCCTTTATAATATATCTTGTTTTCCATCTAGACATGCATTGATTGTCTTCTCAGCATTCCTTGATTTTCTGGTCGACATGTTGGAGGATTTTTACCTCACATGTCTGAAGGAAATCATATAATTCAATTTACTTTTCTTATGGATGTTGAGTATCTTTTATGGATTGTCTAAGGATTGTCACATGATCAAGGCTAACTCATCTGGATGACCTCACAATACCTGGTCTATAGACCCTGAATGTCATCGCATGACCCCTGTGGGATTATCTTGAGGGATTTGGGTGACCAATATATCATTCTTGTGGGGTGTTGTGAGAGTTGATGCACCATCTCTCATAGGGTGTCACGTGTCCGGGATGACATGTTTAGGGGACATTGCAAGACCTGACTGATGATCCCGAAGGGTGTATCGAGAGTTGGTTGACCTGTATGGGTGCTACTGTGAGACTCAACTAACATGTCATGGTGTCATTATGAGAATCAGGTGATGCATCTAATGGATATCACGAGACTTGCATGTTGAACCCATAGGTTATATGTAGACTTGGGTGGCATGTTCGAGGGAAACCTTGTGACTTTCTTCGACATGTTTGGAAGAATTTTCATGACCAAAATGGTATACCGAAGAAGTGTCACGAGATCTAGGTAATGTGTCCTTATGTTATCTCATATCTTAAGTAGTTCATACGAAACAAATAAGACTCATCATGTATGTCCTTTATGTTTTTATCCCACCTTTAGTCATTTCTCTAGCCTTTATATTGTTAAGACCTTAGATTTATTCTGTGTTGGTTTATTTTAAGTATCACACGATCTATAATATGTTCAGGATGTACATCAAGTGTACTAATATATGTCCTCAATATGATCTATGAGTAATCACTAAAATTGATTTATTCATGGTGTATGATCTCTCCATCTGTTCACTAGATCTTACCTGACAAAATACTTTCTGGTCGCAAGATCGGTCGCTCTGAGAAATATTTTCTAGAGTTCATCCATCTACAGAGAGTCATGGTCATGCCAGTGATCCTTCCCTTTTTATGCTGGGTTGGGGGATTTATAGGCCTCTCCACCCAGATTTTTCATTGCTTCCACCACACATATAATGTGAATCCAAGCTAGAGTTAACAAAGGGCTTCAGAATCACATATCTTTGCGAGTCTCTACCATTGATCACTCCAAGCGTGTTGCCTTATTTTCAATGACTGTGAATGCCTCCCATAAACACATCATTGGATTATTTCCAATTAATGGGGATTTATTTAATCATGTGGACATGTCAATGGACTTTCATGTTTTTGGGTTGAAATTTCCAAGGGCCTTCATGAAATCATGGCACCTCTAAAAGGCCTTCTTATGATCTCAGGTGATTTTTTTGGGAGCTATCATGAGATAAAGATGGATTGTCAAGAGGCCTTCACAAGACCATAAATACTTGTAAAGGGATCTTTTGGGACCATTATATTGATAAACTTATCATGTCGCAATACTGTTATAACCATGAGAGTCTTCCCCCCTTTATTTCTTTTTTTTTCACAAAGATTTGGTATTTCATGAGGTTTCTCAATTGTTGTGATGGACAATCATTCTACCTCTTGGTGATGCATTGCATGATCACAAGAGGTCCAATGAATATGTGTGAGAATTTCATTTAAAATTCCATCCATTTTTCCTCTTGAATCCAAAGGGGGAGTAAAAGGTTTCTTAGACAAGACCAAGGCCCTTCACATAATGAGGATGACAAGCTAGAGGACTTTCACAAGACAAGTTGGGTTGGTCATCGAGGTCTTGTGGTGTCTTTCAGTTTTCTAGGGGCATGTAACATGACTTTTACAACTATGATAGACTCCCTCCTCCTGCATATTTATTTCCTTTGTTTTATTGTGAAAAGTTTTTGTACTTGTGATTTTTCATGAATTTTGTCATGGAAAATAATTCTCTCCATCAATGATCCATTGCATGATTTATATTACCACTAGAGGTCTCTTATTTTTGGAATTTTTCCTCCTATTTTTAAATAAGTTTTGGATGGATTGTTGGGTATTTTTCGATTGAAAAAATGTGTGTCCCAGGGGAAATTATTTTGTTATCATTGTGTGGATAGGGATTTGTTTGAGGCACCTTCATGAGAGAAGAAGGAATCATTTAAGGGACTTCATGAGATCTTTAATAATCTATGTGATGCACATGGTTCTTTCATGTGACCTTATTAGGGTCACACAACCCCATGTATCTTAGAGGCCTACGCGGTCCATGAGTCTTAGCCACCTCCTTCTTTTTATTTTGTGGGGAAAATAATTCCCATATCCATATATTTATTCCTTTATTGATTTTTCAATTCACATTTTGTGGGAATCAACAATATCCCCCCTTAGGAATGACATCCTCAGGGACAAGGGGTCAGTTTTGAAGAAAGTAAATGACCACTAGAGTCTTTAGTATTATCATGAACTATTGTCTTGGAAAAACATGGTCTACCAAGTGAAACATGGTATTCCACATAATTACCTATATATAAGGGATCAGAGATAGACCTCATTCACTAGATATTGGATCTTCAAATCTCTTTTTTCCCTGTATCTATTGCGTGTCCGTTTAACAAAACAATTCCAAAAGACCCAATCACGAGACCCCGTCACGAACCCATTTTGAATTATCTTCTCCACAAGACCACATTTTTATAGATGCCTATTCGAACTGAATACGAACTAAACTTCAGATTGAACTTTGTTTGTGGGGATGTGATTATCTTTAGGGTTTCACCGGATCTTATGGATTTATCTTAAAATTATTTATCTATTATTATACTCATGTGACCATGTTCAGGTAACATGATTTTGATTCCTTGAGGGTTCACACATCCACACAATTCCATGTGGGTTCATGTGACCCATGAGATATTTGAGCATCGAGGTATTTATAATTCCATTAAGATATTTATTATTACCTTTGATGATTCATGTGAGGCACAAGATGTTGGTGGAATTCTATATCTTTCCTGGGACAATATTTTATTTCATCTATCTAAAACCTTCCACTTACTTCTATTCAAATAGATTTCAGTTATTTTATATCTTCCCACAAGAATCTTTCCTACATAGAAAACTCATCTGATAAAATATTATTGAAGTTTAATCGTTTTCATGTATTTAGCTATTGATTAGATCCTAAGAGAGACTCTAAAATGTGGATATTCATACTCTTTCTATATATTGTCATTTAATAGATCTGATGAACACTATATGTGTTGTCTATTTTTTCATTCATTCATGATGTGCATGTCATTTTTATGATTTGATATTATGTGAATCATCAATGATACCTATCCTTTTCATAATTTCAAGTAAAAATGAATTCTTGTGTTTGAATGTTGAAATTATAACAGATTCCTTATTCATAAACTCTTATGAATTCCCTCCAATATGATATTTTTCATTGATAAATTTGTTCCAGCTATCTTTTGATCACCTACTTTGTAGAAGGATCAATTAGGTATAATATATTACCTGGAGAGAGAGAACACTTTATTTTTCCAAAGACTATTGGCATGCTGAGTATAGATTGATTTCTGCTATGGCCAAATGGTGTTCCTTGTAAGATTTTATAGGGTAAATAGATGTTGTACTTTAGTTTCAGGTCTTTTAGTAGAAATATTCTATAACTTTAGTTTATGGTATTTTAGATCGGAACTTCTATCAATTTAGATTGTGGTCCTTCAACTCGGACCTTATATCAATATAGTTTGGATCTGTTTAGCTCAAATATTCTATCTTTTTTGTTTAGGGTATTTTATATTGGACCTTCTATCGCTTTAGTTTCTAGTCTTTTATATCATTCCTTTGATCAATGTGGTTTATGGTCTTTTAGTTTAGACATTCTATAGCTATAGTTGGGGGTCTTTTAGCTCAGACCTTCCATCACCAAAGTTTAAGGTATTTTAGCTCGATCCTTGTATCACTGTAGTTTAGGGTCTTTTATCTCAGACCTTATATCTCTATAGTTTATGTTATTTTAACATGGACCATCTATCACTATATTTTATGGTATTTTATCTGAGAACTTCTATAATTATAGTTTAGGGTCTTTTATCTCTGTCTTAGTCAATGATCATGAAATATGGTGGAGAAATGCCTGGAATGATCCAAAACACTCTGAGTCATTTGTTTCTACCATGATGTTGCAAGGGTTCACAATGATTAGAATTCCATGTTTATAGATTAATGCCTTTGGTTGATTACCATAGACACATATTCAGTAGCTATATGCATAAATTAATAGTCATGAAAATGGACTCTTGAAGCTATGTATCATTTCCAAGGGATATGGAAGATTTGTGGAGGTAATATAGATTAAGGGTGAAATACTAGGGATGTTAGTTTCTACCTAGATAGTTTTAAAATGGGTGATGTAATTAATTACCTAAAAGTTTGAGTTTGTGAATATGGTATGGGGTAGACATACTTGGGATTACCTATAACACTATGAGGGTCTGAGTTCCACTGTGATGTTTCTAGGGCTCATGATGATTAAATATCCTTCCTTTAAAGAAAAAGATGTTGTAATTTGGTGGTTCAAGGCCCTTATGTGTCAGTAGCATGGTCAATAAAAAGATAATCTACATGCATTTATGAGGACTATGAAATATTTGTGAATAATCATGCATCTAGATGATGAGGTTCGGTATGGCTTTTTTAACTATCGATGAAGGATTCTAGAAACTGGGGGAAATTAATCTCTTGATTATGAAGCTAGATCCATGTGACCTATGGTTTAAAATCATGAGTATTGGTCTACCAATGATTCAGGAATGAGGTGTCACATTCTAGATTTGATAAAGGGTACAAAACACTGTGACATAATGTCTTGGATGTCAAATATTATCGGATAGTTTGGTATAGACATTGTAAGCCATGTTCCAAAGTTCTCAGTTTAGGAGAATGATATGGGAAAATCTTACAAGGAGTAATTTAGATCACACTAGGGTGTTGAGTTATACCATAATGATTTCATGATTCATAAGGATTGGAAATCCCTTTTACAGAGTGATGCATTTGGTGGATGACCATAGACAAATTTGTAGGATCCATAGGCATAAATGCATAGTCAAGAAAAGGATCCCTTGAATCCTGGTATAATTTCCATTTTCCAAATAATATTTAGGGTTATAAAAAACAATCAAATCATGAATTTTTACTTGTAGAAAGTGTAATATCAATTAAGGGTTCAAGCACCATAAAATTTGTTTCATCGCTTAGTGAACATGTTCATTCGATGAGGATATGTGACAAATCATTACTCCAACTTTTTTCTAAATCAAGGGTCTAGGGAGAATATATTGGATTTTAATATGGATATCAACTAGACCTTATGATAATTATACCTTATTCATTTGCATACTAATTTTTTTTCCTATACTCTGGATATGAATATTATAGCGAGAAAAGACTTATCTTTTTCTCAGGATTCCCTTTGAGGGTTATCAATCTGACATGTTTTGTTTCTCTTTCATTATTAGATGAAGGTCTCTCTATTTGGACCATTAAAGGCTACAGTTTAATTTCATATATCTTTGAATAGAATATAGGTATTTTACGGTCATGATGACCATGGACCTAATATAGAGGATGATACACAGGATCCCCATTAAGATGCCTAGGGTCAAGACTACCCCAACATCCATTTGAGTGGGAGATGAAAACATTTTTAATCATGGATCAAGGTCAATAAATCATGATTAATTATATGGGAAAATCATATCTAGAGTTTTTTAGATCACAATGAGGTGTTAAATTCTTCCATAGTGATATTAGGGCTCACAAAGATTAGAAATGACTTTTTGTAGAGGTACACATTTGGTTGAAAACCATAGGCAGATAAGAAATACCCATAGGCATACATATATAATCAAGAAAATGGTCCTTGAAGTTGGGTATCCTCACTAGGAGCCTTGGAAGGTTGTGGTGATTCTAGGAACTCATATCATGAAGTGAGTTTTGTGGATTGATGTGTTTTTAAAGGATAGGGGAAGAACCAAATACTCTAGAAGACCAAGGTAAGAATCTTGTGGTCCCTTGTTAGGGGTAACAAATGGTTGGTGTCCTACACAGTTTATCATCATATAGTAGGGATGTTTTTCATGTAGTTTAATTTCATATGGTGAGGATATACACCATGCAGGTTAATTTCAAGCTGTGAGGATGTTATTGTTGTGCATTTTTATGTCATGTGACCTTGACATTTTACTTTTAATTTAACATCATTTGTTAAGGATGTGGGAACCATTGTGAAATTTTTTCATGATATATTTTGTACACAAGAAATGTATATGTAGATCTAGATCATACACAATAAATATTGAGCTCATGCGACTCAACTCCTTGAAAATTGGGTTGTATTTCTTGTCATTTGTCGCAACTGGGCCCATGATTTGAGATTTTTACTTCACTATATATATTGTGATGATAGGAATCTAGCCACAAAATGTTCTTAAATGGGGAAAACTCTATAGTTCTATCCCATGTGTATAGGTGGTTATTGTTTCCATTGATTATTGTAGTTGGGCCCAGAATTGGAGATCAATTCATCACTATGTATCCTATGATGATAGGAATCAAGTAACTCATTGTTCTTGAGAAACTGTGTAGTTAAATTACATTCTGCATGGATATGGAATTCCCAGTGTGAAAAGGGGAATTGTCACTGGACCTGAGGATGAAAATCTAGGTGGAACAATGTATCATATGGAAATAATAACCAAGCAAAACATATTTATTGAATTCCCATGTAGTTTAACATCATGCAGTGAGGATAAATTTGAACCACCATGAAAGAACAATAATTTTTTAGTAGGGCCCAAGGGTAGAAGATTGGGTGTCACTAAATACCTCATGAGAATGATAATTAAGTCATGCGTAGTTCATAGAGAATGACCTTCTAAAGAAATCCTGGCCTATATGTAGAGAGGGGGGATTTTTTTATTTTTCAGGACTAGACCCAAGATTGATGATATGGGCATCCGAATTTATCTTGTAATGTTAGGAATCATGTCACACATAGTTCTTTAATGTAGGTGTGGTAAGAGACCAATATAATAAATGGTCTTCCTCTAATGTCCATAAGAATTTATTTTATGTTATGCATGTGACATCAATTATTCATTTTAACATCATGCATAGTGGAATCATTGTTTAACTTTTATGTTTTTTTATTTAGGACCATGATAATCCTACCACAAGATTTTACTGCTTGTTTGTGTGATAGAGCCCTTACAGAAACTCCAATGCCCAATGTCCTATGATCTGTGTGAGAATCAAGTAATAAAAAGTGTTCCTCTCACTATAAAGAGGTAATTAAATATAGAACAACTGTATTTTTCATCATATGGTCAATGGACCATGATATAGGATCAAGTTTTCCCTACATATCACTTTGAAAATGAGAATCAAGGCGTATGTAGTTATAGAAAACTCATGTAGTTTAATGTTGTGTGGAAAGGACATTAGATGTGCGATTTAACATCATGTTGTAAGGACTTGGATCACCTATCATGAATACCTGAATGGCCAAAAGGCCTTATTTTTTACTGATTTTTGACAACCTCTCATTGAATGGATCATGGGGAACCCTTACAAGGCCCGTAGGGTTAGAGATTACATTGCCCATAGTCTTAGAGACATTACATGACCTATAGGTCTTAGGAAAACCATACAGGCTATGACTACTTGAAACCACCCCTCCCCATAATCTATATCTTGATTATATCTCCACCTTTTCATGGTTTTATGGATAGTAGACTTATGCAGATATGTAAAAACATAGTACCGATAGCAATTACAAACCCTCTCATACTTTCAAATATGTTAGCCCTGATACCGTGAATGCATCCTTCTCTTGAATCCACCTCTAGATCTTGTTCCTTGAAGAATCTATCTGGTAATGTGTTATATAAGAGGGTCACTTTATGTGAGATAAAATGAATATTGTGTCTTGGCCTAATATTAGAAATTTGTGCATCACGACGTATCATGTTATGTAAGGAATCAAGACATGCATAGTTCTATAAACCCATGTAATTTTAATATTGTGCATTAAGGATGTCAGTTATGAAGTTTAACTTCATGTGTTAAGTACATGCTTGAATAATATAACATCATGTGACCAGGATGACGTTTTCATAGTTTAACATCATGTAACTAAGATGAAAGTAGGTACATACACTTATGTGGATGCCCATGTGATGAAATATATAAAAATTACTTCTTACAAAATATCAAAATGGTGGGTGGTGTGATGTGCTCCCCACCAATGGTGGGCCATGAGTAGGCTCCATTATGATAGAACTTATGCATGATATAAGGCCTTTCCCATTTGGGTTCCAGTTTTGGAGGCTTCTTCCTTGGTATCATTGGGGTCCTAAAATCCAACACAAATTCTACTTTGAGTAATTAATGGAGGCTAACATGCTAATTAAAGGCTTATGAAATTTGATTCTAATGAACCTAAAGGTTGTGTAGTGTAAGAAACATGTTCCAATTGATCCACTCTAATTCATCCAGTCGATTTTTCAACTGCTCATAATCTGAGAGCTGTCTAAAAATGGATATTCTAAGTGAAGGTAGTTGTTCCTCTATAGGTAACATTTCTTTTGTCCCCTAAACTAATGAGTATGGAATTTCTTGTGTATCAATATACATTATGGTACGATAGACCCATAAATGATAAAGGATCATATTTTTTCAAGACTTCTTATCCTTGTTCTCCAAATTTTGGAGTATATTTCATAGAGTCTTATTGAAGGCCATTATATATCCATTTGTTGTTTATTGATAGTGGGATGAGTGATTGGACATAATATTGTACTCCTACTATCATTTCTTCAACTTTATAGAACATAAGTTTGTATTGTTTTCAATCAATATTGTCGGAGGGGCCCCAAACCTAGTGATGATATGTGACTTTATTAATTCGATAATGTTCTTCATCCCAAATTCTTTGAGGAGTATTTCCTCTTCCCATTTGAAAAATAAGTCAGTATCTATAAGGATTTACTTGAATTTCTTAGTTTTGGTAGGGGGTATGGCCCTATAACATCCATCCCAAATGGAAAATGGATAGAAATATTTATTTGTATGTTGAAATTTTTAGGGTTCATGAATGAGATTTTCATAGATATAGAACGCATTAAATTTCATGATAAATTCCACATAGTCCAGTATCATGGTTTACCAATAATATCCCAACCTACTAATTTGGTGGGATATCATAGTCATGGATTAAATGACACCACAAGACCTTATGTGGAATTCCTCCATGACAGCATAAATCTATCCTCATGTTATGAACATGAAGAGGATTCAATAAAATCCTCATTTGTAGAGGGATTTTTGTTCTTTGGGACTATCCTGTAGGATGATGTTTGTTGTATGGTGCTGAATCAGTTCCCTCTCAGATCTTTCTTTTGGGAGAGTCCCATTTTTTGGAGATTTCTGATTATGGGCCCCAACCATTCAGTGGTGGTAATTGGTTCATCATGCTTTGGGGAGGTGTTGAACTAATTGATTTCTTCCATATCATATACAATGATCGATGATACCATTCTTTGATGTGTCATACATAATATTTCATTCTCTTGATCGGGATCATCCAGGATGGTGGCTATAATAGACAATGTATCAGCACAATAATTCAATGATTAGGGAACATGATATAATGTGGAATCAAAAGGGAACTTCATTATCATTCCTTTTACATATCTGGTGAGAGGGTCCATGTCTTCCTTTTTGATGGAATATTCACCATTGATCTTCTTTATAACTAGTTATAAATCCCCTTTGATATTCAGGTAGGCTATGTGTAGTTATAGGGAAAGTTCAAACTCAACAATGAAGGCTAGGTATTCTACTTCATTTATTATTCAGCCTTATGATAGTGATAAAGAGTAGGAAAAAATGATTTGTTTGAGGAGACAAATACAATCCATTGAACAACATGATTGAGCATCAGGTTTTACATCCTTTGGATGATAGGACTTAGGGAGGCTCCAATAAAATATATCCCCCATTTTCGAGGAGTGTCATGGGTATAGAATACCTTATCATCTATAAGCTCAATTCCCTCTAGTGAATTTTCTGAAGTACGATGCGCTATAAGGAAATTGGCCAGGTCTTTCCCTTTCACTAGCTTCTGTGACGCAAATAGAATGTTATATTACTATAGAATGACCACCCATCCGTCCAAGCACCTAGTAAATCTAGAGTGGCCAAGGATATACATCTGCAATTTTATATGAGAGACTAGATAGACTTATTGGTGTTGTAGGTAATTCCTCATATTTTACTCTTTGGAGATGAGTGTAAGGCAATTCCTCTCCAGATCAGAGTATCTGGTATCAGTACCTCGAATCGACCTCCTAATGTAGTCTAGATTGTTCTCACTCCTACATAATTTTTCTATGTAGGGAGGAAACTCAATGAGCACTTCATGGTGTCCCCATAAAAGATGAGTGTTCTACATTCCATCGAAAGAATCCAGACCAGTGGGTGAAGTAAATACTTCTTGATACTTTTGAAGGATTCTTGGAAATCCTGATACCATTTATTTTTTATTCCATTATTCATCACCACTATGAAGGGAAGAGATATTTCATCCAAATTAGATTTGAATCGTCAAATATAAGTGATATGATCTTGGATCACCCTTAGTTATTTTATATTTCATTGGGTGAAATTTATAAAATAGATCTAGTCTTCTCTGGGTTGACTTTGATGCCACGATGGTGTACCCAAAGCAAAGTATATTCCCTATTGTTACCCTGATGGTGAATTTAAGTGGATTCATCTTTTGACAATGTTTTCAAAGCTTATCAAAGACAATTTGAAGGAATGAGAAGTTATCACATCATTGTTGGGATTTGAAAACTAGGTCATTAATATAACATTCGACTATCCTTCCTAATAATGGCTTAAAGATATAATGCATGGTAGTCTGGTGTGTGGCTCCATTGTTCTTTAACCCAAAGGTCATAATCTGATGTTATAAGTTCCTATGAGGTTCTCTAATGTTTTTGGCTTCCTCATCTTTAAGGGAAACCTTTATTTGACTGTACCCTAAATATTCATCCTTGAAGGAAAGGTATTTGTATCCATCAGTTCCATCGATAAAGAGTTATGTGATCAGAAACTGGAATTCATCCTTTGGTAAATGGTAATTAAGGTCTCTAAAATCAATGCAGACCATAATCTTCCAAATATTTTTTTATAGTAGGGATGATGTTTGAAATCCATTTTGGGTATTTTAATTCTCGAATAAAGTTGTCTTCGATCAATTTTTCAAATTTCTCCTCTAAATTGGTGGAATGAGAAGGGTGCATCCTCGTGTTTTCCTATTTGAAGCCTCAATGATCATTAGGTGGACTGAGATGATGTGTAACCACATATAGATTCACATTATGAATTTATATATAATTCCATGAAAAAACATATCAATTTTTCTTGAGAAATGTGATGTACATCTCTTTATCTTCAATGGAAATTCTAACACTAATCATAGTTGGCCAATGGTATTCTTCTAATCCAAGATTTATCGATTTTATTTCATCGATGGTGGTGGAGACACCTTCCTCAAATAAAAAAAGGGCGTTCCTGAGATCATCATAACCTTCTTCCACTTTTTATTATATGAAGGCACTTTCTGATGATTTTATAAATATGAGGGCTTCTCCATCACTATTAGGGTGACAAAGGCCATGAGAAGAGACCTTACCATCCCTTACCTTCTGATTAATTATAGAGAGATTCCAGAGTATATTTTTTTACACTATCCCTGGGGACTGAAGGATGTTGGATATCTGGGACTATGTCTATTACCATAACTCTATTTATGGATATCACGTAGTTGTTATTGATCATACTCTGTGGTTTTATAGGGAATAATGTCCCAGATTCGGGTTCCACCTAAAAGTACCCCGAACCTAGTCGGTCACATAACCTTAAGAGAATTTCCCCAAATTCTAGATGCTTTCGGCTAGCAGTGAGGGCTAAGGTAATACATTAGAGAAACTATGCCTTCATTGGCAGAGTAAGTAGTGTAATCTAAATATAATGCAAAAGTGAAAGCAGTAAAACCAAAAAAGTAATTAATGGAAGACTGAAAGTAAATCCAACAGAATCAACAATATATATATATATTATATATGATGCATGGAATATTTATCTAAGAAATCATCCAAACAATTCACAATGATAGAAAGAAATACAGAAACCAAAGTATAAAAGTTAAACAAGTAAAACTCCAGAAGCATCGCAAGACTTAACTTTTTCAAATGCTCTCCATCTCCAACTACAATCATGTACCTAATGAAGAAGGGTTCTTTAGCTAATCTATACCAGCAATCATATAATCTATTTGGTTTCAAAATCATGACCCAAATAGGGCGTGAGACAAATCTCAATAGGCAACCACCAAAATATTTGTTCTTAACTATTAGTGAATATATATATGTATAAGGTAATATGAAGAAATAAAGAAATAAATAATAAATTACTCAAAAGTAAACAATCCTATTGTTTTCAATTACATTCATTTACATTTAACAATTATTCATTCCATTGAATCATGTAACCCCAGTATCTAGCCTATGCTTTGTATCCCTCGTGTAATGTAACAAAATAGATATATCGAAAGACCATCTAAATAAACTTGTAAGATCAAATCCAAGATGGTTCATTATCTTGGGAACATGTTTCAATCATTCAACTATTCACAAACGAACCTCTAGGAATTCTCTCACAGTCTAACCCCTTTGGTCCCTCATAGTATCAATTCAATAAATAATGACCCTCTGGTAATTCTCTCAAGGTCTAACCCCTTTGTTCAAAGATATACACCATTGATCTCACAGCCTTGTCTAAATAATCTGGAAGTCCCCTCAGTCTTCTTGCTCTAGGGAACTCAAGGTCCATTAGAAAAATAAATAGCATGCATACCCTATCAAATAAAATAATCTGGAATTCCCCTCATTCATCCCAGTCAAAGTGTCTCATGGTCCATTAGAAATAAAAAATATCACATATCATATGAGGTAATAACAGTGTTGATCTAACCTTACGCATAATAAAAAACCCTTTATTAATAAATCAAACTATATCAGGTAATAACAAGGTAAAATTAAAAATAAAAAAATCCCTAAAGAATGGGCTTGCGGCACTTTTTGAAAATATAATAAAAGACAAAAAATTAAAGGCATAGGATCACCTACCTCATTGTCATATGATCGATATACATGAACTTTGTCCATTTAATCATCTTAGAATAGAGTAGATTTATAAAATGGTTAAAAATGATCAACCCTTGATAACTCGATATAGAGAAAAAATTAGGAAGAAAGGCTCTATGGGTTTTGAGAACTCACTGGTTGGATTCCAAAGCACCTGACAGTTCCTCAATCAGTGTATAGATGGAGAATCAGGGTCTTGGAGTTCGGCAGTCGATCCATAGTGCTCATTTATGAAATACCTGAAGAAGAAGGTGTTTCCAGACAAGATATGTGACCCCCTTCTGATACATCAAATAAAAAAGAAAACTACACAATGTGTTCTTTAAAACTACATATAATGTAGTAGCCTTAACTGGCCCCTAACTTAAGCAGGTCCTCTTGGTCACCACACGGCCATGTATTTGGTTATTACATAGACAAAATGTGGTTGTATGTGGAAATCTAAGTACACTGTGTGTACTTAAAAGTACACAGCATGTACTTAGAAAATCCAATTTTCATTCTTTTTTCTCAAAACAACCCAAAAACAAGATTCATACTTGAAAAGAAGATATAGGTTATTACAAAATTCCCCCTTAAAGAAATGTGTCTCCAAATTACCCTTCTAAGGGTGGTGAATAAGAATCCATGAACAACTCTGGCCACTATGATTGCACATCATCCTCCCTCTACCAAGTCTTATCCTGCACTCACTCATGCTTCCATAACGCCCATACCAGAGGAACAGACTAGACATGGATAACTTTTGTACTATCATCCAAAATCCACATAGGGTGCCCCTAGAAAGATGCATCCACCTCCAACTCGACCTCCTCAGGTTTAAAATCATGAGATGGGTCTGAAAAATAACAACGTTTATTAGAAACAAGAAATACATCATGCATATTCCGGTACCTATGAGGTAACTATAACTAATAGGCAACCAGTCCTAGTCTCTCTAAAACCTCTAACAACCTGACATATCATGGTAAAAGCTTCCCTTACCTCATGATCCTCTTGTGTCCCATCCTCGGTGTGACACATAGGAAAACCTGATCTCTGACCAAAAACTCTATTGGTCATCTCTGTAGATGAATATAAAATTTCTTGTGAGATATTGTAGTATCCATCCCCTTCTAAATCAACTTCACCTACTCAATGGTCTCCTAGAAAATCTGAGGCTGCAACATAGCTGCATGTCCTCCCTCAAGACAACATATTGGTGATCGGTATGAAATACCATATAAAGACTCATAAGGTTCCATCTGAATTGTTTCTTGAAAACTAATATTGTAGGAAAATTTTTCTATGGGTATGTGTCTCTCCCAAGAGCCCCTAAAATATAGGAAGTTTGCTCAAATTATGTCCTCCAAAACCAGAATTGTGCATTCAGACTGGCCATCTATCAAGGGATGGTAAGCTATAATCAAAAGTACATATATACCCAAATCCCTCTATAGTCCATGCCAGACACGAGAAGTAAACTGGGCATCCCTATCTGAAACGATAGAGTGAGGATATAAGGCCCCAGCCTTAAACCTTACTTAATCTTGAGTTATTACAAGATTACACATTGAGGATCTTTTCGGGTTTAGAGTTTTAGAGAATTAGATCATAAAACTGGCATTACATTCCACATATAAACAAAGTGGTTACATAAAGATAGTATTCTTCTTTCCCATCAATGGAAACATATTTAAAATAAAACATGGATTCTTTCTTGACACTTCCTTGACACTATCATCATATCATGTACCTTTCCATTGACCTATGAAAAAAATTTCAAATAATACTTGGGATGAGCATAAACAGCTCAGTAAGGGATATAAAAATATGGAAAGGAAACATGGGTACATATATACATAAGAATGAAATCATACTTTACCCATAAAAAATAAGCACTTTAACCTACCTCATCAAATCATGAATAAATCATAGAAATCATAAGACATAAAGGTAACGTGAGGCATTCATAACATTCTTACGTAGGGAGTAACCCTCTTGGTTACGTTTGGAATACCCATCACAGTATATTCCCTAAATATCTTCGGAGAAACCTTAACGTTTCACTCCTTCGCATTACCCAATGCATTGGAGAGCTATATCGGGCTCACCCGCCCTTAGTCTATCACGGAACCACCTGTCTTCATAATAATGCCCAAGAACCTCAACATAATCGTATCACATAAAACATGCATAAAGGAAACATAACATTTCCACCTTTCAATCACAAGATATCAATACAACACATTGATATAAAAACATTATGAAAACAATTTTCAATACCAAAATAAAAGAAAAGTAAAACATGGTATTTATTTTTCTTTTAAAAAAAAGGTATGGCTGGTAGAGGAAGCCGAAACTCAAATAATGGTCACGGCGGTGGAGAAGTAATTTCCACCGCATACGTATCACAAAAACATTCCCTTTTGTCGTTTAGTAAATTCTTCGTATAAAAAATATTCCTTTTGAATAAATGTAAAAGTAAAAGGGGTTTATACACCGTATAAAATAAGGTTGTGTATAAAACAAAATATGCCTCAATGAAAGGAGATTCAGATGAAGTCCCATACCTCGGGTCCGAATTAACTCGGTTGTTCTTTAATCTCTGGAATAATAAACTTGAGTTAATTTCTACTTGTTTAAGAACCTTTTTAAAGTTAATTATTCCTTTTATATCACTTATTTCCATGTCATGAACACTATGTAATTATTTAAGTTAATAACGGTCGTTTTAACGATCATTGGTACTTGAGTCAAAAATAATCCCTTTATAATTACAAGTTGTTCATGTATCCATTATATCCAGAATGGTATTCATGATCTAGATATCATATATTTCATATATATCTAGTAAATTCATGAATTTATAATATTACATAATCATTTAGAGGTAAGAAATGAAATGCACCGTTCATGGAGACGGTAAGTCGTACGTACGCATGAACGCTACTTTCATTTCTATTTCGTATTTTATAGAATGGAATCATAATTATATAAAGGTATATTATAATTCCAGTATAATATCATATATAATATCATAGTTCCATCCTTTATACGTTCCACATATGGTAGTTAACGAATCAAATCACTTTGAGGGGGCGGTAGCCCGCACTTCCTTAAATGAAGATATCGCGTTTACCCATAATGGAAACCATAAAGGTATGACCAAAATGAAAAATACAGAAGCTTAAGGAAAACATAAACATATTATATATCATATATAAATATAGTGACATATTAATGTCCACCTTTGAAGGTGTTAAAAGAATGTTGAACAATCATCGTTTTGGGAGGCATAAATTCACAATCCACGGAAACAGTATGTCCTTTAACCATTAGATGTTGGTGTGTGTAAGTGTAGCTCGAATACTTCTTATGACAACATCCTAGTATATTTAAGATACTTGAGTTGTTACAAAAGAAATTAATAAAAAGAGTTTAGGGGGTTGGAGAAGCAAAATAAAACAAAAGGACTCAAGTGAAGACATTACCTTAAAATCGGGTAACTCCCTTTGGTTTGAGCTCAAAGGCTTCCTTGGGAAGACTTCTGCCCAAAGTGAGGCTTCAAGGAGTAAGAGAGGGATGTGGAGAGACAAAATGGGCAGGTTTTGGACGAGCCAAAGGCTTTGGGAGTGTGGGTAAGGAGGTAGAGGTGGGGGCCTTTTATAAGAGGAGAGGAGGGGCACTCTTGGAAAGTAAAGAAATGTTACTTTATTTTAAAATGCGTTTCGGATTAAAAAGTCCCACATTGATATAATTCTAGTGTAAGGTGATAAGGGTTCGAAATAAACCCATAAAATAGGTTTTGGACATGTTTAGTTCATAGATTTTACATTATCATTTCATTTTATTTAAATCCTTTATTAATGAGGTAATCGCTGCATCATCATGATGTCATAAATAATTTAATTTATTTAAAGTATAGAAATTATAAAAAAAATACTATGATGTAGGAAATATTTTTAGATTTCCAATGACTATTTATAATAAAAAATATGACTTTTATAACCCCATGTAAAATTTTTTTAGTAAAACATCTCTTGTTTGTGTCATTTTTTACTTTAACATTAAGTAAAAAGTTATTTATGTCATTTCCCAACCAAAGTGGCTCCATGGGGTCCCCAAGGTTACCCATGGATATTATTGGTCGGACATGACACATAAAATGAGGGTAGGACATGTGTCAAGCTCATCTCATATTATTAAAACATTATTTTTACCTTAAACTACACAAATTACCACTAATTACGATTAAGAAATTAAAGGTTACTATTCACCAAAAAAATTATTTTAATCTCATTGAACCACATTTTACTTCTTAATTACAACCATGTATGTCGGATTTTTGAAAATAAAATCACAGAAGTGGCAAAGTTTCATTTAAACGAAAAATCAGTTTCTTTAACTACCACTTAGTGGTTTCACTATTCATCAAAAATTGAAGTTTTTCAGAAAGATACCAAAACTTCACCCTAAGCTATATTTGATATTCCGAATTCAAAAATGATGTCTATTTTACAAAATTAAAAACATGTAAGTTTCATTAATTAATTTAATAACTAATTCTTGTTGTCATGACAAATAGCGTATTTTTATGAAACAATAAGTATCAAAAGATTGACACTAGTTTAAGTCCAATTTCAAAGTGAAATTGATTCCAATGACCACCATTGGATAAAATGGTAAAAAGTAAAAATATATTCTAATTTCACTTCAAAAACAATTCAAAAGATAATCTAATCATATAAATAAATTAGATTAAAAAGTGTTTTTGAATTAAAATACAACATTTTTCACTATTCATTAAAAAATGAACATTATCGAAAAAAATTACAAAAATTCACACAAAGTAAATTTTGATGTCCCAATCATAAATAATATGTTTATTTTGACAAGCATGGCTTATAAAATTGTCAAAAGATAGATTTAAAAAGGGTTTTCCATCAAAAGGCAGTAAAACAATCTTTTAAGAATATTAGTGTATTCCATGCATAAGATTGTATTTATTTTCATTTTAAGCCTCTAAAATACTATCTTAATAATTAATAGACATAGATAAAAATATATATTATTCATTACTTACTTGGGATGTTACATCCTTCCCCCCTTTATAAAATTTCGCCCCCGCAATTTTATTTACTTATCGAATAAATGGGGGTACTTATCCCTCATTGCATTTTCAGATTCCCATGTTGCCTCTTCCATCATGTGGTTTTTCCAAAAAAAACCTTTACTTGATTAATCACCTTATTTCGTAACACTTGCTCCATGTGGTCAAGAATCTAGACCGGTTGTTCCTCATGAGATAGGTTCTCTTCCAGCTGAACTACCTCTGGACTCAAAACATGAGATGGATCTGGCATATACTTTCTCAACATCGAAACGTGAAAAACATTGTGTACCTGAGATAAACTCGGAGGTAAAGACATCGGGTATGCAACTAATCCAACTCTCTCTAAAATTTCATATGGTCCAATGAACCGTGGACTCAGCTTTCCTTTCTTACCAAATCTCATCGCACTTTTAAATGGTGAGACTTTGAGAAAAACATGATCACCTACCTCAAAAGAGAGATCCTTCCTCCTGTTGTCCGCATAACTCTCCTGCCTACTCTGAGCTGTTCTCATGTGTTTCTGTATCAGCTGAACTTTTTCTGCCAACTCTTCTACCAATTCTGGTCCCATCAACTTCCTTTCACCCACTTCATCCCAGAAACCTGGAGGTCGACACCGCTTCCCATATAATGCCTGAAATGGTTCCATCTGTATACTTGAATGAAAACTGTTATTATATGAAAATTCAACCAAAGAAAGATGTTGGTCCCAACTTCCCTGATAATCCATCGAACAAGCTCGTAGCATATCCTCCAAGGTCTGAATTTTTCATTCTGACTTCCCATTTGATTGAGGATGAAATGTTGTACAAAAATTTAATTCAGTACCCAATGACTTCTGAAGGCCTTTCCAAAAGTTTGAAGTAAACCTGGGATCACGATCGGACACAATGGAGAGAGGAACTCCATGTAACCTGACTATCTCTTTAAGATACAAACGGGAAAGTTGATCTAGGGAAAAAGTATCTCGTACAGTAATGAAATGATCAGATTTAGTCAAGTGATCAACAATAACCTAGATTTCATTATTACCTCGAGATGTCTTCGGTAATCCCACAACAAAGTCCATGGATATATTCTCCCATTTCCACTCTGGCACTGGTAAAGGCTGAAGCATCCCTTTCGGTAACTTCCACTCTGCTTTAACCTGTTGACATGTCAAACAATTCACAGTAAAATCAGTAATATCTCTTTTCATTCCATCCCACCAATAATACTCCCGCAGATCTCTGTACATCTTAGTACTGCCAGGATGAACTGAAAACGGAGAACTATGAGCTCCACATAACAACTCTCTCTTCAACTATGAATCACAAGGCACACACAATCTCTTCCCAAATCTCAAAACACAATCATTATCAATGTTGAATTTAGGCAACTTACCTTTCTGAACCACCTCTACCTTTTTCTGCAACTCACTGTCTTGCTTCTGTGCTTGCTTGATTCTATCTGATAGAGATGATCTCACTGATACCTGAAACAAAATAGAAGAACATCCTGCGCCAAAAACTTCTATACCAAAGTTCATAAAATCATTAACCAAAGGATCACGTTCCAAACGCAACATTGTTAATGAAGCATTACTTTTTCGACTCAAAGCATTAGTCACTTTATTTGCTTTTCCCGGATGGTAATGAATTGTACAATCATAATCCTTGATTCATTCCAGCCATCTCCTCTGTCTCATGTTTAACTCTTTCTAAGTAAATATATACATAAAAATTTTGTGATCAGTATATATTTCACACTTTACTCCATACAAATGATGTCTCCAAATTTTTAAAGCGAAAACAACAGCAGCTAATTCCAAATCATGTGTAGGGTAATTTACCTCATGATTTTTCAACTGTCGTGAAGCATAAGCAATTACCTGATCATTCTACATTAGGACACATCCAAGTCCTTTCAATAAAGCATCACTGTAGATAACAAACTCCCCATTCCTGGAAGGTAGTTCCAAATTGGAGCATTCACCAATCTTCTTTTCAATTCCTGAAAACAATCATCACATTCTTTTATCCAGATAAACTTAACACCCTTCCGAGTTAGCTTAGTCATTGGACTAGATAACCGTGAAAAATTTCTAACAAACCTTCGGTAATAGACTTCCAAACCAAGGAATCTACGAATCTCTGTTACATTTGTGGGTCTTGTCCAGTCTTCCACAACTTTTGTTTTTGCAGGATCAACAGTTATCCCATCTTTAGAAACAATGTGACCAAGGAAAGAAATTTGTTGCAACCAAAACTCACACTTACTGAATTTCCCATAAAATTTATTTTCTTTTAAGGTTTGAAAGATAACCCTTAAATGTCTTTCATGCTTCTATTTACATTCAGAAAACACCAAAATATCATCAATGAAAACCACCACAAACTTATCCAAGAACTCATGGAAAATTCTATTCATTAAGTCCATGAATACAGCAGGTGCATTGGTTATCCCAAAAGGCATTACTAAAAATTCATAATGGTCATATCTTGTACGAAACGCAGTCTTCAGAACGTCTGCTTCCTTTACCTTCAGCTGATGGTACCCCGATCTCAAGTCAATCTTTGAAAAATACTGAGCTCCCTGGAGCTGATCAAACAAATCATCGATATGAGGCAAAGGATATTTGTTCTTAACAGTGATGTTATTCAAGGCTCTATAATCAATGAAAAGTCTCAATGAACCATCTTTCTTTTTAACAAATAAAATAGGACCACCCCATGGTTATGTGCTAGGTCGAATGAAACCTTTCTCTAATAAATCATGCAATTTCTCCTTCAACTCTAAAAGTTCAATTTGAGCAATTCGATAAGGGGGTTTTGAAATTGTCTTAGCATCAGAAACTAAGTAAATAGTAAATTCAACTTCCCGATCTGGTATTATTCCAGGCAACTCATCAGGAAAAACTTCAGGATACTCATTTACCACTGGCACATCATTAATCTGAACAGTTCCTTTATTTTCAACGATGTGTGCAAGGTAACATTCATTTCCATCTTTTACAAGTTTCTCGACCTCTTGATAAGTTATCAACAATAAGGGTTCATTATTGTACACAAACTGAAAGTCTTTCTGAAAAAAAAACTTCTTTAGCTCTACAGTCAATCTTAGCATGGTAAATAGAGATCCAATCCATACCCAGAATAACATCAAACTCTACTAGAGGTAGAACAATAAGGTTTTCAAGTAGGTTCTTTCCACAGATAAGGATAGGAAGATTCTTATAAATTCTTTTCACCTCAACATTTCTCCCAGGTGTTTTTACCAAAATTTCAGGAGTCATTTCTTGAGATGGTATTCCCATTTTAATAGAAAAGTCTTCAGAGATGAAAGAATGTGTAGACCCCGAATCAAACAACACACTGGCATAATCTGAAAAAACAAACAATGTACCTGATACAACTTCATTTGATGGCCCGACATCTACTGAAGTAGTTGCAAAGGATTTCACCACCCCTTTCTGCTTGTAGTCTAACTGCTTCCCATCACTCAAGATTTTGTCGGACACTCGTTTGCATAGTGACCCATCTCATTGCACTTATAACATTTCACTAATTGTAAATCAAATTTGGTCTCACCTTCACCTTGATCCTTTTCAGTGCAATCACGAGCCTTATGTCCCATCTTACCACATCGGTAGCACTTTCCAGAATTCAGAAGACATTCCCAAGCATGCCTTTTGCCACATTTATCACAAACTGGAAACTTAGTTTTCTTACCATCAGACATTTTTGAAGAATTTTTACCTTTCTCTTGCCACCTCAGTCTCTTCTTCTGTTGGTTGTTATAGAACACCTGATCATCGGCAAACTCCATTTTCACCTTCTCATCACATCGAACAAGTTTTTCATAACTTTTAAACTCATGAGAAGCTAATTCCCTTCGATATTTTGGATTTAATCCTAAGTAAAAATGATTGATTTTACTATCAAGGTCTCGGATAAAATTTGGAGCATACCTTGCCAATCGAGTGAACCTTTTTTCATAGGTAGCCACTGAGTCTTCCTCTTGACTCAATTCCAAGAATTTATTTTCCATCCTAAGTCGAACAGCCTTAGGAAAATACTTCTCAAGAGACATACCTTTGAATTCATCCCAGTCAAGAGCATCAATCTCATCGGCTTCCCTGATATTTTTAACCATAGACCACCACTAATCTGCCTCACCCTCCAAATGGTAAATAGCAAGACTAACCTTTTGATTGTCTAAACACCCCATGACATCGAAAATATTCTCCAGTGCTTTAATCCACACTTTAGCTAACACAGGGTCAGATGACCCTCTGAATGATGGGGGATGTTGCCTCCTGAAATGTTCCACCACTAACATGTTCCTGTACGGTTGATCTGTCTGATCTCGTGCATGGATACCACCACCATTTATCGCTTGAGTCAACTGCGCCATTACTACAACAAACTGTTCAGTTCCAATTCTGACCATCTCAGGATGCTGATTCGGAAGGATATTTCCTTCTGTATGCCTTCCTAGCACTACTTCCCTATTTCCTCTACGGAAAACCATTCTGAATAAACATGTCTTAGATGAAGCAACATGGTAATATTCAAATACTATATCACTTCAATTTGATCAAAAAAAATATTTTTGGACAATCATTTAATATAATTATAACTCCTAAAGTTATCTAAACCGACCTCTGATACCAACTATAAGGCCCCAGCCTTAAACCTTACTTAATCTTCAGTTATTACAAGATTACACATTGAGGATCTTTTCGGGTTTAGAGTTTTAGAGAATTAGATCATAAAACTTGCATTACATTCTACATATAAACAAAGTGGTTACATAAAGATAGTATTCTTCTTTCCCATCAATGGAAACATATTTAAAATAGAACATGGATTCTTTCTTGAAACTTCCTTGACACTATCATCATATCATGTACCTTTCCCTTGACCTGTGAAAAACATTTCAAAATAACTTGGGATGAGCATAAAAAGCTCAGTAAGGGATATAAAAATATGGAAAGGAAACATGGGTACATATATACATAAGAATGAAATCATACATTACCCATAAAACATAAGCACTTTAAAATACCTCATAAAATCATGAATAGATCATAGAAATCATAATACATAAAGGTAACTTGAGACATTCATAACATTCTTACGTAGGGAGTAACCCTCTTGGTTACGTTTGGAATACCCATCACAGTATATTCCCTAAATCTATTCGGAGAAACCTTAATGTTTCACTCCTTCACGTTACCCAATGCATTGGAGAGCTATATCAGTCTCACCCCCCGTTATTCTATCACGGAACCACCCGTCTTCATAATGATGCCCAAGAACCTCAACATAATCGTATCACAAAAAACATGCATAAAGGAAACATAACATTTCCACGTTTCAATCACAAGATATCAATACAACACATTGATATAAAAACATTATGAAAACAATTTTCAATACCAAAATAAAAGAAAAATAAAACATGGTTTTATTTTTATTTTTAAAAAAAGGTATGGCTTGTAGAGGAAGCCGAAACTCAAATAATGGTCACGGCGGTGGAGAAGTCGTTGTCACCGCATACGTATGACAAAAACATTCCCTTTTGTCGTTTAGTAAACGCTTCGTATAAAAAAGATTCCTTTTGAATAAACGTAAAAGTCAAAGGGGTTTATACATCATATAAAAGAAGGTTGTGTATAAAACAAAATATGCCTCAATGAAAGGAGATTGAGACGAAGTCGCATACCTTGGGTCCGACTTGACACGGTCGTTCTTTAATCTCCTGAATAATAAACTTGAGTTAATTTCTACTTGTTTAAGAACCTTTTTCAATTTCATTATTCCTTTTATATCACTTATTTCCATGTCATGAACACTATGTAATTATTTAAGTTAATAACGGTCATTTTAACGATCATTGGTAGTTGAGTCAAAAATAAGCCCTTTATAATTACAAGTTGTTCACGTATCCATTATATCCAGAATGGTAATCATGATATAGATATCATATATCTCATATATATCCAGTACACGCATGCATTTATAATATTACATAATCATTTAGAGGTAAGAAATGAAATGCACCGTTCATGGAGACGGTAAGTCGTACGTACGCATGAACTCTACTTTCAATTCTATTTAGTATTTTATAGAATGGAATCATAATGATATAAAGGTATATTATAATTCCAGTATAATATCATATATAATATCATACTTCCATCCTTTATACGTCCCACATGTGGTATTTAACGAATCAAATCACTTTGAGGGGGCGGTAGTCCGCATTTCCTTAAATGAAGATATCGTGTTTACCCATAATGGAAACCATAAAGGTATACCCAAAATGAAAAATACATAATCTTGAGGAAAACAAAAACATATTATATATCATATATAAATATAGTTACATCTTAATGTACACCTTTGAAGGTGTTAAAAGAATGTTGAACAATCATCGTTTCGGGAGGCATAAATTCACCATCCACGGAAACAGTATGTCCTTTAACCATTAGATGTAGGTGTGTGTAAGTGTAGCTAGAATAATTATTATAAAAACATCCTTGTATATTTAAGATACTGGAGTTGTTACAAAATAAATGAATAAAAAGAGTTTAGGGGGTTGGAGAAAAAAATTAAAACAAAAGGACTCAGGTGAAGACATTACCTTAAAATCGGGTAACTCCCTTTGGTTTGACCTCAAAGGCTTCCTTGGGAAGACTTCTGCCCAACGTGATGCTTCAAGGAGTAAGAGAGGGATGTGGAGAGACAAAATAGGCAGGGGTTGGCCGAGACAAAGGCTTTGGGAGTGTGGGTAAGAAGGTAGAGGTGGGGGCCTTTTATAAGAGGAGAGGAGGGGCACTCTTGGAAAGTAAAGAAATGTTACTTTATTTTAAAATGAGCTTCGGATTCAAAAGGTCCCACATTGATATAATTCGAGGTTAAGGTGATAAGGGTTCTAAATCCACCCATAAAATAGGTTTTGGACATGTTTAGTTCATATATTTTACATTATCATTTCATTTTATTTAAATCCTTTATTAATGAGGTAATCGCTGCATCATCATGATGTCATAAATATTTTAATTTATTTAAAGTCTAAAAATTATAAAAAAAATACTATGATGTTGGAAATATTTTTATCTTTCTAAGGACTCTTTATAATCAAAAATCTGACTTGTATAACCTCAGGTAAAAATTGTTTTACAAAAACATCACTTGTTTGTGTCATTTTTACTTTAACATTAAATAAAAAGTTATTTATGTCATTTCCCAAACAAAGTGGCTCCATTGGGTCCCCAAGTTTAACCATGGATTTTCTTGGTCGTCCATGACACATCAAATTTGGATAGAACATGTGTAAAGCTCATCTCATATTATTAAAACATTATTTTTACCTTAAACTACACTAATTACCACTAATCGCAATTAAGAACTTAAAAGTTACTATTCACCAAAAAATTATTTTAATCTCATTGAACCACATTTTACTTCTTAATGACAACCATGTATGTTGGATTTTTGGAAATCAAATCATAGAAGTGGAAAGGTTTCAATTAAACAACAAATCAGTTTTTTTAACTACCACTTAGTGGTTTCACTATTCATCAAAAATTGAAGTTTTTCAGAAAGATACCAAAACTTCACCCTAAGCTATATTTGATATTCCAAATTCAAAAATGATGTCTATTTTACAAAATTAAAAATATTTAAGTTTCATTAATTAATTTAATAACTATTTCCCGCTGTCCTGACAAATAGCGTGTTTTTATGAAACAATAAGTATCAAAATATTGACACTAGTTTAAGTCCAATTTCAAAGTGAAATTGATTCCAATGACCACCATTAGATAAAATGGTAGAAAGATATTCTAATTTCACTTAAAAACCAATTCAAAAGATAATCTAATCATAAAAATAAATTAGATTAAAAAGAGGTTTTGAATTAAAATACAACATTTTTCACTATTCATTAAAAAAATGAACTTTATCGGAAAAATACAATAAATTAACACAAAGTAAATTTTGATGTCCCAATCATAAATAATAAGTTTATTTTGAAAAACATAGCTTATAAAATTGTCAAAATATATATTTAAAAAGGGTTTACCATCAGAAGGCAGTAAAACAATCTTTTCAGAATATTAGTGTATTCCACGCATAAGATTGTATTTATTTTCATTTTAAGCCTCTAAAACACTATCTTAATCATTAATAGACATAGATAAAAATATTTAATATTCATTACTTACTTGGGATGTTACAGAGGAACCCCATGAAAACATACCATATCTCATATGTACAACTTTCCAATCTCATCAACACTAAAAGTTTCCTTGAATAGTAGGAAATGTCCATCATTCTTGAGTCTTTCAACAAAAACCCATACATAACCATTCCCTTGAGGTGACCTTGGTAAACCAGTCACAAAATACATCATAAGATCATTCCACTTCTACTCAGGAATGGGTAACTACTGTAATAGCCATGCAGGTCGTTGATGTTATGCCTTCACCTGCTAACAGTTAGAACATATCATAATAAAACTAGCTACATTCCTTTTCATGTTAGGCCACCAATACTGATGATGTAGATCTTGATACATCATGGTGACACCAGGATAAACATCCCATACTATGGCATGAAAATCTCGCAATATCTTCTCACATATGTCTGTTGACACCCATACACACCCATGAAAATGAAAAACCTCATCATCTCCTATAGTTCGCCCATGAGTAGGGTCATCTCCTTGCATAATCTCTCATAGGATTAGTCCCTCATAATTTGATAGTTTCCTCATTCACACTAGATCCATTAGAGTATAGGTAACAACTATATAAGAAAGAAACACCTACCCCTATCTATCGTGCACCTCCAAATGCATCTCAGAGAATATATCCATAAGCAGCCACTCACTACTGGCCTCCTAAACCACCTTTATTTGAGTCCTCATATTCAACGCATCAGGAGCTATGTAGCCTTTCCCATGCCTGTAGGAAAGTTCAAAGTATAAATACAGAATGTACTCAACCCACCTTCACTATCTCAAATTCATATTACACTGTGTAAAGATGTACTTGAGGATTTTGTGACCCATGTACACCAAAAAACAATCTCCTAATATATAATGTCTCCAATAATGCAATGCATGCACAACTGCAGCTAACTCGAGATCGTGTGTAGGGTAGTTCCTCTCATGTGGCCTCAATTTCCAAGAACCATATGCAATAACTCCTCCCACAACATAAGAAATTATCCCAGCCTGATACCTGATGCATCGTACTAAATAGTGTAACTATTACCTGGTTTTGGAAAAATCATAATTGGTGATGAATTCAATGTTTCATTCATCTCCTGAAAGGTTTAATCGTAGTAATCTATCCACATGTACTTATAACCTTTCTTAGTATGGTCTATAAGTGGTGTTACTAAGCATGAAGAGTCCTAAATAAAGTATATGTAGTAACCAGAAATCTCTAGAAAACTCTATACCTCAAAGATATTCTAAGGATTCTCCCAAGAAGCTACCACTCTCTCCTTCTCGAGGTCTATTGATACTCTTGTCTCTAAGATGAAATGACCCAAGAAATGAATCTAGCCCATCCAAAAGTGTCACTTTTATAGATTATTATATAAATGATTCTCTATTAATGTACTCAATATGATATCAAGATGGATAGAATGGTCATGTCTAGTGTGAGAGTACACCATGATATCATCCATGAAGACTACCACAAAATAATCCAAGTATGGATGGAACACTTGGTTCATTAGTGCCATTAAAACTATCAGTGCATTTGTGAGATCGAACGGCATAACCAAATACTCATATAGAGGATACCTACTCTAAAAGGATATAAGATGTAAATCTGATGGTCTAACATGAAACTGATGATAACTGGATATCAAGTAAATCTTTTAGAACACATAGGTTTCTTAAAGATGATAAAAGAGATCATCAATTATCATAAAGGGATATCCATTCATGACTATCAACTTGTTAAGATTTCAATAATCCATACAATGTCTAAAGGTACCATCTGCCTTCATCACAAAAACAATAGGCGAATCCCACGGATAAGTACTGGGTCAGATGAGACCTTTTGCCCAAAACTCCTCTAGCTACTACTTAAGCTCCTATAACTCGGTTGTAGCCATCCTATAAGGAGGAAGGACACCGGTTCTGCTCCTATCACAAGCTTGATAGATAAATCCACCTCTCGCTCTGGAGGTAAACCTCAAAAGTCATCTAGAAAGACATATCTAACATAATCCAACACTGAAAGAAAGTCCATATATGAAGTACCTGGTTCATCAAGATATAAAATAGAAATCTGGGATGTAATTCCTCCAAACACATTTTTATTGGTCCCCACTATTCTCCCATGCACATCCCATTCACCCTTCTTTAGAAAAGATCTTCCCTCTAGTGATGTGAATCTCACCCTGCGGTGATAGTAGTCAATAAAGGCCTAAAAGGAGACCAACTAGTCCATTCCTAGAATGAAATAGAATCAAGTAATCTCTAAGACATAGAGGTCCCATAAGAAGTGAAACCCACCAATATCAAGAGGGAATACCTTGAATTGACATACACTATTCATTCTAATTCCCAATGGAGTGTCTCGCATAATAAAAACATTAGAGTTAAAGACAAAAATCTCAACGCTCTCCAAAACGACAATAAAGATAAAACTATGGGAACACCATGTATCAAAAAAATCATAATCTAAAACCAAGGCAACTAGAATCGTACCTCTAACCACAACAGTTTTGGGATCATGCTCTTGCTGGGTCTACTCCATCACAAAATTCTAACATATATCGCAACCCTATGACACTACCTGGATACCCTGAGCTGATCTACCCTATTATCATTGGAAATCTATCATTTGGCTACCATGTCCAAGACCACCCCCTAATCCTAAATGACTTGATGAACTCCAGTTCCCAGATTGATGAAGAATTGGTGGCCCCTCTCTTATACGTGGAGTCATAACATATCCCCTCTCACTAGCTTCTGGTGAGAACATCCTTCAAAAACCCTGAAGATGACCCATTTTGCTGCGATATTGGCACTCAACTGGCTCTCTTGATCATTGTGCTCTCATGGTCCCACTCTTTTTTCGCTGGTAGAATCTCCCCCGTCTACCTAAAGATACATCCTGCTACTTGAATGACCGCACAAAGGATACCTACGGCACTTCCTACTATTATCTAAAGGAGTAACAATCTTGAATGTGGAACCACCGTAGCTCACAGCTCCAAACTCTCCCAGATTATGCTCAAAAATAAGTGCCTGGTTTATTATATATGTCACTAATGTTAAAATAAAAACATTCACCTATGATATGATTTCATACCTGAGACCACCCTAAAACCACCTAGCTTTCGATAACTCATCACCCCGTAGAATTGGGGCGAAGTGATGAAGCCCTGTAATGTGAGAAGAGTAATCCATCACTGAAAGAGTGTCCTGCTCCAAATGCATGATCTCATGGTCTCGGTCATCCCTCAATGTATCGGGTTATATGTAATCATTGAAGGGCCTCTGAAACACTTCCCAATTCATATCTCAAGGACGTCCAGCCTGTGAAAAAAATCCCACCATCTCTTGGTGTATCACATAGCAAGAAAGTCGTGAGCTCACCCTCATCTTAGGAGGCATTTCCTGATGCTCAAAAATAGAAAACATGGCCTTCATCCATTACCCTACAGCCTATGGATGGTTCCAAGATAGTCATGACGGGAGGATCTTCTTTTATTCCTTGATCTACAATTTAAGGTGTCTGATCATCGCCATGTACCTGGAAAACAACCAAAGGACGTCTTGGTGGAATTACTATGTAAGGTCAAGCGCACACCTGAGTATGATATTAACGAAAATTGCAACTCTTTTGTGAATGAATGGAACAGATGATGGAACACATTCATTTTTTTCAAAATAAGGTTACACAGCATGTAGAACCACTATACGACATGTTACCTTAAGCCTTAATACGAGCGTGTACCCCGTCCAACAAGGTCGTGTAACACCCCATACACACGACATGTTCCTCTTGATACACTGTGTGTATTTGAATATTCCCTCCAACCCAAGTAATCCTACATGTCTTGAATGAAAAGGTTCTATTGGTGTAACACTACACAGCGTGAACACTCTAGATATGGCATGTACAACAAAATTTCTGTCCACCTATGTCGT
This sequence comes from Viscum album, assembly GCA_963277665.1. NCBI lineage: Eukaryota > Viridiplantae > Streptophyta > Magnoliopsida > Santalales > Viscaceae > Viscum > Viscum album. The sequence continues at coordinate 508,888,966 of OY728142.1, read as the reverse complement.
TAGTATCGTGTCTAGATACATGGTCAACTATAGCATGATATATACTTCCAATACAAAATGTGTTCTACCAAAAGTTTACCAACCCCATGTCTCTTCTCACACAGTCAGTCACAGGGTCGAAAACTACATAGTGTGTATGCATGGTACATGGTGTGTACTTTAGAAAATTCATTTCTTCCAGAATATGAGAAAACATGGCATGTGTTCATAACATCACACGTCGTGTTTTATGGACTTTATAGATAATAAGACTCTAAAACTTCTCTAGAACCCCAAAATCTTAAAATTTGGCCAAGGCATGCCATGTTTTGATTTGTGAGAGCCCATACTCCCCACGAATCAATATTTGGCATATTTATTCATATCTTAACAGAATTCAATTAAAGTTCAAACATGATCCACCAAATCCTGATCCAAGGGGGGGCCATAACACCTTAGGGACCAAATCATGGCATCTATCCATAAAAAACATTACATATACTAATACCATATCAAAATAGTAGGTATTTATATCACAAAATATATCACAACATCATATATATCTTGCACAATATCTATCACAACAATATGCAATTAGTAATTCTTTATAAATGGCATGGTAAGAATGAATGGCATGGGATTCCTTACCAGTGCCTATATGATGAATTTGATGGAATACCCTCATCTCATCAGGTCGTAATAGAATAAAACCTCAAATAATATTATTGATAAGAGCACAATACATGGGTATCACCCAATGGTGAAATCAAAATAATTGTAGCAATTGAAAAACCAAAAAAAATTCAATATTCAAGGTTGCTTGGATTTTCCCTATACACGGAGTATCTAATCCCAAGAATAGATAATTACCAAAATATATTTACTTTCTATCACTTTCTATTGTCTTCAAACAGTAAGACCAATTAAGAAAGAATCTTCCTCTGATACCACTTTGTAATGTCCCAGATCCAGTTGCCACCCAAAAGTGCCTAAACCTGTTTGGTCACATAACGTCAAGCACATTTCCCCAAACAGAAGATGTCTTCTACTAGTATCAAGGTATAAGGTAATAAATTAGGGAAACTATTCCTTCATTGGAAGATTACACAACAGAATCAAAATATAATGTAGAAGCAGATGCAGTAATACGATAGAAGTAAACAGTGGAATACTTGAAGTAAATCCAACAGAAGAAACAATATATATATATATATGATTCCTATAATATGTATCTAAGAAAGCATCCAAAAAATTCACAATTCTAGAAAGAAATACATAAACCAATGTACAAAAGAAACATGTAAAACTCTAGTAGCATTGCAGGCCTCATCTTTGTCCGATGATCTCCAGCTCGAATCGCAATCAAGTACCTAATGATGAAGGGAACTTCCCCTTATCTACAACTACAATCATATAATATGTCTGGGTCTAGAAGAATGACCCAAACAGGGTTTGAGATGAATCCCAGTTGGAAAAAACCAAAACATCTATGCCTAACTATCAGTGAATATATATATAGCAGGTAATATGAAAAAATGAAGCAATAAACTAGGAAGTACTCAAAAGTAAACAATCCTAATGTTTTCAATTACTTTAATTTACATTTATCAATTATTCATTCTATTGAATCATGTAACCCTATGATCTAGCCTAAGCCCTATATCCCGTGTGTAAATTAACAAAACACATGTCTGAGAAGACCATCTAAATAAAAACGTAAGATTGAATCCAAGTTGGTGCTTTAGATTGGGAAACATGTCACAATAATTCAAATATTCACAAATTACCCTCTGGTAAAGCTATCACAGTATAACCCCCTTGGAACCTCATAGAATCAATTTAATATATAACAACCCTATGAGAAAACATTCAGGGTCTACCCCCTTTGGTCAACGTTCTACACCAAGGAACTCACAGTCCTGTTTAAATAGTCTGAAAGTCCCCTCAGTCTTCCTGGTCTAAGGATATCATGGTCCATTGGAAAATTAAATAGCATGAAAATCATATCAATGAAGATAATCTGGAAGTCCCCTCATACTTCCTATTCCAAGGCTCTCACGAACTATTAGAAAAATAAATAGTACATATCATATCAAAGCTGCTTAAGTAATCTATAACTACTACATAGATAAACATTCTTAATGCATATCACAGGAATTTTACATGACCAAACTGTGTCCTAATTAAACAAGTTATGGAAACAAGGTATGCCTCAAAGGAAACCTAGACCAAATTGCTATAAACAATCAAACAAGGGAAACACATCCATGGGGTGTCCCTTAGATAAGGTAATTAACCATATACATAAGAAACAACCCTTTATCAATAAACAAATCCATGGAAGGTAATAACATGGTTAAATTACAAATCATGAAATACCCAAAATGTAGGCATGCGGCACTTTTAGCATATATAGTCAAAGACAAACAATGAAAGGCACAAGATCACTTACCTCTATGTCATATGATCGATATACATGAATACCATCCATTGAATTGGCCTTGAATGGTGTAGATCTACAAAATGGTCAAAAACACTCAACCCTTGATAACTCAATCGAGAGAAGGAATCGAGAAGAAAGGCTATAATGGTTTTGAGAACTCACTAGTGGGATTCCAACACACTTGACGGTCTCTCAATTGGAGTTTTGATGTTGAATCAGGGTCTTAGAGTTTTTTGGTCACTCTATAGTGCTTCTATTCAAAAAATGGGGAGAAGAACATGTTTCTATACATGAGATGTGAATCCCTTATGATATCTGAAATAAAAAAGAAAACTACATGAAATGTTCATTAAAAATACATGTTGTGTAGAAGCCTTAACTAGCCCCTGACTTAAGAGGGTCTACCTGGTCACCACACAACCATGTATTCAACCATGACACAGTCAAAACACGATTATACATAGCAAGTTATGTACATGGTGTGTACTCGTAAGTACACGATGTGTACTTAGAAATTCGTCTTTTCTTCCTTTTTTTCTAAAAAACACCCAAACAAGATCCATACTTGAAAATAAGATCTGGGATCTTACATAGGGGTTGTCCCTAAACTATTAGGGGCTGAAACTTGCATATCATCATCCACTAATGGGTTTTCCCTCCTTTTTTAGAGGCTTGTTTCAGTATATGTTTCTTCACAAGTTTCAAAGCAGGCACCATAAACTTGTTGTATTACAACATTTTCAATGATGGGGTATTTTAGACATTGATGGAATGTTGACGGTGACTCTATGTGGATATAGAGACAGGGAATTCAGAGTAGGACATTGATTGTGGTGTCTTACTGGATAACTATAAACTCAGCTTCAGATATGATATCCCCAAATCGAGTTTGGAGTTTGATCTTCCCAAGAGGTCTTTTCCCATGCTTATTGTTCCCTTGAATTGTCATCTTTGTGGGAGAAAAATTCCTCTCATTATATCCCAAACATTAGAGGGTTAAAATCGAAAGGAGACTTATCCCGAAGCCATTTTTAGTTAGATCCCTTTGGATTTTGACATATCGAGTCTTCTCAAAAAAAAATATAGGGGTATGACCCCTGAATGATCTCATCTTGATCATGCTCTTTGAATGAGATGGTGACATTGAAATATACTATCATGGTCTCCATTCAACAGATGTTGGCTACAGTGACTTCCATCTCAAAAAAATTTGTGATTTAGAGGGATTTAATGAGTTCCTTCCTAAGTTATTTTGAATAATAAAGTACATTAAGGATTGAGAGATTGGTTGAGACCATTTATACCTACTTCAGAATGTCGTACATTTCTTCCATAGTTTGGTTCTTCCCAATATGATGTTTCCCCTAGACATATGTCTTAGGAATTGAGGTATTTAAGGTAGACAGTCCTGGTGCTCATGTAGAGGTCTTGGGATCTTCTATTTCTAGTGGTGTGGGTCATGCTTGCCTTTCCCATTGTCTGGGATGATCAGATAATTAAACCCCCATTAGGTGGTCATGCAAGACAAATGGGCGTGTATGACAGTTGGAGGGTTCTAGGACACCACCATGTTTTTTTTGAGATAACTGAAGTTCATTCCCACTATTATTAGTTGTATATATATTCTTCATGGAGATCTGACTGATTTATTAGGTTTGACCACACCAGCGTTGTCCCCTTTATCCTCAGTTCTTGTTCATGCAGCCTTCAGTTCTCTAATTATGTGTGGGAATCTCATTTTCTAAGGATAATTCATCATCAGAGAAGGGTTCTACAAATTTTATCACATTGAAAAAATAAACTATGAGCTTTTTTTTTGTGAGGACTCCATTTGGTGGGGTAGTACTCATTATATGGACGACATAGTGAGGAAGTTTTTAAGATTGAGCACTTGAGTCAGAGTAGAGTGTGACTCATACTCTTATATTTATTCCTTATTTTAGTGGTCACACCCACCTTTGGGAGGTATATCTGATATGAACTCCTTGGTTAGTAGAGCTATTGAATGTCTGTGTAGTTGTGATCTTAGGGTGGAGAGACATTGATCAACTATTTTTGGATTCATCGAATTGTTGAACTTCCCATTATTCCTGGTTAGAACATTCTACCAATCATGCTCCTCTTTTGATTGGGAAAGGGTTATGCAGGCCACCTACTCTATGGATCTTTATAACACCTCCTATCTAGAATTGGACATTACTTGAGGAATTTATTTCAGGAAAACCAGTATTGAATACTATCAATCATCTTTCTATAGAAGGGGTAGTAGTCAGAAAGGTTGGTGAGTTGGACCACATTGGGCCACCAGGTCTTTGGTAGCATAAATAATTTGTTATCCATGTATTACATGAAATAATTGGGGTCTTTTTCATTTCAGAATGAGTATTATTTATTGATCTATTTATCCAATCTTGGGTGGCCCTAATTTTTTTATGCATTTGGACGAGGGTGATTCTATGGTTTTTCCCACTCAACAATATTTGTTTGGAAGTTTGGGAACTACTTAAGTGATTGGATGGGTACTTATACTAGCTTGAGAGTGAAAGCTATAGCTTTTTCATTGCCCAATTTTTTCCCCTATGCTGAGGGAATGAGCCAAGATTTGGATCATGTTCTATGAATGGAATCTTCAAGGAGTTGTTCTGTTTTTAAGAACTCATGGAACCAAGATGGATACTTTATTCAGATCAGTTCCTTCTTTTTCTCACCCCAGCTATTTTCAGTATAGAACTCTAATAATTATTCCCCCAAGGAAGGGATATAGAGTGAATATGTTATTCCATTCCACCTTGCTATGTAGTTAGAAACCCTTTCATTTTCACATTACAAGTAATTTGTTAGGTTGAAAATTATTATCTTCCTCAGTGTGAAGTTGAACTGATAAAGGTACTGACAAAGAAGATCTTCCCATCATGAAATGGATCTTGCTAGAAAAATGGTAAACCAAACAAATGTTGTACCTATCAGATTTTATATATAAAAACCTCATATTTATTTCCTTATATTGATCTTGAGAGCCCATCATTAGCCATCATCGAGACATGAAGCATTTGAGATGTTGTTCAAGATCGCTTCCACCATCAAAGGTATAGAAAGTGAGATTTAATAAGTTTGGTGGAGGAAAAGTGTTATCCACCCACGTGGGATATGGCTTACTCTTAGGTTGGATAGGTGCACATCTCCCTTCCATGGAATCCATTTAGGTATCTAGGGACTCGATGACATTAAGAAGATTTAGGGGAACTATTTTCAGAGTCGTATCCTATCTATAGGGAGTGGGTGGGGCTCGATGTGGTGGTCCAGATTTCATCTCATGATGATTATGGATTCATCCTTAGACAAAATTATTTCCCTAGAGAGGGGAAGATATCCCCAAAATAGAGGGAAGTCGTGATCATTTTCAACTTACTCGTTTATGTAGACTGGCTGCCCAAATCTGAAGTGAGTTTGAATCCCGGATACCACTCTTGTTGGAGGATCAACAATAGGAGGGAGAATATTTGTCTCTTCCAGAATATGACACCCCATGAGAATATTTCTCCTAAGTAGATCCTCATTGAGTTTTCTGAGATCTTGTATCTCACACTCATATTGGAAAAAATGTTCCACTGGGGACGGAACCTAAACTCTTATGGGTGGTGATTGGGATGTATTCATACCATTACCATTTTCATTGGCAGTTTTATTCATTAGAGGAGATAGATCATCATTCAGAGGTTCTAGGTTTTGGAACCTTCTTTGGTTTTTGGTGCACGTAGCCTTGTTTGATGCATCTGAATAGACCTCCTCTCAGGGTTTGTTTTCCATGTTGTGGTCCACTACATTTTCACTTAAGTCATTATTATCTTCTATATTGATAGTGACAACATTAAAGAAATCATATCATCCAATGGTTATTATTCCATTACTTTTAATACAATAGGATGATTCTGCATTGCCTTCATTAGGGTATTTATGCCAACCATTGGATATTTTGGGCCATTTTGGCTTACAGCCTCGATAGGGTATGATCACATTCATTGTATGATTCTCGCATACCAGTCTATAAATAGTGACCTTGAGATAGTTTATATTCATGGTTTCTAAAAGGGACTTGAACAGAATAAGTTTTCCAAATATTGGGTGGAATATTCGGGATTTATATTGTTGATCTTGTCCTCCCAACCTAGAGAAGGCTGATTCCATCTATGGTGATGGTGATGGTTACAAATACTATAAACCTTATGGATTGGGGGTTATTTAGTGCCAAAATTGGTATCTATTGATTTTTTTGTTGGGGATGCAATAATTCTTTTCGGGGATTTGATAACTCTTCGGAAGTAAATTGGTGTAACTCTTTTAACCTATTTACCTTGAGTCGGTTCATCATTTGTATACATTGTCATGATTACAAGGAATCAAATCCTGAAGGACTGATCCATTTAGAATTCTTGGAAAATAGATTACATATATAAATATTACATTACATTTTCTAACATAAAATTCAGCATATATAATATTTTTAGAATTCCATTATTACCCTAGCTTAACCCTCCATATCAATCATAATACACTTCTTGGAATCTTGGAAAAATAAAAGATAAGAAAGGGGTGAGCTCAGATGTTATGTAAGGGTAAATAATTCATCAGAAGCTATAAACATTTAAGGAAAGATGTATAATAAAAACAGAAGACTTTTAAACATAAAAATAAACATAATATGGAAAAAATAAATCAAAAATTACCATATAAACATGCACATGGAAATTCTACTACTAGAATAATCACTTGTAATAACTAATTTCATAACGAGGGAATGCATAATGTCGGACATAATAACTACTATGTCAGGGCCTTGTTAGAAGACCATTCAAAAATATTTTTTCAGGACCATGTTCCAAGACACTATTTTGTCTCATCAGACCTACCGATGCATCAAGGGGCTATAGCGGGCTATGCCCGTCACTTACTAAGTACAATTCATTCCTCATTAGAAAAGGGTGAAACATCACAATAACATTCATATTAAAACTAGCTTACCAAATGTCAATACTTTAACCGTAAACCATGAATGGTATAAAAATAGAACATCCTTAGTCAAACATATCATAACTCATTCAATAAAATATGAAATGTTTTATGTTAATAAATCCACCTCAATCAAGAATAATATCAAGTAAAGTATGTTCACATTGTCAAAAATGATCAGTAAAACTCTTTGAGATATATATCCCTGTTTCATGAAATCTTTTTAAAGTCACACAATTTATAAAGGAATACATTTAGAAGAATTTATTTAATCAATGTTTCCCATACCAATTTTAAACTTTTGAATGTAATTAACATTTGGAAACATTCATGTCTATATAAATAAATTCATAAAACCATTTTGAAAACATGGACATTAATAAAAAGGGTTTAAAAGAATAAACATTCAAATCATTTAAAATGAATTTTTAGTCAAAGATTACCTTAAAAAGAATCCTTTTAAAAACTATATTATGAAACATGGATAGTGATGATAAATATTTCCTAGTACATACTTACACATAAACAATCTCGGATAATAATGGGATTGAGGAATTAACCCTCACATTGTACTTTAATTTAGTCAAGGGTACGTTTAACCTCCTATATAACGACCATAGTATGTTATTAAATTCTTCAAGAACTATTTTAATATTTATGATATCATATATGATTCATTTATGACTTTATACTACCCATTTAATAATAATTTCCATGTTAAAGTAACATTTCGGGTAATAATCTATTTCATTATCGTATGTGTTTTAACTTTTTATTCTTGATCGTATCACTTAGATCATGATTTAGATACTTCTAGAATATAAAAAATGATTTATATATCATATTTATTCAGAATATAAATATGTATAATATATAGATATATAAAATGAAATACACTATTTATGGAGATGGTAGGTCGTACGTATGCATAAACGATGTTTCTGTTTTCATATCATATTGAATGGAAGTAAGTGAATGACAGATATGTACATATATATATATCATTAAAGTAGAATTATTATTTAATATATCTGATAACTATGAATAATATATTTTTTTATAATCATTCTTGAATGGTGAACATGGAAGATGAGTCTCATCACGCCGTGGAGACGCTAAGCCGTACATATGCACGAACGATGATATATTTTCCTCAATGGTTAAATGGTATAGAATTTTATGGAATATTAAATTTAAAGAAACAATAAAATTTTATATTTATTATTTAAATCCATTATATTTATCTTTATACCCATTGAAAGAAAGTGTACATGAAAAACAGTTTACACCACAATGTGAAGACGGTAAGTCGTACGTACGTAAGCATAGTGACTTTTTAATTCATAGGATGGATAGAATAATGAATATGGTTGTAACATATTTATAATAAAATATCATCATGTATAAGTTTCAGGATTTATTATTTTATTATGGTAATAGAAAAAAATAAAAAGTAGAATAAGAAAAGAACTTTAAAAGATGTGATAAAATGATTAACTCTTCTTCAGGCACTTATTTTTTATTTGAAAAAAATGGATCCGTAGGATGGTATTATAATAAAATTAATGCCTCTATGATTAATTTAGGGTATTTGGGAGGATATTTTAGTAGGTTTTGGCCAAGGAAAATGGCTTTGGAGGTGTGAATTTGAGAGAAGGGGAGGTATCCTTTTATAAGAGAGGTGAGAGACTCTTTAAGAAGAGTTTGAAATAATAAATTATTATAAACTTATTTTCGGTTTTTAATAGCTCAAAGAAGATATATTTATAGGATAAGGTTGTCATGAATCTAAATAATCTCAACCAATAGGTTTTATACAAGTTTAAGACACCATTTTAACCTTATATTTTATATTTAACTCTTAGTTAAATAGTTTAACTTTTACCATGTATTCGAGTGATTTTATATTACATGGTTAATATAGTTACTATAAAATAAAAATATAACCTAATGTTGTTCATTAATGACATATATAACATTATAAAAGTACATTGGTCAAATATTATATGTTTATGAATATTATATCATTTAATAAAATAGTATTTGTTTTAAAAACTCATTTATGTCAATTTTGACAATATTTAGTATTTGGTTTTTTTGAAAGTCAGAAGAACATGATTACATAGAAAAAAATAAATTTAATAAACCTTAACATTTCATATTAACCTTTAAAATTATTTCATTTCACCAAATAATTCAAATTATTTCTATTTTAATATTTATTTTATCATTTATTTGATTCTTTCATTAATATGGAAAATAGTGCATTATTATTGTGACATAAATAAATATATTTATTTTATGTCTAAAAATTATAAATAAAATATCATGATGTTGGAAATATTTTTATATTTCTAATTAATATTTATAGTCAAATATATCACATATATAACCCCATACAAATTTTTTTTAATAAGAGATACATTATTATGTTATATTTTTCTTAACTTTAAATTAAAAGTAAATAAATGTCATTTTCAAACACAAGTGGCTCTCTGGGATCCTAAAATCTACCCAATGATGATCATGGTTGGAAATATATCACCCAATAGTGTTAGGACATGTTTTATGGTAATTTAATACTATTATAATATTATTTTTTACCCTTATTTACCAGATTTACCATTTTACCATTGTAAATAAAATATTTACTAAAGTTACTATTCATAATGTATAAAAATAAAAGTTACTTATTTAAAATATTTGGACCTCATGATTCCAAATATGTAATCTATATTTCCAAATTAAAAATAGAGAATTGGCAGAAATTAACTTAAAATTAATTCATGTTGTCCAAACCAAACATCGCGTTTTTAAGAAGTAAAAACAACCAAAAGACTGACATGTGTTTATGTCTAATTAAAACAAGAAATTACTTCCAATGAACAAATTTGATTAAATAGTAAACATATAATCTTATTATACTTTAAAACAACTCAAATTTATAATTTAAGACTATATAATATTTTTATTAAAAAATTTGTTTTCAATTGAAATTTTGTATTTTTAACAATTCATTGAAATATTAGAGTTATTAGAAAAGTACAAAAATATCCAAAAGTAAATTTTTAAGTCCCTATTATAAATAAGAATTTTGATTCATTAATTTTAATATATAAAAGTGTCAAAAATTGTATTTAAGAAGGGTTCTCCATTAAAATACGGGAAAACTACATTTTTTGAAAAATACTTCTTTTTTCTAAAAAATTGAATTTGTCGTTATATTATGTATAAGACACACAAAATATGAATGTTAAAATTATATGGGATATATAGAATTCAATATTTTTTAATACTATTCATAACCACTTTTTAAACGGCTAGTTGATAGGTCGTTGTGTGCTTGAACTCGATGTTGCATACATAGCACGCTATTGATTTATTCAAAAAGGAAGTGTATCACGGAAACATGGGATGTAAAATTATCCCATAATTCAATATATTGTGTCCTCTCAATTTAATCTCTGGATTTCAAAACAAGGTGTTTGACATTTCAAAATATCTTGGTTGAAATCCCACATTGAAAAAAGGATTAACAAGGCCTCTATTTTAAAATAAAGAAGGTTAGGTATGAAGGTCACTAGGAAAAACACATACTCATGTTTTATGTAGGAAAACGTGGATATGGAATAGAAAAATAACCATCATGTTCCTATAGATAGTTATAGATAATATTATTAGGATAAATCAAATAATTTTAAAGCCATAAATTTGAGATGATCTAAGGGACAATTTGATTCATCACGAGAATAAAGTAATTGGAAAACATTTTTTGTTTTATGATAATTTCCCTAGTGTTGTAAAATTTATTTTCTTCATATAATAATAACACAATGAATCATAATAAATTTAATTGTAGAGTTTCATCCTTTAACTAATTCTTACCACAAACTCATCCTTCTATTCAAAGGTTAAAACTCAAAATATTCTATTTATCTCAATCGTATAAGGTTTCAAATATAAAAATATATCATTTGAATGAAGAAAACTATTTTATATTAACTAGTGACTTCCTATATTCCAGTGATAAGTGATAAATCCTTGTCTCTCTTTGGTTGTGGGTTCGATTCTTGTAGCTTTGTCCGACACGACATGTTATCGCCCAACCTGCAGGTTTTCCTTTTTATAAAACTATAGTATTATAACAATCCAAAAATATTCTTAAGAAATTTTTTAACCTTAAAATTTTATATCCAATTTTCAACTTAATAAATTCCAACCTTTAGAGTTATCCAAAATTCTTTTGTTCAATATTTATCTAAAATGTCTCTAAATTTCCAAAATCAAATGTATCTTTAGATTCCCAAATAACATAAAGTTTCTCTTAGTGTCACATATTGAAAACATGATTACCTTCATCATATTAAAAACAAAAAAATATTTCAGTACAATCCTTATATATATATCACATTCTTCTTATAACTAAAATAAAATTCTTTAATTAAAATAAACATAAATACATTAATTATTCCACTTCGACTATAGTAATATCATAGGCTTGACCTTGATCCTTTTTCTTTTTCTAAGCTGTATTTCCTTGATGATTTGGAAAATTGTTTTCATAATTTATAATATATTTAAAATTATAACATTTCACAAATTCTCTCTTTCCCTTATAATCATAATCCTGGTGACCTTTTATCCATATTTGTAACAAACTCTCATTCCATTTAGGCAAGTACCATGGTGTTTCTTCCCACAATTACCTAATAAGGGAAAATCCTTATTTCCCTTTTTCCCTTTAAATGTATCTTTCTCCACCGTTCTCTTCTTCTCTATCTTTATTTTAATGTCATAAGTCTTATAGAATTCATTTTCTATCTTAGTATCACACAAGACAACATCTTCATATGACGAGAAAGATTTTGATAACAATGCATGTCAGAGGAATGGTTTTTACCCATAAAAGAATTGTTTAGTCTTACATCTTGGGTTATGTGTGTAGTATGCAGTGTGCCTTGCTAACCTTGTGAATTTAGCCTCATACTTTTCCTCTTTCTCATCCTCTTTTTGTTTCAGAATAAGAAATTTTCTTTCCTTATCAGCTTGTTGTTCATGAGGAAAGTATTTCTCTAGGAAAAGTTCTTTACATTCCCTTCATTCCATATTTCCTACTTCTTCATCCTCCTTTGTGTTTTTAATCAATGAACACCATTGATATGCATGTCTTGAGAGGTGATAGACATCCATAACAACCATATCCATTTTTTTACTTCCCAATTCAACAAAAAATTTCTCTAAGGAACTTATCCACTGATCGGATACAAATGGATTTGTAATCTTATTAAATATTGGAGGGTGTTGTCTCATTAATCGGTCTAAAATTGATCCTCTGCATTGTGGATTAGGGTGCTTCATACAGGTAAGGGTATTATTCGTTACCTAAGTCAGTTGTCCCAGTACAGTTATAAGTTGTTCAATACCAGTTGTGTCACCAGTTCCACTATCATTATCTTACATAGTAGGGAAATCCCTACATGGATTATGTGTGTTGATACTATTTTTGTTTCTTCCACTGGGTTCCATTTCGAAACAATGGTTTACACTAGATTAGGTTATGAATCATAATTCATAATTCCAAACTAGTAAAATAGATAACATAAATGGAAAAATTTATGCATATCCAATCCATAATCATAAATATGGTTCCTTTAAGGACATATTTACTCATAAATCCTTCATAATATTTTATAAAGAAAATAGGAATTATCCTAAGAATATCCCCTGGGAGTGTCAAACTGGGTATGCAGTAAGGACTATTTTCATCTACCAGGTTAACCCAAGTCATGATTGGAACACCTTGTTAGAGTATTCACCCCAAGGTACATCTGTTCCAGAACCAATTCCACTTGTATTATCTAGACAGGGAAGTATTTTCTAGGAATGCCCACATAATAACTATTTTAAATTTCTAGGATTATCTTAAATACTTATCTTTAAAGTCTATCTTAGGGTTAAGATCCCTAATCTATGTTTTATAAATCTATTTCCAAGGTTTTTACTAAACTTCCTCTGATACCAACTATAACACCCCAACCCTAGTTACCCAGAGTTGGAGAATTATTTTAATACATTGGCATGATTACAAGGAATCAAGTCCCAAAGGACTGATCAGTTTAACAGTCGTCGAAAATAGATTACATACATAAACATTACATTACATTTTCTAACATAAAATTCAGTATGTATAATCTTTTGAGAACTCCATTATTCCCCTAGATTTACCCTATATATCAATCATAGTACACTTATTGGAATACTAGGAAAATAAAATATAAGCAAGGGGTGATCTCAGATGCTCAGTAAGGGTAAATAATTCAGCAGAAGCTATAAACATTTTAGGAATGATGTATAAAAAACACCAGCCTTTTATACATAAACATGAACATAGTATGGAAAAAATAAATTAAACATTACCATATAAACATGAACATGAATACTCTACTAGTATAATAATCACATGTAATAAATAATTTCATAATGAGGGAATGCATAATGCCAGACATAATGAAAATTACGTCAAGGACTTGTGCCAAGACCATTTAGAAATATTTTGTAAAGACCTTGTGTCAACACACTAGTTTTTCTCATTAGACCTACCGATGCATCGGGATGCTATAGCGGGTCTCACCCATCACTTACTATGTCCAATGCCTTCTTCATATAAAAATGGTGAAAGATAACATAAAAATTCGTATTAAAACTACCATATGAAATGTCAATATTTTTACTGTAAAACATGAATGGTATAAAAATAGCACATCCATAGTCAAGAATATCATAACTCATTCAATACAATATGGAAAACTGTATTATAATAAATCAACATCAATCAAGAATAATATCTAGTAAAGGATGTTGACATAGTCGAAAATGATCAGTAAAACTCTCTGAGAGAAATATCCATTTTTTCGGAAATCATTTAAAAGTCACACAATTTATAAAGGAATATTTTTAAAATATATGTTTGAATCAATGTTTCCCATACCACTTGGAAACTTTGGAAAGAAATTAACATTTTAAAACGTTAATTTCTATATGAATAAATTATTAAAACCATTTTGAAAACATGGATATTAATGAGAAAGGTTTAGATGAATAAACTTTTAAAACATTTAAAATGATGTTTTAGACAAAAATACCAATAAAAATAATCTTTATGAAAATAATTTTATAAAACATGTACATTTATGATAAATATTTCCTAATACATACTTACACATAAACAATCTCAGATAATAATGAGATTGAGAAATTAACCTTTACCTTGTACTTTCCTTTAGTCGAGGGTACGTTTAACCTCTTGAATAATGACCATGGTATGTTATTAAATTATAAAAGAACCATAAAAATATTTTTGATTCATATATTATTCATTTATGATTTTATACCACCTATTTAATTATAATTCCTATATTAAAGTAACATTTCGGGTAATAATCTCTTTCTTTATCTTACATGTTTTAACTTATTATTCTTAATCCTATCACTTAGATCAGGATTTACATACATCCAAAATATAAAAAATGATTTATATATCATATAAATTCTGAATATAAATATGTATAGTAGATAGATATATGAAATGGAATACACCATTTTTGGAGACGGTAGGCCGCATGTATGCATAAACATTGTTTCTGTTTTCAACTCATATTGAATGGAAGTAATTAAATGGAATATATGTACATGCAGATATATATATATATATATTACAGTATAATTATTATTTCAAAATAATGAATACTATATTTTTTATAATCATTCTTGGATGATGAACATTGAAGATGAGTCTCATTGCGTCACGGAGACGGTAAGTCATACACACACATGACCGGTGATATCAATTCCTTAATGGCTAAATGGTATGAAATTTTATGGAATATGAATTTTAAATAAAAAATTTCATGTTATATTTATTATTTAAATCCATTATATTCATCGTTATACCAATATAAATAAAGTCTACATGAAAAACAATTTACACCACAACATGGAGACGGTAAGCCGTACGTATGCAAGCATGGTGAGTTTGTCATTCATACGATTTATAGAATAGTGAATATGGTTGTACCTTATTTATAATAACATATCATCATGTATAAGGTGTTGTATTTTGTATTTTAGTATGATAAAAACAAAAAAATAGGAAGTAGAATAAGAAAATAACTTTGAAAGAGGTGATAAAATAATTACCTCTTCTTTGGGCACTTCTTTATGATTTGAACAAAATATATATTTAGGTTGGATTTATGATAAAATTAAGGTATATAAGTTGAATTTAGTGTATTTGGGAGGAAATTCTAGCATGTTTTGGATGATCCAAATGACTTTTGATGTGTGAATTTTAGAGAAGGGGAAGTACCATTTTATAAGAGAGGTGAGGGGCACCTTATGAAGAGCTTGAAATAATTATTTATTATAAAATCATTTTCAGTTTCTAATAGTTCCAAAATGATTAAATTTTAAGATAATATAAGTAGGGGTCCAAATCCCTTAAACTTATGGGTTTTAGGAAATTATATGTCACCATATTAACCTTGTCTTTTATATTTAACTCTTAGTTAAATAGTTTAACTTTTACCATGTCTTCTTGTATTTTTATATTATATGATTAGTATTGTTTGTATAAAACTCCAAGATAACAACAAGTGGTTAATTCATAAAATATATAACATTATCCAAGTATTTTGGCCTAATATTATATTTTTAAGAATATTATATCATTTAATAAAATAGTATTTGTTTTAAAAACTCATTTATGCCAATTTTGACATGATTTAGTATTTGGTTTTTGTGAAAGTCATAAAGACGTTATTACTTATAAAAAATAAATTAAATCATCCCTAACATGTTATATTCACCTAGAAAATTCTTTTATTGCATTAACACATTCAAATTTTATTTATTTTAATATTTATAATATCATTAATTTTATTCTTTCATTAATAAGGATAATACTACATCATTATTATGTCATAAATAAATATATTTATATTTTATATAAAAATTATAAATAAAATATCATGGTGTATAAAATATTTTTATCTTTCTAATGAATATTTAAAGTCTATGATATCACTTATATAACCCCATATAAAAATTGTTTTATTAAAAGGTTCATTATTAGGTTATATTTTCCTTAACTTTAAATTAAAAGTAAATAAATGTCATTTTCAAACACAAGTGGCCTCATGGGGTCCTAAAATAAAACCAATGATTCCCATGGTTGGAAATATCTCATCCAATATAGTTATAACTTGTGTTAGGCTAATTTAATATTATTATAATATTATTTTTTACCCTTATTTACTAGATTTACCCGTTAACCATGGTAAATAAAATATTTACTGATGTTACTATTCATAATATCACAAAATAAAATTTACTTATTTAAAAAATTTGGCCCTCCTAATTCCAAATATTTAATCCATATTTTTGAATTCAAAACACAGAATTGGCCGAAATTAATTTAAAATTAATTCCCATTTTCAAAACCAAAAATCATGTTTTTTAGAAGTAAAAACTACCAAAAGATCGACATATGTTTATGTCTATTTAAAAAGTGAACATACTTTAAATAACCAAAATTTAATTAAATAAAAAAAATATAATCTAATTATACTTTAAACCCACTCAAATTTATAATTTAACACAAAAAATTATTTTAATTAAAAAAGTTGTTTCCAATTAAAATGTATTATTTTTCACTATTCATAAAAATATGAAAGTTATCAGAAAAGTACCAAAAATTTATCGAAACTAAATTTTTATATACCTCTTATAAAGAAGAATTTAATTTCATTAAATTCAGTTTATAAAAGTGTAAAATATTGGATTTAAAAATGGTTCTCCATTAAAAGGCGGAAATACTTCATTTTTTGAAAAGTACTTCTTTATTTGAAAATTTTAATTTGTCCGTATATTATATCTATGAAACACAAAATATTAATTTTAAAATTATATGGGATATATAAAATCCAAAATTTTGTTAATAATATTTATAAAGTCTTTTTAAACAGCTGGTTTGATAGGTCATGGTGCGCTTGAACTCAATGTTGCGTACATTGCATACTATTGAATTATTTAAAAAGAAAGTGTATCATGGAATCTTGGGGTGTTAAAATTGAGATATAAATTCCCCCAGCCCAGTGGGGTGAGGGTGATATAGAATCACTATTGATTTCCCCAGGACCCTCTCAGGGGATTATGAACCCAAGGACGGTGATTGAGATATAAATTCCCCCATCCCAAGGGGTTGGTGTTTGTTCCCAACTTCTAAGGATATGTCTTGAATCCACTAAATAATTGATAATCCATGTTGTGGAGGTGGTGGTAGATTTTACCCTATCCTAGTGGGTTGGGTTAACTTCTGGATGGAAACTATAGCAGTTTTTACAATGGCTCATTTGATATAGAGCAATTATGCTCACGTAGGATCTAGGTACGATGCTAGGTCATGATGAGAACCATTATTTATAGGAAGTTATTTAGATGATTGAAAATTTGGTCTCTGTGTTTGAAATGAATCCTTGTTGCTTTGAGGGTCCAATTTGGAAGTATTGTTGGTAATCCACTCCCTCTGTTTGCAATGTCTATGCATTTTTGAGGTGGGGTCATTCTGTTGTAGTGACCAACTTACCTGAGCGTTACCGGGTCCCCTTATTTCTACAGAGGCTATTAAATTATAGGGAATTTCATCTAAGGGATTTTGTTATTTCACAGGTGTGTCAAAGTGTAACAATCTATACTCACCCCATCCTTGTATACTGATTCATGATGTGGCTTCAGAGATCATATGTCAAAGGGTTATAATACAATGGTACAAATCATGTTGTATATTTGGGTAGTTATTTTCCAGTTTTGGATCTCGATACATGGAGATGATGACAAGGTCTAGCTAAAAACAATGTATAGTTATAGTCTGTAGGTGGCCCTCATATCCTAGATAAGGGAGATATCGAGCCTTTATTTTCTCATGAAAATCCCACATATTTTGGAATGTATAAGTCATTCAATCCTTTTATATCTCATATTAGATCTCATAGTTAGAAGTGGAGAGGGGGCAGAGCATTATGGGGGGTGTTCTTGGATAACTCTCTTTATATGTTAGTGTTGGACACCTCTTCATCAGACTTTCATGACGCCATCCGATCAGACCATATAAGATGATTCTGATGGTCGCCTTCTCACTAGAGGGAGTGCGGCTGGAAGTTGATGGGGAACTGGATGTCATTGAAACCGATGATTTGAGAACCTCTCTATATGAAGGATTTAGAGTTTGGTCACCTCTCTATACAGTATTCTTTGGGAAATAAGATAATTTCTTTTTCCATAGGAGATATCATTGTAGGTAGGTTGAGCAAGGTGGATTTAAGAGTAGAGTCCATGTGATCTATCTTCACACTACCATGATAAGGACTATCACAGTAATTATCATATTCTACATTATTTAAATAGTGGAAAAACCCTTGTGGTGTTTGGAATATTTTTCAAACAACCTCAAGGAAACAAGCATTGAGCATATTAGGTATATGGGTCATGTTCTATGTTGTGGTTGGAATATGCCAACCAACCTTTTGGAATTATGTTGGGGTGTGATCATTATATATGAAGGTTTCTTGAACATTCTTATAACTATTTGTTAAAATTATAATATGTTCCATCTGCTGATAATCTTCTGGAATATGCAAATGGTATATCTTATTATTTATAAGAATATCATCTTATCCCAAGGTATGTTCTATTCTCACTTGTTGATCCTTGATTAGGATTGGAGTATGATCCTAATCTTAAGACTTTGGTATTTTCTGATGGTCTTTCTTGGTAGGAATATGAGAATACCCTAAGGAATGTGCTACTCTTACTTGGTGATCCCTGGTAGGAATTGGAATATGAGCCTGGTTCGAATATGCATTCCCTTTAGGAATATGACAATTGACCTTTGAAATGGGAGAAGGGATATGAGACTTCAAATAATAGAAAAATGATCTATAACCACAGATCTATATCCACAGTTTAAATGATATGTGGATATATATAAGATATTTCCACACCCAAATTGAAGGGCGTGGAAATAGGTTATGTGAATATTATTTCGATTGGACTTTCCTCCCTCCCACAACTTCTCCCTCCTGCAACATTTCCCTCTTTCATCGAGATTCATCCTCCCTCATTGTCCTCGTCGTTTCTCTGGAATCTTGATTCCTCCTCCCCTTCCATCTTCATAGTTCTTCCTCCCCTCAGTATTCCTCCTCCCCTCCTCCTCCCTCGCCATTCCTTCTCCACTCCTCCCCTTGTTATTCCTCCTCCCCTCATGATTCATCCTCCCCCTTTAGCTCTGACGCAGCCAGAAAACCTCCCCACCGGCTCCGACGTGGCTGTAATGCCTCCCTACCAATGCAGCTCCATCCCTCTCATCCCACCTTCCCGCCGACATTACCTACCCACCTCTCTATAGTCACCCAACCTCTCCATAGATGCTGCTCTGAGGCTTCCTCCCCATCTCCTCCTCTGGAACACCTCCTAAGTGGCGATTTAATGTATGAATCTTCATATATTTCCTTTATTATTGGTTGAGTAATTAATTATTATTAATGGGGATTCATTGGAGAAGATAAATTATCTTTTTACAAGGAGTTATTCTTTGTTGGTATATTAACTGTAATTAATTTTGAATTGGGTAACCTTATATTCTACAACTCTTCTTCATACTGGGTAATCATAAACATACTAGAAAGAGGCACAATTTTTTCAGGTGACAAGTTGGATATGGATGTTGATACACATTTCCCATTATACTAAGTTAAATTTTATTGATTTTGAGACAATGGGGTTTTTTTGTAGGGGCACTCAAATCAAGAGTCTTCCCCTAATATCAAGTGAACCTAAGTTCTTAATTAATTTTAGTGTGTACCAAATTCTAAATGGATTTCTCAAATTTATGTACTTACACATTAATTTCATACTCAATGTCATATATGAGGCTGGAATCAACAATATTCACTAACTCATATCCTATAATAGGATTCAAATACTCACCCATTGTAGAGTAATAAGGAGGGGTGGTAGTATTCTTCCTTTGAATACATTTTGATGGAAAAATAATGCAACCTTGATTTCTATTCTTTTTATGGAATTTTTTTACTTGAATACCCTGTAATATTTTATTACCACCCCTTGAATCTCCCCCAAGAGGGTTCTGTTGATGGTAATCTTGATGGAGTCCCCAAAAACATTCACTAAGAACTCTCTTGATGAAGGTGATGAATTGTTAAACATTAATGGAGGAAACATTAGGGGTACTTCTTATTAATCTACATACAAACTAGAAAAGACCAACTTCATTTTAAAAGGGGGAGGTAAAAATACCCCCATCCTTAGCATCTATGGAATATTTTTCTCTACTACCGTCATATAGACACCTTTTGTAGGTTTTAGGATTTCTAGGGTGACAGTTGAGCTAATAGTTCTCCCATCCATGTGGGTTGATAAAACAAACCATCCCACTAGTCTCCACCTGGACCTATAGTATTCAGAGTGTCCTACCCCAATATTTATTGTAATATCCAGGGGGTTGTGAGTAGCACTATGTAAAATTAATAGAAATATGAACTATAGACATGGTACTATAGACACGGGTGGGATGCCCATGTTCATATGATATCATATTTCCATGATATATGAGTGTCCATGGGTGTAGGGGATATATTTACACTAGAACATAATTTTTTTTATCTTGGATCATGTGTTAAATAATGTTACACAAGTAAACATGTGATAATGGACTATAGAAATGGAACAAATGTATCTGTAGCCCCATGTGGGTATGAGAAAGGGTATTTTTCCTTGTATGGAACCCTATATCCATGGTTATAGGCCTTTGTATAGGGACCCTAGAACAAAAATCATATATTACCATGGATATAAGCCTATGTATATGGACTATATTTGCATCAGAATATATGCCTATGGCTATAGGCCTTCGTATTTTGGCCTTTGAGAAGCATCATATATGCATGTGGCTATAGGACATCCTACAATGACCCCATAGCCATGGGAATATATGTATGTGGATATAAGACTCTATTATAGGCCCATAAAACCATGGGAAACTATGCATATGGATATATATTTTTCCATGTTGGATCAGATTCTAAATTTTAGATACATATCAATTATAAATATTTTGTAATTTCTATCTTTAATATTTTAAAATACATAAAATAATATATGTTGATATAATTATATACAAAAAGGTTCATGTGATATAGTTACAAATTGTTATATGACTATGTATCTGATTTATGGTTCCAAACCTTCTATGTATTATTTTAATTTATCTATTTCCAAAGATAGGGAACCCATATAAATAAAGTGCTACAAGGAGAAGCCTATGGATACAACTACCTATAATTTTAAAATAGAAATATTCCACATGGATGTTCCCATGTCCATGGGCCTAACACCCATAGAATTAGGCTTCCACAATTACCAAGTCTTTATTAAGGCTTCATTCTACTCTTACTCTACTCTGGCTTCATGTAGAATGTATCCTTCTTGAGTCGGTCTGGCACGGTGGTTTTCAAAATATCTTTGGAAGGTGATGTTTGAGTGGATATTAGCATTCTAAGAGTCATGATCCTTACTAGATTGTGTTTCAATGATGATCATGATGTTTTAACAGTGTTGACATTAGTGGTGGAGGTTTTGAGTTGACGAAAGTCTCAAAGTTGGTGGTGACGACGGTGATGATAGTGTCTGGTTTAGGTGGCGATAGTTTTTGGTGTAGGCAGTGGACATTAGAGAGAGGCCAATAGTTACGATATGATGAGGTTTATGACCATGGTGATGTAAAAACATGATGTATGTGATGGTGTTTTTATTTAAATGTGATGTGGTCCTCGATAATTGGTTTCTCTGCTGGCACACCCATGCTAAATGTGGCCTAAAATTGGTTTTTTGAACTTGAAATTTAAAAAATACACCTGGAATTATTTTTGAACTCTGATGTGGGTGGGATATGTTTTATTTTCTTGATGGGTTTAATCTAGTGGTTCTAAGTTAGGTTTCATACATATCTCTTAAAAGTCACAATAGAAAACACAAAAAATATGAATTGTGTATCACATGAAGTCATCAGGATGTAAATATGTACTACTAATATCCACTGTAATCCTTGAAGGTCCTAACTCACAAGTAACTCGTGATGATCAATGTAATGAAAGAAAAAAAATTATAAAATTGATAGTTTAACTATAATCACATATTGAAGGTAACCAAGGGGGTCATGTATATTCACAACTATTAAAGTATCTGAATCTACCATATTTTCTCACACACCGCAACTATAATCTATTAAGGGGAACCCACATCTCACCAAAGTATGAATATCATTAAATATATTACCACAAATTAGTATACCCTAATATTAGGTTATTGTTCAACAAACCTATATTGGATTCATATATTGTCTAAAAATAGTTTTCATTTAAGTGAATAATAATTTTTACCATTATATCTACCTTTCCATGAACAATGCCACACATATTGTAGTTTTTTTAAAATAGAAACCACACCTCTTCCAGTGATACACATAAAATGAGGGAGTTCCTAACACCTTGGATAGATGCACTGCTTCCAAAACATACACATGAGTATAAAACTCTATTAGTTGTGTGTGGGAGACCCACACCACATTAGTGATGAGGGCGTACCAAACTCAAACAAATATGTGGGACCCACTCCCCATATATCTGGGGGAGTACCCAAATCCAAAAAATATATAAGGGACCCTCAATCTATCACTTAAATGTTTCTAGAGAAGTATGTATCATATGAAACCTCCAATCATATTTCCCAATCCCATTCAATGACTGCATGGATATAAGAATGATAAACAACATGCACCCCCACACATTGAACCTCTAATAATGAAGGGAAGTGAACAATGAATTTGGATGTGAAAAAATAATTATAATGGATTACTTAGACATCCAAATCCAAGTTCTAATCTAGGATATCTAAAAATACACTAAGGATAGAATAGTCCAGGTCAACGATTATAGGGTATAGGATGTGTGGTCCTACTAGAGTGGACCTTTTGTGAACTTCTATTCACATGTTGTCCATAGTTAACCTACATGGGGTGTACTACCATATAAATGGTGCATGGGACCGATGAGGTAAAAGTAATGTATCCCTAATACATGGGTACCTATCATTTTAGGGTACATGACATATTAAAGGTGGAACGCAATCTATAGTTCATATGAGACAACTTAGTGTTCATCGCTAATCAGTATAGTCATATAGTTCCTAAATATAGTATGAGCCTCCATGGTCACAAAATGTGTCATTTATGATACCTCTATGGTTTTTTTACTGCCCTAATAATTTTTTGTAGTCCATACATGATGTGTATCAGAACCACATGTTATGTTATTGGGAATGTACTCAGCAACCCATTTAAATATACAAAAAATGTAAATACATATCACAACTCATGTTATATTTATAAATATAGATAACCCTAAAACTAATACTATGGATGTAAATATTGTGTTTTCTTCTGAACTATATACCATTTAGTCATGTACCCCCCATAATTGAATAATCTTTTGTTTTTTTATCTCAAAATACAAATTTCATCTTTAGTCACTTTGGCGAAACATTGATTACCATACATGACCACACAAGGTCCTTCCTGACACATAATCAAGGACTATATTCCATACCATATGGAATTAGTGTGTATCAATACAAAAATAACTATCTAACCATATAAAATATAATACTTTTGTTCTGCTATTTCTGATGCTTTCTCGTTAGGGAAGATGTTGCACTGTCCCCCCCCCCCCACACTCATAATTTCCGAGGGTAAACGATCTCTACCACTGTAATGGTTTAAAATTTTGATTATATATATATATATATATATTGGGGGTTGATATAGGGGGGAGGGAACCTGATGCAGGACTGGTGGGGGTGGGTGGGCTAGTGGGGGTGGCTGGGGTGGGGGTGGCCGGTGCAATGTGGGGGGCTGGAGCGGGGGGGGGGGTCGCATTTATATACAGTATTATTTTTTTCAGTTGATGTTACTCATGTCCTAGAGTGATATTGATTCAATGTGATGGGGTTTTTATGGGGTTATATTGATTGGATGGTTCATGTAGAGTGAAATTCTATATCTTTGAGGCTTATTTTTATCTTTGATGTAATCACACTGATGGATTGTTTGTGGAAAATATCAATATTTTATTCTTTATATGAGTATCATTGACTCTCTAAGAGTTCATGAATTTTATAATGGGATAATTCATTTCTCTTTTTATGGTGGTAGAATGATTATAGGAGGATTATAACAGTTTATCCAACCACATAATCCTTATAGTATTGCATCTTGATTCATGTATGATGCACCCAATTTGGGCATGCTGATTTTCTTATATATTTTTCATAGATCCAACCATACTAATTAGTTTTATGGTATCTTTTAATTCATACCAGGTTCATGTCTGTATTGGAACCTCATGTTACAAAAGTGGAGATGTAAAATTCATGAATTCAATAATCTAGACTAGATGAAACCCCTATGGTATGCACTTGGACTTTATAGTTCATTCATTTACTTAAAAAATTGTTCATCATCACCTATTATATTATTTCATTTATCACTAATCATGCTACAACAACTTCAATTTTTAGTTTCAATTAATAATGATTCATCATATCACTAACATGTTGTTGAAGTCTCCCAGGACTCATTGCGATGTGTTGCGGCAACCGTTGCTGAAGGAAAAGCAGTTCAGGCGGATTTGGTTCTCCGCCAACAGTTTAAGGTAATTTTTTCCTTCAATATTCTATGTCACTTAGTTTATAATTGGGGGTGTCTAGGGGGTCCAGGGGGTTTCTAGGGGGTGTCTAGTTGGGGTTGTCTAGGGGGTTTCCAAGGGGTGTTTCTAGGGGGGTGATGTCCTGGAAGGGGAGTGAGGGGTTGCTGCAAGGGTGGGGGATGCTGCAAGGTGGGTGGGGGATGCTTCAAGGGGAGTGGGGGGGGGGTTTGTCCAGGAAGGGGAGTGGTGGGATGATGCATGGGGGTGGGGGCTACTAAAATCGATCATTGTCTTGCATGTTCTTTATTCGCCACCACCATTTTGTACCAATGACTTTGATGCCACACTATTCATTACTACCCATGTTTGGCTTCTTCAACTCACCATTCGTACTCACCTCTTCGTACCCATCACTTTTATGCTACACCATCACAAGTTTCAACTTGTTGACCTCCCCTTCATTTTGTTGCAATCATCCCTATATTTTATAATTTTGTTTTAGTGTTTTCTGTGGCATTCAAAGCGGGATCTATACCATCTTAAAGGATTCATGGGACTTAAAGTTAAAGAATCTATACATTGAGGTAGTATTTTCACTACAACAAACAAGGTTCAATCATCATCTCTCACAATCAGTGATCTACATGACATGCTATTTTCTATTTTCTATTTTCTCATCCCACATGGTTGGTTTTGATTTTGAATCAAGCTGCTTTCATATTGGTGTTAGTGAACTATTTGGAGGATTTGACATTGTATGTGGCCTAAGTATCAATTTTGGATTGGTAAACTCTATTCTTGACCATTAAAACCTTTATGCCTTTAATTTTTTGTTGGATTGGTTCTGATTATGTGGCAGGTGATTTATTGATTTTATTCTTTTTCTATGTATTCTAATGTGACCACATATACAGATCTTTATGTGATTTATGTTTTTGGGTGATTTTATTAGGAATTATAACATTCTTGGGGACTTAGAAATGTTTATTTAGTCGTTCTTGGTATTTTTCATGATTTATGGTTGTCTTTTTGTAATGTGTAGTTTATGATGAGTACAAATTCACAAGGGATTTCCTTTTACTTTGAAGTTAGTTTATCTTTTAAAGAGAAATTTATTAATAGAATTGGTTCCCTTTAAATTTTTTATTATTATATATCCATGTGTTTCTTTCAGGTGTTACTGAATTCTTGCAAGCATTGCATTCAAAAGTTATTGAATGCTTGAAAGCGTCGATCTGCAATATATATGGATCTAAGAGACCATGCGAAACATCGATGGTTTTCAATAAATATTATCTTTTATCATAAATGGATTTTCTAAAGGCTATTTTAGTTGAAGGACAAGGTATTCATCTTCATACATTAGATGAAATTATAGTGATATGTTTTAATTTAATAAAAATAGTAATTTTATTACATTTTATATGTGTAATGACAAATACTTCATTAATTGAGTTCCATTTATTTTATGATATTATTCCATAACATGTTATGTCATGAAATTTAGTAAACCGAGACATTTAATGAATATTTTATTATATTATTTCATAACATGACTTGTCTTACATTTTATATGTTTCTATAAGTGGCCTTCCATTTATTAATTGCAGTTTAAACCAAAAAAAAGTTACTATAGATAAACCATAATATTTCAAAATTCAAATCAGTAGGAATGATTCAATAGAAATATCATTTTTCATGGACACTCATTTCTCACCATAGTTCACTGCAACAAACTTTTTTGAATTGGAGCATCATGGACACTCCTTTCCCACCATAGACCTTGTTTTATTTTTGTCGAACTTAAATGATTAAATCTGATGTTTATTTTGTTCCTTTTTAGGTACTTCCATGAAAATATCTAGGATTAGTGAAAAATATAAGAGGATGGTTGGCACATTAAAAATAATAAAACAGCATCATATCATTATCAGGGAGTACTTAATTTGGTTTTTACTTGTTTTGAACAATTCATTCATGCTGCCACTTATTGGAACTATTTTTAAATTCTTGATTTTAGGATGTTATTCTTGTTGAGTGTTTGTGCTTAAACTATTCAATACTTTTCATGTTGATGTTATTGACCTAAATATATTTATGATGGTTATTGAAAATATTCTTATTTATGGTAAAACATGCAGAGTTTTGAGTTTTAATGTATGATGATGTTTATTTTGAAATTTATATATCATGATTTTTTTGTTGAAAATATGTAAAATATTCATTAATGAGGGTATATTGGTAATATAAAAAAAAAATTCATGGTGATTTTAATGTTAAATGTTCAATGTATTTGTCTCTTATCCTATTAAAAAGAGTTTTTTTACATGACGCTTTGCATGTTTGACTGGAAATCATGAATTAATGAATGTGCACACTGGATTTTCTTTCAAAAGGGATGAAATTTTTTTACTTTT
Organism: Viscum album; assembly: GCA_963277665.1. NCBI lineage: Eukaryota > Viridiplantae > Streptophyta > Magnoliopsida > Santalales > Viscaceae > Viscum > Viscum album. The sequence goes on along the minus strand of OY728142.1, from coordinate 508,861,286 downwards.
TAGAGGAATGATATTGTTTTCAACCATCTTTTTACCTTAATTTTTTGTGCCATCTTTTCATTCTATTTTAGTTTAAGGAATATTTTTGGATTTAGGGAGAAGGTCCAGGGGGCTGTCCAGTAGGGGGTTGTCCAGGAGGGAGGGGTTGTCTAGGGGGTGCAAGGGGGTCTGTAGGGGGAAGGGGTTGTGAAGATGGATGGATAGGGGGTCTGGGAGGATTTTAGGGGGATGGGGTTGTCCAAGAGAGGGTATGTCTAGGAGGGGTGCAAGGGGGACTGCAGGGGGATGGTTGAAGGGGGATGGGGGGAGTGTGTAAGGGGTCTGGTGATATAGGGGGAGGGGGAATGGGTAGGGGTGTGTGTGTGGGGGTGATGGGAAGGGGTTGTCCAGGAGGAGGGGTGATGGGGGGAAGGAGAAGGGAGGGGGAAGGGGGTGTGGGGGTGCAGGGGGGGTTGTCCAGGGGGTTGTCTAGGGGGGATGGGTGTCTAGGGGGGTGTCCAGGGGGGTCTCCTATCCATTTGTTAACCCCTCCTCTATCACTTTATTCATTTCTAGGGATCTTTATTTCTCTTCTAATTTTCAATATCTTCATAATTATTAGATAACTTAATTTTTGACATTATCATTTCCTCTCATCAGATATGGTAGATTTCCACCCAATTAACCAGGATTTTATTCTTTAATTGTCCTCTGATCAAACATTTTATATTAATCTCAAAAAATATGAAAATGAATATATCACTATCGAGTTAGTCTGCTCTTTCATACGGTGAAAATGTGATTGTTTTTTAATTTTAATTACTTTCTTGTGATTTGTGATAGGCAATGTGTTACTATTGAGAAACAAATTGAATTTTAACTCTGACACGGTGGAGGTGTCTTAGGAAACATTGTTCTCCTTGGTTGAAGAATGCTTAATCAATTCAAATAGTAATGTCAATTTAATTTCCCTATTTTTTGCTTCCTGATGGATTTTACTTTTTGATTATTTATTTATTTTGATGACTTGTATTGGGATTCCCATAAATCATATACCGAACGAATGAGCCCGTAAGGGGCTCTACGGCGCTAGGTCTCCCATCCGTCGCCCCCTTCCTCCCCTCGTTGGCCGCCCTATCCTTGGCTCTCAGCTTGTGCGTTCGTGGCACGGATCCTCACAGTCATCGTTGCGCAGACTCTTCATCATCCTCGGCGCTTTTCTTCGTTGCTTGGCTTCCATCAAACCCTAGTTTCGGATCTGGCTAGGGTTCTTATGAGGCACGACGAAGCTCCAGGGTGCGGGTTTCTGGCACTGTGATTTTGGGGTTTTCGTTCTGTTTCGTGAAAACTGTACGAGCTTTGGATAGATCTTGCCTTTGGTGTGGTTTTGAAGGTGGTGACGGGACTTGTTTCAAGTTTTTTGTAGGCTGTGGTGGTGACTTCGTTCAGGTAGGTGATTGTTTCCGTATTTATTTTTGCGGTGGAATGCTTGGTGATTGTTTGGGTCAGATTTCGTCGATGGCGGGTTTGTCGACGGGGTTTGGTTGCATTTTATTGTTGTGTGGGATGAATCTGGTTCCTCATCTTCGGTTTATTTCAATGTTGTTTGAGTTTCGTGATATGCTGGTGATTATGATGATGCAATGTTCTGAGGGTTCTCGCTCATTGAAATCGTTGAATGGGTTGATGCTCTGATAAAGGTTTGACGGTGCTGACTTCCATTGAATATCATAGTCGACATCCTGGGCTCCGGCGGCGATGGTCGTTCGCTGGCGGTTCGGTCGCCTATCATTGGCTGGGGTGTGGCCCGAGGTGGCACTCTGTTTGAGGCGCATCGGTTCTTGTGTTTGTTATGATCCCATGGTCTGTTTGAATTTTGAATTTGGAAGTTTGAATTTTTTGTGGTGGTGTTTGGTTGTCTGTTGGATTAGTCTGTAAGGTTACCGGTAACCCATAAACTGTCTTGGAGAAAATGAAAAAAATGATTTGCAGTCAGGATGACTTGTATTGGTATTCTGGATAGGGATGCATGCTATGTAGAGAACCAGCAACAAAACATAGCCGATGCAATTGATTTTCTTCCACAACGTGCAACCGAGATTGATGTGAATATAAAATTTAATAGTTAATGGTTAAGGATGAAGTGAGTTTGATCTTGATTAAGGATGATATCTTTTATGGTATTCAATTTCCTTGGTGATGAGACCCAGTCTCAAAACCATTAATAAATATTGAAAACCTTCTGATGTAATTGTGATGTGAATTCGAGATTGGTTGATATGGTAATGACCATTGTAGTGGTGAGTGATACCTCAATCTATGGTGAGTGGATCAAAGGATTATAAATTTTTACCTGATTACTCATGTAATGTTAATTTTATATTACCTGTGTTGATGGTGTATCAAATGTATACAATTTTCTATTTGTAATAGTTCATGTGAGAGCTTTCTCAAGGGAGAACCATTTTTTCCTTTATGTGGGACTGAGGTATGAAATAACACTCATTATAAGGGTATCTAGTGAGTATACACAATGAAAATTGATTCTTCTAGGAGTTAAAATTGATGGTTCTCCCCAATGGTAGGAGAAAGATCATACAATTACTCTATATGAAAATTATAGTCCCTCAATACCATTTTGAGTATAGCCATTAGAATTTGAGTAAGGATATTACCCAGTGGAGTATAGTCCTTGATAAAGTATGTTCTGTATAGAATTTTTATTTATATCCAACATGTAGTGATTTGAGATATATAGTTGAGGATGTATTCCAAATGTCTATTGGCCTAGTTTTATGATTCTTTAAGGTGTTATCCTAGAATATGAATCTCATCGAGTCAGGTTATTGGAGAAGTTAGGATCAACTAATTTAGATTGTGGTTTAATAGGTCACTAAAGTTTAGTGTCAAGTGGGGGGAGTCCATGGGGGTGTTCAGGGGGGGTCCATGTGGCATCCAGAGGGGTCTAGTGGGGGGAGTCTGGGGGGTGTCTGGGGGGTCCAGGTGGCATCCTGGGGGTCCAGTGGGGGAGTCCAGGGGTGTGTCCAAGGGGGGTTTAGGGGGTGTCTAGTGGGGGAGTCTGAGGGGGGTGTCTAGGGGGTTCCAGGGGGTATATAGCGGGGTGTCCAGGGGTTGTCTAGGGGGTGTCGAGGGGGGAGGGGGTGTCTAGGGGGTGTATAGGGGGGGGACGGGGTCCAGTGGGGTGTCTAAGGGGGTGTCATGGGGGTGTCTAGGGGTGTCTAAGGGGGTTTCAAGGGGGTGTCCAGTGGGGGCTTTCTAGGGGGAGGGGTTTCCAAGGGGGTGTCTAGGGGGTCCAGTGGAGGGTGTCTAGGGGGTGTCCAGGGGGGTGTCCAAGGGGGTCCAGGGGGGTCCAGTGGGGGGTGTCTAGGGGGAGGGGGTTTCCAAGGGGGGAGGGTGTCCAGGGGTGTCTAGGGGGTGTCTAGGGCAGTTCAGGGGGTCCAGGGGATGTCTGGGGGTGTCTAGTGGGGGTGTCCAGGGGGTCCAAGGGGGTGTCTAGGGGGGGTGTTCAGGAGGTCTAGGGGGGTCCAGTGGAGGGTGTTTAGGGGGGTGTCCAGTAGGGGGGTCCATGGGGTGTCTAAGGGGTTGTCCAGTGGGGGCGTTTAGGGGGTGTCCAAGGGGGTGTCTTGGGGGTCCAAGGGGTGTCCAGGGGGTGTCTAGGGGGTGTCCAGTGGGGGTGTTTAGTAGGGTGATGTCTATGAAGGGGGTGGTGGGATGCTGCAAGGGGTTGTGGGATGCTTCAAGGGGGTGGGGATGCTATAAGGGGAGTGGGGGGTTGTCCAGGAAGGGGAGTGGTGGGCTGCTACAAGGGGTGGGGCCTGCTACATGTGGGATGGGGGCTACAAGGGGGTGGGGGCTGCTGCAATGGGGGTGGGGGCTGCTGCAAGGGGAGTGGGCGGGGCTGTCCAGGATGGGGAGTGGTGGGCTACTACAAGGGGGTGGGGGGCTGCTGCAAGTGGGTTGTGGGTTACTACAAGGGGGTGTGGGCTCTCAAGGAGGGAGAGTGGTGGGATGCTGCAAGGGGGTGGGGGATACTGCAAGGGGAGGGGGGCTATTCGGGGGGAGGGTGGATTTTTTATGAAATGGGAAGGGATTTAGCCACGATTTCATGCCATGGATAAATCCATATAGATAAGGTTTGGAACCATGGCTATAGAAAATGTGTGGCTTGAGTGTTATACAAATTTTAAACCATTTGTATAGGCTTATATCTTTACCAATACTATCCACGGTTCATTAAACCGTGTATATAACCTATATCCATGGTTTTGGGGATTATGGCCACTATTTCAAACCGTGGCTATTGCCCAAATTTCTAGTACCGTTCTTCTGTATTGAAATGGAATGATGTTGGTGTATTCATTCACTAGCGTAGGTAAGAATATTCACCTACCTTCTATGATCTAATTAAATATGTCAGGAGGATTTACTAATAGGAATATGAGTCTATCTTGAGGCCTGTTTCATTCTCACTTGGTTAACCCCAGAAATAACAAGGATATATTCTCGATCCTGGGCCTTTGGAGTATTCCTATGGACTTATTTGATAGTAATACCAGTCAATCCTATGTTTTTCCCCTCTCACTTGGTGAACCCCATCCAAAATTGGGATATGAGCTAATCCTGGCCCATTGTAATATACTGCTAGACTTTTTTTGATAGGCATGTTCCCTTATCCTTTGTCTTGTTATCCACTAACCTAGTGATCCCTGGTTTGAATGGGTGCATGAGCCTAGTATAATGACTCGTAATTTAATGAAATATTTCGATAATCCTCTCGGACTGAAGTAAGAATTTTCAATTTCTATGGGGAACCACTTTTTCATGATTATCAGGGTATTGAGCTATCATGGATGTAGGTACAAGAGTATGGCATGTCCCTATATCTGAACCATTGTCATAATATGTCAGTTTATTTCTTCACTTGTTACTAACATATATTGTAATTTGGTCAAAGTGTGTGCAAGGATATAAGAATAAAATATTTTCATCTCCATTATGTAATGGTATATGTCTTCGATTGAAGTATGGATATTCTCAAACTTATTTCCTCCTTATAGAACTAGAATATACCGATGGGATTCATGCATGGGGGTAGGAATATGTGTCTCTCCTATGTCTACTATAGGAATATTCCCAGATAATTGTTCCAAGTTAGCAGGAACATGAGCATGATTATTTGTTACCTCTGAAATATGATAGTATAATTCATATGTGGAAGTAGGGATATAAACCCACTCATGGGTATCCAGTGTCTTCCTCACCCGATGTGTCTTCTTTTCTTCCCATGAATACGAATCAAAGGTGACAGAGTTTCATGTTTTACACTTATAGGCAATTGTTTCATGTCGGTGGTATGTTTTTGGAAATGGTGGTTGACAGGTTCCCTCTTCGGTAGAACATGAATTGAAAGGGAGTCGTATGTGACTCCCTTGTCCACCTTCATCGGATACTGAAGGTGGAATTTGTACAAATCAAATTATAAGCTCCCAAGGTGGTTGGTTTTGTGAATTATAGACATTATCTTAGCTACATGTTTCCAGGGGTGATGAAGGCTCACTAGTTTATATGTTTATAGAACCATATGGGATGATTATAGGGTCAGTATTATACCACGTTGATGGTACTCTAGAACCTTAGTGTTCTCCACCTGACATTGGAGCTTTCAAGTAGGTGAGATCATTTTGAGACCCGCGAGAGTTTTTGTTATAAGAGATTTACAAGAGTGATTCTTGGATAAAGATATTGTCTCGGATTGGGAGGTTATTGATGAGATAAGTATTGAAATTTATAATAATAATAACAAGGAACAAGGTTACTGATTAGTTCAATATCATAGACATGATGTGTTCTTAATAAGATATGAATGGTTAAGACAATTTTCTATTTATTCTTGATCCATACATTATGCTCATTTGGACTTGTCAATACACATATAGAGTTATTATATACGAAACCTAATTACATAGGATCGGTTGTAAGATCATGTCAGTATTACTACCGTTTTTAGGTGGGATATAGAAAACAAAGTGGCATGATGCATGATTAATTGATCATTCATTCATTTGAAAGCTTCACATTAGCTCCACCATTTCTGTTTTCATATATTGTGCCAAAAAAATGGCGTAATGTAAAATAACCCAAACATTTTTTGATTAGATTTATTCACATCTGGTTCACTATTTCTGTTTGCATGTAGTGTGAAAAAAATGGCCCGATGTAAAATAACCCAATAATTTTATTATTAGTGAGATTCATGTTGAGTTCACCATTTATAATTCAATGGGGAATAGATGACCAGAAAACTCTCACTGAGGTGGGTTCGTTTGGGCCGGATGGTTAATTATGGTGGTTCATTTCTTACATAATAATTAACATTGGGTCACTATTTTATTTCTTAATAGAAACTTCCAATAGATATCTCATAAAAAATAGGGTACATACCTACTTTCTAAAGGTATGTGGTCAATTGGGGTTTTTGACCCAAAAAATATTATAGAATAACATTGGTCAAGAGAATGGGAGGTCAGGCTCATCATACCCTTTTAATGGGAATTTTTTCCTACTCTATGACTCTCTTAAAGATTTAACATATGATCGTGAATCTCTTATTAATCTTGGTACGAGACTGGTTACCCAAACAATGTGATTAAGGGTTAATTCTCTTTATTTACAAAAGAAAAGGGGATCTCATTGATGAATAGAAGAAAGGGGATCTCATTAGTGAATCCATATGTATGTATTTGACGTTATTTATCTGTATATGAGTAATTGATAGCTGGTTTATATACTGAAGTCATCTAAAATGGTACTTTATAATTTTCTTCCACACATGGAGGAAGTTAATCTTTAGAGGAGGGTATTAATCCATTATGAGTCATCTTATATATCCTAGTTATTAGAGGAATCAAAACTCATGTAGTTAATTAAAACTATGAAGTATAACATCATGTAGAAAAAACATATGTGCGGGAACTGAATCACAAAATATTTTATTTTGAGTCTCGATTAGACATCCTATATATTCCTGGTATAGAATGAATTAGAATTTATATAGTTTGATAATGCCTCTGGGACAGGCCCCAAGGTAGATTCATTTTATATGAGTTTTGGGGTTTATATCATTCCACGCATCATGGCTTACATAATGGGATTTCCTTATATCTTGGAAAATCTTTTTGCCGATGAGGTGTTCATTGTGGCTCCCTAAGCCCACATGTGTTATGCTCAGTGTCACAAAAATGGGATAACAAGTGATTAGATTCATTTCATGTGGGTGTGGGGATTATATAGAAAGATAGACCTTGAACTATTGATATAGTGCTCAGTCTTCAAGGATGAATTATATATTTCATTGTTATAGCAGGAATCATAGTCATCATAGTTTAGTTTATTTCCCAGTCCACTGAGGGATGAAGAAGGGTGTTAATCCAAAGAGAATGATTGGGCTCTGATGGTTGAAATGTTAAAGACCTGGGGTTAAACGAGAATTGGTTGTTTATTTGAGACCATGACATGTCTAGGCATCCTACGTATTATGATTATAGAAGGAATTAGATTCATCATATTTCATTTTATTGGGGATTACACATGAAAATTTCCATTTCCTTGGTAGATTCTTGCGGTACAAATGATATGATCATTGCAGCCCCCTAAGATCACGTGAGCTATGCTCAGTGTGAGAAATAAGGTATGGAAAATGATCAATATAACTACTTATAGGAGTAAAAATTATGTACTATGATAGGCCATTGGATGGTTAATATGGATCTTGGGACTCATAGAGGTATCCTACGTATCCTGGTTATGGAAGGAATCAGAGTTATTGTAGTTCCCTAGATTAGGGATTACACACTATTGTTTCCTTTTCCTTCATGAAATATCATATTATGTCACTGATCAAGTCTTATAAATTAGGTTTTCCCTTGTAGTTGGGGATTACACACTATGTATGGACAAGGTCATCAACCCTGGGATCCACTTTATTATTTGGCCTACTTTTTTCCCGACATGTGTAGATTGTCTTCTTGACATTACTTGTTTGTCATCTCAACATATTGTTGGATGTCTACCTGAAATTTCTGAAGGAAATATTATAATCTAATTGACTTATTTGAGGTACATCACTTATCTTGGATGGCATGTATATGTTTTTTGGCAAGATCATAGCTAACTCATCCAGATGAAATTACAAGATCGGTGTGGTTGACCCTAGAATCCATCACATGACCCCCATTGGAGTGTCTATAGGGTGATGCATGATAAAGATGAAACACTTATGGGGAATTATGAGAGTCAATGAAACATGTCTTAGACAGTGTCTCATGTCCTAACTGACATGTCTAAGGGACATCGTGAGGCATGACCGATGATCCCAAAGGGTGTCATAAGAGTTAGTTAACATGCTTGGGTGCTATCATGAGACTCAAAAGACATGTACTTGTGTCGTTATGTGAGACATGAAACACATATGAAGGAAATCTTGATACTTAAAAGATGAACTCATATAGTCTTGTGAGACATGGGTGGCATGTATGAGGGGAAACATGTGAGTTTCTTCAACATGTTTAGATGACTTCATATGGCCTAAATGGTATACCAAAAGAGCATCACGAGATCTAGGTGATGTGTCCCGATGTTGTCACATTTATTGAGTGATTCACATGAAGTGTATAAGGGTTAGTGTGTATTTCCTTCACATATTTCCCCCACCTTTAGTCTTATCTCTATCCTTTATATTGTGAATTCCTTAGATTTATTCACGGTAATTTTATTTCATATCTCGCATGATGTAGATTATGTGAACGATGTTCGTCGCGTGTTCTACTAGAAGTCCTTCGTAGGATCTATGAGTGATCGCATGGAGTTCTTTATTTCTTGAGCAAGATCACTTGGGATTTTCTATAGTGTTTTACTAACATAATACATACTAGTTGTGATATCAATAACTCAAATAAATCCACTCTAGAGTTCTTCTATCCATAGAGAGTCATGGTCTTGCCTGTAATCCAACCATTCATTTATTCATGGGTGGGGTATTTATTGGCCTCACCACCCTAGTTGTTTCCCACTTTTAATGGTCCATATCCTTTGAATCTTGGATGGAGTCGGTGAAGGGATTCGTCATTACGTGACATCGCGAGTCTCTATCATGGATCAGTCCATGTGTGTTGCCTGATTTTCAATGACGGAGAATATCTCCCACCGACATCTCCTTTATTGGATTATTTTCAATTAAGGGGTATTTATTGAATCATGTGGACATGTCAAGGGACTTTTATGTTATTGGGTTGACATGTCCAAAGGCCTTCATGAGATTAGGGTGCCTTTGTAAGGCCTTTACGAGATCTCAGGTGAATTTTCTAGGAACTATCATAAGATAAGGATGGATTTTCAAGGGTCCTTCATGGTATCTGATCAGATTTTTGGGGTATCTTGTGGGATCATGCTATAGAAATCCTTAGAATGTCATAAGAGTTTTACAACCACTAGAAGATTCTTCCTCGTCGCATTTTTATTTACATTATTTATTGTACAAAAGGTTAGGGAGTTCACAAGGTTACTCAAATTTTGTGAAGGACAATCGTTCTACCTATTAGTGATATATCACATGCCCAAATGATGTTATGTGGAGTTGTGTGATAATTTCATAGACAATTCCATCTATTCATTCTCATGTAGCCAAAGGGAGGTTCATCAAGATCTCCTGGTGTCTTGCGGATTGTCAGGGGTACATCATGTGATTTTTATGACAATGAGAGGATCTAGAATATTCCCTAAATATTTACCTTGTTTTATTATGAAAATGTTTGTGATCTCAAGAATTTTCCAGAATTTTTTCAAGGAAAATCATTCTCCCCATCGGTAATCCATCATATGAGTCTTATGACCTCTAGAGGCCTCTACCTTTTGGTTTTTTTACTCATATTTTTAAAGTACATTTGGATGGTTTATTAATTTCGTTCCAATTAAAAAACTACATGTCTTGGGGGAGCTTATTTGGCTGTTTCCATATGGAAAAATATTTTACTAAGAAACCTTCATGAGAGTAGAAGAACATGTCAAAGGGACTTCATGAGGTGTTTCACAAGCTGTGCACTGGACATGGTTCATTTACATGTCCTTATGACGGTCACATGATCATGTATATTTTAGAGGCTTACATGATCCATCGGTCTCGAAAACCATGTGATTCCTTTTTTTAATGGAAAATAATACTCATATAAAGATATTTGTTCCTTTACATATTTTTTTATGCTCATTTGGAGGGATTAAATATTGAAAATTTACTTTCTTTTTTGAACATGTGTTATACTCAAGTCAGTGAAACTTATGGAAACACAATATCCCCCACCATAAAATCAAGTTTTATTAATCCTCAATAATCATAAGATTTATATCTATTTTGTTTGATAATCCTGATCTTAGATCATCTATAAATTATCTAATATATTCTTTAACACATCTATTCTAATAATTGTTCGATCACCAATTTCAACCCACCATAATGATGAATAGAAAGGTTATCCAAAAAATACCTTATATGGTTCCACAGTTATAGATGAATGGTAATTTTTATTAAAATAAAATTCATCCAAGGATAAATTTAAACCTATTATACACCAAATTATAATATATATGTTCCCAATATGTCCTTTATAGATTGATTAGACCTCTCAATTTTATCTTTAATATATAGATAAAATTATGCACTAAGATGCAAATGAGTTCCAAAATCACATTACAATTATCTCTATATTTGATATTCAAACTAATAATTATGACCATATACAATAATTATAAGTGATCCATGTATCCTTAATATTTATTCCACTTGAATTTGGGAATAAATCTTAACTAAACCTTATTATGGGATTAGTAATAAATGGGTTGAATTCATCAATTGATCGAAAATTACCCAAACAAATCATAGCGTTTAGTTATAAGGGGTAAACTTATCATTAATTATATAGATATATATTCTCAATTACATTTTGGGATGTTCAATTGTATCATCAAATAAGATGGTAGTAGATGTTCTTCCTTTACACATTGACTAGTCAAATGTTACGACACATATCCCGTGATCATTCTCCTCATTCAAAAACATGAATATTGTAAATGAAACGAATTGTACATATTTCTAACTCAGAGATGTAATTTTATAGTTAAACCATGAAATTCACATATCACTTATTATTTCATGTCAATAATAACATATAAATGAAATCAAAAGGTGATTGGATGTTCCCCTTCTTCTAAACAACCCTTTGGTTCATCACCTTAAACAATAAAATCTCCCCTTGAATCCATTATAGGATCATGAAACTAAGATTATTTCGATTTTAATAGAAATAAATAAGATATTTCCATTTGATAAATATGGGATCATACATAAACTACCCCGAGATCAAGATTAAGACCCACATGTTATTCTATTGTTTCTCTACCTCACTCGCATAATGGGAAATATTTCTATTTGATTTTTAATTCAAGGTATTAACTACCATATTACCCTTTCCTTGGATATACTTGATCTCAAATTCATAGTTATAAAGATAATATTCCCATATCTTATATCTCATATTCATGTCCCTATATGATAAAATATACCATAAGATCTTATGATCCATATAAACCATGATGTTCACATGGAGAAAATAAATCCCACTTAATTTCAAATTTTATACCATTTCATTATGTTAAAGATCATGGATTAAAATTTTATTTTTCTATAATATAAATATTTAAAACCATGTGCAATAACTTCTTTTTTCCATCATCATCAAAAATACAAACCCTTATGTGAAGTATTACAGTAAACCTAAAATGGAATAACAAATTTTTGTTACATTATAATGGTTGAAAATTTAAATCTCTCCATAAATCCTTCACATGATACTTGAGATTTATTAGTCAAATCATAAGAATAAAACATATTTTTCAAATATATAAGTTGAATCACTATAATAAAAAAATTAAGCACTGCCCTTTGAAAATAATATTCCAGGCCAAAGAAACTATATAGTTGTAAAACATTATTTTCAAGGATTCTAAGATACCACTATTGTGATCATTTCTAGATCAATAACAACACCATAATCAAATATAACATAACCAATTAATTGGACTAAACATGTCCAAAAATGATATTTCAACATCTTCACATATAATTGATTCTTTCTATGTAATTAAAGAATTATAATTTTGAATTTTTTATATTCCCCCACTAATTTTTAATGAACAATAAAATCATCAAAAAAAAGCATAAATCAATCAAGATATGATAGATACCCAATAAATTTATTATATAAATTCAATTAGTGAACTAGTAACTTTATGTAGAATGATAAATTTTTTAAAATTTCTATATTAGTATCATAAAGTTGTATTAGAAATTTCTTCATCCTTTGGTGGAATCTAATCCTAAACCAATCATAATTCATTATTTGAAAACTAAATCACCCCTCTCAAATAGCCATATAAATATTCATTTTCAAAAAATGGTTATTGATTCGTCACCACCAATTGATTTAATTATATATAATAAACACAGAATCACCAACTAGTGTCCACATTTATAAAAAATAAAATGGGTTTTGTACTAGAGGATAAATTATACTTGGTAACACTTATGTAAAATATATAATATATTTTAATTATTAATTTTCTGAGCTCTATAGGTTTTATCTTGTATAATTTCATTGAAATAGATGATATTACTAGGTATATGTTTATACAAAACTAAATTTCTTTCTACTTATTTGAATTATAATTTGTTCTATAAAAACATTAATAAAATCATATACTACCCTAGGAAACTATTTCATATCTTATTAGGATTTGTTAAGTACCAAAATTTCCTAATGATATATGTTTTTCAATGGATTAATACATCTAGACCCATTCTATTGATACCATTCACCAATGAATACCATGAAATTCCCTTCCAAATTGGAAAAACCACCATTATATGATAACATTAAATAAAATATCATAGATAATATAACCAATAGAAACAAAAATAAATTTTATTTTTTTATTAGAATAAAAATAAAGTCTCATGAAACATTATCTTCTTCTACCACCAAATAATAACCATGAATTACTTAATTTAACATGAATAAACCCCCTTATAGAGGTAGATAAATCAAGTGGTCACTAGTGAATTTTAACCAATAATTATAACCATTTTACTAGTTTTATCATAATTAAAGAATGAGAATCACAAGTGTTGATCAAAAAAATATAAGATTAGATAATATACAAACCATACTTATCATCACCTTTAATCCCTCTAGTTCATATAATTTCACAACGTAGATTTGTTTATGAAAAAATAATCTTATATTTCATACCTTATACCTACCGTTTTCTCACCTCAGGTATACTCTTATCCCTTATAGATGAGAAACATTTTTGGGTTGAATCCTTAAAACACCACCCAATAGTGGTGTTCTAATGGGTCATCAATCATTCTACACCCAAACTGGTTGATTATCATATTATAGTTAATGGGTTTCACTATAAACTATCATGATACATAGCGTTCCATGCAAAATTCTTTGATAAAAAGGGCACAAAATTATAGATGATACATTCCACTGTATATATAACATACAAAACCCATATTTTTCTTAATGGATGTGAACCAAAATGTCATAAAAGATGATAATGAGTGGATGGTGGTTTCCTACCTCATAAACCCAATTATCCTATTAAATGAGAACACCTTCTCCTATATCCACCTTAAATCAAACTATATTGTCCTAATTATTTAATATAATCTATTATTTATAATATTTTATCAATAGATTCATTTTTCTTTTTCACTTTTGTAAGACATTAAAGTGAAACCACTAACATGATATTGAAATTTGGGTGTACCCCGCTCTAAATGTGATGAGATTTCTACTCCTCATTACATAAGAGATTTTGGGAATATAATAACAAACTCATAAAACTCACCACATACTCATATAGAATAACAGTTCCTAATGAATAGCTAGTAGATTTTATTTATCATCAAATTAATGAGTTTATAGTAGAAAAGCCTCCTTAAACTAGTCTCTAAATTAATTACATTAGATCATGGAGACATTCTCATCACTAATGAGAAGAAACCACTGATAATTATCCAATCCTCACAGAAAACTAATTTCTAATGGAATTATATGTCTTTTAGTCACATAAATTAGTATAAAGTTTATTTCAACCTCATATAACCATTTCTTTGTCCCTTAAGGATAATCCAATGCCTAAAAATTTGATAATTTCTATCTATAAAAATCTTGTAAGGTTATCCTATAAGACGCATTAGTATCTATATTTAGCCTTTAATGAATAATAATTGGTGCTTCACATTTTCATCATGATTATGGTGAAAAAGTAATTTGAATAAAATTTAGTACATAAATTTCATGTAAAGGAAATTTGAGTGTTTTATGTTATTAGTACCCTAAAGTTCTCCCCATAAAAATAATAATTTAATGTTTTTAACACACAACATCATGAACTGGTACAACATGTTTCATGAATCTATAACAATAAATATGCCTTTTGTAACTACATTTTCCCATAGAAAACATCCATATGTGATCAAAGTTATTTCTTTAAATCATAGGGGGCCTCTACATCAAGTATAATTTAACCACAATGATAAAATAATATTGTTCTTAGAAATTTAATAAAAATTCTTACATTTCCTACTCGAAAATCCATCCCAAACCTCACTATAATAATATTATTTCATGAATCTGTTCCATTGAAACCCCACCATGTGTTAGCAAAAAAATGATCATGACCCCTAAATATCACTTCCAATATACCATGGGTTAAAGAAAAACACTAAGAGTATTTTCACACAATTATGGGATGTAGTATCCTTAATAATAAATCACTAAAAAATAATATATTTTATCTAAAAGTATATATTAATAAAACCATACACTAAAAATAATAAATATGAATAATAATTAAATGAACTTTCATATAACATTAATACTAAAAATAAATATTGAATAAATACCATCAATCAATACCCTAATATAACTTAAGGAAAACATAATTTAAAATATAATAATAATACACCAATTTAAACACATGTAATGTGGAACAAACTACCACTTATAGTATTTGTACCCCATGTCATTATTAACTAAGAAAGAGCTGAAGAAACGAATCACATTATATTATGATCCATCCACCAATAAACCACTATCATTGGTTAAGATTAAATAAGAAAGGTATCTCAAAGTTTATTCTTGAACACTTAACACTTTTATTGTAGATCAATTTTTTTAGTGATTTAATTTTCACATCCACACAAAAAAGATGAAATTTGGAATATATAAGGTTGACCATTCAAAATGAATGGATATATCATTGGCATGGAATAGTATTATCCATTATCAATATATTTAATATAATCATTAAGTGGATTAAAACAAGTGAGGTTTTTCTATGAAACTCGTGTGTGTAAAATTGTATCTAGAAAATTCTAATGGTCTCCTCAATATAATTAACATAAATATTCAATGAAATAGTACAAGGATATTATATATCCAAAAAATCATCAAATCTACTGTAAATGGAGTCTCAAATAAATTTCTTCACTTCAATCACTGAATCTATGAAATTTAGAATCCAAACACATATTCCATATTCTTTAACTAGTATATTTTAAACTGTATATAAACCATTGACCTTAATACAACAATAATAAACATATTTTTCCACTATAAAATATTATTAGTGAATCTTTTTTAAAGAAAGACTTTATTAAACATAATAAAAATATTCCTCTTCAATAATTTTTGATAATCTATGGTAATACTTATTCCTAGGTGTCACTTATTATTTTATCTATCTTCTCCAATATTATATATAATTCATAAAATACCCTATATTTATCTTTCAAATTCTTAAATAGATAGTAACACCCTTCCTATTTTATTGAATTTAAATTTTTAGTTATAACTCAAGTAACCAAAGTAAGTTTCCAATATCAACTAATTTATTTTGATACATAAGATTAATATATCCCATTTTTTCAACATTGATATTCTTTTGCGACTTAAGGGATAAATTTGGAGTATTTGACGAGTCATTAGTAAAGATAAATTTATATATTAACTCAAATATGTAATCTATCATTGAGAATTGTATGGTAATATTCAGTATGGATGAATAATCAATAAAAGCAAAAAACTCATTGAAACTACTCTTAAACCATGAACAATAGATCTAAACATAACATAGACCTTTCTTATATTTTTTATAGATCAAGGACCAAGGACAAATCCCCATTTTTTTCATACTAGAATTAATCCTTAACCATTTCATCCTTCATACCAATATCTACATGATTTGACCATAGAATAATGGGTCCTCATTTTTATATAGACCACATTCAATCATCAAAAACCATGGTCTATAGTGGAAATTGAATTTTAAAAAAATCCCCTAGAGATAGTGACCTTTAAAAGAAATCATTTACTTACCACCAGAATCCATTTTAATTGAGTCACTCATCCATGATGTAGTTTTGGAAACACTATATCATAATTATTCCAACCTTATCTCTAAACTCAACACATTACCTTCAAACATCCTCTGTACTATTTTAAACATCTATATAGCAATCACCTCAATTGAATTTCCAAGATTCAGCAATGATTTAATATTATTATTGTTTTAATAAAAAATAAAACACCAATGTCACTAATTATATCAACTTCACTTTACCTTTAACTGATATCCCCTTTTATAAAACACACATCTCTTGGGAAAACATCACTCAAAATCATATTATTTATCACAAAAAAACTTACCGTTTAGTTTCTAATAAACCATTGAACCTAAATTACCCATAAAACCAAGAAATAAATCATTATTTTAATAATCTAAATCCTATCATATAAAACTAGGTGTAGGAAATTAGACTATTGGACAATAATTTCAAAGTTTTCCATAATAGTAAATCACATTAACATTTAAATTTCACTTATATTCTTGATTAATATTCTCAAAACTATATTTATACATGTTCAGAATAAACATTTTGCACACATACTCCACAAATATGTTAGAGAATATCACACATTTTCCATTCACAAACATAAACTGAAATCGTATCCTTATATGCACACACCGCATATGTATTATGAACTCATAACTTTCCCCTTTTTAAAAAATACCCCTAAATATATACCCCCCTAATAATAAATTTTTCAACCATTAATAATATATATATATATATGTGGATTTTTGTTTTTATATTTATCCCCCTTTTACAAAAAAATCATTGAACTAGTGAGAGTGGGGATGGGACACCTTGCCATGTCCTTGAGAATGTCAACAATGAATTCCCATCATTAACCTCAATTTTTTAAATTCATCCTTAGTTATCTTTTTGGTAAAAATATCTTCCACTTAATCATTAATGAAAACCTAATCCATCCTATTGAATCATTCTTCCACCATCTTTTTGAAAAAAATATTTACTAATATCAACATGTTTTGAATTATAATATTGAAGTGGACTTCATAAAATATTGGTATCACATTGATTATCACAACCCTCCATCAAAGGAAAAATCACTTCCACATTCAACTATCCATTTTGATTTGTTATCAAAATTAGTTTAGTTATTTATATAGTGGTGGAAGTATATTATGCTTCTACTTTACTAGTGGTAAAATAATTTTTCTTTTTTGTAAGTTATGTAATAAACTTTTATGCCAAGAAAATACTCTATAAGATATGGAATTCTGATGATCAATTCTTCTAGACTAATTCATATTAGTATATCTAAAATGATAGATCTTTCTTAAGTTTTTATATTTAATCTAAAATCTATAGTGGCTCTGATATACCTTTGAATCCCTTTTTCTACTATAAAATCATTATAGAAAAAATGAATTTTTTGGTTGTTTTTAATGGAAGTTTTCAAAAATGCTACAAAATAATTTCTGAAAAAAATTTGCCGCAGTTTTTTACAAATATCTAAAAAATATTTTTTTAATTTTTTAAAATTTTATATTTATTTTTAACGACGGTTTTTGAAAAACCACCATTAAATATTTATTTATTATTTTTATTTTTAAATATATTTTTTGTGGTGATTTTTTCAAAATAGCTACCAAATAATTTGAAAAAATATTAAATATTAATTTATTATTTATTATTTATTATTAATAATTATTTTAATTTTTATAATTATTAATTTTTTATTATGAACAATTTTTATTATTAATTTTGAGTTAATTATTAAATATATCTGATTATTAGTGAATAATTACTTCAGACGTAAATTAATTATTGGATAAGTTGAAAATCAATCTTCAGCATCCAATGACCATAACTTTTGATTTTGGTGTCCATTTTAGCTCCACATACAATCAAATCATAGATTGTAAAATGAAGTAAAATAAAATAAAAAAATAATTTTGTAATAATTAATAGAATAAAATTTAATTTTTTTTATTTGAAGATAAAAAATTGAACATCAACTCCAAACAGATATAACTTTTGATTTGAGTATCTGTTTAGGCTTCACAAGGTGTCAAATCAAAGCCTATGAATACCATTTTTTTTGAAAATATGATGTGATTTAATTTTAATTTAAGAGTATCTCTAAATTCTTGTGGGTTTGTATATGATTTTATTCCATGGACATACATTGCTATTGATTTTATGGGATTACAATTAGAAGTTTTCCCTCTTTTAGGGAATTTATTATATTTTAAAAATATGTTTGTATGTATCTATTTGTGTATGTATATACATATATATGTATATATTTCTATACATGTATGTATATTTTTTCTAATTTATATATATGTCGATAATTATTTAAAATTGTGTACAATTGTGTCTATGCATATATATTTATATCTATTTATGTATATTTTTTTTATTTATATACCTTTATAAATATTATATGTATTTATGCTTATATGTTTTTAATTATTATGTTGGTAAATATATAGATATTTATATTTTCTTATGATTATATATATATATATATTAATACACAATGATATATATGTGTGTATTTATATATATTTAGGTAATATAAATATGGTTTTTTATTTACTTACATAAATTTTGTTATATATATGTATATATATATTTACATCCATTTATATATATTAATATACATTAATGTATACTTATATACATTATGTTTGTATATATGTGTGTGTGTGTGTGTGTGTGTTTTTTCATTGGTGTGTGTGTGTGTCTGTGCTTGTATTTATATACATTTATAAAAATTTATTTATAATTATATATTTGTTTATGATATATATAATTATATTTAAATAAGATTATATGTAATTATATATAAATATATGTATATATTTACTATTTAATTTTAAATTTTTAATTTTTATTATTTAATAATTATTATTTTTATATATTTATTTAATATTTTTTATTAATTAATTATTAATTATATAATTATTATTTATTTATTAAATATCTATTTCATATTTGTTATATATTATTACATATTAATTTTTAAATCTTATTTCTTATTACTTATTTTTTTATTTATTTTTTATTTTTTATTTTTTATTTATTTTTTTCTTTGTTTGTTCTTTAATTAATTTATATATTTCTATTAATTAATTTTAAGGTATTATTTATTATTTGTTTTCATATAATTATATATTTATTTATTATTTATTTATTTCTTGTTTATTATATTCTAATTTAATAATCATTATTAATTTATTATTATTATTATTATTTATTATTTATTTAATGATTATTAATTTATTTTTAATTTTTTATAATTTTTTATTGATTAATAATTATCATAATATTTATTATTTATTATATATTTATTACCTATCTATTATATATTCGTTATTATTAATTATTTTTTTACTGATTGAGTTATTATATATTGATATATTATTTATTATTAAATTTCTAATAATTCATTATTAATTTATTTTTTATTTTTTATTTTTTATTTTTTATTTTTCATTTTTTATTTATTTATTCATAATTTATTTATTTATTTATTATTTATTCATTATTTATTCATTATTTAATTAATATTTTTTAGTTTTTATTTTTTATTTTATTATTTTTTATTTTTTGTTTTTTGTTTTTGGTTTTTGGTTTTTTTATTGTTTATTGTTTATAATTTATTAATCATTTTTTGTTACTTGATATATATTATTTATTAATTATTAGTTATGTATTTCATATTGGTTTTTTATGTATTATTTTTTTTATTTATTATTATTTTCCTTTAATATTATTATTTATGTATACATATTAATATGTATTTGTTTGTATATATATATATATATTAAATTCTATTTACTTATAGCGTGAAAAGCCTATTAGAGTAGTAAAGTATTTATAGAATAATCAAGTGTTAAGAGGTTCAAATCTCCAACAACACATATGTTTTGTAAATTTCTGCATTACATGCATGACATATGCATGCACGGTAAGAAAAATAATAAATAATATCTAAATAATAAAAAATAAAAAATAAATAAATGTGAAATAAATAAATAGTTATTTATTTATTTAAATACATAAATAATAAATAAAAAAATTCAAAAACCACAACAAAACAATTTAGTGACTATGTAAACTGCAAGTAAATGAAGTTTTTGGCATAGTGAATTTGATTCTTTATGTGAACTTTGATACCCTTCACATAATGTAATAAACTAAAAACATCTTGTCTCAAAGATTTAAAATAATGTATATTTTTATATGTTTTTTCAACTCCTTCAGATCAACCTCATTTTAGTATTTATCTTTGTAATTATGTTTTCCACTGAAATTGGGTAGAAACCGACTTATCATCCTATATTCAAAACACTTTCAGTGACTCTAAAGCATACATATATTAATAAATAAAAATATAATCATTCTCTTGATAAATTTCAATTCCTAAGAAGTAATTCATCTCTCCCAACATCAACATATCAAACATATTCTATATTTTAGTGGAAAATTATTTTCAACCATCTTCTTTATTTTCATTAAATATAATACCATCAACAAATAAAGTAACTATGAGAGGGACCTTCTCACCTTCTTTGATATATATGTTATTGTTCAATCTTCCTATCCAGAATTGTTGTAGATTTATGTATAATTCATGATTCAAATATCGTTCTCCGGTAACTTTTTTAAACCCATGCAATGCTTTCTTTAATGTATAAAAAAATCTCCAATAATCTATATTAAAAAAATCCATTAGGTTGCTTAATGTAAACCTCCTCATAAAGTTTGCAATTGAGAAAGGATAACTTTACATCTATTAAGAAAATATTCAATCTTCTTTGAGTAGTAATAACAAGTAATATCCCTATTGTCTCAATCCTATCAACTAATGTAAATATCTTATCAAAGTCAATGCCTTTAACCAGAGAATTTTCATTGCAAAAATGCCTTTCCTTATTCCTCATCACCTCACCTTTATAATTTAACTTGTTATAGAACACCTACTTTGTTCCAATAATTTTTTTTATGAGTTTCGAACCAACTCCAATGATTTATTCTTTTTAATCTAATCCAATTCTTCATTCATAACATGAATTTTATTAAAACCATAGCAACTATAACACACCCTATGAGGGAGGTAAATGAAGATGTGGATTTATTTTTGACATTAAAATGATCACATTCAATCACATAGATAAGAAATCCAAAAATATAAAATAAATGCACCAATATTGTGATTTTACTTAGTTCACAACTAAAGGAAACTCCAAGGTGCATACACCTAGAGTGTGTCAATGTACTAGTGGATTTGACTATACATTTCATGTGATTATAACGTTTTAGGAATACACAATATTGATCCAATGGAAACTACTATATTTTCCTATTTACTCATTACATCAAGGAAGAGTTATAAGAAAAATATATAAAACAATAGTCACTCGCAATAATCTTCACCATATTATCACCACCAAATCACCATGGGTGTTATCATTATTCTCCAACATTATTCTACCAATTCAAAATATTAAATCGAAATCCTCACTAGTATCAGCTCCTTTCCTTTTTTAGATGAATCAATTCTCTCAAAAAGTAAAATGTTTTCCACTTCCCCCAATTTATTCAATTAAAACTCCCAAATCACCATCTTCAAATTCACTACATGTTAGGTGCTTATTATCCCACCCAACTGTCTATAATCTATTAATTAAAACGGACAAAGTAAAAGGTAATATTATTTAATTTAAAGAATATTTTAAATTTGAAAACAATATCATAATCACCACATCACAATATTACTCCACTTGTATTGGAAAGATCCACCTAAAGCAACACCATACAGTGACTTAATAAAACCCATTGTGATATGATTATATATCAATTGAGGATCCAAAAAATATAGTTGAAATATATCTTCAAACACTTTTAAATTCAAGGAATGAACATCCATATATCTTGATATCTTGGACAGACTATAGATTGGTTCTCTTGGTTTCGATGTGGTATATTATTTATCCTTATGTTACACCAAATTTTCACAGCCCTTTGTTGATTCATTGAATTTTCCATGAATTTATAGTAAACCATTATTTGATCATATATAACACAAAATTCTGATTTATTATACTTTCTAAGGAATGAAACATAAACCATAGATAACTAGAGTTACAATAAAAACCCAAGGGGTATCCTCTATGGTTTGAATTGTGTCTATGCAGTATGGCTCATACCATTATGGTCTGACTGGAAATTATCTCCCCAAGTTACTCTTATAAAAACCCCTTCATAACATGATCTCCTCCATTAAATTTTGGTTTAGTCCTACTTTAAGTGACTTACATAAATTATCCTCAAATAATTTCCAACCCTTTCCATGGATCCTTTTATTCTGAAAATATTTAAAACAAACACAATATATCTTTACAAGATTTAATATTCTCTAATGGTACCAAAATTATTCCCTTTGGTTCAAAGAATATCCATCATTGGGTTTTTTGGAAATCCAATGTGTCTCCATTTAACATAGTGAATTTTATATTTATAAAAATAAAATAATATTATAATATCTATTTTAGCACTCTAAATCTATGTGAGAAATTATTAGTATAGAAAAACAGTTTTCAAAAGATAATTTTGTACTAACCTCTTAATATTAGCTCTACAAACAACTTTTTGGAAATCCAAGAAACATCATTATACCCCCTTGTATTTTTACTTCATTTTCATCATCGTAGATTAAATATCACCATTTCTTCCATACTAAAAAAATCCCCCTCAATGTTAGACTCACCCTGGAGATGATAATTCTACACTAACTTTTCTACCCCTTTATTTTCATTTTGTTGATTACTAAAATTCATTAAAATTAACTTGCCTCTCTTTATTTATCTTCTATATAAAATAGATGTATTTTTAAACTATATAATCTAAGTTAATCATTGAAATTATATAGATAGAGGGAATTTTTTCATCCTCCTTAAGTAGAGGGTGGTGGTTGAACATCAAGGATCAAACGATTCCATTCAAATGCAAGTGTAACCCATGGTTTTTTGAAAATTTCTACCGCTTGTTGATTTTTTCTGACACATTACATAATGATCATTCATTTATCTACCTTATCTATAATAAAATGATATATAATTCTTATATAAATCTTTTTATAATGTTGTACGGTGTTTTTCATTAATTTAATTTCACTATTATTATCATAATGAATCATCATAGACAGTTTAACATCATCACCAATATCCTATAGATACTTCTTAATCCATAATACATAAGTATGTTTTTTTCATTTTAAATATACAATAATTTATCAATTTTTTGATATTTTATAGCATAATTTTTACTAAGATAGCCAATGAACTTACTTATAATGAAGAATTATCAATTACATGTGTATTTTTTATCCACAACATCTCCCGCTGAGTCTGAATATGAATATTCAATCAATTAATTTTTTTATCCTACATTAAACACCAATATATCATTCAAAATACCTTGAATATACCTTAAAAGTTATTTCCAATTAATAATATGTTCTTACTTTTGACTAATCTAAAGTCAATTTTCCCGAAAAAAAGGAATACACAATGTCTATCCAAGTCATTGTTAAATAAAAAAATAAATCATCTTCTATTAATGTATAAGATCAACCATCCTTCCTTAATCATGTTTTATAATCTTTTTTTTATATGTAATTACTTTTTAGTTAGGTATTAATTCTTGAAAATCAAACCTTTTTAGTAACACCATGAAATATTTTTCGTAGGAGATAAAAGTGTAATCTTATTTTTAATTCACTTGTAGATCTAGAAAATATGCAAGTTCTTAGATTGTCAACATCTCATACTCTAAGCTCAACAAGGTTGAAAAAATATCCCCGGATTTATATTTATTTTCATTGAATATGATATCTTCAATATAGATGAGTATCATGAACTACACTTCCTTGGTTGATTTCACATGGAGGATGTCATCAACACCACCTCTTCGAAATTCCAACTTCTTTAAATAAGCATCCCATCAAGAATACATTACATGAGGTGCTTCCTTCATACTATAAAATTCCTTATTTAATCTATACACATATTATTTATCTTCATTGATTTAAATACCCACTGTTTTTTCAATTTACACTTCTTTTATGATTGCTCTATTCAATGATATTGTCTTTATATCCATCTGAAAAACAATAAAGGCTATTTGAAATGCCACTACTAAAAAGAGTCTTATTGAATCAATTATTTTATCTAGTATTAAATTATCTTCCACATTTATACATTCATTTCTATAATCTATCTTTTACACTGATATTTCTTTGTTCCAGACCATCTTTCTTTGTTTTTAGTATTTTTCATGAAAATTAATTTACTGATTATGATGTTGTAGTTATATGGACTTTTCACAAGCTCCCATGTCTTATTTTTCTTTATAAAATCCAACTCCTTGTTAATTTATTAGACCCATAAATCAAAAATTTCATATTATTTGAATTATTTTGGATCTACTTGACATAATAGATCATTTTTCTCTACAAACCACATATTTTGTGTTTACAATATAGCCATTTTTTCTCCAATTATATTTAACTCATCCTTCTAAGATCTTATTATATTTATTTGAAACATTTTTCAACTCTCTTTAGAATCATTTTTGTACTTATATTTAACATTATAAAAAATTTCATGTGTTGGGCTATGTAATCCCCCCAAATTGGTTTTTAACTCATATTGTCCATTGGAAATGTCACCCAAATCTATATTTCTAAATTTAATTACAACCTTTTCAAAAAAAACTTATAAATCATTTACCTATTTTATTATTTACATTGTTTTGAAGTAATTATAGGCCTTACTCATGGTTGAGTATCCAAATAAGATCCCTTAATCCACCACATCTATATAATTTCCTTGGTTTCCATCATTATTTTAGATGTAACATTTTCCTTCAAACACTCGAAAGTGTTTCAATGTCAGATTCCTTCCATGTCAAATTCTATCATGACTTGACCTCCCTAGGGTGTGAACTTGGTTATTTAACCCCAAAGGTCTTTGGTAATACCTTTTTTTACATCATAACACATTATAGGTTATTACCCACTAGAGTCACTTATCAAACTAATGTCTATCCACACATACCAACACATGTTATTTTTGTGTGATTTTTCCACACTCACACAGACCTTAAAAAAATTTTAAGGGGTTCACCCATCATAAAACTACTATTTAAAATTTTGATTAACTATGGGTTTTTAATCATGAAAGATCTCAAAAACAAATTTATTCTTTATTAACATGGGTAGAGACATATAGATTTTTAAGTCTCAATTGTTCTTGGCTATTATACTCCCCCCCACTATTAAAGCAGAATACCCTTATTTTGAACCACACACCTCAAAACAAAGTAGTTATAATGAAATTACCTATGGGTATTGGCCCTAATACTATTTTTTGATACACCATCGTTGGCCATTATATCCAATCCAAAGAGACACATGACCTAAAGTTAACATATGAATACACAAGAGGATTATAACTAGCAGTAAGGGCCAGAATGGAACTTTGGGAGACTGTTCCCTCAAATCAAATAACCATCAGAGTAAAACAATAACATAAGAAATAATAAAAAGGTATTAAGTGAAGGAACACATAAAAAATTATTGGTAATTACCAACAACAATAAACAATTAGAATAAATAATAACATCATCTCATCAAATATCATAGTTTCATTCATTAACAAGTACTCAAATCAAAATTGATCCCCATATGTGCCGGATCAATATATATGAAATTAACAAAAAGAAAAAATAATAGTTGAGGCATCTTCATAAAATATCATTGAATATATCATGTTATTAACTTAACCCCCATTTACAAGCATATATTCAATAGTCTATCATAGGTCCCTTTCCTTTAGTTGGATCCCTAACCATAATGTTTTCACATTCATCAAGATGCTCCTGTAGAGTGTGAGTAAAAACCTAATAGGAACCACCAATATTCTTTTAATATAAGTAATGAAATGATATAAAGTTATATGTATACAAAAAAATGAAATTAATAATAAAATACTCATCAAGTTATCAAATGATAACTAGTTCCCCAAAAACTCCCAACCATACCTAATTTATTCCCACACTAGAAGTAAGTGTCTATTAGAATCTCAAATGAATTCTAGTACACTACTAGTGACTTTTTCCTTTAGGTATGGAATCATTTTACACACATGATCAATCCATTCACATTCAAGTTAGGTAACCTCATTCATGATTGACCCATTTATTCTCACTCAAGGGAGGTAACATCATGTCCCAAGTCACACTTTATCACTAAAGGTGCACCCAAACCTCAAAAATCACATAGTTTAAAAAAATAAACAAAAAGATTCAAAATTCATCACAATCAAGGGGAATTGTCATTTGAAACCCTATTCAACTCCACCAAGTCATTCTAGGCTTAACAAATCTTTAACATCTCTCTCAAGGTCTATCATTCCATGTATACATCCCTTATATCACCCATAAACCAAAGTGGGATCACCACTTTAGTCAACTCATATCCCGTCACTCCCACTCTAAGGGGATAAACACACCATAACAGACCTACCAAATAACTTTGATACCAATGTGATAGTTTACATTGGACTAAGCCTCCCCCCGCATGAAATTTAATAAATACAACTTCATATAAATTCTATAAAATGGTAAATACATCCTACCTCAAGAATTTCATAGATCAATTTCAAATAAACACAATCTAATTCAATACTAACAAACCAAATACATGAAATTATCCCCAAAATTCTCTAATTATGGTTATATAAAGATAAAACAAGATATATAGTATAAAGAATTATTTAAGGCATAAAAAATCTTATACTCATTAATAAGATCCTTCTGCAAAAAATATAACTTCAAAAGATAAATAGATGAGATGGAGGGAGCCAAAATCATCAAGGAATAATAACTAAGGTCTCCTAGTTCATGTAAGGGTTGGGATAGATAGAGTAAGAAGTATATAGTGTACTTTCTTGTGGAAATATAATGTTGTAACTTGTTAAAAACCACCTAGTGACATGTTTGTGGTGCATCCTTTAGGTCATAACATGAACTATTGTAGACAAAGGTGTCTCCCCACTATTAAAACCATTGTGCTGTAACCCCCAAGTATCATTCCCTAAATGATGTCTATAATATAATTTCAACTACATGGTTGGTTTGGTTCTCCCAAAACCACTCCCAAGCCATCCCAATCACTTAAAACATCAAGGAATCATCACGATACAAAATAAAAAATGAAATTTCAACATAAACCACTATTAATTTTATGGGAATTACATATTTCATATGGTTTACTCCCCTATATTTAACTTAGAAATTCCCAATTTTATGCTAACACCAACAAAAAAATTATTCCATCCAATAGTGTTAAGAGATTATACTCTCAATGAGTATAGTTTTTCTATATTATTCACCATCCTATTTCTTCATTCCAGGAAAATATTATTGGGGGTTTCCTCACAAATTAAACTTATTTCTAAATTATATTATTCTCCAAGTATTTTTCCACCTGAATGGAAGTATACTTTTTTCTATTATCGTATCACAAAATTCCAATCATTCCCCCAAATTTAATTTTTATCTTTTCTCTAAAAACATTTAATGCATTCCATGACTTCATTATTAGACTACATGAACATGATAAAACCCATTATAATATAATCATCCACAAAACAAATGATGGAAAACTTACCATATATTTTGGATATGTCATTGGACTACACAAAAGAGTATAGATTAGGTTAAGATATTTTTTACCCACATTAACATTAACTAGTAGAGATTTCCCACCATA
This sequence comes from Viscum album, assembly GCA_963277665.1. Taxonomy (NCBI): domain Eukaryota; kingdom Viridiplantae; phylum Streptophyta; class Magnoliopsida; order Santalales; family Viscaceae; genus Viscum; species Viscum album. Next base: position 508,832,946 of record OY728142.1, on the reverse strand, counting down.
TTAAAGCTCATAAATGACTCATATGACTTATCTTGGTCACACATTTTATTTTTAATATCTATCAAATCCATAAAATTTGGTAAATTCACCATGATTCATTATTGTATATTTTCTAGACTATGATGCCAAAAACCATTCTCCTCTTTCAATATAACGACTCAGGTATTCTCTTTATTATACATATGATATTGATTTTTTTTCATTCCTTCAATTCTTCACCAATAAATCTTTAGTCTTTAAATTGATTTGGTATCCCTTATTTTTTAATATGACCTCAAGAATCAACTTTCATAGTTAGATCAGGATCACAATATTGTGTCAAATACCATTGATATAGAGATACTCTATGTTTTTTCAACTGTTATTTAGATATACTTTCCTTTTTAATTTTATTTTTAAGGCTCTTTAATTACCAAACTAAACCATACCATCAACTTATCCATTATAATTTTTATAGAGGTTCATATTTTTTATAATGTGGGATGGTCACCAACTATCATGGATCTAGGTACTACAATTATTTATTATTTTAAGAACAATTTCAACTAGGATATCTTTCATATTGTTCTTATTTCTTCCTATGATAGAACTAATTGATTTTAGATATATGATGATCTACTCTATTTCTCTTAGATTTTAGATATGTAATCATATTATTCTTATTTCAATAAAGAAAATATATTCTCCAATAGAATTATTTTTATGGGTCTTCCCTCCTTTCTCCTTGATCCTTCATATAAAACATTTTCATTCTGTCATTTCCTGAAATCCATAGATTCATGGCCAAAATTAGTGAAATAAAAACAATATAAAATTAAATAAATTATTTTTTTAGGAGGGGGATATGATTTCACCCTCTATTACAAACTTTCATGTGTTTCTAATTTTAAATAGATTTATGTACCTTTACAATAATTAATTTTTTAACTAGAATAACCACAAAATTCTCAATTAAGAATGGGGAATATCTTTTTCACATATCTTCACATGTGGTCGACCTCAGAGTATCTATTTAGATTTTTATTACCTCTCATTAGTTGACAGTTATTATCTAAATTTTTTTCATTATGCCTTTAATTTTCAATCCATGAATTGAATTTTTTCCTTCAAATAAAATTCCACTTTTTCCCATGTGATTGATTATTTGGTTATTTATCACTTTCTCAATGCTATGTATTCATAGAACTTTATTTTAGTTACTCACATGAGATATTTAGAAACTATAGATTCTTATTTGAACAACAAATTCTTATTTTATGTTTTGAGTTTCTTTTTAAGATAAACCACTTACTACTCATGATACTCATCTATATTTTTCAAGTCCTTAATTTAAGTATTATGAACACTAATCACCTTATATTTTTATTATATATTTATCATGAAGTCACAAACATCTCTATATATTTCTTTAACATCATATTTTTCTTCAAAAAACTTATCTAATAGAGTTATTTCATATTCTATTTGGTCAACATACTCTAATTATTATTTTATGAAACCAAAAATATTTATATCAATATTTTTTGTATATAAAGATCTTGAAGTAATCCTTCAGGTTTAACCTTTATGTAAAAAACACCAATAATTTGAGTTTATTATTTTTTTCATATAGTTACTTCTCTATAGTTTTCATCATACGACCATTTAAATCTAAAATTGATTTGGCTTCATCATCTTCGAAGCATGCATCATCTTCATCTGATTCATTATTCACCAATATATTATATTGAATCATATTTCCATATGTGTTTATAGATTTGATGTTTTTTATGGGGTATATTCCTTTAATTTTTTTTGCATACATTCACCTTGGACTTATCATATATTATTCCTTATACATCTCATAGAAATATGACAAAATTTTACATAATTAAATAATTTCAATGCTATCATTCCTTTAAACCTTCTTTATATTGATCTAGATCTCCAAAAGTGATAAGATCTCATCAATGACATATTCATATAAATCATTATCTTTATAATATAAATCTTCTTAATGTATTTGAATTCTGTTTCACTTGATATGTTTTTGAATTCTTGTTTTGGTTTCACTTTTATCTTGTAATCCACTACTTCACTAAGAAAATCATCTTGAGCTAAATTCTTGGGGTTTCCTTCTTTATGTTTCAAAATCATTGTATTATATAATAGTGGAAGTATCTATAATAATTTCCTTACAATATAAACACACTCAATTTCATCATCAGGCCCATGAATAGTATTGACTACTTTAATTAAACTATCAAATAAACAATCAATATTTTTTAGTTAGTCTCATATACAAATCATCAAAACTATTGTGAAACCCTTATAAATTCATCTCTTTCAACTTGTTTCCACCATCATAAATGTTTTAAATTCATTCTCAAAATCATTTTATATTCATATAAATAATCAACTTCATGTATATCCAAATTTATAATTCTACAAATAAATTATTTCATTCCATTTCATTGGAGTATAGAAATTTTATATTTTATTCAATAATTGAAAACTTCGTAACATAACTCATGTGTATTACATGAATTAATAATGAGTTAACATCAAATATTAGTTATTATTAATCTAACCTCATTCTATTCATTGAAATATGAAAACATTAGACATTAAAAAATATAACTCATTTCCCATTTACTGTGTTCTCATTTCCAATGATCTACCACTAGAATATTTACCAATAACTACCATGTGTACCTAATAACACTTGTTGCAACCAACACTTATCAAATGCATCCTAAAATTAATGTTAGTTAGGGTTTTTATTTATTTAAAACTTAAAATTACAATGAATATTTTTCCTATGTTATAAAGAACATATAGAACCTATCATGAAAAATCACATAGATAAAGAATCTGAAAAATTAAAATAAATGTCTCCACAAAAAAATTATACATTTTTCACCATTAAGGGATACTCTAAGAAGAATATACCAAATGTGTTTCAATTTCCTAGGGTATATCTATAATTGTTTTATGTTATTACAATTGATTCTCCCAAGTGTTATGTTCGACTAAGAAGGGGGGTTAAATCAATTGCTTTCTTTTTTAATATCCTTAAACCTAAAGATAACCTCTATGATTTAAAAGAATATAAATCATCTCAATATTTTATCTAACCTTTATTTGTTTGGATATGAAATGAAAAATAACATATGGAATAAATTTTTTTATAAGTCTTGGACCCAATTTGAGAGCCTACACCATTTTATGTTTTGTTATTATTTGACGCAGTAAATTTTCACTATTATCACAAGCATTGTAAATAGGGATAGATTATTCTTAACCCAACATAAAAAGGGAAGTAATAATCCCCAACCAAAATATTTCTTGTGAAATAATTATCCATAACACAAAAGTATATCTAGATATTATGATACAGGATCACTCTAGTCATAGGATCTTCTCAGAAACCAAACTGAGTCAAATCATGTTTACCCTTGGCTTCCTCAATAATAATGATGACCTTCCTCCAATCCTTTATAATAGTAAAACTTGTATTCTACAGATAGGTTCAATTTACATAACATGTGGTCCAAAAATTTAGCTAGAATAAATTAAAAAAGTATGGTTCTTAAACTTAGTGATTTTCTAGATATTAGGCACTTCCTCCCTATCTCATAAATCCTATAAGATCATAGATATTATAATTTTAATTCATTAATAATTTAGAACTAGTAGGTAAAGATCTCAATTTCTTCTTCTCTCTGAGAATCGACATAGAGTTATACCTGAACTAGTCCATTATATGTCCAACTTTATTCCAAAAAATAAAATATAAATATTCATAAAACTCTGTGTCTTAAACTTACATTAATTCTCAATTTAATTTCAATAAATTATTCAGAGACATTAGAGTCAGTAGTCTTTATCAAATCTTCTATTAATCTCTATGTTAACAATATTTAAGGATCATATAATTCTCATTTTAAATCATGAATAAATATTTATGAATTTTGAATGACTGATGTCCATATCAGAATCATCACAATGAATATGGCTTTACAAATAAAATATGAATTATAATAGTATATTATAGTCTTCAATCATCTAGACCTCAAGCTTCTAATTTTACCCCGTCCATTAATAATATGGAATATATATCCATTTAGTCCTTGAAATATCACTAACATAAATCTTTAAATTTTTTTGTTTCAACTTCCAAATATCCAAAAAAAAATCCAAACTATAGATTTGGGTATCTCTTATTTCTAACATTAGATCATTTATTATTTTGATAATCTTATCATTTGATTTTTAGGGCTTTAGAAATCACTTCTTTATACTACAAAATGTTATGATTTTGATGTCTTCTGGTCATTCTATATTACCATCAATACATCTTAAACTCTCGTTCTTCTTAAATTATGATAATCAACTTCTATAGGTTTCAATGTGTATTTTTTTACCACTTTTGGATTTACTTCATCCAATGTGATCAGTAATATTGACTACTCCAAATTTCGATCATTCATTTTATTCATGATACTTCAAATACATCCACAACTTCCATTACTTAAACTTATAACTACATCTTCTATAATATTATTCTTTTATACTTCAATGCTTATGGACATATCAAAATATTGTCTTTTTAATACTTTTTTATTTTCTAGGTCTTAGTTTCCTCAAACTCCTTTTGTTGATTAAAACTTTTTAACACCACAACATAGGTATAATGTAATATATTTTTCATATATATATATATATTACATAAAAATAAAATAATATTGATTACACAACATAATAAAACCACTCCTGGACTGTATATGTTTACTGTATTTAGATACTAGGATACAAAAAAATGGTTTATAAAACGTCTAAATTGTCTCTCACTTATTCCATCATTTCTAGAACCATTTTAAACACATCATACATAATACCCTTCTTCAAATCCTGAGGAAAAGAAATATAAGAAAGGGTGATATCAGATACTCAGTAAGGGTAAACTAGGTAAATATCAATCATATCATAATCATAATACATAATAACATAAAAATTACATTTGAAAATTATATTCTACATATCAAAGATCACAATATCATGTCATGGGATAAATCATAGAAGTTCATTGAAGAACATTTTACAATAGAGCATAACATAAGACATGGTATTTTTGGAATACACATAATCATAGAAATAATTTCCATATTATTCAAGGCTTCTTTCTAAGACCATCATAGTGGACAAAGTACTTTACTAAACTGAGTTCACTCATCATTCTAGCTTTGTGTTACTGAACCAGGTTTACTTCTCGTTCTATCCCTATATTACTGAACTGAGATCATTTCTCATTCTATTCATGTCTACCTCATGAGATATAAATATTTACCAAATGTATTGGAGGGAGATAGAGGTATCCCCCATCACATAATGAAAACCATACATATTTTTTCCACAATAACATAAACTATTCATTATATTATAACCCATGAAATGAAATAGGTTTCATAAAAATCATTCAATCATAACATAACCCATGGAAAAAGAAATGGGTTTCATAACATTAATTCCATCATAAGCGAAAATCATCCATATGAATAATATTGATATTATCCTTAAAAAATATTCCAATTATACCATAAGTAACATTGATATATCACTTGAAAATAATTCTTGTGGAAAATATGATTTTTCTTTGAAAACATTTTCTTTTCTTAAAATGACTCAAAATTTTAAAAGAAGAAATTATCATTGAAAATAAACTTTTAATATTGTAATTTAATCTTCAAGGCATTATGGAATCATATAAGCATAAAAATATATTCATTCCATATAATTTAAAAAAATTATTCTCATAATTCTTCAAAAAAAGTAAAAAAGTACCTCCTCAGGAAAACAACAAAAGATTTATTTTAAAACATTTAGTAAAACTTCACACATTGGTAAAAATAAAATTCACAATTTTATAAGAATATTAAAAATATTTTAGAAAAATTTATGAAACATGGACATAAAAAATAAATATTCCTCAATAGATACTTAAAAAAACTTTGGGTTTAATGATTCCATTATTGGAAGAATTAAGACTATATTTCATTCAGTTTACATCTCTATTCTGATTAATAGAACTCCTAGAGGTTTTTTTAAATGTTCTAAAGGTGTAAGACAGGGAGATCCCCTTTCTGCCATCCTTTTTGTTATTATTGAGGATTACCTAAGTAGGCTCCCCAATAATCTGGTTAATCAAAGTAAGCTTAAGCCTATTCAAGTTTCCAGAAATTTAAATGCCCCTACTCAACTTTTATATGCTGATGATATTATTCTATTCCTTAAAGGGGATCAAAATAATATTCAAGTTTTCAAATAAGCCATAACTCACTATGAGGAAGTTTCTGGTCAAGCTATATCCTGGAATAAATCATATATTTTTTTGGAAAGAACTTTCCTGTTAGAAGAAAATCTACCATTACCACTTATCTTGGAATAAAAGAAGGTCTCTTACCTTTCTCCTATTTAGGTGTTCCTATTTTATGTGGTAGACCCAAATCTAGACACTTTTCTAATACCATTGATCAAAATATTAACCAACTCTATAATTGGAAAGGAAAATCCCTATCTATGACTGGGTGAATATGTTTGGTCAAATCCACCATTGTTTCTAAAATGGTCTACTCCCTTATGATTTATAAATAGCCCGTTGGCATCTTCAAAAAAATTAATACTTACATTAAAAACTTCATTTGGACAGGAAGTATTTTTGAAAGGAAGCTTGTCACTATTCCATGGAAATATTTTTGTAAACCCCTTGATAAAGGTGGAATTGGCATAAAAAATTTAAAGTTTTTCAATAGCGCTCTTCAGGCCCGTCTAACTTGGCGTATTGTTAATTCTACTTATAAAGCTACTGAATTTTTGAACCATAGATTCCTACATAAACTTTTAAAAGGGAATTTAAATTTCATTTACTCTTCAATCTAGAAATCTATCAGATACTCATACCATAGTATCATGTAAAATGCTAGATGGATGGTCAGTGCTGATTCTTCCATTAATTTTTGGGGTCACAAATGGTGTGGTAACCCTATGATATCACTGTTACCACCCAATGTTATTCCTAATGATACTTGTCAGTCTATAAAGGATGTCTTACAATTACATAGACATGATCTCCCTGATAATATTGTGCAGATTATTGATAATCATTCCCTTTCTTCTAATGGGGACTTCCTTGTTTGGGAACCTGCTCCAAATGGCATTCTAGACTCTAAAAACTATTATAAGAAAAACTTTTCTGATTATGAATCTAATTATCTATGGGTGAGTCATTTTAATAATCCTTGGATTAAACCTTCAAGGCACATCCTTATTTGGAACATTGCACATAATAGATTGCCTACTCAAATTACTCTGCAAAAATTCGGCACTCAACTTTGTTCTAAATGTTTCTTGTGTAATCAACACAGGGAGGACGCTGATCATCTTTTTCTATCTTCTGCAACGGCCTCTGCCTTATGGAATTATGTTTTTGAATTATTCAATTTCATATGGATCTTAACTGACTTTATTTCTCTGTTTTTAAAAAAATTTATTAGACACGAATCTTCTTTACAGGTTAAAAATATCTTACTTGCGGTAGTGGCAGAACACCTGCATGAGATCTGGTACGTTAGAAATGATCTTATTCATAATAATCACTCATTTAGTCTCAATCTAGGAAAATATCAGATTCTTATTGTGATTTATGAAGCCTCCTTAATTCAAAAAGACTGTTTCAACAAATCAGTTGGTGACTTTGAGATCCTTCGACATCTCTGTGTTCTTGGAATCTACCCTGATCCAAAAAGCTCCTTTGAAGTATTCTGGCGATCTCCGATGACGAGATGGATCAAAGTGAACGTTGATGGTGCTTCTAAAGGCAATCCAGGACCTTCCAGTTGTGGTGCTATCTTCAGAGACTCAGTTGGCTAGTGTCAGGGTTGTTTCTATGATGGATGTGGTCACTCTTCATCTTTGGAGGTGGAAATTCTTGGAGTCATTCACGCTATTGATTTTTCGCTTCAAAGAGGTTGGAGAAAGCTTTGGATTGAAAGCGATTCCACCACAATCATTCATGCCATCTGGAATGGAATAATTCATTTGGGCTGGACGCTCACTACACGCTGGATGAATTTCCTGAAGACGCTCCATGGTATTGATTACATTGTTACTCATGCCTATCGTGAAGAGAATGTCGTTGCTGATGCTCTTGCTAACAAAGGAGTTCATCAGAGCATGAATTGGATGGACACTCTGCCAGCTGATTTATCTTATCTTTTTTATAGAGATTGTAGAAAAATACCAACTTTCTGACTCTTGTAACCTTTTTTATTAATAAATTGTGCTTGGGTCTTTGGCAAAAGCATTGCCTTTAAAAAAATAAACAATTCTGAATAAAATGATATTGTGAATTTAATCCTTACCTTATGTCTAATTTCATTTTTAAATATACAAAAAACATATATAATGGTTTAAATAATGTTACTAATTTATATATTATCCATATTTATAATTATTATTTCATACATGATTATCTTATTACCCTTTTGTTATTAATATTTCATTATTACCCTTCGTTTGGGTGTTAAATGCTTCATTTTTCAATGCATGCTTTGTCATAAAAGTCATGATTCTTTATGAATAGGATATAGTTACATAATTTATTGAATTATATTAACATAATATATATATAATATTTATTCATTATATACATTTATATAATCATTTTTAAATGTGATCTTGGAGAATGAATCGCATCGCGTCGTGGAGACAATAGGTTGAACGTATGCACAAGTGATGATATAATTACATAAATGGTGAAATTATTTGTAAGTGGATGGTATATATATTTTTATATAACCAATATAATGTTATAAGTATCATATATATTTATTATTTCCATCATTATACCCATCCATGTATGGTGGTGATTAAAAACAGATTACACCACATATTAGAGATGATAAGTCGTTCGTACGCATGTGTGGTACTTTCATTTTTCATAGGATAGATAAAAAGTGAAATTTGGATGTTACATAATCATAATAACATATAAAAATATATTTTATACTATATTTATTACTTTATAATCATAATAATTCAGGAAGAGTAAGTAGAAGAAGAAATAATCTTGAAAGAGTCGGTGAAGGAGATTACCTCTTCTTTGGTGAGCTCCATATTGATATCCTTTTAGGGACACTAGAGATGGTATTTTGAGAATACTAGAACCTCTATAATGTTACTAGAAATGTTGATAAGTAAAATTATTAGGTTATGGTAAATATTCAAGGCTAAGAGGGATGTGAATAAGTGAGGTAAGAGGTTCTCTTTTATAATTGAAGTGAGGGGAACTTTTGGAATTTCTGAAAATATTAGTTTATAATAATTTTAATATCAATAAAAATACCTCTAAAATGAAATGGGTTCAAATATAAGATTATATAATGTTTTAATTTCATCAACCAATATATTTTTGATAAGTTTTTTTCCTTTTTTATACCTTATCCCTTACTTAACATATTTTAATTTTAACTAAGGTAAAAATATTAATATTAAATTATTTTAAATTTTACCTATTTAATGTTAATTAGACCGTGAATAAAAAATTGAGAAATTTTTTATCACATTATAATTATTTTTTATTATTAAAAACGTTTTATGATTTTTAAATAATTTAATAAAACATTATTTTGATAAAATATACTGTCAATTTTCACACTACTCGTTTCTTAGGTTTTTAAAAATTTCACGATAATAAGTTAACTTCAAACCAAATATTTTTATTATATTCTTAATAGGTCAATTTAATAGATAAAATTATTTTATGAGATTGATTATATAAAATTAATTAATTTTTAATATTTTTAATAAAATTTATTTGATATTTTCATTAAAAAAGTAATTACTACATCAGCGTTGTGTAAGTATTTAATATACTTATTCATATACTAAAAATTAATAATAAGATACCCTAATAAAGATAAATATTATATTCTTTATAATAATATATATATATTATAATGTATAAATTGTATAACCCTATATTAAAAATGATATCGTTATTAAAAATATGAATGTGATATCTTTACATTCTTATTAAATAAAATATTATCAATTTTATAATGTCCCCCAAGTGGTCCAAAACATCAAAAATAAATTTATATCATAAAAATATATTTATTATGTTAATAATTTACATTGATATTAGTTCATAACATCCTTTTTCTCTATGTAGACAAAAATAGATATTAAAGACAAAGAAAGTGACATTTTTTACTTTATTTAATTTAAATATTATATAAGCTATTCTCATGGATATATGTCCATTAAATTCCTTAATTTAAATCCTCAGTTGTTATGGGAATAATTATATTCATCCAATAACATTTTTGGCACCTGTTAGGGTCATTTTATAGTCTTTATAATATTATTTTTAACCTAAATTTCATATTTTAACCTTCACCATGTAAACAAAATTTACCAAAGGTACTATTCATATTGGAAAAAAATAAAAGGTACCTATTTACTAAATTTGGGACATATAAAACCATTTTTTAAATATATCTTTCATTATTCAGAAAGCATAAGTTTCAGAATTTAATTTAAAATAAAATAGGTAAAATGTCGTGATAAAAAGTTCTTCGTAAAAAATGACCTTTTAAGACATAAAATGTTTTTATTATAAATTCATGAATAAATTATTTTTCAAAAAAAATAATTGGATTACTTTTTATCATAATTAAATAATTTTTATTTAAAACTTATCTAAAACATAATTTTACCTTGAAAAGACTTTAAAATAAAATACATCTTTCAATAAGTATTTGTACTATTCCAATATAAAAAATAATAATTTTATGATAATTTTGACATGATGAATTAAAAAATTAATTCCATTTTTTCAAATCAATTTTCCATAATTTATAAAAATTATTATTTATTAATAAAAATAAGATAAATGTATTTTTTAAGAGTAAAGTAATTTTACTAAGAATTGTGTGTTCGTTTTATAAGAAATTATCAATATATTAATATTGAGTTAAACCTTTATGTTTATTTCAAAAATTAGTTATTCATATTTATTCCCAAAAATTTAACAGCTAGGTTATAGTGTCCATTTGATACTAATAGTTTCTTGCAGTTTTCTTAAAATCATGATTCTGTGCAATGCAATCTGTTGAAGAATTAAAATTATTTAAAGAGAAATATATATTAAAATATATGGGTGTTACATTCCACCCCCCTTAAAATGAAATATTCTCTCAAAATTAATCAATTGGATTCAAATAGATGAGGATACCTCTACCTTATGACATCTTTAGGTACCATCATACCTTCCTAAAATTGGTGATTCGACCAAAAAACGTTAACCAAGATAGTGGTCTTGATTAGTAAAACATTTTTAGTACGATCTAGAATCATTGTAATTTTTTATTCATATGAATGTTCTTGATCCAGTGGTATGAATTATAATTTTAGTACATGAGAAGTATCATGTATATACTTTCATAAGAGATATACATGGAACACATCATGAATATTACATAGATTCAGTAGAAGTAAAAATCGATAAGCCACCTTCCAAACACGATACATAATTTCAATAAGACATATATACATAGGGATTATCTTTCCCTTCATTCCAAATCCCATCACACTCTTCCAAGTAGATATTCATACAAATAAGTTGTTACCCACTTCAAAGTCTAGGTATTTTCTTTGATTGTCTGAATAATTCTTTTTTTGACTCTGGGATTCTCTAATGTGGTGTTGAATAGATCTAACCAAATCTTCCATATTTTAAACTATATTAGGACCTAATAGCTTTATTTACCCAACTTCATTATAGCATGTTATAGTTTTGAACTTCTTACCATAGAGGTCTTTATAAGGAACCATACGAATACTAAATTGAAAGTTATTGTTGTAATAAAATTAAACCAAAGGTAGGTGTTGATCCCAAACACATTTGAAATCCAAAGAGAAAGCTCCCAATATGTCTTCAAGATTTAGAATTGACCTCTCAGATTGACCATCTATTTGAGGATGATAAGCAGTACTAAATCATAACTCTCTATCCAATTCCTACTAAAGACTTCTCTAGAACTTCAAGGAAAACCTCAAATCAAAATCTGATATAATGGAAAGTGGAAATCCTTGTAATATCAAAACTTTCTTAATATATATTCTAGAAAACGTCTCTAGAGATAGTCCTCTCTGATAACAATGATGTGTTTTGACTTCATAAGTTGATCAACTATAACCCGTAGAGCAATATGTCCTTTAAATGTTTTGGGAATTCCAAAGACAAAATCCATGCTGATGTTTTCTCATTTATATTCTAGTATGGGTAATGGTTATAAAAACCCCTTAGACTTCTGTCTCTCATCCTTACTTAATCATCATCCAACCACTGAGAAATGTATTCTGCAATGTCTCTCTTCATTCCATCCCACCAAAAATAGAATTTCTTGTCCATATACATCTTTGTGATTCTAGGATGAATAAAGAATGATGAACAATGAGACTCATCCAATAGCTCCTTCTTTTATTCTGGTATGGGAGGTATACAAATATGATTCCTATACCTTATAATTCCATCACAATCAATATTAAACTTAAGAACATTTCTCAACTTATTTTTAAATTCTATATCTTCCTTCTACAACTACTTAATCTTCACTTTTATAGATCGCGGAACATTAATTTAATAAAGATAGGATTTATCACCATTCTTTATGATTTCCATATCCATGCTTTGAAAATCCATAAATATTGGATATTTTTTTATCCTCATCATAGTTAGGCTTGCATGGACCATTCGAATCAAAGCATCTACCACCTTGTTTTCTTTCTTAGGGTGGTAATGTATTGAGTAGTTATAATCATTATTATACTCCAATCATCACCTTTGGAGAATATTCAGCTCATTTTGAGTGAATATATACTTTAAACTTTTATTATTAGTTTATATGTCACATAATTCTCCATAAATATAATGCTTCAATATATTTAATGAAAATATTATCCTAGTTAACTCCAAATCAAGATTTGGTTTATTTTTCCAATGGATTTTCAATTTTTGTGTGGCATAATCTATCACCATGTCATTTTGCAAGAGAACACTTACCATCCCCTTATTTGATGTATCACTGTAGATCACAAACCTCTTTCCACAACATGTTAATGTGAGCACAAGTGCACTAACTAACCTTCTTTTTTGATCCTTTAAATTTTATTCATATTCTTCCATCCATATGAACTTAATTATTTTCTAAGTCAACCTAGTGAGTAGATTAGATAATCATGAAAAATGTTTCACAAAATATCTATAATATCCATTCAAACCAAGAAAACATCAGATCTCAGTCATCTTTGTCTGTCTAGGACAATGTTCAATAACTTTTATCTTTGATATTCTAGGAGAAAATTCAATAACTTATATCTTTTCAAGATCTACAGATATCCCCTCTCTTGAAATTATTTGACAAAAAATGAAACATTATGAAACCAAAATTAAAACATGGTAAATGTTTCATTAAACATTTCTTTTTCTGGGTCTTTGGTATACTCCTAAAGTTGTCTTCATGTTCTTACTTTCTCATTGAATATATAAGAATATTATCTAAAATACTACCAAAAATTGATCAAGGTATTCTCTAAATACAATATTAATTAAATCTTTGAAGATATAATGGTAATTATTAATACCAAAAGTCATCACTATAAATTCATAGTGCCCATACCTTGTACAGAATTTCATCGTGGGTATATCCTCCTTCTCGACCCTTAATTGATGAAATCCAAACGGAATATAAATATTGAAAAACTATTGAGCTCTGTGGAGTTGGTAAAATAAGTCATCAATATGGGGTGAAGATGTTTTTTCTTGATAGTGATCTTGTTAAGTTATTAGTAATCAATAAAAAGTCTCATTGATCCATATTTCTTCTTAACAAAATGAATATGTGAAACCCAAGATGATGCACTATAGAATATGAATCCCTTGTCAATATTCTCTTAGAGTTTATTCTTTAATTCCTGCAACTCAATTGGTTCTATTCTATAAGGAGTCTTTGAAATAGACATAGAACCTGGTATGAGATCTATTGAAAACTCAACTTCACGATTCGGTGGAAGAAATTAAAATTATTTTAAAAAGACATCAAAAAACTCACATAAAATAGGCGTTTCCTTAATTCTGAGTCTCTCCCAAACCATATGAGATATATAGCCTTCATTTATGGAAATTTTGACACACAAGATGGATGAAATTCCCATTAGATGTTCATATTCATCCTGGCATCGATAGATGAGCATAGATTCATTTTGGATAAGAAATGTAACTTCCCTTACTCGAAAATTGATACGAGATCCATATAGAGAAATCCAATCCATTACAAGAATCACATAAAATTCAATTATAGGGAGAATCATTAAATTTTTATAAATCACCTTCCCACAAACATCAATTGGAGAATAATTATAAACATATGATGCAACCATTGTGCCATTGGGAATTTTTAAATATAACTCAGAATCTAATCATTGAAGTAACAAAATGATTCCCTTAGAAAATTATTTAGAAATAAAAGAGTGGGTGGATCCGTAATAAAATAAAACAATAGCTATTTTTGAGTGGATGGTAAGGGTAAATTTCACCACTTTACTATCATACTCCACATCATTAATAGTGATTTCATGTGTTTTCTATTGTCTTTTGACTTAAGATGTTGTTGAAATTGATCATCATCGATAACCCTTATATTTGGTTATATGTTAGTATAATGCCCATTTTCCTAGCACTTGTAACATTAAAGTGTGGGAGGTACATTCTGGGGATCATTTTATCAATTCGCTTCATTAGCTATATTTATCCCATCACATAGGCATTCAACGACCCGATGAACTTATTTCCCACACTGTAAAAATTTAATAGTCCCTTTAAGATAGATTCCCATGAGTTTATTTCCACACATTGAGCATAATGGAATGATCATCTTCCTTTTACTATTGATTTTAGATTTCCCCTTGAATTCAATTTTCCTCTTCATCTAGAACCCATGAGAATGATGGGTAACTCTAATCTCAATATCAACCATGATATGACATTTAATTATTCCATAATATCTCATAAAGTCTCTTATAGCTAACACCCTACTGAGACATGATTTTAATCCACTAAATAATTGATCAATATTAATATCAGGTTGAATGATAATTCTAGAAGTGTACCTAGTATGTCTTGTAAAAAATTATTTATAGGTACCAATAGATTCTTCATTCTTTTTATTAATCTCGAGAAACTCCTTCTCCATATTCAATCAAATAATATGAGGAAAGTACTTATTGAAAAAATATGTTCTTGAACTCATCCCATCTCATGGATTAAATTATATATTATTGCCTAATATTCTTGATAAGGTTCCACCACTGATCTGCTTCACCTTACAAATGATATACTTCCAAGATGAATTTCTCATGATTTGAACATTGGAGAACTAAAAATATATTTTCCATGGTATAGATCTATTATCCATCCATTAGTGGATCAGAATTCCCCTTGAAAAAAGGTGAATTTTTCCTCATGAAGCACTCAACAGAATTTGTTTTCCTCATTTTATCATTTATAATTCTGACATGATTCATGTCTTGAGAAAGTTTTATGATCATAGAAACAAGATTTTTCATTTCAACTCCCATAACATTCGGTTTCTTAGGAGGACAATCGTTGCATTCACGTCACATTTAACATTAATGTGGTTCATATAAGTTCTAGATGTTTTCTAAAACCAAGAAGCATAGTGTGAGAAACACTAATCATAATGGAAAAACCACATAATCAAGGGAAATTACTTATAAAATTTTAATTCAAGACACCTTAGGTTTTATCCTAGGTTATTTGTTATCATCAACATAACTTTAGGATTATCTTCTATACTTAGACTTATCCATAGGGATCTTAATAAGGTTTTATCATCCTATTTTCCAAATGTTGATTAAACATTTTTTTGGATACCAACTATAACAACCCATAATTTTCATACATAGATATTACTTATAAATAGAAGAATACTCATTACACAATATAAAAAACCACGTCAAGACTATATTGGTTTAATGTCTTTAGAAACTGGGAAACATAAACAACTGGTTCATAGAACATATACATCATCTCTCTCTTATTTTCTCATTCCTAAAACCCATATTGACACATCTTATTGAATACCCTTATTCATATCATGGGGAAAATAAACATAATAAAGGGTGATCTTAGATGATCAGTAAGGGTAAACAAGGGAGATATCAATCATATCATAATCATAAGACATAAGAATATAAGTCTGAATACACAAACCATAATATCCTGGAGATAATTCCTTAATTTACTACATTGGCATAGATACAAGACTTTAATCCCAAAGTACCAATCGATTTAGCAATTTTAGAATCCATATTATATACATAATTATTACATTATAATATGAAAGAAAAAAACAACATAGTAACTCCATTAAAAACACTCATATACTCTAAGATTATCCCTATAAGTCATTCAAAATATGCATCTTTGCTTCATGGGAAAAAATAAAACATAATAAAGTTTTTGATCTCAGATGCTTAGTAAGGGTAAGTAATATAGAGGAATCTAATATAAACATAAACCATAAGGTAAGGTGAATAACTAAAACATATGGCATTAAAACATAATCTTTCATAATATGGTAGGAATAAAATATGAATAGATAATACCATGTAAATGATCACATGAGACTTAACTACGGATATTATACTAGTCAAATAATCAGATGATTTATCAATTACTAATATCATAATGATGGAATGCACAATTTTAGACATCTGAAACATAATGTCAAGGCCTCGACCGAGACATGAACAAATTAATGGTTAAGGCCTCATCCAAATATATTTCTAGTTTATCACATGAGACCTAATGTGGAATTTAGGGGCTATAGAAGGTTTCACCAATCACTTACTAAGTCCAATGCATTCCTCATATGAATAGGGTGAAAAACATATAAATTTTTAATGTAAATAAACTCCCCCAATTATTAAACATAGTCACTAATCATTCTGAGTAATATGGTGGATGGTATCATGATAGAACATCCATAGTAAAAATAATCATAAACCATTTAATCAAATATACTAGATGATATCATAAAATATCAATACCCATTAAGCATAATATTTAATAGAGGGTGATGAAATATATGAATATTCCCTAACAAAATCATCGAGGAATTCTTGAGATAAATTCCCTTTTTCACTTTGGAAAGAATATTTCTCTTAGAAAATAATTTTTTTGTCATAAAATCAGATTATAACATGAATATCCTATAAAAGAAAATGGAGGGATAATGGAATTATATTTGAGGCATAAATGATTTCTAGATAAAGTAAGACATGTAAAAATAGAATTTAAGAAACTTTATAAATGAACCGCATTAGTGTGGTTTATGGGATAATAAATAATAGTATTAAAAAACAAAGGCCTAATTTTTTTATAATACCGGAAGTGAAAAAAAGATAGTTTTTCACGATAAAATGAGTAATTTATAAAAAAAATAATGGTGTTTTAAAATAGATTACGAATTTCAATTGAAAATGGGTAGGAAAGTGATCCTACTCATATGATAGAGGCTTCTGAAGAGAAATTAAGATCTATTGATGGAATGGTGGGGATTTTATACCCTCTAGATTAGAGTATCACAATGTTTATTAGATAATAAATAAGAGATAAATGCAGAATTAGTAATAAAAAGAATGAAATATAGTGGAAGAATAATATAATATCTGATTAAAAATGTCCAATTTTCATTTATAAAAAGTATTAATGCATGTTCTAATGATTATATATATTCTAAATTAAAATACATATAGCAAGAAACTGGGAAGTTCCCTTAAATCGGGCTTTATTATCAGTAAGAAATGAGAAGAGAACCATATAGAATCCTGTAATTCCCATCAAAGAAGGATGAAATGATCTAGATACATGAATTTTGAATATATTAAAATAATGTAGAATAATATATAGAATTAAATCATATTTAAATTGGGGTAAAAAGAGAGAAAGAGTATCTTGAGGTAAAAAATGGAGGTTCATGAAGAATCCCTTTCCATTTTGGAATAGTCAAATCGTATCCCCCATAAAATTAAAAATCATGAAATGAAAAATTGAATATTAATAAGATAAAGATATTTCATGATATTATATATCAAATGGTAATATACATACATCACACACAAGAAATAAGTTATGAATAATTCATAACTCATGGAATAAAAGTGATATGAGAAAACCACTTATCATATGTCCAAAAGTGTTCTTCAATTGTACTTAGCACCATGAATAATTAAATTATATTCATTAATAATTTAATTCATATCCTCTTAAAAATTTATTGGATTTTTTTATAATTTTATTAAGTACATTTATTTCCTTTTTTATGATTTATATGCTTCAATTACATCGCTCGAGAGTGTTCTCTTCCTTGGTTTTCATGATTGGTTCACTTGTATACTTGTACAGAAGATCATGTAATATAGGAATAGTTTTTAATAATTAAAGATACATGTTATTAATGAAATTATAGGATATTTAATGGTCTTATATATATTTTTTTCACAACATGGGGATGGTTTATTAGATAAAATGTTAATGATAACTGTTTAGATTATTTTTTCATTTTTTATTATCATGCACTAGTTTTGTTTTATTAATTATTATCATATATATATATATGAATTATATTAAATTAAATAGGATTTAATACATACATTATATTCTGGTTTAACCATAAAAATGGTTTTCTGACCATCCTTGAAGGTGGAATTGAAAAACAAAAACTTTTAATCCACGATGGTGGGAAATCATCACCTCACATACGATGTTTTAATTTTTAGAATAAAAAGGGGATGAGAAAAGAATTGAAGGTATAATTATAGTATATATAATATACTGGAGTTATCATTCATTTTTTTAAAGATGAGTTAAATATATTATAAGAAAATAAAAGAAATAAAGTGAAAAAGGATTTTAACTCTGTATTTCTTCTCTTTGAGAACCTCCTTAAGGAAATTATTTTTGGTCTTTTGTGGTGACCAAAACATCCCAAAAATGGGGAAGAGACTTGGAAATATTGTTGGGATGAAATTGGAAATTATTCAAGGCTTAATAGGTGTTATTAAAAGAGTTGTTGAGGGGTGGTATTTATAGTAGAAGAGAGGGTTGTCTTTTCATTATTATATTCATTAGTATATTATTTAAGCCCAACACTATGAATAGTTTTGATTCTCGTGACTAAATATAGTAAGGAGTGCATGTGAGTTTTAAATATTGGTTCTTTCATCATCAATACATTATCCTTGACTCAATAATTTATGTATTTATCTAATACCATAAATTATCGTATTTAACTATTCATAAAAAATTAAACTACTTCTTGAAAAATCCTAAAATTTCGCCATAATTATTTTTTGACATGTAGAATACAAAAAACGACTCACATTTATCAGAATAATTTTCTAAATATTTTAACTTAAATTTTTAAATAAAATCACCATTTACTCAAAAAATATGTATTTTAATATTATAACTAATTTTATAATACTTCCATAAATTAAATATGGTCTCATAATTTTTTTTATAATCATAAGAAAACAAAATATTAATTTATGAATCTATTTCATGAGAATAAATTTTCTTTTAAATAATTATTTTAAATATAAAATTTTGAATAAACATTTATGTTTCACAAAAATACCGACACATAATTTATCATTTTTAAAAAATTTATTTACATATTCAATTATTTAAATATTATATATTTTCTTTTATAAGATACATAATTTTTATTTATACATTAATAGGTGAAGTTACTATTCTATTGGTCATATTTATATTCCTATTGGTCATATTACTATTCCAATAGTCATATTTAATATTATATTATGGATTTAAACTTAGTCATTCATAAAGAATAAAATATCAAAGATATTAAATTTTAAAATAAGAATACCATAAGCCCTTGGAGTGTTACATTCTTCGCTCCTAAAAAATGTCATCTTCAAAAATTCTAGAGTGTCACCTAAAAAATTATTTTGGTAGTTCTTCTTCATAATTTCCTCTCATTCCCACACCACTTCTTCAATTTTATGATTTTTCCAAAGTACCTTCAATGACTGATTCATCTGATTCCACAACCCTTATTATCAAGTCTCCATAATCTGTATAGGTTCTTCACAATAAGATAAATAAGGTTCCAATTATATTCCCTCATATGTGAGGATATTTGTTGGGTCTGGAATGCACTTCCTTAATAAAGTGATGTGAAACACATTATGTACTTTAGAAACATTAGGTGCCATTTCCAAACAATAAGACATAGCTCCAATTATCTATAGAATTTGAAAAGGACTAATGTACATGGTGCTTAGATTCCCTTTCATTCTAAATATTTTGACATCCATCCATGGAGATACTTTTAGGAAAACATGATCTCCCACTTGAAATTCCAAATACTTACTTTGATTATTGACACAGTTCTTTTTCTCAATTTTAGCTACATTGATATGGATTTAAATAGTCTTTAGATTTTCTATTGTTTCCTCTACAAGTTCTTGGCCAGAAATCTTTCTTTCACCAACTTGATCCAAACAAGTTGGTGTATGGAATCTCTTTCCATACAATGCTTCCTATAGTGACATTTAAATACTTGAATGAAAACTATTATTTTAGGAAGACTCAAACAAAGGTAAATACTGATCCCATATGCCTTGAAATTCATGTTATTATGATCTCCACATGGATTATAATGTTCAAATTGACCTTTCAAACTGCCCATCAGTTTGAGGGTGACAAGATATACCCAAATGAATCTTAGTGTCTAATGATCTCTATATAATTTTCCATAATTTTTGATATAAATCATGGATCATGATTAGACACAATTGAAAAGGTCATCCATTAAGTCTTACAAATTCATTAATTTAGAGTCTTGGAAGGTGCTCTTGTTGAAAATCCTCTCTTATTGTAAGAAAATGTTCAGATTTTGTAAGGTGATCAAAAATTACCCATACTGCATCATTATTTCTTTGATTACTTGGTAATCTATTGAAAAAATATATATTAATGTCATCCCATTTACATGTAGTAATAAGTATAGGTTGTATTATTCCTCTATGATTTTGTATTTCTACCTTCTCTTATTGACAGAAAGAACATATTAATTCATAATCACTAATTTTTCAATTCATATTTTCCAACGATTAATGTTAATTAAAATATCTATACATATTTCTTCTACCATGGTGTATATAGAAATTAATTATATAAGAATCATCCAATACTTCGATATTTAGCTCAATAATAGTGGTGACACAAAGCCTCTTCCAAAATGTCAAGATTCAAACATCCTATAAAAAGTCTACCTATTTTTCCATCATTCACATCTTAATTTTTATTCTGAAAACTTTCATCATTACGGTGAGAAATTTTAATACTTTCAAAAAAAGATGGTTTAAAAATTATTTAAAAAATGGTGATGTTTCACCTTCCTTGATAATTTCCATATCCATATTTAATAGACCCATGCACACATGATCCTTGTTAATCCAAATTTTGTTTAGATCTTCATGATCCATCCATCTCAATGCATCTTCTACCATATTTTCTTTCCTTCGGTGATAGTTTATTGAAAAATTATAATCCTTGAGTAGTTCAAACCATCATGTTTTCCTCATGTTGAGTTCTTTATATGAGAATATATATTTCAAACTCTTGTGATTTGTTTGTATCTCATATCTTTCACCATAGATATTCTGTCTCCAAAACTTTAGAGAAAATATTTAAGTTACTAACTCAAGATCAAGAGATGGATAGTTCCGTTTATGAGTTTTAACTACCTTGATGCATAGGAAATTACTCTATCATTCTGAATAAGGACACATCAATGTAATTTCATTTATTCATCACTATAAATCATAAATATAAAATTTCCCAATGGTATAGTCAATATCATAGAATTCACTAATATACTATAAAAATCTTAAATAATTCTTCACATTCATTTGTCCATATAAACACAACCCTTTTATGAGAAAGCTTGGTTAATGGGTTAGGTAATCAGGAAAATTCTGAATGAAATACTTATAGTAACCTTCTAAACCAATGAAACTGTTTACCTCATTTATGTTCATCGATGTAGGCCATTAATAAACAACCTTTTTCTTTATACGATCAACTGAGATTCTATCCATTGATATGATATGTCCATGAAAAGAAACTTTTGAATCTAGAATTAAAACTTGATAAACCTCCCTTATAACTCTTTTTTTAGATCATCCATAAAAATCCCCAATTGGTTCTTATGGTCCTAATATATTTTTGAATATATCTAGATATCCTCAATAAATACTAAAAAACATTGTCATGAAATTCCTTGACCAATATTTTCATTTGATCCATAAAACCAGAGGGGGAATTACTCAGTCCAAATGGAAATGTTGTAAACTTTTAATTTCCTTACATGGTTCAAAATGTGGTCTTTAGAATATCTTCCTTCTTTACATGAAATTGATGATATCCATATTGAAGGTCAATCCTTTAAAATATTGATCTCTGTGAAGTTAGTAAAATAAATCTCAAATTTGTGGTAGAGGATACTTCTTATTTATTGTAATAGTATTGAATTATCTATAGTCAATGCATAGCCTTAGGGATCCATCTTTCTTCTTGAAAAAAGAATACGGGCACCCCATGGAGAAATACTAGGATAAATAAATAACTTACCACTCCATTTCTCTATTTTTTTCTTTATCTCCACTAATTCCATAGTGTCCATTCTATAATTAATTATTGATATTCTCTTGCGTCAGGAATTAAATTAATAGAGAACTCAAATTCCCGGTCTAGAGGATGTCTAGGTAAATCCTCTAGAGATACATCAATTTATTAATTAACAAAAGGTATATATTCAATTTGAATATTTCTTTCCACATAAAATGATTATATTTCCTTTTCCTCCCCAAGAATTTAATTTAGAAGAGCTACAAGAGGTGGATCCGGATATGACTCTGATGATTAAGTCTCCCCGCTAAATATGAGAAATTATATACCTTCATTAGGAGTCATAATTTCCCTCTCATTTAAATAAATTTTTGCATTATATTTTGAAACACAGTCTATACCAAGGATTATATAAAAATAAATCATAGGTATAATGATAAAATCAGTGATTAGATCACATTTATGTGTCATAATAAGAACTAATTGACACATATTTGTTTCAATAAGGTTTCCACTACGAGACTTTACTGAAAAATATCTTATTAAGATGAATTAAAAATATCTAATTTTTAAAAAGAACTGGGAATATATAAAGGAATTCAATGGTCTAAAATAAACTATAGCTTTATCTAAATTTGTTGATATGATTAAAGTACCTTCCACCGCATCATTCGGAACTTCAACCAAAATGGTAGTGATCACATAATCTTAGAATTGATCCCTTGTAATTTTCTAAGGAAAGTTTCCTTGATAGTTAGTCCAATCATTTGAATAATTTCCCATCTAGTTATAATTATATCATTGAACATTTTTATCTTCTTTATTTCCCATTAAAAGCATGGGCATGGTGGAATTTTTCTCCACACTTCTAGAAAAACCATTTTCCTTTTAATCAGGCACCAGGGTGTTTCCTTCCACAAGTATCACAAATTGGAAATTCTTTTCTTTATTCTTCCCTTTATACATTTTTTCTTTTCTACCCTATTCTTCTCTAGTTTTCCCTTGAATTAATAAAACATGGAGAATTATTTCTCTATCTTGAGATCATATGAGACTATATCTTTGTATAATGAGAGAGTTTTGGAGACTTTTCCCTTTGGAGGAATGATTTTAACCCATTGAAGAATAGATCAATATTCATATTAGGGTTATGTACATAATTCATATCATTCCTTGATAACCTTATAAAGTTGGCTTTATACTAGGAAAAATTTTCATCCTCTTTTTCTCCTAGTCTTAATAATTGTTTCTCTATATCTTCTCGTTATTCTTGAGGGAAATATTTTTCCAAAAAAAATTACATAAAATCCTTCCATTCCATATTTTGAATATCTGAATCCTCATTTGTGTTTTGAATTAATGACCAACATTGATCTACATCCCCAAATAGATGATAAACTGCCATCATAACCTTATATATTTCGTTACTTCTGAAAGAGATAAATATCTTCTTTAAGGAACTTATCCACTACTTAGATAAAAATGGGTTTGAATTCCCATTAAATGATTGAGGTTTTTGTATCAGGGAGATTTCTAACATTGTTCCTCCAAATTTTGATTAGGATAGTCCATACAGGTAAGGATATTCACTTCTACAGAAATAGGCTTTATCAGTGCTCAAAAAGGACTTTATCAGTGCTAAAAAAGCGTTGTAAATCTTGGTGCTGATAAAGGGGGGTCCTGTTTATCAGTTATCAATAAGAACTGATAAAGGGATACTTTATCAGTGATTTTTTTATGCTGATAAAGGATCCAATTATCAATACTTTTTTATCACTGATAAAGGATTCTTATATCAGTACTAAAAAAGTGCTAATAAATTCCATGTCTACTGCAAAAAAAAAATCTGCAGCAGCACACCCAAACAACACCTGCCAAAAATTCAGCATCTCAATATGTATACCCATAAAAAATTAACACATAAATCATAGTCTAATTACACCAAGTATACCCATACACCATTAACATAGAGTTCATAAGTTAATTAAATTCATAAAAAATTCTATTCAGAATTCAAGGGGTTGGGGGGTTCTTCAAGGGTTTGGGTTGGTTGTCCAAGGGGGGTAGGGGTGTCGGGGGGAATGGGGGTGTCCGGGGGAAAGGGTTATCCAGGGGGGTTGGGTGGTCCAGGTAGTTGGGAAATGTCCACGGAGGGTGGTGATGTCTAGGGGGTGGGGGTGTCTAGGTGGTGGGGTGGTGTCTAGGGGGGGTGTCCAGGTGGGGGGGGGGGGGCTGTCCATGGGGGTGTCCAAGGGGGTGGGCTAGTGTGCATGGTGTCGGGGGGGCTTTCCAGGGGTGGGGGTGTCCCGGGGGTGGGTTTGGGGGTGGTCCAGGGGTTCATGGGGCAGTCCAAGGGGGGTGGGTGGTGTCCAGGAGGGTGGGTGGGGGTGTCCAGGGGGATCGGGGTGTCCTGGGGGTGGGGGCGGTCCAAGAGGTTGGGGGCAGTCCAAGGGGGGGTGGGTGGTGTCCAGGGAGGGGGTGTCCAGGTGGGGGCTGTCTATGGGGTGTCTAGGGGGTGGGCTAATGTCCAGGGTGTCAGGGGGGGTCTTCCAGGGGGTGGGGTGTCTCGGGGGGTGGTCTAAGGGGATGGGGGGGGGGGATATGCAAGGGGAGTGGGATGGTGTCTGGGAGGGTGGGGTGGCGGTCCATGTGGGGGGGTGTCCAGGGGGTGGGGGTATCCAGGTGATGGGGTGGTGTCAAGGAGGGGTCGGGTGCCATCTAGGGGGGTGGGGTGTCCGAGGTGGTGGGATAGGGGGGTTGTCCAAGGTGGGGGGGCTGTCTAGGGGTGTGTCCTAGGGGTGGGGGTGCCCAGGGGTTGAGGGGGATTTCTAAGGGGTGGGGGTGTCCAGGAGGTGGGTTGGTGTCCAAGGGGTGGGGGTGGTCTAGGGGGTTCATGGGGTTGACTCTTACACATCACAAAGGACCCATGGATCGTTCTCATAAAGGATCAATACAACCCGAATGCATTTGGTTGGATTTGCGTAGGTCTGTTGTTGTTTTCACTTAAAATTGTGTCCATTTTAAACAAAAGAGATACCCTTTGAGTGATACCGGCCACACCGTACCTCGGATTGAGGCAGGGATGACTCGTACATATTAAAAAGGATCCATGGATCTTTCTCCTAAATGATCAATACAATCAGAATGTGTTTGATCGTATTTCCATAGGTAAGTTGTTGTTTTAACTTAAAATTGTGTCCATTTAAACCAAAGAGAGACCCTTTGAGTGATATTGGCCACAC
The DNA here is from genome assembly GCA_963277665.1 of Viscum album. Taxonomy (NCBI): domain Eukaryota; kingdom Viridiplantae; phylum Streptophyta; class Magnoliopsida; order Santalales; family Viscaceae; genus Viscum; species Viscum album. The sequence continues at coordinate 508,806,918 of OY728142.1, read as the reverse complement.
CGTAGCTCGGATAGAGGAGAATATGAATTTTACATGTCACAAAGGACACGTGGATCGTTCTCCTAAAGGATCAATACAATCCGAATGTGTTTGTTCAGATTTCCGTAGGTCAGTTGTTGTTTTCACATAAAATTGTGTCCATTTTAAACAGAGGAGAGACCCTTTGAGTGATACATGACACACCGTGCCTCAAATTGAAATGGCGTTGACTTTCACATGTCACAAAGGACCCGTGGATCGTTATCATAAAGGATCAATGCAATCTGAATGCGTTTGGTCATATTTTTGTAGGTCAGTTGTTGTTTTCACTTAAAATTGTGTCCATTTTAAACAAAAGAGAGACCCATTGAGTGATACTGGCCACACCATGCCTCTTATTGAGGATGGGATGACTCTTACACATAAAAAATGACCCTTGTATCGTTATCTTAAAGGATCAATACAATCTGAATGCGTTTGGTCAGATTTTTGTAGGTCAGTTGTTGTTTTCACTGAAAATTGTGTCCATTTTAAACAAAAGAGAGACCCTTTGAGTGATACCAGAAACACTGTGCCTCGGATTGATGCGGGGATGACTTTTACACATCACTAAGGAACTGTGGATCCTTATCCTAAAGTATCAATACAACTTGAATGTGTTTGGTCAGATTTTTGTAGGTCAGTTGTTGTTTGGACTTAAAAATCTGTCCATTTTAAACAAAAGAGAGACCCATTGAGTGGTACTGGCCACAAAGTGCCTTTAATTGAGAAAAGGATGACTCATACGCATCACAAATGACCCTTGTATTGTTCTACTAAAGTATAAATACAATCCTAATGCGTTTGGTCAGATTTCAGTAGGTTAGTTGTTGTTTTGACTTAAAATTCAGCCCATTTTAAACAAAAGAGAGACCCTTTGAGTGGTACCTACCACACCATGCCTCATATTGAGGATGGTATGACTCATAAATGTCACAAAGGACCGATGGATCATTATTCAAAAATATCAATACAACTTGAATGTGTTTTGTTAGATTTATGTATGTCACTTATTGTTTTCACATAAAATTATGTCCATTTTAAACAAAAGAGAGACCCTTTGAGTGGTACCGGCCACACCGTGCCTCAAATTTAGGTTTGGATGACTCATAAACATCACAAAGGACTCTTGGATCATTATAAAAAAGTATCAATACAATCCAAATAAGTTTGTTCAGATTTCTGTAGGTCAGTTGTTGTTTTCACTGAAAAGTCTGCAAATTTTAAACAAAAAAAGACCCTTTGAGTGGTACCGGCCACACCGAGCCTCGGATTGATGAAGGGTTGACTCATACACGTCAAAAGGGACCCATTTATCATTATACATTATGATAAACACAATATGAATGCGTTTGGTCTGATTTCCGTAGGTCATTTGTTGTTTTCACTTAAATTTGTGTCCATTTTAAACAAAAGAGAGACATTTTAAGTGGTACCAGCCACACTGTGCCTCGGATTGAGGTAGGGTTGACTCGTACACTTCCCCAACACACTCGTGTATCATTATTTTAAAGTATCAACACAATCCGAATGCGTTTTTTCAGATTTCCCTAGGTCAGTTGTTTTTTTCACTTAAAAATCTGTCCATTTTAAACAAAAGACAGACCCTTTGAGTGGTACCAGCCACACTGTGCCTCGTATTGAGGCAGGGATGACTTGAAAACGTCACAAAGTACCCTTTTATAATTATACTAAATTATCAAAACAATACTAATGTGTTTGTTTGTATTTCCATAGGTCAGTCGTTGTTTTCACTTAAAATTGTGACCATTTTAAACAAAAGAGAGACACTTTGAGTGGTACCGGCCACACCGTGCCTCAGATTGAGGTGGGGTTGACTCATACATGTTCATAACGCACCCTTAGATTATTATATTAATGGAATAATACAATCCTAATGTGTTTGGTCAGATTTTCACAAGTCAGTTGTTGTTTTCACTTAAAAATATGTCAATTTTAAACAAAAGAGAGACCCTTTGAGTGGTACCGGCCACACCTTGCCTCGGATTGATGTAGGGTTTACTCATAAACGTTAAAAAAGACCCATGGATCATTATCCTATAGGATCAACACAATACGAATGAGTTTGGTCAGATTTCCATAGGATAGTTGTTGTTTTCACTTAAAATTGGGACCATTTTAAACAAAAGAGAGACACTTTGAGTGGTACCCGCCGTACCGTGCCTCATATTGAAAAGGGGTTGACTTGTACACATCCCCAATGCACCCTTGGATCATTATTTTAAAAGATAAAAACAATCCAAATGTGTTTGGTCGGATTTTCATAGGTTAATTGTCGTTTTCACTTAAAAATCTTTCCATTTTAAACTAAAGAGTGACACTTTGAGTGGTACTGGCTACGCTGTTCCTAGGATTTTGGCATAGATGACTCGTACATGTCACAATGGACCCTTTTATTGGTATTTGAAAGTATCTACACAATTCGAATGTGTTTGGTCAGATTTCTGTAGGTCAGTTGTTGTTTTCACTTAAAATTGTGTCCATTTTATACAAAAGAGAGACACTTTGAGTGGTATCGGCCACATTGTGCCTTGAAATGATGAAGGTATTGACTCTTACACATCCACAACACACCCATAGAACGTTATCTTAAAGGATAAATACAATATGATTGTGTTTGGTCAGATTTCCATAGGTTAGTTGTTGTTTTCACTTAAAAATATGTCCATTTTAAACAAATGAGAGACCCTTTGAGTGGTACCAGTCACACTGTGCCTCAGATTGAGGCAGGGTTGACTCTTACACTACACAATTTACCCATGGATAATTCTTCTATAGGATCAACAAAATACGATTGCGTTTGGTCAGATTTCCGTAGGTCAGTTGTTGTTTTCACTTAAAATTGTGTCCATTTTAAACAAAAGTGAGATACTTTGAGTGGCACCAGACACATTGTGCCTTTAATTGAGGTGGGGTTTACTTTTACACATCTCCAACGTACCCATGGATTGTTATCCTAAAGGATCCACACAATCTTAAGGCGTTTGGTCAGATTTCTGTAGGTTATTTGTTGTTTTCACTTAAAATTGTGTCCATTTTAAACCAAAGAGAGATAATTTGAGTGGTACCGGCCACAACGTGTCTCGGATTGAGGAAGGGATGACTCGTAAATGTTTCCAATGAACCCTTGGACTGTTCTCTTAAAGGATGAACACAATCAAATGTGTTTGGTCGGATTTCCATACGTCAGTTGTTTTATTCACTTAAAAATCTGTCCATTTAAAAAAGGAGAACTTTTGAGTGGTACCAGCCACACCATGCCTCGGATTGACGTAGGGTTGACTCTTAAATATCAAAAAGGACCCATGGATCATTCTTTTATAGGAACAACACAATCCAAATGAATTTTGTCAGATTTCCACAGGTCAGTTGTTGTTTTCACTTAAAATTGGGTCCATTTTAAACAAAAGAGAGACACATTGAGTGGTACCGGCCACACCGTTCCTCGGATTGAGGATGGGTTGACTCTTACATTCCCTCAACGCACTCTTGGATCATTCCCTTATAGGATCAACACAATATTAGTGTTTTTGGTCAGACTTTTGTAGGTCAGTTGTTGTTTTCACTTAAAAATATGTCCATTTTAAACTAAAGAGAGACCCTTTGAGTGGTACCTGCCACACTGTGACCCGGATTGAGGCAAGGATGACTTTTACACATCAAAAAGGACTCATGGATCATTATACTAGAGGATCAACACAATTTTAATTCGTTTGGTCAGATTTCTGTAGGTCAGTTGCTGTTTTCACTTAAAATTGTGTCCATTTTAAACAAAAGAGAGACACTTTGAGTGGTACCGGCCACACCGTGCCTCAGATTGAGGTAGGGTTGACTCTTACATGTCCCCAACACACCCCTGTATCATTCTATTGAAGTATCAATATAAACTGAATGTGTTTGGTCAGATTCTCGTAGGTCAGTTGTTGTTTTCAGTTAAAAATCATTCCATTTTAAACAGAAGATAGACCCTTTGAGTGGTACTGGACACAGCATGCCTCATATTGATGAAGGGTTGACTTGTAAACATAAAAAAGGACCAACGGATCATTCAACTTTATGATCAAAACTATCTGAATGTGTTTGGTTGGATTTCTGTAGGTCCGTTGTTGTTTTCAATTAAAATTGGGTCCATTTTAAACAAAAGAGGGACACTTTGAGTGGTACCAGCCACTCTGTGCCTTGGATTGAGGTGGTATTAACTTGTAAACGTCTACAATGCACTCGTGGATTGTTATCTTAAAGTTTCAACACAATTATAATGTGTTTGGTTGGATCTTTGTAGGTCAGTTTTAGTTTTCACTTAAAAATCTATCCATTTAAAAAAAGACCCTTTGGGTGTTATCGGCCACACCATGCTTTAAATTGAGTCGGGGATGACCTATACATGTCACAAAGTACCCTTGGATCGTTTTCCTAATGAATCAAAACTATACGAATGCATTTGGTCAAATTTCCATAGGTCTGTTGTTGTTTTCACTTAAAATTGTGTCCATTTTAAACAAAAGAGAGACACTTTGAGTGGTACCGGCCACACCGTGCCTTGGATTGAGGCGAGGTTAACTCATAAATGTCCCCAACGCACCCTTGGATCATTCTCCTAAATTATAAATACAATCCTAATGCATTTTGTTTGATTTTCGTAGGTCATTTGTTGTTTTCACTTAAAAATCTGTCCATTTTAAACAAAAGAGAGACCCTTTGAGTGGTACTGGAAACACCGTGCCTCATATTGAGGTAGGGTTGACTCGTACATGTCAAAAATGACACATGAATCATTCTCCTATAGTATCAACACAATAATAATGCATTTGGTCAGATTTATGTAGGTTAGTTGTTGTTTTCACTTAAAATGGTGTCCATTTTAAACAAAAGATAGACACGTTGAGTGGTATCGGCCACACCGTGCCTCGTATTGAGGCGGGGTTGACTCTTACACATACTTAATGAACCCATGGATCATTATATTAAAGGATCAACACAATCCTAATGTGTTTGGTCGGATTTCCGTACGTCAGTTATTGTTTTCACTTAAAAATCAGTCCATTTTTAACAAAACAGTGACCCTTTGAGTGGTACCGGCCTCACCGTGCCTCGGATTGAGGTGTAGATGACTCATACACATCAATAAAGACCCTTGTATCATTATACTAAAGGATCAATATTATACAAATGTTTTTGTTTATATTTCCATAGGTTAGTTGTTGTTTTCACTTAAAAATATGTCCATTTTAAACAAAAGAGAGACCCTTTGAGTGGTACCAGCCACACCATGACTCATATTGAGGTAGGGTTGACTCATAGACATCCCAAAAGACCCATGTATAGTTTTGATATAGGATCAACACAATCCAAATGCGTTTGGTCAGATTTCTGTAGGTCAGCTGTTGTTTTCACTTAAAATTGGGTCCATTTTAAACAAAAGAGAGACACTTTGAGTGATACCGGCCACACCATGCCTCATTTTGAGTAGGGTTTGACTTTTACACATTTCCAATGCACTCTTGGATTGTTATATTAAAGTATCAACACAATCCAAATGCATTTGGTCATATTTTCATAGGTCAGATGTTGTTTTCACTTAAAAATCTGTCCATTTTAAACAAAAGAGAGACCCTTTGAGTGGTACCGGCCACACCGTGCCTCTGATTGAGGCTGGGATGACTCTTACACATCAAAAAGGACCAGTGGATCATTCTCTTAAAGTATCATCACAATCCAAATTTGTTTGTTCAGATTTCCCTATGTCAGTTGTTGTTTTCACTTAAAATTGTGTCCATTTTAAACAAAAGAGAGACACTTTGAGTGGTACCGGCCACATAGTGCCTCTGATTGACACGGGGATGACTGGTACATGTCCCTAACTCACAACTGGATCATTATCCTAAAATATCAATACAATTTGACTGTGTTTTGTCATATTCCCATAGGTGAGTTGTTGTTTTCACTTAAAAATCTGTCCATTTTAAACAAAAGAGAGGCCCTTTGAGTGGAACCGGTCTCACTATGCCCTAGATTGAGGCAGGGATGACTCTTGCACATTAAAAAGGACCCATGGATTGTTCTCATATTGGATTAACCCAATCCTAATGTTTTTTTTCAGATTTCCGTATGTCAGTTGTTTTGTTTACTTAAAATTGGGTCCATTTTGAACAAAAGAGAGACACTTTGAGTGGTACCGGCCACACCGTGCCTCTGATTGAGGTGGAGTTAAATATTACACGTCCCCAATGCACTATTGGATTTTTATATTAAAGTATCAACACAATAAAAATTTGTTTTGGTCAGATTTCCGTAGGTCAGTTGTTGTTTTCACTTAAAAAATTGTCCATTTTAAACAAAAGAGGGACCCTTTGAGTGGTACAAGCCACACCATTCCTCGGATTCAGGCGAGGATGACTTTTACACATCAAAAAGGACCCGTGGATTTTTCTCCTAGAGGATAAACACAATAAGAATGCTTTTGGTCAGATTTCTATAGGTTAGTTGTTGTCTTCACTTAAAATTGTGTCCATTTTAAACAAGAGAGACACTTTGAGTGGTACCGGCCACATCGTGCCCCGGATTGAGGTGGGTTTGAATCATACACATCCCCAACACACATTTGGATCATTATACTAAATTATCAATACACTATGAATGCATTTGGTTGGATTTCCGTAGGACGTTTGTTGTTTTCACTTAAAAATATGTCCATTTTAAACAAAAGAGATACCCTTTAAGTTGTACTGGCCACACCATGCATCCGATTGAAGTAGGGTTATATCATACATGTTAAAAATGACCCATGGATCGTTCTACTATAATATCAACACAATCTAAATGTGTTTGGTAAGATTTACGTAGGTAAGCTGTTGTTTTCACTTAAAATTGGGTCCATTTTAAACCAAAGAGAGACACTTTGAGTGGTACCGGCCACACCGTGCCTCTGATTGAGGCGGGGTTGACTTATACACATCCCCAATGCACCCATGGATCATTCTCTTAAAGTTTCAACACAATCCGAATGTGTTTGGTCTGATTACCATACGCCATTTGTTGTTTTCACTTAAAAATTTGTCCTTTTAAACAAAAGAGAGACCCTTTGAGTGGTACCGGCCACACCATGCCTCAAATTGAGGTAGTGTTGACTCATATATGTCACAAAGGACCCATGGATCGTTCTACTATAAGATCAAAACAATATGATTTCATTTGGTAGGATTTTTTTCATTTAGTTGTTGTTTTCACTTAAAATTGTGTCCATTTTAAACAGAAGAGAGACACTTTGAGTGGTACTGGCCACACTATGCCTCCGATTAAGGTGGTGTTGACTTTTACAAGTCCCCAACACACCCATGGATCATTATATTAAAGGATCAACACAATCTGAACGTGTTTGGTTGGATTGTTTTAAGTCATTTGTTGTTTTAACTTAAAAATATGTTCATTTTAAACAAAAGAGAAACCCATTGAGTGGTTCATCATTCTTGCATGTTGTTAGTTCATATCATCTATTAAAATGGGAAATTGACTCATTAGATAATAGATGTTTTATTTAATAAAAATTACAATTTTCCTATGAACATTTAAATACAACAATGTGTCATCTTTTGATCCCCTTATCCCCTCTCAAAAATGACCGCCAATTATACACATCCCCAAGAAAGATCTTCATGCTATTTTTGTACAATCTTCGATCAGCTATGTGGCCAACTCATTTATGAACAAATATATATCATCTTATGAGTATGAGGCTTTTTGGTAGTCATAGTAGTACTTCAATATATAAAAATAAATAATTAATAAATAAATTAAACGTACTAGTAGTTTTTTAAAATACTTCTTTAGGGATGCTAGTTTTATGATGAAAAACAATCTCTTTCATAAATTTACAAACATAATAACCGCAATCATTATCCTTTTTTTTGTTTTGGACACTGAAAAAAATTGATCATTAATAGAATAAGTAACTTGTGTTGAGATGTGTTTGGATAGTGAAATTTTATTATATATACCCTGATATTTGTCCATACGTAGTACTTGCTCGCCTCTTTATGCTTAGCCCCTGTCCTTATTCCTTTTTTAGATGATAATTATACACCACCCTATCATAAGATAATCCTAATTAAAAGATAATATAAATTATATTACTTGATTTTTAGACCTAAAACATAGGATGTAGTGTCTTACAGATTCACAAACTCTATCATGTGTGGTTAGTTTGATGGATATCCTTACATTGAATCCAGAAAATAAATTTGGGGAGTATCTAAGTTCACTGCAATTAGAAACCAATGTTTCCTAAAAACACAAAAAGGAATAAGTAATAAAATAATTGAAAATATAATTGATATGATTTAATTGTAGAGTTTTACCCCTGCATGGTCGGTATTAAGAATAGTATGTCATCTATAATATTGCTTTCAAATGATTTTAGTAAGTCGTTCACTATTTCATTCTTTTTTTATGGCTCTAATTTAGTTATATGTGATGTTGTCGTATGAGGATTAACGAGTCCAAATTTTGTCTCATGAGAAAATTCCTTAAACTGTTTTTCATATATACATCTGTCAACAATATAAAATGAATTTAGTCATAATTTTCACATTAGATCATCTTTTACAAAATCAATTCACAAAAACATACCTCATATATATATTTACAACTGTGATGCCTAGCCAACCGTTTTCAAGGATATCATTTACATTTTCAGCAGTAATGAAATCTTAACTTTCCTCTCCGTATATATTCTTTTTGAAAACCACTATATGACTACTACCACCTCATAGCTTTGTATCCACATGAGTCATTAATTCTAGTAAATGTGGATAGAGAACAAGTGGTATTATTGTTTACTCAGTAACTCCTTGGGATCAGTTGGTCAATCCTTTATATAGTTTTGAGATGGTGTTTTTCACCCCCTTCCCTTTATCCATCTATAATAACATTCATTGGTTCAGTTCATTTTCTCATTAATTGTTAAAGGTTTATCTTGAAAAAAAAGGAAATAAATACCTCTTTGTCCATATGTACTCTTAGAAGTTGTGAAGGCCATGAAATGAATGTCCCAATAGCCTTTTTGACCATATGAATATCATCGTCATCAAGTGGAATAGGTAAATATTCATTTGGTTCATGATCTATAGTAATCGTCACTTTCAGATGATCATTCGGAAGTGGTTTATTATACAGCGTGTCATCTAGGTTGTTGAACACTATAGCCCTCGCTACAAGGTGATAGGTGGGTGTTGACATATATAAATCACAATCATTATCACCCTATAGAATATTAGTGCAGGAAAAGTATCAGTGTTTGTCTGATTCACATTTCATGGGAACAATTATTAGAATATTGATTACCACGTCTAAGACAGTTTTTTGAGGGGAATAGCTCACCTATAATCTGGTGGGGGTGGGGCGGGATCTTCATGCACTGGTTGTTCCAGAGTTGTGTCTTCTCCTTTCTTCCCACCCATAAAAGATTCGACGAACTCTCCCTACCATTGAAATCATTTTTCAAGGGATGCTAGTTTTTTTCTCATTTGTTTCAATGTTTCATCTCTATCGTCCTTTTTTCTTCTTCTCAAAATATACTCGGGGGGTCGCCCCAAACCCCACACCTTTGACACGACTATATTTTTCTGTCTGCTTCCAAGCCATCGATAATAGGTCAGCATCTGCTATAGGAGTAGCTGATTCCTGTGACTGTCAGATATAGGAAAATAACTAATTGTTTTTATGTAATAGCAATTTAAAACAAATATTTTTATCATTGGGTCATACTTACACAAATTTCCCACACTTTTTGTGTGTCCTCATCTACTAGATTCCCTTCCTTATTCACACATGACTCCTTCTAAAGCACATGACATGGGATGGAAGTGTCTTTGGTTTTAGACTCATCAATGTATATATAAACATAGAAATATAATTATGATGTTGTTTATTAGCACTTAACAATATTACTATAAAATCAAAATACGTACCATTTTCTTTTCTAAGTAAGAGTACCCCATTCTTGCTTTACGATAGGGGTATGTTGGTTTTGATGCACGTTCCTTATTTTCATTACATATTTTTTGTCTCATAAATAAAATATTGACAATCAAAGTGATCAATACGCGTATCTTCAAACAATGTATTATCACACACAATGTACCTGAAACTTATCATCCCCATGGCGGCCAATAAATTCAACTCATGCTTCTTGGGATATCAGGTGAGCATAGAAAATGGGTGTGTGTGGGTTTATTTTACCTTTGGAACCTTTCAGGTGACATCTTGTTAAAATAGTATGAAAACCTTGATGAATCCTTCCTGCAAGCCTTAGTACATAATCCTTGTGTGAATCGTGTACTATAAAATTAATCTGCAAGAGATTGAGAAGATTAAGACATTGTTTTATTATTTTGTTTTCTAGTAAATTAATGAAATAAATTCATAATCTTTCCATAATTTCTTCCCATATCACAGCCTTCAGCTTAGACAACACATGGTGCCATCAATCTATGTCAATCGGCACGTGTTTCCAAGTGACAACTCTAATGTAACTACTAAACATAGCCTTATTGGGATTCACATTTTGTCCTTGTGAATTCCATCTGACATCAAATTTGATGCCTTTTCTTTTCTCCTTAAGAACTTTTGATAACACCGTCAAACTATGACGCACCTGTGTTTTTGGCAACGTCAGTTTTTCATTCGCAATCATTTCATTGATATCAACATCATCTATATGTTCATCTAAAATGGTAGCAACAACATGTGATGTTTATTGTTGGACCTCAACACAAGGAGCAGTTGGAGCCGCAGCAGCAGGAGTAGCAGAAACCACAGTAGGAGCTGCAGGAGCTGCAGGAGCTATAGCAGGAGCAGCAGCAAGCGCAATAGGAGCAACAACAGGAGCAGCAGCAGCCGCAGCAGCAACATCTTGAGAGACTTGTTCAGCCTCAAGGTTAAGAGCACCAGAATGTGAAGAAGTCATTATATGAAAAATTGGTTGAACAATTAATTTATATTGCATAAATTCATTAACGATAAGATAATAACATGAGATAACAAGATCTATATTACAAACTAAATATAACATGTTTATTTAACTCTCTTTATTTTTTTAAAAGGATGAAGGGATTTGACACCTCTATCGATTATCCAAATCCCTTCATTGTGGTCTCCTCTAACATATAAAACATCATCTACATTGGGACCTCTCCAAAATGATTGAGACTTACCACTGAAAGGATCATCCTCAACTGAATTTTCATCGGAACCTTCAGTAGTTTTGGATAATAACAGAACAATCAAACACTGTTGGTTTGCTAGATATGGATCGTAAAAAACATGTACCGCTTGTCATGCCATTATAAACTTCTCGTCTTTGTACCCTTCTTTACTAAAATCAACTTTCACAAATCCCCATTCATCTATTTTAACACCGCTATTGTTATCAACCAATTTACATTGAAAAATAGGAAATTGGAATGTCATATAATTCAACTACCATATTTGTTTTATAATGCTAAAGTATGACATATTTTTATAAATTGGATTTCTGTCCTTACTACCAGAAACATACATTGCTTTAGCCACTAGTGTAACTCCACTATTTTTCATGGTATTATCGTCATCATGTTCATTTGTATAGAATGTATAACGATTAATTACATAACCACTATAAGATAATGTCTGACATACAAAAAAATCCAGTATGGTAATTCAAAAATAACTGATCTCTTTTTCAAACCTTTTTTAGTAAGGTTTTTTAAAAATGGTTTACCAAAAACAATGGTAACATCTTTTACTTTCTCAAACTGCTGATCACCTGTTAGTGAAGACGGTGATGTGCGTTGTTTTAAAATTCCATTGAATGATGTCTTCCAAGATCGGTACTTATGCTGATGAGGTAGAAATCTATGATGTCCTAGAAACACATATTTCAATGAATGTTTCAACCTAATTGATTCTGTATATTCTTCACGCACGGGACACCCTTGAGTTCTTTTAATTCTATAGCCTAACAAATTTCTATAAGCAGGGAAATAATTTATTGTCCCATACAACATTGCTCTCAACGTGAAGTATTCACTTTTATTAGCATTATAAAACATAACACCTAAATCACACAATAACTTCAAATCCTCAATCAAAGGATCCAGATAAACATCAATATCATTACCTAGTTGTTTTGGTCCTGATATAAGCATAGATAACATGATGAATTTCTAGTTCGTGCATAACCAGGGTGGCAAGTTATAATTTACCGACATAACAGGCCATGTAATATGAGTGCTGGTTTGAAAACCAAAAGGATTCACTCTATCTGTAGATAATGCAAGACGAAGGTTACTCGGCTCTTTTCCAAATTCAGGATACTCATGATCAATTTTATTCCATTGAGGAGAGTTGGTCGGATGACATAATTTTCCATCTTTATTTATTTTATCTTCATTCCATGAAAATTGTCTTGTGGTTTCTTCACTTCCATATAATCGCCTAAACCTTGGAATGATTGGAAAGTACCGTAAAACTTTCATAGGATTGGATTCATCTTTCTTATATCAATAATCACCACACTTTGGAAATTCTGTAAGTGGTTTTTTCTCCTTCCAAAACAATATACATTCTTTCGAGAAGGCATGTATTCTTTCATAAATCATACCCATTGAGAATATCATTCATTTAGTTTCATATGCGCAGCTTGGGAGCTCATTATCTTCCAGGATCATGCCATTTAAGAGATCATGTAGTTCCATAAAACTGGCATCGCTCCATCTGTTTCCTACATTCAATTTATACAACTTCAGTACACCTAACAATGTTGTATACTTAGTGCAACCAGCGTACAATGGCATCTTTTCACAACTCTTTAACTTCTCATACAATTTTGGGAAATCATGGAGTTCATCTTCATTTGTCTTTGTCATTTCCTCAATACGATCTTCATCATCATTGAAATCTGCAATCACATCCTCCATATGGTATTCTTCATTATCCATATTTATATTCATATCCGATGATCCATAAAACGCAGTTTTATCCCAGCCAGTAGCTACATTCACATTTTCTCCATTTTTATTCCAACATTTATAACTCCGATCTATTCCGTGACATATCAAATGCTCTTCCAACTCCTCTAGAGTAAGTTGTCTAGAATAATAACAACATAAACACAGAAAATGGATTTGAGAAGGATCCTTTTCATGATATTTTGCAAACTTGATGAACTCTTTCACTCTGTTCTTATACTCTATTGTGAAACGATTAGCATCCATCCAATCTTCATTCGTATTCATCCTATTTGAATCTCAAATATTAGTATTTATGGTTCAAGTACACAAAAAAATACTTCAAAATACAGTAGAATAGAACCACTTCCTTATAAAAATGGAGATTAATAGAGCCTAACCATTTCCAATAAATATTTGGAAATCAACAGAACCAGGATAGAGCCACCATCAAAATCAACATAGTTTCCAAACACAAAAAAGTTTGTGGGGATAATCACTTGTGTCATAGATGGTAAAAATCACACACCATCATCCTCTATGGATCATCCTCCTCTAGTAGGTCAACCCTTCTATGGTCAACTAGTACATCCTTTTATACCTCACCAACCGAAAATACATATGGAAGAATACCAGTAGAAAACTCTATAAGTAAAGAAAGGATTCTCATAATCTTTACAGTATGGAATTCATTAAATATAATTACATTAGATTCATTATATTTTCTTTAAATCACCCCAGTCCAAACACAAGAATAATCAAGAATGATACATCTACCACTCCTCGGTCTCTGCCCTACATTCAATATCTTCATGCCTAAATACCCATATATCCACACATACACATGTCACAAACACATAAAAAACCATATCCACATCATAACCAAAGTACCCATATGGATTTCAATCAGGATACTCGACTCAAGTGGTGGTGTGTAAGAAATAAAAAAATACAATAAGTATATAGTCACTCATAAATCTAAAAATGGTGTTAATAATCCAATAAACCCAAGGTATCCTTCCATCTATTAGAATAATATGAAGGAGACCATATGTGACAGTAGTCCCAGGTGGTGAAGGTTCCTAAAGAGGAAGGGGCGAACACACACCTATCTGGGTTCAAGGTTAGGTCGCTAAGGTTGAAGGTGGCCCTATACTTCTACAAGGGTTAATTCCATATTTCAAAAACCATCTCCTGGTTCCCTAGGATGTTAACCCACTGTTGGTGGAAGTGAAACCATTCCTGATGATCATGCCAATAAGAAATGGAAACCAAGAGGGGGGAGTGGTTCGAAATACCTCAAGAAAGATGGAAAAACATGGTATTTGAGAATAGTTTAGGGTATCTCATGTTGGTTAGACACCTATCCAATAGACTCCACAAGCGACGATGGCCCCAGAAGTTGTTGCACCAAGTGAAACTATCACCTGAGAATCTAAGATCAATGAGGCCCTTCCCAGCCATGAATTGAACAAACTCCATGATGGCCTTCCTTTGGAATGGGCTTCTACATTTCCTTTACTTTGGGTTGGAAATTACATTAATGTCACCCCCAACAAACAATGGATGGTTGTCGGGATCGAAGGTATTTTTTTCACACCATAGAGATTCACTTTGAAGAGGTTCATAGCTTCAAAAAACAAAATTCATAAGGAAGGAGGTGTCACTGTTGGACACTTTGGTAGTGATGAATTGATTGCAATCTTTAATAGTCTCAACAACATATTTATTATTCCAAAATACCCATTTGTGTCTGTTGGAGGTGTTAGAGTGTAGAAATCCATGCAACTTAATCTTCCAGGAGAATTTTAGGATTATTATAGGGTTTTTTTTGTTATTTGACAACAACAACAATGAAATTATGCTTTATGATTTCTATGGTGATGAAGTCCGATTTAACATGGGAACTAAGACCATGAGCATTACATATGTAGATAATAATGATGGGTTGGATAGGGATTGGCATTGGATCTAGAGGCATTAGCCTTATTGAAATGGGAGGATGATCTCTCATTGAGGTCTCTTGATTTTGAACATGTTCATAATCCCTTCTGGTTGGTAAGCTTCATATAAGTGGGAGATGAGGATCCACAGGACAGGGGAAGGATGGGTAATGAAACTTGGGGGCTGGTGAGGGAGTTCCCTCTAGATCCATAAGTATTTAGAGCTAGATGACAGGCTCATAGCCAAGGGAGACAAAACAAACACTACTAGGAAGGGGCCTGGACACTTCAGAGAAGCAGTCAGTAACCTCAGCGAAGGAGAAGGACAAAGATGGAGGTAGGGGTGGAAAGGCTAGAAAGCTTGGTGGTCTGGGCATCATTCCATACAAGTGCACTTCCAAACAAAGTCACTTAGATAGCATTAAGAAAAGAAGGGTGGAACCCCTCTAAGAAAATAGTGTTCAAGAATTAGATGACCTGTAAATGCATCAGAACCGGGTGGTGTTGTCCTTAAAGAAAAAGGTTATCCTTAATTCCTTTATTTAAGGTGACATGGTGTTGAATCTAAGGGAATAGATGATACTTAGGAGGAATCTAGTGAAACTAGAATCCAAGTGGGAAGGACCTTAAATTTTTCATAAACTTCACTCTGATAGTGTAAACTCATTTATCGCCATTGATGATGAGCATAATAATATTTACACTAATACTAGGTTTCTCAAGAGATATTTCACATGAATAATCCATCCCTTTAGTCTGAGATATCTGGATTTGAACTAAAAATCCAACATCCTAGTTATATGTTGTTAAATTATATGGTAACACCGTGCATGATGTAAAACTATAGGCTAACCCTGTGTGATAGACACGAGATGCCTCATATGATAAATATAGGATGATTTATGTTAGAACTATGTGTGTATTTATTCCAAACCACAATAGGATATTTAATGATGTTTTGACCCTTTGTCTTTATCCTGAGTAACAAATACATCCCCTGTGTTACAATCATATGATGCATCCTGTGAAAATTAAGAAACACCCTATGCATTAATAGTATTATTCATCATGAGAAAATTATGTGATTATTCCAAAAGAACCCTATTGGTCTCCTCATTTGGTGCAAGACCCAATTGTATTGTTCCCACTATTAGGTTAAAAATATAAAATATATATATCTACCAATTACAATCACACTCTTAGGGGGTGTAAATTCTAATAAAATTACCATAGACTATTCATAGGTTGTGATTCCCACAGGTCCTGATACGAGGAAGATAGAATGGGAAGATCAGTAGATTGGTTTGATGTTCAAAATCCTCAAAACATGATGTTAAAATGTAGCCATATCTATTGTCATGTACATAATATGCCTCACATGATAAATATGATATGAAATTTTATCTAAGCTATATGAATTTAAACTATGAAGCTTTCCATCCTAGTTTCTTAATGTGAAATTGTGTGAAATATTTGTCAAATATATTCAACCTTAGACTACAAAAACATAATCATAATCATAAGACATTCAAATTCATGTACAAATTCCTTTCCATGTGATGTTAACATACATGGTTCATGTCCCCATTTCATGATATAAAATTATGTAATGCCTTTATCCCCCACTTGAGAGAGAACACACTATTGGTGTTGGTCTCCAACCACACTTATTTTTATAACTACATATGAATTTATTCCCAATCATAAGAGATATACATGGATTATATAAAGTAATATCTCAAGACCAACCAGTCCATAGATCATTTTTAGGGTTTTTCCTCTTTGGGATCATATCCAACACCTTCCAAATGGTTCCCCTATTCAGTGAATTCAAACACATGATGGGATAACTATATATTGTTCAAATCAACCCTGAAAATATATTCATCACCTCCTTAAATCTATGAGTTTCCCTAAATTTGGAACCTCATCATCCTATTACATCTGAATGGGATCCCTACGGTAATGGGGTATGGCCTAAATAGGCTTACATCCCACCTAAGTGAAATCCCTGATGGACCCCCAATAATAGATGGTGGTTCCCCTATTTCAAACATAGTGATGGAACATGGAAAAAATAGGATCTCCTACTACCTAGGAACACATATTGGAAGGGACATATTTGGAAGAATGGTTTTGGAACCAGTGTTTCGAAAATGTTCAATGGTCATCTTCAATCCATCTACCTCTACTCTTCAATCCAGACAATCAAGGACATTATTTAATTCTCTACATTCTTTACCCACACAGGTGTAACTATAAAACCATTTGTATTAAAATTTCATGACCCATACACATTGATGAGATATATCAAATCCTTGGTATTAAATTACCACAGTTTCTAAAATAGTATGTTTAATAGGGGACCAAAAAAACATTACATGTAAAGACCCGTAAAATTCAAGAAATATTTTTTCTTAATTTTCTTTGGAATTTTGCAAGAACGCGGTTTTTGACGGCACTTGATTCCGAGGCCCGGAGTGCCCGAAATCAATTTCCGAAGCTTGGATCGGGTACGTTCAGTGAACGAACGAGCGGGTTTCCTATCTTTTGAACCAGTGCTCAGAATTGAAATCTAATGGCACCGATGAACTCGCAACGCCGGTAATCGCTTAAGAGAACCTTTACCATAGTTGCGTTTGTGCGGAAGAAGAAGTTAATTAATGGGGTTTAATTAAGAAGTAAATAAAATTGTTGGATCAATTTTATATCAAGGTGGTTAATTTCTCCCATGGGAAGTTGGTGGTGGGGACCACATCCACCCAACTTACCATGTGTGGATAATTGAAAGGGTAGGGCCCACACAATCCCCAACCTTTCACCTTCCCCCTTTATACTCTTTAACCCCCCCCCCCCCCCCCATTTAAGTCTTGCCAACTTAACTCCTCATTTATTTTTACAACTCATGTTAATAAATTGAGTGAGTTAAGTGTGGGTTTTTATTTTCAAACTCTTATATTTTCAAAAGCCTTTTTGTGATAATAAAATATGTTGGGAACTTATATTATTTGGGTTAGTTTTGGGTTTTTTGAGAGCTTTTGGAGAGAAAGCTAAAGGAAGTCTTCTTCTTCTTCAACTTCGACGAAGAACGCGAAGAACATCATTCTTCAACGAAGAAAATCTCCGCCGAAGAACGTGACGTCTACTTCCAACGATGTTTCCTCTTCAAACGCACCTCGACGACAACGGAATCGACGTTCATTTCCCGCGACGCCCGACCTCCGCGACGCTTGTCTTCCACGGCTCTATTGAAGTGCACTGTTCCTAAACCGAGGTAGGGGCTTGAATCTTTTTAAGTTGGTGATTTATTTCCTTCGAATAAGAAAGATAAATCTGACGGCCATGTTCCAATTTTTATTTAAATTAAAAATTGTGAAGGTTAAATGTTTTACGTTTCGGCCAAATGTTATCGAGATAACGGGAGGGGATCAGTCCGCACAAACATGGCTGATACCCCTCCCCCCTTTTTTCTATTCTTCGTTTTGATTAGCAAAGACGGTAATGCATCGTTGCACCGCGCTTGAGCGAAAGGAGACGTGAACGATGCGGGCCACGATGAAGAAACGTGACGACGTCGCGCTGCGTAAAGGGTACGAACGAGGCCGCGGCCGGAGTCGGGCCGCGGCGGAAGGACGCGGCGTTGTCACACCGCACCGGACGAATTTGCAGCCATCCTGGAAGTAGCGGCCGGAAAAACCACACACCGGAGAATTCGAAGAAGGCGGCTGGAACTCCGGCCGCCGGCGCCAGAAGGCACGGGACCACGGGGTCCCGCGGCGAGAAACCGGCCAGCCCTGGGCTGGCCGGCCGTTATAGGGGAAAAGCCGGGGGTTACACCCCCCGGTTTGCACACGTGGTGCGGCCCCTTAAAGGGGGCCGCCGTTTTGAAATAAAGGAGGGGTGTAGCCCCTCCCTTGGGCGCGCTCGCGCGGCCTGCTGGCCTCGCCAGTCCGGGCTTTTGGGCCGGGCCGGGTCGTCAGGCCGGGTCGCCTCCCAGGCCGGGTTGACCTGGTTCGGCCGACCCAGGGGGTACTGGGTCAGGCCGGGCCGGGACCAGACCCCCTAATTTCGGACTACTTTCGGTCAAATGCCCATATCTTGGGTTGTGGACCTCCGATCGACGCACCGTCAGTTTCGTAGAAATCCTTGGAACGAGACGGTCGTTTCGGTATATCGCAATCAAGGTTTCGGAATACTTTGAGTTCGGCCGGGTTGTTTCGTACACGAAACCAACCGGGCCCTCGGAGCGGAAACGCTCATATCTTGAGCTTCGGACGTCCGAACGACGTGTCGTCGAATTCGTTGAATTCCTCTAAGTGAGACGGAACATTTGGCATACTCTTCCCGAGGTTTGGACGCAGGTGGAGTACGGTCGGGTTGGTTTTGCCTTAAAAACCAATCGGGCCCCTAGGACGAAAAGGCCAATAACTCTCAGACCAAGCGTCTGATTGGCGCGCCGTTTATGACGTTGAGTTCCTATTGAAAATATGGAACTGTTGGATACATCAACTCTGGAATTTGTGTCATTTGATGTATCAGACTCTCGGCTCGTGGAGCGGACCCTCCTGAACGAGCTTGCTGTGTGCGGGAACCCTAGTGCTGGCTGCGACTTCGACGACGACGACTGTGCAGAGATCCTCAATGGACTGCGACGATGAAGAGTGCTGGTCTTGTATCCTATGTGGGTCCCAGCTATGCTGGTCTTGTATCCTATGTGGGTCCCATCTTAGATGATTCAGTGTTGGTCTTGTATCATATGTGGGTCCCAGCATAGATGAATCATTGAAGACTGCTGGTCTTGTATCCTATGTGGGTCCCAGCCATGCTGGTCTTGTATCCTATGTGGGTCCCAGCATATATAAATCAATGAAGAGTGCTGGTCTTGTATCCTATGTGGGTCCCAGCTGTGCTGGTCTTGTATCCTATGTGGGTCTCAACTTAGATGATTCAGTGCTGGTCTTGTATCCTATGTGGGTCCCAGCATAGATGAATCAATGCAGACAGCTGGTCTTGTATCTTCAGTGGGTCCCAGCTTAGATGATTCAGTATCTATATCTGATCATCCCTTTCACCTTTTCGACGAAGTATACCTGTGTGAGCTGAATCCTATGTTACTCTCCTTTGTGGATTGTGTTGAACTATCCTATGTGGATTTACTGTTTACTCTCCTTTGTGGATTGTGTTGAACTATCCTGTGTGGATTTACTGTTTACATTCCTTTGTGGATTGTGTTGAGCTATCCTTTGTGGATTACTTTTTCTCTCCTTCGTGGATTGTGTTGTGTTATTTTGTGTGAGTATACGTTTTGCTTTCCTGTGTGGACTGGGTTGTGCTTGGGCTCGGATGTTGGAGCCGAACGGGAATTGATGACTTAGGTATATGTATGGGCATATACCTAAGCAGTGTCGTTTGTTACTTCGTGATTGTATCTTTTCCTTTGTGGTTAATCCTTTGTGGATTTCGGGAGACCTTCAGGGGTCTCGGGGTCCCTACTGAGTATCTTATACTCACCCCTGCACGGGCTATGCCCGCACTTCATTGTGTTGGTTGTAGACGACGGACATCGCTGATCGTGGTGGAGGCTTGCGAAGCCAGACGGTACCTGGATGTGGACCACTGGGCGGGACGTACTCGGAGCGGTCGGCTGGACCAAGGAGCTTTGGAGGCTATCTGTGCTCGCCCTTCAGGTGGGACTTCTAGAGGATGGCTCGATGCTGTGGATTTTCTTTTTAGTTGCTCTTTTCCCCTTTCAGTTGTACTTTACAGTTGGGCTTGTATTTCCGGCCCCTTTTACTTTCAGCATAGCTTGTTACAGTTTTTACTTAGTGTTTACTCTTTCCTCTTGCTTACTCTATGATGGTTGTTTACTTTACAAAGGCAATGCCTTCCCTGTTTATCGGTATTTATGCCTTGGTGCTAGTCGCCAGCCCCCGGCCTATGGAAGGCGGGCTTGGGGTAGTCACGACACGGGCCCCGAGGACGGGTCGTGACAAATTGGTATCAGAGGAGTTCGGTTCTACCGCAGACTATGATCTTTCTTCTGTGTGAAGCAATAGTGTTCAGTGTATTGGGTATGGTTATCAGTCCAGGGAGTCCAGTGTTGGTGTGGTGGTCGACGTATCGGTACACCAGGACCCTAACTTCTGATTTCCGACTTAATGCACGAAAACATTGATTGCATGTGTGTTCAACTTTTCTTTGTCATTACTTGTGTCAGCTCACCAGGTATATTGTTATGAATGTGGCGCACCTATTTCCTTTTCAAGATGGCCCCACGACGGCAGCCAGCTAGGGTTCCTAGAGTCGAGCGTGACAACAGCCCACCGAGCGACGAGGCCTCGGTGCAGGGCCCTTTGTCAGCAGTGGCACCAGCGGTGGCTCTACCCGCCGAGCCACCGATGCTTCCAGCACCAGCTGCTGACGATACACGTCGCCTCAGTGCACTGCATGAGTTCCAGCGCCAGCAACCGCCCAGGTTCCGCAGGGAGACCGACCCCCAGGCAGCCGAGGACTGGCTGGAGGCAGTAGTCAGAGTTTTTCGATTAGTGAGGACACCAGCAGACCTCATGGTGATCCTCGCAGCGAGCCTACTGCACGCGGCAGCGGGCCAATGGTGGAACTTGATGCTCCAGGTGCACGATGAGGAATCTCTACTCTGGACAGACTTTGAGAGCCTCTTCTGCTTAGAGTTTGTCCCAGCCACCCTCCGTGCGGTGCGCATCCAAGAGCTGCTACAGCTACGGCAGGGCAGCATGACAGTGGCCCAGTACTCGGCAAGATTTACTGATCTCTCGCGCTACTCCACATATATGGTACGGGACCCATTATTCCGGGCCCGGACCTTCGAGCAGGGACTGAGGCATGAGATCAGGTCTTCGATGATCTCCCTCAACATTCCGACACAGGCAGAGGTGTTGGAGAGAGCCCTTCTAGTGGAGAGTTTTCTCACCGAGCAGGCTCCAGTGATAGGGCCCTCTTCAGGACGGCCCGTGGCAGGGTCTTCTACAGTTGGCAGTAGACAGGTGACGCAGAGTTCCAAACAGGCCAGACCATCAGATGCACAGTCTCAGGATGAAGATTCGGTTGTGCGGGGCACCCGAACGAGAGCCAGATACATGAGGGACAAGCATTTCTATGCATGCAGCGGGCGAGGTCACATGGCTCGAGACTTCCTGAATCGTCTTACAGATAAGCAGCAGGTGGTAGAGGGACCTCCCAGACAGAGTTTCGGCCACGGTGGTCCGTAGGGTGCAGGCGGACGAGGAAGAGGAGCTGGCCGAGTAGCAGATGGTGGGTGACACTTTGAGGTGTTTCCACCACCACCACCAGGAGGTCCACCCCGACCGCAGGGAGTTGGTGGACATGTGAGAGCTCATCTTCAGGCATCTGAGGCCTTCGATCATGAATTTTTGGGAGCAGATGGACAGGAGCAGAACTAGTGGATACATCTTTTGTACTTCTAGTTCCTTGTTGTTGTTGTGTAGTGTCTTTGTATTATGATCTTCAATAGTAAAAGACGCTTACCTTTGTGATGTTTTCATTCCTGTCCTCTTTTGTGTTGTTACTAAGAGGTTCCGGTTTAGACTGTTGACTTGACCCTCACTTGTGAGACATCTACTGGAGGAGACCCAGTTACCACACACTGATGCCGATAGTGTGACTCAACCCTTGGAGGCGAGAGTAGTGGTTGGATCTCTTGGTAGTAGCATTGAGGCCTTACGACGTCATCTTTGGTATGGATTAGTAACATCCATGACGGGATTGACTGTATTAGGCAAAGGAAGTGGTTCATCCAGGGGATGAGACCCGATTTCTCTTATCGGCAAAGAAGAAATATTAGCAGTTCTTGTGGGATTAGAGAAGGTCTAGGTCATCCAGGAGCCGATGAGGATAGCTCAGAGCCAGCAGAAGTCATACGCTGACAGGAGGCGGAGGCCACTAGAGTTTGAGGATGGAGACCACGTCTTCTTGCGTGTCTCACCTCAACGTTGATTACGGAGATTTGGCCGAGGCAGCAAGTTATCTCCGCGCTTCATCGGACCCTTCCAGGTCCTCATCATGATTGGCGAGGCGGCTTATCGTCTGGCTCTACCACCTCAGTTACACCGGGTGCACGACGTCTTCCACGTATCTCAGCTGAGGAGATACGTGCACGACCCGACGCATATCATTGTCCATGGGGAGCTTGACGTCGATGATGGGGAGACTTTTGTGGAAGTCCCAGGGGAGATCGAGGATCGACAGGAGCGGGTCCTACTTGGACGGTCGATTCCTCTAATCTGCATCAGATGGCAGCACGGAAACCTCCAGGAGATCACTTGGGAGCATGAGGCTCAGATGCGTGCTCAGTACCCTCATTTGTTTCTCTAGTTTTGATGTATCTTTACGGGGATGTAAAGCCCTGAGGTGGGGGTAATATAAAGACCCATAAAATTCAAGGAAAATTTTTCTTAATTTTCTTTGGAATTTTACAAGAACTCGGTTTCTGACGGCACTTGATTCCGAGACCCGGACTGCCCGGAATCAATTTCAGAAGTTTGGCTCGGGTACGTTTAGCGAACGAACGAGCGGGTTTCCTATCTTTTGAACTAGTGCTCGGAATTGAAATCCAATGGCACCGATGAACTCGCAACGCCGGTAATCTCTTAAGAGAACCTTTACCGTAGTTGTGTTTGTGCGGAAGAAGAAGTTAATTAATGGGTTTTAATTAAGAAGTAAATAAAATTGTTGGATCAATTTTATATCAAGGTGGTTAATTTCTCCCATGGGAAGTTGGTGGTGGGGACCACATCCACCCAACTTCCCATGTGTGGATAATTGAAATGGTGGGGCCCACACGAGCCCCAACCTGTCACCTTCCCCCATTTAAGTCTTGCCAACTTAACTCCTCATTTATTTTTACAACTCATGTTAATAAATTGTGTGAGTTAAGTGTGGGTTTTTATTTTCAAACTCCTAAATTTTCAAAAGCCTTTTTGTGAAAATAAAATAAGTTGGGAACTTATTATATTTGGGTTAGTTTTGGGTTGTTTGAGAGCTTTTGGAGAGAAATCTAAAGGAAGTATTCTTCTTCTTCAACTTCGATGAAGAACGCGAAGAACACTGTTCTTCAACGAAGAACATCTCCGCCGAAGAACGCGACGTCTACTTCCAACGACGTTTCCTCTTCGAATGCACCTCGATGACAACGGAATCGACGTTCGTTTCCTGCGATGCCTGACCTCCGCGATGCTTGTCTTCCACGGCTCGATTGACGTGCACCGTTCCTGAACCGAGGTAGGGGTTTCAATCTTTTTAAGTTGGTGATTTCTTTCCTTCGAATAAGAAAGATAAACCTGACGGCCATGTTCCAATTTTTATTTAAATTAAAAATTGTGAAGGTTAAATGTTTTACGTTTCGGCCAACTGCTATCGAGATAACAGGAGGGGATCGGTCCGCACAAACACGGCCAATACCCCTCCCCCCTTTTTGATATTCTTCATTTTGATTAGCGAAGACGGTAATGCATCATTGCACCGTGCTTGAGAGAACGGAGACGTGAACGATGCGGGTCACGAAGAAGAAACGCGACGATGTCGCACTGCGTCAAGGTTATGAATGAGGCCGCGCCCGGAGTCGGGCCGCGGCGGAAGGACGCGGCGTCGTCACGCCACGCCGGACGAATTTGCAACAATCCTGGAAATAGCGGCTGAAAAAACCACCCACCGAGGAATTCGAAGAAGGTGGCCGGAACTCCGGCCGCCAGCGCCGGAAGGCGTGGGACCACAGGGTCCCGCTGCGAGAAACCGGTCAGCCCTACACTGGCCGGCCGTTATTGGGGAAATTTCGGGGGGTCACACCCCCCGGGTTGCACACGTGGCGTGACCCCTTAAAGGGGGCCACCGTTCTGAAATAAAGGAGGGGCGTAGCCCCTCCCTTGGGTGCGCTCGCGCGGCCCGCTGGCCGCGTAGGCCGCGCCGCCGTGCCGGGCCGGGCTTCCAGGATGGGCCGGGTCGTCGGGCTGGTTCGCCGCCCGGGCCGGGTTGACCCAGTTCGGCTGACCCAGGGGGTACTGGGTCGGGTCGGGCCGGGCCCAGACCCCCTAATTTTGGACTACTTTCGGTCAAATGCCCATATCTTGGGCTGCGGACCTCCGATCGATGCACCGTCAGTTGCGTAGTGATCCTTGGAACGAGACGATCATTTTGGTATATCGCACTCAAGGTTTCGGAATACTTTTTGTTCGGCCGGGTTGGTTCGTACACGAAACCAACCGGGCCCTCGGAGTGGAAACGCTCATATCTTGAGCTTCGGACGTCCAAACGTCGTGCTGTCGACTTCGTTGAATTCCTCTAAGTGAGACGGAACTTTTGGGATACTCCGCCCGAGGTTTGGATGCAGGTGGAGTACAGTCGGGTTGGTTTTGCCTTAAAAATCAACCGGGCCCCTGGAACGAAAGAGCCAATAACTCTCAGACCAAGCGTCCGATTGACGCGCCGTCTGCGACATTGAGTTCCTGTTGACGATAAGGAACTTTTGGATAAATCAACTCTGAAATTTGTGTTAGATGATGTATCAGCCTCTCGGCTCATGGAGCGGACCCTCCCGAACGAGCTTGCTGTGTTCGGGAACCCTAGTGCTGGCTGCGACTTCGACGACAACGACTGTGCAGAGATCCTCAGTGGACTACGACGATGAAGAGTGCTGGTCTTGTATCCTATGTGGGTCCCAGCTGTGCTGGTCTTGTCTCCTATGTGGGTCCCAGCTTAGATGATTCAGTGCTGGTCTTGTATCCTATGTGGGTCCCAGCATAGATGAATCAATGAAGAGTGCTGGTCTTGTATCCTATGTGGGTCCCAGCTGTGCTTGTCTTGTATCCTATGTGGGTCCCAGCTTAGATGATTCAGTGCTGGTCTTGTATCCTATGTCAGACCCAGCATAGATGAATCAATGAAGAGTGCTGGTCTTGAATCCTATGTGGGTCCCAGCTATGCTGGTCTTGTATCCTATGTGGGTCCCAGCTTAGATGATTCAGTGCTGGTCTTGTATCCTATGTGGGTCCCAGCATAGATGAATCAATGAAGAAAGCCCGTCTTGTATCTTCAGTGGGTCCCAGCTTAGATGATTCAGTATCTATATCTGATCATCCCTTTCACTTTTTCGACGAAGTATACCTATGTGACCTGAATCCTGTGTTACTCTCCTTTGTGGATTGTGTTGAACTATCCTATGTGGATTTACTGTTTACTCTCCTTTTTGGATTGTGTTGAACTATCCTCTGTGGATTTACTGTTTACTTTCCTTTGTGGATTGTGTTGATCTATCCTTTGTGGATTACTTTTTCTCTCCTTCGTGGATTGTGTTGTGCTATTCTGTGTGAGTATACGTTTTTCTTTCCTGTGTGGACTGGGTTGTGCTTGGGCTCGGATGTTGGAGCCGAATGGGAATTGATGACTAAGGTATATGTATGGGCATATACCTAAGCAGTGTCGGTTGTTACTTTGTGATTGTATATTTCCTTTGTGGTTAATCCTTTGTGGATTTCGGGAGACCTTCGGGGGTCTCGGGGTCCCTACTGAGTAGCTTATACTCACACCTGCACGGGCTATGCCTGCACTTCGTTGTGTTGGTTGTAGACGACGGACATCGCTAATCGTAGTGGAGGCTTGCGGAGCCGGATGGTACCTGGAGGTGGACCACTGGGCAGGACGTACTCGGAGCGGACGGCTGGACCGAGGAGCGGTGGAGGCTATCTGTGCTCGCCCTTCAGGTGGGACTTCCAGAGGACGGATCGACGCTGCGGCTTTTCTTTTCAGTTTATATTTTCCCCTTTCAGTTGTACTTTACAGTTGGACTTTTATTTCCAGCCCCATTTACTTTGATCACAGCTTGTTATAGTTTTTACTTAGTGTTTACTCTTTCCGCTTGCTTACTCTGTGATGGTTGTTTACTTTACAAAGGCAATGCCTTCCCTGTTTATCGAGATTTACGCCTTGGTGCTAGTCGCCAGCCCCCGGCCTATGGAAGGCGGGCTTGGGGTAGTCATGAAACGGGCCCCGAGGACGGGTCGTGACATTGCACGCCTGGTCCGGAAACATGAAGATCAAGTGCGGAGGAGGTCTGACAACGTGAATATTGAGGGAGGCGGAGGTTCATCCACTCAAAGATCGAGGGCGGTGGAGGTCCGACAACACGAATATCGGGGGCGGCGGAGGTCCAGCAACGCAAAGCTCGGGGGCAGCGGAGGGGAGTCGCAGCGTTTTAGTACCGCAAGAGCTTTAGGTCGTGATAAAACGAGGACACTATGCGAATGATTTTATAAAATATGTGACTACGGTTTTATCAGTGCTAAAAAGCACTGATAAAGGTTCTCTTTGTCAGTGCTAAAAAAGTGCTGATAAATTCTTCCTGTATGAGTCCTAACATTTTAGCACTGATGCAGGCCTTCTTTATCAGTGCTTTTCTATCAATGATAATGGGTCTCTTTATCAGTGCTTTTTTAGCACTGATAAAGGTTACCCTCTATCAGCGCTAAAATTTTAGGGCTGATACAGGTTTTTTTTATCAGCGATTTTCTAGCACTGATAAAGGGATTCTTTATCAACACTAGAAAAGCACTGATAAATAAACATTTTATCAGTGCTAGAAAAGCCCTGATAAAGAATCCCTGTATCAGCGTCAAAATTTTAGAGATGATTCAGGGATTCTTTATCAACAGGTTTTTCTTAGCACTGATATAAGGTGGCGCTTCCCTTGCCCATTTTCTTAGTAGTGATTATTCATACCTTAATTAAGCTATATCGGTATAGTTATAAGTTTCTCAACTCCAGTTGTAGTTCCTGCTCTAAAATCATTATCCTACATATGTGGGAAATACCTACATGGAATATTCTCATTAATATGGTTTCCATTACTTCCACTATTCACTATTTATAAATAATGGCATACACTAAATTACATTATTAATTATAATGAATAATTTTGAACCAGTAACAGTTAATATAAGTTGAATAATTTATGCATAGCTAATATCAAAATCATAAACATGGTTACTTTGTAGATATATTTACTTTTTAATTTGTCTTTATGGTTTTTAAAAAAGTTTGAATTATTCTAATATTATCCATTGGGATTGCCAAACTATGTGCAGAGTAAGGCTTGTTGTTGTGTACTAGGTTATGTTGAGTCAAGCTCGATACACCTTGTCAATGTTGTTACTTCTATGTGCATCTGTACCAAAACCACACCCACTTGTAGTATCCAGATAGAGATGTATTTCTAGAAAGAACCAAATAATCTCCATCTCACCAAAATTTTAGGATATTCTTCTATGTTTAACATCAATGTCTATGTTATGTTTATTTTCCATAATCTATTTTTTCCAAATTTAGTTTCCAATATTTCTACTAAACTTCCTTTGATACCATCTATAAAGACCTTAAACCTGGTAAACCAAAGCTGGTGTTTTATTATATTACATTGGCATTGATACAATACTAGAATACCAAAGTACTGGTCATATTAGCTGTTTTTAAGCCATATTATATACATATGTTTTAAATTACAACTTAAAGGAAAAAAACATAGTAACTATATAGGAAACATCCATAAAATCGAAGATTATCCTTACAATCCATTCATAATATATATATTACTATCCTAGGGAAATATAAAACATAAGAAAGGGGTTATATACTATGATTAGTGAGGGTAATTAATAAAGTGAAAGATAAAATAAACATAAACAATAAAGCCAGGTGAATAACTAAAATCACAAGCCATTAAAATATAATCTTGCATAATATGGAAGGAATAAAATCTGAATAGATAATTCCAGGTAAATAAACACATGAAACTTAACCATGGATATTATACTATCTGAATAATCATATGATTTATCCATTACTAATATCATACTAGGGTAAAGCATAATTTTGGACATTTGAAACATATCATCAAGGCCTCATCCAAGACATCTAAAAATAAATTGTTAAGGCCTCATCTAAATCCACATTTTTTTGTCTCATGAGACCTATTGATGCATATATGGGATCTATTGGGACCCAACCATCACTTACTAAGTCCAATTAATTACTCATATGAATGAGGTGAAATATAAATAACATATACATATGAAATGTAAATAACTTTCCCTTATTAAGAAAACATAATCACTAACCATTATGAGTGATAGAGTGAATGTTATCAAGATAGCACATCCATAGTCAAATTAATAATACAAAATTTAATACAATGTGGTAGAGGATATAATAAAATATCAATCCCAATTAAGTACAATATTGAATAGAGGGTATTTAACTAGATGAAAATGCCCTAATAAAATCATCGAGGAATTCATGAGATAAATACACTTTTTACATTAGAAAGAAGTGTTCTTTTGTAAAATCATTTTTATTTTTCATAAAACCATATTAGAATATGTATATACCATAAAATATATGCGAGGATCAATGAAATTATATTTTAGGATTAATTTTTTTAACTGAAGTTAAAACATGTAAAAAGATCATTTAGAAAAATTTAAAAATGAGACACTTTAGTAAAGTTTAAGGGATAATGCTAAAGAGTCATTAAAAAGGAATAATTCTTTTATAAAACCATCAATGAAGAAAGATAGATTTTTAATAGATTTTTTTATTTTATAAAAATAATGGTTTCTTCAAACATATTATGGAGTACACGTTAAAATGGGTAAGAAATTGGGAAGTTCCCTTAACTGGGCATGCTTATCAGGATGAATTGACAAGGGTACATTATAGAATCAAGTAATTCCAATAAAAACAAGGAAATTATCTTCCTAAATTATTTTTAAGCATATAAACATAATTTATAATAATTATATAAAAATAAACAAGAATCAAATTGGGATAAATAGAGAGGAAGAGTAACCTGATTGAAAAATGGAGGTTCGGGTAAAATATCTTACCACATTGCTGTAGTCGAATCATATGACCCATAAAATTAAAAATAATAAAATGAAAACATTTAATACCATATATATATATATATATATATTTCATGATATTACAGATAAAATGGAATTATACATATATCAAACACAAGAAATAAGTGGTGAACAAGACGTATCTCACGGAATGAAAGTTAGATGAGAAAACCCCATACCTTATGTCTGAAAGTGTTCTGCACTTGTAATTAACATCCTAGATAACGAAATTATATTCATTAATAATTTAATTCAGATCATATTAAACATTTATTTGACTTATTATAATTTTATTATGTTCATTTATGTCCTCTTTCATGAGTTATATGATTGAATTCTATTTTTCCCGAGTGTTCATTTTCTTGGATTTCATGATTGGTTCACTTGTATACATGTATGAAAGATCATGTAAAATGGGAATAGTTATCTAGATTTTTATTAATGAAATTATATAAAATTTAATGGTCTTATATATCATTTAATTTCCATATGTCAGGGTGATTTATTAGATAAAACATTATTCATAACCGTTTAGATTTTTTTTTAATCATCACGCATTAGTTTTGTTTTATTAAAAAATATAATGTATATATAACAGTTCAAGAACCTAAAATAGGCTGTAATAAATATATTATATTCTTTTTTAACCATAAAAATGGTTTTATGACTAGTCTTGAATGTGGAATTGAAAAACAAAAATTTCTCATCTACGAAGGCGCTAAATCAACACCTCATGGACAATGTTTTCATTTTTAGGATAAAAAGGGGAAGAGAAAATAAATAATGGTGGATATCACATTATCAAAATAAAATTATAGTATATATAAGATAATAGATTTATAATTCATTTTTTGATATAGTAGTTAAGTAATGGATAAGAAATGAAAATAAAGAGAAATGAAAATAAAGAGAACAAAAGAAGATTTTACCTCTGGAATTCTTCTCTTTTAAAACCTCCTTAGGGAAATTATTTTTTGGTTTTTTTTTTGAGACCAGAACCTCTTGGATGTGATGTAATATCCCAGATAAATGAAGAATATGACATTTTCATATTTACTAACATTTGTGAATTAAATATTAATTTTACTTTAAATGGGTTTC
Organism: Viscum album; assembly: GCA_963277665.1. Lineage (NCBI taxonomy): Eukaryota > Viridiplantae > Streptophyta > Magnoliopsida > Santalales > Viscaceae > Viscum > Viscum album. The sequence continues at coordinate 508,775,907 of OY728142.1, read as the reverse complement.
TATGTTCAATAGCGTACCTGATACGCAATAACTGGTTTCTTTGAAATCTTATGTTACACACTAATAATATAATATTATTATTTTAAATGGTAGTTAGATATTAGCGGTTGTATTTGTGATAATGAATAAAAATAACTAAAATATGATTATACTTGTTTCTTAAATGTATTTACATTTATCCAATAAAAGTTAGAGGCTTAAAATGTGAATGAATCTAATTTTAAGCATAATTTACATTAAAAAGACGATTTTCCTAATTTTAATGGTGAACTCTCATTAAATATAATTTTGGTCACTTTAATACATTCTATTTGACCAAATAAAATCATTCTTTTGAATGGGGATATCAAAATTTACTTTGTGTAAATTAATAGAATTTTTCTGATAAAGTTCATTTTCTAATGAATATTGAAAAATATTATATTTTAATTCAAAACTGTGTTTTAATATAATTTATTTATATGGTTAGATTATCTTTTTAATTGGTTTTAAAGTGTAATTATAATATATTTTTACCATTTAATACAATTTTGGTCATTGGAATTAATTTCACTTTGAAATTGGACATAAACAAGTATCAATCTTTTGATAGTTATTGTTTCTTAAAAACACGCTATTTGTTTTGATAACGGGAATTAATTTTAAAATTAATTAATTCCACTTATATGTTTTGAATTTTTAAAAATAGACATCATTTTTTAATTCAGAATATCAAATATAGCTTATAATGATTTTTTGGTATTTTTCCGAAAAACTTCAATTTTTGATGAATAGTGAAGCCACTTAGTGGTAGTTAAAAAACTGGCTTTTTCATTTAAATGACATTTTACCACTTCTGTGAATTTTATTTCAAAAATCCGACATACATTGTTGTTATCAAGAACTAAAATATGGTTCATTAAGATGAAAATAATTTTTGGTGAATAGTAGCTTTTGACTTTTATTTACCTCGATTAAAGGTAAATAGGTTAATTTAAGGAAAAAAAGAATATTATAATAATTCAAAATTACCTTAACACTTGTCCAAACCTTATTGGTTGAGTCATTAACGACCATGGGCATATTTGGGTTGATTTTGGGACCCCATTGATTCACTTGGGTGTGATAATGACAATTTAGATTAATTAATTTAATGTAAAGACAAAATTGATATTAACAAAAATCATTTAGTAATTAATTTTTATATGGTGTTATATAAGTCATATTTTGGTCTATAAAGATTAATTGGTAAGATAAAAATATTTCCTACATCATGTTTTTTTTATAATTTTTAGACAACAAATAAATTAAATTATTTATGACATAATAATGATGAAGTATTTACCTCATTAATAAATTATTTAAATAAATAAGATTATAATGATTAAAATAATATCCAAACCATGTCAAATTCTGATTTTATGGTTTTATTTCTACCATTAGTCATCTTATCTTCATCTTTAATGATTTTTGGATCATTAGAAACCGAATATAATTATATAATAAAATAATAGTTTCACACCTTCCTAAAGAGCCCCTCCTCCCCCTTATAAAAGGAGATCACTTCTAACCAATTCCTCACACCTCTAAATACATTTGGCTCATCCAAACTCTGCCCAATTAAGATCCCTAAATCCCTCTCCTCCCACTATAAGCCTTAACTTAGGCAGAAGGCACTTCAAGAAGTCCTTTTGGTTCAAACCAAAGGAAGTTACCCAAATTAAAGGAAACAGTTTCTCTTAAATTGTTTTCTTTTATTTTACTTCTCCAACCCTAAACTCTTTTTATTCATTTCTTTTGTAACAAAATCAGTATCCTCAATATAGTAGGATGTTTTTATATGAATTATTAGAGCTACAATTACACACACCTTTATCTAATGGATGAAGAACATAATGTTTCTGTGGATGGAAAACTAACACCTCACGAAATGATGATTGTTCAAATATCTCCAATTGCCTCTCATGGTGGTCATTATGATGGAACTATATTTATATATGATATATATTATGTTTATGTTTTCTTTATTCTTCTGTATTTTCCCTTTATAGCATGCCTTTAGGGTTTCCATAGTGGGTAAATACGATAATCTCATTTGAGGAAGTGCGGACTACCGCCCCCTTAAAGTGATTTGATTCGTTAATGCCTTATGTGGGATGTATAAAGGATAGAGTTAATGATATTATATATTATATTTTACTGGAATTATAATATAACTATGTTTCATTATGTTTTATTTCCATTAAAATAATAAATAGAAATGAAAGTAGCGTTCATGCGTACGTACAGCTTACCGTCTCCATGAACGGTGCGTTTCATTTATTACCTCTAAATGTCATGTACTGTTATAAATACATGTATATACTGGATATATATAATATATATGATATCCAAATCATGAATATAATTCTGGATATAATGAACCATTGACCATATGAACAATATGTGATTATAAGAAGTCCATTTTTGACTCAAGTACCAAATATCGACAAAACGAACATTATTAACTTAAATGATTACATAATGTTTATAACATGATAATAAGTGATATAAAAATGAATAATAAACTTTAAAAAGGTTATTAATCAATTAGAAATTAACTTTAGTTTTTTATTCATGAGATTAAAGAACGATCAAGTCATGTCGGACACGAGGTAATGGATTTTCTTATCTCACTTTTAATTCCGTGAGATTTCCATTGTTCACCACTTATTTATTGCATGTGGTGTATTATGTACTGCCATTTGATATATATTATTATTATTATCTTTAAATTAATGGTATGTTGTGATTCATTTTATGGTTATTAACTTTTGATCAAATGACTCAGTTGAATACAACAAGGTAAAGGGTTTCATCTCACTTTTATTCCAGTGAGATTCGTGCTATATTTGCCACTATTTACTTTTGTGTGGTGTATGTACTGCCCATGATTCTACTCTTTGTTTAATAAACATCCATTTATTGGTATTTAAATCTACATTGTATGTTTCTTCTTTCTTGTGGAGAATTTTTTGTAAGTTACCAAATCGGTAAGGGAACCTTTCACCCTCCTCTCTTTATAAAAGACTACTTTTTGTTATATCTTTTAATTTACATATTATTATGTTGGGATATATTCTCCTATATCCATATTTATGTAAAATTTATATCCACGTGTTGAGATTCCACTTTTTATCTCATCAACTCATTTTCGTAATTTTAAAGTGACGTCATTATGCTGTCGAATTTTTACAAGGGAACCTCTTAACCCAATTTCAATTCCTTGGGTTCAACTTGTACTTATTGAATATGTCATCCTATTAATATGTGTGAATTACCTATGATTGTTTCACACTTAATATCCACTTATATAGGGTGTATTTATATTTGTCACACATACTTATGATATTGTTTATCCTTAATTTAAGGATACCATCTTTCTAAGGGATTTCATCTTAATTTACATTTCCACTGAGACTTCATTGTTGTTATACAACAACTCACTCTTATGTGGTGTATATACTGTCCTTTGACTTATTATATCATGAATAACTTTATTCTCATTATATTATAATTTTCTGATTAAATGTTATTCCACAATTATTTGTATTCAAGAGTCTCTAATTTTGTTAAAAACTCTTTAACAAAAATACCATTTTTAATTGTTTTAATGATTTATCATTCTACATAATTATCTTTAATGTCCATGTTTTAAAAATGGTTTTGAGTATTTATTTATATGTACATTAATGTTTTAAAATTATAATTCCATTAAAATATTCAAAGTGGTATGGGACACTTTGATTCAAAAATAATTTTTTAAATGGTTTTTGAAAATTGATTGATTATTTCAATATCTTGAAATTACTTCTTATGATTGAAAATGAAATGTTATTGGTTAAATGTTTGTATTTGAAATATTTTATGTGTTATGATGGTACATGGACATTTTAAGGGTGGTTACGTGATAAACCATATGACAGGTGGTGCCGTGAATACCAGGACAGGTGGTTATGTTATAACCTCCAATGCATTGGGTATGGAAGTCGGTCGTATGGCTATTCCATTTAGTGATATGTGTGGAAGTCGACCGTATGGTTATTCCTTTTAAGTATGTTTATGTCCCAAGTTAACTTTATTAGTTATGTGTTTTTTTATATGGGTTTTATGGTAATATTTTGGTTATAAAAGGGTAAGTAATGATCTTTTATTCAGTGAAGAGTATTTACTACTTCATAAAGGTGAAAAGTATTACTTATGTTAAAATATTCATGGTTTACTTGTTGTTTTGAAAAAATAACAGTTTTACTTCTTTTTGTATCCCTTACTGAGCTTTTTATTCTCATCCCATGTTTTTGAAAAAAAAATCATAGGACATAATGTGGAATAGGGTCAATGATGGGATCAAGGAAAATTCATGTTGTCTTAAACATGGAACTAGACATAACTTTTTTTAAGAGTTCATGTTTTGTAAAAAAATGGATACTGGGTAGAAGTGTCTACTTTGTAATATTTTGAAATTTAATAGTTATGTCCTAAATCTCTAAAACTTTAAATCTGAAAGGATATTCAATGTGAATTATTCATTTAATTCATGATTATGTAATGTTTTAAGGTCAGGTCCTTATATGTGAGGAAGATACTTGGGAAGAATATTTTCTAGAAATTTTTCAAGCTTCAAAACTTAATATATGTCAGGATAAGAGGTGGTGAGGGGTAGTATTTGAAGTGGAGGAGAGGGGTGCTTTTTCATTATTATATTCATTAGTTAATTATTTTACCACAATGCTATGAATATTTTTTGTTCTAATGGCCAAATATAGTAATTATTTCATGTTATTTCTAACTAATGTTTCTTACGTCATCCATACATCATCAATGACTCAATAATTCATATATTTAGCTCATATCATAAATTACTATATTTCAAAATTCCCCAAAACATCAATTATTTTAGAAAAATCCCAAAAATTTACAATAATAATATTTTGAAGTGTGGAATTATAAATTTTATACTATTTTATAAAAATAATTTTCTAAATATATTAAATTTAATTTATAAATAAAATCATCATATACTTGAAAAATACCGATTTTAATGTTATAAAGAAATTTATAACAATTTCATAAATTAATTAAGGACTTTTAAAATTATTTTATAATCATAATAGAACAAAATGCTAATTTATTAAAATATTTCATGAGAATAAATTTTATTTTAAATATTTATTTTAATTTTAAAATTTATGAGTAAAAAATTATTTTTCTCAAAAATACCAACAATTAATCTATCAAATTTAAAAAATTTGTTTATATATTCCATGAAAGAAATATAACATATTTTCATTTATAAGATACCTAAATTTTATTTAAAATTTTATAGGTGAAACTAGTATTATATTGGTCATATTACATTCCTAATGGTCACATTACTATTCCAATGATCATATTTAATGGTATATTATGATTTTAAACTTGGTATTGTGTGAAGCATAAAATAGAAAATATATTAAATTTTAAAAGATGCATAACATAAGATCTTGGGGTGTTACAATAAACATGAAATTTGAAAATTAAATGCTCTATATCAAAGAACGTGATATCATGTCATAGGATAAATCATACATGTTTATCAAAGAATGTATCATGAGACAACATGACATATGACATGGGATTTATATCATACACAGATGCATAGAAAATCATATCCATATTCCTCAAGGATCATTTCCAAGAACATAATAGTTAAAAATATCCTTTAATGAACCGAGTTCACTCTTCCTTCCAGCCCTGTGTTACTAAACCTTGTTTACTTCTCATTCCAGCCCTGCATTACTGAACAAAGATCATTTCACATTCTACTACTATCTATATCATGAGATATAAATCATTTCCCAATGAATTTGAGGTAGATATAGGTCTCATACATAATATAATGAAATATATACATATGTGTTGCACAAGAACATAAATCATTCATCATATTAGAACCCATAACATGAAATGGGTTTCATAAAAATCTTTCAATCATAACATAACCCATGGAAAAGAAATGAGGTTCATTGTTATCATTCCATAATAAGTAGAAACCAACAAGAGGAATAATTGGGATAGTATCCTTAAAAAAATATTCTTGTTAAGACATAAGTATCATTGAGATATCACTTGAAAATAATTCTTATGGAAAATAAACTTTTTCTTTGAAATTTTTTTATTTTCATAAAATATCATGCAATTTTAAAAGAATAAATTTTCATTGAATAGTAAAAATATTTTAGAATTTTTTTTAATATACATGTAGATGGAAGGTAAATATTCCTAAATAGATAATTACATATAAACAATCCTAAAAAATGAGATTTTTGAATTAAACACTTACCTTAGGTCTGGTTTCCTTTCTATGTATATGAAACTCATGTATAATGTTTCAAATAATGTTAATAATTTATATGAGAACCACATTTATATTTATGATATCATACATTATTATCTTATTACCCTTATTTATTAATATATCATGATTACCCTTTTTTGGGTGTTAATGGTTTCATTTTCTTATGTATGTTTTGTCAAATAAGTCATGGTTCTTATGCATATGACATAGTTCCATAATTTCCAAAACTATATTAAGATAATATATATCATATTTAATCATCATATACTTTTATATAATCATTATTTAATGGAGATATTTTATAATGTATTGTATCACATCATGGAGATGGTAGGTCGTATGTATGCTTGAACAATGATATCATTCCCTTAATGGTGAAATGATATAGAAGTGGATGTAATATATTTTATTCAAGAATAAATATCATTCTATAATTATCATACATTTTTATTATTTCCATCATTATAACCATCCATGTAAATTGGTTAAAAAAATATTACACCACGGTGTGGAGACGGTAAGTCCTACGTATACACATGTGGTACTTTATTTTTTCCTAGGATGGATAAAAGGTGTAATTTTTATATTACATAATAATAATAAAATCTCATAATATATTTTATAATGGATTTATTACTTTATAATGGTAATCATTCCCCCAATGAATTTGAGGTGGATATAGGTCACTAAGAGGTAAATTTAATCTATAAAAGTCATTGATCACATTAATTATCTCAAATTAAATTTATTTTAATCTTTTTAATAATATTTATTTTATATTTCCATTAACAAAATAATTACTATATTAGCATTTTGTAACTATTTAATATACTTATTTATTTACTAATGATTAAAAATAAAATACGTTTATGAAGATAAATATTCTATCTTTCATAATAATATTTATAGTTGAATCTATCTAATCTACAAACCAATATTAAAAATGATATAGCTATTAAAAATATGAATGTTACATCTTTAAATTCTTATTAAATAAAATATAATAAATTTTATAATTTCACCTAAGTGGACCAAAACGTCAAAAAATTATATCATGGAAATATGTTTATAGATTTAATAATTTAAACTGATATTCATCCATAACATATGTTTTCCCTATGCAGACACAAAGATATATTAAAAACATATAATGTGACATTTTGTGAGTTTCTTTAATTTAAATATTGTATAAGATATTTTAATGTAAAAGTGTCCATTAAACAACTTAATTTAAATAATTAGGTTTTAATTGATGAATTATATTCATCCAATAAAATTTTTACATGTGTTAGAGTCATTTTATAGTCTTTATAATATTATTTTTAACCTAAATTATTCATTTAACCCCTTAGTATAGTAACAAAATATACCATGGTTACTATTTATATTTGCCAAAAATTAAAGGTAACTATTAAAAAAATTGGGCCTTATAAATCCAATTTTATAATCTATTTTTCAAAATTCAAAATGTAAAAGTTTCATAATTTAATTTAAAATAAAACTCATAAAAGGCCATGAAGAACATTTTTTTCAAAAAAAATCCATTTAAAAAAATTGATATAAATTCATGCCTAAATCCATTTTAAAAAATCATAATTGTATTAATATAAATTAAAATTAACTAATGATAATTTATAATTAATCCCAATAATTATTTTACCATGTAAATACTTTAAATGAAAATATTGTTTTCAATAAGTATTTTCAATATTCCATAATACAAAAAAAATTAAGACAATTTTGACATTCAGAATTCAAAAATGAAAATAATTTTTTCAAATAAATTTCATGAATTTATAAAAATTAATATTTACACAAAAAAATAAGATAAAAATATTTTATAAGAATAAAGTTATTTTACTGAAAAATGTTTTTTCATTTTCTAAGCACTTACCAATATATTTATATTGAGTTAGAACTTATTTTTATTTCATAAATTAGTTATTTGTATTTATTACAAAAACACTTAGTTCCTAAGTTATAACAATCATTGTATAATAATAGTGTCTCATAGTTCACTTAAACTAATGATTGTGTGTAATAAAAGTAATTGAAGAAATAAAAAAATTTAAAGAGTAACATTTATTAAAATATAATGGTGTTACAACAAGGTAAAATATACATTAATTCTCCATGATATTTTAAAATCTCAACTTTCCTTAGGCTTTAAAAAGTATCTTCCACTAGTTTGTTCTATTTAGAAAATTCCAAAGAACAAATATAGCCATCATTGCTTCCATTCCTTTTTCCATTAACAAATTGAACTCATTTTGAATCATATTTCTTCATAATAACTATATTTTTTATTACTTGAAATACTGTTATATAATTTCATGACCAAATTTATGGAATTTCCTTTAGGGTACTTCAAACAGTAAACTTCTATGTAATTTTTGACAAATTTTCATTATAACCTTTCTAATTCTACTCAAGAAATTCTAGAGTCACGTAACATCTTGAAACAAATGTCTTCACAGTTACTTGGTGTATAAGATTGAAATTATCTTCCATTGGAGTATGAATAGATTTATGTAACATGTTAAAATTATAATAAAAGAATAAGTCCACCTAAAATCACTTTTATCCTCTTTATATCTGACTTCCATATGGATACCTTATGGACATGGGTGCTTCACCTTCAAATGGGACAAAAACAATATTCTATCAACCAATGTTGAAAAAGAAACAATACCTTAAACAATTGCATGGAATCTTAAATATCCAAATTTTTATTTGTTTTCAACACCCACAATTCCCAACTCAACTCTAAATTTCCAAAGAACCATATATTTTCTCAAAGAGCTATTTATTAATCTCACAATATTTGATAAAGAATTATTTTGATATAATTTCATCACACTGTGAAAACTAATGTTTGGAAATTATTTTTATGTTCTAACCCTCAAATATTGACTTAAATGTTTGAAATTATAAAACATCTCATCTCCATTTTGTAATAATAAAAACTTTTAATTCAAAAATATAGATTATAGAGTTTTGTACTTCTACCCATTTGAAAAAAAATAAAAATCATAGTGAGAGAATTCCCCATAATTTTTTTAAGGAGGGGAAGTTTGAATATAAATATTTAGCCTCAATTATTCAAATCTTTCCCTCGATATAGCCTTGGTTAACATGTTATAAATTTGATCCTTATTTAACATATAATCTAACTTCACATTACCATTGGAAACTATCTCCTGGATGAAATTATACTTGATAATAATAAGAAAATTTCAATAGTTTTTCAACATTCACCATTAATTCTTCCAACTAAAATTTAATCCATATCATTTTAGAACAATCATATGTGGTTTAAAGATACTCATAATTGATTATACTTAAATACATTAAATTTTTTTTCTTATTATGATATCCAACAAAAATGTATCCCAAAAATAAACTTCCTCTTGATGTTTATTTTCAATAATTATAATATCCATCCCAATCAGAATCAATGAAACCAAGTAAATTCAACTCATTTTTCTTTTATGAATAAATCCATAATTTGATCTTCCTTTAATATACATGAGGATTAGTTTTGTATCCAACATATTTGATTACTTCATATCACTCTAATATCATGCACAAAAAGTTTCAACATATAAAATGTCTAGTCTTGATGTATTAAGATAACACAAAAAATTGATTAACTTATAGAAGTATATTTTATTTACCCTCCGATAAAGTTCATCTTTTCTCAAATTCACACCAATAGTAATGGATGTGGTTACGTTAATTGAAAATTCCATACTAAATTTTTTAAAAAATTCCTTGGAATAATGCTTATGATATAATATGTATCTTCTTATTTGGGACTTGTGGATCTGTAGTGAAATTCATCTCTCTTAGAATTTACATCTCAAAGTTCCTTTTTTCCCTTTTGTAATATTCTTCAGAATAATTATCACTATCACATGAAAAAAAATATCTCATCAACATAGATAATGAAAATCAGGGTACCCATGGACATATATTTCACATATTAGTAGCTACCAACTTTTCCTTTAGAAAAGTTCAACTCTTTCAGGACACTATAAATATTAATGTACTAGGTGTGTGGGGCTTACTTCAACCCATGTAAATAATTATCCAATTTTCATACCATGGTTCCATCATTAAATAAGGTGTGAAACCATTAGTTTTCTCAAGATAAACGTTTTCATTTACTTCTTCATTCAAAATGTATAGCTTTACATCCATAAAATAGGCATTTTAATTTCAAAGAGTATAAACTACTAACAAGATTCTGTTGGTTTCAAGTATTTCAACATGGGTGAATGTTCCTTTAAAATTAATACCTTCCATCTATGAATACCCTTTTAAAAATATCATATATATTTTCCAATAAACCTCTCCCTTTTCATTAATATTATTCAAGAACACATATTTAGTTATGAAAATATTTTCCCCTATATGGTATAGGAAAAAGCTCCCAAATTTCATTTTTTCCAAAATGATCTAAATCTTCATTTATATCATTGAATCATTCCCAATGTTCAATACCTTTTGAAACTAACTGATGTTCAACCTGTGAGATTAGAGTGGTTTGGTTTTTGAGTCCCCATAATTATACATCATAATTTTTTCTAGTGTATTGTTTTTATCATAAATAGACTAGTTAGAACATGTATATTTTGGATTTGGATCAAAACCATATAATTTTTCATCAATTATTTTAGAAGATATCATTTTATCTCCCATTTTATCATTAAACTATTCTTCATGCATTTTATTTATGTTATACTTCTTCTCAATGAATTTTACATCATAACAATAAACCAACCTAGAGAATTGTTTATTCCAACATATATCACTTATGCTATTGGATATGTATCCTTTAAAAATTAATATCTCTTATTTTTAATAAAAATTTCCAAAATAAATACTTTTTATCTTCCTTAAGCATGGATTCCCAAAAAAATTGATATTTTTTTATAAAGTTTTATTCTTATACAACATTTTACAAGGAGACACGTTTGATTTAAGACAAAAGAAACACCTTCTTTAAATATGTACAACTATGCATACAACTTCACACTAGATTAATTTTGAGAGGTTTTACTCGGTGAGAATAATTCTTCCCATGTTAGCTATATTTTTATTCATTATTTATGTTACTCCATTATAAAATAAAGTGTAGAAAGGACCATATTAATGTTTAATTTCATTATTCAATTAATACAATTCAAAAGACTAATTAGTAAGATCATTACCATTATACATTATTAACATCAGAATATATACTCCCAACTCTTTTTCAAAATCTCTTCAGATTATCTTGAACAACTCCATATCTTTAGATTTTTATTTCATGAATATTCCCCTAGTCATTCTTGTGAAGTAATAAATAAATCTTATGAAGTAGATGTCACGTTTGGTGGATTTATATCTCATTGGTCCACGTAAATCAAAGTGAATAAGTTTAGGCGGTTTAATAGACTAAATCTATAAAATTTTATAACTTCTATATATCATTCACCCCTTTACACAATATTCATAGACAATATCTCCTCCCTTTTCAATTGGGGTAAGTATCTCACCACATATTCTTTAAAAAAAATTATCAAATTATTTTGACCATCATGGATAGGTATTTTGTTCCATATATCATTTTCATCTTTAGTACTCTAATTGAAAAAATTACTCAAATCACTAATTAAGAATCAATTACCACTAGTCCTTTGTATTTTTATGATAGATTTCAATATTTTGATCATTGCATGATACACCCATTATTTCAAATTTCACTTATACTTTGTAAGTAGTATGTGAGTCCATCAACCTAAAAAACATTCTTGGACTTCAAATTAAAATTCCTTATTTCAGTTGCACTGATTCATTTAATTTTTAAGGAAGTATCATCCCAGACGTAACTTATCTTCAATCATGTTCTTAAAAATCATATAATATTTTCATATATTTTATCATATGTGAGGAATAGCTTATATCAACTATCCATGGTTTACTTTTTAAACAAACTTTTAGTTCATCCTCAATGATAAGATATTTTTCTTATGTCTTATATTTCCCAACTTTCATTATCATTTTTGGTATAAATAACATGTCTAAGAAGTACTTCCATTTACTCTTCAACATAGTGACGTGATTGGTCACATATTCCCAAAATCTTCTCTAGGAAATAAAATTGGTTCTTCCTTAAAATATTGTTAGCTTTCAATTTATCAATTTTAAACTCTTTCCTTGACATCATAGAGATTCTCTCTTTTATTATAATGGTTCTCCCAATCTATTCATGATTACTTCAAGGGATATGAATATAATTATAGAAGTTATACACTTTATTCTCCAACATCTCAATATAGAAATTGTTTCCATTTATCCCTAATCTTCTATAGTGGTATGAGTTTTGTTTGAAATAAGATTTTTGATATCCAAAAAAAGTTACAACTTCCATTTTCCTTCAGTATGGGGAGTTGTTCTTCTAAAAGCTACTCTTATCTTCCTTTTTTCCTTGAATATGATAATTTTTTCACCTTCCATTTTCTCAAAATCATATTATCATTTTAGAAGGTTTCTCATAACATTTCTTGATCCATACAAGTCACATGTTTTTTAAATGAATGTTTTTTTGAAGCAACATTAGTAACCTTTGAAAAATCTAGTTCAATCTGTAAATTTTACTTCAAGACTAATTCCCCAATATTTTAGCATGATTCATCTTTAGAATTAATTTCTTTTTGAAATTATTCATTCATATTCCTTAAAGTTTCTTCAGACTCAAGGTCCCATGATTGTGTCATGCTTAACTCATTTTCCTTTGCGACATTTTTATCAAAATGATATTTCAAAATCATTCCCTATTCTAAAACCATAAAATTGTTGTTTTTTTATTTTTTTTAGGGTAATCATAATACCTTTTCAAAATCCTCTTTTTTATATTTATTTTTCAATATTTGTAATTACATTTTCTGTTTTTTGTTTTGTTTTATACATTCCGTTAGTTTTTCTTTCAAAATATAATCCATATATGTGTGACCACCATCTTCATTTTCATTAATTGAAGTTTCCACATCTGTTTTAACATGGTCTATGAAATTTATGATTTATCCCATAACTTCTTATTTTTATATTCTACTATTACTGGAGTAATCCTCCTTTATCAACATGATCCTTATACTTCATTTAGAAAAACATTTCTTCATTTAACTAGATCATTTAACTTTCATTTAATTTTTACTCCACTTACTCTGATGAGGTTTCCCTTCTTATACATCATATTCATACTCTCCTCCTTTAATCCTTGTTCAATCAAACACAAAATTCATGATTCTTCCACACTTAAAAAGCATTAGTGGGATTATACCCATGTATTTTCCTTTACCTTTTTCAATGTTCTTGGAGATAGTAGCCATGATCCTCTTCTAATAATCATATTTATTATCCTTATATTTTTATTTAATCAATCATTTATCTATTGATAATTTATCTTAATCATACTCATATATTTTAAGGCCATATCCTCTTTGATCTTCTTCTTGAATTTCTGGATTTTTCTCATCTCATGGGAAATAATAATGTTATACAGTTCATTTAAGTATAAATCATCTTTTATGATGCTTTGAATTTCTCCCCAATTCTAATTAGATGTTTGGAGACACAACACCATTGTACAGACTTTATCTGATAAGGAAATAAGAATTCTATTCTAGTATTTTAGATCTAACTTCAAATTAACTTTGTCAAAAAATTCATGGGAGCATCTTTCACTATTGGTATAAATCACATGGTGACTACATTGAAAATATCTAGTCTAAGTGAAAGAAAACAAGGAATCTCCAAATTCATATTTATATGGTAATTTTTTACATAAAATATATGAATACATTTATTGTTAACTGAGTTGAGATAAACTATCCCTCGAAAATAATGATATTACAAAGGGAACCGAGGGTATATGTTACCAATTAAAGTCCCTAGGTGTGAGGCTCCATTGAGAATAGAGGGGTGAATTAGTGGTATTATTTTTACAACTTCCTTTAAATCAATGTTAACCTCTCTGATTTGTTAGAGTTTCAATACTCTCAGTCTATAATATCACCATTACATGAATGTAGGTAAAATGTGAAAGAACATATAAAATATGAATTTTTTTTAAGATTCATCCCCAATGTGGATGCATACTCCTTACTAAATTCATTTTTTTCCCAAGAAACAAATTTTCACTTTTATCACAAGAATTAAAAAAAGCAATAGATTACACTGAACTAAATATGATATGGGAAGGAATTATCATTAATCTAAATATGGTTCAGGAAGGAATTATCTTTAACCCAATAGCGTCTCTATATATTATTACCCTAGATCACTCTAGTCATTAAAGAATCTAAAAAATAGAACTTGGTCAGATCACTTTTACTCTAGGCTTCTTCGGTAACAATTTTAATCTTCCTTTAGGCCTTTAGAATAGTTTAACTCAACTAATTCTCAAAACTTAAATTTTTAGAACTTATTTTCTAGAAATTAATATAATGAAACTATAAATTTCTAGTCCCTCAAGTAATTGACTTTCCTAAAATTAGACAATTCATATGTAGCTTATAAATATTCTAGGATAACAACTCTTCTTCTTTTAAATCATGGATATTGTGGAACTTAAATTTCAGACTCTTTTTCTTATTATCTAAAAGTATTACCACTATGTTATGAATGAAATCGTTCATTATATACTATAACTTCTTCCAATAAATCTTGGGAGTGTGGTCTCTAAACATTGGGTCTTTCAATTCCTTTTATTATTGGTTGAATTCCTTAATATACTCAAAAGATATTGAATTTAGTATTCTTTATCAAAAATTATATGAATCCCAATTTACAACATCTTCAGGGATACCATAATTCTCACCACAAATCACAAACTTTGATTTTTGAAATCTTAGTATTTGATTTCTAGATCATCATCATCATCGTGAATTTTAATTCAAAATGGTAATGCGAAGTCACTACATATCTTATATAATTCCATCATCCTATACTCCGACATCCCATTCCACATTAACCCTTAATCATCCTAAACATACAACCATTGAGCCTTTAAACTACCTATGAATTAACTCCAAAAGTTTTGGGTTTTCATCTTCCAAATATATAATATATTTTTTTGAATTTTTTATTTGTATATATCATCTTTCCAACTTTTGATCATATCATTTTTCAATAATCTCGTATTTTTTTTAAAACTTATGATGTCTCTAATTTATCCTAGAAAATGTTATGATCATTTTATTCTCTAGTCATGCTATCTTACAATCAGAACATATTCAACTTCTATTATTTTTAACTATTGATTATTTGTTTCATGATGTTTTAAATTGAATTTATCTAAAACTTTTCAATTTACTAAAATCAAAGTGATCATAATTACTGATTACTCCATATTTATCTCTTTTCATTTATCCATGATTATTCAAATAAATTCAAAACATTCATTATTTCAACTTATGACTACATCTAATAGACTACTATTCTCCCACACATCTGATCTTCTGTCTATATTAAATTTTTTGCCTTCTAATTCTATAGATTTTATCAATTTTTAGTTTTCACTAAGACATTCTATAGACTAAAATTATTTAAAATCACAACACAAGGTAAAATATAGGTTAATATATCATGATAATTTTTCAACTTTCAACCTTCTTTATGCATTGTCAAGTCTCTTCCTCTAGTTAGTTTGGTGATTCAACATAAAATTATCATCTCCTTCTATTATGACTAACAGTAACTCTATATTTTTCTAATTCAACTTAAATTGAATAAAAATTATTCAAAATAATCAAGATGTTTATTATTTTTAAAAATAGTATAGAATCATATAAAAAAATATAATATCTTTTTTACATCCTTAACCACTAAATTTCTCTATAATTTCTGATATAATAACATAATAACCTTTATGATTCTTCCCAATAACTCCTAATGTAATGTAAAATCTTGAAAAAACGTCTTCTTACTTACTTAGTGGATAAGGCCATTCTTATATTCTATGGGTTAAGGAGAGATTTCTATAATATAAAAAACTCATAATCATGGTTCCAATCCACCTCAATGAACTCATATCCACTATATGTGTAACTTTAGGATGTAATCCTTCCAAAGATGGATTATTTACCTTAAACTAAAACATAACAACATTATTTTAATAAATTTTTGGAACAAATACAACACTCTTAAAAATTCCATGGGTTCATCGATAATTTTTTGCAAAGAATATTTTTTAATTCAATGGATGCCACCTATTTCTCTATATTCACTCATTGCTTCAAGGTAGAGTTATAGAAAAATTATACAACATAGTGGTCAATTAAAATAATCTTCAAAAGATAATCAATATAGAATAAATGATGATAATTTCATTGTGCACCAATATTATTCTATTGAGACTAGATCATTAATAAAAATCTCTACCAAAAATAAATTCTCTGAGTTTATAAATGTACCAATTATCTCCATAAGTGATGTTTTTTCCCACTTCCCTGATATTATAAAATTAAATCACCAAAATTATCACCATTAAATTCTCTATATGTCACATGATTATTTTCCTTATAAACTACTAATAATATCTTGAGAAAAAACACCAAATTCAAAGGTAATCATCCCTAATTTGAAATATATTTGAATTTTTAAAATAAACTAGAAATCACTGCATCATAAAGTAACTCAAGGTATTGGGAAATCATGCACCTCATAATATACTATATTTTAGTTTGATGAAATAAAATTATGGAATAATTATATATCAACAAAATATCTGTAAAATTTTAATGAAATTCATTTTAAAATTCCTTGAAATTCATAGTGTGGTCTTCCAAATATCATAAAATATTAAACCCAAATTTAAAGTTTAATGGCCTAGAACACTCTCAGACTCCTAGATGCCACTTCTAAGACTCGGTATCCTATAAGCACACAAACATTTAAAGAGCTTTATCACATTACTTCATTCTCTTTTTATCGGTTTCACTTTACATTAATTAATTATCTAAACAGTAATTAACCATTAACAATTTCCACATTATATTTCATTGGCATCACACCCAAATTCTACTGTACCTTTAAATTGTAACCTCATCATTGCATCCTAGCAAGCTCCAACCCTATGGGTTAACATCATTTATTCAATTATTTATTTAAAACATTACTTTCCAATATTCCCAGACATTCTAGAAAAATATTATATTCTACTAAACACAAGGGGGTTCAACACGGGGAGTAGATTAACTACCCATCAAGTCTTTACCACCTATAGCAAGAGAGTGGACCCATACTCCCTTGAAAAGCTAAACATTGAAAGCACTAGTATACCCCATACAACTTCTCCCCTTTTGGAAGAAGGGTAAGAAAGACCAACTGTCTTGAGTAGTGTAGAATGTAAAGTAGATAAACAACCCAAGAATCATAAATCATCCAAAAATTCACATCCAACATGTTTCATCATCCCTGGTGTCCTCCCTGACACCCACATGCATAAATCGATGCATCTCGCCACTCTAAGCATCAACTGCTGCCACAACCAATAGACCTCCTTGCCCCCACATATGTCAACATCCATCCAAGCTCACATCACAACACACGCAATAGGAAAAACATCAGTAGACCTCCTATCGATGCACTGTTCACAAAAGGATTCTAAAGACACTATTCACATAAGGCTACAAATGACACTGTTTACCTAAGGCTATTGATGCACTATTCATAAAACTATAAATTTGGATGGTTGTTGTGATATGTTGCGGGTGTTGTGATGTGAGCTTGGATGGATGTTGTGATATGTAGGGGCAAGGAGGTCTATTGGTTGTGGCAGCAGTTGACGCCTAGAGTGGTGAGATGCATCGGTTTATGCATGTGGGTGTCAGGGAGGACACTAGGGGTGATGAAATGGGTTTGATGTGAATGTATGGATGCTTTATGATTCTTGGGTTGTTTATATACTTTAATTTCCACACTACTCAAGGCATCTGGTCTTTCTTACCCTTCATCTGAAAGGGGAGAAGTTGCGTGGGGTATTCCACGTGCTTTCCATGATTACCTTCTCAAGGGAGGATGGGTCCACTCTCTTGCTATAGGTGCTAAATACTCTATGGGTAGTTAATCTACTCACCGTGTGGAGCCCCCTTGTGTTTAGTAGCATATAATGTCTTCTATAATTCCTGGGAATATGGTAAAGTAATGTTTTAAATAAATAATTGAATAAATGATGTTAACCCATAGGGTTGGATCTTGATGGGATGCAACGATGAGGTTATAATTTAAAGGGACGGTGGAATTTGGGTGTGATACCAATGAAATATAATGTGGAAATTGTTAATGGTAAATTATTGTTTAGAGAATTAATTAATGTAAAGTGAAACCGATAAAAAGAGAATGAAGTAATGTGATAATGCTCTTTAAATCGTTGTGTGCTTATAGGACACCGAGTCTTAGAAGTGGAATCTAGGAGTCTGAGAGATGTTAGCTGTAGTTGAGTCTAAGACTATTTTATGCCCAAAGTGTGGTTTTTAGCTATAGTATATTCTGTACTTTTTGTGTTTCTATATGATACACCACCCTGTCAGTTAGGGAAACTAACACCCTCAAGGATTCTGAGCCCTGGAGGTTGTTTTCCCTGACATTCTTCTGGAATGATGGATGGATGACTACCCCCTTTGTTCCCGCTCTCTTATCATGGTAGTTATTTGTGCTGGTAGGAAATCAATTAGTTTTCCCTATATATGTGAGTAGAGGGATGTAATGGCTTGTGGTTATTCACCCACATATATTCTGGATATAGTATCTTATGGACTACTATAGGAATAACGTGTATAGGCTATGACAGATTGAGGATTCTTACTCAGTGTGTGGGGAGTAATGGCTTTATGTGTAATTCTTAACATATGATACACATTATGTGAGTTGTGGTGGCTCTAGAAAACTACCTTTATACTTTCTTGTGTGGACATGGTGGTTTTGTTGTATGGGGTGCATGTTTTGGTGCTTCTCCTAGGTGTCTGTGGGCAATCCATTTTGGAGAGAGATGCTTAGGACGTGCGACATTTGGGAAAAGTGGTGAACCAATGGGGATGTAGTATTGGGGTACCCTTGATATTCTTTATTATATTATGTACTCTTTTATGCATTACTTGGTGAGAGTAGTCAGGGTGAGGCTAGGAACATAGTATACATGTTTAGGTGACGAGTTAGTTTCACTTGTGGTTCATTGTGCTTTAGCATGATTTCTTTGCTTTTTAATGAGAGGATTTGGGGAGGATCCTACTGAGTATACTGTTATAATCACCCAATGTCTATATAAAATGTTTTTTTTCAGGTCACTTGGATTAGGTTAGAGATCAAGCTGGTTTCTACCAGCTTGGGTTGTAGGAGCTTTTCGGGATTCGTGGTCACTATAGTTTTTACTCTCTTTTGTAAACTTGTATATTTCCCCTATCAGTTGTAGTATATTTTCATGAAATTACATATGTGTACATGGGATTCATTTTATATTTTTGTTTGAGTTGGAGTTGGTTGGTGTCTATCTTATCTCTCTCTTCCGTATGTGTTATCTTTGAGGGCGATGCCTCCCATTTGTCTGTTCACTATACCCTCGGTGCTAGTCACCAACCTGGGCCCCATTGGACTCAGGACTTGGGGGTCATTATCTTTTTTCTGACATTGCAGGCCCAGGAGGGGTACACTTTTTGGGGAGGGGTCCTGATAGAGTGGTATCAGAGGTCTGGTTGAGTGATAGGATGGAGTTAGGAGTTAGGAAAAGGTGAGGTTACATGGGTTGGTAGGGCAACGATGTCATTCATATTTAGAAAGTGATATAAAAATTGGATATCGGCTAAGACATAGGCGTTTAGGGCCCCATATGATCTGATTTACGAACCATTAAGCTTACAATGGATACTAAACGAGGTGATGCAAGTTGCTGGGTAGAGACCTAGGAAAGGAACATGCATCATTCTTCATTGTACCTATGTTTGAATGGGTAGAACTTGAAATAGGTTAACCTAAAATTAATAAAAGAAAACAATTAATTAATTAATTAATGTCTTCCATATTCTAGGTTTATAATCTCTAACTATTTGTTATTTTATAGGAATTTATCTAGGTCGACGTCCTCGTCAAGATCGCATATATGATGTCTAGTAGGTTGTGCCAGCATATCGTCGCAGGGTAGAGGTTGATGACGATGAAACATGGAGGAGGACACTCTAAGAGTTTTAGTGATAGAGTATATAGAAGTATGAGGGCTTTTTTTAGAAGCAGTCATCGAAGACTGGTTGGAGGAGTTCGAGATGTGGAGCAGCGAGACAATGGTGGTTCTTGTTCCTTAGGGATTGCGAGGAGTTAGCGATCTCATGGGAGGAGTTTTGAGACAAGTTTAGAGTCGAGTTTATTTCTTCAACTGTGAAGGCGTTCAGTCGCCAGGAGCTTCTTACCCTTCGACAGGGGAGAACCATTGTGAGAGATTTTGGAATCCATTTCAGGAACCTTTTACGATATACTTCAGACCTGTTTCTAGATGAGGAGGTTAGGGAGAGGCATTTTGAGGAGGCTTTTCATCCAGAGATCTAGTGCCAGGTCACCCCATTTATGCTAAAGACATATCTTGAGGTGCTAGCTAGAGAAGAGGTTGTTGAGAGGACATTGGCCAGAACTAGATAATCACGAGAGTGGAGTCGTCATGACTCCTCATGAAGTATAGATGTGGTCAGGGGTTCCCAGTTTTCCAGGAAAAATAGTTTTTTCTTTGCTGGGGGTAGGTCCTAGCCCTCGGCATCTCATTTATTCAGGGTCATAAGCCCTTAGGCCTATGCCAAGGGATCAAGCACTTGTTTTTCTTATGATGGACAAGGTCATCAGCAGAAAGAGTTCCTGTCCTTTCAGAGCCTCCATCGTGCAATAGGTTTTCTGCTCCAGGTTCCTCCTTTTAGGAAGTTCTAGGCAAGGTAGCAGAGGCAGATTATACCTGCTTTAGATGATAAAAGGTTATATGGGGTTGGTATAGGACAACCCCATGTCAGTCCTCATCCTTAGAGAGTAGAGCATGGTCATCGTGGTGGTCGTCATCAGGGTCAAAGAGGTTATGGAGGAGGTCATGGTCAGCTTCTTGTTTTAGCTTTGCCATCTCCAGGAGAGCCAAACAGTGTTCAAGGTACCCTATGCTTGTTTTCTACCTCGGTTTATGGCTTGTTTGATTCAAGAGTGACACGCTCCTTCATATCACCTACCCTTTTCCATGCTTTGGGACTTGAGGTAGAGAGGCTTCCAGTGCACTTGGCATTGACTACGCCAGTTGGAGGCTGAGTTGACTTGTTTGAAGTTTGTAGAGATGGTGAGCTAGTGTTGGGGAAACACCACTCTTGGGGTTATTTCCTATATTTATGAATACAACCATATGTTGTCATCCTCGACATGGATTGGTTGTATTCGGTGTAGGATATCATGGATTTCATCAGGAGGCATGTTGTGTTCTTAGATGCGGATGGAGATCCAATGGAGTTTGTTGGCGAGCGAGACCCTCAGATGGGTCAGAGGCATGTTCCATATTTATCATCCATGATGGATGAGCTAATGATGAGTTCTTTAGAGGTTCAGCATCTGGAATTTCCTAGTTTCATAGAAGAGTACCCTGATGTCTTTCCAGAAGATGTTTTTGCCTTACCCCCTTGACGGGAGATCGAGTTTGGGATCGAGCTACAACCAGGAGCATCTCCTATCTCTATGTCTCCATATACGATGGTCCCTTCTGAGTTATGAGAGATACATATACATCTTGAAGGTCTTTTACAATTTGGTTTTGTTCGACTGAGTGTGTCACCGTGGGGTGCACCAGTTTTGTTTTTGAAGAAGGCTGATGGCAGTTTGCAGTTGTGTGTAGATTATCGTCACTTAAACAAAGTGATAGTTAAGAATCGATATCCTCTCTGTGTATTGATGATTTATTTGATCAAATGAAGGGTAAAAATTGGTTCTCAAATATTGACTTGCAGCCAGGATATCATCATATGCATGTGAAGGATGAGGATATCCTGAAGACTGCTTTCTGTTATCATCATCAGAATTATGAGTTCGTTGTAATGTTGTTCGGTGTGACAAATGCTCCAGTTGTGTTCATGTGATTGATGAACGCTGTGTTCCATGAGTTCCTGGACAAGTTCATGGTGTTTTTCATCAATGACATCCTTTGGTACTCCATGTCTGTGGAGGAGTATGCAGGGAATCTACACACTGTTTTGTGAGTTCTTCATCAGCATCAACTGTTTGGGAAGTTTTCAAAGTGTGATTTTTGGGATTGAGAAGTCCGTTTCTTAGGGAATGTTGTGTCCCATTAGGGAGTAGCTGTGGATCCATCAAAGACAGAAGAAATTTTTTCTTGGTTATCCCTTAAGATAGTGTCAAAGGTGTGAAGTTTATTTGGTCTTGAAGGATACTATAGGAGGTTCGTAGCCGATTTACCTCGAGTTACAACTCCTCTGACAGCATTGACCAGGAAGGATCATGCATTCATATAGACTGATCAGTTTCTGGTAGCTTTCGAGTATCTAAAGGAGATGTTAGTAAGTGCTCCAGTTCTTTTTCATCTAGCTGAGGGAGTTCAGTTTGATGTTTTTTGTGATACTTAGCATATGCAGTTAGGCAGTGTTCTTATTCAGCGAAGATCAGTTGTTTCTTATGGGTATCGGTAGTTATGTCCCCATGAATATAACAATTCCACCCACGATCTTGAGTTGGCAGCCGTGGTGTTTGCTCTGAAGTTGCAGAGATATTACCTCGTGGGTGAGCACATTGTGATTTTCACCAATCATAATATTCTGAGGGATGTTTTATCCCGGCATGACTTGAACTTTTGACAACTTTGGTGGATAGTGTTCTTACAGGAATAAGACATTGAAATATCATATACACCAAGAAAGAGGAATGTTTTAGTTGATGCACTGATTCAAAAGTCACTTAGTGATGCAGTTCGTGAATCTGGGGACTCATGGAGAGTAATGGAAGAACAGTCAGTATTACATCTTGATATAGGAGATGTTGGGGGTAGAGGTTGTCTTTTTTAGATGGCGGTGCAGTCATATCTAGTGTAGAAGGTGGAAGAGTCCCAGTTGGAGGATCTAGATGTGGAGGTCTGGAGAGGCTGAGTTGTTTGTGGCGAGGCCCCTGATAGTTGGTTTGAGGATGAACAACACCAAATGTTGTATAACGGAAGGATTTTTGTTCCTTTTAAGATATGCGAGAGAGTTCTCATAGAGTTCCATAGTTCTCCTTTAGCGGTGCATCCGGGTGTGACAAAGATATACCGAGCCCTGAGAAGCCTGTTTTGGTGGCTTGGGCTGAACCATGCGTTTGTAGAGTTTGTGTCTTGATGTTTGGTCTCCCAGAAGGTGAAGGTCGAACGATGTGCTCCTGGTGGTTTGCTCCAGCCGTTATATGTTTCTCAGTGCAAGTGGGAGGACATCTCAATGGACTTAATTACTAGTTTACCTCGAGCTTTGGGAGGACATGATGTTGTTTGGGTGGTAGTGTATCATCTAAAAAATCGACCTACTTCATAACAATCAAGGAGTCGAGCTCAATGGAAGTTTTTTCGTCGCAGTATCTGGAGGTGGTGGTGAGACTTCATGGAGTCCCAAGGACGATCATTTCTAATTGAGATCCTTGTTTTACCTCTAGGGTGTGGAGAGGTCTCCAACATGCTTTTGGTTCTCAACTATGCCTTAGCACTACTTTTCATCCTTAGATTGATAGTCAGACAGAGCAGAATATCCATATTCTTGAAGACATGTTATGCTCTTGTGTCTTGGATTTCGGAGGTTCATGGATGAGACACTTACCCTTATTGGAGTTCTCTTACAACAATATTTATCACTCCACCCTTGGTATGGCGCCATTTGAATCCATGTATGGCCGACCTTTCTGTTCTCCATTGTGATGGAACGGGGTCAGAGAGTCAGTAATTCTCAGATCGGAACTAGTGCAAAATAAAATAGAGATGGATTAGGTGATTTTTTAGGGTACAAGGACAGCGCAAGATCGTCTGAAATCATATTCCACTCAACAGAGGAGTCCCGTAAAATTTGATGTTGGGGATCACGTGTTTCTGAAGGTGAATCCCTGTCATGGGATCGAAGGTTTAGTCATGGGTGTAAGCTTTCTCCCCGGTTTGTTTGGCCTTTTGATGTGTTAGCTCATGTTGGAGTAGTGGTGTATCGAGTAGCACATCCCCTGCAGATGATCCAGATAAATGTTTTTTTTCATGTATCACAACTTTTTCTTTATCTTCATAATGACACTCATGTCATTTATTGGGTAGAGATCGATTTTGATGATGATGCGACCTTTGAGGAGCGACCTATAGAGATCCAAGACCACAAAGAGAAGGTGTTGTGCGAGTGTTCTATCCCCTTGGTTCATGTCTTGTGGAAACATGGTGGAATAGAGGAGAGTACCTAGGATTTTGAGTAATAGATACATGCTCAGTACCCTGAGTTATTTGATGTTTAACCCTTTTCATGTAACGATGTCCACTTTGTGGTTATAGGCCTTTCATGTTTATAAGATGGATTTCATTGGCTGCTTCATGTGGCATTCTCTATTTTTAGAGGTATCTTGATGGGTGGATATTCAAAATTCTTTTTTGTTCCCTTTTAGGTTCGTTTTGAATTCTTGTGGACGAGGATGTTTTGATAGGTATCTGATGTAATGGCCCGGACCTCTCTAGTCCATTTCTTTGCGAAAATATGGTGTCTGAGGTGTACCGGGAGGTCAAGATGACTTATTCCAAACACTTCTCCAAATGTCTAGTTCTATGAACAGTGCTTCGGTAGCCTTGGGTGAACAGTGTCATCAGTTGCCTTAGCTAAACAGTGTCATCGGTTGCCTTAAGTGAACAGTGCATTGGTAGCCTTAGGTGAATAGTATCATTGGTAGCCTTATGTGAACAGTGTCATTGGTAGCCTTAGGTGAATAGTGAAATGGTAACCGTAGGAGAACAGTGGAATGGTGACCTTATGTGAACAGTTTCATCGGTAGCTTTAGGTGAATAGTGAAATGGTGACATAATTTGAATAGTGTCATCGATAGCATTATATGAACAATACAACGAAGAGGTTCCAACGGTGAGGTTCCAATGGTGAGATCTTTCCTTTTCCACATTTTGAGTTTATGAAAAGTGTTTCCAGAATGGTGAGGTGTATGAATAGTGCTCCCAGAACGGTGAGGTTTATGTATAGTGTTTCCAAAATAGTGAGGTTCGAACTACAACCTTTATTTCCTTTGCCAAATTTTGTGTTCATAAACAGTGTTTCCATCTTCCTACATTTTCTCCCCTTTGACATTTCTATTTACGTAAAATTCATTTAAATACTTTCTTTAATGACTCTCAGGCTAATTCAAAGGCCATAACTCCTATATTAATTTTCCTAAGGCTCAGGATGCGTTTACTTGTTCGAACCGCGTGGTGCAATGCGATCTGCTTTTAATGAAAAAATTAGTGTATCTTAAATCGTTCCTCTGTTAAATCTTCTAAAGGGAGGAGATATCTTCCTCCCTAATTCTTACTCCTTATTCACGGGTGTGAGATGCCCAAACCTTTCATTCCATCCCATATGAGTTGGGCAATAAAACGTTACTTTTTGGATTTGTTTCCCTCTATTTTTGGTGCAACCAAGCAGTATAGATCGATCTACGATATAAGGTTTGTTCTATCGTCATTATTTTGGGTTTATCTCCTTCTGTTTCTCCTTTCCCTTTTATGGAATTCTATCTCCATATTCCTACTCGACTTTTCTTGGGTGTTGACTAGTGTGGTGGTGTCTCTGTATCCTTGGGTGGATATAGTTATCAAGGGGGGAGGAGATTGTAACCCATTGTGTTGCTCGTTCTCATATAAATAACGTTAAGAACCATTTGAGTTAGGGGATTCATTGCTTATATTTTCTTTTACGTGAAACTTTATAGTTGGCATGTTTTATCCCACTAGATCGAGATGGAATTGACTTAATAAATATTTGAACCTAATAAATATATTGACATCGATCGTATGTTATTGCCTCTTGTTTTTCTAGATAGTGTGATATCTATGCTTTCTTTTTTTAGATTTTCATTTTTTATGGGAATTGTTAATGAACATAAAGATGGAATTAATTCGTAATTGTTTGGTTAAAGATAAAGAGGCATGTAAATCAATCTTGTTCTTTTTGTTGTAATTTTATGTCAATCAAATTGATGCAGTAGGCATGTTTAATCAATTTGTGATAGAAAATTGGTTAGGCTTCCCAAATTTTGAACCTAAGAATAATAAATCGGTTAATCCAAGGTGGGTTAAAGAACTGGTTGTTTGATAAAAGATAATTCCTTTTTGGGTTCTGAGTTACCCTTTTGCTTGTTTAAGGGCCAAGAGCCTAGTTGATATGATGTTTGTTTTCTTATTGCGTGTGTTGTGATGTGAGCCTGGTTGGATGTTGTGATATGTGGGGGGCATCGAGGCCTACTGGTTGTGGCAGCAGTTGACACTTAGAGTGGAAATATGTATCAGTTTATGCATGTGGGTGTCAGGGAGGACACTGGGGATGATTAAACGAGTTGGATGTGAATGTTTGGATGCTTGATTATTCTTGGGTTTTTTATCTTCTGTTCTTTCCCCACTACTCAAGGAATTTGGTCTTGCTTACCCTTCTTCCAAAAGGGGCGAAGACGCATGAGGTTTTCCACATGAATTCCGTGTTTATATTCTCAAGGGAGGATGGGTCTACACTCTTGTTATAAGTGGCAAAGACCCGATGGGTAGTTCATCTACTCACCGTGTTGAGCCCCCTTATGTTTGGTAACATAGATTTTTTTCTATATTTCCTAGGAATAGGGGAAATTAATGCTATAAATAAATAATTGAATAAATTATGTTATCCCATGGGGTTCGAGCTTACTGGGATGCAATGATGAGGTTAAAATTTAAAGGGACAGTGGACTTTGGGTGTGATGCCAATGAAATATAATGTGGAAATTGATAGTGGTTAATTAGTGTTTAAATAATTAATTAAAGTAAAGTGAAACTGATAAAAAGGGAATGAAGTAATGTAATAAATCTTTTTAAATGGTTGTGTGCTTATAGGATACCTAGTCATATAAGTGGAAGTCGGGAGTCTGAGAGACGTTAGTTGCATTTGAGTCTAAGACTAGTTAATTCCCATAGTGTGGTTGTGAGCTATAGTATATTTTGTACTTATGGAGTTTCTATACGCTACTCCACCCCGGAAGTTAGGGAAACTGACACCCTTAGGGATTCTGAGCCCTAGAGGTGTTTTCCCCAACATTCTTGTGGGAGGATGGTTGGCTAACTACCCCCTTTGACCCCACTCTCTTCTCTTGGTAGTTACTTGTGATGGTAGGAACAACATTTAGTTTTCCCCATATATGTCTATAGAGGGATGTAATGGATTGTAGTTATTCACACACATATATTATTGATATAGTATCATATGGAAAACTATAATCATAACTTGTATAATCTATGACGATTTGAGAATTATAACTTGGTGTGTGGGCTGTAATGTCTTGAGGTATAATGCCTGATGTATGTTACACATTATGCAAGTTGTGGTGGCTCCAAGAAACTAATTGGTTGCTTTATTGTGTGGACGTGGTGGTTTTGTTGCACGAGGTGCATGTTGTGGTGCTTCTCCCTAGTGTCTTCGGGAAATCCTTTTTGAGAGAGATGCTTAGGACCTACAACGTTGGGGTAAGGAGGCAAACTAGTGGGGAAGTAGTAGCGAGGTACCTTTGATATTATTTATTATATTATATACTCTTGTATTCATTAATTGGTGAGAGTAGCCATGGTGAGGCTGGGAACATAGTATACATGTTTAGGTGATGATTTAGTTTCACTTGTTGTTCACTGTGATTTAGAAGCTTTCTTTACTTTTGCACGAGAGGCTTCGGGGAGGATCCTACTGAGTATAATATTATACTCACCCTATGTCTATATAAACTTTTTTTTCAGGTCACTTGGAGAAGGTTGGAGATCAAGCTGGTTTCTACTTGCTTGGGGTTACATGAGTTGTTCAAGCTTTGTAGATGCTGTTGTTTTTACTTTCGTTTGGATACTTGCAGTTTTCCCCTATCAGTTGTAAGAGTTTTTCATGACATTGCATATGTGTACTTGGTATTTATTTTATATTTCTATTTGAGTTGGAGTTGGTTGGTGTCTATTTTTTCTCTCTCTTCTTCTTGTGTTATCCTAAAGGGTAATGTCTCCCATTTATGTGTTTACTATACCCTCGGTGCTAGTCACAAACCTGGGGCATACTGGTGGCGGGACTCGGGGGTCATTATATCCATTCTCACATTGCCAGCCCAGGATGGATACACTTTGTGGGGAAGGGGTTGTGACATAAAGGGCCCTATATTATAATGTGTTTTATTCCTATATTTCACACTTTATAAAGTTTTTAATCATACATAGTTCACATTATAGTTTTATGATACTGGTTATGGTGTATCACTTCAACCAAAGCTAACCATAGCTACATCAAAAACTCACTGGATATCATTGTGATATGATTTTTTTCTTTACAGTGTAATTCATATATTTTTTAGAACATATTTGCAATTATAATTACTTTTTAAATAAATAAAAAATATAATGACCATTGAAAAATCCATAGAGTTGGGAATAAAATCCTAAGACTCCAAAACTAATCCACAACTAGTGAACCAATAAATCCTTTCACTCCCAATCCAACACAAATAGTAACATCCTAAGTAAATAAAGAATACGAATATTTTATATTTATTAATATTTGTGAATTAAATATTAATTTTACTCTAAATGGGGTGATATGTTCCATGGCGTACCCGACATGCAATAATGATTTTCTCCTAAATCTCTTGTTCTACACAAGGCTGAGTCATACTAAAAAATAATAATATAATATTATTTTAAATGTTAGTTAACGCCTAGTTGTTGTATTGGAAGAAACAAAAAAAACTAACTAAAATCTGATTATACATGTTTGTTAAATGTTTTTACATTTATTCCATAAAATTTAGAGGCTTAAAATAAGAATGGATCCAATTTTAAGCATGAAATACTCTAATATTTTTTAAAAGGTCAATTTATCGCCTATTAATGGAGAACCCTTTTTAAATGTAGTATTTATCACCATTATATGTTCTATTTGAAAAAATAAAATTATTCTTTTAAATTAACACATAAAAATTTACTTGGGATGAAATTTTGGTATTTTACTTACAAAGTTCATTTTTTAATGAATAGTAAAAAATACTGCATTTTAATTCAAAACTACCTTTTAATATAATATATTTATATGGTTAAATTACCTTTTTAATTGGTTTTAAAGTGTAATTAGATTTTATTTTTACCATTTAATCTAGTGTTGGTCATTGTATTTAATTTCACTTTGAAATTGAACATAAACAACTGTCAATCTTTTAATAGTTACTATTTTTTAAAAACACGCTTTTTGTTTTGACAACGCAAATTAATTTTCAATTATTTTATTCAACTTTTTTGATTTTAATTTGTAAAAATAGATTCCATATTGGGAATCAGGAGGTCCAAATTGTGTAAATATGTATCTTTTAGTTTTAGACATTATGAATAGTAACTTAAGTATATATTTTATTTACCATGGTTAAAGGGTAAATCTAGTAAATAAGTGTAAAAAATAATAATATAGTAATATTAAATTACCCTAACACATGTCCTAATTCAATTGGATGGTACATTTCCACCCATGGGCATCCTTGGGTCGATTTTGGGACCCCATGGAGCCACTTGTTGGTGAAAATGACACTTTATAAAAATTGATTTAAAGTAAAAGAAAAATGTAACATAAACATATATCTTTTAGTAAAAAACATAATATTGGGTTATATAAGTGATATTTTCGAGTATAAATAGTCATTATATAGATAATAATATTTCCAGAATCATGGTATTTTATTTTTAATTTTTATACATCAAATAAATAAATTTATTTATGACACAAGGATGATGTAATGATCACCTCATTATTGAATGTTTTAAAAAAATGAAATTATAAATTTTAAAATAAATTTATTTTGAAACTTTTTATGACATCCACGAATTTTATGGATTATTAATACTTTTTTATTTTAATTACTAGAGTTTATTTAATTATTCAAGTTGGTATAGATTTTTTAAAAAGTCATGATATGAATAGTATAAAAATTGACATAAACAAGTTTTTAAATAAATTAATATTTAATTAAATTAAAAAATAGACCTAAGAATCTATGATTTGGTAAAATGACATGTATGATGTTACAAATGTCATTAAATATACATTTTGGAACACTTGGAATTTTATAGTAAATATATTAACCATATAGTATCAATATATAAGAGGACATGGTAAAAGTTGAATAAGTTAACAAAAGGTTAAATAAAAAAAGATAAGGATTAAAAAATATCCAAAACCTATCCAATTAATATTGAATGATTTTATATAGACTTATATTCATAGAATATTTGAACTTAATGATTTTTGGACCTTTTGAAAGAAAAAATTATTTTATAATAAAATAATACTTTTAAACTTTCCTAAAGTGCCCCACCTCCCTCTTATAAAAGGACACCACCTCTAACCAATTAATCACACCTATCAAGCCCATTGTCTCATCCAACCTCTACTCCAATAATCTCCAAACATCCCTCTATACAACCTAGAATCCTTCCCCAAGGAATAATACAATCCAAGAAAGCCTTTTGGTTCAAACCAAAGATAGTTACCTGATTTAAAGGTAACGTTTTCTCTCAAGTTATTTTCTTTTATTTTTTTTCTCCAACCCCCTAAAGTCTCTTTATTACATTATTTTATAATAGAAAAAGTATATTAAATATAATGTGATGTTTTATGAGGATTATTTTAACTACACATTCCCACACCTCTATCTAATGGATACGAACATACTGTTTCAGTGGACGACGAACTACTGCCTCATGAAACTAGGATTCTTCAATTATCTCCTACCGCCTCTCATGGTAGAAATTATGATGGAATTGTTTTTATATATGATATATATTATATTTATATCTTATATATTATTCTTTAAATCTTATTTACACTATACCTTTATTCTTTTCATGTTGTATAAATACGATAATTTCATTTGAGGAAGTGAGGACTACCGCCCCCTCAAAGTGATATGAATCGTTCATGCTATACATGGAATGTATAAAGGATGGAATTAATGAAAATATGTAACATATATACTGAATATATATGATATATATTATATTTAAATCATTAATATAATTCTGGTGATAGTTTACTTTTTACCACATGGACAATTTGTAATTATAACAAGTTCAATTTTGACTCAAGTACCAAATATCAAAAAATGACAATTATTAACCTAAATGATTATGTAATGTTTATAATGTGGTAATAAGTAATATAAAATTAATAATAAACTTTATAAATGTTATAAATCAAGAATAAATTATCTTTATATTATTATTTAGGAGATTAAAGAGCGAACGAGTCAAGTCGGACACAAGGTAAGATAACTTCTTGACCCAATTTCCATTATTTTGGTTGAACTTCTTCTTCATGATTATGTCTATATATGAATATGTGTGAATAACCTCTGATTATTTTACACTTAATATCCGCTTATATTGGGTGTATTTATATTTTTCACACATAATTATTTCATTGATTAATTCTTAATCTAATGGTACAATCTTTGTAAGGGAATACATCTCAATCTCCTTTCATTGAGGCATATCTTGATATTGTGCACCTTTAGTATCCTATAAGGTGCATATAAAACCCTCTTGATATTTTATATCATGAATTTTTAAATTCTCATGATATTTATAGTTTTCTTTGATGATATTCTTTAATGATTTTTATTCAATAGTTTATCAATTGGTAAAGGATTCTTTAACTAAAACATCATTTTAAATGTTTTAAAGATTTAATCTTATAAATATTTCTCTTTCATGTCCATGTTTTAGAAATGTTTTTAAGGATTTTTTTATATGGACATGACTATTTTAAAGTTTAAATTCCTTTCAAATGTTTCAAAGTGGTATGTGACCCTTTTATTCAAAACTCTTTTTTTTGAATGTTTTATATGAATTGATTTTTTCAATATATTGAAATGATATATTGTGATTGCAATGTGGAGATTCTATCTTTCTGTTGTGCTTGAGTTATGTGTAGTGATTATGTTGTGGTTCGTAAACATTGTTTATGTATAAGGGTGGTTATGTGATAAACCTATGATAGGTGAGCCTAAGATAGCTCTCCAATGCATTGGGTAATGTGACAAACGTAAACGTTAATGTTTCTCCTAAGTGATTTATGGAATATACTATTATGGGTATTCTAAATGTAACTCCCTATGTTGAAGTTAAATCTATAATGTAAGTATGACATTAATTCCACAAGTTTCCTTTATTATTTAAGATTTCTATGTTTTATACATAAATATTATGATTTTTTTGAGGTATGTTAAAGAACTTATGTTCATGATTGAAAAGTATGATTTCATTGATTTGTTTGTATTGATGTTGTAGATCCCCTGGTTTCAGGTACACAACCCATTTCCTCATGTTTTTTTAATTGGGTGTTTATAAAATTTAGAGTTTCCATAAAATAAAGAGTTTCTATAATATAGAGAGTTTCCATTAAGTTGGGTGTTTCCATAATGTTGGTTGTTTCCATAAATTTGGGTGTTTCCATAAAGTGGGGTGTTTCCATAAAGTGGGTTGTTTCCATAAAGTGGGGTGTTTCTATAAAGTGAGATGTTTCCATAAAAAATGTGTTTCCATAAAAAGGGTAAAGGTGAAGGATGGGAGAGTTTGGGGGTTTTATAAGGATTTTTGGGACAAGAAGGAAGGTTGCATGATCCATACATGGTTGGCCCAAATCGTGTGGTCAACCCTTTCGTAGAGGTCAAATCTAGATCCTATTTTCTAGGAGCTTACACATTTTTGCTCTATATATTTTTTGGGCTTTAAAACGCCCATATTTCAACATTAATCTCCCTAGAAGTATGGAAAACCTTTCCCACACGATTTTTAGCCATCCTAGAGCCTTCCCTTGGTGATTTCGGGTATGGTTCTTGAGGTATGTCACAATTCTTTACGGATTTGTCATGTTTTCATATATCTTCTTAGATCTACTTCTCTGATATCTATTATTTCTCATATCTGAACCTATAGTGGGTATATCTACGTTTTTGGATGCCAAATAATTCAATTTTGAATCATGAACTTACTAAGATAAGAGAACTAATGCCACTCTTGGAGAATCGACCCGCTTCCTTGTGTGTTCTTCATCTTTTGTTAATGTTTCATCCAAACCTTCAAGGTAGGTGGCTTCTCTCTCGACTCCTCATTATAGAGTCAATTTGTTTATATTCAAATTTTTATATTTATTATGAAATGCATTGAAAAATATTCATTTGTGATGATTTATGGTTTTTGTGAAATTTTGTGTTCTTGCTGAATAATTGTACAAAAGGGGGTTTAGTTTCGTGAATTTCGAATGATGATTTTAAATTATGGATTTTATGGAATTTCTAAATGGTTGATGAAAAAGATATTTTCAATAGAAATGTTTTTCAATAAAAATGGTGTTTTATTGAAATTGTTTGGAGTTGAAATGGTTTGGTATTGAAATATTTTTTATGGAAATAGTTTTCAATTAAAAGGTATTTTTATTGAAAGGTTTATTTTGGCTTGATCATTGGGAACATGTGTTGTGTGTCCATATGGAATATATAGGGCTTGGTTGAAATATTACCTTGTGATCGGTTCCAAAGGTTTAATGGAATATGGGAATTTCATATAAGAGGCTTGGTGGATATATGACCTTGTGCTCAGTGCCAAAAGATTAATGGCACCTGGGAAACAATTACCTTGTGATGACTTGGTAGATTGATGAGAAACCGCTCATGAGTATGGAACTGTCATAATGTTGCATGCATTGTTGGTTTCATGGGTTTGAGTGATGGTTGGGTATGCCGATATACGGATATTCAGAAATGATTTTAAATATTGTTTGGTTATTTTTATGGAAAAATATATTGCTGGAAAAATTGGTTTCAATTTCACTTATATTGTTTTGGTAATGAATGGATTTGAAAACATGTTTATATTTAGTTATAAACATCTTTTGGAAAAAACAAATTATATAAACAGTTTTATATAACTGTTTCTAACTCTTATATCCTAGTGGCGTGAGTAGGGAAGTCATTGGGGAAAACCTACTGAGTTTTATTCTCACCCCTACATTGGAACTTTGGTGCTTTTGCAGATGATATCTTCTAGGACATGAGAAAAGGTAATGTTTCACATGTGTTTAGCACTATCTCATGATGTTGAGATGTTTGGAGATTTTGGAGCTTGGATCATGTGGAGCATGGAGTCTAAAGGTCTTTGTTGATTCTTGTGTAGTTTAGTCGTTTTGTACTCTGATACTTGGTTATCCATTCGTTGTTGCTTACTTTGATGTGCTTTTGAGTGCAAGAAGTTATTGAGTTGTCTTTCATTTGTTCATGCATCATATAGTGAATGTTTGGTCATAAAGGGTAAATCTTCCCCCACTTGTATTTGAAACACTTTGGCATTTATTGATAGCCTTTGGCGTCTTGGGGATGTCTCTTAAGGCCTAGTAATGACTCAGTGTACTCTCAAGACAATGGAATTGGCGGGTCATTACAAATGGTATCAGCTTGTTCGGTCCTTTACTAACAAGTAGTCATCAATGTTCCATGTTTTGGAGATGAAATCCCTTCTTCCCTATTCCTTAGGTGGGAATCTTAGGAAGGAGTATGATTGTCGGAACTTGAAATGTATAGCATAAAAGGACGTAGATAACCCTTTTATGTTGAACTTTAAGTAACTAGGGAAATGGGTAAATATGTGTTTGGAGACACTTCTAGAACTTTAAATTCTCATTGTCATGGGTTTAGCCAATGATATGAGAATGACATGCATTGTAGAGGAATGAATTCCCACTAAGATTGCATACATCATTTCATGGAATGATTCATGTTGTGAAAAAAATGTGTTAAATTTTGAAAAAGAATGGAATTGGTTTTCAAATGAAAGATTTTGAAAAATCTAATGCTTATCATATTTTGAAAATGGATTAATTTTCAGAATTGTGTTAAGTATTTTAAAAAATGGTTGAAAATGGGAAAAAGGTTGTTTTGGAAAACAATGTTCTGATAGATTTTGTGATAGAATTTAAAATGCCAAGCCATTAGTTTCTAGATAGTGAGACTTATAGAGTTTTTTGTTGGTTTAGAAAATGGAACTCGATATTCGTCATAGAAAATAGTTAGAAGAGGCTGTTGAGAATTTGGTTGCACCCAAGCCATAGGTGAACCAATATTTGGTTCAAATCTTCACTCAGGATTTTCAAATCTTTGAGTTGGGACTGCAACTGGATACTCCATTTACGATATTTGTCATTGATGAAAATTTAAGTGGAGGAAGTATGGTTGTCTTCACTAGAGAAGATAAGAACTCTAGTACTAAGATAAAGAAGAAGCGGGAAACATATTCTCTATGTTTAAAACTTTAAATGATTCCTTCTATGATAATACTGCAAACTCCTCTTGGTGAAAGATAATTTTAAGCCTTTGTGTGTAGAGCATGTTCTATAACTGTTGATAGAACTGAGTTGAAATGGGACTTCTCGATATTGGATATGGGTTTCTATGACATAATCCTAGGTATGGATTGGCTGACAATGTTCAAGGATCAAATCTACTATTATAGTAGAACAATTAGTTTCATGACTGAGGATGGCATCGAGCATCTCTTTAGAGGAGATAGGACTGTAAAGAATGGTGCAAAGATCTTGTTGGCACCAATGGTTGGAACGATCTCTTACCAATTGGTAGAATTGAATTTGGCATCAATGGAAGAGATCAAGAAAAATATTTTTCTAACTATTGTGGATCAATTTCTAGATGTATTTCCCAAGAACTTATCAGGGTTACCACCTATAAGAGAAATGGAGTTTATGATTGATCTCCTTCCAGGGACCTGTCCAATTTACCTTCCATCTTATAGGACGGAAAAAACATAGTTATGGGAATTGAAAGTGTAGTTAGAGGAGCTGTAAATCAAGGGTTTCATTCGACCAAGTATGTCTCCATGGGAAGCACCAGTTTTGTTCTTGAAGAAGGAAAATGTAACTCTTTGGTTGTGTGTTGATTATGGTAAGCTTAACCAAGTTATGATAAAGAACAGATATCCACCTCCATGCATTGATGATATTTTCGATCAATTAAGGGGAGCTCAGTGGTTCTCCATGATTGACTTGCAATCAGGATATCACCAATTGAGAGTTTGGAAAGTGGATATTCCAAAGACAGCTTTCAAAAGTAAATATGTCCACTATGAATATGTAGTTATGACTTTAAATCTAACGAATGCACCAGCAGTCTTCATGGAATTGATGAATCATATATTTCAATAAAATCTATATTCTTTTGTTGGGGTGTTTGTTGATAGCATTTTGGTATATTCAAAGACAAGTTACGATCATGAGGTGAACCTGGAAACAATGTTACAAATACTGAGAGATCATCATTTGTATTCCAAATTATCAAAGTGTGATTTTTGGATACAGAAATTATATTTCCTTGGCCATGTCATTTCTGATAAAGTTGTTTTTGTTGATCCTAGAAAGATAGAAGTCGTTATCTCTTGGTAACCACAGAAGATGTGTTCGAGATATGAAGTTTTCTTGGTCAAGATGGTTACTACCGACGCTTTGTGTGTGATTTCTCCAGACTAGCTTTACCAATGACTGCTCTGACAAAGAAGAATTGTCCATTACAATGGATAGAGGAATGTCAAAAGTATTTTGAGGAACTGAAAGTTTAGCTTACATCAATACGTATCATGATCTTTCCAAAATCAATACAGGGGTATGTGGTGTATTTTGATTCTTTGGGATAGGGTTGGGTTGTTTTTTCATGCAAATAGATCATGTGTTTGTTTATTGTCAAGGCAGTTGAGGGTGAATGGTAAAAATTACCCAACACATGATTTTACGT
The DNA here is from genome assembly GCA_963277665.1 of Viscum album. Taxonomy (NCBI): domain Eukaryota; kingdom Viridiplantae; phylum Streptophyta; class Magnoliopsida; order Santalales; family Viscaceae; genus Viscum; species Viscum album. Next base: position 508,738,469 of record OY728142.1, on the reverse strand, counting down.
TATATGCATTCATCCATGCTTTGAAAACATAGAGACATTATCTATTTTTTGAAAATTTTACTGTGTTTATAGATCACAAAAGCTTGAAATAAATTTTCTCACAATGATATTCTAATCTGAGGGAAAGGATATGGATGGTGTATCTCCAAACATTTGACTTTTACTTGATGTATGAATCGGGGAAAGGAAATTCGGTGGTAAATGCATTGAGTAGAATGTCATATGCTCAGTTGGCGAAAGAAGCTTTAGATGAATGGCAGTTGATGTCGGTCTAAGCCGACATGCATGTGGAATGTGAAGAATGAGGTCATGTTGTGGTTTTCTTTTCAGCTACTGTTGTTCCTGATTTAGTAAAAATTATTAAAGAGGCACAAACATCTAATTCAGAATTTCTGATTGTATGTTCAATACTTAATGGTGGGGAGACCATTGAGGGCAGGAAACTTGATGGGGGTTCAATTTTGTGTTTCATAGATCGGATGGTTATACCTATGGTTTGTCACGAACAACTCCTTCATTATTACAACTATTTGAGATGGGTTGTACATCCAATTACACTAAAGATGTATAAGGTATTGAAGGCACAGTTTTGTTAGAGCATCCTGAAAAGGAAGGTGGCCAAGTTCATCTCACGGTGCTTATTTAGTCAGCAGGTTGAAGTAGAGAATTAGAGACCAGCTGGTATGTTACAATCTTTGCTCATCCTAGTGTGGGAATGGGATTAGATAGCAATGGATTTTTTTATAGTTCTTCCAAGAACGGTCCAGAAACACGATGCCATTTGGGTGATAGTGGATCATCTAACCAAGTCATCCCATTTCATACCTATTTGTGAAACTCATATGGTAGAGTGTATTTCAATAATATATATCCGAGAAGTAGTAAAGAGGCATGGTGTACCAGTGTCAATAGTATCAAATAGAGATCCAAGGTTCACATCTCATTTTTATAAATACTTATAAAAATTCCTTGAGACTCAGTTGACTTCGAGCACAGCGTATCATCCTCAGACGGATGAGAAATCCGAGTGGATGATACAAACATTGGAAGACATGTTGTGGGCTTGTGTAATGGATTTTGGTGGCTCATGGGAGGATCATATACCCTTAGTGGAGTTCACATACAATAACAACTATCAAGCCTCAATACACATGGTTCTGTTTGAAGAATTGTATGGGCGTCCATATCGGTATCCACTATGCTGGGTGGAAACGAGAAAAACTCCACTAGTTGGGCCAATCCTTGTACAGGAAACAATGTAGAAGATCCAATTTATTAGAAAGAGGATGGAGACAACTTAGATTTGTCAGAAATATTATGGAGATCACTATCAAAGACTATTTTCATTCGGTGTGGGTGATCATGTCTTCTTCAGGATCTCTCCAAGGCTTGGACATTGTCACTTTGGGAAGTAGGGAAAGTTATCTCCTAGATACATTGGCCCTTTTGAGATACTAGAACGGGTAGGAGAGGTGGAATTTCGGTAGGCCTTACCACCACTATTTAGTTCAGTGCATAATGTGTTCCATGTATCCCAGTGGAAAAAGTATCACCCTGATCCTAACCATGTGATCAGATGGGATCACGTTGATCTAGAACCAGATGCATCACTGATACATATCCCAGTGCGGATCCTGGATACACAAGAGAAAGACTTATGTCGGAAAAGTATCTGCCAAGTGTGGGTTTTATGGCATCATGGTTAGGTTCCGAAAGAGGCTTGGGAACGTGAGAATGAAATGAAAGAGTAGTGTCCAGAACTCTTTTTGGATAGCAATGGTTTTCTACTTTTTGAGGTTGGAAAGACCAATGGTGGGGAGAATGTAGAACCCTTGGTTTTCGGTACATAACCCCTTTCCTTAATTTTTTAAATTTGGTGTGTATAAAATAGCGAGTTTCCATAAAATAGAGAGTTTCCATAATATAGAGAGTTTCCATTAAGTTGGGTGTTTCCATAATGTGGGTTGTTTCCATAAATTGTGGTGTTTCCATAAAGTGGGTTTTTTTCATAAATTGGGGTGTTTCCATAAAGTGGGTTGTTTCCATAAAGTGGGGTGTTTCCATAAAGTGAGATATTTCCATAAAATTGTTTTTCCCTAAAAAGGGTAAAGGTGAAGGATGTGAGAGTTTGGGGGGTTTATAAGGAGTGTTGGGACAAGAAGGAAGTTCACACAATCCATACACAGTTGGCCCAAACTATGTGGTCAAACCTTGTGAAGAGGTCAAATCTTGATCCTATTTTCTAAGAGCTTACTCGTTTTTTCTCTATATATTTCGTTTTGTCTTCAAAACGCCCCTATTTCTACATTAATCTCCCTATAAGGTTATATAACCCTCCCCACACGATTTGGAGCCATCCCAGAGCCTTCCCTTGGTGATTTAGAGTCTGGTTTTTGAGGTATGTCACTATTCTTTACGGATTTTTCATGTTTTCTAATATCTGCTTAAATCTACTTATTTGATCTCCATTCATTCTTAGATCTGAACCTATAGTTGGTAGATATACGTTTTTTGATTCAAAATAATTTAATTTTGAGTATTGATCTTGATAGGATAAAATAATTATTTCTGATCTTGGATAATCGACCTGCTTCCTTGTGCATTCTTCGTCTGTTGTTAAAGTTTCGTCTAAACCTTCAAGGTAGGTGGCTTCTCTCTCGAATCCTCTTACTAGAATTTATTTTCCTAGATTTAAATTTGATTATTGATTGTGAAATTCATGTAAAAATATTCATTTGTGATGATTTATGGTTTTTGTGAAATTACGTGATCTTGGTGAATAATTGTGAAAAATGTGGTTTAGTTTTAGGAATTTCAAATAATGATTTTAAATTATGTATTTTCTAGAATTTCTAAATGGTTCATGAAAAATATATTATAAATATAAATTTTTTTCAATAAAAATTGTGTTTTATTGAAATGGTTTGGAGTTGAAATGCTTTTTATGGAAATAGTTTTCAATAAAAAGGTGTTTTTATTGAAAGGTTTATTTTGGATTGATCATTGGGCATATGTGTTGTGTGTTCATATTTCATATATAAGGATTGGTTGAAATATGACCTTCTCCTAAGTGTAAAAGGTTTAATGGAACATGGGAATTGCATATACGGGGCTTGGTTGTAATATGACCTTATGCTCAGTTCCAAAGGATTAATGGCACATTGGAAACAATTACCTTGTGATGACTTGGTAGATCGACGAGAAACTGCCCATGAGTATGGAACTGTCATAATGTAGCATGCATGGTTGGTTTCATGGGTTTGAGTAATGGTTTGGTATGCCGATATAGGGATATTGGGAAATAGTTGTAAAGATTGTTTTGTTATTTTTATGGAAAAATATCTTGCTGGAAAAATTCGTTTCAATTTCACTTATACGGTTTTGGTAAAGAATAGTTTTAGAAAATTGTTTATATTTAGATATAAAATTATTTTGATAAATTTTTTTATATAAAAAAAATTATATAATTGTTTCTGACACTTTTATTCAAGTAGAGTGAGTAGGGAAGTCATTGGGGGAAACCTACTAAGTTTTATACTCACCCTTGCTTTGGCACTTCAGCGCTTTTTCAGATGCTATCTTCCGAGACAAAGGAAAAGGTAATGTTTCACACATGTTCAGCACTACCTCGTGATGTTGGGCTGTTCAGAGATTTTGGATCTTGGAGCTTGTGGAGCATGGAGTCTTGAGGTCTTTGTAGATTCTTGTGTAGTTCATCCGTTGTGTACTCTGATATTTGGTTATCCTTCCGTTGTTTCTTACTTTGATGCGGTTTTGAGTGCATGAAGTTGTTGAGTGGCCTTTCATTTTCTCATGAATTATATAGTGAATATTTGTTTATGTTTGGTAGGTTTGTTGGTTTATTTCCTAAAGGTTAAATCGTCCCCCACTTATATTTGAAACCCTTCAGCATTTATTTCCATCCCTTGGCATCTTGGGGATGTCCCTTAAGGTATAGTAATGAGTCGTTGTACTCTCAAGCCAATGAGAATTGACAGGTCATTATAGATGCACTAATGTTTTCTTTCCTTGTTTTATAACCCTTACTAAGCTTTGTATACTTATCCCATGTTTTTCAAATGTTTTTCAGAGGGTTTAAGGAAGGTTAATGGAATGGAATAATTCATGAAGATTTATATCAAGAAAATAATTCTTGTTTTATTTGAAGAGTTTTTTTATTGTAAAAAAATAGATAGAATATAAGTGTTTACTTTGTAACATTTGATATGTAATGTAATACTTGTGGACTAATTCTTTAAAACTCAAAACAAGAAAATATCCTCAATGTGAATTATTAACTTAATTCAATATTATGTAAAATTTAAGGTCGGGTCCTTATAGTTGGTATCAGAGGTCGGTTTAGATAAATTTAGAGGTTAGGGTCTTATTTAAGCATAAGTTACATAATCATAATGGTTAGAATATTATAAAGAGTCATTTTTCTTTTAGATAAATTGAATGAGTTTAAGTTAACATAAATAAGTATATATTTGTTTTTACCCACCTCATAAGATAGTATACGATGATTTTACTTATATACTCACACTGAAATTTTAGGTTTTTGTAAATGGTTGGATCTAGAAGGAACTAAAGTAACAATGTATTTTAAGAAAACTGTGATGGTTTTATGAATGAGAAACCGAATGAAATGGGAGCTGTAGTGGGAACTCATGTTGTTATTTTCAACCAACTATCTGGAGTCATGATTGACTACCTGAACCTTAGTGATTTTTATAAGGCATCATTTATATGAGAAACAAATACCAATGGATTTTTAGGAAATAATCATAGAGGTAAGTATATTCAAAAACCTATGTGTCAAGTACGTAGAAAGAAACACCTAGGAAAAATTTTCAGAGGGACAGGAAGATGTTTCAGATTTGGCAATGAAGGTCATAAAGCAATAACATGCCATGGAAAATGTAAGTGTCCAGTTGACTCCAGTAAAGGGAAATAATTTATTTCCAAAGCATAAATTGAATTCTTTAAATGTGGTTTGTATGTTCATTATACAAATATATATACTATGAAGAAGGTTTCGGAATGGGATCCGCAGGATCGTACAAAAATGTGTTTACGAGTTCCCAATGCCATTCCAATTGATGATAAGGAAACTGAAAAAGAGCTATTAAAGGTATGAATTATTTCTTAGCTCATGTTTTGACATTATTGAAATCTTAGTACATTAAGCAATATTTTTTTGTAGTAAATATGTATAAATGAATAATATTAAAAAAACATGCATAAAGAATCAGGAATAATTTTTGATGATTAATATGTCTACATTTTTTGAATTGAAGAGTTATGTTGGATCTATGGATAATGATATGTTTAAACTTATTAAATATAGGATTAATTTGGAATACTTTTTCTAGTATGTGTAAAACTAAAGTTTGATATGTTAAAATGTTATTCAAGGAATAATTATCTTTTCTTTTTTGTATATATTTATAAAGAACCATTTTGGGTTATATGATCCATGAATTTGAGGCAATTACAGGTTATTTCATTTTGGGATGAAAATGCGAGGTATGAGATAACATTTGTGGTTAAAATATGTTATGGTTATTTATGAGGAATTTATCTCATTTCTGGTAATGTTATAAAATTATATAGTTTTTGAAAAAGGACAACACATAGACCATGTGACAACCCATCGCCTCGGACAAAGCTGCGTGAATCAAACCTACAACCAAAGTGCGAATGAGATTTATCACCTACCACTGGCCTACGTGAAGTCCCTGGTTAGTATGACTTATTATTTTTAGTTAAATGATTTTATTGATCAAGAATAAGTTGATTTTTGATCTTATGTTCTATAAAATGGAAATCCTTACTATAAGAAAATGATTTAGTGATTAAGTGATAAAGGTTATTTTTGAATACATTCTCTCTTTTGGGGAAACAATATATGCCTAAGTAAAAGATAATACTACGGGATTTCATTTTTTGATTAATGGTTGAAATTTTATTTTGTAAAAATCTATGTTTTTATTGTGGATGTATGAAGATTTGGGTTATTTATAGAAATGATTAAACTATCATAGAGAATATGTGATTATGTTAATTACTTTTCTGTATGATGATTTACGAGTAACCGATGTTACTTGAGATAAATGCTAAGATTATTGTGGAAGACTATGTGATAAAATAATTCTATGTTATGGGATTCAATAATAGTTAGATAATTTTGAAGAATTTTCTTAAAAAAATTGTGTATTGAATGGTTATTGTTGAACTTTGGGTATTGTTTGTCAAATTTTGGAGATTAAGAGTAGTATTTATTTTTATAAAGTATTATACTTTTTGGGGATTATCTAATCTTGTACTAACCATTTTGGTTTTGGTTAATGTCTTAGGAAAAGGTAAATATATTGATCATATTTTTTGGATCATTTGATTCTCTGGATGTTGATTCTAGAACTTCATGTGTGACCAAGTCATCTTCAATACTCATCATTTGGAGAAAAGATGATTTTTTGGTTTAAACTTATTAAAGGATCAAACTCTAATTGAAAAGTAAGTATATTTCCGTATGTCCTTAGTCAATATCATAAATAAATTCTCCAAATTTATGAAATGAAACTTAAAAAAAATTCTGTTTACTATTCCTACTGAGAAACTAATAATTGTTTAGCCCAAAGCATGTTTTTGGTTTTCTTATTTTTAACATCCTCCTGATCATGTTTTCTATCACTCTCCATCAAAACATGACACTTAGTTTATCTTACATATCCATATTTTCCTACATGGAATCCTAGTATGGGTTATCTCAGGTGACCTTTGTACATCTATTTCTTTCTTTTAAAGTGATAGTTTAGTTGACCATTTTTTTCATGTGGGACTTTTAATTAAGATTTTGAGCCCAATTTTAAAATTGCAAGGACGCAATCCCAAAAATGGGGGAAGGATGTAACATCCCAGGTAAATATAGAATGTGACATTTTCATATTTACTAATATTTTTGAATTAAATATAAATTTTACCTTAAAGGGGATGTTATATTTGATGGAGTACCTGACATGCAACAATGGGTTTCTCCTAAATCTCATGTTTCACACAAGGCTCAGTCATACTGAAAAATAATAATATAACATTATTTTAAATGGTAGTTAACGCCTAGACATTGTATTGGCGAGAATGAAAAGAATAAACTAAAATATTATTATACATGTTTTTTAAATTTTTTTATATTTATACAATAAAATTTAGGATCTTAAAATAAGAATGGTTCCAATTTTAAGCATTAAATACTCTAATATTATTTAAAAGGTCAATTTACCGCCTTTTGATGGAAAAACCTTTTTAAATATAGTTTTTCCCACTTTTATATGTTTTATTTGAAAAAATAAAATTCTTATTTGGAATTGGCACATCAAAATTTACTTTTGATGAAATTTTTTGTATTTTTTAGATAAAGATCATTTTTTAATGAATAGTAAAAAATATTGCATTTTAATTAAAACTGCCTTTTAATATAATTTATTTACATGGTTAGATTATATTTTTAATTTTTTTAAAGTTTATTTTGATTAAATGTTTACCACTTAATCCAATTTTGGTCATTTTATTTAATTTCAATTTGAAATTAAATATAAACAAGTTTCAATCTTTTAATAGTTATTATTTCTTAAAAACATGCTTTTTGTTTTGACGACGGGAATTAATTTTCAATTAATTTATGAAAATTATATGTTTTTAATTTGTAATAATGGATTCCATATTTAAAATCATGAGTTCAAAACTGATTAAATAGGTAAATTTTATTTTTATATATTATGAATAGTAACTTCAGTAAATATTTTATTTATAATGGTTAAAGGGTAAATATGGTAAATAAGGGTAAAAAATAATATTATAATAATATTAAATTACCCTAACACATGTCCTAATCCTATTTTATAATAAATTTCTGACCATGGGTTTCCTTGGGTCGATTTTGGGACCCATGGAGCCACTTGTGTGTTAAAATGACACATTATAAAAAATCATTTAATGTTAAGGAAAATGTAACAAAAACATATATCTTTTAGTAAAAAAATTATTTTATGGGGTTATATAAGCGATATTTTAATGTATAAATATTTATTAAAAATATTAAAAGATTTAATATATCATGGTATTTTATTTTTAATTTTTAGACATCAAATAAATAAATTTATTTATGACACAATGATGATGTAATCATTACCTCATTAATGAATGTTTCAAATAGATAAGATTATATATATTAAAATAATTTTTTTTGAAACTTTTTATACCATCCACTAATTTTATGGATTATTTTTTTATCTTTGAATTAATAATGTTTTCTGATGGAATTAATTTGTTATAGATTTTTTAAAAAGTCAATATTTGAATAGTATAAAAATTTACATAAATGAGTTTTTAAATCAATTAATATTTTATTAAATGATAGAACAGTCCTAAAAATATACTATTCAGTCAAATAACATATATGATGTTAAAAATGTCATTAATGATCCATTTTGGGTCTCTTGTAGTTTTATAGTAAATATATTAACCATATATAATTAATATATAAGAGGACATGGTAAAAGTTAAATAAGATAACAAAATGTTAAATAAAAAAGACAAGGTTTAAAAAATATCAAAAACCTATAAAATTTTTATTGGATGATTTTATTTCGACTTATATTCATCTTATATACTAATTTAATGAGTTATTGACCTCTTGAAACCAAAAATAATTCTATAAATAAAATAATACTTTCAAACTTTTCTAAAGAGCCCCTCCTCCCTCTTATAAAAGGGCACCACCTCTAACCCAATACTCACTCCTCTCAAGCCCATTGGATCATCCAACCTATTCTCCAATAATCTCCCTAAATCCCTCTCTTCTAACTAGAATCCTTTTCCTAGGAAGAATGAAATCCAAGAAATCCTTTTGGTTCAAACCAAATGGAGTTTCCCGATTTAAAGGTAACGTCTTCTCTCAAGTTCTATTTTAATTTTCCTTCTCCAACCTCCTAAACTATATTTATTACATTATTTTATAAAAAAACCAGTATCATAAATATAATAGGATGTTTTATGAGAATTATTATAACTGCACATTCACACACCTTCGTCTAATGGATAGGAACATATTTTTTCTACAGACGACAAACTACTTTTTCATGAAACGATGATGATTCAATTATCTCCTACCACCTCTCATGGTGGACATTATGATTGCACTGTATTTATATATTATATATATTATATTTATATCGTCTCTATGATTATTTAAATTCTATTTACAACATACCTTTATTCTTCTTATGTTTTATAAATATGATAATTTAATTTGAGGAAGTGCGGACTACCGCCCCCTCAAAGTGATAAGACTCGTTCAATCTATACATGGAATTTATAAAGGATAGAATTAATGAAATTATATAACACATATAACATATATATTATAATATAATTATAATATACATATTAATCTTTTATTTTTATTTTCATTTAATATGAAATAGAAATGAAAGTAGTGTTCATGTGTACGTACGGCTTACCATCTCCATGAACGGTGCATTTCATTTTATATATCAAAATGTTATAGAAAGTTATAAATACATATATATGGGACTTATATGATATATATTATATATAAATCATGAATATAATTTTTTAGATAATTGACTTTTGACAACATGGACAATTTTTAATTATAACAAGTTCATTTTTGACGCAAATTCCAAATATTGAAAAATGACCGTAATTAACAAAAATGATTATGTAATGTTTATAATGTTCTAATAAGTGATATAAAAGTAATAATAAACTTGAAAATGGTTCTAAATAAATTATAAATTAACTTTAGTTTATTATTCCGGAGATTAAAGAATGAACGAGTCAAGTCGGACACGAGGTTAGAGAACTTCTAATCCAAATTTTCATTATTTGGTATGAACTTCTACTTATGGATTATGTCGTGCTATAAAAATGTGTGACTGAACACTGATTATTTTACACTTAATATCCTCTTATATTAGATATATTTATATATTTCACATATAATTATGTCATTGATTTATCCTTAATCTAATGGTACAATCTTTTTAATGGACTACGTCCCAATCTTCTTTCATTATAGAATATCATGATATTGTACACCTTTATTATCCTATAAGGTGAATATATAACCATTTTTCCATTTTATATCATGAATTTATATGTTCTCATGATATTTATAGTTTTCTTTGATTTTATTATTTATTTATTTTTATTCAAGAGTTTCTTAAGTGGTAAAGGTTTCTTTAACTAAAACAACATTTTAAATGTTTTAAAGATTTAATCTTCGAAATCCTTCTCTTTCATGTCCATTTTTAGAAATATTTTTAAGGATTTATTTATATGGACATTAGTGTTTTAAAGGTTAAATTACTTTCAAATGTTTAAAAGTGGTATGTGACACTTTGATACAAAACTCTTCTTTTTTAATGTTTTATATGAATTGATTGTGTAAAAATATTTAAATGATATATCGTGATTGTAGTATGGGAATGATATATTTACTTTATGCTTGTGTTATGTGTTATGATTATTTTATGGTTCTTGGTCATTTTTTTTATATACACGGGTGGTTCCATGATAAACCCTGGGTAGGTGAGCCCGAGATAGCTCTCTAATGCATTGGGTAATGTGCTGGAGGTAAACGTTAATGTTTTCTTAAGCGATTAAGCGGATATATTGTGATGGGTATTCCAAATGTAACTCCATATGAAGTTGTGAAAGCTACAATTTAATAATGATAAGGATTCCTCAAGTTACATTTATGATTTATGATTTCTAAGTGGTATTCATAAATCTTATGATTTGGTGAGGTATGTTAAAGTGCTTATGTTTATGATTGAAAAGTATGATTTCATTGATTTGTTTTAATTGATGCACTAATGTTTTCTTTCATTGTTTTATAATCCTTACTGAGCTTTTAATGTTCATCCCATGTTTTTGAAAAAAAATTAGAGTGTATAATGATGGTTAAGGGAATGGAATAATTCAAGAATATTTATATCAAAAAAAGAATTCTTTTTTTATTTAAAGAGTTTTATTTTTATGAAAAAATTGGATAGTTTAGAAGTGTCTACATAGTTATATTTGAGATGTAATGTAATATTTATGGCCTAATTCTCTAAAACTATAAGCCTGAAAAGATCCTAAATGTGAATTATTAACTTAATTTAATATTATGCAATGTTTAAGTCTGGTTCATTACAGTTGGTATCAGAGGTCGGTTTAGACAACTTTAGTGGTTAGGGTTTATTTAAGCGTAAGTGACATAACTATAATGGTTAGAATATTATAAAGGGTCATAGTTATTTTAGATAAATTGAATGAGTTTAAGATAACATGAATAAGTATATGTTAGTTTTTACCCTCCTTATAAGATCGTATATGATGATTTTTCTGATATACTCACACTGAAATTTTTTGTTTTAGTAAATGGCTAGATCTAGCTGGCACCAAAGTAACAATGGATGTGAAGAAAACTGTGAAGGTTTTCTGAATGATCAATCAAATGAAATAGGGGTTGTAATGAAGAACTCTTGTGGTTATTCTCTACCAACTATCTGGATTCATGATTGACCACCTGAACCTTGGTGATTTTTCTATGGAATTATTTATGTGAGAAACAAATCCCAATAGTAATTTAGGTAATAATCATAAAGGTAAGTATATTAAAAAATGAATGTGTCCATGATCTGAAAAGAAACACCTAGGAAAATGTTTCAGAGGGACAATAAGATGTTTCAGATGTGGCAATGAAGGTCATAAAGCAATAACATGCCGTGGAAAAAGAAATCATTTAATTGACTCTAGGAAAGGGAAAGAAGTTCTATATAAAGGATCAATTGAATGTTTTAAATGAGGTGTGCATTTTCATTATAAAAATACATTTCCTATGAAGAAGGTTTTTGAATGGGATCAGCAGGATCGTACAAATATATGTTTACCAATTACCAAAGCAATTCCAATTGAATATGAGGAAACTGAAAATGACCTATGAAAGGTATGGATTATTTCTTAGCTCATGTTTTGATATTTCTAAAATATTAAGACATTTTCATGATTTTGTTTTTAGGAAATGAGTATAGAATAATAATAAGGAAAACTTGGATAATGGATTAGGAAGAATTTTTGATGATTAGTATGTCTACATTTTAGAAATTGAAGAGTTATGCTAGATCTATGGATGATGATATTTTTAAATGTATTAATGATAAGATTACTTTGGGAGACGTTTTCCAGCATGTGTAAAATTGAAGTTTGATATGTTAAAATGTTATTCAAGGAATAAATATCTTTTATTTTGTGGATATAGTTATAAAGAAACATTTGGGGTTATATTATCCTTAAATTTGAGGGAATAATAGGTTATTACTTCTTGGGATGAAAATGAAAGGTATGAGATAACATTTGTGGTTAAAATATGTTATGGTTATTTATGATGAATTTAACTAATTTATGGGAATGTTATAAAATTATATAGTTTTTGAAAAAGTGTAACACGCAAATTTTTTGACAACTCGACGTGTCGGACAAAGCTGCAGGACTGGAACCCACAACCAAAGTGCAATTGAGATTTATCACATACCACTAGCCTAGATGAAGTCTAGGGTTATTATAAATTATTCTTTCTGGTTAAATGATTTTATTGATCAAGAATAATTTGATTTGTGATCTTATTTTATATCAAATGGATATCCTTAGTGTAGTAAAATGATTTGGATATTAAGTGATAAAGGTTATTTTTGAAGACATTCTCTCTTTTGGGAAAATACTATATACCTAAGGAAAATAGAATACTATGGGATTTAGTATGAGACTTTAAGAGTAACTGGTGTTATTTAGAGATTAAGGTTATGATTTTTTTTGGAAGGATATGTGATCAAATCCTTCCGAGTTTTGGGTTTCAATCATAATTGGATTATTTTGAAGAATATTTTTAAGGACAATTGTGTATTGATTGGTCTTTTTTTAACTTAGGGTATTGTTTGTCAAATTATAGAGATTAAGAGTACTATTTATTTTTATAATGTATTATCCATTTGGGGGATTATCGAATCTTGTACTAACCATTTTGGATCTGGTTATTGTCTAAGAAAAAGGAAAATATATAGATCATATTTTTTGGATTATTTGATTCTCTAGAAGTTGATTCTAGCACTTCAGGTGTGACCAAGTCATCTTTAATACTCATCATTTGTATAAAAGATGATTTTTTTGGTCAAAACTTATTAAGGGGTGAAACTCTACTTGAAAAGTAAGTATATTTCCTTATGTCCTTAGTCAATATCATAAATAAATTATCCAAATTTATGAAATGGTACTTAAAACAAAAACATTGTCCATTTACTATTTCTACTGGGAGACTAATAACCATTTATCCTATCACAAGTTTTTGGTTTTCTTGTTGTTAAGATTCTTCTGATCATGTTTTCTATGACTCTCTATCATAACTTGACACTTTGGTTATATTCAATATCCATATTTTCCTACATGGAATCCTAGTATGGGTTATCATTGGTGACCTTTGTACTTCTATAGATTTCTTTTAAAGTGATAGTTTTATTGATTTTTTTTAGATGTGGGACTTTTAATGAAGTTTCTAAGCCCAATTTTAAAATTTTGAGGATGTAATTCTCAAAAGGGAAGAAGGATGTAACATCCCAGGTAAATAAAGAATATAACATTTTCATATTTATTTATATTTGTGAATTAAATATTAATTTTACTTTTAATTGGATGCTATGTTCAATGGCATACCTGAAATGAAACAATGGGTTTCTCTTAAATCTCATGTTGCACACAAGGCTGAGTCAAACTGAAAAATAGTTATATAATATTATTTTAAATGGTAGTTAACGCCTTGCTCTTGTATTGGTGAGATTGAACAGAACTAACTAAAATATGATAATACACGTTTATTAAATGTTTTTACATTTATCCAATAAAATTTAGAGTCTTAAAATAATAACATATCCAATTTTAAGAATGAAATACTCTAAAATTCATTAAAAGGTCAATTTAGGGCCTTTTGATGGCGAACCCTTTTTAAATTTGGTTTTTTTTCACTTTTATATGTTTAATTTGAAAAAATAAAATTCTTCTTTAGAATATGTACATCAAAATTTAATTTGTATGACATTTTGGTATTTTTTTGATAAAGTTCATTTTTAATGAATAGTGAAAAATACTGCATTTTAATTCAAAACTGCCTTTTAATATAATTTATTTATATTATAATATTACCTTTACAATTAGTTTTAAAGTTTAATTTGATTATATTTTTACCATTTAATCCAATTTTTTCCATTGTATTTAATTTCACTTTGAAATTGAACATAAACAAATGTCAATCTTTTGATAGTTATTTTTTCTAAAAAACGCGTTTTTTATTTTTGACAATAAGAATTAATTTTCAATTAATTTCTGCAACTTCTGTGTTTTGAATTTGGAAAAATGGATACCATATTTGGAATAATTAGGTCTAAATTGTCTAAATAGGTAACTTTTTTTTAGAAATTATGAATAGTAACTTTAGTAAATATTTTATTTACCATGGTTAAAGGGTAAATATTATAAATAAAGGTAAAAAATAATGTAATAATGATATTAAATTACCCTAACATGTGTCTTAATCCTATTTTATGATACATGTCTGACAATGGGAATACTTGGGTCAATTTTGGGACCCCATGGAGCCAATTGTGTATGAAAATGACACTATAAAAATTAATTTAATGTTAAGGAAAATGTAACATAAACATATATCTTTTAGTAAACAAAATTATATGGGGTTATATAAGAGATATCTTTGATTATAAATATTCATTAGAAATATAGAAAGACTTCCTATATCGTGGTATTTTATTTATAATTTTTATACATTAAATAAATTAATTAATTTATGACACAATGATGATCTAATGACTACCTCACTAATGAATGTTTTAAATAAATGAGACTATAAATATTAAAATAAATTTATTTTAAAAAAATTTGTGACCCCAAAGAATTTTATGTATTATTATTACTTATTATATTTTAATTAGTGAAGTTATTTCAAAGGAATCAAGTTGTTATAGATTTTTAAAAAATTCATTATATGAATAGTATAAAAATTGACATAAATGGCCCCCTAGGTGCAGCCCAGTTGGTAGCTACTCCTGTGGGTCTCAGTGAGGTCTCGAGTTTGAGTATAGCCTAGTTCATCCATGTAATTCTTGTTGTGTGATTTTCATTGTACTGTATCCCCTTCCACGAATTAACTGAGGCTTCGGCCTCAAATTTTTAAAAATTGACATAAATGAGTTTTTAAATCAATTAATATTTTATTAAATGATAAAATAGTCATAAATATCTAAATTTTAGTCAAATGACATATATGATGTTAAAAATGTCATTAATGTTATATCATTGTTTTCTTTAAATTTATAGTAAATATATTAACCATATAGTATGAATGTATAAGAGGACATGGTAAAGGTTAAATAAGTTTAAAAAATGTTAAATAATAAAGATAAGGATTCAAAAAATATCCAAAACTAGTCCAATTATTATTGGATGATTTTTATTTAGACTTATATTCATATTATATTTGAATTTAATTTTATTTGGACATTTTGAAACCGAAAACAATTTTATAATAAAATAATACTTTCAAACATTTCTAAATATCCCCCCTCCTTATAAAAGGACACCACCTCTAACCCATTACTCACACCTCTCAAGCCCATTGGATTATTCAAACTCTCATATAATAATCTCCCAAATTCCCAATATTACACCTAAAATCCTTCCCCTAGGTAGCAGAAAATCCAATAAAGACTTTTGGTTCAAACCAAAGAGAGTTACCTGATTTAAAGGTAATGTCTTCTCTCAAGTTCTTTTCTTTTTATTTTCCTTCTCCAACCCCCTAAACTATCTTTATTACATTATTTTATAACAACACAAGTTTCTTCAATAAACTAAGATGTTTTTATGATTAGGATTCTAACTACACATCCACACACCTCCATCTAATCAATACGAACATACTATTTCTATGCACGATGAACTACTACCTCACGAAACGATGATTTTTCAATTATATCCTACCGCCTCCCATGGTGGCCATTATGATGGAACTATATTTATATATGATACATATTATATTTATATCTTCTCTATTATTTAGTAAATTTTATTTTCAATATATCTTTATTCTTTTCATGTTGTATAAATACGATAATTTCATTTGAGGAAGTGCAGAATACCGCCCCCTCAAAGGGATATGACTCGTCCATTCTATACATGGAATGTATAAAGGATATAATTATTGAAATTATTTAACATATATAACATATATATTATACTGGAATTATAATATACATATGAATCATTTATTTTTTATTTATTTTAATATGAAATAGAAATGAAAGTAGCATTCATACATACGTATGACTTAACGTCTCCCTGATCGGTGAATTTCTTTTCTTATCTAAAAAAGTTATAGACTATTATAAATACATATATAATGTATATATATATGATATATATGATATCTAAATCATGAATATCATTCTAGAGATAATTGAATTTCGACCACATGGACAATTAGTAGTTATAACAAGTTCATTTTTGACTCAGTACCTAATATTGAAAAATGACCATTTTTAACTTAAATGATTATGTAATGTTTATAACGTGGTAATAAGTGATATAAATGGAATAATAAACTTTAAAAAGGTTCTGAATCAATTATAAATTAACTTTAGTTTATTATTCAAGAGATTAAAGAACGAACGAGTCAAGTCAGACACGAGGTAAGAGAACTTCTAAATTCAATTTCCATTATTTGGGTTGAAGTTCTACTACTTGATTATGTCATGCTATGAATATGTGTGAATGACCACTGATTATTTTACACTTACTATCTACTTATTTTGGGTGTATTTATATTTATCACACATAATTAGGTCATTGATTTATCCTTAATATAATGGAACAATCTTTGTAAGGGACTGTATCTCAATCTCCTTTCATTGAGGAATATCTTGATATTGTTCACATTTATTATCCTCTAATGTTCATATACAGCCATTTTGACATTTTATATCATGAATTTCTATATTATCATGATATTTATAGTTTTCTTTGATGTTACCCTTTAATTATTTTTATTCAAGAGTTTCTCAATTGTTAAAGGATTCTTTAACAAAAACCTCATTTGAAATGTTTTAGAGATTTAATCTTATAAATACTTATCTTTAATGCCCATGTTTTAGAAAATTTTTTAAGGATTTATTTACATGGACATGAGTGTTTTAAATTTTAAATTCTATTCAGAAGTTTCAAAATGTTATGAGACACTTTGATTCAATACTCTTCTCTTTGAATGTTTTATATTAATTGATTATATCAATATATTGAAATGATATATTGTGATTGAAATGTGGAAATGTTATCTTTACATTATGATTTTATTATGTGTTATGATTATGTTATGGTTCTTGGGAATTGTTTACGTATATGGGTGGTTTCATGATAATCCTTGGGTGAGTGATCCTGAGATAGCTCTCTAATGAATTGGGTAATATGACGTATGTAAACGTTGATGTTTCTCCTAAAAGATTTAAGGAATATACTGTGATGGGTATTCCAAATGAGCTCCATATGTCGCTATGAAAGCTACAATGTAAGTATGATATGGATGAAACAAGTTACCTTTATGATTTTTTATTTCTATGTGTTATTCATAAATCTTATGATTTTGTGAGGTATGTTAAAGAGCATATGTTTATGATTGAAAAGTATGATTTCATTGATTTGTTTGTATTGGTGCACTAATGTATTCATTCCTTGTTTTATAACCTTTACTGATATTTTTATGCTCATCCCAATTTTTTGAAAAAAAATCATAGGGTATTGGGAAGGTTAGAGGAATTGAATAATTCAAGAAGATTTATATCAAGAAAAAAATCTTTATTTATTTAAAGAGTTTTATTGTTGTCAATAACTTAGATAAAGTAGAAGTGTCTAATTTGTTATATTTGAGGTGTAATGTGATAGTTATGGCCTAATTATCTAAAATTATAAACCTGAAAAGATCCTCAATGTGAATTATTAACTTAATTCAATATTATTTAATTTTTAAGTCACAGTCCTTATAGTTGGTATCTAAGGTCAGTTTAGATATCTTTAGAGGTTAATGTGTTATTTAAGCATAAGTGACATAACCATAATGGTTAGAATATTAGAAAGAGTCATAGTTATATTAGATTATTTGAACGACTTTAAGATAACATTAATAATTATATTTTATTTTTTACCCACCTTATAAGATAGTATATGATGATTTTACTGATATACTCACACTGACCTTTTTGGTTTTAGTAGATTGATGGATCTAGAAGGCACCAAAGTAACAATGGATGTGAAGAAAACTATGATGGTTTTCTGAATGAGCAACCGAATGAAATAGGAGCTGCAATGAGAACTCTTATGGTTATTCTCAACTAACTATCTAGAGTCATGATTAACCACCATAACCATGGTGATTTTTATAAGGAATCATTTATGTGAGAAGAAAATCCCAATGGATGTTTAGATAATAATCGTTAAGGTACGTATATTCAAAAACCAATGTGTTAAGGATATGGAAGGAAACACCTAGGAAAATGTTTCAAAGGGAATGAAATATGTTTTAGATGTGGCAATGAAGGTCATAATGAAATAACATGCCATGGAAAAAGAAAGTGTCCAATTTACTCTAGGAAATGGAAAGAAATTCTTTCTGAAGTATCAATTGAATGTTTTAAATGTGGTGTGCATAGTCATTATACAAATATATGTCCTATGAAGAAGGTTTGGGAATGGGATCAATAGGATTGTACAAATATATATTTACCAATTCCCAATTCCATTCTAATTGAAGATGAGGAAACTGAAAATGACCTAAGAAATGTATGGATTATTTCTAAGCTCATGTTTTGACATTACTGAAATATTATGACCTTATGCATGATTTTTTTTGTTGGAAATAAGTATAAAATAATAAGATGGAAAAAATGGATAAAGGATCAGGAAGAATGTTCGATTAGTAAGATTTATATATTTTAGTAATTGAAGAGTTGCATTGGATATATGGATGATGATATGTTTAAATGTATTAATTATAGGATTACTTTAGAAGACTTTTTCTAGTATGTTTAAAAATGAAGTTTGATATTTGAAAATTTTATTCAAGGAATAATTATACTTTCTTTTGTGGGTATGGTTATAAAGAACAATTTTGGGTCATATGATCCTTGAATTTGATGCAATTACAAGTTATTACTTTTTGGGATGAAAATGTGAGGTATGAGAAAACATTTGTGGTTAAAATATGTTATGGTTATTTATGAGAAATTTATCTCATTTTTGGGAATATTAAAAAAAATATATAGTTTTTCAAAAAGGACAACACGCAGACCATGTGACAACCCATCTCATTGGACAAAGTTGTGGGAATCGAACCCACAACCAAAGTGCGATTGGGATTTATCACCGACCACTGGCCTACATGAATTCCCTGGTTAGTATGACCTATTATTTTTAGTTAAATTATTTTATTGATCAGGAATAAGTTGATCTATGATCTTATGTTTTATCAAATGGATATCCTTATTATAAAAAATGACTTGGTGATTAAGTGATAAAGGTTATTTTTGAACATGTTCTCTCTTTTAAGGAAACACTATATGCCTAAGGAAAATAGAATACTATAAGATTTCATTTGTGGAGTAATAGTTGAAATTTTATTTTGAAATAATCTATGTTTTTATTTTGGACATATGAAGATTTGGGTTATTTTTGGAAATTATTAACCTATCATAGAGAATATGTGATTAGGTAAATTACTTTTTAGTATGTTACTTTAAGAGTAACTGATGTTATTTAGAGATAAATTTTAATATTTTTGTGGAATATTATCTGATCAAATCCTTTTGAGTTTTGGGTTTCAATCTTAGTTGGATTTTATTGAAGAGTTGTTTTAAGGAAAATTATGTATTGAGTGGTCTTTGTTGAACATTGGGTATTGTTTGTCAAATTTTTAAGATTAATAGTAGAATGTCTTTTTATAAATTATTATCCTTTTGGGGGATTATCTAATCTTGTACTAACCATTTTGGTTTTGGTTAATGTCTAAAGAAAAGGGAAATATATAGATTATATTTTTTGCATTATGTGATTCTCTAAAACTTGATTCTAGCACTTCAGGTGTGACAAAGTCATCTTGAATACTCATCATTAAGATAAAAGATGATTTTTTGGTAGAAACTTTTAAAGAATGAAACTCTACTTGAAAAGTTTGTATATTTCTGTATGTCCTTAGTCAATCTCATAAATAAATTCTTAAAATTTATGAAATAAAACTTAAAACAAAAACTTTGTCCATTTATTATCCCTATTGGGAAACTAATAACTATTTATCCCATCATAAGTTTGTGTTTTTCTTGTTGTTAACTTTCTCCTGATCATGTTTTTTATCACTCTCCATCAAAACATGACACTTAGTTTATCTTCCATATCTATATTTTCTTACATAAAATCCTAGTATGGGTTATCTCAGGTGACCTTTGAACTTATATTTATTTCTATTAAAGTGATATTTTTATTGACTATTTTTTATGTGGGACTTTTAATGAAGTTTCTGAGCCCAATTTTAAAACTTCGAAGATGCAATTCCCAAAAGGGGGGAAGGATGTAACATCTGAGGAAAATAATGAATATTTAATTTTTGTATTTATTAATATTTTTGAATAAAATATTAATTTTAATTTAAAGGGGATTATATGTTTGATGGCATACCCGACACACAATAATGGGTTTCTCCTGAATCTCATGTTTCACAAAAGTCTGAGTCATACTAAAAAACGATAATATAATATTATTTTAAGTGGTAGTTAATTCCTAGCCATTGTATTAGCAGGAATGAATAGAACTAACTAAAATATTATTATACATGTTTGTTAAATGTTTTTACATTTATCCAATAAAATTTATAGGCTAAAAAAAGAATGGATCCAATTTTAAGCATGAAGTACTCTACTATTCTTAAAAAGTTAAATTTACCACCTTTTGATGAAGAACACTTGTTAAATCATGTTTTTGTCACTTTTATATGTTCTATTTGGAAAAATAAATTTCTTCTTTAGAATAGGAATATAAAAATTTACTTTGGATTAAATTTTGGTATTTTTCTGATAAAGTTCATTTTTTAATGATTAGTGAAAAATACTGTATTTTAATTCAAAAATGCCTTTTAATATAATTTATTTATATCGTTAGATTATCATTTTAATTGGTTTAAAAGTTTAATTAAATTATATTTTTACCATTTAAACTAATTTCGGTCATTGGATTTAATTTCACTTTGAAATTGAACATAAACAGGTGTCAATATTTTGATAGTTATTATTTCTTAAAAACACACTTTTTATTTTGACAATGGGAATTAATTTTCAATTTATTTCTGTAACTTCTTTTTTCTGAATTTGGAAAATGGATTAAATATTTGGAATCATGTGGTTCAAATTATTTAAATAGGTAATTTTTTAGATATTATGAATAGTATCTTCAGTAAATATTTTATTTACCATGGTTAAAGGGTAAATCTGGTAAATAAGGGTAAAAAATATTATTATAATAATATTAAATTTTCCTAACATGTTTCATAATCCTATTGTATGATGCATTTCAAACCATGAGAATCTTAGGGTCGATTTTGGCACCCCATGGATCCACTTGTGCGTGAAAATGACACTATAGAAATTAATTTAAAGTTAAGGAAAACGTAATATAAACATATATCTTTCAGTAAAAAAAATTATATGTAGTTATATAAGTGATATTTTCAAGTATAAATAGTCATTATAAATCTAAAAATATTTCCTATATCATTTTATTTTATTTGTAATTGTTTTACATCAATTAAATAAATTTATTTATGAAAAAATGATGATGTAATGATTACCTCATTAATGAATGTTTTAAATAAATGAGATTATAAATATTAAAATAAATTTATTTTGAAACTTTCTAGGCTATCCAAAAATTTTATGGATTATTATTACTAGTTATATTTGTGTTAATGAATTTTATTCGAAGGAATAAAGTTGGTATATATTTTTACAAAATGCAAGATATGAATAGTATAAAAATTGACATAAATGAGTTTTAAATCAATTAATATTTTATTTAAGGATAAAATAGACCTAAAATTATAATATTCAGAAAAATGACATATATGTTGTTAAAAATGACATTAATGATCCATTTTGGGTTTCTTGAAATTTTATAGTAAATATATCAACCATATATTATGAATATATAAGAGGACACGGTAAAAGTTAAATAAGTTAACAAAAGGTTAAATAAAAATGATAAGGATTAAAAAAAATATCCAACACCTATCCAATTATTATTGGATGATTTTATTTAAACTTATATTCATCTTATATTCAAATTTAATTAGTTTTGGACCTTTTTAATCCTAAACTCATTTTATAATAAAATAATACTTTCAAACGTTCCTAAAGATCCCCTCCTCCTTCTTATAAAAAGACACCGCCTATAACCCATTACTCAAACCTCTCAATCCCATTGGCTCGTCCAGATTCTACTCTTATAATATCCTAACATCCCTCTCTTCCACCTAGAATAATTCCCTTAGGCAGAAGGAAATCCAAGAAATACTTTTGGTTCAAACCAAAGGGAGTTACCCGATTTAAAGGTAACATCTTCTCTTGAGTTCTTTTCTTTTATTTTCATTCTCCAACCCCATAAACTCTCATTATTACATTCCTTTTTAAAAAACCAGTATCTTAAATATAATAGGATTTTTTTATGAGGATTATTTTAACTACACATCCACACACCTCCATCTAATGGATACAAACATACTGTTTCTTTGGACGGTGAACTACTGCCTCACGAAATGATGATTGTTCAATTATATACTACCACATCTTTGGTGTCCATTATGATGGAACTATATTTATATTTGATATATATTATATTTATATCTTCTACATACTTCTATAAATTTAATTTACAACATAACATTATTCTTTTCATGTTGTATAAATATGATAATTTCATTTGAGGAATTGCAGACTACCGCCCCCTAAAGTGATATGACTCATTCATGCTATAAATGGAATGTATAAATGATGAAATTAATGAAATTTTATTACATATATAACATAGATATTATATTATAATAATAATATACCTATTAATCATTTATTTTTCATTTCTTTTAATATGAAATAGAAATGTAAGTAGTGTTCATGTATACGTACGGATTACTATCTCCATGAACGGTGCATTTAATTTATTATATCCAAATTTTATAGACTATTATAAATACATATATACTGGATATATATGATATCTAAATCATGAATATAATTCTGGAGATAATGGACTTTTGACTACAAGGGAAATTTGTAATTATAACAAGTTCATTTTTGACTCAAGTACCAAATATTGAAAAAAACGACCGTTATTAACATAAATGTTTATTTAATGTTTATAACTTGGTAATAAAAGATATAAAATAAAAAAACTTCAAAAAGGTTCTGAAGAAAGTAGAAATTAACTTTAGTTTATTATTCAGGAGATTAAAGAATGAACGATTCAAGTCGGACATGAGGTAAGAGAACTTCTTAACCCAATTTCCATTTTTTCGGATGAACTAATACTTCTTGATTATGCTGGGATATGAATATGTGTGAATGACCTCTGATTATTTTACACATGATATCCACTTATATTGGATGTATTTATAATTTTCACACATAATTATTTCATTGATTTATCCTTAATCTAATGGTACAATCTTCGTAAGGGAATACATCACAATCTCATTTAATTGAGGAATATCCTGATATTTTGCACCTTTATTATCATATAAGGTGTATATACAACCATTTTGACATTTTACATCATGAATTTTTATATTATCATGATATTTATAGTTTTATTTTATGTTATTCTTTAATGATTTTTATTCAAGAGTTTCTAAAGAGGTAAAGGATTCTTTAACTAAAACATCATTTAAAATGTTTTAAAGTTTTAATCTTCTAAATAATTCTATTTCATGTCCATGTTTTAGAAATGTTTTTAAGGATTTATTTATTTCGACATAAGGGTTTTATAGTGTAAATTCCTTTCAAAAGTTTGAAGGTGGTATGAGAAACTTTGATTTGAAACTCTTCTTTTTGATTGTTTTATATGAATTGATTATGTCAATATATTAAAATGATATATTGTGATTTAAATATTGAAATGCTATCTTTACTTTATGATTATGTTATGTGTTATGATTATATTATGGTTATTGGGAATTTTTTATGTATACTGCTGGTTTTGTGATAACCCTAGGGCATGTCAGCTCAAGATAGCTCTCCAATGCATTGGGTAACATGACAGAGGTAAAAGTTAATGTTTCTCCAAAGAGATTTAGGAAATAAACTATGATGGGTATTAAAAAGGTAACTCACTATGTAGTTGTGAAATATATATTGTAAGTATGATAGAGATGTTGTAAGTTAGCTTTATGATTTATTATTTCTATGTGTTATTCATAAATCTTATGATTTCGTGATGTATGTTAAAGTGCTCAGGTTTATGATTGAAAATTATGATTTCATTGATTTGTTTGTATTGATGCACTAATTTTTTCTTTCCTTGTTTTATAACCCTTACTGAGCTTTTTATGCTCTTCCTAGGTTTTTGAAATGTTTTTCATAGGGTCTAAGGAATGTTCAGGGAATGTAATAATTCAAGAAGATTTATATCAAGAAAATAATTCGTGTTTTATTTAAAGAGTTTTATTATCGTGAAAAAAAAAATCAGATAGAGTAGAAGTGTCTTCTTTGTAATATTTGAGATGTAATGTAATAGTTATGGCCTAATTATCTAAAACTCTAAACCTGAAAGGACACTCAATGTGAATTATTAACTTAATTCGTGATTATGTAATGTTTATGGTCTTGTCCTTACACAAACAACCTAACGGTGGCATCACAACATATATTATGGTTAAAATTGACTTCCCCAAGACCAAAGGTCGATGATAACTGGTTTTATGGGTAGAAAACAAATAACCCTCTAGTCTATAGGACTAAAACAACTCCCAATAAAATGTATTTTTTTTCACACCAAACACACAACCTAAAACCTCCTCACAGTATGACACCACCATGGAAAAACTATTGAATCCCATGTCCACCTCAGTATCTATATGATAGAAATATTTCCTCAAAATAGGAGTTACCTTGAAAACCATCACCACTTTTTATATCATTTGAGACACACCTGTATCATATCACTTTAACTCTCCACTGGAAACCATCGAAATGATGATAGTTCCAGTAAAACCTTCCAATAGAAACCAATAAAAAGGTGATAACTACATCAGTCACCATGGATCATGCATTTTCCACCCTCAACAATTCAATATCAAACTAACCACAATTAACCAATAATTATAACTTCACCCACTATCAACCCATCACCAGCATGCCCACTACCACAAACCAGTCACCATCACATCATCCCAACCCAATATAATATAATATAAGTAAATGAAAAGTCACTATAAAGACTGAATAATACTACTTGAAAACCAAAAACAAAACACCACATGAAATGTAGACAATCTCATTATCTTCATTATCCCAACCTTCTCATAAAACCATGAAACCCTCCATAAACCAATATTATTTGAGTCTAATGCCCATGGGAACCCCAAAATTATTATAACATCTCTAATAAATCTACTCCACTAGAGAAAATAACTAAGGAAAAAAACCATAACTGTAGATCCAACAAATAATGTCTAACAAATCACAAAAAAAACCAAAAAAGATAAATAAAACTCATTTAGATAAAGATTCTAAACCCATCGAGATCGCCCCCCCCCCCCAAGATTCTAAACTACCCCAACCATAACAAAGATGAGTATGAATGCTTATATGTCAAATAAAAATGGGGTTTTCATCTATTACATGTCTAAAAAAAGAAACTCTCAACATGATCTCTCCAATTAAAAAACGAAGTAGAACACAATAAGACCCCCCCCCCCCATGAACATGAAATAAAAATAACCCCAACCATATACCAATGGTTTCCCAAACCCATGTCATAAACAAATATTTTCCTTAACAAAATTTCCACATGTGAAATGAAAATTAAATTTATAAATATCTATTACTCTAAGTATCCTCTAGGACTTGTCTTGTAAAAAATATGTGACACCTTAACTGTCATGAAACTGATCCTTATATTTGGATCATGATTCCAACCCCAACCATTTTGTAGATACTTTTGAAATAAATAGGGTATATAATGATGAAATAGTATAATATAACCCACAATATATATAGACACCAAGAATAATACAAGGCCAATAATAATTATCTTTATCTATTCAATTACATCATGATTTAGTCCTACTTGAAAAGATATACTTAAAGTCTCATCAAATAGTTTCTAACCTTCTCAATGTATCCTTTAAGAATAAATAAATTAACAAAAAGCACTAAATAGCTTAATAATATCTTTCTTTATCCCATGGTTCCAATATTTTTCCATTTGGTTCCAACAAATTCACTCTTTATGCTAAAATACAGCATTCAAACTTCTTAGATCATCTTTAGAATTAAATGAGTCATGTGATGTTTTCCTCAAAGATTGTATAGTTTCTATTAATTTTCTATGATCACCAATAATTTTTTAGACTTACACATACTTCCTTAACCTTGGATGATCTTAATTATGTTATTCTTCACTACTACAAATGGATGAAATTTCATCTTTTTTATTCCCCTAACTCATATCTTCCACACATCCAAAATTCTATAATTTCATTCTGGTCAATTTTTTATCTTTTATATTAAATTTATAAAATATTTATTATAGTTTAAATCCATTAAATAAGGGTCCATATACATTAACATCAATAAAATAAACCTTATTTTTAGATTCCTAATTGTATAAGAGACATTATTTCCCATTTGGCGGATATCCTGGGAAAATTAATTTAACTCTTATTTGCTCAAAATTTATTATATTTATACCAAAAAATTTCATAAAAAGAGTGCTAAAAAACAACCTTAGATACTTCAAGATTCAAGTCTTATTATAATACACTTCATATGGATACATAAAAAAGTTCAAATGATATAGATATTTTTTTTTTGAATATTTATAGTTATCCTAATTTCCTATCTTTTAAATAAATGAGAAGTACGATGTTCCATCAACATGGCTCAATATATCTCAATTGAGAATCAATTAATCCTTTTAGAAACCTTATTTTTTATGGGGTATATAGTGCATTCAAGTCATAAAAAATACCATGAATCCCAAAATGATCTCTAACTTTCCACATATATATTTAGTTTCATTGTCCGAATTAGAACTATTTAAGGAATAATCTCATTATTCTTTAGAAGTTATCTTAAAAATATTAATCCATTTCATTGATTTATATATGTGAACTATAAACATAATCCATGTGATATAAGTAAAATAATCAGTAAATGAAATTAATTATGTATCATTTTCCATCTATTTCTTCATCACCAATCTATAAATATTAAAATGTAAAAGTTCTAAGGGATGAGTTGTTCGAATCTGCACTCTTTTATTTTAAGAATTCAAAATCTCCCCCTTATTAACATGCAGTGTATTAACATATCATTTACATATTCAACAAAAATACAATATGTACATTGTGTCCTTTAGTAAAAATTTACATTATCTTTTGACTAATGTATCTAGGACATCGATTCCATGACACCTTCTCATCCTTCATGCTTAAGTAACATAAATTTTCAATTTTTCCTACTTTAAATATCCTTTTTTCCACTATCTTAGAGTCATAATAAATACATCCTTAAATATATTCATCAAAAAACCATATTTTTTAATGAAAAATTCATTACCTTTATCACCTATTTGAGAAAAAATTACAATTTTATGTTTCAAACAATCAAAAAACAGAGTAATCCATTATCTCAAATTCTATTCTTTAATTATAATTAATTTTATTATTTTTATTTTATGATCTCCATAATTTAAAACTATGATTAATCCTTTTTAAAACTTCTTAAATTCATCAATAAATGTTATATAACCTATCATATGTGAAGAAAACCCATTTTTGAGTATCTATGGATAATTCTTTTGAGATTACTTCCAAGAAACTTGTACTGTGTGGTTTTTCTCCTCTTCTATTTCTTTACGCTTATAATTTTTTTAGAATTATTCATATTAAATTTTTATATTAAAATGGTTAGTAATTTAGAAAATAATGGATCTAACTGATCTCCTCCTCACCAAAATTTATTTGAAAATTGAAACTGCTTCTATAATTGATCTTCTAAATTTTTAACTTCATTTAGAACTTGTATTTTTTAAAATATATTGTCTCACTATTAATTAGTTGCTTAAAAAACTTATAGAATTAATGAAAAATATTTCATTAATCCAATCATTCCTTGACACATCCTCATAGCCACCATAGCACCAATAGTATCAAAAAAATAAACTCTTCTAAAAAAATCAACTCATTGTTTAGACTATAACACTGTCCTTACTTTAGCTTTATAACCATTTATATTAGACTATTTTTTTAAACCAAATATTTTGTTCATGAAATATATCCATTATTTTTAGACTTATTTATTGTACTTTTATCCTTTCTATTAGTATCATATTTCAGGTTCAAGTCACCATTTATATATTTTTCATAATTATAGAATTCAACTTAAGATATAATTTTTTACCCTACTTCCAATTTATGATACATTCAATAATATTATCTTTAACATCACAACAATATGAATCCATTATAATACATGAGATTGTAATATAATAGATAAAAACTTCATTAAAATAGTCATCAGACAATACAAGTTATTTTATTTCTTCACAATAACACAAAAAAATCAAAATATTTACATTCACTATAGTGGATACAACTAGAACTATAGAACACATAAAAATATAAGTAAATAGCATAATCATGAAATCTAAATGATCAAATTCTATAAAGAATAATAAAAATAAAAGATAAATTTTTATTTTGAATAAAACTACAAGTAATGGAATAGGCATGATATATAAACTAAAACAAGGTTATGAATTATAATAAAGTTTATTTATAAGGAGTAACATGATCATTGGAAGGGTAAGGTGACTATTGGAATAGTTAAATAGTAATATGACTATTATAATAATAATGTGGTTTTTATGTGTAATATAAAAGTGTGTAATACAAAAAATAACATAATTTGTTTAACAGTATAACAAATAATTATAAATTATATATATTGATTAGTAAATAATAATATAATTACAAACATATTTAATAAAAAAAATTATAAAAAATGAGTTTTAAATCTTTTTTTCTACCAAACACGTTATTTTAAATTACATGAAATGATTTATTTAATAATTAAAAAAATTATACCTAAACAATTTTATAATAAGAAATTTAAATTTAGAATCATAATTTCAAAATTATTCAAAGTTCAATTTTTGATAAATTTATAAAATAGTTGTTTTGAGTGAATATTAATATACGTAATTTGTATACAGTATGTATTATGAATTAATTTTGATGTAAAATTATGTAATAATTAATATAAATTAATACATGAAAAAATATATGTCAATTAATTATATATATATATATATATTAAATTAATTAAATCAATTTTTGGAACAATAATGGACTTTCTAGAGCATTAAATTAAGATTTTGGATTTAAAAACAAATTTTTTATGAAAAATGAAACTTCCATGTACAAATTATTATTAAAAAAATTGTCCTTATCAAATGAATAAACATAAAAAAACTATTCATTAAATGTTAGAGACCAAAATTTAAAATCATGGGAACCCAACTGTTTTGTATTTTCCACTACCTAGATTTTCAAAGCATAAGTCCCAAAATTATTAAACAATTCCCCCTAGTTTTCAATAAATACTCACATATCCTCCCATTCCTCTAAAATTAACATCCATTGAACATGTCTCTCCTCCATATTTCTCTCTCAATATATTTTTTAAGGTTCTTTTGAGGATATAAGGACTACATTCTCATTTTCCAGGAAGCTATTTAGCAAGGTAAGGGTTCCTAATTCTCCTATTTTATTTTTAAATTGCAATTATATTATTATAATATATTTAAAAACATATTAATATTTAAACACCACTCCAATTCCATGTTATTAGTAATATTTTTATTTATTATTGATGGAATTTTTCCTATTTCTACTTATTAAATCCTTTTCCTAAGTCATTATTATATCGAATTAAGGTTTATTAATTTATTATTTTCTATTATTTTGTTTAATTAATTGTGATTACATGTCATTTTGAAATTAAATTTTTTATGATTCAATGTAATAAAGTACTTATTATAATATGAATGATATATCTTCATTAACTGTCATTATACCACCTTTATAAGTCATCCTAATGTTTGAATATTTATATATCCATAAACTCAATTATCTAAATATCTATGTACTCTATGTATTTATGGTATTATAGATTTTTTTTAAGATGGTGAATTTTTATAATTAATTATGATGGTAATGTATAATGTGTATCCTTTATCAAGTCCATGGTGGATTAAACTCAATTTTCTCACATGTTTTCCATTTCCATCAAAGTATAGCAATTATAAATTTTATAAGTAAGTAAATGTTATAACATTAAAGTGAATTAAATATGTGTGTTATATACTTCTATTTTCAGTGGATATTTTTTATAATTTAATTGTCCTCTTATAATTAAAAATTGAAGTAATCATTTGTTAATCCTTACTTAAATCCTTATACTATGAATGTACCATACACTATTACTCCATTTTCATTCCTTTGACAAGGGTACATTCCATTTTATTGTAAATATTCTATCGTTTATTTGATGATTGATGTATGTTCACCTAGATAGATATATTATTCTATTTAATATAAAATCATTGATTATTTAAATATCCATTACATATATATGGATAACTATTGATTACCTAGCCATGATTACATAAGAGGTTACTTAGGCAACATCATGTATTGTATTGTTTTTTCTTTCTATTTATAATATGGATGCATTAGAATTATTATGTAATGGGTGGATTCAGAAATTATTAACCTCTTGATACATATATAGGTCTCATGAGACATTCAATCTTGGGTATTAATTTTATAACTACCCATTTATATATGATGTATTTTCATAAGGCCTTGATGGGATGGTTATAATGTCTGACATTATTAATTCCATCACTATAAGATCAAATATTGTTATTTGCGTGATTATTTATTTTTATTATTAAGAAATACATGGAATATTTTATTCTTATGTATTCATTTATCTATCATTATTTTTTTATTTATTCCTTTGATATTTTTATTTCATGGTTATTCTATTGCATCATCCATTGTATGTTACCTCTTAATGAGTATATAAGCTCACACTTTTACATGATTTTCTGATTTCATTAAGAAACCATGAAGAATACTATACATGACCTTTGGATATGTAAAGGAGTAATAACAATATTTCATGTATTGTAATTATGATTCCCATATAACGTATTTATAATGTATATATCTAGTCTCTTAAGAATACTAAATTATAGATCTTGTGTATTATCTTTTTATATATATTATACCATTTTAATTAATAACCATCATTTATAGGATATAGGAATCGATGTTATTGGATATATATAGTGGGATTATTGATGATTTTGTTGATAAACATTACTCTGGTAAATTGCAATAGTCTTTATACTATTATTTGAACATTAATCAATTTTATAAAGAAGTTATACAAAATTGAATTTGAACTTCTTCGATTTCTCTTTTTCCTTGATCACATTTATCTAAAAATAAAAAATATATTTTTCTTTTTGCTTAACTTTCTACTATCGTGTATCATTCAAATTATTATCTTCAGAAAGTGAGACACTTAGATTATCTAATTCTTTCATCAATTGTTTCTTTAATTATACTAGGGATTAGTCAACCTCATTTTTCCCTTGAGTTATCTTAATGAACATCATTTTCTCATTTTCTAATTTGGAGAATTTGATGGGATATTTATTTTAATCATCCTTTATCATGAATTCCATGAAATTTTTTCTCTATAATATTTATTAGAAACACATATTCATTTACCTAGGTGATCAATAAATTTTCACTATGATCACTAGTAGATGAATCCTCTTCATTTTTATTATTATAAAAAACATTCATTACTTTATCATAAAAAATTTACTTTAACTTTTGAATTTTTAAATGTTACATTAATATGATAAATAAGTTGAATTTTTATTTCTAAATTTTGAAGTAGTATTCCTAGAAAATTTATTTAATGACATGGCTTCATCTTTACTCTCTTATTCTTTTAATTTTAAATAATTTTCATCAAAATTTTCAATCCCACTACCACTAAAATATAAATGGAACTTTACCATAGTATCTAAATTTTCTTTTTAAACAATTTTTTAGATATGAGAGATGATTCTATCAAACTTTATATCAGTGTATCCTTCAAAAACAATCGTTTCTCCTTCTTTGTCAGCCTCCTCATAAGTAATTTTGATCTTAAAATGTTTAAAGGTTATTTTATTATTTCCTTTATTTATCTTCCTAAAATAACAACCGTTCATCATTTAATATTTCACCGACACATTATAAAAGTAATTAAATAGAAATTTATTCATATAAGGATCTATAAGAGATGAAACATTGGAATAAAACCTATCTAGAATTGTACAAAACTACTTTTTTAATATAGCTGAATATTCTAAAGTTTCTTTAAATTTTTGGATGGAGATGACAATATCATTAAATATTTTAATGAAATCATACAATGAATTTCATTTATGTATATTAATTTCTTAAAATTTTGAATTCAAGATTTTATGTTATTCCACCTTCACTCTAGCAAACCCTTCATCAATATTTCATAGTTTTTCATAGATTCCATTATCTTTTATAATCCTCACAACCTTTAATAACTACTTCTATGAAAATGGGTCTAAGATCAAATTTATCCATGAATCCATTGATCTTTATATTCTTATTATCATCTATATTTGTCACTAAACCTTTCATTACTAGAGTAAAACATTAGTTAAAATATAAATTACTTCTATTACTAATGAGATAAATAACTAAAACATTATTTCCATCCAAAAAATGTGTTATTCCCCTCAATTATGGGAACTCTTTTTATATTGATTGGATTTACTTGATCCATGATAATAAAATTTGAATAAAAAAATTAATCAAAGAGAGATTCACACTTTTATATTTAACCATCTTTAGTGTCTTTGAATGGAACTTATGGTTCTCATACCAATTTTAGAATATAATACCTCTAAAAGTAGCTAATTTTTTCATGATTATTCAATTATAGGGGTCAATCAGAGAATAAAAATCTTTTACGATTCTTCCACTAATCAACCTTCATTTCCAGTTAATATTAAAATATTATATTGTCACTAACATTATTCTTAAACACTAAACTCTTTTGATGATTTTTTAATTCTAATAGGTTATTTCATTTATAATACACAAAAAAATAAGAATACGATTTTGTAAAAGGTTTTCCATTAAAAATTAAAGGTTATATCCACGAAATGTATTGGAATCATCCAATTCCACATGATCCAATAGAATCGCCAAATATATTAAAACGACTAAGGTTAATCCTGTAAACTCATGTTTCTAAAAACAACTCTTGAAAATTAGGATGAACCACCATAAAAATCAAGTTAAATATTCAACGAAATATTTATAAAGATATTCTATATCCAATAAGAATATCTAAATCGACTATAGAGTATTACCTTATCTCTTTCACTTTGATCATCGAGACTCTAAAATTTAGAAATTAAACACTTATTCTTGACAACCTAACATTTTCTTTCTTCCTTAACTAAGACATATTAAAAAATATAAAAACCTTTTATCATCCAAGAATAAGAATAAAGTAATAAACACACTATGAACCCAATATATTTCATATTCTTCAATGTATGACATTAATATTCATTGTCTAATGATTTATATTCAAAACCCAATGATAATTTTTAGTTGTAATTATTCCTTGGAGTCTTAACTTCATATCTATGTATTTTCAACACTTTTATATAATTTATACAAATAAAATTTCACTATATGTATCTCATTTATCATCTAAAAAATAACACTATTTTTCTTTTATTTAAATCAAATTTTGAACCCAAAATTCAATAACCAACTTCAAATTTTAACTTCATTTTCTTTATTATGATCAATTGGATCAATCTAGAAATTTTTTTCATCATTGATAATCTTTATGTACATAATAAATTTATTTTTAGTAGCCCATGATTCATCTAACAATATATATATTAAAAGTCACTTGAATATATATTTTCTCACTAACCATGGTTTGGGGAGACTCACAACAACATAATAATCCTTAACTTCTTAAATTTTAATTAGAACTACTCTTTAACCATATAAAACTAGATGTAACCATGACATATAAAATTTATTATCTTTCTTCCATACCATGTAATAATACCAACTCTTAATTTCCATTATCTTATAATTAAGCTTTAATCATTTTAACCTTCATACAATAGCCTACAACATGTCACCATTGAATAATAGGTCCTTATTTCTGAAAAACCATGAACAATTACACAAAATTAAGACATCATAAATTCTATTTATTTTATATATTAATTTTAAAAAATTCCTCCATATAATGCAACCTCCAAAAATGCACATTTCCTGGTCACCATAATCTATTTTCATAATGGCAGTCAACTATGACATGGTTTTGGAAACATTGTGGAATAATTTTTCCAACCACATCTCTAAATAGATCCTAACTCAAAAATTCTCTTATAAGATTCCCCTAAACTCTTTCAAATATTAAAATTACCTTAAACTAAATTGAATTTACTATATTCACCTGATTTTGAATATTATCCATATATTGATAAATATTTTTATAAAAAAGGACAACACTAATGTCACCAATCAAATTCGCATCACTACACCTCTATTCAAAAATATCTCCAAACATCACTCTCATTTATCTTCCTAATCCTAAAAAGCTATCAACTTAGTTTCACCCATCACTATATCTATGTGAAGACTTATAAATTTATAGGTAATTTCTCTCATAAGAAATATTAATTTTTTGTCTTAGAGAATGGTCAGGATGACATGCTGCTGTAAAATTTTATACAGGTGACACACCATGACATGATTGGTGTGGATCCCACCACAATGAGGGGATAATTTAAAAATCACTTCATATAAAAATGAGTCACCATGGTTTGTGTATATTAGATTAAACCATGACCAATGGGTGACACAACATGGGGTTTATTGTGTGGGATGTTTAGATTAGGGGCCAGGATAAGTCATGTGGTGTTCATTGTTTTTAGGTAATGATGAACCATATATACTGTGTTTTTTAAAAGTTAATACTCTTATATATTGGATCACTCTTTAGTGAGAGTGTGTCACTTCATGAAGGTGTTATATTCTTTATTAAAATATATATATTCCCTCTTACTAGGGATGTATAATAAACATGGTGGGATGGCTTATGCATTGGATTCCTTAGTGATGTATCAGTGTAAGTGATATGTTCCTAAGAGATAGTTTGTGGTGGGAACTAGTTTCCTTAAAGATATAGATAATTATAAGAGGAAGAAGAAAGTAATTTTTAATTACTAGTGCTTTCATGGTGTAGATTACTTGGATTAATTTTGTATTGAGGTTGGGTTTAGAGGTTCAGATTTGTCAGATTCCTAGACTTATTGGTTTTGCATAATGTTTTTGATTATTTATTTGATGGTTATATGTTATGGTCAGGTCTAGGATGGGTATAGCATGGGTAGATACTTTATAGGTTTAGAATGATTCTTGAGTGGTGATTGATTGTGTTGTAGTCCTTGAAAAGAGTGTGATGCCTTGGCATGGTGGAATGGAATCATTGATGGGGATTTTTCTAGATGTGTTTGACCTGCGAGAGACACATAATCAGTTGTTTATAACATGATCCTAGGTTTACAGGCCTGATACACATTAGAGCATGAGTCTAGTTGTAAAATTAGGTTTTATGGGAGATTAAACCCATTAGTTTTGGATGATATTTAGATTAATAGATAGTAAAATCATGTGATAGAGTTCTTATAGGTTCAATATACTTGGGAAGAAAATAGTGAGTTCTTTCATTGATTTTCAATAAATCCCTTGATGCATGAGTGGAGATGAAAAGTTTTTATATGTGATTCCCAATTGGTTTTTGGATCGATGGTGAGATGTACATTGATCAAGGACTTATGGATTCAATGTAATTTCCATATAAATGGAGGATTTGTGTACTAATAATAATAGAGGGTGTACCATTATTTTGATAAAATACATTGAAAATGGATTGGAGTATCATGGTATACATTCATATTGAGGAATTATGGATTCAATGTAATTCCTATAAGAATATAGAATTTTTATTTTAATAAGAATGGGGGTGAACATTTTTTTGATAAGAGACATAAAAATGGATTGGAGTATAATGGTATGATTATTCCGAGCATGGGCCTTCACAAGGGTCTTCTGGAAGGGGGTGGTCATGGCTCAAGAAGAGATGAATGCATATGATGATGGAACCAGATATTTTTTTTTCTCAAGAAGAGATATAATATAATCTATATGGTGGAGATCACACCATTGTATATTAAATGTTGTGAATATCTTTGTTGATTAATTTTAGTGAACATTAAAGATAATTTTCTTAGTTTAAGGACATAAACTTAAAAATTACATAAACTAGTTTCTTTAGACTATATTTAATTTTATTTGATTCCTAATGATCATTTAAGATTAAATTTTTAGAGATTTAGGTCGTAAATCATATATATTAATCCTATATATTAAAAATAGTACACTTTATCTTAGTACACATTTTTTCACAATATAAAACCTTTAATGTAAAATATTATTTTTTTCATGAAAAATATTTAAAACTATGAAATTGACTTATTAATTTCTCTTACACATCCTTAAACCATGTGAAAAAAATTATAATATTTTATAATCATAAACATCTCAATAAAAGACATAAAAATAAATTAAGAAAACATTATTATATGGAATCTTATAAATTGTCCTTTTTTCAAATTTAAATTTGGCTTCAAAATACACATTTTCTAACCCATGAAATAAAATTCTCTGCCCAAATAATTTCATAAAAAAAATTACTATAAATAATAATGATAAAATAAATCTCATAAATTTTTCTCTTAAATCATGAAAAAATCATAATAATTTTATTATAAGTTATACTTTTCATCCTTAAAAAGTAGAATATACTTTCATTTACCTTTTGAAATCATAATATATCCATAAAAACCATTAACAAGCATAGATAAATCATGTAGGTAACTGGAATCATCATTTTAATATCACTATTACTTATTTAATATACATCATGGTTAAATATAGAATAAAAATTATGTTTATACTTGGATTAACCATCGTAGTTACGCTTGAAATAACCATCACAGTTATACAGTGAATAACAATCTTAGTATATTCCCATAATCTCTTATTAGAAACCTAATCTGTTAACTCCATCCCTTTACCCAATGAATTAGAGATCTATAATAGGATAACATACACTTTTTTATAATGGAACCACCAATACTCATAATCAATTCCCAATAAACATAATAGAATACATAAAATCTTTCATCATAAAATGTTATTTACACCCATAAGAAAACATTTTTAGATATTGATATATCCATTCCATTTTAAAATCATTTTTAAAATTAACCAAAACATGGGGATGAAGGGTTATAAATAAAACAGTAATTCATTTAAAGGAATCCAAAAATTAAATAATGGTTATGACCGCAGGGAAAAGTCATTGTCATTTTATACATTAAAATTAAAATTCAATTTTGTATTTTTGTAAAGGACATTAAAACATGCCATAGAAGATTCATTATGGCAACCCTTAAAAGAAATTAAAAATAAACATAAATTTTCCCATATAATTATATTATATCCATATAAATACAATCATTAAATAATTTTAAAAATATGGATATGGAAGAACAAGTGAGTTTTAAGGAAAACTTTAAAAGAATATTTTTAAAAGAAAGTATCTTACCTTGATTCTGAGACATCATGTATATTATATATTTTGTGTATATTCAAATTATTTTAATTATTTAATTGAATCATAAAATTTTTTGTGTTTATTATTCCTTTTGTCTCATTTATTACCATATTATAACAATTCCTTAATCATTTAACTTCACATTTGAGGTTTTGATGATATTCAGTTCATAAGTCCCAAATGAATTCGGTAGGTTGACTATGGTCAAAAACTTTATTATTAGATCATATATAGAATAATAATAATTAAATAATTACTATTTTTATTCGAAAATTATAATTTTTCATCAACCCATTAAATATGGTTATTAAAAATGAACTATGTTATAATCATGGAGACGGTAGAGAATTCACACACCTGATTAAAGATTCAATTTTTCAATGATTATTCTGGAAAGAAGGTAAGTAATTTTTATATTTATAGACTGATAATAATATCCTAAATTTCATATTAATTATTTAAATATTCTTATATATATCATCCAAGTTATGTGGTGATGACAAATAAATCACATCTCTTTATAGAGGTAGTTGTCCACACATACGCACGAACAACATTATTATTTTTTAGTGAATGGAAATGTAATAAAGTAAATGATATATTAACATTTCATAATAATAAATATTTTATCAATATAATATATAAAAATTATTAAAATTATTAAAATCCATTTATGGGAGATGGTGGTGGAAAACGAATTACATCAATTCGTGAGGTAGTACTCAGTTGTGCAGACAAATAATGATTTTTTTCCATTTGACGGAATTGGATATAGATTTAAGTTATTAAATTAACATAATAACATATAATTTTATTTAGGATGATGTTTCCTATAATTTCACCATGATTGGAGAATATTTTAAGGTGGTGTGATGATAAATAAAATTAATACATGCAGTTGAAAAATATATAAATTCTTTGAAAAATCTTCTTTACTTAACAGCTTAATACCCATGAGATTGGTATTATTACAAAAATAAGGTCTATAAAACGTGGTTATGGAAGTTACTAATGTATTTGTGTAGGTACTCGTGGAAATAAATGGGGTTTTATGTGTGAAGTAAAGAGGATAATAGATTCCATTTTATAAGAGAGGGGAGGGGAACTCTTGGAATTAATTAAAATATTATATTAACATAAATTAATTTTAAATTAAAATTGGATAAAAAAATTTATTTGAAAAATAGGATGAGGATGGATCTAAATAATATCATACAGTAAAAATTAGAAAAAATTTTACTATTTTTTTACCCTTATCTTTTGGTTATAACACCTTCTTAACCCTTTTCACACATACCACAACAATAAGGTTTTTTATTCTTTGAGGGTCAATATAGTTACATTAAATGGAAAAATAGACAATAAATGAAATATTTTTGATATTATAAACTACATAATAATAAAATGGTCCAATATATGACTTTTATAAATTTTATATTAATTAATAAATTATTATTTATTAAAAAACATTAATTTCTATTTTGGAACTATTCATTACTTTGGCTTCAATAATAACAACAAAACACATTAAATTCAAAAACAATTAATACATCCCCAACATGTTTTTTATGTATAATATTCATGGATAATATTAATTCTCCCAAATTATTTTTTTAATATTTTTAATGTGATTAATTTATATTTTGTTTAATTGAATGATTATTGCATTATTATTATGAAGCAATTAAGGTTTTTATTTATTCACATTAAATTAAAAAAATTACCATGAGGAATATCAATCATTTATATTTTAAAATAATATTTATAATAAAATATATCTTTTGATTATACCTATGCTAAAAATATTATATTTATTAAAAAAATAGTGATTTTTTTACTTTTCTTTACTTAAAACATTATAAAGGTCACAATAACATGAAAGTTAAAAAAAGTGAATATAAAATAATCTTGTATGATTATGGATGAAATGGATTCGCTAAATAGAATTAATTCATGTTTTATGTCCATTTTTTATTCCTTATCATTTAATTTTTAACATTAATAACCTGATTTACATTTTACCGTGGTAAAAAAATACACTAAGGTTACTACTAATTTTGAACAAAACAAGGACCTATTTTAAAATTTTGATCTAATTATTCATAATATTGAATTAATTTTTCAAAATTAAAAACATATAAGATGTATAATTTAATTTAAAATTTAATTGAAAAAAAAAACATGATGAAAACGGTTTTTTTAATTCCCTTTAAGTATAAAATGTATTTATACTAAATTCATGCATAAAATTCATTTAAAAACCCCATAATTGGATTATTTTAAAAAAAAACTAATTAAATCTTAAAACTAATCTATAATGTAATTTTACTTTGTAAAAATTTAAAAGAAATAACATTTTTCAATAATAATTAGTATTTTCCACTATTCATTAGAATATAAAAGTTTACAGAGAAATATAAAAAATTCCATAGGATAATTTTGATATGATAATTTCAAAAAAAAATATTTATTTTTTAAAATTTAATTTAAAAAATTTCTAGAAATTGATTATGTTATGCACTCACAAAAAGAAATCAAAAATTATTTTTGATGAAAACACAACTTTGAAGAATAAAATGGTTTTACTAAATAAGGAGTTCATATTTACTTATAATTAATAAATAAATTTATATTCATTAGATTCTTTATATACATTTCAAAATGTATTTAATACTATTCATACCGGCCAATTTAATGGTTTTTTTATAATGGTCATATTTAAATAATAATATTTCACAATTCATTTAAACTTGGTGTCGTGTGTAGTACACGTTATCGAACATAATATCCTTACATTAAAATATGAATATATTAAATTATCTCCTCCCCCTTATAAATTTATTCCTTGAAATTTGAACTCAAGCTTATATTCTAGGGGTTTAAATTTTTAAAATACATTTTATAACATCCCACATTTTAAAAAGGGTAATCAAAACATTAACTTGAAAGGATTATAAAATGGAAGTATAAATGGTATCTTGAATAATACATAAGTAGGATTACATGTAGTAAAAATTGGTGGGGGGTGAAAATATGGACATGGATGAAAAAAACAATTCTCAAGGACTGATAGAGAGTGATAGAGAACATGGTAATGAGAAATTTAACCATCACAAATCTATAAATTTATATGGGTTAAAATTCCATTGATTTATCAATAATAAAAGTAAATATTTTAATTTCAGTATCCTCTTACTAAGGTTCTCCAATTCCTTTATCATATATAATAATAACATAAGGAAATAAAATTACTAGACAAGTATAATTTCATCCTCTAATCAAAATCCACCAAAATCACATCTTTTTCTAAAAAAATGAGTATTCAAGGTGATTTTTTCGTACTTGGATCACTAAAATCAATCACTAAAAATCACATAATTCCTAAAAAGGATTAATATATATTCCTCCTATGTTTAAATATTGACCAAAACAAAAATAGTTATCACCTGATAAGATAATTCCCAAAATGAATAAACCTGCAAATAAAATTAATCTCCAAAGCTTCAAAAATAACTCCCAATGTGAAACATAGATCATACGATAAAAAAATATACCTAAAATTCTTTAAAATATTAGAGATCAAGTTCAAAAAACAAAAATAAGAAATGTTTTATCACACATAATTTTGAGATAAATTCAACAACCATCTCCAAAAAAAATTAATCACTCTTAATGTATCATACCCAAAATTTATATGACTTAATCATATAATCGCTAATACATGTAAATAATTTACATAAATAACCTAAATCATGATTTCAAAATAAAATTCACCCCTTAATCCTATAATAAAATACTATAATGTTCTTTTTACCTTAATCATATAAGGTTTCTAAAATAGAGAACTTTTTCCCAAATAACATTAATCACAAAATTACTTTTAAATCTCATGGTTATCTCTGTAATAAAACATATTTTCACCAAATTGTAATAACTAATAATTAATTAAATATAAAATATCATATAAAACCTAAAGTTTTTCAATAAATTTTAAATTATGTCCACCAAAAGTGAAGATTTTATTCACCAAATAACCTTTTTTATATGTTAAAATAAAGGTTACATATGAATCAAACTCAATAAATGTCCCCAAAAAATTATCAACTTTTTACAACCCCATTTTCAAAGGTATCGATTCTACCTAAAACATGTTTCTAAATTAAAAAAAATACTTCAATATAATCATTATTAATTTCATGATTGAAAAAATACCATTATATGGTAATTTTGAAAACTCTATAATAAACACATCCTTACAACTTTAACCGTGCTTATTTTCCTTATTACATTATACTTTATTACTACAAATCAATGACATTAAAAAAGTCCTTAGGACATTTCAATATAAGTACAAGCATGTTTCATAATTAGGAGGTGATAAAATAATTCATACCATAAATCTAAACATCAATGCCCTCTTTTAAGATGTTTATTCCTTTTATCTTTCTGCAAGAAATATATATATCCATAAAATAAATAACAAATTCCTTGGTGGAATTTCTATTTTATAATGAGATGGATAAATTGATATTTTGAAATAAAAAAAGACTCCATGATCCATATAAATTATAGAAAAATGAAAATTTATTGGATAAATAAAATAGTTTATTTAAGGTGATATAGATGTTCAAAAATATTTCAAAATCATTTGAACTATATTTTTTCATGATAGTGGTGATTAAATCTTCTGGAAGGTATAATAATGTTTTTAAAGATCTCAT
The DNA here is from genome assembly GCA_963277665.1 of Viscum album. Lineage (NCBI taxonomy): Eukaryota > Viridiplantae > Streptophyta > Magnoliopsida > Santalales > Viscaceae > Viscum > Viscum album. The sequence continues at coordinate 508,695,481 of OY728142.1, read as the reverse complement.
TCCTTCTATATTGATAAATGAACCCTAATAAATTGAAAATAATATCATTTCAACAGGAAATTAATTATTAAAAACAATATAATCCATAAGGGTGAAGGCAAAACCGTATATATTTTATAATACTCTAATCCTTAAATCCCTTTATATCTAAGTTGATCTAAGTGTCATCCAGTACCCCATAATAATAACCATTATTCTCTATAACATACAAAACATTGTGGTTATATATAATTTTTTAAACTTTTTCTCAAATAACATCATAATATCTAAATTATTCTTAACCCTACTATGATACCCTCAATAAGGACCTAGCCATAAACATTACTTAATATAGTGTGTTTAGACTATATTTAATTTTCATTCATTCCTAAAGTTATTTTAAGACTTCATTTTTAGAGAGTTATTTTAAAATTCTTACATAATAATATCATATATTACAAAGAGTACAATTGTTCAAAATATCCAATTTTTTCACAATATAATACTTTTAAAGTGAAACATGCTTACTTTTCAGGGAATATATTGATGAATTTAAACATGACTTAATAATTTCCCTTACCCATCCTTATAACCATCGAAAAAATTTAAAAACATGGGATGAGAAGAAAAATATCCATAAGGGTCATAAAACTAAATAAAGATACCATTAGACCATGAATACTTATTGAAGTTTCATTTTTCAAAATAAACTTTTTGGCTCAAATTAAACATTTTCATACCCAAAAAATAAACTTCTCCACAAAAATATGTCCATAAATTTTTTTATAATAAATATTAATAAAAAAATAAAATACATAACGGTTTTTTGAAATTGGGAAAAAATCATAATAACATTCTCAAAAAGATAAAATTTACAACCTAATGATGAAAAATATACTTTCCATTACCTTTTGAAATCATAATATTTCCATAAAACCCCATAGAAAGCATATATAAATCATATATGTAACTTGGGGGATTATTTTATATCAATCTTACTTATGGAGTAACCCTCCTAGTTACATATGGAATAACTTTTATGGTTATTCTTGGAGTAACCATTGTTGTTACACTTGAAATAACCATTACGATTATACTTAGAATAACCATTTTAGTATATTCCCATAATATCTAAGGAGAAACATAATAATTTAACTAAATACATTTACTAAATGAATTATAGAGTTATAACAGGATCACCATCCCTTGGTTTATAATGGAACCACCCTTCCTTGTATGTAATTCCCAAGAACCATAACATAAAATATATAAATTATTTTATTATAAAAAAAATTACACTAATAAAAAAACATTTTTAGATATTGATATATCCATTCCATTTTAAAATCCCTTTTGAAAATATCAATAATATAGGCAATGAGTAATTTTTTAAGAAAAAATAAAATCTTTTAATGAAATATAAAAAAAAAATTTATTTATTGTGGTGGGAAAAGTCATTTTCATTGTATATGGTAAAATCAAACATTCCTTTTTGTCTTTTTGTAAATGATGTTAAACAATTCCCTAAAAAATTAATTTTTAAATTCTTGGAAAGAATGTAAAAAATTTATACATGTTTTACTTCATAATTCAATTATATCCATAAAAATAAATCCATAAAATAATTTTTAAATATGTATATGGAAGAAAAAGAGAGTTTTAAAATATATATTTAAAAGATTCTTTTATATGAAAGTCCTTTACCTTGAGTTTTGATCACCACGTACATTATTTATATTATTTAATATTAAAATTATGTTAATTAGTTACTTTTTTAGAACCATTTTAAAGTTTATTATTCTGTTTTTCTCACTTATTACCATGTTATAATAATTACTTAATCAATTAAGTTAACATTAAATGTTTTGATGATACTCAGTTCATATGTCCAAAATGACTTTGGTAAGTTGGATAAGGTCAAATAGTTCATTATTAAATCATATCCATAAAAATAATAATGAATTAATTATCACTTTTATACATTAATTATACTTTTAAATCCAAATATTAAATATAGTTATGGAAAATAAACTACGTTACAAACATGGAGATTGTTGGTCATAGGTACATGTAAGCAACATTTCCATTTATCAATGATCATTATGGAAAGAAGTAAAATTTTATTTTATCTTTAAATAATGATCAGAATATAACGTATTTTATATTAAATCTTTTAATATACTAATATATATCATCTAATATATTTGGTGATGAAAAACGAATCACATCGCTTCTTCGTGGTGGTAGTCCAGACGTACGTACGAACGACGTTATAATTTCTTAGTGAATTTAAAGGTAAGAAGTTATATGATATATTATCTTTTAAAAATGATTAATATGAAATTAATATAATATATAAACATTAATTAAATCCTCATAATATATCTATGAGATACGGTGATGGAAAACGAATTACATTAGTTTATGAGGTGGTAGTCCACTATACACATAAATTATGGTTTCATTTTCCATTTGATGGAATCAGAGATTTATATAGGTTGTTTAATTAATATAATAACATCTAAGAATATTTATGATATTATTTATATTATTTTATAATGGGTGGAAAATATTTTAAGGATTTGGAAGGATAAATAAAACTAAATCGCGTAGTTATGCCTCTTCTTTGTAAAATATCATTTATTTAACACCTTATGACATATAAGATTGGAATTATTCCAAAAATAAGGTCTCTCAAACATGTAAATTGATGTTAATAATTTTTTAGAATATATTTTTTGAACTAAATTGGTATTTAATTGTAATGTAAAGAGGATAATTTATTCCATTTTATAAGCGATGGGAGAGGTACTCTTGTAATTTTAAATAAAATTTAAATTAATATAAATTAATTATAAATAAATAATTTATTATAAATGATTTATTTAGAATAAAGGATGAATATTAATTGAAATTAGAACATCCAATAAAAAATAAAGACAATTTTATTATTATTTTTCCCTACTATTTTTTTTGTAACCTCTTGCTAACCCTTTTCACACTTACCGTGAAAATATGATTTTTTACTCTTTGAGGGTATAGACAATTACTATAATTGGATAAAATGTCCATAAATAAACATTGATTGATATTATAAACTATATCCTAATCACTTTTCTGATGATCGGATTTTTAACCATCTTATGTCATTTAATAAATTATTATTTATTATAAAATATCACTAATATCAATTTTGGAACTATTCATTATGTTGACTTGAAAAATATCAAGAAAACAAATGAAATTTGAAAACAATATTTTGATAAATCCATAATATGTTATTATTATCTATAACATTTTTGGATCATTTTAATTATATAAAATTATATTTCTTTTAATATTTTTAATATCATTTTTTTTATTTTCCCATTAATTGAATAATTATTGCACCAACTTTATATAAGCATTTAAGGTAATTATTTATTCACTAAAATATAAAAATAAATTAACATGGTGAATATTAATAATTTTTATTTCAAAATAATATTTATAACTGAACACTTTTTTTGAGTATCCCCATGTTAAAAACATCGTTGTTATTAAATTCATGAGTGTGACATATTTTACTAATCTTTCATAAAACATTATAAAGGTCATAATCATATCCAAATAAAATAAAAACATCATATAATCAAACATTGGAATAATATAGAAAAAATGGATTCATAAAATATAATTAAAGAATTTTTGTGGTTATATTCTAGTCCTTACCATTTTTTAACATTAATTATCCAATTTACCCTTTATCGTGGTTAAAAAATATAATAAAGTTATTATTCATGTTGACCAAAAATAAAAGAGAACTATTTTAGAAATTTGATCCTTATGATTACAAATATTTAATCTATTTTTTCAATGTTCAAACTGTTGGACTCTTCAAGTATTAATCATGTTGTAATGATCAAAAATCTCTTTACTATTCACAAATCTCCTTACTGTTTACAAATCTTATTTCTGTTTACAAATCTTATTACTGATCACAAATACCACATATCATATTACTCATGTGTATTTATGTTTCAATTTATCTTATAATTTATAATGGCTAAGATCAATCCATTTTATGCATATTACTGTTTAAGTCTAAATACAGTTATTTGGCTAAGTACAAGACACCGTGAAGCTTGACACAGCAAGTCAGACACTGTGAGCAAGAAACAGACACCGTGAACAGAAACACTGAAGTAGACACCGTGAAGCCTATGTCTTAGACACTATGACCACGAGACACCATGACACTGTAAGTTGGACGTAGAGAGCCAGACACTGTGATGCAGACACCGTGAAGGACACACCGTGAGCAACATACCATGAAAGACATACCGTGAAGGACACACCGTGAGCAAGACACCGTGAGCGACATATCCTGAAAGACATACCATGAAAGACATACCATGAAGGACATACCGTGAAGGACATACCATGAAGGAGACACCGTTTTCATAACTATTGTGACACCATTTCTTAACCTTTTTTTCAATATTATTTAAATATTTCTAATGGTCATATTTGATGATTTTAATGCAATTAATGATACTTAATGATAGTTGTCGGTCTGTCAGGAAACCGTAACTCGTACCTCTGAAAAGGAAATCATTCTATTTCTGGAGCTCGAGGAATATAAGGAAGATTTAGCTGTATTAGAGTAGAATAAGAACATACGTACGCGGAAAGAGAAACACGCAAGTGCACTGTACTGAACAGAAGAGTAATCCTGAGCACAACTGAATAACACATTGCAGGATCTTCAAAGAACTCTCATGCATGCAATCCAACTCAACTAAAGAACACATGAAGAATCAAGAGAACATCTTCACTCTTGAAATACACCAAGATGAACCATGACACTCTGTTTTTTAATAGAAAAATCAGAAAAGGACTCAGAAGCATTTTTGCTGAATCCAACGAGTCCAGAGCTACACTGCCAATCACTAGAGATTTTATAAACTCATTAAAACTTACTCTTAGTGATTATTTGGTTTACTTTCAAGAAGTGTTTATACACTATTTATTTTACACACACACTGTCTCCTGTGCTAAACTGGAGGATACTAAATCCTCAATCCAAACTTTCAACACCTTCTTGTGTCCCACTGAGGATAGTGGTAGAGGTCAAGTAGGACCTGGACAGCCTATGTGTTGTTTTCTTCGTTTTCCCACAAATAACTGTGGTAGATGTTTGAGTACCTGGACAGTTTGTAAACTGTTGTTAACCTCGATCCAGGGTGTCGATCAAATTTATATAAATCTGAGAGGACTAAGTCTCTGCTTGAGACTGGACCTCTTGGTTATATCTGCTGTGCATTTTAGTTTAAGTTTAAAGTATACAGTATCTAATTTATATTACGCTGATGTTACTTTGAAATACACAACTATTTTATAGTTATTTTGATAGTTAATCTATAAAGTGTTTTAATGTTTTTTAATGTATTAGGTTATCTTCCAAGGTTAATTAATCTTCAGATTAGATTAACTAAGAACTAATCAATCTCTGAGAACCTAACTGACCCTTTACTATAATATAAATTTACTACAGATTATTTTGTTATTCAATTTGGGGATTTTAATAGAAATATTTTTTAAGCATAAATTTTAATTGGAACTCAATTCACCCCCCTCTTGAGTGTCCACTCCGACTAACATTTGGTATCATAGGGTGTTTTTATTAATAAAGGTTTTCAAAACATTCTGTTTTTCAATTGTGATTTTAGTTTCATCTTTAATGATATTAAATTTCAGTCAATTCTAAATTTTATATCTTTAAATTTACTTTCAAAAATCTATCTATGGATAATAGACTAGAAGGTTCTACTCCCAACAGGCCACCTTTCTTCAATGGTAAAAATTATGCCCAGTTGTAACGTAAAATGAAAATTCATTTGGAAAGTATGGGTTTTGATATCTGGACTACTATAGAAACTCAATATAAAATTCTAGAAACTAAAAGAACAACTTGGGATGAACCTACAAAGACTGCTTACAATAATAATTGTAAATCAATGAATTCCATGTACTGTGCTCTAGGAGATGAGGAATTCAATAGAATATTTTCTTGTAAAACTAGTTATGAAATTTGGGATACCTTGGGTGTTTCTCATGAAGGAACAATAAATGTTAAAGAAATGATATTAAACACTTATACTATTAAATATAATAAGTTTAAAATGAAGACTGGTGAACCTATATCTAACATGTATCTTAGGTTTAATGAGATTTTCAACACTATGAGATCACTTGGAAAGGTTGATTGAGCAAAGGAACAAATCAAGAGAATATTGAGATGTCTACTAGACCGATGGAGAGGCACTTCTGCTTCAATCAGAGAATCATGTGACATTGGTTCTCTACCTGTTAAAGAGATTATTGGTAAGATTATGATGTATGAAGAAGAAACAAAGGTGAATAAGGAGGAATAAGATGAAACTAAAAGGAAGTTAGTGGAATTTAAGTCTACTAATTCAAAAAGCAAAGACAAGGAGAAAACTCACATACCTACTGAAATCTCAACAAGCGAAAGCTCAAAATCTGACAGTGATGCAGAAACAGCTCAGATGGCCAATAGATTTAAGAAATTCTATAGGAAGAAGAAATTCTTCATAAAATCAAACTACAAAGGTAAATATGACAACAAAGGAGACTGGAAGAAAGATTAGAAGAAAGTTGATAAGGGTGATGAAGTTGTTTCCTATGAATGCAAGAGAAAAGGTCACATTAAAGCAGACTGTCCAAAATTGAAGTTCAAGAAGAAACATGACTATAAGGAAAGAAAGTATAATATAGCAATGAAAGCAACTTGGAGTGCTTTAGAAGACAGTACAAGTGAATCTGAAGTTTCTGATTCTGAAAAGAATCGTGCCAACATGTGTTTCATGACCAATACTTCTGAGGTACATGTTTCCCCTATGCTGAATGATTATTATTCTGGAACTAATTCTGATTCTGAATCTAAAAACATGTCTAGTGAGGAACTGTTTGAATATTGTAACTTTATATAAGAAACATGTAATGAACATAAGGACAAATATAATTCATTGAAGAAACAACATGCTCTCACTGCCAATGTTAAATCTACCTTTGATATAGAAAAGGAAAAGAATACTCAACTGTTGAAGGAAAATACTGAACTAAAAATGTCTAATGAGAAACATAGAAAGGACTTAGAAAAATTCACAAAGGGAAAAGATACACTACTCAAATTTTAGGTAGACAATTGGCACCAAAGTATACTACTGGTTAGGCATACCAACCTGGACAGAGACAGATCACTAAAACTAGATTTATTCATAAATCTGGACAAAATTCTACTAGTTCCAGTTCTGGAAATTCATATTCTTCAACTAGTTACTCACACTGTTATATATCAAATAGAGTATATCTTTAAAAATCTATTGAATCTATTGATTATATGAGACCCATAAGACATGTCTAGGTACTTAAATCTTTGTTTTCTAACCTGTCTAGACCCAAGAGAATCTGGGTACCAAAATCATTCTCTGTTTAAAACTATTTTGTAGGAAACCTGTTTGAAGAGTTCCCATAAGAAGATATAATACTTGGACAGTGGATGTTCAAGGAATATGTCTGGGGATTATTCATGATTCAAGAGCATAATAAAGGTTGATAGAGTCTATGTCACCTTTGGTGATAATTCTAAAGGAAAGATCATCATCCTAGGCCAAATTGGTAATACTAACTCAGTTTTAATTTCTAAAGTTTTATTTGTTGATGGATTGAAATACAATTTGATAAGTATTTCTCAGTTATGTGATGATGGCTTTAATGTTATGTTTGAAAATGATTCTTGTAATGTTTTTAATTATAAGAATGCTTTAGTGTTTTCTGCTTTGAGAAATGAAAATGATTATTCAGTTGATTTGAATTCTTTGGCTAAACAAAACATTACTTATTTAAAGTCATTTAATAAATAATCTTGGCTTTGGAATAGAATATTAGGACACTGTAATATATATTCACTTAGAAAACTGACTAGGAAGAACTTGGTTAGAGGCTTACCCAAACGTTAGTTTCCAAATGACAAAGTTTGTAATCCCTGTCAAAAGGGAAAGAAACACAAAATCTCTTTCAAACCAAAGAAATAAGTGTCAAATTCTCAACCTCTCAAGTTGGTTCACATGGACTGGTTTGGAACTTCTAGAGTTTCTAATTTAAATGGGAAGCACTTTGTATATGTCTTAGTAGATGACTTTTCTAGATATACTTGGGTATACTTCTTATCTCACAAAAGTGAAGCTTGTTATTACTTTATTAAATACTCCAAGTCTGTAGAAAACCTTAGTGGACTTATGATTAAGACCCTGAGAAGTGATCACGGCCGTGAGTTTGAAAATCATGAGTTTGACACCTTTTGCTCACAAAATAGCTATACTCACAATTTCTCTGCCCCTAGGACACCTCAGAAGAATGGTGTAGTATAAAGAAGAAATATAACCCTTCAAGAAGTTTCTAGAACTATGATTAATGAGGATGACCTACCTATTTACTTTTGGGTTGAATTTGTAAATACATCTTGTTATATCATCAATAGAGTCTTAGTCAGAACTATTCTTAAAAATACCACTTATGAAATGTGGAATAATAGGAAACCTAAAGTTAGCTACTTTAGAGTCTTTGGTTGAAAAGTCTTCATTATTAATACCAAGGATAATATGGACAAGTTTTCTTCTAAGAGTGATGAAGGAATATTTTTAGGATATTCTATAACTAGAAAAGACTATAGAGTTTTCAATAAGAGATCCAAGTGTGTGGAAGAATCTGTTCACATCAAATTTGATGAAACTGATCCACATGAACCTAAGTCATATCTTAAAATTCTTGAAGAAGATATGTTTGTTCTGAATCTTAATGGAAAATTCAATGAACCTGCTGTAAAGACAACCAGTTCTGGAAATATTTGAGAATCTTCTCCTAATGAACCCAATCCTAGAGAATAACTTGAAATTTATAGTCCTACCTTTACTAGATCAACTAGGATTCTAAAGAATCATATTTTAGATGATGATGTAGGAAATCTAGATAGAGGGACACATACTAGAGCTTCTCTTAGAATTCAGGTTGAACATCAAGACTTCTTGTCACAGCATGAACCTAAAAACATTGATGATACTATTAATGATGAATGTTGGGTAATTTCTATGCACGGAGAAATTAATCAGTTTGAAAGAAATAATGTTTGGAAACTAGTATAAAGACCCAAGGACACTTTTGTCATTGGCACTAAATGGGTGTTTAGAAATAAAGTAGATGAAGCTGGAAACATAGTTAGAAACAAGGCTAGGTTAGTTGCACAAGGCTATAGTCAAGAAGAAGGAATTGACTATGAGGATACTTTTTCTCCATTAGCCATACTTGAAGCCATTCGAATTCTACTTGCTTATACTGCACATCTAAATTTCAAACTATATCAAATGGATGTCATGAGTGCATTCTTAAATGGGTATATAGCTGAAGATGTTTTTTTTGAAAAACCCCTTGGATTTAAAAACACTCATTTTCCAAATCATATTTTCAAATTATCAAAAGCTTTATATGTTTTAAAGCAAGCTCCAAGAGCTTGGTATGATACATTAAGTACTTTTTTAATTTCTAAAGGTTTTACAAAAGGAATAGTTGATCCTACCCTCTTTATAAAACGAATTTCTAATGATGTTTTAGTTGTTCAAATTTATGTAGATGATATTATTTTTAGATCTTCAAAAAAATCACTATGTACTGATTTTTCTAAAATGATGAAAAATGAATTTTAAATGAGTTTAATGGGTGAACTAAAATTCTTTCTTGGATTTCAAATTTTTCAAAATAATAATGGTATTATTTTAACTCAATGTAAATATATTAGAGATCTTCTAAAACGTTTTGGATTGGATAGCACTAAAAGTAGTGACTCCCATGAGTACCACCTGTAAGTTGGATCTTGTTGAAGATGGAAAATCTGTTGATCAAACCACTTATCGAGGAATGATTGGAAGTCTACTCTACTTAACTGCTAGTCGTCCTGATATTATGTTTAGTGTGTGTATGTGTGCTCACTTTCAAGAAACCCCTAAAGAATCACATTTAAATATTGTAAAGAGAATTTTCAAATACCTTAAGCATACGCCCAATCTAAGACTATTCAATCTAAAAAGACAATCATTTAAACTAATTAGTTACTCTGATGCTGATTTTTCTGGCTGTAATCTAGATAGAAAAATCCCCTCTAGAACATGTCACCTTTTAGGAAAGTCGCTAGTATCATTGTGTAGTAAGAAACAAAATTTTGTTGCATTATCCACTGCAGAAGCTGAATACATAGCTACTGGAAGTTGTTGTGAAAAAATTTTGTGCATGAAACACACATTATGAGACTATGGATATCAATTCACACATGTCCCAATAAATTATGACAACAAAAGTGCTATTAACATTTAAAAAATCATTTTTCACATTCTAGGACAAAAAATATTGATGTAAGACATCACTTTTTGAGGGATCATTATCAAAAAGGTGATATCACTTTGGAATTCATTGGTACTGAATATCAACATGCTGATATATTCACTAAACCATTAAATTATGAGAGATTAGACTACATCATACATGATCTTGGCATGATCAATCACAAATAGATATCTTACTGATCTTACTTTTTAATAATGTGCTATAAATTACTTTATTGTTTCATGCTCACTGTTTATTGGTTACAGTATCATGTTTACGGTCTCACAGTTAACACTCTGTGTTCATGGTCTATCACTATCTCACTGTGACTGACCAGTTTACTCACTGTCTCGCCATGAGGACTACGGAATGTCTCAACGTGATGACCTCTTATCCTCACACCGTAATGAATACTCACGGTCTCACCATGAATATTAGTTATCTATTTATTTTAACCCATATCATGGTAATTTTTATTTCACTGCTATTTCCTTTCCCTTGTTTTTATTTTTGTGAAGTTTGACATTCCCAAATGATAAAACAAAAGGGTTTTCACTCGATTATTCACCCGAACATTCTCCTACTCTCTCTCCTGAACCCTTTCAACCTTGCAAACCTTCTCTCCTTCTCTCTTTCCCGAATCTTCAATGGATGCCAAGGATGAAGCATCTATATTCACCCTCATCTGAGAAGCACCGCTCTATGAAACAGAAGAGGATACCGAAGCTTTCACCTGAAGGGCCCCTAAATCCTAACCTAGTAAGCCGTATTGTTGCTCCTGAGAAGTAAATCTTCCCTGAGTGTCTTTTTTCCAGAAATTTTTAGTCCTAAAAGTATTAAGAGAACAAGGATGGATTGAATGGTTCTCTAGATAAGATAGACCTATTTACCCAAGGTTGGTATCTCAATTCTATCAGTATGTAAAGTTTTCCTTTGATGCTGGAGAATGTTTTATGGTGACAAGTTGGATCAATGGTCAAAAATGTTATTTCTCTTTGAGGTTATGGGCAGCATGCCTATGGATTCCTGATGAAGGGATTTTTCGTGATTACCAAAAAGACCCTCCTCCTACAACCAAAATCTTTAACCGAGAGAATGGCTTGAAAATTCTAACTAGAAATGGAACCAAGAGAAGGTCCATAGCAGCTAAATTGGATGGGGAGACATGGTTGTTGTTTAAGATTATTAAAAATTTGATTAGCCTAAGGAAAGGACACTTTCCTATTTTTAAGTATCAGGATTCCTTTATGATTCATCTGATGAATAATGGCCATAAGATAAATCTGTGAAAATATATCATTCACCACATGTGTGAATTGATTAAGGTCACTTCCAAATCCACTTCCCTATTTTACTCAAGGATGATTTCGGTTATGTTAGTTGCCAAGGGAGTAGTTGGAACAAATGAAGAAAAGCTTGTGGATTTTGAGTAATTCTTATCCAAGCCTACCATCAGAAGGTTGAAGATAAACTGGAACCCCTAGAAGAAGCTATGGGTTGGAGATAATTAAAAGGTTTATGAAAAGTTAAATCCTGTATATTATCCTACAAGTCCTAAAAACATTACTGATCCTCATTTGGAACCAGATGAGTTGGCTGAGTATCTAGAAGAGGAAGAAGAAGAAGAGGATGAAATACCTCATGAGGAAGCACCTACTTCCCATGTTAATTGGGAAACCCAATATGAAGCTACAAGAGAGTTAGTTGTTTCTGAATCTGAGCATCAAGCCATGGAGGAGACAGATCATGTTGTATAAGAACTCCATATAATAGAAGAAGAAAATATAGAAAAACATTCTACGGAAAATGAAGCATGTCTGAAAGCTCTACCTGAGGAACAATCTATTCCTAAGTACATACCCTCTGATGAAGAGAGGATGGAAATTTCCTTTCAGTTGGCAAGGCAAGAAATGGATGAAGAGATTAAAGCTAGTCTTATGGATTTTGACCAAACTGATGCGCCTCTTGTTCCTGAAATGGAAGCACCTATTGAATGGGAGGAACCTCAAAACCATGAACCTAATACAGTTGAGTCTGATGAATTTGAATCTGTTGGTATACCTCCTTCCACTGATTCATACTTTGTGTATACTCGGTATGAATTCTCCAGTTTTTATGATGTGAGTGAATCACAACAGGTGACTGCAACAGGGATTGATCTTTCTTCTCTATTTCAATTGAAGTCAGTCACACACCCTGAACCTCAACCTCAACCTGAATCAGAATCTGAAACAGAAACTGACTCTGAACCGCAACCAGACCCTGAACCTGCCCATGGACCACTTTATTCACCTGAGTCCTTACCTAATCAGAAATATTTTGTAAGTAAAGAAGATTTGAAATTCTTTTGAAAGACTATCTTTGCTGGAGTGGAGAAGATTATGTACTCTCAACCTCGTCTTGTAACTCAACTAAGTCAGGAAGATGCCTCGATTCTTTTGGAAAATATTATTCTACATATTCAAGCCAGGATGATCCATGAAATTCAAGAAGTAAGGGTGGAAAATAAATTTCTTAGTTCGGATTTTGAAACATTGAAAAGTATGGTAGCAGATATGCAGAAAGAACTGTCTTCAAGATCAGAGCCTTCTTCTCCTCCTGCACCTGTTGTTAGATCTCTTGAAGCTACTGTTTCCAACATTTCTCAAGACATTGTGTCCCAAATGCATCCCTATATGTTATATTTTGATGAAAATATTGGCGAAAGGCACACTCATATGTTGCAATGAATGAGAGAGCTAGTGGAGAACTTCAATAAGATTACCGATGAATACACTGGATGTCTTCAAAAGGTATTGAAACAGCTCAAAGCTCTAACCGTAGCTTTCAAGGATTCTCCTTCCTCTAGTCGAACCCCCACACATTCTTTGGATGATTCTCTGCTGAGATATTTAATCAAGGAAGAAATTCAGAATGCCTTCAGTGGTTTTGATTTGTCTCCTTTATATGAATTTGCAAAGAATAGTGATAAAGCACTTGAACTGATTTGAATTCATGCTAATATTGTCAGTGATGTTCAATAGGAGATCACTAAGAAGATAGATTTATATCTCACCTGGATTTTCTCCAAATCTGATATGACAAGTCACTTTAAGTATCTTGTGGAAAATTTGAAGATACCTCCTGTGACTCAGGCTTTCAAACCTCAAGTTCAAAAGCTCATCGAGTTCACCAGATTGTTGGAAAAATTCATGGATAATAAAGATGATTTTGAAAAGGCTATGCAATATAGAGGAGAAATTATCAAAAACTTCATCAAACTTATGAAGCCCTATCTCCATGTCCAAATTACTGCAATTGTTGCTCCTGCAGCTGCTCTACTCAGACCTGGACTGCCTGCCTTAACCTCCACTGCCATGTCAGTTAGCCAAGATCTAACTCAGATTAGGCCAGTCATTATTGATCAGCCATAGAATCGATCTTCTACAGCTCCATCTTTGCCTCCCTCTATCATTGAAGTTCTACCTTTATCTTCTTTTTCTACCACCTCTATGCCTTCTTCCACATCAACAACTGATAAAGGAAAATAGAAGGCCAATCCCTGAAGAAGCCCAGTGACTAATTTATTTTTGATAGGGATGTCTTTGATTGTTTATTGTTTTTATTTCTACTTTATGGTGTATTCCAAACTTTTTTAATGTAATATGCAGTTTTTTCCTCTCTATATTTATCTTTTTGATAATCCCAAAAGGGGGAGAAAAAGTATTCTAAGTTATGTGTTATTCTATAATATGTTTTTCTATATGTTATATTCTTTATAGTTGCATCTCACTTATACTTTCCTTGTACATGATTTGTGATCATCAAAAAGGGAGATATTATTGGACTGATCATGTATTAATCATGATTTATTGATCACAAATCTCCTTACTGTTCACAAATCTCCTTACTGTTCACAAATCTCCTTACTGTTTACAAATCTCCTTTATATTTACAAATCTTAAAACTGATCACAAATCTCACATATCTTATTAATCATGTGTATTTATTTTTCAAGTTATCTTATACTTTATAATGGTTAAGCTCAATCAATTTTATGCATATTACTATTTAAGTCTAAATACAGATATTTGTCTAAGTACAAGAAACCGTGAAGCTTGACATAGTAAGTCAGACAATGTGGGCAAGAAATAGACACCGTGAACAGAAACACTGAAGCAGACACTATAAAGCCTAAGTCTCAGACACCGTGACCATGAGACACCATGATGTTGTAATCCTAACACAGTGAGCTAGACACCGTGATGCAGACACCGTGAAGGACACATCATGAGAAACATACCATGATGGACACATCGTGAGCAAGACACCGTGAGGGACATACTGTGAAATACATACTGTGAAAGACATACCGTGAAGGAGACATCGTTTTCATAACTACTATGACACTGTTTCTTAACCTTTTTGTCAATATTATTTAAATATTTCTAACAGTCATATTTGATGTTTTTAATGAAATTAATGATATTTAATGATAGTTGTTGGTCGGTCAGGAAACCATACCTCATACCTATGAAAATGAAATCATTCTATTGTCGGAGCTTGGGGAATATAAAGAAGATTGAGCTGTAGTAGAGAAAAATAATAACATACATATGTGACAAGAGAAACATGCGAGTGCACTGCACTGAACAGAAGAGAAATCCTGAGCACAACTGAAGAACACATTGCAAGATCTTCAAAGAACTCTCATGCGTGCAATCCAACTCAACTAAATAACACACGAAGAATAAAGAGAACATCTTCACTCGTGAAAGACACCAAGATGAACCACGACACTCTATTTTTTAATAGAAAAATTATTAAAGGACTCAGAATCATTTCTGCTGAATCCAATGAGTCCAGAGTTGTACTTCCAATCACTAGATCTTTTCTAATCTCATTCATACTTACTCTTAGTGATTCTTTGGTTTACTTTAGAGCTGTGTGTGTACCCTGTTTATTTTACACACACACTGTCTCCTGTGCTGAACTGGAGGATACTAAATCCTCATTCGAAACTTTCTACAACTTCTTGAGTCCCACTGATGATAGTGGTATAGGTCAAGTAGGACCTGGACAGCCTGTGTGTTGTTGTCTTAGTTTTCCCACGAATAACTGTGGTAGAGGTCAGAGTACCTGGACAGTTTGTAAACTGTTTTTAACCCCGATCTAGGGTGTGGATCAAATTTATATAAATTTGAGAGGACTAAGTCTCATCTTGGGACTGAACCTATAGGTTATATCTGCTGTTCATTTTAGTTTAAGTTTAAATTATACTATATCTAATTTATATTCCGCTGTTGTTACTTTGAAATACACAACTATTTTAAATTTACTTTGATAGTTAATATAGCAAGTGTTTTATGGTTTTTTAAAGTATTAAGTTAGCTTCAAAAGTTAATTAATCTTCATATTATATTAACTGAGAACTAATCAATCTTTCATAACCAAACTGACCCTTTACTATTATACAAATTCACTACAGATTATCTTGTTATTCAACTTGGGAGATTTTAATAGAAATATTTTTTAAATAGAAATTTTAATTGGAACTCAATTCACCCCCCTCTTGAGTGTCCACTCTGACCAACAAAAAAAATAAGTGGTCAAAAATCATTTTAAATGAAATTGGAAGAACACAATGAAAAATGGTTTTTTTGAAATTTTTCATTTTAAGTATAAAATATATTTATAATAAATACATGTATAAAATTCATTTAAAAATTCGTATATAAATTATTTTAAATTAAAATGAGATATTTTAATTTTAAAACTAATTCAAAAAAATTACTTTTAAAAAATTTAAAATAAAACACAATTTTCAATATTAATCAGTATTTTTCACTATTCAATAAAAAATCAAACTTTTTATAAAAATATAAAAATATTTCCATAGGCTAAATTTAATATTCTAATTTTAAAAATTATATTTATTTTATATAATAAATTTTTTAAAAGTTTTAGATATTAATTATATTATTCACTCACAAAAATATATCAAAACCCATTTTTATTGAAAACTTAACTTTGAAGAATAAAAATGGGTTTAACAAAACATGAGTGCTTATTTACTATGAATTAATCAATAAATCTGTATTGATTATACTATGTATATATATTTTCCAAATTAGTGGATCGTATTCATTCTCACCAATTTAATAGCTAGGTTATAATGATCATATTTAGATAATAATATTTCAGGGTTCATGTAAATTTGGTGTTGCATGTTTTACTTGTTGTCAAATATAATTTAATTATTTTAAAATCTCACGATATTATACTTGGTAATCTAAAAATAGATAGTGATGGGTTTTTTGTTTTGGTGCTCGGGTATGAGCGAGGTGGTTACATTTGGTTATTAAATTCGTAAATAGAATGGATGTTGGTAGAGGAGATTATGTGTTTTAGTTTAGTGGGGTCATGAAAGGATAATTTTATAAAATGGATACATAATTTTTTCATGGGTTTGTAACCCTCATGTAGGAAGTATCATAGGTATGGGTAACCTTATTAGTATATATTTGAAATGTAACCAATATTCTAAGGTTTTGGAAGATCTAATTCTATCAGGTTCCTAATAAGATACCATATTTTGGATTTAGAATCATTTTTAGATATATTCCATGTTTTGGTAGTAGCCTCATGATAGAAATTATAATGATACAAGAGTTATTCAAATCAATGAAGCTTCGATATTCTTGGGTAGAGTACAATAATGGATTTGGATATTTTTCTATCAAAATATATTATTAAACTATGTTTTGGGTTCATACTTCAATATAATATTTTCAATTATATCATGATTCCTTTAGTAATTTAAAATTCAGGATAAAATGATGTAATGGTGGATCTGTAGGTGAGGCCATGTGTTTTGCAGGTAAACTCAATAAGAGGGGGACTAAATAGTGTGTTTCATATTGAATGAAGTGGGTTAAGAACCACATTAGGTGCATTTTATAAAGTATGATGGATGATATTTTATTATAGAACCATGGATATTAGTGAATGGAAAATGTATCCGGGTTTGGTTCAAGGATTTTGGAGTTGTGCCTAGTTAGGTTTGGAATTGGGAATGAAGAGTGTTATAATATTCTAATATATGTATTAGGAGTCAAAATACATTCATAGGTGCTTCTTGGGGATGATAATATTTATGGTGGGAAGTTTTTAATGAACCATTAATTTATTGGTCACTATTTTCAGAGTAAATTTTGATGTTTAGTCTTAGAATAGGGTAAGGGTGACCCATTGCATGAAAATTTTATTGTATGTGAATCATTGCATCATGATATGTGAGGGTCATATAGTGAAAATGGGATAATTGAGGAGTAATTCCATATATAAGGTAGGCATCACAAAATGAGAGAAAAATATTACATTGTGACTGATGGGTGTCATAATGTGGTGGTTTTTTTGGTGGGTTGTGTATACGAATGGTCAGCACATGTCACATTCTGGTTGAGAGCATCATGTCAGGATTTCACTTATTTTATAGATTTTTCAGAAAAAAATAAAGAATCTTAAATATTGGATGAAGCCATGGTATTAGTAAATCTTATAATTATGGAGAGCCTTACCTTTAGGGTCTAGATACACTTAAATTTAGTATTTATAGAATTTCATGGAGAAGTATAGTCATGTCATGACCCTTCAAGTCATGTCATGACTTGGGTTATAATGATATGTTTTGTGGTGAAAGGTTTAGGAACACATCATGGATCCTAGGTAATGGGAGTTCATTGCACCCTAAAAGGGGAGGCCACACCATGAAGGGATAGACATTATATTATTTATTCTTTTTGAGGTATTTGATCCACATCATGTCCAGATGGATCCTGCTATGAGGGGTGAATTGGTATAGTTCATAACATTTCCAACACTATGGGATACAACATGATGAGTACCTATCCTGGTTTTTAAAAATAGGGGTAGTCTTTTCATTTCTTGATCAAACTCTCTCATGTTTTAGAGGGAATGTGGGTGTGGGTATGGGCCATTCATCTGAATCCTTCCTCCTTTCTTCCTCACTTTGATCCTCCATGGTGAGGAGTAATTGTTGAGAATTTGTTAAACTGATTTGATTTATGATTTAAAAATTCTTATTATGTTATTATTCACCTTTATTATACACTAATTATGTTATCTATGGCCTAGGGGTTCGTACACATTCTACCTAATCATGGTGAAATCAAGCTAAGATGATGGGGCTTCATGATGTAGTGTTATGTGGATGCCAAATTAAGGGATATGTTTCTAATTTATCATTATTTTATTAAAGTTATTCCACCAATGTGTTTTATAGATTATGTGTTATTTTATATTGGATTTATTGTCTAGGTGGATATCACATGATAATGATTTTTTCATATGAGTTTTGAGAGAATTCCTCAGGACATTGTCATGTCATTGCTCAAGGTTACAGTGAGTAGATATTTCTATATGATTTTTGGGTTTTTATAACTCTTGGGTATAATTTAAATATTTTTTTATAATTTTTTATAATTAATTATATGGATTTGGTGGCTTGAGATTGGGGATCATGTCATTTTAATGGATTGGTATGATCTTAGATGAGGCATGGATGGTGTTGGAAAAGGGGTAACTCTATAGTTGAGTTAGGTGATCCTAGTTATAATAAACCATATACATGATTGTGCATGTCGGCATGAATTTATGTTATCTGGTAAAGGGAACAAGACTGATAGTTCCCCATATAATGAAAGAGGGTGGAATTGAGCCTTCTATAGATGGAAAAAGGGATACATTGAATGTTGGTCATATTAGATCATCCAAAAACTATATATCTAGGGAATATATTTTAATTTAATTTATAGGATACTTGATTTAGTTATTGGGGTTAAATTTTGGTGTGGATAGCCTAGGTGGGGTTTTTATGGCTACTTGGGTAGGTATGAGGCCTAATAGTGATGGGTGGGTTCGTCTCACATCTCTTACATAATGGGGAACACCATATTGTGGGTGGATTGAGGACTTAGTGTGTGGTATAAGGGGGATAATTCTTTTGGGAATAGATGTGGTGTGACATGTAGGATTCCATCTAAAAATGGGCTTTAGAGGCCTCTAAATGGAGGTATATGATCAGACCCATGTATGGGTTTAAGGAATTATCTAGATGGCTTGACATTGGGTTTCCAATGGGGATTGGTTTGAGTTAACATGGATGGTTCCTAGTTAGATGGACTGGGTTGTGATGTAGATATTGGAAGATGTATGGACCAGCCGTTTAATGCTAGGGTTGGGTAGGGTATGCAGGCTATAAGATCTCCATGGGGTATTGGGTACAATTTGTTTCTAGTGAGTGGTGACTGAGATGGGTTTGAGGATCCTATTAGATTACCTTATGGGAAAGATGTGAATGTCAAAGGATTTGATAAGTTGTAAGTGTATGAATCAGGTGTTCTTGTGTATATTAGACTATGGGTCTAGATTAATGATAAATTTTGGGAAATATGGTTACACTAGGTTCGATATGGGATGCCATGCGACTTTGACCTAGTGGAATTGTGATATTCCATGGTACCCACCTAGTGAGAGTGTGGTTCAACTCAAGTAATAGGTTAGATATTGTGATTCCCTCCTCATATTTCATCCTATAATTCCCATAATATGTGTACATTCATGGGACCCACCTAGTGGTAGTGTGGTTTGACTTATGAGAAAGGTTAGCAATTGAGATTCCTTCCTTAGATCACAGAGAACTGTGACTAGCTATGGGACGTACCTAGAGGTGGATTTTTTGGCTTGTGTGAGAGGTTTGATATTGTTACTCTCTCTTTATATCTCTTGTTGTAAAATATTTGAAACAACATATAGTCATAGGTCCTACCAAGAGATATTGTGGTTCAGCTGTTCAAGAGGTTAGTTATTATGATTACTTCCCCAGATTACAGAGATATGTGAGTATCCATGAGACCTTACCCTGAGGGGATGCTTTGAATTGTGTTATAAATTTCATATTTTTATTCCCCACTCTAATAATAGACATATGTGAGTGTAAATGGAACCTTATATGCTGGGTGGTTCAGAATGTGTGACAGGATGGCTATCAATATTCTCTCCTTCGATTGCTTGTTGTATGTGACATGGTATAAGGCCCCAACTTGAGTGAAAAAGGCTTCAGTAAGGAACCTGACCTGTGTAAGAGGATAGTGTTTTGGATATGGTTATGGGACCATACCCTGGGTAAGAGGGTAGAGATTAAGATTTGGTAGAATTCGGTTGAGGTTTTGTATTTCCTCTACCTAGGGAAGAGGGTAGTGGTCATGACCTGGTAAAACACTCATCCCTGCATCTTTGGGTATGGTTTTGTATTTGGTATAATATCCTACCTTGATTCTTAATGTATGGGTAAGTATTTATGATTTTTGGCATAAGGAAACTTTTTCTTCTAGCATTGGTTGAGGTAGGTGTGGTCATTCATCATGGTGTCCAAGTAAGAACAAGATGATTCGATGTGTGTTCTTTTGTGTTATGTATTTTTATTTACCTTTTGAATGCATAAAAATTTATATAATGGTGTATATTAATTGAACATAGTGATACCATACTAATATTTATTCCTCATACCAATCATAGGAACTATGGGGTGTGTGAAAACAAAATATATGTTATATAGGTTTGAGCATATGTTGTGTAGCTAATTTGGGTTGTGAAGCTCGACAAGGATTGGATATTGGATGGAGATGAGTATAAGGGGTGCTAAAAGAGGCGCATTTAGTTTTTAATTATTATTTTTATTTTCTATATATGGTCTTTCCAATGGGATCTCAAATGGTGTCTATAATTGTATGACTATATATTCATTTGTTATAGCATGGATGTGTTTCTGATTTATGTGTATTTGGATTGTCGATTGCAGATACTATTTAGTTATTTATTATTATTGATTGTTGTAATTTTAAGGTAATAGTATTCTCAATGTATGATTTAGTCCCTCTCTAATAGTTAGGGACTATTGTAATTTTGGGAGGTAGGCTTGAGGTTATGTGGCATTCTGATGTGGTTACTGTTGTGTAAGTTGAGTAGGGTCATCACACTCCATTTGGATTTTTAAAATCTAAAAAATATATTTATAATGTATTAGTGAGAATATAAATATAAGTTTTATATTATTCCCCTAACCCTCATGTGTTCATGATATTTAAATATGCTAATTTATTTATGAATGAAATAAATAAATTAAAATAAATTAAACAATCCTAAATCATCATATCTACTCATAAGAATCAATAAACATGAATCCATTATGGATATCAAGAATAACATAAATTATTTTCCCACTTTTCCGAACCCATAACATCACATATCACCCACTCAATTATATCAACAAAAAAACCACAAATAAACAATAATATATCTCCCACCACATAAATAATGTGTCTACAGCCATAAAAACTACATCTCAATGTGAATAAAATAACAACAATTGCATATCAACAACTATACAACTATAACCGCAAAAAATTTATGAAAATATGATAATAAAAAAGAACCATTTAATCAAACAAGTATATTATTGACTTATTTATTTCATAATTTTAATTTCTAAATATGAGAAAATTTTAATTTTGGATATCTATTTCTAAATTTCACCCTATATCATTAATTGCTTTCCCAA
Organism: Viscum album; assembly: GCA_963277665.1. Lineage (NCBI taxonomy): Eukaryota > Viridiplantae > Streptophyta > Magnoliopsida > Santalales > Viscaceae > Viscum > Viscum album. The sequence goes on along the minus strand of OY728142.1, from coordinate 508,673,445 downwards.
CATATATAATAGAAAAAATTAAGAAAAAGCCCCATAAATCATCCTCACATCCTAGACAACCACACATATACAATTTAATTAACATAAAAACCTCATGTAACTTCTTTTTCATACATAAATACAATTTTGTGATATATTAATAAAAATGAAAAAAAAACATATCATAGTAATGGCCATTTATTAACCCATCCCCATGAACGTCATATTTCAATTAAAAATCATCTGTCATATTTTCCACAAAATCTCACCACCATTCATTTCATATCATTTCTTAAATTATGAATTATTCTTTTATAACTGAAATTAAATCATAATAAAATTCTAGGAATAAAATTATCATTTAAATTTCAATTTTAATCTATATATTCTCATCATAAAAAAATTTTATAATAAAATAATGTCTTCATGACAAGACTTAATCATATTTCACTAAAAAATTATCTTATTTGTATATATTTATTCATTTCATCATATTTAATACATTTGTAAAACAATTTACCAAATTTATCTATCATCATAAACACAAAAACACTCCTTAACTACATAGAATATAGGAATGAGTTTTAACGTATCCTACCTTTCATATTTAGTAAAATATAGGATCATAGTTAATATTTATTTCCAATTACAATTTTATTCCTTCATGGAAGATATAAAATAATTGTGTACATGATTTTATATAACATCATAATTTTTATAAAATAACTATATGGTCGATGTGTTCTTCCTTTTACAAATTTGATGCTCCTTTATCAGATTTTTTCAACCCCTTAAAAACTTCATTAATTAATATATAAATGACTTCTTTAAAAATATTTTAAAAATAATATATCATAAAAAGTTAAAGTTTGTCTTGATAATACTTCTTAAAAAATATTATGAAACTAATATGGTAATTATAATTTTTTATTGAAAATCTGAAAAGATTCATGTTTTTTTAAATGATCCCATGATATAAAATAGTGAATTTGAATCCTTAGTTAATTAGTATTGGACATAGTAGGTTATGTACCCTAAGAGGGGGTCCAATTAGGTTATGTTGGTTAAATTAAATTCAACTTTTTGATATTGTTTCTCTATTCAAAAAAATTCCACACTTCTTCCCCCTGCAATGTAGAAATAGAAATAAAAACATGAATATGACAAAAAAATATTTGGTTTACCCTAACTAGGTTATTTTAAGGAGTATAAAAATGAAATCTGCCAATGTACCATAATCCACTATATAACACTACTGTTACAATGTTTAGAGCAGACTCACTATATATCCTAGTTCAATACCAATCACACTTTGAAAGCTCATTGCTCCCTCTACAGAAGTGAATATATTGATCTTTCATAATATTCCTCTTTTGTTCTTAATAAATTTAGATTTTTTTGACACATATGTGAGTGTTTCTTCAAGCATTATTTTCATCCAAGAGATGAAATCCTTCTTTTAATATAAGATTTCATTCATGTAAATCCCCTTCATGAATTATTCTTCTCATTATGAACTATATTGTTTACCACGTGATGTCCCTGTATAATGTCCTTCATGAGATCCCTCGGTGTGATTTCTACTATGTGATTCCTTACATAATCTGTTCCACATATTCATCATTTCATGATATCTCTTATACTATCCTTGATCACTGTATAATACCTTACACGTACTGATTCCATGTACTCCCTTACATATTCACTATTCATCATGTAATTATTTCTAGCTTAATGAAATTTCCAAAAAATTAAATCATCTCATCATTCATTATCATTGAAATTTATGTGATTAGTAATTCCTTGTATATGCAGGGGATCTAAAAAAATAATAATCAAAAAATTATTGTTCAATACTTCAACAAAACATGTGATATCAACCATATCTGTTCCATGATACATTACCACCTTTTGGCCATAAACAAAGAAATTGTTTTGAGGTCATTTTATTTTCATTCCATGTAAATCTTTTTGTGGTCCACAAATAAAAACCACCTTCTATCACCAAATGATAGTCTTTTTATGTGGTTATGTGATGCTCTTATGTAATTTGACTATGTTTCATCCTTAAGACCATGAACAATGGCCTTATCACGTGGATTTTGTGATTCCTTACATAGTCCCCATGAATATTACATGGTTCACTTAATCTTTATGCATAGTCTACCCTTTTCGAAAGATTTATCATACATAAAAATTTAAAAAACACATGAAAATGTTTCCACTATTAAAATCTTCTTCTAGAAAACCATCATACCTTTATCAACAAGAATTTTTCAGCAAACACAATAATAAAGAAACTGTAAAATGTATATATGAGGAATTGTTTCACTATAATTTATCCCTTTGGGTTTATTGAAAATTATTCACAGCTATTTATGTCCCTTTGATATCATCTCATTGAAAATTACAACATAATTTATTCATTAACCACCATTCACATAATAAGACTCTAGGGACTGATGAATGTTTCACTTAACACATAATTTAATCCCATATGAGATAATATCAATGTAAGAAAAATAGTAATATGAAATGGTAATAGGGAAGAACTTCATTCCCGAAACCACCTAATAAAATGTTTCTCAATACCAATTAATTTTGAAATCCAATACCAATTGTTAATGGTGGTCAATACCAAATATTGTACAGAGTGTGGTGCATGAGAAGACCATTTCTTCAACTATACATCATAACCACTTGTATCAATAAAATAGAAACATCCTTCTATGATATGATTAATTTGGAAAAATAGGTTCAGTTTCTTTAGGATTAAAACTCCCCCAATATCCATGCACCCCCTGATTTAACATAGACAATCACTATCCCCAATAAAAACCTTACATTACCCTATAATTGGTTTGATTAATCACATATATCCACCTTTCACTTATTTATCCTTATTTTTCAATGAAAAGAAATGTCACTACTTTCCATTCTATAATTTGGAAAGTAATATAGATCATAAAGTAGGAAAACATAACATACATCAAAGATTCGGGTTCCATTCTCATATTTCATAACTGTAGGGATTCAACTAGAATCTAAGAGATAGATGATTCCATTAAAACACTTATTTGGGTAAGCTCTTTATCATAATTTTTTTAACCTAATGTTATATAGGAACAGACTCTAACTTCACCAACACATGATCCACTTTCACCTTCATAAAGTGATACTTGATTTCATCATGATTAATACTCATGTGATGGACAAAAAATTTTATAAGATTTATATCACTTGAAATATAAAAATGGAAACTAATTAAATATTTCACTTCAACTCCCATGTCTTAGGGATACTGTTTCATCCATAATAAAAAAATATCAGCTTAAGTCACTATAATATATTTATCTTCTGTAATACTCAATGAAATGAAGTCTTATTTATTGTTAAGATGAGAAATACACAATCCACCAAAATTGAATACACAATATGATGTTGAATTCCAATTATCCACTGAACTGGCCTAGTCACCAATCATATATCCCAAAAAATCATGTTCTTATGTTTCATTATATGGGAAGATAAAATCTATTGTGCCTTTTATATATCAAAGTATTATAATTAAAAAATAATATGAATTTATTTAGGAATCCTTGGATATTTTGGCACCTGTAATGTGGAGAATGGGTTGGTGAAATGAACATAACATTCCTTCATTTTTTTCACCTATAGACCAAGAAAAAAATCTTCTCACCAATCATTGATATTTTCAACTTTCACTTCATAAATTCCGCAAACTATTTTCATTATTATTCACCCACTTCATTAAATATTATATATTCAGCATGCACTAGCACCACGATATTATGATTACTCTCATAATTGATCTATATGTATATATATATATAGTAATTAACTCCTCTGTGATTGAAATTGAGATTCATAAAGTACTAATAAAGTCATGAAAACCATGATATTGGTTCCTACTTAAACACATACAAATTATTCTATAGATAAAAATATATTTTCTCATATTCATAAAAAATAAAACTATTTGGTACTTATATTTATACCACTCTTTAAAAATATCCATTTTGAAATACTAACTTGACATCCATCCAGGAACCCTTGAATTTTTTTTCATTACAATGACTAAAAATAGTCGAATTGTATCCATCCTTACAACAAGTGAAATTTATCATCAATATAGATACCCTCTATATGGGAGTACCACTTTCATAAAATTCATGATTGGATTAGAATAACTACATATTCATTATTAATCTTTTTTACAGAAGACTCATTTGATCATGATCACCTTCTTGTTTTTCGGTGTTGAAATAATCTCTCAATTATTATTCTTCTATATTTTTTCAAAAAAATTGATTCATAACTTAAATCTAGTTATTATATCCAATTTATTATCTAAATATTTTTCTCTCTACTTGATATAGAAAATATGTTTGTTGAAGATACATCATTCTCCTCATTTTTATTATTGTTGTATAATCACTGATTTTATTATTCCAATTAATTCCTGCTAAATTTCTTAGTATTTAAATAGATAAAGGTCTAACGCCATCATTATCATCTTTAGTATCATAGTTTTCCAATTTTTATCCCATTGAGATGCTTACCTCATCATCGCTATCATTATGAAATTATTTACTGTGTTTTTGAGGATTCTATTCATTTTATACTACAGAAACATCATTAATTTCAACAACCTTTCTTAAAATATTATTAAAGAATTTATATGAGTGATTTTATCGAAGTAACCAAGGAAAATATCATCATCTCTATATGATTACAACTTTTGGTGTTTATCCTTGTTGATAATGAAATACTTACTTCTAAAGAATTGAATGTACTTTAATGTTGGGTTGTTTACATACCACAGATTGTATGGAATCTTTTATTCTTTCAAACACAACAAATATCTTTTATAAATATATATCTATGTCAATAATAATTAATTCTAAAACATATATTCTTGTTATTATTAAATGAGAATCATTTTGAACATGTTTTTTATGGTCTGATTCCCCCTCTCAACCAAACAATGCTTTTGAGGAGTTCTTACTACTAAAATATTGATCCCTTATCCCTCTAATATTTTGATATGTAATTAAACACCTCAAAATTTTGGGTGATGATTGTAATATATCCCAGTATTCTATAAAAATTAATTAAATGAACATAGTATCTATTCCCATCAATAGATATTGGTGATATAGTTCCAGACACATCAATATGCACCAATTCAAGCACTCTTATTGACCTTTTCTCCTTATCCGTGTACGTATTTCAAGTTATCTTACCTAATTTGAAAGAATCACACATGGGAGTATGATCACATGATATATTAGAGAGATCTTGAGATATATCACATTTCACCAGATATTATAATGATGGTTGGATCAAATAGTCAAGTCATTTATTCTGTAACCAATTTTCTTCTTCATTAGAATGAATGCATATATCTTCTTCAGCATTAACAAGGAAGAGATTCTCCTTTGTGAACATATCTTACATAATAACTGAAATGTATTTTCCATTGATGATAAAGGTCTTCTTGGAAAATTGTATTTTATTCCCTAACTCACATAGTTGGATGAAACATAAAAAGGTGAGACTATGAACTTTAACAAAAAAATATTTCTAATTGTATCTTATTTATACCCCCAAATTTAGATTTCCTTATTTTAATAATATTCAGTCCTTCATAATTTTAAAACCTGATGACACCTTCCTTGTTTTTCTTTTTTCCTATGAGAAGATATTTATTTCTTATCATGTGATAAGTGAACTCTCTATCAAGGATCCAAACACATGTTTGATTTAATGCTTTATTAGAAATTTCAATAACTATTGAATGCACATCTCTATTTTTTTGATCCATTTTCTAGTATTTCACCTAATGTTGACAAATATTATTGATCTTCATTAAATTATGATGAACCAACTTTATCTTAAAATGATGAAAATTGACTTTTCATACTCATATCATTTTATGTTTATTTGATTAGATGAACATAAACACTTTGGTTTTTCTTAAATACATTCCTCTACATTGTCGATGTGTAATATATGGCCATGTGTCCAAATCCTTTTCCCCCCAAAATAGTAACCATCAAAATCATTCCTAGTACAGTGAACTATATTTAGATACCTCAACTACTTTTATGCACTTTGGTACCTTTGGGGTATAGAACATTCATTCTATTAATGTACCATCTTTCTATAATAATAGATTCTGATTTGAGGTGCACTTTTAGGGGTCATTGTTATACCATTTTTCCCTTGGGTTCTCATAATATTCTAATTCATACCCAAATGAATCTTCAACTTCAAAGTGTGTGCGTGTTGTCTTATATTTAACATTACTAATTTATATTTATGATAAATACACATAAATCCTTGTTATTCATATATGAAATTTTCTTCTACTAAAATTCTTTTTCCTAGTTTGATGGACCTCTATGCTCCAGTTTCACTTTTTCTATCTTCAGTGGAATCTACTTTCCTGATGTCATACAAAGATTCAAATTTTATTGATCTTAAAATTTTATTCATAGTATATAAACTTCATACTCTATATATTTAATGTGTTTGAATAAATATTCTATTTTCTTATCCAAACCATTGATAACCATAGTTCTTCTTCAACTTATAGCTTATACTCAACCACATTATCCATGATTTTTGGATTTTCATATTTGATATTCTTAATTATTGCCTTTAGCTCAGAATTTACCTTTTCTAGTTCTTGCATATATAGTTTATTATCATAAACCACTTTTTTGTATTTCAAAATTTATCTCTCAAAATATCTATTTCTTCAACAAAGGCCTCAATTTCGTCTTGTAGACCAAATCTTCCTTCCACTTCTCCTTCGTCAGCATCAATCCCATTACTTGTCTAAGAATTCCCCATAACATTCACTATATAAATTCCTCTATTTTCTTTATAGTATTCAATTTTTTCTTCATCACTTTATATTTAACCCTTATCTTATTTTTAATGTGAATTCTTATTCTTTAATAAATTATTCTTAGTGATTATACTTACTTTCACATTTCCCAAAGTATTCTTTATCGAAATTTCATTATCTCTATCATCATCATGAAACTTTTTGGGACACTTTTCTATAAGGTTCCCACCCTTTCCACATTAAAATAATGTGATTGTAGGTTTCCATTTAAACATTCATTTTACCCTTTGTAGATTTGAGGAAATGAATGTCATGATTTTATCTGCATCTTATTCTTCCTAGTTATCCTTCATGGTTACTTTATTCATAGTCTGGAATGAAACTTCTTTAGAATTCCCCTTTTCCACATCCTCATTATCACTACTTATCCTCTCATATATGACAAAAGTATTTTGTAAACTATTGAACGTAAAATAATTTGGATCCTTATTTTCAAGTACATATACTTTCTGATTGAACTGGGTTAGAGATATTATCAAGATGTAGTTGATAATCATTATGTCATAGATGTAAATCATCTTTTCTCACATGTCATGTGAGGATTTATAAGACATGACCTTTATGTAATTTTTTTTTAGATAATGCTCCCATTAAAACATTTATTCCACTAACATCGATATGTAACTCTCTTTTTTCTACTACTAATAAATATCTGATATCCATATTAGACAAAATACCATGCATCGTAGATATAAAATAATCTATGCCTAAAGATAGAAATTCGTGATGCATCTAATTCTTCCAAGGTCAAAAAAATTCCCTCTTAAAGATTGGAATACCTTTGTGATTAACTGCTTCCATTACCTCTATTGAGAGATAGAAACTCACTTTAACCTCACTTATATACAAATTTTCAATCCCATTAGTTATGTACCTTGAGAAACATTGAATCAAGGTATATTAAATAAAATGTATTCCCCTTTGGGATCTTTCTTCACTATTAAACAAAAATATCTTCACTCACCATCCCATAAAAGTAGAGAAATAGAAATGAAAACATGAATGGAACATAGAAATTATACTTGTTTCTCTCAGTCCAATCTAGTCTAGGTAGTGTACAAATGAAATTTTCTAATGCACTAGAATATATTATAGTGCACTATAGTTAAAATGTTTAGATTGGATTCAATGTACCTTCTAGTTCACTATAAATATCACTTCGAAAGCTCATTATTATCTCAAATTAAGTGAATATGCTGCTCCTCCATAGGATACTTTTATTGTTTGGAATTAGTTAATATTTATTTTACACATATTTAACTATGTCATAAAGGTTAATTTTCATCTAATATATGAAATCCTCATTTCTATGTAATTTTTAGGTCATAGAAAACCCATATATGAAATGCTCTTCTCCCTTTGTAGTTTATTGATCAATACATGATTATTCTATATAACATCCTCTATGTTATCCCTTAGCATGATATTCCCCATGTGATTCATTATACAAGCTAATCATCGTACCCTCATTTCACAAACTCTCTTATACAGTCACTTATCAATTAATTATAACTTATGAATACTGATTCTATGTTCTCCATTACATATTAATTGTTCACAATATAATACTTTTCGACTTAGAAGAATTTCCATTAAATTAAATCCCCTCTTAATTAATTCTCAGTTCAAATGAAGTGATTAGTAGGTCCTTATATAATTAAGGCCTCTAAAAAATCTTTTAATAACAAAATTATTGTTCACTACTATTCTCTACCACGTGATATCAGTTTTATTGGTACCATGAGACATTAATTCTTTCAAACAGTGAATAAAACTCTTTTTACATGTCATGTGACTCTTCTTTTGCAAAATCCTTTTATAGTATGTAAATAACCACTACCTTATAACCAAAAATAAAAGAATTCTCACATAGTTGTGTGATGTTATTACCTATTTAACTAATATTTCCACCATATGACCAAGAGAAATGGCCTTATCACATGGATCACATGATGCCTCACATAGTTTCTCCAACCATTACATGGTTCGCGTAATCCTTATATAGAAACCACCCTTTCCTCAAATTTTTCATTCCAAAAAATTAGCAAAACACCAAGAAATTTCACCACCATTAAATCCTTCTTCCTTAAAACAAATGGACCATTATCAACTAGAATTTTAAAACAAACAAAACAACCCAAAAACATTGAAATATACATATACAAGAAATCTATTACCAAAAAATTAAAAAACATACTGATAGTATAGCTATTTGGTAGTGCATTGCATCAAAAATAAATTTATTTAATAAAATTGAAATATTTTTTAATCACATTTCTTTTTTAATGAATATTAATTATTGAAAGTTTAAAATCATTTATAACAACATAGTAATTAAACATTTCTATGACTAGTGAATTTAATCATTATTGGGATGGTAATTCTTAAAAAATATTTTATTGAATGATCCATTATTTACTTCAATCCCATGTAATGTTTTATACATCCTTAAAATATATAAAATTCCTTCCTTTAGTTCCTATAGTAGTTATTTTTATTGTTATATTATACTTATGACTCCATATAACTTACTTTCTTGGATATAAATCAAAGAATTATATTTTTATTTAAATTTATTAATATTGGGTCATTTGAAAAGTAATAGTAATATTTATCCAGAACCAATGATTAATGAATTGAATTCATCATAGAGTGATGATGTAGTTATATATGAAATAGATACACAAAAGAAAATCATTATGATACTATCAATATTATATACTATCTAAAATGAATCCTACCTATAGAAACCTCACTTAGAATGGTAACATAATCAAAAATTCCTTCTCAATCCCATATACAATAACCCACAAACTATAGATAATCATTAAATAGTGAAATCAAACATAATAAGAGGAGTTTTCCTTGAACATCACGTTCTTCAAACTAAATATATAATATTAAAAGCCTAGTATAAAAAATTAATCAATAATGAAACATATAATGATAAATATATAATGAAATATATAGAAAACAAAAAATACATGCAGTAATATCTCAACACAATATTAATATGTAGTACCCAAATATAAATAAATAAATTTGTATATATAATGAAATACTATATTATGAGACTCTTAGAATCATGATCCAAACTCAACCACTATATAAAATCAGTGCTTCCAACATGATCATCATTAGTAACAAATCTATATATATAAAAAATTATGGACAAGAGTATAATCATGGATTAACACTATTATGACTCCACTTGAGTCAGAAATGATATCGATAGTGAACACCAAATACAACCTCTAATAGGCTATGAGATATAGACTATAAATAAGGGTATAATTACCCAATAAATTGGAGTAATTACCCATTTATTAGAGTTCTAACCAAATACAAGAGAACAATATTAACCCCTATATTAAAAAAATCTTATATATTAAATTTAAATAACCTATTCATGAGTATGTCAACTGGATACTAACCAAAAACTCCAATAAATGACTATGAGGGAAAACTGAGATTTGAATCCATGTAATCTCAGTTATATCACCACATTCTTAAACTAATTATGTTCAAAACCACCCTCAATATGATAATAAATGTTTGAAAAACAATAGATAATAATATGGTGTTCGTACAAGTATTCAGAGTTACTTTTTCCTTTAACCTCGCATTTGTCAGGTGAATAGGTATAATAAATCCTCAATAAATGAAATATTTAGTTACAATTTAATTAACAAAATAAAAAACTCATCAATAAAAATATATATATTCCATACACCTATCTATATCCATCACTTCCACCATACATTATTATCATCTCACGATATCCATACCTCTAACACCTCTAACCATGATAGCTACCTACACCCACAGAAAGGGCCATAAACGCCAACAATAACTACTAAATAATGACAAAACTACCAAAACAGAAATTATATCTATGGTAGGAATAAAAAATCATGACACTATATTAATCTCTAGGAATACTTCATCCAATACAATTTATCATTATCAAGGAATACCATGTCACTCAAACCAAAGCATAACCTTCATAATAAGGTTACTATATTTCTATTATATAACAACAACATCAATTAATCATTTTATATATGGATAATAATATCAAGTGAGAATAATAACATAAAAATAAAAAATTCCATAAAGATAATAATGTCCTCATACCTTTACCCCACCTTATAATCTATACAGTATCTTTATGCCCCTTTGTAAAACCCCACCAATCCTCTATCAAACCTTTCTTGGAAAATAGTTTTCACCACATTCTATTCACAAGAACATCCACCCTCAAAACTAACTTAATATTAATAACAAATGAGCTCACAAAAATCATTATTATCATTAGAATTACATTCAACATACATCAATATCATATAATTTAATACAATAAAAGTATGTAATCCATATTTTTTTACATTATTCAATTGTCATTACTCTCTTAGTTCACTCTTAACATCATTATAATTAACTCTTCATTTCATTACATATACTTTAATATTGTACCTATTAATTCATGTTCATGGTAATATTTATATTTTTAACCTTTTTTAAAAAATTTATAAAATCAACTTTGTGGTATTGTGGGAACCTCAACACACATCCATAAAAACTGTGAAAATCTGGATATGCTAAAAGACAAATCGGGATAAGAAAATCACAAACCCCAGCCAAAAAATCTAAACCTAAACAACCAAATTACAAAATCCATGATTTTGGTAATTCTATAAACTGAAAATGTGGAACAATCAGGTGGGGGATACAAGGAATGATGGGAAAAAATAAAAAATCCCATATCTATACTCGAGCCTCACACTTCTTGAAACATAACAACAGACAAAAATACCCATTACCAATGTTCAAATCAATATAATTATATAAATTCAATCAACTTGATTAAAATAAAACTTTGAATCCACCACCTCAAATAAAACATTAAACAATTTATAAGGTTCCAACCTTAAAACATTACATAATATTGAATTTTAGTCATTAACTTACTTTATTTCACATTGAGGATATTTTCATGTTTACAGTTTTAGAGAATTATGACATAATACATACATAACATTCCACATTCATAAAAAGAGTATGGTAATAAATAGTATCCATTTCTTCCAAATTATAAAACATTAAAAAGAAGAAATGGTTTCTTTGAAAAATCCTCAAAACGTTCGTCATGACTTTATTATTTATCTTACCCATCCTTATAACCCATGGAAAACATCTTAAAATCTTGGGATGAGAAAAAAAACATAGTATGGGATATAAAGAAAGAAATAGTTAGTCAAGTGATAATATAAAAACCAATAAAACACATTTTATAAAAAAGAATTAGAATTCATAGAAACATAATGAATTTTCGTTGGGAAATATTTACCATATCACTCTTACATTTACCCTTAAACATAGAATAACCATTCGGTCAACTTCTATCTCTAGAGTACCCAATGCATTGAAGAGCTATAATGGGGCTCACTTGTCATATCTTGAGCTATAATGGGATCAACTCAAAATATATTGAGATATAATGGGATAAATTAAATAAAAACTATTTCCAAGGAATATACCATGAATAAAACTCTTGATAACTCATTTAAACCCATAAGAAAACACATTCACATATCAAAATACCTTTTTTTGTAAAAACACTTTTTTAAAAACAAAAAAACCACGCACATAATAATGAAATCATATACTTAAAAATAACTATAAAAACGTATAAATTAATCAGTAAAGTGATAAGTAATCATTAAAATTGGATAAAACTCTCATACCTTTTAAAAAACAATCTTTTTTTGAATTTTCTGAAAGAGACATTTAAAATAATTTTGAAAGGAAAGTCCCTTACCTTGGGTTCAACTCCCTTAAAAAGTGTTAAAACCTCTTGTATAATAGTTTGAATAATGTTATTAATATATTATATAACTAAAATCATGTTTATATTTCCTTAAATTATCTTATTATAACATTTTACATCCATTTATTAATAATATTTTTTATTTTCATTGTTTCAGGTACGTTCTTTTCATAGTTTCCAAGGTTGATTTATTTATAGCCTCCATTGTAAAAATTAAATAATAATATAGAAGTGATAACATTTATATTTTTAGTTCATTTTAAATAATTACTTGTGAATTTAATCTTTAAATGATTTCAGTAAAAGAGAAATGAAAAACCATCATCCACGAAGGCGGTGAGTTGAGGCACAATAGATGGCAACTTTGTTATTTAAGAGTAAAAGGAGAATATGGGAGATTTTATGATGTATATACCATAAACAAAACGACACTATAGTATATATTTGATACTATATTTTTCATGAAACATTATATAAGAGGTGGGGATAAGGTTGAAATGAAAAATAATTTAAAAGATGATAAAAAAGGAATATTACGTCTTCAAAATTTATCATTGAGAACCTCCTTAATGCTCTTAGAAGTGGAATTTTTGGGAGACCAGAAGCTCAAGAATGTGGTAAGGGATAAGGAGGAAAAATATTTACAGATTTTATCTAAGAAATAAGGCTTAGGGTGTTGAAAATTTTTAAAGTAGGGAGTCTCCTTTTATAATTGAGGTGGGGGTAACGTAGGAATTACTCAAATTATTAAAATGGTAGAAATTTATTATAAGGTTTAAGATTTAAAAAGGGACTAAAAATCATAGTATATCCCATTTTTTAATGAATCTTATTATTTTTTACCTTTTAAATGATTTTTTTATTTTTAAATAATATCATAACGTATTTTATTCATGGAAAAAAATTTGTCAAATTAAAATCTATTCATAATCATGACTCTAAACACATCAAAAAAACGTTTCCAATTCGAAATAAATTTTTTATTATATCTTATAAATATAATAATTACCTATATAAATACTTAATTGATATAAAATATCAATTTATATTTATTTTACAATTTTTAAAATGATTAATTAGATTTATTCAATAATTAGATACTTACTACATCATAATTGTTCAAGGCATTAAAATAATTAATTATTGCCTAAAAATTAAAAATAAATTATATGAAAAAGATAATTTTATTATATTCTTGAATACTATTGTTTTTTAAAAATATTCAAAAATACATCATTTTAAAATATTATAATTATTGAACATTATAGTGTAAACATGTAGTCTTACTTTTTAGTAAAATGATATAAAGGAACTAATGTGATCCATGTTGGTGGAAAATATCACAAATCCAAATAAAATTAAGATAATTGTTGAAAAAATCTTCTATAAAAAAATTTATCCACAATTTAGGTCATTTAATAATTCTTATCATTTTAATAAAAACATTTCTTTTATTTTTCTTATGATTTTACAAGCACTGCATCAGCATTGCATAAGATTTAATGTTAATTATTTCATATAAAAAATTAAAGATAGTTTAATTTCATAAAAAATGAAAATTAAGTTCAAAATAAATACTATATTCACTCATTATTTATATTCACTCATATACATGTCAAGATAACATCTTAAATTTGTTATTTTGTCTTTTCTTGCGCTATGTAAGCATTGCAAATAAATTTGGATAAGATTAATGTTATATAACTATAAAATTATAAATTAACATCCAAAAAATAAATAATAAATAATAATTAATAAATTAGTTTGTAAAATAATTTTTTTCACTCAATTATCATTTTAGAAGAAACAAATTTTACATTATCAGTACTAAGTCGGCACTGATAATAATTTTTATACTTATCATGAATAGAATATATGTTTCATGTTCTAAGTTATTTTTGAACTATATTCCTCTTATAATATCAATATTTAATTATTGAATAAATTTTTTAAATTTTATTTCACAATTTTGTCTTTTTGACATCACAAAAAAATAACTTATTTAAAAAAACCGTAATTTTTACTATTCCCCAAAAATTAAAATTTTTCAGAAAATTCTCAAAAATTCATACTAAGATAATTTCAAAAAGATTAATTCAAAACTAAAATTATTTTTGTTAAATTAAATTTCTATAATTGAAAAATTATTGCTTTAAAATAAATAACAATATAATAAATTATTTATTTTAAAAAATTATATTTAAATAAAGAATACAAATAAACACATTATTCTATAAATAATTAGGTTATTATACAATTTTTATTCAAGGATGAGATGAAAACCCAAGATAATGAAAATGATTCATTCAATAATTTTGGATCATAAGATCATGATCGAATGAAACTAAGAATTAACATCTATCAAGGAAAGATAAAATACACCATAATCAATTCCCTAGTGAATCTTGGTTTTGATAGATATCATGGTAACTAAACTAATGGAGGGTGGAAGACTGAATTTATAATATAAATTCATGTGACCAAACCATGGAATGATAAGGTTATGCCCACATCATATTTGATCTAGGCCAACCCAGATCCAGAAACCTCTACCATTAAAATTCCCACATCCTATTTAATTATTATATATTTATTTTTCAATAATAAATTTCAATTACAATATGGAATAACCCACCATGAAACCTAAAACATAAATTTACATGGAACTTATAATAGATATAAATATCATTTAATGAAACCTAGAACTACAACCGTAAAAGTGGAAACCACCAAGAGATAAACCAAAACCATGAAATGGAATTCCCCTATAATAGATAGAAATTTGTCCCACATTACCATCAATACAATAAATTAAATGGTATATGGAAATGGACCAACAAGAACCAACAATTATCACACCATGTCATAATAAGGAAACTACCTTGTCTTGGTATCCTTTAAAATTCAAGAAACTCGCATTTTCACCACTATATTACCACTAAACACTCTCTATACACCACCAACACCTCAACATCACACAGTAGAAGTATATGAAGATTAATTACTATACATTAGATACCTCTAAAATTATTCTCATCCTAAATAATCAAAATAAAATGTAACACCCTAAACTTCCACGGTACGTTTCCCTTTGAATAATACAATAGCTTGTGTTGTACGCAACTTCGAGTTGAAACACACTAAAACCAATAAAGCTAGCTGTTATGAATAGTAATACCAAATTTTTGAAATTTTATAAATTTTTTCATTCAAAATTTACATCATTTTATGATTCAGAATATCGAAATTAGCTTTGGCTGGATTTTTGGTATTTTTCTGAAAACTATCAATTTTTGATGAATAGTGAAAAACACTGCGTTATTATTTAAAATTGTCTTTTTTATTAAATAATTAATTATCATATTTAAATTTATTTTTGTTAAAAATAGATATATATAATACCTATATTAGTTCAATAAAATTTATTGGAGTCATTTTGTAATAATATTAGATATATAAAATTTTATTAAACTTTTTACCGTCTTTTACCCACCTCTAAGGAGCATTTGCAAATTCGCATAAAAGTAAATTTTACCACTTTTGTGAGTTGAATTTAAAAAATATTATAGGCACGGTTGATATCAGTATGAATGATTTGGTTCAATAAGAAGAAATAATTTATGGTGAATAGTAACATTTTATTTTTATTTACCATGGTTAAATGTAAATACTGTAATTAAGGGTAAAATGATATTATTATTACCCTAAAACAAGTATTAATTATATTGGATAAGTTTAATTTGACCAAAAACAACTTTAGGAATAAAAAATGATCCTTTAGATCCACTTGGTTTAGATTAGGACATTTATTATTATTTTATTTAAAGAAGAGTTAAAAGAGTTAAATTCAAAGTTTAATAACTAAAACCTTTTTAATATAGGGTTATACATAATATAAATTCGACTAAAAATATTAATTATAAAGATAAAACTATTTCCTACATAATGGTATTTTATTTATAATTTTTAGACATTAAATAATTAAATTTATTTATGACACAATTTTGATGTTGTAATTACCTTATTAATGAAATATGAAAATAATTGATATTATAAATATACAAATAAATTTAATTTGAAACTTTTAATTAATTACACTTATTTATAGGATAATATAACATGTTATGGTTGATTAAATGAATTTTTTTCCAAGTAATAATTCTTTTATGAATTTAACAAAAACAAAATTCAAAATAGTGTCAAAATTGATATAAAAGTGTTTTTAAAAAGAATATTATTTTATGAATTGATATTATATTCCTTGAAATATAACGTCCAACCAAAGGGATTAAATAATATTATATATGACATTAATGAACCACTTGAGGTTCTCTTGGAAGCTTATAGTAATTTTATTAACCATATAATATAAAAATACAAAGAGACATGGTAAATGTCAAACTATTTAACTAAGAGTTGAATCTAAAAGACAAGATTAATATGATACTCTAAACCTATCTAAAACATATTTTTTGTGAGGTTTTCTACCAATAACAACCTTATTCTTTAAATAATTTATTTTTGAGCCATTATAAACCGAAAATTATTTTATTACAAAATAATATTTCATGATTTTCCTAAAGTGGCCCTCACCTCTCTTATAAAAGGGAACTTCCCCTTCTCTCAAACTCACACCTTCAAAGCCATTTTTCTCTGCCAAAACCTACCCAAATATCCTCTCAACTATACTAAATTTATCCTATAGGCCTTATTTTATTCATAAATCCAACTTAAAGAGCCCTTTTGATCAAATCAAAAGGAAGAACCCTAAGAAGAGGAAAATATTTCATCACCTCTTTCAAGTTATTTTCTTCTTCCACTTCCTCTTTATTTGTTGTTTATATTCTAAAATAATAACTCCAGTATATTATATATACTGTGATGTTATTATAAATATGGTAAAATTATATTAATTATTATATCCATCCTATAAATGACGTAGTCACCATACGTGCGTATGTACGGATTACCGTCTCCACATCGTGTTGTAGTTTGTTATTCAAACACTTCATCATTTGGATGGGTATAATAATGAGAATAAATTGTGTAAATAATAAATATAACATGATAATTATTCTATATATATGATATAACATCCAATTATATTTGATTTTAGTATCAAAATAATGATATTGTCGCTCTTGTGTACGTACGGATTACCGTCTCCACAAACGCGATGAGATTCACTCCCCATCGTATCCATTCAAGAAAAATTTTCATTTTATAATTAAAAAAATAATTGTTAAAGACTTAATATCATTCTGAATATGAATAATATACATCCTACCCATAAAAAACATTAATTATGTAACAAAGCATATAAAGGAAAACGAATCAGTTAATACCTGAAACGATGATACTACTGAAATATCATTAACAAATCAATATTATAAGATCATATATGATATCATATTAATGTATATGGTTCTTGTATAATTTAATAACACTTATTTAACAATTATATAGGATTTTAACCTACCCTCGTCTAAGGAAAAGTACAAGGTAATTGTTAATTTTACAATCTTCTTATTATCTGAGTTTTTTTACGTAAGTATCTACTGGGACCTATTTATCATTCACATCCATATTTCTTAAAAATGTATTCCAAAACATTTTTACTATTTACTAGACTTTGGGTTAATGTCATTTATACCCTTTTTTGACTTTTTATAAATTTTTTTGAAAGGAATGTTTCTGTCATTTTCCAAACTAGGTACTTTATGAAATTTTCGACCAAATTAACTTAAGAATGTTTTTTTAACTTATATGGTTGGTGCGGCTATTTTTTGTTGTTATAACATTGTCAAAGCTTCCCTTATAAGCTTATAAAAACATTTTAAAATTAAATTTTTTCTTTTATAATTATATTACTTTGAAATTATTTCAAAATAGAAAGAGATATTTCTCTAAAAAAAGTTTTGATTTCATCCATGTCAACATCCTTTGATGGATTATAATCTTATTTGAAGTTGATTTATTATAATAAAAATATTCCATATTTTATTAAAAAAAAATTTGATACGTTTGACTATGGATGTGTTATTTTTATACCATTCATGGTTAATAGATAATGTATTGACATTTCATATGTTAGTTTTAATATGAATGTTTATGTTATGTTTAAATCTTTTCATATGAGGAATGCATTGGACTTAGTAAGTGGCGGGTGGAGCCCGTTATAGCTCCTTGATGCATCGATATGTCTCATGAGACAAGCTAGTGTCCTAGAATAAGGCCTTGACAAAATCGTATTTGTATTATTTGCACAAGGCCTTGACTATGTGGTTATGATGTCTGGAATTATGCCTTCCATCATTATGAAAGTGGCTGTTGATATTGCATGTGATTATTCGACTAGTAGAATATCCATGTGAATAAGTAAATGGAATTATTTGATTTTATCTTTTCTATATTATGTTTAAGTTCATGTTTAAAAGGATTTTGTTTTAGTATTACATTTTCTTAAATGTTTATGCATATTTATGAAAGGTTACGCTATATTGTTATCCTTACTAGGCATCTGAGCTCACCCCTTTCTATGATTTATTTTTTCCAGGATGCGAAGAAGTATATTATAAATGACCTGCAGAGATATTCTAAGGGATATGAGTGTGTTCTATGGAGACTATGTTGTTGTCGTTTTTCATTTTATAATGTAATGTAAAACTTATGGATGTATCTATAATTTCCAAGACTACTAAACTAATTGGTCTTTTGAGACTTGATCTTTTGGGATCATTCCAATGTTATGTAATAATTCACCGAATATAGGTAACTAGGATCGGGGTGCTACAGTTGGTATCAGAGGAAGTTTGGTACAAACCTTTGAAACTATATTTAGAAAAACTCTGATTATAGAACATTACCCAAAGATAGACTTTGAGGATTAGTATAGAAGAACTTTCTAGAACTTTGGTACTATAGAGATTTTGTCAGTTTTCCAAGAAATGAAACCTTGTATGCATACAAGAAAGTAGAGGCGGCTCTGGCATAGATGTACCTAGGGGTAACACCCAAAAACACTGCTTTGAGCTAGACTCGAATAGGAACTGGTGAATGACAACGGGCCTAGTTGCACTCTTGGTTACGACACTCCCAGGGGATTTTCTAGGATAATCCTCATTTTCATTACAAACCATTATGAAGGGTTTATGAAAATATACTTCCTCAAAAAAAAATTATGATTATGGATTATATCCATAAACTATTCAATTTGTGTTAACTATTTTACAGGTTTGGAATTATGTATTGCGATTCATAAACTAATCTAGTGTATGCCATTGTATAGAAATGGTGCCTACTAGAAGGAATGGAAACTATATCAATGCACATAATCTGTGTAGGGATTTTCCTCTTACTCAAGATAATTATAGTGGAGATGTTGAAGCAACTGGTGCTGATCAGCTTATCACCATACTGGGACAACACACTCAGGTTATGAGTAATAAAATTACCCATATAGAGCACCTTGATTCACAATGCAGAGGATCAATGTTAGACCGCTTCATGAGGCAAAAACCACCAACATTCAATGGGAGTACAAATCCATTAGTATTTGAGCCATGGATAAATTACTTTGAGAAAATATTTCATGATTTTGGGAGTAGTGAAAGGGAAAGAGTTGTCGTGGCAGTTTATTGCCTCATGGGAGATGCAGATCAATGGTGGTCCTTGATTCAAAACACAAAGGAAGATGATGAAGTATCAAATATGTAATGGTTGGAGTTTAAAAAGATTTTCTTAGAAAAATACTTTTCTTGTGACCATCGAGCAGATATAGAAAGACAATTTCTGAGTCTAAGGAAAAAAAGGATGAGAATGTCTCAATGTATGAGGCTAACTTTACAAGGTTATAAATACAAGCGGTAGATTATATACATAACCCAAGAAGTAATATTGATCAATTCTTTTATGGGTTAAAAACATTTCTCTATCGATCATTATTCTCATAATACTTCTCGTTATATGAATACATTGTCTCATGTGCTATCAATACAGAAAAGGAATTCTCTAAGTCTTACAACTTTAAAGCAAAGCAAGAGAAGAAGAGATCTGGTGAAAACTATGTAAATGGAAATAAGGGGAAGAAGCGAAAAGATAAATATCCATCATACAGTAATTGTGGGAAGAAACACCCCAGAACTTTCCTGAAGAGAATGAGAGTCTATAGCAAGTGTGGTGAAAAATTCCACCAAGCTCGTGATTGTAAGGGGAAGAAAGAGGTTGTCAATGTTGAATGCTACAATTGTAGATAAATGGAGCATTATGAAAATGAATGTCCTAAGGGCCAAGGAAACCTAGCTCAAAAAAGGACAAGGGATCAATGACAAGATTATTCTATCACTACTATTGAGGTTGAAGCTCCGAAAGATGTGGTGGCTGGTAATTTAATTGTTTCCTCAAGTTTAGAAAATGATTTATTTGATTCCGGATCATCACATTGCTTCATATCTTCCCAGTTTGCTAAGAAAATTAGATATTTTCAATTATATTTAACAAGGGAGTTGTTAGTAAGAACTTTGAAGGGAATTATCATTGCAACAATGTTTTGTGAATAAGTTCCCATTAAAGCATATAAACATTATTTATCTATTGATCTCATCATCATACCCATGATTGAATTTGATATAATCCTCGGTATGGGTTGGCTTTTGGACCATGATGCGAAAATTTATTGTAAGAAGGGGGAGGTTACAATTTTCAATGATGATAAGAAGTACCTTATCTTTAGAGTAGAAACATCACCATCTGATTCTTACCTAGATCCAAACCTAGTAGATCAACTAAATTCAATTATTAGGGTGGAAGAGAATGAAAGAACTAAGGGTGAGGAAAGGAATGTTCAAATAAATGATGTTCCTATTGTGCAAGAATATGATGATGTGTTTCCAGAAGATTTACCTGGACATCCCCCAGAAAGATATATTCAGTTTTCCATTGATTTAATTTATCGTTCAAGGCCCATATCAAAGACCCCTTATATAATGGACACTATGGAATTAGTGGAACTAAAGAAACAACTAGAGGAATTGAGAAATAAGGGATTTATTATCCCTGGTGTTTCTCCATGGGGAGCCCCTGCCCTTTTTATTAAGAAGAAAGACGGATCAATGAGGTTGTGCATTGAATACAGGGAGATCATTGCTATAACAATAAAGAACAAGTATCCTCTACCTTGCATTGATGATTAATCCGACCAACTTCACGGAGTTCAATATTTTTCAAAGATTGACCTTCAATCTGGATATCATCAATTGTGTGTAAAGAAGGAAGACATTCCGAAAACAGAATTTTGAACTAGGTACGGGCATTAAAAGTTTACAGTAATTCCTTTTTGGTTGGCTAATGCACCCACTATCTTCATTGATCTAATGAATAGAGTTTTGAAGGAATATCTTGATGAATTTTTAGTTATATTTATTGAAGATATCTTGGTATACTTCAAAAGCTACAAAAATCATGAAAATCACTTGCACAGCATTCTGAAAACCCTCAAAAGAATTGAATTATACGGGAAGTTTAGAAATTTTGAATTCTGGCTTCAGGAGATTCCTTTTCTTGGCCATATTCTCTATAAGGATAGAATCTATGTTGATCTTTCTTAGACGAGATCAATCCCAGAATGGCCAGCACCGATGAGTATAACTGAGGTACGCAGTTTTATTGCTTTAGCAGGTTATTATCGACATTTCGTCCAGAATTTTGCCTAATTGGCTAACCCATTAACTAAGCTCACACATAAAGGGGTTAAATTTTTTTTGGAAAAAAGGGTGTGAATAATGTTTTAAATAATTGAATAGAATATTATTCAATGCTTCTATATTAACTCTACCATCAGAGAACGATGGGTTTTTTATTTATAGTGATGCTTCAAAGAAAGGAATTGGTTGTGTCCTTATGCAAAATGATAGAGTTATTGCCTATGCATCACGACAGCTAAAAATTCATGATCCAAACTATCTTACTCGTGATATTGAGTTAGTAGCTATAATATTTGATTTGAAGATATAGTGAAATTATCTCAATGGTGAAAAATGTGAGATATATACTGATCACAATAGTTTGAAGTATATTTTCCCATAGAAATAACTCAACATGAGGAAAAAGAGATGGCTTTAACTACTCAAGTATTGTGTTTGCACAATACACTACCACACAGGGAAGGAAAATAAGGTGGCAGATGCTTTGAGCAGAAAGGATCATGGAGTTTTGAACAAGATGAGAGTTGAAAGGGATCCTATTTTTATAGATCTAGTAATGATGGATATGGGAACAACCATGGCAGGTGAAACATCAATACTTTTTCAAATGTTTTCCAAACCATATTTACTAGAAAGGATAAAAAAATTAGATTGATGATGATGAATTTCAAAATAAAATTAAAGTTGTGAACGATGAGAGATTGATCGACTTCATATCTGAAGACGGGATTTTAAAATTTGGGAAGAGACTTCATGTTCCTGATATACCTAATATGAAAAGGGAATTGTTATATGATGCTCATAGATCCAATTTTTTCTATATAACATTGTAGCACCAAGATGTAGAGATATTTGAAGGAACATTTTTTGTGGGACAACATGAAGAGGGAGATTGCTGATTTTGTGTCAAGATGTATGGTTTGTCAACAAGTGAATCTAGAAGGAAACAACCTAGAAGAGCCATGCAACCTCTTACCATACCTGAGTGGAAATGGGATAATATTACAATAGACTTTTTCAGGGGGCTACCAAAGACTCTTATAAGGAATGATTCAATATGGGTCATTGTTGATTGTCTTACCAATTCAGCACATTTTCTTTCTATAAGATAATATTTACCACATGAACGTCTAGTAAGACTATATATTAATGAAGTTTTAAGACTTTATGGAGTACCCTTATCGATTGTTTCTAATCGTGATCCCTGTTTTACATCAAGATTCTAAAAAATTCCTCATAAATCCCTACTGAACTTCATTTGAGTACTACTTTCCACCCTCAAACTGATGGACAATCAGAATGGACTATTCAAACCTTAGAAGACATGTTGAGATCTTTCTCACTTGACTTTCAAGGTATGTGGTATCGATATTTACCTCTGGTAGAATTTTCCTATAACAATAGCTTCCATTAAATTATTAAGATGGCACCATATGAAGCATTATATAGAAAGAGATGTCGCACACCAACTTGTTGGGATGATGTTGGTGAAAGAAAACTCGTAGGCCCAGAACTTGTTTAAGAAACAATGGAAAAGGTAAAGGTTATCCAAACCCACATCAAAGCAGCCCAAAGTAAGAAAAATAGCTATACTGATAACCGAAGAAAGGATTTGGAATTTCAAGTAGGAGACCATTTTTTCTTGAAGGTATCTCCATGGAAAGGGTGTTATACATTTCATTAAGAAGGGTAAATTGAGTCCCAGGTACATTGGACCTTTTGAAATTCTAGATTGAATTGGAGTTGTAGCTTATCGTTTGGGAATGCCTCCGAGTCTCTCTAAAGTTTTTGATGGGTTTGACGTATCACTGTTGAGAAAATACATGGCTTACCCAACACATGTGCTCATCTTTGAAGAAGTAGAACTGGATCCTAATCTGTCTTATTGTGAAGAGGCTATCATAATTCTTGATACCAGAGAACAAGTGCAAAGAAACCGGATGACTCGTTTGGTAAAAGTTCTATGGAGAAACCATAAGATGGAAGAGGCAACGTGGGAACCCAAGGAACTTATGATGAAGAACCACCCGAATCCTTTTATGCAGTAATATTCTAGAAATTTTGAGGACGAAATTATTTTAAGAAGGGGATAATATAACACCCCAAGCTTCCATTGTACGTTTCCCTTTGAATAAAACAATAGCTTGTGTTGTACGCAACTTCGAGTTCGAACACACCACAACCAATCAAACTAGCCATTATGAATAGTAATACCCACTTTTTGAAAATATATAAATTTTTTATTTCAAAATGGACTTCATTGTTGGATGTAGAATATCGAAGTTATCTTAGGGTGGATTTTTGGTATTTTTATGAAAACATTCATTTTTTGATGAATAGTGAAAAACACTTTGTTATTATTTAATACTAACTTTTTAATTAAATACTTAATTATCTTATTTGAATTTATTTTTGGTAAAAATAGATACATAATACCTATATAAGTTCAATATTATTCATTGGAGTCATTTTGTAATAATATTAGATATATAAAATTTTATTGAACTTTTTACCATCTTTTACCCACCTCCTATGAGTATTTGAAAATTCGCATAAAACATAATTTTTCTACTTCTGTGAGTTGAATTCCAAAATCCAAGAGACAGTTCATATCAGTAAGAAAAATGTGGTTCAATAAGATAAAAATAAATTTTGGTGAATAGTAACATTTCACTTTTATTTACCATGGTTAAAAGTAAATAGGGTAATTAAGGGTAAAAATGATATTATTATTAACCTAACACATGTCCTAATTCTATTGGATAAGTTTAATTCGACCGAAAACAACCTTAGGAATAAGATATTATCCTTTAGGTCCACTTTTATTATATTAGAACATTTATTTTTATTTTATTTAAAGAATAGTTAAAAGAGTTAAATTCAAAGTTTAATAACTAAAACATTTTTAATATAGGGTTATACATAATATAAATTCGACTATAAATATTAATTAGAAAGATAAAACGATTTCCTACATAATTTTATTTTATTTATAATTTTTAGACATTAAATAATTAAATTTATTTATAACACAATGATGATGCAGTAGTTACATTATTAATGAAAGATTAAAATAATTGATAGTATAAATATCTAAATAAATCTAATTTGAGACTTTTAATGAGTTATACTAATTTTATAGATTAATATGACATTTATTGGTTGATTAAATGAATTTTTTAAAGTAATAATTCTTTTATTAATTTAACAAAAACAAAATACAAAATAGTGTCAAAATTGACATAAAAGAGTTTGTAAAAAAATATCATATTATTAATTGATATTATATTCCTAAAAATCTAAGGTTCACAAAAAGGGCTTTAATAATATTATATATGTCATTAATGTACCACTTGAGTTTCTCTTGAAGTTTATAATAAGTTTATTAACCATATAATATAAAAATACAAAGAGACATGGTAAATGTCAAACTATTTAACTAACAGTTAAATCTAAAAGATAAGGTTAATATAATTACCTAAACCTATCTAAAACATATTGGTTGAGAGGCTTTCCACCCATCCCCACCTTATCTTTTAAATAATTCATTTTTTATCCATTATAAACCGAAAATTATTTTATTATAAAATAATATTTCAAGCTTTTCCTAAAGTGACCATCACCTCTCTTATAAAAGGGAACTTCACCTTTTCTCAAATTCACACCTTAAAAGCCATTTGGATTGGTCAAACCCTGAAGAAATATCCTCTCAATAGTCCTACCTTCATCATAGAGGCCTTATTTTAGTCATAAATATAGCCTAATTATCCCTTTTGATCAAATCAAAAGGTAGAACCTGAGGAAGAGGTAAATATTTTATAATCTCTTTCAAGTTCGTTTCTTCTTCCACTACCTCTTTTTTTGTTCTTTCCATTTTAAAATAATAAATCCAGTATCTTCTATATACTTTGATGTCATTATAAAAATGTTACAACCATATTCATTATTCTATCCATCCTATAAATGACAAAGTCACCATACGTGCGTACGTACGGATTACCGTCTCCACGTTGTGTTGTAGTTTGTTATTCATACACTTCATCATTTGGATGGGTATAATAATTTGAATAAATGATGTAAATAATAAATATAAAAATATAATTATTCATTATATATGATATAAAATCCAATTATATGTGATTATAATATCAAATGAATGATATTTTCGCTCGTGTGTATGTACGGATTACCGTATCCACGAACGCAATGAGATTCAATCCCAATCGTGTCCATTCAAGACTAATTTTCATTTGATGATTAAAAATAATAATTTTTAAAGAATTAATATCATTCTGAATATGAATAAGATACATCATATCCATAAAAAACATTACTTATGTAATTAATCATATAAAGGAAAATGAATCAGTTAACACCTGAAACGATGATACTACTGAAATATCATTAACAACGAAATATTAGAAGATCATATATGATATAATATTAATGTATATGGTTCTTGTATAATTTAATAACAATTATTTCACCATTATATAGGAGGTTAAATTACCCTCGACTAAGTAAAAGTACAAGGTAAGGGTAAATTTCACAATCTTATCCGAGTTTGTTTTACATAAGTATCTACTGGGACCTCTTTATCATCTACATACAAGTTTCTTAAAAATGTATTCCAAGAAATTTTTACTATTTAATAGACTGTGGGTTAAAGTCATTTATACCCTTTTTTACTTTTTATAAAATGGTTTGAAAGGAATCTTTTCATCATTTTCCAAACAAGGTACTTTATGACCTTTTTGACAAAATTAAGGTAAGAATGTTTTTTAACTTATACGGAGGGTGAGGCTATCTTCTGCTATTTTAATATCATCGAAGATTCCCTTATAATTTATAAAAATATTTTCAAAAAAAATGTTTTCTTTTATAATTATATTAATTTTAAATTATTTCAAAATAAAAAGAGATATTTCTCTATAAAAAATTTCATCTCATCTATGTCAATATCCTTTGATGGATTTTAAGTTTATTTGAAGATGATTTATTATGATACAAATCTTCCATATTGTATTGAAGGTTTTGTGATACGTTTGACTATGGATGTGTTATTTTTATACCATTCATGGTTTATGGATAAAGTATTTACATTTTTTATGTTACTTTTAATACGAATGTTTATGTTATGTTTAAACCTTTTCATATGAGGAATGCATTGAACTTAGTAAGTGATAGGTGGAGCCCACTATAGCTCCTCGATGAATCGGTAGGTATCATGAGACAAACTAGTGTCTTGGAAAAAGGCCTTGACAAAATCTTATTTGTAGTCTTGGCACATGGCCTTGACTATGTGGTTATGAAGTCTGGTATTATGCATTCCATCATTATGAAAGTGGCTATTGATATTGCATGTGATTATTCGACTAGTATAATATCCATGTGAATATGTTAATGGAATTACTTGATTTTATCTTTGACATATTATGTAGAAGTTCAAGTTTAAAATTATTTTTTTAGTCTAACATTGCCTGAAATGTTTATTCTTATTTATAAAATTTTCCGCTATATTGTTATCCTTACTGAGCATCTAAGCTCACCCCTTTCTATGTTTTATTTTTCCCTGGATGGGAAGAAGTATATTATGAAAAACCTGCATGGATAGTCTAAAGGATATTAGTGTGGCCTATGAAGACTATTTTGTTGTAGTTTTTAATTTTATAATGTAATGAAAAACATATGAATTTATCTATTATTTCCAAGTCTACTTAACTAAACAGTCTTTCGAGACTTAATCTTTTGTGATCATGCCAATGTTATGTAATAATGCACTGACTCTAGGTAACTAGGGTCGGGGCGTTACATAAAACCCAAATGGAAATAAAATAACTTCAAAACTAAGCATTTTGTGAGATACCTATCAAATAGAAATATCAACCGTGTGAAATCACAACTCAACATAAGTGAAAATAACCACTTAAATCATAATAATGAAAAAAAATTAACATCATTAGAAAAAATATATATATATTTATATATATATATTAATACAAATATTGATACTAATCTTACATATACAACCCTTCCCCCACGTCTATTATTCAAAGATACCATGACTCTATATGACATAAACCAATACACCCATGAAACACTTTGTCACAATGATACTATTTCTCAATAATTAATTCCACAAATGTATTATATTTCTCAATGTCCAACCCAACCCATTCGATAACATGGGATTCCTCATGCAGACACCATAAAATCTTTGAATCATTGAAAATGTTGTGAACTCTCTCTAACTATGGTGGAATTATCAAAATGTAAGACACTTCACTAATTCTCTCCATCACCTTAAAAGGTATAAAAACACAGGGAAATATTACTACCTATGACAAACTTTCAGTACTTATAATTAAGATAAACCTTTAAAAACACATTATTACCAACCTCAAACTCAAAATTCCCCCCTTGTTAAATCTATATAAGAATTTTTTATCAGGAGAGGTCATCTTCAACTATCAAACTATCAAAACATTATTTATCATTTCGTACACCAATTATATACCAATAATAGAAACCCCTATATCATTGGCCTACTACAAAAGTGATTCTCATATTTTTCCATACAATTCCATGAAAGCTTCTATGCCAATAAAAGAATAAGAACTAATATTATAGGAAAAATCAATCTAAGGCAAATTCATTATCTAAGATCCTTTAAAATCAAGGATATAATTATGGATCATGTCTTCCAATGTTTTTGTAACACCCCAACCTGACCTCATTGGCTTAAGGAGCCGTTGAGGGCTACTTGGCCTTAAGTGACGTTATCAAGATGCCAAAGGATAGCAATAAATGTCGTGGGATTCAAGATCAAGTTGGGGAATGATTTTCCCTTAAAAAACCAACCAGACCATCCACTAACAGCCACTATATGATGCATGTCAAATAAATTGGCAAACCATGCATTCCTAAAAGACAAATAAGTTGTTCCACAACACAACTCAAAATCAATACAACCCGACATGTCCACAGAACATCAGAGTACACTATGGAAACTAAACAGCCAAACACCACCAGCCATGACACCACCACACCTCCACACCAATCTCCAAGCTCCAAGCTCCACCAAGGGATCACAAAGCTCCACTAAAGTAGGGTGATGCCTTACCTTTTCCCGCATCATGATACACAACATCTGCAAAGACACCAACGTGCCAAAGAAGGGGGTGATTACTAAAACTCAGTAGGTTTTCCCCAAATGACTTCCCTACACACACCACTACGATAAAAGCGTTGGCACATTTATGTAAAACAATTTATATAAAATAAATCACAACTAAAACCATTTATCAGAAGCCAAACATGCCCTTACCAAGACATCACATCCAACCCAAGCAACCAAGGGAAATCCAAAGCAAACATTCTATAAACCATCTCATCATTTACACGTTAGCACAACAACTTCCTTCTTGCAAAGAAATGCACCACAAATAACCAAACGGTGGGACTTCCGCCCAACCCGTTCACCCATTCACACCAAAACAATAAAAACGGTGGGACTTCCACCCACCCGTTCACCCATTCACAACTAGCGGTACTTCCCGACCACAACCAAATGGTGGGAATTCTGCCCAACCTGTTCACCCATTCACAAATAGCGGTACTTCTCGACCACAACCAAACGGTGGGACTTTCGCCCAACCTGTTCCCCCATTCAAAACTAGAGGTACTTCCCAACCACAACCTAATGGTGGGACTTCCGCCCAACCCGTTCACCCATTCACAACTTTAGGTACTTCCTGACCACTACCCACATGGTGGTTCTTCCAACCACTATCCATCACCCTTTTATAGTGAGACTTCCCACCCACTTCCACACAATATTTAAACCAATAACAACCAATCATATAACCCATAAAGGTCACAACAACATGCAATCAACCAATTCCATTGCATATAAATCCACTTCAATAAATCACCCATTATTGAGAATCATTTTTTATGTCAAACAACATTTTAATAAAACAAAATCTCTATTGAAAACCATTTTTCATCAATCATTTTCCAAAATAAATCTCAACAATCCATTTTAAAACTCCATTTTAAAATCCATAACAATAGCATTTCTCCATGAAACCCCCTTTTCCAAAAAATCCCCAAATTCATTTCCAACCAATTTCGCATAACAAATCACAATTAATTTTCAGCACAAAAATTAACGGTAACAATGAACCACTAGTTATAACCAAGTGGAGTCTGGAGATAATCCACCTACCTTTAAGGTTCCAGAGAAATCGGCCCACGAACAATCGCACCTCAAATCCAGTGAACGCACCATCAAAACCTCTCTAGATCCCCTTCTATAACATTCACAATCCTTCAAATCATAATCCAAGGCAACCAAAACCCTATATCTACACAAAACAATTGTAGATATAGAAAAAAAGAAAGAGGGAAGATCATATCTAGAGGAAAACACAAAGAAACCATGAGAGAAGACTTAACAGGGAGAAATGACCTTTAAAACGCCTTGAAACCCCTTTGAAACTCTTCCAAATTGAGTAGAAGAGCACCCTTAACCCATGATAACCAAAAATCCTATGTGAGGCTCGAGTGTGAGGAAGATTTGAGTGAAATAGGTTAAGCCTGAGGGATTCCAGAACTTATAACCCTAATTTTATGTGGCCGTACAGTTAGCCCGCATAGTTTGGCAAACCGTGCTCTAACCATGTGAACGCTACTGCCTCGGGAGCAAGGGTTTGCACAATTTCCTCACACGGTTTGAAAAACCGTGCGCAGGCCGTTTGAAGCCTATTGTCTCCCTTACACGGTTTCCTACGGAATCCACACGATTTCCACTAACAGTGCTCAAACCGTGCACCCCTTTAAAAGCCTCAAAAACCATCCAAAACCATTCCAAACTCTCCCAACCTCTTTCCAACTCATCCCATGCACTTTAAATACATAAAAATGCATTAAAAAGGCCACATAGCTCAAACCGGGGTGATATAGTTTGGATAGTTTTCTCTATATTCTCATCCATCTGATGATGTAATACATTTCTAAGGTATAATTTAGTGTAGAAATCATGTTTCGACCTAAAGGTGAAACATGGATCTTGGTATAAAATGATCATCCTACAAATTCCATGAATTAATACCACTTATTATTCATTATGTATTGTTAACACATCCATCATAATTGATTCCATAACTTATAATAAATTATTTGACATGGTAAATTGATCTAAAACAACCCACATAGAATCATATCTTCCCAAAATCTGAGGTATCCCCTCACAAAATCTATAAATATTACTTCTAACTTATTTTAGTAAACCTTCAGAGGAAACCAAAATCTAGCTAGCACTCAATGGTCATTAGTAACCCTATAAAAAAATGAGTTAAAAAAATCCTAACACTGATCTCTTCATATTGTCCCACCAAAACTACTATTTTAAAGAACGATATATCTTGGAAATACTAATATTCACTACTAAGCTTGAGCTTTTAAACTCTCTCAATTTATCTTTTTATATGTCTTAGAGACTAAATAGATTCAAATGAATTAACACTCTATTTTCTATATCACACAACCATCCTTATAAAGAATCAACATGAATAATATGACCTCTTCAAATTTAGCTTTAAGGTACCCTTAATGAAATCCTATTACTTTATTTAATAATTTAGAATGTACCGTTATCTATTATAAATATCCTCAACCACTAATTTCTTCAAAATCCTTGTGAAAAGTTGGAAACTACTCCATCATCTTCCAATCATCCCCAACTTCCTAAAAAATTGTTATAAGACCTTTTGATTAAATCATTATACACTACGTTTTCATTTTCTAGTGTATATGAAATATCAAAATTATATTATTGAAGAAACTCTACCCATTTTTTTAATGAATTTTTAAATCACATTTCAATAATATATATAAAATAATTATTATTAGTAAAGAAAAAAATAATTCCTCAAGTAGGTATTTTATCCATAGGTTTAGTAAAAAGACCGTAGATTCCAACTCAAGGTCATGAGTAGACCAATTATTTTCATGAGGTTATAACTTACTAGATATGTATGATATAATTTCTCTCTCTAGATCCAGTACATGCTCCAATC
This sequence comes from Viscum album, assembly GCA_963277665.1. NCBI lineage: Eukaryota > Viridiplantae > Streptophyta > Magnoliopsida > Santalales > Viscaceae > Viscum > Viscum album. The sequence goes on along the minus strand of OY728142.1, from coordinate 508,640,913 downwards.
CGTGATGGTAAGAATCATAGTAAACCTCAAACATTACACCTTCCTCAAATAAGTGAAGGATATATACTCTAACAAAATATTTCATAAATCACTCAAAATAAGATTAACACTTCTATGTTCAAATTAAATCTTGACCCTTATTGGTTAAGTATAACATTGGTACATAAATCTGAAAAAAAATTGTATTAAAACCTCTAGTAGTATCCAGATAATATAATGAACTCCATGCTTTATAGACATTCTTTAACTCCTTCCAAATATATATTACCTCAATATAAGATGGGTCTATAGCTATTCTATGTTGAGAAATAACATTACTAAGGAAATTAACTTTAAAATCTAAGAACATAGAATTCAATATCTTCCCATATAGTTGATGCTAATGAAGGAGTTATAAAACCCTATATAAATAATCAGAATACTTCCCCAAAGTCCTAAAATAAACAAAAATATCATAAAAACACCATGATAAATGATCAAGATAGTTCTGTAATACCCATGAATCCATCCTATAATCACTACTGGTGTATTAATGACTCTGAAAGTCATAATAGTGAAATCAAAATGTCCACAATGAAATTGAAATAAAATTTTCTAGATATATTATTTATACAACCTAATTTGGTGATACCACAATCACAAATATATCTTTAAGAACCAATTATATCTCTTTATTTACTCAAAAATATCACTTAACCTTGGTAATGGATACTAATTTTTCATTTTTTCTTGATTTAATCAGTGATAATCATTACATAACCTCAAACCCCAATTTTTCTTCTTAGTGAAAAGCATTGAGGACCCATTTGAAGATACAATTAGGGGAATAAAACACCTCTTTAACATATCATTGATATGAATATACAATTATCAAATAACACCAATCACTATATGATAAGACACCATTAATGTTAAAGATGTGTTTGGATATAGTTATATGCCAAATTTGATTTACTACCTTGGTGGTAACATTATAATAGCCTTAAAAAACACTTCAGTGATATACTTCACCAGTTAGGAAACTCTTTCCCTTATACCTCATATAAATAAACCATTGATCTTGCAGATTAAGAAATAAGTATTTACATCTTAACCCACTATAACCCTTTCCTATGATTTCTCCCCCAAAAAAACTAAATAACCTCCATTTACACTGGTGAATATTATCCTCTGATGAAAATAAATAAAATCTCACACTATATGGATCCAATCCACACAAGGTATGAAATTATATGGCTACATGTTCAGTATGAATAAGTATCATTTAAAATATCTTCTTATGATCATCAATTCAAAACCCATGAGTCACTTCAACTAACTCTAGTTGATCTCCCAATGGAATGTACAACTCTAGTGGTAGATGAAGTCTCTAAAAAAACTCTAAATCTTTCATTAACTTAGTAATAATAAAATAATGTTATAATTCAGAATAAAATAAAACATATAAAGGATTTTATAAGATATAGATCATACCTCTCACTACCTCAGTTCCATGTAGCTCGTCAAAGTTTATCGTATGAAGTTGACCATGAACAAATCATTTAAAATGTTTCCTTACTTGCCTACTACATTTCCTATGATCATTCCTCTATCTATAATGAATATGAATATTCCTATATTTACCTCTACCACCAACACCCTATATTGGTGGTCTATATGTTTAATGGTAACATTGGGGATGAAACTTCTGAGGTTCGTATTGTGGTTGATAGAATATACCATTTATTGTTACACCATGCTTCAATAAATGACAACACCCCTAATAATATGGGCAAATAAACTACTTATATCCTATACCTATTCATAAATAGTATACTACATAACCTCATACACCTAAGGGTTAGGAAAAGTTGACTCTTGAGAATCATAAAGAAGAAGTCCTACAGAGACCTAAATGCCCTGAAATTAGGGAGCCTTCTTATACAACTCCAATGTGCACCACCCTCTTAAATTTAACATCACATAACACTCCCCTAGTTCAATACAATATTTTCTTAATTATTTCTTCCCTCTTTAGAATATTATAATATGTTTTTAGATCAAAGGGAATAACACACTACTAAATTTCTGGTTAAAATCTTCTAACAAAGTGGGGAAATCTCCACTACTCATCATCCAAAAACTTAAGAGGATATCTAATTATCCTCCTAATGTTCACTCCATATTCACAAACACTAGATGATCCAAAAAATTAGATAATATTTCCTTATGAGGATCCCAATTAAAGGTAAATCTCAAAAACTACTTCCTAAATAGATACCAAAACTAACTCCACTTTATGTATGTGTAACATTTACCTAGATATAAGATCTACCACTATCGAACTACACTATGCTAAAAACTCAATTATAGTTTAATCAAAATATATTTAACTAATTTAATATTATAAAATGATATCTTCACATCATCAAGACACTTATTTTTTAATTTATTTAAAATAGATGCTTCAAAATTTAATAAGTTATGTCATAAGAACTCTCATTGAGTAACTTTCCACGCCTCTATTACTAATGGGTCCACCCTTATAAGAACAACCATCAGTTCCTATTAAACCCTATCTTTCTCAACCACATGATTAAAATATATATGTACCATAACTATAAATACACAAACATCTTTATCCCAGATACAATGTGATTTTCTTACACAACCCCAAAGCAATCAAAAACAATAGCTCAATTCAAAAAAGTTCAATTATCCTGGAAAAATACTATATAATACATAATCCCCACCCTATATAAATATCTCATTGATAACAAACTATCCCATCATAAATGATTAGTGTAAAATAAAAGTTAAAAATTGTAATCAAAGGGGTCATATGATTCCATAGTATGTTTTTTGTTTTTTTCACATACTAGGTTCAAGTAGTATAATAACCTCTCCAACCCATATAATTATAAGTAACGCCTACAAAAAAATCATCTCATAACACTCTATTTGATACCATTAAATCATGACATAACCTTATAATTCTCTCTTTGAACCAAAAGTGATATTAAGAGTGACCCATAAAAGCTTCATTCAGTAGAACGTGGGGTGAAAACTAAAATCAAGGGAATAACAACAAAATAAATGGGTGTATTTATCCATTTTAAGTGTGAATAACCAAATATAAAGGAAACAAATTGACCCTAATTATGAATAATATCTTCTAAAATAAAATTAAACAATTTATACATGATTATATAAACTAAATACCAACCAAAAACACTAACAAAAAATAATGAGGAAAACACTAAGATGTGACTTCACCTACTCTTAGCATGTTCACCAAATTCCCAAACTCACAACATTCATCATTACTCATAATATGATCCTATATGTTTTAAAAAAACAATATATAATAATAGAGTTTGCATACAAGTAGACATGGTAGGTTATTCCACTAACCTCACTCGTGTCCAATGAATATGTTTAATAAAGCCTTAGTGAATGAAATATTTAGATATAATTTAATTGACACAAAAATAACCACATAAATAATATATATATATTCCATCCACCTCTCCATATTAATAATTTACACCAAAAAATAATATCATTATAATCTATCCATACATCTAACAATAGTGGATCTCATCACAATAACCACCTTTCAATATAAAAAGGAAGATACAACTCCAAAAAATAATGACAACTACATGAAAATATAGATATAACGATAACCGTTATATATATAGTTGGAATACAACATCACTCCTTCATATAAACCTATAGGAATATCACATACTATAAAACATATTATCATTAGGGAATACCACATCCCTCCGACCAAAATATGATCTTCCAAAAAAAGGTTAGCACATTTCCATAATATGGTAACAACATCAAGTAAACCAGTTCCACATGAATAATCATATGATGCTAGAATAATCACATCAACTTGAAAAATTCCACAAACAAAATAATTTCCTCATGCCTCTACCTCATCTTGTAAACCATGAAATATCTACATGTCCCATTGTAACCACCGAACCATCATATATAAAACATCTTATGTCAAATATTTTCACCATATACAATTCACAACCTCATACTTACACAAAAATAACTTTGAGAAATTACAACTAATCTCACAATAGTCATAATTATTTGTATATTTATATTCAATATACATAATTATTATATAATTTATCAAAAAAAGCAATGTGATCAATATTTTACCCTATCTCAAGTTATCATTGCTCTATTAAGTTTTTATTATAATAATTTTCATTAAATATTTTTTTATTGACATATACTTAAAATTCAATCTCTAAATTCATGTCTAGGATTATCTTTTTTTAATTATCAAGATAAAAATACATTAAGAATTATCAAATCAACTTGATTATATCAATTAAATCAATACACATAAAAGTAAAGTTGAAACCCCTTTCCTTGAATGAAGCATCAAACAATAGGGCTTCATGGAAGAGACATAAAATTAGATAATGTTGTTGATTCTTTCATCAAACTTATATTATAACATCATGACCGCATGAATCCAAATCTTAAGATATAAAAATGAATGAAAAGAGATACTAAAAAATATTTCTATGGTATTTAGAGTTTGATAGAGATCAAGGGATCCAAACTAATAGAGATATAATTATAGAATTTATAAAACAAATTTTGAATACCACACTATGGTGTGGTGAGGTGCTGATCACATCATGGTAGAACTTGGTCTAACCAAATTCAAAAACATCAGTCTTCATAATAATTATGTCGTAATTAATGTCCTTTAATTTCCTTTTTATAAATATCTTTGAATTATGTCATATAATACCCCACCATGACACCTGAAATGGAAATTTCCATTCTCCCTACGATAGGAAAAAACCCACCAAACTAAGCTCAGAACTGTGACCTCAAAAATGGGATATTTAATTACATAAACCAAAAACCTGACATAAAATTACATTATAACTACTAGAAGTTAGATCTAAATTACCATTCTGTAAAAATATTCAACCATATACAACCACAGGATAACAATGAAAAACTTTAAACCCACAATAACATACTGAGGACACTACCACATCATGGTCTTCTTAAAAATTCAAAAAAAATCAATATTTTCACCACTAAAAACCCTCCAAACTCTCTTCTAACACCTAAAAACACGAAATATAAAAGTAGAGGTCTAGGAAAATATATTCCTCTATGACTATGTTACTTCAAAGGTTTTTATACTGGGGAGATTAAAAATACCCAATATACTTATCCCAACTACTATAATATTATTAGATTTCATGTGCATATAATAAATCATGTGATAGATATTCATCATCAAAATCCACATAATATATCAATCTAGAATATATATATATATACTTAATATGCACTCATTACTCAACATAAGAAAAATAGTACCTGGATATCAAATCTAACACATGTGAGTGCACATGTATGCACACTAGAAATAATTCCCAAATGACACAACCTTACCCATGGCCTGTTTTATATGTTCTCATAAAAAGTGAATAATTACCTATTAGGGTAATAAATAATTATGGAAGATACCCATATAATCACCAATAATTAGAGGTACAAATATAGAGATAAATACAATATTATTTTAGTACGTATAGGATTACACTCTATTGAGTGGTAGGGTTAGTTGGTAGATTCCACTCTATCCTAAAATTAGTTTATAGAGGATAAAACTCCAATGGGAATCGACCCATGAGATATCGCACCCTTATAATCACACTACAATAGATAAATCATAATCAGTAGGAGATCTCAAGCTATGTCATCACTTGGAGGATCACACGCCATTAAGAGGTTGGGTTGGTTAGAAGATCATACTAAATAAAAATATCATTTACTTTATATTATTTATCTAATATCTAATTACAAAGTGTTCTATATCCTTGTAAAATTAATGTTAACTTGGACTTAAATTTATTTTATTAGGAACATTTTGAATAACAATCTTAAAAATTATTCATATTCATTGAATATTCTTTAATAAAAAAATATAAACCCATGACTACTCACATTACTCAAACTATAAGGAATTCTCCATCCATATAATGGAACATCGAATCCAGGATCCAATGCATTCTAAATATCTCTAAAATAATCTACATATATCAATGGGAAGGGAAAAATCCTCCTTAAATACCCATAATGTAATGGAAATTTTCTTCTAATCAACGGGGTTGGACAAAGAAATTAATTGGAATGAATCATGTTCATGATTAAATGATGGATTATGTTATATATATAAATATATTATTCTACCAAATTTCACTATTTCACCATATTTTAAGCTTTTTAAATTAAAATTTAATATTTTTAAATCATTTTAGTAAATTTTACTTATAATTATGATATAATTATCTTTAATTTTAGAATATATTATATCACAAAAAAATATGTGTTTGGGTTAAATATTATTATGCTAAAAATAACTTAAAAATAAATACTAGCCTAGTTCCAAGATATATATCCCCATAAATACTAAAGGTAACGTGGAATAGTTATTCATTAATTTGATGTTTCAGCTAATACGGTTCTTTTAGTGACCTAAAGTTGCTTAAACTTCTCCCACATATGATTTAATTCAAATCATACCTATTGGAATTTGACTTCAAATTGGTATAATTAAAACACTACTAGTGATACCTATTTGCCAATATCAAGAATTTGAGCTTCATATTATTTTTTCTATAATTTAATTACATGGTTTCTTACTTCCTAAAAAAAATCACAGTGATATTACTATCATTTATACACACTTAAAAAGGTTTAATATAGTGGATAATTTAAATGTAATAATATATTGTATAATTTATCCCATTATAATGGGTATGTAATGACTATTTTACACTCACAAATCCCAATAAAGTTTTTAAACCCTATTATTTTAACTAATTAAACATATTTACATAATTTTGAAATTATTTTTTAGACACAATAATTATATAGGACTACAAGATGAGTAAATTACATCTCCTAAGAATGAAATTTAATATAATTTATTTCAAAAAAAATTAATTTAATTAGTTTTTATATATAAATATCTATAATGGTACTATTATTTCATGTAATAAAAAAGTTTTTCATATTATTATTATTCAGGAGACAACATGAAATGTATAACTCAATGCATTACAAATGTAGAATGTAGAACACAATAATAAATAATAAAATCCATGTTAGTTCTTAGTGGATCTACTAAGCTACCACATCCTTGATCAAACATTATTCATCCAATTCTAGATAAAACATGCTTTGAAAATTTGAAAATCATACATGTTTTGTCCATTGATATAATTTCTTTGGACCATGATATAGACTCACCTCTACACAATTGTCATCCCTAGAATACATCACTTTAGATCACTCATGCCTTCATGAACCCCCATAACCCTATTACACATGTGGTAGCACTAGTTCATGTCATGAAAAATAATTTATGTCTCCCTTGATGAATGTACCAACAACTTCACTCATCTTATTATGTAAATAAGGTTCTATCTCAAAGTATAAAACCTTGGTTAATGTTTCATGACCCTGTATATGTTTCCCCTAACCACATAACAAAAAATATTAATGTTGTATCCCATGACTAGGGTCATGGATTAGCATAGATGGCTTGTAAATCCAGTAACTCGGGTCCCTTCACCACACCATTTACCCTTATAAAAACAAAAAGTTTCACTGAAATCACTAGATAATAAATCCTTTTCAGAATAAATCATTTCCCTGGTGAATGAAAATCCTTTGGAAATGTATTAATATCTAGGAAAATAAAACTTTAGTTAAACTAAACCAATACCCTTGATAAATCTTACATCCCATCATACCAAAACTTATCCCTAATGAAAAAAAATTGTGATTTTAAGAAATCATACAAAGTATACCTTGAGTAGGTGATAAATCACATCTCTAGTTGATTGTATATTTTTCATCTAACAGAAAACTCTTACATGAATTCGAGTCAATCAAGATGATATATTATATCTACCTCACACACATACCTCCTTGGGTCAAGCATTATATTTGATAGAGATATTCCTTAAAATGATACATGTTTTCCATATCAGATGTGATGATATGATATATCATATGTATTGTTATACACATATACTATTTGTTATTTTGGAATATTATTTATTATGATATGTGATCTTTTATGTCACTACATTAGATAGATATATCATATGACATATTTACATCCTATAACTCATTAGGAAGATGAATTTAAATTGTTATAATTCGAGTGTCCATTCATGAAAACTAACATGTACATTTAATGTTACATAAGTTGAATTATTGGGAGGAATAAAAATAATATTTATATGATAAATGGATGGTTGGATGAGGGTTAAAGAAGTGTAACTCAAATCTATTCACTTATTTATTGTGATTCTTGGGTAAATGCATGGCACTCAAGGAGAATCCTTAAGGGATATATAAAGGGAAAGTTAGCTTGATATGTTTATCATTCATGACTGTCTTTGCCACTATTATATTCTCATTTTAAGTTCTCTTCATTATCATCCCTTTTATACCTATGATACTATAATATCATGAGATTGAGGAGGATATTTCCTATTTTATGGGTGGTTAAATTTCTACCCATGGATACCCCAAATGGAGATTCAACTAACGCTTAGAGATATTCATCAATAATGTGGATGAAGACTATAGTTACATCTCTTTAGTGAAAGGTTCAGGTTATTTTTTATATTTATGTATGATTTTGGTTTCAATTATGGTAATTATTATGTTATTGGGTTTCTATTTGTTTCTACTAAGTTGATTATGTGTTAATCAATCCTTAGAAATCAAACAGTTGTATCATATCTTTACCATGTCATTTGATTCTTGAAATCATGTTTAAAATAATTTTTTGGATATTATTTTTTATTTATTATTCTATATCATATAATATGATTGAATTTTTGTATTTTGTTAGTTCTTATGATATCATATATCTTAAAATTAAACTTTTTCATTCCATATAATATGGGATATCATTGTCAGTGAAAAGGTAAAAATTCTTTAGTTTCATCATATCCCTAGAATATGATTTGGAGGGTCATATAGTACAATATAACCATTTTTAATTCTTCATTTGTCCATAAAAAATCATTGTATTTATCTTATAATAAAATGATATATCGTATAATAAAAAACCCCAATAGAAAAGGATTATATCATAGGTTAGTCATAAAACATGATATAGGTATTATTGTAGTTTTTGATATATTGATATCATAAAAGATGATAGATGATACTAGATTATAAATCTTATGACATGAAATAACCAATCATAAGGTGTGAGAACACTTTTGAATTGAATAGTGTACTATAATATAATGTATATCAGTATATACAATATAACTATATTTTAAAAAATAAAATTTTAATTATGAATTGATTTATCTGGTTTATAAAATGTTTATAATTCATTAAAAGATATATATTTTGATTTTAAAATTCATAAATTTTTTTATAAAATAATTATTTATAAATTGTTTATTATATTACTCTAATATAATGACACACTCCAGTGTCCTATGAAGTGATATAGGGACCTCAGGCATTCCTCCTTATACACTAGAGGCTAAAAAATAATAGTGAGGGTCAATAGTGATACCATGTGATGACTACATCATCATATCAGAGTGAACAATAATAGTAAAAATATCTTAAAACATTCATAAGAATAATAAAAGTATGCATAATCAATAAACAAGAATCATTCTATAACAAATGAGATGTGGAATTGTAACACCCCAAGCTTCCATGGTACATTTCCCTTTGAATAATCAATAGCGTTCATTATACGCAACTTTGAGATTCTAACACACCGCAACCAATCAAACTAGTCATTATGAATAGTAATGCCCACTTTTTGAAATTTTATAAATTTTATCTTTCAAAATGGACTTCATTATTGGATTCAGAATATCGAAATTAGCTTCAAGTGAATTTTTGGTATTTTTTTGAAAACATCCAATTTTTTATGAATAGTGAAAAAACACTGCGTTATTGGTTAAAATGTACTTTTTATTTAAATAATTAGTTATTTTATTTAAATTTATTTTAGGTCAAAATAGATACATAATACATATATATGTTCAACGTAAATCATTGGAGACATAATACATATATATTTTAATTTAACACATGTCCTAATTCTATTAGATAAGTGTAATTCAACAAAAAAAACCTTAGGAATAAAATATGATCCCCTTTGGTCCACTTGGATTAGATTAAGACATTTATAATTATTTTATTTATAGAAGAGTTAAAAGAGTTAAAATAAAAGTTTAATAACTAAACCATTATTAATATAGGGTTATACATAAGATAAATTTGACTATAAATATTCATTAGAAATAAAAAAAGATTTCCTACATAATGGTATTTTATATTTAATTTTTAGACATTAAATAATTAAATTTATTTATGACATAATGATGATACAGTAATTACCTAATTAATGAAAGATTAAAATAATTAATATTATAAATATCCAAATAAATATAATTTTGTACTTTTAACAAATTCCATTAATTTTATAGGTTAATATGACATTTTACGGTGGATTAAATGAATTTTTTTCGAAGTTATAATGTTTTTATGAATTTAACAAAAACAAAATACTAAATAGTTTCAAAATTGACATAAAATAGTTTTTAAAACAAATATTATATTATTAATTGATATTCTATTGCTAAAAATATAAGGTTTGTCCAGAGGTCTTAAATAATATTATATATGTCATTAATGAACCACTTGAGGTTCTCATAGAAGTTTAAAGTAAGTTTATTATCCATATAATATAAAAATACAAAGAGATATACTAAATGTCAAACTATTTAACTAAGAGTTAAATCTAAAAGATAAGGTAAATATGATGGCCAAAACCTGTATAAAACCTATTGGTTGATATTTTTTCGACTCATCCCTACCTTATCCTTTAAATAATTCATTTTGGAGCCATTAGAAACCGAAAATTATTTTATTATAAAATAATATTTCAAGCTTTTCCTAAAGTGACCCTCACCTCTCTTATAAAAGGGCATGTCACCTTCTCTCAAATTCACACCTTCAATGCCATTTTGATTGGCCATCCCCTACCCAAATATTCTCTCAACTGTACTCCCTTCATCCTAGAGGCCTTCCATTAGTCAGAAAGCCAAACTAAGGAGCCCTTTTGATCAAATCCAATGGAAGGACCCGAAGATAAGGTAAATATTTCATCACCTATTTCAAGTTCTTTTCTTCTTCCACTTTTTATTTCTTTGTTGTTTACATTGTAAAACAATAAATCCATTATCTTCTATATACAATGATGCTATTATAAAAATGGTACAACTATATTCATTATTTTATCCATCCTATAAATGAAAAAGTCACCATACGTGTGTTCATACGGATTACCGTCTCCACATCATGGTGTAGTTTGTTATTCAAACACTTTATCATTTGGATGGTTAAAATAATGTGTAAAAATGATGTAAATAATAAATATAAAATGATAATAATTATTTATATGTGATATAACATCCAATTATATATGATTTTAATATCAAAATAATGATATTGTCGCTCGTGCGTACATACAGATTACCGTCTCCATGAACTCAATGATATTCATTCCCCATCGTATCTATTCAAGACTAATTTTCATTTCATGATTAAAAAAAAATTTAAACACTTTATATCATTTTTAATATTAATAAGTTAAATCCTATACATTAAAAACATTACTTATGTAATAAAGCAGATAAAGGAAAATGAATCAGTTAACACCCAAAATGATGATAATACTAAAATATCATTAAAAAAGCAATATTAGAATGTCATATATGATATCATATTAATATATATGGTTCTTGTATAATTTAATATAAATTATTTCAGAATTATATAGAATTTTAACCTACCCCCTACCAAGTAAAATTAAAAGGTAAGGTCTAATTTCACAATCTCTTTATTTTCCGAGGTTGTTTTTACGTAAGTATCTACTGGGACCTCTTTATCATCCACATCCATGTTTCTTAAAAAGGTATTCAAAAACATTTTTACTATTTTCTAAACTATAGGTTAAATTCATTTATACCCTTTTTGGAATTTTTTATAAAATGGTTTGAAAGGAATCATTTCTTCATTTTCCAAACAAGGTACTTTATAACATTTTCGACAAAATTAATGTAAGAATGTTTTTTTAACTTATACGGTGGGTGCGGCTATTTTCCACCATTATAACATTGTTTTAGCTTATCTTACAATATTATAAGAATATTTTCAAAATAAATGTTTTCTTTTATAATTATATTACTTTTAAATGATTTTAAAATATAAAGAGATATTTCTCTTAAAAAAGTTTTGATTTTATCTATGTCAACATCCTTTGATGGATTTTAAGCTTATTTGAAGTTGATTTATTATAATAAAAAACTTCTATATTGTATTGAAGGTTTTATGATATGTTTGACTGTGGATGTGTTATTTTTATACCATTCATGGTTTATGGATAAAGTATTGGCATTTCGTATGCTAGTTTTAATATAAATGTTTATGTTATGTTTAAACCTTTTCATATGAGGAATGAATTACACTTAATAAGTGATGGGTGGAGCCTGCTATAGCTCCGAGATTCATTGGTAGGTCTCATGAGACAAAATAGTGTCTTGGAACAAGGCCTTTACAAAATATTATTTTTAGTCTTGGCATAAGGCCATGACTATGTGGTTATGAAGTCTGGAATTATGCATTCCATCTTTATAAAAGTTGCTATTGATATTGCATGTGATTATTCGACTAGTAGAATATCCATGTCAATAAGTAAATTTCATTATTTGATTTTTATCTTTTCAATATTATACTGAAGTTCAAGTTTAAAAGGTTGTTGTTTTAGTATTACATTTCTTTAAATGTTTATGCTTATTTATTAATGTTTCTGCTATATTTTTGTCCTTACTGAGCATTTGAGCTCACCCCTTTATATGTTTTATTTTTTCCAGGATGTGAAGAAGTATATTATGACTGACCTGCAATTATAGTATAAGGGATATGAGTGTGACCTATGGATACTATGTTGTTTTAGTTTTTCATTTTATAATGTAATGTAAAACTTATGAATGTATCTAGTATTTCCAAGGATACTAAACTAATCAGTCTTTCGAGACTTGGTCTTTTGTGATCATGCCAATGTTATGTAATAATGCACTGACTCTAGGTAAATAGGGTCAGGGTGTTACAGTTGGTTTCAAAGGAAGAATAGTACAAACCTTGGAAGCTAGATTTTGAAAAACTCTAATTAGAGAACATTACCCCAAGATAGACTTTGAGGGTTGGTATAGAAGATCTTCCTACAATTTTGGTACTATAGATATTTTGTGAGTTTTCCAAGAAATACATCCCTGTCTGGATATGAGTAGGTAGAGGTAGCTCTGGAATAGATGTTACTAGGGGTAAAACCTGAAAACACAACTTTGACCTAGACTTGAAAGGGAATCGGTTCATGACAACGGGCATTGCTGCACTCTTTTTTACGACACTCCCAGGAAATATGCTTAGAATAATTCTCATTTTCTTTACAAACCATTATGAAGGGTTTATGACTATATACTTTCTCAATGAAAACATTTTTATGATTATGGATTATATCCATAAATTATTCAATTTATGTTAAGTGTTTTACAAGTTTGGAGTTATGTATTGTGATTCATAAACTAATCTATTGTATGCCATTGTTTAGAAATGAAACCTAGTGGAAGGAATGAAAACCATATCAATGCACATAATCTGTGTAGGGATTTCCCTCTTACTTAAGATAATTATAGTGGAGCTGGTGAAGCAATTGGTGATAATAAGCTTATCACCAAACTAGGATAACTCACTCAAGTTATGAATAATAACCTTACTCGTATAGCTACCCTGATCCAAAATGCAGAGGATCAATGTTAGACTTCTTAATGAGGCAACAAGAACCAACATTCAATGGGAGTACAAATCCATTAGTAGTTGAGAAATGGATAAATTCTATAGAGAAAATATTTCATGCTTTGGGGAGTAGGGAAAGGGAAAAAGTTGTCATGGCAGTTTATCGCCTCACAGGAGATACAGAACAATAGTGGTCATTGATTCAAAACAAAAAGGAAGATGATGAAGTATCAAATATGGAATATAGATAGTTTAAAGATATTTTCTTAGAAAAATACTTGCCTCATGACCGTCGAGCCGATATGGAAAGACAATTTCTGAGTCTGAGGCAAAAAGAGGATGAGAATGTTGCAAATTATGAGGCTATCTTTACAAGGTTAGCAAGGAATGCTGCAGATTATATATATAACCTAAGATTTAATATTTATAATTTATTTTATGGGATAAAACCATTTCTCCATCGAGCATTAGTCTCACAATCTTTATCGTCGTACGAAGATATTGTATCATGTGCTATCAAGACATAAAAATAATTCTCTAAGTCTTACGACCTTAAAACAAAGAAGGAAAAGAAGAGATATATTGAATACTATGGAAATGAAAATAAGGGGAAGAAGGGAAAAGTTGTATATCCATCATGTGGTAAATGTGGGAAGAAACACCCTTGTTCATGCCTGAATGGAATGGGAGTCTGTTATAACTGTGGTGAAAAAGGCCACCAAGATCATGATTGCAAGGGGAAGAAATAGGTTGTTGAATGCAACAATTATATAGAAAAGGGGAATTATGGAAATTAATTTTCTAACCACCAAGATAACTTACCTCAGAAAAGGCCAAGGAATCAAGTCCAAGCTTATGCGTCCACTACTTATGAGTTTGAAGCTCCGAAAGACTTGGTGGCAGGTAATTTAATGGTTTCCTCAAGTTTAGCCATTTCTTTATTGGATTCTGGATCATCTCATTGTTTCGTATCATCCCAGTTTGCTAAGAAAATTTGATATTTTTAATTTTACTTAATAAGGGAGTTGTCTGTCAAAACACCTAAGGGAAGTATCATCGTAACAAATTTTTGTGAATCAGTTCCCATTAGGAAATATAAATGTTCTTTATCTGTTGATCTCATCACCATACCCATGATTTAATTTGATATAATCCTTGGTATGGATTGGATTTCAGACCATGATGTGAAAAATTATTTTAAGAAGAATGATGTTACAATTTTAGATGATGATAAGTAGAACCTAGTCTTTAGAGCAAAAACGTCACCACCTGATGCTTATCTAGATCCACCCCCAGTAGCTCTACTAAATTCAATTATTGGGGAGGAATAGAATGAAATAATTATGGGAGATGAAAAGAATTTTCGAATAGAGGACACACCTATTGTGCCAGAATATGTTGTTGTGTTTCTAGAGGATTTACCTAGACATCCTCCAGAACGAGAAATTGAGTTTTCCATTGATTTAATTCTTGGTTTAAGACCCATATCAAATACCCCTTATAGAATGGACATTGTGGAATTAGTGTAACTAAAGAAACAACTAGAAGAATTGAGAAATAAGGGATTTATTCTCCCTAGTGTTTCTCTATGGGGAGCCCATGTCCTTTTTGTTAAGAATAAAGATGGATCTATGAGGTTGTGCATTGACTACAGGGAGATCAATGCTAAAACAATAAAGAACATGTATCACCTACCTAGAATTTATGATTTATTCAACCAACATCATGGAGCTCAATATTTTTCAAAGATTGAACTTTGATCTGGATATCATTAGTTTTGTGTGAAGAAGGAAGACATTCCAAAAACAGCGTTTCAAACCATGTACGGGCATTACAAGTTTATAGTAATGCCTTTTGGGATGACTAATGCACCCTTTTTTCATGGATCTAATGAACACAATTTTCTTGGAATATCTTGATGACTTTGTAGTAGTATTTATTGATGATATCCTATTATACTCCAAAAGCTATAAAGATCATGAAAATCACTAGCGCGCCATTCTGAAAACCCTTAGAAGAAATGAATTGTACAAGAAATTTAACAAGTTTGAATTCAGGTATCAAGAGATTTCTTGTCTTGGCCATATTTTCTCTAAGTATGGAATATCTATTGATCCTTCAAAGACCAAGGCAATCCATGAATGGCCAGAACTGATGATTATAACTGAGGTACGCAGTTTTATTGGTTTAGCAGGTTATTATCAGCATTTTGTCCAGAATTTTACCCGATTGGCTAACCTATTAACCAAGCTCACACGTAAAGGGGTTAAATTTGTTTGGACAAAAGAGTGTGAATAATGTTTTGGAGAATTTAAGAGAAGATTATTCAATGCTATTATCATGACTCTGTCATCGGGGAATGATGGTTTTTTTATTTATAGTGATGCATTAAAGAAATGACTTGGATGTGTCCTTATGCAGAATGATAGAGTTACTGATTATGCATCATGACAGCTAAAAATTCATGAGCAAAACTTCCTACTCATTATCTTGAGTTATAAGTTGTAATCTTTGCTTTGAAGATATAGAGACACTATCTCTATGGTAAAAATGTGAGATATATACTGATCACCACATTTTGAAGAATATTTTCTCACAAAAAGAACTCGACATGAGAAAAAGGAGATGGCTCTAACTACTCAAGGATTATGATTGCACAATACACTAACACTAAGAAAAGGAAAATAAGGTGGCAGATGTTTTGATCAGAATGGATCATGGAGTTTTGAAGAAGATGAGAGTTGAACGGGATCCTATTTTCATGGATCTAATTAAAATGAATATGGGAATAATCATGGAAGGTGAAATATCAATACTATTTCAAATGGTTTCCAAATCATCTTTACTAGAAAGGATAAAGAGTTCTGAGACTAGTTTTGTGGAGTTTCAAAATAAGATTAAAGCTATGAATGATGTGAGATTGAGTGACTTCATATATGAAGATGGGATTTTGAATTTTGGGAAGATACTTTGTGTTCCCGATATACCAGATCTAAAAAGGGAATTGTTAGATGATGCTCGTAGCTCCAATTTCTCTATACACTCTGGAAGCACCAAGATGTATAGATATTTGAAGAAACATTTTTGGTGGGACAACATGAAGAGGGAGATTACTGTTTATGTGTCATGATATATGGTTTGTCAACAAGTGAAATCTGGAAGGCAACAGCCTGGAGGATTCATGCAACCTCTTCCCATACCTGAGTGGAAATGGGATAATATTATGATGGACTTTGTCATGGGGCTACCAAATACTCCTATAAGTAATGATGCAATATTGGTCATTGTTGATCGTCTTACCAATTCAGAACATTTTCTTGTTGTAAGTGAGATTTACCACTTGAACGTATGGAAATACTATATATTAATAATGTTGTAAGACTTCATGGAGTACCCTTATCGATTGTTTCTGATCATGATCCCCATTTTACATCAAGATTCGGGAAAATTATTCAGAAATCCCTAGATACTGAGCTTCGTTTGAGCACTGCCTACCACCCTCAAACTGATGTACAATCAGAACAGACTACTCAATCCTTATAATACATGTTGAGATATTTCTCACTTCACTTTCAATGTATGTGGGATCAATATTTACCTCTGGTAGAATCTTCCTATAACAATAGCTTCTATTCAAGTATTCAGATGGAACCATATTAAGCGTTATATGGAAAGAGATGTCGCACACCAATTTGTTGGGATGATGTTGGTGAAAGAAAACTCGTAGGCCCAGAAAATGTTAAGGAAACAATGGAAATGGTGAAGGTTATCCAAACCCACATCAAAGCAGCCCAAAGTAGGAAAAAGAGCTAAGCCGATAACCGAATGATGGATTTGGAATTTCAAGTAGGAGACCAAGTTTTCTTGAAGGTATCTCCATGGAAGGGTGTTATACATTTTGTTAAAAAGGGTAAATTGAGTCCTAGGTACATCAGACCTTTCAAAAGTCTAGAACGAATTGGAGTTGTAGATTATCGTTTGGTGATGCCTCCAAGTATCTCCAAAGTTCATGATGTATTTCATGTATAACTGTTGAGAAAATTCATGCCTGACCCAACACATGTACTCACCTGTGAGGAAATTGAACTGGAACCTGATCTTTCTTATTGTGAAGAGCATGTTAAAATTCTTGATACAAGAGAACAAGTTCTAAGAAACTAGACAACTCGTCTAGTAAAAGTTCTATAGAGAAACCATAAGATAGAAGAGGCAACGTGGGAACCAGAGGAACTTATGATGAAGAACCACATGAATCTTTTTGTGCAGTAGTGTTGTAGAAATTTCTAGGATGAAATTATTCAAATGAGGGTAGAATGTAACACCCTAAACTTCTATTATACGTTTCCCTTTAAATAATTCAATAGCTTTCATTGTACGCAACTTTGAGATTCTAACACACTACGACCAATCAAACTAGCCGTTATGAATAGTAATACCCACATTTTGAAATTTTATAAATTTTATCTTTCAAAATGGACTTCATTTTTGTATTCGAAAAATCGAAATTATCTTAGGGTGAATTTTTGGTATTTTTCTGAAAACTTTCAACTTTGATGAATAGTGAAAAAACACTGCATTATTGGTTAAATAAGAAATTTTATTTAATTAATTTTTTAGGTTATTTTAATTTATTTTTGGTCAAAATAGATATATAATACATATACATGGTCAACATAAATCAATGGAGTAATTTTATAATAAGTTTAGATATATAAAATTTTATCGAACTATTTCCTGCCATTTACCCACCTCCCTGGAGCATTTACAAATTTGTATAAAACATAATTTTACCGCTTCTGTGAGTTGAATTTAAAAAATCCAAGAAACATGGTTTATATCAGTAAGTAAAATGTGGTTCAATAAGATGAAAAAAAATTGAATAGTAACTTTTTACTGTTATTTACCACTATTAAAAGTAAATACGGTAATTAAGGGTAAAAATTATATCATAATTACCATAACACATGTCATAATTATATTTGATAAGTTTAATTCGACCAAAAACAACCTTATTATTAAAATATGATCCCCTTTCGTCTACTTGGATTAGATTAGGACATTTATTATTATTTTATTTAAAGAAGAGTTAAAAGAGTTAAAATAAATGTTTTATAACTACACCATTTTTAATATAGGGTTATACATAAGATAAATTAGACTATAAATATTAATTATAAAGATAAAAATATTTCCTACATAATGGTATTTTATTTTTAACTTTTAGTCATTAAATAATTAAACTTATTAAGGACATAATGATGATGCAGTAATTACCTTATTAATGAAAGATTAAAAAATTGATAATATAAATATCCAAATAAATATAATTTGAGACTTTTGATGAATTAAATTAATTTTATAGGTTGATATGACATATTAGGGTTGATTAAATGAATTTTTTTTAAGTAATAATGTTGTTATAAATTTAACAAAAACAAAATACCAAACAGTGTCAAGATTGACATAAAAGAGTTTTTAAAACAAATATTTTATTATTAATTGATATTATATTCCTAAAAATATAAGGTTCAGACAAAGGTCTTAAATAATATTATATATGTCATTAATGAACCACTTGAGGATCTCTTGGAAGTTGATATAATGTTTATTAACCATATAATATAAAAATACAATGATACATGGTAAATGTCAAACTATTTAACTAAGAGTTAAATCTAAAAGATAAGGTTGATATTATAACCTAAACATGTATAAAACCTATTTTTTGAGAGTTTTTCCACCCATCCCCACCTTATACTTTAAATAATTCATTTTAGATCCATTAGAAACCAAAAATTATTTTATTATAAAATAATATTTTAATTTTTTCCTAAAGTGACCCTCACCTCTCTTATAAAAGGACATTTCCTCTTATCTCAAATTCACACCTTCAAAGCTATTTGGCTCGGCAAAACTCTGCACAAATATCCTATCAACTATCCTCCCTTAATCCTAGAGGAATTCCTTTAGTTAGAAAGCCAACCTAAAGATCCCTTTTGATCAAATCAAAAGGAAGAACCCAAAGAAAAGGTAAATATTTCATCACCTCTTTCAAGTTCTTTTCATCTTCCACTTCCTCTTTCTTTGTTTTTTCCATTCTAAAATAATAAATCCTGTATCTTCTATATACTATGATGTTATTAAAAAATGTTACAACCATATTCATTATTCTATCCATCCTATAAATGACAAATTCACCATACGTTCATACGTACGGATTACCGTCTCCACGTCATGGTGTAGTGTGTTATTCAAACACTTCATCATTTGGATGGGTATAATAATGATTATAAATGTTGTAAATAATAAATATAACATATAATTATTCTGTATATGTGATATACCATCCAATTATAAATGATTTTAATATCAAAATAATGATATTTTCGCTCGTGCGAATGTACGGATTACTGTCTCCACGAACGCGATTAGATTCATTCTACATCGTATCCATTCAAGAATAATTTTCTTTTGATGATTAAAAATAAAGTTTAAAGACTTAATATAAATATTAATATGAATAATATACATCCTATCCATAAAAAACATTACTTACATAACAAATAATATAAATAAAAATGAATCAGTTAACACCCGAAATGATGATACTACTGAAATATCATTAACAAAGCATTATTAGAAGATAATATATGATATAATATTAACATATATGGTTGTTTTATAATTTAATAACAATTATTTGACCATTATACAGGAGTTTAACCTACCCACAATCAAGGAAAAGTACAGGATAAGGGTTAATTTCACAATCTCTTTATTATCTGAAGTTGTTTTTACGTAAGTATCTACTGGGACCTCTTTATCATCCACATCCATGTTTCTTAAAAATGTATTCCAAATAATTTTTAATATTTACTATACTATGGGGTAAATTCATTTATACCATTGTTTTACTTTTTATAAAATGGTTTTAAAGGAATATTTTTTTCTTTTTCTAAACAAGGTACATTTTGACCTTTTTGACAAAATTAAGGTAAGAATGTTTTTTAACTTATACGGTGCGTTATTTTCTGTCGTTATAACATCGTCGAAGCTTCCCTTACATGATTATAAGAATATTTTCAAAATAATTTTTTTTAAATTATAATTATATGACATTTAAATGATTTCAAAATAGAATGATATATTTCTCTTAAAAAAATATTTGATTTCATCTATGTCAACATCCTTTGATGGATTTTAAACTTATTTGAAGTTGATTTATTATGATACAAAACTTACATGTTGTATTGAAGGTTTTGTGATATGTTTAACTATGTATGTTTTATTTTTATACCATTCATGGTTTATGGATAAATTATTGACATTTCATATGCTATTTTTAATATGAATGTTTATGTTATGTTTTAACTTTTTCATATGAAGAATGCATTGGACTTAGTAAGTGACGGGTGGAGCCTGTTATTGCTCCTCGATGTATCGATAGGTCTCATGAGAAAAACTATTGTCTTGTCATATGTACTTGAAAAAATATTATTTTTAGTCTTCGCACAAGGCCTTGACTAAGTGGTTATGAGTTCTGGTATTATGCATTCTATCATTATGAAAGTGGCTATTCATATTGCATGTGATTGTTCGACTAGTAGAATATCTATGTGAATAAGTAAATGGAATTATTTGATTTTATCTTTTCCATATTACACTGAAGTTAATGTTTAAAAGGATTTTTTTCAGTCTTACATTGCCTTATATGTTTATGCTTATTTATGAAAGTTTCCACTACATTGTTATCCTTACTGAGCATCTGAGCTCACCCCTTTCTATGTTTTATTTTTCCTAGGATGCGAAGAAGTATATTATGACTGACCAACAGGGATAGTATAAGGGATATTAGTGTGACCTATGGAGACAATGTTGTTGTAGTTTTTAATTTTATAATGTAATGTAAAACATATGAATGTGTCTAGTATTTCCAAGGCTACTAAAATAATCAGTCTTTCGAGACTTGATCTTTTGTGATCATGCCAATGTTATGTAATAATGCACCGACTATGGGTAACTAGGGTCAGGGCATTACAGGAAGCATATCATCAAACATCTCAACTAGTATACCACTTGGCTGACTACATATATAGTATAAAAAATGTAAAATACAAGGAGGCACAACTTGATTCTTCAATCAACACCACATCCTGGTCTCCAGAATGCATCTGATCTATATCACTTGATCATGAAACATTAGTCCTCTAATATACCTGAACCTGTGATCCTAAGATATTTTATGGTACTAAAGTTCTATGGGTGCCTAGAAAATCTTGGAGAATAGCTCAGTAGGGAATGTCCCAAAGTTTCCATATGATGATATATTATTTCCAAGTAGGGTTTTCGCATGCCCCTGAGTTTCTAAATGATGATACTTACATAGGAAGACCTCACTATTTAAAATATTAGGTTGGTAAGTGGCCAAGTGTTACATGATCAAGCTGGAGTGGCTCAATAGGTATTTGGAGGTCAGGATGAGGTGAGGCTCATGGATGTTTTTAGATCCTCTTGTATTTTATTCTTTTATTTATTTTGTATATATAATTGGCCATGTGGGTGATTAGTTGGGATATATAACTATATTCCACCATGTTTCATTTTCATATAACATGATTCTTGTTTATTGATTATACTTCCTATAATTTCTTATTATTATGGATGTTTCTTTGGTATTTTCCCACCATTATTACTCTGATATGAGAGTATAGTCTCCACACAGTAACTCCTTAGACCATCATTTCTATTCAATGGCCTCTAAAATATAAGAATTAATGCCTATGGTCTTGTAGCATCATTGGTCTTGACACTATTGATTTCCCCAAGTCTAGGGTGTTACATTTATAATTAACTAATCTTTATTAAAAATTTATTAATTAAATATCCATAATATTTATTTTTAATACGAAAATACCCTTTTCATACTATATAGAATGACTTATAATTTGGATATAAATGGTTTATATGGAAATCATAATTATAATTTAATAATTTTTTATAAATTAAAAAATAATTCAAAAATAAAGAGATTTATATTTCATATTATGACTTGTTTATAATAATTGATTTTAAATGTTCAAATTAAATGCCTTATTTGAGAAATTATTTAAACCATATCAAAAGTAGTTTTGATAATTCATATGATCAAGGTTTGAATAATATTAAATATTTGATATCAAGATTGTAAAAATTGTTTACATAATAGATATAAAATATAGAAAGTTTATATTTCATATAAAATAATATATTTAATTTAAATTTAATATAATGAATAAGATGAATGTGTTTGTATTCAATGTAAATAAACTTTTTTTGTATTTAATTATAAAATTGACAAAATGGAAGGGTTTGTTATAATTTTTTTATAATTTTCTTTAATTAGGATGTTTTTATAAATAGTTTATCCCATGTTTAAAAATATGAATTATTTTTTTAATTCATTCCCTAATTTATTCATAAATCACTACGGGAAAAAAGGGCATTTGCGACGGGTTATTTGCGACGGGAATAAATCCCGTCGAAAATAGTCCTGTTCAAACCTTATTTGCGACGGGGTTATTTGCCCGTCGCAAATAAGTAGCCTTTTGCGATGGGACAGCTTTCCCCGTCGCAAAAGGACTGGCGCGGTTTGCGCGCCAAATCGCGGGAAACTTATTTGCGACGGGGGAATATTCCCGTCGCAAATAACCGGCGGCGGTAAAAGGTATTTACGACGGGAATATTCCCCCGTCGCAAATAGTATGTCGGCAGGTGGTTATTTGCGACGGGTCCCGTCGCAAATAACTATTTACCCGTTGACCGTAATAAATGTTGGCTAAGGTATTTGCGACGGGTATCTCGTCGCAAATGGGCCCGTCGCAAATAATCTAACCTATAAATACCCCCATCCGTTTTTTCATTTCATTCTCATTCTCTATCTTCTCCTTCTCTCAAAATTATATTTCTAGAGTTCAGTTTTTTTCCAGTTTAATTTTTTTCTCCAGAGCTGATATTAAAGTTTTGAAGAACGATCAGAGCAGATAAATTTTCAAGGTATTTATGTTCATTTTAATTTAATATTTATTTTTAATTTTTTATTAGTTTCAATTATTCTTAATTAGTTGTAATTTAATTATGTTTACATTGTTTTATTACTTAATAAATTTAAATTATTAGTATTGTTCATAGTTAATGGTAATTAGGAATAATTAGTAATAATTTTTAATAATTAAGAATAAATATTAATAATTAGTAATAAATATCAATAATTAGGAATAATAACATTATTACATTATTAGTCTATTTTATTATTAATATTAAAATAATATAATTTTTTATATATATACAATTCTCTTTTCATCTGTGTGTTTGCTGTCTTCACATGTATTATTTGTATGTGGAGATAGAAAACGCACAGATGAAAGGAGAATTGTATATAAATTAGAAAATTATATTATTTTAATATTAATAATAAAATATATTAATAATGTTATTATTTGTAATTATTGGTAATTATTCCTAATTATTGATAATTATTCATTTAATTACTAATAATTAGGAACAATTATCAATAATTATCAATAATTAAGAATAATTAGTAATAATTAGTAATAATTACCAATAATTAGTAATAATTAGTAATAATTATCAATAATTAGTAATAATTACCAATAATTAGTAATAATTACCAATAAGTAGTAATAATTACCAATAATTAGTAATATTTACCAATAATTTGGAATAATTACCAATAATTAACAATAATTAGTAATAATTAGTAATAATTATCAATAATTACAAATAATTAGTAATAATTAGAAATAATTACCAATAATTACCAATAATTAGTAATAATTAGTAATAATTAGGAATAATTAGTAATAATTAGGAATAATTAGTAATAATTAGTAATAATTAGTAATAATTAATAATAATTAGTAATAATTAGTAATAATTAGTAATAATTAGTAATAATTAGTAATAATTAGTAATAATTAGGAATAATTAGGAATAATTAGTAACAATTAGGAATAATTAGGAATAATTAGGAATAATTACCAATAATTACCAATAATTACCAATAATTACCAATAATTACCAATAATTACCAATAATTAGTAATAATTAGCTATAATTACCAAAAATTAGGAAAAATTAGGAAAAATTAGGAAAAATTACCAATAATTAGTAATAATTAGTAATAATTAGTAATAATTACCAATAATTAGTATTAATTACCAATAATTAGTAATAATTACCTATAATTAGTATTAATTACCAATAATTAGTATTAATTACCAATAATTAGTAATAATTACCAATAATTAGTAAGAATTAGGAATAATTACCAATAATTAGTAATAATTACCAATAATTAGTAATAATTAGTAATAATTACCAATAATTAGTAATAATTACCAATAATTAGTAATAATTAGTAATAATTAACAATAATTAGTAATAATTACCAATAATTACCAATAATTAGTAATAATTAACAATACTTACCAATAATTAACAATAATTGCCAATAATTACCAATAATTGCCAATAATTACCAATAATTAGTAATAATTGACAATAATTACCAATAATTACCAATAATTGCCAATAATTAGTAATAATTGCCAATAATTACCAATAATTGGTAATAATTACTAATAATTCCCAATAATTAGTAATAATTAATAAAAAATATTAATAATTACCAATAATTAGTAATAATTATTAATAATTAGTAATAATTACTCATAATTAGTAATAATTACGAATAATTAGTAATAATTAGTAATTATTACTAATTATTACTAATTATTACTAATTATTAGTAATAATTAGTAATTATTACTAATTATTACTAATTATTACTAATTATTAGTAATAATTAGTAATAATTACCAATAATTAACAATAATTACTAATAATTAGTAATAATTAGTAATAATTAGTAATAATTAGGAATAATTAGTATTAATTACCAATAATTAGTATTAATTAACAATAATTAGTAATAATTACCAATAATTAGTAATAATTACCAATAATTAGTAATAATTATTATTAATTACCAATAATTAGTATTAATTACGAAGAATTAGTTTTAATTACGAATAATTAGTATTAATTACCAATAATTAGTAATAATTACCAATAATTAGTAATAATTAACAATATTTACCAATAATTACCAATAATTACCAATAATTACCAATAATTACCAATAATTAGTAATAATTACCAATAATTACCAATAATTGGTATTAATTACCAATAATTGGTAATAATTACCAATAATTGGTAATAATTACCAATAATTGGTAATAATTACCAATAATTGGTAATAATTACCAATAATTAGTAATAATTAGTAATAATTACCAATAATTAGTAATAATTAGTAATAATTACCAATAATTAGTAATAATTAGTAATAATTACCAATAATTAGTAATAATTACCAATAATTAGTAATAATTACCAATAATTAGTAATAATTACCAATAATTAGTAATAATTACCAATAATTAGTAATAATTAACAATAATTAGTAATAATTAACAATAATTAGTAATAATTACCAATAATTAGTATTAATTACCAATAATTAGTATTAATTACCAATAATTAGTATTAATTACCTATAATTAGTATTAATTACCTATAATTAGTATTAATTAACAATAATTAGTAATAATTACCAATAATTAGTAATAATTACCAATAATTAGTAATAATTAGTAATAATTACCAATAATTAGTAATAATTAGTAATAATTACCAATAATTACCAATAATTAACAATAATTACCAATAATTACCAATAATTACCAATAATTAGTAATAATTACCAATAATTAGTAATAATTACCAATAATTAGTAATAATTACCAATAATTAGTAATAATTACCAATAATTAGTAATAATTAGCAATAATTAGTAATAATTACCAATAATTAGTAATAATTACCAATAATTAGTAATAATTAGCAATAATTAGTAACAATTACCAATAATTACCAATAGTTACCAATAATTACCAATAGTTACCAATATTTACCAATAATTACCAATATTTACCAATATTTACCAATATTTACCAATAATTAGAAATAATTACCAATAATTAGAAATAATTACCAATAATTAGAAATAATAACCAATAATTTGGAATAATTACCAATATTTACGAATAATAACATTAGTACATTATTTGTATATTTTATTATTAATATTAAAATAATATAATTTTCTATATTATATACAATTCTCTTTTCATCTGTGTGTTTTCTGTCTCCACATGTAATATTCGCATTCTTTTTCAAAATTATCAACCTACTCGCCAATGGAGAGGTGAAAGTGAATGCAAATATTACATGTGGAGACAGAATGTTAAACACACAGATGAAAGGAGAATTGTATATAATATAAAAAATTATGTTATTTTAATATTAATAATAAAATATACTAATAATGTAATAATGTTATTATTATATAATTAATGTTTATGAAAAAATTATATTAGTATTATTAAAATAATAAAAAATCAATATAATATTAAAATTATCAATATTTGTAACATGTTTTGCTTTATTCTCAATATATTCAATCTTTACTTGAGTGTTTTTTCTAACAAATTATTCAAAACCAGTAATGCTTTTATATTTTATAGAGAAATATGGAACAACGAGGTCGTCAACAATCATTATTAGGTGACCGCATATGGATAAATCAACGTAGAAATCCAAACAGTTCTGGTTTAAATCCAGTATATGTTGAGGGTGTGGAGACTTTTTTATCATTTGCGGCATCAAATTCAGAATTTGTTTCAGAAGGCAAAATAAAATGCCCTTGTAGAAAATGTGCATTGAGAACGTTTGACACGTTTGACAAAGTGGGAGAACATCTCTTGCGTTTTGGTTTTCAACCAGATTATGTTTTTTGGTATCAACACGGTGAACGCAGTTCCAGAGCAGGTGATACCAACTTGATTCCGGATCCATCCCGGTTTCATGATTTAGTACATGATGTTGCAGGTTCATCTGTTCAACATACAGAAACTCCGGCTGATATAGCTTCAAATCCTGAGTTGGCACCGTCTGAATTTTATGAGTTGTTGAAATCTGCTGAGGATGCATTATATCCTGGCTGCAAGATTAGCAAATTAGAAGCAGTTGCAAAATTTATGGCTATCAAATCAGATAACGGAATGTCAAACACCTGTTTTGAGAAGATATTTTCTTTGCTGAAAACACTGTTACCCGAAAGAAATGTTTTACCTGCAAATTACTATGAGAGTAAGAGGCTGGTTCGAAATTTGGGACTTACTTGTCAGAAGAATCATGCATGTTCAAATGACTGCATTTTATATTCTGGGGAAAATGAGTCGTTGGATAGTTGTCCTGCATGTGGGCAACTGAGATATAAAGAAGGACAACACAGGAAGTCTGGTTTGATTCCTGTAAAACAGTTGAGATATTTTCCGCTTACATCCAGACTTCAGCGTTTATTCATGTCTAAGAATACAGCGACAATGATGTCATGGCATAAAGAGAATATTTCAACTGATAAAAGCTTGAATCATCCAGCCGATAGTGATTCATGGAAATATTTTGATAGAGTGCATCCATCCTTTGCTTTAGAAGCTAGAAATGTTCGACTGGGCCTTTCCACTGATGGTTTCTGTCCGTTTGGATCTTATGGTAGTCAATATTCATGTTGGCCTGTTTTTTTAACTCCGTGCAATTTACCTCCATGGATGTTGATGAAGGAGCCATATATCTTTTTGACTTTACTAATTCCAGGACATCCGAAGAAAAATATTGATGTTTATTTGAAGCCATTGATTGATGAATTAAATTTATTGTGGAGTACTGGTGTCAGTACATATGATGTTGCAACGAAACAGAATTTCATACTGAGAGCAGCATTGATGTGGACAATAAGTGACTTCCCGGCTTATGGGATGTTATCTGGCTGGAGTACACATGGTCAGAAATCATGTCCTTACTGTATGGGAGAGAACAAAGCATTTATGCTCATTCATGGAAAGAAAACTTGTTATTTTGACTGTCATCGCAGATTTCTTCCAGCTGATCATCCTTTTCGCAGAAATAGATCTCATTTCAGAAAAGGAACAGTTGAAAGGGATGGACCTCCAAAAATGCTATCAGGTTCAGAGTTAAAATCAGTTGTATTTTCATTACCTCCCATCACTTTTGGTCCCACAATAAACCAACAGAAAATTTCTGGTTTTGGGAAAGAACACAATTGGATTAAACGTAGCATATTTTGGGATTTGCCATATTGGTCTGATCTTTTGGTCCGACACATGTTAGATGTCATGCATATTGAGAAGAACTGTTTTGATAATTTGTTTCATACAGTTTTGGATACGCTAGGAAAGAGCAAAGACAATGTAAATGCACGTTTAGATCTTGCCCAAATTTGCAGGCGTCCAGAATTGGAACTATTTGAGAATGGCAGAACAGAAAGGTTACTGAAACCAAAAGCAGCTTATACACTGTCTAAAGAAAACCGTTTATTATTTTGTCAGTGGATTGCATATTTGAGACTTCTAGATGGCTGTGATTATAATTTGGGTAGATGTGTAAAGAATGGTCATATTACTGGATTAAAAAGTCATGATTGTCATGTTATAATGGAGAGACTTCTACCCATTGGATTAAGAGGTCTGTTGAATTTTGTGATTTGAGATTCCATAACAGACATGTCTCATTTTTTTCGGGAAATTTGTGCGGCTACGGAAGATTATGATGCTCTAGGAAAACTTGAAAAAGATATTGTTGTAATTATATGTAAACTGGAAAAAATATTTCCGCCGTCTTTCTTCGACTCAATGGAACATTTGATGTTACATTTGCCATATGAAGCCAAATGTGGAGGTCCGGTACAGTTTCGATGGATGTACCCATTTGAAAGATGCATGCAAAAATTGAAAAGAAAAGTACGTAATAAAGCATCTGTTGAAGGATCTATTGCAGAAGCTTATTTGCAAGAGGAAATATCTTTTTTCTACTCCCATTATTTTGAATATGAGTATCCTTCAAAACACAACCGAATGGGATGGAACGAGGGGAATATTGATGAAATCGACAGTCAATTATCTATTTTCAACCAGTCAGATCTTGGTTTTGGTGGAGTTTATGAACGCTGGCTTTCAGATGATGAACATCAGAGAGCTCATACATATGTTCTGCTCAACTGTGAAGAGATAACATCAGTTGTACTGTAACTGTTTATATCACTTATTCTATCATTTATGTTACAGTAAATAACTTTGGTTTTTATAGGTTGTATGATAATCATATCAAGAAACAAATTCCATAAATTACAGAAGCTGATCTCGAAGAATGTTGACTGAAAAATTTCTCTCAGTGGTTTCAAAAACTGATAACATAAATTCTTTATCTTTTAGCAACTCATTCAATGTATAGTTTACTATATTGATAATTATTTCACAAATTTTCAGGTGTCTCGACATGCTGATAAAATTGAAAAACGGCTCTGTGTATTGAGTAACCCACCTTCCAAACTTGTTAAAACTTATAATGCATATGTGGTGAATGGATTTCGATTCCACACACATGCATATGGGGAATCGAAAAAACAATGAACAGTGGAGTTAGCTTGAGAGGATCTCATCATCGAGAAAATGAAGTTGAATTTTATGGCATACATGATGAAATCATTGAACTCTGTTATCTTGGACAACATTACATAACCATGTTCAAATGTCGGTGGTTGGATACAGAGAGAGGCGTGCGTGTTCATCCGACTCATGGAATCATCGATATTAAATGTAAAAGTGTTCTCGCAGTAAATGAACCATTCTTATTGGCTCAACAGGCATATCAAGTTAATTATGCAAAGTACTGTGCAACATCAAGAGACTTGACTGATTGCTGGAGTATAATAAAAATCAAAATTCCAGACAATCAGTTTAGTCAAAGTGAATGTTCTTTCACTGATGTGCAAAGAATTTAAGTTTTTCAAGAGAGTACTCAAAATCAATCTTTTTTACAAAGAGACATGAGTATCGATGATGACACCCCACATTTAAGAGTCGGTGATGACGATGATGTTAATGATGTCACATATAAATTTGAAATGGTAAGAGATGAATCAACTGTAACTCGAATGGATATCGATGATGTTGAGGAGGAATATGAAGATGACATTGACATATATGAAGATGATGATGAAGATGAACACTGATAGCATTCCATGGTATTTATATACAATAATAATATGTATATATGTATATATGTATATATAATAGTAATTATCAATTATTTTCTAACATTAACATTTTCTGTTTCAGATGGACGAGGCCACATTTCGTGAGTTGGCGGATGCTGACCTGACTTTCGATGCGGATGCGTTGCTGACAGATGACCCTCAGCCTGCAGGCGCTCCAGGGAGTACGCGGAGGGGGCGCGGTCTTGCACGATTGATGATTCCTGACCCCGTCCCCGAGCAACGTCCACGTCTTGGGTTTGATCCACGCACAGAGAGGTGTGATAACCTATGGATTTGACTAAGATTTCATTAATCTATTCACATAATAAATGTTTATTATTTTTTCAGTTTTCCGTAAATAGCAGTTGGACAGGGCAGTGCTATTTTGTGCAACTATTTCTCTCAGTCGTGGACCACATGGGAGCAGATTCCCATTGATGTGAAGCAGGCCATGTTCGGCCATTGGTTGGTACGTACGTAAATAAATAATTTTTATTTTGAAAATTATTTCATTTCTAACTTGATATTTTGATTTATTTGTAGGGTATATGGTATCCGATCGAGGATACCATGCGTGACGCCATCCACGAGGCATGGGAGGTGGCCATGCGTGATCGCCTTCGTCAGTTTTTGCACAATTTAAGAAAAGCTGCGATGAAGAAATCAGGAGTGTCAGATTTTGAGGAGTCATGTAGAGCACACCGACCAGAGTATATTTCATCCCATGTATGGGATGGATTATGTGCGCACTGGTTGAGTGGTGCCTTTCAGAGGAGATCATCGGTGGGGAGGCAGAATCAGGGGAGACAGGAGGTGACTCATCGAGCTGGGAGTCGTTCTTTCAGTACTCATAGACAGCATCTGGTACGTACATTATTTATAAATATTTTATATAACTATAAATATTAGCATTTTATTTTTTATTCTTATAGGCTGTCGAGCACCCCGATATTACAGAGTACGACGTATATCAGAGGATGTATAGTGATCCTGCTACTAGGGAGCTCATAGGTGATCGTCAGCATCACATCGTGGTCAGTATTATTTGTTTTCAAGTTTAAAAATTAACTGCATATAATATATTCACAATTTTAATTTTAAATTGCAACTATAGGAGTCATATGAGGCCGCAGCGTCACAGGCCCGGCTTGAGAGTCAGGCCGAGTCATCAGATCAGACCACTACCCGTCAGTTTGATGAGGCGGCACGGATGTAGGCCACCCAGTATGCCTTCGAGAAGGGCCGGGTAGTTGGTATCGGCTCTCGAATGACTCCCGGAGATTATTATGGTAGTGCTGCGATGTCGGCGTCCAGCTCGAGAGGAGCTCGTGCATCTTCTTCTACTACACAGTATGAGGATCAGTTGCGATCTCAGACTGCACAGATAGAGAGTCTCCGACAGGAGCAGGAGCAGATGCGTCAGCAGCATGAGGAGGAGCGTCGACGCCAGCAGCAGTTGTACGAGGAGCAGACGAGTCGGTGGCAGCAGCAGCATCAGGAGCAGATGGAGTACATGCGCCGACTCACTCATGCTTTAGGGATGGAGTTTCCTCCACCACCATCTGCAGATCCCCCACCTCCCCCCCTCCTTCAGATTAGAGTTTGTATTTATGTTATAAAATTTGGGAAATCAAAATATTTTTTTTTTCTATTCTTAGTTTTTGTCTCATTATAAAATATTAATAATATTATATTTTTAAATAAGAATATTAATATGAATAATAATATTATTTATATTTTATAATATTAAAATATATATATATTAAAATTTTATAATATTATAATTTAATTATATTTTTTGTAATACTTGAATTATTTTAATATTTGAATGTAAAATAATTCTATTATTTTTATATTAATTAAAATAACTTCTTAATATTTTTTTATTTATGAATTATAATTCTAATATTATTATATTAATTAAATCATTTGTTAATATTCTATTATTTTTTATTTTTAAATTATAATTCTATTATTATTATATTCATTAAAATAATTAATTATTTTTATTTGTGAATTATAATTCTATTATTATATTAATTAAAATAATTTATTAATAATTTATTTTTTTTATTTTTTTTACAGTATTTGCGACGGGATACTATGCCCGTCGCAAATACTAGTATTATTAATAGTTTTTTATTTTTTTTTTAAAAATAGTTTTTGCGACGGGACCCGTCGCAAAAACTATTTATAGTATTTGCGATGGGATACTATGCCCGTCGCAAATACTAGTATTATTAATAGTTTTTTATTTTTTTAAAAAAATAGTTTTTGCGACGGGTCCCGTCGCAAAAACTATTTTAAAAGTTTTTTTACAAAAATACGGAATACTATTTGCGACGGGGAGAATGACCATCGCAAAAAAGGCTTTAGCGACGGTCTCGTCGCAAATAAGTGTTGTTGCGACGCCGTTTTCAGCAACGGGCTATTTGTGACGGGCCCCCGTCGCAAATGCCCCGTCGCAAATACCTGTTTTTCTAGTAGTGAATATAAATTTTATATTATGAATTGACATATTCTTTAGTTTAAATTGTTAAACTAATTCTAAAAACTTCCTTACATACATCTAATGTGTTACATCCTAGGAATGATATTTTGTTTAGTTTTATTCAACCATGAATTTGAATTATACTAGGTTAAGATCTTGAATTCAAAGTTTAATTATAGTTTATACATATATGGTGTTAAAATTATGATGTAATTGATGTCATTATTTAGTAAAGTATCTTTGAGTAGATGGACTTTTGGTCAAACTAATCACTGGCTAGGAGACTTATGTCTTTTCTAGAAAAGTGGTTGATTGATATATGTCCCTCCAAGATAACTCCTATGAGGTTTTTTAGTTTCTTATTAATCAAATACTTTACAAAAATAGTTTCATATACCATGTTCATGGATTTTTTTAGATATATATGAATATAATTGGATTTTAAATAGGGTTAGTAAAATTCTATAAGTTGTATAAAGGGTGTCAATATGGTTTGAACATATTGATTTAGTGAAAGAAATAAGATTATAAAATACATTTTTAGAATCATGCATATGTGTAAAATTAATAATATAGGAAAATGGTGAGATTAAATACCCTTTAAAAATACTAAGTTTTGGATTCCTTCCAAAGAATATTTTTTAATACCTCAATCATTCAACCGGGTAGTTTCATGCTATGGTTTGGTACCCATATATTATCTTATTTAAGGAAATAAATAAGTTAGGTGATTATAAGAGTTAGGTGCCTTGTTTTTTAGGTTTTCTATAGGTTACATTTAGCATGGAAACCCTTAGGAAGGATACCAGTCGAATAGAGTTGATTTTATCCATATAATGGATGGGGAAAGGGGATATCTACTCAATTATACAAGAGTTATATATGATATGATTTTCCTGATGACTTACCTAAATATATAATTGATAATGTGATCATTAAATTAGACTCATTACTTAGTGAACTATTTATCTCAACCTATTAATGGATATGATGGATTTAAAAGGGAGTATCATTTTAGTGGGATAAAATTTCAAAAAAATACTCATTAAATGAAAGAAAAACATTATGCTCATTTGATTAAATCTTTTATTATAGAGAGATATCATCATAATATTCTTCAAATATAACTCTGAGATCAATATTAGTGAAATTAGAACCTTAATGTAAGTAATTACTTAGAATGGTTCTTTGGTAAGAAAGGATATATTTTATGTTTTATGAAAAACACCTTCATATGTAATCAACTATTTAAATTATTCAACATTTGAAACTAGATGATTAAAATAAGTATGGAAGGATACACTCTATATTTAAAATTAATTTGATACATAATTATTTAAGGAACTTTAATCTACACTCATATACTCAATATTATTGAGTTTTTTAATTAATTAGAGAGACTAGAGGTTTCTTTTAATCCTTATTATGGTTATATATTTCATTATGGAATCATTGTTGAAAATGTTCAAAAAATGTGAATAAGATCATGAAATTTTTACCCTGTTTTCTAATTCTATTGAGGGTAGATGACATAGGAATGTGATGTTTAGGTTATGGAGTTGTCTCAAAAGTACAAGTGGGAGAAAGTTAAATTTGTAATAAGTAATGTTAGGTAGAGAGTCCCATTATTTTCTTTAGAATATTTAAGGTAATAAAAACATAAGGGATAGTTCAAAAAGGAAGGGTAAGTATTTCTATATGAGATAGAATAATCAAAAATACCTGAACGGGTTTGAGAAAAACTTTAGATTATCCATGTCAAGTATTATTGTTATACAATCAATTCTTGGATTTTAAATATTATATGATACCAACTGTATTATTTACAAGTTCAGTAAAGGAAATAATTGGAAGATTTTTTTAGTTTTCATTCGATTGATAAAGAAAATGTTTGTTGAATCACGGAATTGATGAAAAGGAATATATCAAGATAAATTGTATCTAAATAAAGGATTTTTTTTCATCATGAATTATATTAAATGATAGGAGAAGTTTTTTATTATTTATGTGTTATTAAAAACAATATTAGATAATGGACTCAATATAGAAGGTTTACAATTCATCAAATTCAATAAAAATTTTCGAAAATAAGATAAAGTATAAAAAAATTACCTAAGATAAAAGTGTTTAACCATATTTTTGATATAATATAAGGAATATGATCCCACCATTATGGAATATTCTAATGAAAAAAGTCCTTTTTGGACTATTTCTCTGAACACCTAGAATGTTATCTATGATATGGATATAATGATCTATTTATTGTATCTTCCCACTTAATGAAATTTGTGTTATTTCTTAACATAAATTATTTTTTGTATCTTATCAAGATATGATAACGAGGAAGTAGTTTCTAAGAGGCTAGTAGAAGTTTTTTTAGACTTAGAGAAGTTCATGAATAAAAAATAAAGGATTTTTTAGTCAAAATAAAATTGAATATAAATTAATATCCAAAAATAGTTTAGGTTATATTAGTAAATAGAATTATAAAGGGTTATATTTAGTTTGAATATTAAATATCACTTTATATCCTAAAGGATTTTTGGTTGTTTGGGAAAGAAACAATCACAAATCCCTCCATAAAAAAGTATCCCTCTAGGAATGAAAATAAGGAAATAGAGATAATGACCACGAAGTCCCTCCTCCAGTAGGCCTCAGGTTGGAAACTATCACCAAGGGTATAAAAATATCACATATAGAAGGAATTTCCCCTATTAATAATAATAAGGATTACAACATAGGATAGACCAACCATATAAAAAATCCATCACATAATATAAAATCAAGCCAAAAATCATCACACAATTAATGAACAATGTCAAAAAAGTCTCAAAGAAAATATCAAATATAATTCATTTGGAAGAAACACAACATAATCTCTAAAACCAAGCTAGTAATGTTTATCTTGGTCCCCAAATTCCTCTTGGAAACATGAAAAATTGTTAATATATACGTAGGGTGAACATAATATGTACACATGGTAGGATCATACCCAAGGTATCTAGTTCACATGTGAAAAGATAATAATAATGAAATTGTGAACAAATAGAATAACCAACATGCACCTAAATAGACAAATTGACCAATACCATCATCATCGTGGCCTATTAACTAAATCACACATCCAATATAGTAACATAGTATCAAAATAACATAAAGAAAAGGTGCCCCACAATTGCTTAAACATTGATTTTCCACTCTCACACCCCAACATCAATCATTGTGTACTTTAATCCCTCCAATACATATAACCTCACGTATCCATCCATCTATGATATGGGTTTCGACACATACCTACATATCACAACTTCCTATATGTACTAGCATCTGTTGCTAGCATAAGTCACCATCACATTATTGTTTTCTTAGATAAGTAATATAAGATTCTCTATAGGGGATGAGTAGACTAAATAAAAATCTTTAAAGAGATGGATTAATTATATAAATTAATTAACAAAGTTAATTAATGAATTTAATTTTCAATGGAAAAAAGTAAAAGAAATAAAGAAAACATGGATATCTTTTATAGTTGTTCGGTCCAAAGTGGATATGGTCTACTCTTATACCCTTCAACTAGATAAGAAATAATTTATTAACTTCCTTATTTTTTAAGGGGAGTCATATCCTAATTACAACATACTTTTTCTAGTGGAAGTATAACCAAAAAAACGCATTACTTTTATATAGGGATTCACAACCCAATTATATCCCTAACTTTATATACCAAGATCCACAACATGAATGGTCCGGACTTTAGAATCTAAGATTCACAGCCCAAATATAAAAAATGATTTTATATTAAAAATCAAAAAGAGAATGTTAAATCACATGATACATGGGAAGAAGTTTTACAGTCTCAAGAAACCAAGAATGAAATAGATAAAATAAGAATAAAACGAAATTACTATTTTTTAAGTATTTGATCAGATGTGTTATCACATCAAGTAGAATAAGACATAGAAGTTTTTGGTCATCCATATATAGATAATCCAATAGTAGTGAAAAATGTTCAGTATAATTAGAATGTACATCAATTCACAGTATCAACACCACCACACTCTTCACACTATGTCACTTGAAAATATGAAATCTATCATCAAATAAGTACTGCATCAGAATTATTTAAATTACCACCACCAAATAAAAACTAGATTCCATTCTAAAATAAAACAACCAAATACAACCACGTAATCATTAAAAAATTAAAAATTCTAAAATAATAATACTATATTATTAAGGGGAGGTAGAAAGAGATAAGGATATTATTGTTTCATAATAATCTCTCAACTCACGTCCATCATTCAAAAAAATAGTTAATAACTCAAAATAATTTGAAATCATTCATAAAAATATTTTAAAATAGTACCATAATAATAGTTTGAATAAATCCCTTGATAATTTCAAGTCTCTATTTTAAATTCATAATTCCAAAATTCTATTTTTAATATGAAATTAACATGTGGATATTTTCAAAAATTAATAACACTATATTAAAAAATTTAAAATAAGTTTTAATAACTTTGATATCAACTAATATTAATTTAAAAACAATATAATTTATAAAAACATATAATAACAAAACTTAGATTTTGAGTTTCAATATATAAGTTTCATGCATAAATATAGAACACTCTTTGATCTTCACAAAATCGTGTTTACATCAATGAAAAACACTTCACATATAACTACATAACTAATATGAATTGATAAATTCATTATAATAATATAAATCTTTGAGATAAACATTAAGTAGATTAAAATATGTAAAATTATTTAAATTAGAGCATAATTCCAAGTTTAAGAACAACCTGTAGAAATTTACAAAACCACGTAGGAGAATTTGACCACCAAAGTGAATTTGTCTAAGTATATAAATTTCAAATATTTGGATTCACATAGGTGAATAAACATAAACAAAATAACATAAGTTAGTCAATATATATAAATCTGAATTGATGTATCCAAATTCATGTAAGTGAATTCATGTAGATGAATCCACATAAAGGAATCATGTAGCCAAATTCAAGTATCTGAATTTATGAAATCTATAAATATATTGACTTAATAAATTATAGATCTAAAAAAGACCTTCTAAAACTACAAATCATATTTTAATCATATTAACTTATATTTATAAAAAAATTATAATTCCAAATAATCAATAATCACCTTAATTGGAACTCTATAACTAAATTTGTAATTAATAATAAAAGAAAAAAATCTTAAAAACTGTAGAATTCAGACTAGAAACATACAGTTATTACAAACATACTTTAATACATGATATAGATCCATTAATAATTTTATTCCTTATAGAGAAATGTATATTATTTTATTTTCTTTCTAAACCAAAACAAATCACCTGATTTGGATTTTTTTAGACCACATTACATACGGTAACCGAATATCAAAAAATGGAAATGTAGTTTTTCTATCTAAGAGAAACCACTACATGGTTTAGCTGTGTGGGAAAAATGACTATGTGGTTTGGCTATATGTGAATAGTAAAAAACATGTAAAAAGATATTTAATGGTTATAAAATTTTAAATTTAGCATAGGAATTCTATATAGAAATTAAATAGCATGTTATGACCAATTAAAACATGACCTCAAGCCCAAGGACCTTTATATTTTAATTAATTTTGTGATAATCTCACCTTTTTAAAACTAGGAGGAGAGGGAACCCTAAATGATCCATTGGCCTAGAGGAACAGGTCCTAAATATGACTCGAGGGCCCAAGGACTAGATAGATAGTATAACCCCTCACATATAAATTTCTTATATGATTCTCTTAAGCTTCCTTCTACACAAAACAGGTCATCTTGCATTGTGCCATACATAATTGCATTGTTCCTACTACTAGTGTGAAATAACATACCTTCTCATAATGTTAATATAGAAAGATATACATGTGGATTCCTCATACTCTGATCTCCTCATCTAGGTTTTTTATCATAGATATGTAATCTAGTTATTGTCTGAGTGTGGACTATGACCACCACTAAAGAACCACCCAATAGATGCATTCTTCAATCACCATGGCCTGTGAAATGTCAATACTTCCACCACAAAACCACCTAATTATATTACCTTCACTGCTAATCCTACTCACCCATCACTTCCAAGGACGCACTGCCAAGTTTCCTCTATTTCCAAGTTGAGCCACTCAATTTTATACCATCATTATCAATCTCACTCACATATCACTATTGATCTACCTTTTTCAATTATCCTTCCCCATCACCTTTGATGCCACATCATCCATTTTTTGTGGTCCCCATCCTATTTCATCAACTAATAGAGAATCTCCCCCTGATGACTAAATTTTTCTATTAAGGCCACCCCCGTCTAATTTCTATGTTAAGCCCCAAATATTTTGGGTTATCAGAATTAAATGCTAGACTTGATACAGGATTATAGGGTCTCATTCCCACTAGTCCAAGCCCGAACTACCCGATCAAAACATGAAATCTAAGGATATTTTATCTAAATAAATATTATTATATAATCAAAGTTTAACATACTAATGATATAACTTAATAAATCCATGATAAATTATAATTACATAAAAATTATATAATAATTATGACTATAAATATTTTTTTACAAATAAATACTTATATAAAAAATTATTAAGAGGCATTTTTTAATATTCAAAATGTAAAATATCAATAATCCAAAATTATTCAAAGAAACATCCATGTTTTAAAAAACACCTCCTTTTATAAATTATTAAATAGAATGATATTTTTTTTTAAATTCTCCCCCTTTTGAAAGTTACAAAAAATAAATATAGAAAAGAAAAAATACCACCATCGATAGAAGAAAAAATAATTATTAATCATTATTTCAAATATTCCAAGTTCAAATTTAATTCTCTCAAATCTAAAAAATACAATGGTTTAGTAAAAATATCTACAAGTTGGTTTTTAGTTAGAACATATTATAAAATAATATCTCCTTTATTAACATAATATTGAATAAATTGAAATCACATGTCAATATTATTAGTCCTATAATGTTTTAAATGGTTTTTAAAAATAGAAATAGAATAATAATTATCTCAATAAATATAAATCTAGTCAAAACATAAACCAAAATCAGATAAAGTATGCTAAATCCATAATTATTGAGAACAACATGTTCTAGTAGAAATATATTCACTCTCAGTAGTAGATAAATAAAAAAAATTTTGTTTTCTTGAACTCCAAGAAACTATATTTTTGTAGAGAAAATAATACATTAATGGGGTAATTTTTCTATCAAATCTACATCATCCAAAATTAGAGTCATATTAACTAATTAAATAGAAAAAATTTATTAAATAGAATAATATAGTATCAATTATTCCTTTAACATATCTATTAATACATTTAATAGACTTTAAGTGATATTTCTTAGGATAAAATTGAAATATAGAATATAAAAAACTAAAAATTATAACATTCCTATAATAAATTAAATACAAATACTTCCAATAATTCCTCTAAATAATTTAGAATTAACAATTTTTCCAAAAACCTCAAAATATAATTTAAAACTATTACTCATATGGGTTTTAAAATTATTATAAGAATCAAGACCAAAATTCTTAACTAAATATCAATCATATCTAGATTGACTCATGAAAATACCATAAATTATTTGATTAAAATGAA
The DNA here is from genome assembly GCA_963277665.1 of Viscum album. NCBI lineage: Eukaryota > Viridiplantae > Streptophyta > Magnoliopsida > Santalales > Viscaceae > Viscum > Viscum album. Next base: position 508,599,618 of record OY728142.1, on the reverse strand, counting down.
AACATAAAAAGATTTTAATCTCACCCATAATACTCATATCAAATTAACTATCCATGAAATTATAAAATTATTTACAAATAAAATCATTTTAGGATCCAAAAACAATATCATCAACATAAATTTGAGTAATATATCCTTTGAAATTATTTTGATAAAAAAAATAGGATCTTCTTTCCCTTTATTAAAATAAATTTTCAATAGAAACAAAGTAATTATATAATACCAAGAATTAGGTGCTTAGGTAAATGAATATAAATATTTTGAAATTTTAAAAAAATTATTATGAAATTTCAAAATTTTAAAACTATGGGGTTGAGAATCATAAGCTTTTTTATAAATAAAACCATTTATAAATTCACTTTTAAAATCCATTTGAAATAACTTAAAACCATAAAAATCATAAAAAAGGTTAAAAAATATAATAGATTCAATATAAGCAACAGGAATTAAAGATTCACAAAAATGTATACCTTCTTCTTGAAAATAACATTGAGTAACAGGTCTAGATTTATATTTAATAATTTGACTAAATTTGTCCATTTTATTTCTAAAAATCCATTTTGTTTCAATAACATGATTTTCTCTAGGGGATTCAACTAAAGTATAAAAATTATTCCGTAACACTAATTAATTTCATCTTTCTTAGTAATAATCCAATTAGTATTTTCTAAATCATCAAAAAATAATTAAGAACAATCTAAGAAAGAAACAAAATTAGAAAACAAGTTTAAAATTGAGCTTCTAGTTTTCATACCAAAACCAACATTACCAATCACATTATCAATAGGATGATCTTTATTAAACATTGAAAATTGAGGGTCATATTGAGAAGAATTTTCCCCCTCAAGAAGTCTATAAGTATAAACAGGATTTATAAATATGAAGGATTCCTCGTACTTCTTTTCTTTTAATAATGAATCAGAAAAAAAAATATTTTTTTACCTTTAACTTGGGTAAATCTAGATCATATCTATTCTTAGATTATATGTGTGTCATTTAGAAATGAGTATGCCTATGACTTCGATGCAAGAGAATATCATCTAATTAAAAACAATTAGATAGTTATCATTTGGACTAGATAGATCAAATAAATTAATATAATAAATATTATTTTTCTATTAGTGTAAAATAAATAATTTTAATTTTTAAAAACAAAACATTTATTATCTTTGTATTTAGCATACATTGAATTATCTAATAATTCTGAAATAATAATTAATTTATGTTTTAATAAATAAATATATAAGACATTATAAATTAAAAAACATTATAAATATCAACTTCACAAAATCCCTTAACCTTTCCTTTAGATTCATATCTAAAATTGACAGATCCTCTATCATATTTGGTATAAGAAATGATATTTTATAGGTCATGGGTCATGATCTTGGAAGATCCAATGATCATGTACTAAGTTTTATTGATATTATAATGATTTTTTATCCTAAAAATATAAATTATGAAGATAAAAATTTCGGTACCCATTTTATTTTGGGTCCAATTGGGTTAACAATAGAATTATTAGGTACCCAAAAAGATTTAAAACATTTATTTTAGATTACTCTAATAGATAAATATTTTGAAATAAAAGATCTAGTATATCCAATTAATTGACGAAATATAAGAGTACATTAATTATCATAATATCCTTGTATATAAAATTTAAATCATGTACTAGAAGAAACCATTCGAACTATAAAAAAATCAAGTCTTGTATGACTTAGGAATCTGTAAATTATAACAAAAACTAGTTTTACCTTTATTCGGTTATATAATAATTACCACCTTTTTATATTTTTTTATTTCATTTATAAATATTAGGTAACATATTTTTAAGATTATAATTTCCTTTATAAGAAAAGAATTATCTTTCTGAATAGATATAAAATCATCATAGATCTTTCCTTCAAAAAATGAATCGGAATTACCTATTTCTCATTTAAGAACATAATTATCCTTATTTAACTTCATACTTTCCTTGATAAGCCTTTTATTTTATTCATTAAATTTTTTATACAATTTAGTAACTCTTAAAACATCCTTTTCATGTATTTATTTTCTTTATATAACTCCTCAAATCTATAACCATCACTACCAGAATAATAGTTAGATTCAGAATCATTATATAACTTATTTGTTTTTTTTCATAAATCATAAGTGGAATGATTTCGTCTCACTTCCAAATACATAACTTAAATTATATTCTTTATTGAAACTCTACCTATAATGATAAGAACATTTTCTTTCTTTCTTGTATTTTTTATCTCTCTATTTTTTCTTCAACTTTGGACATTCGAGTTTAATGCGTCCCTTCTTTCTATATTCAAAATATCTTAAATCATGTCCAAATGTAGTAACCTTATTTTATTTTCAATCATTATTTTGAAATTTAATTGGTCTCCTCTTGAAATTTTTCTTTCTCTTCATCAAATTAAAAATACATTTTCTTATATTATTAATTTATCTTTTTTTACATTTTTTTGAAAGAAAGATAATATTAATATTAATGATGAAGATCAGAAACCATACAAAAGCAGAGCCATGAAGGTAAATTGTCCATCCATAACTGGTTGACATCAAAGGGGCCTCAGGCCGCTAGCTGATAGGCTGCATTGTTTCCTTCCCATTTGGTAATGGTGAAGGTGCAACAAGTGAAGCCTTGGCAAAGTGAGCAGATTCTTCTGATGATGAAGCCAAAAGGCTGGAGTCTGGCATCATTGTGGTTAATAGCATTGATAACAGTGAGGAAGTTAGACTCAATGATGATATCAGCCCATCCACGTTCCACAGTGAGCGTCATACCTGAAAGGATGGCATAGGTCTCCGCAACTGCAGGTTCCCAGAGGGAATGATGTAATTCATATTTTGTTGCAATGATCAGCCCTAGATGATTTTGATCCAGGAGGCCGAGAGAAACAGGTCCATACTTGGGGAGAGAATCATCCACATTAATCTTAATACTCCCTTCCATTTGGGGGGTCCAATGATGGGGACAATAGGGGTAACACCTGGCGTAAGGTGTCCTTTGTGGTCCTTCTAGACCTCAATCCATGAAATGGCTCGTTCTGTCCAGAAGTCAGGGGGTTTATGGATGTGGTGGAAAACCGAATTTTTACGCCGAACCCAACTGATCTAGGCCAGGGTGCAAAGAGAACCGACATCAGATGATGATAGAGAGGAACACCAGCGCATCAGAAGATCAGGGAGGTCAGATGTGATGTTCAGTGATGCATCTGAAGTCGGGTCCCATTTATTCCAAATTTCCTTAGCTTCTGGGCAGTGAATGATGGAGTTACAAGGATTTTCTAGGATATTCGGGCAGAAAGGGAAGGACTCGGCACTGTCCATATGTTGAAAATAGAGAAGGCTCATTGTAGGGAGGGTGCCCGTGCATGTCTGCCACCAAAAATGGCAGATTTTTTGGGGGATGTTGAGCTTCCAAACTGCATTCCATGGTCCATCATCATGGTCAAGGGAGTGGATGCCAAGAGCCAGTGTGTACTTAGATCTCACCGTGTAATCGCCTGAAACATCATTGGTCTAGAAAAGATAGTCAGGGCCTGCATCAGGGACCCAGGGGATACTGAGGATAATTCTTTGGTCCCTTTCATTAAACCATTCCTCGATCTTTTCCACACACCACCCTGAGCCCTGGTCTGAAAAGAGGCAGTCAACAGTGGCATCTTCAAGACCTGGTTGGGCGAGGGAAGTGGCCTGCATACCATCCTTATCGATAAGCCAGGGATAGGTCCAGATGTTGACAAAAGAGCCATTTCCAATCCTCCACCCCATCCCTTCTTTCTGGAGATTTCAGGCCCCCCCAAATACTTCTCCAGAGGAAGCTAGGTCGGGGGCAAAGAGAGGAACCAAGGAAGTCCGTGTGAGGAAAGTATTTGGCACGGAGTACCTGCTCACAGAGAGATCATGGGTGGTTAATAAGTCTCCATCCTTGCTTGGCCAACAGAGCATCATTGAATAGTAGTAGATTCCAGAATCCCATCCCTCCCTCCAACTTGGGTTTGCAAAGTTTCTCCCAGGCCAAGCAGTGGGGTCTATTCCTTCCATCATTTTTCCCCCACCAGAATTTGGCAGTATGTGAATGGATCAGATTGACGATGGCCACTAGGAGCTTAAACATGGACATGAAGTAGCTGGAAAATAGACTGAATGACAGCTTTAATGAGGGTTCCTTTTCCAGCTTTGGAGATACCTTTTGGGGTCCAGCCTTGGATTTTTTTCTCAGTCCTATCCACCAGAGAAAATTTTATATGATGTTTGAAAGAAATATCTTTATTTTTTTCTCTTTTTCTGTAACATTATTTAACTCATGTTTTTATTGAGCTACTATTCTGATGAGTTCTTCCAATTTTTATTCTTTTAAATTATTACTTTCATTGGTCACAAAATTCTTTACATTCCATTTGTATGGTTGTGCTCTTAGGACTCTTTCATCATTTAATGGGTTCTATAAAGTTATCCAAGGTAATTAATTCCTTTCAAAATTCTTTCGAGTTGGTGGAACATTTTATTGACTCTTTCATCTTCACCTATGTAAAAATATCGGTACTTCCCTTGAAGAATCCAAGTTTGGTTTTAATCAGCTTGTCTGTGACAAGATAAGTAACTTGTAAAATATTACAAATATCATGATATATCTTACATGAAGATACATGACTAAAAATACTTTTTTTAAATAGAAAATATAAAATATTTACTACTTTATAATTCAAAACATATCTAGTATCATCGCTTCTTATAAGATTATTTGGGTTACATTTTGGTAGCTTGTAAGGTTTTTCCATGATCCACCAGTACTCTATGATTGTATTTTTAAGGTATGCCTCCATTCTGGATTTTCAATAACGTTTCTACCAAAGTGAGGTGGTTTATTGTGAAACCATCCATCATTTTCATTCATTTTTTCATCTTATAGATCTTTACCTTAGACTGTGAGTATTGGATAAATTTTAAAAGGAAAAACATTTGATACCAATGGTTTGGTATTGGTAAAAATAATAATAGATATAAGAAATACTTAATAGGGTATCCATTGATGCCAATTATTTATATCAATGAAAATAATAATGATGCTAAAATATTAATTAATAATAGTGTCACCCTTTGATACCAATTGTTAGGGTAGATAGGTGATAGTATATGGTATAGAGGGAGTGAATATACCTAATTAAAAAAATTTAAAGAGATGAACTAATTATCTAAATTAATTATTGAATTTAGTAAAAAGAGTTAATTTACTATGGAAAATGTAAAAGAAAGAAAACAATATAAGGATTCTTTTTTGTAGTAGTTCAGTCCAAATTGGGTCTAGTCTTATAACGCCCCAACCCAGAGGCCCAGAGCTAGTAAATTATTTTAGTACATTGACATGATTATAAGGAGTCAAGTCCTGAAGGACCGTTCATTTTAGCAGTCTTGGAAAATAGATTAAATACACAAACTTTACATTACAAGTTCTAACATAAAACACAACATAGATAATCCTTTGAGAATGAAATTATTCCTCTATCGTACTCTAGTATATCAATCATAAAACACTTCTTGGAATCCTAGGAAAATAAAACATAAGAAAGGCATGAGATCAGATGCTCAGTATGGATAATCAATATAGTTGAAGCTATCATAAATAAGCATAAACTTTTAAATAAATGTACAAAACTAAAACACAATCCTTTTAAAAACATTATATTCAGTATAATATGGCAATAATAAATCAAATAATTCCATTTAAACATTCACATGGATATTATATTAGTCGAATAATCATATATAAAATCAATAACAAATCGCTTAATGAGGGAATGTATAATGTGGGTCATCTTAAACATACCTTCAAGGCTTCGACCTAGACACCATACCTAATTGGGTAATACATTAGCCCAAACCCAAAAATAATTGTCTCATGAGACTACCGATGCATCAAGGGGCTATAGCGGGCCCTACCCAACATATACAAAGTCCAATGCATTCTCTGTCTCTAGTATACCTACTTTATTCTTGACTATCTCCCTTTTGTAGGTCTGATATTTCCTTATTTCATCCCTTCTTGGTCGAACTAGTCTCCATAGGTTTTGGAAAGTGTGAGTAATCCTTGCATCCCTTTGGCTTTTTCCCCTTAACCACAATGCATTTCCCTGAATCTCTAATGCCTTTTCACATTCTTCCTCTGAGGGTTGTGAGGACCCTTCCCTTGAATTCAGTCCATACTATCCACTGAAGGGTGACTATAACTTTCATCTTCTGAAGAATCATTCTCCAGGGATAGTAGAGTTTCTTGAACTTCCAATACCTAAAAAAAGTTCCCCAGTTTTATTGTTGTGCCTTTTTTGAGGGGTCTCTACTTACATAGAGACTCCTCCCTACATACCTTATTCTCCAAGCCAGATTTCTTCACCCCAGACCCAGCCTTCAGGTTGGCACCGAGGCTATTTGGGTCTAAGGGACTCAAGACATTCACACCATCTAACTTCCCTTGTACACTATGAGATGTTTCAGGCGATAATAAGGACTTCCCCTACACCAATTCTGATCATGGGGGTTGCTCATATCCGTAGCCAATAAACTACGACTGCTTGTTGGTGTCCTCCAAGCCACTAATTTGATAGCCACTGAGACCTTGAACCTAACTCCCTATCGATATCACCTCACCTTCCTTGGTAATGTTTAAAGTATCTAGTGTATTCACCATGGAAACTCCTAAGGGACTCTCCTCTTCAACTCTATTGATATCCAAATCATGTTTCAACCGGGCGAAGATGTCTGCAACCCACAGTTCTACCTCCTTAGGCTTCACATTCTTCACAACCACTGTAGAGATCAAGGGAGGCCACTACTTCTAAGCCTCCCAGGTACTGGCCTTCGCAATTGGAGGATCTTGGAGCCTGACCGGTTCCAACTCCATTGGAACCTCCCTACGCACCTCATCATTCTTACCTTAGGTCCGATACTTTTTGTACGTGTTTGGAACTCCTCTTCTTCGAGTGTCTACTTTTGATTTGCACAAAAGGACTCGTTAAGTTGGTTTTTTTTCAAAGAGTTGAATCTAAGAACAAGTGAAAGATGTTGGGAAGATATTTGGGTAGGTTTTATCAAGACAAAGGGTATTGGATATGTGATTAAAAGAGAAGGAGAAGTGTTGTTTTATAAGAGAGGTGAGGGGCACTTTAGGAAAAGTTTGAAATACTATTTTATTATAAATTTATTTTTGGTTTATAATTTTCCCAAACTCATTTATTTCAAAGATAATATTCTTTTGGTTCGTATCCCTATCATCTAATTAAAATTCAACAAGTTTGGAATATTTTATAACCCTTATATTTTTTAACCATTTTAATCTTACCATGATATTTTGTTATTTTCACATTGGGGGTTAATTTAATTACCATAACATGTCAAACAACCCACAAAAGTTAAATTTATGACATATTTTGATATATCATAACCATTTGGGTAAATATTAGATTTTTATAAATTTTAAAACATTTAATAAGCTGTTTTATATTTTTTGTTATGACTTATGTCAATTTTGACACTATTCCTACTTTACTTTTTCAAAAATTCAAAACAACTTGATTACTTAAAAAATAAATTATCTCAATCCAAATATGTCATAGTCATCTATAAAATTTTTGGATGACGTAAATTATGTTATATAATATTTATTTTAATATTTATAATATTATATATTTGATATTTCTCTTAATAAAATAATTACTCTATCATTGTTTTGTCCATATTTATGGTAATTATTTAATCTATAAAAATTCAAAATAAATTCCCATTATATAGATAATTTAATTATCTTTCTGGAGACTATTTATTTTCAATGTTTCATAAATTTAATCTTTAAATTAAAATTATTGTACTTATAAGAGATAAGAGAGTGACGTGTTGTCGATTTCTTTTGTTTTAATAATAATTACATAACTTTCATGGAAAAAAGTCCATTAAATGAATCAATTATTACCCTTAGGTAATATTGGTAAACTTTTATTCATATAATTGGATTTTATCAGGTGTTATGGTAGTTTTATTATACTTATAATATTGTTTTTTAACCTAATTTACTTGATTTACCTTTAACTATGGTAAATAAAAATAATTACTGAAGTTAATATTCATAATGTTCAAAAATAAAAGGTACATATTTACATAATTTAGAAATTATGATTCCAAATAAGGATTATATTTTTAAAAATTCAAAACATAAAAGTAATAGTAATTAACTTAAAATTAATTCCCGTTGTCAAAATTAGAAAGAAGGTTTTTAAGAAGTAAAATTTATCAAAACATTGACATGTGTTTTTGTCTAATTTATATTTTAGATTACTTTAAATGAACATAATTTGATTAAATGATAAAATTTTAATCCAACTACACTTTAAAATAAATTAAAATAATAATCTAACTGTATAAATAAATTAGATGAAAAGGAAGTTATGAATTAAAATGCAGTATTTTGAACTATTCATAAAAACATGGATTTCAAACATGCCAAAATTTCAACCAAAGTAAATTTTTATGTTCCTATTCAAAACAAAAAGTTTATTTTATCATATAGAACATATACAAGTGACAAAAAATATTTTTTTAAAAGGGTTCACCATCAAAAGGCAGCAAAATAACCTTTTAAAAATATTAGAGTATTATATTCTTAAAATTGGATTCATTCTCATTTTAACACTATAAATTTCATTGGGTAAATGTAAAAAAAGTTAACAAATATGTAAAATCATAATATATTTAATTCATTTAATTCATTTAATTCTTATTAAATATGAGAACTAAGCATTAACTACCATTTAAAATAATAATATTGTTGTTGTATTATCTTTCGGTATAACTCAGTGTTGTGTGCAACTTAATATTTCAGAGAAACTCGTTGTTGTGTGTCCGGTACGCTATCATGAAAAGTGTCCACTTTTTACTAAAATTATTATTAAATTAATAAATTTTAGTAGATATTAAAATTTATTATTTTATAAATACCTATGATGTTACATTATTTCCCCCTTTTTGAAATTGCGTCCTCACAATTTTAAAATCCGGCTCAAAAACATCATTGAAAATACCACATCAGAAAAAGAGTAAATAAAACTATTACTTTAAATTAAAGAAATATAATTAAAAAAGTTACCTGATATAACAAATACTAGGATTACATGAAAGAAAACATGTATATGGAATAAAGACGTACCATCTTATTCTAATGGAGAGTGATAGACAACAAGATTAGTAGAAATTTAACAACCAGAAAACCATAAACTTGTGATGGGTTAAAAGATCATTAATTTCCCAGTAGTAAAAGTAAATAGAAAAGTTTTTTGTTTTAAAATAATTTTCATAAATTTAAGTATTTTTTAGGAGAGTGACTAAGAACATAAAGAAACATACTTACGTTTCAAGTAGAGTTTCATCCTTTAACTAATTCGAACCACAAACTCATCCTTCTCTTCAAAATATAATAAAACTAAAAAATATTCAATTTTTCTTAATCATATAAGGTTACAAATATAAACTTATACTTTAAAATAAATAAAAATATTTTATACTAACCAAGACATCACGTAGGTTAGTTGTGGGTGATGCACCCTTGTCACCCTTCGGTTGCGGGTTCAAGTCTCATGGCCTTGATGGACAAGACGGGTCAATGCCTGATCTGCGGGTTGTCCTTTTCTTAAAAGTATAACATTCCAAAAAAAAATCCTAAGAAATTTTTTAACCATATACAATATAATCCAATTTCCAACTTAATCCATTCTAACCGTTAGGCTTATCTAAAATACCTTTGTCCAAACTCCATGTCCAATCATTTATAAGGAAGGTCACATAACATACATGTGAATACCTTCATCATGTATTCTCTTAAAATATGGTAATAACCTGAATTACTAGAAAACCTTATTGAATATGTTCATTATTTCTTATTCATTATGTAAAATACAAAATAATAGATATACACCTTAAATCCAAAAATGTTGAAAACTCACAATAATGATGGTATAAACCTCTTTTTGAACAAACCATTAATCAGTTCTAATGATGTAAATAATATCCAATATAATTTGTCTAAATAAATTATTTATTATTACGAAATAATTATCTTAGTATAAAAACATATTAAGGGTTATATTTCCCCTGACCATATATTTTCCAAAATGTTTAACTTGAAACTGTACCACTTTACTTGGTACCATATAATCTCAAATCCTTAATGAAATAGTACTGCAATACAATCCTTATACACTCTATAATTATTTTAACGAGTAAATCATTTATATAATACTCAAATGACAAAATTATTCAATAACAACATAATAACACTAATAATTTCTCTTCATCTGTGGTAGTATTATAACTTTATTATTATCCAATAGCATTATTTGGGTTATACTCTGATAATTGGGACATTGATTCACATAGTGTCTCAACTCCTTACAGATAAATAATTGTACATTTGAAACCTTTTTAGGTCCCTTTCAATAATGAACTTGGTATCATTTTTCTCCACAATTATAAAAAACTCTCATTCCCTTCAATCATTTACCAAGGTGATTCTTTCCACAGTTATCACATGTGGGAAAATCTTTCTTTCAATTCTTCCCTTTATCCATCTTTTTCTCTACCATCCTTTCCTTCTCTTGCTTCCCTTCAAATCCATAGGACTCAAAACATTTCTTACTTATCTTATTAACACATGATACGATTTCTTCATATGATGAGAATATGTGGGAGACTATTTCCCTTAAAAAATTTGGCTTAATACCTTGAAAGATATGATCCTTCTTACTCTTTGGATCATGTGTATTTCTAGAGTTCTCATTCCTTCTATTAGGATACATTTCTAAATGAATACATAAACTATGTTAGATCATATCATAATCATTAATCCAAAAACTAGAAAAATTCTTAGTATTAATTGGATATTTACACATATCTAGTCTCATAATCATAAAAATGGTTTCTTCAGTGACATATTTACTCATAAATCCTTTATAATGGTTTTTAAAGAAACTTGTAATTATCCTAATAATATCCCCAAAGATTTTCAATCCAGGTGCACAGTAAGGCCCATTACCATGTACCAGGTTACCCCGATTCAAGCTTGGAACACCTTGTTGGATTTTTCACCCCCTAAGAACATATATACTAAAACCAAATCCATTTTTAGTATCCAGAAAGGGATGTATTGCTTGGAATATCCATGTATTCTCTACTTTACCAAAATTTTAGGGGGTTCTTCTATACTTATCATCAAAGTCTATCTTTGGGTTATGATTCCTAATCTATTTTTCCTAAACCTATTTCCAAGGTTGTTGTTAAACTTCCTCTGATACCAACTGTAACTCCCCGACCCTAGAAACCCAGATCTGGTACATTATTTTAATACATTGGAATTTTTACAAGGAATCAAGCCTCGAGGTACATTTCATTTTAGCAGTCTTAGAAAATAGATTACATACATGAACTTTACATTAAAATTTCTAACATAAAACACAACAAAGATAATCCTTTTATAACAACACTATTCCCCTAGAATACCCCTTAATATCAATCATAAAACACTTTTTGGAATCCTAGGAATATAAAACATAAGAAAGGGGGGATATTAGATGCTTAGTAAGGGTTAACAATATAATGGAATCTATCACAAATAAGTATAAACTTTTAAGGAAAGGTACAGAACTAAAACACAATCATTTCAAAAACATTATGTTCATTATAATATAGAAAAAAATCAAATAATTCCCTTTAAATATTCACATGGATATTCTACTAGTCATATAATCACATGTAAAATAAAAATCTAATCTCATAATTATTGAATGAATAATGCAGTTCATCATAAACATACTGTCAAGGCTTCATCCAAGATACCCAACCTAATTGGGTAATACATTATCCAAAACCCAAATATAATTGTCTCCGGAGTCTATTAAAAAAATTGAGGGGCTATAGTGGGCCCTGCCCGACACTTACAAAGTCCAATGCATTCCTCTTATAGAAGGGGTAAAACATAACCAACAGAAGCATTTGTATTAAAACTAGCATACAAAATAACAATATGTCAACCATAAATCATGACTGTTATCAAAATAGCACATCCATAATCAAACATATCATAAACCCTTCAATACAATATAGAAGATTTTATCATAATAAATCAACCAAAATCTAGCATAAAATCCAACATATTATTTTGACATAGATAATAATTATCAAAAATTCTTTGTGAGAATTATCCCCACTTTTTACTTTGAAATAATTTAAAAGCATGTGAAATTATAAATGATAACATTTTAAAAAAAAAATAACCTTGTAAGCTTGTAAGGGAAGCTTCCTAGAAATAAGGCATCATAACGGAGGAAAATATCCATTTTCACCGTATAAATTAAATAAAATTCTTTTTCTACTTTTTAAAAAAGTTCATATCATACCTCATTTAGAAAATGACAGATATATTTCATTCAAAAAAAATTTAAAAAGTCAAACATGGGTATAAATGACTTTCAACAATATTTAAGGAATATAAATATTATTTTGAAATATATGTATGAGAAACATGAATGTTGATGATAAATATGTCCCAGTAGATACTTATATAAAAAATCTCATATAATAATGAGATTGTGAAAATAAACCTTACCTTAGGTCTGATACTCTTCATACGTGTCTGAAACTCCTCTTCTTTAGGTGTCTCCTTTTGATTTGTATAAAAGAACTCCATAAGTTGGTTTTTTCCCATAGAGTGACCTATAGGATTAAGTGACGGAATTTGGTAGAATATTTGGGTAGATTTTGGTTAAGACAAAGTGCTTTGGAGGTGTGAATAAAAGAGAAGGAGAAGTGCCCTTTTATAAGAGAGGTGAGATGCACTTTAGAAAAAGATTGAAATATCATTTTTTATAAATTTATTTTTGCTTTCTAATGGTCCCCAAATCATTTATTTAAAATATAATACGATTTTGGGTTGTATCCTCATCATCCAAATAAAATTATATAAGTTTTTAATATTTTCTAACCCTTATTTTTTTTAACCTTGATCTTACCCTTTTTAATCTTACCGTGGTATTTTATTATTTTCAATTTTTGGGTTCATTTAATTACCATAACATATCAAAATACCCACAAAAGTTCCATTTATTACATATTTTGACTAATCATAAACATTTGGTCGAATCAAAGGTTTTTAGGAATTTTAAAACATTTAATAAACAATTTTATATTTTATGTTATGAATTATGTCAATTTTGAAACTATTCACATTTGGATTTTTCAAAAAATCATAACATGATTACTTCGAAAAAATACATTAACTCAATCTTAACATGTCATATTCATCCATAAAATTCGTGGGTGACATAAATTATATCATAAAATATTTATTTTAATATTTATAATATCATTTATTTTAGATTTCTCTTAATAAAATAATTAATATAACATAGTTGTGTCAATATTTATGGTAATTATTTAATATCTAAATATTAAAAATAAATTACCATTATATAGATAATTTTATTATATTTCTGGAGATAAATTATGTTATATGTTTCATCAATTTTATCTTTAACTTAAAATTATTATACTTATAATATATAAGAGAGTGACACGTTGTCATTTTCTTTTGTTTTAATAATAATTACATCCCTTTCATGGACAAAATTCCATTAAATGAATCAATTCCTGCCCTTGGATGATATGGGTTTAATTTTATTCATATAATAGTATTTTAATAGGTGTTAAGGTAATCATATTATCCATATCATATTGTTTGTTACCCTAATTTAACCGATTTACCTTTAACTTTGGTAAATAAAAATAATTACTGAAATTACTATTCATAATATTCCAAAATAAAAGGTACCTATTTACATAATAATGAAATTATAATTCCAAATATGGAATCAATTTTTAAAAATTCATAATTCATAATTTCAATAATTAATTTAAAATTAATTCTCTTTGTTAAAACCAGAAAGTCGGTTTTAAGAAGTAAAAACTATCAAAAGATTGACATGTGTTTAGGTCCAATTTAAATTTGAAATTACTTCAAATGACCATAATTTGATTAAATATTAAAATTTTAATCCAATTAACCTTTAAAAAATTAAAAGTACAATCTAACTATATAAATAGATTAGATAAAAATGAATTTTTGAATTAAAATGTAGTATTTTTCAATATTCATAAAAATATGGATTTTATCAGAATAATACCAAAATTTAAACTAAAGTAAATTTTGTTGTCCCTATTCTAAATAAGATGTTTATTTTTTCAAATAAAACATATTAAAGTCACAAAAACTATTTTTTAAAAATGGTTCGCCATCGAAAGGCGATAAAATGACCTTTTAAAAATATTAGAGTATTTTATGCATAACATTGAATTCATTCTCATTTTAACCATCTAAAATCCATTGGATAAATGTAAAAACATTTAAGAAATATGTAACCCAATTCTATAAGACTTTTTTTGTGGAATTATAACCAAAATAAACCTGATTTTTGTATGGGAATTCATATCCTAATTATAAGATTGACTTTTGATACTAGGGGCCACAACCCAAATGGTCCAAAATTTATAATCCAGGAGTCACAAACTGAATATAGAAAATGTTTTTTTATAAAAAATGTATAAATATAAAGTTAAATTATATGAGAGATAAGAATAAGTGTTATAGAATAAATCAACTATAATGAAATAGATTGAAGAATAATAAAACACAAGTACTGGTTATTGAGTGTCTGATCAGCTTGATTGTCTCATCAAGGTAGTGGAAGAAGTAGTAGAAGTTTTTTTCCATCCCTTATGATATTATCCAATAGTAGTGAGAAATTTTCAACTTGGGTAGAATGTATAGTACATCACAGTATCAACACAATTACACTCTTCGCACTGTATCACTTGAAAATATGAAATCTCTCATCAAAGAAGTATCATATCAAAATTCTATCAAATTCCCACAACCAAAGCAAAACATGATGCCCTTTTAAAACAAAACAACTTAACACAACCAAGAAATCATTGGATAATTTAAAATTCAAATAATACAAGATCATCAGAGAGAGAGAAGGATATTATCATTTCATAATAATCTCTCAACTCATGCCCAATGTTCAAAATAATAACGAATAATTTAAACCAATTTGAAATCATTCAAATGATTAGTTTTAAATACTTCCATAATAATGGGTCAAATAAATTCCATGAAAATAGCAAGTCTTCGTTTGAAATTAAAAAAAAACAAAACCATTATACTTTTAATATGCACTTAACATGTTGAGATTTTCAAAAATAAATAATACTCTACTTAAAAATAATATAAAACGTTTTAATGAGTTTAATATTAACTAGTATTAACTTATAAATAATAAGAATGAATAGAAAATTATTTTTTTTAGTTTCAAGCTGTAAGTTTCATGTGTGAAAATAGAACACATTTCGAAATTCAAAAAAACTTGTTTAAAACAATGAAAAACACTTCACATAGGTTCTCAAAAATTAATATAAATTTATAAATTCATAATAAAAATTTAAATATTTGAAATGAAAAAGTAGTAAATAAAAATATGAAACATTATGTAAAATATAGCATAATTCCATGTTTAATAACAACCTGTATAAATTCCAAAAAGCATATAAGTGAATCTGATCATGGAATAAAAATTTTCTACATAAATTATTTTCACATAAAAGAATTCACATAGGTGAATCAATGTATCTGAATTCACATAATTGAATTGATATAGATGAATTCATGTAAGCCAATAGGCATATTTGAATTTATGTAAGAAAATTCACATAGATGAATCCATGTAAGGGAATCACATAGCCTAGTTCATATATCTAAATTTAAAAATTTTGTAAATATATTGAATTAAAAAAATAATACCTAAACCAGGCCTTGTAATAAGTAGAAAAATATTTTGTTCCATTTAATATATATTCATAAAATCTAATTATATTTCCAAATAATCAAGAATAACTTTAATCGAAGGTCTATAGCTCAAGTTATCATCAAGAAACAATATCAGAAAAGTTTTGAAAAACTATATAATTTAGAATAGAAGCATATAGTGATATAAAACCTAATTTAAGACATGATAGATATTAATTCATAATTTTATGTCACCTAATTAAATGTAGTTAATTTTAATTAAATTGAAACCCAATAAGAGCCACTCTATTCAGAGTTATTTAGACCAAGATATGGTCAAAATACGTAATGTAGTCAAATATGAAAAAATGGCAACATAGTTTGGCTACATAGGATAAATGAATACATGGTTTGGCTTTGTGGGGGAAATTAATATGTGTTTTGTCTATGTTAGAGTAGTAAAAAACATGTAAAAAAGATATTTAAAGAACCTAAAATTAAAATTTATCCTTTGAACACTATATAAACCTTTTAGAACATCTTATAACCAATATAAGTATAAAATATAAAGATATTTTAAGCAAAGAAATATTATGATACAATCAAAGTTAAACATACAAAATATAAAAAAATATAAATCTATAAAAAATATAATTACATGAAATAATATATAATAATTATAACTAAAATTATTGTTTTCAAAATAAATAATTAAATAAAAAAATATTGTGATTCATTTTTTAATATTAAAAACATGAAATATTAATACTCTAAAATTAAACAGACAAACTTCCATGTTTTAACAAACTCTGCCTTTTTAAAAATTACAAAACTAAACAATATTTTTAAAGAATTATCCCCCTTTTTAAAATTTATCAAAAAGAAATAGAGTAAAGAAGAATTAAATATCCCTCTTTATAAAAGAAGAAATAATTTTTAAACTAAATTTCCAACATCCCACGTTCAAATTTTTTTTAAAGAAGTTTCCTTAACCAAAACAACCAAGGAAATTATTGCATAAAATAAAAGTTTTAAAAGTCTGAAGGATGAGATTTTATTACTATCACTTTCATGATGTGGAACCATCTCTTTCGGGATATCATCTGACCAAGTGAGATCCATACCTACTCATTTTTTCAAGATACTTTGTCGCAATATTTTCCTCATGATATACATGTGTATCAATGAAATTAAGACTCATAATAAAGTCCATACATTACATCCATCAGATATTTATTGTCCATGGAAGGTTTAATGTGTCATTCCTAATGGCCTGGACAATAATAGTGGAGCCTCATTCCAACCATAAATTTTCCGACCTTTAGATATCGTGAAGGTCATTACATTAATGATTCCAAGATTTTTTTCGAGAGATGATGAAATTCATTATAAGCCATAGAATCATCCTAGAATCAGTCCATTGTGATCATGTAATACCATGACACACCTAAAGGGACCATATTTCCATTTTTAAGATCTATCTAAATTGATTTTAATCCAGTTATATAGAGGAGATTTCCAAAAAAACATCAATGGTTCCAAACAGTGTATTATAATTCCTAGAAATACCCAATCCTCTTAGAACCATGAAATCCTTCATACTATGATCACAATACCCATTTTTTAGTGCATTTTAATCATTGATATCCACTACTATTCTTATCAAGTCTGATGAGAAAGAAAATTTTGTTCAATTTTGGTTAACAACATTACAACCAATCCAAACTATGCACATCATTTTGGCCAGTTCCACATGAAATAGATTTTAAAGATGAGTAGAAAATGTAAAACTAGTGCAATGTTATAATAGTGATTGTAGGGAGTACACATGAATACTTTTTAAATTGAATAGTTCAAAAACCTCATTCTATATAATTGAAGAATAATTTTGAAAAAATTTCTATGTATCCTCCCTATGCTCCAAGTTCAATTTTAATTTTCTCAAATCTAGAAAAATCCAATGGTTTAGTAATAAATTATGAAATTTGATTAAAAATTATAAAATATTATAAAATAATATATCCCTTATTAGCATAATCTTGAATAAAATTAAATCACATGTAAATATTCTCAGTTTGAGAATACGGTAAATGGTTTTTTGGAAAATAAATTATATAAGAATTATCACAATAAATAGGTATCTTATCAGAATTAGAAAAAAATAAGATAAGGTATTTTAATCGAAAAAAATATTACGCAAAAAATATATATTCACTCTTAACAGTAGATAAGGCAACGTAATTTTTTCCCTTGAACTCTAAGAAACTAAAATTTTATTAAGAAAATCAAACATACCCAAGGTAATTTTTCTGTCAAGTATTTATCCTCTAAAATCAGAGTTGAAGTAACTTATTAAATCATTAAAATTGTCTAAAATAAAATAGATTAACATTAATAGTTCCTTTAACATATCTATTAATATGTTTAACTACCTTTAATTGATATTACTTAGGATTAGATTGAAATTTGGAACATAAAAAAAGATAAAAGATTATATCAGTCCGTGAAGGAGTTAAATAAATCAAACTTCCAATTATACATCTAAATAATTTAGTTAAAATATATTTTCTAGAAATATAATAAAATAATTTAAAATTATTACTCATATAGGTTTTAAAATTATTATCATAATTATGACCAAAATGATTGACCAAATATTTAGAATATTAAGACCAATTCAACAAAATACTATCATTTCTTTGATTAATTTAAAGTCCTAAAATATATTTATGTTCATCCATAAAACTCATATAAAATTCACTAGCCATAAAATTAGAAAATTCTTTACAAATAAAATAATTTGAAGAGACATAAACAAAATTATCAACATAAATTTGAATAATCAAAATATCATTAGAAATTCATTTGATAAAAAAATTGACATCTACGTTATGTTTATTAAAATAATTTTTCAATAAAATTAATCTAATTCAATAATACCAAGTATAATATAATTGTTTAAGACCATATAAATCTTTTAATAATTTAAAAACATTATTTGGGAATTTCTCATTTTCAAAACTAGGGTGTTGAGAAACACGAACTTCATAAATAAAACCATTTAGAATATCAATTCTAACATCCACTTGAAATAACATAAAACTTTGAAAAGATGAAAAATATAACAAAAATATAATAGATTAAATATGATAAATACAACCAAAATATTATTTAAAATCTATACCTTCTTCTTGAATAGTACCTTGGGTAAAAAATAAAGCTTTATTTTTAACAATTTTAACAAATTCATTAATTTTATTTCAAAAAATACATTTAATTCCAATAACAATCTTCTCAATATAGGGTTTAACTAATGTCCAAACATTATTTCTATAAAACTAATTATGTTCATATTTTTTAGAAATAGAGAAATTAGTATCATTTAAAGATTCAAAAACATTATTAGACATACAATTAAAAACAAAATAAATATTATCAAAGAATTTCAAAGCATATTTTTTTGTTTTTGTACTATATTTAGCATTAGAAATCAAAATTTTAATGATATTATCATTATGAATCCTACAATATCTAGGATTAGATTGAGAATAATTTTTCTCACCCTCAACAGAAACATTTTCTAGAGGTTTCTCTTCACCAAAATTGAAATCCTTGAAATCAACTTAAATATTTTTGAAAACAAATTTCTATAAAACATAAGGTTAATCAAACTTTATATGAATATATTATTCAATAGACATGGTATCCTTATTATAAATTTTATAAGTTATATTATTATAATATTAACCAACAAATATACCTTCAACACTTTTATCATAAAAATTATCCAAATTATCTTTTTTATTCAAGATAAAAACTTTACAATCAAATGCATTAAAATTACAATATTTGGTTTTCTACAATTACAGAATTAATAAGGGGTTTTATTCAAAAAAAGATCAAATAGAAAATCTTTTCAAAATATATCAAGAAGTACTAATATATTCTTCTAAAAAACATTTAATTAAATCATATTCATTAAATACAGTTCGTTTAGTCTCTTGAATAGTTTATTTTCCCATTAAAAAACACCATTTTGTTGTGGTAATCTAGGAGTAGAAAAATTATGAGCCTAAATATTTTATTCATTAAAATTTTCAAATGTAAAATTAAAAAATTCAAATTCATTATGACTTCTAAAATAAATAACTAAATAACCTTTCGTATTTTTAACTAGATTTCAAAAATAAATAAATCTAAATAAGGTTTAATTCTTCTGGGAAATAAAATAAACCCATGTAAATCTAATGAATTAATTAAAAATAAGAAAACATATTTAATTCCACCTAAACTAGTAGTTGTCATTGGAACAAATAAATCAAGATGAAATAAATGAATAGGTCTATAAATAGAAACATGATTGATAGATTTTATATATTCCTTGTGTTGGTTACCTTTTAAGCATAAAACATAAACAAAATCTTTTCTTAACTTTAACTTGGGTAAATATAGAACATGTCTATGATTGGATATTTTTTGTATCATTTGAAAATCATAATGCCCAAGAATTTTATTATAGTGAACATCATTTGTTTCTATATAATTGATATACTTAAAATTTTGATTAGATTGATCAGGTAAATTAATAGAATAAATATTATCTTTTTTATTATCATAAAATAAAACATTTTAATTTTTTAGAAATGAACACTTATTATATTCAAATTTAACATACATTTCCTCGTCTCATAATTTTAAAACACTTATTCAATTATATTTCAAACCTTCAACATCCAAAACTTTAGAAATTAAAACAATAATAGAAAAACTTACTTTATTAAATCTCTTAACCTTTCCATTAGATTTTTCTTAAAAAGTGACAAAGAATCCATAAAATGTAGTGTAATATAGGAAATTTGATAGGTCACTAGTCATGTTTTGTGAATAACTGTTGTTTGTGTATCATGTGTTCTTGATATTATTAAGGTGGTTATCCTAAAATGATAAATTATTTAAAAAACTATTTTGGTAACCATGCTATTTTGGGTCCAAACAGGTAAGTAATAGAATTATTAGGTACCCAAATAGATTTAAAACATTGATTATAAGGTGATTTATCAAATATATATTTTGAAATAAAATATCTAGTGTAACCAAGAGATTGATGAAATTATAGGGAACATTTATTATCATAATGTGCATGTATACAACATTTAAATCATGTAACATAAGAAACCTCTCCAGCATAACTTTTTCTAAAAATTAGTATTGTATATCTTAGAAATATGTGTATTATAACTAGAAATAGTATTATATTTATTTATTTTCATCATAGATACAATTTTTTTATATTTTTCCTTTCCATGACCAAAATTATATAACGTTTATTTTAATATTAGAAATTCATTTCTATGATTATCATTATCCTTCTAAACAAGCATTAAAATCATCATAGATGTTACCTTTAGAAAATAAAGCGGAATTTTTTATTTCTTCTTTAATATAATCATTCTACGTATTGACTTTCTTAATTTCCTTGATAAGCCTATCATTTTCTTCTTTGAATTCTTTATATAATTCAGTAACTCTTAAAACATCCTTTTGTAGTTTTTTATTTTCTTTATAAAACTAATAAAATCTATAACCACCACTATCAGAATAATAGCTAGAATCCAAATCATTACATACCTTATTTTTATTTTATTCCATCAAACATAGGTTGGAAAATAATTTCTCACTTTCAGATTCATCACTTGAATCAGATTCTTCGGTAAAATTCTATCCAGCATGATAATTACATTTCAACTCTTTCATGTATTTTTTATCTCCCCCTTCTCATGTAAAAATTAGATAGTCAAGTTTTATGTTTCCCTTATTTATATATTCATAACCAGTTACATATCATCCATATATAGTAATATTCTTTTCTTTTTTATCATTATTTTGATATTTACTTGTTCACCTCTTGAACATTTTTTACTTCATCAAATTATAAATACCTTTTCTTATATTCACTCTTTCTTCTTTTTCACTTTCCTATGCCTCATATTTATAATAGTTTTGAGAAATATTTATATGATATTTAAAAGTATTACAATTCATATTTTAATTCTATTCTTTCACAATATTCTTAAACTCAATATTTTATAGGGGAAGTGATCCAATGAGTTCATCAAATGTGTAATATTTCAAATTCTTACTTTCATTGATCACAACTTTGTTTTAATTCCATTTCTTTGGTATTGATCATAGGACTATTTCAACAAGTATGGGGTTCTCCAAAGTTTCTAAAAGGTAATTAATTCCATTCAAAATTCACACGAATCAGTGGCACATTTTATTGAAACTTTTATCTTCACCCATATTGAAATATTGGTTCTCTTATTGAAGCATTCTGAGTTTGGTACTCATCATATTTTCTTAGCTAGGGTGATTAATTTGTAAAATATTCCATATATCATGAGTTGTCTTACATTTAGACACAAAACTAAACAAACTTCTATTAATATAACAATATTAAATATTTTTTACTTTTTAATTAAAATCATAACTAGTAGAATTGTTTCTTGTAATATTATATAGGTCAGCTTCTGTTAGATTGTATATTTTTTCCATGATCCGTCAGTTTTTTATGATAGCTATTGGAGGTATGCATCTATTCTGGATTTATAATAACTGTATTCATTTCCATCCAACTGGGGTGGTTTTTTAGGAATCCAACCATCATTTTCAATCGCTCCTACCATCTTATAGATATTTTTCTTAGATTGTGAGGTCTAGGAAAAGGTTAACAAAATAAAATATAAATAATATACTCTATAGAGGGATTGAATAAATTCTATAAAGAACAACCTTTGATACCAACAATTTAGTATCAATAAAAAGAACAAAAATTCTAAGTAATAATTAATATGGTTATCATTTAATACCAAATATTGGTATCAATTAAAAGAATAACAGTTTTAAACTAGTAATTCCCAATTAGGTTACCCTTTGATTCATATTTTTAGGTCAGATAGTTGATAGTAAATGAAAACCCTAGTCATTGTTACACATTAATTCATTATTTATTACATAATAATACACATAATATAACCCAAAAAAATCAATAAGTCTAGTCTATTGGGTAATTTAGTATCATTACATAATATAGCTTTAAACATGGGGTTCATTACTATTATTAAAAACATCTTTAACTGAATCATAATTTTTCATCATTCTTAAAACATCATGGGAAAACTTGGGGACATATAAAATAAATTAGTGAGATATAAATCCCAATAAGGGAATAAAAAAATCATAGCATAAACAAAGTAATACATGTTAGACCAAAGGAATTTAAATTGGGAATGAAAGGGGGGAGAATCATTAAAATGAACAAAGATGCCTGATCTCGCATGATAACATATAGGCAACATGGAAATGTAGAAACGAATTTAAACATGAAATCATAATCATAAGTCAAGGTTAACCACCAAGAAATAATAACATAATGTGTTTAAGATAACCTCTCTTGCACCATACATAGAATCTCATGATGCTTAAACATTTTCCAATGCAATAGAGCTCTATATGGGTGCACCCATCATAACTATTTCATTTACATGCATAAGTGTTCCACATAGATCATATAACATAACAATATACTACATCAAATTTAATAACATGATTAAGCATTTTGGGTTAAATACATGAAATTTCCCAGTCAATTTATTTTGGGTAGAACATGGTGAGTACCCTTGATTTGAACTGGGTATGTGTATACACCTCACAAATGTTCTGCATGGAAAATTGAACTATAGTGAACGTTTTGGAATTTATAGGCCTAATACAAGGAGGGTTCTTGAATAAAAACTTGATATAGAAAATTTACTGGATTATTTCAATAGTATTACAAGGGTATATTATGAATCATCAAAGGGCTTAATGGGAGTTAAAAGGGATCACTAATTACTTTTAAATTATAAGGGAAGTAATATTTATGTGTAAAATCATATCCCATCAATAGGAATTGGAATAAAAATTGTATTATGTAAATAAGGTGCTTGAATAAAGAAGAGATAGAGAGGACCCCTTACTAAATTTTGACATTGTAACGGATTAGGTAAATGTTATAATGAGAGGAGATAAATGATATTTAATTATTAGGAAATAAATTGAAAAGTATATTTATCTATATAATGTTGTGAAAACATAACCAATTGAGATTCAAAAGGTTAAATACAAATATATTATTTGAAATGAAAAGAAGATATAGAGGTCCCTTACCTAGAGAGGGTGATTCTAAAAGCTTGTGAGGAGATTCATGAGAGCTTAAGGCACCTATGTAGGACAATAGGGATGGAATATAATAGTAATTACATTATCCAAAGGTTTCATAGTAAATAATATTAACATATTGAGTGGGTTTATATAGGAAAATAGAGGGGAGTTCTTAATTATTTCCCAAACATAGGTTTTAGTCAATATACAATAAAATAATCCAAAGCAAAAAACCATAAGATCTTTTTCCGATGATTTTGGAAAATGAGGAGTGGTTTGAAATATTTTATTTGTAAAAGGTCTGAAATCAATAAAATATTAACTTTGTTTAGGTGAAAGTGTGTCATGTTCATAAAGAAATGATTTTAAAACCATAAAATATAATATATATTTTGGACGATTCATAAAGGATTATTAAAATTAATAAAATAACATAAAAAAATATTATTTTAAAGTTTAAACTTATATTTTTTTATTTTATACCTTTTATAACATTTATTACATCACTTTAGGGTCACTATGATTTCATAATACATAGTGTATATTTATACCGTATATAATTTTTACCTGAAAATTATACTATCTCGAAAAATTATTAAAAAATAATTGTTGGATAACTTTGATGTGATAACTTCAAAAATAATATTTATTTTTTAAAAATAATTTTCTAAATATTTTAATTTTTACATTTAAAATAAGAATCAATATTTTTTGAGAAATCTTGGTTTGTTGTCACTAGTAGTATCCAAACCCTTATAAAAATTACATTTGACTTTATAAAAATTATATTATCATTAAAATTTAATAAATATTATTTAAAAGTATAATTTTATTAAAATTTAATTTGTTTTTAAAATCCTTGAATTCCTTAAAAAGTAATTTCTTGACTGAAATTTCTTATTACATAAAAAATGAAATTTGTGTTTCATCATATCAAAATCCAATTTTTATCAAAATATTTTCTTAATAATTTATAAAGAAAAATAAAAAAATATAATCATTATAATATTAAAATGAAAAAATAAAAATTAATTACATTCGGGTTACTTTGTTTCTAGTCCTTGTTAAATTATTTTTACCCTTAATTAACCTATTTTTCTTTTATCGTGGTAATAAATATTTACAATAGTTATTGTTCACATTCCTCAAAATTTAAGTTGAAATTATTATTAAATATTAATTATGATTATTTAAATATTTAATTAAATTATATCAAAATAAATTCATAGAGGTGGAATAATTTAATTTAAAATAAAACCCACAAGCACAATGGAAAGTGGTTTTTACAAAAAATTCATTTTTCAAAGAAAAGATGATTTTACTTTAACTTTACAACAAGTAATATTCATTATATGAATTTAAAAAAAATATACATATAAAAAATATAAATATAATTTAAATTATTTTCTATTAGGTGATATATTTAATTAATTAAAATCGAGAAATATTATGCATTTTAAAACAGCATTTAGAAAAAGGTGTTTTCAAGCATAAAAATTAACTTACTCTAAAATCCAGAATAAATATGATTTAAATATAATTAATTAGGTTAAATATAACAAAATAATTATTATATTTATTTAAAATAAAACTAAAATAATAATTTCATTTAAATTTCTTAATTTATCAGAATAAATTACATTTTTACAAAAAAAATTGGTATTTTCACTATTAACTGATAAATCAAGATTTCCCAAAAAATCCAAAAATTTCACCCTATGTTAATTTTGATATGATGATATCAAAAATTTAGTTCATTTTATCAAATACATTTTCTAAATTTTCAAAAAAAATATTTATAATATTTTTTCAAAAAATGAAATAAAAATCATTTTTAAAGAAAACATATTTTAAAGACATTACAAAAAATTGAGTGATTATTTATTAATAATTTATAAATATATTTTTTTTGAGTATAAAAGTTATATAATTTATTTATAATTATTTAATAATATTTATAACATTGAATTTAATAGCTAGTTTATAATGGTCGTATTTAAATAATTATTTTTTTTGGGTTATGTTTTGTGTATCACATACACTATCGAACATATTTTTCTCTTTTAATAACTTATGGAATTACATTTTTCCTCATTAAATAAATTGAATCCTTATAATTTAAACCTGATCTTGGTAAGAAATTCTTTAACACTCTAAAATATCTTTATTAAAACCTCACACTATAAAAAGGGTTAATTAAACATCCACTTAAAAACAAAGAAAGGGAAGTACGAAGATCATCACATAACTAGGTTTCAAAGTTGGAGAAGATTAGTGAGAAGTAAAAATATATACATGGAATAAAACAACTAACACCCAAGAAATAATAGAGATTCAAATATAACAAGGTTGGTAAAAATTCAAACACCACAAAGCCATAAATTTGTGATGGGTGAAAAACAATCAATTCATAATATGAAAACATTTTTGTTTTGCACTTATTTAACTATATATATGGAATTACTTTATCATCTTGGATATGAAAATAAGGGATTATAATTTCTTGAAAAGTATAATTTCATACTTTAATCAAATTCCACTATAATATCATCTTTTTCTCTAAACTATGAGAACACAAGAAGGATTTTTTATACCTGAAACACTAGAATAAGACACTACTAGATCACATATCCACTAAAGAATAACAAAATATTCCTCCCAAATTTACTAAATCCAAAATGGTTTGATAAATTAAGATAATACTGAAAATTTATAAACCTTAATAAATTAATCTCTAAAATTCAACAAAAAAATATCAATGTTTTAACATATATCATTACCGAAATAAATAAACTTATATCCTAAAAAATCAAAAATAACATCAATAGTAATGAATGTTTTAACCTTGAAGGTTATCTCATACCCTTCAGATTACACTTCCAAAAACATAATATGATTCACCTTGAATGATACTTTATATTAAACCATATTTATATATATACCTCAACCCAATAAAAAATCTACCAAAATATCATCAATCACCTCAAAATAAAAAAAACGATTTGATAATGTAGTATTATTCCCAAAATAACCTTAATCATTCCTAACTTCTATCAAATGAATTTCGAAAAGTGTTATGAATACTTTTAAACATAATATTGGACTTATTAATATCACCCTAATACACTTTATGTTTATCCCAACATCAAACACATATTAATTGTTATCAATCCCTACATCATGTGTTTTCTATAATATTATTTTATCACTAAATCGCTTTTATAGGTTGTCGATACCATTCAACATATATTTAAAATTCTTAAATAAAAACTATTGTTGAATAATCATGGTTATTATATTTATAATTTCATTGATATAATAATTCAACAACATAATTATCAAATACTTATGCAAACATACTTCCATCCTTACACTTTAATGATTTCCATATCATAGGTCTTTCTTTAGTCAAGGATTTAAACCTTGGATTAGGGCATTAACTTGGATATTTTCCATGTTCTCCACATATAATGCATTGAACAAAAAGGTATTTGGGGGTGTAATTTATTCCCTTCAATCATACTATTTTTTATGGAAACTGGCTACTTTATACCCTATTTTTCACACTAAAAACACATTTGAGTTCCTTATTGGCATTTACCTTAGTGATACTTTAAATATTTTTCATACATAGGTAATTGAATCTTGATTCCTTTATCACCTTTATTAGATGAACTTTTTTTTGACATCACCCTCCTCTTCTTTGATATCTTTGGACATTAAACTATATTCCATTGGTTAATTGTGATTTTTTATAGATGGAATAGAGTAATCACAGGATGTATTACTTGAGCTCCTATCATGGTAGGCATATTAGTTGGGAAGTCACCACATTTCCCATCACATTGGTTATTGACTTAGTTCCACCTATTTCAGTCCAATGTATAGGATAAATCTAAAATTATGGATGAATATTTTTAAATTGTTAGGAACATAAATAGGAAACTAATAATATTTAAGGGATCAATTATAAATGGAATATATTCCTTAACGTTTTAATTTCTAGGATTTAATTATAATTTATACATAATATATTTCCTAACATAGAATCATATGGTCATTTTGGTTCCCTTAATAATGGTTCATAATGAGCTTGTGAATTTACTAAATCATTTCCCCTTGGAGTGTCAAACCAGGTGTGCAGTAAGGCCCATTATCGTACAAAAATTCTTGATCGAGTCTATCTCAATACAGTGTTTTTGGTGTCACCCCTAGGTATATAATTTCTATATCAACATCCACTTATATTATCCAAAAAAGGATTTATTTTATTGGAAACCTCTTACCCCATATTGTTAAAAAACATATGGATTCTTTCTTTTGTTTAGTCTTATCCTTAAGGCTTTCAGTATAATTTTTTATCACAGCCCCAAAAAAAATTATTCTTTCTTTTGATACCAACAATGACAACCTCTATCTTTATTACACATTAATTTATGTTTTGTTACATAATAATAGACATAATAAAATCCATAATATCAATAAGTATAGTATATTGAGGATGTTAGGTACATTAAATAATAACTTTTAACAAAGGGTACATTGATATTGTTGAAAAAAATCTTTAACATTATCATAATTTTCCATCTTTCATAAAACTATGTGGGATAACCGAGGGAATACATAACAAAGGGGTGATCTATAAATTCCAGTAAGGGAATAAAATGCACATAACATGAATAATGTATTGTATGTTATACCTTAGGTATTTAAATGGGGAATAAAAGGGGTGATAATCATAAACATGAAAAAAGAGGATTGATATACCATGATAACATAAAGGCAACCTGGGAATGTAGAAACATCTATAAACATGACATCATAAGCATAAGTCAAAGTTAAAAAACAATAAATAATAAAATAATGTGGTTAGGATAACCTTCCACACACTATACATGGAATCTCATGAAACTAAAACATTACCCAGTGAATTGGATCACTATCTGGTTACACCCATCATAATCATATCTTGTACATGCATAAGTGTGCCATATAGATCATATAATATGAGAACATATTTTATCACATTTATTACCATGATTAATTATTGTGGGTTACATACATGGAATTTAAACATAAATTCAGTATAGTTACAACTATTTTAATACCCTTTAGTGGAAATGGGTATGGTTATACACTTCACAAATGTTCGGCATGGAATATCATATTGACATTTTGGAAGAATAAAAATATTACATAAAGATTCATAAAATGGTTTAATGAGAGATAAATTGGTCTCTTATAACATGGATGTAAAAGAGGAAGGTTTTAGGTATATATAAGAGCATAATCCAATAAGAAAATTTAGGAATTAATGGGAATTAGATAAGTAGGGTGCTTCAATAAAAACATGGCATGGAAAACATGGAGGCTAATTCTGGCACCATAACAATGGTACATGATCAATCATGGAAGGGATTAATGGTATTGAAAAGGGGTTACTAATAAATTTGAACTTATAATATAAGTAATAGGGATATGGAAAATCATAACACATCAATAGTAATTGGAATAAAAAGTGTATTACACAAATAATATGGTTAAATAAAGAGGAGAAAAAGAGGATCCCTTACTAAATTTTGGCACAGTACCAGCTTAGGTAAACGATATAATGAGAGGGAATAAATGATCTATAATTATTAAGAAATATGTTTGAAAACAGATTAATATTAATAAATTCATCAAAACAAAACCAATTGATATTCAAAAAGGATAAATATAAAGAAGTCGGTTGAATTGAAAAGAAGAGAGAGAGGTCCCTTACATTGAGAGGTAGATTCCAAAAGATTATGAGGAATTTCTTGGGAGCTCAAGGTACCTTGTGATGCCTTTGGAGAGGGGAAGGAAGAGTAAGGATGTGCTTGAAGGTTTTTGAGTGCAATGGTATGATACCTTGGTTCTATTTATATAGGAAAAGGGAGGTGAGTTCTTTATTATTTCCCAAACACAGGTTTTGGACTATAAATAATAAAGTAATGAAACCACAAACCTTCTCATGGTTTCTTCCAATGGTTTTTTAAAATAATAGTGTTTTTTATTATTTTATAAGTCCAGGGTCTAGAAAAATTAAAATATAACACTTGGTGATATGGAAGTGAGTCAGGTTGAAAAAGAAACAATTTTAAAATCTTAAAATATATTTTAGGTATTGGAGGATTTATAAAGAATTTATAAAATTAATAAAATAACCTCAAGGAGACGTTATTTTAAAGGTTAAACATATATTTGTTCTTGTATAAACATTAAATTGTTTATTACATCACATTTGGGTCATTATGTTTTCATAATACACACCGTATATTTATACTATATTTAATTTTTACCCAAAATTTTTACTATCTATGATAATTAATAAAAAAAATCAATATTGGTTAATTTCTAAATTCTGATTCCAATAAAATATTTATTTTATCAAAATAATTTTCTAAATATGTGAACTTTTAAATTTTAAAAAAGAGTCGATATGTATGGGGAAATACTGGTTTTTTGGTAATAACAATTTTCGAACCATTATAGAAATTAAATTTGACTTCATAAATATTAAATTACCATTTAAATTAAATAAATATAATATAATTATATTATTTTATTAAAATTTCATTTATTTATAAAATCCATTAATTCATAAAAATGGAATTTCTTAATTGAAATTTCTTATTACACAAAAATTTAATTTGTGTTTTATCGTATTAAAATCTAAATTTTATTAAAATCATTTCTTAATTATTTATAAAGTAAAAAAATATTAATCATTATTATAATGAAATGAAATTATAAAAATTCATACTATTATGGTTAATTTTTTTCTATTCCTTATTAAATTATTTTTACACTTAATTAAACTATTTTCTTTTTACCGTGGAAAAAAATATTTACTACAGTTCCTATTCATATTATCCAAAATTTAAGTTGAAATTATTACCTAATATTAATTATTATTATTAAAAATTTGGAATAAATTTTATCAAATTAAATTTAAAATGGTGGAGGGATATAATTTAAAATAAAACCACAAGCATGATAAAAAGCAGTTTTTCTGAAAAATGATTTGTTCAAGAGAAAATGAATTTACTTTAACTATATTAATAGTATTATTCATTATTTGAATTTCAATTAATAATTATAAATATTAAATATTAAAAATAAATTATATAATTTCCCATTAGGTATAATTTTTAATTAATTAAAATAGAGAAACATTATGCATATTAAAACAGTTTTTAGATAAATATGTTTTCAACCCTAAAAATAAAATTATTCTAAAATCTCATATAAAGATGATTTAAATATATTTAATTTTATTACATATAAATAAATAAATATTATGTAACTTTTTGATAAAATTAAAATAGTATTGGTACTTTTAAATTACTTAATTTATAAAAAAATGAAAGTTTTATAAAAAACTGGTATTTTCACTATTCATAGAAAAACAATATTTCTTGAAATATTACAAAATTTCAACCTAAGTAATTTTTGATATTATTATATAAAAAATTAAGTTCATTTTATAAAATAAATTTTCTCAAAAGTTCTAGAAAATAATTATATTATTTTTTCACAAAAAATAAATATATAACATTTTGGAAGAAAATGGATTTAGAAGACATTACCAAAAATTGAGTGATTATTTACTAATAATAAATCAATACATTTATATTTAGTGGGAAATATATACATATTTAAATATTTAATCATATTCATAACAATAAATTTAATAGTTATTTTACAATGGTCATATTTAAATAATCATTGTTTATTCGAGTTCAGTGTTCTATATCACTTATGATAATGAACATAGTTTTATATTCTAAAAACTCAAGTTGTTATATAGAATCTAATCAAGAGGGGTTTATTGAACCAAATTAAAAATTCTAAATATTTAGATTAATTTCCTAAATTAATTATAAAAGTTAATTAATGGATTTAATTTGTAGAAAAAAAATTAAAAGAAGAAAATAACACAATGATCTTTTCCATAGTATTTTAGTTTAAAGTATACATAATCTAATATTATACCCATATAATAGGTGAGATATATATATTTAACTACTTAATTTTGAAATGTAAATAATAATCTAATTACAACCTACTTTTCTAATAGAAGTATAACCAAAATACACATAAATTTTTTATAGGGAATCACAACCCAATTACTACCATAATTCCAGATATTGGGATTCACAACTCAAATTGTAATAAGTTTAGAATATGGGAGTCATAACCCAAAAATAGAGAATGATGTTTTATGGAAAAAATATAAAGGTAAAGTGAAGGCATGTGAGATAAGGGAAGAATTGTTATAGACTCAAGCAACCAAAATGAAATAGTTAGAATAATAATAAAATACAATAACTATTTTTTGATTGTTTGATCATCTTGATTGTCTTTTCAAGTAATTCTAAGAAGTCATAGAATTTTTTGTACATCCCATGAGAGATCATAAAGTAGTAGTGAGAAATGGTCTGCAAAGGAATAATGTACAATATTTCATATTATCAACACAATCACACTCTTTTCACTATGTCACTTAAAAATATGACAACTCTCATCAAAATGTATCGTATCATAATTCTGTTACTTTCCCACCACCAAATAAAAACTCAATCCCCTTTTAAAAAAGCACGTATAAAAATTGATAAATTTTTATAAAATTTATAATTCAAAAATAATAATAATTGATTATCAAATATAGGGAGAAAGATGGAAGGATATTATCATTTCATAATAATCACTCAACTCATGTAAGGTATTAAAAACAATAAATAATAATTCGTACTATTTTGAAATCATTTGAATAAATAGTCTAAAGTACTTCAATAATGATACGTCAAAGTAATTCCATTAAAATTTCAAGTCTCTATTTGAAATTTAAAATTAACAAACATTCCATTTTCAATATGCATTTCACGTGTGGAAATTTAAAATGATTTATGACACTAAATTAAAATAATTAAAACAAATTTGAATGAATTTACTATCAACTAATATTAATTTAGAAACAATATAATCGAAGAAAACAGTACAAAATAATAATACAATTTTTTGAGTTTCATATTGTAAATTTTAAAAATAAAAATAGAACACCCTATAATATTCATGAAAAAATGTTTAAAATAATTCAAAACAATTTTTATAGGTTCAATAAAGTTAATATGAATTTTAAAAGTCATTAGAATAGTTTAAATATTTGAAATGAATATAAAGTAAATCAAAATATTAAACATTATGTAAAACATAGAATAATTCTAGGTTTAAGAATAACCTATCGAAATTCAAAAAACAAAATAGGTTAATTTTATCAAATATGAAAATTTTCTACATGGATAATTTTCAAATAGAAAAATTCAGATATTTAAAACAATATAGCTGGATTCCTGTAAGGAAATTAATGTAGTTCAATTCACGTAATTGAATGAATGTAGCTG
Source organism: Viscum album (assembly GCA_963277665.1). Taxonomy (NCBI): domain Eukaryota; kingdom Viridiplantae; phylum Streptophyta; class Magnoliopsida; order Santalales; family Viscaceae; genus Viscum; species Viscum album. The sequence continues at coordinate 508,566,090 of OY728142.1, read as the reverse complement.
AATTCATGTAATATAATTCACATATCTAGATCCATATAATGAAATCACATATCCAAATTAACATATTTGAATTTTGGAAATCTATAAATAGATTGGCTTAAAAAAATAGACATAAAAGTCCTTGTAAAAGGAATAATCAGCATTCATTCCAGTTGACTTATATTTAAAAAAATTAATTATCTTTCCAAATAATTATAAAGAAGCTTAATATAACCTCTATATCTTAAGATATTAGTATAAAATAGTTGTAAAATAGTTTTAAAAAACTATAGAATTCATACTGAAAATATATAGTTACTTCTAACCGAATTTCAGACTTGATAAAGATATATTCATAATTTTATGTCTTTTAATTAGTTGTAAAAACTCTTCTTACATTTCTAAATCAATAATAATTAATCGATTTTGAGTTTTTTATCTTAAGATATGGTTGAAATATATAAGGCAACCAAAACTGTAAAAATAGTTGTGCGGTTTCGAAATGTGGGAGAAATGGCTATGTGGTTTGGATATGTAGGAGAAAAGACTACATGGTTTGGCTATTTTGGGAGTAGTAAAAAACATGTAAAAAGGTATTTAAAGGTTCTAAAAGTCAAATTTAATCAAGCATCACTATATGAAACATGTAGAACATGTGATGACCAATTAAAACATGAAGTATAAATATATTTTAAGCAAATAAATATTATGATATAATAAAAGTTAAACATAATAATGATAACACTTAATAAATATATGAGAAATTATAATTACATAAAATAATATATAATAATTATGACTCAAAATATTTTTTTAAGAATAAATAATTATATGAAAAATTATTTTGATGCATTAAGTAATACTAAAAACATAAAATATTAATACACTAAAATTAGACAAAAAACTATAAATTTTTAATAATTATAACCTCATCACATGACCAAGTCAGTAGGGTATTATGAACATGAAGGAAATCAACCTCATTCCCTCCCCACACCATGAATTACCCCCACTATATATCACCTCCTCAACTTCACTGGATAATCTCCAATAGTAACCCTATCATCACAGGTTAATCTCTAACACCTACCCATACCATTAATGGGTAATCTCTAACACTAACCAATATTATCACTGCTACTAAAGGGGGATTAGGTAAGATGGTGTATCTAGCCATTCGAATCACCACCATCTTGGATGTTAGGAAAACACCCATAACCCAAAACATATGGGAATTTTTAAGGTTATCCAACTATGTTTGGGCACATATATAAATAAATTGAAAATATAAGATAGATAAATAGCACATAATACCTAACCTATGGGTTAATATCAACCTCACCAACATAATCTACATCACCACCACTTCACTACCTTTTATCTATCACAATCGCCTCCATCACTAAATGCATCACACCACATTCCCACCACACATAACTATACAAAAACCAATTTCAATTACATGTTACATCATTTATAAATTTAATTATTTTCCCTTTACTCTCATTTACTAATCCATTTCATTCACACTAACATAGATAATTAATTTATGATTTATTTCTTTTGATAAAATTAATATACATCAATTCCCTCCCATTCCCATTTTAGTTTCCCCATTTCAATTATTTCATTACTAACCAGGAAACTAACATTGCCACACCACATAACATCTCATCAATATCACACCCACCACAACAAAAACACATCATAAGCCAAGCCATCTCTCCAAAAATCTACCATCTCATCTCAATAACTACACATAACAACCACCACACACCATCCTTCATCACATCTCCTACCAATCAGTCATCGCATCATTTTCCAACATAGTCCACAACCCAAGCCGATCACCACCATCACTGCACAACTTCCCACATCACATATATCAGTATAATGATAACATCCACATTTAGAAACACATTTTGGCCTCTAAAATTTACCATAATTCCATTTTTAACAAGGTATTAAATTAATTTACTTCATTATGTGTCATGAGTATTCTCAAACAAATTTCATATTTACCTAGGTAACTGATTCATTAGACATATATATGTCCTTATCCTTTTATTAAGAGTAATATAAAAAAATAACACAATAATATTTCCATAGTTAACTCAACTATAGTACAATAAAGGATCCCAAAATAAATTATTTTCATAAATGGATACAAGCATGTTTAAACTCGTTGACAATAACATTAAAATCAGTAAAACATAGGACTTCTCCCCATTACCATCAATTCTATATTTATCTAATTAATTATCATCTTATTTCAACCCTTACTATCCACCCAAAAGAAGATAAAATAGTGAAATCCCAACACATTCACATGTATAGGGAGAGAATGAGGATCCCCTACCAAAAAGAAGTTTTCAAAATCACTGTGAAAAATAGGGTGAAGGAGAAACAACCAGATGACCACAACCACACAAGAAGACTTCGATTCAACGTAAATCACCCCAAGGTTCAAAAAAATTATAGACCTAAATGTGACTTTAATGAGGAATAATTACCACTTCATAAACCTAAAATAATAATTAAATGAAACATCGATATAAATAGTAGAACCCATCTTGGATTGTTAGAGATAAAACTTACAAATCCAAGGGTCAGAGCTGAGATGGGAGAGCTAGAAAGCATCCCAAAATCACCAAGGGTTTTCCCAAAACTATGACGAATAAAATAATTCTAGAGAGCTCTAGTATTTATAAATATTTTATACCTTTTCACTTTCATGATGTAAAATAATGATTCATGTCATGATTTTTATTAGGCCCTCTAATTCAGGTTGTGAATCTAGTTCAGGCTATGAATTCCTAAAACTCCAATCTCAATGAACATCCACTGATCTTCATGGTTTCTTAGCCTTGAATTAATTCACATCCTAAATTATTCTTTTACAATGTGTTTCACTAGATCATATATCCCCAATATGAAAAATCTATCCATAAATTTCTAGCTTCTAAGCAATGAAAATCATCTCACATTGTGAACACATATTCATATCTTAAACCACCCACTACAATAAATTTTCAAATATAAACTCCACCAAACCATCCTTGAGCCTCCTATGAACACCTATAAATCCAAAACCAAAAACATAATGGGTCAATAAGGCATGAAAAATTATATAATTAATGTAAATTTCAACATTAGTTATCAAAAGTATTTCATGGAAAAAATTTGATAGAAAGGTTCCAAGAATAATGATGATAATGAACATAAATATAGTTCAAAGTAGAAATCATATGAAATTAACATCCTAAAATTGTATGTTGGTATGTTAAGGAGTGTGAATATTATTTTCAAATATTTTTACATTAGAAATGTGATTCCTAATCTACACATTAATTTAAATTGGATTAATTTATATATGTTAATAACTAATGGAGTTTAGTGAGAGGATTTTACCATGTGGTCACATAGAGATGTGTTGGGAATTACATAAAGATATAATGAGTTTAAAAAACCCTAAAATATTATCAAACATAAGGTCTTTCTTGTGGGATATCATATGGGTACTTATGTATGGTTTTCAAAATACACTTTAATGAATTTAATGATATAAAATGTATCATATTAATACAAAAGGATGTCTCAACTTTTTCACATTGGTCACATACATTACATGAATTAACCTCTCAGTATATAACTTTTAGTTATCCATAATTGATATTTTACACATATTATAATAGGTTGTGATGAAAATTTAAGGTTTTGAATTATAGTATTTTATGAAAAGGTATGAAATATTATCCTAAGGCCCAAAAAACATTTTGTGTTCTAGATGACCCCACCAAGTGTACCACATAGAGTATCATACATTATGTATTTGGTAACTTAGGGGTTCATTTTTCATATTTGGATTTTCCCAATAACTAATGTTGGTGAGATACTTATATGATAACCATTATACTTTGATATCTTTCTTACACAAGACTTAAGGATTTTATAATCAAGGGGTGGTTGGGTATGTTACTATCATGTCATCTGTTGGGAATTAACTAAGAAGGGATTTTTCCTCTCATATAAAGTGTATGAAATCTTGGTCCTTTATTAATATAGAATAATTATTTGAATGATCACACCTAGATAAGACATATTGTGTTATTATCTATTAGGTGAGGTTCAAGTGATGTGCTCATCTGTAAAGGTGAATAACATGTGATATATTTATAAACATAGTAATTATATACTTAGAGAATCAATAATATATAAGGATTAATATGGTATTTACATACTCTATGTCCCATAGTCACTCAGTTTCTTAGAGAAAGATTTCATATAAAAAATCATTCTTGAATATGTTTCACCTGGTGGAAAGAGTTATAGAGATACATGTGTTTGATAGATATTACACAAAACCCATTTTTATCTTTGGTGGAATTGATAAATTTCTAGTATTAGATCATTTATTACATTTATGAATTCATGAATTAATATTTTTTCCAATTCTACAAAGTCTTGTGGGGTCACACGTTTTGGTTTACTGAATGGGGATTGAGTTTTCAAAAATTAAAGAGATTCTATAAAAGTACTTTGGTGTTTATCAAAAAGGAGTTTGGTATGTGAATTCATAAGGTATTTCATATTATTTGATAAAAGTTGAAGTTGATGATAATATTATTACAGTTTTTTTAAAAGATATACAAAATGATTTTTGGTTATGGTTTCACATGTTGTTGTAAATAATACAGTATAAGGTGAAATGAAATAAAGTCTATGAGGATTTAGTGTAAGTTGGATATTGATGGAGATATACCCTAAAACCTCATGCATATAAAAAATGTTAACCATATGGTATGTGATGATATAATATATTGTATGGATTTATAAACATTCATTCTATATACTATTTGGGAATATCATTTCTTATGTTGTAATGATATCATATATTACTTCCCTATCTAATCATATCATATGACTAGGTTGCACCTTATAATTAATTATGTAGTTGACTGATATGTTTTATCATTTGGGTTTTCTTTCACTTGGGATAAAATATACTATTAACATTTTATAGGATGAAATGTTGTGAAAAATCGAAAAAAATATATCTAATAAATGTGTGGTTGGTCAAGGGTTACAAAAGTAGTAACTGAAATCAATTCACTCATGTGTAACATATGAGTAAATGAATGGAACTTTATTAGAATACTTAAGTGATATATAATATGGTAATAACCATGAGGTGGTGATTATTCAATCCTACCTTAGCTACTACCAGATTATCCCTTTAAGATATTTTCCTCCTCCTCCTTTTACAACCAGAGATACTAAAATATCATAGAATTAATGTGGGTTTGGTCCATTTGATGGGTGATTTAGTTTAAAATAGTGGATACACCATCGATTTGGGAGTATTTTATCTGCCTATAATATATCTTAATTAAGAATATAAATTAAGATAGTAGTAGTAACAACTGGGGCCTACTGGCAGCACATTCACCCCACATTAACATAGATGTTGGGTTCTAGCCTGCTAATAACTGCTAGTTTCCCCGCAGACATGTGGTCCCCTAACTGGGGACCACCCAAGTGCCCAAATGGGTCATAAAACTAATGAATTTCCCCACTATCCAACACTTGTTCTTTTAGTTCACTTTTTCCTCACTCACGCACACCCTTAAAAAACTTCCCTAAAGGTCACCCATCCTAACCACTACTCCAAGACTAGCATGCTTAACAGTGAACTTATGATCAGTTAGTCTCCAAAGAATAAAGGTTCAATTTTTTTACATGAGTCATACCATTTATAATTTTAACCCTTTAACATTTTATGGTGTTACATTCACCCCCAATTTAGAGCACAATGACCTCATTCTGAACCATATATCTCAACCCAGGTTGTGCCACTGCACTTCTAGTTTTGTTCCTCCTATGATACCAATATAAAAACTTGACCCCAAGGACATCACACAAACCACCTTAACATTTCCTTCGGGTTCTAGCCTATTAAGTACCACCAATTACTTACAGACACATGGCCCCCTCCCATAGGCCCACCCATGTGCTTGAATGGATAATCATACTAATAAATGTCCTCACTGGACAACACTTTTTTTTCAGTGTGCTTTTTCCTCACCCACAAACACCATGTGAAACTTACCAGGAGGTCACCCATCCTCACTAACTTGATAATGAACCCATTTTTCAGTGAGGTATGTTTATTTTTAGTTTTTGTTAAACATTTAAACTACACCTAATGGTCGGTTGATTTGTATCAGGATAGGAGGTAGCATGTGGGGTTGAACTTGGATACATACCAAATACACAGCATGTATTTACATACAATGTGTGTAATAAATACACAATGTGTATTTTATTGGCCCGACCCCATTCACTTCATGTTGAGGTTTTTTCCTGGGAGGGGAGACATAAGCATTACTTGATTTGTAATTCATTTACATTCCATGTAAATTCCAAGGGCCAGATTTTTAAAAAAAAGGAGGCAGAGCCTCATATTTTGGAAAGAGTCTCATATCTCCTCCCACGCATATCAGGAGCTTAATGGAAGACCTCCTCCATGCCTCAAGCTAGGTTCTTTGATATTTCCTCTATATGAGGCATGTTTTCGCCATCGTTAGTCACATTGGGTCCATAATGGTAAGATCTCCGATCCTCATGCTTATTTCTATCATTTATCATCTCATATCTTATGATATTTTACTGTGAGGTCATATGCCCTATTTTTAGTGTATTTGTTTATTATTTCTATTTCTTCCATTATACTCTAAAACTAAAGATAATATTGGATAAAGAGACATCTAGGGGCCTATGGTAGGCGGTCGAGATATTTTTTCCCTAAAATTTAGGTGTTTTCCTAGATTTTTCCGATGCTCTGCATGCCATACTTATATGCACATTGCATTAAAATGTGTTAAACCTCTTAAAATTATTTTTCCATGTTTAATTACTCTCATGAACCTTATTGAATGATTAGATGATACTAACCTCACTGATTTGCACTCCATCAGGTGTGGTAAATTGAGTACCCTCTTTTATATAAATTTTAAATGACCAAAGCACCATCTAATTATTTAGATCGAACCTGAAATAGAATTTCCTTTCTTAAATAAATTAAAAATGATTCAATTAAATTGATTTTAAGTTGGTGGAAAGGCCACACAATATGTTATATATTTAAAAATATGAATTATATTAATAATGACCCAGGAATAGTTTGGGGTTAAATGTTATAAATGTATTTTATGTGAACCTTTATGTTTATTTTTATTATTATTCTTACTCCATTGATATTGGCTGGTGAGCAATAGCTAAGGGTGTTATTGAGCATGGAGTTTCATTCTCCCTTACATTGGGTGATAGGAATGATGTATTGCACCATTACACACTTATTTGGATTATGGGAATGATGTTCCACATTCTTCTATATTGTGTGTTGGACATGATGACTCACCTCATTGTCTTGAGTGACGAACATGATGTATCCCATTCATATGAGATTTATGGATTGTACCCTTACTGGAGCCATTAGATCCTTTGTCTAGTTATGGATGCATGAGTTATTCCCCAGGTCCAACTAGAACCTATTATCCATGTATATGCCTCTAGATGTTCATACATATAGAGTGTATATACATGTATACATATAATATATATATATATATATAATGACTATATATATAGTATATTAATCAGACACATTTTGGCATATGCCAAAGTAGGTAGAGTCTTCCATGTGTCCAATTGAAACCTAATCCAACTAGTATTTATTTTTCATGCATTACTTATTATTAATTACACCTACACACTTCTATGTTATGTACACTATATGGATTATTTATAGAAACTATTGGTGGTGGACTTATAATATTTTCTCACACCCTACTCGGGCTGCCTTTGGTACCTGAGTAGACTTTAGGATTTCATCTGTTGATAATGTAAATCACCCTATAATAGATTCTTTATCTATATTAATTATAGCATGGATCATGGGAGCAGAGGACTATGTGTATGTTCATGATGATAATGGATATGTATTTTGGTCTTTTGGGTGTTTATGTATAGAATGTTTTATATTTCTGTTCCTTATATCCACAATTTCCCCTTTTTGTATATTATCATGGCATTTCATCATTTTATATGAACTAGAATACCGATTTTGGTATTTATTCATCTTTCATGGTTTTTTATGTTTCGGTAATTGATTACTATACTTGTTTTTGTTATTCCAAATGTTATATTATGCTTCCACTATTTTTTTATATATTATTACCATTGTTCTACTCTGATATGGGGTTATAGTCTCCCCACTAAACCACCTTGGACCCTCACTGGTGGTCGGCAGCCTCTGGAATATGGGGAGGCATGCTTGAGGCCATGTGACCCACCTGTTTAGGGAACCGTTTTAGTGTCTCCTAGGTTGGGATGTTATAAAATGGTATCAGAGACTCTTTTCATTTTGTATTACTATTTGCGTATTAGATAGAAGACTATTATTTAATGGAATTTGGTAATGATTTTATGCATGGGAGTAGCTAACCCAAATATAGTGGAAACACAAATTACTTGGGATGGGTTATTTCTATTATTGTATTATTCCTGTTATATTTTCATTGATTTCATTGTTGGGTGATGCACATGTTTTATAAAATTATTCTTATTGATATTATTTTATTTATTATGAATTATATATTCCTTGGACTAGTAAGGTAAGTAATTAGTATCTCATTCATCATTATAGGAACTTTGGATTTATATTCCATGAATTTTTTCATGCCACATCTACTTTCTATGTGCATTTACCTATTGCATATAGTTAGTGCCTAAATAATTATATGCAGAAATGTGATAAAATTTCTTATAGGTATAAATAATTGGGTTAATTAATGTTTCTACATCAATATAAATGATGTTTTCCTACATAAATTTATGATAACACCTTAATTGTCCTGTTATACCATGTTTTTGGTTTTGGACCTACTAGTTCCATAGACTGAACCAATGGTAGTTGATTGGGTTACATGAATGGAAAAGGTGGTTTATGGGAAAGTACTTCTATAAATATTGAATGGTGATTATTTTAATCAAATAATTTTATGGACCTTTTACATCCTACTGCTGGATGTAAAGGCCATGTTACAGTTAAATGATGTGTGAATTGTAATTTATAAGAGGCATGACCTCTATAAATTGGGAATGGTGAGACATTTAACTAGATCATGATATATATATTTATATAAGAGTATGAAATTAAATGAAATTAAATCTTTAAATGAATTGGTTACCACTAGATGGGGTTTCTAATTTTATAGTAAAGGGTGTTTTCCTCAATACCTTATAATTTACACACTATATACCAGAACCTTTGTTGTCTGATATGAGACCTAGACTCAAATATAGCTTTAGTAGTGGGTAGTTGTAGGTGTCTCTTGCAGTTCTTATATCTTTTTTGGGGTTTTCTACTCACTTATATCTAAATTTTGGAGTAGGAAGATATGTGTGATATTTTTTATAGGAAGGTTGTATACCTATCCTATTTTCTATCTTTGATCCTTCAATTACAAAATTCTTTTCTAAGGCATGTGTTTGTAATTGTATAATCATGAGACCATGAAGGACTCAAGTGGTATGCTAGGAAGGTGGTGAAGAGAATTCATCAGAGGATGTGGTCCCTGAACCATTGGTATTACCTTCTATAGTTCAACCTCAAGTACCACCTTTTATTTATAATGTGGGAACTAACACCTAGTTTCGAGAGGGGTTTATTCATATCATGCAGTTTGTGAAATGAATTACTTGACATTTCTGGAAGATGGTAGAGTTGAATTGAGAGTTTCATCAGTAGCATCCTCCCACCATTTCTAGGGATGGAAGACCTCATGCTGCAAATTCATGCTTAGAGGCCATGCTTTCTATATTCAATCATCTAGATATGCCTCTAGAGTAGAGAGTCAATCTCGCTTTATATATTATATATGATTCTTCAAATCGATGGTAGGATTTCATTACCCATGTAGAATAATATCAAGATATGATCTGGACAGACTTCCAAATGGTCTTTTATGACTACTTATTTCTATATACATTTAAGGATGATGGAGATATAGAATTTATAAACTTGTTGTAGGGATCCATGTCTTTCATGGAATATTCTACTTATTTGACTGAGTTGTGGTGATTTTCACTGACTCTAACCGGTGATGAGATTATGAATATGAGGAGGTTTTAGAATGGGATTATATACACCATTTGATCATAGTTCAATGTTTTCAAATTGACTACTATTTATAAGATAGTCAACTAGGTCCTAATCACAAATGAAAACTTGATAGAATATGAAGGTGTGATATAGGGCGGTTCAGCTCCCAGATATACTAGTGGTTCTTCTAGTAGAAGGAATCATAATTTCAAGGTTTACATGGGGTTATTAGTAGTCAAGAAACTAGTATTGGCATCTTCCTTATATGTCACCAATGTGGGTAACTGAGACACATGAAACCTTAGTGTATATGAGATCTAGTTGAGTGTAGTGGTTATGGAATGATAGACCATATAAAGTGTTTTTGCAGGAATTTTCCATCAATTCATAATGATATGGGATATACACCTACTCCATATTTCAAAGCGGCATAGTAGTGCCTCACCGTGAAGGCAACTAGAATACCACCGGCCACTTAGGATAAGGTGGTGGTCAATGTATAGGGAACTGGACTTAGGACTTAGAGTGACAACATAGATTGAGTACTCAAGGCTTTCATGTTATGACTCAGGGTTGTGATACATGCTAGTTACATTTAGTGAAACTTGTGTCATAGGAATATAGAACTGAGCCTTCTATTGTTCGAGGTAATATTCTAGTATCATCTACTTTAGTGTCTACTTTATTTGACACAAGTGTGTCACACTCTTTTATATCTACATCAATTATAGAGAATATGGGCCTCGATATAAAGTATTATTGCAGCATGATGACACTTGATAACACATTGGGTATCAGATTAGAGAGCATTCGCTGATGTAAGGATTTTCCACTTAAGGTAGGTGGTTATCTATTTACACTACTAAAAAAATGGGCAAGGGAAGCACAACCTTTTATCAGCGCTAACTAAAAAAGCACTCTTAAAGAATTACCTTTATCATCTCTTTTCTAGCACTGATAAAGGAATCCTTTATTAGCACTAAAATTTTATCACTGATAAAAACATAGTACCATTTTAAAAAATGGCATGCACAATGACCTCTATTTATCACACCCTCAAGCTCTCGCGGGACTATAACCCTATGACACCCCCCCTGATCTTCTCTTGGTCGGACGTCCGCCACCGCTTCCATACTCTGCCACCGGTTCCCTACTCTGTCGTCGTTAGCCCTACTCTATCGTCGCTAACCCTACTCTACTGTGAACCCTACTCCTTATCCTCCCCCTCAAACCCCTTCCACAGATCCTCCTCCCCAAGAACCCTACTTCTCCTCCTCTCTATTGGACCCTACTCCTCGTGAACTCTACTTCAAGTTTTTGGGATTCCTTTCCATGAGGTTAGATTCTTGGATTCCCATATTTGATCTTTGGTGATTTCTCCACTCATCCGCATATGTTTCCTTTTTTTATTATTCTAATATTCATTATAGTGGTTTAGTTTGGTTTGTTTTGGGTTGTGTTGTGTTTTTGGGCTATGTTTTTATGTCACATTCTTTCAAAAATGCATGAAGTGATTAAATTTTTACCAACTGAATTGTTTATTACTTATAGGGTTTTGTTAAGTTATTTTCAAGATTAATATTATTCTAAACACTCTATTATAAATTTGAGTAGTGAGAAGGAGAAAATATATCGATATATTTTTTGATGGATTTAAGAATGGTGGCATGGGGTGATGAGGTGGTTGTGTTATTGGAGGGTCTGATGGTGATGATTTCATAGGAATATAATATTTTGTAATGGATTATGAATTGGTTTGGTAGTTTATAAGTTTTGGGGTATATATGATTCTCTTAGTGTCGAAGAGTATCCCTTGGTGTTGGTAAGTTATTTAATTTTTTGGATTAAATTTATTAATTTTGATGCTTATACATGTTGAAAGGTTATCATGGTAAAGTGCGCAGGAAGTAGAAAGAGACATGGGATAGAGTGTTGTCAAATTTAAATAGTAGGATGCATTGATGTTTATTGTCTAGGTGTTGGGTCCTAAGGTTAAGAATTGTATAGAATCAGTTGTGGAGGGTTTTGAATTGGAAAATATTCTAGCTCATTTATGGTTTTCCTTAGTAGTGGGATTACTTTTAAGGGTGGCTTGAGAATGATGGAAGGAAAATCATGTTCAGTCAAAAGTGGTTTTAGGAAGAGTTGTATTCCCTAGATATAGAAGTATGAGTGTATACAGAATATCATGGAATTCAATAAAGTTGGATATAGTGTGATCTCCCTTGGGATTCACATCTGTTCATTGATGGTCTAGTTTTTAGAACACTTGGTTGATGAATAAATGAAATCCTAAAATTTTGAGTTATCTTTGAGGTTATAGATTCTAAGGAAGGTTGAGAGTTTATGTTTGAGGTTTTGGTTATAGATGGGGGATTTTGATGAAGTTTTCAAGAGTGGTTTTCTTCGAGTTTCTTAGAAGTCTAAAGATGGTGCCTTAAGTTGTGGTCCTAATGGAATGAGGAATAAGGGAGTGATGAGATTTTCTAGATGTAGGGTGGGTATTATGCCCTAGGGTTGAGCATCTCAAGGTGTACCATAACTGTATAGTTGATCTATTTCAATGGTGATGTAGTGGGGAATTAGTAGTATGAGTTTCCCATGATTCATGGTGTTTCATGGTTTCATTAAGGTGTAGTTTTATTTAATCGGATGTTCATGTTTTACTTGATAAAATTTTGGTATGTGGTGAGTTTTGTTTGAGAGTCTAGGCATGATTATGTCTTGAGTTATTGACCTCATCCCTTTATTAACCAATACACACTTTCAATTGATACTAAAAGATTCAGTTGAATTATTTTCAATTGAATTATTTATCTCTATTTACCTTCAAATTCCTATGAAAATATGAATTTTATTGAGTTGGTTAGTGTGTTTGTCCAAATTTAATGATTCATAAGAAAAAAAAGGAAGCACATTTCTATTTTACATAAATGGATGGGAATTTTTCTAATCTAAAGGTCATGGTTTTGGGAAATAATTTATTTATAAAATTAATTTCACAAATTTTTTCAATATTATGGATTGTATTAACAGTTAGTGAGAGGAGGTTTTATAGAATTTATGTTAACTAACCTCAATTTTCTATTTCTTATGTTAATTTGGGTTATAAAACCTATGATATTCTATAGTAATTTTGGATAAACCTACATTATTAGTCTCCCCTACAAATCCATTTGTGTTTGGAAATGTATCTACTATATTAGTTTTCTCATCAAAATTGCATCCTTGTTTTCATTTTATTTGAGTTTGTTCACTAGTTCTGGGTTGTTTAATGTAATTATTTTATTATGAATGAAGTGGCTGGTAGGGGTGATTAAAAGGATGTTTAATGTTTTTCTTCATGGGTGGTGGGTTCTAGAACTATTGGTAAGGGGACTGTAAAGTGTGTTGATTTTGATGGGGGTCTTTCCTAGTTCTTTTGATTTCCAAATCTTTATTGGAAATAGTTAGGCTCTCTTAATCTCTATTTTTAAAATTAAGTTGTTCTATTATACTATATTTGGAAGTCTTTTTTATGTATTTGAATCATAAATAATAATATTTTAGATTCAAATAGGATAGAGATGAATAAATATTGGATGGATGCTAATTGTTTGACAATAGAGCATGAGAATGGATTGAAAGAGTTCTTCAAGTTTTCAAAGGATCATGCAATGGATCCTTCTGAAATCTTTTGTTCATTTTTATGTTGTTGTTATTCTAGACTAATTACTCTAGAGTAGTTGGACGAAAATTTGATATGTCACTGAATAGATTGGAGTTATAAATGTTGGAATAAACATGGAGAAAAAGAGAATGCAGCTACTGGATGGGATAAAACTGTGATTTATGGATCATCATATATGATTACAAATATGGATAATGAAGAAGATTATATGGAGGATGTGATTACATATGTCAATGATGATAAAGATCATATTGAGGAAATGACAAGGAAAATTGAATATGAACTCCGTGATTGCCCAAAATTGTTCGAGAAGTTAAAGAGTTGTGAAAAGATGTCATTTTATGTTGTTTGAACTAAATATAGAGCATTGTCAGCGGTACTGAAGTTGTATAAATTGAAAGCAGGAAATGAATGAAGTGATTTCAGTTTTACAAAACTACTTTCTCTCTTTAATGACATGATCTTTCAAGATAATGAGCTCCCAAGCCATACATATGAAGCTAAACGAATGCTACGCTTGATGGGTATGATTTCTGAAAGAATATATGTCTGCCCGAAAGACTGTATATTGTTTCACAAGGAGAACAAATCACTTACTAAATGCCCAAATTTTGGTGGTTCTTAATAAAAGAAAGACGAATACAGTCCTATGAAAGTTGTATGGTACTTTCCAATCATTCCAAGGTGTAGACGTCTATATGGAAGTGAAGAAACTGAAATACAATTTTCATGGCATACAGATAAAAGAAATAAAGATGGGAAATTATGTCACCCAACCAACTCACCTCAATGGAAGAAAATTGATCATGAGTATCCTGAATTTGGAAATGAGCTGAGAAACCTTCATCTTGTGTTATCTATAGATGGAGTGAATCCTTTTTGTTTTCAAACTAGCACTCACAGTACATGGCATGTTATGTTGGTAAATTATAACTTTCCACCTTGGTTATTCATGAAATGGAAATTCATCATGTTATCTATACTTATATCAGGACCAAAACAACTAGGTAATGATATTGATGTTTATTTGGCTCCTTTGATCGAGGATTTGAAGTTATTATGGAATTCAGTTGTTATATTGTTTGATGCTTATAAAAGTGAATACTTCACATTGAGAGAGATGTTGTATGGGATGATAAATGATTTCCCTAATCATGGAAATTTTTTAGGCTATAGCATTAAAGGAACTCAAGGTTGACCCGTGTGAGAAGAATATATAGAATTAATTAAGTTGAAACATTTATCAAAATCTATGTTTCTTAGACATCGTTGATTTCTACCCCATTGGCATAAGTACCGATCTTGGAGGACATCATTCAATGGAAGTTCAGAATAACGCACAACACTATCTCTGCTAACAGGTGATCAGATATTTGAGAAAGTAAAATATGTGAACACTATTTTTTGTAAACCATTTTCAAAAAACCATACGGAAATTGGTTGGAAAAAGATATCAGTTTTTTTTAATTACCATACTGGAATTTTCTGTAAGTTAGACATTTTCTTGATGTGATTTATATGGAAAAAAATGTATGTAATGGCATTATCGGGATGTTGCTAAATTCCCCTGAAAAAAAGGATGGAATTAAGGAAAGCTTGTACATGGTAGACATGGGAATATGAGAAGAGTTGGCTCCTGTGAAGGGTGAAAATCAAATGTTTCTTCCTCCAGCTGCTTACACTCTTTCCAAGGAGGAGAGATATCTGTTTTCAAACTTCTTCAATGATATAAAGGTTCCAGAGTGGTATTAATAAAATATCAAGAACATTGTTTCAATTAATGATTTTAAGTTAAAATGTTTGAAATCGCATAACTTCCATTTTTTTATGAAAGATTTAATTCCTATAGATTTATGTTTCATTTTTTCCAAGAATGTTCATCATACATTAACCAAACTTTGTTTATTTTTCAATGCTATATGCAGAAAAGTTTTAGACCCGGTGAAATTGTCAACTATGGAAAGAGAAATTGTCATTATATTATGTAAATTAGAAATATTCTCCCCGCCATCATTCATTGATATGATGGTTCATTTTATGGTTCAATTGGTGAGAGAGATTCCACTTTGTGGTCATGTGCACTATAGATGGATGTACCCCGTTGAATGGTATATGAATATTTTGAAAGGGTATGTCAAAAATCGAAGTTATCCAGAGGGTTTTATTGTGGAGTGATATATTATTGAGGAATCCATTGAATTCTGTACCAAATACCTATCTTATGTGGAAAGCATTGGTCTCCTGAAATCCCGTCACACCGAATGCATTGAGGGTGAAGGAATTTCTGTAAGAGATGTCGTGACAATAAATATTACAAATCAGGAGCAGGTCCACATTTATGTTTTTCATAAAAGTTGGGAGGTTGTTCCATATATTGAAACCCACAAAGAAATTCTTAGGCAGTTGAATCCATAAAGGGATGGAAATTGGATATCAAATACACATAATCATCAATTTATAGGATGGTTTTAGGACCATATTTTTAAGTAGATAGATGAAAATACGAATTCAATTTCAGAATGACTTCGATAACTAGTCACCGAACCAAGTGTGTATTTATTATCCCACAATGGTTATGTAATTAATGATTATACATTTTATACAGATGAACATGATGAAGATATTACCAAGAAAAATTGTGGAGTTACACTATGGCTGAAGCGATGCATGTTTCTGGTAGTAAGGATAGAAATCCAATTTATGTGAATATGTCATACTTTGGCATTATCAAACAAATATGGGAGTTGGATTATACAACATTCCAATTACAAAATTTTCAATGCAAATGGGTTGATAAAAATAGTGGTGTTAAAATAGATGAATTATGATTTGTGAAAGTTCATTTTAGTAAAGAAGGGTAAAACGATGAACAATTTATAATGGCATCACAAGTGGTGCAAGTATTTTATGTTCCAGATCCTGTAAACCGAAATTGGTCAATTGTTCTATTATCATCCAAAACTACTGAAGGGTCCGATGAAAATTCAATTGCGGATGACCCTTTCAGTGGTACGTCGTAATCATTTCATAGTGGTCCCAATGTAGATAACGTTTTTTATGTTAGAGAAGACCACAATGAAGTTATTTGGATAATCGATCGAGGTGTCAAATCCATTCATCCTTTGAAAAAGGAAACAGAGTTCAATAAATAAGTTATATTTTGTTTTCAATATAGATCTTATTATCTCATGTTATTATCTTATCATTATTTAATTTATGTAATCTAAATTAACTTTTCAGCCACTTTTGCATATAATGACTTATACACGTTATGGTGCTCCTATCCTCGAGGATGAACAAGTCTCTCAAGCTGATGTTGCTGCTACTGCACACAATGCAGAGCAACAACAAGTTTCTAAACTTGTTGATTCACCTAATGTTGAGGTCCAACAACCATCTACAAATGTCATTGCTACAATTCTAGATGAACATATTGATGATGTTGATATTGATGAAATGGTCAGGGTTGAAGGACCGACATCGTAGAAAACACAGTTGTGTCGTAGTTTGATGGTGTTAGCCAAGGTTCTTAAGTAAAAAAGTAAATGCTTCAAATTTTATGTCGGATGGAATGCATGAGGCCAAAATGTGAATCCTAATAAGGCCATGTTTAGTAGTTACATTGGAATTGTCACTCTGCAACGCGTGCTGATTAACCTAGATTCATGGCACCATGTTGTGTCTGGGATGAAGGTTGTGATCTGGGAATAAATTATGGTAACATTGTGATATTATTTATTTAATTTACTAGAAAATAAAATAATGAAACAGTGTCTTACTCTTCTCAATCCCTTGAAGAGTACATTTATATCAGATTATTCACACAAGAATTATGTAGTATGGTTTACAGGAAGGATTCATCATGGTTTTCACACTATTTTAAAAAAATGCCACCTGAAAGATTCCAAAGGTAAACTAAACCCACACCCACCCCTTTTCTATACTCACTTGATATCCCAAGAAGAATGGGATGCATTTATTGTTCACCATGGGGATGAGAAGTTTCAGGTACATTGTGGATTATAATAAGTTGTTTGAGGATACATGTATTCATCACTTTTATTGTCAATATTTCATTTATGAAACAGAAACTCAGTATTGAAAATAAGGAACTTGCATCAAAACCAACATTCCCTTATTGTAAAGCAAGGATGGGGTATGCTTCACTAGAAAAGAAAATGGTACGTATTTTACATTTATATTAATATTGTCATGTTCCAAAAAACAAAATCATATTTATCTTTCTATATTTATATGTAGATTGGTGTGTCTAAAGTCAAAGACACTTCCATCCCACGTCATGTGCTATGGAAGGAGGCACATGTGAATAAAGAAGGGAAGCTAGTAGAGGAAAACACACAAAAAGTGTGGGAAATATATATAAGTATGACATGATAAAAAATTTTCTTTTAAATTGCTATTACATTATAATAATTACTTATTTTCCTATATCTGACAATCACAGGAATCAGCTACTCCAATAGTGGATGAAGACTTATTATCAATGGTTTTAAATTGGAAAGAACAATACAATCGTGTCAGAGATACGGGGTTTGTGGTGACACCCTGAGTATATTTTTAGAAAAAAATCAAACGGATGATAAAAATGAAGAAATGAAACAAATGAGTGAAATACTAGAAACTCTTGAAGAATGATTTCAATGGTAGGGAGAGTTGGTATCAACTTTTATGGGTATGAAGCAAGGAGAATACACAACTCAGGAACAACCAGTGCATGAAGATCTCGCCTGACCCCCCACCCCCACCAGCTTTGAGGTGAGCCATTCCCCTCAAAGAGTTGTCTTAGTTGTGGTAATCAATATTCTAATAATTTTTCCCATGAAATGTGAATCATACAAACACTGATACTTTTCTTGTACTGATCTTCTACAGGTTGACAATGACTGTGATTTGTATCTATCAACACCCACCTATCACCTTGTAGTGAGGGATACAGTGTTCAACATCCTAGAGGACAAGATGTATAATAGACCACTTCCAATAGATCATCTGAAAGTGACAATCACTATAGCTCATGATCCAAATGCAGAGCTACCTATTCCACTTGATGATGATGATATTCATACGGCCGAAAAGGCTATTGGTACATTCATTGCATGTTCTTCCCAACTTGTAAGAGTGCATATGAATGAAGAGGTATTTATTTTTATTTTTCTTCAAGATAAACCTTTATCAATTAATAAAAAAAAGTTCTAAACCAATGAATGTTATTATAGATAGAGAAAGTTAAAGGGGTGGCAAGAAACGTGGGATCAAAAGCATCTAAAGGATCGAACAACCAATCCAAAAGATCTACTGAAATCACAATTACACCGCATGTTCCCTATCCACATTTACTAGCATTTAATACTCATTTGGATATGAATCTAAATAGTGGTAGTAGTCATATAGTTGTTTTTTAATAGAGTATATACGGAGAGGAAATTACATATTATGTTACTGCTAAAAATGTAAATGAAATCCTTGAATACGGTTGGCTAGGTGTCATAGTTGTAAATGTATATATGAGGTATGTTTTCATGAATTGATTTTCTAAAATATGATATAATGTGTTGATTATAACTAAATGCATTTTATATTATTGGAATACGTATATATGAAAAACAGTTGAAGGGATTTCCCCATGAGATAAAATTAAGACTTGTTAGTCCTCATACCACATCTACACAACTAATGAAATTAGAACCATCAATAAGGGATGAAATAGTGAAAGGCTTGCTGAAAACATTTTAAAGAAAGATTATGGATGACAGACACTTCCTAATACCAATCGTGCAGGGGTAAAATTATTCAATTAAAGAATATAAATTATATTTTTACTTATTTCATTACTTATTATTTTTTTTGTTTTTAGGAAACATTGGCTGCTAATTGTGGTGAACATGGATACTCCAAATATTTATTTTCTAGATTCAATGCAAGGATATCCAACAAACCAACCACACATGATGGATTTTTTGAATCTTTAAGACACTACATCCTATGTTTTAGGTCTAAACATAAAGTTATATAATTTATATTATCTTTTACTGAGGATTGTTTTATGATTGGGTGGTGTATCAATATCGTCTAAAAAAAGAAATGAGGACAGGGGATAAGCATAAGGAGGTGAACAAGTACTATGTCTGGACAAGTATCAGTGTATATATGATAAAATTTCACTATTCAAACACATATTAAAACAATTTACTTATTCTCATAATGATCAAAGATTTTGCAGTGTCCAAAACAAACAAACAATAAAGATTGTGGTTATTATGTTTGTAAATTTATGAGAGAGATCGTTTTCCATCAACAAACTATCATCCCTAAAGAGGTATTTTCAAAAACAACTACTATTTCATTTAAATTATTTATTAATTATTTATTTATATATTTTATAGTACTACTATGACTGTTGAGAAGCCTCATATTCCAAAGACAATATATATTTGTTCCGAAACAAGTGGTTTGCATACCTGATGGAAGATTGTACACAAATAGCATGAAAATCTGACTTGGGGATGTGTACAATTGGCAGATATTTTTTGAGAGGGGTTCACGGAGATCAAAAGATGAAACGTTGTTGTATGTAAATGTTTGTACGAAAATTGTAATTTTTATTAAAAAAATATAATTTCTCCAATGAGTCGTTTTTTCTATTTTAACAGATGAAATGCACCAGCAACATGCAAGAATGATGAACCACTTTTATTTTGGATCTGGATAAGAAAAACCAGTAAAATTTAAAAAATACCTTCATATCACACATTCAAACCCACATTCAAAGAAAATATGAATAAAATTATCTACCCTAAATTGATCGTAGTATGAGCATCAAGATTCCAAATGTATTCACATGCATTAAACATTTTCATTAGTAGAAATTGTATGTTTTCTGATTATCCATAAAAAGAAAATGAACATTGTTGGAACCTCCTTCCTCCACAGGGTCCCCCCCACCACATACATGTTTTTAATTTAGGATAATGATACATGGATCATTTTTTATGTGTACGAGTCAACCCCGCCTCAATCTGAGGCACGGTGTGGCCGATATCACTCAAAGTGTCTCTCTTTTGTTTAAAATGGACATAATTTTTAAGTGAAAACAACCACTGACGTACGGAAAACTGACCAAACGCATTCGGATTATGTTGATACATTAGTCCAATGATCCATGGGTCATGTTTGATGTGCATGAGTCAACCCCCACCTCAATTCGATCCATGGTGTGGCCGGTAGCACTCAAAGTGTTTGTCTTTTGTTTAAAATGGACATAATTTTTAAGTGAAAACAACAACTAATGTATGGAAAACTGACCAAATGCATTCAGATTGTGTTGATACTTTAGGAGAATGATACATGGGTCATTTTTGATGAGAAAAAGTCAACTCCATATCAATCCAAGGCATGGTGTGTCCGGTATCACCCAAAGTGTCTCTCTTTTGTTTAAAATGGACATAATTTTTAAGTGAAAACAACCACTGACGTATAGAAAACTGAACAAATTCATTAAGATTGTATTGATACTATAGTAAAATGATCCATGGTTCATTTTTGACGTGTATTAGTCAACCCTTCCTCAATGTGAGGCACGGTGTTTCCGGTATAACTCAAAGAGTCTCTCTTTTGTTTAAAATGGACATAATTTTAAGTGAAAACAACAACTGACATATGGAAAACTAACCAAACGCATTATAATTCTATTGATACTTTATTATAATGATCAATGGGTCATTTTTTTATTTGTATGATTCAACTATTCCTCAATCTGAGGCATGGTGTGGCCAGTATCACTCAAAGTGTCTCTCTTTTGTTTAAAATGGACATAATTTTAAGTGAAAACAACCACTAATGTATGAAAAACCAACCAAAAAAATTTGGATTGTGTTGATTATTTATTCCAATGATACATGGGTCATATGTGATGTGTAAGAGTCAACCCTACCTCAATAAGAGTCACAGTGTGGCCGGTATCACTCATTGTGTCTCTTTTTTATTTAAAATGGACAGAATTTTAATTGAAAAGCACCACTGACGTACGAAAAACCAACCAAACATATTCATATTGTGCTGATACTTTTGAAAAACGATCCATGGGTCATTTTTGATGTGTAAAAGTCAACCCTGACTCAATCCAAGGCACTATGTGACCGGTATCACTCAAAGTGTCTCTTTTTTGTTTAAAATGGACAAAATTTTAAGTGAAAACAACAACTGACGCATGGAAAAATGAAAAAACTCATTTGGACTGTGTTCATAATTTATTATAACGATCCATGGGTTATTTGTTATGTTTATGAGTCAACCTAGATTCAATTTCAGGTACATTTTGGCTGTTATCACTCAAAGTGTCCCTCTTTTCTTTAAAATGGACATAATTTTTAAGTGAAAACAACCACTGAAGTAAGGAAAACTGACAAAGCGCATTAATATTGTGTTGATAATTTAGTAAAATGATCCATGGGTCCTGTTTGATGTGTAAAAGTCAATCCAACTTCAATCTGAGGCACGGTGTGGCCGGTATCACTCAAAGTTTCTCTCTTTTGTTTAAAATAGACAGAATTTTAAGTGAAAAAAACAACTGAATGCGGAAAATGGACCAAACGCATTCAGATTGTTTTGATACTTTAGGAAAACGATCCATAGGTCATTTGTTATTTTTATTATTCAACCCCACCTCAATCTGAGGCATGGTGTGGCCGGTATCACTCAAAGTATCTCTCTTTTGTTTAAAATGGACAGAATTTTAAGTGAAAACAACCACTGACATATGGAAAACTGACCAAATGCATTCAGATTGTGTTGATACTTTAGTACAATGATAAATGGGTCATGTGTGATCTTTAATAGTCAATCCTACCTTAATTCGAGGCATAATGTGGCCGGTATCACTCAAAGTGTCTCTCTTTTGTTTAAAATGGACAGAGTTTTAAGTGAAAACAACAACTGATGTATGAAAAAATGACCAAAAGCATTTGGATTGTGTTGATAATTTTGGATAATGATCCATGGGTCATTTTTGTCATGTAAGAGTCAACTCCGCCTCAATCTGAGGCATAGTGTGGCAGGTATCACTCGAAGTGTCTCTCTTTTGTTTAAAATATACAAAATTTTTAAGTGAAGACAACCACTGGCGTATGGAAAATCAACCAAAAACATTAGGATTGTGTTTATACTTTATTTATATGATCCATGGGTCATATTTGATGTGTAAAAGTCAACCCCTCCACAATATAAGTCATGGTGTAGCCGGTATCACTCAAAGTGTCTCTCTTTTGTTTAAATGGACAAAATTTTAAGTGAAAAAAACAACTGATGTATGGAAAAACAACCAAACGCATTAAAATTGTGTTGATACTTTATTATAACGATAAATGGGTCATTATGGATGTGTATGAGTTAACCCCACCTCAATATGAGTCACAGTGTGGCCGGTATCACTCAAAGTGTCTCTCTTTTGTTTAAAATTAACATAATTTTTAAGTGAAAACAACCACTAACGTATGGAAAACCAACCAAATGCATTCGTATTGTGTTGTTAATTTCTTCCAACGATACATGGGTTATTTGTGACATGTATTAGTCAACCCTAACTCAATACGGGGCATGTTGGGGCTGGTATCACTCAAAGTGTCTCTCTTTTGTTTAAAATGAACAAAATTTTAAGTGAAAACAACAACTGACATACATAAAAGTGACCAAATGCATTCATATTGTGTTGATAATTTAGTATAATTACCCATGGTTCATTTTTGATGTGTACGAGTCAACCCCACCTCAATACGAGGCATGGTGTGGCCGGTATCACTCAAGTGTCTCTCTTTTGTTTAAAATGGACATAATTTTTAAGTGAGAACAACCAGTGATGTATGGAAAACTGACCAAATTCATTTGTATTATGTTGATAAATTAGGAAAAAGATCCATGGGTCATGTGTGACGTGTATGAGTCAACCATGCCTCAATATGAGGCACGGTGAGGCCGGTATCACTCAAAGTGTCTCTCTTTTGTATAAAATGGACATAGTTTTAAGTGAAAACAACAACTGACATACAAAAAAGTGACCAAATTCATTTTTATTGTGTTAATACTTTAAGATAACTATCCATGTGTAATTTTTGGCATGTAATAGTCCACCCCACCTCAATTAGAGTCATGGTGTGGCCGGTATCACTCCAAGTGTATCTCTTTTGTTTAAAATAGACATAATTTTTAAGTGAAAACATCCCCTGACGTATGGAAAACCGACCAAACGCATTCGGATTATGTTGATAATTTATTCCAACGATCCATGGGTCATTTTTGACATGTACGATTCAACCCTGCCTCATTCTAAGGCACGATGTGTCTGGTATCACTCAAAGTGCCTCTTTTTTTAAAATGAACAGAATTTTAAGTGAAAACAACAACTAACATACGAAAAAGTGACCAAACGCATTCAGATTGTGTTAATACTTTTGGATAAATATCCATGGGTCATTTATGGCATGTAAGATTCAACCCCACCTCAATCTGAGGCACATTGTGACTGGTATCACTCAAAGTGTCTCTCTTTTGTTTAAAATTGACAGAATTTTAAGTGAAAACAACCACTGACGTATATAAAATAGACCAGGAGGAGGTAGGGGTCATGGCAGTCAAGTCCTCTGGTAAGGATCCTCTTGTAGGATCTGAGTTGTGGGTCAACATGGTCCATCCAGAGGGGCCTGTTTTACCTGATGAGCGGCCGCTCTCGTAGGAGGACTCGTTGTTTGGTAGTGTTTGTCTTGTTCAACCAGGGGCTGGTGGGATTAGGGGCTCTATAAAGGAAGAGGGCCAGCTTTGCTCGGGTAATAACGCAGGGGTGGGATCCCCCTCCCTGGGATATCTAGAGTCCCCTCCTTCTTTCATGTCTGTAGGAATCCCAGGAGTGTGTACAAGGTATATGAAGAAGAGGTTGTAGATAAGTGAGTGTTCTTCTTTCAGTGCGCAGAAGACTAGGGGGCCTAGGGACAAAGCCCGACCATCTCCTTGCTCAGGATTCCTATCATTCTCTGGAACCCTTGAGGGATCGGGGAAAGGGTTGAAATGGATTTCATATCCTCAGAATGTAATAATCACAAGGCCAAGATGGTTTCGGTAATTGGACACAAGCAGAACTCTGAAAAAATCCAAGAGTTTTCACGTAGGGTTAAAATGCATGCTTATAAGCACACGGATCCTACGAACAACCACATATGGTTATTTTGGAAAAGGGAGGTATCAATGGATTTGATTCTGGAGGGATTCCATCATATCACTATGAGGTTTACGGGTGACAGAGTCTCTGTGATTGTATCCTTCATTTACGGGAGCTGTGATGCACAAAGGTGAGAATTGCTTTGGTCTGGGCTGAATGGTTTCGACCCGGGGGACCAACCATGGGTAGTGGGGGGATTCAATATCATAGTGCATTCGGATGAGATGAAGGGGAGATGGTAATTCCCAAGGAGGGCCAATAGGTCCTTTGTGCAGTTTATGGCAGGAAAGGGACTGATGGACCTTGGATTCTATGGTGACCCTTTCACCTAGTGTAACAACCGGAAGGGTGAAAGTCGTTGTTGGAGAAGATTGGAAAGATTCATTGCAAACGTCCACACCATCTCATTGTTTCCTAGTGCGAAGGTTACCCACTTGACGCAAAGAATCTCTGATCACTCGTCGTTACTATTGTCTCTGTGAATGGAGGAGGTCAAGGGGGACCATTTCAATTTCTATAGTCAGTGGGAGGGCATGCCGGAATACCACAATGTGGTCTCAAAGATATGGAAGGAACCGTCTCTAGGTCATTCTTGGTTGGTTATCCACTCCAAGATAAGGTGTCTAAAGTATGCACTTTATTTGTGGGCCAAGAATATCCCTTCTCGTGATCAAGATTTTTTAGGATCGCAATAACGATGTAGATGCTCAATATATAAGGAGGGTGAATTGTACACTTTAAAAATTTCCATAAACAAGGAAAGATCTAAGTTTAACAAATTTAAACTAAGAAAATTCACAACACATCTAACACCAATTGAATAATTGGAACAAGGTATGATGTTACAAACTTCTAGTTCTACACACTTGCTTATATCTGGAAGGTGATTCTGAAAAACCAGTTCCAGAAATATGATTCTAAAAATATGGATCTGGAAATGTGATTCCGGAAATCATAAACATAATGAATGTTTACAATATGAGATTCTATCTTAAAGCTTATAGAATCTAAATG
Organism: Viscum album; assembly: GCA_963277665.1. Taxonomy (NCBI): domain Eukaryota; kingdom Viridiplantae; phylum Streptophyta; class Magnoliopsida; order Santalales; family Viscaceae; genus Viscum; species Viscum album. The sequence continues at coordinate 508,540,038 of OY728142.1, read as the reverse complement.
AATTAGAGTACAAGTGTAAGGAAATATAGGAAGGTTATACTTTCCTTACAATATAAAATGCAGCGGAAAAACAAGTAGTAAAACTACAAGTAACAAGATATAAATCTTTTAACCCAAATAGAAGGGTATCCAACAACCTTGGATAAAGGTCCCTTGATTTATACTTTCAAGCAAGTTTGTCTTACCCACACTAGGGTAAGCCCTCGATACGAAGATCAGAGTCTCTGTCTTGCTATTCCTGCAAGCCCTCAACTTCAAGGTAGTTGGAACCTCTGTCTTCCTCAACAAAGAAGCCCTCAACTTCAAGGTAGTTGGCACCTCTGTCTTCCTATCCCTGGAATCCCTCGAATGTAATCACCAACATTCGGAGTCGCACGAAGCAATCTGCACAAGGAAAAGTTTGAACTAGTAGTTCAAACTTTCTGCATGAAGCTTGAGTGTTAATAAGAGCCTCTCTCTCTAGAAATCAATTCAACAACATGTAAGCACAAATTTCAAAGATCAGTATTGAGCTCGTTAAAATGAGCTCCTATTTATAGGCAAATTTCCAATGGTCGGCTCCCTCCTCCAACAGTCATATTTTCCTTAAATTTCATAGGGACCTATACATGTGTCACTAAAACAATGTTTAGTTAGAAACAGAATGGGCGACATCGTTTTATATCAAAACATATATAACTGAATGCATAACATCGTTTTATAACAAACATAACAAATAAGAGTGTAAGTAAAGAGTTCGTAATGTAAGAAAATTAAAAGTTTGGAGTCAAACCAAGATGAAATTTGGAGTCTACAATAAAGAGATATTCAGATTCTGTTTTATTGGAATTCGGAACCTAAATTATGTAGAAATCCGGAATCTGAATTTCAAGGAAATTCGGAGTCTGGTTTCTTCTGAATTCGGAACCAAAACTTACATGGTTCGGAGTCAGTTTTTATAGGAATTTGGAGTCAGAACTCATAAGAGTTCGGAGTCTGATTTCAGAGAACTCGGATTTAGAACTTTAGATAAGTTCGTAATCAGAATTTAGAGTCGAACTGTATGAGAATTTGTATCCAGAATTCAGAGTGAAACTATGTGAGAGTTTGTATCTAGAATTTGGAGTGAAACTATATGAGAGTTCATATCCAGAATTCGGAGTTTAACTATATGAGAGTTTGTTTTCATAATTAGGAGTGGAACTTCATTACAGTTCACATCCAGAATTCGGAGTGGAAATTCATTACAGTTCTCATCCATAATTCCAATCCTAAAATAGAATGCTTCATATCTAAGTATTATAGGATTCCATGTTTACAAATATGAATCTGAATTATATACTTAGTCAAAATATGAACAATGAAAATATGGTAAGGATAAATTTCCTTAGAGAAGGAAATTTTCCTTATAAAATCAAAGCAGAGAATAAAAACAATTTTCTTAAAGATAAGGTGTTTGTGATTTTCAAAACAAGAAGAAATGAAATTCATAATGAAAACCTTATTGACTCAAAAATCTCCCCCTTTTTGGAAAGCACAAAAAACCTTACGAAAAAGAATATGAGAGCTTTGGAATAAATTTCTAGACTTTGAAATTAAATCTTATCTCCCTTTGTTTATGGATGATATTGAATACAACTAACTCCCCCTTAGGCTTTGGAACTCTAAGGATTGTATTCTGAATTTCTGGAATAGACTTTTCATTATAATGAATGAATTGTAATGAGAACTCCCCCATTAATTAAGGATAGTTCTTAGTTTAGAAATTTTCAAGAAAGTGATGCATAATATCTATGTGCTTTGCACATGAGTGATGTGCAGGGTTTTTACTAAGGGAAATGGAACTTGTGTTATCACACAAAATTTGAGTCTTTGTAAAGCTCAATCCATAATCTGTGAGTGTGTGTTGCATCCACAACACTTGAGCACAACAACTTCCAGCTGCTACATATTCAGCTTCAGCAATGGAGAGTGCTACTGAGTGTTGCTTCTTGCATGACCAAGAAAATAATGAATCTCCTAAGAAATGAAAAGTTCCATATGTACTTTTTCTATCTATTCTACAACCACCAAAGTCAGCATCTGAAAATCTTTTTAAAACAAAATAATTTCTAGAAGTATAAAAGAGTCTTAAATCCATGGTTCCCTTTAATTAGCGAAAAATTATTTTTACTACCTTTAAATGAGATTCCTTAGGATTGGATTGATATCTTGCACATAAGCATACTGAAAACATTAAGTCTGGATGACTAGCTATCAAGTATAGTAGGCTTCCTATCATACCTATAAAAGATGTTTGATCTACTGGTTTCCCAACTTCATCAAGATCAAGTGTGTTTGAGGTACCAATAGGAGTACTTATACTTTTAGTGTTGTCAAATCCATACTTTTTAAGAAGATCTTTAATATACTTATGTTGGGATATATAGGTTCCTTCTGGTTTTTGATAAATTTGAAAACCAAGGAAAAAAGTTAACTCACCCATCATACTCATTTCAAACTCAGATTTCATTAGAATTGCAAAAGAATCAGTTAAAGATTGCTAAGTTGAACCAAATATGATGTCATCAACATAAATTTGAACAATCAAAACAGTTTTCTTATCTTTATTTATAAAAATAGTTGGATCTTCATTTCCCTTAACATAGTTATTTTGAAGCAAAAATCTTATAAGTCTATCATACCAAGCTTGTGGGGCTTGTTTAAGGCCATACAAAGCATTGGTAAGTCTAAAAACATGATCAGGATGTTTTGTGTCTTCAAAACTAGGAGGTTGTTCAACGAAAACTTCCTCTTGAACATAAACGTTAAGAAAAGAACATTTGACATCCATTTGGAAAAGTTTAAAATTAAATAATTCTTCAAAGGCAAGTAAGATACGAATAGATTCAAGTCTATCTACTGGAGCATAGGTTTCCTCATAGTCTATTCCCTCTTGCTGATTATAGCCTTTAGCAACTAGTCTAGGTTTATTTCTAATGATGACTCCATTTTCATCACACTTGTTTCTGAAGATCCAATTCACTCCAATAACGGAAGTTTCCTTAGGTCTTTTAACCAAGGTTCATACTTTATTCCTTTCAAATTCATTTAGTTCATCTTGCATGGTTTTAATCCAATCATCATCACCTAAAGCTTCATCGGTTCTTTTTTGTTCCAATTGGGAATGGAATACTAGATGTTCTACTTCATTTCTTAAAGAACTTCTAGTCTTTACAGGTTGATTGACATTACCAATGATACTATCACTGGTATGATTCTTAAGAAACACCTTACTTGGGTTTAGTAAAACTTGTTCATCAACATAAGGTAGAAAGTTTTCTGGGGTAAATGTTTCAGAAGTATCTTCTTAAATATTTTTCTTTATGAGAAGGATCTTCTAACAATGGTTGATAATCAGTTTTTGAAAACACATCCGAAGATGTAGGTTGGGATGGTTTAAAAACAAAAGGATCAGACTCATCAAATTTTACATGTACTGTTTCATCAACAGTAAAAGTGTTTTTCTTGAAAACTCTATAAACCTTAGAAGTTGTGGAGTAACCTAAGAAAATTCCTTCATTAGATTTTGGTGCGAATTTGTGTAGATTATATTTAGTATTCAGGATGAATACCTTGCAACCAAAAACCTTGAAATAGGAAAGTCTAGATTTTCTACCATTCCATAACTCATAAGGAGTTTTATTAAGAAAAGGTCTAATCAAAACATGATTTATAGTATAACAAGCAGTACTTACAGCTTCAGCCCAAAAATTTCTAGCTATAGAATATTCACTCCACATGGTTCTAGTTATCTCTTGAAGAATTCTATTTATTCTTTCAACTACACCATTTTTTTTAGGAGTTCGAGGTGCTAAAAAGTTATGAGTAATACCTTTTCTACTACAAATGATTTTGAAATCAGAATTTTAAATTCTCCTCCATGATCACTATGAATAGTTTTCAGTGGAAGGTTTTTCTCATTTTTAACATGGGCTCTAAAACTTTTGAAATAAGAAAAAGCTTCAGATTTCTTTTCTTGAAAATAGACCCATGTAAATCTAGTGTAATCATCCACTAGAACAAACACATAGTATTTTCCTCCAATGCTTCCAGTTTGTGTTGGACCAAAAAGATCCATGTGCACCAACTGTAATGCATCAGATGTTGAGACTTCACTAATTAACTTAAAACTAGATTTATGTTGCTTCCCATATTGACAAGGATCAAAAACTTTTGAATAATCAAATCTAAGCTCTGGTAGATCCTTAACTAAACCTTTCTTAGAGAGTTTTCATAGGCATCTAAGGTTACAGTGACCTAGTCTTCTATGCCATAACCAAGAATTATCTTCCATTGCACTAAGGCAAGGTAAGTCTTGGATCCTAAGGTCTTCTAAGTTCAAAGTGTAAACATTATCTTTCCTATTGGTAGAAAGAATAAATTCTTCCTTAGAATTGTGTACTAGGCATTTATCATTCCTAAAATTCACAAGGTATCCTTCATCACATAATTGAATTATGCTAATGAGGTTGTGATTAAGACCCTTTAAAAACAAAACATTTGAAATCATAGTTTTACCAATAAGAACAATATTACCTATACCAACAATTTCTCCCTAATAATTATCTCCGAAAGTTACTTTTCCTCCTTTCATCTTGATAATATTTTAAAAATAGTTTTTGTTACCAGTCATGTGCTGGGTACACCCACTATCCATGTACTAAGTATTGTTGTTGGTACTTCCTTTATCTTCTTGAAAATAAGAAAATGTTAGGTTTTTAGAATCCAGACTTGCTTGGATCCAGAATTGTTACATAACAAAATTTTTGGTATCCACATTTTTTAGAGAAATATTCTTTATGAAACCCAAGAGATTGAACTTTGTTTAAGGAACAATTTTTCTTCCAATGCCAACCACTTTGACACTTAGTGCAAAAAGGGGCTCTAGAAGGAACAAAATAGTTGTTTTTGAAAACTAGTTTTTGGTGAGTATAACCTACTCCAGTAGTGTTTCCTTTAGGTTTTATTTGAGAATACATCTTGTCAAAATTTCCTTCCCAGAGGTAAATTTTTCAAGAAGCTTCTTTAGGGAAAAAATTTCAGATTTTAGTCTAATGACTAAATTCATATCCTCATGAATCATTTCCTTAGAGTTAGATTTTTCCTCAAAGATTTTTATTTTTGAAATAGAATTCTTAAGATCTTTAGGAAGTTCTTTCTTATCAGAATTTTCTTTCTCAAGGTCTTTAGATAGTTTTTCTAAAAGCACTTCTTTATCTTTAAGATCTGAAAAAAGATCTGAAATCTCTTTTGTAAGAACTTCTTCCCTAGTATTTGCCTTGTCTAACTTCTTATAAATTTTACAATTTTTTTCTTCAAGTAACTTGTAAAATCTAGATACTTATTCATATGAAGGTTCTTCATTTTTTTAGGATGAAGTATCTTCATTAGAAGTACTATTTTCGGAATAGTAATTCTTATCAAAAGACAAATTGGTTAAAGCCTCAGAAGAGCATACCTTGGACATAATACATGTATGTGGAAAAGAATTATTAGCAATGAATACCATATTCTTCTGATATAATGAATCATATTCAGAAGATTCACTTTTTGAAGAGTCTCCACAGCTATCACTCCAAGTAGTATTAGCTTTCAGAATTTTCTTAGCTTTAGCATGGTAGAACTTCTTCCTTTTTCTTTCAGAATTCCTCTCTTTTCTTTCTTTATTTTTAAGCATAGGGCAATCAGGTTGTATGTTTCCACTTCTCTTGCACTCATAGCATGTGACCTCGGAATCTTTCTTATCTATCCTTTCCTTCTTATTAAACCTGGATTGGAAATTTCTTTGCTTGGGAATCTTGTTCATTCTTCGAGCAAGATTTTCTAACTCATTCTCAGAGACTTCACTATCACTAGATTCAGATTGGATGGTAACCTTATTAGACTTGTATCTAGTTACTCTCTCAGAAGTCTTAGCCTTCATACGATTTGATATTGTAGTAAAAGCAACAGTACCATTCCCATTCTTCTTTTTGATGTTGTCAGCATCTCTCTTCATTCTTGTTTCATGTGGAAGAAGAGTTCCAAACAACTCATCTAAGGAAATTTGAGTGACCTTCCTGTTCTCATCAATAGCGATTCTCTTTGATTCCCACTCATTGGGCATAATATCAATGATCTTATCCACAAGAGCTTCATCATCTAGACCTTTCTCTCCCATAGATTGTAAGCTATTCACAATAGTCATAAATCTTTGTTGCACTTTGCTTATAGGTTCTCCATAAGGAAAGTTAAAACCGTGATACTTAACTCTCAACATAGCTCTTATTGTCTCAATCACTTTAGATGTACCAAAATGAGTAACTTCAAGTTTCTTCCATATACAGTTAGTTGTTTCACATGAATAAATTTGACTATATATGTTCCTAGTCAATGAACATAGAAGAGTATTGTGTACCTTATATTTTAATTGATAATCATGCTTCTCTTGGTTTGTGAAATCACTCACTTCCTTATCAGGAATTTTATAACCTCCACTAAGAATAACAAATTTATCTACCCCAGTATTGATAATGAAAGTCTTCATTCGATCTCTCCAATACTCATAATCATTGCCATCAAAAATTGGTGGTATTTTAGGATTTAGGTTGTCAATGGATCCAATATTTAAACCTGTCATCTTAAAAAAATATTTCTACACAAAAACTTGTTAATAAAAAAAGTTCGGATTCAAGGAAAATATTCCTAAGCAAAGAAAATATAGAACAATAAAAATGAGCAAGGAAAACTTATAGGTGAGTATAAGTATTTCAGATACCTCATATGATACCAATTGTAAGATTAGTATAGAGTATGATGTTTCCAACCTTTGATACCAATTGTAGGATTGAAATAATGATGTTGATGCTCAATATACAAGTGGTGGGGTGAATTGTAGACTTTAAAATTTTATTAAACAAGGAAAGATCTAAGTTTAACAAAGTTAAACTAAAAAAAAATCACAACACCTCTAACACCAATTGTAGAATTGGAACAAGGTATGAAGTTACAGACATCTAGTTCTACACACTTGCTTATATCTAGAAGGTGATTCTGAAAAACCGGTTCTGGAAATATGATTCCGAAAATATGGATCTGGAAATATGATTCCAGAAAACTTAAACTTAATGAAGGTTTACAATATGAGATTGTACCTTAAAGCGTATATAATCTAAATGAATCAGAGTACAAGTGTAAGGAAATATAAAAAGTTTATACTTTCCTTACAATACAAAATGCAGCGGAAAAACAAGTAGTAAAACTACAAGTAACTAGATATAAATCTTTTAACCCAAAGAGAAGGGTATCCAAAAACCTTGGAAAAAGGTCCCTTGATTTATACTTTCAAGAAATTCTGTCTTACCCACACCAGGGTAAGCCCTTGATATGAAGATCAGAGTCTATGTCTTGCTATCCCCGCAAGCCCTCAACTTCAAGGTAGTTGGAACCTCTTTCTTCCTCAGCAAGGAAGCCCTCAACTTCGAGGTAGTCGACACCTCTGTCTTCCTATCCTCGGAAGCCCTCGAATGCAATCACCAACATTTGGAGTCGTACGAAGCAATATGAACAAGGAAAAGTTTAAACAAGTAGTTCAAACTTTCTGCATGAAGCTTGAGAGTTAATAAGAGCCTCTCTCTCTAGAAATCACTTCAACAGCATGTAAGAAAAAATGTCAAAGATTAGTATTGAGCTCGTTCAAATGAGATCCTATTTATAGGGGAATTTCCTACAGTCGGATCCCTCCTCCAACGGTCATATGTTCATTAAATTTCAGAGGGACCTATACACATTTCACTAAACAAATGGTTAGTTAGAAACGGAATGGATGACATCGTTTTATAACAAAACATATGTAACTAAAAGAATGACATCGTTTTATAACAAACTTACAAAATCAAAGTGTAAGTAAAGAGTTTGTAATGTAAGCAAAATAAAAGTTCGGAGTCTAACTAAGATGGAATTCAGAGTCTATAATAAAAAGATATTCGGATTCTGTTTTATTGGAATTCGTAACCTGAATTCTATAGAAATACAGAATCTGAATTTCAAGGAAATTTGGAGTCTGGTTTCTTCTGAATTCAGAACCAGAACTTACAAGGTTCGGAGTCAGAGTTTATTGGAATTCAGAGTCATAACTCATAAGAGTTCATAGTCTGATTTCAGAGAACTTGGATTCAGAATTTTAGATAAGTTCATAATCAGAATTTGGAGTCGAACTATATGAGAATTCGTATCCAGAATTCGGAGTGAACTATGTAAGAGTTCGTAGCCAGAATTCGAAGTGAAACTGTATGAGAGTCCTTATCCAGAACTCGGAGTGGAACTATATGAGAGTTCATTTCCATAATTCGGAGTGGAAGTTCATTACAGTTCTCATCCATAATTCAGATCCTAAAACAGAATGCTTTATATCTAAGAATTTATAAGATTCCAAGGTTACAAATATGAATCCAAATTTTATACTTAGTCAAAATATGAACAATGAAAATATGTTAAGGATAAATTTCCTTAGAGAATGAAATTTTCTTTATAAAAGAAAATCATAGAATAAAAATGATTTGCTTAAAGATAAGGTGTTTGTGATTTTCAAAACCAGAAGGAATGAAAGTCATAAGGAAAACCTTATTGACTCAACAGATTTGGAAGTGCTCAAACAAGATGTTGAGGCTAGTTTAGAGGAAAGGTAGGATGATGAGGTCATTGAGGAGTTGTCCGAGAATAGGAACACCCTGGCGGTATTGGTGCTCTCGCAGGAATGCAAGTCGAGGAAAATATTGAAAGTTAAATGGCTCAAGGAGGGGGATCAGAATACATATTATTTTTATGCATGCATGAGGGAGAGGAGGCAGGCAGTTAAACCCAATATTTCCTTGGAGAATGGTATGTTTACATAGGATAGGGAGGTGGTTAGGGTTATGGCCTTGTCTTTATTAAAAAGCCTCCTTGCTGCTATGAATGAGAACATGGCTATGGGGTATCCCTCGGGGTAGGCGAAGCTTTTGGAGGGGATTCTGAAGATTGTCACTGACCAGAAGAATGGGTTTCTTGAAAGGGTTCCAGAGGAAGAGGAGGTGTAGTAGGCCTTGTGAAAGATGAACCCCAATAGTGCAGCATGTCTGGACGGTTTCCTGGGATCCTTCTATAAAAGATCTTGGGAAGTTGTTAAGCATGACATTATTTTGGATATCCAGGACTTCTTCTGTGAGGGTGTCACCCCTTGGATCACAGTGACGACTACGCTGGTTCTTATACTGAAGATCAAAGATCCCACCTCTCTGGTACACTATCGGCCCGTAAGAATGTGAAATTTACCTTACAAGATCCTGGAAAGTATTATAAATAGACGGATGTCTTGCCTTCTACCCTGGTGGGTATCCATGGAGCAACATGGTTTTGTTAAGGGAAGGTCAATCCAGGGAGCAATGGCACTGGCACAAGAGATGCTGAGATATTTGAATACCAAATCTTGTGGCTCTAACCTGGTTATTAAGTTGGATATGAATAAGTCTTACGATAGGATGGAGTGGGGTTTTATCAATAGGGTGTTGGACATAACAGGGTTCTCAAAATGGGTCTGCGATATTATGTTAAGGTGTGTTTGTTCACCATGGATGGCATTATCATTCATGGGGAGGACTCAAGGGTTATTCAAGTCTATGTGAGGCCTTATTCAAGGGGATCCATTATCTTCGAGTATCTTTATCCTCATACAAGATGCCCTGAGTAAGCTGATCAATAGGGGCATATCTGGTGGGGACTATGTGCCATATCGGAGGAATTCTGGCCTCCCAGCGGTACCACACCTTATGTTTGCAGATGTCACAGTGATGTTCATGAATATGGGAGGGAGGTCTCTTAATGCGCAAAATAGGATTCTTGATGAGTATGGGCACTGGAGTGGGAAAATGGTGAACAGAGGTAAGAGTAACTTCTATGTACGAAGTTCATGCAGTTTGAGCAGGGTGGATAGGATAGGCAGCATTCCGGGTATGTGACGGGGCTCTTTTCCCATGGAATACCTCAGTACCCATATTTCACCAGGTATACTATGAACTAGGGACTTTGACAAAGTGGTCGGGAGAATCACGGATCGTATTCTGAACTGGAAAAATTGTTTCCTATCCTTTAGGGGCGGATAACAATTGTTAATAGCATTCTATAAGTGATTCTGATGCATGCCTTGGCCTCTATAAGTGTACCAAAGGGTGTGATCAGGTTTATTTATAGAGTTTTTGCGCGTTTCATATGGGATGTAGTGGCTGAAGGGAAGAGGCAATGGGTGTCATGGCGTAGGATGGCGCCGCCCAGTAGCGAAGGAGGGATTAGCGTCAGGAGTCTGGAAGGCACTATATACTCCATGCGGGCGAAGCTTGCATGGAAAATCATTGAGGATCATACCCTCTAGAGGACGCTTATTCTACAGTGATACAATGCTGGTGGTTCAAGTGCCTCGGATAATTGGTCGCCCTTATAGACTTCGGTGAGTAATATCATACCGACACTTCTCTCGTTCTACCAATGGATCATCAGGGAGGGCCTTATTTCTTTCTGGCATATAAATTGGTCGGGTTGTCTACTGGGGTGCCTGGGGTGTCCGGACCTTACCATCTCATTCAGGGAGGCGAGATTATGCCCCCATTTCTTCAGATCATTGTTGTACAAAAACCAACAAGAGGTTTACGACTCGATTAGCATGAGCACTGAGCAGGACAGGTGCATTTACACTCCTTCATCCTCAGGGATTTTCAGTTCGAAGGAGTTCCAGAGATTGAACTCTTCTCAGGGGCAGCACGATGGATGGAGTGATCTGGTCTGGTGTAACAGAGTACCCATTAAACTTAGTTTCTTCTCCTGGAGGCTTCGTAACAATTCCCTACCTTCTGACGATAACATTAAACATTTGGGAATCATCATGGCTTCATGTTTCCAATGTTGTGTGTTCCAAAATGAAGAGATCCTGAGTCACATCTTCTTCATAGGTGAATGGGCTCATTAGGTGTGAAGTTCCTTCAGAATTATCATGGCGTATGGCCATCTAGGTGTTAACATTGAGCTTTTCATGGAGCATTGGGTCCAGGGGGCCATCGGCTCAGGAACAGACTCAGCGGAGAGGCATGTCGTTTTCATTGAAGGATGCTGGGTTTTATGGCAGGCAAGGAATCATTCCCGATTAGAGGGGATACCATCCTCATTAAGGTCGGTTGTGTCCAGAACCCGGTGTCTCTTGTATGATTTGGTTGGTCTGTAAGGCATCAGGAAGGATGCATTGTCCCTTTGCACGCTCTACGGTTCGAGGAGTGCAGGTGCACAGAATGCTACTAGTCTACTGGGGAGATAGATCTGGTGGATACCTCATAGGGATGGCCTCAAACTCAACACATACGGATCTTGTGGGATGGGTGTGATGCACGGATGAGGGGTCGTTCGGGACTGTCGGGGGAGTGTGGTGCTGGCTTTCTCGGTTTATTATGGGAGTGGCACTCCTATTCGGGCGGAAGCTAACGCAGTTCTCACTGGCCTCACCATTTGTAATGAGAAGTATATTATTATTAATCAGGTGGAAACTTACTCCAAGATTATCCATAATGCCTTAAAGGGTAAAGTAACCATTTCCTGGTCCATATCCTACACCATGAGGACTTGCAAGCTTTTGCTCAACAATAATGTGAGAGTCACACATACGTGGAGGGAGGGGAACAAAGTGGCGGACTATCTAGCTTCTCTTGCAACTCCATAACCCTCGGTTGGTTGCCTTTCTAATGTTTCTCAGTTTAAACCAGAGGGGGTGAGCCTTATACGGGGAGATTCCCTTGGGCTAAAGTACTTTTTCCCCCTAGGAAGGGTCACTTGTTGGTAATGCTTTTCTTTGTCTCCTTTAATAAAAAACGTAATGTCGGATGGAATTAGGATTGTGTTGATACTTTAGTACAAAGATCCATGGGTCATGTGTGACATGTGAGATTCAACCCCTCCTCAACCACTGACATACAGAAAACCAACCAAACGTATTTTCATGCATGCCTTAATCAAATTTTTCTTAAGGTTCTAACATTGAACTCTCTCTATATATTTTATCTGAGGCAATGTAATATATTATTTGGAGGACATAGTATTTAATGGTAACTTTTGATAAATATAATGAATAATTATTACATCAAATTAGGTATGGATTTTCTCTTATCATTTGATCCCAAATTGACTACCACTGAATATTTTATCTGTGTGAACTGCTTGTTTGATATGCTGATTTTTTTGCAGGTTTTTTTTGGGTGTGCTACAGTAGAATTTCATGGTACAGTAGGAAAGGAATTTATCAGCAATAAAAAAGCACTGATAAATGGAGCCGTTTTTAGTGTTAAACAAGTGCTGATAAAGGATCACTTTATCAGTTCTAAAAAAGCGCTAATAAAAGAGCCCATTGTCAGTACTTTTTTAGCGCTGATAAAGGATCCCTTTTTCAGCGTGTTTTCATCGCTGATAAAGGATCCCTTTATGAGCTCTTTTTTAGCACTAATAAAGGATCTCTTTATCAGAGATTTTTTAGTACTGATAAAGGTTACCCACCTTTATCATCACTGAGCTTTACAGCACTATTAAAGCCTATTTTGAGCACTAATAAAGCCTGTTTTTGTAGTAGTGTTATGTGGAATATTTTTCCCTCGACATGACATGGTTTTATGTAATTATCATGATGGACTGTTTAGTTCCCTATTGATCTCATATTGATCATTATCACTAGAGGGTTATGTTTATTTTACCATATAGAAGTTGATATGTTCATAAAGTAGAATGGGATGTCCATGCATCTCGAGATGGACCAGAGCATTAGGGGATGGGAAGAATGATAGCCTAGATCTCCAGTATTTTCTTGGATGATCATGGGACATGACCTACTATTTTTCTTCTTATGTTGGATCATTGCAGGGATGTCTTTCCTGATGATTTTTTTGGGATACCTCCAGTACAATATTTAAAATTCACCATTGATCTAATGTTAGGAGTGGCACTAGTGCCTTTAACATCCCTGGTAATTATAGAATAAGACTTTTTGTAATCTATTAGTATTTATGAATTAGATATTAATTTTAATATAAATGGGGTGCTATTTCTAATAGCATACTCAACAAGAAATAATGGGTTTCCCTAAAATCTTATGTTTCACACAAGACTGAGTTATACAAAAAAATAATATATTATTAAAATTATTATTTTGAATAATAGTTATCACCTAGTTGTTGTATTAGAGGGAATGAACAAGGATAACTATATTATGTTTAAACATGTTTATTCTATATTTTTACTTTCATTAAATAAATTTTAGGGGCTTTAAATGAGAAAAAATCTAGATTTCAATCATAAAATTCACTAATATTTTTAAAAGGTAGTTTTACCGCCTTTTAATGGAGAACCCTTTTCAAATGTAGATTTTTGCACTTTTATATATTTTATTTGAAAAAAATAATCATCTTATTTTGAATTGGGACATAAAAAAATTACTTTGGTTGAACTTTTGGTATTTTTCTAATAAAATTCATATTTTAATGAATAGTGAAAAATACTGCATTTTAATTCAAAACTTTCTTTTCATCTAATTTGTTTATATAGTTAGATTATACTTGTAATTCATTTTAAAGCGTAATTAAATAATTTTTGATCATTTAATATAATTATTATCATTGGAATCAATTTCATAATACACATGAATATAAAAACTATGTGAACTTTTGAATGTTTTACTTAATAACCATGTTTTATTATTCCATCAATGGGATTAATTTTTTAATTAATTTCAACCAATTATATGTTTTGAATTTTTAAAAATGGATTCCATATTTGTAATCATAAGGTAAAAATTATTTAAATATGTCCCTTTTATTTTGGTACATTATTAATAGTAACTTTAGTAATTATTTTTATTTACCACGTTTAAAGGCAAATAGGGTAATTAAGGGTAAAAATAATATTATTATAATATAGAACTACCCTAATACTTTTCCTAATATTATTATATGAGTTATGGATAACCAATTAAATCCTTGGGATGAGATTTTATCCATTGGAAGCCACTTGGGTGTGATTATGACATTTATAACATTTAATTTAAAGTAAAGTCAAATATGTCATAAACATGTCTCTTATTACTAAAATAGTTTTAATATGGAGTTATAAAAGTGTTATATTTGACTATAAAAAGTAATTAGAAAGATATAAATCTTACCTAAATCATGGTTTTTATTTATAATTTTTAAGAAATAATTAATTAAATTAAATTACGACACAATGATGATGTGATAATAGATTTATTAAAGGAAGAATCAAATAAATGATACTAATAATTTGAAAATAAATATAATTTGAACTAATTGATGCCATAAACTAATTTTAAAGGTTCATATTACATATTATAATTCCATTAAATGTCTTTTTTAAGTTATCTCGCTATTTTGATTTTATTTAAATTCAATGATATGAATAGTGTCAAAATTGACACTATTGAAATTTTATTAATAAAATATTTTATTAAATTATTTAAAAATCATAAAAATATTTAAATTTTACAAAGTGGATATGATAAGCTCTAAAAGTTAATAAATCATCCATTTATTATAAATTTACCCCATAAAATTCAAATTTATAGCCTCTTAATATTTAAAATTTTCTTACCAGAATTAAAATTAAAAGAGAATAATTAAGGTTGAACCAAAAACAAAATATTTAAAATAAAATAAATACATGTATAAAAATTATGGTATTAGATTATTTTGAACTATACTCATATTATCTTTGAAAAAAAATGAGTTTTTGGCTATTTGGAATCAAAATTGAATTTATATTAATTTAATACTTTTAATAATTCCAAGGGTTCCCCTCCCCTCTCCTATAAAAAGGTGCACATTACTCTCTATTACTCACACTTACGAAACCCTTTTTTAGCCAAGATCTAACCAAAACCCTTAATATAATTCATCCCCACATTCTTGAGGCCTTCTTTTAGTAATAAAAACCTTCTTAGAGGTATTAAGGGGTTCTTAAAAGGTGATCAACCGAAGAAGAGGTATCATTTTCATTAAGTATTTCTATTCTATTTCTTCTTCCAATTCCTTCAAATATCCACCAAACATTATGAGGTAATAAATCCAATATCCTCAATATATTAATATGTTATTATGTTAATATCATCACCTAAATACATCTCCACTTCCATTAAATGGGAAATTAATTAATTGTTCATGTGTACGTGTGAACTATCACCTCTACGAACCGATCTCATTCATTTTTATTAACTATCTATCATGCCTGGTTATAATAATGAAATTAATGATAATATTTAATATTAAGGAAATATTAATCATTCTAATATAATAATATATCAATTACATTCTGACTATCTATGCACATAAAAATGATAATGTCGTTCATGCGTAAGTGTGAACATCACCTCCATGAAGCGATGTGACTCATTTTTATTCATTATATCACTTTTATGATATATGAAATTATATTTAAATTATTAATATTAAATTATTGATTTTATTATTATTATGTAAATATAAAATAATACTTAACTTTTTTTCATAACGATCAATGAAAAATGGAATACATTACTCATGTGTACGTACGGTTGACCGTCTCTATGAATATAATGTTGTTCATTTTTCATAACCACGCTTCATGGTTTCATTTAAAGGTATAATTTATGTATAAAAATAATAATAACATAACGAATATTTTTATGGATAGGATGGAATTATGACCACATGTACTAGTGACATCAAACCATGTTCATTTTGGACTCAAGTACCAAATATCGACAAAACATCCGATATAAACTTAAATAATTGTATAATTTTTATAACACTGTAATAAGTGATATAAAAGAAATAATAAACTTGAAAAAGGTTCTATAGAAAGTATAAATTAACCGAATTTTATTATTTAGGAATATAAATATTTTACATGACAATTCATATTTATGGTAAGGGACTTCATCTCAATCTACTTTCATTAAGGCACATTTTGATGTTATACACCACCTTATTTTATAAGGTGTATAATGAAACCTTTTGAATTTTAATTCATTCAATGGTTTTAAAAAACTATTTTTATTCTAAGTGTTTTACATTATTTATAAAATGACAAAAGTAATGCTTTTTAACTTATGCGATGACAACACCTTCTCTACCACCGTGACCATTATTTGATATTTGTCTTCCTCTACAAGCCTTAATGTTTTTAAAAGGAAAAAATAAATCCATTATTCCCTTTTTGGGTATTTTGGTATTGAAATGGTTTTAAAGGTGTATTTACAATTTCAATATCTATATATGATTTCTTATGATTCTAAATGAAATGTTATGAGTGAAATGTTGATAATTGAAATATTTTTTGTGATATGACTATATAATTGTACTTGGACATTTGACGGGTGATTATGTGGTAAACCAAAGATGGGTGGTTAAATGATAAACCAAATATAGGTGTTTTCATGATAAACTGAGGATGACTGGTTATGTTATAACCTCTAATGAATTGGGTATGGAAGTCAGTTGTATGGTTATTCTATTTGTAAGAGTGATATGTGTGGAAGTCGACCCTATGGTTATTCCATTTAAGTATGATTATGTCCCAAGTTACCTTTATATATTATATGTTATATGTTTATTTGTATGGGTTATAAGGTAATATTTTGATTAAAAAAAGTATGAAGTGATATTATATTCAGTGAAGTGTAATTACTACTTTCTTAGGAGGAAAAGTATTACTTTATGATAAAGTATTCATGGTTTTCTTGTGTTCACAAGACTAATAGGTTTCCTTATTTTTGTATCCCTTACTAAGATTTTTATTCTCATCCCATGTTTTTAAATTTTTTCACATGATTTAAATAAGAATATATTGAAGGATGGTATCAAGGAACAATTATGATGTTTAAACAAGAAATGAAACTATGTTTCTTTTTAAAAGTTTTTGTTTTATAAATAAATGTATAGTGAGTATGAGTAGTTACTTTGTAATATTTAAGTTTTTATGTATGAGTTATGAAATAATTCTATATATATATAAACCTGAAAATATACTCAATGTGAATTAAAGTTGAATTATTGACTTATCTGAATATTATGTAATATTTAAGGATGGAGCCTGGTATCAGCGGTCAGTTTAGATAACTTCTAGAGTTAGAATATTGTTAATAGAATATCCATAAATGATTTTTTACTTTATGGTAAAATTTAAAATATATAGAATTTGAATATTATCATGTTGCTTAACCTAAGATATGTCTATTACGAATGGTTTTCTGTAGAGGAAATAGGGAAGCTATATTGGGAAGGAATACAGAGGAAAAAACCTTCCAAATCAGTATTCTGAGATGGTTGGAATCAGAACTGAATAGTTTTTTGTAGCGATGGATCAGTTTACTCGGGTGATAAATGGCGGTGGTATCCATGCATGAGATCAACCATAAAGGAATATGTTGGTAGTGGATCATTTCATGAGGAAACACCCCCCATCGTTCAAAGAATCATCTGACCATGTTCAAGATGAAGGGTGGATTAATGAACTTGAAAATATTTTTGATGTAATGGGGTGTTCAGACAATCAAAAGGTTAGCCTTTATTTTTATCCATTTGAAGGTGTAACCGATCATTGGTGGCTAATGATTAAAAATATCAGAGGAGGTGAAAAGATTAATGACATATAATGGAATGAATTTAAGAAAATATTCCTTGAGAAATATTTTCCTACGGTTGTTTGAATTAGGATGGAAAATCAATTCCTGGAATTGGGATAAAATGACAAAGACTCTATAGCTGCATATGATGAAAATTTCACCCATTCTTTCAAGGTACGTCCCAAATTTTATCAGAGATGTTGATAGTAAGATAAATCATTTTTACTTAGGATTGAAGCCAAAATATCAAAGTAAATTAGCTTTTCATGAGTTTAAAAGCTATGAGAAACTTTCCTGATGTGTGGAGAATGTAAAAATGGGGTTTTCTATTGATCATGTATTTCATGAGAGTAAGAAAATGAAGTGATCTAGTTGGAATGAAATGAAAATCATTCGTCAAAGAAGTTTGGAGGTAAGAAAACTAAATTTTCATCTTGTGAGAACTATGGTAAAAACAATCCTAGAGAATGTCTCTCAAATTCTATTAAGTTCTTATGATGTGGTAAGACTGGTAATATTTATCATGACTATAATGGATATGATCAGAAAAGAAATGAAAATTCAGTTGTAAGATGTTTTAGATGAAATGAGTTGGGTAATTATTCCATTATGTGTCCAAAATTGATTACATAGGGTGGAAACCATCATGATAAAAAGTAGAAGGGTGTTGGAAAATCATTTGCTACTACTATGGTTGATTTTGTACAATCAAATGAAGTGGTGATGGGTATGTTACATTTTTTTCAAAATATTCTAATACTCTGTTTGACTTTGGATCTTCACATTCTTTCATTTCTAATAGATTTACAAGTAAATTGAAAATATCACTTTGTAGATGTGATATAGAACTTTTGGTAAAAACTATGGGTGGAAGTATTAAAGAAACTAGAATTTATAGGAATCTTCCTATTATCATTAGTGGGATGGCCTTTACTTAAAGTCTTATTGAAGTTCCCATAGTGGAATTTGATATCATTTTGGGTATGGATTGGCCTTCAATTTATCATGCTAAAATAGATTTTAAAGCCAAGAAATTTTTATTAAATGATTTAATACCATTGATAACATACCAAGAAGAAAAGGAATTTATTAAATATGGTAGTGAAAGTTATCTAGCTCATTTAGTTGAAAAGAAAGAAATTATTCTGATTAATGACATTCTAGTAGTTAATGAATTCACATATTTTTTTAATGAGTTATCTGGTATTATTCCAAATCAGAAATTTGAATTTACTATTAATTTACGTCTTGATGTAATGCCTATTTTTAAACCCCCTTGTTGAATGGATCAAGTAGAATTTGTGGAATTGAAAAAAATGTTACATGAATTACTTGATAAAGGTTTCATTCAACCTAGAACTTCACCGTGGCGTTATACTATTTTATTTATGAAAAAATAAAGATAATTCTATGACAATTTATAGTGATTATATATCCTTGAATAACATAATTATTAATAACATGTATCTTTTTCCTTGTATCAATGGTTTTTTTGATTATCTCCAGGGGGCTCATTATTTTTCGAAGATTGATTTGAGGTTTGGGTACCATCAACTGAAGGGTAGAGAGGATGGAATTCCAAATATAGTGCTTCGAATGAGATATGAGCATTATGAGTTTGTAGTTATTCCCTTTGGGTTATCTAATGAACCTACATTATTTATGAATCTCATGAATGGAGTCCATCATTAGTTTTTGGGTCAGTTTTCAGTTATGTTTATATATGATATTTTGTTATATTCTAAAATCCATAAGGAATAAGAAAGTCTCTTAAAGATTGTTTTCAAAACCTTAAAAGAAAATAAAATATAGTTAAATTTTAGTAAGAGTGAATTTTGGTTGCAAAAAAATCATTTCATGGTTATATTGTTTCTAAAGATGGCATAAATATTGACCCTTCTAAACAAAACTTGTTGAAGAGGGTCCAAGACCTACCAATATCAAAAATATTAATAGTGTTCTTAGATTAGAAGGTTATTACTAAGGGTTTTTTGAAAACTTTTCCTGGTTATCTATCCCACTAAATAAGTTAACACATAAGGAATTTAAGTTCATTTGGAAAAAATAATGTGATAATTGTTTTTTGGAACTGAAAAGAATATTAGTAAATGCCCCATTTTTGCTATGCCTTCAAGGAATGGTGAGTTTGTTATCTACAATGATGTGTCATTAAAAGGGCTTGGTTTTTTCCTAATGCAGAATACTCAGGTAATTACTTATGCTTCATGTTAGTTGAAACCCCATGAGTTATATTACCCTAAATATGATTTGGAATTATCTGTTGTTGTTTTTGTATTAAAAATTTGGAGACATTATTTGTATGGGGTAAAGTGTGAAATATATACTGATCACAAAATATTGAAGTATATATTCACTTAGAAATAATTGAACATGAGATGGAGAAGATGTGTGGAATTAATTGAGGATTGTGATTGCATGGTTCGTTACCATCCAGGAAAAGAAAATAAAGTAGACAATTATTTTAGTTGAAAAAAATGGTACATTAGCAATGATATGTTTAAAATGAGATCCTTTGGCAAATTATTTGATGAATTTTGTCTTGGAATTTGTTGGTGTAGGAAATTTCTCTGTTTTTTTATGTGTTAGTTAAATCATCTCTATCAGATAAAATTAAGTAGGTGCCGAAGGAAGATAGTGAGTTGTAGAAAAAGGTATAATTGGTACATAAGGGTAAGTTACCTGAATTTAACATTGATAAAGAGTGTGTTTTGAGGTTTTAGAAGATATTATGTGTGCCTGGTGATTCACAGTTGAAGACAGATTAGTTATATAAAGATCATAGTTCTCTATTTTTAGTTCATCCGAGCAGCACTAAGATGTATAAAGACCTTTGGAAGTATTATTGATGGGATAGAATGAAAAGATATATTGCTAACTTTACTCTAAGATTATTTATTTTTCAACAGGCTAAAGCAGAGAGGTTGTTACTGCAAGCGGTGATTCAGCCTTTTCCAGTTCCAGAGTGGAAATAGGAAAATATATGTATGGATTTCGTTGTGGTATTACCAAATAATTCTCAATGTAACAATGAAATATGGTTTATTGTTGATTGATTGACTAAATCTATGAATTTTCTTCCTATTCGAGATACATTGTCTTGAGATCAAATTTCTCAGTTGTATATTAAATAAATCATTAGGATACATAGAGTTCCCATCTCCATTGTATTTGATTGTGATCCTATGTTCACTAATAACTTTTGGAAAGGCCTTTAGAAGTCATTTGGTACTGAATTAAATTTCTGTACAACTTTTCATCCTAAATATGATGGGCAGTCTGGAAGAACAATTCAGACCTTAGAGGATATGCTACGTGCTTATTCAATGGATTACTAGAGAAGTTTGGATCAACATCCTTCTTTGGTTGAGTTTTATTATAATAATATTTTTCATTCGAGTATACAGATTGAACCATTTGAGACATTATATGGAAAGCGGTGTCAAAATCAATCTTTATGGGATGAATTGGTTGAAAGGAAGTTAATGGGACCAGAATTGGTAGAAGAAATGTAATAAAAATTTCAGTTGATTCAAAAACATGTGACGAAAACACATATAAGCCAGAAGATTTATGCAGATAACCGAAGGAAGGATATTTTCTTTGAGGTAGGTGATCATTCCTTTCTCAAAGTTTCTCTATAGAAAAGTGCGATGTGGTTTGGTAAGAAAGGGAAGTTGAGTCCATGATTCATTGCACCCAATGAAATCTTGGAGAAGGTTCGATTATTTTCCTAATGAGTGGCTTTACCTCCTATTTTATCTCAAGCACATAATTCTTTTCATGTTTCAATGTTAATAAATTATATGTTAGATCCATATCATGTTTTGAGCCCAGAAGTAGTTCATTTGGAAGAGAATCTTTCTTATGTGGAACAGCCAGTCTAGATTCTTGACCGTAGAAGGAAATTGTTGTAGAATAATGTGATTCATCGGGTTAATGTTTTATGGAAAGACTATAGGTTTTAATAGGGAACATGGGAATCTAAAAATTCTATGAGGGATAAATACCACCACTTTTTTGATAAGTAAATAAAATTACGAGGACACAATTTCCAAAAGGGTGGAAGGATGTAACATCCCAAGTAATTATAGAATAATACCTTTTCAAATATATTAATATTTATGAATTAGATATTAATTTTAATTTAAAGGTGATTCTATGTCTGATAGCATACTCAACACGAGACAATGGGTTTCTCCAAAATCTTATGTTGCACATAATACTGAGTTATACCGAGAAATAATATATTATTAATATTATTATTTTAAATGGTTGTTATTTCTTAGAGGTTATATTGGTGAGAATGAACATAACTAACTATATTATGTTTAAACATGTTTATTCAATATTTTTACTTTCATCCAATAAATTTTAGAGGCTTAACCTCCTATTTTATCTCAAGAACATAATTATTTTCATGTTTCAATGTTAATAAAGTATATGTTAGATCCATATCATGTTTTGAGCCCAGAAGTAGTTCAGTTGGAAGAGAATATTTCTTATGTGGAGCAGCCAGTCCAAATTCTTGACCGTAGAGAGAAAGTGTTGTAGAATAATGTGATTCATCGGGTTAAGGTTTTATGGAAAAACCATAGGTTTTAATAGGCAACATGGGAATCTAAAAATTATATGAGGGATAAATACCACCACTTTTTTGATAAGTAAATAAAATTACGAGGACACAATTTCCAAAAGGGTGGAAGGATATAACATCCCAGGTAATTATAGAATAATAACTTTTCAAATATATTAATATTTATGAATTACATATTAATTTCAATTTAAAGGTGATTCTATGTCTGATAGCATACTCAACACGCGACAATGGGTTTCTCCAAAATCTTATGTTGCGCACAATACTGAGTTATACCGAGAAATAATATATTATTAATATTATTATTTTAAATGGTTGTTATTTCTTAGAGGTTATATTTGTGAGAATGAACATAACTAACTATATTATGTTTAAACATGTTTATTCAATATTTTTACTTTCATCCAATAAATTTTAGAGGCTTAAAATGAGAATAAATCTAATTTTAATCATAAAATACTCTAATATTTTTAAAAGGTAGTTTTATCATATTTTGATAGAGAATCCTTTTTAAATATAGTTTTTTCACTTTTATATGCTTGATTTGAAAAAATAAACTTCTTAATTTTAAGAGGGACATCAAAATTTACTTTGGTTTCAATTTTAGTATTTTTCTGATAAAATTCATATTTTAATGAAAAGTGAAAAATACTATATTTTAATTCAAAACTACCTTTTTATCTAATTTTTTTTATATAGTTACATTATCCTTGTAATTAGTTTTAAAGTATAATTAAAAAAATTATCATTTAATATAATTTTTGTCATTAGAATCAATTTCAAAATGAAAATGAATATAAAAACTATGTGAACTTTTGAACATATTACTTAAAAAACCCGTTTTCGTATTCCCTAAATGGGATTAATTTTTTAATTAATTTATTCCAATTCTGTGTTTTGAATTTGGAAAAATATATTCCATATTTGGAATCTGAAGGTAAAAATTATGTAAATAGGTCCCCTTTATTTTTTCACATTATGAATAGTAACTTTAGTAATTATTTTTATTTAATATGGTTAAAGGTAAATAGGGTAATTAAGGATAAAAATAATATTTTAATAATATAAAACTAACTTAACACTTTTCCTAATATTATTGGATGAGTTATGGCCAACCAAGGAAATCCTTGGGCTGAGATTTTTGCCTTTGGAAGCCACATGGTAGTGATTATGAAATTTATAACATTTAATTTAAAGTAATGGAAAATATGTCATAAATATGTCTCATATTACTAAAATAGTTTTATTATAGAGTTATATCAGTGATCTATTAAACTATAAATAGTAATTAAAAAGCTAAAAATATTACATACATCACAGTTATTTATTTATAATTTTTATGAAATAAATAATTAAATTTAATTATGACATAATAATGATACAATAATAGGTTAATTAATTTAAGAATAAAATAAATGATACTAATAATATTAAAATAATTATAATTTAAAATAATTGATATCATACATGACTTTTATAGGTGAAAAATTTCGTGATAGATAATATACCTATTGGAAGAATGAACAATTCCAACAGATACTGAGTTTTGTTAATACTCAAATCAAGTACTAACATTTAACTTTACCAAAAAATGTATTTGTTTTTATTAATTATTTAATACCAACAAATATTTTACCAACAATTTAATTTTTCACTCTATCATATTAACACCGACAATTTTTTTTATAAAAAAATATAATTATTATTAATAATTACTATTGAAAACAATTTTTTTCAAAATATAAACATGTTTCTATTATTTATTTGCTACAAATAAATCATTTAAAAAAACATTGTTAACTTCAATCAGATGTTTATTAAAAAAATTATATTGATATTAAAAAAATGATTATAAGACAAATTTTTAATTTAATTGCTAAATATAATGTATACATTAATAGAAACAACTCAATAAATATTTATCATAGATTGAAATTTTTATTTAATATATATTTTATATGAAACGAAATAAAATTATCAGCAAAAAACTTAATAACCCGCAAAAACATAATCCCCCATTTTCATTTTCCCTGCACGCTCGCACCTCCCCTCTCACGGCTTCTTCGTCATCAGCGTCTCCACACTGGCCTCCTCTACTAGCACCGGCTAAGCTCACATGCGCGGCTCCTCATCATCGCCTGCATCGACACCCATACCCTCAATTCTCCACCACTTGCTATACCACTCTATCCACTGATGTTTAGCGTATTTTTTCTTGCTTCAACTATAAAGCCTATGTGTTTGAAAGAGCATGAACCGAAACCCATTTCTCATTCAGTCGGTCTATGTTTGATCCTACAGGTATGTATTTCTTCTCTTCATGTTTTTAGAAATTGAAATCATGGGAATCTAATGTTTGAATTTAATTCAAGTTAGGTTTTCTTTGGAAATAAATTAAATGAGTTTTCTTGTTTTCTTGTTAATTTTTTTATGATTTTAATATGCTAATTACATACTACATTTGTTTTTTTGGAGATTTTTTTACCTCCACTTATTTGGATCATCTTTGACTTAGGTACTCCATTTCAAACCCATGATGACATCAATGCATGTCTCAACTAACAAATACTCTACCTTATTACTATCATGCACATTATATAAATCCAGTGATGAAGAGACATTGATGGTTCTCATCGAATTGAAATACTTGACCACTAATTCATGGGTTTCACCATCTACATTGAAGCCCCTCCTCATTCTCTCAAGGTACATGATTTGGATGGAAGGGTGGTTGAGTTTTAGCTATGACCTTTCCATATGTTTACAAAAATGGTTTTGAATGTTCTTTTTCTGTGTTTTTCCTTATCTCTACATTCTACTAAGTGTTGAATATTTTGTGAAATTATTATTAAAAAACATTGAAAGTTAATTAATACTGTTGAAATTCTTGACCATATATTACTCCTTACAAGGTTTACATTGAAGGGAATGAATAAAAACTAGAGGTTATCTGCACTTACCATTATATACTTATTGGTCAGAGATTCTTTCCTAGTAAATATCCTTGTGGCGTTGAAAAGACTTCAATAGTGGGGTAATCTTTTATTCCAGCTCTTTTATGTGCTTGTCCTTAACAAATGAGTTTATGGTTATGAACACATTTGCTCCTTATGAGAATCCTTGACATTCTTGAAAATTACAACTTCCCAATAATGAGTTATGCTTCAACAATTTTGTTTGAATACCTTTACATAGAAGAATTTTGTCAAAAGAAACTTTAAATATTATCCTTATTATTTCCTAAACACTTACAAGTTGTGATTATTAATTGTTATGTACTAAGATTTACTAGAGAGTACAACTAGTAGGCGATGATGGTTTAATTTTTAATAGCTGCTAGTTTATATGGTTAATATAAATGAAAATGTGACTTGATGTTTCTCTTTCACCCAGGTCAACCTGTCTAGTATTTTTCTATACCCACTATGCAGTGGTATCTATGTTATTATAAAAAAATAATATGTTTTTTCACATGAACATAAGAGATAATCTTAATATTAACTATATCTAAATGAACATGTAATAAAACTCAGGACTTCTATTGGTATTTTGGTAGAAAATTTATTATTTTTAGATGAAAATTTTTTGGACTCATACATTCATCATGACTTTTATTATTTTAACATCAGTCTTAATCATTATCTATGCAATTAGAAAACTTAAAATGATAATTTATAAAACTTTGTTTCTAAATCCAAATGAACTTTCTGTGTTAGATGACAGGAGATCCATAATTTATCCTATCAAGTCCTAAATTCATCACATCAACTATAATTGGTAATAATGAATGGAAGTCATGGAAGGTTTTTGTAAAGATGGCAGGTAAATACTTTCCACTTCACCACTCTCGAAAGAGATAATAAAATAAATTTAAAACATTTTTCTAATTCATATACCTTTAAATTAAAAAATTATAAAACATGATTCATTTAAATTAAAATGAGATTTTAAATTTTTATCACATCATTTTAAAAAATGATTTTAAAATCAACAAAATTAATAAATGAGAAATAATAATTAATTTTATTTGAAATTAATAAATGGAATTAATTATAATAATAAAAATAGAAAACATAGGTTGTGTCAAAAATTTATATTAAATTTTCAATCAAAACATAAGTTAACACTAGTACCCCACCCGTGCAATTGCATGTGATATGATAGCTAGTAAATCAATAAAAAATTAGATTTAACTAATAAAAACCACAACCATGCATTAGCATCATACAAGATAAATTAAAACTTATAGAAAAATGAAATATATGAAGACAGAGTAATGGAAGAGAAATTAATAGTTAATACAAAAAATGACACAAAAAGCATTGAGTTTCAGTTAAAAATCAAAAGGTATTTATAATTAGGTAACCAATACATTTCAATAAAATAGTTTTCTATTCAATTTTCCTTTTCATCTTTCATTGATCAATATTGAATTTCTTTTTAATTTCCTGTGATGTTGAAGTGTCTCCAGTGAAATCAGTTTGGACATGCTCTCTTTCACCAAAGCTCTCTTAATCAAAATCATGTTCTGTCTCTACAAGGAATTTGTTTCCAGCATGTCAGTAAAAGTTCTTAAAGTAAAATGAGATAAATAAAGTAGTATATGTTAATCAATGTGAACTCAGTGAAGTGTATCCCATATTTTTAACTATACTGTATTGATACATTGTTACATCCATTTGAACTATCATCCATATTTTAATTACAGATTTTTGTATATATATCCATGTGTTTGTATTCGATTAGAGGGAAACTGTTTAAACAGTCTCTACTGCATCTTCATATGGTTTTAATTTAATAATTCATTTTCACAATTTTTTTGGTAAATTCTGTTATAATTCTTTAGGAAACAAAATGCATAACTCATAAGAATAAAATATATACATATATATGTAAAATTTATTCATATACAGTACATGAATAATGTGGAATGAAATATTACATGAATGATGTGTATATAAAGATATTTTACAGGGTAATCTCAAAAAGAAATCTCATATACTAGATGAGAAGTTATACCTAATTCCATATATTTAAGGAATTGGGCAAACCTTTGTGAAAATAAACTGTGTGTATGAGTTAACTGAATATACTATACAGGAATGATGTGGATCGTTTCAAATTATATACATATATGAGTTAACTGTGTATATATGAGTAAATTGTGTTCATATATCATATTAATCCTTATCTTGAAATTGTTTCATTAATTCATTTTCAAAATATATGAATAATTTTGTTCTATAATATTGATTATATATAGTATTTTTCCAAGGAATAAATCATTATGCATATAGTTTTATTTTTAAAAAGTTTCTTTTTCAAATTTAAACTATGGACGGTTTCAGTTATTGAAACATACTTTTGTATACTCAAAATTATTGATTGGTTTTATTCAAAAATTTTCATATATATATATAAAAATTGTCATATATTTCATCTGTGTATGGTTTCAATTATTTAATCTGCATACAGTATCTTAATGGATTTTTCTATAGATTTCTCCAACATCACTTTATTTACTAACTAAATGTATCTGTTATATTTTATCCATATTTTAATGTCATTTTTCATTTATGGAGCTCCAAGATTACATGAAAGGAAATAACATCAGACATCCCTTGGAATTTTCTTAAAGAATGATGGAATGTTTTTAAATTTCTATGTTCATATTTGTGGTATGATATTCTGTAATATTTGACATATATCTCTTAAAATTAGGAATTCATAGATTTAAAATTCCATTTTTTATGTATATTTGGGTGTTCTCTAGCTGTTACTGGCGTAATGGATATATTCCAGTTCCACAGGCTCACCATAGGTTAGTCTTTGGGATTTTCTCCTCTGATTTGATATGGAATTTTTTATGTGATTCATATTATTTGAGGTGGTTTTTTTCAGTACATGTGTGGATTTAAGATTTTTGTTTAGAGAAAATAATAAGTGTTTTACTATCTTATCAAATGGGAAAAATATAACATGGAAACATCATTTATTGTAGGTTTTAAAGCAGATATTTATGGTATATGTAGTTTTGTAAATGAGTTATTGACATGTTTTTGCATTTTTAATTTCTTATTTGAATTCGATTCATTATAAATCTCAAGTAATCGCATATTTATAGTATTTTTAGTTTTGTAAATACGCTATTTATTAGTCATGCTTTTGCATTTGGAATTTATTCTTTGGAGTTTTAATCCATATAAGATATTATATTGGACATTTTAGGGTGTTGTGTTGGTGTGTTACCAGTCATTTAGAATTATACTAGTTTAGAATTTGGAATACCAGTGGTGATAGGCATTTGGAGAGGACTACAACACAGGACACTGGTACTTGTCTGCTTTTTTTACAAACTGAAATATTGTTTAAATCTTGATTGTCTTGGTTATTTTGAAACAATTAAATTTTGTCAGTTCATTTGGTTTTTGGTTGTTTATGTTTTGGTTTCTAAAGAAGTAGGTTTGGTTATTATGAAATATTTGGTTGGTTATTTTGGTTTTTGAAAATTCAGAACATTTTTAACCAAACGGGCTGTCTTTTCACTCCTACAAACACATTGGTGATATCTAATTTGAGTTTAATGTTCCTCTTTTTGGATTTATTTTTCAAAAGATTTGCAAAATAAATGCAGTGAAAATTTAATCTTCCACTTTTCATACCAGAAGAATGAAAATTCTTCCTATTATTTAACTTAGTCTTGTTTACAAATTTTTTTTATGTTCATATAAATCATATTACAAAAATCTATATGCCTAAAATCCCAATATTTGTAGTGGAATTCATGTGGCGGCCATGTCTTGTTACCTATATCCTACTTGGAAAACATGAAACTTAGTGCACATTTTCATTAATTTCCCATCTCTAGTTAATAAACACATTTTTCATTTATCTTTTTCAAAATGTAGAACTGTACTCATGAATTTTTTCTGAGATAATAGCAGTTGAATCATGGACTTGTAGTGTGGATTCAGTTTTCTAGTATCATCAAACTCTATCTTCTTGAGTCATGGATTATGTTTTTCATAAAACATTTATACTTCCAACATGTTTGTGTATGTGATATTTCTTATATATTTGGGTTTTCTTTGATCTCCCGATATTTTAAGGCCTTAGTTTTTATATACTACAAGCTGCATAAGTTTTTCTACGTAAGTCGTGAGCTTTATATTTTCATAAGCCTGTTTAGAATGCAGCATTCTTGTAAATGTACTAAGGTTTCACAGGACTTCTTCTTGAGTAATGAAATGAGGTTTTTATATACTGTAGGTTTCATTTTGTTCTATAGCTATATTAATCGTGGATTCTGTTCTCCAACATCTTTATTCATGTTTTCTATTGTTATATTTTTTAGTATGCATCATTCTGTTTTTAGTATGAATCATTCTCTTTAAGGTCTGAACGTGGGTTTTTATGTACTAAAGGTGAATTCAGTTCTCCTTATACTTGAATCATGGATTCTTATATCTCTTTTAGTATGTGGACTTCTCTTTTTATCTTATTTTTTATTGATATGTTACTTGTAAAAAAATTTAACATATGTTTGTTGGGTATGTTGGAAGTTTTGTGAAATAGGTAAAAAAGAAACAAGATTATTAATTATATTTTACTCAAATATTCAATTTCATTGTTTTTTGTTCCATTTTATCTATAATCATGTTTAACTGTTCGGATCTTCTTGATGTCAGTGTTAGATTAGAGAAGAATTGTTTTCATCCACAAGTTCAAGAAACGAGACGTTTGCATGAGTGGGAATGATTAGCTCCTTCCAACCACTAGTGTGAACCAAAAAAGTGATGATTGTAATGATAAATAGATTACTGATGAAGTGCTGGAGCTGACTCACTGGCTATTCCCTCGATCCAAAACTGTCCTAGAGTGCTGCAGAGGAATCGTTGGCTGGTCTTTGGTGATGGAGCTATCTTGGAGTACTGGAGGTGACTCGATAACTGATCTTTGGTGTGGAGTGCTGGAGCTGACTCACTGGTTGGATCTGGTTTGGAGTGTTGGAGCACAACTCGCTAGCTGGTCCCTGGTGTTGGAGTTGGCTCGCTGGCCTGGAGTTTTAGAGGTGACCCGCTGGTTGGTTTTTGGTGGTAGAGCTGGCTTGTTGGCATGACATGAATGTTGGGGGGTGGACTTGTTGGGGGGGTCCTGCTAGGACATGTTTTTTGTAATAAATTTCATTATTAATATAATTAATTTTTTAACATGTGTGCAAATTTTCTTCTATTTAATAAATTAATAAATTAATTAATATAATATGAAATTTTATTATAAATAAAAATTTATAATTTTTATTTAAATGTAATTTGTAAACAAATATTATATGTTGGTAATATTATTACAAATAGAAAAATTTATCATTAAAAAATGTTTCTAAACACTTTAACCAACATATATATTATCTGTTGGTATTCTTATAATTATAACAGAACTATTTTATCTGTCATAAAAACATTTAGCGACAGAGTTTTTACCGACAGTTTAGTGATAGATACATATATGTTGGTAAACCGTTTTACCAACAGAAAATAAATTTTTACCAATAGATATGCCCCCATTAGAAAAAATATAAATATTTTGTAGTGATTATAAGTCCATTAAATGGATTTTTTTGAAGTTATCTCTCTGTTTTGATTTTATTTAAATTCAATTAAATGAATAGTGTCAAAATTGACACTATTGATATTTTATAAAAAATAATAATTTATTAAATTATTTAAAAATCATAAAAAAAATTAAAAATTACAAATTGGCTATGATAAGGTCTCAACTTTCATTAATTATCCATTCATGTGAAATTTACCCCATATAGATTAAATTTATAGCCTCTTAATATTTAAAATGTTGTCACCGTAATTAAAATTAAAAGAGAATAATTAAGGGTGAACAGAAAATTTAAGATTTAAAATAAAATCAATACATGTATAAAAATTATTAGATTATAGGAGTTCAAACTATACTCATATTAACTTCTAAATAAATGAATTTTTTACCATTTTAAATAGAAATGTAATTTATATTAATTTAATACTTTTAATAATTCTAAGGATGCCCCTCCCCTATCCTATAAAAAGGTACTCAATCCTCTCTATTACTCACACTTCCAAAGCCTTTTGGTTAGGACAATATCTACCCAAAATCATTCCAAGAATCCATCCCCACATTTTTGAATCTGTATTTTAGTAAGAACATCCTCCTTAGAGATGTTAAGGTGTTCTTTAAAGGTGATCAACCGAAGAAGATGTATCATTTTATTTAAGTATTTCTATTTTATTTCTTCATCCACTTCCTTAAAATATCCTCCATCCATGAGGAGATAATAAGTCTAATACCCTCAATATAATAAGATGTTATTATGTTAATATCATTACCTAAATCTATCTCCACTTCCATTAAATGGGAAAGGAATTAATCATTTATGCGTACATGAGAACTATCACCTCCACAAATCGATCTAATTCATTTTTCATAACTATATCTCATGAATAGTTATAATAATGGAATTAATTTTCATATGTGATATTTATGACATATTAATACTTATAAGACAATAATATATCAATTAAATTCTTACTTTCTATGTGAATAAAAATTATAATGTCGCTCATGTGTACGTGTGATCTATCACCTCCACGAAGCGATGTGACTCATTTTTATTCATTATATCACTTATATGATATATATATATATAAGTATATTTAAATTATTAATATGATATTAATGATTTTATTATCATTTTGTAAGGATAAAATAACACTTAACATCTTTCCATAATGATCAATGAAAAATAGAAAACGTTACTCATGCATACGTACGGCTTTCCATCTCCATGAATATAACATTGTTTATTTTTCATAACCATATTTAATGATTTGATTTAAAGGTGTAATTTTTGTATAAAAATGATAATAATGTCATTAATATTATTATGGGTGTGATGTACTTATGACCACGTTTACTAGTGACATCAAACCATGTTCATTTTCAACTCAAGTACTGAATATTGACAAAACTTCCAATATGACCATAAATAATTATGTAACTTTTATAACATAGTAATAAGTGATATAAAAGAACTAATAAACTTAAAAATATTCTCAATTAATTATAAATTAACCTAATTTTTTTATTCTAGAATATAAATATTGTACATGATGAGTCGGACTCACGGTAAGGGACTTCGTCTCAATCTCATTTCATTGAGGCATGTTTCGATATTATACACCACCTTCTTTTGTAAAGTGTATAATCAACCCCTTTTAATTTTAATTAATTCAATGGTTTTAAAAAGGAATATTTTTATATAAATCATTTTAATATCTTTATAAAATTATAAAAGGAATTTTTTTAACGTGTGTAGTGACAACAACTTCTCTACCATCATGACCATTATTTTATATTTGGCTTCCTATAAAAGCCTTAATGTTTTTAAAATGAAAAAAATAACTTATTCATTTTTTGGGTATTTTGGTATTGAAATTGGATTTTAAGTGGATTGACTATTTCAATATCTTGAAATGATTTCTTGTGATTGCAAATGAAATGTAATGAGTGAAATGTTTATAATTGCAATATTTTATGTGATATGATTATATAATGGTACTTGGGAATTTTAAAGGTGGTTATATGATAAACCAAAGATGGGTAGTTACATGATAAACCAAATATGGATGGTTCTATGATAAACCAAGGATAGGTGGTTACATGATAATCTCCAATTCATTAGGAATAGAAGTCGGTCGTATGGTTATTCCATTTGTAAGAGTGATATGTGTGGAAGTAGACCATATGGTTATTCCATTTAAGTATTATTATGTCCCAAGTTTCTAATATATGTTATATGTTATGTGTTATATATTTATTTCTATGGGTTCTAAGGTAATATTTTGATTACAAAAAATAGTAATAAATGATCTTATATTCAGTGAAGTGTAATTAATACTTCCTCAATGTGAAAAGTATTACATTATGATAATATATTCACGGTTTACTTGTGTTCACGTGAATAATAGTTTTCCTTCTTTGTGTATCCCTTACTGAACTTTTTTTGATCATCCCAAGTTTTGAAATTTTTTTCATAGTATCTAAAGAAGAATAGAGTTAAGTATGGGAACAAGGAAAAGTTATGTTTTTTAAACATGAAACAAAACCATGTGTCTTTTCAAAAGTTTTTGTTTTATGAAAAAAAATGGATAGTGAGTAGAAGTGTCTACTTTGTAATATTAATGTTTTTATATATGATTTATGACTTAATTATCTAAATCTATAAACATTAAAAGATCCTCAATGTGAATTAAAGTCAAATTATTGACTTATCTCAAGATTGTGTAATGTTTAAGGTTGGTACCTTATAGTGTCCATTCCTCTTTATAGGATGGAACCTATAGAGATTCTGTAGCTCAAGAAATAGTTAGATGACCAAGAGGCTAGGGGTTTTCTATGCCTCATTACCTCTACATGGGGTTTTCCAATTCTTTATTCCAGGAAGGCAGATGGTACCGTTAGGCACTATGTGGATTACCAGTGGTTTATCCAAATTAGGCTTAAGAATCGGTATCCACTTTTTAGAATATATGACTTATTTGATCAGCTCTGAGGAGAGTAGGTATTCTCAAAATTTTATTTGAGGTTGGGCTATCATCAGGTACATTTTTTATTTTTAGATATACCTCATACAACTTTCCAATGTAGTTATGGTATTTATGAGTATCTTGTAATGTCGTTATGTCTCACAAATGCTCCATCTATTTTCATGGATCTGATGAATCAGATCTTTCACCAGCATCTAGATTAATTTGTGTTAGTATTTGTGGAATACATCTTATTGTATTCTCATATGTGACAAAACCATTTGAATCACCTTTAGATCATGTTTAATACACTGATAGAACGCCATACATAATAATATATCACCAAATTCCACTTTTGGATTGATAAATTCCATTTATTGGGTCATGTCATCTTAGAGAAAGGAGTCTTAGTAGACCTAGAGAATTATAGGTCTATAGATTTTTTGGAGCATCCCAAAAATTTCTTTGATATATGAAGTTTCTTAGGGATATACAGGTATTATAGATGATTCATCTAAGATTTCTCATGTCTATTAGCACCTCTTATGGGTTTGAATAAGAAGTGTTTGAAATTTTTCTAGTCAAAAGCTTGTGAATAATCCTTTTATGAGGTGAAAGGTAGGATTACTTCAGCACTGATCTTAATTATGTCGAACCCAGGAAGGACCTATATAGTTTATTGTGATTAATTAGGTATTGGGATGTGATTAGTAATGATGTTGGGTGAACGTTTCATAGTGTATGAGTCTCTTTAGTTGAGGCATCATGAGTTGGATTATCTGATGCATGACCTTGAGTTAGCAACTATTCTGTATTCTCTATGATGTTGGAGAATTTATTTAATTGGGGAGTATTTTTGTTATTCACTTACCAAAAAAATTTCAAATACATCTTTAAACTATTTGATATTAATATGAGGAAGCGTAGATGGTTAGATTACCAATAATCCCTGTATTTCAAGCTTTCTTATATGCATAGAAAAGCCAATGCAATATCCAATTATCTAATCCATAAGAATATGACACAAGTAGTTCTGTAGGCCAATGGTGAGTGGATTATTACGAAATTATTTTCATGTGTTCATGTTTATTTACATGAGGATTACTGAAAAACAATTGTATCATTATTATTAGTGACCTATACCCTTCTGGAACAGGTAAAAATGAGGCAACTTCCAGATCTTGAGGGCCTAGTCCTAAGGGAGAGTGTTTCAAATTATTATTCATATTCTAATTGGATGGTGGATTAGGATGAGACCTTACACATATATGGATACATCTTGGTTCTATTATAGATTTGAGAGGACTTGATTTAGGAATTTCATGCCTCATCTTAAAAAATACATCATATTTTAATCAAGATATGTTGAGACTTACATCGCTAGTGTTGGTGGCCTTCTATGAAATTAGAGATAGTCAGTTTTATCAATTGTCGTTCCACCTATCAGTAGGTGAAGGGAGAACATTAGTGACTAGTATCACTTCTATAGTCTTCCTCCATTCTTGAGTGAAAATGGGATGATGTATCTATAGACTTTATAATAGGTTTTCCTAGATCACCTCAAGGCAATGATACAATTTGGGTAGTCATTGATTGGTTGGAAAAGGATTCCAATTTCTTACCTATTCAAGATATCTTCTTGGTAGACATTCTAGGGAGGTCATATGTCTTCATGGAGCTCCAGGTTCTATCATATCTGACAGAGATTCTCGTTTCATGCCTCAATTATGGAAAGGGTTGCAGAAGGACTTGGTTAAATTGGTTATTTTGAGCATGTCCTACCACCATCAGACTAATGGAAATATAGATTTCATGAATCAAGTATTAAAGGAAATTCTCTAAGAATGTTTCCTTGAATTCAGGGATTCTTGGGATAAATAAATTTCCCTTAAGGAGTTCACACGTACAATAATAGATTTTAGGCTAGCATCTAAATGGATCCTTATGAATCCTTATATGGTATGAATTTTTTATTACCTTGGTGTTGGTTAAAGGAAGGGTGGGAATCTTTTCTTGGACCATGTGTCATCCAAGAGACATGAGATTAGGTCTATCTAATTAATAATCACATGTTGATAGATCATTCTTGGTAGCAGTCATATACCAATCAACGCAGAATGCATCTTGAGTTTGAGGTTTGCGATCGGTTTTTCTTGTGTGTTTTGCCTAGGATGGATTGTCGACGTATTCAGAAGTACGGTAAGTTCACTCTTAGATTCATTGAAACCTTGGAGGTTGTGGATATAATTGGATCAGTGGATTATCAGATATCACTTCTTCATAGGTATCAGTCTATGCATAATGTTTTTCATGTGTCTTATCTCTACCAGTATTATCTAAATTTGTTGCATTTTTTTCAGCCTTATGAGGTTTATTTGGATGTGGATGATCTCTTTGAGGAAAACCCAATACGTTTTTGGATCAGAACATGAAGGTTCTATGAAGTAGTCCATTTCCTTTAGAATGGGTGATATGGTAGCATGACTGAGTATAGGAAAAGACCTGGGAGCGGGAAGATGATATCCATACTTAGTGTCCATAACTTTTCATATATGATCCCTATTTACCCTCATAAGGCCAACTCAGGGATGTGTTTCTTTAAGTATAAGAGGTTATAATGACCCTTTTTTAGTGAGGTTCATTTTATTTTATTTTTGGTTAAACTTGGAAACTGAACCTAAGGGTTGGTTAGTTTGTTTCTGGATAAGAGGTAGAAAGTGGGGTGGAACCTAGCTAGAGACTTAATACACAATTTGTATTAAAATACACAACATCTATTTGGCTGGACATACCCTATTCACATCATGTAGATGTTTTTTCCTAGAAGGGGAGTTCTGATAATTATATGATGTGTAATGCATTCACATGCTATGTAAATATATAGGGTCATTTCTTTAAAAAAATTTGCATAGCCTCATATTTTGGACAGAGGCTCATATCTCCTCCTACGCATGGTAGGATCTGAATGGGAGACCTCCTCCATGCCTTAACCTAGGTTCTTTGATATTTCCTCTGTCTGAGATTTTTTTTCTCCACCATCAGTCACATTGGATCCATAATGGTAATCTCTATAATCATCTTTCTTCTTTCTATCATTTATCTTCCCATCCCTTGTTCTATTTTAGTGTAAGATCATATGCCCTATTTTTAGGGTATTGGTATATTCTTCCAATTTATTCCATTCTACTCCAAATCTGAAGCCAATATCGTATAAAGAGACATTCACAAGCATAAGGTAGGTGGTCTAGAAAATTTTACCTAAACTTTATGTGTTTTGAAAATATTTTATGATGTTTTCCACGCTGAACTTATCCATGAATTTCCTTAAAATGTTTTAAACCTCTTAAAATAATTAGTCCATGTTTAATTACTTTCATGGACCATACTAAATGATTAGAGGATACCTACATCATTGATTTCCACCCCTTTGGGAGTGATAAATTTAATACCCTCATTTATATAAATTTTAAATGACTAAAGCACCATCTAAGTGTTTACCTTGACCTTGAAATGGAA
Source organism: Viscum album (assembly GCA_963277665.1). Taxonomy (NCBI): domain Eukaryota; kingdom Viridiplantae; phylum Streptophyta; class Magnoliopsida; order Santalales; family Viscaceae; genus Viscum; species Viscum album. Next base: position 508,502,657 of record OY728142.1, on the reverse strand, counting down.
TTTCTTTTCTTAGTAAATTAAATGGACTAAATTACATTCATTATAAGTGGGTGGAAAGGCTACATTACATGTTATATATTTTTTAATATGAATTATATGAAATTTTACCCATGCATAGTTTGGGTTTCAATGTTATAAATGAATTAGAGGTGAACCCTCATTTTTATTATTATTATTATGGTTATACCATTAATATTGGCTGGTGAACAATGGTTAAGGGTTCTATTGAGAATGAATTTTCATGCTCCTTTATGTTGTGTGATGGTCATGATGTCCCACACCATTATATATTTATTTGGATGATGGTCATGAAATTACACATTCTTTTGTATTGGGTTTTGGGCATGATGACTCAACCACCATTTCAAGAGATGATCATGATGTCTCACATTCATACAATATTCAAAGCTTGTACCATTGCTGGAGACATTGGCTCATTAGACTAGTTATGGACGCCTGAGTTATGCCCCAGGTCCAGCTAGCACCTAGTATCCTTGTATATGCATTTATATTTCGATACATATAGAGTGTATATACATGTATACTTATTATATATATATATGATAACAAGATATATGGTATGCTGATCAGACACATTTTGGCCTATATTGAAGTAGGTAGAGTCTTCCACGTGTCCTACCAAAACCTGATCTAACTAGTATTTATTTTTCCAACATTTCTTATTATCCATTATACATGCACACTACTGTGTTATGTACATTGGATGGTTTATTTCTTGTCACAATTTGGGGTGACCTACTAATTTTATCTCACACCCTACTCGAGCCACCTTTAGTACTTGAGTAAACTTAATGACTATATGTTAGGATAATGGCAATATCCCTTTCATAGATTCTTGATCTAATTTACATATAGAATGGACCATGTGAGAAATGGAACGAGCATATGATCATGAAGCTAGTGGATATTTCTTTTTGGACTTTTGGTATTTTTGTATATCATGTTGTATACACTGGTGCCCTATATCCCATGTTTCCCCCATTTCTACATCATTATAACATGAAACAATTTTATATGGCCTATTGGTATTTATTCTTGTTTCATGGTTATTTATAATTATATATTTGATTATTATACTTGCTTTTGATGTCCCATGTATTATATTATCCTTACCCTATTGTCTATTTATTTATTATTATCAGTGTGCCACCCAAAATGAGGGTATAGTCTTCCCACTGTACCACCTTTGACCATCACTACTAGCCTATATCCTCTGGAATATAAGGAGGTGTGATTGAGGCCATGTGACCCACCAAATCAGGGAACCATTTTAGTGGTTCACGGTTTAGGATGTTACAGTAGATACATCTCTTCAGTGAAACGTATGAGTTATTAATTTATATTTATGCATGGTTTTGGTTTCAATAATGGTATTTCATGGGTATATTGGCTTCTAGTTGTTTCCTATACATTTATTAAGTATTAATCGACCTGTAGAAACCTAAAAATATGTGTAATATAACCTTATGTGGGTGGTAAAGTTGTCTATAATAGAAAATTTTCATCCTAATCAATTAAAAAAATATCAATGTGATCTAATTCTATAAGGAAAATAATAATAGTAACAAAAGAAACTCAATCAATAAAATAAATGGATGATCAAATAGGTCACAATGATTTAAATTACATATCATTCTCAAAGTGTGGCACACCCAACATACCCTAAGTTAGTGGTTTCATATATTCCCTCTTATCCCCTTAATTTTATTCCTTATCACGCATATCATCAAATACATGCATAATGTCATGTCTTTATGTATCATGTGATCAAAAAAACATTTCAATATTAATTCAGTCAAACATAATAGTGTAAATCAATACATGGAATAACATCACATATAAGCATACTCATTAATGTAATAATATCAATAAACAGAATATATCATGCCCATAATTCTAAATAGAGGGAATAAATACCTAGTAGCATATTCTTCAATGTAAAAAAAATTAATAAATAACTTTGAAAAAATAAGTAAACACCTTGGTATTAATGGGAGACTTTTTCATCAAGAAACCTATGGGTCATTCGATTTTTTGTACTATGATTTCTATGGTAAAACCATATAGCATAAGAATTATGATCACAATAATAATATGTTTGGATTTTTGTTCTATAATACCCTATATTCCCTCAGTAGGGGACACTATCCTTGATCCACCCAAAAAAATGAAGGTACCTAGGTGCTTTGTGGAATCCATTGGGCTGGGAATTTAAATTTTTTTCATCACCAGAGTGACAAAACATCAAAAATTCGAGAAATCCATCACTGGTATAGTCCTAGGATCTTGTGTGGCTTAATTAGAGTAGAAAATTTTAACCAAATGAATACCTCATTCTAATTCAAAGCATTCATGCCCATCCCAGGTTTCTAGTGTCTGTTGCTCAAATGATCTAACAATGAATCCCTCTAGATCTTCCACACACACTTCTTGAATCTGCACACACATCGTTCATTAGATTCTGGGTGCTAGCTTGGATCTCTGACAATCCCTTAAACGTAGTGATGATCAACATGATCCTATGTCTTTGATTCATAAAGACGAACTTGGATCACCTAATTGATTGAGAGATTCTCTCTCTAGAATTCAAGAGGAGAGAGAATATTTCAATTCCAATAGAATAAATAGTCCACATGGGAAGAGATTCTCTCCACTTATATAGTGGATATCTATAATACCTAGTTTGGGTTCCTGACCCCCATGTAATAAGCATTTGCTAAATAAGTATTATAAATAATTATTTATAATGGACTAAACTATACCATAAATATTATTTCTATGTTATCACTTAACTATAATATATATTAAATATATTAAGTGATAATCCTGAGCTATCATCTAGACTCACATCTCCTAATAATATTAAAAGAAATTGTAATATTATACCTATATTCTTTCATGTAATATTTATCCTTGTATTTACTTAATCACTTATAAATACATGTAATAAATAAATTTTGTAATGCCACAACCCTATTTACCCAGAGTCGGTGCATTATTACATAACATTGGCATGATAAAAAAAATATCAAGTCTCGAAAGACTGATTAGTTTAGTAGCCTTTGAAATACTAGATACATTCATAAGTTTCACATTACATTATAAAATGAAAAACTAAAACAACACAGTCTCAATAGGACACACTCATATCCCTTATACTATCCCTGCAGGTCAGTCATAATATACTTCTTTGCATCCTAGAAAAAATAAAACATATAAATGGGTGATCTCAAATGCTCAGTAAGGATAACAATATAACGGAAACATTCATGAATAAACATAAACATTTAAGGCAATGTAAGACTAAAACAAAAGCCTTTTACACTTGAACTTCAGCATAATATGGAAAAGATAAAATCAAATAATTTCATTTACTTATTCAAATGGATATTCTACTAGTCGAATAATCAAATGCAATATCAATAGCCACTTTCATAATGATGGAATGCATAATTCCATACTTCACAACCACATAGTCAAGGCCTTGTGCCAAGACTAAAAATAAGATTTTGTCAAGGCCTTGTGCCAAGACACTAGTTTTTCTCATTAGACCTACCGATGCATCAAGGAGTTATAGCGGGCTCCACCCATCACTTACTAAGTCCAATGCATTCCTCGTGTGAAAAGGTTTAAATATAACATAAACATTTATATTAGAACTAGCATATGAAATGTTAATACTTTATCCATAAAAAATGAATGGTATAAAAATAACACATCCATATTCAAACATATCACAAAACCTTTAATACAATATGGAAGTTTTGTATCATAATAAATCAACTTCAAATAAGCTCACAATCCATCAAAGGATGTTGACATAGATGAAATCAAAACTTTTTTTAGAGAAATATCTATTTCTATTTTGAAATCATTTAAACGTCATATAATTATAAAAGAAAACATTTATTTTGAAAATATTCTTATAATAATTTAAGGTAAACTTTGGCGATGTTATAATAGTGGAAAATAGTTGCACCCGCAGTATAAGTTAAAGAAACATTCTTACCTTAATTTTGTCGAAAAGGTCATAAGGTACCTTGTTTGGAAAACGACAGAAACATTCCTTTCGAAAAAAATTATAAAAAGTAAAAAAATGGTATAAATGACTTTAACACATAGTCTAGTAAATAGTAAACATTTTTTGGAATACTTTTTTAAGAAACATGGATGTGGATGATAAAGAGGTCCGAGTAGATACTTATATAAAAACAACCTCGGATAATAAAGAGATTGTGAAATAAACCATTACCTTGTAATTTTCCTTGGTAGAGGATAGGTTAAACTCCTTTATAATGGTTAAATAATTGTTATTAAATTATACAATAACCATATACATTAATATGATATCATATATGATCTTATAATATTTCTTTTTTAATGATATTTTAGTAGTATCATCGTTTCGGGTGTTAACTGATTCATTTTCATTTATAGGCTTGGTTATGTAAGCCATGTTTGTTATGGATAGGATGTATTTGATTCATATAAAGAATTATATTATGTTCATAAACATTATTTTTAATCATAAAATTAAAATTATTCTTGAATTATTACGATGGGGAATGAATCTCATCGCATTTGTGGAGACGATCATCTGTACTTACGCACGAGCGACAATATCATTTTTTTGATATTAAAATCATATAAAATTGGATGGTATATCATATATAAATAATCATTATCGAGTTATATTAATTATTTAAATCATTTATACTCATTATTATACTCTTCCAAATGATGAAGTGTTTGAATAACAAACTACACCATGGCGTGGAGACGATAATCTGTACGTACACACGTATGGTGACTTTCTCATTTATAGGATAGATAGAATAATGAATATGGTTGTACCATTTTTATAATAAAATAAAAATATATATAAGATACTAGAGTTATTATTTTACAATGTAAACAACAAATTAAGAGGAAGTGGAATAAGAAAAGAACTTGAAAGGGGTGATGAAATATTTACCTCTTTTTCGGGTTCTTCCTTTTGATTTGATCAAAAGGGTTCAATAGGTTGGCTTTCTGACTAAAGGAAAGCCTCTAGGATTAAGGGATGATATTTTAGAGGATATTTGGGCAGTTTTGGTTGATCCAAATGGCTTTGAAGGTGTGAATTTGAGAGAAGGAGAAGTTTCCTTTTATAAGAGAGGTGAGGGTCACTTTAGGAAAAGCTTGAAATATTATTTTATAATAGAATAATTTTTGGTTTATAATGGATACAAAATGAATTATTTAAAGGATAAGGTGGGGATGGGTCTAAAACCTCTCAACAAATAGGTTTTATAAAGGTTTAGGTCATCATATTAACCTTATATTTTATATTTAACTCTTAGTTAAATAGTTTAACATTTACCATGTCTCTTTGTATTTTTATATTATATGGTTAATAAACTTACTATAAACTCACAAGATAACCTCAAGTGGTTCATTATTGACATATATAATATTATTTAATCCCTTTTGGAAGAACCTTGGATTTTAAGAAAATAATATAATATTTGTTTTAAAAACTCTTTTATGTTAATTTTGACACTATTTGGTATTTTGTTTTTGTTAAATTCATAACAACATTATTAATTCGAAAAAAAATCATTTAATCAACCCTAACATGTCATATTAACATATAAAATTAATGTAATTCATTAAAAGTCTAAAATTAGATTTATTTGGATATTTATAATATCAATTATTTTAATCATTCATTAATAAGGTAATTACTGCATCATCATTGTGTCATAAATAAATTTAATTATTTAGTGTATAAAAATTATAAATAAAATACCATTATGTAGGAAATATTTTTATCTTTCTAATTAATATTTATATTATAATTTATATTATGTATTACCCTATATTGAAAATGGTTTAGTTATTAAACTTTGATTTTAACTCTTTTAACTCTTCTTTAAAATAAAATAATAATAAATGTCCTAATATAATCCAAGTGGACAAAAAGGGATCATATTTTATTCCTAAGATTTTTTTGTTTGAATTAAACTTATCCAATAGAATTAGAACATGTTTTAGGGTAATTATGATATCATTTTTACCCTAAATTACCCTATTTACTTTTAACCGTGGTAAATAGAAGTAAAAAAGTTACTATTCACCAAAAAGTGTTTTCATCTTATTTAACCACATTTTACTTACTAATATTAACCATTTCTCTTGGATTTTTGAAATTCAACTCACAAAAGTGGTAAAACTATGTTTTATAAAAATTTACAAATGCTTATATGTGGTGGGTAAAAGACGGTAAATAGTTCAATAAAATTTTATATATCTAAACTTATTATAAAATGACTCCAATGAATTAAATTGAACATATATGTTTATTATGTATCTATTTTGACCTAAAACAAATTAAAATAAAATAACTAATTATTTAAATAAAAATTCGGTTTTAACCAATAAGGCAGTGTTTTTTTCACTATTCATCAAAATTGGAAGTTTTCAGAAAAATACAAAAAATCACCCTAAGATAATTTCAATTTTCCTAATCCAAAAATGACCTCCATTTTGAAATATAAAATTTATATAATTTTATAAAGTGGGTATTACTATTCATAACGGCTAGTTTGATTGGTCGCGGTTTGATAGAATCTCGAAGTTGCTTACAATGCAGGCTATTGCATTATTCAAAGGGAAACGTACCGTGGAAGCTTGGGGTCTTGCATTATTCCCTCCTTCAAATAATTTCATCCTCTAAATTTCTATAATACTACCGCACAAAAAGATTCGGGTGGTTCTTCATCATAAGTTCCTATGGTTCCCATGTTGCCTCTTCCATATTATAGTTTCTCCATACAACTTTTATCAGACGAGTTGTCTGGTTTCTCAGAACTTGTTATCTTGTATCAAGAATTTTGACAGGCTCTTCACAATTAGACATATCAGGTTCCAGTTCAGTTTCTTCATAGGTGAGTAAATGCGTTGGGTCAGGCATGTATTTTCTCAACAGTGATATGTGGAACAGATCATGAACATTGGAGATACTTGGAGGCATTTACAAATGGTAAGCTACAACTCCAATTCATTCTAGAATTTCTAAAGGTACGAAGTGCCTGGGACTCAATTTACGCTTCTTACCGTAACATATAACACCCTTCCATGGAGATACCATCAAGAAAACATGGTCTCCTACTTGAAATTCCAAATCCTTACTTCGGTTATCAGCATAGATCTTTTTCCTACTTTAGGATGCTTTGATTTGGGTTTGTATAACCTTTACCATTGTTTCCTCAACAAGTTCTAGTCCTATGAGTTTTCTTTCACCAACATCATCCCAACAAGTTGGTGTGCAACATCTCTTTCCATATAATGCTTCATATGGTGCCATCTGAATACTTGAATGGAAGATATTTTTATAGGAAAATTCTACCAGAGGTAAATATTGATCCCACATACCTTGAAAGTCAAGTGAGCAAGATCTCAACATGTCTTCTAAGGTTTGAATAGTATGTTTTGATTGTCCATCAGTTTGAGGGTGGTAGGAAGTGCTCAAACGAAGTTCAGTATCTTGGGATTTCTGAAGACTTTTCTAGAATCTTGATGTAAAATGGGGATCATGATCAGAAATAATCGATAAGGGTACTCCATGAAGTTTTACAACTTCATTAATATATAGTCTTGCTAGACGTTCAAGTGGAAAATCTTCTCTTATAGCAAGAAAATGTGCTAACTTAGTAAGACGATCAACAATGACTCATATTTCATCATTCCTTCTAGGAGTCTTTGGTAGCCCAATGACAAAGTCCATCGTAATATTATCCCATTTCCACTCAGGTATGGGAAGAGGTTGCATGACTCTTCCAGGTTGTTGCCTTCCAGCTTTCACTTATTGACAAACTATACATCTTGACACAAAATCAGCAATATCCCTCTTCATGTTATCCCACCAAAAACGTTCCTTCAAATCTCTATACATCTTGGTTATTACAGGGTATATAGAGAAATTGGAGGTATGAGCATCATCTAACAATTCCCTTTTTAGATCCGGTATATCGGGAACACAAAGTTTCTTCCAAAATTTCAAAATCTCATCTTCATATATGAAGTCACTCAATCTCTCATCATTCACAACTTTAATCTTCTTTTGAAACTCATCATCATCAGCCTGATAACTTTGTATCCTTTCTAGTAAAGATGGTTTGGAAACCATTTGAAAAAGTATTGATGTTTCACCTTCCATGATTATTCCCATATCCATTTTCACTAGATCCATGAAAATAGGATCCCTTTCAACTCTCATCTTGTTCAAAACTCCACGATCATTTCTACTCAAAACATCTGCCACCTTATTTTCCTTCCCCGAGTGGTAGTGTGTTGTGAAATCATAATCCTTGAGTAGTTCAAGCCATCGCCTTTTCCTCATGTTGAGTTATTTTTGTGAGAAAATATAATTTAAACTCTTTTGATCAGTATAAATCTCACATTTTTCACCATAGAGATAGTGTCTCCATATTTTCAGAGAAAATATTACATATGATAACTCAATATCATGAGTAGGATAGTTTTTCTCATGAATTTTTAGCTATTGTGATGAATAGGAAATAACACTATCATTTTTCATAAGGACACAACCAAGTCCTTTCTTTAAAGCATCACTATAAATAACAAACCCATCAGCCCTTGATGGTAGAGTCAAGATAGGAGCATTGACTAATATTCTCTTAAATTGTTCAAAACATTCTTCACACTCTTTCGTCTAAAAAAATTAACCCCTTTACATGTGAGCTTGGTTAATGGGTTAGCCAATCGGGAAACATTCTGGAAAAAACACCGATAATAACCTGCTAAACCAATAAAACTGTGTACCTCAGTTATACACGTCGGTGCTGGACATTCTTGGATTTCCTTGGTCTTTGAAGTATAAACAGATATTCCATCCTTAGAGACAATATGGACAAGAAAAGAAATCTCTTCAAGCCAGAATTCACACTTTCTAAACTTCCCATATAATTCATTTCTTCTAAGGGTTTTCAGAATGGTGTGCAAGTGATTTTTATGATCTTCATAGATTTTGGATTATACCAGTATATCATCAATAAATACCACTACAAGTTCATCAAGATATTCCTTGAAAACTTTGTTCATTAGATCCATGAAAACAGAGGGTGCATTAGTCATCCCAAAAGGCATTATTATAAACTCGTAATGCCCGTAATTGGTTCAAAATGTTGTTTTTAGAATGTCTGACTTCTTCATACACAACTGATGATATCCAGATCGATGGTAAATCTTGGAAAAATATTGAGCTCCATGAAGTTGGTCGAATAAATCATCAATGCGAGGAAGGTGATACTTGTTCTTTATTGTTATAACATTGATCTCCCTGTAGTCAATGCACAACCTCATATATCAATCTTTCTTCTTAACAAAAAGGATAGGTGATCCCCATAGAAAAAAACTAGGGCGAATAAATCCCTTACTACTCAATTACTCTATTTGTTTCTTTAGTTCCACAAATTCCACAGTGGCCATTCTATAAGGGGTCTTCGATATGGGCCTTGAACCAGGAATTAAATCAATGGAAAGCTCAATTTCTCATTCTGGAGGATGTCCAGGTAAATCCTCTGGAAACACATCAACATATTATAGCACAATAGTTATGTCCTCTATTCAAACATTATTTTCCTCACCCATAATTATTTAATTCCCATCCTCCCCAATAATTGAATTTAGTAGAGCTATTAGGGGTGGATCTAGATAAGAATCAGGTGGTGATATTTCTGCTCTAAAGATAATGTACTCCTTATCATCATCGAAAATTGTAACCTCCTTCTTCTTACAATAAAATTTCACATCATGGTCTGAAATCCAATCCATACTGAGGATTTTATCAAATTCAATCATGGGTATGATGATGAGATCAGAAGATAAAGAACATTTATATGCCCTAATGGGAACTGATTCACAAAACTTGGTTGCGATGATACTTCCCTTAGGTGTTTTGACTGACAACTCCCTTGTTAATTCAAATTGAAAATATATAATTTTCTTAAAAAACTAGGAAGATATGAAACAATGTGATGATCCAGAGTCAAATAAAGCATTGACCAAACTTGATGAAACCATTAAATTACCTTCCACCACATCTTTCAGAGCTCCAACCTCAGTAGTAGTGATCACATAATCTTGGCCTTGCTCCCTTGGCCTTTTCTGAGGTAACTTCCCTTGGAGCTTAGGAAATTCATTTTCATAATTCCCCTTTTCTCTACAATTTTAGTATTCAACATTGACAACCTCTTTCTTCCCCTTGAAATCACGAGCTTGGTGGCCTTTTTTACCACACTTGTAATAAACTCTAATTCCCTTCAGGTAAGTACCGGGGTGTTTCTTCCCACATTTACTACAGGATGGATATTCAACTTTTCCCTTCTTACCCTTATTTCCATTTTCAGAGTGTTTAATATATCTCTTCTTCTCCTACTTTTTTTTAAGTCATAAGACTTAGATAATTATTTTTCTATCTTGATAGCACATGATACAATATATTCGTATGATGAGAAGTATTGTGAGACTAATGATTGACGAAGAAATGGTTTTAACCCATAAAAGAATCAATCAATATTATCCCTTGGGTTATGTATATAATTTGTTGTATGCTTTTCTAACCTTTTAAAGATAGTCTCATATTTTGCAACATTGTCATCCTCTTTTTGCCTCAGACTCAGAAATTGTCTTTCCATATCAGCTTGATAGTTACGAGGAAAGTATTTTTCTAAGAAAATCTCTTTTAACTCCATTCATTCCTTATTTGGTACTTCATAGTCTTCCTTTGTGTTTTTAATCAATGACCACCATTGATCTGGATCTCCTGTGAGGTGATAAACTTCCATGACAACATTTTCCCTTTCGCTACTCCCCAAAGCATAAAATATTTTGTCTAAGGAATTTATCCATTACTCAGATAATATGGATTTGTACACCCATTTAATGTTGGTGGTTTTTTTCTCATTAAGCGGACTAACATTGATCCTATGTGTTGTGGATCTGGGTGCTCCATACGGGTAAGGTTATTATTCATAACCTAAGTGAGTTGTCCTAGTAAGGTGATAAAATGATCAGCACCAGTTGCTTCACCATCTCCAATATAATTTTCTTGAGTAGGAGGGAAATCCCTACATGGATTACGTACATTGATATGGTTTCCATTCCTTCTACTTGGTGCCATTTCTAAACAATGGCATACATTAGATTAGTTTATGAATCGCTATACATAACTCCAAACTTGTAAAACACTAAACATAAATTGAATGGTTTATGGATATAATATATAATCATAAAAATGTTTTCTTTGAGGAAGTATATACTCATAAACCCTTCATAATGGTTTGTAAAGAAAATTATAATTATCCTAATTATATTCCACGGGAGTGTCGTAACCAAGAGTGCATCAAGGCTCGTTGTCATGAACCAGTTCCCATTAGAGTCTAGCTCGAAGCGGTGTTTTTGGGTTTTACCCCTAGGTATATATGTGCCAGAGCCACCTATACCTGCTCGTAGCAAGATAGGGAATTATTTCTTCGAAAACTCACAAAATCTCAACAGTACCAAAATTCTAGGAAGTTCTTCTATACTAATCCTCAAAGTCTATCTTAGGGTAATGTTCTCTAATCAGAGATTTTCTAAATCTAGTTCCTAAGGTTTGTAATAAAATTACTCTGGTACTAACTGTAACACCCTAACCCTAATTACCCAGAGTCAGTTCCTTATTACATAACATTGGGATGATCACAAAAGATCAAGTCTCTAAAGACTGATTAGTTTAGTATCCTTGGAAATACTAGATACATTCATAAGTTTTACATTACATTATAAAATGAAAAACTACAACAACATAGTCTCCATAGGTCACACTAATATCCCTTAAACTATCCCTACAGGTCAGTCATAAGATACTTCTTTACATCCTAGGAAAAATAATACATAGAAAGGGGTAAGCTTAGATTCTCAGTAAGGATAACAATATAGTGAAAACTTTCATAAATAAGCATAAACATTTAAGGCAATGTAAGCCTAAAAGAAAAATCTTTTAAAATTGAACTTCAGAATAATGTGGAAAAGATAAAATCAAATAATTCCATTTACTTATTCACATGGATATTCTACTAGTAGAATAATCACATGCAATATCAATAGCCACTTTCATAATGATGGAATGCATATAGCGGGCTCCACCCGTCACTTACTATGTCCAATGCATTCCTAATATGAAAAGTTTAAACATAACAAAAACATTCCTAATTAAACTAGCATAAAAAATGTCAATACTTTATAAATAAACCATGAATGGCATAAAAAACACATACATAGTCAAACATATCACAAAACCTTCAATACAATATGGAAGTTTTGTATCATAATAAATCAACTTCAAATAAGCTCACAATCCATCAAAGGATGTTGACATAGATGAAATCAAAACATTTTTTTAGAGAAATATCTCTTTCAATTTTGAAATCATTTAAATTTCATATAATTATAGAAGAAAATATTTATTTTAAAAAAATTATTATAATATTGTAAGGGAAACTTCGATGATGTTATAACGGCGGAAAATAGTTGCACCCGCCGTATAAGTTAAAAAACATTCTTACCTTAATTTTTCGAAAAGGTCATAAGGTACCTTATTTGGAAAATGACGGAAATATTCCATTAAAAACATTTTATAAAAAGTAAAACAAGGGTATAAATGAATTTAACCCATAGTCTAGTAATTAGTAAAAATGTTTTGGAATACATTTTTAAGAAACATGGATGTGGATGATAAAGAGGACCTAGTAGATACTTATGTAAAAACAATCTCAGATAATAAAGAGATTGTGAAATTAACCGTTACCTTGTAATTTTCCTTGGTCTAGGGTAGGTTTACCTTCTTTATAATGGTGAAATGGTTTTTATTAAATTATACAAGAAATATATACATTAATATGATATCATATATGATCTTTTAATATTGCTCTGTTAATGATATTTTAGTAGTATCGTCGTTTCAGGTGTTAACTGATTCATTTTACTTTATATGCTTGGTTACATAAGACATTTTTATTATGGATAGGAAGTATTTTATTCGTATATAGAATTATATTATGTTCATAAACATTATTTTTAATCATCAAATGAAAATTATTCTTGAATGATTACGATGGGGAATGAATCTCATCACGTTCGTGGAGACGGTAATCTGTACGTAAGCACGAGCGACAATATCAATCTTTTGATATTAAAATAATATATAATTTGATGGTATATTATATATAAAAAATTATTATCATGTTATATTTATTATTTAAATAATTTATACTCATTATTATACTCATCCAAATGATGAAATGTTTGAATAACAAACTACACCACGGCGTGGAGACGGTAATCCGTACGTACGCACGTATAATGACTTTGTCATTTATAGAATGGATAGAATAATGAATATTGTTGTAAAATTTTTATAATAACATCACAGTATATAGAAGATACCGGAGTTGTTATTTTAGAATGGAAACAACAAATAAAGAGGATGTGGAAGAAGAAAAGAACTTGAAAGAGATGATGAAATATTTACCTCTTCTTCGGGTTCTTCATTTTGATTTGAACAAAAGGGCTCCTTAGGTTTGATTTCTGACTAAAGGAAGGCCTATAGGATGAAGGGAGGATAGTTGAGAGGATATTTGGGAAGGGGTTGTCCGAGCCAAATGGCTTTTAAGGTGTGAATCTGAGATAAGAGGAAGTTTCCTTTTATAAGAGAGGTGAGGGTCACTTTAGGAAAAAATTGAAATATTATTTTATAATAAAATCATTTTTGGTTTCTAATGGATCCAAAATGAATTATTTAAAGTCTAAGGTAGGGATGGGTGGAAAAACTCTCAAAAAAATAGGTTTTATACAGGTTTAGGTCATCATATCAACCTTATCTTTTAGATTTAACTCTTAGTTAAATAGTTTGACATTTACCAAGTCTCTTTGTATTTTTATATTATATGGTTAATAAACATAATATAAATTTACAAGAGAACCTCAAGTGGTTCATTAATGAAATATATAATATTATTTAATCCTTTTGGCTGAACCTTAGTTTTTTAGGAATATAATATCAATTAATAATATAATATTTTTTTTTAAAACTCTTTTATGTAAATTTTGACACTATTTGGTATTTTGTTTTTGTTAAATTCATAACAGCATTGTTACTTAGAAAAATTTTTATTTAATAAAACATAACATGTAATATAAACATATAAAATTAGTATAATTCATTAAAAGTCTCAAATTAGATTTATTTGGATATTTATAATATTAATTATTTTAATCTTTCATTAATAAAGTAATTACTGCATCATCATTGTGTCATAAATAAATTTAGTTATTTAATGTATAAAAATTATAAATAAAATACCATTATGTAGGAAAGATTTTAATATTTCTAATTAATATTTATAGTCTAGTTTATCTTATGTATAACCCTATATTAAAAATGGTTTATTTATTAAACTTTGATTTTAACTCTTTTAACTCTTCTTTAAATAAAATAATAATAAATGTCCTAATCTAATCCAAGTGGAACAAAAGGGATCATATTTTATTCCTAATGTTGTTTCTGGTTTAATTAAACTTATCCAATATAATTAGAACATGTGTTAGGGTAATTATGATATCATTTTTACCCTTAATTGCCCTATTTACCTTTAACCGTGGTAAATAAAAGTAAAAAGTTACTATTCACCAAAAATTATTTTCAATTTATTGAACCACATTTTACTTACTAGTATTAACCGTGTCTCTCTAATTTTTAAAATTCAAATCACAGAAGTGGTAAAATTAAATTTTATACAAATTTTCAAATGCTCCTAGGAGGTGGGTAAAAGACGGTAAATAGTTCGATAAAATTTTATATATCTAAACTTATTATAAAATGACTCCAATAAATTACATTGAACGTATATATGTATTATGTATCTATTTTTACCTAAAATAAATTAAAATAAAATAACTAATTATTTAAATAAAAAGTCGGTTTTAACCAATAACGCGGTGTTTTTTTCACTATTCATCAAAAATTGAAAGTTTTCAGAAAAATACCAAAAATTCACCCTAACCTAATTTTGATATTCTAAATCCAAAAATGAAGTCCATTTTGAAAGATAAAATTTATAAAATTTCAAAACATGGGTATTAATATTCACAACGGTTAGTTTGTTTGGTCGTGGTGTGTTAGAATCTCGAAGTTGCGTACAATGCAAGCTATTGCATTATTCAAAGGGAAACGTACCGTGGAAGATTGGGGTGTTACAAATTCAACTCAATTATACTTTACTTGAATAATAATGAATTTATTTATTCAATGTTGATCAAAATAACTTGGAGAATACCCAAACCCCATGGTGGGCCCACCAATTCCTATAATTCATATTTAACTGAATAGGGGAGATTCTAGAATGCACTATTGTGTGTGACCCTCTAGGCCATTATCTCCAAAGAAGTGAATATTATTCACAGAATGATAGAGAAGTATAGAAACTAATCAAAGCCTATAAAGAGATAAGTAAAATTCATACCAATGACTACCAACCTACAAACATGCACTATGTAATATAATCTCTTTTTCATCGATATATCATAAAGCATGATGTACACTTATGCCATCATCTTTTACTTTCTTTATTATTTGTTGATCTAACTAGAAAGTCTTAACTTCAACTACTATGGACATGTATTTATGAAGGTACTACCATCTTGATCAACGAGGCCTAAGATATCTCTTCCTCAACTTAGGAGAGATAAATTCTATCTTGGTCATTCAATCGATGTCATGCCACCAATGACACACCCAACACAAACTACCTCACCAAGACTTTCTTGTCATGGTTTTATCCTTGAATCAATGTACACGATTAAATTACATACATTGATAATTATATAAAGTCAGTATACCATTACACATGTCTATAGATATGAACAACCAAGGACACCCAAAACATGTGGTGTTCATATTTGCGGGTCTATCCTCATGATCTCTACTACTAGAGATCACTATGTGAGAACATCATGAAACGAAGTATCAATGCTTATGATCCCCCAGCACCTGATAGTCTCACATAATCTGTATCCTATCAGTATAATGTATCTAGACTATAGGAAATTACTTTAATATTACTGTCATAGTATCTCTAGATTCTCATTATATCCAGGGATCTGTTATAACCCTTTGATATGTGACATAATCTAACGACATTACCATAAATATAGTGGACCTTGAAGTATCGACAAAATTATGGTAAGATAAACACATGTATATAAAAAAACTATATACATATAGTGGTAATCAAAGTACATCACAAGTTTGTTCTAGGGAACCCACTTTCAACACTCCCACTTGTACTGGAGCTAAGTGTTAACAAGTCTCGGTCCACTAGCTCTCACATGAGAATCATTCTTCTGCTGAGATATAGATTTAGTTTGGGGGTCTACCATGTTGTCCTCTATGGATAAACTTCTAACTATGACTTCACCTCTCGAAGTAAAATCCCTAAAGAGATGAAACTTTTGAAGTATATGCTTTGTACTCTGACTTGGGCTCCATAGAAAGAACCATTATAGTAGTATTATCACAATAAACTGGAATAGGTTCTAAACTACTAGGCACAGCAACAATGTATGAGAAAAATATGTGTATCCATACTTCTTCCTTTTCTGCATTGGAAGCATCTATATACTTGGATTCTACTGTAGAATTGGAGACCCCGGATTGCTTTGTGCTTCTCTAGATCACTGCACCACTATTTAGGAAAAATATGTAGCCTGACTATGATTTCATAACATCATGATCTATCTAGAAACTATCATAAGTGTATCCTCTCACTACTAGTTCCTCATCTCCTCCATACACCTAGAACATATCCTTTATATGTCTCATGTACTTCAGGATAGTTTTAACAGCTTCCAGTTCAACTCTCATGGATTATCTTTACATCTTCCCACCATGCTGAAGGAAAAGGAAACATCAAACCTAGTACATATCATGGAAAACATGATAGAATCCACCATTAAGGAATAAGGGATTTTACTCATTCTTTAAATATTCTATTGTGTATGTGGACAAATTTTCTTATAGATATTAACACCATGTGACATGGGAAACAACCCTCTCTCGGATTATACCATATTGTACCTTTTGAGTACCCTGTGAATATATTTAATTTGACTTTTCCCATGTATCCACTGAGTTATATATCAATATATCTTGATCCCTTGAATGTAGGCTTCTTCGCCTCAATCTTTCATGGAGAAGAGTTCATTTAACCAAGTCTTAACTGATTATAATACTTGCACTTCATTTCACATAATTATTATGTTATCAACATATAATACTAGGAAAATAATGTAATTCCCATTAACATTATTATAGACATAAGGATCACTTTACTTTTTTTAACAAAACCAAATTCTCTTATGGCCTCATCGAAATGAACAATCCTTGATTATGATGCCAACTTCAACCCATAAATGGATCTCTATAGGTTTCACACCTCATCAGAATTCTTTGACCTAAAAAACCCATCAGGTTTTGTCGTATAGACCTCTTTAACCAACTTCCCATTTAGAAAAGTAGTTTTGACATCCATTTTACAAATCTCATAATCATAAAAGGCTACTATTGCAAGAAATATTATGATGGATATTAGTACTGCTACTGGTGAGAGGATTCGTCATAGTCGATGCCTTGATGTTTCCTAAAACTATTCACAACCAGTCTTGCTTTATAGGTACTAACATTACCATCCATGTCCATGTTTTCCTTAAATAACCATTTTCACCCAATGGGTTTTACATCAGTTGGAGGATCTACCAAAATCCAAACTTGATTTTGGTATATGGACTCCATCTCAGAATTCATGGAATCTTTTAATTTAGAAGTATCTTTTCCTTCTACAACTTCTTTTTAGGTTAGAGGTTCGTCATCCTCAACGAGTAATGTGTCACCTAACTCAGTGATAAGAAAACCATCTATACAACATTTCTGTCTCAGGAACCTCTTCATCTCCCACTGTCTCTTATGGAGATAATTCACATACCAACTCCTATTCATCTGGATCATTAACTTCATCAAAGTCAATATTTATCCCATTATTTACATTAGAAATTTGTTATTTTTTCTAGAAATGTGGCTTGTATTTCCACATTCACTTTTTTATCTGAAGGAATATATTGGTAATATCCTTTGGTTTCTTTAGGATAACCTATAAAGATGCACTTAATTCTTCGAAATGCCAATTCATAATTAGGTATAGTCTTGAAAAAAATACTCACATCCCCACACTTGTATGTGTGAAAAATTGGGTTTCTTTCCATACCATAACTTATATGGAATCCCATATATAGCTTTAGTTGGTACTCAGTTAAGGGTATATGTCATTGTCAACAAGATGTATCCCCAAAAGAATAATGGAAGAGTTTCCTGACTTATCATTGATCTGACCATGTTGAGCAAGGTCATATTATTCCTTTCACTAACACCATTCCATTATGGTGTATAAGTAGTAGTGAGTTGGGAAACAGTCCCACACTCCTATAAGTGATCAATGAAGTATTGGTTAAGGTATTCTCTACCTTGATCTGAGTGGAATGCATTAATCTTCTTACCAAGCTTGTTTTTAACTTCATGTTGGTATTCCTTAAACAACGAAAAGGAATCTGACTTATAACTCATTAATTATATATAGTTGTACCTACTATAGTCATCGGTAAAAGTAATGAAGTAGGAAAACCACCCCTTTCCTCTATTGAAAATGGACTAAATACATTAACACGTATTAATTCTAGTAATTCATTAGATCATTCTCCCTACCTATAGAAGGGTGATTTGGTAATTTTATATTATAAACAAGTATGACATGCATCCAAGGGTTTTAACTGAATTGAGTCAAAAGACCCTACTTGATGTAATTTCTGTAAATTCTTCTCATTTACATGACCTAGCCTAAAGTTTCATAGGCAAGTGATATATGAGTCATGTTCACTAGTTTTTTCATTGATTTTCATTATCGGGTTTTCAAGTCCAACTTTATATAATCCATTATTAAGAAGTTCTATACCATAACACATGTTATCCTTATAAAAGATACAAAATTTATTTTCGAACATGAAATAAAATCTCATAGTGTCCAAACATCACATAGATATTATGTTTCTGGTTATAGATGGTACATAATAATAATTTTTTAATAGAAGAACCAAATCACTAGGAAAAGTAATGTGATAGTCTCCCACTACCAAGGCTGCCAGACTTGCACCATTTGCATCTTAGAGATCAAGTTCTCCTTTTTCTATCTTCTTAAACACACTTGGTTTCTGTATTTGAATACATATGTGTGAACCACATGTCATATCCAATACCCAACTTGTAGATAATAAAATATTGCATTCAATGACAAAATTACCTAAAGAAGAAGTGTCACCTTGATTATTCTTCCCAAATCTACAATTTTTATTTCAATGGCCTTTATTTCCACATAAAAATTAGAAAACATCCTTCTTGTTATCATATATATGTATCTTTGTATTCTTGGAAGGGTGGTGCATTGGTTTCTCCAGCCTTGACTTGGCCTTAGACCCCTTCACCTTGCCATTCTTTCTCTTGTTCACCATAAGGACTGAAGAATTGTTATTTCTCATACACTTATCAGCTTGGAGAACTAAATCAAAAAGTTCAAGGAGAAACTTTTTAATATTATTCATGTTATAATTGATAATTAAAGTTGAAAATATTAGCGGTAAAGAGGCAAGAAAGAGATCAGTTTCTAGTTCTTGGTTCAATTTGAACCCAAGGGATTAAAGCTTATCAATTTAAGCAATAATCATAATTACATGATGACCCACTTAATTCCCTTCTACTAGCATACACCTATAAAGGTCACTGGATATCTCATACCTTTCTTTCATTTCTCTGTCTTGATATAATTCTTAGAGATGTGAAAGAAACTTGTAGGCATCCTCGTCCTCATTCATTTTCTGTAATTGACTAGATGTGGATGACAACATGATTCATTGAATATTTAGTGAATCATCTACATGAGTTTCCCATTTTTCTTTATTCTCTTTTCTTTCTCTTTGAGGAGGATCATCAGGTACTAAGGATTCCAACACATAAAGCTTCCTTTCTTGGCATAGTACTATGTGAAAGCGCCTTTACCACTCCGTGAAGTTATAAACGGTCAGGATATTTTCCTTATCCAAAATTGATCGTAGTGATAACGTACTTGTGGTGTTGGTTTTTTTCATTTTAAATCTACTAAAAATAAATTTTAAAAGTCGGTACTTTTTTATTACCTTTTTGACATTTATGATTAATTAATTATTATATCATTTAAATGTCTCCCACTATTTGTACTGAACCTTAATAGCTCTCACTATTAGATTCGGAATACACTATCAATTAATTATTCTAGTAGAAAGAATCCTATAACCCCCCCCCCCCCAAATAGTCTAAAATCTATTGTTATGACACTACTTGAAGGATTTCATGGTAGGCGCTAGGCAGACCAACTGCTTAACTGGTGATTCCTTGATATGTTGAGTAAAGTCCCATCTTATTGGAATCATAACTTGATTCACTCAACTCTGTGCCTCTAAAGTGATAGAAAATTATCTATGACTGATCCTTGACTACCCACTTTAATTAATTAGACCCAATACCTTGATGAGAATGTCCCAGTAGTAAGAGGCACTCTCAACTACAGCTGACAAGCACCTCGAACACCCGGGTTTGCTCAAATGTGAGCAATGGAAGGCATTAAGACTTAATATATATTTGAGGTATTTTAATATTTCTTGACGAATATACTCAATTTATATTTAATATGTTAAAAATAGGTTGTTGTGCTCACAACTGAACATGCAATAGTAAAATATTCATTGAATCCTTATGCATTTATCTTGTTTATTATGTTATGTGATTAAACAATAATCATTCACTTGCATAAAATAAAAAATGATACATAAACTAAAAAACATTAAATCTGACTGGTCTTGAGCATCTAATTATGACTGATCTATAATGGATCAATCTTGACCTAGGGGGTTCCTTAGCTGAGTCAACTCCTGACTCATTTCACAACTCGACCCCAGTTCAAAGTACACGCTTCTCGTCTGGATTACCACCTCGACTTGGCGGGGTCTGCGTCTTTGAACATCATCATCTAAATAAAAATATACCATCTCACAAGCAAGGGGGTTCTAGGGGTGAAATGTAAAATAGGTTCTTTGAATGTGATGGACCTTATACAAATTTGAATTAAAATAAGACGATGTGCAAATTGTCACCTAACTACATAATTATTACATTCATCATACTCAATAAATAAATAATTAAATGAAAATACGGAAATAAATAGGTTGGTCACTATGCTCAAGACCATTTAGTATAAAAAATAAATTAATGCGCAATAAATAATTAAATCTTGATAAATATTATAGTACGAGGGTGTTCCAATAAATTAAATGAATTTAAATAATTTCAAATAATTTATTTTATCGGTTCTATATTCAATTTACTTTTAAAACTGAAATTAAATTAAAATTATTAACTTAATTTAATGATCAAATTAAATTAATACTTCGGATTTTTAAAATTTTGAAACCAAAATTAATTTCAATTAATTGAATTTAAAACTAAAATAAAATTTATTTATTTTTATTATTAAATATCAATCGGGCCTCAATAACCCCACATAGACAACGGAATCCCATCTTACTGGATCTGGGATGATGACAACCGGTTGCGGTGGCTGGGAACCCAGGTCGGCAATGGCACTCAGGATGGTGGCAGCACCGTGAGTTGCAGTGGGTGATGGGGCCTCGTGGGTCGAGGGCGGCAGTGATACCCAACTGAGGAGTCGGCGGGGTCCCGTCCCATGGGAGGCATGGTGGTGCTCATCCCGTGTTGGTCAAATCTCAATATGGCGACGGTCGGGGCAGCCCAATCTGGGTGCAGCACTGACCCGAGGAGGGTGGTTGGTGAATAGGAGGGGGAGAGGGGGACGACTTCTCTGTATTTGTGTTAAGGAAGGGAGGTCGGCCAGTTCAGGTGAGAGGGAGAGACTATAGCGGGGAAACTATGTACCAAGGAGGAGACCCATAGGTCTTGATTTAAGCCTTTTTTGGAGGAAACATTGTGGAGAAAGGCTCCACCATGTTTCACAAACTACCACACGAGGCAAAGAAAACACACTCCATCTTGTTTGATTATGAGAAAAACATAAAAAATATATATATAATATGATATTAATTTTAATTCATATCAATTATATGGTCCTCGTCGGAGGTGCTTCGGTAATCGGATTCTGTCCGACACTTGGCCGAATTCCAATATATCCAATAACATAAGTAAATATATACATATATTTATACAACATGTTATTCAAAAAAATAAATTAAAATAAGAATTCATTAGATTCGGAAAAAAAACATTTCGATCCAATTTTTTTTAAGACGGCGATAACTTGAACATCCGAAATCGGATTGAATTTAAGGTATCGGGGAGCTCTGCGAAACCCAGTGGGCTGGGAATTTAAAATTTCTGCATCATGGGAGTGATGAAATGTCGACAATTCTGGTGATATGTCCCTGGTATAGTCCTAGGATCCGATGTGGTTTAATCTGAGCCTAAAATTTTAAGCAAATGAATACCTCGTTCTGATCTGAAGCATCCACGCCCATCATAGGTTGTTGTTATCTTTTACTTGAATGATCTGACTCTGAATCCCTATAGATGTTCCACACATGCTTCTCGAATATTCATGTGTGCCATTCAGTGGATTCTGTGTGGTAGAACAGAGGTCCAATAATCACTTCAACACATCAATGATCAACATAATCCTATGTCTTCAATCCATGAAGACGAACCTGGATCTCTTGCTTGATTCAGTGATTCTCTCTAGCAGTCAGGAGGATAGATAATCTCTCAATTCCAACAGAATGAATAGTACACATGGGAAGAGCTCATCTCCACTTATATAGCAGATATCTATAATACCTAGTTCGGCTTCTCGGCCCCTGTGTAATAAACATACACTAAATAAGTATTATAAAGAATTATTTATGATGAACTAAAATGCACAATAAATATTATTTATATTTTATCACTTACCTATAATATATATTACATGATAATACTTATCCATCAACTTGTCTCGCATCTTTTGATAATATTAAAGGAACCTCAGATATTATAAAAATATTCATTTATATAATACTTTTCCTTATATATACTTAATCACTTATTAATACATGAAATAAAAAAATTCATCCCAATTATTCTTTACATGAATAATAATGAATTTATTTATTCAATGGTGATCGATAGAACTTGCATAATACTCAGACCTCATGGAGGGGCCCACCAAGTCCTACAATTCCTATTCAACTGAATATGACGGATTCTAGAATGTGCTTTTTTGTGTGACCCTCTAAGACCTTATATCAATATCTATGAATAATATTCACAGACCAAGAGTGGAGTTTAGAAACCCATCAAGGCCCCTAAAGAGACAAGTAAAATTCATATCAACGAATACTAACCTATGAACACACACTGTGTAATATAATCTCTTTGTTATTGATATCTCATAAAACAAGATACACACTTGTGTCATCATCCTTTAGTTTCTTTATTATTTTTTTATCTAACTGGATGGACCTGCCTTTGAATACCATGGTAATGGATTTATGAAGGCACTACAATCCCTATCAACTAGGCCCAAGATGTCTCTTCATCAACTCAAAAGCCACAAATCATATCTTGATCATTCAATAAATGTCATGCCACCAATGACACACCCAACAAAAACTACCTCATCATGAATTTATTGTCATTTTTCACCTTGTATTAAAGTACATGGTTAAATGAAATACATTGATTGTGTTCCCAAGTCAAGAGACCATTACACATGTTCATAGATAGGAACAACTAATGAAACCTGAAACATGTAGTGTTCCTATTGGCAGGTCTGTCATCATGATTTCAACTACTATATATCACCAAGTGAGAACATCATGAGAAGAATTCTCAATTCTTATGATCTCCTAGAACTTGATAGTCGAACATCATATTTTTCTTATCAATATGATGTATTTGGACCATAGGACATTACTCTAAGATTATTGTCATGGTATCTATAGATTCTCATTATAGCCTTCGATCTGCTATAACCCTCTAATATGAAGAATAATCTAAGGACATTACAATAAATATATTGGATGTATATGTATTGAAATTATTGTGGTAAGATAAGCACATGTATATATAAAAAATTATATACATGTAGTGGTAATCAAATTACATCACAAGTTGGGTCTAGGGAACCCACTTTCAACAAATAATATTCTTCCCATGGTTGAGAATTCATTTCACTCATCTTCTAAATCATGATTTATTTTATAATTTTTCAAATACTTATTCCCAAGGACAATCTATTGGTTTGGTTCATTCATTGTAAGCCTCGTCGTCTAGTGATCGACTCTTGTTGGTTACCATTGGTGTCGTAATTACACCACCTCAAAACTTACCACATTAATAATTTATGGTAGCGTGGGGAGGTCAATTTTAGTTAGTTTTTCACTGATCGTATTAAATACTTAGGGGTTAGATCCAACTTCAATAGGGGGAGAGTTATACCGTGAAGAGAATGATTTGTATGGGGGTTTGGGATTCTATAAAAAAATTAAAATACATAAAGTATATGTGTCAACCCATTTTATAGATAATTTTCTATTTGTTCCCCAAATGAATATTTCTCATGGAATACTAAAAATTAGTAATCTTGGGAGAGTGAACACATTTTCTTATCATACCCTGTGAATTTAATTATTTAATTTCAAATTCCTAAAATACCTATTTAGAATGGATTTTCTAAATCACCTTATAGGATTCCAATGTGTAGCAGTATCCTTGGACCACTTGAATCTCATTCTTCTAGTGGTGAAATTTTCATTTTACTCAAATCATTTCCTATTATTTATCTCATAATTACTAATAAACTAAGAGTTCGAGTGAAAATCCATTTTTTCTTATTTTTTTATAGGGCCCCATAAGTGACATCATTGTTGGCTTGTCTGAAAATTACATGATCATGGTTGGGTGGCCATATTGGTCCCCATAGAACCTGTGAATTCATTTTTAATTATTTAAAAACTTAGGTTAACCATTTATGTCCCCTATATATATTAATAATCCCACTAGTACAAAAATATATATGAAAATTAAAAATTACCACAAATAGTTAGGGAAACTTGCATCTGGCATCAAATATCACATATATGTCTAATATCATCGGTTGAAATTTCTCATATGTCGTGAATTTAGAAAACCTATCCTAAATTCAACCTTAACATCCCCCCCCCATCAAGAAATTAGGAAATGAAATGGAGAGGAGAGGTGAAATAGTTATGGAGATTACCACTATATACCACATGGCACTAACATATCATCGATCCATCACATGATACATTCCCAACTAAATAGAAAATAAAAGGGAGGATTTTATAAATAGTAGAGAGAGGGATACCCCCAGCCTTTGGGAAACATCTTTATGCCCCTTAATTCATTTTATCCCCCCTTTCCCCTTTAATTTACATTTTAATTTTATTCAAATTATTCTCTTAATAGTGATAAAAACCACCCTATTAAAAGAAATAATAAACCCATGACAGATATACATATGTGTTTAACATAAATAAAAATAATAATAGTATAATTAATAATTAATAATAATATTTTTATTTTTTTATTTTTATTAAAATTACTAAATGACATCTCAAAAGCCACACAAATTTCTCTTTTAATAATATGATCCAGACCAATACTCAATAATATTCAAAAAAAACAATTAATTATTTGGGTCTAAAATCAAGGAGTTTATAACCAAAACAAAAATTTTCCTCAAACATTAAAAAATGAATGATTATCGTGCATGTTAATTTAGATGTGAACCAATTGTAAATTTCTCATTGACTGGACGTGAACAATTTTTTTGAATGTTTATTTAACCATGAACTCCCAATTTCCTTGAACTTTACAGTTATCCAATCATACGTCAATTGTACAACCAGTCTAGTCAAACTGTACATCTATCAAAAAGTATCTGTTTGGCCTCAATTTCCACAAATTAACAACCAAAACTCCATGTACACTCTTATAATATAAAAATATCACAAAAATATATATGAAACCAAATTTTTTATAAAAAAACTCACTTTTTAATATTGTTCCACACATTTACATCCTTTAAGGAATGCACCAACGGAAACCAACCCAACATTAACCAAACTAATCAACTGAACACTCCAATAACTCTAAATAAATGTACCAAGACTTCTCATATAAAACCAAAAATATTCCACATATCTTGAACCAAATTTGAATGCCCAAAACTTCACCAAACTAATTAAACATTCATAATCCATCACTTTTATACATGAAAACTTCCATTAAAAAATAATGAAATCTCCATCCTAAATTTTAGAATAACATGAAAATTTACAAGAATTATAATGCATTTGTGACTGATAGAATAAAACTAAACATTCCAAAAATGTCAAAAACATTATCTTTTCACCAATCTCACATCAAAAAATATTTTTCAATAAATAAAAAGAATACAAAAAATTCATTCCCTAATACTACATGTATCTCTCTCATTCCCATCCACTTTTTAACATCATCCATTACTAACATATAACATTCACATTTTTATGATGGAGTAGATACAACTAAAAAAATCATCCATTACTATGAAAAAAAATAAAATGCTCACATATTATTAGTATATATATATATATACGTCCAAAATAACCTACAACCACATGACTACAAAAACAACAATCATGCTATGAAAACTATAAATCTACAACCACAAAAACTATATATATAAAAAATTATATCTGTAGAAAAAACCTACATGATATTACCACCAATATTATACCTATCAATATAATCCACATAGGCTATGACTTATCAAGCCCAACTTATAAACTCAAATGTGGTATCATCCTAAATTCAACCACTTGGTATATTGGAATGATTGGACTCATAATATTGTATTAATATTCATCCTTATAAAAGACTTATCATGCCAAAAATATAATTCAAAATTGGGCTCTATCCTATAACCAATAATTTATTGGATATTTTTTCCACCAAACTTATATGTTAACCCACACCCCTCTTTCAAAGTAATGTAGGGTTGGTTCATTACTCAACTATCTTCACCTCAAACCAAATAGCACATATGTGGGTCTCTCTTTTAAAAATAATACACCTACTAAAATCATATTTTACCATCATCTATCTCTACTTCAATGATAATCCATATAATCTAGTCATTTGGTATTATTATTATCTATCACTAAGGTATGTCACCTTAACTTCATAGTATCAGGAAGATTATTTAATGTAAGACACCACCACAGATCCAAATTTTATAACTGAGACGCCAATATAATTACAATTTAAAACTAGGTTTATTCCAACCACATCATAACTGGGATGAATTTTTTCTCTGATACCACTTATCAAGATCATCCACCTAACCCAATATTTATCAATCCTGATATATAATCCCATATTACAAAGGCATAGATTTTATATCTTCTCTACATTGTATTTATTATGTGTGGTATGCATTGGAGTAGAGATCAAAAGTGTTTCAAGAGTGGAAAGGTGAGTTTTTTTATTTTTCAGGAGACCAGGTCATGGTGGTGTTCCCATTACACTTTGGTTAATCTTGGGTTAGTCATGGTTTTGATTGTGGACTTAGTTCATTAAATATTTTTTCATTTTGTGAAGGGAACAATAACATTTATTTTTATACACCAAGTTATTGGTCGAATATATTTTTAATGATGGAAAAATTAGTGAGAATTAAAGAATAATAAATATTTTAAAGGTTGTGGTTTTTGGATACTTATTAACCAAGACACACCATGATGTGGTGTAGTATCACCTCACCACAATGGAGTCTCTTAAATTTTCATTAAAAATTTTAAGAATCCATATCCTTTAATTAAATTCCAAAAAATTTCCACAAACCATAGGCATCCATGTGGATTTTTTAGTGATCTTTGACATTATTGGTAGTCTTTTAATCCGTTTACTTCTTGTGATCAAGATCTTGTGATATAAGGTGATCTTTATTTACTTATTCTTTTATTCATTATCCTTTTTTACATTCATAAGGATCTATGTTATAGGTTCATAGTTAATTTTATATATTTTAGTAAATAGATTAAAATAATGTGACTTTTTATAGTTTTTAAGAATTTTCATGAGTTCATTAGAATTTAATATTTAATTTATTCTTCTCTTTTCATGGTTGTGTTATTAGATATTTTTTCAATGGTAGAATATTTAAATAATCTCTATTCTATTTTTAAAATTTTGATTAATTACGATTTAGTTTTATTTGGTTAAGGATATGAGATTGCACTAATAAAGATAATAATTCAATAGAATTAATAAGAAGAGATTTGATCATATTTTACTTATTTTCATTTGATATTTATTTAGGTTATTGATTTACTTTATGTTGACATGGCGTTTTTATTTTCTTATTATTATTGATTTTTTGAAGCATGTTTAATTGTATAAATGATATATAGATATAAATTAAATAAATCGGTGGAAATAAGTAATTGTTGTTTAACATTATTATAATAATTCTAAATCTAAAATAAATGTTGAATCATGATAAGAAGGAATTTTTTATTTTCTTTTATAATTGAATTTATGTATTGTTGTGTTATTTTTGGAGGTTTTTATATAGTTGGTTATTATTACTTGATGATATTGATATGTGTTTGTTTTCTATGATTATAAATTAGGTGATGTTTTGGGTAGTTTATGTGGTTCGTTGATGTGGTAATGATTTGACATTGTTGGGGTAGGTGTGTCATAGTTTCCCTAGGATATAGATGTTTCTAAAATATTATTAATTAGATTATTTAAGTGAAATGGTAATTGTTTGTATTGGATAAATAAAGGATGAAAAATTATTAAGGAAGTGTAAGAATAATTTGAGATGAATGAAATGTGAAACATGAAGAATTTGGAAAATATTGGTGGTTTATAATGGTTTTAATTAATATGAATTTGAGATAAATGAATTCAATGCATTGAGAAAGTATAATTGTTACTAAATATGAAATGAAATAATTTATATGCTTATGTTGTTTTTGATGTATGGTTATAATGGTGTCTTATATTGTGTTTAATGTTGGAAATGGTAAATGATTTGTGGTAGCGATGAAGTGGTGATGGGTTGTGATTGTATAGGTTATGTAATAGGGAGTTAATGTTTTTCTTGGGATTATGTGATTATATTTATACCCACTACATCTTTATTATCTATTATGCACCAACACTTGAATCAAGAAACCTTACTGACACCCATATTACATTTTGGGTTTTATTTATACCCTGAATATCTATATTTTGGGTTATATAGATGGCTGACTACTCTCCCTATACTACTCTCTCTTCTAGACATAATGTTGTGATGATGTGGTCATGTGGAAATGATATAGTGATATAACAAAGATGTGGTTATGTGATAGTGATGTGGTGTAGAATATGTGGTTGTGGTATGATGCATATGGTTGTAGTATATGTCATGTTTCTAAGGATATGAAATTGTGGTTGAGTTTTGGCTATATGGATATGGTGTATAGATATGGAAGGTATGGGAGCACCCGAACAGATATCATTGGGATGCGAGGGTGACTAAATCTCTGGTGAAGCAAGAAAGGATGACCTTATTGATATATTTTCATAATTATTATATAATTATACTTTTATAATGATTTGGTGAGTGAGATTTAGTGAGTTTGTATTGTAGTTATCCTTGGAATAGATGATCAAGAGTTGGTTTCACTATTTATTTATAGAGGTTTTAGTATACCTATTCTATATTTTCATGAGAGTCTTTAGAGAGGAACGTCCTGAGTATGTTTATATACTCAAAATTGTATTATATATCTTATTTTAATATATTTATAATATAGAGTTAGTGATTATGATAGACATTACTGCATTGTGATGTGTTACTCATTAAAGTTAGAGATATTTTCTTTGGAGTTATTCATGGTATTCATTTCAACGATATTTTTTTCGTTTATTCCTATATGACATTATATTCACTATTGGGGTTATGGGTTTTATATATATTTTAGTTGGTGTTGATTGGAGGTTTCTTTTTTTCCAACATTATGAGGGTAATTCTTTCTAAATGAGTTTTGTATACCCTCAATGATAGTTTCAAAATCATGCCCTTGGGAGGGTGGGGTATAGAGGTCATACTCCGTTTCATTATCAGCCGATGAGGGGTTATAGTGGGAAGGGGTTTAGATAGAGTGGTATCATATCATTGTTTGAGAGTTGCAATGGGGTTTAAAGTCAGTCAATGGCGATGACTGGATCTATTTGTTTCGATAATATTATCATTCAAGATTATCATATAATGTAGATACTGGATACATTTTAGGAAATAAACAAGGCTCATATGATATAACATGGGGACCTTAAGCTTAATGTATATTTTAAAGATATATTATACTGATTATGGGGTAAATAATTAGATGTGATACATGAATAATTCTTGGTTATGCCTATTATTTAATTTTGGAAATGATTGGGTAATTAAAATGAATTTAATTAAATAATTATTAAATGAAAACCGTATCTTAGTCTTAGGAGTTATTTATTTATGTTGTAAAGTTGGTTGGTGTAAGGTTTCCTTGTGAAGTTTGAGATGGTGAGGTATAGTATGATGTTTTAGAGAATCAAGGGGGAATTAATATTTATGGGGATGATTCTTAGAGGAAGGATTTTTATAAGTTTTATAATTAGTGTCTGCCAAAGTATGAGGGGAATATATCCTATCAAGAGGTTGATAAGTGGCTTGAGGATCATGATTTTTATTTTGGTATAATTTATGTGAGGAATAAGTATTGTATTCCATTATCTATTATCTTATTTATAGAAGTTGATCAACTGTGGTGGATTCTTTTTCTGGGTGATCATGAAAAGTTTGAGGTATCATGGGAGAAGTTTCATAGTCCATTAAATTCTTAGTTTCTATCCTATATATTTAATTTCCTATATCAATATGAATTACTCACTCTCTAAAAATATCTTGACTATGTGGAATCTTTGAGATAAATTAAAAATATCATTTTCTATGATCTTGATCTTCTCCAATATAATGAGGAGGGGCATGGAATTTTGATGAGGCCTTATGTCTAGAAATTTTTCTTCTATTGACCCCTTTTTTGATGTTGACATATTATATGGTGTTAAAAATGTGGATATGATAAATAAAATGTTGGAAAATATGGTTTCATCCTGATAAAGGGGATTCATTTCAACATTTTGAAGAGGAGAGCTATGGGTAAAGGTTCCCATTTTTCTAGGCAGTTAATATTTCAACAAGTGAGGAGTCAATCTCAAATTTTTTTTCTTCTCATTTATCTAGAATAGGTACTTTTGGGTCCCTAACTGGGAGATCTAATGTGTTTTTTATTCTTGTAGAGTTCAATACCTTTATTAGTTCCAATTTCCAATACTTCTTGGTGTTTTGTGTGGGAAATGTGAATAGTTTCAAATAAATATATAGTATCAGTTTCCTCTAAGAAATTATCAAAAGTAATAAGATACATAGGATTTTAGACTATATAGGATATATAGATAAATAAGAGGATAACCTCATTATGTTTTTTTATCCATGTGGACCTAGGTCTGAGTGTATAGATGATGATGGTTTTCTTCAGGGGCAGTAAGGTATATGAGAGGTATTGACCAGTTTCATGTTATAGATTTTTTAATTCCCTAAGGGATAAATATTATTAGAGGTGGATATTTTTCTCTATTACACCATAGTTCACATATTTTTTTATTCAAACAATTTACACTTTTTTTCTATATTTTCCTTAGTTTGATCTTTGGGATCATTAGTGGATAGAATTATAGTGCCTTGGTGTTGACTATATTAATTAGAGGAAAATTTTATTTTTCTATGTTATCTTAAGGATTTGAGATAATGATAGGGTAGAATCATTCATTGGGAGATTTCATCTTATTTCACATACAATCATATTATTTCATCCATAACATGGATTTGTTGTATTCTATGTGAGTAGTTATATATTTATTTTAGATTATATTTAATTTATATAATATATAAATAAATTTTATAATATTTATTAGTAAGATGGGTCATTATGTAAATAATAGATATTTGGATCATATTTTATCTTAGTTGGTGGGGATGGTGCCAAATTCAAAAAAGGTGAAGGTGAAGGAGTTTCTAAAGGGTTTCCCTGAAAAGGTTATTATACTACCCCCTCAATGTAAATTTGATTTTTTGATATAGTTTTAAATCAAAATATATTTAATCTCTATGTATAATTATAGGATGAAACCTTTAGAGTTACATGATTTGAGGATTTAAATTGATGAGTTGTTGTCGAAGGGTTTCATATGGCCTAGTGAATTTCCTTAGATAGCCATGTTATTCAAAAAAAGTATGATGCTGGTTTGTATTTGTGAATTTATTATCATTATTTTAACCAAGTAATGGTGAAGAACCATTATCCACTCTATTGGATTAGTTAATTTTTTTAATCAATTAAAGGGATATATTTGGTTCTCAAATATTTACTTTTGGCCTAGGAATCATTAGTTGAGGATGGAAGAGGAAGATTTGTTGAAGATTGATTTTGGGGGTACCTATAAACATTTTGAGTTTATATAGATGCTTATTATAGTCATGAATGTACTATGTTTTCTTGGGACTATTGAACTCAATATTTTTTGAGCTACTGGATTAGTATGTGGTAGTTTTTATCAATGATATCTTGGTATATTAAATATCAATGTAGTATCATACTTATCATTTAATGGCTATTTTATAGGTCCTATGATGAAATTATTTTTATAATAATATATCCATGTATAAGTTATAGATTTTTGAGGTGCATATCTTTGTGCATTTCATGACTTATTAGGGTGTATCAGCTGGCCTTTCATATATATAGGCAGTTGTTTCTTGGTAGGATCCTAGTAATTTGGTGTAATTATATAGTTTCCTTGGTGTTTCATACCATTACAAGGGTTTTTTCTGATTTATATTATATTATAATTCCTCTAACTACTTTTACTATTAAGGATAAGACCTTTATATGGACGTATCATTGCAAGATAATATTTGAGTACCTAAAAAAATATGATTAGTGTTTTTTGGAGGATAGAGTCATGTTTAAGGCGTTTTGTAATGTTTCTCATATTACTATGGGTTTTATCCTAATACGGATATGAGTAGTGACATATTATGGTCCTTGTAAGTTATATCCTCATGAGAATAAATATGAAACCCATGATATTGATCTTATTTTGGTTGTATTTTCTCTAAATTTATGGAGATATTATCTCATCAGTGAGTGATTTTTTTGGTCTTCACTAATCATAAGTGTTTACGGTATATCATCTTTTAGTGAGATTTCAATTTATAACAATAGAGAAGAATGAATTTCCTAATTTATTATGACTTTGATATATATTATTATCTAGGGAAAGGGAATCTTATAGATGGTATAATAGGTAATAAGTATTATGATGATATTTCTAGAGAGGCTAAATATGAGTATAGAATTATGGTATAGCTTATAGATTTTTATTTGGATATAGATGATGTCAACAATATAGTTTTCATGTATTAGAAAATAGTGCATTATTCCTTGTTTCAATTGGTGTTGGAGGCTCGATTAGAAGATCCTAATGTGAAGGTGTGGGGAGATCATTTTTTTTAGGGATATTTTTTGGAAAGATGGACATAGGATGGTCAGTATCATGGGTTTTTTCATATAAAACCATTCTTTCCATTAATTATGTGCATGGGGGTTTAGCTCTAATTGAAGGGTATGAATAGATCAGTGATTGATTTAGTGTCATGGTTCTTTGTTTTTTGGGTGATAGTCGATCATATAGTTCCAGTTGGTATACTACATCCATTGAATGTTCCTTAGTGAAAATGAGAGGGTAAATCGATATATTTTGTTACTATTTGGCCTCAATATTTGAGTTTAATTAATTTTATTTGGGTCGTTGTGGATTATTTAAAGAAGTTATATCATTTATTAGCAATTAAGGAGTCAAGTGAGGTGGATACTGTGGAATTTTGTATATGAATGTGGTGTTCTCTCTTCATGGTTTCAAAATATAATATTTTTTCATAAAGATCCTCATTTTACCTTGAGAGTGTAAAAGAGTAAAAAATATTATTTTGGATCTTGTTTATATCATTGCATTGATTTTTATCCTTAAAACAATTGTCATATAGAGAAAACAATCCATACGCTCAATGGCATGTTGCATGAGAGTGTAGTTTTTTAGAGGTACATGGGTAAATAATTTGATTTTATTTGAGTTTTCCAAGATTAATATTTATCACTAATCTATTTATGTATCTCCATTAAAATCATAGTATATTAGTCCTTTCATATCTCTATTATGTTAAACCGAGGTTGGACAATCAGTGATTCTTAGACTAATTTTAGTATAGAAAAAAATAGTAAAATTATAGGTGATCCATGAGTAGATGAAAGATAATTAATACTATTATAATCTTAATATTGTTTGGAGGAGGATATCTAAAAGTTTTATTTTGGAAGTCATGTGTTCCTGAAGTTTTCTCCTCATCATGATTATTGAAGGTCCGATAAAGGATATAACCATTCTCTATGGTTTATTATACCATAAAATATGTTAGATGAAGTAAATGAGGTGGGGTATTATTTAGGTATTAATTGATAAATTTTCCATATTCCTGATTTTTTTCACATGTCACATTTTTGGATTTTGGGTGAGCTAAATATTGAGGTGCATGGGACATTCATAAATCAACCTATTAAGATTTGGGATCATCAGAAAAAGGTGTTGTGAGGATTTATTGTTCCATTAGTTTTCATCTAGTGGATATATGGTGGCCTAGATTAATATATGTGGGAGTGATATTAATATATTTAAGATCAATATCCAAAGTTATTTTGAGTTTTTCTCTTGTTTTGATACTGGGATTTGGTTATAAATTGATATGATTGAAGTTTTTTAGCACTATTTTTTTTGTTTGTGTTGTTGGGATGGTGAGATTATTGTTTTAGAGGTATGTTTCATGTGTTTTATTAGTTTTTCCTTGTTTTATTCATTTTATTTTTTATTCTTTACAATTATAATCTTATAAAATGTATCTAATACAGATGCTTGGATTTTCCTTTCCCTATATTTTTTTTAGAAGTTGGAGGTTTTGGAGTATATTCTAAAAGTAATTCAGAAGTGATGATATTTTTTTTATTTTTAGGGAAACCACACAATAATGGTTTTCCTATTACTTTTGGTTAATCTAGAATTAGTCTTGGTTTGGTTATAGCCCTAGTGACTTGGTAATTTTTATAATTTTGTGAAGTTATAGTTGAATCCATCCATTTTGGAGAGAATTTATGACATGTTACTAAATAATGACTTGGTGATGCCCATTTGGATGTCTTTATATAGGTTGGATTTTATAGAAATATATTTCTACCATATTAAAGATGTAAAATCCCATTTTGGTGTAATTTTAGTGTGAAACAACATGGTGTCTTGACACTATGTTATGGTTTGACTATTTTTTGAAGGAAGTATTAAGGCATCATAAATAATATATATGGATACATTGTTTTTTTTAAGTGTTTTTTAATAAGATAAATATTCATAAAGAATTAAGGTATGAGATCCATTTTAAAGGTCATTATTTTTAGATCCTTGTTGACTAAGATAGACCATGGTGTAACGTCTCTCGCCACACCATGGGGAAGTACCTCAAATTTCTATTATAAATTCAAGTCATGTATCTTCCTTAAATCAATTATTTCTTTTACCTCAAACTCTGGGTATCAATATGGATTAGTTTTAGTGGTATTTGACATCTTTGGTGGTCCTTTAGGCCCTTAAATTCATGTGATAAAACTATTTTTATCTAAAGTGTTATTATTTTCCTTTTTACCTATTCCTTGTCTTTTCCTTTCTTCTCATAGTGATATGGTAAAGGGTTATGTAAATTTTTTATATATTTTTATCAAACTATTAATAAAGGATTACATGATATATATTTTTTAAGGATTATCATAAGTTTATTGACATTTAATGATTGATTTCTTTTTTTATTCATGGTTATATTATTTGAAATTTATTTCAGGGTAGGGGATTCAGATTATCCCTATTTAATTTTTTTTGTTAATGTAGGCTAATCATGATTTAGTTTTTTTGTGATAATATGATATTGTACTATTGAAGATAATAAATAAATCTAATTGATGGGAAGATAGTGGAGTATGTTTTATTTTTTCCCTTTAATATTTCCATGATATTTTTGATTTATTTATTTTTATCATGTTGTTGATTTTTTCTTGTTATTTTTTATATTTTAAATCATATTTAATTATTTATTGATTTAATGAGTGTGATAGAACATAGAGGTGGAAATTTTGAATTAATTTTTAACACTATTATAATGATCATGCATTTATAAATAAATAATACAACATGATAAGAGGGAATTATTTGTTTACAGCTAAAATTGAATTATTATATTATTGTATTAGTGGTGGAATTTTCAATGAAGTTGGTTTGTTTTGGTAGAATAGGTTGATATTTTTTGGTTTTCTATGATTATAGATTATGTGATATTTTGGGATTTTTTTTCGTTATTGGTACATTGCTGAGGTGAGGTTATTGAGGTTACTATATTATAGTTGTTTGTGGGTATCAAGGTTGCTGGAATAATATGAATTAATTGATTTAAGTGAAATTGGTGTGGGTTATATTGATTAAATAAGGGCTGAATAATTGTTAACGAAGTGGTGGGAATAATATATATCAAATGAAATGTGAATAA
The DNA here is from genome assembly GCA_963277665.1 of Viscum album. Lineage (NCBI taxonomy): Eukaryota > Viridiplantae > Streptophyta > Magnoliopsida > Santalales > Viscaceae > Viscum > Viscum album. Next base: position 508,465,650 of record OY728142.1, on the reverse strand, counting down.
TGGTGAATGTGGTAAATTTTATTGGTTTATAGTAGGTATAATTAATATATCTTTGAAATAAATATGATTAATAAATGGTTAAAGTAAAATTAGTATTGAATATGAAATAGAAGAATTTTTGTGGTTTTATTATTTTTGATGTGTCTATACAGTGATGGATTACGATTAATTTAGAGGTATAATTGGTTAATTGTGTATTTTGGTGATAAGGTAGTTATGGATTGCAGTTATAGAGGTGACATGATAGGGAGTTGACACTTAACTTAAGATTGTGTATTTATATATATACCCATTGTATATTTTTTATTTTCTATGAACCACCACATTAGTTGAGTAACCTTACCAATGTCCATATAAGGTTTTGGGTTATGAGTGTGCCCCCAACATCAAGAATGTGGGTGATATAGATTATTGACTAGTCCCACCCATCACACTCTTTTAGAAATAATATGGTGATGATGTGGTTATGTGGTAATGATGTTTTTGTGTGGTAGTGATGTGGTTAAGTGTTAGTGTTTTGGTATATAGTATGTGGTTGTGATATGCGATATATGGTTGTGGTATGTAGTAATTGGATGAGGTTGTGTAGATGTGGTTGTGATGTGGTTATAGAGATGAGGTACGTGGATATGTAAGGGATGAGGGAATTAGGACATATTTCATTGGGATTTGAGGGAAACTAGATTAGTGGGGAAGTAGGTGAGGGTTACCTTCGTGATATATTTTCATGATTATTATATAACTATACTTGTGTACAAATTTTGTGAGTGATCCTTAGTGAGGATGGGTTTTATTTAAAATTGGGATATGTGACAAGTTCGTTTCATTATTTATTCATGGAGTCTTTAATGTTCACATTCCACATTTTCATGAGAGTTTCCAATAAAGAAACTATTGAGTATACTTGTATGCTCACCCCTATATTCTATATCCAATTTTAAGTGATTTTGGGGATGGAGTTAGTTATCTGGAAAGACATTAGAAGCATGTGATGTGATGGGCATAGGATTCAGATCTATTTTTTTAGAAATTATTCTTATTATTCATTTTAGAGACATTGTTTATTTTATTCTTGTATAATGTTGAATGCATTATTGGGATCATGGGTATTATATATATGTCATTTAATGCTAATTGGTATTTTCTTTTTTACCACAAATTATAAGGGTAATACCACCCATGTGAGTATTTTTTACACTTGGTGTTGGTCACCAACACATGGACTTGTGAAAGTGGTCTCAATGGGTCACATTCATCTTCACTACCAGTATAAGATCAGTTCTAGTGGAGACGATTTGTGGGCTATATTGATTTATATATTAAAAAAATAACTTTTTGGACAATAACAATTGGTGTTGCATAACATATATAATATTCCTATAATCCCAATTTATATTGATCCCAACATGTAAGTCTAAATGGGGTTCTAACCTAAAACCAATTGGATGTAGGAGAATTATCCCACCAAAAGTATATGTTATATAACACTCCTCTTTGAACCCGATGTAAGAATGGGTTTTCACCCAACAATACATTCACTTTAATCTTAATAATACACCAATACTCAATTATATCTACCCCCTTAATTTAATTACCACATACAATATTTAATACCTCTCACATCACAAATAAGAAACAATAATTAACATGAAAATACATAACATCCTCATATCCTATGCACCTCACTACAAATTTACATTAATACTATTATAACCATTTCAAGTAATTATAATATATATTAACCTTAGAGAATATTTTTTTCATGATAAATATCAAATCAATATTATAAAATAAACAACAAATCACAATGAAAATTATCAATATAGTACAATCATGATCATTATATTCAAATAAAGATCATCCTTCATCATTTTAACATAATGAATATACTCCAACAACATATTTAAATATTAAAAATATCCTTTAATATTTTATAAAAAATAAAATTATCTTTTATGAAATTTAATAATAAATAAACCTACCTTATTATTCTATATATTTCAAGTATTAAAAATATTATTTTTCTTTTTTGATATGTCAAGAACATTTTTTAGTAAAAATTAAAAAAAAAATCCTTATTTAATTCACATATTAATCATATTGATAATTAATCATATAAAAAATATTTCATTAATGAATTATATCATAATCCACCATTTATTTATAAGTCAACAAAAAATCATAAAAAACATATTTTACATAACAAAACATATCTCATCAATTCCACATAATTTATTCCCTTTTCTATTTCCATTTATTTTTATTATTTTTAAATTTTATCATTTTTTCAATCAATATGAATGAAAAATCATGTTATAATAACATAAAAAATAAGTAATGAGAGATAGAGTCATTTACCTCAAATCTTTGATTAATATTTTTAGATTTTATTTGATTTATAACTACAAATCACAATTCTAACATCATTTTTTCAATCCTTAAATTAATAAATTTAGATATTTGTATTCAAACAAATTAGGATAATATAAATAATCCTTTTAATAATTGTAATAAACCCCTTAAATCAATTTAACGAACTTCATCCCCATATTTCAAAATTCTCTTTACTGAATTATCAAGATAGATAAGAAATATTGTTCAGTTGAGAGATTAAATCCAAAAATCCTTACCTTTGATCTAGTATTCAATCAATTAATCACAATTATGATATATTAAAACTCATATGTGAGCCTCCAAATTCATCCTAATAACATTCTAAAATATGAATGGTGATATTAGGGTCGATTAAAAGAGTTAAATGGGGGGGGGGGGGTATGTTAAATCACATAACTTTAATTTTTGTTCACAACTAGCATTCATGATTATGAATAATTTCTCATAACTATCCAAAAAAACCTAATAATACATTATTAGAAATAATGGTTTTCTAAAAACTATACATCAATCATTCAAAATATATTATCCCAAATTTTTCGAAATACATGATTAGCTTACATGGCTTCCAACCATGAAACAAAACTATACACCCTAATTAAACATCTCCTAACTTCCATCAATAACCCACATTCTCACAAAACTCATACCCCAAGTTAAAAACTCTATTACATACCCAATGATGCACTCAAAGATCACTTTTAGTATAATATTATTAAATATTTAAAACTTTTAATATTAATGATAAAAACCCACCATAAAATTTTATAAATTCAATTAATAAAATTTTCATGTCTATATATATCATAAAATATTTTATTAATGTATATATATATATAATTAATAATAAAATAAAATTATTTATTGTTCAAACAAGAAATAGAAATAAAATTTCTATTTATAGAAAGATCATAGTAATAGTCATCTATTACCAAAATTAATCCATTGGGAATATATAGACCATTTTTTCTACCTATAATTAAACAACCCATTCTCTATTAACAATATATATATATATTTATCCCCTATATAAATTCTCTTATATTTCTGAGTCTAAGTACATTTTAAAAATATCTAACACACAAACGATATATAATTCCAAGAAGATAAAATAAGAAAATTTGATTCTTATAAAATTAAATTATTTATTTTCATTTTGTTTCTCCTTATAACTAAGAAAAGTTATCATGTTATAATAGAAATAAATAATTTTTTTATACATTAAATATATGCTTAATATCATTCTAATCTATAAAATAAAATTTGAATTGAGTGAGTTTTATTTTTTATAATGTCTCCAATAAATGAATTTTATTTAATATAAACCAAATAAAATGGTAAACATATATATTATATTTATTAATGAGTTGAGAACCATATTTTACTCATCTATTAGTCAGATTTATCTATTATCTCATTTATTAACTATTTAGGTTGATAATCATATTAATTATGTCATATATAACTCATGAATGGTTGATTAAAAAAATAATATAATAATATAATAAATTATCTCAAATTCATTCTTTTAGACACCTAATAGTTACATTCATATAGACAAGTGTACCCAAAAGTTCCCATAAAATATAGGAATCCAATGGTTAGGGTTTCCCATATTTTTTTTCTAGCACAATATTATCCATGAGTACTAAACTTTGACATGACCTGCTCATTTTTTAGATCAAAGACTTGATAAGTGTTTACTTTGTAAGGAATCAGCCGCCTAATTGTTTTTAGGGGTTTTACATATCTCACCATTTTCTTATATTTATCTCATGTATTCCCTATAAGTATGCATGATACTAAAAACTAATTTATCATATCATGTTTTAAATTAAATTCACATTTTCAGTCATGTTAATGTATTAAACTTATATAACTGATGATTTCTGTTATACACCCAGAAAAATTTCATTATAATATTTAATACATGAAAATATGGATCTCATGCATAAACTACATGAAACACCTTTATGAATATTAAATAGGGAACTAAATTAATTAATAAAATTTATAAATATTTATTAGTAATGTAGAAAATTTATATTATTTAAATAAGTAATGCATCAGTATGAGCATATCATATATCCCAATATAAACACATTATATTAGACTTAGTTTATAATCTATAAAAAATTATATATGATATTTCTAATTATGAAAAAGATTTTTTTTGATAACTATATTATGGGAAGCGATATCTCCATATCATTTTCCATGATATAGAAAATTCAATATCACAAAACATTATCTCATAAAACTATTCAAGCTATCATAGATAGTGATATCCCATATCACTAATTGTGATGCACTTTATAACTTTTATCATTATATCATCATTTCTTTGTCAATATTTATGATAAATTTTAAGAATAATGATATCTATAGAATCACTTTTTGAGATAACCATAAAAATAATTATTTGATAAAAAATCTCATAAAGAAATATCTTTATATCACTTAAGTTTGTTGACTCTATTTTTTGGAGTGCATGGTCTAGCCATATAATGGTCAACGATATCACATATTATTTTCTATATAAATGCTTAAAAAAAGATTTTGATTGATTTATATCACTCCAAAAACAATTATATTATCACATCATTATCTATAATAATATCATGTACTGTGATATAAATATATCAATGTATGTGATATTAACTAATATTTATTTTTATAAAATTATAAAAATTCAATAATTCTTTAATCCTTCTCCAAAGATTTATCAAATTCCATTTATGAGTTCTAAAGACATAAAATATAACTAGATGCAGTGAAAACTCATATAGGTTTCCAAATTATATAATCAATATTTTTTCATCATTTTAGTATTCCAAACATAGGAATAAATTATTACAATGAATCCCCATGAAAATATTATAGGTGGGTAATGTGTTGTCCTCATGATAATTTTTTAAGAACGCTACTATATTTTAGTAATAACATTCTTAATATTTCTCAAAATGGTATGATTCAAAATGGTTTGAAAAGGCTAATAAAATTAACTACATTTTTCTATTTATAATAAAGAATAAATCATTCTTTATCAGTGACAGAAGATTAACATAATTTAAAACTTTAATTATATAACCTGCTACTACACTACTATTGAAAAAAAATTCATTTGACCATAAATTTTGATATTGGAATTAAAATTGGATGATTAAAAGTTTAAAATGCGTATCATGACATTTAATAAAAGTAATTAGATTATAATTTTACCCGATTATTCCATTTACAGGTCAATAAGATCCATTAAAGATATGTTATGTATTTTTTCCCACTATACTTCATTTTTAAAAACCTATAATTGTAGTAGTCGTAAAATTTTACATGAGACTCTAATTAAGTTGATACATCATGAAAATATTTAATACAAATAATAATAATATATCAATTGATTTAAAAATTAGACTTAAAAAAGATTGGTTTTAATCTAACTGAGAATATAATCTATATTTTATCCTCTAAATGTTGAACTCTCTCTAACTAAAATCTTGATTGAATGATATATTTTTACTCAAACCTTGGATTTAGGTGATTAAATTTTTTTTGGAAAAATTTTCTATATGACATAAATATTTATAGTTATCAATTAAACTTGAATTATCTATTTTGATGTTAAAAAAACCCACAAAATATATGATCACTGGGTGGATAGGATGTTTTACGCACACTTCATTTAAAATTAGTCATCCCATCTTACCTATATCTTATTCTAGGATAGCTCCAATGAACCTCAATCCATATCATAAGCATATATGAATTTCTATATCTAATTTTCCAATTCTTATAATTTTAATCTATAATACACACTGATACTCATAAAATAGTGATAAATTCAAGTTGAAAACAAGTACAAGATATAATTCTCAAGACCATATAAAAATGAAATCAAAATTCAAGTGAATCACAAGACATTAAAATTTTTCACTCTTCTTATGAAATGACTATTGAATTCTAATCACCATTTCTTATGACCATTTAGATATATATTCATCTTTTAGTAGTAGGAACTATTTCACAATTTCAATATAACAGTATAAATCATGGAAGGAATCATAAATATTCCCATTTTTATTGGTAAGGAGTGGGTGTTAATACCTAATAAACATGGGTTCAAAATCTATAATAACAAACAATTTGGAGTTAATTTAGTGGAACTGTATCATGAACTATAGCGGGTGATTTAGCAGGAATAATAGAAACTCATAAACTATTTGAAAAGGCCAATCAACTCATGTTTGTAAAGCCTTCAGGACCTATATATAATTCTTTTAGACCTTGTTTTATACACTTTTTGGAATAGGGTAATAAAATATAATTATTAATGATAGTCCAACCCTTTGGGGGGTTAGTTTTCTAGTCCAATATGACCCTATATGGGTGTTTTGTGTAGTTTTCTTTCTTTATGACCCTAAATAATAGTAGAAATATCTTCCTTTAGATTTTTTGTAACATTATCAACATGAATTCATAGGAAGACACTAAAAATTATGATTTCACAAAGTGAATAATAAAAAAATCACTCCCCTCAAAAAAATTAACTCACACCACTTATGCTTTTTTATTTCTCTCGCACTTTTCTTAGGTCACTCATGTATTTTAAATTAAAATCCTCATGAATTTTAAAAACACTCTTATGGTTTCAATAAAGTGCTCCCCATATCTAGAATATTTAATTGAAGATTCACAGTTTTTTCATCAAAATTTGTTAAAATAATTAAAATTATTTATGTAGGGGTCATGAAAATGAATAATCTTAGTGCTTTTGAGATATTCACAACCTATAACATGATCCTAAAATCAATAAAATATTCCTTAGAAATAATCATTTTCAAGATGTTGGTCACTTGTTCCTGGGTATAAATGAACTCTATTCTTGACTCATTAAGCTCAAACTTATCCTTTATGAAATTTAACTTGATGTTTATATGTGTTGAACACATTTTTTGTGATGATTTCTTGGAAACGTTGGTAGTGCTTTGGTTATCACACCTGACCATCAGTAGAGATAATTATTGATTTTTCATGGGCATACTTCTCTTTTAAAAAAATTCATCCAAAAGCTTACATAACTTACAACCCTTAGAAAAATCTTATCTCCATGAGCATAAAAATATCAAGATGTTTCTTTATTTTTTCATTAAGTTCATTGAAAAATAAATAATTACCTCTATTCAAAATAATATCATTAACATATATGATCACAATAAGATGATTTGAGTTGATTTTCAACAAATATAGGTTGTTTTCTATTGTTCATTTCTTAAAGTGCATATTTTTTTACTTAAGTGTCCAATTTTAATTACCAACCCCAATGGAGTTGATTAAAACCATATATAACCTTCATCAACTTTAAAAAATATCATCCATTATAACTAATAAAAAACCATCAAGTTGATCAATGTATACCTCCTCTTTAATGTCATTATTGAGTAAGGTGGTATTAACATTCATTTGAAAAATACTGAAATTATTTTTTAAGCAATAACAATTATTATATGGTTGGTTTTAATTCATGTAACTGATGTGAATATCTCCTATAAATAAATTCCATTCACCAATGGACCTTGAATAAAATCTTTTCCTTATTCCAAAAAACATCACTTTTATTATTTAACATATTATAAAATATCCACTTCATGCCAATAAAAGTATTCCCTTTCATCTTTGGAACAAGGTCTCAAGTGTTTTTTTATTTGTTTTAGCAAACTATATATGTATGTGATCCACTCCTTATGATGAAGTGCATCTTCCATGCCTTTGGGTTTCACTCTGGATAGCTAATCTTTTTTGTTTTCCTTAACTTCCTTCAAGTTTTCACAAAATTTTCAATATAACCAATGAAATTATTAGGCTTAACATGATTTTGAGTCCCTGTATACATCATTGTCGATTTTCAAACACATTTATTATTACTGTTGTGGGTTAAATCCACATCATTACCTTTTATTTCACCATTATTTTCAAAATATAATGCTTGATGTCCACCATTTCTAGCATGAGTCTCTTAAATATCTTTTTGGATTGTTTTTATTTGCCTAAAACATCATCAAATACTTTTAAATTAAAGTTTTCAAATAATTTATTTTAATGTTTGTTGTAGTATATATAGATTTCTTTATTAGCTATGTGACCAAGGAAGATATATTCATATATATGGTCACAAAATATTTTCAAGCATTATCCCTATTAATTGATTATATATGAGATTCCAAAGACCCTTATGAAGATAATTTTTAGACTCTTTTGATACCACATATCATATAGAGTCATGTTGAGATGAGGTCTCAAGAAACAATGGTTTTGAAGATAAACCATTGCCAAATTATCTTTCCCCAAAAAGTATCAACATGTATCTTTATTTTATAGCATGATTCAGAACAAGTTTACAAGATTCATATTCTTTGGTCTGGAAATTTACTTTTTTATGGATTATATTGTTCGATACTCTATGTTTGATTCCAGGATATTCAATATATGCCTCAAAATATTGAGTCTTATACCCAGTTCCTTATTGGTTCAAATCCACTTAATCACATATCCCATTTTATTTTCAAACAAACTCTAATAACACTAGAATATATCATATGGTTGTGAATTGATTTCCATAAACATCACAAAGTCATTAATGCCGATTCATAGAAAAATGTAATGAAGTTATTATCTCTATTTTTCAATCAATTGGTCATTAACCCACACATATTAGAATGAAAAAATATCAAGTAGTCTTCATATAGTAATTTTAACTCCCTTTTATGGTAGTTAATAATTTTAACCTAACTATATGTATCAAAAGATGATATTTGATCATTCTTTATCTTTGAAAAATTCTATAAAATACTATTTTTTATCAATTTATTTATGTTATTCTTGCCTAAAATGCTACACCTTTGGTGCTATAGAGTGTTCTCATCCTTCATGACCAAAAATCATGAGTTTTATTCACTTATGACTTGAAAAATAATATCAGTTTTTTGTTTAACTTTCATAAAAATGAATCTATAATTATTTGTATTAACAATGCAACCATTCTTATGAAATATCACCTCATTGTTTGTAGACTCTACAGAACCAACAATGACATTCAAAATATAATATCCTTTTAGTATATTTATTTTTCATAGAATTTTAACCATGTTGTTTTTATCTAAATTTATGGCCTTAGTAGTCAAAAATTTAGAATAATTTCTTTCATATATTCAATTATGATACTCCTTAACCATGGTAACATTTTTTATTTTTCCCTCTAATCTATAGTAGGTTTAGAAATTTATTTTCTATTTTTAAATAAGCAGGAAATATATTTTTCCCCATTAATGTAACTAATTCAATATTCTACATGTGTGATGAGACTATGTCAATATCATTGATAAATTAAAGGCTTTTTGAGCCCAAGGATTTTATATTTCTGGTAGTTTAAACACTCTTCAAGATTCTATTATTCCTTCGAGAGCTTTTCATTAGATTTTGAGATTTATTTAATCACCTCCAATGATAACTCATAGTAAAACATAAAAAAAGTAATTATCTTAGTCAACAAACAGTGATTAAAGAATATATATCTCTTCATTCTTTTTTATCATACAAACATTTATGTTGGTCGAAGTGGTTTACTCAAGAGGGGGGTGAATTGAGTACCAATTAAAATTTCTGTATTTAAAAACACTGTCTTAAAGACCCCCAACTAAAATAATAAATTAAACTGTAGTGAATTTATATTAAAGTAGAGGTTCTGTTAGATTCTCAAGGGATTGATTAATTCCCAGTTAATCAATATAGGAGTGTATGATTATCTTTTGAAACTAACTTACTAATCTACACTTAACATAAACACTTGCTAATTTAATTATCAAAGTAACTTTAAAAACAGTATTAGTTTTAAAGTGATTAGCAGCGGAATAAAACTTTGAAAGAGATGGCACAACAAATGTAACCAAGAGGTTCAGTCTCAAGCCGAGACTTAGTCCTCTCAAAAGTTTATATAAAAATGATCCATACCCTGGATCGGGGTTCAACAGTTCACAACTGTCCAGGTCCAAGACCTCTACCATTGTTATTCGTGGGAAACAGTACAACAGCAACCAGCTTTCCAGGTCACACACGACCTCTACCACTGTTATTCGTGGGAAAGAAAGAATGCAAGAATTTGGTAAGGATTTACAAATACTCCAGTTTAAGTACAGGAGACAGTGTATGTGTTAGATACAGCAGATAACACACACTGCTCGAAATAAATAATAATAAATCACAGAACAAGAGATGTAGAGTTTAGAGATGGTTCTAGTGATTTCAGTGTAGCTCTAGACTCCTTTGAATTAGATCAGAAGTGATTCTGAGTCCTCTTCTCGTTTCTGTTTGAGAAACAGAGTGTCGTATGCTCCAGGTTCATAGACAGTGAAAATGTAGTGGTTGAAGTTCTTCATTGTTCTTCTTATATGCACAGAACACTTCTCGAGTATGCTTGATTGTCTATGAGCTTCTCTGTGTTCTTGATGGAACTGGTTTTGCTCTTGATTCTTCTTGTTCTTGTGTTTCTGGTATATTTCATCCACCACACACTTCTCTATTTTTTTTCTGGGCAGCGTAGTCTTCTCGTATTTATCTCACGGGCAACAGGGGACAGAAAAGATTTCCTTTCTGCAGGTACGAGGTACGGGTTCCTGACATCCGACAACCTTTATCAGATATTTGACAAATCATTAAAAATGTACATGATGTGACCGTTAGATAGATTAAATATAGGAAATAAAGAAATTCAAACAGTGAGTCGAGTGATCGGTAGGTAATCAGCATCGGTAGCTTGGACATCGGTAGCTCAATGTCATTAGTTGCTTTGACTCTATCGGTGGCTCTATGCGTCGGTTGGTACATGCTTGTATCGGTGACTTTGTTTATTGGTAGCTCAATGCGTCGGTAGCTTCATGCGTCGGTAACTCCATGCGTCGGTAGCTCCATGCATCGGTAGCTCCATGCGTCGGTATCGGTAGCTGTGAGTCTGTCAGTAGCTTTATCCATCAGTGACTCTTATTCCATCGGTAGCTATTTATACTTACACCGGTAGCTCTATGTTTGTATCGATAGCTGTCTGTAAATCAGTAGCTTACATTTATAAGTACATCGGTAGCTCTGTGTTAAGTATATCGGTGACTCTGTCTGTCGGTAGACTAAGTCTATCGGTAGACTGGGTACCGGTAGCTCTTTATCAGTAGCTATAGGCAGATTACTTATCTGTTTTATGCAGAACACATCCGATTGTGTTAGAATTAATTTATAACTTGTATGAACATGGATAAATGAGGATTAACATATTCCAAAGACTATTTTAAAAATTATTATTGGTTTGATCACAGATTTGAAAGAATTAAAGTATAGATCAATGATACTTAAGAATATCATAGAGAATGAAAACATAATTGGGATTTTCAACACATATGAATACATGATTGAGATTATCAAAACAGGTGAGGTCAAAAATCTCCCCCTTTTTGATAATCACAATTTATGATATGGGCATTTAACATAGTGAAAATATAATAGTAAAGAGTATAATATTGAAAACAATTTTCTCAGAGAAAACAGCATCAGAGATAATAGAAATAGTATGATATAGACATAAGTTATCAGAGGTAACAATCATAAGGTACCGAAGGTAAAAAGAAACATAATAATATCAGAGATAAAATTGAAAAGAAGGTTATTTTTCTCCATTGAAAATATTTCTCATTCTCTCATTTTGTTCTCCCCCTTTGTGATAATCAAAAAGTGGGAAAGCATATATATATATATATAGGAGACAAATAACACATGAGAAGTAAAAGGATTTCTTCTGTATTATAGTAGTCAGAAAGTACAGAAACAGAATACAAATGAATTCCTATCAAAAATCCTGGCCACTGGATCAATCCACATCTTCAACGTGAGATTTTCCTTTGGGATCAGAAGAAGTTTCGGGTGGTGAGGATGCAGGTGAAGGTTTTGGAATGCCAGAAATGATCAAAGGAGGCTGAGCTACTGACACAGAGTCAGGCCTGTAGGTTGAAGATCTTTGGGTGATCATTGGTGTGAGGCTTCGAATAGCTTGAGCAGGAGTCAGCTGGACTGTGGAAGCAGCTGAGGCAGAAGCAGGCAAAGCAGGAGGTACAATGACTGGTCTGGCATCAACAAGCAAGAAGGGTAGCAACAGATTTCTAAAATCCATAATAATTCCTCATCCTCTTTCCATAGTAGAGATGAAATCATCTTTGTTCTCCATGAATTTCTCCAAGGTAGGAGTCAATTGTCTTAGTTGGCTCACTTGTTCTCTAAAAGCTTGAGTTACTGGAGGGAGCTTCATGTTTTCCAATATCAGCTTGAAGTGGTGATCGAGTTGATGCTTGGTGAAAATTCTGGTGAAGTAGTAGTCCACTTTTCTCTTTATGGCTTCCTGAGAGGCAGAGGCTTCTCTCATATAATCTTGAACAATCTTCATTATTTCTCTAGAAGAATCTCTTGTAGAAAGCACCACCCGGCTCAACTCTGATGAGTCCACAGAGCCACTGGTTGAAATAGAACCAATCTCCTCCTTCAACATTGCTCGAACTAGATTCAGGTCAACTAAAAGTTTGGATGTGAGAGGGCCAAGAGAGAAGGAAACAGTTTCTTTGAAACTCTTAGACAAACTAATGATTAGGCTTTGAACTTAAGAGTCCTGTAATTGAACGTGATCCTTCACTGAAGTTTTGAAACTTTCAAACACCGAGACAAACTGGCTTACTACACTCTTCACATAAGCTAGGTCCTTGTAAGCTTGAGACTTGGAGCTCATATAAGAATCCAAAGCAGCAACTGATGTCTTGAGAGCTTCAAGATCTGCTTAGATTCTAGAAGACTGAGTCTGGCACTCTTTCACTTCTTCCATAAGCTCAGACACAAAAGAAGATAAATTACAAGCCAGAGATAGCTCTAAGGATCTCTCTAACATTTGCATTTCTTCATTAAAACTTTGCTTCATCTCAGCAACTGATGCACTGAATGATTCTTTCAGCTCATTCTTCATGGATTCAAGATCAAATTTAGAGACAAAATCATTAGGGACAACTGCAGCAGATCCCCTTGCTGAGGCCAAACTAACTACAGAATCAGTCATTATTGATTGAATTGAGGATGAAAGGGAGGTTTCCATTAACTTCACTTCTTCAACAAAACTGGTTTTGAGGTCCTCTTTCAGCTTATTCAGATCATGAAATCTGACCACATCATCTGGAAACAATTCAGAAGCAAGATCATAATTGGTCTTCGGTCTATTCACAGACATCTCATTATCAGAATCCGGATAATCCAATCCACAGACTATAAACCCTGGGTCTTCTACCCAGTCTCCAAGCTCAACAGCTACTGTAACATTTCCAAGAACAGATTGATGCTCCCCCTCAATGGGTGCATTCCCATGTATCACAACAGCATTCAGTGCTGGATTCTCTTCATCAGAATCTTCTACTACAAGTTCCATCGGTGCAGCATCTAGAAGATCTTCTGATACAGGTACAGCTTCTTCTGTATCTCTTTCTACTTCAGCAGTCGGCATAGCTGAGCTTCCAATCAAAGGACTCATACTTAGACTACCAGAAACAGACGATTCAGATACATTTTCCTTTTCCTCTTCTTCTTGGTGAGGTACAGACTGGTCTTCCTCATAAGTAGACAAAATTTCCTCTACCTTTCCTTTCCTAGAATAAACCAATTCTGCAACAGGACTTGGGGGCAAGTCTGGATCTCCTCCAACATCCATGGGAGTTTCTTCTTCTTCTTCTTCTGTTTCATCACTATAAACAGGTTCCTCTTCATCAGGTCTCAGACTTGGATCTCTCATATCCTTTGGTCTTGAGGGATGATCCACAGGATTAAACCTATCATATATCTTCTGATCATCACTGACCCATTCTCCCTTCCATGGGTTCCAGTTAATTTTCATGTACTTAAAAACAGTCGAGGTGATGCAGAAATTGTTCCTGACTACAACTGTCTCATCCTGAGACTCAGCTATTCCTTTCACTTTTATCATTACTGAAATCAGCTTGGCAAAGAATAAAGCATTAGTCTTTGACTTTGGTCTAATCATGTCTTCCATTTGAAGCATTAACAATCTGCACAGATTGATTTTCACACCATGTCTTAGCAGATGAAGAAGATAGATATCTTGATATCTCAGATTTGCAAAATCTCCTCGCCTCGGTATCAACACATGCTGAACAAACTTGAAGAGCAGTCGATTCTCTCCATCCATTTCAGTAGCAACCACTTGCCTTTGATTCCCATTACCGGTCAGCTCTTTTAAGGCGGTTTCATAATCAAAGATGTCACTGCTAGGTGGCATTGCTCTTTATACATACCCAGAGACACCTTCATGTGGTACTTTTAAACACTCAGCCCACTCTACTGAAGAAAAAGACATCTCTTTTCCATTTAAAAAAGAGCTTACCCGATTCTCATTTTCAGACTTCTCGAAGGTTACAAACTCGTAGAACTGTTTTACCAACTTCGGGTAGTATGGGCCATTGTTATTCGAGAAACAATCCACCCATTTCTGGTCCTCCAGAATCTTGAGTACTAATGATTTGCTAGGCAATAGCCATTCCACGCACAGTTCCTTCTCGATTACTATGTCTCTATTCTGTAAGTGAGGATTCACTGGTCGCCTTCCCGATCTAGTTCTGACTTCACTAACATTGGCTTTATGCTGTGTCTTCTGCTTCTTAGCTTTTGGTTCTACACTTTCATCTCTGACGATAGGAAGCTTAGTTTTTTCCATCGCGGGTTTAGGGTTCTTGGTCGATTTGGGAGCTAAGGTTCGAAGGTGAGAGATTTTGAGCTCGGTGAGGTAGGAAGTGGCTTAGACTTAGTTTTATCATTTAGGAATTCCAAATACGAATAAAGTAAAATAACAACAACAAAAATATATATATATATATAACGATTCATATTCTTGGCGGCAGACAGAAGTTTTTTAAATTAATTGCATCGGTGAGAGTTAATCATCGGTGAAAAAAAAATCGGTGAGAATTGTACATCGGTGAGAGTTTCACATCGGTGAGGATTTTCACATCGGTGAGGATTTTCACATCGGTGAGGATTTTCACATCGGTGAGAATTTTCACATCAGTGAGAATTGATCATCGGTGAGAATTTATCATCAGTGAGAATTGATCATCTCCATCTCGTGCCTAATGTAACTTAACCTATCAGAACTTAAAGGTTTAGTGAAAATATCAGCCAATTGATGTTCAGTGCCAATAAATTCAAGAGAAATATCACCTTTTTGATAGTGATCTCTTAGGAAATGGTGTCTTACATCTATGTGTTTGGTTCTAGAGTGAGATACATGATTCTTAGAGATGTTTATTGCACTGGTGTTATCACAGTTGATTGAAACATGTTTAAAAACATATCCATAGTCCAAAAGAGTGTGTTTCATCCACAGAATTTGTGCACAGCAACTACCAGCAGCTATATATTCTGCTTCGGCAGTAGATAATGCAACTGAGTTCTGTTTCTTACTACACCAAGAAACTAAGGATTTTCCAAGAAAATGACATGTTCTTGATGTGCTTTTTCTATCTAACTTACAACCAGCAAAGTCAGCATCTGAATAACTCATTAACTCAAAGGATTTTCCTTTTGGGTAAAACAAACCTAAGTTAACCGTGTGTTTGAGATATTTAAAAATTCTTTTAACAGCAAGCAAATGAGATTCTTTTGGATTAGCTTGAAATCTAGCACACATACATACACTAAACATAATATCAGGTCGACTAGCAGTAAGATAAAGTAAACTACCAATCATACCTCTGTAATTTGTTTGATCAACTTGTTTCCCAGTTTCATCTGCGTCCAATTTACAGGTAGTACTCATAGGAGTTTCACTTTCCTTGATACTATCCAGACCAAAACGTTTTAAAAGATCCTTTGTATATTTACTTTGATTAAAAATAATACCATTTTCATTTTGAAATACTTGAAATCCAAGAAAGTACTTAAGCTCTCCCATTAAGCTCATTTCAAATTCATTTTGCATACTTTTTGAAAAATCAGTACATAAAGAGTTTTTAGAAGATCCAAAAATAATATCATCAACATATATTTGTACAACTAAAACATCTTTAGAAATTCTTTTAATGAAAAGAGTTGGATCAGCAATCCCTTTAGTAAAACCTTTTGAAATAAGGAAATTGCTAAGTCTATCATACCAAGCTCTTGGAGCTTGTTTTAAACCATACAAAGCTTTAGAAAGTTTAAAAACTTGATTTTGAAAATGGGGGTTAGTAAATCCAGGTGGTTGTTCTACAAAAAAATCTTCAATTATAAAACCATTTAGAAATGCACTTTTCACATCCATTTGATATAACTTGAAATCCAGATGTGCAGCATATGCAAGTAAGATCCTAATGGATCCTAGTCTAGCTACAGGTGCAAAAGTTTCCTCATAGTCTATACCTTCTTCTTGACTATATCCTTGTGCAACTAGTCTAGCTTTGTTTCTAACTATATTTCCAGATTCATCTACTTTATTTCTAAAAACCCATTTTGTGCCTATTTTCAAGGTGTCCTTAGGTCTGTCAACTAATTCTCAGACTTTGTTTCTTTCAAACTGATTTAATTCTTCCTGCATAGCCATTACCCAGAATTCATCATTGATAGCATCATTGATATTTTTGGGTTCTAGCTGTGAAAGAAAAGCTTGATGTTCAACCTGGTATCTTAGAGAAGCTCTAGTTTGTGTTCCTCTATCAAGATTACCAACAACAGCTTCTAAAGGATGATTCTTTAGAATCCTCGTTGATCTGGTAAAGGTTGGACTAGAAATTTCAGGTTCATCTATAGGTTCGGTTTCAACAGAAGCAGATTCTGGAAAAAGTCCAGAACTGGATGTTTTGATAACAGGTTCTTTAGATTTATCATTAATGTCCAGAACAGATAAGTCTTATTCAATATTTTCAAGAGAGGTTTTAGACTCATGTGGATCAGTTTCATCGAACTTTATGTGAACAGATTCTTCCACACATTTAGTTTTCTTATTGAATACTCTATAGGCTTTACTTGAAATAGAGTAACCCAGAAAAATTCCTTCATCACTTTTGGAAGCAAACTTATCCAGATTATCTTTAGTATTCAGAATAAATACTTTGCAACCAAAAACTTTAAAGTAATTAACCTTAGGCTTTCTATTGTTCCACAATTCATAAGGGGTTTTCTTAAGAACAGGTCTAATTAAGACTCTATTAATGACATAACAAGCTGTATTTACAGCTTCAGCCCAAAAATAAATAGGCAGGTCATATTCATTGAGCATGGTTCTAGCAATTTCTTCAAGGGTTCGGTTTCTTCTTTCTACTACACCATTCTGTTGGGGTGTTCTAGGGGCAGAAAAGTTATGAGTATAGCCATTGTGTGAGCAATAAGATTCAAAATCTTGATTTTCAAACTCACGACCATGATCACTCCTCAAAGTTTTAATCTTAAGTCCACTAAGGATCTCTACAGATTTAGAGTATTTAACAAAAGAAGAACAAGCTTCACTTTTGTGAGCTAGAAAATATACCCAAGTATATCTAGAAAAATCATCTACAAGAACATAAACATAGTGCTTCCCATTTAAACTAGAAACTCTTGATGGTCCAAACAAATCCATGTGAACCAATTCAAGTGGTTGAGAAGTCGAAACTTCTTTCTTTGATTTCAAAGAAACTTTGTGTTGTTTTCCCTTTTGACAGGGGTTACACACTCTATCATTTGGGAATTCTAATTTAGGTAGGTCTCTAACTAGGTTTCTTCTAGAGAGTTTTCTAAGTGAGTGAATGTTGAAATGTCCCAATCTTCTGTGCCATATCCAAGATTCTTTATGAAAAGCATTCAAAAAAGTAATATTCTGCTTAGCTAAAGAATTTAGATTAACAGCATAAACATTTTCATTTCTTAAGGCAGAAAATACCAAAACATTCTTAGAATTAAAAACTTTGCAGGAATCATTTTCAAATTTAACATGAAAACCATCATCACATAACTGAGAAATACTTAATAAATTGTATTTAAGGCCATCAACAAATAAAACTTTAGAAATCAAAATTGAATCAGTGTTACCAATCTGGCCAAGGCCGATGATTTTTCCTCTTGAATTATCACCAAATGTGACAAAGCCTCCATCAACTTTTATTAAACTCTTAAAACAAGAATAATCTCCAGTCATGTGCCTTGAGCACCCACTGTCTAAATACCAGGTCTCTTTACAGGAGCTCTTTAAGCAGGTTCCCTACAAAACAGATTCAGATGGGAGATGATTTTGGTACCTAGATTTTCTTGGGTCCAGACAGGTTAGCCAATAACATTTTAGGTACCCATATTTGTCTAATGGGTCTTATATAATTTGTAGAATTGACATGCTTTGAAAGATAAACTTTATTAGATCCATAGCTATGTATATAACTGGTTGAAACATATGAAGTTCCAGAATTACCTTCATTCTGTCCAGATTTAGAAATGAATCTAGTTTTGGAAATATTTGTTTGTCCAGGTTGGTATCCTATACCAGTAGTATATTTAGGTGCTATTTGCTTTCCTAGCATCTGTGTTAGTGTATTTTTGCCATTGGTGAACTTCTCTAAGTCTTTCTTGAGTTGCTCATTAGATAGTTTCAGTTCAGTGTTTTCTTTTAACAGTTGAGCATTTTTCTCTTTTTCAATAGTGAGTTCGGTTTTAACTGTAGTGGTAAGAGCATGTTGTTTCTTTAATGACTTGTATTTATCCTTAAGTTCATTACATGTCTCTTCCAGAATATCACAGTACTCAAACAATTCATTTTTAGACATTGTTCCAGAATCAGAATCAGATTCTGCATTATCTCCAGAGTAATAATTTAAAGCAGGAGTTTCAGCAGTTACCTGAGAAGTGTTTGTCATAAAGCACATGTTTGCCTTATTTTTGTGTTCAGTTTCAGAGCCTTCAGATTCAGTAGATCTATCCTTAGAAGCACTCCAAGTAGACTTCATGTCTTTCTTAAACTTATTGTCCTTATATTCATATTTCTATTTATACTTCAGCTTTGGACAGTCGGCTTTAATGTGTCCTTTTCTCTTGCACTCATAACAGACAACATCATCTGATTTGTCATTCTTCTTCCAATCCTTTTTCCATTTACCTTGGTGATCATACTTATCCTCATAATTTTTTTTTCTGAAGAACTTCTTTTTCCTATAAAATTTCTTAAATCTTTTAGCAATGTGAGCCATCTCAGCATCACTGTCAGAATCACTTTCACTGTCTTCACAGCTTGAACTTTCAACTACAGCTTGAAGCTTTTCTTTGTCCTTATTCTTTGAAGTTGAAGATTTGAAAGCGACAGACTTTCTTGGAGGTTCATTTTCTTCCTCTTTATTCACTTTAAGCTCTTCTTCATACATCATCAGCTTGCCAATTAGTTCCTTGACAGGTAGAGCAGCAATGTCACATGATTCTCTGATTGAGACAGATGTGCCTCTCCATCTATCAGGTAGACATCTCAAAATTCTCATAATTTGTTCCTTCGATGAGACATCCTTTCCCAACGAGATCATTATATTGATAATTTCATTGAACCTGAGATACATGTCAGAAATGGGTTCGTCAGGCTTCATTTTAAAATTATCATACTTGATAGTATAAGTGTTCAATCTCATTTCTTTAACATTCGTTGTTCCTTCATGAGAAACAGCTAAGGTATCCCAAATTTCATATGCAGTTTTACAAGAAGAAATTCTATTAAACTCTTCATCTCCTAGAGTACAGTACAAGGCATTCATAGCTTTACAGTTGTTATTGTAAGCATTCTTTATAGGTTCATCCCAAGTAGATCTAGCAGTAGTAGGAATTTTGTATTCTGATTCAATAGCAGTCCAAATATCAAAACCTATGCTTTCTAGATGAATTTTCATTTTCAGTTTCCACTGAGCATAATTAGTTCCATTGAAGAAAGGTGGCCGGTTAGTAGCAGCACCCTCAAGTCTATTGTCCATGATGAGAAAATTTTAAAGAGATAAAAATTTAGATATAACAGAAATTTTAAGAACTTTAAAATACAACTACAATCACAGTTCAAAAGCAGAGTACTTTTAGAAAGTATTTGAAATCCTCTGATACCAAGTGTTGGTCGGAGTGGTTTACTCAAGAGGGGGGTGAATTGAGTACCAATTAAAATTTCTGTATTTAAAAACACTGTCTTAAAGACCCCCAACTAAAATAATAAATTAAACTGTAGTGAATTTATATTAAAGTAGAGGTTCTGTTAGATTCTCAAGGGATTGATTAATTCCCAGTTAATCAATACAGGAGTGTATGATTATCTTTTGAAACTAACTTACTAATCTACACTTAACATAAACACTTGCTAATTTAATTATCAAAGTAACTTTAAAAACAGTATTAGTTTTAAAGTGATTAGCAGCGGAATAAAACTTTGAAAGAGATGGCACAACAAATGTAACCAAGAGGTTCAGTCTCAAGCCGAGACTTAGTCCTCTAAAAAGTTTATATAAAAATGATCCACACCCTGGATCGGGGTTCAACAGTTTACAACTGTCCAGGTCCAAGACCTCTACCACTGTTATTCGTGGGAAACAGTACAACAGCAACCAGCTGTCCAGGTCACACACGACCTCTACCACTGTTATTCGTGGGAAAGAAAGAATGCAAGAATTTGGTAAGGATTTACAAATCCTCCAGTTTAAGTACAGGAGACAGTGTATGTGTTAGATATAGTAGATAACACACACTACTCGAAATAAATAATAATAAATCACAGAACAAGAGATGTAGAGTTTAGAGATGGTTCTGGTGATTTCAGTGTAGCTCTGGACTCCTTTGAATTCGATCAGAAGTGAGTCTGAGTCCTCTTCTCGTTTCTGTTTGAGAAACAGAGTTTCGTATGCTCCAGGTTCATAGATAGTGAAAATTTAGTGGTTGAAGTTCTTCAGTGTTCTTCTTATATGCACAGAACACTTCTCGAGTATACATGATTGTCTATGAGCTTCTCTGTGTTCTTGATGGAACTGGTTTTGCTCTTGATTCTTCTTGTTCTTGTGTTTCTGGTATATTTCATCCACCACACACTTCTCTATTTTTTTTGGGCAGCGTAGTCTTCTCGTATTTATCTCACGGGCAACAGGGGACAGAAAAGATTTCCTTTCTGCAGGTACGAGGTACGGGTTCCTGACATCCGACAACCTTTATCAGATATTTGACAAATCATTAAAAATGTACATGATATGACTGTTAGATAGATTAAATATAGGAAATAAAGAAATTCAAACAGTGAGTCGAGTGATCGGTAGGTAATCAGCATCGGTAGCTTGGACATCGGTAGATCAATGTCATTAGTTGCTTTGACTCTATCGGTGGCTCTATGCGTCGGTTGGTACATGATTGTATCGGTGACTTTGTTTATCGGTAGCTCAATGCGTTGGTAGCTTCATGCGTCGGTAACTCCATGCGTCGGTAGCTCCATGCATCGGTAGCTCCATGCGTCGGTATCGGTAGCTGTGAGTTTGTCAGTAGCTTCGTCCATCGGTGACTCTTATTCCATCGGTAGCTATTTATACTTACACCGGTAGCTCTATGTTTGTATCGGTAGCTGTCTGTAAGTCAGTAGCTTACATTTATAAGTACATCGGTAGCTCTGTGTTAAGTATATCGGTGAATCTGTCTGTCGGTAGACTAAGTCTATCGGTAGACTGGGTACCGGTAGCTCTTTATCAGTAGCTATAGGCAGATTACTTATCTGTTTTATGCAGAACACATCCGATTGTGTTAGAATTAATTTATAACTTGTATGAACATGGATAAATGAGGATTAACATATTCCAAAGAATATTTTAAAAATTATTATTGGTTTGATCACAGATTTGAAAGAATTAAAGTATAGATCAATGATACTTAAGAATATCATAGAGAATGAAAACATAATTGGGATTTTCAACACATATGAATACATGATTGAGATTATCAAAACAAGTGAGGTCAACAATTTATATCATTGATAATCTTACTTTATTTTACAAGAAATACATTCAAGTATTATACTTCATCATTAAGATTAACTTCTTCTATAATTGTGACTCAAATTCACGTGTGAAATATACCATCCTTAGTGATTCATTATCCTTCTCTAACTTTGAATAGAATCTTAATTCACATTTTAATTTTGAATTATATCATGTATTACCTTTCTATTTCTTCCTATTTATCACTATACTCCTCTTCATCACAAGATGAATCTTCATTCTTTTTCAATTAGTTCAAGATCACACATTTACCTTTATCTTCGTATCTTTATTGATTTAAATAATTGTCATCATTGTAATACCTTAATTTTTTATTGGATAAGATATTTTTCCTTAGATAATATATTTTTCTGATTGGTTAGTGATCCCATCTATCATTTCTATTATAAAAATGACTTTCATTATGTTTAATAACATCTTGATATTTTTCTTTTTAAAATACCACTTCAGGGTTTCTTCTATAGTATCATCATTATGGATATTTATTAGACAATTAGTCATAAAGTTTCTAACTTTCCCATAGGTTAAATATTGGAGATAAATATTCCCTTTTTTAGTTCCCTTTTCCCATCTTAAAGTCTCTTAACAATAATGGTAAGACATCATCATAAATTACACTACTTTTTATTCATCAAATATCTTGTGGTATACCTTCTAAGGGTCACTTGTTTTCTATTTATTGAGATTTTTAAGGCCATTTCCTTATCACTCTTGGTATTCTTATTCAAGGATAAACCTCTACACATTTTATAGGAGATAATGGTATTATAAATCCTAGATAATATAAATTTATCAAGTTTTTCTTGTTAAACACAAAAAAAATAACATTGAACTTTTAAAAAATACCCTAGAAAAAATTCTTGAAAACCATAGATTCCATTAATAGTTTGTCTTTGTAACCTTGTATTATGCTAATAATGTCATTTAAATGGGTGAAAAACTCACAAATGAACTTTTTTTCTTCCTTCCATTGGTCCTAAAATTGAGATCTATAAATTTTAAATCTTAATTCTTTGCATGTGTGTCGCCTTTATAGATGGCATGGACTTTATCAGATATAGATTTGGTGGATTTTTAGTCCAATATATTTGTTAATTTTTTCATGTAAATGAATAAAAAGTTCATTTATAGTCTACCAATATAATTTAATGTTCATATAGTAAGTTTAAGATAGAGTTTTAATTTCTCCTTATAATGTAAATACATTAAGCATGATTTTTATAATGAAAATATCCAAATAAAGATGATAGGGAATCATTCACTCTTTACATAAGTGAAAATTTACACCATTGAACATAAGAATACCTTTTCTATTTATAGAACCCATATTGTCTAAGGAAAATGTAGGCTAACATCTTAAATTAATGGAATGGATGGATCCTCAAAAGCAAACCTCACTCTGATGCAAATTATAGTGACCTTGGGATCATCCTAAGAAATGATAGGAGTGGTGAATCAATGCCCTTTATTCAATATTTTATTTAAAAACATAATGGATAGTAGTTCTATCATGGTCATTCAATATAAGATGAATATAAATGATCCCTACATAAAATTTAACTTATTACCAAGGTTATTTTTCATAGTGGCAATTAATCATTATATTAGGTTCTCTATTTTCATTGTTGTGCCAACCATGGAATTAGAGTAAAGATATTTTCATGGGATATAGTGCTTGTGAAAAAAATTCACCAAGTGCAATGGCCATTGCTTGACTATAGCTAGAGAAAAGTAAAACTCTAATTATCTTAATTATTTCTGTAAAAAATATTAATTTTTAATATCTATAAAATAATATTTTTTATTTTTTATTAATTGTTAAGTATTAATTTTTAATAATGAATATTTATTATTTATTATTTATTATTTATTAATTGATAACAATTAATTAATACTTATTAATTGTGTATTATTAATTATTAATAATTTATTATAGAATTGTTAACTATTTGTAACTATTATATATTATATATTATATATTTATTATTTAATTTTATATTTTTATTATTTATTCATGATAATGTTGAAGGAAACACTCCCAGATGATCATGGGAGGAGCCCTACTGAAGATCAATCCTTTACAGATGTTGTTATTGGTAGATCATTAAAGCCTTGTGAATCACGGGTTGATCTAGATTTCTACCTCAAGCAAAAAAATGTCATAGGGGTTACTCGATGATTTTATTTTCACTAAAAGAGGTAGATATTATTTCTTTGGACCGTTGTTTTTTCTTGTTAAAAAATTTATTACATGTATTCCTTCACTGAATTTCATAATAAATTCCCTAGAATTAATCAGTTTCATCGAGTTTCATATCATTCTTATAAACTCTTCGAATGCTATTTTTTGTTTTTCATATGAGAATGATTTTTATCAATTTTGGATGATGAGTTCTTCAGTTTTTGTTGGTTTCTCTGTGAATGTCTTGAAATAACTATTGGATTTAAATATTGAATCTAAACCACCCATTTTCCATATTATCTATTCCTATACTTATTGGGAAACTAATCAAGATTGACTATACAGTAAAAAAATCATACTATTACCACCTTAGATAGAATTTTTATGGAACTTGATATCTATAAATACTTACCATCTCTAATATAGATCCAAAATAGTGGTATAGGTTTTTTTATAGGTTAATTATGAAAATTCCCCAGTCTACTGTAACAGATTTTGTAAGATTGGGAACTCTATATCTGGTTGTGGTGTAAAGGATTTATCTTCTCATACTTTAATTAGGAAACAACATAATTGGATTGATAAGGAAAATTAGATAATGAATTACAAATTAAATAAGGGGACTGAAGTTAGACCCCCTTAGATTGAGGATTATCGTACAACTCTAAATACAAGATATTGTAGTGATTTTAGAAAATCTATTAATTCTACACTATCTGATCCACCTCCTATGGATTCTAGTCCCAAGACCCCTATAACCTAGGTTATCTCTGGGGAGTACAGGGTAAGATCTAATCCTACCAAGTAGCCATTTAATGACACCTAACTTATTACTGTTACCTCTTGATTTTCTACCTCCACTCAGGACATAGTATTGGAGATTCACTCTAGATCTGGTGAATCCAACAAAGATACACATGAACAGTTATTCCAAATAGAGGATGATTTATTGCTCTAGAGTTCTGAAAAGTGTAAGAATACAATTTTTTCTAATATGGATTTATCCCTCTACACCCTTGAAAGACTTGAAAATGTATTGATTATTATAAATAGGGGAGAACCATTATCATTATATCCTTCATGATATTATTAAAGAAAAAAACATACATCCCCATCCAGAAGTTTATGAGTACCCTTATTCACAATCTAATAAAGATTATCTATAAAATCATAATAATCTTAAAAACTACACTCATCTTATTAAGTAAGGATTTAAGGAATAATTATATACCTAGGACGTGGATAAAAAAAGGAATTTTGAAAAATATATTAATAGGGAGATAACTGTGGATGATTAACTATATATTAGAGAGCATATGTTTGATAGAGTTGAATCTATACTTCAAAAATTAATGGTTTTAATTATCGTCACCTACCATGATAATAGATAACATGGGTGTTAAAGACAACATATATGTTAAAGTGAAGATAATGACTTTTCGTTCTTCGAATATATTTTCATAAACTACTACTGCATTTGTGATTCTTTTATTCCATATAGTTTATATTTTACTGAAGATAAGTTTCTCCATCACTCACTTGGTTTTGTTACTATAATTTACCCAATGATTTTCTATGACAAATTGTTAAAATCAAAAATTCCCCTCTTGATCACAAGTGATAAAGGATAGTGATACAAACTCAAATGTTCATACAAAAATTTCATGTTCTCATGGTTGTACATTCAATAAAGAGAAAGGACTATAGTTGGATGAAATCCATGATGGAATCATAGAGGCCTTTATATTTTTATGTATTTAATATTAAGATAGATGATTCTTCAGGATGGAATTCCTATTATTACTCTATGGATTTCAATAAGTTGTTGGGGGATATTGGTGATTTTTCAGTTTAAGTGTGAAAGATTATGGGGGATTATAGTAATTTTTTTCAAACAAGTACATCTATTATATTTAATTCTTAAATTTAAAGAAAATTCCAAGTAACTAGTATATTAGGATTGCATGATTGGAAACTAAAATTATAGAAAAGGATGATTGTATTTACAGTAGGTCCATAATGAAAGTTTCATAATTAGTGGTTGGTTTTTCTTTTAAGTTGGAATAAAATTCTTCATCTGTTACTCCATTCATAATTCATAATTCATAATTACTAATTCATAATTAATAATTCATAATTCATAATTCATAATTCATAATTCATAATTCATAATTCATAATTCATAATTAATAATTCATAATTCATAATTCATAATTCATAATTCATAATTCATAATTCATAATTCATAATTCATGATTCATAATTCATAATTCATAATTCATAATTCATAATTCATAATTCATAATTCATAATTCATAATTCATAATTCATAATTCATAATTCATAATTCATAATTCATACTGCATAATCCATAATTCATAATTCATAATTCATAATTATTAATTCGTAATTCCTAATTCATAATTCCTAATTCATAATTCATAATTCATAATTCATAATTCATAATTAATAATTAATAATTCATAATCCATTATTCATAATTAATAATTCATAATTCATAATTCATAATTCATAATTCGTAATTCATAATTCATAATTCATAATTCATAATTCATAATTCATAATTCATAATTCATAATTCATAATTCATAATTCATAATTCATAATTCATAATTCATAATTCATAATTCATAATTCATAATTCATAATTCATAATTCATAATTCATAATTCATAATTCATAATTCATAATTCATAATTCATAATTCGTAATTCGTAATTCGTAATTCATAATTTATAATTCATAATTAATAATTACTGATTAATAATTACATAATTAATAATTTATAAATCATAACTTCTAATTAATAATTAATAACTAATTATTACATTATTAATAGTGACCAATTAATAATCAGTAATTTTCAATTTATAATTACATAATTAATATTATATATTTAATATTTAATATTTAATATTTAATATTTATAAATTTATAATTATTAATTTGTAAATTTGAATTATTAATTAATAATTAATAAGGAATATTTAATAGTTAATAATTATTAATTATTGGAACCAAAGCTTATTTCATTGGATTTATTTCTATTTAAAAGTTGTTGTCAATTGGAGGAATTCTGGAATTCTAGAAATTATTTGAGTAATAAAGCCTCCTTGAGTGTGTAATTATTACTTCATCTCGTAATACTTCGGGTGGAATTGAATTTTTTAAAGGAAATAATCTTCCCTATGAGCATAAGACTTCCCTTCAGTCTAGAATTATGAGAATTGACAAAGTCCATAAGTTTCCCTGTGTGTGTAAGGCTTGTGTTATTTTATAAGACTTTATGTTGACTTAAATTGTGGCTAAGGATATAAGTTTCCTAATGGGTGTAACACTTTATATAGACTTAATAATAAATTTATAAGGGAAATTCAGACTGTGTTTGACTTTTCTTCATTTCTTAAGGCTTTTGGTTCTATTTTTTAGGGATTTATGTATTTCTATAATACATAGGGTGTTTTACTATGAATTTGTGAAATTATATAAGAATTGGTTGGATTTGGAAACAATTTTGAGTTTTTTAAGGTTTTTTCTTGTATTTGTAAGACTTTAGTGGATTTCGTATGACCTGCCTAAATTTCATAAGACTCTAATCTAGATTTCATAAGACTAATCCATGAAGCATGTAATGATTTTATGGTTTTTTAATACTTTATTGGATTTTTTAAAACTTTCATGAAGTTCATAATACATTCATTTGGATCTCACATATCTTATATATAAATGTGTGAGAGTCATTTTAGTTGTCATTTTTGAAAAATTCTTGTCATGGTGGAAGTGTTTGAGTTATTATTTGGATGGTTTTTTGTAGTTTCATATTATTATTTCAGTGATCATATGATGATGGAGAAGATCATATGGGGATTAAAAGAGGATTATGCTATAATATTATTTGTCATTTAAAATGAACGAATTGTGAAAATTCACCCCTTAACTAGAATCACTTCCCAATTTAGTGTATTTTCACCTAGTTCTACATGAATGGGAATGTTATTATTCATGTATGACAATTAATAATTTGGTTAATAAATAATAAGGAAACCCATAGGTTTTTTTAAATAATTGAATACCATAATTTATGAAAATGATTCCAAGGATTATGAGATATTTAAAAAATAAGGATTATCTGGTACCATCTTTATGGAATTTTAAAATTCAAAATATTGAAATTATCAAGCAAAAAATAAAATATAGAATTATGTTGATGCTTTCACGGAGTTTCCATATCAAAAATATGATAAAATGTCTTAGAAAAAAAATCATGGAATAAATTGAGAATAAAAAGAGAGAGGTCATCATTACTGTTATAAAACAAATATATAAAGAAAATATTTACAAGTTATAAAGGAGGGAGAAAGGAACACACATGAATATTGGGAGTCAAAGAAGAAAAAGGAAAGAGAATGATAACACCCTCACTGGATTGGTTTTCATAATTTTTTCCTAAAAATATTGTATGTAACTTGTGTGTTGCATATTTTATACATAACACTTGACCCAAATTATCATTGAGAGGTCAAGAAGAGGAAGAGTTCCTAGTATTGGTAGTGTGTTTTTCATTAAATCTTGTAATACCTACATTGTAAATTATTACCTCCTAGTACATCGATACACTATGTGAATATTCTCATTGGACTATCCCTTTGTGGTTAACCAAGTAAGAAACTTGTGTCTTTGCATGCACTTTCATTATCTAGAATGTGTGTGTGCTTGTGAAGAATGAAAATTCAGTTTTTTCTTACTAACATAAGGAAAATATCTTTTAGAGTAAAAGGAAAATTTAACACATTATTCACCCCCACCAACCTCTTAGGTTATATTAGTCTTTTGGTTTCAATAGGTTGTATCAAAGTCATAGGTTTTGGGCACTGAATATGTTATCTTGAGCCTCGATTTATGGAGAATACAATGAATTCAAAAGGAGTTACTTTATTCGATGGTTGTAATTACTAAATCTGGAAGAGTATAATGAGATATCACCTATGGTCTGTTGAACATGAATAATTCTATAATTCATTTCATAAAATATATCTTAGTGATTCTTTATAGTTATATATGATTGGAAGGAGATATGAATTTTATTGATGTTGATGATACAACCAAATATTATTTATTTGGTGAACTATCAAGAAAGATATACATGAAAGTAATGTGTTTCACTACTACAAAGCCTATGTGGGATCAGTTGGATAATATCTATGAAGGGATGAAAAGTGTAATAACTTTATTCATTTCAAGTTATGAATTTTAGAGGGAATTTTAATTTTGAACTCCGAAGCAAGGGTTATTTTGAGAATTGATATTCAGGTCAAAATTTTGAGATATAAAGCATCTTGATGAAACTTTTTTTGGATATAGATCAATACCATGGTGCATCTCAGGTGATTAGCATAATCTTGGGAGATTTGGGTTAAATTTTGGAATTTTTTAAAGGGTTTTACGTTATATCACAGTTACAATGTGGTTAGGGGAAACCATGTAAGGTTGTTTGGATTTGGGGTATAGTGCATGGTTTGTACATATTTTCAATGTAACTATAAAATAATTATAATTTTAGGGTTAGAGGGTTTTTCATGGTTGGAACATGACTTGATAAACTGTGAAATCAAACCATGTGATGGGGTGAGTATTGAGACAATTATAACTACATGGTTGGAATATGGTTTGGAAAACTATACAGTAACTATGTAGGTGCCTTTAATTTCTTAACAGTGTGAAATGAACTAATTTCTCCCTCGCTATTTTAAATATCAACACCATTTTCTTCCTTCCATGTCTACAACCAGACTATTTGGTCATATCCCCCTACCATACTTTTCAATCCTACTTTGAATGGGTGATTTTATCATGTTTATTTTTTCATCTAATGTGAGTTCTCTCTTAATTATTCTCTATTCTTCCTTCCCTCTTTCATTCACTAGATTTAGTTGTATCTATCTATTATTTAATAAATTAACCCCCTAGGTAATGGTGGAATTATCCCAATATGATGATTATTTTGATCAGTATGGCTATATGATGTCCTAATATGATGATTACATGTAGTTTTTCATAGTTTTGAGGAAAATATGTTTCCTGTAGAATTTTATTCTTGTTTTTTATTAAATTAAATGAAATTTTTTATTGAATTAGGACAGTAAATTAGGGCTTCATGTGTCTTAGGGTTGAGTGTGTATCTAGAGTGGAGTGCACCCTGCTTTTTTAATCTTTGGTGATCGAATCTCACCCAATGATATTTTAGGAATTTTTGACAATTTAAATTACATTGAATTAAATTTTAAAATTTTTATAATTTTTATAATTAATTTAATCAGATTATTTGGCTTGAGTTGGTGTATCGGGAGATAAATTGATCTTAAATGAGACTTGAGTGACCTTAGGTAGTAGCCAGGATTAGATTAAAAGGAAATGAAATCATATAAGGTAGGCGTTCCATTGAACATCTACCTATATAGATTTTATTTGTTTATATAGAATGTGATATGTGGTCTCTCCACTATTGGAGAATGACCCATTTAAATTAAATAAATTATTTCATTAAATTAAAATTCATGTGGACAGTGGAAGTACCAAGGGCCATGGTTGACCCTTGGAAATTTTCTTGATGTATCGACCACAGATAGCTGAAGGATTGGCCACAAAATATATGTATTGAGATGTATATACCCTAAGAGGTATAAATAAAATAAAATAAATGAATGTGGTATCCCTAGTATAGGTTCCCTTAGATGTCTTCTTGTAGATGAGAGTGTTAAGCTGGGATGATTGGACCAAGTAGGCCATGATATAATCCAAAGATTCCTTATATCCCTTAGGCTAGATAAAAATAGAGTGGGGATATTGCCCCCCCATAATATGTGTTCACCTAGGTGGGTATTAGATGGGTACATTATAGATAGGTTGGGTGAGAGGATTGACCATGGATGAGTCAATAAGTGAGACATTTATTATGTCATCTCTCCAATGTGACACCAGTATAACTTTTTTATGAGGTCCGTGGGGCAGCATTATTATTATGGTACTGATGAAGGAGACTATTCCACTAATGTGATGGGTATATTTCTAAGAGATACGAATGGGATAGAGGAACATAAGTAGGGTGTTCAAGATATGACATGACATAGGGGACCACATGAGGTGCCCCGATTTTATGTTGACCTTGGTGAGTATTAGTGATGGGAGGTATGTATGGTAAAATTTAGGTAATAAAGATACATTAACACTACAGGAATAACTCTTAAATTTGTAATAATACCATAAGGGGATTCGGTTATGGTTTTTCTCCCTACCACCGCCTTCACCACTATCATTGCGCTTCGACCATGTTCCTCTCCTTAGTGCTTCAGTCGTCGATCTCATGCCATGCATTGTGTCTTCTTGTGGTAGCATTGGGCTCAGTGGTCTTGAACAATTCGGCGAATCTCATTGTTTTCTGACCGTTTTCATGATCTACCCTTTGAACGTGACTAGGATTTCAGGATGGCGTGGTGAGGGTCTGTTGTTCAAGCTTTCAGCCTCTATGATGAAGTTTTCCACCACATTTCTTCATTGTTTGTAGGTATGTTGGGTGTCTCTGGTTTTCGTGTGTGGTTTGAAGGTAGCAACGGCTTTGTGTTTCCATCTTGCAACGGATCTTGTTCAGATGATGTTTTTAGGTTAAGGTTTTTGTTGTTTCTTTCTTGAATGTGTTTTTTGTTTTCGGTTGGGTGGTTGGAGGAAATTCTGGTCATGTTTTGGATTTGGGTTCGTGATTTCAATTGGATTGATCCATTTTTGCGGCAGCAATGTGGTTTGTTACGACAGTTGATTTCATTCACAGTGTGATTGTTGTTGTCTTTCTCTAGAGTTTCGGTGGCAGTGTGGTTTGTTGCGGAGGTTTATTTCATTCATGGGGGTGTGTGGATTGGTCGAATTTGTGATGTTTTTGCACTATGGGCATTAATTCTTTTGGATGTGTGGAATAAATTTTGAGGGGTTTTGTGTTGTGGTACTACGTTCTACGGTCATTGGGTCCTGGAAACCAATTAAACAACAAGGGTGCTTCATAAGAGGTTTGGAGCAGAGAGTTTTCCCTGTCCATTTCTATTTAGATTTGGTAGTTTGAGAGGGTATGGAAATTACTATCGGTTCCTGGCCTATGCAGTCCTACACGGGACATATTGTTAAGCAGTGATGTGATAGTGAAAGCTGGTCTTATCATGATTGATGTTGTGGAGGGTTTATCTCTGTATTGAATTTTGTTGTTTTAGTTATGTGCACTTGGACTGTGGGGGTATGTTTGAATGTTTTAAGTCACTGATGTCATGTTGGGTTTCCCTCACACTTAATGGGGGTTTATTCTAATAAAAAATCAATCTTCAGTTACTATGGTAAAATTTAGTTGTCATTTTAGAACATGAAGACCTGTGGTGTCATCCAATGTTGTGGAAGTTATGATAACAGGTTGTGAACTTTGGTGGCCAACCTGTGTTATTATTATAGAAATGAAATCAGATGGATTATTCCCCTCTATTATCTATGAATATATGATATGTTATGGGATGGATGAACTTCCATCAAGTTTTTATAAATTAGATTCCTAGAATATGTCCTTGGATTCGGTGTTTACTCCTAATGACCATGAATGTATATTACGCCTAAGATCTGGATATTATCCCTGATAACAATATAGATGCCTATGATTCTCCTTGAGGTGTAGATTATTCCTAATGACATATGGATTCCTAAGATACTCCCTAGGCCTCGGTGATGATCCTAATAGTATATCATTTCTTGGGATACTCCCTAAGATTTGGTGATGATCATACTACTATATGGATTCATGGGATACCCCTTAAGATCTGGCGATGATCCTGCTACTATATGGATTCACGGGATACTACCAAGTATCTATTTGTGAGAATTTGATTATATGGATACCTAGGATACTCTCTAAGATCTTGTGATGACCCTATGACTATATAGATTCCTGGGATACTAGTAATGATCCAATTTTGAGCCTAATGACATTTTTATTCCTAGTATAAGCTCTAGTATCTAGAAATAATCCTAATGACCTATAGATTCCTATGATACTCCCTATTATTCAATATTTACACTTTCTAATACATGAGATACCTATCATACATCCTAGGATATGGTCATTAATCCTATTATAACAAGATACCTAGGAAACCTATTTAGATCTGTATATTTTTTCCAATACTAACTGGAATAATTATTCCATCTATTCAAAGATATTTGGAACTACCCAAAGTATTTTTGTTCAATATCAAGTTCCTCTTTAGAATATAAGGATAGGAAATAATTTTTTTATTTATGTTTCCATGTTATATTTGTTTTATGATCATATCGCATGTGCATACATTGATTATTGGATAGGATAGGGACTACATTTGTGGTTCCCTAAAAATTGTCACTCATAGCCTACTCAGGCATCCATGGTACATGGGTACCCAAGAAGAACTCATTGTTGGTAGGTTCAGGTAAGGTAGAGGCCCAGGTTTGGATAATTTATCTAGATATCTTGGACTGAATTGGGATATAAATGATATGAGGCTCAAGGATGGTGGTAAAGCCTCCTTTATTTTATTTTATTTTATTTTTTTAATTTTATATTTGTGATATTACTACTAGGTGATTAGTTTGGACATATGACTATATGATTCCAAATTTCATTTTGAAATAACAGGATTCTTGTTTATTGGGTTTTTTATTGTGTGATTTTTTATTTTTAATATTTCTTGGAATTTTTGTAATTTTATTTCTACTCTAATATGAGGGTATAGTTTCACCAAAGTAATACCTTAGACCCTCACAAATAGTAAAAGGCCTCTAACATATAGTGATGCATTATTGAGGTCAAGTAGTGACCCACTATTCAAGATACAATTCAATGATCGTAGACCATATGATCATTAAAAAGAGGTAAATGTAATGTCTTAGAATTTCCGTGTAATTTTTTTACAATTATATAGAATTATTTCAAGACTATACGCTTTGGCGGCACCTGATTCTGATTCCTGGTGAACTCGGAATAGAATGTCAAAAATTTTTAGTTCATTTAATTAAATGTAATGTCCTGGAATTTCCATGTAATTTTTGTTAAATTATATGGAATTATTTTGAGACCTGACACTTTGATGGAACCTGATTTCGAGGCCTGGGGATCATGAAATATAATTTTAAACTTTTTTAGTTCATTTCAGTAAATGTGTGAGTGGGTTTTTCTAACTTTTAAACTAGTGCTCAAATAAAAAATTAGAGGGCACTCTTGAACTCAGAACTGTAGGATTCACCTAGAATGGACATAACTTTGACAGGAAAAAGTCGACCGAAAAATATAGTTTCCAGACATTTCAAAAAAAATAATAAAATAACTTAAAAAGTAATTTTATTTTCTTTTCCCACCATTGAGTGAGGAACTCCAACAATTCGGTGAGATGAAAAGGTGGTGATGAGCCCCTTTAATGAGACTCCTTAACGAAAGAGAAACAAACACACTGTTTCATTAATGAAATAGTGTAATGATGTGGCGACGCAACATAATAGAAACACTATGATGAGTTTCTCTATTAATGAGATAATACGTTGGGGAATCAAGTGTGGAATTTTTTTCTCTGATGAACCTATGACTAAAATACTCTCCAACGACAAATGATGAACATCAAAGAATCGCTAGCGACTTAAACTCACCTCAAAGAACAGGTCTGGAGGGCGATGAATACTGACAGATTCGAATAGAACTTGAATCCTCACAGGAGGATCACTTGAGAGACGAACACCTTTGAGGTAGGGGTTTGTTTTTTCCTTAGGTTTCCCTATCCTTTATTATAAATGACGGACGCAGATCAACCCATGAACATGTTGATCTGTGGATCACTCATTCTTCTGGGAGGGAATTTCTCTTGGGGTTTTTCACAAGAATTACTTGATTAAATTGTGATATAAAGTCAAATAATTATCAAATGTTTTATAAACCTCTAATGTGGAGGGTGTGGGCCGACACGAAAAAGGCATGAGCCCCTCCGCCTTGTTTGTTTTGTGAGTTATTTGTGACCATGTCTTAGAAGTGGCAGTAAGGGTAATTTGAGGCCATCACAGGAAACAATGAATCCCTAGGAGGCCGTAGGTGTAAGTGGCATGAATAACAGACCACCGGAGCAGACCCGGTGGTATGCGGAAGAAACCAAAGCAGTTCGGCAGCTGACGTCGGCCTCCATGTCGGCAGTTAGCAGTGGGCGGATGTGGAAACCTAGCTGTGTCGGTGCACTGTGGATGCGGAACCACACCGTATCACACGCAGCAAAGGTCATGGTCGATTGAATGTGGAGGAGGAGGTGGACCCACGTATGACCCATAGGGTAGGGGACCCAAACATGGCTTCTATACATGTCCCGGCCGGCCAGACTATCTCTAATGGGATGGACCCGTTCTATCGGGCTGGACCCGCCCCACCAGGTCAGGCCGGACCCATGACTAGTGATCCAGACCGAATCGGATCCATGTCGGGCTGGGACCAGGTCAGGTCGGCGGACCCGAGTCGGGTCAGTAGACTTCGGGCTGAGTAGGGTCGGGTTAGATCAGACACGGACCCAACCAACCCCTTTATGAAAAAATGTCAATATCTTTCAAACTAGGCATCTGATTGATGATCCATTGGTGGCGTTGAAACTCTCGAGATGAGGCAGATATTTTTTTCATAATATATAGAGTATTTAATGGATGTTGAAATTCGATGAATGGGGTGAGGACCGGTTCTCCTAGAATCAATCGCACTACGTGCGGAAACCCTACGGTTGGCTGAGACCTATAGACTACTAACAAGCCACCCTGTGTGGATCCACTACTATGACCTAGTGGGAAGAGACTTCTATATGACCCAGTAGGCCCATGGTGGGGATCGACTCTATGTGACCCGGCAGATCCACAGTACTCGATAAGAGGAGTACCTCAGTATGGACAAGGTGGGAAGTGGCTTCTGAGTGACTCGACATGCCCACGGTGGGGATCAACTTCTATGTAACCAACATACACATGGTACACATTTGGGATAAGTACTAAAGTAGTCCATGGTTAGTGGGAAGTGTCTTCTGTGTGACCCAGCAGGCCCGTTGTACTCATTGAGGAAGAGTTCTCTAGCAACCCAAGGCATTTGATGATACGAATGATTGGGCTTAGTTTCATACTCTAGATTATACCTGGTGTGATATTTCTTACTTCATGATCATGTTTCGTGATCATAAATTATGGTTTGGTTGTAGATTTATTTTTTGTTATTCCTTATTGGTTTGGGGTTCCTACTGATTATTTTATTAGTCACCCTTGCACGGGCTTCGCCTGCACCTGTTGTGTCTGGTGAAGAAGACCGCCGCCTTGATGGAGGACTTGGTGGACTAAGACCCAGTAGTGCCCGGTGAGACCAATAAGTTATGGCATGCTTCTAAGGCTTCCAACAAC
The DNA here is from genome assembly GCA_963277665.1 of Viscum album. NCBI lineage: Eukaryota > Viridiplantae > Streptophyta > Magnoliopsida > Santalales > Viscaceae > Viscum > Viscum album. The sequence continues at coordinate 508,428,522 of OY728142.1, read as the reverse complement.
TACTCTACACTTACCCATTAGGTGGGGTTTATAGTGGATGTATTTTAGAGTTTTCCTTTTACTTTCCTATTTATAGTTTATCTTTTGTTGGGTTTGTATTCTTTCCCATTTGACCTGCAATTTTTACTTTTACTCAGTGGTTGTTTAGTGTAATTCATGTTTACTTTTCAAGTTTTAGTATGTGGTTGTGTGAGTGTGTGTACATGTACTCAATAAAAAGCCTCCCGCTTGCCGGTTGAAGCCTTCGGCGCTAGTTTCCAACCCCTTCACTTCAGAAGGAGGGCTTGGGGTATGTCACGGCATGGGACCTGGGGGACAGGTCATGAAAAATTGGTATCATAGGTGGTTGGTTCTACCTCAAATACTGAAAGTTTGTTTTTTTTTGTTTAATCCATAGTGTTAAATGTTTTGAGTTCTACCTTCATATTTAAGGAGTCCAGTGTTGGTGCGGCGACTGACGTATCCATACAGAAGGACATTGAATTATGCTTTTCGACTATATACATAAAAACACTGGTTGCATCCATAATATAGGAATTGAGTGTTTACCTGGGTTCTTATTGAATAAGAGTCAGCTCACCATGTATAATCTATTAACTGTGGTACATCTTGATCTATATCAGGATGTCTCCACATAGACGTCAAACTCAGATTCCGATGTGTGACCATGAGGACAACCCACCTAGCGATGAGGCATCGGTTCATAGACCAGTGCTAGAGATGGCCCTGTTGGGTGGTTCACTACTGTTACCACCACCTGTTGATCGATAGTTACTACTGACATTATCGATAGAGGACATGCGAAGGATCGGTGCCTTACATGAGTTTAAGATACCAAGACCTCCCAGGTTCAAGGGGGAGATGGATTCTTAGGTTTCTGAGGACTGGCTGGAGGTGGTGACGTGGGTCTTCCTTTTAGTGAGGATGCCACTCAATCAGATCATGATCTTAGTTTCAAGCCTTCTTTAGGGCTCAGTAGGGAGACGATGGAGCCCAAAAATTTAGAATCACGATGAGGTAACCCTCTCCTGGGCTAACTTCGAGAGGATTTTCTTTGAGGAGTTCTTCCCCATGAACTTTCTCTTTCTGCACATACAAGAGGTGCTTCATCTACAAAAGGGCATCATTTTAGTGGTTGAGTACTCTGTGAGGTTTGTAGACCTCTCTCGATACTCCACATACATGGTTCTAGACTCTTTACTCTAGTCTCAGACCATTGAGAAGGGACTAAGATGAGAGATCAGGGAATAAATGGTGTCTCTAAAAATCCCCACTTAGGCTAGAGTGCTAGAGCAAGCCCTTATTGTGGAGAGATTATTAGTAGAGAAGGCACTGAAAGCCGGAGCCACTAGCAAACATCAGGCGACAGAGTCTTTAGTGGTGAGCATCAGACAATAGACAAGGGGACCTGAGTGGGTTAGATATTTCAGGGGACAACCCCAAGACTTGGGATTGGTAGTACGGGGCTCCCAGAGCAGAGGGAGTCAGCAGGGAACAAAGTTGTGCTTCACGTGCGGCAGGTAGGGACACATGGCTCGTGACTACCCAACCCGCCACACAGACAATCAGCAGATGGTCGAGGGACCACCAAGGCAGAGGTAGAGGTTTGAGTGAGGAGGTCCGTAGGGTGGTATACATGGAAAGAGAGCAGGGTGAGTGGCAGGTGGTGGATGATGGTTCGAGGAGCTACCACCACTACCCCTAGGTGGTCCACCATGGGCTCAGGGAGCTGGCAGACAGGGGTGAGGCCAGCTTTAGGTGATGGAGACCTATAAACATGACTCTCTAGATATGATTATAGGTATGATATGTGTCTTATCCACCTTAGTTTTGGCTCTTATAGACACATGTTCCATTCACTCTTCCCTTTCCAGGTACCTCGTTTAAGGCTTGGAGATTCTGGGGGAGTCATTGGCTTGATCCTTACAATTAGAGACTCTTATGGGAGAGGATTCGATAATTACACACTATTTTTTGGCTGTGTGAGCTTAATCTAGGAGGTGAGAGCTTCGACTAGGATCTCCTAGTAGTGGCGTTGAGGCCTTACGATGTCATCTTGGGTATGTACTGGTTATCTACATCCATGCTCAGATCAACTGTATTAGGTGCAAAGTGCAGTGTGTCTGTAAGTATGGGGCCAGGTTTTCCTTCACCAACGAGAGGGGAACTTTAGTATCATAGGAAAAAAATTCTCATAGGATGGTGCATCTAATCACTCGCCAATTGTCTAGCCTCATCCTTGTTGTAGTGTACAAGAGGATTACAAGATTTCCTATAGTGGTGTACAAGTATGAGGATGTATTTCATGAGGATGTTATGAGACTACCTACTCGCAGGGCAGTAGACTTTGGAATCGACCTGTAACCCAGGATGGCACCGATATCCACACCGGTATATCATATGTCTCCCATAGAGCTTTGTGAATTAAGGGTATAGTTGGAGTACTTTCAGGAGAAGGTCTTCGTGAGGCCTAGTGTTTCACCATGGGCATCCCAAGTGTTGTTTGATAAGAAGGCATATGAGATCTTGAGGCTATGCGTGGACTTACAGTGCCTGAACTAGGTGACTGTGAAGAAAAAGTGTCCACTGCCGAGGATTTATGACCTCTTCAAACAACTAAAGGGAGCAAGCTGGTTCTCGAAGATCAGCCTCAGATCAGGCTATCATCAGCTTCAGGTATAGGATGGGGACATACTAAAGACAAAATTTAGATGTCATTATGAAGACTATGAGTTCTTGATAATTCCCTTTAGCATAACCAATTCCCATCGGTGTTCATGGGACTCATTAATAGGATCATTCAGCCTTACCTTGATCATTTCATGGTGGTATTAATTGATGACATCTTAGTGTACTTGGAATAGGAGGAGGAGCACGCTACACAATTTTGGATAGTCCCGGATACACTCCGAGAGCACTAGATTTATGGTATGATCTTAAAGTGCTAGTTCTATATTTGGGAGGTCCACTTTCTAGGACACATCAACTCGGACGATGGAGTTGCAGTGGATCTGGTGAAGATAGAGGCAGTACTTTCTTGGGAGCCACCTAGGAGCTTGAATAAGGTGCATATATTCTTAGGGTTGTATGGATACTACCATAGGTTCAGGCCCAACTTTTACAGGGTATAATCACCCTTATCGGCTTTAAAAAAGAAGGGACAACCCTTTTGTGGATGGAGAAGTTCCCGCAGAGTTTCTAGGAGCTGAGGTAGAGACTGAGAAGTTCCCCCCATCTTGAGACTACCAGAAGAGGGCATTGGGTATGTAGTCTTTTGTGATGCATATGGGAACAAACTGGGTTGTTTCATGATGTAGGAGTGAGTAGTGATCACCTACAGATCATGGCAGTTGAGGCAGCATGAGCAGAACTACATAACCCATGACCTTGAGTTAGCGGTAGTGGTCTTTTCCTTGAAGATGTGGCGACACTACTTGATGGGTTAATGTATTACCATCTACTGTGAGCATAAGAGTCTTAGGTATATCTTCTCACATAAAGAACTATACTTGAGACAACAATGATGGATAGAGTCTCTCCAAGACTATGACTTTGAGATATTCTATACTTCTAGGAAGGGGAACGTGGTGTCATACACACTCAGCAAGAGGTCTGGTTTATAGTTGCTGAGTGAGATGATGGAGAAGCTAACTGTGATGTAGATATCCTTCGTAGATGATGATAAAGAATCTTACCTTCAGTCTATGACAATCACGCATCCAATATTATAATGATTCATTGAGGCACAACTTATTGATGTTGATTGTGAGGCACAACATGCTCAGTTATCCTCAAGACATACTCCTGATGGATTTTCAATAGGTGGGGTGCACATCAACCATTTTAGATGGCACACCATATTACCAGTGACATCACAAGAGGATGTGTTGAGGGATTTTCATATATCTCCTTTGGTGATACATCATGGTGTGGAAAAGATGTACCAGGACCTCCAACGTCTGTACTGGTGTCTAAGGATGAATAAAGTGGTGGCAGAGTTCGTTTCATGATGCCTCACTTGTCAACAAGTGAAGGCTAAGAATTAAGTTCCAACAGGCTTGGCCCAGCCACATGAGGTACTAGAGTGGAAGTGGGATGGTATCTTGATATACTTTGTGATAGGATTACCGCACACATCTAGGAGTCATGATTATATCTAGGTGATTGTTGACCGACTCACCATGTCAGCTCACTTCCTACCCATCCAAGAGCAGGGATCGGTAGAGGGGTTGGGATGCCTATTATTCTAGGAGATAATGTGGTTTCACTTGGTACCTTCGATGATCATCTAAGACCGTGATTCATGATTTACGTCCTAGTTGGTGAAGGGATTGTAGGAGGCATTCGGGACTCAGCTGCGCTAGAGCACAACCTTTCACTCTCATACATATGGTCAGACAGAGTAGACCATACAAACCTTGGAGGAAATGCTTCATGCTTGCATCCTTGATTTTGGTTGTAGTTTGGAGGAACACCTGAAACTGGTGGAATTTTCATATAATAACATCTATCACTCCACCATTGGCATGACACCGTTTGAGGCCTTTTACGGGCAGCCTTGCAGATTACCTTTATGCTGGATAGACCCAGGGGAGTCAGCACTGATGGGTCCAAAGTTGGTACGGGCTATGACTGAAAAGGTGCAGATCATCCAGGAGAGGATGATGACTACACATAGAAGACATAAATCGTATGCAGACAAGAGATGGACAACCTTGGAGTTTGAGGAGGGATACCATGTTTTCCTTCGGGTCTCACCCTGACAAGGATTGTGATGATTTGGATGAAGAAAAATAGTTTTCTATGAGGATCATAGAACCTTTATAAATTCTGAGTAGATTTGGTGAGGTGGGGTACCACCTATCTCTTCACCCATAGATGCACCGGGTGCACAATGTTTTTCCCATGTTACAGCTGAGGACGTATGTGCATGATCCATCGCATGTCATCGATTGGGGTGAGATGGACATTGATGATGGGGCGATGTTTGTAGAGTTCTCAGTGGAGATAGAGAATCAATAGGAGTGGGTCCTTCGTGGAGGTTTTATTCCTCTAGTTCATGTTTTATGGTGTCATGAAAATCTCTCGGAGAGAACAGGGGAGCGGGAGACTCAGATTCGTGCTCAGTACCCCCACTTGTTTGTTTAGCCTTGTTTTAGCTTACGAGGACATAAATCCCAAAACAGGGGGAGTAATGTAATGTCCCGAAATTTTTGTGTATTTTTTTAAATTATATAGAATTATTTAAATACTAGAAGCTTTGATGACACCTGATTCTGAGGCCCGGTGAGCTCAGAATAAAATTTTAAACATTTTTTAGTTCATTTAAGTAAACATGCGAGCAGGTTTTTTTTAAATTTAAACCAGTGATCGGGTAAAAAATCGGAGGGCACCGTTGAACTCATAATGGTGGGATTTTCCTATAATTTAATTAACTTTTATAGGAGAAGGTCGATTGGAAAAGATAGTTTTCAAACATTTCAAAAAAAAGAATTAAATAACTTAAAAAGTTCTTTTATTTTCTTTTCACACCGTTGAGTGGTGGAACACTAGTACTGTGGTGTGGCGATGTGGTGGGGATGAGCCCCATTAATGAGACTCCTTAACGAAAGCAAAATAGACACATTGTTTCATTAATGAAATAGAATAATGACATGGCGACGCATCATAAAAGAAACACTATGACACATTCCTCAACTAATGAGATAATATGTTGGGGAATGAAACGTGGGTTTTTTACTCTGACGAACCTATAGATAAAATCCTCTCCAATGAAAAATGAAAAATTTCAAAGAATCACTAGTGATGTCAACACACCTCAAAGAACATGACCGGAGGGTGACAAATGCTGATATCTTCGAACAGAACTTGAATCCTCACAGGCGGATCGCTACAGTGATGAACACCTTGGAGGTAGGGGTTTGTTTTTTCATCAAGTTTCCGTATCCTTTATTATAAACTATGAACAAGGATCAACCCACAAATAGGTTGATCCATGGATCCCTTGTTCTTGTGGGAGGGAACTTCTCTTGGGTGTTTTCATTGGGATTTCATGATAAAATTTTGATAGAAAATCAAATCATTATCCCATGTTTTCTAAACATCAAACATGGAGAGCACGGGTCAACACGAATAAGGCCTAAGCCCCTTCACCTTGTTTGTTTTGTGAATTCATCGTGACCATGTCTTAAAAGTGGTGTATAGGAGGATTTGAGGCCATATTAGGGAAGATGGATTCCTTAAGAGGCTATAAGTGCAAGCGTCGCAAAAAAGGGACCACCAGAGCGGACCCGGTGGTCCGTGGAAGAACCCGCTGGTGTGCTGAGAGGATCTTCGTGGCCGGCATGGACCGTGGCAATGCAACATTATCCACCATCCTCTATGCCGATGGTGGGAGGACGCGGAAACCTGGTCATTTCAGTTCACCATGGATGTGGCACCATGCTGCATCGTATGCGGAAAAGGCTACAGTAGATAGACCTCGGAAGAGGAGGTGGCCTCACAGATGACCCACGGGGCAGAGGGTGACGAACGCGGCTTCCAGTCGCCCCATTGGGCCGGACCTACCCCATTAGGTCAGGCCAGACCCATGTCTCAATGGGCCTATGGCCAGAAGACCAGAATAGACTGGACCCAAACTGGTCCAAGTTTTGGTCGGGTCGGTTTGGTGGACCCTGATCTGGGGGGGGGGGGGGTCGGGTCGGACTGGACCCGGACCCAACTGGCCCCTTTTTGGAAAAACATCAATATCTTTCAAACCGAGCATCCTATTGATGATCCGTTTGTGGCATTGGAACCCTCGTGATAAGAAATATATTTTTTAATACTCTATGAAGGATTTCATGAAAGTTTAAATTTGAAGAATCGCTTGAGGAGAAGTTCTCTGGGTATCAAGTGCACTATGTGTGGAAACCCTACTGTTGGCTGAGACCTAAAGAATTCTGACAAGATACCATATGTGGATAATATACTATGGCCTAGTGGGAAGTGGTTTCTTTGTGACCCAATAGGTCCATGTTGTGGAGTGGCTCTGTATAACTCAGCAGACCCATGATACTCGAAAGGAGGAGCACCTTAGTATGGACTAGGTGGGAAGTGACTTCTATGTGGCTTGGCAAGCCCATTATACTCGTTGAGGAGGATTTATCTAGGAGCCAAAGGTGTTCAATGAAACGACTGATTGGTCTTACTTTTCTACTCTAGATTATACACAGTGTGAGTTGTGTTACTTCGTGATCATGTTTTGGGATCATACTTCATGGTTTTCTTATGGATTTCTTTGTGGAATTTCCTTGTTGGTTTGGGATCCCTACTGAGTATTTTGTTACTCACCCCTGTACGGGTTTCACCCACACGTATTGTGTCTAGTATAGACAACCACCACCTTGACGAAGAACTTGGTGGCCTAGGACCTAGTGGTGCCCAGTGAGACTAGGAATATAGTGCGTGCTTCTATAGCTTCTAAAAGCCACCCTACACATACCCATCAGGAGGGGTTTCCATCACACAACTTTCAGAGTTTTCCTTTTACTTTCCTGTTTTCAGTTTATCTTTTGTTGGGTTTGTATTTTGGCCCATTTGACTTATAGTTTGTACTTTTACTCAATTTTTTTTAGTGGCATGCATGTTTACTTTTCCATCTTTGGGACATGGTTGTATGAGCGTGCATACAGGTACTCAGGAAAATGCCTCCCACTTGTAGGTTAACGCCTTCAGATCTAGTCACCAACCCTGACCTTTGAGAGGTGGGCTTGTGGTATGCCACAGAACAGGTCCCAGTGGATGGGTCATGATAGTATATGAGAATGATTTTCATTTTCTTACTATTTGGGGTAGGTAGATAGGGAATAGGCATGTCTATGGGTTTTTGATGGACCTCAAATAGATTCATTATGAACACCTTTTTTGATGGTAAGTCCTAGTTACCAAAGTTATGGGATTTTTCTTCTTAGTTTTCATTGTTTTGGTATAGATATTTATTTAAATATGATGTGTTTATTTATGATAATTATTTTTCTTTTATCTCTTGTACCATTTTAAGAGGTTGATGTACATGCCTCATTTTCAGCATGTATGATTCACATAAAATTTGTGTTCTTGCATGTGATTGATATCACTAATGAAAAAGGATTTAAATACTAAAAATTTTAACATAAAATTATATGGTGTCTTCCTATATAACTATTTGGTGGAATTATACTCAATAGAACCATGGTATATTTCCTATAATGAAAATTCATGTGCATTATATGAAGGTATGCTACCTAAAGATGACTATGTAGTCCCTATATTTAATGGATGTATAGTAACCCTTAGTAGGTTGGTACATGAATTAGATTAATTCATAATGGGCCCATTATGGGTGAATGGAAAAATATTTCGGTTACTAAATGTATCAACAACAACCTATATGGTGTTCTCCCATATAGAATCTTGGTGGAATTCCACTCAAGTGAACCATATTATTATAATTTCTTTGATATGGATGATTCCATTATATACACCTCTCATGTATTTCAAATCACCAATTTCATAATTCAAAAAAAATGAAATCATAATAACATAGGTCATGCTAAGGGATAGACCATAGGATAGGGACTCTTACTTCAATAACGATGAACACCTCATTAAATTCCAAACTAGTGATGGGAAATGAAGATATTCAGTCCTCATGAGCCTTGATTTATAAAGAACGTCATAAATTTACCATCCAAAAACATAGGTCATATATTCACATCCAAATTATGTTTCAAAATATCAAGTAAAAAGAGAAATAAAGGATAGATCTTGGGGAAAGAGGATAAAATAGATAAAACCCAAACATACCTTGATAAGATCCACCCAAAATGATCATGGATCACCAAGAACTCATGGGAAGAGTCCTATAAAGTGTCATAGATGGGATTTTTAGAAATAATAAATATTTATAAAGATATTGGAGTTAAAAGTCCAAGGGAATTAGGGTAATTTTAGATTATAAGAAGTTCATATCTATGTCCATGGTTAGGATTCATGGTTTTAAAAATAGTACACCAACCGTGTAGTGGACAATGGCCTTTGAAAATTAAGTTTCTGAGTTTCCTAATAATAACACACAGTTTTAAAAAGGATGATCAAGATATGTGATCTCCTATTGAACAAATCACATACATCCACATGGTTTTCCTGGAGACTGTCAGGGTAATACAAAAAATGTTTAAACTATGAAAAATTCCAAAGAAATCCACAGATCCATACCACATGGTCACCACATAGTTACTCCAAACTATGTGCAGACTGTGCACCTAGATTGTTTTTTCCAAACCTCAAAATTTATAACCTATGAATCTAAAAATAAACTAAAACATTTGGAATGATAATCCAAAATTGATATTAAGCATACCTATGACCTATAGGACGTCATAATTCTCTCTACAATAAAATATTTTTTACCCCAGAAAGGCTCAGGATCATGAACACAAAAGGAGATAAGGCCAATATTTCATCATCAAGGCCTCTTACTCCCATGTATCATGGTTTTCTTTACCATGTTTCCATCTCACATGAACTAATGCGATCATCTTTCCATGAATCACTTTATCCTATCGTTCCACTATCTAAATAGGACTTTTGACCACTGAGGTGTCGGGCTCAATTTCAACATCCTCTAAATCTATCATGTGGGATGGATCCAAATGATTTTTATTCAGTTAGGAAACATGGAAAAAATCATGTCTATGATTTAATTGAGAATTTATGTCTAATTGATAATCCAAATTCTTGAGTCACTCCACAATCTCAAATTGGAATACATAATTAGGTGTTGACTTACCCTTCTTCCTTAAACGTCTATGTCCCAAATGAGGTGAAACTTTGAGAAAAAAACTCGATCACACACCTAAAAATCCAATGAATGATGAATCTGGTCAGAATAACATTCTTAGGGACTATAAGTTGTTGCTAATCTAATCCTGATCAAATGAACGATATATTTCATCTCTAAGATGATTCTTGGTCCAAATAAGGACTATTCTCTAACATATTCCCAATAAAGTGGTGATCAGCAATGCCTCCCATAAAATTCCTCAAATGTATTAATCCTGATTGAATCCTTATAAATAATATTATAGTCAAATTCTACCTTGGGTGGAAATTTCTCCCAATATTCACTGATGTTAAGCAGAAATGACTAGAGAATGTGTTAAAGAATCTGGATGGCTCACTCGGACTAGCCATTTTTCTAGTGATGACAGTTCATGCTCAACTTCAACTGGGAACCCATAACTACCTAAAATCCACTCCAAAACCAAGATGTGAAGTGAGGTTACCTATCTAAAATGATATTCTATGTAATTCCATGAAGTCTAACAATATTCAACACATACAAGTTTACAAAATCCTTCACATTTTTTGACACCTAGATAGGTAAGAAATGTGTTGACTTCATGATCCAATCAATAATCACCCATATTTCATCCTTACCACTAGGATTACAAGGTAACCCAATAAAGTAATCCATATCTACCTCATCTTGTTTCTATAATATATTGGGTAAAGGTTACAGAAAACCAATAGGCATATAATGTTCTGTATGAATTCTCTAACATGTGGGGCATTGAGACACAAAACCCATAATTGATCACCTCATTCCTGGACACCATTAATAACTTACTAGTTCATGATACATATTGGTATATCCAAGGAGCATAGACCAATTATATAGGTTTCCACTATCCATAAATTCATATCTCATGTTAATTAGAACTATCATCCTGACTTAGAAGTGAAAAACTTCATTAGGAGACTGAGACCACTCACCTGAGGTCTCCCTACCAAAAATATTCTTTCTAAATCACTAAAACAATGAATCCTTAGTCTATCCAAGTAGAATCTGGTCATCTATATATGATCTAGCTCAAGTTGAATCTAGGAATACTTAACTTTCATCCCTTCCTTCATCTAATTACATCCCAACAAACATTCTCCAAAAGCGTAAATCTTTCCCTAATTCCTTCACTACTTGAGTCAGAAACATTCTGATCAAAGTGCTTGCAACCATGATACCTTTTCTAAGGGTGTATGCAATATAAAAATTAAAGTTATGAAGGTAATCTACCCAATATCTTTGTCTCAAGTTCATATCCCTCTATGTGAAGATATAATTTAAACTCTTATGGTCTAAATACACTATAAAACATTCCCTAAACAGGCAGTAGTGAAAATTGTTAAGAGTGTGAATCACCACCACCAACTCAAGATCATGAATGGGGTAGTTCTTCTCATGAGGGAGTAAATGAAGAGACCCATAATCTTCTAATTTCTTCCCATGCATTAGAAAACTACCCATAATCATACCTGAGGCATTACAATAAACATCATAACTAACACTCATCTTAGGAAGAATCATGAATAGACTTAAATTAAATATCAATTTCAACTCCTCAAAAGATATCTTGCATTGATTGTTCAAAACAAACTTTACACCCTTCTGCGTTAACTCTATCATAAGAGATAAAATCTTAGAGAAGTCTCAAAAAAATACTCATAATAACTATTTAATCCCAAGAAACTTTGGATCTCAAATAAATTTATTATATTCTCTCAAGTTATCATCACTTGAATCTTTTTAAGATATACTTGACACTCTTCTCATAAATCTTACAGCCTAAAAATTTTAACTTTTGAATCCATAACTTACATTTAGATAGATTCCTATATATATGATGTTATTTTAAGATCCCAAGTAAAATATAAAAATGACTAGCATGATCTTGTTTTGATCTAGAATAAAAAAGAATATCTTACAAAAATACAAACATGAAAGAACCCAAGAACTGAGGAAGTATTTGATTAATCAAATTCATAAACACCGTAAGAGTGTTAGTAAGGAAAATTACTATGACCAGATATATATAATTTTTATACCTTCTCCCAAACAATGTCTTATGAATATCTTCCTCTCAAAACCTCAACTGATATTACCCCAATCTCATATCAATATTTCAAAACATTTGTGCTCCCTTGAGCTAATAAAAATGGTCATAAATACTAGGAAAGTGATATTTTTTATTATATGTTACCTAGATGAGTTTCTAGTAGTCAAGTTAAATTCAAAGACACCCATCCAAATTCATTATAAAGAGCAGTAGTGATGACCAAGGTGGAATTGTAGGATGAATAAATCTTTTACCCACAAGATACTCAAGCTGAACCTTTAATTCATTTAATTCAATAGGTGCCATTTAGTATAAAGGTGTATAAATGTTCCTTGCCCTTCGAAGTAATTATAGAGAAAACTCGATTTCCATCTGGGGAAAAACCACATGAAATCATCTGGAAGGAAATTAGTATACACACACACCACTACTAGAAGAGGTTCACTAAGACATAGATCTATAGAATCAAATACATCAAAAACAACTGAAATGTGATCATATCAGTACTAGGAGAAATGTGACTTGCTCCCCCAAGCCTATGATCCCACTCATCCTGAAATACATGCATGAATCCATCAAAATAAAGAATATACATCCAATGATGATAATAATAAATTTTATATTTATATCTAATCATCCAATCCATTCCAATGATAAGATGAATGATTTAAAGATCAAAAACTAAAAAGACCCATATGTTTTTGTAGTCATCAATTATCACATATCCTTTAGAAAATCTTAATCCCTACTCAATATTCTTTCCCAAAAGAGTGGAAAGGTATATCATAAAATGTATAATATCTAATTATAATCCCAAAAAAATTATAAGCTTGAACACGGTAAAGGAATGAGTTACGCCAGTATTAAACAAGTCCATAACCATAGAAGATACAATAAACATCATGCCTATAATGGTTTCCAATATTTACAATAATTCCTTTGGTGTATAATACACTACATACAGACATCTAGCTTCATCGTTACCTTTCTTCACAACCTAGGCATCACCCTTGGAATGAGGTTGAGATCCCACCCCTTTTGTTACATTAGATCTACACTAAGATCCCTCAGTTAATTTGGATCCAACTCAACTAACATGGTATTATCTCTAATATAAATGTTTTAGATGACTAGAATTACCAAACACATGACGCACCTTAGGTGCTTCCAAAAAATCAGGTTTTAGAAGTCCCTTTCTCCCACACTGTTAATAGACCACCTGCCTTTGACCTGACATTTTTATACACTATTGACACCAACTCAGAACTGGTCACCTCACTTCCTTTTCTATCTAGAAAACAAAATTTGGATACCTACAATATTTAGTGGTTCTCAAAAGAGTAATTTTCCCTACATATATCAACCTCAACCATCGATTCCTTCTCTAAAACCTCTGTGAAGGTCGGTAGGTACTTAAGAATCAGCATAGACCGGATATCGCCCCACAAGATCATCTCAAACCTCTACTCCTTAAGATATTCATTAGAAAAAAACTCTAGAGGCAGGTAAACCAAATCATTAAATAAAGTATCATACTCCATGATAGAATGGTATCCCTACTCTATAAAGATTAAATTGAATTCTTTTTCCATGCTTAATGACTCAATATAAAGCTTTTGATTGAAGGATTTCTTGAAATTTATCCAATTGTGATCTTAATGAAGTTTTTATTACATAATAGATTCCCACTACATTATTCTCATCCATTAAATCATCTATGTAGAGAAACCAACCTTATAGTCTTAAAGAGTTTTTAGGAAATGTAAAATTGTTTCAATCCTCTTCATCCATTATTCAGATTCATAGGATCCCTTATTTCCAAGAAATATCGACGGATGTTTCTTAGTGGACTCTATATCACGGTCCACCCTCTGCTATGATTAAACAATGATGACTTGGTCCATGTATTATATCATTTGGTCTATATTTTCCACTAAAACCAAGTTAAAAGAGTATTTTTATATAGGGACTACACTGTAGCTTCCTCACTAGCATTCAAATATATTCTTCTTGAAGGATCCATACTCTATAAAATAAGAGGATGAAACACCTTTAAAAAAATAAGTTACATTATTATAAATCAAATTTATAAAAATTATTCCCATAGGCCTAAAATAATAAAAAAGGATTTTATAAAACCCTCGAATTACCATGGAAACTCAAGGCTTGTCATGAAAGTGAGATGGTCAGGCACACTCCCACACTACGTCACAAGTTTTGACAGCCCTATCACCAGTCTATGGACTACCCCGGACATAAGAGGGTGATACAAAATTATGATTTCATGATTTATTAACAACCATAACCTTTGATACCAATTTGTAATAGACCAACCTGGGTCAACCAATAATGTCACCCGAATTGACCTGCCACAAGGCCCGAAGTGCATTCCATATTGCCATGTGCTGGTAATAAGTACTAGGTTATCATACAAAGAAACATAGGAACAATTTCAACCAAAAAATAAATATCATAAGATAAAAGTAAAACATAAATCATAAAAGATATCATGGATACCTCATATGTCAAAAATAAGTAATCCACAAAAATTTGCATCCAATAAGAAAATAACAAGTTCAAGAGAAGAAGACAAACTAAACTAAACATGAAACATCCCATGGGTCCATCTTAAAATAATTATATGTCCTCACCATCCCAACCCACCAAAAAGAAACATTATCTAGGAGATATTTTCTCGACATGACACTTCTATTTATTTGTATCCTCCAAGACCAAGGCTATAAATTCACAAAGGAAAAAATAAGGCGTGGGAACTAAATCTCAGTAGGATACCACCAAGAATATAGAAAATTTATATCCACATGAATACATTAATATTTATATAAAATGTATTAGAAATAATTTTTTTAAAATAAATTTTTTTCTATATAAAATCATCGATTGGTTTTCCTTTTAAAAACATTTCATATTTAAATACAAAAAGCAATATGAAATAACATTTATCCATGATTCATAAGTATATGAAATAAATAGGTTTCAAGAATTAATATTCATATCAAGTGTGAAATTTGTTCATATAAAATAAACAAGAACATATTGTATCCATAAAACAACAAAGGGGTAATCAAAACTCAAGGGTGTATACAACTCAGATGAACAAGATCACAAGCTAGTGTAAGAAACTATTATAGTTTGGGAACCTCAGTTTCCCAGAAATGTTACCCATTATAAATCCATAGTATCATGTGAACCTCCCCTAATAATATATAACCCCTTTAGGACTCGTATATTCCTATTTTTCCCTCTTACCCAAAGGTATTCCTGATGTGATAATACATTACTATGATATTTAAGATATATTCATGTTTCATAGAACATTTTCCAATAAAAATTCATTTTATTTTATTCCCACAATTTTATAAACATATTCTATAACAATAAAACACCTATCCCATAATTGAAAAACCATTTCCATTTTAAAATCACCTTTGAATCATTTTAACAAAAACAACATGTTTATTAAAATGGTTTCCATTCAAAACCCCATTTTAGAAAAAAAAAATCATAGCCATAAAAGATCAATTCACCTTTCGTGGATTTCAAATAATCAATTTCACAATTCAAAACCTAAGGAAATTATAAGAACATGATTCATGCCAAAAAAATTCTTATTTAAAGTGGCGTATCATTCCATTATTAAAAGGAGGCAATTTAGATCTTTATGGATGATTATTGACTTTAGTGTAAGGTTGATTATGTATTGAGGAATATTTACATTCTATATACTTGATTAAATATGAATATTTATTGATTGTTGAGGAAAGTTAATTATGTATTGTATTGTTGTTCATTTATTTCTTATGATGAATATATTAGACGTAGTAATTTATGGGTGAATATCTATATTAGATAGCCCCTTGATGCATCAAAAGGTATCGTGAGATAAAAAAGCTTGAGTATTTGGTATATGCCTACTAAATTATTATGTTGTTTTGGTTGATTCATTGATAGTATATTTATGGTGACTTAGAATGATGAGTTTACGGTATGTTTATGACGAACAACATCATGCATTCCATCACTATGGAAATTTTTACTGTTTTCTGTATGATTATTCACATTACTATATCATACATGGATTTTTTTCCCAAGTTACTGATTATATGATGAATTTAATGATTAGTTAATCTTCCATATTACTTAATTTTAGTTCTCTATGATAGATTCCATCAAATGCTACCCTTACTGAGTATTTGATCTCACCCTTATTATATTTACACTTCACTGTGTTATAAAAAAGAGTAAAACATATGATGTATCTAGAAGGCTGTCATGTGTATATATTTTTATAGGATGTTTTGAAGACTTATAATGGTAAAATAAAATCTAGGTATAATGGGAAAAGTGTCCATTGGGTGAGAAATATATGGTTTGTGTTATGTAATGTTTTCCTTAATTCTCTAAATCTCAAAGCATAAAAAGGGATTGGGTATTTAAGTGACTAAGACATTTCTTTGATATTTTAATTATGGATGATTAAAATTATGTTACTTAATTAATTATCAAAGCTAGTATGTAATGAGAATATTTTTAGTACAAGATCCGAGATTACGGGTCTAGTGTTTATATAAAATTATTCAAATGGATATAAAGAAAATTTCTGGAATGGTGTACTTAAGGAGGAAGTTTACATTGAACATAAAGTGGGATTATTGGTTGGAAATGATGAAAATAGAGTATGAAAATTGAATATAACTTTGTATTTTCTGAAGTATGCATCGTTTTCATGGTATGCCTACATTGACTCATATCTGGAGAAATTGAAATTAAAAAAGAGGTGGTTTTGATCACAAAATCTATGTAAATACATCCAAAGAAAAATAGTTCATGATGCTGATCTATGTGGATGATATAATATTTGGGTGAAGTAAAAAAAATTATTGGAATAATTTTATAATTTTATGAGTTCAAAATTTAAAATTTTAATAATCAGTTAGATCACTTATTTTCTTAGATTTCATGTGATTCTAGAGGAGAGATACACTTTTATAAAACTAGATAAATTTAAAAAAGATCTACTTAGAAAGTTTTACATGCATGATTAAAAACCAATTTCAACTCTAATTATAGTTTAAAACAATATTGGGAATCCTTAAAATGGGAAGTCAGTGGATCCTATCCTATATATGAGGATTATTGGGTGTTTTATTTATTTGATAGAAACCCAAAAAATCATTGCTTATGATACTATATTGGGGGGTTAGTTTCAAATCAATCCTAAGGTGGAGAACCTCATGAAAATCAAGATAATTATGAGGTAAATTTTAGGAATAATCACCCATGGTTTTTTCTTTAATACAGAGTATAAACATGAATTATAATCCTTATTGAATGTTGATTGGGATGGTGATGCGGTGGATATAAATTCCACAAGTGGAAGTGAATTTTTCATTAGAACTAAGTGTTTCGGCTATATGAGTAAGGAAAAATAAGGAATATATCTTAGTATGGATGAGGTATAATACATTGTAGTAACTAAGGAATGAACAAAGATTATTTGGATGAAAAAATAGTTCGAAGACCTTAGAGAAATAGTCAAACAACCAAGGGTGACCTTTTTTGACATTAAGTGTGCTATCAAGAGCATAAGAAATCTATTTCAACACTCTCAGTCTAAACTCATTAAGATCAGGTATCATTTTATTAAAGAAATTGTGGATAAAAGAGTTGTTAAAATGGTGTTTGTTAGGACTAATCAATAAGTAGAATATATTATGAATAAACCCCCATCTATTCCACCATTTGGGAAACATAGGTTAAAAATTGGTATCTAAATACCTTCTTAAACTGGATTATATTTTGTAGTTTCCTATATCCATGCTCATATTTAATTTTTTTCCATTTTTAAAATTTAGGTGCTCTATTATATCATGTTAAAGGGGAAATGGTAGATATTATATATAGATAATGTTAAAATAATACTATAGGTTTTATTTGGTTATATAGATAGCATTGTAGGCATTGGTTACTATTTATTGTTTCTTGTCAATATAATTGATTCATATATGATTATAAACTTGGTTGATTACTCGGTGCTTATTTTTTTAACTCTATGACATTTTTTGAATCATGGGTGAGGTTAGATATGAATATTATAAAACCAATTTAATTTTATTCTCATAAGAGGAGAATAGTTGCAGGGAGAGATTACACGTGTAGGGGGAGAAATAATGGAAACTTGGTTATATAAATTAATTGGAAACAAAAATACATAGGGGTGAATGTTGGAACCAAAGTTTATTTTGTTTGAATTATTTTCAATTGGGATTTGTTTTCAATTGAAGTTATTATATAATTCTAAAAAAATGGATAAGCACAAAAGTTTCCTTTAGTTCATAAGACTTACTTCATCTCATAAGACTCGAGGTTGACATTAATATTTCAAAAGAAAGGAATTTTGTTTGTGTGTAGAAGAATTTCCTTTATAATGTAATTATAATATTTGGATATGTCCCAAATTTTCCATGTATATGAAAGACTTTTCTTATTTCATAATAATTTGAGTGGACTTGAGTTTTAGTAGAGGACAGAAGCATCCTAGTGGGCATAAGATTTTATTTAGACTTTGTTAGAATTTTCTGAAGCAAAGGAAGACTATGTGAGACTTTTATTCATTTTTTAAGAATTTGGGTCAGATTTCTTAAGGATTTATGTACTTTTTTAATACTTTTTTGGAATTCTATAAGACTTTGTTAGATTTTTTAAGGATTTTAAATTTCAAATTATTTTACTGGATGTTTTAAAAGGATTTAGTGGAATTTTTAAGACTTAAATGAAGTTTATATGACTTTAATATGCATTTCATAAGACTTATTAGTGAATTTTTTAAGGTTTTTGATGATTTTTTATGAATTTAGTGGATATTTTAAGGCATATCTGAAGTTTGTATGAATATAATCTAGATATTTTATGTCTAATAAATAAATGTGTGAGAGTTATTTCCTTCTTCATTTTTGGTAAATTCTCAAAATAGAAGATGTGTATGTGTTATTCTTTGGGATATTTCAAGTAGTTTTAGATTGTGATTATAGTGATCATGTCATGATGAAGAATATTATATTTTTATTAAAAGAGGATTGTGCTCCAATATTATTCATGATTTAAAATATAGAGATTGTGAAAATATATCCCCTGACTAAAATCACATCATTACTCAGTGTCTTCACACCATGACTCAAGATGAATAAGAATGTTATTAATCATATATTATGATTAATAATTATATTAAGAAATAATAATAAAACCCCTAGATTTCTAGTTAAGTGGATGCTATTATTTATGAGGACTATTTTAAGTATTATGGAATATTTAAGAATAAGGATCACTTATTGCTAACTTCATATAATTTAGATATTGAAAAAATAGAAATTATTATTCCCAAAAGAAGAGTGAGAATTTATAAGTTTTGTTCAAATGGTTTCAATATAAAAAATATGGGAAAACATATTCAAAAAAAACTTATGGAATAAAAGGATAAAAAGAAGAGAGACATAATCATTGTTTCTATCGAAAACATTTACAAAGAGAAGAAGTTAAGATTATAAAGAATGGTGAAAGAAACACACATGAAGATATGGATTTGAAGAAGAGTAAATAATGAGAATTATTACACCCTCATTGGATTGGGGTTCAAAATCTATTCTTAAACATATTGTAAGAAACATGCATGTTGAATCATTTCTTTGTAACCCTTGACTTGAAGCAGTGCATGAAAGGTTAAGAAGAGGAAGTGTTAATGGGGTCTATAGTGTGTCCTTAACAAAATAATATAATACCTACAGTGGATAGTATAACCTCCAAGTACATCAACACATTGACAGTGTATACTCCTTAGACTAGACCTTTGTTGTGAGAAAAGTAAAACACTTGTGTCTTTGTATGTACTATCATCAACTAGAACATGACCGTGTTTGTGAATAATTACATATTATGAATTTTCTTAATAATGAGTTGGATAATCTTATAGAATAAATGGAATCTTAATTTCCATAATTTACCCCCTATTAATATATATTAGGGATCTAGTCTCAATAGTAATTAATAATTACATAATTGCTAATATATAGTTAATAATTAATAATTAATTGACTAGGGGATATTGAAGGGAGATATTTTACAACCATCCTAGTTTCATGAATTTATAAACTAATAAATGGAATATTTGGGATGAAATTGAGGATAATGATCATAGAATTACATCATATGGAAGAGTTTCATATAAAGAAGTAGTGAAGGAGGGAAAGAAGACTTTGTTTAATGAAGATAGATTTCAAATTTTTCCTCTTAGGAAATCAATGTTAATGAAGTATTATTATTATTTATAGTGTATATTAGTCACTAGATCTCATAGGGGTTCCTCTAACTATGTTTCATATTCTAGAGTTGATGACTATGGAAATGAGTTATTATATTCTGAATAAATTGTTTTTGACTTGTCAGTTTTGGAGTCTTTTTTTATTGTATCATTGAATTTATGGGAAAATTTATATATATACTATCTTCATCATATTATATCCATTTATATTCTAATAAATGGGAAATAGTATTTTAGTTCTTCACTCAATCGGTTTCGATTAATAATGAATAAGTGATAATTAATAATTAATTATAAATAGTTAATGTTTATTAATTAATGATTAATGATTAATGATTAACGATGAATGACCAATGTTTAATGAATAATGATTAATGATTAAAAATATATAACTAATAATTATTAACAATTAATTTTTAATTAATGATTAAAAATTAATAATTAATATTTTGTCATTATTAAAAATTAATGCTCAATAATTAATAGTTGATAATAATTATTTAATATTTAATAAATATTAAATATTTATATTTATATCATGATAATTAATAAAATTAAAATTTTATAGGTCCATGGTCATAGTAATGTAGTGGGTGTGGCCATAGGTGCACTTTTACCATGGGTACGGGAGCCCATGCCAATATCTTTCTTCTTCAACCATGGTCAGCATGACCATGGAAATACAGAACCTACTACCATATTTATATATAATCCTGGATAATAACCAAGGAAAATTTTCAAATTTACAATATTTTTCCTTTAATAAATAACAAATAACACGTAATGGATATCAAAATTGTATAATGTTGTCACACCCCAATATAATAATTTTGTGTTGTTTTATTTATTTATTGTCATAATTTGTCTTGAACTTGAGAAAGCTTGAGTTTCGGTAGTTAGAAGGATGGAGTTTATTTTTTGGGAGGCTTTTTAGATATTTCAGGGTGATGAATAACTGGGTGGTGCTCATGCGAGTGTCCAGGTGGTTCTATGTTGTGGCACACAACTTGTGCATGGTTTATTAAATCGTGCAGCAAGCGTGTGGTTGGACACTGTGAGTTTGCATTTCCGAGTATAATGGTTTAAGCATGGTTTTCTCAGTTGTTTTATTCCTTAAGGGTAACAATACGGGTTTTCCTAGTTGAGGTAGTAGCTTACACATTATTAGTGAATGTTTTGAAATACCATGTAGCCAAACTATGTGGTCTTTTAGTTTTTTTAAAAGAAAGATGAAAAAAATATGTTTTTATAATAATATTATTATTGTTATTATTATTATTATTATTATTTTGTTTTGTTTTTGATTATTTTTGTTAAAACCCTTAAGGTATCCCCCCTTACCCCATTAGACCTTTTCTTTCCCCTCTCCTCATCACATGTTATCTCCACCCTTTCCCTTCTCCTTGTGCACAACCCTCTCACTTCCCTCTCCTTTGTGCTGATTTCTCCCAATTAATTTAGGAATGTGGGTTAATGCTTTAAGGTAATCTATCATCCTTCCTTCTATTTCTCTTTTATGGTATTTTCCCCTTTTCATCACATGGTTTTGATATGCTAAAACCTAGGGTGTTAATTGATCTAATTTTTGGTGTTTTATTCCATTGTTAGGGTATGCAGTGTGTCTCTCGAGTCAGCTTTAGGCATGTTTTGGAATCCACCACCAAAGGCAAAGAACTTAGATCCATTTCAGTTTTCCCACCACAATTTTAGGTAGGTTTTTTAGGATCTTTTATTTGGATCAATTTTATTTTATGTCTTTTGGTGATTTTTGGGTTCCTTATTAGTTGTTTATCATGCTTTACAGTTCGTTGGAGGCAACCCACACATATGTGAAAATGTAGGTACATATGGATATATATATCTGTGTGTGTGTGTGTGAGTTCCACCATTGTGTATATTAACCTATGGACATGTTAATATGTGAATAGGGGATAGGGGTTCTCATATAAATATACATATATGTATAAATTCATATGTGTGTATGTGTGAAGGTGAATTTAGGAGGTTTACCCATATATGAAAGTTTAGACATATATATAAGTATACCCTTTTTTATATTTTATGCCATGAAAATATGTATATTGGGGCTTGGTTTCCTTATGTATATGTGAGTGTGAATATTTAAAGAAGCGGGAAGGGATAACTTTGAGTGTTCGTTGATGGAAGCATTGAGTGTCGAGATGTTTCGTCTTGGTCCTCTTCTCATTGAGGTGGGTTCCCTATGCCCGAGCCTTTAATTTGAATTAAATTATTTCTTGATAATTTTAAAAGTATTTTTTTTATATTTATGTTGTATATATATGTTAGGAAAAACTGATTTCACCTCTTGGAATTGGTTGTTTATTTATTTACATAATTTTCCCTAAGCCTGTTTAAAAGTTTTCCATTAAATGTGAAGTATCCTAAATGTTTAAAATTGATTTATAAATGATTAATAACATGTGAAATGTGTTTATTAAAAATAAAAGGATTTTTTTAAATGTTTTATCTAATACTTGTCATGTTTGGAACCTTTAAGTATAGTTTTTCAGTCAAATGACTTAAAAGGCCCATTTGGCGTCTTCCGAACATGAATGATATTTTCACTCTGGTTTTGGGGAATAGTTTTGAAAAGGTAAATATGTAGTAATGTTTCAGACTTTGAGAGTTTTTATGTGTGATGGGTATCCCTATGCTCATCCTCTATATGATATGGTTTTCACATAGGTGGTGTCATAGTTTGGGAAAGGCAAGCACAGTGGAATTTATGGGTTATAGTTAATTCCATGCATGTGAGGACCTCGAAATTCTCCTTTATACTATTATAATGGTATTATTGGGTGTTATATAGAGGTTTGAGTGATGGTTTATTACTAGTTATGATTATAAATATTAGTACCCCTTGGATTTTTGGATAGACAATGTGGTATTTTACATTGGTGAGGCTAGTTTAGAGTAGCTAGGTTAGTGATTGACTATAGAGTTCTACCATATGCTGACAGGTGAGTCCAAACCAAGTATTTATGGGGATTTATTCTATATATTTTTAGAAAATTCTCATTATTATATATTTTTATGCTTCTGTTTCAATTTTTGGCACTTTTTCTACTTAATCCCAAGACACCTATTTCACACATATGTTATTTCCCTCTATTTTATAGTATTTTAATAAAGTGTTACATTTTCATTATATTTCATATTAAAATACCTTTACCATCACCATTTTTATTTAATATGAATTTATTAAAAATACTTTTCATGCTTTGGTAACTATGTTTGAAATGTAATTTAAAGGGGGCTTTCTTAAAAATGGGATCTTATTACTTGTTTTTTAATAATGAAAAACCTTATTTTTTTTTGTTTTATTTTCAAACTAGAATAGGTTGGTTTTATTTTTCAAGTTAATTCATAGTGAATAGTTTATTTTGGGAATAATTATTGATTTTTAATACACATGCCTATAATTTCATCTTTTTTAGCTTCTTGTTCCAATTCTAACTCAGATTCAGTCATCGTGGTGTAATGTTTCTTTAGTGGTTGGTGGTGACCTGAAGGGTGACATGGATGTATGTGCATTTTATTTTTCTTTCCACTACTAGTTTTTACTTTTATTATTCACTTTATATTAGTATATTTGTTTTCTTTTTTTGGGATAAATCTTTCCCATTTATTTTATTTTGATGCCTGGCAGTAGTTTCTAGCCAGGGAGAATCGAGAATGCCTCTCAGGCCTGTTGCAGGCCGACTCAGGTAACTGATTTGAAGTCAACCCAGGTTGGTTCATGATAAAGGTTTACCTAACTTTTTGAGTTGGATAATCCTTAGTGGTGAGTGTCTGATATACCACTTCTCATAGTTAATTTATTCTTTAAGTATAATAGGAATGAAAGAAATGGGGTACCCTTGTACATCATTTACCAGTGTCTCTTGATAGCAGGTTTGTGAATTGTTACAATAAAAATTGTAAATTATGATATGTTGATGATATCAATGATTAAATTAAACAATTCTAATCATACTTATCCCATGTATGCATCTTAAACTAAGAAAATTGGTAAAGGATATAAGTGAATATGGAAAGATCCTCTTTATGCTAGTGCAATATTCACCATGTGTGAAGTAATAGGAACATTGTGCACATGATCGATATTTCTTCAAAAACCTACATAAAAAATGAGAGAAATATTATCTATATTGAATCAACCTTTTTTTAAATACACAATAATATTCATTCAGATAGTGATGTATGATTAAGGATACTACTCAGACCCATGTTTGAATAGAAAAACTCAATCTAATATTCATTTCGTGTGTCCCCAGTTATTTAACCTTCAATGGGTTTTAAAAGTTTAATAATACACAGTTTATTCATTATTACATTCATCCAAATAGAAGTGGTAATTATAATAATAAATCCCATTAAAATATTGAAATCCTATGATGAGATTTACTCATGCTATAGTTTATATAAATCTAATACATTTTTGAAATAACATTCAAAACATAGATCAAATTGATTAGGTTCAAAAGGGTTTGAAAAGATAAAAAATCTCAACTTTCATTAATTATAAGTAGTAATAACTATGAGTGGTATGTTTTAATTTTTTTTTATTTTTTTAATATTTAATTTTATAGATTTTAAATTAAACTTTGAGGAGGTAAATGATAAATATGAATTAGGTAGAGGGGGAGGGGAAAAGTAAACAAAATGTTCTTTATATAATTCCAATGAAACTCCAATGGGAACTCCAATGGGATCCACCAAGAGTCTAGTGAAAAATAATTAACTCTAGTTGATTCAATCATGGGGTTTTGGAAATCACCAAGACCCCAGTGGGCCACCAGAACATCAGAGGATCCCTGCTAGAGGTCTAGTTTTTTGTTCAAAATTTGTTTTAATGAGATAATTTTATTAATTATATGGTCATGATATTAGATTAAATTCATTATTTATTTATTCCCAATGATCGTTCTTAAAGGAAACCCACTATCTAATTTCTTTATTTCCTTCTCTAACTAATTAAATTTATTTCTTCTTTAATTCTTAATAGAATTGTGATCCATTGATGATGTAAAAAAAATCTCGATAAGAGTTTTGAAAGCACTATATCTTTATTAGAAGGTATTATGGTTTTTTCTCTCACACATCCTAATATTCTCTTATGCTTCTAATTTGGTGAATTTGTAAGTTCTTGGTGTTTTAGGAGGAGTTACGTGTCTTTTATTAGTACAAATTATTCATATATTAAGAGTAAGGTTACATCTCTCACTCTTATTGATTGGTTTTTATTATTGTGAAGGGATATTATGATTTTTGATTGATTTTGAACTTAATTTGTATAAAATAATTTCATCTTGAAGAAAAATATTATTTTTGAATTGATAAGTGATAAACCGATTTTATATGTGTGTTTGATGGATGGAATTGTTAATTAAATGAGAAAAGAGTTATTTAAATTGGATAAATAGTGAAGTAATTCTAGAAATTTATTTCAAAATTATTAAACGAATTAATATTGAATTATGTGTACCAAAAATTAATTTTTTTTGTGTTTAAGTTTTGTTTTTTTTTCTATATAAATTCATATAATTATTATATGGATTTTAAATAAAATTTTTAGAAAAAACTGTTTAAAACCATTAGTTTTTATTTTAGTTTTTGTGTTGTCATAAATTAATTGTTACACAAAAATGGGGTTGGTTTAGTTAAAACTCATGTTAATAAGTTAAGGAAGTTTAAAAAATGATTTTTAATGATTTTAACATGATGTTATTATGTTGTAATATGATTTATACATGCTGTAAACTTTATTTGAATTAATAAAAAGGAGTAATAAAATAGATAATCCATGTTTATTAGTAATTAAATGATAAATATAGATTTTAGGGTTCAAAATAGTGTATTTAATGTAAAATATTTTTACTATATTTTTTATTAACAAATTAAATGTGTGTTTGGAACTTGATCATTTTCATGTGAAATCAAAATTTTTGTGAGTTTGTGTATGGAATTATTAGAGAATTATTGATGGAATGGTGTATCAAATTTCATAATTTTTTTATATTTTTAAGACATAACTTTATTATTATAAAATTAAATGAAGTTGGTTAAATTTTGAGAAGCCCTAGGTTAGTCTATAACTTGAGATGATGATATGTAAGTCATGGGGTTTTTCCAGGCCTTGAGTTAGACCCAAGGATATATTATATATCATGTGTTTGGAATAAAATCCATATAATATATGTGATTGGCAAATTTTTTTGAGGTTTATATTTAGATTTCTTCTAATATTGGTCATAGTAGGCATTTTAGTTTCTTAGGTGACTTGTTTAGCACTTAATATTTTAAATGTTGTAAATAATAGAGATTAATAATTTAAAATCATTACACCATTTATATATGAGAAACTTTTATGGAATTTAGGGTTGTGGTGGTTTTTATTGAGTATTTATCTTTAATTCCTTATACATACAAACCTCATGCGTCTACAGATTATATGAATAATGTTGCTGGGAAAGTAAAGGAGCCTTAGTAGTTGGGAAATGATGTTAAGAGACATATTGAATATTTTTTTCCTATGTGTTTGGATTAATTTGGAATGGTTTTATATAATTTAATTTTCTACTCGTTTTAGTTATATTGAACATGTTACAACACTTAATATTTATTTCCAGTTCATGTTGGGATGTATGATACATGTGATAATCTATGGGATGTTATCTCAACTTTATTGAGTATGTTATTTTCAAATTCTATTCTATAATGATGCTGCATTTTTTTTAATTTTTATTATGATGGACCATTATTCATTAAATCATTCACCAA
Source organism: Viscum album (assembly GCA_963277665.1). NCBI lineage: Eukaryota > Viridiplantae > Streptophyta > Magnoliopsida > Santalales > Viscaceae > Viscum > Viscum album. The sequence continues at coordinate 508,401,468 of OY728142.1, read as the reverse complement.
GAGATATTTACAAACCAGTGATGTTAATCACTAACCACTAGTGATCAGGAAGAAAACATGAGGTTAGTGGTGCTTCATCTCAGTGGTAAGATCATGTCATGGTGGGATGTCACAAAATGGTGTCGGACCATCTTTTAAGGTCTTAATATTTGGGAAGTTAGCAGAAAGGATATTAGTTGTTGGAAATTTTTATGGATGTTATGTGTGTGATCATCTTGTACAACCATAGTTGAAGTCTTATTTTAGTAGAATTTATCAGATTTTACTTATCTAAATTCTAAAATAGGATTTTCGGATATAATACTAATTGAAATTGAGGATGGGTAGTAGGATATTTATGCACCATTTTAGTATATAGGGATATATAATATGTGTTTACATGCATGATTTTGTGTTTTATTTTAAATTTAATTTCAACTAAATGATTTAATTAATAATAAACTAATTGATATTTTATGGAATATGATATTAGTAATATATTAGTTACCTAAAATCTATAAGATGAATTTTATTATAAGATGTGATTAAATTAATTTGATTAATTTCTTTGTAATTATGTATAGTAAATGATGCATAATGTGTTTATTTGTTAAAAATTTGATGTTTATTTCTAACTTGTGTTATATTTTTCATAGAATCATGGTACTAAAAAAAGATTGTTTATAAGCCTCATGAGAAAGAGGTAAAGAGAGAAAATTCCAATGAGGGTAATGTGAGGGTGGTTTGATCATGTTCCTTTAGTGTGTGATCATGATACTATAGTAGAAAATAATATTATTGAGAGGTTATTTATAGTAATTTAGAATAAGTAAGGGGTCCATATCAGGTGGTAGTAGTAGCGACTGATGTATTTATAGATTTTTGAGGAAATATCCTCCTATATTCAAGTGATATGTTACTAATCGGGGATAAAAATAGTATTTATAGGTAATGGATAACATATTTTAGTTGTTTTATGCACTTTAGGGGAATAAAGTGAAGTTTTTAACCTTTATGCTTGAGGGTCCAGCCTGACACTAAAAAGATATTCTGGTCTAGGCAAGGAGAACTGAGGGATTTTCATGGGATGTTTTTTGAGATATTTTATTTGATAAATTTTAAAAATACAAAATGAGGATTGACAAAGGATTATTGTTCAGGGAGATAAGAATGGGGAATATTTCATTTCTTAATTATTCATCAATTTTTACAAACATGCTTCATTTTTATTCTCTCCTTGGGTGGTGACGAGGCTTATAAAGCCATAATTTCAAGTATGGGTTGGAGTTGAATATTTTTTTAGAGTTTTGACTTTTTATATACCTAATTTCTTTAAATTAGTGAACAATTATCTTATAAAGGAGAAGGATCTTGAGTAATAAAGGATAGGTTTAGTAGTCATTAATAGAACTATAATTAGTAAGAAGAAAATTTGAGTGATTATTGTAGAGATAGTATGTAAGGGATCAGATCCTAGAGGGACATTAATTTGTGTATTTTGATTTTTGGAGACACCTGGAAGAGGTTCTAGAGAATTGTGAGGATAAATTGAGAAAATGGGGGGTTTTACTTCCATTTTAGGCAAGGATGTGATATAAATCCATGGACTATATTCTAATAAAAGCTTTTATGATGTGGTTTCCATGTAGTGGCATAGAAGATATTTGGTAATATTTTTGGAGATACTAAATTTTTGGAGGTAGCTATTTCATGGTGTTTAGTTTTGGTGTATACCCTTACCTAATGCCAAGTGTTGTAGCTTAGAGTGGGGAGGTTGTGGTATAGGGTCCCTGGAGATAGTTTTTGAGGATACTTCCAAATCAAGGATGGTTGCACCATGGGATGTAGTTTGCATCATATCCCCCCCAATGTAAATAGGTTCTCATAGGATCCTTATTGTGTTCCATAGACATGTTATTTTACCAAGGGGGATATATAGTGGTCCCTTAGGCTATGTTGTAGTTTTCCTTGTGTCAGACAGTTCTATGACATGGTCTTATGGGTTGTCCCAAGGTATTATAAAAATTTTCCTACCAATAAATATCCCTAAGGCCCTCGAATTTTTTTCTCTAAAACCTATTTCTCAAAAACTTGGGAACCCTAGAGTAATTATTAAATGACATTAAATCCCTTTTTGATTTAGTTCAATCCCTGGCTTCTAGAGATCAATCAATCATGATATAAGGTATGTTATTCCCCTTTTTTGTAACAATTTCTCCTCCATTCGATCTCATTTTCCTCTGATTATTCTTTTCATTATATTTATTTTGATATACATCTTTCTAATAGAGTTTTCCTTCTCATTTTCTAGTGCATTTGTGGCATAAAATCCTTGGGAGATCATATTTTATTTAGGGGGGAGGTGATTGGAGATCCATGATGTTGATATGTTCTCATGCAAAGAACGTTAATTATTTTTAGGTAGTGGATTCATTAATTCTAGTATTTGTTTATCTGAAATCTTAAATTGGCCATGTTTTAGCCTTTTAATGGTGGCAGAATTAACAAAATAAATATAAACCATATTAAAGACTGAAATTGGTTTATTTTTAGCAGTCTCATGTTGATGTTTTCCACCATGATAATGGTTTGCCTCTTGATTTACTAGATATTATGATATCTATGTTATTATTAGTTTAGAATTTTTGTTATTCTTGGTTTATCTTGTTGAATTTATGAAATTGGATAAAGAGCATAAATCCAGTAATTTTTTAGAATTGGATTAATAAATTAAAGAAGATGTGTGTTTAATAAATATGGTGTTTCTTATAATTTTATGGTAATAAAATTTATGAATGTTTCATGATTAATTGAATATGTTATTAAATTTTTTAATGGAATTGGATAATAATCATGAATATGGAATTATTGTTGATGATATTAATCATTAAAAGGAATGATAATGAGAATTATTGTTCTTTAAATATTATTAAAGGTGGAAAATGCTAGGAAGCATGTTTGATTAGTTTAATATCTTGTTATAGTTTATGTCATAGGTTACCCATAGTTGTAATCAGAATAATGAATTGGTTAATTCAAAAATGGAATATAAACTAATTGTTTGATAATGATAAATTTTTGGGGATGAGAGAGTATGTTTTCCTATGAAGGTTGAGTGCCTTGTTTTTAGGGCCTAGATTTTCCTATTGACTATGTTTGTTATTTGATACAAAATATGATGTACTATGGATGTGAGTATTTCTATGAGATGGGACATGATCCTAGGATGGTTGATGAGATATGGGTGGTGAGTCCAAATTTTGTAGAAATAGTTTCCACCTGTGATGGAAATATGCATGGATATATGCATGAGGTTTTCAGGGATGAAACCGAAGAAGATAGAATGGGTTAAAACTGGGATATCCCATTTTTTGTACTGAAATATGGGATTTTTTCTTGTGAATGATTTTGTTTAATGTCTGGATAGTTAGGTTTCTTGTTTTTCTTCTTTCCTTTCTCCACTACTTGAGGTAGCTAGATATGCTTGGTTATGCATCTCTCTTGGAAGTAGCTTAATATTTTTTCCTAGATTATATAGAATTATGGAAAGTTTAATAATTTTTAATAAATGAATTACCCCATGGTGTTGTTTCTTGGAATACAAAAGATGTTAATCTTGAGAAACAGTGGATTTTATTGGATAATTCTTAGAGGGTATGGACTTCACCATTAATGGTTAATGAAATTTGAAATGGGATATTGTAATTGGATTAATTTTAATTAATGGATAATGTATTAATTAACATAATGTAAAATATAAAAAAAGGAAAGAAATTAATTTAATGAAATAATTATAAATTATTTTGTGCATATAGGATATCTAGTCCTTCATAGTAGCAGTTTCTTTCCCATGTGATGATTGATGCATTTGATCCAAGCACTAGGTTATTTTCATATTGTGGTTGTGATATATATTATATCCTATATTTTTTTCGATTTCATATTCTACCCCACCCATGTTGGTAAGGGATTTTGAAACCCAATGGACTCTGGGAAGGTGGTTTCCCCAATATCCTAGTCGGAGGATGGATGGATGACTACCCCTCTATCCCTACTCACTTCTCTTGGTATAATTTGTGTTGGTTTTTAGGGTGGTTTGTTTCCCCATATATGTGTGTAGAGGACTGTAATGGACTGTGGTCATTTCACACACATGTATCTCTAGATATAGTATCCAAAGGATTATTATTGGTATGATGTGTATGAAATATCTCACAGTGATTCATCTCAATATGTGAGATGTTAGAGGTTGAGTTTGTCTTTTTCAGATGATGATGTGTTCATATTTGGTATATCAGGTAGAGGATTCCTAGTTGAAAGATTCTAAGGTGGAGGTATGGGAAGACTTATTTGTCTTTAGTGATTCCCCTAATAGTTGATTTGAGGATGGACATCATGGGGTTTTGTTCCCAGGGAAGCTTTTTATCCCTTTGGAAATGTGTGATATAGTTCTCCATGAGTTACACATCTTACCATTGGTGGTACATCCTGGCATGGAAAAGATATACCAGGTTCTAATAGGTTAGATTTGGTGGCCTAGGTTAAATCATACAGTTGAAAAGTTTGTGTCTTGATGTTTGGTCTACCAGAAATTGAAGGTTGATCACCATGTTCTTAGTTGATTACTCCATCCATTATATGTTCCTTAGTAGAAGTGGGAGGATATATAAATGGACTTCATTTCTAGTTTACCTCAAGCTTAGGGATGTAATGACATTATATGGGTCACAGTTGGTATTTTGATGAAAATAACCCACTTCATAGTGATTATTTAGTTAAGATTAGTGGAGGTTTTATCGAGGTACTATATAAAGGAGGTGGAGAGACTCCATTGAGTTCTAGGCACAATCATCTCTGATCATGATCATCATTGGTCTCTAGTATTATTTTGTCTCTTAGTTATTCCTTGGCATTGATTTTCATCCCTAGATGGATGTTTAGATAGAACAGACTATCCAAACTATTGAATATATGTTATGTTATTGTATGATATATTTTAGAGGTTTTTGGATGAGGAACCTTCCCTTGTTCAATTTTTATTATAATAATAGTTTTCACTCTACCATTGGTATGGCATATTTTAAGGCTTTGTGTGACCTACCTTTCCATCCTCCATTATTTAGGACTGGGATCGGAGAGGCAATAATTCTTGATCTAGAACTACTATAGAGCACAATATATATGGATTAGGTGATTCATGAAAGGATAAAAGTAGTGAAAGATTATTATAATTCCTATGTCGATCATAGGAGGATACCACTAATGTTTAATGCTTGAGATCATTTGTTTCTTAAGGTGACTCATCTTCATGAGTAGTGAAGGTTTGTCCATGGGAGTAATATTTCCCCCTAGTTTTTTGGGCCTTTTGAGGTTTTATCTTGAATTTGAGCTATATTTTATTAGATAGTACATCCCATGTAGATGAGTTAGATACATGATGTATTACATGTGTTGAAAATTATTTTCTATATTCATAGTGAATCTCACATCATCGATTGGGGAAAGATCAATGTTGATGATGATGAGACTTTCAAGGAGTGACCTATTGAGATCTAGGACTACCAGGAGAAGGTGTTACACTGACATATTATTCCCTTGGTTCATGTCTTGAGGTGACATAGTGGTATGGAGGAGAGTACATGAGAATGTAATTTATATATACACACTCATTATCCTAAGGTATTTGATGTTTATATCTTCTATTGCAATGTTTTTTATTGTGGATTTTGAACCTTTCTAGTTATGATATGTTTTATCTCTTGTTTCTTATTGTGTTTATGCTCTTATTTGAGATTTATCTCTATTTGAGAGTGTTTAGGAGCTTGATTTTTTTAGTTTTGTAGTTTTTCACATTTTTTTATTCGAGTGAGGTGTTTTATCTCCCATGTTGGTGAGATTATTGAGAGGTATATCATATGGTGGTTGTTCAGATATCCCTTTTCTTTATTTCTCTATAGGTGTGGTTTCAAATTCTATAGGATGAGAATGGTTTGAGATGTATTATATCTATGGGTATAAATTATAGAAGCCATATCCTTTGTTTTTTTAGGTGTTGGAGGAACCTGAAGGATGTTCCAAACTATTTAGAGGGTAAATGGGGAAATATGGAGCCACTTCCATTTTAGGAAAGCCTAAAACTAAGATCTATGGGTTGTTTTATATTCCAGGATTTTATGGCGTGGTATATATTCTAGAGCATAGGGGATATCAAGGAATATTTTTAAGGATACTGCCTTTGAAGGGGTAGTTACATCATAGTGGTTGGCTACATAGTAGGACCTCCCCTACTGTTTAGCATTATGACATGGAGCAAAGAGGTTGTGGTGTAGGATACCAAGACCCAATTTTTTAGGCTACTTCTAAATGAGGGGTTGTTACATCATGAGTTGTAGTCTACATCATATTCCCCCAAGTAAATAGGATCTATGCAATGTTCCTCAGATGGATGCTTTAAACAAGGGGATATGGAATGGTCCCTTGGGTTGAGTCCTAGTCCACCATGTTTCAATAAGTTCTACAATGTGGTTATAAGGGCTGCATTGTGGTCCTATAAAAAATTTCTACATATAAATACCCCTAAGGTCCTTGAACCCACTTTTATAGCAAAAATATCTCTCAAACTGAAGGTCCCCTGGGGGGATTTTTAAAGGCTTTGAAATCCCCTTTCAAATATGGGTATTAATTTCTGGTGATCTAAAGTGGGTTATTTATTTTTTTCTAGAATTTTCTCATTCATTATATTTCATTTGTATCCCTTTATTCCTTCTATTCCATATATTTTTATCCCCATCATTATAGTGGAGTTTTCTTTGTCATGTTGTAGTGAATTCATGGAATGATGTCCTTGATAGATCTTAATTTCTTTGTAGGAGAGGTGATCTGAGATTCGTGATGTTGATCCATTCTCATGTGAATAACATTAAATATTTTGAGGTAAGGTATTCTTTGCTTCTCCAATTTATTTATGTACAATCATAAATTAACCATAGTTTTTCCCTTTTATTTTTGGTGTAATTAATCAAATAAATATTAAACCATATTAATGAATAAAATCGGTTTATGTTTAGTAATCACCTGTTTCTACTTTCCATCATGATAATATTATTCCTCTTGATTTACTAGATTTTGTGTCATTTATATTATGTTTAGTTTATAATGACGGTTATTCTTGGTTTATCTTGATGAATTGATGAAATTGGATAAAGAACTTAAATCCATTAATTCTGTTGGAATTAGATTAATTAATTAAATAAGGGTCATTTTTAATAAATTTGTCGATCCTTAAAATTTGATGGTAATAAAATTGATGCATGTTGCATGATTAATTGAATATTTTATTCCATTTGTTAATGGAATTGAATAATGAACTTGTATGTAGAATTATTACTGATGATATTAATGATTAAAAGGAATGATAATGAGAATTTGTGTTATTTAGAGCATGTTAAATCTGGAAAAATATAGGAATCATGTTTAATTTGTTTAATAGATTTTTATAACATATTTCATTAGTTACCCGTGGTTGTAACCATAATAATAAGTCAATTAATTCATGTTGGAATAAACAATGGTTGTTTGGTAAAGAAAAATCTTTGGGGATGAGAGAGCTCATTTTATTATGAAGGATGAGATACTTGTTTTTAAGGCCTATATTTCCTTATTGATAATGTTTTTTCTATCCTCTTTGATGTTCTATGGGTATGAGCCTTACTATGAGATGTAACATGAGACTGGGATTATAAGTGAGATATGGGTGGGGATTCCCATGATTGTGGAACCAATTGACTCCTATGAGAGTGAGATGAATGGGGATATGCATGAGGGTGTCATGGATGGTACTAGAGATGATATACTGGGTTGAAAATAGGATCACCCATTGCTATGTAGAAGTTTGGGATTCTTTCTTGTGAATGAATCTTCTTAATATCCCTATGGTCAGTTTACTTGTTTATCTACTTTGTTTTACCCATTTCTTGAGGTAGCTGGAGGTTCTTGGTTATGCATCTCTCTTAGTGGTATCATAGTGTGTTTTCATTGAGTACATGGAATTATTTTAAGTTTAATATTGTTTAATGAATAAATTAACCCATGGGGTTGGTGTATGTAATTCAAAATATGTTGTTCTTGAGAAACCATGGGTTCAGTTGGATTATGCCTAGAGGGAATGGACTTTACCCTAAATGGTTAATAAAATGTAAAATGGGATAATGTAACTAGAGTAATTTTAATTAATAGGTAATAAATTAATTAACATAAATTTAAATTTAAAAAGAAAGAAATTATTTTACTAAAATTATTTTAAATGCTTGTGTGCTTATAGTATATATAGTCCTTAGCAGTGGTAGCTAGGTGTCCATGTGATGATAGTTGTAGTTAATTATAGGACTAAGTTATTTCCCATAATGTGGTTGTAATCTATATTATATCCTATATGTTTTGTAATTTCATATGCTACCCCAACAATATTGGTTAGGGTGACTGAAACCCAGTGGACTCTAGGAGGGTGTTTTCCCCAACATCATAGTGGGAGGATGGATTGCTAACTACCCTATTGGGCCCCACTCTTCTTTTAGAAGTATTATGATCTAGCATGCATGGTGGTTAGTTTTCCTATATATTTATGCAAAGAGTTATAATGTCTTGTAATTTTTTCACATGCATGTATCTCTGGATATAGTATCTAAAGGATTATTATTGGAATGACATGTATGGGTTGTGATTTCTCTATGTGCATACTCATTGTATGGGCTATGACGGTCATAGGTATAATTCTTGATGTATGATACACAACATATGGGAAGCGGTGGAACTTGGAAACTACTTGGTTACTATATAGAGATGTAGAATGGGATGATGTGATAATTTGATACATGAGATGCATGTTGTGACACTTAACTCAGGTGTCTTTGGGATGGATTTTTTTAGAGATATATGGATCAGGATGTGTGACATTCGTGTAGAGCAGGAAACTAGTGGGGAAATGGTAGTAGGTTACCTTGTTGTTTCATTAATATAATATATGATCTCTTATATGTGATACTTTGTAATATATATACATGGTGAGGCTGAGAAATTAGTATACCTATTTAGGTGATGAATTAGTTTCACTATTTTTCACTGTGTTTTAGCATGCTTTCTTTATCTTTGTCACGAGAGGTGCTGAAAAGGATCCTTCCGAGTATATTCTTATTATCACCCAATGAATATATAAACAATTTTTTTTTTGCATGATCAATTTAGAGATAAAGTTGGATATCACTAGCTTGTGGTTTTTCAGGAGCTATTTGATATTTTTAGTCGATTTTTCTATTAGGTACTTGTAGTTTCTTTTATTAGTTTCATCTGTTTTTTATGACATTACATGTATAAATTTAAGATTTATTTTGTCTTTATGAATATGATTCCATTGGTGTATCTATATTATCTCTCTCATCTTCATTTTCTTTCATAGTTTAATTCCTCTCATCTATTTTATGTTATGCCCTCAGTTCTAGTCACCAACTCATGGCCTATTGGATGTGGGCTTCAGGCTGTCACCATCTCCCATCTCTCATTATCAGCCTAGGAAGGTTACCTTTGGGGGGAGTGGTTCATGACATAGTGAGTGGTCTTATGGTGATAGGAATTAATTTTATTCTCCTTATTACAAAGTAATGTTGTTATTTTACGGCTATTAATGGGTTCAAAAAGTTTATATCTGATATATATATCATAATGAGTCAAGGGAATGTCATTATTACAAAAAAACAAGACAAATTTATAAATTTCGTTGAAAAGGATATAAAATAAGTGTAGGTCAGGATTTAGCTTATACATAGGAATCTCATTGATAGGATAATGTATTTTATAAGAGCGTTATCCATATATCATATTTTAGTGGTGGTTGAATATTGGTTTCAGTTACAACCAAAACTGATATTTGTTAACCATATGGTTTTTTGATTATTTTAATAATGAAATCCAATAACCTTTTTTATTTTTCTATTTTTTTATTTTATGTTTATCATTTTTCCCTAATAATTTATTTATTTTTTATTTTATTTTTTCGTTATCCATTATATATAAAAAATTATCACCCTAACCATATTGGAAAAATCCAAATATTTTAAATAGGTCTTTAAATTTTTTTAGAAATATATATATTTTAATATAAACATAAATCCATAAATAAAAATATTTTATTTCTTATATTATTATAATAAATATCATGGGTCATTTAGAATATTAAATTTATAAAAATTAAAATTTCATAAATTTATTATTTTTTGGTTTTTAGTTATTTAAATTAATAAGAAAAACTAACAAAAAATTCTAATTATTAACCAAAAATTTTACTAAGAAATCCCATGTTTAGTATAACCATTTGATTATTTTTTATTTTATTTTCAATTAACAATATATATTCCCACTCCTATTAATTTGGGATGCCTAGTCATGGGGGTTGAAGGGCTTCTCAAGGATTGTCCCAATGGGGAGAGATATAGTAGAGGAGAGTCGAGTGACCCAAGGGAAGGGTCGAGATATAGGGTATGGTTAGTTATTTGTTATGGAGAAAGCACTAGTTAACCTTGGTAAGGGGTCTTTTATGATAATAGGTACAATTTTTGTTAGACATACCCTATACAGTATGATTTTTTTATTCTGATGCTTCTTATTAATTCATGTTTTCATGTTCGGTATATGACCTAAACATTGATATTGAGTTTATATATGGGGTTTTGTCTATGAAAACTCTTTAGGAAGAAAGGATGATTTTATTAGGAGATTCACCATCATGTGTCATTATTATCATTATATTTGGGAACCATTGGAATTTATTAATCTTACAAATGAAGATATTTAGTGAAATTATTGGAATTGATTGGTTGACACGTTTTTGGGTGCACATTGATTATTACCAAGGAAAAGTGAACTTTTTTCCATTATGTGATGAATCTTATGTTTTTCAAGGATAATGGGAGTATAATCAAAATAGATCTCACTATAGTTTTGGATATAGAAGGATGGTCACATCTCATATAGTATATAGGGTTCTTTGATCAACTGTCGGTATTGGTAGTGTTGTTTTCCTCCTTTGGTCAATAGATATTAGGATGTGTTTCCAAAATATTTTACAAAATTTACTCTATAAAAGGAGGTAGAGTTCATGATTTAATTAGTATCTGATACATAGTCTTTATCTATAAATCATAATTATATGGATATAACTGCACTCTGATTGAATAAAATCATTTGAATGATATTGAATCAAAATTATTCCCCAATTAAAACCATGAAGATGAATGATTGTAATTTTTTTATAGAAATTTTAACTATATTACCATTAAAATTTGGTATCCTTTTCCATAGAATAGTAATTTATTTTATTATATAATAATAAATCAGTGGTTTTCTAAGACAAACCATCAGTAATTATATCATCAATTGAGAGTGTGAGATAAATATGTGAAAAATATGGCCTTTCAAATAAGATATTGACATTTTGAATTATTGGTGATTTCATTTGGGGTGAAGAATAAACCATATATGTTTATAATGTTAATGAATTTTTTTCCCAAAATGATCTAGCTTTATTCTGATTTATCTTATTAATGATATATTTGTATACTCATAATAATGTGATGATCATAGGTAATATTTTACTATTGCATTAAATACATTGACAGATGATAACCTGTATGTTAAGATATCAAAATGACATTTTTGGATCCATGTAGTTAAATTCCTTATATATGTTATCTATGAATCTATATTATTGGTGAATCATGATAAATTGGAAGTTATGATGTCTTGGTATATTCAAAAGAATGTTTTTAAAAAACACAGTTTCTCAAGCCTTAAAATTTATTATCTAAAATTCATTAAAGGCTTTTATCACCTAGTAACAATAATGACTGAATTGACTAAAAAATGATTGAAATTATAGTTGGAAAATATATGTGAGGTTACATTTCAATAATTAACAAATATATTGACATTAAAACCTATTCAAATTATATTAGATCCAAGGATGTGATATGAGATATATTGTGATTCCTCTAGTTTGGGTTTATCATGTATACTAATTTAGAATGTTCAGCCCATAGCATATTGTTCTTAGGATATTAAGACACATGAGAAAGGTTTCCTTACTCAAGACCTAGATTAGTTTTGGAAGTGCATGAACTTATGGGTTTGAGGAATTATTTTTTGATGAGAAGTTTTTTTAGTACACTAAGAATAAGAAAGTTAAAGTACATATTTTCTCAATGAGATTTTAATATTCAATGAAATAAGTGTCTTAAATATATTTATTCATTTCATTTCAAGAAGATTACTACTATGGGAAATGGAAATTTCATTGCCGATGCTTTGAGTAAGAAGTATCAGGTGGATATAGTTTATGATTTAAAGGATGTGTGGAAACTTATGTCTCTTTTCCTTGAGTATCATCTTGATGTATCAAAGGAGGAATATATTGTTTTCTTATCACCTTTGACTATTAATTCATCTTTAATGGAGTGATTGGAATAGGATTTGAGTTAAAATTTTGAGTTTTGAGTTTTTCATGATAGATTATATGGTGATAGAAAATACCCAAGAAGAATCTTGATGGTTATTATCTATTATGTTTTTGTGGGTATATTTTTGTTTTGTTATCACAATGAGAGTAAGTGATGAGGAATTTTCATATTTCTCAATTAAAATAAAACCTTGGTTTGAAAAAGGTTTATCATAGTTTTTAATGAAACTTTTGGTGTCCATGTAAGAAATGGGATATAGTTGGATCCATTTCAAGATATTTACCTATCATAGGGTAAAAATTTAACACTAGAGGTTGGAAGGGTTGATTTAGTCATTACCCTTTCTAGAGTGGAAATAGGATAATATTTCCATGAATTTAACAACTTTATTAACAAGACCACAAAAATATAGAAATGATTTTTTGTTATTGTTGATCAGTTGACTAAATTTACATTTTCTATTTCAGTCAAGGAGATATGGATAGTTTATGAACTTTGGAAGCTCTATATATGAGAGATTTTGAGACTTCCTGAGATACCCAATAGTATTGTATCTAATCAGGTGGAAAGTTTTACATATTGATTTTTTAAAGGTTTACAAAATACTTTGGGTACTCTAGTGAATTTTAGTATATCTTATCAACCATTTATGGATGGATAATCTGAGTACACTATTCATATTTTTTAGGATATACTTTTTTCATATGTTCTTAATTTTCATAATTATTTAGAAGATCATGTGTATTTGGTAGGGTTTGTTTATAATATAGACAACCATGTATTTATTCATATGGATACTTTTGAGGCATAATACCAAATGTCATGTAGATTTCCCTTATATTAGATAGAATCTATCGATATTTATTTCATTAGGACTACCATACTGCAAGATACTTCTGACTGGGTGAATGTGATTAGTAAGAGATTAGTTACATCTCAAGAGTAATCATAAATAATATGTTTATTAGCAACATTTTCTAATCAAGTTTGATTTTTGAGAACATTTATTTCTTTTTGTATTTCCTAGATTATGACATTAATGATTTGGAAAGTAAATAATGTTGCCACCATGATTGTTTGGACAATTAAAATTTATAGATAGAGTCAGGGAGGTTGTTTATAAATTTTAATTACCTCCAAAGTATAATAAAATAAATAATTTATTTCATGTATCATAATTGAATAAATATAAATAGGAATTTTTTTGTGTGATAATGTGGTATTTGAGTCAGATGTATTTTTTATAGATATACAAGTTCATATTATTGATCATAATTAGAAGAGTTTTTGAGATAAATTTGCACCACTTGTATGTGTTCTATGGAAAAATGGGCATGTTAAAGGGGGTATTTTGAAATAAAAAAGTTTAAATAAGTCTCTAATAAATATATATGTTCATTATAGATACTCAATAGAACTTCTTGAGGATGAGAAGCCTTATTTTGGGGAGTTCATAACAACTTAGGGATTTAAGTTATGTTTGAATTTTAATTTTTTAGTGTTTTAAGATTTTATTTTATTTATTTTAAAATTTAAATTTTTAGAAGGTGAAGAAGGATAAGGAGTTTGGGTGAGGAGGTGGTGCTAAGTAAATAAAATTTTCACTGTATCATACCATCGTAACTTCGGTTGAATCCACTAAGAGTCTGTTTTCAATGAAATAGTTATAGGTGTGCCACCAGGAGGTCATTGGAAATCATAGAGACTCTAATGGAACATCATTGGAATTATAGTTATTTGGTCTATGTTTTTTTATTATAAGGTAATTTTATTATGTTATCTCCATAGGGTCAGATTAAACACTATATTTCTTCATTCTAGGGGATCATTATTGCAGGAAACCCTCTCTATAAACTCTCTGTTTCTCTCTCTGACTTCTTAGAGTGATTTATTCTTCATTTATTTGAAAAATATAAATCATTAAATATTTTAGTACTTATCTTTATAATAGATTCAAAGGAATTATCACTTTGTATGAAGGCATCAGGGTTTACACATTTTCACATTTTAATCTTCTAATATGCATCTAGTTTAGTGCATTTATGAATTATTAGTGTTTTAGGTGGAGTTAGGGGTCTATTATTGGTGTAGATTATTCATCTAGTAATAGGTAAGTTTCCTCTATCACTCTTTTTCATTTAATTGTGTTTTTATTTAAATTGGGAATTTTGATATGATTTGTGATTGTATATGAACTTAATGTGTTAATAAATAATTTCATCTTGTATAAAATGATTTTTCATTAATTTTTAAGCTTTATAAATATAATATATCTAATTTTTATGGACAAAATGTAGATTTACATGAGAAAATGTTATTTAAATGGGAGTAATTTCAATGTAATTATTGGAACTCAACATTATTAAAGTAATTAATAACGAATTATGTGTGTTAAAAATTGAATTGGTTGTGTTATTTTTTTGTTAAAGTTTTTTTCTACTATATAAATTCATAACATTATTGTATTAATTATGAATTAAATGACGAGAATAAACTAGTTAAACAAAGAGTTTTTGGTTGAGTTCAAATGTTGTAATAAATGTATCATTGCATTATAATTGGTGTGGTTTGGGTAAAACTCATGGTAATGAGTTAGAGAAATTTATTAATGTGTTTGGATGATCTTAACATAAATTTTTATGTTTTAAAATGATTTATATATGATGTTAATTTCACATGAATAAATGAAAATGGGAATAAAAATGAATAATGCATTATTGATAATTAAATGGAAAATATTTATTTAAGGGTTTAAAATGGAGAATTTAATGTGGAATGGGCTTGCTATAATTTTTGTATTAACACATTAAAGGTGTGTTTGGAACTTGAGTGTTTTCACAAGAAATTGTAATATTTTTGAGTTGCTCATATTGGATAATTAGAGAATTATTGATAGCTTAGTATAATAAATTTCAATGTTTTGTTTGTGTTATTATAACATAACTTTCTTATTGTAAAAGGATATAAATTTGGATAACTTTTAGGGAACCTTCAGTTGGGTTATGACTTGAGATGATGATATGTAATCCATTTATTTTGTCTAGATATTGTGTTAGGTATGGGGATATATTACATTCCATGTATTTAATATAATATTCATATAATTGATCTGTTTGAATAATTTTTTCAAGTTTTATGTTAGAAGATCCACCACATTAGTTGAAAAAGGTATTCGGATTCTTAAGTGACTTGGTTAGAACCTAATACTTTAAATTTTATTTTTTAAACTATAAAAATATATAATTTAGTATATGTACACTATTTATATATAATAATTTAAAACTACAAGGGATGTTTGCGGTTGTGGTAATTTATAATAAGGATTTATTTCTTACTCATTGTGCATGCACACATTTTGTTCCTATAGATTATATTCATGGAGTTGCACATAAAGGAAAGTGGCCTCATTAATTGGGATATGATATCAAGATACATCTTGGTGTTTTTTTCTTATGTGTTTAAATTTGTGTGGAGGGGTTATCCATGATTTAATTTTACACTCATTTTAGTTGTATTGAACATGTTATATAACTTTCAATTTATTTTAGTTATTATTCTGAAGTATAATACATATAGTTATTTTTAGGATGTTATATTAAATTTATTGAGAAAATTGTCATTTATTTTTTATGATTATTTATATTGTGTTTTTCATTTTGATAATTTTATTGTAATGGACCATTATAGGGTAAATTTCTCCCCAAAAAAATATTTACAAACATGGTGGCACTACCATGACCTAATAGGATGTTATATAATTAAAGATAGAATTATCCTTCATCATGGACCAACAATTCACTTAAATCAGAACATTTATTCTGAAACATATTTTTTTCACTTTTATCATAAAACAACTTCATTCAACCATAAAATTTGATTATATACTTCAAATTAAGTGATTTTGATCATAAAAAGTGAACCATTATATAGAAAAAAACATTATATTATAAGTTTACTTGAATCTTCTATTTAAAGGTCAAAAAATCACTTAAGATTTGTTATGAATTTTTTCCCACTTTGTTGAACATTTTCATAACCTTTATTTATAGAATTCATAAAATTTGACAAATCCCTTCAATTTATATGAAACATAATGAAATTATTTAATAAATATTATAATATATCCTTATTTTTTTATAAAGTGGTATTAAGGAATTATAGATTTTTATTCAATTGATTATATCTTAAATGTTGTTTCATCTGCATGTGAAACTGTTTCTGACTAGGATCTTGATGGAATGAAATATTTTGACTCAAAATTTGGATTAAGGTTATTAAAATTGGGTCAAAAACCTTTCTACATTATCTAAAAATGTATAGTTATTTGTTAAACTTTAATTAGACGTATTTAAATTCAAATAGATCATAAAACCAATGTTTAGTGGGAAAATAGAATGTGTTATGTCTATTACATTTCAAAATGATCACCTCCTCTTACCTTTATCTTGATCTAAGATAGCTACAAGGAACTTAAATCCATATCATATGTGGGTGAGGCTTAATCCTTCATCTATAATGTCACAATTCCTATAATTTACAATCATATTACACTATGATACCCATAAAATAATGATAGAAGCATATGAAAATAAATACAATATGAAATTCCCAATAGCGTGTAACAAGTAAACAAAATTCAAGTGAATTATATAATATCTAATTGTTCACCCTCAAATAGAATTGAATATTGACACATTGTCACTAGTTTGTGTGACCATTTTGAGAGATCGTTATCTCTTAATGGATAAAACTATTACATAATTGGAATGAAATGGTATAAATTATGTATGGTATCTTGAAAATGGTATATTAATGTTATTTGATAGATAATAATAATATATATGTGAATCTTAATTAAGGATAAGTTTTATACCTATCGTATGGTGGTGTAAAAGTAATAATTTATTTTTCTAATGCAGGAAAGTGTCTAGACAATGTTATCTCACTTGAGAATATTTTTAGTCAATCTTGCACTAATTTTAATTCACTAATTTATTTTTGGTATTTTCTTATTTTATTACAAATAAATAGATAATAGGGAAGAGAAGATAAATGAAAAACTAATAATAACATGAAAATATAGATGTTGACAGAATAAATGTAGTCAGTATATAAAGGAAGTTCTCTCGAGAGCTCATCCAAAGAGAACCTCCATTATCTTATTTAATATTTAATTAATTTAAACAATCCATCATATGTGTGAACACCTCATTCTACCCTAGTTTTAATATACAGTGTACTCAATGATCAGCAAGTACACTATATATCCACCTCATCAATTGAGGGAGAATGGTTATAAAATAAGAATAAAACCCTTAGAAAACCACAGTGAGGATTACACCCACTATATATTATCCTTAGATTAATTTGAAGTAGATATCAAAAATGAATTTGGGTTCGGCACCAAATTAATCCCCCAAGAAATTCCCCCAAGTTAGTTACTCATCATCATGAGTATAATAGATCATGGTGTAGAGAGACAATTAGATATATATGGAGAGTGGGGAGAAAAATAATTTTATTAAAACAGACATATGACTTACATAAAAAATAAATAAAACTAAAACTACAATATAAAACTAAATCATCAACATCCCCAACCAAATTCTCTGTCAATCATATGATCCCCTCTTCAAAAAAGAACTCTCTATTATTTATATTCATTGGTAGCTAAAGATCTAACCCTTTAAATCTATAAATTTTCCCTTCAAATTCCCAAACCTTTCTTATTCTAAATTTGGTCAAAGTTTCCTCTTTTTATTCCATATTAAAATCTCTTTTCAGATTTATCTGTAAAAGCAATATAATATGGATCTTGACTTACCCCATGTTTATGTATCTTAAACTTCATCTATATCTCGATTCAATTTTCTATCATCCCACCTTTTTAAACAAACTCATTTTTCCATGGGGCATCTGACTTTTCACCCTCATATTTGATTTTATTTTCTTGGATGAGGTGACTCATCCCAAAATTATACTTCAATTTTTATCTTCTCTATGTGCACACCCAAAATCATATATCTACCTTCAAATAGTTCATAAATTTATCTACCTATATATTATATACATGAAAGCACAATACTCGATCATGGATTCCTATATATAGGTTGTTCCCTCAGTACTGGATATATCTCTGTTAATATGGGTTGAACCATGATCAAAATTTTGTTTCCCCCATCATAGTGTCTTATGATGTCTATTGTGTACTATGGATTGGCTTGACATAGTATATTGGTGGATGATTCATTATTAGAGAGCCCTTGAGGATCACTCAAGCTTCACAGTTAGTGAAAATAGTGTTTCCTGTTGAGCTCAGGTGTGTTAGTGGCAGTTCCACTCAGAAGAACTCCATCAAAAGAAGGTGGAAGTCATGGTTTGTGGTAGTGGGAAATGACATAGAGATGGTAGCAGTAGGTGGTAGGAATCGGCCAGCGGTACTGGGCAGTGGTAGGAGGAAGCAATAGTGGAACCCAAGTAGTGGTAACACATTCTAATCTCAGTACCAAGTAGAATCAACTAATGATATGATAATATAGAGACAACACATATTGGTAACAAGCAAACAAGGTGAGGATGATGGTATCATGCGGATAGGGGAACATATAATTTTTAAGTATCGGTTCAAATAGAGGATTCATTATCTTTTTATTGTGTTCCACGGTGGTCATTATATATTCCAATGGTCAACTATGGTTGTTCAAGTCCTCAGCGGTGGACTTCAATGGTGAGCTCGAGATTGATAGAATTTACATGGCATTTCTTATCCATTTTAATAGTGGTCAAATGACTTCAAAGGTGGAAGGTGGTGGAGATGAGCGATAATGTCTTTCCAAGTCAAGATCATGTGATTGAGGCATAAAATAGAGTCATCATACTTTAAGTATATAGTGTCAAAGTCCCACATATGATGTCCTCCTAGGAGGAGACTTTCTATTATGTTTTATGCTTCCTCCATAGCTCAGAAGCATGTTGTATGGATGGGCTCCTCGATACACCTCACACACACAAGGGTTTTTTCTGAAACACACATGCCCAATGGGATTCTACCAACCCCATGTGTGTTTTCACCGTGTGTGGCTTGATCTATCTATGTGCTGACCCACACATTATGCTTTCTGGTATTTTTGGTCAACTACACTTTGCATAGTGCCTAAAGACCCAAGTTTTTTTTACATAAGATAAAAAATTTCCAATAAAACTTTTTTTATTTGATAATTAAAATTATTCTAAAACATAATTTTAATTTATTTTTTATATAAAATGTTATCTAAACTATAAAATTCTAATTGATGATTAAATCACTGAAATAATTCGTTAAAAATATTCAAATTCTTTATTTGAAATTAAAATAATCATGTAAAAAATTATATACATCAAATTCACACTTAAACAATGATATCCTCAATCATTTAATCTCAAAAATAAATTAAAGAGGAACACCATGTTATGAATATTCAAATTTAAAATTAACAAAATCAAATGATTATTAATGAGAAGATCAAATTTTCAAGTTCCACATGAAATATAAATTCAACTACACATTTTTAAAATAATCCAAGTCAATCATCCATTTTACTTTCTCCCATTATTAATTGGTGAATATTATCCTTTCATTTATCCACATATCTTAATGTATTATTATTATGCATTCCCAGTTGTGACTTATCTCATAATGAACTGTTTTATTTTATAACCCATTATACAGATACAAGTAGAGTTATTCTCATACCACGAGAACATTCACCTTTACATGGTCTTGCAAAGGACCAACATTATCCACCATGTAGAGACATTAATCACATACAATCATGAGTAATTTTCAATTAAATTCATAATTACTTTGATACCTAAGGTTAGTGGGTATTGAATTTTTAAAACATTAAGGATCAAAGAGGAGGGTAGATCTAAATTATATTGAATGATATAAAAATTAAAGTGTAATAGAAATATTTACTTCTCAAACTGACAACTCCTACTTCTGAAAACTCAAAGAAAACGTCATGAAGCAATGAAAGCTCAATGAATGATGTAAACATGCTTAAAATCTTTCTATTTTTTCATTTTTTTCAAAAAAAATCATATTATTTTCAAAATTTATTCTTATAATGAATTTCACATCCACCACCTAACCCCATATGATAAAATCATCAGTCTAGTAATGATAATTTCTTATTCTCTTAAGTTACAACCCATTTTTCCCTTTTTCATTTTTTATTTATTCTTTTCTTTAACAGGGTTGGTAGTGAAATATAGTTAATGATAATTAACCTTTCCAAATACCCAACAGAGAACCCCCACACTATTTACTTACAATGTAGTGCATCCCTTATTCCATGACTTCTCTCACCCACATACTTCAACTATAATATATCATGAAAATGCATATATTATATTGAGAGTGGGAAATATTATCTTCAAATGCATCTCATTCCTAAAAAGAACATTCATGAATTATATGGTATAAAAATTATTAATTTTAAAAGTTGGTCTCAAGGATAAGAGCTAAATCAATAAAAATGCCTTAATTATATTAAATGTGACTATGTGAAATCATAACTTTGACAATTTACAATGTCAAATATAGAAGGTGTCATGACCCAATATCTCTCGATAAATATACTCAATATATAAATTGAATTAATTAGGTTTATATTTATTATAGGTAATAAGACATGTTAATTTGGACAATAATTCATGGAATGTAGTAATAATAAAAAATCAATCTACCTAAATTTCAAAGATTAAAAGTATAAATAATGGAACAAAAATTTCATTTACATGAATCAAAAAATTCCCTCAAATCATTATTTATCAAACTAAAATATTAGGTTTCACCTTAATCATCCAATCCCCCACTTTACTCATTAAATCTCATTAACCAAGAAATATAAAACATATCATCATGATATTATTAAAAAAAATCATGTGTCCTGGATTAGTCGAGTAAATAGAGAGTTTAAGTGTGGGTATTAAAATTTTATTTTAAAGTTAAAAATATATTTCCAAAAATATATGGAGTTAAAAGATTAATAATGTAGAATTAAACTCCATTTTCAATGTATTTCTAGTCCTCTTCCATCTTCCTGACCATGCTGATGGGCTATTTTGTTCCATCATTATCAAAATATAAAATTAAATCAACCATTAAATCATAAAGACCATGTAATTAAAGATCAAAAGGATATAGAGGAATTGGGTTGCATCCAAATATTTTTATAAATATAATTACTACAAAAACAATTAAAATATGAATTCCTAGAAAGAATGTGAGAGTTATGAAATATAAGTCTTGGATTGATCCCCCCCAAGTGGGCCCTTGGTTTTGACTACATCTAAAACAGTAGTACCAACTGTTATCCAAAATTTAATGGTGGGTGGAATTTATTTTATTTGAACCACCAACACTTCTTCTTTACAGCTTGCATTTCTTCTTCTTTCTTAATTAGGGATTCATGGATAGGTTGCACCAAATCCATCCCCTTGGAAATGAGATACATCTTGCATGGTGAGGCTAGGAAAAAATATGAGTCCTCCACAATTTTGGTTACTTATTATTCAACCTATTCTTTACACTCTATTTTTTTCTCAAGGTATGCTACATTAATGGAATATTTAAGGAGAAAGTTAGAATGTAATATTATTTTAAAAAAAATAAAACACATAGAATCAATATCATATTTTTACCCTTTAAATTAAGTAGCATGTATCACCATTTCCACATTTATATCCATATATATTTTAATGTTTTACATCTTGATCTGTTACTTTTATAGTTTGGGTTGTTAGAGGTGTTCGGGGGAGGTTTCATGAGTTTTCGGTGGAAGTTGGAGGTGTAGCAGAACTGCTGTAGGGAATACATGTCGTGTCAGTGTATTGCATGATGTGTAATGGTGGTTCATGGCTAGTACATGGATGGTTCATTTTATGTATATTTTTAGGGTTAAATAACTAAAAGGTAATGTGTTTTTTGGTGAAACTAATCCCTAAGGATTTCATGACAAGAAAGAGGATTACACATCGTGTAAATCCCTGATGTAGTGCAGTTTTAAAAAGTTATTTTCAACCAAATTTTCATTCATTTAGCCATGGATTATTCATCCTATAATTTTGGGTGAACCCTAGGTTCCCCAAGGAGTTTTTCAATCCCTCTTCTTCCCTATTTTATATGTTGGTCTAGGTGGTTGTTCGTTTTCAATCAGTGGAATTCCCGTCCTTCTTCTTTGTTGGTTTTCTTCCATTTGTATCCCAAGGATTCATTGTGACAATGTTTTTATGGTTTGGGGTGTGTTTTGGGTAATGTTTTTAAGTTATTTAGTGGTTTTTAGGTTAATCTAGGTTTTTTGTGATGTTTTTGTGGTATATGGGAGTTCTTATTCACCCTATGGTGCACAGCGAGTTGGCAAAGCTTCTTTGAGGTAGGGAATCCATCATTTATCTTTATTGTGAATCATTAAGGAGGGGTTTACATTTTTTATCTATGTATTATGGTTGTACCAGAATAATAAAAGATAAATAATTGGATAAATTTAATTTAATGTGTTAAATGGGGTTTGCTTCACATGCTTTTATAGCATTGAGGTTATTTGTGATATTGTGTATTGTTTGAGCTTGATTACCCACTAAAAATTATGGTTGTTGGGAGATTTGTTTGTGCTGAATATATGTGTTGAGATTGATTCTTTGGTTATGATTATTGAGATATCACCCTAAAATGGAAATTTATTAACTAGTTATTTTTGTATAATGAAATGGTTGCCTCGGGATTTTGGATTGTGTGATAACATCCCTAAAATAAATTGAAATGTTATAAAAGTCCCTTTAAAATCTATAAAATAGTCCTGTTTTTTTTCATGTGTGGTCGTGATTATGGGATGATGATGTGTAGTTGGAGAATGTGGGGAGATGGGTTTTTATCCATGATTTTGGGGCGGTGAGGTGGTTTGTTGTTTGTACATTTAGGGTGGTGAGGTGGTTTGTGGGTCTTGCTTTTGAGGTGGTGAAGTATTTTGTTGGTCATTCTTTTAGGGCAGTGGGGTGGTTTTTTTGTCTATAATTTTGGGGTGGAGAGGTGGTGGTAGATTTGTTCTAGATTCCTAGGTAGTGATGGAATAAATAAATAATTTTCTGATAATGTTTGAAATGACTAGGGCTAGTTTGGTTAATTGTGTGAAAATTGTAAATGAATAATTAAAAGATGGGTTGTGTTATTAAATGTGTTTGATGCTAAATAATGAAAATAATTTAATGATTAAATGGAATTGGTTTGAAATTTGTAATGGGGTTGTGTCTTGTTGTGAGTTTTTACACATTTAGAGGTGGAAAAAAAGGTGATGGTGTTGTGAGTTGGTTAGTGTGTGAACCCATAGGTTGGGATTGAGTGTTTGATACTACATATATATACTTGTATATTCTTGTGATTTATATACACACCCACCCATGTAAATAACTATGTGATGACACCCACACAGTCACACAATTGTGTTTTTCCTAACATCCGGTGAGGAGTATGGATGGATGGGTACCCACTCCTTCTCACTCTCTCTTCTAAGAGAGGAAGGTATTACACAGGCTGTGATGGATGGAGGACTATTAGTGCATTAGATAGTGTTTGTGATATCCTAGGTGTTTGTGGGTAAGGTTTGATGACCTTGGTGTTCTTGGGGGAGATGTTATTGTGCTTGTGGTTTGGTATCCCAGGTTTCTTCACGAGAGGTGTGATGTGGCCATGCTTGTGGGTCAGTGAGCCCATGTGTTTGTCGGTGAGAGGTGTTGTGATCGAGCTTGTGGGGAGGTGTGGTATATGGAGGATATGGGATCTCTAGGACATATGAAATTGGTTGTTGGAATGGAATACCAATGGTAAAGTGGTGTGGGGTACCCTTATTGATGTGATTTATCATATTATATTATATTACTTGGTTTTCATTATTTGGTGAGCCTGCCTTGGTGAGGTTGGGATGGTTAGTATACCTTGATTGGTGTTTTTTGGTTCCACTGTTTTCTAATAAGTGCATTAGAATACTTTATTCACATGTGCACAAGAGACTTTGGTTTTACTACTAAGTATACTTGTACTCTTACCCTACGTATATAAAACTATTTTCAGGTTTCCAAGATTATTATGTGGACTGTTCAGTACATTACTAGTCTATATCCTTGATAGTTTCCTTTTTGTTGCTTTAGATTTACTTTTGGGTATTTACTTTGGAAAATTTTATTTATATCAATTATATTTATGCATTCATGTGGGATGGTTTTGGATTTATTTTATATTATATCTTGGAGTTGTTTTGTGGATGATTCATCTTATCTCCCAATCCTATTTATATTAGAGAGGGTAATGCCTCCCATACATGAGATTTTTATACCCTCAATTCTAGTCTCCATCTCAGGGCCTACTGAAGGTAGGACTTGGAAGGTCATTATCTCTCTCCCCATATTGCAGTATCTTTGGAGGGAGGGGTCATGAAATATATCACCTCATGGAATTCCTCTAATAAATGTTCAACATATTCCATGAGCTCCATGTGTTCCTAATCAGGTGAATCTTTTTTTTCTTCCTCAACCTCCAAGGAAATACATGTTTTGACCAATTATAATAATTCAAAATAGTGAGAGGTGATACTCAATTCAATTTCAATAAAATCATATGATAAAAGTTCAAAATAAGATCATATCTCTATATTGGTTAAGATTCAAATTCTTATCCATTAAAAAGTACTTCTTAGAGTTTATTTTCATTAGATAGAAGTTGGTAGTCATGATCCTCTATCTTCTCATAAAATTCCACCTCATGGGTGGTTTCTTCTTCTTCCAATGGCATATAAATGTGCAGTTGTGCTTATTTTTATTCTTTGGAGATAGGGAGTTCATGTTTTATGTTTTATTCAAAAAAATTATACTAGGATTATCCCAACTTTTTTTTATCTCCCATGAGTGTATCAACGGGCATGTGTTCTTCAGGAACCTCCTCTACAAATGGATTGGAACAGTCTAATACTAACTCTTTTAATAGCTCCTTCTCACACTTCTCAGGTTCTTTAATATAAAAAATGGATGGAGATATCATTTCTACCATTGGTTTTTGTTCAGGCTAAATTGTATCATCCAATGGCACTTCCTTATTATCCTTCAATCTTTGAATATCATTTTTGACTTGATTATGAATGTCCATCATTTATGGAAGATATAAACTTGTAACATGACTATTCTATGTATTCATGGACAAAAATAATAAGATCATCAATTATTTGTAAGTGGGTCACCACATCATTGTGAACCACTTATCCTTGTATAAGTGAGTAATCTACCTATGCAGAACAATAGTCATTTGAATACATCATGGTAAAAAAATTGATAATTTATTAGAAAACAATGAAATTATTTATAAAATGTGAATAGAAAAATTGAAATATAAACTTCTTAGATTCCCATCAATGGTGCCACGTTTTGGATCTCCTGACATAGTAGGTGGAAAATATACAATTTATTTTTCTAGTGCATCATAGTATATAACCATGGGAATATCACTTGGATATCTTTATAGTCAATCTCACACTAATTATAATTGACTTATTTTTTTATTATTTTATGAGAAAAAAATATATTGGGGGAGAGAAGGTGAATGTTAAACTAAAACTAACATGCAGATGAAGATGCAGAAAAAATGAATGTAGTCAAAAAATAAAAGAAGTTCTCTTAAGAGATTCATCCAAATAGAACCTATATTTTCCTATTTTATATTTAATTAATTCACACACTCCATCATATGTGTGAATGCCTCCTTCTACCTCAATTGTGAATATATAGTGTACTCAATGATCGCCAAGTACACTGAATATCCACCTCCTCAATCAAGGGATAATACTTGTATAATATAAATATAACCCTTATATAACCACAAAGATGATTACATATAATTTAGATTATCCTTAGATTAACTTAAATCAACAAATCAAACATTGACTTTAGTTCAACACTAGATTACTCCCCTGGGATATTCCTTGGGTCAGTTACTCATCATCATGAGTACAAGAGATCGTGATAGAGAAAGAGAGAGAGAAGGGTGGAGAGAGGGAGGGAGATAAATAAATAACAATTTGACTAAAATATTCATATGAGTTATATGAAAAATAAAAAAAAACTCTGAATACATTAGAAAAATAAAGTAGCAACATCACCATCCAGATTCCAAATCGAGTGGTCGATCACCTCTTCAAAGTAGTATGCTATGTATTTATAGGCATTGGAATCCAAATCTTTGTGTAACACCTGAATATTTTTATGAGATATTTTTTTTATTTCTTTGATGTCTTGTGTTATACAATACACCAAGATAAGCTTGTGATATACGCAACACTGACTTAGCTTGCGGTATACACAACACTATTCTTGGATTATGTTACACATAATTTCAAGTTCTTTTGATAGAATTCATTTCATGAATGGAAGATTTTATTTTAACAAATAAATATTATTATGTTACCTTATAACCTATTTATTATAATGGTGGGTATGAATAGTATTAACTTTCTTATAAAAAACTATTTAAATGAAAATAAGAGAGTTTATAAAATAATAAAATCACTCTTGATGGATTTTTATTAATGTAATAGATAATTAATTTATTCAATATAAATTTTAAAATTCATCCTATATGTTTTCTAGACATGATATAAGAACAAAGTAAATTTTTCAGAAAAAATAAGTATTTTACAAAAAAAATGCAATTTTCCACCTTTTGATGGCACACCTATTTTATATCTAGTTTTTGAAAATTTTATATATTATATTTAACACAATAATTTTTTTATTTATAATTTATATATAAAAAATTAATTTGGATGAATTTTTTATATTTTTTCAGATAGGTTTTATGTTTTGAAGAATAGTAAAAATATACTAAATTTTAATTGAAAACATATTTTTCATCAAAACAATTTATATAGTTAAATTATATTATTTAATGGTTTTAAAGTATAAATAGACTATATTTTTATCATTCAACATAATTTATGTTATTGAAATTAATTTTACATTTAATTCAGATGTAAAAACATTTCAATCTTTGGAAATGTTTTAACTTTTAAAACTCATTCTTTCATTCTGACAACATGAGTAATTTAAAATTAATTACTGTAAATTATTTGTTTTTAATTTTTAAAAATGTATTTCATATTTTTAAATAGTAGTTTCAAATTATGTAAATATCTCTACTTTATTTTTGGGCATTATGAATAGTAACTTTGTTAATTTTTATTAATATAGTAAAAAGGTAAATCAGGTAATTAATGAATAGAATAATGTTATAAAATTACTTAAAATCTTATATTAATATCATTGAATGAGTAGGTTTCTATCTAAATAATCTTTTGGTCAAAATGGTATCCATTGGAATCTACTTGGATGAGATTATGACATTTACTATATTTTATTTAAAGAAAATTTAAATATGTCTCACTCAAATTTTAATAACTAAATCATTTTTATATAAGGTTATACATAAGATAAATCCCATTATAAATAATCATTTTAAATTTAAAATGATTTTATTTACCATGTTAATTTATTTTTTAATTTTTAGGAAATAAATAATAACATTAAATGTTTATATATTGATGATGCAGAAATTATTTAATTGATGAAAAATCAATAAATAATTTTTTATTAAAATTATAATAACCATTAAAAGACACAAACACTTGTCCAAATCTTATTTGTCAAGTATATCTCAAATAGAACCATCCAAGGGTCTATTTATTAACCATTTTGATCCTTATATAAGAGATTATGACACTTATATTATTTTATTTAAAGTGATGTTAAACTTGTCATATTCATGTTTTAATAAGTATAAAATTTTTAATGATGGATTTTCCAATATATATATTCAACTAAAAGTATAAACCTAAAATATATTATATTTATATTCATCATAGTATTTAATTTTAAATTTTTACTAAACAAATATTTATATTAAATAATTACACAAAACTAATGTAGTAATTATTTTATTAATGAAAATATCAAATTAATGCTACTAAAAATACTAAAATAAATATAATTTGTTATTATTAATATATAAAAATATTTATATTATCTTAACCCATTATGTAAATAATAACATATTTTTTGAGTTTAAAATATTATCTTGATATTTTTAAAAATTCATTAAATGAATAATGTCAAAATTACACTATTGTTATTTTGTCCAAATAATATTTTATTAAATTTTTAAAAAATCATAAAATATTTTTAAAAATATATAATAATTATGTTTCACTCTAAAATGTTCTATATTTTCCATTTATGTTCTAATTTATGCCAAATAAGTAAAAATTACACTATTTTAATATTGAACAATTTGTTACCTAAGTTTAAATTAAAAGAGAATAATTAAGGGTAAAACGAAATGATAAGGTTTAAAATTAAATCAAAACATGCCTAAAATTTATTGTTTGATGATATTATAAAATTATCTCATATAATATTCTAAATAAATAATTTTTAGATGTTTTTGGAAGTGGTTTGAGTTTATTATAAGTTAATATTTTTGGAGTTTCTAAAAGTGCCCCTCACCTCAACTATAAAATGTCACCTACTCCCTTACCACTTAACTTCACATTAATATTTAAATATTTTCCATAACATGAAAATTTACCTTATAAACTTCCCTATTAACATTATATAGGTTCCGGTCTTATCAAAAGAATAACTCTAGTACCTTTAGAAGGTGATCTAGAGGGAGTACGTCGAAGAAGAGGTAATCTCCTCTACTGATTCTTCCAAAATTCTTTCTTCTTCTACTTCCTCTTCATGAGTTTTTTTCATTATAAAATAATAACTCTAGTATATATTATATATTAAGATTTTATTATAATTATGGAGCAACCATATTCCAAATTTTATCCATCCTACGAAAAATGAAATCATCACTCATGTGTACGTACGACTTACAATCTCCACATCGTGGTGTACTCTGTTTTTCACTACCACTTTACTTGGATGGGTACAATGATGGAAATAATAACTATATATGATTATTATAACATTATATGGATTATTAAACAAAATATATACCATTTAATTCTGTACTAATCCATAATTATAGGAATGATATCATCGCTCGTGCGTACGTACAACCTACTGTCTTCACGATACAATGTGATTCATTCTACATGATATCCATTAAAACATGATTATATAAATTTATAGAATGAAGAAATATGATATATATTATATTAATATCATTTTTTAATGATATAACTATGAACTAAGAAGGAGAACCATAACTTATTCAACAAAACATGCATAAGAAAATGAAGTATTTAATACGTGAATAACGAGTAATAATGAAATGTTATTAACAAAAAGATGATAATATGATCATATATGATATGATAAAAATGACTATGATTACGGAATAAATCAAGGAAATTACTTAAATTATTATACAAGGGGTTTGGATACATACAAAGGATATCAGACCTAAGGTAAGGGATTATTTTGTCTCACTTTTATTTTCATGGGACGTATGCCTTATACACCACCTATTTATTTTGTGTGGTGTTTATATTTACCATGAATATTTATTTGATCCTTATTATGAATTTTATGATATTTAAATATACATATAATTTTATTTATTTTATAAGATATATAAATTGACTGATTATAAATTTGTAAGGGATAATTTCGCAATCTCATTGTTCTCTGAGATTGTTTATACATAAGTATATACTAGGGTATATTTATCATATATGTCCATGATTACTAAATATGTGTTCCAAAATATTATTTATATAATTATAAAATTTATTAAATTCAATTTTACTCATTTAGTGAATTTTTATTAAATGATATGAAAGGAATATTTTTTCATTTTTCGATATGAGGTAATTTTTGACTTATCCAGAAAAAGTATGAGAAGAATGATTTATTTTAACTTATACGGAACCCTTTTGAACTAGGAAGGGGAAACCCATTACATGACTGAAGGACATAGGAAAATACCCTTTGATCTGAGTGATAAAAGTTCAATGGTACATAGAACATCCAAAACCCATAAAAATGCATGAATGACCACCATAGGCCCAAATAAAATCTTAATCGTCGTCTCTGGATAAATCTCCACCACAGGCCACTACATTACACTGTCCCCACCAGAGAACCTGCACTCTACCACAACCAGGTGCGCTCCACAACTTTCCATCGAGATAAGATTTGAGGAAGCCTGTACCATAGCTTATTAGAACTAAAACTTCAGCTTCCACTCATGTTGCAGCCAGAATCATGGACCATGATAGATCCACATCTTATTGGAACCATCGAGTCCACACAAAGTCCACAACAATCCTTACAAAGCATTAAAATCCAACACAGATCAATGTGGCGAAAAACCCTCTCAACCTGTGGAAGACTGGGATCTGGATTGCGCCACCCTAGAGGCCACCTGACGAACACTCCACCGAAAACCCACCACAGTGTTTAAAACCCTACACTTACTCTGCCATGATCCCCTACTGAAGATCCTCCGCAATAAACAAAGATGCTGAAGAATCACCCCTCAACCAATACAAATCATCCGCTAAAGGATCCATCCCCTATGAAGCTCAGACCATCGTTGGGTGAACGCCTCTATAAACCAACCCTACCACGCTGCCGCTACTGTGAGCAAAGCCACACACCACGATCTCACTAAGGGAGAACAACTGAGGAGAGATCTGCAACCATCCCACATGATGGAAAATAGGATTGTAAAACTTTAGTGAGATCCCTAGAGATATTTCTAAGGATATACCTTAAGATTTCCTAAGGATAAGTCTATGTATAGGTTACAATCCTAGAGTTTTTTTGATAATCATGAATAACCTAGGATTAAACCTAATATATCATATATTTAAATATTCTAAGTAATTTACCTTACTTATATGTTTTTAATATCTGATATGTATTTCTCACACTTTTCTTTATAGTATTAACCAATAGACAGAACTAGATATATCATAGCTACCCTTGAATTTTTTAGATTTAGAAAGTATGTGAATTATGAAAACTAATTTCCTATGTGGGAATCTCAAAAATAGAATCATGAAGTTGGTATGAGTATTGGTTATACTACTGAGTATAAAGAGATTGTAAATGACATGTGAAAGGTATGATATGTTCTAACATTATTGTTTACTTTAAACCTAAGAATCTTGGTTATATTAAGGTTGAGGAACCTCAAGACATGATTCGTATTTTAGGAAAGACTAAGATGATGGATCCTGAGAAATGGTTTAAGAATAAAGTTGGATGATTTAGGTGTATATGTTTTGGAATTCAAAGACTATGTTATGTGAATCATGAAATATATAATTATTTTCAGTATAAGTTTTTCATCAAGGATTGGAAAGGATATTTTGAACAGTTCTAAGGACCTAGAAAAGTGATTTAAGGGTAAGGTGTTATACTTGGAGAACACATGATTAAGGGAAGGATAACCCTTAATATGAGCATGATGTTGAGATAATGATATTTGGAAAAAGATATTTTTGATATGAATAAGTAAATTGGGTGATACGAATTACCTTGGAACTAGTTAAGGATTTATTGACATGTGGGTTATGCTATCTTGGATGAAGTTTACAGCTTTTTGGACCTAAGAAGATGGAAACATTTATGTTTTCAATAAGGATATATGGTAATTTAGGTTATTACCATGACTCAAGAGAGTACATGATAATGGTGATCACATGTTTTGGAATATGACCAATAAGATATACCTTATGATATATGGGGGATAAATGTTAAGGTGAGTTAGTGTACCTATTTATAATGTTTTGGATTTTCAGTTTTTGGAAGGATTGTAAGGTTATCCATTTATGGATAGTATCAGTTAAACTCTGGATGAAGTTTGTATTTTCTCACTATAGGTGTACTTATGAATATTTGATAACTTATGCTAACCATTTTGTTTTGATAAAGATAGATGGTATGGCCTATCATTCTATTTATGGATCGCATGATCTGCTAATGATTTAAGAATGAAAAATTCAACTTCATTTCTTTGAATAATAACTAAAGGGAAAATTGTTAAAATCAATACCAATGGTGAGATTGTACCCAAAAAAAGTAATTATATCTTCTCGTGTAATTATTCAACATTTGTAAAAAGGTATCGTGATGTGAGAGTTTGTCTTATTATCAAAAAAATATATGATATCAATGGCCTCTTTCACACTTCTTTAGTTTATGGTTTTTTGATTGTTAACCTTCACTGGATCATCGCCTTTATTTTGATTAGTGATGTTTACTAATATCTATGATTATTTATGTTTTTCTTTTATGCCCAATCATTACTTATGTCCGTCTATGTAGAGAACTAGTTATGATTTACTTTGGGTAACTTTTATTTTCCAACTATTCCTTTTTAAAATGAAGTTTTAGTCCTTGTTTTTATGATGTGGGTTTCTATGAAATAAACGTTCACGTATTCAATCAGTTGACAAACCCAGAAAAATTTAGAGGATGAAATTAATTTTAAGGGGGGTATAATATAACACCCCAATATTTTTATGAGATAGTTTTTTTAATTTCTTTGATGTCTTATGTTTTACACTACACCAAGATAATCTTGCGCTATACAAAACACTGAATTAGCTTTTGGTATATGCAACACTATGTTTATCTTGTGTTACACAAAATTTCAAGTTATTTGGATAGAATTCATTTAACATAAGGCTGAGTTTAATTTAATAACTAATATTATTATGTTACCTTATAGCCTAGTCATTATAATGGCAGGTATGAACAATATTAACTTTCTTCTGAAAAACTATTTAACTGAAAATAAGGGAGTTTATAAAATAATAAAATCACTCCTGATCAATTTTTATTAATGTAATGTATATTTAATATATTCAATCTGAAGTTTAAAATTCATTTTATATGTTTTCTAGTCCTAATAGAAGAACAAATTCAATTTTTCGAATAAAAGAAGTATTTTTCAAAAAAATGCAGTTTTATCGCTATTTTATGGCGCGCCTATTTTAAATCAATTTTTCAATACTTTTATATATTATATTTAACAAAATAAACATATTATTCGGAATTAGAAAATAAAAATTTATTTTTTATGAATTGTTTATATTTTTATGATAAATTTTATGTTTTGATGAATATTAAAAATATAGTAAATATTAATTGAAAATAACTTTTTCATTGAAATAATTTATATAGTTAAATTATATTATTGAATGGTTTTAAAGTATAAATAGAATATATTTTTATAAATTAATATAATTTAAATCATTGGAATGAATTTTACATTTAATTCAGATGTAAAAATATTTCAATCTTTTACAATATTTTAAATTTTAAAACTTATTCTTTCATTTTTACAACAAGATTAAATTTAAATTAATTACTAAAACTTCTGTGTTTTGAATTTTAAAAAATGGATTCCATTTTTTGAATCAGTTGTTAAAATTTATGTAAATAGATTTATTTTATTTTTTGGAATTATGAATAGTAACTTCAGTAATTTTTATTAATACGGTAAAAGGGTAAATTAGGTAATTAAGGGTAAGAATAATATTATAAAATTACCCTAAAAATTTTTGTACAATTATTGAATGAATATTTTTTGACCTAAATTATCCTTGGGTTGAAATTGTATCCATTGGAATCTACTTGGATGATATTAAGAAATTTAATATATTTTATTTAATGAAAAGTTAAATATGTCCCACTCAAATTTTAATAACTAAATTCTTTTCTATAATGTATACAAGAGATAATTTCCATTATAAATGATCATTTAAAATAAAAATTTTATTTCTTTATCATGTTAATTTATTTTTAATTTTTACGAAATAAATAATTACCTCAAAGATTTATATATTGATGATGTAGAAATTATTTAAGTGATGAAAAATCAATAAACTAATTTTTATGCAAATTATAATGACCATTAAAAGACACAAAAACTTGAAAACATCTTATTGGTAGATTATATATCAACCATAATCATCTAATGGTCGAGTTATTGAACTTTAGGAGCCTTATAGAAGATATTATGACACATATATTATTTTATTAAAATTGATGTTAAACTTTTCACATTCATGTTTTAATAAGTATAAAATTTTTAATGATATATTTTTCAAAAAATATATCCAACTACAAGTATTATCCTGAAATATAGTAGATTTATATTGATAATAATATTTTATTTTTATTTTTAACACAAAAAATATGTACATTAAATAATTACACAAAACTGATATAGTGATTATTTTATTAATAGAAATATCAAATTAATGTTACTAAAAATACTAAAATAAATATAATTTGTGATAATTAATATATATAATAAATTGTTTATATTACCTTGACCCCTTAGAGATATAATAAAATATTTTTTCAAGGTTAAAATCTTATATTTTTATTCTTAAAAATCCATTCAATAAATAGTGTCAAAATGACACTATTGTTATTTTGTCAAAATAATGTTTTATTAAATTATTTAAAAACCATAAAATATATTAAGAAATATAAAATAATTATTTTTCACTCATAAATGTTATATATTGGTAATTTATTGTCTAATTTACATCAAATAAGTAAAAATTATACTATTTTAATATTGAAAAATTTGTTAACATAGTTAAAACTAAAAGAGAATAATTAATGGTAAAACGAAATTATAAAGTTTGAAATGAAATAAAAACATATCTAAAAATTATTGGTTTATTATATTGAAACCTTATCTCGTATAATATTTTAATTAATTACATTTTGGAGGTTTTTGGATGTGGTTTGAGTTTATTATAAATTAATATTTTTGGAGTTTCCAAAAGTTCCCCTCGCCTCAATTATAAAAGGGCACCTCCACTCTTACATATTCACTTCACTTTGTCCTTGAAGCTCATACATAACCTATAAATTTACCTTATAAACTTCTCTAGTTACATTATATAGGTTCTTTTATTCTATAAATATTAACTCTTGTACCTTTAAGAGGTGGAGTAGAGGGAGTATGTCGAAGAAGAGGCAGTCTCCTCTACCTATTCTTTCAAACTTCATTATTCTTCTAATTCATCTTCATGAGTTTTTTCATTACGAAGTAATAAATCTAGAATAAATTATATACTGAAGTTGTATTAAAATTATGGAACAACCATATTCCCCATTCTATCCATCCTATAAAAATCTAAATCATCACGCATGCGTAAGTACGACTTACCATCTCTACATAGTGGTGTAATATTTTTTTCACTTCCACTTTGATTGAATGGGTATAATGATGGAAATAATAACTATATATGATTATTATAACATGATATGGATAATGAAACAAAATATATACCATCCACTTCCATTCCATTTCATAATTAAAATAATGATATCATCACTCATGCGTATATACAGCCTACTGTATCCACGATGCGATGGGATTAATTCTACATGATATCCATTAAAACATGATTATATAAATTTATATAATGAATAAATATGATATTTATTTTATTAGTATTATTTTTTAATAATATAACTATGACCTAATAAAGAGGAATGAGACTTATTTTACAAAACATGCATAAGAAAATGAAGTTGTTAATACTTGAATAACAAGTAATAATGAAATGTTAATAACAAAAATATGATCATATGATCATATATAATATCATAAAAATGACTATGATTCTATAATAACTAAATTAAATTATTTAAATAATTATAAAAGTGGTATAGATACATACAAAGTATATCATACCTAAGGTAAGGGATTATTTTATCTCACTTTTATTTATGTGGGACATATGCCTTATAAACCTCCTATTTTTTTGTGTGGTGTTTATGTTTCCCATGATTATTTATATGATACTTATTATGAAAGTTATTATATTTAAATATGAATATAATTTTATTTATTTTATGAGACCTATTAATGGATTGATTATAAATTTGTAAGGGATAATTTTGCAATCTCATTATTATCTCAGATTGTATATATTTAAGTATATATTCGGGTATATTTATCATATGTGTCCATGATTCCTCAATACGTATTTCAAAATATTCTTTATATCCTTCTACAATTGATTAAATTAAATTTCACCCATTTGGGTAATTTTTATTAAATGGAATGAAATTAATATTCTGTTGTTTTTTAATACGAGGTACTTTTTTACTTATCCAACAAAAGTATGAGAAGATTGTTTTCTTTTAACTTATACAACATGATGAGTTTTTTTGTTTTCATAAAACTATATTTCCATGAAGGATCCTTTAAAATATTTCAAGGTTATTTTAAAATAAATTATTTTCTTTTAAAATTGTGAGTCATTTTTAGAAAAGAAAATGTTTTTTGGAGAAGAATGGATATTGTCCTCAAAAATTAATTTCAGGTGTTCAATAAAAAATATTTTCCATCTAATATGGAATTATTTAGTAGGGTTATGTTTTAAGTATACCATTCCTATTATTATTATGGTTTTATTATTTTTTTTATGGAATTTTTTTTATGCAATCCATTTGTATTACATGTAATATGTTATGATGGAATGATGTTTAAGAAACCCATTTTATTCCTTAGGTTATTCTATGATGAATTTTTTATGTTTTATAGAACACATATGAATGATTTAATTATGGGATGGGTGGGACCTATATATCTCTACAATGCATTGGGTAATGATTTATATCTCATGAGAAAGATAAAACTGGAATGTAAAATGATCTTGGTTCAATAATACAGGGCTATAATGAAAAGTAAACTCAGTTCAATAATACAGATCTAGAACAAGGAGTGGGGTCGGTTAAGTAATGTACTTTGTCCACTATGATGGTCTTAGAAATGAGCCTTGAATAACATGAAATGATTTTATATGATTATGTGTATGCCACAAAATTCCATATCTTATGTTATGACTTTTGGGATTATGTTCATTGATTCTTATGAACTTTTATGATTTATCCCATGGCACGATATCATAATATTTTATATACAGGATAATATTTTTAAATGTTATGTACTTATGTTTTATGATTATGATATGATTTATATCTCTCATTTTACCCTTAATGAGCATCTTAGATCACCATTTCTTATTTTTCTTTTCCCCGGGTCATTAAGAATGGTATTAAGTAAGATATGTCAAAAAGGGGTCTAGTTATGAAGTAATAAGTGGGAGACAATATAGATGTCTTATGAACCAGTTGTTTATGTTTCTCAGTTTCTGAAGACACTATACCTACATGGTCCTGTCGTGACTTTGTTGTATTTTGTAATGAATATTATTCAAATTTGAAGTGATATCTATGTATTTAAATTATGGGTTTCTATACTCTAACCCTTTAAATCTTAAAAATCATATCTTAAAATTCCTAAACTTTTCTTCTCTTAAATTTAGTCAACATTCCATATTTTAATTCAATGTGAAAAAATCCTTTTTAATTTATCTATCAAAGAGAGAGAGAAATGTATTTTGACTTACCCCAGTTACTATATCTTCAAATTTGGTCATATCTCAATTCAATTTTCCTTTATCCTCCCTTTTTAAATAAATTACTTTTTCCACATGGAATCTAACTTGTCACCCTCATATTGGAATGTATGTTTATAGACGTGGTGACCCATATCAATCTTTTATTTTAGTTTTTATATTCTCTATCTCCACACCCTAGCTCATACATCTACCTCAAAACGGTTCTTAAATTTGTCCACCTTTATATTACATTCATGTAGTTTCAGTGCTCGACCGTAGCTTCTTCCACATGGGGTTTTCCTTCAATGTTGGTCATATCACAATCAATACGTGATGAACCATGATTAGCAGGAAACTTTTCCCACCATAGTGGCTTTAGGAATACATTTTGTACCATGGATTGACTCGGCATAATAGAGTGGTGGTTGTTTTCTCATGACCCATACTAATGGGGACCATATCATGACTACCAAAAACCCACATTCAATTGGATAGGGGCTGATGACCAGTGATGAGTAGGAATATCACACATGTGGGGGGCCTTATCCTAATACACCCATTCACAAGAACACATATCCAAACCCCAACAACGTTGAAATGTAAAACAAACAATAACCATGAATGAATACATCTAAATTTACACCATCATAGTGTGATAACAAGTATTGGAAAGAAAATGGACCAAATAAAATCCCACCACAAGGAAACTGAAAACACATCCATCCCATAAAGTGGGTGAGGACTGATATCAATGAATTCATAAGAACAGAACTTGATTTGTATATCTCACTAAAATATACCTAGTTTTGGTCCCTCAAGGACTCCATAAAATGGTTATTCATCTATATAAAACACAACATGTGTTGGCAGAGCCCATGAAGGGGTGAGTATAACAATACCCAGTAGGACACCCAGAAATCACTATGCATATAACATCAAGAATAATAACATTCTACTCGTAATAGGAATATATCAATAGCATGTATAACAACAATATCCAAATGTACTCAAC
This sequence comes from Viscum album, assembly GCA_963277665.1. Classification (NCBI taxonomy): domain Eukaryota; kingdom Viridiplantae; phylum Streptophyta; class Magnoliopsida; order Santalales; family Viscaceae; genus Viscum; species Viscum album. The sequence goes on along the minus strand of OY728142.1, from coordinate 508,362,496 downwards.
ATAGACACACAATCTCAAGGTAAACTCACAACCATAATGCTAGCCTAGGATTCTTACATGAGGTTTCCACACATCACTCATCTGGGAGAACATGCTCCATGAGTTAGATAGCGCCGATGGAATTCATCAAAGATTCCATTATCTTTGGGTATCACTCTAAGAAGTACATAATGCATGTCTAAAGAGATCAATTCATAGAAAGGGGATCACTTCCAGAGCCAAGGTGTATACCAATAACCCAATCTGGATTAACCCACTAAGTAGGGGATTGACATCCGGTCACGAAGATACCAAGAACCCCACTTCGGGAAATGATGATAGAGGATATCATTCTAGACCTCATAGAAGGATTTCAAAAACTCTATCCCAGATTGAAGTTCCTAATATGGGACCACCATCATATTCACTGAACACGATTCTAGAACAACTCGGGGAAAGGATCAAGTGAACACTCTCTCACGAAACTTGTTCAAGATGAAGATGAAATGGGATCCAAGCTATCTTTGAAGGAGTACAAAATGTTTACTAGTGGTACATAGCATGTACCTTTGGCACCGAGTCCTACCCATGTATCACATATCGGGATCATATCCATGTATGAGTATACGGTGTTTCCGAGCATATGTAATCATGACTGTGTATGTACACAGCTAGCCATGTCTGTGTAGGTATAGCCATGTTTGTGTTCGTGTATCTCCCCAATTACATGATGAGATATCTCATAAGATTCATACAATGTGTGAAATGTGTCACACAGTGTGTGATACTTTTCTTCTCCATTGAAACCCTAGCACCACACAGGGGGTCCCACATGGCATGTGATCCCAGATGACATGCCATATAACCTAGAATTTCTAAAAACCCAAAGATCTTCCTCACACATCATCTCCCACTACTAAAACCTTCAATATAGGTAAAAAAACATGCCATAGAGTATGGATCTAGTTCAAAAAAGCATTTCCATCCTTGCTTTCTAGAATTATAACTTTGAAAATGTTCGGTAAACCCCAGGATTTGTTGTTCGTAGTCGTACCATTGAACTGGGATGAATGAAGATCATCATACCAACCCTAATCTATCATGACAATTGTTTTAGTTCAATCCCATCATCAATCCAAACCCAGAACTACAATAACAATCTATGGTTCCAAGAAACATGTGTGAAATGATTTTTTATCCAGTAATTATCAAACCACATACCAAAATTAATGTCGATGATGTCCACATGATGGAAGATGGGAGAAATCCAAGAAACATGAAAAATAGGTATGAACCTTGGTCGTGTTCCATTAGCCTCAATCTATTTCTGTTAGAATGATTATTGAAGATACATAATAAAATAAATAATTTCATCTAAATTATATGAAAATAAACTTATACCAACAATACAATCGAATTAAGAACCAATTCATTAGTTTATTGTTTCATAATCATCATAAGAATAATAAAACTAGGATAAATCCACAAAATAAAAATGTCATACCTCAAGGTGGATCGATCGCTAGAAAATAATGATTGCACATCACTTCCATTGGAAAGATCCACATGTTATTTTGGCACACAAATCCTTGATCCTGACCCAATATGGTATTGTTCACCAAGATCTCCTCCAATGTTTCTCTTCAATGGAACCTCTTGATTTGGAGGGTTATACGTCTAACCTTGAAAAATTAAATATATGTGTATTTATAATGAAATGTTATTTTTAGGTTTTCAATTGAATAACTAAATAAATATAATTTAAATTTATTTAATTACTCACCTATGAAGGCACTAAATCCCAATGCTCGCCGCTGACATTGATTACGCCACGCCTAGGGTAAAATCATGCTATAAACTCAATAAGGGCATAATATTTTTTTTAGAACCTCTATTTATAAGATATTATACTTTTTTAGGAAAATTGTGCATGTGTTATATTTAATATATTTAATATATATCAAAATTTAATTTTGGGAACACCAGGCCTCATAATCTCACTCTGTATTAACGCCTAGATCCAAAAATAGTCCATTTAATATTCTAAAGAAAATAAATGGATAAATAAGAGTCATTAAATTTTTTCCTATTGGAGATCCATTGTGGACCACTTGAGCTTCCTAGACGATGGTAATGGAATTTCTCAGTGATTTCAGTCATGACATTTATAGTGGTGCTCTAAAGCACTCCACTAGAAGAAGGTGGAAGTCATGGTCTTTGGTAGTAGGAAGTGGCATAGAGATGGTAACAACTGGTGGTGGGACTCGATTGGAAATAGAAAGAAGCAGGAGGAGGAAGCGGTATCGAGCATGATAGTCCTAGGTATACAGAAATAATAAACTAGATGGATATTAAAAGTCCTTTGAAACTTTTAAAACAAATAATTAATCATATTTTTAATAGTGAATAAAGAAATAGTGTATTATAGTGTTCATAATATAATGTAGTGGAATTAATAATATGAACACAATATTTTTATAGTAGTTTGCATCACCAAAATCTTAACCTACTGTTCAATCTTCTCTACTTGGAGATAAGATCAGTACCCAAAAATAAATATCACTTTTAAAAGTGTGATAACCTATTTGAATATCCTAACTTTTACAATACCTAAAGACACGACCAATACTTTAATTTTTATAAGAGCAACAACCTGTACTAAATTTAATTTTAATTGGGAGTCACAACCCAAGAACATTCCTTTTGGTTGGTACAATAATCAATGGTAGACTAGTTTTTTATTGGTAAAATCATAATTTGATGCTTATAATTACAAACAAATGGAATAAAATATAACATCATGAAAAATAAAAAACAATAAAGACCAAGAAAAATTAAAAATGTGGAATTCGATGTAACTCTATGATCTCCAACCAATTAAGCAGTAGATAGTTAAATGTTGAAATTCCTTTTTAACTATACCAATGAAATAATAGTCATAGAATATCTCAATCATGTGTTAAGTGTGTGTCTCACTAAGTATTGTGGTCTTTATTGATAGAAAAATTAGCAATGGTCATCAAGCTCTAATGATTCTCATTTAATGGGAGTTTCCTTAACCCATTTCATCCATTAAATGATTATAAATAAAAATATGGAAACATTTCATCACCTATTTTAGCTTCACGCATAACCAATGAATAATTTTGTTGCGCTCTAATTCCTACATTTAACTTATTAAAACACTTAAAAATTTTCAATTATATTATATGAAATGTTTTCAAATATGTAAACCAATAAAAACAACTTTAATAAATTTTCATTAATTTGATAATCCAAAAATATATAAAAACATAGTATAAAAAATAACTTGTAACTCACCAATTCCAAAAATATCACCCATGATATTTTTCTACCAAACAATTTTCAATATAGCCGGATAGATTACACATGTATTTTTCAATTAAACAAAACAATTAAAATAAATTGATTAATTTCATGAACTAAAATAGATAAAAATATGTTTCTTGTATTTTCAATAAATAATTTATACATGAAATAATAAATCAATAATCTGTTAATATTTTAAATATATATATATAATTATTTTTTAAATAAAAATATCAAGTAAAAAATTTTGTATAAGTTGCAACAATTAAAAAATAAATATCATTTTTTGTCGTTCTATTATCAAATGGATACAAATTAATAACTAATAAAAGAAAATATTTTTTTAAATAACAGGAGCAGATACTTGTTATTACTACTGTCGAGGTTTTTCTTCGGCAACTATTGAGGTCTTACTTCTACTTTCATTGAGGTCCTAATTTTAATATCATTAAAATAGAGGATCTACTAATGCTATGGCTCATGCCAACATTGGTATTTTTATTCCACTATCATTGATAGAAGGTGCACAGATGTTTTGACCATTGTAGTAGGATACCTATCGGTAGAAGAATATATTACCACTAAAATAAGATTCTACTATTAATAAAGCAACTTGCTACATCTACTATTCACTAAAAGAAGGGAATTGTTACTGCTAATAGGGTGATACCTCTAATAAGGGGATACTACTAATAGGGTGTTTTGTCTTGAATATGGGAGATACTATCGTTGAGTGTGCTTGCTAATGTCCAAAGATAATACTATTATCGTGGATGGAAAAGGGTTATGATGCTGCTACCATTTAAGTAGAGAAACAATACTTATATTTTCATATCATGATACTATGGATGTTGGTTGAGACATATTGTTGTGATATGCTCATATGGTGATACCGCTACTTTTAGTTGGAGAATATCGGCTACTAACAATCATATAACCCTTGCCACACAGACAAATAGGATAAAACAACACATATAAACTACTAGTGTAAGTCATAGAAGAGAATATTGAGATCAGGGTTGGTTAAAACTTGAATGAAAATCTTTATAAGGATACATGAAAGTATATACATGATCTTCAAATACTTAGAATGTATATACTTGTAATGCATGAGAGGGTTAAAAATTTCTTTATGGAAGGGTGAAAATAAGAACTGGAATGGATGAGTAGGTTTGAAACAGTGGATTCACAGAACCAATATAACAAGTGAGCTTCCATGAAGCTATATGCATAGTCGAAGGAGAATCTTCTATGAAGAAGATGAACCAAATGCAAAATATTCATTTTGACTATGTGTGTGTGTGTTTCTCAAAAATAATATAAATGAACCAAAAAAATATTTCTATAATACTCCAACACTTAAGATTACTCAAACATAACATCTGATATATGAGTTAAATGTGATATATATAATATACACAATCAAATACAAGTCAAAAATGAATAACACATATGATATAAAAGATTAAATATTATGTGTTATATAATTATAATATTAAATCTAATAATATGACCATAAAATATTTCCATATCATATGATCACATTTAAATAAAAAAATACATTATAACAATACATTTTTCACATGTGATATTAAAATAAAACATGTTAAACATTAACACATTATATGAAATTCCATTATTGAATTAAATGTGATGGATTTTTAATTAATAAAATATTAAAACAAGTAAGTTTTATTTTACAAATCTCCCCAATAATAAAAATATACCCGTTCTTGTAAATTACAAAACCAAACATTTAATTAAAATGATAAAAATTCACCCAATTTTTAAAATTTATCAAAAATTAAACAAATTAAATCTATAAGAAAATTTTCTATTCCTTTTATGAATAAACCCAATATTATATATATTATAATCCCCCTATATAAATTCATATAATATAAAAAAATAATTAATTTCATAACTCATTATAAAAAAATAATAAATTTCATTCAATCTATTCCAGAAATTGTTAAACACAACAATACTACAAAATATTTTTAGTAAAATATTAAAAAACGTATATATGTTATACTCATCTAACAAAAAAATATTTTAATATTATTTATAAAATGATATAAAAATACTTCCATTTATATTTAATAAATAAAATATTGTTCTTCTAACATACTATTTCACCAAAAAAATGATAAAGTTATTTTCCTCAAGGTTTTTAAAAAAACTCTCCATAAGTTAAGAATTTAAAATATCTGATCAAAGCATATCAATTACATCCCATGATTTAAAAAATCAATCAATATTCTATTTTTAATAAAATTAAAACACTTCTTCCCTTATATAAAACATTATGGTGTAGGAGATACCAATCTGTATGTTATATTAAATCAAAATATATTTAGAGTATAAAATAGATTAAAAATAAAATCTAAGAAAGAATAAATTGTAATAAATAAATGAAATTTAGAAGTTATAGGATTCCATGAATCAAAAGTGTTAAAAATTATTGTGTTATCTAGAGGAACCACTACAGTAAATGAACTGTTAAAAAATCTAGTTAAATAGTTTAATAATAAAAAAAATCCCAATACTAATCTATAAAAATAATGTTGTTAGAAGATAATAAAAAACGTGATTTTTTCCCAAAACATAAATCAATTATTAACATATATTTCAAAAAAATTAATCAAAACTGATATTCCCATATAATATCTATTTTAAAATTGATTTAAAACATACAGACCAATATATTAATTAATTTAACAAACAAGGGGTAACTTTACATATTCATTATTTTCTAAAGATAAATATAAAAAATATTAAAACTTTTTATATGAAATATAAAAACGTAATCATTATATATGAAACTAATTTTTTTAACAAAATAATCTATAACATTTTTACTTTTGAAAAAAAAAAAAAAAAACTAAGGTACATTCCTAAAGACTAGCGATTAAATTATCATGATAAATGATTTTATATATTGTGTATGCAGGTATACTAGTTTATGAAAGAGTAGAGAATATGCATGTTGAATGATTGAAAAATAATTACCTTGACATATTGACCACATTAGGTCCAATAGGATTTGAGTAAGATCCTTTTGGTACCCATGTTATCTTAGATTTAACCAAATTAATAATTGAACTTTTGGCCATCCAAACAAATCTCAAACATCTATTTTTGGATATTTCTAAAAATAAATTCTTAGAGATAAATTTTTTAGTATGAAAATGACTGAGTAAATCTCAAATATCATTCATTGTCATAATTTCCTTGCATTATATATTTAAATCATGTCACACTTGAAATAACCCCTTTATAGCTTTTAAAAAAAGTAGCATTATTCATCCTTCGTGAAAAGATATTATAACCAAAACCATTATTGTAATAAACTGGTTTAATAATAGATATCATTTTATCATATTTTTCTTTTCCTTGTATAAAATTAGAGAAAGTTTCTTTAAGATATATAACTTCATTTTTCAATTAATACTTTTAAATAGATTTTAAATCCGTATAGACTTTTTCATTAGAACCAGAATTTGTATTTGTCATTTTTTTTCTTGCTTGCACTTATTACACTCATTATCAACTTTAGTCAAATACTCTAAGACTGAATTATACCTTCTTTCATGATATTTATCATTTAGTTCCAGAAAATCTTTATGTCTTTCATTTTATTCTTTTAGTTTAAATATATTAAAATAAAAATTAGTTTTACATTTATCATTCTTGGAAACACTAATATTCATATTTTCACATGCTTATTTTAGTTTCATATTTTCTTTGACCAATTTATTATTTTAACGTTTCAAATATATATACTTTTCAATTATTTCTAAACTATCATTTCATAATTCATCATTTTCCTTAATCTTATTTTTTACCATAGAATACTTAGAATCTGAATCACAACATGAATCAAAATAAATTTATTTTTCTTCATCAGTACTAGAATTATGACTAACATTTTGGGGTTTCATAGTAAAAGGTGATTTTAGTTCCTTAGAAAAATTTTCCATTAATCAATTATTAGAAAGTTTTTTAAATTGTGTAAAGAATGAATCAAGTACCTCACAATGTACAACAATCAGAGAAAGGTTACCTATTTTATATTCACTTCTAGATTCACTACATGAATTAGAGATTTATGAACAATCACATACCCCAAATATAGATTTATTTTTTCTCCATCTGTATTTGTCTTTCATTGAATATTTCAGTTTTGGATAGTTATTCCTGATGTCTCCATTATTCCTACACTCATAACACATTGGATCTAAAATATCATTTTTATTTCCAGTGTTACCTTTCTTCTGTTTTTTATTATTTCTTATAAATATTTTCCTAAAACCTTTTTTTTAGAATATCTAAAAACATTTCTTCTTATTTTAGCCACATATATATCACTTTCTAGGAACTAATATTTATAATAGTTGAATAATTTATTTATTTTTGACTAAAAAAATACCTTTCTTCTTTGTAGACTCCTCATCGGTAATGTTTTTCAATTCGAGTTCATACTATAGCAAAGATATGATTAGGTCATCTAATATATACTCTTTTTAATTCTTACTTTCATCAATCACTACTTTCTTTATATATAATATTTTTTATAATTCCCTTATCACCCTTTCGACTAGATATAATTTTTCAGTGCTTCACCATGTTTACTCATTTAATTTTCAATACATGTGAACCAGTGAAACATGTGGTTTACAAACTCATATTCTCCGATTTTTAAATCCTTGTATTCTACTCGAAGTATTCCCATATTGGTTCATTTAATATTTTTTGTCCCATAACGAGTAACTTGTAGAATTATTTGAATGTCATGGGTTTTCATACAGGCTAAAACGTGGTTATACACACTTCTACATATATAATAGCACAAAATATTCCAAAATTTGTGCTTTGAAACATAATTTATCATATCATTGCCTAAAAGTGTCTATGGATCAACTTCAGTTACTTTATATGAATTCTACATGATTTTCCAATTATCCACACTTAACTTCTTCAGATGTGTTTCAATTTGGTCTTACCAATACTCATAATCACTTCCATAAAAAATGGGGTCTTTTGAGGTATTCGGTAATCATTTGCATTAATATATTCTATATTTAAGGATTTTATTTATTATACTATTAGTTCTAGGATATTTAGGTCAGTACAATATAAATATAATCAAAAGAATCTATATCTTAAAGTATTCTCTTTGATACCAATTGTTATCCCTGGGTGGATAGCAATAATGGACTAGATGGGAGTTGAATAGTCCTTTGAAACTCATAAAAAATAATAAATCAAAGTATTAATATTAAATAAAGAAAAGGTGTAGTATGGTGTTTATAATATAATGCGGTAGAAATAAAATATGAACATAGTATTTTTATAGTAGTTCGAATCAACAACATCCTAATGTACTCTTCATACTCAGGTATAAGATCAGTTCCCACTAAGAAATGTCACTTTTAAAGGTGTGATAACCTATTTAACAACCCTATTATTTACAATACTTGAATTCATAACCAATACCATACCTTTTAAAAGATTCACAACCTATACTAACTTGAATTTTATTTGGGAGTGAAAACCCAAGGATCATCCTTTTGGTTAGTAGAATTACAAATACCATTCTTGTTTTTTATTGGTAAAATCATAAACTAATTCTTATAATTAAAAAATATGGGATAAAATATAACAATGTGAAAACCAAAAAATAATGACGATCAACAAAAATAGAAGATGTGGAAGTTGATGTATCTTGACGGTCCCTAACCACTTTAGTGGTAGAGAGTCGAACATTTAAGTTCATTTGTTATCACACCAATGAAACAGTAGTCATGGAATATCTCAATCATGTGTAAAGTGTGTGTCTCATTTCATGTCATCATTTTTACTTATAGGCAAATCAGTATGTTCATCAAGATCCACTTGTTCTCATTTCATGGTAATTTCATTAATTCATCACTATCATTCAATAGTTATAAACAAAAATATGAAAACATGTCATCTCCTATTTAAATTTCATGTATAATCAAGGATTAATTTTTGAATGATTTTCTTCTTGTATTGAACTCATTAAAACAATTATAATATGTTGTTTGGATTATATGAAGAATTTTCAAGTAATTAGACCAATAAAATTCACTTTGACAACCTTGTAGTAATTTGATAATCCAAAGATATAAAAAAAGTGATAAACAAAAAAATTATAAATCACTAATTCTAGATATATCTCCCATGATATTTCTCTACCAAAAAATTTTCAATATAGTCGATAAGTTAAAAATTAATTTTTAAAAGAAATAAAAAAATTAGAATAATTATAATAATTGTTCAAACTAAAACATAGAAATTTCTACTTCATGAATTTTAAATTAAACAGTTTATGCAAAAATAATTAATCAATAATATATTAATGTTTTCTAAAAAATATAACTATTTTATGAATTAAAATAAAAATTAAAAAATTTCTATAAGGTGTAGAAATTAAAAAATAAATACCGCATGTTGTTGTGCTATAGTGCAACAGTCGCACATTTTAAAACTAATAAAGGTAGATAATTTTTTTAACTGATGGTAAAGTATGATTTTTACTGCTACCATCGAGGTCTTGATTCCACTACCATTGAGGTCCTAGTTCCATTACTATTTAGGTCTTTATTTTTCTTCCATAATAATAGAGGATTGGCTTCTGCTATTTTTCATGCTACCTTTTATTTTTTCCTTATACTACCACTGATAGAAGGCACACTGAAGTAGTTACCATTAATATAGGAGAGCTACTGGTCAAAGAATATATTACCGCTAGAATAATATGTTACTGTTAATCAGGAAAAGTATTACTTATATTGTTCACTAGAAGAAATGGTGTGCTACCGCTGATAGGGTGATACTACTAATAATGTTCTACCACTAATAGGGTGCTACCTCCTGAGCAAAGGAGATGCCTCCAATAAGTGTTTATAGTTTTTTATAAGTTTTTAAAATAATTACTAAAATAAACTAGGTTAAAAAAAATAAAACTAATGTAGAAAGCGGGAAATTCCAATGTCACCTTTTCAACTCATCGACCCATATCGATAATGTGGAAAATGTGGAATCAGTGATGTCACTTTTCTTCTACATTAAGGCACAAGGAGGTAGCACCAGTTGTCTTTGCTCTGGACCAAACCCAAGCCAAACTTCATCGTGTGATGCTAGAATGGAATCGCCTTCGCGAGAAGTTCAAACTGATAGAAATTACAACTCATGCGATGTTGGCCGAGCCTCCCTCAGATTCTCTCACCTTAGCACAACTTACACTTAGGTCCTATGATGGTGTGATAAGGGGATATGTAACGAGACCATACCTACTTTGTGTAATCCTTTGTTAAAAATAAAATTGTGTTTTCTTCTTATGGTGAAGTTTGTGAGTTTACAAATGTTCAAATGAATATAGGATGTATTTTGTTGATAATTTTGAAAAAAGGATATTTTAAAATATTTATGTAAACCTTTAATAATTAATGATGTCTAATGATTTTCAAAAAATGGTCTTCTGCAAATGTGTTCAGTAAGAAATTTAGAGTATAATAAGATCAACTTATTTTTTGATGAATAGTAAATTATGAATAGTGATTTTATGCTTAGGATTAGTAATGTGACCAAATGGATTAGTAATTTCACTTAAAGAAAGTATTAATATAATTTAGGCACCTTGATTAAGTAGTGTGATTCAATAAAACAGGTAAATAACTGTTTCATTAATTATTAGTCAAGTATAATTTTTTTCGGGTGAATAGTGTTTTTTATATAAAAATTAAATTAAAAATATTTAGAAAAATATTTTTATAAAATGGAGTTTATTTTTAAATTCAGAGCATTGATATTATGTTAAGATAAATTTTTGGGAGTTTTCTGAAAAAGTTGAATTTTCAGTCAATAGTAAAAATATAGTTTTAGGGTTTCGGTATGTTTAATGACATCATAATTGCATCATGATGATGTGATGAGATATTTTAATGTATGGTAGACTTTTGAATAGTGATATAAGTTGAGAGGCGTCCCAAGTGGCCAATACCATGAGGAAATACCAATTGTTTTTCCAAAACCACAAATGAGGTTCCCCTTGGCCATTAATGCCTTGTCCCCTCACTTTCCCTATAAATACCAAGCCATACTCTCATACATTCGACTCCAAAATCATCCTCAACGAATTTCTGATCTCCTTACCTCCCAAGTAGTCCTCCCAATGTTCCCCCAAGCCCTCAAGGTCCCAAACTTTTGAGTTTTAAGAGTTACGTTTAAGGTAAGGGATCCTACCTCTCTCTTTCTTTTCAAGTAATCTCTTTCATGTCATTTATTTTATGCTCCATGGTATTATGTTAGAGGATGTTATTTTATATTCCTATTACTTGCATTTTCATGTTAATATGATGAGAGACCCCCTCTTTATCTCATCAATTCGTTTTAAGAATGTTTAAGTGGCGCCGTTAGGCTGCCGAATTTTTAAGGGATTCTTTCACCTTTCTCATTTTTTCAAAGTTCTACTTTCATGTCAATTATTTAAAGTTCCTTTTTATTATGTTGGTGTATGATATATATATCTATAATACTTATATTTTATGTTAATATGATGAGAGACCCTATTTGATCTTGTCAATTCATTTTTGTTGAAGTTTAAGTGGCGTCGTTAGGCTGCCGAAATTTTAAGGGATTCTTTCACCTTTCTCATTTTTCAAAGTTCTACTTTCATGTTAAGTATTTAAAGTTCCTTTTTATTATGTTGGGGTATGATATCTATATCTATAATACTGATCTTTTATGTTCATATGATGAGAAACCCTATTTGATCTCTTCAATTCATTTTTTTGATGTTTTAAGTGACGTCGTTAGGCTGCCGAATTTTCATAAGAGAAATCTTATTTTTGTCTTCCTTCCATGTTTTTCATTTCTTAAGGTATGTCTTTAAAATTTCATTAACATGTTCTTATATCCATTATATTATGTCCCTCTACTGTTATTTGGATCATTTATTGGTGGGTGACCTATATACCCTCTCTTTTCAATGTTTTCTAAAACCCCGAAACATAGTTGTTATGCTGCAGAATTTCCGTCTCAAAATGTCTCTCTTTTATCCTCAAATTCATTTATTTTATTAAGTGAATACTCAAATCTCTTTCTTCTAAATGGGTATTCATATATATATATCGAAATGTTAGATTTTAAATTCTGGGATTTACATACATGAGACCCACTTTCCCTTTCCGTGGGTTTAAAGTGACATAAAGATCATGTCTTTAAAGCAGTTTTTAAAACGTTATGATTATGAAAGGAAACCCATTTCTTTTATGCTGTATGGTTTTTTTACAAAATTATTGATGATGATATATGTGGCTCGCATTATAATAATGAAAAATTAAGGTTGTGCCCTGATAGCGCCCCAATGCAATGGGTAAAGACTTAATCTCTAGAGATGACCATTTTTAACGACGCCTTGGTGAATAACCTTGGTAATTTTTAATGACACCTTGGGGATGGACCTTGGTTAAATAGAAATTATTGTCAATATTAAATGTTTTAGCCACATATTCAAGTTATGAAACATGTTATTTTTATTATGATATGCCTCATGAACTCTTTCTCCTGACTTAAAGTTATTTTTCATGAATTTTTATGTATCTCAAGTTCTCATGTAAAAGGTTACCCTTGTTTCCCTTACTGGGCCTTCTGCTCACCCTTTCTTTTGATGTATGCTCCCAGGTTATGAGATGTTGTAATGAACTTAGGATGAACAAATTAATAATCCTTTCAAGTGTTTAAGAAGAATGTTTTTTTTTGTTGTCATGTATTATGTTCCTGGTTTCCAAGACACTAAACCTTAAAGATCCTCAGTTTTGTATAATGTAATGAAAGTTTATGTGATAAAAAGGTGGGATGTTATATTCCCTCGTACTTAGCATTTCAGGGGATAACCTGAGGACATGCATAAGAAAAGGGTGATCTATAAAGCCCAGTAAGGGAATAAACATGGAATACATGAGGAGTATAATACATGTTTTACAATAGGCATATCAATAGAGCACAATAAAAACATAGACATAAAGGCATGATAAAGCATGATAATCATAACATGGAAATGTGGCAACAACACTTAACATGGAATTAGCATGAGCCAACGCCCATTGCACATGAAGCATGAGTAAATCCTCATTGCACATGAAGCATGAGTAAACCCTAGTTTCACTTGAATTAGCATGATTCAACACTCATTGCACATGATGTATCATGATACTATACTTTACCCAATGCATTGGAGCGCTATAAGGGCACACCCTTCTTAAACATTTCATTTCATGCATAAGTGTTCCACATGGATCATAAAACATGGATTCATTAAAAATAATCATTTATTCCACGATAAGGAATGTGGAATTCATACATGAAAATTTATAATCAATAAGTAAATGTGCATAAAGGTGAATGCCCTTGATGGAGAAATGGGCATGGTATTCACTACACAAAGGCATTGGCTTAGAAAATCGGTGCAATTTCGGCAATGTAACGGCGTGACATAAGAATTCATAAAAATGGCTGATGAGAGAGAAAGGGGTGTCTCATCTTATTTACATGAAATGGACAGTAAGGGGTCATATAGATAAATTTCCAAACAATTGTAATGGAATTTAGATTTATGATACAAAAGTATTGCTTGAATGTAAATGAAGAGAGAGAAGTTCCTTTCAGAATTTCGGCATAGTAACGGGTGTACATGGGAGGCATTTAATGAGAGAGAAAGGGGTATCCCATCATTCAAACAATAATAGGGAAGTATGGGGGAGGTGTAAAACCATACCACAGAATTTATAATTTAAATTAAAAGGGCATAACAATATTAAGAAAATTGGACAAAAAAAGTGAAAGGAAGAAAAACCCTTACTTGGAAGTGTGCTTCCAAAGGCTTGAGAGAGGCTTGAGAGAGGCTTCTTGGGTGATTGGGGCACCTTGGGAGGATTATAGAGAGATTAGGTCAGAGGTTGGACGAACTCCAAAGGATTTGAGTGAGGATGAAGTGAGAGCTTGGGTGGGTTTATATAGGAAAGGTGAGTGAATTCTTTATTATTTAGGTTTGGGAACCCTTACATTAAACTAATCCAAACCACAAATCAAATCATGGGTTTTTCCCATGATTTTTGGAAAAGGGAAGAGGAAAACAATATTTTATAAGGAAAAGTCCGAACTTCTTAAAATAATGGGGTTGCTTATGTGGAGTTGAGTCACACTCCCATGGAAAATAATTTAAAAGGACAAGATGTTTAATAAGTCTTGAGGGGTCCATTAATGCTTTGTACAATAATTAAAACAAACCCAAAATCAAATTATATTAATTTTAAAACATATATTGGCCGAAAATAAAGCTTATAGTATTTTATTACATCACTATTGGGTCATTATGATGTCATAAAACACATTATATATTTAAACAGTATTTAATTTTTACCCAAAAATTTGACTGTCTCAGAAAATTATGAAAAAATCACCGTTGGATAATTTTGACATCCTAATTCCAGAAATAACATTTATTTTATCTAAATAATTTTCTAAATATTTTAATTTTCACTTTTAAAATAAAAACCGACATTTATTGAAAATTCACGGGTTTTGACAAAAATGGATTTCAAACCATAATAAAAATTACAATTGCATTCATAAAATTATAAGATCATTTATATTTAATAAAAACTAATTTAATAATAATATTTTATTAAAATATTATTTAATTCAAAAATCCATTATTTCATCAAAATAGATTTCTTATCTGAATATTAACTAAAAAAATACTATTTGTGCTTTAAAAAAACTATTTACAAAGTGTCAATAATGAAAATAAATTATATTCATTATTAAATACGAAAATAATGTACATGAACATAGTAATAGCTATTTGTTACATAACCCCTTAAAACAGTCGTATAAGACCTAAGGGTAAGGTGTGCGATGGTGACAGACTCTTGGGGAGGCTCAGATAACATCGCTCGAGTGGTAATCTCTATCAACTTCCACTTTTCCCATAGATGGTCTCATTCGAGCTTGACATGATGAAGCTCAGCTTGGGATTGGTCAAGAGTGAAACCCAAGGATGCCACCTCTTTTCCGAGCTCCGACAAATGGGCTTCGTATAGAGCAATTCTATTGGATGAGGCCATCGCTTCTTTTGTCTGAGTAAATTGGATTTGTTAAAGCCCTGTATTTATACTAATCATGTGATCACTTTTCAACGGCTATATTAGAAATGATCAAAATTATTAACATAAAACCAAAGAAGTTGACATTTTATATAAACTTTTTATATAAAGAGACATTTAATTAGATCAAGAGGGATTTCCATTAATGAAACTTTGGGTCGTTACAATATTCCCCCCTTAAGAAATTTTTCCCTCAAAATTTCCTTTTCCCATACTAGAACAGATGTGGGTAACTCAGCTTCATCATTTCCTCTGATTCCCAAGTCACTTCTTCAAACTTGTGGTTTCTCCACAACACCTTGATGAGGGGCATTGTCTTATTTCGTAGAACTTTTTCACTAGGATCTAAGATCTTCACTGGTTGCTCTTTATAAGAAAGATAATCCTCCAACTGTACCACCACAGAAGAGAGTACATGTGAAGGGTCTGGTATGTACTTCCATAAGAGGGATACATGAAAGACATCATGTACTTTGTCCATGGTAGGTGGAAGTTCTAGTCGATATGCCACATCCCTGACACAATCAAGAATCTCGAAGGGGCCGATGTACCTTGGACTTAACTTCCATTTCTTTCCAAACATCATGAAATTATTCCACAGAGATATGTGTAAAAAACCATGTCTCCAACTTTAAACCCAAGGTCTCATCGACGATTATATGCATAACTCTTCTGTCGACTCTGGGCTGCCTTGATATGCTGCTGAATGGTTTTCACCTTATCCACCATTTCCTTGACCATTTTTGGTCCAAGCATCTTATGTTCACTGAACTCATCCCAACACGCCGGTGTTCTTCACCTTTTCCCATAAAGGGATTCATATGGTGCCATTTGGATGCTCAAGTGGAAACTATCATTATAAGAGAACTCAACCAGAAAAATAAGTTGATCCCATCCTACTTTAAAGTCCATTGAGCATGCTCTCAACATGTCCTCAAGTGTTTGGATAGTCCGCTCGGATTGGACATCATTTTAAGGATGATAGGCCGTACTGAAGTTCAGTTCAGTATCCAGAGCATTTTGAAGACTCTTCTAAAACTTAGAGGTGAATCTTGTATCTCGGTCAGACACAATAGATAGTGGCACTCCATGTAGCCTTACCACTTCTCTGATATATATCTGTTCCATTTGATCTAATGAGAAATCCTCCAGAATATCAATGAAGTGTGCAGTCTTTGTAAGACGATCCACCACAACCCAGATTCCATTGTTGCCTTTGAATGTCCTCAGAAGTCCAGTGACAAAGTCCATGGTGATGTTCTCCCATTTCCATTCTGGTATGGGAAATGGTTGCATCATCCCCTTAGACTTCTGCCTCTCTGCCTTCACATGCTGGCACACCAGGAACTTTGATGTATATACAGTGATCTCCTTCTTCATATTATCCCACCAAAAGTTTTCTCGAAGATCTTGATACATCTTTGTGCTCCCTAGGTGAATAGATAAATTTGAACTATGTGAATCATCCAAAAGTTCATTCTTCAGCTTCGGACTTGATGGAACACATAGTCTTTTCCCAAATCGCACAATTCCTTCTTCGTTAACATTAAAATCCAAGGATTTCCCTTTTTCTATAGCTTCTACATTTTCCTGAATTCCCACATCATCATTTTGAGGATCCTTTAACCTTTACAAAAGAGACGGTTGAGAAATCATTTGTTAAAGGATTGATGATGTTCCCTTCTTTATGATTCCCATGTCCATCTTCATCAAATCTAAGAATATTGGATCCTTCTCAAATCTCATCATTGAAATAATCGTTGGGTCCTTTCTACTTAGGGAATATGCCACCTTGTTCACTTTCCCAGGGTGGTAATGTATTGAACAGTCATAATCCTTGACAAACTCTATCTATCTTCTCTGGCGCATATTAATCTCTTTCTGTGTGAATATACATTTAAGACTCTTGTGGTCAGTATATATCTCACATTTCTCCCCATAAAGATAATGCCGCCATATTTTCAAGGCAAAGATCACCGCCACCAACTCCAGATCATGCGTTGGATAGTTTTTCTCATGGATTTTCAACTTCCTTGAGGCATAGGATATTCATTTATCATTCTTCATCATCACACAACCTAATCCCTTCTTCAAAGAATCACTAAATACCACAAAAGGTTCCCCACTTGTGGATAAAGTGAGCATGGGAACAGTGATAAGCCTCCTTTTCAACTCCTTGAAGCTTTATTCGCATTCATCACTCCAAGAAAACTTTACTCCCTTTCGAGTTATCTTGGTAAGAGGGTTGGACAATCGTGAGAAATTTCTCACAAATCGTCGATAATATCCAGCTAACCCCAAGAAGCTACGGATATCCGTTACCGATGTTGGCCCCGACCATCCCTCAATTACATCTGTTTTGGAGGGATCCATAGATATCTCATTGCTTGTGATGATATGGCCCAAGAATGAGACCTCCTTCAACTAGAAATCACACTTTTTGTACTTTTCATCGATCTTATCCTTGAACAAAGTCTCTAGTACAGTTCTTAAATGCTCCTCATGATCCTCCTTGGTTTTGGAGTATATTAGAATATCATCTATAAAGACTACCACAAATTTGTCGAGGTAATCTCTAATGACTCTATTCATCAATTCCATGAAGATTTCTGGAGAATTAGTGAGTCCAAAAGGCATTACTATGAATTCATAGTGCCTTTATCTTGTGCTAAAAGCAGTCTTGGGGATATCTTCCTACTTCACCCTTAATTGATAATATCCCGACCGCAAGTCCACCTTGGAGAAGTATTGTGCTCCACGCATCTGATCGAACAAGTCATCAATTTGTGGGAGAAGATACTTGTTCTTTATTGTGATTTTTTTTAGCTCATGATAATCGATTCAAAGGTGCATTGACCCATCCTTCTTCTTGATGAAGAGGACCGGTGCACCCCATGGTGAAGCACTTGGGCGTATAAACCCTTTATCCAGATTCTCCTGTAGTTGTTTCTTTATCTCTTCAAGATCCATGACAGCCATTCTATATGGAGTCTTGGATATTGGTAGAGCCCCTGGTATAAGTTCAATTAAGAATTCAATATCTCTTCTAGGAGGAAGACCAGACAGTTCCTCGGGAAACACTTTAGTGAATTCCTTCACAATAGGCATTTCTTCAAGGATGGTTTCTTCCTTGGACTCAATAATCTGAGCCAGATACGCATGATCATAGGGCAGTAATATCCATGTTTTAGATGATGGAGATAAAAGAGATTCATCTTCCTCCTTACACTTGTAAATAATCAGGGGTCGATTCTCCATATGGAGTGTGATTTCCCTCTCCCGACAATTTATGTTGGCTTTATATAAGGAAAGACAATCCATGCCAAGAATTGAATCAAATTCCACTAGAGGGAGTATGACGAGGTTCTCTGGGAAATTCAATCCACATATTATAACAAGGGAGGACTTATATTCATGGGATGCAATGATTTCCCCATTTTCCTTACTCACCGACATATTCACTTCCATGATTTGTGGTGGTGCTGGTATTGTTCTACTAAACTTTCAAGATATAAAATAATGTGTATAACCTGAATCAAAAAGTACATTCACTATTCTTGAATTAATAACTAGAATACCTATCACCACTTCGTTGTCGGGGTTCACTTCGGCAGAAGTGATGGCAAAAGCTCTTCCTTGCTTCCTTGGAGGTTGTTGGTTGCCTCTGAAAACCTTTGGATTAGGGCACTAATTTGAAAAAATTCCTTGGTTCTTTGCAGTTGTAGAAACGAACAACATAGTGAGGTTCGAACAGAGCGTTCCTCTCCTATGTCGCAGCCGTTGGTCTTTCTTTTCGACATTTAACAGCTAGGTTCCCTTCTCTTCTACACCTAAAGCATTTCCTCGTCCCCTTGAGGCAATTTCCAGAGTGATTCTTTTCGCACTTTTGGAAAGTGGGGTGTTGGATCTTCTTAGAACCGTTAGATTTATCCATCGGACCACTAGAATTGAATTCCACCTTATGCTTCTTGTCCCCATGATACCCCTGTGATTCCCTGGTCTCCATTTCGACCTTGAGGGCACATCAGACAATTTCCTCATAGCTGTCGAAGTCACGGATCGCTAATGCTTTCTGTAGGCTAGGCTTCATCCCACCAAAGAAGCGGTCAACTTTGCATTCGGGGGTAACGACAAAGCCAGAAGCGTATCATGCAAGCCTTGTAAAGTTTTCCTCATACGCTCCAACAGATTCTTCATCTTTTTTCTTGAGGGAAAGAAAGTCCCTTTCCATCTTAAGCTGGAGGGTGCGCGGAAAATATTTATCGAAAAACATCTTTCGTAAATCCTTCTGTTCCAACGCCTCGATCTCCTCCTCAGGCTTCATATTTTTGATCAACTTCCACTATTGATCAGCTTCACCCTCCATATGATAAGCCTCCAGGAGAACCTTCTATTTTTCAGAACATTGAAGGATGGAGAAGATCTTTTTAATGGAGTTGATCTATTGTTCAGCGATTGTGGGATCGAATGATCCACTAAAAGTAGGAGGCCTTTGTCTCATGAAGCTCTTGATAGCGACTTGTTCTTTCTTAGGGGGGTTTGAAAGTTCCTCTTGACCCGCGTTTCTATTCAAATCTTGAGTTAGCTGAGAGAGAAGCGTGACAAAGTTTGTGATTCCCGCTCCCATTGGATTGGGCATCTCATTAGTACAGTCATCACATCGGTTGTTAGCCCAAGTCCTCCTATTACTGGCCATTGGCTGGAATAAAAGGAAAGATAGGGGTAACACATAAAGGGTAATCCAGAGACAAAAGTTGATGACTTATAAATTAAATTTTATTTCCCTAACTTATGAATCTATAGGCTTCAATCTAGGATTTTCGTGATCTACTTTCTAACATATATTCTTAGGGGGTTTTTTATTCCCTTAATAAGGTTTCATACTAAGCTTGTGAATTTACCAAAGCATATCCCCCAGGAGTGTCGTAACCAAGAGTGAATTAAGGCCCGTTTTCGTGCACTAGTTCCCATTCGAGTCTAGCTCAAAGCGGTGTTTTCGGGTTTAACCCCTAGGATACATCTGTGCCAGAGCCGCCTCTACCTTCTCGTATCCAGACAGGGATGTATTTGCTTGATAACCCACTTACTCAATACTCACCAAAACATAGTGACGTTTTTATTGTACTTAGTTTTGTATCTAAGGCTTTACTAGGGTTTTCTAATCCTAATCCCAAAAATAACTAAACCTATCCTTTGATACCAACTATGAAAACCCTGCTTTTATTACAAACTTAAACATGATTTATTACATAAACTATTCACTTGATACAAAAAGGAAGATCAAGAGGTCTAGTGTATTTATGGATTAGGATCATTACATAACAACTTAAAATAAGAAATACAACATCTTTTTTAAAACTTCCTCTACATGACCACTACATTCCCTCATACTTAGCATTGCATGGGATAACCTGAGGACATGCATAAGAAAAGGGTGATCTATAAATCCCAGTAAGAGAATAAACATGGAATACATGAGGAGTACAATACATGTTAGAAAATAGTCATATCAATAGAGAACAAGAGAAACATGGACATAAAGTCATGATAAAGCATGATAATCATAACATGGAAATGTGGCAACAACACTTAACATGGAATTAGCATGATCCATGGCCCATTGCACATGAAGCATGAGTAAATCCTCATTGCACATGAAGCACGAGTAAACAATTGTAACACTTGAATTAGCATGAGTCAACACACATTGCACATGACGTATCATGATACTAAACTTTACCCAATGCATTGGAGCGCTATAAGGGTGCACCCTTCTTAAACATTTCATTTCATGCATAAGTGTGCCACATGGATCCTAAAACATGGATTCATTAAACATAATTATTTATTCCACGATAATGAATGTGGAATTCATACATGAATATTTATAATCAATAAGTAAATGTTCATAAAGGTGAATACCCTTGATGGAGAAATGGGCATGGTATTCACTACACAAAGGCATTAGCTTAGAAAATCGGTGTAATTTCGACAGCGTAACGGCGTGAAATAAGAATTCATAAAAATGTTTGATGAGAGAGAAAGGGGTGTATCATCATATTTACATGAAATGTAGAGTAATGGGGTCATATAGATAAATTTCCAAACAATTGTAATGGAATTTATATTCATGATACAAAAGTATTTCTTAAATGTAAATGAAGAGAGAGAAGTTCCTTTCAGAATTTTGACATAGTAACGGGTGTACATGGGAGGCATTTAATGAGAGAGAAAGGGGTAGCCCATAATTAAAACAATAATAGGGCAGTATGGGGGAGGTTATAAACCATACCCTAGAATTTATAATTGAAATTAAAAGGGCATAACAATATTACGAAAATTGGACAAAAAAAGTGAAAGGAAGAAAAACCCTTACATGGAAGTGCGCTTCAAAAGGCTTGAGAGAGGCTTGAGAGAGGCTTCTTGGGAGCTTGGGGCACCTTGGGAGGATTATATAGAGATTAGGGAAGAGTTTGGACTAACTAAAAAGGCTTTTAGTGAGGATGAAGTGGGAGCTTGGGTGGGTTTATATAGGAAAGGTGAGTGAATTCTTTATTATTTAGGGTTGGGACCCCTTACATTAAACTAATCCAAACCACAAATCAGCTCATGGTTTTTGCCCATGATTTTTGGAAAAGGGAATAGGGAAAAAATATTTTATAATTCCAAAGTCCTAACTTCTTAAAATAATGGGTTTTCTTATGTGGAGGTGAGTCACACTCCCATGGAAAATAATTTAAAAAGACAAGATGTTTAATAAGTCTTGAGGGGTCCATTAATGCTTTGTAAAATAAGTTAAACAAACCCAAAATCACATTATTTTAATGGTAAAACATATATATTGGCCTAACATAAAGCTTATAGTATTTTATTACATCACTATTGGGTCATTATTATGTCATAAAACACATTATATATTTAAACGGTAATTAATTTTTTCCCAAAAATTTGACTGTCTCAGAAAAATATGAAAAATTCACCGTTGGATAATTTCGACGTCCTGATTCCAGAAATAACATTAATTTTATCTAAATAATTTTCTAAATATTTTAATTGTTACTTTTAAAATAAAAACTGACATTTATCGAAAATTCACGGGTTTTGACAAAAATGGCTTTCAAACCTTAATAAAAATTACAATTGCATTCATAAAATTATAATATAATTTATATTTAATTAAAATTAATTTAATAATAATAATATTTTATTAAAATATTATTTAATTCAAAAATCCATTAATTCATCAAAATAGATTTCTTATCTGAATATTAACTAAAAAAATACTATTTGTGCTTTAAAAAAAACTATTTACAAAGTGTCAATAATGACAACAAAGTATATTCATTATTATATAAAAAAATAATGTACATGAACATAGTACTAGAGATTTGTTACATAACCCCTTAAAATAGTCGCATAAGAACTAAGGGTAAGGTGTGCGATGGTGACAGACTCTTGGGGTGGCTGAGATAACATTGCTCGAGTGGTAATCTCTATCAACTTCCACTTTTCTTGTAGACGGTCCCGTTCGAGCTTGACATGATGAATATAGAATTGGTCTTGGTCAAGATAGAAACCCAAGGACGCCACCCATTTTCTGAGCTTTGACAAATGGGCTTCGTATGGAGTAATTATACTGGATGAGGCCATCGCTTCTTTTGTCTGAGTAAACTAGATTTGTTGAAGCCCTATATTTACACTAATAATGTTATCACTGTTCAATGGATATATTTGAAATGGTCAAAATTCTTAACATAAAACCAAAGAAGTTGACATTTTATATAAACATTTTACATAAAGAGACATTTAATTAGATCAAGAGGGATTTCCATTAATGAAACTTTGGGCCGTTACAAACCCTACCTCTATTGATCTTCCAAATACACATTTATTTCTCACATATTTATAAGGTCATATAATATGATGATGCAGATATCAAGTAATCCTTGGATGTAGGTCTATGTAGAATTTTATCTTTTTATGGGGAGGTAAGCATGACACACCCTCAATGAAGATTCCCACATATTTTATCACCACCATAGGACACTAGAATATCATAGTATATGCCACCAAAAGGGTTATACAAGAAATTTGTTAAGAAAATGGTGTTATCCTCTTGCATACGAGCTCATCATACTATGTATGGGATTCCTTGTCACCAAATAATTCAATTCCAAACCACCAACTCAGATACACTATAACCCTTACTGGTAATAGTTAAATTGGGCATGGGAAGTAGGAAACCGGTTTATACTAAGGAAAATGTCACAGGGCCTCATCACCACTATTGAGAGATCCCACGTAAAGATCTCCTCTAAGAGATAACTCACTACTAGAAGAGAAGTGAGATCATCAACAAAATCCTTGGTAAGATTATCTAATAATAAGGGTTGACATAAAGTTTCCATTGGAAACTCTAGGTCTCAAATAAGGGATGATAAAAAAAAAGTGGCCCATGCCTATGTCTACCAAAATACAGCTAAAGTAGAGAATCCACAAGTCACACCTCGGATCACACCCGAAGCCTCTGGGTTATTTGGATCCACAACCTGTAGTTATCCTTCCCATTTCTCCCTTGTTCTCCCCAACAGAGTTTTTTCTGAGACCTTAGAACATCCAAAACAATCCAAAACATAAAAATCAAGTAAATCATACACCACACCTTGATATTATATGCTTTGGGAAACACTAAATCACCCTAATTTCTTTAAATCTTATCCTAAGAGAACGTGTTGAGGTTAGGGAAGCGTCCTACTTATTTTCATGTCTAAAACCACATAAAACATACCCAACATATTGGTCCACAACACCCTATGTTTCCTTGGAGAAGGATTGCCACTAGTAAAACCATTAATAAGGGTCCTAACCAGGCAAAACACTCAAACCAAAAACTAAATTCAATACTCTATCACCTAAGGAGGGGGTCTATATACCCACAAAAATTGGGTAGTATTTATCTATGAGACTCATAGAGTGCACTCAACATAGGTGTCTCATCTTTTGGTACTATGGAATCCAGCTATTGAGTATACACTTGAATAGTTAGAGGTGGGTCAGTATACCACTCATCGAGTGGAGGCACCATTCACTCTCAACCTCTAGGAACTCCCTTTTTCATAGGTCTCTAGAATGATGTCTCATCACTAAGAAGATCATAATAATTATCCTGTTATGGAATCCTAGCTAGTTTTCATTATAGAGGAATCATGTGATATCCAATATGCACCATGGTCAAAAGAGAATATCTAGGGAGATAACTCCTGAATGACATGGAAACCATATACCATTATTTTATGATACATGTACCATTTTTCTATAAAACTAGTTCCAACATGTGACGAGTCAATAAGAATTTTATCAAAGTCCTTGTGCTCAAATGGCCTGAAGGCCTTCTTTTTTTATTTTATTATAGACAATCTACCTTTTAAGGGATGAGTTGGAACCCGTACATGACCCGTAGGCCCAAGGCACAAGGCCCAACATGAATCACAATATATGACCTGAAGTCCTTATGAATGGATACATTAACTACCGCACCATCATTTAGCCCCCTTTCCTAAGATCCAAACTCGGTATATTTTTACATTTTTCGCCTATTTATCCAACCAAAATTCATATCTAGACTATCTCTAAACTTTAATACTAATATGACATGATCTGATGCCACTCTATCATGACCTGACCCACCAGGTCCCACCTAACTGGCGATAATAAAATAATGACACCTCAATCTCACCTCCAATGGGACTAGGGTTGACGACTAGTTTCAAGTAGGCATATCACATTAATGGGATTTAATATCCTAATGTACCTATACACATGCACAAAACTTCATAATCCAGTATAAAGTAGAAAATATGAACAAATCAAACTCTAAATGAATTTATAACAACTATCCCACATCAGAGTACATCAATAATTACTATAAAAGAAAAAATGTCCAAATACAATCCCACAAAAGTACAAAATAGTCTAACCTATGAAAAAAGGGGGATGATATCAAGATGAAAATTCCTATAACCCTCTGTAATTCATCTATCACAACTAAGATCCCCCTAATCTTGATCCATCTAGCACAACTAAACTCCACCTAATCCTGATCCTCTAAGGAAGGTGTTATGCCAAAACTAAGGATTCAAGAATGTGCATAGGGATTATAGGTAGGGTTTTGGGTAGATCTTGGTCAATAAAAGGTTTTGGAAGTGTGAGTAATAGAGAGGAATGGGTGCCTTTTTTTAGGAGAGGGGAGGGGCACCCTTGGAATTATTAAAAGTATTTAATTAATATAAATTCAATATCAATTTAAAATGGTTCTAATCTCATTTAGTTAAAATATAGGACGAGTATGTGTAAAAATATAATCATCCAATGAAAATTAGACAAGTTTTAGTATTTTTTTAATCCTTATCATTTTGTTTTATCATTTTTTAACTCTAATAGTTTTATCAAGTAATTTACACTTAGTGGGCAAAAATAATTAATATTCATGACAAAAAACCAATGAATGAGTCATTAATGACATTTTTAGAGTTATCTAAACTTTTTTTAGAATATTAAAGTTTTAGAAATTTTATATCATTTAATTAAATATTTTACATTTTAAAATATGAATTATGTCAATTTTGACACTATTCATTACATGACTATTTTAAAATATCATAAATTTATTCCTTTGAAAAAATACATTAACACAATCCTAACATGTCATAATAATCAAGAAAATTTGTTTATGCCATCAAATATTTTAAATTATATATATTTTAGTATTATTAAAAACATTTATTTGATTATTTCTTTAATAAATCTATTACTACATCATCTTTGTTTCATAATTAATTTTAATTACTTAATTCCTAAAAATTATAAATAAATTACCATGTTGTAGGTAATATTTGAAGATTTATAATTAATATTAATAGTTGAATATATCCCTTCCATAATATCATATTAAAATTTTTTTAGTAGGAAGAGACATATTTACCACATATTTTCCTTTACTTTAAATTAAATGTTATAAATGTCATAATCAAACCCAGGTGGATTTTAAAGGTAAAAATTTCAGCCCAGTTATGTTCATGGTTGATAATAACTTATAAAATAATATTAGGACAAGTTTTAGGGTAATTTTGTAATATTATAATATTAACTTTACTTTTAATTACCCTATTTACCTTGAATCATGGTCAATAAAATACTAAAGTTACTATTCACTAATAATTATTTTGATACTATTAGACCACATTTTTCAAATTGAGTACAACCATGTACTTCCATTTTTTTAAATTCAATTTAAAAAAGAGGTTAAATTAGGTTTAACACTAATCTCGTTGACGGATTGAAAAAACAAGTTTTTTAAGTAAAATGTTCAAAAGTTCGCATAGTTTTTCTATTTAATTTTTATTTGAAAAATAATCCAATAAAATACATTGAATTAAATGATAAAAAATTAATATAATTATACCTTAAAACTATTTAAAAGTATAGTCTAAAAATATAAATAAATTAGATGAAAATGCAGTTTAAATAAAAAAGCAGTATTTTTAATTATTCATTAAATTATGAATTTCATCAAACAAATACCAAAAATTTAACAAAAGTGAATTTTGATGTTCCTATTCCAAAGAAGAAATTTTATTTTGTCAAATATAACATATATAAGTGATAATAACTATATTTAAACATGGTTCTCCAACAAAAGGTAGTAAAAATGCCTTTTTTGAAAAATACCCCTTTTATTCACAAAATTGAATTTCTTATTATATATTATCTATAAAACATATAAAATGAATTTTAAACATAATATTAAATTTATATTTCATTAATAGAATCCAACAAGAGTGATTTGATTATTTTATAAACACAATTATTTTCACTTAAATAGTATTTCATAAGAAACACATCCTTTATATTCAATTGGTTTTTATTTTCATTTTGAATTAATTTTCAAACCAATAAATCATTATATAAACATTTGTAAACCCTATTTTCATAATTTAGTTAATATTAATAGTTCCCACCATTAAAAATTCTATGCAATAACTATAGAATAAAATAATAATAATAATAATAATATATTATTTTTTGGTATAACTCAGTCTTGTGTGAAACTTAAGATTTCAGAGAAACTCATTATTGTGGGTCGGGTATGCTATCAGACATATCATCCTTTTTAAAGTAAAAATACTATATAATTCATAAATATGAAAAATTATTATTTTATAATTATCTAGTATGTTACAATTATAGATCACAACCCCTTAATAACTATAGGGTGGAACAAGAAAAAATTCACTAACCAACCTTCTATTTAGTTCACTGAAATTCTATTCACATTAAATTGTCTAGAAGAACTTAACCCCATTCTAATTCAACTTGGTGAGTGCATTAGAAAGTCATGATAAATATTTCACAAAAATTCAGTAGTATTGCAATCGGTCGAACCTCCCTCGTCCATTCCATTACTGAAATCTGGGGTCTGAGTTGTTCGGGGAGGTCTAGGTGACTTATCTTCAACACTTTTCTAAATTTTTAGTTCTGTGAGCAGTGTTTCCAATTTTTTGAACAGTTTCATCGGTGTTGGTGAGTCATTTTCTGAACAGTGTCATTGGTGTTAGTGATTCATTTTGTGAACAGTGTCATCGGTGTCGGTGAGTCATTTTTTAAATAGTGTCATCGCTGTCGGTGAGTCATTTTTGTGTAAAGTGTCATCGGTATTGGTGAGTCATTTTGTGAATAGTGTCATCGATGTTGTTGAGTCATTTTTTGAACAGTGTCATCGATGACGGTGAGTCGTCTTGTGAACAGTTTCATCAGTGCTAGCGAGTCATTTTGTGAAAAGTTCCATCGGTGTTGATGAGTCATTTTGTGAATAGTGTCATCGGTTTCGGTGAGTCATTTGTGAATAGTGTTTCCAACATCAGTAGGTGAATAGTGTTTCCAGCATTGGTAGGTGTACAGTGTTTCCATCTTCCTGCAGTTTCTCCCCTTTGACGTTTTCATTGACATAAAATGCATTCAAGGCCGTGTTTTAAGGGATTTAGGGCCAATTAAAATCCATAACTCCTGTATTAATTTTCCTAAGGCTTGGGATGCCTTTACTTGGTCAAACATTGTGGTTTAATGTGGTCCTCTTTTAATGTAAAATCCAGTATATATTAAACTGATGCTCAGTTAAATCTTATAAAGGGGAGAGATATATTCCTTCCTTATTCTACCTTCTTGTTCCATGGTTTTATATGCTCAAACCACTCTTTATTCCCATAGGATTGGTGTGATCGAACCTTAATCCTTGGATCTTACCCCCTTGAAGTTTCTTCATGCTGCATGTGCACCCCCAGTTTCGGTGCAAGCAGCAAGTGTTGATCTATCATCGATAGAAGGTATGATCTACCTCTGTTCTTATGTTTTCTTCAATACTTCTTCTCACATTTCTCCTTGCCATGTTATGGAATGTGATCTCCGTACTTCTAATAGAGTTTTCTTGGGTTTCATCTATTTCGGTTGTGCTGCAGCAACTTCGGGTGGATGCAGTTGTCACGAGGGAGGTGATCGTGATCTGTTGTGTGGATCATTCTCATATAAATAATGTCAAGAACCTTTTGAGGTATGGTATTCATTGATTCTCTATTATTTTATGTGCAATTGTATAGTTATCATGTTTTATCCCACTGGATCACAATGTAATTGATATAATAAATTTTTCAATCGGATAAATAAATTCATATCAATCGTATGTTATTACCTCTTGTTTTACTAGATAGAGTGATATCTATGCTTGATTTGTTTAGATTTTCGTTCTTGATGTAAATTTTTAAAGAACATAAAGTGGGATTAATTTTAAATTAATTTTCAAAGATAAAGAGGCATGTAAATAAATATGGTTCTTCTTATTGTAATTTGGTGTAAATCAAATTGATGCAGTAAGCATCTTTAATTGATTTGTGATAGCTTACTATTTACATCTCTTGTCATTGGATCCTACGAATAATAAATTGGATAATTCTAGATTGATTAAAGAACTGACTGATTGATAAAAATACAATTCTTCATAGGGTTCTGAGTTACCCTCTTTCTTATAAAGGCCAAGAGCCTTATGCTTGGAGCTGTGAGAGCTCATTGTGTGTGAAGGAATAATTCCTTATTTAAGGGCCAAGATCCCAGTTGATATGATGTTTTTTTTCCTACAGCTTGTGTTATGATGTGAGCCTGGATGGCTATTTTGATATGTGGGGGAAGGGAGGCCCATTGGTTGTGGCAGCAGTTAACTCTTAGAGTGGAGAGATGCATTGGTTTATGCATGTGGGTGTTGGGTAAGACATCGGAGATGATGAAATAGGTTGGATGTGAATTTTTTGATGCTTAATGAATCTTTTTGGTTGTTTATCTACATTAATTTCTCCACTTCTCAAGGTATCTTGTCTTTCTTACCCTCCTTCCAAAAGGGACGAAGACGTGCGGGTTATTCCATGTGCTTTTTGTGTTTAGCTTCTCGATGGAGGATGGGTTTATTCTCTTTCTATATGTGGAAAATACTTGACATGTAGTTCAACTACCCACCATGTTTATCCCCCTTCTGTTTAGTAGCTTGTAATATTTTTCTATAATACTTAGGAATATGGGAAAGTAATAATTCTATTAATAAATGATTGAAAGAATAATGTTAACCCATGGGATTAGAGATTGCTGGGATGCAATGCTGAGGTAATATTTTTGAGAAGCTGTGGAATTTTTAATGGTTAATTAATTCTTAAAGAATTAATTAATGTAAAGTGAAACTGATAAAAAAAGATAAAGTAATCTAATATATCTCTTTAAATGTTTGTGTGCTTATAGGATACCTAGTCTTAACAGTGGCAGTTGGGAGTCCAAGAGACATTAGTTGTATTTTAGTATGAGACTAGGTTTTACCCATAGTGTGGTTGTGAGCTATATTATATCATTTACTTTTTTTGTTTATATACGCTACCCCACCCTGTCAGTTAGGGAGACTAACACCCTGGGGATTCTGAGCCCAGGGGTGTGTTTTCCCCAACATTCTAGTGGGAGGGTGGATGGATGACTACCCCCTTTGGCCTCGCTCTCTTCTCTTGGTAGTTAATTGTGCTAGTAAGCATAGTGGTTAGTTTTCAACATATATGTGTGTAGAGGGATGTAATGGATTTTTTTAGTCACACACATATATTATGGATGTAGTTTCATATAGACTATTGTAGGTGTAACTTTCATAGGTTGTGATGGATTGAGGATCATTACTTTGTGTATGGGCTATAATGGCTTGAGGTTTAATACCCAGCATATGATACATGTTATTCGAGCTATGGTGGATCCAAAAAACTACCTGGTTACTTTGGTTATGTGGACGTGGTGTTTTTGCTGTACATGGTACATGTTTTGGTGCTTCGCCTAGGTGTCTAGGGGAAATACTCTTTGGAGAGATATTCTTAGGACAAGAGACATTGGGGAAAAGCAGAAAACCATTAGAGAAGCAGTAACAGGGTATCCTTGATATTATTTATTATATTATATACTCTTGTATTTGATACTTGGTGAGAGTATCCATGGTGATTATAGGAACTTAGTATACCTATTTAGGTGATGATTTAGTTTAACTTGTTGTTCACTGTGCTTTAGCATACTTTCTTTACTTTTTTACGAGAGGATTTGGGAAGGATCCTACTGAGAATATTGTTATACTCACAATATGTATGTATAAACTATTTTTCAGGTCACTTGGAGAAAGTTGGAGATCAGGATGGTTACTACTAGCTTGAGGTTGCAGGATCTGTTTAAGCTTCGTGGTTGCTATTGTTTTTACTTTCCTTTGGTACTTACAGTTTCCCCTTTCTATTGTAATAGTTTTTTCATGACATTACATATGTTTACTTAGGATTTCTTTTATATTGCAGTCTAAGTTTCAGTTGGTTGGTTTCTGTATTATCTCTCTATTTTTCATGTGTTCTCTTAGCGGGCAATTCCTCCCATTTGTGTATTTGCCAACCTAGGGCCTATTGGAGGTTGGAATCAGGGGTCACTATCTCCCTTCTCACATTGTCGACCCAGGAGGGGTACACCTTGTGGGGAGGGGACATGACAGAGTGGTATTAGAGGTATCATTGAGGGATGGGATAGAGTTTGGTGTTAGGAACAAGTGAGATTGCATAGGTTGGTAGGTAAATATGGTCATATAAATTTATAAAGTGGTTTAAAAACTAGAGACCGGCTGAGACATAGGAATTTAAGGCCCCCTGTGATCTGGTGCATGGACCTTTAGGTTTGCAGTGGATACTAAATGAGGTGATACTAGTTGTAGGGTAGAGACCTTAGAAAGGATCATGCATAATTATTCTTTATGTCTATGTTTGAAAGGTTAGTCCTTGGGATAGGTTAACCTAAAATTAATAAAAGAAAAAAATTAATTAATTAATGTTTAGTCTTCCATATTCCATGTTTAGAAGCACTAACTATTTGTTAATTTGCAGGTATGGCTCCCAATCGACGTCCTTTTCAGGTTTGCGCAGAATATGTCCAGCAGTCTGTGCTATAAGATCATTGTAGGGTAGTGGTTGATGATGATGACACTTGGAAGAGGACACTCAGAGAGTTACAGCGCCAGAGTCTACAGAAGTACGAGGGATTTTTTTTCAAATGTATCCACAGAATACATGTTAGAAGAGGTTGTGATAGCCTTTAGTTTTATTCATGCTCGAAAAGAGCACGGGGTGTCTTTGGTTGTGACGATGTTGAATGGGGCAGGGAGGCAGTGGTGGTTCTTCTTCCTCAGGGATCGTGAGGAGTTGGAGATCTCATGGGAGGAGTTTTGAGACAAGTTCAGAGTCAAATTTATTTCTTAGACTATGAAGGCGTCCAGTCTCTAGGATCTTATTACCCATCTATAGTGGATATCTAGTGTGCGAGAGTTTGTAATCCATTTCAGGAACCTTTTATAATATTATTCAGACCTATTTCTATATGAGGGGGCTAGGTTGAGGCATTTCGAGGAGGATTTGTGTTTGGAGATCCAGCTCCAAGTCACCCCATTTATGCTGAAGACATATCTTGAGGTGTTGGCGATGACAGAGGTCATCAAGAGGATATTGTACAGAACTAGATCATCACAAGACGGGAGTCGTCATGATTCCTCATGAAGAAAATTTGTGGTCTGGGGTTCCATGTTTTTAGGGAAGAAGAATTTCCATTCAGCTGGGGGTAGGTCACATCCCTCAGCATCTCGTTTATCCAATGGTAGCAGCTCTCAGGCCTAGGCCAAGGGATCATGCACTTTTTATTGTGAAGGTATATTTCATCAGTAGTGAGAGTTATTGACCATTCAGAGCAATCATCATACACCATGTATTCATCTCCAGGTTCCTCCATTGAGGCAGTTCCAGCTGAGGCATCAGCAACAAGTTACACTTGCTTTGGATCATCAGAGAGTAGATGGGGCGGGAAGATGGTAGCCCTGTGATGCTCTCTGTCCTCATAAAGAATAGAGTGGTCATTTTGGTGGTCTTGATCAGGGTCATAGAGGATGTGGAGGAGGTTTTGGTCAGCTTCATGCTTTAGCGTTACCAGGGGAAGGTGATCTAGACATCTTTTGAGGTACCCTTTACTTATTTTGTACTTGGGTGTATTCCTTGTTGTTGTACCTCTCGAACCCCTCAAGGTTTTATTTTCATGATCACAATCACCCTCATATTTATCTAATCCTCTTTCAAGTGTTTTTGGTTAATAGGAATCAAATCAGGTGGCCAAGGAATTGGGCCAAGAAAGAAAGATGGCAAATGGACTGTAATCCAGACCACCGGCCAGCCGGTGGCACACCAGCGGCCAGCCGGTGGCATCTGCAATCAAGAGGGAGCCACTGCCTCCCCACCGGCCAGCCGGTGGCACCCAGACAACAGTGTCAGCTACTGCCTCACCACCGGCCAGCCGGTGGCTCTGGCACCGGTCGACCGGTGGCCCCTGGACAGGAATCCAATGACTTTTTGCAAACACCGGCCAACCGGTGGGACTGTACCGGCAAGCCGGTGGACACAGTCAAACTAGCCGTTGGGCTGTTGACCAGCCTGTCCACTTGGCTCCCAACGGCTCTTTTAGCCTCTCCAACGGCTCCGAAGCCTCCCCAAGGGTTCCATGCCTATAAATAAAGGCCAAGGAAGCCCCGGACACCTACCGGAACTATACGGAAGCCCACGGACATATTTTGCATCAATTGGCCAACCTCCGGCGACTTCCTCCAAGGGAACTCCAATAGCTCCAACAACTTCCACATCCAAGGATCCCACTCAAGAAGCTTGGGAGAGCACGCTACGTCAACTCCATCATCCATTGGCACCCAAGTCTTCCCAATTACGGTTTTTATTGTTTATTCTTTTTGAGCTTTAAAATCGGGTTTGTGCCTACAAACCCCAAACCCTTTTCTCATCCCCCTTTCTTTTGGGTTCTCACACCACCATTAAGGTGTGAAGAGGTTTCTTCAAGCCTTTCCTTTTAAAAGGCTTGTGTTTCGGTGAGCTAGCCTTCACCCGTTAAAAAGGCTAGTGGGTTCTTGCTAAACCATTAAAAGCAAGTGGGTTCTTGCTAAACCACAAAAAGCAAGCTGTAATAGGTCCTAGTGCTACCTCAAAGCCTAGTGGGTTTCTTGCTAAAACCATTGAAAAGCAAGCGGTAGGAATCTCTCAACGGTTGAGTTGGGAGCGGAGACGTAGGCCGGGTTTTGGCCGAACTCCGTTATCAATTTCTTGTGTCTTGCCTTATTTACTTTCCGCTGCATTTCAACTTTGATTTTAATTTGTTTATCAATTTTTTAAAAGGCAATTCACCCCCCCTAGCCAAGTTCACCCAAATGTTGGGTCGGGAAAAGACGGGGAATGATGGCAAGAGGGGGGTGAATTGCCTTTTAAAAAATTGATAAACAAATTAAAATCAAAGTTGAAATGCAGCGGAAAGTAAATAAGGCAAGACACAAGAAATTGATAACGGAGTTCGGCCAAAACCCGGCCTACGTCTCCTCTCCCAACTCAACCGTTGAGAGATTCCTACCGCTTGCTTTTCAATGGTTTTAGCAAGAAACCCACTAGGCTTTGAGGTAGCACTAGGACCTATTACAGCTTGCTTTTTGTGGTTTAGCAAGAACCCACTTGCTTTTAATGGTTTAGCAAGAACCCACTAGCCTTTTTAACGGGTGAAGGCTAGCTCACCGAAACACAAGCCTTTTAAAAGGAAAGGCTTGAAGAAACCTCTTCACACCTTAATGGTGGTGTGAGAACCCAAAAGAAAGGGGGATGAGAAAAGGGTTTGGGGTTTGTAGGCACAAACCCGATTTTAAAGCTCAAAAAGAATAAACAATAAAAACCGTAATTGGGAAGACTTGGGTGACAATGGATGATGGAGTTGACGTAGCGTGCTCTCCCAAGCTTCTTGAGTGGGCTCCTTGGATGTGGAAGTTGTTGGAGCTATTGGAGTTCCCTTGGAGGAAGTCGCCGGAGGTTGGCCAATTGATGCAAAATATGTCCGTGGGCTTCCGTATAGTTCCGGTAGGTGTCCGGGGCTTCCTTGGCCTTTATTTATAGGCATGGAACCCTTGGGGAGGCTTCGGAGCCGTTGGAGAGGCTAAAAGAGCCGTTGGGAGCCAAGTGGACAGGCTGGTCAACAGCCCAACGGCTAGTTTGACTGTGTCCACCGGCTGGCCGGTACAGTCCCACCGGTTGGCCGGTGTTTGCAAAAAGTCATTGGATTCCTGTCCAGGGGCCACCGGTCGACCGGTGCCAGAGCCACCGGCTGGCCGGTGGTGAGGCAGTAGCTGACACTGTTGTCTGGGTGCCACCGGCTGGCCGGTGGGGAGGCAGTGGCTCCCTCTTGATTGCAGATGCCACCGGCTGGCCGCTGGTGTGCCACCGGCTGGCCGGTGGTCTGGATTTCAGTCCATTTGCCATCTTTCTTTCTTGGCCCAATTCCTTGGCCACCTGATTTGATTCCTATTAACCAAAAACACTTGAAAGAGGATTAGATAAATATGAGGGTGATTGTGATCATGAAAATAAAACCTTGAGGGGTTCGAGAGGTACAACAATCTCCCCCTATTTTGATGATCACAATCACTGAAACAAACAATGTAAAATACTGAGATTAAAGGCAATGCAAAGCATGATGAAAAAGGATTCTCCCCCAATCAATCAAGAAATTTCTCCCCCTTTGTGATTATCAAAATAGAACGGGGCATAAAACTTGATTGAGGGAAACGATGAAAAACGAGATTTTAAACCAATTGAAAATGATATCAAATGTTGAAAATGAAAATTGAATAACAGTTTGAATTGAAAGTTTTGAATCAAAAACCAATTGAATTTTGAAATATTTGAAACCAAATGAAATTTTTGAAATTGAGAGTTTTGAATCAAAAATTCGAATTGAATATTTTGAAATGAAAATTTTGATACCAAGTGATGAAATTGAAAGTTGGAATCGAAAATTTTGAAATTACAAAAAAAACTTAAAAGATCCTAACTCCCCCTAAATAAAAATAAAAAGTCACCGGGGAGAGGGATTTTGAAAAGAGACAATTTTAGGCCCGGAGAGACTCGCAAGAAGGGATTTTTCAATCCATACTTGTCTCATGGCGGGTCTTCTCCTATAAAATTCGTCCGAATAAAAAATCGATTTGGGTTGGCCGTACCGGGCATTTTTACAATAACATTCATAAATAAGGTGCCCGGGTTTTTTGCAATAATTACAGAATTTAAATTCGGAGCTCCCCCTTACAAAAATAGTGGGTGCATGGGAGGAGGAGGCTTTCTTGGAATAACCAAGCCCTTGGGTGGTTCTAGATATCCGTTGGGAACCTAGGAGATTGTTCAGATTTTGCTCCCCTTGGGTGAACTTAGC
Organism: Viscum album; assembly: GCA_963277665.1. Classification (NCBI taxonomy): domain Eukaryota; kingdom Viridiplantae; phylum Streptophyta; class Magnoliopsida; order Santalales; family Viscaceae; genus Viscum; species Viscum album. The sequence goes on along the minus strand of OY728142.1, from coordinate 508,326,110 downwards.
TAGGGTCTCCCTTAGGTCTTTGATGGTTGATTCCATGGAATCAACATTTGGGAAATTTTGGATTTTAAGGGTGAGTTCCTCCTTCTCTTTGAGAAGTTGGTCTTTTTTGGAGGAAAGTTTTTTGAAATTCTTTTTTAAAGCAACAAATTTTGAAGAAAGTTCGTGAAAACCATTTTCAAGTTGGTCTCTAGCATGTGAGAGTTCTTCATAGGATAGATGATTTAAAGAATTGGAATTTGAAGAACAAGAGGAGGAGGAGGAGGAAGAGGAGGAAGATACCTCATGTTTTGCCATTAGGCATTTTTTACCTTGGTCGCTCGAGGAGAAGGAGGAGAATGAAGAGGTGGAGCTATCACTCCATGTTGCCTTTGAAGCCTTCTTCTTCTTCTTCTTGGCCCTTTTCTTGTGAAGTGGGCAAGCGGGTACGGATTTTGCATCGGGTTCAAGCTTTTGAATGGGTTCTTGCTTTTGAGCCATGCTAGTACCTTCATGGGTTAGCTCTAAACATTTCCAAATATCATGTGAAGATGTGCAAGAAGAAACACGATTAAATTCATTTCTATCTAACCCGCAATGAAGAGCATTCATGGCTTTGCCATCAAGCTCGAAATTTGCAATGTCGGCGGGGGTCCATTGAGATTCATCTTTACTAGAGAGAGTAAAACCATGCATGACAATTTTAAAAATTGGATAACCAATACTTTTTAAAAAAGTGGTCATGCGGGTTTTCCAAAAAGAATAATCGGCTCCATCAAAGAATGGAGCACGATCCAAAGAATGTCCTTCGGGGGATTGAGAGGAAGAAGCGGTAGAAGCCATCAAAAAGGATCTTTAATTTGAAACCGGTTAGGGAATTATTCAAATACGCCCTCTGATACCAATTGATGGATCGGATCCCTCGGCCCAGCAATATTGTCCGCTCTGGCCCAGTTGCTATCCCAGGCCTCACGGCTTTAAAACGCGTTGCTGAGGGGAAGGTAGGCACGGGAATTTCAAGCACCCACCAATCTCCCTCCACAACCGATGTGGGATTGGTTACCGGGGCACAGGCGCCAACAATCCTGGCGGGGGCCCAACAATCCTGGGCCCAGGACACAACACTTGTTTTATTGAGGAGTGACATAATCCTTCATATCACCTTCCCTTTTCCATGATTTGGGACTTGAGGTAGAGAGGATTCCAGTGCCCTTGGCATTGACTATGCCAGTTGGAGGTAGATATGACTTGTTTGAAGTATGTAGAGACTGTGAGCTCGTGATGGGGTAGCACCTCTCTTGGGAACATTTCCATTGTTTACATATAAAACCATATGATTTCATCCTTGGCATGTATTGGTTTTATTTGGTGTAGGCTATCATGGATTGATTCGGGAAGCAGGTGGTGTTCTTCGATGATGATGGAGAGACGGTGGTGTTTGTTGGCGAGTGAGACCCTCAGATGAGTCAAAGGGGTGTTTCATCCTTATCATCCTTGATGGTTGAGATGATGCTGAGTTATTTAGAGGTTCAGTAGTTGGTGTTTCCTAAGGTCGTAGAAGAGTACCCTGATGCCTTTCCAAAAGAGGTTTTGTCATTACCCCCTCTACGAGAGATCGAGTTTGGGATCAAGCTACAGCCAAGAGCGTCTCCTATCTCCATGTATCCATATAGGATGGCCCCTTCTAAGTTATGAGAGCCACGTATACAACTTGATGGTCTATTATAGTGTGGTTTTGTTTCAACTGAGTGTGTCATTGTGGGGTGCACCGGTATTGTTCATGAAGAAGGATGATGGAAGTTTGTGGTTGTGTATTGATTATCATCTCTTAAACAAAGTGACAGTGAATAATCACTATCCTCTTCCATAGATTGATGATTTATTCGATCAAATGAAGGGTGAAAGTTGGTTCTCAAATATCAACTTACGTTCAGGATATCATCAGATGCGTGTGAAGGGTGAGGATATCTCAAAGACTTCTTTCTGTTGTTGTCATGGGCATTACATGTTCGTTGTAATGTCATTCGGCATGACGAATTCTCTAGTTGTGTTCATTGGATTGATGAACGTTGTCTTCTGCAATTTCCTAGATAAGTTCATGGTGGTTTTCATCGATGACATCCTTGTGTAATCTATGTTTAAGGAGGATCATGCAGAGAATCTGCACACTGTTTTGGGAGTTCTTTGTCAGCAACATCTATTTGTAAAGTTGTTAAAGTGTGCGTTTTGGGCCTGAGAAGTTCATTTCTTGGGGAATGTGGTGTCCCAGCATGGAGTATATATGGATCTATCAAAGATAGAAGAATTTGTGTCTTGGGAAACCCCCAAGAAAGTGGAAGAGGTGTGGAGTTTACTTGGACTTATAGGCTACTACAAGAGGTTCGTAGCCAATTTATCTCAGGTTGAGACACCTCTGACACTATTGACCAAGAAGGATCAGGCATTCGTATGTACTGATCGATGGCAGGCATCTTTCGAGTATCTGAAGGAGAATTTGGTAAGATCTCCAGATCTTTGTCTTCCAGTATAGGGAGTTCAGTTTGATGTTTTATGTGATGCTTCACATCTGGGGTTAGGTTGTGTTCTGATGCAATAGAGATTAGTTGTCACTGGTGGAATCTGGTGTTTTCCAAAAGGTAATATACAAATAGTTTGTTCAAACTGTTGTTATAGTGTAGAATAAGGCAACATTTTCCAACGGTTTGAACAAACCATTGTCAATGCCTAAGATTTCCCAACGATTTTACAAAACCATTGGGAAATAAATATTTTCTCTAACATATACTAATAGTTTATCAAAACTGTTGGTAAATATAGGCTTTACCAGCAATTTTTAAAAACCGTTGGGAATGTTTTACCCCAAATACCTAGCACCCCATCTCCCACTCGACCCGATTGCAAACCTAATCTAGAGCTCCTCCTGAACTCTTCTCGATCATGAAACTCCTTCCAGCCGTAGATCCTTATTCAATAAATTTTTTTTGTACACTTGAAATTAGTAAGACTTACCTTATTTTTAGTGTTCTTCCTCTTTTTTTTTCTGTTTTGATTTTGGCTAAATTATAGTTATTATTGTTTTTGGAGTACCGAACCCTTTGGTTTGTTTTATGTTTTTTTTTTGTTCTACACTTCAAACATGGTAAAGGGCTTGTTTAGTGAAGGGGGTAAAGGGTTTGTTTTATGTTTTTTGAACTTTAGATTAGTTGAAAATTGGATTTGGATTTTGGCGTTGGTTGGATTATAGATTGGAATTGTAAAAACCCTCACCCCCACCCCTTGGACACCTCTCGTCCGCCTAGACATCCCCCCCTGGACACCCCCCCCCCATTGGACACCCCCCCACCCCCTGCACCCCCACCCCCCTGGACACCCCCACCCATTGGGTAGCTCCCTCCCCCCCACCCCCCTTGACACCCCCACCCCCACCCTCCCTGGACACCCCTCACATCCCATGGACAGCCCACCCCCTGGACACCCCCACCCCCTTGGACACCCCCACCCTTTGGAAAGCCCCCTCCCCCCACCCCCTTGGACACCCCCACCCTTTAGAGAGACCCCTACCCCCACCCCCCTGGACACCCCCACCCCCACCCTCCCTGGACACCCCTCACCCCCCATGGACACCCACCCCCTTGGACACCCCCAACCACCACCACCACCTCTACCACCCCTAAGAACCCCCACCACCCCAGACACCCCACCCCCATGGACACCCTCTACCCCCTTGGACCCCCCCACCCCATTAGACATCCCCCTTAGACACCACCACACCTCCTAGACACCACTGAACCTCCTAAGTGGCTGACCCAATTTTTAAATTGGAATTAACAATGTTGTTTATTTCCCTCTTTCTCAATGATATTTTCGAAGTGACCCATAGAGCCTTATAAATTGAATTTGTCATGTTTTAATAAATTGAATTTTTCATATTTTGATAAATTGAATTTGTCATGTTTTGATAAATTGAATGTGTTGTTTGGAATGAAATGGATAATGCATGATATTTTGGCTTTCTTAATGAATAAAATGATTTTAAATAAAAATACCCTAAGGGGGATGCAGGAGAGGTAGGAGTTATCCAGGTGGGGGTGGGTTGTCCAAGGGGTAGGGGGGATGCATGGGGTAGTGGGCTATAGGGGTGTGGGGGAGGGGGGTATGGGCTGCCCCAAGGAGGGGTGTGGGATGTACAGGGGGTCAGGGTGGGGTGTCCAGGTGGGAAAGGGGGTGTGGGGTGTCCAGGGAGGGGGTGGGTTTTCCAGGTAGGGGGGGATGTCCAGGTGGGGGTGGGGGGATGTCCAGGTGGGGGTGGGTTGTCCAGGTGGGGGGGTGTCTAGGTGGGGGTGGGCTGTCCAGGTGGGGGTGGGGTGGGCTGTCCAGGTGGGGGGGTATCCAGATGGGGGTGGGGCTGCAGGGGAGGGGTGTGGGTTGTTCAGGGAGGGGGTGGGCTGACTGGGGGGGGTTATCCAAGTGGGGGAGGGATGTATGGGTTCCAGGGTAGGGGTCTGGGTTGTTTAGGGAGGGGGTGGGCTATCTTGGGGGGGGTTATCCAAGTGGGGGGGATGTATGGGTTGTCCAGGGGGGTCTGTCCAGTGGGGGCATGGGCGTCGGCTATCCAGTTGGGGGGGGGGGGGGGGGGTTGGGCTGTCCAAGGGGGATTTCAGGGGGATTTAGGGGAGGGGTGTGGGCTATCTAGGGAGGGGGTGGGTTGTCCAGGGGTGGTGGTGGGTGGGCTATCCAGGTGGGGGAGGGTGTGGGCTGTCAAGGGGAGGGGGTGTGGGCTACCAAGGGGGATGTCCAAGGGGGGTGGGTGGGTTGTCCAGGTGGGGGAGGGGGGTGTTGGTTGTTTATGGAGGAGGGGGGCTGTCCAAGGGGGGTGGGGTGGGCTTTCCAGGTGGGGTAGGGGGTGTTGGTTGTATATGGAGGAGTGGGTGGGCTTTCCAGGTGTGGTGGGGGTGTCCAGGTGGGTGGGGGCTATCCGGGTGGGGGTGCAGGGGGGTAGGGGCTGTAGGGGTGTGGGGGTGTGGGCTATCCATGGAGGGGGTGGTTTGTCCACTCTGATACTCTACAAAAAATAGGAATCAAATATGACCAATGTATAGTTGCTTTCACATTTTAAGAATTTTCTTGGAGTTCCATACCAACACTCACTCTTACCCTTCCATGAAGAAGTGATCTGTACAAATAAATCTTACTCAGGTTCTTATCCACTATCCATATTGATCTCATAAAATTTTAACATTCATACAACTCCACATCACCTAATGATATAACAAGTCTCATACTCCTATGATTAGTGTCCCATAGAAACATGTCTCATAAAATCCAATCCATATATGATATTTGGAGGTGTGTTTACAATTGGGTGTGTTGTGATTTATATGTATGATATTCATGGTTTACACCAATAGTATTCTCTTTCATCTATAATAGGCTTGAAATCATGCTACATTTGGATAAAGATTGGATTTTATGACCCTAGTTTGGGGGTGGACACCCCCACCACTTGGACAGCCCCCACCCCCTTAGACACCCCCCCCCCCTCACTCTGTGGACACCTGCACCCCCCTAGGCAGCCCTTCCACCCACATGGATAGCCCTTCCACCCCCATGGACAGCCCGCCCACCCCACATGGACAGCCCGTCCACCCCCTACACACCCTAGACACCCTGTACTCCTTTAGACAACCTTCCCACTCACCCCGTACCCCCCTGGATAGCCGCCACATCTGGAAAGACCCCCCAGCCACCCCCTGGACACCCCCCTGACCCCCTAGATAGCCCCACCACCCCTGTGGACAGCCCTCCCACACCCTTGGAAACCTCGTACCCCTGGATAGACCCCCCACCCACCCACCCACCCACCCCCGTGGACAACCCTCCCACCCCCTGGACACCCTGTACCCCCTTGGACAACCCTGCCGCCCCCGTAGATAGCCCTCCCACCCACCCCATACCCCCTAGACAGCCCTTCCACCCCCTGGACATCCCACCCACCCCCCTAGACACCTCATACCCCCTGGAAATCCCCCCACCTAGGAGTGTCCATGGGTCAGGTTGGGTCGGGTTGAGGGCTATTTTGGACCCGACCCAAGCGAAATAAGTCGGGTCGGGTTGGGTCGGGTCAGAGAAGTTTTTGGATTCAGACCCGACCTGGCCCATACCATCACAAATCGGGTCATGTTGGGTCGGGTTGATTGGGTTAAGGAAAAAAATTGTTTGGCATTTTTTTATGATCCCAACCCGCAGGTTGACCGGGTTATGAAAAAAAAATGTTCAGTTCTTTTTTTAGCTATCGCCATGTGGGTTGATCTGGTTACATATTTCTCTACTTCATCTTCTTCACCACACTAGGGAATTCCCACATCCTCCACCCTATAATAAATCTTCCCAAAAAAACATCAGTCTACAACTCGATAGTGTGATGTGATTAGCTTTCCTGCAAGTACTTATCAAGGTTTGAGGAGGTTCAAGGTGAGGCCAAAAGGGTGATGAGAATGGGGTACTGACTAACACCGATAGATTTGGCACCAGACACATTCATGATAGATATGGAGGTGGTGGCAGGAGTAGGGGGTACATGCAGGTGTGGTGCGGTGCATACACTGGACTGGTGACAGTGAGGGAGATGTTCAATGATCATTTTCTTAGTCGATCCTCCACCGTCATATATTTGAATCATTAAAATTGTTCTATATTCCTTTGGTTTTTTGCTCGTTTAGTTTTTGTAGCAAAATCGAATGAAATCCAGTTATCTTCATGTTTTTGTTTATTTATCGGACATTGTTTTTACGATGATTTCACATGTCTCTATTCCTTTGAATTTATTTTATGTTTGTCTTAGAAATGTCATGGAAGATTCAATCATCTATGTGATTAATAGATTATTCATGTAATGTTGGGTGATGGCATGGACTCAATGGATGTTTTAGGAAATGAGAAAGAAAGTGGTGTGGGGTGAGGGTGGGGGGGAATTGGGTTGATAGGCAGGGGGAGAGGGCGGAGTCTGAAGAGGTGACTCATAGTTGTCGGGTTGGTTGGGTCGGGTTTGGTCATTTTTTACCCAACCCGTGACCCGACCCAACCCAACCATGATATAACCCAACCCGACCCAACCTGTGGTATAAATTTTTTAACCCGACCCAACCCGATCAGGTCGAGTCAGGTTGGTCGGGTTGGGTCGGGTCTGGACACACCTACCCCCACCCCTAGAAAGCCCCCACCCCCTGGACACCCCTGATCCCCCTGGAAAGTCCTTCCACCCATGTGGATAGCCCGCCCACCCCCCTGGACAGCCCCTCCCCCTGTGGACCGCCCCCACCCCCAGTGGACAGCCCTCCCACCCCCCCTGGACACCCACCCACCACCCCCTGGACACCCCCATCTCCACAGGCACCCCACCGCCTAGAAAGCACCCCCCCACCCACCCACCTAGACACCCCGACCATACTAGACAGCCCTGCCACCCCCATGGATAGCCCGACACCCCCCCCCCCCATGGACAGTGCTCCCACCCCCCCTGGACACCCCATACCCCCATGGATAGCCCCACCACCCCCTGAACAGCCCACCCACCCCTGGAAACCTCATACCCCCTAGATAGCCCCCCACCCCCTAGACACCCCCACCCCCTAGACATTCCGACCCCCCTGGACAGCCTCGCAACCCTCGTGGATAGCCCTCCCACCCCCCTAGACACACCGTACCCCCTGGACAACCTCCCACCCCCGTGGACAGCCCCCCCCCCCTCCCATGGACACCCACCCACCACCCCCTGGACACCCCCTTCCTCCCGAACTCCCCACACCCCCTAGAAAGCACCCCCCCCCCCCCACCCCCCTCCCCCCCTTAACACCCCCGACCCCACTAGAGAGCCCCTCCACCCCTATGGACAGCCCGCCCACCCCCTGGATAGCCTTCCCACCCGCCTGGACACCTCGTACCCCCCTGGACAGCCCCGCCACCCCCATGGAGAGCCCTCCCACCCCCTGGACACCCCGTACCCCCTAGACATCCCCACCCACACCATGGACACCCCTCTCACCCCCTTGGACACCACATACCCCCCTAGACAGCCCCCTGGAAATCGCCCCACCCCCCTAGACACCCCTAATCCCCCTAGACAGCCTCTCCAACCCTGTGGACAGCCCGCCCACCCCCCTGGACACCCCGTACCCCCCTGGACAGCCCCCCACCCCCACAGATAGCCCACCCACCTAGACACCCTGATCCCCTAAACAACCCCCACCCCCTGGACACCTCTGACCCCCTGGATAGCCCTGCCACCCCCTGGACACCCTGCACTCCCCTGGACACCCCCGCCCCCCTTGGGCAATGTATGTGATCACTCAAATTATCTACTAAAATATAAAATTTCTTCGATCTAAAATATAGTCAACTCCTGAATAATTCTCCTCCACAAGTGTGCATGATCTTGTACACTCATGTATAGTTCTTCAAAGATATTTTGTTATAAATATAGTATTTTGTTGTCTTTTATATTATTATTTTCATATAGAGTAGTGTGTCAATTATGGTTTCATATAAAGTGAACAATTCTCGTTTACTTAAATATATTTTCGATGAAACTTCAATCTTATTGAATTTCTTTTGAAGAAATTACTTATAAAAAAATTTATAGAATGGATAGAAGTTTGATGTATGAAATTGATCAGATCTCAAGAAATTTTCAAAACAATTTGGAGAAATTTTTAGATTTTTCATTACACAATTCTTCAGATAGTGGTCACATACACTGCCCCTGATACAAGTTTGTTGGAAGACCTTGGTTGAGCCGTGAAAAATTCAGCTACCACATAACCAAATATGGTTTTCAAGCAAACTACTCTGTGTGGTATCACAATTGGGAGAAAATGACATATCAAATTGCTGATGATCTAAATGAGAGGATTGAATTGGAGAATTTGTTATATGACCGGTTTTCATTTATTCATCATCATGAAAAAGAAAGGATTCCAACCCAAGAATATTTTTATATGAGCACACATGATGTGTCTAATAAAAATGATGATGTTTTTAGGGTGAAAAAATCGAATGATGCTGCCACGACTCTAGAATATCAACAATGCGGTAAAATGAAAAAGTTGGAATTTTTAATCTGATTGTTTCATGGGAAAACTATGTATGGGATTTCTAATACTTCCATAGATTACATTCTTACCTTCTTGAAGGAATTACTTCCAGATGATGTAGATATTCCCTCAAACCACTATATGGAATGAAAGTTAGTTCAGGAACTTGGGTTTTCAGGAAACAAAATTCATATTTTCCCGAAAGATTGTAGTTTATTCTTAGAGAAAAATATTGAATGGAATGATTGTATAAAATGTGGCACATCCTGCTAGAATCCAAAAGCTGATGGAACACCATCCCTTATTCCACCAAAAGTAATGTGGCACTTTCCATTGATCCCCAGACTCTAGAATATTTTTATGTCTCATGAAATATCAATAAATATGTGATCGTATGATACCGATAGAAAGAATACTAATGATGATTTGGTTCACCCTGAAGATGGATTTTTATGGCATAGATTTGATGCTCGATATCCTGATTTTACAGCTGACGTGCGTAATGTGAGGTTGGATATTTCATGTAACGGTTTTAATCCATTTGGGAAGATGCTTACATTGCACAGCACATGACTGATTTTTATACACATTTATAATCTTCCCCCATGGTTGTGTATGAAAAAACCTTTCACTTTCATGATTATACTCATATCTAGCCCTTCTGACCCCGGTAATGATATAGACGTATACATGAATCCTTTAATAAAAGCATTGAAACTTCTTTGGGATGTGGGTGTGCGCACATACGATGCATGTTAGAAAGACATATTTCAGATGTGTGTTATGCTTATGTGGACGATCATTGATTTTCATACTTATGCAATGATGTCTGGATGGAGCACAAAGGGAAAACAATCATGTCCTATTTGTATGAAGAATAAATGATCCAAAAGACTGAAACATCATTGTAGTTTCAGTTTTATGGGACATCGACGATTCTTTCCAATGGACCATCCATATATAAATAATTGTCAAAGATTTGAAAATACCATGGAGACCGATGATCCACCTCAGTGTATGTCTAGAACTGATGTGCTTAATGAATTGAGATATTTCAGTTTTTCATATGGGAAGGGTCAAATGAAATCTGGAAAGTGAAAGAATGTTTCCACTAAAACCTGTTACAATTGGAAGAAAAGAAGTATCTTCTTTGATTTGACTTATTGGTCAACCAATTTGTTACGTCATTTCTTAGACGTAATGCACATTGAAAAAAAATATGTGTGAAATGTTGCTTTCGATTCTTCTAAATGTTAAGGGAAAGACAAAATTTGATTTACGGTCTCGGCGTGACTTGGTGGATTGGGGCATCAGACCAAAATTGCATCCTGTGCATATCAGTGAAAATAAATGGCAACTTCCTTATGATTACTATGTGATGAAACCTATAGAAAAAAAAATTGGAATTACTAGAGACTATTAATGTACTTGATGGATATTCAAGAAACATATCCAAATGGGTCAAAAGAAGAGAGTTGAAGCTAAAATCTTTGAAGACTCGTGATTATCACATCCTTCTGCATGAGTTGATTCCAATATCAATTCATCATCTTATTTCCAAAAATATATGTGTGGCTATTATTCATTTGTTCCATTTGTTTAGATATCTTTGTGCTAAGAAGTTGTCCAAGTATTTCTTGTAAAAAAATGTTGGCAGATGCCCCATTAATTTTGTGAGTAAGAGAAAATATTTACTCCATCATTTTTCACATGCATGCTACATCTGAATGTCCATATTCCAACTGAAATACTTCTTGGATGACTTATTTATTTTCATTGGATGTATTCAACTGAAAGAAATATGTACACATTAAAGTCTTATGTCGGTAACAAGAATCATCCTGAAGGTTCTATCATGAAAAGTTACTTGGCTCAAGAATTTATGGATTTCTTCTCTATGTATTTTCATGATCTTACTACAAGAAATAACAGACCAATGAGAAATGAAGAGGAACGGTATGAAAAAATTAAACCCACTTTTCCATCACTTTTTTAAACAGGAGGAATTCTTGGATCATATACATTGACAACATTAAGACTTGAAGAGCGGGAGATGGAACATTGCACAGTTTTGTTCAACTGTGACTTGTTCAATGACTACATCTTGTAAGTAAATTGTATATTTATATCTTATATATATATGTGTGTGTGTGTGTGTTAAACTATTCCTATTTTTATCTACAGGGAACATAAAGCAATGATAAATAGAAATTATTGTTCTTTATCTTTGAGAAGGAGGGAGACTTTGCAGAGCAAAGACTTTTCTGCTTGGTTAAAATTGAAGGTAATAATATTACTATTTAAAATAATTAAAACAATAATTAATTAAGTTTAATATTGATTTATATTTCAGTTATTGAGTATTCCTGCTGACTATGTCTTTGAGGAAATAAGATCTTTGGCTTTTGGTCCTAATATAGTGGTTTGTGACTGTAAATCAATTATTATCAATGGGTACAGATTTAATATCACTGAACGAGAAAAGAACATGAGAACACAACATGATGGTGTTATGATTACTTCCACAACATATTGTTATGCTAGTGTATCAGATAGTAGACTGTGATTTGAAAATGTAGGTTATTACGGAGTTGATGAAAAAATAATAATATTGGATTATTATTCTCATGGAAGAGTCACGCTGATGAAATGTAAGTGGTTTGATTCGATGACAAGGTAGGACACATTTTTTGATGATTGTGGATTTCGAGTAATTGATATGAATCACACTCTTTCTACCGATGAACCATATGTATTGGCATTAATGGCGAAACAAATTTTTTACGTCAAATACCATATTTGACCTAAATTTGGTGTCATTATTGAATTAATTCCAAGAAATATTTTTGATGATGGTGATGATGGAATTGACACCATCCCTACTTCCATTGGAAATGATCCATTTATTACTTTTGATGACTCTAACAGCTCAATTTTCAGAGTTGACTGTGAACCTAAAGTTGTGGTCGGAAATATATAATATCATCCATTCATGTTCTCAATTCTTTTGGTTTACCTCAACTTGGGATGTTAAGGTTGATACTATTCAAATTGATTTAATATTTATTACAAATATGTGGTATCTAACTTGACCATTATGTGAATTTTCAATGTTTATTGGTTGTAATTTTATTTTAATTGCATTTTCTAATTTGGAATTGAACTGTATTAAAACCTACGAAACCAAAATTTCTAACATGGTGAACATTTCAATGCTTCAACTGTGAATTGTATAAAATTTGTATGACTCTAAGACCTCTCTTTAACAGTTTACCAGGTAATGAACATGATGGTTTTTATTCTTCTACAAAACATGTATTGAAACCTGCATCATCTACCTGAGCTAAAGATATTAATTTTTCCCTTAATTTTGACAACTACTTTACCACTTATGAATTTGGTAGAATCAATGTTCCATGATTTTAATAGACTAATGACACTTAGTAAATAACCATCCTACTAAAAATTAAATTTCTTTATTACATCTTGTATGATTTATTTACTTCATTATATATTTTTTCAAGCTCACCTAAAATAATGGTTAGTTAAATTATCCATGAATCCCCATATTACCTCTCATTTATTTTGTTTTTTGGGTTACACATTAGTTATTATTTTCTATTTAATTACATATTTGTTTTCAAATGTAGTAAATGAAACCAATTGAATAGAGGAAACAGAAACAGATTATGGGAAACAATCGTCGCATGACTGAGTTGGGCATTCCACCACTAGTTCCTGTGGTGAGTATTTTATTTCAAATATATATATTTAAATAATATATAGTGTGATGTGATTAATTTTTTTAACATTTTTGAAGGATCCATCTATTAGGCGATAGTTATTTGATGAGCAGACTATTAGTGGTCCCGGTACTGAGGGTGTTCATATGAGGGTGGGGGGGGTATGAGAGCTAGACGATCTGGTCGGCGTACCTGATTAGACCCTTCCCCTTCTCTCTGGGATTTTATATTCCATCTTCATCGACTCCTGCTCTCCTAGAGTCTATCCCTACGAAGCATACATTGGGACCCACTCCATCTGTATAGGGTGTTCCTTTAGTTTCTGTGGATCCAGCGGTGCCCATTGATCTGACTACCACAGGTATACTTGTACAACCCTAACAATTTTTTACACCATTATTTATTTTCATTATAACATGTATTGATAAAATATATTTTTTTATTCATAACAGATACATATACTGATAAGAGGTGGGGGTAGGAGAGTACACACATGCATGTGGTGTGGAACCACCGCACGCAGTTGATGGTGGAGTACAATGAAGATAGTCAGATGATTGAAAAATCAGGGCAACAATGTCAGATTTTTTTGGCGACACTTTCCAAATACTCCGACATCATTCCTATCAGCCCACTCTCATGGAGAAAGCTACCAAATGAAGTCAAGGATAAATCCTAGGCAAACATATGGGTAAAAAATATGTTGTATTTAATGAAATATATTAATTTTTGTATTTATTTGAATTAATATTTTGGTGTCAACTATGGTTTAATTTCCCCGATGGTGAGGGTGCACAGCCAGCACGTCTAAAGGATTTAGGCGAGCTTTGGTGAGCTTATAAGCATGAGTTGTACATTGGATTCCATGCTAGAGTGGGCACAGAGTTAAATTCGGTCCCTATCATGGATGATTTTCCATTATAATAGTACCGAAAGATTATTAATTATTTTACAACTAGCCAATTTATGGTATTAATAAAATTAGAGGTATTTAAATGAAAATTTTCATGTTTTTTGTTAATACTAATTATTGAATTTTATTTAGGATTCATCCGGAAGAAATAAAAAAACATTGATGCTAAGAAATACGTCCACACATTGGGATGTAGTATGATTCCAGATCATGAGAGGCAGTAGATATGACAATTTATAATCTTTCTTTACTACTTGCACTTTTTATTGCTTCCTCCATAATTTATTCGATTGCTAAAGTTGTTATATAATTGTTGTTATGAAATTAATTTTTTTTTGGTATAATGTTTTTAATTATGGTTTCCTACATTCAATGTCATTGTAGAGGCATAAATTGAATATATAAGGACGTGTTCCTTGAGAAAAACTATTTTTCTCGAGTAGAAAGAAGACAGATGGAAGTGTGGTTAATGAACTGACTCAGTAGCAGATTGTAAGTTTTACTTTGTAGATTTAAAATTTTAATCTCTATTTTGTAACTTAATAATCTATTTATATTTGTAACAGGCTGCTTTAGAGGCCCTTGATTCCCAGGAACCTGACAATTTTGGGCTAAACGATCACTTACATCAGGTGTTGGGATATGAGCACCCTAGTAGAGTACGCTACCGACCTGGGAAGAGTATAGTTCCGATGAGGTATTGGCCCTCCTCATGTACGAGTTTTAGTTCCACCAAGTGGAAACAGGTTAAGGCATAGGCAGAACAGGCTGAAAAAAGGTCCACAGAGATGGTAGAATAGTCTACTATGGAAAACACTACATTAATAAAACTGATGGAAGTTTTACATCCAACACTTCCACCCGAGTCCAGTACTACTTGTGATGAATATATGTCATTGATGTGTTCTACATATGGTGCAGCAGGTGGTAGTTCTAGTGGTGGTAAAGATGATGGTGAGGAGGAGGTCGAGGCGGAGGAGGAGGAGGGCGGGGAGGAGGCTGAGGCGGAGGAGGAGAGCGAGGAGGAGGATGAGGTGGAGGAGGAGGCTGATGAAGAGGCCAATGCTGAGTACGAGGGCGAGAAGGGGGTGGGGATGATGATGGGGATGACAATGAGGAAGAGGTTGAGGGTAATGATGATGGTGATGATAGTGATGGTGATAAGGGATAGATTGATCCATTAAATTTTTGACTGATATTACTGACCTTTGATGTTTATTGATTTGGTGTGACTTAATATATGTGTGATTAGGTAGGTCACATTATCATTATTTTTTTATCTATAAATAATAAAACTTGACTTGATGATTTTTTGTGACTGATTCACCCCTCCCCTAGACAGCCCCCCACCCACCCCCTGGACACCCCATACCCCCCTGAACAGCCCCATCACCCCCATGGACAGCTTTCCCTCCCCTGGATAGCCCATCCCCCTGTGGACAGCCCCCCCCCCACCACCCTGGACACCCCATACCCCCTGGACAGCCCCGACCACCCCCGTGGACAGCCCTCCCACCCCCTTGGACACTCCCTACCCCTAGACACCTTATCCACCCCCATGGATAGCCCTCCCACCCCCCTGGACACCCCCCTCCCCCTATGGACAGACCCCCACCCCCTGGACACCCCGTACAACCCTGGATAACCCCACCCACCCCTGTGGACAGCCCGCCCACCCCCCCTAGACACCCTCTACCCCCTGGATAGCCCAACCACCCCCGTGGATATCCCGCCCACCCCTGAAAACCCCTCCCCCCTTGGAAAGCCCCCCCCCCACCCCGTGGACAGCCCACCCACCCCCCAGACACCCCAACCCCCCTGTGGCTAGCCCCCCCATCCCGGACAGCCCGCCCACCCCCGTGGACAGCCCTCCCAACCCCCTGGACAACCCATGATAAGGTCAGGATGTTACACACTAAGAGGGAGAGGGGAAAAATCAATGATATGTTTTTCTTTTAATTATCCTTTCTATTGAAACAAGCTTTTCCTCATGTTGAAGAATTGTCACTTTTCTAAAAACAAAAAAAACACACTCCCCCCCCCCACCCCCTAGACACCACCCCCACCAATATACCACCCCACCCCCTAGACATCCCCATGGAAATCCCCCCCCACCCCACCACCATGGACACCCCCCCCCCCCCACATCTCCCCTAGACACCCCATACCCTCTGAATAGCCTGCCCACCCCCTGGATAGCCCTCCTGTGGACAATCTCCCCACCCCCTGGACACCCCGTACCACCCTGGACAGCCCCACACACCCCCCTGGACACCTTATACCCCCCTGGACAGCCCCACCCACCCCCTTGGATAGCCTCACCCACCACCTGGATAGACCCACCCACCCCCTGGACAGACCCCACCCCCGTGGATAGCCCCGCCAACACCCTAGACATCCCCACCCACCCCCTAGATACCCCTACCCCATGTGGACAACCCGCCCACCCCCTTGGACACCCCGCACCCCCTGGATATCCCCACCCACCCCTGTGGATACCCCCTACCCCCTGAACAGCCCCTCACCCCAATGCACAGCCCCGCCCACCCCCTGGACATCCCCAACCCACTAGACAGCCCTTCCACCCCCATGGACCACCCACTACCCCCTGGATAGCCCCCACCCCCTGGACAGCCCCCACCCCCGTGGACACCACCCTACCCCCCTTGGACAACCCCCCCCCCCCCCAACCCCTGGACTGCCCCCCTCCCCACCCCCTGGAAACAACCCCACCCCCTAGACACCCCCACCCCCTCAAAAGCCCCCCAACCCCCTGGACACCACCCCACCCCTGGATACCCCCATGGACAGCCCCCCCCCCCCCCCCGGACACCACCGTGGACACCCCCTACCCTCCCCTAGATAGACCCCCACCCTCGTGGACAGCCCCACCCACCCCCCAGACACCCCCCACCCCCTGAAAATACCCCCTCCCCTAGACACCCCTGACCCCACTGAATAGCCCCACCACCCCCATGGATAGCCCGACCACCCCCCATGGGCAGCCTGACCACCACCTGTAGACAAATTTCCCACCCCCTAGACATCTCTTCCCACCCCCTAGACATCCCCCACCCCCGTGGACAGCCCCGCCCACCCCCTTGGACACCCCATACACCCTGGACATCCCTTCCCACCCTTGTGGACACCCCCTACCCCTGGATAGCCCCCACCCTCATGGACATCCCCGCCATTCCTGTAGACCCCCCCCCCAATGGACATCCCCCACCCCCCTGGATATCCCCCCACTCCCATGGACACCACCCCACCCCCTTGGACAACCCCCAACCCGTGGACAACCCCCCCCCCCAACCACCACCACCCCCTAGACACCACCCCACCCCCTAGACACCCCCACCCCTAGAGAAACACCCCCCCCCCCAGACACCACCCCACCTCTCTAGACACCCCCATAGACACCCCCATGGATGCCCCCCCCAGCCCCATCCCCCAGAACACCCCTACCCCTCTTGGACAGCCACCCCAAACCCCTTAATTATGTGTTAATTCGGATGTGTGTAGAGGGTAATTAAATATAGAAATGGAGGTATTTAGATTTATGTTTGAATTATGCATTTGATGAATTTTGTATGAATTCATATAGAAATATTTATGAATTCATACAGAATTTTGTATGTATTATGCAGGTATACTTGTTAATGGTGTATTGTGTTACTTGTTGTATGTGTATATATTATGCAGATATTTTGTTGCTCCACAGGGGGTCTGCTAGTGGGATACAGCTACATAGGGAGAGGAGGACAGCAAGTTTCTGTTGTAGGTATAAAAAAATATATGCCAACGGTTCATAACTGTTGGTATATGTGTAAAACCAGAACTTATATCAACGGTTTTATGTAAACCATTGGTATAAGTATATGCCAATAGTTTATAAACTATTGGCATAAATAATTTTACTTTATATTTACCAACAGTTTTCCAAAAACCATTGGTAAAAGTCTATACCAAAAGTTTACAGAACCATTGGTATAGATATTCTTCATGCTATTACTCGTGATTTAAAACTGTTGGCAAACATATATACCAAAGGTTTACTGAAACTGTTAGTATATACTGATTTTTTCAAACATATCTCAATGGTTATCATAGAACCATTAGGATATTTTTATCTCTATGGCTCAATACTCAATGGTTTGGACAACTGTTGGTATAGTTTATACCAATGGTTTTCTAGCCTTTACCTACGGTTCTAAACCATTTGTAAATTTATTTCCAGTAGTGTTTTTTTTATGGTTCTTGGTAGTTGCATCCCCATGAATGTAGCTATGCCACCCATAATATTGAGTTGGAATCCATGGTATTTTCTCTGAAGTTGTGGAAACATTACCTCATTGGAGAGTGCTTTGTGGTATTCACTGATCATAAGATCCCAAGGTATGTTTTCTCCCTATGTGACTTGAACTTGCGGTAGCTTCAGTGGATGGAGTTATTACAGGAATAAAAATTAGAAATATCTTATACACCTATAAAGTGGAATGTTGTGGCTGATGAACTAAGAAGGAAGTCACGTAGTAATTTAGTGCATGAATCTGGTGATTTATATAGAATTATGGAAGAACATTTAGCATTACATATCAATATGGGAAAAGTTGGGGGGAAGAGGTTGTCTTTTTCAGATGATGGTGCAGTCATCTCTGGTACAGCAGGTGGAAGAGTTCCAGTTGGGAGACCTAGAGGTGGAAGTCTGAAGAGACTGATTTATTTGTGGAAAATCCCTTGATGGTTTGGATGATGATGAACAACACTAAATGTTGTATTATGGAATGCCTTTTGTTCCTTTGGTTATGCATGAGATAGTTCTCAGAGAGTTCCATAGTTAGCCTTTAGTGGTACATCCTAGCATGAAAAAGATGCATCGATCTTTAAGGAGTTGTTTTTTGTGTCCTAGGAAGAAGTGTGCTGTTGTGGAGTTTTTGTCTCAATGTTTGGTCTTTCATAAGGTGATGGACGAGCACCGTGTCCCTGGTGATTTTCTCCAGCCATTAGATATTCCTCGGTGGAAGTGGTATGACATCTCAATGGACTTTGTTACTGGTCTACCTCGAGCTCAGGGATGATATGGCGCTATTTGGGTGGTAGTGGATCATTTAACAAAATCATCCCACTTTATAGTGATCAAGTATTTGAGCTCAGTGGAGGTTTTGTTAAGGCAGTATCTGGAGAAAGGGGTGAGACTCCATGGAGTCCTGATGATGATCATTTCTGATCAAGATCCTCATTTTACCTCTAGGGTTTGTAGAGGTATCCAGCATGCTTTTGGTTCTCATATATTCCTTAGCACTTATTTTCATCCATAAAAGGATGGTCAGACGGAGTGGACCATATAGAATCTTAAAGACATGTTGCACTCTTGTGTCCAGGATTTTGGAGGTTTTTGGATGAGGCACTTAACCTTAGTATATTTTTCTTACAATAGTTTTTACTCCACCATTGGTATGGCGCTATTTGAAGCCTTGTATGGATGACATTTTTGTTCTCCGTTGTGTTGGAATGGGGTTAGAGAGTTAGCAATTCTTGGACCAGAACTAGTGAAAAATATGATAGAGATGGTTCAAGTGATTTGTGAGATGATAAAGATAGCACATTATTTTCATAAATCGTATGATGATGAAAGGATGGGACCTTTGGAGTTTGATGTTGGGGATCACATGTTTCTGAAGGTGACTCCCCATCATGGGAAGTGATGGTTTGGTCATTGTAGTAAGCTTTATCCCTGGTTTATTAGGCTTTTCAATGTGTTGACTTGTGTTGGAGATGTGGCATATCAAGTAGCACTTCCCCCACAGATGATCCGAATACACAATTTTTTTCATGTGTCACAACTCCGTCTTTGTCTTCATGATGACTCTCACATCATCGATTAGGGAGAGAACTATGTTGATGATGATTCAACCTTCAAGGAGTAGCCTATGGAGATCCAACACCGCAAAAATAAGGTGTTGTGTGGGTGTTATATCCTCTTGGTTCGTGTCTTGTGGTGACACGGTGGCGTAGAGGAGAGTACCTGGGAACGTGATTCACAGATACATGCTTGGTACCCAGAGTTGTTTGATGTTTAACTCTTTTCATGTAATGATGTTTGCTTTGTGGTTATATACATTTTGTGTTTATAAGATGGATTTATTTTGTGGCTTCTTGTGTCTTCCTCTCTTTTGATAGGTATCTCAGTGGGTGGTTGTTCGGACACCTTTTCTATTTAGTTTTTGGTTGGTTTTGAATTCTCAAGGATGAGAATGATTTTGAGAGGTATTTGATGTAATGGCCCAGACCTCTTTGGTCCATTCCTCTACTGACATCTGGTGTCTGAGTTGTTCTCGGAGGTCCAGGTGACTTATCCCGAACACTTTTATAAATTTCTAGTTATGTGAACAGTGTTTATAGTTTTGTGAACAGTGAAATCGATGTCAGTGAGTCATTTTGTGAATAGTGTTGTTGGTTTTAGGGATTTATTTTGTGAATAGTTTCATCAGTGTTGGTGAGTCATTTTGTGAACAGTGACATTGGTTTCGGTGCGTCATTTTGCGAATAGTTTCATCAATGTTGGTGAGTCATTTTGTGAACAGTGTCATCAGTGTTGGTGAGTAATTTTGTGAACAGTGTCATCAGTGTCAGTGAGTCACCTTTTGAACAGTTTCATCGGTGTCGGTGAGTCATTTTGTGAACAGTGCCATTGGTTGTAGTGAGTTGTTTTTGAATAGTGTTTCCAGCATTGGTAGGTGTACAATGTTTCCATATTCCTACAATTTTACCCCTTTGATGTTTTCTTTGACGTAAAACACATTCAAGTCCTTGTTTTAAGGAATTTAAGGCCAAATCAAATCCATAAATCCAATATTAATTTTCCTAAGGCTCAGGATGCATTTAATTTGTCAAATCGTGGGGTTTAATGCAATCTTATTTTAATTTAAAATCCACCATATCTTAAACTACTGCTTTGTTAAATCTTTTAAAGGGACTAGATATATTCCTTCCTTTTTCTAGCTTCTTGTTCCCTGGTGTGAGACACTCAAACCTTTCCTTCTTCATATAGGAGCGGTTTGATCAAACCCTAATCCTTGGATCTTTTCCTCTTGAAGTTTCTTCCTACTGTATATGCACCCCCTGTTTTGGTGAAAGCAACAAGTGTCAATCCTTTATCAATAGAAGGTATGATCTACCTTCATTATTGTGTTTTCATCAATCCTTATTCTCCTTATTCTCCTTCCCATGTTATGGAATGTGATCTCCATGCTTCTAATGGAGTTTTCTTGGGTGTCAATTGGTGAGGTCGTGCCGCAGTTTCCTTGGTGGATGCAATTATCATAGGGGAGGCGATCATGATCTGTTGTGTGGATAATTCTTGTATAAAGAATGTCAATAACCTTTTGAGGTAGGGGATTCGTTGCTTCTATATTCTTTTATATGCAACTATAGAGTAATAATGTTTATCCCACTAGATCACAATGTAATTAACATAATAAATATTTGAACTAGATAAATAAATTAATATCAATCGTATGTTATTGCCTCTTATTTTTCTAGATAGTGTGATATCCATGCTTTCTTTGTTTGGATTTTAGTTCTTGATGTAAATTGGTAAAGAATGTAAACTGAGATTAATTTTAAATTAATTGTCAAATATAAAGAGGCATGTAAATAAATATGGTTCTTCTTTTTGTTATTTAGTGTTTATCAAATTGATGCAGTAAGCATTTTTAATTTATTTGTGATAGCTTACTGTTTACGTTTCCCATCATTAGAACCTATGAATAATAAATCATTTAATTCCATATGGATTAAATAACCGACTGATTGATAAAAAGACAATTTCTCGTAGAGTTCTGAGTTACCCTCTTTCTTGTAAAGGCCAAGATCCTTATGCTTGGAGCTACAAGAGTTCATTGTGTGTGAAGTAAGAATGCATTGTTTAAGGGCCAAGAACCCAGTTGATATGATGTTTTTTTTCTACTTCTTGTGTTGTGATGTGATCCTGGATGGCTATTGTGATATGTGGGGGTAGGGAGGCCCATTGGTTGTGGCATCAGTTAATGCATAGAGTGGCGAGATGCATCGGTTTATGCATGTGGGTGTCGGGGAGGACACTGAAGATGATGAAATGTGTTGGATGTGAATGTTTATATGCTTGATGAATCTTGTTCTTTGTTTATCTTCTTTACATTCCCCACTATTCAAGGAAACTGGTCTTGCTTACCCTTCTTCCAAAAGGTGATAAGACGTGTGGGGTATGCCACATGCTATACGTGTTTAGCTTCTCGAGGGAGGATGGGTCTACGCTCTTTCTATAGGTGGAAAAGACTTGACGAGTAGTTCAACCACTCACCATGTTAAGCCCCCTTGTGTTTAGTAGCTTGAAATGTTTTCCTAGAATGCATGGGAATATGGGAACGTAATAGTGCTATTAATAAATGATTGAAATAATGATGTTAACCCATGGTATTGGAGATTGCTAGGATACAATGTTGAGGTAATATTTCTAAGAATATATGGAATTGTTAATGGTTAATTAATTTTTAAGGAATTAATTAACATAAAGTGAAATTGATAAAAAGGGATAAAGTAATAAAATATATCTCATTAAATGGTTGTGTTATTATACGATGCCTATTCTTAGTAGTGACATCTGGGAGTCTGAGAGACGTTAGCTTCAGTTGAGTCTGAGACAAGGTTTTTTCCATAGTGTGTTTGTGAGATATATTATATCATTTAATTTTTATGTCTCTATACACTACCCCACCCAGTCAGCTAGGGTGACTGAAACCCCAGGGATTCTGAGCATTGGGGGTGTTTTCCCCAAAATTCTAGTGGGAGGATAGATAGCTGACTACCCCCTTTGTCCCTACTCTCTTCTCTTGGTAGTTACTTGTGATTGTAGGAATAGTAGTTAGTTTTCCCCATATATGTGTGTAGAGGGATATAATGGATTGTTGATATTCACACACATATATTATGGATATAGTTTTATATGGACTATTATAGGTGCAACGTGTATAGGTTGTGATGTCTTGAAGATCCTTATTTGGTGTATGGGCTATAATGGCTTAAGATTTAATACCTGACATATGATACACGTTATGTGAGTTGTGGTGGATCCTAGAAACTACTTGGTTACTTTCTTTATGTAGACATGGTGGTTGTGCTACACAAGGTGCATGTTGTGGTGCTTAACCTAGGTGTTTGTGGGCAAACATTTTTTGGAGAGAGATGCTTAGGATGTGCAACGTTGGGGTAAAATGGAAAACCAGTGGGGAAGTGGTATCGAGGTACCCTTGATATTATTTATTATATTACATACTCTTTTATGTGATACTTTGTGATGGTAGCCATAGTGAAGCTAGGGACTTAGTATACCTATTTAGGGGATGAGTTATTTTCACTTGTTGTTCACTGTGCTTTAGCATGCTTTCTTTACTTTTACACAAGAGGTTTCGGGGAGGATCCTACTGAGTATACTATTATACTCACCCTATGTATATATAAAAAGTTTTTTAGGTCACTTATAGTAGGTTGGAGATCAGGCTGTTTACTACTAGCTTGAGGTTGTAGGATCTGTTTGGGCTCTGTGTTCGCTATTGTTTTTACTTTCCTTTAGTACTTTTAGTTTCCCCTTTCAATTGTAGTAGTTTTTGAATGAAATTACATATGTGTACTTGGGATTTCTTTTATATTGCAGTGTGAGTTGGAGTTGGTTGGTGTATGTCTTATCTCTATCTTTTGCATGTGTTCTATTAGAGGGTAATTTCTACTATTTGTGTGTTTATTATACCCTCAGTGCTAGTCTCCAACCTGAGGCCTACTGAAGACGGGACTCGGGGGGTCACTATCTCTCTTCTCACATTGCTGGCCCAAGAGGGGTATACCTTGTGGGGAGGGGGTCATGACAAGTATCTATCTATCCTAAGAAATCTATGTATTTCAGTTACCGTGGTTGGTCTGGGATATGGCTCAATAACTTTCTTCTTTGAAGGATCCATAGATATACCCTCACATTAGATTATATAACCCAAGAATGAAACTTTTTAAATACAAAATTCACACTTGGTAATTTTTTTATACAAATTATCCTTTCTTACGGTCTTCATCACAATTCTGAAATACCCTCCATGATATTCCTTGCTCTTTGAATATATAATAATATAATCTATAAATAATACCCAAAAATGATCAAGGTAATATCAAAAGACTATTTTAATTGAATCCATGAAGATAGGAGGAGCAATTGTAAGACCAAATTGTATCACTATAAATTTATAGTGTCTGTACATTGTACAGAATGTTGTCTTGGGTATATCCAGAATGAAGTTCAATCTTGTAAATGTATTTGGAACCACGTAGTTGATCAAAAAATCATTAATACAGTATAGGGGATACCTATTTTTTATTGTGACCTTGTTGAGTTCCTGATAATCAATGTAAATATGCATTGATTTATCTTTCTTCTTAAATAAAAGAATAGTTGTGCCCCAAGGTGATACACTTGGCTGAATGAATCCCTTGTCAAGATTATCTTGGAGTTGTTTCTTCAATTCCTACAAATAAATTAGTGCCATTCTATACAAAGTTTTTTGAATATGAGTATCACCATGTATGAGTTCTATGGAAAATTCAACTTCTTGATTTAGAGGAATACTAGGGAATTATTCTGAAAAAATATCAGTAAACTCTCATAAAATAGGAGTATCCTCAATGATTAATTTCTCCCCAATATATGAGATCAATACCCTTCATGGAAAGGAATTAAAACCTACAATATAGAAGAAATTTCCATTGAAAGTTCATATTCATCCTCACACTAATAAAAGATCATAGGTTCTTTTAGAATATGAAATGTGACTTCCCTTATTCAGAAATTGATATGGGATATATTTATATAAATCTAATCCATACCTAAAATAACATCAAATTAAATAAAAGGGATAATCATAAGATTTTCATAAATCACTTTCCCACAAAATTAAATCAGAGAGGAACTATAGACTTGAGATCTAACCATCATACCATTAGGATTTTTCACCGCTAACTCAATAGCTAATCATTTGGGTGGTAATTTGATACCCTTAGAAAATTATATAGATATAAAAGAGTGGGTATATCCATGATCAAATAAGAAATTATTTGTTCTATAGTGTAATATAAGTGTACATTTTACCACTTCATTATTGTAACCCACTTTAGCAATCACGATCACATGCGATTTTCCATTGTCTTTGGGCTTAAGAGGTTGTAGATGTAGATCATCATAAAAACCGTTGGATTTGTGCACTAGTTAGTATAATGACCACACTCCTTATATTTGAGGCATTGGATCATGAATAGTGCATTAGTTAGAATCTTCCTTTCCTCCACTACATCACTTGGCCCCTTCATCTCCTTTCTATATCCATGGTCTTTACTGTCATGACCCGTCCCCTGGGGCATGTGTTGTGACTACCCCAAGATCGCCTACCATAGGCCAGGGGTAGGCGACTAGCACCAAAAAGTCATATCCCTATAATAGTAATGCATTTCCTTTAAACCTATACAAACACAAAATCCAAGAACACAAAAAGAACCAACCACGAAGTAAAATGTTGTAGAAAAAAGGGTGCTAAATGTAAAGGGGTCAGAATAAAAGACCAACTGAAAAGTACAAGTACAACTGAAAAGCGAAAATAGTTCCTGGATCATCCACCGAGGATCCTACCTGAAGGGTATGTATAACTCACGATCATTAGTCACTCCTACACATCACGTCAAATGGTCCACCTCTGAGAATCGTCCAGTTCTAGCTCCCTCAGCCTCGATCAACATTGTATGTCGTCTGTAAAAGACACAATAAGGTGCAGGTGAAGACCGTGCAGGGGTGACTATAAGAATACTCGCTAGGGACCCTGAGACCCCTGAAGGTCTCCCAGAGTTCCACAAAGGAAAAACCACAAAGAAATACCCCAATCACAAAACACGGGGCAGTAATCAACTTTAATTAGGTATATGCCCATACATATACCTAAATTATCAAAATATACTCATATCAAACTCAACTGATCCATGAAGGAAGAGTACCACAAAGGTAACACCACAAAGGTAACACCATGAATGAAAAAGTACCACAAAGGTAACTTCGTGAAGGTAAAACGACAAAGGTAAAAGTACCTCACAGGTAATACCATGAAGGTAAAAGTACCACACATGTAATACCACGAAGGTAGAAGTACCACACGGGTAATACCACGAAGGTAAAAGTACCATACAGGTAATACCACTAAGGTAAAGTACCACACATGTAATACTATAAAGGTAAAAGTACCAAAAAGGTAATACCATGAAGTCAGAAGTACCAAAAAAGTAATACAACGAAGGTATAAGTTACACATAGGTAATACAACGAAGGTACAAGTACCACACAGGTAATACCATAAAGGTAAAAGTATAATACAGGTAATACCACAAAGGTAGAAGTACCATACTGGTAATACCACAAACGTAGAAGTACCACATAGGTAATACCATGAAGGTAGAAGTACCACACAGGTAATACCACGAAGGTACAAGTACAACACATGTAATATCATGAAGATAAAAGTACCACATAGGTAATACTACTAAGGTAAAGAGTCATCTCACACTAGGTATTAGTGAAGTATATAAGTACAGATGATCAGTCGCAAATATAGATCATCTAATTCTGTCAAGAGGCATTGCTGCTAGCCATACGGAGTCTGAACCACATATAATCGATAGGTACTAACCCACATAATGATCCACATAGGATATGACCAGACGAGATTCAAAAGGTACTAACCCCCACAATGACCAACACAGGATCTGACCCACATAGGATCAATATGCGCTGACCCACACAGGATTGCTGAGCGTTGACCCACACAACATCTCTTAGCACTGACCCACACAGGATTTCTCAGTACTAACCTCTGTATGATCTGTCTCCAACCTATACATCACTGTCAACCACTAGATTCCCACTCATAGCACGTTTGGGAGAATCTCTCCTCAACCCATTGGTCTTATTTCAACCACCATAAATTTCCATGAAGAAGAGTTATAAAGGAACAACATGTCGTAAGGGTTCCATCGCAACAGATGGCGCGTCAACCGGATCCCCGATCTGTAAGTTACATGCATTTTAGTGCTGAGGGCCCAGTTAGATTCAGGAACGATCCAACCTAGCCAAATTCCAATTTTTTCTGAATCTCTCATGGAGTATATCAAAAGGACTACCCCATCCTATGGGTTCAAGTTCCATAGAAGGTTCATCAAACAGACACTCGGTCTATTAGTTACACCCATTTCTATGAAACAGGGGTGATCGCACCTCGATCCAGCCCGCTGGAATATGAAAAAAGGACTGCTTCCCAAAGGGATCCCAAAGCCACTGACGGCGTGTTGAACAGACACCTTGTTTTTCAGTTACGGGTGATTCATTATTTGGGGACCGGTTGGGTCTCGGCCCGGTCTAACTCAGTCAGGCTGGCCCGATGCAACAGGTCAAGGGTTCTACCTGACCCCACTCTGGTACGGCCTGCTAAGGGTCAGCCTGGTTCACTGGGTTCAACCCATCGGGGTCATCCCGGTTCAGTTTGTGGGCTCGGTCTGTGGTTGGCCAAGCCCGTCGGCTAGGACTCGGCCCACCCTCATTGACCCACTGGGCTGTAGGTTCAGCCCATCCTGTTGGTGGGTTCGGCCCGGCCTGCTAGGCTGCTGGTCCGGTTCGATGGGCGGGTCCGGCCTGCTCGGTCGGCCTGTATCTGACTGGGTCACCCTGAAGACAGACCGGTCTTCCCAGCTGGCCCCGTAGGTGTGGGTCCATTTCGGCCAGCCGGTGGGGCATTGTCCCACCGCAATTACCGGTCGATCATTTAGACCGACCAGGGGGTCCACCAACCTGGCGTGGCATGAGTGTCGCGCCGCTCTCCACCTGTTTTGGCTTCGAGCTATGGCCTCCTCTAGTGTCACGTGACGGTGTGCCGCTCCGCCTTCCTCGGCGGCCGGCTGGTGTCAGCCGCCGTTGTCCGCCATGGCCCCGTTGTCCGGCGGCACGCCACCTCCTACTTCGCGGCCGTCCGATTCAGCCGCTGTCTCTACATGTCGCGGTTACGGTCGCGGCCTTCTTTGATGGTGGTGCGCGACGGCGCACCACTATATTCTTCATGTTCGGTCATTACCAGTTGTTGTCGGCCGCCACTGTCACCCACCATCCCAGGTTTTGTCAAACCCAAACATTTCTCACGAATGACACGTCAAATACCAAAAAAAAGGGCGAAGGGTACAAGCCGTGTTCTTTTGTCCCATGCCCTCCATGTTATCTTGATAACAAGAGGGTGGTAAAAATATTTATAAAATCTTGAAATTAAACAAGAAATAAACCCTACCTCAAGTTTGTTGGAGAGCCTCCGCACTTGAGGGAAAAAATGGTGTTTATTTTCCCCGCAACAAGCCACCAACGTTGTCACTCAAACGCCATCCTTCGGTTCGTGATTCGGTTTCACTCATCACTACATGCTAGAACCAGCTCCTTCCTCCAAGTGATTTTCATCACGGTACTTTTCCAGAGTTTTTTCGCTTGGTGAAGTCGTGCTAATACTCTTCCCCTAGCTCTATATAAATAGGAGAGGGGTAGGGTGAGTAATTCCCATGGAATTAATGGGGGTTCATTTAATAGGAACCTTCCTAATTCCAATAGTACTGTTACAAAGGATTTGAGAAGTCAATCCATTTAATGTCTTGACACGTCGTTGGTCCCTCCACTGCCGCTTGTCAGTTGGAGGAAAATAAAGAAAGAAATAAAATAACAAATTTATTTTATTATTCTTTTAAAAAGTCAAAAATCTAAATTTTTCTCCAGACTTAATATGGTTGAATTGAAGCCTCCCTTAAGTGAATCCCATCACTGACGATTCATTAGTTCCCTCTAATTTTTAATTCGAGCACTGGTTCAAAAGTTAGAAAATACCGTTCACGCGTTTACTGAACGTACCTTAAAAAAAGTTCAATAAATTATTAACGTTTTCACTCAAACTGTGTTGGTCGAGGTTAGGATCCGCCTAAGAAGAACACTCCCCAAAGAACTCAACAATACTCTCAGATTCTCAATCTGATTTACCATTTAGAAGTTATTTATTTTAACAATAAAATAATTTTTACTTAGTTATTTTATTTACGGCCAAAAAAAACTTCCACTATTGGCCTGCGTTGGCCAATGTTGGTATCTTCCTAAAGAAATAATACCCTCATGAGCTCATTGGTGGTCCCATATTTTTAATTTGGGTCACTGTTCATGAGTTATAAGCATTTGAAAAATAAAATAACTTTATTTAGTTATTTTATTTACAGTTATTCCATTTTTAGGTTTTCACATAGGAGGCCTATGCCGACTAAACTTAAGTCGTGCTTAGGGTAAACCTGCCATCCTAAACACAATAGTGCCCTTGGATTTTTGATTTGGGAAATCATTTAAGAGTTATTCCTCTTTTTTAGGAAAACTTCTTATGCACGCTAATTAAATCTTAACAAAACTTCAACGGATCATTTTGGGTACTCCGGGCCTAAGAATCAAGCACCATCAGATTTTGAGGTCTTGAAATAATTCCATATAATTATAAAAAATTATATGGAAATTCCGGGACATTACATTCTCCCCACCTTACAGCTTTACGTCCCCATAATCCAAAACAAAGGCAAATCAAATGAATGAGGGTACTGAGCATGAATTTGAGGCTCTAGCTCCCATGTGCTCTCCTGGAGGTCCATGTGCTACCACCGAACTCGCACCAGAGGGATCAACCATCCATAAGGGACTCGCTCATGTTGATCCTCTATCTCTACCAAGAATTCCATAAAAGTCGCCCCATCATCAAATTCCAACTCGCCCTAGTCAAAGACGTGTGATGGATCATGCACGCATCTCCTCAGATGCAACACATGGAAAACATTATGCAACCAGTGCATCTATGGGGGAAGAGATAGATGGTACACCACCTGGCCCATTGTGCTGAGAATCTAGAAAGGTCCTATGAACCTCGGAGATAGCTTGCCGCCCCAACCAAACCTCTACAATATTTTTTGAGGTGAGACCTATAGGAAGACATGGTCTCCCTACTCATACCCCAAGGATCTCCATTTCCTGTTGGCATAAGACTTCTGTCAGCTCTATGTAGTTTTCACTTGCTAACAAGTGAGGCATTGATATATAAACTATATTAGTGCTTCCTTGACCTCTGGCCATCAGTACTGACACCGGAGGTCCTGGTACATCTTCACCACTCTAGGATGTACCATTAAAGGGGATGTATAGATCTCCCTTAACACCTCCTCCCAAAGCATCACTGGTACAATGGTAAGTCCTATGAAGAAAATGATGTTCTCCCTACCTTTAGAAAATCCTTCAAGAGACCATCCTGAGGATATCTGAGCATGTCGGGCTTCGCAGTCAATGTCCCAAGATGTGCCTTTAGAATTAGTTGAATAATTGTGAGAGTGAATTTCATAGACTGGAGGTAAGCTGCTCCATCTTTATCCACTAAGGACATATACAGTATGACTAGCTGCTCTAACGCCTCACAGAGCAGCTGTAGAATAGACCTCTTGCTGAGTGTGTCTGCTACCACGTTCCCATTCCCAAGAGTATAGACTATCTCAAGGTCATAGTCCTAAATGAAATCTAGCCATTATCACTATCTTAGATCCTAAAATATATGCTAACACTTCTCCATCCACAGGAAAGTCTCCCCCTTCTTCGTAAAAGCTGTCAAGGGAGCCACTACCCTAGAGAAGTCTGGTTCAAAACTCTGGTAGTACCCAGCCAAACCAGAAGTCCCTCTCCCTTTGGGGAGGTAATATTGGAAACATAATTTGAAAAGATGTCTCCACGTTATGCCACTCATGTTGGTAATTGAAAACTCAAAACTCCTACTGCCATGAGGGTAAGGTTGGCTGACTCAAGAGTGATCAGTTGCACCCTCTTATGCATGAGTTTATCTTGTGTTGCCTGGGTTTCCTTTTTCTTATTACCAAGGAAAACCCCATTTCAATGTTGTAGATAAACCACAACATTTTTCCCTAATATAGTCAATCTAATTATGAAATATAGATGTCCAGTATATACCCAAACTAATGCTGTAAGGCCTCGACGCTGCCACTAAGAGGTTCCAACTGAAACTCTCGGCTCAAGGGTCAGATCACATTGTCGGCACATAAGTGTGATTATTGAGTCTCCTCCAAAAGTTATCTCTATACTTAAGGGTCAATTCATAGATTTAATCATAAATTCTAGGTATTGGACAAGATTTTTTTTAAATAGGAATGATTGGTACCTATGTCTATTAATATGGTAGCTAGTAGTAGACAGAGACCATACCTCGAACCATTCCTGGAGCCCTTGGGTCATACTCCTTGATCGCTTGCAGCTACTTTCTTACCTTATCCTCCATATACCTAAGCCTAATGGGGACCACATTGGGGAATGGTTTTAACATGTTTAAATTTATACCACCTCATGCTACTCTCCTAGCCCCACTTCCACGTCTGCAGCCCTACAAATTCATCTGTCCCTAAACACACCTCGCTCGGAGGTCCGAGCCTTGAAGCACTAATCGTACTATATTCATCAAGTATCTGGGATGGTCGGTACGCCTCAATGAATACTCAACTACTGACATGTCATCCTACCAAAGTTGTAGAAGCTCTAGGGAACTCTCATCCCTTAGCTCTTTATGTCAAGAGACCCCCTTCTCTGAGGAAGGTTTTCAAGATTGTCCATAGAAAAGTCACCTATTCACAATATCAGGGTAATATAAACCATGTCATCATCCTGATGAGCCATGTAGAAGGATCCCTACCAGGACCTCCATTTGATCGAATAGTGCCCTGGCTAGATGGAAACTCATCCACCTCCTCAAGACAGCCCTTAGCCGCCTGTGAGTCAGGCTTGCCTAGAAACCTGAGGGGTATCTAATGTTGAAACACGTGTAAGGCACTAAGCCTACATGTGTCATCTATCGGTACTGCCAGTTGTAACTGCTGACCAACAGGCAGTGATATAGCTGGTACACCACCCGAAGGTGCAAACGCCGTAAGAGGGCCCTTCACTGAGGCCTCATCGCTCGGTGGGCCGTCATAGTGTACTCTCTTAGGAATCCTAGCAGGATATCTATGTGGTGGAATCCTGATAAGGAATAAGTGTGCCATAGTCATTAAGTTATACCTGGTGAGATGACTCCAAGGAAACCAAGTAAAAACACTTATAAAACACACGCAATCATTATTTTTGTGCACCGAGTCAGAAATAAGAATTCAGGGT
The DNA here is from genome assembly GCA_963277665.1 of Viscum album. NCBI lineage: Eukaryota > Viridiplantae > Streptophyta > Magnoliopsida > Santalales > Viscaceae > Viscum > Viscum album. The sequence continues at coordinate 508,294,076 of OY728142.1, read as the reverse complement.
CCCGGTTTATGGATACGTTGGCCGCCTCACTAACACTGGACTCCTCGAACTGAAAACCACACTCAAAACACTTAACACTATTGATCCATTAAAAATATCAAAGTCCTGGTTCTTTGGTAGAACCGATTACTTTGATACCTCTTTTTCACGACATATCCCTCGGGGCCGTACTGTGACTACCCCAAGCCCGTCTTCCATAGGCCAGGGGTTAGAGACTAGCACCAAAAAGGCATATCACTATAACAGGAAGTCATTTCCTTTAAACCTGTACAAACACACAATCCAAGAACACAACAAAAAAGCAACCATGAAGTAAACTATTGTAGTAAAAAGGGTATTGAATGTAAAGGGGCCATAATGCATGCCCAACTGAAAAGATAAAATAGCTTCTAGATTGTCCATCGAGGATCCTACCTGAAGGGTAGGTATAGCTCATGAACAGTAGTAACTGTAGCACATCATGTCAAATGGTCTACCTCTGAGCACCGTTCAGTCCTGGCTCCCTCAGCCTCGATCAATGTTGTCCCTCATATTCACAAGACACAACATGGTGTGGGAGAAGCCCATGTAGGGGTGAGAATAACAATACTCAGTAGGGACCCAGAGACCCCTGAAGGTCTCCAATATTTCCACGAAGGAAAACCCACAAATTAAAACCCCAATCCCAAAATACGAGGCAGTCATCAACTCTACTTAGGTATATGCCCATAAATATACCTAAGTTATCAATAGATAGTAATCTCAAACCCAACTGATCCATGAAGGAAGAGTACCACAAGGTAACACCACAAAGGTAAAAGTACCACAAAGGTAACTTCCTGAAGGTAACACCATAAAGGTAAAAGTACCACACATGTAATACCATGAAGGTAAAATTACCTCACAAGTAATACCACAAAGGTAGAAGTACCACATAGGTAATACCACGAAGGTACAAGTATCACACAGGTAATACCATGAAGGTAAAAGTACCACACAAGTAATACCATGAATGTAAAGTACCACACAGGTAATAATTTGAAGGTAAAAGTACCACATAGGTAATACCACAAAGGTAGAAATACCACACAAGTAATACCACAAAGGTAAAATTACCACACAAGTTATACCACGAAGGTAAAAGTACAACACAGGTAATAACATGAAGGTAAAAGTACCACAGAGGTAATACCACGAAGGTAAAAGTACCACACAGGTAATACCATGAAGGTAGAAGCACCACACAGGTAATACCATGAAGGTACAATTACCACATAGGTAATACCACGAAGGTACAAGTACCACACATGTAATACCACGAAGGTAAATACTTAGCTCACACTAGGTATTAGTGAAGTATAAAAGTACATATGATCAGTCGTGAAGATAGATCATCTTATTCTGTCAAGAGGCATTAATGTTGACCATACAGAGTTTGACCCATATATGATCGATAGGTACTAATCCCTGTAATTATCCACACATGATCTAACCCACCCAAAGTCGATAGGTACTAACCCCGTAATGACCAACACAGGATCTTACCCAAACAAGATTGGTATGTGCTGACCCACATAGGATCGTTGAGCGCTGACCCACATAGGATCTGTCCCACACAGGATCGGTATGTACTGACCCACACAGTATTGTTGAGCGCTGACCCAAACAGGATCTTACCCACATAGGATTACTTGGTACTAACATTTGTATGATCTTTATCCAACCTCTTCCTCACTGCCAGCCACTGTATTCCCGCTCATAGCACGTTTTAGAGAATATCTACTCAATCAATTGTTTTTATTTCAACTAGAATGAAGTTCCACAAAGAAGTGTTTCAAAGGACCGCCATGTCGTAAGGGTTCCATCGAAACAAACGGCGCGTCAACTAGATACTCGGTCTGTAAGTTACAGGCATTTTAGTGTTGAGGGCCTGGTTGGATTCGGGTACGATCCAACCCAGCCAAACTCCAAATTTCTCTAAATCTATAGTGGATTATCTCAAAAGGATCGCCTTTTCCTAAGGGTTCTAGTGCCGTAGAAATTTATTCAAATGGATGCATGGCCTATTAGTTACACCCCTTTCTTTGAAACGGGGGTGATCGCACCTCGGTCCGGCCCGCCAGAATACAACAAAGGGACCGCTTCCCAAAATGGATCCCAACTCCACTAACGTCGTTTCAAACAAACTCCTAGTTTTTCAGTGACAGGATTTTCTATATTTGGGGACCGGTTGGGTCTGGGCCCGGCCTGACTCGGTCAGGCCCGCCTGAGGCAACGAGTCCTAGGGTCTACCTGACCCCGCTCGGGTCTGGCCCTCCAAGGATCGGCTTGGTTCACTGGGTCTAGCCCATCGGGGTCGGCCTGGTTCGGTTTGTGGGCCCAATCCACGGTTGGACTGGCCCATCGAGTGGGCCTCGGCCCACACGCATTGGACCACTGGGCCGTGGGTACGACCTAGCCCGCTGGCGGGTCCGGCCCACATTCATCCCAGTCCGCCTGAAGGCGGACCTGTCTTCCCAATTAGCCCCGCGGGTGTGGGGACGTTTCGGCGAGCCAGTGGGGCGTCGCCCCACCGATATTACCGGTCGACCGTTTTGTCCGATCGGGGGGTCTTCCAACCTGGCGCGGCGTGAGGGCCGCACCACTCTACACCTACCGTGGCTTCAAGCCATGGCCTCCTCTAGCGGCGGGGGACAGCGTGCCGCTCTTCCTTCTTCCATGGCCAGTCACCACGGCTACATGTCGTGGCCCCCTTGTCCAGCAGCACGCCGCTACCTCCTTCATGGTTGGCTGAGCCAGATGCGGCCTTCTTCGCCAGCGGCGCATGGTGGTGCGCCACTATCTTCTCTGTGGCTGGTCGTTTCCGACCACCATCGTCACCCGCTGTCCCGGGTTTCTTCCAACCCAAACATTTCTCGCAAAGGACATGTCAACTTCCAAAAAAAAGCGGAGGGTCCAGGCCTTGTTTGTTTGGCCCGCGTCTTCCATGTTATCTTGATAGCAAGAGGGTGGTAAAAAGATTTATCAACTCTTGAAATTAATCAAGAAATAAACCTTTCCTCAAGTTTTTTGGAGAGCCTCCGTGCTTGAGGGAAAAATTGGTGTTTTTTGTCCCTGCAATAAGCCGCCGACGTTACTGCTCAAAAATCATCCTTAGGTTCATGATTCGGTGTCACTCATCACTGCACGTTGGAACTGGCTCCTTCCTCCAAGTTATTGGCATCGCGGTACTTTTCCAGAGCTTTGTTGTTTGGTGAAGTTGTGCTAATACTTCTCCCCAAGCTCTATATAAATAGGAGAGGAGGTGAGTAACGCCCATGGAATTAATGGGGGTTAATTTAATAGGAACCTTATTAATTAAAATGGAGCTGATACAATGGATTTTGGGAGTCAATCCATTTGATGGATTAACACGTCGTTGGTCTTGCCACTGCTCCTTGTTCGTTGGAGGAAAAGAAAGAAATAAATAAAATAAAAATTTATTTTATTTTTCTTTTAAATAGTCCAAAATCTAACATTTTCCTGACTTACTATGGTTGAAGTGAAGCCTCCCTTAAGTGAATCCCGACACTGTGGATTCAACGGTTCCCTCATATTTTTAATCCGAGTACCGGTTCAAAAGTTAGAAATTGTCGCCCGCGCGTTTACTGAACATACCTTTAAAAAGTTCAATAAATTATTAATGTTCACCCTCGACCCACACCGATCAAGGTTAGGTTACACCTAAGAAGAACACGCCCCAAAAAACTCAACAGTAATCTCATATTTTCAATCCGATTTAACATTTAGAAGTTATGAATTTTAACAATAAAATAATTGTTACTTAATTATTTTATTTACGGCCAAAAACTAACTTCCACTGTTGGCCTGTGACGGCCAATGTTAGTATCTGCCTAAGGAAATCATACCCTCATGAGCTCAGTGGTGGTCCCAGATTTTTAATCCGAGTCACCGTTCGTGAGTTATAAGCATTTGAAAAATAAAATAACTTTATTTAATTATTTTATTTACGGTTATTCCATTTTCAGGTTTTCTCACAGGAGGCATGTGGCGACTAAACTTAAGTCATGCCTAAGGTAAACCCGTCATTATGAATACAAAGGTTCCCTTGTATTTTTTATTAAGGCAACCATTTAAGATTTATTCCACTTTTTCAGGAAAACTGCTTATGCACACTAATTAAAGCTTAACAAAATTTCGACGGGTCATTTTGGGCACTCCGGGCCTCGGAATCATGCACCGTTAGATTTTTCTGTCTCAAAATAATTACATATAATTAAAAATATATATATATGGAAATTCTGGGACATTACATTTATGAACCACCATTCCACATTTAAAGAAAATCCTAATTTCCTTCAATTAATTCCCGTGATGTTTCTTCACACATTTTTGGCATGTATATGGTTAGAATTTTTTTCCACCATGTGATTTATTCAAATTCTCATAAGACTTCATCTTTATTATCATATAAACACCATGGTAATTAAGGGAATATCCATTTTCATTTCTATATTAAGTAAATATCAAATGCTTTCTTCTTAGTTACTAAACTCTCTCATATATAACACCATATGAAGACTTGGTTTTAAGACACCAAAGAATTGATCAATTTTTTTTCAGGGTTGATGATTAAACCAAAATCATACCTCATAAGTCTTGTAAGAGTTTCCTCATAGGTTAAAAAAGATTCATTATCCTTTTACTTAAGCTCAAGGAATTTATTCTCCATTTTTTATATACAATAAGAGGGAAGTAATTATTGAAAAATATCCTCTTAAACTCATCCCATTCTGTGGAATCAATTTCTTCCTCTTGCCTTGTATTATTAATTAGATTTCACTATTTATCTACTGCTCATTCAAAATTATAAAAAGCTAAAAACAAATTTTTCATATTCTAAGCACTAGATAATAGATAATATTTTCTCAATGGCACTAATCCATCACTCTGCCACAACTGGATCAGAAGACCCACTAAGGCACAATCCATATTTTTTGAATTTTCAAATAACAATTTTAAGGGAAAAGTTTGAACCATAACATATTATCCACTAGATAAAAACCATAAAGAATATAAACCCACAAAACCCACCCACATCACGAACCTAGAACTTCTCCAGTTACAAATTTTTCAAAATTTAAATTTCAAAAGACCATAATACCAATCCATCCACATCACCTATCCAACAAAAAACACACTACTGACCTATCACTTTCATTTCCAACATCACTTCACTGTCCTCATCCCCATCATCATACGACACATCATCATCACTATTGAGATCTAGATATCCATCCTTGTTGATAAAACTGGAAACATCACCACTGGGATATCGCATCGTCATTGAAAAGTCATATTCTTCGTATCATCGAGGCCACCGACAGCAGAAGATGGACATAGAACCTTCACGGGCAGAAAGCGATGAAGCACCAATTGCCTAAAATAATGTAGGTGATTCCTCATGAAATACTCAAAAACTCATTATTCGCTCTTTTGATCATTTTTAAGCTCTGTATGATTCATGTCATGAGAAATTTTTGTGAGCATAAGAAGAAGATTATATATTCCATTTTCCAAAAATTTGGTTACTCATGTGGATAATCATATCATTTTCCATCACATTCTTTGTTATCATGATGTCCTCTGGTTCTATCCATTGACTAAAACCAAAAAGAAAATTGTAGGCCTCGGGCTATAATAATAGAGTGATCTTTTATATAATCATGAAAAATAATTCATAGGATGTCTAAATCATGACCCCTTATTCTTAATATATGGAACCTTAGGTTTAACCTAGGTTATCTTATACTTAGACTTATCCCTAGGGTTTTTACTAATGTTATCTAATCCTAATGTCTAAATATTGACTAAACCCAACTTTGATACCAACTATAGCATAAAAATATTTTCATACATAAATATTACATCCTTTTATATGAATATTTAATAAACAACATTACGATCCACACCAAAACCATAAAGTTTTAGTGTCTTTGGAGATTATATACATGAATATCTTATTTAGATACATTCTTCATCATATCACATAAGGTCCTTATAAATTTATACCCTTGTTTACATACACTACTTAAAACCATTCTTCATAACAATGGGAAAGGAAACATAATAAAGGGTGATCTAAGATGATCAGTAAGGGAAAACATGGGAGTTATTAATTCATGAACATATGAAAGTATAAGATTATAATAAGGGTATGAGATAATGAACATAACTTATAAAGTTCATACCAAATCTATCATAGATCATAAACACGAGTCATGGAATAAAACCTTATCATTTCAAAATACATGAATCATAAGAGTGAGGATTCATCATAAATCAATCATGAACCATAAGTTTATATCATAAGAATGAAAGTGTATCATAAGAGTGATGCACCATCATAGGTATAGAAACCATTTCATAAGTCAAGGTTCACTACTGAGAGAATTAGATCATAGTGGATCAAGCATCAACACCTATTTCCTATATCATAAAGGAACAATCATCGTCACTTGTTTTCCATATTATATCAAGCATATAAACTTTCATTCTATAGTGGATCAACCATATCAACTTGTTTCCCAAAGTAAATAAAGAATGTGAACTTATTTTCAATATTTATCTCATGAGATATAAAATATTACACAATGCATTGGAGGGCTATATAATTTTGATCCCATCCATCACATAATGAAAACTATACATATGTGGGCCACATGATCATAAAATATTAATCATATCTTTATAAAATAACTCATGGAAAGAATATGGGTTTTATAAACATTTCCTCATTTCATCATAGCATAATCCATGGAAAATATATATATTTCGTAAACATTTAAACATCATAATCATAAACCATCCAAAGAAAGAATAAGGATGGTATCACTGGTTCTTATCCCTAATAAATCATAATTAACATCAAATGATGATATCATAGATGAAGATTACTTTAAAATATCACTCAAATATTTCTTGAGTAAAATACCCTTTTTATTTTGAAAGCAATTCATTAAAATCTAAAAAATTAAAAAAAATATGGAAATTATTTTATTTGAAAATAATCATGGAAACTTATAAATTAATCTTGAAATTATTGAGTGGTCATGATGGTGGAAAATTATATTCATGTCTTATACGTTAAAACAAAGATTCATTTCACATTTTTTTGTAAATATTTAAAAGTACCTCATTCGAAAAACAAAAAGAAGATTAATTTTAAGAAATTTTTAAAAAATTAAATCAAGGATAAAAATGGATTTTAACAATAATTGGATAATAATTATAATCATTATTGAAAACATTTTAAAGAAAGCATGTGCATGAAAGAAACATATTCTCATTTGAATAATAAAACATGGTCAGTTTTCCTTAAAAACATTTCTTCAATATCTTTAGTGATTGAAGTGAGTAAAATGAAAGGAAAAAAGATATTATATAGAAATATCTATATTATAAGAAAATTAAATGTATTTATCAAATAAATATCATACAATTCCTTCAATGAAAATTCAAGCATAAATAATCTCGATTAAAATGGAATTGAAACATAATTCTCTTACCGATTTGGTAACTTTCAAAACAAAACCTCATGAAAGAGAGAACCATATATTTATTTTTAAGTCAACATAATTTTAATAATATGTATCATGAAATTAATTCATAAAATAAATAAGTTGTGAATGTGGTATTTATCTCACAAAAATAAAAGTGAGAACAAAATCCCTAACCTCAAGTTTTATCTTTCCTCATACGCATTCAACCCTACTGTATAATAAATAAATATTTATTATAAATATATTATATAACCTTACTCATATATATAATACTATATATTATTTATATATAACATCTTATCACCCATTTATTAAAAAATTTCTATTAAAATCATTGTTCCAGTTGATAACTACTTTGTTTCTCATGTATGTTTCAGTTCTACAGTCCTGATTCCTGTACTTTGATCATGTTTCCATAATATTAAAAAATTTAATAATAATATTAATACAATATATATTTATTATATATATATATTCATACATAAAATCTAGATATATAAAAATTAATTACACCATTCATAGAGACAGTAGGTTGTATATACGCATTAGCATTGTTTTCATTTTTGGACAAATGGAACAAAATAAAGGTAAATAATATTTCACATTTCTATAATAACTATTATATAATATATATATATATATTCATTAAATTTATTCTTATTATGATCCATGTAAATTATAAATGAAAAAAAATTGCATCGCTTCATGGAGGTGGTAGTAAACAAGTACGCATGAGTAACGTTATCATTTTCCAATAGATGGGAAAGTAAGAATATAGATATGATATTATAATTAAAAAAGAATAATTATATAATAAATATAATATATAAACAATAAAACCATCATAATAAACATCCATGAAATTTTGTGATGTAAAATGAATTTTATCGTTACATGGAGGTGGTAGCTACAGGTACTCATGAGTGATACTTTCACTTCTCATTAGAAGAAATAGAGGGTGCATATTGAAGTCATATAAACATAAAATCATTATATTATATTTAGTATAATAATTTTATTATTTCATGATTAATACCATAGATTTATAGAAGGTATAATAATAAATAAATTGAAGGAGGTAGGGTAAGATGATTACCTCTTCTTCATTAGGCCTCCTTTAGATCCCTTCTTAAAAACCACTGGAATGGTATTTCAAGAATGAAATCACAAATAATTAAAGTATAGAGAAGTATATAATAGAATATTTTAGTTTTTTATCAATCGATGTGGCTTAATGTGGTGTAAATAAAAAAGAGAATGGGTGTCCTTTTATAAGGAAGGGAAAGTATTCAATTGGAATTACAAAAAATGAAATTTAATTAATCCATTCTCAACACAGATGCTTCCAAATGGACAGAGATTTGAATAAAAAGAGTATAAGGTCAAAATATAATAATAAAAATTTTATACTGGTTTTGGTGTTGTTTTAACCCTTATCTTTATGTTTTACCACTTAGTTAACCAATTTTAATCTTAATTGTGTTAATAAATTTTTTAAAATTAAATGGTCATAATTTTACTTATAAGCTACAAATTACCACATAAATGGATAAGGTATAAAATTTATGACCATTTTTAATCCTAATTTTTTTATTTTTTTATTTTTATGATTTTTAAATAATAGAATAAAATATTATTTAACATTAAAGATCATTAATGTCATTTTTAACACTATTCATTTAATTTGTCTCTAAATACATGATGGAAAAGGAATTTGTATATAAACCTTTAAAACATTAATAATATGTTATATTTATTTATAAAATATGTGTAAAATAATAATTCACCCAAATTTTTTTACTTTTAATATTTTTAAAATCATTTATTTTCATTTTCTATTAATTGAATAAATATTGTGTCAACGTTGTGTATGCATATAAGGAAATTATTCAATAAAAAAAATTAAAAATAAATTACCATTATAAAAAATAATTAATATTTTAATAAAAATTTATAACTTAATTTATCCTATTTTCATCCTTATAATAAAAAATTTAGGGTTATTAATGCCAAGAGAGTGATATTTTATATTTATCCTTTTCTTAAAATAATATAAAGTTCATAATCCAAGAAAAATGGAAAAAAGTCAAAATATATTATAGAATTGGATGGAAATGGAAAAAATAAACTCATAAAATATGATAAATTCATGAGTTAGACACATTTTAAATCCTTATTTCAAAGTTTTAACCGTATTTTACCCGTTTAACCCTTACTAAGGTGACAAAAAATTATCAAGGTTAATAATCATAATGACCAAAAATATGAGACCTATATACCAAATTTTAACCACATGATTCAAAAAAGAGAATCCATTTTTCAAGATTCAATTCATATAAGTGTCGTAAATTCTTTTAAAATAAGTTCCCAAAACATGATGGAAACCATTTTTTAGAAAATACATTTTTAAGAATAAAAATGGATTTATTCTTATCCCATGCCTCATAAAAAATTATATGAATTTTAAAAAAATTTATTTAATATATAATATATAAATTTCATTAAAATCATTCACCAATATTATTAATTCAATTTATTAATATTAAAACACATTGTGTGTATATAAGTTGTATTTCATAAAATCATCTCTTTAATTTCAAAAGATTTTTATTTCCATTTCTAACAATTTTATAAATAATTAATTCATTTTATTCATGTGTAAATCATAAATTTTTTATAATTTATTTATTCCTATTAATACCTACCAATCCAATAGTTAGGAAATAACTGTCACATTAAATAATAATATTTCAATTGTATATCATAATTCATTTAAACTCAGTGTTTCATGTAAAGTAATATATCAAAGAAATTATATTTATTAAAAAAAATTATCATAAATTATTGGGGTGTTACAAACATGGGGTTGAACTACCCAAAAACCTAAAGGATTATTCCTTAATCTAGAAAGGTGAGGGGTTGGCTATATGTATCTATGGGATTACTCATGATGAGATTATCAATCTTATATAGTTTTAAAACTTTATATGATGGGTTCATATAAATTATACATATGATTCATTCAAATATATATATAAATATGTTTGGATTTTATTATTGGGTGTGAAATCTTGTTGGCCCTTCGACATATCAAACCTCCTCTCATGAGGGAATCAATATTAATCTTCTTCAAGAGTTGATGATAGGATCTTTTTTCACCCACCATCCCATATTCAAGGATGTTTTCATCATACCATGACCATTAGTTTATCCCCTACAAGACGGATTTTTGGGTAGTGATCAATGATCTCCCTCGATCCAGGATAGTGATCAAGGAGATCCTCTAATTCAGGAGTGTGATGCCTAAGACTTGATGGGGAGAAAAAATGGAACAAGTTTATTTCCAATAAAATTAAATTCATTATTTGATGGTCCAAGAGAAATTAACGACCATGTGATGTTGCAAAAAAACAAGAGGTATCTCCCTTACCTCTAAATATAAGTGTTTTATATCTTCAAAAATGGAATATGTAGATCATCTATTTATAAAAGTAATGGGGGGCTGGGATAAAAAATATTGGGTGAGTAACACAAATTTTGGGTTGTGTAAATGGTTACATATTAATTTTGTGTGAAAAAATTAATCTTGTGTGTGGAATAGGGATTCTAAAACTAAAACATTAGAAGCATCCATACAAAAAGAAATCAAATCCAATGAAGATAATAATTACATCAGATGTAGTAATTATGAATTTAATATGAATATTATGTATATTAAATTGGTGATATTAGGAAAACCCCTTAAATATTAAGTGTAATAATCCTTAAAAAGTCTAACTTTTCAAGACATTGATCATCCAATTAGGAAGTTTCTGAAAAAAAATGGTGCCTATAGATTATCTTGTGTAAGTCAAGAAAGTAATTGGTGACCCTAGATCATCCTTAGGTAGGTTCTTCCAAAGTAGGGTTCCCCTATATTTTTCTTTGTTATCTTGTTCTTATCATTTTCTTTGGGTGAAACTTATCTAGTAAAACCTTAGAAATTATACCATAGGAATAACATTGAGATCATCAATACGAAGGATCTAGGTAAAGAGTTATCCACTCAACTATTCAATAATCATAATTTCTATGATTGTAATGAATACCTATATAAATAAAAAAGTGGTGAGAGGAATGAAAAATATTTCTCATTTATTAATTAATTATAGATATTATATCACTAAATGGATATTATGTGTGGGGAAATAAATTTTAGTGGGAGAACTTTCATTAAATTTTTTTTATAAAATAATATAATATAGGATATTTATTTGATAAAAACTTATTTTTTGGCAATATCATCATCATCATCAGAATTTTTTAATAAATCATTGAAAACGAGAAGATTATATTAATAAACCTCAAAGTTTGGAAGCTTAAGAAAAGTTCTTAAGTAAAAGAAATTCAATATTTTTGAGAAACACCTTCTTAAGTAAAAAAATGTTGAATTTTTTTAAACAAATGGATCTATATTTTTAAGATAATCATATATTAATTAAATTAAAAATCTCCTAAGTAACTTTATTTTATACTCATATACTCAATATGATTTAGTATGCTAATGACATGGTGAGATTGTAGTTTTTCTTATGGATTGTTCTGGTTAAATAATTTGTTTAGTTTTTTATCTATGGAAGTGTTCCAACAATATGGATGAATTCAAAAAAATTACCATATATTCTCAAAGTGTTGAGAAAAACTAAAATAGGTATATGATGTTTATATTCTTAAATTGTGTTGATAGTAAAACTGGGTAAAATTTCAAATCAGAAGAAGAAAGTTAGTTAATAATTCTAACAATGTTTCTTCAAGTAGCTAGTTAAGTTCATTGAAACATAGAGTTATCAGGAGGAAGTAATAATACAATATAATGGGATTTTCCAGGATACCTATAGAATTTTGTGAAACTCCAGGTAATTTTTATGTCATATAAGTATATTATGAAAACAAATTATTCATTATTTATGGGTGTATGATACAAAATGAATATTTTATAAGTGTTTTAAATTTAAATGGGTTTAAAATCAATGGAAGAATAAAAATATCTTGTAATTTTTATTCAAGTGATGAAGCAAATAGTTTCTACATCAAAGATTCAACTGTATGAGAAGATTAGATAAATTTGTGTAAAGGATGTGTATCTTTATCTTATTTATCTTATGTGATAAGGGATTTTATTTCTTATAAAAATATTTTACATGAAACATTAGATGATTAATTGTATACATGTGGTTTATGATTCATTAAATTATATAACATGTTTTAAAAAGGATACAAGGATAAGTAATTATCCATTTATTTTTTAAAATATGAGGAAATTTATTCCAATCACTCATATTAGTAAAAAAATTAAAGAATAATATTATTTTCAAGTAAAATGTTCTAAACACATAGAACACTATATAAGATATGGAAACAATAGTTTATTTGTTAAATATTCCCACTAAAATTAAATAAGTGTTATTTCATAGCATAGAGAAGTTTATGTTGAATATTATAAAAATATTATCTAGAGGAATTTAAGGTCTAAAAGACTAGTTGTGGTATATTTAAACTTAGATAAGTTTAAATTTAATAAATTAAATACTGTATAAGCCTAAGATTAAGTGATTCTTAACTTAATGTCCTAAAGAGTTAGGATATGTAGAAGAAAAAAGAAAAATGTAAATTGTTGCATTTAATTTCTATAATAAAATGAATATCACTATTATTCCAGCCCATTTACAAATTGAAATTCACTTGATATCCTAAAAGAGTTTAGAGTAAAATGGTAAAAGTGAGTGTAAATGGTTACATCTTTTTACCATAATGAATTTAATTTCACTTTATCCTAAAAGAGTTTATTATATAGTGGATAATAATAGTTAAATTGACCTCAAGGAGAAATTTTGACAGTATTGGTTCCATATGTGATGATGATGTTAAGATTAGGGATAGTTCTAAGTTGAAAAAAAAGATAACATCATAACATTTGATGTTGTGAAGCTAAGAATTTTTAATATATTCAAATTGTTAAACATTAGGAATATGATTCTTAAATATCTCTATTTTTTAAACTATATTACTTCATAAATGTTTCACACTAATAATTTAGGGGGTGATTTTTATTAGATGGTCTTATATAAATGTGATTGGAATTATATACTGATGTAATGAGTGAAAAAACATAGAAAATACAGCAAACATAAGACTAAAACTAGTAGTTTATCATATGTTATATGATAAAAGGGTTCTTATGTATGGTTTTATTAAATATTATTAATAAATTTAACAATATAAAATGTATTAATAAATGGAATAATTATTTATCATTCATTCATGTGTGTTGTATTTTACATTACATGAATGGTTAAATGGCAATATCCCCTCAAAGTATAAAGTTTGAGTTGTCCCTAATCAATGATCATCATGAATTATTATGGGTTGTGATGATATCTTAATATTAGATTGAATAGATTATTTTACTCATTACAAAGGGTTGTATATGGGATATGAAGAATGGATTCATGAGGTAATAAGTAGAGACTTATTACTTAGACTAACTCTCCAAATTATAAACCATGGAATGTCATACAGTCATTGATATACTTAGGGGTGTATGATTATTATCAATAATTCTCACCTAAGGTTATATAGATACCTATCATGATAAATTTTATGCCACAAAACCTTTATTAAACAAGTCAAAGGAGACTTATCTAATCAGGGGGTGTTTGGGTATGTTTCTGATCATGTTATCGATTAGAGAACAACCAATATGGGATTGGTCAACTTTTATAATGACTAAATAGATATAGACCTTGATTGAATTAGTTTTATTAAATTTATGGTCATTATTAACTAGGTTACATGTGATGTTCTTGGATATTTAAATGAGATACATGTGATGTTCTCATCTATTAGATGAATTATATGTGATGTATTAATTGATAGGGTCATTCTATTTCAAAGGATCAATAAAATATGATTTTTCATATACTATATTGACATGTTCTATGTCTATTAGTCACTCGATGTCATAGAAAAAGAGCTTATATAGGTATAAATATGATGTATCAAATACATATTGCAGTGGGAACGGTTTTATAGAGATATGAGTATGTTTGATAGAGATCACACCAGACCCCTTAGTAGATTTAATGGAACTGATGTTTTTATAGAGGTTTCTCATTGAATACATCTATGAAATATGAATTTTATAATTGTTATAACCACTAATAAGGAACATAGGGTCACAAATTTAATCCTTTGGATAGGGATTAATTTTTATAAAAATTTTTTGTTCCAAAATAAATAGAGTATGATAAAATTATATCCAAAATAATTTTTTTAATGGATTCACAAATTTTTTAAGTTTTTCAAAGTCATTATGTGATTATAGTGATAGTAGGGGATTGTTATATATGCACTAAAATATTCATATGAATTAATTAAATTTAGGTTCATGTATCTTCCCACGCGGTTTCATCGGTTATAGTTCATTATGAATAGATTAAATGGAATCCATTATAAATGGATTAAATATCTTTAATTCATTGAATTAATTCAATTAATAATTAAAACAAGAATAAACTTATGTTTATACATTTAAAATGGTCGACATGTTTGATTAAATGAAATGCTTTGATGATGACTATATAAAGGGATGAGAACTTTCTTGTTGGAAATGACTAATTGTATGCTAGACACCTGATTCTATCTTCCTCCTAAAACATAGTTTATCACTAAGTGAAGGCACTAACACCCTTTCTATAATTTTGGGATCCTCAAGAAATTTTTTGGAATATTTTGGCTAGTGTAGTCCCTAAAAGGTAGAAATATTTCATTTTTTGTATTTTTGATCTTTAACAAACATGCATTGAATAATAAAAATGGATTCATCACTTTAGGTACACATGTTATGTTTTTTTAAAATTATACATGTTGATTCTATCGAGGATATATTACATAAATATGGGTTTGATTCTGCAACCAAGTACATATGATGAACCCCTAAAACCTATAAAAATTCCTATAATGGGGAGTATTTTTAATACCTAAGACTTGATAGGTATGTTTCCTTATGAATTTTGGTGGTTTTATGATTGAAATTTGGGTTTTTTAAGTAATGGGGAAGAATATATGGTCACCTGTATGGTCACCCAAACCATATAGGTTAATTATGAATATAATCTATTTGGGAATATAGGAATGCATGGTTGGGTGCACAATCCCAAGGACCATGTAATGAGACTATGAATTATTATTTTCTTGGTCATATAAACCTGAATAGTTAAGTGTATGGTCTTAGAGACTGTGTATCAGGGTTTGAGTTTGAGTTTTTGACTCTTTAAAACCTACATTATCCTCATGAAAATCACATTTATATCATATTATGGTTTTGGATAGACTTAGGTCTTCTTGGAAGAAAAATTGGGTCTTCCCCAGTAATGAAAAACATGACTCTTTCAAAGGATAGATGTATCAACATCATATTATAGGTGTCTATTTTTAAAATTAAATCAAAATTGATGGAATTTCATATTTCAAATCATCAAAATAATAATCATGATCTATTATTCTATTTCTAAAGTTTAGAGGATTGGATCATGATCGTCGACATGTGATCCAGGGTTTCATGGATTTCTAGGTATTCTTCCACTAAGGTGGTGGATCTTATTTATTCCTTGGTGAATTATAATTCCTTATTTCATGATTTATATTCCTTTAATTAATTTTCCTAATAAATATTTAGGTTTAATGATTTTATATAAATTAATTTGATTAAAATTGGTGTAATCTGGATTAAAAAACCATGATTTTTTATTTTTGAAAAAACTATGGGATTTGGTTTAAAATTGGGAATATATAGGAAACATGGATTTTGGAATATTTTTTGTTGAATTTAAGGTAATTTATTTTGACGTTTTTATTTTAGAAAAAAATAGAAAGAAAACGGTTTTGGGGAAACTAAATGATTTTTGGTATGACCAATGACTAGGAAGTGTTGGAAATAGATAGAAGGTACGAGTTGTTATGACCTAACCCACCAAGGTCCACCTAGCTTGTGGTAAGCTAAGAATGACACCCCAATACTACCTCCAATAAGCCCAGGGTTAGTGATTAGTTCCGAGTAGGCATATCACATGCTTGGGAGGCCTTATCCTAGAGTACCTATACACACACACACAACTCCATACTCCAGTATAAAGTGGAAAAGATTAACAAATCATACTATTAATGCATTAATAAAAACTATCGCACATCAAAGTACATCAATAAGCATAATAAAATAAAAAAAAATCCAAATACAATCCCACCAAAACTGCAAGAGTCCAACCTAATAAAAAATGGGACTACTATCAAAATGAAAACTCCTAGATTCATCAACAGTCCACCTAGAAAAACTAAGCTTATTCTTCTCCTAATCCTTCTAGGACTTTGAAAAAAGGCAATCCATTTTCATAAGACAGAACATTTATGGGAATATCCCATATAGGGGTGAGTATAAACATACTCAGTCAAAATCCCCAAAATCGCCAAACACAAAGCTTCAAAGATGGAGTTAGATATATAACACAAATACAAGGGAATAAACAAGATCATCTAGATATTATCAAATGATGAATATAGGTATCAAAGTGAGGTTAAATCCTCAACGCCATCCTATATTTGTAGTAAATTCTCAAAGGTGACATTCATCTAAGAGAACTCACTCATCAGGTCTCACTAATACTGATGGAACTTATCTGAGAAGTCACACTTGTCAGCCTTTCCATGAATAAGCACAAAGAAACTAAGGTGGATAATTAAATATACACATTTTATTAGTCTACACCTTACTAGAATATAACAGATGTTGATTCATATATAGGAGATAATTCCCATGGCATATGAGTGATATTTAATCCTAATTGGATTAACCCACTGGGAAGGTGATCACATACCCTAGATGTTGGAAATTGGATACCTGACACAACCTAGGGAATAATGATAGAGGATCACACCCGAGGACTCACATAGGGACACTCGAATCTATCCATAAATAACCCATATAGGGGATTGATAATCTTGTGTATAGGATGTGGTACCTCATTATACCCTCTTAAGTATAGACTAAGGTAACACCTCCACATTGATACGGTTTGAGGGAACTCACCCAAAATCATATTGTACCTATACTAAGGAAAAAAAGGTCCCTATAATACCCTAAAATCAGTACATGGTATGTCCAACATGGTATATGGTGTGTCTCGCTGAGTTCGAAACTATCTGTGTTCTACCACATCACATGGAATGTACCTCCCTATATACACAAGAAATATTTACAATACACAGTGTATAGAGGTCAGGCTAGAACTTGTCATGTGCCACCCACCCAAGCCCATGTACTTTCCTAAGTACAAGGGGTGTGCCTCACCACACATAGTGTGTGGAGGCACATGGACTCCAAAGAATATACTTCCAGTGCATGCTGAGCTTTCTGGATGAGGGTCACAAATCAAGTGGGTCTTCCACACGACATGTGACATTTAACTTCACCACATAAACCCTATTTGATGCACAAAGGGGTCCACAAGGAATGTATTCATTTAAATTACATACCTTGTATCATGAAATTTCACAAAAAAATCTAGTCTTCATGCACATATTCTCGCATCTTCCCCTCCATCACTCCTACAAAAAAACATGGCCATAAATCACTATATCTAAGTTGATTGGGACTTTAATATCACTGGTGGCCATATTTCAGCCACTCGTTGATAGTAAATCACCTATTTTCATTATCACCAAGCACTCGCATGGACTGATTCACAAAATATCTATCAAACTCTCTATCATTAGATCATTATCATCATTGGTGGATAGATTCCAGCCACCCGTTACACTAAACTACTTTTCATCACACCTCTATAGATACCCACTCAATACGACTCATAGAAAAACCATCTCCAGAACCATCATAATATTCCTATCATCACTTCCACACATTTGTCACATCCTCAAACCCCAAAACTGAACCCAAGACCATGAATCATTCCACCAAATAATTAATTTATAATGATTGGTTCCTAGGGTATCATTGAGACATCGACCAATCGAAATGTCGATGACAAACATTTAAGACTGGATATAAATTTTTAAAACACAACAGTGATAATAAAACAAAGGTCATGTTCATTTTCGACATTATCATCATAATATGAAGAAAGGGGTGGATTATCAAATCTGTAAATTCAAAGATGAATAAATATGAAATTTCTAATTCCAAAATAGAAAAACAAATGTCGTACAAACCAACAAGAAATAATAAATTATTAATTTTAAATGAGTTAATTCGTGTTTGTCACAAGAACTATGAATGGGGAATTAAACTATAAAAAACATCCTACCTCAAGTTTGGATCAATATTTGGGAAAGAATTAATCTATATTTAGATCATTGACAAGACCCATCATGATCTTCATTGTCTCCACAAAAATCCATGTTCATTTATTACTGATCTTTGATCTTGTGATCACATGCTAATGCACTCTCAACCTGAGCTATCTCTCCATCCTCTTGATTCTCTTAGGTTATGTGGCTAACCTTATTTAATTTTCCAAATATGATTTTATAAATGAGTTTCATTATTATTTTTTAATTAAATGACAATAAAATTAATAAATTGATTTAATCCATTTAACCCACCCATGATTTCACTCTAATGAAGCATCTGACAGTGAAAATAATTATGACATGTATAGGGTAAAAACCACACTCTGTATTTAATGATGGTACCTATTTTCCTATATGACACACTATCCAATATTTATTCCATTATTTTTGAAAAACTATGTGCATGTGACATAATAAATTTATATTTTTAATATATCAACACTGAGGCTTCACAGGCCCCCAAATTCCATTTTGACTCAAAATCTTACTTTGAAAATATTATTTGAAATATTCCAAAGTGTTAAACAAAAATTTTAGAGTTTCTACATTCTCCCCACCTTTGAGTATCTTCATCCTTAAATGTTAAAACCTAATCAGAAAGGTGAAGAAAATGAGCTTTTATTTGATTTTCCCACTCCCATGATCTCTCTTGGAGGTTCCCATGCTATCTAAGAAAGTGTACCATAAAAAACAATCACCCATGAAGTATATTCTCAAGTTTATTCCTTGAACAATATTGATCACCCTAAAAAAAATTTCCCAATGTCCAGCTTTTCCTAGTTGATATTGTGCAATAGATATTGAAAGTATCTCCTTAGCTATGATACATGGAATAAATCATGTTCCAAAACTAAATTAGGTGATAGAACTAAGTGATACACTACCTCACTGGTCCTAAATGGTATTCAGAAGGGGATTAACAATATTAGAGATATCTATCCACCTTGACCAAATCTCCACAATCCTCGCCATGGTAAGACCTTCAATAATACTTGATCAATCTCATAAAACTTCAAAGGAATATAGAATCATTATACATGGGACTTATAATGGATCTGTGAAGTCCTTATCCACTCTTGGATAACATCCACCCTCCCTATCATCGCTTGTAATAACTCTAGGCCCCTGAATATTGTCTCCCTTAACTTCAACTAGCATAGTGGTGACCTACATAGTCTCCTATAAGAGGTCTTGAATGGTACCACACAGATGGTCGAGTGGTAACTATTTTTACATGAAACTCCACCAAGAGTAGATGATACACCCAACTATGGCCAAAAACGATCATGTAAACCCAAATCATGTCCTCCATAACCAAAATGGTCCACTCTATCTGGCTATTTATATAGGAGTGGAATGTCATTATCAGTCGTAATTGAGACTCAAAGCCTTTTGTAATCCTCTCTACAATCATGACATGAAGTGAGAATCATGATTTTAAATGATCATCAAGGAAACACCATGAATTTAGACTATCTACTACATGCGCAGGCACCCTAATATCTCTATAGAACTCTAATCTTGAAGGTCTAGGAAGTGGGCCTACTTGGTGAGCCATCCTATGGTAAACTATATGGAATTGTGACCTCTCATTGGTCATGAAATTCCAATCATGAAATCTAAAAATACACTGTCCTACATCCACTTCCATCCCAATACCTTGAATTCCACTTGTTAGTAAGTGAGGCATTGAGAGATAAATTTAGAAAAAAATCATTATTATTGACCACCAAAACTAATGCATAAAGTTTCGATATATCCTCACCACTTATAGACATACCACGAAGGAGAAATTAAGAAAATCCCTTAGCACCTCCTATTGCAGTGTGATTGGCACCATCTTCCATCCTTATAAAAATGATGATGTGCTCCCCAAATTAATAATCTTATCAAGAGTATGTTTAGTGTATTTACGGTCATTCAAGAAATCTCTTAAGATAGTTTCACCAAGTCTTCAAGGTGAAAATTGTATCATGTGTCTCTAAGTTGTGGGTCATGTGTTTCTACCTAATGAGTCTTAGCTGTCAGGACCCATAAGAAATCAATACCTTCCTATACATAAAAACATATCCATGCCCATCTCTAGAAGAAAATAAGGGCACCACATACTTATCACCCTCCTATAGAATTATAAATATGGGTTCACTCATCCACCACTATTGCATCTCCTAGAAATCCAGTTGGAATTTCTCTGTCCACACAAAAGATTTCCCTTTTGGTTCAAAGATGTCAGAGGTTCCACAATTCTAGAGGATTCAGGTAGAAATATCTTATAAAATACTACCAACCCAAGGAACCTCTACATCTCATTCTCACTCTTGGGTTACTCCCTAGATATAACCACCTTAAAATTTGTTTGTATCCACCACTACCTCCTCTTATAATATGACATATCCTAGGAAGTGGACCTATTGAATCATAAAATAACACTTTGAGAGATTCCCACAAAGACGGTTTCCTTAGAGTGTGTCTATATCCATCCTTAAATGTATCACACGCCACTCCTACAACACTGAGTACACAAGGATTTCAAATAATATGGACACCACAAACCGATATAATAAGGGGTGAAATATCTAGTTCATGAATTCCATAAACACTGCTAGAGAATTCAACATTCCAAAGGGAACCACCAAGAACACAATGTAACCATAGTGTCCCTAGAAATACACCTTCAATATATCCTCTTCTAAAACCTAGAACTAGTGATAACCCATTCTGAGGTCAAACTAAAATTTCCACTTCACCCCTAACCACTGGTCGAAGAATTCATCAATTCTTAGAGTTGGATACTCCTTTTTCATAGTCACCTGGTTCATGCGATGTTAATCCACACATAATTTCAAGATATAATCCTTCTTATGGGATAACAACACTGGGACTACACAAGGGTACAAACTGGGTCTAATAAACCCTACCTCTGTATATCCTCCAACTACATATTTATCTCTCACATATTTATGAGGTCATATAATATGATGATGATGATATCAAGTCATCCCTAGTTTTAGTTCTATTTAGAAGTTGATCTTTCGATGGAGATATAAGCATGAAACACCCTCAAAGAAGATTCCCACATATTCCATCACCACCATAGGAAACTAAAAGTTAATATTATATGCTACTCCAAGGGTCATACAAGAAAATTGTTAAGAAATCGATTGTATACTCCTTTATATGAGATCATCCTACTATATATGGGATTCCTTCTCACCAAATAAGTGAATTTCACACCCCCAACTCAGATACACTTCAACCCTCACTGGTAATAGTTAAACTGGGCATGGGAAGTAGACAACTAGTTTATACTAAGGAAAACGTCACAGGGCCTCATCATTACTATGGAGAGATCCCACATAAATCTATCTTATAAGAGATAAGTCACACTGCTAGAAGATAAGTGATATCATCAAAAAATCCTTAGTAATATTATCTAATAACAAGGGTTGACATAAAGTTTCCATTGGAAACTCTAGGTCTCAAATAAGGGAAGAGAAAAAAAAGTGGCTCATTCCTGTGTCTACCAAAATACAGCTAAAGTAGAGCATCCACAAGTCATTCCTCAGATCACACCTAAAGCCTCTAGGTTATTTGGATCCATAGCCTGTAGTTATCCTTCCCCTTTCTATCTTGTTTTCCACAACAGAGTTCTCTCTAGGGCCTTAGAACATCCAAAACAATCCCAAACATACAAATCAAGTAAATCATCTACCACACCTTGATACTATATGCTTTGGGTGACACTAAATCACCTTCATTGATTTAATGATTATCCTAAGAGAATTCATTGAGGTTAGGGAAGAATCTTACTTCTTTTCATGTATAAAACCACATAAAACATCCCTAGTATAGTGGTCCACCAACACCCTATGTTTCCTTGGAGAAGGCTCGCCACCAGGAAAACCATTAATAAGGGTCCTAACCAGGAAAAACACTCAAACCAAAAACTCAAGTCAGTCCTCTACCACTTAAGGAGGGGGTCTAGATCACCAAAAAAATGGGTGGTATTTATCTCTGAGACTCATAGAGAACACTCATCATAGTTGTGTCATCTTTCGGTACTATCAAATCCAAATATTGAGCATAAACCTGAATAGATGGAGGTGGGTCGGCATGCCACTCATTGGGTGGAGGCACCATTCACTATCAACATTTAAGAACTGCCTTTTTTTCATAGGTCTCTAGAATGATGCCTCATCACTAAGAAGATCAAAATCATGTTCCTGCTATGGAATCCTAGATGGTTGTCATTATGGAGGAATCATGTGATATCCAAGATGCATCATAGTCAAAAGAGACTATATAGGGAGCTAACTCAAGAAGGACATGGAAACCATAGCCCATTATTATATGATACACGTACCATTTTCCCCTAAAACTAGCTCCAACATGTGATGAGTCAACAAGAATTTTATAAATGTCCTGGTGAATGGATACATTAGCTACTGCACCATAATTTTTTCCCCTTTAATAAGATCTAAAATTGGTACATTTTTACATCGTTTACCTAGTTATCAAACCAAAACTCATAGCTAGACTATCTCTAAACTCTAATCCTAATATGACCTGCTCTAATTCCACTCTATCATGACCCGACCCACCAGATCCCACCTAACTTGTGGTAATTCAATAATGAAACCTCAATACCACCTCCAATGAGCCTAGGGTTGGTGACTAGTTCTGAGTAGGCATATCACAATCATGGGAGTTCATATCCTAAATTACCTATACACATGCACACGACTTCATAATCTGATATAAATCAGAAAATGTCAACAAATCATACTATAAATGAATTTATAACAACTATACCACATTAGAGTACATCAATAAGTTCTTCAAAAGAAAAAAGGTCCAAATACAAGCCCACAAAAACTAAAAAATAGTTTAACCTACTAATAAAGGGGGCTACTATGAAGATGAAAATTCCTAGAACCCTATCTAATCCATAGAGCACTACTAAGCTCCACCTAATCGTAATCCTCTGGGACTTCGTTGAAAACCATGTCTTCTATATAAGACATGACATGTATGGGAAGATCCCATGTAGGGGTGAGTATAAGAATACCCAATAGGATACCATGAAATCATCAAACACAAAGAATCAAATATGGATTTATCTCTATAAAAAATACAAGAGAATAAATAAGATCACCCTGAAATTCTAAAAGGATGACTTTAGGTCTCGAGGTGAGTCCACATCCTCACCACCATCATATAATTCTACTAGAGGCTCAAAGGTAACATTCGTTTGAGATCACTCACTCATAATATCTTGCTAACACTAATGGAACGTATCTGATATATCATGCTCATATGGCCTTTCCATGAATAAGCATGAAGTAACTGAGTGGGTCATCTAAGACACTCACTTGTTTGTTATACGCCTCACTAGAAGACAACAGATGTCAATTCACAGATGGAGGGTCATTCCTAGGGCCTATGAGGGATACCTAAACCTAACTGGATTAACCCACTGGGAAGTGTATCACACACCTTGGATGTTGGAAATGAGATACCTAGCCCAACCTAGGGAATAAGGATTGAGGATCACACCTCAAGCCTCATAGAGGGATACTTGACTCTATCTAGAACTAAACCATATAAGGGATCACTCATCTTGTGTATAGAATGGTATACCTCATTATTCCCTATTGGGTATGGACTGATGGGAGACACCCACATTAATAAAATTTGAGGTAACTCACCCAATCTCATACTACAACTAGATTTAGGAGAACAAGGGCCCTAACCTTCCCTAAAAGAAGTACATAGCATGTCCCATGGGGTACATGGTATATCTCACTGAGTCTGGATCTTCTTGTGTTTTTTCGTCTCATATGGCATGAACCTCCCTATATAAATGGTGTGTTGTTATGACACATGGAATGTATAGGTCAGGATAACACTTAGTGTGTTCCGCCTACCTGAGCCTCTACACTTTCAAAAGTACACGGGGTGTTCCCCACTACACATGGCATGTGGGATCACATCGCCTCTTGGGAATGTACTCCTTGTACACACTGAGATGGTTGGATAAGGGTCATAAAGAATTTGGGTCCTCCACATGGTGTATGATATTTAACTTCACCATACAAACCTTAGTCACCATACAAAGGGGTCCACACGGCATGTGTTCTTATTATGTACACGTCATGTATCATGAAATTTCATAAAAAATTCTAGTCTCCATACATATTCACCCAAGTTTCCTCCTCTATTTATCCAACCAAAAAACATGGACATAACTCCCCATATCCAAGTTGATCAGTCCTTCAATGTCATCAGTGGTTTGATTCTATCCACCCATTGATCTAAAATCACCCATCATCGCCACCATGAAGCACTTGTATGGCCTAGGTTGTGAAATATAGATCAAACGCTCCATCACTAGATAATTTTCATCACTGGTGGCCTGATTCCATCCATTAGTTTCTTGAAACCATCCATCCTCACACCTCTAGATACACCCACTCAATCCATCTCTTAGAACCACCATTACCCAAACCATTTTTGGATTCTCTTCATCACCGGTATGCATATGTTGCATCTCCAAACCCCAAAACAGAACCCATATCCATAGTACGTTGTTAAATAGAATTATTGAACAATGATAGGTTCTCTAGGTTTCATCAAGATATCGACCAATTAAGATGTTTATGGAGAACATCAAATAACAAAGAGATAAAGGAAAGAAACAAAAAAGTGATAATAAAATGAATTTCATGTTTATTTTGGCCATCATTATCAAAATATGAAGAATGTGTTGGATTATCAAATCAACAAATTCATATACAAATAAATCTCAAATTTCTAATTCCATAAAGATAAAAAAATGTTGTATAAACCAATAAGTAATGATCCATGAATTAATTTTAAATAAGTTAATCCATGATCATCTAAAGAACCAAGAACGTGGAATTAAACCAAAAAAAACATTCTACCTAAATTTTATATTGATATTTGGTGAATAATGAATCTGAATCAATGTCATTGATGAGGTCCACCATGACCATCATTGGATCCACAAAACTCTATATTTGTTCGTTGTTAATCTTCGATCTGGAGATCTCTTACCAACACACTCTCTATCGGAGCTCTCTCTCCATCATCTCAATCCTATAAGGTTATGAGGCCAACCTTAGGGAATTATCCAAAGAGGGGTTTATAAAGGAGTGTCATTAGGGTTTTCCCATTAAATTAAAATTAAATTAATAAATTCATTTAATTCATTTAACCCTCCCATGATTTCACTCTAATGAAGTATCCAGAGATGAAAATACGTATGCTGCATATAGGTTAAAACCTATTATCCAAATTTAATGAAGGTCTCATTTTTTCCATATGAAAAAAATATTTAAAAGTTATTCCATTATTTAAAAAAACATATGTGTGTGACATAATAAATTTTATATTTTTACTATATCAACAATAAGGGTCCATGGGCCCCAGAATTCATCAACGGTTATGTACCTTCCTTTAAATTTTTTTTGAAATATTAGAAAGTGTAAAATAGGAGTTTTAGAGTCACTACATAGGTAATTGCATAGGATGGGTAGATCTATTGTATTTGTGATACAGATAAGGAGGTTTATGATTTCAGGAAAACACTCGAGTGAATGTCAATCCTCAACGAGTGTATGCTATGACCATAGATAGGTATGTATGATATATTGTTGTTAATTGATCAAGTTACCTATAATTTTTATGTCTAACATTCATCTTTGATGTCTAGGGTAAAACTGGGAAGGGTTACCTATAAATTTGGGTTTTTAATAATGTAAGAAAAGAAAATGATCTATTGTTCATGGGTAATGAATCTAAGGATATGTTCTTGTGAAACCTCAATTTTAAGGTACGTTTATTAAAATATTTTTTATAGATTTTTATCATGTTTTAGAATGACTTGGGGTGGGTTAGAGGTTCTTAAGAATCTAAAAAATGGAAGAGGTATAGGCTAGAGGATGATCTTTTAAAAAGAAATAACTATATATGTTCCATAGGCTAGCTGTTGGTGCTCCTGGGTAGAGGTAAATCTATCCAGTGGCCAATAAGTAGCTGGTGTCTTTCAATAAAACCCACTAAGGATTCCAATTTAATAGTATTTTTTTAAACCCCTCCCTCCACTCACTTTTACTTATTCCCTTAGACCCCATTCAACTCCCAAGACCCTATGGATCCTATTCAATGATTTTTGGGTGCTCTCCCTCCCTTAAAATACCTCTCTTCATCGCTCAAATAGTGAATTGATCATGAATTATTCATCTGATAAGTTCTTATTCATTCTAGATAAACCTCCCTCTCTTCTCCTTGATCAAAAATGATTAGATTTATGATTTCTTGGTTAGATATAAGGGTTTTTATGGAATATAATGAGGGCTTTATTGGTTGTTGATATAATCAGCACTCTGATTGAAGGAATTGGAATCTGTGTAACCTTTACAATAGGATCATTGTTGGAAGCAGGTCTTCCTGGGTATATTCAAATTTAACCTAACTTTAGGGTTTTGTTTTTTATAATCCTTTATCCTAGGATTCAAAATTGTGTGATTCAAGGTTGGTTCTAGGATCTAGTAGTTCTTTTAGACTCATATGGTGACCCTTTCTTTTGAATTATCACTACACCTGAGGTGGGATTCCCTTAACCTTAGAGCATGTTTTATATGGGTTCTTGGAATGTTTGTTATCATGCATGAGTATCCCAGTAAGACCAATGTTTGATGGTAAATCATATGAGGTGTGCATGAGTAGCATGTGGAAACTAGGTTTGATGTTTACTCCCATATGTTTTTTTATTCATTATGATTCTTTCTTGATATGACATGATTTTAATCTTTCATTGGTATCTTGTATTGTATATGTTGTTTTCTATCAACTATAGTTGATTTTGCAGGCTGATCCTATTTGGACTATCCCCTAATAGGGATGTGTCATAAATTCATTGGAAAGTATTGGGTTATCCAAACTGGCAGGATGTGTCACACATTTTTTTGGGTTATCTTCTCGAGGGGAATGTATTAGGTGGATGATTGAGGTTTCTTCTGATATGGCATGGAAGTAGGTAGTGTTGGTCTCTTAGGACCTAACATATATTTTTCACTTGTGTGATATCTTTTTTATTACATTTGTACCCTATTTACTTTTATGGAATGCTCCTGTATACCTTATTCACATATTTTAAGGGTTATTGGTGGTATCCTACTAGTATTATACTCCCACCCTACTCAAGAATTTTGGTGCGCTTATAGATTTCATGAATAGGGATATGAAGAAGGGAAAGGGCCCTATGGTGGACAATTGAGTAGGTTGTGCCTCAATATTCACATGAGATCCTAGTGTTGTAATCAGGAATTGTTTATGATATCAATGAAATTACGATGTCGATCCTAGCAAAAAAATTCTCTATTTTTGGGCTTTTGCTGCTTTCCCAGTTCTAAAAATATGGACCTTGATAAAATTAGAATAAATAAATGCATGTCCATGATTAGTTGAGACACAATATGTGTGTTTAATTACTTTTATGAGGGGCATGTGATGTACTCATCTGTTAGATTAATGAAATGTAATGTATTCATCGACCTGGTCAGTCAATTTCTAAGAATCGAGAAAAGATGAATTGGCTATAAAAAATTAATATGTTAGATGTCTATTGGTCACTTGATGTCATGAAAAAAGGATTATATAGGTATACATGTGATATATATGATACATATAGTGGTGTACATGTTTTTATAGAGATATGATTATATTTTATGGAGGTCACACTAGACCCCTTAGTAGCTTGAGTAGCACTGTTGCTTTTCTAGAGGCTTCTCTTTGTTTACATCTAATAAATATTGATTTCATATTTTTTATCATTGGTGGTTTCCTACTAATTGATATATTATCGAACATTTCTTGGTCCTTGTAGTGGGTCCCACCATATCATAGACTCCTATTCATAAGAATATTCTAAATTTTTTAATATACTAAGTGTGTGACTCTCTAGGATCTTATCTCAATAGTAGTGAATATTATTCACAAACTAAGAGAAAATTATAGCAACCCATAAAGGCCCTTAAAGAGATAAATAAAATCCATTGCAACGACAACCTTTCCTATGAACACATACTAGGTAATATAATCTATTTATCTTATGATATCCCATAAATAAGGATGCACACTTATTTTCAAAATCATTACTTGCTTTATTATTTTTTGACCTTACTAGACAGATTTACCTTATTCTAACATAGCTGTGGATTTAGTGAAGGTACTACCATCTTGATCAACTAGGCCCAAGATATTACTTCCTTTAAAAAGAAAAAATATTTATATTGATTATTCAATCAATGTCAGTCCACCAATTATGCACCCAATGAAAGATACCTTTCTATGATATTAATTTCATAGTTATTACCTTGCATAAAAGTACATGATTAAATAGTATACACTGAAAAATAATCTCAAGTTAGGATACCATTACACATGTCCATATATAGGAACTACCAATGACACTTGAAACATATGGTGTTCCTATTGGAAGAGTATTACTCTTGATATCATCTACTAAAGATCACCAAGTGTGAAATTCATGAGAAAAATTCTCAACGCTTATGATCCCCAACACATGATGGTCATACATCATTTTTGCCTTGTCAGTATGATGTTTACAGACCATAGGAGATATATTTAAGATTAATTTCATAGTATCTCAGATTTCTCATTATATACTAGGAACTTCTATAACCTATTGATATGACATATAATCTAAGGAAAATACCATATAAATAGTGGATAAAAAAATAAACACTATTATGGTAAGTGTACATCATTAATATCTAAATGATTTAGTAATAGAAAAATACTATTTAAGTTAGGTCTAGGGAACCCACTATTAAAACACTCCCACATTCACTAAATCTAGATTATTAATTATCCTTGTTATCTCTCAAATGATAAAATCATGCTTTTTATGAGATATGGATTTAGTCATTGGGCCTTCTGGGACTTCATTGCATGGCAACTCTACTGACTGTGACTTCACCTCCTTGATAAATACTCCTCAAGAGATGATATCTTTATGTGTATTCCTTTTGTACACTATAAAAAACTTGACATCTTGGTTAGTTACAGTAGTAGTATTGTCATAATTATGATAAAACTTTCACTTACTAAGTGTGATTCCAAGAACTGGAACAAATCATTATATATTTTATACTACTTCTTTAGCTATATCAGAAACTAAAATGCACTCGGTATTTATACATATGGATACCAATGGATTGAATGAGATTATATTGCTTATTACATTAGCTTGACTATGATATTTTATGATATTTATCCAAAGGATGACTAGTTTTTCCCCCTTTAAATATTTCCCCTTCCTCTCTAAGTACTAGGAACATTTCTCTTGTACTCTCTCAAGTAAAATTGGGTATTTCTGAATGCTCTCGTGATGTTCTCCTGGATTATAATAATATTTTCTAACCATAAAGTATATGTTTAAAATGACATATTTATTATATATCATGGTATATTTGATTGACCCATCATAAAAGTTTATGGAATTCAACTGACCACATTAATCTCCACCTATGTCTCATGCATGTCTTCTTGGAGAGATTTATTCCATATGACATTGGTAACAATTCTATCTAATTTTTTCCAATTGGTATTTTTAAATACCTTTTCAGTATATATACTTTTTAATTAGTCTAATAAATCCATTAGATCTACCATATTATATTGTGTTCCATAAAAATTAGGTTTTCACTTTAAGTCAATCTCTAGAGAGTTATTATGGTCTTAAATAACTATAAGACCAATGGCTATTTTACATATGCAATCAAACATATTTTCATTAGAAAACTATGATTCTTCCACTAATATCTTATAGAAACATGAAAAAAATCATTCCAAATGAATATTCTATGATCTTGTTGCTTACTCTAATCCAAAACTGGATTTTAGTAACAATCACCCCTTACTGGAATTCTATGGTGGCACCGAAAATTTTTGGTTTCATAATAAAGACACCTTCCATGATTGGTGGTCTTGACATCCTATGCCCAATATAATGATCATAGAAATTAGCTATGATAAGTATAAAATTAAAATGGATTTATGCATGATGACATGGTAAAACCAGTCAAGCTATATTGGTACTACTCTTATAACACCCATGTATTGTTTCTCTGGAATAGTATCATGATTTGAAAAATTAAAAAACTAAGCACCTTTACTTTGATACATGGAATCCATTATTCAATTTTAATAAACTTTTTAATCATAGCTAACTTCCATAAAGTAATCACTTTTAGGATTCATTATGCTTGATGAATAAAGTATAACCCACCATGATGAATGTAAAACCTTTACCACAATTTTATCCTTCCAACAAAATATGTGTCTCTATAACATTCTTTTTACATAATCTATTATGTAACATGTTCCTATTACAACTACTTGTGTATCTCCGGTATTGACTAAATCCAAGTAAATCTTTATCTCACTATCTCAAATATTTATGTACAACCTATTATATAAATATAGTATGTCACTTTACTATCAATTTTTCTATCATAGAAATTTATATAATATCCTACATGAGATTTAAGATACTTTAGATTCTCACTATATTTTTCTTGATGAAATTTTATTTGTATTCATAAAAAATCTTTTCATTTAAACACATGCTATTATAAAATTATGGATTTTCATCATACTATAAATCATATGATATCCATTTATCATAATAGTTTCCATATAGTTATGGGATGACGATGAGATTTTTGAAGCATGTCTCGAAAAATTATGGGAGTGTCTACAATGCATATAAGTCTTGACATTGATCCCCCTTTTACTTACATTATGGATTTGATGTGTATAAGGAAATGTGAATTTAGAAATTAATCTATGATTAGCCACTAAATGAGGCTAATATTCATTGGTAATATATATAATATTCATGTTCTTTATTATTAATAAACACCATTTTAGTGCATTTTACACTTTGAACATCATTTCACATTATGATTGTAATACCGTCTTAAAATGCACTATTATGTGGTACATTTTTTAACATAATTTGAAGTACCTAATTATTAATCTAATTATACATATTTTAATTTGAGATTTTTGGAAATTTATTTACACTCCAATATGAACAAGTTTTATTCAGAGATCAATAGAGAATTCATGGAGGATGATGGAGATATTTGGCAATGAAAGGAAGCAATTCTGGAGAAGGCAGATTGGACACCAGACCACTGTGAGACTGTGGGGCCCACAATACAGGCTCCATTAACCCCACATTTCGTGGGATTCTATAATACATATCTAGGAACAAATCACTCTTCAGGATCTAATGCTAATTCGTCCTCCATGGTTTCCATTTAGGCGGCCCAAGTTAGAGATAAAATTCTGGGCTAGATTCTGCAGCCCAGAAAAATAGCCCACCAATTATACCATATCTCGAATACCATAACTCCTTTTGGGATGATATTTTACATGATGTTAGGGGACATCCGGATATTAATTTACGTCTTCTATGGCCCACCCAAATTCTGCAATCTAGAAGGTGTTTCAAGCGCATCTGTTCAATGCATGAAAGCTAGATTCCTTTTCGGGTCAAGGGTGGAAAGTCTTCTTTCCACAAACTTTCCACCACCCTAGACATACCATACTCAAGTGGTATTACATGTACTGTTGGAGGCTATACCCAAGGGCTCAAAAATTCCTATTTAAGGTAGTGGTGTTGGAGGATTTAAAAATCTTTGAGCTTGTTTTCATCTTAATGTTATGCTGCCAATTTCTCTTTGTAATGTTCTTCCTTCACATGTAAGTTGTTTTAATTCATCCTTATTTCTTAATAAAAGTTCTTCTTATCTTATTATTATATTCTTCTCCTTATCACTTTGATACTTTTGGTTCAAGGTGTGAACTTTTTCATACCAAACCTTGTGAGATTATCACACAACGGTGGAGTGATTGTTATTTTATTGCGTTTTTTTTACTTTTCCATTTCCTCCCTCATGAGTCTACTTTCCGCTTCCATTGAAACCATGGGATCAATGGAGGGATAACCCAATTATGGGTTGATCCAAGGGAGTATAAAGGAGATGGATTGGATGTTATTTATCACCTCATTAATGTATAATCACTTCTTTAATTGAGATTTTTATTTGATGGTTTTTAAACTCCATCGTCCTTATTGAATTTAAGGCCACACACTTCAAGTGCTAATACGAACCTTTACCTTGAAGTGATCAAAACTTTGATCCTTAAAGTTTATAGGTGATTAGTATTAAAGGGTGTAGGCATTAAAACAGTAATTGATGATGTTGTTTTATCTCCTTAAATGAACCCATCTCAAATATAAGAAATTGAAATCATTAAAAAGGAAATACGTCCAATCCACCCCGAGCGATAACCTAGGATCAACCCATTCTTTTAAATTGAATTCACTTAAATCTATTATATATCTTTCAAACTCATTCAAAATCAATACAAGTTGGCCACTTCATAGCCGAAAACATTCCATAGAATGTACGTGTCTATAGGTTTCTTCTTAGGTCTCTATGGATTCGATAACCCAAGCTAAACTACAAGGACCATCTTACCTTCTTCTCTTGGGTAAATTTGAGCGAGAATAAAATTTTGGCGCCGTTGTTGGGGACCTAAGTAAGTTATCTTAGACACTATCATCCATTTTTTATCCCACTTCTCTTATCTCATCCCCAATTTCATTCCTATGGAAAACCCTTTTGAACAAGTACAAACATGGGAAACATATCCCTACTTTGATCACCCAACCCCATGTACGATGTACAATGACCATCCTAATTCCTACTTGTGGGATCATCAACAACCTGCTGAACCACAATGTTTTTATTCATATGAACCACAGTACATTCCAACCTATTATGAGTTCCAATCCCAACAAGGCCAATCGGAACATCCTCATGTGGAATCCCAACAAATTAATTATCCTCTTGGAATAGAACATATGTCCCAACACCTTGACCATCCTAATCCACGTCCATTACTTGAAAAATTGTGTCAACAAATGAAGATAATTAATTTTGAGGTTTCATCATTGAGGTTAGAACTACAAAGCATTAAAAATTGTGAGGAACCTATCCCTACACAAACTATCCCTTCCATAACCTTATGTGAAGTGTCTAGTTTCCCACAAACCTCTCATGAATTTAATGAAGAAAAAACCTTTGGATTTGGGGAAGATGAGGAGGAACATGGAATTGTTTATGGGTGTTTAAATCAAGAGGAAACTGATTTTTTGTATTCACAAGAGGGAAATCTGACATCATGGATTGAGTCTCATGAATATAACTCTATTGATGATTTTTCAAAAACACAAATCACTGAACCATTAAGAGAAATCACAAACTTTGAGTCCATACCCATTCCTGAAAATGATCTTTCCAATTTGGTGGTTGAATCTTCTATTCAAAAGGAACCAATTCTGTTGAGAAATTTTGAAAATGAAATTGAGTTCAATTCAAAGTCCCAACCTATGTTTTAAAGTTTTAGCCTACCTGAACTTGAACAAAAGGACTTTCCATCCACCCTCAAGCTTCCATTCATTGGGGATAGCCAAAAACTTCCATTTGTCAACATTTCTTATCTTGAAACCACTAAAGAGTTGATTATTCATAATTTCTTAGAAAATACTACAAAAGAAATTGAATCCATCATTTATGATATTCCTTGGATTTACCTGCTCATTTTAGAACAGAGGTTTGTGCATGAAACAAATTCTAAACATAAAATCAATCTCAACCTAGTAGAAGTGGTGAAACATGTGGTCCTTAAAATGTTGAAAGTTGGTACTGGATAAGTTTGGGGGTTCAAGTTGAGCTAACGACGTTAAACAAAGCACTGCATGGGAGGCAACCCATGGTTTTCAAGTTTCCTATCATTTTGTTGTTTTAATAAAATTTATATTTTAATTAATCATTTTTATATTTAAAAAAATAGACTGTTGACCTGTTCTTCTATTATGAGTATGGATGGGTATGAAAGGGGAGCACCATATTCATCCGTGTCACGTGGTGTGATCCTTGAGTAATACCTTACCCAAAAATTTAAAAAGAAGACAATGTATCATCAGTTTATTTTATTTTATATATATACTTATATTTTACTTATATATATATATATATACTCTATTTTTTTTGTTTTTTTGTTTTCCTTTTTCCACTAGGGAACTCTGTAAGTGACATGGATATCAAAGGACTAAAAGGGAGCAGCAAGAACTTCAAACTTCAACCACCAGGTGACTTCATTCCATAACCCTCATTTTCAATTTCCTTTTTGAACTTTCATTCTCTACCTCTACCCCCTTCTAAATTTTCTTTTCTTTAAACACTGGGGACAGTGTTATTTTATGTTGGGGGGAGATAAAATAAAAAAAATGCTTTTGTGTCAAAAAAATTGAATGATTTGAAAAAAAATGTGTAAATGAAAGGAAAAATTCCTTTAACTTTGAACATGGTAATACACATTGTACACTTTGAAACTGAATATCAAATAATTTAGCATGCCCTGATTCTGATTTTAATCCTTGTATAATTTCATGGGCATAGATTTCGGAAAGTTTGGTTGTCCAATGTGATATTTCATCGTTTATATTTTCATCCAAATAAAAAAAATATCACAATGCACGTCCCTTGGATAGTGGGGTATTAGTTTGAGTTCATGGAGTCCCCTAAATAAATATCATAGTTTGGTGATCATTTTAGTTTAATATGAGTATTCAAAAAAATATTAAAAAAAATTGCGCGTAGAGCAATGAAATGACCTAATGCGTGGCTTTCGGCACTTGGGGATCGTGACTCCATAGTTGGCTGGCCCAGAGTTAGTAATTTTATCTCTATTTTTGGTAATTCAAATTTGATTTTGAATGAGTTAACTTGAGATGATGCCCGAGTATGTGGACTTCACTTGGTGCCCTAAGGTCTTTGAGCCTAGGAGTCATCGGCAAAGTCTCGCTACAGGGGTTGACTCTTTTGAGTGCAATTTCAATTACCATGGAAAAATTGCAAAAACAACAAAAACAACAAAAAAAACAAAAAAAATTATACAAAAAAAAATTGAATACTCATCTTAATATTGAAATGTGATTCCACCTAGTGCTTCCATAATTTCCCCCTTGAATAAAGATGAACCCCCATGTCTATTGTGATGCACAACACATCCTCACACTTAATTGATATTGGATGAAATATGGCAATGAATTTGAACAAAGGAATGGGATAGGGATTGGGATCTACTTATGACA
Source organism: Viscum album (assembly GCA_963277665.1). Lineage (NCBI taxonomy): Eukaryota > Viridiplantae > Streptophyta > Magnoliopsida > Santalales > Viscaceae > Viscum > Viscum album. The sequence goes on along the minus strand of OY728142.1, from coordinate 508,257,851 downwards.
CTATCTTGTATTAAAATATTTTGATGGGTTTTGTGATTTTTTGCTATAAGGTTTTTTAGTGATCATTGTGTATTGAAATGTTTTTGGAAAAGGGAATTTGAATTTCATATTGTTGAGATATATTTTGCTCGAGACTAGAAAAACTCAAGTTGGGGGGTGTGATTAGCCACTAAATGAGGCTAATATTCATTGGTAATATATATAATATTCATGTTATTTATTATTAATAAACACCATTTTAGTGCATTTTACACTTTGAACATCATTTCACATTATGATTGTAATACCGTCTTAAAATGCACTATTATGTGGTACATTTTTGAACATCATTTGAAGTACCTAATGATTCATCTGATTATACATATTTTAATTTGATATTTTTTGAAATTGATTTACACTCCAATATGAACATGTTTTATTCAGGGATCAATGGAGAATTCATGGAGGATGATGGAGATATTTGGCAATGAAAGGAAGCAATTTTGGAGAAGGCATATTGGACATCATACCACTGATGAGACTGTGGGGCCCCGAATACAGGCCCCATTAACCCCAAATTTAGTGGGATGCTAGAAGAAATGTCTAGGAACAAATAACTCCTCAGGATCCAATGCTAATTCTTCCTCCATGGTGTCCATTTAGGTGGCCCAAGTTAGAGATAAAATTCTGGGCTAGATTCTGCGGCCCAGAAAAACAGCCCACCAATTATACCATATCTCTAAGACCATAACTCCTTTTGGACTGAGATTTTACAGGATGTTAGGGGACATAAAAAGATTAATTTAAGTATTCTATGGCCCACCCAAATTCGTCCATCTAGAAGTTTTTTCAAGAACGTCTGTTCGGTGCATGAAAGTTGGATGCCTTTCGGGTCAAGGGTGGAAAGTCTTCTTTCCACAAACTTTCCACCACCCTAGACCTACCATACTCAAATGAGATGACTTGTACTGTTGGAGGCTCGACCCAAGGGCTCAAAAATTCCTATTTAAGGCAGTGTTGTTGGAGGATTTAAAAATCTTTGAGCTTGTTTTCATCTTAATGTTATACTGCCAATTTCTCTTTGTAATGTTCTTCCTTCACATGTAAGTTGTTTTAATTCATACTTATTACTTAATAAAAGTTCTTCTTCTCTTATTATTCTATTCTTCTCCTTATCACTTTGATACCATTAGTTCAAGGTGTGAACTTGTTCATACCAAACCTTGTGAGATTATCACACAATGGTGGAGTGATTGTTATTTTATTGTGTTTTTTTTACTTTTCCATTTCCTCCCTCATGAGTCTACTTTCTTCTTCCATTGAAACCATGGGATCAATGGGGGGCTAACCCACTTATGGTTTGATCCAAGGGAGTATCAAGGGGATGTATTTGATGTTATTTATCACCTCATTAATGTATAATCACTTCTTTAATTGAGATTTTTATTTGATGGTTTTAAACTCCATCGTCCTTGTTGAATTTAAGGCTACACACTTCAAGTGTTAATACGAACCTTTACCTTGAAGTGCTCAAAACTTTTATCCTCCAAGTGTATATGTGATTATTATTAAAGGGTGTAGTAATTAAACCAGTAAGTGATGATGTTGTTTTATCTCCTTAAATGAACCCATCTCAAATATAAGAAATTGAAATCATTAAAAAGGAAATACGTCTAATCCACCCCGAGCGATAACCTAGGATCAACCCATTCTTTTAAATTGAATTCACTTAAATCTATTAGATATATTTCAAACTCATCAAAAATCAATACAAGTTGGCCACTTCATAGCCGAAAACAGTCCATAGAATGTACGTGTCTATAGGTTTCTTCTTAGGTCTCTGTGGATTCGATAACCCAAGCTAAACTACAAGGACTGTCTTACCTTCTTCTCTTGGGTAAATTTGAGCGAGAATCACTCTATGCTACATTTTAATGATAAATGAATGTATGTAAGACTCATCATTGATCCTCCTTACTAACATCCTAAATTTGATGTGTATAAGGAAATTTTCATTTATGAATTAATCTATGCTACATTTTAAGGATCGATGAATGCCTGGTGAAGATATTATTTAGCACATGGTCCCACATCAACTCATATGTTATAACCATGAATATACCATACTTCAGTTTTACATTCCATAAAACTCTTAAAGAAATTTTATGAAGTATATTTACCACTAGAATAACCTTATAATATTTCACATTCTCTATCTAAACTAATTTTATAATCTTTGTGGATTGCCTTTATTTATAAAGGTTTCTTTGTCCAAAACTAAATAAGTCAATGTGTTGATAGTAACTAATTTATTTATCTTCAAAGAGTCTAAATAACATAATGGTTATATCCTTGAAAACTAATTTTATTTTTACTAAGAAAAGAATTATATTTCCACAACTAGGTATTAAAGTCTTGCATATTATATTCATCATGTATTTCCTATTATTCATGTGTTACTGAATTATTGTTTGAGTATGATACACCACAAACAAAATTCATTCGAAGATGGAATAATTTATCCTTATTTCCAATGGATATTAGATATAAATTATTTGGTGATACATAACAAAATTTATACTAGAATCAATAAACTTGGAAATTAGAAGTTGTGTACTTCTCAATGCTGACTTAGGAATCACCCTTTCTCATCCATTTGGAGAATTCACATTATGTCTTTTAACATTTATATACTTACTTGGTTACTGTATTTTGATACAGATATGTGATAGTAATATTTTATTTAATACCCAAGAATTATTACAAAAAACATCATATACTATGATGAATATACACTAAAGAAGAAGTGATTACTTTCTTGTTTAATTCAGTTCATAGAATTTAATCTTATATAGACTTATCTTGTGAAATACGAAATAAATAGCCTCTTGTATGATAAACTGACTATTTTCTTTGAAGTATATTGTGAAGTTGATTTTCATATCACACTTTATACTAGCCTTTTATCCATTTTTTTAAACTTTTTTCCCTAATAACTAAATATTAATATTTTTTTAGGTTCTCGTTTTCTTGGAGAACATTATCCAAAAGGTAATGAAGTGTTTTCTCTATATATATTTTTGTAATATTAAATTAATCTAGAGTAAATGGTTGATAAATATATTATAAATGGATGTATTGAAATATCATTATCCATATTTCAATTTACATGATTTCATTGTAAAAATCACCTCAATCATACCTTGCTTCACTTTATCCTCAAAAACTTCTTAGAGATGAGTCAACATATAAAAGCATCCATATCCTAATGATGTATCCACAAATCACATGAAATTAATGATGGAATTATTATGTAAACATTAAATTCATATTACATGAGTCTCTTGTAATCATCTTTCACACTCTCACTTCTAAAGGTGGCTTAATAGGTAATGGGGACTCTAGAACTTAGAATTTACTATATCATACTACTTTGCAAAAGCACCTATACTACTCTTGGAAATTAATACTAGATAGGACATATTGTTTTTCCAATTTTTATGGTAGTTTATTTTTTTAATTAATTTCCATTGTTTAATAAAATTAAAATATTAGCAGATAAGTAAGTTAATCTTGATTATTGGTTAGAAATTACTGATTAAATCATTAAATGTATCCCACTATTTTAACAAACCCTAATAAATCTCCCTAATAGTCTTTAAATACTTAGTTGATAGAGTATTTAAGTGTATATGATCCTTATAACCAATCCTCATAGCCTAATATATGGACACACCACAACTCGGAGAGTTTTAATGTAGGAGTATGATTGACCAACCACATTAACTCACGATTCCTTAAATTTTTTAAAGAAGTCCTAGCTTCTAGAAATCATAAACATGATTTAATCAAAAATTCCACTATAAATATGCAAAAATATAGCTATGTATACTTATTTATTTCCATATTCAGTTAATTAAACTCATCTCTCTCATAATTACACCCTGGTAGTAGGAGGCACCCTCAACTAGGGATGATGAGCACCGCATACAATAAGTTTTTTTAATTCAAATGATTGATGTTGCAACGACTTAATATTTATTTTATGGTTTTTTTATTGATTAAATGAATTAATTTTGTAACATCTTTTAACCCCCTTTTAGGTACTTCTTGACTCTCTTTTTTATCCCCTTTTTTTTTGGTTCATTTGGGCCTTTTGGGGATATATATCTTTTTTTCAGGAAAATGACCTAAATTTTTGGGATGTTTGTTAGTTTGAATTATGGATGTCTAGGTATAAATGTGTTAAAATATTTGTATGGTTTCAAGTTTTTTATTGGATTTTACAATAGGGGTCTTATTTGGTAATACCTATAAGAGATACTTACACTGTAAATGCCTAGATTATGGTGTAAGTTAGCACTGGGCATAAGTCGTGGAAGCGCTCTAGGTCATAAAACCTTTTAGGTCATAAAATGGTTTTACACCATAAAACTCATTATTATTATTTAAATTAATTGATTTGGGTAAAATTAACCTGATTTAACATTTTTTTGGGGTATATGGTTTATGGTAAATTTACAGTTTAAGATTTAGGATTACATTACAAACCCCTCATATCCAATGGGTTTTATTCACCACCCACATAACAACCTTATATTTCACAGTTCATATATATCCCTCAAGACCTAGTTACTCCTAGGAATTTTTTATTCTTTATCCCACCTCTAGATATCTTTTCTTTGATCATTTTATCATTGGTGTGGTTGGGTGTCTTCCTCCAGGTACGTGTGATCTCCTCTATCCTTATTTAGCTTTGTTGATCTTGGTTTGGCAGTAGCACGTGCTACAATTTTTCATGGGTCTAATAACTAATATGAAATATTAATTAATCCTTTTCAATTTTCCACCATGCCTTGTATTTTTGAGGTTGATCTTCTTATTTCCAATCTCCATTATCAAAGACGATTAGGTTTCCTCTATTCTTAAGGTAAGTGTCTCTATACAAGGGGTTAATTCTTGAATTGTTGTATCTTCTTGTCAATTATTTCTGGTTTTTCAATTAAAATACATTATTAAACATTGGAATGGTTTTTTTGGATGATATTTATGTTTTAAAATGACTTCTATTTAACAATATATTTTCACACACCAAGTGTTTGATTAAATGCTTTAAATGGTGGTTTTGGTTCTGAAATGGGTCTTCAAGGATGATAGTAGAAAGGAGTTGATGTGAAAATGTTTTAATAAATGTGAACATAGTTTTCAAATGTGTAACACCCTTATATTTTATGAAATATTTTTTTCAAGTAAATTTAATTTTTTACGATAGATTCTGTTACATGCAACACTGAGTTTTAATGAACTATGATCTATTATTAATATTATTATTTAAACAAGATTATTATAACCTAGCCATTTAAATTTTTAGTATGAATAGGAACAAACACTTTTAAAATATAAATTATAGTGGTTTTTTATAAATAAAATATATTGATAAAAAAGTAATTAATTTTTATTAAAGTCTTTATATGATTCAAAGATATTATTTTCTCAAAAAAATGATTTTTATTCATTTTTGTAAAAAAAATAATAAAATTTATTTTCAAAAAATTTAAAAAATTTATTTTAAAAAATAAAATTCATTTTTTAAATCTACACTTTAAAATTATCTTTGAGTTAATTTTTGAGAATTTTCTTAAAAGATTAATTTTTTGATGAATAATAAAAAATATATATTTTTACTAAAAAAAACATTTTTTAAATCATTTATAAGATCCATTTAAAGAACCATAAATTCTGTGGAAATTTTTTTCTTAAATTCATGCGATTTTTACGAGTCCGTGAAAATTTACGGCACTTGATTTCGAGGCCCGGTGTGCCCGGAATCAAGTTCTGAAGTTTTGTTTGGGTATGTTCAGTAAAAGTATGAGAGGGATTTTATAATTTTTGAACCAGTGCTTGGAACTGAAATTTGAGGGCACCGTTGAACTTGCAGCATCAGTGATTTCTTAGTGAGATCTTCACCGTAGTTGCGTTCTAACAAGAATGGAAGTTAGATTTGGGGGTTTCTAATTTAATTAAATAAAAATAATGTGTTGACTTTATTTTTATTTCTTGGTGGTTAAAATCTCCAAGAGGAGGTTAGTGGTGGGGCACACCCGCACAAAACCTCCCTTGGGAGGATATGTTGGTGGGGACCACATGGGGGTTGTAACTCCTTGGAACCCCCAATTAAGTGGTGAAACCCTTGAACTTTCCCTACCATTTAATTACACCAACCCTCTCTATTAATTAATTGAATTTAATCACTCAATTAATTAAACCCCCCTTTTTGAATTCCATGCCAACAAATTAATAGGATTTCTTAATATATTGATTTGTTGGGCGTTGGTCTTTTTGGGAGAGCTTGGAAAGGAGAATTGAGGAGGAGAAGAGTTCTCCACCAAAGAACGACGAACACCTACATCAATCTTCAACCGTGCCAAAAGAAAAAGAGTCGATCGTGAAGAATTTCATTCTCAACTTCGTCACCTCTGAACGCTCATCCGCCAATGATGGACATCCTCTTCCTTTTCCGACATTGACAAATCGACACTGCCTTTCCGTGAATTCGTCAATGATCATCATCATACGAGTTAAGGGATTTGAGTACAATTTATTCCCATTCTTCATCGTTCAATTTATGGTTTGAGAATTTCCAATTGATATCACTATAATGAGGAGGGATTGGTCCGCACGAACACGGCCGACCCTCCCCCTTCGTTCTATCCCATTTGTTAACGACGGTGGTGGTGCAACGGCGCCACCAGAAGGGAGGACCGCGGTGGAGCATCGGCGGCTGGAAAAAAGTCATCCACGAGAGGAACCAACAGCGCAAGGGCCGCCGGGTGGCCGAAGGAGCTCGGCGTCACCGCACCGCGCGGAGAACCTGGTCGTGGCCAGGTAGGTCGCGACAGTGACGTAGGGGCGCAGTGTCGTCGCACCGCGCTGGAGGAAGGAGTCATGGCCACCTAGGCCGCAGTGGTCGGAGGGGCTGGACGCGGCGTCGTCACACCACACCGGAGAAGAACCACAGCCAGAGGCCGCAATGGATGGAGGAGGGTGGCCGGCTGATCCGATCATCTGTAGGCGCACCATAGGCGGGACCCTTCAGGTCCCACGATCACCGGGCCAGCGCCACCCACCGGCCGTTACAGGGAGACGGGGGGGGGGGGGGGGGGGGGGGGGCTGACCACCCCCCTTCCCCCTTCACTTGGTCAGGGTGGGCCCCATGAGGAGCGTCCACCACTGGCTTCGGCTAGTAGTCCGCTTACCAGCCACACGGGCCGCGCCACCTGTTGGTCGGGCCGCCGCGCAGGTCGGGCCACCGCCCGGGCCGGGCCTGTTTTCAGCGGGTCGGGTCGGACCTCGATCTAGATCCGAACCCGGGTTAGGTCAACCCGAACCGGTTTGGGTCAGCCCAGTCCGGGTCGGGTCTATTCGGGTCGGTCCGGCTGGGCCGGGCCGGACCCGGACCCAATTTGACCCATTTCACCTTTTCGCCCATATCTTGGGCTACGAGTGCTCGATCGACAAACTATCTACAGAAACATAAATCTTAGAGAAAGAAGGTTATTTTGGAATACCCTACTTGAGGTTTGGATGTATTTGGGGTATGGACGGGTTGTATTGAACCTAAATCCAACCGGGCCCTTGTAGTAGAAACGCCAATAACTCACTGATCGGGAATCTGATTGATGCTCCATTAGTCGCATTGGGTTCTGTATGATGAGACAGAACTACATGATACCTCAACTCGAGAATCTATGGTATTTGATGTATCGACACTTGGATCGAGGAGAAAACCCACCCGGAATCGAGCATGCTGTGTGCGGGAACCCTATGGCTGGCTGCAACTGAGATGATATGATTCTACGTGGACCTACTACTGTACCAGGATCCTCTGTGGGTTCGACAACGATGATACTGTACCTGGATCCTCCGTGGGTTTGATAGTGATGGTACTGGACTAGGATCCTCCGTGGGTTCAACAGCGATGACTTCTGTACCGAGATCCTTCGTGGGTTCGATAGCACCGATACTGTTCCAAGATCCTACATTGGTTCGATAGAGGAGATGATTCAGTGGGTACATCTAATCATCTTTAACCCTTTACATGAGTTTTATACCTATGTGAGCTGATTCTAGCCTTTTAGTTGTTATCATCGAGATGATTGACTTTACTTCCATTGTGGAATGGGTTGTGCTTGGGCTCAAGTGTTGGAGTCAGACTGTGATTGGTAACTTAGTTATATGTATGGGAATATACCTAAGTAGGGATGGTTGATACTTTGTGATTGTATCTTACTACTTTGGTTTATCCTTAGTGGATTCTGGGAGACCATATGGGGTCTCGAGGTCCCTTACTGAGTATTGTTTTACTCACCCCTGCACCGGCTTCGCCCGCACCTTGTTGTGTTCTGTGCAGATGACGATCAGTAGTGATCAAGGATGAGGGTGATGGACAGGAGGCGGATTGTAGATGGAATAATTGGGACGTACCTCAGGGACGAGTTATTCGAGATCTATACCTACCCTTCAAGTAGGATTCCCCAGTGGATGGTCTAGGAGTTGTTTTCCCTATTTACTTGTACTTGTACTTGTTATTCAGTTGGGTTTGTATACTGGCCCACTTACTTTTAGCACACCTTTCTTTTCTATATTAGTACTTGTTGCTTCTACTGCTTGTGTTCAAATTGTGTGTGTTACTGGTTTAAAGGCAATGCCTTCCATTTTTATCAGGGGTTCTCCTTTGGTGCTGGTCGCCAGCCCCTGGCCTATGGAAGGCGGGCTTGGGGTAGTCATGGCATGGGCCCCAAGGATGGGTCATGACAAATTGGTATCAGAGGAGTTGGTTCTACCGTATAAATTCGACTCTGATTCTTTTAATGGAAATAGTGTTAAGTGTTTTGGGTGTGGTTATCAGTTTAGGGAAACCGGTGTTGGTGCGGCGGCCGACCTATCCATACATTAGGACTCTGACTTCTGACTTCCCACTTAGTGCACGAAAACACTGATTGCGTGTGTGTTTCCTTTGAAAATTTTTCTTCATGATTACTTTTTTGCAGCTCACCAGGTATATTTTTTTGACCTTGGCGCACCTATTTCTTTTCAGGATGGCCCCACGTAGGCAGCCAGCCAGGGTTCCGAGTTTTGTACGAGATGGTAGCCCACCGAGCGATGAGGCCTCGGTCCAGGGCCCCATCATAGCGGAGGTACCAGCGGTACCACTACCCGCTGGGCCACTGATACCACTAGCTCCAGTAGTAGAGAGTTCACGCCATCTGAGTGTGTTTCACGAGTTCCATCACTAGAGGCCACCAAGGTTCATGGGAGAGACGGACCCACAGGCAGTTGAGGATTGGCTAGAGGCTGTTGTGAGAGTTTTCAGATTGGTAGGGGCACCAGCTGACCACATGGTGATCCTTTCCGCGAGTCTCCTATTGGAAGCAATAGGCAGATGGTGGTGCCTGATGGTCTAGGTGCATGAAGAGGAATCACTACTCTGGGAAGACTTCGAGAGCCTCTTCCGATCAAAGTTTGTTCTAGACACCCTTCATGCGGTGTGGATTCAGAAGCTGCTTCATCTGCAACAGGACAGCATGACGGTGGCACAGTACTCAGTGAGGTTTACCGACCTCTCGCGATACTCCACAGATATGGTGCGGGACCCATTTTTCAGGGCCCGAACCTTCGTGCAGGGACTCATACATGAGATCAGGGCTTTGATGATCTCCCTCAGCATTCCGATGCAGGCATGGGTGCTGGAGGGATCCCTTCTTGTGGAGAGTTTTATAGTAGAGTATTAACTAGCAGTGAGACCCACCACAGGGTGACACGTAGTTGAGTCTTCTGCAGCCGGTAGTAGACAGATGTCATAGAGGTCCAAGCAGACCAGGCCATCAGGTGGGCAACCCCAGGATACAGGTTTGGTTGTGCGGGGAACACGATATAGAGTCGGCCATATGAGGAGCAGTCAGTGTTATGCATGTGGTGGGTAGGGTCACATGGCTCGTGATTGCCCGACCTGCCATGCAGATGATCAGTAGATAGTAGAGGGACCTACCAGGTAGAGGCATAGGTTTGACCATGGTGGTCCACTAGGAGCAAGAGGACGTGGTAGAGGAGCTGGCCGAGCAGCAGGTGGTGGAAGACGTTTCGAGGTCCTACCACCACCACCGCCAGGAGGTCCACCCTGACCACAGGGGTATGGTGGATAGGGGTGGGCTCAGCTCCAGGTAGTCGAGGCCTATGACCACGGAACACCTGAGATGATTTGAGGTACTATCTGTGTCTACTCCACCCTTGTTGCAGTACTTATAGACACAGGTGCGAGTCATTCTTTTATTGTCGCTGCCCTCATTCGGATCTCGGAGATTCTGACAGAGTCGTTGGCTCAATCCTTATGGATAGAGACTCCTACGAGAGCAAACTCGATGATTACGCACTGGTGCCGGCAGTGTGAGATTACTCTAGGAGGCGAGAGCTTCGACTGGGATCTCCTTGTAGCGACATCGAGGCCTTACGACGTCATCTTGGGTATGGACTAGTTATTCGTAGTTCATGCTCAGATTTACTTCATTAGGAAAAAAGTGTGGTGTGTCCGCGAGTATGGGATGAGGTTTACCTTTACCAGCAATAAGGGAGCCTTTGCAGTGCAGGATGGACTTACCCAGAGGAGGGGGCATCCAATCACACATCAGTTGTCTAGCCTCATTCTCGGAGCAGTGGATGTGCGAAGCCCGAGTTTTTTTGTTGTGGTAAATCAGTACGTGGATATCTTCCCTGATGAAGTTCCAAGACTACCTTATCATAGAGAGGTATACTTTTAAATTGACTTGTACCCTGGTATGACACCGATATCCACTCCATCATATCGGATGGCTTATGCGGAGCTTCGTGAGCTGCAGGTATAGATGGAGGACTTGCAGGGGAAGGGATTTATCTGACCCAATGTTTCACCCTGGGCATCCTCGATTTTGTTCACCAAGAAGGCAGATGGGAGCTTGCATCTGTGTGTTGATTATCGGCACCTAAAACAGGTAACTGTGAAGAACAAGTACCCACTCCTGAGTATTGATGACCTCTTTGATCAGCTTAAGGGAGCACATTGGTTCTCAAAGGTAGATCTTCAGTCGGGCTATCACCATCTCAGAGTACAAGATGAGGATGTGTAGAAGATGGCCTTCAAATGCCGGTATGGCCACTATGAGTTCTTGGTTATGCCATTCGGCATAACCAACACACCAGCAGTGTTCATGGGACTCATGAACAGGATCTTTCAGCCATACCTTGATCACTTTGTGGTAGTATTTATTGATGACATTCTAATCTACTTAGATACCGAGGAGGATCATGCCTACCATTTGCGAGTAGTACTAGACACACTTCAAGAGAAATAGATTTATGGTAAGATCTTGAAGTGATAGTTCTAGATCTGAGAGGTACACTTTCTAGGACATGTCATCTCAGAGGCTGGAGTTGCAGTGGATCCAGTGAAGATCGAGGAGGTACTTTCTTGGGAGCCACCCACGAGTGTGGCGGAGGTATGGAGTTTTCTGGGAATGGCTGGGTACTATTAGAGATTTGTGCCAGACTTCTCTAGAGTTGCAGCACCACTTTCAGCATTGATGAAGAATGGGAAACCCTTCGTGTGGTCAGAGGGATGCTAGAAGAGTTTTCAAGAGCTCAGGAAGAGGCTGACTAGTGCACCCATCTTGAGGCTACCGGAGGAGGGCGTTGGGTACATAGTCTATTACAATGCATCAGGGACCGGGCTCAGATGCATCCTGATTCAGGAGTGATTAGTGATAGTATATGGTTCTCTTTAGCTGATACAACACGAGCAGAACTACACTACCCATGACCTGGAGTTAGTAGTAGTGGTCTTCACCTTGAAGATGTGGTGGCACTATCTGATGGGCGAGCATTTTACAGTCTACTCTGACCACCAGAGTCTTATGTACATCTTCTCGCAGAAGGACCTAAACCTGAGACAGTGTCATTGGCTTGAGTTCCTCCAGGACTATGACTTTGAGATAGTCTATACTTCTAGGAAGGGGAACGTTGTAGCATATTCTCTCAGTAGTAGATCAGGAATTCAGCTGCTAGGAGAGGCGACAAAGCAGCTGGCCGCGTTGCAGTTATCCTTTGTGGATCGAGATGGAGCAGCCTTTCTTTAGTCTCTTACAGTCACACCTCCACTTATTCAGAGAGTCATGGAGGCACAGTGTGGGGATGTTGACTGCGAGGCTCTATGTGCACAGATATCCACAGTGCAGGAACCTGATGGATTTTATGTAGGTGGGGAGTATGTCATTCTCTTCAAAGGACGTACTATGGTACCAGTAGCACTTAAGGAGGAAGTGTTGGGGGAGTTCCACACATCTCCTCTAGTGGGACATCCAGGTGTGGTGAATATGTATGAGGACCTCTGAAGACAGCACTGGTGGCCAGGTATGAAGAAGGCAATAGCAGAGTTTGTCTCACGATGCCTCACTTGTCAAAAAGTGAAGGTGGAGCACCAGGTTCCAGCAGGTTTAGTTCATCCCTTAGAGGTCTCAGAGTGGAAGTGGGATGGGATATCCATGGATTTCTTGAAGGGACTTCCACGTACATCCAGAGGAAACGGCTCTATATGGGTGATCATTGACCAACTCACCAAGTTGGCCCACTTCCTACTGATCAGAGAGCAGGGCTCAGTAGAGAGCTTGGGATGCCTCTACGTACGGAAGTTCATACAGCTTCATGGTGTTCCATCAATGATCGTCTCCGATTGAGATGCTCGTTTCACTTCCCGGATATGGAAGGGGTTGTAGGAGGCTTTCAGGACGCAGCTTCGCTTGAGCACCGCCTTCCATCCTCAGACAGATGGTCAAAATGAGAGGACCATTCAGACTCTCGAAGACATTCTTTGTGCATGCATCCTCGACTTCGGTCGTAGCTGGGAGGATCACTTACCCTTGGTAGAGTTTGCGTACAAAAACAATTACCACTCAACCATCAGGATGGAACCTTTCGAGGAACTATACGGTCGACCTTGTAGATCGCCTCTGTGCTGGATTAACCCAGGGGAGTCATCACTCATGGGACCAGAGATGGTGCAGGCTATGACGGAGAAGGTGCAGATCATCTAGGAGCGGATGAAGACTATACAGAGCAAGAAGAATTCCTATGCTGATAGGAAATGGAGACCTCTGGAGTTCGAGGATGGCGACCACGTCTTTCTATGGGTCTCACCATGACGAGGTCTACGGCAATTTGGCAGAGGCAGCAAGTTATCTTCGCAATTCATCGGACCTTTCCAGGTCCTCAGTAGAGTAGGCGAGGTGGATTACCGATTAGCTCTTCCAACTCAGTTGCACTGGGTGCACGACGTCTTCCACATATATTAGTTGAGGAGATACGTGCATGACCCTTCCCACATCATCGACCACAGGGAGCTAGACATTGATGATAGGGCGAATTTCACAGAGGTTCCAGTGGAGATTGAGGATCAACAGGATTAGGTCCTACGTGGATAGTGAATACCTCTAGTGTGCGTTCATTGGCAGCACAGGAACTTCCAGGAGAGCACATGGGAGCAGGAGGCTTATATGTGTGCTCAGTACCCCCCATTTGTTCCCTTAGTTCGATTTGTAGCTTACGGGGACATAATTCCCTGAGGTGGGGAGAATGTAAAGACCCGAAAATTTCATAGAAATTTTTTTCTTAAATTCATGGGATTTTTACGAGTCCGCAAAAATTTACGGCGCTTGATTACGAGGCCCGGTGTGCCCAGAATCAGGTTCTGATGTTTTTTTCGGGTACGTTCAGTAAACGTGCGATAGGGATTTTTTAATTTTTGAACCGGTGCTCAGAACTTAAATCTGAGGGCAAAGTTGAACTCATAGCGTCAGTGATTGCTTAGTGATACCTTCACCGCAGTTGTGTTCTAACGAGAATGGAAGTTAGATTTTGGGGTTTCTAATTTAATTAAATAAAAATAATGTGTTAACTTTATTTTTATTTCTTGGTGGTTAAAATCTCCAAGAGGAGGTTAGTGGTGGGGCCCACCCTCACATAACCTCCCTTGGAAGGATATCTTGGTGGGGACCACCCAGGGGTTGTAACTCCTTGGAACCCCCAATTAAGTGGTGAAACCCTTGAAATTTCCCCACCATTTAATTACACCAACTCTCTCTATTAATTAATTAAATTTAATCACTCAATTAATTAAACCCCCCTTTTTGAATTCTATGCCAAAAAATTAATAGGATTCCTTAATCTATTGATTTGTTGGGCGTCGGTATTTTTGGGAGAGCTTTGAAAGAAGAATTGAGGAGGAGAAGTGTTCTCCACTGAAGAACGATGAACACCTACATCGATCATCAATCGTGCCAAAAGAAAAAGAGTCGACCGCGAAGAACGCCATTCTCGACTTCGTCACCTCCAAACACTCATCTGTAAATGATGGATATCCTCTTCCTTTTACAACATTGATGAATCGAATCCGCCTTTCTAAAACCTTTTCAATGATCATCGTCATACAAGGTAGGTGATTTGAGTAGAATTTATTCCCGTTCTTCATCGTTCAATTTATGGTTTTAGAATTTCTGATTCATATCACCATAATGAGGATGGATCGGTCCGCACGAACATGGCCTGACCCTCCCCCTTCATTCTATCTCATTTGTTGATGATGGTGGTGGCACTACGTTGCCACCGGAAGGGAGGACCTCAGTGGAGCATCGTCAGCCGGTGACGGGCCGGCCGCAAGAGGAACTGGCAGTGCAAGGGCCGCCGGGTCGCCGGAGGAGCGTGGCACCATTGCGCCGTGTGAAGAACCAGGCCGCGGCTAGGTGGGCCATGGCGGTACTGGAGGCGCGCGGTGCCGTCACACTGTGCCAGAGGAAAAAAGCTGTGTCCATGTAGGCCGCGGTGATCGGACGGGCTGGGTGCGGCGTCGTCGCACCGCACCGGAGAAGAAACACAGCCAAAGGTCGTGGTGGACAGAGGAGGGCGGCCGGTTGAGCCAGCCGCCGGCGGTCACACCACGGGTGGGACCCTTCGGGTCCTGTGGTCATGGGGCTAGCGCCACGTGCCGGCCGTTACAGGGAGACGGGGGGCGCTGACCACCCCCCCCCCCCCCCCCCCTCGCTTGGTCAGAGCGGGCCCAGCGAGGTGCAACCACCGCTGGCTTCGGCTGGCAGTCTTCCTCCCAGCCATGCGGGCCATGCCACCCATGGGTCAGGCCGCCGCGCAGGTCGGGCCTTCCGTCGCGGGCCAGGCCACCGCCCGGGTCAGGCCGACGCACGGGCCGATCCGGTTTCTGGTAGGCCGGATCGGACCCTGATCTGGATCCAGACCTGGGTCAGGTCGACCCGAACCAGGTCGGGTCGGTCTGGCTGGGTCGGACCGGACCCGGACCCCGTTTGACCCATTTGACCTTTTCGCCCATATCTTAGCCTACGGGTGTTTGATCGATGAACCATCTACGGAAACGGAATGCTTAGTAAAATACAATTCTTTTGGCATACCCCACTTGAGGTTTGGATGTAGTTGGGATACGGTCGGGTTGGATTGAACCTAAATCCAACCAAGCCCTTGGAGCAGAAATGCCAATAACTCACAGACCGGGCGTCCGATTGATGCGTCGTCAGTCACGTTGGCTTCCTTATAATGATTCAAAACTATAGGATACATCAACTTGAGACTTCATGGTGGTGGATTTTTCTACACTTGGCTCGAGAAGCGGACCCTCCTGGAATCGAGCATTCTGTGTGCGGGAACCCTATGGCTGGCTGTGACTGAGATGATAGGATTCTACGTGGACCTACTACTATACTAGGATCCTCCGTGGGTTCGACAGTAACGATACTGTACCAGGATATTTTGTGGATTTGACAGTGATGGTACTGGACCAGAATCCTTTGTGGGTTCGACAGCGATGACTTCTATACCGGGATCCTCTGTGGGTTCGACAGCGCTGATACTGTTCCAGGATCCTACTTGGGTTCAACAGAGGAGATGATTCAGTGGCTATATCTAATCATCTCTACACCTCTACATGTGATGTATACCTGTGTGAGCTGATTCTTGACTTTCAAATGTTATCATCGAGATGATTTACTTTACTTCATTTGTGGAATGGGTTGTGCTTGGGCTTGAGTGTTGGAGTCGAACTATGATTGGTAACTTAGGTATATGTATGAGCATATACCTAAGTAGGGATGGTTGATAATTCGTTCTTGTATCTTGCTACTATGTTTTATCCTTAGTGGATTCTGGGAGACCATCAGGGGTCTCGAGTTCCCTTACTGAGTATTGTTATACTCACCCCTGCACGGGCTTCGCTCGCACCTTGTTTTGTTCAATATAGACGATGGTCAGCAGTGATCGAGGTTAAGGGTGACTGACAGGAGGCTGCTTGTAGCTGGACTAGATGAGACATACCTCAGGGAAAAGTTTTTCAAGATCTGTACCTACTCTTCTGGTAGGATTCCCCGGTGGGCGATCTAGGATCTGTTTTCCCTATTTACTTGTACTTGTACTTGTTGTTCAGTTGGGTTTGTATACTGGCCCACTTACTTTCACCACACCTTTCTTTTCTATATTAGTACTTGTTGCTTCTACTACTTGTGTTCAGACTGTGTGTGTTATAGGTTTAAAGGAAATTACTTCCCTTTTTATCAGGGGTTCACCTTTGGTGCTATTCGCCAGCCCCTGGCTTATGGAAGGCGGGCTTGGGGTAGTCACGACACGGGCCTTGAGGACGAGTCGTGACACTTGATTTTACTTTAATATGGTTTTAAAAGTAATATTATTTTAATTATTTATTTATTAATCCAATTTATGTCATTAGAATTAATTTCATGTTGAATTTTGATATTATAACTTTCTATAGTTTTCAAAATTTTCTCTTTCGACAACCAATTTTTCGTCACATATATAGGTTTAATTTTAAATTAATTTTTTACAATTATGTGAATTTAATTTATAAAAATGGATTCCATATTTTAAATTATCAAAATAAATATTATATAAAAAGTTTAACTTTATTTTGGGTCAAAATTAATAGTAAAAACAATAAAAAATAATTACAGCAGTTAAGGTTAAATCAGGTTTACCGGGTGGTTAAACTAAAACAATAAGAGTAAAAATGACCTATAAAATTGTAAAACACCCCTTATGTGGAAATATTTAGAACTTATCACCTCTAAGGTTCTATAATGATCCATTTTTTTCTTTATTACATGTGAAAAACATGGGTACGCTTTATTCTTTTCAAAAATTCCAAGTGTGTCCTCTCCCCCCACTTATAAAAGGCCACACCCTATCCGCTCCTCTTCACACTTAAAAAACTTTTTGTTTCAGATAATAACTAAAAAACCCATGAATTAATTCCCTCCAAACATCCTATAGGAATTATTTTTGTTATGAAACCCTCTTAAGAAGTATTTAGGTATAAACCTAAAGAGGTTCTCTGAAGAAGAGGTAAAATTCGTAAACCTGTGATTTTGTTTTATTTCATATTCCACCTTATTCAAATCATATTAAACTAAGTTAATATAATAATAACAGTATATAAAATATTATTAGATTTTATTATTTTAATGTTGTGACCTACATATATCTCCCCTTCCATCAAATGGGAAACGAAATCATCGATCGTGTGTACGATAGACTACCGCCTTGCAAACTAATATAGTTTGTTTCCCATAACTAACTCTCACAGATAGATATAATGATGTATTAAATTTTTATATATTATATTTATAACATAATTATACCTATGAAATTATTATATCACATATAACTTCTTACTTTTTATTCTTTTGGGGATATGATAATGTCGCTCATGTGTACGGTAGACTACCGCCTTGTGAAAGGATATAACTCATTTTTCACTTACACTTTACATGGAAGGTAATGAGAATGAATTTAATAAATATATGTGATATAAATGAAATCATAATTATTATATAAATGTTATATATTATTTAATTTCATTTAATTTTATCCTTCAATAAAATGGAAACAACATTCAAGTGTACGTACGGCCTACCGTCTCCATGAACAGTGTAATTCATTTTATTTCTATAACTTTAATGGATTACTCTCAATGATTATATAATTAATATATATTATATTTATATCATTTTAAAAAAAATTATATGATTTAACCATGATAAAAATTAAATTAATGAAGATATAAAATCAAAATATATACGAAATTATTACCCGAAATGTAATTTTATCAAGGAATTACTAATAAAAGGTAATAAAAAGTCATAATTAAATCATATTTGGTATTATTTATATAATTAATATTATAAAATATATTTATAATAAACATATATTTATTATACCAAAGTTTTTAACATGTATGAAGGAAGACTATACTTAAGATAAGGTATTTTTTTCTCAATTTTTCTTCTTTGGGATAAACATTATGTTATGAACCAATATTTTTTAATGAGGTGTATATATATCACCATTGAAATATATTATCCTGAATTTATTCATTATAATTCTACTTAAATTTTTATTTAATTTTATTCTTTCATGGGGATTACAATTCAATGTTACCAATGTGGTAAGGGTTTTATGATTCAATCTCAACATTTATTAGGATTGTTTATATTTATGCTTCCAATGATGAAATAGTATGATATATATCTCAAGAAACTTATGAATTTTATTTAACTTTGGTTATTTAATAAAAATACATGTGTTCTATTCATTTTCCTCTCTTTATTTACTCAAGAGTTCAAAAGAATGTTTTTAATAAAAAATGATTTTGTTTCGCTCTTTGGTCAAAAACCATTTTTATTACATATCCATGTTTTATAAAAAAAGTTCTAAAGAACGTTTTTAATACTCTCTAAAGATTTTTTAAATTAATTTTTACCATATTTTAAATTTATAAAAAATGTTTTAAAATGAATCTTCGTGTCTTTTTTTAAATAATGCTCATTTTGATTTTACCAAAAACATGAAAGAAATATATATTTTAACATGTACAACATGAACAGAATTTCCCACCATCATGACCACATAATGTTTTAAATATTCCATTATAAGTTTTAAAATTTATTTTAAAATAAAATTATTTCCAAAATATTTTAGGAACTTTTAATTTTAAAAAGGTTATTTTCAAAGAAAGGTTATTTTCCTCAATAAATATTCCAAATGATCTTTCAAAATGATTTTCCATATATGATGACATCCTTTGATGTTACTTATGATTTATTAGGGATATGAACCAAGGATACCATTCTTATTATTTCTATGAATGGTTTATTTTTATGGTGATAAGATGTTTATGAAACCTATTTTTCTTCCATAGGTTATACCATGATAAATTACTTATGAAACTCGCTTCTTTTTTCATGGGTTGTGCTTTGATTAAATGATGAAATGATTATGAAACCTATTTATTTTAAATAGGTTATGTTATGATAAAATTTTTATGAAACCCATTTATTTTCATGGGTTCTGATATGATGAATGTTTTGTGGTCTTGTGACACTCATATGTATTATTTTCGTTATGAGATGGGTGAGACTTATATCTCCCTCCAAGGAAAAGGGTAATGATTGAAATCTCATGAGACAAACAGGACTATAATAGGGAGTGAACCCAGTTCAGTAAAGGGCTTTATCCACTATGATAGTCTTGGGAGTGAACCTTGACTACAACAATGGTTTGGGGATTAATCTCATTCCACTATAATATACTTTAAAATGATCCTTGACTACTATGGAAATGTTTTATATACTTATGTGTATGCCACAAATCTATATCTTATACCAATTTTATGATATCATGGATTATTTTATTTGGATCTTTTATGATTTATGTCTTATTGAATTCTAATATTTATGATATGACTCAATTTTACGATCTATGATATGTAGGGTATAGTTTTAAAATGTTATTATCATGTTCTTATACCCTTATGCTCATGTTATTATTATGTGATCATTGATATCTCCCTTGATTACCCTTACTAAGAATCTAAGCTCACCCTTTCTTATGTTTCATTTCCCTGAGATATGATGAATGGTATTATGTATGATATGTCTAAAAAGTTTGGTAGTTATGGAGAACTTAGTGGAAATGACTTAGCTCACTTATGAACCATTTTTTTATGTTTCCAAGTTTACAAAGGCACTAGACCTAAAAAATTCAAGCATGGATTGTTATGTTATGTAATAAATATTCATCTATTAATATGTAATATTTATGTATGAGAAGTTTTGGTCTTTACAGTTGGTGTCAGAGAAAATATTTAGTTAACCTTTGTAAAATAGGATGAGAAAACATTAGTGATATCCCTAGGGATATGTCTAAGTATGTTTATAGGGATATTTGTAAGTATAAATATAAATATGAGTAAAAGTTTAGAAAAAATATCCTAGAATTTTGGTAAAGTATAGAGTGAATGGTTTCCAAGAAATTATAACCCTATTTGGATACGACAAGTGGATGTGGATCTAGAACATAGGTACCTAGGGGTAATAACTCTAAAAACAGTACATCGATATAGACTCAATATTCACCTATTATATAATAATGTGCCTTTCTACACACTAGGTTTGACACTCTTGGGGTATATTATTTGGAAATTCAGAAACTCTTTATGAACCATCATGAAGGATTTAAATAATGACTACGAATAACCTAGGTTATGCCTAAGGTTTCATATATTTAAAATAAGGTTTCATAATTTATACATCTTATAATAATTTTTTCATGATTATGTGGTTCCCTACTATGATTATTATTTCTTACACTATCCTTTTTTTTGTTTTATTCAATGGTTGGAACCTAGAGGAACTGTATTAATGCTAAGTGTGATAGATAATGTAATTATTTTTCTCCAAGGGAACCAAATGTTCTTAAATATGGAATGAAAAATATTTTTTATGCTCACATAACTTTCTCAATCTATGAATCATGTTGAACTTATAAATGAGAAAAGGAGGGAACAACATTCTGGTGAGTCCTTCATAAGGCAGCATTCACCTTCTTTCAGTGGTTTTACTAATCCATTAGTTTTTGAGCAATGGATCAGAACCATTGAAAATATATTTTATATTCTCTGGTATATGGATCATAAAAAAATTATTTTGGATACCTATCTTTTTTAAGGAAAAACATATCAATGGTTAAATATTATCAAGAATATGATCCATGGAATGGGATGAGTTTAAGAACTTATTTTTCAATAAGTACTTTCATTGTATTATTTGTGTGAAAATTTAGAATTTATTCCTTGAGTTAAATTATAAGGATGATGAATTTTTTGGTACCTATGAGCCGAATTTAACTAGACTTTCGAGGTATACTTCTGGTATTATCACCAAACCTGAAAGTAAGTTTGATTGATTCATAGTGGTTTAAAACCAAGTATCTAAAGTGTGTTGGACATAAGGGACATTAGTATATGTGAATAAATCATTCATTTTGAAATCAAGATAGAAATTAATATTGGGTTTACCCATCAATATCATGGTTTTGTTAAGAAAAGAATGATGGAATTCAAATGAAACTCTAAAAACCTTATAGAAGATAAGATAAGATTTCCTTCATGATTAAAGTATGGAAGGACATGGAGTAAATTATTTTAAGTGGACTGGTAAATGTTTTAAGTATGGGAAGGAAGGACATCGAGAAATTGATTATCAAAGTTATGGGAATAAGTTATTTAATGATACAAATAGAGAGAAAGATCTATATAATACAACACCCACACTCCAGTATTTCAAATACAAGGATTATGGGAATTATTCTAACTAGTACCCAAACCCAAAGGTTAATTATGATGATCGATGTCAACAACCCCTTAATCTGAGACACAAAGGGAAATATCATGTGGTCACTATTTATTATGAGGGGTGTGATAATGACATGGTGAAAGGTATAATTACCATCAACTCTAGAACTGCTAATGTCTTATTTGACTTTGTATCTACCAAATATTTTATATTTGAATAATTTACTAAGGTTATCAAAGTACCACCATAGTGATTAGATATTGAATTAGAATTGAAACCCCCTAATGGTATGATAATCATATCTTAAGTCTATGATTCTTCTTTGATAATTTTTTTTGGGAAATTTCTATCTATAAATTGTATTATTCTCCCTATGGTTGAATTTTATGTTATATTAGGAATGGATTGTCTTTCTATATATAAATTCTACATAAATTGTCAAGAAAGGTAAGTCACATTTGATATTCCAAACCAAATTATGATTGTCTATTAGTGTGACGGTAATTAATAACTACTGATGGATATCACATCCATTTTATGGGTATTTATTCCCATTCAGAAGGGGTGTTTATATTAGATGGTTGGGGAGAAACTCAACATCAATTATATTCTTATTATGTGATTATTTTTTGATTTATTTCCATAATAGTTTCTATTATTCCACTGAATCATGTAGTTGAGTTTTCAATGGAAATCATACCTAGTGTCTCACCAATTTCAAAGACTCTATATAGAATGACACCAATTGAAAAAGGATTCATTTGTCCAAGTGTGTTACCTTGGGGTGAACCTATTCTTTTTGTTAAGAAGAAATATGGATCGATGTAACTCTATATTGATTATCGAGAGTTGAAAAAGATCACAATTATGAAAATGTATCCTCTACCCCATATTATTGACTTGTTTGATCAAATTTACAAAGCTCAATAATTTTTAAAGATTGAACTTCATTCAGGATATCATTAATTGAGGTTAAAGAAGGGGGATATACCAAAGAATAAATTTCATACAAGGTATGGAAACTATGAGTATATAGTTATGTTATCAAATCTTACTAATTTCCCCCACAATATTCATGGATTTAATGAATATAAACTTTAGATATTACCTTGATCAATTTATGGTAGTATTTATAGATGGTATTCTTATCTATTCAAAGTTCAAATAAGAGCATGAAGATCACTTGATAATTGTACTAAAGAGCCTAAAGAAGGATAAACTGTATGAAAATTTTAAAAAAAGTTTCATTTATGTCTAAAAAACTTTCATTTTTGGGTCATATAATCTCAAGAGAGGGTATATCTATAGATCTACCAAAGATGAAGGCTATTGAACGTTGGCCCATACCAAACATGGTGATTGATATCCATAGTTTTCTTATTTTAGATGGATATTATTGATGGTTTGTACATAATTTCTTACAAATAGCTAATCCACTCCCCAAGTTAACTTGGAAGGAATCCAAGTTCCTCTGTACATATGAATGTGAGGGAAATTTCAAGGAACTAAAGAAAATATTTTTGAGTACACCTATAATTACATTACCCTACAGTGGAGAGGGGTTTTTAATATATAGTTATGTATCCAATAAGGTGTTGATATGAGTTATCATTTATAATGAAATGGTTATAACTTATGCCTCATGATAATTGAAAGTTCATGATAAAAATTATCCAACTCATGATTTGGAGTTAGATGCAGTATTTTTTTCATTGAATATCTTGAGGTATTATATTTACAGAGAAAAGTGTGATATATATATATTGATCACAAAATTATAAATTATATATTCACATGTAAGGTGTTTAATGAGCACTAGAGAAGATGTTTAGAGCTGATTAAATATTATTAATGCTCAACACATTACCACCTTGGGAAAGTGAACAAGATGGACGATGATTTGAGTTGAAAGGATTGTGATAGCTTATCCATGATGAGAATCACAAAAGATCCAATATTTATTTATTTTAAAATTATGGATCTTGAAATCTTTAAAGAAGGTTTAAAATCTTATCTTTATTAAATAAGTGTTCTACCATATATCCAAATGAAGATTAAAGAGGTGTAGAAGGAAGATGTAGATCTATAGAAGAATTATAGTGACCCAAAATTATCATCTATAGATATTACATAATTTTTTATGAATATTCATTACATTACATAAACACATTCCTAATGGACATAACATTTTAGTGTCTTTGAAAATATGGAAACGCAAATAATTGGTCCATAGGTATACTACATCATATCCCACTATGATCTTCATAACTAGCACCCTTCTCAAAAATATCATATGTGATGAATTTCTTCATAACCTGTGGAAAGAAAAAATAAGAAAGGGTAAGATAATATGCTCAGTAAGGGTAAACAAGGGATATATGTAAGAATAATATGAACATAATGGTATGAGAACATGAGAATAACATTTGAAAATCATGCCATCCATATCAAAGATCATAATCTTGAGTCATGTAATAAAGATTAGTAGTCCATAAGACATGAATCGTTTGAGAATCAAAGAAACATGAGACATGAGAGCATAACATTGGAATAATACATATATTTTTGGAATATACATAAGTATAGAAAATTATTTCTATCATAGTTAAGGATCACTACCAAGGTTGTCATAGTGGAAGGGGTTCACTCCCCAAACCATTATAGTAGTCAAGGTTTACTCTCAAGACCATCATAATGGAAAAAATCCCTTAATAAATCAGGTTTACTCCCCATTAGAGTACTTTTTATCTCATGAGATATAAATATTTACCCAATGCATTGTAGGGGTATATAGTTCCCATCCATATCATTATGAAAATCATACATACATGTGCCACAAGATCATCAAAAATTAATTATATCATGTCCCATGAAATGGAATGGGGTTTCATAAACATTTAATAATATCATAACCTATAGAAATGATATAGGTTTCATAATCATTTCATTATTTCATCATAACACAACCCTTTAAAAAATAAGCGTGTTTCATAATAATTTTATCATGGTATAACCCAAGGAAGAGAAATAGTTTTCATAAACATCGTGACATTATAAACATAAACTATTTAGATAAATAATAAGAATTTTATCCTTGAATATTATCCTAGTAAGGAATAGGTAACATCAATGGATGCCATATTATATGTAAAATGATTTTGAATGATCATTTAAAACATTTCCTGAGGAAAATATTCTTTCCAATTTGAAAAAAAAACTTTTTAAAACATAAAAAAATTTGAAAATATTTTTATTTGAAAATAACCTTGAAACATTATAAAGTAATATTCAAATAAAATAATTTTCATGATAAATGTAGGTTTCATTCATACCATATACATTAAAATAAAGATCTAGTTCACATTTTTGATAAAAGGAAAACATGAATTGTTTGGAAAACAATATGAAGATTATTTTCAGAAAAAATTGAAAAAAATTCAAACATGGGTATAATTAACGCTTAAAAATCATAGGATAATAATAAAACATTTTTTAAAACAATTTTAGAAATAAGGTTTTGGAATAAAAAGGATTTTATACCCAAGAGAGAAATAAATTGGAATTTTCTTAAAATAATTATCAATTATTTTAAGTACCAAAGAGTGGGGAAATGGTACTATTAATTGAAAATATCATGAATAAACAGATTAGAATAAAATTAATGAGTTTATTGATATATGGAACATAATATTTTATTATCGAAAACATAATCATAAATAATTTTAATAAATGATAAGTTTGTAACATAAAATCATTACCACTTTGGAAACTTTGAATCAAAATCCATATAAATGAATAACATAAAATGGAACTTAAAATATAATTAGGATAAATAAATTCATTATATTACATTTAAAAGGGGTTGTATATACACCTTGTGAAATAATATAGGTTCATAACACAACGTACGTTTCAATGAAGGGAAATTGAGACAAAAACCCTTACCTTAAGTCTTGACTTTAGTCGTACATGTTAATACTCCTGTATAATAAATATAAGTTTATTATACATATATTATAGAAAAATATTTATATATATAATATCATATATTAATTTTTATGACCTTTTATTTATGATTTATTAATAATTCCATGTTAAAGTTACGCTTCGGGTAATAACAGCTTTGTTTTTTGTATATGTTTTGATTTTTTTTGGTTCTCTTAATTTGATCATGATTTCATCATATTCAGAATTTTAACCTTGATATAAATATCATATATATTCATTATATATTTATTTATATTAATCCATGAAATTTAGTGGTATAAAATGAAATACACCATTCATGGAGATGGTAGGTCATACGTACGGATGAATATTATTTTAGATTTCATGTTGGATTGAAATAAAGAAAGGTAAATGATATATTATCATTAAAGAATCATTTTTATGTCATATATATGAAATTTTTTCATTAAACCAATCCTTATTACCTTCCATGTAAATCATTAATGAATCACATCGCTTCGCGAGGCGGTAGTCTGTTGTACACATGAGCGATGTTATCGTATTCCCACAAAATAGAGAGTATAAAGGTTGGTGTGATATAATATTCTCAAAATTATAATAATATCATAAATATCATATGTAAATAATAAATCCATCATTATTTCTAGCCTTTAAAGGTGGTAATAAAAAATTCCCTTGGTTCATGAGGTGGTAGTCCGCTATACACATGAATGATGATTCCGTAACCCATTTGATGGAAGTGAAGATGGTTGTAGCTCATACCCTTAACATAAAAAAATATCATTATATGGAATATACTGAAGATATTATATCATTATGGTATAATAATAATTTTAAGGATGCTTATGAAGAAATAAAACAAAAAATTCTCATTGATGAACATTGCCTCTTCTTTGGGCATCCACCTTAGGTTTGCACCAAAAGTCTTCCTATGATGGATTTGTATCCAAAATAAGGATTATAGGATGAGAGGATGAAAGTTGGGAATTTATTTGGTTATGTATTGTCTAAACCAAAAGTGTTTTAAGATTCTAATAAGAGAGGATATTGGTGTCCTTTTATAAGTAAGGTGAGTGGTACACATGTAATGTTTTGTAAAGAAAAAAGTGTACCCATGTTTTTATCATGCCACATGGTTAAAAAATGGACCATTCTAGATAATATAAGATATAAGGTATAAATTTTTACATAAAATGGGTGCTCTAAATGCTTTGGGTTATTTTTAACCCTTATCTTTTTAGTTTAACCCCCCCCCCGATAAACTCATTTTTACCTTAACCGCGATAAATAAGTTTTACTATTTTTACTATTCCTTTTGGTAAAAACATTAAGTTGAAATTATTAGATAATATAAATTATCTTGATTCCAAATATGGAATACATTTTTCCAAATTCCATTCACATAATTAGAAAATTTTAATTCAAAATTAATCCCATATACGTGATAAAAACATGTTTTTAAAAATAACAAATTTCAACAGTTTACAAAGTTTTTATATCAAAATTCAATATGAAATTGATTTAAATGATCTAAATTGGATTAATTTATGTATAATTGAAATAATTTTACATTAAATATAATTTAAACTATAATTTAACTTTATAAATAAATTAAATTAAATGGCAGTTTTCAATTAAAATTCAATTTTTTTTACTATTCATCAAAAAAATAAAGTTTTTAGAAAAATATTAAAAATTCACTATAAGATAATTTTTTCATGATGAGTTCAAAAAATGGAGTTTATTTTATCAAATTAATTTACTAAAAGTGTGAAAAATTAATTTTATTAATGTTCTCAAAAAGAAATAAAAGGTCTTTTTTAAAAATATTGTATTTTTGAAACATATAAAGACTTTACCGAAAATTAATTACTTTTTTTCAATATGTTTCCTTTTTATAAAAAATTTATAATTAATTTTTAAAAAATAAAAATTACTATTCATATGACTAAGTACTTCTATGTTATAATGGCTGCATTTAAATAACTATATTAATAATATATCAGGGTTTTGTTAAAATGTAGTGTCGTGTGTAACACAATCTAGCTCAATGTTACATGTAATGCAAGACTATATTGGTGTTACATGTAAAAAAAGATATTAAATAAATTTAATTTATTCAAAAAAATCATAAAAAATTTGGGTGTTACAAGAATCTTAGAAATTTTACTAAGTTTAACCTTGATTATAATGGAATTATAAGGTTCAAGAACCCATGTATGTGTTCCATCCATACCCGATTTGAAGAAGGATCTATTAAAAGAGGTTCTTAGTTCTTAATTATATATTTATACAATAAGTACAAAGATATATAGATATTTTAAATATTATTTATGGTGGGATGGAATGAAGAAATATATCGCAGAGTTCGTATCTAGGTGCTTGGTATGCCAGCAAGTTAAGGCCGAGAGACAAAATTCTAAAGGGATGTAACAACCATTACCCATACCAGAATGGAAATGGGAAAATATCACCATGTATTGTGTCTTTATACTCCCTAAATTTTCTAAGGGGAATAATGCTATATTATTTTTTTCGATCTCCTTACAAATTTAGTATACTTAATCACTATCATAGAATATTTCTATATGGATTAGATTTCCAAAATATACATTAAGGAGGTGTTAAGTTTTCATGGAGTACCAAATTAAATTGTATATGATCAGGATCCAAGGTTTACCTTGAAGTTATGGAAAAGTCTTAAGAAATCTATTGATAGAGAGTTGAGTTTTAACACTGTATATCATCCTCAAAAAGATAGCCAATATGATAGACAAATTCAAACCCAAGAGGATACTATAAGATATTTTTCTATGGATTTAAAAGGTGTTTAAGATCAACACCTTACTCTAGTTAATTTTTCATACAAAAATAGCTTTAGCTCAATAATTTAGATGGATCCTTATGAACCCTCTATGAAAAGAAGTGTAGAAATCCAAAGTACTGGGATTAAGTTGAAGAAAGAAAGCTATTGGGACCTGAGATAGCTAAATAAATGGTAGAGATGGTTGGATCCATTCAGAAATGCAAAATGGTAGCACAAAGTTGACAAAAAAGTTACATTGATAATCACCGACATGATATATAATTAAAAGTTGGTGAAAAGGTGTTTCAAATAATTTCTCCATAGAAGAAGGTTATGATATTTGGGAAGAAAGGGAAACTAAGCCCTAAGTACATTAGTCTCTTTGAAATTATTGAATGTATTAGGACCATAGATTATCAATTGGCACTTCCACTAAACCTCTCTCAAGTCCATTATGTATTCCATGTATCACTATTGAGAAATTACTTACCAGATCCTTCACACATACTAAACTTGGAGTTCATACCACTGGACCATGATCTTTCTTATGAGGAAAAATTGGTTGAGATTATGGATCATACAGAGAAAGTTCTATGAAGTTAGACCACTAACTTGGTCAAAGTTTAAGGGGTGAAATTTTATCTTGAGGAAGCTATTTGAGAATATGAGTATGTGATGTGGAATAAGTATCCTCAGTTATTTATGCCAAAGTGATGGAATTTCAAGGGTGAAATTAATTTTAAGGGGGTAGAATGTAACACATTGAGATTTTATGAAATATTTTTTTCAAATAAATTAAATTTTTTTCAATAGCTTACATTACACACAACATCAAGTTTTAATAAACAACGATATACTATTAATATTATTATTTAAACAAGACCGTTATAACCTATCCATTAAACATGGTATTATAAATAGGAATAACAGCTTTTTAAATATTACATATAATGGTTTTATATAAAAAACATATTGATAATAATACTAGGTCTAAGGCAGTAGCAGAAGTTGGTGGGCTGAGAATTTAAAAAATTTCATCTTCAGAGAAAAAACTACATTGTCTACAATGATCTGATCCCCAGTAGTGGTCTAATTATCTCATGTGAATGTTTAAAAGCATAGAATTAAATAAATGAGTACCTAATTTGATTTCACAGCGTGTTCTACTACAAATCTTCACCAATGATCATCGCTCAAAGGATTAGAGATTGAACCCCTATAGATTATCCACAAATGCTCCAAGAATCCACACGGACACTGATCATCGAATTATAGGTGCTAGTGCAGAGCTCCAACGATTCGTTCGATGTCGTTATGATCACCTCAATCTTTTCTCTTCAATCTAGTGATGGCCTTCTTGGATCAGTCACTCGGAGAGAGAATTTATCTCTCTAGGAAGTAGAATGAGATAGAGGATCTCATTTTATTGGAATGAACAATCATTGGATTGAGTCTCTCTATTTTAAAATTATATTGGGAGGCTCAAATACCTATAAAGGGTTCCTCGGACCCTGGAAATAAAACACCCACTAAATAATAAGTTGATGAAACGTTATGGTAGACTAACTACGTCATAATTTTATTTATATTTTTATCATATAATTTTAATATATAAAATATATACTACGTGGTAAACCTGAGTCATTAACTTGACTTATAATTCTTTTGAATATTAAAAAAAACCTTGAATATTAAAATAATATTTGTTCATATAATATTTTTCTTGCATTAACTTAATACCTTTGTGAATAATTTTAATAAATAAATTTAACCTAGTTATTCTATACATGAAAAATAATGAATTTATTTATTCATTGACCATCGATTACTTAGACAACTCTCGGACCCCATGGTTGGGCCCACCATGTACTATATGCCTCACCAGAATATAGTAGACTCTTGAAAATTATATTTTTTCTGACCCTCTATAGACTTATATCAATAATAATGAATACTATTCCCAGACCAAGAGTTGAGTCTAGTGACCCATCAAGGCCCCTAAAAAGATGAGGAATATTCATATTAATTAAAACTTTTCCTATGAACACACACTATTTAATCTAATATCTTTGTATCGTGGTATCTCATAAAGTTGTATGCATACTTGTTTCATCATCCATTATTACTTATTATTTGTTAATATAACTAGATAAACTTACCTTCAACTACCTTGGCCAATTATTTATAAAGGTACAACTATCCTAATAAACTAGTCCAAATATATAAATTCCTCAAATCGAAAGTGGAATATTATATCTTAACCATTAGACAAATGTTATACCACTAATGATGCACCCAACACAAGATACCTCACCACGAATTCAATTTCATGGTTTTCTCCTTGTATCAAAGTATGTGATCTAATGTTATACACTAATAATGATCTCGAGTTAGGTGACCAATACACATGATTGTAGATAGGAAACATCCAATAAAATGAAAAACATATGGTATTCCTATTGTCATGTATTTCCTCATGATCTCACCTACTAGAGATCACCAAGTGAAAACTTTATGATAAGAAGTCTCAATGATTATAACCCCCCCCCCAACACCTGATAGCTAGGCATCATATTTTTCGAGTCAGTATAATGAATCTAAAACATAGGATATATGTTAATGATTAATGTTATAGTATCTCAAGGTTCTCATTACAGCCTAGAAACTTCCATAACCTTTTTATACAAAAAATAATCTATAGAAATTTACATTTAAATAGTAGACATAGAAAACTCAACACTATAATGGTAAGTAAACATCTTGCATATCTCACTGTATACATTAAATAGTAATCGAAAATTACTATTTAGTTGGGTCTAGAAAACCCACTATTACAACACTCCCACCTGCACTAGAGTCAACTTGATAACTACCTTGTTAGATATCACATGATAATATCATGTTTCTACTGAGTTATGGATTTAGTTATGGGTTTTCCACATCTCCGCTATATGAATATTCTACTATCTGTGACCTAACCTCCTTGAGTAAAACTTCTCAAGAGATGTAAACCCTAAGTATATACCCTTTTTCACTCTAAAAACATGACATATTGGATAGTACTAGTAGTATATTTATCATAATTTATATTATGATAAAAATTTACTTACTATGTGTGATTCAAAGAACTTGAAAAATCATTTCATATAATAAATTTCTTCTTCAACTACATCGGAGGATTCAACATACTCAATATTTATATATATGGCTACCACTGTCTTTAATGATCTTGTCTTTCTCATTACCTTAGACTAAATGTGATATTTGATAATATTGATCTATAGGGAAACTAGTTTTTATCCCTTTGTAACTAGTATCCCTTCCTATCCACATACCAGTTACATACCTTTTGTACATTATCAAGTATAATTGGATTTTTCTGACTACATCCCTTGCATTTCTCCTGGATATAATTGATATTTTCCTATCATGAATTTTATGTTGGAAATATAATTTCTTGTACACATCCTAGAATATGTGATTGATCCCTTAAAAAAGTGTATGGAATTCAACTCACCGCATTAATCTCCTCCTATTCTCATGCATGTCTTCTTAGATAGATTTATGCCATGTGATTCTGGAAATAGTTCTCTCTCAAATTGTTCCAACTTTTTTTATCAATACCTTTCTAGTATATGTACTATTGACTAGGTCTAAGAAACCATTATATATGACTCAGTTGTTCCCATTCTCTAGAAATTTGGTTACTACTTTAAGTCAATTTATGGAGATTTTATTTCATTATGGTCTTGACTAACTATAATACTAATAGAAAATTTACGTATGTTACCAAACTTATTTTACTAGAAAACAGTAGTTATCCCACTAACCTCTTTAGGCACATTGAAAAAAAATCATTCCAAATGAATATTTTATGATATTGTTTCTTACTTCAATCCAAAACTAGATTTTAGTAACTTGCACCCCTTATTGGAATTACATGGTGTCATAATCCCTTTCTGGTTGCATCATATAGACACCTTATGTAGCATCCCACCTCAAAAACAACTAAGTGGTGCCTAGATATGGTTGGACACATGACCTCAAGTGCACCTCTCTGTATACTAGAGGCACCCGACTAGCAGCGAGGGCCTAGGGTACATCCATGGGGAAACTATGCCCTCACTAATCAGAGTGTAATAGAACCATATATAATAATGGTAAGTAGCATAAATATAAAATACCAAAAATCATCAAAATAATACATTAACATCCAATAAATATAAATAATAGGAATTTGAATGATAAATAGATAAAAATGATGATGATCATGGAATGTAGCTATACAAAATAAGGAACATAGGATATTGGGGAAATAGGAATAAACCACATGCTCTACAAAAAATAAAAAAAGTAAAAGTTTCTACTACTATAATAATGCATATAGGCCCGATCCTCTACTCCCATACTCTATCCTAGTACTAAAATTCAAGCATCGAAGCTGGACACTTCCCTTTATCTACACTTGTAGTCATAAAGTCAACTCGGGTACCAAGGGTGTCCTGAGTAGGGTGTGAGATATAATTGGTAGGATGCCACCAATAGTGTTTAGATCAATCTAGTTTGTGCATATAAAATGAACAGTGCGCAGGTATAGAATAAATGTAAAGAAATAATAATTTGAACATGTCAGTTAGAGTTCCTCATGGACACCCGACCAATAATACCTACTTCATCCTAATTCAGAAATGTATAAATCAAAGAAAATGCAGATAGATATGATATGGGTGTAATGGTAATATGTCTTTAAAAAACATGTTTCAAGAGATAGACCAAACCCAAGCATGTAATTTTTCTTGGTAGACACATCCCAAGATAACAATTTTTCATTATTTGTCTTTAATATTAAAAAATCTTTAGAATTTAATCAAATGAACCCTAAGATCATACAAGGAGATAAAAAATGTATCCCAAGTATCTCTTTGGGGGAACTTTAAATACTCAATATTTTAAGAATCTTTCCAAGGTGATCCATAAATGGAATCCCAAGTATCACTCTCGACATTCCATGAAAAAACCCTCTAATCTCATCCCTGGTATCTTGCATAGGGGAACAAGTATCACTCATGTCCCGTTATAACCATCTATCCACTAATCCCATCCATGGTGTCTCCCCTAGGGAATCAATATCACTCATAAGAAGTTAGATAATCTAAACAGTGATCTCATCCAAGGAATACCAATTATCTCTCCATATGTAGTTATTATTAATCAATAAATGCTAATTATAAAGCATGATAAGCCCATCCAAGGCGATCCATAAGTGGAATCCCAAGTATCAATATCGGCATTAAAGTAAATTAAGTTCAGCTGTCAACAACTCTTATCATTTCATCAATGAATTAATGTCATAAAATTTTAATTAAGTTGGAACATAAAATTAATTAAAGTAAGGCAAGCTATAACATAAATCATAGGGTCCTAACACATGGCTAATCATATTTCTTAATTCATTCCACATTCTAATACATTTATTATAAGGTAAAAAACACCCCAAAATGTGTTTAAACAATATAAGGTAAAGGGTAATTATACTTTTAAGTAAGGTCAAACCCATAGGGGTGGCTCACATCCTGTAGATCAACCAAGGTGTTGATTATCTGCTTGATAGGACCCTATTGGGAATGAAAACCCATTTAATTTAATTTATTAACCATTTTAGAGGTGTTTCTAGAGAATTCTGGCATGTGGAATGACAACACATAATATAAAAGAAGCAAGACCTTGGGAAAAGAACTATACCACCTACCTTAGTATTTTATCACTCTCCTCATATAGTTTCATCCCTTGAATTGATCTAGGATGGGAGAAATCCAAAGAACAGGAAAATCCCATTATAGATCCAATGTCACCGATTGTGAAGGAAATGGAGCTCAGATGAAGGAGGAGTGGGAGAACCTCTATTAGGTTTAGATGGGTCTCCCATGACTGTATTATTCTCCTATAGAGGAATAAATAAGGTCTCTATAAAAAAATCCCATGCCTATTTAAAAAAACCAACCTAGGAATTTACATGGTGCGTATATTTTACATGTTGTGTAAAGATCAGATTTCTTCTTCCTGAGAAAAACCTAGTTCAAGACATGAAGAGTACCTAGAAAATCCATTAAAAAATTATCTAATACACACCATGTATTTATTTCATGCCATATATTTGGTCTGCATTCATCCTCCAGCCCATCTTAAACCTCACCTTTCAAAGGAAAATGGATTGGCCTAATGGCACAATTACTTGATCTTAATCCAAAGAAAATAACTCAAAATGGTTTGACTAAAATTAAAATAAAACATACCTCGCTAAAAATTTGGGTCATTACAAACTACCCTCCTTAAAAAAATTCATCCCCTAGTTTCCCTTCTGAAGGTAATAAAGCATTGTCTATGAAAATTTTTATCCACTGAGCACATACATCATCCTCCCACTCCCAGGTCTCATCCTATACATGGTAATGTATCTATAGTACCCATACCAGAGAAACTAAATGGAATTGTAGATCCTTCATGATATGATCAATTATATGTATTGAATTCTCTTCAAAGGATGCATCTACCTCCAGCTCAATATACACAAGATCAAATTAATGAGAAAGATCAGAATGATAATTGTGAATCTGTGATACATGGAAGATGTCGTTCATGGAATGGTACCTATAAGGTAACTTCTACTAAAAGGCTACCGACCTAACTCTCTCTATGATCTAAAAAGGAATTACATAATGAGATGGTGGCTTTCCATATCTCTAAATCCATCTATGATCCAATCTAGGAGAAACTCGTAGAAACAACTGATGTCCCACATTGAACTCCATAGGTCTATGGTGATAATTGGTATAAGAATTATACCTATAATGAGATGTATCCATATTCTTATGAATCAATTTTACTTTCTCTAAATTATATTTAATAAGATGAGGACCCAATAACACTACCTCACCTACCTCTAACTAGCATAGGGGTGAACAGCATGACCTACTATAAAGGGTCTCATAAGGATCCATCTGAATCATTACCAGAAATTTGTTATTGTAAGAAAACTCAACAAGAAGTATATTTTTTTCTCCCATGATCCTTTGAAATCAAGGACACATACTCAGATCATATCCTATAACACCCATATCATCTGCTCGGACTACTCATTGTTCTGAGGGTGATATGTACTCGAGGACACTTGTAAACCCAATGCCTTCTATAACCCATTCCATAACCATGATGTAAACCAGGAATCTTGGTCAGATAAGATAAAATAGGGAACACCATGAAGGCATAAAATCTCCCAAATATAAGGCCTTTAAAACTCATAAACTAATAAGGTCTCTCAGATAGGTATAAAGTGTGCAACCTTAGTCAACCTGTTGACAATCACTCATACTGCATTAATGCTTCAGGGGGACCTCGGTAAACCCATCACAAAATCCATAGTTATGTCATTTGATTTTCACTCAGGAATGGATAGAGGTTGTAGAATTCTAGTAGGTCACTGGTGTTCTTCCTTCACTTATTGACAAGTGGAACATCTCATGATAAAACCCACAATCTACCTCCTTATACCTGGCCACCAATACTGATGATATATGTCTAAATGAATCTTGGTAATCATAGGGTGAACTGCCCAAACAGAGGCATGATATTCCCACATTAACTCTTTTTTGTATGTTAGCAAGAACCTATACACTTCCATGGAAGTGTAGAATCTCATTCCCATCGACAACCCAACCAAGCAGTGGGTTCACACCTGAGACACTCTCCCTCAGGATGAGGCCCTCTAGGTCTAAAATTTATCTTACCTAAAACCATTATAGAAGGGAATATGTCACTAATAAATCTACTTAAATAGGTTTCTTATGACATTCCTAAACTTCCTGGGGCATTTTAGAAAATAGATTCATCAACTTACAGTCACTACTGGCCTCCTGGATGGCTTGTTTCTTAATATTCTAGCTTAGTGAATCAGAAACTACATTACCCTGTTGGGTTTATAAGTAAGCTTGAAGTCAAAATATTGAAGGTTTTATACCCACCTATTCTACCTGGGATTCAAATCCCACTATGTGGATATATAATTGCAACTTTTTTTATCCATGTAAATAAAAAACTACTCACCTAATAGATAATGCCTCCAACAATGTAAATCATGAACCACAGATACTAGCTCGAGGTCATTCATTGGGTAATTCTACTCCTAAAGACTTAGCTGGAAGGACCCATGCACTACAACCCAATCACCCTACATCAGAAATGATCTTATCCTGATTCATGAAGCATCATAATAAACTATATATCCTCTTACTTGATTTGGAAAAATAAATACGGGTGTTGATGCCAATCTCCCTTTCAACTCTTGAAAGGGTATTTCATAAGCTTAAAACCAAAATAAATTCACACCATTTTTAGTCAATACTGTAATAGGTGCTACTAGGCATGAGAAATATTGAATGAAATTCTTGTAATAGCCAAACATTCCCAATAAACTACATATATAAAATATATTCTTCTGTTTCTCCTAGGAAACTATGGAGCTCACCTTCTTTGGGTCAACAGACACTCCATCCTCTGAAATAATATGACCTAAGAATTGATCTTTAACGATCCAAAAGGTTCATTTTCTATGCTTATCATAAACCTAGTGCACTTTTAGTGTATTTATAATGATATCAATGTGTTTGGAATGTTCATGTCGGGTATGCGAATACCCATTGTACTGAATAGATATGGCCCAATCTGTGGCCATAAGATGAAACCTGGCTAACCTGGGAAGGTCCACTCTGTTGACATTAAACCTCTGAAGTACAACTACCTCAGTCACGACCACCTCCTCATCTTGATTAAATAATAGTATACTAACTCCAGGCTTGATGAAGATTTATTGTTCTTGTACCTAAATAAGTTGTCAGTACAGATCCCTTCTCCTTGGGTACAGGAGGAAAATTTTGGAAGAAATGATTAAGGTGACCCATCCTACCACAATATTGGCACTCTTGGGTTCCTCATATACTGGTTCTTCTTATGGATTTCTCTACCACACTAGTGGCACACAACATAGTTGTCGGTTCATGTAGTCTGGCTGGAACTTACCCCACATGCACCCTCAAAATGAAATTTCCTACCACTAGAAAAAATATATCCTTATCTCAAAACTTGATCATATTTCTAGATACCCTTAGGTTTCTATCTGTGATGAGGTCATAATTCACTATCTATGAGATGCTGATCATATGAAAAATGTTCACCTATGATCAGATGGAAAACAAAATCCCATCCTCAAATCATCTCATAAACATAATCTTGTCACTGGTAAGAGTCAGTACGAAGTGCTGAATTTCATTAATATGATCTGAATACTCCATCACCAACATGTAACCCTACTGTAGGTGTATAAAATCTTGATCATGGTCTTATCTCAAAGTATGGGATAAAAGTATTCATAAAAGGTTGTCTAAAAGTCTGTCCAGACCATACCCTAAAGATCATAAACCTAAGAGACGAAATCCCACCGACATTTGGAAGATTCAAGAATCATATAGGTAGTGATATTGACCCTATGCTCTTAAATAATCTCTATATTCTTGAAGATATAAATCATGTAATCTAGCCAAGACTTAGCAAAATGAGTATTGTCATCCCCCAAAAAAGGGAGGATCTTACTGATGGAATTCTCATGTCAACTCTACCATAGTTGAGTCAAGTCATAGAGCTCATAGTACAAACTACATGAAGCATAAAAATCTATATCAAAACTGAGAATCGGCACCTAGTGGAATATCAACAGGAGGTTCTTCAGGCAGCACTACAGGAGTTAATATTGAGGTCTCACGGGCCCTACCTCTTGAGCATAGTCATTTCCACCCTCCTAGAATACAACATGAGGATTTCATAGTGGAATATCTCTAAAATTTCCAAATATACACATTAGATAATATTTAATAACATATGTTAATTTTAATAATAATAAATGATAGGTACAATTCCTTCCTATAAATGAGTCAAAAATTCTCCCTAATCCTAAATCCAGTTCTAGGTGATAAGGAAGATCACAAAAGTCTTAGAAGGAACTTCCTACTGTCCATGACTAAGTTCAGGTTATGTTCAAGTTCTCTCATCACACGATATAGGTTATGGAATATGGAGTGTCAATTTCAAGGTATAGAGGAAGACACTCTTTACTTTGCAATTGGAATACCCATTTAGTGGTAACCATTTCATTTTTAAACTTTAATTTATTGAAGTTCATTATTATTTATATGAGTATAGATATCTCAATCTAGTTAAATTCATCACCATTCCTAAGTTATAAAGGCCCATACTTCCTAAAAATTTCAATTGGTGTGCCAAATTACTACGAACTGGCCTTTACGTCGGTTATCAGGATGTAAAAGGTCATGTATAATTATTTGATTGAATGAAATATCATTCCAAATTTATATAAGTAAATTCCTCTTAAATTAATATTGGAATTACTCAATCAAATCATCTAATATTTTACCCCATGGAACCAATGGTTCATGGATTAAATGTTGAATAATTAGTTAATTAAGGTTTTATTAGTAATATATGTGGGAAAACACTGTTTAGATTGATGTAGGCACTTTAATTAATCCAATTATATTATACTTGTAAGAAGTGTTAGCACATTTAAATATATAATAATCAAGACACTAGATATATGCAATAGGTAATTCCTGAAAATGGATGGCAGAAGGGGCATGAGGTGGGGGTGATCTTGATCGGCAATGACCAATGGCAACGAAGGGCCTTTAATGGCGATAGCGGGAGTCTCAACTAGGATGTGTGGTTCTGATCAATATGTGTTAGTAGGCTTTTATATGTCAATCTATGGTTGGGGTGTGACGACATCGATGATATGGAAACCACCGGTTCAACAAGGAGATATTAGGCTCGATGAAAATGGAAAAAAGATTCCCTCCACTGGTGCAGATCCAGATGGTGTTCAGATCAACTTATCCTAGCTTCATAGGGCTACTATATTTGGACGAATAAGAGGGTATGGCATCTACCATTGGTACAAGGCACATTTATTACTATGTATCCTTGAAAAGTGTGGGAGTTTGATAGAAAAAATATCTTCTGGGTGGGTCTCTATTATGGTTTCAATCTCTAGGGCCTTAAATGGCCATTTATGAGGCCACATATGCCTCTAGGGCCTATGGGTCATGTAAGTTTCCACCTAAACCATTAAAAGGGGATTATCAAAAATAATAAAAATATGTATGGCCTTTGGGCTTTCAAGGTAACAATAACATCACAAAACTTGTGCATCACCCAATAGTGAAATCAAATAAACTATAACAAGAACAAACCAAAACAACAATAATCCATCCCAAGTAATTTGGATTTCCACTATACATGGGTTATCTACATCTAGAAATAGGCTCATTACCAAATTCAGATACATCCTAGTTTCCTATATAATACCAAAATAGTAAGAAAAAAGGAAAAAATATCATCTAATGCCACTTTGTAGCATCCCTCCCTAGAATACATTAAGTGTGTTGTGACCAAGTTGGATGGAGAAGAAAGTAAGAAGAGTTTTTTGTTACATAGTGTTGTCTTTTGTTGTCAAATAATATAAATAAAATCACTTTGTAAAGAACATCAAAATCAAACGATGCTTTGCTGATATGTATTTCACAAATATCATAAGTTATGAGAACATGTGATTCAAACCTTATGAAGGAAAGGGATAGAAATGATGATTCATGTCATATATAGTTTTGATTGGAAGTAATGATGCTTCTGGAAGATAGGGAAGTTTCAGTACTTCCCATTGAACATCTGGCGATGCTACGGCTGTTCGATCAAAGGATACATATAATGATGATGGATTTAATGATGAAAGTTGAAGAATGGATATGGGATGTAGTAAAGAGAGCACTGAAAAAGGAATAGACAATATATAGGTGTCACAAAAGAACATTTTAAGGTGTCTCTGTTTTCTGGTGTTAGCCAAATTTTAGGGCCTGAAAATCAGAAGATTCGGAAATGTGTTTTTGGTAAAGGATGATGGTGCACAGGTTTAAAGATGGATTGGTATGTTGTGCGCAACTGGAGTTCTATGATCTGAACATCAAAATCTAGAAAAGGAGAGGCTTGTGTGAAAGATTGGGTTTTGCGCTCAAGATTGGTTTTTGTGCGCAAGATTGAAGGGAGTTTGGAATCTTGCACGCAAGGCATGATTCGAGGTCCAATCCTTGAAAATTGGAAAAGGTATGAAGTGCATCAAATATTAAAGAAGTGCGTGAAAGATGAGTTTGTCACTAAAGAGTCTTATGTGTTTAATGAAATGTCAAATGGGGTTCTTTGTGACGCGTCAGGATCTTTCAGGACACATCGGGGGTTTTACGCGCAGGGTCAATTAGGTCTATAAATAAGAGGTGACCCCCTCACACTGTGTAATCTCGACACTTAGAGAAATCTCAAGCTCTGAGGCATAGAAAAATATTAAGAAAATAAGATATCACAAAATAAATAGATTTTTGTGCAATAAATATGTAACACCCCAAGCTTCCATGGTACGTTTCCCTTTGTATAATGCAATAGCTTGCATTGTATGCAACTTTGAGATTCTAACACACCGCGACCAATCAAACTAACCATTATGAATAGTAATACCCAATTTTTGAAATTTTATAAATTTTATTTTTCAAAATGAACTTCATTTTTGAATTCGTAATATTGAAATTAGCTTAGGGTAAATTTTTTATACTTTTCAGAAAACTTTCAATTTTTGATGAATAGTGAAAAATACTAAATTTTAATTAAAAACAACTTTTTCAATTGAAATAATTTATAGTGTTAAATTATAAATTTTAATGGTTTTTAAGTATCATTATATTATATTTTTATCATTTAATATAATTTATGTCCTTGGATGTAATCTCGCGATTAAACTGGACATAAACAAGTGTCAATCTTTTGATAGTTATTATTTCATAAAAACACACTTTTTATTTTGACAATAAGAAATGATTTTAAATTAATTTCTTCCACTTATGTATTTTGAATTTTGAAAAATGGATTCCATATTTGAAATCAAGAGGTCCAAATTGTGTAAATAGGTAACTTTTATTCTTAGACATTAAGAATATTTACTTCAGTAAATGTTTTATTTACCGTGGTTAAAGGAGTAAATCCAGTAAATAAGGTTAAAAAAATAATATTATAATAATATTAAATTACCCTAAAACATGTCCTAACCCTATTCGATGATACATGTCCGACCATGGGAATCCTCGGGTCGATTTTGGGACCCCATGGAGCCACTTAAGAGTGATAATGACATTTTATATTAAATAATCTAAAAGACAAAAATAACAAAAGCAAATATCTTTTAGTAAAAAAAATTTTATATGAGATTATATAATTAATATATTAGACTATAAATATTCATTAGAAATATAAAAAGATTTTCTACATAAAGATATTTTATTTATAATTTTTATACATAAAATAAATATATTTATATATGACGCAATAACGATCAATATTTTCCTTATTAATGAAGAAAACAAATAAATGATATTATAAATATTAAAATAAATATAATTTGAAAGTTTTGTTGTCATACACGAATTTTATAGGTGAATATGACATGTTATAGTTTATTAAATGAATTTTTTCGAAGTAATCATGCAGTTATGACTTTAACAAAAACAAAATACCAAATAGTGTCAAATTTGACATAAAAGCATTTTAAAAACAAATATTAAATTATTAATCGATATAATATTTATAAAAATCTAGTGTTTGGTAAAAAGACTTATATAATGATATTTTTATAATTAATGAACCACTTGGGGTTCTGTTGTAAGTTTATAGTAAGTTTATTAACCATATAATATTAAAATACAAAGAGACATGGTAAAAGTCAAACTAATTAACTAAGAGTTAAATCGAAAACATAAAGTTAATATGGTGACCTAAACCTGTCTAAAAGCTATTGGTTGAGAGGTTTTCGACCCATCCCCACCTCATCCATTAAATAATTCATTTTGGAGCCATTATAAACCAAAAATTATTTTATTATAAAATAATATTTCAAGCTTTTCCTAAAGTGACCCTCACCTATCTTATAAAAGGGAAGTTCCCCTTTTCTTAATTTCACACCTCCAAATCCATTTGTCTCGGCCAAAACCTGCCCAAATATCCTCCCAAATTCCATAAATTCCACCTAGAGGCCTCATTTTTATCATAAATCCAACCTACGGAGCCCTTTTGATCAAATCAAAAGGAAGAACCCGAAGAAGAGGTAAATATTTCATCACCTCTTTCAAGTTCTTTTCTTCTTCCACTTCCTATTTATTTATTGTTTCCATTATAAAATAATAACTCCAGTATATTCTATATACTATAATGTTATTTTAAAAAATTTACAACTGTATTCATTATTCTATCCATCATATGAATGACAAAGTCACCATACGTGTGTACGTACAGCTTACCGTGTACACATTGTGGTGTAGTTTGTTATTCAAACACTTCATTATTTGGATGGGTATAATAATGAGTATAACTGATGTAAATAATAAATATAACATGTTAATTATTCTGTGTATATGATATACCATCCAA
The DNA here is from genome assembly GCA_963277665.1 of Viscum album. Taxonomy (NCBI): domain Eukaryota; kingdom Viridiplantae; phylum Streptophyta; class Magnoliopsida; order Santalales; family Viscaceae; genus Viscum; species Viscum album. The sequence goes on along the minus strand of OY728142.1, from coordinate 508,214,765 downwards.
TTAAAAACTATTTTACCATCAATATAATGATATTGTCGCTCGTGTGTACGTACGGATTATCGTCTCCACAAACGCGATGAGATTCATTCCCCGTTGTAATAATTCAAGAAAAATTTTCATTTTATGATTAAAAATAATGTTTATGAACGTAATACCATTCTTTATATGAATCAAATACATCCTATCCATAACAAACATGGCTTCCGTAACCAAGAATATAAAGGAAAATGAATCAGTTAACACCTGAAATTATGATACTACTGAAATATTATTAACAAAGAAATATTAGAGGATCATATATGATATAATATTTATGTATATAGTTATTGTATAATTTAATAACAATGTTTTAACTATTATACAGGATGTTAACATACCATTTACTAAGTAAAAGTACAAGGTAAGGGTTAATTTCACAATCTCTTTATTATTCGAGGTTGTTTTTATGTAAGTATCTACTGTTACCTCTTTATCATCCACATCCATGTTTTCTTAAAAATTTATTTCAAAACATTTTTACTATTTACTAGACTATGGGTTAAAGTCATTTATACCCTTATTTGACCTTATATGTTTTGAAATCAATCTTTCTGCCGTGTTCCAAACTAGGTACTTTATGACCTTTTTGACAAAATTAAGGTAAGAATGTTTTTTTAACTTATACGGAGGGTGCGGCTATTTTCCGCCATTATAAGATTATCAAATCTTCCCTTACAAGATTATACGAATATTTTCAAAATAAATTTTTTCTTTTTTAATTATGTGACTCTTAAATGGTTTCAAAATAGAAAGAGGTATTTCTTTCAAATAGTTTTCATTTCATCTATGTCAACATCCTTTGATGGATTTTAAACTTTTTTGAAGTTGATTTATTATGATATAAATCTTCCATATTGTATTAAAGGTTTTGTGATATGTTTGACTGTGCATGTGTTATTTTTATACCATTCATGGTTTATGGTTAAATTATTGACATTTTGTATGCTAGTTTTAATATGAATGTTTATGTTATGTTTCAACCTTTTCATATGAGGAATGTATTGGACTTAGTATGTGATGGGTGGAGCCTGCTATAGCTCCTTGGTTCATCGGTAGGTCTCATGAGACAATTAGATGTGGATTGTCCAAGGCCTTTACCAATTTGATATATGGTTTTGGACGAGGCCTTAATCATTCTTAGACATCATGGTCGAGGCCTTGGAAAAATGTTTCAGAATGTCTGGTATTATACATTACCTCATTATGAAAATAATATTGATGGATCATGTGGTTATTAGTCTAGTAGAATACCCATGACTATGTTTTATTATGGAATTATTTACTCATCTAATATTCCTTCCAAAAAGTGTTCATGTTTATTATTTGTAAGGGAATTTGTTTTTAATTATTCACCATTCCTAATATTTATGTTATCTTCCATTGTATTTTTTACCATTACTGAGCATTTGAGATCACCCCTTTCTTATGTTTCATTTTCCCTGGATATGAAGAAGTTAGTTATGAGTGACTTGTAGGTATAATCTAGGAGTCTTGGATGTTTCTAATGGAATAAATTTGTGTTGGATTTTTTTTCAAGTTATAATGTTGAACTTATGTACGTATCTCGTTTCCAATAATACTAAACTAATCGGTCTTTCAGGACATGATTCCTTGTATCATGACAACGTTAAGTAATAAAGCACTGAATCTAGGTAACTGGGGTTAGGGCATTGTAGTTGGTATCAGAGGAAGTTTAGTACAAACCTTGGAAACTAGATTTAGAAAAATTCTGATTAGAGAACATTACCCTAAGATAGACTTTGAGGATTAGTACAAAAGAAATTCATAGAATTTTTGTACTGTAGATATTTTGTGAGTTTTCCAAGAAATACATCAATGTCTGGATATGAGCAGGTAGAGGCGGTTCTGGCACAGATGTACCTAGGGGTAAAAACCGAAAACATCGCTTTGAGCTATACTCTAACGAGAACTGGTGCACGACAATGGGTCATACTGCACTCTTGGTTATGACACTCTAGGGGAATATGCTTAGGATAATTATCATTTTATTTACAAACCATTATGAAGGGTTTATGAGTATATACCTCCTCAAAGAAAATAATTTTATGATTATGGATTATATCCATAAACTGTTCAATTTATGTTAAGTGTTTTACAAGTTTGGAATTATGTATTTCGATTCATAAACTAATCTAATTTATTCCATTGTTTAGAAATGGTGCCTAGTAGAAGGAATGGAAATCATATAAATGAATGTAATACATGTATGTATTTCCCTCAAACTCAAGATAATTATAGCAGAGTTGGTGATGCAACTGGTGCTGATTAGCTTATCACCATACTGGGAAAACTCACTCAGGTTATGAATAATAACCTTACCCGTATAGAGCTCCATGATCCACAACGTGGAGGATCAATGTTAGACTACTTCATGAGGCAACAACCACCAACATTCAATGGGAGTAAAAATCCATTAGTAGTTGAGAAATGAATAAGTTTCTTAGAAAAAATATTTCATGCTTTGTAGAGTAGTGAAAGGTAAAAAGTTGTCATGGCAGTTTATCGCCTCACGAGAGATGCAGATCAATGGTGGTCATTAATTCAAAACACAAAGGAAGATGAAGAAGTATAAAACCTGGAATGGAGGGAGTTTAAAGAGATTTTATTAGAAAAATACTTTCCTTGTGACCATCGAGCGGATATAGAAAGACAATTTCTTAGTCTGAGGAAAAAGGAGGATGAAAATGTCCCAAAGTATGAGGCTAACTTTACAAGGTTAGCAAGGCATTCTGCCGATTATATACGTAACCCAAAAAGTAATATTGATCATTTCTTTTATGGGTTAAAATCATTTCTCCATAGAGCATTAGTCTCGCAATCCTTCTCATTGTATGAAGATATTGTCTCATGTGCTATCAAGACAGAAAAGGAATTCTCTAAGTCTTATAACTTTAAAGAAAAAAAAGAGAAGAAGAGATTTGCTGAACACTCTGGGAAAGGAAATAAGGAAATAGGGAAGAAGGGAAGATTTGAATTTCCACCCTGTGATAATTGTGGAAGGAAGCACCCTAGTGCCTTTCTAAAAGGAAAAAGAGTATGCTACAAATGTGGACTAAAAGTCCATCTTTCTATTAATTGTAAGGGGAAGAAAGAAGCTAAAAATGTTCAATGATACAATTTCTGGGAGATGGGACATTATGAAAATGAATGTCCTAATATCCAAGGGAACTTACCTCAGAAAAGGAAAAGGGATCAAGGCCAAGCATATGCGATCAGTACTGCTGAGGTTGAAGCTCCGAAAGACATGGTGGCAGGTAATTTAATTGTTTCCTCAAGTTTAGCCAATGATTTATTTGATTCTAGATCATCACATTGTTTCATATCTTCCTAGTTTTCTAAGAAAATTATATATTTCTAATTTGATTTAACAAGGGATTTGTCAGTTAAAACTCTTAAGGGAAGTATCATTGCAACAAAATTTTTTGAATCAGTCCCCATTAAGAAATATAAACAATATTTATCTGCTGATCTCATCGTCATACCCATGATTGAATTTGATATAATACTTGGTATGAATTGGCTTTTAGAAAATGATGCAAAAATTTATTTTAAAAAGAATTAGGTTACAATTCTCGATGATGATAAGGAGTGCCTATACTTTAGAGTAGAAAAGTCTCCATATGATTCTTACCTAGATCTGCCCCCAGTAGCTCTACTAAATTTAATTAATAGGGAGGAAGAGAATGAAATAAATGTGGGCGAGGAAAGGAATGTTCAAATAGAGGATGTACCTATTGTGCAAGAATATGTTGATGTGTTTCCAGAGGATTTACCTGGACATCCTCCAGAATGAGAAATTGATTTTTATATTGACTAAATTCCTATCAAAGACCCCTTATAGAATGGCCATTATGGAATTAGTGGAACAAAAGAAACAACTAGAGGAATTGAGTAGTAAGGGATTTATTCTCCCTAGTGTTTCTCCATGGGGATCCTCTATTCTTTATGTTAAGAAGAAAGATGGATCTATGAGGTTTTGCATCAACTACAAGGAGATCAATGCTATAACAATAAAGAAAAAATATTCCCTACCTCGCATTGATGATTTATTCGACCAACTTCATGGAGCTCAATATTTTTCAAAGATTGACCTTCGATCTGGATATCATCAGTTGTGTGTGAAGACAGAAGACATTCCAAAAATAGCATTTCAAACCAGGTATGGACATTACGAGTTTAAAATAATGCCTTTTGTATTGACTAATTCATCCTCTGTCTTCATGGATATAATGAATAGAGTTTTAAAGGAATATCTTGATGACTTTGTAGTGGTATTTATTAATGATATCCTGGTATACTCCAAAAACTACGAAGATTATGAAAATCACTTGTACATTATTCTGAAGACTCTTAGAAGAAATGAATTATATGGGAAGTTTAGCAACTGTGAATTATAGTTTTAGGAGATTTCTTTTCTTGTCCATATTATCTCTAAGGATGGAATCTCTATTGATCCTTCAAAGATCAAGGCAATCCAAGAATGGCCAGCACCAATGAGTATAACTGAGGTACACAGTTTTATTGGGTTAGGAGATTATTATCGACGTTTTGTCCAGAATTTTTCCCAGTTGGATAACTCATTAACCAAGATCACACGTAAAGGGGTTAAATTTGTTTGGACAAAAGAGTGTGAATAATGTTTTTAAATAACATTTTTTTTGGGATAACATGAAGAGATAGATTGCTGATTATGTGTCAAGATGTATGGTCTGTAAACAAGTAAAAGCTGTAAGGAAACATCCTGGAGGATTCACGCAACCTATTCCCATAACTGAGTAGAAATGGGATGATATTACAATGGACTTTTTCATAGGGCTACCAAAGACTCTTATAAGGAACGATGCAATATGGGTCATTGTTGATCTTATTACTAAGTCAGCACATTTTCTTTCTATAAGAGAAAATTTATGACTTGAAAGTCTAGCAAGGATATATATTAATGAATTTTTAAGACTTCATGGATTACCCCTATTGATTGTTTATTATCATGATCCCCGTTTTACATCAAGATTCTGGAAAAGTCTTCAGAAATCCTTGGATACAGAACTTCGCTTGAGCACTGCCTACCACCCTCAAACTGATGGAAAATCAGAATGTACTATTCAAACTTTAGAAGACATATTGAGATCTATCTCACTTGACTTTCAAGGTATGTGGGATCAATATTTACCTTTGGTAGAATTTTATTACAATAATAGCTTCCATTCAAGTATTTAGATGACACCATATGAAGCGTTATATGGAAAGAGATGTTGCACACCAACTTGTTGGGATGATGTTGGTGAAAGAAAACTTTTAAGCCCAGAACTTGTTGGGGAAATAATGGAAAAGGTCAAGGTTATCTGAACCCACATTAAAGCATCTCAAAGTAGGTAGAAGAGCTATGCTGATAATTGAAGGAAGGATTTGGAATTTCATGTAGGAGATCATGTTTTCTTGAAGGTATCTCCATGGAAAAGAGTTATAAGATTCAGTAAGAAGGGTAAATTAAGTCCCAAGTACATCAGAACTTTCGAAATTCTAGAATGAATTGGGCTTGTATCTTACCATTTGGTAATGCTACCAAGTCTCTCCAGAGTTCACGATGTGTTCCACGTATCACTATTGAGAAAATACGTGCCTGACCTAATGCATGTACTCACCTATAAGGAAATTGTACTGGAACCTGATTTGTATTATTTTTAAGATCCTCTCAAGATTCTTGATACCAAAGAACAAGTGTTGAGAAACCGGATGACTCGTCAGGTAAAAGTTCTATGGAGAAACCATAAGATAGAAGAGGTAACGTGGGAACCAGAGAAACTTATGATGAAGAACCACCCAAATATTTTTGTATAGTATTATTCTAGAAATTTTCAGGGCGTAATTATTTAAAGGAGAGAATAATGTAACACTTCAAGCTTCCACAGTATGTTTCCCTTTGAATAATACAATAGATTGCATTGTACGCAACTTCGAGATTCTAACACACCGCGACCAATCAAACTAGCTGTTATGAAGAGTAATACACACTTTTTGAAATTTTATAAATTTTTATTTTTCAAAATGGACTTCATTTTTGAATTTGGAATATCAAAATTATCCTAGGGTGAATTTTTGGTACTTTTCTGAAAACTTTCAATTTTTGATGAATAGTGAAAATACTAAAATTTTAATTAAAAACAACTTTTTTAATAAAAAAAAATTATAGTGTTAAATTATAAATTTTAATGGTTTTTAAGTATCATTCGATTATATTTTTATCATTTAATATAATTTAGTTCATTGGATGTAATCTCAAGATTAAACTAGACATAAACAAGTTTCAATCTTTGATAGTTATTATTTCATAAAAACACGTTTTTTGTTTTGACAACGGGAATTAATTTTAAATTAATTTCTACCACTTCTGACCATGGGAATCCGTGGGTAGATTTTGGGATCCCATGGAGCCACATGGGAGTGATAATGACATTTTATATTAAATAATCTAAAGTAAAGACAAAAATAACAAAAGCAAATATCTTTTAGTAAAACAATTTTTATATGAGGTTATACAATTTATCTATTAGACTATAAATAGTAATTATAAATATAAAAATAATTACTATATCAGGATATTTTATTTATAATTTTTAGAAATAAAATAAATATATTTATATATGACATAATAATGATGCAGTATTTTCTTTATTAATGAAACAATCAAATAAATGATATTATAAATATTAAAATAAATATAATTTGAAAATTTTGATGCCATCCACAAATTTTATAGGTCAATATGACATGTTAGGGTTGACTAAATTAATTTTTTTCTAATTAATCGTGTTGTTATGACATTAATAAAAACAAAATACCAAATAGTGTCAAAATTGACAAAAAAGAGTTTTAAAAACAAATATTATATTATTAATTGATATAATATTTATAAAAATATAAGGTTCAGAAAAAATACTTATATAATGATAGGTTCATAATTAATGAACCACTTTTGGTTCTCTTTGAAGTTTATAGTATGTTTATTAACCATATAATATAAAAATACAAAGAGACATGGTAAAAGTCAAACTATTTAACTAAGAGTTAAATCTAAAAGATAAAGTTAATATGGTGACCCAAACTTGTATAAAACCTATTGGTTGAGAGGTTTTCGACCCATCCCCACCTTATACTCTAAATAATTCATTTTTTATCCATTATAAACCGAAAATGTTTTTATTATAAAATAATATTTCAAGATTTTCCAAAAGTGACCCTTACCTCTCTTATAAAAGGGCACTTCCCCTTATCTTAATTTCACACCTCCAAAGCCATTTTTCTCAGAAAAACCCCACCCAAATATCGTCCCAACTTCCCTAAATTCAACCTAGAGGCCTTATTTATTTATAAATCCAACCTAAGGATCCATTTTGATCAAATCAAAAGGAAGAACTCGAAGAAGAGATAAATATTTCATCACCTCTTTCAAGTTATTTTCTTCTTCCACTTCCTCTTTATTTGTTGTTTAAATTCTAAAATAACAACTCTAGTATATTATATATATTGTGATGTTATTATAAAAATGTTACAACCATATTCATTGTTCTATCCATCATATTAATGACAAAGTCACCATACGTGCATACGTACGACTTACCGTCTCCACGTTGTGGTGTAGTTTGTTATTCAAACACTTCATTAATTGGATGGATATAATAATGAGTATAAATAATTTAAATAATAAATATAACTTTTTAATGATTATTTATATATGATATATCATCCAATTACATAGTATTTCACCGTCAATATAATGATATTGTCACTCATGCGTACGTACGGATTACCGTCTCCACAAATGTTGTGAGATTCATTCCCCATTATAATCATTAAAGAATAATTTTCATTTTATGATAAAAAATAATGTTTTTGAACATAATATTATTATGTATCTGAATAAAATACATCCTATCCATAACAAACATGGCTTACGTAACCAAGCATATAAAGGAAAATTAATCAGTTAACACCTGAAATGATGATACTACTGAAATATTATTAACAAAGCAATATTAGAGGATCATATATGATATCATATTTATGTATATAGTTATTGTATAATTTAATAACAATGTTTTAACTATTATACATTATGTTAACATACCATCTTCTAAGGAAAAGTACAAGATAAGGGTTAATTTCACAATCTCTTTATTATCCGAGGTTGTTTTTACGTAAGTATCTACTGGGACCTCGTTATCATCCACATCCATGTTTTCTTAAAAATGTATTTCAAAACATTTTTACTATTTACTATAATATGGGTTAAAGTCATTTATAAAATTATTTTACCTTATATGTTTTGAAAGTAATCTTTCCATCATTCTCCAAACAAGATACTTTATAACTTTTTCAACAAAATTAAGGTACGAATGTTTTTTTAACTTATACAGCGGGTGTGTCTATTTTCCACGGTTATAACATCATCAAAGATTCCCTTACAATTTTATAAGAATATTTTCAAAATAAATGTTTTCTTTTATAATTATGTGACTCTTAAATAGTTTCAAAATAGAAAGAGGTATTTCTTTCAAATATTTTTCATTTCATCTATGTCAAAATCCTTTGATGGATTTTAAACTTGTTTGAAGTTGATTTATTATGATTCAAATCTTCCATATTGTATTGAAGGTTTTGTGATATGTTTTAATGGGGATGTGTTATTTTTATACCATTCATGGTTTATGGTTAAAGTATTGACATTTTGTATGCTAGTTTTAATACGAATGTTTATGTTATGTTTCAACCTTTTCATATGAGGAATGTATTGGACTTAGTATGTGATAGGTGGAGCCCGCTATAGATCATCAGTGCATTGGTAGGTCTCATGATACAATTAGATGTGGAATTGGTTGAGGCCTTTCCCAATTTGATATGTGGTTTTGGCCGAGGCCTTAATCATTCTTAGACATCTTGGACGAGGCCTTAAAAAATGTTTCATAATGTTCGTCATTATACCTCATTATAAAAATAATATTGATGGTTCATGTGGTTATTCATCTAGTAGAATACCCATGACTATGTTTTATTATGGAATTATTTACTCATCTCATATTCCTTCCATAAAGTGTTAATGTTTATTATTTGTAAGAGCATGTGTTTTTAATTATTAATCATGCCCAAAGTTTATGTTATATTTTGTTGTGTTGATTACCCTTACTGAGCATTTGATCTCACCCCTTTATTATTTTTCATTTTCCTAGGATATGAAGAAGTTAGTTATGAGTGACTTGTAGGCATAATCTAGGAGGATTGGATGTTTCTAATGGAATAAATTTGTGTTGGATTTCTTTTCAAGTTGTAATGTTGAAGTTATGTATGTATCTTGTTTCCAATAATACTAAATTGATCAGTCTTTCGGGACATTATTCCTTGTATCATGCCAATTTTAAGTAATAAAGTACCAACTCTGGGTAACTGTGGTCGAGGCATTACTAAGGATAAGTTTCTCACAAGAAGAGAGTTGCGTGTAAGATTGAAGTTGCGTGCAAGAGGTGTTTAGCAACAAAATTTGAATATTTCATGCATGGCATAAAAGTTGAGTGCAATACACCTAAAAGGGTGCGTAAAAGATTTGGGTTCTTCAAACGTATTCAGTTTTTCATAAGATAGTTCTTACCGGCTTCTGGGTAAGAAAGTAAAGATTTGTACTTCATAGAATACACTTGTTCAATTGTAAAGAAGCACTAAAATACTCTAATTCCCTATTTGTGCTAAGAGGGTGCACACACACTTTATGATTGTTTTCCAAGTGCTACACGAGTGTAAGGGTATATACTACTCATTGTATTCCACATCAAAGGATTGTTTTCTAGTGGATTGTGTGGTACTAGATTATTTTTGTACCATACCAAGGATGTAACTACTCTTGTTGAGTATTGAACCTTATAAATCTTGTGTTCTTGTGGTAGTGTGTGTTCAACAGAGAATAAACTCTTTAACAGGAGGCAAAGGTTGTTTCAAAAATGAGGAAACATAAAAATAAAAAGATTTCACTGATTCACCCCCTCCCCCTCTTGGTGATACATAGATCCTGATTGGGAACATCAAAATGATTCCCTGAGATGGTTGGATGCATGACCTCAAGCATTCCTCTCTATATGCCAGAGACTACTAACTAGCAGCAAGGGGCTAGGGTGTGTCTATGGGGATATTATTCCCTCATTGATCAGAGTGTAACATAGTGGTATATAAGAATGGTAAGCGGTGGAAATAGAAAATAAAAATGAGTAATAGATTAATAAATGAACATACAATAAATATAAACAGGAATAACGTGAATGATTAATAGATAAAAATGATTATTATTGTATAATTTAACTATACAAAAGGAGTAACATAGAATACAGTGGAAACATTCATAAACCTCATACTCTACAAAAATAAAATAAAAAAGACAAAAAGTTTCTACTACTATCATCATGATCATAGGCTCGGTCCTCTGCTCCTATACTCCATCCTAGTACTAAAAATCAAGCATCAAAAGCTGGCTTCTTCGCTTTATCTACACCTACTTTCAAGAAGGCTGCTTAGGTACCAAGGGAATCCTGATCAGGGTGTGAGAATACTTAGTAGGCCACCACCAATGGTGTCTAGATCAATCTAGTCTTTACATATAAAATGAGAAGTGTGCAGGCATAGAATAAATGTAAATCAATAATAATTGGAACATGTCGGTATGAGTTTCTCATGGAAACCCGACGGATACTAACTAATTCATCCTAAGCTATAAATTTCTAAAACAAGGAAAACATATACAGATATGATATGGGTGTAATGTTAATATGTCATCATAAAACATGTATTAAGAGATGGACCATACCTAAGCATGTGATTTGTCTTGAAGGATGTTTCTCTAGATAACAGCTTTGTATTCTTTTATTTAATATAAAAAAATCATCTTTAGAATTTAATCAGATGAACCTGGAGCCCATCCAAGGCAATTTAAAACTAAATCCCAAGTATCGATCTAGAGGCACTATAAATACCCAATATTGTAATAGTTTGTCCAAGGTGATCTATAAATGGAATCCCAAGTATAACTCTTGGAATTCTGTGAAAAGAAACCTATGATCCTATCTTTGTTATCTCACATATGGGACTAAATATCATTCATGGCCTAGTATAACCATCTAGCCACTGAGATTGTTCGTGGTGTCTACCCTAGGGAACTAATATCACTCATAAGGAGGAAGATAATCTACATGGTGGGCCCGTCCAAGGCATAACAAGTATCTCTTTTGGTATATTTACCATTCATAAATAAATTCTAATTATAAATCATGATGATCCCATCCAATTAAATCCATAAGTGGAATCCCAATTATCACTCACAACATGACAGGAAACTAATTTTAGTTATCGACATCTCTTATCATTTCATCAATGCATTATAGTCATAAAACATTAATCAAGTTAGACCATTCGTATAATTAAATTAAGTAAAGTTATGGCATAAATAATAGGGTCCTAAAACAAAGAAAATCATATTTAATAATTCATTTTACATTCTGATACATTTATTATAAGGGAAAACAAAACTCAAAATGTGTTTAAACAATCTAGGGTAAAGGGAAATTAAGCCTTTAAGTAAGTTCACACCCATAGGTGTGTCTCATGACAATGTGATAAACCAAAATATTAATTCACCACTATCTAGGACTGTGTTGGAAATGAAAAATGATTTTATTTAATATTTTAATCATTTTAGAGGTGTTGTTACAGAATTTTTGTGTACAGCATGATAGACCATAATATAAATGCAACAAGAACTTGGTAAAATAACTAGACCACCTAACTTAGTCCTACAGCACTCTCCTAATCTAGTTTCATCCCTTGAATCAATCTAGAATGGGATAAATTGGAAGAATGGTAAAAACCTATTATCAATCTAACGTGACTGATGACAATGGAAATTGAGCTCAGATGAAGGAGGAGCTAAAGAACTTAGATTAGGTGTGGAGAGGTCTCCCATGCATGGCTTCTACTCCTATGTGGTAAGAAATAATGTATTTGTAAAAAAATAGCCCCTACCTATTTAAAAAAACAACCTAGTAATTTACATGAGATGTATATTTTTCACATCATGTAAAGCTCGAGTTTCTTCTTCCCATGGAAAACCTAGTTCATGATGTGCATAGTGACTAGCCAATCCATCACACGTTGTGTATCTAATACACAATGTGTATTAGGTACACATCACGTATTTGGTCTACAACCAGCCTACATCCCATCTACAACCTCACCTTCCAAAAGAAAATAGACCGACCTAAGGGCATGATTACCTCGTCTTCATTTAAATAATGGAACTTAACAAGGTTTGACCAAAATTAAAAGAAAACATGCCTCATTAAAAAGTTGGGATGCTACACCTTCCATGATTGGTGGTCTTAAAATTTAATTCTCAATTTAATAATCATAGATAGTAGCTATGATAAGTAACATTATAATGGATTTTGGAATAACGAATTAGTGTTACTAATCAAGCCTTATTGGTGCTGCTCTATTACCACCCATGTATCATCTCTCTTGAATACCCACCATAGTATTCAATAATAATATTCCCTTACAGTTTGAAAAAAGTAATCCATTATTGAATTTTAATTGAACTTTTCAATATTAGATTATTTCCATGCACTACTTACTTATAGGATTTATCATTATTAATGAATAATGTATCACCAGCTAGGGTGAATATAAAACAACCATTATGGTTCCATTATTCCTATGCAGTATATGTCTCCAGAACATTCCTTTATCCACATGATCTTGTGGAACTTGTTTCTACTCCAACCATTTGTGGATCTTTAGCATTGAATAAATATGATTTAGTCTTTCTCCCACTATCTCAAATAGATATGTGCACCCTTTTATAGAAATATAGTCTATAACATTACTATCTATTTTTTATCTTATGGTTTTATGTAATATCCTAAAAAACGTTAGGATAATTACTATAGAGGCACATTGTGTTTCTCTTGATGTATGTTTGTTTATATCTTAACAAAATCATTGCATATAATAACATGTTTTTATGAAGTAATGGATTTCCATTATATTGTAACTCATATGATATACATTCATCAGGATATTTGTAATATTTTTTTGGGATAACATCATAATTTGTGATGTGTGTTTTGAAAAATAACGGATGTTTCTATAATGTATATATGTCTCAACATTGATGCTCATTTTACTCACATCATGAATCTGATGTATATAAGGAAATGTGCATTTATGAATTACTCTATCCTATATTATATTGATAAATGTTAACATGTATGAATCATCATCAATCCTCCTTATTAGAATCATATCTTTGATGTGGATAAGGTAATGTGTGTTTAAAAATTACTCCACACTACATTATAATGATCAATGAATTCTTGGTCAAGATATTATTCAGAACATAGGCTCAAAGAAACTTATATATTTTTTGACCATGCATATTATGTACTTCACTTTTACATCGCTCAAAATAATTAAATAAATATTATTAAGTATAGTTACCTCTAGATTTCCCTGGGAATAATTTATTCTCTCTAGATAAACTAATTCTGAAATCTTTATGACTAAATTTTATTTCTAAAGATTTATTTTTCCAAAACTAAGTACATAAGTATGTAGATTATACCTAAGGAATTTAACTCTAAATATTATAAAACTATACTGAGTATATCCTTGAAAACTATTTATTTTTTATTAAAAAGGTATTATATTACCACAACCGGGTATATAATTCTAACATTTTACATTCATCACAAATTTCCAATGATTCAAGTATTATTTATTAAGTATTAGATACCACAAAAGAACTCATTCCAAAAATGGAATAATGAATCCTTTTTTTCCAATAGACACTTGAGATTATTGTTTTGGTAATACTTAAAAAAAGTTCAACTGTAACCATTTGATTAGAAATTAGAGTTTCTGTACTTCTCACTATTGTCTTAGGAACCACCCTTCCTCAACCGCTTTCTTGTAATGTTTCTTTTCTTACTTGGTTACTGTATTTAAATACACATATTTGATAGTAAAATTGTATTTAATACCCAATAATAATGAAATAAACATCACATATAATGATGAATATACCTGAAGAAGAAGTGACTACTTTCTTCTTTAATTCAGTTCATTGCATTTACACTTCTGTAGATTTATCTTATGACATGAAAAGAAAATACCCTCCTATATAACAACCAATGCATTTTCTTTGAAGGATGTTGTGAAGGTTCCTTTGGAGTCACACTTTCCATCGGCCTTTTTCCTTGTCTTTCAAATTTTTCTCCATAATAACTAAAGATTAAACCCTTTTTATATTATTATTTTCTTGGTGAACCTTACCCAAAAGGTAATGAATCATTTTCTCCATTTACTATACATTTTCTAATATTAAATGAAACTATATTATATGGGTTAAAATGATATAAGAATATTATATATTGAAATATCTTGAGTTATCTTTCAATTTTACACATATCCAGTGTAAACATCACTATATTCACTTCTTGCTTCACTTTCTCCATGTAATCTTATCAAAGATGAGTCAACATGTGAAATCATCAATTTCTTGATGTTGTATCCACAACTCACATGAAAATTTGATGATAAAATTATGAAATAACCATAATATGTGTCATACATGAGTCTCCTATAATAATTTTTGTCACCCTCTCTTCCAGAGGTGGATTTATAAGTATTCCAGACTCTAGGACCTTGAATTTCCTATATCATAGTACTTTGCAGAGGTGATAATACTACACTTGGAAACTCATTCTAGTGAGGATATATTATTTTTCCAAAATTAAATATTGTAGTGTGCTTTTGGTATTGCATACAGTTTTCTAAAAAAATCTAGAAGATTAGTGCTTTCATCTTGATTACTGATTAGATATTACTGATTAAATTTAATAATAAAATGTATCCCACTATTTTATCAAACTCAAGAAACCCTCTATACTTGAATCAGAATACTTGTTTGTTTGAGTATTCTATTTGCAAGGATCCTTTAAACCTTTCCCCATAGTCTTTAAGCTATGGTTATGCCACTTCTTTAAGATTTCAAGGTAGGCCTTTAACTTTCCAACCACATTAACTCGTAGCTCTTTGATATGTTGAGTGAATTCCCAACTTATAAAATCATAAAATTGATTTACTCGATGGTTTCCTCTTAAGATGAAACAATCTAGATATGGATACTTCTTTGTTGTCATCATTAGTTAAGTCAACCCATCGCTCTCATAATAACTTCTTGGTAGTTGGAGGAACCCTTACTTTAGTTGATCAAGCACCTTGTACACTGAATTTTGTTCAAATTTAAATGATGGAATGCATTTGAAACTTAATATTTATTTGAGGGTTTTTAATATTTCTTGATGAATGTAATCCCTTTTCTATTAAATATGTTCATATTATGTTATTGAGTTCACAACTGAAAATTAATAGAATACATTCATTGCTTCTTTATACATTTTTTAGTTTATTATTTTATGTGTATCCCATAGACAAGAAAATCCATAAAATAATAAACAATGCATAAAGGAAAACAATTACCTGACTAGACTTGTGTAACTAAAAATGGTTGATCCATTTAAACTTAATGAATCAACTATGACCTAGTAGAATCATCCATGAGTCAGGTCTTGACTTGTAATACAGCTCATCCTCAGTCTGAGGTTTTACTTATCATCTGGTATACCGCCTCATATTGGCGTTTTCTGCACCTTAAACTATCTGTGTCATGATAAAAAATTTCTCACACAAAGGCAAGGGGGTCTCAATAGTGAAAAATAAAGATAACTTGTTTTTATATGGGTGCACATACCCATATATATATTAAACAAGAAAAATAATTATGTATGAACCATCTTATTTAAATAATTAATTACATGCATCACACACAATTAAATAATTTATTCAATAAATAAAAACTAGACATACATGTTCAGTCAATGCTCAAAACTAATCTACGAGTAAATTAAAGTGCAATAAAAATTAAAATGTAATAAATTTAATTATGAGAGAATTTAAATAAATTAAATGAATTATTTTTAAATTCAAGTAATTTAATTTAGTTCGGTCCATAATTAATTTAATTTTTTATTCCAAAAAATTAAATTATTCAATCAATCTAATTTTTATACCAAATTTAAATTAAATTTTAAAATAATAAAATTATTATTATTTTTAAAAAAATTAATAAAATAAATTTTTAATTATAATAAATATTTTCTAAGTCCCTAGAAACCCGCACAAACCCGTTGTGGGTTGGGCTGAACCCACGCAGGTCTGTTTTGGGTAGGGCAGACCCCATACAGGGCTATTTTAGGCTAGGTAGACCCACCTTGAGTCGTTATGTATCAAGTTGACCCGCCCAGGCCCATTGCGGGGAATATTGGGTCAGGAAGGACCAATAGAACCCAACAGAAGCCCAATGGGATTAGGGGCCATGCATTCTGGTGTGGGGAGATTGCACTGCTATGATAGTTGAGGCTCTCATGTTGTTATCAGTGCAGTGGGGTGACTGGATAAGGATGTCAGTGGTGACTAAGAGCACGACGGTGTAGGATCTCATTCCCATTGACAACCCAACCAAGTGGTTGGTTCACACCTGAGACACTCTCCCTCAGGATGAGTTCCTCTAGGTCTGAAATATATCTCAACTGAACACATTCTAGAATGGAATATGTCACTACTAAAGTTTCTAAAACAGGTTTCTTGTGACATTCCTAAACTTCTTGGTGAATTTTAGAAAATAGATTCATCAACTTCCAGTCACTACTGGCCTCTTGGATGGCTTGTGTCTTAATATTCTAGCTTAGTGAATCAGCAACTACATTACCATTTTTTGGTGTATAAGTAAGCTTGAAGTCAAAATAATGAAGGTTTTATACCCACCTATTCTACCTGGGATTCAAATCACACTATGTGGAAATGTATTTGAAACTTTTTTGATCCGTGTAAACAAAAAACTACTAACCTAATAGATAATGGCTCCAAAAATGTAAATTGTGAACCACAGATACTAGCTCGAGGTCATTCATTGGGTAATTCTGCTCTTGAGGTCTTAGCTGGTAGGACCCATGCACTATAACCCGATCACCCTACATCAGAAATGATCTTATCCTGATTCATAAAGCATCATAATAAACTATATATCCTCTTACTTGATTTGGAAAAATAAATATTGGTGTTGATGCCAATCTCCCTTTCAACTCTTGAAAGGCTATTTCATAAGCTTCAAACCAAAATAAATTCACACCATTTTTAGTCAATCCTATAATAGGTGCCACTAGGCATGATAAATATTGAATTAAATTCTTGTAATAGCCAGACATCCCCAAGAAACTGCATATATAAAATATATTATTCGTTTTCTCCTAGGAAACTATGGAGCTCACCTTATTTGGGTCAACGGACACTCGAGCCTCTGAAATAATATGACCCTAGAAGTGAAATTTAACGACCCAAAAGGTGAATTTTCTAAGCTTATCATACGTCTAGTGCTCTTTTATTGTGTTTATAATGATATCAATGTGTTTGGAATGGTCATGTCGGGTATGAGAATACACCAAGATGTATTCCACAAAGACTAGCACTAATGAATCTAGGTATGGGTGGAAAACTCGATTCATCAAGGCCAACAAAACAGTGGGATCATTCTTAAGACCGAACAACATAACTAGGTACTCATACAAGCTAAATATACTATAGAACATTAGTATTTCTGATGATCTCACATGCACCTAATGGTAGCTTGGCTTCAAATCAATCTTAGAGAAAATCATCACTCTTTGGAGATGGTTGAAGAGGTCATTTATACAAGGTAGTGGATGCCAGTTATTCACTGTAAGCTAGTTCAAATATCAGTAATCCATGCATGACCTAAGATTATTGTCCACCTTCTTGGAAAAAAGGATAGTTTAACCCCACAATGAGGTATTGGGTTATATAAAACCTTTTCCCCCTAATTCTTCTAACAACTTCTTGAGTTCTTGGAGCTCATTAGGTTTCATCCTATATGGATGAATGGAAATTGGTGTCACATCTAGCACTATCCCGATGGTTAACTCCACCTATCTCATAGTAGGTAATCTATATAAATCATTAGAGAAGAAATCCATAAAAAATCCACCACATTAGGGAGTTCTATGAGCCACATTACTTGATCGCTCATAAAGATACTATCCATGTGGGCTCACTCTTCTCATCCCATGACACTCGCATCTATATCCACTCACATAGATATCCCATCCATCCTTATAAACATACATGTTTCCCTCGAGTGATGTAAATGAAACCTTCAGGTGATAGCAATCAATATAGGCACAATTATACACTAGTCATCCCATGCAGAGAATGACTTCAAAACTGGTCATCTCAAGGAAAAATAAATTCCACAAGAAATGGTACCCACCTATATCAAGGGGTAACTCCTTACACTGGTGTATACTCTCTGATCGGACCCCTAGCGGTGGGTTGAGAGTTATAACACCACATAAGTACACCATCACTAGGACCAGACTTTCCATAATTGTCAAAGATATAAAATAACAAAATGAATTTATATCAAATAATTCAAAAACTGAAGTAGATGCTACTAGAATAGTATCTCATACTATAGAAGGATATGGACTCTTCTCCTCAAGTTCATGTTGTACTACATAGATATGGCCCAATTTGCGACCATAATATGAAACCTGACTAACCTGGGAAGGTCCACTCTATTTACGTTGAACCTCTGAAGTTTGACTACCTCATCCACAACCACCTCCTTATCCTGATTATACAATAGTATACTAACTCCATGCTTGATTCAGATTTGTTGATCTTGTACCTGAATACGATGTCAGTACAGATCCCTTCTCCCTGGGTAGAGGAGGAAAATTTTGGAGGAAATTATGAAGGTGACCCATCCTACCACAAGTTTGGCACTCTTAGGTTCCTCATATACTGGGTCTTCTTATGGATTTCCCTACCGCACTGGTGGCACACCACATAGTTGTCAGTGCATGTCGTCTGTATGGAACTTCCCCCACATGCACCCTCAAAATGAAATTTCCCACCACTAGAAAAAAATATCTCCTTATCTCAAAACTGATCTACCCTTGATCATATTGTCAGATACCCTTAGGTTACTCTCTGTGATGAGGTCCTAATTCACTATCTCTGAGATGGTGATCATCTGAAAAACTTTCACCTATGATCGGATGTCATACACAATCCTATCCTCAAATCATCTCATAAACATAATCACGTCACTGGTAAGAGTTAGTACGAAGTGTGGAAGTTCATTAAAATGAGCTGAATACTCCATCACCAACATGGAACCCTACTTTAGGGGTATAAAATCTTGTTCATGGTCTTATCTCAAAGTATGGTAGAAAAGTATTCATAAAAGGTCATCTAAAAGTCTGTCCAGACCATACCCTAAAGATCATAAACCTGAGAGATGAAATCCCACCAACATTTGGAACATTAAAGAAGCATATAGGTATTGAGATTGACCCTATTCTCTTAAGGCATCTCTATATTCTTGAAGATAGAAATCATGGACTCTGGGCAAGACTCAGCAGACTAAGTACCGCCATCCCCTAAAAAAGGGGAGGATCTTAGTGTTGGAATTCTCATGTCAACTCTACCATAGTTGAGTCAAGTCACAGAGCTCACTGTACAAACTACACGAATCACAAAAATTTATCTCAAAACTGAGAATCAGAACCTAGTGGAATACCAACAGGAGGTTCCTCAGGCAGTGCTATAAGAGTTAATATTGAGGTCTCATGGCCCCTACCTCTAGAGCATAGTCATTTCCATACTCTTGGCATACGACTTGAGAATTTCATAGTGGAATATCTCTATAATTTCCAAATGTACACATTAAATAATATTTAATAACATATGAAAATTTTAATAATTATAAATGATAGGTACAATTCCTTCCTATAAACGAGTCACAAAATCTTCCTACTCCTAAATTCAGTTCTAGGTGATAAGGAAGATCACATAAGTCACAGAAGGAACTTCCTACTTTCCACTACTAAGTTCAGGTTATGGTCAAGTTCTTTCATCACACAATATAGGTTATGGTATATGGAGTGTCAATTGCAAGTTATAGAGGAAGACACCCTTTACTTTGCAATTGGAATCCCCATTTAGTGGTAACCATTTCATTTTTAAACATTAATTTATTGAAGTTCGTTATTATTTATATGAGTATAGATATCTCAATCCAGTTAAATTCATCACCATTCTTAAGTTATAAAGTCCTATACTCCTTAAAAATTGCAATTGGTGTGTCAAATAACTACGAACTGGCCTTTACGTCGGGTATCAGGATGTAAAAGGTCATGTATAATTATTTGATTGAATGAAACATCATTCCAAATTTATATAAGTAAATGTCTCTTAAATTAATATTGTAATTACTCAATCAAATCATCTAATATTTTATCCCATGGAACCAATGGTTCATGGATTAAATGTGGAATAATTAGTTAATTAAGGTTTCATTATTAATATATGTGGGAAAACACTATTTAGATTGATGTAGGCACTTTAATCAATCCAATTATGTTATACTTATAAGAAATGTTAGCACATTTAAATATATAATAATTAAGACACTATATATATACAGCAGATAATTCCTAAAAACGGACGATAGAAGGGGAGTGAGGTGGGGGCGATCTCGATTGGCAATGACCAATGGAAACGACGGGCCTTTAATGGATACAGCAGGAGTCTCGACTATGATGTGTGGTTCTGATCTGTGTGTGTTGGTAGGCTTTGACATGTCCATCGATGGTTGGGGTGTGACAACATCGATGATATGGAAACCATTGGCTCAACAAGGAGATACAAGGCTCGATGAAAATGGGAAAAAAATATTCCCTCCACTGGTGCAAATCCAGATGGTGTTCAGATCAACTTATCCTAGCTTCATAAAGATACTAGATTTGGATGAACGAGAGGGTATAGAATCTACCATTGGTACAAGTCACATTTATTACTATGTATCCTTGAAAAGTGTGAGATTTTGATAGAAAAAATATCTTCTGGGTTGGTCTCTCTTATGGTTTCAATATCTAGGGCCTTCAAGGGCCTATGGGTCATGTATGGTTCCCCCTAAACCATTAAAAGGGGATTATCAAAAATAGAAAAAATATGTATGGCCTTTGGGCTTTCAATGTAACAATAACATCACAAAACATTTACATCACCCAATGGTGAAATCATATAAACTATAAAAAGAACAAACCAAAACAATAATAATCCATCCTAAGTAATTTGGATTTCCACTATACATGGGTTATCTACTTCTAGAAATAGGCTCATTACCAAATTCAGATACATCCTAGTTTCCTATCTAATACCAAAATAGTAAGACAAAAAGAAAAAGATCATCTAATGCCACTTTGTAGTATCTCACCCTAGAATCCATTAAGTGTTTTGGGACCAAGTTGGATGGAGAATAAAGTAAGAATATTTTTTTGTTATAGGGTGTTTCCTTTTGTAGTCAAAGAAGATAAATTAAATCACTTTGTAAAGAACGTCAAAATTAGACGATGCTTTGCTGATATGTATTTCACAAATATCATAAGTTATGAGAACTTGTGATTCAATCCTTATGAAGGAAAGGGGGAGAAATGATGATTCCAGTCATATACAGTTTTGATTGGAAGTAATGATGTTTCTAGAAGATAGGGAAGTTTCGGTACTTCCCATTGAACATCTGACGATGCTACAGTTGTTCGATAAAAGGATACATATAACGATGATGGATTTCATAATGAAAGCTTAAAATGGTTATGGGATGTAGTGAAGATATCAATGACAAAGGAATAGAAAATTTGGAGGCGGAAAAAAAAGAATGTTTTAAGGTGGAATTGTTTTCCATTGTTTGCCAAATTTTAGGGCCTGAAAATCAGGAGATTAAGAAATGTGTTTTTGGAAAAGGATGATTGCGCGCAAGTTTGAAGATGGCATGGTATGTTACGTGCAAGTGGAGTTTCATGATCTGAACATCAAAATCTGGAAAAGGAGAGGCTCGCAAAAAATATTGGGTTTTGCGCGCAAGATTGGTTTTTGCGTGAAATATTGAAGGGAGATTGGAATCCTTCTTGTAAGGCATGATTCGAGGTCCAATCTTCGAAAAATGGCAAAGGTATGAAGTGCACGAAATATTCAAGAAGTGCATGAAAGATGAAGTTGGCACTAAAAAGACTTACGTGACCAATATGATTTCAAATAGGGTTTTGTGAAACGCATCAATATCTTGCACGACACATCAGGGTTTTTGCGCGCAGGGTCAATGAGGTCTATAAATAAGAGGTGACCTCCTCACACAGTGTAATCTTGACACTTAGAGAAATCCCAAGCTCTGAGGCATAGAAAAATATTAATAAAAGAATAGTGAAGTAAATAAATAGAGTTGTGTGCAAGAAGGATTTAACACCCCATTTTTCCATGGTACGTTTCCCTTTGAATAATGCAATAGCTTGCATTGTACGCAACTTCAAGATTCTAACACACCGCGACCAATCAAACTAGCCGTTATGAATAGTAATACCCACTTTTTGAAATTTTAAAAAATTTAATTTTAAAAATGGACTTAATTTTTGAATTCATGATATAGAAATTATCTTATGGTTAATTTTTGGTTCTTTTCTGAAAAACATTCAATTTTTGATGAATAGTGAAAATACTAAATTTTAATTAAAAACAGCTTTTTTAATAAAAATAATTTATAGTGTTAAATTATAAATTTGAATGTTTTTTAAGTATAATTAGATTATATTTTTATCATTTAATATAATTTAGGTCATTGGATGTAATCTCACAATTAAACTGGACATAAACAAGTGTCAATATTTTGATAGTTATTATTTCATAAAAACATGTTTTTTGTTTCGACAACAAGGATTAATTTTAAA
This sequence comes from Viscum album, assembly GCA_963277665.1. NCBI lineage: Eukaryota > Viridiplantae > Streptophyta > Magnoliopsida > Santalales > Viscaceae > Viscum > Viscum album. The sequence continues at coordinate 508,191,750 of OY728142.1, read as the reverse complement.
TTAATTTCTGAAACTTCTATATTTTGAATTTGGAAAAATGGATTCCATATTTTGAATCATGAGGTCCAAATTTTATAAATAGATAACTTTTATTTTTAGACATTATGAATATTTACTGCAGTAAATATTTTATTTACCATGGTTAAAAGAGTAAATCAAGTAAATAAGGTTAAAAAAATAATATTATAATAATATTAAATTACTATAAAACGTGTCCTAACCCTATTGGTTGATAAATTTCCGACAATGGGTATCGTTGGGTCGATTTTGGTACCCCATGGAGCCACTTGGGAGTGATAATGACATTTTATATTAAATAATCTAAAGTAAAGACAAAAATAACAAAAGCAAATATCTTTTAGTAAAAAAAAATTATATGAGGTTATATAATTGATCTATTGTACTATAAATATTAATTAGAAATATAAAAATATTTCCTACATCAGGATATTTTATTTATAATTTTTAGACATAAAATAAATATATTTATATATGACATAACAATGATGCAGTATTTTCCTTATTAATGAAACAATCAAATAAATGATATTATAATTATTAAAATAAATATAATTGGAATGTTTTCATGATATACAAGAATTTTATAGGTGAATATGACATGTTAGATTTGATTAAATGAATTTTTTTTTTGAATTAATCATGCTTTTATGACTTTAACAAAAACAAAATACCAAATAGTGTCAAATTTGACATAAAATAGTTTTAAAAACAAATATTATATTATTAATTGTTATAATATTTATAAAAGGTTAGGTCAAAAAAATTATATAATTATAGTTGTTTAATTAATGAACCTCTTGGGGTTCTCTTGTAAGTTTATAATAATTTTATTAACCATATAATATAAAAATACAAAGAGACATGGTAAAAGTCAGACTATTTAACTAAGAGTTAAATCTAAAATATAAAGTTAATATGGTGACTTAAAACTGTCTAAAAGCTATTGGTTGAGATTTTTTCAACACATACCCACCTTATCCTCGAAATAATTCATTTTTTATCCATTATAAACCAAAAATTATTTTATTATAAAATAATATTTCAAGCTTTTCCTAAAGTGACCCTCACCTCTCTTATAAAAGGGAACTTCCCCTACTCTTAATTTCACACCTCCAAATCCATTTGGCTTGGCCACCCCTACCCAAATATCCTCCCAAATTCCTTCACTTCAAACTAGAGGCATTATTTTGATTAGAAATCCAACCTAAGGATCCCTTTTGATCAAATCAAAAGGAAGAACCCGAAGAAGAGGTAAATATTTCATCACCTCTTTCTAGTTCTTTTCTTCTTCCACTTCCTCTTTCTTTGTTGTTTCCATTATAAAATAATAACTCCAATATCTTATATATACTTTTATGTTATTATAAAAATGTTACAACTATATTCATTATTCTGTCCATTATATGAATGACAAAGTCACCATATGTGCGTACGTACGTCTTACCGTCTCCACGTCGTGGTGTAGTTTGTTATTCAAACACTTCATTATTTGTATGGGTATAATAATGAGTATAACTAATGTAAATAATAAATATAACATTTTAATGATTCTTTATATATTATATACCATCCAATTATTATGATTTCACCATCAATATAATCATATTGTTGCTCATGCGTACGTACGGATTATCGTCTCCACAAATGTGATGAGATTCATTCCCCATTGTAATCATTCAAGAATAATTTTCATTTTATGATTAAAAATAATGTTTATGAACATAATATCATTCTTTATATGAATCAAATACATCATATCCATAAAAAACATGGATTACGTAACCAAGCATATAAAGGAAAACGGATCGGTTAACACCTGAAATGATGATACTACTGAAATATTATTAATAAAGCAATATTAGAGGATCATATATTATATAATAGTTTTTTATATAGTTATTGTATAATTTAATAAAAATGTTTTAAATATTATACATGAGGTTAACATACCATCGACTAAGTAAAAGTATAAGTTAAGGGTTAATTTCACAATCTCTTTATTATCCGAGGTTGTTTTTATATAAGTATCTATTGAGACCACTTTATCATCCACATCCATGTTTTCTTAAAAATTTATTTCAAAATTTTTTTACTATTTACTATACTATTGGTTAAATTCATTTATACCCTTATTTCACCTTATATGTTTTGAAATTAATCTTTTCTTCATTTTCCAAACAAGGTACTTTATGACCTTTTTGAAAAAAGTAAGGTAAGAATGTTTTTTTAACTTATATGGTGGGTGAGGCTATTTTCCTCTATTATAACATCATCGAAGATTCCCTTACAAGCTTATAATAATATTTTCAAAATAAATGTTTTCTTTTATAATTATGTGACTCTTAAATGGTTTCAAAATAGAAATAGGTATTTCCTTCAAATAGTTTTCATTTAATTTATGTCAACATCCTTTGATGGATTTTAAACGTGTTTGAAGTTGATTTATTATGATACAAATCTTCCATATTGTATTGAAGGTTTTGTGATATGTTTGATTGTGGATGTGTTATTTTTATACCATTCATGGTTTATAATTAAATTACTGACATTTAATATGCTAGTTTTAATACGAATGTTTATGTTATGTTTCAACCTTTTCATATGAGGATTGTGTTTGACTTATTATGTGACAGGTGGAGCCCACTATAGCTCATCAGTGCATCGGTAGGTCTCATGAGACAATTAGATGTGGAATTGGTCAAGGCCTTTCCCAATTTGATATATGGTTTTGGATGAGGCCTTAATCATTCTTAGACGTCTTAGATGAGGCCTTGAAAAAATGTTTCAGAATGTCCGGCATTATACATTCCCTCATTATGAAAATTATATTGATGGTTCATGTGGTTATTTGCCTAGTATAATACCCATGACTATGTTTTATTATGGCATTATTTACTCAGCTCATATTCCTGCCATAAAGTGTTCATGTTTATTATATATAAGGGCATGTGTTTTTAATTATTTACCATGCCTAATGTTTATGTTATCTTCCATCGTATTGCTTACCCTTACTGAGCATTTGACCTCACCCCTTTCTTATGTTTCATTTTCTCAAGATATGAAGAAGTTAGTTATGAGTGACTTGCAGGTATAACCTAGGAGGCTTGGATGTTTCTAATGGAATAAATCTGTGTTGGATTTATTTTCAAGTTGTAATGTTGAACTTATGTATGTATCTTGTTTCCAATAATACTAAACGGATCGGTCTTTCAGGACATGATTCCTTATATCATGTCAATGTTATGTAATAAAGCACCGAATCTAGGTAACTGGGGTCAGGGAATTATATTTGGTATCAGAGGAAGTTTAGTACAAATCTAGGAAACTAGATTTAGAAAAACTCTAATTAGATAGCATTACCCTAAGATAGACTTTAAGGATTAGTATAGAAGAAATTTATAGAATTTTGGTACTGTAAAGATTTTGTGAGTTTTCCAAGAAATACATCCATGTTTGGATATGAGCAGGAAGAGACGGTTTTGGTACAGATGTACCTAGGGGTAAAACCCAAAAACACCACTTTGAGCTAGACTCGAAGAGGAACTGGTGCATGACAATGGGCCTTGATGCACTCTTGGTTATGACACTCCGGGTGGATATGCTTAAGATAATTCTCATTTTCCTTACAAACCATTATAAAGGTTTTATGAGTATATACCTCCTTAAAGAAAATATTTTTATGAATATGGATTATATCCATAAATTGTTCAATTTATGTTAAGTGTTTTACAAGTTCATAATTATATATTACGATTCATAACTAATCTAATGTATTCCATTTTTTAGAAATGGAACCTAGTGGAAGGTATGGAAACCATATCAATGCACATAATCCATGTAGGGATTTCCCTCCTACTCAAGATAATTATAGTGGAGTTGGTGATACAACTGGTGTGGATCAGCTTATCACCATACTGGGACAACTCAATCAGGTTATGAATAATAACTTTACACGTATGGAGCACCCTGATCCACAATGCAGAGGATCAATGTTAGACCGCTTCATGAAGAAAAACCACCAACATTCAATAGGAGTACAAATCTATTAGTAGCTGATTAATGGATAAGTTCCTTAGAGAAAATATTTCATTCTTTGGGGAGTAGTGAAAGAGAAAAAGTTGTCATGGCAGTTTATTGATTCACGGGAGATGCAGATAAATAGTGGTCATTGATTCAAAACAAAAAGGAAAATGAAGAAGTATAAAACATGGAATGGAGGGAGTTTAAAGATATTTTCTTAGAAAAATACTTTCCTCATGACCATCGAGTGGATATGGAAAGACAATTTCTTAGTCTGAGGAAAAAGGAGGATGAGAATGTCCCAAAGTATGAGGCTAACTTTACAAGGTTAGCAAGGCATACTGCAGATTATATACGTAACCCAAGAAGTAAGATTGATCATTTCTTTAATGGGTTAAAATTATTTCTCTATCGAGCATTAGTCTCTCAATCCTTCTCATTATATGAAGATATTTCGTCATGTGCTATCAAGACAGAAAATGAATTCTCTGAGTCTTACAACTTTAAAGAAAAGCAAGAGAAGAAGAGATCTGTTGAACACTCTGGGAAAGGAAATAAGGAAATAGGGAATAAGGGAATAGTTGAATTTCAACCATGTGATAATTGTGGAAGGAGTCACCCTGGTGCTTATCGAAAAGGAAAAGTAGTATGCTACAAATGTGGACAGAAAGGCCATCTTGCTAGTAATTTTAAGGGGAAGAAAGAAGATATTAATGTTCAATGCTACAATTGCAGGGAGATGGGAAGTTATGAAAATGAATTTCCTAAGATCCAAGGGAACTTACCTCATAAAAGGCCAAGGGATCAAGGCCAAGCTTATGGGATCACTACTACTGAGTTTTAGGCTCTAAAAGACATGTTGGCAGGTAATTTAATGGTTTCCTCAAGTTTAGAAAATGGTTTATTTGATTCTGGATCATCGCGTTGTTTTATATCTTCTTAGTTTTTTAAGAAAATTAGATGTTTCCAATTTGATTTAACAAGGTATTTTTCAGTAAAAACTCCTAAGAGAAGTATCATTCCAACAATTTTTTGTGAATTAGTCCCCATTATGGCATATAAATGATATTTATCTGCCGATATCATCATCATACCCATGATTGAATTTTATATAATCCTTAGTATGGATTAGCTTTCAGACCATGATGCGAAAATTTATTGTAAGAAGAAGGAGGTTATAATTCTTGATGATGATAAGGAGTATCTTATCTTTAGAGAAGAAACATCACCATCTGATTCTTATCTAGATCCACCACCAGTAGCTCTACTAAATTCAATTATTGGGGAGGAAGAGAATGAAATAATAGTGGGTGAGGAAAGGAATGTTCAAATAGAGGATGTACCTATTGTACAATAATATGTTGATGTGTTTCCAGAGGATGTACCTGTACATCCTCCAGAATGAGAAATTGATTTTTCTATTGACTAAATTCCTGGTTAAAGACCCATATCGAATACCCCTTATAGAATGGCCACTGTGGAATTAGTGAAACTAAAGAAACAACTAGAGTAATTGAGTACTAAAGGATTTATTCGCCCTAGTGTTTCTCCATGGGGATCCCCTATAATTTTTGTTAAGAAGAAAGATGGATCTATGAAGTTGTGCATTGACTACAAGGAGATTAATCCTATAACAATAAAGAATAAATATTCCCTACCTCGCATTGATGATTTATTCGACCAACTTCATGGAGCTCAGTATTTTTCCAAGATTGACCTTCGATCTGGATATTATCAGTTGTGTGTGAAGAAGGAAGACATTCTAAAAACAGTATTTTGAACCAGGTATGGGCATTACGATTTTACAGTAATTCCTTTTAGATTGACTAATTCACCCTCTCTCTTCATGGATATAATGAATAGAGTTTTCAAGGAATATCTTGATGACTTTTTAGTGGTATTTATTGATGATATCTTGGTATACTCCAAAAGATATGAATATCATGAAAAGCACATGCGCATTATTCTAATACTCTTAGAAGAAATGAATTATATGGGAAGTTTAGAAAGTGTGAATTCTGGAATCAGGAGATTTCTTTTCTTGGCCATATTGTCTCTAAGGATGGAATCTCTATTAATCCTTCAAAGACCAAAGCAATCCAAGAATGGCCAGCCCCAATTAGTATAATTGAGGTATGCAGTTTTATTGGTTTAGAAGGTTATTATCGATGTTTCGTCTAGAATTTTGCCTGGTTGGCTAACCCATTAACCAAGATCATGCATAAAGGGGTTAAATTTTTTTGGACAAAAGAGTGTGAAGAATGTTTTGAAGGAACATTTTTGGTGGGATAACATGAAGAGAGAGATTGATGATTATGTGTTAAGATGTATGGTTTGTAAACAAATAAAATATGAAAGGCAACATCCTGGGGGAGTCACACAACCTATTCCCATACCTGAGTGGAAATGAGATGATATTACAATGGACTTTTTCATGGGGATACCAAAGACTCTTAGAAAGAACGATGCAATATGGGTCATTTCTGATCGTCTTACCAAGTCAGCACATTTTCTTGCTATAAAAGAAGATTTACCACTTGAACATCTAGTAAGAATATATATTAATGAAGTTGTAAGACTTCATGGAGTACCCCTATTGATTGTTTTTTATCGTGATCCCCGTTTTACATCAAGATTCTGGAAAAGTCTTCAGAAAGCCTTGGATATTGAACTTCGTTTGAGCACTTCCTACCACCCTCAAACTGATGGATAATCAAAACAAACTATTCAAACCTTAGAAGACATGTTGATATCTTACTCACTTGACTTTCAAAGCATGTGGGATCAATATTTACCTTTGGTAGAATTTTATTATAACAATAGCTTCCATTCAAGTATTCAGATGGAACCATATGAAGCGTTATATGGAAAGAGATGTTGCACACCAACTTTTTGGGATGATGTTGGTGAAAAAAACTCATAGGCCTGGAACTTGTTGAGGAAAAAATGGAAAATGTAAAGGTTATACAAACCCACATCAAAGAATCTCAAAGTAGGCAGAAGCACTATGCCCATAACTAAAATAAGGATTTGGAATTTCAGGTAGGAGATAATGTTTTCTTGAAGGTATCTCCATGGAAGGGAGTTATATGATTCGGTGAGAAGGGTAAATTAAGTCCCAGGTACATCAGACCTTTAGAAATTCTAGAACTAATTGGGGATGTATCTTACCATTTGTAAATTCCACCAAGTCTCTCCAAAGTTCACGATGTGTTCCACATATCACTATTGAGAAAATACATGCCTGACCCAATGCATGTACTCACCTATGAGGAAATTGAACTGGAACCTGATTTGCCTTATTGTAAAGAGCCTGTCAATATTCTTGATACCAGAGAACAAGTGTTGATAAACTGGATGACTCATCTAGTAAAAGTTCTATGGAGAAACCATAAGATTGAAAAGGCAACGTGGGAACTAGAGGAAATTATGATGAAGAACCATCTAAATCTTTTTGTGTGGTAGTATTCTATAAATTTAGAGGAAGAAATTATTTGAAAGAGGTAAGAATGTTACACCCCAAGATTCCATGGTATGTTTCCCTTTGAATAATGCAATATCTTTCATTGTACGCAACTTCAAGATTCTAACACACTGCAACCAATCAAACTAGCTGTTATGAATAGTAATACCCACTTTTTGAAATTTTATAAATTTTATTTTTCAAAATGGACTTTATTTTTTAATTTGGAATATCAAAATTAGATTAGGGTGAATTTATAGTACTTTTCTGAAAACTTTCAATTTTTGATGAATAGTGAAAAATACTAAATTTTAATTAAAAACAGATTTTTTAATAGAAATAATTTATAATGTTAAATTATAAATTTGAATGGTTTTTAAAAATAATTAGATTTTATTTTTATAATTTAATATAATTTAGGTCATTATATTTAATCTCACGATTAAACTGGACATAAACAAGTGTCAATCTTTTGATAGTTATTATTTCATAAAAACACGCTTTTTGTTTTGACAACGAGAATTAATTTTAAATTAATTTCTGACACTTTTGTATTTTGAATTTGGAAAAAATGGATTCAATATTTGGAATCAGGAGGTCAAAATTGTATAAATAGGTAACTTTTATTTTTAGACATTATGAATATTTACTTCAGTAAATATTTTATTTACCGTGGTTAAAGGAGTAAATCCATTAAATAAGGTTAATAAAATAATATTATAATAATATTAAATTACCCATAAATGTTTCTTAAACCTATTGGTTGATATATATCCGACCATGGAAATCCTTGTGTCGATTTTGGGACCCCATGGAGCCACTTGGGAGTGGTAATTACATTTTATATTAAATAATCTAAAGTAAAGACAAAAATAACAAAAGAAAATATCTTTTAGTAAAACAATTTTTATATGAGGTTATATAATTGATCTATTAGACTATAAATAGTACTTATAAATATAAAAAAAAATTATACATTAGGATATTTTATTTATAATTTTTAGACATAAAAAAATATATTTATATATGACATAATAATGATGCAGTATTTTTCTTATTAATGAAACAATCAAATAAATGATATTATGAATGTTAAAATAAATATAATTTGAAAGTTTTGATGATATACACGAATTTTATAAGACAATATGAAATTTTAGGGTTTATTAAATGAATTTTTTTCTAATTAATCATGTTGTTATGACATTACAAAAACAAAATACCAAATAGTGTCAAAATTGACATAAAATAGTTTTAAAAACAAATATTATATTATTAATTGATATAATATTTCTAAAAATCTAAGGTTTGGCCAAAAGACTTATATAATTATATTTTTATCATTAATTAACCACTTTGGGTTCTCTTAAAAGTTTTTAGTAAGTTTATTAACCATATAATATAGAAATACAAAGAGACATGGTAAAAGTCAAACTATTTGACTAAGAGTTAAATCTAAAATATAAAGTTAATATGGTGACCTAAACCAGTATAAAACCTATTGTTTGAGACTTTTTTGACCCATCCCCACCTTCACATTGAAATAATTCATTTTTGATCCATTAAAAACCGAAAATTATTTTATTATAAAATAATATTTCAAGTTCTTCATAAAGTGACCTTCACCTCACTTATAAAAGGGAACTTTACCTTCTCTTAATTTCACACCTAAAAATCCATTTGGCTTGGCCAAACCCAGCACAAATATCATCACAAATTCCCTCACTTCAACCTAGTGGAATTAATTTGATCAGAAAGCCAACCTAAGGAGTCGTTTTGTTCAAATCATAAAGAAGAACCTGAAGAAGAGGTAAATATTTCATCACCTCTTTCAAGTTCTTTTCTTCTTCCACTTCCTCTTTCTTTGTTGTTTCCATTTAAAATAATAAATCCAGTATATTATATATAATTTTATGTTATTATAAAAATGGTTCAACCATATTCATTATTCTATCCATCATATGAATGACAAAGTCACCATACGTGTGTACGTACGGCTTACGGTCTCCATGTCGTGGTGTAGTTTGTTATTCAAACACTTAATTATTTTATGGGTATAATAATGAGTATAAATGATGAAAATAATAAATATAACATGCTAATTATTCTTTATATATGATATACCATCCAAATACATACGATTTCAGCATCAATATAATGATATTATCACTTGTGCGTACGTACGGATTACCGTCTCCACAAATGTGATGAGATTCATTCACTGTTGTAATCATTCAAGAATAATTTTCATTTTATGATTAAAAATAATTTTTATGAACATAATATCATTATGTATATGAATCAAATACATCATATCCATAACAAACATGGCTTACGTAACCAAGCATATAAAGGAAAATGAATCTGGTAACACCCAAAATGATGATACTACTAAAATATTATTAACGAAGAAATATTGGAGGATCATATATAATATCATGTTTAGGTATATAGTTATTTTATAATTTAATAAAAATGTTTTAAATATTATACAAAAGGTTAACATACCATCAACTGAGGAAAAGAACAAGGTAAGTGTTAATTTCACAATCTTTTTATTATCCGAGGTTGTTTTTACGTAAGTATCTACTGGGACCTCTTTATCATCCACATCCATTTTTTCTTAAAAATGTATTTCAAAACATTTTTACTATTTACTAGAATATGGTTTAAAGTCATTTATACCCTTATTTTACCTTATATGTTTTGAAATAAATCTTTCCGTTGTTTTCCAAACAAGGTACTTTATGACCTTTTTGACAAAATTAAGGTAAGAATGTTTTTTTTAACTTATACAGCGGGTGCAGCTATTTTCCTCCGTTATAATGTCATCGAAGCTTCCCTTAAAATCTTATAAGAATATTTTCAAAATAAAATTTTTCTTTTATAATTATGCAAATCTTAAATGGTTTAAAAATAGAAATATATATTTCTTTCAAATAGTTTTTATTTCACCTATGTCAACATGCTTTGATGGATTTTAAACTTGTTTGAAGTTGATTTATTATGATACAAATCTTCCATATTTTATTAAAGGTTTTCTAATATGTTTTACTGTGGATGTGTTATTTTTATAGCATTCATGGTTTATGGTTAAAGTATTGACATTTCGTATGCTAGTTTTAATACAAATGTTTATGTTATGTTTCATCCATTTCATATGAGGAATGTATTGGACTCAGTATGTGACAGGTGGAGCCCGCTATAGATCATCAGTGCATCAATAGGTCTCATGAGACAATTAGATGTGGAATTGTATGAGGCCTTTCCCAATTTGATATATAGTTTTGGACGAGGCCTTAATCATTCTTAGACGTCTTGGCCGAGGCCTTGACAAAATGTTTCAGAATGTCCGACATTATACATTTCCTCGTTATGAAAATAATATTTATGGTTCATGTGGTTATTTATCTAGTATAATACCCATGACTATGTTTTATTGTGGCATTATTTACTCAACTCATATTCCTTCCATAAAGTGTGAATGTTTACTATTTGTAAGGTCATGTGTTTTTAATTATTCATCATACCTAATGTTTATGTTATCTTCTATTGTATTGCTTACCCTTTCTGAGCATTTGAGCTCACAAATTTATTATGTTTCATTTTCCTAGGATATAAAGATGTTAGTTATGAGTGAATTTAAGGCATAATCTAGGAGTCTTGGATGTTTCTAATGTAATAAATTTTTGTTGGATTTATTTTAAAGTTGTAATGTTGAACTTATGTATGTATCTTGTTTCCACTAATACTAAACTGATCAGTATTTTGAGACATGATTCCTTGTATCATGTCAATGTTATGTAATAAAGTACCAACTCTGGGTAATTGAGGTCAGGGAATTACAAAGGAGAAGTTACACACAAGAAGAGAGTTGTGTACAAGATTTAAGTTTCTCACAAGAGGTGTTTCGAAACAAAAGTTGAATCTTGCGCGCGTGGTATAAAAGTTGAGATCAAGACACCTACAAGGTTGCGCAAAAGATTTGGGTTCTTTGAACATATTTAGTTCTGTTTAAGAGAGTTTTTACTATCTTTTGGGTAAGAAAGTGAAGATGTTTACTTTAGAGAGTACACCTGTTCAGTTGTAAAGAAGTACTAAAATACTATAATTCCCTATTTGTGCTAAGAGGGTGCAGACACACTTTAGGATTGTTTTCCAAGTGCTACATGAGTTTAAGGGTTTATCCTACTCATTTTATTCTTCATAAAAGGATTTTTTTTTTTAGTGGATTGTGTGGTACTAGATTATTTTTGTACCATACCAAGGATGTAGCTACTATTATTGAGTAGTGAACCTTGTAAATCTTGTGTTCATGTGGTTGTGTGTGTTAAGTAGAGAATAAACTCTTTAACAAGAGGTGAATGTTGTTTCAAAAAGGAGGAAACATAAAAAGAAAAAGATATCACGGATTCACCCCCTCCCCCTCTCGGTGATACATATATCCTAATTGGAAACATCAAAATGATGCCCTGAGATGGTTGGATCCATGACCTCAAGCGTGCCTCTCTATATGCCAGATACTACCAACTAGCAGCAAGGGGCTAGGGTTTATCTATGGGGATATTATTCCCTCATTGATCAGAGTGTAACATAGTGGTATATAAGAATATTAAGAAGTGGAAATAGAAAAGAAAAAGCAGTAATAGAATAATAAATGAACATACAATAAATATAAACAGGTATAATCTTAATGATTAATAGATAAAAATGATGATGATTGTGTAATTTAACTATACAAAAGGAGGTACATAGGATACATTGGAAACGTGAATAAACCACATGCTATACAAAAATTAAAAAAAGACCAAAAGTTTCTACTACTAGCATCATGATCATAGTCTCAGTCCTCTTCTCATGTACTTCATCCTGGTACTATAAATCAAGTATCAAAATTTGGCTTCTTCACTTTATCTATACCTACATTTGTGAAGGCTGCTCAGGTACCAAGGGAAGCCTAATCATGGTGTGAGATATAATTAGTAGACCACCACCAATGATTTCTAGATCAATCCAATATTTACATATAAAATGAGAAGTGGGGTGGAATAGAATAAATGTAAATCAATAATAATTGGAACATGTCGGTCTTAGTTTCTCATGGAAAATCATCTGATACTAACTACTTCATCCTAAGCTATAAATTTCTAAAAAAATGAAAACATGTACAGATATGATATGGGTGTAATGTTAATATGTCATCATAAAACATGTATTAAGAGATGGACCACAACTAAGCATGTGATTTGTCTTGGAGGATGTGTATCTAGATAACATCTTTGTATTCTTTGTCTTTAATATAAAAAATCATCTTTAGAATTTAATCAGATGAACCTTGAGCCCATCCAAAGCAATTTGAAACTAAATCCCAAGTATCACTCTAGAGGCACTATAAATACCCAATATTGTAATAGTCTGTCCAAGGTGATCTATAAATGGAATCCCAAGTATCACTCTTGGAATTCCATGAAAAGAAAACTCTGGTCCTATCTTTGTTATCTCACATATAGGACTAAATATCATTCATGTCCTAGTATATCCATCTATACACCGATATTGTCCACGGTTTCTACCCTAGGGAACCGATATCACTCATAAGAAGGTAGATAATCTACATGGTGGGCCCGTCCAAGGCATAAAAAGTATCGCTCTTAGTATTTTTACCATTCATAAATAAATTCTAATTATAAATCATGATGATCCCATCCAAGTAAATCCATAAGTGGAATACCAATTATCACTCACGGCATGACAGGAAACTAATTTTAGCTATCAATAACTCTTATCATTTCATTAAGGAATTATAGTCATAAAACATTAATCAAGTTAGACCATTCATATAATTAAATTAAGTAAAGTTAAGACATAAATCATAGGGGCCTAAAACATGGAAAATCATATTTATTAACTCATTTTACATTCTGATACAATTATTATAAGGGAAAACAAAACTCAAAAATGTGTTTAAACAATCTAAGGTAAAGGGAAATTAAGCCTTTAAGGAATGTCACACCCATAGGGGTGTCTTACGACAATGTGATAAACCAAAGTGTTGATTTTCCAATATCTAGGATTGTTTTGGGAATGAAAACCCATTTAATTTAATCGTTTAATCATTTTATAGGTTTTGTTAGAGAATTTTAGTGTACAGCATGATAGCTCATAATATAAAAGAAACAAGAACATGGGAAAATAAATAGAGCACCTACCTTAGTCATGTATCACTCTCCTCATCTAGTTTCATCCCTTGAATCAATCTAGGATGGGAGAAATTAGAAGAATGGTAAAAACCTATTGTTGATCCAATGTGACTGACGACAATGGAAATGGATCTTGGATGAAGGAGGAGCTAAAGAATTTTGATTAGGAGTGGAGAGGTCTCCCATGCACGACTCCTGCTCCTATATGGGAAGAAATAAGGTATTTGTAAAAAAAGAGCCCCTACCTATTTTTAAAAACTAACCTAGTAATTTACATGAGATGTATATTTTTCACATCATGTAAAGCTCGATTTTCTTCTTCCCATGGAAAACCTAGTTCATGATGTGTATAGTGACTAGCCAATCCATCACACATCGTGCATCTAATACACAATGTGTATTATGTACACATCACATATTTAGTCTAAAAACATCCTTCATCCCATTTACAACCCCACCTTCCAAAAGAAAATAGACTAACCTAAGGATACGATTACCTGGTCTTGATTCAAATAATGGAACTTAACAATGTTTGACCGAAATTAAAAGAAAACATGCCTCATTAAAAAGTTGGGATGCTACACCTTCCATGATTGGTGGTCTTAACATTTAATTCTCAATTTAATAATCATAGATAGTAGCTATGATAAGTAATATTATAATGGATTTAGGCATAACGAATTAGTTTTACTAATCAATCCTTATTGGTACTATGCTTTTACCACCCATGTATCATCTCTCTTGAATACCCGCCATAGTATTCAATAATAATATTCCCTTATAGTTTGATAAAAGTAATCCATTATTGATTTTTAATTGATATTTTCAATCTTAGATTATTTCCATTCACTGATTACTTGTAGGATTTATCATTCTTAATGAATAATGTATCACCAGCCATGGTGAATATAAGACAACCATTATGGTTCCATTCTTCATATGTAGTATATGTCTCTAGAACATTCCTTTTTCCACATGATCTTGTGGAACTTGTTTCTACTCCAACCATTTGTGGATCTTTAGCATTGACTAAATCCAATTTAGTCTTTCTCCCACTATCTCAAATAGATATGTGCACCCTTTTATACAAATATAGTCTATAACATTACTATATCTTTTCTATCTTATGGTTTTATGTAATATCCTTAAAAACTTTAGGATAGTTACTATAGAGTCACATTGTGTTTCTCTTGATGTAAGTCTGTTTATATCTTAACAAAATAATTGCATCTAATCACATGTTTTTATGAAATAATGGATTTCTATCATACTGTAACTAATATGATATACATTCATCATGATATTTGGAATATTTTTTTGGGATAACATCATAATTTTTTATATATGTTTTGAAAAATAATGGATGGTTCTATAATGTATATATGTCTCAACATTGATGCTCATTTTACTCACATCATGAATCTAATGTATATAAGGAAATGTGCATTTAGGAATTACTTCATCCTATATTATATTGATAAATGTTAACATGTATGAATCATTATCAATCCTCCCTATTAGCATCATAGCTTTGATGTGGATAAGGCAATGTGTGTTTAAAAATTACTCCACACTACATTATAATGATCAATGAATGCTTGGTCAAGATATTATTTGGCACATAGGCTCAAAGAAACTTATATATTTTCTAACCATGCATATTATGTACTTCACTTTTACATCACTCAAAATAATTAAAGGAATCTTATGAAGTATAGTTACCTCTAGATTACCCTTGGAATAATTTATGCTCTCTTGCTAAATTAATTCTGAAATCATTATGACTAACTTTTATTTCAAAAGATTTATTTTTTAAAAACTATGTACATAAGCATTTAGATAATACCTAAGGTCTTTAACTCCAAATACTGTAAAACCATACTGATTATATCCTTGAAAACTATTTATCTTTTATTAAAAAGGTATTATATTACCACAACCGGGTATATAAGTCTTAAATTTTAAATTCAACATAGATTTCCAATGATTAAAGTATTATTTATTAAGTATTAGTTACCACCACAAAAAATCATTCCAAAAATGAAATAATGAATCCTTTTTTTCAATAGACACATGAGATTAATGTTTTGGTAATACTTAAAAAAAGTTCAACTATAACCATTTGATTGGAAATTAGAATTTGTGTACTTCTCACTATTGGCTTAAAAACCACCCTTTCTCAACTGATTTCTTGTAATGTTTCTTTTCTTACTTGGATACTGTATTTAAATACACATATTTGATAGGAAAATTGTATTTAATACCCAATAATAATGAAATAAACATCACATATAATGATGAATATACCTAAATAAGAAGGGACTACTTTCTTCTTCAATTCAGTTCATTGCATTTACACTTCTGTAGATTTATCTTGTTACATGCAAAGAAAATACCCTCCTATATAATAACCAATGTATTTTCTTTGAATGACGCTGTGAAGGTTCCTTTGGATTCACACTTTCTATTGGCCTTTTTCCTAGTCTTTCAACTTTTTCTCCATAATAACTAAAGATTAAACCCTCTTTAAGTTATTATTTTCTTGGTGAACCTTACCCAAAAGGTAATGAAGCATTTTATCCATTTACTATTCATTTTGTAATATTAAATGAAACTAGATTATATGGGTGAAAATGATATAAGAATGTTATATATTGAAATATCATGAGATATCTTTCAATTTTACACATATCCAGTGTAAACATCACCATATTCACTTCTTACTTCACTTTCTCCATGTAATCTTATCAGAGACGAGTCAACATGTGAAATAATCAATTTCTTGATGTTGTATCCACAAATCACATCAGAATTTGATGATACAATTATAAAATAACCATCATATGTGTCATACATGAGTCTCCCATGATCATTTTTTTACCCTCTCTTCCCGAGGTGGATTTATGAGTATTAGAGACTCTAAGACCATGAATTTCCTATATCATAGTACTTTTCATAGATGATAATAATACACTTGGAAACTTATGCTAGTGAGGATATATTATTTTTCCAAAATTAAATATTGTAGTGTGCTTTTGGTATTACATACAATTTTCTAAAAAAATCTAGAAGATTATTACTTTCATCTTGATTACTGATTAGATATTACTGATCAAATTTAATAATCAAATGTATCCCACTATTTTAGAAAACGTTAGAAACCCTCTTTACTTGAATCAGAATACTTTTTTGTTTGATTATTCTATTTGCAAGGACCCTTTAAACCTTTCCTCATAGTTTTAAGATATGGTTATTCCACTACTTTGAGAGTTCAATGTTTCCCTTTATTTTTCCAACCACATTAACTCGTATCTCTTTGATCTGTTGAGTGAATTCCTAACTTATAAAATCATAAAATTGATTTACTCGATGGTTTCCTATTAAGATTAAACAAGCTAGCTATGGATACTTATTTGTTGTCATTTTTATTTAAGTCAACCCATTGCTCTCATAATAACTACTTGGTAGTAGGAGGAACCCTTACTTTGGTTGATCAAGCACCTTGTATGCTGAATTTTGTTCAAATTTAAATAATGGAAGGTATTTGAAACTTAATATTTATTTTAGGGTTTTTAATATTTCTTGATGAATGTCATTAATTTTCTATTAAATATGTTCATACTATGTTATTGAGCTCACAACTGAACATTAATATAATACATTCATTGCTTCTTTATATATTTTTCAATTTATTATTTTATGTGTATCCCATAGACAAGAAAATACATTAAATAATAAAAAATGCATAAATAGAAAAAATTACCCAACTAGACTTGAGAAACTAAAATTGGTTGATCCATTTAAACTTAATGAATCAACTATGACCTAGGATAATCATGCATGAGTCAAGTCTTGACTTATAATACAGCTCATCCTCAGTCTGGGGTTTCACTTATCATCTGGTATACCGCCTCATATTGGCATTTTTTGCACCTTAAACTATCTGTGTCATGATACAAAAATGATCACACACGGGCAAGGGGGTCTAAATAGAGAAAAATAAAGATAACTTGCATTTATATGGGTGTACAAACCCATATATATATTAAACAAGAAAAATGATGATGTACAAACCATCTTATTTAAATAATTAATTACATGCATCACACACAATTAAATAATTAATTCAATAAATAAAAACTAGACATGCATGTTTAGTCAATGCTCAAAACTAATCTATGGGTAAATTAAAGTGTAATAAAAATTAAAATGTAATAAATTTAATTATGAGAGAATTTAAATAAATTAAATGAATTATTTTTAAATTAAAGTAATTTAATTTAGTTAGGTCCATAATTAATTTAATTTTTTATTCCAAAAAATTAAATTAATCAATTAATTTAATTTTTATACCAAATTTAAATGAAATTTTCAAATAATAAAATTATTATTATTTTTAAACAAAAAATTAATAAAATAAATTTTTAATTATATTAAATTTTTCCAAGTACCTAGAACCCCGCACAAACCCATTGTGGGTAGGTCTGAACCTGTACAGGTCTATTTTGGGTAGGGAAGACCCCATTTAGGTCTATTCTAGGCTAGTTAGACCCACCTTGACCTGTTCTGTATCAAGCAGACCCGCCCAGGCCCATTGTGGGGAATATTGGGTCAAGCATGACCAATAGAACCCAACAGAAGCCCGATGGGGTAGGGGTCATGCATTCTGGTGTGGGGAGATCACACTGTTGTGACATTCGAGGCTCTCATGGTGTTATCAGTGTAGTGGGGTGACTAGATAACAACGTCAGTGGTGACTAAGATCATGAAAGTGTGAGCGAGGGTGGTCGACCTGAGCAGAAACGGTGGTCTAGGCATGAAATGTTGCGGGTAGCCTCGATGAGGGAGGGTCTGGTGGTCAAAGGTTATGTGTGTCACATGTGAGATGACGTTTGTGGCCTAAAAGTTAGGTTGACATAGGGTAATTAGCTCGTTAGGGATGTCGATGGGGTGGTGCAGCTACTAAAGGGAGGTGGCGACTTAGATGGTGGAAAGTAGTCCAAGGTAGTGTAGAAAGGGGGGTTTTCAAGATTCTATAGTAATAAACCCCTCCCTTGTAAATTTTAAATTATTTTTTTAATAAATCTTATAATGGGAAAGAAAACACCCCTATTTTTATTGTTTTTAATAAAGCCTAACAATGGGCTTTGACAAAACTAACTTTTATTTTGTTTTTCTTAATATTATGATCATGCCACCATCGAGTCAAATTCCTTTGGCACTTTTTCGAACCCAAATAATCCACCAAATATTTTTTAAAAAAATTTAATCTTAAAACTAGGCTTGGTATTATTTTTAATAAAAATTCTAAAACCGAGTGGAATATTAGCTCACCAGTTGATACTATTATTGCAAACAAAATTCATACATAATTTATCTAGATAAACCAGGTTTTCTGAAATCACCTAAAGTAGCATATATATAATTGTTATTCTATTTGAATATTCATAAAACCATCTTACAATCCAAATTAAAAAATTTAAATGGTCGTAACTTTGTCATCTGATATCGAATCGACACATAGTGGAGATGGAGAATCTAGATAGGAACATTTTCATATCATGTAAACATTACATAGTGTGAGTTCATTGAGAGAAGTTATTTTGGAAGAGATACAATGAAGTTCACAATTCCTTCTCATGCTATAAAAATTAAATCAGTTCAAATCGTGTAAACTAAATACATGTCATGCGAGTGTGAGGATACTAATATAGATAAGTCACTAGCGCACATTACACAACATGTAATATTTAAACGTCATGAACCTATTGAAAATATTATGTTTTATTCCCTAAAATGAGGGTTTGAATTGAAAAATACTATATATATTACACCTATGGTTACATAATAGAGGGTGGACTCTAGGAGAGCCTCGATTAATGACTACCAGAGGCCAGAGCAACCACGGAGCCCTACTTCAATTCCATTCTTCACTGACTTCCTCCTATGGGTATCCATGCTACTCTTCCTCTTCATTTTTATCATGGGATATTAGTCCTTTATTTGTTTGGTGATGTGATTATAGGGGGTAGTTCTTCTTAGGTATTATTTATATACTATTTTCATGTTATGGATTGGTGAAACTCTATTTATTAATTTCAATTATTCTTCTTTATGTATTTCATGACCATTGTATTCATTCTGAGGAGTATTATTTTATTACATCAATTAATTTTCCTAGTTTTTGTATGAACATTATGAATATTAGGTTGATTATGTTTAAATAGGTTTTTGGGTCACCTAATTTTGTGATTGAACCTAGTAGACGATCTTTCCAATGGTGCAATCACAGGATTAGTGTAGGGTACCCAGACCAAGGATCTCTACTGAACCAATTCTGACACCAACTCATAAATGAACCCATAATCAATTTAATCCCTATACACAAACCAAAAAATCATTGAACCTACCATTCCCCGTCTCTTGATTTCAAAACCTTGTCTTTACTTCACTTTCTTTCTATCTTTCCAAACAACCAAACAATTGAAATTTCAATTCCTTTAATTAATTTTTGGCATATGGATTGTCCCTATGGCTTCAACACTTGGTCTTGACAAGTAATAAATTTTTAGTTTTTTTACTAAGTTTAATTATTTATTAAATTTATGTAGCCTTGTACGAATTTTATGACACCATATAGGCTGTCAAATATTTTGCTCCATTATTAGGGATGGTTTCCACTATGTTTAAATTAATTAAGAATTTCTATAATTGTGTTTATTTTAATTATTTGTTTTACACTTGTCCATTTCATGTTGTTGTATTAGGTCAAAATCCTATTCACAATTAATCCACTCATGGGAAGGAAAAAAGTGGATAATATTGCATTTGACCCAGAGCAAGAGAAGACTTTACGAAAGTAAAGGAAAGAGAAGAAAGAGACTGAGAAAGTACAGTATATAATGGTTGGAGAAGTTATAAGAACACCGTTGGAGATGCACATGCTTATGGATTATGAAATACCTTCATGTATGGGTATTCAACCTAATATTCTAGTACCACTAGTCATCGCACCAAAGTTTGAGATTAATCTAGATATCATCCAAATGATTTCAAACTCAATACAATTTTCTAGACTACCAAATTAGAATCAAACATGCACATTGGTATTTTTCTTGAACTATAAGATATGTTTCAATTTAATAATGTTTCAAATAATGTGTTTAGGCTGATTCTATTAAGATTTTCATTAAAATAAAAATATAGAGAATAGATTCAAAGCCTCCCTTATCATTCCATCACTACATGGGATGAGTTGGTGAAAAAATTTCAAACCTGGTTTTCTCCACCTTCTAAATCAATGAACATAAGAGAAGACATTTTAAATTTTAATCGATTTCATGATGAGTCACTTTATAGTGCTTGGGAAATATTCAAATATTTAACTCATAAATTCCCTCATCGTGGAATTGAAATATGGTTGCTTATTCAAATGTTTTATAAAGGTTTATTATAGGTAAATAAGTCCATTATAGATGTTGTATCTAGAATATCACTAATGAGGAAGTCACCTTAGGATAACTACAATTTTTTTTGATGAAATGGATAATAATATTTTTCGGTGGCAGTCAGAAAGCACCCATAAAAAAGGGGTGAAGGTGGAGGACAATAACTGGATGGCTACTAAAATGAAGTTTATGACTAAAAAAATGAACATGATGATTGATTTTCATAATCTTCAAGGTATTTATACTAGAGATGCAAATAATATTTATTATAATTGAAAAAATAAATTTTAGGGGTATAGGAAGAAAAAGTCTAAAGTATAAGGGCATAAAAAACCACAAGGATTTCAAGAACAAGCACCATAGGGGCCCTCACTTTCAAGATAGATCCATTCCTTTCAAGAAATGTTGTCTACATTTATGACCACTACCATGGTTATACTTAAGTAAATAAAGGAAGAATCAATGAACCAAAAATATGAATTGTGAAATTTGGAGCATCAAGTTGGCTAAATTGCTAAATAGCTTAGATAAAGTCTGAGAGGATTTCTACTATGAGCTATCAAACCAGACACATATACAGATTTAAAATCCATTTGTCTGAGAAGAAGAAAAGTCACTGAGAACAATCCCGAACCAATAAAAATACAAAAATAATAGTAGGTTGAGAAAGACGTTGAAGTGATGGAAAATAATAATTATGATCAAGCTGAAGAAGAAAAAAGTAGTGGAATAACTACCACCGTGTAAACCAAGTCTACCATTTCTAGAAAGGATAAAGTAAGAAAAACTAGATATGAAAAAAGGTAAATTTATTGAAAAAATTAAAAAATAGAAAATTAATATTCCTTTTTAAAAATCCATTGAAAATATACCATCATTCTCAAAGTTAATGAAATATATGGTAATAAAAAAAGAAATTTGGAAGAGATCATAACAATATCACTCTCAAGAGAATGTTCTGTTGTGGTATCAATGGATTTACCAAAGCAGCAACAATATCTGGGTATTTTTTCAATCCTTATCTTTATTGGAGCTAATAAATGTGGAAAATATTTTTTTGAATTAGGTGTGAGTGTTAATATCATTTCATACACCACTAAAAATCATGGTAATAGAGAAATTGGATCCCATGAGATTACTTCTTCAATTAGTAGACTCGACCATGAAAACCCCAAAAGGAATGATCAAATACATTCTGATCAATGATGACAATTTTATCTTACCTATATAATTTTTAGTGATTGATATGGAAGAATATAGGAATCCTCTTATTCTTAAGAGTGTTTTTAGAAACTATAAGAGCGTTGATCATTGTGAAAAAGTAGTGATCTTTGTTTGAGAGTAAGTGGAAAAAAATCAAGTTTCAACATCTATTGAGAAATAAATAATTGTACTTTGAGATAGGATAATGAGTTTAAAGAAGAAAAAATTCCCAAATTTGAGGGTCTCTCCAAAGTAGAAGAATTAAAAGTGGTATTTTATATTATACAAGAGACAGTTCAAATTAAAAACACTAGAAAAAAAAGAATGAGAAGTTGGAGAGTCAGTTATATAACACTAGAAGAGTGACCGGCTCTACCCAGTATGAAAAAGGACAACAGGTATAGATGGTACATGACCTTCCATTTAGTTCATCAATATTGATAAAGAAATTTTGGATCATACCAACAGAAATCAAGTAATTACTGCCATCACAAATAGATAATCTATTTAGAGAGAAAGGATAGGGATAGAATTGTGTGGATAGAACACAACTAAGACTGTTCATGGACCCCGACCAGGTACCATATTTTCAATCATCTATCACCTAAGCTAAGCTGATCTGAAATAGGTAAGTTCGACCAAATTACATTTAACAAAATCTCTTCTAAGAGGAAACTCAAGTTTTTAAAAAAATACTTATTTTCTATTCTTAAGAGCATGAACTCTCCCCTAAATACCTTAAATTTTATTGAAATGGAATGTACTTTCACCTTTTTTGTGGTGCCATTAATACATCGGTAGGAAACAAGTAGAATATGGCCTAAAAATAAGATTCATTAAATTGGGAGCAAGTGTTTAAATTCTATAATTTTCTACTATATTCTCCGCATTAAAATTGTTTAGGAATTTAATTGAAAATTACATGCCTGTACTTGATTCTCAATTTAATCAACTAAATTAGAAGACATAAACTACCTAGTATAATTATAATTCCATGAATTTAAATTTTTTTCAATAAATTTGAATGAGAAAAATGGGGAAAATAATTTTTAGGTATAAGAATGTGGATTTGAATTTAACAAATCATGATTTAGGGGGGCAGATTAATTTTTATAAATTAAATTTTTATGATATTTTTCCATGTCTTGAATTTCTAGTGTTTGCATTAATTGATTTAATCATTCATATGCATTTCCATGAGTGATTGTCCCAACCATCATTATCATTCCTAAGACATTATATGAGCCTAATATTTTCTATTCTTTCTATTGTACATTTCTTTTGAGACTCGTTCATGTTCTCTTCTAAAACTTTATTGGAATCTTATCAAAACTATGACTAAATAGAGTCGCTTTTAAAAAAATTGAGGAATTGTTATTGTTAACACCTTTATCCTTAGACTCACTTTGAATTAATAATTTTTGAACCTATTGAAGCAATTAATAGACTTGTTAGGAAATTAGTTGTGTTATATGCCTATTTTATCCATTCTTACCTCTCTTTAAATATAATGAATGATATTTAAAATAATAAGTGTAGGGGAGACTTTCCATGGTGGGTAGGGATATATTTCATTGAGCAGACTATGCTGGGGATTTTCATTGTGATTTGGGGAGAGGCCATGATATCATTCATTGTATTTTAATATTCACCTCTCTTTATAAAAAATATATATAACAAATCATAATAAAAAATTAGGTTGTGTCTTGGGAGGATCAAAAATCACCATTATAAGTCAGATTATCTTTTGATCATATGTGTTTAGGTGGTGGATGTGAAATTTTTCCTAAGTATATATTTTGAAAAATAAATAAAATAGAGAGAGAGTTTGATTCATTAATTTTGATTACATGTATCATGATACCACTTTGAGATTTTTGGGTAAAGTGAGGGATGACATCTATAGTGGTATATTTTTATTGAGATTATCTTTTGATATCATGCATTACACTTTAGATTCAAACCTCCTTTTTGATCCTTATTTGTTCACATCATTTACCCACCTACCCTAAATCCTTAGAGACATTTTAACCTAATGAAAAATCCCTAATTATTATTTTTTATTTCTTTCTTTCTGTGGTAGAGATGCTATATTCCTTGAAATCCTATGGTAAGAAACATGTTCTTGAGGTATGTGATGAACTCTATTTACTATTTTACCCTAATAATGAGTGAAAAAAATTAAAGTGAGGCAAATTGAAAATGGAATTCTTATTAATAATTAATTGAAAATTGAAAATGTATGAATGAAAATATTAGTTATTTAAGGATAAAAGTAGAATACTTTTTTGATTTGTTTATTTGAAAATTGAGTTATTGATGAATTTTATTGTTTGATGCATAAATATTTAATTTCCCATTTGATCAATTGTTTTTATTGAAATTTAATTTAAATCATGTTAAGGTGAATGTCCTTTGTAGTATTATGAGATTCCATCCATGAGGACAAGTTTTAAATTAAGTGTGGACTATTTGATAAATGCATTTTATGAATACATTTTAAGGTGTTTTAGTGCATTGATTTTGGGTAAATAAATGATTAATATTTTCAATTATTGGATTGTTTTACTTGTTTTTTTTTTATAAGGATATAAAATATATTTGGAAAATGATAAAAAAAGATATTAATCTAGGACTTAAAAGACATTTCATGTTGTGGAGAAAATAGAAGCAGTGCAAAATCGGAAAATTGAAGAAGTAGTGGAGCTAGAGAATATGGATAGGGACATTTTCACATCATGTAAACATTAAATGACATGATTTCAGTGATATAAGTTATTTTGGAAGATATACACCAAAGTTCATGATGCCTTCTCATGCTGTGAAAATTAGAGCAATTCACATCGTGTAAACTGAATACACAATGTGAGAGTGTCGGGATACTTATATAGAGAAGTCGATGTCATAAATTACATGATGTGTACTTTTTTCACACCATGAACCTATCATATAGATGATGTTTTATATGTTGTATCAATTTTTTTCAATCAAAAATTCTATATATATTACACATATGGCCACACAATTAGGGTGGAATTTGGGAGAGCCTCAATAGATGAATTCCAGAGATCGGAGAAACCAAGAGGTCCTACTTCACCACCCTTCTTCACTAAATTTATCCTTAGGGTATCCATGTTGATCATCCTCATCATGTTTATCATGATCGAGTAGTCTTTTCTATGTTGGGTTATGTGATCATAGGGGGGATTTATACATAGGTATTATTTCTATATTCTTTTCATGTTTTGGATTGTTGCAACTCCATTTCTTAATTCCAATTATTCTTATTTATGTATTTCATGTACATTATCTATGTTATGAGGAGTATTATTTTATTTCATTAATTAATTACCCTAGTTTTTGTACAATCAATATGCAAATTAGGATGATAATAGTAAAATAGAGTTTTGGGTCACCTATTTGTGTGATTGAACCTACTAGATGACTATTCCAATGGTACAGTCATGGGATTAGTGTAGGGTATCCAAACCAAGGATCTTTACTGACCCAATTCTGATAAAAAATCATGAATGAACACATAATAAATTTAATCCCTTGAAAATGAACCTGAAAATCACTGAACTTTCCATGCCTCATCTCTCGATTTACAAAACTTGTGTTTGCTGCACTTTCTTTATCTCTTTCCAAACAACCAAATAATTTCAATTTCAATTCCTTTAATTAATTTAGGTAATACAAATCATCTCTATATATTCAAGACTTGGTCATTCCAAGTACTTCATTTTTAGTAGTTTTATGAGTTTTATTATTTAATAAATTTTTGTATCCCCACAGGAATTTAATGGTGCTCTATGAGCTGTAAAATTTTTGGCACCATTACCAAGGATAGTTTTTGCTATGTTTAAATTAATTAGGAATTGATATAATTGTTTTTATTTTAATTCTTTGTTTTACACTTGGAAATTTTGTGTTGTTGTCTTGGGTAAAAATCATATTCATGAATAATCCACTCATAGGAAGAAAAAAGTGGACAATGTTGTATTTAACCAAGAACTATAGAATACTTCACACAAGCAGGGGAAAGAGAAATAAGAGACCACGTAAGTACAATACATCATGGCAAGAGAATTTCCAAGACCACCGTTGGAGATGTATACACTTATGGATTATGGAATACCTTTAGGTATAGGTACTCAACAAATTATTTTGGTGTTGCAAATCATCACACCATAGTTTGTGATTAAGCTGACTATCATCTAGATGATTTAAAACTCAATCCAATTTTCTAGACAACTGCACGAGGATCTGAACATGCATATAGAGATTTTTCTTGAACTCTATGATATGTTTCAATTTAATAATGTTTCAAATGATGTGTTTAGGTTTATTATATTTATATTTTCATTAAAATAAAATCTATAAAATGGATTCAAATCCTTCCTTCATTTCCATCACTACATAGGATGAGTTGGTGAAAAAATTTCTTACACAATTTTTACCACCTTCTAAATCAATGAACATAAGAGTAAAATTTTTAAATTTTAATCAATTTTATTATGATTAAATTTATATTCATTGGGATATATTCAAATATTTAACTCATAAATTCCCTCATCATGGCATTGAAATATGGTTTCTCATTTAAACATTTTATAAAGGATTATCATAGGAAAACAGGTCCATTGTAGATGTTGCATCTGGAGGATCACTAATGAGGAATTCACCTAAGGGGAGATATAATTTGTTGGATCAAATGTCCATTAATATTTTCCAATGGAAGTTAGAAACTACCTATAGGTAATGGGTGAATTTGGTGTACAATAATTGGATGGTTACTCAAATGGATTCTATGACTAAAATAATGGACACAATGATGGCCTTTCACAATACCCAAGGTACGTATAATAAAGATACAAATTATATTTATTATAATCAAAAAATAAATTTTAGGTGTGTAGAAAAAATTATTCATAAGTCCAAATGTATCAACAAAAACCATGAGGATTTCAGGAACAATCATCGTAGGGTCCCTAACTTTCAATCTAGATCCATTCCTTGTAATAAATTTTCACTACATTTATGACCACTACTGGGGATATACTCAGGGAAATTAGGAAATAATCAATGAACCAAAAAGATGAATTATTGAATTTAGATCAACAAGTTGGACAAATTTTTGAACATCTTAGATAAAGGCTGAGAGAATTTCTACCATGATCTGTTGAACTACACCCACATGAAAACTTAAAATTCATTTGTATGAGAAGAGAAAAAATCATTGAGAACAACTCCAAACTAAGAAAGATAAAAAAAATAATATAAGTATGTGAAATAATATTAAGATCTAGAAAATAATAATAAGGATAAATATAAATAATAATAATTAGTGGAAGAACCACCACCATACAAACCATGCCTACCATTTCAAAAAAGGATGAAGCAGGACAATATAGATATGAAAATATGTAAATTTATTGAACAATTTAAAAAAATAAAAATTAATATTACATTTGAAAAATATATTTTCAATATAACAACTTACTCCAATTTCATGAAATAAATGGTGACAAAAATCAAGCTAGAATAAATCAGAACAATTTCACTCTTGAGAGAATGTGCTGCTATGGTATCAACAGATTTATCAAAGAAGCAACAAGATCCAAGCATTTTTTTAATCCCTATATTTATTGGAGAGAATAAATGTGAAAAATATTTATGTTATTTAGGTTAGATCATTAATATCATATCATACACTACCTAAAAAATAATTTCAATGTAGAAACTAAAGCCTATGAGAGTACTTCTTCAATTAGCAGACTCAATAGTGAAAACCTCAAGATGACTGATCGAAGAAATTATAATCAAATTTGTAAATTTTATATTTCCTATGGAATTTTTAGTGCTTGATATAAAATAATAAAGGACACCTCTTATTCTTGAGAGGCCATTTTTAGCAACTGGAAGAGTGTTGATCGATATGTAAAGTGGTGAGATATGTTTGAGAGTAGGTAGTGAACAAGTAAGTTTCAACATCCATAGAGTAATGAGGAACTGTGATGTGAGTTGGGATAATGACTTTTTAGAAGAAAAAATACACAAAGTTGAGGGTATACCTAAAGTATAATAACTAAAATTATTATCTTTTGTTTTAAAATAGGAGATTCAAATTAAAAAAACAAAGAAAAATAAAGAGAATCTAAAGTGTTAGACCACTGACACTAGAAGAGTGACTAACTATACCTAGTAAGAAAAAGGCCATAGGTATTTATGGTTCATGAACTTCAATTTATTTCATCATAATCAATAAATAAATATTGGATGAGGTCTATGGAAATCAAGAAAATGTTTTCTTTAGGAAGAGTTAAGTTTTTTAGAGAGAAATGATAGGGACTGAATTATGTGGACAGAACACAACTAAGACCGTTTATGGACCCTAACCAGGTACCATATTTTCAATCATCTATCACCTAAGCTAAAATAATTTGAAATATTTAAGGTCGAGCAAATGGCATTAAAAAAATCACTTTTGGGTAGAAACCCAATTTTTTTTAAAAAAAAAATTATTTATTTTCTGTTTTTAGGATCATGAACTCTCCCCAAAATATTTTAAATTTTATTGAAATGGATTGTACTTTCACCTATTATTTTTATTTTTTTAGAACCATTAAGACACTGGAAGGTAGAAAGTATCATATGTAATGAAAAAAGCTTCATTAAAAGGTGAGTGAGTGTTTTAATTCGGTAATTTTCTACTATATTTCCCATATTGAAATTTTTAGAGATTTAATTGAAAATTACATGCCCACAATTTATTCTCACTTTAATAAACTAAATTATGAGACATAAACTACCTAGGATAATTAACATGCCATGAATTTACATTTCTTTTTCAATAAATTTGAATGAGAAAAATGGGGGAAAATTTTATAGAGATAAGCAAGTGGATTTGTATTTAAAAAATCATGATTTATGGGGGTAGGTAATTTTTTTTTAAATGGAACTTTTATAATATTTTTACATGACTTGAATTTATGATATTTTCATTAATTGATTTAATTATTCATATATATTTTCATATGTGATTGTTCCCATTCTTAAGACATCCTTTGAACCTAATATCTAAAATTCTTTCTATAGTATATTTCTTCTGAGACTTGGGAATGTTCTCTTCTAGAAATTTTTTGGCATCTTATCAAAGATATGACTGAACATAGACACTTTTAAAATGATTGAGGCACTCTTTTTGTTAATCCTTTTATCCTTTAAAAACCCTTTCATTAATCAGTTTTGAACTTGTTGAATACATGAATAGCCTTGTTAGGAAATGAGCCATTTCACAATCCTATTTTATCCATTCCTATCTTCCTCTAAATATAATTCATGATATTTAAAAGAATAAGTATGGGGGAGACCTTCCATGGTGGATAGGGATATATTTCATTAAGAAGATGGGGCTTAGAATTTTCATTGTGATTTGGGGAGAGGCCATGATATCGTTCATTTTATTTTATTATTCACCACTATTTCTATATATATATATATATATATCATAATAAAAAAGGGTTGTGTCTTGGGAGGATCAAAAATCACCATTACCAGACTGATGATATTTTAATCATATGTAGTTAAGTGGTGGATGTGAGATTTGTCTTAAGAATAGATTTCTAAAAAGAAAAAAAAGAGCAAGAGAGGTTGATTCATTCATTGTTCTTACATGTATCACGATCTCACTTTGATATTTTTTTGGGAATAGAGGGATGAAATCTATAGTGGGATATTTTTATTGATCTTATCATTTGATATCATGCATTACACTATACAGTCAAACCTACTTTTTGAGACTTATTTGTTCACATTATTTACCAACTTTTCCTAAATCTCTACAGACATTTGAACTTAATGAAAAATATCTAATAATTATTTGTGATTTTATTCTTTCTATAGTGGAGATTCTATATGTCTTTCATGGATATTGTAAGTGACATGTTCTTAAGGTATGTGATAAACTCTATTTACGATTTTACCCTAATGATGATCGAAAAAATTAAAGTGAGGTAAATTGAAAATAGAGTGCTTATTAATAATGAATTGAAAAATGAAAATGATTGGTTATTTAAAAGGAAAAAAGTAAAATACTTGGTTTATTTGCTTCTTTGAAAATTAAGGTGTTGATGAATTTTCCTATGTGATGCGTGAATATTTAATTTTCCATTTGATCAATTTTTTTATTAACATTGAATTTAAATCATGGTAAGTTGAACATCCTTTGTAATATATTGAGATACCATCCTTGAGGACAAGCCTGAATTCAAGTTAGGGGGTATTTGAGATATGTATTTTATGTATAAATTTTAGTGTTCTTTCGTACATTGATTTCAGTAAATAAATGATTAATATTGACTCTTCTTGGATTGTTTTATATGTTTTCTATTTCTTATAAGAACACAATACATATTTGAAAAAGGATAAAAAGATATGAATCTAAGATCTAAAAGGAATATCATGTCACGAAGCAAAGCAAAGTAGTGAGACATCAGAAAATTGAAGATACGGTAGAGATAGAGAATCTAAATAGAGACATTTTCACGTCATGTAAATATTACATGGCATGAGTTCACCAGGAGAAGTTATTTTGGAAGATATATGCTGAATTTCATGGTGTGTTATCACACTGTAAAAATTAGAGCAGTTCACATCATGTGAACTAAATACACGATGTGAGAGTATCAAGATACTTATATGGATAAGTTGTTGATGCACATTACATGACATGTAATCTTCACATGTTGTGAAACTATTAGTGGGCTGATGTTTTATGCACTAGAATGAGGGTTTTCAACACAAAATCCTATATATATTACACCTATGGCCGCATAGTGGAGGGGCTGGAATCTGGGAGAGCTTTGATGGATGACTGTTAGAGACCAAAGTGACCATAGGTCCCTAATTCACCGCCCTTCTACACTATCTTTCTCCTACAAGTATCCATGCTTCTCATCCTCATCATTTTTATCATGAGAAAGTGGTTCTTTCTATGTTAGGTGATGTGATCTTAGGGGGAATTACTACTTAGGGATTATTTCTATATTCTTTTCATGTTTTGGATTTCTGAAACAATTTTTCTTAATTTCAATTCCTCTTCTTTACATATTTCATGACCATTGTATGTGTTATGAGGAGTATTAATTTATTTAATCAATTAATTACTGAAGTTTTTGTATGACCATTATGTAGATTAGGTCAATTATGTTTAAATATGGTTTTGGGTCACCTAGTTTTGTGATTAAACCTAGTTTATAACCATTACAATGATGCAATTATAGTATTAGTGTAAGGTACCCGGTCCAAGGATCCATATTGACCTAATTCCAACACCAACTCATGAATGAACCCATAATCAATTTAATCCCTAGCACATAAATCATAAAATCATTGAATCTAGCATTCCATATATCTTTATTTAAAAACCTTGTCTTTGTTTCACTTTATTTTTCTCTTTTTAAACAACCAAACAATATAAATTTCAATTCCTTAAAATAATTTAGGGTATACGGATCATACATGTGGGTTCGACACTGCATGATCAAAATGTTGTTATAGATTTCTCAATTACAAGAGTGGGTGAATTCTAGGTTTAAAAACCTTCATTTTTATCCTTAAGAAAATCTATATTTAACAAAGTTAAACAAGATGGATTCACAAACCCTCTTTAGTTCTTAACTAAGAAACTAACTTACTTAGGATCCGAATAATGAATCTGATAAAGAAATTTAAGATAAGTTTACTTAAGGAAATATTCTACCTTAAAGTATATAAAATCTTATTTATATTAGATTATACAATTATAAGAAAGTATAAGAAAGTTATACTTTTTTTCTTTAACAAAATGCGGCATAATTAAAACTTGTAACAAAAAAGGACAAGTATAAGAAATATTTTAACCCAAAGAGAAGGGTATATAACAACCTTGGATAATGGTCCATTGATTTATACTTTCGGGAAAGTTTTTCTTACCCACACTAGGTTAAGCCCTTGATATTATAATTTGTCTTGTTATCCCTACAAGACCTAGATCCCCAAATTGATCAGCACCTCTATCTTTCTATCCCCAAAAGCCCTTAATTGATCAGAAAAATTGGATTCACACTAGGTAGGTTGAACAAG
Organism: Viscum album; assembly: GCA_963277665.1. NCBI lineage: Eukaryota > Viridiplantae > Streptophyta > Magnoliopsida > Santalales > Viscaceae > Viscum > Viscum album. The sequence continues at coordinate 508,159,270 of OY728142.1, read as the reverse complement.
ATGTTCTCAACTTGAACAAGTTTCTCAAAGAAATTTCACAAGGTATATTTGACAAGAGCTCTTATAGCACAAATTCTCTCTCTAGAATTCAATACTCTAAAAATCAGCATAGATCTCATTCAAATGGTAGGGTATTTATAGGCATGGATTCTGATGGTCAACTTCCTCCTCCAATAGTCATATTTTTCCTTAAATTTTAGAGGGAGCTATACACATGTCACTCATCCAACGGTTAGTTAGAAACAAATTGTACAACATCGTTTCATGTAAGAAAACATGGGAAACATTATTATACTTAAGAAACATTATCACATTTAGAATTTAATAAAATGAAATGTTACTTTTAAGGAAATAAGGTAAATTTAAGAAAGAAATTTAATCTTGTTATTAAGAAAGTGACAATCAGAGTCTAAGAAAAATTGACAATTGGATTCTAAAATAATAAAGAATCAGAGTCTTAATTTTTATGAATTTAGAATCTGATTTTAGAAGAAATCGGAATCTGATTTCAGATGAAATCGGAGTCTAATTTTGGAAGAAATCAAAGTCTGATTTCAGAAGAAATCAATGTCTGATTTCAGAATAAATCGAATTCAAAATTCTGGGGAAATCAGATTCAAAGGAACTGAAAGGTCTTGAGTTAGATAAGGATCTTATTTTTTAATTAATAAAAATAGGGTTACACTTGGTTTAAGAAAAATACTAGATAAGACATTAAAAACCATGAGTTAAAATGAAAACATTCTTAGAGAAAGAAAAATTTCCTTAAGATAAATTTTCTTAAAGAAATATAATTTTTCTTAATAAAACATGTTTGTGATTTTCAAAACATAAAATAATAGAAAATTCATAAGAAAACTTATTGAATCAAAAATCTCCCCCTTTTGTAAAGCACAAACAACTTTTCGTAAAAGAATATATGGACTAAATTTTTCATTTTTAAGATTAAAAGAAATACTTATCTCCCCTATAATTTTTGATTCATGGTGAATATGACCAACTCCCCCTTAGGAATTGAAATCCCTAAATATCGTGTTCTTGAATTTTTTATAGAAATAATTCATCCTTACTTAATAATTTCTTCTTTAAGTAATCTCCACCTTAGTTAGTTATTCTCTTCCTTTATCTTAATATTATTTTTGATCATTATTTTCTCTCACTTTATTATTTTCAAAAAATAATAGAGGGAAAGAGAAAAAATTGTATCTGAAAGGTTAGTAATGTACAAAATAAAACAATGTAAAGATAAAAAATTTCATTAATATGGAAAAAAAATTACAAAGAAAATACAACAAAATATTAGAGTTTAAGAGAAAATAATTCATCCTTATTTTTCTCCTTTGGGGTAAACTTTTTCATAGTAGCCTTGAACTTATTTAATTCCTTATAATCATATTCAAACTTCTTGATCAACTGTTCCTGATCTTGATTTTTCTTTTTGAGATTTTTTATTATGTCTTCCTAAGACTTAATAAGTTCTTCTTGAGACTTTATCGCTTCTTCTTTATCTTTAAGTTTTTTTTTTCATCTCTTCCCTGAGTTCCCTTTCCATTTTTAGATTTAAAGCAATAGAATTCATCTTCCCATTTAAATATTTTTCTTCTTGAATACAGCTAACTTGTTCTTCCTTTAACTTTTCTAAAAAACTTGTTGATAGATTCTTGATCCTGTCATCAGACTAATCAAATTCATCTTTAAATAAATTAGTGAAATCATCCATAACTTTAATATCATCAATAACTGACTTAGACCACTTGGTTATTTCTTTTCAAGATCTCTTATAATTATCATAACCGATGTGAAAATTTTTGAACTCAGTTTCAAATTTAATAAACTTTTCCATAAGAATACTTTAAGAATATAACTATTGATTGATTTTTTTTTAAAGCAGCTGACATCTGGAATCAATGCTTGGAAATAAAGGAATGGTATTTAAAATATTATTTAAGGTATTAACCACAAAATATTTTCCTAAGGAAGATGAATATTCTGAATTAGATTCCTTTATTGGCAAGCCAACTTCATCTTGTTCATATTCTTTCCACTTAGATGTTCCAATGACATACTTATTTATTTTTGCAACAACATATTTCTTTGGTGTTGCAACAACAACTTCCTTGCCTTTATCTTTCTTTGAAAAAATATTCTCGACAACCTAAGTTTCATGCTCTCCATCTGAAACTTGAATTATTATATCATCATCATTATCAACTTCTTTATCAGCACCTTGATCAATAATTTCTTTATCATCCTTGTCATAAAAAACTTTTTGAACAATATTATCATTACTACTCTCATCATCTGAAGTTTTATCAACCTCATCCTGAGCATCATCATTTTTCAGAATATATTGTCCCTCTGAAATTATATTGGTGGATTCATCTTGGGAAGTTCTTATAGATAGCTTGTCAGAAGGTCTCTCCTTCTCTTGATATTCTTCCACCATACTTATCACATTATCACTTTCCTATTACTGTTATTCTTCTTATTGTTCTTCAACAATGGGTTCTAAAATTGAAATATCTTCCTTTATCTTATCTTCACCCATATTTTCAATTAGAATAGATTCTTTCAAGAAATATTTTGTTACCTGAACTTGTTTAGATACCTTCTATATGTCTCTAAGTAAGGCTTGGACAATTTTGGCTTCCGATATTTTATTCTTCATATTCTTTTATTTAGATTGTGTCTCAATATATTCTACTTATTGGATATTTAAGTTCTTATCCTTAGTAAGGTCTAATTTTTCTCCTTTTTTTCCTTCCTTCCCCCTCTGGGTTGTGATCTTCTTGCGGCGTCTTTGGTTCATCTCGTCGTGGGCTTCGTCGCTAGTGTGTCGGCGCTATCTCTCAGTGGTGCTTATGCTGACGGCTCAGCGCGGGTCTGATGGCGTGCTACGGTCGGTGTCCTCTTTTGTCGAGGCTTCGTTTCTTCTGCAGAGGCGGCGGTTCTCAGTGGTTCTTCGGAGGACGACTCGACGCGGGACCGACGATGTGACATGGTTGACATTCTTGATTCTTAGAGGGGCTTTGGGGTTAGGTGCCTCGATTCTTGGTGGTGTTTTAAAGGTCAGTTTGGAATCTCCTGTTGTGGTGTTCGGTGTTCTAGGTGGTGATTCAGTGGTCTTTCCAGGTGTGCGGCTCGGCCAGATCTATTGTGCTACAGAGGGGGAGGTTTTCCATCTCAAATCCTATGAGTTTCGACATATTGTTTATTGGGTGATTCGGTGATCTTGTTTTCTGGATGATTTTGGTTTTTTGGATGGATCTGGTTTATGGCGGTCCTAGTTCAACATCATTGGCACTTCTTTGAACTCCTTATCACCATGAAACTTTTTCCAGAACCTGGTAAGGGTTTATCGTGGTTCTGATCAAATCAGATCTATGCTCAGAGCGGCGTTTCTGTTTGAGGAAGACCTTGATTCTCTTATCGGTGGCATTCCGTTAGTACGTGGTTGGGTCATCTAGTCCTAGGTGATGATGGCTTGATCTCATGTTGTTTGAACTGTATTTCAATCTTCTGTGGCTACGGTGGTGGGAGTGTTTTGAGTTGGACAGCGGGGTTGGCCCAGGATGGTCGATGTTCAGGGTTCAATGGTTTTGTCTTTTCAGAATGGTGGAAGGGTATGCGAGACTTGTTGGTTTAGTGTTGCACCCAGACTCGCCCATGTGGAGCAGGCCCCAGAGGAGGTTCTAGAGATTTTTGTTCACTGTTGCAGTGCTTTATGGATTTTGATGTTTGAGAGGGTATGGAACAAGACATTGGATCGGGCATGTGCTTTGACATAGAACACTTGCTTTCCGTTCAGCCTTGCACCGGTAGAGAGTTTTTCATGATCGTTTTCTAGGGAGGGGTTGCTACATGTAGTTAGTTTGGTTTATCTCACCTGACCTTCGGGTTGTGAGTGTTTTATGTCAATGATGTCTGTTCGGGTTTTCCCCCTTCTTCCCTTAAAAGAGGTCTGCTTTACTTTAAAATAAAAATTGAAGGCCTTCAGTCCGTTGGATGGATAGTAAGGTCTAATCCAAAAATTTCATCTCCTTCCTTATTTTTCTTCTTCTATTCTCTCCACTTGACTACCACTTCATCAGAAAATATCTTTTGTTTCTTTGACTTAGATGGAGAATATACTAACTCATGTGCTGGTACTTTCTTTTTCTGTTTTGTCTCTTTACCTTTTCTTTTCTTTGGATTTTTCTTGTAGCTTTCTCTTACCTAACCTTTCTTAGTGGCATCTTGATCATCATTATTAGAAAGTTCAAATAACTCTCTTATCTTGAAACTGAAACCAATCTTCATCCTTCTCAGAGTATCATCACTTAACAACATTGTCTTAAAGATCTTGGACTTTGAGATTCAAGGTATTTTGAAGGATTCTAAGCATAATAAAATAATATTTGAAAAAAATTCAGGATACATTATGATATGAGATTTGATAGTTCCATTCTTGATATTTCTTATGGTCAAAATAATGTACTTGATGAGGTTTATATTCCTTAGATTCATCAAGAAATCCAACATTAATACATCACATATCTTAAGGTAATTCTTGTCTCCCTTTCTTGGAATCAAAAAACCTTACATTCATAGAGCTAGAAATCTATGATTGGTTGAAAGATGAGCGATCTTTGGTGTCATTACATCTTTAAGTAAAAGGTACTCAATTTATTTAACCTTCTCAAAATATCATTCCTTATCAAGTAATTTATGTGAGAAAAATACTACTTATCCATCATAAGGAATATCTAAGATACGTGTGTCCTTGTTGAAAGACAAGGAATAAGTCTTTCCATAACTCTTGAATGAAAACATCTCTCTTTCTCTTTGTTCATAAAATTCAAATGTATCATTGAATTATATAAGAATATTAGGATATACTGGGTCTTGATTCTTTTTCTTGGCTACACATAGACTTTCACATCTATTTTTATTTATGATTCTTGAAATTAAGGAGTCATACTTGACAAAGAAATTCAGGTCCACCAACCTTTCTCTGAAGATTAACCGATCCTTGAGTTCCTTGTTTGATCCCATCGGAGTCTGTGTGGAAACTTCCATAGACATTTGGATCTTAAGGAAAAATGGAAAACTAAGTGGGAACTTTTAAGAGAATTAGATATTCAACGCAAAATCACTGAGATAACTGATGTTGGACATGAATAGGGGGTCCTTTATATAGGTTTTGCAGTGACGGTTCATATTCTCGAATTAATCCAACGGTTGAGATTTTATTGATCTGATCTGATGGTTGATATCAATTCTAAAGAAGGATTTATAGTTTTCTATATTTTTAGGTTTTAAGGAAAAATTGGATTTAAGGAAAGTGAATCCGATAAGTTTTTCTTAAAACAATATTGAAAATAACAACAAACAAAAAATGATGATATAGATAAGGAAACATACCTTCCATATTTCTTAGAAAGATTTTTTAGCATTTATAAGGTTCCTATTATAAATGTTAGGTTTTGAAAAGTTTTATTAAGGAAAGAAAAAAATTTAGGTTTCGAAAATTTTATTAGGTTCTAGGAAAAAAATTTGGAAAAGGAAATATAAAGATATGTACTCCCCCTATGAAAAGAAGTAACTTAATGTTAGGATGATGGTTTCAAAAAGAAGTTAATATGGATGATTACCTTACAGTTTTCATTCCTAACTTTTATTTAATGTATTAAAATCTATCATAGGGTGATGATTTTTTAAATATATCATCAAGTTGATCTTGCATTTGGATAAATTGAATAATGATATCTCCTTTAAGTGTGTTATCTCTAAGAAAGTGATGCCTAATATATATGTGTTTTGTACGAGAGTGATGTGTAGATTTTTTTATTAAGTCAACGGAACTACTATTATCACACATTATTTTTGTTTTTTTAAAACTTATGTCATAGTTTGTGAGTGTGTGTTACATCCACAACACTTGATCACAACAACTTACAGCTGCTACATATTCAACTTTATCTGTGGAAAGTTCTATTGAGTTTTGCTTCTTTCATGACCAAGAAACTAATGAATACCCTAAGAAATAAAAAGTTTTGGGTGTACTTTTATATATCCATTCTTAATCCACCAAATTCTATATCTAAAAATCTTTTTAAAACAAAATCATTTCTAGAAGAATAGAAAAGTCTTAAATCCATGGTTCCCTTTAAATAGAAAAACATTATTTTCACTATTTTTAAATGAGATTATTTTGGATCAAATTTATATCTTGCACATAATCATACTAAAAAAATTAATTCTGGATGACTAGATATTAAGTATAATAAACTTCCTATCATACCTCCAAAAGATGTTTGATCTACTGGTTTCCCAGCTTCATCAAGATCAAGAATGTTTGAAGTACCGATTGGAGTAATTATACTTTTAGTGTTTTCATATCCATAATTCTTAATAATATCTTTAATACACTTATTTTGAGTTATATAAGTTCATTTTGGTTTTTGATAAATTTGAAAACCGAGAAAAAATGTTAACTCACCCATCATACACATTTCAAACTCATATTTAATGATATTTGCAAATGAATCAGTTGTGGATTATTGAGTTGATCCGAATATAACACCATCAACAAAAATTTGAAAAATCAAAAAAAATTTATTATCTTTCTTTATAAAAAGGGTTGGATCAGAATTTCCCTTAACATAATTATGTTGTAACAAAAATCATGTAATTATATCATACTAGGCTCTAGGGGATTGTTTAAGTACATATAAATATTTGGTAAGTTTTTAAACATGTTTAGGATGTTTTGTGTCTTCAAAACCAAGAGGTTATTTAACATTAAATTCCTCTTGAACATATCTGTTAAGAAAATCACACTTCATGTCCATTTGAAAAAGTTTGAAATTAAATAATGCTACAAAGGCAAATAGAATTTGAATAGATTAAAGTCTAGTTACCAGAGCATAGGTTTCTTTATAGTCTATTTTGTCTTGTTGATTATAGCCTTTAGCAATTAACCTTGATTTATTTCTTACAATGATTTCATTTTCATCACATTTATTTCTAAAGACCCACTTTACTCTAATTATAGAAGTTTCTTTAGGTCTTTCAACTAAGGTCCAAACTTTGTTCCTTTTGAATTCATTTAGTTTATCTTGCATAGTTTTAATATAATAATCATCACCTAAAGATTCATTAGTGATTTTAGGTTCTAATTGGGAAATAAATGATATATGTTCTATTTCATTTCTTAAATAAATTCTAGTCCTTATAGGTTTATTTACATCACCAATGATACTATCGTTGTGATGATTCTTAAGAAACAACTGATTTGGGTTCTGTAAATCATATTCATCAACATAAGGTAAAAATATTATGGGGTAAATACTTCAAAAACATTTTCTTGAGTATTTTACTTATTAGAATAATATTCTATCAAAGTTTCAAAATTATTTTTTAAAAACACATCTGAAGATGCAGGTTGACATTGTTTAAAAATAAAAGGATCAGTTTCATCAAATTTAACATATACTGTTTCTTTAACTATAAAAGTATTTTTGTTAAAAACTCTATATGCCTTAAAAGTGGTGTAATAGCCTAAGAAAATTCCTTCATCAGATTTGGGTGAGAATTTATGTAAGTTATATTGAGTATTCAAGATGGATACTTTGCATCCAAATACTTTGAGGTAAGAAACTTTAGGTTTTTGACCATTCCATAACTCTTAAAGTGCTTTATTAAGAAAAGGTATGATTAAAAAATGATTTATAGTATATCAAGAAGTACTAACAGCTTCATCCCAAAAGTGTTTGGTAATATAATATTCACTCAACATGGTTCTAGTTATCTCTTGAAGAAATCTATTTATTCTTTTAACAACACCATTTTGTTGAGGATTTCTTGGAGATGAGAATTTATGAGTAATTCCTTTCTTACTATAAAAAGTTTCAAAATCTGAATTTTCAAATTCTCCCCCATGATCACTACAAATAGTTATCAATGGAAGGTATTTATAATTTTTAAATTTTTCTAAAAAATGTTTAAAATAAGAAAAGGCTTTAGATTTCTTTATTATAAAATATACCCATGTAAATCTAGTGTAATCATTAACTAAAACAAATACATAGTATTTTCCTCTAATACTTCCAATTTGTGTTGGACCAAAAAGATCCATATGCATTAGCTGTAATGCATCAGAAGTTGAGACTTCACTAATTGATTTAAATCTTAAATTATGTTTCTTTCCATATTGACAAGGATCACAAACTTTTGAAGAATCAAATATAAACTCCAGTAGATCCTTAAAAAGTATTTTCTTTGAGAGTTTACATAGTTTTATAAGGTTATAGTGTCTTAGTATTATATTCCATAACCAAGATTTATCTTTCATTACATTGAGATAAGGTATGTATTGGCTCCTAAGCTCTTCTAAGTTAAGTGCATAAACATTCTCATGCCTATGAGCATAGAGAATAAACTATTCCTTGGAATTGTGTACTAGGAATTTATCATTACTAAAAATCACAAGGTAACTTTCATCACATAATTAGATTATTCTTATAAGGTTGTTCTTAAGACCCTTAACAAATAAAACATTTGAAATTAAAGATTTTCCAAGAAAAACAATGTTACATATACCAATAATTTCTCCTTGAGAATTGTTTCTAAAAGTAACTTTTAAACCTTTCATCTTAATAATATTTTCAAAGAAATTTTTGTTACCATTCATGTGCTGAGAAAATCCACTATCCATGTACCATGTATTTTGGTTGGCACTTATTTTTTTTCTAAAAATGAGATAATTATACTTTCAGAATCCACACTTGTTTGGATCCAGAATCTTTAGAAAGTAAAATCTTAGGTATCCACATTTATTTAGAAAAATAATCTTTATAAAAACCTAAGGATTGGATTTTATTTAATAAATAGTTTTTCTCCCAATTTCTGTCACTTTAACACTTGATGAAAAAAGGAGCACTTTGGGGAACAAAATAGTTGTGAATAAAAACTGGTTTTGAACAAGAATAACCAAGCCCAAACTTATTCCTTAGAGGAAAAAGTTGTGAATACATTTTATCAAATTATTTCCTTCTAGAAGTAAAATTTAATAAATGTTTATTTAAGGAAAATATTTCATATTTTAGTTTAATAAATAAATTATTATCCTCACAGTCATTAGTATTAGAATTTGAGTTAGTATCTAAACCATTTTTATTAAAAATAGAATTTTTAAGATCCTTAGAAAGTTTATCCTTCTCAGAATTTACTTCCTCAAGGTTTTTTTAAGAATTTTCAAAATCAAGTATTTTCTGATCAAGATCGTTTGAAATATCTGATACTTATTTTGTTAAAATAGAGATTCTAGAATTTTTCTTATCAAGTTTCTTATTTATTTTTCTATTTTTATTCTCAAGCAACTTGGAAAACCTAGATACTTCTTCAAAATAAGATAAATAATTATATTCTTCTAAGGAATATTCTTCATCCGGATATTCATAATAATTTTTATCAGGGAAATTTTCATTTAAAGAAATATTGTTTAAAGATTCATTTGTGTATACCTTAGCAATGAATCATTTATTTTCAGTAGGAATTGTGTCTATAAGACCAATATTCTTCTGTCCAGAAGATTCATTATCCGAATATTCATCATAAGAATCACCACCACTAGCACTCTAGGTGTCATTATCTTTTTGTTAGTTTTTAGACTTAGACTTTTAGAATTTATTCTTGTTTCTTTCTGAATTCATATCCTTTGATTCTTTATTTATTTTTTGATCATAGGATAGTTTTGTCTTATATAACCTACCCTCTTGCATTCATAACAAGTCACTTCTAAATCTTTCTTATCCTTTTTGTATTTCTTCTTGTATATGTATTATAAATATTTCTTTCGCATAGTCTTGTTCATTCTTCAAGAAAGATTGGAAAGTTCATTCTCAGAATAATCAATATCACTTGAATCAAATATAACAGTATCTTTCTTAGTTTTTTGATCTTGTAACTCTTTTCGGAGTTTTGGAATTCATATAATTTGATGTATTAGTGAAAGAAACACTGACATTACCATTATTTCTATTATTGATCTATGCATATCTCTTAATTGTGGTTTCATGATGTAGAAGAGTCCTAAATAACTCATCAAGAGTGATGTTTGAAACTTTATTATTCTCATCAATTACAGTTCTTTTAGATTCCCACTCGTTGGGCATAATATGTATTATCTTATCCACAATAATATCATCATCAATACCTTTACCACCCATATAATAAATGATATTGATGATATTCATAAACCTATATTGAACTTTGTATATAGGTTCTCTAAAAGGAAACATAAAACCATGATATTCAGCTCTAAGTATAGCTCTTCTTGTTTCAATTACTTTGGATGTGCCAAAATGTGTAACTTCTAATTTCTTCCATATTCTATTAGTAGCTTCACATGATGAAATCTAGCTATAAATTTTCCTGGTCATAAAACATAATAAATTATTGTGTACCTTAAAGTTAATCTAATACTCTTGTTTTTCTTGATTGGTGAATTTTTTAATTTTCTTATCTGGAATCTTATAGTCTCCAGTCAACATAAAAAAATTATCCACAATGGTGTTGATAATAAAATTATGCATCATATCTCTCCAGTATTAGTAATCATTTATATAAAAAATAGTTGGTCTGGTAGTATTTATATTGTCTATAGATCCAATGTTCATTCATGTCATTTTATAAGAAAATTCTTTTCCACAAAAAAAATATTAGCAGTAAAAGTTTCTAAAAGAAAAATCTTTAAGAAAAACTTGATCAAAGAAAGTTAAGAAAGAAAATTTGAGCAAAAAAACTTATATGTAAGTATAAGTATTTTAGATACCTTCTCTAATACCAATTTTAGGATCGAAATGTAGATGTATATTGCTCAATTACAAGAGGGGTGGTGAATTATAGGTTTAAAAACTTTCATTTTTATCCTTCAGAAAATATATGTTTAACAAAGTTAAACAAGATGGATTAACAAACTCTATTTAGTTATTAACTAAGAAACTAACTTTCTTAGGATCTAAATAATTAATCCAATAAAGAAACTTAAGAAAAGTTTACTTAGGGAAATATTTTACCTTAAAGAGTATATAATCTTATTTATATCAGAGTATACAAGTATAAGAAAGTATAATAAAGTTATACTTTCTTTAACAAAAATGTAGTAGAATTAAAACTTATAATAAAATAGGACAAGTATAAGAAATCTTTTAACCCAAAGAGAAGTTTATCCAATAACCTTAGATAAAGGTTCCTTGATTTATAATTTCAATAAAGTCTATCTTACCCACACCAAGGTAAGCCCTCGATACGAATATCAGAATTTGTCTTGCTATCCCCACAAGCCCTAGATCTATAAGGTGATTGGAACCTCTGTTTTTTATCCCCAGAAGCCCTCAATTGATCAATAATAATCGGATTCACACTAGGCATGTTAAACATCATGTTTTTATCTTGAACAAGTTGTTCGCAGTAATCACAAAACAAAGATTTGAGCAAATCTCTTGCAGCAAAAAATCTCTCTCTAGAATTCATCACTCTAAAAAATCAGCACATATCTCATTCAAATGGATAGGTATTTATAGGCATGGATTCCAAAAGTCGACTTCCTCCTTCAACAGTCATATTTTTCCTTAAATTTCAGAGGGACCTGTATATGTGTCACTCAGCCAATGGTTAGTTAGAAATAGATTGTATGACATCATTTAAGGTAAGAAAACATGGGAAACTTTATTATTATTAAGAAACATTATCACATTTATGATATGATAAAATGAGATGTTTCTTTAAGGAAATAAGGTAACATTAATAAAAGCATTTAATTAGATTCTTAAGAAAGTAAGAATTGGAGTTTAAGAAAAATTGACAATCAGATTCTAAAATAATAAAGAATCAAGGTTTGAATTTTTATGAATTAGGAATCTAATTTCCTAAGAAATTAGAGTCTAATTTTGAAAGAAATAGGAGTTTGATTTTATAAGAAATTAGAGTCTTATTTCAGAAGAAATTAGAGTCTGATTTCAAAGTAAATCATATTCACAATTCTAGGGAAATCGGATTCAAATGAACTGAAAGGTTCTAAGTTAGATAAGGATCCTATTTTTTACTTAATAAAAATATGGTAAGACTTGGTTTAATATAAAAACTAGATAAGACATTAAAAATCATGGGTTAATACAAAAACATTCTTAGAGAAAGAAAATTTTTCTTAAGAGAAAGTTTCTTAGAGAAAGATAATTTTTCTTAATAAAATGTGTTTGTGACTTTCAAAACATAAAGGAATGGAAAAGTCATAAGGAAACTTATTGACTCAATAGAAATTTGGTATTTCCATGTACTAAATTTTTAGTAGGTTGTATGAGTTTTATTATTTATTAAATTTTTATATCCCTATAGGAATTAACGATGACCTACGGGATATCATCTCACCATGTCCAACATACCTATTCATCATAATAGGGAAGAATCTTGAAAATGTTATTATGTGTGACACTCTAGAACCTTATCTCAATAGTATTTAATACTATTCACATACCAAGAGTGGAGTATAGAAACTCATCAAGTCCCCTAAAGAGATATGTAATATTTTTGTTAATGACAATATTTCCTATGAACACGCATTATGGAATATAATCTATTCGTATCATGATATCTCAAAAAGTAGGATGCACACTTGTGTCATCATTCATTCTTGCTTTACTATTTTTTATCTAACTAGAAAAAATTACCTTATACTACCTTGTCCAAGTATTTATGAAGGTTGTACCATCTTGATCAACTAGGCCTAATATATCACTTCCTTAACTAGGAAGTGGAAAATTTTATTTTAACCATTCAACCAATTTCATACCACCAATGATGCACCCAACACAAGATACCTCATTATGACTTCAATTTCATGGTTTTTACCTTACATAAAAGCATTCAATTAAATGGTACACACTAATAATGATCTCAATTCATGAGACCAATACACATGTTGATAGTTAGAAACATCTAATGACACCCAAAACATATGGTGTTTCTATTGGAGGGTTTTTCCTCATGATATCGTCTACTAGAGATCACCACATGTGAACTTCATGAGAAGAATTATCAATGCTTATGATCCCATAGAACCTAATATTTAGGCATCATTTGATCCCAGATAGTTGGATGTATCTAAAACATAGAACATATATTTAGGATTAATGTCATAGTATCTCATGGTTCTCATTATAGCCTGAGAACTGCTATAACCTTTTGATACGATAAATAATATATATAAATAACCATTTAAATATTTTATGTAGAAATATAAAAACTATAATCGTAAGTATACATCATACATATCTCACTTTATACATGAAATGGTATTCAAAAAGAACTTTTATTTGGGTCTAGGGAACCCACTATTACAACAAAAAAGTGATTATTTTTTAGTAAATTATTTATATGATTTTAAAATACTATTTTCTCAAAAAAATATTGGTTTTTGTGAAAAAATAATAAATAAAAATTCCACTTTTATAAAAAAAATAGTTGATAAAATAAACATCATTTTTTTATTCAATATGTGTAACACCCCAAGACTATACAATATTTTCCTTTTATAATAAATTTAGTTTTATTACTAGATTTATTTATATGAAACACCAATTTAATCTTACTCTACACATAACAATGAGATTATATTTTATTACATGAAACACTAAGTTATCTTGTGTTACACACAATACTGAGTTCCTTCGATAGCTTGCATTACACGCACGATCGAGTTTTACCAAACTACAGTATACTATTAAAATTATTATTTAATATGATAATTATCAACTATAAATTGTAATGACATGTATGAAAAGGATTAACTGAATTTGGAAAATATCATTTACATATGTTCATATAATTCTTTTTTTTAGAAATGAATATAGAATCCAATTGAATATAAAGGAAAATTTTTTATAAGAAAAATATTTTATGCACCTAAAGGAATTTTATTTTAATAAATTAAATTAATTTATATTAGTGAATGGTATTAATGAAATATATATTATATATTTAATTAATTATTTTTTACATTCATCCAATATGTTTGATAAACATATGATAAGAACAAATCCAATTTTATATATAAAAAGCTATATTTTTCTAAAGGCAATTTTGCGGCCTTTTAATATCACGTCTATTTTAAATATAAATTTTGAAATTTTTAAAAATTATATTTGAAAAAAACTTTTCTTTTTAAATAGGAACATAAAAATTATATTTGGGTGAATTTTTGGTATTTTTCTGTGAAGTTTCATTTTTTGACGAATAGTGAAAAATACTGGATTTTAATTGAAAATTGCTTTTCCATATAAACAATTTATAGGGATAAATTATATTTTGAATTGGTTTCAAAGTTTAATTAGATAAATTTTAAATATATTAATCTAATTTAGGTCATTAGTATCAATTTTATATTGAATTTTTATATAAAAACATTTCAAAATTTTGACCTTTTCACTTTAAAAACTTGCTTTCTCATCCCTTCTGCGGGATTAATTTAAAATTAATTTCTTCCAGTTATGTGATTTTAATTTGGAAAAATGAATTATATATTTTTAATCATAATTATTTATAATTTATATTAATTTCAACTTAGTTTTTGACCAAAAATATTAGTGAAATTAATTAAAATTAATTACAACGATTAAGGTAAAAATGAGTTTACTTAGTGGTTAAACTTTAATCTTAAGGGGCCAAATGACCTAAAAAATTGCCTAAACCCCATTTTATAGACATATTTAGACAATATAATTTCTTGGATCAAATTTTTTCATTATTTTAGGCACATTATATTAGGGATACATTCCAATAGTGTTTACCTTTTTATATTTACAAGAATGTCACTCCCCCTCCACTATAAAAAGGCAGTCACCCCCCTCACATATTCACACCTCTAAAGCTATTTGGATCATCAAAAACCTGAAAAAAAATATCTCTAAAAATCCATACCCTCATCCTATGTTCCTAACTATGGTTATAAATCCAACTACGGGAGTATTTTGGTATAAACCAAAAGGAGTTACCCAAAAAAGAGATAAATTCTTCAAAAAGAACTTTTATTTTATTTCTTTATCCATCCCTTAAATTATTATTATATATTTATTATATAATAAAATCAGTATAATAAATATAATTATATGTTTTTATCTTAATTTTATGACTTAAACCTTCACAAACTTCCATCAAATGGGATACAAAATCATCATTCATGTGTACAGTGAACTACCGCCTCACAAACTGATGTCGTTCGTTCTTCCATTACCACCTTTCAAGGTTGGAAATAATGATGTATTTATAGTTTATATGTAGTATATATTATATTTATAATTTTTTTATGATTATTTAAATTATTTTATAACATATACCTTCATGATTTCTATTTTTAGAATATGATAATATTATTTGTGGATGTGTGGACTACTGCCTCCTCAAAGCAATGTGATTCGTTCATACTTTACATAGAATGTATTAAGGATTAGTTTAATAAAAATATGTAAAATATATGACACAAATATGATACTATAATTATAATATACATCTATATATATCATTTACCTTTCATTCTTACAATATGACAAGAAAATGGAAAGAGTGTTCATGCGTATGTACGGATTACTGTCACCATAAATAGTGTATTCCATTTCCTACCACCAAATATTACGGATTACTATAAATAAGTATATACTAAATATATATTATATAAATGAAATAATTATTTTATTCATGGAATTATTACCTTTATGGAAATATAATATATCATTTTTTCTATTACCCTTTCACAGACTAAAAAAGTGATAACGCCATTCATGGACGTGTGAACTACTACCTCCTCAAAGTGATGTGATTCCTCTTGAATAAAAATAATTATATATAAATGTATATAGGATTAAATAATATGATATTTATGATATAATGATAATTTTGGAAAGATAAATGTTACTTACCTTCTTTCCATAATGATCATTGAAAAATGGAAATGTTACTCATGTGTATGTACGGCCTACCGTCTTCATGATCACAACATTAGTTAATTTTTCATAAACATCTTCCATTATTGGTTTTAAAAGTATAATTTATTTATAAATATGATAAATATTTCATCATTATTATTCTATATATGTTTAAATAATTACCCATGTCACCAAAGTCTACCTACCAAAGTCGTTTTTGACACATAAACCAAATATGGTCAAAACATATAAATTAAACTTAATTGTTAAGTAGTTGTATGTAAATAGTTAATGGGTAAAATAAAAGTAATAAATAAAATTAAAAAAAAGGTTATTAAATAATTAACATAGGTTTATTATTCATGAATACAGATACACACGTGACAATTCAGACTCAAGGTAAGGGATTTCGTCTCAATTTACATTCCATTTAGAATTATTTGTTATTATGCACCAATTCAATTTATATAGTGTATATACTTACCCTTTTTCATTTAATATCATGATTCTATCATACTTCATGGTATTTTAAGTTTCACTTTGAATTATCTCATCCAAGGGGTTTTGACTTGAAAATTACCAAGTGGTAAAAGTTATATTTGCAATCCCTCTTTATTTTGTGATTGTTAACTTTCTCTTAAAACAATAACTTCATTATGATCATTTTTTATTGTACATTAAATTTATCTTAAATATATGTATTCTTGTGTAATGGATATGATTATTTCCTAAACTTTATACCATTTTTACGTATGATTTTTACTTTGAATGTTATTTGATTAGTTTGGGAAATGTTGATAAATATTTATCTTTTACTCAATAAATATATTTCATAAAGCACATTGTTTATGAATTAAATCTATTATTATATATATGAGGAATGATTTTGATATGCATGACACAGGTTTGGGACTAGTTAATTCAATCCCTATGGGTTGGAGATCAGTTAATTCAAGCCATATGGTCTAGGGACCAGTTAATTCAAGCCCCATGATGCATCGGTACTCTCATGAGAATAATCGACTAGATAAATTAGATGGGTTTTCATCCAGTATGTTTTAAACTATCTAGAGGATAGATCTTGATTATAAAGGTATTGTAACACCCCAGGATTTCATAGTGTGTTATTTCTTCAAAATAATTCAATAACTTTCACTACACGCAACACCAAGTTCAATCGCACCATGACTTACCAAACAAGCTGTTCAAAAGAGGTTATGAATAGTGTCAACTAAATTTTAAACTTTATATAATCCTTATAATTTTAGAATCCATATTATGAGTTTCCTAGACATAATGTAAGAACAAATTCATTTTCAGTATTTCAATTTTACCAAATTTTAATAGTGAACCCTTTTTAGATACTATATTTTAAACTTTTTGACTAAATGGGGACATCAAAAATTTAAAATGAAACATCCCAAGCTTCCACGGTACGTTTCCCTTCGAATAATGCGATAGCGTGTGTTGTACGCAACCTCGAGTTCTAACACACACCATAACTAATTAAAATAGCCGTTGTGAATAGTAATACCTACTTTTTGAAATCATATATATTTTATATTTCAAAATAGACTTCATTTTTGGATTCAGAATATCGAATTTAGCCTAAGGTGAAATTTTGGTACATTTCGGATAACTTTCATATTTTGATGAATAGTGAAAATTACTAAATTTTAATTAAAAACAACTTTTTTAATCAAAATAATTAATAGTGATAAATTGTGAATTTGAGTGGTTTTAAAGTATATTTAGAATATATTTTTACCATTTAATATAATTTTGGTCATTGGACATAATTTTACAATTAAACCGAACATAAACAAGTGTCAATCTTTTGATAGTTATTACCTCTTAAAAACACGCTTTTTGTTTTGACAGCGGGAATTAATTTTAAATTAATTTCTGCCACTTCTTTGTTTTGAATTTAGAAAAATGGATTCCATATTTGGAATCAGGATGTCCAAATTGTGTAAATAGGTAACTTTTATTTTTAGACATTTTGAATAATTACTGTGGTAAATATTTTATTTACCATGGTTAAGGGTAAATCCGGTAAATAAGAGTTAAAAAATAATATTATAATAATACAAAATTACCCTAAAACGTGTCCTAACCTTATTGGTGGACACATACCCGACCATGAGCATCCTTGGGTCAATTTGGAGACCCCTTGGAGCCACTTGTATGTGGTAGGGACACTTTATATTAATAAAGTTAAAATAAAAATAAAAATGGCATAAGCTTACATCTTTTAGAAGAACAATTTTTACATAGGGTTATACATGTTGGATTTTCGATTATAAATATTCATTAGAAATCTAAAAAGATTTCTTACATAATGATATTTTATTTATAATTTTTAGACATCAAATAAGTTAAATTATTAATGACACAATAATGATGCAATGTTTACCTCATTAATAAATCATTTAAATAAATAAGATTATAATGATTAAAATATTATCTAAAACCTGTCCAATTCTTATTGGTTGATGTTATTTAGAATATTAGTCATCTTATCTTCGACCTCAATGATTTTTGGACCATTATAAACCGAATATAATTATATTATAAAGTAATACTTTCACTCTTTCCTAAAGAGCCCCTCTTCTCCCTTATAAAAGGAGACCACTTCTACTCATTCCTCACACCTCTCAAGCCACTTGGCTCGTCCAAACTCTGCCCAACTAATCTCCCCACATCCCTCTCCTACTCCTTGAAGCTTCCCCTTAGGCAGAAATCATTTCAAGAAGTCCTTTGGTTCCAACCAAAGTGAGTTACCTAAATTAAAGGTAACGATTTCTCTTAAATTATTTTCCTTTATTTTGCTTCTCCAACCCCCAAACTCTTTTTATTTCCTTTCTTTTGTAACAACACCAGTATCCTCAATATACTAGGATGTTGTTATAAGAAGGATTCAAACTACACATACACACAACTCCATCTAATGGATGATGAACATAATGTTTCTGTGGATGGCAAACTAACGCCTCACGAAACGATGATTGTTCAAATACATCTTACCGCCTCTAATGGTGGCCATTATGATGGCACTGTAATTAAATATGATATTAATGATATATATTTTATATATAAGCTTCTGTAATTCCATTTTATTTCATACCATTATTCGTTTCATGTTGTATATACATACGATAATTTCATTTGAGGAAGTGCGGACTACCGCCCCCTTAAAATGATATGACTCGTTCATACCACACATGGAACGTATAAAGGATGGTGTTAATGAACTTAAGTAACATATATAAAATATTATATTATACTGGAATAGTAATATACCTATGTATCATTTGGATTCAATTCTTTTAAAATAAAAATTAAATGGAAGTAGCGTTCGTGCGTACGTACGGACTACCGTCTCCACGAACGCGGTGAGATCCATCCTCTATCGTATCCATTCAAGTCTTATTCTCATTTTAGGGTTAAAAATAATGTTAATATCATTATGATTATGAATAAGATTTAATCTATCCATTACAAACATGTCTTACGTAACCAAACATTTAAGAAGAACGAATCGATTATCACCTGAAACGACGATAATACTAAGATATTATTAATAAAGCAATGTTAAAAGATCATATATGATATCATATTAATGTATATGATTCTTGTATAATTTAATAACAATTATTTCACCATTATAAAGGAGGTTAACCGACCCCAAAAAAGGGAAAGTACAAGGTAAGGGTTATTTCACAATCTCTTCATTATCCGAGGTTGTTTATATGTAATAATCTACTGGGATCTCTTTATCATCCACATCCATGTTTCTTAAAAAATGTATTTCAAAACATTTTTACTATTTACAAGAATATGGGATAAAGTCATTTATACCCTTGTTTGACTTTTTATAAGAGGTTTATAAAGGAATCTTTCCGTTGTTATCCAAACAAGGTTCTTTTTAACCTTTACGACAAAATTAAGGTAAGAATGTTTTTTTTATCTTATACGGCGGGTGCGGCTATTTTCCGCCGTTATAAAATCATAGAAGCTTCCCTTACAAGATTATAAGGATATTTTCAAAGTAAATATTTTCTTTTATAAGTATGCGACTTTTAAATGATTTAAAAAAAAGTGATATTTCTCTCAAAAATATGAAAATCCAGTGCAAATGTATACGTATTTAACGCAAGCTTAAAAATGTTTTCAGAAAACCTGACTCTCGAGTGTGGTAGATAGGAAGGGATTGGGAGTGGACCCATCATGGCCTCTAATTAGTCGAGTAGTCTCAGAATTAGTTATTTTGTTTTCAAAAGCTTGCATAATGATTTCATAAAAACACTGGAGTATTTTTTAGCAATTTTAAACGTAAGTATCTTCTAAAAAAATTGCATCGGTAGGTCTCATGAGACAAACTAGTGTCTTGGCACAAGGCCTTGGCAAAAATATTATTTGTAGTCTTGGCACGAGGCCTTGGCTATGTGGTTATGATAGTCTGGCATTATGCATTCCAACATTATGAAAGTGGTTATTGATTTTGCATGTGATTATTCGATTAGTATAATATCCATGTGAACAAGTAAATGGCATTATTTCATTTTACTTTTGCCATACTATGTTGAAGTTCAAGTTTAAAAGGCTTTTGTTTTAGTAATTCATTGCCTTAAATGTTTATGCTTATTTTTGAATGTTCCGCTATATTGTTATCCTTACTGGGCATTTGAGCTCACCCCTTTTCTATGTTTTATTTTTCCCAGGATGTGAAGATGTTAGTTATGAATGACCTGCAGGGATATTATGAGGGGATTATAGTGTGGACTGTGGAAACATTATGTTGTTGTAGTAGTTTTTCATTTTATGATGTAATGTAAAACTTATGAATATATCTAGTGTTTCCAAGGCTACTAAACCAATCGGTCTTTCGAGATTTGATCTTTCTTGTGATCATGCCAATGTTACGAAGTAATGCACCGACTCTGGGTAGCTGGGGTCGGGGCGTTACAGTTGGTATCAGAGGAAGTTTAGTACAAACCTTGGAAACTAGATTTAGATAAACTCTGATTAGAGCACGTAGACCTAAGATGAACTTTGAGGATTAGTATAGAAGAACTTCCTAGAATTTTGGTATTGTAGAGATTTTGTGAGTTTTCCGAGCAATACATCCCTGTCTGGATACGAGCAGGTAGAGGCGGCTCTGGCACAGATGTACCTAGGGGTAAAACCCGAAAACACCGCTTTGAGCTAGACTCGAACGGGAACTGGTGCACGACAACGGGCCTTGCTGCACTCTTGGTTACGACACTCCCGGGGGATATGCTTAGGATAACTCTCATTTTTCTTTACAAATCATTTTGAAGGGATTATGAGTATATACTTCCTCAAAGAAAACATTCTTATGATTATAGATTATATCCATAAATAGTTCAATTTATGTTAAGTGTTTTATAAGTATGGGATTATGTATTTTGATTCATAAACTGATCTAGTGTATGCCATTGTTTAGAAATGACGCCCAATAGAAGGAACGCAAACTCCAGAAATGCACATGATCCAAAGAGAAGGAAGGATCATATCTTTCATGGTCTTAAGCTAGAATTTATAAGAGAAATAGTCTCCCATGTATTATCATCATATGAAGAAATAATATCATGTGTTGATAAGATAAGTAAAGATTTTACTGAGTCCTATGGCTTTGAAGGGAAGCAAGAGAAGAAAAGGATGGAAGAGAGAAAGATGGATAAAGGGAAGAGGGAAAAGAAGAATTTTCCCATATGTGGTAACTGTGGAAAGAAACACCCTGGAACTTGCCTGAAAGGAATGGGAGTTTGTTATAAGTGTGGAGGAAAAGGGCACAAAGTACGTGACTGCAAGGGTGAGAAAATGGTTTCAAATGTACAATGCTTCATTTGCAAGGAGTTTGGACACTACGCGAACCTATGCCCCAGTCATCAGACTATGCCGCAAATGATGCTATTGGATAATAATCAAGTTATGATACTACCAAAGATGAAGAGGAATGATTAGAGTTCTTATGTTGATTATGTCAATTGAGTGTTGTATCAACAATGTACTTGTTATAATAATTATGGAGTATATAAGGATTGTACTGCAGTACTATTTCATTAAGGACTTGAGATTGTGTGGAATAAAGAAAAGTGACTCAATAGCAGGATAAATTTTTGGAAAATATATGGTTGAGAGAATGATAAATCATGATATAGTTCTGATACTGAGGTAGTGATTTTGGAATAATATGTGATTGTTTTGGATAAATTATATTGGATATTCTTGACTACCTTGGAACTGATTAATGATTTGTATATTCCATCATTGTTGGGGTTTAAAACATTTTTGGATTAATGAAGTATATCCAGCATTCTATATGGAATAAGGGATCATGAATATAATCAATAAGGAATATGGTAATACATGATGAAGGTATTCATATGCTATTACGGGGTAAAAAGGATCTATATTATGTTTACCTTCCTTATAAATGTTGGACTGTGAGTTTGGACAGAAGTATTTTGGATAGTTCTAGTTTGGATTATTTTGGATTACCATAAAAGGAAAACCCGGAGGTCGGGCGGCAACCCGTCGCGTCCGGCAAGGCTGCGAGACTTGAACCTGCAACCGAAGGGCGACAAGGGTGTATCACCTACCACTGGCCCACAAGATGTCCTGGATTAAATAATGTTGTTTTTTTAATGATCTGGTAGATGAATTGTAAATTCATTTATTTTGGAACCCTGTACGAATAGTATAAATAAAAAAAAATTACATTCTATTATCTTTTAGAGTGAAAGATGAGTTTGTGGTAGAAATTTATTAATGGATAAAACTCTAATTATAAAGTAAGTATATCACCTTATGATCTTAGCCAATCTCATAAATAAATTCCTCAACATTAATAAAAAGAACTTAGAACAAAAATGTTTTCCTAGATGGTACCTTAAATCATCACTAATTTATGGCTTTGGGATTGTTGGCCTTTTCATAGCCATGTTCTCTACCACTCTCCATCAGATAATTGGTGGTTAGATTTCTCCTCCATATCCATATTTTCCTACATGGAACCCTAGTATGTGTTATTTTCGGTAATCTTCATACTCTCCACTCTTTATTTTAAATAGAGGCATCATTAATTCATTTTTCGATGTGGGATTTCAACTAAGATATTTTGAAACGTCAAAAATGTGTTATCCCAATACCCTATATTTTGTTGAACTGATGGTACTTCAAATCATCATAGATTGATGAGTTTAAGGACCTCAATTTTATACTTGTTTGTGATTGATGACCTCAATCACTACCTATAAATATTTACGTTTTTCCTCCAATTATATGTCTCTAATTGCCACCAATGTTCTCCTAATCGAGATCATAATTTGGTGGTGACTCTTTCATTTCTCTTTTCCTCATATTAAGACTAAATTTTAGTAACCTAATTTCCGATGTGGGTTTTCCCACAAAGATATTTTCTATTTTCAACCTTTTATTTTCGAAGAACAATTTCAAATTGCGAGGACGCAATTTATTGAAGGAGGGGAGAATGTAACACCCCAGGATTTCATAGTGTGTTATTTCTTCAAAATAATTCAATAACTTTCACTACACGCAACACCAAGTTCAATCGCACCATGACTTACCAAACAAGATGTTCAAAAGAGGTTATGAATAGTGTCAACTAAATTTTAAACTTTATATAATCCTTATAATTTTAGAATCCATATTATGAGTTTCCTAGACATAATGTAAGAACAAATTCATTTTCAGTATTTCACTTTTACCAAATTTTAATAGTGAACCCTTTTTAGATACTATATTTTAAACTTTTTGACTAAATGGGGACATCAAAAATTTAAAATGAAACATCCCAAGCTTCCACGGTACGTTTCCCATCGAATAATGCGATAGCGTGTGTTGTACGCAACCTCGAGTTCTAACACACACCATAACTAATTAAAATAGCCGTTGTGAATAGTAATACCTACTTTTTGAAATCATATATATTTTATATTTCAAAATAGACTTCATTTTTGGATTCAGAATATCGAATTTAGCCTAAGGTAAAATTTTGGTACATTTCGGATAACTTTCATATTTTGATGAATAGTGAAAATTACTAAATTTTAATTAAAAACAACTTTTTTAATCAAAATAATTAATAGTGATAAATTGTGAATTTGAGTGGTTTTAAATTATATTTAGAATATATTTTTACCATTTAATATAATTTTGGTCATTGGACATAATTTTACAATTAAACCGAACATAAACAAGTGTCAATCTTTTGATAGTTATTACCTCTTAAAAACACGCTTTTTGTTTTGACAGCGGGAATTAATTTTAAATTAATTTCTGCCACTTCTTTGTTTTGAATTTAGAAAAATGGATTCCATATTTGGAATCAGGATGTCCAAATTGTGTAAATAGGTAACTTTTATTTTTAGACATTTTGAATAATTACTGTGGTAAATATTTTATTTACCATGGTTAAGGGTAAATCCGGTAAATAAGAGTTAAAAAATAATATTATAATAATACAAAATTACCCTAAAACGTGTCCTAACCTTATTGGTGGACACATACCCGACCATGAGCATCCTTGGGTCAATTTGGGGACCCCTTGGAGCCACTTGTATGTGGTAGGGACACTTTATATTAATAAAGTTAAAATAAAAATAAAAATGGCATAAGCTTACATCTTTTAGAAGAACAATTTTTACATAGGGTTATACATGTTGGATTTTCGATTATAAATATTCATTAGAAATCTAAAAAGATTTCCTACATAATGATATTTTATTTATAATTTTTAGACATCAAATAAGTTAAATTATTAATGACACAATAATGATGCAATGTTTACCTCATTAATAAATCATTTAAATAAATAAGATTATAATGATTAAAATATTATCTAAAACCTGTCCAATTCTTATTGGTTGATGTTATTTATAATATTAGTCATCTTATCTTCGACCTCAATGATTTTTGGACCATTATAAACCGAATATAATTATATTATAAAGTAATACTTTCACTCTTTCCTAAAGAGCCCCTCTTCTCCCTTATAAAAGGAGACCACTTCTACTCATTCCTCACACCTCTCAAGCCACTTGGCTCGTCCAAACTCTGCCCAACTAAGCTCCCCACATCCCTCTCCTACTCCTTGAAGCTTCCCCTTAGGCAGAAATCATTTCAAGAAGTCCTTTGGTTCCAACCAAAGTGAGTTACCTAAATTAAAGGTAACGATTTCTCTTAAATTATTTTCCTTTATTTTGCTTCTCCAACCCCCAAACTCTTTTTATTTCCTTTCTTTTGTAACAACACCAGTATCCTCAATATACTAGTATGTTTTTATAAGAAGGATTCAAACTACACATACACACAACTCCATCTAATGGATGATGAACATAATGTTTCTGTGGATGGAAAACTAACACCTCACGAAACGATGATTGTTCAAATACATCTTACCGCCTCTCATGGTGTCCATTATGATGGCACTGTAATTAAATATGATATTAATGATATATATTTTATATATAAGCTTCTGTAATTCCATTTTATTTCATACCATTATTCATTTCATGTTGTATATACATACAATAATTTCATTTGAGGAAGTGCGGACTACCGCCCCCTTAAAATGATATGACTCGTTCATACCACACATGGAACGTATAAAGGATGGTGTTAATGAACTTAAGTAACATATATAAAATATTATATTATACTGGAATAGTAATATACCTATGTATCATTTGGATTCAATTCTTTTAAAATAAAAATTAAATGGAAGTAGCGTTCGTGCGTACGTACGGACTACCGTCTCCACGAACGCGGTGAGATCCATCCTCTATCGTATCCATTCAAGTATTATTCTCATTTTAGGGTTAAAAATAATGTTAATATCATTCTGATTATGAATAAGATTTAATCTATCCATTACAAACATGTCTTACGTAACCAAACATTTAAGAAGAACGAATCGATTATCACCTGAAACGACGATAATACTAAGATATTATTAATAAAGCAATGTTAAAAGATCATATATGATATCATATTAATGTATATGATTCTTGTATAATTTAATAACAATTATTTCACCATTATACAGGAGGTTAACCGACCTAAAAAAAGGGAAAGTACAAGGTAAGGGTTATTTCACAATCTCTTCATTATCCGAGGTTGTTTATACGTAATAATCTACTGGGATCTCTTTATCATCCACATCCATGTTTCTTAAAAAATGTATTTCAAAACATTTTTACTATTTACAAGAATATGGGATAAAGTCATTTATACCCTTGTTTGACTTTTTATAAGAGGTTTATAAAGGAATCTTTCCGTCGTTATCCAAACAAGGTTCTTTTTAACCTTTACGACAAAATTAAGGTAAGAATGTTTTTTTTATCTTATACGGCGGGTGCGGCTATTTTCCGCCGTTATAAAATCATAGAAGCTTCCCTTACAATATTATAAGGATATTTTCAAAGTAAATATTTTCTTTTATAAGTATGTGACTTTTAAATGATTTAAAAAAAAGTGATATTTCTCTCAAAAATATGAAAATCCAGTGCAAATGTATACATATTTAACGCAAGCTTAAAAATGTTTTCAGAAAACCTGACTCTCGAGTGTGGTAGATAGGAAGGGATTGGGAGTGGACCCATCATGGCCTATAATTAGTCGAGCAGTCTCAGAATTAGTTATTTTGTTTTCAAAAGCTTGCATAATGATTTCATAAAAACACTGGAGTATTTTTTAGCAATTTTAAACGTAAGTATCTTCTAAAAAAATTGCATCGGTAGGTCTCATGAGACAAACTAGTGTCTTGGCACAAGGCCTTGGCAAAAATCTTATTTGTAGTCTTGGCACGAGGCCTTGGCTATGTGGTTATGATAGTCTGGCATTATGCATTCCAACATTATGAAAGTGGTTATTGATTTTTCATGTGATTATTCGATTAGTAGAATATCCATGTGAACAAGTAAATGGCATTATTTCATTTTACTTTTGCCATACTATGTTGAAGTTCAAGTTTAAAAGGCTTTTGTTTTAGTAATTCATTTCCTTAAATGTTTATGCTTATTTTTGAATGTTCCGCTATATTGTTATCCTTACTGGGCATTTGAGCTCACCCCTTTTCTATGTTTTATTTTTCCCAGGATGTGAAGATGTAAGTTATGAATGACCTGCAGGGATATTATGAGGGGATTATAGTGTGTACTGTGGAAACATTATGTTGTTGTAGTAGTTTTTCATTTTATGATGTAATGTAAAACTTATGAATATATCTAGTGTTTCCAAGGCTACTAAACCAATCGGTCTTTCGAGATTTGATCTTTCTTGTGATCATGCCAATGTTACGAAGTAATGCACCGACTCTGGGTAGCTGGGGTCGGGGCGTTACAGGTATCATATTCCTGGGAAACATGATGTTTGATAATTAATCATTTCCTTCATTAAATATTAATTTATTATTATCCATAGGATTTTCACTATGAAAAAAATATATGGATGCATTTTATTATCAATTTATGGATTAAATTGAAAGTGTGTTCAGTTATTTACCTTCCATATTCATTATGTTTATTGATTCATTATTTATTCCACTATACTTAACCCTTAATGGGAATTTAAGCTCACCCTTATTTTGTTTTTCTTTCCTAGGGATATGAAGATGAATTATTAGAATGATTTTCAAGGATACAATTTATCATCTTTTTTTTATGTATTATGTTTCGTTTTCTATTCCCAATGTAAAATGGGTAGCGCGTATGTATCTAGTTTCCAAAACTGCTAAACTTTTTGGTCCTTTGGGATGTAATTTTCTTATATCCATTCCGATTTAATAAAGTATATAACCTGCTTCAATATTCAGGGGTTATTTCATTACAACATTTCAAAATTATCATAGATTTAATTTTTGATTTTTTTCAAAAAAGATTAATTTTTCAAAGAATAGTAAAAAAATACTAATTTTTATTAAAATTATCTTTTCGTTTTATGCATTTATAAGCTCCATTTTATTTTAATATGGTTTTAAAATTAAAATTAGTTTAATTATATACTTATTAATAGAATTTCGTTAATTGGAATAAATTTCATATTGAATTTTTATATTAAAACTTTTTATGCTTTGAAAATTTTCTCTTTATAAAACCACTTTTTTATCAAGTATGCAGGTTTAATTTTAAATTAAATTTTTCTAATTTTGTAAATGGAATTTAGAAAATTGGATTAAATATTTTGAATCATAATAATAAATATTATTTAATAAGTTCAAATTAATTTTTGGTAAAAATAAATAGTAAAAATAATAAAAATTAATTATCATAGTTAAGGTTAAAACAGGTTTACCAGGGGTTAAGATAAAAATATTATAACAACCCAAACTTTTTTTAATTATATTTGTTTCTTGAATAAATTAATTTTACACATTATATAATATTATACATGTAAAAAATAAATAGAAACCAACAAAATTTTATCTCATTAACAATGATCGTTACATTAGTTGGCTATGAAACCAATTAAAATGTCAAACATTACAACTAAACAAAAAATATAAAATAGATTAGCTAAAATAGGAAAATAAGGATCTCCCCAGTCTGCAAGAATTATATCCCCCACCTAAAACTATATATAAATGAAAAAAAAATATTGTTTAACCAATCAATATCTTAATAAATGAAAATATAACCTTAGGGAGAAATTGTAATGAATTTTGAGTGAAATAATGAAGTGGTATTTTAGGGTATAAAGGGAAATGTGTCCATTCATATTAAATCGTTATATGATCATTGGTAAAATATGACCATTGGAAACTATACCTTTGGTTGATAATTTTACCATTATAATTAGTTTTTATAAGTAGTAATGATAAAGGATAATTGGCATAGAAAGGAGAATTGATGGCCTCAACCAGTAGAGTCATGTTTTTTGAAGCCCATTTGTCAGAACGTGGTAGGGAGGTAGCATCATTGGGTTTCTCCCTTTAATAATCCCAAATAAAGATTCAATAAGTAAATCTTGAATGAAATATCTTATAGGATAAGTTCAATTTATTATAGATCACCACTCAATCAATGTTAGTCAA
This sequence comes from Viscum album, assembly GCA_963277665.1. NCBI lineage: Eukaryota > Viridiplantae > Streptophyta > Magnoliopsida > Santalales > Viscaceae > Viscum > Viscum album. The sequence goes on along the minus strand of OY728142.1, from coordinate 508,130,230 downwards.
TCCATCCCATGAAACTATGACCATCACACACCTCATCCTTAGGGATTATGTAGAAGTAATAAGAGGTTACATGTATAGGCCTTAGTTAATTAAAGTGTAATTTCCTTTGTATAAAAAAAAATTCTAATTCCATCAATTCATTTTAAGAATATTTTTTCTTAATAAAATATTTGTTTAATTGAGACGAATTTGATAAATTGATTTTTGGACACAAATAAAACATAATTGTATTTTTTTTATAAAATATATACATTTTTATAATAAATTAAATTATTATGAAAAATATTTTAAAAAAATTATTATTTTAAAACACTCTCACCTAAATATAAATGATTAAATAATTTTAAATTGGCCTAGGAAATTTTTTGTAAGTGTCAGAAATTTGACGGTGCCTTAAAAAATGTCCTTTTTAAATCAATAAGGATTATTATATTTAAAAGTTAAAATTATCATATTTAGAGAATTATTATTGAAAAATAAACATTATATTTGAAATCATCATGTTTAAATTATGTTAGGGTTAATTTATGAGAATTTTATAAAATAAGTTATTTTTTTATGAATTGTAAAAAATACAGTTCTGGGATTTCAGTATATTTTATGAATTCATATTTATGTCATAGTGATTTAATAATTAATTAAACACAATACACAACCTAAAATATGTTATTTTAATAATATTAAGTATTTTAATAGATTTTAATCAATTTCTAAAACTATAAGTGACTTTCCAAAGTCTAAAATGTAAAATTTGGTTTTTAAAAACATCACTTTATGAAATATTTACTTTTCCATGAAAAATTAAGTATTACAAAATTGTTTTAGATTCTATTTGATTAAAATATCATAAAATGTGACCTAAATGTCCAAAAACATGTGAAACCCATGGGTAAGTAAATATTTTTTAATTTTCCACAACCTAGATTTCCAATACCTATATCTAGAAATTATTAAACAATTCCCCCACTTTTGCTATAAATACTAACCCATTTAACCATTACCCATTACTCCCAATACATCATCCATAAATTTATGGTTATTTTTACTCTTAATTATTCCCCCATGGTGTCCTTAATCCCCTAAGGTTTCATCCTTAAGTTTTATGAATAACTCTTCAAGGTAAGGGAAATCTCTACTTCTCTTTTCATTAAAGTTCCTTTTTGTGGTATGTCTTCTATTTTCCAAAATAATTCCTTTTTTCACCTTATATTATACCATTACATTAGTAATATTCTTTTCTTAATGTGATACCCTTTTCCCATTAGCCTTTTCTAAAACCATGTTTCATACCCATAATGTTGTAGAATTTACTTTTCAAATTTCCCTCTTTTACATGAGAAATTATCTTTTCCTTTTTATTTGAATACCCAAACTTCTTTTCTTTTTAATAGGTATCCAAATAGATTTAAAAATGAATTTTTTATTTCAGTATTTACATATATGAAACCCACATTTCCTTTTGTGGGTTAAAAATAATGTAATGATCATGTCTTTAAGATCTTTTATATGTTATGATTTTGATAAGAAACCCATTATTTATTATCTACAGGTTATTAATGAAATGATTTATTATTTTATTTATGGATCACATGAAATTAATACATGTTAATTTTGTACCCTAATATATCTCGAATGCATTGGGTAAATAATTTAATCTCTTAAGATGACATGTTTTTTGATACCTTGGTGAATAACCTTAGTAATTTTCATTTATGACACCTTAGTGAAAAAAACTTGGTAATAAGCTTATGAATGTATCATTTAAATATTATAGCCACATTTCCATGTTATGATTCATATTTTCATTGTTATATTCCTCTTTTTCATTCCTTGTTGTTATGCCTCATGTTCTTATCGATATGTCTCAAGATCACATGTTATATGTCTCTCTTGCTTATTCCCTTACTAGGCTTCATGCTCATCCCTTTCCTTTGATTTATTTACCTAGGATATGATATTCAGTAAAATTAACTTAGGTTGAACCTGTGAAAATGTCTTTAAAGTTTATTTAGAATAATGTTTTACATTGTCATGTATTATGTGCCTTATTTATAAGAAACTAAACTTTAAAAGATCCTTTGTTTGTACCATGTAATGAAAAGTTGTGTAATAAAAAGGGAATATGTCATAGTTGGTATAAAATAATGGTTTAGTTATTTTTGGAAATTTAGACTTTAAAACTTTAGGAATAACTCTAGGTACAAGTCTAAATATTGGAAAATATCCTAGTATTTTGGTGAGTATTAAGTAAGTGGTTTCCTAGAAAAAAATCCATGTCTAGATACTATAATGGGATGTAGATCTAGTGTAGATGTACCTAGGGGTAACACTTGAAAACATTTCATTAAGATAGACTCAATCAGGAACTGGTTTATGACAATGGGACTTGCTTCACACCTTGTTTGACACTCTTGGGGGGTATTTTTGGTTAATTACAATATTTTTATGAACCATTGTGAAGGTTATATAAAAAATGTAACTGTTATTAGAGGATATTAATAACATATTTTAGCATGATGTTTTAAGACATAAAATCACTTTATAATTGTAATATTCCTAAAATTAACATGTTTCTCACTAAGGTTTTCTTCTTTTAGAAAAATGGTGGGAGATAGAAGGAACTGTGTAAATGATGAGTACAACGGATGATACACTAATAGAGTTCTGATGGAAGCTAGAATAGAAAACCTCATAAGGATGATGAATCAACTAACTTGAGTTATGAATAATAACTTGAATCATGTTGAGAGATAAGATTCACCTATAATAGAATAACTTTTAGTTGAGTCCTTCATGCGTCAATAACCACTATCTTTTAGTGGGTCTATTGACCCATAGATTGTTGAACAATGGATAAGCTCTATAAAAGAGATATTTTCTATACTCCATTTTTTGGAGCAAGTAAAGGTCACCCTTACAGTATACTGCTTAGAAGGATAAGTTGATCAGTGGTGGATGTTGATTAAAAATATGAACCAAAAAGGGAGATTGATACTATAGAGTAGGAAGAGTTTGGGCTAATATTTTTTAATAAATATTTCCCTTGTTCGATGTGAATAAAAATGGATAAGGAATTCCTATAACTGAAGTAGAAGGAAAATGAATTAGATGGAAGCTATGAGATGAACTTTACAATACTTTCTCAATACACCTCTAGCTTTTTTATGGATCTTGAGGGAAATATTGATAGATTCTTAGGTGGAATAAGACCATATCTATGGAGGAATCTAGAAAATTGAGACTATAAAAGCTATAAAGAGATAGTGAAGAGTTTTATTAAGGTTGAATTGGATTTTGGAGAGATTTAGTGGTCACATAGATCGAATGAAAATAAGAGAGAAATGGATACAAACTCAGGAAATAATTTTGATCATGGAAGAGGAGGAAAGAAATTTAAACTTCCCACATGAAACAAATGTGGGCAGAAGCATTCAAGGAACTAATTTTTTAGGAGTGGAAAGTGTTACAAGTTTGGAACAGATGGTCATATAGGTCGGAACTTTCATGGTGAGGTTAAGCCTCAACTTTTCAACACTAATGAAAAAGGTAAGATAGTGTAGGCTTAGCCGAAAGTTCAATGCTTCAATTGTAGATATATTGGTTACATTTACAATAAATTTCCAAATCAGAAGATAATGGAGGGGAATCATCATCAACCTCAGCATATTCTAAGGGAGAAAGGTAGAGAATTTTCTATCATGGTGGCTGAATTGGAGGCTCCAAATGATGTGGTGGAAGGTACACTCATTGTGCTCTCAAAGATATCAAGTACTTTGTTTGATTCTATTTCTACATATTCCTTTATTTCATCCAAGTTTAAAAAGAATATAGAATCAATATCTTACTGATATAAGTAGAGTTATCATTTATCACTCCTTGAGGGATTATCCTAGCATCAATAGTATATAGAACTTATAGTATTAACTTTGGCATGTAAAATCTCATCACAAATATAGTTTTCATTCCCATGGTTGAATTTGAAACTATACTAGGGATGGACTATCTCTCAAAGTATAATGATAATATTAACTATAGAATCAAGGAAATTTCAATAGTCTTGAATAGATAACCTATATTCATTTTCAAAGGAGAGATATCCTGACCTGGTTTTTGTCTAGAAGCACCTCCCATAGCCTTCTTTATGGATATGATTGGTGAATATGGAGAAGGGAATGAAATTATAAATATATATAATATCCTCATCATTCAGGAATACATTGATATATTTCATAGTGTTACCTAGACTTATCCCAAAAGGAAATGTATAGTTCTCCATTGAACTCATACCTATATCCAAGTCGATATCAAATACCCCTTATAGAATAAAAAAATAGAGTTAGATAAATTAAAGAAATATATTCAAGATATTATAGAGAAGGGATTTATCTGGTCAAGTGTTTCTCCTTGGAGAGAATCTATTATCTTTATGAAAAATAAGGATGGATCAATGTGGCTATGAATTGATTATAGAGAACTTAACAGGATCACAGTGAAGAAAAAGTACACTCTCCCAAGTATTGATGATTTATTTGACCAGCTTCATGGGGATAAATTATTCTCCCAGATTGACCTATGATCTAGGTATCTTCAATTGAGGGTGAAGAAAGAATATATTCCAAATACTGCCTTTTGAACAAAATATGGGCATTATGATTTTTTTGTTATTCCCTTTAGCTTGACTAATGCTCCTGCTATATTTATGGATTTGATGAATAGTCTTTAAGGATAGCCTTGATAAGTTCATGGTGGTTTTTATTGATAATATTATGATATACTCTAAAATTCACAAGGAGCGTGAGGGTCATATAAGAGTTATATAGAAAAATATTAGGAAGAATAATCTATTTAGAAAATTCATAAAATGTGATTTATGGTTAAACCAAGTTTTATTCTTGGGGCACATTGTAACCAATAAAGTAATCTCAGTTAACCCTTCCAAGACAAAGGATGTAGAGGAGTGGCCTCATCCCACAATAGTAACTGATATTTTTAGTTTCCTTGGAGTAGAAGGATACTATAGGAGGTTTGTGAAAAATTATTCACAACTTTATAATCCACTAACCAAGTTAACTCAAAAAGGGGCTAAGTTCATATAGAAAAAGGAGTGTGAATAATTTTTTCAAAAAATGAGGAAGTGATTGGTTACTGAACCTGTGTTAAATCTACCCTTTGTTAGATATGGTTTTTTTATTTATATTAATGCATCTTTTAAAGGTATTGGGTGCATTATCATGAAAAAAGTATAAGTTTATTGCTTATCCATATCAACAGTTAAATAATCATGAGAAAATTTATCCTATGCATAACCTGGAGTTAGATACAATTATTTTTTCTCTGAAAATATGAAGGCACTATATTTATGGAGACAAATGTGATATATACACAGACCACCAAAGTTTGGAGTATATATTCCTGCAAAATTAAGTGAACATGAGACAAAGAAGATGGTTGGAACTTCTTAAAGACTATGACTATTCAATTAATTATCACAATGGAAGATCAAACAAAGTCATTGATGCATTAAGTAGGAAAGATCCTCTTGTTCTATAAATGATGAGGATTTAGGGAGATCCATTAATTAAGGACCTAGAAAATTTTTACATGGGAATTGTAAGGTAAGGGAAATCATCAACCCTATCCCAACTGATTTCTCAACCGTCATTAATAGAGAATATCTAGAGATCTCAAAGAGAAGATCATTTGATATAAAAAAAAGATAGAGGATATAAAAAATGGGAAGTTTCCTGAGTTCAATATTGATTAAGAATGTGTATTGAAATTTCATATAAGGATATGTGTGTCATCTATCCTAAAGATAAATAAAGAGTTGATGGATGAATCTCATAGATATATACTCTCTATACATCCTAGAAGTAATAAAATGTATAGGGACCTTTATGATCATTATTGGTGGGATAATATAAAAAAGAGAAATTTCTGAATATACTACAAAGTTCTTGGTGTGTCAGTAAGTGAAGGAATAGTAAAAACTTCCTAGAGGGGTATTAAAACCACTAACCATTTCATCTCTGTTTTGGAATATTTCCCTCTTAACCAAATTTCCAATATATATATAAAGAAAGTGGTGAGGATGTATGGGGTGACACTTTTTATCATTTATAATAATGATATAAGGTTCACATATAAAATTTGTAGAAGTCTTCAACATACTCTAAGTATAGAATTGAATTTTAGTACAGCCTATCACCCCCAAATTGATGGTCAATCTGAAAGGACTATTCAAAAACTTGAGGGCATGCTGAGAACAAGCTCAATGTAATTTAAAGTTGGATGCGATCAACATCTCTCATTAGTTGAGTTCTCATACAATAATATATTTCACTCGAGTATTCAAATGGAACCATATGAAGCTCTATATGGGATGTTATATAGAACTCCCACTTTTTGTATGAATTTAGTGAGAAGAAGTTTCTTAGGCCTAATCTTGTGAAAGATATGATAGAAAAGGTTCATTCAATCCAACAACATATAAAAGATACTCAAAGTCAATAGAAGATCTATGCTGAAAACTGATGAAGGGAATTGGAGTTCTATTTTGTAGAAAAAAATCCTTTGTATATCACCATGGAAGAGAGTAATGTGATTTGGAAATAAAGATAATCTTATCCTTAGGCACATTGGTCCCTTTGAAATCCTTGATCACATATGAGTAATGGATTTTAAGTTATCACTTATACCAAATATTTCTCAAGTTCATGATATATTCAATGTATCTCTCTTGAAAAATTACATACCCGATCCCTCACATGTATTGAATCAGGATTTGGTACAGTTGGAACATGACTTCTCTTGTGAGGATAAGTCAGTGGAGATCTTGGATCGTAGAGACAAGGTTCAACACAACAAGACTAAACACCTTGCCAAATTGTTGTGGAGGAACCATAAATATGAATAAGTGATGTGGGGACCAGATGAGATAATGAGAAATAAGTACCCTCACCTTTTCTCAACTGAGATAATGAGTTGAAATTTCAGGGATGAAATTTCTTACCAGGGGAAGAATGTAAAGGCCTTGAATTTTTTAATGATATTTTTTCCTGAATAAATGTGTGTTACATATTATATAATATTATAAACATACAAATAAATAGAAACCAAAAAATATATCTTATTAAAAATGATAATTACATTATTCATCTATGAAACCAATTAAAAATCCAAACATTACAACTGGATAAAAAATATATAATAGAAAATCTAAAATGGGAAAATAAGGATCGCCCCAATCTTTTAGAATCATCACCCCCGCTGAAAACACTATAGAAATGAAACAAAATATTAGTAAACCAAAAAAAATATTATGAAATTAAAATATAACCTTAGGGATAAATTTTAGTGAATTTTGAATGAAAAATGAAGTGGTATTTATTAGATATAAAGGAAAATGTGACCATTGGGATTCGACTATTATATGATCATTGGTCAAATATGACCATTGGACAATATGACTGTTGGAAACTATACCATTATTTTATAATTTTACCATTATAATTGGTGTTTATAATTAGTAATTAAAAGAGATAATTGATATAAAAAGTATAATCGATGGCCTCAACCAGTATAGTCGTTTAGGTTGAAGCCTATTTGTCAAAACTTGGGAGGGAGGTAGCGTTACTAGGGTTAACCCTTGACCAATACCAATATAATCTTTAATAAGTGAAGCTTGAATGAAACTACCTAAGGTATAAGTTCAAGTTAGTGTAGATTACCACTCGGTCAATGTTATCCAATCTATTCCATGAAACTATGGTCATCACACACCTCACCCTTAGGGCATATATGGGAGTAGTAAGGGGATACATGTATTGGAATTAGTTAATTAAAGTGTAATTTTCTTTGTATAAATAAAATTCATATTCCATAAATTAATTTTAAGATTAGTTTTTTCTTAATAAAATATATATTTAATTGAGACGAATTTGATAAATTGATTTTTAGACATAAATAAAACATAATTGTATTTTTTTTAAAGATATAAATTTTTATAATAAACTCAAGTATTCTGAATAATATTTGTTTTAATAAAATATTATTTTAAAACACTATCACCAAAATATAAATAATAAAATAATTTTATAATTTCCTAGGAAATTTTTTATAAGTGTTAGAAATTTGGCGGTGCCTTAAAAACTGTTATTTTTAAATAAATAAGGATTTTTTATATTTAAAAGTTAAAATTATCATATCTATAGAATTATTCTATAAAAATAAAAATAATATTTTAAATCATCATGTTGAAATTAGGTTAGGGGGAATTTATGAGAATTTTCAAAAATACTCTATTTTTTGTGAATAGTAAAATATATAGTTTTGGGCTTTCGTTATATTTTATGAATTAATATTTATGTCATAGTGATTTAATAATTAATTAAACACAATAAATGACCTAAAATATGTTATTTTATTAATATTAAATATTTTAATACATTTTAATCAATTTTTAAAACCATAAGTGACTTTCCAAAGTCTAAAATGGAAAAATTGGTTTTTAAAATCACTTTTTGGAATCCTTACTTTTAAATGTCAAAATAAGTATTAAAAATGGTTTTTAGTTTTTTTGGACTAAAATATCATAAACTTTGACCCAAATGTCCAAAACCATGGGTAATACAATGGTTTTTCATTTCTACAACCAAGATTTCCAAGAACTATATTTGGAAATTATTAAACAATTCCTCCACTTTTGCTATAAATACACACCCATTTAACCATTCCCCTAAACTACCAATCCATCCTCCATAAATTTTAAGTGGTTTTTCCTCCCAAAGAGTCCCCTAAGGTGTCCTTAATCCCCCAATTTTCCATCCTCAAGTTTTAGGAACAACTCTTCAAGGTAAGGGAAATCTCCACTACTTTTTTCATTCAAGTTTTTTTTGTGGTATGTGATTCACGCTCAAATTTTCCCAAGATATGAAGGTAGAATAGTCCTTATAGTTTAGCTTGGGTTGTCGAATCCTCAGAGACCTAAGAAGTAACCTATAGAAACGTACATTATATAGATTTTTTTTGTCTATGAAGTGGCCAAATTGGGTTGATTTTAGATGGGTTTAAGGTATCACTAATAGATTTAAGTTAATTCAAATTAAGATAATGAGTTGATCCTAGGTTATCGCTTGGGGTGGATTGGATTAATTCCTTTTTTAATGATTTCAATTTCTTATATTTGAGATTGGTTCATTTAAGAAGATCAAACAACATCATCACTTACTGGTTTAATACCTACACCCTTTAATACTAATCACCTATACACTTCAAGGATCAAATTTTTTATCACTTCAAAGTAAAGGTTCGTATTAGCACTTGAAGTGTGTGTCATTAAATTCAACAAGGATGAAGGAGTTTAAAGATCTTTAAAAAAATTCTCAATTAAAAGAAGTGATTATAAATTAATAGAGTGAGAAATAATATCCAAACCAGCCCCTTTCTACTCCCTTGGATAAACCCATAAAATATTTATCCCTATATTGATTCTATGGTTTCAATGGAAGTGGAAAGTAGACTCATGAGGGAGGAATTAGAGAAGTAAAAAAACAATAAAAAGAAATCAATCACTCCACCGTTGTGTGAAGAATATCACAAGGTATGGTGTGAATAAATTCACACCTTAAGGAAAAGATACCAAAGTTATAATAATAAAAATAGAATAAGAATAAAGGAAGAAATTTTATTAAGAACTAAGTTGATTCGAACAACTTACATGAGAAAGAAGAATGTTACAAATCCAAATAGACATAATAACATTACAATGAAAACAAATCTCCAAGGATTATCAAATCCTCTACCACCACTACCTTAAATAGAAAATTTTGATGCCTTGGGTAGATCCTACAATAGTGGAAGTCACCTCAATTAATGGTGGTGGGCCTAGGTGGGTAAAAATTAAGAGAGAGTATACTTTTCCACCCTTGACCCGAGGTGGAAGCCAGCTTACTTCCACCAAACATAGGCTCCTGTAAGACCTTCTATATGGAAGAATTGGACTGGGCCATAGGAGAAAAAAATTAATCTCAGGATTTCCCCTAGCTCTCTGTAATGTTTCAACAAAAACGAGTTTATTTTTTATGAGATATATGCAAAATGGTGGGATGTTTTTATGGGCCGAAGAATCTGGCCCAGAATTTTATCTTCAACTTGGGACACCTGTAACTCCATTTAAACATCCGAATTAGTTTTTTACACTTTTTAATGAAATTTTCCCCATTATTTCCTCTATCTTAAGTTAAATTTTTAGAATCATTGGTCTTGTATCCTGGACTCTATAATTTCTTTATTGGGCTGTTGTCCAATTTACTTTTCCCAGAATATGTTTCCATGAAAGCCCATTTTGGTGGTCATCCAATGTGAATCTTCAAATACTTAAAAATTATGAATTGTTCCTTGTATCATGAGAGACTTAAAAATAAAATATTAAAATAAAATCAAGGTCGTTTTTTATTTTAGGAGGTTTTCAAAAATATACCATGTAATAGTGAATTTTAAGGGGGAATTACAATCATAATGTGAAATGATGTTCAAAATGTAAAATTAACTAAAATGGTGTTTATGAAAAATAAATCACATAAATATTATATGTATTAAAAATGAATATTAGCCTCATTTAGTGGTTAATCACACCTCCCAACTTGAGTTTTGCTAGTCCCGAGCAAAATATATCTCAACAATATGAAATTCGAATTCTCTTTTCCAAAAACATTTTAATACACAATGATCACCAAAAACCCTTATACCAAAAAATCATGAAACCCATAAAAATATTTTAATACATGATATTTTCATAATCATATCCCAATCTCAAGCCCATTCCTTTGTTCAAATTTATCGCCATATTTCATCCAATATCAATTAAGAGTGATGATATGTTGTGCATCACATTAGACATGGGGGTTCATCTTTATTCAAGAGGGAAATTATGGAAGCACTAGGTGGAATCACATTTCAATACTAAGATGAGTATTAAAAAAAATTATTTTTTTTTCAATTTTTCCATGGTAATTGAAATTGCACTCAAAAGAGTCAACCCCTATAGCGAGACTTTGCCGATGACTCCCAGGCTCAAAGACCTTAGGTCACCAAGTGAAGCCCACATACTCAAGCATCATCTCGAGTTAACTTAGTCAAAAACAAATTCAAATTACCAAAAATAGAGATAAAATTACTAAATATGGGCCAGACAACTATGGAGTCACGATCCCCTATTGTCGAAAGCCACGCATTAGGTCATTTCATTGCTCTATGCACAAATTTATTGTTTTTTTTAAATTTTTTTATGAATACTCATATTAAAACTAAAATGATCATTAAACCTATGCTATTTATTTGGGGGACCCCATGAACTAAAACTAATACCCCACTATCCGAAGGATGTGCGTTGTGATTTTTTTATTTGGATGAAAATATAAACCATGAAATATCACATTAGACATCCAAACTTTCCAAAATCTATGCTCATGAAATTATACATGGATTAAAATCAAAATAAGGGCATGCTAAATTATTTGATATTCAGTTTCAAAGTGTACAGTTTCTATTATCATGTTCAAGGTTAAATAAATTTTTCCTTCCATTAAGGCACACTTTTTTTAAAAATAATTCATTTTTTTACACAAAATAAATTTTATTTTATCTCCCCCCCCCAACTTAAAATAACATTGTCCCCAGTGTTTAAATAAAAGAAAATTTAGAAGGGGGTAAAGGCAGAGAATGGGAGTTCAAAAAGGAAATTGAAAATGAGGATCATGGAATGAAGTCACCTGGTGGTTGAATTTGAAATTCTTGTTGCTGTTTTTTAATACCTTGATCTCGATGTCACTCTGAGAATTCCCTAGTGGGAAAAAAGAAAAAACAATAAAACAAAACAAAAAAAACTATATATATATATATAATAAATAAAGTAAAATATAAGTATATATATATAAATTATAGAATAAGGAAGAACAATAAGTTGTATGTCAGTGGTAAGTGTGTGCCCCTGTCTCCCTTCGGTCTCGGGTTCGAGTCCCCGCGGCTTCACCGGTTGTGATGGGGTTTTCCCCAAGACCTACAATGTGGCCTTGTAATATTACTATTATTATTGTATTTTTTTATTTTAACCTATAAAAACATAAAAATAAAATGAATTGATGATACATTGTCTTCTTTTAAAATTTATGGGTAAGGTATTACTCAAGGATCACACCACGTGACATGGATAAATATGGCGCTCCTCTTTCATACACATCCATACTCATAATAGAAGAATAGGTCAATAGTATATTTTTTATTTTATTTTTTAAATATAAAAATGATTCATTAATCCTATTTAAAATATAAAGTTGATTAAAAAAACAAAATTATTGGAAACTTGAAAACCATGGGTTACCTCCCATGCAACGCTTTGTTTAACGTTGCTAGCTCGACTTGAAAACCCCTAAATTACCCAATACCAACTTTCAACATTTTAAGGACCACATGTTTCACCACTTCTACTAGGTTGAGATTCATTCTATTTTTATAATTTTTTTTATACACAAACCTATGTTCTAAAATGAGTGGTAAAATCCAAGGAATATCAGAAATGGTTGATCTAGTTTCCTTTGTAGTCTGTCCTAAGACATCAATGATCATTCCAACTTTTTGGGTTTCAAGAGAAGAATGAATTCCAATTAAAAGGTCATGATTATACCTTATGAAGGGATTCTTTAGTGGGGAGGTAAGGACAATAATTTTGAGCTCGGGTTGGATAGGACATTTAGACACAAGTTGATATTTTGAATCCAACTCAGTTTCATTTTCCAAGTTTCTCAACAAAATTGGTTCCTTTTGAATAGAATATTCAACCACCAAATTGGAAAGATCAGTTTTAAGAATGGGTATGGACTCACATTTTGTGATTTCTCTTAATGGTTCAATGATTTGTGTTTTTTAAAAATCATCAATGGAGTTATATTCATGAGACTCAATACATGATGTCAAATTTCCCTCTTGTGAATATAAAAAATCATTTTCCTCTTTATTTAAACACCCATCAACAATTCATTTATCCTCTTCATCTATCCCAAATCTAAAGGTTGTCTCTTCAGTAAATTCATGAGTGGTTTGTGGGAAACTAGACACTTCACATAAGGTTATGAAAGGGGAAGTTAGTGTAAGCATATGTTCCTCATAAGTTTTAATAATTTGTAGTTCTAATCTCAAAGATGAAACCTCAAAATTCATTTTCTCCATTTGTTGACATAGTTTTTAAAGTAATGGATGTGGATCAGGATGGATAAGGGGTTGATACAGATGGTATATTCCTGGAGGATAACTATGTTGTTGGAATTCCATAGGTGGATGTTCAGATTGGCCTTGTTGGGATTGGAACTCATAATAGGTTGGAATGTTTTGTGAAAAATAGGAGTTAAAAATTTTTTTCTCAATTTTTTGTTGGTTATACCACTATTAGAAACTAGGATGATCATTTTACATCACACTTGGTGTGGGCTGATCAATGTAGGGAGAGGTTACCCATTTTTGGGTTTGTTCAAAAGGGATTTCCATTGGACTGAAATAGGGGATGAGAATAGAAAATTGGGGAGAGAAAAGGATTATAATGTCTAAGATAACTTACTTAGGTCCCTATAAACAGTTCCAAAATTTGATTCATGCTCAAATTTACCCAAGAGATGAAGGTATAACGATCCGTGTAGTTTAGCTTGGGTTGTCAAATCCTCGGAGACCTAAGAAGTAAACTACAAACACGTACATTATATGAATTGTTTTGGATATGAAGTGGCAAACATGGTTTGATTTTATATGGTTTTAAGGTATCACTAACATATTTAAGTTAATTCAAATTAAGATAATGAGTTGATCCTAGGTTATCACTTGGGGTGGATTGGATGAATTCCTTTTTTAATGATTTCAATTTCTTATATTTGAGATGGGTTCATTTAAGAAGATCAAAAAACATCATAACTTACTGGTTTAATACCTACAACCTTTAATACTAATCACATATACACTTTAAGGATAAAATTTTTGAGCACTTCAAGGTAAAGGTTCGTATTAGCACTTGAAGTGTGTGGCCTTAAATTCAACAAGGATGTAGGAGTTTAAAAATCTTCAAACAAAATTCTCAATTAAAAGAAGTGATTAGAAATTAATGGAGTGAGAAATAACATACAAACTAGCCCCTTTCTACTCCCTTGGATCAACCCATAAAATAGTTAGCCCTCCATTGATTCTATGGTTTCAATGGAAGCGGAAAGTAGACTCATGAGGGAGGAATTGGAGAAGTAAAAAACAATAAAAAGAAATCAATCACTCCACCTTTTTGTGAAGAATATCACAAGGTATGGTGTGAATAAATTCACAAATTAAGGAAATGATATAAAATTGATAATAAGAAAAATATAATAAGAGTAAATGAAGAAATTTTATTAAGAACTAAGGTGATTCGAACAACTTATATGAGAAATAAGAACGTTACAAAGCCAAATCGACATAATAAAATTACAATGAAAAAAAAGCTCCAAGGATTATCAACTCCTCTACCACCACTAACTTAAATAGGAAATTTTTAAGTCTTGGGTTGATAATACAACATTTTAAGTTACATCAATTAATTGTGGTGGGCCTAGGTGGGTGGAAAGTTAAGAGAGAGTAGACTTTTCCACCCTTGACCCGAGGTGGCATCCAGCTTGCTTCCACCGAACAGAGGCGCCTAGAATACCTTCTAGATGGCCTAATTGGAGTGGTCCATAGAAGATAAAAATTAAGATCCCGATGTCCCATATCTCTATGTAAAGTTTCGTCCCAAAATAGTTTATGGTTTATGAGATATATGTAAAATGGTAAGCTGTTTTATGGGACGAAGAATCTAGACCAGAATTTTATCTTCAACTTGGGCCGCCTGTAACTCCATTTAAACATCCGTATTTTTTGTTCCCATTGTTTAATGAAATGTTCCAAATGATGTCCTCTATATTCATTTAAATTGTTAAAATTATTGGGATTGTATTCTGGCCACTACATTCTCTTTATTGAGCTGTTGTCCAATTTAATTTTCCCAGAATATGTTGTCATGAAAGCCCATTTTGGTGGTCATCCAATATGAATCTTCAAATACTTAAAAAGTATGAATTGTTCCTTTTATCATGAGAGACCTGAAAATAAAATATTAAAATAAAATCAAGGCCATTTTTTATTTTAGTTGGTGTTCAAAAATATACCATGTAATAGTTCATTTTAAGGGGGAATTACAATCATAATGTGAAATGATGTTCAAAATGTAAAATGCACTAAAATGGTGTTTATGAACAATAAATCACATGAATATTATATATATTAAAAATTAATATTAGCCTCATTTATTGGCTAATAAGTATGTCTTATCTTTTCCAAACTATTTCCTTTTTTACACCTTTTATTGTTCTATTACTGTAAGAATAATCTTTTATGAATGGGAGACCCTTATCCCCTCTCATTTCCCTATTTTACATGAGAAATTGTCTTTTCATTTTTATTTTTATTCCCAAACCACTTTTATTTTCAATGGGTATTCAACTATATTTAAAAATGATTTTTTTATTTGGGGATTTACATACATGAAACCCACATTTCATTTCATGTGTTAAAAATGATGTAATGATCATATCTTTAAGATCTTTTTTATGATAAGATTTTGATAAGAAACCTGTTCTTTATTATCCATAGGTTATTAATAAAATGATTTATTATGATCTATATAGATCACATGAAATTAAGACAAATTAAGGGTGTGCCTTGATAGAGCTCCAATAGATTGGGTAAAGAATTTAATCTCTAGAGATGACTATTTTATAATACATTGATGAATAACCTTGGTAATTTTTATTTATGATACCTTGGTGATAAACCTTAGTGATATGCTTATTAATATCTCATTTAAATGTTGTATCCACATTTCCATGTTATTATTCATGTTTTCATTATTATATACTTCTTGTTCATTACTTATTGTTATGAATCGTGTTCTTTTTTATATGTCTCAAGATCACATGCTATATGTCTCTCTTTCTTATTCCCTTATTGGGCTCCATGATCACCCCTTTCCTTTGATGTATGTCCCCAAGATATGAGATGTAGTAAAATTAACTTAGGGTGAACCCTTGAAGATGTCTTTAAAGTTGATTTATAAGAATGTTTTATGTTTTAATGTATTATGTACCTTATTTCCAAGAAACTAAACTTTAAAATATCCTCCTGTTTGTACCATGTAATGAAAATTTATGTAATAAAAAGGTAGGATTTCATAAATATAAGGGGTAAATGACCTAGAAACTTGTCCTAAACCAACTGGATGGACATATTTAGACCTTATCACCTATAATGTTTGACAATGGTCCATTTTTTAGCCTTGTGGCATGTTAAAAACATGGGTACACTTTATTCTTTTCAAAAATTCCAAGTGTAGCCCCCCCCCACTTATAAAAGGTCTTCTCATCTCCTCTCTTATTCACACTTCCAAAACCCTTTGGTTCAGCCAAGACCTGCCAAAATACCTTCTTTAGATCCCTCCATTTGGATAGATATTGATTCAAGGTTTTATTTTTTGATCTCCTGCATCTTCATTATTTGTTTGAGGATCCCATTATGTATAATGACTCAGGATTAACATATATAGATATTAAATAATTTTTTATGAATATTCATTACATTAAAACAAACATAAACATGAGTAATGTAATAGTTTAGTGCCTTTGGTAACATGGATACATAAACACTGATCCATAAGTAAACTACAACATCCCTCGCTAGGATCTTCATAACTAGAACTCTTCTTAGACATATCATAAATAATACATATCTTCATAACCTAGGAAAGTAAACATAATAAAGAGTGATATCAGATGCTCATTAAGGGTAAGAAAGGGATATACATAAGCATAACATAAACATAAGGTTATGATAACATGATCATGACATTTGAAAACCATATCTTACATTTCAAAGATCCAAATCATGATTCATGGCATAAATATTGGCAGTCATGAGATATGAATCATAAGTAAATCAAAGAACATGATCCATGAGATCATAACATTGGTATAAGACATGGAATTTTTTTCATACACATAAGTATAGAAAATCCTATATCAAGGCTATCCACTAATAAATTCATAACATGATGGGATTGATATAACCACCTATGTACCTAATTCAGGCCTGAGATAACCTCTCATGTACCCTGTTTTGGGATTAGGAAAATCTTTTGTGTACCCTTTTGAGATCATATAACATTAATCATTACCCAATGCATTGGAGGGAGATATAGTCCCCACCAATCACATAATGAAAATCATATGTATGTGTGACAAAAGATCATAACATTCATCATATCATAACCCATGGAATGATATGGGTTTCATAAATATTTCATCACAACATAACCTATAGAGAGGATATATGATTCATAATCATTTCCTCATAACATAACCTATGAAAAGGAACGGGTTTCATAAAAATATTATCATGATATAACCTATGGAAAATAAATGGATTTAATAAAAATCATTTCATCAAAAAAATAAACCATTAATAAAAAGAATATTAATGTTATATTTTGATCATATCCCTAGTTATACATAGATAACACCGATAAATGTCATATTAGATGGAAAATAGTTTTGAAATATCATTTAAAAAATTTCTTAAAAAAATATCCTTTCCACTTTCAAAAAAAATTATAATGTAAAACATTTTGAAAAAAAAAATTATTTGAAAACAAACTTTGAAACTTATAAAGGAAGATTTATAGAAATTATTATTCATGACATTAAAATATTTCATTCGTGTCATACATGTTAAAATGAATATTCCTTTCATATTTTTCGTAAAAGCCATACGGGAATTGTTTGGAAAATGACATGTATATTCCTTTCAAAACATTTTTAAAAAAACAAATATGGGTAAAAATTTATTTTTAAAATCATTAGTGAGTAATAAAACATTTTTAAAACATTTTTAGAAAACATGTTTTTGGAAGAAAACATATTTCTGACCGAAGAGATAAATAAATTCATATTTTTATAAAAAATATTTTCTTAATAAATTCAAGTACCAAAGAGTGGAAAAGTGGTACCATTACTTAAATTCATCATAAATAAATATATTATAATAAAATTCATGATAATTATCGAGATTTTTAATCATGAGATTTCAACATTGGAGTCTTAATCATAATCAATCATGATAAATGATAAGATTGTAACATAAAATCATTACCACTTTGGTAATATTGAATCATAATACCCATGAAGTAATAAAATAGAATAGAACTTAAAATATCATGAGGATAAATAAATTCATGATATTTCATATCAAATGGATTTTATATACACCATGTGAAAGAATATAGGTGCATAACATAACGTACATCTTGAAGAAGGAAATTTGAGACAAAAATATCTTACTCATTAAAACCTTCTGTATAATAAATATAAGTTTATTATAAACCTATTAAAGAACCATATTCATATATATAATACCATGTATTATTTTATTATGATATTTTATTACCCATTTATAAACAATTTCATGTTAAAGTTGCGTTTTGGGTAATAATCGCTTTTTTTTTCATGTGTGTTTTGATTTTTTACTTTTGGTTATCTTACTTAGATCATGATTACATCATCTCAAAAATTATAATCATGATATAAATATAATATATATTCACTATATATGTATTTATATTAATCCATAGAATTCAGTGAAAGAAAGTAAAATATACCATTCATGGAGATGGTGGGTCGTACATACGCATGAATGTTATTTCTATTTTCTTATTTAATTGAAAGAAATAAAAGTAAGTGATATATGTTATTATTCCAAAATAATTTTTATATCATATATATCAAAAAAAATTATTAAACTCATCCTTAATACATTCCATGTAAATCGTGAACAAATCACATCGCTTCGTGTGGCGGTAGTCTACCGTGCACATGAAAGTATGTGTGATATAAAAATTAAAAAATCATAATAACATCATAAATATCAGATATATAATATATAAATAATAAATCCATCATTATTACCAGCCTTGAGATATGGTAATGGAAAATTAATGAAATCGGTTTACGAGGCGATAGTCCGTCGTGCACACGAAAGATGATTTGTAACCCATTTGATGAGAGTAGTGATGATTTTAGGTCATGAAATTAACATAAAAACATCTCATTATATGAAATATATTGATGTTATTATATAATAATGATATAAAAAAATTTAATGGTGTGGAGGAATAAATAAAACAAGAATTTTCGTTGATGAACATTACCTCTTCTTCGGGTATCCTTCTTAGGTTTGCACTAAAATATTTCCTTAGGTGGATTTTTGTCCAAACTAAGGCTTCTAAAATGATTATAGTGAGGTTTGGAATTTATTTGGGTAGGTATTGGCATAAAAAAGTAGTTTTTAATTCCTGAATAAGAGAGGAGAGTGGATGGCCTTTTATAAGTGGGGGAGAGGACACACTTGACATTTTTTAAAAGAATTGAGTGTTGTCACATTTTTCATATGTCATGAGGGTCCAAAATGGGAAATTATTGAACCTTAGAAGTGTAATGGTATAAATATGACCATTAAATAGTTTTTATACAATTTTATAGTTTATTTTTATCCTTATATTTTTATTTTAACCTCCGGTAAACTCATTTTTACCATAACTATGGTAATTAATTTTTACTGTATTCACTATTAATTTTAGCCAAAAATTAAGTTGAACTTATTAAAAATTATATTTTATTCTGATTAAAAATATGGAATTCATTTTTCCAAATTCCATTCACAAAACTGGTTAAAAATAATTTGATATTAATCATACATATGTGATGAGAGAGAGGGTTTTAAAGTGAAAATAATCAAAAGTTTGCATAGTTTTAATATCCAATTTCAAAATGAAATAGATTCTAATGAACTAAATTAGATTAATATATGTATAAATGAACTAATTATATTTTAAAATAAATTTAAAATATAATTATCTTTATAAATAAATGAAACAAAAATGTGGTTTTTAATTAAAATTCAGTATTTTTCACTATTCATCAAAAAATGAAACATTTCAGAAAAAATCCCAAAAATTCACCCTAAGATAATTTTGAAATTTATATTTCAAAAATGAAGTTTATTTTATAAAATTAATTTTCTAAAAAAGTGAAAAATTAATTTTATTAACATTCACAAAAAATAAATAATAATAATAATTTTTGATAAAATAGTATTTTCAAAACATATAAAGACTTTATTGAAAAATTAAGTATTTTTATATAAATATGTTTTCTTTATATAAAACCATTATACTTAATATTTAAAAATTAGTTATTAATATTAATATCATTAAGTTTTATGGCTAGGTTATAACGGTCATGTTTAAATAACTATATTAGTAATATATCATGGTTTTGTTAAAAGTTAGTGTTGCTTGTAATGAAAGTTAAGACAGTGTTTCATGTATTTCAAGATTAACTTGGTGTTTCTTATAATTTAATATTAACTTGGTATTGTGTGTATTTTAAGTCATCAAATAAGTTTAATTTAATCGGGAAAAAAATAATTTATAAAAACTCAGGGTGTTATATTTACCCCACCCCCCCCCCTTAAAATGAATTTTTCCCTCAAAATTCATCATTCTGATACAAAAAAATGAGGATATTTATGCCTCATCATATCCTGAATTTCCCATGTAGCTTCTTAAAACTAGTGATTTTTACAAAAACTTTGACCAGAAGAGTGGTCTTGTTTCATAGAAATTTCTCTTTATAATCCAGAATCTCCAGCGGTTGTTCCTCATAAGAAAGATTTTTCTCTAGTGGTATGACCTCTAAGTTCAGTACATATGAAGTGTCGAGTATTTACTTCCTCATGAGAGATACATGGAACATATCATGGACTTGAGATAGGTTATTTGGAAGTTCCAAGTGATAGGATACCATCCTGATATGATCAATAATTTCAAAGGGACCGATATACGTAGGGATTAGTTTCCCTTTATTCCTGAATCGCATAACCTTCTTCCATAGAGAAATTATTAGAAACACCTTATCACCTAATTCAAATTTTAAATCATGCCAGTGATTATCAGCACAAATTTTATTCTGAATATAAGATACCTTTAAGTGTTTCTGAATGGATTTAACCTTATCTTCTATGTCTTTATCTATCTCAGGTCCTAATATATATTTTTCTCCAAATTCATTCCAACATGTTGGATCTCTACACTTCTTTCCATAAAGGTATTTATAAGGAGACATCTTAATTCTTGTTTGAAAGATATTATTATAAGAAAACTCAACTAGATTAATGTGTTTATACCAACCACCTTTGAAATCAATAGAACAAGATCTCAACATATCTTCTAGGATTTTAATTTTTCTTTTAGACAAAACATATGTTTAAAGATGAAATACAGTGCTGAAACTCAACTTCTTATCAATAGATTTATGAAGACTTCACCAAAAAATTAAGTTAAACCTCAGATACCAATTAGATACAATGGAATGTGATACTCTATGAAACCTTACCACTTAATGTATATCCTGGAAAGTTGATCCATAGAAAAGTCTTCTCTGATAGTAATGAACTGTGTTGACTTTGTAAGGTGATTGACTACAACCCATATAGCATTATTCCCTTTAGATATTTTGGTGGGTCCAAGGAAAAAATCAATGGTGATGTTCTCCCAATTCCATTCTAGTATGGTTAATGGATACAACATCCCCTTAGAATTTTTTCTTTCATCCATAACTTGCTGACATACTAAGCACTGAGATATGAACTCTGTAATATCACTCTTCATGTCATCCCACTAGAAGTATTCTTTCAAATATCTATACATCTTCGTACTTCTAGGATGAATATAGAATGGAGAACTATGATATTACTCTAACAACTCCTTCTTCAAGCCTGTTATGAACAGAACAAATATACATTTATTGAACCTTATCATTCCATCATGATCAAGGTTAAATTCAGGAACATTTATAACCTTCTTTTGCAGATCTATATCCTCCTTCTACACCTCTTTAATATTCACTTGGATAGATGGTTGAACATTCAATTGAGAAAGATAATATTTTTCCTCTCCCTTCAATATTTCTAGATCCAACCTTTTCAAATCCAAAAAATATTAGATCTTTTTTTATACTCATAATGGATAATCTAGCATGATCCTTTCAACTCAAAGCATCGACCACCTAATTCGCTTTCCTAGGATGGTAATTTATTGAGCAGTCATAATCTTTAATCATCTCTAACCATATTCTTTGGTTCATATTTAACACCTTCTATGTGAATATATTCTTTAAAATTTTATGATTAATATATATATCACACTTTTCTTTTTAAAGATAATGTATCTATATTTTTAATACAAAAATTACTGCGTCTAACTTCAAATCGTGAGTTGGGTGATTTTGATCATGAATCTTTAATTATCATGAGGCATAATTTATAACCATTTCATTCTATATAAAAACACATCCCAATCCATTATTGGATACATAACTATAGATTAAAAACCCTTCTCCACTATAAGGTAATATAAGAATATATGTACTTACTAATATTCTCTTCAGTTCCTTGAAATTTTTCTCAGATTCATCATTCGAGGGGAACTTGGATCCCTTTCAAGTTAATTTGGTGAGTGGATTAGATATTTGTGAGAAATTATTAACAAAAAGTCGATAATATCCAACTAAAATAAGAAAAACATGAATCTTAGTCATTGTGGTTGGTCTGGTCCAACATTCAATAGCCTATATCTTTTATGGAGCTGCTGATATACCCTCTCTTTATATTATGTGACCCAAAAATGAAACCTCTTAAAACAAAAAAATCACACTTTCTAAATTTTTCATAAATTTTCTCCTTTCTTAGGGTATTTAGTAAAATTATCAAGTGGTATTCATGCTCTTCCTTTCACTTTTAATAGATAAGAATATCATCTATAAAGATTACCACAAAATGATCAAGGTAATCTATAAAGAATCTATTCATTAAATCCACTAAGATAGCATGGGAATTAATAAGACTGAATGGTATTACTATATATTCATAGTGTTCATACCTTGTACGAAATATCATCTTGGGTATATCCTCCTTCTTGACCCTCAGTTGATGATATCCAGAATGAAGTTCAATCATAGAAAATTATTGAACTCCACATAATTGATCAAAAAGGTCATCAAGATGGGGAATAGGATATTTGTTCTTAATTGTGATCTTGTTTATCTATGGATAATCAATGCAGAGTCGCATCGATCCATCTTTCTTTTTAACATAAAGAATAGGTTCACCCCAAAGTGACACACTTGACTGAATGAATCCCTTTTCAAGGATTTCCTGGAGTTTCTTCCTCAATTCTTGCAACTCAATTTGGGTCATTATATAGGGATCCTTTTAAATTGGTGTGGAACCAAGTATGAGTTCTATTAAGAACCCCACTTCACATTTTTTTGGAAATTTAGGAAACTCTTATGAAAATACATCAACAAATTTCTACACAATATTCATATCATCGATGTCGAGTTTCTCCTCAACTAGTTGAGATAAACACTCCTTCTAAATGGGAATCAAGACCCATAGAATGTATGTGATCTCCATAGAAATTTCTCACTTATCATCACATTAATATACGATCATAGGTTGGTTTAGAATATCAAACATGACTTCCCTTACTCAAAAATTTATGTGGTTTTTATTTATATAAAGACAATCCATGCCTAATATGACATCAAATTTAACCATAGGAAGAACGAAAAGATTTTTAGGAAACACTTTCCCACCAATATCAGCTGGAGAAGAATCATATACTTGAGATGAAATCATCATACCATTAGGGTTTTCTGCTTCTAATCCTACATTTAATCATTTGAGTGGCATCTTAATACCATTATAAAATTACTTATATATTAAATAATTAGTAGATCCATGGTCAAATAATAAATTTTTAGTTCTATATTGTATGGTAAGTGTACCTTTTACTGCATCGTTATCACATCCCTTTTTAGAAACAATGATCACATGAGATTTACCCTTATCCCTTAGATTAAGATACTACTAGATTTGGTCACCATCATTAACCCTAGGATTTGGGCACTTGTTAGAAAAATTATCAAACTCCTTTCATTTGAAACACTAAAGTGTGGGTGGTAAATTTTGTGGAGATTTATCATTATTCCTATCATTAGATAACTTCTTCCCATCACTTTGTAATTCATCCACTCGATAAACTTCCTTTACAAACTTAAAACATTTAGTATTCCCCCTAAGGAAATTTCCTCCATGCTTCTTCTCACACCTTTATCATAAATTAAAGTTATCTTCTTCTCTCTATGGTTTTTATATTTTACTTTGAACTCCATCTTTCTTTTCTTGTCAAAACCATGATATTGATACATAAATCCACCTTGATTTCACATCGAACAATATATTCATAGCTATTGAAGTATCTTATATATAATACCCTTTTATGACTTGGTTTTAATATACTTAAGAATCAATCAACCTTACTTTCAATTTGGATGATAATGCCAAAAACGTACCTCACAAGTCTTGTAAAACTTTCCTTATACATACCAATGGATTCATCATCCTTTTACTTTAGCTCAATGAACTCCTTCTCCATATTCATATAAAGAATACGAGTAAAGTACTTATTGAAAAATAAGTTCTTGAACTCATCCCAATCCATGGAGTCAATTTCATTTGATTGCCTTATATTCTTGACTAGAGTCCACTATTGATCTACTTCACATTCCAAATGATAGATAGTCAAAATGACTTTCTCATGTTCTGAACACTGTAGAATGGAAAATATATTTTCAGTGGTATTGATCCATTGTTCTTAAACTAAAGTATTGGAAGAAGGAAGGTGTGAATTTCCTCATAAATAACTCAACGGAATGTTGTTCCCTTCTTTGCTCGTTTGGAAGTCCAGTATGATTCATAGCTTGAGAAAGTTGTGTGAGCATTGCAATGCGATTTTGAATTCCACTCCAATAACATTTGGATTATTAGGTGTAAAATCATTTCATAGTCTATCACACTCAATATTAACACAGTTCCTTTGGGTTCTATCCATTGACTAAAACCAAAAATCATAGTGTAAGAAACAATAATCATTGTAGGGAACCACATAATCATGAAAAATCACTTATAGGATTTCTAAATCATGACACATTCTTTAATATATTATACCTTAGGTTTATCCTAGGTTATTCATAGTCATATTTTATAAAAATTCTTCTTGATGGTTTATAAATAGTTTTTGAATTCCAAAAAAATATCCCCCAAAAGTTTCAAACTGAGTGTGGAGCAAGGCCCATTGTCATGCACCAATTCCTGATCGATTCTAGCTCAATATAGTGTTTTTGAGGTTGTTACCCCTAGGTAAATATGTGATAGATCTATATCCACTTGTAGTATCTAGATATGGTTGTATTTCTAGGAAACCACTTTCTTTATCCTTCACCAAAATTCTAGGAAATTTTTCTATACTTTTAATCATCCTTAGACTTATCCTTAAACATGTCCTTGTGGGCCTAACTAAGGTTTTTGCATCCTAGTTTCCAAAGGTTAACTAAACATATCCTTCGATACTGACTATAATGACCTAATCTTAACATACATAGATATTACATCATTATTTATGAAAATAAATTACCTTACATAAACACACACCTGAGGACCATAATAGTTTAGTTCCTTTGGAAACTTGGAAACATAAAAACTTTTACATAATTAAAACACATCATCTCCCATTATGATCTTCATAACTATAACCCTTGTTATACATATCATATGTAATACATATCTTCATAACTTGGGGAAAGGAAACAAAATAAAGGGTGAGATAATATGCTCAGTAAGGGTAAAAAAGGGAGATATATAATCATAACATGAACATAAGGGTATGAGAACATGATTATAAAATCTGAAAACCATGATCTATATATCAAATATTATAATCTAGAGTCATGGAATAAATATTTGAATTCATAGGACATGAATCATAAGTAAATAAAATAATATTATCCATGATAGTATAGCATTGGCATAAGACATGGAATTTATGGCATACACAAAAGCATATAAAATCTTATGTCAAGGATACCCACCAAGAAATTAATAACAAGATAGGCTTGGGATAAACACTCTTGTACCTACTTTGGGCTTGAGATAACCTCTCGTATACCCTTATTTGGTCTTGTGATAACCTCTCGTGTACCCTTTTGAGATCATATAACATTAATCGTTACCCAATTCATTTGAGGGAGATATATGTCCCACCCATAACATAATGAAAATCATACATATATGTTCCAAAAGATCATAACATTCATTATATCATAACCCATGAAATGAGATGGGTTTCATAAACATTTCATCATATCATAACCTATGTAAAAGATACTGGTTTCATAATCATTTCATCATAACATAACCCATGAAAAGGAATGGGTTTCATAAGCATATTATCATGGTATAACCCTTAGAAAAGAAACAAGTTTCATAAACATCATGGCATAAAAACATCAACCATTCAGATAAAGAATATGAATGGTATCCTTGAATCATATCCCCAACAAGGCATAGATAACACCAAAATATGTCATATTATATGGAAAATAATTTTGAAATATCATTTAAACTTTATTTGAGGAAAATATCCTTTCCACTTTGCAAAACACTTTTTAAAATCTAAAACATTTTAAAAACCTTTTTATTTGAAATAAAAACTTAGAAAATTAAAAATTAATCTTAAAAAAGCAATGATTTTTTTATGATGTCAAAATATTATGTTCATGTCATACATGTTAAAATTAATATTTCTTTCACATTATTTGGTAAAATTCAAATGGTAATTTTTTGGAAAACGACAAGAAGATTCCTTTTAAAAAAATTGTAAAAAGTAAAAAATAGGTAAAAATGTCTTTTTAAAATCATAATACTGTAATAAAACATTTTGAAAATAATTTTATAAAACATTTTTTGAAAGAAAACATATTTTCAACCCAAGATATAAATAGATTCATATTTTCATAAAAACATTTTCTTAATAAATTAAAGTACCAAAGAGTGGGAAAATGGTACCATTACTTTAAGATATCATGAATAACTAGAGGAGAAGAAAATTCATGATAATTATCAAGAGGTGGATCATTAGATTTTAACATTGGAGACCTAAGTGGTAAAGATTTTATATAACATAAAATATTTACCACTTTAGTAAAAGAAAATTAAATACACCGTTCATGGAGATGGTAGGTCGTACATACGCATGAATGTTATTTCTATGTTCTTATTGGACTGAAAGAAAGAAAATTAAGTGATATATATATATAATAATTTAAGAATAATTTTTATTTCATATATA
Source organism: Viscum album (assembly GCA_963277665.1). NCBI lineage: Eukaryota > Viridiplantae > Streptophyta > Magnoliopsida > Santalales > Viscaceae > Viscum > Viscum album. The sequence goes on along the minus strand of OY728142.1, from coordinate 508,102,830 downwards.
TCACAAATTTTTATTAAATTCATCTTTAATACATTTCATGTAAATCGGGAATGGATCACATCGCTTCGCGAGATAGTAGTTTGTCGTACACACGAGTGACGTTGTCGTATTCCCCTAAAATGTAAGGCATGAATGTATGTGTGATATAAAAATTATAGAATAAAAATAACATAATAAATATCATATATATCATATATAAATAATAATTCCATCATTATGATCAGCCTTTATAGGTATTAATGGAAAAATTAATGACATTGGTATGCAATGTGGTAGTCCTCTGTACACATGAACGATGATTTTATAACCCATTTGATGAAAGTGTTGATGGTTTTAGGTCATTACCTTAAAATAAAAACCTCTCAGTATATTTAATTTATTAATTTTATTATATAATAATTATATAAAAATAATTTAATGGGCTGGAGAAAAAAATAAAACAAGAACACTCATTGATGAATGTTACCTCTTCTTCGGGTATCCTCCTTATGTTTGCACTAAAATCCTTTCTTGGAAGGCTTTATATCCCTCCTTGGAAGGATTTATATCCAAAATAAGGCTTCTATTATGAGGGGAGGGAATTTGATAATTGATTTGGGTAGGTATTGTCCAAACCAAATAGGTTTGATGGTGTGAAGAAGAGAGGAGAGGGGGTAGCCTTTTATAAGAATGGGAGAGGACACACTTGGCATTTTTTAAAATAATTGATTACTCAAACATTTTTCATATGTCACAAGGGTCCAAAATAGACCATTATCGAACCTTATATGTTTAATGATATAAATATGGACATAAAATAGTTTTTAGACAGATATATAGGTTATTTTTATCCTTATCTTTTTAGTTTAATCCATCGGTAAACCCATTTTTAGCTTAATCGTGGTAATTAATTTTTATTGCATTCACTATTCATTTTGGTAAAAAATTAACTTCACCATATTAGATGTTATAAATTATTTTGAATATAAATATGGAATCCATATTTTCAAATTCAATTCACAAAAGTGGAAAAAAATAATTTAATGTTAATCCCACAAACGTGATGAGCAAGTGGGTTTTTAAAATGAAAATGATCAAAAGTTTACAAAGTTTTTATATCCAATTTTAATATGAAATTGATTATAATGACCTAAATTGGATTAATATATGTATAATTTAACTAATTATAATTTAAAACAAATTTAAAATATAATTTAACGTTATAAATAAATTAAATAAAAAGGAAATTTTCAATTAAAATTCAGTATTTTTCACTATTGAACAAAAATAAACGTTTCAGAAAAAATCCCAAAAATTCACCCTAAGATAATTTTTACATTTATATTTAAAAAATGAATTTTATTTTATCAAATTTATTTTCTAAAAGTGTGAAAAATTAATTTTATTAACATTCACAAAAATAAATAAAAAGAACAATTTTTGAGAAAATAGTATTTTTAAAACATTTAAAAACTTTATTGAAAAATAAAGTATTTTTATATCAATATGTCTTCTTTATATAAAACCATTATACTTAATATTTAAAAATTATATATTGATATTCATATCTTTAAGTTTAATGGCTAGGTTATAAAAATCACGTTTAAATAACTACATTAGTAATATATCATGGTTTTGTTAAAATTCAATGTTGTATATAAAAAAAGCTAAGTATGTGTTGCGTATATTTCAAGATTAACTTTTTGTTTCTTATAATGTAAGATTAACTTGGTGTTTTGTATCTCAAGTTATCAAAGAATTTTAATTTAATTGGAAAAAATTATTAATAAAAATTCAGGGTGTTACATTTCTAGTGTTATGTTGATTTGATCTTGTAATTAAAGGTAGGTGGTTCCATAAGTCTTCCCTAAAATTAAAACTCAATATTGCTTGATTGATTTTAAATGAGTTTTTAATTTATTTAAAAACCTGAATTTTACATGATTTGATGATTGATTTAAAAAGTTTATGGAATTATAAAAACCCCCCACTTTGAATAGAATTGAAATTATTGGGTTGATTTTGAGAAAAATGATGTCTTGAATTGAAATTGGATTGGATGAAATGATTTGATATTGATTTTTTGAAAAAAATTGTATTAAAATGAAATATGATTTGAAAAGGCATTGATAAAAAACCTATGATTTGGTTTTTAAATGGAAAGAAATGTTGAAAAATGAATTTGGGAAATTGAATTATGAATGATGAAATGATTTGAAATGATTAATTTATACAATATTGATTAATTGATTGTTGAAGTACATGTGAGACAGAGTAGTTAGTGAGTGATTAAGACAAGCATTCTAGTACTTTGACTCCCTAGAAATGGATTGACAATGACAATACTAACTAAACCAATTTCAGCATGATTCAACGTGATGGATCCCCTAATAGGGTTTTGATTTGAGTTTGCATGCCTACCTTGAGCTATAATGATGATTGAGAAGTTTAAGAATCCTGTTGCCAAAAACTGACGTACTGCAGGGCTTATTAGCATGGTGCTTTACTTTTTTGTTTGGACTTGATTATACATTCCATTGATTATAGAACTATTTTATTCATGCTAATAAATTTATATAAATGATTTAATATAAAATGTTTATTTAATCTTTTTTTGATATTCCTATCATCTTTTTTATTTGAATGCATGTTTTATTGAAAATATGTAAATGTCATGTCATGCATTGTTTTTATTTAAATTAAAATCATAAATGGTTTATTGTTATGGTATTTCTTATGAAAAAATTGGTTAGACCTTACTAGATTATTTGGCTCAATCCCTACCTTTTCCTTCAGGAGTTTGTAGATTACCTTTTCCCAGTTCCAAGTGAAGGGAAAGCACTATTTGGAGGTGGTTTCTATTCTTGATCCTTGGGACTCGGAGTGATAGAGGTGATCGGTGGAGATGTGATATACTTGTTACATAGGATGTCTAATTTTTTATCTTGACAGATGTTGTGTCCTTGATGATGAACAATTTTGGGTATCATTTTTCCTATCTATTTTTTATACTTTCTCCTTCAATAGTGTTTACATACCGACTTGTATCATTTATCTTTTATTGTTTTGTGTAAAAAATGTTCCTTATTTATTCTTGTATGATTCCAGGTGCTAGTCACCAACCCATGGGTATTAGGAACACCCTTTGGTCCATGTCAGGGTTGGATCGGGTATTAATGTACCAGGTTATTTGTGTGGGTTTATGGAAATCACAATGTTTCTCATGTTTTGTAGAGGTAAACATTAAGGAACTTTACGCAGAAACTCAAATTCCCTTACGTGTATGGGTAAAGTTTCAAATACATTTATACAAAACCCCTTATGTAAGGGTACTACCTTTATGCAACTCATTTGTGTAAAGGTAACAAAGAGTTTACTCTTACACAGACCTTATACATAAGGGTATCGCATATGGGTAAAGGTATATCTACCTTTATACAATGGTTTGTGTAAGGGTATAACCTTTACACAACTAATGACCCTTACATAAACCCCTTTGTGTAAGGGTACTACCTTTACACATCTCATTTTCATATAGGTAAAAATGAGGTTTGCCTTACGCATACCTTCTATATAATGGTGTGACCTTTACATAACTGACCTATGTAAGGGTAAATAAAATTTACCCTTATACAGATCACGTAAGGGTCTGTAACCCTCCTTATATTTTATAAAAAAAATATTTTTCCTTCGAAAACTAGTGATCAAAACTCATTTAATTCTTTATGAACCATCTTTTTCTACCATGGATGGGATTTGTATGATCATTTAATGATCATATGAAGTGGAAGAAAACCCAAAAAAATAGTAAATCTATCTTAAAGAAATAAAATATAAGTAATAATGTAAAAAAATTACCTTGAAATCAAAAATAGTAAGAGCTATCTTCATCCTTTAATGGAGTGTGCTTAAGGAAGATCATGATGAGCAGTGAACAAAATCACTCTACCTCCAAGGTGATACAAAAGACACTTGGATCCACAATTGTATCATGAGGATACCTAAAATATGAATGGGTTCTAGAACCTTCTTAAATGAGATAAACAAAGTTTTGGGAGGAAGAGAGTTTAGTAGAGGCTCATACACATCGCCCCACCTATAGAAGAGGATCTCATACTCGTTTATAGCCGAGGGCTGAGGATCCCACCTTATAATAAATTATATGTGTTTATGTCTATTGGGTATAATCCATTGAATATTTTCAATGGATTAATGAAAATCCTTTAATCCATTCATAATGGATTGTAACTAACGAATAAACCATCTGGGAGAAATAATATATGTATATATATATCATATATATATATATGTTATATCCATGCATCAAATTCATGAAAAATACATGAATCATATGCATTATAAAACATACACTATATATATGATATCATATATCATATATATACTCCATGCATCATATGCATATATACATGAATCTCGTATATGTACATTTTAGTGCACATCCAATAGAATATATATGAATGTTAACAAGTAAAATTAATGCTAATAGGATAAATCATGTTATTATGGCAGAGTGAATTCTTGGTTAAAGAAAGAACACTCTTAATGTTGATAATAGTGAAATATTTGTGTCTATAGAATGCTTGTACACTTTATAAGTTGGATGATTCTTATGCATGGTTTTTATTATTATTTTTTAACTTTCCTTTATATTTATAGGCTATGGGATTTTATTATTCATGGATTATATTTTTAGTTGTTATGGAATTATGTTGGGTGTGATGTGATGCATGGAATTGATGAACTGGTATTAACAAAAAATGGGTGTTAAGAGATCATGGTGATGATGTTACGAAAATTATGTGGCAATGGTTATGGTGGTGAGACTAAGTTTTGATGGTTACATGGGGTGAAGAGGATTGATGTGATTGTGATGACTACATGAGTTGTATGTTAATGGCGTGGTTAAAATGGTGATTGGTAATCCATGGATTCATGTTCAATTAGTGAGGGGAACTCCTAACGGCTAGTAACCGGTTTGAGATGGAAGAGACCTAGTTAACAGGTAAAAGTGGGGATGATATTTTTAGGGGCCCATATTTTAAATAAATAATGTTGTTATGTATCCCAGATATTTTATGGTTATGTTATGATGAAAATGTGATGGTTACAAGGAAGGTTGGAAACAATGGTTTCATGGTTATTTGAGATATGGGGTATCTATTCTATGTTATGATAATCTAATTGTGGAAGTTTTCTTATGATGTGGCAATACCTTGTGACTTGGTAATTGCAATTGGTGCTCAGTTGTGTTATATTTTTCTAAGTTTTATTATCCTTATTTTCCACCTTTGTCTTAGTGTTTTCACACTTGTCCTGACACATTGATTTCACAAGGATTTTTGTTTTTCTTTTGAAATATGATCGTATTGAATGATCCCAAATTGATTACCTCCATAACTTTTTTTCAATATCTTTTTCAATATTATTCAAGGGAGAATAGTATTGTTCGGGCAACTAAGGTGGACCTTATGAGCAGGTATTTCTTTTTTTTTTTGTTGTATTTCCTTATGTCGCTTGTAGTAACATATGGAAATTAGGTAATGTTAAGTAATTATCTTATGTTTTGTAAAACCCAGAACCTAGTTACCCAGAGTTGGTTCATTATTACATAACATTGGCATGATTAGAATAGATCATATCCCAAAAGACCAATCAGTTTAGTAGCCTTGGAAGTAATAGATACATACATATGTTTTACATTACATTATGAAATGAAGAAAAAACATTGTGTCTCATTTTAACACACTCATATCCCATATCCTATCCCTGAAGGTCAATCATAATATACTTCATTACATCTTGGGAAAAATAAAACATAAAAAAGAGGTGATCTCATATGCTTAGTAAGGATAATAATATAGCGGAAACTATCATAAATAAGAATAAACATTTAAGGCAATGTATAAGACTAAAACACAAGCCTTTTAAACTTAAAATTTAGCATAATATGGAAAATATAAATCAAATAATTCCATTTACTTATTCACATGGATATTCTACTAGTCAAATAATCACATGTAATGTCAATAGCTAATTTCATAATGATGGAATGCATAATGTCGGACATCATAACCACATAGTTAAGGCCTTGTGCCATGAATACAAATGAATATTTTTTTCAAGGCCTTATACTAAAACACTAGTTTGTCTCATGAGACATTTAAATGAATTTTGGGGCTATAGCAGGCCCCTCACGTCACTTACTAAGTCCAATGCATTCCTCATATAAAAAGGTTGAAACATAACATAAACATTCGTATTAAAACTAGCAAATGAAATGTTAATACTTTAACCATAAACCATGAATGGTATAAAAATATCACATCCATGGTCAAACATATCACAAAACCTTCAATACAATATGTAAGATTATATCATAATAAATCAAATTCAAACAAGTATAAAATTCAACAAAGGATGTTGACATAGATGAAATTAATCCAAAAATTATTCGACTGAAATATCTCTTTCTACTTTGAAATCATTAAAAAGCAAAGAAAACATTTATTTTGAAAATATTCTTATAATATTGTAAGGGAAGTTTCGAAGGTGTTATAATGGCAAAAAATATCCACACTCACCATATAAGTTAAAAAATATTCTTTCCTCAATTTGTCGAAAAGGTCATAAAGTACCTTGTTTGGAAAGCAACGAAAAGATTCCTTTCAAAAAAATTTATAAAAAGTAAAAAAAAGGGTATAAATTACTTTAACTCATAGTTTAGAAAATATTGAAAATGATTTGAAATACATTTTAAGAAACAAGTATTTATATGATAAAGAAGTCTCAGTAGATACTTACGTAAAAACAACCTCAGATAATAAAGAGATTGTAAAATTAACCCTTACCTTGTACTTTTCATTAGTCAAGGGTAGGTTAACCTACTATATAATGGTTAAATAATTGTTATTAAATTATACAAGAACCACATACATAAATATGATATCATATATGATCCTCTAATATTGATTTGTTAATAATAGTTCAGTAATATCATTGTTTAGGGTGTTAACTGATTCGTTTTCCTTTATATGTTTTGTTACGTAAGTCATGTTTGTTATAGATAGGATGTATTTGATTCATATACAGAATTATGTTAATTTATAAAACATATTTTTTTAATCATAAAATGAAAATTATTCTTGAATGGTTATGATGGATAATGAAATCTCATCGTGTTGTGGAGACGGTAATTTGTACGTACGCACGAGCGAAAATATCATTATATTGATGGTGAAATCGTATGTAATTGAATGGTATATTATATATAAAGAATAATTAACATGTTATATTTATTATTTACATCAATTATATTCATTATTATAATCATTCAAATAATTAATTGTTGAATAACAAACTACACCACGATGTGGAGACAGTAAGCCATACGTACGCACGTATGGTGACTTTGTTATTCATATGATGGATAGAATAATGAATATGGTTGTACCATATTTATAATAACATCACAGTATTTATAAGGTACTGGAGTTATTATTTTGGTATGGAAACAACAAATAAATAGGAAGTGTAAGAAGAAAAGAACTTTGAAAGAGGTGATGAAATAATTACCTCATCTTCGGGTGCTTCCTTTTGATTTGAACAAAATTGCTCCTTAGGTTGGATTTATGATCAAAGTAATGCCTTTAGGTTTAAGTGAGGGTAGTTGAGAGGATATTTTATCAGGTTTTGGATGAGCCAAATGTCTTTGTAAGTGTGAATTTAAGATAAGGTGAAGTTCCCTTTCATAAGAGATGTGAGGGGCACTTTAAGAAAAGATTGAAATATTATTATATTATAAAAATTATTTTTGGTTTCTAATAGCTCCAAATGGATTTATTTCGATGATAAGGTAGGGATGGGTCTAAATACTATCAAAAAATAGGTTTTAAACAAGTTTAGGATACCATATTAACCTTACCTTTTAGATTTAACCCTTAGTTAAATAGTTTAACTCTTACCATGTCTTCTTGTATTCTTACACTATATGGTTAATAAACTTACTATAAAATGCCAAGAGAACCTAAAGTGGTTAATTAATGACATATATAACATTATTTAATTATTTTTTCCGAACCTTATATTTTTAGGACTATTGTATAATTTAATAAAATAGTATTTGTTTTTAAAACTCATTTATGTCAATTTTGACATTATTTAGTATTTGGTTTTTTTGAAAGTCATAACAATCTAATTTCTTCAAAACAAATACATTAAATTAACCCTAACATGTCATATTCACCTAAAAAATTCGTGTATGGAATCAAAAGTTTCAATTTAAATTTACTTTAATATTTATAATATCAATTATTTTAATCTTTCATTAATAAGGTAATTATTGCATCATCATTGTGTCTTAAATAAATTTAATTATTTAATGTCTAAAAATTATAAATAAAATACCATGATTTAGGAAATATTTTTATATTTCTAATGAATATTTATAGTCAAATTTATCTTATGTATAACCCTATATTAAAAATAATTTAATTATTAAACTTTGAATTTAACAATTTAAACTCTTCTTTAAATAAAATATAATAAATGTCCCAATATAACCCAAATGGATCAAAAATGATCTTATTTTTGCCTTAAGGTTTATTTTGGTTGAAATACACTTATCCAATGGAATTAAGACATGTTTTAGGGTAATTATAATATCATTTGTACCTTTAATTACTCTATTTACTTTTAACCGTGGTAAATAAAATTCAAAAGTTACTATTCACCAAAAATTATTTTAGTCTTATTGAACCACATTTTACTTACTGATGATAACTGTGTATAGTAGATTTTTGAAATTCAATTCACAGAAGTGGTAAAATTATGTTTTAAACAACTTTGCAAATGTGCCTAGAAGGTGGGTAAAAGACGTTAAATAGTTCAATAAAATTTTATATATCTAATCTTATTATAAAATGACTCAAATGTATTACATTGGACTAATATATTTATTATGTATCTATTTTTACTTTAAGATAAATTATTAATTAAAAATAATTACTTAAATGAAAAAGTCGTTTTTCATGTACTATGCAGTATTTTTTCACTATTCATCAAAATTTGAATGTTTTTAGAAAAATAACAAAAATTAATCCTAAGATAATTTTGATATTCTAAATTTAAAAATGAAGTCTATTTTACCCAATTCAATTTTTAGGAGTGTATAAAATTAATTTTATTATTTTTTACAAAAGGACATAAAAATGTAGTTCTTTTAAGAAAATAGTTTTTCTAAATATATAACTATTTTAACAAAAATTATAAATTTCATTATAAATATGTTTTATTTATGTGAAAACATTATAAATAAAATTTAAATTTTATTTTTTACTATTAATATTATAATATTTAATTGATAAATAAATATATCATTTAAATAACCAATGTGTTGTTTTATAGAAACTCAATCTAACGTATAACGCAATCCAAGTCGGTGTTGTGTGAAATATAATCTATTTACATTAAAGAGAATCATACTATGAAATCTTGGGGTGTTACATTCTCCCCTCCTTCAATAAATTGCATCCTCATAATTTGAAATTGTTCTTTGAAAATAAAAGGTTGAAAATAGAAAATACATTTATGGAAAACCCACATAAGAAATAGGGTTAATAAAATTTAGTCTTAATGAGAGGGAAATGGAAATGAAAAAGTCACCACCAAATTATGATTTTGAATAGGAGAACATTGGTGGAAATCAGAGACACGTAATTGAAAAAAAAACGTAAATATTTTTAAGGAGTGATTGAGGTCATCAATCACAAACAAGTGAATAATAAATTGAAAATTGAGGGCCTCAAAGCCATAAATATATGATGATTTAAAATATCATTGGTTCAAAAAAACATAGGGTATTAGGATAAAAAAAAATTGGTTTTACGATACTTTCCTGAAAGTTTAAGAATTAATTTCTTCATAGAATAAGAAGAAAAAAAGAATACTTGATAAGTAGAGTTCTATCCTTTAACTAATTTCTACCACAAACTCATCTTTCACTCCAAGAGATAATAAACTCAAAAATATTCTATTTAATCAAATCGTATAGGGTTCCAAAAAATGAATTTATAATTCATCTATCAGACCATTTTAAAAAAAACTACATTATACAAACCAGGACATCACATAGGCCATTGGTAGGTGATGCACCCTTGTCACATTTTGGTTGTGGGTTCAAGTATCACGGCCTTATCGGACGTGACATGTTGTTGCCTGACCTTTATATTTTCCTTTTTATAACAATCAAAAAATAATCCTAAGAAATTTTTTAACCTTAAAAAATAGTATCCAATGTCCAACTTAATATATTCCAACTTTTAGACTTATCCAAAATACTTCTGTCCAAACTCATAGTCCAAAATTAATAAGGAAGGTGGCATAACATACATGTGAATACCTTTATCATGTATTCTATTAAGACATGGTAATAAACTAAATTACTAGAAAACCATATTTGAATAGGTATGTACTTCCTTAATCTTTCTGTAAACATAGAATACTAGATATACTCCTTAAATCCAAAAATTTTGTAATCTCCAACAATGATGGAATAAACAAACCATTAATTAGTTACAAGGTAGTCAATAATATCCAATATACTTTATCCAACTCAATTATCTCTTATTCCAAAATCATTACCTCAGCCTCATGACTATTTTAAGGTTTATCTTTCTTTTTTTTAAGGAAAAGTGGTGCCTCGGTCAAAGACCAAAGCACATTTTATTGAATAAAAAAGTTGAAAGGATTACAGGAGATGGAAAGAAGGGATTTTCTTACAATCTTTGTCAAATAACTGAAGTAAATCTGGGGGGAGGGTGTCTATCCAGGTCATGGTCTGATGAACACCCTTATTGGCAAGGGAATCAGCAATAGCGTTAGCCTCTTTGAAGGTATGTGTGGGAATGTAGTCTATATCATGTAGAGAGTCCAGGCACTACATCTAGAGATTGATCAAAGGCTAGGCAAGGTGAGTCACACCATTCCAGATTTCCTGGACAATGGTGGTAGAATCACTTTCAATCCATAGTTTCCTCCAGCCTTTTTGAATGGAAAACTTGACAGCATGAATTACTCCCATCATTTCGGCCTCCAATGACGAAGCTATGCCTCAATTTCCAAATAAACACCCATGACACTTGCCAACAGAATCTCTGAAAATGGATCTACAGCTGGAAGGTCCAGAATTGCCCTTTGAGGCACCATCAATGTTGACTTTGATCCATCCCAGCATTGGCGTTTTCCAGAAAACTTCAAAGGTGTGAAGAGGTTGATGGTATATTCCATCAACCCGAATTGTGTGCAAAATCTCTCAGTAACCAACCGAGTTGTTGCAGTGAGATTTTTGAATCGATGCAGATTCTTGAATCGCAATGAGGATCTGTGATTTCCTTGCATTAAGATTTAATGAGAATTTATTATGTAGAATATCATTTCTATCATACCAGATCACATACAAGAGCTCAGCAACAGAAGCTAGAAAAATGTTCTTAATTTGCTGAGAGGCTTAGCGTTGCACACAACATTTAAGAAGGGTGAAAATTGTGTCGGGGGTATTCCATCTACAATCAAAAATGTAAAAAATATATTTCCAAAGAGTAGATGTTGTGGCACAGGATAAAAATAGATGTTTAGTGTCTTCCCTATGTTGATTACATAGGTGACATTTAGATCATAGCTGGATACCAAAAGATTGTAGGTAGACCTCAATGGGTAATATGTTATGAGAAATACTCCAAATTATAGTTAGTCTAGTAGGCTTAATCCACGTCTTGTTGAAAGAATTTAACCATTGAAAGCTAGATTCATATCCAAGAAAGTTGTGCATATAATAATTTTTTGAGTCAATAATACCATTCGGAGCGGGTTCCCAGACAAGAAAATCATCACAGTTTATAAAAGGGTAGTTATCAATGATCTGAGCAACATTGTCAGGGAGATTATCCCTATGGGAATGGAGAACATATTTAATAGTGTGACTAGTGTCCACCAGAGTAGAATTAGGGGGAAGCATCGAGGCCATTGGAACACCAGTCCAATTGTCAAGCCAGAAATTTATATTGGAGTCAGCGGTCACTATCCATCTAGAGTTTTCAATGATTTTATGATAATTGTACCTAATGGAAGGCCATATCGAGGAAGAGATATAATTGAAGTTCCCCTTCCTAAGTTTGGAGACGAATCTGTTTTTAAGGAAGTCGATGGAATTCGAGTCAGTATTGAAAAGTCTCTAAGTAATTATAGCTTGAAGAGCATCATTAAACAACTTTAAGTTTTTAATACCAATACCCCCTTTTTCCAATGGTTTGCAACAGGTTGCCTAGGAAATTATGACAAGTTTTTTTGAAAGATACTTCCTGTCCAGATGAAGTTCTTAATATAGGTGTTAATTCTTTTGAAAATACCAGTACACCATTTGTAAATCATAAGGGATTAGACCATTTTGGAGACAATGGTCGATTTGACCAAATAGATTCTATCAGCCATGGAGAGGGACTTGCCTTTCCAATTAGAGAGTTGATTAATAATTTGATACACTTTGTTAGAAAAGTAAATACTTTTAGGTCTTCCTAAAAAAATAGGTACCCCCAAATAAGTGAAGGGGAATTATCCTTCTTTAATGCTAATGTCATTAGTAATAGTGTTTTTTCTCTACGTGGAGAAGTTTTTACCAAAAAAATGTGCGATTTATGCCAAGAAATGGCCTGACCTGAGACATTCTAATAGTAAGTAAGGGCCTGTTTAAGAACTTGAATATTATTTTGGTCCCCTTAAAGAAACAAGATGATGTCATCAGCATATAAGATATGAGTAGGGACTCTAAGATTTCTGGCCGCATGTATAGGTTTGAGTTTGTTTTGATTTACCAAATGAGTGAGGATCCTGCTGAGGTAATCTTTGGCAATTACAAATAAAATTGTCGAGAGCGGTACACCTTGTCTGACCCCTTTTGTGCATTTGAAGAAGCCCCTGGGGGTGCCATTGACCAATATGGATATAGATGCAGATTTGAACAAAGTTTTTATCATCTTGATAAAAGTACCATTAAATCCAAATCCTTTTAGAACCATAAAAATAAATCTCTAGTCAATAGTATCAAAAGCCTTCCTAATGTCAAGTTTGATAGCAACATTTCCTCCTCTGGTAACTTTATTTAAACTGTTGGTGCATTCAAAGGCAAGGAAAATACAGTCTTGTATAGACCTTCCCTTAATGAAGCCAAATTGATTCCAAGAAACTATTTTGTTGCATATAGGGTAAACCCTATTAGCAAGAATTTTGGCAATGATTTTGAAAAGAGTGTTTATCAGTGCAATAGGATGAAATTGGTGTATCTTGGATTCATTGTCCACTTTGGGGATTGAAGTAATAAATTGAGCATTAAGACCATGAGGGAGAAAGCCATTGCAAAAGAAAGACTTCACAAGATTACAGACATCAAGATTAATAACATCCCAATGTTGCTGAAAGAATTTGTTATTGAAGCCATCCAGACTAGGAGCACTGTCTAGTTTTAAACTAAAAATAGTGTCTCTAATTTCATGGTCCAAAGAGATACATAGGAGAGATGAATTATCATTTTTTTCCACCATCCTTGGGATGATATCTAGTCTAAGATCAATATTTATGTCCAGAACATTAAAAATATTATGAAAATAAGAAACAACATGGTTGGAGATAGCTTCCTCAGAATCAATAATCACATCATTATGTAAAAGTTTAGTAAGAGGTCTACTGGCCTTTATAACCCTTTGAAGTGAATTATAAAATTTAGTGTTTCTATCACCATCGGTTAACCATTTGGTTTTAAAGATTTGTTTGTGCATATTATCTTTGAATGTGAGAAGATAATTGAGTTTTAAATATATTCTTATCTCAGTTTGTGGATCGATATTAAAATCCAAGTTGGTATTATGATTTTGCAGTTGATCCAACTCTTTTTCAAGAGAGGAGATATCAATGTCAATTTTCTTAATTTTAGTTCTACACCATCCATTTAAGGCATGTTTTAAATTTTTAAGTTTAAACATGCAGGAAAAAGCATCCTGATGATGACTTATAGTATCCCAAACATTTTTTATGAAAGAAACACATTCAGGATCTATAGACCAAGCATTGTTATATTTCAAAGGGAGAATAGACTTGCGTTTTTTAGTGTGAATATTGTCCAGAATAGGGTGGTGATCTGAATTCAACCTCAGTAGAGTGATACTAGAGACATTATCCCATTTATCTAGAGCGTCCATATTAACGAAATATCTATCCAATTTACTGGCAACAACTTTATTATAATGCCTTCTATACCAAGTATACTTAGCACCAGTCAGGTTGATTTCCACAAGGTTATTATAATCAATAGAATATCTAAACTACCTTGAAGATATTGACAGATGATTGGGACCAATTTTTTCATTGGAAGTGAGAATGGCATTGAAGTCGCCCATCACAATCCAAGGGACATGAATATTCTTTTTCAATATATACATATCATGCCAAAGGGTTCTTATTTCTTGATATCTATTTTTTGGCATAAATAATTGTACAGAAGGAGTGTTGCCCTTCCCAATAGTAGTCACAAGTAATATGTTTCTCTGAACATAAAACAATATTCATGTTTTGTAGGGAAGTGTGATAAAAAGTCCATAGAGTTTCTACCGAGGAGCCATCTTTGAAAGCTCCTATAAAGACATAATTAAGAGCACAGAAGTTCTTGAATTTAGAAGTGAAGTTTATTTTAGGTTCTGAGATAGAGAAAATCTTGGGTTTATGAGTGGTTAAGATCCACTTAATAATAACTAAAGTTTCATCATTAGCGATACCCTAACAATTCCAAAAGAGAATATTCATTTTGACTTGTGTTTTGGGTTAGAGCCTTTTTTTTTGTTTTTCCCAAACCTTTATTCCTCTCTGATCTTATAACTTTTTGAGAGGGGCTTGGTTTGGGTTTCTTATCAATAAAGTTAGTATCCAAAATAGGAGAAGAGGTCTCATTCCTAGAAGTAGTTGAAGTCTGCCCAAGGGCAGTGTGGGTAGTGTTTATGATGTGAACAGGTGTCATTTCAGAATTCTGTTCTGAAACAGAAACCAAAATAGCCACCATATCTGTCTATTGTACAGTAGTAGGAGAATTCGGTGTTGGAGGAGTTTTTGTGTCTAACCTATCCATTTTGAGAGGATTTTGGTGTGTAATGTTAATGTCAGAGGTTAAATGAGGATCAGAAATGTGTTGTTTCAAATTTAAGGTTTATCTTTCTCTCAACCATATATTTTACAAAAAATTTAACCTGTTATTGAGTCACTTTTCTTAGTTCCACACAATCTCAAATCCTTAATTAAATAGTACTATAGTACAATCCTTATATACTCTATAATTATTATAACTTTTACATCATTAATAAAATACTCAAATGACACAATTCTTTAATAACAACATAAGAACACTAATCATTCCTCTTCATCTGCGGTAGTATCATAACTTGATTATTATATAATAGCATCATTTTGGGTATACTCTGATTATTGGGACATTGATTCATATAGTGTTCCAACTCATTTCATATGAAGCATTGTGCATTTGAAAACTTTTTCTTACCCTTGCAATCACGAACTTGGTGTCCTTTTTTCCACACTTATAACAAACTCTCATTCCCTTCAAGAATTTACCAAGGTGATTCTTTCCACAATTATCACATGTGGGAAAATCCTTCTTTCCTTCCTTCCATTTATCCATCTTTTTCTATGGCATCATCTTCTTCTCTTTATTCCATTCAAATCCATAGGACTCAGATAATTCATTACTTATCTTATTAACACATGATATTATTTCTTCATATGATAAGAATATGTGGGAGACTATTTCCCTTATAAATATTTTCTTAAGACCATGAAAGATATTATCCTTCTCACTCTTTGATCATGCATATTGTTGGAGTTCTCATTCCTTCTTCTGGGCGCCATTTCTAAATGACGGCATACACTAGTTTAGATCATATCATAATTTATAATCTAAAAACAAGAAAAATTCTCAACATTAATTGAAGATTTTCACACATCTAGTATCATAATCATAAAAATGGTTTCTTTTCTGACATATTTACTCATAAATCCTTCATAATAGTTTGTAAAGAAAATTTTAATTATCCTAATTATATCCCCTAGGAGTGTCAAACCAGGTGCACAATAAGGCTCGTTGTCATATATCAGGATACCCCGAGTCAAGACTGAAATTCCTTATCATATTTTTCACTCCTAGGTACATTTGTGCAAGAACCACATCCACTTGTAGTATCTAGGCAAGGATGTATTTCTTATAAAACCCACATAATATCTATATTACCAAAAATTGTGGATGTTCTTCTATACTAATCCTCAAACTCTATCTTAGGGTAATGTTCTCAAATCAGAGTTTTTCTAAATCTAGTTTCCAAGGTCATTGCTAAACTTTCTCTAATACCAACTGTAACGCTCTGACCCTAGTTACCAAGAGTCAGTGCATTATTACATAACATTGGAATGATCACAAGAGATCAAATCCAGAAATACCGATCATTTTAGTAGTCTTGTAAGTACTAGATACATATATAAGTTTTATATTACATTATGAAATGAAAAAAAACAACATTGTGTCTCAATTTAACACACTCATATCCCATATCCTATCCTTATAAGTCAATCATAATATACATCTTCACATCCTGGGAAAAATAAAACATAAGGGGTGAGATTAGATGCTCAGTAAGGATAACAATATAACAAAAACTATCATAAATAAGCATAAACATTTAAGGCAATGTATAAGACTAAAACACAAACCTTTTAAACTTAAACATTATAATAATATGGCAAAGATAAATCAAATGATTCCATTTACTTATTCACATGGATATTTTACTAGTCTAATAATCACATGTAATATCAATAACTAATTTCATAATGATGGAATGCATAATGTTGGACATCATAACCACATAGTTAAGGTGTCGTTCTAAGACTAAAAATAAACATTTTTGTCAAGGTCTTGTGTCGAGACACTAGTTTGTATCATGAGACCTACTGATACATCGAGGGGCTATAGCGGGTCTTGCCTATCACTTACTAAGTCTAATGCATTCCTCATATGAAAAGGTTGAAACATAACATAAATATTCATATTAAAACTAGCATAAAAAATGTTAATACTTAAACCATAAACCATAAATGGTATAAAAATAGCACATCCATAGTCAAACATATCACAAAATCTTTAATACAATATGTAATATTGTATCATTATAAATCAACATCAAACAAGTGTAAAATCTAACAAAGGATGTTGACATAGATGAAATCAATCCAAAAATTATTTGAGTGAAAGATTTCTTTCTAATTTGAAATCATTAAAAAGTAAAGAAAACTTTTATTTTGAGAATATTCTTATAAGATTGTAAGGGAATATTTTAAGGTGTTATAACAGCGGAAAATAGCTGCACCCACCATATAAGATAAAAAAACATTCTTTCCTTAATTTGTCGAAAAGTTCAAAAAGTACCATGTTTGGAAAGTGACAGAAAGATTCCTTTCAAAAAAAATTATAAAAAGTTAAACAAGGGTATAAATGAGTTTAACCCATAGTCTAGGAAATGGTAAAAATTTTTTGAAATACATTTTAAAAAACATGGATTTGGATGATAAAGAAGTCCCAGTAGATACTTACGTAAAAACAACCTCGGATAATAAAGAGATTGTAAAATTAACCCTTACCTTGTACTTTTCCTTAGTTGAGGGTAGGTTAACCTCATATATAATGGTTAAATAATTGTTATTAAATTATACAAGAACCACATGTGTAAATATTATATCATATATGATCCTCTAATATTTCTTTGTTAATAATATTCCAGTAGTATCATTGTTTCGGGTGTTAACTGATTGGTTTTCCTTTATATTTTTTGTTATATAAGTCATGTTTTTTATGGATAGGATGTATTCGATTCATATCCAGAATGATATTAAGTTCTGAAACATATTTTTTTAATCATAAAATGAAAATTATTCTTGAATGGTTACGATGGGGAATGAAATCTCATCATGTCCTGGAGACGGTAAGTCATACGTATGCACGAGCGACAATATCATTCTCTTGATGGTGAAATTGTATATAATTGAATAGTATATTATATATAAAGAATAATTAATATGTTATATTTATTATTTATATCAATTATACTCATTATTATACCAATCCAAATAATTAAGTGTTGAATAACAAAGTATGCCATGACGTGGAGATGGTAAGTCGTACGTACGCACATATGGTGAATTTATCATTTATAGGATGAATAGAATAATGAATATGGTTGTACCATATTTATAATAACATCACAGTATATAGAAGGTACTAAATTTATTATTTTGGTATGGAAACAACAAAGAAAGAGGAAGTGGAAGAAGAAAATAACTTTGAAAGAGGTGATGAAATAATTACCTCTTCTTCGGGTGCTTCCTTTTGATTTGAACAAAAGAGCTTCTTAGGTTGGCTTTATGATCAAATTAATTACTCTAGGTTGAAGTGAGGGTAGTTGGGAGGATATTTTATCAGGTTTTGGCTAAGCCAAATGGATTTGGAGATGTAAATTTAAGAGAAGGGGAAGTACCCTTTTATAAGAGAGGTGAGGGGAACTTTAGGAAAAACTTGAAATATTATTATATTATAAAATCATTTTTTGGTTTATAATAGATCCAAATGGATTTATTTTAAGGATAAGGTGTGTATGGGTCAAAATCCTCTCAAAAATAGGTTTTAGAAAAGTTTAGTTCACCATATTAAGCTTATATTTTAGATTTAACCCTTAGTTAAATAGTTTAACTCTTATCGTGTCTTCTTGTATTCTTACACTATATGGTTAATAAACTTACTATAAAATGCCAAGAGAACCTCAAGTAATTAATTAATGAAATATCTAACATTATTTAAGTTCTTTTTCTGAACCTTATAATTTTAGGACTATTGTATAATTTAATAAAATAGTATTTGTTTTAAAAACTCAATTATGTCAATTTTAACACTATTTAGTATTTGGTTTTTGTGAAAGTTATAACAATCTGATTTCTTCGAAAAAAATACACAAAATTAGCCCTAAAATGTCATATTCACCTAGAAAATTCATGTATGGTGTCAAAGGTGATGGTTAAGGGAGGCATACATGAATTGTGTAACATACCCTCAATGCTAGTCACCAACTGAGGGCCTACTAGAGGTGGGTTTTGGGGGTTATCCTCATCTTTATTACCAGACCAAAAGGGGTACTAGTGGGGGAGTCATGAAATAATGGTGTCAAAGGTGATGGTTAAGGGATATGATGGATTTTGAATTTAGGAACATGTGAGGATTTCATGGGTCTGGTAGGGAAACAGTGTCATCTATACCTATCAAGTGATGTAGTCAAAGGAAACTAACCGGGACACTAGTATTTAGGTCCCCCTATGATCCAATGCACGAGCCTTGTTGGTTTACTAAAAAAATGGTGGAAATGAACTGATTACAGGGTGGAAATATAATAAGGGAGCATCCATCAAGGATGATGAATTATGTTTTTTTACTTAGTGTGTTTATTTATGCTAACTTTCACTGATGTGTGTTCCAACCCTTGTAATCATTTTTTGTGACCTTTTTATTATCTTGTTCATAATAGTTTTAAACATACCTTCTTATGAGTATATGACATTATTTGATACTTGTTTTCCTTATCATGATATGTCTAGTTATAACTAAATGATTAATGTATGTGAATCAATTAACCTGTAGGAGTATGCTAGGAATTTATGATATTGTTCTATAATAATAGAAGTATTAGACTAATCTGCCTCTATTAGTAATAAAATGTGATTAAGAAATTGAATTTCCATAAACTTTTCCTTAAGTATTTCATTTATTGTTATTAATTTGTTTAATGGGTTTTTAAATGAAAATTTTCAATAGCATGTTTTAAAATATAGTGCCCTTAAAGGAATGATTTCACAACCTATTTTAGATTTAATATTTTAATAAGGAATTTCATTTATTATGATAATTCAAACCCATTAATTGTGAAGTTATTGTAATTATATACAAGTTGTAAATGGGAGTTCATTTAAATAAAAATGTGATAGGACTATGAAATTCTTATTGCATGAAATAATCAAATGTTGAAGACATTCCTAATACATTATGTTCTTAGGAAGTAACTTGTTATATGTGAACTGATTAACATAGATAGAATGTCTAAGATTTATAAATTATAAAATCAATGTGATCATGATGTGATATATTCCTTTTTAAATATTGATCATGTTATGTTGAGAGTGAAGCACTCAAACTATTATGTTGCAACTTATGATATGTTGAAATGCTAAAGTTATTCTATAAACCCATTTATGCAATTAAATATATTGATATGTTTAATTTAGAAATAGGATGTAAATAATTTTATAATTATGTGGTAGGTTAATGAATCATTTAAAGGATGCTACCAGTAATCATGCAATTCTAGAAATATGATTTCCCTTCTACATGGGCATGTTATATATATTCCCTCACAAAATGTTGCATTACATGATGTTTAAACTCTTTGTGCCAGATTCATGGTGATTGTTTGATAAATCATGTGTATATGATATGTTCCCTATGTTTCATGCTTGAATAAATAATTGATTCTACTTTGTTAACCATGGCAGGAATAAGTTTTTTTGATAAATTTGTCTACATCCTTGAGGGATACACATGTGATGATATGTGGTAAAGTGGTAATGATGGGAATGGTGTGGAAAGGTATTAGGAATGAAACCAATATGGTTGATTGGTTGAGATCTGGTTTTAACTTTTTTCCCTTCTTGTGATGATGGGAAGTGTCAATATGATATGTATGTGGCCAGTGTATATGTTTCCTTACTTGATATATTGTCATGTGTTATGTTTTTATGATCTATGTGATATGCCCAAACAAGTTTGTTTGATTTTACCTAAAGATATTTCCTTAAAGAATCATCAAGATATTGTTCAAGGGAAAGAGGGAAAAGAATCTTGGGGTGATACCTTGCTGAGTTTTCAGCGATAGGATATACTAAAATTCCTTGGTGGAGATTCTAGTGATGAAGTTGAGGAATGGTTAGAAGAGTTAAAAATTGCCTTTGAATTGGAAAAGACCACGGATCATTTCCAAGTCACCCTGGTAGTTCTCTTTATTTGTAAGGTGGCTCAAATATGGTTGAAGATGAATCCTGGTGACCCAAATGTGGTTCTTTGGGAAGAATTTCTTGATAGGTTTAATAAGTATTTCGTCTCTTTCATGATGTAGGATATTCGCATTAAGGAGCTTCAGGATGTTCATCAAGGTGAGGATAGTGTGTACGGATTTAGAAATCATTATATGGGCCTAGTTAGTCAGTTTTTACCTTTCCTAACTAGTTAGGTTGATCGAGTGCAACATTTTGGGTCTACTTTGAGGCCATAGATTCAGTCATTTATTTTCCCTCTTCATCTAGAGTCATGGGAAGTGGTGAGAGATCATGTGGAAGTTGTGGAGAGAAGTATTTCTATGAAATAAGGTGTCGACAAGGGACTTTATTGGATTTCTATCAAGTTCAAGGTGAATGTTATGAGTTGTGAACCTCATATTCATTGGAAGAATAGATTATGGTAGTCATCTAGAGTTAGAGTGTGACATAGATCCTTGGGGTTGAGTATCCTGAGGTGCCTCATGTCGGGTGAGTTGATATGTTTTCATTGTAATTTTGTGGGGAATCACCAGTACTATTTACCTGAGGACAAGAGTGCTTATTAGTCTTAGGTATGTAGTTATTATTGTTCTAGTATGGTGGAGTTTGTTTTAAAGAAGTTTTGATAGAACTTCCCCACTTGTTTGAGAGGTGTATTTTCCAGTAGTATGTTTTCAATTGTTGTTTAGTGCCTTGGTTCCTTGTTCTTCTGAAGAGGTGGTTGTGTTTAGATTGTAGTGAGACTTCTGAGTGGTATCTTGTTGGGTGGTTGTTCGGATATTCCTTTTTCCTTTCTCCCTAGGTTTGGTTTTAAATTATCAAGGATGATAATTGTTTTATAGGTATCTTATGTAAGGGTTTAGATCTTCAAATCTTATCCTTTGTGTTTTTTGGGGGCCTGGGAGCCTCAAGATGGTGTTTGGTGGTATTCTAGAGGAGTTCTGGAGTCTTAAGAGGATTCTATCCATCCTTCTATCCAACATTCCTACCATAGAATTGTGGAGGGAATTTTGTTCTATGAATAAACCTATGGGAAATAGGTGAGATGAAGGGAATAGGTTTGGTTGTGTTGGGTTGGTCATGGTGTTTGGTGTTGGGTGCACCGTGGTGAGAAAAAAACATGGTGGTCATTTTAGTGGGTGTTTCACCTAGGGTGTTCCCCTGTGTGAAACTGGTAAAGAGGAGACCATCACACAGTGGTTTGGGAATGGCGGTCTAAAAACAGCCAAGGAAATTTCACCACTTCATGTCCTAGGGCATGGTGACAATCAAAGGATTAAATATTTATTTTTAAAATGTGATAGAAAATAGGGGGATTTGTCCATTTTGAATCTGAAATTCTCATATCTCTCTTTGACCTTGTACACCATGGTCGTTTTGAGAATCTCCACATCATGGTGGGGGGCCAGTGAATCCCTTTATAAATATGGGTTGACCTGTTTTCTTGGTTCAATCTTGATATTTCCTCTCAAGCCCTGGCCGATTTTAGGGGCCTTCCTAGAGCGTTCGGGCATCCTTTTAAGAATATAAATCTTTCTGGATCATGACATTATTACTTCATTGATCTGAGTTTCCTTTCATCTCTCTTATCTTTTCTCCTTATTAATAATTCCTCCAAGAATGATGGAGGCAATGTGTGTTCTTAGTTATAGTGGTTTATAATTAATGTTTGGTGATTGAATATGATTTTAACAGGTTGGTGGAAGCCCATATAGATTCATAGGTGCTTGAATCAGTTGTTTTGGATTGGAATTGATCAACCTTGTTGAGGTGGGTGATTTTCAAGATTTTATTTTGTATTCTGAAATTAATGTGCTTGATATGATGTGGATTCACCTAAGTTACCTCGTGGAACCTAAAATCCTTTATTTGATATCCCCTTGAACTAAATTACTGTAACTATCATAATTCCTCCTAGATTTCTAGCCACTTCACTTGAATGGTTGGTGTCACCATCTTTCTCATGTTTGAAACCCACCCATTAAATCCCATGAACAAATTTCTTGTAATCCTCCAACCTCTAGTGATCCACCCCTGCCTAAATTACTTCTAGATATGGTAAGTATAACTCAATCCCTTGAGCTTGATGTTTTTAAGATATGGCATGGGGGAAAGGGTTGTACTAACTTATGAATTCCATTTGTTAAATCTCTTCCCAGGCTTGGTGTTGTGGAAAGGGTTCCTATATGTTATCATATTCATTTAATCTATAACTCCTTATTCATCTAGGTGTATGGCGCTGGGTCTGAGGAAAGAGGGTCCTTGTTTAATTTTCTTATTCCATTTATCTTCTTGTCTTTGCGATGGATCATATTGTCTTGATTACTTTCTACCCTAGTTTTATTACATCACAATGTTATATGTGGTGTTATGAAAGTTGATTTCAAGTGGAATCAAATGGATTGAAACCTGGGAGTGATAAGGTAATCAGGTTGGATATCCTCTTTATATTTTCATGGAATATAACTTCTAATTTCCATTATTGAATGTTAATTATTGATAAATTTAGGATGAATTATTATTGAAATGATGGTAAAGTAATGTGTTATTTGGTGTAGCATGATCTGTTTCTAGATGTTGTTGGGTCGAATGCTTCTGGCCCATACTGTGCACCAGGCCGCAACTTTTGCGATTTGAGCTTCATAGTGAGCTTGTTGGGGGTTGCAAGGGAAAATTACCCCTGATATAGAGATGATAGCTATTAAAAAGGTAAAATATTCTTGTTTTGGTGATTTCTTTATAGGAGGAGGTGACTTGGAGGGTCGTAGATGATCCAGAAGAGAAATGGGCCAAACTGCATGGAAGACCAAGGACATATGTACACTGTTTTGCTCATTTTTTAAAATTCGTGACTCAAAATGGTCTGAAATTTTTTGGGAAGCTCCAAAAATTCATGGGATAGAACTCATATCAAGGATCCAAATCCCAATTCATTCATTAAGGAGTTCATTTGAGTCAATATGTTCAGGGGACAAAATCTGCACGAAGTCAATGATTTGGTTCTGTATTTCGGCCATATCACGCGCTTTCATCCTCCATTGGCCTAAAATTTTGACATGGAGATAGAAAATATTATTTCATACAACTTTAATATTTTTTCCAACTCTATATAATTCTATTTACCAACTCCAAACCGATACACAAGTGGTATCTCGAAAACTGGGTGCCCAAAACCACTCCCCATTTTGGCTATAAATTGACACCTTGGGCACCCTATTTGGAAGTTTGGCCAAGGAGTAAAGTGTTGCAATTTTGGATTCATATAGGATTACCCTAACTAACTTAGAGGTTCTAGAACTCCCAATACTCATAGGTGGATCTCTTGAATCAAGGATCCCTTCGTCGAAGCCTTCCTCTCTTTCATGCTTTGTAATATTTATGTTTGCATAATAAAATTTTTTGTTCCTCTTCTATTTCTTATATTTTATTTTGTATTCCCCTTTTTTACTATTTTTTATTCTTCCTTAATCTTCCTAATTGGTCTGGAATCAATAATAGAAACAATATTGGGTTTTACCCTTTCTAAACCTATGCACGTACAAAACGTTTCTATGGTGACTACACCGCCCATAGAAGAGTAGTTCTTTTTAGTAATCGATCTACCTCTAACATATTTCATTAATTTATTTTGAATCAATTAGATACTTTAATTCAAATAATATAATCTATTAATTGAGTTTTTAATTTTAATGAAACTAATCAAATAATTGAACAATAAACACAAAACACACGACGTCGAGAATTGTGTTAATTGTGAGAGCGTGAACTTAACTGGTAAAACAAGACCACGCGGGATAAATTTGTAGAGTTCAAATATAATACCTAAACTCAATTAATCCTCATTTCTAGAGTGTATATGTTCTCTAATTAACCATTGACCATAAGCTAACCTAAGAACATAAATAAAATCAGGGTGTTGCGACTGCATGTTTGTAACGCCCCGACCCTAGAAGCCCAGAGACGGTGCATTATTTTAATACATTGGCATGATTACAAAGAATAAAGTCCCGAAAGACTGATCAATTTAGTAGTATTTGAAAATATATTACATACATGAATGTTGCATTACACATTAGAAAATAAAACACAATATAAATGATCCTTTGAGAATGCCATTATTCCATTTCGCTTAACCCTATATATCAATCATGATACACTTCTTGGAATCCTGGGAAAATAAAACATAAGAAAGGGGTGATATTAAATGCTTAGTAAGGGTAAGTAATACAGTAGAAGATAACATAAACATTAGGCATGGTGAATAATTTAAAACACATGCCTTTACAAATAATAAACATAAACACTTTATGGCAGGGATATGAGATGATTAAATAATGCCATAATAAAACATATTCATGTGTATTCTACTATTCGAATAACTACATGAACCATCAATAATATTTTCATAATGAGGGAATGTATAATATCATACATTCTGAAACATCTTTTCAAGGCCTCAACCAAGATGTCTAAAAATGATTTAGGCCTTGTCCAAAACCATATATCAAATTGGGAAAGGCCTCGTCCAATTCCACGTCTAATTGTATCATGACACCTACCGATGCACCGAGGATCTATAGCAAGCTCCACCCATCACTTACTAAGTCCAATACATTCCTCATATGAAAAGGTTGAAACATAACATAAACATTCGTATTAAAACTAGCATACGAAATGTCAATAATTTAACCATAAACCATGAATGGTATAAAAATAACACATCCATAGTCAAATATATCACAAAACCTTCAATACAATATGGAAGATTTGTATCATAATAAATCAACCTTGATCATGAATAATATCTCGTAAAGGATGCTGACATATTTGAAAATTATTAGTAAAAATCTTTGAGTGAAATATACCTTTTTCATGAAATCATTTAAAAGTCACATAATTTATAAAGGAAGTCATTTAAAATATAGTTTTGAATCAAAGTTTTCCATACCACTTTGAAACTTTTAAAATGAATTAACATTTTAAAACATTCAAGTCCATATAAATAAATCCTTAAAACCATTTTGAAAACATGGACATTAATGAGAAAGGTTTAGAAGAATAAATCTTTAAAACATTTAAAATGATGTTTTAGTAAAAGTGTCCATTAAAAATAATACCTTTGAAAACAATTTTATGAAAAATGGACATGGATAATAAATATTTCCCAATAGATACTCACATAAAAACAACCTTAGATAATAAAGAGATTGTGTAATTGACCCTTACCTTGCACTTTCCTTTGGTCGAGGGTATGTTTAACCTCCTGTATAATGACCATATTATGTTATTAAAATATACCATAACCATATTCATATTTATTATATCATACATGATTCATTTATGACTTTATACTACCCATTTAATAATGATTTCCATGTTTAATTAACATTTCGGGTAATAATCGCTTTCTTTATCGTACATGTTTTAACTTGTTATTCTTGATCGTATCATTTAGATCATGATTTAAATACTTCCAGAATATAAACCTTGATTTATATATCATATATATTTAGAATATTAATATCTATAATAGATAAATATATGAAATGTAAGGCACCATTTATGGAGATGGTAGGTCATATGTACGCATAAACGTTGTTTCCGTTTTCACATCGTATTGAACGGAAGTAAGTGAATAAGATATATGTAAGTATATACATATACATATACATATATATATATATATCCAGTAGCATTATTATATCATATATTACATACTTATTAATAATATATATTTTTATAATCATCATTGAATGGTGAATGTGGAAATGAATCACATCGCGACGTGGAGACAGTAATTTGTATGTACGCACGAGCGATAATATCATTATATTGATAGAAAAATCTTATGTAATTGGATGGTATATCATATATACATAATCATTAACATGTTATATTTATTATTTACATCAGTTAAACTCTTTATTATACCCATCCAAATAATGACGTGTTTGAATAACAAACTACACCACAACATGGAGACGGTAAGCCGTATGTACGCACGTATGGTGACTTTGTCATTTGTAGGATGGATAGAATAACAAATATGGTTGTACCATATTTATAATAACATCACAGTATGTAAAAGTTACTAGATTTATTATTTTAGAATGGAAACAACAAAGAAAGAGGAAGTGGAAGAAGAAAAAAACTTGAAACAGGGTGGTGAAATTATTACATCTTCTTCGGGTGTTTCTTTTTGAGTTGATCAAAAGGGTTTCTTAGGTTGGATTTATGATCAAATTAAGGACTCTAGGTTAATTTTAAGTAACTTTTGAGGATATTTGGTCCGGTTTTTTCTGAGAAAAATGTCTTTGGAGGTGTGATTTTGAGATAAGGGGAAGTACCCTTTTATAAGAGAGGTGAGGGTCACTTTAGGAAAAGCTTGAAATATTATTTTATAATAAAATCATTTTCGGTTTCTAATGGATCCAAAATGATTTATTTCTAGGATAAGGTGGGTATGGGTCAAAAACCACTCAACTAATATGTTTTAGATAGGTTTAGGTCACCTTATTGACCTTATCTTTTAGATTTAACTCTTAGTTAAATATTTTAACTTTTACTGTGTCTTTCTATATTCTTACACTATATGGTTAATAAACTTACTCTAAACTTCCAAGAGAAACTCAAGTGGTTAATTAATGACATATATATTATTATTTAATCCCTTTGACCGAAACTTATATTTTTAGGAATATTATATCAACCAATAATATAGTATTTGTTTTAAAAATTAATTTTTGTCAATTTTGACATTATTTGGTATTTGGTTTTTCTGAAAGTCATCACAACTTGATTACTTCAAACAAGACACATTGAATCAACCCTAACATGCCATATTCACCTATAAAATTCTTTTATGTCATAAAAACTTTGAAATTATATTTATTTTAATATTTATAATACCATTTATTTGATTCTTTCATTAATAAGGTAATTACTGCATCATCATTGTGTCATAAATAAATTAAATTATTTAATGTTTAAAAATTATAAATAAAATAAAATTATGTATTAAATCTTTTTATCTTTCTAATGAATATTTATAGTCAAATGTATATTGTGTGTAACCCTATATTAAAAATGGTTTATTTATTAAACTTTGAATTTAACACTTTTAACTCTTCTTTAAATAAAATAATAATAAATGTCCTAATCTAATCCAAGTGGACCTAAAGGATCTTATTTTATTCCTAAGGTTGTTTTTGATCGAAATACACTTATCCAGTAGAATTATTACATGTATTAGGGTAATTATAATATAATTTTTACATTTAATTACCCTATTTACTTTTAATCGTGGTAAATAAAAGTCAAAAGTGACTATTCACAAAAAATTATTTTCATCTTATTGAACCAAATTTTTCTAACTAATATCAATCGTGTCTCTCATATTTTTGAAATTCAACTCACAAAAGCGGTAAAATTAAGTTTTATGAAATTTTCAAATGCTCCTGGAAGGTGGGTAAAAGAGGTTAAAAAGTTCAATAAAATTTTATACATCTAATTTTATTATAAAATGACTCCAAAAAAGTACATTGAACTTATATAGGTATTATATATCTATTTTCACTTAAAATAAATTTAAATAAAATAAATAATTATTTAAATAAAAATTCGGTTTTAAATAATAACGAAGTGTTTTTCACTATTCATAAAAAATTGAAAGTTTTCAGAAAAATACCAAAAATTCACCCAAAGATAATTTTGATATTACAAATTCAAAAATGAAGTATATTTTACCAAATTAGAAACATAGAATTTGCATTTATTGATTTAAAATTAATTCCCGTTGTCAAAACCAAAAAACGGTTTTTTAAAATGTAAAAACTATCAAAAGATTGACATGTGTTTATGTCAAATTTAAAAGTGAAATTACTTATAATGACCAACATGGTATTAAATGATAAAAATATAATCTAATTATACTTAAAAACCTTTCAAATTAATAATTTAACACTATAAATTATTTCGATTAAAAAAGTTGTTTTCAATTAAAACATAGTACTTTCCATTATTCATCAAAATATGAAAGTTATCAGAAAAGTAACAAAAAATTTATCCAAAATAAATTTTTATATCCCAATTCTAAAGAAGAATTTAATTTCATTAAATTTAATATAAAAATGTGTCAAATATTGGTTTTAAAAAGGGTTCACCATTAAAAGGCGGTAAAATTGCATTTTCTAAAAAATACTTCCTTTATCTAAAAAAATGAATTCGTTCTTATATTATGTCTAAGAAACACATAATATGTATTCTAAAATTATATGGAGTATATAAAATTACAAATTCTGTTAATACTATTCATAACCTCTTTTTGAACGGCTAGTTTGGTAAGTCGTGGTGCGCTCGAACTCATTATTGCATGTAGCGCAAGTTATTGAATTACTTTGAAGAGATAACATACAATGAAATATTGGGATGTTACAATCTCCCCTCCTACAATAAATTTCATCCTCGCAATTTGAAATTGTTCTTCAAAAATAAAAGGTTAAAATATAAAAATACCTTTGTGGAAAACCCAAATCAGAAATTGGTTTAATTAAATTTAGTCTTAATAAGAGGGAAAGGGAAATGAAAAAGTCACCACCAAATTATGATCTCGATTAAGAGAACATTGGTGGAAATTAGAGACATAATTGGAGGTAAAATTTAAATATCTATAGGTAGTTATTGAGGTCATCAATCACAAACAAGTGTAAAATTGAGGGCCTCAAAGACATCAATCTATGGTGATTTAAAATATCATCGGTTCAACAAAATATAAGGTTTTAGGATAACACATTTTTTGTTTTAAGATCCCTTCACTAAAGTTTTAGAATTAATTTATTCATAGAATAAGAGAAAAAAATATACTTGATAATTAGAGTTTTATCCTTCAACTAATTCCTACCACAAAATCACCTTTCACTCCAAAAGGTAATAGAATTCAAAAATATTCTATTTATTGTAATCATATAGGATTCCAAAAATAATGAATTTATAATTAATTTGTTATACTATTTAAAAAAACAACATTACTCAAACTAGGACATCACGTATGTCAGTGGTAGGTGATGCACCCTTGTCGCCCTTCATTTGTGGGTTCAAGTCTCGTGCCCTTACCGGACACGACGGGTTTTCGGTCAACCTCCGGGTTGTCCTTTTTATGAAAATCCAAAAAAATCTTAAGAAATGTTTTAACCATAAAAATATTATCCAATGTAAAACTTAATTGATTCTAACCTTTAGACTTATCCAAAATACTTCTACCCAAATTCATGGTCTAAATTTTATGAGGAAGGTAAACACAATGAATATCCTTTTTTCCATGTAATAACATGTGAATACCTTCATCATGTATTCTTTTAAAACATGGTAAAACCCTTAATTATCATAAAACCTTATTGATTACATTCATTCTCCCTTATTTCTTATAGAATACAAGATATATTCCTTATATCCAAAAAAAATCAATACTCTAAAAATGATGGAATAAACAAACCATTAATCAGTTCCAAGTTAGTAAGGAATATCCAATATAATTTATCCAAATCAATCACATCTTATTCCAAAATCACAAAATCAGTATCAGAACCATATTAAGTTTTATCTTTGCTTCAATCATGTATTTTCCAAAAAAAATCATCATGCTATTGTGTAACTTTTCTTAGAACCATATAATCTCAAATCCTCAATGAAATAGTACTGCAGTACAATCCTTATTTATTTCTAAAATTCATATAACCAGTACATCGTTAATAAAACACTCAAATGAAATAATTCTTTAATAACAACATAAGAATACTAGTCATTCTTCTTCATTTGTGGTAGTATCATAACTTGATTATTATCCAATAGCATCATTTGGGGCATACTCTGATGATTTGGACATTGATTTGCGTAGTGTCCCAACTCCTTGAAGATTAAGCATTGTACCTTTGACACCTTTTTCTTACCCTTGCAACCACATACTTGGTGTCCTTTTTCTCTGCACTTATAACAAACTCTCATTCCCTTCAATCATTTACCAAGTTGATTATTTCCACAATTATCACATATAGGAAAATCCTTCTTTCCCCTCTTCCCTTTATTCATCTTTCTCTCTTCCATCCTTTTCTTCTCTTGCTTCCCTTCAAATCCATAGTACTCAAAGAATTATTTACTTATCTTATTAACGCATGATACTATTTCTTCATATGATGATAATACATGGGAGACTATTTCCTTTTTAAATGTTGGCTTAATACCATGAAAGATACAATCCTTCTTAATCTTTGGATCATGCGTATTGTTGGGGTTCTCATTCCTTCTACTAGGCACCATTTCTAAACAATGGTATACACTAGGTTAGTTTATGAATCTCAATACATAATTCCAAACTTGTAAATCACTTAACATAAATTGAACAGTTTATAGATATAATACATAATCATAAAAATGTTTTCTTTGAGGAGGTATATACTCATAAATCATTTATAATTGGTTGTAAAGAAAATGTGAATTATCCTAAGCATCTCCCCCAGAAGTTTCATAACAAAGAGTGCAGCAAGGCCCATTGTCGTGTACCAGGATACCTTGGGTCAAGCCCGAAATGCCTTGTTGGAGTTTTCACTCCTAGGTACATTTGTTCCAGAGCCGCCTCTACCTTCTTGTATCCAAACAGGAATGTATTGCTTGGAAAATACACAAAATCTCTACATTACCAAAATTCTAGGAAGTTATTCTATACTAATCCTCAAACTCTATCTTAGGGTAATGTTCTCTAATCAAATTTTATCTAAATATATTTCCAAGGTTGTTTCTAAACTTCCTTTGATACCAACTGTAATGCCCCGACCCTAGAAGCCCAAAGTCGGTGCATTATTTTAATACATTGGCATTATTACAAGGAATCAAGTCCCGAAAGACCGATCAGTTTAGCAGTCTTAAAAAATAGATTACATACATGAACGTTACATTACACATTAGAAAATAAAACACAACATAAATGATCCTTTGAGAATTCCATAATTCTATTTTGCTTAACCATGCATATCAATCATAATACACTTCGTGTAATCTTGGAAAAATAAAATATAAGAAAGGGGTGATCTCAAATGCTCAGTAAGGGTAAGCAATACAGCGGAAGATAACATAAATATTAGGCATGGAGAATAATTTAAAACACATGCCTTTACAAATAACAAACATGAACACTTTATGGAAGGGATATGAGATGAGTAAATAATGTCATAATAAAACATAGTCATGGGTATTCTACTAGTCGAATAACCACATGAACCATTAATAATATTTTCATAATGAGGTAATGTATAATGTCGGACATTATGAAACATCTTGTCAAGGCCTCAGCCAAGATGTCTAAAAATGATTTAGGCATCAGCCAAAATCATATATCAAATTGGGAAAGACCTCGGCCAATTCCACATCTAATAGTCTCATGAGACCTACTGATGCACCGATAAGTTATATCGGTCTCAACCCATCACTTACTAAGTGCAATACATTCCTCATATGAAAAGGTTGAAACATAACATAAACATTCATATTAAAACTAGCATACGAAATGTCAAAACTTTTGCCCTAAAACATGAATGGTATAAAAATAACACATCTACAGAAAAATATATCACAAAACCTTCAATAAAATATGGAAGATTTGTATCATAATAAATCAACCTTGATCAAAAATAATATCCTGTAAAGTATGTTGACATAGTTGAACATGATCAGTAAAAATCTTTGAGAGAAATATCCCTTTTTCATGAAATCATTTAAAAGTCACATAATTTATAAAGGAAGTCATTTAAAAGATAGTTTTGAATCAAAGTGTCCCATATAACTTTTAAACTTTTTAAAGTAATTAACATTTTAAAACATTCATGTTCATATAAAAAAATCCTTAAAACCATTTTGAAAACAAGGACATTAATGAGAAAGGTTTAGAAGAATAAATCTTTAAAAAATTTAAAATGATGTTTTAGTAAAAGTGTCCATTAAAATGAATACCTTTGAAAACACTTTTATGAAACATGTATATGGATAATAAATATCCCAATAGATACTCACGTAAAAACAACCCCGGATAATAAAGAGATTGTGTAATTGACCCTTACCTTGCACTTTCCTTTGGTCGAGGGTATGTTTAACCTCATGTATAATGACCATAGTATGTTATTAAATTATAATAGAACCATATTCATATTTATTATATCATACATGATTCATTTATTACTTTATACTACCCATTTAATAATTATTTCCATGTTTAATTAACATTTCAGGTAATAATCACTTTCTTTATCGTACGTGTTTTAACTTGTTATTCTTGATCGTATCATTTAGATCATGATTTAAATACTTCCAGAATATAAACCTCGATTAATATATCATATATATTAAGAATATTAATATTTATAATAGATAGATATATGAAATGGAAGGCACTGTTTATGGAGATGGTAGGTCGTACGTACGCATAAACGTTGTTTCCATTTTCACATCGTATCGAACGAAAGTAAGTGAATAAGATATATGTAAGTATAGACATATATATATATATAGTAGAATTATTATTTCATATATTACATACTTATTAATAATATATATTTTTATAATCATCGTTGAATGGTGAATGTGGAAATGAATCTCATTGCGTCGTGGAGACAGTAATCCGTACGTACGCACAAGCGACAATATCATTATATTGATGAAGAAATAGTATGTAATTGGATGTTATATCATATATACAGAAACATTAACATGTTATATTTAATATTTATATCAGTTATACTCATTATTATATCCATCCAAATAATGATGTGTTTGAATAACAAACTACACCACGACGTGGAGACGGTAAGTCATACGTACGCATGTATGGTGACTTTGTCATTCTTCGGGTGTTTCCTTTTGAGTTAATCAAAAGGGCTCCTTAGGTTAGCTTTATGATCAAATTAAGGACTCTAGGTTGATGTGAAATAATTTGGGAGGATATTTGGTCAAGGGTTGGCCAAGCCAAATGGATTTGGAGGTGTGATTTTGAGAGAAGGGGAAGTACCCTTTTATAAGAGAGGTGAGGGACACTTTAGGAAAATCTTGAAATATTATTTTATAATAAAATAATTTTCAGTTTCTAATGGCTCCAAAATGATTTATTTCTAGGATAAGGTGGGTATGGGTCGAAAACCACTCAAGAAATATGTTTTAGATAGGTTTAGGTCGCCTTATTAACCTTATCTTTTAGATTTAACTCGTAGTTAAATATTTTAACTTTTACCGTGTCTTCTTATATTCTTACACTATATGGTTAATAAAATTACTCTAAACTTCCAAGAGAACCTCAAGTGGTTCATTAGTGACATATATAATTTTATTTAATCCCTTGGTTTTAACCTTATATTTTTAATAATATTATATCAACCAATAATATAGTATTTGTTTTAAAAATTAATTTATGTCAATTTTGACATTATTTGGTATTTTGTTTTTTTGAAAGTCATCACCACTTGATTACTTCGAACAAGACACATTGAATTAACCCTAACATGTCATATTCACCTTTAAAATTCGTGGATGTCATAAAAACTTTGAAATTATTTTTATTTTAATATTTATAATACCATTTATTTGATTATTTCATTAATAAGGTAATTATTGCATCATCATTGTGTCATAAATAAATTAAATTATTTAATGTCTAAAAATTATAAATAAAATAAAATTATGTAGGAAATAATTTTAGATTGCTAATAAATATTTATAGTTGAATTTATATTGTGTGTAACCCTATATTAAAAATGGTTTAGTTATTAAACTTTGAATTTAACAATTTTAATGCTTCTTTAAATAAAATAATAATAAATGTCCTAATATAATCCAAGTGGACCTAAAGGATCGTATTTTATTCCTAAGGCTTTTTTTGGTTGAAATACAATTATCCAATAGAATTAGAAAATGTGTTAGGGTAATTATAATATCATTTTTACCTTTAATTTCCCTATTTACTTTTAACCGCGGTAAATAAAAGGCAAAAAACTTACTATTCACCAAAAATTATTTTCATCTTATTGAACCACATTTTACTTACTAATATCAATCATGTCTCTTGGATTTTTGAAATTCAACTCACAGAAGCGGCAAAATTAAATTTTATGCAAATTTGAAAATGCTCCTAGAAGGTGGGTAAAAGAGGTTAAAAAGTTCAATAAAATTTTATACATCTAATTTTATTATAAAATGAATCCAACAAATTACATTGAAATTATATAGGTATTATATATCTATTTTCACTTAAAATAAATTCAAATAAAATAAATAATTTTTTAAATAAAAATTCGGTTTTAAATAATAACGTAGTGTTTTTTACTATTCATCAAAAATTAAAAGTTTTCATAAAAATACCAAAAATTTACCCAATGCTAATTTTTATATTTCGAATTCAAAAATGAAGTCTATTTTACCAAATTAAAAATATAGAAGTTGAATTTATTAATTTAAAATTAATTTCCTTTGTCAAAACCAAAAAACGAGTTTTTAAAAAGTAAAAACTATCAAAAGATTGACATGTGTTTATGTCAAATTTAAATGTGAAATTACTTATAATGACCTAAATTGTATTAAATGATAAAAATATAATCTAATTATACTTCAAAACCTTTCAAATTCATAATTTAACACTATATATTATTTCGATTAAAAAAGTTGTTTTCAATTAAAACATAGTATTTTCCATTATTCGTCAAAATATGAAACTTATCAGAAAAGTACCAAAAATTTATCCAAGAAAAGTTTTTAAGTCCCACTTCTAAAGAATAATTTAATTTTATTAAATTAAATATATAAAATTGTCAAATATTGTTTTTAAAAAGGGTTCTCCATTAAAAGGCGGTAAAAATACATTTTCTGAAAAATAATTCCTTTATCTGAACAAATGAATTTGTTCTTATATTATGTCTAAGAAATAAATAATATGGATTCTAAAATTATATGGAGTATATAAAATTCCAAATTCAGTTAATACTATTCATAACCTCTTTTTGAATGGCTAGTTTGGTAAGTTGTGGTGCGCTCGAACTCGTTATTGCGTGTAGCGCAAGTTATTGAATTACTATGAAGATATAACATACTGTGAAATCTTGTGATGTTACATTCTACCCTCCTATAATAAATTGTGTTCTTACAATTTGAAATTGTTCTTCAAAAATAAAAGGTTAAAAACAGAAAAATACCTTTGTGGAAAACCCACATCGGAAATTGGTTTAATAAAATTTAATCTTAATAAGAGGGAAAGGGAAATGAAAAATTCACCACCAAATTATGATCTCGATTAGGAGAACATTGGTGGAAATTAGAGACATAATTGGAGGGAAACATGAATATCTATATGTAGTGGTTGAGGTCATCAATCACAAACAAGTGTAAAATTGAGGGCCTCAAAGCCATCAATCTATGGTGATTTAAAATATCATCGATTCAACAAAACATAAGGTATTAAGATAACACATTTTTTGTTTTAAGATCTATTCCCTAAAGTTTTAGAATTAATTTATTCATAGAAAAAGAGGAAAAATATACTTGATAAGTAGAGTTTCATCCTACAACTAATTCCTAGCACAAACTCACCTTTCACTCTATAAGATAGTAGAATTCAAAAATATTCTATTTATCATAATCGTATAGGATTCCAAAAATAATGAATTTATAATTAATTTGTTAGAATATTTAAAAAAACTACATTACTCAAACTAGGACATCACGTAGGCCAGTGGTAGGTGATGCACCCTTGTCGCCCTTCGTTTGTGGGTTCAAGTCTCGCGCCCTTACCGGACGCGATGGGTTGTCGTCCAACCTCTGGGTTGCCCTCTTTATGAAAATCCAAAAAAAAATCTTAAGAAATGCTTTAACCTTAACGATATTATCTAATTTCAAAATTAATTGATTTTAACCTTTAGACTTATCGAAAATACTTCTGTCCAAACTCACAGTCCAAATTTTATAAGGTAAACACAATGAAGATCCTTTTTGTCACGTAATAACATGTGAATACCTTCATCATGTATTCTTTTAAAACACAGTAACACCCTAAATTATCATAAAACCTTATTAATTACATTCATTCTCCCTTATTCCTTATATAATACTAGATATATTTCTTATATTCAAAAATTTCGAATACTCCAACAATGATGGAATAAACAAAGCATTAATCAGTTCCAAGGTAGTAAGGAATATCCAATATATTTTATCCAAATCAATCATATCTTATTCAAAAATCACTACCTTAGTATCAGAACCATATTAAGGTTTATCTTTCCTTAAACCATGCATTTTCCAAAAAAAACATCTTGCTATTGAGTAACTTTTCTTAGAACCATATAATCTCAAATCCTCAATGAAATAGTACTGCAGTACAATCCTTATTTATTTCCAAAATTCATATAACCAGTACATCATTTATACAACACTCAAATGAAATATCCATCCCTTATATATATTTATTTAAAACATCATTCAATACAAAAACAAACAAACAAAGAAAAATAAACAACCAGCAAATAAGAAAAACGAGGACTATAGAGGTCTGAAATGGTGGATCCCTAAAGCATCCCCTCTGACCAGGTTCTCTCCCTCTGGAAACAGTAACACAATATCAGGAGAACAAAGTGTGTTCACCCCATGGTTTGACAACGATGCAAGAAAGTCGGCAACCTTGTTCCCCTCCCGCCACGTATGGATAATGTCGGTGTTTGGATCCAAGAGACTAATGCATTTCCTTATGATGTAGCATATGTACCATGGGATGGGGCACTTACCTAGCAGAGATTTGTAGAGAATGATGGATTCGGTTTCCACTTCACTAAGGGTGAAGTTCTTTTGCCTAGAGAGTTGGAGACCAAATAGCATCGCCAGGGCTTCAGCTTGCAGAGAATGACCCATTCCATAATGGGCAGCAAAATCATCCATAACTGCCCCATTATTATCGTGAATAATGCCACCCACACTCATGGTTCCCATAGTGCATGAGCCATTGATTTTCAGTTTAGGTATTAAAGGATGTAGGTGCCATATTACCCATTTCCACTGCTTTCCCTCATCGATGGGGGTTGCTGATTGGATATGATTTTCAAAAAGCCTCCTGGTGGGGGCACCCCGCCAGCCTTTGCCAAGGCGAACCAGATACATCAACAAACACTTAATCCTTTTAACCACCACTCTCTGAGAACAGGTGTCCCCTTCAAAGATCACTTTGTTCCAAGCCGTCCAAATGCACCAGCAGCCTGCCGCTAGGACCAAAGTACGAGCCTTCGACTCCACCCCTAGTCATTCCTCTTCATCTGTGGTAGTATCATAACTTGATTATTATCCAATATCATCATTTGGGGCACACTCTGATGATTTGGATATTGATTCGCATAGTTTCTCAACTCCTTGCAGATGAAGCATTATACATTTAACACCTTTTTCTTACCCTTGAAATCACTTGGTGTCCTTTTTCTCCACACTTATAACAAACTCTCATTACCTTCAACCATTTACCAAGGTGATTCCTTCCACAATTATCACATATGGAAAGATCCTTCTTTCCCCTCTTCCCTTTATCCATATTTCTCTCTTACATCTTTTTCTTCTCTTGCTTCCCTTCAAATCCATAGGACTCAGATAATTATTTACTTATCTTATTAACACATGATACTATTTATTCATATGATGGTAATACGTGGGAGATTATTTCCTTTCTAAATGTTGTCTTAATACCATGAAAGATACGATTATTCTTAATCTTTGGATCATGCGTATTGTTGGAGTTCTCATTACTTCTACTAGGCACCATTTCTAAACAATGGAATACACTAGGTTAGTTTATAAATCTCAATATATAATTCCAAACTTGTAAAACACTTAACATAAATTGAACAGTTTATGGATATAATCCATAATCATAAAAATGTTTTCTTTGAGGAGGTATATACTCATAAATCATTCATAATGGGTTTTATAGAAAATGTGAGTTATCCTAAGCATGTCCCCCAGGATTTTTGTAACCAAGAGTGTAGAAAGACCCATTGTTGTGTACTAGGATACCTCGGCTCAAGTCTGAAACTCCTTGTCGGAGTTTTCACTCCTAGGTACATTTGTACCAAAGCCACCTATACCTGCTTGTATCTAGACAGGGATGTATTGCTTGGAAAATACACAAAATCTCTACATTAATAAAATTTTAGGAAGTTCTTCTATACTAATCCTCAAAGTCTATCATAGGGTAATGTTCTCTAATCAGATCTTATCTAAATATATTTCCAAGGTTGTTGCTAAACTTCCTTTGATACCAACTGTAATGCCCCGACCCCAGAAGCCTGGAGTCGATGCATTATTTTAATACATTGGCATGATTACAAGGAATCAAGTCCCAAAAGACCGATCAGTTTAGCAGTCTTTGAAAATAGTTTACATACATGAAAGTTACATTACACATTATAAAATAAAACACAACATAAATGATTCTTTGAGAAAATAATTATTTCATTTCACTTAACCCTGCATATCAATCATAATACACTTCTATGAATCCTGGGA
Organism: Viscum album; assembly: GCA_963277665.1. NCBI lineage: Eukaryota > Viridiplantae > Streptophyta > Magnoliopsida > Santalales > Viscaceae > Viscum > Viscum album. The sequence continues at coordinate 508,063,038 of OY728142.1, read as the reverse complement.
AAATAAAACATAAGAAAGGGGTGAGCTCAAATGCTCAGTAAGGTTAAGCAATACAACGGAAGATAACATAAACATTAGGCATGGTGAATAATTTAAAACACATTCCTTTACAAATAATAAACATAAACACTTAATGGAAGTGATATGAGATGAGTAAATAATTCCATAATAAAACATAGCCATGGGTATTCTACTATTCTAATAACCACATGATCCATCAATAATATTTTCATAATGAGGGAATGTATAATGTCAGACATTCTGAAACATCTTGTCAAGGCCTCGGCCAAGATGTCTAAAAATGATTTAGGCCTCATCCAAAACCATATATCAAATTGGGAAAGGCCTCAACCAATTCCAGGTCTAATTGTCTCATGAGACCTACTGATGCGCCGAGGAGTTATAGTAGGCTCCACCCGTCAGTTACTAAGTCCAACACATTCCTCATATGAAAAGGTTGAAACATAACATAAACATTCGTATTAAAACTAGCATAAGAAATGTCAATAGTTTAACCCTAAACCATGAATGGTATAAAAATAACATATACATAGTCAAATATATCACAAAACCTTCAATACAATATGGAAGATTTGTATCATAATAAATCAACCTCGATCAAGAATAATATCTCATAAAGGATGTTGTCATAGTTGAAAATGATCAGTAAAAATATTTGAGAGAAGTATCCCTTTTTCATGAAACCATTTAAAAGTCACATAATTTATAAAGGAAGTAATTTAAAATATAGTTTTGAATCAAAGTGTCTCATACCACTTTGAAACTTTTTAAAGGAATTAACATTTTAAAACATTCATGTCCATATAAATAAATCCTTAAAACCATTTTTAAAACATGGATATTAATGAGAAAGGTTAGAAGAATAAATATTTAAAACATTTAAAATGATGTTTTAGTTAAAGTATCCCTTAAAACGAATACCATTAAAAAAATATTATGAAACATGGACATGGATAATAAATATGTCCCAGTAGATACTCACGTAAAAACAACCTCGGATAATAAAGAGATTGTTTAATTGACCCTTACCTTGCACTTTCCTTTGTTTGAGGGTACGTTTAACCTCTTTTATAATGACCATAGTATGTTATTAAATTATAGAAGAACCATATTCATATTTATTATATCATACATGATTCATTTATGACTTTATACTACCCATTTAATAATTATTTCTATGTTTAATTAACATTTCGGGTAATAATCACTTTCTTTATCGTACGTGTTTTAACTTGTTATTATGGATCGTATCATTTAGATCATGATTTAAATACTTCCAGGATATAAAACTTGATTTATATATCATATATATTTATAATATTAATTTGTATAATAGATATATATATGAAATGGAAGGCACCGTTTATGGAGATGGTAGGTCATACGTACGCATAAACGCTCTTCTGTTTTCACATCGTATTGAATGGAAGTAAGTGAATAAGATATATGTAAGTATACATATATATATATATATATATATCCAGTGGAATTATTATGTCATATATTACATACTTATTAATAATATATATTTTTATAATCGTCATTGAATGGTGAATGTGGAAATGAATCTCATCGCGTCGTGGAGACGGTAATCCGTACGTACGCACGAGCGACAATATCATTATATTGATGGAGAAATAATATTTAATTGGATGTTATATTATATATACAGAATCATTAACATGTTATATTTATTATTTACATCATTTATGCTCATTATTATACCCATCCAAATAATGATGTGTTTGAATAACAAACTACACCACGACGTGGAGACGGTAAGTCGTACGTACGCACGTATGGTGACTTTGTCATTTGTAGGATGGATAGAATAAATAATATGGTTGTACCATATTTATAATAACATCAAAGTATGTAGAAGGTACTATATTTATTATTTTATAATTTAAACAACAAAGAAAGAGAAAGTGGAAGAAGAAAAAAACATGAAAGATGGTGGTGAAATTATTACCTCTTCTTCGGGTGTTTCCTTTTGAGTTAATCAAAAGGGCTCCTTAGGTTGTATTTCTAATAAAATTAATGACTCTAGGTTGATTTGAAAGAATTTGGGAGGATATTTGGGTTGGTTTTGGCTGAGACAAATGGCTTTGGAGGTGTGATTTTGAGAGAAGGGGAAGTACCCTTTTATAAGAGAGGTGAGGGTCACTTTAGGAAATGCTTGAGATATTATTTTATAATAAAATCATTTTTAGTTTATAATGGCTCCAAAATGATTTATTTATAGGATAAGGTGGGGATGTATCGAAAACCACTCAACCAATAGGTTTTAGACAGGTTTAGGTCACCTTATTAACCTTATCTTTTAGATTTGACTCTTAGTTAAATATTTTAACTTTTACCGTGTCTTCTTGTATTCTTACACTATACGGTTAATAAACTTACTCTAAACTTCCAAGATAACCTCAAGTGGTTCATTAATGACATATATAATATTATTTAATCTCTTTTTCCGAACCTTATATTTTTAGGAATATTATATCAACAAATAATATAGTATTTGTTTTAAAAATTAATTTATGTCAATTTTGACATTATTTGATATTTGGTTTTTGTGAAAGTCATCACAACTTGATTACTTATAAAAATACACATTGAATCAACCCTAACATCTCATATTCACCTATAAAATTCGTGGATGTCATAAAAACTTTGAAATTATATTTATTTTAATATTTATAATACCATTTATTTGATTCTTTCATTAATAAGGTAATTATTGCATCATCATTGTGTCATAAATAAATTATATTATTTAATGTATAAAAATTATAAATAAAATACTATTATTTAAGAAATATTTTTAGATTTATAATGAATATTTATAGTTGAATTTATATTGTGTGTAACCCTATATTAAAAATGGTTTAATTATTAAACTTTGAATTTAACACTTTTAACTCTTCTTTAAATAAAATAATAACAAATGTCATAATCTAATCCAGGTGGACCTAAAAGATCATATTTTATTCATAAGTTTTTTTTGGTCGAAATAAACTTATCCAATAGAATTAGGACATGTGTTAGGGTAATTATAATATCATTTTTACCTTTAATTACCCTATTTACTTTTAGTCGCGGTAAATAAAAGGCAAAAAGTTAATATTCACCAAAAATTATTTTCATCTTATTGAACCAAATTTTACTTACTGATATCAATTTTGTATCTTATATTTTTAAAATTCAACTCACAGAAGCGGTAAAATTAATTTTTATGCAAATTTGTAAATGCTCTTAGAAGGTGGGTAAAAGAGGTTAAAAAGTTCAATAAAATTTTATACATCTAATTTTATTATAAAATGACTCCAAAGAATTAAATTGAACTTATATAGGTATTATATATATATTTTCACTTAAAATAAATAATTATTTAAATAAAAAGTCGGTTTTAAATAATAACGTAGTGTTTTTCACTATTCATAAAAAATTGAAAGTTTTCATAAAAATACCAAAAATTCACCCAAAGATAATTTTGATATTCCGAATTCAAAAATGGAGTTTATTTTACCAAATTCAAAACATATAATTTGCATTTATTAATTTTAAATTAATTCCCGTTGTCAAAACCAAAAAGCGAGTTTTTAAAAAGTAAAAACTATCAAAAGATTGACATGTGCTTATGTCAAATTTAAATGTAAAATTACTTATAACGACCTATATTGTATTAAATAATAAAAATATAATATAATTATACTTCAAAACCTTTCAAATGCATAATTTAACACTATAAATTATTTTGATTAAAAAAGTTGTTTTCAATTAAAACATAGTATTTTCCATTATTCGTCAAAATATAAATGTTATCAGAAAAGTACCAAAAATTTATCCAAACTAAATTTTTATGTCCCACTTCTAAATAAGAATTTAATTTCGTTAAATTGAATATATAAAAGTTTTAAATATTGGTTTTAAAAAGGGTACCCCATTAAAAGATGGTAAAATTGAATTTTCTGAAAAATACTTCCTTTATCTGAAAAAATGAATTTGTTCTTATATTATGTCTAAGAAACACATAATATGGATTATAAAATTATATGAAGTATATAAAATTCCAAATTCAGTTAATACTATTTATAACCTCTTTTTGAATGGCTAATTTGGTAAGTCGTGGTGCGCTCAAACTCGTTGTTGCGTGTAGCGCAAGTTCTTGAATTACTTTGAAGAGATAACATAATATGAAATCTTGGGATGTTACAATGTTCCAAATATATCCTAGGGTTTAAGTAATTTCATCTTTGTGGTAAAGTTAATTCTCGTAGGGTTCGGGGGTTAACAAATTAGGGGATCATAATTAAGGGGATATTAATTTAAATGATAATGATTAATAAGTAAATGAAGAGGTAGAGTTAGATGGATTACACCTTTTAAATATTGTCTAAAAAAATCTTCTTGTTGTGTCTTTTTAATTGAACTTCATTTCAAAAATAAAAAAAAAATATTATACAATCTTATTCCAGAAAACTTCTTCTAGTTTTATGATCAGTAAAACCCCCCACATTCTTTCAAGTAGTGTTATTATTCCCTTTTATGTTATTTTTTAAAATAACTTTAATAAGTTGTCAAATTTAATTCCTCCTTTGAGAGAAGACCTTGTTCAGCTACTCTGCTGCACCTAAGTACCCAAAAATCACTAATCATTTGAGGAAACCCACGACAGTACCTTTCAAATTGGCAACGTTTCTGGGGAGGTAAGTAATTATTTCAACCAATTAGAGGTATTTATTTTATTTTACATTTTATTTTCTTCTTCTCTTCTTTCTTCCTTCTTTACCCAATCTGATTTTTTTTCTCTCTTATTCTTTTATTTTCTTCTTCTTATTTTTGGACCATCAACTCAAACTTCTAATTTTTATTATGGTTCACTTTCCTTATTTTTATTTTTATTTGATTTATGAAATGAACTAATCTCAAGGATCTTTTAGATCTTGACCCTGAGATTGAACGCATCCTTAGGGATCGAATCATACATTCTCAGTCTACGGAAAGTTTCAACATTCAAATAGTTGGAGAATTTATCCACTACAAGAACATTAAAATTGTAAACACTTAAAATTAAAACATAAAACAAGAACCAATGGATGAAAATAATGGAAATGAACTTAATATAACCATTCGAGAATTGGCTACACCTGATATTAACTATCAACCAAATTGTATTTCATAACCAAATCTCGAATCAGACTTTGAACTGAAATATGGGTTAATTCACCTACTTCCAAAATTTCATGGACTCTCTAGTGAGGATCCCAATAAACACCTTATATAATTTAATATAGTTTTCTCAACCTTAAAACCAAGAAATTTTTATGAATATCAAATAAAACTAAGAGCATTCCCATTCTCACTTGATAGAGCTGCAAAATATTGGTTGTATCATTTACAACCTGAAGATGCAACTTGTTAGAATGATTTGAAATGTCTTTTCTTGCATAGATTTTTTTCCAACATCAAGGACCACTTCCATTCGTAAGGAGATATCTGGGATCAAGCAAGCATAAGGGGAGTCAATGTATAAGTACTGGGAGTGATTCAAGATGTTGTGTGCAAGCTGCCCACATCACCAAATCAGTGAGAAACTCCTCATCCAATACTTCTATGAAGGACTCACACCTATGGAGAGGAGCATGGTGGATGTCGCGGCTAGAGTAGCATTAGTGGACAAGACACCAGTAGCTGCACGTGAATTTATTGACAAGATGGACCAAAACTCTCAATAATTTGGTAATCGAGGTACACCACATGTTCTAGGAGTACATAATGTAAGTCCTTCTTCTCTTGAAAGTCATTTTATTGATACCAAGTTATAATAATTGACCACTATGGTGAGGCAGATTGAATTGGCTCAAAAGACATCACAACCCCCTCCTTCAAGGCCTTGTGGCATTTGCACTGAGACAAGCCACCCAGCTAACTGTTTCCCCCAGCAGCAAGAAACAGAAGATTGTGTAGTAGTGTTTCTTGGGAGACCATATCAGTAGCAAAAACAACCATATCCACAAAATAATCTTGATTCCTTTTCACCAACATACAACTAAGGATGGAAGGATCAATCGAACATGAGGTATGTATATGGAAAACAACAAAGGCCCCCCTTTCAACAAAACTTCCAACATCCTCCACCTTACCAATAGGGTTTCCAACAACCCCAAAGGTGATTTGAATCTCAAGCATCAACAAGTAAAAAACAAGGGAATTCTAAAACAATGGTAGATTCTAATACTGATGATATTTTGAAACAAATTGTTCTTAATCAATAGAATGAGCTGAAGAGTCAAGGTTCGGAGTTGAGGGAGTTGAAGACATAGATGAGCCAGATTTCCACTTCCCTACATGAACTAGTAAGTAAGAATTATAGAAATATATCTTCTCAACCTACTCCAAATCCTAAGAGGAATGTTAGTGCCATCACATTGAGAAGTTATAAGCAAACAACTGATACATCTGCACCTATCATTCCACCGGGATTCACCTCAACTCTAGAGAAGCCTCATTCTATACCAACTGATGAGCAATCTAAGGAGAAAGATAAAGGTAAGAAAAAGATTGATGATGTTCCTCCTAAACCCCTTCCATTTCCAAACAGAGTTGTACAAACTAAGAAGATGGTTGAGGAGGCGATGCAAAAAGAGGTTTTGGACACATTCAAGCGTGTGGAGATAAACATTCACCTTATTGAGGTCATTAATAAAATCCCAAGGTATGTGAAATTATTAAAAGAACTTTATACCAATTGAATAGGGATCAAGGGAAATGAGAGGATCAAAATTGGAAGGAATGTTTCAGCACTCATTACACCAACTCAAGTAATGCCAACAAAGTGCAAGGATCTAGGGACATTCACCATCCCATGCACCATAGGGAAGTTACACTTTTCTGATGCTTTATGTGATTTAGGAGCTTCCATAAATATAATGTCTTACTCTGTATTTTCTTCTTTTAAGGTTGGTGAGTTGAAGCCCACAAGAGTAGTGGTGTAGTTGGCAAATATATCTACAACATATCCAGAGGGATTCCTTCAGTATGTACTTGGTCGGGTAAGATACATGATCTTTCCAACAGATTTCTATGTTCTTAACATAGAGGATGATCAGGTAAGTTCTCATGCTCCCATTATCTTAGGTAGACCCTTCCTCAAAACTACAAAAACTATCATAAATGTTAATGAGGGTACACTTTCCATGGAGTTTAGGGATAAAGTTTTGATATTTAATTTTATGGACTCCATGAAGTACCCCTCAGAAGACCATTCTTCTTTTGTTATCTCCCATTTTGAACCACCAAATAAAACCCCCATGGAATTTTATTTTTCTATGCTTAGGGATATTATGAGTATTGGTTCTAGTTTGATGTCCAAGAGTACTTCCACACCTATTTATAATGCACAAGACTCTCTTAGATTTGATTTTGAAATGAAATCATATTATGATTTTGATCATGTGAACTCTGATTATGACATGGATATTGAGTATGCTGATGGATTTGATGTTTTATTCTTTTATTTTGATGATGTATATTCTAATACTGATGCTCTTTGTACACATATTTCATTTCCTTCGATGTCTCCATCCATACACCACCCCCCTACAATGGAACTCAAGACATTACCACCAAATCTAAAATACTCATACTTGTTAAGTGGTGAGAAAATATCTATTATAATTGATAAAAATATCCCTTTTGAACATGAATAAAAACTTTTAAACCTTTTGAGGGAGAACATCGGGGAAATTGGGTGGACCTTGGGTGACATATCAGGTATTAGCCCCTCAATTTGCATGTATATGATTCTTTTGGAGGATGGGGCTAAACCAGTTAGGAAACCACAAAGGAGACTCAATCCAACACTTTTGAAGGTTGTTAAAGAGGTTGAAAAATTGCTTGAGGTGAGTATAATCTATACCATTTCAGATTATCAATGTGTGAGTCCTATTCAGGCTGTGCCTAAGAAAAGTGGTGTTACTATTGTTAAAAATGAGAAAGATGAGTTAGTTCCAATGAGGGTGCAAAACACTTGGCGTGTGTGTATTGATTATAGGAAACTAAATTAGTCCACTCACAAGGACCACTTCCCCCTCCCATTTATTGATCAAATTCTTGAGAGACTAGCTGGGAAGACACATTATAGTTTCTTGGATGGATTTTATAGATATTTTCAGGTTCCTGTAGCTTTGGAGGATTAGAAGAAGATTATATTCACCTATCCCTTCGGCACATTTTTCTACCATAGGATTCCATTTGGACTTTACAATGCCCCAGGTACCTTCTAGATATGCATGGTAAGTATTTTTTCTGATTTTATTGAGACCTGCATGGAGGTATTCATGGATGATTTTATAGTGTATGGGTCTTCATTTGATGATTGCGTCTCTAGTTTAGGAAAGGTTTTGAATTGTTGTATTGAGAAGAATCTGGTCTTGAACTTTGAAAAGTGTCATTTCATGGTAGAGCATGACATTTTCTTAGGGCATGTAGTGTCAAAACATGGGATAGAGGTTGATAGATCTAAGATAGACATTATTTAATCCTTACCCTATCCTTAATGTGTGCGTGATGTTAGATCTTTCCTAGGGCATGCAGGATTTTATCGGCACTTTATCAAATATTTTAGTAAGATTGCTCTTCCTATGTCACGATTACTTCAAAATGATTCTGATTTTGTGTTTGATGGTTCTTGTAGGAATTCATTTGATGAGATAAAACAATGTCTTACCACTCCACCTATCATACAGCCCCCTCGGTGGGAGCTTCCTTTTGAGCTTATGTGTGACGCCTCCAACTTTGTGGTCAGAGCTGTCTTATCTCAGATGGTGGAGAGACGTTCACATGTGATTGCATATGCATCAAGGAAATTGGGTTCAGCCCAATCAAAATACAAAACCACAGAAAAGGAGTTTCTTGCTGTTACATTTGCTTTAGATAAATTCTGATCATATTTATTGGGCTCTAAAGTAGTTTTTCTGACCATACAACTCTGAGGTACGTATTGAAGAAGCTGGATGCAAATCCCCAGCTTATTTGATGGATTCTCTTTCTTTAGGAATTTGATATTGAGATAAAGTAAAATAAGGGGTTAGAAAACTTGGTGGCGGACCACATGAGTAAGCTTACTCACCCACTAGAGGATGACACCTTGGACTAGGTACCACTTTGGGACACTTTCCCCAATGAGCATCTTTATTCCATCTCAGGTATGCATCCTTGGTATACGGATTTAGTTAACTACCTTGTTGCCTCTAAAATCCCTGCAAATTTAAAGAAATATCAAGTCCAAAAGTTAAAGAGTGGGTTAATATTTTATGTTTGGGATTATCCATACCTATGGTGCATGTGTAGTTACCAAGTTATTAGGAGGTGTGTTCTTGATCATGAGTTGGAGTCTATTTTACATTTTTGTCATACACTTGCTTGTAGAGAAAACTTTAGACCCCAACGGACAGCTGGGAAAATTTTAGACTCTGGATTATATTGGCTTAGCTTATTCTATGATTCCCATGTGTTTTGTAAGTCATGATCTTATTGCCAACACACTGGGAACATTTCTATGAGACATGAGATATCCCAACAACCCATACTATTCTGTGAGATTTTTGATGTATGAGGCATCGATTTTATGGGTCCTTTTCCTAGTTCATTTGGGTTTTTATATATTTTGGTTGTTGTTGATTATGTGAGCAAATGGGTGGAGGATAAGGCCACCAGGACTGATGATTATCATGTTGTTGTGGACTTTGTCAAAGAACAGATTTTTTTGCTGGTTTGGAGTACCGAAGGCCATCATCAGTTACTAAGAGACACACTTTTGCAATTGGAATTTGGATTCCTTGCTTCGGAAGTATGGGGTGACACACAAAACATCAACACCATACCACCCACAAACAAATGGTCAGGCTGAGGTTTCAAATAGGGAGTTGAAACAAATTTTAGAGAAAACCGTGCAGCCAAATAGGAAAGATTAGAGAAAGTTCTTGGATGATGCACTTTGGGCTTATAGGACAGCATACAAGACACCCATTGGTATGTCCCCATTTCGGATTATTTTTTTGAAAGCGTGTCATCTCCCCATGGAAGTTGATCATCGGGCTTATTGGGCTATAAAGAAATGCAACATGGATTTGGAACAAGATGGAATCCAAAGGAAGTTGCAAATTCAAGAGCTTGAGGAGATTCGATTGTCTTAATATGAGAACTCAAGGCTCTACAAGGAAAGATATAAATAATCTCATGATAGAATGATCCAACAAATGGAGTTTCATGTTGGAGAGAAAGTCCTTCTCTACAATTCATGACTGAATCTGATGCCTAATAATTTGCATTCCAGATGATTAGGTCCTTATGTTGTGACTAATGTTTTTCTTTATGGTGCAGTAGAGATCATACAAGATGACACAGGAAGAAATTTTACTATCAATGGGCAACGTTTGAAGAAATACATTGAGGGACTTCCTACTGATGCAGTAGATTTCATCACACTACATGACCCCATCATCACTTGAGCATATCAGGTTGTTCTTAACCCTTTCACTTCTTTATTCTTTGTCCTATTTAAAATTATACATTTCATGTACACATATCATCTCATGGGTTCACATTGAGGACAATGCAATATTTTAAGTGTGGGGGACGGAACCTTTTAGTTTATTAATTTCAATTACTTTTTTATTTTTCAATGTTTTTCAATGTTTTTCAAAAAAAATGTGTGTTTTTCAAACTTTGTGTGTTTATTTTTCAATTTTTTTGGGTGTTTTTGAAACTTTTGAGCTGAAATTATTCTCATCACAATTTTAAAATCCATATCAATAAGTGAAACAATTTATCCCATGAAACTAAGCTTAAATGAATGCTAAAAATGACTTTGTTTCAAGTTTAAATCTTTAGTAATTTCATGAAAAGTACTCTGAATTTTGAATCTCATGCCACATCTCACTATATTTATATTTGAAATCACTTTCCTATGAGGATTTTGAACCATTCTTTTCATATTTTTTACATTTACCTCACTTCTTGAGAGAACCAAACCATGCTTGATTTAACCAGAATTTGATTTATTCATGTAAAAACTTGAGGGTTTGAGGTACTTATGTTTAAATGATTGAGGCATTTTTTTGGTATTAAATCCCATATTTCAAAGAATCCTTTTTATAATGGCCTACCTTGAACATTTAATCCTTGTATCCCTTATAAGTCATGAACATCTTGTTAGGTTAGATACATTACAAGCCAATTTTCCCTATCCAACCAACTCTTTTTGAAGTGAAATTACATAATCTTGTTGAACATAAGTGTGGAGGAAGTTGTCTTGTGTTGTGCTGCCACATTCTGTGATACTTTTGGTGGAAAATTAAATTCTGAAGAGATGCATTTGCTGCTAAAGAAAATCATTATATTGAAAGTTGTGCCTTTTCTGGAGCTTTCATGATAAGTGAAGTTGTGCCTTTCTGAAGCTTCTAATAGAAGGAGAAAGTTGTGCCTATATGGAGCTTTCAAGAAAATCATGTTTGAGAAGATTGACATTTTTACTGCTGAAATGTTGAATGGTGTGCACAATCCTTTATTTTTCATAATGATGAACATGAATTGATGTTATGGGGATTGAGGAGGAGACCATATTCAAGTGAAAATTAGATTAATGCAATTTTGCTTCAAAAGGAGTCAAGCCCTCCTCATTCAACCTCAGAATTTTTCACATCTAAATCCTACCAACCGAAAGCCACAGAACAACCCAGAAAAGTCCTCATGATAAACATATGTCATTTACTCACATCGGGTGGTGATGTAGGAATTTATCAAGCCTATGGTGACCCTTGTATGAGTTTGGATGAGAAAGACATTGCTGAAAAATTGACATTTTTGTGATAAGAGAAAATTCAAGTGAGGTAAGTGTTTTGTGCATGGGAGGATAAATGAAGTGGAAATATATTGAATGATATAAATAGAGAACTTTAAATAATGGTTTTTTATGAGGCATGATATCTTTTGTTTCTTGGTGTGGAATTGTTGGATCTTAAGGATATGTGTTTTAAAATTTGTTTTGATTTGATATTGATGTTTACTTGTTACAATTTTTCAGAATACATAATATGAGGTTTTTCTCAGGAGTGCAAAAGGGTAAGTGTGGGGGTGTGGTCGCATCACAATTCACTACTTTATTTCACCCCTACATCATTGTTTTAAACTAGTTTTGTATTTAAAATTACAAATATTATCTAAAATTGCATATCCCATTTGATTAAATTATTAAATGTTTATCACTGTTAAAAAGGGAAATTATTCTTGTTTTGGTGATTTATTTATAGGATGATGTGACTTGGAGGGTCGGAGATGATCCAGAAGAGAAATGGGTCAAACTGCATGGAAGCCCAAGGATATATGTACATTGTTTTTATCATTAATCAAAATTAGTACCTCCAAATGGGCTGAAATTTTGTGGGTTGATCCAAAACTTCATGTTCTACAACTCATATCAAGGATCCGAAGACAAATTCGTTCATTAAGGGGTCCATTTGAGCCAATATGTCCAGGGGACAGAATCTACATGAAGTCAATGATTTGGTTCTGTATTTCAGCCATATCTCGCACTGTCATCCTCCATTGACCTCCAAATTTGACATAGAGATAGTAAATATGCTTTCCTACAACTTTTATATTTTTTCCAACTCTATATAATTCCATTTACCAACTCCAAACTGATATACAAGTGGTATCTCGAAAACTGGGTGCCCAAAATCACTCCCCATTTTGGCTATAAATTGACACCTTAGGCACCCCATTTGGAAGTTCGGACAAGGAGTTAAGTGCTGTCATTTTGGAGTCATAGAGGAGTCCCCTCACCACCTTAGAGGTTCTGAAACTCCATATACTCATAGGGGGGATCTTGAAGCAAGGATCCCTTCATCGAAACCTTCCTCTCTTTCTTGCTTTGTAATATTTATGTTTGCATAATAAACTTCTTTGTTACTTTTCTATTTCTTATATTTTATTATGTATTCCCCTGTTTTCCTTTGTTTTATTATTCCTTAATCTTCCTAATTTGGCTAGAATCAAGAATAGAAACGAGATTGGGTTTTACCCTTTCTAAACCTTTGCACATGCAAAACGTTTCTATGATGACAACATCACTCATGGAAGAGTAGTTATTTTTAGTAATCGATCTACCTATAACCTCTTTCATTCATTTATTTTGAATAAATGAGATACTGTAATTCACATAATATGATATATTAATTGAGTTTTTAATTTTAATGAAACTAAGCAATCAATTGAATAATAAACACAAAACACGTGAGGTCGAGAATTGTGTTAATTGTGAGAGCATGAACTTAACTGGTAAAACAAGATCACATGGGATAAATTTATAGAGTTCAAATATAATACCTAAACTCAATTAATCCTCATTTCCAGAGTGGATATGTTCTCTAATTAACCATTGACCATATGCTAACCTAAGAACATCAATCAAAGCAGGGTGTTGTCATTGCATGTTCCAAAGCTAGACTGGGGTTTAAGTAATTTCATCTTTGTGGTAAAGTTAATTCTCATATGATTCGGGGGTTAACAAATTAGGGGATCATAATTAAGTGAATATTAATTTAAATGATAGTGATTAATAATTAAATTAAGAGGTAGAGTTAGATTGATTACTCCTTTTAAATATTGTCTACAAAACATCTTCTTGTTGTGTGTTTTTAATCGAACTTCATTTCAAAAACAAAAACAAAAATATTATACAATCTTCTTCCAGAAAAATTATTCTAGTTTTATGAACTTTAAAAACTCCCCACATCCTTTAAAGTAGTGTTATTATTCCCTTCTATGTTATTTTTTAAAATACCATTAATAAGTTGTCAAATTTACTTCCTCCATTGAGAGACGACCTTGGTCAGCCACTTTGCTGCACCTAAGTACCCAAAAAACACTAATCATTTGATGGCGCCCATGACAGTGCCTTTCAATTACTTTCTACCCTAGTGTTATTATATCACAATGTTATATGTGGTGTTATGAAAGTTGATTGCAAGTGGAATCAAATGGATTGAAACCTGGGAGTGATAAGGTAATCAGGTTGGATAGCCTCTTTATATTTTCATGGAATATAGATTCTAATTTCTGTTATTGAATTTTACTTCTTGACTTGATAAATTTAGGATGAATTATTAATGAAATGATGGTAAAAGAATGTGCTAGTTGGTGTGGCCCGATCTGTTTCTAGATGTTGTTGGGTCGAATGCTTTTGGTCCACACTGCGTATCAGGCCGCAACTTTCGTGAGTTGAACTTCATGGTGAGCTCGTTGGGGGTTGCAAGGGCATCGCGTCCCAGTTTCGGGGGTCGGGGGGTCGAAGGCCCCTACCCCAAATTTTGAGACTGTAGCAATGTTGACCACTATAGCAGAGCTGACCGACCAACACCAACATGGCACTGTAGCGACACAGACTTCTAGCCTCCATTCACTATAGCTCCTTGGACTTCCAATTTGTATCCACTATAACACTTTTGACTTAGGTGGCTACCTTTCCCTATTGCAAGCATACTTTCTGACAGTTGGTGGAATAGTGCTTCATGGGTTAGTGAGAAACTCCAAGAAACTCTTTGTATTTGTGCTCCCAAATCATAGTGAATATTCTACCTCTCTGTGGACATAGAGATTATTCCCGAACCACGAAAATACTTGTGTTCTTGTTCCTTTTTTCCCTTTTACTCTTCTCCGAATCTTTGTTTTGTCATTACAAATCTTGGAGTTTCTGCATCATAATTAGCATGAAACCTAAAATTAAATTGATGCCTTAGGTGGTATTTTTTATGAAAGAATAAAAGGTAAGGTCATCTAAAGTATAGAATGATGGGTTGTTTCCAATTTTTTTCCTGGGAGCTGTCTTCTCTTATACCTCTATCCATTAGTATAGTTGGGACTGAGTTAAAGAGACAATGATAGATCTTTTCTTCAGGCCTTGTTGTGTTAGTCTAGGTTGTGGCCCCTACCTTATGAATTTTCCCTCCCTTGGAATGATACCTTGAACCATGGGTGGTGTAGTGAAAACCTATAGGTCCTTTAAGGAAGGTGGGGTAGTGTTCCCTCCTAGGGAGTGATGCTAGTAAGTGAGATGAGCAGGCTGTTGGCTTGGAAAAGGTTGAGTTGGGGTTGTAGAGTTAGTTGAGAATCCTCTTGTTTTGTGAGTTGTTGTTCTAGGGAAGTAGGTGTTGGAAATGAGATAGTTTAAGGGTTTCACTCGTATAGGGTTGCCTTAAATGTTAGTTTGGGCTTGGGATGTAGTGAGGCTATAGGTTTATCTTGATGAGTGTCTACAGGATGAGATGTCTAGTTGGGTTATATAGTCATCCTTGACTCGTTTCATTTAATGAAATGTGTCGATCATATTCAATGTATCGATATACGTTTATTCTCATTAGACTTATTCATTGAATTGCTTCAATAAATGCAAGCTATTTAATCCATTCATAATGGACGTCATTTAACATATTCAAAATGGATTATAGCTAATGAAATTTCATGAGAAGATACATGCATTTGTATTTAATTCATTCATATGCATATTTTAGTGCACATCCAACAAAGGCATGCATGAAGAACAGTTGAAATTTATTAAAAGAGAAGGGTCAAGGTAATAATCAAAAAAGAAGAAATAGAGATGTGCATGTGATGGTTACTACAGAAGTTGTGCTTTACTCAAAATACGAAGAAGATACTTGCACACATCAGGCCAAGATATAGAATGAGTGGTCAATATTGCAACACCGTACCACATCACTCAACATCGTGAGTATTTATTGACTTATCAAGAGGGTGACATTGGTGTAGTTGAGATGGGAAATATCAGCTCGACAGAGATTGTTGGCATGGCTGATATCCAAATCAAGATGAATGTTGGATACACAATCACCCTAAATGACGTTGGACACATTCCAAGCCTTCGAATCAACCTGTTATCAGGGATAGCCTTTGATAGACAAGGCTATGACAATCTCTTCAGCAATGGTGCATAGAAGATGGTGAAAGGATCCTTCGTAATCATTTAAGGACACATATATGGTACGTTGCACAAAAATCATGTGAAGATAACTGTAGACATCCTCAACACGGTGAAAGAAGAGGCGTCATCCAATCTATGGCATAGGAGACTCGACCATATGAGTGAAAGTTGGCTATGAACCCTAACGAGGAAGAAACATAGAGTCTTATTCAGTACCACTTCATCAAGGATATCATAATTACTAGATTCAGTGCACTCTAATGTATGTGGTCTCATGGAGGTGGATTCACTAAGAGGTACTAAATATTTTCTAACGATCATTGACAAAGCATCTCAAAAGGTGTGGGTGTTCTTACGGATGAAGGACCAAGTGTTGGACTACTTCAAGATGTTATACGCCATGGTGGAGCGTGAAACTAGAAGGAAACTGGAGTGTCTTCGTTCAGACAATGGAGGAGAATACGCATCTAGGGAGTTTGATTCCTATTGCAAGATTCAGGGCATCTGACATGAGAGAACAGTCTCATGCACCCCACAACACAACAGAGTTGCAAAAAGGATGAACATAATCATCATGGAGAATGTTCAGAGCATAATGAGTTTGGCTAAGCTGCCTAAGTCAATCTTGGGAGAAGATGTTTGAGTTGCATGGTACCACATCAACAAATCACCATCTATCCCCTTGAATTTAAAGATTAAATAGATGAGAATGTATGATAATCATCCCTCTTACTCTCATTTATGAGTATTTGGATGTTTGGCACTCACACATGTATCCAAAGAGATCGGTTGGAAGCTAGATGAGATATCCACTTCATGTATCTTCATCAGCTGTGAAGATGAGGAGTTTAGATATAAACTTTGGGACCTAAAGGACAGGAAGATGATCAAAAGGAGAGATGTCATGTTCCATGGGAACTAGACGACTGAGGATATTCAAAATCTCATAATGTCACGAAGAGAAAGTGTCGAAGGATCAATTCTTAATCTAACACTTGTATCAGCACCACTTGCAACTAAAGAGGAGGTGCAGGAAAATTCATCAACAGCTAACCAGGAGGCAATAGAGAAGGATATTGAATAAGGAGGACTCAATCCTCTCCATCGAAAGTTACAGAACCATCACAAGATCCAGGTGATGGTGTGCCTCATGAACCGAACATTTCATAGGTTCGAAGATATGCACGAGAAATGACTATCAACAAGATATTCGGAATCAGAGTATCTATTTCTAACTAGTGAAGGGGAACCAGAAGGCACTACAAAAAAAACTGGAATTTAGAGACGTTTTTTAGCAATATTTTCCAGGAAACGTCGCTATTTTATCGATGTTTCTTGAAAGACCTCACTAATTTGAAGACGTTTCATGAAAAACGTCGGCAAATTAGCGACATTTCATGAAAAATGTCACTAATTTAACCATGTTTTTCAGGAAACACCACTATATATATATATATATATATATTTATATAGCTAATTTCTCCACATCGATGTAAATATATATATTTATATATATATATATACTAATATATAAACACATACATATATATATAAACATATATATAAAAATATATTTATATATATATATATATAAACACACACACACACACACACACATATATATACATATATTTATATAGAAAAAAAACACACACACACACACATATATATATTATATTTAGTCATGTTTTTAAGAAAACATGACTACTTTAGTGATATTTTTATCAGTGTTTAAAACGTGGCTAATTATATATATGTTTATATTATATATATATGAATTTATATGTGTGTGTGTATAAATATATGTGTATGTATACATATATATATACATATATATGAACTTATAATATATTAATTTTTTACATACTAACACATATATATAAACATATATAAACCCAAACACATATATTTATATATATATATAAACATACATATATATAAACATGTATATAAAAATATTTATATACACACACACACATACATATAAATATATAAATATATATATATACATATATTTATATATATATATATAAACATATATATTTTAAATTTAGTCACATTTTTTTAAAAACGTGGATATTTTAGTAACATTTTTATCAATGCTTTAAAACGTGGCTAATTTTATATATATATATATATATATATATATATAATTATATAATTATATATATAATTATATAATTATATATACATGTATACATACACGTATATATTTACACACATATATATAAACATATATATATATATATAAACATATATATATATATATAAACATATATATATATAATATAAATATATATATATAATATAAACATATATATATAATATAAACATAAAATATAAGCATAAATAAAATATCAATATATATATATATATATAAGAAAATATAAACATATGAACATATAGATATATAAACATATATATATAATATAAACATGTATATATAATATTAAGGCTCTTGCTTGGCACCCAAAAAATATTGGGTTCAAGCCATGTTGGGCGCAAGTACAATTACAGTACTATGCAAACGGTGACATAGACGATGACACAGACGGTGACACAGACAGGATGATGCAGGCATAATGTTGCACTGGGGTTTCGGGCCATGTAATGAGTTTCATGTCCACTGAGCATACGGGTCATGTACTAAATAAATAACTCTTGATGGGTGGGCTATCCTCTTGGGGGGCTAGGGTCTGCCTTTTCGGCCTATGTGTATGGTGTGTGTGTATGTGTGTTTGAATGTAATTGTACCTCCAAACACCTAATATATAATATTAAAATATAACATATAAATATTAATATATTAATATATGTATATTAATATATAAAATTATACATATATAATATATTAATTTTTTAAATACTGAAATCTATTTATATATATAAATATAACATAATACAATTTTATATTAATAATTGGCATAGGTGAGTTGGTCAGGTCTTTAGATATCACTAAACAAGTTGTCGGTTCAAATCCTTACGAAGGCAGCTTAGCGCATGTGTGAGAGTGGCCTTGGAGCATGGAGCATGGGAGAAAGGGTGGGTGTGCACCCAACAGAGGGAGGGAGGAGGGTAAGGTGCGTTGTGTGGTTATATTTTTTATTGTAAAAAAATATAAACGTCGATAAATAAATTAGCGACATTTTAAAACGTCGATAATTTACGTTTTTTTTAAGTGAGGATATCAAGAACTAGTATTTCATCTCGAAAAACTCATGTGGGTGCATGCAGTGGAGGATGAGATAAGGTCATTAATAAAGAACTAGACGTATGATGTGGTCGAAGTACCCAAAGGTAAGAAGGTAAGAAGGATGGGTGTGGAAAGGAGGTTAAGCACAAAACTCAATTAGTGGTCAAAGGATTCCTTCAGAAGAAAGGAGTTGAGTTTGGTGAGATCTTTTCACCTGTTGTGAAGATGGCTTCAATCCAAGTCATTTTTTGGATCGGTGGCTAGCATGGACCTAGAGCTTGAGGAGATGAACATGAAGACACATTTTTTGTAGTGAGGATATCAAGAACTAGTATTTCATCTCGAAAAACTCAAGTGGGTGCATGCAGTGGAGGATGAGATAAAGTCATTAATAAAGAACTAGACGTATGATGTGGTCGAAGTACCCAAAGGTAAGAAGGTAAGAAGGATGGGTGTGGAAAGGAGGTTAAGCACAAAACTCAATTAGTGGTCAAAGGATTCCTTCAGAAGAAAGGAGTTGAGTTTGGTGAGATCTTTTCACCTGTTGTGAAGATGGCTTCAATCCAAGTCATTTTTTGGATCGGTGGCTAGCATGGACCTAGAGCTTGAGGAGATGAACATGAAGACATATTTTATTTACGGTGACCTAATTGAAGAGATCTACATGAAGCACACTGAAGGTTTAAAGGTTTCTATACAAGAAAACTTGATGTGCAAATTGAAAAGGAAATTGTGCGAACTGAAAAAAGCACTGAGACGACGATTATAAGAAGTTTAACTCATTCATGGTGAGTCGTGGCTACAATCAGACATGAGAGGACCGATGTGTTTACTTCCAGAGATTTTGGGAGGGGCTATTTTCTTGTTCAGGTGTATGGAAGTTTGAGTGTTACTAGTGAAGGTTCCTTTAAGCCTATTTAAACGTCACAATTGATGTTTCAATGGCTTCCGATTCTAAGGAGGTCACAAAGACCGATGATATTGAAGTCTTTGTGGTTGAAGCTCGAAGGAATGAAAACATTGATGAAGGGCAAGGACTATGTTCCCACAAGATTATTAAATCTATGCTCTTGCAAAAGACAAACATAAGGAACGACAATTTCATAATGTCTGAACATGAGATCTTGGAGGGCCAAGAGGTGAATATTGATGACGTGACCAAAAGTGACCGAACTGAACCAACTTAAACTGATAAATTTCAGTTTAAATTGGTTAATTAGTTTAAGTCGATATATGAATATTGTATTATTTAATTTTTCAATTTGATAACCTTAAACGTTCTTAAACGAAACTAAATAATTATTTACATATACAAGTCGATATTAAAAATCTAAGTGATTATTTTTCTATGATTAAAGTTGAATATAAAATAAATAATCATTAATTTTCCATTAGAATGAAATGTGATAAACATATGTGATGTTTAAGTGAATATGAATCAATAAACCATATTAAAAGTTGTCGCATGCATTATTAAATCCCTTTAAATCTTTGTCATGTTGTCGACTTGGTCGTCTATCAAACAATTTCGCTCATTTTAATATTAAATTGATAGATTTTTCAAAGATATTCTCTATATCATTTATTTTATCTCGACCTTTGTATTATCTTAGAACTCTTAGCTACAAAAGTTTAGAGTTTTATCATTTTTTTATGAAGAACTCGTACATCATTTAAATTTCTTTCCTAGGTTTCCGCAATCAATCTAAATCGGTTTTAACCGATATAAATCGATCGGTTTAGTTTATATTGATTTTGAATTAATCATCGATCGATTTCGATTTCCACTTCAGATAATTTTTTCAACTAGTTGGTTAGCATCAATGTCGTTGATCGATTTAAACTAATCATACACACCCTTGGGCATGATTGTTTGACGGTTCCTTGCTTCTGCTTATGGCAGTGAGGAGTAGAGACCTCCTCTATAGGATCTCAACTAAAACATTACTCAAACGTCTATGAGGTTCTGCAAAGTGTCGGTGAGGAGCAGAGACCTCCTTTATAAGGTCTCAACTAAAACATTACTCAAACATCTACAAGGTTCTACAAAATGTCTTTAACCCTATTCCGACTCCACAAGTGGTTATTAAGGGTCTCAATTCAGCATCTTCCTCAACATTAATGACGAGGCAAATAAGAAAGGTTAGTTTCATTGAGCCTTTTAAGAAGAAGAAAGAGAAGAAGATCATCCAATATGACTTCACTGAAAAAGAAAAGAGTGATCATCCAAGATGACTTCACATCAACCATGAAGCATGTTCAGACTATCAATGTCACATAAATTAAAAGACAACCGATTTTTAATTAGCCCAAGCTGATGGTGACTTGATAACAAAGAACTATGCATCCTTCTAGTGTGTGTGTGTGGTTTATTTATGGTATATTTGTACACAAGATCAATTCTCTTAAAAGTGGTTTATTTGGAGGGGGGCGAGGGTCAATGTGGAATGTCATTCAAATTAACGATAAAAGACATAATTAATTTAAAATTCAATACACACAATGCAGCCTTAATTTTATATGAAACTTCAAATATAAAATATTAAAGTCACGATTTGTTGCATGAAATTAGCTAAAAATAATAATATAACATCGTGCCTTTAAAATAAGCAAAATACTAAAATCTTTCATAAAATAATGCATGTTTTCTTTAAAAAATACAATGAAAAACTCACAACATGTCATTTCACATGTTTCAAAGATACAATACACGACTAGTTAAAAAATCAACTAAAACACAAAACAAATGGTTTGACATTAATTTTTTAAGAAATTTGAAAAAAAGAAGTTAAACATGTGTGCTTTTTTTTTTTTTGAGTTTTTGCTATAAATTGATATGATAGGTGAAATAAAAAAAAATATAGAAAATCTTATTATTTAAAAAAAAACTCAAAAAAATACAAAACATGTGTTAAATCCGTAATTTGATATAATATTTGAAATAAAAAATATAGAAACATGATATGTTGTATAAAATTTACTAAAAAATAATCACATGCATGAATGTCCTTCCAAAAAACAAAATAGAAAAAACAACCGTTAATTGAAAAAACAGTTTCCTTAAAAAAAAAAGACAATATGTTGCATCATTTGTTTTAATGATAGAAAACGCAATTAATTAATTGAAAACACAAAACAAATCTCCCGTCCAAATTCTATTTGGAATTTGAAATAAAAAACATATAAACATATTTTGTTGTAAAAAATATCTAAAAGATCACAAAACACGCCTCATATCATTATAAATAAACAAAATATTAAAAATTTAATAAAAGAATGTTTTAAAAAATTAAAAAATAATACATAATGTGTCATTCATTAATTTCAATTAAAGAATACATGATTAATTAAAAACTCAACAGCACAAAATATATGTTTTGACTTTTTTATGATAAATGTAGCAAAAATATAAAATAAAATAAAAACATTCTTTAAAACAGTAATAAAAAACAAACACAAAATACTTCTCCTGCGTACTTGATTAAAATCAATATGTAAACATAGATAATGAAAATATATATATAATCAAACAAAAGTTTAGAAAACAAGCAAATAATTTACAAAAAATACGCAAAAAAATCAATATTTAAGAAAAATGAATGTACAAAGTATATAATTTCAAAATATAGTTAGATTCATGTTTATAATTTCAAAACATTAAACTTCTTTCACATATATGAAATGAATGAATCTGAAATTTTATTATCATTTAAAAATATAAATTTTGTTAAAATGGATGAGTGAACCCAAATACTCAAAATGTCTCCCTAAAGGAGGCATTGGTGTCAATTTATAATGAATAATAAAGATGACACGATGCCTAAGTCCGATGTGGGATTCGACACAACTTAACCTCTAATACTCCACCTAGCTTGGATACATAATTAAAGAAAACAAAGCAAACAAAAAACATTGTCAACACTCCCCCTCAAGTTGGACATACTTAGCTTGATTACATAACAAGACAAAATATAATAAAATATAAACTGTCATGGTTTCTCTCTCAATAAGTTGATGGATGATGTCGCTAAAAAAGATTATGTTAACCAAAGAACAGCGCCCGTATGCACTGCCCACTGGTTGTGCTCCACATGTTGTGCTTCTATTTATGGCTGCGAAAGAAAAGATGACCACCATAGAACTCTCATTCTCCCTTGCTGAAGACGACCCTTGCTTCAAGATGCCGGATGAAACCGCTACCAACAAACAACCTCAAAACGGTCGGGCAAAATGGCGCCCAACTAGCGGACCCAAAGGGCAGGTGAAACAACGTCCAACTTTGCGGACCCAAAAGGACAGGTGATACGGCGTACAACTGTTAGGTCCACTAGGTCGAATACCCTAAGAGGGGTGAATCAGAGTATGATAGATTAAAACTACCCATTTTGATCTTGTTTCATTGTTAAACAAAACTCTCATTTCTTTCTTGTAGCAAAAGTATGAACAGAAATTAAATTATGCATGAGACACAACAATTTTTACTTGGTTCACTCTCACCGAGTTACGTCCAAGGAGCATACAACGACAAAGTGTCGATATACCAAATCCACTAAAAACGCACTGTTGTTTACAAAGTTTGGAATGGACTCACTGTTCCTCCTGGTTTACAACCAATCACAATTTGAAAGTTCACTACTCTCTCAACTAAAGTATGTTCACTTCTTCAGAAGATCCACTCACAGTTTATAGATTTGTAGGTCATTTCATTATCTCTAATGAATGCATCCTCTATTGTATGTAGATTCTCTATTGATGTCTCACTTTCATCCACTGATGAATACCACTTTGTCATTGAACACTGGACAATCATTTTAAAACACTTTCGCAAAGCACATCGTTTCGCGAAGCTCCTTATTTCCCAAAGCTCACTGCTTCGCAAAGCACCCTATTTCGTAAAGCTCATACAAGCCTTTGTGAAGTACCTACCTTTCGCAACGCTCAACTTAACCTTCGCGAAGTTCACCTCTTTCGCAGAGCTCGACTTAACCGCTGCAAAGCTCCTTCCTTTCGCAGAGCTCAACAAGCCTTTGCAAATTCTCTTTACTTTCGTGAAGCTAAACTTAGCCGCCGCGAAGCAACTTCAAAACCCACCTTTGCGAACCTTCTTCGCAAATCAAGAGCCTTAAGATTTTCAGGAAAACTCTCAACACTTCTCAAGGGGATAGAGGCCTATTTATAGGCTTTTCCCATCGACTCTAGAACCTTCTGGCCATGTCAGCGCCACATCAGCACCATTTCACGAAACTCACACATTTCCATCGCAATGCTCCCTTTTTTGCAAAGCTCCATAGCAATTTTCAGTTCGCAATGTTCGCCGTAATCGCAGAGCATTCCGTCAAAGCCTTTGCACCATCGCAATGCTCCACTCGCAAAGCTCCTCGCCTTTGTCATTCACGAAGCTCGTCGTAATCGCAGAGATCACTGTCAGCTTTCTTTGATCCTCCGTGAAATACTCTTCATGATAATCATGTTCGCGAAATTCATGCATTTGCCATATTTTGATGAGATCTTTAAGAAAATCCAATTTTCGTGATACTCAACAAACTCCAAATTTTGGATCGCGCAAATTTTGCAAACACTAAAAAATGACGTCACCTTGTATTTCGTTCTTTTTGTACCACTTCTAGATCATTCATTCCTTTGTCATGGTTCTTTGTCAACGTAGATTGTCAACAATATCTCTGGAACATAAAAACTCACCATATAAATCCGCTTTGTCAACAAACACAATCAACCCAAAAATGCATCAATAATACCTTGAGGGATTTTTGTCCAACAACTTTACGGACCCAAATTGCCAAGGTGAAACTACGTCCAACTTCGCATACCCTAAATTTTAATTGACATCAAATGTCTGAGAAACAGCAGGGAGCAATGGAGAACCTGATAAAAGCAAAGAATTCATTTTCCAGTGATGAAGAAGTCCGGCGTAGATCCAGATAGCCTAATGGAGATCCAGGCAAAATTAAAGAGACCTAGCATAGATCTAGGCAAAGATGAGCAAAATTAGAGGGACCCGACGTAGATCCAGGCAGAAGGAGATGAGTCTGACAGATCCATGCAGAAGACAAGAAGAAATGGATGTTGGCGGCAAGAGTCGTTTGGAGCAGCGACAGGAGGGTGGCCTAGAGAAGTTGGGTCGCCTGGTGGTCATCACACATCTTGCGCAGAAGATATTGGAGATGCATCGCCGCAGAGAAGTTGCGCCATCAGAGGTAGTGCTTGGAGTGGGGGTTTGCGCGCAAAGGCACGACTGGTCTGGAAGACAATGCGTCATGAGGCGATTGCACAGGGCAAGGGCGACACAGCTACTGAAATTGAAGAAAACCCTAGAAGTTTCGACTTCCCCTTCAACGTGGCAGCTGGAAAAGGCTTCCAAGGGCGAGGTCGGGTGTGACGTCTGCGGGGAGGGGACGACAGGCAAAGGCGACCACGCAGGTGAAGGAGTGCGACATCGGAGCGGAAGGGGTGACCACGCAGGTGAACAGGTCGTCGCGCAGGGATCCGGGGCGGATCTGAGCAGTTGCATGAGGCGTAAGGGAGACATCGCAGGGGGCGGCGACGTGAGGGGGGGTCGGGGGTTGCGCACCTACTCAAAAGGCAGAGGGGGAGCGTCGCACTGGGAACAAAGTGAGGGGGATCAGCTAGCAGGGGGCAAACAACTTGGACGGTGGCCAATGGCTTTGGGCCACCTCCCCCAATGGGGAAATCTTTTAGAGACAAAATAACCTAGACGGGGAGAAGAATATGTGGGAGGGTTTTTTAATAGACTTCCTCTGATACCATGTTAGAATGGGGAAGAGTAGACCCAAATACCCAAGATACCTCTTTAAAAGAGGCCTTGATGTATGTTTATAATGAATAATAAAGATAACACGATATCTCAAGTCTGATGTGGGACTCGACACAACTTAACCTCTAACACGTAATATTTGATTTAATCACATTTGAGTTTAAAATCCATTTAAAAATCTAGCATGAACTAAACTCACCTTTTAAACTCAAAATAAATATACATATTTCATAATTTTACTATTATTTAAAAATATTTAATTAATAAATTGATAATAATTAATTAAATCGAATTCGGATTTAGGATAGTCAAAGAATAATGCCTGAACTCTATCCGAATATTATTCGGACAATGAATTTAATATCTGGACCCTATAAAAATTTAATTAACCGCTATTCTAATCCTACTTAATCAGATCAAATATTGTTGAGTACTTTGTTGGCATATATCCATTTATAAATCTAATATGAACTTTAACACCAAATAAAAATACATATTTTAGAATTTTATTATTTAAAAATATTTACTTAATAACGAGGCTTTGAATTTACTACCTGAACCCGATAAAAATTCGATCAACCATTACCCTAAC
This sequence comes from Viscum album, assembly GCA_963277665.1. Classification (NCBI taxonomy): domain Eukaryota; kingdom Viridiplantae; phylum Streptophyta; class Magnoliopsida; order Santalales; family Viscaceae; genus Viscum; species Viscum album. The sequence goes on along the minus strand of OY728142.1, from coordinate 508,036,436 downwards.
ACCACTTAATCAGATCAGGTAGTTTCAAGTACTTGGCTAAAGGATATCCATTACTATCTAAACTATATAACAATAAGCTTAATGTTGAAATCATATGAGTTGATGTTGGATTTGTTGATAATACAAGTGGAAGATGGTTCAAGGTGCATTTGTTCGCAATATATGAGGAAGATGAACCAAGGAGCCTTGTTGACAATACATGCTTGAGTTGAATAAAGTGAGCTTGGAGGATTGTTATAAATTTCATTAAATCCGTAAGGTTGGAAGAAGGCCATAAAAAGCTGGAGAGAGACTCTACGTTGCAGAACCACAGGCTACGTCGTGGTATTTGATTGATAGAACTATCCACATCGTAGTACCCAAAGTCGCGTGGTAGAAGTAGTTGGGTTGGAGTTGTCTTTCTTGCAAATCGGAGTTATCTATGTTGTAGCAAGGCACCACATCGTAGCACTTCAGTATTATGCCACAATGGAGGTTGAGTAAAGGTGACCGGGCAGTATGGATGACCTGCATAAAGGTAGTCTCACAAATACTGAAGTTACATAAGGATAGAGCAAAGTTTTCAACGCTGCAGTGCAGTGGGCTATGACATAAATGGATGTCTACGCCATGAAGAACAGATTACGCTGCAAGCCAATGTGTTATGTCAAGGTAAACTGAGGAGTTGGCGTGAGGGTCAGGTCGTGGTGGAGTTTGTGTAAGGGTAAACTGAGCCCCTCGCATAAAGGCTTGTTGAAGAGAAGATGTTTAGGCCGCAGAAAGATCTTGCAACGTGGAGGGTGTATTTTTGGCAAAGCGGATGTTTTGATGATCTCCAAACCTACAGGAGATTAGGCCGCAGTGGAAAGGGTCACGCCACAGCCAAGTCCATGTTTGAAGGAGTTTTGAGATCATGTCGTGATCATGGGTGAGTTATGAGAAAGTTAAATGAGTGAGATTTGTGGATCTGGTCAACTACAAGAGGCTATGCTGTATGGAAGAACACAACATCGCCATATTTGATTGAGCTCACTTTCTACGCATAGCCCACGCCAAAGCCAGGCAGGTTTCCAGACAAGCTGGAAATTCATCTAGGGATCACTATAAAACTGCAACAGCAGTTCTATCGATTGATCGAGAGATCCAGAGAGAGATCGAGAGATCGCTTGGCACTCATTGAAGACATTGCCAAAGGACAGATCACTGCAGTGCAGTAAAGAAGTGGAATTCCAGGTTTGTCCTGGAAAGTGAAGAAAGGTGATTCCATGGCATCTCATGGAAGGAGGATGTTGCTCATATGGTGATATTCCCAGCAAAGTTGTGAAAGAGCAAAGGCACCCACATCTACTTGGTGCAATCTGCAAACAATAGGTAATATTGTTCTTGGTCCGTGAACCAACTTGTTATCCTGTCTTGTAGCAGTGAGCAAAAAGAGAGGAATTGTGAGGGAAGTGATCTCAGGGTGATAACAAATCAACTCTAAACATTGTGCGGGCAGTGAGCCCAGACAGGAGTGACCTAGCCAAAACCTAAAGCAGTGAGCTTTAGTGCTTAGGTGCATCGACACATTGTTGGTCGCATGCTCCTTGAATTAACCTGTGGTGGTGAACCGAGTAAAAATCAGCATCTCTTGGTTGCTTGTTTATATTTTGCACAACACAATCTGAAAAGGGAGTAAAGCAATCATTGATTATATCAGGTATAAACTGGTCAAGTTATCAGATCAACAAAAGAGCAAAATAAAAGACCCTATTTAAGAGGTCAAGATCTGTTCGGGCACTGAGAAGAAGAGGAGAAAAGTGTTTAAATTGAAACGGTTTACATATCTTGCCCCCCCACCCCCAGGGAATCTCACCTAAACCCCTTGACGGACAACACTTAACATGAAGGGAAAAAAGAAAAATGATTCAAACATGTTTTCTCCTAATTAAAATAGTGCTTTTCATTATAAGAATAAATAGTAAATAAAACCATCTTTGTTTTTGTTTATTTTTTTAATTTGCTAATTATGTGATTATAAAGGATAAAATGGTGGAATAAAAACAATCAAATTTTGAAATTGAACTCAGATATGCTCTGCATTGCAAGGGAAGGGAAGTTGAAAAAATGACTAAAAAATATCGCCTGGTCACCTGTGATAAACAGGTAAAAAATTAGTTTAGCTTACATTTAAAAATTTAAATACAATCACTCAAAAAATAATCGGGAAAAAATCCTCCACTACAATAAAAGTAAAGTACTGGAGGATCCAGTAAAATTTTAAAGTGTTAAAACACTTGTGCAAGCCTTGTCAAAGAATAATCGAATTTGATTTATTTTTTGTCAAATCAAGTTCAAGTTCAAGCTATTTGAGATCTATCACTCTGACGAGGCACTAAAATTTAGATTGCATTAAACTTGAGTGATTGGTTTCAGAATGCATATCTGTAGATGGCATCGGCAACCCCATCTTCATCATTGCTGTCGCCGATCACATTCGCAGCAGCTTTGGCCTTCTCTGATCCATTACTAAGTGCAACCCCTAAAGAAGCCATCTCCAGCATTTCAATATCGTTTTCCCCATCCCCGATGGCCATCACCTGATAATCATTTTCATCAGCTCAAAAAACACAAACAAACAAGCCCTTAACATCAATAACCATTTTTGCAAACCTCATTTGCAGTGACACCCAAATGATCAAGCAACACCTGCACTCCATGCCCTTTTGAGGTTCCGTGAGGAACAATTTCAAGCATCTCTGGTACTGCTTGGATCACTGCACCACGCTCCCCCACTGCTTCGGACCAGTACAGCCTCAAATCAGTCGCCGATGCCTCCGCCGTCTCTAAAAATATCACCTTCTAAATGTAAAGAATTAGTAAAATAATGAAATGCAGAGTATATTTCTGTGAGTTCAACCTCTAACCTGGACTTCAGAAACGGCAAGCAGCTGCTCAGTTGAAGGCACGATTTCTGCCTGCAAAGAAAACCAGTTTGCATTAAATGTAATCAAGAATTATCATCACTATGTATGTATGTATTTTGTGGACCTTTGGCTCATGATACATGGTATGAAGTGAGTCAACATGAGGGTGATCAAACAGAGTCAAGCAACGATCCTCACTGAAAACAACAACAGGGACTTTATGCTCCAGAGAATAGACAAGTGCCTGCAATTTTCAGAAATATTTCCTGAAGAAATTCAAGTGACACAGTGGCATGCATTCTTCACCAAATATTTCACAACTAAAATCTTTTTGCGTGCAGGGATCACACTCAGAAAGCTCGGGGGGGGGGGGGGGGGCAACGCCAATTAAAAACTGCTTAGAGCACTTATCGCTTATGATAAGCAGTTTGACAAAATATGCCTGTTTCTGAAAAAACACCCCACACCTGTATTCCAGCTTAAAATAAGCAGTAGAAAAACACTTTTTCAACAATCTGGAAACACTTGAGCAGAAACACATGTCGTATAGTTGCTCTGTTTCTGGAAAAACAACTTAGAAGTGGGGAAAAAAACACTACCAATACTTCTTTAAAGCTATTTATAGCTCTTATCATTTACGATAAGCAGTTCAAAAAAATAAGTGGTGTTCGTTAAATTTCAGAAAAATCGCTCACACTAAAATTCTAGAATAAAAACCACATGAATGGGTGACTAAAAAACACTTTTTCAAAACAGAAGCATTTATCACAGGTGATATGATATAAGCAGTTTTTCCCATAAGTATTGTCAACTGAACACTAGTATGATAAGTGATTTTGAGCAAGACTTTCCATATAGCGTATTTAAAAAAAATGTTTTTATGCCACCTATTAAAGTGATTTTACTCTGAAATTTAAATGTAAGTATTTTCTCATAAACATATTAAACACCACTTTTTTTTTCAAATATTTGGCAAGTGTTGTGAACAGTTTTCAATAAGCGTTGTCAAATGAAACCCTAAGGGTAGAGAACCCATAAACCGTGCCATCTAAAGTGAGGTCGGAGGCTTTATTTATAGAGAAACCAATACAAGACATGAGAGGGAGATTTGAAATTTAAAATACATGGGATAAGGTTGACCCATTCAAATCTAACCTACACCACCACCACCAAAACAAGTCTTAAACCCAATTAAATGGGGTCAGCTACATGGAACAAACATCGTCAATTAACTTTATTGAAGACTATATTTCCATTAAAATCATTTAGAGCAAAGATCAACATGAATGATTTGTTTAAAGGTCATCCTTAGTATTCTTCTAACATGTCCAAACCAACTTAATCTAGTCTCAGTCATCTTCTCATCAATTGGAGTCACTCCAATTTTATCTCAAACACATTAAATTTTAATCTCATCCATTTTAGTAAGTCCACAAGTCCATCTTAACATTTTCATTTTTGCTACCCTTATTTTTTGTTCAAGATGTCCTGTTAAAGGTCAATAATCACTACCATATAGAATAGCTGGTCAAATGACTGTTCTATAAAATTTACCCTTCAATTTCAATGGAATTTTACGATCACAAAGCACCCAGAAATTTTTTTCCATTTCATCCATCCAGTTTAAATCCTAGGGGAGACATCTGCAACAATATCATCATCACATTGCAAAAATTAGTCTAAATATCGAAGAAAATCAACTTTTGAAATAACATGGTCTCTCAATCTCACATCCATAATATTACCAAACAATACTTTGCAAAAACAACACTCCATGTATTTTGTCTTATCCCTACTAAGGCAGAAGCCATTCGATTTTAAACACTCTCAAAAACTTTTGATAACCTCGTTGGATTATGCAAAGAGAACTATATCATCCACAAAAAGCATGTAAAGACTAAAATAAAAAAGAACAACCCCATATGTGTCGCCCTCTTGTTTTTGCTTTCGACTCCTCCGTGAGAACTCCTCATGATAGAAATGATTGAGAAAAAAATGTTTCTATTGAAGAAAAGATGACCGTCGAAAAACTCTCATGATGATGACAACCATCGCCTAAAGATGTTGGATGAAACAACAACCGATGAACGGCCTCAAAACGACTGGGTGATACAAAACCCGAAAAGCGAACCCAAAAGGCCGGGTGGAACGACACCCGAATAGCGGACCCAAAAGGACAAGTGAAACGGCGTCTAAATAGCAGACCCAAAAGGCCGGGTGAAATAGCGCCCGAATAAGGGATCCAAAAAGGTCGGGTGGAACGGCGCCCGCATAGCGAACCCAAAAGTTCGGATGAAATTGCCCTCGAATATCGGACCCAAAAAGGGGCATTTTTGATGTAGGACTGGTTACCCTAACATTTAACAATCAGTTGTTGCGACCATCCGTACGCATCAAAGGTATTCCATTGACGTGAACATTTGTATGCATTAGAGGTTCTCCATTTCTCCAACTCATTACTCATTACTACTTAGTTATATACTGGTTTGAGGATTGCTATGTTTTAAAACCATATGGCTAGGTGCTATAGAGTTTATCGTCATCTAGGAAGGCGGTAGGTTTTTATGGTGTCAGGATCGAGCCCATGAAGGGGCTTCCTACGTATCCTTACGAAAGAAATCAGAACTCACTTAGTTTGGTGCCACTTAAAGGGACACGTCGTACCATTTAAAGTCGTGTGACAAGGACTGGTCCATACAGTTTTAACGTCATGCAGTAAGAACGACCAAAAAAAAAGATGCTCGACAATGATTGGTGTGGGGGTTTACGCATGAGCGGCCCGTTTTGGTAAGCCTCAAAGGGAATATGGAAGGGAATATGGAAGGGAATATGGCTCTGTGAAGACGATCCCCACCGGAAATATGGCCCAATGAGGATGATATAGTGGGACTCAAAAGGAATATAGCCCTCCAAGTGGAGGAATGATGTTATCGGGAACACGGCCTAACAAAAAATGGTCTGTAGGGAATATGGCCGAGATGGACAAGAAGTCCAAACTCACAGGAGTATGGCCAAGAGAGGGAAGGACGTGAATGATCCCACAAGAAGTATAGCCTCACAAGGATGAATGGTTAATGATGTTGGGTTTGAACCTCGAGGAGGCGACCTACATACCCTGCTAAGTCGAGAATCAAAGCTCATATAGTTCGAGAGACATAGTTTAAGATCATATGACAGGACCGTGTCATGCAGTTTAATGTCATGTGATAAGAACATACCTACAGGGCACTTTAAATATTGGATATGGGGGGCTCGGTCCTTAGAGAGGCATCCTACATATCCTGTGAAGGCAGGAATCATAGTCCATGGAGTTTCAATGTTGAGTACACCTATGTCGTGAAAGGTACGACAACAGAAGCTTGTACAAGGCTTCACATTGAGGCTAACCTAAGATATTTCATCGGGAATATAGCCCTTTGAAAGAAAGGAAGGTATAGTCAGGACTTACACCTAAGGAGAAGGCACGTGTTGGAGGCGTTTGTACCATGTTAATGCATGATCACTGCAAATTCCTAAGCCCACGTGAGTCATGCTCAATGTGAGAAACAAAAAATAGTAAGAGATCAGACGCATTGCACGAGAGCATAAGATGGGTATGTACGGGGCTTACGCACTGAGGCTGCTTGAGATACTTCATTGGGGGGTGTAGCCTTTTGAAGGGGCCTGTTTCCCCAACACACAGTACCTCGTCGTCAGAAGACCCTTTGTCGTAACGGGGGTTGCTTGCCCGAAGGGCATCTTGAATCTTGAATCAGTTTCACTACAGCCACGGGCAATGGGTTCAGAGAAGCATGAGGTTTGTCTCCTCGCCGAACTAGTTGGCTCAGTACATCAGCTGGGTAAGATCCCATCCAGGCTTGGGCATGATCCCGAGACAGGTGAATAGGAGCATCGGCGGGTAGCGGGACGATTTTCGCGTTAATGTCTGTTGCGGAAACACCAAGAGTCGCAGCGACAGAACAGGTTTGTAGATGAAGAAAAGATAGAATAAAATAACGAGAAAAGAATGAGAAGATCTCACAGGACACAACGATTTACATGGTACGGGAATAATCCCTACGTCCACGAAGATGCAGAATTTCACTATGATTCGAGAACACAAATACAGAGAGAATATCAGAGTTTCACAGCACAAAAACCCTAACCCAAAATAAACTAATAAAGAAGACAATGCACTATTCCACCAACCGCACAATAAGTTCGCTGTGCTACAGTGCCGCAGTCACCTAAGTCCAAACTGTTACAACGGCCGATGGCTAAAAGTCCGCACTGCTACAGTGTTGTGACTGCCCAAGTCCAAGCTGCTACAGTGGTCGATGGATGGAAGTCTGCAAAGCTACAGTAGCATTGCCTCCAAAGTTCAAGCTGATACAGTAACCATGTCAAAGTTTGCATTGATACAGTACCCCAGAATTTGGGTCGGGGGCCTTTGAACCCCGGACCCCAAAAAGCAAGAGCGTCTTGCCCCCTGCAACCCCCAACAAGCTTACCGCAAAGCTCGACCCGTGAGAGTTGCAGTCTGGGGTTCAATGTGGACCGCAAGCATTTAGCCCAACATCATCCAAACAGATCGGGCTACAACAATCCAACAGTATCACCACGCGTCAGCATCAGCCAAAATAACGAATGAGTCCAGGGTGTCATTCGCCTCACGCCGGCAAAGGGCAAGGAAGAAATGTTATGGGTACAGCGAAACTGACGAACAAATCTGTAAGGGACATATGGCTCGCAAAAGACTAATTCATCCAAGTGAGATTTTGTATGACCTCTCGTTGAGGGAACAATTGTCATCGTCAACATTCAACCTAAAAGGTGTGGTGTGTTGGATTAGTGTAACCCAATCCGTTTGGATGATGTTGGGCCAAATGCTAGCGTCCTGTACCAAGCCACAACTCGCGCGGGTCAAGCTTCGCAGTGAGGCCGTTGGGGGTTGCAGGGGGCAATGTGCCCCTATTCTGGTTGCACAAGCCTTGTGAAAGAGCCCGAGATCCGTTGTCGAGTGTTATACCGAAAGGTCTGGTTGGAATAACTGTCACATTTGCAATTTTTGCTAACCGCCTGGAGATGAAATTATGGCTGGCTCCGTTGTCCACTAAAATAAGCACTGGTACCCCTGTTATTTCCCCGGCTAACATCATCGAATCGGCCCCCACTCCACCCATGTTTCGTAGCTCTACCAGCTCCCCTTGCTGGTCGGTTGGCAACTCGCCTAGAACTTCTTTGCTGGTCGGTTGGCAACTCGCCTAGAACTTCTTTCTCAGCCACTATTTCCCCCTCGGCTGCCTTTGCCACATCCTTTCTTTCCTGCTGCTCCTCAGGAGCCTCAAACTCCTAGACCAACAGCCGCAAATGTTTATCAAGGCATTTATGCATGGATCTAAATGGTTGGCCACATCAAAAACACAGTCCCTTTGGCTTTCGTTCTTCCCGTTCTTACCGACCAAGTGCTCTCACCCCTCCCCATTAGTCATCTCCCACGGCCTTCCGTAATTCATCGTCACGGCAGTTTCGATCAATGATTGGTCGGGGTACCGAAAAATTTGTCGTAACTCCGGGATTCCGAGAGACGGGAGATACAATTGGGCGAGTACGTGTACCTCAAAGCACTCCTTCACTAACCAATTCCCTTTCAACTTTCCTTTCTAGGATTATCATTTGAAATTTGTTTGATGGTTCATGCGTTGAAACTCGATTCTCTATTTCAGGACGCAATCCACCCATAAAAAGGCTCATGTACCGTGGTTCCAGGAAGTTGGGCAGCCTTAAGGCAATCGGCTCGAATTCCTCAATGTATTCATCCACTGAACCTGTCTGCTTCAGATTCTTCAGAAATCTTAGCGAGTCTCCGCCGGTGTTCCTGCCAAACTGGTCCGAAAAAGCAGGCTTGAAATGGCTCCAAGAAGCTCCCGAAGTTACACTGTTCCATGACAGGAACCAATACAACGCAGTGCCTTCCATACAAATTTGTACGTGATGTAATCTCATATCTTCAGGAGTTCGATTTATAAGTAGGTATCAGCTTTAGTGATCCATCCAAAAGGGTCATCACCAGCGAAATTGGGTAATTTTATCCTCTGTGTCACAGAACGCAGCGCCTCAGATTGGTCAGCTACCTCCATAACTGGAATTTTTCCAAGGCGTTCGACGTACTCCCAGCCGGTTGTCATGTCCATCGCGCTACCGCTCTGTTTTCCAACTTCTGAACTGCGCTCGATATGCAACTTTATCCCTCTTAGTTTCTCCATAGTCTGCTCTTCCAGATTCCAAACCCGCAGCATTAATCGTTCCTCTGTTTGCTGCACCTCATTCCAAGCTACTCGCAAACTCTCATCCTGCCCGCTCATCATTTTTTCCATATTCTCTTGTATAGACGTCATGGCAATTCTTATACCCTCCATGAATGATTCGATAGAGGCTACTCGGTGCTCCATTCGAGTTTGCATGCAACTCGATACAATCTACCCAGTTCTGAAGAGAAATTGCAACGCTGGCTCCCAACATGTTCTTCCTCTATTCTGAAACCTCAGCCCGCTTTCCCCAGCGGAGTCGCCAAAGATATTACGAGTCTGGTGTGTGTGTGCTCCGAAATTAACAAAACAGGAGCTGAAAAGAGAGAATTGTAATGTCTCAGAATTTCCATGTATTTTTTTTTAATTATATGTAATTATTTCGACACCGTACGTTTCGACGACACGTGATTCCGAGACCCGGTGAGCCCGGAACGAATTTTTGAACTTTTTTTAAGGTACGTTCAGTAAACGTGCGAGCCGGATTTTCTATATTTTGAACCGGTGTTCGGATTTGAAATCCGAAGACACCGTTGAACTCGCAGTACCGGGATTCGCTTAGGTGAAATTTAAGTTCGACAGGCAATGGATGGACGGAAAAGTTAATTTTCTGACTTTAAAAAAAAATAATAAAATAACTTTTCGGAAGTTATTTTATTTTTCACACCGTTGAGCGGCGGCCGGCAACGCAGCGATGCAACAACGAAAATCGTTAATGGAGGGTCATTAATGGTTCGTTTGTAACCGCGACGTTGTTATCTTAATGGTTCGTTAATGGCTCATTAAATGTGGGTCATTAATGAGCGTTATTAATGAGCGCAACGTCACTACACATGTTTCTATTATTAATCAATCGTGACAAAGTTTGGAGATTAACAAACGCAGGAAATCTCTGACAAACCGTCGGCGGCATCCCTCTCCAACGAATAACGAAGAACGAACCGACGAACGTTGGAGGATCAGATCCAGAGATCGACAAGCAGCGAAGAACGCCAACGATCACAGATCGACGACGACGGAGAACTCTTCCTACGTCCTCAGCGAATCAAACGTATCCAGGTAGGGGTTTATGCGTTCTTTGTAATTGATAATTCTTTCCTCGTTCTTGAAATTAACAACGAACGGGGATCAACCAACTAACGGGTTGATCCGCGATCCGTTCGTTTTTGCGAGAGGTTTTGATGCGGGGATTTGAATTTGGATTTTACTTTTGTTGTGTGGTTAATACTTCCCCCCATGCTTAAACTCTAACTCAGAGGACGCGGGCCGACACGAACAAGGCCCGGACCCTCCGCCATAGTTGTTTATTGTGCGTTCTTTAAGGCCGAATGTTCAAGTTGTCAACAACGCGGTTCTGGAGACTTCGCAGTAAAGAAGGCGTCCTACGAAGGTCGTAGGCGCAAGCGGCTCAAGAAACGAACCACCGGAGTAGCTCTGGTGGCCCCCAGGAGTCGTCGGCGCCGACAACCGCGGGCAGAGAAAGGCGGCGCGCTCGTCAGCGCGCGGCGATGGCAGAGGGCTGCAGCAGCATCGAGACGGTAGCCCGCGTCCAGGCTGCCCGAGCAAATGGCGAAGGCCGCGGTCTCTCGATCGCGGCGTTGGAGATCCGCAGCGCCACGCCGGCGCCGCGTTGAACTAGTCAACCCGCGGACTCGGTCCACGAGTGACGTGGCTAGCGCGGCCGCTCGGTTGCGTCGGAGACAGCGTGCAGCGCGGCACACGGCAGGCCGCGTTCGCGCGACAGCGTCAGCTGAGGAACTGGACACGTCTCCCAGTCGCGTCACAACCAAGCCGAAGGCCGGTCCGCCTCTGGCGGACCTGGCAAACTCGCGGGCCGGACCAACAGCCCAACAAGTCGGGCACAAGCAGGACCGGGTCGGGTCGGTCCGGACCCAGACCCCACCAGCCCCCGTTTCACTAAAACGCCCGTATCTCTCGAACCAGATGTCCGATTGACGCGCCGTCAGTGGCGTTGGGACCCTTGCGACGGGACGGTCCTTCTGAGATACTCCACTTGAGTTTTAGCGGAAGTTTGAGTACGACCGGTCGGATCTGACTCGAATCCAACCGAGCCCTTTTTACTAAAAAACCTATAACTTACAAACCGGACGTCTCATCGACGCATCGTCTGTTGCGTTGGGACCCTTACGACGAGACGGTCCTTTGCGGTTACTCTATGTGGGACTTCGTGGTGGTTGAGGTACGGCCGATGGCTTGAGGAGCGGATCCACCCAGAATCAAACGTGCTAAGTGCGAGAATCCAGTGGCTGGTTGTGACGTGAAAAATGAATAGTGATCTTGTGTGGGTCAGCACCTAGCGATCATTTGTGGATCATCACCTAGCGATCTTGTGTGGGCAGCACTTAGCGACCTTGTGTGGATCAGCAGCAGAGCCTCTCGACAGAATAGGATGATCTAGCTTTACGACTAATCACATTTACTTTTGTACTTAAGTTATACCTGGTGTGAGCTGCGTCTTTTACTTTGTGTTATGTGTTTGAGATCTTGCTTGGTGGTATTACCTTTGTGGTGTTTTCCTTCGTAGATTACTAAGAGACCTTCGGAGGTCTGGTGGTCCCTACTGAGTATTGTTATACTCACCCCTGCACGAGTTTTGCCCGCACCTGTTGTGTCGTGTACAGACAACGGACAACTTTGATTGAGACTTTGAAGATCCAGGACCAAACGGTGCTCGGAGGTGAATCGATAGACGTGGTGTGCGGCACTGACATCCGACAGAGAGTTGTACCTACCCTTCAGGTATGATTCTTGGCGGATGACCTCCGAAGCTTGTATTCTTTTGCTGTACTTTCCTTTCAGTTGGACTTGTATTCTGGCCCATTTACTTTCAGTTTACACATTTTACTCGCAATAGTGATATTTTTGTGGTGGTTGTACTGTTTTCTTTCCTTTGTGATTCGCTTTGTGCGGTATACCCTGTCTGTGTGTGTACAGGTTTAAAGGCAATACCTTCCCTTTCTGAGATATGTCTTTCCGGTACTAGTCATCAGCCCCTGACTTATGAAAGGCGGGTTTGAGGTAGTCATGGCACGGGTTCTGAGGGACGGGTCGTGACAAAGTGATGTCAGAGGGCGGCCGACGTATCCGTACACCAGGACCCTGGATTCTGTTTTCCGACTCGGTACACGAATACACTGGTTGCATTGTTTTGGGAATGTTTTTCTCTAGATCTCTTTTGAGTCAGCTCACCAGGTATAACTTATTGACCATGGCGCATCTGTTTCTCTATAAGATGCCTCCACGAAGACAGTCAGTCATGATTCCAGTGAGAGATCACGACGATGCTCCACCGAGCGATGAGGCATCGGTGCAGGGATCACTTACAGCGATAGCACCTTCGGGTGGTGTACCAGCACTACCACCACCCGGAGAGCAGCAGTTGCTACCAGCCCCACCAGCAGACAGTGCACGCCGACTGAGCGCGCTGCACGAGTTCCAGAGACAGAGGCCTCCGAGGTTTCGAGGCGAGACAGATCCTCAGGCAGCTGAGGATTGGCCGAAGGCAGTTACTCGGGTTTTTCGCCTAGTAGAGACACCTACAGACCATATGGTAGTTCCAACCGCGGGCCTTTTTCAAGGCACGACAGGAAGGTGGTGGAGTTTGATGCTCCAGACACGAGGAGGCGACCCTTGTCTGGTCGGACATCGAGAGCCTCTTCAGAGCGGAGTTCGTATCAGCGACACAACGCACAGTGCGTATTCAGGAGTTATTGCACCTACAGCAGGGCAACCTGACTGTGGCCCAGTACTCAGCGAGGTTTATCGACCTCTCTCGTTGCTCCACCGACATGGTACGGGACCCTTTCTTCAGGGCCTGAACCCTTGAGCAGGGACTCCGACGGGAGATTAGGGCGTCAATGATTTCGCCCAACATCCCGACGCAGGTTGGAGTGCTAGAGCGAACCCTACTGGTGGAGAGCTTCCTAGCGGAGCAGGCACCAACGGTGAGAGCCACCACCGGACGAGAGGTGGCCGAGTCGTCTGCAGCAGGCAGTAGGCAGACAACGCAGCGGCCCAAACGGGTCAGACCTTCCGGAGGACGACCCCAGAGCGCAGGGTCTAAGATGCGGAGCTCGCGAGGTAGAGAAGGTCATCTGAGGGCTAGAATTTGTTACTCTTGCAGCGGACAAGGGGCACATGGCTCGTGATTGTCCGACTCCCCACACGGATGACCAGCAGGCGGTCGAGGGACCGCTGAGACAGCAAAAGAGATTCGAGCGAGGAGGTCCGCAAGACGGCGAACGTGGCAGGAGAGCAGGCCGAGCGGCAGGCGGTGGACGACGGTTCGAGGTACTACCACCACCACCCCCAGGAGGTCCACCACGAGCTCCGGGAGCAAGTGGACAGGGACAGAGCCAGCTTCAGGCGATGGAGGCCTACGACCACAGCGCTCCAGAGATGATTAAAGCTACGATCTGTGTCTATTCCACCTTAGCTACAGTTCTTATAGACACAGGTTTCAGTCACTCTTTCCTTGCCACGGAGCTCGTTCGAGGCTCAGAGATTCTGGTGGAGTCGTTATCTCGATCCTTACGATTAGAGACTCCTACGGAAGGGGATTCGACGATTACACACTGGTGCCGGCAATGTAAGCTTACTCTAGGAGGCGAGAGTTTTGGCTAGAATCTCCTAGTAGCAGCGTCGAAGCCTTACGACGTCATCTTGGGTATGGACTGGTTATTCACATTCCATGCTCAGATCGACTGTTTTAGGTGCAAAGTGCGATGTGTCCGTGATGATGGGACCAGGTTTTCCTTCACCGGCGAGAAGGGAACCTTTGCAACACAGGATGGACTTTCACGGAGAGGGTGCAGTCGATCGCTCACCAGCTAGCTAGCCTCACCCTCGGTACGGTGGACAAGGGGAGTCCGAGCTTTCCTGTAGTGGTGGACGAGTATGAGGATGTCTTTCCAGAAGGTGTCCCAAGACTACCTCCTCGCAGAGAGGCAGACTCCTGCATTGACTTGTACCCAGCAACAGCACCGATATCTACACCTGCATATCGGATGGCTTCTGCAGAGCTTCGTGAATTGAGGGTACAGTAGGAAGATTTGCAGAGGAAGGGGTTTGTAAGGCCCGGTGTTTCTCCATGGGTAGCCCCGGTGTTGTTTGCCAAGAAGGCAGACGGGAGCTTGAGGCTACGCGTGGATTTCCGGCGCCTGAACCAGATGACCGTGAAGAACAAGTATCCATTGTCGAAGATTGATGACCTCTTCGATCAGCTGAAGCGAGCGAGGTGGTTCTTGAAGATCGACCTCATATCAGGTTATCATCAGCTTCGTGTGCGGGATGAAGACGTACGGAAGACAACCTTTAGATGCCGGTACGACCACTATGAGTTTTTGGTGATGCCTTTCAGCGTGACCAATGTTCCAGCAGTGTTCATGGAACTCATGAACAAGATCTTCCAGTCATACCTCAATCGTTTCGTGGTAGTTTTCATTAATGACATCTTGGTGTACTCAGCGTCAGAGGAGGAGCACGCTACACACCTGCGGATAGTCCTAGACGCATTCCGAGAGCACGAGCTTTATGGTAAGCTCTCGAAGTGCCTGTTCTGGATTCGGGAGGTCCACTTTCTGGGACACGTCATCTCAGAGGCTGGAGTTGCAGTTGATCTGGCGAAGATAGAGGCAGTGATTGCTTTGGAGCCACCCCAGAGCATAAACGAGGTGCAGAGTTTCCAGGGGTTGACTGGGTACTACCGGTACCCGACTTTTCCAAAGTAGAAGCACCCTTGTTAACCTTGACAAAGAAGGGACAACCCTTCATGTGGACGGAGAGGTGCCAGCAGAGTTTCCAGGAGCTGAGGCGGAGACTGACGAGTGCCCTCATCTTGAGACTACCAAAAGAGGGCGTTTGTTATGTAGTCTATTGTGATGCATCAGGGACGGGACTGTGTTGTGTCCGGATGCAGGAACGAGCAGTGATCGCCTGCGGCTCACGACAGTGAAGCAGCATGAGCAGAACTACATGACTCGTGACATAGAGTTAGCAGCAGTGGTCTTTGCCTTGAAGATGTGGCGGCACTACTTGATGGGTGAATGGTTTACCGTCTACTCCGACCACAAGAGTCTCAGATATATCTTCTCACAGAAGAACCTGAACTTGAGACAGCGGCGATGGCTGGAGTTCCTCCAAAATTATGACTTTGAGATAGTCTATACTCCTGTGAAGGAGAACGTGGTGGCAGACGCACTCAGCAGGAGGTATGGTTTGCAACTGCTGAGTGAGGCGACGGAGCAGCTAGCCGCGATCCAGATATCCTTCATGGATAGCAATGGAGCAGCTTACCTCCAGTCTATGACTGTCACTCCCCCACTCTTACAGCGGGTTAGGAAGGCACAACTTGTGTATGTTGACTGCGAAGCCCGATGTGCTCAGATATCCTCAGGACATGCTTCTGATGGATTTTCGATAGGTGGGGAGCACATCATCCTCTTCAGAGGACGCACCTTGGTACCAGGGACGTTGCAGGAGGTGTTGAGAGAGTTCCATACTTCCCTTTTGGCGGTACATCCTATTGTGGCAAAGATGTATCAGGACCTCCGACGTCAATACCGGTGGTCAGGGATGAAGAAAGCGGTGGCAGAGTTCTTTTCTCGATGCCTCACTTGTTAGCAAATGAAGGTCGAGCATCGAGTCCCGACAGGCTTTACACAACCACTTGAGGTACCAGAGTGGAAGTGGGATGGTATCTCTATGGACTTCGTGACGGGGTTACTACGCACGTCCAGAGGCCACGATTCTATCTGGGTGATCGTCGACCGACTCGCCAAGTTGGCTCACTTCATACCCATTCAGGAACAAGAATCAGTAGAGGGCTTGGGACGCTCTACGTCTAGAAGATAGTGCGGCTTCACGGAGTGTCTTCAGCGATCGTCTCGGACTGTGATGCACGCCTTACATCGCGATTGTAGAAGGGGTTGCAGGAGGCGTTCGGGACTCAGTTGCGCTTAAGCACGACTTTTCACTCCAGACGGATGGTCAGACGAAGCTAGGGGTGTCCATGGGTTGGGTCGGGTCGGGTCGGGTTCGACAATTTTTTTGACCCAACCCAAGTAAAAATGGTCGGGTAGAGTCAAGTCAAAGATGTTTTTAAGTTTAAACCCGACTCGACCCGTATCAGATCGGGTTGGGTTGGGTTGGGTTGGGTTGGGTTGGGTTGGGTTGGGTTGGGTCGGGTCGAACGGGTTGTGAAAAAAAAAATCAGTCGTGCCTCCTGATAAAAAAATATCCCACGCCCGCACAGTGCCTTGCCTTCCTCCCACTTCATCTTCCTCACCACGCCACGCACGAACACCCCGCCCAGTGACGAATCGACCCTTCGACTCGGCCTGTTGGCCCACTCTATCTATGTTATTCTAAATGCACAAGCGATCTCAGTGGCGCTGGCGCATCCTCCTTCTCCCTCGTGGTGGTTGTCGGCTTCGGCTTGGTGGATCTCTAGCGAGGGCAGGAATTCTTCTGCAAGGTGGACGCGCTCGATCTCCGGTCAACCACGGAAGATGTGTCTTAGGATTAAGAGAAGAGGGGCAGCCGCGAATCGTCTTTAGTGGAGGAGTTCGACGAACGACACGAAGAGGGGCGGCGGTGTCGATGTTCATCCTCGAATCGGGCACGCTTCAACAGGGGATTTGGGGGTTTGGATTTGGGTTCACCGATGGCAGTGAGCTTCACCGGGCACATAATGGTCGGTGAAGGTGTTTGCAATCAGTTTTCTTCACCAGTGAATCTCGTTGGCCAGCGTTGGGTTCAGGCGGCGCTGCACTTCCCGGCTCGGCGAGCTCTGTTGTATTAACATAACAACTTTGGGATTTTCAGTGCGGTTCACGAAGGTCGGGGTCACCGCCGCCTGGTTTCCGGACATCATGTCGTCGATGCTGCAGATGAGGCCCGCAAAGAAGGATCTGTTGGCTGTGATTTTCATCGTGAATCTCCTCCACTAGCTACTAAACTCCGTAGACGTCCCCTCCCCCCAATTGGGGAGGTGCTAGGGTGAGTCTGGGATCTGAGCCCGAGGATCGTTGATGCTAGAGTAGGAGGCGGGCAGACCACAACCAGTCAGAGTTCCGGTAACAGTTCACTCAGGCGTTTTATCAACTCCACAGTGGTCGACTAGTTGGAGGCGAGGTGGCCAGCGGTGGGGGTGTTGTTGGAGATGGCAGTGGCAAAGATGTTTGTGGTGAGACGTTGGTCGTCGTGAACTTCATCACACAGTGGATCACACATGGGGTAGTCATCGGGTTCATTGGGTCGGATCGGTTCATTTTTACTCCAACCCGTGACCCGACCCAACCCGACCACGGGTCAACCCGAAAGAACCCGACCCCACCCGACCCCACCCGACCCAACCTGGTCAGGTCGAGTGGGTTCGGTCAGGTCGGTTCAGTTCTGGACACCCCTAAACGGAGCAGACCATACAGACCTTGGAGAACATGTTTCGTGCTCGTGTCCTGGATTTTGGTCGCAGTTGGGAGGACCACCTGCCATTGGTGGAGTTTGCATATAACAACAGTTATCACCCCATCATTGGCATTACACCGTTCGAGACCTTGTACGGGCGGCCTTGCAGATCACCCCTATGTTGGACAGACCCAGGGGAGTCGGCACTCATGGGTCAGAAGTTGGTATAGGCTACCACGCTTCGACAGCACGTGATTCCGAGGCCCGGTGAATCCAAAAAAAAATTTTGAACTTTTTTAAGGTACGTTCAGTAAACATGCGAGCGGGATTTTCTATCTTTTGAACTGGTGCTCGGATTTGAAATCTGAGGGCACCGTTGAACTCGCAGCGCCAGGATTCGCTTAGGCGAAGCTTAAGTTCGACCGACAAAGGTCGGACGGAAAAGTGAATTTTTTGACTTTTTTTAAAAAAAATAATAAAATAACTTTTCCAAAGTTATTTTATCTTTCACACCATTGAACGGCGGAAGGCGACGCAGCGGTAAAACGACGAAGATCATTAATGGAGGGTCAATAATGGCTCGTTTGTAACCGCGACGCTGTTATCTTAATGGTTCGTTAATGACTCATTAAATGTGGGTCATTAATGAGCGTCATTAATGAGTGTCATTAATGAGCGCAACGTCGCTACGCATGTTTCTATTATTAATCAAACGTGATGGAGTTTGGGGATTAACAAACGCGGGAAATCTCTGACGAACCGTCGACGGAATCCCTCTCCAACGAAGACCTTGGAGGACATGCTTCGTGCTTGTGTCCTGGATTTTGGTCACAGTAGGGAGGACCACCTGCCACGGGTGGAGTTTGCATACAACAACTACCACTCCACCATTGGCATGGCACCGTTCGAGGCCTTCTACGGGGGTAGCCTTGCAGATCACCCCTATGCTGGACAGACCCAAAGGAGTCGGCACTCATGGGTCCAAAGTTGGTACGGACTACCACGCTTCGACGGCACGTGATTCCGAGGCCCAGTGAGTTCGGAACGGATTTTTGTACTTTTTTTAAAGTACGTTCAGTAAACGTTTGAGCGGTATTTTCTATCTTTTGAACCGGTGCTCGGATTTGAAATTTGAGAGCACCGTTAAACTCACAGCGCCGGGATTCACTTCGGCGAAGCTTAAGTTCGACCGACAAAGATCGGACGGAAAAGTTAATTTTCTGACTTTTTTTAAAGAAAATAATAAAATAACTTTTCCAACGTTATTTTATTTTTCACACCGTTGAGCGGCGGACGACGACGCAGCGGTGCAACGACGAAGATCATTAATGGAGAGTCAATAATGGCTCGTTTTTAACTGCGACGTTGTTATCTTAATGGTTCGTTAATGGCTCATTAAATGTGGGTCATTAATGAGCGTCATTAATGAGCGTCATTAATAAGCGCAACGTCGCTACGCATGTTTCTATTATTAATCAATCGTGATGGAGTTTGGGGATTAACAAACGCGGGAAATCTCTGACAAACCGCCGGTGGAATCCCTCTCCAACAAAAAACGAAGCGACGAACGGCAACGAACGCCAACAATCACGGATCGACGACGACGCGGAACTCTTGCTTCGTCCGCAGCAGATCCAACGAATCCAGGTAGGGGTTTATGCGTTCTTTGTAATTGATAATTCTTTCCTCATTCTTGAACTTAACAACGAACGTGGATCAACCGACTAACGGGTTGGCCCGCGATCTGTTTGTTTTTGCGGGAGGTTCTAATGCGGGGATTTGAATTGGGGTTTTACTTGTGTTGTGCGGTTAATATTTTACCCCATGTTAAAACTCTAACGCGGAGGGCGCGGGCCAAAACGAACAAGGCTCGGACCCTCCGCCATAGTTGTCTATTGTGCGTTCTTCGAGGTTGAATGTTCAAGTTGTTATCAACGCGATTCTGAGAACTTCGCAGTGAAGAAGGCGTCCTACGAAGGCCGTAGGCGCAAGCGGCTCAAGAAACGGACCACCGGAGTAGCTCTGGTGGCCCGCAAAAGGTGTCGCCGCCGGCGGCCGCAGGCAGACGAAGGCGGCGCGCCGCGGCAGCAAAGGGTCACGGCAGACCGAGCCCAGACCGAGCCCAGACCGGTCCGACCCGGTCGGGGGTCAGACCGGACTCGGATCCAACCGGCCCTCGTTTCACTAAAACGCTCGTATCTCTCGAACCGGGCGTTCGATTAACGCGCCGTCAGTGGCGTTGAGATCCTTGCAATGGGGCGGTCCTTCTTAGATACTCCACTGGAGTTTTGGCAGAAGTTGGAGTACGGCCGGGTTGAATCGGACTCGAATCCAACTGGTACTTTTTTACTAAAAAGCCTATAACTTACAGACCGAGCGTCCGATCGACCCGTCGTCTGTTGCGTTGGGACCCTTACGACGAGACGTTCCTTTGGGGTTACTCTATGTGAGACTTCGTGGTGGTTAAGGTATGGTCGATGGCTTGAGGAGCTGATCCTCCCGGAATCAAGCGTGCTCAGTGTGGGAATCCAGTGGCTGGATGTGATTTGAAGAATGAATAGTGATCCTGTGTGGGTCAGCACCTACTCATCTTGTGTGGGTCAGCAACTAGCGATCCTGTGTGGATCAGCACCTAGCTATCCTATGTGGGTCAGCACTTAGCGACCCTGTATGGATCAGCAACAGAACCTCTCAACAGAATAGGATGATCGAGAATTTCAACTAATCACCTTTACTTCTGTACTTAAGTTATACCTGGTGTGAGCTGAGTCTTTTACTTTGTGTTGTGTGTTTGAGATCTTGCTTAGTGGTATTACCTCTGTGGTATTCTCTTTGTGGTGTTTTCCTTCGTAGATTACTAAGAGACCTTCGGGGGTCTCGGGGTCCCTACTGAGTATTGATATACTCACCCTTGTGCAGGCCTCGTCCACACATGTTGTGTCTTGTGCAGACGACGAACACCTTTGACTGGGACTTTGGGGAGCCAGGACTAGACGGTGCTTGAAGGTGGATTGATAGACATGGTGTGCTGTAGTGACATCCGACAAAGAGCTGTACCTACCCTTCAGGTAGGATCCTTGGCAGATAACCTCTGGAGCTTGTACTTCTTTTGTTGTATTTTCCTTTCAGTTTGACTTGTATTCTGGCCCCTTTACTTTCAATTTACACACTTTACTCTCAGTAGTGATACTTTGTGGTGGTTGTACTACTTTCTTTCCTTTGTGGTTTGCTTTGTGCGGTATGCTTTGTCTGTATGTGTACAGGTTTAAAGGTAATGTCTTCCCTTTTTGAAATATGTCTTTTCGGTGCTAGTCACCAGCCCCTGGCCTATGGAAGGCGGGTTGGGGGTAGTCACGACACAGTCCCCGGGGGACGAGTCGTGACAAAAATTGGATTGATATTACTGGTTTTCCATAAGTTACAACTAAAGAGATAGGGGAGATACAACAAGTTGCCAATGAAGAGACCACCTCCAGCATCGCCTGCTGCTGTTGCATGGTGCTTCGGGAGTCAGGCCTTGGCCCCCGCCAATTTTGTTCCAACAGAATGAGAAGGAAAAAATATTATGTCTGTGTAGGCCTAGCCTTCCCACTTATAAACCGACTGAACTAACTGTTGGTCCCCACCCCACTAACAGAATCTCTATTCCCCATTTTACCCCTATGATGGTAAGTGTGCAGAATGGGGGGCGTGAGCGCTGTGGGGAAACACCCCTTGGACCGGACCCCGCAATGCTAACACTGTTTAATTCTCCCCGTCTAGATTTTTTTTCTCGTAAGGATTTCCCTAAGGGACGATGACCCCAGGCCTATCCAAGTCGCCTGCCCCCTGTTGGCTCCCTTGTCCGGGCTCCCCCCCTGCCTGCGCGGCTCCTCCACTACGCCCTGCCTGCACGGCTCTTCCGCGGCACCCCGTCGCCGACACACCCACGCAGAGCCTGGTTCCGGCAATAGACCACTTCTCCCTCCCGTGTGACGGCGCCTCCCTGCGCGATACCTTCCTGAGAGACAGTTCCTCCGACGATCGTCCTCCCGGCTAATCTAGCCCCGCTGGCCACCAGCACCTCCCACGTTGGCACCTCCCGTACGACGGTTGTCGTACAACGATCCCTCCCAGTGCGCCCCTCCATTCGTCACGTCCGCCCCGACCTCTTCCCACGTCAGATCCAAGTTCACGTAGGCCTCTTTGTGGGCTTCGTCCTCCAACCAGCGATCTTCCCTCCCGTCATCGGCCCGCCTGTGCGCCCGCCCCTTCCGCGCGTCTCCTTCCGCCGAAGAAGCCCCTGCACGTCCACCCACTTCAACCTCGAGATCTAACAGCTTGTTCGGTCGCACTATGTCGGCACCTCCGCGTCGGCCCCCCCTGTGCGACGAATCCAGCAGCTCCGGCCCCTACGCGATGATCCTCTGGGGGCCCACTATCCTGCAAGATGGCACCCACTGCGCGTCAGCCCTGCACCCTGTCGGCGCTTCCTATTTTCGTCGCCAGCTACTTGCGCATCGTCGCCTCCAGTGCGAAAGCCCCTCCTGTTGAATCCCAACCTCCCGTCGCCGGCCTCCTCTCGCGGAATCCCCGCCTCCCATCGCCGTGATGCGGAATCGTCGGGAGACACAACGACAGAAAATGGGAAAAACGAAAGAAAGAAAGCAGATGACACAGCGATTTACGTGGTTCGGGAAAAAATCCCTACGTCCACGGGAGAGGCAGAAATTCACTATTTGGGAGCACAAATTACAGAGGGTTTTTTTCAGTGGTGAAACCCTAGCCCGAAATGGGCTACATAAGAAGAAGACGGTCCACTGTTCCGAATAGTAGTTCGCGTTGCAACAGTGATCAGCGGCTCATTTTGTCAAAAGTGCTACAGTGTCTGCCGGCTGGAAGTCAAAAGCGCTACAGTGAAGTTGACCCCGAAGTCCGCACCGCTACTGTGTCTGTCGGTCAGCTCCGCTACAATGGTCAGCATTGCTACAGTGCCGAAAAATTGGCCCAACCAGATCGGGCAACACAAATCCAACACGCCGGCGCCTCATGCGGCTTTTCCGGCGCCCTGTCGACCGGCCTCGCCAGTACGGCTTTCCCGGTCGCTCCGTCGACGGGCACTACCTGTGCGACTTTCCCGATCACTCCGTCAACAAGCCCCACCTGTGCGGCTTTCCCAACGCCCCGACGGTCGGCCCTACCTGTGCGACTTTCCCGGCCCTCCGTCGATCGGCCCCCTTGTGTGGCTTTCTCGGCGCCTCATCGACCGGTCCCGCCAGTGCGGCTTTCCCAACGTCTCCATCGATCGGCCTGCCTGTGTGCGGCTTTCCCGGCACCTCATACACCGGCCCGCCTGTGCGGCTATCCCGACGCCTCATAGACTGGTCCCGCGTAACCCGATTATTCCTGCTGAGGTACGATCCGACTATTTTTGCTGGTGCATCTTCTTTCCGGCTATTCCTGTAGGTTCCACATGATGGGCGCTGGTCTAAAGTTAACACATCTTTTTCAGCGACATCCAACATTTTCATCTCGAGGAGCTGCGATCGCGAATGATTTCTTTTTTTTTTCCGTCTTGTTTTGTAATCAAGCTAGGTATGTCCAGTTTGAGGGGAATGCTAAAGTGTATTTTCTTTGTTTTGCTTTGGTTTGTTTTCTTTAATTATATATTCAGGCTAGGTTACACCTAGCTTGAGGGGGGAGTGTTGGAGTCTGTGTTTGTTTTTTTTAATTATGTGTCCAAGCTAGGTACACATAGCTTGAGGAGGAGTGTTGGAGGATAAGTTGTGTCAAGTCTCACATCGGACTTGACGTATCATGTAACCTCTTTTATTCATTATAAAATAACCCCAAGGCCTCCCTTAGTGAGGCATCTTGGGTATAGGGTTCACCCCTCTTTACCATTCAACAGTTAACATATGTATATAATGAATTTATTGGTTATCAATTAATTAAAAATGAAAATAAAAAATATTTGAAAATAAATGACATGTTTTTATAAAAACGGTTTTTATGCGTGTAATGTGTTTTTATATTAATAAATTAAATTAATCAGTTTTCGTGGGGAGGGGCAGTTCCGATGTAGTCAGGACTTTGGACCTTCAGGTCATGTATTGGGTCTTGTGCCTCTAGGCCTTTGGGTCATGTACTGGGTCTTCTCTGGACCTATGGGTCATGTAAGGGTTTCCTCTCAGCCCAGCTAAAAAGGGGGGATTGTCCAAAAATAAATAAAAAACCCGAAGACCTTCAGGTCGGGTTGACCACCACCATAACCCTTTAAGAGTGAAAAAAATGTTATCGCGGTTAAGGTTAAAATAGGTTAACTAAAGGATTAAACCAAAAGATAAGGTTTAAAAAACCACTTAAAACTGTCCAAACTTTATTAGTTGATGGGATTTCAACCACATCCTACCTTAACTTTGAATCTCTGACCACTTGGAAGCATTTGGCTAGATAACGGCTTATATTTTAATCTTTTAAGAAATTTCAATAGTTCCCCTCCCCCAACTTATAAAAGGGCACTCCTTTTATTTATTTACTCCGCTTTCAGTCTTTTATCTCGACTAGCCTCTGCCAAATAATCTTATAAACGTTCTTAGTCACATTCTAGAGGTGTTTGTCTTTCCAAAAGACCAACTCTATGATCCTTAAGAGGATATCTAAATGAGTTCTTTCAAAGAAGAGGCAATCGCTTTAACCAATCACTTTCTTTTTACTTATTCTTTTACCTCATCTAAATCTGTGTTATTTATCATAAAATAATAACTTCAGTATCCTCAATATGCTGAAATGTTATTATGATTATAAAACCACCATTATCCACCCTTTTTCTCATCAAATGGAAAGTAAAAGTATCGTTCAGACATATGTACGGCTTACCGTCTTCATGTAGCGATACAATTCATTATTTATCACCATCTTTTATGGATTGGTATTATAATGGGTTTAATGTTTATGTATTGTGACATAATTATGCTTCTGGAATGATAATATCATATCTATCTACTTATCTTTCAATCCGTTGGAAAACGATAACATCTCGTGCGTATGTGTGAACTACCACCTCCATGAACCGATATTATTTGTTTTACGTTTCCGTTTTAATTGGATGGTAATAAAGATGGATTTAATGAATATATATGATATATATGATATAATGATGATTATGGAAAAATGAATTATTATTTATTTTTCTTTTGTTTCATCTGCCAAAAAATAAAAACAGCGTTCATGCGTACGTACAGTCTACTGTCTCCATGAACAGTGTAATTCATTTTTTTTAGCTCTACCTTTTATGAATGACTATATATATATATATATATATATAATAAAATATGTATGATATTAATATCACGGTTAACATTCTGAAGATGATAGAACCATGATCAATGTATAAAAACCAAAACTGCCAAACCCGAACATGCATGAGAAACAAATCAGTTATCACCCGAAACAGTAATTTTAATAAAAAATTGTTAATAAACGGATGATAAGATGCAATAGCAAATCATTTAAGGTGTGATATATATGAGTATGGTTCTGGATTACATGTATAATAAATCTATATTTATTATACAGGAGTTTCAAACGTGTACGAAGAAAGACGAGATTGAGGTAGGGGTTTTATGTTACAATCTCATTATTTATCAGAATTGTTTATTATTAAGTTTTCAATGATGAAATCTTATGATCTAGCTCTCAATAAACTCATGACTTATCTTTTCATCTGATTATTTATAGAGAATAAATATTTTCCTTTGATTTTCCTCACTAAAGAGACCAAAAGAACATTTTTAAGGAAAACCGATTTATTTCTCTCTTCGATTGAAAAACCATTTTCTTTCATACCTATGTTTTCTAAAAATATTTTCAATAATGTTTTTAATATTCTCCTATGATTGTTTAAAGTCATTTTTACCCATGATTGACATTTTACAAAATTATTTAAAAAGAATCTTAATGTTATTTTCCGAACGAGGTACTTTTTGACATTTTTTACAAAAATATACACGGAATGTTTTCTTTTAACTTAGACATCATGAACTGAATTTTTTGCCGTCATGACCACTCAATGCTTTGAATATTTCTTTTTTCAAGGTTCTTGTCAAAGAAAATGTTTTCCTTATTATTTGAGAAATTTTTAGATTTTAAATAAGTGATTTCAAAGAGAAAAGAGTACTTTGCTCAGGAAATGTTTTAAGTGATCTTTTAAATGCACTATTCATCTAAGATAACATCCATTGATGTTATTTAAGTTTTATTGGAGATATGATTCAATGATACCATCCTTATTTTTTCCTTGGATGGTTTATGATTATGCTGACAAAATGTTTATGAAACCCTTTTATTTCTCACGGGTTACGCTTTGATGAAATGTTTATGAAACTCATTTCCTTTTCACAGGTTATGATATGATGAATGTTTTATGTTACGGGTGGATCCGGAATTATATAGCTCTCCAATGCATTTGGTAAAGATATATATCTCATTAGATAAATGGGATTGTAATGGAGAGTGAACCCAGTTTGGTATAAGATTTTGTCCACTATGACAGTCTGGAAAATGAACCTTCACTACTACGATGGAATGGGGAATGAACTCAATTCACTATGATAGTTTTGGAAGTGAGCCTTGACTGTTAAGAAAATGATTTTTTATGCTTATGTGTATGCCACAAATTTATGACTAATGTCAATGTTATGCTCTCGTGGTTCATGCTTTTTGATTCTTTTATGATTCAGGTCATATGAACTGTCAAGCTTTATGCCATGACTCAAAATTATGATCTATGATATCCAAAGTATGGTTTTCAAATGTTAAGTTCATTTTTTCATACCCTTATGCTCTCATTATGTCTATATGATCATTGATATCTCTTTTATGTACTCTTACTGAACATCTGAGCCCACTCCTAAGAAGAGTGTTAGTTATAAAGATCATAGTGGGAAATTGTGTTGACCACATATGAATAAGTTGTTTATATATTTAAGTTTCCAAAGGCACAAGACCTATACGATTCTGATGTAGATCGTTATGTTATTTAATAAATATTTATCTAATAAAATGTAATATCTATATATGTAAAGTATGGGTCGCTATACATCGAGTCACGTTGATCGTGCCAATACGTCGGTCTGGCGGTTGGAACAAAAGTATGTATCTGTCCACGTATCATTGTCGGAATATGTCGGCGAAGCTCCTCCATTGCTATCAGGATATACTGGCACATCAGAAGGGTATGCACAGGAATATAGGCCAGCGTGTTTTAGGTCGCCAGGATATGCTAGCAAACGTCTTCGATTAAAGCAGGGGTATATGCTCATTCTTGTCACTCGTTTATCACCAGGATATGCTGATGGGCTTCTTGTGCGAGGGCAGGAATATACGTCCGCCCCCTGCTTGCGGCCGGAATATGTCGGCAGACCTGCTGTGCGCGAGCAAGGATATGAACATGCTCGGTGGGTGTCGTCATTGTATGTTGGCGGACTTGGTAAGGGTGAGTAGGGATATGGGATCGCTCACTAGTTGTTGCCAGAATATGTCAGTGGGCTTCGTCAAGGGAAGCGGGGATATGGGCCCGCTCCCTGTGGTACACCGCTCGCTGCACCTGGAGAGATCTCTTGGGCACTCGAATTTGAGTGTTTGAGGCAACGATTTGCCGGGTGGCGCCCTAGCAGACCGAGGGGTGGTTGTTGCATGGCGCTGCTGACGATGGTTGACAGGAGCCCTCCTAGGCGAAACCTGAATCGCGATGGAGTCGTAGTCGACTTTGCACAAGGAAGGCCACAACAAAGACGGCAATGCTTGTCGACACTGCCAACAGATTCGAGAACCTATCCCCAGAGCGCGATAACCAGCACCTTTCTTAGGAAGGGGGTCAAAGAGTCGACTACGACTCCATCACGGTTCAGGAGTCGTGTCACACCCGGATTTTTATTTTTTATTTTTTGAACCTTTGTTCCGACCTACCTTTTTCACCTTGGTTTTCCTCTCGAATTCCAGGTGTTCTGTGATGTTGTTTTGAGGTGTTCCTTTGTTTAATTTTGGTCGTGTGTTTATTATTTAGTTTCCCCATGAATTTTTAGTGAAAAATAGAGATTTGGGGCTTTAGAGTAGGTGGTGCACGGTTATGGAAAACCGTGCGCCCTTGCCCGGAAAACCGTGCAACCAATTTCATTTTTGGACAGTGGCAACCGCACGATTGTCGCACAGTTTGGCAGACCGTACGAGCTAATAGTGCGGCTTGTTCCTCTTGGACAGTGTGGGGCGCACTGTTTGGTAAACCGTGCGGGCAAACCGTGCGACCTGTCCAAGTCATTAAAAATTTGAAATTATTATTCTACCCTCTCGGGATTTTAGCCCCAAAGTGTCCATTTCTCTCTCTAGTTAGTGCAACCCAAAGGGAGTCACTCCCTTCTTCTCCAAGCCTCCTCTCTTATCCCATGGTATGTATCTAAGGATTTCTTCAAGTTTTAAGGGTGATTTCTCAAGGTAATCTCTTGCTCTCTTCTCCCTCTTCCTCCTTCCATTTTCTCTTGAGTTTCTCTTCTCCCTTGGTCTTGTGGATCTAGGGTTCATGTTTCCCTTGGTTTATGTTGGAGGTTTTGTCTTTTTGGGGTTTCTCTTGGTTGTTCTTACTTCTTGGAACCTTCACGGAGTTGTTTCGGATTGGCGTTATTGAAATGCATGTGATTTGAGGTAAATTTCATTTTGCACTTGTCCTTTAAATTTAAGAATCATTAGTTTCTTGCTTTTCGCACCTTCCTTGGATGTTAATTAGTGATGTATGATTTTTAGAATAATTGTTTGTTGTGCAAAGTGGCGATTTCTTCCTTGTTTTGTGATAAATGGCATTGCTTTGTTAAATGTTGCACGCCAAGTGTTTGATAAAATGTCTGGTTGGCCTTTGTGAGTTATTTGTTATCTTGAAAGCATGGTTTGGCTTTGTAAATGTATTTGTGGCATTTGAAATGATAGTTTGGGTTTCTTAAAAAGGGTCTCCAAGTGGTTTTGAATTTGAAATAGGTGTGTGCTTGGTTTGGAAAAATGGTTTGGCATGTGATGATGGTGTGTGGCCCTTTTGGCATTTTGATGAAAGTGGCTTTGGTTTGAAAACGTGGCGTGAGTTTTTAGATGGAATTTTCTAAATGGTTAATGATGTGTTTGCACCTTCATGAAAAGGTGGATTTGGTTCTTTGAAAATAGGGTGGTTTCTTGAAGGGTGCTTGAGGCCCGTTTGGCACTTTTGTGAAATGTGAAATGTTGAAAACTCTCCTTGGATATCCTCTTGCCTTGTTTATATTGAATGGATGAGATGTCCTCATTGTGGAATTCTCGTAATCCATTTATGTTGAATGGGTGGGACGCTCTCATTGTGGACTCCTCATGATCCATTTACTTTGAGCGGAATTGGGAGATCCTCGATGTGGACCCTTTGAGATCTATTGGTTTTAAGGCAAGAGATTGATCCTTGGGTGACTCGGGGTGATGTTGGTGTGATGCTCGTGTGTGCGATATATGTATATGTGTTGATTGCTTGCTTGGCTTGATTTGCTCACCCCATTTTGAATCTTGACATGAGAACCTAGCATAACTAGCAAAAAAATTTAGAGCGGTTGTTGCACTAGCTTAAGATTTCGCTCTGGCTAGTGGCCCATAGCAGGAGTTATATATTTTGTTTTTTTTTGTTGCTATGGGATAGTGCCCCTCAGTCAGACCAGATAAGGTGCGATCGAGCATGTGGGCGGAATTGATGTCATCAAGTGAGGCATGCCTTCGGGATGAGTCAAGATGTATAGTATGTTCTGGATTATTTCACGAGCTCCTAAGTTCTCCCATGTCTTTCGGCACTTAGTTGTCTGCGGCGGATGATTGAGATGCATTTGTTTGGCTGGCTACTCCTATGTGATATTTTCCATTGCCCTTATTGTATGTTGTGGTTCTGATTTCTTGTATAGTGTGACTTCTTGCTAAAAGTGATGAAATGGTTTCAAGTGTTTATGGAAAATGGTTTTGAAAGTATTTGACACTCTTTTCCCTTTTCTTTTGAATAAAATGTTATCATTCTCCAAAAAAAATGTTTGTTTCCTTCTTGGAAGAGAGTATGGTTTTAAGTGGTAAAAAAACAAATGGACCGTGTTTTGCTTTAAAGGGAAAATATGTGGAAAGACTTTTATATATTGTATTTCAAACCTGAAATTGATGTTACTTTTATTTAAAGTGCATTGGGAATAGATGTGTTCGGACACACCTGCTGAGTTTTAATACTCACGCCGATAGTTCTTTCTTGTTTTTAGCTCTTGGTGTAGGTTTCAACTTGGTTTCGATCGTCGTGGGCGATGGTTGGTTTTGGTATCGGAGAGTGACCTTCAGGGTTACATAGAGATGTCGTGGTCGTCAGGTTCAGTTGGGTTTTGTTTCTCAATTTGTTGTATTTTCAGTTTTTTTTGTAAAATGATGTTCAGTTTCGATATTTATTTATATTGGACTGCTTCGTTTCCACTATTTTATTTATTTTTATTAAGCAAAATCATTCACTCTGTTGATGTCTGACACTAGTTGTCAGCTCGGAAAGATTGGGAACGTCTTTCGAGCCTTGCCACGAACCGACTCGGGTGACCAGTTCGGGGTCGACCCAGGTTAGTTCGTGACAAGTCGCCAATGAGGGCTCCTATCAATCATTGTCATCAGCACCACGCGACTACTGCCCCTCAATCACCTACTGAGGGCACCACCCGACAATCCGCCACCCCGAACACTCAGATTCGGGCGCCCAAAAGATCTCACCAGGCGCAACAAGCGGCGGACCATAGGGAGCAAACCATATCCCTGTTTTCGCTGACGAAGCCCAATGGAATATGCTGGCGGCAACCAGTGAGCAGGCTCATATCACTGCTCACTCATATCAAGTTCGCCAAAATACCACAGTGCCACCACCGAGCAGGCACGTATCCCTGCTCGCGCTTAGCAAATATGCCAATATATTCCGGCAGCAAGCAAGTGGGAAGCGCATATTCTCACCCCCGCACAAGAAGCCCGTCGGTATATCCCGATGGAAAACGGAGGACAGGAGGCCAAGAAATAGGTCCTACCTAGAGATGGGTGGGGCTGAGTGGCGATGATGCAGTAAGAGAGGCGATGCAACCTGGCTAGAAAACGGCACCTAATTGGAGGGGGCTCGCTGGGAGGGCGCTCATAGAAGCAGGGGATGGCATGCCTGCCAGAGATAATCGCACGTTGGGGACAGAGTGTTAGGCCAATGGACTCCAACAATTAGAAAACATTCAAACTGCGTTTTTTATTCACTGAAAAGGAATTCGTATAACGTTTTGTATAGAAAGGTGGAGATACAAAGAGAGTTACATATTGAGATAACATGAGAAAGTCCACCCCCAAGCGCAATATCTTTCAGCAAGGGTGAGGGGAAATGGGAGAATGATCACCTCTCCTTGCGGCTACAACCAAGCAGGACGCTCTACATGCAATTTCCCCGATCACTCTCCCCGAGCTCAGCCTCCAAATTCATAGTCGGTTGCACCCGCAATCAACTAGTTAAAAGATTCTTTCAGCCGCTAACTTCTAGTTTTACCCCTCCTGTAAGTGTGTAATTTCGGAGGTCTGGGCAAAATTACCGGACCAACCTCCCTGGTGCTAACATTTCGCCACTCAAATTCTTCCTTGTCCCCAAAAAAAAAACCAGAAACTGCTCAAGAATAGACGCAGCATCCTCCCATGTAGACTCCTCTTTGGGTTTCCCCTTCCATCTAATGAGCCACATCCCATGCAGATGACCAGGAACTTATTTTATAGCCAAGAGTTCAACCGGTTCAACCAAAGAAGCAGATTCTGTATTTAACAAGATAGGAGGAATTGTCTGCACGGCTGAATCTCCCACTACTCGCTTGAGGTGCGACACATGACACACTGGGAGCAGCAGCGTAGCCTCGGGTAAAGCAAATTTGTAAGCAGTAATCCCAATCCGAGACAAAATTTTGAATGGTCCATAATAACTAGCAGCCAACTTAGGAAATGAACGCCTAGACTTTGAAGTCTGGATTTGAGGCTTCAGTTTAACAGACTCGCCAAGAGAAAACTCCACATCCCCACTTTGTTGGAGAATCTAACCATCAAAAGTTGTGCCCGTCGGAGATTCTGCTGAAGCAATCCTGACATAGTATCTGTAATGACTCGGACCTCTCCGGTCCATTCCTTTGTTGAAATATGGTGTTTGGAGTGTTTTGGGAGGTCAAAGTGACTCATTTCACGAGTTTGCCAAATATCCAGTTTTTCCAACGGTGGATCAGGACCGGTGAGTCAGGAACGGTAAGTGGTGACGGTAGGTTGCGACGGTGACTCACACCGATGACTCGCAACTGTGAGTCGTTGACGGTGACTCGCAACGGTGACTCGCACCGGTGAATCGCGACGGTAGGTCGTCGGCGGTGAGTCGTCCAACGGGGACTAGACCAACAGTGAGTCGTCCAACGGTGGCTCGTCCAACAGTGACTCGTCCAACGGTGAGTCACCCGACGGTGACTCATCCACCAGTAGCTCGTCCAACAATGACTCATCCACCAGTAGCTCATCCACCGGTGACTCACAACGATGACTCATCCAACGGTGATTCATTTCAAACAGTTTGTCAAAATTTCAGTTTTCTCCAGTTTTCCAGTTTGCTGCAGTTTCGCCCCTTTAACGTTATCTTTGACGTAAAACGCATTCAAAACTTTGTTTTAAGGAATTTAAGGCCGATTCAAAGCTCATAACTCCTATCTAATTTTTCCTAAGGGTCGAGGTGCCTTTACTCGGTCAAAACGCGTAATCTTGACCAGATCCACTTTTAATGGCAAATCTAAACCGTATTTAAAACGTTGCTCCGTTTAGATTTTCAAAAGACCGAGATACCTTCCGCCCTTGTTCTTCCTTCTTGTTTTCCTTGGTACGGAACGCCCAAAGTTTTTCCTCCCGTAGGAGTCGTGCGTTGTGTTGTAGCCTTGGATCATGTTCCCCTTGGAGTTTTTTCTGCTGCATGTGCACCCCCTGTTTTGATGCAACCAGTAAGTGTCGATCCATCTTCGATATAAAGTATGTTCTACCTCCATTCTTCTGGGCTCCTCGATCTGTTTCGTCTCGTTTCTCCTTGCCATGTGATGGCATATGATCTCCATGTTTTTAATGGAGCTTTCTCGGTTGTTGGTTGGTGCGGTGGTGTCGCGGCATCCTCGGGTGGATGCAGTCGTTGCGGGAGAGGTGATTGTGATCTGTTGTGTTGGTCGTTCTTGTGCAAAGAACATTGAAACCCTTTTGAGGTAGGTGATTCGTTACTTCTCTATTTTATTTACATACAATCGTAGAGTTAGCATGATTTAGCCAATGAGATCACAATGAAATTGACATAATAAATATTTGAACCGGATTAAAGAATTGGTATCAATTGCTTAGTGATGTTATGGCCTCTTGATTTGCTAAATAGTACGATATATATGTTTTGTTTGTTTAGCATGTCGTTCTTGATGAAAATTGGTAAAAAAACATAAAGCCGGGATTAATTGTAAATTGATTGTCTAAAGGATTAAAGAGGCACGTTAATGAATCCGGTTGTTGTTGTAATTTGATGATAATCAAATTGATGCAGATGTGCATGTTTAACTGAATTGGTTGATGAACCAGAAGCATGTTGATGCCTATTGATTAAAAGTATTAAAGGCGTGTTAAATTAATTTTTTTATTAATTTGTGATAGCTTGAGAAGCTTGTTTCTTAGTTTGCCCGTAGTCAGAACCTGTGATAATGAATTGGTTAATTCAAAATGAAATAAGAACCGATTGTATGAATAAAATATAAGGTCTTTGTAGGGCCTGAGTTGCCCGCTTATTGTAAAGGCCAAGTGCCTTGTGTTTTGGAGTGGTGAGAGCATGTTGTGTGTGAAGGTTGAATGCCTTGTTTAAAGGCTCATTGCTATGTTTGTTCCTACTGCTTGTGATGTGTTCTGGATAAGAGACTTGTGGTTTTGGGGGCAGGGAGGCCCAGATGTGACCTGAGTCTAGGATGGCTGAGCCTGGATGGTTGTTGTTGTATGTGGGGGCACGAAGGCCCAGTGGTTGTGGCAGCAGTTGACGCCTAGAGTGGCGAGATGCATCGGTTTATGCATATAGGTGTCGGGGAGGACACCGAAGGTGATGGAACGGGTTGAAGCTGCGCTTACCCGTTAATATGAAAGTTGGATGCTTGTTGAATCTGTTGTTTGTTTATCTGTTTTACTTTCCTCACTGCTTGAGGCAGCTGGTTTTGCTTACTCGCCTTCCAAAAGAGGCGGAGACGCACGGGGTATGTCATGTGTTTTTCATGTTTAGCTTCTCAAGGATAGATGGGTCTACGCTTCTGCTATAGGTAGCAAAAACTCGACAGGTAGTTCATCTACTCACCGTGTTGAGCCCCTTGTGTTTGGTAGTTTAGAATGTTTTCCTAAAATACCTGAAAATATAGAAATATGGAAAGTGGTAATATTGTTAATAAATAAATAATTGTTTAATCCATGGGGTTGGAGCTTGCTCGGATGCAGTGCTGAGGTTATGTTTCTGAGAAGCCGTGAACTCGGTTTGTTTATGCCTGGAGGGCATAGATCTTGGTTGGAATGATAATGGAATGTGATGTGAGATTGATAACGGTTAATTAATGGTTAAAGAATTCATTAATATAAAATGAAACTGATAAAAAGGGATAAAGTGACTTAATGTAGCGCTTTAAATGGTTGTGTGCTTATAAGATATCTAGTCTTAGCAGTGGCAGTCGGGAGTCCGAGAGACGAGAGGTGCAGTCGAGTCTAAGACTAGGTTATGCCCATAATGTGGTTGTGCGCTATATTATATCATATACTTTTTGTGTTTTTATACGCTACTCCACCCCGTCGGTTAGGGCAACTGACACCCCGGGGATTCTGAGCCTTGGGGGGGTGTTTTCCCCAACATCTCGGTGGGAGGATGGATGGATGACTACCCCCTTTGACCCCGCACTTTTCTCTTGGTAGTTACTTGTGCTGGTATGCACGGCGGTTAGTTTTTCTCATATATGTGTAGAGGACTGTAATGGCTTGTGGTTATTTCACACATATATATTCTAGATATAGTTTCCTATGGACTACTATAGGTGGAACGTGTATAGGTTGTGATGGCTTGAGGATTCTTACTCGGTGTATGGGTTGTAATGGCTTGAGGTATAATACCTGATGTATGATACACGCTATGCGAGAGTTGTGGTGGCTCCCAGAAACTACCTGGTTACTTTTGGCTATGTGAACATGGTGGTTGTGTTGCACGAGGTGCATGTTAGCGCTTCGCCCCGGTATCTTCGGGCTAGCCTAGAGAGATGCTCAGAACGTGTGACGTTGGGGCAAAGCGGCAAACCAGTGGGAAAGTGATAACGGGGTACCCTTAATATTCTTTATTATATAATATGCTCTTGTAAGCGATACTTAGTGAGAGTAGCCATGGTGAGGCTGGAAACTTAGTATACCTGTTTAGGTGACGAGATAGTTTCACTTGTAGTTCACTGTGCTTTAGCATGCTTTCTTTACTTCTGCACGAGAGGCTCCGGGGAGGATCATACTAAGTATACTGTTATACTACTGTTATACTCACCCTACGTTATATAAACTATTTTCAGGTCAGTTGGAATAGATTAGAGATCAGGCTGGTTACTACTAACTTAGGGTTTTGCAGGAGTTGTTTGGGCTTCGTGGTCGTTGTCATTTTATTTTCTTTTGGTACTTGCAGTTTTCTCTTTTAGTTGTAGTAGTTCTTGCATGACATTACATATGTGCACTTGGGTTTCTTTTACTTTGTGGTCTGAGCAGGAGTTGGTTGGTGTCTATCTTATCTCTCTCTTTCGCATGTGTTCTCCAAGAGGGCAATGTCTCTCATTTGTGTGTTTACTATACCCTCGGTACTAGTTGTCAACCCAAGGCCTACTGGAGGCGGGACTCGGGTATCACTATCTCTCTTCTCCCATTGTCGGCCCAGGACGGGTACAATTTGTGGGGAGGGGGTCGTGACAGAGTTGTATCAGAGGTCTAGTTGGGAGATAAGATGAAGTTGGAGTTAGACACGGATGAGGTTGCATGGGTTGGTAGGGCAACGGTGTCAGCTAAATTTAGCAAGAGCTGTAAACAAGAGACCGGCAGAGACACGGGTATTGAGGGCCCCCTATGATCTGATGCACGGACCTTTAAGCTTACGATGGCTACTAAACAAAGTGATGCTGGTTGCAGGGTAGAGGCCTAGGAAAGGATCATACATCATTCTTCTTTGCGTCAGTGTTTGGGTAAACCTTGGGATAGATTAACCTAAAATGAATAAAAGAAAACAATTAATTAAAGTTAAAGTCTTCCATATTCCAGATTTAGGAGCTCAAACTGTTTTTCCTTTTGCAGGTATGGCTCCAGGTCGACGTCCTCGTCAGGTTCGCACAGAATATGTCCAGCAGGTTGCGCCAACAGATCGCTGCAAAGTAGAGGTTGACGACGACGACACTTAGAGGAGGACACTCCAAGAGTTTCAGTGCCAAAGTCTATAGAAGTACGAGGGCTTCGTTTCAGATGCAGTCACGGAAGACTGGTTGGAGGAAGTTGAGATGGCCTTCAGTTCGATTTGTGCTCGAAAAGAGCGTTGGGTATCGTTGGTTGTGATGATGCTGCGTGAGGCAGCGAGACAGTGGTGGTTCTTGTTCCTCAGGGATCGCGAGAAGTCGGCAGTCTCGTGGAAAGAGTTTCAAGACCAGTTCGGAGCTGAGTTTTTTTCTTCAACCACGAAAGTGGCCAGTCGCCAGGAGTTGCTTACTCTTCGACGGAGCGAGAGTTCGGGATCCATTTCAGGAACCTTCTGGGATATGTTACGGACCTGTTGCCAGATGAAGAGACCATGACGAGGCATTTCGATGAGGCTTTGCGTCCAAAGATCCAGCGTCAAGTCACCTCGTTTATGTTGAAGACATATCTCGAGGTGCTGGCAAGAGCAGAGGTCATCAAGAGAACGTTGGCCAGAACCTGATCGTCACGATTCCTCACGAAGCAGAGTTGTGGCCCGGGGTTCCCGATTTTCAGGGCAGAAGAGTTTTCGTTCTCCCGGGGCTAGGTCTCAGCCCTCAATGTCTCGTTTCTCCAAGGGCAGCAGCTCTCAGGCCTATGCTAAGGGATCAAGTGCTTTTTTTCTTATGGAGGTTGAGGTCATCAGCGGCATGAGTGTTCGACCTTTCTGAGCAGTCAGCGTGTGTCAGGTGTTCCGCTCCAGGTTCCTCCGTTGAGGCAGTTCCAGCCAAGGCAGCAGCAGCAGGTTGCACCGGCTTTGGATCAACAGAGAGCAGATGGGGCAGGAAGAGGACAGCCCTGGGACGCTCCGCCTCCTCGGAGAGCAGAGCGCGGCCGTGGAGGTGGTCATCAGTAGGGTCAGAGAGGCTGAGGCCGTGGAGCAGGTCGTGGTCGGCTTCATGCGTTAACGTTGCCAACGCCAGGCGAGCCAAACGTCGTTTGAGCTACCCTTTGCTTGTTTTCTACTTGGTTGCATGTCTTGTTTGATTCAGGAGCGACGCGCTCTTTCATATCACCTGCCCTTATCCATGCCTTTGAACTTGAGGTAGAGAAGCTTCTGGTGCCTTTGGCGTTGACTACGCCAGTTGGAGGTCGACCTGACTTGTTTGAAGTATGTAGAGATTGTGAGCTAGTGCTGGGGCAGCACCGCTCTTGGGGAAATTTCCTATGTTTACGAATACAACCATATGATGTCATCCTCGGCATGAATTGATTATATTCGGTGCAGGCTATCGTGGATTGCTTTCGGAGACAGGTGTTCTTCGATGCTGATGGAGAGCCAGCAGTGCTTGTCGTCGAGCGAGACCCTCGGATGGGTCAGAGGGGTGTTTCTTCCTTGTCATCCTTGATGGTTGAGCTGATATTGAGTTCGTCGGAGGTTCAGCAGTCGGCGTTTCCCAGAGTCGTGAAAGAGTACCATTAAGTTTTTCCAGATGAAGTTGTAGCATTACCTCCTCGACGAGAGATCGAGTTCGAGATCGAGCTACAGTCAGGCGTGTCTCTTATCTCGATGTCTCCGTATAGGATGGCGCCTTCTGAGTTGCGAGAGGTGCGTATACAGCTCGATGGTCTGTTGCAGTGCGGTTTTGTTCAGCCAAGTGTCATTGTGGGGTGCACTAGTTTTGTTCGTGAAGCAGACTGATGGTAGTTTGCGGTTGTGTATCGATTATCGTCGCTTGAACCGAGCGACAGTGAAGAACCGCTATCCTCTTCCGCGGATTGATGATTTATTCGATCAACTGAAGGGTGCAAGTTGGTTCTCCAAGATCGATTTGCAGTCAGGATATCATCAAATACATGTGAAGGATTAGGATATCCCGAAGACTGCTTTCTGTTGTCGTCATGGGCATTGTGAGTTCGTTGTGATGTCGTTCGGTGTGACAAATGCTCCAGTTGTGTTCATGGGGTTGATGAACGCTGTGTTCCGTGAGTTCCTGTATAAGTTCATGGAAGTCTTTATCGACGACATCCTTGTGTACTCCGCATCCGAGGAGGAGAATGCAGAGCATCAGCATGCCGTTTTGGGAGTTCTTCGCCAACAGAAGTTGTTTGGGAAGTTATCGAAGTGTGAGTTTTGGGCTCGAGAAGTCTGTTTCTCGGAGCATGTTGTATCCCAGCAAGGAGTAGTTGTGGATCCATCGAAGAAAGAAGCAGTTGTATCTTAGGCAGCCCCCAAGACAGTGGCAGAAGTGTGAAGTTTCCTTGATCTTGCAAGCTATTACAGGAGGTCCATAGCCGATTTCTCTCGGGTTGCGATTCCTCTAACAGCGTTGACTAGAAAGGATCAGGCGTTCGTGTGAACTAATCAGTGTCAGGCGCTTTCGAGTATCTGAAGGAGAAGTTGGTCAGTGCTCCGGTTCTTTGTCTGCCAGTAGAAGGAGTTCAGTTTGAGGTTTTCTGTGATGTTTCGCGTCTGGGGTTAAGTTGTGTTCTTATGAAGCAGAGATCGGTCGTTTCTTATGGGTCTCGACAGTTACGTCCCCACGAACGCAACTATGTCACCCACGATCTCAAATTGGCGGCAGTGGTGTTTGCCCTGAAGTTGTGGAGACATTACCTCATTAGCGAGCGTTTTGTGGTCTTCACCGATCATAAGAGTTTGAGGGTACGTTTTCTACCAGCGTGACTTAAACTTGAGACAACATCAGTGGATGGAGTTCTTACAGGATTACGACTTCGAAATTTCATATACACCTGGAAAGGGGGATATTATAGCTGATGCGCTGAGCAGGAAGTCGCGTAGTGAAGCAGTGCGTGAATCAAGTGATTCCTGGAGAGTGATGGAAGAACTTTCAGCATTGCACCTAGATATGAAAGAAGTCAGGGGCAAAGGTTGCCTTTTTCAGATGACGGTGCAGTCATCTCTGGTCCGGCAGGTAGAGGAATCCCAGTTGGGGGATCTTGAGGTGGAGGTCTAGAGTTTGACGTCGGGGATCACGTGTTTCGGAAGGACTCTCTGTCGTGGGCAGCGAAGGTTTGGTCATGGGAGTAAGCTTTCTCCCCGGTTTGTTGGGCCTTTCGAAGTGTTGGCTCGTGTTGGAGTCGTGGCGTATCAGGTAGCACTTCCCCCACAGATGAGCCGAATACACGATGTTTTCCATGTGTCGCAGCTCCGTCATTATCTTCATAACGACTCTCACGTCATCGATTGGGGCGAGATCAACGTTGACGAAGATGCGACCTTCGAGGAGCGGCCTGTAGAGATCCAGGACCGCAAGGAGAAGGTGTTGCGCAAGTGTGTTATCCCCTTCGTGTCTTGTAGCGACACGATGACGTGAAGAGTACCTGCAAACGTGAGTCGCAGTTACGCGCTTAGTACCATGAGCTGTTTGATGCTTAGCTCTTCTCTTGAAACGTTCGTTTGGTGGTTGTAGACCCCTTTTCATTTATGAGATGACTTTTTCTTGTTGTTTATTGTTGTTTGCTCTCTTTTGAAAGGTGTCTCCCCGAGAGAGTGTTTAGGAGCTGGTTGTGATTGTTGCGTGGTTTTGCACTTGTTCCTCTAGTGAAGTGGTGAGCTCCTGTGGTGGTGAAAGCTTTGAGAGGTATCTCACGGGATGGTTGTTCAGATGACCCCCTTTTTGTTTCCTCTCTGGGTTGGTTTTGGATTCTCGGGGACGAGAATGTTTTGAGAGGTATCTGATGTAATGGCTCAGACCACTCCGGCTCATTCCTTTGTTGAATTATAGTGTTTGAGGTGTTCTGAAAGGTCAATGTAACTCATTTCAAGAGTTTGCCAAATATCCAGTTTTTCCAACGGTGGGTCAGGGCCAGTGAGTCAGGAACGGTAGGTGTGACGATAGGTCGCGACGGTGAGTTATTTCCAACAGTTAGTCAAAATTTCAGTATTCTCCAGTTTTCCAATTTGATGCAGTTTCGCCCCTTTGACATTATCTTTGACGTAAAACGCATTCAAAGCCTTGTTTTAAGGGATTTAAGGCCGATTCAAAGCCCATAACTCCTATCTAATTTTTCGAAGGGTCGAGGTGCCTTTACTCGATCAAAACGCGTAATCTTGACCAGATCCACTTTTAATGGCAAATCTAAACCGTATTTAAACCGCTGCTCCGTTTAGATTTTCAAAAGACCGAGAAAACTTCTGCCCTTGTTCTTCCTTCTTGTTTTCCTTGGTACGGGACACCCAGAGTTTTTCCTCCCATAGGAGTCATGCGTTGTGTTGTAGCCTTAGATCATGTTCCCCTTGGAGTTTTTCCTGCTGCATGTGCACCCCCTGTTTTGGTGCAACCAGTAAGTGTCGATCCGTCTTCGATATAAGGTAAGTTCTACCTCCGTTCTTTTGGGTTCCTCGATTTGTTTCGTCCCGTTTCTCCTTGCCATGTGATGGCATGTGATCTCTATGTTTTTAATGGAGCTTTCTCGGTTGTTGGTTGGCGCGATGGTGTCACGGCGTCCTAGGGTGGATGCAGTCGTTGC
The DNA here is from genome assembly GCA_963277665.1 of Viscum album. Taxonomy (NCBI): domain Eukaryota; kingdom Viridiplantae; phylum Streptophyta; class Magnoliopsida; order Santalales; family Viscaceae; genus Viscum; species Viscum album. The sequence continues at coordinate 507,995,845 of OY728142.1, read as the reverse complement.
GGGAGAGGTGATCGTGATTCGTTGTGTTGGTCGTTCTCGTGCAAAGAACATTGAAAGCCTTTTGAGATAGGTGATTTGTTACTTCTCTATTTTATTTACATACAATCGTAGAGTTAACATGATTTAGCCCATGAGATCACAATGAAATTGACATAATAAATATTTGAACCGGATTAAAGAATTGGTATCAATTGCTTAGTGATGTTATGGCCTCTTAATTTGCTAGATAGTATGATATCTATGTTTTGCTTGTTTAGCAAGTCGTTCTTGATGAAAATTGGTAAAGAACATAAAGCCGGGATTAATTGTAAATTGATTGTCTAAAGGATTAAAGAGGCGTGTTAATGTATCTGGTTGTTGTAATTTGATGATAATCAAATTGATGCAGATATGCATGTTTAACTGAATTGGTTGATGAACCTGAAGCATGTTGATGTCTGTTGATTAAAAGTATTAAAGGCCTATTAAATTAATTGTTTAATTACTTTTTGATAGCTTGAGAAACTTGTTTCTTAGGTTGCCCGTAGTTGGAACCTGTGATAATGAATTGGTTAATTCAAGATGGAATAAGAACCGGTTGTATGAATAAAATATAATGCATTGGTAGGGCCTGAGTTGCCCGTTTGTTGTAAAGGCCAAGTGTCTTGTGCTTTGGAGCCGTGAGAACTCATTGTGTGTAAAGGCTGAATGCCTTGCTTAAGGGCCGAGAGCTCGTTGCTATGTTTGTTCTTGCTGCTTGTGATGTGCTCTGGATACGAGACTTGTGGTTGAGGGGGCAGAGAGGCTCAGATGTGACGTGAGCTTGGGATGGCTGAGCCTAGATGGTTGTGGTGGTATGTGGGGGCAGGGAGGCCCAGTGGTTGTAGCAGCAGTTGACGACTAGAGTGGTGAGATGCATCGATTTATGCATATGGGTGTCGGGGAGGACACCGGAGGTGATGGAACGAGTTGAAGATGGGCTTACCCGTTGATATCAAAGTTGGATGCTTATTGAATTTGTTTGTTTATCTGATTTTCTTCCCCCACTGCTTGAGGCAGCTGGTTTTGCTTACTCTCCTTTCAAAAAAGGCGAAGATGCGCGGGGTATGTCGCGTGCTTTCCGTGTTTAACTTCTCGGGGATGTATGGGTCTACGCTCCGGCTATAGATGGCAAAGACTCGACGGGTAGCTAATCTACTCACCATGTTGAGCCCCTTGTATTTGGTAGCTTAGAATGTCTTCTTAGAATACCTAGAAATATGGAAATATGGAAAGTGGTAATGTTGTTAATAAATAAATAATTGTTTAACCCACGGGGTTGGAGCTTGCTGGAATGCAGTGTTGAGGTAATGTTTCTGAGAAGCCGTGGACTCGGTTTGCTTATGCCTGGAGGGCATGGACCTTGGTTGGAATGATAATAGAATGTGATGTGGGATTGATGATGATTAATTAATGGTTAAAGAATTAATTAACGTAAAGTGCAATTTATAAAAAGGGATAAAGTTACTTAATGTAGCTCTTTAAATGGTTGTGTGCTTATAGGATATCTAGTCTTAGCAGTGGCAGCGGAAGTCCGAGAGACGTGAGGTGCAGTTGAGTCTAAGACTAGGTTATGCCCATAGTGTCGTTCTGAGCTATATTATATTCTGTACTTTTTGTGTTTCTATACGCTACTTCACCCTGTCGGTAAGGGCAACTAACACCTCGAGAATTCTGAGCTTTGGCAGTGTTTTCCCCAACATCTCGGTGGGAGGATGGATGGCTGACTACCCCTTTGACCCCGCATTCTTCTTTTGGTAGTTACTTGTGCTGGTATGCACAGCGGTTAGTTTTCTCCATATATGTGTATAGAGGGCTGTAATGGCTTGTGGTTATTTCACACATATTTATTCTGCATATAGTTTTCTATGTACTACTATAGGTGTAACGTGTATAGGTTGTGAAGGCTTGAGGATCCTTACACGGTGTATGGACTGTAATGGCTTGAGGTATAATACCTGATGTATGATACACACTATGCGAGCTGTAGTGGCTCCCGGAAACTACCTAATTACTTTTGGCAATGTGGACGTGGTGGTTGTGTTTCACGAGGTGCATGTTGTGGCACTTCGCCCTAGTGTCTTCGGGCTAGCCTTTTGGGAGAGAGATGCCCAGGACGTGCGACGTTGGGACAAAGCAGCAAACCAGTGGGGAAGCGGTAACGGAGTACCCTTGATATTTTTTATTATATAATATGCTCTTGTATGCGATACTTGGTAAGAGTAGTCATGGTGAGCATCCTACTGAGTATACTATTAATAATCATCCTACGTTATATAAAATGTTTTTTAGGTCAGTCGGAGCAGGTTGGAGAAGAGACTGATTACTACTAGCTTGGGGTTTTGCAAGAACTGTTTGGGTTTCGTGGTCGCTGTCGTTTTACTTTCTTTTGGTACTTACAGTTTCTCTTTCAGTTGTAGTAGTTCTTGCATGACATTACATATGTGCACTTCGGTTTCTTTTACTTTGTGGTCTGAGCAGGAGTTGGTTGGTGTCTATCTTATCTCTCTATTTCGCCTGTGTTCACTTAGAGGGCAATTCCTTTCATTTGTTTGTTTACTATACCTTCGGTGCTAGTCACCAACCCGGGGCCTACTAAATGCGGGACTCGGGTGTCACTATCTCTCTTCTCTCATTGTCAGCTCAGGAGGGGTACACTTTGGGGAGGGGGTCGTGATAGTATCTCGCTCCACGAGGGCCTCCGCAACAGAATTCACAAGCGACTTTCCTATGAAACGTGTGACAGTAGGTGATTTCCGGCCATATACCACCTCAAAAGGAGTGAGCTAGGTGGAAGAATGAGTGGTTGTATTTAACAGAACTCTGCCCAAAGAACCTAGCAAGCCCACATGAGAGGACGGTCAGATGCAAAACACCTCAGATATGTTCCCAGCCACCTGTTAACAATATCAGTCTGGCCATCCGTTTGAGGATGGTAAGAAGAGTTTTTCAAAGTTGTGCCTTCAAGTCGAAGGAGTTCTTTCCAAAAATTGCTGACAAATATGGGGTCTTTTATCACTGATAATAGGGTAGGGAATTCCATGCAACCGGACAATGTGTTGCGGAAGAAAAATGGTGGTTGCAATGAAGCGACAGACGATTCACAGAAGAGTAAAAGGAAAAAAAACAAAAGAACGAGAAGAAGATCTTGGGACAGAGTGATTTACGTGGTTCAGGAAATAATTCCTAAGTCCACAGAGAGGCGGAATTTCACTAGTTTCAGGAGCACGAAATACAGAGAGATCTCAAAGTTTCACAAACAGAAACCCTAACCCGAAATGGGCTAATAAAGAAGATGAAGTACTGTGTCACCAACCGCACAAAAAGTTTGCACTGCTACAGTGAACAGTGGTTGGAAGTCCACATCGCTACAGTGTCGCAGCCACCCAAGTCCAAGCTGCTATAGTGGCTGGCGGATGGAAGTCCGCGGAGCTACAGTACCGATGTCTCCAAAATCCGCACGATTACAATGCCCTGTCGATGTCGTCTAGTCAGCTTTGCTACAGTCCGTCATAGTTGCTACTGTACCCCCAAAATTTGGGGCGGGGACCTTCGGCCCCCGGATCCCTGCACCAAGTGCGCGTAGCCCCTTGCAACCCCAACAAGCTCACCCCGGAGTTGCGGCCTGGTGTTCAGTATGGACCGCAAGCATTCGGCTCAACATCATCCAAAACGGATCGGGCTACACCAATCCAACACGATATCCCGCACAAAAACCTCGGCTACCAACTTAGGTGTATACGGATGTCTCAATAGAATGAAATGGGCATACTTGGACAGTCGATCCACCACCAACAACAAGACATCGAACCCTTAGGACTTCAGCAACCCAGAAATAAAGTCCATAGAAATTTGGTCTCACGCCAGTTTCGGAATAAGCAACAGCTGTAATAATCCGACCAACGACATAACTAGATACTTGTGTCGCTGGCACGTTTCACATTCTCAGACATATTAAAAGATGTGTTGTGTCATTCCTTTCCAAAACAAACCAGCAGCCAATCTTTTATATGTTTCGAGGAAACCTGCTGGTCCACCTACAAGAGAAGTATGGTAGTAATGTAGGAACTTGGGAATAAGAATAGACTGACTAGACAAAACTTTCTATGAAAATACAACATCACATTTTTAAAAGTGGACTCGGGTCTAGATCCAGCTTGGTGTCTGAGAAAAGTAATAAGGGTCCTACTGTAACTCTTGCTTGAGGGTATCAACCTCCAACCAGAACGGCTCAGCTACACCTATCCCTAGAATTTTATCAACCACATGCCCCTCCATACCCTCATTGTCAATCTAGATAAAGAGTTTGTTACCTGATTTATTTATAAACCACATCAAAATCTAAACCCAACAATTTCGCTTGCCAATTCTGTTGGTCTTTTGTATAGTAATGTTGACTAAGTAAATGTTTTAGGGCTTTATGATTTGTAAAAACCACAAAATGCTTCCCCAAAGTATTGTCTCCAATGACTCAACCAAAACAAGTGTCATGATCTCTTTTCCATAAACAAATTTAGAAAGGTTGGACACAGCTAAAGCCTTATTGTAATAAGCAACTGGTCATCCAGCCTGCATGAGAACTGCTCCAATTCCCCTTCCTGAAGCATCATATTCAATTATGAAGGGTTTTTGGAAATCTGGCAAGGCCAGTAATGATGCTGAAATCAAACACTTTTTCAGCTCCTCAAACGCAAGCTCTGCCTTGGAATCCCACTTGAATCCATCCTTTTTTGTTAAAACAGTCAGAGGTTTAGCAATCTTCCCGTAACCTTTAACAAATTTTCTATAATATCCAATGAGTCCCATAAATCCTCACACCTTTCACATTTTTTGGACACGGCCAATTAAACAACACGTTCAATTTTCTTAGGATCCATCGCAACGCCTTCTGCAGAAATTATATGGCCAAGGTATTCCATTGATTGTTGTCCAAAAAAGCATTTCTTCCTGTTTACCCTCAGTTGTCCTGTAAAAGTTGGAACACTGACTGCAAATGGTCCAGATAGGAAGCCCAGGTCATTTTTTAGACTAATACATCGTCAAAGAAGACCAGCACATACTTCCTCGATACATCCCTAAAAAGACTATTCATAGTAGACTAAAAAGTAGTTGGAGCGTTCATAAGCCCAAATGGCACAACGAGGAATTCATAATGGCCCTCATGAGTTCTGAATGTCGGTCGTCTTGCTGACATCTTCAACCTTCACCCTTAATTGATGAAACCCAAATCTAAGGTCGAACTTAGTGAAGAAACATGTACCACAAAGCTCATCCGGTAATTCCTCAATAACCAGAATCGGGAATCTGTCTGGTACTGTGAGTTTGTTTAAAGCTTTATAATCCACGCACATTCATCAGCTTCCATCCTTTTTCGTGACTGAAGTAATGGGACTGGCATACGGGCTGTTACTATGTCGGATAATTCCACTAGCTAACATCTCTCGGATATGGTTTCAACCTCATCTTTCAGGTAATGAGAAAGTTTGTACGGCCAAATATTAACCGGTTTCGCTCCTTCAACCAGTGTTATTGCAGGGTCTGTAACCCTGCTTGGTGGAAGCCCCCTCAGTTCGTCAAACAGGACCTGGAATTCCTGCATAATCTTCACGAGTTGCTGGAATTCCTGCATAATCTTCCCAAGTTGCTGTTGTCTAATGTCCTCCTGATCTGTTACTAAAACTAGTTTTTTCAGCTGTATTTACCATAACCACCCCTCCAATGGCAACGTTTTCAAAAGCGAACACTGCCCCCACTTCTTAGGTGACTGTTGTTCCTCGATTATGCCCTGCAACATGACCTCCTTGCCCTCCCACATGAACTCCCTAGTCTTTTGATTCCAATTCGTCAAGACAAACCCCAAACATTTCAGCCACTTCATTCCAAGCACCAGATCTGGGCCCACGATATCGAAAACATAGGCCTCCGAAGCTATGGTGAAGTTCTCCAAATTAACCTAAACTTTCCTGCAGACTCCCTGTGAAATAACTAGGTTTCCATCACTCAACCGAACACCAAAAGGCTTGATTGGGCTGACTTGTACGTTCTCCATTCTTGTAAGAGTTTTAGAAATAAAATTGTGGCTCACGCCACTATCCACAAGTACCTCCATGGGTATCCCGACACATGTCCCAGAAATATCATTGAATCAATTCTTGCCTCACCCATACTCCGAAGCTCTGGCAGTTCCCCTGACTGTTCCTCAGACAAAACATGAGTCCCCACATCGGAAGAACTCTAACCCAAACACTGTTGGTAATCAACTTCTTCTACAGCTTCCTCTGAGGTTGGTTCTTCAATATCCCAAACCAATAACCTTAAATGTTTGTCCCAGCATTGATGGGCGTAAAAGGCTGGTCACAAAGAAAACAAAGTCCTTAAGTTTCCATTCAACTCGTTCCTTTCGGCTAATCAACTCCAGCCCGCTCCACCGTTCCTCTCCCACAACTCTCTGAATTTCATCTCTTTTTCCCCGGTTCGCTGCGATCCTACTAGGTGGAGGTTGGGGCACCATAACACTACTACCCCGTGGAACTGGTAGTACAGCTGGTCTCCCACATACATTCTTTAAAACGCCTTCACCGATCAACTCCCCCTCAACTTTCCTAGCGAGGACTTGCATCTTATATTTGTCAGCAGGTTAGTGCGTTGACACACGATTTTGATCTCCAAACGCAACCCGCCCACAAAAAGACTCATATACCACAGCTTTGAAAATTTGGTTATCTGCAAGGCCAATTGTTCAAACTCATCAATGTACTCTTCCACAGAAGCAAATTGCTGTAACGTTTTCAGGTATCTCAGTGAATCACCTTCAGTCGCCTTCCCAAACAGCTCCATAAGAGCAGGTTTTAACTGATCTCATGTCACTCCAGGATTCGCACTACACCGTGACAAGAACCAATAAAGTACAGAACTCTCTATACTGATCTGGATCTAATGGAGCTTCATAGCTTCCGAAGTCCGATTCACTAAGAAATAAGTATATGCTCTAGTGATCCACCTAAAAAGATCAGGAGTTCCACCCGCCTCATAACATTCCTACCTCCTTCCTCCTGGAAGCTAACATCTGGATTTACGCTACCTCCAAAACCACAGTTGTCGTCCATCTTTCCATGCCCATCTCCACCTGAAAACGCCGGAGCTACTTCACTCTGTTTACCAGATCCAGATCCTAGCTCTGCGAGCATCTCCAACCCCTTCAATCTCTCCAACATTCGTTCCTCAAGGGTTCGCATTCGAAGTGCAACGCGTTCTTCAGCTTGTTGCAATTGTTCATGCGTGGTTTGTTGCCTATCATTTTGTCCTCGCCCCAGTTTGGCTAAATTTTCTTATATCGACGACAAAGCCTGGTCACGTTCACTCTCGTTTTTCATACCTCCGCCTGAAGCTTTCGAAGGTTGTTTCGACTGAAGCAATCCTTGACTCAATTCTCATCTATATTTGCACACCATTGTCTCCTGCGTGTTTCGTTGGAGCTCACCAGAGACTGTGCTACTCAGATTGCTCGATGATTCCCCAGGGAAGTCGCCAAAAATGTTAAACTAATGGATTCCAACAATTAAAAAACATCCAAACTACGTCTTTTATTCACTGAGAAGGAATCTATACAACGTTTTTTATAGAAATATGCAGATACAGAGAGAGTTACAGATTGAGATAACATGAGAAAGTCCACCCCCAGGCACTATCTCTTTCTGCTAAGGTGAGGAGAAACAGGAGAATGACTACCTCTATGCGGCTGCTACCAAGCAAGACGCTCTGCTTGCAATTTTCCCGATCACTCTCCTCGAGCTTAGCCTCCAAATTTATATTTGGTTGCACCCGCAACCAACTCGCTAAAAGATTCTTCCAGCCACTAACTTCCAGTTTTACCCCTCCTCTTGTAAATGTGTAATATCGGTGGCCTTGGCAAAATCATCGGACCAACCTCCCCAATGCTATAACACAAAGGGAGTGGTGCGAGACTTGTGCGCTCAGGGAGCGAGCACATGAGAGGCTCGCGAGAGTTGGGCACACAGTGCTAACACACACGCTCACAGAGATCAACACGGTGGCGGCAGAGGGAGTAGCACGCATCTAGTGCAGCTCCGATTGTGGAAGGGGCAACGGCAGGAGGCACACGCAACAGAGGGGGTCGTTGCGGCTAGAGAAGGGGGAGGCGGTGCGGCTATGTGAGGGGCGGTGACTAGAGAAAAACCGCGACCCACACCTGGCTAGGCTAGGTCGGGCGAGGGTCGTCGCCCCCTTCCCAGAATCTCCTAGGGTTTTTTCTCCTAAAAGAAGAGGGAGGGAACCCGCTCTGGTACCTGTAGAAAGAGAGACCCAAAAATAATGTTTCTCAAGTGAGGTTGAAGGCTTTATCTATAAAGAAACCAATACAAGAGAAGAGAGAGAGATTTAAAATTTAAAATACATCGGATAAGGTTGACTCATTCAAACCTAACATAAATATCTAAATATCTAAAATACTCAACACTAAGAATAGCAAGGAAAAGGATCTTGTTGGATACAGGTTTCAGCTCTCCCCAAGGTTCGTGACATGGGTTTGACAGTCCTCATGTCAGGTTGTCAAGCGTCACGTCATGACCCACATGTGTCATGCCGTGACGCTAAATCGTTCGTCCCACTTGGGGTGAGGGGGAGTTACATGCTCTCATATATATATCATATGGGAACTCTCCCCCTGCAAGAGGTTTTTTCCAGTGATGGCAATGAGTCTTAGGGAAAACAAAACAGTGAGGTAGTGAGCCAAAGCGGGCAACATCTTGTGTATCTCTGGCAAGTCCTACATCTGGTATCAAAGTTTGGGGCAGGTTCGAACCACTTGGGTAACGCTGAGGGAGAGATTGTTGGATACAGGTTCCACCGCTCCCCAAGGTTCGTGACATGGGTTTAACAGCCCTCCCGTCTGGTTGTTTGGCATCACATCATAACACACATGCCACGCCATGATGCTAGATCCCGAGCCCCACATGGGACGAGGGGGTATTCCATGCTCTCATATATAAAACATATGGAAACTCTCCCCCTGTAAGGGGCTTTTTCCAGTGATGGGCAGTGATCCATAAGGGAAACAAAACCATGAGTCGGTGTGCCCGAGTGGATGATATCTTATGAATAGAGGGATGGCAAGTCCTGCATCTCGTACCAGAGCTAAAGGTTCTTGGTGAAGTATTCTCTCTCAAAAGCGATGGCGACGATGGTTAAACACATGGGAATTCCGATCTTCAACGACAACAATTTCCAACTATGGAAAAATCGGATGCAACAATATTTCTAATCATTGGAAATGGATGTCTCCACGATTGTCATACATAGGATTTCAGCCAGCATGGAGAACGGAGAATTATTGGAGAAAGACCGAAGGGAACTTGATGTCGATACTAAAGGAGTCTAACACGTTAGGAGGTGCTTTGTCCAACGCAATTTACACGAAGGTGATGTAGTGTAAATCCCCACACGCCATGTGGGAAAAACTTCTCAACATCTATGAAGGCGATTCCAAGGTATGTGAAGCTAAATTGCAAGTATTCTGGAAAAAGTATGATCTAAGGATGCACATGAATGAGTTCATCGATGCATTCTTTGATCGGGTGAACATCACTATGGCGGATATGTGCGGGCTCAAAAAGAACGTCGACGATATCAAGATAGTGAAGAGAATCATGAGAAAATTACCATTGTGTTTCAACGCAAAGGTCTCAATACTCGAAGACAAGGACCCAAAGGAGGTGACGCAAGATAGTCTTCACATCACTTTCGTTGCATACAAAATGAAGAACAATGACATTGAGTCCTTGACAAAGGAGAATTTCGGGAAGTGGCATTCAAAGCGATGAAGAAACTTTTATTGGAAGATGATCCCCAAACCACAAATGGCTAGCTTTCACTTGTCTGTTTTCAACGTAGAAAAGTTAAGCATCTCACACCCAAGTGTCCAAAGAAATTTCGAGACAATGATAAAGATAAAGAACCCGTGAAGAGTTCATCTAAGGGTGTGAAAGGCAAGAGGACTATGCAACAGAAATTTTTCAAAAAGAACTTGATTTCGTGAGAAGATGCTATCTCGGAAGAAACGAAAGTGAAAGAAGTTGAGGACTGAAAAGACCTTGATTATCAAGTTCATATGGTTGTCATAGACATACCAAAATAGAAGAGCGGTGAAGATGAAAGCGTTGAAGTCGAGGGAAAAGTATACCTCAAGGTTGAACTAAAAGCTACTCTTGAAGAAATTGATGTTTGGATGGCTAAAACGATTTAGGTCAATGGAGTTGCACGCGATTCGAAACTGTATATATAGCAGTCAGAAGAAGAAAAATTTGAGTTGAAGGCTAAGATTGAACGACTTAAATCTGGGAAGTCTGGAAACTCGGAGAAGGAAATTGAGCTCAAACTCAAAATTGAAGAGCGGGCCCAAATCATTGATGGTTTGACCAATTATGTAAAAGATCGCGTCAAAAGGATCGAGGAGCTTAAAAGCAAAGTTGTTTCCATGAGACGAAAGCTCGATGATCAAGAAAGGCGTCTAATTCCCAACATGACATCGGGAAGTTGGAGTGTATGGGCTACGGAAAAGGATGAGGAAGTTTACAGGGAGTCAACGAAGAAGGTGGACACTTGCCCACAAGTGCAACGGTTCAAAGATAAAGTCAAGCCTATTGAGGGGCCTGATCACAAGCAAAAATCAGTAGCGGTTGATATGAAACCACAAGAATCAACACCCCGGAAAAAAGTGGATTTGAGTGATTCACAAAAGACTCAAAAGGTCATGAACTGAGCAGTGGAGACACACAATAATACACCACGAATCCAGTGTTGTTATGGAAAGATGAGGCACATACAGTATGTATGTTTCATAGAAAAAAGGCATTTCAAGGCTCAAGAGCAACAAAAACAAACGAGCTGATTTTCCCACTCTCGGTGTGTTTTTAACAGCTATTATTATTGATGTGAAGGTTATGGACACAAAGTCGTGAATTGCTCATCAAGGGTAAAGAGGCGTGCCTACGGAGACCCAGAGAAGGAGATATCAGCAGCAGGAGCAGCAGGAAGCATCATCAAGTACAATGAAAACTCATAATCAATTTGCATCCCTGCAAGATAAAGATGATCCAATGGAACCGGAGGTGGAACAGTCTCGTTCACCACCAAAGGAACGACAGCAGCGAACTTGGATCAAGAAAGGAAAAGCAAAGAAGGCCAACATCGCTGAAATTGCTTTGAAACCGACAAATCAGGATGAACTATGGATCCTTGACAATGGATGCACTTCACATATGACGGGAACAAGAATCTTGTCATGAGAATTAAATACGGCAAAGAAGGTGTCGTCCGTTTCGGCAATGATGAAAGTTTGAATATCATTGGCTCCAGAAAAGCCAAAATATAATGCAAACACTTAGGCACACGGATGTTTTGGTGGTTGAAGGCCATGGTCACAATTTACTAAGTGTAAGTCCACTATGTGACTCGGGGCATGCAGTGAGTTTCAACAAAAAAAGGCTTGCATCATCAAAGGAAGAGATGGATTGGTTGTGATGCAAGGGAAGCGCATAAACAGGAAAAAAAGAACAAGTCATGGTACACGAGGCTTGGCCACTTGAGCCAAAAATCCTTAAAAGACTTAATGAAGAATGAAGGAGCTTGTGATATCCCTAAACTTTCATGTGATCGCACTCATATACACATGATACTTGTCAAAAAGGAAAAATCATTCGGGAAGACCTACAAGCCAAAGTACAAGAAGTCGACGAGATTGCCTAAGTGCACGCTGATGTGTGTGGGTCAATATCACCCAACGACATGGATGGAAAAAGGTATTAGGTTCTGTTTATTGATGATTACAGCAGGATAGCATGGTTGATGGTTATCTCACAAATCTGAAGTGTTCAAGTGCATTACACGTTAACGGAGATTGGCAAAGAAGATGCTCGAGCTGAAAATTCAATAGTTTCAGACTGTTAACGGTACGGAATTCACTAACAATCAGGTGGAGAAATATCTCGAGAAGCACAAGATAAGATATGAAGTTTCAACTGTGAGGACTCCTCAACAAAACGGTGTCGTTGAGAGGACAAACCGGATTGTTAATAACATTGCAAAGACAATGCTCATTGAGAAGAATCTATCAAAGAAATATTAAAAGGAAGCAGTGTTTACATCAATTCATATCTCCAACAGAGCTTTGTTATGTCCGAATGAAGAAAAGACACCCTAAGAGATGTGATACGGGAAGATGTCAACATTGAAATACTTTCGAATCTTCAGAAGTAAATGTTTTATTCTCAACAAAGAGATGAATCAAAAACTTAAAACTTGTGGGGATGAAGGTATTTTTATTGGCTACTCATCGAAAAGAAAGGCATACAAATGCTACAACAAAAGGCTTGGGGGAATTATTGAAAACAAGACATAACGGTTGTGAAAAACGAGCAGAATTCACAAACCAGTGAGGAGTTTTCACAACAAAACAGTGATGAAATTTCAGCGAGTGATGCTGAAGTGAGAGGCCTAGGGGGAGCGCATGGGACTGTAGAAAACTCTAAAAAAGACACCGGTGATGAGAAAATCACAATAGGTTCAGCAACTGCAACAAAGGCAAGAAGCGGGACTGAAATCAAAGAATGAAATATCGTCGGTGACCGGACAGCTCTGGTGCAAACATAGAGAATGAAGGCTTTACATCAAACCTATTTGTTGTCTCAGGTAAAGCCTAAGAGTTTTGAAAAGGCTATCAAAGATGAAAATTGAATCAAAGTGATGCATAAAGAGCATGACCAAATTGATAAGAATGAAAGGTGGGAAATTGTCCCCAGGCCGAAAGACAAAAAAATCATCGGAACCAAGTGGGTGTTCCGTAACAAACTCAATGAAGACGGCAAGATGGCTCGAAACAAAGCACAGCTAGTGTGCAAGGGGTATTCCCAAATAGAAGGGATTGATGTTGATGAGACATTTACACCCATTGCCCGGTTGGAAACTATCCAACTTTTCTTGGCAATGTCAGTACAAAGAGGATTCAAGGTATACCCGTCAAATCATCATTCCTCGAAGGCGTTCTTGAGGAGGAAGTGTACATCGAGCAACCGGAAAGATTTCTTGCAGATGAAGACGAGAACAAAGTTTGTCGGTTGAAAAAGGCTCTGCATGGGCTAAAGCAAGCACCAAGAGCTTGGTATTTCAGGCTTCATCAATATTTGAGAAAGTTTGGTTTCCAACAAGGCAGAGTTGATTACAAACTCTACATCAAGAAGAATGATCAAAGGATGTTGTGCGCATCAATATGGACAACGTAATCTTTGAAGGATCAGAAGCACAATGCAAGTTGTTTGCAGAATATATGAGGTATAAGTTCAAAATGTCCATGAATAGGGAGTTAACATTTTTCCTTGGTTTACAGGTAACTCAAGGGTTGGTACATTTCGTAATCAATCAAGATATGCCAAAGAAGTTCTCAATAGATTTGGAATGGGGGATTCTAAGTCGATGACAACACTAGTGGCTACTCAGGTGAAGTCAAAAGAAGACGATGGCAAGAAGGTCGATGTAATGGAATATAGGCAAATCATTGAAACCCCATTGTACTTAACACCAACGCAACCCGACATTGTATTTGTCACATGTCAAGTCGCACGATATCAATGTTGTCCTAAAGAAACTCACATGCTAGCAATGAAGATTTCTTCGACACATCAATGGCACGGTGGATTTCGGGTTGTTTTATCATAGAACATCACAGTAGGAATTGTTGGGATATGCAAATGCAGATTGGGCGGGTTCGACGGATGATCGCAAGTCCACATCGGGCGATGCTTTTTATCTTGGAGGTTTGTGCATTTTTTGGCTAAGCAATAAGTAAGACCGCATCTCACTTAGCACAGGCTAAATATATAGCAGCTATTCAAGCATGTACTCAATTACTATGGATGAAGCAATAGCTTGAGGATGTTGGAGTTGGTGTGAAATATCCTATTGCAATCAGATGTGATAACTTGAGTGTTACTAATCTTAACAAAAATCCTGACAATCATTCAAGGACAAAACGCATTGAGATAAAGTACTATTTCATCAAAGAGAAGGTTGGGCAAGGGTTGGTACAGTTAAAGTGTGTGTCGAAGAGGGATCGGATTGTGGATATCATGACGAACGCACCATCCAAAGCTGAGTTTTAGAAGCATCGGTTGGCTCTCGAAGTCCAACCGTCTCCATCCAACAAGATGGTTTGGAGAAGAGACCCCCACTCCCCAATGAAATTTGTAGTTTGCATCAAAGTTTGGCAACTCTCTTGAATTAATTTTTTGGATTTCAAACCCTCTCTTGTAAACTTTCAGAGAAGAGTTTTTTGGGTTCGTTGACAAAGAGGGGGAAGTTTTCAAGAACTACTTTAGGGAAAGTTGCGAATGATGTGGAAGGCTAGTGTTCTGGAAAGGGGGGGAGTGCTTGAGTGCTTATTCAGGGGGAGCAGCAGCATGGAGAGGTACTGAAGAGCATGAAAATCACAGAAAGTGTTTTCATAAGGATCTTTTCATTTAACACTTGTTTCTCACGACAAGCTTGACTCATGTGGGCTGAGAATTGATGATTAGTGAATCATTGATGAACTATCTAAAAGTGGAAGGTTTCAGACTACATGGAACAACGGGTTAGTTCTGAAATTCCAAAGGTAGATTACATTTGTCACCACGGAACACGATGCAAGGAAAGAAAGGAAATAAACACACAGACCCGGAAAGGTTGTCAAGAAACCCAAAGAGGGGGATTGTTAGCAAAAATCCCCTTGATGCATTTTTGAGGTTGTGTTTGTTGACAAGGTAGTTGAAGGCTTCCAAAGAAGCTACAGTCATAAAGAAAGGCTAAAGGACTTGAGGAAATAGTCTGAAGGAGTTGCAGCGGTTCTGTCTGCAGGACATAAGTCACACCAAGGCACTCTTGATTGCGCCGTGGTGAGCAAGGTTCTCAGGAAATGACAAAGGCAAGAGGTACCATGCATACGTAAGATTATTCAATATAGTACGCAAGAGTCATCGGAGTTGTGCATAAGGTTTTACACTTTGTCCTTACACTTTGTCTTCGGAGTTGGCGGGGAGGCTTGCGCTGCGACAAGAGCCCGCGAGTTTTAGGTTTTGAGTTGGTTTGGTAGTCACGTCGTGTAAGCCTGCATTGCGCCGTGAATGGATTTCCAGGTGGAATTATAGAAAAGTCCCTCAGTACTTAAAGACTCTTTATTCTTAAGGAGAGGAGCATGTGTGAGGTTTTGTCTTTTGCTGATTCAAGGAGGAGAAGCAGTCACGCCGTGGAGGATTTGTCTGCACCACAAAGTGGCTGTGGCAGATTTTGATGGTTCTGTCATCTGGAGGTGTCTGTGCCATGGTGGGAGCGTTGTGCCGTGGAAGCTCAATATGCAAGTGTTAGTATTTCTGGGAGCGTTGTGCCGTGAAAGAGTAAGTCGCGTCGTGGTGCATGAGTCAAAGAAGAATCCAGGATTTAAAGCCATGACTTGTTTTGCAGATGCGAGCCAGGAAATTAGAAAGATACATATTACACAACGTGGTGAAGAGTTCTGCGCTGTAAAAATACTGAAGCTTGGGTTCAAGGCTTCAAAGGGAACTGAAGGTTGCACCGTGGTGTTGATGCTCGCGTTGTGATTGTATCGAGTCAGCAGACCTGCAGATTTATATTTCCTATCTTTCAGGAGGAGTTTTAAGGTTTTTAAATGGGGGATCTTGACTCGGTTTTGAAGAGGGTGTTTGGACAAATTTGTTCGCCCTACCAAATGAGAAATGATGCTTGATTAAGAGGGCCGCATGGTGATTCTCTAAAGATATGAGAGATGTCTCTCTCTTTTAAAAAGCAGGAAGAAGAATCATGGAAGATCAGAGAAACGGAATAGGGGTTCCAAAATTACCGGAAAGTCAGAGGAAGTAGACTCAGGAGGTATTCTCGTTGGAGGTTCGTAGACTGCATCAGTGGATGAGAAAGTGGAGCAGAATTGATACACCGCCCTGGTGTAAACTCACTCCTTGTTCGTGCGGATCAAGACAACAACACCCGTGGAAGCAGTGAGTTGTTCGAGTGTGTGAGAGCAGTGGGTTCTTTATTTCTCAGAGGGTTGTAAACCAGGAGGGTCAGTTCGGCCACTCCGAATTGTAACCAACAAGTA
This sequence comes from Viscum album, assembly GCA_963277665.1. NCBI lineage: Eukaryota > Viridiplantae > Streptophyta > Magnoliopsida > Santalales > Viscaceae > Viscum > Viscum album. Next base: position 507,979,668 of record OY728142.1, on the reverse strand, counting down.
GTGCGCATACTGTTTCAGGTGCTTGGCGCATTGTTGTTGCATGCTCATTGGATTAGCCGAGTTTGGATGAACCAAGTAAATTGTTTGTGCCCCTCTTTTTACTTTATCTCGCTTCATATTGATTGTGAGGGAGAGGAGTGTTCCAAATAACAGTGGAAGAAGAACATTGGCAAGGGGCCGTTTGCGAAAGATCGACATACCCTCACCCCTGAGACCAACAGTTCTTGAAATGAAAACATCTATAGCATCTTAATCCCAGCCATAAACATCAGCTAAAATGAATATCCAGTAACACGTAATAAAATACTGCAAGTTATTGAGAAATAAGTGAAAAGTGATGCTCAAAAAAATAAGAAAAAATAAGTGGAAGTGAGGTCACTTCATTTACTATAGCACTGGCAGCAACTCAACCGGTTCTTCCTCATGTTTGGTGAGAGAACAGTTAATAAGACAAAATTATTGAGCCTCTTACCTCCCTACAAACTTGTAGATCTAAATTCCTTCGAAAAATTTCCCGACCTTGCCTACCATAGACAAGCAATCCCTAAAAACAGGAAACAAAGATAGATCATAAAAAATGGATATATGTGATGAACCTGACAACCTGATAATAAATCAGATGCATATAGAAAAACTCCAAGCAAGAATATTTGAAAATTGAATCCATGATATACTAATTCCAGCCTGCAATATAAACACAAAAAAAAACATTTTAAAAACACTAAAAGTCCGTTTGATAGGGATAATTTGAAAGGAAAGAGAGAGATTAATTTCTCTCCCCTTCTTGGTTTCATCGTATTAAGTTGAAAGAAAATAAACAAAAACGAAAGAAAAGAAATCCATCTCTATGAGGAAGATTTTTCAACCACTCCAAAAGCAGGGTAATTTGGGGAGAAATGATCGTTCACATTTAAAACATACAATTATACCATTTTTCCTCTTAAAAAGTTTAATAAAACATCATGGAGAACAATCATAATCATGGTTTTCTTTTAACAATTTATCTATTCAAACGGCAAGATAGTAAATTATAACAATTTATTTTACTTTATTTTCTCTTATAATTTGTTTTTTTTTTTTTTACTTTATGAAACATTTTGTCAAACACGCTGTAAAGAAATCGTTGAAAGTGATTAGACAGGTTGAATCTAACACAAATTATAATGTATTCCCAACAAAATCCTTCGTTTAACATTTATATCATGTTCTCTTATATAATTTGTTGGAACCCATTTAACTGTAAATGGGTGAGTCCCACATCGGACTTACCCGTCCTGTACATTTGTTTCCTAATCTATAAAAGGATGTCCTCACCTCACATTGAGGTAAGGGGAATTCACCCTCTACATGGTATCAGAGGGATTTTTATCCCGCACCCTCCCTCCCTTGCGGATTCCCGGCGTTCTCCCGGCCCCGCCTCTCTCACTCCTGCCCTAGTCTTCCCGGCAGGCCCTCCCTCCCGGCGCACCTCTCCTCTCCGGCCCTCCCTCCCGGCGCTCCTCTGCTCCCGGCAGGCCCTCCCTCCCGGCGCCCCTCCCCAGCGCCCCCGCACCCTCGCCCGCGCGGCTCCCTCGCCCTCGCCCGACGGCCCTCTCTCTCCCCGACGCGGCCCGCGCCGGCTCCTTCCTGCGGACTTCCTCCCCGACGTCGCTCCCTCCCCGCGGCTCCCCGCGGCTCCCGGCCCTCCCGTCGAACCTCCCTCCTCTCGCGCGGCTCCAGCGCGGCTCCCAGCCCTCCGGTCCGACGCGGCTCCCGCCGCGCCTCCCTCCCGTTGTCGCGGCCCATCCCGTCGCCGGACCTCCACTGCACGCGACGGCCCTCCCGACGGATCTCCTCCCTCCGGCGCCTCCCGCTGCTCCAGCGCTCTCGACGGCCTCTCGCGGCTCCCGGCTCCCGGCGGCTTCTCCCGGCTCCCGGCTCCCCGGCTCCCGGCTCCCCGGCTCCCGGCTCGCCCCGCCATCCCGGCGCACCTCCTCCCGGCGTCACGCCCTCGCGCCCAGCCCTCAGCGCCCCGCCCCGGCGTCTCGCCCTCGGCCTCGCCCCGGAGCTGCAACCTCGCCCCCCCCCAGCAGCTCCCTACCCGCTGCCCTTTCCCGGCGTTGCTCCCGGTTCGGCCTTCCGGCGCTCGGCGCGCCCAGGTCCAGCCCTGCTCTCGGCCCTGCGGCGCTCCTGCCCCAGCACTCGCGCCGCCCCTGCCCGGCCGCCCCATCCTGAGCGCGACCCCCTGTCGCTGCTCCCTCCGGCCGCATCTCCGGGCCGCTTCCCTTCCACCGCCCGACTCCCGGCGAACGGGTCCAGCGCCCGCCCTCCATGGACGCGTCCTCCGTTCTTCCGTCCCTCATCACGGCCTCCTCCCGGCTTGTCGATGACCGGCTGGATGCCACTAATTTTTCCGTCTGGCGGAAGACGGTCTTGATGTCCCTCCGCGGCATGGGGCTTCATTCTCATCTTGAGAAACCCCCACCTGAACTCACTGATCCTAAGTTCGACTCTTGGCAGCTGGCGGACAGCAAAATATTCGCCCTACTGGTCAACTCCATGGACCGCTCCGTGAAGGATGTCACCCGGACTGCCAACACCGTCAAGGAGCTCTGGGATTCCTTGATTGTCATGTTCTCCGAGACCAATAACTTGGCCCGGGTCTCTGACGTTCTACAACGTCTCTCCCATATCCGCCAGCAGGATCGGACCTTCCCCACCTACTTCATGGAATGGAAGGGTCTCCGCGATGAACTACAGGAACTCTGGCCGATTCCTCAAACTCCGGCCGAAGCGCAGACTCAGCGGGACCAGCTCTGCCTATTCAACCTCCTGAATGGTCTCGCACCGGACTATGCCACGACGGCCACCGAGATGCTTGTCAGCCCGTCTACACTGGATATCCCGCAGGTCTATCATCGCCTGCAGAAGGCACATCGGGCCCTTGCACCACCCGTCCCCCTTCCTGATCACACTGCGCTCCTCGGACGTGGCGGTAGTCGTCCTCCCAGCCCTCGTGGGCGCGGCCGTGGGGACGGCCGACCTCGCCCCCTCTGCCAGCATTGCGGCAAGCTCGGCCATCTGGTGGACCGTTGCTGGGTCCTGCATGGTCGTCCTGAGTCGCACCCCCGCCGGGGCCAGACTGCGCTCCGTGATGCGCCCTCACCTGCTGCTCCTCTTCCCTCGTCATTGGATCTCTCCCTGACTGAGCTCCAGCTGATTCACGATTACCGGTCCACCTCCATCGCGGGCTCTTCGTCGGCTTCTCTTGCCCATTCCGGTGGTCACACTGCCCTTGTCAGTCATCGTTCTCCGGCATGGATGCTTGACTCTGGTGCGTCCGACCACCTCACCGGGGATGCAGGTATGCTCTCTCACTACCGTCCCTATAGTGGATCCTCTGCCATCACTGTTGCTGATGGGTCCACTCTCCCCATAGCCGGCTTTGGCTCCTGTTCCCTCACCTCCTCCCTTCACCTCTCCTCGGTGGCTCATGTACCCCGGAGTCCTTTTAACCTGCTTTCCATCAGCAAACTGACCAAGGATCTCAATTGCACTGCTCTCTTTTCCTCGTCTTCTGTTTTGTTTCAGGAGCGGACGACGAACCGGGAACTTGGTAGAGGCCAGCTTCGGGATGGAGTGTACATGTTCGCTGGCCCGCCTTCCATCGCCTGCGCGTCTCTCCCTGCTCATGTCGTTGACCTCCATTCCCGGTTGGGCCACCCTTCCGCCTCTGCACTTCATCGGCTCTACCCCGATATTAGTCCCCGTTTTTCCTTTCCTTGTGAGTCGTGTCGTTTTGCGAAACATCATCGCACCTCCTATCCTCCTCGAGTTGACACACGGGCCGCCAAACCCTTTGATTTGGTTCATTCTGATGTATGGGGTCCCTGTGCTACCTCGAGTCAATCTGGGTATAAATATTACATTTCCTTCATTGATGATTATTCCCGGATGACATGGCTTTATCTTCTTTGGGATCGGACAGAGGTTTTCTCCACCTTCCAGACATTTTTTCATGAGATCCAAACACAGTTTTCTATCCCTGTCAAATGTCTTCGATCTGACAATGGGCGGGAGTACTTATCCACTCACTTTCAGCAGTTTCTCCGCGCCCACGGCATCATCCACCAGACCTCTTGTCCTGATACCCCTCAGCAGAATGGGGTGGCCGAGCGGAAACACCGGCATATTTTGGAAACCGCTCGTGCCCTCCTCTTCCACCGCCAGGTCCCTCTTCTCTTCTGGGGGGATGCCATCCTCACTGCTACTTACCTTCTGAATCATCTTCCCTCCTCCTTACTTCAGGGGGAGACTCCCTTTCATACCTTGTTCCCCTCTATTCCTCCTCACTCCCTTCCACTCCGCGTCTTCGGATGTCTATGTTATGTCCGGGACACTCGCCCCAATCTCTCCAAACTTTCTCCCAAATCTCTTCGCTGTATTTTTCTTGGATATTCCCGCACTCAGCGCGGGTACCGCTGCTTCTCTCCAGACCTCCGCCGGTATATCACCTCTGCCGACGTATCGTTTGTCGAGACTTCTTCGTTCACTCTCCCCTCTCCTTCTCCTTCTCCTGACACTACCATCGATGACTGCCTTCCGCTCTTCGTTCACCCACCTCTCATATCTCCCCCTCCCGGTCATCTCTTTGGCCAGACCTACTCCCGTCGTCCATCCGCTGTACCTCCCATCCCGGCCGAGGACCACCTTGTTCCTGCTTCGTCTGATGCTCCTGTCCCCGCTCCCGCGGACGAGCCGATTGCGCTTCGGAAAGGTACTCGCTCCTGTCAGACTACTCCTCTCTTTGTATCTTCCTACAGGGGTCTGTCAGCCTTGGAGACCGTGTCGCTTCCTCGGACAGTCGGTGAAGCAAAATCTCACCCCGGGTGGCTTGCCGCCATGAGGGATGAATTGCGGGCTCTGGATGACAACCATACATGGGATCTTGTTCCACTTCCGGTGGGCAAACAGGCGGTCGGTTGTAAATGGATTTTCACTATCCGTCTCAATCCCGATGGCTCTCTTTGCCGCCTCAAAGCCCGGCTTGTCGCCAAGGGATTTGCTCAGACGTATGGCATCGACTACTTTGAGACCTTCTCTCCAGTCGCCAAGATGGCCTCGGTCCGCCTTTTCCTTTCGCTAGCTGCTCATCATCATTGGCCGCTTCATCAACTGGATGTTAAAAATGTTTTTCTCCATGGCTTTCTTGATGAAGAAGTCTACCTCCAGCAGCCTCCTGGTTTTTCGGCCTCTGGTGCCGACCGCCATGTCTGTCGTCTCCGTCGCTCCCTCTACGGCCTCAAGCAGTCTCCTCGGGCTTGGTTTGGCCGCTTCAGCACGGTCGTCACAACCTTTGGCCTATCTCGCAGTATGAAGGATCACACTGTCTTCTTCCGTACGACGGCGCATGGCTGTATCTTGCTTGTGGTTTATGTGGATAACATCATCATCACAGGGAGCGACTCCAGAGGCATCGCCAGCCTTAAGGCGCATCTTCACTAGCACTTTCACACCAAGGATCTTGGTCCCCTCACTTACTTCCTTGGCATCGAGGTCTCCCGGACTGCGGACACTATTTCTCTCTGTCAGCGCAAGTATGCTCTTGATATCTTGCAGGATGTCGGGTTGAGCACCGCCACTGCCGTGGACACTCCCCTTGAGCCTGGGGAACGCTCCCTTCATTCCGACTCGGAACCCTTTCCTCATCCCGAGAGCTATCGCCGCCTGGTCGGTAAACTCAACTACCTCACCATGACACGTCCTGACATTGCCTGTGCCGTTGGCAAAGTCAGCCAGTTCATGGAACATCTCACCCGCTCTCAGTGGGATGCTATCCTTCGCATTGCCAAATACATCAAGAAAGACCCTGCCCGTGGCCTTCAGTACTCCCATCATGCTCACATGGATGTTGAGGCCTTCTGTGATGCGGACTATGCCGGCTGCCTCGGTACCCGCAGGTCTACTTCGGGTTTCGCCGTGTTCTTTGCCGGCAATCTCATCTCTTGGCGCAGCAAGAAGCAGACTGTCGTCTCCCGGTCGAGTGCCGAGGCCGAGTATCGGGCCATGGCCACCGTCACTACTGAGATCCTCTGGCTTCGTCATCTCCTCCATGAGCTCGGTTTCCCCGCATCGACTCCTGCTCATATCTGGTGTGACAATCAGGCCGCCACGAAGATTGCATCGAATCCCGTCTTCCATGAACGGACGAAGCATATCGAGGTGGACTGTCACTTTCTCCGCCACCATCTGGAGCAGCACCATATCGGCTTCGGCCATATCCCGACGGCCGATCAGCTTGCCGATCTCTTCACCAAGGGTCTTCCCGGAGCTCGCCTTGAGTCTCTCACTACCCGGCTGGGTATTCACAGCCTCCCTGGCCCAGCTTGAGGGGGAGTCTGAGATGGTCCTGTGTCTTTGTTGTCTTTTTCTATTTGTGGGACTCTATCCAATCTGGGCATGTCCAGCTTGAGGGGGAGTGTTGGAACCCATTTAACTGTAAATGGGTGAGTCCCACATCGGACTTACCCGTCCTGTACATTTGTTTCCTAATCTATAAAAGGATGTCCTCACCTCACATTGAGGTAAGGGCCTCTACATAATTAATGAGGTCAATGCATTGCTTTTTCTCTTACTTAGACCATTAAAACATCTCACTTTCTCATATTTCGGATCAGAGGTTGCATTATACTTGCATAAATTTTAAAAAATGAATAGTTTTAAGATGAAGTTACAATATTTTTTTAAATATTGCTTTTTGACAAATTTTACATGGCAGCTCATGTGTCATTCAAAAGTATTTAACATCATTATTTTTCTGAAAAATCAAAATGGAAGCTAGAGAGACTTCTTGGAGAGCATATACCAGTACTTGGCATAAATGTTATTATTTGATTACATGAATTTTTTATAATAAATTCAAGGAGATTCAAGCATCATGATGATGCGCGGACAATCATCATGATGACCAAACCAATTTGTGCATAAAAATACTGAAATTCCTGAAACATAAATCCCATCACATTAAAAATAATTAAAAAAAGAACTAAACCTGCAAGAAAATCCCAGGGGAGAATTCTGAAATAATACCATCCTTCCCAGCTAAATCTACGGTCTTCAAAACACTAATCACTGCAGGACGAGTCTGTAACAAAGGTTAATAAACATCAAAAAAGATAAATATATTATCTGGCTGGTGATCTTTGATTGTTCGTCTTACTTTTCCTGTGGCAATCACTACTTTTACATCTCTTGATAAGGCTTCTCTTAAAGCCTTTGCAGTTGTAGGAGTAATTTGACTTTTGCTGTTCAGCAGAGTCCCTTGTTTACAAACAAGTAAAACCCGTGAGATGACATAACTAATGCATTTATGGTCAACTTTCATGTAACCTTACCATCCATATCACAGAAGATGTATCGGAACTTTGGTTTATAAAATCGAAGACTGCCAGCTTTCTTCCTGTCTTTTAAGAGTTAACAAGTAAGATTCTCTCATTACAGTCCTATATACATAACATACTCTTGATTAAAGAATGGGAAACTATAGTAAACCCAACAGTGATATATTGAAAGATACGAGTAAACTGTGAAAATGGAAGAGTGAAAGTACCATCTTGTTCTACCACTGGAAGATATTCATTACTTTCAGCCTCGCATGCACTCTTAATCAAGCCCTTCTCTTTCCATCCAAGTCCTTTTAAAAGACGCTCTTCTTCCCTCTCCATTTCGGCTTCTGCCTCGTCACTAATCTCATGATCAAATCCCAAAAGATGCAACAATCCATGGATCTGCAGAAAGGAAAATGGTTCCAGGTCATATACAATCAAAGAGGGATGTAAATATACAAATCTTAATGATTAAACAAAGTAAAAGATTCCAGCCACCAATATGAGCATGTTCGGTACAAGAGAAGTCTTTCTGATGGAAATAGAAAAGACATGAAAGAGAGAATGAGAAAGGGATTTGTGAGTCAAGAGTTTGATATGTATGAAAAAAGTGTGGTGAAATATGTTAAATTGTTAGCACCAAGGTTCAAGGAAAATACCCGAGTTAGAGAGGTAAGGAAAAGGCTCAAGTTTTAAAAAACCTTTCAAGTTTAATAGATAAAACCTAAGTGAGATGCATACAAGCTTTTTAAAAGTAAAACATTAGCGATAATAAATACTGTAAAATGATAAAATAGGAGAAACCCGAATCCTCAAGGTACTCTCCAAAGGAGACCTTGAGGTTCTTTTATAACAAATAATAAAGACCACATCGGACCACAAGTCCGATGTGGGATGTAGACTCCAACACTCCCCCTCAATCAAGGTGTACCTAGCTTGAACACATAAAGAAAAAAAAAACAAAGCAATCACCAGACTGCAAACACTCCCCCTCAAGCTGGACATACCCAGCTTGATTACAAACAAGACGAAATAAAAAAGAAACAATCGACCATCGTAGCTCCCTCTCAAGATCGCAGCTCCCCCTCGGGATGATGGATGAAAGAATATGTCGCAGGCGCAGCAGAGGAACCACACAGACCGGGCCAGTTGACGGAGCGTCAGGAATGTCACACTAGCAGGGCCGATCGATGAGACGTCGGGAAAGCCACACTAGCGTCGTAAAAGCCGCACTTGCGGGGCCGGTGATAGGAGGCGGTGATTCCGCAGAGTCGTTGCGGGATTGGCAGCGCCAAAGGGCCCGAATCTAAGGCGATCGGGGTGTTGCGCCACGGTGGAGGAAGCGCGAAGGCGTGCCGGCGGACAGGGCAGACCGCGCTCTAGACTGGAAGAAGCACGCAGAAATGGTTCCGCCGGGAGAGCAGCGCGCAGGAGGAGGGGTCGCCGCGAGGAGGCGCGCGCAGGGAAGGGAGTTGCTAAAGGGTGCTGTTGCCTGGCTGGGAAACGAGGCAGGAGGGGAACTAGCTTGTCCGGATCTAGAGGAGCCTGTGGCGGACAGGATCCGGCCAGATCTGGCCGGATCTGAGAGAGAGGAAACCGCCGTAAGGGGAGCCTGGAGGGACGCGGGGGGCCTGGCCGGTGCGAGCAGAGGAGGCTGACTAGAGGTGCGGGAGAGCGCTGTCGGGGAAGGAGGGAAACGCCGGGAGGGAGCCGCGTGTGGGAGAGGTACCGCTGGGGAGAAACGCGGCGGGAGGAGGTCTCGCGGGCAGGAGGAGCGTCATCGAGGAGTGATGACGCTGGAGGGCCGCGGGGGATGAGATGGGCGGGAGCCGGGAAAGGAGCCGCGAGTCGGGACGGTAGAGGGCCAGGAGTTGCGGTTGGATCCCGTCGGGATCGGGAGGTGCAACGGGAGGCGCGACCTAGGGCGGGGTCGTCGCGTGCACCGAGGAGGGGATCGGCGGTGTCGGAGGCCGGGCGGGAGTAGCCGAAAAGCCGCACGGAGGGCGGGCCAGGACGCATCGCGAAGGTCGACTGGGAACCCACGCTGGATGTGGGAGGCGGAAGGGTTGGGCACCCGCAGCAGGAAGCAGGAGGCAAGGCCGGGAGACGTCGTCAGGAAGGAAGCCCGAAGGAGTGCCGCCTAGAAACGAGCCTGGAGGGGGGCGGCGGCAAAAAAAAAACCCAACCCTAGTGGCGATGGGGGTGCCGCCGCCCCCAAGGGGGATTCTGGAAAACCTAGAGCAGGGGAAAAAATTGGGTGGGAGAGTTCGGGTTTAGAGGCCACCCTCTGATACCATGTAGAATGATAAAATAGAAGAAACCTGAATCCCCAAGGTACTCTCTAAAGGAGGTCTTGAGGTTCTTTTATAACAAATAATAAAGACCACATCGGACCACAAGTCCGATGTGGGATGCAGACTCCAACAAATACCAACACAATAAACACAACAACAGTAATAAGAGGTCAACATAAAGATAACTATAAATCAACCATCATAAGATTAGTAGAGTCACAATCGTCATGGAAACACCGAGGAGCTTTGGAGACCATCCAGAACAACATGAAAACCATATCCATCTAATTGGCGCCCGATGCGATTCAACTATCTACGCTTGGTTTTAACATACATGGCCTGACCGAGAGGCAAAATCCCCAAAATGAGGTGTGATCCTCACTTGGGGGCATTAGCCAGAGCGGAAACATAACTAGTGTTGCCTTATGTCTAGATTTCCCATAGTAGCCCATGGTCTTCCATAACAAGCAAATGGAGATGACCAAAACAATTTTAAACATAACAATGTAATCAAAATAACTAACAATCAAATCTCACTCTCACCTCCAAACACCCTTTGCAGAAGCAGTCCGTTTTTCATCAAGAATATCAACATAATAAACACGCCCCTTATCCGAGTCAATTCATCCACTTCACACCACATCAATACCACTTTTACTTTTACATAAACAACACAAAGGGGCTTACTTCATGGGTATAATTATATCAAGAAGACCTTTTATGTCAATCAAGCCTTTGGAACATCATAAGGGAAACCAAATCACAAAATCATCTTTGAAAACCAAATCACAAAATCATCTTTGAAAACCAAATCACGGAAACATCGTCAAACAACTCATATAATCAAAGAATCACAAGACAACTTTAGAAGAAACCAAATACACCTTAAGTTTGTAAACAATTTCCTTTAAAACATGAGTTTCCTTCCTTAGAAATCATTTACGACTCAAATCACCCCTTTATCAAATTCTAGTGAAGAACACCTTAGGCATTTAAACGAACACTAGGCGGGCATAGTTTATATGAAAACTAATTTTAGACATGAAAACAAGAGGGGTGCATTTTATGCCAATTAAAAACCGGGGGAGAAATCAAAGCACTTTGACTGGGGATCAATAGATACACTTTGCTTGATTTTTAAGACGCTCAAGGCATGAGTTAGAAGTAGGCAAACAATCATGGCTTTAAATTTAAGTCTATTTATACTCGTAGAGAACCTCCGTCGAATATCAGCGGCTAATCCGAGCTCAGACATAAGAAATCGATGAATCTGACGAAAACCCTAAAATAGGGTGTAAACAACCATAACTAGCGTAGGGCCACAAAGCAACGAGGGAAACAAAGAAAGAATCAAAGAGGAATGATAGACTTGCCTTAAACTATCATTCGAATCTAATGAAACTCAAATCGAGCAAGAAACGAGAGAGAACTCATTCTGGAAGAGGAGATCGAGAATGGAGGGGAAAAGGGGTGTCATTAGACAAATGAGGAACCCTCATTTATTATACTTTGATATTAAAACCATTTATTTAATTTACTTTATAAAAAAATGTCCAGGTTCCGAAGCACGACGTGGCCATGCAGGTCACATCGTGGCGCACCACTCAAAGGCTGAACCAAGAACCCCTTGCCCCAAACCATCACAATGTGGCCTTCCTCCTCCATGGCATGAATCACCTCCCCAGCCTAACCTCACGGTGTGGCTTCGACCGCGACACCCCCATCATGGCGCAATGCATGGGTCGCGGCATGTACTACCTTCCTCATGAAATTCCGCAAAGGCATACAAGAGGATTCAATACGTAAGAGTCACCACCACGGCGTGACGTTCCTTGCCACGACGTGATCCTCATACGTAAGAGTCTCCAGCGCGGCGTGACGCCTCCCATCACGGTATGATCACCCCTTCACCTGATTTTTCACAAAGTTAAGAACTCTTACGTATGAGGATATCTATACGTATGGGTAAACTCTTACACATGTTGACCCTTGCGTATGGCCACGGCATGACCTCCCCTCGCCACGACGTGGCCTTCCTCTTCGATTTTCACGAACTCTGGAACCCTTACGCATGAGAGTACCCATGCATAAGAGTACCCCTAGAGACCCTCACATTTTACCATTTCTAACTTCCCTGCACCCATCACGTTGTGATGCCTCATGACCATGGCGTGATCCTCGATTAGCCTCAACTCAAAAACTCACCTCCAGCCCTTCACGTTGCGTGTTGTCACTTCCGCCACAGTGTGACTTCTTCCAACCCCAAAATTCAAACCATCACACCATGAGGCCCCTTGGCCACACGGCATGACCCATAAGAAAACTAACAGAACACCAAAAACACTAAAAACATCCTCAATAGGTCCTAAATCACACAGCCAACCCGAGATCCAACCCAACTTAAGGAATAAAAATAAAAATCAATAAATGAATAAAATATTAAGAAAAAAATAAGGTCAGGGTGGGACAAAGCTCCCGCTCCACTGATCTCGTGTTAACCAAAGTCATCACCGAACCGTCTATCATTTGCATAAGACACGACACGTGCGCGCGAAATGCCCATGCATGAATGAATATATACATTCCCAATAGGACAACCCTAAAAACCACGAAGTGTCGATCAAGGGAGTAACCAACCCCAGATGAGGGCATGTGCATTGTCGAGTAGAACACCTTAGACGAGGGAGTACCTGACTCCATAGACTGAGGACCCGCACCTCGCATGAGGGAGTTCCTAACTCTAATAGTCATGTGGGGGACCCACACCTTGTCGAAGCTAAGGGAGTATTGACCCCATGTCTGCTTTGGAGGGACCCGCTCCCCGAGAATATACCGAACTCCAGAAAGAATGTGGGGGACCCACGCCCTATCACTAGTACGTCGCCAAGGGAGTTCCAAACCCCATGCCTCCTCCAATCATCATGTCTAATCCCAGTCGTCGGCCCTACGGAGCTAAGGAAACTAAACTATCAGAATCGCCTCGTGTCTCACCTCTGATGTCGAACAGAGATGTACCATCATGTCCGACGAGAAAAAAAAACCCTCATGATAGGCTATTAATTTGCCTGAAACAGACTCACAGACAAAGAAAGGAGAAAACGCTTGTATCAAGCTATCCCCCCCTAGAGTTTTGACCCAGTTGCGACACAATGAATACAGGTGTGCTGCAACACTCGACCCGTCGACATCACGCCGCAACGAAGAACCCCACGCCACCATAGTCAACGCTTCCTCGCCACAACCAGCCACATCGTAGTCATCTTCCTTATGTCACAGCCCAGTCTGACTTCGCGGTCATCATGGCACCAAGGTCACAAGGTAGCTCATCCTTAGCGGCATGATTCACTAAACTAATCATACGTATCATCGAGGTGGGGTAATCATGGCACCACCTAGAGTGTTGCGGCGTGATCCTCCCCATCGAAAACTAGGAAAATTGTCGATACAAGGTGTGGCATGTCGTGTCACGACGCAACGTGAGCCTGGAGTGCAATCTAACTGCTATTTTCTCCACAGTCCAGCACCATCGCCACCAAATCACGTCTCCATTATCGTGCATCATCATCGTTATCCTCCATCGTTAAATAAGCGGCTTCTATTCAATCAAACCGCAAGATAAAAAGGAAAGAATTAAAGGAAAAGATCGACAACAAGGTTCTTTGCACAATACGACAATAGGATACCAAGGCTTGGTTACAAAATAAAGGAGATTTTCATAAATAAAAAAACCACAGAACTTCACTGCTATGAAATTGTAAGGAACAGAATGAAGCAGCAGCAAACAAGATGCTAGAAAGGATCACAACTATATCATGCAATAACGGAGCATAAGATAAGCAAAGAGACCTACCTCAGAATCAGCTCGTCAGCGCTGCACAAACCCACACTCTGAATGCACTAAGTGATCACCACGCGATCACCAATGGTTGAAGAGCCCTCTGGATCACCCCCAGAAACACACCACCAAGGGTTGGGAGATCGAGCGGAAAAAAAAAAGAAATCTAGGAGAGAAGGTTCAGCTGATATTTATAATGAAAATCGGGGTCATCATGGTCACGACGCAACATTCTTTATTACAGCACAATCTCCCCAAAATCGGACCACAACCACAGCGCAACGAGGAACATCACGCTGCAACGGCCCTCAATCAATCTGAGATCCGAAAACCACAGCCCGATCAAAGCCCCTCGTAACTCCTAGTTAAACTCAGTCAACTCCCATTAACTCAATGTGGTTCCGACTCGTTGCAACGCAATGCAAGGTGTCACAGTGCAATCCAGTAACCACGGCGCGACCCTCACGCTTCGTCAACCAATCGCAAGCAAAGGCCATAGCGTAGCGCCTACCATCACGGTGCAGCACTACTGTGATGGTTAGCCCAAAAGTGCATGACTATTAACGTAGTAGCCTACATCACCACAGTGCACGGATAAAAATCATGGCGTAAACCAAATCATTACGCCGCAAAGGCTTTTCAACCAAAATTTTAAAAGGATTCGAATGCGAAACTCTGGGTCGCTACAACTTTTGAGAAGGAATGAATGTTATATGTCGCTAACCAAAAATAAATCACAGCATCCAAATAAAACAAGCATGCACAAGAACAGGGATGACTCGCCTCTAAAGTGGAGGCTACTCCAAGGTATATAGACAACTAACTACCGCCATACACGAATCATTAACGTATTGTTGGTGATTGCGATGTTTAGGGTCGGTTCACTACTAAGTATTAAGTAACTACCTCATCCCAACCTTCAACTCACTACTTCTAGCCAAGGATACAAGATATGACACACAGGCCTACAATGAATCAGAATAAGACATGAAACATGAATGCACTATAATCATTGTCTTCTACGGATTGCGTAAATTTTCACTAGTTGGGGGGTCAGTCTAGTTTGTTTAATGTGTGCCGGGTTGTGAGCTGATGATGGGGCACCATCAGTCGTTGGGGAATTTCTTCTTACTGCAAATACAACCATACAATGTCATTCTTGGCATAAATTGGTTAAACTTTGTGTGTGTAGTCATCGATTGCTTCCGGAAAAGAGTTGTGATCTTGGACGTGGAAGGGCGGCATGCGATGTTAGTTGGCGAGCAGAACCATCAGATAGGTCGTAGGTGCTTGGAGCCCTAGTCTTCTCAGCTGGCAGAGCTGATGTTGTACTCTGTGGAGGTTCAGATAGAGAGGTGTCTCCTAAGGTTGTTGAAGAGTTTCTGGATGTTTTTCCCAAAAAGGTCGTGACGCTACCCCCTTCAACGCGATATCGAGTTTGGGATAAAGTTGCAACCCGGTGTATCTCCAATTTTGATGGCTCCTTATCGGATGGCACCTTCTGAATTACTGGAGTTGGGGATTCAGATCGATGATTTAATGCAAAAAGGTTTCATTTGGCCAAGTGTATCTTCATGGGGTGCTCTGGTGTTATTCACCAAGAAAGCAGATGGTAGTCTGAGGTCGTGTATAGACTACCGACGATAGAACCAGATGATGGTCAAGAACCGCTATCCCCTCTCGAGGATAGAAGATTTGTTCGATCAGTTGAAGGGGTCAACTAGTTTTTGAAGATCGATTTGTTGTCAGGATATCATCAAATGAGGGTGAATGGGGAAGAAATCTCGAAAACTGCTTTCGGGTGTTGTTATGGGCGCTTCAAATTCGTAGTTATGTTAATTGATGTCACGAATGCCCTAGCTATTTTCATGGGACTCATAAATTTCATGTTTCGTGAGTTGCTGGATCAATTCGTGGTAGTGTTCATCAACGACATTCTCGTGTACTCGAAGTCGGGGGAGGGTCATGTTGAGCATCTGAGAACTGTTTTAGAGGTCCTTTGGCACTATCAACTCTATGAGAAGTTGTCCAAGTGCGGGTTTTGGACGCGAAAGGTGCATTTTCTTAGACATGTGGTGTCTCAGCAGGGAGTAGCAATCGACCCTTCGAAAATCGAAGCAGTTATTTCTTAAACAACACCAAGGAATGTTGCAAAAATTCGTAGTTTCCTTAGTCTTGTATATTATTATCAAAGGTCCGTATCTGATTTCTCTCGGATTGTGGCCCCTTTGACAGCCCTAACTAGGAAGGATCGGCCTTCATATAGACTGATACTTGAAAGAGAAGTTGGCCAGTGCTCATGTTCTTCGGTTGCTAGAGGAAAGAGTCATGTTCGAGGTTTTCTATGACGCTTCTCGTCCCAGTTTGGGTTGCGTCTTGATGCAGCGAAGAGCAGTGATCTCATATGGGTCTAAGCAATTGCGTCCTCACGAGCGTAACTACGTCACTCACGATCTCGAGTTGGCAACGACGATGTTTGCTCTGAAGTTGTGGTGGCATTACCTCATCAGTGAACGTTTTTTGGTCTTTACAAATCAAGAGCTTGAGATATATTTTATCTTAGCGGGGTTTGAATCTACATCAGTGACGGTGGATAGAGTTCTTATAGGGCTGTGAGTTTGAAATCTCCTACACCCCAGGGAAAGGGAATGTAGTTGATGATGTACTGAGTAGAAAGTTGCGGGGAGATGTTGTTCAGGAGTCTGAAGATGCATGGAGAGTGTAGGAGCATGCAGCGATGCATCTTGATGTAGAGAAGGTCGGTGGTAGAGCTTGTTATTATAAGATAACAATGCAGTTGTCCTTGTTGTGGCGGGTGGAAGTCTCAGTGAAGAGACTCAAAGGTAGAGGTGTTGTGAGATCATGTCTTTCACGGTGATGCATCTTGATGTAAAGAAGGTCGGTGGTAGAGCTTGTTATTATAAGATAACAATGCAGTTGTCCTTGTTGTGGCGGGTGGAAGTCTCAGTGAAGAGACTCAAAGGTAGAGGTGTTGTGAGATCATGTCTTTCACGGTGATGCTCCTGAGGGATGGTCAGAAGATGGTCAGCATCTAGTGTTGTTTCAAGGGAAGTTTGTTTCATCGATGTGCAAGAGGTGGTTCTTCATGAGTTTCATAGCCCGCCATTGGTTATACATCTGGATGTATCCAGGATGTATCATGCCCAAGGGTCAGATTTGGTGGCCAGGGATAAAGCGGTCGATGGTAGAGTTTGTGTCGTAGTGCTTGGTTTGTCAGCAGGTAAAAGCAGAGCATCGTGTTCCTAGAGGTTCGTTGCAGCCATTAGACGTCCCCAAGTGGAAGTTGGAGGACATTTCGATTGATTTTGTCACTGGTTTACCTCAAACTTAAAGAGGATATGATGTTATTTGAGTGATCATGGATCGGTTCCTAAGGATTAAGGAGTCGAGTGTTGTAAAATCTTTGGCGAGGCGGTATGTGGATAAGATATTGAAAATTCATGGGGTGTCAAGGACAATCATCTTTGATAGAGGTCCATGTTTTACCTCGTGAATCACGGGCCTTCAACGGGCCTTCAACGTGCCTTTGGCTCTCATCTACGTCATAGCATTGCTTTCCATCCTCAGATAAATGGTCAGACGAAGCGGACGATTCAGACGTTGGAAGACATGTTGCGTGCAAGGGTTTTGGATTTTGGTGGATCGTGGGTAAAGCGTTTGCCTTTGGCTAAGTTTGCTCTTGTCAATTGGTATTGCTCCTCTCGAGGCATTATACAGGCGGCCATGTAAATCTCCGTTGTGTTGGACCAAGATTAAAGAGTCGGCGGTCCTTGGACCAAATATGGTACAGAGCATGACCGAGAAGGTGCAAATGGTTCGAGAGCGGATGAAGGCGGTGCAAGAGAAGACACATGCGAATTGGAGGAGGAGACCTCTGAAGTTTGACGTTGGAGATCATGTGTTCTTAAAGGTTTCCCCTTATCGTAGGCAACGGAAGTTTGGCTGTGGAAGTAAGTTGTCCCCTCGGTTTATTGATCCTTTTGAGGTATTAAAGTGTGTCGACGAGGTGGCTTATTGGTTGGCCCTTCTTCCGCGGTTGGATCGAATCTACAACGTCTTCCATGTGTCGCGGCTTCATCAATATTTTCACGATGATTCTCATGTCATTGATTAGGGCGACTTAAAGTGGTGGATGACGCGATGATATAGACCAGCTATGTCAATGGGTTAAGGGTTTATTCCAGGCATGGGAAGAGGGCAGCAGTCGAGGTGGACCCTCCAGCAGCAAAACCGGATGACCAAACTGTTGAAGTGGTCCCCCCAGCACAACTGAATATTCAAGCAGTGGAAGTGGTCCCTCCAGCAGAATGGCAGGAGGATCCCAAGGAATAACAAACCGGTCCCCACAGGATCAATTAGAGGATCCTCTGGTAGGCTATTGGCTATAAAGAGGAAGGAGAGTGAAGAGGGAAAAGGGAGAGGAGAATATGGATTTTCGGCCTTTGGCTTGGGATTCGGCCTGCAGGTCGGGCGAGGAGCACCAGCTCTCTCAAAATGTCCTACTACTCTTCTTCATCTGCAGTAATTCTTTGGTTCTTTCCATATATACAAGCAGTCGTTTCATTTGGTTCTAACAATTGGTTTGGCCTACTGTCTTCCTCCGGCCGACTCCAAGTGCTGCGATTCTCCATCTCGTTTTCATCCGCAAGGGGTGCGCAACACAGGAGGCTACACCCAACTGCCCCCGACTCTTCTCTCTCGAGCGGCCGCATGGACTGCCGCCATCTTCCTCACATTCGTCATCGTCAACACAGTTGCGTTTTGTCGGCGCCTTCTGCAACAGAAGACGCACGCACAGCAGACGCACTCAGGCGTCGCACAGAAGACGCATCGGGGCTTCGACGGGAGCAGAAACCCTCTGCCGACTCGCGTTCCGAGGAAACGCACCCCGCCGGCTCTCATCTACTGCAGCGCGCACCGTTGGATCCCTTCTGAGGCAGCGTCCTCCCCGTCTCGTTTTGCTCAGACGTTATGTTGGGTTGGGGGGTGACTTTTGACGCCCCCGCTGCAACATAGTCTGGAGGAGGAGGCGCACCGCCTATTACGAAGACCTTTCAGGTGCGCTACACTTTATACCTTATTCTTTCAACAAAAAAAACAGAGGGAAAGAGGCGGGCCACGTTTTCTGTCGGGGAAGGAAAACACAGAAGGAAAAAAACAAAAAAAAAAAGACACTCGCTTTTCTTCGGTTGACGAATCAAATGCAGGAGATACAAGAGCTCTGGGCGTCCCTCGCCAGTCTGGACAGATGCCTAGACAAGCGCTCTGGCCACCTCGTCATACCAAAAATTTCTGAATGAGATCCAAAAACATAGATACAGAAAGTCGAGGCTCATTTTTCGAGCCGAGAAACACCAAAAGCGATGAAAATACCACTGACGCGACTCTGCATGATTGGTATGTATGAACTTTGGTTTTTACTGGCCAAGGGACTTCAAACTAAGTTCGCCTGGATGCAACTCAAGGAAGCGCTCCTTGAGGATTTTGGCGACTCCCCTGGGGAAGCCTTTGCACCTACATCTGGTTTTCCGTCGACAGTAGCGCCACTATCCACAGCGCCTTCAGAGGATTCGGCCGACCACGGAACACAAAGTTGGAGCATGGGGCTGCCCGAAAAACATGACGGCACTACCTCCAGCACGTGTGAGATAGACCTGTCACCCAATGAGGAGTCGGACACTTCGAAGTTCTTCATGATAGAGCACGAGCCACAGCAGCCGGCTCAACCATGGGTTCTGGTTATTTTACCACCAGCTGCACAGGTCACACCCACGATGTCGGGATGGGGTCCCCGGGTTCATAAAGCATGTTCATACAGTTTTTATAAATCAGAAGCAGAGTGGCACCAGCCGCACTTGCGACCCAGCTCACAACAGCACACTAGCAGCTTTCCCGATGAAAGGAGGGTAGACATTACAAAGAGAGGCCCTCTCCACTTTGTCTGCCTAAACTTGATCCATGAAGGATGCCGACACATTTGGAAGATTGCGTGGCGTGCACCTGCAGCACGGGCGCCTTATACAGGACCACAGCGGCTCGGTCCTCAGTCAACGATGTTGCTTGGTTCTGCTCAACGCGTCAAAGCAGGGAGAAGCATATGGAAGATTACTTGGCATAATTGTTTGACCAGTGCCCATTGTCCTCAGTTCCCTAAAGCGCGGCTGGTATGGGAGATCAGTTGGCATGCCTGCGCGATCCACCACCTTGAGGACAAGGTGGTTTTTTGGGACGGGGGCAGTGATAGAGACTTGTTATGCCAGTGGGTTGAGGGTTTATTCCAGGCATGGGAAGAGGGCAGCAGCCGAAATGGACCCTCCAGCAGCACAACCGAATGACAAAGGTGTTGAAGTGGTCCCCCAACACAACTGAATATTCAGGCAGTAGAAGTGGTCCCTCCAACAACAGCTAAATAACAGAATGGGTGGAGGATCCTAGAGAATAACAAACCGATCCCGACAGGGGATCAGTTAGAGGATCCCCCGGCAGGTTGTTGGCTATAAAGAGGAAGGAGAGTGAAGAGGGAAGGGGGGAAGAGAATATGGATGTTCGGTCTTCGACTTGGGATTCGGCCTGTGAGCTTGGGCGAGGAGCACCTGCTCTCTCGAAGTGTCCTTCTATTACTCTTCTTCATCTACTGTAATTCTCTGGTTCTTTCCATATATACAAGCAGTTGTTTCATCTAGTTCTAACACACGACGTTTGTGGAACAGGAGGTTGAGATTCAGGATCGTGGGGAGAAAGTGTCGCATGAGCGCATTAATCTCTTGGTTCGTGTTTTGTGAAGGCATGGCGGCTTGAAAGAGTGTATGGGGAACATAAGTCACAGATGCGCGCTCAGTATCTGAAGTTGTTTTGAACCTTGTTTTGTCGTGTTGTTGAGATGCTTGATCTAGTGTTGATTTGATTGAGATTGTTTATCTTTATGATGCATTAAGTTAATGATGTTATTTCTGTTTGAGAGGTATCTCTCAGAGGTGTTTGGGTTTTGCGGTCGGTGTTCTCTTTCTGGGTTGGTTTTGATTCTCGAGAACAAGAATCGTTTGAGACTAATGCAATGGTCCAAACTTTCTCAGACCGTTTGCATTTTCGGGTATTGGAGGTGTCAGGTGAAGGTTGGAGAAAGGAGTCGTAGCTGAAATTTCAGCCGGAAGGAAAGCGTTGCAGCGTGGCCCGGCATGTTGCGCCATGAAGAACTGGCTGGAGGAGATAGTTTTTTTTGTAATCTGGGTGTGTTGCGGTGCCCAGGTATGAGCCGTGAGGTTTCGGTATCGCACTATTTTGAAGCGGAAGTCTGGTTGTGACATGAAGAGGTATGGTTGCACTGTGAAGGTTATCAAGTTATTCTTGTGTATAGAAGTCCCCGGGTTAATCTAATGTGAGGCCATTTGAGTTTATCCAATGCGAGCTTGTTGCGCAAGGGGTGGTATTGTGGCATGATGGTCTTAAGTTGTTTCGGGTTAATCTTATGCGGGCTCCTAGTTAATCTCACGCAAGTGAAATTGTTGCATGGTTATGCCTATTTCGGCGTGAAGTGTAACATCCCAGGTAAATAAAGAGTAAGACATTTTCATATTTATTAATATTTGTGAATTAAATATTAATTTTATTTTAAAGGGGATGTTATATTCGATGGCTTACCCGACACGCAACAATGAGTTTCTCTGAAATCTTATGTTGCACACAAAACTGAGTCATACTGAAAAATAATAATATAATATTATTTTAAATGGTAGTTAACGTCTAGCCGTTGTATTGGCAGGAATGAATAGAACTAACTAAATGTTTGTTAAATGTTTTTACATTTATCCAATAAATTTTAGAGGCTTAAAATAATAATGGATCCAATTTTAAGTATGAAATACTCTAATATTCTTTAAAAGGTCAATTTTACCGCCTTTTGATGGCGAACCCTTTAACTAAGGATGAAATTTTGGTATTTTTTTGATAATGTTCATTTTTTTATGAATAGTGAAAAATACTGCATTTTAATTCAAAATTGTTTTTTAATCTAATTTATTTATATAGTTAGATTGTTCTTTTTATTGGTTTTAAAGTGTAATTGGATTATATTTTTACCATTTGATCCAATGTTGCTCATTAGAAGTAATTTTACTTTGAAATTGAACATAAACAAGTGTCAATATTTTAATAGTTATTATTTTTTAAAAACACACTTTTTGTTTTGACAACGGGAATTAATTTTAAATTAATTTTTACAACTTATGTGTTTTGAATTTGGAAAAATAGATTCCATATTTGAAATCAGAAAGTCCAAATTGTGTAAATAGGCAACTTTTATTTTGAGACATTATGAATAGTAACTTCAGTAAATATTTTATTTACTATGGTTAAAGGGTAAATCTGGTAAATAAAGGTAAAAAATAATATTATAATAATATTAAATTACCGTAACACGTGTCCTAATCCTATTGGCTGATACATGTCCGACCATGGGAATCATCGGGTCGATTTTGGGACCCCATGGAGCCATTTGCATGTGAAAATGACACTTTATAAAAATTAATTTAAAGTTATGGAAAATGTAACATAAACATATATCTCTTAGTAAAACAATTTTTATAATGGGTTATATAAGTTATATTTTCGACTATAAATAGTCATTAGAAAGCTAAAAAGATTTCCTACATCATTGTATTTTATTTATAATTTTTAGACTTTAAATAAATAAATTTAATTATGACGCAATGGTGATGCAATAATTGCTTCATTAATAAAGGATTCAAATAAATGATATCATAATTATTAAAATAAATTTATTTTGAAACTTTTTTTGTCATCCGTGAATTTTATAGATTAGGATGACTTGTTATCTTTGATTTAATGAAGGATGCTCGAAAGAATCATGTTGTTATAGATTTTTTAAATGTCTTGATATGAATAGTTTATAAATTGACATAAATGAGTTTTTAAAACAATTAATATTTTATTAAATGTTAAAATAATCCTAAAAATCTAAGATTCGGCCAACTGACATATATGATGTTAAAAATGTCATTAATGATCCATTTTGGGTCGCTTGGCATTTTATAGTAAATATATTAACCATAAAGTATTAATATATAAGAGGACATGGTAAAAGTTAAATAAGCTAACAAAGGGTTAAATAAACAAATAAGGATTAAAAAATATCCAAAACTGTCCAATTCTTATTGGATGATTTTATTTCGACTTATATGCACCTTATCTTTGAATTAAGTAAGTTTTGGGCCTTTTGAAACCGAAAATCATTTTATAATAAAATAATATTTTCAAACTTTCTTAAAGAGCCCCTTCTCTCCCTTATAAAAGGTCATCACCTCTAACCCATTAAACATACCTCTCAAGCCTCTTGGCTCATCCAACCTCTGCCCAAATAATCTCTCAAGATCTCTCTCTTCCTCCTAGAAGTCTTACCTTAGGCAGAAGGCACTTCAAGAAAGCCTTTTGGTTCAAACCAAAAGGAGTTACCCGATTTAAAAGTAGCGTCTTCCCTCAAGTTCTCTTTTATTTTACTTTTTCACTTCCTATGCTTTTCTTATTCTTTGTTTACATAACAACACCAGTATCCTCAATATACTAAGTTGTTGTTATGAGAATGATTCAAACTACACTTACACACACCTCCATATAATGGATACGAACATACTGTTTCTGTGTACGACGAACTGCTGCCTCACGAAACGATGATTGTTCGATTATCTTCTACCGCCTCTCATGGTGGCTATTATGATGGCACTGTATTTATATGTGATATATATTATATTTATATTGTCTCTATACTTCTGTATTTCTTATTTATAGCATACCTTTATGGTTTCTATAATGGGTAAACGTGATCGTTCATACCATACGTGGAACGTATAAATGATGGAGTTAATGAAATTATATATGATATTATACTAGAATTATAATATACCTATGTATCATTAAGTTTTCATTTCATTAAATACAAAATAGAAATGAAAGTAGCGTTCATGCGTACGTACGGCTTACCGTCTCCATGAACGGTGCATTTCATTTCTTATCTCCAAATGTTATGTATTGTTATAAATACATATATATACTGAATATATATGATATATATGATATCTAAATCATGAATATCATTCTGAAGATAATGGACTTTTGACCACATAGACAACTTGTAATTATAAGAAGTTCATTTTTGACTCGAATACCAAATATCGACAAAACGACCGTTATTAACTCAAATGATTATGTAATGTTTATAACGTGGTAATAAGTGATATAAAAGAAATAATAAACTTGAAAAATGTTCTTAAACAAGTAGAAATTAATTTTAGTTTATTATTCAGGAGATTAAAAAACGAACGAGTCAAGTCGGACACGAGGTAAGAGATTTCGTCTCAATCTCCTTTCATTGAGCCATATTTTGATTTATACACGACTTTCTTTTATACGGTGTATAAACCCCTCTGGCTTTTCATTTCATTCAAATGGAATCTTTTTCTACGTAACGTTTTACTAAACAACAAAGGGAATGTTTCTTTTTAACGTACGTGGTGACAACGACCTTTATGCCGCCGCAAGCGTTATTTGATATTTGGCTTCCTTAACAAGCCGTAATGTTTTTAAAAGGAAAATAAATACCATATACTATTTTACGTATTTTGGTATTGAAAATGGTTTTGATGATGGATTGGTTATGTCAATATATTTAAATGATATATTGTGATTGAAATGTGAAAATGTTATCTTTCCTTTATGTTTGTGTTATGAATATGTTATGGTTCTTGGACATTGTTTGCGTATACGGTGTTGGAGTTGGTGGCCTAGAACTAACTACTTTGTACTTTATTCATTAATAAATACCTTATCACATCTTGATTGTTCTTCTGCGTGACAATGCATGTAATAATGTCCTAAAGATAGCTGTTGCATTAAAGGGTTAGAGCATATCCCTGCTATGATGAGAACCTGGAAGTGTCATAACATTGTTCTTGAATATATGTTTTATGGTCGGATGATGTTATTTGAGGGACACAAATAATACAAGCCATTTGGGGTGAGGACTCATAAAACCTTGAGGCACCTTCTCATGGTGGGCGCCCTTGGTAATATCCAGGATGATATTATGAGAACGAGACCCGCCAGTAGGAAATCCACATTTCATAGTGTCATTGGATGTTCCTATCTGCGGACGTGTGTATTGGTTCTTAGACTTTAAAATTATTATTAATGGGTATTACAACTCGCACACTTAGATGTATTGACGAAAACTGTGACGACACACTGTTCGCAGCGAGGTAGGATACGTTGGGTGCTTCACGAGTGATACTGCATTAATAGATAATGCGATAAAGGATTTGTCTCTTCTGTTCCATAACGGAAGCAGATATCTCAGGCTCTTTGATAGAATTGATATAACCTAAATAAATCCATAACCATAGTGAGGAATGGGCAAGTTCAATTATGAAAAGTCAAAGAAAGAATAATCGAACACATGGGTTGATGGCACTAGCATGCAACCCGCTTGATTCGAGATATCGAAACAAAGGGATTACATTACACGGTAAGCGTTCATAGGAGGTGACACGTCATTGCGACGTTAACTTCTTTCTCTATGGGTGTCTTAGCGTGTTGCTAGACACTAACCTTGGACTTTAGGCAGGCTCCGCCTAATGCCACTGAGAAAGAGGCCTAGAGGGTCACACACTAAGTATGTCTAAGTATCTCAGTTAAATATTCATTTAACAGTTTGAATAAATATTATTCCCAACTGTGGTTTAATAATTATTCAAGAATATCTGATCGCATTTATTTCGACACTAGTTATTCGAGAAAATATATTGTGGACGAAATAATATATTTATTAGCGAGTAATGCAGTGATATTTATTTTAAAAATAAATAGTCATTATTCAAGATCTAATAAATGTGGTAGAGGAAATAAAAAAAATGGAAAAAAAAAGTACACGTCGTGTATATTAAATATGCATGTCGTGTATTTTTTTCTGGGAATTTATGAGAAATAATATTATTTATTTAATTAAATAATATTAGGTGTAATTCGCTGGGCACATGTCTGGTAATAATAATAGTCAAACTGTTATTATTAGACATGGAGTATTACTAAGAATTAAATGAAGTGAATAAATGCTTTCGGGTAATTAATTCATTTTATTATTCTATGTAATTAAAAATCTCAATTATATATTTCTCATTAGCCTAGTCATTTTTTGTGGTTGTGCACAACAGATCTAGAGAAAGCTCTCAAGCCAAGAGAGAATTCTTTTCTTCCAAGAACGCTCTCAAGCTACGAGAGAGAGATCCTCCTCCACCGGATCAAGGCGATCAAAGTCGGACATCGCAAACAAAGGCTCTTCCGCGCTAGCACCCGGAGATCCCTTCGGCGACGTCCAGAGATACGTGGAGCACGTGTGGATCACCGCTAGAGGAATCCTACACTTGGATTCTACGACGCAACGACAGATCACATCGGATCGTGACCGGAAACATCAACAAAGAAAAAATTTCATCAAGGTAATTCTTGTAATTAATTAAATTAATTATAACCAACATATGATGATCATATCTATGGTTTCGGGACTCCCCTCTTTCTTTTTCGTTCTTCGTTCTATTCCGAAGATCCGGCGTTTTATTATCATGACGGATCACAGATTGATCGTTGTTAACGCTAAAATTAAAGTTGGGTACACCCACCAACGCGCTTCCGCTGCGCTCGAAACCTACATACGGGTGGTTCCGTAATAAACCTAGAGCGGGTGAGCCCAAGATAGCTCTTCGATGCATTGGGTAACGTGACGAAGGTAAACGTTGATGTTTCTCCTAAGAGATTTAGGGAATGTACTGTGATGGGTATTCCAAATGTAACTCCCTACATAGCTGTGAAATCTACAACGTAAGTATGTTATGGATGCCACAAGTTACCTTTATGATTTATGATTTCCATTTATTATTCATAAATCTAATGATTTTGTGTGGTAAGTTAAGATTGAAAAGTATGATTTCATTGATTTGTGCGTATTGATGGACTAATGTTTTATTTCCTTGTTTTATAACCCTTACTGAGCTTTTTATGCCCATCTCAAGTTTTTGAAATGCTTTTCACAGGATATAAGGGTAAAAAGAAGAATTCAAGAAGATTTTTATCAAGAAAAGAACTCTTGTTTTCTTTTAAGAGTTTTTATTTTATAAAAAAAATGGATACTGGGTAGAAGTGTCTACTTTGTAACAATTGAGATGTAATGTAATAGTTATGGCCTAATTCTCTAAAACTCTAAACCTGAAAAGATGCTCAATGTGAATTATTAACTTAATTCAAGATTATGTAATGTTTAAGATCGGGTCCTTATATGAAGCCTTGGGTAGTCAATTTCTTGGCTATGTTTATATGAGGCGTGTTGTGGTGCGGCGCCTTACATTGTGTCATGGTTTGGTTTGGGGTTCGTCGGGTTAAAGGGAGAAGGTTGAGGATGGCGTCATGATTCTCGGGAGTGTTACGGCATTGTAAACTTGTTGCGTATCGATTTTAATGCGGCTTGACTCCGAGATTTGGGGAGGTAACGCACAGAGGTTTTTGGATCATAGTTGCATTGAAGCGTGGTAACCCCTGTCACGTTGTGACTCTTTAGTTTTTCCAAAATGATTATAAATTCAGGTCTTTTCTTGAATTCTTTCTTATTTCCCGATTTCCCTCAAACCCTAAGCGACCAATAGATTGTCTTTGGAGATCTTTGGTCATCCTTTGTTTGGTTTTGGCCCTCGCCTTCAAGAGATCAACCTCCTTGTGATCCAAGGCAAGTTCATCTTCTATTCTTCCTGATTCTCTTCTTGTCCCTTCTTAGGAAGGTTGTGACAGCAATGTTGATTTGGTATTGGTGTTGTTGTGTTGTGGTTTTGACGGGGAATGGTCGCACGTAGGCCTTGTGGTTGATCCTCATGTGTTGGGTGGTGCTTGATTAAAGTTTTTTTGTCGTCTCGTGCAACGGTTGTTAAACCTTCAATTGAGGAAGGGGATTTGAAACTTCTCCTTCTTTATTATGTGTAAATCGTGGAATTGCCATGCTTTTGTTATTCATTGGATGGAGGGTATGGATTAACCTAAATAAAATAATGAATCGGGCTAAAGGAAATTGAAGGGAAGAGGGTGATTCGCATGTGCTTTATGAGATTCCATGACATTGCTTATTTATTGATGGTTTTGTTGATGTTGGTGCTGAGTGATTTATGCTTGCTGCTGTGAAAGACATTGTTTGTCGTCATTGATATGTTAGAATCACCTTTCATAATGTGCAAATCGCTTAAAGTTGGTGACGAATTGATTGTGTGGAAATCTGGAATTAAAGTGTTCATGTTTGAACCTGAAATTCTGCTTTAATATGAAAGAATGATTAAAGGGGAAGTTCTTCACAGCGTATTGTTGTTATGTTTGCCCTTAGTTGTGGCTGTGTATGGGGTCATCTTTGCTGTAATTAGAGGGGGGTTTGGTTGGTTGTTGCAGCTGGTTCGAAGGATGTGGTGTGGTTGCTGACACGGTAATGATGGATGGGCCGTTGTGCAGTTATGGTAGTGGTGGCATGGCTGGTTGTGTGTAAAGAAAGTGGTTTTGTGGTTGTTGTGGTAGTTGTTGGCATGTGTTGTGTGGCGGTTTATGTGGTGACGAGTTCAGTTGTCATGGGGTTGTGTTTACCCAGTAGCATGGAATGTGGCTTGAATTAATGGAAACAGTAATGGGTGATGGGCTGAAACTGATAAATGGTAAGGGCTGGAATAATATGAATAATGAATAACAGCTTGAAGCGAAGAGTGGTTTAGCAAATGGTTCGACATTAAATATGGATAAATGAACGGCATAATGAATGTAATGACACTGGTAAATGGTAATTCTGGAAATTTTTAATGGTAATATGATTAAATGGGAAGTTAATAATTGTTATTGCTATCTTGTGTGGAAAGTGGGGCTGGGTTGTGGTGCAGTAATGGCAACAGTTGTTGGCAACTGGTAGTAACGAGTGTTTGGTATGGTCCGATCTGTTCTGGATGTTGTTGGGCCGAATGCTTCCGGTCCATACTGCGCACCAGGGCGCAACTTTCGCGGGTCGAGCTCCGCGGTGAGCTCATTGGGGGTTGCAGGGGGCAATGCGCCCCTGCTCCAAAGGTTCGAGAGCCGAAGACCCCCGGCCCAAATTTTGAGACTGTAGCAATGTTGACCACTGTAGCAGAGTTGACCGACCGACGCTGACAGGGCATTGTAGCGACGCGGACTTCCAGCTGTCATTCACTGTAGCTCCTTGGATTTCCAGTCGGCAGTTATTGTAGCACTTTTTTTAACTTGGGTGGCCACCTTTCACTATAGCAAGCGGACTTTATGACGGTTGGTGGAATAGTGTTTTGTCCTTCTTATTAACCCATTTCGGGCTAGGGTTTTGTCGTTGCGACTCCCGGCATTTCCGCATCAACGAGGCAATGGCTGTTGTGGGTGATGGTTGCGTTGGTTTGGCGTAATCCCTTAGGTTGGGCTTGTGTGGATATATGATATTCTCTATATTTTCTTGTTGTTTCTTACGCACCACCACCCGAATCAGGTAACCTGACCGACGCCCTTATGAGGACATGAGTTTCGGATGTTTTGCCTAACATTTAGGTTGCAGAGGGAACGAATGGTCGATTGCTCCCACTTTCTTGCTCTCTCTTCAAAAGTGGTACAGGCTGTGATGGCTCAATGTGGGTATATACATATGAGCTATAATGGATAGTGGTTATCCTCACTGACGTGGTTTGTGATTATGATGGGGATACATCATAGGAGTCGTGCATGGTAGGAGAAGGGCGTGAGGTTGATGTCCTTCATGTTCACAATACCCTAATGTGATGAGAATGTGATATGTGGTTAGGATGTGGTGATGTGGTATGTGGCTATGGATGTGTGGTTATGGTTGTGATATGATATGTGGTTATGCAGATGTGTGGATATGGAAGGGATTGTAACGCAGGACATATATCGCTAAGGCATGAGAGCGACCAGGTCAGTGGGGAAGTGGATGCGGGGTACTTTCTTGACATATATTCATTTGATAGTATGTTACTATACTTGAATGTGATATTGGGTGAGTAAGCCTTGATGAGGTTGGGTGATAGTTGATCTGGCATAGTTGTGCGTTGGTTCTGTAGTTTATTAACTGAGACATTAGTATGTTCCTTCCATATTTGCACAAGAGGTTTTAAAAAAGATCCTACTAAGTATATTTTTATGCTCACCTCTATGTATATAAATTTTTTTTACAGGTTTCCATGGTACTTTGCGCCTCGACATGCCTCTTGCAAAGCGCAAATGGAATGGCACGCCACTGGCATGCGCCAAGTCGCTATCAGCGATGGCGATAGCATGCGTTGTAGCGCACCTTGGTTTTTTTCCGTCTCCTCGGTTTTCTGAAACCCTACCCGTACGTTGAATGGCACCAATCACACAACGATCGGCAGTGGCACCCAAACTAAGCAATCCTTCATATCGATCTCATCGAGCGGGCATGAGGGGCTTTCCCCTTGTTTTGTGTTATCTTTTTTTATCTGGGTTGCTGTTTCTTTTTTTTTTTTTACATGGTGCCATCTTTAATTTTAAAATTATTTTTGTTTTATTAAAAAAATCAAGAGATTTTTTTATTTCAGCTTGTTTTCCCTTTAAATAGCTTTCCACAGATGAAAATGAATTATATTAACTTGTTTGTGTAGATCATGTGATATTTAGACTTATTTGGATTGCATGTTAATGTTTTCTTTAACTAAATTTTCATGTTATAATGCGTTTTTATTATTATTATTATTGTTTCATATCCCAAAAAAAAAATTATGTATAATATTTTGCGTCTAAAATGAAATTTTCATGCGCAGCGCGCCATAGCACCAAGGCCCTCGTCATCATTTTGTGTCGTGTGTCGTAAACAATGTGTCGAGAATTGGATTTGTTGTTTGAAATAACTATTTTTGGATTTGATGTCAAAGGAAGAGAAGAAGAGTCGTAACTCTATAGTTAAGCTGATTGAAATTCAAATGAGGTAGCAATGACAACAACAGAATTCAATGGGAGGGATTGTTGCACCCATTGAGTTATGGTATGTTGAATTTGTTTTCATCTAGCCTAAACTGGACAACAATCGTCCGTGCACGTTTACAGTGGTTGACAAGAAATCCAACACACTATAACTCAATGGATGCAGCATAAATAATATAAATATATAATAAAAATATATATATAATATAATTTGTCTCCGTGTTTAATAGGGTGTTTTTGTAAATAATACATAAAATCAATAATGATTATACCCATTAAAAATATTTTTTCAAGGAATGAGCCTTCCTCCCAAATTGGAAGGAGTCTTGATTCCCTAGAACGACACTCCCTTTGTCACTCCTTTTGCTTTGTGCCAAACTTAATTTATGATTGTTCTCTCACTTACTCTTTTTCCCAAGTCATTGTTCCATTGCACCAGACGTAGCCTAAAAGGTTTTGACCATGTCAAGATAATAAAAGTGACTAGAATGCATGATTTTGAATCGTGTGACATTGAAACAAACACAGCCCAGATCCAAAATTAATATGTAATACACCATGTGAAAATGTGAATGAACTGACCATGAGGATCCTTGTCTCATCAAGAAGTGTATGACCTCTTTCCTCAGCTTGCCGTGCAGCTGTCTCGACAGAAATTACAATGTCACCCAGCATAAGCTGCAAGAGTAAGAAGCAGGTCATTGAATCAATTTATTGCCACGTGAAGCCGAATTTAAAATATCTACTTGACATCTTACAATTGGAAGCTGAAGTTCAGGGATGTGATGGGACAGAGACAGCACATCCGTGGCATGGTCCTCATCAAGCCACTCTTTGTTAAGTTGATGAATAAACGCATCGTTGCAAAGAACTACAGACAGCTCAACACTTTCAAACCCACCAAGATCATTTATAGTGGTTTCTCTTGTTTTATACTCTGGATCTTTTAGACCGTCAAATGCTAATTTCATTGCTATTGGTGCATTTAGACGCAGCAATTCAGCAATGTTCTGCGGCAAGCACAAACCAAGTAAAAATCAACAGTCATTCATAGAGGAGAAAAAAGTTCCTGCGGAAATTCAGATTTCATGAACGGCATATAAGTGCGCAAGGGGAGAATAAAAGGATGGAAAATGAGCATATGACCAAAAGAAGAAGAAGGGGCAGGGAGGGAGAGACCACTATTTCAGTATCATCAGGCAGCTGTTCTTCCAGACAAATGCCCACATTGAGCTCCAATTCCTTCCCATCCTTCTTGGATGGCAGCCGCCTCGCCTTCCGATACCTCCTCTCCGCTGCTGCGAAGACCCTGCTGAAGGGCTTTGAGAGGTACCGGGTTTCGCGACCCCAAACACCATTCATCGCCCTCGCACCGAAAATCGCAGAACTCGAAACAGAAGAGGAGGAGGAGGAGGCGAGGGGAGGGGAACAGGAAATCTCTCGGAAAAAAAGCGAGGGACAGTACAGCCGCGAGACAACGCCCGAGTGCGACTTGAGGGGCAACGGAGTGGCGCAAAATGCAATACCGCGAGCCATGAGAGACAGCGGAGAGGAGAAGGGTGAAGGGGGGGACTGTGGTCGGTGGAGGACGCGGGGGAGGGGTGAAAGACGGGGGAGCATTCCGTCGCGGCGGATATGAAGTGCGTTCGGGCCTCCTGATCAACCAGCGTTGGCCGAGGTTTGACCGGTCAGTCATCGGGTTTCGTATGCAAAGAACCGACCAGTTTCAAAACCGTTTTGAAATAACTTTGTATTTTTTAAAATAAAATTTAAAAAAACATTTGATAGTTTTTGTATTAATTATTTTTTGAAACATAAAAAATAAAAATAAAAATAAAAATTATTATAACAAATATATGACCACGTTTGGTGTGTTTATTGTTGTTGTTTTTTAAAATAAATAAAATCTTGATTATGAAAATGACTAAATACTTAAATTTTTAAAAATGTTTCGTGATACTGTTATGAGACAATGGTTTTAGATAATAACTCGTGTAGTAATTTAAGTTATTATTTTATTATCATCTTACTATGGTTTATCATCTTCACTATTGCAAAATGTGTTTTAAAAAGTGATCATTTATCATCACTAAAACACAAACGATGATAGAGGTGTCTCTCTATCACCGCTAAAAACAATCACAATTAAAATACATTTTTATAAACACTGAATAGTTCTTTTCAACACTGAAAAGCAGTACACTTCATAAAAACTCTTTATATATTATTAAACGACGTGTTTTAATATATGAATATATTTACATGGATATACATTTTATATACTTGATTAAATGTAATTTATATAATGTTAAACATGTATTTACAATAAATATATAATGTATTTACAATAAATATATGATATATTTACTTAAATATGATTAGTAATATTACTAAAAATTGATACTAATTAAAAAATTACTAATTAGTATCAAGTAATGCATGTTTAATAGCATTTTGGCAATAGAAATAAATAAATAATTAATATCCTAAAAGAAGTTAAAAACATGACTTGAACTTCAAAAAGTCACAACTTTTGATATTGGTGTGTGTTTGGGGTATACGAGTTGTCAAATCGAAACTTTCGAAAAGATCCATGATTTTAATATAGTAGGGAACTCTAGTCTTGCTTTTATTGGTCAAAAAATGTCTGGAAAACCTCTAAAATTGAGCTTTTAGTTTGAGTGTCCTAATTTGTGAATAAGAGAGGCAGAATCACTTCATTATGTATGAGAGCAAGATTAAAGGGTGAATTTTCAAAGTACATGAAACCCAAGCTTGAATAAACTCTTAAAGGAATGTGGTGAATAGTAAATTGTGTTGCTACAATGCCCGCACAACAAGTCCACTACACTGCGGTGTCACGCCCAGTCAGGTTCAAGCTTCTACAGTATCGATGGTAGGAAGTTCATGAAGCTATAGTATCGTTGTTACATGTTGCTATAGTAAGTTTGCACTGCTGCAATGTCTTCGCTGATGTCGTCGGCCAACTATGCTACAATTCGGTCAAAGTTACTACAATGTTCCGAATTTAGGCTGGGGGGCTTCGGGCCTTAGACCCCTACGTAGGGACGCACTACCTGTGAAACTCCCAACAACCTCACTGTGAAGGTCGAACTACGGAGGTTGTGGCCTAATGTATAGAATGAGTCGTTAGTGATTGGCCTAATATCATCCAAAGATTAAGCTACACCAGCCCAACAGGGTTGCGTGCATGGTGGGCCCGATGGGGTGCGGTCACACGTGAATGTGCTCCTTGGGTTGCGTGAGTAAGATCTTGCCCTTCTCCAGGTACTCTTTCTTTTGTGTTTTGTTTGGACCTCTTTAATTCTTTAAATGGGTCTTGTTCTTGGTGAAAAACGATGTTCTAGAGGTGTTTGGGGGCTCGGAGAAACCAAACCAGTGAAGGTTAGCAATGACATGCAGCTTGAGAGAAGTTGCAATGCCATCAGCTAGCTAGTGGGCAACAAAAAAGCCCAATAATCCTACAGGAGTCCCACTGGCCAACCAGTGGAGTCTTGACATAATGAGACACCTTCAGGAGTCCCACCGACAAGCTGGTGACGTCAAGCTAGGCTAAATTAAGGAGGGGGAATCGTATTTTCTGCCCCCAAAACCCCCCATTTAAGCTCTAAAATCCACTCTTTCGACCCTGGTCAAGGATTTACAACTTTGAAGGGTTCTCCAAAGTTTTTTTGGATTCTCCAATGTGGTTTATTGGATCCTTGATCTGTTCTTCGACCTCGATAGCTTGAATCAGTGAGTTTTGCTCGGCTTTGATGTCTTCCTCTTGTTCTCCTCTTCGATCTTCATCTTTCAGACTTGGTATGGTAGATTTGTTGCTGTCCATAAGAGATTGTAGTATTTTCCATGGATTTAGATGCTTGTTCGTTGGTCTCTTCTTCTCCGTTGTTGTGGTAGGTGGTTTAGATCATCTCCTTAAGGTCCGCCTTGTTTTATTAGTTTGTGAAACATGTGCAATCATGTCGGCATGCCATGTGTGTGACCCCTATTGGATAGAATTATCTTGTATGAATTGATTCTTATAACTAGACCTCTCATGGATTATGTTGGGTCCATTGGTGTTGTGACTGGGACTTACAACCACCTGAGAGGTGTGCCTACCTTTGACCCTTGCTTGGACAATGGAACGTATGAACCTAGAGCTTATGTTGAATTGGAAATTACTTATGGAATGGATAAATTTGTGAATTAACTTAACATGTGAATTGGTGTAATTGGATCGTTTAAGAATCACTTGGCATGTAAGTGGTTATTTGGTATGAAATTAGAATTAACATAAAGGTGCAATTGTCATGCGAAATTGTAATTGGGCATAAATGGACTGTGAAATGGAATTGTTATAATTATTGTGATAATTGGTAACTTGGAATGAAACTAGTTTTTAGCTAAAGTTAATAATAGCACGTAACTAAAGTTTTCTAGATAATCGGTAATTGAAAATAATTAACCAATGTGTCATATGTTAACATGTTTAGCATGTTTGGTATTTTGGTAAGCTTGGCTCTTTTTTGCATTGTTATTTGAATTGAAAATCAGCCTTAGCACAGGACTTCGCATAAGGTTTGATGTCCTCTAATCACATAAGTGGCCCTAGCATGGGAATTTGAATTAGGTCTAGTGATGTATAACTCGCCCTTGGTATGGTATTGCGGCATGGGAACACGTAAGCGACTCTATAATGAGAATTTGCATAAAGCCCAGTAGAACATGAATACGTGATCGGCCCTTGGAATAGAAATATTCCTGGATCCAGTGATGGTACATACAGAGATATATGGCATCGTGCCAAAGAAGGTATTTTCTAACCCCAGGCATCAACCCAGAGTTCAAGGGTTGGTGGTTTATTTGATGTTCTGCATTAATTTATGAATTAACGCCCCTGATTATCGAATTGTTGCATGCACTAATATTTCCAGAATGAATTTGTTTAGACATTATGGGTGTCAACCTACTGAATTTTACTCACACCCTATTCAGGTGTCGTTTGATACCTGAGAAGACTTCATGGATGCAGGTTTATGAAAGGGAAATGGGCCCTATGCTTGATTGGTTGTTATGTTGGATGGGATTGGAGCTTGGAGACAGGACTGAGCAAGGGGTTCGGGATTGGGTTTTACCTTTTGGAATTTGTCTTTTAGTTGGTTGCTTGTATGAATTTCAATATTACATTTAGTTTGGCATCATGTATGACATGACATGGTTTATTGCATTTGGATTGTTTGGTATTCATTTTTCATCTGCTTGAGGTGTAGTTTTGATTGGTTTATCTTATTTCTATTGTTAATGTTACTCTATCCTAGAGGGTATAGTCTCCCCACTATATTTATCAAACCCTCATTGTTAGTCGGAAACCTCTGGCATACGAAGAGGTGCGCTTGAGGTCCCTTAGCGACCTGTCTCGGTCACGTGAGGGAGAACCGAACCAGGGGCATTAAAAAGTGGTATTAGAGCTCAGGTATTTTATATTGATTTTCTATTTGGTGAAGGTAAACAGAAGACTGTGATGTATCAAGGCCTGGCAACGAGCTCACACTTGGGAGTGGTTAACCCATGTGCAGGGGAAAACCCAAGTTCCCAAGGATGGGATTGATGTTAATGATGTTCATTTGTTACAGTTTTGATATTATTTCACCTTGGATGATGCACCTATTGTGTGATGTTACCATTTTATGATATTTTACTCATGAGTTGGTATGACACGAGATGCAAATGCATGCATCATGGTGGGCATGCAGGGAAATATGCCAACATGCATCATTCATGCTAAGGACATATTTGTTGCATATGATATATTTTCCTATCTAAATTTTGTAATGTAATTGAAGGTTCTGGGTGCAGCAACAACACCTTGGTAGGAGAAATAACCAAGAAGGTTTTATCGATTCGATAAATCATTCTTAGTATTGCACAAGATGTAAACGTTGTGAGAGGATATTTCCACATTGAATTTATAATTAATTTATTTATGACCAAAATAAAAGGGTTCCCTCATCTTAAGAACTTTCTTTGATGATAATAAATATCATCTCTAAACCCTTCTCGAACCACCTTCGTTGCATAAGGAGGGTCCAAGTATAGAATCCCTCTAGCAGTGATCAACAAATACTCCTTTGACCTCCAAACAAGGCCGATTGATTTTCAAGTGCTAGCACAACAAATCAATCATCTTATATTATTCATCTTAATAGCTTTGAGATCCTTCAAGCTTGAAGGAGTTATTATCGTTCTTGAGAAGATGAGGGAGAGAATTTGATAGAGAAGTCTGCTGTGCACAACGATTCTCAATTATCTATTTACCCTACACAATAGACATAACCATCTATTTATAAAGCTAGAGTTTATATTAAAATATCATTTAATTATGTACCGACTCTTAAATAATATTATAATTGTTAACAAACCTCATTCCATATAATAATAATAATATTATTATTATTATTTTATGACATGCGCTAACTTTCACAATAATAAATATTATTTTTTCGTCTTATAAATTAATACTTACCATCACACACAATCTTAGTTTCCTCGAACTCTTCAACATTTATTGAATACCCAAATAAATATTTAATTAAATATTTTATTTATAAATAAATATTTTATCCACAATTCAATAAATGAATATTTACTAAATATTTAATAAATAAAATAAATATCTTATCCACAATCTAGCGAATAAATATTTATTATATATTTTAGTAACTAAATCAATTATTTATTAAAGAATAAATAATTATTTATTACCTTACGTGTAATGCCTCGGATTTTACCATGTTTTATTTTAATATTATGTGGGAATTATTTCAAGACCAGGCTTCAAGACGGCGTGCAGTTCCAAGGCCCGGTGAGCCCAGAACAAATGTTTGAATTAAATTAAATAATTAAATAACGTGTGTGTGTGGTTTTCCTAAAAAAGTGGAATAACTCCTGAATGGGTGCTCAGATCAGAAATCTGAGGGCACCATTGCGTCCAGAGCAGCGAGTTTACCCTAGGAGAGACCTAACATCGGCTGACACAGGCTGGTGGTGAAATCCAGTTTTTGGACGCAACCATAATAAAATATTTAATTAAAATATTTTATTAAGCCTTGTTACGTCAAATATATCTAATCTTTTTAAATAGAGATTTGTGCAGGGGTTCGGGGTTACAGACCTTATAACCCTGAAATCCCTGGAGGCTTTGGGAAATCTCTGGAGGAAACCCCCAACACGGTGACAACGTTCTTGACGAGTTTCGTCGGTGATGACGACGCGGCGACCAAATCTTCGCCAATGAACGCCGCGAATCCAGATAGGATGTTTAATTTGTGATTTATTCCTCATTCTTGATTTCTACGATGAATGTGGACTAATCCATGAATAGATTAACCCACGGATTGATCATTCTTACGGGATGAGCTTTTGCGGGGATTTTGGGGGATTGAATCCATGTTGATCTATTGTTATTGATTTTCTGATCTATTTCATCCTATTAACGGGAGCGGATCAATACCGTGATGAACGACGATGGAGGTTCGTTCCTCAAACTTGTTTCATTGGATTTCTCCCCTTTCTCTTCTTCGCGTTCTTCGCGGGGTGATGAACAACAGATCGCTGCGCATCTGTTCTGCGACGCAACGATCCCAAATTGAAGAATCGACACCACAATGATCTCGCAGAGGTGCGACGACAGTTTCGGTGGACGATTCGGAGCAGATCGGGAGATATTTCGTTTTTGGGTGTTTTTCTTCGGATGGATCATTGGAGGTTTATGACCCGATCGAAGGACCAAAAACATCTGATTCAGTGTTCGTATGATGGGACGAACCAAGCCCTGAAGCATCGGGACGAACGGACGAGACATCACAGATCCGAAAGATCGGCCGAAGCGCGAGGAAGAAGATGAAGTTCTGGAAAAATCCTGACTACATGGCATGTAGTATGGGCTACACGGCATGTGTTCATCGGTGGATCACTTGGAGTGTACTCCGGGAGTACACGAACACGAGTTGGGTACACGGACAAGGACACGGCGTGTGTACCCCTCCTCGGCCAGACCCGGCCAGATACACGGGATACCCCGTGTACTGGTACACAGGCATGCGACGCAGACAGACACCGTGTACGGGCAAATGGCCATGGTACACAAGTGTTTTCCAGTTGACCGGACATAGCGTGTTCTTTGACTTACACGCCGTGTATATGCTTTCCTGCACGACTGCGATTCCAGACGCGGGCTGTTTACACGGGCAATACCTAGAGTCAGGAAACACGGCGTGTGATCCTTCTACATGCTGTGTAGTTGAGTTTTACACAACTTGGATGGATGACACGGGCCATTACACGGGCAGTACCCGATGTCAAGGAACACGGCTTGTAACCACACTACAGGCCGTGTAACCTATTTTACATGGCTTGAGACAGTTTTCTTCTATGACTTGGACTGATTTTCTTAGGGTTCGTCCCCTTTTTCATTCTTCTGAAGGTTTCCGGTATCATTTCCTACATGCAGGAGTATGATCCCTTCAGCAGGACTTCCTGAATAGAGTTGTTGGAATCCCCTCTGTGAGACTTAGAGTTGAATCCTCTATTCATTTCTGGAACCCTAGGTAGAGTTCTTGGTATCGACGTGACCAACTTCACCCGGTCGCCGATCCTCTACTTAGCGGATTAGTTCAGACTGAGTTGTTGGAATCACCCCATAACTATTGGTTGTGATCCTCATCTAAACATCGTATTCTCAAGTACTTGTGGAGTGTGTTCTCCCGGAACGAGTACTTTATATCTCTCTCTTTAGAACTAGGAGTGTGTTCTCATTGTTAAATGATTAGTGAAAATCCTCAAGCTGGACCCTAAAGGTGGTATTCACGATAGTCGATTGTGTATGAGTATATCTGGATATTCTTGTTATATGTTCTGTAGACATATACTGTGTGGAGCTGACTGTATCTTTCCTTTGTGGTATTTCCCTTGTTGTATTTCCTTTGTGGTTTTGGGGTGTCCTACTAGGTATTGTTATACTCACCCCTGCACGGGCTTTGCCCGCATGTATCGTGTCTTGTGCAGACGAGCGAGCTTTTGATAGGATTCTAGGAGGACCAGGACCGGACGGTGCTCAGTGAGATCAGACAAGCCGAGGTGTGTTCCTACAGCTACAGATTGCAGTCCCAGTACCTTTCTTTACAGGTTGGAATTTGTTACAGACTATCTTTTGGTGGGCTTGTACTTTTGGCCCAGGGTTTTACATTATTGTACTTTACTTTCCTATCGTACTCTGTTGGTTTTTTTTTTAGTGTATGCATGCATTTCCATTTTTAGTAGTTTTTACTTTTCAGTTTTGTGGGTTTGGAGATGTGTGTGCGTGTGTACAAGTGCATAGACAATGCCTCTCATGTTAGTGATATGCCTACCCGGTGCTAGTCATCAGCTCCTGGCCTATTGGAGGTGGGATTGGGGATTTACGGCTCTGGCCCCACTGGGACGGGTCGTGACAGAGTGGTATCAGAGGTGGTCGGTTTTACCTTAGGACCGAGAGTCTGTGAGTTGGTTTGGGGAAATAGTGTCAAGTGTTTCGAGTTCAGCTTTTAGGCCAGGGACCCCAATGTTGGTGCAGGAGGCTGACGTATCCATACACCAGGACTCTGATAACTTGTTTTTTGACTCAGAACACGAGAACACTAGTTGCAGGGGAAAGTAACGGTACATGCATCATATAAGAATGGGTTGTGGTTTCCATGTCCTTCTTGAGTCAGCTCTCCAGATATACTCACTGACTGGGATACATCTTTTTTCTTTACAGGATGCCTCCGCGACGTGCACCCTATAGGATCCAACAGATCGATCACGAGGATGACCCCCTCAGTGATGAAGCTTCGATACAAGGACTAGATCCCCCAGCTTTACCTTCAGGTGGTGTTCCAGTTGTTCCACCACCTATGGAGAAATGTTTAGTGCCTGCTGTACCAGTAGAGGAAGAGCGTAGGCTGAGCGCACTCCACGAGTTTCAGAGATAG
Source organism: Viscum album (assembly GCA_963277665.1). Classification (NCBI taxonomy): domain Eukaryota; kingdom Viridiplantae; phylum Streptophyta; class Magnoliopsida; order Santalales; family Viscaceae; genus Viscum; species Viscum album. Next base: position 507,939,110 of record OY728142.1, on the reverse strand, counting down.
AGACCCATCAGGTTTCGAGGCGAGCCTGACCCTTAGGCAGCAGAGGACTGGATTGAGGCAGTGACCAGAGTCTTCCATTTGGTCAGGACACCAGCAAACCAGATGGTGATCCTGGTAGCGAGCCTTCTGCAGGGCTCGGCAGGACGATGGTGGAATTTGGTTATCCAGACCCACGACGAGGCGACCCTTGCATGGTCAGAGTTTGAGCGTCTCTTCAGAGAGGAGTTTTCACCGGTTACCCTAAGAGCAGTACGTATACATGAGCTTCTTCAACTTCAGCAGGGGACCATGACGGTGGCTGACTATTCATCGAAGTTTACCGACCTCTCACGGTACTCGATGGATATGGTCAGGGATCAGTACTTCAGAGCTCAAACTTTTGAGCGGGGCTTGCGGAGAGACATCCGAGCTAGCATCATCCCCATGAGCATTCCTACTTATGCGGGGGTGCTGGAGCAGGCTTTGGTGGTCGAGAGCTTCTTGGAAGAGTAGAGACAGCCGACAGTTGTCAGTGGTCAGCGAGCTGGAGCAAAGACCTCGACAGCATGGAGCCGACGTCAGGGACCCAGGCGTGGGAGACATTTCCAGAGGAGATCCCAGAACAGGGGATCTATCGTACAGGGTTCGTAGGGCACATCCAGCCAGCCTCAAGAGAGGTGATGCTACTCATGCGATGGCAGGAGACATCTCACCCAAGATTGTCCGACCCGCCGTACTACCGACACAGGAGCAGTGGATGGACCACTGAGGCAGAGGTAACGTGTAGAGTAGACAGTTCCGCAGGGCGGCAGACGTGGTAGAGGAGCTGGAAGAGCAGCTGGAGTTGGTCGGCATTTTGACCTTTTACCACCACCACCCCCAGGAGGTCCACCCCAGGCTCAGGGAGCTGGTGGGCAGAGGCAGGGACAGCTACAGGCAGTGGAGGTTTATGACCCAGGTACTCTCGGAATGATTAGAGGTACAATTTGTGTCTTTTTTACTTTGGCTACCATACTGATATACATAGGTGCTAGTCATTCTTTTCTAGCTACTTATCTTGTTCGAGACCTTGAGATTCCTGTTGAGCCGTTGACTCGACCCTTACGCTTAGAAACACCAACTGGAGAAGATTTAGAGATCACACACCTTTGTAGACAGTGTGACCTGACCCTTGGAGGTGAGAGTTTAGGTTGGAACCTCTTGGTGGTAGCGTCGAGGCATTACAATGTCATTCTTGGTATGGATTGGCTATCCACAGTTCATGCCCATATTGATTGTTTTAGGCGAAGGGTGCGGTGTGTCTGCAGTGATGGAACAAGGTTCTCCTTCGTCGGTGAAAAGGAGACCCAGGCAGTGCAGGATGGACTCGTGTGTAGGAAGGTACAACTGATTTCATATCAGTTGGCTACCCTAGCCTTTGGCGCAACAGATGTTACGAGTTTCCAGTTTCCAGTAGTAGTGGCTGAGTACGAGGACGTCTTTCCAGAGGATGTCCCCGGGATACCTCTCCGTCGGGAGATAGATTTCTGCATTGATTTGTAACTCAGGATGACACTGATATCAACATCAGCATATCAGATGGCTCCTGCAAAGCTTCGTGAGCTGAGGGTGTAGTTGGAAGACTTACAGAAGAAGGGCTTCGTGAGACCCAGTGTCTCACCCTGGGTGGCCCCAGTGTTGTTTTCCAAGAAGGCAGACGAGATCTTGAGGATGTGTGTGGATTACCGGCGCTTGAATCAGGTGATCGTGAAGAACTGGTATCCACTACCGAGAATCGATGACCTCTTAGACTAGTTAAGAGGGGAACGATGGTTCTCGAAGGTTGATTTATGATCAGGCTATCACCAGTTGTGAGTACGGGATGAGGATATACTGAAGACGGATTTCAGATGTCGCTACGGTCACTATGAGTACTTGGTGATACCCTTCGGAGTGACGAACGCCCCAATAGTGTTTATGGGACTCATGAACCGGATCTTTCATCCCTATCTAGATCGGTTCATAGTGGTCTTCATCGATGATATCCTGGTGTACTCTACGTCCTAGGAGGATCACGTGGGGCACCTGAGGATGGTTCTGGATACACTCTAAGAGCACCAGTTGTATGAGAAACTCTCAAAGTGTCAATTCTGGATACAAGAGGTCCACTTTCTGGGACACGTTATCTCATCAGATGGTGTAGTAGTGGACCCAGCCAAGGTAGAGGCAGTGTTAGCATGGGAGACACCCCGGAGAGTGACGGAGGTGAGGAGTTTTTTTTGGGTTGGCAGGCTACTATCAGAGATTCATTCTTGATTTCTCCAGGATTTCAGCACCCATGAAAGCTTTGACCCGAAAGGGGAAACCTTTCGTGTGGACCGATAGATGCCAGCAGGCTTTTCAACAGTTGAGACAGAGTCTGACAAGTGCCACGATCTTGAGATTACCGGAGGAGGGTGTCGAGTACGTAGTGTTCTGCGACGCATCAGGAACCGGGCTTGGTTGTGTCCTGATTCAGAAGAAAGTGGTGATTGCCTATAGCTCACGTCAGTTCAGGCCACACGAGCAGAACTACGCGACCCATGATCTTGAGTTGGTAGCGGTATTCTTCGCGTTGAAGATTTGGCGACACTACCTGATGGGCGAGTGGTTTATCGTCTACTCTGATCACAAGAGTCTCAGATATATCTTTTCTCAGAAGGATCTGAATTTGAGACAGAGGAAATGGCTTGAGTTCCTCCAGGATTACGACTTTGAGATCATTTATACTTCTGGGAAGGGGAACGTTGTGGCAGATGCTCTCAGCAGGAAATCTAGTTTGCAGTTGCTGGATGAGGCAACGAGGCAGTTGACCTCTTTACAGTTATCCTTCGTCGATAGGGATGAAGTGGGGAGCACGTTGTCCTTTTCAGAGGGCGCACCATAATACCAGTGATGTTGTGGGATGAGGTTTTGAGGGAGTTCCATACATCTCCTTTGGCGGTGCATCCAGGCATGGAAAAGATGTATCAGGACCTCCGACGTCAGTTTTGGTGGCCAGGAATGAAGAAGAGTGTGACATAGTTTGTTTCTCGGTGCCTTACTTGTCAGTAAGTAAAGGTTGAGCACCAGGTGCCAGCAGGTTTGACTCAGCCCCTTGAGGTTCCAGAGTGGAAGTAAGATGGGATATCCATGGACTTTGTGACGGGTTTACCACATACGTCCAGGGGACATGATACCATCTGGGTGATCATTGACCGACTCACCAAGTCAACCCACTTCCTATCCATACGGGAGTAGAGCTCATCAGAGATCTTGGGACGCCTCTACATGCAGGAGATAGTTCAAATTCATGGAGTGCCATTGACGATTGTCTCAGATCATGATGCTCGTTTCACATCCCGGTTGTGGAAGAGATTGCAGGAAGCTTTTGGGACTCAGTTACGCTTGAGCACAACGTTCCATCCTCAGACTGATGGTCAGACGGAGCAGACCATCCAAGTTCTGGAGGATATGCTATGAGCTTGCATACTTGAATTCGGTCATAGCTGGGAGGATCACCTACCACTGGTGGAATTTGCTTATAACAACAGTTATCATTCCACTATCGGTATGGCACCATTCGAGGCTTTGTACGGATGGCCTTGCAGGTCACCACTTTGCTGGAATGACCCAGGAGATTTAGCACTCATGGGCCCAGAGATGGTGCGAGCTACTACAGAGAAATTTCAGGTCATTTAGGAGCGGATGAAGACTGCCCAGAGTCGGCAGAAGTCTTATGTCGACCGGAGACGGAGGCCCTTGGAGTTCGAGGAGGGAGACCATGTGTTCCTTTGGGTCTCACCTCGACGGGGATTGTGGAGATTTGGCCGGGGAGGAAAGCTATCTCTGAGGTTCATCGACCCTTTTCAAATTCTGAGTAGAGTTGGCGAGGTGGCGTACCGCTTGGCTCTACCTCCTCAGATGGACCGGGTACACAACGTCTTCCATGTGTCGCAGCTGTAGAAGTACGTGCATGATCCATCACATGTTATCGACTGGAGCGAGCTGGACATCGATGATGGAGCGACCTTTGCTGAGTACCCAGTGGAGATCGAGGATCAGCAAGAGAAGATCCTTTGTGGGCAAGCTATCCCCTTAGTGTGTGTCTGGTGGCAGCACGAGAATCTCCAGGAGAGCACGTGGGAGCGGGAGGCTCAGATTTTTGTGCAGTACCCACATCTTTTTGAGTAGCCTTTGTTTTGGCTTTTCGGGGGCGTAAAATCCCTAAGGTGGGTGTGATGTAATGTCTCAGATTTTACCATGTTTTATTTTAATATTATGTGAAAATTATTTCGAGACCAGGCTTCAATATGGCGTGTAGTTTCGAGGCCCGGTGAGCCCGGAACAAATGTTTGAATTAAATTAAATAATTAAATAACGCGCGCATGTGGTTTTCCTAAAAAAGTGGAATAACTCCTGAACGGGTGCTCGAATCAGAAATTCGAGGGCACCATTGCATCCAGAGTAGTGGGTTTACCCTAAGAGAGACCTAACATCAGCTGGCACAGGCCGGTGGTGAAATCCAGTTTTTGGACGCAACCGTAATAAAATATTTAATTAAAATATTTTATTAAGCCTTGTTGCGTCAAATATCTCTAATCTTTTTAAATAGAGATTTGCGCAGGGGTTCAGGGTTATAGACCTCATAACCCTGAAATCCCTGGAGGCTCTGGGAAAGCTCTGGAGGAAACCCCCAACGCGGCAACAATGTTCTTGACGAGTTTCACCGGCGACGACAACCCGGTGACCGAATCTTCTCCAACGAACGCTGCGAATCCAGGTAGGATGTTTAATTTGTGATTTCTTCCCCATTCTTGATTTCTATGATTAACGCGGACTAATCCCCAAATAGATTAGCCCGCGGATCGATCGTTCTTGCGGGATGGGCTTTTGCGGGGATTTTGGGGGATTGAATCCATGTTGATCTATTGTTGTTGATTTTATGCTTCGTTTCATCCTATTAATGGGAGCGGATCAATGTCGTGATGAACGACGACGAAGGTTCATTCCTCAAACTTGTTTCATTGGATTTCTCCCCTTTCTCTTCTTCACGTTCTTCGCGGGGCGATGAACAACGGATCATTGCACATCCGTTCTGCGACGCAACAATCCCAAATTGAAGAATCAACACCACGACGATCTCGCGGAGGTGAGACGATGGTTTAGGCGGACGATTCGGAGCGGATCGGTAGATATTTCGCTTTTGGGAGTTTTTCTTCGGATGGATCATTGGAGGTTTATGACCCGATCAAAGGACCTAAAACACCCGATTTAGTGTTCATATGATGGGACGAACCAAGCCTTGAAGCATCGGGATGAATGGACGAGAGATCATGGATCCGGAAGATCAGCCGAAATGCGAGGAATAAGATGGCGTTCTGGAAAAATCCCGACTACACGACGTGTAGTATGGGCTACACGACATGTGTTCATCGGTGGATCACCTGGCGTGTACTTCGGGAGTACACGGACATGGTTTGGGTACACAACCAAGGACACGACATGTGTACCCCTCCCCGGCCAGACCCGTCCAGATACACAGGATACCCCGTGTACTAGTACACGGGCAGGCGATGCGGACAGACACCGTGTACGGGCAAACAGCCAGGGTACACGGGTGTTTTCCAGTTGACCGGACACTGTGTGTTCTTTGACTTACACGCCATGTATATGCTTTCCTGCATGACTGCAATTCCAGACATAGGCCGTTTACACGGGCAGTACCCGGAGTCAGGGAACACAGCGTGTGATCCTTCTACACGCCGTGTAGTTGAGTTTTACACAACTTGGACGGATGACATGGGCCGTTACATGGGCAGTACTCGGTGTCAAGGAACACGGTGTGTAACCATACTACACACCGTGTAACATATTTTACATGGATTGAACTAGTTGCCTTCTGTGAATTGGACTAGTTTCCTTAGGGTTCGTCCCCTTGGTCATTCTTCTGAAGGTTTCCGGTATCATTTCCTACACGCAGGAGTATGATCCCTTCAGCAGGACTTCCTGAATAGAGTTGTTGGAATCCCCTCTGTGAGACTTAGAGCCCGATCCTCTATTCATTCCAGGAACCCTAGGTAGAGTTCTTGGTATCGACGTGACCAACTTCACCCAGGCGCTGATCCTCTTCTTAGTGGACTAGTTCAGTCTGAGTTGTTGGAATCACCCCATAGCTATTGGTTGAAATCCTCATCTGAACATCCTATTCTCAAGTACTTATGGAGTGTGTTCTCCCAGAACAAGTACTTTGTATATCTCTCTTTAGACCTAGGAGTGTGTTCTCCTTGTTACATGCTTAGTGTAAATCCTCAAGCTGGACCCTAGTGGTGGTATTCACGATATTCGATCGTGTATGAGTATATCTGGATATTCTTATTATATGTTCTATAGACATATACTGTGTGGAGATGACTGTATCTTTCCTTTGTGGTGTTTCCCTTGTTGTATTTCCTTTGTGGTTTCGGGGTGTCCTACTGGGTATTGTTATACTCACCTCTGCATGGGCTTTTCCCGCACGTGTCGTGTCTTGTGCAGACGAGAAAGCTTTTGACAGGATTCTAGGAGGACCAGGACCGGATGGTGCTCAGTGAGATCAGACAGGCCGAGGTGTATTCCTATGGCTACAGATTGCAGTCCCAGTACCTTTCTTTATAGGTTGGACTTTGTTACAGACTCTCTTTTGGTGGGCTTGTACTTTTGGCCCAGGGTTTTACATTGTTGTACTTTACTTTCCTGTCGTACACTGTTGGTCAGTTTTTTTAGTGTATGCATGCATTTCCATTTTTAGTAGTTTTTACTTTTTAGCTTTGTGGGCTTAGAGATGTGTGTGCATGTGTACAGGTGCATGGGAAATGACTCCCATGTTAGTGATATGCTTACTCGATGCTAGTCACCAACCCCTGGCCTATTGGAGGTGGGCTTGGGGAGTTGCGGCTCGGGCCCTACTGGGACGGGTCGTGACATTATGAATATTAGTGATCGATAAAACTTGAATAAAATTATTCATTGGTCTTGAGAATAATATTTATTCCAATAATTAAATTCAAATATAATTTAATCGAGATCAACAAAAACACTCATTGTGTGACCTTTTAAGATCCTTTCTCATTGTCATTAGGCGGGCTTTCCTAAAGTCCAAGATTACTATCTAGAAACGGGTCAAGGCACCCAAGATAAAGAACTTAATGTTGCAACATTGACAACCACATATGAACACTCACTGTGTTATATAATCAATTTGTCACAATATTTAGTCAAAAAAGTTGCACATTCGTGTCATCAACTTATATGCTTGATACGTCTTTCTTTGACTATCCAAAATAAACACATCGTTACACCATAACCATGAAATTTAATGTGACAGTTCTATTACAATCAAAAGGTCAAGATATCATCTTCTGTAAAGATAGACAAGACAAATCCTTCCCCAACTTATTCATTAATAACATGTCACTCATGACACACCCAATGTATCCAACTTCTCCATGAACTGTATCGTCAAGATTTAAAAAATACATCTAAGTGTATGAGTCGTAACATGAATTAACAATAATCTTAAGGACTAAAGACCATCACACACACTCTCATATAAGAATATCCAATGACACCAAAACATAGAATTCCTATTGACATGTATGTTCTCATAATTTCCTATCTTGGAGATGAACAAGTGCAAACTTCATGAGATAAAGTATCATTTTCTTACAAGTACTCGCACCTCATAGTCTATATACTATGTCCCCTATCATAGTATGTTATCCAACCATATAACTATTTTAAATAATATCATCATGACATTTCATGGTTCTCATCATAGTGGAGAAATGATATGACCTTATCAATGTGACAAATACTCTAGGACGTAATCACATCAATGTTATAAAGAAGAAAAATTAATATGTGATAATATATTTATATTAATATCCACTTATTTGAATATACTAGTACTCGCCCGTGCTATTGCACGACACATTCGATTACTGTTTTTTCTTTTAATAAGAGATTAATATTTATAAAATTTGAGAAGAAACAATAATGTTGAATAAATTTTAATTAGAAAGTAATGGTTCATGATAATGAAATTGAAGTGCATAGAATATGAAGACACCATTCAAATAGTTGACAAAGAAATGGGATAGAGTATTAGTATATGAATTTTTAAATTTTGAGGAAGAAAATTTGAATTCATTTTCAATTTTGATCACAATAACTGTAAAGTGGGCACTAAAATTAAAAGTGAAAGATAAATCAAAGATAATATAGTGGTTATAATAATAAAATTGTGAAATTTTAAAATAAATGAAATAATAATAAATTGAATTGAGTGGGTTGTTCGTGAAAAAAGAAAACGGAATGAAACTATTCATCATATATATAGAACAGTATGGAATGAGGGATGTAGAGATAAGAGACAAAGATTAAATAGAAGATGCAATTAAAAAAAATAGATAGATGAAGACAGAGTGTCGACAACCACTTCATAATATTTGAAAACATGTTATTGAATCAAAAATAATACATGAAGACAGATTGAATCTGGTTGTTTCTTCACTCAATGTCAATAATCCTGGGTTGTTGCTTTTAAAAGCTCGATTTAATAAAGACCTTTCATAGGTAAGCGGAGGGGTAAAAACATTTTTGTTCCCTAAGTGGAGTCATTCACCTTAGATAAGTGACATCGATAGAGAGCAGTCAAACACTTCAGTATACCAGACAACATGATATTGAATAAAATAATTAGTTGAAGATATATTGAATCTTGATATAGCATGAGAATTAATATCATAATTCTATAAAAAGTCGATGATGTATACATAATAACTACATATAGAATATGTAAACACATATAGTAGAAATCATTAAGTATGAACAACTACAAAATCTGGTATGAATATATACAAATACGTTCATGAATTCCCAAAATCTTCACATACTAATCATCAAAGAATATTTACATCAGAGCATTCGAAATATAGAAAAATCTCATAGTAACGACGATAAGTTTATTAATTTACTGACTCTGAGATAGATTGCAAACATCAGTCATGAAGGTATTATTGTCATCACCCACCATAGGTTCCTATAAGAATTGGATAAAAATAAAACTCTATACCTTATCATAAAATTCACAATGAAGGAAAAAATGGTCAAAACATTCTAGTGGCTTCATAAAGAGGATGATTAAAGGAAATTGTATACCTGATCATCAGTAGAAACCAAATCATAAATAAAAAGATGCATACAATGAGTTTATCCTCTCCACCCCCCTAAAGAAATTGGTTCCTGATCAGTAAAACAGAATTGTAACCATCAATATAGGAAATAAAATACATGCTCTAGTAGATTTGTTTGGATGCAATGCAATTGAAGGTAATTTGGGAATAACTGGGATTTGATGCTGGCTATAAAAATTAGATAAAAATTTAACTGCATATAAAGAGAACACAAAAAATATAATAAAAAGAAGAACCATCAGAAGGGAGATGAGAAAAAGGGAAAGGATAAGTTATAAAGGAGGTAAAATAAAAGTCCATTAGAGTAAATTGGATACCCAAAATATAGTACAAAACTGATTGAAAACTCACTATAATAGAAATAAGAATATAATAAAAAACAAACATGATTTAGAAAATTAACTGTCAAATATGGAACCCTTATAACCACCAAAAGGGAACATCTTGAAACATATTTGGAACCCTTGTCAATCACCAAAGGGAAATATACATGTTTCCACATTACCTTAACTATAAAATCTGGAATGCTTGTAACCACAGTAGGGAAATATACATGTCACAGTTCTGTTCAGACATCCCAAATTACAGAAATTGTCAGTTAATTTGAATAGAAAATTTCAATCATTCAAAAAACAAATTGTCTATCATCCATCACATATTAAAGTGAGTTGTCAATCAGTGTGAATAGAAATGAGTTTTTTTGTATCGTGCCCTTAAATATTTCGGTTGCATACTCGATCCTGGTAAGGTAATGCAACCTGTTAGAAAGGTCCATTATAGTAATTAGGATACCCAAAAAGTAGTCAAAAAATATAAACTGACAAGTCACTGTAATAAATAACCAATTATAAAATAAAACACACCAGTTTAGTGCCCTTATGGTATGTTTCTTGACCCATTCATGGGAGTTGTCATAACACATTTTTTTCAAAACATAATTGATTCTGGAACATCAATGCAGGGAAGTGATTATAGGATTATTACATGGTATTGGAATCATGATTTTCATGATCACGTTCAGATCCCATGGGTCCATCCATCAATTTTTCCTTCGTTGGGGCATCCTCATCCATTTCATCAAACATTATTATCAGGGCATCAAGTCTTCATCCAATTGGTTTTGGTTTAAAAATCCCATTCTTGCTGAATTTACCAGAGATCCTACTACAAACCTACAACCACAGTCAAAAAATCAGTCCAAAACATGTTGAATTGAAATGAACAGATGACAAATGTTAAAAAATTTATTCGAGTATCATTTTATTGCCACCATTTTAGTGAAACAAATAAGTGATTGTCTTGAGTTTGCATATTGGATTCAATCACATACATGCCCACATGACCATCAGTTTCCCATGTAATTAACATATTTTCAGACCCGAACTACTATTGAATAGTTACAATTGAAATTTTCCTTTCAAACAAAAAAAATCAAACCATAATACATGTTCAGTATATCAACTGAAAAAAACTACAAAAGAACACATGTTCTGTTATCAATAAATAAGAACTTCATTAATACAAAAATATGTAACATCACAACTGCTGATAAAAAAATAGAAGGATATTTTCAATTGGAAGGAAAAAAATAGAAATGTTCTATTATAATTAAGTTAAATACAACAATCAAAACTCACTCTAACGAAAAGAAAATTAACAATGTGTGAAATTACCTATGTGGTGGTGTTAAATATTTTGGTAACAGCCTGTGGGTTTGTTAGGAGTGGAATAGATTAAAGATATCCAGTTGACTGGGAGTTCATCTGCTACAAAAGAGTATTCATCATAATGAAAATACATTTAAATAAAGAATATAAAGCAGGATGCATGTACCAATTCAAGAATGAATAGTGTTGAGGAAACACCTATCAAAATTCCAAACACAACCCACATGGAAGATGTAACCATTGACATTGATTTTATGCAGATTGGAACCCAAAATAAAGAAAAAAATAAAACATCTAAAGATGGTTTTTTCATTTAAATTAGAAAACTAAAAAGGAAGGTTGAACATCGAGGATAAAAATATAAGCTTTCATTTGAAAAAAAGAAAAACAATACAGAAAGTTTCGGAGTATCACTATCAGTGAATTGTGCATGGAAAAATGATAGATAAGAATAAAAATTCTCACATGATTGAAACTCTAATTGTAAATAAGACGATGATAAATATTTTCCAATCATCCAACATGAATTTTTTCCAACTGCAATTAGAAAACAGATAAATTAAAACAATATCATTACAGTAAACCGAAAATAGGGTGAATAAAAATATAAAAAATGCTATTTTGGACAATGCTTGCAGTACCAATGATAGATCCAAATCCAGCATCCCATATTTGCCTCTAAATTCACCGGTCAACATTCAAATATTATCCTTACCTATAAATATGATCCGGAGTATCACTATTAGAGAATTGTGCATGCAAAAAGGATAGATAAGAATAAAAATTCTCACATGATTAAAACTCTGATTGTAAATAAGACGACGATAAATATTTTCCAGTCTTTCAACATGAATCCTTTCCAACTGCAATTAGGAAATAGATAAAATAAAACAATACCATTGCAGTAAACTAAAAATAGGGTGAATAAAAATATAAAAACTTCTATTTTGGACAATGCTTATAGTACCAATGATAGAGCCAAATTCAACATCCCATATTTTTTTTCTAAATTCACTAGTCAATGTTCCAATATTAACCTTACCTATAAATAAGATATAGAGTATCAGTATCAGAGAATTGTGCATGGGAAAAGGATAGATAAGAATAAAAATTCTCACATGATTGAAACTCTGATTACAAATAAGGAGAGGATAAATATTTTTCATTATTTAAACATGAATCCATTCCAACTGCAATTAGAAAACAGATAAAATAAAAAAATATCATTATAGTAAATCAAAAATAGGGTGAATAAAAATATAAAAACTGCTATTTTGGACAATGCTTACATTACCATTGATAGAGTCGATTCCAACATCCCATATTTACCTCTAAATTCACCGGTCAATGTCCCAATATTAGCCTTACCTATAAATACAACTTTTAGAATGTGTTTCTAGTTGTATATGTTCACATGCATGTGTAAAATCTGTAACATTGTAATTCAGACAACCTTTCATGATCTATTCTGTACTCAGCTCAAGATTTTCCCTCAACCTTGCAAGCTTCTAATTATGAAGAACTCTCCAGGAGAGTTGATCATCTTCCATTCCCTAAAATGGTGTAAGGAAAATGATAAAAAATGAATCTGATAAACAAAGTCTTCCCAAAAAATTAGAGTTAATAGAAATTATGTCATTATAAACATGCAGGGGGGAAGACAGATGAAACTATTTCACCTATAAAAAGCTGTTCAACAACTGGGGTATGATATAAGAAGAGGCATTTCAACAATTTTTTTCCCAACAGATACAAAAAAGAAGATAAATTTCAATCAACTAAATTTAAAAAATCTTTGAATACAGAATCAATGTGACTATTTTTTCCCAACATATACACTATAGAATTTTTTGAAATCAATGATTTTAAATTAAAAACTACATACAATGAATATTATAATACTTTTAGATACATTTACAATAGTAGAATAACATACTGTTTAAATTATAGAAAATAAGAATGAAATTTAAAGCATGAAAAATGGTATGATAAATTTAAATAAATGATGCATACATATTAATAGGTACATATAGAAGAATATTAATGAAAAAAATAGTGAGAAATGAAATAGCAGCATCAAATATTTGTTAGTGTCCTACGTGCGACTGCAACAGGAAAAAGTTTGGGAACTCATGTTACTAAATGTGTGGTAGATCTGTGAGTTTTTGCTGATGTGAAGCCCCACACCTAAATGTTGAATTCACATTATATCCCACCTCTATAGTAGGAAAAAAAATTGAAAAATAAAAAAATAGAAAATCATTTTTACCGGAAACAAACATGATAAATCAGAAAATAGAGAATCTATTTTACAGTGTATTAGTACACTATAATATGAGTAGAGATAAACAAAAATAGAAAAGGGAAAAAAGTTTGGATTATTTGGAGGTCAAATAGGACCTTGAAAATAAGATGAAATCTACATCCACATTAGATACACCCAAAACACCCTATAGATCATGTATTTGAAAGTGGGAAAACAACTACAATGTTAGTGAATCGTACCTTCAGTAAAGAAGATATTCATGGAATCCAATACTTGAAACCCAATTGCAAGTAACTTCATTACCCTATAGATTATGTATTTCAACGTCCCAATATTATCCTTACATATAAATACAACTTTTATCATGTGTTTCTAGTTGTATGTGTTCATGTGTGTGTGCCAAATCTGTAACATTTTAATCCAGACAACCATTCAAGGGATATTCTTGACTCAATTCAAGATTTTCCCTCAACCTTGCAAGCTTCTCATTGTGAAGAAATATCTAGGAGAGTCGATCATCTTCCATTCCCTGAAATGGTTTAAGGAAAATGATAAAAAATTAATCTGATAAACAAAGTGTTCCCAAAAAATTAGAGTTAATAGACATTATGTCATTATCAACATGCAGGGGGAAGACAGATGAAACTATTTCACCTAGAAAAAGTAGTTCAACAACTGGGGTATGATATAAGAAGAGGCGGTTTAACAAATTTTTTCCCAACAGATACAGAAAAGAAGATAAATTTCAATCAACTGAATTTAAAAAATCTTTGAATACAGAATCAATGTGACTGATTTTTTCCATCATATCTACTATATACTTTTGTGAAATCAATGATTTAATATAAAAAACTACATATAATAAATATCATAATACTTTTAGATAAATTTACAGTAGTATAATAACCTACTGTTTAAATTATAGAAAATAAGAATGAAATTTGAAACATGAAAAATGGTATGATAAATTTAAATAAACAAGACATACATATTAATAGGTACATACAGAAGAATATTAATGAAAAAAAACAGTGAGAAATGAAATAACAACATCAAATATTTGTTAGTGTTCTATGTGTGGCTATAATATAAAAAAGTTTGGGAACTCATGTTACTAAATGTGTGGCAGATCTGTGAGTTTTTGCTGAAGTGGATCCCCACACCTAAATGATGACTTTGCATTATAGTCCACCACAGTAGTAGGAAAGAAAATAAAAAAATAAAAAAAATAGGAAATCCGTTTTACTGGAAACAAACATGATAAATCATAAAATATAGAATCTATTTTACAGTGTATTAGTACACTATAATATGAGTAGAGATAAACACAAATAAAAAAGGGGAAAAAGGTTGGATTATTTGGTGGTCAAACAGGACATTGAAAATAAGATGAACTCTACATCCACATAAGATACACCCAAAAAACCCTATAGATATTGTATTTGAAAGTGAAAAAACAACTACAAAGTTAGTGAATCGTACCATAAGTAAAGAATAGATCCATGGAATCCAATACTTGCAACCCAATTTCAAGTAACGTCATTACCCTATAGATCATGTATTTGAAAGTGGGAAAGAAACTATAAAGTTAGTGAATCGTACCTTCAATAAAGAAGAGATCCATGGAATCTAATACTTGCAACCCAGTTGCAAGTAACATCATTCGATAATGACACAAAACACATGTGAAGCTCCATTCATACATGAGTTTAAAAAATTTCAATGAACATTGGGTTACACAGTAAAAAAAACACTGAATGGAAAATGAAATGAACAATGTATAATTCTATATTCACCTTCTATTATAGATAGGATGGGTATAAAGATCCATTTTATATATTGATTCCACCAAGGTTGAAAGGTTCCATTAGTAAATGAGAGAAACAAAAAGTGATAATAGGGTTAACGATATTTGTGCATGGTAAACTTAAAACTCATATAAATCTTCTTAAGTAGGGTTCCCACTCTCTACATTTATATCAACTCCTGAAAATTTGTATGGGTGAACCATCTGCACTTAAGTGAATTACAAAGATTCAAATATGAAGGTATGAAAATGAGCTCATGCATGGGGAAGGTAAACAGAATACTATGATGTATCGAGGCTTGACAACGAGCTCACACATGGGAGTGTCTAACTCATGTGCAGGGGAAAACCCAAGTTCCCAAGGATGGTATTACTGTTCATGATGTCTGTTTGTTACAGTTTTGATATTATTTCACCTTGGATGATTCACCTATTGTGTGATGTTACCATTTTATGATATTTTACTCATGAGTTGGTATGACACAAGATGCATATGCATGCATCATGGTGGGAATGTAGGAAAATATGCCGACATGAATCCTTCATGATAAGGACATATTTGTTACACATGATATATTTTCCTATCTAAATTTTGTAATGTAATTGAAGGTTCTGGGTGTAGCAAAAGCACCTTGGTATGAGAAATAACCAAGAAGGTTTTATCGATTCAATAAATCATTCGCAGTATTGCACAAGATGTAAACATTGTGAGAGGATATTTCCACATTCAATTTATAATTAATTAATTTATGACCAAAATAAAAGGGCTCCCTCATCTTAGGAACTTTATTCGATGATAATAAATATCATCTCTAAACCCTTCTCGAACCACCTTCGTTGCGTAAGGAGGTTCCACGTATAGAATCCCTCTAGCGGTGATCAACAAATACTCCTTTGACATCCAAACAAGGCCGATTGATTTTCAAGTGCTAGCAAAACAAATCAATCATCTTACATTATTCATCTTAATAGCTTTGAGATCCTTCAAGCTTGAAGGAGTTATTATCGTTCTTGAGAATATGAGGGAGAGAATTTGATAGAGAAGTCTGTTGTGCACAACGATTCTCAATTATTTATTTACCCTACATAATAGACATAACCATCTATTTATAAAGATAGAGTTTATCTTAAAATATTATTTAATTATGTACCGACTCTTAAATAATATTATAATTGTTAACAAACCCCATTCCATATAATAATAATAATAATATTATTATTATTATTTTACAACATGCGCTAACTTGCACAATAATAAATATTATTTTTTTGGCTTGTAAATTAATATTTACTGTTAGACACAATCTTAGTTCGCTCGAACTCTTTGACATTTATTGAATACCCAAATAAATATTTAATTAAATATTTTATTTATAAATAAATACTTTATCCACAATTCAATAAATGAATATTTACTAAATATTTAATAAATAAAATAAATATTTTATCCACAATCTAGCAAATAAATATTTATTATATATTTTAGTAACTAAATCAATTATTTATTAAAGAATAAATAATTATTTATTACCTTATGAATATCGGTGATCAATAAAACTTGAATAAAGTTATTCATTGGTCTTGAGAATAATATTTATTCCAATAATTAAATTCAAATATAATTTAATCGAGATCAACAAAAACACTCATTGTGTGACCTTTTAAGATCCTTTCTCATTGTCATTAGGCGGACTTTCCTAAAGTCCAAGATTACTGTCTAGCAATGGGTTAAGGCACCCAAGATAAAGAACCTAATTTTGCAACATTGACAACCACATATGAACACTCACCGTGTTATATAATCAAATTATCAAAATATTTAGTCAAATGAGTTGCACATCTGTGTCATCAACCTATATGCTTGATATGTCTTTCTTTGACTATCCGAAATTAACACATCATTACACCATGACCATGAAATTTAATGTGACAGTTCTATTACAATCAAAGGGTCAAGATATCATCTTCTATAAAGACATAAAAGACAAATCCTTCCCCGACTTATTCATTAATAACATGTCACTCATGACACACCCGATGTATCCAACTTCTCCATGAACCGTATCATCAAGATTTAAAAAATACATCTAAGTTCATGAGTTGTAACATGAATTAACAATAATATTAAGGTCTAAAGACCATCACACACACTCTCAGATAATAATATCCAATGACACCAATATATATAATTCCTATTGACATGCATGTTCTTGTAATTTCCTATCTTTGAGATGAACAAGTGAAAACTTCATGAGATAAAGTATCATCTGCTTACAAGTACTCGCACCTGATAGTCTATATACTATGTCCCCTATCATAGTATGTTATCCAACCATATAACTATTTTAAATAATATCATCATGACATTTCATGGTTCTCATCATAGCGGAGAAATGATATGACCTTATCAATGTGACAAATACTCTAGGACGTTATCACATCAATGTTATGCAGAAGAAAAATTAATATGTGATAATATATTTATATTAATATCCACTTATTTGAATATATATGTAATATAAAGTAAAAATTGGTTGGTTGTAGGGAAACAACTCCAATGGTAATACCTTGACATATTAGATAAAAAGTAATAAATAAAATTGTTATAACATGATAATTCACCTGTTAAGCCAAGTTTTAGAGTAACCTTGTGTCATTGGTTCTCTGTTATCATATTTTACTTTTAATATTGATATTGTTATGTATCATGTGATATGAGGAGTGTGTTGAACTCTATAGAAAAAAAATCTTTTATGTTAACTTTGGGTTGAGTGTTAAGAGAGTGGTAACCAACACACACCACACACAGTTGATCCAAAACTTCCTGCAGCTCTGGGGAACCTAATGTATAATCAACTTCAGGGTATTTTTTTGTGGGTCATGCGATATATAGAGAGGAAGAATAATCATATAATGCCTTTAATGTTTGATATAACCAGAGAGTTATAGCTGTAGCACCCACTCACATTCATTAGGGAGTCCCCCCTTAGAAGGATGAGTTTTAGACCGAGTCCATCCAGATGATCTTTAAACACTTGGATACACCCGTTGATGGGAGGGTGAAGTTTGATGTGTATATGCTATGAGGACTAACCAAGCACTAGTGGGACATTGTAGAGAAAGTTGGATAGTAAGAGGAGCTAACCTAGAAGGACTTCAATGTGAAGTTCCTGAGATACTTTTTTCCATAGATACAGAGGGGTGATAGGGATTGGGAGTTCATGCACATGATGCAAGGGATCATGTTAATGATTGACTACACTAGATGGTTTACTGACCTGCAAAATATTTCTCCATCTTTAGTAGTAGATGAGATATCTAGGGTGAATTGCTTCTAGAATCGACTTAAGGTATGAGATCAAGTCCCAAGTAAATGTATTTCACATGAAAAATTTCTATAATGTAACGAATCAGACTCTAATCACCAAAGGGAACCTGAAGGAGGCCCTGAGTGGCAAGCAGACAATCTCATCATGATAATCAAGAAACTCTTCTTCTTATAGTAAGAAGAATCACTATGAGATTTATTTCCAAGGTAGTGATGAGTAAATCATCCAGGGGAGTATAAATCCATCTCAGGACTATGGTATGGGGTCGTGTTTTCAATGTGGAAGGGCTGACCACAAGTACTTCTGGCGACCTTTCTGTATTGTGGATTGCCATGATTACAGTAAGATGACCCATCTATAGAGGTTCTGTAGAAGCACTTAGCAGTCGAGTGGTGGTAGATGATTATGACAGACATCGAATTCTGGGAAGGACTCAATTACCCCTCAATAGACATGTAGTTGGAGTTCCACCGGCTGCTCGCACTACTACAAATGGGAGCTATACCAATGGACCTATACCAATGGGTTTTCGTAATTGCTAGTATAATATTTATACATTTAAGCTATACTAATGTTTTTTTACAACCATTGGCATAGGTAAGGATATACCAATGGTTATTCTTAACTATTGGTATATGTGTGGGCTATACCAACGATTTCTTGGAACCATTGGTATAGATAGTATATATAAAGGCTATACCAATGGTTTCCTTGAACTGTTGGTATAGATAATGTTATACCAATGGTTTTAAAAAAACTATTGGTATATCTCCCCACACAAATTCCAGCCACATGGCCTCCTCCTCCTCCCATCTGACTCCCATCTAGATTGAACCCTATGATAAGCAGTGTTCCATTTTCATCCCCAATAGCGATGATATATCCTTCATTTGCGTTTTCATTCCATTATTCTTGAAAATAAAATCAGTTAGTTCTAAATCCATCATATATTCTATCAAGAATCGTTTTCATTTTTTTTCACCTTTAAAACACTAACCTAGATTCATTTATGTGAGTATTCTTCCAGATCCATTGAATAATGGTTAGTTTTAATTATATTCACTATTGTATTGCATAATAAATCTGATTATCAGTGATGTATTTTTTTAATTCCGTTACTCCCTACTTCTATATAAATTAGTATCCCCCACATGCAGTTACACCTTATTTGATTTTGTGGTTTCTTAAAAAAATGAGCTGGCTATGGATAATAAAATAAAAAATTAAATAATAAATGTGAAAAACATATCATCATCATGTTTGTCATTGATTTTAAGATTTCTTATCAATTGAGATATCTCCATAACCAACAATTTCACTCTATAATATGCATGATAATTCATTTTTCACATATGTTGGTTATTTGAAATACCGTGGAATGAATACATGGAAAAGGCTACTAAATTCAAATTGAATATAGGTGTAACTGATCTAATACTTAATAAAATGAAAGAGAATTAATTTTGTACATAATTTTGTAGCTTGAAATACCGTATAATTATTATAAAACGTACTTGAAAAAAGGATGAAGAATCCACCTTAAAGGTAGTCTATTCCAAATTTTGGATATCAAAAACCACAATCATGTGGGTATTTACTAAGTTATGGTGAAAATCACGATACTAGTACTCATGGATTATGGTGCAATCCATGGTACTTGTTTTTATAGATTACTCAAAATGAGATTCTAGGAGTTCATGTATAAAACAGGGAAAGTTAACATTATATGAAATTAATAACATTTATATTACATGAAATTCAAAGAATATATTGAAAATGAATTTGATAGCAAAAAAATTGAGCAAAATATTGAAATATGTACATGGGGATACCAGATCCCATTAGAACTCTACATGGGGATATTTAAGAAAATGCATATTACATAAAAGTAGGTAGACTAAAAAATGACCAGTACTAGAAATTATATATTCCAAATGATTCTAAATCCCACTTCCACTTTTATTTTTTCAGTGTATGTTATAAAGAAGCATGAAATACTGCATGGTAAAACTTTATACTTAAATGTAAGCATATTCAAACTAAATGTTACAAAGCCTATTGATTGCATAATATAATGAAGAAAGCATATTAAAAATACATATTCAAACTATATATTAGTGTTATTGGACTAAAAAATAATATTATGTGTGACAATTAATTTTGTAATACATGGTTTGAATATATATATTGATCTTATTTTTATAAAAGTTGAATATGGATGGATCTTTTTGTTATATGAAAATATTTATTAAATTATGCTAGTTATGTGGAAAAAATATTTATATAAATTCAAATACAGAATATATAGTATTTTTTTTGTATTTTATAAAATAATTTTCATATAGACTAGTTTGTTAGTTATGGTTTTATATAAAGTGAAAATTTTTCATATAGAATAGTTTATTAGTTATGGTTTTATATAAAGTGAACACTTCTCATTTCCTTAAATGTATATCTTTTTTTCAATTTAGGAAATGAAAAAATTTAAAGAGATATGAAGGAAGAGGATAATTGATAATAATAGCCACATGAGAGAGATGGGCATTCCTCCTCTAGTGCTTTTTGTGAGTATAGTATTTCAATTATATATATTAATAACATATTATGTCATGTCATTAATATATATTTTTTTAATTTTAATCAGGAAAAATCATCCAAGAGATAAATATTCTCCACTCAGCCTGATGATTCAATAGAGGGTGGTACTAGAGCTAATTGCACCAATCATTACACCCTATCACACCCCCCTTCATCAGGGACACCATGTAGTATAGTTTATTATCCCATAGTTCTGTTAGAGGCACCCATGATATTTAGTCCACTTATACTTTCACCACTATTTACATTAGATCCTCTCCATATATCAGTTCCTTATCTGATGATAAATCTCACTCCCCATCCATATTATCCTTTTCCATAGACATACATGCCAGTTAATTTTCTACTACTTCATTCTCTTCTGAATTTTATGTTCATGCTCCTTTGAATTCTTCTTTAGTGTATTCTGAATCTCTCGGGCATACCATTCATCATGAGTAAACATTGGACCTCACTACTACATAGGTCGATGATCCTCTATAGCCTATGGATCCAACAACATCCATTGATCATCCTGACTTATATATATATATATATATAGAACCCTAGTAATTCTTTTGACCATAATTTATTTTCATTATAAGATATACTAATTTAATATTTTTCTTTTATTATTTCACAGTTGGATCTGCCACTATAAGGTAGCATGGACGTATATGCATGCATGAAGTGTGTAATCACCAAACACATGTGATGGTTGAGTATAATGAGGATAATCAAATGATTGGTAAAATAGGAATAGAATGCATAAGTTTTATAGCGACACTTGCTAAAGACTCTAACATCATTCCCGTCAAGCCACTCTCCTAGAGACACCTAGAAAATAAAATAAAAGATAATGATTGGACTCAAATATAAGTACAAAAATTAATTATATGTAATGTTATATTATTATTATATTTATATAAATTAATATTTTTGTTTCAAATTTGTTATAATTTTCCAGATGGTGAGGTTGTGAAGACTCAATGACTAATGGAGTTAGGTGAGCTATAGAGAGCTTATAAACATGAGTTGTATAATGGTTGGGTTTCTAGAGTTGGAATAGATTTAGATACTATAATTATTTTGAATGAGTGTCCAATAACCTAGTATCTATAAATGATTGCTCATTAGAGGGGTGTTTTGTTTAAGTTATTAATTAAATTTGTGGTTTTTGATTTGAAAATGATGATTATTTTTACTAATACTATGTTTTTTATTATTCAATATTCTTTTTTAGGAAGCATCACAAAGAAATAAAAAAACAAGGATGCTATAAAGTATCTTCACACTTCGGATCGAACAATGATGTCAAAACATGAGAGGAATCATGTATTTTTTCATCGACACTTTCAATTTATTACTCAAGAAGAAAACATTTTGATTTTTTGAAATATTGATTTTATCACACTGCACTTGTTAGTGAAAAGATGAAAATAAAAAATGACGAGTGAAAAAACTACCGAGGAGAGTCAAATTGGGTTCCACATATCAAAAATGAAAGGCTAGTAATTAGAGTGACCAACCCATCTCTAAATAAGTCCCCTAGAGGGATTGAGATAAGAAAATATTCCATTTAAAAAATAAAATAAAATTAATAGAAATAGTGCATATTAAAAACAAGAGAAATAAAGAGAGTGAACAAGCATAAAATTAATAAATTTTCCTTCAATATAAGTATAGAAAACCCTTGTTTCCATAGCACACAAGCAGTAAAACATATCCAAAGTTAGAGTAGATGCCACCGGAAAATTAGACACATCCTGGAGAAATCTTTGGTTATATTTAGAGTCATGTGAAGGGAAATTCAAACTTTTTTATATTTATCATTTCAGTTGTAATATCCATACTCTTGTAGATGAGTTTTACTATTGAGTAAAGTAATGATTGAATCAATGTTATACATCATAATTTTTGGGATACTATTATGAAATATTGAGTGTAATTATTTCATTTTCCATAGATTATTATTACTATATATTTTATGTTAGTAATTTTTTATGATAGAGCACTATATTGTAAATCACTTTGGAAGTGATTTCTATAGACCCATAACACTAATTCCCAGACTCTAGAAATTTTGGAGTTTAATTGAGTCCATGTGGGACCTCACCTTAGGATTTTCCTACACAATTTTGTAGTTTTCTACACAATTCTAGAGTTTCTTGCACAATTATGTAATTTTCTACACAATTATAGAGTTTACTTCATAATTTTGAGTTTTTTATAGATAAAACATCTTAAAACTAATAAAATTTAGAGGAAAAAACATGGGATTTTGAGAGTAGAATATCAAATTTTCAATATGAAAGAAACTCAAATAGTGTACGAACATATAGTTTTTATACAATGGCTTTGAAATATTTCCAAATTTATCAGCTAGAGGTAGAACATGGAAACGATTTTGTTTAAACTTGGACAAGATGTTGGAACTGAAATGAACTAATAAAAAACAAATAGAGAATGATATAGTTGAAATGATATTGATTTATGATAATGACCTTGACTTGTCTCACCCAAATTTTCCCAAGTTTTTAGGGTTAAACAGTCGCTTATAGTGTAGCTTTGGTTGTTGAATCCTCAGAGACCTAAGAAGAAACCTACAAACATATACATTCTATGGATAATTTTTGGCTATGAAGTGACCAACTTTGGGTTAATTTTAGATGATTTTAAATGATAACTAAGAGGCCTAAGTGAATTAAAATTATGATAATGGATTTATCTCAGGTTATTATAAGGGATGGATTGGATGAATTTCTTTTTAAATTATTTTAATTTCATTAACTCGAGAAGGATTCATTCAATGAAGTCAATATAACCTCGTCACTAATTGGTTTAAAACTTTCACATACACATAATAATAACCTATAAACTTAAAGAATCATTTTCATGATCAATCCTAGTTAAAAAATCTTAAAATCACATGAAAAGTGTGGCAATAAAATTCAATAAGGAAAAGGAAGATAGAAAAACATTGAATGAAAAACTCAAATAAAAGAAATTATTAAACATTTATGGAGTGAGAAATAACATATAATATAGAACCTTTATACTTTCTTGGATAAAACCATAATAGGTTTATCACTCTATTAATACTATTATCTCAATGGAAGCGGAAAGTTGACTCATGAAGGGGAAATTGAAGAAGTGGAAAACAATGAAATAATGATCACTCCACCGTTGTGTGAAGAATTTCACAAGGTTTAGTGTGAATAAGTTTACACATTGAATAAATGATATAAAAATGATATTAATAAGAACATAATAACTTTTATTAAGAAACTAAGGTGAATTTAACAACTTAAAATTTGAGAAATGCGATTACAACATCAAATTTGCAGCATAACATTAAAACAAAAACAACACACCAAGATCCCTAAATCCTCTAACACCACTACCTTAAATAGGAATTTTGGAAGCCTTGGGTTTATAATTCAACAATATAAGTCACCCTAATTAATTTTGGTAGGCCTAGGTGGTTGGGAAGTTAATGGATAAAATACTTTTCACCCCTTGATAAAAATACGAGCCAACTTGCGCCCACCAAATAGAGGCACCAAAATGACCCTGTAGATGACCAAATTGGGGTGGTACATAGATGAATAAAATGCAGATACAAATTTCTAATAACATACTATAAAATTTTAGCCCAAATGGATGTTTTATTTTCTATATATGGTCGAAATAGTGGTATGTTTTTCCGGGCCACCGAATATGGCCTAGAATTTCATCTTCAACTTGGGCCGGTTGGAACTCCCTTTAAACATCAGAATTAGCTATGGACACCATTTAAAGAAATTTTCCACATTATATTATTGGTTTCACCCAAATTTACCCAAGTTTTATGGTGTAAGTGGTCATTTTAGTACGACTTGGGTTATCGATCCTCAGAGACCTCAGAAGAAACCTAAGAAACATGCATTCTAAGAAGGTGATTTGATGGTGTTGATTTGGATATGAAGTGGCCAATTTTGGTTTTAATTGATTGGATTATTTGATATTTTAAAGACTTAAGTGAATTCAATTTAAAATCATGAGTTTATCCTTGGTTATCACATGAGGTGTATTGGATGAATTTCTTTTTAAATTATTTCAATGTCTTAAATTTGAGTGTTTCCTTTAACGAAATACAACCATCCCAAATCACTCACCAATTTTGAATTTTCACTATACTAAGGATAATCACCTATACACTCGGAGGATCATATTGATGAGCACTCCAAGGTAAAGGATCGTTTTAGCACTCGGGATGTGTATCCTTAAAATTGGTGAGTTTAAAGGATAACGTAAATCATTGAATTAAAATCTCAAAAATAGATTTGATTAAGAATTATTAAATTAAGAAATAACATCCAATTAACCCCTTGATACTCCCTTGAATAAAACCATTATAGGATTATCCCTCCATTGATTCTATTCTATCAATGAAAGTGGGTATTAGACTTATGATGGTAGAATTGGAGAAAAAGAAGAAAAAAACAATCACTCCACCGTTGTGTGAAGAGTTTCACAAAAGATAATGTGAATAACCTCACTCCCTAAGGCAACAGTATAAACATGATATAGAAAAAGAAATAAGAAATTAAGAAGAAGAAGATTATGATGATATTTTATTAATTAAATTAAGGTGAACGAAAAACTTACTTGGGAGAAATTGACAAGCGATTACAAAATGAAAGCATGACAATACAATTGAAAGAAAATAAAAACTTCCATTCCAAACAAAAATATTCAATCCCCATTAACTTCATCATAAGATCCTTATATAGGAATATTTGGAGACTTATATACACCCCCAACAATAAATTAAATCTCCATTAATTGGGGGAGTTAAAAGGAGAGTGAGAAAATCAAGGGAATTTGCTGTTTCGAAGTTGACCCGGAAATTTATCTAGATTCTTCCACCGTTTTGATGTGTAAATATTTAATTGATGGAGTCCGAATATGGAGGGGTCGTAGAAGAAATATATTCTCATAAATTTGTCCTACATAAGCTGTAAAAATTTCAGGAAATTTGGCACAGCCTTTTGGAAGTTATGGTCGAAATGGTGGGATGACTTTATGTGCATTTATGTCGGGCCCACCATTTAAATCTCAACTTCAGACCCCTTTATCATCATGAAAACTTCAGAATTATCTCCATCCATAGTTGAATAAAATAATAATCATATTTTTATATATCTACTGTAAAATTTTTAGCTTCACTGGGCTTGGTTTGTGGGCCCCACATTTGTTTGATGGGCCTTAGGCCCATTATGCTTTTTCCAGCAAATTTCTGCATTCAGGCGAAAAAATATCCATCTTCCCTTGGGATTAATCCATTGGACATAAAAGATAAAATGTACCAAATAAAGTGGTTAATCATATACCAAAATATAAAATTCAAATGATGAATAATGTATTTTTCACAAACAATGTATTGAGTGGTCCCAAAATGACATTTTAAGCATGAATTGCCCAATGATGGGAAATGAAGTTCAATTTATGAATTGGACTAAAATTGATGTTTATGAACTTTGAAACACATTAATATTAAGATATTAACAATGAATATTAGCCACTTTTAGTGACTAATCACACCCCCAACTTGAGTTTTTCTAGTCCCGAGCAAAATATATTACAAATATGAAATTCGAATCCCCTTTTCCAAAATTTTTTTAATACACATTGCTCACCCAAAGACCTCATACCAAAAAAATTATGAAATCCATCAAAATCATTTAAAACAAGCTAGTTCCATAAGCAAATCCCAAGCCCAATCCCATTCCTCTGTTCAAATTCATCGCCACATTTCATCCAATTTCAATTAAGCATGATAAAGTGTTGTGCATCACAAAAGATATGAGGCCAATTTTATTGTTCAAGGGAAAAAAAATGGAAGCGCTAGGTGGAAATCACATTAAAACTTAAGATGAGTATCCTTTTTTTTTATTTTTTTGTTTTTTTTAACCACAATAGATATTAAAAGACTAACTCTGGGTGAGACAACTATGGAGTCACGATCCCCAAGTGTCGGATGCCACACATATTGTCAATTCCATGCTCAACAATAGAGATATAAAGCTTAACTCTGGGCAAGAAAACTATGGAGTCACGATCCCCAAGTGCCGGATGCCACACATTTGGAAAAAACATTTCTCTATGTGGTCATTATTTTTTTTAATTTTGTTTTTGTTTTTTTTGGATACTCATATTAAACTAAAAGTGACCCTAGAACCCTATGCTATAATGAAAGGGACCTAAGAACTCAAATTTACACCCAAGATCCAGTAGACGTGCATTGTGACATTTTTATTAAGATGATGAAAATTTAAACTTTGAAAAATCACATCAGATAACCGCACTTTCCAAAAACTATGCTCATGAACTTAAACTTGCATTAAAATCAGAATCAAGGCATGCAAAATTATTTGATATCCAATTTCAGAGTTTGCAATGTGTGTTATCATGTTCAAGGTTAATGGAATTTTTCTTTACATGCATGTTCTTATTAAAAAAATCATTTTTTATTTCATCTTCCCCCAACATAGAATAAAACTGTCCCCAGTGTTTAAAGAAAAGAAAAGTTAGAAGGGGGTAGGAGAGGATTTCAAAGAGGAAATTGAAAATGATAAACATGGAACAAATTCACCTAGTTTTTGAAGTTAAAGTTCATGATTCTCCAGATTACTCCTTTGATCTCTTGGGGGATGTAAGCACCTCCTTGATTGAACATGTATCACCCAAAATAGTCCCTGAACCATACAAAGAAGAACAAAGAAAACAAAACAAACAACACAATGATTTATTTAATTCCAAGTATCATTATTTTTATGGTTTTCCCTATTATTTTTTTTAAATCAAACTGATGATACATTGTCTTCTTTATATTTTCTGGGTAAGGTATTACTCAGAGATCACACTGTGTGACACGGATGATTACGGTGATCCCCTTTCATACCCATCCTTACTCATAAAAAAAGAACAGGTCAACAATCTATTTTTTTAAATACCTATAAAAACATAAAATAAAATAAAATAAACTGATGATACATTGTATTATTTTAAATTTCTAGGTAAGGTATTACTCAGGGATCACACCGCGTGGCACAGATGAATACGGTGCTCCCCTTTCATACCCATCCATACTCATAATAGAAGAACAGATCAACAGTCTAAGGTACTATCATATTCAGAGTTTGATTTTTTTTATTTTTTATATATCATAATGATTTATTAATAATATTTGAAAAATAAAGATGATTCATAATAATTAGAAACATTAAAACACACAAAAACACACAAAATGAAATAAAAAAAGCAGAAGTTGGGTTGCCTCCTGGAAAGTGCTTAATTTAAAGTCTTTAACTCGACTTGAACCCCCCCAACTTATCCAATACTAAATTTAAACATTTTAACAAACCCATCTTTCTACACTTCAACAAGATTGAGATTGATTGTTTTCTTTGATTTTTTGTCATGTAAAAACCCATGTTCAACAAGGAGTGTGAAAATCCAAGGAATTTTAGTAATAGTTGATCCGATTTCTTCAACAGTCTTTACTAAGATTTCAGGGGTTAACCACCCTTTGTGGGTTTCATGAGATGAATAAATGACTAATGCAAGGTCATGGTTATCACCTATGATGGGATGCATGAGTGGGGAAGTAAGGGAATTGATTTTGAGTTCAGGTTGGATAGGACATTCAAACACAGATAAGGAATTAGAATCAAAATCAATTTCATTTTCAAAGTTTCCCAACACAATTGGTTCCCTTTGAATTGAAGATTCAACCCCAAAATTTTCTAGATGAGTTTCATGAATGGGTATGGATTTGATGTTTGTGATTTCTCCTAATGGTTCAATGATTGGTGTTTCTAAAAAATAATCATTGGAGAAATATTATGGACATTCAATCCATGAAGAAAAATTTCCCTCTCGTGAATTCATGAAATCAATTTCATCCATATTTAAACACTCATTAAAAATTCCCTCATGTTCTTTAGCTTGACTTTCAACATTACTTGACCAATTCTCTTCATTATCCAACTCCGTTTTCCAAGATTCTAGAGTGGGTTCTTCACTAAATTCAAATGAGTTATGTGGGTAACAAGATTCTTCTATAAGTGATGTAGAAGGGATAACCTGAGTTGGAATGGGTTCCTCAGAAGTCTTAATGCTTTGTATTTCTAATCTCAGTGATGAAACTTATGAATTCATTTTAACCATTTTTCACATAATTGTTCAAGAATTTTTTCAGGATTAGGGTTGATATATGTTTGTACATCATAGACTTCCTCATTATTCATCTTTTCACTACTGGAAAAATGACCTATACCCACGGTTCAAAACCGTGGGTATAGCCCCCAAAACCGTTGGTATAGGCTATACCCACGGTTTTGGGAACCGTGGGCTGGAACGGCATCGGTATAGGGGTCACAACCTATACCCACGGTTTTCCAAAACCGTGGGTATAGGGGGAGTCAATGTTTGCAACAATGGTGTGCCAGCGTGTCACACACTGACCCCACGGTTTCAAACCATGGGGTATTTGAATTCAAAAAAATTCCCAGCAGGGAATTGAACCTGCAACCTCCCAAAGCCTCAAGCCCGCGCCACAGCAAGCGACCAACCAGTCTATCACCGTTATTGGTATATATTGATAATTTCATTTTAATATATTAATATAACAGTTATAATGGAAAAGAAATGCCTTCCGGGTTTCGAACCCGCGCTTCACAATAGTTGGACAGTAACTGCGACCAACTGAGCCGACGACCCAATTGATATATGGTTATAATTATATATTCTTATAATAATATATCTGCTACAATTGAAAAATAACAATACGCCGGATTTCGAACCCGCGACCTATCCTAAGGAATAGCTGGATAGTAACTGCGACCAACTGAGCCGACGACCCAATTGATATATGGTTATAATTATTTATTCTTATAATAATATATCTGCTACAATCGAAAAATAACAATACGCAGGATTTCGAACCCGCGACCTATCCTAAGGAATTTCAGGGAGTGACCAACTGACCTAAATATTTTATACGGTTTATTATTTGATATCCCTATATTTATATTATTTCATATCGTCTTTTCACCCAAAAAAAAAATTCGGTCCCGCGTAATTTTTCGTTCCCGCCATAACGCGGGAACGATATACCCACGGTTTTGACAAACCGTGGGTATAGGTCTTTGAAAAATATACCACCTATACCCACGGTTTTCACAAACCGTGGGTATAGGTCTGTAGAACAACATCTATACCCACGGTTTTGGCAAAACCGTGGGTAAAGGGGACCTATACCCACGGTTTTGGAGAACCGTGGGTATAGGTCCCAATACTATCCCTATACCCACGGTTCTCCAAAACCGTGGGTATAGGGGGGGCCTATACCCACGGTTTTATGTAGAACCGTGGGTATAGACCCATTTTCCAGTAGTGTTTCAATCATCCTTGATAGGTATGGAAATTGATCTTTTAAACATTCATCATTACAAATATCATTCATGTTATCGGGTGTGGGGTATTCATTCAAAGGTTGATCAAAGTAATTAAAAAAGGTTGGTGATTCCCAATGTGAATTTTCTAATTGATTCCATCCTGAATTTGTGAAGGGATATTGTTGATTATACTCCATTGGATTTATTTGGAAATTTGGAATTGTGATTTTCGAAAATAAAAAAAAATAGAAAGGGGAAAAGAGAAGAGAAACAGAGATGAGAAAAGAGAAATTGGGGTGAGAAAAGAATGCTAGTGTCTAATATTACTTACTTGGGTTCCCGGAAATGGCGCCAAAATTTGGTTGCACCCAAATTTACCCAATTTTTATGGTGTAAGTGGTCATTGTAGTATGGCTTGGGTTATCGATCCTCAGAGACCTCAGAAGAAACCTAAGAAACATGCATTCTAAGAAGGTGATTTGATGGTGTTGATTTGGCTATGAAATGGCCAACTTTGGTTTGAATTGATTGGATTATTTTATATTTTAAAGACTTAAGTGAATTCAATTTAAAATCATGAGTTGATCCTTGGTTATCGCATGAGGTGTATTGGATGAATTTCTTTTTAAATTATTTTAATGTCTTAAATTCGAGTGTTTCCTTTAACGAAATACAACCATCCCAAATCACTCACCAATTTTGAATTTTTACTATCCTAAGGCTAATCACCTATACACTTGGAGTATCATATTTATGAGCAATCCAAGTTAGAGGATCATTTTAGCACTCGAGATTTGTATCCTTAAAATTGGTGAGTTTAAAGGATAACGTAAATCATTGAATTAAAATCTCAAAAATAGAATTGATTAAGAATTATTAAATTAAGAAATAACATCCAATTAACCCCTTGTTACTCCATTGGATCAACCCATTATAGGATTAGACCTCCATTGATTCTATTCTATCAATTAAAGCGGGTAGTAGACTTATGATGGTAGAACTGCAGAAGAATAAAAAAACAATCACTCCACCATTGTGTGAAGAGTTTCACAAAAGATAATGTGAATAATCGCACTCCCTAAGGCAACAATATCAAAATGATATGGAAAAATAAATAAGAAATTAAGAATAAGAATATGATTATGATATTTTATTAATTAAATTAAGGTGAACAAAAAACTTACTTGGGAGAAATTGACAAGTGATTACAAAATGAAAGCATGACAATACAATTGAAAGAAAATAAAAACTTCCATTCCAAACAAAAATATTCGATCCCAATTCCCTTCAGCATAATATCCTTATATAGGAATATTTGGAGAATTATATACACCCCCAAAAATAAATTACATCTCCATTAATTGGGGAAGTTAAAAGGAGAGTGAGAAAATCAAGGGAATTTGCTGTTTCGAAGTTGACCTGGAAATTCATCCAGATTCGTCCACCGTTTTGACGTGTAAATATTTAATTGATAGAGTTAGAATCCAGAGGGTTAATAGAAGAAAAATATTCTCTTCCATATGTCCTATATGATCTGTAAAATTTTTAGGAAATTCGTCACAGCTGTTTGGAAGTTATGGTCGAAATGGTGGGATGACTTTATGTGCATTTATGTCGGGCCCACCATTTAAATCTCAACTTCAGATCCCTTTATCATCATAAAAACTTCAGAATTAGCTCTATCCACAGTTGAATAAAATAATCCTCATATTTTTATCTTTTTACTTTAAAAATTTGAGCTTCATTGGGCTTGGTTTGTGGGCCCCACATTTGTTTGATGGGCCTTAGGCCCATTATGCTTTTTCCAGAAAATTTCTGCATTCAGGCGCAAAAATATCCATATTCCCTTGGGATTCATCCATTGGACCTAAAAGATAAAATGTTCCAAATAAAGTGATGAATCATATACCAAAATATAAAATTCAAATTATGAATAATGTATTTTTCACAAGCAATTTATTGAGTGGGCCCAAAATGACATTTTAAGCATGAATTGCCCAATGATGGGAAATGAAGTTCAATTTATGAATTGGACTAAAATTGATGTTTATGAACTTTGAAACACATTAATATTAAGATATTAACAATGAATATTAGCCTCTTTCATTGACTAATCAGTTATCTAACTCTAGTTCAAATTTGAGCATCATTAGGCTTGGATATGGGCCGCCACAGTAATTTTATTAGGTTGCTGTCCAGTTCACTTCACCTAGAATGTATTGGCATGAAAGCCCACTTTCTTCATATTCCAATGTGATTATTCAAGTGCTCTAGAAGAATGAAATATTCCCAATGGGATGGTAAACATGAAAATTAAATATGAAATTCAAATCAAGATAATTTTTTTATTAACAATGTGTATCAAAATGTACCAAGTAATAGTGCACTTTAAACAAGAATTGCAGTCATCACTACTACAAAAACAGTCTTTATCAGCGCTTAAAACGGGCTTTATCAGCGCTAAAAAAGCGCTGTAAAGCTCGACACTGGTAAAGGGGTACTTTATCAGTGCTAAAAATGCGCTGATAAAGGAGGACTTTATCAGCACTAAAAAAGCGCTGATAAAATGACCCTTTATCAGCGCTAAAAGAGCACTGATAAATGTGTGTTTTATCAGCGCTCCCTTAGCACTAATAAAAGCTCTTTTTATCAGTTCTAAAAAAGTGCTGATAAATGCCCTATCAGCTGCTAAAAAAAATCTGCAGCAGCACACCCAAACACCTACAAAAAATTCAGCATCTCAATAAGCTAATTAAACCAAGTATAAACATACAAAATTAACACATAAATCATAAGCTATTTAGAACAAGTATACCCATACAAAAACTATAACCATACACAATTAACACATAATTAACAAGTTAATTAAGTACATAAAGAATTAAATTCAGAATTTAGGGGGTTGGGGGCTGTTCAGGGGTTTGGGGTGGCTGTCCAAGGGGGGGTAGGGGGTATCCGGGGGGTGGGGGTGTCTGAGGGGAAAGGGGTTTACAGGGGGGGTGGGGGCGGTCCAGGAGGTTTTGGGTTGTCCAAGGAGGGTGGGGGTGTTCAGGGGGTTGGGGGTGTCTAGGTGGTGGGGTGGTGTCTGGGGGGGGGGTGTCCATGGTGGTGTCCAGGGGGGTGGGCTGGTGTCCAGGGTGTCGGGGGGGAGGGGGGGGGGGCTTTCCAGGGGTGGGGGGGGGGGGGGTGTCCGGGGGGTGGGGGCGGTCCGGGGGGTTGGAGGGGCTGTCCAAGGGGGGTGGGGTGGTGTCTAGAAGGGTGGGATGGGGGTTTCCGGGGGGTAGGGGTGTCCAGGGGGCTGGGGGTGTCCAGGGGGGTGGGAGGGCGGTCGAGGGGGGTGGGGTGGGGGGGGGGGTGGTCCAGGAGGTTGGGGGGATGTCCAAGGGGTGTGGGGTGGTGTCCAAGGAGGGGGGTGTTCAGGTGGGGGGTCTGTTTATGGGGTGTCCAGGGGGGTGGGTTGGTGTCCAGGGTGTCGGGGGGGCTTTCCAGGGGGTGGGGGGGGTGTCCAGAGGGGTGGGGGGTGTCCGAGGGGTGGATTGGTGTCCAGGGGGGGGTCCAGGGGGTTGGAGGGGATGACTCATACACGTAATGAAGGACCCATGGATCGTTCTGTTAAAGTATCAATACAATCCGAATGTGTTTGGTCGGATTTCTGTAGGTCAGTTGTTGTTTTCACTTAAAATTTTGTCCATTTTAAACAAAAGAGAGACCCTTTGAGTGGTACCGGCCACACCGGGCCTCAGATTGAGGCAGGTATGACTCGTACACGTCACAAAGGACCCATGGATCGTTCTTCTAAAATATCAAGACAATCCAAATGTGTTTGGTTGGATTTCCATAGGTCAGTTGTTGTTTTCACTTAAAATTATGTCCATTTTAAACAAAAGAGAGACCCTTTGAGTGGTATCGGACACACCGTGCCTCAGATTGAGGAAGGATTGACTCTTACACTTCACAAAGTACCCATGGATCATTCTTATAAAATATTAAGACAATCCTAATGTGTTTGGTCGGATTTTCGCAGGTCAGTTGTTGTTTTCACTTAAAATTGTGTCCATTTTAAACAAAAGAGAGACCCTTTGAGTGGTACCGGCCACAACGTGCCTCATATTGAGGCAGGGATAACTTTTACACGTCACAAAGGACCCATGTATCATTATTATAAAAGATCAAGACAATCCTAATGCGTTTGGTTGGATTTTCATAGGTCAGTTGTTGTTTTCAATTAAAATTGTGTCCATTTTAAACAAAAGAGAGACCCTTTGAGTGGTACCAGCCACACCGTGCCTCATATTGAGGCGGGGTTGACTCATAAACATCAAAAAGGACTCTTGGATCATTCTCCTAAAGTATAAACACAATCCAAATGTGTTTGGTTAGATTTCTGCGGGTCAGTTGTTGTTTTCACTCAAAATTGTGTCCATTTTAAACAAAAGAGAGACCCTTTGAGTGGTACCGGCCACACCGTGCCTCGGATTGTGGCGGGGTTGACTCTTACATTTTAACAAGGACACTTGTATCGTTCTACTAAAGGATCAAGACAATTCAAATGCGTTTGGTTGGATTTTCATAGGTCAGTTGTTGTTTTCACTCAAAATTGTGTCCATTTTAAAAAAGAGAGAGACCCTTTGAGTGGTACCAGACACACCGTGCCTCTCATTGATGTGGGGATGACTCGTAAGCTTCAAAAAGGAATCATGGATAGTTATTATAAAATATCAAGATGATAAAAATGTGTTTGGTTGGATTTTCATAGGTCAGTTGTTGTTTTCACTTAAAATTGTGTCCATTTTAAACAAAAGAGAGACTCTTTGAGTGGTACCGGCCACACCGTGACTCGGATTGAGGCGAGGTTGACTCTTACAAGTTACCAAAGACCCGTGAATCGTTCTCCTAAAGTATAAACACAATAAAAATGCATTTGGTCTGATTTCCGTAGGTCAGTTGTTGTTTTCACTCAAAATTGTGTCCATTTTAAACAAAAGAGAGACCCTTTGAGTGGTACCGGACACACCGTGCCTTGGATTGAGGCGAGGTTGACTCGTAAATGTCACCAAGGATGAGTGTATCATTATCCTAAAGTATGAATACAATCCGAATGCGTTGGTTTGATTTTACTAGGTTAGTTGTTGTTTTCACTCAAAATTGTGTCCATTTTAAACAAAAGAGAGACCCTTTGAGTGGTACCGGCCACACAGTGCCTCAAATTGAGGTGGGTATGACTCATAAACGTCAAAAAGGACCCATTTATCGTTCTTATAAAATATCAAGACAATAAGAATGCGTTTGGTTGGATTTTCATAGGTTAGTTGTTGTTTTCACTTAAAATCGTGTCCATTTTAAACAAAAGAGTGATCCTTTGAGTGGTATCGGCCACAATGTGCCTTTTATTGAGGCGGGGTTGACTCTTAAACGTCAAAAAGGACTCGTGGATTTTTCTCCTAAAATATCAACACAATCTGAATGCATTTGTTCATATTTTGGTAGGTCAGTTGTTGTTTTCAATTAAAACTGTGTCAATTTTAAACAAAAGAGAGACCCTTTGAGTGGCACCGGCCACACCGTGCCTCGGATTGAGGCGAGTTTGACTCATACATGTCACCAAGGACTCTTGGATCATTATCCTAAAGTATCAAGACAATAAGAATGAGTTTGGTCAGATTTCCGTAGGTCAGTTTTTGTTTTCACTCAAAATTGTGTCCATTTTAAACAAAAGAGAGACCCTTTGAGTGGTACCGGCCACACTGTGCCTCGTATTGAGGCGGGGATGACTCTTACACGTAAAAAAGGACCCATGGATCGTTCTTATAAAATATCAAGACAATATGAATGCGTTTGGTTGGATTTTCATTGGTCAGTTGTTGTTTTCACTCAAAATTGTGTCCATTTTAAACAAAAGAGAAACTCTTTGAGTGGTACCGGCCACACCATGCCTTGAATTGAGGTGGGGATGACTCTTACACGTCAAAAAGGACCCATGTATCATTATTATAAAATATCAAGACAATATTAATGCGTTTGGTTGTATTTTTATAGGTTAGTTTTTGTTTTCAATTAAAATTGTGTCCATTTTAAACAAAAGAGAGACCCTTTGAGTGGTACCGGCCACACCGTGCCTCAGATTGAGGCGGGGTTGACTCTTAAACATCAAAAAGGACTCTTGGATCATTATCCTAAAGTATCAACACAATCCGAATGTGTTTGGTCGGATTTCTGTAGGTCAGTTGTTGTTTTCAATTAAAACTGCGTCCATTTTAAAGAAAAGAGAGACTCTTTGAGTGGTACTGGTCACAATGTAACTTGGATTGCGGCGAGGTTGAATATTAAATGTCACCAAGGACCCGTGAATCGTTCTCCTAAAGGATCAACACAGTTTGAAAGCGTTTGGTTTGATTTCCGTAGGTCAGTTGTTGTTTTCACTCAAAATTGTGTCAATTTTAAACAAAAGAGAGACCCTTTGAGTGGTACCGGCCACACCATGCCTTGAATTGGGGTGGGGTTGAATCTTACATGTCACCAAGGATGCGTGTATCATTCTCTTAATGGATCAAGACAATCCTAATGTGTTTGGTGTGATTTTCATAGGTCAGTTGTTGTTTTCACTCAAAATTATGTCCATTTTAAACAAAAGAGAGACCCTTTGAGTGGTACCGGCCACACTGTGCCTCAGATTGAGGCGAAGATGACTCATACACATCACAAAGCACCCATGTATCATTATTATAAAATATAAAGACAATAAGAATGTTTTTGGTTGGATTTTCATAGGTTAGTTGTTGTTTTTACTTAAAATTGTGTCCATTTTAAACAAAAGAGAGACTCTTTGAGTGGTACCGGCCACACCGTGCCTTGGATTGAGGCAGGTTTGACTAATACATGTCAAAAAGGACTCTTGTATTGTTCTCCTAAAGTATCAACACAATCTGAATGTGTTTGGTCTGATTTTCGTAGGCCAGTTGTTGTTTTCAATGAAAATTGTGTCCATTTTAAACAAAAGAGAGACTCTTTGAGTGGTACCGGCCACACCGTGCCTCAGATTGAGGTGGGGTTGACTCTTACATGTCACCAAGGACCCTTGAATCGTTATAATAAAGGATAAACACAATCCTAATGTGTTTGGTTGGATTTCCATAGGACAGTTGTTATTTTCACTCAAAATTGTGTCCATTTTAAACAAAAGAGAGACCCTTTGAGTGGTACTGGCCACACTGTGCCTTGGATTGAGGTGGGGTTGACTCATACATGTCACAAAGGACTCTTGGATCGTTATCCTAAATGATCAATACAACCCGAATGTGTTTGGTTGGATTTCCGTAGGTCAGTTGTTGTTTTCAATTAAAATTGTGTCCATTTTAAACAAAAGAGAGACTCTTTGAGTGGTATCGGCCACAAACTGCCTCAGATTTAGGAGGTGTTGACTCGTACACTTCACCAAGGACCCATGAATATTTCTACTAAAATATCAACACAATCCGAATGCTTTTGGTCTAATTTCCATAGGTCAGTTCTTGTTTTCACTCAAAATTGTGTCCATTTTAAACAAAAGAGAGACCCTTTGAGCGGTACCGGCCACACCGTGCCTTAGATTGAGGAGGGGTTGACTCATACACATCAACAAGGACTATTGTATCATTATACTAAAGGATAAAGACAATTTGAATGTTTTTGGTTGGATTTTCATAGGTTAGTTGTTGTTTTCACTCAAAATTGTGTCCATTTTAAACAAAAGAGAGACCCTTTGAGTGGTACCGGCCACACTGTGCCTCATATTGAGGGGTTGATGACTCATAACCGTCACAAAGGACCCATGGATCGTTCTTATAAAATATCAAGTCAATACTAATTCATTTTGTTTGATTTTCATAGGTTAGTTGTTGTTTTCAATTAAAATTGTGTCCATTTTAAACAAAAGAGAGACCCTTTGAGTGGTACCGGCCACACCATGCCTCGGATTGAGGCGGGGATGACTCGTACACGTAAAAAAGTAACCATGTATTGTTATTATAAAATATCAAGACAATACTAATGCGTTTGTTTTGATTTTCATAGGTCAGTTATTGTTTTCAATTAAAATTGTGTCCATTTTAAACAAAAGAGAGATCCTTTGAGTGGTTCAAAATTATTGCATGTTGCTGGTTCATATCATTTGTTAAAATGGGAAAATGACTCATTGG
This sequence comes from Viscum album, assembly GCA_963277665.1. NCBI lineage: Eukaryota > Viridiplantae > Streptophyta > Magnoliopsida > Santalales > Viscaceae > Viscum > Viscum album. The sequence goes on along the minus strand of OY728142.1, from coordinate 507,900,635 downwards.
ATAAAGGATGTTTTATTTAATAACAATTACAATTTTCCTATGAACATTTACATACAACAATGTTTCATCTTTTGATCCCCCTAACCCCTCTCAAAAATGACCACCAAATGTACATGTCCCCAAGTCAGATATTCATTCTATTTGTGTACAATATGCCATCAGGTATGCGACCCACTCATTTCTGAACACATCTATATCGTCTTGTGAGTATGAGGATTTTAGGTAGTTAGAGTAGTACTACAAAATATAAAAATAAAGAATTAATAAAGAAATTAAACGAACTAGTAGTTGTTTTTGAAAATACCTCTTTAGGGATGCTAGTCTGTTGATGAAAAATGATCTATTTCATAAATTTACAAACATAATAACTGCAATCATTATCGTTTGTTTGTTTTGGACACTGTAAATAAATTTATCATTAGGAGAATAAGTAACTTGTGTTGAGATGTGTTTGGATAGTGAAATTTTATTATATATACCTTGATATTTGTCCAGACATAGTACTTGCTCACCTCCTTATGCTTAGCCCCTGTCCTCATTCCTTTTTTTAGATGATAATGATACACTGCCCTATCATAACAGAATCCTTAGTAAAAGATAATATAAATTATATTACTTGATGTTTAGACCTAAAACATAGGATGTAGTGTCTTACAGATTCAAAAACTCTATCATGTGTGGTCGGTTTGATGGATACCCTTGCTTTGAATCTAGAAAATAAATCTTCGGAGTATCCAAGTTCACCGCAATTAGAAACCAATGTTTCCTAAAAACACAAAAAGGAATAAGTAATAAAATAAGTGAAAATATAATTGATATGCTTTAATCGTAGATTTTTACCTCTGCATGGTTGGTATTAGGAATAGTCTGTCATCTGTAATCTTGCTTTCAAATGTTTTCAGCAAGCCGTTCACTATTTCATCCTTTTTTGATGGCTCTAATTTTGTTAGGTGTGTTGATGTGGTATGAGGACTAACGAGTTCAAATCTTGGCTCATGGGAAAATTCCTTCAACTATTTTTCATAAATGCATCTTTCAACAATATAAAATGCATTTAGTCATAATTTTCACATTAGATCAGCTTTTAGAAAATCAATTCATGAAAATATACCTCATATATATATTTACAATTGTGACGCCTAGCCAACCATTTTCAAGGATCTCATTTACATTTTCAACAGCAATGAAATATTGACTTTCCTCTCCGTATATATTCTTTTTGAAAACCACTATATGACTACTACCATCTTTTATCTTCATATCCACATGAGTCTTCAATGCTAGTAAATGTGGATAGAGAATAGGTGGTGTTATTGTACTTTCAGTAGCTCCTTGGGATCAGTTGTTCGATCCTTTAGATGGTTTTGAGCTGACGTTTGTCACCCACTTCCCTTTATCCGTCTATAATAACAATCATTGGTTCAGACCCTTTTTTCATTAATTGTTAAAGGTTTAGCTTGAAAAAAAGGAAATAAATACCTCTTTGTCTGCATGTACTCTTAAAAGTTGTGACGGCCATGCAATGAATGTCCCAATAGCCTTTTCAACCATATGAATATCATCGTCATCAAGTGGAATAGGTAGCTCTACATTTGGATCATGAGCTATAGTAATCGTCACTTTCAGATGATCTTTCAGAAGTTGTCTATAATGCAGCGTGGCATCTGGGATATTGAATACTGTAGACCTCGCTACAAGGTGATAGGTGGGTGTTGACAGATATAAATCACAATCATTATCACCCTGTAGAAGATCAGTACAGAAAAAGTATCAGTGTTTGTCTGATTCACATTTATGGGAACAATTATTAGAATATTTATTACCATGACTAAGACAGTTCTTTGAGGGGAATGGCTCGCCTCAAAGCTGGTGGGGGGTGGGGTGGGATGTTCATGTACTGGTTGTTCCTGAGTTGTGTCTTCTCATCCAGTGTGACAAGATTTTGGGAGACCAATGCTTTCCATATCAGATAGGTATTCGATACAAAATTCAATGGCTTCCTCAACAATATATCGATCAACTATACAACCCTCTGGCCGACTTCGATTTTTGACATACCATTTCAAAATCTTCATATACCGTTCAACATGATACATCTGTCTATAGTGCATAAGACCACAAAGTCGAATCTCTCTCACCAAGTGAATCATCAAATGAACCATCATATCAAAGAATGTTGGCGGGAAGAACATTTCTAATTCACATAATATGATGACAATTTCTTTTTCCATAGCTAGAAATTTCACTGAGTCTAAAACTTTTCAACATATATCTTTGAAAAAGAAACAAAGTTTGGTTAACGTATGATGAAAATTCTTGGGAAAAATGCAATGTAAAGCTATAGGAATTAGATCTTGCATCAAAACATGGCAGTCATGTGATTTCAACCCTTTTAACTTCAAATCATTCATTGACACAATGTTATTGATATTTGATGAATACCCTTCTGGAACCTTTACATCATTAAAGAATTTGCAAAACTGATATCTCTCCTCCCTATAAAGAGTATAAGCAGCTGGAGGAAGAAACATTCGATTTTCACCCTTCACGGGAGCCAACTCTTCTCGTATTCCCATGTCAACCATGTCCAACCTTGCCTTAATTCCATCCTTTCTTTTTCCAGGGTCATTTAGCAATGTTCCGATAACACTGTCACATACATTTTTTTCCACATGCATCACATCAAGAAAATGTCTGACGTACAAACAATTTCAGTATGGTAATTCAAAAAAAAACTGATCTCTTTTTCCAACCGATTTTCGTAAGGTTTTTCGAAAATGGTTTACCAAAAATAGTGTTCACATATTTTACTTTATCAAACAGCTGCTCACCTATTAGTGGAGACAGTGCTGTATGTTGTTCTGAACTTCCATTGAATGATGTCTTCCAAGATCGGTACTTATGCCGACAAGGTAGAAATCTATGATGTCCTAGAAACACATATTTCAATGAATGTTTCAACCTAATTGATTCTGTATCTTCTTCGCACACGGGAAACCCTTGAGTTCCTTTAATGCTATAGCCTGAAAAATTTCCATAAGCAGGGAAATCATTTATTATCCCATACAACATCACTCTCAATGTGAAGTATTCAATTTTATAAGCATCATACAACATAACACTTGAATCCCACAATAACTTCAAATCCTCGATCAAAGGAGCCAGATAAACATCAATATCGTTACTTGGTTGTTTTGGTCCTGATATAATCATAGATAACATGATGAATTTCCGATTCATGCATAACCAGGGTGACAAGTTATAATTTACCAACATAATAGGCCGTGTACTATGAGTGCTGGTTTGAAAACCAAAAGGATTCACTCTATTTGTAGATAATGCAAGAAAAAAGTTTCTCGGCTCTTTTCCAAATTCAGGATACTCATGATCAATTTTCTTCCATTGAGGAGAGTTGGTCGGATGACGTAATTTCCCATATTTATTTCTTTTATCTGCATGCCACGACAATTGTCTTGCAGTTTCTTCACTTCAATATAGATGCCTAAACCTTGGAATGATTGGAAAGTACCATACAACTTTCATAGGATTGGATTCATCTTTCTTGTATCGAGAAGCACCACACTTTGGGCATTCTGTAAGTGATTTTTTCTCCTTGCGAAACAATATACAGTCTTTCGGGCAGGCATGTATTCTTTCAGAAATCATACCCATCGAGTGTAGCATTCGTTTAGCTTCATATGTCCGGCTTGGGAGCTCATTATCTTCCGGGAGCATGTCATTCAAGAGAGTAAGTAGTTCTGTAAAACTAAAATCACCCCATCTGTTGCCTACTTTCAATTTATACAACTTAAGTATAGCTGACAATGTTATATACTTAGTGCAACCAGCATACAATGGCATCTTTGCACAACTCTTTAACTTCTCAAACAATTTTGGGCAATCACAGAGTTCATCTTCAATTGTATTTGTCATTTCCTCAATACGATCTTCATCATCATTGACATCTATAATCATATCCTCCATACGGTCTTCTTCATTATCCATATTTATATTCATATCTGATGATCCATAAAACATAGTTTTATCCCAACCAGTAGCTACATTCGCTTTTTCTCCGTGTTTATTCTAACATTTATAACTCAAATCTATTCTGTGACATATCAAATATTCTTCCAACTCCTCTGAAGTAAGTAGTCTAGAATAACAACAATGTAAACACGGACAAAGTATTTGAGAAGGATCCTTGGCGTGATCCTTTGTAAACTTGATGAACTCTTTCACTCCATTCTCATACTCTATTGTCAAACAATTAGCATCCATCCAATCTTTATTCATCTTAATCCTATTTGAATCTCAAATATTAGTATTTATGGTTCAAGTACACAAAACAATACTTCCAAATACAGTAGAATAGAACCACTCTCTTATAAAAATAGATATTAATAGAGCCTAACCATTTCCAATAAAGATTTGGAAATCAACAGAACCAGGATAGACCCCCCATCAAAATCAACACAGTTTCCAAACACAAAGGGGTTCGCGGGGATAATCACTTGTGTCATAGATGGTAAAACTCACACTACATCATCCTTTATGGCTCATACTCCTCTATCAGGTCAACCCTTCTATGGTCAACTAGTCCATCCTTTTATACCTCACCAACCTAAAATACATATGGATGAAAACCAGTAGCCAACTCTATAAGTAAATAAAGGATTATCATGATCTCTACAATATGGAATTCATTAAATATAATTACTTTAGATTCATTATAGTTTCCTCAAATCACCCCAGTCCTAACACAAGAATAATCAAGAATGATACATCTACTTGGTAACCAAGCAGTCTTCATGAATATAGGTCTGGACAAGGGCAAGGGGACTTTCTCTTGATTGTTGAAAACTTTCTTTTTGGTTTTTGAGCTTAGATAGGGGACCGAGAATGCGGTTCATAACCACTATGGGAGCCTTTACTTGAGTCTGTAATTTAGTTGTTTTCTTATATGGCCTTCAGCATGGCATTTAGGTGGCATAAATTATGGAATGACATGGTTAATTATGTTTTCATTGATCGAATACATGATGGTAGTAGAGTCCATTAAATAATCTGAAATGAGTGGAGGAACACACCCATACCAAGACTTTCAAGATGGAATTGAGGAAACCCAAATCTGGGATTTTAATTACGTTAGTTACAATAAACAACCACAATAATTTCAGCAACCTTTCTACCCACTAATACCAATTAAAAAAAACCAATAAGGGTTACTATCAATAGAGGAGTGGAAAAGATCCACCATGAAATCAGAGACCACCTGGGTTCCCACCTCATAATACATCTCCTCAACCACAACAAAAATTCACACAAAACCCTTCCCCACTACGTCTCATCATTTTCCACCCCCTCATCAGCAAAACTTTCAACAATATATGATGAGGAAGCCACAAAAATCCCCAAATAAATAGTCAAATCTTGAAAATATTCTTATCTCATTCATCTAAAAAGTGGAATAGAGAATGAATAAATAATAAATATATATGCATAATCAAGTGGATGCTCTCTGAATCCCCAATCACAAAGTATGGAACATCTATAAGACTTTATTGGATAGACTACTGGGTACACTACCTAGTAAAACTAAGACACATACAAGAGAAGAAGAAAAATATGTTGTTTTTCATAGTGAAAACGAGCTAATATTTAAATAGACATAAAAATAGATGAAAATAGGATTGAAGAACTTTAATCACATGCCACAGTCATCAAAAAAGCCAGCAATGAGAGCACACACAAAGTTGATAAAGAAAAGAATCTAGAAGCAGATAAAAATGAAAAATCTCAAGTCCAAGACCAACCCTTCAAAGAATATTACTATATGGAACCTCCACCATACATACCCCTTCTTCCATTCCAAAAGAGAATGAGACATGGGAAAATTTAAGGTCAATATTGTAATTTTTTGAAACAGTTCAAGAAACTCTATATAAATAAATGAAAAAAAACATTTGGTAATTCATTAGTCCAAAGGAAGTGATTAACATTCACCCCATTATTTTCAAGACTATCAGCCAAGAAGTAGAATTCGTGGTATAAATGTGTGATAATGTAGTTCAGGTATGAATGAATTTCCAAGAATTCGATCAACCTAACATCCATTTTTCATAAAGGATGAATACAACCATTTCTGATCAACTACATGATGGTATTAGAGTCACATTCTATCCACATTTAATTCTAAACTCATTTACACTCTATTTTAACTAAATTGAGCATGCCAATAATTTCAACATCAATATACGAGACAACTCCACATGGTCTATAAAGACATCCCAGGACATTGCCATTATGATTCCTAAAGACTACTCCAAATCCCAAAAGTCCTAGATTCCCTCTTCATGCCCTATCCGAGTTGCATTGGATCAATCTAGGAAATGAGGGAATCTATATAACAACAAATGTTTAAGAAGGAGGTCATAAATTACCTATAATTCCAAGATTCGTAAGAACCAAAATGTCAACAATAGAGTTATTAAAATGAACATTTTGAAGGGAGTTCACATTTATTGTTGCAACCATAATATTTATGAGGGACGATTGAATATTGAAGGAAGAATACCCATGATTCATATTATTTTTGTTGTTACATATAATATAAATCAATTATACACTAGACACTTGAAGTATATTGAGTACTTATTGGGAGAGGGGAATCCTAGAGAAATATTTGAGATTCTCCTGGACAGAGGTTGTCTTGGGAGGCTACACTTCAATAATATCAAAGAAAACATGCCATAGAACTGAGGAAATGTCATATATTAAGAACATATGATTGAATTCCTTCTTATTATGGTTTCATAAGACACATTTGGATTAAATATCAAAGCCTATCGATTGAAGGAATGAGTCAGTAGGAATCTTAGAATCTTCCAGCCTCCATAGAAGTATAACTATAACACCATTAGTATTACACTTTCATAACCCAAAAAAATCAATGAGATATATCAAATCCTTGGGATTAAATTGCCAGTTTCTAGAAGAGTATGTGTAATAGGGGACCAAAAAAACTTTGCACACCTGGTCCGGCAACGCGAAGATCAAGGGCGGCGGAGGTCCGGAAACGCAAAGATGATGGCGGCGGAGGTCCGGCAATGAAAAGATCGAGGGAGGCGGAGGTCCGGCAACGTGAAGATCGGGGGCGGCGGAGGTCTGGTAATGCGAAGCTCAGGGGGAAATTAGAGGGGATTCGCAGGGTTTCAGTACCGCGAGAGCTTTAGGTCACGATAAAACGAGGTCACTGTGCGACCGATTTTATAAAATATGGGACTACGGTTTTACGAGTGCTAAAAAATCACTGATAAAGGCCCTCTTTATCATCTCTTTTCTAGCGTTGATAAAGATTCCCTATATCAGCGCTAAAATTTTAGCGCTGATACAGGGTTTCTTTATCAGCACTTTTTCTTAGCGCTGATATAAGGTGGCACCGCGCTTGCCCATTTTTGTAGTAGTGCATGATTGAAAATAATGTTCAAATTGTAAATTGCACTAAAAATGGTGTTTATGAATAATGAATCAGATGAATATTATAATATATATAATTAATATTAGCCTCTTTAAATGGATAATCACACCCACCAACTTTAGTTTTTATAGTCCCAAGAAAAATATACCTCAAAAATATGAAATTCGAATTCCCTTTTCCAAAAATATTTTAATACACAATGCTCACCAAAAGACCTCATACCAAACAATTATTAAACCCACTAAAATAATTTAACACAAGATATATTCACAAGAATATCCCAATCCCATGACCATTCCTTTGTTCAAGTTCATCGTCACATTTCATCCAACTTCAATTAAGCATGACAATGTGTTGTGCGTCACAATAGACATGGGGGTTCATCTTTATTAAAGGGGGGGGAGATGGAATCGTTAGGTGGAATCACATTTTAATATTAATGAGTATTTTTTTTATTTTTTTTGCACTTTTTCCATGGTAATTGAAATTAAACTCAATCAATTCAACCCCTGTGGTGAGACTTTGTCAATGACTCCGAGGCTCAAAGACCATAGGGAACCAAGTGAATCTCACATAATTGGACAACATCTCGAGTTAACTCAATCAAAAAAATCAAATTACCAAAAATAGTGATAAAATTCCCAACTCTGGGCCAGAAAACTATGAAGTCATGATCCCCAAGTGTCGAATGCCACACATTAGGTCAATCCATTGCTCTATGCACAATTATATATATATATATATATATATATATATTGAATACTAATGTTAAAAGTAAAATGATCACCAAACCCATATCATTTATTATGGGACCACAAGAAATAAAATTAATACCCCACAATCCAAAGTATGTGCATTGTGATTTTTTTATTAATTGGATGAAAATGTAAATTGTGAAAATTCACATTAGACATCCAAACTTTCCAAAATCTATGCTCATGAACTTAAACATGGATTAAAATCAGAATCAAGGCATGAAAAATTATTTCATATTTAGTTTTAAAGTTTAAAATGTTTCTTATCATGTTCAAGGTTAAATAATTTTTTACTTCCTTTAACGCACATTATTTTCATTTTAAATATTTTTTTATACACACAAAAACATTTTTTTTATTTCATCCCCCCAACATAGAATAACATTTTACCCAGTTTTTAAATAAAAGAAAATTTTAAAGGGGTAGAGATAGAGGAGAGGAGTTCCAACATTAAAATTTGAAAATGAGTTATGGAACAATATCACCTGGTGGCATACTGATGAAGGTCGTGCCACAATAAATTGATCCTTTGATCCCCATGTCACTCATGGAATCCCCTTAGTAGATGGTATAATGGTGTGGAATTTCTATATGTATGTGATTTCCCCGAAGAAAAACAACTTTAACTTCAACAACCCCTATTTCTCACAAACAACCCAAATTTGAAACCATGGAAACCCTGAGAGGTTCCCTTAACTAAAAACAAACAAAGACAAAAGAAAGGATAAAAAACATACCTTTTTATTTTAGTACTCCAAATACCAATACTAGAAACAAGTAAACATTAAAATAATAAAAAATTATATATATATATATATATTTCAAATAAATATATATATAAAGAAAATAAAAGAAGGAAGCACTATAGGTTGTAGGTCAGTGGAAGGAGTATTACCCTATCTCCCTTTGATCACAGGTTCGATTCCTATGACTTCACTGGTCATGATGGAGTTGTCCCCATAACCTATGTTGTGGCATTTTTCACACACACACACATATCTTTTTTTCTTTTTTTAAAGTTTTATCTTTTTATTTTCTTTCCCCATTTTTTTAAAATATACATATACATATATATACAAGCACATAAAATAAAATATATATTACACAGAAGAATATAAAATTGAAAATAAAGAAAATAAAAGAATAAACAAAAAGGTAAAAAAAATAAAAAGAGTTGAAAATATTTTCTTAACACACAAATAAACAAAAAAATAATAAATAAAATAAAATAAAATCCATGTTGATGTTGGGTTAACTACCATAAAGCATTTAGTTTAAAGTCATTATCTCTACTTGGACCCCCCAAACTTACCCAATACCAACATTCACTACTGGAAAATGACCTTATACTCATGGTTTTTCCCAAACCATGGGTATAGGTTGTAAATTTTCACCTATACCCACTATTTTTCAAAAATAATGGGTATAAGGTTTTTTTGAAGACCTATACCCATAGTTCTCAAAAAACCATGGGTACATCTTTCCTGCATTAAGGCGGGAAAAAAATATTTTGGTTTGACCAAAAAAAATCAGGGGAACACCTATTGCCATGGTTTCCCCATATAACCATGGTTTATATATATATATATATATGTAAATATATATTTATACACCTATAAGTAATTGTGGTGTAGTGGTTAGGTACAAGAATTATATACATTCGGTCCAGGGATTGAAACCCGTGACCAACAATTTTTTAAAACCTATACCCACGGTTTTGAAACCGTGGGTATAGGGTTAATGGCATGGTGACATACGCTTATTACCATAGTTTTGAAACCGTGGGTATAAAATTTTCAAACCGTGGGTATACCATAGAGATATACTGATGGATAAACTCCCCATGGTTCCCAAAACCATGGGTATAACCTATACCCATGGTTTTGGAGGCTATACCCATAGTTCAAAACTGTGGGTATAGTGCATTTTCTAGTAGTGTTTCAAGGATTTAAGGATTTCAATTTTCACCACTTATATTATATTGAGATTTATTATTGTAGTAATGCATAATACATCAAGGACCATTCCTATTTTATTTGTATTAAGAGAAGAAACAATGAAAACATGAAGGTTTTGGATACCCCTAATGAGTGAGAACTTAAGGTTGGATGGAAAAAACATATGTTCAATTTTAGGTATGCTAACACTTTCATACAAAGGTTATGAATTTGAATCGAACTCGGTTTCATTTTCAAAATTTCTTAATAAAAAATAAGGTCTTCAGGCTATTCAGGTAGGATACTGAATCTATAATATCAAATTTATCTCTTATGAATACAAAAAATCAGTTTCCTCTTGATTTAAAAACCCATAAACAATTTCTTAATGTTCTTCAGGTATCCTATTTTCAAAGGAAGTTTCTTTATCATTTTCATGAGAGGTTTGTGTGTAACAAGATTCTTCTACCAATGTTGTTGAAGGGACAACATGAGTGGGAATGGGTTCCATAACATTTTTAATAAATTGAAGTTCTACTCTCAATGATGAAACATATGAAGTCATTATCTCCATTTGTTGACACAATTTCTCGAGTAATGGTTGTGGATCAAGTTGGACAAGGGGTTAATCCAAAAGGTTTATTCTAGGAGGATAATTATATTGTTTGAATTGCACAAGATGATGTTCAAATTGGATTTTTTGGGATTGTAACTCATTATAAGTTGGAATTTTTTGTGTATTATAGGAGTTAAAACATTATGGTTCAATAAGTTTTTGATTTTACCAACAATATAAACTATTATGGTCATTATACATCATAATTATTATGTGGTAGTCAATGTATGGATAGGTTCCCCATGTTTGGGTTTGTTCAAAATGGCCTTCCATGAGAATGAAATCGGGGGTGAGACCAGAAAAGTGGGATGAGAATAAGATGTGAGTGTCTAATATCAGTTACTTAGGTCCTATAAAATGGTGCCAAAATATTTTCTCACCCAAATTTACCCAATTTTTTAGGGTTAAGTGGCCGCTTGTAGTGTAGTTTGGGTTATTGAATCCTCAGAGACCTAAGAAGAAACCTACAGACACATAAACTCTATGGATAATTTTTGGATATGAAGTGAACAACTTTGGGTTTATTTTAGATAGGTTTAAATAAGAACTAAGAGACCTAAGTGAATTAAAATTATGAGAATGGGTTGATCCTAGGTTATTACAAGGGATGTATTTGATGAATTTATTTTTAAATTATTTTAATTTCATTAAATCGAGAACGATTCATTCAATGAAATAAATACAACCTTATAAATTATTAGTTTAACACCTTCAAATACACATTATAATCACCTATACACTTATAGTATCATTTTCATGAGCAATCCTAGGTAAAGGATCTTAAAATTACACAAAAAGTGTGGTGATAAAATTCAATAAGGAAGAGGAAGTGAGAAAATCATTGAATGAAAAACTAAAATAAAAGAAATTATTAAACATTTATAGAGTGAGAAATAACATCCAATCTATCCCCTTTATACTACCTTAGATAATCATATAAAAGGGTTATCCATCCATTGATACTATGCTCTCAATGTAAGCGGAAAATAGACTCATGAGGGCATAATTAAAGAAGTGAAAAACAATGAAATAATGATAACTCCACCATTGTGTGGAGAATTTCACAGGGTTTGGTGTAAATAAGTTAACAACTTGAAGAAAAAGTATCAAAATTGTATGAAGAAGAATATAATAATATTATAAGAAGAATTTTTATTAAGAAAATAAGGTGAACTAACCAATTTACAATTTGAGAAATGTGATTACAACATCAAATTGGAAACATAACATTAAAATAAAAACAACACACCAAGATACCTAAATCCTCCAACACCACTACCTTAAATAGGAATTTTGGAATCTGTAGTTTGATCATCCAATAGTGTAAGTCAACCCAATTAATGGTGGTAGGACAAGGTGGGTGGAAAGTTAATGGAGAGAAGAATTTTCCACCCTTGAAAAAAATCTGATCCAACTTGCATCCACCAAAAGAGGCGCCGAAATGACCTTATAGATGACTAAATTGGGGTGGAAGATAGATGAAGAAAATGAATCTACAGGTGTCTCCTGATAGACTATAAAATTTCACCCAAAATTGATCTTGGGTTTTCTAGATATGTTCAAAATAGTGGGTTGTTTTTATGGGCCACTGAATCTGGCCCAGTTGTTCATCTTTAACTTGGGAAGCCTAGAACTCCCTTAAAAAAATCAAAATTAACTATAGGAAATATTTAATTAAATGTTAAAAATGATGTTCTATAACCTAATTTAAAATTTTATCATCATTAGGCTTGGATTTGGTCCTCTATAGTAATTTTATTGGGTTGTTATCTAGTTCACTTCACCCAAAATGTGTTGGCATGAAAGCCCACTTTAGTCATCTTCTAATGTGATTCTTCAAGTGCTCTAGAAGAATGAAATATTACAAATGGAATGGGAAAAATGAAAAATAAATATAAAATTTAAATCAATATCATTAGGGGATTAACAATGTGTATCAAAATGTACCAAGTAATAGTTCACTTTAAGCAAGAATTGCAATCATGATTTGAAATAATGTTCAAATTGTAAAATGAACTAAAAATGGTATTTATGAATAATGAAGCACATGAATATTAAAATATATAAAATTAATATTATCCTATTTTAGTGGCTAATCACTAAACCCAGTAGCTCGAAGATGGTGTAAACTTTATTACATTGTCATAAGATACAAGAAATTGTACTCTGAAGGACCAAACAGTTTAGTAGTCTTTATAAACTAAATACATATATGATTACCATATTACATTTGAATACAAAAATTACAACATATTTTTTTCTTGAGAATATCATTATTCCCTCTAGAATATCCATTCATATCATTCATAGTACACTTCCTGGATTCTTGGTAAGGGAAACAAAATAAGGGTGAACTCAAATGCTCAGTAAGGGTTAATATAGTAGAATCTTTCATGAATCAATAAGTATAATTGTCATGACCCATCCCTCGGGGCCCATGCTGTGACTACCCCAAACCTGCCTTCTATAGGCCAAGGGCTGGAAACTAGCACCGAAAAGGCGTATCCCTATAATGGGAAGGCATTGCCTTTTAACCTGTATAGACACACAGTACAGGAACACAACGAGAAGAAACCACATAGTAAACTGCTATAGTAAAAGTGTGCTGAAAGTAAATGGGCCGAAATACAAGCCCAACTGTAAAGTACAAGTACAACTGAAAATTACAAATACAACTGAAAAGGGGAAAACAACTCCTAGATTGTCCACTGAGGATCCTACCTGAAGGGTAAGTACAACTCACGATCAATAGTCCTTGCATCACGTCACGCCAAATAGTCCACCTCCGAGTACCATCTAGTCCTGGTTCCCTCATCCTCGATCAATAATGTCCATCTTCTGCATAAGACAAAATAAGGTGCAGGCGTAGCCCGTGCAGGGGTGAGTATAACGATACTCAGTAGGGACCCCGAGACCCCGTAGGTCTCCTAAAGTTCCACGAAGGGAAAAACCACAAAGAAAGACTTCAAAACTACTTAGGTATATGCCCATACATATACATAAGTTATCAATATATACTCATCTCATACATGAGGGAAGAATACCACAAAGGTAACACCACGAATATAGGAAGTACCACACAAGTAAAAAACTTAGTTTAAATAGAGTCTCAGCTCAAACCAGGTATTAGTAAAGTAAAGAAGTACAAATGATTAGTCTCAAATCTAGATCATCTTATTCTGTTAAGAGGCACTACTTCTGACCATATGGAGTCTGACCCATATAGAATCTATAGGTACTAAGCCCCGCAATGACCCACACATGATCACTGAGCGTTGACCCACACAGGATTGGTATGCGCTGACCCACACAGGATTGGTATACGTTGACCCACACAGGATCGCTGAGCACTGACCCACACAGGATCTGACCCACACAGGATCGGTGCTGACCCACACATGATCGCTCGGTACTAACCTCCGTATGATCTGTCTCCAACCTCCACCTCACTACCAGCCACTGGATTCCTCGCACCCAGTGTGCTCGAGTTCCATAGAATCTGCCCTCGAGATATTGGTCGTATATCAACCGCCACTAAGCTCCAAAAAGGATTAACCCAAAGGACCTCCATGTCATAAGGGTTTCAATGCGACAGACGGTGCGTCAATCGGACTCCCGATCTGTGAGTTATAAGTGTTTTAGTTTCAGGGCCCCGGTTAGATTTGGGTTCGATCCAACCTAGCCATACTCCAAATGTCTTAAAAACTCAATAGGAGTATACCAAAAAGGAACGTCACGATCCAAGTATCCCAACACCGTAGACGGTTCATCAAACAGATATTCGGTTCTCAAAATATGGCCCTTTAAGTGTTTCTGGGATCGGGTCTGGTCCGACCTGGTCAGACTACCCGGCCCGACCCGATCTGAGCTGGGCCGTAGTGGGCTTGGCCCATTGGGATATCGTTCGGTCTGACCCACAAGGGGATGTCCTACAAAGGTGGCCCGACCTGCAAAGGGCGGCCCGCGTAGGGCGCGACTTGCAAGGGGGTGGCCCGGCCGCTGTTCGCCCGAGCTAGCGAGGGGGGGGGAGTGTGACCCCAGGTCTCTCGAACTCTCGAACGGCCTGGAGGACATTCAGTTTGTGAAGCGGCGGCACCACTTGGGTGCCGCATGGTCTTCGTGGAACCAACCGGAGGTGCTGGTTCTGCCTCTGTTGCGGCTTCGGCCACGACTTCTTCTCACCGGCGGTGCACTAGTCGCACCACCTCTCCTTCTGTGGCTGACTGATGTGTCGGACGCCTCCTCCATCCACTGCAGCAGACGAGCCGCGACCCTCTGCTCACCGACAGTGTACGAAGGCGCGCCACACTTCCTCTGTGACTGGTCGGTGCCAGCCACTCCGATGACCGCCACGACTTTGTGCCACGACCTCCTCTTGCGACGTGCGTTGACGCACTGCCTTCTTCATAGCTAGTCGGTGCCGTCGCATCGGTGGTCTTCCATGGAGGCATAAAGATTTCAAGATAGCAGAGGGTCCGGGCCGTGTTTGTTTGGTCCGCGCCCTCCGCGTTAGCTCGTAAACAAGAGGAAGGATAAAGGGATTAAAGAAAATTTACTTTAAATAAATAAGAATTAAACCCCTACCTCATAAATCCGTTGGAGAACGTCCACGCTTGAAGGTGGGTCATGTTCTAAATTCCCGCAACTGGTTCCCAATGATGTCACTCATACGTCGTCCTTCAGTTCATGGTTCGATGTCGCTCATCACCGCCCACCAAAACCGGCTCCATCCTCTAAGGCTTTGGCATCTCGGCACTTGGTCAGCACTTCGTTGCTTAGCGAAGCAGTGTCGATACCTCTCCCCAAGCTTCATATAAATAGGTGAGGGGGATGGTAAGTAATGACGTTGGGAATTAGTGGTGGATCATTAATTAGAAAGCTTCCTAATTCCCCAACGTTTCTGTTACTTAGATTGAAGGGTCAATCCATTTAATGGCTTGACACATTGCTGGCCCCACACTCCACTTTTCCATTAGAGTATAAGAATGAAAATAAAATAATAAAATAATTTTATTTTATTTCTTTTAAAAAGTCACAAAACTTAACTTTTTCTCCAGACCTACTTTGGTCAAAGTAAATTCTCTCTTAAGAGAATCCTAGCATTGAGGATTCAACAGTGCCCTCATATTTTTAATCTGAGCACCGATTCAAAAGTTAGGAAACACCGCTCGCGCGTTTACTAAACGTACCTGAAAAAAAGTTCAGAAAATTATTAACAGTCACCCTCGACTTGTGCCGGTCGAGGTTAGGCTCCGCCTAAGGAGAAAATGCCCTCACGAGCTCAGCGGTACTCTCATATTTTCAATCCGAGTTACTGTTTAGAAGTTATGGATTTTACAATAAAATAATTGTCACTTAATTATTTTATTTATGGACAGAAACTAACTTTCACTGGAAGCCCACACCAGCCAATGTTAGTATCTTCCTAAAGAGAGAATACTCTCACAAGCTTAGTGGTGGTCTCATATTTTTAATCCGAGTCACCGTTCGTGAGTTATAATCATTTGAAAAAATAAAATAACTTTATTTAATTATTTTATTTACGGTTATTCCATTTTCAGGTTTTCTCACAGGAGACCTGCGCCAACTAAACTTAAGTCATGCCTAGGGTAAAACCGCCATCCTGAACATAATGGTGCCCTCATAATTCTGATCCAAGTAATCGTTTAAGAGTTATTCCAATTTTTCTAAAAAACTTCTTAAGTGTGCTAATTAAAGCTTAGCAAAACGTTGACAGATCATTCCGGGCACTCTGGGCCCCAGAATCACACGCCGTCAGATTTCACGGCCTCGAAATAATTCTATATAATTAAAAAAAATTATACAAAAATTCCGAAACATTACAATAATCGACATGGAAAGGTAAATAAATGAAAACACATTCCATTTAAATAATTTGAATATCATGATTAGATAAATCATAATTAATATGAAAATTTAAATAACTGAAAAAAATTTCATTTAATTAATAAACTTGACTATCATGATAAAATAAGTCATAATAACTATGTAAAGGTACATAACTAAACACACATGCCATTTAATCGATAAAATTAGTATAAAGATACATCTATAGAAAATATCATTATGAAAATATCATGAATAATAATAGTTTAATTCTCAATGAAATAAATTCTTAATAATTGGACATCTTGATCTCAGACATCATGATACCTCTAATGTAAAGACCTTTCATAAGACAATTTAAAATCGATGGGTAGGTATACACCAAAAACCTATTTAAATAAGTCTATACAAATGATCCATCTCATGAGACTATTAATGCATCGAGGGGCTATCTATAATCGGTCCCCACCCATATTTTCATGTTCAATGCATTCCTCATATATCTAATAATAGATTTAATTCATGAACAATATGTCTTATCAACAAATTTCCTTATCAAGTAAGGAATACAAATTAAAAATAATTTTCTCAATCAATCATATAACTTTCAACGTAAAATACTATATGTAGAAATGATATACGATTTATTTTAAAAGTATTTCCATGATAAATAATATGAATATTTAGGGGAAGTGTAATTTCCAATGATAACAGGAAAGTGAATATTTCAAGGGAAAGTTAATGATTACAAAAATTAATCAAGAAAGATAATGTAAATACTTTCCCAAGTCAAACTGATCATAAACTATCCAAAGAAATAATAATGATGGTATCAATATAACATATACCCAGTTGATAATAAGTATAATAAAGGGTTTATGTTATTGATGAATATAAATACCATAAAAATGTCATGAAAACCTTCTTGAGGAAAATAAAATTTTCACTTTGAAAATACTTTTTAAAACTAAAAGTTCAAAAAATATTTTGAAAAATATTTTCTTTTAAAATTTACTTTCAAACTTATAAAAAAACTTTAAAACATTGTGTGTTAATTATGGAGAGATATTACATACATGTCATACACATTAAAACAAAAATTCTTTTCATATTTTTGATAAAAGACAAATGAACCTTGTTTTAAAAACTGCATGAAGATTCCCTTATTTTTTTTATAAAAAATGAAAAATGATTAAAAATGTATTTAATAAATTATTTGGGTAAGGTTAAAACATTTTTGAAAACATTTTCTACAAACATGGATTTGGAAGAAAAAAAATTTTGACCAAAGAGAGAAATGAAGTCAGATTTTATTAAAAAAAATTCTCAATCATTTTAAGTACCAAAGAGTAGAAAAAGAAACTATTACTTGAAAAATTTATGAATAACCATAGGAGAATAAAATGAAATGATTTTTTAGCCAATGATCAAATAATTTTCTTTAATTTAAATTTAAGCATAAACAATCTCGATTAAAATGAGATTATGAAATAAACCCTCATAAATAATCGCAATATTGAAGTGTGAATTAATTAATGAATAGATTATGTATATTAAATGTAAATCCATAAAAAACAAGTGGAAACAAAACATAATATAATCAAAAGTCATTAAACATATAATCTTATAATATTAAATACAACGAATAAGTAATATAACCCAATGAAAAGAAATTGAGTTATGAAATTATTTACCACTTGGCAATCTTAAAGTCAAATACCATTGGATGAAATAATTCAAATTGAGAATTAAAATGACATAAAGTATTAAGGATTCATGATATTATATATAAAAGGGGTAGTATATACACTATATAAACATTACAATATGCCTTAATGATGAGAAGTTGAGTTGAAGCCCCTTACAAAGATCATACCATTAAAGTGAAAATTAATCAATGAATTGATTATGTGTATAAAATTTAAATACACATAAAATAATTGGAATTAAAAATTAATATAATCAAAAGTCATTACACATGTAATCTTAGAATATAAAAGATAATTAAGAAGTAATATAACCCAATAAAAAGAAATTAAGTTATGAAATTCTTTACCACTTAGTAATTTTCATCTCAAATCCACTTGGATATAATAATTCAAATTGAATATTAAAATACCATGAATTATTAAGGATTCATGATATTAAATGAAAAATGGAAATACATACACCATATAAAATAAATTAGGTGCATAACATTTCAATATGCCTCAATAAATGGAAATCGAGACAAAGTCTATTACCTCACACTTCCTTTTGGTTGAACATGATTTAACCTATTGTATCATGATTTTAATCATGTTATTAATTTATAAAAGAACCATATTCGTATTTATAATATTATATATAATCTTTATATAACATTTTACCACATGCTAGTTAATAATATTTTATCATTTTCATTGTTTTGGGTGTTAATTTCCTTGTATTCTCATGCATTTTTTGACATGAAAGTTTCGATTCTTTTGTATAGGATATAGATAAATCATCTCCAGAATTATATTAATTTTATAGATATCATATTTACTCATTAGATATATTTTTATAATCATTCTTGAATTTTGGATATAAAAAATGAATCACATCGCTTTGTGGAGATGGTATGTTGTATACATATCACATATATTCATTAAATTTATCCTTTATTACCTTTTATGTAAATAATTGGTGAAAAATGAATCACATCACTTCGTGAGGTGGTAGTCTATCGTACACACAAACGACTTTATCATATTTTAAACGACATGGAAAGTAAGAAAGTAAATGTGACATTATAATTCTAGAAGTATAATAATATCATAAATATTATATATACACATTAAATACATTATTATATACAATTGTGAGATGTGTTGATAGAAAAAAATTACATCAGTTCATGATGCAGTGGTCTTCCATACACACGATCGACGATTTCGTTTCCCATTTGATGGAAGAGGATATTGATATAGGTCATGAACTTAACATAATAACATATAAGTATATATAATATACTTAGGTTATTATATAATCGTGGTTTAATAAGTTTTTAATGTAGTGGAAGAAGACAAAAAATAAAAATTCTCGTTTAAGAATGTTACCTCTTCTTTAGAAAACTTCTTTAGGTTTGCACCAAAATCCTTCATAGGTTAGATTTATGATCAAACCAAGGGTTTTAGGATGTTATTAGGGGATTAAGAAAGTTATTTGGGAAGGGATTGTCTAAACCAAATGGCTTTGGAAGTGTAAAAAGGTGATAATATGGGTGAACTTTTATAAGTGGGGAGAGGACACACATGAAATTTTTAAAAATAATCAATTACACCTACGTTTTTATCATGCCATAAGCCTCCAAAATGGGTAATTATAGAAAATAATAGGTTATAAGGTCAAAATTTGTCTATCCAATGTATTTTATACAAGTTTTAAGTTATTTTTAACCCTTATCTTCTTTGTTTAACCACATGTAAACTCGTTTTACCTTAATTTTGGTAATTAATTTTTACTACTTTTACTATTCATAATGGTAAAAAATTAATTTGAAATTATCAGATAATATAAATTATTTTGATTCCAAATATGGAGTCTATTTCTCCAAATTCAATCAACAAAAGTGACAAAATCCAATTTAAAATTATCCCTGTAGACGTGATGAAAAAGCGAGTTTCCAAAGAGAAAATTCTCATAAGTATAAAAGGTTTTAATATCAAAATTAAATATGAAATTAATTAAAATGACCTAAATTATTTAAATTTTAATATTATTAAACTAATTTTACTTTAATATAAATTTAAAATATAATTTAACATTATAAATTATTTAATAAAAAAGTCATTTTTCAATAAAAATCATTATTTTCACTATTCATCAAAAAATCAAGAATTTCATAAAAATACCAAAAATTTACCCTAAGATAATTTTTATATCATGATTTAAAGAATTAAATTCATTTTATCAAATACATTTTCTAAAATTGGTAAAAATTAATTTTAAATTATGTATACAAAGCGCGACTAAACCGTCTTTTAGAAAAATACGGTTTTCAAAAAACATTTCTTTTTTCTTTTAAATGATTATTATTTTATTTCTAGTCAAAATATAATAAATGAATTTATTTATACATGTGTAAACCATATAATTTTCATAGTTTAGTTAGTACTATTCATACCTTATAATTTAATATTGGTTCTGGGCGTAGCTGAAGCGTGCAGTGGTGGGCAATAGATTAAAATTTCTTTTAATATTGAGTTACTCAAAACCCCAAACAAGGATCTTGCAAGTCAAATTTATAATTAATTTATTTAATATTAGAAGAAACGAATACCAAATATAAGGATTCTTTATTTGATGTAGATACAGATCATTTGAAAAGACCCTTTCAGTTTGCCTTCGTTTCATTGTGATGATCCAAGAATATAATCCCTCTAGCGGTAATCCACACATTCACCTTTGATCTCTGAATAACACCAATCGATCTACGAGAACTTGTGTGACTATGTGATTGTATTGTGTGATTTTTTTCAATCACTCATCCTTATATCTTGAAGGAATATCTATTGGGTTTTTATTTCTTGAGAGGAAGAGAGAAAGGAGGAGTCGAGAGAGAGTTTCATTGTCCGCAATGATTCTCAGGTTTTGATTTTGGATGCCATACAGAATAGACATAACTGTCTATTTATAGAGCTAGGGTTTAGGTTAAAATAATTATTTAATTTCATATTGACCCTTAAATAATATTATAACCTTAAACAAACCCCATGTCTCATAATAATAATAACAAGCTAGTTAAATAATATTTTTCATTGCGTAAGTTGGCATGCACCACAAAATAATAATAATAATAATAATAATAATATCATTATTATTATTATTTTGTGGTGCGCACCAACTTACACAATGAAAAATATTATTTAACTAGATTGTTGATTAATATTTTCACTGGACATGGTCTTGGTCTATTCAAAATCCTCTGGAATTTAATAAACATTCAAATAAATATGAAATATTTTATTCATCAATAAATATTTTTGATCGATAAAACACGAATAAAATTATTCCTCGATCTTGATAATAATATTTATTATATTAAAAAAATTCACTTATAATTTAATTGATATCATTAGTAACACTTAGTGTGTGACCCTCTAGGATTCTTTTTTGTTGGCATTAGGTAGACTTGCCTAAAGTTAAAGATTACTATCTAGAAACTGGTCAAGTCACCCAAGAAAAAGAACTTAATATCATAATGAAGACAACCAAATACGAATGCTCACTATGTAATATAATCCATTTATCACAATATCTCATCAAGAAGATTGCACATCCGTGTCACCAACATATATATTCAATACGTCTTTCTTTGATTATCTGAAATAAACACATCGGTATACTAAGGCCATGGAATTTAGGGTGACAGTTCCATTCCAATCAAAGGACCAAGATATTAGCTTCCATAAAGATGGAAGGGACAAATCCTTCATTGACTTATCCATTAATGGCATGTTAATCACGACGCAACCAACATAACCCACCTCACCGTGAACATATGTGGTCATGGTTTTTGTCAGCTAATCTAAGTGTGCAATTCATGGCGTGCATTAATGATAATATTAAAGTCTAAGGACCATTAGACATGCTCATAGATAGAAATATCCGATGACACCAAAACATGTAGAATTCCTACTAGAGAGTTTTTTTTTCTTCATAATTTCACATTTTAGAGATTACTAATTTCAAACTTCATGAGAATAAGTCTCATCCACTTATGAGTAATCACACCTGACATTCTATATAATATCCATCACATCATAGTATGTTATCTAACCACATAACTATATTTAAAAATCATAGCACTTCAAGGTTCTCATCATAGTAGGAAACTACTATAACCTCATCAATGTGACATATACTCTAGGACATTATTACATCAGAGTAATGTACAACAATGAATAATTTGTAATAATATGTTTTATTAATATTCAATATATTTAATATATATGTAATCAAAGTATAAATAGTTGGTCCTAGCACTACAAAAAAAATGTCCCAATTAGATTGGGCTATTTTTGAGTTTAGGGAGTGTTATAACCACCTCTAAATACATTAGTGGCGATTACCTATAACCACCGCTAATAAGCCCACTTACTTCTATTAGAGGTGATTTTCATGAACTGATGGTAAGGTACATCTAAATTAGAGGTGGTTAAATTATATAGGGTTAAAACCCCCTCTAATTACACTATGAAATCTCTGATCACAAATAGTTTATAGGGGGTTAAACCCCCTCTAATTTATTTTCCAATTTAGAGGCGGTTGAAAACCGCCTTTAATTGAGTTGTAAGTAGTATAATAGGGGCATTTTTATAAAACCATCCCAATTTGACACCAAATTAGAGGGGGGTTTTAACTCCCTCTAATTGATTTGAGTCACATATTAGAGGTAGTTTTGAAAATAAATACTAATAATAATTATTATTTTTCTTATAAACTCATTTCCCACACTCCCAGCTACCCCTCTAATTTTCCCCCACCCCCTCCCATTCCCCAACCACTGGCCTGAGCCTCTCGTTCTCCCCCTCAGGTGGCCCTGGCCCTGGCCCCTCTGATTCTAAAGCACGAGTTTCCCCCTTAGCTGGTCTTGGTCCCTCTGATTCCCAATTGCTGGTGCCCCGACCTCCCATTCTCCCCTAAGTGCCGGCCCTTTGAGAAATGTCAACGTGGGCCCCTCGTCTACCTTGGTGTCCACACATACATTGAATATCATTGACCCTATAAAATACTGACAGCAGTGGGTTTTGAACCAACCTCTTCTAAAAACAGGGGTGGTGCCTTAACCACAAATACAACTCAATTTCATGAGAATAAATACACATTATTATCACTATAATAGAAAACACCTTTAGTGTCGGTTTTGTAGCGGCAGTTTACAAAACCGCCGCTAAACCTTTCGTTAAAAAGATTTAGTGGAGGTTTATTAAAAACCGCCGCAAAACCCATTTAGTTTTTTACATCGGCAACACTTCCCCCCCTCTCACCCAAGCCAACCCCGACCCCACGAGGCTTCTCACCCTGATGATCATGAACCCTAGCTACGGTCCCCTCCACAGCTCTCCCGTGCCACCGGTGACCTCACCGTCGGTCGCTGCTGACCCCACTTCTCCCCCCGAAACCCGCGACGCCGGATTCTCCCCCGACACCGTCAAGTTCGTACCCTAGGTATGCTATCCTTCGACCCTGTATATTCATAGAAATGAGGAAGTTTATAGGATAATTTGGGAGGGTAATTAATTATCATGTTGTTTTGTTGATCTTGAAATTATAAATTTCATAATGATCATGATTGATCTGTAATGCAAGATGAGTTGAGTTCATGATATGAGAATGAATATGACTTGTGTTCAAGTGATGCACATATACACATAGATCATAAGGTGAGGGTATTTGTGGAGATTCTGTTGAGAATTATTGATCATGAGTAGCTAATCCACATGATCATTTTTAAATGAGAATTGATAATTAAGAAGGTTTTGATCATGGGGGATATACC
Organism: Viscum album; assembly: GCA_963277665.1. Classification (NCBI taxonomy): domain Eukaryota; kingdom Viridiplantae; phylum Streptophyta; class Magnoliopsida; order Santalales; family Viscaceae; genus Viscum; species Viscum album. The sequence continues at coordinate 507,876,475 of OY728142.1, read as the reverse complement.
TACATGATTTTTTGATATTTTTTATGAGTAGTGAATTATGGGAAGCTATAAAAATTAGTTGGATTATATTTGATCAGTTTTTAAATTAGGATTTTGAATGGTGTGTTTTATGGAATTTTCGTAATCCAAAATTATGAAATAAATCTAGCCAGTCTACTAAAGTATAAAATTGGGATTCAATCAGTTGAACAAATATAACAAGTGATAAGAATAAATATAAAGATAAATATTCAGAGAGAATTAAAAAGTGAGAAGAGATTTAGAATTGGAATTCAAGAATAATGATCATTTATACCTTTTTATGTTTTTTTTATGTCACAATATTGAAGAATAGGAATCCCAAATTATTTCTATATATCAGAAAGGCTTAGAGGATATCAATCATTGATGTTGAAATATCCTAGAGCTTCATGGTGATTTTTTTATTTTATTTTTTTGATAATTTGTTTTTAACTAGTGGGAATATGATAGATACCTGGAAACTATAACTAAAAGGGGGATACAAGATGGGAAGTAGGCAAGCCAATACCTGGATACAACTGACATAACTGTAAAAAAAATCTAGAAGGGGATTAAGGGACCCTCCCAACACACAACCTAGCAGGAAGCTGGTCACTCCTAACTAATTGGAGGGAATATTTTGGGGGAATAAATTGGGGTTCCCATGATTGTTACTTAAATAACCCACTTGGAAAACTATGGGGAGGTAGGGATGTTATAAGGAGGGTGAGGGTGGGGAGAGGGGGCAGTAGGAATATTTCTATTTTGGATATTTGGACTTCAGGCGTGGGTGAGAGTGTAGCTAGGCCTCTTGAGTATTTATCCTTTCTTATCCTCCCTTATTTTTCTTCTTCTTCCTCCTATAATCCTGGTTTACATAGCTTCACTAAATTCAATCAGTCCACTCCAGGGGAGGGATAATGGTTAGAAAGTTCTTATTAATTTGGTCTGACTTAGATGAAAATTCTTGGAGGCGAGGAGCACTACTGAATTCCAATCATGGAGGAGGCGTATTGTTGGATACCTTCTAAGGGAAGATCCATGATGAATGAGTTTTTTCTTGGCAAAGTGGACCAGTGACTCAGGAAGATCAACATTATGCTTATATAGAATCAACTAGTGTGGGAACATGAACAATAAGAGTAAGTTGATGTTGATAATTCCTATTTTTACACTATCCTTCTGATGAACAACCAGAAGTAGTCATTACATAACACTTGGAAGAAATATATTTTGGATGGAACTCTCTGAAACTAATGTTTCAAAAATTGGTAGAAACAAGGTTTACCCAAATCACTACACTAAGTCAAAAACTTAATCCCTGCTCACTCTAAAAAACATTCAAAAAATGAAAGTAAATGTGAGTAATAAAAAAATAACACTTTGATTTTATGTGGTTTAGATTGAGAGTCATGCATCTATGGGAGAAACATTGTATCATTTCATTTATCTAGAAAGAAAAATTTACAACTTAGCGACTTATGATTCAATCCAGTTTACTAGAGAAAATTAATCATAATTACATTCACTCTATCCATGAAAGTATCCCCATCCCATATATAGAGAGAGTAACTTTAGATTTTATAGCTGCACTAACCTTTGAAAAGTGTGGGAGTCCATCTGTTTTTACTATTCCCACTGCCAATCTATTTTAGAAATATTCAGTATGAATTCCACCTCTAGTAATCCAAAAAACACATCACAACAGAACTGAAAATCCCTATATTTTGTAATTACAAGATCAAACATCCAGAAAAACACTGCCTTGCATTGTGTAAATTAGAAGAAGCCTCTTCTGAACCACCTTCTTCTGGAAACCTCATTCCAGATTACTAAAGGAAAAAAACCTATCGCTACCAAAAATCCAATGAAATAAATAACTTTCAAAACCAATCATTCTAGTTGTCTGATTTCATTAAACTAAAGTAAACTTCAAAAATTCCCAATAATCTCACACTTGAAGACCACTTTAGAGAAAACCATGGCACCACCTTCAAATTCTACAAGATATCCTTTCATTCGTACTGCATATAATGTTTCGCCACCTCCTTCTGTTCACCCAAGCCCGATTGAGGATTTATGTTGACTCAGTATTTATGGACCCAGAATTTAGGTAAACATATCTTCTAGGTTCTATTTTCTATCAACCTTTCATAACTCCAACTCACTATCTTCCAACATTTTTCAGATGTAATGGTACTTTAGATCAATGTGTTTAGTTCTTGAATGAAACATTGGATTCTTAGAAAAAATTCCACTCTTACTATCACAAAATAATAACCCTTTCCCATAGATATGTCTGAGTTATTAAAATAAATTTCCCAACCATGCCATCTTCTTTCTAGCTTCTGTAACTACCACATGTTATACTTCCATTGTAGAAATTGGATTCACTGGTTATAACCTGGACATCCAACTGACCGTAATTCCTATGAAAGTGTAAACATATCTGGTTTCACTCTTTTGAGAATAATAATCACCCCCAAAGTAATCATCTATAAATCCAAGTATCAAATCATCATCTCTATAACAAAGAGTTGTAACTTATGTACCTTTAAGATGTTGAATAATCCATGTAACAACTTCCTAATAAACCTTTCTAGAATTTTCCATAAACCGGATTAACACTCCCACTACATGAGAAATATCCAAACATGTACATACCATAACATACCTTAAAATTCTTATATCTAAGGCATAAATAATTTAATCAATGTAAAACTTTTATTATTCCATTCATGACACTTGTTGCTTTGAAATTTTAAAGTGGCCAATGATAGAAGTTGAAACCAACTTACATTCCCTCATTCCAAATATCTCAATTATCTTCTGGATGTAATCCTTTTATTATAAAACCAAACTTTCAATCTTCCTATCATGTTCAATACTCATTCCCAATATCTTCTTATCACTTCCAAAATCTTTCATATCAATAACAACTTACCAATCACACTGAAACCACACTAATGATAGTAAGGGAATAACTACTTCCTCTAAATTTTTCTTCTTATTAGTGGTACAATTCTACTAAATTCAGTGCTTGATATCCCTTGTTATAAACCAGATTCAATATGACATCATTGATTCTCTTAGTTAAGACTTGGAAACCTCTTTTTATTCTATAATAATCCCTTTTTATGTATTTATAGATTCAACAAGTGACTTTACTTCAGCATGAAACTTCTAGATCATGTTTTGAAGAAAAATAGTGGTTTCTTAACACCAATTGCTGATTCATGATCATCCATGACACATTTTGATCATATTTTATATCAAATGAGACTTGAAATAATTATTACATCACTTATTTCATGCATTTTTTGGATTTAATCAGTTCTTCCTTTAGTTGAATAACATGTACTTTATTAGCACATCCACCCCATGAATCATATCTCCCCATAAATATTGGGCCACTTCAAGGAATAACAAAAATGTTCAATTCCCACACTAAAGTCTGAATCTGACTCTTAGTTCAACTCCATGGTCAGATCCTCAATCGTCCCATTTAACCATAATTCTCTACTCATGAGCACTAACACATATATGATCCAAATAACCCTCAAGTCACACCACCACTATTTTCTATGTGAATACACCAAAGAGAGGTCTAGGAATTCAATCCACACAAGGTTTGTAGAACCTCAAAACCTAATCTCCCAAGTTATTTCATCACGCATTTCCATGAACACCACCACTTATCATGCCTCAAGACTACCATCCCTCACGTGGTTCTTGTCACTCCAAATTAAAAATGTTTTGAGTTTTGTAAGCGTCATAAGATTTTCCCTAAACATTATTTATAATAGATTTATTCGATATTAGAGTTTTATATGAAGTCTCTATTGAGAACTTAGTTTGGGGTTATTCCAAATTAACAATGTGCTTTGGTTTTCATGGTAAAGTAGTTACCATGTTGTTAGAACACTGTTTATCTTTACCAAAGAAACTTCTCCTATCCCAAACACTAGAGGGCTCATATCTAACTCAGGGGCTCATCTTTATTATATTATGTATCTGTAATATTATACTATCGTATATATGAATCTCTTTCTCTATTTAGTAGTAACTATGTGTTTTAATTTTTTTTATTATTGTGTAGGCACATTGTGATATACATGGATAAAAGTTGGATCACATTACTGAGGAACACACCTCAGTATGCTAAGGGATTGAATGATTTTTTAGATTTTTCAATTTCTAATCGATCTGTTGAAGGGAGAATAAAATGTCCATGTCCTATATGTAAATTTAGAACATGGTTGAAGAGAGATGATGTTTATGAACATTTAATACTGAAGCAATTACCTAGTCAATATTTGTGTTGGATTTGGTATGGAGAATCGAACGTTACAGAAAGATTGAGAACTGATGTTAATCCACATAATGAGGTCCCAAGTTTACCGACAATGGAAAATGAAATGCAAAACCTCATAAATGATGCATTAGGCACTACAAGACACCACTACCTACATCAAAACATATCAGAATAACCAGAAGAGGGTGCTACAAATTGCAACGTGATAAGTGATGTTTTTGAGACTGTAACACAGGAAGATCAAGATTGTAACATATCATTGGATCCTCCTCTTGATTCTATGGAGCCAAATGTAAGAGAAAACTTCACTAAGGAAAATGCGTTTCATGATTTAGTTGATGATAGAAATCAAGAGTTCTCATTTCTGCTAAAGTTGTACCATATCAAATGTCTATGTGGAATTACAAATAAGGCAATGTATATGATATTATAATTGATTCATGATGCATTTCCTGAAGCAAAAATCCCATAATATTTTTATAATATGAAAAAAGTTGTTAACAAGCTTAGTCTGAATTATACAAAAATACATGCATGTCCCAATGATTGTATGCTTTATTGGGGAGAGTATTCAAGTAGATAGAATTTCAAGAAAGGTTCTTCTTCTATATGGAAGGAAAATAGTGATATTGGAAGTATGAATGAACATAATTTCATAGAGAAGAAGAAAAGGAACACACCTGCAAAGGTTTTTCATTAATTTCATTTAAAGCCTTGATTGCAAAGATTATTCATGTCATCGAAAACTGCTGAATACATGAATTGGCATTCGTAGATAATAACAATGATAGGTTAATGATACATCCACGAGATTCCCAATCGTGGAAGACATTTGATTCATTACATATATATTTCTCAACTGATCCTAGGAATGTTCGATTGGGATTGGCTACTGATGGATTCAACCCATTTGGGACTTTGAGTACCAGTTATAGCATTTGGACAGTTGTTTTGATCCCTTATAATCTACCTTCGTGGATGTGTATGCAATAAAAATATTTTATCCTTTCGATGATTATTCCTGGAAAATAAATTCCTGGAAATGATATTGATGTATACTTTCATCCTTTGATTGACTAATTGCAGGAGTTATGGAGCAACAATGTTGATACATTTGATGCTTCTTCTAAAATAATGTTCAAAATTCATGTTGTTTTAATGTGGACCATTAGTGACTTCCCTGGCCTTGAGATTTTATCTGGTTGGAACACTTACACGAGTTTGGCTTGTCCCGTCTGTAACTTTGATTTTGAGCCCAAACGGCTACCTCACAGTAGAAAATGGTGCTTCTTGTGTCATCGAAGATTTATCGATGCATCTCATAGATTTCGGCTGAAAAAAATCAAAATTTAATGGTTACATTAATCATAAACCACCTCCAAAGTTGTTATCTAGTTCTGAAATATTGACACAAATTGAAAATGTTGAAACAAAATTTGGAAAGGTTCATCATTTGAATGATAGCGGAAAACGGGTCCGAAGTGCATCGTTAAGTGAAATCGGAACGCAACAATGGAAGAAAAAAGTATATTCTTCAAAATTTTATATTGGGAATTTAATTTGTTGCGGAATAATCTTGATGTGATGCATATTGAGAAGAATTTCTGTGACAATTTAATTTTCACATTGCTTAATGAGCATGGAAAGTCGAAGGATCATCTCAATGCTCGTAAAGACTTACAAGCAATGAACATAAAATGCGACTCTGGCCAGATAAGAATGAAAAGTATCCTCTAGCAATTTTTGCAATGAAAAATAGGGATAAAGATACATTCCTTAAAATTTTAAATAATGTTAAGGTATATGATGGGTATTCAAGTAAAATCTCGATGTATGTTGACTTGAAGAATCGTAAGTTATATGGATTGAAAAGTCACAATTTACATATTTTGTTACAACAATTACTACCATTGGCATTGCATACAGTATTACCTGAAAAAATTACTGCTATTGTACTCCAATTCTGCACATTTTTCAGACAACTATGTGAGAAATCTCTACATCCATTTCATCTTGAAAAACTCTAGGAGAGGTTTTTATTGACCCTTTGTGCAATGGAGATGATCTTTCCTCCGTCATTTTTTACTGTAATGATGCATTTAACTGTGTATTTGGTTGAGGAAGCTAAATTAGGAGGCCCCATTCATTATCGATGGATGTATCCAATTGAGAGGTACTTTATTTATATGTTTTTTAGTTAAGAAAACAATTTATGGTACTTAATTAAATTCATAATTATGTTTATTTTATTTCACAGATATCTTGGGCATTTGAAATCATACGTGAGAAATAAAGCTCAACCAGAAGGCTCTATTGCTGAAGCCCATTTGGCTGAGGAGTGTCTTACCTTTTGTTCTCGATACTTGGATGATATTGAGACAAGATTTAATCGAGTTGGACATGTTGATGATACATCTAATCAATCTCAAATACATCAGAAATCCAAAATATTTCCTGCTATTGGCCGATCAGTTGGGAGGACCTCAAATGTGACACTGACTAAATTGGAATTATTACAGGCACATAGATATGTGATGATAAATAGTGAAATTGCAGATCCATTTATTTAAGAGTTGAGGATACAAACAAAGAGACGAATGAGAGGCCAAACACGAAATGAGAAAGATATAACGAAATCTGTTAATAAAGAGTTTGTAGAATGGTTTGCACGACATGTAAGTTCATAAATATTGTAATAAGTACGAATATTAGTTTGACACATACATTTTGTAAATCTAATAAATTATATTTCTTTTTTCAGATCATGAATACTGATACTTGAGCAGAGGTGTTAGAAGATTTGAAGTTTCTTGCTAGAGGTCCTCTAAAACAAGTTAGAAAGTTCAACGCTTATAATGTGAATGGATTTAGATTTCGTACAGTCGATCGAGAAGTGGGTTTGAAAACACATAATAGTGGTATATTTACATTTGATGAAGTGGAATACTATAGAAATCTGCATGATATTATTTAATTAAACTACCACATACATTTTTCTGTTATTTTATTCAAATGAAAATGGGTCGATATTATCAGAGGTGTTAAAAGATATTCCTTGCAATTTACTTCTGTGAACTTCTCTCGCTTGATGGATGTTGGTGATCGTGAACTGCATGATCCATATATCTTAGCATCGCAAGAAAAAATGGTATATTATGTGGATGATGTTGTAGATGAAGGGTGAAGTGTAGTTGCTCACGTAATACAAAGAGTTTTGTATGATATGGGTGATGAAGTGGAAAATTTGACCTCTGAAAATGAATTTAATCAACAACAGGAAGCAGAATTATTTGTCCATCATGATATTGAAAATATTAGTCTATCAAAGTTGAATGAAGTGGATGAATCAATGGAGTAGGAAACCGACACGATTGAAGGGGAAAATGATTGTATGTACAATTATTTATTTATTCAGCAACCACTTGTTTCATTTCTGTAGTCATTCATTATCATTGTTATATATATTTTGTCAGTTAGTACTGGGCATCTATTATCATTTTTAATTTTTTTTTCTGCATAATTTTTCTGAAATATATATTCTGAACTTAATTTTGTTTGATTAAATGACAGGAATGACAAGGAGGAAGCGGTATACTATTTCATCTAGTTTTGCGATAGATGCCGATCCATCTGGCTCCCTCCCCACGACATCTGAGGCACCAACTGCCTACACCCCTACACTATCTCCCCCTGCACCATCTCTCACACCATATTTGGATGTCCCATTAGAGGCTGAGTTGTTGACTCCCCATTCAGAAGCCTCAGCACTGGGGCAGTGACACACCCCTTTTAGTTCATCACGGGCACACTAAAGTGTCACTGTCATAGGTAAAATTTTTAATTAAATAAATTTATTGAATTTTGTTTATACTAATTGTTTTCTAATTGAAGATGAAAAAATGCAACCATGGAGAAAAACATAAAAAGTTTAGATGTTTGGAATATGACTGGAGAAAAGATAGTCATGCCATTTGATTCTTATGGGGACCCTACGGATGACGCCGTAGGGTTACTTGGCCAGATTCTAGGCCAGCTGGCAGCAGAGCCCATTTCCCTTCCTATTTCATATGATTATTGGAGACATATGCCTCCAATCTAGAAAAATGAAGTTTTTTATTCTAAAATAAAGGTAAATTTATTACATTATGGTTTGATTGAATGTCATGTTTCTAATATGTTCAAAATGAATTTCTGTATACAGATGTTCTTCCACTTTACAGTTGCTGATGTGATAGCACGGAAGTGGACGTTGAAAAATCTAGGTAAGAAATGAAAATATTTCAAATGGATATTGTTGTGTGATGTCAATGATACTTCGTTTACTGTGCAACAAATGTATGAGAAGCTACCCAGTGGGGTACCGAAAGAACAATGGAAAGTTTTTGTTGACAGACATCGTGATGAGAAACAGATGGTATTGAAATATATATTATTATATTATCCTCATTTTACATTTATACATGTATATGAAGAGGATATGACATTGAATACATTACTATTAAATTTCATTTTATTTATTTCAGGATCTCTCAAGACAGAATGCATCAAACCGGGCTAAGCAAGTCATCCCTCACACTACGGCCTCAAAAAGATTTTCTAGAAGCTGAACGACATTGGTAATCTTTTAATTGGTTTAAATATTTATAAGACATTATTATATGTTTAATATATTGAATTTTTTATTTATCTTTGATTAAAGTAGTCACAAAGTTTAGGGAACGAAGCATCCCGAACTGAACTGTGGTTGGATGTTCACAAGAAATCAGATGGAAGTTTTGTTAATGAGCCTACTAAAGAAGTTGGGGTATGAAGTCAATTTTTTATTATAATAAATTACTATCAGTTTTTACTATGTTAATATATATTGATATTTGATTTATAGGTAAAAATTAATGAACTATGGGATGTCAATCCTGCGCAGATCTACTCAGTATCCCAGGATGACCCGGTTGCTAAAGTCCTTGGGAAGGAGCATCCTGGTAGAGTGCGCAGGATGGGTTTGGGACCTATACCATCTGAGGTTTTTAGTAGGCCACCAGGGATGGCAGCTACATCTACTCCTAGCTTTAGTCAACCCATACTCGGAGATGATCAGAAAGAGATTGTTTCTCTATGAAACACAGTTCACCAGCAGGGGGATCAGATATCTGCTTTGTAGAAAGAGTTGATTGAAATACGTCAGCATATGAGTAGATATTCCCCCGGTGGTAGTGCATCGACTGGTGGTATGCAGGTAAATCACAAAAAATCAAAATCATTTAGTTTTCTATCTTTCATTGGTTTTAAGTTTTAATATAAATATGCAATCGTATTTAATTTTCAATATAATGTTCTTATAGGTGACAACAGAAATTAGTGATGAAGGTGGAGAGGGTGACGATGCATCATCGGACCGTGAGTAGTTGTATTGTTGATGTGTTGAATAAATATGGTAACATTTGGTTTGTATATGTAACATTTTTGGCACATAGTTGTCACCAAACATTTTCATGTCCTAAAATTTCCTTGATTTATCATGTTTCCTTTTATGCGTTTTATTGATTTCTGATGTTTATTTTTATGTATTGATTTCTCGAGTGTGATATACATCATTCCATTTAGGATTGTGTTTGAATTGGTAGTCAAGATTTTGGATGACTAGTAGTTAAACCCATTATTGATGTGTTGAATAAATTGGGTCATTTCATAGTGATCATGGGGATAGTGTTGTGGACACTTTGGTGAGGCCCTTGTAATTTGTCTTACTGGGAGGCTCTTCTGAGTGGTAATTGACTGCCGCTAAACAGAGTTTCTCTTGTAGTGAATCCTGTCTTTTTTCTAGGGAACCAAACATTGCGACCCATTGGGATTAAAAACACCTAATATACTTATATAGATCCTCCATTATATCGAATATCAATAAGATGGAGGTTCCAAATATGGGTGGTATAGGATTTGATTCCACACACTCAAGATATGAATTCCAATAAGGTTGTACTCATTCACATCAAAACTCAATGGAATCCATATGAGAAGTGAAGGAATCCACCCAATACTAAGATACTATATCCTAAAATACCATTGGGATAATTTCCTCATATTGATTGAGATATATACCCCATGAAGGTAACTATAGATAAAACATTAATGTTGTGGTAATTTGCATCAATTTATTTGATCCTAATCAAGTTGGAAATCTCAGATCGACCTTTATTGATTGATTAATCTAATATTATTATATAATATTAGATAAATGAGGTATGATAACATCAACCAAATCACCATACATAATGGATTTTTTCCCTATAGAAATTTAATATTGATTTTCACATGTTATACTATTTTTAATTTTAACTAAGTAATATTCTCTTATGTTGAGATGGTTTACTATTTTTTAGTGGTGAGGGGGTAGTGGATTCATCCACACCTTTTTCATACTCAATAGAATCTTGTTTCCCAACATCAATTGGGTTAAAATTGAAGAAATATACTAATGTGTTACCACCAATAGGAAAAAAATATTTACATTGTAAGAGGGATATCATTAATTTGGGTGTGATCCCATAGGATGAATGATACTGGATATGACCATGAGGAAAAAATGATAAAAAATTCCCCCACCCATGTGGGTTATGTTTTCCATTGTAATTTTATAGTCACAAAGGCCACTTAGGATAGATTCTGATGCTTTTAGATATTAGAGCATTGTAACCATCCCTAGTATATTATCTAGATATTCTAATGGGACTCAAGGGTGTTTAAACTAGTAGGGGTATAAATATACTCTTCAGTGTCAGTGGTTGGATATCCCCAGTGGGATCAACTTTTAGATTCTTGAGTATAGACAATAGGGAAAAACACCCTATATATCTTCTTGAGTAATCAAGGTCACATGTTAATAAAAATGACTATAGTGAACATGATACCCATAATGAAGTTCTAAGGTGATTTCTAATTTATGGTAGGCATATTTATCCAAATCAATATGATAAGAGAAGAATGTGTTCTCATGATCTATTAAAAGGATACAAAAAGGTTGGATGTGAAATTATGGACCAATGGTTTTGCCATGGAATATTTTTAGTTGGAAAACCTGTGGGGCATTATTCCCTATAGATTACTATGAGTGTCATATAATGTTAGGATAGATCCATTTAGATGGTATTCCTGAAATAAGGTGTGAACCATCATGCACTCATTTTACATGTGTAGGAGACAATGTATGTCAGGGTATGGGGAACATATATTCATAGAAATTGAGTCCTATGTATGACATAACAATTGTTTTCATGCCTCACCATTGTGTTCCTTATGGGTACTATCGACTTGTTTTTGGTCTTGAACATAATTGGTGCATTTGGTGATTCAATTTTAATTGAAGGATGTGATGAAGGTATTGAAAAGGAAACACAATGAATAAACCCATCAATACATCATCAAATGTAAGAGTTCATTGTTTATCAATCCAATTCCATGTTAATGGATTCACATTAGGTCATCTATTTTTTGATGAGAACCTCTAATGGGCTTCCATGTATATGAATATTTGGTATGGATGTCCTTTTAGAACTAAATTACAATGAAAGGTGTTCACTAGTGATTCATACTATAGATTCTTCAAAATAGGTATTGGTAAAAGGTGTGAGATTTTGGGAACATCAAATATTCTTTGTGTTACATAAAAGTGCACAATAAGGTATTGAGTGAGGCTAACACGCGAGCTTCTCTAAGACACCTGGTATAGTAGATGTGTGTGGTGGTGGTATATTTGGGGTATTAAACCAAGTAGGAGGCCCACACATGGTAAATCTAACTGTGTTTTATGCTCACTCCCTATATGGGAACACCGACACACATGTAGATCTAATGTTTCATTTTCAATTGATATATATTATGGGGGATCAAGAAGGATCAGCTAGATGTATGTTTGGAGAGTAGTCAAATAATGGACCTATGTTTTATAGTTGATTCTATCATATATATTTTTTCAATTTATTCTATACTGATTTTTTAGGTTGATGTTTCTTGTTGTATGTTGGTATGTACAATATGGTTCATTCTTATATAGCATGTCAATGTTTACTTATTTTTTTTCAATTTATTCTATACCGATTTCATACGTTGATGTTTCTTGTTATCTGTTGGTATGTATAATATGATATTTCTAGTTTTATTCGTCTTTCAGGGCAGTGGTGCAGCGAAAGGAATTTTTTTTTCTGGTCAGCTTTTAGCGGCGGTTTAAATCGCCACAAAATGTACATTAGCGATGGTTTAAACCGCCGCTAAACGGTGAAAACCGCCGTGAAACGTAAAAAAAAATTACGTTTCATGGTGGTTTTAACCGCCACTACATAGTCACATCGTAGCTGCCTCATTCCGTGGCGGTTCTCGTGACTTCAGTGACGGTTTTACCGCCACTGGATTTGAGTTTATTCGCGGCGGTTATAACCGCCGCGAATAAACTGATATCAAGGGCCCATAGAAACCGCCACTAAACTTAGTAAAACCGCCGTGAAATGAGGTCTCTACGATGCTTTCCTTAAATCGCCGTGAAATGGAAATAACTACCGCTAATAGATTGGCGATGCCGTATTAGGCGGAGGTTTACAGAAACCACCGCCAAACCATATAGCGGTGGTTTAAACCGCCGCGAAACGCAAAAAAAAACCACCACTAAACGGCGTTTCTCTTGTAGTGTATATTTACATACACTTCTTAGGTTATTCAAATAAATATTATTTGAATAAATATTTAAATACATATAAATATATAACCTATATATATATTTATATAAATTAGTATATACATGTTTATATTATCTATTTATGTATTTATATTATAATACATTTATATTGTAGTCACTTTATACATTTATATAAACTATATATTTTATATGTATATTTACATACATTTGAGTAAACATATTTTTTACGTATATTTATAATTCTATTTATGTTATGTATATACACATATATTTATATATTTATAAATATATTTATTTAAATTATTTATATACTTAAATACATATTTATATATTATATACACATTTATTTATATAATATATATATAATGTCTTTATAAATATATTTATATAATGCATTTAAATACATATATTTATTATTATGTACATTAATATATATTTATTTGTATAAATTATATAATATTATATATAAATAACATATAATTAATATTATATGAAATATATATATATATGAAATACAATTTATACAAATATTTATATGATATATAATTATTATTATATGAAATTCAATTTATACAAATATTTTATATGAAATACAATTTATAAAAATATTTATATAATGTTATATGAAATACAATTTATATTATATATAATTAATATGTATATTATATATAATTAATATTATATAAAATACAATTTATACAAATATATAATTAATATTATATGAAATAAAATTTATGTAAATATTTATATAATGTATGTCAATATTTATTATTATATAGATTAGGATATATGTATTTTAATAAATATAATTGTATAATATCGTGTACATTAATACATATTTATTTGCATAAATTGTATTTCATATAATATTAATTATATATAATATAAAATCATAAACATATTATTTACAAATATAATAATAATTATTATAATATAAATTATAAAAACTAAAAGCTTGAGTTTTTATATGATATATTTTTTAAATAAATTATATTTATGTATATATTTATATAACATGTTTATGATTTTATATTATATGAAATATAATTTATACAAATAAATATATATTAATGCACATAATATTATACAATTATATTTATGTATACATATAGATAAAATTAATTACAATCATATAAATATTTTATATAATATGTTCATATAATGTATTTAAATGAATTTATATACTGCATTTTAATTATATATATATATATATATATATTATGGAATTTGTTTTTTTAATAATAGGGGTTCACAATCCCCTCTAATTTACGATATTAGAGGGGGTTTTCAACCCCTGCAAATTTAATACATTAGAGGAGGGGGGGGGGGGGGTTCAACCCCTACTAATTTAAGATATTAGAGGGGGTTGTGAATTGTCAGTAATATCATTGATTAATAGTGGTTATGAAACCCCTCTAATTTCATAAATTAGAGAAAGTTTAAACCCCCCTCTAAAATCCAACTGAATATTAAGAAAAATAATGTTAAATAATTTAGAGGGGGTTCACAACCCCCTCTAAATTCGATGATTAGCGAGGGTTGTACATAAACCTCTCCAATTTATATAAAAAATGAATGCTGAGGGGGTTAATAACCTCCTCTAAATTCGATGATTAGAGGGTTTTGTGCATAACCCCTATAAATAACTACCTCTAATCTAATTTTTTTTGTAGTGCAGGTCACCAACTCCAACAAAATCCCACTTGGACTAGAGAGAACTGCCTATGAATTTTAGTCCACTAGACCTCACATGATAATCATGTTTTTAATAATCCAAGGCTTTAGTCAATGGGTATGCCACACTATCTTCCATGGAAATACTGCTCACTACAACTTCACCTCTCTGAGAAAAATGAATCTAGAGGGGGTTGTGCATAACCCCCTCTAAATAACTACCTCTAATCTATTATTTTTTTAGTGAAGGTCACCAACTCCAACAAACTTCCACTTGGAGTAGAGAAAACCGCCTATGAATTTTAGTTCTCTAGACCCCACATGATAATCATGTTTCTACTAATCCAAGGATTTAGTCAATGGGTATGCCACAATATCTTCTATGGAAATACTGATCACTGAAACTTCACCTCTCAGAGAAAAATGAATTTAGAGGGGGTTTTTCATAATCCCCTCTAAACAACTACCTCTAATATTATATTTTTTTTGTAGTGTAGGTCACCAACTCCAACAAACTCCCACTTGGACTAGAGACAACTACCTATGAATTTTAGTCTGCTAGACCTCACATGATAATCATGTTTATACTAATCCAAGGCTTTAGTCAATGGGTATATCGTGTTATCTTCCATGAAACAACTGCTCATTACAACTTCACCTCTCTGATAAAAATCCTTTAAGAGATGATACTTTAGAAGTATGTTCTTAGTCTACTAATACGACCTTAGCTCTTTTACAAGATCCACCGCTATAATATTATCACAATAGTGTGATAAGATCTTTACTGTTAAGTACTACTTTAATATTTTAGGCAAAGTTGTGCATCCATACTGATTTTTTAGATGTCTTAGAAGATGAAATATACTCAGAATCTACTATAGAATCTATGACCACAACCTGCTTTGATCTCTTCCATCTCACAACACCTCTATTCAAAGTGAACATGTACCCTATTTGTGACTTCATGCTATCTTGATCGATTTGGAACCTATCATCTATATATCCACTGAATACTTGTTCCAAATATCCTCTATAAACCAATAACATATCCTTAGTATGCCTTAGATGCTTAAGGATAATCTTAACTTCCATCCAATGATGGTCACCTGGGTCAGCTTGATATCTTCCCACCATACTAAATGTGTAGGTGACATATAGCCTAGTACATAACATAACATACATGATTGAACCAATCACTGATGCATATGAAATCATTTCCATTATATTTCTTTCCCTACGTGTTTAAGGACACATTTTCTTAGAAAGACGCATTTCATGTGATGCTGGCAACAATCTCTTCTTGGATTGTTCCATACTGAATCTATTCAATATCTTTTCAATGTATGTACTTTTACTCAGATCGAGAAACCTCTTGGATCTATCAAGAAAGATCTTGATCCCAAGAATATATACTTCCTTTCCCATGTCTTTCAGAGAGAATAATTTATTCAACTATTCCTTAATAGACTGTAAGACTAATATTTTGTTTCCAATGAGTAATATATCATCAAAATATACTATAAAGAAAATGACTGCACTCCCACTAAACCATTTGTAGACAAAAGTCCCACACTCATTCTTTAGGAAACCAAATTCTATTATGGATTCATAAAAATGAATGTTCAATGAACTAGATGCTTGATTTAATCCATAAATGTATTTTTTGCAATTTTCATATCTTGTTGGCATCATTTAGAGACACAAACCCTTAAAGTTGTTTTATATAGACATATTTTTTAAGGTTCCCATTAAGGAAGGCTATTTTGACATCTATTTTCCAAATCTCATTGTCATGGTAATTCGTAATGGAAAGTAGAATTTTGATGGATTTCAGCATTTTAACCAGTGAAAAAGTTTCATCATAGTTAATACCTTGACATTATTTAAACAATTTTTCAAGTAGTTATTCCTTATAGGTATTGACTTATCCTTCCATTTCTAGTTTCTCCTTGAATATCCATTTTCAACCAATGGAATTTACATCCACTAAAGGATCTAGAAAAAAAATCCAAATTTCATTTTTTCACATGAAATTCATTTCAGAATTCTTGAATTCTTGACACTTGGTAAAATCTGTGCCACTTAACACTTCCTTGTAGGTTATAAGATCATTATTATCAACTAATAATGAGTAACCATCCCCGTTGACTAGAAAACCATACTATTCTGGTTCTCTAACCTTTATTGTACTCCTACACTGTACTTGTTTCTTTGGAACAACTTCTTCTCCCATGGGGCTTTGTGGAATTTTTTTATGTGCTAACTCTTATGTACATTGAGACTCAATTTAGTTTAATTCAACCTCAATCCCACTATCACTTTTATATATGTACTCCAGATTAAGTAATATGGTGTGTATTTCTACTATTATCTTTTTATTAGAGGGGTTATATAGGTAACATTCCCTTGTTTCTTTGGGGTATACTATAAAGGTACACTTTGTGCCTCATGGTGCAAGTTTTTTACCTGAAGAGGCCTTAACAAACACTTCACAACCCCACACATGTAAGTATGACAACACATGTTTCTTTCCATTCCATAAATGGTATGGTATACCATCCACCACTTTAGTTTCCACTTAGTTTATTATTTGTGTTGTTGATTGTAATGCATACCCCAAAAGAATAATGGAAGACTCGTATGACTCATCATTGATCTCAGCACATATAATAAGGTGTGGTTCCTCCTTTCACTTATACCATTCCACCAAAGTGTATAAGGAGGAGTGGCTTGAGATTGGATCCCAAAATCCTGTAAGTAATCAATTAAGTCTTAATTAAGATATCCTATACCACGATCTGAGTGAAGTTTCTTAATATTCTTACCAGGATGGTTCTCAACTTATTTCTTGTATTCCTAGAATTTATTAAAATAATCTGACTTATACCTCATTAAGTAGAAATATCCATATATATTAAAATCACTAGTAAAAGTTATGAAGTATGAGTACCCACCCCTTTCCTCAGTAGTAAATGATCCACACATTTCTGTACGAACTAATTCAAGAAGCTCTTTGACCCTTTCACCTTTTCCACTAAATGGGGCTTTGATCATTTCACCTTGTAAATACACATGACATAGAACACGTGGTTTTAGTTCAAAAGAATCTAAATATCCATATTGGTATAATTTATTCAAGTGATTTTTCGTTTACATGACCTAGCTGGTGATGACATAGTTGAGTGTGGTCTGAGTCATGTGAAATAACTTCATTATCGATTTCCATTACTTTTTTTGTGTAATCCAACACATAAAGACCATTATTTGAATGAATGTTACATAAAAAATGATATATTTATAAAATAATCAAAATTTATTCCCAAATTTGAAAATAAATACATCCATATCAAGTCTGGATACCGAAATAATGTTTTTGGTAACAAATGGAACATAATAACAACCCTTCAAAACCAAGATCATTTCGATCAACAATGTGAGGTGGTAGTCCTCAATAGCTACAAGATCAAGTTTAGATTCTTTGGATCCTTGTAGATCTACCTCCCATTATTCAATTTTTCAAAATCTTATTGGTTTCTATATTTGAATACATATGTGAGCACCACAAGCTATATATAATACTCAATTCGTAGAAACTAATAAATTACACTCGATAAAAAACATACCCAAATCTCCCCCTTGCTTCCTTGGATGGGTGCAATTTTTCTTCCAATATCCCTTCTTTCCACATGTAAAATAGATATCATCTTTTCCCTTTATTTCCCCTCAATATTCCTCTTCTTGGAAGGGTATAAAGTAGCTTTGGTCTTATATCTCTTTATTTTACATTACCTTTTATTCACTATAAGGATGGAAGGTTTTTTGTGCTTCATGTCCTTATCTAATTAGCAAAGAAAAGTGAGAAGATATGATAGAGACTTCTCAATATTGTTCATATTAAAATTCAAAAAAAATCTAGAGTGATTCTAGAATGAGATCAGTGCCCAGTTATTTAGAGAGTTTAAACCCTAAAACATATAGGATCTCAATGTAGCCAATGATATTAAATACATGAGGCCTAGATTGGGTTCCCTCTCTAAGATTTATCTGAAAGAGCACCTTGAAAATATCAAACTATTCTTGTCTATCTCTCTCCTAGTAAATACCACAAAGGTGCTTAAGCATGCTATACACATCCATGTATTCATGAGATTTTATGAGTTCACTGGACATAGATGAAATCATCAAACATTAAAATTCGACTGAATTAATAAAATATTTTTCATATATATGAAAATATTCATCACTCACCTATTTTTTAGGAATATTAGGAAGTGAAAAATTCTAACACGTAATATTTATACTCATGGCATAAAACAAACCAAAGGCATCTGAACTAATTCTGGAAGTTACTTCCATTGAAGAGATTGTATCTCTCCAATATAGATATAAGGGATATAGTGGATGAAAAACTTGTCATTTTATTCTATAATTAAAGATCATATTATTAGTACTTTTCTTGATTGTAAATTTTTCGAGAAATAATAAATTAATTGATTTTATTAAATCTCTTACTATTTTATCAAGCCCAAATATCCCTTACCATTGAACTCAGAATGTTAAGTTTCTAGGAAATTTTAGTGGAAAGGATTCATGTTCCCCTTCTCATAACCCCAATGAGGTTTGGTCAAGATACTTGAAGGTATTTAGGTAGGCATGTCTTTGCTAACAGTGGGCTTACAGCTCCTTAATCCATTGAGTGGACTCTCCTATCCTAAAATCCTAACTTGGATTTCCTTACCACTTGCATCTAAGTTACATCAAGTCTAGATAGGGATGCTTCTATTTATATAAGATGGTTAAGTCAACCCATAATCTTCATAATAACTCCATATTAAAATTAAGTGTCCTAATGAGGGTTGGTCAACCACTTAGTTTCAATGTTTTTATTCCTAATCAAGTGATGGAAGGCCAAGTCCAACTTAATATATATTAGAGGGATTTTAATTTATTATGCATAAATTTTATCATGTTTTATCCTTTACATGTCTTTTTAATATTAAGTAGATGCTACTTAATTAATTAACCATGTTGGATAAAACATTTACACATAATTAATTAATTTAATTTTCATCTTTGCACATTACTTCATTTATTTATGTGATCACGGTCTTGCATCCATAAAATAAATAATTTTATAGATATAAATAAATAAATAATTAAATGACCCATTTATGAGTTTTATCTAATTGTTGATTTAATGAGAGAACATTAAATAAGCCTATGAACTAGGGGAAATAACTCATGTTTTCAGTCTTGGCATGAGTTACAATATTCCACTTATCCACCTATGTAACACCGGGGTTGACATTATTATGGTTCTATCTTGAACCATATCTGTATGCCATGGATAACTCCATTAATTAAAAGTATTTATAATTGAATGTAAGTGAGGGGAACCAAATTTTTGGTTAAAGGGGGATTACATAAATATCCTTAGACACACAGTTCTTACATAATAATGGAGGGATAGATGAATCATGGGCCATAAAATCTAATTTAATAATAAATAATTGAAAACCCATGAAATAAATTAAATAAAATAAAGTCCAACACATACACTAGTCTTGGTACAGCTCATGAACGATCATACGTGAAACATATATGAAAAGTAAATGGATAACATTCATTTCTTTATCCATTCTTTATTATTAAGATAAACATGATTTAATTAATTAATTAATTCCCTTTCATCTTAATAACCCTTTGAATCCTTATGGAGATAACCATCATAAAGGCATTAATGGAAAATAAACATAAGAATCAATAGTTGAATATTTATTATAATAAATTAATTTATCATTTAAAATTATTTAAAACCCTTATTAAATTGTCAAACACTTAAAGTTCTAATCAAAGAAATATGGTTTTAATGCCATGCTTTTCAATTTAATGTAATTTAATTCTGCTAGTAATTTGGAGACTAAATAGTTTTACTATCCATATATGCTCTGTGTACCTATGTTGTTGTATATCTAGGTCACATGCTTGGGGATTCAGCGTGTTGACTCGGCCAGACTACATAGCGTGTACATGTCAGCTACATGTCGTGTATCCGCTTGCTAGGTGCCTGAGATACTTTCCTGGGTCTTTGGTGTGTATCTCTTAGGATTACACGACATGTACAGGTTAGCTACACACCATGTGGTCTGAATATCATGTGCTCATGAAACCCACTAAAATACTCAGTGTGTTCCTAGACAAGAGACTACACAATGTGTGATTCCAACTATGAACCATGTATCTCTAATGCTATGTGTCCTGATAACTTAACTGTGGACTTGGTGGGTATCTCAGACATGGAAATTGATGAACTACACATGATTTACACATCATACACATGGTGTATATCATAAATTCTCTATGTTTTTAGTCTCATGCGATTTTATTGCATATAATTATGACATAGATTGTATGGTTTACACCGTTAATCCATATAGACTATACAATGTGTATGTCGTATACACGCCGTGTAATCTGACATACCATGTGTCAGGTTGGCTGGTCAACACATGACATACACCGCATGTAATAACTACATATCATGTCATGTATCCCACGACATGCCCAGGTGTATCATACTAGGGTACATGACATGTACTCTGAATACATGTTGTGTAACCCTATCTTACCAGCTAAAAATTTGGAAGTTCATGATGAAATATCTGACCGTTCTTCATCTGTTCTTAGACCTGTAAGAAAATGAAACACTGAAAAAACTTGATTAATATATTAATAAAATTTTAATTTAAAACAGATTAAATAATGAATAATATGAAATGAAAATTCAACCACAATTTCATATGGATCAACAATCAAATAAATAATTATAAATTTAAACATGACCCATTTGACAACACTTGTTGGTTCCAGGCATGATAGAATCATGAAGTGGTGTGTGATATATTAAAATTTATTTTAATATTGAGTTTCTTAAAACCCTGAGTGAGGATCTTGCATGTAAAATTTATAATTAATTTATTTAATATATAAAGAAATGAATACTTGATCTGAGGATTATTTATTTGATGTAGATGTAAATTGTCTGAAAAGACCCTTTTGGTTTGACTTCGTTATCCTGTGAGGATCCAAGGATATAATCCATCTAGCAGTGATCCACACGTTCTCCTTTGATATTCGAGTAACACCAATCGATCTCTGAGTGCTAACGCGGCGAAGAGATTGTATTTCATTATTCATGTTGATCACTTGTCCTTTGATCTTTAAGGAATCTCTCTTGTTTTTATCATTCTTGAGAGGAAGAGAGAAAGGGGGAGTTGGGAGAGAGTTTTTTTGTCTGCAATGATTCTCAGGTTTTGATTTTGGATTTCATACACACTAGACATAACAATCTATTTATAGAGCTAGGGTTTAGGGTAAAACAATTTTTTAATTGCATCCTAACCCTTAAATAAACCCCATGTTTCATAATAATAATAATAATATTATTTTTTGGTGCATGTTAACTTTTACAATAATAAATATTATTTAACTGTCTTGCTAATTGATATTTTTTACCAGACATAGTGATCTGTTCGAACTCTTATACCATTTATTGAACATATGAATAAATATTAAATATTTTATTCATCAATAAATATTTATGATCGGTAAAACATGAATAAAATTACTCACCGGTATTGAGAATAATATTTATTTTATTAATTAAATCCACTTAAAATTTAATCGAGATCATCGGTAACACTTATTGTGTGGCCCGTTAGGATTCTTTCTCATTGGCATTAGGCAGACTTAGCTAAATTCTAAGATTACTATCTAGTAATGTGTTAAGGAATCTAAGAGAAATAACTTAATTTTTTAATGACAACAACCACATATGAATGCTCACTTTTTAATATAATCCCTTTATTGAAATATCTCATCAAGCAGGTTGCACTTCTCTGGCACCAACCTATATGCCTGATATGTCTTTCTTTGATTATCTAAAATAAATATATTGTTACACTATGGCCATGGAATTTAGGGTGATGGTTATATTCCAATAAAAGGGATGAGATATAATCTTCCTTAAAGATGAAATAGAAAAAAAATCCTTCCTCGACTTATCCATTAATGACATGTCAATTGTGACGCACCCAACATACCCTACTTCACAGTGAAAAATTTTTATCACAGTTTTCTTTAGAAAATATAAGTGAATGATTCATGAAATGAATTAATGATAATATTAAAGTCTAATGACCATTACACACACCTTCAAGTAGAAATATATGATAAAAAAACATGTGGAATTTCTATTGATGATTATATTCTCATAATCTCCCATCTTAGATATTACCATGCGTGAACTTCATGAGAAAAAGCCTCATCCGCTTATAAGTACCCACACCTAAAAGTTTATACATTATTTTTCCCATCATAGTATGTTATATGAACGTATAACTATATTTAATAATATCATCATAACACTTCAAATTTCTCATCATAGCAGGTAACTTCTATGACCTTATCAATGCAATGTATACTATAGGACATTATTATATCAGAGTCATGCAGAACAATGAACAATATGTAATAAGATGTTTTATTAATATTCAATATATCAAATATAAATGTAATAAATGTACAAATAGTTGGTCCTAGTACACCAATTCTAATATTTAATGGCTAGGTTATACTGATATACTATATTATGGTTCATTTGGAGTTGACGTTGTGTATTCCACAAGCTATTAAATAGATTAAATTTATTTAAAAAGAAATTATCATAAAGTCTCAGGGTGTTACATTCTCTTCTAAGATTGATGTTTCATGTCATATATGCTATTGAACCCAATTTTCTTCTTTTAAAATCTCTAGGAGTTATAATTTTATAGAAATATATTTATGAAAATCTATAATAAAAAGATATATTCTATTAACTACTACACTTATGGAATGATATTTTATTAATATAGTAAATTTTAATTAATTTTTTAATTAATAATTAACTAATTAAAGGTATTTTATTTCTAAGTAATTTCCTAGAAAAATACATATGTTTATACTGTTAAATATATTTTTTTTCAAAAAATATATTTTTTGTTCTAAAAGGTATTTTTGTTAATCTAGTTAGAAAAAAAATTATATTCATAGAAAAATCATAAAGTCTCAAGAAAAAATTATGGTACATGTGTAATGGGTTGTCAAGACACATTAAGGGAGGCACATCAATGTTCTAAACATTCAACAATCTTAATATAAGTAATGTGATTTTTAGAGATAGTTCTAAGGAAAAAATGAATGTTTTTTATGGTAGTCATTTTAGATTTATAAGAATCTATAAAAAAACTATTAATTTAAAAATATCCTATTGAATTTTCATAACTGAATTAATATTCCTTGGATGAAAAAAACCTGAAAAAATCATGTGGAAATATAGAATTGACGGTGGCTGCTAAAACTGAAAGAGAAATCGATGATTAACAAAAATTTAAGAGAAAATGATATTAGTATGTGGTAGAAATTCTCAAATATTATATAGTATAATTTGGCCCCATTATTCAAAAATTTCATGAATTATTGAATTTTGATCTAAATGTTTCATATAGTTATAAATGAACAATTATATATTCAAAATATGATATAATATATGTGAAAATTTGGGAATTTATGTTAACAAACATGGATTATAAAATGAAATAACTTTAATTTTATGAAATTAAAAATCTAAGGATAAAGAATCATTATTTAAAAATAGAAATGATGGACCAAGCCTAAAAAAAACATGTATTTTTCATCACTAGTTATCTATATTTTGATGTTTTTAGCTATAATAAAGAATAAATGAAAAGAAAATCTTCTTTCTTGAATTTGAATCACTTAAAAACTATTTAAAATAAGTTACTATAGAACTTTAAATACCTAGTAAGAAGGAAAAATCTATGAATGGTCGACCACTTAGGTTCCCACATAAAAATAATAATATGCCTTGGGATCATGGTTGAATTTTAGAGAATTATTCAAGTTGAGAATATAAAAAAAACTTCTTGGAAGGAAACACAAAAATTAGGATTATTATTTTATTTCTTTTAGTTAATTATTTATTGTATTATTTAATGATTCTAATATATTTTACAATTATTAGATAATCTAAGATAGAGGTTAAGATAATAAGTGATGAATCCTGAACCATGCACCTAATTTTTAATCACTTCTCCTTAATGAATGAGAGACCTAGGGGTGTAGTGGCCACATCATTCACCCACCCCCACATCATTCATACATTGACCATTCCAAACCACTTCGACCAAAACAAATCCCCATATAGAAAATTAAAGGATGGTAATTAGAGTGAGAAACCCATCATGAAAGAATTCCCATAGAGGGATTGAGCTAAGAAAATATTCTACTAAAAAACTAAAATTAATTAGACAACAGTTGTGCATGTAGAAAAAAAGATAAATAAAGAGAGTTAACAAGCATAAAATTAAGAAATCCTTCTTCAATATAAGTATGGACCACCCTTGTTTCAATAGAATACAAGCAACAAAACTTCTTCAAAATAAGAGTAAATGTCACTAGAAAATTAAACTCATCCTAGAAATTTATACCACCCCAAAAAGTGAGAGAACCTTAGAAAAATAGAAAAATCCACCCACCCCCACATCATTCATACATTAACCATTCGAAACCATTTCCACCACAAAAAATACATCCCCATCCAAATTCTAAAAATAGTTATAGATATCCAATAAAACACTAATTATATTAAGGATAACCAAAACAAAAACATAGGATAAAAAATTATTTATTACTATATTCAACATAGTGTATCCACTTCTAATCATACTTCTATATTCAAAAAACAACTTAATTTATAACAAGAGCACTATTAATTAAAAATTTCTATATATTATACTTAATTAACATAACCAATTATGAATGTGATAATAAATATAAAAATTACAAAATAATAGATCATAGTAGCACATTCCAATATGTTTGATAAATACATATTGAAACATGGTAAATATTAAGTATGGTATTGAATACTATAACAATATTTCATTATTAAATTAATGTAGCACTGAGATAGAGTTCAAACAAAAGATGATCCACCACTAAATATAAAGATATTCACCAAAGTACCTATCCAACAAACACTATTCATAAACATTTCCAATCACACCAAATCAAATGAAAACCTTATAAAATATATCCATGGGAATAATTAATGATAAATAAATAAAGATAATACTGTTAAAGAAATAATTAAGGAAAATTTTAATGAAAGTAATCGATTATAAGAATCATAAGAATCTAAAGCCTTAAAACCACAATTAAATGAAAAAGATAAACCTATATAGATATTATGGTTAGATTTGATTTGAATAATTATAAATGGTTAGATCTATAAAAAGGGTATGGTTAAATTTATAGAGAGATTCTAATAACCCCCACCATGTTATAGTGAGGACTTCACAATGACATAATTGGTGTCATTCAATGGATATCCAAATTTATAGGAATTTAAAATAGAATATATAAGGACCCAACCTTAAAAAATTACATAATATTGAATTAAATGAATAATTCACATTGAGTATATTTTCAAGTTTAGAGTTTTAGAGAATTAGGACATAACTATTACATCTCAAAAGATTACAAAGTAGAAACTTCTACTCAGTTTCCATTTTTTTCACAAAATAAAAACTCTTGAAAAAAAGAGTCATGTCTAGTTCCATGTTTTAGATAACATGACTTTTCCTTGATCTCATCCTTGACCCTATTCATCTTTAAGTCCTATGAAAAACATTTCAAAACATGGGATGAGCATAAAAAGCTCAGTAAGGGTTATAAAACAAAGAATGAAAACATTAGTTCATCATTACATACATAACATAAGATATTTAACATACCTCATAAAATTATAAGATTTATGAATAACACATAGAAACATAAATCATAAAGGTAACTTGTGGAATCCATATCATACTTACATTGTAGCTATCACAGCTATGTAGGGAGTTACATTTGGAATACCCATCACAGTATATTCCCTAAATCTCTTAGGAGAAACATTCACGTTTACCTCTGTCACATTACCCAGTGCATTGGAGCGCTATCTAGAGCTCACCCGCCCTAGGTTTATCATGGAACCACCCATATATGTAAACAATGCCCAAGAACCATAACATATTTATAACATATAAAATAAACATAAAGGAAAGATAAAATTTCCACATTCTAATCACAATATATGATTTAAATATATCGACATAACAAATCTATTATCAAAACCATATTCAATACCAAAATACATAAAAGAGTATATGGTATTTATTTTCCTTTTAAAAACATTTTTTCTTGTTAAGTAATCCAAAGATCGAATAATACTTGCGGCGGTGGAAAAGGTCATTGTCACCGCTTACGTTAAAAAGAAACATTATTTTTTTTGTCGTTTAGTAAAACAACTCATAGGAAAAGATTATATTTGAATGAAATGAAAATTAAAAGGTATTTATATACTGTATAAAAGCAAGTTGAGAATAAAACAAAATATGCCTCAATGAAAGGGGATTGAGACGAAGTCCCTTACCTCGTGTCTGACTTGACCTGATCGTTCTTTAATATCCTGAATAATAAACTAAAGTTAATTTATACTTGCTTAAGAAAATTTTTCAAGTTTATTATTCCTTTTATATCACTTATTACCATGTTATAAAAATTATTTAATCATTTAAGTTATTAACGCTTGTTTCATCGATATTTGGTACTTGAGTAAAAATGAACAACTTATAATTAAAAGTTGTCCATGTCGTCAACAATCCATTATCTACAGAATGATATTCATGATTTAGATATCATATAAATCATATATATCCAGTATATATATGTATTTATAATAGTACATAACATTTTTAGATAAGAAATTAAATGCACCGTTCATGGAGACGGTAAGCCGTACGTACGCATGAACGCTAATTTCATTTCTATTTCATACTTTAATGGAATTAAAACATAATGATACCTAGGTATATTATAATTCTAGTATAATATAATATATAATACCATTAAATCTATCCTTTATACATCCCACATATGGCATTAACGAGTCATATCACTTTGAGGGGGCGGTAGTCTGCACTTCCTCAAATGAAATTATCGCATTTACCCACTATGGAAACCATAAAGGTATGCTATAAATGAAAAATACAGAAGAATAAAGAAAAATATAAACATAATATATATAATATATAAATATAGTTCCATATTAATAGCCACCATGAGAGGTGGTATGATATAATTGAACAATCATCGCTTCTTGAGGCGTTAGTTTTCCATTCACAGAAACAGTATGTTCTTCACCCATTAGATGGAGGTGTGTGTAAGTGTAGTTTGAATAATTATAATAAAAACATTATAGTGTATTGAGGATACTGTTGTTGTTATAAAATAAAGGAATAAAAAGAGTTTAGGGGGTTGGATAAGTAAAATAAAACAAAAGAACTTAAGAGAAGATGTTACCTTTAAATCGGGTAACTCCCTTTGGTTTGAACCAAAAGGGTTTCTTGAAGTACTTTCTGCCTAAGGTAAGGCTTCTAGGACGAAGAGAGGGATATTGGGAGCTTATTGGAGCAAAGTTTGTATGATCCAAAGGCTTTATAAGTGTAATTAATGAGTTTTAAGTGAAGGCTTTTTATAAGGGAGAGGAGGGGCTCTTTAGGAAAGTTTGAAACAATTATTTTATTATAAACTCATATTCAGTTTAAAAAGGTCAAATAATTGTTAAAGTTGAAGTTAATATGACTAATGGTAGAAATAAAATCATTCAATAAGAATTGGAGAGGTTTTGAATATTTTTTGAATATTTATAATCTTATTTATTTAAATCATTTATTAATTAGGTAAATACTGTATCATTATTGTGTCATAAATAATTTAATTTATTTGATGTCCAAAAATTATAAAAAAATACAATGATGTAGGAAATATTTTTATATTTACAATGAATATTTATAGTAAAAAATATAACTTATATAAATCCATGTAAAAATTTATTTACTAAAAGATATTTGTTTATGTCATTTTTGTCTTTACTTTAAATTAATTAATATAAAGTGTCATTATTACTCCCATGTGGCTCCATGGGGTCCCAAATTCAACCCAAGGATTACTATGGTCAGATATGTATCATAAAATAGTATTAGGACACAAGTTAGGGTAATTTAATATTATTATAATATTATATTTTACCCTTATTTACTATATTTACCTTTTAATCATGGTAAATAAAATATTTACTAAAGTAAATATTTAAAATGTCTAAAAATAAAAGTTACCTATTTACACAATTTGGACCTATTAATTCCAAATATGGAATCCATTTTTCTAAATTCAAAACACATAAGTGGCAGAAATTAATTTAAAATGAATTCCTGCTGCCAAAACAAAAAGCATATTTTTAAGAAATAATAACTATCAAAAGATTGACACTTGTTTATGTCCAATTTCAAAGTGAAATTAATTCCATTGTCCAAAATTGGATTAACTAGTAAAAATATATTCTAATTACACTTTATAACGAATTAGAAATATAATCTATCCATATAAATAAATTAGATTAAAAGGCACTTTTGAATTAAAATACAGTATTTTTCACTATTCATTAAAAATGAACTTTATCAGAAAAATACCAAAAATTTACCCAAAGTAAATTTTGATGTCCTGAATCTAAAGAAGAATTTTATTTTGTCAAATAGAACATATAAAAATTACCAAAACTAGATTTAAAGAGGGTTCGCCATCAAAAGTCGTTAAATCGCCCCTTTAAAGAATATTAGAGTATTTATGCTTAGATTCATTCACCTTTTAAGCCTATAACTTTTATTCAATAGATGTAAAAACATTTTACAAACATGTATAATAATATTGTAGTTAGTTATATTAATTCTAGCCAATACAATGGATAGGCGTTAACTACCATTTAAAATAATAATATTATATTATTAGTGTGCAACGTAAGATTTCAAAGAAACCCATTGTTGCATATTGGGTACGCCATAGAACATAGAATCACCTTTAAAGTAAAATTAATATTTAATTTAAAAATATTAATAAACATTCAAATGTATTATTATTTATTTACTTGGGATGTTACATCCTTCCCTCCTTTCAGGAATTGCGTTCTCGCAATTTTTATTCACTTATCAAATAAGTGGGGGTATTTATCCCTCATAACATTTTCAGATTCCCACATTGCCTCTTCAACCATATGGTTTTTCCACAAAACCTTTAACTGAAAAATTACCTTATTCTGCAACACTTTCTCTCTATGGTCAAGAATCTGGACTCGTTGTTCCTCATAGGAGAGATTCTCTTCCAACTGAACTACCTCTGGGCTAAAACATGAGATGGATCTGGAATATAATTTCTCAACATTAAAACATGAAAAACATTGTGTACCTGAGATAAACTTGGGGGTAAAGACAATCTGTATGCAACTGCTCCAACTTTCTCCAGGATTTCGTAAGGTCAAATGAACCCCAGACTCAACTTTTCCTTCTTACCAAAACGCATCACACTTTTCCATAGAGAAACTTTGAAAAAGACACGATCACCTACCTCAAAAAATAGATCCTTCCTCCAGTTATCTGCATAGATTTTCTACCTGCTCTGAGCTGTTCTCATGTTCTTCTGAATCAACTGAACCTTTTTTACCATCTCTTTTACCAATTCTGGTCCCATCATCTTTCTTTCACCTACTTCATCCTAAAAAGATGGAGTTCGACAACGCTTTACATATAATTACTCAAATGGAGCCATCTGTATAATGGAATGAAAACTGTTATTATATGAAAATTAAACCAAAGAAATATATTGGTCATAACTTCCCTGGTAACCTAGTGAACAAGCTTATAGCATATCCTCCAAGGTCTAAATTGTTCATTCTGACTGCCCATCTGATTGAGGATGAAAATCTATATTAAATTTAATTCAGTACCCAACGACTTATGAAGGCCTTTCCAAAAGATAGAAGTAAACCTAAGATTACGATCAGATACAATGGAGAGGGGAACACCATGAAACCTTACTATATCTTTAACATACAACCGAGAAAGTTGATCTAGAGACAAAGTATCTCGAATAGGAAGGAAATGAGAAGATTTAGTCAATCGATCAACAATAACTCAGATTGCATTGTTACCTATAGATGTCTTTAGTAATCCCACAATGAAGTCCTTGGATATATTTTTCCATTTCCACTATGGCACTGGTAAAGACTGAAGCATCCCTTTAGGTAACTTCCTCTCTACTTTAACCTGCTGACAAGTCAAACACTTCATAGTAAAATCAGCAATATCTCTTTTCATTACATCCCACCAGTAATACTTCCGAAGATCTCTGTACATCTTAGTACTGCCAGGATGAACTGAAAACGGGGAACTATGAGCTTCACATAACAACTCATTATTCAACTGTGAATCACAAGGCACACATAATATTTTACCAAACCTCAAAACACAATCATTATAAATGTTAAATTCAGGAAACTTAACCTTCTGAACCAACTCTACCTTTTTCTGTAACTCACTGTCTTCTTTCTGTGCTCGCTTAATTCTGTCTGACAGAGATGATTCCATTGAGACCAGAAACAAAACAAAATAATTTCCTATACCAAAAACTTCTATGCCAAAGTTCATAAAATCAAAAACCAAAGGATCTCGTTCCAAACTTAGCATGGTTAGTGAAGCATTACTTTTTCAACTCAAAGAATCAGCCACTTGATTTGCCTTTCTTGGATGGTAATGGATCGTGCAATAATAATCCTTGATTAATTACAACCATCTCCTCTGTCTTATGTTCAATTATTTTTGAGTGAATATATACTTCAAACTTTTGTGGTCAATATATATTTCACATTTCACTCAATACAAATGATGCCTCCAAATTTTTAAAGCAAAAAAAATAGTAGCTAATTCCAAATCATGTGTAGGGTAATTTAACTCATGAGGTTTCAACTGACATGAAGCATAAGCAATTACCTGATCATTCTGCATAAGGAAACAACCTAGTCCTTTCAACAAAGCATCACTGTAGATAAAAAACTCACCATTTCTGGAAGGCAGTGCCAAAACTAGAGCATTCACCAATCTTCTTTTCAATTCTTTAAAACAATCATCACATTCTTTTGTCTAGATGAACTTAACACCTTTTCGAGTTAACTTAGTCATTGGACTAGATAACCTTGAAATGTTTTTAACAAACCTTCGGTAATAACCTGCCAAACCAAGAAAACTACGAATCTTGGTTATATTTGTGGGTCTTGGCCATTCTTAAACAACTTTTGTTTTAGTGGGATCAACAGTTATGCCATTTTTTGAAGCAATGTGAACTAGGAATGAAATTTATTGTAACCTAAACTCACACTTGATGAATTTACCATATAGTTTCTTTTCCTTTAAGGATTTCAAGAAAACCCTTAAATGACTTTCATGACCCTATTTACTTTTAGAAAAAACCAAAATATCATCAATGAAGACAACTATAAACTTATCCAAGAACTCATGGAAAATTCTATTCATAAGATCCATGAATACAGTAGGTGCATTGGTTAACCCAAAAGGCATAACTACAAATTCATAATGGCCATATATAGTACAAAATGCAGTCTTTGGAATGTATGATTACTTTACTTTCAACTGATGGTACCCCGACATCAGATCAATCTTTGAAAAATACTGATCTCCCTGAAGCTGATCAAACAAATCATCGATATGAGGCAAAGGATACTTGTTCTTAATAGTGATGTTATTCAATGCTCTATAATCAATGCAAAGTCTCATTGAACCATCCTTTTTTTAACAAATAAGGTAGGATCACCCCATGGTGATGTGCTAGGTCGAATGAAACCTTTATCTAATAACTCCCGCAATTGCTTCTTTAACTTTAAAAGTTCAATTTGAGCCATTCGATAAGGGGGTTTTGAAATTGGTTTAGCATCAGGCACTAAGTAAATAGTAAATTCAACTTCCCAATCAGGTATAATACTAGGAAACTCATCAGAAAAAACATCAAGTTACTCATTTACCACTGCCACATCATTATTCTCAATACTTCCTTTATTTTCAACAATATGTGTAAGGTAACATTAATTTCTATCTTTTACTAGTTTCTCAGCTTCCTGATATGTTATCAAAAGTAGGGGTTCATTCTTGTACACAAACTAAAAATATTTCTAAAAAGAAATCTCTTTATCTCTGCAGTCAATCTTAGCATGATAAACAGAAAGCCAATCCATACCCGAAATAACATCAAACTCTACTAGAGGCAAAATAATAATATTTACAGGTAGATTCTTCCTGCACACAAGGACAAGAATGTTCTTATAATTTCTTTTTTGTCCCAACATTTCCTCTAGGTATTTTTACCACAAGTCCCATATTCATATCATGAGATGAAATTCCCAATTTACTAGAAAATTTATAAAAAATGAACGAATGTGTAGACCCTGAATCAAAAAATACATTGGCATACACTACTGGAAAACTAACCTTTACCAACAGTTTGGAACCATTGGTATAGGCCTCCAAACCATTGGTATAGCCTATACCAAAGGTTTGGAGAACCGTAGCCAAGTAAGCCGTTGGGATAGGTCTATACCAACGGTTTTCCAAAAACCGTTGGTATAGACCTATACCAACGGTTTTGGAAACCGTTGGTATAGGTAATATGAAATCTATACCAATGGTAATGGAACTGTTGGTATATAAATTCCAAAAATAAAACATCCACTTGGATTTGATCCCAGGACCCCTCGTTTATAATGGAACGACTTAACCACTAAGCTAAAATCACTTTTGTAAACATAATTTCATAAATATATATATGTATTATCATAATTATTTAAAATTTTGATTTATATAATGTTCTCGGTTAGTAGGTCTGGAAAAAAATTAAAGAACCTATCCCAACGGTTTTCAAAACCGTTGGGATAGGTTAGGGGTGGGTTGAGTTTTTAGGCTGGAGGTTGGATTTGTGGGTGTTTTTTCCCAACAGTTTTGGTGAACCGTTGGGAAAGGTCACCCTTTCCCAACGGTTTTGGTGAACCGTTGGGAAAGGTCACCCTTTCCCAACGG
Organism: Viscum album; assembly: GCA_963277665.1. Classification (NCBI taxonomy): domain Eukaryota; kingdom Viridiplantae; phylum Streptophyta; class Magnoliopsida; order Santalales; family Viscaceae; genus Viscum; species Viscum album. The sequence goes on along the minus strand of OY728142.1, from coordinate 507,842,724 downwards.
TTTTGGTGAACTGTTGGGAAAGGTCACCCTTTCCCAACGGTTTTGGTGAACCGTTGGGAAAGGTCACCCTTTCCCAACGGTTTTGGTGAACCGTTGGGAAAGGTCACTCTTTCCCAACGGTTTTGGTGAACCGTTCGGAAAGAGGCTCAAAACACACCCTTTCCCAACGGTTTAGCATAAACCGTTGGGAAAGAGTGACCCTTTCCCAACGGTTTTCCAAACTGTTGGGAAAGGTGGGGAAATCTATGGCTTTCCCAACGGTTTTGGTGAACCGTTGGGAAATGGTATCTATACCAACGGTTTTTACAAACCGTTGGTATAAAAGTGTTGGGAAAGATCATCTTTCCAGTAGTGATAATCTGAACAAACAAACAGTGTACCTGATACTACTTCATTCGATAGACCAACATCTACAGAAGTAGTTGCAAAGGATTTCACCACCCCTTTCTGCTTGTATTCTGGATGATTTCCCTCAGTTGAGTTCTTTGTTGGACACTCAATTGCAAAATGACCCATTTCATTGCACTTGAAACATTTTACTGACTGTAAATCAAATTTTGTCTTACCATTACCTTGATATTTTTCAGTGCAATTACGAGCCTTATGTCCCATTTTACCACATCAGTATCACTTACCAGAATTCAAAAGAAATTCCCCAACATGCTTTTTACCACAATTTTCACAAAGTGTAAACTTAAGTTTCTCACCATCAGACTTTTTTGAAGAGTTCTTCTCTTTCGTCTACCACCTCTACCTCTTATTATGTTGTTTTTCAAAGAACACCTGATCATCAAAAAACTCCATTTTCACCTTCTCCACACAATGAACAAGTTTTTCATAAATTTTGAACTCAAGAGAAGCTAAAGCCCTTTGATACTTTGGCTTTAATCCTGAGTAAAAATAGTTGATTTTACTATCAATATCTCATATGAAATTTAGAGCATACCTTGTGAGTCGAGTGAATTTTGCTTCATAAGCAGCCACTGATTCATCCTCCTGCCTTAATTATAGGAATTGTTTTTTCATCCTAAGTCGAACTACCTTAGGAAAATATTTCTCAAGGAACATACCTTTGAATTCATCCCAATAAAGAGCATAAATCTTCTCACAATCCTTGATATTTTTCACCATCGACCACCACTAATTATCTTCACCTTCAAAATGGTAAACAACAAGACTAAACTTTTGGTGTTCTTAACATCCCATGGCATCGAAAATTTTCTCCAGTGCTTTAATCCACCCTTCTACTAGTACATGGTCAGATGATCCTATGAATGATGGGGGATGTTACCTCATGAAATGATCTACTACTGACATGTTCCTCTGTGGTTGATCTGGCTGATCTCATGCATGGATAACACCACCATTTATAGCCCGAGTCAATTGTGCCATAACTGCAACAAACTGTTCAGTTCCAATTTTGATCATCTCAGGTTGCTGATTTGGAAGATTATCTTCCTCCTGATGTCATCCTAATATAATTGCCCTGTTTCCTCTTTAGAAAACCATTCTGAACACAGAAATATATTAGGCAAAGTAACATGGTAATGTGTAAATGCTATATCATTTCAATATTAACATAAATTAATTTAGGGATATTAATTTCACAATAACCTAACTCTTAATGTTATCTAGACCGAACTTTGATACCAACTATAAGGACCCGACCTTGAAACATTATATAATATTGAATTATATGAATAATTCACATTGAGGATCTTTTCAAGTTTAGAGTTTTAGAGAATTAAGACATAACTATTACATCTCAAAAGATTAAAAAGTAGACACTTATACCCAGTTTCCGTTTTTTTCACAAAATAAAAACTCTTGAAAAAAAGAGTCATGTCTAGTTCCATGTTTTAGATAGCATGATTTTTCCTTGATCCCATCCTTGACCCTATTCATCTTTAAGTCCTGTGAAAAACATTTAAAAACATGGGATGAGCATAAAAATATCAGTAAGGGTTATAAAACAAAGAATCAAAACATTATTTCATCATTAAATACATAACATAATCTCTTTAACATAACTCATGAAATAAAAAGATTTATGAATAACACATAGAAACATAAATCATAAAGGTAACTTGTGGCATACATATCATACTTACATTATAGCTATCACAACTACGTAGGGAGTTACATTTGGAATACCCATCACAGTATATTCCCTAAATCTCTTAGGAGAAACATTCACGTTTACCTCCGTCACATTACCCAATGCATTGGAGATCTATCTTGGGTTCACCCACCCCAGGTTTATCACAAAACCACCTGTATATGTAAACAATTCCCAAGAACCATAACATATTCATAACACTTAAAATAAACATAAAGGAAAGATAGCATTTCCACATTCTAATCACAATATATCATTTAAATATTTTGAAATAAAAAATATATTATCAAAACCATATTTATAGCATCCCACCTTTTTATCACATAAACTTTAATTACATTTTACAAAACCGAGGATCTTTAAGGTTTAGTGTCTTGGAAACCAGGAACTTAAAACATGAAAACAACATAAAGAATTCTTCTTAAACACTTGAAAGGCTTCTCCTCATGTTCACCCTAGGCTCATTACTGAATCTCATAACCTGGGGACATACATCAAAAGAAAGGGTGAGCAGAAGGCCTAGCAAGGGAAACAAGTGAAACATTTTACATATGAACTTGGGATACATCAATAAAGTCATGAAAAGAACTTTAAGGCATGAAAATGAAATCATGAGGCATATCATAATAAAAATAAAACTTTTTCATAACTTGAAGATGTGGCTGCAACATTTAATATTGGCAATCGTTTCGTTTCACCAAGGTCCATCCCCAAGGTGTCGTTAAAAAAATTACCAAGGTTATTCACCAAGGCGTCGTTAAAATGGTCATCTCTAGAGATTAAGTCTTTACCCAATGCATTGGAGCACTATCAGGGCGCACCCTTAAATTTTCCTTTATTATCATGTGAGCCACATATATCATCATCAAACATTTCATAAATAACCCATATAGCATAAAATAAATGGGTTTCATTTCATAATCATAACATTTTAAAAACTGCTTTAATGACATGATCTTTACGGCACTTTAAACCCACGGAAAGGGAAGCGGGTCTCATGTATGTAAATCCCAGAATTTAAAATGGAACATTTTGATATATATGTGAATACCCTTGTAGAAATAAGAGCTTTGAGTATTCACTTTATAACATAAAATAATTTTTGAGAAAAAAGAGAGGCATTTTGAGGGGAAAAATTCTGCAGCATAACGGCTATGTTACAAGGTTTTAGAAAACATTGAGAAAAGAGGGGACATGGGTCAAACATTCATAAATGACCCATCATACATTAGAGGGACAAAATATAAGGGATTTATGAACATGGTAATGAAATTTGAAAATATACCATATGAAATGAAGAACATGAAAGGAAGAAAACAAAACAAGATTTCTCTTGTGAAAATTCGGCAGCCTAACGGCATCACTTAAACTTCAACAAAATTGAATTGACAAGGTCAAATAGGGTCTCTCATCATATGAACATAAGAGTCCAGTATGATAGATATAGAGATCATACCCCAACATAATATAAAGGAACTTGAAAGAATTGACATGAAAGTAGAACTTCAAAACGAGAAGGGTGAAGAACCACTTAAAAATTCGGCAGCCTAACGACGCCACTTAAGACATCAAAATACTGAATTGAAGAGATCAAATGGGGTCTCTCATCATGTGATCATAAAAGACCAGTATGATAAATATAGAGATCATACCCCAAAATAATAAAAATGAACTTGAAAGACTTGACATGAAAGTAGAACTTTGAAAAAGAGAGAGGTGAATGAATCCCTTGAAAATTCGGCAGCCTAACGGCGCCACTTAAACTTTATTAAAACGAAATGATGAGAGTAAGAGGGGGCCTTTCATCATATGAACATAAAAAGGGCAGTAAGAGGAGTATAAAAGAACATCCTCCAAAATAAGAACATGGAGCATAAAAGGAATGACATAAAAGAGATCACTTGAAAAGAAAGAGAGGGGTCGGATCCCTTACCTTAAAATGTAACTCTTAAACCTCAAAGGTTGGGACCTTGAGGGATTGGGGGCACCTTGGGAGGACTCCTTGGGAGGTAATGAGACCAAAACTTCGTTGGGGAAGAGTGGGGAGTCGAATGGATGAGAGGATGACTTGGTATTTATAGGGAAAGTGAGGGGACAAGGCATTAATGGAAAAGGGACACCTCATTAGTGGTTTTGGCAAAACCATGGGCTTGCCCATGGTATTTGCCCATGGTATTGGCCACTTGGGACACCTCATACCTTATCTCACTATTCATAATTCGAACATATTGATTACAAACTTAATACATCATTTAATGATGTCATTAAACACCCGTAACTTAAAAACTGTATTTTCACTATTCATCAAAAATTCAACTTTCTCAGAATAATCCCAAAATTTCACCTTAACCAAATATCAACGCTCTGATTAAAAATATGAACTCCATTTTATAAAAATAATTTTCTAAATATTTTTAATTTAATTTTTAAATAAAAACACTATTCATCGAAAATTCATTTTTTTCAGAAAAAAACCCCAAAAATTACCATAACATAATATCGATGCTCTGAGTTCAAAAATAAAGTCATTTTTATAAAAATAATTTTCTAATTATTTTTAATTAAATTTTTAATTAAAAAACACTATTCACCCGAAAAAACTAATACTTGAATAATAATTAATGAAACCGTTATTTAACTATTTTATTGAATAACATTACTTAATCAAGGTGCCTAGATTATTTTAAAACTTTCTTTAAGTGAGATTACTAATCCATTTGGTCATATTACTAATCCTAATCATAAAATCACTATTCATAATTTACTATTCATCAAAAATCAAGTTGATCTTATTAGACTCTAAATTTCGTACTGAACATAATTGTAGAAGACCATTTTTCGAAAATCATTACACATTTTTAATTATTTAAGGTTTACACAACCATTTTTAAAATATCCTTTTTCTAAAATTCATCAAAAATATGCATACAATATTTATCCGGTCATTTGAAAATTCATAAACATCATCATAAGAAGAAATCCAAATTTTTATTTAAAAAAAAAGATTACACAAGGCAATTACGGTCTCGTTACATAACCCCTTATAATACCAGCATAGGACCTAAGAGTAAGGTGTGCTAGGGTGATAGAATTTTGGGGCGGCTCAGTCAACATTGCCCGAGTAGTAATTTCTATCAGTTTGAACTTCTCGCGAAGGCGATTCCGTTCTAGCTTCACATGATGAAGTTTGGCTTGGATTTGGTCCAGAGCAAAGCCCAATGGTGCTACCTCCTTCCCAATCTCTGTTAGATGGGCTTCGATCGGCCCAAGGCTACTAGGTGAGGCCATCAAATCTTCTTTCTATAATAATTAACCAAGATTACTTAAATATAGAGACAATAATCAAAACATTTTGTTCACGGTGGTCATATTGACCGATGGTCATATAACACTCAAAAACCAATGGTCTCATTTTATTTATAATCATGTTTATCAAATAAAACATTTTTTTGAGTATAAAAAATAACACATGAAATTAGGAAACAAGATTTATTCAAAATTTCGGGTCGTTACAATCTTCCCCCCTTAAGAAATTGCGTCCTCGCAATTTTTTTAAATTGGGTTTTGAAATTTCATTGAAAGTCCCACATCGGAAAAAGAGTCAGTAACACCATTACTTTAAAAGAAAGAAAAGGAAGTACAAAGGCCACCCGAGTTAACCCACACTCGGGTTCCATGTAGGAAAACATGGACATGGAGGAAAAAACAAAGGGTCAGTTCTGAGAGAGAGTGATAGAGAACATGATTAGGAGAAAGTTAACCATGAGAAAATCCCAAACTTATGATGTGTGTAAACGGTCTTTGATTACCTAGTAGGAAACGTAAACCAACAACATTTTTGTTTTACGTTTCTTTTCATAATTTTGAGGATTTCATTTACTACATTGAACAAAAACATAAGAAAATATACCTACCTTCAAGTAGAGTTTCATCCTTTAACAAGTCCCTACCAACACTAATCTTTTCTCCAAATGATGAGAATTCAAAAACACTTGGTCTCATAAAAGCACAAGAATCATCTTCTATAGAATCACATAATCTACAAAAGATTAACTATCTATTTCTTCTATCTTTAAACATTATCCAAAAATTAGAAAGGGTAAGGTAAAACAACTCTTCAAAAAGAATCCCATAGGAATGGAAACTACTTTTAAATCTTCAAAGTTCCATGGTACTACCCAACGTTCATCATAGACCACTCCATAAATAACGGTCCTTAAAATTCCTCAAAATAAACCAAACTAAGATTCAAACCCAAATACAAGAAGGATTTGATAACATAGTCTTCCAAAACAACTTCATTGTTCATCTCCAGACAACATCAACCACTCCTAACATCTTATAACAAAAGTAGCTAACCTAAACATATTTTACCCAAGATAGGTTAATCATTCCCAAAAGTAACCTAAATTACTATAAGTCCACCTTAAATTCATCAATTCTTCAAAATATAAGTCAACCTTACTCCTCAATGAAAATACTATAGTAATCTATTTATCTCGATCATATAGGGTCCCCAAAATAGTGAACGACTTCCAAAATAATAATCATCTTTTAATCCCCTAATCAACTCTGACATATTAATACGGAAATTGTCGCATTTACTATCACATTGGTTGTTGGGACACGTTATTCCATTTCCCACCATTAACTAAGAAGATAAAGTATAATTAGAGGCTTAAATACTTAACCAATAATCATGAAAAGGAACTTAAAGCATATAAGGATAACTTGTAGAAGAAAAGTATACCCTAACTTGTGATCCCCTAGGTTCCCATCTAGGTTATCCATGATCATATATTCTTATGTGAATCTTTATTTTATTTTATCTTTGTTCCTTTAATAATGGTTCATACCAAGCTTATGAATTTACCAAAGCATATCCCCCGGGAGTGTCGTAACCAAGAGTGCAGCAAGGCCCGTTGTCGTGTACCAGTTCCCGTTCGAGTCTATCTCAAAGCGGTGTTTTCGGGTTTTACCCCTATGTACATCTGTGCCAGAGCCACCTCTACCTGCTCGTATCCAGACAGGGATGTATTTCCTTGGCAACCCCTTACTCAATACTCACCAAAATACCAGGAAGATTTCCTATATTAAACTTTTCTATAGGGTTCCTCCTAGAGTTTTCATATCCTAATTTCCACAAATAACTAAACCATCCTTTGATACCAACTATAGCATCCCACCTTTTTATCACATAAACTTTAATTACATTTTACAAAACCGAGGATCTTTAAGGTTTAGTGTCTTGGAAACCAGGAACTTAAAACATGAAAACAACATAAAGAATTCTTCTTAAAAACTTGAAAGGCTTCTCCTCATGTTCACCCTAGGCTCATTACTGAATCTCATAACCTGGGTACATACATCAAAAGAAAGGGTGAGCAGAAGGCCCAGCAAGGGAAACAAGTGAAACATTTTACATATGAACTTGGGATACATCAATAAAGTCATGAAAAGAACTTTAAGGCATGAAAATGAAATCATGAGGCATATCATAATAAAAATAAAACTTTTTCATAACTTGAAGATGTGGCTGCAACATTTAATATTGGCAATCGTTTCGTTTCACCAAGGTCCATCCCCAAGGTGTCGTTAAAAAAATTACCAAGGTTATTCACCAAGGCGTCGTTAAAATGGTCATCTCTAGAGATTAAGTCTTTACCCAATGCATTGGAGCGCTATCAGGGCGCACCCTTAAATTTGCCTTTATTATCATGTGACCCACATATATCATAATCAAACATTTCATAAATAACCCATATAGCATAAAATAAATGGGTTTCATTTCATAATCATAACATTTTAAAAACTGCTTTAATGACATGATCTTTACGGCACTTTAAACCCACGGAAAGGGAAGCGGGTCTCATGTATGTAAATCCCAGAATTTAAAATGGAACATTTTGATATATATGTGAATACCCTTGTAGAAATAAGAGCTTTGAGTATTCACTTTATAACATAAAATAATTTTTGAGAAAAAAGAGAGGCATTTTGAGGGGAAAAATTCTGCAGCATAACGGCTATGTTACAAGGTTTTAGAAAACATTGAGAAAAGAGGGGACATGGGTCAAACATTCATAAATGACCCATCATACATTAGAGGGACAAAATATAAGGGATTTATGAACATGGTAATGAAATTTGAAAATATACCATATGAAATGAAGAACATGAAAGGAAGAAAACAAAACAAGATTTCTCTTGTGAAAATTCGGCAGCCTAACGACATCACTTAAACTTCAACAAAATTGAATTGACAAGGTCAAATAGGGTCTCTCATCATATGAACATAAGAGTCCAGTATGATAGATATAGAGATCATAACCCAACATAATATAAAGGAACTTGAAAGAATTGACATGAAAGTAGAACTTCAAAACGAGAAGGGTGAAGAACCACTTAAAAATTCGGCAGCCTAACGGCGCCACTTAAGACATCAAAATACTGAATTGAAGAGATCAAATGGGGTCTCTCATCATGTGATCATAAAAGACCAGTATGATAAATATAGAGATCATACCCCAAAATAATAAAAATGAACTTGAAAGACTTGACATGAAAGTAGAACTTTGAAAAAGAGAGAGGTGAATGAATCCCTTGAAAATTCGGCAGCCTAACGGCGCCACTTAAACTTTCTTAAAACGAAATGATGAGAGTAAGAGGGGGTCTTTCATCATATGAACATAAAAAGGGCAGTAAGAGGAGTATAAAAGAACATCCTCCAAAATAAGAACATGGAGCATAAAAGGAATGACATAAAAGAGATCACTTGAAAAGAAAGAGAGGGGTCGGATCCCTTACCTTAAAATGTAACTCTTAAACCTCAAAGGTTGGGACCTTGAGGGCTTGGGGGCACCTTGGGAGGACTCCTTGGGAGGTAATGAGACCAGAACTTCGTTGGGGAAGAGTGGGGAGTCGAATGGATGAGAGGATGGCTTGGTATTTATAGGGAAAGTGAGGGGACAAGGCATTAATGGAAAAGGGACACCTCATTAGTGGTTTTGGCAAAACCATGGGCTTGCCCATGGTATTTGCCCATGGTATTGGCCACTTGGGACACCTCATACCTTATCTCACTATTCATAATTCGAACATATTGATTACAAACTTAATACATCATTTAATGATGTCATTAAACACCCGTAACTTAAAAACTGTATTTTCACTATTCATCAAAAATTCAACTTTCTCAGAATAATCCCAAAATTTCACCTTAACCAAATATCAACGCTCTGATTACAAATATGAACTCCATTTTATAAAAATAATTTTCTAAATATTTTTAATTTAATTTTTAAATAAAAACACTATTCATCGAAAATTCATTTTTTTCAGAAAAAAACCCCAAAAATTACCATAACATAATATCGATGCTCTGAGTTCAAAAATAAAGTCATTTTTATAAAAATAATTTTCTAATTATTTTTAATTAAATTTTTAATTAAAAAACACTATTCACCCGAAAAAACTAATACTTGAATAATAATTAATGAAACCGTTATTTAACTAATTTATTGAATAACATTACTTAATCAAGGTGCCTAGATTATTTTAAAACTTTCTTTAAGTGAGATTACTAATCCATTTGGTCATATTACTAATCCTAATCATAAAATCACTATTCATAATTTACTATTCATCAAAAATCAAGTTGATCTTATTAGACTCTAAATTTCGTACTGAACATAATTGTAGAAGACCATTTTTCGAAAATCATTACACATTTTTAATTATTTAAGGTTTACACAACCATTTTTAAAATATCCTTTTTCTAAAATTCATCAAAAATATGCATACAATATTTATCCGGTCATTTGAAAATTCATAAACATCATCATAAGAAGAAATCCAAATTTTTATTTAAAAAAAAAGATTACACAAGGCAATTACGGTCTCGTTACATAACCCCTTATAATACCAGCATAGGACCTAAGAGTAAGGTGTGCTAGGGTGATAGAATTTTGGGGCGGCTCAGTCAACATTGCCCGAGTAGTAATTTCTATCAGTTTGAACTTCTCGCGAAGGCGATTCCGTTCTAGCTTCACATGATGAAGTTCGGCTTGGATTTGGTCCAGAGCAAAGCCCAATGGTGCTACCTCCTTCCCAATCTCTGTTAGATGGGATTCGATCGGCCCAAGGCTACTAGGTGAGTCCATCAAATCTTCTTTCTATAATAATTAACCAAGATTACTTAAATATAGAGACAATAATCAAAACATTTTGTTCACGGTGGTCATATTGACCGATGGTCATATAACACTCAAAAACCAATGGTCTCATTTTATTTATAATCATGTTTATCAAATAAAACATTTTTTTTGAGTATAAAAAATAACACATGAAATTAGGAAACAAGATTTATTCAAAATTTCGGGTCGTTACAATATTCAATACCAAAATACATAAAAGAGTATATGGTATTTATTTTCCTTTTAAAAACATTTCTGCTTGTTAAGGAAGCCAAAGATCAAATAATACTCGTGGTGGTAGAAAAGGTCGTTATCACCGCTTACGTTAAAAAGAAACATTTTTTTTGTCGTTTAGTAAAATGACTCGTAGGAAAAGATTACCTTTGAATGAAATGAAAATTCAAAGGTATTTATACACTGTATAAAATAAATTTGACAATAAAACAAAATATGCCTCAATGAAATGGGATTGAGACGAAGTCCCTTACCGCATGTTCGACTTGACCCGATCGTTCTTTAATCTCCTGAATAATAAACTAAAGTTAATTTACAATTGATTAAGAACCTTTTTCAAGTTTATTATTCCTTTTATATCACTTATTACCATGTTATAAACATTATGTAATCATTTAAGTTATTAATAGTTGTTTTGTCGATATTTGGTACTTGAGTAAAAATGAACACCTTATAATTACAAGTTATCCATGTCATCAACAATACATTATCTTCAGAATGATATTCATGATTTAGATATCATATAAATCATATATATCTAGTATATATATGTATTTATAAAAGTACATAACATTTGGAGATAAGAAATTAAATGCACCGTTCATGGAGACGGTAAGCCGTACGTACGCATGAGCGCTAATTTCATTTCTATTTCGTACTTTAATGGAATTAAAACATAATGATACCTAGGTATATTATAATTAAAGTATAATATCATATATAATACCATTAAATCTATCCTTTATACATCCCACATAAGGCATTAATGAGTCATATCACTTTGAGGGGGCAGTAGTCCGCACTTCCTCAAATGAAATTATCGCGTTTACCCACTATGGAAACCATAAAGGTATGATATAAATGAAAAATACAGAAGCATAAAGAAAAATATAAACATAATATATATCATATATAAATATAGTTCCATCGTAATGGCCACCATGAGAGGTGGTAGGAGATAATTGAACAATCATCGCTTCACAAGGTGTTAGTTTTCCATTCATAGAAACAGTATGTTCTTCACCCATTAGATAGAGATGTGTGTAAGTGAAGTTAGAATAATTCAAATAAAAAAATACTAGTATATTTAGGACACTAGTGTTGTTATAAAATAAATGAATAAAAATAGTTATGGGGTTGGATAAGTAAAATAAAACAAAAGAACTTAAGAGAAGATGTTACCTTTAAATCGGGTAACTCTCTTTGGTTTGAACCAAAAGGGTTTCTTAAAGTGATTTATGCCTAAGGTAAGGCTTCTAGGATGAAGAGAGGGATATTGGGAGCTTATTGGAGCAGAGTTTGTATGATACAAAGGCTTGAGAAGTGTGAGGAATGAGTTTGAAGTGATGTCTTTTTATAAGGGAGAGGATGGGCTCTTTAGGAAAGTTTGAAACAATTATTTTATTATAAACTCATCTTCTGTTTCAAAAGGTCAACTAATCATTAAAGTCGAATTTAAGATGACTCATGGTCGAAATAAAATCACCCAATAATAATTGGATAGGTTTTGGATATTTTTTTAATATTTATAATCTTATTTATTTAAATCATTTATTAATGAGGTAAATACTGCATCATTATTATGTCATAAATAATTTAATTTATTTGATGTACAAAAATTATAAAAAAATACCATGATGTAGGAACTATTTTTATATTTCAAATTAATATTTATAGTCTAAAAGATAACTTATATAACTCCATGTAAAAATTTATTTACTAAAAGATATTTGTTTATGTCATTTTTGTCTTTACTTTAAATTAATTAATATAAAGTATCATTATTACTCCCATGTAGCTCCATGGGGTCCAAAATTCGACCCATGTATGACCATGGTCGGATATGTATCAGAAAATAGTATTAGGACACATGTTAGGATAATTTAATATTATTATAATATTATATTTTACCCATATTTACTATATTTACCTTTTAATCATGGTAAATAAAATATTTACCGAAGTAAATATTTAAAATGTATAAAAATAAAAGTTACCTATTTAAAATATTTGAACCTAATGATTCCAAATATGGAATCCATTTTTCTAAATTAAAAACACATAAGTGGTACAAATTAATTTAAAATTAATTCCCGCTGTCAAAATAAAAAGCGTGTTTTTAAGAAATAATAACTATGAAAAGATTGACACGTGTTTATGTCCAATTTCAAAGTGAAATTAATTACAATATCCAAAATTAGATTAAATAGTAAAAATATATTCTAGTTACACTTTATAACCAATTAAAAAGATAATCTATCCATATAAATAAATTATATTAAAAGACACTTTTGAATTAAAATACAATATTTTTTACTATTCATTAAAAAAATGAACTTTATTAGAAAAATACCAAAAATTTACCCAAAGTGAATTTTGATATCTCAAATCTAAGGAAGAATTTTATTTTTTCAAATAGAACATATAAAAATGACCAAAACTTGATTTAAAGAGGGTTTGCTATCAAAAGGCGTTAAATCGACCCTTTAAAGAATATTAGAGTATTTATGCTTAGATTCATTCACATTTTAAGCCTCTACCTTTTATTAGATAAATGTAAAAACATTTTAAAAACATGTATAATCATATTTTAGTTAGTTATATTCATTCCTGCCAATAAAATGTCTAGGCATTAACTACCATTTAAAATAATAATATTATATTATTAGTGTGCAATGTTAGATTTCAAAGAAACCCACTGTTACGTATTGGGTACGACATCGAACATAGAATCCCATTTAAAGTAAAATTAATATTTAATTAAAAAATATTAATAAAAATTCAAATTTATTATTCTTTATTTACTTGGGATGTTACAGAATATCCCATGGATTTTTATGGTCATTTTTTCCATTTTAAAATTAATGTTAACCTCTTCCATGGAATTGTGGATTCTTGAACTTTAATTTTATCCTTTGACCTCAAATAAATCATTATGAGATTTATTAACTTTCTTTTACCATATAAGGAATTAATCTAAAAATATCTATGAACCATGCTTGAAAAAACCACTACATTTTGAGAATAAATAACCCCAATACCAAGACATATAATAAAACTGGAATTTCAGATGCCATCATGCATAATACATCAACAAATAATCGAATCCACACCAAATTAATAGAGGAATACTAATTAATAGAATAAACCCTAACTCAAATGGTAAGTTTGAAACTTAATACAAAAATACATGACCATTATCCTCTAAACATCCTCCATGATCCGATCAAACACTTCTAAGACACCTAAGAAAGAATTTACAAGACATTAGGACTTCTAGAAAACTATAAAACTATATATCTATTTATAGTTCATGAAATATTAATACTTTTCCATGGAAATAAGAAACTCTCAAATATCATGGGGATATTTATCTTTAGTGTCAAACCAAACTGTTGCATACCTTCTGAACCTAGTTAAAGATTTTGTTTTTATTATGAGGATTTTTAGTAAGCAATCTCACTTTCATAGACTATGTTGATTATCTACATTTGATGTTATTATTTTATTTTTATGTTTTTATGGTTCTTCATGTTTTAATGGGTTGTATTATGATGTTATTTCTCACAGAATTGATTCATACTCTCTTAATGTTAGGAGATTCTATCCCTCTCATTTTTTTGATAAAAACCATTTCTGATTGAATAATTATTTAGGATTATATGTATAGAATAAATTCATAAATTATTTTTTATATTTGATATATAGTTTACTAATATATTCATATCAATTATAAGTTTTTTAAAATTAGTAAAAATGAAAATTATACTAGCATTTTATCTATGAACCAAAGGAGAAATGCATTGAGTAAATTTCTAATAAAATTGTGCAAGGGGTTCTTTGTTATGATTTTATATAATTTCTATTTGATGAATTACATGTTTTTGTTGATGTTATAAAATATTCAATGTCATTTAAAAGGGTAGTATTGAAAATTTAAGGATGTCTGTCCTAGGTAAAATTGTTTTACTTGAGCATAAATAAGAAAGATGGAAGTGCAGTAAAAGAACAGACACAACAATATATTGTAAGTTTGACTTTGTTAATTTAAAATTTCAATATCTATTTTATAAATAAATAGTTCATTTATATTTGTGAAAACGTGCTTTAGAGCCCCTTCATGATTATTAAGATGAAAAATTTATATTAAATGATCATTTTCATAAGATATTCGGAGATTAACACCATGGGAGAGTACACTGTTGACTGAGAAAGAGTAATATTTCTACTAGATATTGGCCCACTTCAGGTAATAGTTCTGGTAGCACTAAGTTGGAAGTGGATCATGTAGAGGTAGAAAAGGCTCATATATAAGCAGTAAAGGCCAAAAAATAGCCATGAAGAAGCGTGAATAGAGTCAATATAACAATGATAAATTTATGAAAGTTATAGAAGTATTATGTCCATCAATTCTACTAGATACCACCACAATTTTTGATTCATGTATTTTTATTATGTGTTAATTATATGATGCACTGACTGATGGTGATGATGGTTCTAGTCATGGTTAGGATGATGACCTTCCTAGAGATAATGGTGACAACTACGATGATGGTGATAGTGACAGTGATAATGATAGTGATGGTGATAATGATGGAGATGACAATGATGATGATAATGAGGATGATTATAGTGATAATGATGTTGATGATGGTGAAAAGTATGTTGGTGATGACAATGGTTGTGATGAGGGAAAAATTGATCCTCTACATTAATGAATGATATTTCTGACACATGATGTTTTATGAATGAATGTGATTACATATATGTGCAATTTTAAAAGTGTATTGTAACTGGTTAAATTCATCAATTTGTTTCTCGGTTTTTCTATACTAGATTCTAGTTGTTTTGGGGGTGTGGGTGTTGGTTTTTGGGGGTGTGTGATGGTTTTGGGCCATTATGGCTATTGCTTCTAGATGCATATGTCAAGGAGGGATATACCAACAATTCAAAAAACCATTGGTACATACCTATACCAACGGTTTCATGAAACCATTGGTATAGGGTGTGTAATTCTATCTACCTATACCAATGGTTTTATTAAATCATTTATATAGGAAAAATCTAGAATTATTATACAAAAAGTTTTATGAAAATAATTGGTATAGAGATATACCCACACCTCAACAACCAATGTTTTAGGGAACCATTGGTATAGCCTATATCAATAGTTCTAGAGGCTATAACAATAGTTTAGAACCATTGGTATAGGTTCCATTTCCATTAGTGTCTGGTCAGGATAAGGGATATGGTAACCTAGTGTAGGATTGGTAATATTAGTGAGAGGTAACATCACAGGGGAGTCAGGTTGGATCTTAGGGTATAGGGGTGAGTTAGACACATGCTATAAAATCAACTCCTACCAGTCTGGATGTAGGAACTTCCACTATCAGAGGTAAGATTCT
This sequence comes from Viscum album, assembly GCA_963277665.1. Classification (NCBI taxonomy): domain Eukaryota; kingdom Viridiplantae; phylum Streptophyta; class Magnoliopsida; order Santalales; family Viscaceae; genus Viscum; species Viscum album. The sequence continues at coordinate 507,826,771 of OY728142.1, read as the reverse complement.
TGTGTCATTTACCCTTGAAAACATTTTTTTTGATACACGGGCATCACATTACTTTATATCCTCTCTTTATACCAATGTATTGGGTTTTTATGTGGAAATATTGGATGGTTATATGACCATCGATATGCCATTAGGGGTGTGATTAGAGGGTATCAGACGCAGTAAGAAGTTTTCTCTCAAAATTAGTGGTTATGGTTTCCTTTGAGAGCTGTTTGTGCTAGAAATGGAATGATTCAATTTGATTATAGGTATGGATTGGATATTTTTTTACTTGGATCACATCGACTATTATCATAGGAGAGTCACTTTAATATCTCCAAAAGGGGACAACTATATTTATTGTGGTGAATGGGATCTTTAACCTGGTCATACAGAACTAATTTTGGGCAGATTGGATTTTCCCATGGCCCAGATATCAAGATTTATTATAGATGATTAAGAGTTGTAGCTGAGTAATTTTCCTCTAGTAGTGGACCACTTTCTGGATATACTTCCTGAATAGTTCTCTATCATACCACATAAGTGGGAGATCGAGTTCAATATTGAGTTAGTGTTAGGATCTAAACATTCTTTTATCCCATATTATAGGATGGCACCGGTGGAGCTTCGAGAGTTGAAAGTGTAGTTGTAAGATATATAATATAAGAGATTCATACAACCTAGTACTTAACCATGTGGTTCTACTATGATTTTTTCCAATAATGATGATGAGACTTTGAATTTATGTGTGGATTATTGAAGGATAAACTAGATGATAGCCAAGAACTAGTATCCCCTTATACACATTGACAACCTATTTGATCAGTTGAGAGGTGCTTAAATTTTCTCTAAGTTTAAATTGAGGTTAGAGTATCATTAGTTGAAGGTGAGACCATCTAGCATACCCCATACTTGTCTTAAGAGTAGTTAGGCCTATAAAATTTCATGGTAATGTCATTTAGTATGATGAATACCATGAAGATATTCACGACCTTAATGAATTAGATATTCCATCTGTTTCTGGATCAGTTTATGGTGGTTTTTGTTGACGACATCTTTATTTACTCCCAGTCTAGAGATTATCATTCCAAACACCATGAAATTTTCCTGAGTATTCTATTAGAGCATTAAAAATACACCAATCTATCTAAATATCACTTATGAATTGAAAAATCCACTTCTCAGGTCATGTTATCTCAAAGTATATAGAGTCAGCGGACTCAAAGAAGGTGGAAGTCATGGTATCTTGGGAACAACTCAATAATGAATTTAATATTCATAGCTATTTGGGTTTAGTAGGCTACTACCATAATTGCATCCAATATTTCACTCACCTAGTAGCTTCAATGTCTAAGAAGACTAAGAAAGGGATGAAGTTTTTTTGGTCTGATGTTTATGAGGAGTCTTTCTAGGAATTGAAGAGTAGGTTAACCTCAACACCGATCCTCACCTTACCTAAGTCAGGTGAAGAGTATATCATGTTTTGTGATGCATTAGGAGTCAGTCTTGGATAGTTCTGATGTAGGAGGATTGAGTGGTTGTGTATGGCTCCAAACAATTGAGATCATGTGAGCAGAATTATCCTACTCATGATCTGGATTTTGCTGTGGTGGGACACAACCTGAGATTCTCACAACATTATCTATTATAGTAGAAGTTTGGGGGTTTAAATGGATCACAAGAGACTAAATTATATATTTTTGTAGAAGAAATTGAACCTTCAGTAGAGTCGGTGGGTCAAGTATCTACATTATTTCAACTTTGAGTTGACATGAGCTCCAAGAAAGGGAAATGTCATTTATAATTCTTTGAGTAGGAAGACATTGTCATAGGTAGTGCATGAATCTTTTGATGAGTGGTGGTTGATAATTATATTTATAGATATACATATGGATGTTTAGGAGTCCCAGGGGTGTGAGACTATGGAATAAATATCTTATGCTCCAAGATCAGATCAAGGGAAGACAATTATCTAATTTAGAGGTCTTATACCTAAGGGATAACATATATCATGGGGAGGCACCATCATGTTGGTCTCTTGGAAACAATGAGGTTATTCATTTTCATGGTTGTTTCTGGGCACCTATGTGTTTTAATAATGAACTGATGATGGAACTCCATGCTTCCAAATGGGAGGTATATCTTGGAATAATAAAGACGTATCACAATCTCCATCAAAAATACTGGTAGTCAGGGATTAAGAAAGAGATATCAGGATTTGTGGCATGATGCTTCACCTATCATTAGGTGAAGAATGAGTATCAGAGGCCTATTGGTTTACTAAAACCTTTATCCATTTTGGAATGTAAGTGGGGGTGATATAACCACATACCTTGAGATAGGATTACCTAGGACACCTTGAAAAAATGTTGCAGTATGGGTGATCATGGATCGATTGATGAAGGTAGCCCACTTCTTACCTATTAGGGTAACCTTCACCATCGATGATCTGAGTAATATTTATGTATAAAAGATAGTTTAATTAAATGGTGTTACAAGGAGTATCATTTATGATCTAGATCCTTGTTTCATGCCATGTTTTTGGAATTGCCTCCATAAGGCACTAGGATTATAGGTTCTTTTGAGCATAGCCTACCATCCTTAGACTAATAACTAATCTGAGCATACAATTCAAATTATATAGAAAATTTTATGATAATGTGTTCCAGACTTTAGTGGTTCTTGGGAGAAACATCCAACAATTGTGGAGTTATCTTACAATAATAGATTCTAGACATTAATCTAAATGACTCCTTTTGAGGATATATGTAAAAGTATTTTTCATTAACCTTTGTACTAGTTAGAGGTAGGAAATTCAGTTCTCATTAGGCCTAGTCTCATAAAGGATATATATGAGCAGGTTCAATTAATAAGGAAGTGGTTGGTAACCACATATATCTAACATAAATCTCATGTCGACCAATAGATATGACCTTTTGAGTTCGAGGTTGGTCATGAGGCTTTTATTTTGGTGTCACCTAGGTTGGGGAAACACCGTATTTGGAAGTAGGGAAAGCTAGAACCCAGGTTCATTAGGTCATTTGAGGTAGTAGAGGGGGTCGGTCCAGTGGAATACCAATTGGATATTCCACAACACTATAGTTCCATGCGTGATGTGTTTCATGTGTCACAACTTCAGAGATATCACCTTGACCCTTCTCATGTGATAGATGTTGATGATTTTGAGATTGATATTAATTCATCCTTTAAGGATCATTTGATCTATATCATAGACCATAGTGAGAAGAATATCCAAGGGAAGACCATTCCCCTAGTGTGAGTGTAACATGGGCGAGTTCAGGAGGATACTTGAGAGAGGTATTAAGATATGCGAATGCAGTGGCCCAACTTTTTCATCAATACCTCTAATTGATTCTTGGGAGCACAACTTGAGGATGAGCTTATATATGGTGGGGAGTATAGTGAACCAACCTGAACTGACCTAACACGTCACCCAAGACCATTCCACCACAAGGAATGAGGGGTGTTACTGATCACCACAAGATGGAAACTAGTACTAGGGTCTTAGAATATAATCTCCAATAACGATTTGACCCTTAATAAAGAACCAAATCAGTGACACCATAATAAAATTAGAGTAAGAAGTATACATAAATGGTATCAACTAGACACCGAATAAAATAAAACAATATAACATACCCAAGTACAAGGTACATAAATAAATAAACATCAAATCCTAATAAGCATGAAGTCTATATACAAGTTGATACATAACCATATTAATGAAAAAACACAAAAAAAAGCTCCTCTTGAGCTAAACCCCATGAGACCATGTCTCCTTTGATATAACAATCCCTGGAATGTGGTAATCAAGAAGAACCATAAAAACTAAACACAGTTCCCTTGACCTTACATGTCTCCTACAAATCAAAGTCTACATGTGCCCAAAATCATAGGTAGGGTGAGAGGAAAAAATCCCAGTAGGATACCACCATGAATATATTTAAGACTTTTAGACCATGAAAACTAATAAATCTATTTTAAAAACTCGTTTATCAAAACTAATACACTTTTAAAATATTCTACTTGAAATAATTCCTTTAAAATACCTTTGATTTTTTTCTTTTAAACAAAACATGTTTCCAAAAAGTTTCACAGCATGTATCAAACAAAGAAATAAATTCCACCCAACAAAAAATGATCCACACACCCAAATAAGGGATAAATATGAGCATAATTAAAAACATCATTACATAACCAAGTAATGGGAAGTGGGCACAAAAACAAGAAATGTCACTTTTAACAAAAATATTTTTAAAATAAACACATGGGGATAACATCATTTCATAATAAAATAATGATAAAGAGGGAAAAGATTACATGGCATAACATGACCACACATGTCACTAAAAACATAAAATAAGAATATAAAATGAACCGAGCATAAGTAATGTACACCATGTGAACTAACCATATATTCCTAGTGTGACTTAGTATAAGCAAAGTTTTCTAGATGGCTAAATAAGTATAAAAAAATTGGAAGATCTCATGGCTTTCCTCGAGCCCAACTCCTAAGAGCTCCCTTGATCTCTTGGTTAATATAATGGAAGCTCTCTTAGTCTTCCACCCCAAAGTCTCTCTCACTCCCTTGGATATATATATTTAATCTCTCCCAATATTCCTCCCAAAAGTCTCTCTTGGTCCCTTGGAAAACATACCCTAGATAGTGCATGAAATATGATAGATTCCAAATGGCTAAGTCATCATATGCACACCTAAGGTTTCCCATGTGCTATTCAATGCCAAACACACAACCATTCACAACAAGTGTCATACATAAAATCTATTTTGAAAAGTAACATTACTCATTTTAAAATAACACCTTCCACAAGGTAAAACATTACTATTTCAAAATATAAAGCCTTCCTCAAGGAAAAACATGCCCTTTCAAGATACAATACCATCCTCAAGAAAAACCCCCTTTTCAAAACCTCACTTTCATATACCATTGATTCCCATAAAAAGTCAAGCATCCAACACCATGTAATACCTATTTTAAAACCCTTTCAAAAATCCATTTGAATTCACTAAACCTCTTTGAGCCATTTTAACAAACATAAGGAGTTCACTAGCACCGAATCTATTTGAAAACCCATTTTAAAGCATCAAATTTTCTACATAAATCATGCATCACATAAAAAATAGATAAAAAACAATTAATAAATCAATTTAAAGGCAATTTGATAAACCAAAAACCAAATGAAACTATGAATCAAATGTTATCCATGGAAAAAAACTTAAATAGAGACATCTACCTTGCCATTATTCTAAAACTTTTCACCTTCAACAAAAACCACTATATTTGATGAAGAGGGGTACTCACACACCCAATATATAAAGAAACAAACCAAAACCCCATAAAAAACCCTATAATCATCCATAGGTAATTCTAGGGTTTAACTCTTTTAATAAAGAGTAATAATAAAGGTATAATAGGGGAAGAGGAAGATAAATCAAGAAGAAAAGGGATTTCCAAAATCCAATCCACAAATGAATCAAGGAGAAATCCACCAAGGAGAAAGGGGAGAATATCCATGACCAAGGGGAGAGGGATAAACATGCGTGGGAGGATAAATGGGGCTAAGGGGATTTAAACTTGAAAAAGGAAAATGGGAAATTTCCAATTTTTTAATGACATAGAAAACTCACAAAATTTGGTCACATGGTTAGGAAAACCATATTCCAACCATGTGAGAGTCAATTTATCCCCAAATAAAAAGTTTAATAGTAACTACATAAGCTCACATGGTTTGAAAAACAATGATAAAGCTATGAAAAATGACACTGACCCCTAACCATCACCCTCACATGGTTAGCTACGCAGTTAGACAAACCGTTCACCAACCATGCACTCAGTGAGTGTCAAAAATCTCCCTACTATGACACTTTATAACCCTATAAATTTCTAGTTAAGATGAAAAAAAATTAATGAGTCAAAAACTACACCTCATGGAACATAGTGAGTTATACTTTCACCAAAATAGATGATCATAGGAAGAAACTTGACACACATCGGTCATGAGGTTAAGAAAAAGATTTTTATTTTCCCCCTAAGGGTGTAGTAGTAGTAGTGACCAAAGTTGCCTATATAGAGTACTATTTTAATCAAGTTATCACAAGTTAAAAAATTAGATAAAAGAATAGGATTTCAATGACTAGTAATAAAATAAACTTGGTTTGTGAAATTCTTATGAGAGGAAAGTGACTGGGTTTAGGCTTTGCTTCTCTTCTATAATGATATCACAATCCTTTAAAATTGAGTATTTTTTCTTTATTAATTGGTTTAATGAATGGATTAATAATCATTTCTACCTTTTCACCCTTGATTAAGGTTAATATAAAATGAAAATAATCCACACAATTTCTTTGGTTGGACTATTATCCTTCTAATGTGTGAAAGTCATAGTGGGTCTCCTTTATATCACCTAGGTAATACCAAACTAGGTATTGAGTATCCCAAGTGTCCAAATTAGTCCACTATTTCTTCCACACATGTTTAGTGATCACCAAAAACTTCCCCACTTGACCCTAAATCACCCAATTGGTGTGATCCAAAACCAAAAAGAGGGAGAAAAAATTTCTTAATCAAGGAAATTTAAAATATTCAAATTTAAAATAAAAATTCAACTGTATCCCATTAAAATTATTAAATCATGAATTTAAAACCATTTAAAAAAATAAAAAGAGATAAAATAATTTGATAAAAACTAGGTCTCAAGCATCACATGTGGTCACATCTCCTTCACCCAACCACAAAAAGGTTCTACCCCTCCATTAAAAGGGAAATAATGGAAGTATAAGGGATAAAATACATAATAAAAGATAAGAAAAATAGAAGTAGTAAAAATAGAGCATCCAATAGCATTCCACTCTCAATAATCCGATTATTCCATTATTATATAGTGGCACAACTTCTATATATTTACAATTGGTGAATATATATTTTTAAATATATTTTGTGTTGAATTTTCTCAATTCTCGAGTGTTTCCAAATTCCAATGCTAAGATGAAATTCCATAGCGATGGTAAAAATATCTACCATTATGAATCTACCATTTTCCATTTACCATTGTTTATCTAATTTTTGTTTATGATTCATTGTTCTAAGGATCCATCATCAGTTCCATGATCTATTAGTGTGGATCATCTACTGTTGGTCCTTCAAATCATCTATTTCATTAATCTTCTACGGTGCATTCACAAAGAATCTATTACCTCAACCTTCTATATAGTGGTTCATCATCTGGTGGGTTGTTCATGGGGTGAATCTTCCATATCTACTATTACTTCAATGGTAGATCACATCTACTATTTTCCCAATGGTAGATCACATCTACCATTAGCAGTAGAGCACAACAACATCTTCCTAACGATGGTGGTATGTCCTGTATGAGGCACAACTCTTCACTTTAGTGTTGATATGTACACAACATACCTCCTAAAGCAATTTAGCCTCCTCCTTGGTAAAATTAATAGTAGTAGGTTATTCTTCCAGATCTACTATTGCTTCAATTATAGATCATATCTACCATTACACTAAAGGTGGATCACATCTATTGTTGGAACAATGGTAGATCATGCATCTTCAAAATCCCATTGTGAAATCAAGAAAAAAACACAGAGGGTGCACACCACACAAGATCCTCCTTCATTTTTCATGTAATTTCATTTCTCAATGCCAGGTTTCATCATAATTCTTGATAGGTGTAGTAGTGGTGAGGCAAGGTGGAAATGACACAATATTATTCATTAATACCTTAGCCTTCATAGTGCCCGGAGGGAGTTGATCATATTTTAAAGGGGATTCATGGTGATTTTAAAGAGTCCCAAATACGATTAGTGGTGTTTTAGGGATTCTTCATTAACAAATAAAACAAGCTCGAGGTTTTCAGATGACTTCCATGGTGGTTCTCTAGTGAGTGGTGCAGTGGTCCAATGAAAATAACCTTATCTAGGTCATCCACATGATAGTGGATACAGTATTCATAGACGAGGTCATTTGAGGCCCTAGATGGGATCCATGGTGGACCAGGGTTTTGGGGGTGTAAGTAGAGTCAAGCTGTAGATCCTCCTTCATCTTACCTTCACAATATCTAGATGAAGCATTGATATGGTCATCATGGAGTCTTGAACAAGCTCCAGAGATGATCCATGGCATTATATTTTGACACACACTAGTTGTGTGGTGTGGAAAAACCTATTTATTTTCCCTCTAAGTGTGTAGTAGTAGTATAGAGAAAGGTTTTATCCATAGAGTAGTGTTTTAATAAAGTTTTCACAAGTAAAAAAATTAAATAAAATAATAGGATTTCAATGACTAGGAAGTGAAGAAACTTGGTTTTTTAAATTAAGATGAGAAAAAAGTGATTGGGTTTAGTCTTTTATTCCCATATATAATGCTACCATGATCCTATAAAATTAAATCTTTTTTCTTTATTAATCGGTTTAATGAATTTATTAAAAATTATTTCTCCTTTTTACCCTTGATTAAGGTTGATATAAAAAGAAAATAATCAACACAATTTACTTGGTTAGAATATTCTCCTTACAATGTGTGAAAGTCATAGCGTATCTCCTTTAGATCACCTATAAAATACTAAATTAGGTATTGAGAATCCCAAGTGTCCAAATTAGTCCACTATTTCTTCCGCACGTGTTTATTGATCACCAAACACTTATCCACTTCAACCTAAATCATCCAATCAGTGTGATCCAAGACCAAGAAGAGGGAGAAAAAATTTATTAATCAAGGAAATTTAAATTATTCATATTTTAAATACAAAAACAATCACATCTCATTAAAATTATGAAATCATTAATTGAAAACCATTTAATAAACAAAAATAGATAAAATAATTTGATAAAAAACAGGAATCAAGCATCACATGTGGTCACCTCCCCTTCACCCAACCACAAAAGGTTTTACCCCTCTATTAAAAGGGTAAGAAAAAAGGTAGAAGGGGTAGAAGGAATAATAAAATCTAAGAAAAATAAAAGAAGTAAAAAAAAGAGCATCCAGCAGTAGTCTACTCTCAACCCTCCGATTCTTACAATCATCTCCAATGGCACAACTTCCTTGTATTTATAGAGGGAGGTAACCTCTTTATCTCACTCATTTGTATATTTATATATCTTCACAATCATAGAATATATATTTTTAAAGATATTATGAATTGAATCTGATCAATTACCCAGTGTTTCCAAATTCCAGTGTTGAGATGAAATTCTATAGTGATGGTAGAAATATCTACCATTAGGCATCTACTATTGTGCATATACCATTTTCCATATACCATTGGTTTTTGATTCATCGTTCCAAGGATCCACCATCAATTACACGATCTATCAGTGTGTCTCATCTACTATTGGTCCTTCAAACCATCCATTTCATCAATCTTTCATGGTGCATTAGTAAAGACTCCATTTCTTCAGCCTTCTCAATAGTGGTTTATTAGCCGGTGGGTCGTGTATGGGGTGAATAATCCAGATATACCATTTTATTCAATAGTATATCACATCTACCTCTGGCCTAATGGTATATCACATATTTTATTCGATCATGACAACATCTCCTTAACAATGATGGAATTTCTTGTATGGGAAAAAACTATTCACTTTGGTGCTGATATGTACTTAGCATACCTCCTCAAGAAATCCTACCTCCTCCTTGGTGAAAAAAATTATAGAAGGTGATTCATCCATATATACTGTTGCTTCAATGATAGATCATATCTACCATTACACCAAAGTTAGATCAGATATACCATTTCACCAATGATAGATCACATCTACCATTGTACTAATGGTAGATCACATTTACTGTTGGAACAATGGTGGATCAAGTGTCATAAAAATTCCACCGTGGAATTGATTAAAGAACATAGAGTGTGTGAACTATGAAAGATCCTCCTTCATTTTTCATAAAATTGTATATCTCGATGCCTGTTTCATCCTAGTTCTTGGCATGTACGGTAGTGGTGAGGCATAGTGGCAGTGGTTCAACAGTCTTTATCAAGCTCTCTGACCTTCAAAATGGTCTAAGGAAGTTAGTCATATTCAAAAGGGGTTTCATGGTGATTGTAAATAGTCTTAAAGATGATCAGTGTTGTTCCCGGGCTTCAGCATGAATAAATGACATGAGCTCAAGGTTTTTAGACAACGACCATAGTGGTTATCTGGTGAGTGGTATGGTGGTCCAATGAAAATAACCTCATCTGATCATCCATGTGACAGTAGATTCAGTCTTCATAGTTGACATCGCCCAAGGCCCCATATGGCATCCATGGTGAAACAGGGCTTCAAGTGTAAATAGAGGCAAATAGTAGCTCCTCCTTCACCAGGCCTTCACAGTGGCCAAATGAAGCATCAGGATGGTCATCATGGAGGCTAAAACAAGCTACTAAGATAATCCATGGAATTGGAAGGCCTTAGTAGTGGGAAAGAGCTTTCATTTGAGTTTCCAGATAGTTTACTATGGTGGTTCCTACTTGGGCTATAAATGAGCTCGAGTACTCGTGAGCTACTCAGGCTCGACACGATAGATACTCGCACTCGACTTGATTTTTTTTCAAGTTGAGCTTGAGATTGAGCTACTCGAGTACTAACTCGAGTCAAGTTGGAGTATTATAACAACGCAATCAAGTAGATCAAAATCCTAATCGAGTATCTAATTTTTAATAAATTATTTTTATTCAATATATATGTATTTAATTTCGATCTTGAGCTTTCAATCTCAAGTAAAAATTAAAGTACGAGCTCAAATTTGAGCTATAATTTGTAATTAAAATTTTGAAAAAGTATCCTAATCAAACTGAGTCAAGCCTAATTGATTGCTCGATCAATACCAAGTTGAACTTGAGCTCTATCTCGATCTAGGAATTCAATAATCCGTCGAGCACCGAATTCAAGTACCAAGATTGAGCTCGAGTACTAAGATACCGGAATCGACTCGACTCGATTACACCCCTAGTTCCTAAAATAATTGGTGGTAGCCATCATGTGTTGGGTGGAATAGGTGGCAAGTAGATGATAGAGCGGGGGTGCTCGAGTGTAAGGGATTTGAGTAGCACGGTATGGAGTCATATGATTTAAAAAATGAACAGTACCCAGAGAAGCCATCCCACATCAAAAAAAAAGCTGGCACTCTGCACTTGTATAAGTAAAAAGTCATGGTTCCACAGTGGCAATGAAGTCAGATGGAGGTCGGAGGACCCTCACTTATTACTGTGAACCGCCCCATCTCAGTGAGACTCTCCTCCCATCATCATGTGGTCTTGACCACCACACACTGATTCTCACATGACCCTCATCCCAGCTATGCACCACGAGTTCATGCATCTTTTCCTCTCGAGCAGACCCTCCTAGTGGGATGCATGGCCAGCTAGGCCCTCTTGGGCTTGGCTAAGTGGTGTGCGGACTACTAGTTGAAGGCTAGCCTTTAGTTGGCATATTTTCTTAACACCTAAAAAATTCATAAACACATAGTAAATTCTTGAAGAATATAATAATTAAATTCCGAAATTCAAAATAAAATATTCTCATTCATTTTATACCGATTTTAATTCTTAATTTGTAATTTTTAATTTTTTAATAAAACAATGTATTATAAGGGAATATCCATTGAAATTATTAAAAAAAAACATTATAAAACACTTAGAATTATGCATGAAAAGTGAGTGTGTCAAATAGCCCCACACTTAAAACATTATTATCCTCAAGAATTAAATCTCAACATTAAATTCAAGAGGTCACCAATTCTACAAATACTCAAATTTCAATGTAATAAAATAAAAAAATTATCAATTTTAAATAAAACTTTCAAAAATAAACATAAAATATCAATTTAATTTCACACTTTTAAAAAGATTAATCAATACAATAATTTTACTTTTTCCCATTGAAAATGGTGGATCCTATCCTTTAATTCATTTAAGTTTTTCAATTAATTATTATTAAACATTCAAAATCATGATCTACCTCTCTTGAATCTTTTATCTCATCACTAATGATATAATTTAAGAAGATTTATACTCATATCATGAGAACATGTTCCTTATCCATAGGTTTGCAAAGGAACTAATTTCTACGCTTTATAAAGACAAAAGGCACATAAAATCATGAGCACTTTGAAATAAAATTTTAAATTAATCTGAGGCTTAAGGCTGGTAGTATTTAATATTTAAAAAATTAAGGCTCAAGGAGGAGGTTTCTCTCTAAAGTAAAGTGAATGATATTCAAAATTAATTATAATGAAATTCTCCCCTTCAAATTGTGAAAACTCCCACTTTATATGCTCAAAGAAAGGTCATGATAAAAATAAAGAATAAAGAATGATGTTTGAACCCTATTGATTTTTTTCTACTTTTTATTCCAAATTCAAACTTGGAATCCATTACCTAACCACATATGATCAAAATCATCAGTCTGGTATTGGTGATTTTTGATTCTCCTAAGTCAAAACCCATGTTTTCTCTTTTTTTCATTCATTTTTTCATTAAATAGGGAAAAACAATAAATCATAATGAATTAATTAATAACCCTTTCCCAATACCCAAGATAACACCCCCACACTTTCCCCTTATAATGTAAACCATTCATTCCACCATGACTCCTTTTACCCCCACACTTAAACTTTAAAATACCATGAAAATACTAAGAGTAGGGTAGGAATGGATAAAAATTTCTTGAAATATGGCTCATCTATAATAAGGACATTCATAGTCTCTATGGGTTAAATAAGGATAAATGTATAAGGTGGTATTAAGGATAAGAGTTTATCAAAAGACACCTTAATCATTTTAAATGTGTTTTTTCATAGTTAGTAGCTTTGACAAGTTTCAATGCAAGTTATAGTTGGTGACATGTCCAAAGATCACTCAAGAAATATTATCAAGATAAAATAAGAAATATTTGGTCTATAAATCCTCTTGGTAATGGAAATTATAACATTGTACAATCAATCAAGGCATGAATAATAATAAAAAATCAATTCACATGAATTTCAAAGCATGAAAAATGATAAGGAAATTTTATTTACATGAATCAACTAATTCCCTTAAATCACAAGTCCCCATTTTAATATTAATGGTTCAATACAATCCTTCAAATATCTATTTTAATCATTTAATATAATTGTAATTGAAATCTAAAACATAGAATCATAGGGTTTCTAAGAAACTAACATATCCTAGATAAGTCAAGTAAAGTATAAATTCAAAATGCGAGCATGCAGTTTTCAGTTTGAAATAACTACCATAATTTCCAGTTTAAAACATATTTTTAGAAACATGTAGTAAGTTATAAACATAAAAAATGACAAAATTATCTCCCTATTCACATATAAATTTTTCTCTACTTTATGTTCAGTTTTTGGGGCTTCTTTTTGAATTCCTTCATGGTGATCCTATAAAACAGCTCATACCAATGTATGAAGCATTCCATTAAATCTCAAGAGATGAAGGAAAGTGGTAAATTTATCTTGAACTTATAAATATTAAAATCAATAAATCTAGGGTTTCCTCTCAGAAGTGCCTTTGGTTAATGTTGTTGGCTCAACCTAACATCATGGGAATAAATTAGTAGATAGGTTGGAAAAGTTTGATCTCATCCACTGATTATTAAGGTAGATTCCTATGGAACTTTTTTAGCATCTACCCATTAACAATGAATGGGGTTCCTTCTTGTTATCTACTAATCTGAATGACACAAAAGGGATAAAAATTAGTGAATATTAAAGGTCCTTCCCATATGGAACGAAAATTACATGGAATTAACTTTAGTATGGAACTATATAGTAGGACTTGGTCTCCATTTTGAAAGGTCTTTTGTTGGATTAGTTTTTCATGGGCCAATCTGGTTCTCTCTTTATAAATTTTTGAGTTTTCAAAATCCTCTATTCTAATTTCATCCAATTATTATAATTAGAGTTTTATCTCTTTCCCAACACTCACTAAATACAAATTCATCTATTTTATAGCCTAATATTCTTGGTTCTTTAACTCTATTGGCAGATGAAAACTCTTTCCATAAACCAAACTGTAGGGGATCATTCTTATAGGTGATTTTTATGTTGTCCAATATGACCATAAGGTGTATTCCATCCTTTGGATCCAATACTCTCAGTTTTATTTAACTGCTTTCTCTAAAATACATTTAATATCCTGGCTGGACACTTCATATTGGACATTTGTTTGGGGATGGTAAGGTGTAGATGTCTTGTGGTGTACCCCGTACTATTTAATCATAAAATCCATCTTTTTATTGAAAAAATGAGTCCCTTGGTCACTGATGATGGATCTTATTACTCCAAACCTAGAAAAGATATTATACCTTACAAAATCACATACAATTTTGGCATCATCAGTCTGGATGGTCTTAGATTCTACCCATTTAGAGACATAATGTACAACAAGTAAAATATAAGAATTTTCAAAAGACATGGGAAATGGTCCCATGAAATAAATTCCCCATAATTATAATATTTCACAATAAAATGATGGGTTTTTGTGGAATATCCTATATTTTCAAAATATTTTTATAATATTGACACTTTTGACATTTTTTATATTATTCATGAGCATATTTAAATAAGTTTGGGCAATAAATCCCAGATTCCAAGACTTTTATAGAAATTATTTGAGGTCTATAGTGGAATCCATAAGCAAATGTATGATAAAATTCAAATATAGATTCTATTTCACTTGCTGATAAGAACCTCCTTATAACTTGATCATTACAGATTTGCCACAGAAATGGATTTTCCAAAATATAGAATCTGGATTCATCCTTAAGTTTGTTCTTGTAATGATAGTTAAGGCGAGAATGTGTCTGAGATATGGCCAAATAATTTACTATATCGGAATACAATGGTACTTCACCTTCTACTATGTATAGTTTCTCTCTAGGTATGTGATCATTAAGTGGGTCTAGTTATGGAATTTATGTTTCAGCAGTGTTTGGAAGTCTGATGAGGTGATCTCCCACCCAATTTCAGCTCCCTTCTTATCATTGATCTTTAGGTTTAACTCTTGCAAGAGTACTATCCATATCACCAGCCTTGGTTTGATATTAGTTATCATCATCAAGTACTTAATTGATTCATGATTATAAAATACAACCACTTTATTTCCCAGTAAATAAGATCTAAATTTATCCAATGGAAATAAAACAGCAAGGAATTATTTTTTAGTAGTTGTGTAGTTGAGTAGAGTTATATCCATGATTCTTGAATCATATGTTATAACTTATGGTCTTATTGTTAATTCTTTGGTAGAGTAATACTCATACAACTTGGTTTGATGCATTATAAATCAAATCAAATGGTTTCTCCCAATCCAGGGGTTGCATAATTAGTGGGGTAATAAACTTTTCCTTCATCTCATCAAATGCCTCCCTAAAATTATCATTGAAAAAAAGACAGCTTATTTTCAAATTAATATTGAAATAGGAAGGGTGATCTTACTAAATTTCTTGATGAATCTTCTATAAAATCCCACATGGCCCAAAAATGATCTAATATGTCTCACATAGGTGGGATATGGTAAAGAATTGATTACGTAAACTTTATACTTATCCAACTCAATGTATTTTTATGAAATTATATGATCCAAAACTATCCCATTTTCAACCATAACGTGACACTTCAAAAAGTTAAAAATAAGAATTTTTTCTATATATGTTTTCAATTTTTTTAGGTTTCCTAAGAAATGATCAAAGGAGTTTCCAAAAATAGTAAATTCATCAAGAAATACCTCCAGGAAGTCCTCAATATGATCTAAGAAAATTCTTACCATGAACCAATGAAATATACTTGGAGCATTTCATAGTTCTAAAGACATCCTATTGTAAGAAAAGGTCTTGATAGGGCTGGTGGATGTTGTATTCTCTTAGTCTTATGGGGAAATTGGTGCCTAGAAATACCCAAAAAATATATCTAAGAAATAATAATGTTTTCTTCTGGATAACCTTTCTAGTATTTGGTTTATGAATGGGATGGGGAAGTGGTTTTTTCAGGTGACTTTATTCAGATTTATATAGTCAATTCACACCCTACAACTATTATGAACACTCATGGGGATTAATTCATTATTCTCATTTTCTAATATTATCAAACCAATTTTCTTGGGAACCACATGGATCAAGCTAACCCATTATGAGTTAGAAATTGGGAATATTATGTCATCTACCAATATTTTTTAATCTATTTTTTAACAAATTCTATAATTATGGGGTTAATTCTTCTTTGGGGTTGTCTAACAGGTCTGGAGTCCCCCTCTAGAAAAATTATATGGGAATAGACCATAGGTTTTATTATAGGGATATATCCAAGGATCCAACTAATGGAATTGATGATTTTATCAAAAGGTCAATTAAAATTTTCTATTGGTATTAGGATAGGTGGTTATCTATGATTACTAGAAATTTTTATCCTTCCATAAGATACACATATTTTAAGTCACATGGGAGGGGTTTTAATTCTATATTTGGGGTTTTATCTAAAGATGATATTTAATTCAAACTTCCTATTTCAGAATATTGAATCTCCTTAGAAAAGGGTGTCACATCAACTTCTTCTATAAAATTATCAAATAATTTAGATGTTATTTATTATTGATTAGAATTTCTAGATTTTTGAGTAGTTATTTATTCCTTGGTGTTTTCAAAAAAAGGTGATATCCTAAGGTTAAAAATTATCTAATAATACCTAAATCTTGAATGGGATTAATACATTCTTTGTGTAAAATTAAAAATAATGAATGATTTCTTGAAGGGTTCCTCTTAGATTCAATAACATTAAAGTACACTTTTTTGTATCCCAAATCCACAGTGAGGGTTCCTTTATATACATTAATGATCATATTGGCTGTCTTTAGGAATGGTCTTCCCAAAATAATGGGTTAATTACCTGATACTTTATATTCCTCCATGGTGATCACATAAAAATCTTATGGAAAAACAATTCCTTATACTATCACAAGAACATCTTCTAAAACTTCATCTGAAAAAATAGTGGATCTGTTTTCAAGTCGGACAACTACTCTTATGGGCTCCATATTACCTTTTTGAAAGATGAAAAGATTGATTTAGACATGAAATTAATGGAAGCACCAAGATCATGAAGTGCATCAGAAAATTTCAAAGAATCAATAGTGCAGGGAATAGAAAATGTCCCTATATCTTGATTTTTTTTGAGAAATAGTGGCGTGATCATGGTTAAGACACTCCATCCTAGGTTGATTATTTCATTCCCATCTATCCTATTTCTCTTGGTGCAAATATATTTGAGTAATTTAGTGTATTTTTTTAATTTTCCTAATGGATTCCAAGAGGGGTATGTTAATTTCATCCTTTTGAAATGTATCTTGGATCTATTTTTGAAGTCGATCTCCCTTAATTTTCTTGGATTCTATAAACCTAGAAGGGAATGGAAGGGGGATTCATTTATTATACCTTTCATTTATTTTCAATGGAGTCTTTGATCTTTCTTTCCCAAATCTTGTCCTGAGTTTTTCCTCTCTCTTTTGTCCTCTTGTCCAGGGCGAGTGGTTTCCTCTTCCATAATTTTTCCAAAATTTATAGAATTTCTAGACTCACCTTCATCTGGTTCAAATTGA
Organism: Viscum album; assembly: GCA_963277665.1. Classification (NCBI taxonomy): domain Eukaryota; kingdom Viridiplantae; phylum Streptophyta; class Magnoliopsida; order Santalales; family Viscaceae; genus Viscum; species Viscum album. The sequence goes on along the minus strand of OY728142.1, from coordinate 507,809,159 downwards.
GCTTACTTGGATTCTAGTGGCTGGATATCTTTTCCATTGCTTATGATGATCATTCTTACAATTTCATTTTGATTTGGGATTGTCTAAGTTAGGAGTTTTCCTGGGTTTTTGTATAGTATGTCCATAAGATTCTCAAATTTATTTGATAAATAATTCACTATATTTTTCAGCTTATAAATCTATGTTCCTTGCCTTAATTCGAATAATGTTGTAATAGATGATGGTTTTCTATAGGATTTTTATTAAAAAAGAGGTGGTTGATAGAATTTTTGTTGGTATTGTTTCTTGTATGGTTGTTGGAAAGGGGGTGTATTTTGGAATTGTTGCTAGAATAGGGGTCTATCCTGACTTTTTTGACCTCCAAATCCCTGTTGGGCTTTCCGTTATCTCCATGGTTGGTTCTGTTGAAACTGTCTTGGTAGGAATGTAGCTGCATAGCTCTCCATACCCAGTACCTTAGCATATTTATTAGTGATGTGGTGGGTTAATGAGCACAAACCACATACATGAGGTGGGGTAGGTGGTTCATTCACTTGTTTCATAGACATATTTCTTACTAGGATTGTTAATTCTTCAAGTTCGATTTAAATTAAGGGTGATGATTTAGAAGTTTTTACCTTATAGATACCTCTTGTGCTTATATATCTAGTGTTAGAGTTGGTGTCCTAAAACAAAATATTTTTATTTTTATTACATGGATATTTAATGTATTTAAATATTAAACATATTATTACATATTGTTTATTGTTCTGCATGACTATGATGTAATAATGTCCTAGAGTATTTGTTGCATCGATAAGGTCATGGAAGTTCCCCGTTATGATGAGAACCTTGAAATGCTATAACAATATTCTTAAATATAGTTATGTAGTTGGATGAAATACTATTATGGGACACATAGTATATAGACCGTCAGGTGAAATTACTCATAAGAAGATAAGACTTCATCTCATGAAGTTTGTACATAGTAATCTCCAAGATAGGAGATTATGAGAACAAACCTTCCAGTAGTAATTCTGCATGTTTTGGTGTCATCAAATATTCTTATCTGCAAGCATGTGTAATGACCCTTAGAATTTAATATTATCATTAATAATGTCATGACTCATTCACTTTGATTTACTGATGAAAACTGCCATGCAAACAGTTAGCAAGAAGTAGGGTTTGTTGGGTGCATCACGAGTGGCATGTTATTAATGGATAAGTCGATGAAGGATTTGTCCCTTCCATTTATGTAAGTTGATATCTCATACCTTTGATTGAAATAGATCCATCCCACAAAATTCCATGTCCATGGTGTAACAATGAGTTTATTTTAGGTAGTCAAATAATGACGTATCAAGCATAAATGTTGATGACACTATCATGAAACTAGCTCAATGAGATATTGGGACAAAAGGATTATATTACACAGTGATCCTTCATATGTAGATGTCGCAGTTGAAACTTTAAGTTATTTCTCTTGGGTTCCTTGACCCATTGCTAGAAAGTACTCTTGGACTTTAGGTAAGCCTGCCTAATGCCAATGAGAAAGAATCCTAGAGGGTCACACACTAAGTATTTCTGGTGGTCTCAGTTAAATTCTATTTGAATTTAATTACTAAATATTATTATCAAGATAGTGGTATAATTTTATTCAAGTTAAAATTATTGCATAAATTAAATAAATATTTATTCACCAGATTGTGGGTAAAATATATTTATTTATTTTATTGAAAATTTAATAAATATTTATTTAATAGTTTGTAAATAAAATATTTATTTAAGAGAATAATTTATTTATTTATTTATTCAGGTGTTCAATAAATAGAAGTAGAGTTTGAGCAAAACAAGGCTGATACGGTAGTAAAATAATTATTTGCAAGATGGTAAATAATTATTTAACTAGTTGGCATAGATTAAAATAATAATAACGCTGCTATTATTTTGTGACGTGAAATTTTATTTATAATTCCATTTTGCACAAGTTGATACACCATAAATAATGATGCGGTATTATTATTAAAAGCACAGGTTTTCTTTAAGGTTATGAATATATTTAATTGTTATTATGCAATTAAATATTGTAATTGAAGCCCCATGTCGATAAATAGACATGTACGTCTATTGTGTTATGTACCGAACTGCACGCCCAGTGAATTGAGAATTGTTGAGTTAAAAAATTTCTCTCTTAAATCCTCTTCCTGCCCCTCTCAATAACGAGAGATGTTATTCAAGGCCGAAGAAGAACCAATCAAGAACGGCCGACACAAGACACTCGTTTCACCATGCTAGCACCCAAAGAACGAGTGGTGTCGATCAGAGGACATTGGAGCATGTGTGGATCACCACTAGTGGTATTCTAGTTTTGATCCTCGCAAGCACAACGAGATAATTTAGAAGGGTCATTCCAAATGATCAACATCATCAATGAAGAAAATACCAAAGTTCCAGTTATTATTTTATTTATAAAATCATTTAAATTAATTATAAACATGATGTGAAAGATACTCTCTAAAGGTTTCGGGCCTCTTTCTTATTTATCTAAATATTTGATTCTATTCTATGGAGACTGACATTCATTATCGTATTGATACCAGAATAATCATTGATCATGGTAAAAATTAAAGTTGGGTTCCGTCCCAACCACTCTTCCACTGCGCCCAAAACCTACAAGTACTATTAGAGCAGTTACATAATAGTTTATAATTATTTAAATAATTTCTTGATGATTTATGGTTTAATAATTTAGTTTGTCAATTTAATATTAATCATTCTTATAATCTGGATTTTGAGATCTGTTCTCCCTCTTTTCGTTTCTTGCAGATTTCATAGAAACAAATAAATTTTTAATTAAAATTAAAATGGAGAACTCATTAGGAGGCTCCAATGATTTTTTATAGGTGACATGAAAGTACACTCCGTGTGTTCATACTTACACACCATGTTCTTCCATACACGCCATGTAATCCGGACTACACTTCATGTAGTCGTGTACAATGCAACGGGAGTAATTCAGAAATTACTCAAGTCGTGTGCATTTATTACACACGATGCAGTTAATTTTACATCGTGTGTTGACCAAGATAGATATGCACATAGATACCAGATTACATGCCATGTCACCCATTGGACACAACTTGTAGTCTCTTTGGGTCAGGGGCTAAACTGTGTATCCCATACACAGCTAAGCTAACTGGTAACTGTGTAATGCAGAGAGAACATGACATGTAGCCCACCGTACACCCCATGTACTCCAAAATTTCCAAAGTACGCCTCACACGCTGAGTCCTTAGGTGTGTACTTTGGGAAAGACGGTTAAGGTAATACACGATGCGTACTTTACCAAATTACACAAAGTTAAAACTTTAATGTTTGTGTAATGTTCAGAGTTGCTTATCATGTATAAATCGTACTATATGTTGTTACTCTATGCATTGAAGCATCATGTATTCTATATGTTATAAGAGTAAAATAGTATACGAATATAATACATGTTGGGTAGATTCAAATGAGTATTCACCAGCTTACCTCCAAGGTGTATCAACGATGAGAATCTCAAGGAAATTCAGAAAAGGATTAAGATAAAAGGATTGATTAATTAAAAATAATAATTAATCGATTCAAGAACTATTTATCTTAATAAGAATTATTAAATAATTTAATACTAGTTTTATTAAATATGTAACTAGTTTCATGTATGTGGGTGATAATTAGCTAGACCAAGACCTTTGTATGTGATTGGTTTCCTTTTAATTTATTTATTAAATTAATTGTTGGCCTGCAAGCCATCTCTCCTCATTAATATGTAGGGATTGCGTGCCCATGGTTTCTTTTATGTAAACCTCCTTTTTACCCCTCACCTACATGTGAGTTAAAAAAAATCATATGTAATGTATGGAACTCCCAAGCTAGTGGAGACGGTTCAAGCTGGAGCCGAGACAAAACTAATCCCAGGAGATACAGAGGTGGATAGGTGGAAAGCTGTAAACACAAACCCAAAAGGTTCAAGGTGTTTCTCTCCTAGTTTGAGATTAGTTTATAAATCGCTAGATAAAATAACCATTAGAAAATCTCATGATCATTTCCTTTGCTTTATTTTAATTTTGTCAGTTTCATGGTTTAACATTATTGATGTGCTGTCACGATCACATAATTAATGAATTAAACAAGCATGCAAGATGACACTAAAATAAACCAGTCTTATGCATAAATATTATCAAGACATGGTTAATCACTTAAGTAATATCCACTTAATATTAACAATCATGTGATAATGATAATATTAAATTCATGCATAAGAGATCAAAATCCCTCAAATAAAATATTAGGTCAGAACAAGCCTTCTATTACTTGATTAAGGGAAAAACTCAATAAAACTATGTGTTTGAACAACCCTTGTTGGGACACTTACTTTTATAAAGGAATACCTTGTGAAAGGTTTTGGGTTGACTTAAGTATATTAAATAAAGGGGAGTATCTCTTTCTAGACTTAGTGTAATATTGGAGGCAAGAGTTGAAGAAATCCAAAGTCAAGATTTTAGGATTGGGGAGTCCACTCAATAGATCAAGGAGCTGCAAGCCTACAGTTGGAAAAGTCCTGCCTATTTAAATACCTTCAAATAGGTTGACCAACCCTTATTGGGTTTATGTGAAGGGGAATATGGATACTTTACACTAGAATGTCATGGAAAATGGACATTTTGAGTTCAATGGTGTGGGCCATTGGGACCTGATAAAATAGTGAGAGACTTAATAAAATTAATTTATTATTTCTCATAAAATGTAATCAAGAAAGTAGTAATGATATGATCTTTTAAATTGTAGAATAAAATGAAAAACTCTTAAACCACACTATTACTATGATCAATTCTGGATAAATACATCATCATCACTGTCAATAACTTTCAAGAATGGTTTAGACGCCTTTGGGTTATTCTATGCCATGAACAGAAGTCTTACGTGTTAGAGTTAGCATTACCTGATCCGCCTACCCAAGAGGCGAGTGACGAAGAGTTCTTGGTCTATGAGAAACATATGAACGATGTGGCCGACATTCAATGTTTGATGCTATCATCAATGTCTAGTGATCTCATGAAGTCTCATGAAAACATGGATGATTATAGCATGATTGGGAACCTCCATGGTATTTACTAGGATAGAGCAATATAAGAATGGTTTTGAGATCTCTAAGGCACTCTTTCAGAGTAATCTTGGAGAGGGTGCCCTAGCTGGGCCTCACACAGTCAAGATCATTGGCTACATTGAGATCTTGGAGGTTCTAGGGTTTAAACTCCCTGAAGAACTGGGTACTGATCTCATTCTTGCATCACTCCCTCACAGATTCACCAGCTTTGTTGTTAATTTCAATATGAACAACATTGAGAAGTCTCTATCTGATCTTCTTATCCTCATTCTCCAAGTGGACAAAGATATGAAGCATAAAAATCCTTATATCCTTATGGTGAATAAGAGTAAAGGGAATACAAAGAGATTTAAGCCCAAATCTTATTCACGCCCTTCCAAGAAAAGGAAGATCAAAGGGGAGAGGAAAGGGAACAAGAAGCTGTTTGTTTCGCATGTTTCAGGAAGGGCCATTGGAAGAAGAACTACACCTAGCCTAAGAAGAAAGGGGAAGATTCAGGTTAATTTGTTATCAAATGTAATCTATCTATTTTTACAAATTGGGTATTAGATACAGATCATGGTGCTCATATATGTATCCAAATACAGGAACCAAGTAGATTCAAGAAGATTGACTAAGGGGAGGTAGATCTACGAGCATCCAACGGAGCCAGACTTACTGTTGTAGCTGTCGGGGACTACCACCTCATGTTGCCAACTGGGATGATATTGGTATTAAAGGGATGTTATTATGTGTCATCTGTTACTAAAAACAATATTTTTATATCCATATTAGATACATATGGATTTGTTTTCAAGTTTGTAAATGAATATTTCTTCTTTTACAAACATAACATTTGTTTTGGTAGGGCACATTTATACAAAGATCTTTATGTATTGGATTACACAGACAAAGTAATGTCAATAGATAAAAAATATACTTAACATGACTCATACACACCCAAATTTGTAATTAATTACTAGGTCATGTATATGAGAAATTCTTGAAAAATTTACCTCAAGATGGATATTTAGATTCTTTTGAACTAAAACCACTTGGTGTATGTCATGTATGTTTACAAGGAAAAATGACCAAAGCCCCATTTAGTGGGAAAAGTGAAAGGGATAAATAGATTCTTTAATTGGTTTATACCGATGTGTGTGGATCATTTCCAGTTGAAGCAAGGGGAGGGTACTCATACTTCATAACTTAAACTGATGATTTTAGTAGATATGGATATATCTACTTAATGAGGTATAAGTAAGGTTATTTTGATAAGTTCAAAGAATACAATAATGAAGTTGAGAACCATCTGGGTAAGAATATAAAATCCACTCAGATCGAGGTGGAGAATATCTTAATCAAGACTTTATTGATTACTTATGGGATTTTGGGATCATATCTCAACTCACTCCTCCTTACACGCCCCAGTGGAATGGTGTGAGCGAAAGGAGGAACCACACCTTGTTGGACATGGTGAGATAAATGACAAGTCATGCGAGTCTTCCATTATACTTTTGGGGATATACGTTAAAAACAACAACACACATACTAAACCAAGTTCCAACTAAATCAATAAATGGTATTCCATATGAGTTCTAGAGTGGAAAGAAATCCAAGTTATAAAATTTACATGTGTGGGGAAGAACTGTGTTTTTAAGGCCTCTTTAGGTAACAATTTTTCACCCCGAGGCACAAAGTGTACCTTTATAGGATACCCTAAGGAAACAAGGGGATATTACCTATAAAACCCCTCACGCAAAAAGTTTATATTGGAAATACACAACATATTACTTTATAGGGAGAACATCTCTAAAAGATATAGTAGGAGCGAGATAGAATTCGATGAAGTTGAGGCTCAAGGTACACAAGAGTTGGTACAAGAATAGATTCCACAAATCCCTGTGGAATAATGAACTATTCTAGGGACACAAGAACTGCGTAGGAGTACAAGAGAGGTTATAGAACTGGAATGGTATGGTTTTATAGTTACTAAGTATGGTGACTCATTATTAGTTGATAATAATGATCCTCTAACCTACAATAAATCAGTAAGTGGCATAGATATTTCCAAGTGGAAATAAGCCATGAATTTTGAAATGGATTCCATATACCAAAACCAAGTTTGGATTTTGATAGATCCTCCAGTTAATGTAAAACCTATTGGTTGAAAATGGGTATTCAAGAAGAAACTAGAAATGGAAGGACAAGTCAGTACCTATAAGGCACGACTGGTTGCAAAAGGGTTCAAGCAGCTTCAAGGCATTGACTACGATGAAACCTTTTTCACCAGTTGCAATGCTGAAATCCATCATAATTCTATTGCCTATTATCACTTACCATGACTATGATATTTGGAAAATGGATGTCAAAACATCCTTCCTTAACGGGGTTTCCAACGAGCCTATAACCTAGTGGTTCAGCCTCCTGCTTGGCATCCAAAAGACCCAGGATCAAATCCGAACAGGGGAGAAGTCTCGAGTTACTATAGTAGGGTACTGTAGCAGCATTGTAGTAGGTCACTGTAGCAGCAGTGGACTATAGCAGCTGTTTCACTGTAGCGGCGGAGGGACTGTAGCAGCATACTGTAACGGCAACGATACTATAGCTGGTACTGTAGCTGCGCGGGTACTGTAGTAGTACTGTTCACCGAGGGGTCCTTTGGGCAAAAAAAGGGCTTTCTAGGCCTATATGCAGGCCACTTGGCCTTGGGACTTCGGGCTATGTAATGGGTCACCCTCTACCTAGTCTAAAGAGTTCTTTGCTTTAATAATAAATTGAGGCTTCGGACCCAACCTTAAAAAAAAAATCCTTCCTTAACGGGAACCTTTAGGAAGATGTCTACATGACACAACCTGAAGGTTTTATGACTCCAAAGGATTCCAATAATATATGAAAGTTGCAAAAATCAATTTTTGGACTAAAGAAAGCATCCAGGTCATGAAACATTCTTTTTGATGAATCCATGAAAAAATTTGGTTTTATTAAGAATTGAAGTGTGCCTTATGTCTATAAATAGTTTAGTGAGAGTACGGTCGTTTTTCTAATAGTATATGTTGATGACATATTAATTATTGGAAACAAGATACCAGTCTTACAGTTTTTTAAGGAATGGTTGAATCAATGCTTCTCCATAAAGGACTTGGGTGAGGCAGCATATATTCTTGGGATCAAGATCCAACGTGATAGATCTAAGAGATTACTGGGCCTAAGTCAAAGTACATACATTGATAAGATACTAAAGAGATTCAGTATAGAACAATCCAAGAGGGGATTTTTTCCAGTGTCACATGGAATTCATCTTTCCAAGAAAATGTGTCCTTAGACACACGATGAAATAAAGATAATGAAAAGGACTCTATACACATCAGTGATTGGGTCAGTCATGTATGCCATGCTATGTACTAGGCTGGTTGTTGCCTACGCATTGAGTGCGGTAGGCAGATATCAAGATGACCCAAGAGACTGCCATTGGATGGCAGTCAAGACTATCCTAAAGTATCTAAGGTATAATAAGAATATGTTATTTGTTTATGGAGGAGATGAGGAACTAGTAATTAGAGGATATGCAGATGCTAGTTTGCAGAATGATCAAGATGACATGAAGTCGCAAACGAGATAAATCTTCACTTTGAATGGAGGTGCAGTGAGCTGGAAGAGCTTAAAGCAGAGTGTGGTCACAGATTCTATAGTAGAGTCTGAGTATATCACTACTTCTGAGGTAGATAAAGAATTATTTTTGGATGCGGAGCTTCATCTAAGACCTGGATGTGATACCTAGCAGTAAATATCCTATCACACTGTACTGTGATAATACTGCAACGGTGGATCTCGCAAAATAGATAGGGTCACATCAGTGGAAGAAGCACATAATTTGAAAGTATCATCTCTTGAGATATTTTTCTCAGAGAGGTGAATTTGTAGTGAGAATTATTTCTATGGAAGACAATGCGGCAGACCCCTTGAATAAAGCCTTAAATCAATAAAAACACGATCATCATGTGAGGTCTAGCAGACTGAAATTCATAGGCAGTTGGCTCTAGTCTAAGTGAGAGTTTCTTAGAGTTGGTGTCCTAGAACCAACTATTTGTACTTTTATTATACAGATATTTAATGTATTTAAATATTAAATATCTTATTACATATTGTTCATTGTTCTGAATGACTATGATGTAATAATGTCCTAGATTATTTGTTTCATTGATAAGGTTATAAAAGTTTCCTGCTATGATGAGAACCTCTAAATGCTATAACAATATTCTTAAACATAGTTCTGCAGTTGGATGACATACTATGATGGGACACATAACATACATACAGTCAGGTGCGAGTACTTGTAAGCAGATGGGACTTCCTCTCATGAAGTTCACACATGGTAATCTTCAAGACAGGAGATTATGAGAACAAACCCACCAGTAGGAATTCTACATGTTTTGCTGTCATTGGATATTCCTATATACGATCACGTGTAATGATCCTTAAAATTTATGCTTATCATTAATACATGTCATGATCACACACTTTGATTTACTGATGAAAACCATCACACAGATAGTTGGCAGGAAGTAGGGTACGTTAGGTGTGTCACAAGTAGCATGTTATTAATGGATAAGTTTAGGAAGGATTTGTCCCTTCCATTTATGGAAGTTGATATATCAGAACTTTGATTGAAATAGAACTGTCACACGAAATTCAATGGACATGGTGTAACGACGAGTTTATTTTAGGTAGTCAAAGAATGATGTATCAAGCATAAATGTTGTCATCATGAAACCAACTTGATGAGATATTAGGACAAAGGGATTATATTACAAAGTGAGCATTCATATGTGGATGTTGTAGTTGCGACTTTAAGTTCTTTCTCTTGGGTTCCTTAACCCATTTCTAGATAGTAATCTTAGACTTTTAGCAAGTCCTTCTAATTCCAATGAGAAAGAATCCTAGAGGGTCACACACTAAGTGTTTCTAGTGGTCTCAAATAAATTCTATTTGAATTTAATTAATAAATAATATTCTTAAGACAGTGGAATAATTTTATTCAAGTTAAAATGATTTCATAAATTAAATAAATATTTATTCATAGAATTGTGGGTAAAATATATATATATTTTTATTGAACATTTAATTAATATTTATTTACTAGTTTGTAAATAAAATATTTATTTAAGAGAATAAATTATTTATTTATTTATTTAAGTGTTCAATAAATGTAAGTGGAGTTAGAGTAGACCAAGGATGGTTTGGTAGAAAAATAATTATTTTCAAGATGGTAAATAATTATTTAACTAGTTGGCACAGATTAAAATAATAATAACACTGCTATTATTTTGTGATGTGAAATTTTATTTATAATTCCGTTTTGAACAAGTTGGTGCACCATAAATAATGATGCAATATTATTATTAAAATCACGATTCTTATCTAAGGTTATGAATGTATTTAATTTTTGTTACACAATTAAATATTGTAACCAAAGCCCCATACCGATAAATAGACACATACATCTATTGTTCCATGCACCAAACTGCACGCCCGGTGAATTGAGAATTGTTGAGTTAAACAATTTCTATCTCAAATCATCTTCCTAACCCTCTTAAGAATGAGATACGTTCTTCAAGGATGAACAATAATCAATAAGAACGACCAACACAAGACACCTGCTTCACCCCGCTAGCACCCGGAGAATGATTGGTGTCGATCGGAGGCCATCAGAGCACGTGTGGATCACCGCTAGAGGGATTCTATTTTGGATCCTCTCAAGTGTAATGAGATAATCCATAAGGTTCATTCTGGACAATCAACACCATCAATTAAGAAAATACCAAAGATCTAAGTATTATTTTCTTTATGAAATTAATTATAAACATGATGTGCAAGATACTCTCTAAAGGTTTCGGGCCTCTTCCTTCTTTATCTAAATATTTGATTATATTCTATAGAGACTGAAATTCATCGTCGTATTGATCCCAGAATAATCATTGATCATGGTAAAAATTAATGTTGGGTTCTGTCCCAACCACACTTTTTCTGTGCCTGGAACCTACATCTAGTTCCAAACTATTTTTAATTCTGTGAAATTTTCTAGATTAAGATTCTAGCTTCTATGGGTGACTTATCAATCAAAGTTCCTCCAAATGATGCATCCAATATGTTTCTCTCATTGTCTAATATCCTTTGTTAGAATAATACTACGAAGTGATGATATTCTATAATTTTATGAGAAAAACTTATACAAATATTTTTAAATCTTTCCTAATATTTGTAGATGGTTTCTATAATTTCTTGTCTGATAACATAGATCTCATTCCTTATTGTGGTTTTCTGAGAGTCTGGGAAGAATCTTTGCATGAAAATTATTTGGAGATTATCCTAATCTTGAATATCTCTAGGTTGTAGGCTGTACAACCACTCTTTTGGGAGCTCTCTCAAGTGAAAAGGGGAATTTCCTTCACTTGACTTGCTCCTTATATACTCCTCTTAGCTTGAAACTTGAACAAAAATAGCTAAACTGAATGTGTTGATTTGGGTCTTCTCCTATAAAGTGGGTTTTAAGATTAATATTCCTAAGCCTAGTTATAAAAGTCCTCTATATCTCAGTGTTAATAATAAGTAGTTTATCATTGGAGGTCCTAGTCATGTAAGTTATGGGTTTGATTAACACATAATCCCTAGTAATGGTTCCAAGGTTTGACATACACCAGTCTTGAGATGTGGAAAATGCTATTTATTTCCCCACTATGGGCGTAGTATTAGTAGTGAATAAATTCATCTTCAGAGAGTGGCATTTTAATCAAGTTTTCAAAAGTACAAAAATCAAATAAAATAACAATATTTTAATGATTAGGAAGCAAATAAACTTGGTTTGTGAAATTCATATGAGAGAAAAGTTTGTGGGTTTAGGCTTGAATTCCATTTTTTAATGCTATCATGGTCCTTTAAAATTGAATCTTCTATCTATATTAATCGGTTTAATAAATGGATTAACAATAATTTCCCACTTTTCACCATTGATTAAGGTTTCTAAAAAATGAAAGTAATCCACAAAATTTCCTTAGTTGGATTATGCTTCTTCCAGTGTGTGAAAGTCACAGTGTGTCTCCTTTGGATGACCTTGTAAATTCCCAACCAAGTGTTGAGTATCCCAAGTGTCCAAATTAGTCCACTATTTCTTTGACAAGTGTTTAGTGATACAAAAAACTTCTCCACTTGACCTTAGATCATCCAATTAGTGTGATAAAAAACCAAGAATAGAGAGAACAAATTTTTTAATCAAGGAAATTTAAAATATTAAAATTTGAAATAAAAATAAAATTGCAACCCATTAAAATTATGAAATCATGAATTGAAAACCATTTAATAAATAAAAATAGATAAAATAATTTGATAAAAACTAGGACTTAAGCATTACATATGGTCAATACCCTTAACCCAACCACAAAAGGTTATACCCCTCCTTTAAAATGGAAATAATAGAGGTATAATGGTCCTAATACATAATAAAAGTTATGAAAAATAAAATTAGTAAAAATAGAGAATCCAGTGAAAATTCACTCTCAATATTTTTATTCTTCCATTTTTATCTTGTGGAAAAACATCCTTGAATTTATATAGGGAGGTAACCTATTTATCTTAATCATTTTCATCTTTATATATATTTACAATCATTTAATATATCTTTTTAAATATATTATTTATTGAATCGGATCAATTCCTATATATTTCCAAATTCCATCACTGATATGTAATTCCATAGCTATGGTAGAAGCATATACCATTAAGAATCTACCATTTTCCATCTACTACTGGTTTATGATCCACCATTCGAAGGATCCAACATCACTTACATGATTTACCAGTGTGGATTATCTACCATTGGCCCTTCAAATCATCTATTGCATCAATCTTACATGGTGAATTTGCAAAGAATCCATTGCCTCAACCTTCTCCATAGTGGTTCACCATTCAGTGGTTCATGCATGTGGTGAATACTCTAGATATACTATTGCTTCAATGGTAGATCATATATACCACTGGACCAGTGGTATATCACATCTACAATTGGAAATCGAGCTCTAAAACATAACCTTAGAGATAATGGCATGTCCTGTATGGGGCACAACTCTTCACTTTGGTACTAATATGTACTCAACATACCTCCTCAAGTGATCTGGACTCCTACTTGGTGAAATGAACAAAAACTGGTGATTCTTATAGATCTGATGTTTCTTCAATGGTAGATCACATCTACCATTTCACCAATGGTAGATCACATCTATCATTACACCAAAATTAGATCACATATACCATTGGAACAATGGTATATCACACATCTTCAAAATCCCACTGCGTTATCAAGAAAATGGCATAGAGCGTGCACACCACACAAGATCCACCTTCATTTTACATGGCACTATATGGATCAGTGCCATGTTTCATCATAGTTTTTGGCAGGTACGGTAGTGGTGAGGCATGGTGGAAGTGGCACAACAATCTTCATAAAGCCCTCCGACCTTCACAGTGGCTGGAGGGAGTCGACCATATTCGAAAGGGGATTCATGGGGGTCGTAAAGAGTCTTGGAGATTATTAGTGGTGTTCTATGGATTCAAAATGAAGAAATAGAACAAGATTTAGGATTTTAGATGGCTACCATGGTGGTTCTCTGGTGATTGGTGTGGTGGTCCAATGAAAATAACTTTATTCGGGACATATGAATTATAGTGGATTTGATCTTCATAGACGAGGTTGTTTGAGGCCCTAGATGGTATCCATAGTATAACATGGATTCAAGGGTGGAAGTAGAGGCAAGTAGCAACTAATCCTTTATCTAGCCTTCACAGTGGCCACATGAAGTATCAATATGGTCATCATGGAGGTCGGAACAATCTCTTGAGATGATCCATGGAATTGGTGGGCCTCAATAGTGAGCAAGAGATCGCGTTAGAGTTTCCAGGTGGCCGATGATGGTGGTTCCAATGATAATAGGTGGTGGATAGTGTGTGTCAAGGAGAGGAGGTGGTGAGGAGATGATGGAGCAAGGGTGTCCGAGTGAAGGAGATCTGAGTGGTGTGGGATGATGTCATGTGATTTAAAAAAATGAATAGTACCCAGAAAATCCAACCCACATCAAAAAATGGTAGGCACTCTATGCTTGTATAAGTAACAAACCATGGATCCATAATGATAATGAAGTCAGATGGGGTTCGGAGGACCCCCACCTGCCACCGAAGACTGCCCTATCCCAGTGAGACTCTCCTCATATCATCGTGTGGGCTTGACCACTATATGTTGATGCTCACATGGACCTCAACCTAGCTATGCATTATGGGTTCATGTATCTTTTCCACTTAGTCAGGACCTCTTGGTGGTTTTCATGGCTAGATGTGCCCTCTTGGGCTTGGATAAGTGGCATGTGGACCAATAATTGAAGACTAACCATAAGCTGACACATTTTCTTAACAATTGAAAAATTCATAAACACTTAGTAAATTATTACAAAATAAAATAATTAAATTCTAAAATTTAAAATAAAATATCCTCATAAATTATATACCCATTTTAATTCTTAATTTTTAATTTCCCATTTTTAATAAAAAAATGTATTATAAGGGAATATCCATTCAAATCCATCAAAAAATCATTATAAAACACTTGAAATTATTCATGAAAAATGAGTGTGGAAAAACTCCAAAACATTGATGATTCCTTTATACTGAACTATCAAGTCCAAAAAACTACCAGATGTCTGTAGGTATAAAGTGACAACAATCACTGATACAAGACCCAAAATAGGAATGAATACCTAACAGGTCTTCCTACCATTTATAAATTCTCTTAATGGTGTACAAAAGATAAAACCCCAAATGAGGACCTCCAATACATGAAATAATCTCTAAAAAGTTCCAAGGAAAACTTAGAAATTGATTCTAACTTACCGAAAGGAAAACCAACCTCAAAAAACTCAACTCCCACATGGTTGATCCATGAATAAACTTAAAACATACACAATAGAAAGGGATAACTTACGAGCAATCCAAAATGAAAAAATACATGGGCTCTTGAACCGAATCACCGCACTCTATGGGTAAACTAGGTCCTCAAATTGGAACACCATCCCATGGAGAACCCCATAAATATAGATCTACTAAGTGATCATCATCCCAAATAAAACATCCATCTCAATTATCTAAGAACCAACTTAAATTTCACCCACACACACACATCAATAAGAAACTAACCTAAAAATGGCCATGACACAATAAAACACTCAAAGATCTATAAGAAGACAACTGAAACAACATGGCATGCACCCAATCTAAAAAACTCAAAGGTATCACACAAACTATAAGGTAACCACTCAAACCAAAATAATTCAAAATCCAAAACACACACATGAATTTCAAAAAAATGTTTACATTTAGCTTAAATGAAAACAATCAATTTGAAATACACTTTTTATAGGCCTTCGTCCCTTTTTATAAAACACATCCCCCTTCTTTACAAATAAAGAAGGAAAGATTCCAAAACTTTTTCCAACCTTTTACAATCATTAAAAGAGGATTGTTTATTAAAAACCACTTAAAAAATAAAAACTAATTTGTACTATTTCAAAAAATCTACCCAAATACTCATTTCAAAGAACAATACTTAGATTTTCAAAAACACTTTCCAAATAACTTCCAAAAACCAATTTGAAAGTGAATTAAAACACTACTTACACAAGAGTAATCAATGAGGTGCCTAAAAATGTGAATTCTCAAAGGTTAAATAAAAATAAAGGACCCATAAACAAACAATGTGAGGGGATAAAAACAAGTCATAACCACAAGAATACCCTAAAACATCTTATAAAGGGAATCACATCATCAAATTTAACCACCTAAATCTAAATATGTTTTCACACTCACCCACTCAATTTAGGAAAACATAAAAAGTGTTAAATAGTCCTTCATAAAAAGACTTGGAAATCTAGGCTACTTCTCAATGGATGAAGTACCACTCCAAACCATTTTTTTAAAACCAATATCTTAAAATATATTTGTAAAATATATTTTAAACAAATTTTCAAATGACCATTGGAAGAAAAATTTTAAGAACCAACATGTTTTCATTTGAAACTCTAAATGGGATTAAAACACCCCTTTAAATTGACAACATGAACTAACCAGGGTTGAAGCATTTTAAAACACCACTCTTTTTATTTTTTTCTCTAAAAATTACAAAATCACTTGAAATTTTAAATGAAAACTTGAATTACCAAGAGAAACATTTTAGGAGTTGAAAACCATGATTCTAATTTTCATTTCATGATTCAAATGAGGTCAAAACCTTTTAAAAATGTCACATTTAACTTTTAAATCAACTTTTAAAAGTTATCACTACTTGTAATTTCAAGTACCACTTGAAATTCCAAGTGATTTTTTTCAAGAGAAATAAATTCACTGTGAACACATTTAAAAACCCAAAAACCCATCACACATGGATTAAAATTAATATTTGTTGAATTTAAGAAAAAAACTCAAAGGCACTATGAAACAAGAAAAGGGCATCAAACACCAAGCCCTCTATTTCATGGAAACCTAGCTCATAAGTCATCGCCCACAATGAAAAGTGTCCTAACAAGCCTAAAGGGATCCTATGAATCCATTTTAAGTCTAGGAAGTGTCAATAATATAAAAGGTAATATCTAAAAAAATGGATGAGACTAACAAGGAATAAATCTTAGAAACAACATCCTATCTTACATCAATACTTTTCTGAGAGGCACTCATAAATGCACAAGATACACGAGACTAACTATTCATGACCCCCCTAAAAAACAATTGATCCTATATGAAAGGTAACAAAATGGAACACCCATTTAAAAACATATTTTTGTAAAAAATTAATTTTTTTAAAAAATATCATTTGGAAACTCTACTGTTTTCTAGCAACCCAAAGCTGAGATCCACTAGCCTCAAAAACCATTTAAACCATGGTCTAACCCCTTCTTTCAAAAAACATCACATAAATTTCACAAAAATAAAAGATCACAATCCTTTACAAAACAATTTTGAATTTATCTCAAAACTAACAATATTTAAAACATTCAATGGCCTATAAAATAAACTATAAAAATTCATTAGGCAACAGGCCCTCTTTTCCATTATGAAAAAAATTTAAAACTCATTTTTTAAATAAATTACATCATGGAAAATACTTACATAAATAAAATATTAAAATATTCACTTTAAAAATTTAAAATCCTTCATAAAATTTCATTTTTAAACTTAAATGATTTTTCACTCAAAACATTTCCCTTGGTTTGAATTTTTAAAATAAAACACAACTTGGTTTTTTATTAACAAAACTGAACACTTTTTCTCAAACCATCACAATTTTTTTTTCAAAAACAAAACACCGTATGGAATTCCCCTCTTCCATTCCAAAAACTATTTTAAATTTCCTAACACATGGTCTCCAAGGGAGAAAACCATGAACACCAACAAACCTATAAAATCAAACCACATTCAACCACATCAATTTCCATCAAAACCCCAATAAAAACTCCCCTATCGGATAAGATTCCAATGGAATACTCTATTGGAATCAATTTAGGAAGAAAGGGAGGAAAAATAAAAATTCATAAGGAGAAATTAATCTATGCATGGTTTGGCCGCACAAGCTAGTAAACTATGCACCAACCATACAACATACACTATTAGGTTTTTATAACCATTTTACACAAGAACCACATGGTTTACTAGACCATTCATGCTAATAATGCAACCTTGGTCTGTTCACCATTTTCACATATGAAACTCCAACCAACCCCCAAAATAATTAATAAACTCAACGGGGATCAAATAATCATAAAAAATATCAAAATCCATAAAAAAATATCCAAATCTAAACTCAAGATCAATACTCAAGCCCGATACACCCATGGAAACCTGAGGTTCAGTGCGATGAAGAGATGGCAAGGCCCTTACCTACACACTCCACTCAAGTCCCAATGAAAATCCTTGTCTCCAGACAACCTAAAATCACCCCAAATAATAAGAGGGAACCAATGATACTATTTTATAGAAAACCATTCTAAGCTAACTTGACACATCACCTGAGAAGATTCTACCACAAGGCCTGAGGGGTGTTCCTGATCACCCCAGGTTGGAAACTACTACCAAGGTCTCAAAACATAATCATCGATAACCATTTCAATATTAATAAAAAACCAGATCAATGGTATAATAAAAACATTAGAGTAAGTAATATAAATAAATGTAAATAACTAGAGACTAAATAAAATAAAACAACATCATATACCTGAGTACATGGCACATGAATGAATAATAATCAACTCCGCATAAGCATGAAGGCTATAGAAAACCCGATACATAACCATACCAATGAATCCGAAAACACAAAAAAAGATCATTATGAGATAAAAACTATGATACCACATCTTCTTTAACATAATAATCCTCGAATGATGGTAATTGATAAGAGCCACTGGAATTGAACATGACGCCCTTTCCCTTACTTGTGTCTAACAAAAAATATATGCATATACACAAAGGAATAAGAAGGGTGTGAGGAAAAAATACTAGTAGGATACCAACATGAATAAATTTAAGGATTTTATACCATGAAAACCAATAAATCCAATTTGAAAACTCATTTATCAAAAACTAATCCACTTTGAAAATATTCCATTTGAAATAATTCCTTTGAAATCCATTTGTTTTTTTAAAAGTATGTTTCCAAAAAATTTCACAACATGGATCAAATAATGAAATAAATAACACCTGGTAAAAACATGATCAATGCACCCAAACAAGGGATAAACATGAGAATAAGGACTAACATCATTACATAACCAAGTAGTGGAAAGTGAGCATAAACATAAGTGACATAAATTCTAACCAAAATGGTTTTAAATTAAACACTTGGGAATAACAAAATTTCATAATCAAATCATGATAATGATTTCAAGGAGTACAAGTCATAACATAACCACACATGGCACTAACAACATGAAATGAGCATATAAAATCAACCAAGCATAAGTAATGTGCACCATGGGATCTAACCATATGAGTCTAGTGTGACATAGTCTAAACAAAGTTTTCTTAATGGATAAACAAGTATAACAAAATTAGAAGCTATGACAGTCTTCCCTGGGCCCAACTCCAAAGATATACCTTGGTCTCTTGGTCAATATAATGAAATCTCTCTTGGTCTTCCTAACCAAAGGCTCTCTCAGTCCCTTGGAAAATTATATGGAATATCTCTCAGCATTCCTCCCCGAAGGCTGTCTCAGTTCCTTGGACAACCTACCCTATCTAGTCCATGACATACTCTAGGGTCAAAATTCCTAAGTCATCATACACACACCTAATGTTTCCCATGTGCTACTCAATTCCAAACACACAACCATTCACAAAAAGTGCCATACATAAATGTTATTTCAAAATCTAATTTGAAAATACACATTGCCCATTTTAAAATAACACCTTCCACAAGGTAAAACATTCCCATTTCAAAATATAACACCTTCTTCAAGTGAAAAAATTCCCATTCAAGATATAAATATTTACTCAAGGAAAACCCCTTTTTCAATACCCCACTTTCATAAACCATTAATTCCCATAACAAACAATAATTCAACACCATGAAATACCTATTTAAAAACCATTTCAAAACTCCATTTGAAATAAATAAACCTATTTGATCCATTTTAACAAACATAAAGAGTGAACTAATTCCAAATCACTTTGAAAACCTATTTTAAAGCATAAAATTACCAACATAAATCATGTATCACATAAAAAATACATAAATCATAATTCATAAATCAATTTAAAGGAAATTTGATAGACCAAAAACCAAAGGAAACTAAGAATAAAAGGTTATCCATGGAAAAATCCCTTAAATAGATACACTTACCTCACAATCATTTTGAAACTTTTCACCTTCAATGAAAAATAATAGATTCGAAAAATAGGGGTCCTCAAACACCTAATACATAAAGAAACAAACCAAAACCCAGATAAAAAACCCTAGAATAATTCATGTGGCATGCTAGGGTTTCACTCTTCCACGAAAGAGGAAGAATAAAATTAGAATAGGGTAAGGATAAGATAAGTTAATAAGAAAAGGGATTACCTCCAAAAAAACCACTAATAAATCAAGGATAAATACTCTAAGAATAAAGGGGAGAAGATTCATGGAAAATGGGGGAGGGATACATATGTTTCAGAGGAGAAATGTGGCCAAGGGTAGTTCAAATTGACAAGGGGAAATGAGAAATTCTCAAATTTTTAATGATCGAGACAAGTCACATGGTTTGTCTGCACGGTTAGGAAAAACATATTCCAACCACGTGGGAGTCACTATCTCCCCAAAACCATAGTTCCATGGTTACTACTAAATCCTAAGTAGTTTGAAAAACCATACTCAAGTTGTGAAAAATAACACTTTCCCCTAACCATCACCCTCACATGGTTAGTCACACATTTATAAAAACTATGTGTCAACCATGCACCAGGGCCTGTTTTTATAAAAACCTTAGTTTCCAACCCTTGACACTCAAGAAATCCAAGAACAAAAACATGGGTAAATAAAAACCCAAATTAGGCATACAGTGACCTGGTGGGTGTCACAAACCTCCCCATTATACCACTTTATGACCTTATAAAGTTACATTTAAGATGAAATAAAAATGAATGAGTCACATCCCACAACTCATGGAATGCAGTGAGCTGGAATTACTCTAAAAGAGAGGACCCTAAGAAGAAAATACCAAACATCGATGATTACTATATACTAAACTATCAAGTCCACAAAACTACCAAATGTCTCCAAGCATAAATAAACCACACTCACTAATAAAAGACCCAAAATGGGAACGAATACCAAGAAAAAGTCTCCCCAACATTTATAAATTATCTAAATGGTGTAAAAAAAATAGAAAACCCCAAATGAGTACCTACACTATAGAAAATAATATCTAAAAAGTTCCAAGGAACACATAGAAACTAATTCTCACTAACTCAAAGAAAAACCAACCTCAAGAAACTCAACACCCACATGGTAAAGACATAAATTAACTTAAAACACACACAACAAGGGATAACTTAAGAGAATTCCATAATGAAAATGACATGGGATATTGACCTGGGTCACTATAATCTATGGGTAAACTAGGATCTCAACTTAGAACATCATCCCATGGAGAATCCCATAAATCTAGCACTACCAAGTGCTTGTCAGCTTGAAGGAAAAATCCATCCTAATTATAAAATCCCCAACTCAAAGATCACTCATGTACACATCAATAAGAAACTTACCTAAAAATTTCCATGACACAGGAAAAAACTAGAAGCTATAAAAAAATACAACATAAAAAACGATGCATGCACCATAGCTAAAAAACCTAAAAGGTGTCACAGTAACTAGAATTTAAGTACTCAAACCATAATAATTAAAATTCCAAAATGCACATGTGCATTTCCAAAAAATGATTCTATTTAGTTTAAATGAAAAAAATCACTTTGAAATAAACTTTTTTCATACCTCAATCCATTTTTAAAACACCTCCACCTTCATCGCAAAGAAACAATGGAAGATTCCAAACCCTTTTTAAACGTCTTACAATCACAAAAGAGGATTATTTATTAAAAACCACTTAATAAATCAAAACTCATTTGTCTTATTTTAAAATATCTCCCAAAAAACTCATTTCAAAGAACAATACTCATATTTTCAAAACCAATTTCCAAATCATTTACACAAACCAATTTTAAAGTTAATTAAAATAATACCCACATAAGATCAAGAAACGAGGAACCTAAAACAAACAAGTATTCATAAAGGGGATAGAAAAAAAGGTTCTATAAAAAAACATCAGGGGATAAAAATAAGGCATAACCACTAGAATCCCCTATAAATCCTATAAAGGAAATCAAATAATCATAGGAAACCTCATGGAACTAAATAGGGTTTCACACTCACACACTCAATTTAGGAAAACACCAAAAGTGTCAAACTTAAATTTAACAAAAGACTTGAAAATACAGGCTGCTTCTCAATGGATGAAGTCCCACTCCAACCCATTTTTTTAATTCGATCTCTTAAAATCTATTTGTAAAATATCTTCAAAACAAATTTTCACAAAACATTGGAAGCACAATTTAAAAAACCAAAAAATTTTCATTTGAAACTCTCAATGGGCTTAAAACCCCCCCTTTAAATTCACAAAATTACCCAACCATGGTTAAATCATTTTAAAACATCACACTTTTTAAAGAGATTTTTCAAAAAATTACCAAATCACTTGATATTTCAAATCATCACTTGAATCACCCAAAAAAACTTTTCAAAATTTGAAAACCATGATTCTTGTTTCATTTCACGACCAAAAAAAGGTCAAAACTCATTTAAAATGAAACATTTAACTTTTAAATAAACTTTTAAAACCTATCACTACTTGTCATTTCAAGTCCCACTTGAAATTACAAGTGAAAACCATTTTCCAAGAGAAAATAAATTCACCTTGAACACATTTAAAAACCAAAAATCCCATCACACATGGATTAAACTTAACCTTTGGGAAATTTAAGAAAAAAACTATCAATCACTCAAAGGAACATTAAAACAAGAAAATATAATCAAACACCAACCCACAGTTCATGGAAACCAGGGTCAAAAGTGATCTCCCATAATGAAAAATACCCCCCAAAAGCCTCAAGGGATCCTCTAAATCCACTTTAAGTCTAAAAGGCATGAAGAATATAAAAGGTAAAACCTAAAAAATAGATGAGACCAATAAGGGATAACTCTTAGAAATAGCATCCTATATTTCATCAAGAATTTTTTAGGAGGCACTCCGAAACCCACATGATACATGAGCCTAACTATTCATGCTCCCCAAGAAAAAAAAATCAGTCTCATACTCAAGGGAACTAAATAAAACACCTATTTCAAAACATCTTTTTGAAAAAAAAATCATTTTTTTTAAAATATCATTTGGAAACTCAACCATTTTCCACAAACCCAAAACTAAGACACAAAAGCCTCAAAAACCATTTAAAACAACTTTTAACCCCATTATTTTAAAATTCATCACATAAATTTCACAAAAAGAAAAGCTCATACTCTTTTCTAAAATAATTTTCAATTTTTCTCAAAATTAGAAATCATTAAAACATTCCATGACCCTTAAAATATACCAAAAAAATTCATTGAGAATCAATCCCCATTTTATCTTTCAAAAAAATTTAAAAACCCATTTTAAAAATAAACCACATCATGGAAAACAATTCAATAAACCAATTCTTAAAAAACCCACTTTAAGAATTTAAAATCCTTCACAAAATTTTATTTTTGAACTTAAATGATTTTTCACTCAAAACATTTCCCTTGGTCTGGATTTTTAAAATAAAACACAACTTGGTTTTTATTAAAAAAATGAAAGCTTATTCTCAAAACAATATAATTTAAAAATAAAAAATAAAACACCCCATGGAATTCCTCACTTCAATTCTAAAAACCATTTTCCATTTGATAACATAAGGCCCCCAAGGGAAAAAACCATGCATAACAACACACATCTCAAATAATACCACATTCAGCCTCACCAATTTCCATAAAATACCCAATAAAACTACCTTATATGATCAACTTACATTTAAATACTTCATTGGAATCAATCCAAGAAGCAAGAAAGGAAAAACAAAAATTATGGAGGAGAAATTTCAATGTGCATGGTTTTGCTACACAGGCTATTAAACCATGCACCGACCATGAAATAGGCAGTATCATGTTTGAATAATCCTTCAATATGGGCACCACATGGTTTACTAAACCATGCACTCTAATCATACAACCCTGATTTTTTCACCATTTTAACCTCAGAAACTTAAAATTACCCACAAAATCATTAATACACTCAACATAGATCAATGAATCATCACAACATATCAAAATCCATCCAAAAATATCCAAATATGAACTCAATATCAAGACTCAAGATTGATACACCCATGGAAACTTGAGTTTTAGTGTGATTAAGAGCTGACCAAACCCTTACCTTCACACTCCACTCAAGTCTTGACTATGATCCTAGTATTTAGACTACCTAGACTCACCTGAAACAAAAATAGGTTACCTCTAAAACCATTTTGTAGCAAACCACCCTGAGATGACCTGATACGTCACCCACGATCATTCCACCATAAAGACCAAGGTGTATTCCAGGTGGCCTCTGGATATCAACTAATAGCAGGGTCTCAAAACATAATCATTAGGAACGATTTCACCCTTAATAAATAATTAGATTAATGATACCATACAATATTAGAGTAAGCTATATAAATAAATGGTAAAAACTAGATATTGAATAAAATAAAACAACATCCCATACCTGAGTACAAGGTATATAAATGAATAAAAATCAACTCATAATAATCATGATGACTATAGAAAAGTCAATACATAACCATCCCAATGAAATAAAAACACAAAAAATCTGCTCATGAGCTAAACCCTATGATACCACATCTCCTCTGATATAAAAATCCTCGGATGGTGGTAATCAAGAAGGTCAAACAAAATTAAACACAGTTCTATTTCCCTTACCCGTTTCCTACAAAACAAAATGTATATATTCCCAAAGTCATATACAGGGAGTGAGGCACAAATTCCAATAGGATACCACCATGAATCTATTTAAGTATTTTAGACCATAAAAATTAATAAATATTGTTTGAAAACTCATTTATCAAAACTAATACACTTTGAAATTATTCCACTTAAAATCATTCCTTTTAAATCCCTTTGTTTTTTTTTATTTTAAACAAAACATGTTTCCAAAAAGTTTCATGGTGTGGCTCAAACAAAGAGATAAATGCCACCCAAAAAAAACACGATCAATGAACCCAAACAAGGGATAAACATATGCATATGAAAAAACATCATTACATAAAAAATAAATATAAAGTGGGACTAAAAATAAGTGACATAACTTTTAACAAAAAGGGTTTTAAAATAAATGCATGGGAATAACATCATTTCATAATCAAATCATGATAAAGAGGAAAAATAGTACAAGGAATAACATAACCATACATGGAACTAATAACATGAAATAATCATATTAAATAAACTGATAATAAGTAATGTACACCATGGTATCTAACTATATGAGTCTAGTTTGAATTACTATAAATTTTTTTTGATAGCTATCTAAATAAGTATAATAAAATTGGAAGCTCTCAAGGTCTTCCTTGGGCCCAAATCCCAAGATCTCCCTAGGTCTCTTGGCCAATATAATAAAATATATATTGGTATTTCTACCTAAAGGATATCTCAGTCCCTTGGAAAACCTACCCTATATAGTACATGACACATGATAGGGTCCAAATTCTTAAGTCACCATACGCACACCTAAGGTTTACCATGCACTACTCAATTCCAAACACACAACTATTCACTACAAGTTCCATACATAAAATCCATTTCTAAATCCAATTTGAAAATCCACATTTCTCATTTTAAAATAATAACTTTCATATGGTAAAACATTTCCATTTTAAAATATAAAACTTTCCTCAAGGGAAAACACGCCCATTCAATATATAAATCCTTCCTCAAGTAAAACCCTTTTTCAAACCCACACTTTCATTAAACATTCGTTCCCATAACAACTCAAGCATTCAAAACCATTCAAGACCTATTTGAAAACACTGTCAAAACCCCATTTAAAATAACTAAAACTCTTTGATCTATTTCAGTAAACACAAGGAGTTAAATAATTCCAATCCATTTGAAAAACAATTTTAAATCATCAAATTGACAACATAAAGTAAGCATCACATCAAAAATGGATAAAGAATAATTCATAAATCAATTTAAATGAAATTTGATAAACCAAAAACTAAAGGAAACTATGAATTAAAGTTTAGACATGAGAAAACCCTTAAATAGATACACTAACCACACAATCATTCTGAAACTTTTCAACTTCAATGAAAACCACTAGATTCGAGGAAGAGGGTTCCTCACACACCTAATTCACAAAGAAACAAACCCAAAACCCATAAAAAACCCTTGAATCAGCCAACGGACATGCTAAGGTTTCAATATTCCATGAAAGAGGAATAAAAATGGTATAATAGTGGAAGAATAAGAGAAATAAAGAATAAAAGGGCTTACATCAAGCCAATCCACCAAGGAATCAAGGAGAGATTCACCAAGGATAAAGGGGAGAAGCTCTATGGCTAAGGGTATCAGGATGAATATGCATGGGAGGAGAAATGAGGCTAAGGGGAGTTACACTAAACATAGGGAAAATAGTAAATTTTAAAATTTTTAATGACCCAGAGAACTCACATGGTTTGGCTGCATAGTTAGGAAAATCATGCACCAACCATGTGGGAGTGACTATCTCCCAAAACCAAAGTCACATGGTTAATATTAAATCTTGTAAGGTTTGAAAAATCATTCTCAATCCATGAAAAATATAATTAATCCCTAACCATCACCCTCACACAGTTTGATGCACGGTTAAAAAACCATGAACATACCATGTATCAGGGTATATTTTCCAAAAAACCTTGGTTTTTGACCCCTGATAGCCAAGAACTCCAAGAATAAAAATATGGGTAAATACAAACCCAACTTAAGAATATGACTCAGAAAGTGTCATAGGGAGATTTTAAGATCCCTAACTTCTCTAGGTACTCTTTCTTTTATGTTTTTTTAAACCTCTTTAATTCTATAAACTATCCTTGGTCCTAGTGGAAAATAAGGTTTTAGAGGTGTTCGAGGGATCAAAGAAGCCGAACTAGCGAAGGATAAAAATAGAATACAACTCGAGAGAAGTCCCAATTCCACTGGATAGACACATATTAATAATACATGATTCCCAATAGTTAGTTGTTGAGACCCATCAACCAATCAGTAGAGTCTTGGTAGAATGGGACACCTTTAAGATTCCTAGCCGGTGGTATCAGGCTGGGCCGAATTAAGGAGGGGTAGATTCATATTTTATTCCCCTAAAACCCCGGTTTAAGATCCATAATACCATATTTCACAATAATTATAGATTTATGACTTTGAAGGATTCTCCAAGGATTAATTTTATTCTCTAATGTGATTCCTTAGATTCTTGATTTGTTCTTCGATCCAAACAGTGTGAATCAGTGAGTTTTTCTTGGTTTTTATTTTTCCATCCTTTTGCATCTTGTATATTTATATTCTAACCTTGATATGATGGATCTACCAATTTATATAGTAGATAATAGTGTTACATGTAGATTCAAATGATTTATCATTGGTTACTTCTTCTTCTCTCTTGAGGTAGGTGGTCTGAAACATATCCCTATGGTTTGCCTTTTTTGACAAGTACGTGCAACGTGTGGGATCTTGATGAGAAACTATATGAACTACCCTTATTGAATGTAATTATTTTTTATTTATTGATTACTTATACCTAGACCTCCCATAAATTCTTTTGGGTTTGTTGGCATTGTTACTGGGACTTGAATCTACCTCAGAGGTGTGCCTACCTTTGACCATAGCTTAGAACATGAACCATATGAACCTAGAGCCCTATGTTAAATTGGGAATTGTTTATGGAATGTTTAAATTTTTAAATAATATTAATATTTTAATTGGTTTAATTATATTATTTAAGAATTTATTAGAATGTAACCAGTTATTTGGTATGAAATTGGAATTGGCATAATTACAAGATGGCATAAAGGCATAACTGACATGTGAAATAATAATTGGGCATAAATGGATTGTGAAATGTAATTATTACAATTATTGTGATTATTAGTAAATTTAAATGAATATGGATTTTATATAAAGGTAATAATAGAATGTAACTAAATTTGTCTAAATAATTGGTAATTAGAAATAATTAACCAATATGGAATATGTTAACATGTTTGGTATTTTGGTAAGTTTGGATCTTGTTTTCTTTGTTCTTTGAATTGAAAAATTGGCCTTGTAATGGTAATTCACATAAGGTTATATGTCCTATAAGTATATAAGTAACCTTAGTATAGAATTCACACTTGGTACAATGATTTACAACTCACTATTGGTATGGTCTTATTCCATGGGAACACATAATAAAATCTAGCATGAGAATTCGTATAGATCTCAGTAGAACATGAATATATGATTGGAACTTAGAATGGTAATATGTAAAGATACAATGATGGTAGAGACAAATATATTTAGAATCACATTGAAGTAGGTATTGGATGACCCTGAGTTTCAACCCAGAGCTCAAGGGTCGGTGGGTTATTTGATGTTCTGTATTAATTTATTGATTAATCCCTTTGATTATCATATTATTACATACAATATTATTTCAAACTATATTTGTTTAGAAACTGAGGGTTTTTTCCTAATAATTTCTACTCACACCTTGTTTAGCCATCATTTGGTACTCAAAAATACTTCATGAATGTAGATTTGGACAAGGGAAAGGGGTCCTTCGGTTGATTGGTCACTATAATGAATGGGATTGAAACTTGGAGATGGGATCATGCATGGAGTTTAGGACCATGTTTTCCTTTTTGGAGTCTATCATTTAGTTGGTTTCTTGTATGACTTTCAGAATGAAATTTATTTTGACATACTATATGGTATGACATGGTTTATTGCATTTGGATTTTTTATATTCATATATCATCTACTTGAGTTGTATGTTTTGATTGGTTTATCTTATTTCTGTTGTGATTGTTACTCTATCCCATAGGGTATAGTATCCCCATTACATTACTTATACCCTAACCTCTAATCTGTATCCTATGGCATATGATGAGGCATTCTTGAGGTCACATAGAAACCTGTCTCGATCATGTGAGGGAGAACCATGATGGGTACATTACAACATGTGTGATGGGCCCAAGTGGTTTGGGTATCATGTGTTATGTTCCCTGAGGTATATTTTTATCTAATATTTTCAAAAATATTTCATGTTACTACAAAAAAACATATTTATCCACATTTATAAAAATGGATAAATAGTTTACCTATTTTTTTTAAAAACAATAGTATGCACGGTGTTAGTAAATCAAAAGTGGTTTACCCATGTTTCAAAAACGCGGGTAAATACACAATGTTTTTTTTAAATTGTATTTGCATGTTCTTTCCACCCAAACCTCCCCAACTCTCACTTTGACACCCCATTGACACTGTCCACTTAATATCCTCTCACCCACCCCACTAACACCCACCCTCTTGACACCTGCCCTCCAAGCCCCTGACACCGCCCTCCTGTTAAGGCCCCCCAAACCGGCACTCCCAAATTCAATGATAGAAACACATAATTTACACATAGGATTTGATACCAAATTAGGTGAACCAAACTATACATGAATATATTTTACAATAATTCCATTATTTAAACATTAGATATCACAAATACTTACACAATTCTAGAACCCAAAGATTTAGCGTCTTTAGAGATTAACTACATAAACATTTATTCAAAATCAAACCATACCAGATACCCTTGTTGACATATCCTATGTTACACTCATATTCATAACTTTAGGAATTAAAAACATAATAAAAGAGTGAGATCAAACCTCATCAAGGGTAAAAATAAGTTTCATCAATCAAAAACCATAAGTGAGAATAAGATGAGAACAAGGGCTTGATAACATACTCAAGGTGTATATAATAACATGAGATAATCATACCCAATAGATCTTGTATCATAAAACATGATTCATGAAATAAGACTTTGATAATATCATAAAAAATGAGTAATAACAATGTGAAAACATGAGTCAACAACAATGAACTATAAAAACTTAACATGGTACAATAATGAGGCATAAAAACATAGCACATATAAAAGTATAGAAATAATGATGTAATGGGTTATAAATTCACATCCCTAACTCCCATAACCTATTGGGTCATTAATTCACGTCCCTGTACCCTATAACTTAGTGGGTTAGAAATTAACTTATTTTTCTCCCATAAAATAGCAGGTAAAAAATTCACGCCTATGTCTAGTGGGTTGGGAATTCATGTCCTTGTCTCCCATAACATAGTGGGTTAGGAATTCACATACCTATCACCAATAATCATATAGTGAGATATAGTTTAGAGATAATTTTTTTCCTTATATGACTTTAATATATATCTTGAAATATTTTCAAAGCCAAATGTTGGGATGATGCATGATTCTGAGGCCCAATGAACCCAAAATTAATTTTATAATAATATAAAATATATTTTATATTGAGCATTTAATTTTTTTATAAAATAATGGGATAACTCTTAAATGGAGTATTGGATCAAAAATATGAGACCACAATTGAAACTGGAATGTGCGGTTTACCCTAGGTGTGACCTAATGTTGGTTAGTGTGGGATGTTCAGATAGAGCGAACGTTGACGAGTGAATTTAAATTAAATTAACCGATTAATTTAATTATTTAATTTAAATGAACTAATATTAAAACCTCTATAAATATAATGCTATATAAAATATCAAGGGTTATCTATGTAACCCTAGGATCATTGAGAGGGGAGTTTTACCACCCATCATTGGAGAATTGAGATCGACTGACAATAAACTTCCAGATCAAGGTGAATTAAGGCGCAACGAATGCAACGAATCTTCCACCTTCAATGGAGAGAAAATTATTCATCAACGAATGATCCAAATAAAGTTAGGACCCATGATATGTGTATTTACACCTATATAATAAAATTATTGATCATAATCAATTCCTTTCCTTTGATCCGTGTTCATTTTGAGCCTTTTCATGTGCCCGCATATCACATTTATTTATTTTATAAAATTAATCCCTGTTGTGCCATGTTTCTCACCCAAAATATAACTAATTTATATTAAATGGAAAAGAATTCTTAGATAATTATTATTTCACCTATATTTATTCTTCCTTTACTCCATCTTTATTCGAGATTTTCACTGTTGACCTACAGGGACCACAGTTCAACATTACCGGGTGGGATCGAGTGTGATCGGACCCTCAGATTCATGAAATATTCTTGTGAAATGTTTAGATCATAGACCAGAGGATAGATTAGGATGTGTTTCAGAATATGGGTAATGATTCCTATGAATCTAGGATATAGGAATTATCAGCAGAACATGGGAGGAGCGACAACAGTGCGTGGGATTCGTACAGGTGAATCAGAAATCCATTTTTCAGAAAACGGATGACCAAAAAATATGATCGGTGGTGTTATCCTCTAATTACGGGGGGTCAATAGGCGTGATTCATGGTTTAGGGGATAGATCTAAAATATATATGAAAACTTCTTAGGTTTTTGGAAAATCCTAACATACATGACGTGTAATGTGCTGAACACATGCTATGTAGTCTGGTATCTATGATGAATAGGGTTTTGCGAAGGAGATAAATATCACATGCCATGTGGAGGGACCACGCACTATGTAACCATATTAGAATGTATAAACATGTACATAGGGCACATTACCATGAGCCCATGTGGCACTACACACCGTATGTGGTGGGAGACATGTCATGTACTTCAGAGAGTACACGGTCTTGTGAAGGTGGCACATACTAAGTGTCGGCCAGACCTTGACATGCCATGTAGGCTATGACACACATTTTGTAATGGCATAAATCCAGGGTACAAGGAAATGGAAATGACCCTGTGTGGGAGGACACACCATGTATCAGAGTACATGGGCACGATCAAGATAACACAGACATGACCACGAGCACGAGCATGAACCAGGGTGGCCAAGAAATGTCATGTAGTCCCCTTACATGTCGTGTAGGGCTACATGACTAGTGGTATGTGTAATGGTAGGGACACACCCAATAATAAGGGTGGGACCACATTATGTGTTGGTCTACTTACATGCTGTGTACCCTCCTTTTTGAGGGAAGCTTATACCTATCATATCATCATCTTTTGGACTCAGATTTTGGCCCGTGAGTAGCCTATCCTAAATGTTTTTCCATATATAAAGTGATGGAAATATTAATGGTGTATTTTGAGATATGATGTGAGATTTTATGAGTGTGATTCTTCTTTAGGATAAATTCGACAACATAGTGATCAAGCAGGATCATCAGAGACATTAGAGTGGCACCCTCCAGCTGGGACATGGCATGGGTCCTATATCCATTCACTAAAGTGTCACTCTCTTGAAAGGATAGTTCATGAGTCCTATATCTATTAGAGTGAAACCCTAATGCCAAGATAAGGCATGGGACCTATTCCTATCCATTAAAGTGACACCCTTCTATTGGGAAATGACATGGGTCCCATATTTATTATCAGAGTAGAACCCTCCTGCAGTATCTTAGCATGGGTCCTAGAACATTAGAGTGGTACCCTATTTATGGGACATGTCATGGGTTCTCTATCTATTATCTAAGTGGAACCCTCCCACGATTTAAGTTAATGGGTCCTTGATTTATTATCAGAGTGGCACCCTCCTATTGTACTAGGGCATGTGTCTTCTACCTAGAGATCATGTCCCCTTGATTATGTAGAAATGGTGGTGAGGTGTGACATGGCATGGATACCTCTTCATACAGACACATGAGATACTAGAAATTGTCTGTTGGAATACTCTTTTCCTGGGCTGGGCTATGAGATGAAGACCCCCTTTCTCTCTCGTCTGGGTTTTGTTTATGAGCATATATTTCTATGGATTGGTTTTTTGTTTCACTCTTATTATGGGTTGAGCTATTTACTTCTATCATGTATCTTAATTATTCTCCTTCATATTTTAAAGAATCCTACTGGGTATGTATATACTCACCCCTGCATGGGATTTTTCCACACATGTTGTGTCTTATATAGATAACGGATAGGTCAACGATGATTACAGAAGAGCATAAGGATACCTTGTGGCTCGATCTCTATCGGGTCGGGTCGTGATAGATTGGTTTCAGAGTAGTTCATTATTTGGGGTGGTTTCTAGAGTTATTCTCTTACAATTATTTGGTTGGGATTTAGGGAAATAGTGTCAAAGTATCTTGAGTGTGGCGCTCATGCCATAGAACCTAGTGTTGGTGTAGTGATCGATATATCCAATCACCAGTACTCTGACTATCTTTGTAACGACCCAAAATTTCATTAATGGAAAATCCCTCTTGATCCAGTTAAATGTTTCTTTATGTTTTTATATGATGTCAACTTCTTTAGTTTAACATTAAGATTTGTGACCGTTACTTTTATAGCCGTTGAACAGTGATCATCTGGGTAGTTTAAATATAAGGCTTTAACGAAACCATCTTTACTCAGACAAAGGAAGCGATGGCCTCATCCAGTAGAATTGCCCCTTCGAAGCCCATTTGTCGGAGCTCGGAAAGGAGGTGGCGTCTTTGGGCTTTGCCCTTGACCAAGCCCAAGCTGAGCTTCATCAAGTCAAGCTCGAACGTGATCGTCTACGGGAAAAATGGAAGTTGATAGAGATTACCACTCGAGCAATGTTATCCGAGCAACCCCAAGAGTCTGTCACCATCGCACACCTTACCCTTAGGTCTTATGCGGCTATTTTAAGGGGTTATGTAACAAATAAGTAGTACCATGTTCATGCACATTACTTTTTTATATAATAATGAATATAATTTCTAGTCATTTTTGATACATTGTAATTAGTTTTTAAAAGTACAAATGGTGTTTTTAGTTATTATTTAATTAAGAATTATATTTTATTAAATTAAAGGATTTTTGAATTAAATAATATTTTAATATTATTATTAATATTAAATTAATTTTTTTTTAAATATAAATGATCTTATAATTTTATGAATGCAATTAAATTTTTTATTAAGGTTTGAAAGCCATTTCTGTCAAAACCCGTGATTTTTTTATAAATGTCGGTTTTTATTTTAAAAGTGAAAATTCACATATTTAGAAAATTATTTAGATAAAATAAATATTATTTTTGGAATCAGGACGTCGAAATTATCCAACGGTGAATTTTTCATAATTTTCTGAGACAGTCAAATTTTTGGGTAAAAATTAAATACCATTTAAATATATAATGTGTTTTATGACATCATAATGACCCAATGGTGATGTAATAAAATACCATAATCCCTATGTTCGGCCAATATGTGTTTTATCATTAAAATAATGAGGTTTTGGGTTTGTTTGACTCACTTTTCAAAGCATTAATGGAGCCCTCAAGACTTATTCAACACTTTGCCTTTTTAAATTAATTTCCATGGGAGTGTGACTCACCTCCACATAAGCAACCCTAATTTTTTAATAAGTTCGGACCTTGGCCTTGTAAAATATTGTTTTCCTCTTTCCTTTTCCAGAAACCATGGGAAAATACCATGGGATGGTTTGTGGTTTGGATTATTTTAATATAAGGGGTCCCAAACCTAAATAATAAAGAATTCTCTCACCTTTCCTATATAAACCCACCCAAGCTCCCACTTCCTCCTCACCCAAAGCCCTTGAAGTTCGTCCAACCTCTGCCCTACTCTCTCTAGAATCCTCTCAAGGTGCCCCAAGCTCCCAAGAATCCTCTCACAAGCCTCTCTCTAGCCTTTGGAAGCACACTTCCAAGTAAGGGGTTTTCTTCCTTTCTCATTTTTGTCAATTTTATTTAAGTTGTATTGCCTTTTTTTATTTCAATTATGAATGTTGGGGTATGGTTTCGCACCTCCCCCATACTGCCCTCTTATTGTTTGAATGATGGGAGAACCCTTTCTCTCTCATTAAATTCCTCCCATGTACACTCGTTACTATGCCGAAATTCTGAAAGGAACTTCTCTCTCTTCTTTTACATTCAAGCAATAATTTTGTATCATGAATCTAAATTCCATTTCTATTGTTGGGACATGTATATATATGATCTCCTTACTTTCCATTACATGTAAATATGATGAGGAACCCCTTTCTCTCTCATCAACCTTTTTTATGAATTCTTATGTCACGCCGTTACGCTGCCGAAATCGCACCGATTTTCTAAGCCAATGTCTTTGTGTAGTGAATACCATGCCCATTTCTCCATCAAGGATATTCACCTTTATGCACATTTACATATTGATTATAAATTTTCATGTATGAATTCCACATTCCTTTATCGTGGAAGAAATGATTATGTTTTATGAATCCATGTTTTATGATCCATGTGGCACACTTATGCATGAAATGAAATGTTTAAGAAGGGTGCGCCCTTTATAGCGCTCCAATGCATTGGGTAAAGTAAAGTATCATGATACGTCATGTGCAATGAGTGTTGACTCATGCTAATTCAAGTTCAACGAGGGTTTACTCGTGCTTTAAGTGCAATGAGGGTTTACTCATGCTCCATGTGCAATGAGCCTTGGCTCATGCTAATTCAATGTTAAGTGTTGTTGCCACATTTCCATGTTATGATTATCATGCTTTATCATGCCTTTATGTTCATGTCTCTCTTATGCTCTATTGATATGACTATTTCCTAACATGTATTGTACTCCTCATGTTATTCATTGTGTACTCCCTTACTGGGCTTTATAGCTCACCCTTTTCTTATGCATGTCCTCAGGTTATCCCATGCAATGCTAAGTACGAAGGAATGTAGTGGTCATGTAAAGGAAGTTTTCAATAAGGATGTTGTATTTCAAGTTTAAAGTTTTTATGTAATGATACTAAGCCCCAAAGACACTAAACCTCTCGATCTTCTTTGTTGTATCAAGTGAAGTTTTATGTAATAAAGCATGTTTAAGTTGTAATAAAAAGCAGGGTTGTCATAGTTGGTATCAGAGGATAGGTTTAGTTATTTTTGGGATTAGGAAACCCTAGTAAAGCCTTAGATACAAGACTAAGCATAATAAAAACATCCCTAAGTTTTGGTAAATACTAAGTAAGTGTTTTATTAAACAAATTCATCCCTGTCTGGATACGAGCAGGTAGAGGCGGCTCTGGCACAGATGTATCCTAGGGGTAAAACCCGAAAACACCGCTTTGAGCTAGACTCGAACGGGAACTGGTGCACGACAACGGGCCTTACTGCACTCTTGGTTACGACACTCCCGGGGGATATGTTTTGATAAATTCACAATCTTAGTATGAACCCTTATTAAGGGAAAAATGCCCCTAAGAATATATGTTAGAAGGAAGATCATGAAAAGCCTGGATTGAATCCTATAGACTCATGAGTTAAAGAGATTAAAGTTTATTTATAAGTCATCAACTTTTGTCTTTGGATTACCCTTTATGTGTTACCCCTAACTTTCCTTTTATTCCAGCCAATGGCCGGTAATAGGAGAACTCGGGCTAACAACCGTTGTGAAGATCAGTGTGATGATTGTACTTATGAGATGCCCAATCCAATGGGAGCGGGAATCGCGAACTTTGTCACGCTTCTCTCTCAGCTAACTCAAGTTTTGAATAGAAACACTGGCCAAGAGGAACGTTCAACCCCCCCTAAGAAAGAACAAGTCGCTATTGAAAGCTTCATGAGACAAAGGCCTCCTACTTTTAGTGGATCATCCGATCCCACGATCGCTGAACAATGGATCAACTCCATTGAAAAGATATTCTCTATCCTCCAATGCTCTGAAAAAGAGAAGGTTCTCCTGGAGGCTTATCGTATGGAGGGTGAAGCTGATCAATGGTGGACGTTGATCAAAAATACGAAGCCTGAGGAGGAGATCGAGGCTTTGGAATGGAAGGAATTCCGGAAGATGTTTTTCGATAAATATTTTCCGCGCACCCTCCGTCTTAAGATGGAAAGGGACTTCCTTTCCCTCAAACAGAAAGATGAAGAATCTGTGGGAGCGTACGAGGCAAACTTCACAAGACTTGCACGATACGCTTCCGGCTTTGTCGTTACCCCCGAATTCAAGGTTGACCGCTTCTTTGGTGGGCTGAAGCCTAGCTTGCGGAAAGCATTAGCGATCCGTGACTTCGACAGCTATGAGGAAATTGTCCGATGTGCCCTCAAGGTTGAAATGGAGATCGGAGAATCACATGGGTATCATGGGGACAAGAAGCGGAAGGTGGACTTCAATGCTGGTGGTCCGATGGATAAATCCAACGGCGCTAAGAAATTCCAGCACCCCACTTGCCAAAAGTGTGGAAAGAAGAACCCTGGAAATTGCCTTAGGGGGACAAGAAAATGCTTCAAGTGTGGAAGAGAAGGGCACCTAGCTGTTAACTGTCAGCAAGAAGGACCCGCGGCTACGACGGAGGGGAGGAACGCTCCGTTCGAACCTCAACGCGTTGTTCAATGCTTCAAATGCAAAGAACCGGGTCATTTTGCGAATCAGTGCCCTAATCCAAGGGTTATCGGAGGCAATCAACAACCTCCAAGACAGCAAGGAAGAGATTTTTCCATCACTTCTGCCGAAGTGAACCCCGACAACGAAGTGGTGACAGGTACGCTAGTTATTCATTCAAGAATAGCGAACGTACTTTTTGATTCAGGTTCTACGCATTCTTTTATATCTCAAAAGTTTAGTAGAACAATCCCTGCACCACCACAAATCATGGAAGTAAAGATGTCGGTGAGTACGGCAAATGGGGCAATCATTGCATCCCATGAGTATAAGTCCTCCCCTGTTATAATCTGTGGATTGAATTTCCCGGAGAACCTCGTCATACTCCCTTTGGTGGAATTTGATGCAATTCTTGGCATGGATTGGCTTTCCTTATATAGAGCCAACATAAATTGTCGGGAGAGGGAAATCACACTCCATATGGAGAATCGACCCCCGATTCTTTACAAGTGTCAGGAGGAAGATGAATCGCCTTTAGCTCCATCATCTCAAGCATGGATATTACTGCCTTATGAGCACGCATATCTGGCTCAGATGATTGAGTCCAAGGAAGAAACCACCCTTGAAGAAATGCCTATTGTGAGGGAATTCGCTGAAGTATTTCCCGAGGAACTTCCTGGTCTTCCTCCAAGAAGAGATGTTGAGTTCTCAATTGAACTTATACCTGGGGCGCTACCAATATCCAAGACTCCATATAGAATGGCTGTGGTTGAGCTTGAAGAACTGAAGAAACAACTACAGGAGAATCTGGATAAAGGGTTTATACGCCCAAGTGCATCACCATGGGGTGCACCAGTCCTCTTCGTCAAGAAGAAGGATGGGTCAATGCGGCTTTGCATCGATTATCGTGAACTTAACAAAATCACGATAAAGAACAAGTATCCTCTCCCAAGAATCGATGACTTGTTTGATCAGCTGCTTGGAGCACAATACTTCTCCAAGGTCGACTTGCGGTCGGGATATTATCAAGTAAGGGTGAAGAAGGAAGATATCCCCAAGACTGCTTTTCGTACAAGGTACGGGCACTATGAATTCATAGTAATGCCTTTTGGACTCACCAATGCTCCAACAATATTCATGGACTTGATGAATAGAGTCTTTAGAGATTACCTAGACAAATTTGTGGTAGTCTTTATAGATGATATTCTAATATACTCCAAAACCAAGGAGGACCATGAGGAGCATTTAAGAACTGTACTGGAGACTTTGCGCAAGGAGAAGCTCTATGCCAAGTACAGCAAGTGTGAGTTCTGGTTGAAGGAGGTCTCATCCTTGGGCCATATCATCACAAGCAATGGGATATTTGTGGACCCCTCCAAAACAGATTCAATTGAGGGATGGCCGAGGCCAACATCGGTAACTGATATCCGTAGCTTCTTGGGGTTAGCTGGATATTATCGACGATTTGTGAGAAACTTCTCACGATTGTCCAACCCTCTTACCAAGCTAACTCGAAAGGGAGTAAAGTTTGCTTGGAGTGATGAATGCGAAGAAAGCTTCAAGGAGTTGAAAAGGAGGCTTATCACTGCACCCGTTCTCACTTTACCCACAAGTGGGGAGCTTTTTGTGGTATTCAGTGATGCTTCGAAGAAGGGCTTAGGATGTGTGCTGATGCAGAATGATAAAGTGATATCCTATGCCTCAAGGCAGTTGAAAATCCATGAGAGAAACTATCCAACGCATGATCTGGAGTTGGCGGCGGTGATCTTTGCCTTGAAAATCTGGCGGCATTATCTCTATGGAGAGAAATGTGAGATATATACTGACCACAAGAGTCTTAAATATATATTCACACAGAAAGAGCTTAATATGCGCCAGAGAAGATGGATAGAGCTCATAAAGGATTATGACTGTTCAATACATTACCACCCTGGGAAGGCGAACAAGGTGGCGGATGCCCTAAGTAGAAAGGATCCAGCAATTCTATCAATGATGAGAATTGAGAAGGATCCAATCTTCTTAGACTTGATGAAGATGGACGTGGGAATCATAAAGAAGGGAACATCATCAATCCTTTCACAAATGATTGCTCAACCATCTCTTTTGGAAAGGTTAAAGGATGCTCAAAAGGATGATGCGAGAATCCAAGAAAAAGTGGAAGCTATCAAAAAGGGAAAATCCTCAGAGTTTAATGTTAATGAAGAAGGAATTGTGCGGTTTGGGAAAAGACTATGTGTCCCATCAAGTTCGGAGCTGAAGAAGGAACTTTTGGATGATGCACATAGTTCAAATTTCTCTATTCACCCAGGGAGCACAAATATGTATCGAGATCTCCGAGAAAACTTTTGGTGGGATAATATGAAGAAGGAGATCGCCGAATATACATCAAAGTGCCTGGTGTGTCAGCAAGTGAAGGCAGAGAGGCAGAAGTCTAAGGGGATGATGCAACCATTTCCCATACCAGAATGGAAATGGGAGAACATCACCATGGACTTCATCACTGGACTTCCAAGGACATCCAAAAGCAACAATGCAATCTGGGTTATTGTGGATCGTCTTACAAAGACTGCACACTTCATTGCTATTCGAGAGGATTTCTCTTTGGATCAACTGGCACAGATATATATCAGGGAAGTGGTACGGTTGCATGGAGTACCACTATCTATTGTGTCTGACTGAGATCCAAGATTTACCTCTAAGTTTTGGAAGAGTCTTCAACATGCTCTGAATACTGAACTGAACTTCAGTACGGCCTATCATCCTCAAACTGATGGCCAATCCGAGCGGACTATCCAAACACTTGAGGATATGTTGAGAGCGTGCTCAATGGACTTTAAAGGAGGATGGGATCAACATCTTCCTCTGGTTGAGTTCTCTTATAATAATAGTTTCCACTCGAGCATCCAAATGGCACCATATGAAGCCCTGTATGGGAAAAGGTGTAGAACACCGGCATGTTGGGATGAGGTCGGTGAACGTAAGCTGCTTGGACCAGAAATGGTCGAAGAAATGGTAGAGAAGGTGAAAACCATTAAGCAACATATCAAGGCAGCCCAAAGTTGACAGAAGAGTTATGCAGATAATCGTCGACGAGACCTTGAGTTTAAAGTCGGAGACATGGTGTTTTTACGCATATCTCCGTGGAAGAAGGTCATGAGGTTTGGAAAGAAAGGGAAGTTAAGTCCAAGGTACATCGGCCCATTCGAGATTTTTGATCGTGTTGGGGCTGTGGCCTATCGACTAGCACTTCCACCTACTATGGCCAAGGTGCATGATGTCTTCCATGTATCCCTCTTAATGAAGTACATTCCAGACCCTTCACATGTACTCTCTTCCGAGGTGGTACAATTAGAAGACGATCTTTCTTATGAGGAGCAACCAGTGAAGATCTTAGATCGTAGAGAAAAAGTTCTACGAAATAAGACAATGCCCCTCGTCAAGGTGTTGTGGAGAAACCACAAGTTTGAAGAAGCAACTTGGGAGTCGGAGGATATGATGAAGCTAAGTTACCCACATTTGTTTTAGTGTGGGAAAAGGAAAATTTCGAGGGCGAAATTTCTTAAGGGGGGAATGTTGTAATGACCCAAAATTTCATTAATGGAAAATCCCTCTTGATCCAGTTAAATGTTTCTTTATGTTTTTATATGATGTCAACTTCTTTAGTTTAACGTTAAGATTTGTGACCGTTACTTTTATAGCCGTTGAACAGTGATCATCTGGGTAGTTTAAATATAAGGCTTTAACGAAACCATTTTTACTCAGACAAAGGAAGCGATGGCCTCATCCAGTAGAATTGCCCCTTACGAAGCCCATTTGTCGGAGCTCGGAAAGGAGGTGGCGTCTTTGGGCTTTTCCCTTGACCAAGCCCAAGCTGAGCTTCATCAAGTCAAGCTCGAACGTGATCGTCTACGGGAAAAATGGAAGTTGATAGAGATTACCACTCGAGCAATGTTATCCGAGCAACCCCAAGAGTCTGTCACCATCGCACACCTTACCCTTAGGTCTTATGCGGCTATTTTAAGGGGTTATGTAACAAATAAGTAGTACCATGTTCATGCACATTACTTTTGTATATAATAATGAATATAATTTCTAGTCATTTTTTATACATTGTAATTAGTTTTTAAAAGTACAAATGGTGTTTTTAGTTATTATTTAATTAAGAATTATATTTTATTAAATTAAAGGATTTTTGAATTAAAAAATATTTTAATATTATTATTAATATTAAATTAATTTTTTATTAAATATAAATGATCTTATAATTTTATGAATGCAATTAAAATTTTTATTAAGGTTTGAAAG
Source organism: Viscum album (assembly GCA_963277665.1). Taxonomy (NCBI): domain Eukaryota; kingdom Viridiplantae; phylum Streptophyta; class Magnoliopsida; order Santalales; family Viscaceae; genus Viscum; species Viscum album. The sequence continues at coordinate 507,767,555 of OY728142.1, read as the reverse complement.
CCATTTCTGTCAAAACCCGTGATTTTTTTATAAATGTCGGTTTTTATTTTAAAAGTGAAAATTCACATATTTAGAAAATTATTTAGATAAAATAAATATTATTTTTGGAATCAGGACGTCGAAATTATCCAACGGTGAATTTTTCATAATTTTCTGAGACAGTCAAATTTTTGGGTAAAAATTAAATACCATTTAAATATATAATGTGTTTTATGACATCATAATGACCCAATGGTGATGTAATAAAATACCATAATCCCTATGTTCGGCCAATATGTGTTTTATCATTAAAATAATGAGGTTTTGGGTTTGTTTGACTCACTTTTCAAAGCATTAATGGAGCCCTCAAGACTTATTCAACACTTTGCCTTTTTAAATTAATTTCCATGGGAGTGTGACTCACCTCCACATAAGCAACCCTAATTTTTTAATAAGTTCGGACCTTGGCCTTGTAAAATATTGTTTTCCTCTTTCCTTTTCCAGAAACCATGGGCAAATACCATGGGATGGTTTGTGGTTTGGATTATTTTAATATAAGGGGTCCCAAACCTAAATAATAAAGAATTCTCTCACCTTTCCTATATAAACCCACCCAAGCTCCCACTTCCTCCTCAACCAAAGCCCTTTAAGTTCGTCCAACCTCTGCCCTACTCTCTCTATAATCCTCTCAAGGTTCCCCAAGCTCCCAAGAAGCCTCTCACAAGCCTCTCTCTAGCCTTTGGAAGCACACTTCCAAGTAATGGGTTTTCTTCCTTTCTCATTTTTGTCAATTTTCTTTAAGTTGTATTGCCTTTTTTTATTTCAATTATGAATGTTGGGGTATGGTTTAGCACCTCCCCCATACTGCCCTCTTATTGTTTTAATGATGGGAGAACCCTTTCTCTCTCATTAAATGCCTCCCATGTACACTCGTTACTATGCCGAAATTCCGAAAGGAACTTCTCTCTCTTCTTTTACATTCAAGCAATACTTTTGTATCATGAATCTAAATTCCATTTCTATTGTTGGGAAATGTATATATATGATCTACTTACTGTCCATTACATGTAAATATGATGAGTAACCCCTTTCTCTCTCATCAACCTTTTTTATGAATTCTTATGTCACGCCGTTACGCTGCCGAAATCGCACCGATTTTCTAAGCCAATGTCTTTGTGTAGTGAATACCATGCCCATTTCTCCATCAAGGGTATTCACCTTTATGCACATTTACATATTGATTATAAATTTTCATGTATGAATTCCACATTCCTTTATCGTGGAAGAAATGATTATGTTTTATGAATCCATGTTTTATGATCCATGTGGCACACTTATGCATGAAATGAAATGTTTAAGAAGGGTGCACCCTTTATAGCGCTCCAATGCATTGGGTAAAGTAAAGTATCATGATACGTCATGTGCAATGAGTGTTGACTCATGCTAATTCAAGTGCAACGAGGGTTTACTCATGCTTCAAGTGCAATGAGGGTTTACTCATGCTCTATGTGCAATGAGCCTTGGCTCATGCTAATTCAATGTTAAGTGTTGTTGCCACATTTCCATGTTATGATTATCATGCTTTATCATGCATTTATGTTCATGTCTCTCTTATGCTCTATTGATATGACTATTTCCTAACATGTATTGTACTCCTCATGTTATTCATTGTGTACTCCCTTACTGGGCTTTATAGCTCACCCTTTTCTTATGCATGTCCTCAGGTTATCCCATGCAATGCTAAGTACGAAGGAATGTAGTGGTCATGTAAAGGAAGTTTTCAATAAGGATGTTGTATTTCAAGTTTAAAGTTTTTATGTAATGATCCTAAGCCCCAAAGACACTAAACCTCTCGATCTTCTTTGTTGTATCAAGTGAAGTTTTATGTAATAAAGCATGTTTAAGTTGTAATAAAAAGCAGGGTTGTCATAATCTTCTTGTCGACTCAACATACCGAGACATTAGTTGTAGGGATTAATGGTATACGAATCATATAGGATTGAGTATTTAACTATCCTTCTTGAGTCATATCCCCATATATATATATATGATCATATTATCATGTTATATCTTTATTAAATTTTTAGGATGCCTTCGTGAAGACAACATACTAGGTTACCTATTCCAGATCATAATGAGGATTCAATGAGTGATGAGGCCTTAGTTCAAGGGCCATCACATGAGGTTCTTCCTTTAGGTGGACAGGTAGTAGCACCCCCACCTGTTGAGTAGAAGATAGTACTAGCAGATTAGTTTGAGGATGCATATATGATTATCACACTCCATGAGTTCCAGCTCTAGAGGTCGATGAGGTTCCATGGTGATCCATATCCCTAGGAAGCAGATGATTGGATAGAGTAAGTGATATGAGTTTTCAGGCTTATTTGGACACCGAATATTCATTTGATTACACTGGAATTTAGTCTATTCCATGGAGCATCTGGGTGTTGGTAAAGTCTAGTCACATATATTCATGATGAGTTGACACTCTCATAGACTAACTTATAGTATCTATTTCACGAGGAGTACTACTCCTCATGCTTGTGCTCAGTTTGGACTTAGAAGATTCTGAAGTTGCAGTAGGGAGGGGTGACAGTTTCTAAGTATGCCATGAGGTTTACAGACCTTACACAGTACTCCCTCAACATGATTTGAGATGGATACTTCTAGGCATGGAAGTTTGAGACAGGTCTCTGTAGATACATCTGTTCTAGTGCGGTAGCCCTATGCATTCCCACTTATGTAGTAGTGTTGGAGAGGACACTAGTGAAATAGAGATTTTAGTTAAATAGATTTTAGATAGTTGGATCTATCAATGGATGTTATATATATTATTCATCTCTAGCAGCTAGAAGATGCCAGTCGATAGGATCTTGGTGCAGGAGATATTCTTAGGATCCGACTCAGGAATGTGGTCATGCAACATAGGGACTGCACAGAAGACCATGATAGACCATAGAGGGGTAGTGCTATACATGTGATGAGATAGGTCACATTACATGTGATTTCCTGACCATAAATGATGAGGAGGGAAGACAGATAGCAGATGAACCACCATGGCAGAGGCAGTGCCGTGATCATGGATCTCCTAGGTGAGGGGAGATAAGCTCCTAGGGAGGTGGTGCTAGAAGAGGAGTAGGTGGGGTTATAGGAGGAGGAATTTTAGGTGGAGGAAGAAATTATGAGATCCTCCAACCACCACCACCACATGGCATCCCATGTCAGGATCAGTGAACTGGCGCTCAGGGCTATGGGCAGTTGCAAGCTATGGAGGCATATGACCTAACATCACACAAGATGATTATAGGTATGATCTATGTTTATAATAATCTTTCTTTAGTACTAGTAGACATAAGTTCAAGTCATTCCTTAATATCATTACTCTAAGTGCAAGATCTAGATCACCCAGTTGAGACATTATCCCAATAGCTTTTCTTTGAGGTTCCTATAGGGAACGATTCTTTGATCAATTTTATCTTTCAGCAATGCGAGCTATCACTTTGTGGAGAGAGTTTATCATGGGACTATTTGGATGTTGTGATGAAACCTTTATGACGCCATATTGAGTATAGATTGGTTTTACATGGTACAATCCTAGAATTTCTATCACTGTATAATAGTCATATGCCTTCGAACTGATGGGACACGATTATCCTTTGCGGTAGAGAGAGATATTTCATGATATAATGAGTGGGGTTTTCAAGATAGTGGTTCAACCCATCAACCAATAGTTAGAGAGTGTAGTAATTTGAATGTAAGGATCTTTAAGAATTTAGATTCCCTTAGTCATGGAGGATTTTATGGAAGTCTTCCCTGAGGATGTTCAGGGACTACCTCCAAGGAGGGAGATGTAGTTTTGCACCAAATTTCATCCCGAGACCAATATCATATGGCCCCTACTGAGCTTTGAGAGCTTTGGTTTTATTTGGAGGACCTGGAAGGGTCAATCGTGGGTGCTTTCAATTGATATGTGATTGTTGGTTACTTAGGTGAAGAAAAGTGGCTGACCAAGGTCGTCCCTCAAAGGAGGAAGTAAATTTAACAACATATTAAAGGTATTTTGAAATTAAAATAAAAGTAAATAAGAAAATAAATTAAAATTATGAGGTTGTTTATAGTTTATAAATATAGAATAAGTTTACTGTAACAAGATTTTATTTTTTTTGTTTTTAGTTTTGAAATGAAGTTCGATTAAAATGACACAACAAGAAGATTTTTTTTAGAAAATATTTAAAATGTTTAATCGATCTAACTCTACCTATTCACTCAATTATTTTTCATTATTATTTAAATTAACATCTACTTAATTATAATCCTCTAATTTTTTAACCCTCGAACCCTATGAGAGTTAATTTAACCATAAAGATGAAATTACTTAAACCCTAGGCTAGCTTCGGAACATGAAATCACATCACCCTACTTTGATTGATGTTATTAGGTTAGATTATGGAAAATGGTTAATTAGATCACATATACACTTTGGAAATTATGATTAATTTAGTTTAGGTATTATATTTTAACTCTACAAATTTATCCCGTGTGGTCTTTTATTATCGATTAAGATCGCACTCTCACAATTTACACAACTTCCGACCTCACGTGTTTTTGTGTCAATTGTTCAATTGATTGATTAGTTGAATTTAAATTAAAAGATAAAATAATAGATCATATTAATTGAATTACAATAGCTCATTTATTCAAAATAAATGAATGAATAAGTTTAGAGGTAGATCGATTACTAAGAAGAACTACTCTTCCATGGGTGTTGTAGTCATTGTAGAAACGTTTTGCATGTGCAATGGTTTAGAAAGAGAAGAACCAAATCACATTTCTACTCTTGATTCCAGAACAATTTATAATATTAATAGAAGAAGAAATTTGAATAAAATAGAAGAAAAGAGAATAAATAAAAGAATAACAAATAAGTTTATTATGAAAACACAAACATTACAACATGAGGAAGAAGAAGAGGGCTTCGACAAAGGGATCCTTATTTCAAGAGCTACCCTATCGAATTGCTTGGATAATTGGAGTGTAACATCTTCTATTATGCCCTAAACTTCCTAATTCACGTCCCCAACCCCACCAAATGATAAAAACACCAATTTATAGAGTGGTGGGGAGGCTAGGTTCAAAGTGATTTCAAGTGTGAATGGGGAATATCAGCCAAATATTTTATGCCAAATTGCACTGCCAATTTGAACACTAAAAGGCATGAATCGTCTATCCTTCCAGAAGGATTATTCGTGAAGAAATGATTCCTAGAGATCCTCTCAAAATTTGGGCCTAATCCAAGCACTAATGAAGAATTTATGGCCCAAATATAGAACCCATATCCAATTTAGCGAGTCCAGCCCAACTTTGAATTCATGGCCCATTTGAACTAACCAAATGCATGATTTAGATCCAATGTACTAAATAAAAGTTGTATAAAATTATGTCAGGAAAAAAATTAAAAAATACCAGGTTCAAATAATTCAAATAAAATTATTTATGTTCAAAATACTATAGTGAATTTTTAAAGGGTAAAACTGGAATTTTCATCAAATTTTCAAATGAATGATCTAATCCGAAATATTTCATAAATGAACATAGTTAACACAATGTGAGGAAATTATATCATTTATTATCAATAAAATATTAAATAAAATTGTGCTTTATCAACTCCACCACACTTACCTTTTTTCACTCCTGGGTAAAACCTCATATCATGTATTCCAAAAAATTGTGACAAGTAAACATCAATATCAAATAAAAACAAATTTTAGAAAACATATCCTTGAGATCCAACAATTACACACCAAGAAACAAAAGATACCATGCATCATAAAAAAATATTATTTCAAGTTCTCTATTTATATCATTCAATATATTTCCACTTCATTTATCTTCCCATGCACACAAAACACCTGCCTCACTTGAATTTTCTCTTATCACACAAATGTCAATTTTTCAGCAATTTCTTTCTCATCCAAACTCATACATGGGTCACCATAGGCTTGATAAATTCCTACATCAACACCCTATGTGAGTCAAGGACATATGTTTATCATGAGTAATTTTCAGGGTTGTTCTATGGCTTTTGGTTGGTAGGATTTAGATGTGAGAAGATCTGAGGCTGAATGAGGAGGGCTTGACTCTTTTTGAAGAAAAATTTCATTATTATAATTTTCACTTAAATATGGTCTCCTCCTCAATCCCCATAGAATAGATTCATGTTCATCATCATGAAAAATAAATGAATGTGCACACCATTCAACATTTTAGTAATAAAATGTCAATCTTCTCAAACATGATTTTCTTGAAAGCTCCAGATAGGCACAACTTTCTCTCTCTATTAGAAGCTCCAGAAAGGCACAAATTTACTTATCATGAAATCTCTAGAAAAGGCACAAATTTCAATAGAATTATTTTCTTTAGTAGAAAACACATCTCTTTAGAATTTAATTTTCCACCCAAAGTATCACAGAATGTTGTAGAACAACACAAGACAGTTTCCCCCACACTTAAGTTCAACTAGATTATGCAATTTCACTTTAAGAGTTGGTTGGATAGGGAAAATTGGCTTGTAATGTGGCAAACCTAACATGATTTTCATGGTTTCTAAGGGATAAAAGAATTAAATGTTCAAGGTAGGCCATTATAAAAAAGTATTATTTGAAATAGGGGCTTTAATACCAAACAAATGCCTCAATAATTTAAACATAAGTACCTCAAAACCTCAAGTATTGATAGGAATAAATCAAATTCTGGTTAAATCAATCATGTTTTGGTTCTCCCTCTACCCAGTTAAAGAGGTCTTTGCTTTGATTTAATAATAAATGAGGCTATGGACCCAAACTTTAAAAAAAATCATGGTTTGATTCTCTCAAGAAATGAGGTAAATATAAAGAATATGAAAAGAATGGTTCAGAAGCCTCACAGGAAAGTGATTTCAAATATAATGACAGTGAGATGTGGCATGGGATTCAAAATTCAGAGTACTTTTCATGAGATTACTAAATATTTGAACTTGAAACAAAGTTATTTTTCTCATTCATTTAAGATCGATTTCATGGTATAAATTGTTTCACTTATTGATATGAATTTAAAAATGGTGATGAGAATCATTTCAGCTCAAAAGTTTTAAAAACACACAAAAAAAATTGAAAAATAAACACACAAAATTTGAAAAACACATAATTTATTTTGAAAACCATTGAAAAATAGGAAAACAATTGAAATTAATAAACTAAAAGGTTCCTTCCCCCAAACTTAAAATATTTCATTGTCCTCAATGTGAACCCATGAGATGATATATGCACATGAAATGTATAATTTTAAATAGGACAAAGAATAAAAAAGTTAAAGGGTTAGGAATAGCCTGATATGCTCAAGTGATAATGGGGTCATGCAGTGTGATGAAATCCACTACATCAGTAGGAATTACCTCAATGTATCTCTTCAAACATTTCCCATTTACAATAAATATTCTTCCTGTTTATTCTTGTGTGATCTCCAATGCACCATAAGGAAAAAAATTAGTCACAACATAAGGACCTAACCACCTAGAACACAAATTATCAGGCATCAACTTTAGTTGTAAACTATAGAGCAAGAATTTATCTCCAAATTGAAATTCTCTTTTATGGATAATTTTTTCATGAGATGCTTTTGATCTTTCCTTTTAGAGCCTTGAGTTATCATATGAAGACAATTGAATCTCCTTAAGCTCTTGAATTTGTATCTTCCTTTGGATTCCATCTTAGGCCAAATCCATGTTTCATTTCTTTATAGCCCAATAATCCTGATGCTCAACTTCCATGGGGATATGAAAAACTTTCAAAAAAAAAATCCAAAATGGGGACATACCAATGGGTGTCTTGTATGCTATCATATAAGCCCACAATACATCATCCAAGCACTTACTCTAATCTTTCCTATTTGGCTGCATGGTTTTATCCAAAATTTGTTTCAACTCATGATTTGAAACCTCATCCTGGCCATTTGTTTGGGGGTGGTATGGTGTTTATGTTTTGTGTGTCACCCCATACTTCCGAAGAAGGGAAGAAAGATTTCGATTGTAGAAGTGTGTCCCTTGGTCACTGATGATATCCTTCGGTACTCCAAACCTGCAAAAAAATCCACGCTTTGACAAAATCCACAATAACATGAGAATCATCAGTCTTGGTGGCCTTATCCTCCACCCACTTACTCACATAATCAATAGTAACCAAAATATACAAAAAACCAAAGGAACTAGGAAAAGGACCCATAAAATCTATGCACCATGCATAAAAAATATCAAAAAATAGTATGGGTTATTGAGACATCTTATGTCTCCTAGAAATGTTCCCAGTATGTTGGTAATGAGAGCATGACTTAGAAAACACATGTGCATCATGAAATAAGCTAGGAAAATATAACGCAGAGTCTAAGAATTTCCTACCTGTCCGTTGGGGTCCAAAGTATCCACCACAAGAAAGTGTTTGATAGAATTGTAGAACAGACTCAAACTCATGATCAGGAACACACCTCCTAATAACTTGGTCACTACATATGCTCCATAGGTATGGATCATCCCAAACATAAAATCTTGACTCACTCTTTAACTTTTGTACTTGATGTTTCTTTAAATTCATAGGGATTTTAGAGGCAACACGGTAGTTAACTAAATCAGCATACCAAGGATGCGTACCTGAGATGGAATAAAGATGCTCATCAGGGAAAGTGTCCCAAAGTGGTACATGGTCCAAGGTGTCATCCTATAGTGTGTGAGTAAGCCTACTCATGTGGTCCACCACCACGTTTTCTAACCCCTTCTTGTCCTTTATCTCAATATCAAATTCTTGAAGAAGGAGCATCCATCGGTTAGCTCAAGCTTTGCATCTGGATTATTCAAGAGGTACCTCAGAGCTACATGGTAATAAAAAACAACTACTTTAGAGCCCAATAAATATGAAAATAATTTATCTACATCAAGAAACTACTTTTCCATGGTTGTGTAGTTTGATTGGGCTGAATCCAATGTCCTCGATGCATAGGCAATCACATGTGAACATCCATCCACCCTTTGAGATAAGACATATCCAACTGCGAAGTTGGATGCGTCACACATAAGCTCAAAAGGAAGCTCCCAATGTGGGGGTTGTATGATCGGTGGAGTGGTCAGAAACTTATTTATCTCATCAAAGGAAGTCCTGTAATAATCATCAAACACAAAATCAGAATCCTTTTGAAGTAATCGTGACATAGGAAGAGTAATCTTAGTAAAATCTTTAATGAAATGCCGATAAAATCCTGCATTCCTTAGAAAAGATCTAATATCACGCACACATGAAGGATAGGATAAGGATGAAATAATGTATATCTTAGATTTATAAACCTCTATACCATGTTTTGACACTACATGCCCTAAGACAATGCCATGCTCTACCATGAAATGAAACTTTTCAAAGTTTAGGACCAGATTCTTCTCAATACAACAATTCAACACCTTTAAAAAACTACATAGAAATTCATAAAATGAGGATCTATACACTATAAAATCATCCATAAATACCTCCATGCAGGTCTCAATAAAATTAGAAAAAATACTCACCATGCATCTCTGGAATGTACCTGGGGCGTTGCAAAGTCCAAATGGCATCCTTCAGTAGGCAAACATGCCGAATGGACAAGTGAATGTTGTCTTATTCTGATCCTCCAGAGCAATAGGAACATAAAAACATCCAAAAAATTCATCCAAGAAACAATAATGTGTCTTCCCAGCGAGTTTCTCAAGAATTTGATCAATAAATGGGAGGAAAAAATGGTCCTTGCGGGTGGACTGATTTAGTTTCCTATAATCAATACAGACATGCCAACTATTTTGTAACCTCATTGGAACTAACTCATATTTCTAATTTTTAACAACTATAACACCACTTTTCTTAGGAACAACCTGAATAGGACTTACCCACTGAGAATTTGAAATGGGAAAGATTATAACTTCCTCGAGCAATTTTTCAACTTCTTTTTTAACAACTTACAAAAGAGTTGGATTCAGTCTCTATTGTGGCTACCTAACCGGTTTAGCCCCATCCTCCAAAAGAATCCTATGCATGAAAATAGAGGGTCTAATACCTGATATGTCATCCAAGGTCCACCAATTTCTATTATGTTCTTCCTCGAAAGATTCAAAAGTTTTTCTTCATGTTCAAGAGGGAGATTGTTAGAAATGATAACATATAATTTCTCACCACTCAAAAAGTATGAGTATTTGAGATTTTATGGAAATGGATCGAGTTATAGTGTAGGGGAGTGGTGTATTGATGGATACATTGAAGGAACTGAAATATGTGCACAAAGAGCATCAATATTAGAATAGAAATCATCACAATCAGAGAATAAAACATAAAATCCATCAGCATAATCAACATCCATGTCATAATCAAAGTTCAGTTGATCAAAATCAAAATATGAATCCATTTCAAAATCAAATCTAAGAGAAACTTGTTCATTATAAATGAGTGTGGAAGTGCTCTTAGACATAAAACTAGAACCAATAATCATAATCTCCCTAAGAACATGACAATCAAATTCCATGTGGTTTTAATTTGGTGGTTCAAAATGGGAGATAAAAAATGCAGAATGGTCCTATGAGGGGTACTTCATGGAGTCCATAACATTAAATATCACAACTTCATCCCCAAAATCCATATAAATTGTACCCTCATTGACATTTATGATAGTTTTTTCAGTTTTGAGGAAGGTTATACCTAAGATAATGGGAGCATGAGAACTTACCTGATTTTACTCCATGTTAAGAACGTAGAAATTTTCTGGAAAGATCATGTATCTTACCCAAACAAGTATATCCTCAAGGACTCCCACTGGATATTTTTTAGCCCTATTCTCCAATTCCACCACTACTCTCATCGAATTCAACTCACCAACCTATAAATAAGAGAATACAGAGTGAGGCATTAAATCTATGAAAGCTCTCAAATCACAAAGAGCATCTGAAAAGTGAAACTCCCCTATGGTGCATGGTATAGTGAATGTCCTTGGATCCTTGCACTTTCTTGGGATTTCTTGAGTTTGTGTAATGAGTGCTAAAACATTCCTTCTAATATTGATCCTCTCATTCCCCTTGAGTCCTCTTCGATTAGTACAAAGTTCTTTTAGGAATTTGGAATACCTTGGTATTTGTTTAATGGATTCAAGTAAAGGGATGTTGATCTCTACATGCTTGAATGTGTCCAAAACCTCTTTTTTATTGCCTCGTCATCCATTTTCTTGGTTTGTACAAACCTGTTTGGAAATGGAAGGGGTTTAGGAGGAACATAATAAATATTTTTCTTTCCTTTATCTTTCTCCTTGGGTTTCTCATCAGTTAGTTTTGAATGGAGCTTATCTGGAGTTGAGTTGAATCCCGGTGGAACGATTGGTGCTGATGTATCAATTGTTTTCTTCCAACTTTTCAATGTGATGGAACTGATATTCCCTTTGGTATTTGGAGTAGGTTGGGAAGTTAGATTTTTAGAATTCTTACTTACTAATTCATGGAGGGGAGTGGAAATATGGCTCATTTGAGTCTTTAACTCCCTCAGCTCTGAACCTTGACTCTTTAGCTCATTCTGTTGATTAAGAACAATTTGTTTCAAAAGATCATCATTGTTAGAATCTACATTGTTTTGTGGATTTTCTTGTTGTTGGCTTGTTGATGTTTGAGCTTCAAATCGCCTTTGGGGTTGTTGGAAACCCTGTTGGTAAGGTGGATGCTGCTGGAAGTTTTGTTGAAAGGGGGGCCTTTGTTATTGTCCAGAGCCATACCTCATGTCCAATTGACCCTTCCACCCTTGGTTGTATGCTGGTGCAAAGGAATCAAATTTCTTTTGGGGATTTGTCTATTTTTGTTGCTGATATGGTCTCCTAGGGAATACCACTGCACAATCCTCTGACTCTTGTAACTGGGGGAAATAGTCAGTTGGGTGGTCTGTTTCAGTGCAAATGCCACATGGACTCATAGGAGTGGGTTGGGATGTTTTTTGAGCCAATGCTATCTGCCTCATCATAGTGGTCAATTCTTCTAACTTATTATCAATCAAATTATTTTTCAAGAGAATAAGGACTTACCTGATGTACTCCCCTGACATTTGGTGTACCTCGATCGCCAAATTGTTGAAAGTTTTCGGCCATATTATCAATTAATGCACATGAAGATACTAGTGTCTTGTCCACCAATTATCCTACAGCCGAAACATCCACAATTCTCCTCTCCATAGGTGTGAGTCCTTCATATAAGTATTGGATGAGGAGTTTCTAACTGATTTGGTGACTTGGGCAGCTTGCACACAACTTATTGAATTGCTCCTAGTACTCATACATTGACTCCGATTATGCTTGTTTAATCCCCGATATCTCTTTACGAATGGAAGTGGTCCTTAATGCTGGAAAAAATCTCTACAAGAAAAGATGTTTCAAATCGTTCAAACAAGTTACATCTTCAGGTTGTAAATAATACATCTGGTCTTTTGCAGCTCCATCAGCTGAAAATGGGAATGCCCCTAGTTTGATTTGATCTTCAGATACATTTCTTGGTTTAAGGGTTGAGAAAACCACATTAAATTCTTTAAGGTATTTATTGAGATCCTCACTAGAGAGGCCATAAAATTTTGGAAGCAGGTGTATTAACCTAGATTTCAGTTCAAAATCTGATTCGAGATTTGGGTATGCAATGCAATTTGGTTGATAGTTAATATCAGGTGTAGAAAATTCTAGAATGGTTCTATTAAGTTTATTACCATTATTTTCAGCCATTGGTTCTTGTTTTAAGTTGTAATTAAAAGTGTTTCCAATTTCAATGTTCTTATAGTGGAGTAATTCTCTAACTGGTTGAATGTTGAAACTTCCCTTAGACTGAGAATGTCTGATTCGAGCCCTAAGGCTATGTTCAATCTCAGGGTCAATATCTAAGAGATCTTTAGGATTAGTTCACGTCATAAATAAAATAATAATTAAAAGAATAAAAGTATAACATAATAAAATAAAAGATGATAATTTTGAGTTGATGGTCCAAAAATAAGAAGAAGAAGAAAACAAAAAAAGAAGAAAAATTCAGATTGGGTAAATAAGGAAGAAAGAAGAGAAGAATAGAATAAAATGTAAAATAAAATAAATACCTCTAAATAGTTGAAATAATTACCTGATTCCCCATCAACGACGCCAATTTTAAAGGCGCTGTCATGGGCGCTTTCAAATGATATGTAATTATTGGTTACTTAGGTACAATAGAGTGGCTGACCAAGGTCATCTCTCAAAGGAGGAAGTAAATTTAACAACATATTAAAGGTATTTTGAAAGTAAAATAAAAGTAAATAATAACATTAATTAAAAGTATGGGTTTGTTTATAGTTTATAAATCTAGAAAAATTTTTCTAGAAGAATATTGTATTTTTTTTTGTTTTTTGTTTTGAAATGAAGTTCGATTAAAATGACGCAACAAGAAGATGTTTTTTTAGAAAATATTTAAAAGGCGTAATCGATCTAAATCTACCTATTCACTAAATTATTTTTCATTATCATTTAAATTAACATCCACTTAATTATAATCCTCTAATTTTTTAACCCTCAAACCCTACGGAAGTTAACTTAACCACAAAGATGAAATTACTTAAACCCTAGGCTAGCTTTGGAACATGCAATCACATCACCCTGCTTTGATTGATGTTCTTAGGTTAACTTATGGTCAATGGTTAATTAGAACACATATCCACTCTGTAAATGAGGATTAATTGAGTTTAGGGATTATATTTGAACTCTACAAATTTATCCCGTGTGGTCTTTTATTACTGATTTAGATCACACTCTCACAATTTACACAACTTCTGATCTTGCATGTTTTTGTGTCAATTGTTCAATTTCTTGCTTAGTTTAATTTAAATTAAAAACTTAATTAATATATCATATTAAGTTAATTACAGTAGATTATTGATTCAAAAAAAAATGAATGAAGAAGTTTATAGGTTGATCAATTACTAAAAAGAACTACACTTCCATGGGCGGTGTAGTCATCGTAGAAACATTTTTCACGTGTAAAGGTTTTGAAAGGGTAGAACCCAATCACGTTTCTATTAATGATTCCAGACCAATTAGGAAGATTAAGAGAAGAATAAATTTTACCAAAACAGAATAAAATATAATAAATAAAATAATAACAGAGAAGTTTATTATGAAAACACAAACATTACAACATGAGGAAGAAGAAGAGGGCTTTGATGAAGGGATCCTTGCTTCAAGAGCTAACCTTATTGAATTTCTTGTAGAATTAGAGTGTAACCTATTATACTATGCCCTAAAATTACTACTTCATGTCCCAAACCTAACCAAATGAGAGAAACACCAATTTATAGAGTGGTGGGGAGGCTTGGTTCAAAGTGGTTTCAAGTGTGAATGGGGAATCTCGGCCAAATATTTTATGCCAAATTTCACTACCCATTTGACCACCAAAACGCATGAATAATCTATCCTTAAAAAATTATTATTCATGATAAAATGATTCCTTTATCTCCTCTCAAAATTTTGTCCTAATCCAAGCATGGATGAAGAAGTTATAACCCAAATACAGAACCCATGTCCAATCTTGCGAGTCCATCCCAACTTTGACTTCATGGACCATTTTTACCAACCAAATGCATGATTTAGATTCAATGTTATAAATTAAAGTTGTTGAAAATTATTTTAGAAAAACATTTAAAAAATATTAGGTTCAAATAATTCAAATAAAATTATTTATGTTTGAAATACTACAGTGAATTTTTAAAGGGTAAAACTGGAATTTTCATCAAATTTTCAAATGAATGATCTAATCCCAAATATTTCATAAATAAACATAGTTAACATAATGTGAGTAAATTATATCATTTATTATTAGTAAAATATTCAATAAAATTGTGTTTTATCAGGACCTTCGAGAGAAGGGTGTTATCAGACCCAATGTGTCTCCCTAGAAAGCTCTAGTGTTTTTCATGAAAAATGCAGATGGGAGCTTGTAGATTTGTGTATATTATCATCACCTGGACCAAGCCAAGATAAATAACAAGTACCCATTTCTGAGTATTTAATACCTCTTTGATTAGTTACAAGGCACAAGATGGTTCTCAAAGATCAATCTCAGGTTTGGATACTACTAGTTGATATTTCATGAGGATGATATTCTGAAGTTGGCATTCCGATATCTCTACATACACTATGAGTTCCCATTGATGCCTTTCAGTGTTTCAAATTCCCCCACTGTGTTTATGGATTTCATGAACCAAATATTCCAGCCGTACTTGGATCAAGTTTTTGTTGTCTTTATTAATTACATAATCATATACTCTGTATTTGAGGAGGAGTATACAAAGCACTTGAGGATGGTCCTAGACTTAATTTAGGAGAACCAGCTTTATGGTAAGCTCTTGAAGTTCCATATTTGGATTCACAAGGTTTACTTTATGGGTAATGTCATTTATGATCATGTATTAGCTATGGACCCAATAAATATTGATGTAGTGATTTCTTGGGATCCATCCAAGATAATGGAAAATGTGTGGAGTTTTCTTAGCTTGGTAGGGTACTATAAGAGGTTTTTGGTATAATTATCTAGGATTACATCCCCTTTTACCAACCTGACATGGAAAGGATATCCATTTACTTGGATTGAGTAGTACTAGAGATCCTTTGAAGAGTTAAGGTTGAAACTAATGAGTGATCCTGTTTTGAGACTACCTGAGGAGGGTGTGGAGTATGCAGTGTATTGCAATGCCTTTATAGATAGAATTGGTTGTGTGTTGATGCAGTGGTAGGAAGTTATATCATATGGGTTAAGGAATTTGGGACCCAATGAGAATAACTATGCGACTCATGCCCTATAGTTGATAGCAGCAGTCTTCACTCTAAAGATATGGAGACACTATCTTCTGGGAGAGTGCTTTGTTGTTTACTCGAACCATCATAGTCTTTGGTATGTCTTCATGTAGAGAGACTTGAACTCGAGATAGAGTCATTGGTTGGAGTTCTTGTAGGAACATGACTTTGATATAGTCTATAATCTGATGAAGGGAAACATGGTGGTATATTACATTATCAAGAAGTCCCAGACTCATTTTGTGTAGGAGGCATTAGAGTAGTTGGATTACTTACAACATACCCTAGTTGAGGAGGATGGTGCAAATTTTCTTTACTCGATAGTGTTTAATCCTTCACTCTTCCTTTGTGTGAGAGAGTATCAATTGGGATACATTGTTTGAGAGGTCATACATGACTAAATATCTTAAAGAGATTCACCAGATGGATTTTCTAAAGGAGGGAATCACACCATCCTTTTCCAAGTATAGATGGTGGTCCCAGTCATGATTTTATGGGAGGTGATAAGAGAGTTTCACACATATCCTTTAGCGGTAAATCCTGAGGAGGATAAGATGTATAGAGACATTCATAGGTAGTTTTGGTGGGCTAACACAAGGAAAATTATAGCTGAGTTCACGTCTCTGTGCCTCACATGCTAGCAGGTGAAGGATGAGCATCAAGCTCTATAAGGTTTGTTACATCCTCTTGAGATCCCGGAGTGGAAATGGATGACATAATCATAAAATTTGTGACATGAATTTAGTGAAAAATGAGAGGACATGACACCATCTGGGTGATAGTTTACCGACTCATGAAGTCAACACACTTATTATTAGGTAGTAGAGTTTGGTAGAGATTTTGGGAAAATTGTATGTATGGGATATCGTTCAACATTATGGGGAGCCCTTAATGATTGTCTCTGAACATGATGTGTGGTTTATTTCATGGATGTGGAGAGGACCGCATGAGGCATTCATGACCTAGATGAGGATAAGTACGACCTTATACCCCCAGAAAAATGGTTATACTAAGCAAACTATCCAGATGATGTAGGATATGTTGAGGGCTTGCATTTTAGACTTTAGCTGGAGCTGGGAGGATAAATTTTCATTGGAATAGTTTGCATATAATAATAGATACCAATCTACTATCAGCATGAAACCTTTTGAGGACCCATACAGGAGGCCATATAGGTCACCCTTACATTGGGATGAGATCAGTGAGACATCTCTTGTTAAGCCAGAGATGGTGTAGGCAATGACAAAGAAGGTCCGTGTGATTTTCAAGTGGATGAGGATAACCTAGAGCAGATAGAAATATTATAAATATTGACATCGTAGGAACATGAAGTTTTAGGATAGAGACTAAATTTTCCTAAGAGTCTCCCAATGAAAAGGATTAAGGATATTCAAATGGGGAGGAAAAATATCCCTGATGTTATTTGGACATTTGATATCTTGTAGAGGGTTGGTGAGGTTTACTATTGCCTCACCCTACCCCCATAGTTGGAGTGGGTGAACAACGTCTTCCTTATGTTGTAATTGAGTAGATAAGTGCATGAAACCATGAAAATTATTGGCTGGGGCAAGCTGGACATCGAGGATGAATCCACTTTCATAGAGAAACTAGTGGCGATTGGGGATCGGTAGGAGAGGATCCTAAATAGATGGACCATTCCTTTGGTTCATGTGTTATGGAAGCATGAGAGCAAGAAAGAGAGCTCCTAGGAGTAGGAAAGCCAGATATAGGCTCATTATCCCAATATTTTTGTTTAGTTTTTTATTTTCAAGGATAAAAAACTCGAATAAGGGAATAATTTAGAGACCTTGTTTTTGCATTTTAAGACTTTAAAATATATCTAGAAATATCTTCAGAGTTAGGCATTGAGATGCCACGTGATTCTAAGGCACTATGATCCTAAAATTAAATTTATAAAAATATTAAATATATTTTATATTGAGCATGCATAGTTTTTTTAGAAATAATGGGATAACTCTTAAACAGAGTCTCAAATAAAAAATTTGAGAACATGATTGAAATCAGAACCTGAGGTTTACACTTGGTGTGACCTAAAGTTGGTCGGCATGAGACATTCAGATAGAGAAACTGTTGGTGGGTGAATTTAAATTAATTTAATTTATTAATTTAATTATTTAATTTAAATGACCGAATCTTAAAACCTCTATAAATATGATACTATAGAAAATCTATAGGGTTAGTCTCATAACCCTGAGATCATTGAGATAAGAGTTCTACCACCTATTATTGGTGAATTGAGATCAATCGACGACGAGCTTCCAGATCAAGGTGAATTGAGGTGCAATGAATGAAATGA
This sequence comes from Viscum album, assembly GCA_963277665.1. Classification (NCBI taxonomy): domain Eukaryota; kingdom Viridiplantae; phylum Streptophyta; class Magnoliopsida; order Santalales; family Viscaceae; genus Viscum; species Viscum album. The sequence goes on along the minus strand of OY728142.1, from coordinate 507,749,389 downwards.
ATATTACTCATTTATTGGAGAGAATTTTCTTCATCAAAGAATAATCCAAACCAAGGTAGCACTCATCATATGTTTATTTCAACCCTTATTATTAAATTATTGTGTAAAATCAATTCCTTTTCTCTAATCTGTGTTCATTATGAGACTTTTCATGCAGCTGTGTGTCATATTTATTTATTTTATTCAATTAATCCCCATTGTTCTATGTTTCTCACCCAAAATATCCCCAATTTGTATTCATTGTCCAATTGTTCTTGGCCAATGATTTTTTCACCTCTGTTTCTTATGCTTCCCCCATCTTTCTTTGCTATCTTCATAGCTGTCTTACAGGGACCATAGTTTGACATTGTCGGGTGGGATCGAGTGCGATCAGACCCCTGAATTCATGAAAAATTCATGTGAAACATTTAGATCAGGAATTAGATGATGGTTTGGGATGAATTCTGGGATATGGGTGACGATCCTAATTGATATGGGATCGAAGAATGATAAGTATGACATGGGAGGAGCGACAGTGGCACCTGGGCTTCATGTGGGTGAATCAAAAATCCATTTTCATCCAATATATGGACAAAAATGATGGTTGAAGGCATTATCATATGATTATGAGCAGCTAATGGGTGCGATTCACAACATAGGGTCTAGATCTGGAAGACGTGTGAAACCTTATTCAATTTCTATAAAATCTCAACATAAACGACATGTAATATGATGATCACATGTTGTGAAGTCTGGTATCTATGAAGGACAGGGTTTAACGATGGAGATAAATATCACACGTCGAGTAACCCTAGCTGACTGGCTTGTCTTGTATAGAGGGTACACTCCCAAAAACCCATGTGGAACTACACAATATGTATAGAAGGAGACATGATGTGTCTTCAGAGAGTACACGGTCTTGCACAGGAGACACATGCCAAGTGCTGACCTGATCCCGACATGCCGTGTAAGATGGGCCACACACCATGCAATAACACATAACCAGGGTATATGGACACAACACAAAGGACACAGGTAGGAACCCATGCAGGAGGACTCATCATGTATCAGAGTATATATGCATGAGAAATATTATGCAAACATAACCAGAAGCATGGGAAGGACCCTGGGTTCCTAAGACTTTCCATGTAGTCTACTTACAGGTCGAGTAAGGATACATGGCTAGTGATCCATGTACTGGCAGGGACACGATTAGGTAGTAGTGTGGAACCAAACACCATGTGCGTCCCCTTACATGTTGTGTATCCTCCTTTTTGAGGGAAACTTCTACCTATTGTATCTCATTTGTTTGGACTAAAATTTAGTCCTATGAGTAGCCTATCCGGAGTGTTTTTATACATAGAATGAGATGGTAGATTTTTTGGTGTATTTTGAGATACAATATGATATGTTCCGAGTGTGATGCTTCTTTAGGTGACACTCGACAATGGTAGTGATTAGGTAGGATCATCAGATACATTAGAGTGTAACCCTCATGTTGGGATAGGGCATGGGTACTCTATCCATCCACTAGAGTGGAACCCTCCTACTGGGATAGGGAATGAATCCTCTATCTATCAGAGTGACACCCTCCTAATGGGATAGGGCATGGGTCCTCTATTTATCAGAGTGACACCCTCTTGTTGAGATAGGGAATGGGTCCTATACCTATCCATTAGAGTGGAACCCTTCTACTTGGACATGGAATGGCTCCTCTACCTATCCATTAGAGTGGCACCCTCCTATTGGGACATGGCATGGGTCCTCTATCGACTATCAGAGTGGTACCCTACTATGGTATTAGGGCATGAGTCCTCAACCATTAGAGTGGATCCCTCCTACTAGGATATGGCATGACTCCTCTATTTACTATATTAGTGGTACCCTCTAGCTATATCAATACATGGATACTCAATTGATTATCATAATGGCACCCTCCTTTTATACCAGGACACGGGTCCACTACCTATATATTATGTTCCCTTGATTGTGTGGCATAATGGTGAGGTATGAATTAGCATGGATGCCTCTTCTAACAAACATGCGAGATGCTGGGCATCATTGATGGACCACTAGAACCGATGGAAGACTCTTTTCCTCAGCTGGGCTGTGGGATGGAGATCTCCTTTCTCCCTCATTTGGGTTTCTTTTATGAGAATATATCCCTATTTATTGGTTTTCATTTCACTCTTATTATAGGTTGAACTGTTTACTTATATAATGTCTCTTACTACCCCCCATTCATCTTTTGGAGCATCCTACATGGTATGTATATACTCACCCCTATATGGGATTTTCCTACACATGTTGTATCTTAAGAAGATGACGGATAGGTTGGTGGTGATTACAGAGGATCATAGGGATACCCTGGTGAATTTGACCACATATAGTGGTTGGGTCTTATAGATCTAGATACAGGCTCTCTCAACACTTTAATTTTATATTTTTTTCGGGTTGGGACATATTTTTGGTTGGGTGTATATTTTCCCTTTTACTTTTTAGATTATGCTACAGTACTCTTGTAATCCCTATAGGTTTTACATGAATGGTTATTCTCTAGAAACTTCATATTTTAGTTTTTATTCCTTTGAACTTAAACATAGATATGGAAGGGTGTTTACATACAGGTACACTAGTCAAATACTTCCCATATTAGTTATGCATTTTGGGCGCTTGTCACCAACTCTTGGCCTATGTATGTGGGCTTGGGGTAGTTGCGACTTGAGCCCCATTAGGTTGGGTCGTAACATATCAAACTTTATCTAGTACATCGAGGGGGGGGGGGGGTGATATAGGACCCTTACCATTAAATAATCATCATCTAGACACATGTGTTCCCCATAAAATCAATCATATATTATTTCATGAAAATTCATGAAAATAAAATGGGTTTTGTAACATTTCTTTATGGTATATCATAAAATGAAAATAAAAGTAGATCATATGATATAAAAATTCCAATCACCCAAAAGAAGTATTTTTTAAGGGAATTTAGAGGGTGATTAATGAAATATAACTACAAAGGAGGTAAATATTTTTAGATGTAATTATTAAATGGAAGCGAAATGTAATGATTCCTTAGAAAACATTTCTTACCATTGTTTCAAAAGTCAAAGTTATGAGTCACTTTCAAAGAGATCATTTTTTCAAGAAGGTAGCATGATTTTTTTAAAAACAACTTTAAATAAAATCCCAATATCAAATCCTTGAAAAAAGTCATAAATTTTTTCTAGAGGAAATGTGGTGTGAAAGATAAAATATATGATCATGAAAGAAAAAACCTTTAATATTTTAAAATACTTTTATTGAAACTCACATTGTAAAAAGAGTAATAAATATTTTTTAAAAATAGTTAAAGAAAAATATGAATATAATAATAGATAATAAATATTCATATTTCAGAATAATAAATTAAATTATTTTTGGAAATAAAGAATATAGATATGAGATAAAATAGAATTCAAAGAGAATGAAAATTATTCTTACCAATGTTATACTTTTATGTGAAAGATGTTCATCAAGGAAGATTATTTGAAGTAAAAATATCATTTCCCCCAAATATAAATGAAAAATTACATATAATAAAATATCAGGTTATAATAACCCAAAAATAGAAGAAATAATTTCAAGAATAAAGCCTCTAGCTCAATGAAAGGGATTTGAGTTAACAAAAGCCTCTACAAATTTGGTAACAATTGAATCAAAACCCCTTGAAAGAGATAACATTAGAGGTATTTTTAAATCCTTTTAAATTCATGATAAGTATGATAAAAATACATTCCTATGTAGTATATACACTACACAAAATAAAATGAGTGGTGAATATAGAAAATATCTCAATGAATGAAAATTGAAAAGAGAAAAATCTTACCCCAACTCTGGACTTCCATGAATGTGATTTAACCTCCTGTATAATAAGAATAACCATATTAATAACTTATTTAAAAATATTATTCACATATAATTTATTTTATATAATTAATTTATAATCATTATTCTCCAATATATTAATTAGTTACAATTTATTTTCATTATCAGATGTTAATAATTTTGTTTATTTCATACGAGTTTTATAATGGAGATACCGATCCTCATTCTTTGGTAAAAATTTAATCATTAATATATTATTAAAGGTACTATAATAAATGTTTCATAAATATTTATAGAGTTCCAATATCATTCCATTATAGTTTTAATGATGATTCATGAAGATGAAATCAGTGATGAGTCTGTTTTGGGCAATTTACCGTTATCAACAGATTGCTTTATAATGATTTTTGTGTCATCCTTTGATAAAAATAATTATAAAATATATTAATCCTTAATATAATATATATTAATCAAATAAATTTTTAAAACTATACATGTATGATGGTGATGAAAACGAAACATGTTATCTATAGAGGTGGTAGTCCACACGTACGCACAAGCGATAATTTTATTTTCTAATGAATAATATGAGAGAAAGGTAGATAATGATTTATATTTATATAATATTAATCATATCATAAATATAATATTTATTCATTAGATACATTATAATAACCATCCATGTGAGGTAGTTATGAAAAATGAAATACATCGTTCATGGAGGTGGTGGTCCGCACGTACGCACAAGCGATATTATCATTTTTTAAAATGATTGGGATAAAGGTAGAAAATGGATACTAAATAAACATAATAAAATTTAAATATACTCATTAAACTAATTTAATTATTTTACCATTATTAGAATTTATTTGGATGAGGTAAAAGAATAAATAATGGAATAGAAATGAAAAATGAGTGATTAAGAATTTTTAGCTTACTCCTTAGAACAACTCCTTTGCAAATTGGATTAAGTCTTTTAAGGGTAGTCTTTTGATGAGATAAGAACCTATAGGATGTGTTTGGGAGTGTTGGTTATGGATTTGGATATATTTTATTTTCAAAATAAGGGGCTTCTGGTGTGAGTAGAAGTGAGGTGGTGAAGACCTCCTTTTATAAGTGAGGGAAGTGATATTTTTTTACAAAGTGGTTCACTATTCAAGGAAAGTGGATCCAAAAATGGGAAATAATAGAGGGGGTATGGTTTGGTTAATAAAATTCTCAAATGATAATTTAGATACATGTTCTTAACACATTTTAGATCTTTCCCCCTAGATTTAACCTTTTAATCATTTTACCCTTCATTGTGGTAACTAATTTTTACCTAAGTAATTTATTTTTTATGCCTAGAAATAAAATGGATATTATCACATAATTTGGTCCTTATTATTACAAATCTTAAATCTATTTTATTATATATAATTTATAAAATTTTTAAAAAATAATTATAAAATAATAATTGTATAAAAAATTTAAAACAATTTTAGAGAAAGATATGATTTAATTTCTCAGATGTTAAATGTGGGTTTGTAAATTAATCTTTATTTTTTTAAATGTATAATTTTACTTATGAAAAAAAAATTTGGTTAAGAAAAATGTTTCATAAATATTAATTTATTCTTATATCATAATGATGTCAAAAATTTCATGGTATTTGTAAAAATAGCAATTTTCACTGTTTACTCAAAAACCAATATTTTCAGAAAAATTCCAAAAAATCAGCATAAGATAATTTTGATATGTTAAATCCAAAAAATGAAGTAAATTTTTTCAAATTAAAATTATAAAATTTAGAAATTTAACTTAGAAATGTGAAATATAACGAACAAATGTTTTTATGGGAAAATGATTTTTTTTAAATATTAACTATTATTATTCTTATTTCATGTCGATTTCTAATTGAATTAGTATTAATTTATTATCCATGTCAATAATATAATTTATCACCATTTAACCAATATATATATAGTTTCTTAAAATAAAAATGCATAACGCATAGAATACAATTTTTAGTAAAATACATTTTAAGCATAAAATTAATTTATTCTTATTAAATTCCTAGTAATAACTATTGGATGAAAGTTAGTTTTTTTTAAATTATCAATATATTTCATTAAAATAATTCTTTAGTAAAGAGTAATTTAAAATGCACAACACTTAAAAAAAATAGTATTTTGAAAAATATTACCTTTATAGTCTTCACGAAATACCATTGAAAATAATTATTTATATTCTAAAAATTTAATTTTATTAACCCATTGATATTGAAATATTTATTTAAATTTTATAAATAAATAATATAATAATATTTGATGCATAAAAATTTATATATATATATTTCAATAAAATATCTAAATCTAATATTATATTTTTGTTTCATTATTGCATTCTCGTAATGTATTAATGTTTAACTTGAATTGTAATATTTTATCACAATAAAACGCATTGATGTTTTTTTAGTTTGGTGTTTTGTGTGAAACAAGTTATTCAACATAATATTTATTTAAATGAAAATTCATACTAAAATATTAGGGCGTTACACCCACCTTGACACCACTTCATTCCCCCTGACACTGCAACTCACCAACCCTCCTAAGACCCACCCAACTACCCCTTGATACTGCCCCACGCCCCTTGACACTTTATCCCACTCACCCCCGCTTCTGCTCTTCCGTCCTCACCCAACACAATTCTCCCCCCGACACTGCCCCCGCTTACCCCTTGACATTTCCCCCACCCTCCCTTGAAACCTCTTTCGATGCCCTCCTTCACCTCCCTGCCACCTTGCTCAACACCCCTATCCATTAAAAATAAACTAGGCATCATGACACTATAAGAAAAACAATGGGTTTCACAGTTGTTTAAACTTCCACTAAATGATGAATGATACTTTCTAAATACATTATATATTTGTGTGTTCATAATATTCTCGTGTTGGTTTTTTCACGATAGTTTTTTATTTAGTGGCAGTTTTTCATTTTTTTCATTTTTTAAATTTTTTATTTATTTTTTATTTATTATCTTGGGCCCACCCCATCCTAGGCCCACCATGCCCTTACACGTTATACACACCCGGTAAAATCAAGCATATACATGTGCATGGTAAGATTTAAACCCCATGCCTATTGGTTATTCTGCATAGCCTTTAACACTACACCAAACCCTTCATGTAGCAACTAAACTAACTTTAATATACTTATATATATATATATATATATACTGATAAATACATGTAAATGAATAAATGTGTACATATATTTATTCATAATTTATAAATACATACATATAAATATATAATTACATATAAATATATGTATATATATATTGACATAATACATATTAATGTATATAAATATTCATAAATAGATATAAATATCTATAAATATATATTAAAATAAATAAATTTACATAAATATATATATATACATATAAATGTGTGTATATATATATTGTTAAATACAATAGTATATATATATACCCACATAATATATAAAAATAAATATAAATAAATTAAAAAAAAATAAATACAAATAAATAAAAATAAAAATAAAAATATAAAAATATACACAAATACATATAATTATCTATAAATATATATAAATATAATTAAATTAACATAAATATATATAGACACACACACACACACATTTTAAAATATAATTATATATAAAGAAAAATAAATATACATAAATATATATACATATAACATTATATATATTCACATAATATATATAAATATATATAAATTTAAAATACATATGAATATTTATAAATATCTGTAAGTATATATATAAATACATAAAAATATACAAAAATATAGATAAATATACATAAATACACACACACACACATATAATTAAAGTTAATCATATATAAATGTAAATATAAATATATATAAAAACACATATAAAGATACATAAACACACACACACACACAAATATATATATAAAGATATATACATACCCACATAATATATATAACATATACCGATATATATATATATATAAATATAAATAAATACACATAAATACACATAAATATTTATAAATATATATAAATATAAATAAATTTACATAAATATAAATAAATAAACACACACACACATATATAATTGAATATGATTATATATAAATCTCAATATAAATAAATAAATTTATATATAAACACATATAAATACACATAAATATAAATATAAATATATATACATATAATTATATAGATATATACCCACATAATATATATAAAAACATATAAATAAATATATATATACATATAATAATTAATAATTAGTAAATAAATAGGTATGAATGGGTATGTTATCTCTAGGGGGTTATAACATGGATTTTTGGCCTCTATGTGTGTGGTGTGTGTGTGTGTGTTTGAATGTAATTGTACCCCTAAGCACCAAATATATATGATAAATAATAAATAATAAATAATGTATAAATATACATAAACACACACACATACACATATATACCCACATAATATATATAAATATGTATAAATATATACTATATATATATATATAATTAAGAATTAATAATTAGTAAATAATTAATAATTAATAATTATCCATTCATAATTATTTGTAATTTTAAATAATAAATAATAACTCAATAAGTCAGGGAAGGACCTAAGGTCCCATCCCATTTATTAAAAATAAAAATAGTATAAGAAATTATCGATGAGGTTAGACAAGACAAAGACTACCCTCAAAATGTATTACAAGACAAGCACCAAAACAAAAAAATCAGAGTGATCGTCACTTGCCACAACCTCGATGAATACATCTATCACGCAGATAATGATCACACCTCCACATATTTAGTCTTTTATAAGTCTCTTGTTCCTCATTTGAGGATGAGGATGATGTTACCATTCCACCTTTAGTATGCAAGATCTATGGTCCATTCTTCCATAAAAGGCCCTGAATGTATAACTCGAGATTTAGATGAATTTTTTATTCAATGTTGATAAAAAGAAAATATAGAACTTCAAAATAGTCATGAATACAAGAGATCCATTATCTAGATTTTCAAAGAAAACCTTAACTTATAAATCAAACTATTTATCCATATCCTTACTAAGACCTTGAGGTGACCTTTCACCCTTAATATTCTATGGAAGAATTTTTATTTCCTAGTTTATCTCTTATGAATTATCTTATTCTTCATCCATGAAATTTCCAAATTTGTCACATATATATTCATTAAGTCAGAAAAATGTGAAGGATACATTGAGCTTTAAGTAGGGAAAGCTTCAAATCCATGTCTAGAGCCACTAAACTTCTCAAGATGACTTTCTTGGACCTATAAAATAGGAGCATCTGATTAGGGTAGGCTCTGTTTACCTAAAGGAACAACTAATACCTTTTCCACAACACTTGTAGTGGTCTCATTTTGTTAGAAAACACCACCAGATTCAATAGCCAGTGAATTGGAATCCCCCCTCATGATCAGATGTTAGCACAACATCAATTTTATTCATAATTAGTTCATAGGAATTTGAGGTCTCAACCATAGAAGATGTTTGATCTCCATAAAAGGACCCCCTTATAATAGAAGATCTCTTGGTAGATTTATATTTAATACAAGAATCAACAATTGTCTTTTTCTTTTCTTTTTAATCAAAATAAGCAGTCATGTTTTCTTCTTTCCTCAAATGCATGTTAATCTAAACCTATACAACAAGATCTTTTTAAGACTTCTTATGATCATAAAAAACTCCAACATCATGGGTGTTCAAATTATCCTCTGCCTCAGTTGACCATGATCCTTTAAGACTATGGGAGTATCCATATGGTAAAGGATAATAAGTAAACTTCTGAATCTGTTTCAAAAAAACCAACCCTACCATTAGACCATTTTTTCATAGATGATAGTTTTCCAAACCTAGTTCTAAAAGGCCTCGAACATGATACATTAACATATTGTACCTCCTTTCCTTTGACAGATATTACAATAACTTATACTTCCTTAACAGTCATGTCCTCCTTGGCCTATGGAAACATTGGTTCAAGGTTCCTGGTATGCTCCCCATACCCTTCTGTAAAAACTTTGAGGGACCTAGAACCAAGCCCTTCCCCTTGGAGGAAATCCCCCTTTATGAACATGCTATTTCCACATTATCTACAACCTGATTTAAACCAGTCCCATTCTCCTTATTCTTGTGAGCACTAGTATTCTTCACTTGGAGATTTTCCACCTACCTGCACCCTAAAACTGAATTCCTGAGAATCTTGCACAAATCACAAAAATTTTGGATGAACTTATACTCAAATTACACTTCAAACTTAGATAAATCAGCTGGGAGAGTGGAATTGTTAGGGTGTGGTTTATGAAAATCCACATAAACCATCATTGTTTCATAATATCCAATAAGTGATGTCATTTACAATTTGTGGATGCCATAATACCAAACTTAGTCCATGGATTCACACTAAAATATGGGTTTTTTATGCTTTTGGATATGGGGATTGAAATTTATATCCCATACTGAGATACTGAAGAAACATGAGTTAAAATTATAGAAACTATAATCCCAGGTATAAGGTCAATGTGATTTATATTGGAAAAATGTGGAAATATCCTTTTACTTGGAATTATCCTCCAGTTTTCAAAACCCTATATCTAAACAAGATTCAATTTAAATTCCCTGAAATTCATAAGTTTATCTCCCTTTTCTAAAATAAATAGAATAATTATAGAAAATTTTCATTAATCGAGCCTCTCCTTTATAGTGACATGATTTATAGAGATTATAAACTTCCCATCCTCATTCCCAGATACCCATGACTCATGCATGACCTGATTTGGAGAGTCACCTAGATTATTAGCCCCATTAAATAAATCCTCTTAAAGGTTTACACCCTTCTTGGATGATTGTATTTCCCTCCTAGGTATCCCAATGGAAACATTTTAAATCGAATCCCAGTATGACAGATCAGCCTCCATGAATCTAAATAATAAATAATAAATAAATATAAATTAACAAATAAACAAACATTTTTTTTAAAAAATAAATAAAAATAAAGAACCACCACCAAATGATAATGATTTTTAATAAAGCACTATGAATTAGTGGTAGTTTTCTAAAACCACTACTAAATAAATAAAAACTAGAAATTTAGCTGTGGTTTTGAGAAATGCTTCTAAAAAACTGTTGTTAATTTCCATTTTTTTAGTGTAGGAGCTAGAACCAGCAATGTGGGATTTGTTTTTATAATGTGAAAATTTATCAATACTTAAAAAAGTACTGATGAAAGGTTAATTTTATCAGGGTTAAAAAACCATTGATAAAGTAATTATTTTGTTAGTGTTGTTTTTAACGCTTATAGATGTTTCCTTTTATCAGTGTTTTTTAGCATTGATAAATGTCATATTTTATCAGTACTAGTTTCTAGCACTGATATAAGATGTATGACCTCTATTACCATTGAAATTGTCACCCTTTTTTTCCTTTGCCTTCGAAGTACATTTTTTAGCACCAATAAAAATGTGTTTTGTAATAATGATTTAACACAATATATACTATGATAATGCTCATCGTAGGTGCTAAGCACATGGTGTCCTATTTTTTTGAAACTATAAATAAAATATATAGTAATAAATTATAAATCCAAATGGGAATACAATATTTCATGTCAATAACATTAAAAAAAACACTAGCCTTGATGATGTAAAAAATATAACAATAAAAAAGGTGTAAGGGAAGTAGAGTAGGCCCATATTGGCCTATGTTTCTACTCTAAGACCCTATTTGGTAGGCTGGAAATAAAGTCTAGGAAATTTTTTGATGGAAATAGAAGTTTTCTAATGGAAACAAAATTTTAAGGATGCTTAGCAAGTCAGTTCTTTTTAGAACTGACAAAGCACATTTTGAGTATTAACTAGAGAGAGATCTGTGGTAGTGACAACAAATTCTAGGAAGTTGTAAATTCATGTAGGTGCATGAAATTTATTATTTAACTAGAGGTAACTATTATAAAGTGTTTTAAAATTAAAAATCTAGTAAAATCCCATCTGGTTAATTCAAAATCTATGTTCTTTATGGTATATTGTTGTGTGCATAATTCAAGTAAGACTTTTAAGCTTTATTTTATTTTCTATCTATTTTATTTTTAGTTTGATTTAAATATTTTAATTTTAATGTTTTTTACATGTTACCATAATATTTAAAATAACATGTTCTATAATTTTATAATTCCACCTATGTAATATTTAAACTTATATGATTTTAATTTATTAATATAGAATTTAAATTTGTTATATTCTATCTTTTTATATGTTGTAGAATCGAGTTCATCCGTTAGATTTATTTAGGTCTTAATTATTCTTTTATAATAGTTCCATGTGTGTTTGTATATTTATATAGGAGTGTTATATAATTCCAAGCACAAAATCATGACAAATTTTGTGAAATTTATTTAGATGATCTGGAATAAATACTTCTTGAACAAGTAGTTTGAATTATTTTACTGGAAAGAAGAATGATTGAATATTAAAAAGATAATTTGTTGCAAAAATTTTGATAAATTATTTATGATAGATAGTAAAAAAAAAATGAAATAAATAATTCAAATTTTAATATTGACTTGATTTTATGAAATCCAAATAGATAATCATTTCTTTTCAAAATGAATTTGGTTCAACATTGGATGTATTTTCCATTTCATGCTTCCTTTCCCTGATTTTCCCTTTGAATCATTTCTACCCCCCAAATGGAACAAAAATACATGTATTTATTTTTTCCAACACAATTTAACCCAATGAAAATAACATGCTAACTTATAGTTATACATCATGCATACAATAGGTTTTAAATACACTACACTGCAAGCACAAAAATATTTTACATACCCACAAAAACTCCAACCCACGACTCACTTCACAACAATTAGATTGATGCATCACTTGAAATTATGAATGAATCTATGTACACCAAAGTCCATTAGCTAAAAATGAGTTCCATTGGGTGATATTGGAGATTATATAACCTCAAAAATTTAAATACTATAAACAATACAAAAATAGCAGAAGCACATCAAAAGAATATATGATATAACAAGCCATCACTTACCACATGATACAAAACAGATATCTACAAGGTTAAAAATATCATACATCAACTAAAAGGATCACTCATAGTCTGATTATATGTAGATGAGTCCAAAACAGTAAAAATTAGTCCCACTTAGAATCAAGGATCCACCTGATCTAGCTCCAAAAAACCTCAATGTACCATTCTTGCACCATATACTCCTCCATCTACCAAACGATAGATGTCAACCCCTTATTCCATGAACCATAAAGTTTGTACATGTCCTATAGGGCCCATGAATGGTGTGATTATAAACCTAGTAGGCCACCAACAATGATGTATCTAAATAATATCCATACTTATACCAGCACATGCAAAACACAATAAATGAAAACAAAAAAACTTACCACACAACCTATTCCGCTCATGCTTGACCAACTATGAGTGAGACATTAACTACTTTGGATAGTGATATATTGGAATGATGCATCCATAGTATATCACACCAAAAGTTTTGTTGACCTTCCAACCAATTTCACGTCACTTGGAATCATACATTGATCCATAACTAATATTCATCCTAAGTCAACCTTATCGCCCCGATGATGTGTTCATAGACCATATCCTAAGATTCATAGTCTTATGAACCCTTTAAAAAATGTAGACTCAATAACTTTACATACAACACATACACAATAAGAATTTTTCTCCTCTTCAATGATCTCAATCATCACCATAACCCTATGACCATCTACAATGTATCCATCCTTTATAATGATGGTCATCACCATCACCCCTATGCCATTCAATTATAGAGTATATTGATAACAACAGGTGATCAAGACCCCCTCATGATCCCTTTCCAGTGTTCACATGACCCCAATGAATCAAAACTCACATTGAGTGGAAATCACCAATCCCTATTTCCCCAACTCGATGAACCCCTACCGCCACCCGTGGAAATGGTCAACACCATATGCATCCCACTAACAAACCAAATCAATCCGAACATACCAAGAGTATTTATTCATAAAATGAGATATCATTCTTATGAAACCTTAAAACTATTAATCCAAAACATACTAGGTTAAACGCCTCATTTTCCACCTAAGATCACCCATTAGAATCTCTTACAACAACAAAAAATATGAGTGGATCTATTTTTGGTCAGTCACATGAACCTACCCATACCCATTTATTACACATCACACAAACACACGTATAACACAAGAACTTATAACACAAGAACTATCTAGGACCACCTAATTATAATTAGTAATACTATACTCGTTGAATAACTCTGGTTGATTCAACTTAAGTCGAAAGAAATGCGATAATCTGATAAAATCCCTATTTTAGGGAACAATTGATATAAAATAGGAAAATTTCAAGAGAAACCATTAATAATAAACAAGGTAAAACTAGTATTAACCTCGAATACTCACCTCTTAATATCATTTAAAGATCTGGTAATAATCGATGAAGATCTCACTTGGAGATAAAGAGGAGAATGAGATAATAATATAGGGTGAATTAACTGTGTTTTGGTCGAAATATACATAATCCCCATTTAATATTATAATTTCCAAATTAATATTTCATATTAATTATTTTAGGAAACATCTAGATAAAATTGATCATATTCAATTTTTGAAAAACACATGGACCCTTACATATGGACCTTACCCTTATGTATCACCCCTTAAGACAAATAATGGGACCCTTATGTATCACACCCTTAAGGAACCTTACCTACCAAAAGTCCCCATTAAACTTTACCATTTTATAACCTTTGCAAATTAGAGACCTTTATGTATCAAAAGTTTACATTTATGTATCATAGAGAACTCTCAATACTTTTCCAATTTTTGAACCAGGGAAGGACCCTTACGTATCATGGGGGATTCCCATACTTCACTATTTTTTAAAACAACATAGGTAACCCTTATGTATCACATGGTACTTGAAGTTACATTTTCATATCCTTTGTATGAATCTTACATATCTCAGGGTGCCCAATACTTATCCAAATTTCACATAACAGGATGAACCTTATACATCTATAAGTTACTTTTATGTATCCCCTTTTCCATAGAGTTACTTTTATATACATAAGGTAACTCCAAAGTTAATTTTATGTGTTTCTTAGGTTAAATTTATGAATTATACTTATATATTTCCCAAACCTTCACTAGGTGACTCTTATATATCAAAGAATTACTTTTATGCATCATAGGGCATATGAAACTTAGAAATTTCCACACAAGAAAAGTAAAATGTTTTGTATGGGGTGCCCATATATAATAGTAAATTTCACACATTATTGGACTTAATAAATTTTATCCAAACATTAGGACCCTTATTCATAAAAAATTACCCTTATGTATACAAGAGTTCTCAATTTTTTTTGAAAACCTACCACAACTTCCAAAAATTGTCCATATTCCTATAAAAACATCATGACTCCCATTTTTTATAATTTCACCCCCAAAACTACTTAATTCATTTGAATTTCATCAAAAAACACCCAGATGTAGAAATTAATAGAAACTCAATCCCTTAGTCTATGAAAACTCTCGATACTTAATCTTTGACCTATACCAACACCCCCTAACACCTTGATAAGGTCTAAACTCACATGTTCGATCCAAGATTAGACCAAACTACCACACTTAAATACCTGAAACATATTCCCCATCATATGATAGATCAACCTAAGCTATCTCGAGCCACACATTGACCAAAAATTATTGAAACCCAAGTTTCCCACTCACCTCATTCCCAAAACACCACGATGATGTTGAAGACATACATTTATTTCCTGATCACCCCGGCTACCCAACTTAGAAAAATTTATTCCTTTTATAGAAACTCCCCACCATAGGAATCACCTACCTAGTCTCATATCAACTGAAATACCTAATACAATGGTGGTATCATGCTCTACTATCATCCTGAATCATGTATGCACTGACTATTCATATATAGTCATATGCCATCAATTATCATCACCCCACATGACATCGATATTTATATCTCAATTAGAATTTTGTTGTTCCAGTTATCACATATTCACATTGTGCACCATTAGTATTATAAAAAACAAAACCCAATGCTTAGAACACACCTATAATAGTTTATGGATCCACGAACTACTTTGAATATGTTGGCTCGATCATGTGTAGCTGACTTGAAGCCCGAATGCCTAATACTTTTCCTCTCTATAGAGTCACACTAACTACTGGTCACTGCCTCCATTGTTGGGTATCTCATCCACTACCACAAATCACACACACATTCACATCCTAGTTACCAGATCTCAGTTCCTCTCCCATTCCAACCTCAGATGCCTTAGTTTGACCCAATCCACGACCCATAGTTGACTATGAGTTCATCTAAAAAAACCACTCTAGATGTACTATCTAGTTGTATTCCCAACACTCCTTTGATGATTTACCACATTGGGCTTGAACATTCCCCATCTTCCAACATTGGAAACACTTCACCAATGATATAATACATGGTGGAATCATCAAACCTCTTCTATGAATACCTTGTTGGGTCTCCTCATATCCCCACTTTCAGTTATCTAAAGCTCCACTACCCGTCTCACATAAGACCATTGTTTGACTCAATAAGCTCTGTTGTAAATTCATAACATCAGGGATATCATATTTTATGATATCCTTGAATCATAAGGTGGAGAAATATGGATGCATATTCATGTGTTGTAGTCTATGAATATTTTTATTATAGAGTATGACCAGACATGTGATATATGATATCGCATGCATGCGTCTAGCCACCTCTTTCTGTATGGTTTCTTTAGTTATGGATCTATAGGATTGATCCATTTATGGATTTTTTATACTAAAAACATATTTTTAAATGTTCAATGAATGGAAGCATTAGAAGGTGGTAATTTGATGAGATGGCAGTCATGAACTATGTCTCTTCATTAAATAAAGAGACTCTATAAAAAGGATAAGATCTCTTATGTTGGTTCACTCTCAATACACACAGGATAGTTCATAACTCCCTTCAAACGAAAACACTATTTATCTTTGAAAGAAGTCACCATCACCCATTTGGAAGGTTTGAGTTCCTCTCATCATGAATGCTGATCCAAGGTTCATGTACTACCTATGGAGGTGAGATCCTTTTGTCACTTTGATGATATCCATCAAGCATTGAGAATATAAGATAGATGCTACTACATTATAAGTAAAACTAGTTTTAATTTATTAATTTTCTATATGTTGTGTCTATTGAGGATAGATCAAGAATTTACATGGGTTTTTTTCACTATGGTTGATCATGGGATGCTCCCCTAAAACCCACTAGTGGTATCAAAGCCTTGTTCTTTAACATATTAATGTGTGATTCTACCTATTTTTTGAATAACTTTTTATCGCAATGAATTTGAATCCATATTATAAAATATGATTCAAATAATTATTCCATTTATTTTATTCATAGATTATGATAGCCACATATCATAAGGTATGATATACTATAAATATATGGATTTTAACTATTTCATAAGATACGATATGATATTTCATAAAATATGTCAGATTCATAGGTTTTTGGAAAACAGGGCATCAAAATATAATTATTATATTCACTATATTGTATGATATTATAGGAGATTTACAATATATCCACTCATAAGTGATGATAGAAATCATAGTGTATGATTGGATTTATATTGTAGAATATGATTGATATACACTGTTTCCATTCTCTATCAATTGTAATTTACAACTACAAATTCGCAATATCAATTTTAAAATATGGTATTGGTTAAAAATGTTAAAAAATTAATATTTTGATATATTTTCTTATGGTTTATAAAATGTTTATAAATTATAAGTGTTAGGCCATGTGAAATGAGTTTTTTATGCCTAAATTAAATATGATAAGTTCATATTTTTATCACATGTTTTGTAAAATATATAAAGTGATTATTTATTAATTTTTATTCTTATAGAATATTCATATTTATAAAATATTTATAAAATATGAATTTTTTGTACAATAAATTTATGTTATAAATTGATTCTAGAACATTTTTATTGCATGTATTACATTCTAGGTTCTATAATATAAGATTTTTTTTCCACATACCTTGACCTCAGTTTTTAATTAAATTTATAAGATTGAATTTAGTTGTTAGGCATAATTTGTACATATTGGGCTCTATAATTATCATGAATTGGATTTTTCATTGAGTAAAGTATCCCCAGGTAGAGGCTATTTGAGCCAAACCCCTCACTATCTTAGAGTTTTATTACTTATGTTAGAAAAGTGGGGGTTAGCTATTTGTGGCTTTAAGCATACTCATATAGATATTGTTAATTGCATATAATTTTAAAATATTAAATAATCATGTACCTTATGCATGCTTTGTATTTGGATATATATAGATATGTTTGAATTATATTTTTGGGTGAGTAATACAAACTTATGAGTTGTGTAGAGATTCACACATTAATATGGTGTGAATATATTAATTTTTTGAATGGAATACGTTTCCAAAACTAAATTTTTAGAACCATAAATACATAAAGGAATAAAAAATGATAAGATAAAGATTTCATATGATGTAATAGTTATGAATTTAATATTCATGTTATGTATATTAAGTTAGTGAGACTTTTAAAAGAAAACCTCTAAATATTAAGTGTGATATCCCTTCCAAAGAAAGAACATATCAAGATGTTGATCATTCAGCCGGGTAAGTTTTTCCAAAGTAGGGTGATTTTTGATAATCTTGTGTAAGTCATGATGTGAATGGATAATATTAAAAGTTATTTAACCAAAAATTATTGTGATATTTGAGTTACACTAAGCTGGAAAATGCTAAGAGTTAGGATATTAGATAAACAGAGTTGAATTTTCCCAATTGTTGGATTTTAGTAGAGAGTTTCCTACTCAACTATCAAAGAATCATAACTATTATTATTATAATGGTTCCACAATGATGTAATGCACAAATTGTTGAATTCACATAGGTGATGATCAGATTATAAATTTATTTTCCCTAACTACACTTACTACCAGGGAGTATTAAAGTGGTAGTGTAAGGTTTAACCTATGAGGATCATTGGTAGGCCGACAAATAATCAAACAAAAATCTTTGGAAAATAATTCTCACCTACACTCTTCAGGTTTGTTTTTTTTACTAAATCGAGGTTGTTTATATTTATTAAAGATAAAAATTAAGGTATTAGAGTCAATTTTAAGGCTTTTTATAGAAGATAATCCTAGATATATCTTGGCATTATCCTACAACTTAGGTTGTGAAGTGGTGCAAGATTCACCAATTGATTTTTATTAAAACAATTGGATCTACTCATGATAAAACTATACCATGGGAAGGGTATAAAGAAAACCTAGGTTCTTTATGCTTAGATTCTATGTATAAAGCATCAAAGGCTAATGGTCATAGTCATGTTCAACTCCAATTAGGTTAGGTTTGTTCAATTTCACTTCCCATCATCAAGGTTGTGAAAAACAATGTGATGAAAAATTATTATTAGCCGAATTACTAGCCATAGGGTGACCAAGTTTCAATATATTGATTCATTAGGTTTATAAAAACCCCTACTCTTGACTCATAACCCTAGGTGGATTAGCTACACATGGCGGTGAATATAAAAATCAAGGAAATACTAAAAATGCAACAAATAATCATGAAAATTTTGTGAAAGAAGTAATATAGGATAAAAAAACTAAGAATAAAGATTAAAAAAATGAAATGAATGTAAATAAAATAAAAAACTCATTCTATATTAAGAAACAATGAAGAACTTTGTAGTCATTAATGAAGAACGATGAGCAGTGATGAAACATATGTAAAAAATGAAAGTAGAATTTCAATGGGCACAGAAAAGATGTAGATTAAATAATAAATCAAAAGGATTAGACAAAAAAAATTAAATGAATGAATTAAAATGGATTTGGAATGAAAAAAATTAGAAATAGAAGAAAAATTAAGGAGAAAATGATACAAAAAGAAATATGCTGAATGTTATATTCACAGAGGGGAACTCAAAATATTAATAGGCCTAAGAAGTACATGATGTGTAAGTCATGCACGTCATGTACTGGATTAAGTGACTTATATACTAAAATTTGTACATCATGTAAGTATTTTGCACATCGTGTATTTGAGATACAGATTTACCACTGAATAATAAGTTCATAACTTTTACCAGGTGAGCCTTTGAACTTTACATGCCATGAAATTTCTTCATGTCGTGTATGTGATTAAATTTTGGTGGGATTATGATCTTTGAAATATACACATCGTGTAATTAATGTACACATTTTGTATTGTCTTCACGTCATGTGAAGTCTTAATGGGATGGTTTGTGGTTCTGTAGGTGTGTGTTGAATGAGGTATACACCTCCTATATGTGATACACAACATGTAAGGCATGCTTTTTTTTCCAATTTTCATCATTCTTTCTTTGAGTCTGAAATTCCTAGTTCCTGTGAAAGAAAACCATAACCCAATACATTATTGAATAAATCATGAATAAAAATTAAATAAATATATCCAATATGTATATATAATTTCAGCTTACCAAATTCCTCTACACTTGAATAATTTCTTGTCCTCAAGAAAAAATTATCTCAATATGGATTCCAAAAGAAACAATTTTTAAAACATGAAACATTCATTGAAACCAGGAAAATAAAACTAAGTGTAAGTAGAAAAAGTTATTCCTCCAAAATCAATCCTACAGACCAAATCATCCATGCCTCACAATTTAGTTATTTATCTAGATTCTTTACTCTTTTAATTAAAATTTCATAACTATTCCTTAAATTATATTTCCATTTTTCAATTTTACCTTACAATAATTTTTCTCTCATCACTCAAGGTAAAATATAAATGGACTTATCCTCATATCTTGAACACATGTTCCTAAATATAGGCTTGCATTGGTTATAACATATCCATTTTATAAAAACATATACAAAATCCATTATGAGGGATTCTGAAAAGCTGTTCAAATGAATTTGAGGCTAAGGAAAGGTGGGTGGAAAGTTAAAATCAAGCTCAAAATGTGGGTAAACTCTACAGTATATTACATGATAAACATAAATAGTGTAATGAAGTGACCCCTTCAAGGTAAAATGGTGTCCATGATCTAAACATCTCAAAATAAATCCATGAACATATCAAGTATAAAAAATGTACCACGTTTCTTTATTTTTATTTTTATTTATTTTTTTAAATTCATGTTTAGGGAATATCTCACATCTATCCCCTAACCACATATGATCTATCAGAGGATTCATCAGTTTTTAAATGGTGATTTTTGACATTTCTAATACACAAACCAATACCTTTTTTTATTTTTAAATATTTTTCAAAGGATTAGGGTAGGAATATAAAAATTCCAAAAGTAATCATTGTAACGACCCAAAATTTTTGAATTATAATTTTTTTCTAAAAATGGGTATAATATTATTACACAACAAAACCATATCTCATTAATTGTAATGACCCATGTATTTATAGAATAATACATGTTCATATATATTAATATTTATGAATAAGATATTAATTTTATATTAAAGGGAACTCTTTTTTCGATAGTGTACTCAACACACAACAATGGTTTTCTCTGAAATCTTACGTTGCACATAATATTGTGTTATATTGAAAAATAATACAATAATAATATTATTATTTTAAATGGTAGTTAACGCCTAACTATTAGAATGGTGGGAATGAATAGTATCAACTGAATTTTGAAATATGGTTTACAAATGTTTAGATATTGATTCATTGGTTACCAAATTTATTAGCAATGAAAATAAAAACCAATTGAATATAAAGGATGTGTTTTTATGAAAACCTATTTAATAGATAATAATTATGTTTATAAAATTATATAACTCTTTAAATATTTTTATTTAATAAAAAATATATGTTATATATTCAATGTAATGTTTTAAATTCATATTATATGTTTTCTAGATATGATATAAGAACAAATTCAATTTTTCAGATAAAATAAGTATTTTTCTAAAAATGCAGTTTTACCGTCTTTTGATGGAGAACCCTTTTTAAATTTAGTTTTTGACACATTAATATGTTATATTTGACAAAATAAACTTATTATTTAGAATCAAGACATCAAAATTTACTTTGGATGAATTTTTGATATTTTTTGATAACTATCATGTTTTGATGAATAATAAAAATACGCTAAATTTTAATAGAAAAATCTAGATAATTTATATGGTTAAATCATATTATTTAATGGTTTTAAAGTATAAATAGAATATATTTTTATCATTTAATCCAGTTTTGGTCATTGGAAGTTATTTTACATTGAAATTGGACATAAACACATACCAATCTTTTGATAGTTATTACTTCTTAAAAAACCTGCTTTTTGGTTTTGACAACAGGAATTAATTTTAAATTAATTTCTATAAATTATGTGTTTTGAATTTGGAAAAATAGATTACATATTTGGAATCATAAGGTTAAATTTGTTTAAATAGGTACCTTTTATTTTTGTATATTATGAATAGTAACTTCAGTAATTATTTTATTTACTATGGTTAAAGGGTAAATTTGGTAAATAAGGGTAAAAACAATAATTTAATAATATAAAACTACCCTAAAACGCATCTTAATACTACTGGATGAGATATTTCCGACCATGGGAATCCTTGGGTCAATTTTGGGATCCCATGGAATCACTTGGTTGTGAAAATGATATTTTATAATAATTAATTTAATGTAAAGATAAATATAATATAAACATGCACCTTTTACTAATTTTTTTTATATGGGGTTATATAAGTGAATTTTTTGACTATAAATAATAATTATAAATCTAAAAATATTTTATACAATATGATATTTTATTTATAATTTTTAGACATTAAATAGATAAATTTAATTATGACACAATGATGATGCAATGATTGCTTCATTAATAAAGGATTCAAATAAATGATATTATAAATGATAAAATAAATGTAATTTCATTATTTTGATGTCATCCAAGAATTTTATGGATGATATTGACATATTATATTTTATTTAAGGCATTTTTTAAGGAATCATGTTATAAATTTTTAAAAAATCAAGTATGAATAGTGTCCAAAATTGATATAATTCATAACTTAAAGCATAAAATAGTTTATTAAATGATATTAAATTCCTAAAAATATAAGATTCGAAAAAATGGTTAAGATAAGTCCAAATATGTCATAAATATTTTTTTTGTGTTATTTGACATGATATGATAATTATATTAACCCATAATGTGTAAATAACATGATATCACTGTAAGATTACAAAGGGTAAAATAAGGGTTAAACCAAAAAGATAAGGATAAAAAAATATTCAAAACTTGTCAAAAAATTATTGGATGATGGGTATTAGAAAAAAAAATAATCTTATATTTTAATTAAATGAGTTTTGGACCATTTTAATTGAAATTGAATTTATAATAAATTAATATTTCTAGACTTTCCTAAAGTGCTCCTCCACCCTCTTATAAAAGGCCACCATCACTACCCGCATAAATCACACCTCTCGAGCCCATTGAATCATCCAAATTCTTCCCAAATATTCTTCAAAAATCCATACCTTACTCCTAGAATCCTTACCTTGGGCAAAAGACAATTCAAGAAATCCTTTTGGCTCAAATCAAAAGAAGTTACCTGATTTAGAGTTAACGTCTTCTCTCAAATCCTTTTCTTTTATTTTACTTATCCACTAACTATGATCTTATTATTATTTTATTACATAAAAAACAATTATAATCATTATACTAGGATGTTTTTATGATAATTATTCAAACTACACTTTCACACACCTCCATCTAGTGGATACAAACATACTGTTTCTGTGTACGGTGAACTACTGCCTCACGAAACGATGATTGTTCAAATTTCCCCTACCACCTCTCATGGTTGTCATTATTATGGAAATATATTTATATAAGATATATATTATATTTATATTTTCTCTATGATTCTGTAATTTTTATTTACATCATACCTTTATGCTTTCCATAATGTGTAAATAGGATAATTTAATTTGAGGAAGTGCGGACTACCGCCCCCTCAAAGTGATACGGCTCGTTCATGCCATACATGGAATGTATAAAAAATGGCATTAATGAAATTATGTAATTTATATAAAATATTATATTATACATTAATTATAATATACCTATGTATCATTTAGTTTTTATTCCATTAAATATGAAAAAGAAATGAAAGTAGTGTTCATGCGTATGTACGACTTACAATCTCGTTGAACGGTGCATTTAATTTATTATATATAAATGTTATGTAATATTATAAATTCATATATAAGGGATATATGTGATACTTAAATCATGAATAATATTCAGGTGATGATGGAATTTTTACCACATGGACAATTTACATCAAAACAAGTTCATTTTCAACTCAAGTACCGAATATCAACAAAATAACAGATATGAACTTAAATAATTATGTAATTTTTATAAAAAGATGATAATTAATAAAAAATGAATAATAAACTTGAAAAATGTTCTAAAACAAGTATAAATTAACCTAATTTTATTATTCAGGAATATAAAGAACGAACGAGACATGTCAGACTCAAGGTAAGGGAACCATTCACCCTTTTCTTTTAGTCAAAGACTTATTTTATGTTATGTATTTTAATTTCCATTTTTTATGTTCAGGTATGTTATTATATATCTTTATTTATATCCATTTTGTGTCCAAATAATTAAATACCCTTTTTTCTCTCATCAACTCATTTTCTGAATTTTTAAGTGATGTCGTTAGGCTGTCAAATTTTTGTAAGAGAACTTTTTAACCCAATTTCCATTCATTAGGTTAAACTTATACTTCATGATTATTTCGTGCTATTATTATGTGAAAATAAATCTTTATATCCTATTTTTATTTATACTTACTTTATGTGTACTTATAGTGAATACACATAATCGATCTATTTTATTTACAAAATGATCTTTGTAAGGAACTTCATCTCAATCTCCTTTCATTGAGACATATTTTGGTTTATACACAACCTTCTTTTATACAGTGTATAATTATACCCTTTTCTATTAATTTAATTCAATTATTTTTAAAAGTAATCTTTTTCTATGAAACATTTTACTAAATGACAAAATGAATGTTTCTTTTTAATGTACGTGGTGACAAAGACCTTTCCGCCGCTGCAAGCATTATTTGATATCAGACTTCCTTAACAAGACGTAATGTTTTTAAAAGGAAAATAAATACCATATACCCTTATTACATATTTTGGTATTGAAAATGTTTTTGAGAATGGATTGATTATGTCAATATATTGAACTGATATCTTATGATTACAATGTGGAAATGTTTTCTTTCCTTTATGCTTGTTTTATGTATTATGATTATATTATGGTTCTTGGGAATTATTTACATATACGAGTGGTTCCTTGATAAACTGAGGGCGGGTGAGCCTGATATATCTCTCCAATTCATTGGGTAACGTGACAAAGGTAAACTTTAATGTTTCTCCTAAGATATTTAGGGAATATACTGTGATGGATATTACAAACGTAACTCCTTATATAGATATGAAAGATATAATATAAGTATGTTATGGATGCCAAAAGTTACCTTTATGATTTATGATTTCTATTTTTTATTCATAAATCTTATGATTTCATGAGGTATGTTAAAGAGCTTATGTTTTATAAGTAAAAATTATGTTTTCATTGATTTGTATGTATTCATGGACTAATGTTTTCTTTCCTTATTATATCCCTTACTGAGCTTTTTATACTCATCCCAAGTTTTGAAATGTTTTTCATAGGACATAAATAAGAATGGAGTCAAGGATGAGATCAAGGAAAATTTATGCTATTAAAACAAAAAATTATGTCATGTTTATTTTTAAAAAGTTTTTATTTTATAAAAAATAGATAGTGAGTAGAAGTGTCTACTTGTAATATTCAAGTTTTTATGTATCAATTATGACATAATTCTCTAAATCTCTAAACCTGAAAAGATCCTCGATGTGAATTAAAGTCAAATTATTGACTTATCTCAAGATTAAGTAATGTTTAATATGGGTCCTTACAGTTGGTATCATAGGTCAGTTTAGATACCTTTAGTAGTTAGGGTGTTATTTAAGTATAAGTGACATAACCATAATGGTTAGAATATTATAAAGGGTCATAGTTATTTTAGAAAAATTGAATGAGTTGAAGATAACATGAATAAGTATATCTTAGTGCTTACCCTCTTTATAATATATTATATGATGATTTTACTAATATACTCACACTAACCTTTTTGGTTTTAGTGAATGGATAGATCTAGTAGACACCAAAGTTACAATAGATGTAAAGAAAACTATAGTGGTTTTATGAATAAGAAACTGAATGAAATGGGAGATTCAATGATAACTATTTTGGTTATTCTTAACCAACTATCTAGAGTCCTAATTGACAAATTTAACCCTAGAGATTTTTCTAAGGCATCATTTATGCGAGAAACAAATCCCTATGGAAGTTCAGGTAATAATCATAAAGGTAAGTATATTAAAAAAACTATGTGTTAAGGATGTGGAATGGAACACCTAGGGAAATTCTTCCAAGTTATGGGAAGATGTTATAGATGTGGTAATGAAGGTCATAAAGAAATAAACAGTCATGGAAAAAGGAAGCGTTCAGTTGAATCCAGGAAAGGGAAAGAAGTTCTTTATGAGGGATCAATTGAATGTTTTAAATGTGGTGTGAATGGTCATTACACAAATAGATGTCCTATGAAGAAGTTTTGGGAATGGGATCAGAAGGACCATACAAATATATGTTTACCAATACCTAATGCCATTCCAATTGAGGATGAGGAAACTAACAATGACCTATGAAAGGTATGTATTATTTATTAGCTAATGTTTTGATATTATTGAATCTTTGGATATGATTCATGATTATGTTTGTAGGAAAGAAGTATTACAGAATATTTTGGAAAAAATGGTTAAGGGATCATGAAGAATGCTGGATGATTAAGATGTCAACATTTTAGAAATTCAATAGTTATGTTATATATCTGAGTGATGAAATGTTTAAAAGTATTAATTCTCTTTTGTTAATGGGATCACATTGGAAGACTTTTCTCTTGTATGTGTAACCCTGAAGTTTGTTATGTGAAAATTATATTTGAGGAAAATTATCTTTTCTTTTGTGGATGTTGTTATAAAGAACCATTAGGGTTTATATGATCCTTGAATTTGAGCCAATTATGGGTTATTACTTTTTGGGATGCAAAATGAAACGTATTAGATAACATTTTAGGATAAATCATGTTATGGTTATTTTTGAGGATTTTATCTCATTTTTTTAGTGCTATAAAATTATATAGTTTTTGAAAAATGATAACATGAAGACCGTGTGACAACTCATCACATAGAACAAAGCTATGGGAATCGAAACCACAACCAAAGTGCGATTGAGATTTATCACCTACCACTGGCCTATGTGAAGTCCCTGGTTAATATGAATTATTCTTTTTAGTTAAATGATTTTATGGATCAAGAATAAGTTGATTTTTGGAACTTATGTTTTATCAAATGGATATCCTTAGTATATGAAATTTTTTTAGTGATTAAGTGATAAATGTTATTTTGGAATACATTCACTCTTTTAGGAACACTATATACCTAAGGAAAATAGAATACTATGGGATTTAATTTGTGGAGTAATTGATTAATTTTATTTTGGAAGAATCTATGTTTTTATTGTGGGCTTATAGTAATTTGGGTTATTTATGGAAATTATTAACCTATCTTGGATAATATGTTATTAGGTTAATTACTTTTTAGTATAAGACTTTAAGATTAGTCAATGTTATTTTGAGATAAATGTTAAGAATTATCATGGAAGACTATGTGATCAAATCATTCTAAATTTTGGGTTTCTATCTTAGTTTGGATTATTTTGAAGAATTTTGAGGACAATTGTTTATTGAATGGTCTTTGTTGAACTTTGTGTATTGTTTGTTGAATTTTGGAGTTTAAGAGTAGTATTTATTTTCTAAAAGGATTATTATTTTTGGGGATTATATTATCTTTTACTAACCATTTTGTTTATGATTAATTTTTTAAGATAGGATGAATAGATAGTTAATCTTTTTTAGATTATGTGATTATCTATAAGTTGATTCAACTTTAATACTCATCATTTGGAGAAAAAGATGACTTGTGGGGGAAATTGATTAAAGGGAAAAACATTACTTTTCAAGTAAGTATATTTAATTTTAATCTTAGTCCAGAAATTATTCAACTCTATAAAAATGATATTAAAGAAAAAATGTTATACACTTGCTTTTATCATAATACTTTTACCCAACCACAAGATTTATGGTATTGTGGTGGTTAACTTTCTGTGATCAAGTTCTCTATCACTCTTTATTAGTCTATGAGAGTTAGTTTTTCATCCATATCCGTGTTTTTTACATGGAATCCTTGTATGTGTTATCTTGGGTGACATTTTGACTTCTCTTTATTTATTTTAAAGTTATAGTTTTAATGACTCATTTTTTGATGTGGGATTTTTAATGAAGTTTTCGAGGCCAATTTTAAAATTACGAGGACACAATTTTCAAAAGGGGGAATGATGTAATGACCCAAGTATTTATAGAATAATACATGTTCATATATATTAAAATTTATCAATAAGATATTAATTTTATTTTAAATGGGACTCTTTTTCCTATAGCATACTCTACACGCAACAATGAGTTTCTCCTAAATCTTATGTTGCACACAACATTGTGTTATACTGAAAAATAATACAATAATATTATTATTATTTTAAATGGTATTTAACTCCTATCCATTGGAATGGTGGGAATGAATAATATCAAATGAATTTTTTAATATGGTTTACACATGTTTAAATAATGATTCATCGGTTAACATATTAATTATAAATGGAAAGAAAAACCAATTTAATATAAAGGATGTGTTTTTATGAAAACCTATTTAATAGAGAATAATTATGTTTATAAAATCATATCACTATTTATGGATTTTTATTTAATTAAAAATATATGTGATGTATTCAATTTAATGTTTTAAATTTATCTTATATATTTTCTAGATATGATATAAGAAAAAATTCAATTTTTTTCGGATAAATGAAGTATTTTTCTAAAAATGCAGTTTTGCCGCCTTTTAATGTTGAAACCTTTTTTAAATTTAGTTTTTAACACCTTTATATATTATATTTGAAAAAAATAAGATTCCTCTTTAGAATCGGAAAATCAAAATTTATTTTGAATGAATTTTTGATATTTTTCTGGTAACTATCATGTTTTGATGAATAATAAAAATACGCTAAATTTTAATTGAAAAAAACTTTTTCCATCGTGATAATTTATATGGCTAAATCATATTATTTAATGGTTTTAAAGTATAAATGAAATAAATTTTTATCATTTTATCCAATTTTGGTCATTGTAAGTAATTTACCATTGAAATTGGATATAAACACATGTCAATCTTTTGATAGTTATTACTTCTTAAAAAACATGCTTTTTGGTTTTGATAACGAGAATTAATTTTAAATTAATTTTTGAAAATTATGTGTTTTGAATATGGAAAAATTTATTCCATATTTGGAATAATAAGAGTCAAATTGCTTAAATAGGTACCTTTTATTTTTGGATTTTATTAATAGTAACTTCAGTAATTATTTTATTTACCATGGTTAAAAGATAAATCTGGTAAATAAGGGTAAAAAAAATATTTTAATAATATAAAACTACCCTAAAATGTGTCTTAATAATATTGGATTAGATATTTCAGACCATGGGAATCCTTGTATCGATTTTGGGACCCCATGGAACCACTTGGATATGAAAAATGATATTTTATAATAATTAATTTAAATTAAAGAGAAATATAACATAAACATGTATCTTTTACTAAAACAATTTTTATATGGGGTTATATAAGTGATATATTTGACTATAAATAATAATTATAAATATAAAAATATTTCCTACAACATTATATTTTATTTATTATTTTTATAAATTAAATATATAAATTTAATTACGACATAATGATGATGCATTGATTGCTTCATTAATAAAAGATTGAAATAAATGATATTATAAATGTTTAAATAAATGTAATTTTGTTATTTTTATGTCATCCAAGAATTTTATGGATTATATTTACATATTATATTTTATTTAATTCCTTTTTTTGAAGGAATCAGGTTATTATAATTTTTTAAAAAATCAGGTATAAATAGTGTCCAAAATTGACATAATTCATAACTTAAAACATAAAATAGTTTATTATATGATATTAAATTATTAAAAATCTAATATTTGTCCACAAGGTTAATATAAGTTCAAATATGTCATAAATGACTTTTTTTTGTGGGTATTTTTACATGAATGGTAATTATATTAACCTAAAATGTGTAAATAACATGATATCACTTTAAGATTAAAAAGGGTAAAATAAAGGTTAAACAAAAAAGATAAGGATAAAAAATATCCGAAAAATGTAAAAAAATTATTTTATGATGGGTATTCAAACCAAAATCATATTATATTTTAATTAAATGAGTTTTGGAACATTTTTAATTGAAATTGAATGTATAATAAATTAATATTTCTAGACTTTCCTAAAGTTCCCCTCCATCATCTTATAAAAGGCCGCCACCACTACCCACATAACTCACACCTCTAAAGCCCCTTGTATAGTAAAAATTATGCCCAAATAAGATCCCAAAATCCCTAACTTATTCCTAGAAGCCTTAACTTGGGCTGAAGGCAATTCAAGAAATCCTTTTGGCTCAAATCAAAAGAAGTTACCCAATTTAGAGGTAACATCTTCTCTCAAGTTCTTTTCTTTTATTTTCATTCTCCACTCCATATGGACTTATTATTATTTTATTACATAAAAACACCAGTAACCTCAATATACTATGATTTTTTTTATGATAATTATTCTAACTACACTTATACGCACCTCTATTTAATGGATACGAACATACCGTTTCTTTGTACGATGAACTACTGCCTCACGAAACGATGATTGTTAAAATTTCCCCTACCACCTCTCATGGTGGAAATTTTTATGGAACTATATTTATATATGATATATATTATATTTATATTGACTCTATTATTATATAATTTTTATTTACATCATATCTTTATGCTTTTCATAATGTGTAAATACGATAATTTCATTTGAGGAAGTGCGGACTACCGCCCCCTCAAAGTGATACGACTCATTCATTCCATACATAGAACGTATAAAGGATGGTGTTAATGAACTTATATAATGTATATAAAATATTATATTATACTGTAATTATAATATAACTATATATAATTTATTTTTAATTCCATTAAATATGAAAAATAAATGAAAGTAATGTTAATGCATAGGTACGACTTATTTTCTCCATGAACGGTGCATTTCATTTATTATCTCCAAATGTTATGGACTATTATAAATACATATATAATATATATATATATATATATATATATATATATATATATATGATACTTAAATCATGAGTAATATTCTAGTGATGATAGAATTTTGGCAACATGGACAATTTACATCAAAATAAGTTCATTTTCGACTCAAGTACTGAATATCAACAAAATGATCGATATGAACTTAAATAATTATGTAATTTTCATAACATGATGATAAATAATATAAAATGAATAATAAAATTGAAAATGGTTCCTAAGAAATTATAAATTAACCTAAGTTTATTATTCAGGAATATAAATAACGAATGAGACAAGTCAGACTCAAGGTAATGGAACCTTTCACCCTCCTCTTTTAGTCAAAGACTTATTTTATGTTATGTATTTTAATTTACATTTTCTTATGTTGGGGTATGTTATTATATATCCTTATTTTAGTACATTTTGTGTCCAAATGATGAGATAACCTTTTTTCTCTCATCAACTCATTTTCTGAATTTTTATGTGACGTCGTTAGGCTGCCGAATTTTCGTAAGGGAACTTTTTAACCCAATTTCTATTCTTTGGGTTAAACTTCTACTTCATGATTATATCGTTCTATGATTATGAAATAAATAAATTTTTTATATCCTATATTGTATCTATACTTTCTTTATGCGTACTTATAGTGAAAACACATAATCAATCTATTTTATTTACCAAATGATCTTTGTAAGAGACTTCATCTCAATATCCTTTCATTGAGGCATATTTTGGTTTATACACGACATTATTTTATATAGTGTAGAATTATACCAATTTTCTTTTAATTTAATTCAAAATTTTTAAAAAGGATTATTTTTCTACAAAGTGTTTTACTAAATGATAAAAGGAATGTTTCTTTTTAACGTACGTGGCGACAATGACCTTTCCACCACTGTGATCATTATTTGATATTAGGTTTCCTTAACAAGACATAATGTTTTTTAAAAGAAAATAAATAACATATAACCTTTTTACATATTTTGGTATTGAAAATGGTTTTTATAATGGATTGATTATGTCAATATATTGAACTTATATCTTGTGATTGTAATGTGGAAATGTTATCTTTCCTTTATGCTTATTTTATGTGTTATGATTATATTATGGTTCTTGGGTATTATTTACATATATGGGTGGTTCTGTGATAAACCGAGGGTAGGTGAGCCTAAGATATATCTCAAATGCATTGGGTAACGTGAAAAAGGTAAACTTTAATGTTTCTCCTAAGATATTTAGAGAATATACTGTGATGGGTATTCCGAACATAACTCCCTATGTAGTTGTGAAAGCTACAATGTAAGTATGTTATGGATGCCACAAGTTACCTTTATGATTTATGTTTTCTATGTGTTATTCATAAATCTTATTATTTCATGAGGTATGTTAAGGAGCTTTTGTTTTATAAGTAAAAAGTATGATTTCATTGAAATGTATGTATTTATGGAATAATATTTTATTTCTTTATTTTATATCCCTTACTAAGGTTTTTATGCTCATCCCAAGTTTTGAAATTTTTTTCACAGTACATAAAGAAGAATATATTCAAGGATGGGATCAAGGAAATGTTATGATATTAAAACATAAAATTATGTGATGTTTCTTTTTGAAGAGGTTTTGTTTTATAAAAAAATTGATAGTGATTAGAAGTGTCTACTTTTAATATTCAAGTTGTTATGTATCGGTTATGACCTAATTCTATAAATCACTAAACTTGAAAAGATCCTTGTTGTGAATTAAAGTCTCATTATTTACTTTTCTCAAGATTAAGTAATGTTTAAGGCTGGGGCCTTACATTAATAATGAAGTAAGTATATTTTAATGTAACCATCGAGTTTCGACTGTTATATGACCATTGGTAAATTATGACCATTGATCAATATGACCATTGAAAACTATAATCATAACATTATTATTATCGTTTATAAATAGAAATGGTAATAGTTAATTAATGCATAATGAAGATTCTATGGCCACAACCAATAGAATCGGTTCGTACAAAGCCTATTTTTCTGAGATTGGGAAGGAAGCAACGTCATTGGGCTTCAATCTGGACTAAGCCCAGAATGAGATTCAACATGTTAAGCTTGAACGAAATCGCCTATGGGAGAAGTTCAAGTTAGCGTAGATTACCACTCAGGCGATGTTATCTGATCCACCCCAAGAGTCCATCACCATCACACACTTTACCTTTAGATCATATGTGGGTGTTTTAATGGGTTATGTGTCAAGACCTAGTTACTTAAAATGTAATCCATTTTTTAAATAAAATATTTATTCCATCATTTCTGTTTTATGAATAGTTTTTCTTAAAAATTGAGGTGGAATTTGATAAATTGATTTTTTAAGTAAAAATTGTATTTTTTTGGAAAGATATAAATTATTATATTAAATTATGGTTTTATTAATAATTTTTATTATAATGAAATAGTGTTATAAAAACACTCCTTTTTAATTAAAAATGATAAAAAAATTTATTTTTCCTCAAGTGTCGAAAATTCTACTATGCATGTTACTATGCATTTTTGCTCGCTATTATTTTTAATAATTAAGTATTTTTTATAGTAAAAGTTAAATTTATCATATTTAGACAATTATTATTGTAAAATAAATTAAATTTTAGAATTAATAAGGTCTATATTTGTTTACGGTGAATTTATGATATTTTTATAAAATATTTTGTTTTTCAGTGAATAGTAAAACTATTATTTGAGTTTTTGGTATGTTTAATTACATCATTAGTGATGTAATAATGATGTAATAATTATGGTTGACTCTTGAGGAATAAAATATGATATTAGGTGTCTCAAGTGGCCAATACCATGGGAAAATACCATGGGAAAACCCATGGTTTTGCAAATACGACTAATGAGGTGTCCTAAAAAATTAATAAAAAAACCCACTCTTATAGGCCACTTGGACTTGGGCCTTTGGGCTATGTAATGGGTCTCCATATACCCATAGTAAAGAGGTATTTTATTTAAATAATAAATTTAGGCTTCAGCCCCAACCTTTAAAAAATTTTTTTTTAGAACTTTTTAAAATGCCATGATTTTGATATAAAAAACATTTATTTTATTATCTGTGGGTTATTTATGAAATATTTGATTATGATATATGTGAATCACATAAAAATAAAGACATATTAAGGGTGTTCCCTAATAGCACTTCAATACATTGGGTAAAGAAATTAATCTCTAGAGATGACGCATTTTATGATACCTTGGTGAATAACCTTGGTAATTTTCATGACACCTTGGGGATGAACCTTGGTGATATGCTTATGAATGTCTAAATTAAATGTTTTAGGAAAATTTTCAAATTATGATTCAATTTATTATTAGTATGATATTCCTCTATCTCATGTATTTATGAAAATTCCTCTTGTTTTTATTGATATCTCTCAAGTTCACATGTAACTGTTTTCCTTGTTTTTCCCTTACTAGGCCTTATGCTCACCCTTTCCCTTGATGCATGTCACCAAGTTATGAGTTGGTGTAATTTTAAATAGGATGAAAAAATTAATATTACTTTCAAGTGGATTAGAATAATTTTTTCATGTTTTCATGTATTATGTACCTTATTTCCAAGACACTAAACTTTAAAGATCCTATGTTTTGTAAAATGTAACAAAAAGTTATGTAATAAAAAGGAGGTATGCCATAGTTGGTATAAAAATAAGGTTTAGTTATTTGTGGAAATTATTATTTTAAAACTTTATGAAGAACCCTATATAAACGTTTAAATTTAGGAAAATTTCCTAGTATTTTGGTGAAATATTAAGTAAGTGGTTTCTGAAAAAATAAGTCCCTATCTGGATACAAATAAGTGGATGTGGCTCTGGAATAGATGTATCTAGAGGTAAAATCTGAAAACAATGCTTTAATATTGACTCGAATGAGAATTGGTGCACAACAACGGGCCTTGATGCACTCCTGGTTTGACACTCTCAGGGGATATGTTTGGTTAATAACAATCTTTTTATGAACCATTATAAAGGATTTGTATTAAATGTAATTATTGTTAAAGAATAAGATATTTAAGAATGATTTTTAAGACATGAAATTCCTTTATAATTATAATATCATTAAATGAAACACATTTCTCACTAAGTTTCTCTTATTTTAGAAAATGGTAGGAAATAGGAGGAACTATGTAAATAGTGAGCGCAATGGACCATGAACTGATGACCATTAGATGGAATTCAGAATGTAAACCTTTATGATAATGATGAATAAACTAAATTAAGTTATGGGAAATAAATTGAATCAAGCTAAGAGACCTGTTTCACCATGAAGATAATAACTTTCCATTGAGTCCTTTATTTGTCAACGACCACCAACATTCAGTGGATCTACTGTCCCATTTATTTTTGAAAAATGGATAAGCACAATATAAAATATCTTTTCTATAATTCATTGTTTAGATTAAGAGAAAGTCACTCTGGATATGTACAGTTTAGAGGGAGAAGCTGATCAGTGGTGGGAAATGATTAAAAATATGAGGCCAAGAGGGGATATTGAAACTTTAGAGTGAGAAGAGTTCAAGATAATATTCTTCAATAAGTATTTTCCTTGTTCGATGAGAATAAAAATGGAGATGTAATTACTCAAGATAAATCATAAGGATAATGAATCTATTAGAGACTAAGATATTAACTTCATAAGACTTCCCCATTACACCTCTATTTTGTCATGGATCCTAATGGGAAGGTTGATAGATTCTTCGGTGGACTAAGACCTCATATACGAAAAAATTTAGCCAACCAAGGCTATGAAAACTATGAGGAAATCATATGGAGTGATATCAAGGTTGAACTAGAGTTCAGTGAGATGCACTGGACTCACAAATTTAATGAGAAGAATAGATATCTCGAGCCCAGATTGGGGAGGATCTTTGATCAGGGAAGAGGAAGAAAGCAAGTAAAACTTTCCACATGCAATAAATGTGGGAAGAAGAATTCAGGGAACTGCTTGCTCAGGAGCAGTAAATGCTACAATTGTGTAAGAGATGTAAATATCGCTCAAAACTGTCATAGTGAGGTGAAGCCTCAACTTATTAGCACTAACGAAAAAGGGAAGATGGCATAGGCCCTTCCTGAAGTCCAATGATTCAAGTGTGGATAGTTAGGGAATTTTTTCAATCATTGTGTAAATCCAATGGAAATGGAGGGTAATCACCATCAACCTCAGCATAGGACAAGGTAGAAAGGTCATGATTTTTCTATAATGATAGATGAAGTTGAAGCACCAAAATATGTGGTGGAATGTACTCTTGTTGTTCTCTAAAAGATATCAAGTAATTTGTTTGATTCTAGCTCTATGCATTCCTTTATTTCCTCCAAGTTTGCAAAAAATTTAGAATCATCCATTGAATTACTAAAAGTAGTGTTATTAGTCAAGACTACCAATGAGATTATCCAAGAATCAATAGTGTTTAGAAACTATAGTATTTACTTTGGTGAGCATAATATCATCACAAATCTAGTAGTCATTCCCATGCTGGAATTCAACATTATACTAGGGATGGACTGAATCTCCAAGTATAATACTAAAATCAACTGAAGAAGCAAGGAAATATCATTAGTCTTGAATGGAAAAGCTATAGTCATTTTCAAAGGGGAGATATCTTGATGTGAGATTTTTCTAGAAGCACCACCTGTAGCCTTCTTTATAGAGTTGATCAGTGAAGATGAAGAAGGAAATGAAAGTATACGTATAGAGAATGTCCCCATCATTCAAGAATACATTATTTCATTTCCTGAGGAGTTACTTGGACCTCCCCCAAAAATATAAGTAGAGTTATCCATTGAACTCTTTCCTGGTTCCAAGACGATTTCAAAAAACCCCATATAAAATGGAAAATGTGGATTTAGAGGAATTAAAGAAGCAACTCCATGATATTTTGGATAAGGGTTTTATACGACTAAGTGTGTCTCCTTGGGGAGTGCCTATTCTCTTTGTGAATAAAAAGGATGGATAAATGTGTCTATTCATTGATTATAGAAAACTGAATGGGATCACAATGAAGAAAAAATACCCTCTTCCAAGAATTGATGAATTATTTGACCAACTTCATGGGGATCAATTATTCCCTAATATTGATCTTCGATCTAGTTATCATGAATTGAGGGTTAAGAAAGAATATATTCCAAAAAATTTATTTTTATCAAGATATTGGCATTATGATTTTGTTATTATGCACTTCAGTTTGACTAATGCTCTTTCTATTTTTATAGATTTGATGAATAGAGTATTTAAGGACTACCTTGATAAAATTATGGTAGTTTTTATTGATGATATTCTGATATATTACAAAATTTGGGAGGATCATGAATATCATATAAGAGTTATATTTCAAACTATGAGTAAGGAGAGGTTATTTGGAAAGTTTAGCAGGTGTGAGTTTTGGTTATAGAAAATTTCTTTCTTAGGGAACATTATAACCAGTGAAGGAATCTCAGTTAACCCTGCAAAGACAAAGGTTGTGGAGGAGTGGCCCCATCCTACAAAAGTAATTGATATTTCTAGTTTCCTTGGTTTAGTAGGATAATATAGAAGGTTTTTGAGAAACTTTTCATGACTTTATAATCCACTAACCAAGTTAACTCAAAAATTGGTCAAGTTCATCTAGAAAAAGGAGCATGAATAAAGTTTCCAAGAGATGAAGAAGAGATTGGTTACTGCACCCATGTTAACTCTACCCTCTATCGGAGAAGGATTCATTATTTTTAGTGATGCATCTCTGAAAGGAATTGGGTGTATCCTCATGAAAAATTAAAAGGTGATTGCTTATGAATATCAATAGTTGAAACCTCATGAGTAGAACTATCTTACACATTAAATAGAGCTAGCAGCAGTTGTTTTTTCTCCGAAGATATGGAGGAACTATATTTATGGGGAGAAATATTATATATGCATAAACCATCAAAGTTTGAAGTATATTTTGATTCAAAATGAATTGAACATGAGACTAAGAAGATGGTTGGAACTTATTAAAGACTATGATTGTTCAATTCATTATTAACCTAGAAGAGCAAACAAAGTTACTGATGTATTAAGTAAGAAAGACCCTATTATGATGGAAATGATGAGGATTCAAGGAGATCCTTTGATCAAAGACCTAGTAAAACTGAAAATGGGAATCATAAGGGAAGTTACATCATCAAACCTATCCCAAATGATTTCTCAACCATCATTACTAGATAAGATCAAGAAATATCAAAGAGATAACCCATTGTTACAGAAGAAGTTAGAGGTTGTGAAGAATGGGAAGTTTCTTGAGTTCAATATTGATCAAGAAGGT
The DNA here is from genome assembly GCA_963277665.1 of Viscum album. NCBI lineage: Eukaryota > Viridiplantae > Streptophyta > Magnoliopsida > Santalales > Viscaceae > Viscum > Viscum album. The sequence goes on along the minus strand of OY728142.1, from coordinate 507,710,655 downwards.
GTACTGAAGTTTCATACAAGGATATGTGTTCCATCTATTCCAAAAATAAAGAAGGAGATGATGGATGAAGCTCATAGCGCTATATTCTCTATACATCCTAGAAGCACAAAAATATATAGGGAACTTTATGATCATTATTGGTGGGATAACATGAAAAGGTAGATTGCTGACTACACTATAAGTTGCCTAATGTGTCAACAAGTGAAGGCAGAAAGAAAACTTCCTAAAGGGATATTACAAACACTACCCATACCAGCATGAAAGTGAGACAATATCACTATGGAATTTGTCATTGGTATCCTGAGAACTTCTAAAGGAAATAATGTGATATGGGTTATAGTGGATCATCTCACCAAGACATCCCAATTTATATCCATTCCGGAAGATTTCTATCTTGATAAACTTTCCAAGATTTACATGAGGGAAGTAGTAAGGATACATGGGGTAACACTTTCTATCGTATCTGATCGTGATCTAAGGTTCACATCAAAATTCTGGAGAAGTATTCAACATGATCTAAGTACCAAATTGAATTTTAGTATGACCTATTATCCCCAAACTGATGTCCAATCTGAAAGGACTATTCAAACACTCGAGGACATACTGAGAACATTCTCAATGGAATTTAAAGGTGGATGGGATAAACATATCCCATTAGTTGAGTTCTCATACAAAAAAAACTTCCATTCAAGTATTCAAATGGATCCCTATGAAGCTCTATATGGGAAGTGATGTAGAACTCATACGTGTTGGGATGAAGATGGTGAGAGAAAGCTTATTGGGACTGATCTTGTGTAAGAGATGGCAGGAAAGGTTCATTCCATTCAACAACACATTAAGGCTACTTAAAGTCAGCAAAAGAGCTATGCTGACAACTGATGAAGGGACTTGGAGTTTGATGTTGGTGACAAAGTCTTCCTTTGAATTTCACCATGGAAGAGAGTCATGCGATTTGGTAAGAGAGGGAAGCTTAGGCTTAGGTACATTGGAACCTATGAAATACTTGATCACATAGGAGAAATGTCCTATTGACTAGCACTTCCACTAAATATATCTCAAGTTCATGATGTTTTCCATGTATCTCTCTAGAGGAAGTACATACCTAACCCTTCACATGTATTTAATCTATAGGTGGTACAACTAGAACACAATCTCTCTTATGAGGAGCAACCGGTGGAGATCTTGGATCGTAGGTAAAAGGTTCTACGCAACAAGACTACCCACCTTACTAAAGTGTTGTGGATGAACCACATGTATAAAGAAGTAACTTGGGAACCAGAGGAAAAAATAAGGCAAAAGTACCCTCACCTTTTCTCAACTGAGGTAATGAGATGAAATTTTGGGGATGAAATTACTTAAGGGGGGGAGAATGTAATGACTCAAACTTTTTTAATGATAATTATTTTCTAAATATGTGTGTTATATTATTACACAACAAAAATATATCTCATTAATAATTAAGTAAGTATAATTTAATATAACCATTGGGTTTAGACCATTATATAACCATTGGTCAATATGAACATTAGAAAATATACTCATAACATTATTATTATCATTTATAAATAGAAATGACAATGGTTAATTAATGCAGAAAGAAGATTCGATGACCTCAACCAGTAGAATCGGGCCGTATGAAGCCCATTTTTCAGAGCTTGGTAAGGAAGTAGCATCATTGGGATTCACTCTAGACCAATACCAATCCGAGCTTCAACATGTTAATTTTGAACAAAATCTCATATGGGATAATTTCAAGTTATTAGATATTATCACTCAGGTGATGTTATCCAAGCCGCCCCAAGAGTCTATCACCATCGCACACTTTACCCTTAGGTCATATGCAGGTGTTTTAAGGGGTTATGTTTCAAGGGAATAGTTACTTAAAATGTAATACCTATGTTTAAATAAAATTCTTATTCCATAATTTCCATTTTATGAATAGTTTTTCTTAAAAATTGATATGGAATTTTATAAATTGATTTTTCAAGTAAAAATTGTATTTTTTGAAAAGATATAAATTATTATATTAAATTAAGGTTTTATTAATAATTTTTATTATAATTAAATAGTGTTATAAAAATACTCTTTTTAAATTACAAATGATAAAATAATTTTATTTTTTAAGTGTCAAAAATTTTACTATGTAAGTTACTATGCATTTTCTGTCCACTATTATTTTTAATAATTAAATATTTTTATAGTTTAAAGTTAAATTTATCATATTTATAGAATTATTATGATAAAATAAATTTCATTTTTGAATTCATAAGGACGATATTAGGTTATGGTGAATTTATGATATTTTTATAAAATATTTTGTTTTTTAGTGAATAATAAAAATATAGTTATGAGTTGTTGGTATGATTAATGACATCATTAGTGATGTAATAATTATGAAATAATTCTGGTCAACTCTTGAGGAATTAAATATGATATGAGTTGCCTCAAGTGGCCAATACCATGGGTAAATACCATGGGAAAGTCCATGATTTTGCAAATACTACTAATGAGGTGTCCTCGAAAATTAATAAAAAACTCCCTCTCTTTTACTATAAATACCACCATTAATTAATTTAATTTTATTCCAAAATAACCCATTTAATCTATGATAGTATTATATCCCAAAGAGTCCTCAATCCCCCAAGGTCCTTACCTTTTAGTTTTAGGAGTCACTCTTTAAGTTAAGAGAATTCTCAACTTCTTTTTTCCTTTCAAGTTCTCTTTTATGCGGTATGTCTTTCAAATTTCCATAACATGTTCTTATTTAAATTTTATTATATCCCTACACTGTATTATGACTCTTTTATTAATGGGTTACCCTTTTCCCCTCACTTTTTAATGTTTTATAAAACCATGTTTCATATCCGTTATGCTGTAGAATATTCGTCTCAAAATCTCTCTCTTTTTCTCAAGAAATTATTTTATTTTCTTTATGGGAATGCCCAAAACTCTTTAATTTCTAGTTTTATTCATAAATAAATAAAAATGATTTATTTTATTATATAATTTACATACATAAAACCCTCATTATCTTTCTATGGGTTATAAATGACATAATGATCATATTTTTAAGCACTTTTTAAAACACCATGATTTTGATATGAAACTCATTTCTTTTATTCCATATAGGTTATTTATGAAATTTTTGATTATTATATATGTGGATCACATGAAAATAAATACATATTAAAGTTTCACCCTAATAGTGCTCTGATGCGTTGGGTAAAGAAATTAATATCTAGAGATGAAAAGTTTTACGATACTTTGGTGAATAACCTTGGTAATTTTCATGACATCATAGGGATGGACCTTGGTGATATGATTATGAATTTCTAAATAAAAATTTGTAGCCACATTTTCAATTTATGATTCATTTTCTTATTGTTATTATATGCCTCTTTCACATGCCTTTATGAAAATTCCTCATGTTCTTATTAATATCTCTCAAGTTCACATGTATCTGTTTCCCTTGTTTTTACATTACTAGGCCTTATGATCACCCTTTACTTTGATGTTTATCCCCAGGTTATGATTTAGTGTAATTTTAAATAGTATGAACAAATTAATAATCCTTTCAATTTGATTAGAAGAATATTTTCATGTATCATGTACCTTATTTACAAGACACTAAACTTTAAAGATCCCCTATTTTATAAAATTTAATGAAAAGTTACATAATAAAAAGGTGGGATGCCATAATCATGGACCAAATAATATCAATCTAATGAAAATTACATAGTTCATCTCCTTAATAACAACATCTTGTGCCCATAAACAGTGAAAATCCCCCCACACTTTTTAAAAGTATAATCATGCATCGTTCCAAGAGTAGGGTAGGAAGGGTTGATTAGCTTGAAATGGCTCCATACTAAAAAGGTTATTTAGGGATAATTTGGGCTAAAAAAGGAAAATTTTAAGGTGGTTCTCTATAAAATCTTCCTCAATAAATATTTACTTAATTATATAGAAAGTGTATTTGTTCAATCATAGCCTCAATAATATCTCAATACAAGTTCTGGCAGGTTTACATGCCCCAAGTGTCTCTCAAGAAATATGCTCAGAAAGAATATGAAACCATGGGTCTAGTATCCTCTCAGGAATGGGAGCATACAAAAATAACTGGAAATCACTTAGGGTATAAAATACAGTAATAATTCAATAAAAAGAAATTTCATTTTTTTGAATTTGAATTAAATCACTAAACTCACAAATCATGCTAAAATATAAACATGAGTAAAACATGGATTTCAAAAACTTCCAACCTAACTTTGTCTTTTATTTAAATTAGTGTAATAATTTTTCATTTTTAAAGCATTCATTTAATGAAAAATGTCTCCTAGATAAATGACAACATGAAATAATTCAAGTGTATAGACAATAATGCTCAAGAAATACTCCCTCACACTTAAAATAAGACACTTTCTGCACTATCCTAGAAATCATAGTGGGATAGATATCAATAAAAATAAATAAAAAATGAAATTGAATTTTGAAATCAAAATTTAGTGAATTGAGAGCTTCCTATGATGAGCTTCATGCCATGAAGAAACTTGGTGGATGGTGATTTCAAATTAGGATACCTATATAATTTTTTAGAATGAAAAAACCTGGACTAGATAAAATATTATTCCATAGGATTTAAATAGGATGGAAGTAGTGAAATGGGTAGGTGCACACAATGAATAGTAAATAAAAAATCTCATATAAATGCATCTAAGTGAGTACAGTGATGTTCAGGAATGTCTTACAAACCAGAATGCTACTAAAAGGGGAAAAAGATCCTAATCATGTGAATAAAAACAAGAAAAATAAAAACATGGGCTACCTCCCATAAAGTTATAACAATGACATCCTCATAAATAAGAATAGAAAAAATGATTAGTTAGTGTCATCCATCTTCTCAAAAGTTTATTGCCTTCTATAAGAACAGGTGGTTGTTTCATCAAGATCATGGGGAAACTTGGAGTGGTTAACCACCTTAGTAGTATACCAAGAATGAATCTCATGAGGCAATAATAGAATCCGTTCTTATCGTGGTAGGGATCCTTGCTAATCACATATCTCAAGTGAGAACTCCTCAAGCTGCCACTTGAATTAATCTAGATGGCAAGTCATCTGAAGTAAGAGGGAAGATGGTTGAAGGACGGGCACATCAATAACTATAGAGGTGGAATAAGATCTAGAAATGGATAAAATAATACATTAATGAAATGAAAATAATCCAACCAACAGTGAAGAAAAAATATGTGTTCCATGTACATATATAAAAATGACACATCAGCGATAAATGGAATACAAACAGTAAAAAAAATTTCACCCAAACATAATAAAAAATAGGGGAGGGTATCAGAACAAAAATAGGTATTAAAATCTAAGTTTTCAATGTCCATATCAGTTTTCCCCTCCCAAATAGTGGGTGATTACAGCTCGAACTCCCTATCAATATTAGCGATGGTGGAAGGGGTTGGAGGATCAACCACCGTGGTGGGTACTGTGGTGTTGGAATCAATCACAGTGGATAGTGGATGTGAGGTTCTGATCCTGATTGTGGACATGTGTCTAGAAGTAAGGTTGATGAATGGAAGTTCGATATATGGTGGGATGGATGGGCCCTTGTCCTGACGGTCCTGATCTGATAAAAACTCCTACAGGACTGTAGGGCTTGTCATCTAAGAGGGAAGAGTGGTATGGGTAGGAGATGGTGAGGGAATAGATGAGTATGAAGGTCTTTCCAGAAGTGGTGGGTGGGAGGATGTGGTGGTTGGTGGTAGTGGATGGGTGGTAAAAAGGGAAAAATCTATGAAGGGAATGTTAAGGTGGAGTTAGAACCAACATAGGTTCTCCAACATACATTATATAAAATATATAATTCAAATGAAATGGATGGGGTGGGTGAAAATATGGTAGGTCTAGTGGTGGTGGTGTTAAAAGTAGGGGAAGGGGGAATGGAGGTTGGTGGGATGGTAGAGGTGGAAGGGGAAAAGGCTATGGTATAGGTGTTAGTAGTGGTGGTAGTAGGGGAATGAGAAGGGGAGGATGGTGTGGCTGTGTCAACTGAATGCTGAGCAAGGGCCTCGTCAGCATCTTCCATATACACTTACGTCCATCGATAACTGCTGCTATCCTTCGTGAGAATCCCAATCTTATGGAGTATTAATAGGATTATTCCCACCATTGGGTTGGGGGAGGTGTGGGGATATGTGGACTTAAAGTCACTGATATTCAAGGATAAATGAGCAATGAAAGAACCTCCCATAAACATACCATGAGTCCTCTTCACCAGGTTCTGATAGAACATACTAAACTGCCTTTCCATTTAATGGCTAGGCCGCCCATGGATGATGTGAGAATGATAACCTTGATCTGGCTCACACCCCTATGAGCATCACCACGGTCCAACCAATAGTGAACTAAGGACCTGTGAAAGATTCAGAGGGTATCACCTTAGATCATGGTACTCTTCATGGTGTGAGGATCATAAATGTTTTGATGGCCTCTGGTGATCCTAGACTAAATTCATGCAGCCTCGACCTTGTTAGGCTTGAGATACAATGTTGGTAAGATAGGAGAGGAAATTAAATAAGCTGATTATATGTTGATGTTGATAGAAAAATGTCCCAATATAATCTCCCAAGGCCTACCTCCAAGTCTGAAGTGAACAAAGTCGATTCCCAACTCAAAGGTGGCTAGAAACTCGAGTAAGAGATCCCTAAAAGTTTCCTCTCACAATTTGGTAATTGGGATAAGGTGTAGACATCCTATGTGGTGAAGAACCTCATGGTGAATTTGTATGTGCTCTAGTATTGTTGGGTCCAAAGTATTATTGGTCTACATTTTCTTTTCCTAAAGATGGACTGACTAAATCTGTTGTGCAGGGTCAAAAAAATGGAGGTATGGATGAAGGTGAGGATGGAGAAGGCCCTGTGACTCAATGGAAGTAAATTGTGAGTCAGTGGATGTAGAGGTAGAAGTAGATGATGAGGTGTAGGGATCATCGAATGGTGGAATAAGGGAATCCTTATTCTGTTTGGGTGGCAGAGGTGTGTCCTCATGCTCAGGTTCACAGTCGACGGGAGGGGTGAAAATGGTTTTTGTTCTATCCATTATGAATAGAGGGAAATGTGAGGGAGGTTGATAAGGTGTAGAGGAGGAGAGGAGGATGTGTGGTGTGGGCTAGGTAATGGTGACAGTTCATCGAGGGGTTGCAGATTCGAGTGAGGGAGCTTTCGGGAGGGGAGGCATCACGAGAGGGGGTGCACAAGAGAGGAGGAGCGATGGGGGGGTGGGTGGGTTTGGCATGAACCCTAGGTTCATGGGATTTAAAACCATACCCAAAAATTAAATGTAGTTTAATTTATACATGATGTAAAAATCTTGAAGTTTTTTATTTTTTCACTTTCTTGACAAGTACATGCCGTGTACATGTTACATGGTGTGTATTTTTATATTTATGCCATTTTTTTGCGCCAGGTCCTCTAAAAAAACTCATAAAGCTCTAAAACATCCTAAATACTAAATTACCCTATTCTAGCCTATTTAAAATACTATGGGTTTCCTCCTAGTCAGTGATTTTTTTATTTTCTAGAGCTATATTTTTTTAATTAGAATACTTTAACTTTGAGTTGATACCCCTTGTAGAATGATTTTTGAAGACAGATGGGATGAAAGGTGGGAATACTTTCCTTGTCAGAGGTGTAGTACAATTTTTCTTCTTATGAGCACTGAATATATTATCAATAGAAGGTAGTTTCTTATTTTCATCTTAACTTTTAAGATGAACATCTTTCTAATTATCAATAGATATGTTTTTACAATTTAATAACTCATTGATTCTATAAGTGAACTTCTCCAAATCGAACATTATTTTTTCTTCACCAACTCTGGATATTAATATTCCTTGGTTAATATCAATCAGTACCTTCATAATGGTGAAAATGGTCTTCCTAGAATTAAGGGAACATCACCTTCCTATTTCATATCCAAAACAAGGAAATTAATGGGGAAAATTAATTTAACAACCTTTACTAAGATATCCTTGAGTAGTCCCTGAGGGTGCTTGATTGAACGATTAGTAAGTTGGAAATCCACCCTTTTTGGTTTCAGTTTCCCAAGACCTAGATTTTTTTAAACACTCGTGGTCATGAGATTGATACTTGTGCCTAGATTGCATAAGGATTTTTCAAAAGTACATGTTCTGATAGTTCAAGAGATTGAGAAACTTATGGGGTATAACACTTTTGGAGGTAGTTTCCATTAAAAACTATATATAATTATTTATTTAGAGAGATGAATCCTAAGTATTCCTTTTTATCATTTCTAAACAGGTCTTTAAATAATATTTCATAAGTGGGCGCTTAATAAATTTCTTTAGAAAATATAATGTTGATATGAAATTGTTTAAACATCTCCAATATTTTTTTATATTTCTCCTCATTTTTTCCTTATTGCATCCATTCAGGAAAGGGGATAGGTGGCTTGTATGGTGGCAGTTCCATGTAATTTTTTTTCTTTTCAGGTTGTTTTTTTAGAGCTTTCTCAAGTGGTTCTATTTCTAAAGTTTTCCCTTGACTAGTTGTATCAGATTATTTAAACTTCATTTTAAAATATCAAAATTCCTAATGAAATTATGCAATCTTTGATTAAGCGTTGTCATGCGTGCTCTCAAAAATATTTATACTAAGTGCAGCACAGTAGCTGACCTAGGTTGATCTCTTGAGGAGCCTTTTGCAGTCAATCAATAAATACTTATAATTCATTGTATATATATAAACTAAAATGACCAGAAATGATATTTGAGAATTAAAAATATAAAACTAAAAGTAAATATGAAGATACAATTCAACAGAATGAATGCAGACAAAATGATGTTAAGACAGAAAGGATACATTCCCGAGAGCATCACCCAGAGTGAAACTTCATTGTCTCATTATTAGTTTCGAATTTACTTAATGAGCACACTCCATAGTATGTGTGAGCATCCTCCTCTGCATATGGTTGTGAACATATGGTACTCTCAATTATCGTCGATATACCATACATCCACCTCCTCGATCGAGGGAGAATGTGACAGAAGTGAAAGCTAAGCTTCAGGTGGCAAGTGGAGACACAAAGGTGCATTTCACACTAAGATCCCCATTAGCCTAACTCTAAGTAAACAAGAAACTATATAACATTAATTATCAAAGACTTGGATTCACTACTTAATTATTCCCCCAATAAATTCCTCGGGTTAGCTACTCATTATCATGAATATAAGAGTTCACAATGAAAAGAAAACGGGGAGAGAAAAAAAAAGAGAGATAGAAAAGTAGAGAAAGGAGAACACTTAAATAAAAACATGAAATGAAATTAAAATAAAATACAAAACTAAACTACATATAATGTCCAACAAAGTCTATTCCCAAGTTGCCAACCCTTTTAAATGAAAGAAGGATACACTTTTATAGGGAAAGGGGGTGACATTTTGGCTCCAAAAATAATCTCTGAATGTAGGTGCATGTATTGCATCTTTAATGATAGAATTTGGAACTTGGTCCTTCTTGAAAATTTTTCCCCTTGATATCTCTGTCTACCCAAAAAATTTGAGATTCATTTTCCAGGAAATGTATTAGTTATGGCCGCCTCACTCAGAGTATTTAATTCTTCCAGGCAGACTGTTCGTATTCCAAAACACCGATTTAAAACGCATTAATGACCTTGATAATGAAAGAATAATGCGAGTCTATATTAATGAAACTTGTCACTTAGGATGTTTTCCATCTCCATGTAAAATTTCAGCTCCAATGGTTCGTCCATTTATGATATGTGGGCCCAAAAATAAAATTATGCAGTTCTGTAAACAGTTTTTGAGGCCTGAATTGTGAGCTGAATTTGAGCTTCCAAATGATGGATTGAACTTTAAGTCCATAAGGATAAAATGAATCCCATCGAACATAGAAAACTATAAAAGAATAATATTTCAATTTGGGTCAGTTATGAAAAAGTTATGGCCGAAACATTATAATAAATGAAAACTGTTTAAATCCAAAATAAGCCATTTTTCCAATTAAGCTCAAAAATACCTCTAAAACATGAAATGTGACAATTGACCTTTAAAATAACACATTTGTGGGATTAAAAACATTGAAATTAAGAATAAAATAATTGAAAATATTTTTTCTATCAATTACCCCATACTTAAACATTTCACTCCTGGGCAATCATCTTATACCATGGTCAAAAACAAACTTCTCAAAGCATAAATGACAACATAGCTCAATTATCATATCAGAGAAAATATAATGCCTCATACATGGATAAAAATTTTAGAACTCCTCAAAAATAATATTAATCCATTAAATATCATTTTAGTCCTCACATGCATGTCGTACATACCTCCTCGGAAAAAATATTTCTCTCTTCACTCAAGGATATTTAATGTGGAGTTTTTCTCTTTCTCAAAACATGTGTGATCTCCATAGGCTTGATATCCTCCTAGTATCTACACTTCATAGAGTAAAAAATGTGTCAATAATGAGGTCTTTTTCATGGGTTGTTATGAGGCTTAGGTTTTTCATGTTTAAAATGTAAAAACATCTGAGGCAGAATGAGGAGGGTTAAGCTCTAAAGTGAAGTAAATGCATGAAAACCGTTTTTTCTCAAGAATGGTGTGCTCCTAAATCATCTCAAAAATGGATCACCACCAAAAAACTCTTAATTTGGGAAGTTCACACTTATAATTTCAGCATAAATGATTTTCATCCCTCTTTTCCCCATTTGTAGCATTGTTTCAGCTTGAATTCAGATCTGAATTTCTCTTCAGAATCATGTTTTTGAGGAAAAGAGAGGCAGATTTGGATATTCAAATATTGGTGAACACCTAACCCACGTGTGTAATGATATTTTGGGATACCCATACATATTTACATAATGAAATTTATTCCACCCAAGCATCAATATATATGGAAACACTTTCAATTCAGCTCAAACAGATTCTTCAGGAAAGCAAAACAAAGCTCATCTTCTCCCTCCCCCACACTGGAGTTCAACAATAATCATGAATTTAAATTATAGAGAAAGTTGGAAAGGGATAAATGGATTGAAATGTGGATGCCTAACAAGGTATTTCATGGCTACTAGGGGCTTAATGAAGGTTAGATGAAAAGGTAGGCCAAAATAAGAGTTCAATGAAAAAGGGATTTCAAAGTGATGCCTCAATCATACGTGACACATTCCTTGAAATCTAACAGCTTTGAAAAAGAGAAAAATAGAAAGTTCTGGATCAAAAAACATGTATCAAGAATCTCAAGAAAAAGATAAATGTAAATAAGATGTAAAACAGGTTTAGAAACCTCTTAGGTTGGGTATGATTTTCAATTTGGACAACACTAGTGCATATGAGTTTCACAGTCAATCAAACGTCATCAAATGAAAAGATCAAAAATCAAAAACAAAATACATTCAGAAATAATTTAAAACCTCAAATACTCAAATCAAGAAATATTCCAAAAATACCAAGATGGTTTGAATTTTCCCAGGTATTTGATTTCAGCTCAAAATTCTTAAAAACGCACAAAATAAAAATAAAAAAAGAAAACAAGAAAATTTAAAAAAAACAACATGAAAAATAAAATGAAAGCACAAACAAAAGAAATGAAAACAAATAAGAAAAATAAATAAAAATAAAAAGAAAAGGTATAGAAAAGGGATAATTCTTGGTTTGACACCCAAGAGGATGCTAGGTTTTTACTGCCCCTAGTCAGGCAGTTGCAGCAGATTATCCCCAATCAGATGGTGGATGTGGTTTCTTTGAGATAAACCACCACATGTGAGTTTTTCCAGTGTCCATCAGTAGACACTGATATTGGAGAACCCCAAAGAAAATAAGAAAGTTCCCAAACCCCAAGAAATAAGAAAGATAGAATTTTAGATCCAGAGTGCGAGGGAATAGAATATAGGGGTGCTCCCTGTGAACTTCTGTGGTGTACTTCTCCAAATGGTATGAAAGTTGTTGTAGAGGAAGCAGTCGCACCACCACCAGATTCTCCGTATCTTCTTCATTGATCACCACCACTTCGGTGGTATCTTTTGTATCATCCAAGGTCTGCTCCATTTGTACTCTATCAGAAATTTCAGGAAAATAGAAGTTAGAAAACAATTCAGTTTGAATAAGATTAAAACAGGATGAATCAATTAAGAAATCTTCCCTTTCAAGTAAGTCAGCTTGAAAATTGATCTCTTCAGGCAAGACCAGTGGAAACTCCATCTCAATAGGTGTATCGTATTATACATCTTCTAAAGAAAGATATAGGTCAAAAGGTACTGATTGTTCAATATCAAGCATGGGAAGATCAAGTTTCAGGTTATCTTCAACAAATTTTTACCATGATTCTTCCAAAAAATGTTGATCTCCCATAAGTGCATCAGCTGGCATGTGTACATCAGGGACCTCCTTGAGAAATGTTTGAGTTTGGGATGATATAATTAAATCTTTTAGAAGGTCCTTCTCACCCTCCTTGGGTTCTTTGACATAAAAAATAATCGGTGAAATCTCTTCCACCACTCGTTCTGGTTCAGGATCAGGTTGATCCTACAGTGAACAAATATATTCATCAATTTTTTTTTCATTTCTCTTCAGTTTTTGAATCTCTTCATGATGTTCTTCAATTTTGGATTCATAATCATTTTGAACTTCTTCATGAACCTGTGATTTATCAGTCCATGCATAATAATTTGAATTGAAATTCATCATGAACAAATATTTTTTTAGTTTTTGAAATTTATGATTTTTTTGTGTTTTTTTAATGAATGGAAGAAAAATAATTTACAATATGTGAATAAAAATAATGAGTTAAGACCAATTGGCTCCCCGGAAATAGCGCCAATTTGATGAAGCATTGTCGTGCACACTCTCAAAAATATTTATACTAAGTGCAGCAGAGTAGCTAACCTAGGTCGATCTCTTGAGGAGCCTTTTGCAGCCAATCATTCACTACTTATAGTTCACTGTATATATATAAACTAAAATTACCAGAAATGATATTTAATAATTAAAAATACAAAACTAAAAGTAAATATGCATATTCAATTGAACAGAATGAATTCAGAAAAAATGATGTTAAGACAGAAAGGAGACATTCCTGAGAGCATCACCTAGAGTGAACCTTCATCGTCTCATTATTAGTTTCGAATTTAATTAATGAGAACACTCCATCATATGTGTGAGAATTCTCCTATGCATATGGTTGTGAACATATGGTACTCTCAATGATCGCCGAGAGACCATACATCCACCTCCTCGATCGAGGGAGAATGTGACAAAAGTGAAAGCTAAGCTTCGGGTAGCAAGTGGAGACACATAGGTGGCTTGCCCACTAATATCCCCCTTAGACTAACACTAATTAAATAAGAAACTATATAAAATTAATGATCAAATACTTGGATTCACCACTGAATTATTCCCCTGATAAATTCCTCGGGTTAGCTACTCATTATCATGATCATAAGAGTTCATAGTGAAAAGAAAACGGGGAGAGAAAACCAAAGAGAGATAGAAAAGTAGAGAAAGGAGAACACTTAAATAAAAACATGAAATGAAATTACAGAATTAAATTAAAATAAAATACAAAACTAAACTACATATAATGTCCAACAAAGTCTATTCCCCAGTTTCCAACCCTTTGAAATGAAAGAAGGATACACTTTTATAGGGAAAGGGGGTGACATTTTGGATCCAAAAATAATATCCGAATGTAGGCGTGTGTATGGAATATTTAATGAGAGAATTTGGAACTTTTTCCTTCTTGAAAGTTGTTCCTATTGATCTCCTATGTCGATCCAAAAAATTTTATCTTCATTTTCTAGGAAATTAATTAGTTATCGCCGCCTCACTCAGAGTATTTAATTCTTCTAGGCATATTGTTCGTATTCCAAAACACTGATTTCCAACGCATTAATGACCTTGATAATGAAAGAATAATGCGTGGAAATATTAATAAAACTTGTCACTACAGATGTTTTCCATCTCCATGTAAAATTTAAGCTCCAATTGTTTTTACCCATTTATGATATGTGGGCCCATAAATAAAATTATGCAGTTCTGTACACAGTTTTCAAGGCCTGAATCTCGAGCTGAATTTGAGCTTCCAAATGATGGATTGAGCTTTGAGTCCAGAAGGATAAATGAATCCCATCGAACATAGAAACCTATAAAAGAATAATATTTTAATTTGGGCCAGTTTATAAAAAGTTATGGTCGAAACATTATAATAAATGAAAACTGTTTAAATCCAAAATAAGCCATTTTTCCAATTAAGCTCAAACATACCTCTAAAACATGAAATGTGACAATTTACCTGTAAAATAACACATTGGTGGGATTAAAAATATTGAAATTAATAATAAAATAATTGAAGATATTTTTTCTATCAATCTTTCCACATTTAACCATTAAAAATTTATCCTCTTCCCTTGTATGAGCTTCGGTATTATCAAGAAAAGTACCTGGTAGTCAATCAGATAGAGTCTTAGAAATCTTACCCATTTGATTCTCTTGGTTGCATAGTGTATCATTTTAGTTTTTCATCTCTGTCTCTTAGGTTTTAATCCTTGGATATGTTTTCTATAAAAATTTAGTGATCAAGTTTTCAAGATTTTATTGGAGAGGTTGGTCTTGTTTTGGTGGCCTAAGCAGATATTTTGGAAACTGTTATTGTTGTACAGGTAGAAATTTTTGCATTCTAGGAAAAGATTGTTGGAATTTCCGATGAGGTCGAGGAGATGGACCTTGTGGTGTGTATATAGATGGTCCTTTATTCCTTGGTGGTACCTTTCTACTCCTCTACTAAAAATAACCTTGGTTTTTCTATGGTGGTTGCAGAACCAGTCTTTGTCGATAGTTTTGATATTGTTTATATTTATAGGGTTATTGGTATTGTTGGATTTATTTATTGTAATTTAAATAATTTAAATATTGGAATTGAGGTTCCTCTAAGACTACCTATAGTCTTGGTACTGGTGTGTACCTCCACAAATCTCACATGATTCAATTTTCATCATAGGAGTAGGAGGGGGTGGTGGTGCAACTGGCCGTTGAAAAGATTCAAGATTTTTGGTAAGATCCTCTACTTGAGCTGCAAGGTAGGTATGTTCTTTCACTTGGTAGATTATACATCAATTTGGACCTCTATAACTTTTCCATAGACTATCACTGTGGGAAACTTCATCAATATTTTTTTGGCTCACTTTGGGTGTCTTAAGAATTAGTCCGCATCAGCAGTGACATCTACAATATTACGGGCAATAGGTTAGAGTACTTGGTAAAATTTTTATAATTATATCCACACATCTAGTTTATAATGTGGGAACTTGTGAGTTAGCTCATTGAATCTATCTCATGCCTCCCGGTCTAATTCTATATCCTCCTAGGTGAATTTTTTAATGTCATTACTTAATTTCCACATTTGAATGGGTGGAAAGTATTTGTCCATAAATTTCATGGCTAGTTCATCCCAAGTCATGATCAAATTAGAATCTTAAACTTTTAGAAAATAATTGGATTGGTCATGAAAGTATAATAGGAAGAAATTTAGTCTTATTACATCTGATGACAAGCCATGGTTGATAATGGTATCAAAAACCTCTAAAAAAGTTTAAATGTGCTCATGGGGGTCTTAGATTTATAGTCCAATAAACTACCGCATGTTCTAAATCATATGGATGAGTCCAAGTTTGATTTCGAAAGTGTGTACCTAAATTTGTGGGCACACATTGTGGGACAAAACACCTCTAATATATGAAAAGGAATAGTCTATTATGGTATGCTCTTTCATTTCTGGTTACTCACCCTGATTATTAGGTAGTGCATATTGGGGGTCTTGAAGGGGTGGCATAATATTGTTGTGATCATCCATTGTGAAGTGAAGGTGTGTATATATTTTTTATTTTAATCTCAGGATCGAAAATAATTTGTTCTTTTGAATTTGGGATTCTTGAGAAAGTCAAGGGTCTTTGGCGCATGCACTAGCCAAGAATAATAGAGAGAGATAAAAAGAATGCAGATGCACTTAAAGAAGAAAAATAAAAAAAGAAAAGGGGAAGGAAAAAAGAAAGGTGGATGGGTTGAGGTAATCTGGGGTTCGATCCTATGGTCACTATGCCTGATAAATAGTAATCCCTAAAAACGACACCAAAATTTGACGCACCAGCACGTGTTTTTGAATTTGCATGGATGGTGACCATATTAGAAATTTATAGTCCCAAAATACACTTACTTATAGGGTGTAATAAAGTGGCAGTACAGGGTTAAACCCACAAGGATCACTAGTAGGTCAAAAACTGATCAAACAAAACCCTTATAATGGATTCCTCATGTTCACTCTATAAGTTTGGTTTTTACTAAATAAATATAGTTTGGATTTATGACATATAAAAAATAAGGGATCATGGTAAATTTCATGGCTCTTGATATCAGATATTCTAAGATTTATCTTGGGATAGTCATATGACTTTGGCTACAAAGTGGTGAAAGATTCACCAATTATTTTTGGTCAAACCAATTGGATCTACCCATACTGAAACTATCCCATGGATAGAGTATAATTGACAAATTAGGTGCATTATTATTATCTTCTATATAGAAAGTGTCACATGATAATGATCATAGTCCCACTCACCTATAATTAGGTTAAGTTTGTTCAATTTCACTTTCTATGGTCAATGTTGTGAAAAATAATGTGATGAAAAATTATTATTAACCTAATTACTAGCCATAGGGTTACCAAGGTTCAATATATGGATTCATCAGGCTTAGAAACACCCCTAATCTCAACCCCTAACCCTATTTGGATTATTCATGCATGGAGATGCTGATTAAAAGTAAGTAAATACTAAAAATACTAAACATAATCATGAAATAGTTGTGAAATAATAAATTTAGGATTAAAAAAACTAATAATCAAGATTAAACAATTTAAATCAATGTAAATCCAATAGAAAACTCAATAAGAATGAAGAAAAAACAAATAACTTTACAGACGTTGATGAAGAACGACGAGTGGTGATGAAACAAATGTCAAAAATGGAAGAGGGATTGTAACGAGAATAGAACATGCATAAAACAGATGTAGATACAACAATAACTCAAAATTATTTTACAAAACAATTAAAGTAATGAATTAAAATGTGTTTGGAATAAAAAAAATGAAAAATGGAAGAAAATATCCATAGAAAACAAGAGAAAAAGAAACATGAAAAACATTATGTATGTGTAGGGGCACTCAAAATATTAATAGGTCTGAGAAGTATACAGAATATAAGTCATGCATATCATGAAATAGATTAAGCGACTTTTGTCCTGACATCTACCCATCATGTAAGTTGGTTGCATGTCGTGTATTTGAGATCCACATTTTTTGGCCAAATAATCGGTTCATATCTTTGATTGGGTGAGCCTTTGAAATTTTCACATCATTCAATCTATGAACACCATGTATCTGATTAACTTTTTGTAGGATTTTGATCTTTGAAATCTACACATCATTCAATGAATGTACACGTCGTGTATTTTCTACACATCATGTAAAGTCTTCATGGGATGGTCTGTGGCTCTATAGACATGTTGTGAATGAGGTATAAATGTCGTGTATGTGATACATGATGTGTAAGACCTATTTTTTACCAATATATATCATTTATTCCTTTGACTATGAAATTCCCAATTCCTATGAAATCAAACCAGAACCCAATGTATTATCAAATAAATCATGAATAAAAATTAAACAAATGCATCCAATATGTATATATAATTTCATCTTATCACCCACCTAAATAACTAAGTAGTGATATGAATATAAAAGAAGAATTATTAATTAGTGAAATATGGATCTTGGGTCACTAAATAGATATTATGCATGGGGTTGTTATTTTTAGTGGAATTACATTAATTAAAATTCCTTGAGGAAAAGATATAAAACATGATACTCACTCGTAGACATGTCTTTGTTGTAGATTATGACTTACATCATGATAATAATTTTAAGACCCCTTATAGGTATAAAATATAAAACAATTATAAATTTTAACATAAGTCTAAGAAGTGTTCTCAAATAGAATCATTCTTAGCATCTTAATGTGAATGTTAGAGAGGTTAATTTCACAAATTCTAACACATGGGTATTGGATTCTGGGTGTGCATCAAACATTTATGATGATAAACATAGACTCAAAGATAGGAGGGGATTGAAAAAGGGTGAATTATAAGCAATACCCTAAGATTTTATTTTATATTTTCTTTTAAAATAACATTATTTTTTATATCATACACTACACACAACCCCAAGCTTAAACAAACCATGAAATAATATTATTCAAATGCGACTATTATTATCTCACCGTAAGGGTTGACGAGTATGAATAAGAATAATACAATTATAATATATATATAATGTAATTAATAAAAATAATGAATTAAATCAATAAATTTATCATTAATCTAATTTTTTACTAGGCAAATAATAATAATAAAGTCATTTTGTGCTTTAAAAATACATTTGTCCAAAAATGGTTTTATTGCATTATATGTGTAGATATTATAATTAATTTATACCAATTTTATAAATATTATTTTAAAAAATTTATATCATTTTTTAAATAATAATTTCATAATTGTATTAGGATTAATTTTCAATATTATTCTGAAAAGATTGATTTTTGAGTAAATAGTGAAAAATACTATTTTTACAAAACTGTAATTTATTTTCATTAAATCAGGTAATTTAAAAGTATCATGATATTTTGGATTTGGTTTTAAATTAAAATAATATAAATTTGATTAAAAAATTTAATTAATTCTATATTAATCAGCATTATGTTTTATTTTGGTATAAGCTCATTTTTATTTCTTAAAAATGAATTATTCTAAAAATTATTTTCGATGAGTTTTGCATACTTATATTCCAATAAATTCCTATAAATTATATGAATTTAATATTGAAAAATATATTTAATATTTATAATAAAAAGGTTAAAATTTGTTAAATAGGAAAATTTCATTTTTAGTAATAATGAATATTAACCATGGTAGAAGATTATCACCACAGTAATGGGTAAAACTGATTAATTAAGGTAAAAAATATGAGATAAGGACTAAAAAAAAAATACCTTTATTTATTTGGATAAGATTAATTCTACCATATACATCCTAAATTTTAATATAATGAATTTTGGTTCCATTTTCTTTTGATAATTACATTTATATTACTTTATTTAAATAATAAACAAAAAAAAATGAAACTCTAATTATTTTAAAATCTCTAATATGTTTTCATAGGAATAATTTTTTAAAAAATTATATAGATAGTTATTTTTAAGATGAATAAATTATTTTTTTTATATTAATTTATTTTTAATTTTTTTCAATGACATAATTACCTAAAACACTTACTCATTACTGATGCATCGCCTATGCAAGTAGGAGAAAATCAAAGTAAATAGTTTTAAAATAATAAAATTGATTTGTTTTGGATAATTTAAAGTCATGAAAGTTTTTCATGGATCAAAATTAAATTTAATTAAATTTTTAAATATTTAAATTTTAAGTCCATGGTAATATTTATGTTTTTAAAGTCAAATTATGTGAATAGTTCTGAAAATGTCTTTAAAGATATTTTATGTAAAAAATTATTTAATTAATTGTTTTAAAAATAATAAAAATATTATATTTTGTAGATTTAATATTAAATTGTCTATAATATCAACCATTCTTTACTTATAATCAAATTTACCCTTTGGAATGACATTATTGACCCTTAAAGACTAAGTATCGTGTTACCACACTATGGGTTAAAAAGGGGTAATGAGGGTTTAAAATAAATAGATAAGGGTTAAAATAACCTCAAAAAATTGTTTAAATAATATTTTATGAATTTATTTATAAATTATATCATATAAAATTATAAATGGTTCTAATTGGATCCACTTTTCCATGAAATTAACCATATATTATTTTAAATTTTAGAATATTTACAAGAGTGCCACCCACCTCACTTATAAAAGGAAACCAAATATCCTCTTTCTCACACTTCATGAGCCATTTATTTTAGCCAATATATACTCAAATAACTTTCTATATTATTTCTAAACTTCATATATCTTCTGTTATTCCTATAATACCATCCTAAATAGGCTTAAGGTGTAAGCTAAATGAGGATTTCCAAAGAAGAGGTATAACTCTTAAATTAGTTCTTTCATTTTATTTATTATTATAGCTCCTTAAATTATAGACTGACCATTATGATATAATAAAATAAATATATTAAATATAATAAAATATTATTATGTTTATGTATAAACCTTTATCCACTACCTTTCTATCAAATGGTAAATGAATGCATTGTTCGTGCGTACGTGTGGACTACCACCTCTAAGAAGTGATGTGTTTTATTTTTCATAACCTCATCATAAGTATGGTTATTATGATATATTTAATGAATATATATTATATTAATGTATTAATTATGATTATAAAAGGATAATATATTACTTAACTTCTTATCCTTCAATCTGTTAGAAAATGATAACATCGTTCGTGCGTACGTGTGGACTACAACCTCCATGACGCGATTTGATTTGTTTCTCTTGTACAAATTTAACAAATGATTATAAATTTATATTTAATATATAAAAATTTTAATTTTTTAATTATTAACATTATTAATATTATGAAACCATTACCAAAATTCAAGTACTTAAACTATTGAACCGAAACTTGTATAAAAATGTAATAGTTAACACCCTGAATGATGATGTTAATAAATAATTATTATTAAAGGAGTGATGAAATGTTATAAGTGAAACCTATATGGTATTATAACTATGAATATAATTATATTATATATTTATAATAAATCTAATTTACTATATATAATTTTAAGTGAGCGTACAAAACAAGTTATACTTATGGTAACGGTAATTTTGTCTCATTTCCACTTCAATGAGACATGTTTATATTATGCAAATAATTTATTTTATATGATATGCATACTGTAACTTTGACATATTATATAATTAATTCCTTTTAATTAATTTTATTTAAAGTTTCAATTCAATTTTACTCTTTTAAGTGGGTTTGATTCAAAAGTTATTAAAGCCGTAAAGGGCTATTTTACAATCTCACTCTTATTAGGGATTGTTCATGTTAAAATTTATATTGAAAGAATTATATGAACCAAATATTTTCTTCTCCACTAGTTATTTATTGTTTTTATATATTTTATTCCAAATTTTCCTCTCTCAGGTACTCAAATACTAAAATAATGTTTTTAAGAAAAACCATACTTATTTTTTCTTTTTGGCTGGGAGTGTTTTTCTTCCTTATTGAGTTTGTCTAAAACATTTCAAGAAATTTTTTTATACTCTATAATTATTGTGTAAAAATAATTTTTAACTATATTTTAATTTATCTTAAATTATTTATAAAGAAATGTTGTAATACCTTGAGAATTAAAAAAATAAAACTATGTTCGATAGCGTATACGACACACAACACTGAACTTAAATGAACCATGAAATATTACTATTTAAATATGACTATTATAATCTATATGTTAAATATTTCTTTTTAAAGTTACTAATTTATATAAATTTATTTATAAATTCCTATGAAATAATCACTCAATTTTTAATGAATATACTTTATTCTTCAAAAAATATGTTTTCTTTAAAAATGTTTTTTATTGATTTTTGAGAGAAAATATTACAATTAATTTCTTAAAATTTTATAAATGTTATTTTATAAAATTAAAATCATTTTTAAATAATAATATCAAAATTTACTTAGGATTATTTGTTTTGGGATTTTTCCAAAATGATTGATTTTTCAGTGAATAGTGAAAATTACTGATTTTTCAAATACTGTCATCTCTTTTCATTAAATAAAGTAATTTAAAAGAACCATTATATTTTAAATTTTATATTAAATTTAAATATAAAACATTTTATTTATAATAATCTAATTAATTTCATTTTAGTCAATAATTTTCATTATTTTGGTATAAGTTTATTTTTATGCTTAAAAACACGGTTTTCTGCAAATTATTTTCAAGTGGATAAAGTTTATCATTTTTATTTAATCAAAATATCCCATAATAAATAAATATTTAAATTAAATTTATATATTATATATCTATTTATATATATTTAAATTAATATAATGATTATTTCTTGTTATAGAGTTAATATAAGATCACATATTGATTGAAAAATGCATTTCTTGAAAAATTGTTTTTCAAAACGTTTTGCAGGTTTAATTTTAAATTTAATTATGAAAATTATATTATTTAAATTTGATAAAATTGATTCCATATTTTTAATTAGAATAATTAATAATAGTAAATAAGGTTAACTCAATATTTGGTTATAATGCAAAGTAAAAATAGTAAAAAACAAGTTACCATGGTGAAAAACTAAAATTGTAAAAGTGAGTAACCTTAGAGGTAAATGGAATAAATTTTTTAATTTTCAATATTGGAGGTTTTTATCAACCAGACCACCCATAAAATACATTATTTATCAATTTTTATTCACTTTTCTTGAGAGTGACTACCCATTATTGAATAGTTTTGAGTATTTATAAAAATGTCACTCCCTCTCACTTATAAAAGGCACCTTCTCTCATCTCCTTTATTCTCATCAAAAGACTTTTAGTTTAGAAAATACATTACCAAATACCTTATTCACTTCCCCTATATTTACTAGAGTATTTTTTGATCATAAATCCAATCTAGGAAGACTTTAGGTGTAATCCTAAAGAGGTGGTCCGACAAAGAGGTATCATTCCTAACCAAGCATTTTTGTTTTTTTTCTTATTCCACCTCCTTAAAATATTATTAAAAAATTATGACATAATAAAATAAGTATCTAAAATATACTTATATTTTATTATGTTAATGACGTACCCTGCATCCATCTCCTCTTCCATCAAAAGGGAAACAAAACCATCGTTCATGTGTATGGTAGACCACTACCTCGTAAACCAATTTAAATCATCTTCCAACATTGCCTCTCATGATAGTTCGTGATAATGGATTTAATGTATATATATTATATTCATAACATATTTATAATTATTTTAAATCAATATATTATATAATTTTTTTACCTTACCATCCATTTAAAAATGATAATGTCATTAGTGCGTACAAGAGACTACCACCTCACGAAGCTATGTGATTCATTTTCCATCACTGCATCACCTAGATGGTATATATAAGTGTATTTAAATAAATAGTATTATATTTATGATATAATTATAATTATTTAAATATAAAATAACACTTAACTTTTTTATATCATGATCATTAAAAAATGGAAACATTACTCATGCGTACGTATGACCTACCATCTCCAGGATTGCAATGTAATTTATTTTTTATAACCATATTTCATAGCTGGTTTTAATAGTATAATTGGTATATAAAAATTATAATTATTTAATTATTATTATTATGTATATTATAAAATAATTTATACTTTGACCATGGTCAATACACCAATTCATTTTGAAATTAGAAACTAAGCATCCTCAAAACACTCGATGTGGACATAAATGATTAAACAATTAAATATGTAATTAAAAAAATAAATTATATGTTTTAAGTATAAGTAATTAAAACTTTAAAATTTTATAAATAAAAGAAATCATTGATATAATTTTATCATACAAGAGATAAAGGACATACATGATAAGTTTGGACTCAAGGTAAGAGTTTTCATCTCAAAACTTCCTTTTTTAAAGAGACATGCCCTTTTATGAACCTAATTTATTTTAAAATGTGTATATATATCAAATTGAATATTTAAAATAATTTATTATTCTTATACATAGTATTTTAAATTTATCTTCAATCTCTCTCTCTTTTAATCAGTTTTATTAAGACGTTTCTTAAACCGCAATGGACTTCATCTCAATTTCCTTTTACTGAGGAATATTTTAATAGTATACAATATATTTTATTATATGGTATATACACTTCCCATTTTACATGTAATATCATGAATCATTCATAATTCATTATATTTTAATTTTAAATTTGAGTTATTTTATCTAAGGGGATTTGTATTTAAAGTTATCAAGTGGTATGGGATTTTATAACTCAATTTCTTTTCATTGGGTTACATTGCTTCTTCATTGTATTTGATATGATAAGATTATGTGTGTAATTACCATTTATTATTTTATATTTTATTTACACTTATTTTATGTGGAATTACATTTGAAACACATAATAACTTCATTTATTAATTCTCACTTCAATGATACAGTCTTTATAGGATATTTCAACTCATTTTTCCTTTATTGAGGCATATTTTATTGTTATACCCATAATATCTTTTATATGATGTATATACTTATATTTATACATTTTATATCATGAATATATTTATATTCATGGTATTTAATTTTTCATTTGAAGTTATTTCTTTCATGAGTCTTATGATTCAAAAGTCACTAAAGCAATAAGGGTTCATTTCACAATCTCATTTTAATCATGTTTTTTTATGTTTGAATTTCATTGAAGGAAATTATTTACTCAATCTAATAAAACCCTTCAATTTTATTTTAATATGAGTATTCATGATATTTTCATTTAATATTCCCATTTTCATCTCTTTGGTACTAAAAATGATTGAGCAAGTGAATTTAAGAAAAGGATACTTTATTTTGTTCTTCATTCAGAAATCTTTTTTCTTCCATATACATGTTTTCTAAAAATGTTTTTAAGATTTTTTTTAATACTATAATTTTTTTAAATATAGTTTTACCCATATTTTAATTTCTTCAAATTTTTTTAAAAGGAATCTTTCTATCATTTTCTGAACAAGGTAATTTTTGTGAAAGGAATATTTTCTTTTAATGTATACAGTATGTATAGAGTTTCACACTATTAATACCAATAAATTGTTTGAATATTCCTTTTAAAGTTTCCAGGATTATTTAAAATAATTTTTTTTATAATATTTTAGAAATTTTTATATTTTAAATAATTGAAAATGGTATTTTCCTTAAGAAATATTCTATGTAATCTTTAAAGTCATTTTCATCAACAACGATAACCTTTGATGTTATAGATTACTTATAAATTATGTATATATGTATCTCACATATATACCTATATTATTATCCCTTCCTTTTATGGGGTAATACCTAACTTATATTCATCCCTCAAATTTCATCATTATTAAATTTCTTTTAATTATGATACAAGGAAAGATTATGCAACCCATTTTCTTTACATGGGTAATTATTATGTTTATGCCTTATGATTGATTTTATTTTATGGAAAACATAATCATGAACATGTTATGATGGGTGAAACCAGATTGTGATCCAATTAATTGGGTAAATCATTAGCCTCATGAGGTGTTATGTATGGATTAGGGATTAAACCAATGTCCACCATGTGATGTCATCTTAGCAGTTATACTTGACTTATGATTATGTCATGTTTTATATTACCGACACAATACCAATGTTGCCATGATTTTATGACAACTTTTTATTTATGTTATTATCCCATGTTATTACTCACGTGTCTTCTTTTTTATGATATAATGTATTACCTTTGACTTACACATTATGTTTCCTTATCATGTTTATTACTTTACCAGGTTTTTTAGCTCAACCCTTTATTTTATGTATTCCCTAGATTATCCTATGTAGTATTAGAAGATAAAATGGATTTAGGATATCATTATGGAAAATAAAATAAGGATTTTATTTTTTAGTTTCCTTTCAATGTATTATTAACCTAGTCTTATTAAGACACTAGGCATCATGATATTTAGGTTATACTTATTGGGTGTTTATGTTAAAAATAATGTAATAATAGGTGTAAAAGGATTGAATCACTATAGTTGTTATCAGATCAATGTCTAGTTATTTTTGGGCATTAGGACTATACTAATTTAGTGAGAACCCTAGGGATAAGTATAAGGATAAGACTAAGTATAGAAAAAATATCATATAATTTTGGTAAAGTATAGAGAAAGTAGGTTCTAAGAAATTATATCACTATCTGGATACTACAAGTGGATGTGGATCTAGCACAATTGTACCTAGGGGTAATAACTTTTAAAAGGGTGAATTGGAATTTTATTTGATCATAACCTAGTGCATGAGAATGGGCCTTACTATACCCTTGGTTTGAAACAATTATGGGATATGTTTTTGAAATTCACATACAATTTATGAACCATCATGAAGGAATCAAATAGATGTTAATCATGGATGACCTAGGTTAAACCTGAGGTTTCATATATTTAAAATAAGGTGTTGTGATTTAGAAACCCAATAAATGTTTTTCATGATAATAATTATTGTTGCTTACACCATGATTTTTGAATTTAGTCAATGGATGGAACCATGAAGAATAATGTTAACACTGAATGTAATAAACAATGAGGTGATTCTGAGCAACGAAATAGGGTAATTATTGTATTGAAATATATTTTGACGATTCTTAATCATTTATCATGATATATGATTAATAAACTATACCTTAACCAACCCTCAGACTCACCAAATAAGAGAAGTATGGAGTTCAGTAAGAGCTTGGATGGAGGAGACTATAGAGGAAAGAAGACTCAATTTCCTTCATGTCATAAATATAGGAATATATACCCAAGAGAATGTATCAAAATAATATGAAAATTTTTTATGTGGGGAAATTAAGGGCATAGAGTAATTAATTTATGAGTAAAAATGAGGAGTTGAATGGATAAAAATAAATTTCTTCCTAGATGTCCATTTATAGTTTGTTTTCTTAATCATGAGGAACTTGAGAATTATTCATGTCAATACCATCTTATAAAGGTTAACTCCTAGACCAATGAAAGAACTATGATATACCAATCATTGATGTGAAGGTATTTATGTATGGGTGTTTGAGAATTATATTGTATAATTATTTTTTTATCAATGGATTTCTGGTTATAATAATCATAAAAAATATAAGGATTTTAATATTTGGAAGCATATATGATTTTACTATAGATTTATGGTGATTTAGGTTATTTATAGAAATTATTATCATATATGATTGGTGCATATACATTTTGGTATGATAATTTAATAGTGATTGATTTTATTTGTAGATAAATGTTAAATTTATCTTAGATGAATATATGATAAAATAATTCAAAACATTCGGTTTCAACATTAGTTAGAAATATTTTGAATAATTTTAAAGTTATTTATCCATAAAATGATCAAAGTTGAGCTCTGGGTGTTATTTTTTAGGCTTTAGATATTAATTTTTTATTTTATCATATGAAGGTTAATTCATTTTTAGAATTATCATACCTTATGACAACCATTTTGGTTTAGAATAATTTTTAAAGACAAGAGGAATATATTTCTATCCTTTTGTGTAATTAGGTGAACCATTATAAGTTGATTTTGATACTTCAAGCTTAATTTTTTTACTCATCATTTGGATCAAG
The DNA here is from genome assembly GCA_963277665.1 of Viscum album. Taxonomy (NCBI): domain Eukaryota; kingdom Viridiplantae; phylum Streptophyta; class Magnoliopsida; order Santalales; family Viscaceae; genus Viscum; species Viscum album. The sequence continues at coordinate 507,683,178 of OY728142.1, read as the reverse complement.
ATATTATATTGTGGTAGAAATATATTAAAGGATAAAATTCTACTTATCAAGTAAGTATATTTATTTATGTTCATAGTCTATATGGTAAAGTAATTACTCAACTCTATGTAAAATATCTTCAAAAAAATTTTTTATCCTATTATAATCATTTCTGATGAATTGATAAAATTTTCACCCATTATATATTTATGGTTTTGTGGTAGTTAACTTTCTCTTGATCATTCAATTTCACGTGATCAATGATCTCTGTCACTATCCATCATTATTTTGGAATCATGCTTTTATTACATGTCCATATGTTAACTTACCACTAATTTTTTCCTAATTAGAAACCTAGTTATGTGTTATTAAAGATAACCTTCATACTTCCCTTTCAAACTTATCAAGAGGAAGTTTTATTAACCCTTTTTATGATGTGGGATTTCAAAAAAGGTATTTTAAAATGGAAAACATTTTATTTATCAATATCAAGTTAAAATTAAATGTACACAATTTATTAAATGGTGGAATAATGTAACACTCTGAGATTAAAAAAAAGAAAACTATGTTCCATAGCATACACAACACACAACACTAAACCTAAATAAACTACGAAATATTACTATTTAAATATGACCATTATAAACTATTCATTAAATAATTTATGAAATATATATAAAGTTACTAATAAATATAAATATATTAATAAATTCCTGGGAAATGAGCACTCAATTTTCAATGAATACATTTTATTCTTCAAAAAAATAAATTTTCTTCCAAAATGTTTTTACTGTCTTTGAGAGAAAATATTACAATTAATTTATTGAAATTTTAGAAATTTTATTTTATAAAATTAAAATCATTTTTTAAATCATCATTTAAAAATTTACTTTGGGTAAAATTTTGGGATTTTTCTAAAATGATTGATTTTTCAGTGAATAGTGAAGATTATCAATTTTTCAAATACTGTCATTTCTTTTTATTAAATAAAATAATTTAAAAGTACCATTATATTTTTAATTTGGTATTAAAGTGAAATATGAACCATTTTATTTATAATAATATAATTAATTTTACTTTAATCATTAATTTTCATGATTTTGGTATAAGTTTATTTTTATGCTTAAAAATGCGGTTTTTGGAAAACTATTTTTAAGTGCATAAAGTTTATACTTTTTAATTAATAAAAATAAACTCTAATAAATAAATATTTAAATTAAATTTATATATATTATATATATATATTTATATTAATTTAAATTCATATAATAATTATTTCTATTCATAGAGTTAATATAAGATCATTTATTGCTTGAAAATACATTTTTTGTAAAACCGTTTTTCGACATGTTTTACGAGTTTAATTTTAAATTGAATTTTATCAATTATATAATATTAATTTAATAAAATTTATTAAATATTTTTAATTTTAATAAGTTCAAATTAATTCTTGGTCATAATGAATAGTAAAAATAGTAAAATAATTTTTTACCGTGGTGAAAAACTAAAATAGTAAAAGTGAGTAACTTTTGAGAAAAATGGAATAAAATGTTTAATTTTGAATTTTGGAGGTGTGTATAAACCATATAACCCATAAAATCCATTATTTATCAACTTTTTAGGAACTTGTCTTGAAAGTGACTTCCCATTATTGAATAGTTTTGGGTATTTACAAAAATGCAACTCCCTCTAACTCATAAAAAAGAACCTCCTCTCGTCTACTTTACACTCTTAAAAATCATTTTGGTTTATAAAATACCTACAAAAATACCTTACTTACTTCCCTATCCATTCCATAGAGGTAATTTTTTATCATAAATTTAATCTAGGAAGGATTTAGGTATAATCCTAAACAGGTGGTCCAAAGAAGAGGTATCATTCTTGACCAATCATTTTTGTTTTGTTTCTTCTTCCAAATCCTTTAAATATTACTAAAACATGGTTATATAATAAAATAAGTATCTCAAATATACTTATATGAAATTATTTTAATATAATAACCTACATAAATTTCATATTCCATCAAATGGGAAACAAAACCATCTTTCGTGTGTATGGCGGACTACCATCTCGCGAACCAATGTATACCTTTTTCCATCATCACCTCTCGTAGAAGTTTATGATTGAGGATTTAATTTATATATGTGATATTAATGATATATTTATCATTCTATAAAATTAATATATCATATAATTTCTTACATTACTATCCATTGAAAAATGATAACATCGTTCATGCGTATAACAGACTACAGCCCTGCAAAGTGATGTGATTCATTCTCCATCACCACATCACTTGGTTGGTATATATAAGTGTATTTAAATAAATATTATGATATTTATTATATAATTATAATTATTTAAATATATAATAATACTTAACTTCTTTATATCATGATCGTTGAAAAATGGAAATGTTACTCCTGTGTACGCATGACCTAACATCACCATGATTATAATGTAGTTTATTTTTCATAACCATATTTTTATGGTTGGTTTTAAAAGTATAATTTATGTATAAAAATGATAATTATTTCATTATTATTATTCTATATTTTATGGAACAATTAACCATTTTACCACGGTAAACATGCTAATGCTGTTTTGAAATTATGAATTAAGCATCCTCAAAACACCCGTCGTGGGCATAGCTGATTAAGTAATTAAATATGTAAATAAAATAAATTAAGTAAATGGTTTAAGTATAAGTTATTGAACCTATAAAATTTTCTTAATAAAAAATACAGTTGATATAATTTTATGATACATGAGATAAAGGACATAAATGACAAATCTGAACTCGAGGTAAGGGTTTTCATCTCAAAACTTCCTTCTTTGAGAAACATTTTCTTTAATGCACCTAATTTATTTTAAAAGGTTAATATAATAAAAATTTAATATTTAACATAATTTTTTATTATTATTCATGGTATTTTAAATTCAACTTCAATATCTCTCTCTTTCAAGTAGTTTTTATTAATACATTTCCTAAACCGTAAAGGTCTTTGTCTCAATTTCCTTTCACTGCAGCATATTTTAATATTATGCACCAATTTATTTTATACAACATATATATTTCCCCTTTTAATTTTAATATCATTAATAATATATAATTAATGTTATTTTATGTTTCAATTTAGATTATTTTTTAAGGGGATTTTATTTGAAAGTTACCAAGTGGTAAAAGATTTTATAAATCAATTTCTTTTCATTGGATTAAATTACTTATTCATAGTATTTGATATGATAATATTATGTGTGTAATAAAATTTGATTATTTTAAAATTTGTTTCCACTTATTTTATATAGAATTAAATTTAAAACACATAATAACTTCATTGATAAATTCTCTCTTCAACGATATAGTCTTTATAGAGGATTTCATGTCAATTTTATTTCATTGAGGCATATTTTATTGTTATGCACCTAATATATTTTATACGGTGTATAAACTAACATTTATACAAGATATATCAGTAATATATTAATATTATTTATATTTAATATTTCATTTGAAGTTTTTTCTTTCACGGGGCTTACGATTCAAAAGTTACCAAAGAAGTAAGGGTTTATTTCACAATCTCATTTTAATCAGGACTGTTTATGATTGAATTTACATTGAAGTAAATTATTTATTAATTGTATAATAAAACCATTTAATTTTATTATCCTATATATAATCATGATATTTTCAATTAATATTCCCAATTTCTCTATTTTTTTAGTTAAATTATTTGAGAAAATGTTTTTAAGAAAATAAAAATTTATTTATTTCTTTGGTCAGAAAGAAATTTTCTTCCATATCAATGTTTTCTAATTTTTTTTCAAGAATTTTTTTAATATTAGCCTATTTTTTAAAGAAATTTTTACCCATTTTTTAAATTTTACAAAAAATATTAAAAGGAATCTTTATTTCATTTTCTAAATAAGGTAATTTTCATGAATGAAATGTTTTATTTTAACTTATATGATATGTACAGAATTTCTGACCATCATGAACACTCAATTATTTGAATCTTCCTTTAAAAGTTTACATGGATATTTAAAATAAATTGTTTTCTATAATATTTTGGATTTTTTTATTTTAAATAAGTGAATAGGGTATTTTTCCTCAAGAAATATTTCTTATAATCTTTAAATACATTTTCATCAATGATGACAACCTTTGATATCATGGATTGCTTATGAATTATGAATATATCTCTACCACATATATACCTATATTATTCTCCCTTACTTTTATGGGTTAATACATACCTTATGTTCATCCCTAAAATTCATTCATTATGAAATTTCCTTTGATTATGATTTGAGGCAAGATTATGCAACCTCTTTTATTTCCATGGGAAATTATTATATTTATGCGTTATGATTGATTTAATTTTATGGAACATATAATCATGAACATATTATGATGGGTGAGTCTAGACAATTCTCCAATTAATTGGGTAAAACTTTAGTCTCCTGAGGATTAATGTATGGATTAGGGAGTAAACCTAATCCACTATTTGAATATGTCCACCATGTGATGTTGTCTTGATAGTTAGACTTGATTTATGATTATGTAATGTTTTGTGTTACTTTCATAATCCCTATGTTTCCATGATCTTAAGATACCATGTTCTTTATATCATGATCCCATATTATTACTAATGTGACTTCTCTTTTATGATATCATGCATTACCTTTGACTTACATGTTATGTTTACTTATCATCTATATTCCCTTACTAATCTTTTTAGCTCAACCCTTTATTTTATGTATTCCCTAGGTTATCCTAGGAAGTATTAGGAGATAAAATGGATTTAGGAGCTCATTATGGAGAATAAAATAAAGACTTCATGTTTTATTTTCCTTTTAATGTATTATTAACATATTATTCCAAAGGCATTAGGCCTCATGATATTTGTGTTGTACTTATTGGGTGTTTATATTAAACATTATTTAATAATATATATGAAAGTATTGGGTCACTATTAATCCTTTTAAAATTTTTTGAATGGTTTTTTTTAATTTCTTTATAAAAGTGTGAAGGTAATGTTATTTTTAACATATACGGCATGGACAAATTTTACTTCCATCATAGTCATTATTCGTTATCAAGATTCCTCAATAAGTTTCCATGTTTTATCAAATAAAAACCCTTTTATATTATTTTGTTATTTTTTTATTTTTATATTAAATTAAAAATTCATTATAATCCAAAAGATTGAAAATAATTTTATAAATGACTTATAACTTCATTTTTATACAAAAATTACAAAAGCATTAAGGAAATTCATTTTTAAAATCTTGACACTATTTTTATCTCTATTTATAAATATATTGTTTTATTTCAAACCTTAATTTTTAATAAATTGATGGTCTTATATCACCCTTTAATGATTTATGTATTATACCTTATTTGTGATCATTCACTTTCTTGTGATCATGTTCTCCATAATTCTCCATTATTCCCTTAGACATTATTGTATCCTCCATATACATATTTTAAGTATCATAGATCATTTCCACTACTCTAATGTTGTCTTATCCATATACCATTTCTTTATATGATATAAATTGAAGTAATATTATGAATAAATTTATTTCATCTGCTAGTTTATTATTGATTTTTTATATTCTTGATTCAATATAGATAATTTTTGATTTATAAGGAATTTTGAGAATTAATTTTATTGATATTTTAATATATAAGGAATGAATAAGATGTTCAAGTGATTAGTTTTTCCTATTTATAAGAAGCCCCTAAATGCATAAATAGGTCTCATGAGACAAAATAGGTGGCTATATTAGTTAGGTAATTTGTGTATGACTACCCATACAATGAAAGTGTCTTACACAAGAACTTTATGGTAATATTCATGATAAATTGGATGATTCCTTGATGAAAAGATCATGAATGTCCAGATTTATGAATTTCCTTTATTGACAATTCAATTTTCATTATTTATGTGATTTCAATGTTGATATTATCCATATATGTACTTTTAACTCATATTATTTATTTAAATGGAATGTGTTTTGATTATCAACTCTACTATATTGATTATACTTTATCTACTCATGATATATTCTATTTTATGATTTACCTTAGTGAGTATTTGATCCCAAACTTTATTATATTTTCCATTCCTTAGGATATGGAGAAGGAATCTTTGAATGATATTTATGGATGAAATAATTTTTTTCATGTGATGTTTTATTTTTCTAATGTAATACAAAAATCATGTATATATCTAGTATTTGAATACTACTAAACTGATCGATCCGTCATGTTATGATCCATTATATCTTTTAACATTTTAATAAGTAAGAATTATATTTTGGTTATTAGAGTTAGATCTGCTACAATTAGTGTCAAATGTAGGTTTAGTAGGAATCTGGAATTGAATTTTAGATTAACATAGCTAACATGGGCATTATGATAATCCCTTAGAGTATTTGAGAACTTTTAAGTAATTTTTATTCCTTTATCGATATTCCTGTTGAATTTGGGCTAACTAAGCGAGTGTCATTGTTTAGGGATGATGTATAGAGGAAGGAAGAGGATCAACACCTGGTCAATGTTGGTATTACCTTGATAATTTTTTTGTGGTATTTATTAATGATATCACAAGATACACTAAGGATTTTGAAGAACATGAGAATCAATTAAGAATCATTCTTTAATATTTTATAGAAAAAAGAGTTATATGATAAATTTAGTAAGTGTGAATATTTATTTTAGGAATTTTATTTTCTTGGAAATATTGTCTTCATGGATAGAATATCTATTGATATTTATAAGAAAAAATAAAATAAAATAATAGCCCTCATGGATGAATGTATCCTTTAAGGATTTAAATTACTATTAATTATGGTTAAATTGGAGAATATATGATTATGATGTGGTGTTATTTATCAATGGTAGATTGGTATGAAGATTAAGAGAAAACATCCAAGGATTGTTCTAATAATATTTAGTTTTATGGGAAATTTAGAAAATTTGAATTTTTGGAAACATATGTTGAATGATATCAATCACCCTGAAAAGGTATTTTTATGGAAATGTGATATTTTTGGTGATATTTATTGAAGAATGTATAAATAAAATTTAAGGTCATTAATTTATATAAAAATATTATCCCTAAAAAGGTTTACTATATTTTTTTAGTTTATATCATGGTAATTCAAGTTATTTGGGAAAAATATATTTTGGAAAATGTTATTAGGGTATATACATATTTGAGTACGTTACTATATAAGTGATATAGTTTTTTTGGGATAAAATGAAGAATAAATGATCAATTTTTTTTTGATTTTTGGGTTTAAATTTAATCAAGCATATTTTAGGAGTTTTAAATTGATCTTTGGTTACTATTAATATTTTGAGATTAATTTTTATGAAGCTTTATTCATATTAGTTATTATTTTATCTTTTGATAACCATTTCATTTTAAGATAGAAGGAATAAATTTTCATCATTTTGTGGATCTTATCAGAAATTAAAATTTATTTTAGTTTTTTAATAATGAAAATTGTATCATGATCACAATGATACAAATCGAAGGATAAAATCATGCTTATAGAATGTGAATAATTCAAGTAGGTAAATTTTATCATATTTTTCTATTCCAATGGTAAAGTAATTTCTCAAAATAAAGAAAACTAAAGATAAATATATCGAGTATTATGTGTAAAGTAAAAATCATCTACCAAGGTACATTTTTAGAAACCCATTCACATGTTTGAGTGTTATAGAGGTATATTCATAATAAGTTTTCTGGTCATAACCTAAAAATTAAAGTCCATAATAAAACCTATATCTAATTTTATCACTCTTTAGTTTAGAAAAGAAGAATTAAAATTGAGAGGATGAAATTTATGTAAGGAAGAATATAATACTTCGTGATGTTAATTTATATATTTTTTTAAAATAATACTATGTCTATGTTGGGGCAGATCCCGAATTCACAACAAAAGCACTCACAAAATTGAGAAAATTCACTTGAAGTATTTTTTTACCTGATAGAATTTTACAACAAAATACAACGGTTTTTTAGACTCACATGAACTCACCATTTTTTTTGTACCACCAATATTGGGAACCAGGACACACCAATTGATCTTCATAACTAATAATACTTTTGATGCATGGATATGCATTATGGATCTCTTCATTCACTATCATCGATTCCTTTATTCACTGTCTTCGACACACTATTGTCGACATCATAAAAACCCCACATAAGGTAACAATAACATGTTATACCATTCCCAGTTATATCTCACTCAAAACTACATCTTTCTGACCCTCTCTCTTTATTTTCTTCTTTTATCACATCGCCATATAAATAGTGACTCACCACCCCTCTCTTCAAGGTATGAAAAAAAATATCATTTTTTAATATCTAATCTTACAAATCTCTTTTTTTCAAACTATTTATCCCTTTTATCTCTCTATCTCATATTTAAATTTTAAAATAAAAATATACCAACAATATCCACCTTTATTTAAAATTTAAATATTCAACTATCATTATCTCCATCATCACCATAATTGTGATCATTATCTCAACCATACTCAACTCCACCATAACCAGATCCATCGTCATCAAATCCACCTTCAATGAATATCCATATTGATATAAACCATCATTCCATAAAGATAATCATATATCTAAGATCATTTCCCCTAACACCACTATTTTGGTAGATCTCGATTTTATAGCGAAAGTAGTCACAAAACATAGAAGATTCACCCAAAGAATTTTTCCACCTAAAGGAATTTTACAATGACAACCAAAGGATTTTTCAAACTAACATGAACTCACCATTTTTTTGTACCAATGATATTGGTAATCCCACCATTCCGCTTGATATTTTCAACTAATAATACATTTTATACATGGATCTCTATCATGGATCTCATTGTTCACCATCATTTACAGCTTTGTTCTCTATCACCAACACACCATTTTCAACATTATCAACACTTCAGATAAGCTACCATAAACACGATATCCCCTTCTCAGTTATATCTCAATCAGTTACTACATATTTTTGTACCTCTCTTATTTTATTATTATTTTAACACATCACTATATAAATAGTCACTCACCACCACTCTCTCAAATATAAGAAAAAAATAACTCATTTTTTCCATATATCATCCCACATATCTATATATTTTTTTAGAATATTTTATCCATTTTATTTTATCTAAATCATATTAAAATTTTAAAATAAAAATTTCCCAATATTTTTATAAAATACACAACATGGAACCTCGAGCTTAAACGAGCTGCAAAATAATATTATTTAAATATGTATGTTATTACCTAGTCATTAGGTTGGCAGATATGAATATAAATAACCGAATTATGAAATATATGTATAAATAGATTCCTTAATATAAATAATGAATTCAATAAATAAAGTTAACATTTATATAATTTTTTTACTAGGAAAAGAATAATAAAAAATTCATTTTATGCTTCAAAAATACATTTTATTCCAAAATTATTTTCATTGCATTTGTGAACGTATATTATAATTAATTTCTATTTTTTATAAATTGTATTTGAAAAAATGAATATAATTTTTTACAAAATAATTACATAATATTTTTAGAATAAAATTTTGAGATTTTTTTAAAAAAGATTGACTTTTAAGTAAATAGTGAAAAATGCTGGTTTTTGCAAAAATATCATTTCTTTTCTTTAAATAAAACAATTTAAAAGTACTGTGTTGTTTTAGATTTGGTTTTAAAGTAAAATAATATAATTTTTATTAAACGAAATATAAATAACAATATTAATTGACATTATATTTTATTTTGGTATAACTTTATTTTTTAGATTAAAATCCTATTTTTCTAAAAATAGTTTTTGATACATTTTTCGTACTTATATTTAAATAAATTTATGAAAATTATAGGAATTGAATATTGAAAATTTTATTTCATATTTATAATCATGAGTTTAAAATTTTTTAAATACAATAATTTCATTTTCATTCATAATGAATAGTAACCATGGTGAATTATTATCACCATAATAATGGGTAAAATGGTTTAATTAAGGTTAAAACTATGAGATTAGGACTCAAAATCAACCCAAAAATTTAATTTATTTAATTTAATGAGTTTAATTCTACCATATCTATCCTAAATTTTAATATATGTAATTTTTGTGCCATTTCCCCTTGATAATGAAATTTATATTACTTTAAGTAAGGAATAGATACAAAATGTCACTGTCATTATGTTAATATCTATAATTTGATTTCATAGGAATAAAAAGATGTTATGAATATATTTAAATGGTTATTTTTAAGATTAATAAATTATTATTTTTATATTAATTTATTTTTAATTTATGGTAACAATATAATTACCTAAAACATTTTCTCATTGTTGATGCTGCACCTGCGCAAGAAGGTGAAAGATTAAAGTAAATAGTTTTAAAATATTCAAATTGACGTGTTTTGTATAAGTTAAAGTATTGTATGATTTTTATGGATAAAAATTAAAGTTCCTTAATGTTTTAAATATTCAAATTAAAGTTCCTTAACCAAAAAACTTGTAAAAATAATATTGTTCGAATTAATTTAGACCCTATATCATACAAAATTCTAAATGAATCCAATTTGATCCAATTTTCCATGAAAGTAACCTTATATTATTTTAAAGTTTAGAATAATTACAAGTGTTCCACCCACCTCACTTATAAAATGGGGCCACCTATCCTCTCTTCCCCACACTTCATAAGCCATTTATTTCAGAAAATATCTACAAAAATACATTTCTATATTACTTATACACTTTATAGAGTTTATTTTCTTCCCCTAATATCATTGTAAAAAGGCTTAAGGTGTAATCCAAAGGAGGATTTCAAAAGAAGATGTATAACTCTTAACTGAGTTATTTCATTTTATTTCTTCTTCTACCTACTTCAATTATATCCTAACCATGATGATATAAATAACATAAGTATATTAAAAATAATTTAATTTTATTATGTTTATGTCATAAACTTTATCCACCAACTTTCTATCAATTGGTAAATAAAAGCATCACTCATGCGCATGTGTGAACTACCACCTCCATGAAGCGATATGTTTCATTTTTCATTACCAGATCATAAGGATGATTATAATGATGAATTAAATGAATATATATGATATTCATGAAATAATTATGATTCTTAAAAGATAGTATATTACTTTCCTTCACACCTTTTCATCCGTCAGAAAATGATAATGTCGTTTGTGCGTACGTGTGGACTACCACCTCCATGAAGTGATGTGATTAGATTATCATGTCCTCCTCTAATGAATGATTATTATATTTTATTTAATATATAAAAATTATAATTATTTTATATAATAAAACCATGATCAATATTCAAGGACTTAAACCACCGAACCCAAACTTGTATAAAAAATGGAATAATTAACACCTAGGATGATGATGATAATAAATAATTGTTAATAAATGGGTGATAAAATTGTATAAGTGAATAATATATGGTATGGTAAATATAAATATTATTATATTATAGATTTATAATAAATATAAATTTATAGTACAAGTGGTTAAGAGTGCATATGAATCATTTTTTACTTGAGGTAAAGGTAATTTTGTCTCATATCTACTTCAATGAGACATGTTTATATTATGCACCAAAGTTATTTTATATGGTTTATATACTAAACCTTTTATATATTATATCATGAATTACTCCTTATTCCTGGAATTTAAAATTTCAAGTCAATATTACTTTTTTAAGGGGTTTTGATTCAAAAGTTATTACAGACATAAAGGGTTATTTTATAATCTCACTCTTATCCAAGATTGTTCATGTTAAAATTTATATTGGAAGATTTATATGCCCCAAATATTTTCCTCTCATATAGTTATTTCTTGTGTTTCTATTTTTTCTTACAAATTTTTAACTCTTTTATACTCAAATACCAAAATAATTTTTTTAAGAAAAATCAACCACATTTCTTCTCTTAGGTCGAGTATATTTTCCTTCCATATAGAGATTTATAAAATATTTCAAGAAAATTATTTTATATACTCTAATGGTTTTTTAAAATTTATTTCAACCATATTTGACTTTATTTTCATGTTTTTATAAATTAATCTTTTTAAGGTTTTCTGAACTGGATATCTTTGAATTTATTTATAAAAGTGTAAAAGGATTGTTATTTTTAATGTATACGACGTGAATATATTTTACTGATATCATATTCATTATTCTTTTTCAAGCTTACTCTTGAAGATTCTATAGTTTTTCAATTTAAAAACCTTTTTCCATTATTCTGTGATTTTTTTTGTTTTTATATTTGAAAAAGGAATTATTTTCTGAAATGTTGAACAAAATTTAAGAAATGACTTATATTTTTTTTACAAAAAAGTTACAAAATATTTAAGGAAAGTCCTTTTTAAAATTTATATACAATTTTCCTCTCTATTTATCAAAAGGATTTACTTTATTTTAAAACCTCATTTCTATTGAATCAATGGTATTATATAATCCTTCATTGATTTATGAATTATACCTTATTTGTGATCATTTTATTTATTGTGATCATGTTATCTATAACTCTATATTATTACCTTGGATATTATTTTCTCTTCCATGTCCATATTTTAATTATCATGGATTATTTCCACTAATATGACGTTTTTCTATCCATATAACATTTATTTATATGGTATTAGTTGAAGGAATATTATTAAAAAGTTTATTTCATTTAGAAGATAAATATTAATGTTTCATATTATTGATTCAATACAGATAATTATTGGTTTATAAATAATTTTGAGAATGATTTTTATTGATAATTTAATATATAATGGATGCATAAGATATGCAAGTGATATGTAGGTCCTAATTATAGATAACCCCTTGATACATCAATAGGCCTCAAGAGACAAAATAGGTGTCCACATTATTTGGGTAATTAGTGTATATCTACCCAAACAATTAAATTTTATTAGACAAGGCCTTTATGGTAAGGTTCATGATAACTTGGTTGATGCCCTGATGGAATGATCTTAGATTTTCATATTTAGGAATTTCCTTTATTAGGAATTTTATTTTCAATATCCATGTGATTACTATGTTTATATCATCCATGAATGTACTTTGAACTCAAGTTATTGATTTAAATGACATATTTTTTGATTATCCACTCTACCATATTGATTATTCCATATCTACTCATGATATCTCCCATTGTAAAATTTCCCTTAATGATAATTTGATATCACCCTTTATCATGTTTTCCTTTCCACGTGATATGAAAAAGAAACATGTAATGATCTTTAAGGATGCAATAAATTTTTTCATGCGATGTTTTGTTTTTTACAATGTAATATAGAAATCATGTATTTAACTAGTATCTCAAGACTGCTAAATTGATCAATCCTTCATGGCGAGATCTCTTGTATCTTGTTCCAATTTAATAAGTAATCACTGGATTTGGGTTACTTGATTCAAGGATACTACAATAGATATTCATGTCGGTAATGGAGCAAGAGTTTTTATATTGTAATTCAACACTTATGATTCAACATTATCAAGCGAATTAATTTTAGAATTAGAGAATTTTTATTATGTTCCCGCCATATTTTTTTATTGTATATTTTTTGGAAAATATGTGTTTTTAATTCATTATTAAGAACAATAGTTTTTCTATATATAAGAATGAAATATTTTATAACATTTAGAATATGGATAACTTTATCTACAAAATTCATAATAATAAGGATGCAGTTGATTCTAATCCCACCTACCTTTGGCATTGTCTCCTTGGGAATATAAAATAGAAATGTATGTAAAGACTCTATAGATATGGATTGTTAGATTAATTTGGTTATAAATCAATTGATATGTGAAAATATTATTTATTAGGTAAGATAACTATATCACCTTTTAGTAGAAAAATTTAAAGGTTTGGTGGGATATTAGATCTAATACACAATGATGTGTGTAGACTAATGAGTACACAAGAAAGTGGTGTTTTTAGGTACTTAATCAATTTTATTGACATGTTTAGTCAGTATGGTTATGTGTTTATAATGAGATAAAATCATGAAAATTTTTGTTAGTTCAAAGAGTTTAAAAAAAAGTACAAGATCATCCAGGAAAAAGTATTAAGATTATTTGATTGGATCTGGGTGGAAAATACTTGAGCATAGAATTCACTGATTATCTAAGAGTTTGTGTAATTTTTCTGAAACTCAATCCTCCTAGAAAACCATAGTGGAATGGTTTGTTTAAGAGGATGAATCATACCCTTTTAGACATGGTTCAATCAATCATGATTTAGTGCGACCTTCTTATTTTATTATGGGGTTATGCTCTAGAGACTAATGCATTCTTACTTAACTATGTTCCATCTAAATTATTCATAAAAACACCATATGATATATGGTCAGATATATATCTTAATATATATTTTATTAATATTTGAGTTTGTGAAGTATATATATGATGTTTGGATTTTAAAAAACTTGACCCTAAGTTAGATAAGTGCTTATTTATTGGTTATCCTAAATAAACTAAGGGATATTATTTCTATAATCCTATTTAAAGCAAAGTGTTTGGGTATTTATTTGTTATATTCCTTGAGAATGAATTTATTACTCAATGTGTTAGTGGAAGGAAAATTGAACTTGGATAAGTTCAAAAACAATATTCAGGAAGTGTTCCTATGATTTAAGTTGATAAGTTTCTTTAAAGAATTATGGAAGAAAAACCAACTCAAGCTACACAGGAACCTTGAAGGTATGGTAGAATTCATTAGGATCCCGAGTGATATAGATTTCTTGTGGATAATGATGAAGAATAAATAATAGTATATGAACCTACTACTTATCAAGAGGCTATTTAGAGTTCTAATTTCAATAAATGGTTAAAAAGGCATGGAATCTAAAATGGACTCTAGGTACACTAACCAAATTTGGAACTTGGTGGATGTGCCAAAATGGGTAAGACCCATAGGGTGTAAGTGTATTTTCCATTAGAAAAATTACATGGATAGTAGAGTGTCTACCTATAAAGCATGAATGTAGTCCCAATGTTATAAAAAATTCATGGTATTGACTATGAAGAAACCTTTTTCACCTATTGCGATGATAAAATCTATCCACATATTACTTTTAATAGCATCTCATTTTGATTATGAGATATATAAAATGTATTTAAAAACTTATTTTATTAATATAAATTTAGTTAAGGATGTTTATATGATATAACCCAATGGTTTTGAAGTTCCAAATGAGTCTTCTATGGTATGTAAGTTACAATAGTCAATTTATGGATTGAAATAAGCCTCTCAAAGTTCAAATATCCGGTTTGATGATGTGATAAAAGAGTTTGGTTTAATAAATAATATATATGATTATTGTGTATATAAGTGTATTTTTGGGAGTGTTGTAGTGTTATGATATTGTATGTGTATGATATACTTATTATTGAAAATAATTTCCTAACTTTAAATTCTGTAAATTTATGGTTGAGTAGATGCTTCTCTATGAAAGACATGGGTGAAGTATCCTATATACCATGTATGAAGATCTATAAAGAGAGATCTAAGAGGCTACTTGGAATAATTTAGGACACATAAATTAGTAAATTTATAAATCACTTTAGCATGGAGAACTCTAAAAATGGGTCTTTACTAGTATTACATGACATGAATCTTAGAAATATTCATGATCCTTCTGAGGTGTTATAAATGATAGATATAATTATTTATACATCTTCCATAGGTTATATCATGTATTCTATAATGCGTAATTTATATGATACCACCTACGATTTTAGTATAAATAGTAGATACTAATATAATCCTGGTGAGATTCACTAGATTACTATTAATAACTTCCTTAAGAACTTAAAAAGGATTAAGGATATGTTCCTGGTCTTTAGAGGAGAGGATGAGTTTTGTGTAAAGGGTTACAAAGATGAAATTTTCTAATTTTATGGAGATGAAATAAGATATTAATTTGGTTTCATGTTTTTCATAAACAATGGAGCTATCAGTTGGAAGAGTTCCATACAATCTATCATGGAAGACTCGATAATAGAGGTAGAGTACATCACTACAATAGATTATATAAAGAAATAAATTTGGATCAGGAAGTTTATTTTTGAACTTTAGGTTGTTCCTAGAATCAATAGATCAATAAATATTTACTGTGTTAATAATGGATACATTTCTCAAGCCAAGGAACCTTGGTCACACCAAAGGACCAAACAAATCTTTTATAAATACCCTCTTATATGAGAGATCATTAAGAGGGAAAATATTAGGATCTATTGGGTGGATAAAATGATAATGTAATAGATCCATTGATTAAAACATTCTCACAATAGAAGCATCAGGGTTATGACTAATTACTTATTATATGATACATATGAGATTAGTTATATTGTATAAACATATATCATGATTTCATTTACCATTCATTCATGTGTGTTGCAGTTTTATTTTACATGAATAGTGGAATGATAATATTCCCTTAAAGTATGAATTTGAGTTTTCCCTAATCGATGATCGTCACAAAGTATTATGGGTTGATATTATATGTTAATATTAGAATGAGTAGCAAGCTCATGAAATAATAAGCAGAGACTTATTATTTGGACTGGCCCTCCAAATTATATCCCATGGAATGTCATACAATCATCGATATGATTAGAAGTGTATGTTTATTATCAATAACTTTTACCTAAGGTTAGTGGGATACCTAACTTTATAACCTTAATACTTTGATACCTTTCTTATGAAATAATTTAGGATTAACTAATCAGGTGGTGGTTGGGTATGTTAATGATCATGTCTTCAGTTGGAGCTCAACCAATATAATATTTTCCACTCATATAGTGAGAAAATACATTTGGAACTTGATTAGATTAGACTAATTAAATGCATTGTTATGCTTAGTTTAGACACATAGTATTTTTCTAACTATTTTGATGAGATACATGTGATGTATTCACTGACCATGCTAGTATTTTTTAAAGAATCAAGAAATTTTGAGATGACCTATACTATATTGACACTTTTCCATGTCTAGTGGTCACTCGATGTCATGGACAAAGGGATTATATAGGTATACATATGATTTACATAACATATCTTATAGTGGACATGTTTATATAAAGATATGAGTATATATTATTGAGATCACACCAGAACCCTTAGTTTCTTGAGTAGTACTTATGCTTTGTTATATGCCACTATTTTCATACAACTATAAAATAAATATCTCATGTTTATGTTCAATGCTACTAAGGCCCATAGGATCATGTGGTTAGGCCTTTAGATAAGGTTTAAGTCTTTTAAAAAATGTATGTTCAAAAATGAAGAGAGTTTGATAAACTATAACCACTGGAGTTTTGGACAGATTCATAGAGAATTGTGAAGTTTTTCATTAAGTCTTTATAGGATCTTGTGCAAGTGGGAGATTGTTGGAGATGCAAAAAGGCAGGGATGTTGTATTTTATGATATCATTGAATTTTAAGGTGGTTATATATTTTCACAGATGCATATAATGTAGCCCATGACTATTTACATAATATATTATGATAGGCCACATTATATATGATATAAAATTCATGCATATGACTACCTCTTCCTACATGATTTCTTTAGGTATAGATCAATATGATTGATCCATTTATAGATTTTTCATACTAAATGCATTCATTGAAGTGTTTGATGAATGAAATAATTAATGAGAGGCAACACCATGAGATGGTAGTCACACCTAGAATCTATTTATTAAATGAATAGAGCCTATAAAAGTGATAAATACCTCTTAATGGTGCACTCATGATATATAAAAGCTAGACTAAAACTCTCTTCGACTCAAACCAACATTTATATCCAGAAGAAGGTGATAACACTCCATTAGAAGGTTCAAGAATGAGGATCTAAGTCTAGTGTACTACTTGTGGTGGCAAGATCTTTTTTTCACTTTGGTGATCTCCATTAAGCATCAAGAAGATGAGATGGAGGCTACTACATTATAGGTACAATAGGTTTTAAGTCCTCTACTTTTTTCATGTTACATCTGTTGAGGATATATCAGTAATTTCTATGGGTTTTTTCATTTCATTTTTTCAAGAAATGATCCCTTAAAACTCATCATTCTTCTCTATTCTAGGTTATACTCTACTATTGTAGAATAGTTTACCACCTTTAAAAATTAGGTCAAACTGAGAATATTACCTTCACTTTGAAAACATGCCATAAACCATCCTTGAATTAATGCGCCTTGGTGATCTCATCCTCTTTCAGTGCTGGTAAAACCCATAAAAAATCTATAAACCTTATAACATAATCCATAATCAAAGTCTCAAATGTAATAGGTTCATAAAATCATAGTATTAGTCTTCCCTCAATGCTCATGAAAGAAGTTATTAACAAACATAGACTTGAAATCCTTTCAAATCATCCCCACATGCCTACTTGCATGCAGTTATACATCCCACCAATGTTTCACTTTTCCTATGAGTATATATGTATCTAGTTTAATGCTTCTCCCTGGTGGTGTCTTGATCTGATAAAAAATTATCTTTACTAACTCAACTTAGTACTTTGTGTCCTAGGGTCCACCCTCTCCTTAGAACAAAGGAGGATATTGTGACTGGAAATCATGTGTTTGGTATTCCGTGGATGGATTAGATCCTTGATATACTCAATCAATGCTATATATAACCCACACCAAGATCTCCCTAAGTTACTCATTCAATAACTACCACAACTCCCCTAGTCATTATGGCTGACTTGCTTGCCCTAGAATCCTTGTCTATGGATCATGTTCACCTATGAACTTAGGGGACTCATCTGATACATGCTCAGTGACAACCTATATATACCCTTTATATTCTCTAATAGAGTCATTCTAGGTGTCATCTCATTGAGAACCAAATACCATGTTCAATATAGATATAACAACCCAATTATCATAAATAGGGAAAGTTGTAACAGACAATGTGACCCACTAGCCTTTACACCTCTCTAACGCACCCAAGTCCCGTACCATCTCGTATCATGACCCTATCTACATATGATAGGGTCAGATACCACACACACTATACACATGAAAAATCACATACTTATTCACAACAAGAATCACTTACTCGGTCCAGATGAGTATAATTTCACCAATAATTTATTTTGGAAAAAAATATATAGGTTATTGCCGAAACTTTAAGTATCCAAAACCTTTTCCATTCTATAAATATATCCCAAATAGTAATAAAAAATAGGAACACATATTTATATGAGCCTTTCACACCTATAATGATGCATGAGTACCACCTCTTGCCTCTTGGGGTCAAGAGATTGATTTGAAATCAATAACATCAATACCCATTTATCCTAATCAAATAACTAGATTTCAATAATGAAAACCATAACAATAATTGAAATTCACAATGGTAACTTGAAATTAAGTCTATAATTATGATTTCTAGGTACATAACATGACATTCATCCTAAGTTCCAACACTTTCCTATGTCTATATCTACCACAATCAAAAAAAAAAAAAAAAAAAAAAAAACAGATCTAGTAAAATTTTTTAATAACATTTTTCGGATTCCAATTTATAATGCCCTAAGCCGTCTCACTCCATAGTGACTAGATAAGTGTGCCAATTAACCTTAGGTATTCCTCCTCATATGCCAAAGGCTTCCAACTAGTAATTACAGTATATGGGGTGATAACGGGGAGAATTTACCTTATGTAGATAAATACTATAAACAATACAACAATAACATAAGAATATCAAAATAATACATGACATAATGAGCCATAACTCACCAAATGATACAAAATAAACACCTACAAGGTCAAAAATGCCATATATTAACTAATAGTATTTCTAGTAGGTTGATTATACACAAATGAGCCCAAAAAGTAAAATCCAACACCACTTGAAACTGATGATCCACCTAGTTGATCTCTAAAAAATATAATGTCCTGTATGAGCACCATCCTTACCACTATCTACTACACTTCAGACATCGATCCTTTTCTAATTCCTATTCCATGAACCATAAAGTTTTAATGTGCATTGGAGGGACTGTGCAGGGTGTGTGTATGAAACCAGTAGGCCACCACCACTGATATATCTATATAATATCCATATTTATACTGGTGTATGTAAAGAATAATAAATTATAACAAAAAACATACCACACAACCTGCTCCACTCATGCTTGAATAGTCCTAAGCGAGACTTTATCTACTTCGTCTAGTGTGGGAGTGGAATGATACATCCAAAATCTATCATACCAAAAGTTCCCTCATCCTTCCTACCAATTTCATGCCACTTGACATCATATATCAATCCATAAGTAATAATAATCCCAAGTCAACCTCATAACCCCAACAACATGTTCACAAACCATATCCTAAGATCCATTCTTCCAAACCCTTTACCAATTAATGGATCAAGAACCCGACTTACACCACATACACAATAAGAATTACACTTCTGTCCAGTGATCTTAATCATCACTATAACCCCATGACCATTTAGAATGTATTCAAACTCTATAATGATGTTCATTACCATCACCCCTATTCCACTCAATTGTATAGGATACTACCAACATCAAGTGGTCAAAACCCCATCATGGGCCCTATCCTATGTGCACACTAACCCAATGACCACATCCTTATGGTTAGTGGCAATCACCAATACCTAAGTCCATAACTCAGAAAAACCCCTTCGCCACCTATGACTATAATTAATTCCATATACACCCCATCAACAAACCACATCAATCATCACATCCCAAGAGTATTTATTCACAACATGAATTATCATGTTTGTTAAACCCTAAAACCACCCACCCAAACCATACTAGTTGAAACCCTTTATTTTTCACCTACAACTACCCTAGGTATTTTCTACAATAATGGAAACCACGAGTGGTTCTATATCTGGTTGGTCACATGACACTATCCATGACCATTTATTATACATCACACAGACACACATATAACACAAGAAATAACTAGGCACCAACTATGTGGATCCAAAAAGACTCCAATATCCAAATAACTCTATTTAATCTAACTTTAGTTCAAATAAATATGATAATGTAAAAAATCACTATTTCAGAGAATAACTGACATAAAATAGATAAGTAATGAGAGAAACCAATAACAATCACCTAAGGATAATGTTGTTCATCACCATCACCCTTACGCCACTCAACTGTAGAGGATACTGACAACATAAATTGGTCAAACCCCCCTCATGGTCCATTTCATATGTGCACACAACCCCAATGACCACATCCCTATAGTGAGTGGAAATCACCAATCCCTAAGGCCACAACTCAGCAAAAATCCATTGCCACTCACAACTATATTCAACACCATCTACACCCCATCAACAAACCACATCAATCATCACATACCAAGAGTCTTTATTCACAACATGCGTTTTCATTCCTATTAAACCCTAAACCCACAACCATTAACATGCCCTCCCCACACATCGAAACCCAAGTCTTTCATTATTTAAAAAAAAATTAAATGTGTCACAAGACTCTCATATGGTCATTCTTATTGATTTATAAAGATTTTATATTTATATATTTAGTAAAGTTATAGATTTATATATTAATTAATATATTAATATACATATATTTACATATTAATTAATATGTTAATATACATATATTAATATATATGAATATATATGTATAAATTAATATAAATATACATATATATTAATTTATATATATCTATATTGATTTTTATATTATATATATATTTATTAATTTATATATCAATGATATTTTATTTAGTTATTATATATACATATATAAATTAATATATATATATATATATTTATATATTAATGACCATTTATTTAATTATGATTAACTAATTATAATTATGTTTTAACTTTTTTGCCTGTGTGTTTATGTGCGTGTGTGTTTATATGTGTGCATGTGCCTATATATATATATATTTGATACATATAGCATTTATTTTTAATGTTATGTAATATTATTATATATGTAATATTATCAATATGCTTATCTATATTAATAGATAAATTAAAACACACATACATACATAAATACATACATACATATATATATATAAATTAATATAAATATACTTATAAATTTATACACACACACATTTTAATTTATATATTAATGATAATTTATTCATTTATTATTACTTAATTATAATTATTCTTTAAATTTTGTGTTTGTGTGTTTATATGTAAGTATGCGTGTGTGTGCGTATATATATATATTATAATGGTAATTTATTTAGTAATTATTAATTAATTATAATTATGCTTTAACTTGTGTGTTTGTGTTTACATGTATGTATGCATGTATGTATCTATATATGTAGGTGTTCATGTGCCTACACACACACACAGATATATATATATATATATATATATAATAAACACCGTTTTAATTACCTATTTAATTTAGCTACATTTCAAAAAATGGTGAAATGTAAACTAATAATGTTTTAAAACATGGATAAATTAGCCACATTTTGACAAAAACACGGCTAAATTAAAAATTAACAACCTTTTAAAATGTGTCTAAAAAACATATCCAAATTAAAATTTGGCCATATTTTAAAGAAAAAATAGCTAATTGATTGTTTTTGTAGTATAGGGCATATCCACTATGTTATGGTTGAAATAAAACCAATCCTCATTTTATAGTCGAATTCCCTAATTAATAATTCATTTTAATTATTTTAGAAAAAAATGGACATAATTCATTATATTCAATTTTTAACCATAATAGGTACCCTTATGTATGGAAATTACCCTTGTGTACTTCCCCTTAGAAAAACATTGGGACCCAAATGTATCAACCCCTAAGGACCCTTACGTATCATAGGGTCTCCCAACACTTACCATTTTTTGACCTTTATGTATCATATGACCTTTATATATCAAAAGTTTACCTTTATGTATCAGAGAGAACTCTCAACACTTTACCAATTTTCAAACCAAGGAAGGAACCTTACATATTAAGGGAAATTACCCTTACGTATCACAAGGGCCTCTCATACTTTACCATTTTCCAAACCAACACAAGTAACCCTTGCATATCATACCCTTATGTATCACAGGGTACTCAAAGTTACCTTTATGTATCCTCTAGATGACTCTTATATATCTGAGTATTCCCATAACATATCTAAGGTTCACATCACAAGATGACCTTTATTCATCTAGAAGTTACTTTTATGTATCCCCTTTTTCATAGAGTTACATTTACGTATCATTTGGGTTACCCTTAGTGAAGTGCACTGTGTTGCATTTGTTGTCAATGAGGTATGTTGTTGTCAAGGAATGAATGGATGGATGTCAAGGAGTTTCAATATGTGAATGACAAAGGATGTGATGGTGTTGGTGATGAATGGAGAATGGCCATGGTACTTAGAGACATGTCACTTAGGAGATTCACTAAGTGACATAGGATGTTGTGGTTGAAACATTCACTATGTAAATCAGACGATTGTTGAGCTGTTCTTAAAGTTCCAAGAACTTGTATCAACTGGATACAATGTCACAACAATGTTTGAAGACCATGCATTGTATTGACAATGCATGAGGAGATGAAGAAGATCCATCCACAAGTTCAAAGTGGATGAAGTGAGCGGATGGAAGAGTCCATGCACTATCACTTAGTGCATGTGAACATGAAGTTGATCCAACTTGATCTCTGATTGGATCAATGAAGAACATTGGAGATTTTATGTGATTCAAGAGCTCGGTTGATGAAGAACCTTCGGAATTCCCTCCTAAGTTGTGAAATGTTGAAAAGTTATTAAGAACATGAGGAGGAGATGAGAAATTCCTAAGAAGAAGAAGAATTATGAAGAAGATGGCTTGAAGTGGCATTTGGCATATGGGGATACTTTGTTTTTATACAAAGTCTTTATTCCTATACTTAGCAAAAATTAGGCCAGCCAAGGCCAGCCCACGGGTTCAACCCCAAGGCACTTGTGGTCCTAAGGCACCACGCCCATGGGGGATCCCATGGTGCAAGCACAAGGCGGAAGGGGGCCGTGTATAAGCCCCCGAGGGCACGTGGTGGTGAAGCCCGCGCACCCGAGGATGCATAGTGGGCGCCAGTGGCGCGCCCGAGTGGCAGAAGTGGGCGCAAGAGCGCGCCCGCAGGGAGAACACGGTGCGGGGCGGCACCGTGGAGGGAGAAGTTCAATTGCTGAGAGGTCGGGAGCGCTTAGTTGATAAGCCGCGAGAAAACCGGGTGAGGATTCGATGTGGGATGCGGAATTTTTCCGCGGGAGCGATCCTGGCCGCACGATCGATCGCGCGCCAGATCTCGGCCGCACATCTGATCCGCAGCGAGGCGATCTGATCCAGGCCGTCCGAGGTTATTTGATCGCCCGATCCGACGGCTCTCGGCTCGTCTCCTTCGTTGAGCTTGACCGAGGCTTCCCCGCTGCCACCCGCATGCTTCCTTCGAACCAGAGACCTCCCCGAGGATAGAAATGGAGTGTCCGACCACCTCCGGCGAATCTAATTGCTCCAACGAGGTCGTCTGGCCACAAAGAAGCTATCCATGCTATAAAATGATCTTGCATGCATCAAATGAAGAAATTGGAGTTCGGCCGAGGCATGCAACGTTGCCGAGGCTTTGAAGGGTTCGTAATTTGCATGGATTATAAAAGAGAGGCCATGAACACGTTCGAATGTGCATGCATGTGAAGAAGGCCGAGGAAAAATAAAATAAGGAAGAAGCCCGCGTGAACCGAGGATAGAAACCAGATTTGAAATATTTTTAAAGATCCGAAATCTTCGATGATTCAAAAGTTTATCCACGCGGATTGAACAGAGGCCCTCTGCCTATAAAAAGAGAGCCCATGCTCTCATTATGCTTGCTGATCCTTTGAATATTCGAAGTCCCGCGGAGCACTTTGTGCCTCGCGAAGCTGAAGCCCTGCGCAACCAACTTGCGCGACTGAAGTTACAGAGCCATCCGAGGCTCTGAAGGAGGTCCCTGCCCGCGTACTCGCACGGCAGAAGGAGCCCTCACTGCCCGCAAACTTGCGCGGCAGGAGGAGCTTGCGTGGCTGAGGTGCTTGACAGCCTGCGCGCCCGAGGTGTTGTCCCTTGCACCCGAGGCCTTGCGCGGCCCTTGTTCCCTTGAACCTGCGCGCCCCTGATTGCACCTTGTGTGCCTTCATATTGGAAGGAGCTCAAGTGAATAGGATTCCACACCTCTTGTGTGTGTGAAGTGAAGAAGTGAAGGCCGAGACTTGCATGCCCTGTGTGTGCACCAAGTGAAGACACATTTTGTGTGTGCAAAATTGAAGAACAACCTACGGGTTAAGGGTGTGCAACAAGAAGTGGGAAGAGGCCCAAGTCATGTGTGTGCAAAACAAAGAACAATTTATGTGTACTTGAACAAGTAACAAAGAAGGCCGAACATAGGTGTGTACAAAGTGTACACATTTAGAAGTTGAAGGAAGAAGACATCCACACTAAAGTATAACACACTTTTAAGTGTGTAATCAAAAGAAATAAAGTGTGTGAAGTTCAGAGTAGGTGTGTGCTTAAAGGATTATACCCTTTGTGGGTCTACTGCACCAAGAAGAGGAAAGGGGAAGTGCATGCATGCATGCATGCACATGCGCACGTAATCAAAGTTCAAATCTGCTTGTGTGCATTTGAGTTGTCCAAGACTTGAAGATATTGAAGAGATTTGAGGAGCCATGCTATCAGTGCATGAAGAAGCAGAGATGCCATGCATTCAGTGCATGAAGTTGAATTGAGTGAGACTGAAGCCAAGCTGAAGTGAAAGATATTATTTGGCTGAGTATTCAGTAAGTGAGAAGACCCTGATCAACAGAAGTGATCAGAAGCTGTGAGAAAGACCTACAGACCTTTTCAGAGGCTGTTGAAGATTCTTGAAGAGTGAAGCCAGGTCATCCTTAGAAGAAGGTGATAAAGCCTGAGCAAGACGAGAAGACCTGTTCATCACAAGTGAGCAGAGGTACAGAGCAAGGCCAGCAGCCTTTATCCCAGGCTGCTGAAGTTACTTGAAGAAGTTAAAGAGGAGAAGAGCTACTCGTGCGACTCGAGCAGCCAAGAGAAGACCCTGTGGGACTCAGGGAGAAGAAGTCTTCAGTGGGATTCTAGAGCAGGCCAGTGGGACTCTGGTAACACTGTGGGACGCAGTATAAAGACCCTCCTGTGGGACTCAGGAGAGATACAGTGGGACTCTGTATCGACCATTGTAATTATAACAAGTTATAATGGAGAAACCATGTTGGGGCGTATAACCAACATGGCAAGGACGTAGGCCTTTGGTGCCTAACCTTGTAAATCCTTGTGTCCAGTGCCTTTACATTTACTGCATCATTCGAGGAAAGGCTAAGAGATACAAGAAGAGTGGATCGAGGCTTTAAACAGCCATAGAGGTTTAATTGATAAATAATCAATTAGTAAAAAGTTTTAAGGGATCACTGATTCACCCCCTCCCCCTCTCAGTGATTCACACTGATCTGGGCACTTCAATTGGTATCAGAGGGAGGTTCCCTCTAAAAGATCCAAGGGAGTCTTTATGAAGTGCAGATTTGAGAAAATGAGCAACCAGCCTCAAATGGAGATATCTTCTAAGACTCAGAAAAATAGAAAGAAGAAACAGGCCAAGAAGATTAAGAAAGCCTGTCCTAGCTGTGATGAAGTTGGAATAATGAATGATCTTAAAAATGCAATCGAATATCTTCAGAAGACAGTCCCCAAGGAAGTGGCAATGTGTATAGCTACAGGCATCCTTGATCTTCAAGAAGAAAAATCACAGTTAGAAGAAGAAGCCAATGCAATGGAAGATCAATTGGCAAAAAGGGTTGGCATAACCAACACTCTCAGAAAGCTGGTGAAGGCTAAAGATGAAACAGTTTCCCTTTGCAATGAAAGATATGAAGAAACTACTGAAGAATTGCAAAGAAGACTTTCTGAGAAAGAATTCTTTATGATATTGGTCAAAGATATTTTCCATGCACTGGAAAAGAGGCATAAAGTGTCAATGAATGTCAGAGATTCTCAACTCGAAGACAAAGTCAAAATGGTGAAGGAGCTTGACAACTCATTGCATGAAATAAAGAAGGTGCATGATGACCAGATGGAACAGCTGAAACAGAATTGGGAAGGTAAGCTAAGATTGGTTGAGGATGAGAAGAACTCCCTCAACATGAAATGCTTTGAATTAGAGGTGATATTGAAAAATCTGCAATCACCCAAAGCTGAATCCTCCCAGTCGGCTGAAAGAAGAAATGTTGCTACTCAAGTATGCTTTGAGAAGCATGATTCTAAAAGAAATACATCCTCTAATGAAAGGGCAACATCTTCTAAAAAGAAGGTACCATCCATACCATCTTGTACTCATGCTTCTAATTGTGTTTCCACAAAAAATACAGGATGGAAGAATAATTCCAAACAAGTATGGATGAAGAAAATGAAGAAGCAGAGCTCTCCTTAAACAACACAGCAGCTCCAGAAAAGTACCCTAAAATCAGAAGGACTGAAGAAGTCAAGATTTGTGGGTCAATGTTGGTGTTGTAATAAGTATGGGCACTGTGCAAAGGATTGTTGGTACAATCCTCTCAATGTGAAAGCACAAGGGAAGCCCATGCCAAGGGGGAGCAAGCCAGAAGAAAAGAAGCAGCATCCACAGGTCCAGAGACATCTGTTTACTGCAAATAGATTTGGATTACTTGACAACATCTGGGATGATTGCAAAAGTGGTCAAATAGATACATGTCAATCTCCAACTGTATCCAGAGCTCAAAAGAATAAAAGATCACAGATCCTGGCTCAGAAAGAATCCTTGGGAAGCAAACAGAAGAGAGGTGACAATGCTCCCAAGAAGATGTTGAAAAAGGAAGAGAAGTCCTTGGAGTCTAAATCCAAGAAGGGTGATGCATCCAGAAGGACCACCAAGAAGAAATGCTTCTACTGTGGAAAGAAAGGTCATACCATGGATCTTTTTGAACAAGCCATGGAACTGAATAGAAGCAGACTGGACTCAAAAAGACAATCAATCCAAAAGAAGCAGAAGGGATTGATTGAAAACAAGTTGCCTAAGAAAGGTAGCTTAACAGCGTCAAAAGAACCATGTGGAATCTCCAAAACTGAGGCCTCACTTCCAAATGACTTGTTAGTCATATGGCCAAATCAGTTGCAACATGCCAGAGAACTGCAAAGAGCTGAAGATGAAGTACTGGAAATTGCTAAGGCAAAAAGGAAACAAAAGATTTCACATGAAGATGTATTGAGATCCACACCAGCACCAACATCATTGAAGATCAAATGTGCAAGTGTGAAGAATGGTGAAAATGGGACATCTCGGTTGAGAGAATCTTCTCAACCTTGTTGTTCACATTGATGAACCAAGGAGGTTCCATCTTATTCCCTTATACTTTTGGTATTTACATGTGCTAACATTGCAGGGAATTGAAGATGATGATCATTCTCATCTGGAGAGTGGTTTGGACAGAATGGAGTGCACCCCTTGAGGGGGAGCCAATCAGAAGAAGATGTGATTCTAAGATTTAATACCATCTTGAGAAAAGTGAAGGTATTCCAATCATACTTTCATCCCTTGTTTCTTAATTGTATTCATCATGACAATTAAGGGGGAGTATTGATTGAAGGCAAATGGATGAAAGGGGGAGCTTTATCTTTGCACCTGAACTTTCTAATGAGTTTTGTGAAGTTGTGCAAGATTTAGCAAATTCATTGTTATATCTGAAAAATTTCAAACCCCTAAGCATGATCTCACATGTGTAGAGAATTATGGACAGCTTTGAATTCCTTGGTCATATCACTCTTGTTTTCTACACCGGGTTAGCCCAAGTAGACTTAGAGTTGATTTACTAAAGGTTCTTTGCTAAAGAGAACATGTGACATCATCCCTCTCTCAGTGTTTTTCAAGAAAATACTTTTCAAAGGGAGGAAGAGATTTTTGAAAGAGAACCACACCACACCTTTGCATTTGGTTGCCAATAAGGGGGAGAAATATTGGCACACATATTGACCCATTCATATGTGCTCTAGTGTATTGCCAACAAATACAAAGGGGGAGATTGAAGTGCACTGTGTTGCATTTGTTGTCAATGAGGTATGTTGTTGTCAAGGAATGAATGGATGGATGTCAAGGAGTTTCAATATGTGAATGACAAAGGATGTGATGGTGTTGGTGATGAATGGAGAATGGCCATGGTACTTAGAGACATGTCACTTAGGAGATTCACTAAGTGACATAGGATGTTGTGGTTGAAACATTCTCTATGTAAATCAGACGATTGTTGAGCTGTTCTTAAAGTTCCAAGAACTTGTATCAACTGGATACAATGTCACAACAATGTTTGAAGACCATGCATTGTATTGACAATGCATGAGGAGATGAAGAAGATCCATCCACAAGTTCAAAGTGGATGAAGTGAGCGGATGGAAGAGTCCATGCACTATCACTTAGTGCATGTGAACATGAAGTTGATCCAACTTGATCTCTGATTGGAT
Organism: Viscum album; assembly: GCA_963277665.1. Lineage (NCBI taxonomy): Eukaryota > Viridiplantae > Streptophyta > Magnoliopsida > Santalales > Viscaceae > Viscum > Viscum album. The sequence continues at coordinate 507,653,622 of OY728142.1, read as the reverse complement.
CAATGAAGAACATTGGAGATTTTATGTGATTCAAGAGCTCGGTTGATGAAGAACCTTCAGAATTCCCTCCTAAGTTGTGAAATGTTGAAAAGTTATTAAGAACATGAGGAGGAGATGAGAAATTCCTAAGAAGAAGAAGAATTATGAAGAAGATGGCTTGAAGTGGCATTTGGAATATGGGGATACTTTGTTTTTATACAAAGTCTTTATTCCTATACTTAGCAAAAATTAGGCCAGCCAAGGCCAGCCCACGGGTTCAACCCCAAGGCACTTGTGGGCCTAAGGCGCCACACCCATGGGGGATCCCATGGTGCAAGCACAAGGCGGCAGGGGGCCGTGTATAATCCCCTGAGGGCACGTGGTGGTGAAGCCCGCGCACCCGAGGATGCATAGTGGGCGCCAGTGGCACGCCCGAGTGGCAGAAGTGGGCGCAAGAGCGCGCCCGCAGGGAGAACACGGTGCGGGGCGGCACCGTGGAGGGAGAAGTTCAATTGCTGAGAGGTCGGGAGAGCTTAGTTGATAAGCCGCGAGAAAACCGGGTGAGGATTCGATGTGGGATGCGGAATTTTTCCGCGGGAGCGATCCTGGCCGCACGATCGATCGCGCGCCAGATCTCGGCCGCACATCTGATCCGCGGCGAGGCGATCTGATCCAGGCCGTCCGAGGTTATTTGATCGCCCGATCCGACGGCTCTCAGCTCTTCTCCTTTGTTGAGCTTGACCGAGGCTTCCCCGCTGCCACCCGCATGCTTCCTTCGAACCAGAGACCTCCCCGAGGATAGAAATGGAGTGTCCGACCACCTCCGGCGAATCTAATTGCTCCAACGAGGTCGTCTAGCCACAAAGAAGCTATCCATGCTATAAAATGATCTTGCATGCATCAAATGAAGAAATTGGAGTTCGGCCGAGGCATGCAACGTTGCCGAGGCTTTGAAGGGTTCGTAATTTGCATGGATTATAAAAGAGAGGCCATGCACACGTTCAAATGTGCATGCATGTGAAGAAGGCCGAGGAAAAATAAAAGAACGAAGAAGCCCGCGTGAACCGAGGATAGAAACCAGATTTGAAAGATTTTTAAAGATCCGAAATCTTCGGTGATTCAAAAGTTTATCCACGCGGATTGAACAGAGGCCCTCTGCCTATAAAAAGAGAGCCCATGCTCTCATTATGCTTGCTGATCCTTTGAATATTCGAAGTCCCGCGGAGCACTTTGTGCCTCGCGAAGCTGAAGCCCCGCGCAACCCACTTGCGCGGCTGAAGTTCCAGAGCCATCCGAGGCTCTGAAGGAGGTCCCTTCCCGCGTACTCGCGCGGCAGAAGGAGCCCTCACTGCCCACAAACTTGCGCGGCAGGAGGAGCTTGCGTGGCTGAGGTGCTTGACACCCTGCGCGCCCGAGGTGTTGTCCCTTGCACCCGAGGCCTTGCGCGGCCCTTGTGCCCTTGCACCTGCGCGCCCCTGATTGCACCTTGTGTGCCTTCATATTGGAAGGAGCTCAAGTGAAGAGGATTCCACACCTCTTGTGTGTGTGAAGTGAAGAAGTGAAGGCCGAGACTTGCATGCCTTGTGTGGGCACCAAGTGAAGACACATTTTGTGTGTGCAAAATTGAAGAACAACCTACGGGTTAAGGGTGTGCAACAAGAAGTGGGAAGAGGCCCAAGTCAAGTGTGTGCAAAACAAAGAACAATTTATGTGTACTTGAACAAGTAACAAAGAAGGCTGAACCTAGGTGTGTACAAAGTGTACACATTTAGAAGTTGAAGGAAGAAGACATCCACACTAAAGTATAACACACTTTTAAGTGTGTAATAAAAAGAAATAAAGTGTGTGAAGTTCAGAGTAGGTGTGTGCTTAAAGGATTATACCCTTTGTGGGTCTACTGCACCAAGAAGAGGAAAGGGGAAGTGCATGCATGCATGCATGCACATGCGCACGTAATCAAAGTTCAAATCTGCTTGTGTGCATTTGAGTTGTCCAAGACTTGAAGATCTTGGAGAGATTTGAGGAGCCATGCTATCAGTGCATGAAGAAGCAGAGATGCCATGCATTCAGTGCATTAAGTTGAATTGAGTGAGACTGAAGCCAAGCTGAAGTGAAAGATATTATTTGGCTGAGTATTCAGTAAGTGAGAAGACCCTGATCAACAGAAGTGATCAGAAGCTGTGAGCAAGACCTACATACCTTTTCAGAGTCTGTTGAAGATTCTTGAAGAGTGAAGCCAGGTCATCCTTAAAAGAAGGTGATAAAGCCTGAGCAAGACGAGAAGACCTGTTCATCACAAGTGAGCAGAGGTACAGAGCAAGGCCAGAAGCCTTTATCCCAGGCTGCTGAAGTTACTTGAAGAAGATAAAGAGGAGAAGAGCTACTCGTGCGACTCGAGCAGCCAAGAGAAGACCCTGTGGGACTCAGGGAAAGAAGTCTTCAGTGGGATTCTGGAGCAGGCCAGTGGGACTCTGGTAACACTGTGGGACGCAGTACAAAGACCCTCCTGTGGGACTCAGGAGAGATACAGTGGGACTCTGTATCGACCATTGTAATTCTAACAAGTTATAATGGAAAAACCATGTTGGGGCGTATAACCAACATGGAAAGGACGTAGGCCTTTGGTGCCGAACCTTGTAAATCCTTGTGTCCAGTGCCTTTACATTTACTGCATCATTCAAGGAAAGGCTGAGAGATACAAGAAGAGTGGATCGAGGCTTTAACCATCCATAGAGGTTTAATTGATAAAGAATCAATTAGTAAAAATTTTTAAGGGATCACTGATTCACCCCCTCCCCCTCTCAGGGATTCACACTGATCTGGGCACTTCACTTAGGCATCATATTTATCCATTTTCTAACTCTTCAAAGGGTGACTCGTACATATCAAAGAATTACTTTTAGGCATCACATGACATCCAACAATTAGCCATTTCTATTCAAGATGGGGACTCTTATGTATGAGGTATTCATACATAAGAGTAACTTCCACATATTCTAGGACTTAGAAATTATTCTCAAAGACTAAGACTATAACATCACGACCCAAACCACCAGGTCCGATCCAAAATGCCACATGACCTCATGTGTGTAAGAGGTTGCTGATTAACAATGAGGGTATCAAGTGAAACTGTAACATCTTATATTTTCCATGTATTATTTTTAAATATTATATGTATTATTATCGATACTAGGCACTGAGACGACGTATGATTTCGAGGCCCAGTGTGCTTGGAATAAATGTATGAAATATATTAAAATATAAAATAGCACACATATGTGATTTTCCTAAAAAAATGTAATAACTTCTAAATAGGTTCCCAAATTAGAATTATGAGGGCACTGTTAATTTCAGAATGATGGTTTTCCCTAGGTGTGACTTAACATTGGTTGGCGTGGGTCATTTGTGAAAAAGTTTTCACGGGTGTAAAATGAATAAAATAATTTAATAAAATTATTTTAATTCATTGTGTTGATTAAATGACTAGATTTTATTTAAATTTATCCTTATCACATAATTCCAGGGTTATCCACATAACCTTGTAACCTCTGAAGGATATTGGGAGAGAACCCATGGATAATTCTCTCAAATGAATAACGATAAAGTTACTGATTGTGGATCGATCGATCAGAACAACCTCAGATTTGATGTATCTCACCAACGAAAGTGATGTAGTGAACATTATTCATTAGTGATCAATCCAAAATGAGGTATGATGTTTGTTTTATGTTATTTATTCCCCATTCTTGATTCCTATAATGAATGCAGATTAATTGACCAGTGGATTGATCCGTGGATCGTGCGTATTTGCGGGATGGGTTTATTTGGAGGTTTATTTGGGAGAATAACTTATGGTTATAAATATATTAATTTTTATCTTATGAAAACAAATAAATATTATCACAAACATTGATTAAGGTTCATTCCTCTCAAATTTTCATGTGATTTTCTCCCTCTATTAATCATTCATCATGGGCATTCTTCGCTTGGCCTGCAACTCGACTATTCCAAATCAATCGATTGTTGTACACCCATTTCATGGTGTAATGATTCAATATCATAGATCTGGGATTGACATGACATGAAAAAGGGAAAAAAATGGAGATGGATAAATTCAGATGATTTATGATTCTTGGATTCACATTCTTTGGCACACAATGAAGAATGACAATATAATCCATTTTACAAGAATATATGACAACAAAACACATTTTTTGGAGATGGAATGATTTGGAAAACCTCAGATCTCTAGTTTTATGATGATGTGAGGAAGAAAACCAAAGGCCAGAGCAATAGAGGAAGAATGTGATAGCAGATTTGGGATTTTGGAAAATCTTGTAACACACAACATGTAATTCGGGATTACCCGACATGTGGGGCCCCCTACCTGTGGCGTTGGGGTTTGGCCAGAGTTAAGAAACACATATCATTTGACCTCTATCACACGACTTGTGACCCTCCCTGGGTGACTTGGCATGTACTTTGGATGTACACAGACACAGGTTGGAGTACATGGGCATGGACACACTGTGTACTCCCACACAAACACAGCTTGGCATACACGGACTAGTACAAGGACATAACCAAGTGACATGGCCTAGATACCATGTGTCTCCACACACCATTTATATCTTTCTAAAATCCGTGTATAAGGAGAATACATGTCGGTTAAGGATCATCCACATGGGAAAGACTTATGATAGTTGGACACACCGTGTACCCCATGGGACACACCATGTAGTCCCTTGAATAGTGATTTAGGCTCTTTGTTTTCCTAGTTTGGACCAGTATAGTTTGAGTGCATTTTCTTAGTTCTTTCCTCAATGGTATAGTGTAAAATTAGACCCACGTCACTACATCATGATCCCCTCTAGAGGCAGATTCTTAGATAGAGTTGTGGTACACCTTTGTGAGACTGGAGTGTGATCATCTATCACCTTTGTTCCCTAGTTGGAGTTTATGGAACCAGTGTGACATCCCTGAGTAGGGTGTTGATCCTCTATCTAGCAGGCCATATCAGTAGGGTTTGATGAATTGTTGACATACAATCCCCTATGTAGCGGCTTGATCCTGATTGGGTTTGTGGTGTCCCCCAATGGTCCTGGGTATGACCCCCTGTATGTGTATCATGGTCCCCTTAGACCAGTGAGATTCCTTGGGTAGGTCCCAATGACCCATACCTCTTCGTAGAGTGTCTCCAGTGGTAGTATGGATCATGTAGGGAGTTCTCCTAGAACAAGAATTGCTTCGAATATAAACTTGTGGTATGTAGTTAGTTATGGCAGCCTTATGGCGTGTTGTCTTTCTTGAGTATATTTGGGTTCCTTTTTTTGTTTCTAATATAAATTTATTGTTATACCTTGTATTGAGATTACTATATTTGATTCTTCATTTTTAGTGTTTTCATGGCATCATAAGGAGTATTGTTATACTCACCCTTGCACGGGATTTGCCTATACATGTCATGTCTTGTGTAGATGATGACCCTTTTGATGGTGTCATGGGAGGATAAGGAGTTGGTGGAGCATAGCTAGAGCTTGATAGACTGATTTTTTAATAGGATAATACTTTTTACTCAATCCTTTCTCTTAGAGTAGGTTGGAATCTTTACAGTTTTTGGGCTTGTTTTGGCCCCTTTTCTGTTTATAGTACCTTCACTATCAGTCTCTATTGTGGGATCTTATATGTATTAATGCATTATTTCATTTTTTTACATTTAAAAATTCTATGTGATTAGAGACATGTGTGTGTAAAAGTAATTTAGGCTAATTCCTCCCATTTGTGGGGTATTCCTACTTGACGCTAGTCACCAACCCCTAGCCTATTAGAGGTGGGATTAGGGTAGTCACGGGTTGGACCTTGGTGGGTTAAGTCATAACAGAGTAGTATCAAAGGAAAGTAGCTTCTACCTTATGACCTATGTCAGTGATATTGGTTTGGGGAAATAATGTTTAGCATTTCGAGTTCAGATTTTATCCAGGGACTCCAATGTTGGTGTGGTGGTTGACGTATCCATATACCAAGACTTCGATCACCTGATTTTTGGCTCGATACATGAGAACATTAGTTGTAGGGTAAATAATGGTACATGAATAATATAGGAATGGTTGTGTTTTCCATTTTCTTCTTGATCTAGAGCCCCATATATACTCTTTTGAATGCGGTACATCTTGTTTTATTTAAGAATGCCTCTACATAGATATCCAACCAAGATTCCATGGTGTGATCACGAGGATGATCTACCTAGTGACGAGGCATTGGTATAGGGTCTTGTACTAGAGATAACACCTCCAGGTGGTTTAAAATCTACACCATCACCTGTTGAGAAGCATCTAACACATTCACTACTAGATGAGGATACACATAAGATGAGTGCATTACACTAGTTTTAGAGGAATCGAACTGCTAGGTTTTGGGGTGAGCCATACCCCTAGGTGGCTGAGGAATGGCTAGCAGTAGTCACTCACATTTTCCACCTTGTGAGGATTCTTGTAGAAAAAATGGTATTCCTTATAGTGAGTCTTCTTTATGGATCTACTGGGAGATGGTGGATCTTGGTGACTCAGTCACATAACGATATGACTCTCTCTTGGATAGACTTAAAGCGTCTCTTAAGAGAGAAGTTCTATCTGTTCATGTTGTGATTGATACACATATATGAGCTTCTTCATCTGTAGTAGGGTAGTGTGATCACGACAGAGTATTCAGTGAGGTTTACTGATCTCTCACATTATTCATTGGATATGGTATAAGACTCGTTCTTCAGGGATAAAACCTTTGAGAAGGGCTTGTGCTGAGACATTATGGTGTCAATGGTATCTCTTAGTATTTCCACCTATGTCAGGGTACTTGAGCAAGAATTATTAGTAGAAAGTTTTCTATCAGAGAAGACACTAGTAGTGGGAGCTAGCAGTGGGCACCCGATAGCCGAGACCTCGGTAGAAGGTAGCCGACAGTAGTCCAAGGGATCCAAGAAGGCCTGATGCTTTAGGAGGTGATCCTAAGACTTAGGTTTAGTGGTTCATGGATCTCAAGGTGGATAAAATAATCCAAGGGATAAACGGTGTTTCTATTGCGATGGTCGGGCACACCTGGCATGAGATTACTCAACCCATCATGTAGCTGATCTATAGATGGTCAAGGGAACTCCTAGATAGAGATAGAGGTAGGATAAGGGTGGTCCATAGGGTAGAAAATGTGGCAGAGGGGCTAGTAGATTATAAGGAGGTGGTTGGTGGTTTTTCCTATTACCGCCACCACCCTAGGTGGTCCACGCCAGGCTCAGGGAGATGATTGGAAGGGATGAGGCCAGCTATAGAATATAGAGGCCTATTACCCTGAGGCTCTAGGGATGATACAAGGTATGATCTATATCTTTTCTACCTTAGTTGTAATATTGATAGATACATGTGCTATTCATTCTTTTCTTTTAATTAATCTTGTTCTAGACTCACAGATTCTGTTGAACCACTGACTCAACCCTTACGCTTAGAGACTCTTACTGGAGGAGGATCAATGATCATGCACCAGTGCCTATAGTGTGACCTGAATCTTATAGGAGATAGTTTTGGTTGGGATATCTTGGTAGCAGTGTCGAGGAATTATAATGTAATTCTTGGAATGGATTGGTTATCCATTTTTTATGCTTAGATTGACTATTTTATGTGAAGGGTGTGGTTTTTCCATGGTTATGGAACCAGGTTTTTCTTTTTCGATGAAAAGGAAACCCAAGAAGCACAATATGGACTCACGTAAAGGAGGGTGCAACCTATTACTCATCATATGGCTGGAATGAACCTTGTTTTAGTGGATGTTATGAGTTTTCATATTCCTACAGTGGTGTCAGAGTATGAGGACGTCTTCCCTGAAGATGTTCTGGGTTTACCTCCCCGTTGATAGATAGACTTATACACTGATTTACACCCCAATATGGAACTAATATATACACCCACATGTTGGATGTCTCAGATTTAGGAGATGAGGTTTCAGTTAGAGTAATTACAAAGGAAGGGCTTCGTGAGACCCAATGTTTCACCCTGGGTAGCCCCAGTTTTCTTTTCCAAGAAGGTAGACAAGAGCTTGAGGTTATATGTAAATTACCGAAGCTTTAACTAAGTGACCATGAAGAAAAATTACCCACTTCCAAGGATAGATGATATATTTTATTAGTTAAAGTAGGGAATGATGGTTCTCAAAGATTGACCTCAGATTAGGCTATCACCAGCTTTGAGTATGGGATGAAGATATACCAAAGATGACATTCAGATGTTGTTATGATCACTATGAGTACTTGGTGATTCCATTTAGAATGATGAAATACCTATCAGTGTTCATGGGACTCATTGACCATATCATTCAACCCTTTTTATACCGATTCATGGTAGTCTTTATCAATGACATCCAAGTGTACTCAACATCTGAGGAGGAGCACACAATACACTTGAGGATGGTCTTAGACACACTCTGAGAGCACCAAATTTTTGGGAATCTATTTAAGTGTCGGTTTTCGATTTAGGAGGACCATATTATAAGACAATTCATCTTAGAGGCTGAATTTTTAGAGGATATGACAAAGGTTTAGGAAGTGCTTTATTAGGACCCACTTAAGAGTGTTACTGAGGTAAGAATATTCCTTAGATTGGATAGGTACTATCAGAGGTTTTTAACCGACTTTTCTAGAGTGGAAGAACCCTTGGAAACCTTGACCAGGAAAGGAAAAGCTTTATTGTAGATGGAAAATTTCTAGTAGTGCTTTTAATAGCTAGGATATAGGTTGAATAGAACACCCATATTGAGGTTACCAGAGGAATGTGTCGAGTATGGAGTGTTCTATGATGTATCAGGGACCAGTATTGTATGTATTTTGATGTAGAGGAAATAATTTATTTCCTATGGTTCATTCCATTTGATAAAACATGATCAGAACTAAATGACCCACAAACTTGAGTTAGTATTAGTAGTTTTCACATTGAATATGTGGAGACACTACCTGAAGGGTGATAGATTCACCGGGTACTCTGACCATAAGAGTCTCAACTATATCTTCTCTTAGAAGGATATTAACTTTATATAGAGGTGATGAATAAAGTTCCTTCAGGACTATGAATTTGAGATTGTCTATACTCCTGGGAAGGGAAACATGGTGGAAGATGCTCTCAACACGATATCTAGTTCACAGTTGTTGAATGAGACATTAGAGCAATTGGCCTCATTACAATTATCCTTTGTTGATGAAGGTAGAGTAGCTTACTTACAGTGGATAGTTGTCACCCCCCCACTATTACAATGAGTTAGGGAGGAAGATATTAGGGATACCATCTATAAGACCCTACATACTCAGATATCCACTAGACATACTTCTAATGGATTTTTAGAAGGTGGGGAGCATGCCATTTTTTTCAAAGGATGGATGATGGTACCAGTGGTGTTGCGGGAGGAGGTTCTGAGAGAGTTTTATAAATCTCCTTTGGCGGTACATCTAGGTTTGGGAAATATATTCTAGGACCTCCGATGTCAATTTTTGTGGCTAGGGATGGAGAAAGGAGTTGCAGATTTTGTCTCTCGGTGCCTTACTTGTCAACACGTGAAGGATGATCACCAAGTTCCAATGGGTTTAGATCAACCCCTTAAGGTGACAAATAGAATTGGGATGAGATATATATGTAATTCGTTATGGGATTACCATGTATTTCCAAGGGACACTATTTCATATGGATGATCATAAGACAACTCTCCAAGTCAGACCACTTCCTATCTATTCGAGAGTAGAGTTTAGTAGAGAGATTGGAGAACCTATATATTTAGGAGATGGTTTGAATCCATGGAGTTCCATCTATGATTGTTTTTAATAGTGATTCTCTATTTATATCCCATTTGTGGAAGGGATTACAAGAGGTTTTTTGGACTCAGTTAAACTTGAGAGAACATCGTTTTATCCATAAATTGATGGCCAAATTGAGCAGACCATTCAGGTTCTGGAGGACATGTTGTGAACTTACATGTTATACTTTGGACATAGTTGGGAGGATCACCTACCACTGGTGGAGTTTGAGTACAACAATAGATACCATTTCACCATTGGTATGGCACTATTCAAGGATTTGTATGGGAAACTCTATAGGTCACTACTTTGCTGGAAAGACCCAGGGGAGTCAGCACTCATGGGCCCAGAGTTGGTGCAAGATATAACTGAAAATGTGTAGATCATCCAGGAGTAGATGAAGACTACACAGAGTCATCATAAGTCATATGATGACAGGAGATAGAGGCCTTTGGAGTTCAAGGAGTGAGACCATGTGTCCTTATGGGTTTTACCTCAACGTGGATTATGGAGATTTGGCTGAGGCGACAAGCTATCTATGAAGTTCATTAGCCTTTTCTAGATACTGTGTAGAGTTGTCAAGGAGGCGTACCACTTAGATCTACCTCCATAGTTAGACTGGATACATGGAATCTTCCATGTGTCACAACTGAGGAGGTACATGCATGGCCCATCACACATTATCAACTAGGGGTGATATGGATGTTGAGGGTGGAGTGACCTTTACTGATTACCTAGTGTAGATCAAGGATCTACAGGAGAGGATCCTTCTTAGGTGATCGATTCCATTAGTTCATTTCTGGTGGTAGCATGGGAATCTCTAGGGAAGACTATGGGAGCGAGAGGCTCAGATTCGTGCTCAGTACCCTCATATTTTTGAGTAGCCTTTGTTTTGGATTTTCAGGACGTAAATCACTAATGTGGGGAGAATGTAACATATCAAATTTTCCATGTATTATTTTTAAATATTATATGGATTATTATTGAGACCAGGTTCTGAGATGGAGTGAAATTTCAAGGCCCTGTGTTCTTGGAATAATTTTTTGAAATATATTAAAATATTAAATAACATTCACATGCACTTTTATTGAAAAAGTGGAATAAAATATAAATGGGTGCTTGTATCAGAAATATGAAGGCACCATTGAGTTAATAATGATGGTTTTACCCTAGGTACAACTTAACATTGGTCAGTGCAGGTCATTTGTGAAAAAAGTTATCGCGAGCGTAAAATGAAAAAAATTATTTTAATTCATTGTGTTGATGAAATGACTAGATTTTATTTAAATGTATACTAATGTCATAATTCCAGGGTTATATATATAACCTTGGAACCTATTGAGGATCACTGGAGATAACCCCTAGAGAATTCTCTCAAACGAATGATGATGAAGTTGCTAATCATGGATCGACCGATCGACGCAACCTCAGATTTGACGAATCTTGCCAATGAATGTGATGTAGTGAACATTATTCATCACCAACTGATCTAAATTGAGTTATTACATTTATTTAATGTGATTTCTTCCCTTTTATTGACTCCTACGATGGAAGAGGATCAATCGACCAACAGATTGATCTGTGGATCATGCGTATTTTCAGGATGGGTTTATTTCAGGGTTTATTTGGGAGAACTGCTTATGATTATTGATCTATTAATTTTTTATCTTATGGAAATGAATTTATATCAATACAAACATCAATCTAGGTTCGTTCCTCTCATTTTTTCATATTATTTTCTCCCCCGATTCATCGTTCATCACATGTATTCTTCTCTTGGACCACAACTTAACTATTTGCAATCAATCAATCATTGCAAACTTGTTTATTAAAGAAATTATCTGATATTGTATATATGGGATTGAAACAACATTATAGATGTGTGGAAATGAAGATAGAGAGATTCAGATGATATATGATTCCTGAATTTGAGTGCTTCTACGTTCTTCAGTGCACAATGAAGAACGACGATTTAATCCATTTTGCGAGCATTTCTAACAAAGAAATGAACTTTTTGGTGATGTAAAAACTTGTAAGACCTCATATCTATAGTTTTCGAGTGAGGTGAGCCTAGAAATAAAATTCTAGAGTAGTGGAGGAGGCACACAACAACAGATTTGGGATTCTAGAAAATCTCATAACACACGACATGTAATCTGGGATTACATGGTGTGTGGGCCCCCTGTCTACGATGCTAGGGTTTGGATGGAGTTAAGGACCACAAAGTGTGTGAATTATGTCACACAGTGCATGACCCTCACTAGATGACTCAACATAAACTTCGAAAGTACACAGACATGGGTTGGGGTACACAGGCACGTACACACCGTGTACTCCCACACAAACACGACTTAGAATACACTGACCGGTACACAAACACGAATTTGGTACACATGCAGGATAACATGTGCCTCTAAACTTCATTCATATCCTTATACATGCCATGTATATGAATACTAGATGTCGTATGAGTCACTTCCACATTGGAAAGACTTGGGATAGCTGAACACGCCATGTAACCCATGGGACACGCCATGTAGTCCCTTCAAGAGTGTTTGAGGCTCTTCATTTTCCTAGTTTGGACCAGTATAGGTTGAGTGAATTCCCTTAGTAATTTCCTAAGTTGTATAGTGTGATATTACATCCACATCACTAGATTGTGATCCTTTGTAGAGGCTGATTCTCAGATAGAATTGTGGTGTCCCTCCATGAGACTAGAGTGCGATCCTCTATAACCTTTGTTCCCTAGTTAGAGTTTTTGGAATCAGTGTGACCTCCCTAAGCAGGGCATTGATCCTCAAACTAGTAGTACACATTGGTAGGGTTTATGGAATCATTGACATAGAATCCCCTATACATCCAGTTGATCCTAACTGGGTTCGTGGTGTCCCCCAGCAGTCCTGGGCATGACCCCCTCTCTGTGTATCATGGTCCCCTTAGACCAGTGATATTCCTTTAGAAATGACCAATGATCCATACCTCTTCATCAAGTTTCTCCGATGGTAGCATGAATCACGGAGTGGGTTCTCCTAGAATGAGCATTTCTTTGAACAGAATCATGTGGCTAGTATTTGGTTAAGACCACCTTATGGCGTGGTGTCTTTCCTAATAATATCTCGGTTATCCTTTTGTTTATACTATAAATTTATTTTTATACCTTGTATTAAGATGAATATACATGGTGCTTCATGTTTAGTATTTTAAAGGTGTCCTATTGAATATTTTCATACTCGTCCCTGCACGGGATTTACCCTTACATGTTGTGTCTTGTGTAGACAACAACCATTTTGATGGTGTCCTGGGAGGATAGGGAGTGGGTGGAGCGTAGCTAGATCCTAACAGACTGATGTGTTTACCAAAAGTGTAATTTTGACTTAGTCCTCTCCCTTGGAGTAGGTTGGACTCTTTACAATTTTGTTTGGGATTGTTTTTGGACCCTTTTCTATTTACATTACTTTCACTACCATACTCTGTTGTGGGATCTTAGATGTATGCATTCACTATTTTAGTTGTTTTACATTTCAATATTGTGTGGGTTTGGAGATGTGTGCATGTGTAGAGATTTTTTAGGCTAATGCCTCCCATTTGTGGGATATGCCTACTTAGCGCTGGTTACCAGCCCCTGGCCTATTGGAGGTAGGTTTGGGGTAGTCACAAGTCAGACCTTGGCAGGTTAGGTCATGACAGAAACCATGGGGAGACTATACCCCCTGTTAGAGTGAATAGGAGAAATAAATATCCAAATTATGATAATAAACAATCAAATTAAATGGTGAAAATAAATAATTGACATACATAAAAGAGATCCTAATGTTTCAAGCCTATAAAAAAAGTAAGTAGTAGATATATAAAGATATAAACCAATAAATAAACATATGCGGGTCCTCCAAAGTCTGTCCTGACCCACTTCTGATTCATGGTCCACTACTCAACCATCTACCATAGGGACTTTTCCCTTCTACAGATTTTGGGTTATGAAATTTATAATCACACTAAAATTCCTAAGTAGGGTGTGTGTATAAAGACTTAGTAGGACATCACCAATGAGTCTTTAACAAGTATCCACATTCATAAGAGTGTATAACATAATAATAGATAAATACACACATAAGAAAAAATCATGCTGAACATTTGTATGCTAACCAAATAGCCACAAACCCTGGTTATAACTACTTAATGCATGATATTTTTTAAAAATAATAAAATATCTCTTGAATGGTGTCTCATCTAAGAAATATGAGACCACTATTAGGTCTGGGATACAGGTTTTACACTAGGCGTGACATAACATTTGTTTACTTTAGGTGTTTGGTCAAATCGTACATGAGGACAATTTATTTAATATTTTTATTATATTTTATTATGAAAATAATGGAATATCTTCTAAACAGTGTAATGTATGAGAAATATGAGACCACCATTAGGTCTAGAATATAGGTTTTACCCTATACATGACATAAGCATTGATTTCATCGAGTGTTTGGATACATCACACATAAGGGTAATAATAATTATAAAAATAAAAAGAATATAAGAGAGAGGAAGGGAGAGAGAGGGAGAGAGTAAAAGTGGTGTAACGTGGGGAAGAGGTAGGTGTACCACCCCCTTTAACATTTTTTTATAATTTTTTAACCATTTAATTAAATTTTTTTTAATTCATCATTTATTAAATTTATTCCCTATCTCCTCACGAATTACATAGATGATATAAATCTTCCCCTATTTTCTCCATGCATCACCCCATATACCCTTTACATTCCATGCATTTTTTCATTTTAAACATCTTTAAAATACACATTTAATCATTTAGTAAATTTATATTTAAAAAGGTCATCTATAAGTGTGCATATAAAACTCATATATATATATATATAAACATGCGCGCACACACTCACACACACTCACATATATATACCACACACACACACATATTTATTTATTAACCCATATATACATGTTACACACACACACACATCCTTATATACAGCCGTACATGTATATATATACATATATATTTATCCCAAATATATATATATATATAATTTAATTTTCCACACACAAATATATTTTTCCCAATTTAATAATAATAATAACAACAACAATTATTATTATCATTAAATATCTCACATCATTTACACCATTAAAAATTTAAATACAATTTCCATTAAAAACTAAATAGTTAATAATTTTTTTATTAACCACACAATTTCATTTATTGATCATAATTAATAATTTAATCATTATTACATCGATCAACAATAAATATACACACATAGAGAAACATATCTCATTAATTTAGTATATTCCAAATTATTTAATCACCTATGAAATTTACATTTTAATTTATTTAATAATATTTGTGTGTAGAAAATTAAATTGTAAATATATATGGAATAAATATATATGTATATATATATGTACGAGTGTATATATGGATGTGTATATATATATATATATGTAATGTGTATATATGGGTTAAATAAATAAATAAATAAATAAATAAATAAATAAATAAATAAATGTGTGTGCATGTGTGTGTTTATATATATATATATATGAGGTGTATATGTACACTTATGGATGAAATTTTTAAATATAAATTTAATAAATGATTAAATGTGTTTTTTAAAGAGGGTTAATAAAAAAAATCATGGAATGTAAAGGGGCCACGGGGCGCTGCATGGAAAAAATAGGGGAGGAGTTATGTCATCCATGTAATGCATGAGGAGAGAGGGAATAAAGTTAATAAATGAAAAATTTAAAACAATTTAAGTAAATGGATAAAAAAATTATAAAAAAATGTTGAATGGGGGTGGTGTGTCTACCTCTTCCCCACATCACTCCACTTTTCCTCTCTCCCTCTCTCCCCCTTCCTCCCTCTTATATTCATTTTATTTTTATTTTATTATCATCATCATCAAAGTTTTACCTTCAATATCTCAAATGATATTGATCGTATTGACATGCTATCAGTTCGGTTGGATTCATCTCGATGAGTATAAATTTCTTCCTAAGATTTTTTTGAAGGTGGTTAGGTATTTATTCAAGTTTAATTTAATATTTTTAATTATAAAATATAGCGATAATTCTAAACAATGTCAAAATAGGGATGGTTTAAGGAGTCATTGGTGTGTGATTGTTTTTTGATTTGGTGCAAGTGTGGTTTGGGTGATGAAAGCCTCAGTAAACATTGATGTCAACTTTGAAAAAGGTGAGGTAGGAAGTTCCTTACCATTTGAGGCCACGTATATGATATTATCATGATATGTGATTTATGCTGGACTAACCCATGATTATTATGTGATGATCGTGGGTGCGTGTGTAGCCATGAGACTTTATTTGTTAACATATTATGATAATGTGGGATGATGTGATTTAGAACATGTTGAGTTTCTAACATGTGTGTATGTATGAATTTGATCACACTCATGATATGTTATGTATTATTCCACTATTTTCTTTATATATTCTTGAAATATTCTATGTTTTTGTGTTATGCATGCTACCAAAGTGGTAGGTGGTTCTGTCATGGCTCAGTATCCCTTAAGGGGGGGGGGGCGTGTTCAGATGCTACATGTGACTTGATGACGATACCAAAATTCGCAATGGTCAATGATGGACTAGGGTTTTTATATATGAGGGTATGACAATCATGAGTGATCAGACCCATATGTGATGATCATGGGGCATGGAAATCATGAGTGATCAGACCTGCATGGCAAAAATGTGGAATGATAGTCTTTGTGACCTAGCATGGAGACAGTGGTGGGGCATGATGACCTAGTGTGGTTTGACCTGGAGGCATGGGGTCTGTATGGTTATTGAGTAACTTAATGATGTCTCTAACATTGAGACGTTTCCATGATTGTTTCGATATTTTATGGAATTTCACTGAAGTATGTATAGTTAAGTTTTGTGGCGTCTTGGTTAGACCATGAACACTTGACACGATTGTAGCTTGTGTGCACATTTATTTATTATTATGTTATAAACTCCTATGAATGTGAATACTTGTTAAGGACACATTGGTGGTTTCATACTGAATCGTTGTAATCACACCTTACTCAGGTATTTTAGTGTTCTTGTAGATTTAATGACCCGAGATTTGGAAAAGGTAAAGGACCATATGGTGGAAGGTTGAGTAGTGGAGAATGGAGCAGGAGTGGTCTGGGATATAATTCAAAGGAACTGAAGATGTTTATTTTTTATCTCTTTATGTATCTACTACTTAATTTCTAGATAATATTACTACATTAAGAGCTATTTATTTATATGACATGTTTAGTTCAATATTCCACATGATTACTATATTTATTTATTATTATTATTGTTTATTTATTTTTGTGGTATGAATCGATACAGAGGGTATAGTATCACCACTATCAGACATAGACCCTCACTACTAGTCAGAAACCTCTTGTGTATGGGTAGGATCACATGAGGTCATGCATCATCTGGCTTGGACTCGATGGCCCATCTTGGGATGTTAAAAGGACCCTTTACATCAAGAAATTACCCTCATGTATAAAAGATTTTTTTCATTTTTTTAAAATCTACTATAACTTACAAAACATGTCTAGATTCCAATTAAAAACTTTAAGACTCCCCATTTTTAGAATTTCATGCCCAAAAAAATTTACATTATTTAAATTACTTCTAAAAACTACATTTAGTATAAATTCATAGTAACTCAAACCTCATGCTGGGGAAAACTCTCAAGAATCAATCCTTGGCCTACACCAACACACCTGATACCTCTATAAGGTCTAAACTCACATGGTCAATCCAAGATCCATCCCAAATACCACTCTTGAATACCTAAGACATTACAAAAACATCCAAATATTAAATTTCCACACACATTTACACATCCATGCATAAACATCAATTTAACAATAAATATTTTAAGAAAACCCAACTAGTCGAAAAGCAATAAGTTATGTTTCATTTATAAATTTCATTAAGATTTTTTTGACATTACTTGATAGAATTTTTAAGAATTGTTCTTAATTTTTCAATTCACTATATCTTCTCTTATAGTCCTGTTTCATTTAATATGAACTAAAATACTTTGTTTAAAATCTTTTTAAATACAACCAATATATGTTATTTATTAAAATTACATGTTACTACTGAGAATAGTATCACTATTTTATATTTCCTAATTTTCTAAATGCCATACTTATGCTTGTTATAATGTTCTAATCAATATTGTATTCAAGATATTGAATGAAGTGATTATTCAACATTGTGAAAGAATAATGGAATTTTCAATGAAGATTTTTGTGATGGAACATATGTTTTCATTTCATTTCATAGTAATTAATATATTTTGATGTATATATATGAAAGTTATTTTATTTTTCTTTCACATTGTAATTTTTATTGAATTATTCTTGCATAAAAACCTATAAAAATTTCATGATATGAATTTAATTTTCATTCATTCACCCATTAGAGTCGATTCCTTCATTTATCACATTATATTTACTTAAATTCATCCTTAATAAACTAATACTGATCACATTATATTGAAATTAAAATCCATGTTTATTACTCTTACTTCTTCCTTTGAAACCAATTATTTTTATATGAATTTCATTATGCTTGAGGATCACTATCCATGTAATCATGGGTGGCCCAATGATCGACAATTGATGTTTTGTTTGTATTTATTATAAAATACACATGAAAATGGGACATGATCACATATAAGATATATGAATCTTAATTTTTACATTTTCATGTTTGTGTTTACCCATGTATCTATAATTTATTTTGAATATGTTTTGAATATCCTATGTATTATTCTATGAATTTGTTATACATTAAGTTATTGTAATAAAAATATGAATATAAGTCAAGTTATATAATTTTATTTAAATTTTAACTATTATTATCTATTTTTGGATGGTTATTAAAGATAAATTTGTGTTATTGTTGATTTATATGGTATGGTTATTCAGAATCTAATTTGCATTATCACATTTTTTATTTATGGAAATTCAAAACATTTTTTTAATTATGGAAAAAACATTTAGTCATGCATTACAAAATTTCCAAAATGGATTTTTAATCCAACTAGTTTTCTAATTTTCTATGCATTTTAGTTATTTTTATGTTTTATCTAGAATTTTTTTCAGTAGGTTTTATGTATTATAATTTCATATTTCAATTTTAGTTTAATATTATATATTTATATACGTTGGTTTAATTGGAGTTCTATAATGATTTTAGTAGCTGTGTTAATCATCTAGTGAACCTAGAACAAGAAAAGGTTTCCACGAGTTTAAAATAGTGGATGAATCAATTCATTAAGTACCCATTTAGAAGTTTCAGCACTTTGAAAATTTAGCACTAGTTTTACTAGAAAATTTTATTCTAGATGACTCCCATTGATTCTATAATAATTTATCACGTGTCCTGCACATATTTTTTTATATTTCCAATCCAAACAGGTATGGATAAATATTTAAACGAAGTTATATTTATTATTTATCTTATTAATAAATTATTTTTGTGTTATATTTTTTGGTTTAATTACAAAAATCATGGATTTTTTATTTAATCAAGAATGATGGTGTAACTACTTTAGTTTAAGATATTTACAAGAGGGTCAGTGGAAACAAAACTTGTGCACTATATATCTTAAAGAAACTAGGCAGTGTGTATCTTCATGCGGAACCTGTTTCCATTCATTTTTCAGGATATTGTTTTCTCCATGATATAGATAATTGGTTTTTTAAAACATGTTATGGTTAAATTAAAACTACAATTACCTAAACAAATATTTTTTGTTTATACTTCTTTTTGAAAAATAAATATTTTTTTTGGTTTTTAATGGGTTGATGGAGGTATCGTGTCTGAGTCTCCATAGGTGGGTGCACACATTTTTTTATTTGTATTTATCCTTCCTTTACCTATTGTAATTATATTTGTAATTATTATTTAAATTTATATTATATATTATTTTTAAATTTAATAAAATTAAAGACTACCTAAGGTGGTCTCAAATGCTAACTTTTAAAAAAATTCATTTAGTGACTGTGTTAGGTGGTCACAAATGCTCATCAATGACCCAATATATTGTGACTATCAAAATTGGTCACATTTCAGTCTCCCAAACCATTTTATTACTGATTTTTTAAAATGTGAAAGGAATTTTTTATAATAGTAAGGATAGTATAATTCAGTATGCTAATGATCATGGGAGGGATATTGCTTGATGTTTGAATTTAATTTGTCCTCCAATATGATAGGTATGATATTTTGGCTCATGGTGAATTTGAATAAAAATGTGTAAACACATATATTTTCATTAAAAAACATACAACAAGTATGATTACATACATATATGTGATGATTTGGGCAATATTGACAATATGGATGTATTATACTTATGCTTGATGTTAGTGGATAAAAGTATGATGATAATTATTATAAAGACCTATCCCAGGGTTCCCTAGATTTCATATTAGACTTTCACTTATATCTAACAAGTTATCTAGTGGGAGAAAAATTTCTCTCATTTTCACCTCCTAGAGAACATAACAGATTTCAAGCCAAAATATAGCTTGACGCATCCATAAACTAGGCATTACGAACACAAAACTTTTAAATAAGACTGCGCATGAGTCTACATTAGATCCTGAAACCTCAATATAAGAATTAAAACCACTACATAGTTTCTATACACTCATATATATTTACATATATATTGAATAAATATAAAAATACATAAAAAGTAAATTTATCATTTGATCGAACCATATAAGATCCCTTTTCAACCACTCAATCCCTATAACTCTACAAGATTCCATGTGTAACACCCCACTTTTCTATTTTTAGATAAATTTTATTATATTAATATTTTATGAATGAAAATAGTGATATTTTTTAATTTTTTATAAAATTATAGCTGATTAATGCTTAGTGCATGATCCTAGTGACCATAAAAAATGATAGTAAAATGTTAGATTATAGAGGCAATGAGTTTTTCATTAATCATGCATGGCCTTGAAGACTAAGGCGATCAAAAAATTTCATACATAAATATTAAATCATTTTATATGAGTATTAAATACATATTATAATAATACATACCCAAAAACCATAAAGGATTAGTGTATTTGGATACTAGATACATAATCAACTTGTTTCATGAAAGATATTCAACATCTCCCACAATTGTTTTCTTACAAAGTACCCTTCTTAGACATATCCTATTTAAAACATTTCTTCATAACCTAGGGAAATGGAAACCTAAGAAAGGGTGAGATCATATGCTCAGTAAGGGTAAATATAAGATATATCAATAAATTATCATAAGTGAGAATAAGATAAACATATGGGTATGATAACATTATCATAACTTAAAAAAGTTATACATAATCAGTCAAAGATCATTAATCATGAGTCATGTAATAAGGATTTGTTATGACAAAAGTTGTAATTCATAAGAGTTTAGAACCATTAATAATCAATAAAAAGCCTTGTGAATATATAATAAGCATAATATATAAGTTTTTTTCATACATATAAGCATATAAAATTATTTCCTTAGTCAATGATCCCAACCAAGACTATTATAGTGGGAAATTCCCATAGTGTATTAGGTTAACTTCCTATTCTAACATTTCCTTAGTAAAGTCTCATTTAAAATACTATTATAGTATAAAGAGTCCTATACTATACTAGTTTCAATCATCATTTCATTTTATATTATCTCATGAGATATCATTCTTTACCCAATGTAATGTAAGGCTATATAATTTTAGGTCCACCCACTACATAATGAAAACCATAAATAAGTGTGTCATAAGATCATAAAAAAATTCGTCATTTAATCATATAATAACCCATGAAAATGAAATTTATTTTATAAAAATTTCATCATCATATAATCATAAGTCATCCAGAGAAAGAAAATTGATGGTATCCTTAAAACATTAATTATTTCATCGTAGCCTAATTGACCCATTGAAAGAATTTTTTTTCTTAAAAACATTCTTAAAACATCATCATTATAATCTATCCAAAGAAAGAAAATGGATGGTATAATTAGGAAATATCTTCAATGGAGTATAAGAAACATTTAAGGATGCTGAGATATTTGAAAACACCTTTAAAAGATAACTTTAACATTTATTTGAAATCATGGGAAAATATCATTTTTCTTTGGAATCTTAAAAAAATCTAGAATATTTTTAAAAAGGTGTTATTTTAAAATAATCATGAAATTTTTTAAATGAATCTTCAATGAAAATAATATCCATTAATATAGGAAAATACATTCATTTGATAAATGTTAAAATAAATATTCTTTCCACACTTTGGTAAAGAAAGTAAAAAAAACTCATACAAAAAACATAAAAAAGAATCATTTTTAAAACTCTGTAAAGAAAATAAGAGATGGTAGAAAAAGTAATTTAGAAATAATTTAGGGTTAAATAATAACTTTCATAAAATAATTTCAAAATATAGACATGAAAGATAAATATACCCAACCAAAAATAGAAATAAGGTCGACTTTTATTATAAACATTTTCTTGATCATTTTAAGTACCAAAGAGAGAAAAATTTAAAGAACATTAAAAACCTAGAAAAAATAGGAGGAAAAAATAGAATTGGTTTAAAATATAAGGATCATATAATTTCCCTCAATGGGAATTTAACGTATACAATCCCAAAAAATGATATTGTAACATAAATCCTTATCGCTTTGATAACTTTTGAATCATAAAAACCGTGAAAGAAATAACTTCAAATAGTAATTTAAATAGCATGAATATGAATACATTCATGATATAATATATCAAAGGTGTGGTATATAAACCATATAAACACAAATAATTTTATAACATGAAACATGTCTCAATGAAACATTGTTGAGATGAAGAACCCTTACCTAAAGTCTTGAATTTATTCGTACCCACTCTTAGACTAATATATAATAAATTAATATTTATTATAAATATATTAAATAGAAATATTCATATTTATATTAATATATATCATTCCACTATAATTTTCAATTACTCATCCATTAACAATTCTTCATTAAAATCATTATTCAGGTGAAAACTGGTCTGTTTTCCATGCATGTTTCAATTCGACAGTTCTGGTATTTTCACCATGGTCATGATTTAAAATTATATATAATATAAATAATTTAAGATATATAATATTTATTCTTTATATACAATTTTATAACCAGTCATATAGGGTGGTGATGAAAAATGGATTACATGACTTCGAGAAGATGGTAGTCTGTAAGTATGCACGAGTAATGTTTCCAATTTTCAATGGTTATAATAAAAGAAAGGTAAATGATAATTTTTATTTTAATAAAAATAATTATATCACATATATCATACATATTCATTAAATATATCATTATTACCATACATGTTAAGTGAAAATTAAAAACAAATCACATCACTTTGTGGAGGTGGTAATCCATATGTATGCATGAGAAAAATTATCATTTTACAATGGATGAGAGGATAAGAAGATAGATAATATTTTATATAATCATAAATATCTTATAAAAATCATATATATGTATATTAAATCCATCTATATAACTATTCATGAGATATAATGATGAAAAAATACATCTCTTCGTGGAGGAGGTAGTCTGCATGTATGCATGAGTGATGTTTTCATTTCCTATAGGATAGAAAAAGAGATGAAAAATTGGTGTACCATAAGAATAATAACATTTTCGTACATTGGGGATAATTTTTTATTATACCAGTATATTTATTATAGGTTTAAAGGAGGTAGAAGAATAAATACACATGAAAGAACTTGGTTAAGAGTTATACCTCTTCTTTGAAAAACCAATATTTTATTACAAATTAAGCCTTCTAGGTTAGCCTTTTAGTGAAAAAAATATATATAGGTCATGGTTAGTAAGTTTGGGAATGGATTTTTTTAGGTATTAATTAATATAAATGGCTTAATAAGTACGAGGAAGATAGGAAATTGGTGCTCTTTTATAAGTGAGGTGAGCGATACAATTGTAATTTTTCTTAACTTTTAAATATTATAAATGTATTAATCATGGAAAAGTGGAAAAAATTCAATAAAAATTTTAAGATAAGGTGATTAGAGTCAAAATAATCTCATATAATAAGAATTAATATGATATTTTGTAACCTTATCACTTAGTTTTATCCTTAATCAACCAGTTTTACCCTTTTATCGTGGTCACAATTTTTTACCATGGTTACTATTTATTGTGAGTAAAAATAAAGTTGATCATATATTTTTTTTAACATGATAATTAAAAATATCAAATCCATTTTTCTAGATTCAATTTATAAAAGTGGTAGAAATTAATTTTAATATAAGTTCAAAAAAAAACACAATAAAAAACCATTTTTAGAAAAATGTATTTTTAAGCATAAAAATTAACTTATACTAAAATTAAATAAAATGATGAGTAATATGAAATAAATTAGATAATGATTAAATAAAATAAAATTATTTTACTTTAAAAATAAATCCAAAATATAAAGAGTCTTTTAAATTACCAAATTTAAATAAAATAAATGACAGTTTTGCAAAAAATAGTATTTTTCACTATTCACTCAAAAATAAATCT
Source organism: Viscum album (assembly GCA_963277665.1). NCBI lineage: Eukaryota > Viridiplantae > Streptophyta > Magnoliopsida > Santalales > Viscaceae > Viscum > Viscum album. Next base: position 507,629,212 of record OY728142.1, on the reverse strand, counting down.
TTTTAGAAAAATACCAAAACTTAAATCAAAGATAATTTTTACATTTTGATTTCAAAAATTATTTTAGTTTTTTCAAATAAAATTCCTAAAAGTTGTAACATCCTGACTTAGAGTCCACTTAACTCGGGCCCCGTGTCAGTCAGTCACATGGCCTTAAGCGCGCCTCCCTGTATGCTGGAGGCTGCTACCTAGCAGTGAGGGTGTAAGGTGGTACAGACATCAGAGTGAAAAATGAATATAATAAATAAATATAAGCATAAGAATCATAATATTATATATGTAACAATAAAAACAAGATATAATAAAAAATCATGGAAGCATAAACAACCAAGCAACTATGATAATAATATGAAGCCCATAGGATAATTCATATACAATGATGTCATGGAATGTTGATGTAAAAAAATAAGAAACATGGTATAGGAATAAAAAATGTCACAAACTGGTTTAGAAGGTCATCCAACCTAACACCCAACCCAGCATGTGGCAAGGCCTGAAGGGCATTCCCAATCCCCACAGGCTAGAAACTAGTTCCTGGGCATTAAACATCACATTTGAGAATGATTTATCCCATAAGAAAAAACCATAACCAACTATAATAATAAATCATCACAACATTATCGATAACAATAATCAAAATCATTACATATATCACAAGTTAAGCAGTTTACATTTCAAATCAAAAACCAAAATACAAAAATAGGGTAGGGAAACCACTAGACAACCAAAAAATTCCATGTGTAATTCTGGTCAACACCCCATGACACCACCTCCAACACCTAAAAGAGAGGGACCACTAACAAATGGATCCACTATCACCCCCAAAAAACATCTTTCCTTTACCTAGGTCCAACATAACAGGGTCTATATACACCCGAGGGTGTATGTATGGTGTGAGACAATGCCTAGTAGGATATCACCCAAAGAGATTCCCTGACATAAAATAATAGGAAAAATCAACATGTAAGTTTTTAAAGAAAATTAAAAAAATAAAACATTTAAAGGAAACATGATTTTAAATTAAATGGGAAAGTAAATACATCAACAAGCCGAATGATAAGAATAACATCACATGAGAATAATAGGTAATCCCTAAGGAACTAGGGTTAGTGGTGTCCTAGGGTCATTTTACCTTGGTGATATGGATTAAAAACCACAACCCACAACATCCTCATGCACGATCCACTAGAGAGGATCCACATCCAAAGTTCTAGCGGTCTTCAATCATCATCAAATGTTTTGTTAGTGTTGTAGTGTCAATTCTATTAAGAGGAACTAGGCCTCAACCCTACCAATCCGCTTAGTGTACTAGACCCAGTCTACCCAATCTAGTCTAAAGGATTCTCTTTGTGCTCAATTCCATCTCCTATGTCATATGAACCACCACTTAACCATACACACACACCCACCAATATAAACACACATTAAATCAGCATTTTCCATAAGAAAAACCCATTTCAAATCTAAAAACACACCAAAAAACTTTGAAAACATCATTTACACCACCCAAACAATTTATAGAATTCATTTATAAAGAATAAAATGCATACTAAAATCATCCAATAATGTTAAAGCATCGAACCACCTACCTTTATCTTGGAAACTTCTAGAAACTGATGAAAACCATAATCACACCACAAGGAGACCCTAGGAAGAAAAAATCACAATATAACCATTAAGATATTACCCAAAGAAATAATTTCCAACCCAATTTAGGTCAACCAATCCACTGTATAATAGAGAACCTAAGAAAGAGGGAAGAAGAAACCAATAAGAAGGAAGAAATCAAGAGAGGAGGGACTTACTTGATGAATTATTGATGATACAAGGACAAATCACCCAAAAAAATGGAGCCCAAGGGAGGAGAGGAAGGGAGGGAGGCACACCTTAGGATGGAGGATCCAATGGGGGAGGAAATGGGTAGATTTGGGTTAAAATATAGGAATGAAAAAACCATAAATTGAATATTTTTAAAGTTCTGGGAAAGCTATATAGTTTGGATGAAAGGTCTTCTAGATTGTACGCCAACCATGTGGATACTCCATTAAAGGAGAAACTAGACCACATGGTTTCCTAGGGGACACACTCATGCAGTTGATCATGTGAATCAAATAGACCCACTAGTTTGGGTGCACTATTAGAACCCACACCCGTGCATAGGACATGCTCCTTGGATAGTGCCACTTTCTAGGGCATATAGTTTTCTCTAGGTTGGAGCACCATTTCTAATAACCATGCACACACCATGTACCACATTCTATTGGGTCCAAAACTATATTTTTTATCCAAAACTCTGGGTAAAATCTATGCAATAATAATAAGACAAAAATATAATAGAAAAATTCCACAAAATAAAAACACTATTGTAACAATTCTCCCCACCATGAAAACATTCCAACCTCAGAAATTCATTCCAAATTCTAATTAGAGAACAAAAATGGGTATTGATCCTAAACCTAATATTTATGCTCCCATGTTTCATGCTCATCATTATCATGATTCCAAGGAACCCAAACCAATGGTATGGATTTACTTATAAGAACTTTCTCTTGGTAATCCAAAATCTGCATTAGCTGATCGAACATAGAAAGATCAGGTTTTAGCTCCAACCCCTCCCAATTCAGTACATGTGATAGTTCCAGATTATACTTCTTAAATTTTTAGACATGGAACACATCATGAATTGAAATCAACTGGGATGACAAATATAACCAGTATACTACTATATCAACCCTCTTAGTAATCTCAAAAGGTCCGACATACCTTAGTGTCATCTTCCCTTACTTACCAAGATGACGATGACCCAAGCGAGGGGCCACTTTTAGAAACCCCCAATCACAAACCAATAATTACAAGTCCTGAAATCACTGAAAATAAGTCTTATGGTAGATCTAGACCGTCAACAACCACTACCTGATCAATCGGACTTTTTCATACCTCTCCTGCACAAAGATCAATCCCAATAATGAGGTCTCACCATCTCCTTCTAGCACAATTTTGACCACCAAAACCAACCATAAAGTGCCTAAAAGGGTTCCATTATTATCAAGGATTGGTAACTATTGTTATACGTAAAACTTTACCAATCCCATATTTTTATCCAATGATCCTCTAAAATCCAACACGTATTCCCAGAGAATGTCTTCAAAAATATGATTTCCCTCTTTGTCTGGCCATATGTTTGAGGGTGGTATGATGTACTCAAATTGATCTGGGATCCCATCAAATTATAAAGGCCATCCCAAAATTGATAAGTAAATATGGGGTCCTTATTTAAAATGATATCTGAAAGTGCACCATGAAGCCTCACAATCTCTTGAACATACAACCGACCCAATTCATTCACTTTAACTGAATCTTTGATCATATTGAAATGTTATGATTTGGTCATATGATCAATTACCACCCATAATGAATTCCTTCCCTAGGTTATGAAATGAAATCTAATAATTAAATACATGGAAACCTTTTCCCACTTTTAAGTAGGAATGGGTACTAGTTGAAGAAACCCTGAGGGCCTTTAGTGATCTCATTTAACCTGTTGACAGATTTAACACCTGGATAGGAAGTCAGTTATATCCTACCTCATACCAGGCCACTAAAAACAATGAATCACATCATAATACATCTTGGTGGTCATGATATGGACATACCACTGAGACTAGTGGTTATCCTACATCACCACCTTCCACAATGACAACAACACCACAAAGAGACCATTAGAGAAGAGAATCCCATATGAATACAAAGACCAATCGTTGGGCACCTCCCCACCATTTAGAAATCCCATAGAATGCTGGGAAAACACATCACTCAGATTTTATTTCTGAATCAGCTCCATTAAGGAGGGCGTCAGTTGAATATTGGCCAAGAACGCACCTCCACTATACTATTTGGTCTCTAGATTCATATAAGAGAAAATGTCCATCAAATTCCACTCATCACTGGACTCTTTTAGAGATTTCATTTAAATATTCGTACTTAAGTAATTTTCTACCACATTACCTTTTCCAAGGGTATACATGATATCAAAATTGAACCCCTAAAGGTACTCAACCCAATGGTGATGCCTCAAATTCAGGACTTTCTAGGAGAAAATATAGGCCAATATCTTATGATCGGAGTATAATACAAAATTCTCCCTAGAGAGGTAATGACACCATGTATTCAAGTCATGAATAAGAACTTCCAATTCCAAGCCATGGGTTGGGTAGTTATTTTTGTGTGTTAAAAGTTGAAAAGAATCATATGTCACTACATGCTCATCCTCCACAATACACACCCAAGAACCATACACGAAGAATCACAATAAACTACGTATCCCTTTCCAGATTCTGGAAAGATTAAGATTGGGGCTATGGTCAACCACCTCTTAGGCTCTTCAAAGGATGCCTGAAATTCTGGGATCTCCTCAAACATTACCCCTTTCAGGGTAAGCACAGTCATGGGTAAATCAAGTTGAGAGAAATCTCTAACAACCGGATGTAATACCCTTCTAGCCCCAAAAATATTATAATGTCAAAAACATTATTCAGATACTCCCATGACATCACAACTTTGATATTATTAGGTCCACCAAAACCCCACTTTCTGAAATCACATGGCCTGGAAACTTCAACTCCCTATTCTTGAAGGTACAGTTGGAGAACTTGTCATATAGGTGATGATCTCAAAGAGTTCCCAATATAGCCCTCAAATTACATTCATGCCCCTCTTCAGTCCCTAAAATAGATCGGGATGTCATCCAAAAACACCACGATGAATGAGTTGTGGTACTAATGGAACACCCTATTCATGAGATCCATGAAAAATATTAGATATTTTTTCAACCTGAATGGCATGAACAAATACTCAACATTTTCATACCATATTTGAAAGTCTATTTTCATGGAATCCACCTATTTAACTCTGAACTGATGGTATCCAAAACACAAGTCGATCTTGGAGAACCACTTTTCCCCCTTGATATGATCAAAGAGGTCATCAATATGGGTAAAGGGGTATTTTTTCTTGATTGTTACCTTATTCAGCATTTGGTAATCGATGCACAACCGAAGAGATCCATCAACCTTATTAGAAAATAGAACTAGGGTGGACCAAGGTGAGATGATTAGGATAATGAATCCTTTGGATTTCAAAATCACCCAACTATATCTTTAATTTCCTCAACTCGATGGGGGGACATATGGTATGAGGGAAGAGATATTGGCTATGTCCCTATCTCTAAATCAATGGTGAACTCTGTATCCCACTCTAGTGGTAGTCCTAATAAATCATCCAAAAAAACCTATGGGAACTCATCCACCACAAGAGGTAATCCACCCTTAGGACTACTACTATCATTCTAGAATACAAGAAATGATATCTAAAAAACATGACTGCCCAATTTTGTAAGTGGAGGTATAGAACATCCTGACCGAGGGTCCCATTCACCATGGAATACCTAAGAGATTTTATTAGGTGCCACAAAACTCACTCACCAATTATAACAGTTGATGTGAGCCTGAAAATGAACCATCCAATACATAATAAGAATCACATCTAAGAGGTCCATTTCTAGAACCAAGAAGTCCTACTCCATATCAACACCAACAATAGTGAGAGAATAATATGGACATCTGAAACCATGATCTCTCTTCTTAACAAGTGGCATGACCAAATCCATCACATATGACACGAGATCAATTGGAAATTTTAAAAAATCCATAAGTTGGGTATAAATAAAGTAATTATAATCACCCATGTCAAATAGAACAATAACTATAGATTACGCAATAAGAATTGTACCTTGAACCATTGTAGGTCCTGTATCTGACTCCATTGGTGCTTGATCCATAGCATGAACATGGATCACATCTTCTTGGAACTTAGACAGTTTTCTAACCTATGACTTTACCTTAAGCTAACTCTATCCAGAAGTAGATCCAACCCTTCTACCATGGCCTCCAAACTGATATCCCACTTTCTAGGATGGTTCTGACTGGGATGTCATCCCCATGAAACTATAGAACATGCACCACCCTAATATGGACATGTAGCTCTACAAAACTGCTATAGTGGTCCCATATGTTCACACCTATAGCAAGGTATAGGTGGGTATGGGCATGATGAAAGAACATTCCCCAACTTCCTACACTAATGTCATATATTTTATCTAACATATGAAGTCACAAAAAAAAGAGGTCAGGAAAAATGGCATGATCTTCCACCTCCCCACTTTTCCTAATCATATCGATTCCTCTTCTTTTCATATAAACTACCACCACCCTGGACCACTTCTAAATCTACCCCATAAAATCCAAACTTTTTGGCACATTCTATCTCAACCATCAATATATAATCAAAAACCAAAACATACGTCTTCAACTTGAAAAGGAAGTTATGGGATTAGATATCTAGCTGCAACCCCATTTCAAACCACCGAGCCTTTAGCTGATCATTATAAACTATCCCAGGAATGAAATAGACTAATTTGACAAAGTAGTTAGCATATTCCAACATGGTTTGATCCCCCTGGTGGAGATTTTGAAACTCATGGGTCTTGGTGAAGGCCAAGGGATCAGGGAAATACTTCTAATTTAAGGCATCCTTGAATTCCTTCCAACCCATCTACTCGTGCTTCCCATCCTAATCCACAGAGTCCCACCACCTCTGACTAGGAAATTCAAACAAGAATGAAGTTAACTTCACCTTAACAGCCTTAGGAGTTTCAAGAAACCCAAACATCTTTCCAATCTTCTTAATCTATTCCTCAGCTTCCTAGGGGTTTGTGATACCCTTGAACGTAAGAGGCTTGTTCTTAATAAAATCCTGAGAATTTTCCATTATTAAACCTAGTTAAGCTTCCCTAAAATGGGTAGGTATTTAGCCCTCTCAATAAACCAATTCCTAGATATCTCAAACCATTGTTTCCACTAGCCTTTGATCAACTTGTGAGGGATATCTCTCTCCATCCTCTTCTTATAATTTCACAAGAAGTCTCTGGGGATAAATATTTCTATATCATTTAAAAAACCAAGGAAACCATCAACAAAATATATAGAAAATTTCATCAATAAAAACTTTAAAACAAACTTATTAATCAAAACCAAAACCATAATAATCATACTAATGAGTCTGACCAATCCACCCCCCAATCGATGTACATGCATAGTTTGCAGCCTGTACATCTCACCCGGACGAGGAAATCAAACCAAGTCCCCAAAATCCCATGGATATCTAAGTACTATAATGAGGTGTGTTTTAAATAGACCCCACTCAAAACCAGTAACTCAATCCCCGACTTTCCTAACTCTTATCTATCTAGACTCCCAATTTTCTTAACCCAAATAAAGCGGTAATCCAACTCTGATACCATTTTGTTGTGAAAAAGTCAAGAATTCCTTCCAAATCAACACCCAACTGAGACTATGGAAATGTCTGAAGTACATTCCTGATCCGCATGGACTGGAAACTAGTGAATGGACATTAAACATCACATTTGTGAAGGATTTCACCCATAAGAAACAACCATAGATGTCCATAAGAATAAATCATCAGAACATGATCAATAACCATAATCAAAAGCATTACATCTATCAAAACATAAGAAGTTTACATTTTTAATCAAAAACCAAAATACCAAAATAGGTTGGGGAAACCACTAGACAATCAAATAACTCCATGTGTAATGTGGGTCATCACCCAATTCCACCACCACAAACACCTACAAGAGAGGATCCACTACCAACCGGATCCACCATCACCCCATGGAACATCTTGCATTTATTTAGGTCAAAAATAACAAGGTCTACATACAAAAAAGTGTGTATATAGGTTGTGATCCAATTCCTTATAGGATATACCCCAAAGAGATTCCATGACTTAACATAATAGGATAAATCAACATGAAATTTTTAAAATAAAAGAAAAGAAATTAAAAAATTTAAAGGAAATATTATTTGAAATTAAATGGGGAAGTAAATATGTAAACAATAACAATGATAAGTATAAAATAACATGAGAACCACATGTAATCTATAAAGAACTAGGGTTAGTGGGGTCATAGGATCCTCATACCTCGGGGATATGGCTTAAAAACCACAAACCTCAGCATCCTCATGCATGATCCACTAGAGAGGAGTCACATAAAAAGTTCTAGTGGTCTCCGATCAACATCAAATGTTTAGTTAGTGTTGTATAATCAATCCTTATAGGGGTAATCATGCCTCATGACTACATATTATCCTATCATACTAGACCTAGTCTACCTAACCTATTCACTCAGGACCCCCTTTGTTCTCAATTCCATCCCTTATGTCATATGAACCACCACTTACATATACACACCCACCCAACAATATAAACACACATGAAACCACCCTTTTTAATAGGAAAAACATTTTTTAATCCAAACACTGTCCACAAAACTTTGAAAACATCATTAAAAACACCCACACAATTCATAGAAAACATTTAGAAAGCATAGAAAGCATACTAAAATCATCCAATAATGTTAAAGCATGGAACCACCTACCAATAGATTGGAAACTACTAGAAACTGATGGAAAACCAGAATCAAACCACAAGAAGACCCTAGGGATGTAAAGGAATAACATAAACATTAAGATATTACCCAAAGACAAAATATACAACCCACTTTATGGTAACCAACCCACTAGAGAAGAGAGGACTCAAGAAAGAGGGAAGAAGAAACCAAGAAGGAAGAAATCAAGAGTGGAGGGATTTAAATGATGAGTTATTGAAGATCCAAGGATATATTACCCAAAAAAATAGATCCCAATTGAGTAAAATAAGGGAGGTAGGTGATTTTAGGGGTGTAGGATCAAATGGTGGATGAAATGGGTGGATTTTGTTTAAAAATAGGGAAGAGAAAAACTAGAAATTAAATATTTTTAATGTTTTGGGCATGAAGCATGGTTTGACTACATGATCTACTAGATCATGTGACAACCATAATGATCCTCCATTAAAGGAGAAAATAGGCTGAATGGTTTCCTAGGGGAGGGCACATGACCGTGCAGTCGATCATGTGCCTCAAACAGACCCACTTTTCTGGGTGTATGGTTCGCCCGCATGCCCGTGTGTGGGCTATGTGTTGTGGATAGTTCCACTGTCTTAGGTGCATGGTTTTCTATGAATTAGTTCATGGTTTCTACAAACCATAAAAAATCATGCACCACCCAATATTAGGTCCAAACCTACATTTTCATCCAAAACTCTAGGAAAATATATGCACTAAAAATAGGACCAAAATATAAGAGAAAAATACCTCAAAATAAAAATGCATATGCAACATACAACATTCTAAACAAAAAAGGTTAAAAGAATGATTTTATAGAATCATGTGCATGTTCTTGGTCCTATGCTCCTAGGATCCAAGATAAAAAGGAAATAGATCAGACATCTATAGTAGGGCACTTGCCCTTATCCATACCTGCAGACACGAGGACTACTCAGGTACAAATGACGGCCTGAGTAGGGTGTGAGATATATTCTATAGGCAACCTCCAATAGTGTCTAGAAATAATCCAACTAGTGTACATAATATATTAATGTATATGTAAAATGAATAATAAACCATGTTGAATAAATAAATACTAGTTGGGTCAGGTTCCAATAGGACACCTGGCTGACTCTACCTTCTTCAACAAAGATGATATAAGTCTGATCGATAATAATATATATAGTAATAATATATATATTAATAATATATATAGAAATAATATATATATAATATGTATTCATGTATATGAACACTATACGTGAGGATGTTTAGAGCCATATACATGGATACTAGATGCTAGCTAGACCCGAGGCATAACTTAGGTGGCCATAACTAGTCTAATGAGCCAATGGATCTAGAAAAGTTTACAATCCCATAATATCATATGAATGAGAGAAATTTTTCCAATCACTTGAGATGGTGGGGTGAGTCATCATGCCCAACACCTAAAGAAAGGGAATGTGGAGCGTCATTCCCATCTTTCAGATAAAAGTATAATGGTGTGATACATCATGCCCAATACCTGATTTAAGGGAGTGTGAAATGTCACTCTCAACAAGTACTTTAACCACCGTTCAAAAAAAAATCTATAGGGTCTAATAATAACAATAACGGGGGAGTACTTATTAATAATTATAATCACTTAACACAATTAACCAAGGGTTCAAAATTTATAATTCACACTTATAAATATATAGAACATGTGGTGTGGCCTCATCACCACTATCAACTAATTTAATTTAGTCATTCAATTTACAAGGCAAGGAAAATCCATTTCAGAGTTAATATGAATCACTTAGTGAGTGTTTGGGGCTATTATCATTTATATCAAGGTGAAAATTAACTTATCACACCCAAAGGGATGTCAATGAATGAGGTCAACATCCTCTATTCACTTAGTAAGGGTCTATGAGAGTAAACAACATGATTGAATTTATTTAGAAAGGAATAAAACACCTAAGGGAAATACATGGAGATGTCCTATGCATAGAAAAATGAAAAACTATGAAAATATCATGAATTTTAGGGAAAAATTTCAAACCACCTACCTTAGGTTTGTATATAACCACTCATCAGATACCATCCTTTGATTTGAAGGAGAACGGAAGAAATCACCAAAATAGTCAAATACCCTAAAAATAGGGAAAATGAGATCCCACCAAAATATTTTAAGATATGGGAAGATAAACAATGAAAGAAATAAAGGAGATTAAGGATATTACCATTATGGATCCAATGCTTCTGATGCGATGCAATCATAGTCTATATGGGAGAGTTACCACAATCCATAACCAAGGAGGAGGGAGAGCTTCACAAGTGGAGAGGGGTGTTTCACATTTATTGGAGGAGGAAGAAAATTGCGGGAAGGATTTAAAACATTTAATGGTAAAAAACATAAAATCACTCCTTAAAATGTGGTTGTACTGTTGGCCAAACCATACGCTACCCACTTCCCTTGAACCTCACTCACATGGGCTAGGCACACAGTTTGTCTAACCATGCACAAGCCATGTGAAAAGACTATGTCACAAACCTATGCAATCCCACATGAGAATGAACCCCAAATCACATGGTTGAAGACAAACTGCATGGCCTCCTACTGTACACATATTCCCCACACAATTAATTCACACGGTTAGCACTAACTGTGCGCTAACTATGCAACCCACTCTATTTGTCCAATTTTTGGAACTCTAGGCTTTGAACAAGACCCAAATGATCCTAAAACATTCCTTAGGATATAAGTTACATTTACCAAGATAAAAAAAGGATATAAACTGAAAAGACAATGATATACACCTTTGAGTAAAAATATAGTCATTTTTAAACTCTCTTACTTAAAGAAAATCATCCTCAAGTTGTCCTTCTAAGGTTAAAGAGAGATCATTTGAGAAAATATCTAGAAATTCGGTATGTACATCATATTCTTGCTCCCAGGTCTCATTCTATACTCTACCATGAAACCATATCACCCGTACTGAAGGAAATGACCCACCTCAGAGAGTCTTTACACCTCAATCCACAATACGCACTAGGTACTCCTCAAAGAAAGAATCCACATCTAACTCAACCTCATCAGATTATAAAACATACAATGAGTCTAGATAATACTGGTGAATCTTAGATACACAAAAGACATCATGAATATTGGTATCTATAAGAAAGTGCCAATCGGTAAGCCATTGGTACTATTCATTCCAAAAACCTCAAAGGGTTCAGCGAATTGAGGAAAAATATTACACTACCTTATAATCCATTGTTGGCCCAACTTGGGAGAAAAACACACAAAAATTGAGTCCTTGAACTCAAAATCAAGAGGTATCCAACACCGATTGGCATATGAAAGCTGCTTGGACTGAGCTGTCAACATGGGATTTATGATCAACTGGACCTAATATGAACTCTCTTGAATGATATATGGTCTATGAAAATCTTCCTCCCCTACCTCTAAATAGTACAAAGGTGATTGACATAGCCTACTATATAAGGCCCTGTAGGGATCCATATGAATGGAATCCTAGAAACATTTTTTATAATAGAACTCAACTAGGGGTATGTGTTTCTCCCAAGAACCCCTGAATTCAAGGACACATGCACATAACATGTCCTATAACACCTGAATCTTATGCTCTTTCTTCCAGTCAGTTTGAGGGTGAAAGGTCATGCTCAAAAGAACCTGTGTACCCAAGGCCTTATGTAACCCCTTAAAAAATAGATATGTGAAACAATAATCATTATTAGATATGATAGAATTATGAGCTCCATGAATATGTACAACCTCCCTAGATAATCTAATGATAATTTCTCTTGAATAGGTAAGAAGTGTGCAACCTTTATTAACTGATCAATGACTACCCACACTATATCATTTTCATGTGGTGATCTAGGTAAACCTATCATAAAATCCATAGAGACATCACCCCATTTCCACTCAGTAATGAATAATGACTGTAAATGTTCTACTGGTCACTAATGTTCTGTATTCACCTACTGAGAGGTGGATCCCTGAGTGATAAAGCTAGATATCTCTTATTTTGTAGTATTCCACCAATATTGGAGACATAATTCTTGATACATCTTGGTGACATGGAGAAGTACCATCCAAAATGTGGCATGAAATTCCCACATCAACTCCTCTTGGATGTCTTCTGAGACCCAAACATGCCCTTAAAAGCATAAAGTATCATCCTCATCCATGGTCCAATTAGAAGATGAATAATAATCTTAGATACTCTCCCTCATGACTAGGCCCCTAAGATCTGAGAGTTTCCTCATTATCATCCATTTAATAAGGGTAGAGGTCACTAATGAAGCTAATAGGATAGTCTACCCATGGTCATCTTAATCCTCAATGTGTATATATGAAAATAAGGCTATGAACTGCTACTCACCACTGGCCTCATGAACCTCCTATGTTTGAGTCTTCCATCTTAGAACATTAGATACAACATTTCCTTTCCCATACATATAAGCAATATCAAAATCAAACAATTGTAGGTACTCAACCCATCTACACTGCTTGTGATTTAGATCATGCTATGTAAAGATGTACATGTGGATTTTTTGATTCACGAATACAAAAAAATGCTCCCTAAAAAAATAATGTATCAAAAAATATAGAACATTAACAAAAAAAACTAGCTCAAGGTCATGAGTCAGGTATTTCCACTCATTAGGTCACAAATGATGAGACACATATGCTATGACTCTCACATCCTACATCAAAAATACCCCTAGTCTGATACCTAATGAATCATAGTAAACAATATATATTTTAACTAGATCCAATAGAATCAGGATAAAAATTAAATTCAATCATCATTTCAACTCCTAAAAGTCTCTTTCATAAGTTTCTGACCATATGAATTTCACAGCCTTCTTATTCAGACCAGTAAAAGGAACTTTTAGGCATGAGGAATCCTGGATAAAGAGTATTTAATACCTGGATATCCCTAATAAATTATTTATATAAAATATTTTCTTGGGTTTCTCCTAGGAAACTATAGATCTAACTTTATCTAGGTCTACTGATACTTCTGTTTCCGATATGATATGACCCAGGATGTGGAATTTTTCGATCTAAATGTGGAATTTGGTGAGATTTTCATAAAGATGGTGCTATCTCAGTGTATTCAATGTGATATCAAGATGTTTTTCATGGTTGTGTTGAGATTGAGAATACACTAAGATGTTATCCACAAATGATACCACGACTAAATATAAGTACAGTTGGAAAACATGATTAATCAAATGCATAAAAATAGCAGGCACATTTGTGAGACCGAACGAAATTACCAGGTACTTGTAAAGTCCATACCTACTCTAGAAAGTTGTGTATGGTACATCTAAATACCTAACACACCCCTGATGATATACCAACCTCAAATAAATCTTCTAAAACACTATCTTACCTTAGATATGATCAAAGAGTTCATCTATTAGAGGTAATGGATATCAATTCTTTACCATAAACTGGTTCAACTGTTAGTAATCCATATAGAGCCTAAGGGTACCATCTATATTCTTAGTAAATAGGACAGGTCAACCCCAATAAGAAGTGTTGGGTAATATAAAACCATTGAAATCCATGTATTGAAACTATTTATTAAGCTCCATAATCTCTATAGGTTTCATCCTATAAGGAGGAATGAACACTGGTTACACTACTAATACTAGCTCAATGGTGAATTCTACCTCTCTCACTAAAGGTATCCTAGAAAATTATCAAGGAAAATGTACCTAAAACAAACCACCATATGAGGGAAATTAGCAGTAAAAATTCCATAATCATCTAAGAATATATTGGCCATCCGAGCTATCACTCTTCCCAACCCCTAATGCTTAGGTCTTGCTCGAGATGCATGGACATCCCATTAAACCTTATGGATATGTCTACCACCCTCTGGTGATTTAAACGTCACCCTCTGATGATAGAAATCAATATGAATTTAATAGGGAACTAACCGGTCTGTCCTAATAATTACATCAAACCCTGCCATGTCAGGGATGAAAATATTTCATATAAAGAGATATATGCCTATCTCATGGGGACAATCCTTACATTGGAGAACACTCTAGGATTGGATACCCAATGAGGTATTTAGTGCCATCAAACTAAAAAAGTAATCAATTTCAAGGTCCAGACTCTCCATAATTTCCAAAGATATAAAATAGTGTGACACACCTATGTCAAATAAGGCATACAATACAGTAGACTTTATGAGAACAGTACCTTGAATAATAGGATGTTTAGTGCTCTACTCCTTCGACATAGCCTGTACTACATGTAATTGGATTATACTTCAACCCTGAGTCACAACTTGACTGCCTTGATCAGGCCCTCTCTATTGGAACTACATTTCCTGAGTCTGATTATGTCTATCTCGACTATGACTTTGGACTATGAATCTAGTGGTATTCCAGCTACTAGCCTGGAAAGATACTACTAGACTCACTCCGGAACCTGGGGTAGGTGTAGATCTCCTATTTATAAGCAACGATAGAAAATTATTACAGAATTATTAGATATTCCCCATCCCTCCGCAACATCTACATTCCATAGAATCTCGCATACACTGAGGTTTTGTGTGACCTGGTTTCTCACATTAGTGAAAAATAAAAAATCTATCAATATAAGTTGTCTGACTGCTAATACCTTCATAATAAACCTCTAAAAACTTATTTCTACCATTATAAGAACCATTAGAAGGTTGGGGTGCTGAACCACCCAGTCCCCACCATTGAATTCCCTCAGATTCCTATTAATAATAAGGGCTTGATTGACTATCTCAGAAATATTCATTAGTTGAAATACATTGACCTGAAACTGGATAGTGTATACCAGCCTATCCTCAAATCATATCTTAGTCATGATATCTTCACTAGATAAATTCAGTATAAATAGATACAACTTATTAAAGTGAGAAGAATACTCTATGACAGAAATGGATCCCTACGACAAGTTCATAAACTCTCTATCGCAATAAAATCTTAAAGTATTTGTAAAGAAGTAGTCAGAGAAGGAAGTCTGGAAGATTGTCTTGATCATTCCTCGATATTGGTCTTCCTTGGTAATGAAATCCCATAATATCTTGGATGTTTCATGTAGCTTATAGGTAGTAAGTTTGAACCTTCACTCTAGAAGCATCTCCAGATGCTCAAATGCATAAATAATAGCCTCTATCCAGGACTGAGTAGCATATGATCTGCCATCCTACAAAAAGGTGAGAGGATGCTGCTACTGGAACTCCCAAGATAGATTTTCCATAGTCTAGGTAGGTTGAGTAACACCTTGAATATTCTACATCATAAAAATAAATCCATCTCAAAATTGGGTGTCGGTTCTCATACCTGGAATAACAGGAGGTGCAATAAGTGGCACTGTAGGAGGTATCACAAGCGGCTTAGGGCCCACCACCTATAGTTCATGGTCACCACCGCCTTCCTAGCATATGATTCGTGGCTATTATGGTGGAATGATTCTACAATACCAAATTCATGCCTCATAAGATAATTTATAAGTTTAAAAGATTATAGATTAATTAGGAAAAGTACACAACCTTCCTATGAAAATATCACACCTCTCTACCTGTACCTAAATCTGGGTCTAGGTGGTTGAAAAAACCATAACAAGCCATAAGAATTTAAGAAGAACTCCAAAATACCCACTACTAAGGCTGATTTTGGGTCTAGGTCCCATATCACACAATAGGGGTTCCGATATATGGAGTTTCAATTGCAAGGTATAGAGAAAAACACTCTTTACTTTGCAATTGGAATCCCATTGAGAGGTAAAATTTTTATTTAATAGTTTAAATTTGATTGAGTTTATTCACTTTTATATAAATATATAGATATATATCATCGTCTAGTTAGATTCATCGCCATTTCCAATTTATAAAAGTCACTCTCTTTATAAATTACAATTAACACGTCATTTAAATAAAACCTAACCTTTACATATGGTATTAGGATGTAACAAGTAATAAGAAATGATTTAATTACATGAATCACTTCCAAGATTTATATAATTACTTAATTTATAAATCACCTTATTAATTCAAGTAATCCAATCAACTAATACTGTTTTGGTCTTTGGAACTCGTCGGTCCATAACCCACAACATGGCATAATTGGCTAATTAAGGTGTCATCACCAATATATGTGGGGAAATTCCATTTAGATTGATGTAGGAATTTTAATTAATCAAATTCTATTTTTATTATATTAAGTGTTGAAAAATTTCAATATAAAATAATCAAGAAACTTAAACTATATGAATTAGTAAATGAATGTAGAAAATAGAAATTGGTATGGAAAAATACATGGAGTATTACTCCTAAAGTTCCTATAATGATGCATGAGATGCTAATTCCTCGACTCACCAAGACAAGTAATGAAGTATGTATCAACAACATCAATCATAATAATTTCAAAAATCATGTGCATAACCCAATGGTGAAATCAGATCAACTGTAACAGGTGTAATACAATAATAGTAATAGCCCATCCTAGGTAATTTCAGTTTCCCCTATTTGTGGGTGATCTACTCCTAGTAAAACACTCATTACCAAAATTCATTTCAGCCTATTATCCTTTCTAATACCCAAATAGTAATATAAAAGAAAAAAATGCTCTATTACCACTTTGTAATGTCTTGACATGAAGTTAACTTAATTCAAGCCCTAAGTTGGTCGGTCACCAGGCCTCAAGCGCTCCTCCCCGTATGCCAGAGGCTACTGACTATTAGTGAGAGTGTAAGGTGGTACATTGGGGTGAATATACCTTCATATTAGAGTGACACAATAGATATAATAAATAAAAATAAGTATCATAAGTATAATATAACAAATGGGATAGTGGAAACATGATATAATAAACGAATTTGGAAGTGTAAACAACCATGAAACTATGATAATAATAAAAATACCATAGCCCAATTCATATATAATGATGTCATGGAATGCTGATATACAAAAAGGGGAAACAGGGGACATAAATATACAACATTCTGTACAAAATAAAAATGTCCAAAGACTGCTCCAATAGCATCATGAACTTATTCTCAGTCTTATTCTCCCATGATATATGCTAAAGATAAAATAGATCAAACATCTATAGTAGGGTGTTTACCATTATCTATAACTTTTTACATGAGGTCTACCAAGGTACCAAAGGTGGCCCGAGTAGGGTGTGAGATAAACTCAGTTGGAAACCACTAATGGTGTTTAGAAATAATCCATCCAATGTACATAGCTTAGTAGTGTACAAGTAAAATGAATAATAAACCAAGCTGAATAAATAAAGATTATTCATATTAGGTTCTAGTAGGACACATGACCAACTCTACCTACTTTGAAATAAGCCAGTATGAATCTGATCAGTAACCATATATATAGTAACCAAACATATATATAATATGTATACATGTATATTTATACTATATGTGAGGATGTTTAGATCCACATACATGGATACTAGGTTCTAGATGGACCCGAGGCATTACTCATGCGTTCATAACTAGTCTATGGATCTGATATATCTGGAAAAGGTTACAAGCCCATAATAAAAAATTGAATGTAAAAAATCTTTCCCATCACTCTAGGTGGTGAGGTGATTCATCATTCCCAACACCCAAATAAAGGGAACATATATCATCATTCTCATCATCTAGATAAAAGTATAACAATGTGAGACATCATGAAGAACACCTAATATAAAGAAGCATAAAACTTTATACTCAACAAGTCCCTTAACCATTATTCAACAACTAATATCTGTGGTCTAATAATTATAATAATAATTAGGGAGTACCTATTGAGCACTATTATCATTTATAACAATATTCTAAGGGTGAAAAAATTCTAATTCATACTTATAAATATATAGAACATGTGACGTGGCCTTGACACCCACTCTGATACAATTTAATTTATTCATTCAATTTACTAGGTAAGTAAAATCCATTTCATAATTAAGTAAAACCAATTAGGGGGTGTTCATAATTATTATCATTTATATTAAGTCAACAATTAACTTAGAACAACCAAAGGGGTGGTAATTAATGAGGTAAATATCCCATATTCACTTAGTAAGGGTTTATGGGTGTATAAAAACATGCTTGAATTTATTTAAAAATTAAGAACACACTTAAGGGAAACATGAAAAAATGGTATGTGTGTAATAAAATGGATAATCTATGAAAACATCATGAATTTTAAGGGAAAATACTATAATACCTACCTTAGGTCTATAGAAAACCACTCGTTAGATACGGGCCTTTGATTTGAAGAAGAACATAGGAAATCTCAAAAAATAGACAAATAACATGAAAATATGGAAAATGATATCCCAAAAAAATAGAATAAGATATGGGAATATAAATGATAAAAGGAATAAATAGGATTAAGAAGATTACCATTGCAGATCCAATGCTTCCAACGATGATGCAATCAGAGTATGTATGGGAGAGCTACCACAATACCTATCAAAGGAGGGAGAACATTACGAGAGGAGAGGTGTGCTACACATATACTAGAGGAGGAGGAAAAATATTGGTTGGATTTAAAAAATTTCAGGGGGAAAAAGTAAAACAACCCCTTAAAATGGGGTCGCACAGTTGGACAAACCGTTCTCCAACAATGCACTCCCCACTGCCCTAAAACCTCACTCACATGGGTTAGGTGCACAGTTTGTCTAACCATGTGAAAGTTGTGAAAAAAAAGACTCTATCCAAAACCTCTATAATCGTTCACAATCACACACTTTAGATCATATAGATTCATACAATCCATATGGACTCCTATTGTACACATGTTCCCCACATGGTTAAGTTGCACATTTATCACTAACTGTGCGCTAACCATGCATCCCACTATGTTTATCCAATTTTTGGAAATATGGGATCCAAACAAGCCCCAAATGATCCCAAAACATTCCTTAGGCCATATGGAATTTTGAAAATTATAAAACAATGTATCTAATCCAAAAAAGAGTCAATTTTTTTTAAAAGCCGAGTCATTACAAAAGTGGAGAAATTAATTATAATATCTACAAAAAAATGCAATAAAAACCATTTTTGAAACATAAAATGACTTTATTATCATTCTGCGATTAATAAACACAATTAAATAATTTTTTTTTTCATTTTAATGGATATAATCTACTCATTTAATTATAATCATTTATCAATATTGATTAATTTATTCTATTAATATACTAATATACTTCACTCATAAAAACTATTCTATGAAAAATATATCTTTTACCTTTAAAATATTATGTATTAATTTCTAATCAATTGATAATGAATGTATGAATGATTATTAATTTTATGAAGGAAAAAATTTCTATATATATTTCAATAGTATAATGTGGTTTTTCTAAGCTCAAGTATGTGTATAAAGAAAGCTATCAAACACTTTAATTAAAAAAAAGAAAAATATATTCTAAAATATTTAGGTGTTATATTATACCCACCTTATAAGTATTTTTCACTAAAAATTATGTTACTCTAATATAAACAAATAAGGATACTTCTGTCTTATCATATCCTTAGGTTTCCATATATCTTCCTCAAATTTGTGGTTTCATCACAAAACTTTGGCCATGTGTGTGGTATTATTCCACAATAGTTTTTATCTTTGATCAATAATATCCATCATTTGTTCATCATAAGAAAGATAATGATCTAATAGTACAACCTTTGAGTTTATTACATGTGAGGGATCATGTATTTACTTCCTCAAAAGAGACAAGTGTAACACATTATGAACTGACGAGAGATTCAATGGAAGCTCAAAGTGACGAGAAACCATCCTGATATGATCAGATTTTTTGAAAGGGTTGATATATATGGGGATAAAATTTATAATATTTATAAAACTCCTAACCTTATTATATGGATATATCCATAGGAATATATTATTATAAAATTAAAACTCTAGATATCATTGAAAATTGTTAGCTTAACTATTCTATCAGCTCTAAGATGCATTGAGGTATTTCTGCATGGATCTAACCTTATATAACATTTACTTAGATAACTTTAGTACGAATAGAATTAATTCTCTAAATAATCTGAGGAAATTGGATTTAGACACTTACTACCATAGAGGGATTTATAAGGTTCTATCTGAATTCTCAAGTGAAATTTATTGTTATAAAAAAATTTGATTAGAGGAAGGTGTTGATCCCAACCAACTTTGAAATCCATAGAACAAGCTCTCAACATATCTTCTAGGATTTTAATGTTCCTATCAAAATGACCATATGTATGAGGAATATATGTAATGCTAAATCTCAACCACATATTCAAATATTACTAAATACTTCTCTATAACTTCAAGGTAAACCTGAGATATCAATCAGATATAATAGAATATTATACATAATGGAACCTTACCACTTCCTTTATGTATATCCTGGAAAGTTGATCAAGAGAAAAATATTATCTGATAAAAATGAAATGCACCAACTTCATCAAATGATCAACTTGAACCCTAATATAATTATTTCCTTTAGATATTTTCGGGTGTCTAATGATGAAAACCATGGCGATGTTTTTCCATTTCCATTCATGTATGGGTAATGGTTGTAACATACCCTTAGAACTCCATCTATCAACCAAAACTTATCGAAATAATAAGAATCAAGATACATACTCTAAAATATCTCTTTTCATGTTATACCACTATAAATTATCTTTGAGATATCTATACACCACCTTTCTCATGAACCAACCCGGGTTGACCCTGAACCGGTCACCCGATCCAGTCCGCGACATAGCCCGAGAGGCATTCCCGATCCTCCCGGGATGGCGAAAAGCACCAGGGCATTAACAGAGGTTGTGGGAACGATTTTGCCCAATATAAATAAATAAAGCAGTAGAAACAATACAGAGCAGTGCAAGAAAAATAAACCAAATAAAATTACTAAATAGGAACAGAATAAAAATAAAACTAACCAAACACGACATCCGAACTAACTCCATGCAACCTTGTGGGTCACTCTCCAACTCAACGATCAAGCATTTCCCAAGGTGAGCGCACTCAAGATGTAGCCTGAACAAACACTAAAAACAGAAAATAACTATAGGTGTGAGTATTAAAACTTAGTAGGCTAGCACGATATCTATTCCCAATGAACTACCTTTAAAATAAAAGAAACATCATTTCAAGTTTTAACTACAATTTATAAAAGTAGGATTTTCTAAATGCTACTCAAAAACAAAGTACGAGTCATTGCCCTTATTCATTTCTCAAAACCCAAGTCATTCTTTTAGTGAGAAATTAGCATTTTCAAAGGGAAAGTGATGTTTAAATTTTCAAATTTTTACAAATAGGATTAAATACTTTCATTTGAAAACCATTATTAGAAACCAAGTCAAAACCAATTTATAAATTTCCAAGGAAAACAATGCACAAAGTAAGTACACAACAAGGGAAATGTAAAAATACATACAAGTACCAAAACATCTCTGTAAGTAACTAAAATAAAATAGACATGGGTGAACCTAGAAGATCAAGAATAAACCCGAATACACCAATACACGAGATATCATCCTCGTTGACATGTCACACACGATGAAATCAAAACTCCAAATACGCTCGACCATCCTTTCTCAGGAAGGCCGAAGTAAAATACCATAGTAATAAACCCAATATATCCACCTACTATGGGCCACTGGTCAGTACCATAACCTACCAGCACAACAATCATTCTTAGAATATTCTCTCAATATGCCCGATCCCCATGTCTCAAGTGTCTGGAAAGGGGGTGAGCCAACCAATGCCAACCGAGCATCCAATCATATATATATATATATATATATATATATATATATAAAGCACAACAGGCATCACCCTGAGCTACTCCATGGGATAACCTCTTTCCTTTAAACTACTCAAGCACCAAGGAGACTCTAAGCACGACCTCCCAAACAATCAATTGCAACCAAGGCAGGATAGTTATCCTAGGAGGGTTTTTATCAAAACATTTTCATCGTTTTCCATAAAGTGAAAAAACGGGCATTAAATACATTTCACAATCACCACTTTAAAAAGAACCAAAATGATTGTCCACGCTTCCGAAGAAATCATTCATCATTAAAACAAGAACTCTAATTGAAATTTTGTGAATTATGTTTAAAATCCAAATGGGCATTCTTTCACTATTGTGAATCCACTCATCAAGAAAATGTATCAAGTGTCATGTATAAAATAAACAACCATTTTTACATCAAGTAATCATTTAAAAATTAATTATCTAATACTAGTAAATATTTATTAAAATTAATAAAGTATTTAATTGAACAATTTGCAGGTGAAAACACAACAAAAGGACAACATTTGTACACCAAAAGAAGTGAATTATAAATTTTCATACTAAATGAATTAATCTTAAGTTGCACAATAATATTTAGAACACACACATATATATATATAGGGCGCAAATAGAATTAAATAAATGTAACTTAAATTTTGAAAGCAGTGCAATGGGAACCTACTAGGAGCGGACCAAGAAGAACAATTGGCACCTGATGCCTTTGACGAAGACCGCCCCACAATTTCGCACACACACACCCTTATATATATATATATACCCTTTAATCCAATACACATATTCCCCACACCATTAGGTAATATGTGCAAGGAGGATTTATATACATATATAGGTATACATACCTATGTATGTGTGTACAACCCTTCAAGAAAACATTGAAAAATTTAATTAACCTATAGGAAACCCACACATAAAATAAGTTCATTTCCAAAACCATATTCCTTTTATTTAAATAATTCACAACTCAGACTAAAAGTGAACAAAAGGCCTACATTCTAATTCTAACCGACTCCTTCCATTTTACTCACACCAAAAACCTATCTAAATACTTTTACCAACACTTACACAATTTATAAAATCAACCCTGACAAGCACAAGAAGAAAAAAAACACACTTTATCAACCAAATGCATATTTGAAAGTCCATTTAATCAATCTCACACCATTTAAACTAGAAACACGCTTACACGGGTCAAAGGGGCACATACCATTAGGAAACTAATGTGAAAAACACATTTAATGATTTAAAACACCACTTTACACTTCACAAATATGTTTCTTAAAAACAAACCATGCCACACTAATCATTAATCATTAAAGAGAGTCAACCGAGCAAAATTGACTAAAACATGGTGCACACGACATAGAAAAACACAACACACATCAAGGTTCAATTTTTAAAATCAAGAGATCCTCAAAAGAATTTCAAAAACATGTTTTTCATTGTTAATATTATGTAATAAACCATTTAAAAATTTAAAAAAAATTATGGAATAACCCACACCTTTACACACACAAAAATCATTTAAAAACCCCTTTTATGGTCAAACGTACACCCACATCATACCAAGGTAGAACATGAACCATTTTCACAATTAACATCACAAATTTCACAATTTAATAAAACTATTAAACAGTATCTAATTTATTTCCATCAAAACACATCTTATTTCACAAGATAAAATTTATTCTAAAAATATCGAGTGTCTAATTAACAATCAAGAAAGGTGAAGACATCAAGCAATCAAAGAAATCTATATTTAGAGAATATGCGCAAAGGATTTCTATCTCAATTGATGATGAAATTCCATAAATTGGTGTCAAACACCGTTTTCACCTCAATCACACCCAAGGGAGATTAAATCGAATCTAAACAACCATATCGGACCATCAATTTAAGATCGGCACTAAAATAAATCCTAAAAACTAGGGTTTGGGGGTAAATTGAAGAAAAAATTAAATCCAAATGAACAATCACCAGGGGGGGTGCTACCGGAGGAGGGTATTGCCGGTGAAGAGGCGTCACCGGCGAGAGGGCTAGCCGAGGGGTGAGGGCACGTGCGGGTTGGCCTGGAGAGGGGAGGGGATTGTGGCTATACTTTCTGTGCACAAGAAGGGAGACTGGGAATGGTGGAGGGAATCACGTGAGGACAGGGGGGTTGTTTCGGAACCGGGAGGGGTGCGCCGGACCAAGGGAGCTGCACTGGACCGAGGAGATGGGAGGCGAGGGCCTAGGCTTGCGGCGGTGCGCGGCTTCGCTGGACCGAGGAAGAGGAGGGTGCGGGTGATCACAAGGGAGGGAGAGCAGGGAGGGCGAGCTGGATGGGAAGGCGTCAGCCGGCGGGCTGGTGGTTGGGAGCTGCGCAAGAGGAGGGGGGCACGGCTTACGGCATAGAGTAGGGAAAAATGGGGGGGGGGGAAGGGATGCAGGTAGGGTAGGTTTAGAGTTTAAAATAATAATAATAAAATATAATAACAATAATTATATTAATAATAAAAACTAATAAATATTAATAAAACAAAATAATAATAATAATTATTTCTTATCTATTTTATTTTGAGTAATAAAAATGATAATAATATAAAAGTTACAATAATAATAATGGTAATAATATCAATAGAGAAATGATAAAAACAATATTAATTACAACAAAAGAAATTAATAACAAACTTAAAGTTAATAAAATGATAATTTTATTACATTTCATTTTAAATAATAATTATATTTATAACAACTTAATAATAATAGTATTATAACCAGATTAAATAATAATTAAACAACCATTTGTGCGAACATATTCTCATTATTATAATTTAAACATTAACCTTGTTTTATCGATACCAATTTTTTTATTTGGCTTCCATTTTAGATTAACTTAATTTATTTACTTAATTTATTATTTATTTGAAGTGTCGCGCCACTACGCATTCACCAGGACCAAATGCATGGTCACCGCTAACGGTGCAGTGACCGTACACTGGCCCAAGGCCCACCAAATCATCTAACATCTATAATTTCAAACTAGGTCCCAACTAAACCTCATCCAAAAGACGTGGGACCGAGTAAACAGTAAAAATAAATTAAAATAAATAGGCGTCCGAGGTTGGGGTGTGACAATTCTCCCCACCACAGACACTTTCTCCCCCCATAAAGTCATCAATCCAACAGTTGACATGACTAGAGTCCATGCCCAATCAAAACCAAAGTAAAACAAGAGCCTCAAAGAAACTATTCCAAAAAAATGTCACACCTGACCAACTCAAGGAGGAACACGACCCAAGATGGAGGGGAGAAAAATATATGGTTCTCCCAACCACAAGAATTCACTAATACAAAAACCCTTGAAACCCGAACAAACCACCCCCCTAGGGAGGGGTCAACACGGGAACTCCCAAACTAAACTCACTCAATCTCTCCATGTGGACCAGAACAACACTCCTAAAATTTAGGAGAAAGCTCGCTATGAAACAACCCAGAAATCTGAGGATGAGGAATGGACTCAACACTTCCCCTCAATTTCACGATACCAAACATTCCCCTAACAAGTACAACTGTGACCAGCTCAAAATTAGAACGGGTAAGTTTATTAATGATCCTAACACCCTTCAAGGACAACGATGATTTAGAAACCATGCTAAGAGCATATAAAACCGCTTGGATTGTGGTGGGATGGACTCATCATTCCATCACAACAAGGATGAGCTTACAACAACAATGATAATATAATAAGGAAATTTCAGATATTTCCATCCCAAAGCTAGAAACACTATCCGGACCGAGGTTCCACAACCTTGACAACTCTTGACTGTGCGCGAGCTTCACCCCGAGACCTATGGTTAGAGCCCTGATGGATGAAGCATCTCCTGCCTCACAGTCAAGCATTTGCATCCTCCATCCCCCAACTTCTTCCTCCATAATGACGCTTCTTTCAGAACTCTTCCTGGTGGACCGAACAGTCACACGGTATCAAGACTTCAGAGGGATGCGACAAGGCGGCGTAGAATGCCTGAACTGAGCAGACTAGTCACATGCGAGAGAATGATCCGACAACCTATGAGTTGATACAGATGAAGATCCTTGCCAGACGGGGAACCTTTCACAAAATTTGACCCCCACCAACTACACCTGAGGCTCTAATGACGGTGAGACATCCCACCCTTTTCTAATTCAGAATTGAAACCTCTAATAAGTTTGGGATGGTATGAACCTTAACTACCTTGGGAGTCCCCAATAACCCGAAGACACACTATCTTTATGAACTATACAAATGCCTCTAACAGACATTGATTACCTCCATAAGTAGGCAACACACGACAAAAAATGGGAATTGGGCATAACTCATTAACAACTTTTGGAGGCTCTATGGGCGACATACTCATAACAACAACAAAAAACACCACCGAAATCAGTATCAAGCCAAAAATCAATCAAAGAAACACCAATTCGAAGGGAAACTGGCCCATAAGCCAAACATATACAACCAAGGAGAAATCACCTTTCCAAAACCATTATTTCTTTGCAATTTGTTTAAAAAAAAACTCACCTATGGCACTTTATGAACCATCACATGTGCGTTTATTCAATCCCGCACAAATCACCTGCGAACAAGTTCCCCCACACACTTCCATACACACCCACACACATGTGACCCTCCATAAGGAGTTCCAAGGTTCAAATACTTCTTTTCCTTACCAAATCCAAACACATACCAAGTTTTTCCAATCCAATACACCTTCTCTTTAAAAACCCACTTTAGTAATTTAAAAAATAATTTAGAAGAAAAAATTTTACATTTCAAAACTAATTTCACTTTTGACACACTCAAATCAACCGAGATTAAAACAAAACACAAGAATTAATAAACCACTGGAATGAGGAACTAGTGCATATGTCTGACCCAACAACATGGTGGTGAGCCATGCCCCAAGTAAAGCGTAACACCAAGAGGACCTTGAGCGAGACACTTGGAATTCACCTGGGTCACCACCCCATGTGAGGCCGCAAAGTGAACCAATTATCCCCCCATTGACATTTCTCAATCCAAAATAACCAAAGATAAAAGATTCAAATCCCGGACTAACCCTGGTAACTCAGGTCTCGTCACGAGCGGTGGTGATCAGGCACCGACCCGTAACCTACCTCCTGAGCCCCGATAATCCTAATCTCTATCTACCAGACATCCTAAATAACAAAGGGCTCTCTAAAAAGCGGGGTCTACTAAGATCCGACCTCCTCTGATACCATTTTTTCATGAACCAACCCGGGTCGACCCTGAACCGGTCACCCGAGCCGGTCCGCGACATGGCCCAAGAGGCGTTCCCGATCGTGAAAGTGTCTGTGGTGGGGAGAATTGTCACACCCCGACCTCGGACGCCTGTTTATTTTATTTTATTTTTACTGTTTACTTGGTCCCGTGTCTTTTGGATGAGGTTTAGTTGGGACATGGTTTGAAATTATTGATGTTAGATGTTATGGTGGGCCTTGGGCCAGTGTACGGTCACCACACCGTTAGCGGCGACCGTGCATTTGGTCCTGGTGAATGCGAAGTGGCGCGACACTTAAAATAAATAATAAATTAAGTAAATAAATTAAGTTAATCAAAAATGGAAGCCAAATAAAAAAATTTGGTATCGATAAAATAAGGTTAATGTTTAAATTATAATAATGAGAATATGTTCATGCAAATGGTTATTTAATTATTATTTAATCTGGTTATAATACTATTATTATTAAGTTGTTATAAATATAATTATTATTTAAAATGAAATGTAATAAAATTATCATTTTATTAACTTTAAGTTTTTTATTAATTTCTTTTGTTGTAATTAATATTTTTTTATCATTTTTCTATTGATATTATTACCATTATTATTATTGTAACTTTTATATTATTATCATTTTTATTACTCAAAATAAAATGGATAAGAAATAATAATAATAATTATTTTGTTTTATTAATATTTATTAGTTTTTATTATTAATATTATTAATATTATTATTGTTATGATATTTTATTATTATTTTTCTTATTTTTCAAAACCATAAACCTACCCTACCCGCATCCCTTCGCCCCCCCATTTTTCCCTGCTCTGCACCGCGGGCCGTGCCTCCCTCCTTTTGCACAACACCTGACCACCAGCCCGCTGGCTGACGCCATCCCATCCGGCTCGCCCTCCCTACTCACCCTCCCCCGTGATCACCCACACCCTCCTCTTCCTCAGTCCAGTAAAGCCCCACACCACCGCGGGCCCAGGCCCTCGCCTCCTAGCTCCTCGGTCTAGCGCAACTCCCTCAGTCCGGTGCACCCCTCCCGGTTCCGACACAACCCAATGTCCTCACGTGATGCCCTCTGCCTTTCCCAGCCTCCCTCCTTGTGCACAGCAAGTAGAGCCGCAACCCCCACCCCTCTCCTGGACAACCCACGTGCGCCCTCATCCTTCGACCAGCCCTCTCGATGGCGACACCTCTTCACCAGAAATATCCTCCTCCGGTAGCGACCGCCCCCCTCCGATGATTGTTCATTTGGATTTAAGTTTTTTCTTCAATTTACCCCCAAACCCTATTTTTTAGGATTTTTTTAGTGTAGATCTTATAATTGATGGTCCGATATGGGTTTTTAGGTTCGATTTAATCTCCCTTGGGTGAGATTGAGGTGAAAATGGTGTTTGAAACCAATTTCTAGAATTTCATCGTCAATTGAGGTAGAAATCCTTTACGCATATTCTCTAAATTTATATTTATTTGATTGCTTGATGTCTACACCTTTCTTTATTGTTAATTAGACACTCGATATTTTTAGAATAAATTTTATCTTGTGAAATAAGAAGAATTTTGATGGAAATCATTTATATATTGTTTAATAGTTTTATTAGACTGTGCAATTTGTGATGTTAATTGTGAAAATGGTGTGTGTTCTGCCTTGGTACGCTGTGGGTGTACGTTTGACCATAAAAGGGGTTTTTGAACAAGTTTTGTGTGTGAAAAGGTGTGGGTTATTCCATAATTTTTTTTAAATTTTAAATGGTTTATTACATTATATTAAGAATGAAAAACATGGTTTTGAAATTCTTTTGAGGATCGCTTGATTTTAAAAATTGAAACTTGGTGTGTGTTGTGTTTTGCTATGTTGCGCGCACCATGTTTTAGTCAATTTTGCCCAGTTGAATCTCTTTAATGATTAATGATTATTGTGGCTTGGTTTAGTTTTAACAAACATATTTTTGAAGTGTAAAGTGGTGGTTTAAATATTTAAATGTGTTTTGGACATTAGTTTCCTAATGGTATGTTCCCCTTTGACCCGTGTAAGAGCGTTTCTAGTTTAAATGGTGTGATATTAATTAAATAGACTTTCAAATATGCATTTGGTTGATAAAGTGTGTTCTTTTTTCTTCTGGTGCTTGTCAGGGTTGATTTTATAAATTGTGTAAGTGTTGGTAAAAATATTTAAATGGGTTTTTGGTGTAAGTAAAATGGAAGGAGTTGGTTAGTATTGGAATTTAGGACTTTTGTGCACTTTTAGTCTGAGTTGTGAATTATTTAAATAAAAGGAATATGGTTTTGGAAATGAACTTATTTTATGTGTGGGTTTCCTATAGGTTAATTAAATTGTTCGGTGTTTTCTTGAAGGTTTGTACACACATACATAGGTATGTATACCTATATATATATAAATCCTCCTTGCACATATTCTATCATGGCACGAAGAATATGTGTATTGGATTAAAGGGTATATATATAGGGGTGTGTGTGTGTGAAATTGTGGGGCGGTCTTTGTCAAAGGCGTCAGGTGCCAATTGTTCATCTTGGTCCGCTCCAGGTAGGTTCCCATTGCACTACTTTTAAAATTTAAGTTACATTTATTTCATGATGTTTGCACCCTATATATATGTGTGTGTGCTAAATATTATTGTGCAACTTAAGATTAATTCATTTAGTATGAAAATTTATAATTCACTTCTTGTGGTGTAAAAATGGTGTCATTTTTTTGTTCTTGCGCCCTCCAATTTTTCGATTAAATATTTTATTAATTTTAATAAATATTTAATAGTATTAGATAATTAATTTTTAAATGATTACTTGATGTAAAAATGGTTGTTTATTTTATACACGACACTTGAAACATTTTCTTGATGAGAGGATGCACAGTAGTGAAAGAATACCCATTTGGATTTTAAACATAATTCAAGAAATTTTAAGTAGAGTTCTAGTTTTAATGATGAATGATTTATTCAGAAGTGTGGACAAGAGTTTTGGTTCTTTTTAAAGTGGTGATTGTGAAATCTATTTAATCTCCATTTGATACTTTATGGAAAACGATGAAAATGTTTTGATAAAAACACTCCAAGGATAACTCTCCTGCCTTGGTTGCAATTGATTGTCTGGGAGGCCACGCTTAGAGGCTCCCGGGTGCTTGAGTAGTTTAAAGGAAAGATGTTGTCCCATGGAGTGGCTCAAGGTGATGCCTGTTGTTCTTTATATATATATATGATTGGATGCTCGGTTGGCATTAGTTGGCTCACCCGCTTTCCAAACACTTGATACATGTGAATTTGGTATATTGAGAGAATATTATAAGAATAATTTCTGCACTGGTAGGTTATGGTAGTGACCAGTCGCCCATAGTAGGTGGATATATTGGGTTTATTACTATGGGATTTTCCCTTAGCCTGCGTGAGAAAGGATGGTGGAGTGTATTGGGCGTTTTTATTTCATCGTGTGTGACATGTCAATGAGGATGATATCTCATGTATTCGTGTCTTCTGGTTTATTCTTGATCTCCTAGGTTCACCCATATCTGTTGGCTTTCAGTTACTTGCAGTGATGTTTTGGTACTTTTATGCATTTTTACATTTCCCTTGTTGTGTACTTACTTTGTGCAATTTTTTCCTTGGAAAGTGATAAATTGGTTTTGACTTGGTTTCTAATAATGATTTTCAAATGAAAGTATTTAATCCTCTTTGTACAAATTTGAAAAATGTAAACATCAATTTCCATTTGAAAGTGCTAATGTCTCAATAAAAGAATAACTTGGTTTTTGAGAAATGAATAAGTGCAATGACCCGTACTTTGTTTTTGAGTAGCATGTAGAAAACCCTAATTTTATAAATTGTAGTTCAAACTTGAAATGACGTTTCTTTTCTTTTAAAGGTAGTGAATTGGGAATAGATATCAGGATAGCCTACTGAGTTTTAATACTCACGCCTATAATTCTTTTCTGTTTTTAGTGGTTGTGTAGGATATAGCTTGATTTCTCTCGCCTTGGGTGATGCTTGATCGTTGAGTCAGAGAGTAACCCGCGAGGTCGCATGGAGTTAGTTCGGACGTCGTGTTTGGTTAGTTTTATTTTTCTTATGTTCCTATTTAGTCATTTTATTTAGTTTATTTTTCTTGCTCTACTCTGTATTGTTTCTACTGCTTTATTTATTTATATTGGGTGAAATCGTTCCCATAACCTCTGTTGATGCCCTGGTGCTTGTCGCCAGCCCGGGAGGATCGGGAACGCCTCTCGGGCCATGTCACGGACCGGCTTGGGTGACCGTTTTAGGGTCTACCCGGGTTGGTTCATGAGAACCTTACTTCTAGGATTAATAAAGAATTATGATATATGAGCTTAATACAATTACTCTTTCTTCAAGTTAGGTATTGGAGGGAAATATACTCGATTACTAAACCTGATCATTCTATCACTATCATGGATGAACTCAAGAACATTCCTCACCATATTATGTAATTACACATCTCCCATTTCCACCTCTTTAATCCCTACATAGTTAGATGGTTGAACACTGATTTGAGAAAGATAGGATATATCATATTTTATCATGATTTCAAGATCCATATCAAGAAAATCCATAATTATTGGATCTCTTTCTATCCTCTTCATGGATAAACTGGCATGTTACTTCTAGCTCGGAGCATCAACTGCCATGTTTTCATTCCCAAGGTGGTAGCATATTGAGCAGTCATAATAATTAATCAACTCCAACCATCACCTTTGGAATATATTCAACTATTTCTATGTGAATATATAATTAAAGATTTTATAATCATTATATATATCAAACCTTTCACCATAAAGATAATACCTCCATATTTTTAATTTTGGGTCTCTCCCTAACCATTTAAGATAAATATCCCTTATGAATAGGTAGAAAAAACCATATAATGGAATTAATTTCCTTTAGAATTTCATGTTCATCCTCACACATATCAACAATCATAGGTTGATTCAGAATATAGAATTTGAATTCTATTCCTCATAAATTGATATGAGTTTTCTATAAAATGAGACAATCCATTTCTAATATCACATAAAATTTGATTATAGGGATAATAATAATATTTTCAGGAAATATATTCCCACAAAATTCTATTTGGGAGGAGCTATACAATTGAGATAAAATCATTGTACCACTATAAGTTTTTTTATTTACAAATAAAAATCTAGTCACCAGGGTGGTGATTTTATATTCTTATCAGAAATTCTGGGTACAAAGGGGTGGTTTGAATAAGAAGTAAATACAACACTCATAGATCTTGAGTGGATGATCAGTTCACCCTAGTCCACATCATTTCTAGAACCCACTTTAGTAGTTAGGATCCCATAGGATTTCCCTTATTCCATTAGACTTGGTATTTTTTAATGAAAATCATCATTTTTATCCCTATGACTAGGTCATTGAGTTTGATAGTGCCCAAGTTTCCAACATTTATGACATTAAACTATTAATGGTACCTTAAGATGAGCACTATTTCTCATCATTGTTTGAACAAAAATATTTATTTTTCATCAAAAAAATTCAACTTTATACCCTCATCCCAACACATAAAACATATTTTAGTTCCTTTAAGACATTTATATAGGTGATTATTCCTAGATTCTTGACACATAGAAAATCGAATCTTCTTTCCTCTATGGTATTTATCACCTAAATTTGTTTAAAATTCCATTTTTTTATTTTTTAAGATTTCAACTGGGTTCAAGTTGTTAATTATAATTCAAGATAGTTGTTTAGGAATAACCACAATATTTTTCATCCCAAATACCATTTTATTTGGTATCTAATGAGGATGGTCGTTGCACTATTCATCACACTTGTTATTCATATTATTCCTCCTAGTTACAACCATTGAATAAAACCAAAATGGTCCTTGTGAGTATTAATCAACATTAACCAAAATAATAATTCATATGATAATGAAAATCATTTCTAAGATTTCCTAAATTATAAAACCTCCTCATCAAACCATATCTTCTTTTATCACTTTGGTTTATAATATTTTGTTATAGGTTTTATCCTCTCATTATTCATAATGATTCATAAAGAGAAGGGGAATTAACAAAAGAATATCCCCGAAGTGTGTCAAAAAAGGTTCACAATTAGGTCTATTTATTGTTCACTAGGTAAAGACCAAGTTAATACCCAATTACCCCTTTTAGGGTTATTAACCATAGGTGTATATATGCCAAAGCCTACATCCACTTGTTACTATCCGTATAGGGATGAAATTTCTAGTAAACCACATAATCTCTACCTTAGAAAAACTTCAGGATATTATCCTATACTTAACATTATCCCTAGGGTTTTCACAAATTTTTATCATCATAATCTCCAAAAATAACAAAACTCTACTCTAATACCAACTTATGTGACCGAATAATTTCATATATAAATATTTCATCATTTTAGATAAGTGTTCAATACATATCAAAATAATAAATACTCCTAAAATTGAAATGTTTAATTTATTTGGATACTAGATACATAATTAAATTATCTCATGATATAAGTTCAACATCTCCCACAAAATGATTCTCACATATAACCCTTCTTAGATATACCCTAGTTAAAACCTTTATTCATAACCTAGGGAACTGGAAACATAAGAAAGAGAGAGATCAGATGCTCAGTGAGGGTAAACAAATGAGATATCAATCAATGATCATACATGAGTATAAGATAAGCATACGATTATGATAACATGATAATAACATATGAAATTCATACCCAATATGTCAAATATTATTAATCATGAGTCATGACATAATGTTTTATCATAACAAAATACATAAGTTATAAGAGTGAAGAATCATTAATAATCAATCATAAACCATGAAAATATATCTTCAGTAGAATACATAAGTTTTTTAAATAAACTTAAGCATATAAAATCATTTCATTAGTTAAGGATCACTTCTAAGACTATCATAGTGGATAAAGTCTCATAGAGGACTAGGTTCACTCTCCATTTCATCATTTCCTTAGTCGAGGCTCACTATTAATACTATCAAGTGGATAGAGTATCTTACTAAAATAGGTTCACTCTCCATTACAGTTCATATTATTTCATGAGATATCATTCTTTACCCAATGTATTAAGGGGATATATAATTTCAGGCCCACAAATTTCATATTTAAAACCATAAATAAGTTTACAACATGATCATAAAAACATTAATAATATCATCATACCATAACCTATAAAAAAGAAAAATGTTTCATAAATATTTTTTCACTCTATAATAATAATTTATTTAGAGAAATAATGTGATTGGTATCATAAAAAATAATAATAATTTCATCATATCCTAATTGACCCATGGAAAGAAACATGTTTCATAAAAACATTCTAAAAACATCAATATTATAATTCATGTAGAGAAACAACATGGATGATATCAGTAGTACTATACCTAGTGGATCATAAGAAACATCAAAGTATGTTGACATATGTGAAAAATACATTTAAAAGATAATTAGAACATTTCTTTTAAATCAAGTAAAAATATCATTTTTTTTGATATCCTTAAAAACTAAAAATTTATGAAATATTGAGAAAAATATTTTTTTAAAAATAACCATGGAAACTTTTAAGTGAATATTTGAATAAAATAATGATCATTATGGTGAAAAAATACATTCATTTAATAAATGTTAAAATAAATATTCTTTTCATACTTTGGAAAAGAAAGTAAAAAATGACTCTTATGAAAAACATTAAAAATATTCCTTGTTAAACCTTTATAATGAAAGTCATATATTTTAAAAAGAAATATGTTTGGAAATAATTTAAGGTTAAATAAAAACTCATATAAAACAATTGGAAAACATGGACATGGAAGAAAAAGATTCCCAAACAAAAAGATAAATAAGGTCAACTTTTCTTAAAACAATTTCTCAATCATTTTAAGTATCAATGAGAGGATAATATAAGGAAAACATGAAAACCCCATAAATAACTAAAGGAGAAGAAAATAGATAAGTTTTAAAAGGAAATGATAACAATGGAAATTTAACTTAGACAATCCCTCAAAAAATGAGATTGTAACATAAGCCCTTACTATTTTGGTAACTTTTCAATCATAAACCCATTGAAAGAAAAATATTCAAATAAAACTTTAAAAAACATGAATATAAAGATATTAACGATGTAATATATCAAAGGGGTGATGTATATATATATATCATATAAACATAAATTGGTGCATATCATGAAATATGTCTTAATGAAACAATATTGAGATGAAGAACTCTAACCTCAAGTCATGCCTTTCTGCATACTCACTCTTAGTATCATGTATAATAAATTTATATTGATTATAAATCTATAACAGAAACATATTAATACTTATCTTAATATATATATGTTTCATTAGTTTTTAATTCTTTATTTAAATAGTCTCAAATCATGTTTCTTATGTTTTTAACGAATTATGTGTTTTGTGATAGTAAAGTGATTTTCTATCAAAATGTGAAAATAAACTAAGTATGGAAGATACCATACATTATGTGAAGAGACCACATGAATATAGACTATATAATACATAAAATTACTATGATATTAAGATAATATTATTCTAATTATTGGAGCCACCACATGTACTAATGGATCGACCACATGATAAATTAAGCAACCATGAATAAATTTCTCTAAGTATAAAATCAACCTCATGAAGACGTGGATTGACCACGAGAAGGTTTCCAATCAACTATTTTAGAAATTTTTTTTTTCAAAGTGATGAAGTGACCATATAAAGGAAGTCAATTGACTGCATATTGAACTTTCAAGTGACCACATATTGAACTTTTAGGTGACCATGTGAAAGAATTTTAGCGAACGTACGTTGAACTTTCAAGTGACCACAAGACTAAATCCAATTGATATCATGAAAAAATTTAGATTTAACAATACATCATAAGGGTGAAGCTACTTTTAGAATGTGATGTGCTAGTGATTTACTACAAAATTATTTTTTATTAACATGCATTACTCTATTTTAAAGAAAAAATGAAAAAACTCAGAAGAAGGCCCAAATGAAAACAACATTCATTCTAGAGCCTACAAAATAATAAAACATGTATAATAACCTTGATGATCAACCAATTTTTTTTAATGTTTTACAAATATCAAAATTCACATGAATTATTTTCTCTATTTGTTTCTTTACATATTGATCTGTATGTGTATTTTCTATATATTTATTCATAAAATATCTTATATTGTATTGATGTGTAATATGAAAATCCATACTTTTCTTATTTCCTAACATTTTATTATCCCTTGAATAACCATGGAAGAGGGTTGGTATAAACCATAATGCCTTGTGTGTAGTTTTTTTATAAAACAAAACCAAGTCATAGACTTTTTATTATGTTTTAATAATAATTCTTGGAAGTAGATTAATATCAAGTGAAGAGGAATATGCTGCAACTCAGAGCTAACCTATTATTTATTTCTACTGTGTGTTTAATTTTGTTTTCACCACTTATTTTAAATTTAATTTATTTTTATGTTTTTTTTCAATAAATGTTTTTAAACTATGGTAGAAAAAATATTGTTTGAAAGTTATCATTTTCGTGTGATATATAAATTGTGTTCATTGTGAGTATAATATTTTCAATGATAAAATAATTTCAGTAATTTAAACTAAGTTTTGATCAAACATTTGTGGAATTATTTTAAAATAAAAAAATTTATATACATACTACTTTTTTAACTAGTTAATTATTTAAAATTGAGGGAATTTAAATTTATAATTTTAAAAATATAATTTTTTATATTGGAATATCAATTCACCTCTCTTTAAATCATTCATATCCTACAAATATTTGGTACCAATGGGATAAAATTGTTTATTTACAAGATTTATTTTTAATATCTTTATTTTAACTTTTAACATTGATCAAGTTAAGGGGGTAAGATCTATTATTTATGTTTAATTAATATTCTATTATTATGGATATCATACCTTAAGGTTATACATCCAATCATACTTTTTTTCAATGGAAATAATTATTATCAATGTAAAATTAAAATTAAAACCTATTTATAAATTATGAAATTTGATATTGAGGGAAATTATAGAGGATAAATATGAAAAACC
Source organism: Viscum album (assembly GCA_963277665.1). Classification (NCBI taxonomy): domain Eukaryota; kingdom Viridiplantae; phylum Streptophyta; class Magnoliopsida; order Santalales; family Viscaceae; genus Viscum; species Viscum album. Next base: position 507,591,479 of record OY728142.1, on the reverse strand, counting down.
TAAGACTTTTAGATAGAAATGAGATAATCTAACTAAAGTTTTTTATGATTTTATTATAAATCTATGAATACATAATTTTATACTTTAGGGTAAGATGAGTTTAATAGAATATCTATTTGTGATAATAATTTTAAAATTAGGGACACTTTAACTATTTCTCATGAAGGAACCCCTTATGTTAAAAATATGAGATTGAATACAAATACCATGAAGTATGATTATTTAAAGATGAAACCTAATGAGTCAATTTATAAAATGTATTTCAGATTTAATGAGATCATCAAAACTATGAAGGATATTCAACAACCAATAGATAAAAAATAACTAGTTTTAAGATATTAAGATGCTTACTTGATAGGTGGATAAAAATTGATGTTTTTATTAGAGAATATTGCGACATTAACAAACTGCTATTCAACGAACTGATCAACAAGGTGTTGGTGTATAAATAATAATTAAAAGTTAACAAATACAGATTCCGAACTTAAGAATAAAAATTTATAATTTGAGTTAAAATCAAAAGAAGTGATCAAGGATGATAACTCAATTAGATATTAATATAATCAGGAAAGTTATTAGGATATGACCTGTCTACCCAAAAAATTAAAAAAATTTATATAAAAAGAATAAATTATTTAGAAAGTTTAATTACAAAGGAAAGTATGATAGAAAAGAAACTAGAATAAATAGTGAAAAAATGATGAATCCTATAGTAATATTACTTACTGTGAGTAAAATAGGAAAGTACATATTATAGTTGATTATCCCAAGATAAAGTATAAGAATAATTATGATGATAGAGAGAAGAAACCAAATAAAGAAATGAAAGAAACCTAGAGTGAATCTAAGGATAAATCTAGCGATTCTGATTTAGATAGGAATGACTCAATTGAAAAGGATAAATTTTGATATTATGGTTAGTGAACCTAAGGTACAAAATACTATTATTACTCCTAATTTGTCGGGTGATGATATTTTAGATGAATCTCAAATGTTTAATGAAGAAATTTTTGAATAATTCTATATTCTAAAAGAAATCATGAATAAAATTAAAGATAAATATAATAATTTGAAAAAAGTGAATGATTTATTCACTAATACTAATAATGATATTTAAAAAAAGATAATAATTATAACATATTAAAAGAGAATGAATATTTAAAATAGAAAAATGAGAAACTGAGAAAAGATTTAGAAATATTTACAAATTGAACTAATGCTCTGAATATGACATTGGGAAGTCAAAAACCACCCAAAATTAATTTTTAAATCGAATATACATCTGAAAAATAAAGTAAAATGTATAAGAACTATTTTTTTATTATTTAAAAGTATATTAATTTAATCATTAATACTAAATGGACTTATAATTATGATTTTTTCCATTATTTTAGACATAAGAAGACTTTTTTTTATAAATATGTTAATTATTTTTAGAATAATCATATAAAAAATGTGGATTCTCGAGGATTTAATTTCTAAACTTTCTGTACTCAAGAAAATATGGACACCAAATTCATTTTTTTTGATTTTGTATAATAAAATTTCTTAAAGAGATCTAATAAAAGTCTATGGTATTTGGACAATGGATGTTCTAAACATATGACTGGAGACTACTCAAGCTTCAAGAGCTTAGTAAATGTGGATAGTGGACATGTTACATTTAGTGATAATGAAAAATGAAATATAATTGGTCATAGAAAAATTAGTAACCCTGAAAATATTTTAACATTGCAAAGTATTCATGTTTCTCTTACAAGGGGTTATTTGTTTGAAAAAATACATAATCTGTTGGTAAAAAATATTACCAAGAACTATGAATCTATCACTAAATTGTTGATAAAAACTCTATTGATTATTTTTATTGAAAAATATGAAATAGTTATGTTATAATTATAATAATACAAATAGATAATATATCTATTGATAAAAATGTTTGGAAACAGATTCAAATGGAAAATTTATCAATTTATAATAGAGGTGTCAATAATTAATACCTATTTATGATTTTTTTAAATGAAAAGTTATGTGATATTATTATAATATGTGATGGTAACACTATTATATTTATTAAAATAATTATTTATAATATATTGATTATAATTATTATATAATAATTATAAAATTAACTTCTACAAAACCATATCAAAGAGATCTGGAAGATGGTACATAAAAACCAAAAAAACACACCAACCAAACTACAACCATGAATTTGATTCTATGATGTAATTTTATTCAATCCACCAAACAATGGTTACACAAAATCCATGATACACAATCAAGTTCCACTATACATTTTTTTCATATAAGCCCACAAAAATAGAGGAACTGTTACCACCAATCATGTATCTACTTCAGACACTAAAACTAGCATCACATAACACTTAGTCCAAAAACTTTCATATTTCCTCACTACATATATGAATAGAAACTCCTTGAATATGGTCCTCCGTTAGTGGCCCTTCATGAGTAAGGAGTACCGATGACCAATCTATAAGATTAGAATGGTTCAAACAAAATGGATATCTTCAAATACTATCCGTAGACATCCAAAATGATAACCAAAACCAATGATAAGAAAAATAGTGACTATAAAATGAAACAAACCGACTAAAACAAACATAGAAAATATTGATTTCATTATAATTATTCTCAAACCTTGACACATTGGAATGTGTACCCCACCATTATAAGGTTATACATGAATAATAGAAAATATCATAAAGAATGTAATGGAGGTGATGATGTTGTTAGTAACTAAAAATAAAATATCAAAAATTGTTTCCATTTATTTATTCTTTTAAATCAATGTATATTCCACATAGTCATGTACTACTGAAGTTCTATAAGTAAATTTCAATGATATTTTCCAAATAGACCCTATAAAATTTGAAAACATTCCTTCCAAAGCACTTAACATATGAACAGGTTAAATAAAAACAAACTAAACAGAATATTCATGGAAATAATTATATATTTATATTTTTTCATCTCGATTATTTTGGATAACCTCTTATGTAGCACCAAAAATGGACATCTGAGTATTGATTCTTGGAAGAACTTAACCTCTTATTAACAACTTTAGTAGAAATATCCTATAAATTGTAATATAAAATAATGATCTTAGGTTACATAATCTAATACATTTCTATAAAATTAAAGAAGAAAATGTTTTCATAAACTAACTACATCCCTGGTTTCTTAACATAAAAAATGGTCTTTAACAAAAAACCAAAGATGGGAAAGTAATTTCTCACATTTTTATATTGATTTCTATATATGGTAGTCTAGGTAAGATTTGAAGGATTCAAAAGGTTGTATTTTTAGAGTCTAACCCTTGACCAAAATACTATTTCATGGTTTTTAAAAAATATTCATGATTTTTATATTTTTTTATATTTTAAAATATGGAAACATGTGAGTTTTTATGGGATATTTTACTTGACTATAATAGATGGATTTTAGTACCAATTAGTAGGTAACATATTGCATAATAAGATGGAGTTTTTTGGAGAAAATATTGTGAATAGATTAAAGAATAGATTTCTTAGTAATTGAAAGATATAATGAATAGAATTTGGATAGAACAAAAAAAGATATTAACTATTATATATCTATATTTTTGAGAAATTTATTGCATAAATTCTAAATAACACCCATGCTATTGAATTTTTAAATTTATTATTTATAATGTATACAAAAGGGAAACTTTTACTAGAATGGTGTACTAATTTTTCTTTAACACTTTTATTATAAGGATCTTCAAGTTGTATTCTTAATTACCTTATAATAGAGTAGTGAGTTAAGAGATAAGAAGATAAAGTGGTCCTTGGACCTGGTTGTGAGTAATTCCTTCAAATTATATTCACTCAATAGTGCATCAGTGTATTTCTTGGTATATAGAAACATCATCGTTGTATAATTCATAGATACATCCCTTTTTGGACGAAGCAAGTAAAATTACTGTATCATTGTGCTTTAACTTCATTTTTTTATGTTTTTTTGTTTAGATTGGGTTGATAGATTCATTTTTTCTTATTAAAATGAGAATAAAATCAACTTATAAAATAAATTTACTCACCCTAATTCACCCCTATAATGTTTTTTGGGACCTTTTATTGGTAATAATAATATTATGATATAGGGTATTCCAAAATCATCCAGATACTGCTATTAAACCTATACTTCTCCAAACCCAAGGACATTCTGATAACTATGATAATACACTAGTGATTATAAGACAACAAAACCTAACTCAAAGAAATACCAAATTGGTTTAGTTATTCTAATGACATTAGGTTCCCAATCTCAAGTAAGTATATAATATTATTAAAAGAGTTTACAATAGTACCATCATGTAGTTTAATGATCACTAGCCCATGAGTCTATTAATCTTAAACCATCTAAGACCACACAATATCATATCCAATTATTTCTTAAGAAGAAAGATCTCCTAGGACATATAAAATAAATATAGTTATAACCTAAATATAATCATATAAACATATTAGATAAGTTATAAAGTAAATGAAATCTATTGTAATCGATCTCTAATGAAATTATACTTGAACCTTCCATCCTTTGAATCATTACTCTATGGATATTTTTTATTAAAATGTATCAATTTCCCACACTGATAACACTTTATATGGTTAAATATAAAATAAATATATGTTTTTCTATTTATATTACTTCTTACACACCCATACTTATATCATATTCTATCCCTTATGTTAAACAATCTATATAAACCCTCACTCTACTCCTAAAATACAAGTCCTTTAATGAAACAGTTCACTTAAATTCTACTAGAGCCATATAATATTTCCTATACTACATCATATCCTGAATACTATGGTTCAAACTATCTAAATATGTTAAAATATAATTTCTAGGTATTAATCCTCTACTCATTATCAATATTGGTCATATCAAATAAGATATTTTCAAATTAATTATTAATATCCTAGTTTATAGTACTATAATTTATTTTGAATGGTAAAAGTTATTGAGGTGTAAAACTAGTTTCTTGGAAGGTTCATTGTTTGATGGAAATATTAGTATGAATAATGAGATAACTATTTGATGGATCAATCACTATTTTGCTAGTTAAAACTAGGAGATAAATAGTTGAGCACTGTTAGAGGGTGGAGTAATATTTGATAAAAAACTAGAAGCAATTGGATGGTGAAAATCTAGTTTTCACAATATTATAAAGTATGTTGGTGCTACCAGAAGAAACAATAATTAGTGATGATAAAATATTATATGAATATTCAATTCATGCAATTGAATGGTGATTTTCTAGATGATTTCATCTTTTCTTATAAGTAGGTTCCCCCTACAGAAGATGAGGAATATCATGGAATCTTTATTAGATTAATGATTATTGAAATTACGTATAACTTGAAAGTTTCTCTCCCAAATATCTTCAGTGGATTATTGAGTTTCTTTATGAACATAGGGTATATATTGAACCATATTCAGTTATTTTTTATGAAGTATGTGCATGTAGATCTTTTAATGTCCACCATACATTTCTTTATTATTTTATAAAGACCATTTTTGGTTAATATAAACCTTTGTGAGGCCTTTTCGCTCGAATAATTTGTAATCAAGTGTTTGTTCAAATATCTAGTCTTTGTTCCATGTGTTGAAGTCTACAGAGTGATATATGGCTAAGAACAATGATTTAAATTAGAGATCAATTCCATATCATTAAGTATAAGATATTTTCGTTAAGTGATTTTTTTGTGATGTCTGAATTCCTAGAGAGAGGCTATAACATTGGAAGGATCAGTAGGTTTGATTGTAACATCCTGAGATTTTAAAAGAATAAAATTATATTAAATAGTATAAAGGACACACAACACAGATTTTATCTTTAATTACATACAAAACTCATTTTATCTTGTGTTACATGCAATCCCTATATTTTTATCTTCAATACTGTATTAAACATGCAACACCAAACTTAAACGACCCATGATATATATTACCGTTATAACCCAACCATTAAATTGTAAAGTATGACCAATATTAAATAATTTATAATATATATATATATATATAAATTTCTTACTAAATATAATTTTTTTATAAATATTCAGTAAATAATTAATCAATTTTTAGCGATTTTATTCTTCAAAAATATATTTTATTTAAACATGATTTTATTTTACTTTAGAAAAAAATATTATAATATTTTTTTGGAACTTGAAGAATGTTTTTTTTGATAAAATTAAATTAATTTTTTGAATCCAAATATCAAAATTTAGTTTCAGTGAAATTTTGATATTTTTCAGAAAATATTGATTTTACGATGAATAGTGGAAAATATTGGTTTTTGTAAAAAGTATTTTCTTTTCAATAAATTAACTAATTTAAAAGTACCAATATGTTTTGAATTTATTTTAAAGTAATATAATTTATATTTAATTCAATTTATTACTTTTAATCAACTTTATATTTGTTTTTAGTATAAGTTTGTTTTTGGGTTTAAAAATGGGTTTTTCTAAAAGCTATTTTAAAATGCATAACATTTATCCATTTTAATTAATTAAAATAATATATAATGGGGAATGTTTTAAATTAAATTTATGGAATATATATCATTAAATATTAATTTCTTTCATAAAATTATTATTATAATTCGTAGAGTTAATATATAATTATCTTTTTCTAAAAACACTCTTCTTAAAAACTCGATATCTCACCGCGTATGCAAGATTAGTTTTAAATTAAATTATTCCACTTATGTGAGTTGAATATGGATAAATAAATTCCATATTTTGAATAAACATAATTTATAATTTATAATATGGATAACTTAATTTTTTACTATAATGATTAGTGAAAACAGTCAAATATTTTTTTACCAAGGGATTAAACTTTAATCTTAAGAGGAAAAATGAACTAGAAACTTTTCCAATACCCATGGGATGTAAATATTTATACCCTTATGAATTTACAATAAATTTATATAATTTATTAAGAATAATATTTTATGAAAGTGACCTATATGGTAAGTTAAGTAAAGAAAATGATAAAAAAAGAACCTTCCTTACCTTTAATATCTATAAAGATTTGGGATAGGGAAAAACATTATAGGCTTAGTTATAAATATTATTTTGAAATATAAATTAATTTTTTATCATGATATTTTATTTTAATTTTTAATATATGAAATATTTACTTCAAATGATTAAGAAATTCCAACGCAATAATTATTTAGATAATAATTAACTAAAATAAATGATACAAAAAATAATAAAAGTTGAGTAAATTGAATTAATTACTATATTACATTAATTTTATGAATATATAATTTTACACTAGTGTGATAATAAAAAATTCTAATTCCATCATTGTCTATTTTTTTTGATATCAATTTAAATTAATAATGTCAAAATTGAGATTAATATTATTTTATGATAAATTATATTTTATTAAATTATTTAAAATTACTAAAAATATTATATTATTATAAGTGATTTTTAGATGAAAATAATTATCAAATATTTCCCATTCATGTACCAACTATTCTTTTATAATGACTATAATGACCCCTAAATAATAAAAACTTTGTTAGCACACTTAAGATTAAAATAATGTTTTTGCACGTTACATGCACTTGTGTTAAAATTAATTTTCAATACACATAATATTTTTATTTGATAAATTTTATTTAATACTTATAATTATTGATTATAAATTATCTAATAAGACTCAATTTAATATATACTTAATGGATAAATTACTTAAGTTAGAAAACTACTTACCGCAATGAAGAACCGAAATGAAAAAAATAAGGAAACTTAGGAGTCAAGGAGAAAAATATTAAAAACATGTGTTTTTGGGTGTGTTGGAGGTGTGTATCAAATATAAAATCCCAAAAAATACATTAATTATAAATTTCTTATCCACTATTTGGTATGATTGAACTCCCAATAGTGAATACTTTTGAGTATTTATAAGAATGTCACTCCTCAACTATAAAAGGCCACTCACTCCCATCACTTATTCACACATATAAATCCATTTTTATCATCCAAAAACCTGCCCAAGTCACTTAAAAACCTAAATACACTCATCCAAGAATCCTTATTTTTTTTCATAAATCCAACCTCTCAAGGTTTTAGTGCAAACCTAAGGAGTCTACCTGAAGAAGAGGTAATGTTCTTAAATGAGCATCTTAATTACACTTCTTTCTCCACCTCCTTCAACTATTATTATAACATGATGATATAATAACCTAAATATCTTATATATACTTATATGTTTTTAATTTAATTATATGACCTAAAAGCACACACAATTCCATCAAATGGGTTACAAAATCATCATTCGTGTGTTCGGTGGACTACCTCCTTGCAAAACGATGTCATTAATGGTTTTCATTACCACCACTCACAGTTGGTTATGCGATGGATATAAAGTTTATATATAATTTTTATAAAATAATTATACCTATTAATTCATTATATAATATATAACATTTTTATATTCCATTCAATAAGGGATAAGATAACTTTTCTCATGCATACGACAGACTATTGCCTCGCGAAATGATGTGATTCTTTTTCACTATCATGTTACAAGGAAGGTAATAAGAGTAAAGATAATGAATATATGTGATATACATGAAATAATTATGATATTTATTACATGTTTATCTTTATGTAAATATAATATATAATTTTATTTTTTATCTTTTTTACTTACTGGAAAAAATGATAATGTCATTCATGGACGTGTGGACTACCATCTCCTCGAAGCGATGTGATTCATTTTTTCATCATAACATAATAGGAATGATTTATATAAGTATATATAATTAAATAATATTTTATTTATTATATTTTTATTATTATGGAAATATAAATTTTACTTACCTTCTTTCCATAATGATCATTGAAAAATGGAAATGTTACTCATGCATACATACGACCTACCGTCTCCATGATCGTAACGTTAGTTCATTTTTCATAACCATATTTCATGATTGGTTTTAAAAGTATAATTTATGTATAAATATTATAATTATTTCATTATTATTATTCTATATATATTTAAATAATTACCTCTTTGACCATAGTCAACCTACCAAATTCATTTTTGACATATAAGATGAATATGGTCAAAACATCCCACTTAAACTTAATTGATTAAGAAATTAAATATAAATTGTTTATAAGTGAAAAAGGTAATAATAAACTTGAAAAATATTATAAATAAATTAAATAATTAACATAAGTTTATTATTTAGGAAGATAAAGAGCATTTATGACGAATCGAACTTGAGGTAAGGGTTTTTTCATCTTACTCTTATTTCTGTGAGATATATGCCATATTCACCACTTATTTTTGTTTTGTGGTTTATATACTGCACATCAATATATTTAATGATTATTATAATTAAATTTATTAGGATTTAAATATCAATTTTAGGATCTATTTTTTATGCGGTTTACGGTTTTAATGTTAGCAAAGTGGTAAGAAATTTTTGTCTCAATTTTCCTTCTTTGGGACATTTGTTATGTTATATTCCAATATTATTTTACGAGGTGTATATAACAACCCTTTGATATTTTATATCATTAATATAATTATTTTATTAATATTATAATTTTTATTTAATGTTATTCTTTAGTGGGGATTATGATTCAAAGTTATAAATGTGGTAAGAATCTTTTGTTACAATCTCAACATTTATCGAGATTGTGTATGATTAAGTCTCTGATGTTGAAGTCTTATAATTCTGGTGAATTATCTTATACTCTAGTTTTTAATGATATTTTAAAGTATTTTTACCATTTTACCACTCTTTGGTACTTAAAATGTTTGAGAAAGTGTTTTTATGAAAATTTGACTTCATTTCTCTCTTCGATTGGAAATATATTTTCTTCCAAAACCACATTTTCTAAGAAAAATGTTTTCAAAAAATGTTTTAAAAAGTAATTTTTAAAGTTGAAAGGATATTTTCATCATTTTTTAAAATGATTTTATAAATATTTCTTTATAATATTTCAAGGTTTTTTTTGAAAGAAAATTATTTTCAAAATGTTTTATGTTTTAAAAAGTGATTTTCAAAATGAAAAGGGTATTTTCCATAAAACACTTTGAATTATATTTTAATGGATTTTCCATTCATCAATGTCAAAAAAACTTGTTATTAATTATGCTGTAATGGGGATATTTTGTAATGATACCACCCCCATTCTTTCTCAATATGGATTAAAATTATTTCAATGAGATTTTTATGGAACCCATTTATTTTCCATGAGATAACCATATTTGAAAGAGGTTGTTATGGAACTCATTTATTTTCCACAGGTTAATAATGTTTTAATGAGGTTTTTATGGAAACCATTTATTTTTAATGGGTTAATCTTGTTTTAAATATATTGACATGAAAACCATTTCTTTTCTATTGTTTTATCAGGTTATAATATAATAACGATTCTTTATAGGATTCCAATAATGAAAGATCTATGTAATTTATTTTTATTATGGTTATTGGGCATTATATATTATGGGTATGACCAAATATCATTGGGTGATTTTGTTATATCTAATACGATGGGTGTTCATAGATAGCGCTCTAGTACATTGGGTAATTATTATTTTCTCTTGATAATTATATTAGAAGTCAACCGTATGGTTATTCCAACTATAAGGGTTCTGTAAGTGTTCTATAAAGACGATGTCTCAAGATACCAACATGTTTTTTCTATGATTGATATTGGTTTATGATGTTTCATTTGATCAATATTTATACCACATGGATCATGATTATTGATTCACATGAATCTTTCCTCTATTAAATCCTTATTCCATGTTTTCATGTTTGATGATCCATGTATTGATGGGTATGTATACTATTATGTTATACTCATGCACTTTTATTATTCTATCATACCTATATTATCTTCTTATGATCACTGATGACATTCATTTTCCAATGTTTACTTTTTCCCTTAATGAGCATTTGAGCTCACCCTTCTTATGTTTAATTTTATCCACGCTATTAGGAATGTGGTTGAATCAATTATGTCCAGAAGTGATTTCATATAGAGAATGATTATGAATTAATTTTAAAAAAGAAAATCTGAGATAAATGGGATAAATACTGATTTAAAGTCATGGGATTTTTTTATATATGAGTTTTTTCTTAATTCTATAAAACTATAAACCTAAAATTTCCTCAAGTATATAAGTGATACAATTTTTCCTTTTGATGGTTTGAGGGTTAGATAGAAAAATTGGGTCACAATTATTAGCATCATTACTAGAAATGTAAAGTTTACAATTTCAACACCAAATCTGGGAGTGTGGGTTTTGGGCCGTTATAGTTGGTATCAAATGTCAATTTAGATAACTTTGGAGATTAATAGGATTTCATGTGAGGTTATATTAAGAGTTATGGATACCTTCATAGGTCTATAAGATTAAGGATGGTTATAAGTTAAAAGTCTTAGACACCATTTGAGTTTTTACGTGATGAGATAATAAAGTGCTTAATGATATTTTAGGAGACGTTTTAATAGGATGAATTATTTTTGAATCTATGGTTTAATATGTGGTATGATTTTTTTTTGTAAATTATATTTAAGGTATTAATAACATTTTGGATTTATATGATCTTGGATATTGAGAACATGTGTTTTATCATATAGATAACCACAAGATTGAAAAGTGATTGTCATATTTTTGGCTTGAAACTTGAAAGGTATGAAATAAACTTTTAGGTTAAGACACTATTTAATTTTGATGTTATTGTGTTTATTTTGGATATAGTTTTATGAAATTATTTAGTTTTAACTTTGGGTATTACATTTTAATTTTAATGATTAATGTATCATATGATGGTTCACTCACTTTGGGAATTATCTTACCATGTTCTAACCATTTTGGTTTTAGATAATGTCTAAATATAGGATAAATATCTTTTCATGATTTTAAATATTATATGGTCCTTTAAAAGTTTATTTTAGTGATTCATTCATTAAAAATTCATCCTAAATACACATTATTTGAAGAAAAATATGAGATTGTAATGGATTTTGATTAAAGTATAAAATTATACTAATCATGTAAGTATATTTCCATATTATCTTAGTCTAGATGGTAAAATAATTTCTCAACTCTAGGAAAAGGATATTGAAACAAAAATGTTATCCTAGTACTTTAAATTCTCATGAACCAATGGTACTTTTGATCATGAATGATTTATTTTTGTGAGGATCTTAACTTTTCATTAATCGTTCACTTTCTTGTGACCAATTACCTCAATCACCCTCTATAATTACGTATGATTTTACTCTATTACCACCTATTTTATCCTATTTGGAAACCTGGTTATGTTATATTACATATGACCTTTGTACTTACATTTATATACTATTAAGAGGATGTTTTATTAACCCTTTCTACGATGTGGGTTTACAAAAAAAGTATTTTCAAATTTACAACCTTTGATTATTGGGATAAAGTTTAAATTGTGAGGATGAAATTTATTAGGGGGAGGGTGTAATATATTGATATTTTAAAAGAAGAAAATTTTATTCAATATCATAAATGATATGAATCATCGAGTTTATCTTTTATTATACACAACACTCAGTTTAGATTGTGTTACACACAACCTCAATATTTTTATGTTCGATAGCATATTCAACATGCAACATCGAACTTAAACAACCCATGATATATATTACCATTATAACCTAGATGTTAGATTGGAAAGTATAAATATTATTAACTAATTTATGAATTATATATATAAGTCTTTCTCAATGTAAACTTTTTATAAATGTTTACTAAATAATCAATGAAATTTTAGTCATTTCATTTTTCAAAAATATGTTTTCTTCAAAAATGTTTTTATTGATTTTCATGAAAAAATATTATAATAATTATTTGGAACTCCTATAAATTATAATTTATAAAATTAACTTCATTTTTATAATTTTAATATTAAAAATTACTTTGGGTGAAATTTTGGTATTTTTTGGAAAATATTGATTTTTCGGTGAATGGTGAAAATATTGATTCTTGTAAAAAGTATTTTATTTTAAATAAATTAAGTAATTTAAAAGTACCAATATGTTTTGAATATATTTTAAATTAACCTAGTTTTTATTTTATCCACTTTATTACTTTAAATCAACTTTATATATTTTTTATTATTAGTTTGCTTTTGGGTTTAAAAACCCATTTTTTCTAAAAACTATTTTAAAATGCATAATGTTTCTCTATTTTAATTAATTAAAATAACCCATAATGATGAACATTTTAAGTTAAATTTATAGAATATATATAATTAAATATTAATTTATTTTTATAAAATTATTATTATTATTCATAAAGTTAATATAGATTCATATTTTTCTAAAAAATAATCTTCTTAAAAACATGTTGTCTCGCCACGTATGCATGATTAATTTTAAATTAAATTCAGACAATTATGTGAGTTTAATTTAGAAAAATAGATTCAATATTTAGAATAATAATAATTTATAATGTTTAATAAGTATAACTTAATTTTTTACCATAATTATTAGTGAAAATAATTAAAATTAATCACAAAGTTTAAGGTTAAAATGAGTTTACCAAGGGATTGAACTTTAAACATAAGAGAAAAAATGAACTAGAAATTTTTCCAAAACCCATTGGATGGAAATATTTCGACCCTTATAAACTTAATGAAGATTTTAATGAGTTATTGGGAATAATATTCTATAAAAGTTACCTATATAATAAGTTAAGTACAAAAAAGATAGAAAAGGAACCTTCCTTGCCTTTAATATCTATAATTCTTTAGGATAGAGAAAAAAATCATATTTTTAGTTATAAATATTATTTTTAAAGATAAATAATTTTTTTATTATGATAATTTATTTTAATTTTTTAGATATGAAATATTTACTTGAAATGCTTAAGAAACACTAATGTGGTAATTATTTAGTTAATAATTAACTAAAATAAATGATACTAAAAATATTAAAAGTTTTGTAAATTGAATGAATTATTGAGTTAAATTAATTTTATAAATATATCTTGTTATAATGGTGTAATAATAATAGATTATAATTTTATCATTATCTTGATATTTTTATTAAAATTAAATTTAAATGAATAATGTTGAAATTGAAATTAATGTTATTTTATGATAAATTATATTTTATTAAATAATTTAGAATGACTAAAAATCCTATATCCTGACAAGTGATTTTGGTGTGAAAATAATTATCAACTATGTCCCATTCATGGATCATTTTTTTATAATGACTATAATGACCCATTAATAATAAAAACTATGTTAGTGCAGTTAAGGTTAAAACGAAGTTTTAGCATATTACATGTGCTTGCGTTAAAATTAATTATCAACATGCATATTATAACATACTACCCTCCTCATTTGATTTAGTCTAGGAGAATATTTTACTTATCCTTAAGCAACATCCCCAAGGCACCAAAGGATGGAAAAAATTCCAAGGGCTTCAAGAACAAGTGGTGGATGATTTTCCATTTTAAAATAAACTCAACCAACCAAACATGCCATAACCAACCAAAATTAAATAATTCATGAAAACAATGTAAACCAATTCAACACATTTATAAGTGAAAACAATACAAACAAACCAATCCCATAACAATACCAAATCAGAGTACTAAGAGGAAGAATACAATGAAAAACACAATGACTCTAAGAACAAGCTTTATTTCTCCACACCCAACTCCAAGCTCCAACATCAAAAAAACACCCAAATATTATGATGAACCACTAAGGAAATGATATTATTTACATTTAATTACATCTTGTAATACAATATCTACAAAATTACCAAAGTAACAAAGAAAAGGGTGAGTAATAATACTCAGTAGGCTTTCACCAAATGACTTCCCTACTCACGCCACAAGGATAAAACAAGTTAGCACATTTATATAAAGCAATTTATATAAAACCATTTTCAATGGAACAAATTTCTATAAGAAAAACACACCCTTACCAAAAAAGTTTACTAAAACAACACATTATCCAGGAAATCAACCAAACAAGTCATTAACCATTTTCCCAACACATATTGGCATAACCCATTTCACCTTTCATGGCCACATGCACATTTCAACCATATTCAAAAATTCCACACACACACACACACCCGAGCTCGGTGTTACCATGACGATATAAATTCACATCCAAACCCATCCACCCTTTAATTATAGTGATAATTAATTCCCACTTATAATTGATGGTGGTTCTTCACACACACTATCCATCCCCTTTTTATAGTGGTATTTCACACCCACTATCTATTAATTGCCACCAATTATTACCCCATAAGCCAAAAACCTTTCCAATATCATTTTCTAAAGTCACAATGACACAAAAATAAACAATTTCCAATATTATATCAACTAACACATTCCAATCCATACTACCCAATAATTTACAAACCAAAAAACCCTTTAAACGTATAAAAAATTCCAACAACATGCCAAAACCACTTCAATAAATTACCTATTTATTAACAACACCTTTAATCCATTATCCATGAAAATACACACTTCCATAAAACATCATTTCATTGATTTTTTTTCACAAACAATTTTCTATAAATAAACCAAGTCTCCGATTTTAAAATAATCATTTTAAAATCCAACAAAAAAGCACATTTCACAACAATAACCCATTTTCCCCAAAAACCAAAAATCATCACAAAATGAGTTTTCACCAAGCTTAACACATCACATTCACAATCAATTTCAAGAAAAAACGATTAATTTGTAATTAATCCTTCTAGTTCTAGAAAAATGGATTCAACAGTGAAGCCACCTATATTTAGGGTTTGTTGAAATTGACCCACCAAACAACCTCACACCAAAAATGGGTGAAACATCCATGAAATCATCTTATATCCCTTCTCCTAACATAAATTGCCCCAAAATATTAACATTATAGAAAAGAAAAACCCTATATCTACATGTGATGGAAGTGGATCTTGGAAATTGGGAGATAGAGAGAAGTAGATCTAGAGAGAACCATAAAACTACCAAGATAGGAGAATTACCAAGGGAGAATAAGCTTCAAAGCACCTTGAAAACCCTTAGAATCACTTCCAAAATTAGTGGAATAACCACCCTAACCTCTGAGAAGATGAAATACTAAGTGGGGTTTGAGTGGGAGTATAAATGAGGTTCTTAGGGAAAATCCCAACCAAGCCCCATTTTTAAACCCCCCCCCCTTTTAAGCCATGTACGGTTTAGCTGCATGGTTAGAAAAACTGTGCATTAACCATGCACCTAATACTACCTCAAGAGGGACTCCACACAGTTATACAAACTGTGGACCAACTGTGTGAAAGCCCACTATCCCATGTTACACAGTTTACTTGGGGAGGCTGAACAGTTAGAAAAAATATGTTCCTTAACCGTGCGATATCTCCCTTAACTATATCTTCACTTTCATGGTTTCCTGTAAGTCTTTCATGGTTTTCACTAACCATTATCAACCTGTGCACCCTTTAAAAAGACCCAAAACATCCCAAAAACCTTCCAAACTCTCCAAAAAATCACCCAACACTTTATACAAATAAAAATGAATAAATATGGGTTACATACCTCAAACTGGGGGTACTACATTCTCCCCAACATTGTCCTTTAAATCTTTAGAAAGTATAAAACCATCCCTTTTCTGAAAAAGATTATGCCATTGATCAATGATCTATGTATTCTATTCCCAATTATCCTTGTGAATCTAACCATGTTTCCATAAAACCTGAACTATATTGATGCTTTTACCACACAATAATTTCTCTTTACTATCCACAATCCACACTAGAACATGCACCAACGAAGAATCTAACTCTAGCTCAACATGATCCCATCAAATCACATGGTTAAGATCTGGTTGATACTTCTTCAATTGTGATACATGAAACACATTATGTATTAAACTAAATAATGGTGGAAAAGACATATGATATTCCACCTCTCCAACCCACTCAAGTATCTCAAAAGACCCAATATACCTTAGAGATAACTTACATTTCTTTTCAAAATGATGATTTCCAATCCTAGGAGAGATTATAAAGAACAACCGATCACTCTCCTAGAACAACAAAAATCATCGACGATGATTTGCATATGATTTATGATGACTCTGAGTCAGCTCTATTCTCTTCCTAATCAACTAATATTCATCATAGTCTCTTGGATAAAGCTTGACCGAACCATCGAAGTCTCACTTGTTTCCACCCAAAAAAGTAGAGAATAACATGGACACTCATACAATGCTTTAAACAAATCCATATTTATCAAGTCTTGATATCCATTATTATATGAGAATTCCACCAAGGTAATGTGCTCCTCCGATGAGCCACCAAAATCCATGATATAAGCTTGCAACATGTATTCCAATGTTTTTATCTTCTTCTCAGATTTCCTATTCTTCTGAGGATGATATGATGAACTCATCATAAACTGATTCCCAAGGTTTTGGTGCAAGGATTTATAGAAATAATATGTGAACCTTAGATCTCTATCTGATGCAATTGAAACTAGTACACCATGTCTCTTTACCACCTTACGGATATATATTTTGGACGGATCCTCCAATGTATGAGTTTTATGAATATGAATAAAATGATATGAATTTGTGATCCAATATACAACCAAACATATGGAATCATGTTTCCTAACTTTTCTTGGGAGACATATAACAAAATCCATCGCTATCTATTCCCACATCCACATAGGGATCGGTAAAGACTGCAACATACCCACCAACTGATGACAATATTCTTTAACTTACTAACAATTCAAGAATCTCAAAATGAACTCGACTAATTTAATTTTCATACCAGAACACAAAATATGAACTTTTAACTCCTTATAAATTTTCTGAATTCTTGGATGGACAACCCATCTGGAATGATGAAACACATTGAGATGTTTCTCTTGAAAATCCACCGGTACAACCATTTGATTACAAAATCACAAAACTGAATTCCCATTCAGTTTCTATCTTTCAATGGTCTCCCAAAGATTGAGTTTGGACCTCATTTTCACACACTCTAAATCAGACTTATGTACCTCATTAACCAAACTGACCAATTTAGGAACCAAAAAAACACTAAAGAAAACCATTGCATCACCCCAGTCTTCACATTCCAACTACATGTCGACTATAACTGACATCAACTACCACCAATCTGATGCCTATTTCACCACTTGATAATATAGATTTCTACTTATTGAATCCACAATTGAATTTTATTTAATCAGTGTGTACTTCAAGTCGAATTCAAACATTTTGAGATACTATATCCATCTCCTTTTTCTCAAATTCAAATATCTCTATGAGAAAATAAGATTCAAAATCTTATGATATATAAACATCATGAATTTCTCATAAAAGTAATAATTAATCAACATTTTCAAATCATGAACCACTAATAATAACTCCAAATCATGTGTTGGGTAGTTCTTTTCATGAAACATGAACTACCATGAGCTATAGACAACCACATAATCCCATTTCATGAGAACACACCCCAACCATAATCCTGACATGTCACAATACACCACATACCCTTTCGATGGTTCTAGAAAAACCAAGATTGGTGATGATGTAAGGTGAAACTTAAGCACTTCAAAAGACTTTTTTCATTGCTCATTCCATTGAAATGGAACATTCTTCCTTTTCAAATCTATCATCGACGAAGCTAGTCATGAGAAGTCATGAACAAAGTGTCGGTAATACCTAGCTATCCCAAGTATGCTCTGTATCTCAAAGACATTATTTGACAGTTTCCAAGACATAACAACCACTATATTCTTTGGATCCATTGAAAAACCTCTATCAGAAATAAAATGTCCTAGAAAACGAACCTCATGTATCCAAAAATCACACTTTTATAATTTCTAATACAATTGATGTTATCTCAAGTTCCCAAACACTATTTCCAAGTGTTTCTCATGCTCAACCATTGTCTTGTAATAGAATAATACATCATCTACAAACACTACAAAAAAATAGATATCTCTGAAATATCCAATTCATCAATACCATAATGATAAATAGTGCATTCGTTAGACTGAAGGGCATAACCCCATACTCATAATGGCCATATTTACTTCTGAAATTTATTTTCAGAATATCCTCCTTCTATACCTGCAACTGATGATATATTGATTGTAATTCAATTTTGGAGAACCACTGAGATCCCCTAAATTGGAAGAATAGATCATCAATGCGTGTAAGTAGATATTGATTCTTTATTGTAACTTGGTTAAGCTTATGATAATCAACAAATATCCATAGCATTACATCCACATTTTTGACAAACAACACCAGTGCTACCCACAAATATGTGTTGGGATGGATGAAACCTTTTTTTTCTAGCTCCTAAAACTACACTTTCAATTCCATCAACTCTAATGGTTTAATCTAGTAAGACAGAAGTGAGATAAGACTAGTCCCCAAGAGGATATAAATTGTAAACTCCATTTATCTCATGAGTAGAAACTCGGAGAATTTTTCAGGAAAAACATCCTGAAACGGATCAACCACTGATAGAAAACTGATTTTCCCAACTTGTTCCACCAAGGCCAAGGATAAATCCTCCAAATAATATGAGATTGTCCCAACTGTTGGTGACAAAAAATATTTTATATGCACCATTTCCCTTTTCTATCCTTTAAAGAGATGATCAATGCTATTCTCCATCCTAAAACTAATCATTAATGCATAATAGTTGATGTGGGCCTTAAACATCATAAATGAATACATACCCAGGATTACATAAAAAACACCCATCTCAATAACTAAGAAATTGTTGGGAAAAAATCCCTCAAGGTATCATTGAAGCATTTTTGGGGTGATTTTGTTTGTTGAAAAAGTGGGCCTCCATGTTGTGTTTGCTGAAAAAGAAGACCACGATGTATGAATTTGTTGACAAAGGGGGTTTACATGGTGAGTTTTTGGGTTAAATGGGTGTTTTCAATAATCTATGATTGATTGAAGAACCTCGAAAAAGTAATGGATGATTTGGAGGTGGTACAAAAAGAGCAGATACAAGGAGGCGCCATTTTCAAGTGTTTTCCATATTTTTGGGCCTGAAAATCGAAAAATGGAGAGATGTGTTTTTTTTCAAAGGGAGGTGCGTGATAAATTAGAGCGGTGCGTGAAAAAGAAAGTGGTGTATGAAATATTGGCGTGTTGTGTGAAATAGAGGAATGTAGTTTTTCATGCAAGAAGTATTTCAAGATCAGAAGGTCGAAAATTGGAAAATCCATGAGGTGCATGAAAAATTGGGGCATTGCGCGAAATATGGTGTTGCATGGAAGATGTGTTTTTTTCACTCAAAGAGGATTACACATGGAAGGGGGGTTTTTTGCGTAGGGGTCTATTTTGCCTATAAATATGAAGTGACCCCCTCATTCGAGGTAGCTAAATACTTAGAGAGTATCCGAGATCTGGCACATGAAATTGGAATACTCAAGGGAGTTGTGCGTAAACGTAAAGTTTGCGTGTAAATTCAGGTGTTTTCATGTAAATATAAGGCTGTGTATAGAAGAAGATTGCACGTAAAGCTCAAGATGCGTGTAATACGTTTGTTGTACGTAAAGAAAAAGATGTGCGTAAAAGAAGACCATTACACGTAAAATAAGTGTTTGCGTGTAAAAGATGTGTTTTATGAAATGTGGATTTCATAAAAAAGCATGGAATTAAGTGCAAGGTAGTGTAGGGGCTACGCATAAAATTTGGGGTTTCCCGGTACACCCGGTGCAAAGTGAGATTCATCTACAGATGAAAGTTGACAATCAATAGAGCATCTATCAATAGTTAAAGATGAAGATTTCATTAGTGATAATGAAGAGACCTACAGGTCTATAAATTGTGAGTGGATATTTTGAAGAATCAGTGAGAACACTCTAGTTGATAGAGCAGTGAGCTTTCACATCATGATTGGTTGTAAACCATAAGGGATAATGAGTCCACTTCAAACATTGTAAACAACATTGTTCTTTTAGTGGTTTTGGTACACCAGCAAATTTCCGATGTATGCTCCTTGGACATAGCCTAGTAATGGTGAACCAAGTAAAAATCATTGTGTCCTGTGCATGATTGAATTTTTGTTTATACTTTGCTACAGGGAAGAGAGAGAATAGAGTTTTTCTTAACAACGAAACAATATCAATAGGATAATTTGTCTTAATCTATCATACCTTGATTCAACCCCTCTCAGGGTATCTAACCTAGTGGACCTAACAATTGGTATCAGAGGGAAAGGTTAATATCATTGGTTCTCTCTCAAATGGAGGTCACCAATCATAAAGGGATTCCAATCTTCGATGAGAACAATTTTCAGCTATGGAATAATCAGAAGCAACACTACTTCCAATATTTGGTGATGGATGTGTTCATAATAGCAATGCATGGTATAATAGTTGATATTAATAGTGGTGATTTATCAGAAGTCGAGAAAAGATAATTGGATACTGATGCCAAGGGAATCAATGCTTTAGGGGGATCCCTATCCAATGCTATCTATATGAAAGTGATTTTATGAAAAACCTCACATGCCATATGGGAAAAGTTTTTTAATATATATAAAGGAGAAAAAAGGTCAGAGAATCAAAGATTCAAGTCTTTTGGAACAAGTATGAAGATCTTATAATGAGCCTGAATGAACCTATTGATGCATTCTTTGATAGGGTAAATGTGGTAGTGGAAGAAATGCAAGGTCTTGGTGAAGTCATTGAAGACATAAAGATTGTGAAGCACATCATGAGGAAAATTCCACCTCGCTTCAATCCAAAGGTTTCAGTATTAGAATACAATGATCCAAAAGAGATGAAACTAGATAACTTACACAGTACCCTTATAGCATATGAAATGTGAAATGATGACAATAATGCTATGGAAAAGGGGAAATCCAAA
The DNA here is from genome assembly GCA_963277665.1 of Viscum album. Lineage (NCBI taxonomy): Eukaryota > Viridiplantae > Streptophyta > Magnoliopsida > Santalales > Viscaceae > Viscum > Viscum album. The sequence goes on along the minus strand of OY728142.1, from coordinate 507,569,527 downwards.
TAGGTGGCATTTAAAGCCTTGAAGAAGCTCACAATTGAATACTCTCAAGAAGAAGAAGAGATAGATGAGGTGATGTCATTCCTCTTATCAAACCTTCAAATAGGAAAAGGAAAGTTTAAAGGGAAACTTCCACTTGCTTGTTTTTGATGTGGAAAGGTCGGACATCTTGTAGTAAGGTGCCCTAAAAAGTTTCAAGAAGATGATGATATCGATGAAGTTGAAATTCCCAAGAATAATTCTTACACCTATATGAAAAGAAAGAAACAGTTCAAGAGAAATTTTTTTAAGAAGAAGAACCTTATTTCAAAAGAATGTTATAATTTAGATGATTCTGAGGTTGAGGAGGTTGAAGAGATAGAGAACTGCTAATATTGTGGAGAACATTCTATGGTGGCTGTTGTTGGTAGTTCTTAGGAAAAGGAAGAAGCTGAAACTGATGAAGAAGAAGAAGTTGAAGGAAGAATTGATATGAAAGCTGAGCTAGAATCCACTATTGAAGAGATATATTTTTGGAGAGCCAAAAAAAAGCCAATAAAGTTGTCTGTGATGCCAAACTCTATATGCAGCAGCAAGAAGAATAAAATTATGAGCTAATGGAAGAAATTAAGAAACTCAAGTCATCAACACCAAAGAAATTAGAATCGGTAAGTGAGTATAAAATCATGTTTAAAGAGCATAAGAGGAAGATCTATGGCTTGAATAACACAGTTGAAGTTCACGTAAATCATATCAAAGATCTTGAAGAGGAAATTGTCGGTCTACGACAAAAAGTTAAGGAACAAGAAAAACTTCTAATTCCCAGCATGATATTGGGAAAGAAGATCATTCAGAAGACTGAAAATATGAAAGAAAAGATGAGTAGTTCAGAAGAAAATAAGCAATAATAGAGCTCACATGTTAAGGTTGATTTGGGGATCTATCAAAAATAGAAATCAATTAGGGTTGAAGTCAGACTGTAAGTGCCTATTCCAAGGATAAAAATTGATGTGGGAACAAATTAGAATCAGGAAATTCAAAGAACCCAAGGGAAAACTGATTTTACAGAGATGATACATAGGAATGAACATTTTATTAGGTGTTATTGTTGTGGAAATATGAGACACTCACAAAATGTGTGTTCTATAGATAGAAGATACTGAAGGTAATAAGAATATAGGTGGAAGCCAAACCTAGAATGGTTCTCTAGATCATATTTCTAAGGACACTGCTTTTGGTGTGAAGGATTTGGGAACATGGATAGATAATATACATAAACCATACAGAGGAATGTTCTAAAGAAGAATCAAATTAGTCTCAAGCATCAAATCAAAAAAATCAAAAGGTGAGTTGAAAATGAAAAATTTATTCAAAGATTTTCAAGATGAATTCATTCCATCATACTCTGAGAAATATCATAAGTCTCAATCTATGCTGAGTGTGAAAACAAAAATATGGACCCAGTAGATGAGAATAAAGAAGGTAGTGGTTGCTAAAATTGCCCTTAAAGCATTAGACTATTTTGGTGTATAGATCTTTGATAGTGGTTTCACATCGCACCTGAAAGGCAATAAGAATCTGGTTATAGGCATAAAATATGACAAAGAAGAAGTTTTCAAGTTTGTAAATGATGAAGTCATGAATATTATTCGCTTAGTAAAGTCTAGGTTTGGGGGAAAAAGATGAGACGTTCTGATGTCTTAGTAGTAGAAGGTCTCAGTAACAATTTTCTTAGCGTCAGCCAATTATATAACTCATGTCATTCTATAAGGTTTACTGAGAAGACATGTATCATCCAAGGAAGATAAGGTGTAGTGGTTCTATAGGTAAAATAACAAAGGGGAATCTCTACCTGGTAAGTGGATAAGAAGATATGTGCTTTTTTTAGAGAGGAAGTGAACAAGCTATGGCATAAATGACTCGGTCATATATGCCAACCATCCCTAGAAGATCTGGTGAGGTGTGATGGAGCTAGAGACCTCCCTAATCTATCACATGATCTTACTCATACATGTGATTCATGCCAAAAAGGGAAGACCATCAGAAGGACGTATAAGGAAAAAGAAAATAAGTCAATAAGAGTGCTCGAATTGGTGCATGCTGATGTTTGTGGTCCCATCACACCAAGAGAAATTTACAAAAAGAGGTACTATGTTCTTTTCATTGATGACTATAGCATCATGGCATGGGTATTTGTTATTTCCCATAAATACGATGTGCTCAGCAACTTAAAATAGTATTAGAGGGCGTGTAAAAGGGTGATTGGACAAAAAATTCTAAAGTTTCATACTGAGAATGGTATGAAATTCACAAACAGTTAGGTAGAGGACTATCTCGAGAAACACAGGATAAGGCATAAATTTTCTTCAGTAAGAACTCCTCAACAGAATGGGGTGGTTGAAAGGAGAAATCATATCGTCAACAACATGGCCAAAACGATGCTTATATAAAAATACCTACCAGAGAAATTATAGAAGGAAGCAATATTGATGTTATTCTACATTTATAACAGGGATATGTTGTGTTCGAAGGAAATAGAGACTCATTATGAGATGTGTCATGGAAAGAAGCCAACATTGAAATACTTTAGAATCTTTGGAAGTAAGTTCTTTATACCCAAAAATGAAAAACATAGAAAAATTGTGTCATGTGGAGATGAGGAAATATTTCTTGGCTAATCAGGAAAAAGAAAATCATATAAATGATTTAATAAAATATTGGGAAAAGTAATTAAGATAAATGATGTCACTGTTGTGGAAAATGATGAAAATGTTCAACAATATAGTGAAAAATTCCCTGATGAAAGTGATGAGGAGGAAAACAATGTAGGGGGAGCTGAAGTGGCCGATGCTGATTCAGAAAAAGATACTGATGATGAGAATGAAGATGTAAAATCCGTATCTGCACAGAAGCCAAGAATTCAAGTTGAAATTGACAGGCATAATATCATTGGTGATCAATTGTCCCCAGTTCAGACAAGAATAATGAAATAACTATAGCAGACATCTTTCTTATCTTAAGTGAAGCCTAAATTCTTTACTAATGTAGCTAAAGATGAAAACTAGGTTCAGGTTATGAATGAAGAGTTGGATAAAATTGAGAAGAATTAGAATTGGAATATTTTTTCGAGGCTGACAGATAAGAATTTCATCTAGAAAAAATGGGTCTATCGCAACAATATGAATGAAGATAACACATTTAATTGAAACAAAGCATGACTAGTGTGAAAAGGATACACTCAGATAAAAGGTATTGATGTTGATGATACATTCACATCGGTTGCAAGTATGGAGACAATTAGACTATTCCTAGCCATTGTAGTGCAACGAAAATTCAAAGTGTTCTAAATGGATGTCAAATCTTCATTTTTGAATGGGGTTTTGGAAGAAGAATTTTATATTGAGCATCCAGATGGTTTTCTCATTCATGGAGATGAGAACAAAGTCTATCGATTGAAGAAGGAACTATATGAGCTGAAAGAAGCACCAAAAGCATGATACTCGAGGTTTGATCAATATTTGAAGAAGTCTGGCTTTCAGTGTGGAGGAGTTGATTACAATATATATTTCAACAACAAAAGTAATCAAAGGGTGATGCTGCTTGTTTATATCAATGACATAATATTTTTAGGATCAGATGAAGCAAAGTGTAGACAGTTTTTTGAATTTATGAAACATGAGTTTGAAATGTCTATGATTGGTGAGATGAAATTTTTCCTTGGTTTACAGGTAACACAAAGAAGTAATGACCCATTTATCTCTTGATAAAAATATTCAAGGGAGGTTATAAGGAGATTTTTAATAGAAGATTCCAAGGAGATGAAGATTCTGGTTTCTACCCAGATGAAACTTCCCAAAGATGAGGATGGAAATGCAGTTAATATCACAGAATACAGGCAAATCATTGTAAGTTTGCTGTACTTGACCATGACAAGGCCTGACATTGTATTCACCACATGCCAAGAAGTGAGATATTAGAGCAATCCCAAGGAAAGTCACATACTTACAGTGAAAATAATACTTCAGTATATCAAGGGCATGATAGATTTCAGCTTGATATACAATGTCAAATCTCAAATAGAGTTATTGTGATATACTGATGCAGATTGGGCCAGTTCATCAGATGATAGGAAATCAATGTCCGGAGGTGAATTCTATCTTGGTTTACTATTTATTTCTTGTCTAAGAAAGAAGCAAGATTTCATTTCATTAATCACCACAGAAGCTGAGTACATTGCTGCCACTCAAGCATGCACACAATTATTGTGGATGAAGCATCAGCTAGATGATATGGGAGTTGAGGTGAAGTATCCAATCATAATCCAGTGTGACAACTCAAGTGCTATAAATCTTAGCAAAAATCTAGTCCATCACTCAAGGACAAAGAACATTGAGATAACATATCATTTTATAAAGGAAAAAGTGGATCAAGGGCTCATGAAGATAGAGTATGTGACTACAGGGCTACAAGTTGCAGACATTCTAACAAAGGCCTTACACAAGGATGCATTTGAGAGACATCAGTTGGCTTTGGGAGTCTAGTCGACTCCCCACACATAAAAACGTGTGGATGTGACCCCTCCCCTCCCCCCTCTCCTCGAGGTATGGTGTGTTTTTCTCTAATGTGATAATCTATGTTCTTTCCAATGTTTCAGACCACAAAGGAGTGACCTTTGGGTTAGTTGAAAAAGGGGGAGAAATAGTGTCTCTTCAAGGGGGAGAAACTATGGCTAGAAAATGGAGACAATGTCTTTTTCAAAGACACGGGGAGAAGCTGACAGGTGGAGTGGCGAGATAGGGGGAGTTGAAAGCTGAAGAGGAGATGGAGTTGTAAGAAGAATGGGGGAGTTTTAAATTTGAAAATTCTTGAAGTGATCGATCAAAGAGTAGATATCATGATAGCTGATAATCATGATAAAATCAGAATAGTTATGTTGAAATGGTGTGAAAAGTTTTCCAATGATCAACCACTGGTATCAGTTTAGAAATTGGTATCATTTTGTTGTCAACAGTTGGTGTTTGAAATGATGTGATTAATTGATGATATTTTCATTTACTCTTATTACTCACGATAAGAATTTATCATGTGGTAATAGAGTATATGTTAAGTGAATCCTCAAACACTATCATAATCGCAAGATAATAATGATGGTAGCAGTTAGAAGAAGATTTAATGAGGTATTAAAGTGCAGAGAATTTTTATGAGAAGAGTTGTCAACAAACCCAAAGGGGGAGATTTTTGGGAAAAAATCCCTCAAGGTATCCTTGAAGCATTTTTGGGGTGATTGTGTTTGTTGACAAAGCAGGCCTCCATGTTGTGTTTTTTGAAAAATTAGACCACGATGTACAAATTTGTTGACAAAGGGGGTTTACATGGAGAGTTGCTGGGTTCAAGGGATGTTGTCAACAATCCATGATTGATTGAAGTGATTGAGGGGGGTCTTCCCAAGTGCACTAGGGTTCCGGGACTGGCCGTTCCATTGACTCCTCCCCTCCTTGAGGGGGAGGGGGGTAATGGCCTCGTCTCTTCTTCTCACTCTCGCCCTTCCCCTCGTTTTTCTTCCTTCACCGTCTCAGGATTACTTCCTGTTTTCCCTGATATCGAGATAGCCCCAAAAGTCCTTGGATTCTCACTTAGAGCCCCTTCTCTTCCAATTTCTCTCTCGGAGTTTTCATAGGCTTCTTCTCTTCACAACCTTAATTTTCTTTCTCGATTTGGTCATTGGAGGCCTTAGGTGGATACAGTTGACAGATTCGTCAACACCCAATGGGGTCTTCGTCATCGCGCGGTCATCGGTCTGCTCGACTCTCAGCAAATGATGGTTCGATTTTCCTCAGATGAAGATCTTGCTCTAGCATGGTCCAGCGGTGCATGCTCTGTCAACAATCATCTATTCTTTCTCCTTCGTTGGTCCTTAGATTTGCAGTTGAAGCGTGACCCGGAGACAACGGCGATTTGGATTCGTCTTCCAGGTTTTCCTCTATCCTTCCAAATTCCTTCCATATTGCGGATGATTGGTAGTCTTCTAGGAAGTTTCTTGGTCGTAGACTCTAGGACCCAAGTGGTTTGCTATCCCATTGAACCTAGAATCTACGTACAGGTGAATATATATGAACCCCCTCTGGATTTTTTCTGGATTGAGATTGAAGGTGAATATAGGGTTAAGAAGCAGTTTGTTTACAAGTAGTGGACTCATTAATGCGCCTCCTGCTTCCACCAAGGTCACTCATCCCAGAGCTGTTATAGAGGTAATATCATACCTGATTTGAATTCGGTAAACGTGGCTAATTCGATCCACAAGGAACCTACCAATGAGATGTTTGGAAATTATCAGGAGATTCCTTCCTTTGGGGAAGCTGCTATGCCCATTCATGATGTAGGGTGTAAAGTCATTGTGGAAGATCCCCTAGGCTTTGGGGAGAATGGGCGCCCTCCTTCCTAGAAGGTCCTGTGATTGGTCACTGGAGATGATGTATTACCCCCAGAAAATCAGAAATATCTACATTTGAGGCCCCCAGAACCCAAGGTCTCAGAAGTCTTTAATAGATTGAGAAGTGATTTGGGTATCAAGAACATGTTTCAGGGAGATGGGAAGGGGGAAGTCCCGAATTCCTGGGTCCCATCTTCCTTTGCAAAGATGGTGAAATCAGGCAGTAGAGGTCCTCAGGTGCAAGGTTCTATGAATTCTGGAGAGGCCAGCAAGGATGTTCCTCCTCTTGACAAAGACCGTCTTCTAGGAAGCAAAAACAAGTTTGCAGTGCTGGGGGAAGATGAGTTTTAGGCTCTTGGGGAAGGGGATGATGTAGTTTCCCCTGAGGAGAACCCCCTCTTCCGGGAGGATTCTCAAGAGGGATCTGCTTCAGATTCTACTGTCGAACCCAAGGAAACACGAATTGCGGAGGAATATCTTAGATCCACTTCAAGGAAAGGGAATAACACTATTATAGATTCTGATGGTTTCATTACACACTCCCAAAGGCCACGAAGAAGAAAATATTATTCAAATATACCTAGTCCCCCTATTAGAATGTCTTCAAGTAAAGGCAGGCCACCTCCAATGGTTCCGAAAATAGTGGACAACAACACATCTTACAAGCATAAAGACTCTGCAAAGCATACGGAGGCTATGACCCCTAAGGAGCATGAATCACAAGCAGGTGAACCTCCAGTCATGGATCTGGTGGATGATGAAACTGCTATTTTAGAACCTGTTATCCCCTAGTGTGGTAAAGAAGTGACAGAGTGTGATGTATGGGATGCTATAATCAATAGCAATGAAGAATTTATAGTGAAGGAACTTGTGGTTGATGCTACTCAAGAAAAGTTTTACAGATTGGTTGGGAGAGGCATCTAGTCAAATCTGAATGAGGAGCAGGGCAGTTGGGTTTGAAAACAACTCATCATATTGGCACGTAGATTCAATAGAAAGAATATTACTGTGGAAGAACTCATCCAATCTTGGGACAAGTTGGAAAACAGCATTGAAGACATTCTCAAATATGATCTGGATGGAAAGGCCAACACTCTTCAATGGAGTCTCTATAGAGGTAAGTTTTCTAAAAGGATTGAACTAAAATTTGAAGATATGATTATTACCTATGGTGTTGGTTGATTGTTTGGTTGTGTCTGGACCAGTTTCTCACTTTTTTTCCTTAAAAATGGTTTCTTAATAAAATAAAAATAAGTTGGCATGACTTATTAAAGAACCTCGACAATGGAATGGATGATATGGAGGTGGTATAAAAAGAGAAGATACAAGGAGGCACTGTTTTACAGTATTCTCCAAATTTTTGGGCCTGAAAATCAGAAAATGGAGAGATGTGTTTTTGGAAAAGGTAGGTGCACGATAAATTAGAGCGGTGTGCGAAAAATAAAGTGGTGCGCGAAATATTGGCGTGCTGCGTGAAATAGAGGAATGCAGTTTTTTGTGCAAGAGGCATTTCAAGATCAGAAGCTCGAAAATTGGAAAAGCCATTAGGTGTGTTAAAAAATAGAGCATTGTGTGAAATTTGGTGTTGCACAGAATATGTATTTTTTCCACTCAAAGAGGATTACACGTGGAAGGAGGGTTTTCACGTAGGGGTCGATTTTGCCTATAAATATGAAGTGACCCCCCCTCATTCGAGGTAGCTAAATACTTATAGAGCATTCGAGATCTGGCATGAAAAATTGAAATACTCAAGGGATTTTCACATAAATGTCAAGTTTGCGCCTAAATTTAGGTGTTTGCGTATAAAGAAAAGGCTACACGTAAAATAAGGTTTCACGTAAAGCTTAGGCTACAAGTAAAAAGGTTGTTGCACGTAAAGAAAAAGCTATGCGTAAAATAATACTATCGCACATAAAAGAAGTGTTTTTTCATAAAAGAGGTGTTGCACAAAAATTAGATTTCATGCAAAAGTAGGGAATTACACACAAGGTAGTGTAGGGGCTGCACGTAAAATTTGGGTTTGCCCGGTACACCTGGTTCAAAGAGAGATTCATCTACAAATGAAAGTTGGATGTCAATAGAAAATCTATCAATAGTTAAAGATTCACATTTCATTAGTGATAATGAAGAGAGCTATAGGTCTATAAACTGTGAGTAGATCTTCTGAAAAAGTAGTGATCACACTTCAGTTGAGAGAGCAGTGAGCTTTCACATCGTGATTGGTTGTAAACCAGAAGGGACAGTGAGTCTGCTTCGAACATTGTAAGCAGTAGTGCACTTTTAGTGTATTTGGTACATCAGAACATCACTGGTGTTTTCTCATTAGACATAGCCCAGTGAGGGTGAACCAAGTAAAACTTTTTGTGTCCTATTCATGATTTAATTTATGTTTATACTTTTCCACAGGAAATAGAGATAATAGAGTTTTTCTTAACAGTGAAACAAGATCAATAGGGGTAGTTGTCTTAATATGTCATACCCTAATTCACCCCCCCTCTCAGGGTATCTAACCTAGTGGACCTAACATAAATCCCACATTAACTAAATACTACCAAACACTAAGAAACATGATCTAAACAAGAAGGCTCAAAACTCTCTTTGACCTAGAGGGGTTTAATGTTTCAACATAGAAGACACCATTTCCACATTTAAACCAAACAAATAAACATCAAGAGAATAAATGAAATAATGATATGGAACCATATCAAGAAATTATTTAATAAAGGTAGAATTCAAAATAATCATACCTATAACCATGGATGGTCTTGACTGATCATTGACCACAACTTTCTTAGCTCTGAACACCTTCTTGATGGACACACTCTGCTCTCTATTACCCTACTGAAATTTTCCTTACTGTGGAGTTATGGTATTCCTAGAATCACCATGAATATCTCTTCTCTACTGACAAGGGGGTATGTTTCTGTCCCTATCCTATCAAGGGAGAATACACTTACAACCCCTGAGAAGTTTCACGAAAACCTAACCTCGGAGCACTACGACAAAAATGCTGAAGATTCCTCATATGGTTTCAATTATGGAATTCTCTAGGTGGTTCCATACATTCTCACTTCATGTGGCTTAAAGAGCCACATTTGAAACATCTCGACATGCTCTTATGATTTGGAGAAAGATTCACCGATTTTATGAATGATTCTGAACCACACTACCACCTTGGAAATAAGTGTCCCTCTTCCGATTTATCCCCACATTAGAGTTCCCACCATTTCCAATGAGTATTAACACAGATCCTACACCCATAGCTCCAATGATATATATTTCATCCACTATTTCTCAATTAACCATTTCCGTATAATATGTTATAAATAGTACCAATTTTTTGGAATGAATTTCTTACCTTATCCATGATTCGAAAATAAACACCTTTAATGATGTACTAGAAGAAAAATTAAGTGAAAACTAGAATAAATTCAATAATTTAGCTAAATAATCCATCACCGGAAGGTTCCCTTGTTTCAAGATAAATAAATCAATTGTTTGATGAATTCTGAGCATGTGAGGATATAATTGTTTGTTGAATAATTACTCAAAATAATCCCATTCCATAACTTAGTTCCCTTTAGCATGGACCCCTAACCACCACCACTGACTTGAAAGATGTTACAAAATGTATGCCACTAAATTGACTTTCAAGTATTCTAGTGTTCCTAGGAAATCAAAGATTTGATTCATCATTTTCAACCACACTTCTTACCTTTTTAGTTCCAAATCACCCATAATGATGGGTGGATTTCGCTTCTGAAACTAAACCAAGTGATCTACATGATTTAGCTCATCCATTTTATTCCTACTTTCCATAGCATGGAAATCATGCACTATAATCTGAACTAACTTCTAGTTTACCCGAGGCTCAGGTGCAACCACATTTTTATCAGTATCCTTCAGTTGGTCTCAACGATGTCAACCCAGTTCTATTTATATCAACACAAAAAACAATCATAAGTCTCACTACCTAAAAAATGAAGGTTTAAAATTTCAAATTATATCACATTTTAACTACCATAGACTTTCTTTCCAAAATTCCCATTTTTCCATGTTTAACCATTTTTGAAAAATAAACTACGTTTTGAAAATCAATGTCACACCCCAGCTCCCAAGTACCCGGATCCGATGCCATACAGAGGATCAAATTCTATTCAGGATCTGGGAAACTAGCTACTGCTGAAATGTTTCATCTACTAAAAGCTATTACCTGAAAAATTTTAATTAAGAACATAGGGTGAGCATACGAATTCCTAGTAAGGGGTTTTAAAATAAATCAATATAACTTTTGAAATCATTCTTTAAAAACATTTCATAAGACAAAACTTTTTAAATAAAAGATGTAACACATGTACACATTATAAGAGGGCTCAAACAAAACATTCTGTTGGAATTACAAGGATTCATGACTCAATTACAGAGATTCTCATAAGTAAAGGACATTTGATGCTACAACGCATGTAAAAAATTAACAACTAAGTGAAATACATGATCAGAGTTGCGCTTAAAATAATAAATTTAATTTCATAATTTACTATTATGAAGCATACATTGGCCATAAAATCTCTAGATATTGCATAATACTATTCCATACTTATACTTCTTATGATTCTCATAATCATAAGTTCTTTAACCAGTAATATTATACTAGTCGAATAATCCTTTGGTTAACTAATTTACATAGTCTGAATGAGGAAAGTGTGTATGCCAGACCATGTCAAGGCCTCATGCCAAGACCTAGGGGATAACTATAACTGGACCCCAACCCGAAGAGCCTCTCTAACCAGAATCCAACCCGGAGTGCCTCTATAACCAAACAATAACCCAGAGTGCCTCTATAACTGGACACCAACCCGGAGGGATTACTTTTACCTTTCCCCACCCCGGAACATAATAGGTCCAATTCATTCCTCATAACTCTAAATCAAAGTGCACATAAAACTTTGATTTATTAAAATTACTTATCACATATCAAACCAAGTATATAAATTACTTAGTTTCTTATTTCACCTTATACTTTATTCAAGGGGTCCCACACCACCTTGAACAATTAAATCCATAAACTCAGAATAGGACATATAAGTTTAATATTAAAATCATCCACTTTTAAGAATATGTAGTGATTCTAGAACAAAACAATGAATTATGTGGTTAATCCATTAATTGGTACATAAGTTAAGGGTACTTGTGATGACAAACACAAATGAAGTACCAACTTGGCCGCATAAAATGACAAAATATATAACCATATTATTAAGGAACATTCATGATTAAATAATGAGGTGAAATTAACATAATAAACAAAGGGGTAACTTAACATTTCATGTGGTTTTCTAAACTTACATTATCTCAATCATTTATTTTAATCAAGACTTTGTTTACTACATTAAATTTCAAAACACAAATGTATACGACTCAACCTTTTAACATTATCATTTCCTATAAAGGTGAAGAGTAATGAGTTCCTATATACATGAAGCCACAAGCTTCCAATATCTATATCAATGAACTAAGAATATAAAATGAAAGAATTTGGAAAACCATGATTAGGGTTTCATGACGTGTAGATATTCATCCAACGGGGAATGCATAAAAGTAGTGATTGGTCAAGCCAAAAACATTTGAAAGGTATGTTTAGTTCTTTCTTTGTAAACCACAGGAATTTATCAATAAAAATAGGAATAAAAGTTGGCATACATACACACGTATCCATATACCAGATTACACGCCACATGTTTATGCAAGGTTCTCATTCGCAGTTAGCTTGACACTTGTAATTTAATTAAAACATGGATTTAATTATTAGGGTGCAAAATATTGGATTGTTTTAAAATCTACAAATATTTATGTGTGCTCATACATGATTAGGTGTAAAAAATTTCCTACACAAAGTGATTCCATACATTTTAATCCTTTGTCATCTCACTATTCAAATCTTAATAAAATATTTAATCTGGGCTTAATAATTTCATGCAAATCAAAGAGTCCTATATTTTATACTTATATATTTTCATATACATATTTGTATATATATGTATACTCGAAATAATTAGTAAAATAAGGATGATTTAAAGTGGTATAATAAACCCCTCACAATAATATGATATTTGGAGAAATATCGTTTAAATCAAGAAGACATAATATATATATATAAATTGGATTAAGAAGATACGGTTTTACACACACAAGCACACATATATATAACTACATATATATATGTTCACGAAAATGATAAAAATCCCCTGAAAATCTTATTTATACTATGTATGTCTATATTTATAATAACATATATGATTAGATATAAAATATTTCCTTCACAAGTATATATGTATATATGTTTTTTATAGCTTAAAACCGAAAGCAAGAAAAGGCTAATCCCTTACCTAGCTTGAGGAGAAGTATGAGCTCAAGAAGGATGGAGAACTCGGCACACGTTGAGGTCCGCTGAAGTCTTGGGTGTAGTCAACCAAGAGGGATCTTCAGGTGATTTTTTGTAGTTTATATATTATACCTATAAAGATTATTTTAAAGAAAGATAAGTGGAAAACTGAGGCCCAAGTGGCCTTTAAAAGAAAATAATAGTCATCCCTTGTGGAAACCACCTGAAGGAGGGAGACCATCTGCTGCCACGAGAGGAGAAAAATAGTGACATGTGGGGTGTAGAGTTACTAGTTCAAGAAACGCTATGGGGAATAAGACAAAACTGCAGTTGAAAAAATGGGAGAAACTAGATGTCTATGATCAATTCATCCTAGAATCCAAGGGCCAGGATGTGACCGTGGTTTATAAAAGGGGTGGATGGGTTGGATTGATCTTAGGCGAAATCAGCAACTCTCGATCATCGAGGAATTTTAAATACTTAGGACGACAAAAAGTATCTCGAGGGTTGATCGAATGGTCCACCTAATACACAGTGATATGCTGAAGGTTGACATCAGGATCAAGATTAGTGGCCCAGATCACGCGCGATGTGATCCGACGTCCAGGATCTCATTTCGCTCGAAAATTTGATTCCCACATCGAATTGACAAGCCGATTTCACCTCCCTTATAAGCCTAAGCCTCCCATCCTCAGCTCAAAAAACACACAACACACAACGAAGGGGGCTTACACATGGGATCCTGCTCCCCTGCAGGCCACGACCTACCCCCGCTGCTCACTGCGGCCTTGCGCCCGCGCTGCACGCACACATGCACTCCTACGCTCCCACGCTTCTGTGTGCCCCTTGGGAGACTTATACCTGAGCTCAGGCTGTCCCAAGCATGGGATGGGGGCTAGGCTCAGCCACCCTATGTGTTCCACCTCCCTCAACCCATCCATGAAATAGCTAGCCCTAGGAGGCCTAAATTTTTATATAACCTAACTTAAAAAAAATGAGTCTTAGGGAAAACAACAATATATAGAAATTCTTCTTTTTATACATGGATTTTATAAAACATTACAGGGTTAATATTTACAAACACTATCCTTAAACATCAAAAGTTATAAATTTAATGATAATTCTTATACTAGTGTTGTAGGGGTCTAAACATAGTTTAATTAAAAATATAATTCAATTAACAATAATTTAAACACAGCATAAGACACTGAATGAAAATATTTACAAAACATTTGAATTAATTTCAACCTGTTTTGGATTCATTATTACATTTTAAAAACACCAATGTATAATTCAAATCATTTCATGATGTTCTCTTAAAGCTCATGGTTAGGAATAGTTTCATAATTTTCAATTCCATAATCTAAATACTTGGAGGACTAATATATACACATATGTTCTAAATTAATTAACCGAGATGGGAAATGGCGATATTTATAACTGTTAGAGTTTCATGGTTTCCCAAGGCAACAGTCACATTAGTGTCTTATTAATCCGAGACTTAGGGTGTCCAAACACTCAAGTTGATTGAAGAAGATGGTTCACGTCATACCTTTTGTACTTTGTGTGGTCGCGGAGACTTCATCCATTCTTATGTTCATTATGAAGAATTATAAGGATCTGTATTATTTCGTTGGGGTTCTAATTGTTTTAAGTTGTCTCCCTGTAATTATGATAGGGTTCTTAATAGGTATTTTTGGTTATCATGATTTCCCATTTGATCTCGGTGCATTTATAAACACTACGGTGTTCTTATTTGAATAAAACTCCTTGCGTCCATTTTTTGTTCTTATTCCATTACTTCATATTATTATTTTTCCATAAGAGCTAAGTTTTGTTTGGGTAATAGACAACATAAAAACATATAAATAATAATTACATGAAACAAAAATTCTTGGGGTGTCACATTATTCCCCACTACGAAGAATTTCATCCTCGCAATTCCTTTCGTATAATCACAAAATAAATTCTCTGATGATTTTACCACCATCCCCATCTTAGAGGGTCCTTGGGTGAATTTAACAGAAAACCCAAATGGATGCTCAACTGCTCAAGTTCTCTGATCCAGAAACACCTCAGATAGTAGGGGTTGAACTCTTGCATCGAACACTTGGGCTTCCAAAGGAAAACTTGAACGGTAGAATTTTTAGAAATATCCGAATGAACTAACTCACAAAGAACTCTCCGGACAATGTCTCGATCAAGAACATCTAAGTCATAGACATTGTCGTAAAGGCTAAAACTGAGAAGCTGGTACATGTAAGCCACAAAAATATTTCCTTCCAAATCTGCCTCTTGAAAACATATCCTGGTCGTGTAGTTCCGGCCAACAGTGAAGCATAGGAAAATCCCTTCGTGGTATTTTCCTCTTCACCTATACTCGGCCAGTTGTGATGTGGCTATGCAGAAGTAAACGGAAGAATTCCCTTGACAGGTGTGGAAAATTTATGGACTGTTTGTTATTTCATATAATTGTTTGCACGTTTTTTGAAGGTTTGCGAGAGGTAGGTATTCCTCTTCACAGGTTTTGATCGCAATGATCACCAATACCTCCACAAGGAGAGATAGTATATGAGTTTGTTTTTCCATATGAAAAGTTATTATGAAACTTCACTTAGAAATACTCATTCAATAGGTATAGATAATGAAAGGGTAATAAAAGAAAAGATAGCAAGTTATATTCTTATACAATATCTGGTACATAAATCAAATAAGGGATAATGGTTTCCCCACGTCCCTAATACACTAATCCCCAGTCCAAGTTCCAAATTCTCTATCTCCAAAAACCATATGAAACCTGAGCAATCAGGTTTGATATCATGGGGGAACTTATGGTATCTCCATAGATGGACAAAAGGGGTGTATAGCTGAGAGAAATCATTGTACACTTGATGTATATACACCCATCGAGTGGCTTCATATTCAAGAACTTCGAAATCCATCACTTGACTTTAATGTCCATAGGATAGAACTTGACACATAAATGTTGCGCGGAGGTCTCCCGCAGCTGTAGCTTCTTGGAAGGCCATGAGGGATTGGATGCCCTCCGCTGTAGTGAATCATCTAAAGAGTCCCTCATAGTATTTACCCCGTCACACGTAGGATTGAAATTGGGCATCCATCATAAAGATGAAATCCAGGCCCACTCCCCAGTGGAGTTGAAGTATTCGGGGAGAATTAGATATATCATAAATATGTTTCAACGTCATACGAATATGAGAAAAATTTATATAATTTTCCTGGTTGGAATTTGAAATTATGGGTTCCAGGGCTTCATTGGGAAGGGACAAAAGGTTAGTACCTTCATTTTCCATCTGTAAATTAAGAGAACAACGTTCTTAGTATTGTTCATTAGTGTTTCTTAAGTCGGTTTTTATTGTCCAGTTATGGTTTTCCAGAGTCATCTGAACTGAATCCTCTGATACCAACTATCACGCCCCAGATCCTGAGTACCCAAAGCTGGTGCCATACAGAGGATCGAATTTGATTCAGGCTTTGGGAAACTAGCTACTGCTGAAATGTTTCATCTGCTAAAAGTTGTTACCTGAAATTTTTTAATTAAAAACATAGGGTGAGCATAAGAATGCCCAGTAAGGGGTTTGAAAATAAATCAATATAACTTTTGAAATCATTCTTTAAAACCATTTCGTAAGACAAATCTTTTTAAATAAAATATGTAACACAAGTACACATCATAAGAGTGCTCGAACAAAACAGGCTGTTGGAATTACAAGGATTCATGACTCAATTACAAGGATTCTCCTAAGTAAAGGATATTTCATGCTACAATGGAAGTACAAAATTAACAACTAAGTGAAATACATGATCGGAGTTGCACTTAAAATAATAAATTTAATTTCATCATTTACTATTGTGAAGCATACATTGGTCATAAAATATCTGTATATTGCATAATACTATTCCATACTTATACTACTTCTGATTCTCATAATCATAAGTTCTTTAACAAGGAATATTCTACTAGTCAAATAATCCTCTGGTTAACTAATTTACATAGACTGAATGAGGAAAGTGCATATGTCGGACCATGTTAAGGCCTCGTGCCAAGACCTAGGGGATAACTATAACCGGAACCCAACCCGAAGAGCATCTGTAACCAGAATCCAACCTGGAGTGCCTCTGTAAGCAGACACTAACCCGGAGTGCCTCTGTAACCGGACACCAACCTGGAGGGTCTGCTGTAACCAGACCCCAACCCAGAGGGTTTACTTTTACCGGTCCTCACCCCGGAACATACTAGGTCCAATGCATTCCTCATAACTCTAAATAAAAGTGCACATAACACTTTGATTTATTAAAATTACTTATCACATATCAAACCAAGTATATAAATTACTTGGTTTCTTATTTCACCTTACACTTTATTCATGGTGTCCCACACCACCTTGAACAATTAAATCCATAAAATCAGAATAGGACATATAAGTTTAATATTACAATCATCCACTTTTAAGAATATGTAGTGAGCCTGGCACAAAATAATGAATTATGTTGGTACATAAGTTAAGGGTACTTGTGATGACAAACACAAATGAAGTACCAACTTGGCCACATAAAATGTCAAAATCTAGAACCATATTATTAAAGAACATTCATGATTAAATAATGATGTGAAATTAATATAATGAACAAAGGGGTAACTTAACATTTAATGCAGTTTTCTAATCTTACATTATCTCAATAATTTGTTTTAATTAAGCCTTTTTTTACTACATTAAATTTCAAAACACTAATGTATACGACTCAACCTTTTAACATTATCATTTCCTATAAAGGTGAAGAGTAATGAGTTCCTATGAACATGAAGCCACAAGTATCCAATATATATATCCATGAACTAAGCACATAAAATGAAAGAATTTAGAAAACCAGGATTATGGTTTCATGATGTGTAGATATTCATCCAAAGGGCCATGCATAAAAGCAGTGATTGGTCAAGCCAAAAACATTTGAAACGTATGTTTAGTTATTTCTTCTTAAACCACAGAACTTAATCAATAAAATAGGAATAAATTTTGGCATACATACACATGTATCCACATACCCTATTACACACCACATGTTTATGCAAGTTTCTCATTCGCAGTTATCTTGACACTTGTAATTTAATTAAAACATGGATTTAATTATTAGGGTACAAAACATTGGATTGTTTTAAAATCCAAAAATATTTATGTGTGATCATACATGATTAGGTGTAAAACTTTTTCTACACAAATTGATTCCACACATTTTAATCCTTTGTCTTCTAACAATTCAAATCTTAATAAAATCCTTAATCTGGGCTTATGAATTTCATGAAAATCAAAGAGTCGTGTATTTTATACTTATATATTTTAATATACAGATTTGTATATATATGTATACTCAAAATACTTAGTATCACAAAGATGATTTGAAGTGGTACAATAAACCCCTCACAAAAATAAGATATTTGGAGAAATATCATTTAAATCAAGAATTCATAATATATATATATATAAATTGGATTAAGAAGATATGGTTTTACACACACAAGCACACATATATATAACTACATATATATATATGTTCAAGAAAATGATAAAAATATCCTAAAAATATTATTTATACCATGTATGTCCATATTTATAAGAACATATATGATTAGATATAAAATATTTCCTTCACAAGTATATATGTATATATATTTTTTTACAGCTTAAAACCAAAAGCAATACAAGGCTAATCCCTTACCTAGCTTGAGGAGAAGTAGGAGCTCGAGAAGGATGGAGAACTCAGCACATGTTGAGGTCCGCTGAAGTCTTGGGTGCAGTCAACCGAGGGGGATCTTCAGGTGCTTCAGTGTAGTTTATATATTATACCTATGTAGATTGTTTTAAAGAAAGATAAGTGGAAAATAGAGGCCAAAGTGTCCTTTTAAATAAATTAATAGTCATCCCTTGTGGAAACTATTTGAAGGAGGGAGACCGTCGACTGCCACAGGAGGATAAAAATGGTGACATGTGGGGTGTAGAGTTACTGGTTCAAGGCATGCCACGGGGAAGAAGACAACACTATGGTGGAAAATGGGAGAAATTCGACGGCCAAGATCAATTCATCCTAGAATCCAAGGGCCGGGATGTGACCATGGTTTATGAAAGGGGTGGACAACTCAGATTGATCTTAGGCGAGATCGGCGGCTCTTGATCATCGTGGGATTTTAAATACTTCAGACGAACACAAGTAGCTCGAGGGTTGATTGAACAGTCCACCTAATACGAGGTGATATGCTGAAGGTCGAACTCGGGATCAAGATCAGTGGCCCAGAACGCACGCGACACGATTCGACGGACATGATCTTGTTTTGCCCAAAAATTTTCTTCCCACATCGAATCGACGATCCGATTTCGCCTCCCTTATAAGCCTGAGCCTCCCATCCTCGGCTCCGAAAACACACAACACACAACGAAGGTGGCCTTAGACACGGGATCCCTCTCCCCTGCAGGCCATGGCCTACCCCCGCTACTCACTGTGGCCTAGCGCCCGCGCTGTATACACACATGCACTCCTACACTCCGACGCTCCTGTGCGCCCCTCAGGAGACCTATTCCTGAGCTCGAGCTGGCCCAGGCATGGGCTAAGGGCTAGGATTAGCCACCCTGTTTGTGCCACCTCCCTCGGAAGATCCATGAAATGGATGGCCCTAGCAGACCAAAATTTTTATATAACCTAACTTAAAAAAACGAGTCTTAGGGAAAACATCCCTATATAGAAATTCTCCTTTTTATACATGGATTTTATTAAAAATTATAGGGTTAATGTTTACAAACACTATCCTTAAACATCAAAAGTTATAAATTGAATGATAATTCTTATACTAGTGTTGTAGGGGTCTAAACTTAGTTTAATTAAAAATATAATTCAATTAACAAGAATTTTAATACAGCTTAAGACACTGAATGAAAATATTTACAACAAATTTGAATTAATTGCAACATGTTTTGGATTCCTTATTACATTTTAAAAACACCAACGTATAATTCAAAAAATTTCATGATGTTATCTTAAAGCTAATGGTTAGGAATAGTTTCATAATTTTCAATTCCATAACCTAAATACTTGGAGGACTAATATATACACATATGTTCTAAACTAATTAACCGACATGGACAATGACTATATTTATAGCTGTTAGAGTTCCATGGTTTCCCAAGGCAACAATCACATTAGTGTCTTATAAATATAAGACTTAGTGTGTCCTAACACTCATGTTTATTGAAGAAGATAGTTCACATCATACCTTTGGTACTTAGTGTGGCCGCGGTGGATTCAACCATTCTTATGTTCATTATAACAAATTATAAGGATCTATATTATTTCCTTGGGATTCTCATTGTTTTAAGTTGTCTCCCTGTAATTCTTATAGGGTTATTAATAGGTATTTTTGGTTAACAAGATTTCCCATTTGATCTCAGTGTATTTGTAAACACGATGGTGTTATTATTTGAATAAAACTCCTTGTGTCCATTTTGTGTGATTATTCCATTGCTTCATATTATTATTTTTCCATAAGAGGTAAGATTTGTTTGGGTAATAGACAACATAAAAACATAGAAATTATCATTACATGAAACACAAATTCTTAGGGTGTCACATTATTCCTCCCTACGAATAATTGCTTCCTCACAATTCCTTTCGTATAAACGCAAACGAAATTCTCTGATGATCTTACCACCATCCCCATATTAGAGGGTCCTCAGGTGCATTTAACGAAAAACCCAAAAGGACTCTCAACTCTTCAAGTTCTCTAATCTAGACACACCTCAGACATAAGGGGTTGAACTCTTGCATCAAACACTCAGGCTTCCAGAGGAAAACTCGAATGGTATAAAGTTTAGAAATATCATAATGAACTAACTCACAAAGAACTCTCCAAACAATGTCTCGATCAAGAACATCTAAGTCATAGACATTGTCATAAAGGCTAAAACTGATAATTTGGTACATGTAAGCTATACAAAGATTTCCTTCCAAAGATGCCTCTTTAAAACATATCCTGGCCATGTAGTTTCGTCCTAAGGTGAAGCATAGGAAAATCCCTTCGAGGTATTTTCCTCTTCACCTATACTCGGCCGGTTGTGCTATGGCTATGCGGAAGTAAATGGAAGAATTCCCTTGACAGGTGCAGAGAATGTCTTTACTATTTGTTACTTCATATAATTGTTTGCACATTTTTTGAAGGGTTGTGAGAGGTAGGTATCCCTATTCATAGGTCTTGATCACAATGATCTCCAGTACCTCCACAGGGAGAGACAATATATGGGTTTGTACTTCCATCTGAAAATTTATTATGAAACTTCACTTAGTAATACTCATTCAATAGGTATAGCGAATGAAAGGGTAATAAAAGAAAAGACAACAGGTTATATTCTTATAAAATATCTAGTACATAAAATAAAGCAGGTCTAATGGTTTCCCCACGTACCTAATACACGAATCCCCAGTTCAAGTTCCAAACTCTCTATCTCCCAAAACCATATGCAACCCGAGCAATCAGGTTTGATATCATGGGGGAACTTATGGTATCTCCATATACGGACAAAAGGGGTGTATAGCTGAGAGACATCATTGTAAAATTGATGTCTATACACCCATCGAGTGGCTTCGTATTCAAGAACTTCGAAATCCATCACTTGACCGTAATGGCCATATGACAGAACTTGACACATAAATGCTGCACGGAGGTCGCCCGCTGCAGCAATTTCTTGGAAGGCCGTGAGGGATTGGATGCCCTCTGATGCGGTGAAGCATTTAAAAAGTCCCTCATAGTATTTTCCCTGTCGCATGTAGGATTGAAATTGTGATTCCATCATAAAGATGAAATCGAGGCCCGCTCCCTGGTGGAGTCGAAGTATTTGGGGAGAATTGGATATATCATAAAGATGTTTGCACGTCATACGAATATGAGAAAAGTTTATATAATTTTCTTGGATGGACATTGAAATTATAGTTTCCAGGACTTCACTGGGAATGGACAGAAGGTTAGTACCTTCATTTTCCATCTGTAAATTAAGAGAACAACGTTCTTAGTATTGTTCATTAGTGTTGCTTAAGTCGGTTTTTATTGTTCAGTTCTGGTTTTCCAGAGTCATCTGAACTGAATCCTCTGATACCAACTATCATGCCCCAACTTTCGTATGAGGCCTCGACCTTAAACCTTACTTAATATTGAATTAAATGAATAATAAACATTGAGGATCTTTTCAGGTGTAGAGTTTTAGAGAATTAGGACAAAAATATTACATCTCTAAAGATTACAAAGTTGTCACTTCTACTAAATTTCCATAAAATAAAAACTCTTAAAAAGAAACATGTCTATTTCCATGTATTAGATAGCATGAATTTCCCTTGATCCCATCCTTGACCCTATTCCACATCAAGTCCTGTGAAAAACATTTCAAAAAAAAACATGGGGTGAGCATAAAAAGATCAGCAAGGGATACACAAAGAATGAAAACTGTTAGTTTTTCAAAGCAACAAGTAAACCATGTATACTTTATCAAAGTAATACCTTTCACCTTTAGGAAGTAGTAAAAACTCTTCACTGAATAAAATATCATTACTTACCCTTTTTTAACCAAAAGATTACCATAAAACCCATATAAAGAACACATAACATATAAAGGTAACTTGGGACATAAACATACTTAAATGGAATAACCATACGGTCGACTTCCACACATACTTAATAGAATATCCATACGACCGACTTCCATACCCAATGCATTGGAGGTTATAACGTAACCACCCGTCCTGGTATTCACGGCACCACCCATCATATGGTTTATCACGTAACCACCCATAAAATTTCCAAGTACCATAATTACACATAAAATATTGAAAATATAAACATAACAACATTTAATTTTCAATCAAAATAAGTAATTCCAAGATATTGAATTAATCAATCCATTTTCAAAAATCATTTAAAAGAGATTTTTGAATCAAAGTGTCCCATACCACTTTGAAGCTTTTATTGGAATTATAATTTTAAAAAATTAATGTCCATATAAATAAATACTGAAAACCATTTTGAAAACATGGAAATTAAAGATAAAGATTTATAATAATAAATCTTTAAAACATTTAAAACAATATTTTTGTTAAAAGGTTTTTAACAAAATGAGAGACTCTTGAATACAAATAATTGCAGAATAACATTTAATCCGAACTTTATAATATCATGAGAATAAAGGGATTCAAGATATAATATTTCAAAGGACAGTATACACACCATATAAGAGTGAATTGGTGCATAACAACAATGAAGTCTCAAAAGAAATGTAAAATGAGATGAAATCCATTATAAAGAAAGTATCCTTAAATTAAGGATAAATCAATCTTGTAATTATGTGTGAAAAATATAAATACACCCAATATAAGTGGATATTAAGTGTAAAACAATCAAAGTTCATTCACACATATTCAAAGGATGACATATTCAATTACTACATGTTGAACCCAAAGAAATCGAAATTGGGTTAAGAAGTTCCCTTGGTAAAATTCGACAGCCTAACGGCGTCACATAAAATTTTACAAAAAGGGTTGATGAGAGAGATAAAAGGGATCTCATCACTTGGACATAAAATTTACATAAATAAGGATATATAAGAACATATTCCAACATAATAGTATGTGAATTAAAAGACATAGAAAAATAAGTCTTTTTTAAAAAAAAGGAGGGTGAAAGGTCCCCTTACCGAGTTGCGTAACTTTCGAAAAGTACACCCCATGGAAGAAGGGTCATACAGTGAAAATGTAAATACCCATAAATGAAATTATACTACACAAAGTGTATAATAATGGGTGGTGCATACACCACTCAAAGGAAATAGTGGCAAACATAGCATAAATGTCACGGTAATAAAAGTGAGACGAAAAATCCCTTACGAAAACTCGGCAGCCTAACGACGCCACTTAAAACATCAAAAACTGGATTTATGAGATCAAATAGGGTATCCCATAATATGGACATAAAAAGTAAAGTATGAGGAATATAAAAGAACATCCCAAAACATAAGAAAGATGGGATAAAAAGAAATGACATAAAAGAGAGTACTTAAAAAGAAAGAGAGAGGTTGGATCCCTTACGAAAATTCGGCAGCCTAACGGCGCCACTCAAAACTTCCAAAATGGATTGGTGAGAGAAAATAGGGTCTCTCATCATATGAAAATAAAAAGTATAGTATTATTAATATAAAATAACATCCCAATCATAAGAAATATAAGCTTAAAAGGAATGACATAAAAGAGTGTACTTAAAAAAGAAAGAGAGGGGTAGGATCCCTTACCTCGGGTCCCACTTGACTCGATCGTTCTTTAACGTACTGAATAATAAACTCGAGTTAATTTATAATTTCTTAAGAACCTTTTTCAAGTTCATTATTACTTTTATATCACTTATTACCATTTTATAAACATTATGCAATCATTTAAGTTAATAATGTTTCTTTTGTCGATATATGGTTCTTAAGTCAAAAGTGGACTTCTTACAATTACATGTTGTTCGTGTGGTCAAAGGATCATTATATCCAGAATGATATTCATGATTTGGATATCATATATATCATATATATCCATAATATACAAGTATTTATAATATTACATAATCATTTAAAGGTAAGAAATGAAATGCACCGTTCATGGAGACGGTAAGCCGTACGTACGCATGAACGCTACTTTCATTTCTATGTCATATTAATGGAATTAAAACCAAATGAGAGGTATGTATATTTTAATTACATAATTATATTCATCATTTATATGTAACATAAATAATATATAATAACTTTAAATCCATCTTTTATACATCCCACATATGGCATTAACGAATCAAATCACTTTGAGGGGGCGGTAGTCCGCACTTCCTAAAATGAAATTATCGTGTTTACCCACAATGGAAACCATAAAGGTATGACACAAAAGAAAAATACAGAATCTTAAGTAAAACATAAACATATTATATATCATATATAAATATAGTTACATCTTAATGTCCACCTTTGATGGTGTTATATGAGTGTTGAACAATCATTGTTTCGTGAGGCAGAAATTCGCCATCCACAGAAACAGTATGTTCTTTAACCAATATATGTTGGTGTGTGTAAGTGTAGCTCTAATGATTCTTATAAAAAAATACTAGTATATTGAAGATACTAGAGTTGTTACAAAATAAAATAATAAAAAGAGTTTAGGGGGTTGGAGAAGCAAAATAATATAAAAGAACACAAGAGAAGACACTACCTTTAAATCGGGTAACTCTTTTTGATTTTAGCTCAAAGGCTTCATTGGGAAGACTTATGCCCAAAGTGAGGATTCTAGGAGTAAGAGAGGGACGTGGATAGAAAAAATGGGTAGGGGTTGGCCGAGCCAAAGTCTTCAGAGGTGTGGGTAAAGAGGTAGAGGTGAGGGACTTTTATAAGAGGAGAGGAGGGGCACTCTTGGAAAGTAAGGAAATGTTACTTTATTTTAGAATTCGTTTCGGATTTTAATGGTCCCACGTTGATGTGTTTCTAGGATAAGGTGATAAGGGTTCTAACTCCACTCATCAAATAGGTTTTGGACATGTGTAGGTCTTATATTTTACATTATCTTTCCATTTTATTTAAATCGTTAAATAATGAGATAATCACTGCATCATCATGGTGTCATAAATAATTTAATTTAGTTAATGTCTAAAAATTATAAAAAAACTACTATGATGTAGGAAATATTTTTATCTTTCCAATGAATATTTATAGTCAAAATCTGACTTGTATAACCCCATATATAAATTGTTTTAGTAAAACAACACATGTTTGTGACATTTTAATTTTAACATTAAATAAAAAGGTATTAATGTCATTTTCCTACCAAAGTTGCTCCATGGGGTCCCCAAGTTGACTCATGGATTTTCTTGGTCGGCCATGACACATCCAATGGGGGTAGGACATGTGTCTAGGTCATTTAATATTATTAAAAAATTATTTTTACCTTAAATTACACTAATTACCTCTAATCGCGATTAATAAACTTAAAAGTTACTATTCACCAAAAAATTATTTTAATCATATTTAACCAAATTTTACTTCTTAATGAAAACCATGTATGTAATATTTTTGAAATTCAAATCACAGAAGTGGTAAAGTTTCATTTAAACGAAAAATCAGTTTCTTTAAGTACCACTTAGTGGTTTCACTATTCATCAAAAATTGATGTTTTTCAAAAAATTACCAAAAATTTACCGTAGGCTATATTTGATATTACAAATTCAAAAATAATGTCTATTTTACAAAATTCAAAACATATAAGTTACATTAATTAATTCCCGTTGTCAGAGCAAATAACGTGTTTTTATGAAACAATAAGTATCAAAAGATTGACACTAGTTTAAGTCCAATTTCAAGATGAAATTAATTCCAACAACCACTATTGGATTAAATAGTAAAAATATATTTTAATTTCACTTTTAAACCAATTAGAAAGATAATCTAATCATATAAATAAATTATATTAAAAAGAGGTTTTGAATTAAAATACAACATTTTTCACTATTCATTAAAAACTGATCTTTATCGGAAAAATACAAAAAATTTAAACAAAGTGAATTTTGATGTCACGATTCTAAAGAAGAGTTTTATTTGGTCCAATAGAATGTATAAGAGTTACCAAAACTATATTTAATGATGGTTCTCCATCAAAAGTTGATAAGTGGACCTTTAGTGAAAATTAGAGTATATATGCCTAAAATTGAATTCTTTTCGTATTTTAAGCCTTTATCCTTTATTGGATAAATGTAAAAACATTTAACAAACATATATAATCATATTTTAGTTATTTCTATTCATTACCTCTAGTACAAAGGCTACGTGTTAACTAACATTTAAAATAATTTTATTTTATTATTAGAGTGAAACGTAAGATTTCAAAGGAACTCGTTGTTGCGTATTGGGTAAGCCATCAAGCATAGCATTCCATTTAAATTAATATTAACATTTTATTCAAAAAAAGGAATAAATATAAAAATGTCATATTTTTTATTTACCTGGGGTGTTACATCCTTCCCCCCTTTTGGGAATTGCGTCCTCACAATTTTAAAATTGGGCTTGGAAACTTCATTGAAAGTCACACATCAGAACAAGAGTCTGTAAAACAATCACTTTAAAAGAAAGAAAGAGAAGTACAGAGGTCACTCGAGTTAACCCATACTAGGATTCCATGTTGGAAAACATGGATATGGAAGAAAAAGAAAAGGGTCATGTTCTGAGGGAGAGTGATAGTAAACATGTTTAGGAAAAAGTTAACCATAAGAAAATCACAAACTTGTGATGGGTTAAACGGTGTTTGATTCCCCAGTAGGAAAATTTATCAGACAAAATTTTTGTTTTATGTTACTTTTCATTGAGGAATTTATTTTTCAGCTTAACTAAAACATTAGGAAACATACTTACTTGTCATGTTGACTTTCAACTTTTACTAGATTTCATACACGAACTCATATTTTCTCCAAAAGACGAGTATTTAGGATGAAATGTTCACATTAAGAGAGCTATAATAAACTTATAGATAATCACCTAATCCACAAAAGATAACTATATACTTCCCATGTCTTTAGACTTTAACCAAAACAAAAACCAAAAAGGTTAGTACAAGATCAGATAATCCAGAAAAGGATAACCCTTTATAAAAAAATCTATTCTTAATCTCCAAAATTTGTCCAACAAAACCCAAAGTTCAATGAAGACCATAAGTAAACCAAACTAAGATTTAAACCCATATATTTAAAGGATTTAATCACATAGTCTTCCAAGTTAAATCGTATCATTTATCTCCAAACAACATCAGTTTCTCTTAAAGTCTCGTATTGAAAATTAATTAACCTAATCACATATCCTCCATGATAGGTTAATAATTTCCATAGATAACCCAAAATCAACTTACTCTTAATTCATAAAATCATCTAACTAAAAAGAATTAGTCAAACTAACCAGGGACTTCACGTAGTCCAGTGGTAGGTGATAAATACTAGTCGCACTTTGGTTGTGGGTTTGATTCCCACAGCTTCGTCCGACACGACGGTTTGTCACAAGGTCAGCGTGATGTACTTTTTCCAAACTATATAATTCTCAAATCATTCCCCAAAAAGAGTTAAAATCATCAAAAATAACCATAACATAATTTAACCTCAATTTTATCTCATGCCTTTCACTTTCCATCATAACATATAGTAACCCATAATTACCTCAAAAGTTAGGATCATATAAACCCAAATGGTTCTTTATAACTATGTCCACAAAAGAACAGATAAGTATTCCTTGAGTAAAATTTTCATATATCAAACATCAGGGTTACACATACTATAAAAAGTCTTCTAATGTAACCCCATCATCAAAAGATACTTAATAATCTTAAGAATTTCACCATAACTCTTGAAGCCCTTATATGTTGACTTCTTACTCATTCAACAATCTTTATGATCCATTAACCATTCCTTTACAACTTATTCTATAATACTTCTTTCCTACAAACAAAATCATGAATCATATCCTAAGATTCCAAAATATGAAAACAAATGTTATGAAATAATCCATAACTTTGACTGTTCATTGTCAGTTTCTTCATCCTCAATCGGAATGGAATTAGGTATTGGTAAATGAATATTTGTACGATCTTGGTGATCCCATTCCCGAAACTTCTTCATAGGACATGTTTTTGCATAATGACCATGCACACCACATTTAAAACATTCAATTGATCCCTCAGAAAGAACTTCTTTCCCTTTCCTCGAGTCAACTGGATGCTTCCTTTTTCCATGGTAGGTTCTTGCTTTATGACCTTCATTTTCACATCTATAGCATATTTATGTCCCTTTGAAACATTTTCCTAGGTGTTTATTTCCACATCTTTGACACATAGGTTTTGGAACACACTTACCTTTATTATTATTACCTGTAGTTCCGTAGGGATTTGTTTCTCGCATATATGATTCCTTATAGAAATCACTAAGGTTTAGGTGGTCAATCATGACTCAAGATAGTTGGTTGAGGATAAACACAAGAGTTCTCATTGCATCTCCCATATCATTTAGTTGCTCACTCAGAAAACTGTCACAGTTTCCTTCACATCCACTATTAGTTTGGTGCCTACTAGATCCATCCATTTACTAAAACCAAAAAGGTTAGTGTGAGTATATCAACAAAACCATCATGTACTAATGAGGAAGATAAACACTGAGATATACTTACTCATTCACTTTATCTAAAACTAGGACTCTTTCTAAAATCCTAACCATTATGGTAATGTCCCTTAGGCTTAGAGAATACCCTAACCTCTAATGTTTTCTAAACCGACCTTTGATACCAACTATGAGGCCCCGACCTTAAACCTTACTTAATATTGAATTAAATGAATAATTCACATTGAGGATCTTTTCAGGTTTAGAGTTTTAGAGAATTAGGACATAACTATTACATCTCTAAATATTACAAAGTTGTCACTTCTACTAAATTTCCATAAAAAACTCTTAAAAAGAAACATGTATATTTCCATGTATTAGATAGCATGAATTTCCCTTGATCCCATCCTTGACCCTATTCCACATTAAGTCCTGTGAAAAACATTTCAAAAAAAACATGGGGTGAGCATAAAAATCTCAGGAAGGGATACGCAAAGAATGAAAACTGTTAGTTTTTCAAAGCAACAAGTAAACCATGTATACTTTATCAAAGTAATACCTTTCACCTTTAGGAAGTAGTAAAAACTCTTCACTGAATAAAATATCATTACTTACCCTTTTGTAACCAAAAGATTACCATAAAACCCATATAAAGAACAAATAACATATAAAGGTAACTTGGGACATAAACATACTTAAATGGAATAACCATACGGTTGAATTCCACACATACCTAATGGAATAGCCATACGACCGACTTCCATACCCAATGTATTGGAGGTTATAACGTAACCACCCGTCCTGGTATTCACGGCACCACCTGTCATATGGTTTATCACGTAACCACCCGTCAAATGTCCAAGTACCATCATTACACATAAAATATTGAAAATATAAACAAAACAACATTTCATTTTCAATAAAAATAAGTAATTCCAAGATATTGAATTAATCATTCCATTTTCAAAAATCATTTAAAAGAGATTTTTGAATCAAAGTGTCCCATACCACTTTGAAGGTTTTATTGGAATTATAATTTTAAAAAATTAATGTCCATATAAATAAATACTGAAAACCATTTTGAAAACATAGACATTAAAGATACAAATTTAGAATAATAAATCTTTAAAACATTTAAAATGATATTTTTGTTAAAGAGTTTTTAACAAAATGAGAGACTCTTGAATACAAATAATTACGGAATAAAATTTAATCCAAAATTTATAATATCATGAGAATAAAGGGATTCATGATATAACATTTCAAAGGACAGTATACACACCATATAAGAGTGAATTGGTTCAAAACAACAATGAAGTCTCAAAAGAAATGTAAAATGAGATGAAATCCATTATAAAGAAAGTATCCTTAAATTAAGGATAAATCAATCTCATAATTATGTGTGACAAATATAAATACACCCAATATAAGTGGATATTAATTGTAAAACAATCAAAGGTCATTCACAAATATTCAAAGGATGACATATTCAATAACTACATGTTGAACCCAAATAAATCGAAATTGGGTTAAGAAGTTCCCTTGGTAAAATTCGACAGCCTAATGGCGTCACATAAAATTTTACAAAAAGGGTTGATGAGAGAGATAATGGGGATCTCATCACTTGGACATAAAATTTACATAAATAAGGATATAGAAGAACATATCCCAACATAATATTATGTGAATTAAAAGACAGAACAAAAGTAGTCTTTTAAAAAAAATGAGGGTGAAAGGTCCCCTTACCGAGTTGGGTAACTTTCGAAAAGTACACCCCATGGAAGAAGGGTCATACAATGAAAATGTAAATACCCATAAATGAAATTATACTACACAAAGTGTATAATAATTGGAAGTACATACACCACTCAATGGAAATAGTGGAAAACGTAGCATAAATGTCACGGGAATAAAAGTGAGATGAAAAATCCCTTACGAAAACTTGGCAGCCTAACGGTGCCACTTAAAACATCCAAAAATGGATTTATGAGATCAAATAGGGTCTCCCATAATATGGACATAAAAAGTAAAGTATGAGGAATATAAAAGAACATCCCCAAACATAAGAAATATGGGCTTAAAAGAAATGACATAAAAGAGAGTACTTAAAAAGAAAGAGAGAGGTTGGATCCCTTACGAAAATTCGGCAGCCTAACGGCGCCACTCAAAACTTCCAAAATGGATTGGTGAGAAAAAATAGGGTCTCTCATCATATGAAAATTAAAAGTAATTTATGAGTAATATAAAATAACATCCCAATCATAAGAAATATAAGCTTAAAAGGAATGACATAAAAGGGTGTACTTAAAAAAGAAAGAGAGGGGTAGGATCCCTTACCTCGGGTCCGACTTGACTCGATCGTTATTTAACATCCTGAATAATAAACTTGAGTTAATTTCTACTTTTTTAAGAACCTTTTTAAAGTTAATTATTACTTTTATATCACTTATTACCATGTTATAAACATTATGTAATCATTTAAGTTAATAATGTTTGTTTTGTCGATATATGGATCTTAAGTCAAAAGTGGGCTTCTTACAATTACATGTTGTTCGTGTGGTCAAAGGTTCATTATATCCAGAATGATATTCATGATTTGGATATCATATATATCATATATATCTAGAATATACAAGTATTTATAATATTACATAATCATTTAGAGGTAAGAAATGAAATGCACCGTTCATGGAGACGGTAAGCCGTACGTACGCATGAACACTACTTTCATTTCTATGTCATATTAATGGAATTAAAACCAAATGAAAGGTATGTATATTTTAATTACAGAATTATATTCATCATTTATATGTAACATACATAATATATAATAACTTTAAATCCATCCTTTATACATCCCACATATGGCATTAACGAATCAAATCACTTTGAGGGGGCGGTAGTCCGCACTTCCTAAAATGAAATTATCGTGTTTACCCACAATGGAAACCATAAAGGTATGATAAAAAAGAAAAATACAGAAGCTTAAGTAAAACATAAACATATTATATATCATATATAAATATAGTTATATCCTAATGGCCACCTTTGATGGTGTTATATGAGTGTTGAACAATCATTGTTTCGTGAGGTAGAAATTCACCATCCACAGAAACAATATGTTCTTTAACCATTAGATTTTTGTGTGTGTAAGTTTAGATATAATTATTCTTATGAAAACATACTAGTATATTCATGATACTGTATTTGTTACAAAAGAAAATAATAAAAAGAGTTTAGGGGGTTGGAGAAGCAAAATAAAACAAAAGAACACAGGAGAAGACACTACCTTTAAATCGGGTAACTCTTTTTGATTTTAGCTCAAAGGCTTCCTTGGGAAGACTTATGCCCAATGTTAGACTTCTAAGAGTAACAGAGGGATGTGGAGAGACAAAATGGGAAGGGGTTGGCTGATCCAAAGGCTTGAGAGGTGTGGGTAAAGAGGTAGAGGTGGGGGCCTTTTATAAGAGGAGAGGAGGGGCACTCTTGGAAAGTAAGGAAATGTTACTTTATTTTAGAATTCTTTTCAGATTTTAATGGTCCCACATTGATGTGTTTCGAGGATAAGGTGATAAGGGATCTAAATACACTCATAAAATAGGTTTTGGACATGTGTAGGTCTTAGATTTTACATTATCATTCCATTTTATTTAAATCGTTAAATAATGAGGTAATCGTTGCATCATCATGGTGTCATAAATAATTTAATTTATTTAATGTCTAAAAATTATAAAAAAACTACTATGATGTAGGATAATATTTTTAGCTTTCCAATTAATATTTATAGTCAAAAATATGACTTGTATAACCCCATATATAAATTGTTTTAGTAAAACAACACATGTTTGTGACATTTTAATTTTAACATTAAATAAAAAGGTATTAATGTCATTTTCCTACCAAAGTTGCTCCATGGGGTCCCCAAGTTTACCCATGGATTGTATTGGTCAGCCATGAAACATCCAATGGGGGTAGGACATGTTTCTAGGTCATTTCATATTATTAAAACATTATTTTTACCTTAAATTACACTAATTACCTCTAATCGCGATTAATAAACTTAAAAGTTACTATTCACCAAAAAATTATTTTAATCCCATTTAACCACATTTTACTTCTTAATTAAAACCATGTATGATGGATTTTTGAAATTAAAATCACAGAAGTGGTAAAGTTTCATTTAAACGAAAAATCAGTTTTTTTTAACTACCATTTAGTGGTTTCACTATTCATCAAAAATTGATGTTTTTCAAAAAATTACCAAAAATTTATCCTTGGCTATATTTGATATTCCGAATTAAAAAATGATGTCTATTTTACAAAATTAAAAACATATAAGTTACATTAATTAATTTAATAATTAATTCCCGCTGTCAGAGCAAATAACGTGTTTTTATGAAACAATAAGTATTAAAAGATTGACACTAGTTTAAGTCCAATTTCAAGATGAAATTAATTCCAACATCCAATATTGGATTAAATGGTAAAAATATATTCTAATTTCACTTTTAAACCAATTAAAAAGATAATCTAATCATATAAATAAATTATATTAAAAAGAGGTTTTGAATTAAAATACAACATTTTTCACTATTCATTAAAAAATGATCTTTATCGGAAAAATACCAAAAATTTAAAGAAAGTGAATTTTGATGTCCCGATTATAAAGAAGAGTTTTATTTGGTCCAATAGAATGTATAAGAGTGACCAAAACTATATTTAATGACGACTCACCATCAAAAGTTGATAAGTGGACCTTTAGTGGAAATTAGAGTATATATGCCTAAAATTGAATTCTTTTCGTATTTTAAGCCTTTATCCTTTATTGTATAAATATAAAAACATTTAAAAAACATATATAATCATATTTTAGTTATTTCTATTCATTACCTCCAATACAATGACTACGTGTTAACTAACATTTAAAATAATTTTATTTTATTATTAGAGTGCAACGTAAGATTTTAAAGGAACTCGTTGTTGCGTATTGGGTAAGACATCAAGCATAGAGTTCCATTTAAATTAATATTAAAATTTTATTCAAAAAAAGGGTTAAATATAAAAATGTCATATTCTTTATTTACTTGGGGTGTTACATCCCGAGTACCCAGAGCCAGTGCCATAGAGAGGATCAAATTTTATTCAGTCTCTGGGAAACTAGCTACTGCTGAAATGTTTCATCTGCTAAAAGCTGTTACCTGAAAAATTTTAATTAAAAACATAGTGTGAGAATATGAATGCCCAGTAAGGGGTTTCAAAATAAATCAATATAACTTTTGAAATCATTCTTTAAGACAATTTTATAAGACAAAACATTTTAAATAAAAGGTATAACACATGTACACATCATAAGAGTGCTCGAACAAAATATGTTGTTGGAATTACAAGGATTCATGACTCAATTACAGATATTCTCATAAGTAAAGGACATTTCATGCTACAATTCAAGTACAAAATTAAAAACTAAGTGAAATACATGATCAGAGTTGCGCTTAAAATAATAAATTTAATTTCATCCTTTACTATTGTGTAGCATACATTGGCCATAAAATCTCTGGATATTGCATAATACTATGCCATAATTATACTTATTCTGATTGTCATAATCATAAGTTCTTTAACCAGGAATATTCTACTAGCCTAATAATCCTCTGGTTAACAAATTTACATAGTCTGAATGAGGAAAGTGCATATGTCGTACCGTGTCAAGGCCTCGTGCCAAGACCAAGGGGATAACTGTAACCAGACCCCAACCCGGAGAGCCTTAATAACCAGACCCCAACCCGAAGGGCTTACTTTTTCTAGGCCCCACCCTAGAACATACTAGGTCCAATGCATTCCTCATAACTCTAAATCAAAGTGCACATAACACTTTGATTTATAAAAATTACTTATCACATATCAAACCAAGTATATAAATTACTTGGTTTATTATTTCACCTTACACTTTATTCAAGGTGTCCCAAAACACCTTGAACAATTAAATACATAAACTCAGAATAGGACATATAAGTTTACTATTACAATCAACCACTTTTAAGCATATGTAGTGAGTCTGTCTCAAAACAATGAATTATGTAGTTAATCCATTAATTGGTACATAAGTTAAGGGTACTTGTGATGACAAACACAAATGAAGTACTAACTTTTCCACATAAAATGACAAAATCTAGAACCATATTATTAATGAAAAATCATGATTAAATAATGAGGTGAAATTAAAATAATAAACAAAATGGTAACTTAACATTTCATGTGGTTTTCTAAACTTACATTATGTCAATCATTTGTTTTAATTAAGCCTTTGTTTACTACATTAAATGTCAAAACACAAATGTATACGACTTAACCTTTTAACATTATCATTTCCTATAAAGGTGAAGTGTAATGAGTTCCTATGAACATGAGGCCACAAGCTTCCAATATCTATATCCATGAACTAAGCACATAAAATGAAATAATTTAGAAAACCATGATTAGGGTTTCATGATGTGTAGATATTCATCCAACAGGGCATGCATAAAAGTAGTGATTGGTCAATCCAAAAACATTTTAAACGTATGTTTAGTTCTTTCTTCTTAAACCAGAGAATTTTATCAATAAAAATATGAATAAAAGTTGGCATATATACACATGTATCCACATACCCGATTACACACCACATGTTTATACAAGGTTCTCATTTATAGTTAGCTTGACACTTTTCATTTAATTAAAACATGGGTTTAATTATAAGGGTGCAAAATATTTGTTTTTTTAAAAATAAAAAAATATTTATGTGTTCTCATACATGATTAGGTGTAAAACGTTTCCTACACAAAGCGATTCCATACATTTTAATCCTTTGTCATCTCACAATTCAAATCTTAACAAAATTCTTAATCTGGGCTTATGAATTTCATACTAATCAAAGGGTTGTGTATTTTATACTTATATATTTTCATATACATATTCGTATATATATGTGTATTCGAAATACTTAGTAAAACAAGGATGATTAGAAGTGGTACAATACACCCCTCACAAAAATAAGATACTTGGAGAAATATCATTTAAATCAAGAAGTCATAATATATATATATATATATATATAAATTAGATTAAGAAGATATGGTTTTACACACACAAGCACACATATATATATAACTACATATATATGTTCACAAAATTGATAAAAATCCCCTGAAAAACTTGTTTATACTTTGTATGTTTATATTTATAAGAACATAGATGATTATATATAAAATCTTTCCTTCACAAGTACATATGTATATACATTTTTTACATCTTAAAACCGAAAACAAGACAACATTAATCTCTTACCTAGATTGAGGAGAAGTATGAGCTCGAGAAGGATGGAGAACTTGTCACACGTAGAGGTCCGTTGAAGTCTTGGGTGTAGTAAATCGAGAGGGATCTTCGGGTGCTTCAATGTAGTTTATATATTATAACTATGAAGATTATTTTAAAGTAAGATAAGTGGAAAACCGAGGCCCAAGTGGCCTTTAAAAGAAACTAAAAGTCATCCCTTGTGGAAATGTATGAAGGAGGGAGACCATCGGTTGCCACGGGAGGAGAAAAATGGTGACATGTGGGGTGTAGAGTTACTGGTTCAAGGCATGCCGTGGAGAAGAAGACAACACTGCGGTGGAAAACTGGGAGAAATTTGATGGCCAGGATCAATTCAGCCTAGAATCCAAGGGCTGGGATGTGACTGTGGTTTATAAAAGGGGTGGACAACTCAGATTGATCTTAGGTGAAATCGACGACTCTTGATCATCGAAAAATTTTAAATACTTTAGACGGCCACAAGTAGCTTGAGGTTTGATCGAACGGTCCACCTTATACGTAGTGATATGCTGAAGGTTGACCTCGAAATCAAGATCAGCAGCCCATATCACACACAACGCGATCCGATGGCCTTGATCTCGTTTTACCCGAAAATTTTCTTCCCACATCGAATCGACGATCCGATTTCACCTCCCTTATAAGCCCGAGCCTCCCATCCCCAGCTCAGAAAACACACAACACACAACGAAGGGGAGCTTACACATGGGCTCCCGCTCCCCCGCATACCCCCGCTACTCACTGTGGCCTTGCACCCGTGCTATGCGCACACATGTGCTCCTACGCTCCCACACTCTTGTGCACCCCTCGGGAGACATATGATCGAGTTCGGGCTGGGCCAGGCATGGGCTGAGGGCTAGGATCAGCCACCCTGTGTGTGCCACCTCCCTTGGCCCAGCCATGAAATGGATGGCCCTAGCAGGCCAAAATTTTTATATAAGCTAACTTAAAAAAATGATTCTTAGGGAAAACATACCTATATTGAAATTATCCTTTTTATACATGGCTTTTATTAAACCATACAGGGTTAATGTTTAAAAACACTATCCTTAAACATCAAAAGTTATAAATTGAATGATAATTCTTATACTAGTGTTGTAGGGGTCTAAACTTAGTTTAATTAAAAATATAATTAAATTAACAAGAATTTAAACAAAGATTAAGACATTGAATGAAAATATTTACAACACATTTGAATTAATTGTAACATATTTTGGATTCCTTATTACATTTTAAAAACACCAATGTATAATTCATAACATTTCGTGATGTTCTCTTAAAGCTCATGGTTAGGAATAGTTTCAAAATTTTCAATTCCATAACCTTAATACTTGGGGGACTAATATATACACATATGTTTAAAATTAATTACCAACATGACCAACGACTATATTTATAGCTGTTAGATTTATATGGTTTCCCAAGGCAACGTTCACATTAGTGTCTTACAAATCCAAGACTTAGGGTGTCCTAACACTCAAGTTGATTGAAGAAGATGGTTCACGTCATACCTTTGGTACGTAGTGTGGCTGTGGTGGCTTCATCCATTCTTATGTTCATTATGATGAATTCTAAGGATCCGTATTATTTCCGTGGTGTTCTCATTGTTTTAAGTTGTCTCCCTATAATTCTGATAGGGTTCTTAATAGGTATTTTTAGTTAGTATGATTTCCCTTTTGATCTTGGTGTATTTGTAAACACGATGGTGTTCTTATTTGAATAAAACTCCTTGCATCCATTTCCTATGCTTATTCCATTGCTTCATGTTATTATTTTTCCCTATAGATATGTTTTTTGGGTAATAGACAACATAAAAGCATAGAAATTATCATTACATGAAACAAAAATTCTTGGGGTGTCACAATCAATCCATTTTCAAAATAGCACAACCATTCTATTTTCAAAACCGTACATTTGAAAACCATTTCTAGGTTTTTGAAAAAATCAACACATTCATACCAAAATATAAATCATTCTTCCAAATGAAATATGCAATACTAGTGGGAATTTATTTATACCATTCATATCATGCTCTTCTCATTGGCTAAACCCATGACAATGAGATTATAATGACTATAAGTCTCTCCAAAACACTTATGTACCCAACTCCCTGGAAACATTATGTTCAGTATAAAAAGGTTAGATATGAATTTTTATGCTATACATTTCAAGTACCAACAACACTACTCCGTTCTACCATCCCAACTCAAGAAAGAAACCAGAATGTATATCAATGACACGATCAACACAACTAATAACATTTTTGATTCAAGGACTAAACAATACTTTTTACACTTGTAAGTCAAGGACCGAACAAGCTAATACCACTTGTAACATCTCACCCTCCTTATTTGCTTGAGTCGAGGAGGAGGTGCTACTTGTCCTTAAGAGACACCCACAAGGTGAAAAAGGATGGAAATAAATGTCGAGGGATTCAAGAACAAGTGGGGGATGATTTTACATTTTAAAATAAAAGAAACTAACCAAAAATTCCACAACCAACCAAAACTATATGAAGCATAAAAACAATGTAAACCAATTCAACACATTTCCAAGTGACAACAATACAACCAAACCAATACCATAATAATACCAAATCAGAGTATTAAGCAGAAGTCTATAATGAAAATAACAAAGACTCCAAAAATAAGCTCTATATCTCCACACCCATCTTCAAGATTCAACACCAAAAAACTGCCCAAGCATTATGATGAACCACTAATAAAATGAGATGCTTTACATTTACCTATGTCTCAAAATACAATATTTGAAAAAAAAACCAAAGTGATAAAGTAGGGGGTGAGTAATAATACTTAGTAGGATTTCCCCAAATGAATTCCTTACTTAGTCCAATAGGATAGAACAAGTCAACACATTAATATAAAACAATTTATATAAAACCATTACCCATGCAAAAAAATTCCAACAAGCAAAAAACACCCATATCAAAACAGTTTACCAAAAAAAACATTATTCAGTAAAGTAACCAGACAAGTCATTATCCATTTTCCCAACACATATCAACATAACCCATTTCACCCTGTGTGGCTGCACATACATTTCAACCATATTCACAAATTCCACACACACATACCCAAGATCGGTGTTACCATGATGGCAGAACTTCACATCCAAACTCGTCCACCCTTTAATTATAGTGGTACTTCATGCCCACTTATCCTTGATGGTGGTCCTTCACACACACTATCCGCCCCCTTTTTATAGTGGTATTTCACACCAATTATCCTTTCATTCCCACCCATGATAACCCTGTAAGACAACAACCATGAAAATATCATTTTACAAAATCAAAACAATATGAAAATAAACATTTTCTAATATTATATCAACCAACACATGCCAATCCATAATACTCAACAATTTATATACCAAACAACCCTTTTTAGACCATCAACAATTCCAACAACATGCCAAAACCACTTCAATACATCACCCATTTATCAATAACACACATAAGACATTATCCAAGACAAACTACACATAAATAAAACAAAATTTTATTGAAAACTATTTTTCAAAAACCATTTTTCATAAATCAACCAAGCCACCAATTTTAAAACAATCATTTTAAAATCCAACAACAAAGAAAATTTTACAACAATAACCCATTTTCTCCAAAATCCACAAATCAGTACAAAATGAGTATCCACCAAGATTTGTACATCACATTAATAGTAAATTTAAAGAAAAACTGATTAATTTGAAATTAATACTTCAAGTTCTATAAAATAGAGTCGAGAGTAAATCCACCTACCTTTAGGGT
Organism: Viscum album; assembly: GCA_963277665.1. Lineage (NCBI taxonomy): Eukaryota > Viridiplantae > Streptophyta > Magnoliopsida > Santalales > Viscaceae > Viscum > Viscum album. The sequence continues at coordinate 507,529,413 of OY728142.1, read as the reverse complement.
TTGGAGAAATCAACCCACCACACAATTGCAAACAAAAACTAGCTGAAACTTCCATGAAATCAACTTAGATCACTTATAATAACATTAAAGAGCCCAAATATTACCATTATAGGAAAAAAACCTCCATCTACATGAAATGGAAGCATATCTAGGAAATTGAGAGAGATAGGGAAGTAGATCTAGAGAAACCACAAAACTACCAAGAGAGGAGACTTACCGAGGGATATTCACCTTCAAAGAACATTTAAAACCCTTCAAATCACTTCCAAAATGAGTGGGTGAGCCTCCCTATCCTTTTATAAGAATAAATCCTGAGTGGGGTTTGAGTGGGAGGAGAAATGAGGTGTTTAGAGAAAATCCAGACGAAGCCTCATTTAAAAACCCCCCCTTTTAAGCCACACAAAGTTTATCTACACAGTTAGAGAAACCATGCATTAACCATGCACCTACTACTACCTCAAGAGGGACCCACATGGTTACCTTGCATGGTTAGACAAACTGTGCACCAATCGTGCAGAATCCTACTATCCCATGTTATACAGTTTACCTGGGGAGGCCACATAGTTAGACAAACCATGCATCTTAACCATGCACTATCTCCCTTGCCTCTGTCTCCACTTGAATGATTTATTTCAAGTATTTAATGGGTTTCACTAACAATTATCAACCCATTAACCCTTATAAAATCCCCAAAACCTTCCCCAAAACCTTCCAAACTCTCCCAAACATTACCCAACCACTTTATACACATAAAAATGCATAAACAAGGGTTACATACCTAAAACATAGGGTACTACACATATGTTTTTTATTTAAAAAATAGTATTTAATAATTAGAATAAGTGGGTACAAATTATATAATAATTATAACTTTAATTTATTGTTAATAGATAAATTAATTAGGTTAGAAAACTAGTTACCATAATGAGAAACGAAAATGAAAAAAATAAGGAAACTTAGGATTTAAGGAACAAACGTTTAAAACATGTCTTTTTGTGTATGTTTTTGTGGTGTTTTTGGACCATATAATCTCTAAAAACCATTAATGATAAATTTTGGAACCACTTTAGGTATGGTTGACCTCCTAATAATGAATAATTTTGAGTATTTACAAGAAAGACACTCATCCTCAACTATAAAAGGGCACTCACTAACCTCAATTATTCACACCTCTCAAGCCATTTTGATCATCCAAAACCATCCTAAGTCACTTCCCAAATTATCTCCACTAATCCTATAAGCACTATTTTGGGCATAAATCCAACTTTTCAAGGCTTCAGTAAAATCCTAAAGAGGATACCTGAAGAAGAGGTAATGTTCTTAAAAAAGCGTATTAATTTTTGTTCTTTATCCACCTCCTTAAATTATTATTATATCATGATGATATAATAAAATTGATATATTACATATAATGATATGTTTTTATGTTTAATTTATGACCAAAAACCACACACACTTCTATCAAATGAGTTATGAAATCATCATTCGTCTGTACAGTAGAATACTGCCTCGCGAAATGATGTTATTCATTTTTCCATTACTACCTCTCATGGTTGGATATGATGATGGATATAAAGTTTATATATGATATTTATAAAATAATTATACATATGGGTTAATTATATAATATATACCATTTTTATATTCCATTCTATAAGGGATACAATAATATCACTTGTGTGTACGGTGGATTACCACCTCACGAAGTGATGTGATTCGTTTTCACTAACACATTACATAAAAGGTAATAATAGTAAATATAATGAATATAAATGATATAAATGTTATAATTATCATATTCATGACATATTTATTATTCTATAAATATAATATATTATTTTATTTTTTACTCTTTTCACTCACTGAAAAAAATGATAATGTCGTTCATGGACGTGTGGACTACCGCCACCTCAAAGCGTTGTGATTCATTTTTTCATCACCACATAATAATGATGATATATATAAGTATAAATAATTAAATAATATAGTATTTATTATATTATTATAGTTCTATAAAGATAAATGATAATTACCTTTTTCCATAATGATCATTGAAAAATAGAAACGCTACTCATGCATACGTACGACCTACTATCTCCATGATCATAACATTAGTTCATTTTTCATAACCATATTTCATGATTGGATTTAAAAGTATAATTCATGTATAAATATTATAATTATTTCCTCATTATTATTCAATATATTCTTAAATAATGACCTCTTTGACCATAATCAACCTACCAAATTTATATTTGACACATAAGCCGAATATGGTCAAAACATATGACTTAAAATTAATTGATTAAGTAATTAAAAAATTGTTTATAAGTGAAATAAAATTAAAAACAACATTGAAAAAGGTGATAAATAAAGTAAATAATTAACATAAGTTTATTATTCATGAATATAAAGTACAATCATGATGAATTGAACTCGAGGTAAGGGTTTTTTCTTGTCTCACTTTTATTTCTGTGAGATATATTCCATATTAACCATTTATTTTTGTTGTGTAGTGTATATAATACCCAGGAATGTATTGTATTATTATTATAATTAACTTTATGGGGATTTAAAATTCCATTTTAGGATATCTCTTTCATAGGGTTTACAGTTTCAATGTCACCAAATCGATAAAGCATTTTTTGCCTCAATTTTCCTTCATTGTGATGTTTGTTTTGTTATACGCCCATAATCTTGTAGGAGGAATATATACAGATACTTTGGAATGTTATATCATGAATATAAATATTTTATCAATATTTTAAGTTTCATTTAATGTTATTACTTCATAAGGATTACAATTCAAATTTACAAAAGTGGTAAGAGTCTTTTGTTACAATCTCATCATTTATCGAGATTATGTATGATTAAGTATCCAATATTGAAATCTTATAATTATCATGAATTATACTATAATATTTTTATTAATTATATTTTCATGTATTTTTACCATTTCCACTATTTGGTACTTAAAATGTTTGATAAATAGTTCTTAAGAAAATATGACTTTATTTCTCTCTTCGGTCAAAAATCTGTTTTCTTCCAAAACTATGTTTTCTAAAAAAATGATTTCAAAAAATGTATTAACAATTGATTATAAAATCAAAAAGAATATTTTTCTCAAGAAATGTTCTAGTTTATTTTTAAAATATTACTTTATAATCTGTCAAGGTTATTTTTCAATGAAAATGATTTTCAAAATGTTTTATGTTTTAAAAAGTGATTTTCCAAATGAAAAGGGTATTTTTCATAAAAATGATTTTAATGATATTTTAATGGTATTTACATTCATAAAAGTCAAAATAACTTGTTTTTAATTATTCTCCAATGGTGATATTTTTTAATGATACCATCCCCATTTTTTCTTTGGGTGGATTAAGATTATTTCAAGGATATTGTTATGGAACCCATTTCTTTTCCACAGGATAACCATGTCTCAATAAGGTTTTTATGGAACTCATTTATTTTAAATGGTTTAATCATGTTTTAAAGATATTATTATGGAACTTGTTTATTTTCCAAGTTTTAATAATGTTTCAATGAGATTTACATGAAACCCATTTTTTTCCATGGGTTGATCAGGTTATAAAAGAATAATGATTGTTTATATGAGTTCTATATTAGAAGCTCTATGTAATTTATTCATGTTGTGATTATTGGAAATTATATATAATGGGAGCACCCAGATAGCACTGTGTGAGCCCTTTATATCTTATACTATGGGTAAACTCAGATAGCACTCCAATACATTGGGTAATTGTTATGTTCTCCTAAAAATTGTATTGTAAGTTGGCCGTATGGTTATTCCTGCTGTAAGGGTTCTGTAAGTGTTTTATGAAGATGATGTAATAAGTTACCAAAACATTTTTTCTATGATTTCTTTGGGATTATGATGTTTCATTTAATCAAGATTGATACCAAATGGGTCATTATTATTTTTTATTATGACTCTTTCATTTTTTAAATCCTTATACCATATTTTCATGTATAATGATTCAGTTATTGATGGGTATTTATACTATTATGTTATAATCATGAAATTTGATTATTTCATTATACCCATATGATCTTCCTATGATTACTGATGGCTTTTATTTTTTAATACTTATGTTCTCCCTTACTGAACATTTGAGATCACCCTTATTTTGTTTCATTTTCCCTAGGTTATAATTAATGAGACTAAATGAATTTTATCCATAATGTATTTCATATGGATGATGACGATGGATTAATATGAAATCAGAAAAGATGGTTTAAATGGGAGAAATGCACATTTAAAGTCAGGATAATTGTTTATTTATAAGACTGTCTTAATTATATAAAACTCTAATCCTAAAAGGTCCTCAAGTATTTAAGTGAATTAATTTTTTCTTTTGGTGTTGTAAGGTTTGGATAGAAAAAATTGGGATATAATTATCAGAATCAATACTAGAAATGTAAATTTTATGATTTCGCACCAAATGTGGAAGTGTGGGTTTTAGGCTGTTATATTGATGGAATGTATTTTTCATTTTATAATTTACATATAATTTAGTATTTTTATTAGTGAAACCTGAAACTTCCATTATATGGAGTCAAGTATGAAATAATGGAAAAAAGTAAATTGGAGAAGCTCAATCAGAAGAAACTTGGTGTTTTTCAAAGGATGTTAGAATGAAATGTTTCATTAAATATTTGAGATACGGATTCCACTATTGAACTGATTTTTATTCTCAGAAACATGCATAATAATACGCATAAAATAAACATGGTGTTTTGAATAAAAAGACACTTTAGTTTGAAGATGACTGAAGGAAATTTAGAGGTAGATCATTTGAATGAGTTTAATGTAATTAGAATCTATTTAGAGTCTATGAATATGAAATTAGGAACTGTACTATGTGTATTAAATATATATTTTAAAATGTTAATAAAATTATAAAACATATTAATTTAATTTGAAAACTGTTAATTTTAATTTTTAAATTAATTTCAAAACTTTGAAATTATTTATAAATGAGTTTTAAAATGGTCTAGATTAGTTAAAATATTATTTAAAATATAAGAGGATATAGTCAGGATAATGATTTTAAATGAGTTTTTCAGATCTATTTTTTTGGATAACCTCATATATAACACCTATAATAGACCCATGAGTATAAATTATTAGAATAATGATACCACTTCTTGATAGATTAAGTATAATTATCCTATAAATTATAATAAAAAATAGAGAAATTAGGTTACATAATCTAATACAATCCTAGAAAATAAAAACAGAAAATGTTTTCATAAATAAAATACATCCTTGGTTTCTTAACATTAAAAAGGTATTTTAAATAAATATTATATTAGGGAAAGTAATTTTTCTCCTTCTTATGTTTCTTTCTATATATTGAAGTCCAAGTAAGATATAAAGGATTCAAATGGTGGTAGAAACACCTCTTACATTTTGAATTTTTAAATAGGAATGCCTAATTAAACAACTATCATGTCATCACACTGTCACTTTAAAACATAAATAAATAATATAGATTCCTTAATGAGTTATTTTTGAAATAATCATAGTAGTGTTATATGAGAAATAAATATAATAAAAATAAATTAATAATGTTTGGTTCAATAGGGAGTATTAGAGGGAAGGGGAGGGACTCAATATAGGGGAGAAGAGGGAAAATAAAAAGACATCTCCTCATCTTCTTTGCATAAGAGTGGAGTAAAAATAAAATTATTAATTTGGTTAGTTGAGTGGGGGGGAAGATAAAATAACAACTCCTTGTTAGGTTTTTAGGGGTAAAAGAGGTAAGTTTATTCATGTTTATAAATTATTTTAATTTATTTTACCTCTCCTTAAATCATTTGGTTTTCCTATTTTCTATTTCCACCCTATAAATTTATGAACCAAATAAAGATTTATCTTTCAGTAAAAAAAAATCTTCACCTACCCCTTACTTCCATAAAATATTAATAAGTAGGGAATTTAGTTAATAAAAAACCCTCCCCATTGTTCCCCGACCCTCCCTCTAGTAGAAAAAAACATAAGAGAATGAAAAAAAATGTGAACATTAATAAAGCACATTAATAAAACTCAATACAGTACCTGAGAATTGAATCTGAAAAATCAGATACCCCTGGAAGGGTATTTATTTTGTCCACCAAAGTATAAAATTTCAGTCCTAAGATAAAAACATAATAACAAAAAATTCAATAAATCAAACAAATAGTGGTGGATTGAAAAAAAATATCATAAGGTAAAAAGAAACAATTCTTAGTTTTATTATCAAATAATGTAAAATGGCATATCATTCTTGAGAACAATCTAAGAGTGAATATTCTAGTGTGAAATCAAGAAACCATATCTAGTATATCCAATATTAATCATTTCATATTTAAATATTATAAAAAATACCCCTAATATGAGTAATATATTCCTTGATAACTTCTTCAAATCAATGTCATGGTAGAAATATGAAATCCATAGAGAATTATATAGATGGATTTTTTTTCAAGATCCAACTAAACATACTATTGAACAATTTTTCATCCATCATTTAGTAAAATATCATAATTTTTAGCCCACCCAAGTTTAAATTTTAATCCCACTTTTATATAAGGAGAAACAAATATACAAGGATTTTCACTTGGGAAATTTTAATGTTTTTAGAAGAAAAAATTTCATTTTTAATCATATTGAGATAAATTTTCAAACTTCTAATTAAAAAATTCCAATTGAGCATGATTAAAGGTGATTAAAAGTAACTAATAATGAAACAAATTATGCATTTACAACTACCTCTTTAATGATCAATTAATGATTAAGAAGGTGAATTAATTGAATAGTATGTATGTTTTCCTACGACTATTGATCCCAATGTTGAACCCTATATAACCCATAACTTCTATGTGAACCACAAATTGAGAAATCAATATGAATAAACATTTTTGAATTCATTTCCTAGGATTTTCTAGATGACATATTCCAATGCTATTGTATAATGCTGGTTTCAGTAATGTTAGTGTAATAAAAATAAAATGCACAATGAAAATTATTTGTTCTTGTAGTGTAGGTAGTGATACATGAATTGATTTCACTAGAAAATAAAAATATTAACACTAAATGGATTTTCAACATATGAATTATTACCACGATGTGATACCATGGTAAGTATTGCAACATGGTCAGTTTTCATGGATAATCACTACATGTACATAACACTACCCTTTCAAAAAAATATTTCTATATAAATTAAGCAATCCATGTCACGACCCATCCTCGGGGCCCGTGTCGTGACTACCCCAAGATCGCCTTCCATAGGCCAGGGGCTAGCGACTAGCACCAAAGGCGTAAATCCCGATAAAAGGGAAGGCATTTCCTTGTATAAGAAAAACAAACACCACAAAGTACACAAGATGAAGTAAACACTAAGTAAACTGAGTACAAAAGTTAGTGCTGGAAAGTAAATGGGCCAGTATACAAACCCAACTGAAAGTACAATACAACTAAGAAAGGAAAGTACAACAGCTAAAAATTAGAGCAGCAACCACCAAGATGTCCTCCGGAACTCTCAGATGAAGGGTGAGTACAGATAGTCTCGTCCGCTCCTCGCGTCCGGCCGTCCACTCCGTGTACGTCCTGCCTGATAGTCCACCTCTAGGTACCATCCCGCTCCACAAGTCTCAACCACGATCAACACTGTCCATCGTATGCAACCAACACAATGTAGTGCGGGCATAGCCCTTACAGGGGTGAGTATACGATACTCAGTAGGGACCCCGAGACTCCTGAATGTCTCACCGAATCCACGAAGGATAAACCAAAAAGGAAAGATACAATCAATAAGTATCAACCAAATCTACTTAGGTATATGCCCATACATATACGTAAGTCATAAATTCCAGTTCTGCTCCAACTCATGAGCTCAAGTTCAACCCAGTCCACACAGGGAAGTACAACCCAATCCAAACAAGAAAGCACAACCCAATCCACATAGGATAACAAGTAAATCATATCAAAGATAATTATTGAAAGACAAGACTCAGCTCACACAGATATACTATTCAGGAAGAGGGGTGGAGATGATTGACATAGCCTCTGAATCATCTCCTCTGCCGAACCCATGTAGGATCCAAGTACAGATATCGTCGCTGCCGAACCCACGTAGGATTCAAGTACTGTAACCATCGCTACCGAACCCACGTAGGATCCAAGTAAAGTCATCCTCGCTGCCGAAACCATGTAGGATCGAAGTATAGTCGTCATCGCTGCTGAACCCACAGAGAATCTAAGTACAGTCGTCATCGCCGTCGCAGTCGTAGCCAGCTCTAGGGTTCCCGCACATAGCACGCTCGATTTGGGAGGGTCCGCTCCACGAGCCGAGGGGTCGATACATCAACTATCATGAAGTATGGAGTTGATGTATCTCAAAGTTCCATCTCATCAATAAGAACTCAACGCAATAGACGGTGCGTCAATCGGACGCCCGGTCTGAGAGTTATTGGCTTTTTTGTCCGAGGGGCCTGGATGGTTTTTAAGCTAAAACCAACCCGACCGTACTCCAGCTGCGTCCAAACCTCAAGCGGAGTAATCCAAAATAACAGTATCACTAATAGGAATCCAATGAAGTCGACGACACGTTAATCGGGCGTCCGGAGCTCAAGTTATAAGAGTTTCCGCTTCGAGGGCCCGGTTGGTTTCGTGTTTGAACCAACCCGGCTATACCCAAAGTTCTCCGAAACCTTGAGTGTAATATACCGAAACGACCATCTCGATACAAGGATCCCAACAAAACTGATGGTGCCTTGATCGGAGGTCCGTAGCCCATGATATGGGTGTTAGAACGGATCTGTCCGAAAATAGGGGGTTTGGGCCCGGTCTGACCCGACCCAATACCCCATAGGTCGGACCTCCAGATGAGCATAGCCCGGCCCGCTCGGCATGACCCTGCCTGATCGGCGCGGCCCGGCCCGGCGCTAGCAGCCCGACCCAGCGCTGGCGGCCCAGCCCGGCGCGGGAGGCCCGGCCCTCACGGTCTGTGGCCTGGCTCGGATGCCAGCCGCGGTTCAGCTCGGCTCTTAGCCGAGCGGGGTGCGAAGGGGTGGCACCTCCCCTGTGTCTGGAACGGCCGGCCATTAAGGCCGGCCTTGTGCATTCCGCGGGACCCGAGGGGTCCCGCCTCCAGGTGGCACTGGCGGCCGGACACCCCTTTCAGAAGCCGCCGTGACCTTAGGCCACGACTTCTATCCGACTGGCGCGGTGAGACGGCGCCGCGCCCCTCCGCCGCAGCTGACACCTTGCCGCACCTTCCTTTGGTCTCACCAGTGCAGCGCGCTGGCGCCGCGCACCTCCACCTTGACCCGCTCCGGCCGTGGTCCCTTTTTGTTCCTGCGCGGTGCAACGACACCTCGCCGCCTTTGCTGCAAGTTCAACAAGGATCAACAAATGAAAGGGGAGGAGGATCAACCGTGTTTGTGCGGTCCGATCTCCTCCCGTTATGTCGATAACAAGCGGCCAATTTATTGAATGAAGAACGTTAAATTAATCATGAATGAGAATTCTCAATGACAAACAAAGCACAATTTTAATTAAATAAAATTGAACTTAACCCCTACCTCAACACAAGTTGTCGAACAATGAGTGTTGAAGAATAACGGCATCACGGGGTGGGGTTCTGTAAACATCGACGGAGAGAATCCGATGAGGAAGCGGCGTCTCCCTTCCTTTGACACGGATGGAATATTGAATGGCGTGACATTGTTGGAAAGTTCCCGCGTCGGTGCCCCCTCCTTTATCATAGAGGAAGAAGAAGACAGAAGAATCTGGGTCGCCTAGTCGATGATCCTTGACGAAGTGTTGTCGTTCTTCGTTGAGGACGAAGTTCTTCAAGAGAACTTAGAGATCTCTTCCCAATATCCTCACACAACAAGCCAACCTAATAAAATAAGGCCACCCCTTATTTTATTCTTTTTCCATGCTTTTCAAAAACTCAAAAATTCAATATTGAATTCACTTATTTAATTAATCTTGAGTTGTCAAATTAAAAGGGGTGTTATGTTGGCAAGAATTAATGTGGGAGAGTTACATAACTTATGAGGGGTTTAGAGGAGTTAGGGAATGTGAGGGGTTGGGATCATGTGGGACCCACCTCACCTTTAACCACTCAAGGGTGGTTAGTATCTAGAGGGTCCCACCCCAACTTCCACATCTAGGATTTTAACCACTTAGAAAAGAAATAAAATTGTAACACAATTTTATTTTAATCTTCATTTAAAACACATTTTTTACAACTCCTCCCAAGAAAACACAACTCTAGTAAAGATCATCTTAAGAAATTACCGGCGATGTGATTTCATCGGTGCCCTCAGATTTATATTCCAAGCACTAGTTCAAAAGTTATAAAAACCCACTTGTTCGTTCACTGAACGTACCCGAGATAAACATCGAAAAATGATTCCGGGAACACCGGGCCTCGGAATCAGGCAACGTCATAAAACACGTACTCGTAAAATTCCAAAGAAATTAAGAAGAATTTTCCTTGAAATTTACGGGTCTTTACATTACTCCCACCTCAGGGATTTACGTCCTCGTAAAGATACATCACAAAACTAGGGAAACAAATGAGGGTACTGAGCACGCATCTGAGCCTCCCGCTCCCATGTGCTCTCCTAGAGGTTCCCGTGATGCCTCCTGATGCACACTAGAGGAATCGACCTTCCACGTAGGACCCGCTCCTATCGATCCTTGATCTCCACCAGGACCTCTGCAAAAGTCTCCCCATCTTCAATAACCAGCTCCCCGTGATCAATGATATGCGTCAGGTCGTGCACATATCTCCTCAGCTGAGATACGTGGAAGATGTCATCCACCCGGTGCAACTGAGGTGGAAGAGCCAGGCGATAATCCACCTTACCTATCTTGCTGAGAACCTGGAATGGTCTGATGAAGCATGGAGAAAACTTGCCGCCCCGGCCATATTTCCGTAATCCACGCTGCGGTGATACCCGTAAGAAAACATGGTCGCCATCCTCGAACTCTAGTGGTCTTCGTCTCCTATCATCATAGGACTTCTGTCGGCTCTGAGCAGTCCTCATCTGCTCCTGGATGACCTGTACCTTCTCCGTCGTGTCCTGGACCATCTCTGGTCCTACAAGTGCTGAATCCCCAGGGTCTGTCCAGCACAGAGGTGATCTGCAAGGTCGTCCGTACAATGCCTCGTATGGTGCCATCCTGATGGTGGAGTGGTAGATGTTGTTGTAATCAAACTCCACCAAAGGAAGATGATCCTCCCAACTGCGACCAAAGTCGAGGACACATGCACGAAGCATGTCCTCGAGAGTCTGAATGGTCCTCTCTGTCTGGCCATCCGTCTGTGGGTGAAAGGTGGTGCTCAGGCGTATCTACGTCCCAAATGCCTCCTGCAACCCCTTCCAAAGTCGGGAAGCAAAGAGAGCATCTCGATCAGAGACGATAATCGATGGAACACCATGAAGTCGTACGATATCTTGAACATAAGGGTGTCCCAAGCTCTCTACTGATCCCTGCTCTCTGATGGGTAAGAAGTGGGCCGACTTGGTGAGTCGGTCGAAAATCACCCAAATAGAGTTGTGACCTCTATAAGTACATGGAATCCTTGTCACGAAATCCATAGATATCCCGTCCCACTTCCACTCCGGGACCTCCAAGGGTTGTACCAAAACTACTGGTACCTAGTGCTCAGCCTTCACCTGCTGGCAGGTGAGGCATCGCGAAACGAACTCTGCCACAACCTTCTTCATACCCGACCACCAGTGCTGTCGTCTAAGATCCCGGTACATCTTCACCACTACTGGATGTACCACTAATGAGGAAGTTTGAAACTCTCTCAGCACCTCCTCCTATAATGCAATTGGTACTGTGGTACGTCCTCTGAAAAGGACGACATTCTCTCCTCCTATAGAGAATCCATCAGGTGCCTGTCCTAAGGATATCTGTGCACGTCACGTCTCATAGTCAACATCCCCATGCTGTGCCTCTCTGATCCACTGAAGAAGTGGTGGAGTGACTATGAGTGACTGTAGAAAGGTTTCCCCATCCCTATCCATGTAGGATATTTGAAAAGCGGCTAACTACTCTGTCGCCTCTCCAAGTAGCTGAATTCCCATCCTCCTGCTAAGAGCATGATCTACTACGTTACCTTTTCTAAGAGTATAGACTATCTCAAAGTCATATTCCTAGAGGAAATCAAGCCATCACGGCTGTCTCAGGTTCAGGTCCTTCTGTGAGAAGATGTACATGAGACTCTGGTGGTCAGAATAGACTGTAAAGCGCTCGCCCATCAGATAGTGCCACCACATCTTCAGGGCGAAGAGCACTACTACTAACTCCAGGTCATGGGTAGAATAGTTCTACTCATGCTGCCTCAACTTTCGTGATCCATAGGCGATCATTGCCTGATCCTACATCAGGACACACCAGAGTCCGGTCCCTGATGCATCACAGTAAACTACGTACCCTACTCCCTCCTCTGGTAGCCTCAAGATGGGTGCACTGGTCAATCTCTGTCTCAGCTCCTGGAAGCTCTGCTGATATCTATCTGACCATACGAAGGGTTTCCCCTTCTTCATCAAAGCTGTAAGTGGTGCTGCAACTCTAGAGAAGTCTAGCACAAATCTCCGATAGTACCCAGCCAAACCTAGGAAACTCCGCACCTCCGTCACGCTCCTGGGTGGCTCCCAAGATAGCACTGCCTCGATCTTCGTAGGATCCACTGCAACCCCCACCTCAGAGATAACGTGCCCCAAGAAGTGGACCTCTCAAATCCAGAAATGGAACTTCGAGAGTTTACCATAAAGCTGGTGCTCTCGGAGTGTATCCAATACAACCCGCAAGTGGTAGGCATGCTCCTCCTCAGTAGTCAAGTAAATCAATATGTCGTCGAAGAAGACTATGAAAAATCGATCAAGGTAAGGCTGGAATATCCTATTAATGAGACTCATGAACACTACTGGAGCTTTGGTTACACCGAAAGGCATAACCAAGAACTCATAGTGGCCATACCGACACCTGAAGGCCGTCTTCTGCACATCCTCATCTCAAACTCTGAGCTGATGATAGCCTGACCTGAGGTCTGTCTTCGAGAACCATCGTGCTCCCTTGAGCTGATCGAAGAGGTCGTCAATCCTCAGAAGTGGGTACTTGTTCTCCACTGTCACCTGGTTCCGGCGATGGTAATCGACACATAGTCGCAAGCTCCCGTACGCCTTCTTAGCAAACAATATCGGGGAAGCCCAGGGTAAGACATTGGGTCGGATGAATCCCTTGACCTGCAAGTCCTCCAGCTGTACCCGTAGATCTCGAAGCTCAGTGGGTTCCATCCGATATGTTGTAGTGGATATCGGGGATTTCCAGGGGTACAAGTCAATATAGAAGTCTACCTATCTGCGAGGAGGTAGTCCTGGAACATCGTTAGGAAAAACGTCCGCATACTGATCCACCACAATAAGAAAAATCGGACTCCGCATGTCAACTGCTCCTAGGATGAGACTAGCTAACTGATGAGTGATCGGCTGTCCTCTCCTCTACGTGAGTCCATCCTACGCTATAAAGGCTCCCTTCTCACCGGTGAAGGTGAACCTACTCCCATCGGTGTGGACACACCGCACCTTGCACCTAATAAAGTAGATCTGAGCATAGACCATAGATAACCAATCCATTCCCAATATGACTTCATAAGGTATCGACGCCGCTACAAGAAGATACTAGCCGGAGCTCTAACCTCCTAGAGTAAGTTCACACTACCGGCACCAGTGCGTAATCGTTGAGTCTGCTTCGGTAGGAGTCTCTAGCTGTAAGGATCGAGCCAACGGCTCCGTCAGAATCTCCGAGCTCCAAACAAGGGCATCGACAATAAAAGAATGACTCAAACCTATGTCTATAAGAACTGCAGCAAGGGTGAAGTAGACACAGATAATACCTCGAATCATCTCAGGTGCGCCATGGTCATAGGCCTCCACTACCTGAAGCTGAGCCTACCTCTGTCCGCCAGCTCCCTATGGTCGGGGTAGACATCCTCGTGGTGGTGGTGGTAGAGCCTCAAAGCGTCACCCACCACCCGCTGCTCGGCCAGCTCCTCTGCCTCATCCGCCTGCTCCCTGCGGACCGCCACGGTTAAACCTCTGCCTCTGCCTGGGTGGTCCATCAACCGTCTACTGCTCCTCTGCATGGCGGGTCGGATAGTCCCGAGCCATGTGGCTCTGTCCTCCTCATGCATAGCACTGTCTGCCTCTCACATGACTAGCTCTGCTGCGTGTGCCCCGCACCTCTGAGCTAGTATCCTGAGGTCACCCACCTGATGGTCTGGTCTGCTTAGACCCCTATGACATCCGTCGACTGCGAGCTGTAGAAGACTCCCCTATGTACCGCCTTGCGGTAGGTCTTGCTGCTGTTGTCGGCTCAGCAAGAAAGCTCTCTACAAGAAGGGATCGCTCCAGTACTCCTACCTGCTTCAGAATACTAAGGGAGATTATCGATTCCCTGATCTCATGCCTCATTCCCTGCTCAAAGATCCGGGCCCAGAAGAATGGGTTCCGTACCATGTCCGTGGAGTAGCGTGAGAGATCAATAAATCTCGCAGAGTACTGGGCTACTGAAATGGTTCCCTGTCATAGTTGTAGTAACTCATGGATGTGCACTGCATGGAGGGTGGCTGGAACAAAATCTGAGTGGAAAAGGCTCTTGAAGTCCAACCTAAAGAGAGATGCCTCGTCGTGCACCTGGAGCATCAGGCTCAACCATATACCTGCTGCTGCGTGCAGAAGACTCGCTGCAAGGATCACCATGAGGTCTGCCGGTATCCCTACCAACTTGAAAACTCGAACGACAGCCTCTAGCCAATCCTCGGCTCCCTGAGGGTCCGTCTCCCCGCAGAACCTGGGTGGTCTCTGACTCTGAAACTCATACAGTGCACTCAGGCGACGTGCACCCTTAGCTGCTGGGGCTGGTGGCATCGGTGGCTCGACCGGTAGAGGTACCGCCGGTGCCTCCACTGTAATAGGGCCCTACATCGAGGCCTCGTCACTCGGTGGGCTACCGTCTTGCACAAAGCTCAGAACCCTAGCTGGCTGCCATCATGGGGACATCCTGAAAACAAACAGGTGCGCCACGGTCAATACAGTATACCTGGTGAGCTGACACAAAGTAATCACAAAGAAAACTTTGAAACACACATGCAATCAATGTTTTCGTGCATTGAGTCAGAAATCAGAAGTCAATGTCTTCGTGTATGGATACGTTGGCCACCGCACCAACACTAGATTCCCTGGACTGATAACCACACTCAATACCCTAAACACTATTGCTTCACATAGAAGAAATAATCAGAGTCCTGAGTTATGCGGTAGAATTGACTCCTCTAATACCAATTTTTCATGACCCGTCCTCGGGGCCCGTGCCGTGACTACCCCAAGCCCGCCTTCCATAGGCCAGGGGCTGGCGACTAGCACCAAAGGCGTAAATCCCGATAAAAGGGAAGGCATTTCCTTTTTATAAGAAAAAAAAACACCACAAAGTACACAATATGAAGTAAACACTAAGTAAACTGAGTACAAAATTTAGTGCTGGAATGTAAATGGGAAAGTATACAAACCCAACTGAAAGTACAGTACAACTGAGAAAGGAAAGTACAACATCTGAAAAGTAGAGAAGCAACCACTAAGACGTCCTATGGAACTCTCACCTGAAGGGTGAGTACAGATAGTCTCATCTGCTCCTCGTATCCGGCCATCCACTCCGTGTACGTCCCACCTGATAGTCCACCTCCGGGTACCGTCCCGCTCCACAAGTCTCAACCATGATCAGTGTTGTCCGTCGTCTGCAACCAACACAATGTAGTGCGGGCATAGCCCGTGCAGGGGTGAGTATACGATACTCAGTAGGGACCCCGAGACTCCCGAAGGTCTCACAGAATCCATGAAGGATAAACCACAAAGGAAAGATACAATCATGAAGTATCAACAAACTCGACTTAGGTATATGCCCATACATACACCTAAGTCATCAATTCCAGTTCTGCTCCAACTCACGAGCTCAAGTTCAACCCAGTCAACACAGGGAAGTACAACTCAATCCACACAGGAAACCACAACCTAATACACACAGGATAACAAGTCAATCATATCGAAGATAATGATTGAAATACAAGACTCAGCTCACACAGGTATACTATTCATGAAGATGGGTGGAGATGATTGACATAGCCTCTGAATCATCTCCTCAGCTGAACCCACGTAGGATCCAAGTACAGATATCATCGCTGCCGAACCCACGTAGGATCCAACTACAGTAACCATAACTGTCGAAACCACGTAGGATCCATGTACAGTCATCCTCACTACCGAACCCACATAGGATCCAAGTACAATCGGCATCGCTTCCGAACCCACAGTGGATCCAAGTACAGTCGCTATCATCGTCGCAATCGCAGCCTGCTCTAGGGTTCCCCTAAACTGCACGCTCGATTCCGGGAGGGTCCGCTCCACGAGCCAAGGGGTCAATTTATTTAATGAAGAACGTTAAATTAATCATGAACAAGAGTTCTCAACAACAAACAAAGTGAAATTTTAATTAAATAAAATTGAACTTAACCCCTACCTCAACACAATTTGTCGAACGATGAGTGTCACGGAATAAAGACGTCGCGAGGTGGGGTTCCATAAACATCGACGAAGAGCGTTAGAGGAGGAAGCGGTGTCTCCCTTCCTTTGACGCGGAGAGAAGATTGAATGGCATGACGTCGTTAGCGAGTTTCCACATCGGTGCCCCCTCCTTTATCGTGGTGGAAGAAGAAGATGGAAGAATCCGGGTCGCCGAGTTGATGATCCTTGACGAAGTGTTGTCATTATTCGTTAAGGATGAAGTTCTTCAAGAGAACTTAGAGATCTCTTCCCAATATCCTCACACAACAATCCATCCTAATAAAATAAGGTCTCCCCTTAATTTATTCTTTTTCCTTGCTTTTCAAAAACTCAAAAATTCTAAATTGAATTCACTTTATTAATTAATCTTGATTTTTCAAATTAAAAGGGGTGTTATGTTGGCAAGAATTAATGTGAGAGAGTTGCATAACTTATGAGGGGTTTAGAGGAGTTCGGGAATGTGAGGGGATGGGATCGTGTGGGCCCTACCTCACCTTTAACCACTCAAGGGTGGTTATTATCTAGCGGGTCCCACCCTAACTTCCACACCTAGGATTTTAACCACTTAGAAAAGAAATAAAATTGTAACACAATTTTATTTTATTCTTCATTTAAACCACATTTTTTTACAACTCCTCCCAAGCAAATGAAACTCCAGTAAAGGTCTTCTTAAGCAATTACTGATGCTGCAGTTTCATCGGTGCCCTCATGTTTCGATTCTGAGCACCGGTTCAAAAGTTAGAAAAACCCGCTTGTTCGTTCACTGAACGTACCCGAGCTAAACTCCGGAAAATGTTTCCGGGAACACCTGGCCTCGGAATCAGGTGCTGTCACGAACTACGTACTCGTAAAATCCCAAAGAAATTAAGAAAAAAATTTCCTTGAAATTTACGGGTCTTTAAAGTCCATATCAGGAATAAAAAAAGAACCAAAATATCTATCTAAATCCACAAAAATACTACATTATTGGAAAATTTTTAATAATAAATCACAACTAGTAGGCATTATAAGGAATTAGAACATGCCCAGATTGAATTAATAAATATTTTAAAATTATAAAATTAAAAATAAATATTCAATAATAAATAAATAAAAATAAATAAAATAAATAATAAAACCTAATTACATTCTATAAACTAAGTCATGGAAATGAATTACTATTTTGAGATTCAATATGCTTACCTTTGATATACATTATCCTGCTTTCATAGATCATGAATTTTTAAATTATCAATCACAAAAGTTGACACCATAATTATGGTAGTAACGTTACTACCTATTGAATACAAGAACAACAAAGATGAAATAAGGACATGTTAGGGTAATTCTATAACCACATTAGATACATAGGGGACATATAAACTATCTGGGCTGGAATATTGGAATATTGGAGTGACTAAGGATGATTTAAGAGGCACATAGGTGAAGAGGTGGAAGTTGAGGTGGAGAGGGTCTTTGGGGAAATAGGGGACTATGTGGGGGGCATTCTAGGGTTGAGAAATAACACCTCAAATGATTTGTTTTTACTAAGTAATAAATAAATATAAATCTAATTATTGATAGAATATTTTTTCTTATTAGATATTTTATTATAAAATATATTGGTAATTGTAAAATATTTTTTGGTAATAGTAATTTTTTTTAAAAATATCACTATATTATTAAAAAAGTGTTGGTATTAGTACAATAAAATAAAAACTTTAACTATTAATAAAAGATTTGTTGGTGCTGACCCATTAATACCAATGGATACATATGTTGGTAAAAATAACTATTAGTGCTAGAAAATAATACTAACGAAATATAATATTTGTTGAAATTACTCATTTTAACCAATATATATTTTATCTTATTCTAAATTTCTATTGGTACATTAACTTTTTAATAGTGTAATTTATAAGGTATTTTTTGTTGATGGTTTAAAATATAACCTATTAGTACATCTCAATTATGTGATGATGTTTATAATGTTGAATTTGAAAACAATTCTTGCAAATTTTTTGATTCCAAGAATGTTTTAGTGGTTAATGATTTAAAAACTGAAAATGTTTATTTTCTTAATTTATATTCATTATTTTCTAAAAATGTTTCTCACTTAATTGGTTTTCATAGAGAATCTTAAAAATTCTATAGAATACTAGGCAATTGAAATATACACTCACTTATGAAGCTGACTATAAAAGGAAGGATCCTCTTAAAATATAATTTTCAAAAGAAAAAGTGTGAAATGTTTTTCAAAAGGGAAAGCAGCAAAACATTTCTTCCAAACCAAAGAAAGAGGTCTTAACATCTCAACCACTAAAAATGATTCACATGAATTATTTTGTTCTTTATAGAGTTTCATTTCTTGGTGAAAGAAATTATTCTTATGTGATTTTTGATGATCATTTAAGATTAAACCTGTTGTTTTTATTAGCTCAAAAAAGTGAAGATTCTTCTTATCTTTTAAAATATAAAAATTATATAGAAAACCTTAGTTTAATTACCATAAAAACCTTGATAATTCATCATGGACATGAATTTTAAAATCAAGACTTTGAATATTTATGTTCAAACCATAACTACATTAACAATTTCTCTACACCTTGAACACCTCAACAAAATAGAGTTATTGGAAGGGGAAACCAAAATCTATAAAAAAAATTCTGAACTATGGTTAATGAATATGAATTACTGTCTATTTTTATGCTGAATCTATAAGTACATATTTTATGTAATTAATATGGTTTTGATAAGACCAATCGTAAAGAAAAATCCTTATGAATTATCAAATGGTTGAAAACTAAAGGTAAATTACTTTTGAGTTTTTGGATATAAATACTTTACTCTAAATACTAAAAGGAATTTGGGAAAATTTGCACCAAATATTTATGAAGGAATGTTCCTAGGACATTTAACCACCAGTAAAACATATAGAGTTTTTAACAAACAATCTAAAGTTGTAGAAGATTCTAGTCATGAAAAATTTAATTAGACAGATCCAAATGAACCAAAAATCATAATAGAAAACCTTTAGGATGATATGCCTACTCTGAATATCAATAATACCTTTAATACATCAAACTATATTTCTGATTTACATGATAAATCACCCAGTAGAGACCAAGTATACCAACCTAACCTTAAAGAAGACTTTGAATAAACGAGTACTTAAATTCCTAAAACTTTTAGGGACTATAAGAACCATACTTTAGATACTGTCATAGGTGATCTAGGTAGAGTAACTTAAAATTGAGACTCTATTAGAAACCAGTTTGAACATAAATCCTTATTGTCTCAATTATAACCTAATAACATTGCTGAAGCAATTTGTGATGAACATGCAAGAATAGTTGAATCAATTTTAAATAAATAAAGATTTGGAACTAGTTGAGAGACTTCAATACTACCTAACCACTAACACTAAATGAGTATATGGATAAAAGGTTGATGAGTCTAAAACTATAGTTAAAAATAAGTAAAGATTGGTTGTATAAGATTATAGTCCATAGGAAAGTATTGACTATGAAAAGACCTTTTCACCAGTATCTTGACTTAAATCCATTTGAATATTGATCACTTATGCCAATTATCTTAATTTCAAACTATATTAAATATATTTCAAGATTTCATTATTAAATGGGTTTATTATTGGGGATGTTGTTGTCGAATGACCCCCTATATTTTCAAACCTTCATTTCCCAAATCACGTTTTCAAACTTTCAAAGGCACTCTATGTTTTAAAACATAATTCTAGAGATTAGTAAAATAGTCTCAGCTCTTTTATTATTGGAATTTTATATTGATGACATTATTTTTGGTTCATCTTAAAATTATTTGTGGGTTGAATTTTCAAATATTATATAAAATTAAATTGAAATGAGTTTAATAGTAGAATTAAAATTCTTCCTTGCTTTTTAGATTTTTCAAAATAAAGATGAAATTGTTTAAACCAAAATAAATAAATAAAATATTTATTAAAATGTTTTAGTTTGAATAGAAAAAAAGGTAGTGATACTCTAATGAGTACAAGCTGTAAAATAGATTTGGTTAAATTGTGGAATCAATTGACCAAAGCACATACAATGGTATGATTCTGAGTTTACTATACTTAACAACTAGATGAACTAATATAATGTTAATTAAGTACATTCATGTACATTTTCATGAAAACCTAATGGATTATAATTTAAATTCTGTTAAATAAATGATTAAATACCTAAAAAACACTACCAATTTTGGGCTGTTTTACTCAAGAGGACATGCATTTGAGTTAGTTATGTTTTTAGATGCAGACTTTGGTGGCTGAAAGTTAGATAAAAAAAACCTATATATCATTTCACTTTTTTTGGAAAGTATATAGTTTCATAGTATAGTAAAAATTATATTTTGGATTCATTTCCTACTACTAAGTCCGATTACATAACTATAGGTAGTTTTCATAAACAAATTTTATGGATTATAGATACATTACTAGACTATGGTTATCAATTCATACATGTCCCAATAAATTGTGATAATAAAAGTGTAATTAAATTTTATAAGAATATTTTATCTCATTATAGGACTAAAAAAATCAATATATGGCATCACATTTTAGGAGATAATTTTCAAAAAGGTGATATCACTCTTGAGATCATTGGTTCTGAGAATCAACTCATTGATATTTTTCAAAAAACATTTGAATATTGATAGATTAAATTTTATTTAACATGATTTTGGAATGATTAATTACTATTGATTGTTATTTTTTAATTTAAAATTATTTTGGAATAAATTATATTTTTAAAGGTTACAATAGACTATAAAGATTAATTGTTTTTAAAAAAAATCCATGAAGTAGGTCAAGCTATCATGTCATGGAAAGCTATCATAAAGATTCTTCATGAAATATGTCAAGATAAAAAATACCCCAAGATACCATAAATATTTACTCGTATAGTAGGAAAGAAATACCATACTATCTCAAGCTTCGACAAGGTTCATGGTCAGTCAAGCTATCATAAGATATTTCACATGGCCAATCAAGTTGTTGTGTATATCAACTTAAATTTTAATATAAACACATATATATTTCCCATGTGTTACTTTTTAAAACCCTAAATGATTTTAAATATTTATAAATCGAAATAAAAATCATTTTTCTCTCTTAAAACCCTAAAACCCTTACATTTTGGATCCCTCTTTATGAATATTTTTTCCGCCAACCAAACCCTAGCCTCCAGTTCATCGAATATCAGTGAATATAAAAAGGAAAAATAATACTCTCAATTTATCTTCTCTTGAAGAATATCCTCCTTATAAGAGAAATAAATATTTATCCAAAAAACATGTAGATCCTATTAAACCACATATTTTAACTCTGTTAGTCATTCCCAAAAAGGTAGTAAATGCTGAATCATAAGAATGAGTAATTTTTTAGTTTGGAAAGTTGTTCAGAAGCAAGGTTGGTTTGCAAGGTTTAGTGAAAAAAACAATCCATTTTATCCATGGTTAGTAATAGAGCTTTATTTAAATATGGAACTAGATATGGGTGATAAAAAGGATTCTATTAGGACATTTGTTAATGGAGAAATATTATCCTTTTATCCAAGATTTGGAAAAATTGTTTGATGATGACTCATAAAGAGAATTATAAGGATTTATATAGTAATTATCCTACATGACATGGTCATTTAGAGATTGAGAAATTATAAGAATATATTATTGGAGATGGAAATCCTAAAATACCTACCACTATGGAGCTTAATGGTGAATTCTTAATGTTATCATAGTTCATCCAACATTTAATCTTCCAAAGGAAAGAGAATTTCAATGTGCTAAAGAATCATGATATATTATTTATATGCTTAATAAACACTGGGGTATATATTATCCAACCTAGTTATCTTATAAGGAATATGAAATAGTTGTGAAAAACTTATTCCATGTTTAATTAATTCCATACCCTAAGTTTATCTCAACTGTTTTGGATTTCAAATGACTTATTCCTCAAGGGGAGGAAA
The DNA here is from genome assembly GCA_963277665.1 of Viscum album. NCBI lineage: Eukaryota > Viridiplantae > Streptophyta > Magnoliopsida > Santalales > Viscaceae > Viscum > Viscum album. Next base: position 507,506,779 of record OY728142.1, on the reverse strand, counting down.
ATTACATACCCCATGGTGGAGTTTATTTGAATCAAATTACATATAAAAGGATAAGGATAAATTGGTATCCATGGAGGAAAATATGGGTTTCTAATAATAAAAATATATATGAGAAATTAAATCTAGTAAAGAACCCTATTATACCCAAGGATAAATCAGATCTAGGATTGGAACTGAATGAGGCAGTGGAATGTTCTTTTATGGAATAATTGGTAGATGAAAATGAGGTTGTTGAACTGAATGAAGATTATGAGAGTGCTTATGAATAATAGAGAGACTCTCATGAGTCATTGGGTGAAAAATTATATAATCCTAAAGTTATTTTGTTTGTATCCATTAAACCCCCTTTGTCTCTACATTATGAGGAAATAGATGTAGTAAATGATGATGATAATGAAGTTTCTATAAATGATCATGTTGAAGTTGATTCTGAATATGAGAATGATGAGTATAGTGAAGAGTAAGAAAGTAAAATATATTGTGAAAAAGATATATCTAAGGAGAGAACCACTCATTTAGGTGGTGAATGTATAGAAATTATAATGATCTGAAGGGCTCTAAGGTCCATTAGAAGGGAAGAATCTCCTAAGGGGGATAAAACTGATTTTAAATAATGGTGATGATAATGATGGGGGAAATCAACCTTGATATGGTGAACCTTACACATCATCAGTATCCATGATCCCAATGGATCCCTTATAGGTATGATAGATCCTAAAGAAAGTATTGAACCCTGTTCTCCCAAACCAGTGTTACCTAAAGGTCAAATCAATCCAACAGTTCAAGAAGTTCTTGAAAATTTGTTTGTCCCTACATCTATAAAGAGTATTGTAGAACTTATTGAATATGGAAACTAAAACCTAGTATAATATGGTGGAACATTTTTTTGAGTTTTTTTTAAATCATAATATATTAAAATGGAAGTAGTTAAATAAACTAGTATGGTATCTCCTTTTAGAGAGAAAACCCCTATTTTGAAATAAATGGCTAAAATATCTTCACCACCTGAACCAGTTTCACCCTATCCTTATGGTCCTAATTATTAATTTATTTAAAAATAATATTTAGGTGAGTTAAAATTTTAGTTTATAAATTTTCTTAAATAATTATTTGTGATATTTAGAGATTTAGTACAACATTCCATATAATAAAAGATTTGAAATATTGTTTCACTTATTGTAGCTCATATTCTTCCTATGTTGTTTTTGAAATTTAATCTAATGAATCATAAAATTAAAATTTTAAGAGGGAATGTGGGATATATTAAGGATTAATTATAGGACATGATATTAAATATTGATCACAGGTACTTGAATTTCATGGTCTAAGCCTCCTCTTCTAGTGCACCTCCTCCTCCTCCTATTGAACCTTCTGCTCCACCAATTTATGTTTACTTGGTTGAGAATCTATTTATAAAACATTTCAAAGGTAAGATAAGTTTGTTTTTGATGATTTATCTAAGATAAGATAAATAGTTCTCTCTGGTTTTTAGACTCATGCTACAAAAACCATTAAGGTAGACACGAGTGATGTTGAGCAAGCTAGAATAGACAATGAAGTGATCAAAAGATATATTGATCATTATTTGAGTAGGATATTCACCAAAATAGATTTGAATATCATATTTATATCTCTATATAGGGACCTTATAATGAATCCATTAACTCAAGATTTCAAATATAATGTTGAAAAATTGAAGTTTATCACCCCTATTTTGTAAATATTTAAGAAAGAGAAGGACATTTTTTTCTAAATTATAGATTAGAGATACTTATCCTTGAAGGGATTTACTCAACTAATGGATAATTATCTCTATAATGATAACACTATTATTATTTCCCCTCAAGTATCACATATACCTTTAGTATATCTAACCTCTAAATCTTATGTTCCTAACTCTATAAACACAATTGTGCCTCCCTTTGTCTTTACTCTAGTAGAAGTTATACAATATCTCAGACCTATTGCTAAAGGAATTTTCATTCATAGACCATTATATTCTTATCCTCAGACTACACCTCATCCTACATATTATCATTATCATGAAAAAGGAAAATCTCTTATTAATCCTCAATCCATTAAGAAGAGGTAATTTTATTTAGATTTTGATTATGTTATCTGATATAGATCTTATATTTTGTATTATAATTCTTTTAAATGAATATAATTTGTTCTCATATTCATTATATTTTTTCTTATCTTGATTATATTTGTTATTATATTTTATTGTATTTGTTTTTTTCTTGATTAGTTTATGTGCTAAATATTCTAAACTTGTATTATCTTTTAAATAATCCCCAAGGGGGGGAACTTTGATATGGAAGTACCTGTATACTTTGATATGGTATTACATGCATAATTTTTCACAAAGTAGAACATATTTATGATTTTTGACATCTGTGTTTTACATTGAATTTTTGTTTTACATTTAAATTTTATCCTGACATGGTTTATGATCATAAAAATTCGGGATTATTGTTTTTTTCCAAAAATTACTTATTTTAATGATCTAAAATCATGTTTCTTGTTTGTTTTGTGAAGAAACTACATAAAGATAGACTACCTACCACATGAAGTAAATGTGGAAGTTAGATAAAATTACTACAAGTATTAGAGAAACCACAAGTACAAATGGATAAAATTCATGTAAAATGAAGTGAATATGAATAAATTTCTCTAAGTGTAAAATAAAATTTAAGAAGTTTTCTAATCAACTATTCCAGATATCTAAAAATTTTCAAAGTGTTGAAGTGATCACATGAAGGAAGTAAAGTGACTGCACATTAAACTTTTAAGTGATCACATGAAGGAATTAAAGGGAAAAAACATTAAAATTTCAAGTGACTATAAGAATAATTCCAATAGAATGAACATCTGGCTTGTGATACAAAAATATTTCCAAAGGGTGAAGCTACCACAAGATAAATTTTCATCCACATTGAGTGATAAATATACCATGGATAAAGTTTAAATTTATAATAGATAATTTTGGTATTTAATGATACCTATTAAAGTAGTTAAGTGGCAGTAGTTTGAGAATGATCATTCCTCAATGGATAATTTCTAGAGAAGTGTCTTTAAGTATAAGGAAGTCTTACTCATGTAAAGTGGTAGAGTTCTAGTGCTTTACTAATTTTTTATCATTCACTTACGACAATCTATTTTATAGAAAAAATTAAACAAAACACTAAATATAGACAAAAAATTAAAACATTAATTATAGATCCTACCAGAAAATTATACAAGGATAATAAACTTATTTATCAATTATAATCCAATCATAGTTTGAGCAACATCAAATTTCACACGACTTCTTTGCTATCTCTATTTCTTTACATATCGATTTGTCATAGTATTTTCTATATATTTATTCAAAAATTTACATGAATTGTATTGAGTATTACTCTTATATCCATTCATTATCTTATTTTCTCACATTTTATTGTCCCACATATAACTGTGGAAGAGGCTTGGTATAGCCTGAACTGCCTTGATTGCAGTTGTTTTTGTAAAACCTGATCCAAGTTATGGATTATTTATTAATTTTTAATAAAAATTATCAAAAATGGATTACTGTAAATTATAAAATAATAATCTACATATTGTATCTATCATCTTTTTTTTTCTATGTGTTTATTTTTTTCCACTTCTTGTTTTAAATTTACTTTTTATTTTTATTTCTGTATGTTTTTTAAAACTGTGATTGAAAAATATAATTTGATAGTTAGAATTTTTTAGTGATATATATACCATGTTTGATGTGAGTAAATTAATTTGAAATATAAAATAATTTTAGTTATTTAAACTATGTTTTTATTGAACCTTTGAGAAAGTATTTTAAAACATTAAATTATATATATTTACCGTTTTTTCTAACTAGGACAATATTTTAAATTGAGGGGATTTAAAATTATATTTTTTTAAAAAATTATTATATTGGAAGATAAACCAACACCATAATTTTAATTAATATTTTACCAAAAATATAATTCAATTATAATTTCTAATTACCTATAAACTAATATTTCTTCATTAAAATCATTATTTGGATGAAAATTAGTTCATTTTTATCCATTTTTTGGTTTGACAGTTCCATAACTTTCACTATGGTTATGGTTTCATCATATTTAGAATATAAATTAATTTATAAATATTATATTTATTCATTATATACAATTTTATAACCATTCATATAGGGAGGTGATGAAAAATGAATTACATTATTTTGTGGAGACGGTGGTCTGTACACATGTAAGAGTAATTTTTCCATTTTTCAATGTTTGTAACGAAAGAAAATTAAATAATATTTTAACTTGAAAGAATAATAATTATGTCTTAAATATAATATATATTCATTAAATATGTCCTTATTACCTTCAATGTTAATCCAAAATGAAAAAAAGTCACATCACTTTGTGGAGGTGGTAGTCCACACGTACAAGTTAACGACATTGTCATTTTACAATGGATTAGAGGGTAACAATTTATAAAATATTTTATCTATATAGAATCATAAATATGTTATAAAAATAATACATATTCATTAAATTTATATTTATAACCATCCATGAGAGATGGTGATGAAAAATGAAACACATCGCTTTGTGGTTATAGTAGTCCACACATACACATGAGAGATATTTTCATTTACCATAGAATGTAAAAAGAGATGAAAAATATTTCTAACAAAAACATAATAAAATTTAATTATATTTGAGATAATTATGTTATTATAACATTATTTCTATAATTTTTTGAATGATGTATAAGAATAAATAATCACGAAAGAACTTGGTTAAGAGTCATACCTATTCTATGGAAAACCTCATTTGGATTACACATTGAGCCTTCTAGGTTGGTATTTTGGTGATAAAAAAAATATAATTCAAAGAGAGGAAGTTTGGGGTGGGATTTTTTTAGGAATTTATTTAGCTAAGTGGCTCAAGAAGTGTGAGTCAGAGAGGAGAGGTGGTTCCCTTTTATATGTGAGGGCAGTTATGCACTTGTAATGTTTCTTAAATATTTAATATTATAAATGTATTACACATGGAAAAGGGGAAATAATTGAAACAAATTTAAAATATAATGTTATAAGGGTCAAAATAATCTCATAAAATAAGAATATATATGATATATTATGACATTATCACATATTTTAAACTTCAATTAACCCCTTTTACAATTTGTCATGGTTACAACTTCTTATTAGGGTTACCATTCATTATGAGTAAGAATGAAATTTAAAATATTACAAAACATTACTATATTAATTTTAAAATTTAAATACATTTTTTTCAATATTCAATTTTTATAAGTGAAACAAATTAATTTTAATATATGTTCTCAAATCATAATAAAAACCTATTTTTAGATAAATAGGTTTTTATGTATAAAAATGAACTTATACCAAAATAAAATAAAATGATAATTCATATGGAATTAATTATATTATGTTTAATTAAATGTATCATATGTTACTTTAAAACCAAATCCAAAATATAATGAGAGTTTAAAATTATTTTATTTAAAGAAATGAAATGATAGTTTTACAAAAATCGACATTTTTCACTATTTACTCAAAAATCAATATTTTCATAAAAAATAAAAAAACATAACTATATAATAAATTTTACATGAATATTTCATAAATTATATCCATTTTTAAATATAATTTCTAAATTTGGTAAAAATTAATTATAATATTCACGCCCAAAATACAATAAAAACAATTTTTGAGGAAAATGATTTTTTAAAGCATAAAATGACTTTATTCTCATTCCTTGATTAATATCCATAATTAAATGAATTTTAATTCATTTTAATGGATATAATATACTCATTTAATTATAATCATTTATCAATAGTGATTAATTTAATCTATTAAGATAAAAATACATTGCACATATACAAATTGTTTTATGAAAAATAAGTCTTTTACCTTTAAATGATTTTATTATCATTTCGAAAAAATTAATAATAAATTTATAAATGATAATTAAGTTATGATAGAAAAAATTTCTACATATATTTAAATAGTATAACTTGGTTCTTATATGCTCAAGGTTTCATATAAATTAAGCTATCAAACATTTTGATTTAAAAAAAAAGACATATATATTTTAAAATCTCGTGGTGTTAAAAAGACCATGAAAAGTGACCATTAATTTCATTATGTTAACCAAAAAATTATTTTTTATGTATTAATTTAATAATATACTTTTTAGATTGTAACTCTGATATTATTAGGTAATTTTCATGTTTATACAATTTATCAATTTTTCTTAGGATATTTTGGTTTATGATTTTAGGAAATATATATGTGAGTTTTTATCATGTATATTTCATATAGTTATTTTAATTATATATAAACTATAAATTTATATGTGTGTTATAATACATAGATGTTTCTAGAAAATAAAATCTTTTAATTATAACCATTATTATTTCTATCATCATCATCATAATAATCATCATTTATTATATTAGATAAAAGTGGTAAAATAGGTGATTACCACTATCCACCCTCATTTTTAGTTTGACATTCAAGGAGGAAGGGAGTAGTTCCCTCCTCCTCTTATCCTCATTCTTTCTTGATTCCAAAAAGGACCTACTGTGGATTTTAGGTTTGTTTTTTTCCCTTATTCTCAATATATTATTAACTTACTTTTTATAGTATTCTTCTCATATTCTTTATCAACCAAAGGTTTAATGAAAAACCCAAAACATCATGGAGATTTTTGTTTCAAAGTTATGTGTACCCCGATCTAACCAGAATCTATGTCCAATTATTGAAGGTGTTAAGGTTTCATCAACTCTGATTAAATGATTATATTATCTCCCATTTTTATTAGAAAAACCATGGATTCTTGATTATTTTAAATTAAGTTTTAATTGATTTATATTTATATTGATCCTATATATTTTTTATATTTTGAATTTTTAATGTGTTATCTTGATTTAATAGACATGAAAGGGGATTCTCGTGAAATTAAACTTTAAAATTCTACTATAGTATTTTTGTGCAGATTAGGATTTTAATAAAATTTATATCATTTATTTATTTATAAATATCCATGTTTGTTTTTATAATTTTTTTTCTAATGAATTATAAAGAGAGAATATCAAATTTTTAGTGATTTTTTCAAATTATTAAGGTATTTTTTGTTCTATCAAATTTGATTTATTACGATATGTCATGGTGTTTTTTTATAAAGAGTTTTCATGAATAAAGTAGCATTTGGATTATTTGGAAATACTTATTTCTTGAATTAAACCTTATTATAGTTTAACTTATTATAAATGAATTCATCTTATAATATATTTTATTATTGAATGACTCTTGAATATTGATGGAAGTTTTGAATCCACATATTAAGTTTTAGTGTTTTGAATCTTTGGTTAGTTATAAAAATTTATGGATAAGCCTTGTATACTTTATGTTCTCAAATTTAAAAGAATTTATAAAATGTAAGATCATTTTACTTGATCTCATAAAACATAAAAATAATGGTATTTCCATATTTGTAGATCAAACTAACATGCATGGTTTTTTAAAGATAGGAAAATGTGTAGAATATTTGGTGGAATCCTACTGGGATTTATCTCAAACCCTACATACTCACATTGGTGTGTAAGTCGATTCATTTTTATTGATCTATATTAATGTTATGAAAAAAACCCATTCCTTAAGAGTGGATGTTTGATCTGATTTAAAACTATGGAGGGGGTGACATGCGAGGAAGTTTGTGTGTCATATAATTTTTTTTATTTTTTATTTTTGTGTGTCTTATTATGTATAAAATTATTTCATTTTGATATATGTTAATTTATTTGTTTTATTTTTTTTGAAATTATAAATATTTTTCTTAATGATATATTTTTTTCTTCATTTATTATTTATATAATTTAAAGATAAAATCATTCCCATTGAACACATGAAACCCTTGACATTTTTTGCTGACCCATGGTGATTTAAAGTGAACTTTAGGCTTTATAGCATGTCAGTTTGGGTATAGTGGCTAGATACCTAGGCTGATATGTTATACCATAAGCCTTGAAAATCCCCTTAGGGATCTCCCAGTAGACATGTATTATCAATATGGTTTTTCGGTGCATGTGTGGAAACTAAAATGTTCATTGGTAGAAGATGAGTAAGAATGGTTCCTTATAATTTTCTCAAATGTCTCCACTACCATAGGTGAGTGTCATATAATTGATTGTGATCACATGATCCCAAATACATGTATACTATATAATGATAAAATAATATATTAAACTAATTGCTTTCCACAAATAAAATCATGAAATAAAAAACCTTTTTCTTTACCAAAATGAGTTTTATATCCTAACATACCCCTAAGGTCATGCATGTTTCAGGTATTGATAAAACAATATAATATTTAAGTAACCATCATCAGTAGTTGGTCTTGAATTGAAATTAACCACAAAAAACATCCACATTGTTTACACTTTTGAGAGTAATATACATGTCTTAAGGTATAAAATTTTTATCATTGGGGTTCATTAAATTACAAGATCATTTTACACATTTCACATCTAGGTAGAATAACTATTTTAACCTAGTAAATGGTATCAAATGGAAATTTTAATGATACTGTTGATTTCAAGATGTAGTGTTTACCCTTGAGTAAAAGTTTGGAATAATTTTTTGTAGTTTAGTTTTCAAAACATTCATTTAATTTTTTAACTAATTATTTAAGTTGTAGCATAATTATTTAAGTCTATAGGAAAACAAGGATACAATGTGATTCATATTAGATTGAAATATTTCAAGTGTAGAATTGATTAGGACATGATGTTTCATTTAACTATAGTAGTATATGGGCTTGTCATAGACCCATTTTTCTATAAATAGATGATTATGAACATTACTCATCATTTTTATGTGGATTGAGGTATAAAATTCAGATAATTTTAAAGGAATATAAGGAGTAACAATGGTCTCTTTTAGCAGACACTATAGCAAGGGTGGACTGTAGCGGCGACAACACTATAGCGGTGGAGGAACTGTTGCAGGGTACTGTAGCGGCGACGGGTACTGTAGCAGACACTGTAACAGCAGTGGACTATAGCGGCGGTAGCACTGTAGTGGTGGAGGAACTGTTGCAAGATACTATAGCGGCGGCGGGTACTATAGTAGGTACTGTAGCAGTACTGTTCACAGAGGGTTCTTTGGGCCAAAAAATGGGCTTTCAAGCCTTGTATTCAGGCCACTTGGCCTTGGGCCTTCGGGCTATGTATTGGGTCTCCCTCTACCCTCTAAAGAGGTCTTTGATTTAATAATAAAATGAGTCTTCGGACCCAAAATTTTCTTTAAAAAATGGTCCCTTTTAGGTAGAATCGTGACCATATTTGTTAATCTCATTTATTCCTTTTGATATATTATAATTTAATTTTAATAGAAATTTTTATTAACGTATTTAAATAATATTTATAAAATAAATATTATCATTTTTTTCTTTTGATTTTTAGGAAAACATCTACCACATTATCTTCTTTTCACAAAAGAGGCATGACCACAGTGGCCACACTCGTTCAACAGTATAGCCTAGAGATTTTATCAGGTCCCTATGAAATTGAATCCACCACTAAAATATTCACATTTGGGCTTGATTATCACCACAAAAGGGGAATGGTAATCAATAAAACTGATGGTCATACCTATTTTAGTTTTCCTGAACTGCAATACCACTATATTCATTATAGAAGTCAAATAGAGGGTGGGATGAGGAGTGGGCACAAAGGGTTTGAACTTACATGGCTAAAGTATAGTGTCATGATGTGAAAATAGAAGAGGAGTTAAATGGATCTATGCATCAGAAGGGGGTGTTAGATTTTATAATAGTTGGTAGTGTGGTGCGGTATGTTTGCTATGTATTTAGGGTTCCTAATAAAGAGGTAACAAAACCCATAAAATATCATAACAAGTAAATGAAAAAAAAACATAATTAAATAAGAAAAAGAAATAATTTTTTAAAAGGTTTGGAATATTTATAATAAATTTGTATCAATGAATTCAAGTCTTGTTCAGTGTCCTCAAATAATGATAATCTCCAATTTCTTAGTGAGATCCTCTTCCCATTCATGTTATTTTAGTCACTCCTTAGAGGTAAATATTGGATTAAGGAAAGATAAAAAACAAGGTAAATTTTTAGATAAATAAAATTAGAGAAATTTATTAAATTAGGGAAACTATAAGAATCTTTATTAAAAGTGGGAAACTAGAAAACTCTAAGAAAAACATTTTCTTTCTCTAAATGGGATGAAGGAGACACCCCTACCTATATTATTTATAATAATAAGTGTATTTAGCAGCCTCCATGGAAACTAATATTGAAGCAAACCTAAGGATATGAAAAGAGCCTCCAATTTTTTTTTGAGAACTAAAAATCCTCCAAAAGAGCCTTAAGTCCCAAACCACATTAAGATCTTCTAGATGGGTCAAAGGTAGAAAATGAAGATCTTAAATGACCTTTTTTAGATAGGCCTCTATATTTCCCTCATGTAATGGGCCTTTATATCATATTAATCCAATACCATGTGCAAATACTATATGGGATTTTTTATTTCTTCATGTTTATGATTTAATAATATAAAAAACTCGTTATTTATGACATTATACCAATTATTTAATTTAATAACTAATATTTAATTAAATATTTCAAATGTAAAAAACACAAATATTATATTTGGATAAAATAAACACAAACATATTTACACATGAATTAGTATTATTAGTTCAAAAATATTAATTAATCTTATCTTATGTGTGATGTATTGACTTGATCTAAATGAACAATAACTGATCTATTGGAAATATGTAACCTTATGCATGCCTCCCCATATTCTAGAGTATACTAACTAGTGGAAATAGTCTAATAAAAACATAAAGAGACTATAATATCAACATCAAAACATAAAATTAAAGGTAAAAAAAATCCCCATATAACATCAGAGTAAGCAAAAATAATTACATATAAGAGCTAACCATCAACATTATGTAAATAAAAACATGTTATAAAAATAATGAAACTTATTCTCAACATAAATACATTTAGGATCGCCCACTTTTCGATCTAGTACATGATAAAAAATGATGAAAAACAAGGTATACACAACTACCAAAAATTTAAACCTCTCATTAGTCTCATCTCCTAATATTGATAAAGATAAATTTTCCTGATCTCTCATTCAAACCATTCCATAAATACTAAACATAGAGGTTTTCATGTGCACTAGGGTTCCTATGAAGGGTGTGAGAATAAAACTCAATAGTATGCCAGAAAAAAACCATTATATATAACATAATATATGTCTATATATAAAAATAAATAAATCACCACATACAATATGAAATCGATCATTGTGTGCTAACTAGGACACCACAATACCAAACCCCACCTGTTTTCCCAATACTAGTAATCATGTATGCTGTAGCCACATCATATAAAAAAATGAACTTGGGAGAGGCGTGACATATCCAAAATCTTTTAAAGGAAACAAATTAGGGTAAATATTAACATATCCTAGCATGACAATATAGTGGTACAACATATAGGAGATATATATGGTAAACGAATAACGTAGCTTGACTCACACATAATAAACCCATTTGGGAAAGGCATAACATAGTCGGACTCAGGTAAATGCGAAAAAAATTTTCCTCCCACTCATCCTTGATTTTCCCATAATTCCATGAGATAATGAGAACCTGTGTGATTTAAATCTTCACCCTAATTCACAAGGCCCCATACCACCATCACCTCTTTAGTAACATTACAGAGGCTCATGATTTCTTAGCCCTATATTTTCTGTTTTGAAGGTGTTAGGGGTGTGGGAGTAGACATATTATTTTTGGACTCTTAGGGATCAAAATATACATTTTGATAAGTCTTATACCATACAAGAAGCCATGGTCTAGCTTTTAGTGTTAAAGCTTATCCATTTTAATGATTTTATGGAGTTGAGATCCAAAAATTGCTATTTTGGGGTATCTTATGCCATGGTGGTCATTAGCAGCATGGTGGTGTATGATTTCATAGATATTGTCTATTTATGTAATTCATATGAGAAATGGGGAGGGTTGAAATTTCTATTTTGGATGTCATGGTTATTTATGGCTATTTCTAAGAGGATTTTTTTATCATGCCTGTGTTGTGGAGGTTGGGTGAAAACAACGAGTCTGATCAACTATACTATAGCAGTTCATGGGCTAAGTTGATGTTTGAGAATTAAATGGATGTGTTCAAATCCATTATAATATTATCATGGTAAAAATAAAATTCTTGTATAGAAATGGTTGAGATATTATATGGGGGTTTGGAAATTTTAATGGTTTTAGATTTTGAATCTCAGTTGACCAAGAAAGTTTAGGTCATGGCGAGGTTTTCAAGATGCTATGATGGGGTCATTCATATTTTTAATTATAAATTTAAATGCACCTCTCCCATTTTTAATTATATCTTCCCCCTCTTAAACCCTTGGTATCTATAGGCTCAATTTAGTGACGTTTTATTCTTATAGTGGATTCTAAGTCTTTCACTTCATGTGGTTGATCCCTAGTAATCCAAGGTGCCTATATCTTTCCTCTTTATTCATCCTTTATTTGTTCTTTCCTCATTATTCATTCTTGTAAGGATACTATAGAGACTTTGTGTTTATTTTTTCTAGATTTTGGTTGAGATCTTTGTAATGTCCCGTGTTTTTTATCCGGGTTAAAATACGAAGATTTTCGAATTTTTTTTTTCGGTTTATCAACAGGTAAGTTTTTTTTAAAATAAGCTTTGGAATTTTATTTAGAGTGTTGTAACACCTAAAGGAGTTGTTTTTGGACTTGAGTAATTATATTATAATTTTAGAAAGTGTCCCTATGAGTCTTGGGAGCTTCGGATCCAAAAACTTCCACTTTAATAGATATGCACGAGCAGCACACGGTTGCGGTCCAACCCATGCAGTTTACCCTATTTAATAAATTATTTAATTTAATTAAATAAGATTATATGATATATTATGATTAATTAAAAGAAATTTTTAATAAAAATAATAATTAAGTTATTATTATTATTGTGGCTGTTTAATTAAATGAATGTTAAAGAATTAATTAAATGACGGTTGAAGAAATTAATGTGGATTTTGGGTTTATCGAAGAAATTTTCATTAAATAAAGACATTAAAATTTATTAAAGGACAATTTATTATTAAATAGAGGTTATGGGTTGGAGTTTTTATAATTAATATCATAATAATTATATTTTAATTGTAACACCCCAAGATTTCATTGTGTGTTAGTTCTTCAAAATAATTCAATAACTTTCACTACATGCAACACAAAGTTCAAGCACACCATGACTTACCAAAAAAGCCGTTCAAAAGAGGTTATGAATAGTATTAGATAAATTTTAATGTTTATATAATCCTTATAATTTTAGAATCCATATTATGAGTTTCTTAGATATAATGCAAGAACAAATTCATTTTCAGTATTGCACTTTTATCAACTTTAATAGTGAAGCCTTTTTAAATACAATATTTTAAACTTTTTGACTAAATGGGGACATCAAAAATTTAAAATGAAACATCACAAGCTTCCACGGTACGCTTTCTTTGAATAATACAGTAGCGTGTGTTGTACGCAACCTTGAGTTTTAACACACACCACAACCAATCAAACTAGCCGTTATGAATAGTAATACCTACTTTTCGAAATTATATATATTTTATATTAGAAAATGGACTTCATTTTTGGATTCGGAATATCGAATTTAGCCTAAGGTGAAATTTTGGTACATTTCGGATAACTTTCATATTTTGATGAATAGTGAAAATTACTAAATTTTAATTAAAAACAACTTTTTTAATCAAAATAATTAATAGTGATAAATTATGAATTTGAGTGGTTTTAAAGTATATTTAGAATATATTTTTACCATTTAATATAATGTTGGTCATTGGACATAATTTTACAATTAAACCGAACATAAACAAGTGTCAATCTTTTGATATTTATTATCTCTTAAAAACACGCTTTTTGTTTTGACAGCGGGAATTAATTTTAAATTAATTTCTGCCACTTCTGTGTTTTGAATTTAGGAAAATGGATTCCATATTTGGAATCAGGATGTTCAAATTGTGAAAATGGGTAACTTTTATTTTTAGAAATTTTGAATAATTACTGCGGTAAATATTTTATTTACCATGGTTAAGGGTAAATCCAGTAAATAAGGGTTAAAAAATAATATTATAATAATAATAAATTACCCTAAAATGTGTCTTAACCCTATTGGTTGATACATGGTCGACCATGGGAATCTTTGGGTCTATTTTGGGACCCCATGGATCCACTTGTAAGTGATAATGACACTTTATTTTAATTTAGTTAAAATGAATACAAAAATGACACAAGCATATATCTTTTAGAACAACAATTGTTACATAGGGTTATATATGTTGGATTTTAGATTATAAATATTAATTAGAAATCTAAAAAGATTTCCTACATAATTCTATTTTATTTATAATTTTTAGACATTAAATAATTTATTTTATATGACACAATGATGATGCAGTAATTACTATAATAGTGAAAAATTAAAATAATTGATATTATAAATACCCAAATAAATATAATATGAAACTTTTAATGAATTAAACTAATTTTCAAGGATAATATGATATATTAGGATTGATTTAATTGACTTTTTTCGAAGTAATCAATCTGTTATGAGTTTCACAAAAATCAACTATTGAATATTGTCAAAATTGACATAAAAGAGTTCTTAAACAAATATTATATTATTAATTGATATTAAATTCTTAAAAATCTAAGGTTCGGCCAAGAGACTTATATCATGATAGGTTCATCATTAATGTACCACTTGGGGGTCTCTTGGATGTATATAGTAAGTTTATTAACCATATTATATAAAAATACAAAGAGACATTGTAAAAGTGAAACAAATTAACTTAGAGTTAATACTTAAAGATAAGGTTAATATAAGTACCCAAACCTGTATAAATTCTATTGGTTGAGTTGTTTTCGACCAATCCCCACCTTAACCTTTGAATAGTAAACTTTGGATCCATTAGAAACCGAATATGAATTTATTATAAATTAATATTTCTAGCTTTTCCAAAGGTGCCCCTCACCCCTCTTATAAAAGGGCACTCCTCCTTCTCATTTCTTCACACATTCAAAGCCTTTTGGTTCGGCCAAACTCTGCCCAAATACTCTCCCAACTTCCCTCACTACAACCAAGAGGCCTTAGTTTGATCAGAAAGCCAACCTAAGGAGCCCTTTTGATCAAATCAAAAGGAAGAACCCGAAGAAGAGGTAATGATTTCACCACCCTTCTCCAAGTTCATTTCTTCTTCCACTTCTTCTTCCTTTGTTCTTACCATTCTAAAATAATAACTCCAGTATCTCACATATACTGTGATATTATTATAAGTATGGTACAACCATATTCAGTATTCTATCCACCCTTTGAATAACATGTCACCATACGTGCGTACGTACGGCTTACCGTCTCCACGTCGTGGTGTAATTGTTATTCAATATAATATTATTTGGATGGGTATAATAATGATGTGTAACTCATGTAAATAATAAATATAACATGTTAATGATTCTGTATATATGATATAACATCCATTTATATATTATTTTAATATCAAAATAATGATATTTTCGCTCGTTCGTACATACGGACTACCGTCTCCACGAACGCGATGCGATTCATTCTCCATCGTATCCATTCAAGTATAATTATCATTTGATGATTTAAAAATGATGTTTAAGGACTTGATATCATTCTGGATATGAATAATATACAACCTATCCTTTACAAACATGTCTTACGTAACAAAACATATAAAAGAAAACAAGTAATTTAACACCCGAAACGACGATAATTCTAAGATATTATTAACAAATCAATGTTAAAAGATCATATATGATATCATATTAATATATATGATTCTTGTATAATTTAATAACAATTATTTCACCATTATACCTGAGGTTAACCTACCCCAACCAAGGAAAAGTACAAGGTAAGGGTTTATTTCACAATCTCTTCATTATTCGAGGTTGTTTATACGTAATAATCTACTGGGATCTCTTTGTCATCCACATCCATGTTTCTTAAAAATGTATTTCAAAACATTTTTACTATTTACAAGAATATGGGTTAAAGTCATTTATACCCTTGTTTGACTTTTTATAAGAGGTTTATAAAGGAATCTTTCCGTCGTTTTCAAAACAAGGTCCTTTTTAACCTTTTCGACAGAATTGAGGTAAGAACGTTTTTTTTAACTTATACGGCGGGTGCGGTTATTTTACGCCGTTATAAAATCTTCAAAGCTTTCCTTACAAGCTTATAAGAATATTTTCAAAGAAAATGTTTTATTTTATATGGATCTTAAATGATTTCAAAATAAAAGGAGATACTTCTTTAAAAAGAATTTTGATTTCATCTATGTCAACATCCTTTGATGGATTTTAAGATTATTTGAAGTTGATTTATTATGATACAAAACTTCTATATTGTATTGAAGGTTTTGTGATATGTTTGACTGTGGATGTGCTATTTTTATACCATTCATAGTTTATGGTGAAATTATTGACATTTCGTATGCTAGTTTTAATACGAATGTTTATGTTATGTTTAAACCTTTTCATATGGGAATGCATTGGACTTAATAAGTGACAGGTGGAGCCCGCTATAGCTCCTCGATGCATCGGTAGGTCTCATGAGACAAACTAGTGTATTGGCACAAGGCCTTGACAAAATCTTATTTGTAGTCTTGGCACGAGGCCTTGGCTATGTGGTTATGATAGTCTGGAATTATGCATTCCAACATTATGAAAGTGGTTATTGATTTTTGCATGTGATTATTCGATTAGTAGAATATCCATGTGAATAAGTAAATTGCATTATTTCATTTTATTTATCCCTTACCATGATGAAAGTTCATATTTAAAAGGCTTTTGTTTTAGTTATACATTGCCTTAAATGTTTATTCTTATTTATGAAAGTTTCCGCTATATTGTTATCCTTACTGGGCATTTCAGCTCACCCCTTTTCTATGTTTTATTTTTCCCAGGAAGTGAAGAAGTAAATTATGAATGACCTTCAGGGATATTATGTGGGGATATGAGTGTGGATTATGGAGACATTATGTTATTGTAGTAGTTTTTCATTTTATGATGTAATGTAAAACTTATGAATATATCTAGTGTTTCCAAGGCTACTAAACCAATCGGTCTTTCGAGATTTGATCTTTCTTGTGATCATGCCAATGTTACGAAGTAATGCACCGACTCTGGGTAGCTGGGGTCGGGGCGTTACAGTTGGTATCAGAGGAAGTTTAGTACAAACCTTGGAAGCTAGATTTAGATAAACTCTGATTAGAGCACGTAGACCTAAGATTAACTTTGAGGATTAGTATAGAAGAACTTCCTAGAATTTTGGTATTGTAGAGATTTTGTGAGTTTTCCGAGCAATACATCCCTGTCTGGATACGAGCAGGTAGAGGCGGCTCCGGCACAGATGTACCTAGGGGTAAAACCCGAAAACACCGCTTTGAGCTAGACTCGAACGGGAACTGGTGCACGACAACGGGCCTTGCTGCACTCTTGGTTACGATACTCCCGGGGGATATGCTTAGGATAATTCTCATTTTCTTTACAAACCATTATGAAGGGTTTATGAGTATATACTTCCTCAAAGAAAACATTCTTATGATTATGGATTATATCCATAAATAGTTCAATTTATGTTAAGTGTTTTATAAGTATGGGATTATGTATTTTGATTCATAAACTGATCTAGTTTATGCCATTGTTTAGAAATGGCGCCCAGTAGAAGGAATGAGAACTCCAGAAATGCGCATGATCCAAAGAGAAGGAAGGATCATATCTTTCATGGTCTTAAGCTAGAATTTATAAGAGAAATAGTCTCCCATGTATTATCATCATATGAAGAAATAATATCATGTATTGATAAGATAAGTAAAGACCTTACTGAGTCCTATGGATTTGAAGGGAAGCAAGAGAAGAAAAGGATAGAAGAGAAAAAGATGGATAAAGGGAAGAGGGAAAAGAAGAATTTTCCCATATGTGGTAACTGTGGAAAGAAACACCCTGGAACTTGCCTGAAAGGAATGGGAGTTTGTTATAAGTGTGGAGGAAAAGGTCACAAAGTATGTGACTGCAAGGGTAAGAAAATGGTTTCAAATGTACAATGCTTCATTTGCAAGGAGTTTGGACACTATGCGAACCTATGTCCCAGTCATCAGACTATGCCGCAAATGATGTTATTGGATAATAATCAATTTATGATATTACCACAGATGAAGAGGAATGATTAGAGTTCTTATGTTGATTATGTCAATTGAGTGTTGTATCAACAATGTACTTGTTATAATAATTATGGAGTATATAAGGATTGTACTGCAGTACTATTTCAATAAGGACTTGAGATTGTGTGGAACAAAGAAAAGTGACTTAATAGAAGGTTAAATTTTTGGAAAATATATGGTTGAGAGAAAGATAAACCATAATATGGTTCTGATACCGAGGTAGTGATTTTAGAATAATACATGATTGATTTGGATAAATTATATTGGATATTCTTGACTACCTTGAAGCTGGTTAATGATTTGTCTATTCCATCATTGTTGGGGTTTAAAACATTTTTGGATTGATGAAGTATATCCAGCATTCTATATGGAATAAGGGAGCATGAATGTAATCAATAAAGATTATGGTAAATCGGGATGTTTCAGTGTATTAAAAGAATACATGATGAAGGTATTCATATGCTATTACGGGGTAAAAAGGATCTACATTATGTTTACCTTCCTTATAAATGTTGGACTGTGAGTTTGGACAGAAGTATTTTGGATAGTTCTAGTCTAGATTAATTTTGGATTGCCATAAAAGGACAACCCGGAGGTCGGGCGGCAACCCGTCGCGTCCGGCAAGGCTGCGAGACTTGAACCCGCAACCGAAGGGCGACAAGGGTGTATCACCTACCACTGGCCCATGAGATGTACTGGATTAAATAATGTAGTTTTTATTAAAAGATCATGTAGATGAATTATAAATTCGTTTATTTTGGAACCCTATACGAATAGTGTAAATAGAATTTTTTTTTACATTCTATTATCTTTTAGAGTGAAAGATGAGTTTGTGGTAGAAATTTATTAATAGATAAAACTCTAATTATAAAGTAAGTATATCTCCTTATGATCTTAGCCAATCTCATTAATAAATTCCTCAATATTAAGAAACGCAACTTAGAACAAAAAATGTTTTCCTAGATGGTACCTTAAATCATCACTAATTTATGGCTTTGGGATTGTTGGCCTTTTCATAGCCATGTTCTCTACCACTCTCCATCAGATAATTGATGGTTAGATTTTTCTTCCATATCCATATTTTCCTACATAGAACCCTAGTATGTGTTATTTTCGGTAATCTTCATACTTTCGACTCTTTATTTTAAATAGAGGCCTCATTAATTCATTTTTCGATATGGGATTTCAACTAAGATATTTTGAAATGTCAAAAATGTGTTGTCCCAATACCATATATTTTGTTGAACCGATGGTACTTCAAATCATCATGGATTGATGAGTTTAAGGACCTCAATTTTATACTTGTTTGTGATTGATGACCTCAATCACTACCTATAAATATTTACGTTTTTCCTCCAATTATATGTCTCAAATTGCCACCAATGTTCTCCTAATCGAGATCATAATTTGGTGGTGACCCTTTCATTTCTCTTTTCCTCATATTAAGACTAAATTTTAGTAACCCAATTTCCGATGTGGGGTTTCCCACAAATATATTATATATTTTCAACCTTTTATTTTCGAAGAACAATTTCAAATTGCGAGGACGCAATTTATTGAAGGAGGGGAGAATGTAACACCCCAAGATTTCATTGTGTGTTAGTTCTTCAAAATAATTCAATAACTTTCACTACATGCAACACAAAGTTCAAGCACACCATGACTTACCAAAAAAGCCGTTCAAAAGAGGTTATGAATAGTATTAGATAAATTTTAATGTTTATATAATCCTTATAATTTTAGAATCCATATTATGAGTTTCTTAGATATAATGCAAGAACAAATTCATTTTCAGTATTGCACTTTTATCAACTTTAATAGTGAACCCTTTTTAAATACAATATTTTAAACTTTTTGACTAAATGGGGACATCAAAAATTTAAAATGAAACATCCCAAGCTTCCACGGTACGCTTTCTTTGAATAATACAGTAGCGTGTGTTGTACGCAACCTTGAGTTTTAACACACACCACAACCAATCGAACTAGCCGTTATGAATAGTAATACCTACTTTTCGAAATTATATATATTTTATATTTGAAAATGGACTTCATTTTTGGATTCGGAATATCGAATTTAGCCTAAGGTGAAATTTTGGTACATTTCGGATAACTTTCATATTTTAATGAATAGTGAAAATTACTAAATTTTAATTAAAAACAACTTTTTTAATCAAAATAATTAATAGTGATAAATTATGAATTTGAGTGGTTTTAAAGTATATTTAGAATATATTTTTACCATTTAATATAATGTTGGTCATTGGACATAATTTTACAATTAAACCGAACATAAACAAGTGTCAATCTTTTGATATTTATTATCTCTTAAAAACACGCTTTTTGTTTTGACATCGGGAATTAATTTTAAATTAATTTCTGCCACTTCTGTGTTTTGAATTTAGGAAAATGGATTCCATATTTGGAATCAGGATGTTCAAATTGTGAAAATGGGTAACTTTTATTTTTAGAAATTTTGAATAATTACTGCGGTAAATATTTTATTTACCATGGTTAAGGGTAAATCCGGTAAATAAGGGTTAAAAAATAATATTATAATAATAATAAATTACCCTAAAACGTGTCTTAACCCTATTGGTTGATACATGGTCAACCATGGGAATCTTTGGGTCTATTTTGGGACCCCATGGATCCACTTGTAAGTGATAATGACACTTTATTTTAATTTAGTTAAAATGAATACAAAAATGACACAAGCATATATCTTTTAGAACAACAATTGTTACATAGGGTTATATATGTTGGATTTTAGATTATAAATATTAATTAGAAAGATAAAAAGATTTCCTACATAATTCTATTTTATTTATAATTTTTAGACATTAAATAATTTATTTTATATGACACAATGATGATGCAGTAATTACTATAATAGTGAAAAATTAAAATAATTGATATTATAAATACCCAAATAAATATAATATGAAACTTTTAATGAATTAAAATAATTTTCAAGGATAATATGATATATTAGGATTGATTTAATTGACTTTGTTCGAAGTAATCAATCTGTTATGAGTTTCACAAAAATCAACTATTGAATAGTGTCAAAATTGACATAAAAGAGTTCTTAAACAAATATTATATTATTAATTGATATTAAATTCCTAAAAATCTAAGGTTCGGCCAAGAGACTTATATCATGATAGGTTCATCATTAATTTACCACTTGGGGGTCTCTTTGATGTATATAGTAAGTTTATTAACCATATTATATAAAAATACAAAGAGACATTGTAAAAGTGAAACAAATTAACTTAGAGTTAATACTTAAAGATAAGGTTAATATAAGTACCCAAACCTGTATAAATTCTATTGGTTGAGTTGTTTTCGACCAATCCCCACCTTAACCTTTGAATAGTAAACTTTGGAGCCATTAGAAACCGAATATGAATTTATTATAAATTAATATTTCTAGCTTTTCCAAAGGTGCCCCTCACCCCTCTTATAAAAGGGCACTCCTCCTTCTCATTTCTTCACACATTCAAAGCCTTTTGGTTCGGCCAAACTCTGCCCAAATACTCTCCCAACTTCCCTCACTACAACCAAGAGGCCTTAGTTTGATCAGAAAGCCAACCTAAGGAGCCCTTTTGATCAAATCAAAAGGAAGAACCCGAAGAAGAGGTAATGATTTCACCACCCTTCTCCAAGTTCATTTCTTCTTCCACTTCTTCTTCCTTTGTTCTTACCATTCTAAAATAATAACTCCAGTATCTCACATATACTGTGATATTATTATAAGTATGGTACAACCATATTCAGTATTCTATCCACCCTTTGAATAACATGTCACCATACGTGCGTACGTACGGCTTACCGTCTCCACGTCGTGGTGTAATTGTTATTCAATATAATATTATTTGGATGGGTATAATAATGATGTGCAACTCATGTAAATAATAAATATAACATGTTAATGATTCTGTATATATGATATAACATCCATTTATATATTATTTTAATATCAAAATAATGATATTTTCGCTCGTTCGTACATACGGACTACCGTCTCCACGAACGCGATGCGATTCATTCTCCATCGTATCCATTCAAGTATAATTATAATTTGATGATTTAAAAATGATGTTTAAGGACTTGATATCATTCTGGATATGAATAATATACAACCTATCCTTTACAAACATGTCTTACGTAACAAAACATATAAAAGAAAACAAGTAATTTAACACCCGAAACGACGATAATTCTAAGATATTATTAACAAATCAATGTTAAAAGATCATATATGATATCATATTAATATATATGATTCTTGTATAATTTAATAACAATTATTTCACCATTATACATGAGGTTAACCTACCCCAACCAAGGAAAAGTACAAGGTAAGGGTTTATTTCACAATCTCTTCATTATTCGAGGTTGTTTATACGTAATAATCTACTGGGATCTCTTTGTCATCCACATCCATGTTTCTTAAAAATGTATTTCAAAACATTTTTACTATTTACAAGAATATGGGTTAAAGTCATTTATACCCTTGTTTGACTTTTTATAAGAGGTTTATAAAGGAATCTTTCCGTCGTTTTCAAAACAAGGTCCTTTTTAACCTTTTCGACAGAATTGAGGTAAGAACATTTTTTTTAACTTATACGGCGGGTGCGGTTATTTTACGCCGTTATAAAATCTTCAAAGCTTTCCTTACAAGCTTATAAGAATATTTTCAAAGAAAATGTTTTATTTTATATGTATCTTAAATGATTTCAAAATAAAAGGAGATACTTCTTTAAAAAGAATTTTGATTTCATCTATGTCAACATCCTTTGATGGATTTTAAGATTATTTGAAGTTTATTTATTATGATACAAAACTTCTATATTGTATTGAAGGTTTTGTGATATGTTTGACTGTGGATGTGCTATTTTTATACCATTCATAGTTTATTGTGAAATTATTGACATTTCGTATGCTAGTTTTAATACGAATGTTTATGTTATGTTTAAACCTTTTCATATGGGAATGCATTGGACTTAATAAGTGACGGGTGGAGCCCGCTATAGCTCCTCAATGCATCGGTAGGTCTCATGAGACAAACTAGTGTCTTGGCACAAGGCCTTGACAAAATCTTATTTGTAGTCTTGGCACGAGGCCTTGGCTATGTGGTTATGATAGTCTGGAATTATGCATTCCAACATTATGAAAGTGGTTATTGATTTTTTCATGTGATTATTCGATTAGTAGAATATCCATGTGAATAAGTAAATTGAATTATTTCATTTTATTTATGCCATACCATGATGAAAGTTCATATTTAAAAGGCTTTTGTTTTAGTTATACATTGCCTTAAATGTTTATTCTTATTTATGAAAGTTTCCACTATATTGTTATCCTTACTGGGCATTTCAGCTCACCCCTTTTCTATGTTTTATTTTTCCCAGGAAGTGAAGAAGTAAATTATGAATGACCTTCAGGGATATTATGTGGGGATATGAGTGTGGATTATGGAGACATTATGTTATTGTAGTAGTTTTTCATTTTATGATGTAATGTAAAACTTATGAATATATCTAGTGTTTCCAAGGCTACTAAACCAATCGGTCTTTCGAGATTTGATCTTTCTTGTGATCATGCCAATGTTACGAAGTAATGCACCGACTCTGGGTAGCTGGGGTCGGGGCGTTACAGTTGGTATCAGAGGAAGTTTAGTACAAACCTTGGAAGCTAGATTTAGATAAACTCTGATTAGAGCACGTAGACCTAAGATTAACTTTGAGGATTAGTATAGAAGAACTTCCTAGAATTTTGGTATTGTAGAGATTTTGTGAGTTTTCCGAGCAATACATCCCTGTCTGGATACGAGCAGGTAGAGGCGGCTCCGGCACAGATGTACCTAGGGGTAAAACCCGAAAACACCGCTTTGAGCTAGACTCGAACGGGAACTGGTGCACGACAACGGGCCTTGCTGCACTCTTGGTTACGACACTCCTGGGGGATATGCTTAGGATAATTCTCATTTTCTTTACAAACCATTATGAAGGGTTTATGAGTATATACTTCCTCAAAGAAAACATTCTTATGATTATGGATTATATCCATAAATAGTTCAATTTATGTTAAGTGTTTTATAAGTATGGGATTATGTATTTTGATTCATAAACTGATCTAGTTTATGCCATTGTTTAGAAATGGCGCCCAGTAGAAGGAATGAGAACTCCAGAAATGCGCATGATCCAAAGAGAAGGAAGGATCATATCTTTCATGGTCTTAAGCTAGAATTTATAAGAGAAATAGTCTCCCATGTATTATCATCATATGAAGAAATAATATCATGTATTGATAAGATAAGTAAAGACCTTACTGAGTCCTATGGATTTGAAGGGAAGCAAGAGAAGAAAAGGATAGAAGGGAAAAAGATGGATAAAGGGAAGAGGGAAAAGAAGAATTTTCCCATATGTGGTAACTGTGGAAAGAAACACCCTGGAACTTGCCTGAAAGGAATGGGAGTTTGTTATAAGTGTGGAGGAAAAGGGCACAAAGTACGTGACTGCAAGGGTAAGAAAATGGTTTCAAATGTACAATGCTTCATTTGCAAGGAGTTTGGACACTATGCGAACCTATGTCCCAGTCATCAGACTATGCCGCAAATGATGTTATTGGATAATAATCAATTTATGATATTACCACAGATGAAGAGGAATGATTAGAGTTCTTATGTTGATTATGTCAATTGAGTGTTGTATCAACAATGTACTTGTTATAATAATTATGGAGTATATAAGGATTGTACTGCAGTACTATTTCATTAAGGACTTGAGATTGTGTGGAACAAAGAAAAGTGACTTAATAGAAGGTTAAATTTTTGGAAAATATATGGTTGAGAGAAAGATAAACCATAATATGGTTCTGATACCGAGGTAGTGATTTTAGAATAATACATGATTGATTTGGATAAATTATATTGGACATTCTTGACTACCTTGAAGCTGGTTAATGATTTGTCTATTCCATCATTGTTGGGGTTTAAAACATTTTTGGATTGATGAAGTATATCCAGCATTCTATATGGAATAAGGGAGCATGAATGTAATCAATAAAGATTATGGTAAATCAGGATGTTTCAGTGTATTAAAAGAATACATGATGAAGGTATTCATATGCTATTACGGGGTAAAAAGGATCTACATTATGTTTACCTTCCTTATAAATGTTGGACTGTGAGTTTGGACAGAATTATTTTGGATAGTTCTAGTCTAGATTAATTTTGGATTGCCATAAAAGGACAACCCGGAGGTCGGGCGGCAACCCGTCGCGTCCGGCAAGGCTGCGAGACTTGAACCCGCAACCGAAGGGCGACAAGGGTGTATCACCTACCACTGGCCCATGAGATGTCCTGGATTAAATAATGTAGTTTTTATTAAAAGATCATGTAGATGAATTATAAATTCGTTTATTTTGGAACCCTATACGAATAGTGTAAATAGAATTTTTTTTTACATTCTATTATCTTTTAGAGTGAAAGATGAGTTTGTGGTAGAAATTTATTAATAGATAAAACTATAATTATAAAGTAAGTATATCTCCTTATGATATTATCCAATCTCATTAATAAATTCCTCAATATTAAGAAAATCAACTTAGAACAAAAAATGTTTTCCTAGATGGTACCTTAAATCATCACTAATTTATGGCTTTGGGATTGTTGGCCTTTTCATAGCCATGTTCTCTACCACTCTCCATCAGATAATTGATGGTTAGATTTTTCTTCCATATCCATATTTTCCTACATAGAACCCTAGTATGTGTTATTTTCGGTAATCTTCATACTTTCGACTCTTTATTTTAAATAGAGGCCTCATTAATTCATTTTTTGATATGGGATTTCAACTAAGATATTTTGAAATGTCAAAAATGTGTTGTCCCAATACCATATATTTTTTTGAACCGATGGTACTTCAAATCATCATGGATTGATGAGTTTAAGGACCTCAATTTTATACTTGTTTGTGATTGATGACCTCAATCACTACCTATAAATATTTACGTTTTTCCTCCAATTATATGTCTCAAATTGCCACCAATGTTCTCCTAATCGAGATCATAATTTGGTGGTGACCCTTTCATTTCTCTTTTCCTCATATTAAGACTAAATTTTAGTAACCCAATTTCCGATGTGGGGTTTCCCACAAATATATTATATATTTTCAACCTTTTATTTTCGAAGAACAATTTCAAATTGCGAGGACGCAATTTATTGAAGGAGGGGAGAATGTAACACCCCAAGATTTCATTGTGTGTTAGTTCTTCAAAATAATTCAATAACTTTCACTACATGCAACACAAAGTTCAAGCACACCATGACTTTCCAAAAAAGCCGTTCAAAAGAGGTTATGAATAGTATTAGATAAATTTTAATGTTTATATAATCCTTATAATTTTAGAATCCATATTATGAGTTTCTTAGATATAATGCAAGAACAAATTCATTTTCAGTATTGCACTTTTATCAACTTTAATAGTGAACCCTTTTTAAATACAATATTTTAAACTTTTTGACTAAATGGGGACATCAAAAATTTAAAATGAAACATCCCAAGCTTCCACGGTACGCTTTCTTTGAATAATACAGTAGCGTGTGTTGTACGCAACCTTGAGTTTTAACACACACCACAACCAATCAAACTAGCCGTTATGAATAGTAATACCTACTTTTAGAAATTATATATATTTTATATTTGAAAATGGACTTCATTTTTGGATTCGGAATATCGAATTTAGCCTAAGGTGAAATTTTGGTACATTTCGGATAACATTCATATTTTGATGAATAGTGAAAATTACTAAATTTTAATTAAAAACAACTTTTTTAATCAAAATAATTAATAGTGATAAATTATGAATTTGAGTGGTTTTAAAGTATATTTAGAATATATTTTTACCATTTAATATAATTTTGGTCATTGGACAAAATTTTACAATTAAACCGAACATAAACAAGTGTCAATCTTTTGATATTTATTATCTCTTAAAAACACGCTTTTTGTTTTGACAGCGGGAATTAATTTTAAATTAATTTCTGCCACTTCTGTGTTTTGAATTTAGGAAAATGGATTCCATATTTGGAATCAGGATGTTTAAATTGTGAAAATGGGTAACTTTTATTTTTAGACATTTTGAATAATTACTGCGGTAAATATTTTATTTACCATGGTTAAGGGTAAATCCGGTAAATAAGGGTTAAAAAATAATATTATAATAATACTAAATTACCCTAAAACGTGTCTTAACCCTATTGGTTGATACATGGTCGACCATGGGAATCTTTGGGTCTATTTTGGGACCCCATGGATCCACTTGTAAGTGATAATGACACTTTATTTTAATTTAGTTAAAATGAATACAAAAATGACACAAGCATATATATTTTAGAACAACAATTGTTACATAGGGTTATATATGTTGGATTTTAGATTATAAATATTAATTAGAAAGATAAAAAGATTTCCTACATAATGCTATTTTATTTATAATTTTTAGACATTAAATAATTTATTTTATATGGCACAATGATGATGCAGTAATTACTATAATAGTGAAAACTTAAAATAATTGATATTATAAATACCCAAATAAATATAAAATGAAACTTTTAATGAATTAAACTAATTTTCAAGGATAATATGATATATTAGGATTGATTTAATTGACTTTTTTTGAAGTAATAAATCTGTTATGAGTTTCACAAAAATCAACTATTGAATAGTGTCAAAATTGACATAAAAGAGTTCTTAAACAAATATTATATTATTAATTGATATTAAATTCCTAAAAATCTAAGGTTCGGCCAAGAGACTTATATCATGATAGGTTCATCATTAATGTACCACTTGGGGGTCGCTTGGATGTATATAGTAAGTTTATTAACCATATTATATAAAAATACAAAGAGACATTGTAAATGTGAAACTAATTAACTTAGAGTTAATACTTAAAGATAAGGTTAATATAAGTACCCAAACCTGTCTAAATTCTATTGGTTGAGTTGTTTTCGACCAATCCCCACCTTAACCATTGAATAGTCAACTTTTGAGCCATTAGAAACCGAATATGAATTTATTATAAATTAATATTTCTAGCTTTTCCAAAGGTGCCCCTCACCCCTCTTATAAAAGGGCACTCCTCCTTCTCATTTCTTCACACATTCAAAGCCTTTTGGTTCGGCCAAACTCTGCCCAAATACTCTCCCAACATCCCTCACTACAACCTAGAGGCCTTAGTTTGATC
This sequence comes from Viscum album, assembly GCA_963277665.1. Taxonomy (NCBI): domain Eukaryota; kingdom Viridiplantae; phylum Streptophyta; class Magnoliopsida; order Santalales; family Viscaceae; genus Viscum; species Viscum album. The sequence continues at coordinate 507,478,136 of OY728142.1, read as the reverse complement.
AGAAATCCAACCTAAGGAGCCCTTTTGATCAAATCAAAAGGAAGAACCCGAAGAAGAGGTAATGATTTCACCACCCTTCTCCAAGTTCATTTCTTCTTCCACTTCTTCTTCCTTTGTTCTTACCATTCTAAAATAATAACTCCAGTATCTCACATATACTGTGATATTATTATAAGTATGGTAAAACCATATTCAGTATTCTATCCACCCTTTGAATAACATGTCACCATACGTGCGTACGTACGGCTTACCGTCTCCACGTCGTGGTGTAATTGTTATTCAATATAATATTATTTGGATGAGTATAATAATGATGTGTAACTCATGTAAATAATAAATATAACATGTTAATGATTCTGTATATATGATATACCATCCATTTATATATTATTTTAATATCAAAATAATGATATTGTCGCTCGTTCGTACATACGGACTACCGTCTCCACGAACGCGATGAGATTCATTCTCCATCGTATCCATTCAAGTATAATTATCATTTGATGATTTAAAAATGATGTTTAAGGACTTGATATCATTCTGGATATGAATAATATACAACCTATCCTTTACAAACATGTCTTACGTAACAAAACATATAAAAGAAAACAAGTAATTTAACACCCGAAACGATGATAATTCTAAGATATTATTAACAAATCAATGTTAAAAGATCATATATGATATCATATTAATATATATGATTCTTGTATAATTTAATAACAATTATTTCACCATTATACAGGAGGTTAACCTACCCCAACCAAGGAAAAGTACAAGGTAAGGGTTTATTTCACAATCTCTTCATTATTCGAGGTTGTTTATACGTAATAATCTACTGGGATCTCTTTGTCATCCACATCCATGTTTCTTAAAAATGTATTTCAAAACATTTTTACTATTTACAAGAATATGGGTTAAAGTCATTTATACCCTTGTTTGACTTTTTATAAGAGGTTTATAAAGGAATCTTTCCGTCGTTTTCAAAACAAGGTCCTTTTTAACCTTTTCGACAGAATTGAGGTAAGAACGTTTTTTTTAACTTATACGGTGGGTGCGGTTATTTTACGCCGTTATAAAATCTTCAAAGCTTTACTTACAAGCTTATAAGAATATTTTCAAAGAAAATGTTTTATTTTATATGGATCTTAAATGATTTCAAAATAAAAGGAGATACTTCTTTAAAAAGAATTTTGATTTCATCTATGTCAACATCCTTTGATGGATTTTAAGATTATTCGAAGTTGATTTATTATGATACAAAGCTTCTATATTGTATTGAAGGTTTTGTGATATGTTTGACTGTGGATGTGCTATTTTTATACCATTCATAGTTTATGGTGAAATTATTGACATTTCGTATGCTAGTTTTAATACGAATGTTTATGTTATGTTTAAACCTTTTCATATGGGAATGCATTGGACTTAATAAGTGACGGGTGGAGCCCACTATAGCTCCTAGATGCATCGGTAGGTCTCATGAGACAAACTAGTGTCTTGGCACAAGGCCTTGACAAAATCTTATTTGTAGTCTTGGCACGAGGCCTTGGCTATGTGGTTATGATAGTCTGGCATTATGCATTCCAACATTATGAAAGTGGTTATTGATTTTTTCATGTGATTATTCGATTAGTAGAATATCCATGTGAATAAGTAAATGGAATTATTTCATTTTATTTATGCCATACCATGATGAAAGTTCATATTTAAAAGGATTTTGTTTTAGTTATACATTGCCTTAAATGTTTATTCTTATTTATGAAAGTTTCCGCTATATTGTTATCCTTACTGGGCATTTTAGCTCACCCCTTTTCTATGTTTTATTTTTCCCAGGAAGTGAAGAAGTAAATTATGAATGACCTTCAGGGATATTATGTGGGGATATGAGTGTGGATTATGGAGACATTATGTTATTGTAGTAGTTTTTCATTTTATGATGTAATGTAAAACTTATGAATATATCTAGTGTTTCCAAGGCTACTAAACCAATCAGTCTTTCGAGATTTGATCTTTCTTGTGATCATGCCAATGTTACGAAGTAATGCACCGACTCTGGGTAGCTGGGGTCGGGGCGTTACATTAATAAATTAGGGGTTTTGGTTTAAAATTAATGAAAGTTGGAATAATAATAATAATGATGTTATTATTATAATTATTGTGTTTATTTAATTAAATAATTTTTTTAAAAAATTTAAGGTGGCTTTTGATATTTTTAAAGAAAAAATTTCTTTTATTAAGGATTAATTAGTGGTTTTTGGTTTGACAATGAAAAGGAATTTTAAATGATATTAATGATAATTTAAATTGTGATTGTTTTATTTTATTTATTTTTATTTATTTTAAGAGGAAGAAATAAGGGTAGGTGAAACCCCATTCTTCCCCAAAATCATGATCACACACCCCCATAAGACTGCCCTTATAGAACACACGACACCTCTGCCTACCCTCCTCCTCCGGACCACCTACAACGCTTCTCCCTTAGATGAGTATCCTCCTCCCTACTATGTGAGCCCTTCCTCAAACGACTTCCATGCAATGACTTATAGCCACAACCCCCTCCCTCTGCATTTTACAACAGTTCACACTTGCTCCATGAGATGTGGTGCACAAGTCCTCCTCATCACGACGTCCTCTCTATAGCCAGAGCTCCTCCCTGCCGTGTGATCTCCCCCCCCCCAGACGACCTCTGGCAGTAGCGTGTGACCCCTCCTCCATCCACGAATGATTTCTTCCATTTTTCTCCTTGGGTCTTGTCCGATTCTTCAAGGTGTGAATGTGTCCTATGTTCTACTCCATCTATTTGATGATTCAAACCTCTTTCATAATCCATTTTAGGTTTTGAAGATTTTAGGGTTTTGGTTTATTCCCATTGTTGTGTTGTTCCTTCAATATGTTGTCCTTTTGGTGTATCGGGACCATTGGTCTGCGTTTCGGCAACCGATGCTGCATACGAGGTGGTTCAAAATGATTCTATTTGCTGATGTTGATTCTAAGGAAAGGATTTAAACCAATTTTTGGTTTTGGACCAACTGTTATGAAGTCTGATAAATTATACGAGTCCCTAGTACTTTAATTGAGGTGCATTGAGTCTTGTCGTTGTGTTTTTGTGATTCTAAGTTATGTTGTAGTGGGTTTTTCTCAATTTAAAAGGATCACATGTATATATATATATAAAGGCATGTGCATACGGTTGAGGACCAATTCTGGATTGGATGCCAACATGTGGCGGGTTTTGGTTCCACCCCAAGGTTGGGTTCTAAATCTTTATATCATTATTTAAGAATGCTTATTAGCTTATTTAAATAAATTGAGAAAGTGAGTTTCCTTGAATAAGGAATTTCTATGTTTTATAGAAATACTGATTAAAGATAAATTTCTGGTTAGTGGTAATGCCATATCATTCTTGTTGTGGTTTGGGTTTTCATATGTCTTCTTGCTGGTACTTATATATGATTTGTCGATGCATTACACTTTTGATGTTATTAAATAATTCCGCCCATGTGAGATAAATGAGGACTTGATCATGTGTTGGTTTTAAGAATGTATTGCTAATTTGGTTTAAGTAATATGTTTACATAGTTAAATGATTTAAAAGGAGATGGTTGAGTAATAGGGTAATTGATCGATGAATTAATTATCAAGATGTGAGTTGGGAAATGGTGACATTTACTGAATATTGAGAATATTTAATATTTTTACATGTTCAGAATATAAATTTGAATTTTGTAATAATTAATGGATGTATTAATTATTATATGAAAAATGGTAAATGTTTAATTAATTGATGAACTAGTTAAAGAGATATGATTTAATTAATTAATTTTTGAATTAATTAATTTGCATGCATTAATTTAAGATTGTGAATTGATTTATTATTATGACTATTGGCCAATAATACCTTTGTATACATGTTTAATTTTTATGACTTAAGTTGTTTAGGATGGAGTTGTTTAAAAATATTCTATGCTATGTGATATGGTTGCTAAATATGTGGTCCTTGTTCAACATTTTGACTTGAGATGTTTATGACGTGCATGTTAATTGTTAAAATCCTGGAAAAACACTATATTAGTGGACGAGTTTAGAATTTTTAAAGATTTGGGATAATTAATTAAGAATAATTAATTATTAACTATTTAGATGTTCAATGGTTAATTGATTGCAGAATTATTTAACAGGAGATTTATGTTGTTAATTAGTTGTTGAATTAATTAACGGATTGGATTAATTAATTTATGAATTAATTAATGGATGGTTTTGGGGTGTTAAACATGGTGTTCTACACCAATGAAAAATATATACGTACAATTGATAAACGGGTTGTGAGATAGGGACTGATGCTCCAAATACTCACGGGGTGCTAGACATGACGTTCTACACCCAGCTTGCATGCAAATATTCTTTTATGGAACAGAGACTGATGCTCCAAATACCCATGGGCTGTGAGATAAGGACTGACACTCCAAATACTCATATGGGTTCTAGACATAATGTTATACACCTATTAATTGACATTGGACTTTGGGTCCAATTGGTTATACATGAAATGAATTAATGGTTAATGAAAACTATACAAATGATTTGTGAATTGAATATGAGAAAGGATTCATACTTATTAATGAATTTGGTGAATCACTGTTAGTGAATGGACCCAGAAACAAATCACTATTTTTAGTGGATGGGCTCATACATAGTATATAAAAGATTAGATTGAATATTTTATGACGTGTTATGCAAGCCAAAGAACAAGCTTTGATTTGGTCTTTACTTTGATTACTTAGATGGTCTTTAGAGACATCTGTGGTGAGTGAATTATATGGGGGATGTTGGGCTTAGGACGAATCTCAAAAATTATATAATTTAATGAGATTTTAATAAATGATAAATGAAAATGAATGTGTGATGACTATTGTTTATACATGACAAATAAAGAAGGTTCAGACACTAGCTGAGGGATGAAGCAGGCACATGGGTATCTAGTTACTTTGTACTACTTACTTTAATTATTCATGCTTTCACACTGTCTAAATTATTTATTGAATATCTGGATTTGGGGTAGACACCGGTTGTACCAACCAACTGATATTTATATCTCACACCCTACTCGGGACACCATTGCACTGGGGTACCTGAGTAGATTCTATTTATTTGTAGGATTGTGCTGTTATCATATACTTGGGAGATAGGAGTAGAGGACCGAGCGAGAGATTGGGATGCTCGAGTTGAAAGCCCGTAGGGCAAGGTTATCTTTTATTTTACTTGATGTGTAAATAATGTTGTATTGTTTATTGCATTCAATTATGTATCCATAACAAGTCATGAATCCATATGCTATATAATTGGCATTGACCACTTTTATAAAATGTGTACAATTTTTCTTCTCCTGTTTTGTTAATTATGTATTACTGCTTCTGCTATTGATTGTTATTTACTATGATATACCAATGTGTAACTCTAATAAGAGGGTATAGTCTCCCCACAAACTATCCTTAGACCCTCAATAGTAGTCAGCAGCCTCTGGCATACGAGGACACGTGCTTGAAGTCATGTGGAGACCGGTTCGACCATTGGTTCCAGGGTGAGCTGGGTCGGGACGTTACAAATTGGTATATGAGGGTTTCTTTTCCTTTTGTCTTTCTATTTTGGGTTGGTACATAGAAGACTAGGAATGTGTCGATGCTTGGGTTAATAGTCATTCTTGGCACTGATCACCTCATGTACGGGAAATGAACAAGTTTCCAGGGATGGGAATTGATGTTTGTAGTATTTGAGGTTATAGTTGATATGATTTCACCTTGTGTGACTGGTGTATTTTCCGCTGCTTATTGATTTTGAGAATTTGAAAAAAAAATTGTCCTTGCCTGAGAGGGAACAGAAGTTTCATACATGTATCATATTAGGCATGTAGAGATTCACATTTCATGCATCTAACATTCCATTTAGTTGCATTAGTAGGATGCCTACAAATTTGGATTGTGTGCCTTGGGTGCAATTCCATGTTTGGATCTTCTTTAGTATGCCTCTATAAATAGCATGTTTCGGTGATATATTTAACATGCTTGAGTGATTATATGCCATATTGCCTCAATTATTAGCATGTTTTGTTGTTGTTCCATGCTTCTGTGTAATAGCATGTTGTTGTGTTACTGCTTATGATAACATAATAGAGATTTTTTGAGGTATGAAAGGGCTGCTAAAGTTTAAATGTTAAATTAATATTGACATGATAAATGGGAGCCAAATTCCAGCGATAAGGTGTATGGGAGCCTTATCAATTGGTTGATGGACACCCATGTGTCTGAACCTTATATAACCATAGTATGTTTGAAAATGGATATAAATGTAAAAATGCTGAGTTTTGATTGAAATGAACTATTGTTGGGTTTCTTTTTGAAGAACCCGGATTGAATAAATGGGACCCTCGGAGGTTACCTTTTTGGTAAAAAAAATTTAGATTCTAAATTGCTTGTTTATATTTGGATAACACTATATATGAAATGTTTAAAGAGGATGTTTGTTATAGCATGTCTGTTTTCCTGTGTGGCATTGATTGAAAACCAAGTGACTTGTTGTGAAAACATACTTGTGTGTTTGTTGATTTTTTTTTAAATATTAAAAAGGTTGAAATGAATTAATTAAAATGGATAAAATGAAAAAGGCGCTTTTGAATCTTGTGATTTCAGTTTTGTGTGACCAGGAGAGAGGGTCAGTGTCTATGTTTTGTAAGGGGATAACCCACAGTTGTTAGTACCCTTATAATTTTCTAGGACATTAAAGTAAGTTCATCCCATTTCTTGGGAGGGCTTCATGGGAATAGGCTTTTATGGAACACATATAGGTTTATGTTACAAATTTTATGAATAATGTTTGACGTAGTGATCGTGGTTTGAGGAAAGTCACATGCACGCATTAATGTGTTCTAAAATAGCACATTAGTGAGTGGATGATATTTTATTATGACATCATGGACAATATTAAGGTGGGTAGTGTCACATCATTTTCGGTAAATGTGTCGATAGGAGATGCCGAGGTTTTAGAACAGAGTTGTCTGGTAGTAGTTCGACTGATCTTATTAATGATCTTGATTTTTCTCTTAGTGTGATCTTTTGAATATGACGAGCATGTACCCTATATTGATCTCATCATGGAGATACTAATATATCATTGGTCTTATGCCTCACTACAGTTTATATGTTGTTGGGATTGACGAGTGGTTGTTATCTGGGTAGTATGTGGGATGTGTGGTTTCCTTGGGATACTCCTTTATTCATGTTGGGGAATGGTTATTTTTAAAATATCCTTGTGATGTATTGAATTGGAAATTTCACCAGAGGTTGGGTAAGGAATTTTTTATATATATAGATGGTTTTGGAATAGTTTTAAAGGAATTTTGTCAGATAAAGGGAGAATCTGGGTTTTGGGACCACGATGTCTTTCTAGGGATGCATGCACAACCAGTTTTGTTGGTTGATCGAGATTCAACCATTTTCGTTGATAAGGTCCCTGTAATGGACTCATATATAAGCTCTGTTTTGATGTTTAATCTATAATGTGATCTTTGAACCTAGTTTTAAAGGATTAGCCATTAGGCTTGTGAAGGGTTAAAGGTGCGTTTGGCATTGGGAACACAACACGTCAGTTCTATCGAGATTAAATATCCTTGGTAGGTCAGTTGTTTTACTAGTGGTTCCCGATGGATTCTTGGGGACGAGAAGTATTTAAGGTGGGTAGATTATAAAGTCCCACGTTTTTGAACTGGGTTAAAATACGAAGGTTTTCGATTTTTTTGATTTATCAATGGGTTTTTTTTAAACCGAGATCTTTTATTTTATTCCAAGTGTGGGAACACCTAAAGGTTTCATTTTTAGACTTGTGTAATTACCGTATAATTTTAGCAGGTGTCTCGATGAGTCTTCAGAGCACCAAATTCGGAAAAGTCCACTTTAATAGATCTGCACAGGTAGCGCATGATTGTGGTCCAACCCATAAAGTTTAACCTGTTTAGTAAATTATTTAATTTAATTAAACAATATTATATGAGAGATTATGATTAATTAATATAAGGTTTTAATAATAATAATAATAATGAATTTATTATTATTATTGTGGTTGTTGAATTAAATGAATGTTAAATAATTAATTAAATGACAATTGAAGAAATTAATGTGGATTTTGGGTTTATTGAAGAACCGTTTTAATTAAATGAAGAGTTTCATAATTATTAAAGGACCGTTTATTATTATGTGGAGATTATGAGTTTGAGTTTTTATCATTAATATCATATTAATGATATTGTAATAAATTAGGGGTTTTTGGTTTTAAATAAATGAAATCTGGAATAATAATAATAATGTTATTATTATTATTATGTTTATGTAATTAAATAAAAGTTAAAAAGAATTTAATGTGCCTTTTTATCTTTTCATAGAATCATTTTATTTTATTAAGGATTAATTTGGGGTTTTGGGTTTGACAATGAAAAGGAATTTTAAATGATATTAATGATAATTTAAATTGTGATTATTTTATTTTATTTACTTTTATTTATTTTAATAGGAAGAAATACGGGGAGTCACAACCCCTTTCTTCCCAAAAATTGTGAGCATACACCCCCCTCAGACTCCCCTTACAGCGGACATGACACCTCTACCTACCCTCCTCCTCTGGACCACCTACAATGCTTCTCCCTTGGCTGAGTCTCCTCCTTCGTGCAGTGCGAGCACTTCCTCGGATGACCTCTATGCAATGCCTCATAGCCACAACCCCATCCCTCTGCGTTTTATAGTAGTGCACAAAATCTCCTTGAGGTGCGACACACAAGTAATCCTCACTGCGATCTCCTCTCCATGGCCGGAGCTCCCCCCCTCTGGTGCGATATCCTTCCCCCAAACGACCTTTGGTAGTAGCACGCGATCCCTCCTCCATCCACAGAGATTTCTTCCATTTTTCTCCCTGGATCTTGTCTGATTCTTCAAAGTGTGACCGTCTTCGATGTCCTACTGCATCTATTTGACAATTCATACCTATTTCGTCATCCGATTTAGGTTTTTCCAATTTTAGGGTTTTGGTTTATACCTGTTGTTGTGTTGTTTCTTCAATATGTTGTGCATTTGGTCTATCGAAACCATTGTTCCACAGTCTGGAAACAGCCACCGAAGTCGATGCGGTTCAAAACAATTTAGTTCACTAATGTTGATTCAAATTTATGGATTTAAACCACGTTTTGGGTTTTCACCAACTATTATGGAGTCTGATGAATTATACGAGTCCCTGGTACTTTAATTGAGGTGCGTTGAGTCTTGTTGTCGTGTTTTTGTGATTATAAGTTATGTTGTAGTAGGTTTTGATCAATGTAGAGGGTGCACACGTATATATATATATATATATATTTATATATATATATATATAAAGTCATGAGCATACAGTTGTAGACCAGTTCTGGATTGGTTGCCTATGTGTGATGAATTGCGGCGTGTTTTGGTTCCACCCTGAGATTGGGTTCTAAATCTTTATCTCTTTATTTAAGAATGCCTATTTGCATCTTTAAATAAATTGTGAAAGTGAGTTTCCTTGATTATGGAACTACTAAGTTTTATTGAAATACTTCTTAAATATAAACTGATGGTTAGTGGTAATGCCATATCATTCTTGCTGTGGTTTGGATTTTCATATGTCTTCTTACTGGTACTGATATATGATTTATCGATTCATTACACTTTTGATGTTATTAAATGATGCTTCCCACATGAGATAAATGAGGACTTGATCATGTGTTGTTTTTAATAATGTATTTCTAATTTGGTTTATGTAATATGTTTAAATAGTTAAATTATTTGAATGGAGATGGTTAAGTAATAGGGTAATTGATCGATGAATTAATTATCAATATGTGAGTTGGGAAATGATGGAATTTACTGAATATTGAGAATATTGAATATTTTTACATGTTCAGAATATAAATTTGAATCTAGTAATAATTAATGGATGGATAAATTATTACATGATAAATGATAAATTGTTAATTAATTGATGAAATGGTTAAAGAGATATCATTTAATTATTTAATTGTTGAATTAATTAATTTTCATACATTAATTTAAGACTGTGAATTGATTGATTTTTATGAATGTTAGATAACAACACCTTTGGATTATTGTTTATTTTCCATGCCTTAAGTTGTTTAGGATGTATTTTTTTAAAAATATGATATGCTATGTGAGATGGTTGCTAAATATGTGGGCCTTATTAATCATGTTTGAATTGAGATGTTTATGACATGCATGTTAATTGTTAAAATCCTGGATGAAACATTGTATCAGTGGATGGGTTCAAATTTGTTAAAGATTTGGGATAATTAATTAATAATAATTAATTATTAACTATTGAGACGTTGAATGGTTAATTAATGGCAGAATTATTTTACGGGAGATTTATGTTATTAATTAGTTGTTGAATTAATTAATGGATTGGATTAATTAATTTATTAATAAATTAATGGATGGTTTTGGGATGTTAAACATGGAATTCTACACCAATGAAATATATATATGTATGATTGATAAATGGGTTGTGAGACAAAGACTGATGCTCCATATACTCATGGGGTACTAGACATGGCGTTATACACCCATCTTGCATGCAAATATTTTTTAATGGGACAGGGACTGATGCTCCAAATACCCATGGGTAGTGAGATAAGGACTGACACTCCAAATACTCATGAGGGTGCTATATATGATGTTCTACACCCATTAATTGACATTGGACTGTGCATCCAATTGGTCGCACATTAAAGGAATTAATGGTTAATGAAAAATGTTGTGACATAATGACTTTTGAATTGAATATGATAAATTTTTCAAACTTATTAATGAATTGGGTGAATCACTGTTAGTGAATGGACACAGGAGCTAATCACTATTTTTAGTGTATGGGCTTAGACATAGTATATGAATGATTAAATTGAATATTTTATGACACGTTATACAAGACAAAGCACAATCTTGGATTCAGTATTTACCTTGATTACTTAGATGGTATTTAGAGACATCTGTGGTGAGTGAGTTATACGGGGGATGTCAGGCTTAGGTTGGATATCAAGAATTATGTAATTTAACGATGTTTTAAAAAATGATAAATGAAAATGAATGTGTGATGAATATTGTGTATACATGAAAAATAAAGCAGGTTTAGAAACCAGCTGAGGGATGAAGCAGGTTCTTGGGTATATAGTTACTTTGTATTGCTTAATTTAATTATGCATGCTTTCACACTGTCTAAATTATTTATTGAATATTAGTATTTGGGGTAGACACCAGTGGTCCTATCCTATTGAGATTTATATCTCACACCCTACTCAGGATTCCATTGCACTGGGGTACCCGAGTAGAATCTATTTAGTTTTTGGATTGTGATATTAGAATATACTTGAGTGATATGAGTAGAGGACCGAGCAGGAGATCGAGATGCTCGATTTGAAATCCCATAGGGATTGGTTGTCTTTTATTATACTTGATGTGTAAAGCATGTTGTATTTTTTATTGCTTTTAATTATGTATCTATAAAATTCCATGCATTCATCTTCTGTATAATTGGTGTTGGCCACTTTTATAAAATTATTACTATTTGTCTTCTACTGTTTTTTCAATTTTGTATTACTACTTCTGCTATTGATTGTTATTTACTCTGATATACTGTTATGCAACTCTGATAAAAGGGTATAGTCTCCCCCAAATTATCCTTAGACTCTCACTACTACTCAGAAGCCTCTAGAGTATGGGAAGATGCGCTTGAGGTCATGTGGAAACCAGTCTAGCCTCTGGTTTTGGGGTGAGCCGGGTTGAGAAATTTCAGTATTTATTGTTATTCAATGTGTATAATTTTTTATAGGGAATCCTTTTATGTTGGGTGGTATTTTATCACTAGTCCTTCCTCATTATTGTGCAATGATTACTAAATATCCATTGAGGTAGGGGTCTTTAAATCTCTTTTTTCATATTATGTGTCAATATAGAATTTGTATGCCTATGTTTTTAATGGTTGAATGGTTTAAATTAACCTAATAAAAATAATGAAACTAATTAAGGGAAATTGAAATGGGGAAAGTGAATTACACATGTTTTATTTGATTTTATGATATTTTTATGAATTCATACTTATAGATATTGATAGAGATGATATTATTTATTTTTGTTATTTTAGACATAAATTATCATATTTATAATTGGTTTATAACTTAAGGATGGTAATAGAAAGTATAGCTATAAATATAGAATTAATTTTTGATATTGTTTTTGAAAAAAATATTTAATGGGTATTGAAGAAAGAATAATTTTTATTAAATGATTTGTTTATTACTATAATTATACTAGTTTTTATTCTTGTTATATCTAGAGTGCTGTTATTATTTTTGGTTCACTATGGTTGAAAAAATTGATGGCGATATGTTGATAATGTAGCGGTGGTTTGATGTAGTTGTTGTAGGATAGAATGGATGATGTTGTAAAATAGGTGGGAATGGATGTTGTGTCTATTAGATTGAGGAAATATGGTTGTTTATGTGGTGTTTTAGAGAGGTTTATGTGTTGTTGTGTCATAATTTCCTAAAAATATGGAATGGTAATGAATTAATGAAATTATTAATGGGAATGGGAGTAATAATATGGTATAAGGTGGAATAATTAAATGAATTAAATTATTAATTGATTGTGGAATGGGTTAAAATGGGATAATTATGTTCTAGAAATAATGAATGAAGTATTGGATAGATGATATGTGGTGAATTAAATTATTAATGTTGTAATTTAAGTGCCTATATAAAATTGGGAAATTTGGAAATATATGTGTGTTTGGATACGATTAGATCACTAAGAGGGGGAGGGGTGAATTAATGATCCTTTTTTTCTTTTAAAAGTTACTAAATTTTAAACTCAACCTATTAAACTAGTGAAGGTTATTGATCTACTAAAAAATAATTCATGAACCTTTCATCATATGAAGAGATAAAATAGAGAGTGAAACACATGATATTTATACGATTGGGCTACCTATTCACACTCCTTTCCATGTTGGTTATTCCCCCTAACATGGATTTTCCTCTATATCATCAATGCCCTACAACACAGAGTCCACTGTGTCCACATAACTTATAGAGTCCACAAGAAGATACAACTTCACTATAATGAAGATATAAACAAGAAATACCTTTTATGATGTCATCATCTATGAATTGATGGATCAACAAGTTTTCATATATACCTTCTTCATGATCTTCAAAAACCGATGATGCATACCTACTAGTCTGGAAACTTTAACTAGATTATTTATGATCCAGGTATATAACCTTTACTAATAATCAGGTCCTTATGAATCATATTCCTCTTAATTTTCTACTAGATTTATCTCACTCAATTCTCTCATTGATATAAGATTTATCAGGCTCTCTATATTCTTCTTCTCATAGGTACTCACATACCCTCTGGCTATACGTGTTGACCATCTATGTTCAAATAGAGAAAAAAAATTCCAATTAAATTGGATAACTATTACTAAAAATTATGAGTATTCATAAACCACCCATAAATCATCCATAATTCTCAGGATTTCCATCATTACAGTCAATCCATAGCTACTTTTTTAATCAATATTCTTACATTATAGATTGTATTAAATCAATATTTAATTGAATTGAAAACCCATTGAAAAATATTTCGAAACATGCTATAATCATGGACTAAAATTGAATCCCGTTATTATTGAGACATTTAATAAAATTTTCTAAATCATTATAATAGGTTATATTGATTTTGATGCATCATATTCCAACATTCACTTCACCATAGCATGGTATAGAATCTTTGTACATTTTGGCATTAACACACAAAACACTATGACATGGTTCTATCTTTTTTCCTATGTTTCACATGTACTCCTTAATCACACCATGATCATCACTAAATTTTTTGGACTTCCCCTTGTCACACAAGAATAAATATTGATTACCACACCCACCTTTAGGTGTGGGACTATCCTTCCATATATTGGGATTTTAAAACTAAATAATTCAATGTAGGGATACTTCCTCGAACCACGAACACTATTATGCCCATGTTGGGATGAATCATGTTGCACATGTGGCCTATAGACTCACTAAGGGGACCAATTGGGTGTGGTCTTGACCATTTTGGTATTATCATAGCAAAAATCAATGTGTTATGGCATGTAATGATCTTTCCTTACTCAAGAATATTCAACTTCATTTCTTATTCATCTCATTTAAACACTCTCTCATTAAAAAACACTTATATATTATTTAATACAAATAAAATAAAATCAAATAGACTTAATAATCACCACATTTTGATTTATTTTTAATACCACCAAAGTTTTAAAAGACACAAATTTTCCCATTATCTTCTTATAGTTTTTCTGTGTACTATTGTTAATACCACCAAAGTTGATTGTTCAACTAATTTCTCATAAGATTGATTATTTCTTAGTTATAGTAATATAAGATATTGATACAAATTTTGAAATAAATCTAATAATCCAAAGTAGTTATAAACACTATCCAAGACTAACTATCCAAGTAATACTTAGTTTTCTAAAGTACAGGTAAAAATAGAGAAAACTAAATTATAAAACACAAAGAATATAAAACAAGAGGTTCAGTCTCAAGTCAAGACTTAGTCCTCTCCACTTGGTGATCACATTACACCAAGAAATCTATATAGATAAAGGTTTGATCCACACCATTGATTGGGGTTAACACAATAGTATACACACTGTCTTAGTCACAAGACAACTACCATAGTTCTTCATGGGAACAAAAATACAACCAGGCCACACAAGACCTATTCCACATTTCTTTGTGGGATAAACAAGAGTAAAAATATAGATAAGTGAGTATATCTAATATCCTCCAATTTAGTGCAGGAGACAGTGTGTGTTTTACAGACAGATGCATACACACAACTCAAAAATGTAATAAAAAGTATGTAATAGAGCAATAAAGATTATATGGAGTTTATAAGGCTCTATGTGTTATGCAGTTCATATTTAGAATCATGATGTATTATGATTGAAGATAGAGTCCTCTTTTGGTAGAAGATACTGAAAATAAAGTGTTGTGAAGCACCGTGATTTTCCTTTTAAGAGTATGAGATGTTCTTCTCCTTCGATTTAGTTTAATTCTATGGAGATGTTGGAATCTCTGATGAAAAACAGTTCTCTGATTTACAACAACCAGGAATGAATAAATCCTTGAGTGTTCTTCCTTTCTGTATATTATTGGTGAGTTGACTGCCATGTCTGCTCTAATCTTCTTGTATATATGTTTCATGCGATTATTTTATATATCTCTTTCATATTTTATTTTATACACAATTTAATCCTAACAATGTGCATGTTTTGAGGTAAATATTGTACCTCGTAATTCTAAAATACTCATTTATGATTTCTGTAAAAAATTATTAAATTAATCAGTCGCATTAAAACACTCAAAATATGACCGTTATAAGTAATTTTTAATAAATGAAATTTTAAATAGTCTATTGGTGAGTCCTCTTTCAATATCTACTTCTGTTAGTGAATCATTCCATTAGTGTGTCATTCTGTTAGTCTTTCCATGAATCAGTGACTAATTTCCTTAGTGACTCAATGAATTGGTGACTCAATGCGTTGGTGACTCAATTGCATCAGTGACTCATTTTAACTATTGGTGAGTCCTTGCATTGGTCTCACCATGCATCAGTGACTCATTTGAACTAATTAGTAGGTCCTTTGTGTCGGTAGGCCCTCTATCGGTGAGACAGTTGGTATGTTAGTGAGTCAATTTCACAGTTGGTGACTCAGTTGAACTATTGGCATCTCATCTCCTCTTTCAGTTTCAATCTATCATACTTAGAAAATATATATATTTGGACTATCTTACTATATAAATATTAATGTGTTAAACTTATGTGTGATCATGGATAATCATAATTATACATATAGAAACTTAAAAAAACATGATTGAAATGATTAGGTATGATTAATAAGATTTGACATGATTTTTTATTATTAAAACCATTATTACTAGAGAGGGTGACTAACAATTTCCTATAGGCCAACAATTATCATAGAAAAATCCTTGTGTTATGGTGTGTCATGATCTTTCCTTGGTCAATCATATCCATCTTCATTTCTTATTCATCTCATTTAAACACTAATTCATTAAAAAAACTTATCTATTATTGAGGACAAATAAAATCAAATCCAACAGACACAACAATCACCCCATTTTGATTTATTGTTAATACAACCAAAGTTATCAAAGACACAAATTTTACCATTCTCTTATTCTAGTTTTTCTTGATCTTCTCAAACTTTTAGTTCTTCTCCACCTTATTGAAAATAAAATTAAAAATTCAAAGAAGGGGGTTAATCATCTTATATTTTCAGAAAAATCTTCTTATCCCTTGAGGCATTTCAAAGAGGGGTATTATATTGCATGGTTCCTTAGAAAAGAGCCTTTGATCAATCCACTCTAATTATATATCAGTAAACCTAGTGTAGAAAATAAGAGAGATATAATTAAGGTGTTTAAACTATACATATAAAATCATAATGTGTTAAAAAGATTAGATAAATTCATATTTCTCATCATGTGGAAACCATAAACAAATTTAACATGAATATCTTACACACATCTCAAAAAAAAAATAATAAATTGTTCATGCACATAAAATATATCTATCCCTTTATATTATCTTTAATAAAAAACACTACCCATTGATAAATATGTTGAACATATTCATAATAATGGAGTGAAAGTGTGATTCTCATAACTTATTTCCATATTTATCAAGTTAGTCTAGAAATTCTAATTTTGTAAACTTTATTCTCAAATGAGATTCCCCTCAAGGTATACATTCATATCCTCTTCATCATGGAGAGGTACTCTATGAAAAACTCATCATATTTGTTTTCCATAAGTGATTGTCTCAAAAATATCTTTCAATTCCCTACATGTTAGGAAAGGATATACAAAATATTAATGTAATAATGAGGAACCTATTGTTCCTTTAATGGTAACACTCAGGTTCAGATATTCTTCTTAGCCATGGACATTCTTTCCTTATAATATCAACATTATTCTTGTGTTCAGAAATTTTATTCACATTGGGTTACAATATGTCTTCACTTCCTTGTGTTTGAAGTGAATCATTTATTATTTCTTATTGGGAATGAAAAATAGTCATACAATTCTTTGATACATGATCAAATTTCTCACACCTTTGACAAACCTACTATGTTTTCAAATTACTAGGTGTGATAGATTTATCCTAATCTTTTACCACTTCATTTGAGATAACTTGCATGATTTGAGTTCTCATCCACATTTTCTCACCAAAACTCCCCCTTTATTATTTCCTCTTACTTGGTAAATACATTTTAAAAAAACAAAAATAGTCTTTGTATCTGTGCCTTCCATAACACCAATAATATCTCTTTAATTGTGATCTCCTTGACTGATTCTAGGCTTGTCTATGATAGTGGTGTAGTTTTCCACCTTGAGCTTTATTTTTCACGGGGGATTATAGTTTACTTAGAAAATTATTCTCTTAATATAGTGTTTATGTTTTAATCTCATTTTATTTAATTTGAACCTTATTATATTCTCTTTGGATACCTACACCCTTAAAAATAATAGTTATTCTTTTAGGATAAAAAGGTGTAGGATTACCTTGTTCCTTTAATCCCCTCTCTTAAATAGTTTGAGAGAATTATCCTTTAATATCAATAGATTTTATGAAATATTATTTAGAAAAATTCAACATAGTTTGAACTAAAAATCAAATAAATTGCGTCTTGAATAACTCCTCTTTATTAGCATTCAACTTCTCATCAAGATCGCATATAATATTTTATTGTTTAACAATCTTAAAATTGTGGTTTTTTATTTTATCAACATTGGATGATTCATTTTTAATCAGAGCTTACTTCATTATCATAAACTAGAAATTTTTATTATTTATCGGATGGATTTATTTGAGTATCTATTGTATTGTTATCTTTCTCTAGATCTATCTTATCTTTCTTGAGTTTGAAGATATTCTCAAGACAACATTATAAGTTAACATTTAATTCTAATTCATGTTCCTTTCTATCTTTTCTATCATAATCATTTCTTTATGAATGTAAACGTTTCTACACATGATCATAAAGAGAGACTTCATTATTATATTTTACAGATGAGTCTTAATCCCTTATCAAGAATCTTATTAATTCTATGTTAGACTATTTCGTATTATTGTTATCTAGTTTCTTCCTTTGGGGAATTTATTATTCCTTATCTGATTCAGATTTATCAACCTGATTATTTGGAATTTTTTGTAATATAATAAATATAATATCATTTAAAATATCTAATAAATTTCATACAATTTTCATTTCATTTTCTCTTTAATAATATATTTTAAAATAGATAAATAATTTGGTTGAGATCATCATTATCCTCATCATCCAAATAAAAATAATTTTTGATCTCTTTTTATTTCATTCTTTTCATGGATTCAAAGAAAATATATACCTTATCTTGATTTTTGAAAGTCGGTCCCTTCCTCATTTCATATGCAATGATAATATTATGAAGTTTATCTAATTAAAGGTTTTATCAATCTTCCAAAACAGATACCTTAGGATCATACTAATCTAGAATGTTCCTCATAAGATTCTAAAAAATTATGAAGTATTCATGTTTCTAACAAAATATTTAAATATTAATAACTATTTCAATTTCTCATGTAAAATAGTTATCAATATCTTCATCTTAACCCATATTAATATCATATAATATGCTTCTCCAAACTTGTAGATTTAATTCCTTCACTTTGGTGTTTCCTTCATATCTGTTTCTCAATTTTTTCCATATCTATTTTATAGTTTCCAGACCTATAAAATTAGTGTAAAAATTATTTAATAAATACACAAAAATATATTTTTTTGCCTTTAATTTTGGACCAAATTTATTAGTTAATGAAATTAAAATTAATTACAACGATTAAGGTAAAAACAAGATTACTTAGTGGTTAAAATTTAAACATAAGGTGTAAAAATGACCTTAAAATTGTCCAAAAACCATTATATGGACATATTTAGACCATAAACAATACTTTATAGATTTTTTTCATTATTTAAGTCAGTTTATGTAAGGTATACATTATAATAGTGTTTAACTTTTTGGTATTTACAAGTTTACCACTCACCTCCCATATAAAAGGGCACTCACCCGCTCACTTATTCACACCTATAAATCCATTTGGATTATCTAAAACTTTTCCAAATCTATTTAAAACTACCATAAAATTATACTAGAAGCATAACTTGGGGATTAAATCCAACCAAGGAAGTCCTTTGGTGAAAACCAAAACGAGATACTCGAAGAAGAGGTAACGTTCATCAGTGAACATTTTTGTTTTATTTCTTACTAAAACCTCTTAATTTATTTTTATATCATGATTATGTAATAACCTAATTAACTTAAATATAATTATATGTTCTTATTTTAAGGATAATACCCACAAATTTACACACTTCCATCTAATGGGATACACAATCATCATTCATGTGTACGATGGATTACCTTCTCATGAAACAATGTCATTCATTCTTCCATTATCACATTTAAAGGTTGGGAATAATGATGGATTTATAGTTTATATATTATATTTTTTTATATGATGTTAATATTGTTATTTAATTGTTATATAACACATAACATCATGATTTCCATTTTTGGGAATATGATAACATCGTTCGTGTGTACGACGAACTACCATCTCACGAAGCGATGTGATTCATTCACATATTAAATGAAATGTGTTAAGGATGTTTTTGATAAAAATATATGATATATATGACATAAAAATGATTTTGTATTGATAATATATAATATACCTTTATTTCTTTCAATTCTACAATAAAAATGGAAATAATATTCATGCATATGTACAAGATTCCATCTCTATGAACAATGTATTTCATTTCCTATTTATATATTTTATAAATTATTATAAATACTTATATAATGAATATATATATGAAATCTATATCACTATTATCATTATATATATGATGAAATCATGATTAATGTAAGAGTATCAAGAATATAAAAAATCAAAACTTATACGAAGAACAAAGCAGTTATTACCTAAAACATAACTTTAACATGGAATTATTAATAAATGGGTAATAAATAGTCATAGAAAATCATATTTGGTATTATATAGATAAATTTGGTTATTTTATAGATTTATAATAAAATTATATTTAATATACATGAGTTTTGAATGAGGATGATTGGAGTTAATACTTAAGGTAAATGATTTATGACTCACTTTTATTTTCCTAGAGACACAAGCCATGTTCCCCACCTATTTATTGTATATGTATATACAACACATGAATTTTATTTATTATTATCTTAATTAAGATTTATGGTATTGAAATATTCATTTTATGATATCTCTTTCATGGGGTTTATGATTAAAATGTTACCAAAGTGGGGGCGCCTCACTCGCTCGACCGCTCCGAGCTCTCGGTCTCCTAGGGTTTCATCATTCCCTGGCGGTGATTCCTCTATGCTGCTCCTCTCCTATTCTATATTCTCTCTCGCTTGCTCTAGGTTTCACTCTCCATCCCTTTCGCTTGGCTCATGGATGGAACTCTCTCTCTCTCAGTTTCACTTTCCCTCTCGCTTGACTCCCAGATGGCGCTCTAGTTTTCTCTTCGACCTCCTTTTGAGCTCTGACCTTGCGTTCCTTAGCTCCTCTCCAAGTTGGATTTGGAGTACGAGAGACACTGAGGTTTTGGGATAGCATTTTGGTAGACATCAAGTCTCCAGGAGTTACCGGAGTTGGACCTTCTTTCCGGGATTTCAGTCCCTTGCTCTCATTTGGGTTTTGTCTAAGTTTACTTTTTCATGTTCTGTTTTTTTCTTATTAAGGTTCTTCATCTGAGTTCCTTTCATTTGGGTTTATCCCTAGGTTTTTATTCTCAAATCCTCTTTTGGAGTTTCATCCTTATTTTTTCCCAAATCCACTTTCTGGTTCCACTTTTTGTTTTCTAATTTTGGCTATCATTTTTTTAGTCTTTGTGTTCTTTTTCAGTGTAGATGACTTCGATGGTGATGTTATTCTATGGCACGACGGTGATGATGTTTCATCCCCAGTGCGTAAATGGTTTCACTTTCTGTTCAGCGTTGGTGATTTTTAACTGTGGTGGAGTAACTTCGGTGAACGTTAGAGATCAGGTCGGCGGTGACAAGGCATGGAGGTTGATGAACATGGGGAGGTGTTGACGTGGTGATGATGACGGTGATTGGACGGTGATGTTGATGGTGCATCTCGGGATGGACAGGCTGGCCGTCATGATGGGTGTGTGACTCAAGACTTATGTGTATAGTTTTTAGATATGGGTGATGATGACTTTTAATTTGAAATTTGAATCTTGTGGGTTTTTTTGGAACGTGTTGTGGCGGGTCTCGGTTCAGGTTTGTCTGAGTTCTGAATTTTTTATGTTCTAAGTGGGGTTAGAGCGGGTGGTTCGTGGAGGTTTTTGTATGGTTCCCACTTACCCAAAAAGTGGATCTTTAAAAAAAATTGGATTGTGGCTTACCAAAGTGGTAAGAGGGTTTTAGTCTCAATTCCCCTTCTTTGAGATGTACATTATGTTATGCATCTATATTCTTTCATGGGGTGAATATATAACCCCTTTTAAATGTAATATCATTAATTTTTTTATTCTCATGATATTTTAAGTTTCATGTAATGTTTTTCTCTCATGGGTAATATGATTTAAAGTTACCAAAGTGGTAAGAGTCTATTGCTAAAATCTCATCGTTTATAGGAATTGTTTATGTTTATTATTATATTGATGAAATATTTCAATAAATATCATGAATTTTATTATACTATAGTTATTCATGATATATTCATGTAATGGCACCATTTTACCACTCTTTGGTACTTAAGATAATTAATAAAATAATTTTTATAAAATATAACTTTATTTCTCTCTTCGGTTGGAAATATTTTTTATTCAAAAATAATGTTTTCTAATTTTTTTTTCAAAAATGTTTTCAAATTATATTTTAAGAAAAATTTCAAGGAAAATAATTTTAATTTTTTTGTTTTAAAAATAGTTTAAAATGGTTTTAAAATCCTCCTTTATAAGTTTTAAAGGATATTTTCATAGAAAAATATTTTTAAAATGTTTTCATGATTCTATTATAAGTTTTAAAAGTTATTTTTAAACAAAATTATTTTCAAAGAAAAGTATTTTTAAAATGTATCTTGTTTTAAATAGAAATCTCCAATGATGAAAGGATATTTTCCCAAGGAAATGTTTTTAAAGGATCTTTCAAAAGTATTTTCTATCTAAGATGACATCTATTTGTGTTACCTATTCCTTACTGGGGATATGATCTAATAATACCATTAATATTATTTCTTTAATGGATTATATTTTTATGGCTTGATGTTTATGAAACCCGTTTCTCTTCCATGGGTTATACCATGATAAAACACTTTTGGAAACCTCTCTATTTCATGAGTTATGACTTGATGAAATGATTATGAAGCCTATCTATTTCCCTCAGGTTATGATATACTGACATGTTTATGATACCTATTTCATTTCATAGGTTATGATATGATGATTGTTTATGATCTTTTGGAACACATATGTATGATTTAATTATGTGATGGGTGAGACCTATATCTCCATCCAATTCAATGAGTAAATATTTATATCTCATGAGATAGACATGGATATAATGGGGAGTGAACCCAATTCAGTAAAGAATATTATCCACTAAAATGGTCTTGGGAGTAAACCTTGAATACAAATATGGTTTAGGGAGTTAACACATTATACTAAAATAATCTTGTCAGTGAGCCTTGAATACTATATAAATCATTTTATATGTTTATGTTTCCACCAAAATTCCATGTCTTATTCCTATGTTATGATTTCTTGTATTATTATCTTGATTCCCTTATGATCCATGTCTTATAAAATACCAATTTTTATTCCAAGATTCTTGATTATGGTCTTTTATATGAAGGTAATGATATTATAATGTTATGATCATGTTATTATACCCTTATGATCATGTTTATACTTACATATCTCTCTTGTTAACCTTAATGAGAATCTAAGCTCACCCTTTCTTATGGTTCCTTTCCCTAGGTTATGAAAATATATATTATGTATGATGTGTCTAAGAAGGGTGATAGTAATAGAGAACCTTGTAGGATATAATACAACTCATTTATGGACTAGTGTTTTTGTTTCTATACTTACAAATGCACTAAAATAATATGATCTTTGGATGCGTGTTTGTGTAATGTATTAAATGTTATGAAAAAATGATATAATGTCTATGTACAAGAAGTGTGGGTAACTATAGTTTTTATTAGAGTAAAATTTTAGTTAAAATTTGGAAATGAGGATGAGAAAGCCTTAATTAGATCCATAAGGGAATGTTTAAGGATAAGTTTAATGACGAGTCAAAGTATAAGAAACTATCGATAAGTTTTGGTAAAGGATAGAGCGAGTGATTTCATAGAAATATATCCCTATATGGATACTATAAGTGGATGTGGATCTAGGATAGATTTACCTAGGGGAAACAACCTTGAACAGACTATATTGAGTTAGAATCAATTGGGAACTGGTGCATAACAATGATCCATCCTGCACACTTGGTTTGAAACACCCGAGGGATATGATTTTGGAATTCACAAACTCTTTACGAACCATCATGAAGGATTTAAATATAAGTTTTATATGAATAACCTAATATAAACTTAATGTGTCATAGAAGGTGTCATAATTTAAACATACTATAATTTATTTCTATGATTATGTGGTTTCCCACTATGATTATTTGTTTCCTATACTATGCTTTTTGATTTTAGTCAATGGATTAAACCTAAAGAAACCATGTTAATTATGAGTGTGATAGGTAAATAAATTATTATTCTCCTATGAATCCAAACATTATAATAGCTGGAATGAAAAATATTATTACTATACTCACACAACTCTTTCAAGCAATGAATCATGTTGAACTTCAAAATGAGAAAAGGAGGGAATAATGTTCTATTGAGTCATTCATGAGGAAAATCCCACCTTCTTTTAGTGGGTATTCTGATCCACTTGTTGCTGAACAATGAATCAGTACAATTGAAAAGATATTTTATATTCTTCAGTATTCCAAACATGAAAAAGTCATTTTGGATATTTATCATTTAGAAGGAAAAGTAGACTAGTGTTAGACTCTAATCAAGAATATGAGTTACAAATTTGTTATTTAATCCATGGATTGGGATGAGTTAAAAAATTTATTCTTTCATAAGTACTATCCTTGAGTTCTTCTTACAAATATGGATAAGGAGTTCCTTTAGTAAAAGCAAAGGGATGATGTATGCTTCTAGTATTATCATCCAAACTGAAAGTAAGGTTGCCCAATTATTCAGTGGCTCAAGACCAAGTCTCTGAAGGGAGTTATCCATAAGATAATTTAGTAGCTATGAATAGATTGTTCATTGTTCTATCAAGGTGAAAATAGAGGTTGGAGTTATGTATCAATATCATGGTTTTTATAAGAAAAGGAATATGGAGTTTAAACGAAAATCTAAAAACCATGGAGAGAAGAAGATAATCTTTTCTTTTATGATCTAAGTGCAGGAAAAATCATAGAGGAAATTGTCTTAATGGGTCTAATAAATTTTTTAAGTGTTGAAATGAAGGACATCAAGAAATTTATTTCCAAAGTGATGAGAATACGTAGGCTAATAATTCTAATAGAGAGAAATATTCAAAAAATGAACCTCTCTAACTTCAGTACTTAAAGGGTAAGGATAATAGGAATTATGTTATCCAGTCCCCAAACATGAGGGTTAATGATGATGATTGACATCAACAACCTCTTATGCTGAGGGAAAAGGATAAATCTCATGCGATCACTATTTATGATGAGGGGTGTGATGACGACATGGTGAAAGGTACACTTACCATCCAGTATTGAAATTCTAATGTCTTATTTTATTATGGATATACCCACTCTTTAATGTATAAATAATTTTATAAGGTTATTAAGATTCCACCCAAATGATTATATGTAGAATTAGTAGTGAAAGATTCTAATGATATGATGATTGCATCTCAAGTCTATGAATCCTCTCATGTTGTCATTTGTGGGAATGCGCTTCCTACAAATCTTTTCATTCTTCCTTTAGTTGAATTTGATGTCATCTTAGGCATGTACTGGATTTTTCTGCATAAATCCCACGTCAATTGTCTAGGAAGGAATGTTATATTAGATATTTCAAACCAACCTATGATTTTCTATCAAAGTGACAATAAGTACCAACTTCCTATGAATATTATATATATTGTATGGATATTAATTCCCATTTAGAAGGAATATTTATATAAAATGGTGATGGAGAAACTCTACATAGATTATATAACTATTGTTCTACAATTTTTGGATGTATTTCTAGAAAAATTTCCCAGTCTTCAACTAAAAAATAAATTTGAGTCTTCAAGAGAACTCATACCTGATACCACACGAATTTCAAATAATACCTATAGAACGGCTCCAATTGAGCTAACAGAATTGAATAAGTACCTTTAAGAAAACCTTGACAAGATATTCCTTTGGCCTAGTGCGCACCTTGGGGTTCACATATTCTTTTTTCAAAAAGGAAAGATAGATCAATGTGCCTATATATTAATTATTGAGAGTTGAACAAGATCACGGTAAAAAATAACTATCCTATTCCTTATATTGATGTCTTGTTTGATCAAATGTATGAAGATCAATACATTTCTAATATTGGCCTTCATTCTATTGATCATCAATTGAGGGTTAATAAGGAGGATATACCCAATACAAAATTCCGTACAAGGTATGAAAACTATGAATATATAGTGATGCCTTTCAGTATTACTAATTTCCCTACTATCTTCATAGATTTAATGAATAGAGTCTCTAGATATTAACTTGATCAGTTTGTGGTAGTATTTATGGATGATATTTTTTTATATGAAATAGGAAAGGAATTGTATAAAGACTAATTGAGAATTGTACTAAAGAACCTAAATAAGGATAAATGTATGAAAAATTTATAAAGTGTGAATTTTAGCTATGAAAGGTTTCATGTTTGGGTCACATAATCTTGAGTGAGGGTATATCAATAAATCTGTTAAAGACGGAGGCTATTAAACAATGTACTAGACCAACAATTGTGATTTAGATCCATAATTTTATTGGTTTAACCCGATATTATTAATGGTTTGTGGATAATTTCTCGAAACTATCTAATCTGATAACCAAGTTAACTTGTAAGGGAGAAAAGTTCCTCTTGATAGATGAATATGAGGAAAATTTCAAGGAACTGAAGAGAAGGCCATTTAGTGCACCTATGATTACACTACCCTATAGTGGAGAAGGGTTTTTAATCTAAAGTGATTCACCTAATAAGGGATTGGGGTGTGTTCTTATATTGAATAGTAGGGTTATAGCCTGTGATTCATGAAAATTGAAGATTCATGAAAAAAATTACCAAATTCATGATTTGGAGTTAGATATGGTAATTGTTTCATTAAATACATGGATACATTATCTTTATAGTGAAAAGTGTGATATATATACCAATCATAAAAATTTTAAGTATATATTCACACAGAAGGAGTTGAACATGCAATAAAAAATTTGTTTATATATTATTAAAGATTACGACGGCTCAATACATTACCATAATGGGAAAGAGAATAAGGTGACTGATGCATTGAGTCAAAAGGATCATGCTCAATATTTATGGATTTTCAAAGGATAGATCTATAAATCCTGAAGGAAGGGAGGAAATACAATATTTTTCAGTTTAATGTTCGACCCTCTATCTAAGTGAAGATTAAAGAGTCATAAAAGGAAGATATAGAGATGAAAAAGAAGGTTAGAAATGTTCCTAAGTTTAACCTTTATGAGGATGGAATGATATAGCTCAGAAACCGTGTATGTGTTCCATCCATACTGGATTTGAAGAAGGAGTTGTTAGAGGAATATGGTAGTTCTTTATTATCTACTCATCATAGAAGTGTGAATATGTATATATATTTGAAAGAATAATTATGGTGGTATGTCATGAAGAGGTATATCATAGATTTTTTATCTAGATGTTTAGTTTTCAACAAGTTTAGGTTGAAAGAAAAAAGTCTAAGGGGATGTTATATCCATTACCCACACAAGAATGGCAATGAGAGAACATCACTATAGATTTTTTAATTGGACTCTCCAAAACCTTTAAAGGGTGTAATTATATATGGGTTGTAGTTGATCACTTTACTAAGTCAACACACTTCAATCCTATTAGATAAAACTTTTCTCTAGATCAGATTTTAAGGATATTCATTATAAAAGTGGTAAGGTTACATATAGTGCCAAATTCCATTTTATCTAATCAGGATCAAATATTTACCACACAGTTTTGGTGAAGTCTTCAAAAATACCTTGATATGAAGTTGAGTTTTAGAACTACTTATCATCCTCATATGGATGGTTAGTTTGATAGGACAATTCAAACACTAGAGGATATGTTGAGATATTTTTCTTTGGGTTTCAAAGGTGGTTGGGATCACACTATTGGAATTTAAGGCCACACCAATGGTTCAAAACCAATGGTTTAGTCTATAGAACCATTTGTATATCCTACTCCTACATTTCTCCAAACTAGTGGCTAAAGTGATGTTTGGAAGGACCTATACCAATTGTTCTAAGTGAACCGTTGGTATAGGGTGATCTGAATTTCATTTTATCAATAGTTCAAAATAAATAATTTGTTTAAAGATATACCAATAGTTATAAAACTATTTTTATAGACCCCGCCAATTCTAAAGACATCAGTAGCCCCACCCTACCCAAAGAACCTATAATTGATAACACATAACCTGTAATGAAAACAGAACCTACAATTAATAACACATAACCTACAATGTAATGAAAATAGAACATCCTCAACAAAAATTATCTAAAATGAAACCAATAAAACATCCTCAACAAACAGAACCTGCAAAAAATAAAAAAAACATCGAAATAACCATAACCTACAATGAAACTAACACAACATCCTTAAATATCCACAAACCAATACAAAAATTATGATAACACAATAAATCAATTGATGTATTTAAGCAATGATATCAATCATAAAAAACATCACATATATTCATTAATAACAACTCATCAAACATCAAATGTCATAAATAATAGTCAAAAATGTGAAGGATCAATCTATCCCTAATCACCATCACTATCCTCACCATCATCCTTGTCCCATATTTATCCTCAACCTCATCCTCAACCTTATCCTCCTCCTCCTCCTTGTCCTCTTCCTCAACCTCTTCCTCACCATCATTCTCACCCTCTTTCTCACCACCACCATCGCTGGGAACATCATCATCCTTACCACCACTAGGACTACTACCCGATTCACTATATAATGTATGAATTGATGACATATATATCACAATCCACAGAGGTATTTGGTGGAAGTGATGTATATAAAATTTCCATCACTTTCATAAATTTATCGTTTTCCCTTTGATTCCATTCGTCCACTTGTATGAACCTTTTTCAGCCTTTTATACCTTAACCTTAGCCTATTCTACCCATGAATTATATTTTTCCAACTCAGTGCTACCAAACATGTACTTTAAGTTGGACAATACCTCATCAGGTCAATACTCTTCCCTAGCTGACGGTGTACTCTTCCATGGTGCTCATATCCCAAAAGTTGATGTAAGTGATTGTTTGGAACAAAGTTGTCAGCACTTGGGCATCAAGGTCCTCCAAATAATGTTGTTAAAAATATAAAAAGATTAATAAGTTAACAAATATATATTAAAATTTTAAATTAAAAAAGTAACACTTATAATCAGCTACCAGGTTGGTTTGTTTACCGCGCTTCCATCATTTTTTCTTTCAACTCTAGTAAAATAGTTTTTCTTCAGGCACACTTACTTGAATATTAAAAACCACCGTATGAAATAACATTAAATATAAAAATACATAATTTAAAATAGGTTACTAATAATTAATTTCAAAACTAAAATAAAATGGATATTAATTATAAATGAATTTAAAATAAAAACATACAGTAAACGAATTATAACAGAGTATCAATGAATGAGTTATCAATAGATATAACACACACACACACACACACATATATATATATATAAGTGAACATGTCATCACAGTAATCAAAAATAATGTGGATGTGTGGTCATTATAATCAATGAGAATATGAATAAGTATTACAATAACATAAATGAATATGAATTAATGGGTCGTAAACACTCTAATCATGACTATAACATAAAGAAATAATGTTTTGGTATGATTTAATAATAAAAATTTCATTCTCTAAATGATCATTTTTATATTTTAAATGTATTAATTGAGTTATTTTGATTTAATTATACAAGTTAACTTTTGTTTCTTCATCACATGAGGTCCTAGTGTTCTTTGGAACCCCTCGTTATCTTACTTAGATCCAAATCATGACTAAATGAATGCATTTTCATGGTGTTTTTCTAATTGTTTTATTCTAAGGATCTAAAGGAGAGTTAAGATCATGTTCCTCCTCAAACAAAGAATTATAAAAAGGCAAATAAGTACTATAAAATAATGATCTCAACAAGATATATATAATGTTTTTAAGGGGCGGACTATATATAATTTTGATGCAATTTATAGCATCTTTCAATGATTATTATTGTGTGGGATGAGTATTCTTCTACCATGAGTATTGTGTATCTAGTATTATTACTATGGGAAGTGATTTATGTATAGGTTGGAATTATATCTATAAATTATATAATTTTTTATGTATATTTTTCTTAAAATGAGAATATATTCAAGTGTGCAATTTGGTTATTTACAATAACATATGACCAATTATATGTTTCAGTTGGTCTATACATAGATCATGGTTTTAATGTCATGAGATAACATGGTGTGATTGGAACCAATTAAGATGGATATAGATTTTAGTTCTAAATAATTAGTTGATTAATTTTTTTGTTTATTAATTTTAATGTTTCTCATAAACCTAATGGTTGTTGCAAAAATCATCTGATTCATTTACTATATTAATGTTTAAGGTATTCTCACTTTTCATTACTAAGTATCTTTATGTTTTGTAATTTAATTTTTTTACATTAATATTTATATAATATGTTAGTATATTTGACTGAATTTTGTTTCATACCCTAAGGTATTAATGATTCTATCCCTAAACATTTTAAAGGGAAGTGTCCTCGTTATTACAGTTCCCTTTCCTATTAAAATAATGGTCATTTGATAAAATTATTAGTTGTTGTATAGGTTCATGACCTGATCAAAAACATAACAATACTAATCTTGATATTTCAGTACACACTAAATACTTTAATTTATAAACTAAATAATACATGATTATTTATATATCTCAATTAAAAATGGAATAAAATATTGAGGGAGTATAATAAGGTGTAAGTACTAAAGAAAAATTATAAATGAGTGTTGTACATGCTTCCTCTCATAGAACGCCATCATTTTCTGCCCCAGAGTGTGGAGGTATTTTGTAGCATCCTTTTCTTTTTATTTCTTCCTAATGATTCCTAAGAAATAATTTTTAATAATGAAAAAGAAATTATAAATTCAAATCATGGTAATTTTATTTAAAAACATCAAATTTGATAAATACCTTGAACTCAATACTCATTCAATGAGTAATAATTTACCGAAAATATTCTACCAAAAATCATTTACGATAGGTGTGGCCTCTAAATCCATGATAACTATAGCATAGTAGCCACTATACAACTCATGCTTATATCCTCTCAACAACTCACCTAATTCCATGAGTTGTGCTGGCCTCACTAGCTCACCATTGGGAAATTTAAAATGAATCCGACACCAAAATATTAATTCATATAAATAAAATAATAAAATAATATTAAATCCAATGATTTTTTACCCATATTTGTGACCAAGTGTTATACTTTACTTCATTTGGTAGGTGACTCCATGGGAGTGGACTGACGAGAATTATGTTAGAGTATTTGGAAAGCATCATAAAAAAACTCCTACATTCCCAGCCTATTTTTCCAATCGCTTGGTTGTCTTCATTGTACTTCACCATTAGTTTTGTGTAGTGATGACACACCTCAGGTATTTGTGTACACCCATGAAACTTATTGAAAGATCCAACAATTAGAGAAGAAAAAAACATTATACCATTAAATATTATAATTAAAATAACTTATGGTAATTTTTTTTCACTAGGTTTCTATAAATATACTTGAGGAAATATAATAAATGGGCATCACTGGATCCCTATACACTGAAGGAACATCAACCTATACAGATGGAGTGGGTCCCAGTGTATTCTCCATAGGATCAAAATGTGTTTGAGAAGGAGTTAAAGAAGCGAGAATATAGACTCTTGAGGAGAATGAAGTAGAAGGAAAATCAGATGACATATATGGATGTGAAAATACGTTATATGGATGAAGAGTAGGAATCATTATCAGATATAGGAAAGATAAACAAGGAAGATCAGATGAAAAATGGTTGTGAAAACATGGGAAACCTAAATATCATGGGTTTATTTAATGAAATTATGGGATTAGAAGGTGTGGTAGATGGTATGTTAGGGGTAGGGATGAGGTGTAATCAGGTACACCAACTAGAGCACCTATCTCTAGTACCACCCCCTTGTATAGCCAACTTGAGAACTAGAACCACTAGGATGGTCAGTGAATAACTGATGTCTTGGTGTTGGATCCTGATCAAAAGTTAAAAACAAAATTAATCACATGAAATTATATGTTATTAATATATATTTTTGAAATAAAATACTCACAATGGGCACTAAAGGAGGTATTCCCTTCTCAATCATTCAACAATTATTTTTTGTTACCCTTTTCCATTGTATATCCTCAATATTTTTTATTTATTTTATTTGAAAACAAATATGGAATTAATTATAAGTCCATAACTAATGTGTAACCCAAACAAGAAATAAAATGATACATGACTAAATTAAGCAATACCACTTGTCAAACAAAATATAGGATACATAGTGATATAATAAAAACATTTTATATCTAGTGGGAATAATATCAAAACATAATACATTTCATTAAAAAAAATATGTTCAAATTATAATATTTAGCATGGGTAAGATATAGATTCCTTCCATTTTCAATTAAATCCCATTAAATTTGGGTTAGGTCATTTGCTTCATTCTAGCCAATTGATTAGTTCATTTGTCCATTTTTATTTGTATTAGGTTATTTAGTTCATTTTCTTTCAATTTATTAGGTCATTTCTCTATTTTTATTTGTCTTAGGTCATTTAGTTCATATTTTGGGTTAGGTCATTTTTCTATTTTTTAGTTATGTCATTATTTTTATTGGTTTCGATTTTCATATCAATTATTTTAATATGTATAATTCAATTCATCTTGTTTTTTGTTAAAATTTAATTATTTAAGTTTTTTTGGTTTGATAGGTTTGAATACAGTTCAATTCAATATTAAAAAATGAAACTCCAAGAAAACTGAAACCAATAAATATTAAAAATGAACATGAAAGTCAAGTTGCCTACAAAATATTTTCAGTCAATAGTAAATCAATTTGTATAGAACCAACCTCAACAACCCAAGTCGACCTAAACCAAAAGAACTAAGAACACATATGGATGATTCTATATATTTCACACTACAAATTCATGTTCATAATCAACTTTGAAAATTGAAGTATTGGAGTCATCATAAGTAATAAACGGATCAAAACTAATGGGAGTTGGGATGGTGTCAATTCCATCCCCACCATCATAAAAAATATATCTTGGTATTACTTCAATAATGACACCAAATTGAGGTGGAAGATGATATTTGACATAATTTTTTCCATTCATTCCAATACATATGGTTTATCGGTAGTAAGAGTGTGAGTCATGTCAATAACTAGAAATACACAATCATTAATAAATGTGCCATACCTCTTCATCGAATTAAACCACTAGCATTTCATCATAGTGAATCAACCATGAGAGTAACAATCCAATAATATTATTTTCTCAAAGACTCCATATTAAGATATATTTTTAAATTGAGGTATACTATCTGATGCACTGTCATAATAGTCTGTTATGGAAGTTACCATAACACCATCATGTTGTGTTCTCATATTATTTTCTCGTTCAATGATTATAAATTTTTACCCATTGATCACAATTGATTTGAATTCATGAACCATAGAATTAGGACCAAAATACAAATCTCTCATTTTATCAGATATAGATTCAGCAAGAAAACTCAATACCTGAAAAATAAATAAATATTAAGGTTAATTAAATGTTGATTTTATTAATTTATTATAATAATATTTAAACCTTCAATTTTAAGTAAGAAGAAAACTCTTTGCTCTGAAAACAATCTATCCTTCTCAAAGATAAATAATGATTCTTACCATTTATCATTTTATTCTGTTCGTTGCAAAAAACTAAAAATAGTTTAACATATATATAAAATTACATGATATGACATAATATATACATGTTAAATTTACTTACTTGATGTATTTATTGAGAAAATCACAGTTAAACAAAGATGTGTGATGTGCCATCTCCTGCTATTCAAGGCTTAATGTTGTAAATGTATATGATCCAAGAATTCCTCCTATTTAGGGATGTGATGGAAAACTAGGTTCAATTTTCTCAAACTATTCTTCTTCATTTCTCATTAGTATGTTCAATCTCATAGTCAGATCATACAAATACATTAAACAGATATCTATATATTCTTGAGGCAAGTAACATTTCACGATAAAAAATTTGGGATGATTGCTATTCTAGATATAAAACTTCAATGGGAACATGTTTATTTTAGTTGGATACATCAAATGAAAAATAACAGGTCCTCTGAGAAGTATATAGGTTGGAATATGGAAAATTAGATGCATCATTCATGTGGAAAATGATGGAGGAAATATTTTCTCTAACTCACACAAAATTAATGGTACCCCTTCCAACATTTTTTAAGAAAGAATTTTAACTTTTTTTAAAAATGTATCTAAAGAAACAACAGAACAAAATAACTAACACCCTGACATTATTGGACAAAAGATGAATAATTTCTATTAGAATCAACTCATGAAAAAGTATGTGATTATCACGAGTCTTAAAATACTCAAGATTCAATTCTATTATACTGAACCATTTTGATATGTTACTTGAATATCCATTAAAAACATTAATAGTCTCTAGTACTTATAGAATTTTTTTTTTCTTCAGATGTCATCACATAAGAATCACATAGAAATTTCCATTTATTTTCATTGATACACACTAGATACAATTCTAATATGATTACCCAATCCAACAAGTCATACCAAGATCATAAATCATATTTTTTTATTTACCTTGACATTTAGAAGAATTGAAAACAACATTTCACATACATTATTTTCAATGTGCATTACATCTAAGAAATGATGTAGAAAATTGGTTGACAAATATGGAAACTAAATGAAGATTCTTTTCTTATTCCAATTGTAAAAAGTTTCAGTGGAAATATTCTTCGTCTTTCTAGATTTCATATAAACCTTCCTGAATGAATGTAGAGACCCGTATCTTGACGTACATTGACATTACATTACTTTTGCGGAATACTTAGTACATAACAAAAACACACACACAAGGATCGTAATAGTTTAGTGTCTTTGGAAACTCGGAACGTATTCTTCTAATCGTGGTGAAAGATCTTCAATATCTCCCATAAATATCTTCCCTTTTTTTTACCTAAAAACATTTCTTTATATCCTGGGGAAAAGAAAACATAAAAGGGTGAGCTCAAATGCTCAGTAAGGGTAAACAAAAGAAATATCAATCACATCATATACATAAGAACATAGCTTTTGGAAATCTTAACCTGCAAAAGAGCTCATAATATCATAACATGGGATAAATCATAGAAGTGAAAATGAAATCATAACTTAAAACATTACTCATTGTGGCATACACACATAATCATAGAGAATCATTTCTTGTTAGTCAAGACTCATTTCCAAGACTATCTTAGTGGACAAAGTCCCTTTCTGAATCGAGTAATCCTCGTTTCAGTCCTGTTTCACTGAACCGGTATAACCTACCATTCCAGCCATGTCTATCTCATGAGATATAAAATCTTTACCCAATGCATTGGAGGGAGATATAGGTCCCACCCATCTCTTAATGAATCCTTTCTTATGTGTTCCACAAAATCATAAATCATACATCATTGCATAACCCATGTAATAAAATGGGATTCTTAAACAACATGACATCATAAAACCATTCATATAAGATAAAGGAATTCATAAACATAATTCCATCACAACATAGTCAAATCGATGTAAAAATATGGATAGAAACAGAACCCTTTATTATCTTATATGGAAAATAATTTTGATAAAACACTTGAATTGAATTCTTGAGGAAAATATCCTTTCTTCTTCAAAATCAATTTCTTTTCACAAAACATCATGCAATTTTAAAATAAAGAGATTTTATTGGAAATAGTCATGAAATATATAAGGCTTTATAAAACAGTATAAATCCGTTCGTGCCGTATAAGTTAAAAAAAACATTCTTCGTACTTTTGTCGGAAAAGTCAAAAAGTACCTCGTATAAAAAAACGACAAAAGATTCCTTTCATATCTTTTACTAAAAACTCACCGAAGGGTAAAATTGGATTTAAACAATTGTAGGTGGATGGAAATAATATTACATATTGAAGAAACATGGATGTGGATGATAAAATACACCCTAGTAAATACTTACAAATAAACAATCTCGGATAAAAATGAGATTGTGATATTTCCCTTACCTTTGGTCCGACTTGCTTTGTAAGTGTCCGAACCTCCTGTATAATGATTTAAATCATGTTATTGACTTATTAAAGAATCATATTTATTGTTATGATATCATATATGGTTCACTTATGACATTATATTACCCGTTCTTTTGTAAATTCCATGTTAAAGAAGCATTTTGGGTAAAATCGTTTCATTTATCGTAGGTGTTTTGACTTGTTGTTCTTGACATCATTATTACTTATATCATGATTTACTCACTTACATAATATAAAATATGATTTATATATCATATATATTCAGTATATATATATATAACAGGTAGATAAATAAAATGAAAAACACCGTTCATGGAGACGGTAGTCCGTACGTACGCATGAACGCTGTTTTTCTTTCCTTATTGTCTTGAAATGGAAGTAAGTAGTCGACATACATATTTATATATATACATAAATCCAGTAGCTTTATAATGTCATATATTTCATTATTATTTCTTATATATACATTATAATCATTCTTAAATGGTTAACATGGAGAATGAATCTCATCGCGTCGTGGAGACGGTAGTCCGTACGTACGCACGAGCGATGATATCATTTCTATAAATATTGAATTGAATTGGAGTGGATTATAAAATATATCAGAATCAATATGATGTTGTAATAACTATGTATAGTTATTCTTTACACCATTATACCCATCCATGTAAGGTGGTGGTGGAAAATAGATTACACCACGGCGTGGAGACGGTATTCCGTACGTACGCACGCGCGGTGATTTCTTTTTCCGTAGGATGGATAGATGGTGAAATAGGGTTGTTTCATACTTATAATAACATATCAGTATATGAGTGATACTGATGTTATTACTTCATAATGAAACAACCTAAGAAGAAGAAGTGGAAGAAGAAATAAAGATGAAAGAATTGGTAACGGTAATTACCTCTTCTTTGAAGTGCCTCTTTGAGACCTACTCTTAGGGCACTAGAATTGGTCTTTGAGGAAGACCAGAACCTCTAGGATGTTGCTAGAGAAGTGGAGAGGAGAAAATGGCAGGGGTTGGCCGAGCTTGAGTGCTCAAATTGGTGTGAGGAGGAGGGGGAGGAGGTGTCCTTTTAAAAGGGAGGAGAGGGGCACCTTAGGAATACCTCAAAATATTATTTTATATTAAAGTCAAAATCAGTTTATAATGGTTCCAAAGGGTCTTATTTAGAAGCTAAAGTGGGGATGGGTCGAAATCCTATCAACCAATAGGATTTAGACAAGTATAGGGTATTATTTTAACCTTATCAAATAGATTTAACTCTAAGTTAAGTAATTTAACTTTTACCGTGTCTTTTTGTTTTCTTTCACTATATGGTTAATAAACTTACTATAACATGCCAAACGAACCCCAAATTGTATATTATTAATAAATATATCCTTATCTAAGTCATTTGGCCGAACCTTAGATTTTTAGGAATAAAATATCAATTAATAATATAATATTTGATTTAAAAACTATTTTGTGTCAATTTTGACACTATTTGATATATTATTTTTGTGAAAGTCATAACAAAATTATATGTTCAAACCAAGTTGATTAAATCAACAATAATATATCATAGTAACCTAGAAAATTAGTGGAATTCATAAAAAGTCTTAAATTACATTTATTTTGGTATTTATATTATCAATTATGTCAATTTTTCATTAATAAGATAATTACTGCATCATCTTTGTGTCATAAATAAATTATATTATTTGATGTCTAAAAATTACAAATAAAATACCATCATGTAGGAAATCTTTTTATATTTCTAATGAATTCTTTATAGTCGAATTTATCTTATGTATAACCCCATATTAAAAATGATTTACTTATTAAACTTTGATTTTAACTATTTTAACCCTTCTTTAAATAAATTAATAATAAATGTCCTAATCTAATCCAAGTGGGCATAAATGGTCATATTTTATTCCTAAGTTTGTTATTGGTCGAATTACACTTGTCCAATAGAATTAGGACATGTGTTAGGGTAATATTAATATCATATTTACCCTTAGTTACCCTATTTACTATTAACCGTGGTAAAAAAAGTAAAAAGTTACTATTCACCAAAAATTATTTTCATCTCATTGAACCACATTTTAGTCCTTGATATTAACCGTGTCTCTCGGATTTTCGAAATTCCATTCACAGAAGCGGTAAAATTAAGTTTTATGCAAAATTCAGTTTTTAACCTACCACTTAGTGGTTTCACTATTCATCAAAAATTGAAAGTTTTCAGAATGATGCCAAAATTTCATCCTAAGCTATATTTCATATTCCGAATTCAAAAATGAAGTCTATTTTACCAAATTCATAACATAGAAATTGCATTAATTAATTTTATAATTAAATCCCACTGTTAAAACAAATTACGTGTTTTTAAGAAACAATATCTATCAAAAGATTGACACTTGTTTATGTCTAGTTTAAATGTGAAATTACATCCAATGACCAACATTGTATTAAATTGTAAAAATATATTCTAAATATACTTTAAAACCACTCAAATTAATGATTTATCACTATTAATTATTTCGATTAAAAAAGTTGTTTTTAATTATAATTTAGTAATTTTCACTATTCATCAGAATATGAAAGTTATCCGAAAAGTACCAAAATTTCACCTTAGGCAAAATTCGATACTCCAAATCCAAAAATAAAGTTCATTTTGAAAAATAAGATTTACTAGATTTCAAAAAGTGGTTATTACTATTCATAACGGCTAGTTTTAATAATATTTTTATAGCATATAGTTGTTTAGTGAAACTCGGTATTGCGTACTACACACGCTATCGAGGAAGGTCGCGATTGCGTGTAATGCAAGTCAAGTCAAGGATGTGTGTTGTGCAAGATCCTTTTGGTGTATCGTACAACACAAGACATTAATAAAATTAAAAAGAATATTTTTTTATAAAATCTTGGGCTGTTACATTCTACCCCCCTTAAAATGAATTTCGCCCTCGAAATTCGTCGGGGTTATAAATGGTTTACTATTTGAAATTTTCTTTAATATAAACCCACATCGTAAAAGGGAATACCAAAACTTGGCTTTAAAAACTAAAGTATGAAATGTAACGATTACCCAAATAAACTAATCACTGAGTTTCCACATAGGTGAAAATACGGATATGGAAGAGAAATCTAACCATCATGTTCTGATGGAGAGTGGTAGAGAACATGGCTATGGAAAAGCCAGTAATCACAAATCCATAGATTTGTGATGATATAAGGTACCATCTGATTCATCAGGTATAAGATCACTAGGACAACATTTTTGGTTTTCAAGATCATTTCCCCTAAAGTTGAAAATTTGAATTAGAATAAATACTTACTTTATTTTGGTACAATCTCACTGTTGTTCGTGCCTTGAACAATTTCCACTTCATCTCTTAAATAAATGAAGTTGAATTTGTTATTAGTGAAGTGTTAGCAGATCATGTGATAGAATGACGGGTCATTCCATCTGTCTCAAACAAAAGGTTAGCAAAAATTAAATGCATAAATCGATCTATAGTGAGATTAATCATATATGGTTCCTAAAATGGACTTATACTTCATATATCATACTGCTTAATATAATAAAACTAGTTTCTACTAAACAGGGACTTCCTGTAGGCCAGTGGTAGGCGATAAAGGCCAGTCGCACTTCGGTTGTGGGTTCGATTCCTACAGCCTTGTCCGAAGCGATGGGCTGTCGCCCGTCCTGCAGGTTGTCCCTTTTTCTAAAACTACGTTACTATAACATCCCATCAATAATATCGAAAATCTTCTATCCTTAAACAATACTAACTTATGTCCAACATAATCTAGTCTAATCTTTAGGCTTATACATAATACTGCAGTCCACTCTCATAATATAGTGACATCGATTACCAGAGATTTAATACTGTCGTTGATCCCCACATATCATAAGATATGTCTTTTTGGTCACATTCCAAACATTCAAAGTCCTTAATCGTGTATTCTCTTGAATACCTTAGTGAAAACATGAGTGCAGTTAAAAGTTAACACTTCCCACATACCAAAATCCTCAAAATTCTATATACTCAAACCATGATATCACTTAGTCCTTATATCAATCATGAGCTCATGAATACTATTAAACATTTCATTTTCTCATCTTCATTATGCGCATATCATCTTATTTCCAAAAAATATCTCAATCACTTTGAATACCACATCAATAAATATTGCAATACTCAATGATACAACATTATTTTGGAATCCCATTACATAAACACTTAATCATTCCACCACATCGTTGTCATATTCAACATTGCCAATAGTGATCGCATGTGATTTCCCTTTGTCCTTTGCCTTCAGTGGTTGCTCATGTTGATCAACACTAACCCTTGGATTAGGGCAATTATTAGCATAATGCCCCATTTCCTTGCACTTGAAGCATTGAAGTGTTGGCGGTGCGTTCTCTGCAGTGTTTGCTTTATCATTAGAAACCCTTTTTCCATTACTTCGACACTCAGCTGCTCGATGACCTTCTTTTCCACACTTAAAACATTTTCTAGTCCCTTTTAGACAATCTCCACCATGCTTCTTTCCACACTTTGTGCATAAGGAAACATTTATCTTCTTTTCACCATTATTCTGAGATTTCTCCTTGAACTCCATCTTTCGTTTCTTGTCAAAACCATGAGATGGATATGTAACACCAACTTCCATTTCTACCTTGATAGCACAACGTACAATTTCTTCATAGCTACTGAAGTCTCTTATAGCTAATGCCCTTCGAAGACTTGGTTTTAAGCCACTGAAAAATCGATCAACTTTACTTTCAGGTTGGATGATAATTCCAGAAGCATACCTTGCAAGTCTTGTAAAATTTGCTTCATAGGTACCAACAGATTCATCATCCCTTTGATTCAGTTCAAGAAACTCTTTCTCCATCTTTGTTCGAAGAATACGAGGGAAGTACTTACTGAAAAACAAGTTCTTGAACTCGTCCCATTCCATGGACTCAATTTCATCTCTTGGCCTCGTATTCTTGATAAGATTCCACCATTGATCAGCTTCACCTTCCAAACGATATACTGCTAAGATGACTTTATCATGTTCAGAACATTGAAGAACTGAAAATATCTTTTCAGTAGTACTAATCCATTGTTCAGCAACTAATGGATCAGTAGACCCACTGAAAGAAGGTGGACGTTGCCTCATGAAGGACTCAATAGAATATTGTTCCCTTCTCTGCTCATTTGGAAGTCCAGAATGATTCATAGCTTGTGTAAGTATAGCAATAAGATTTTGCACTCCATCTCCCATAACATTTGTTTGTTCAGGAGGGCAATCATTGCATTGTCCATTGCATTGATCAACACGGTTCCTTCGGGTTCCAGCCATCGTCTAAAACCCAAAAAGAATAGTGTGAGAGGCAAAAATCATGCTAGGGAAAACAACATAATAAAGGGGGAGTACCTTCAATATCTAACATCTTAGGTTAAATTCGAAGATCGTTAGCGCAATTCTAGGACTATAACCTATACGTATACTTAACCTTAGAGACATCCCTAGACATACCTTAGAAATATCTCTAGGGATCTCACTAACGTTTTCGCATCCTAGTTTCCAAAGGTTGACTAAACCTTTCCTCTGATACCAACTGTAGAGACCCGTATCTTGACGTACATTGACATTACATTACTTTTGCGGAATACTTAGTACATAACAAAAACACACACACAAGGATCGTAATAGTTTAGTGTCTTTGGAAACTCGGAACGTATTCTTCTAATCGTGGTGAAAGATCTTCAATATCTCCCATAAAGATCTTCCCTTTTTTTTACCTAAAAACCTTTCTTTATATCCTGGGGAAAAGAAAACATAAAAGGGTGAGCTCAAATGCTCAGTAAGGGTAAACAAAAGAAATATCAATCACATCATATACATAAGAACATAGCTTTTGGAAATCTTAACCTGCAAAAGAGCTCATAATATCATAACATGGGATAAATCATAGAAGTGAAAATGAAATCATAACGTAAAACATTACTCATTTTGGCATACACACATAATCATAGAGAATCATTTCTTGTTAGTCAAGACTCATTTCCAAGACTATCTTAGTGGACAAAGTCCCTTTCTGAATCGAGTAATCCTCGTTTCAGTCCTGTTTCACTGAACCGGTATAACCTACCATTCCAGCCATGTCTATCTCATGAGATATAAAATCTTTACCCAATGCATTGGAGGGAGATATAGGTCCCACCCATCTCTTAATGAATCCTTTCTTATGTGTGCCACAAAATCATAAATCATACATCATTGCATAACCCATGTAATAAAATGGGATTCTTAAACAACATGACATCATAAAACCATTCATATAAGATAAAGGAATTCATAAACATAATTTTATCACAACATAGTCAAATCGATGTAAAAATATGGATAGAAACAGAACCCTTTATTATCTTATATGGAAAATAATTTTGATAAAACACTTGAATTGAATTCTTGAGGAAAATATCCTTTCTTCTTCAAAATCAATTTCTTTTCACAAAACATCATGCAATTTTAAAAGAAAGAGATTTTATTGGAAATAGTCATGAAATATATAAGGCTTTATAAAACAGTATAAATCCGTTCGTGCCGTATAAGTTAAAAAAAAACATTCTTCGTACTTTTGTCGGAAAAGTCAAAAAGTACCTCGTATAAAAAAACGACAAAAGATTCCTTTCATATCTTTTACTAAAAACTCACCGAAGGGTAAAATTGGATTTAAACAATTGTAGGTGGATGGAAATAATATTACATATTGAAGAAACATGGATGTGGATGATAAAATACACCCCAGTAAATACTTACGAATAAACAATCTCGGATAAAAATGAGATTGTGATATTTCCCTTACCTTTGGTCCGACTTGCTTTGTAAGTGTCCGAACCTCCTGTATAATGATTTAAATCATGTTATTGACTTATTACAGAATCATATTTATTGTTATGATATCATATATGGTTCACTTATGACATTATATTACCCGTTCTTTTGTAAATTCCATGTTAAAGAAGCGTTTTGGGTAAAATCGTTTCATTTATCGTAGGTGTTTTGACTTGTTGTTCTTGACATCATTATTACTTATATCATGATTTACTCACTTCCATAATATAAAATATGATTTATATATCATATATATTCAGTATATATATATATATAACAGGTAGATAAATAAAATGAAAAACACCGTTCATGGAGACGGTAGTCCGTACGTACGCATGAACGCTGTTTTTCTTTCCTTATTGTCTTGAAATGGAAGTAAGTAGATGACATACATATGTATATATATACATAAATCCAGTAGCTTTATAATGTCATATATTTCATTATTATTTCTTATATATACATTATAATCATTCTTAAATGGTTAACATGGAGAATGAATCTCATCGCGTCGTGGAGACGGTAGTCCGTACGTACGCACGAGCGATGATATCATTTCTATAAATATTGAATTGAATTGGAGTGGATTATAAAATATATCAGAATCAATATGATGTTGTAATAACTATGTATAGTTATTCTTTACACCATTATACCCATCCATGTAAGGTGGTGGTGGAAAATAGATTACACCACGGCGTGGAGACGGTATTCCGTACGTACGCACGCGCGGTGATTTCTTTTTCCGTAGGATGGATAGATGGTGAAATAGGGTTGTTTCATACTTATAATAACATATCAGTATATGAGTGATACTGATGTTATTACTTCATAATGAAACAACCTAAGAAGAAGAAGTGGAAGAAGAAATAAAGATGAAAGAATTGGTAACGGTAATTACCTCTTCTTTGAAGTGCCTCTTTGAGACCTACTCTTAGGGCACTAGAATTGGTCTTTGAGGAAGACCAGAACCTCTAGGATGTTTCTAGGGAAGTGGAGAGGAGAAAATGTCAGGGTTTGGCCGAGATTGAGTGCTCAAATTGGTGTGAGGAGGAGGGGGAGGAGGTGTCCTTTTATAAGGGAGGAGAGGGGCACCTTAGGAATACCTCAAAATATTATTTTATATTAAAGTCAAAATCGGTTTATAATGGTTACAAAGGGTCTTATTTCGAAGCTAAAGTGGGGATGGGTCTAAATCCTATCAACCAATAGGATTTAGACAAGTATAGGGTATTATTTTAACCTTATCAATTAGATTTAACTCTAAGTTAAGTAATTTAACTTTTACCGTGTCTTTTTGTTTTCTTTCACTATATGGTTAATAAACTTACTATAACATGCCAAACGAACCCCAAATTGTATATTATTAATAAATATATCCTTATCTAAGTCATTTGGCCGAACCTTATATTTTTAGGAATAAAATATCAATTAATAATATAATATTTGATTTAAAAACTATTTTGTGTCAATTTTGACACTATTTGATATATTATTTTTGTGAAAGTCATAACAGAATTATATGTTCGAACCAAGTTGATTAAATCAACACTAATATATCATAGTAACCTAGAAAATTAGTTGAATTCATAAAAAGTCTTAAATTACAATTATTTTGGTATTTATATTATCAATTATGTCAATTTTTCATTAATAAGATAATTACTGCATCATCTTTGTGTCATAAATAAATTATATTATTTGATGTCTAAAAATTACAAATAAAATACCATCATGTAGGAAATCTTTTTATCTTTCTAATGAATATTTATAGTCGAATTTATCTTATGTATAACCCCATATTAAAAATGATTTACTTATTAAACTTTGATTTTAACTATTTTAACCCTTCTTTAAATAAATTAATAATAAATGTCCTAATCTAATACAAGTGGGCATAAATGGTCATATTTTATTCCTAAGTTTGTTATTGGTAGAATTACACTTGTCCAATAGAATTAGGACATGTGTTAGGGTAATATTAATATCATATTTACCCTTA
Source organism: Viscum album (assembly GCA_963277665.1). NCBI lineage: Eukaryota > Viridiplantae > Streptophyta > Magnoliopsida > Santalales > Viscaceae > Viscum > Viscum album. The sequence continues at coordinate 507,433,255 of OY728142.1, read as the reverse complement.
GTTACCCTATTTACTATTAACCGTGGTAAAAAAAGTAAAAAGTTACTATTCACCAAAAATTATTTTCATCTCATTGAACCACATTTTAGTCCTTGATATTAACCGTGTCTCTCGGATTTTCGAAATTCCATTCACAGAAGCGGTAAAATTAAGTTTTATGCAAAATTCAGTTTTTAACCTACCACTTAGTGGTTTCACTATTCATCAAAAATTGAAAGTTTTCAGAAAGATGCCAAAATTTCATCCTAAGCTATATTTCATATTCCGAATTCAAAAATGAAGTCTATTTTACCAAATTCATAACATAGAAATTGCATTAATTAATTTTATAATTAAATCCCACTGTTAAAACAAATAACGTGTTTTTAAGAAACAATATCTATCAAAAGATTGACACTTGTTTATGTCTAGTTTAAATGTGAAATTACATCCAATGACCAACATTGTATTAAATTGTAAAAATATATTCTAAATATACTTTAAAACCACTCAAATTAATGATTTATCACTATTAATTATTTCGATTAAAAAAGTTGTTTTTAATTATAATTTAGTAATTTTCACTATTCATCAGAATATGAAAGTTATCCGAAAAGTACCAAAATTTCACCTTAGGCTAAATTCGATACTCCAAATCCAAAAATAAAGTTCATTTTGAAAAATAAGATTTACTGGATTTCAAAAAGTGGTTATTACTATTCATAACGGCTAGTTTTAATAATATTTTTATAGCATATCGTTGTTTAGTGAAACTCGGTATTGCGTACTACACACGCTATCGAGGAAGGTCGCGATTGCATGTAATGCAAGTCAAGTCAAGGATGTGTGTTGTGCAAGCTCCTTTTGGTGTAGCGTACAACACAAGACATTAATAAAATTAAAAAGAATATTTTTTTATAAAATCTTGGGCTGTTACAATGAAAAACCGAAATCTTTCAATTCAATAAGCACATCAGTTCTAGACATACACTGAAGTGAATTTTAAGTCTCCATGGTATTGTCAAATCTTCTATGATTATTCCTATATGGATGGTTTATTGGGAAGAATCATTTATGTCCCATAAAACTAAAACTAAAATGATATTTTAGTATTATAGATCATTTATTCTTCATATAAATATGATATGATAGTTTTCATTTTGTTCTCCATCAACACATCATTGCATAAGCAGGAAAATCATTGATCATCCACATAAGCGCAACACGCATATGAAATATATCTTTCAAACATGTATCATATGTGAATAAACCAACATTCCAAATATGTTTCAACTATTTTATTAAAGTTTTTATGTATACATCTATATAATTATTTGTATTATAAGGTCTAGATATGAGTACTATCATGAATGTGAACGGTTTTTTAAACACATCCATGAAAGAAGATTATAAATGTGTATGAAAAATGGCTGTGTGCTATGAAAAGTAAGAATCCAACGAAACATATTAAAACCATCACATGAATGACCCAACATCACATTATTCACATCATCTTAAAAATTAGGATATCGAGCATCAAATGTTTGACATGAAAATCCATATGCAGGGTGAAGCTACTCATCATTATTCTTCTTTATCTCATTATTACACCATAATATTTTTGTTGACATTTCATCATACATGAAAATATTATGGAGTCTAGGGATCAATGGAAAGTTTCAAATTACTTTTTATGGAACACTAGATGGTGTTATATTAGTATTTGGCTTCTATCAGGATGTGTCACATTTTATACAATCGTTTCATTTAGTAGTTTCCTCCCAGAATAAGATGAAATATTTCTAACAAGCATGATGTTTTTGAAAATCGAAGTTCCTCAACTAACTTCCATGCCATATAATGGTTCTAGGGAATATCTAAATCATCTAGAATCAAGTACTTAAAAATGTAATAATTTAATTGATGGTTCCCATATATTTTTTTCCCTTGAATAGTTAGATTAAAAATTCTAGATTCTTTATTTTACCACATTCTAGATATGCTGGAGCCATGGAAACCCCATTCAATTTTTTCACCCTTTCAACATCATCATTTTCATTACATACATCATGTGTACTCATATCACCATCTTCTTGGGTTTAAATCCTTTCCTTATCATGATGAAAAATAAATAGAAACTGATCATCTAACAAATTATCTAATCCAGTCCTCTCATTTGGATAATGAGCAATTTGAGATTGCATTTTCTCACTATTATGATACTACACATCGTATTTTTTTAAAATCATATTTGGTTATATGGTTTCTAACTTCTTCATGGATAAACCAAGGTCTTCCAATACAATTATAACATGGGCAGTGTATGTGACCACTATTTGAATCATTGTCAAATGAAAAATCTAAAAACCTATCTAACTTATTTAGAAAATATCTTGAGATTTGATTGGTTTCATAAATCCAACTTCTATCAAATCTCCGAAAAAATTTATATGTCATTTCATAAAAGAAATTAAATAATATTGAAGTTTAATCAAAAATATATTTAAGGAAATGAGAACTCTTCACTTTATATGAAACCGTAAATGACACAATAGTCTATATGAGAATCATAAAATAAAATACAAAAATTCTATATATATAAAAAATAATATAAATAGAAAACCATGATATTTAATTAAATTATATCAATGTGTAATAAATATACATGATACTACAAAAAATTGTTTTTATAATTACTATTTTTATATTTTCTCTTATTCTATTCATATTTTAACTAATGTTATACTTACTAAATAAATTCGTGTATAAAATATTACATCTTCTAGGTAACCATATTATATTTGATTCAGTTCAGTTTTGTTCAGTTGTTTTTATTTATGATTAGTATATTTTTGGTTGATTTAGTTTGGTTGGGTTTGTTTTCTTATTTGGACTGGGTTGAAGCATGCCTATTTGGGTTTTATTAAAAATTGTTCAAGTTAGTTCATATTTTATCATTATTATAGAATTTCTTTTAGTTAGGTTCAATTTATGTCACTTTTTTTTATTTTAGTTCAGTTTGATGTAGTTTAGTGTAGTTTGGGTCTACAAACATCTACTTGGGTCAGATCAAGTCATTTTAATAAAATTCAGTTGGTTTGGTCAAGTCAGGTCAGTTATGATATAGATAATATTTGTTAGTTGGATTATGTTTTAGTGTGTAAAGGGTCAATTGGTTTGGTTCATTTATTCTAAATCTTAGTTAGTTCATTTTGGTACAATTGAGTTTTCTTAGTGTATAATTAATTCATTTTAATTTATTTTATTTAGTGGGTCATCATAATAAGGAATAAATAGGGTGATTATGTGAAACTTAGTGGATGTGATGGAAAATCATTGTATAAAGAATGAACTCTCTACGATATTTATGAGAAAATAGTTGGGATTAAGTATAAATTTATAGAGATAATTGTATGGAATAATTAATGATATGTCTAATAAATGGTGACACTCAAGTAAAGATATCTGTTTATTGTATGGAAAAAAATTTGTAGTATTGGTGGTAAATGATTTCATAGTAGGACATTTTGATGGTAAAAATCTTATCACAATAAGGTATATATGTTAAATAGTTTATATCCCATTGAAGATGATATTTTTTATAGGGTGTGTTTTTTTAAGTTAATTACCTGGGAAAAAGTCATTTTTTGTTAATTAACATTTATCATTTTTTTATTCTATTGATTATTAATGAATTTCATGGTACTTGTATGGTTTTATATATGCTGCTATTTGAGATAGAATTATTCTATAGATGAGAATTCTTATAATCTAGGCTATCCTATTGTAAAGACCCATAAATTTCAAGTAAATTTTTTTCTTAATTTTCTTTGGAATTTTACAAGAATGCAGTTTCTGACAGAACCTGATTCCGAGGCCTGGTGTGCCCGGAATCATTTTTTGAAGTTTGTCTTGGGTACGTTCAGTGAACGAACGAGTGGGTTTTTCTAACTTTTGAACTGGTGCCCAGAATCGAATTCCGAGGGCACTGATGGAATCGCAACGCCGGTATTTTCTTAGAAACGCCTCTTCCGAAGTTGCGTTTGCTCGGGTGTGGTTTTTAAATTTTTGGGGTTAAGTTAAGAAATAAAATAAAGTGTGCGACAACTTTATTTTTATTTCACTTAAAGCCACTTGAAAGCCACTTAAAGCAGCTTAAGCTGAGTTGAAGTGGATATGGTTCAAATCAAAATATCCTACCCTCTTGGTAGGATATTTGTGAGGTGGGGCCCGCATGAGCCCCACCGTTTCTTTTCTGCTAAGTAACGCACCCGCGAAAACCCTTTTTAAATAAGGCCAAACGACGCGTTTTCATAAAATAAGACCAACGATTGTCTTCTTGAGGATTACTCGTTGAGAGGATATGGAGAAGACTCCAAGGCTTGAGATCTTCATCCTCTTTCGCGAAGAACACGGAGAACGCGAAGAACGCTAAGAACACCGAGCCCTCGAAGATCGACGATGCGACGACGTACCGTGACGCCGACGATTCTTCTTCCGCGACGTTCTTCTACGACGTTCCTCCTTCCGCGACGATGCGACACCCTTCCGCGACACGACGATCACCTCCTACCGCGACGTTCAATTCTGCGACGAACTCGCATCCGACGGCGACGGCGAGGTAGGGATTTTATTTGAAATAATATTTTATTCCCACAGTTTTTTCCTTCTAAAACAATGATCTCGAGATCAAAGTTCAATTTTAATTTATTAAAATTGTTTCTTGTTATGTTTTCATGTGTTGATCATTATTTCCCCGATTGTTATCACCTAACACGGAGGGTGCGAGCCAAACAAACACGGTCCGAAAACCCCCCACAGTTCTTCGTTGAAGTGCGGAACGACGGGCGACGACAAAACGGGTCTCAGAGATGATTTGTTGTTTTCGCAGTGAAGAACGGGACCCGGGAGGAGCTACGGTGCAGACGAAAATAGAATCGGACCACCGGAGCAACTCCGATGGACCGAGGACTCCACCGGCGGCACGGGTCGCCGGCGCGGCGGCGGGAGGTGGTTCCGCGGCCGCGCGGAACCGAAGGCAGTGACGCGGCAGCCCGACCGCGTCCGGTGACACCGAGCGGCCCCATGCAGGGCCGCGGCTTCATTTCACGCGGGGGCAACACGCCCCCCGCGGCTTCCTTTGCTCGGCCGCTCGGCCGAGCCGAGCCGAGCCGAGCCGACCCGCTGGCCGGGTCATGACCAGTCCGGGACGGGCCACCCTGGCTGGGCCGGGTTGACCCGGTTCAGGCCGACCCAGGGGGGTTGGGCCGGGTCGGTCCGGGCCCAGACCCCCCGTTCCTGGACATTTTCGGTATTTTGCTCATAACTTGAGCTACAAGCCTCCGAACGATGCACTTTCAGCAGCGATGAGATCCTTGGATCGAGACGGTCGTTTTGGTATATCACACTCAAGGTTTCGGAATACTTTGGGTTCGGCCGGGTTGGTTCGTACACGAAACCAACCGGGCGCTCGGAGCGGAAACGCTCATATCTTGAGCTTCGGACGTCTGATTGACGTACCGTCGACTTTGTTGAATTCCTCTAAGTGAGACAGATCTTTTGGCTTACTCCTACCGAGGTTTTAACTCAGGTGGGGTACGGTCGGGTTGGTTTTGCCTTAAAAACCAATCGGGCCCCTGGAACGAAAAAGCCAATAACTCTAAGACCGTGCATCCGATTGATGCGCCGTCTGCGACGTTGAGTTCCTGTTGATGATACGGAACTTTTGGATACATAAACTCTGGACTATGTGTCAGTTGATGTATCAGCCTCTCGGCTCATGGAGCAGACCCTCCCGAACGAGATTGCTGTGTGCAGGAACCCTAGAGCTGGCTGCGACTGCTACTGTGACGACGGCGACTGTGCAGAGATCCTCAGTGGATTCGACGACGACGACTACAGCACTCAGTGATCCTTTGTGGGTCAGTGCTACCGATCCTGTGTGGGTCTGATCCTGTGTGGGTCAGCGCTCAACGGTCTTGTGTGGGCCAGCGCCTACAGATCCTATGTGGGTCTGATCCTGTGTGGGTCTTTGCAGGGGTTAATTACCTATCGATCCTGTGTGGGTCCGATCCTGTGCGGGTCATTGCGGGGGTTAGTTACCTATCGATCCTTTGTGGGTCAGATCTTTTGTTGGTTATTGCGGGGGTTAGTTACCTATCGATCCTTTGTGGGTCAGATCCTTTGTGGGTCATTGCAGGGGTTAGTACCTATCGATCCTTTGTGGGTCCGACGACTTAGATGAATCAGTGGCAATATCTGGTCATCTTTATCATCATTCAAAGAAGTATACCTGTGTGAGCTGAATCTTGTTTTTCTTTCATTTTGGTTTGTGTTGTGCTATCGTGTGTGGATTTACGTTTTTCTTCATGTGTGTACTGGGTTGTACTTGAGCTCGGATGTGGAGCCGAGCAAGAATTGATAACTTAGGTATATGTATGGGCATATACCTAAGCCATGTCGGATTTTACTTCGTGATTGTATCTTTCCTTTGTGGTTTATCCTTTGTGGATTCTGGGAGACCTTCAGGGGTCTCGGGGTCCTTACTGAGTAGCTTATACTCACCCCTGCACGGGCTATGCCCGCACTACGTTTTGTTGGTTGCAGACAACGAACAACACTGATCGTGGTCGAGGTTGGCGGAGCAGGACGGTACCTGGAGGTGGACCACTTGGCGGGGTGTACTCGGAGCGGACGGCTAGATCGAGGAGATGTGGAGGCTATACGTACCCACCCTTCACGTGGGGATTCCAGAGGACGGCTCGATGCTGTGGCTTTTCTTTCAGTTGCTGTTTTTCCACTTTTAGTTGTACTTTACAGTTGGGCTTGTATTTCCGTACCCCTTTACTTTTCCGTACTTACTATTGTACCAGTTTTTACTTAGTGTTTACTTTTTCCGCTTTCTTACTCTGTGGTGCTTGTTTACTTTACAAAGAAAATGATTTCCCTTTACCGGGATTTATGCCTTGGTGCTAGTCACCAGACCCTGGCCTATGGAAGGCGGGCTTGGGGTAGTCACGACACGGGCCCCGAGGACGGGTCGTGACAAATTGGTATCAGAGGAGTTTGGTTCAACAGCGGACTCTAATCTTTTCTATGTGAAGCAATAGTGTTTAGCGTATTGGGTGTGGTTATTAGTCTAGGGAGTCCAGTTTTGGTGCGGCGGCCGACGTATCCGTACACCAGGACCCTGACTTCTGATTTCTGACTTAATGCACGAAAACATTGATTGCATGAGTGTTACACGTTTTCTTTGTGATTACTTTATGTCAGCTCACTAGGTATACTGTTCTGACTGTGGCGCACCTGTTTCTTTTCAGGATGGCCCCATGATGACAGCCAGCTAGGGTTCCGAGAGTTGTACGTGATGACAGCCCGCCGAGCGACGAGGCCTCGGTACAGGGCCCTTTGACAGCAGAGGCACCGGCAATACCTTTACCCGCCGAGCCACCGATGCTTCCAGCCCCAGCCGCTGACGATGCACGTCGCCTCAGTGTACTTCATGAGTTCCAGAGCCAGCGACCACCCAGGTTCTGTGGGGAGACGGACCCCCAGGTAGCCGAGTACTGGCTGGAGGCAGTGGTGCGAGTTTTCCAGTAAGTGAGGACACAAGCAGAACTCATGGTGATACTCGCAGCGAGCCTACTGCAGGCATCAGCGGGCCGATGGTGGAGCTTGATGCTCCAGGTGCACGATGAGGCATCTCTTCTCTGGATGGACTTTGAGAGTCTCTTCTGCTTAGAGTTTTTCCCAACCACCCTCCGTGCGGTGCGCATCCAGGAGCTTCTTCAGCTGCGGTAGGGCAGCTTGACAGTCGCCCAGTACTCGGCGAGATTTACCGATCTCTCACGTTACTCTACAGACATGGTACGGGACCCATTCTTCCAGGGCTGGACCTTTGAGTAGGGGTTGATACATGAGATCAGGGAATCGCTGATCTCCCTCAGCATTCCGACTCAGGCAGGAGTACTGGAGCGAGCCCTTTTGATCAAGAGCTTTCTTACTGAGACTTCTCCAGCGGCGAGACCTACCGTGGGGCGGCACGTAGCAGAGTCTTCCGTAGTAGGCAGTCGACGGATGACTCAGGGGTCCAGGCAGACCAGACCCTCACGTAGACGGCCTCAGGACACTGGCTCAGTAGTGCGGGGCACACAGCGTGGAGCCAGTCTTTCGAGACGCAGGCAGTGATACACATCCGGCGGGCAGGGCCACATGGCTCGTGACTGCCCGACCCACAGTGCCAAGGAGCAGCAGACGGTTGAGGGGCCACCCATGCAGAGGTAGAGGGTCGACCGTGGCGGTCTGAAGGGAGGAGGCGGATGAGGCAGAGGAGCTGACCGAGCAGCAGGTGGTGGGCGACGCTTTGAGGCTCTATCACCACCACCACCACTAGGAGGTCCACCCCGACCACAGGGAGCTGGCGGGCAGAGACAGGCACAGCTCCAGGCAGCGGAGGCCTACGACCACGGCACGCCCGAGGTGATTCGAGGTACGATCTGTGTCTATTCGACCCTGTCTGCAGTTCTTATAGACACAGGAGTGAGTCACTCTTTCATAGCCGCTGCCCTTGTTCGGAGCACGGAGATTATGACAGAGCCGTTGGCTCGATCCTTACGGCTAGAGACTCTTACGGGAGCAGACTCGGCAATTACGCACTAGTGCCGGCAGTGTGAGCTTACTCTAGGAGGCCAGAGCTTCGACTGGTATCTTCTTGTAGTGGCGTCGAGGCCTTACGACATCATCTTGGGCATGGATTTGTTATCTACAGTCCATGCGCATATTGACTGTATTAGGAGCAAGGTGCGATGTGTACGCACCGACGGGAGGAGGTTCACCTTCACCGGCGAGAAGGGAGCCTTCGCAACACAGGATGGACTTCCGTAGAGGAGAGGACAACCCATCAATCATCAGTTGGCTAGCCTCATCCTAGGAACAGTTGACGTGCAGAGTCCTAGTTTTCCTGCAGTGGTGGATCAGTACGCGGACGTCTTTCCCGACGACGTCCCAGGGCTACCTCCTCGCAGAGAGGTAGACTTTCATATTGACCTATACCCCGAGACAACCCCGATATTGACTCTAGCGTATCAGATGGCCCCCACTGAGCTTTGAGAGCTACATGTATAGTTAGAGGACTTGTAGGGCAAGGGATTCATCCGACCCAGTGTTTCACCCTAGGCTTCACCGATATTGTTCACCAAGAAGGCGGACGGGAGTTTGCGACTTTGTGTCGACTATCGTCGCCTGAACCAGGTGACAGTGAGGAACAAGTATCCGCTACCGAGGATTGATGACCTCTTAGATCAACTCAAGGGAGCACGATGGTTCTCAAAGATAGACCTCAGGTCAGGCTATCATCAGCTCAGAGTTCGGGATGAGGACGTGCAGAAGACAGCCTTCAGATGTCGGTATAGCCACTATGAGTTCTTGGTTATGCCATTCGGAATAACCAATGATCCAGCAGTGTTCATGGGCCTCATGAACAGGATCTTTCAGCCATACCTCAATCGATTTGTCATAGTCTTCATCGACAACATTTTGATATAATCGACGACTGAGGAGGAGCACGCCTACCACTTGCGGGTTGTACTAGACACACTTCGAGAGCACCAGCTTTATGGAAAGCTCTCTAAGTGTCAGTTCTGGATATACAAGGTCCACTTCCTGGGGCACGTCATCTCTAAGGCGGGAGTTGTAGTGGATCCTACGAAGATCGAGGCTGTGCTAGCTTGGGAGCCACCCAAGAGTGTGACTAAGGTGCGGAGTTTCTTGGGACTAGCTGGATACTATCGGAGATTTGTTCCAGACTTCTCCAGAGTTGCGACACCACTCTCAGCTTTGACGAAGAAGGGGAAACCCTTTGTGTGGCCAGACAGATGTCAGCAGAGCTTCCAGGAGATGAGACAGAGATTGACCAACGCACCTATCTTGAGGTTTCCTGAGGAGGGAGTAGGGTACGTAGTCTACTGCAATGCATCAGGGATCGGACTCGGATGTGTCCTAATGCAGGAGCGGGCAGTTATCCCTTATGGATCACGTCAGTTGAGGCCGCATGAGCAGAACTACGCTACCCATGTTCTGGAGTTAGCAGCAGTGGTCTTCACCCTGAAGGCATGGCGACACTACCTGATGGGAGAGCGCTTTACAGTCTTTTCTGACCACCAGAGTCTCAGGTACATCTTCTCACAGAAGGACATGAACCTGAGACAGTGGCGATGGCTCGAGTTCCTCCAGGACTATGACTTTGAGATAGTCTATACTCCTGGGAAGGGGAACGTGGTAGCCGATGCTCTCAGTAGGAGGACGAGCATGTAGCTACTTGAGGAGACGACAGAGCAGCTAGCCTCTTTGCAGATATCCTTCGTGGATAGAGATGGAGAAGCCTTCCTTCAGTCTCTCACAGTCACCCTCCACTACTGTAGTGGGTCAGAGAGGCACAGCGTGGGGACGCTGACTGTGAGAGGCGGCGTGCACAGATATCCTCAGGACACGCACTTGATGGCTTCTCCTTTGGAGAAGAGCACGACATCTTTTTTAGAGGATGTAACTTGGTACCAGTTGCTTTACAAGAGGAGGTGCTACGAGAGTTTCATACTTCTCCTTTGGCGGTACATCCTGGAGTGGCGAAGATATACCAGGATCTCAGACGACATCACTGGTGGCCAGGCATGAAGAATGTTGTGGCAGAGTTCATTTCTCGATGCCTCACCTGCCAGCAGGTGAAGGCAGAGCATCAGGTACCAGAAGGCTTGGTACAACCCTTAGAGGTCCTGGAGTGGAAGTGGGACGGGATATCTATGGACTTCGTGACTGGACTTCCACGCACTTCCAGAGGTCACGACTCTATTTGGGTGATTGTCGACTGACTCACTAAGTCATCTCACTTATTACCCATCGGAGAGTAGGGCTCAGTGGAGAGCTTGGGGTGTCTCTACGTTTAGGAGATTGTAATCGAGATGCTCGCTTTACTTCCCGGATTTGGAAGGGGTTGCAGGAGGTGTTCGGGACACAGCTATGTCTGAGCACCGCCTTTCACCCTTAGATGGATTGTCAGATGGAGAGGACCATTCAGACTCCTGAGGACATGCTCCGCGCATGTGTCCTCGACTATGGTCATAGCTGGGAGGACCACTTACCCTTGGTGGAGTTCGCGTACAACAACATCTACCACTCTACCATCGGTATGGAACCATACGAGGTGTTGTATGGAATACCTTGAAGATCTCCTTTGTGCTGGACAGACCCCGGGGAGTCAACAATTATGGGACCAGAGATGGTCCGGGACATGACAGAGAAGGTCCAGGTCATCCAGGAGTGTATGAGGACAGATCAGAGCCGACAGAAGTCTTATGATGACAGGAGGCGGAGGCCACTAGAGTTCGAGGATGGCGACCACGTCTTCTTGTGTGTCTCACCTCGACGTGGATTACAGAGATTTGGCCGAGGTGGCAAGTTTTATCCACGCTTCATCGGACCATTCTAGGTCCTCAGTAGGATTAGTGAGGTGGCTTATCGCTTGGATCTACCACCTCAGTTTCACCAGGTTCACGACGTCTTCCACGTATCCCAGCTGAGGAGATACGTGCACGACCCGACGCACATCATTGACCATGGGGAGCTAGGCGTGGATGATGGAGCGACTTTTGCAGAGGTCCCAGTGGAGATCGAGGATCGAAAGGAGAGGGTCCTACGTGGATGATTGATTACTCTTGTGCGTATCAGATGGCAGCACGGGAACCTCCAAGAGAGCACTTGGGAGCGGGAGGCTCAGATGCGTGCTCAGTACCCACATTTGTTTCCCTAGTTTATGATGTATCTTTACGGGGACGTAAAGCCCTGAGGTGGGAGTGATGTAAAGACCCATAAATTTCAAAGAAATTCTTTTCTTAATTTTCTTTGGAATTTTACAAGAACGCAGTTTCTAACGGCACCTGATTCCGAGGCCCGGTGTGCCCGGAATCATTTTCCGAAGTTTGGCTCGGGTACGTTCAGTGAACTAACGAGCGGGTTTTTCAAACTTTTGAACCGGTGCCCGGAATCGAATTCTGAGGGCACCGATGGAATCACAGCACCAATATTTGCTTATAAACGCCTCTTCCGGAGTTGCGTTTTCTCGGGTGTGGTTTTTAAATTTTTGGGGTTAAGTTAAGAAATAAAATAAAGTGTGCGACAACTTTATTTTTATTTCACTTAAAGCCACTTGAAAGACACTTAAAGCTCCTTAAGCTGAGTTGAAGCAGATAGGGTGCAAATCAAAATATCCTACCCTCTTGGTAGGATATTTGTGAGGTGGATCCCGCACGAGCCTCACCGTTTCTTTTCCGCTAAGTAACACACCCGCGAAAACCCTTTTTAAATAAGGTCAACCGATGCGTTTTCTTAAATTCTAAACGCCCCTATTAATTGGGCAGTTAAGTCATACCATTAATTCATCAAATTAATGATTCGTTACTTAACTTAGAATTTTCGTTTGTTGGCATGTAATAAAATAAGACCAACGCTTGTCTCCTTGAGGATTACTCGTTGAGAGGATTTGGAGAAGACTCCAAGGCTTGAGATCTTCATCCTCCTTCGCAAAGAACGCGAAGAACGCGAAGAACGCGAAGAACGCAAAGAACGTGAAGAACGCCGAGCCCTCGATGATCGACGACGCGATGCCATATTGCGACGCTGATGATTCTTCTTCTGCGACGTTCTTATACAACGTTCCTCCTCCCGCGACGACGCGATGCCCTTCCGCGACGCGACGATCACCTCCTACCGCGATGGTCAATTCCGCGATGAACTCGCTTCCGACGGCGACAGCGAGGTAGGGATTTTATTTGAAATAATATTTTATTCCCGTAGTTGTTTCCTTCTAAAACAAAGAGCCTGGGATCAAAGTGAAATTTTAATTTATTAAAATTGTTTCTTGTTATGTTTTCATGTATTGATCATTATTTCCCCGATTGTTATCACCTAACGCGGAGGGTGTGGGCCAAACAAACACAGCCCGACAACCCTCCGCAGTTCTTCGTTGATGTGCGGAATAGTGGGCGACGAAAAAACGGGTCGCAGAGATGATTTGTTGTTTTTTCAGTGAAGAACGAGACCCGAGAGGAGCTACAGCGCAGACGGAAATGGAATCGGACAACCGGAGCAACTCCAGTGGTCCGCGGACTCCACTGGCGGCGCGGGTCACCGACGGTGCCCCAGCGCGCCACCGGACGGAGCGGCCGCGGCTGAAGCCGCGGCGGTGGGAGGTAGTTCCACGGCCGCGTGGCACCGAAGGCAGGGACGCGGTGGCCTGGCCGTGTTCGGTGACACCGAGCGGCCCCACGCGGGGCCGCAGTTTCGTTTCACGCGGGGGCAACATGCCCCCCGCGGCTTCCTTTGCTCGACCGCTCGGCCGAGCCAAGCCGAGCCAACCCGACCCGCCAGCCGGGTCGCGCCCAACCAGGTCGGACCCGGACCCGGGTTGGGTTGACCTGGTTCGGGCCGACCCAGGGGGGGTTGGGTCGGGTCGGTCCGGGCCCAGACCCCCCGTTCCTGGACCTTTTCGGTCTTTTTCTCATAACTTGAGCTACGTGCATCTGAACGATGCACCGTCAGCGGCGATGCGATCCTTTGATCGAGACGGTCGTTTCGGTATATCACACTCAAGGTTTCAGAATACTTTGGGTTTGGCCGGGTTGGTTCGTACACGAAACCAACCGGGCGCTCGGAGCGGAAACACTCATATCTTGAGCTTCGGACGTCCGATTGACATGCCGTCGACTTTGTTGAATTCTTCTAAGTGAGATGGATCTTTTGGCTTACTCTTCCTGAGGTTTGGATGCAGGTGGAGTACGGTCGGGTTGGTTTTTCCTTAAAAACCAATCGGGCCCCTGGAACGAAAAATTCAATAACTCTCAGACCGGGCTTCCGATTGACACACCGTTTGCGACGTTGAGTTCCTGTTGACGATACAGAACTTTTGGATACATCAACTCTGGACTATGTGTCAGTTGATGTATCAGCCTCTGGGCTCGTGGAGTAGACCCTCCCGAACGAGCTTGCTGTGTGCGGGAACCCTAGAGCTGGCTGCGACTGCTACTGTGACGACGACGACTGTGCAGAGATCCTATGTGGATTCGACAAAGACGACTACAACACTCAGCGATCCTTTGTGGGTCAGTGCTACCGATCCTGTGTGGGTCCGATCCTGTGTGGGTCAGCGATCAGCGGTCCTGTGTGGGCCAGCACCTACAGATCCTGTCTGGGTCTGATCCTGTGTGGGTCTTTGCGGGGGTTAGTTACCTATCGATCCTGTGTGGGTCCGATCCTGTGTGGGTCATTGCGGGGGTTAGTTACCTATCGATCCTTTGTGGGTCAGATCCTTTGTGGGTCATTGCGGGGGTTAGTTACCTATCGATCCTTTTTGGGTCAGATCCTTTGTGGGTCATTGCGGGGGTTAGTACCTATCGATCCTTGTGGGTCCGACGGCTTAGATGAATCAGTGGAAATCTCTGGTCATCTTTATCGTCATTCAAAGAATTATACCTGTGTGAGCTGAATCCTGTTTTTCTTTCCTTGTGGATTGTGTTGTGCTATCTTATGTGGATTTACATTTTGCTTCCTGTGTGGACTGGGTTGTACTTGAGATCGGATGTGGAGCCGAGCAAGAATTGATGACTTAGGTATATGTATGGGCATATTCCTAAGCCGTGTCGGATGTTACTTCGTGATTGTATCATTCCTTTGTGGTTTATCCTTTGTGGATTTTGGGAGACCTTCGGGGGTCTCAGGGTCCTTACTGAGTAGCTTATACTCACCTCTGCACGGGCTATGCCCGCACTATGTTGTGTTGGTTGCAGACGACGGACAACGCTGATCGTGGTCGAGGTTGGCGGAGCAGGACGGTACCTGGAGGTGGACCACTGGGTGGGGTGTACTCGGAGCGGACGACTGGACCGAGGAGCTGTGGAGGCTATCTGTACCCACCCTTTAGGTGGGGCTTCCAGAGGACGGCTGGACGCTGTGGCTTTTCTTTTAGTTGTTGTTTTTCCCCTTTCAGTTGTATTTTACAGTTGGGCTTGTATTTCCGGCCCCCTTTACTTTTCCGCACTTACTGTTGTACCGGTTTTTAATTAGTGTTTACTTTTTCCACTTGCTTACTCTGTGGTGCTTGTTTACTTTACAAAGGCAATTCCGTCCCTTTACCGGGATTTTCGCCTTGGTGCTAGTCGCCAGCCCCTGGCCTATGGAATGCGGGCTTGGGGTAGTCACAGCACGGGCTCCGAGGACGAGTCGTGACACCTATAAGATATGATAGGATTTCCCTTGAATGGATAGTCAATGACTATTAAGGCTTATCCAATAATGTGATTGGGATTTCCATATTTTTATAAACTCTAATAGTTAATCCTATTAAAGGAATTTCCCTATTAATACATCCTCCAACATTTGAGTCTTGTATAATACACAATATAATACCCCTTACAATGAATTTTTATAATAGTGAAGGATTATTTAACATGCTAACTTGATTTAACCTATTGATATTATATTATATTTTTTATCAAAAAGGGTAATTTTATTTTAAATTATAAGAATATAAAATAATTTTCCATCACATACTCAAGTTATATTTAATTTTTAAATATTTAATAAAGTATTTTTGATGCTATTTTATATGAGTTTGAGGTGTATACTATCTCTAATGGTCCTGGAATTGAGATAAAAAACCATATTGGTTGATGATATCCTTATATCCTATCTATGAAACATCCCCTATTAGCAATATATTTTTTCTCAATCATTTTACAATAAAACCCAAAATTCAATAACATGTATGAAAAATAATATTATCAATATTTATCATGCATTATAGAGCCATACATATTAAATCTTTATTAAAATAATCATATAGAATGTATAAATAATTAAATACACTTTCAATCATTATATAAATATCATAAATATATTTCTTCCTTAAGTTCTACAAATATTTTTTTGTGTTGCTATAACCTCATCTCCATAACACTGATGTATGCCGATAAGTCTTCACATGCATCTTTTGTGAAAAGAATTGGTCACCGCATCCTGCTACATGGTCTGAATCTATACCAACCTATAGTTGTGATGACATCGAAATCAAACCATAAATATCTCATAACACCCTGGATTCCTCAATCTCTTTTCTAACATACTCACTAGATATTTTATAAATAATTAGAATATATGTCCATACTATCCATAATAGTCGATTATATGTGATAGTGAAAACTAGAAACTCACTACACCAACTTACCCAAAAAAACCCTGACGAATTCAATAGTATAGTTCAATCTATTCTCACAAACTCTAGAAAGAAACCTCATCCTTAGATGATTTGAAGTATTTGGAACATTTTAATTTCATATTCAAGAATAATAAAATGAAAACCTTAACGGAAGAGAGATTTTATCAGATAGGGAATGAAACTAAATGCCATTAATAAAAAATCAAAACAAATATAAGTAGAATATATAACTCATTTTGAACTCACCAATTTGAAGTGGAAGAAACCAAATGACTTAAACCAAGGATAAATCATCAACTGAGAAGAAGAGCACTCGGTTGGAAAAAATGTGGATCAATTCAGCAATGAGGAGGGCTAGCTGAGTGGTGATATTTAAGGAAATTTGTCCCAATGGTTTTTAAAACCATTGGGATAGAGTTATATAAAATGACCTATCTCAATGGTTTTTTAAAACTATTCGGACAACCTTATATAAAAAAGAATATCCCAATATTTTATAATAATCGTTGAGATATGCCCCCTTATACCAATGGTTTTTTAATACCATTGATATAGTGACGTTGGCATAGAATCCCATTATAGTAGTGTAAAAAACTTCCCCTAGTTAAGTTTTCTTAGAACAATAGCTTTCACTCAAGCATTCAAATGGATCCTTATAAAGCCTTATATGGAATGAAATTTATATCTCTAATGTGATGGAATGAAGTTAGTGAAAGAAAACTATTGGGACCCGAGATAGAAGAATAAATGATCGAGAAGGTTAGATATATTTAGCATCATATCAAGGAATCTTAGAGTCAGTATAGAATATATGCTAATAATCATCAATGAAATATAGAATTTGAAGTTGGTTACATGGTGATTCTAAGAATTTCTCCATGGAATAAGGTAACGAGATTTGGGAAGAAAGGGAAACTAAGCCCTAGATATATTATTACCTTTGAAATTATTGACTGTATTAGGATGATTTCTTATCACTTGGAACTTAAACCAAAACCCTATAAAGTCCACGATATGTTACATGTATCTCTATTGAATAATTTCATACTTGACCCCTCACATGTACTGAATTTAGTGGTTATATTGCTGGAGTAGGATCTTTCTTATGAGCAACAACCAGTTGAAATTTTGGATCATATAGAGAAAGTTCTATGAAATAAGACCACTCACCTGGTAAAATTTCAGTGGATAACTCACAAGTTAGAATAAGATACGTGTGAACTAGAGGATATGATGAGGTAGAAGTTTCCTCATTTTTTTGTATCAGAGTGATGAATTTTAAGGGAGAAATTCATTTTAAGGGGGTATAATGTAACAAAATGAGTTTTTATTAATTTTTTAAAAATAAATTAAATTTAATTGATGTTTTTCATTGGACACTACACCATGTTACTATTTTGTTATACTATACACCAATTTAATCTTGTGCTACACATAACAATGTCTTATCTTGTGTTACGTGCAACACTGAGTTTCTACGAAACAACATTTTATTATTATAATTATTTAAACAAGATAGTTATAACTTAGCCATTAAACATTATAATATGAAAATAAATAAACATTTTTTAAATATAACTTATTATTATTTTATATAATGAAAACATATTGATAATAAAATATATAATTTTTTGTAATGTCTTTATATGTTTTAAAAATACTATTTTCTCAAAAAGTTTCTTTTTTTGTCTCTTTGTGAACAATAATAAAATTAATTTTTAAAAATTTTAGAAATTTAATTTTGTAAAATAAAATTATTTTTTAATTAATTATGTCAAAATTATATTAGGGTGAATTTTTGATATTTTTCTAAAATATATCATTTTTGGATGAATAGTGAAAAATACAGAATTTTTAATTAAAAACTAGATTTTTATCTAATTTATTTATATAGTTAAATTATATTTTAAACTATTTTTAAAATTATATTAGATAAATTATTCATCAATTAATCCAATTTAGGTAATCAGAACCTATTTCACATTTAAATTGGATATAAAAACAATTCAATTTTTTGATGTTTTTCACTTTAAAAACTCGTTGTCTCATCCCATCTACAAGATTAGTTTTACAATAATTTACGCCTCTTATATTATTATAATTTTTAAAAATAGATTAAATATTTATAATTATAATATTTATAATTTTTAATAAGTTCAAATTATTTTTTTACCAAATTTATTATTGAAATAAATAAAAATCAATTACAATGATTAAAGTAAAACAAGATTACTTAGTGGTTAAACTTAAACAATAAGGTGTAAAAATGACCCTAAAAATTTCAAAAACCAATTTTATGGAAATATTTATAACATAACCAATATTTAACCTAATTTTTATCATTATTGGAGGAAAATTATGTAATTTAGACTTCCTAATAGTGTTTACCTATTGTTATTTACAAGTTTTCCACTCACCTCCCTTATAAAAGGGAACTCACCCCCTCAATTATTCACACCTATAAATCCATTTGTCTCATCAAAAAACATTGAAAATATATTTCCAAATTCTATACCTTAATTATATAAGCCTCACATTAGCCATAAATCCAACCAAGGAAGTCATTTGGTGCAAACCAAAAGGAGATACCTGAAGAAGTGGTAATGATCATCAACAAACGTTTTTGTTTTATTTCTTCCTCTCACCTTTTAATTTATTTTTATATCATGATTATATAATAACATAAATATTTAATATATTTCTATTTTATTATGTTAATTTTACAACTTAAAATGTCACACACTTCCATCAAATGAGATACACAATCATCGTTCGTGAGTACGCCAGACTACCACCTCATGAACTGATGTCGATCATTCTTCCATTACCACCTTTCAAGGTTGAAAATAATGATGGTTTTACAGTTTATATATGATATTTATTATTTTTTAATGTTATTATTTTTATTTAATTTTTATATCATATATACCTTCAAGCTCTCCATTTTATGGGAATACGATGATGTCCTTCGCGTGTACGTAGAACTACCGCCTCGCGAAGTGATATGATATATTCATAATTTATATGGAATATTTTAAGGATGTTTTTAATATAAATATATTATATATATAAAATAAAAAAATCTATTTAATTATAATATATCATATAAATTTAGTTCTTTCAATCTCATAAGAAAAATGGACACAATGTTCATTCGTATGTATGACCTACCATCTCCATGAACAATGTATTTTATTTCCTATTTCTATATTTTGTAGATTATTATAAATAAATATGGAATGAATATATATATATATATATATGAAATTTATATCTTGGTTATAATTATATATATTATGAAATTTTGATTTAATTAATAGGATCAAGAATATAACAAATCAAAACTTATACGAAAAATAAAGTAGTTGTTAACTGAAACGTAAATTTAATATGGAATTGTTAATAAAAGGGTAATAAAAGGTAATAATAAAATAATATATGGTATTATATATATATATAAATATGGTTATTTGATATATTTATAATAAAATTATTTTTTATACAAGTGGTTTTAATGAGTACGACGAGAGTCAAAACTTACAGTAAGAAATTTCTACCTCACTTTCATTTTCTGTGAGGCATAAGCCATGTTCACCAACTATTTCATCTATGTGATGTATATAATAACCACAAATTCAATTTATGATTATAAAACTTAAATATTTGGTATTTAAATATCCATTTTAGGATCTCAATTTCATGGGGTTTATGGTTAAAATGTTACCAAAGCAGTATGGTGATCTTTGTCTCAATTTTCCATCTTTAAGATGTACATTATGTTACACACCTCTATTCTTTCACAAGGTGTATATAAAGCCACTGTGACATGTAATATAATAAAATTTTTAACCCTCATGATATTTTAAGTTTCATTAAATGTTTTTCTCTTATGGGTATTATGATTTAAAGTTACCAAAGTGGTAAGAGTCTATTGCTATAATCTCATCATTTATCAAGATTGTTTATGATTATGCTTCCAATGATGAAATCTACCAAGAAATATCAATAATTTTATTCTCCTATAGTTTTTCATGATATGTTAATGTAATGATACCTTTTTTCTACTCTTTTGTGCTTAATTTTATTAATAAAATGTTTTTTTAATAAAATCCTACTTTATTTATCTCTTCGGTCGAAAATATGTTTTATTCAAAAATCATGTTTTCTAAAAATGTTTTCTATTTTTTTAAATAATATTTTAATCAAATTTTAGAGGAAAATAATTTTAATTTTTTATTTTTTAATAAGTGTTTAAAATCGTTTTCAAAGACTCATTTATGATTTTTCAAGTCATTTTCATAAAAATATATTTTTAAAATGTTTTGAAGATTCTTTTATAAGACTTACATGTTATTTTCAAAGAAAGTATTTTTCAAATGTAATATTTTTTAACTTTTTTAAATAATAAAGGATATTTTAGTTGTGATATGTTTTTAAAGGATATTTTAAAATTATTTTTTATCTAAGATGACATCCGTGGGTGTTACATATTCCTTACTGGGGATATGATCCAAGAATACCGTTCAAATTTGTTCTCAAATGATTTATGTTTTGAAGAAATTATGTTTATGAATCCCATTTGTCTTACATGGGTTATACCATGATATAACGCTTATAAAACCCACTTCTTTTCCTAGGTTATTCATTGATGAAATTATTATGAAACCTGTCTCTTTTTTATAGGTTATGATATGATGAAATGTTTATGATACCCATTTAATTTCATGGGTTATGATATAGTTATTTTTTTATGATCTTGTAGAACACATATGTATGATTTAATTATGTGAAGGTTGTGACATATATCTCCCTTTAATGCATTGAGTAAAGATTTATATCTCATGAGATAAACATAGATGAAAGGGAAGTGAACCCGGTTCAGTGTAGGACTTTGTCTTCTAAGATGGTCTTGGAAGTGAACTTTGTCTACTAAGACGGCTTGGGGAGTGAAACCATTTTACTAAGATAGCCTTAGCAGTGAGACTTTACTAATATGAAAATCATTTTATATGTTTATGTATCTGACACAATTCCATGTCTTATTCCTATGTTATTCTTTCATGTATTATGATCTTGATTCCCTTATGATTCATGTCTTATGAACTGCAATCTTTATGAAACAAATCTTGATTATGATCTTTGATATGTAAGAAATGATATTATAATGTTATGATCATGTTATCATACCCGTATGCTCATGAATATTCTTACATATCTCCCTTGTTTACCCTTATTGAGAATGAGATATCACCATTTCCTTTGTTTCCTTTCCCTAGGTTATGTATGATGTTTCTAACAAGGGTGATAGTTCTAGAGAACCTAGTGGGAGATAATGTATCTCACATATGGACCAATGTTTATGTTTCAATGTTTACAAAGGCACTAAACTAATACGGTGTTTGGGCATGTGTTTTTGTAATGTATTAAATGTTCTGAAAAAATGATGTAATGTCTATGTATGAGAAGTGTGGGTTGCTATATAGATTATCCACCATATCATAAACATATTATAACATAGAGTTCACTATGTCCAAACCACTTATAGAATCTAGTAAAAGATAAAAATTCACTATAATGAAGATCCAAATAAGAAATACCTTTGGTTATGTCATCCTCCATGAATAGATAGACCAACACGCCTGCACGTGTACCTTCTTCAAGATGTCCAACAGCTGATGATGCATGCTTTATAGCCTTGAAACTTCAATCAGATTATCGATGATCTAGGTTTTATCATATTTACTAATACTTAGGGTCTTAGGACTCATCTTCCTCCTAAATGTCTCATGGATTCAACTCATTCACTTCTCTCCTTGATACAATATGTATTAGGCTATCTATATTATTCTTCTCATGGGTATTCCCATACCCTTTGGCTGCAGGTTTCAATACTCCACCTTTAAATAGAGAAATAAAATTCTAACTAAATTATCTACCTGTCTTCATCCATTATGGGTCTTCAAAAACCACCCATAAATCCTCCATCATTCCCAATATTTCCATTATTGGATTCAATACATAACTAATTTATGGATAAATATTTCCCCTTTCAATGTGAATTAAACCACCATTTAATTCACTTGAAAAACTACGGAAAACTCATTAAAATCATTCTAATATGATGGCCCAAAACTAAAAACCATGATTACTGATACATTGAATATTTTTTCAAGAATTATCATAACAAATTCTCTTGATTTTGACATGTCACCTATTGAAAAACTCTTCACCGTGATGTGGTGAAAAATATTTGGTCATTTTAGCCTCAATTCGACAAACATTATGTCATGGTACTATCTTGTTTCCTGTGTCATACATGCACTCCTTCATCACACAACAATCATCACAATGAATGTTTTGTCCTTACACATGTTACATAAGAAGGCATATTGATTACCAATACCACCTCTATGATGTAGAACTAGCCATCCCCATATTGGGATTTGAAAACTCAAGACTTTAATTCAATGTTTATTCCTTGAACCAAAGTCACTATTATAAATTAGTTGGGTTGAACTGTGTTGCACAGATGATCAGAAGGCTCACTATGGGGACCACCAGGGCACGGTCTTGAACATTTTGTCCATTGTCCTAGAAAAACACCTTATGTCATGGTGTGGCATGATCATACCATTCCTAAGAAACTTCTTCTTAATTTACTCTCTATATCATCTCAACACTCTCTTATTAACAAAAATATATCTTATTGAAAACAAATATAATCAAATCCAACAGTCCCAAAAATGTTGCATGATGAATGAAATGTAGATGGTAAGTATTAATTTTGTAAATGATGAAGTTAAAATTGAATATATAAATAAGTGAATAAATGATGATATATAAAGTTATTGGTAATAAAATGATGTGATAGTGATTATGAGATATGAAATGGGATAAAGTTCCTTTTATATAAAATAGTGATGATATGGTATAATGGTGGAGTTGGTTTATGTTGTGGCTAAAAGTGGAAACATGTTTATGTCTAGTGGTGATGGTTGTGGATATAGTATCAAGTGTTAGGTAGTTGACCTTATTCTAGGTATGTTTACTGTTATATATTCATAACAATTTTTTTTATTTCATGCATGCCACCACCCGAGTTAGGTAATGCGACTGATGCCAATATGAGGTTTTGGGTTCCTGGTGTTTTTATTTACATATAAAATTGAGGTCACATAGATGATTTATTCCTTCCCCTTCAACACTATCTCTTCCGGACATGGTATGGAATGTGATTTTTTGAGATTATATGGTAGTGATGTGGGTTCACGATGGGGATGTACATGGAAGGAGGGAATAAGGTTGATGTCCTTTATGATTACACACTCTACCATAATGTGATATATGGATGCGGTGGAGATGTGGATATGATGTGATGGGGTAATGGCGTGGTTGTGTAATTTATGTGACTTGAATACCCGACCGACACTAAAGACATGTCATCATGACACCTCAAGCGCACCTCTCATTCACCAGAGGGTAGCATAAATACCAGGGATCAAGTTGTAATGACCCGGGTATTTATAGAAAAATAATTTTAAATATATATTAATATTCAGTAATAAGATTTTAATTTTATTTTAAAGAGTACACTTTTCTCGATAGCGTACTAAACATGCAACAATGAGTTTCTTTAAAATCTTATGTTCCACACAACTTTGAGTTATATCGAAAAATAATATAATAATGATATTATTTTAAATGGTAGTTAACGCATAGCTGTTGTATTTATTGGAATGAACATAAATAAATACATTATGATTAAAAATTTCTGTTAAAAGTCTTTATATTTATCCAATAAATTTTAGAGTCTTAAAATAAGAATGAATCTGATTTTAAGCATGAAACACTCTAATATTCTTTAAAAGGTCGATTTACCGCCTTTTGATGGAGAAACCTTTTTAAATATAGTTTTTGTAACTTTCATATGTTACATTTCACAAAATAAAATTCTTATTTATAATCAGTACATCAAAATTTACTTTGGGTAAACTTTTGGTATTTTTCTGATAAAGTTCATTTTTTAATGAATAGTTAAAAATACTGCATTTTAAATCAAAACTGTCTTTTCATCTAATTTATTTATATGAATAGATTTTTATTTTAATTGGTTTTAATGTTTAATTAGATTATATTTTTATCATTTATTCTAATTTTTGTCATTTTAAGTAATTTCACTTTGAAATTGGATATAAACAAATGTTAATCTTTTGATAGTTATTATTTCTTAAAAACACGTTTTTTGGTTTTGACAACAAGAATTAATTTTAAATTAATTTATAAATATTTTTTGTTTTGAATTTGGAAAGATGGATTCCATATTTGGAATCAGGAGTTCCAAATTGTGTAAATAGGTAACTTTTATTTTTAGACATTATGAATAGTAACTTTAGTAAATATTTTATTTAACAAGGTTAAAGTGTAAATCTGGTAAATAGGGGTAAAAAATAATATTACAATAATATTAAATTACCTTAACACCTATCCTAACCCTATTGGATAATACATGTCCGACCATAGGAATCCTTGGGTTGATTTTGGGACCCCATGGAGTCACTTGTAAGTGAAAATGATATTTTATAAAAATTAATTTAAAGTTAAGGAAAATATAACCTAAACATGGATATTTTACTAAAACAATTATATGGTGAGGTTATATAACGAATCTATTTGACTATAAATAGTTATTATAAAGATAATAATATTTCCTATATCATGGTATTTTATTTATAATTTTTATACATTAAATAAATAAATTTTTTTATTACACAATGATGATGTAATGATTACCTCATTAATGAATGTTTTAAATAAATTAGATTATAAATATTAAAATAAATTTATTTTGGAACTTTTTATGCCATACAATAATTTTATAGATTATTATGAATTTTTATCTTTGAATTAATGGATTTTTTTAATTAATCAAGTTTTTATGGATTTTTAAAAGTCATGACATGCATAGTATAAAAATTGACATAAATGTGTGTTTAAATCAATTAATATTTTATTAAATGATATAATAGTCCTAAAATATAAGATTCGGATACATGACATATATGATGTTAAAAATTTCATTAATGATCCATTTTTTTGTCCCTTTTCATTTTATAGTAACTATATTAACAATATAGTATGAACATACAACAAAAGACATGGTAAAAGTTAAATTAGTTAACTAAGGGTTAAATCTAAAAGATAAGGTTAATTTCATGACCTAAACTTGTCTAAAACATATTTAATGAGATTATTTCGACCCATACACATATGATATTTTAAATATATAAATTTTTTGTTATTATAATTATAAAATCAATTAATAATAATATAATACATTCAAACTTTCCTAAAGTGCCCCTCCTCCCTCTTATAAAAGGACCCCACCTTTAACCCTTACTCAAAACTCTCAAGACCCCTTGTCTCATATGAACTCTGCCCAAATAAACTCCCAAGATCTCTATCTTCCTCTTAGAATACTTACCTTAGGTAGAAGGAAATTCAAGAAAGCATTTTGGTTCAAACCAAAGGGAGTTTTCCAATTTAAAGGTAACGTCTTCTCTTAAGTTATTTTATTTTATTTTCCATATACACCCCCTATGATATTCCTATTATTTGTTTGCATAAAAAAAATAGTATAATAACTATACTAGTTCATTTTTATGAGATGTTTTAGAACTTCACTTACACACACCTCCGTCTAATGGGTATAGAACACACTGTTTCTGTGAATGGTGAACTACTGCCTCACGAAATGATGATTATTCAATCCTCTCCTAACACCTCTTATGGTGGAAATTTTGATGGAACTATAATTAAAAATTATATATATTATATTAATTTTATCTTTATGCTTCTGCAATTCTCATTTTCAATATACCTTTATGCTTTTCATGTTGTATAAATACAATAATTTCATTTGAGGAAGTGCGGACTACCACCCCCTCAAAGTGATATGACTCATTCAGGCTATACATGGAATGTATAAAAGATAGAATTAATGAACTTATGTAACACATATAACATAGATATTATATTGGAATTATAATATAACTATGAATAATTTATTTTTCATTCCTTTAAATATGAAAAAAGAAATGAAAGTAGCGTTCATGCGTACGTACGACTTACTGTCTCCATGAACGGTGCATTTCATTTCTTATATCCAAATTCTATAGACAATTCTAAATACATATATACTAGATATATATGATATATATGATATCTATATCATGAATATTATTATGAAGATAATGTAATTTGGACCACATGGGAAATTTATAATTATAAGAAGTTCATTTTTGACTCAAGTTCTGAACATCGACAAAATGTCCGATATTAAATGAAATAATTACCTAATTGTTATAGAAAAGTAAAAATAATATAAAAGGAATAATAAAATTTAAAAATGTTATAAATCATGTATAAATTAACCTAAGTTTATTATTCAAGAAATTAAATAATGATAAGTCAAGTCAGACACAAGGTAAGAGACTTTTTCTCCATCTTCTTTCTTTGAGGCATATTTTGATTTACAGATGACTTTATTTTATATGGTGTATAAACACCTTTGAATTTTAATTTCATTAAAAGGGAATATTTTTCTATGAATTGTTTTACTAAACGATGAAATAATATTTTTTTAAAGAATGCGACGATAATGACTTCTCCACCGCCGTAATCATTATTTGGATTCCTCTATAAGCCTTAATATTTTTAAAAGGAAAAAGGAAACCCCTTATTTCTGTTTTTAGGTGTTTTGGTATTGAAAATGGATTTTGAAATGGATTGATTATTTTAATATATTTAAATTATTTCTTGTGATTTCATATTAAATGTTATTAGTTAAATGTTGATATTTTCAATATTTTACGTGTTATGATTATATAATGGTACTTGGACATTTGACGAATGGTTACGTGATAAATCAAATGATGGTTGGTTCCATGATAAACCAAGGATAGGTGGTTATATTATAAAATCCAATGAATTGGGTATGGAAGTCAATTGTATGGCTATTCCAATTATTGATATGTGTGGAAGTCGACAGTTTGGTTATTCAATTTCAGTATGTTTATATCCCAAGTTACCTTTATATGCTATATGTTGCTTTCTATGGGATTTATGGAAATCTTTCAGTTACAAAACAGGTAATCAATGAGCTTATATTCAGTGATGTGTTTTTCTACTTATTAAAGGTGAAAGGTATTACTTTATGAAAAATTATTCATGATTTACTTATTGTTTTGAAAAAATAACAGTTTTCCTTATTTATGTATCCCTTAAAAATCTCTTTATGCTCATCATAAGTTTTGAAATGTTTTTCACAGGATTTATAGGTGAATAGATTCAAGTATGGGATCAAGGTAAAGTTGTGATGTTTAATCATGAAACAAAACCATGTTATTTTTTTTAAAAGTTTTTGTTTTATGGATAGTGAGTAGAAGTGTCTACTTTGTAATAATAAATTTGTTATGTATAAATTATGGACTAATTATCTAAAGCTCTAAACTTGAAAAGATCCTTAATGTGAATTATTAACTTAATTCAAGATTATGTAATGTTTAAGGTTGGGTCCTTATAGTTGGTATCAGAGTAAAGGTTTAGAAAACTTTTGGGATTATTATTTTTCGTTAAACACATGGGTAGTCCCTATGTCTATTATTTCAATTAAATCATTGTTTTGTAACTTTTTATGATCAAGTAAAGTCAGTTATAAATGGAATGAGGAGGATCTCAAACAACATTTTTATCTCTTCCTAAGGACATGCTTGAAATAATTATTGAAAATTAATGTTCAGATGATTGCAAAACTTTTTCTAGCATACAAATAATATGCAAGTAGTTATTTGAGATATCAAACACCTCAACTATACCTAGATACCATTGTGGATCATTATTTGTATTTAATCAAATCCTATTTTCTCAACATTCTCATATTTTCCAGAATGGTAAATATTATCGAGGAATATTCAAATATTTTACCTTATCACAAGATTTTGAAGAATATTATGATTTTGAAAAAGATTCTGAAGAAGGGGTACCTTGCGCAATGTAACACCCCACCCCTACCTCATTGGCTTGAGGAGGCGGTGAGGGTTACTTGTCCTTA
This sequence comes from Viscum album, assembly GCA_963277665.1. NCBI lineage: Eukaryota > Viridiplantae > Streptophyta > Magnoliopsida > Santalales > Viscaceae > Viscum > Viscum album. The sequence goes on along the minus strand of OY728142.1, from coordinate 507,404,909 downwards.
AGTGACGTTCCCCAGGTGCCAAAGGCTGGTAATAAATGCCGAGGGCTTCAATAAAAAGTTGGGGAACGTTTTCCTTTAAGACAAAACCAACCAAACCATCCACTATCAATCACTATATGATGCATGTTAACCAAAACATTCTAGCATGTATTCTCAATGGACAACCAAGTTGTTCCACAATACAACCCAAAACCAATACAACTAAAACCATATCAGAGTACTATGAGTAAGACTCAACAAAAGACCCAAAATAAGCCAAGGCACACTCCATGGCTCCACACCAAGCTCCATGATCTAAGCTCCACCCAAATATCACGATGCACTACTAAAGGAGGGTGATGCCTTACCTTTTCCCACATCACGATACACAACATCTACAAAGACACCAACATGCCAAAGAAGGGGGATGAGTACTAAAACTCAGTAGGTTTTTCCAAAATTACTTCTCTACACACGCCACTAGGATATAACTGTTAGCACATTTATATAAAAAAATTTATATAAAATAATCACAAGTGAAACCATTTCCATAAGCCAAACACACCCTTACCAAGACATCATAACCAAACCAAGAAACCAAGGGAAATACAACCAAACAAGCCACAATCCATTTCATCATTCACAGACTAGCACAAAAAGTTCAAACTTGCAAAGCAATGCACAACAAACAACCAAACGGTGGGACTTCCGCCCAACCTGTTCACCTATTCACAACTAGTGGCTCTTCCCGTCCAATTGTCCTTTGATGGTGGACCTACTGTCCACTATCCATCCCCTTTTTATAGTGGTACTTCTCTCCACTTCCACACAACATTCCCATCAAGCCATAACCAAGCATATGACCCACCAAGGTCACAAAAACATGAAATCAACCAATTCCGTCGCATACCAATTCACTTCAATAAATCATCAATTTATTGAAAACCATTTTCCATGCCAAACCAAATTTCAATAAAAACAAAATCTTTATTGAAAACCAATTTTCATCAACCATTTTCCCAAATCAATCTCAACAACCCATTTTAAAATCTCCATTTTCAAATCCATAACAATAGCCTTTCACCATAAAATCCCTTTTTCCCAAAAATCCCCAAAACATCACCCAAGGGATTTCCAACCAATTTCGCACAACAAAACACAATTAATTTTTCATAAAAACAAATTAATTGTAACAAAGAACCACTATTTCTAACCAAGTGGAGTCAAGAGAGAAGCCACCTACCTTTAGGGTTCCTAAGAAATCGACCCATGAACAACCGCGCCTCAAATACGGCGAACGCACCAACGAAACCTCTCTAGATCCCTTTCCCTAACATCCACAAGCCTTATTATTAACATCCAAGGCAACAAAAAACCCTAGATATACAAAAAACAAGTGTATATCTAGAAAAAAAGAATGATAGGTATGTATATCTAGAGGAAAACACAATGAAACCAAGAGGAGAGACTTACCCGGGAGAAACCAGCTTCAAACTGCCAAGAAACCTCTTCAAAACGCTTCCAAACCGAGTGGGAGAACCCATACAACCCTTGAGAACCAAAAATCCCAAGTGAGGCTCAAGTGTGAGGAAGATTAGAGTGAAATGAGGCAAGCCCGAGTGAGCCCGAGTTTTAAAACCCTATTTTAAGTGGCCACACGGTTAGCCCGCACGGTTTGGAAAATCGTGTGCTAACCGTGCACACGCTACTGCCCTGAGAGCAAGGGTCCCCATGGTTTCCCTGCATGGTTTTCCAAACCGTGCGAAGCCTACTGTCTCCCTTTCACGGTTTCTTAGAGAACCCACATGGTTTCCACTAACCGTGCTCAAACCGTGCACCCCTTTAAAAGTCTCCAAACTCATTCAAAACCATTCCAAACTCTCCCCAACTCTTCCCAACTCATCCCATGAACTTTAAACACATTAAAAGGCATAAAAATAGGCTACATACCTCAAAATAGGGGTAGTACACAAAAACTATTTATATTTTATTTTAAAATATAGTTTCTCAGCACATACTTATGGTATTTCAAAAGGACCATTGATTGAAAGTTTTAACTCAAACTCGGTCTGACTGTTTTACAAAAATCATGTTTTATTAGATGTTTCGAAATTATTTGTCATAAATGATTATTTTCTGAAACTATTTTTCTAAAAACACCAATATAACACAAGTTTTAAAAGATTTATTTGTATGAAGGAAGGAAATTATTTTTAAAGATCTCTAAATCATTGTTGCAATGCATGAGCCTTCTACCTACGTGCACAAGATGATGATGAAACCAAGTGGACACCATGATCAAGGTTTGGTGTTATTTATTTTGGGGATAGGTTTATTTTATCATATAGTGGTGAAATAATAAAATGAAAATATATATAAGACTTCATAAATTAAGATGTTGAGGTCATAATGAGCTGGGATTAAAATGATAGGTATAAGACAACTTTTGAGGTTAAAATATGTTATGGTTATTTTTTAGGAATTTATCTCATTTTTTGGAATGTTATAAAATTATATAGTTTTTGAAAAATTAAAACACACAAACCATGTGACAACCTATCGCATCAGACAAAGAATCAGTAATCGAACCCACAACTAAAGTGCGACTGGGATTTATTCTCCTTCCACTAGACTACGTGAAGTCCTTTGTTAGTATGAATTATTAGTTTTAGTTAAATGATTTTATTGATTAAGAATAAGTTGATTTGGGATATTATGTTTTATCAAATGAATATCCTTATTATAGGAAAATTATTTTGTGATTAAGTGATAAAGGTTATTTTAGAAGACATTTTCTCTTTTGGGAACACTATATGCCTATGGAAAATAGAATACTTTGGGATTTCAATTGAGGAGTAATGGTGGAATTTTATTTTGGAAGAATCTCTATTATTATTGTGGACATATATATATTTGGGTTATTTATGTAAATGATTAACCTATCATAGAGAATATTTTATTAGGTCAATTACTTTTTAGTATGAGACTTTAAGAGTAGCCGATGTTATTTGGAGGTAAATGTTAAGATTTTTGTGGAAGACTATGTTATTAAAACCTTCTAAATTTTGGGTTTCAAACTTAGTTTGGATTATTTTTAATAATTTTAAAGACAATTGTTTATTGAATTGAATTTTTTGAGATTTGGGTGTTGTTTGTTCAATTTTGGAGATTAAGAGTAGTATTTCTTTTTATAAAAGATTATCCTTTTTTGGGATTATCTGACCTTGTATTAAAAATTTTGTCTTTGGTTAATGTATAAATATAGGGGAAATATATGGTTTGTCTTTTTTGGATCATGTTATTATCTAGACATTGATTATAGTGCTTTATGTGTGACCAAGTCATCTTGAATACTCAACGTTTGGAGAAAAGTTAAGTTTTTGGTCGAAACTTATTAAACTATGAAACTCTATTTGAAAAGTAAGTTTATTTCCTTATGTTACTGGTCAATCACATAAATAAATTCTCCAAATTTATGAAAGGAAATTTAAAACAAAAAAAATTAGTCCATTTATTTTTCTGACTGGGGAATCAATGATCTTTTAACCTATTACAAGTTTGTGGTTTTCTAGTGGTTAACTTTCTCCTAATCATGTTTTCTATCACTATCCATTAGAACATGATGGTTAGTTTTCTCTTACATATCCATGTTTTAATGGAGTACTAGTATGTGTTATTTTAGGTGACCTTTTTAATTCTCTTTATCTCTTTTAAAGTGATATTTTTATTGACTCTTTTTCCAATGTCGGACTTTCAATTAAGTTTTCAATCCCAATTTTAAAATTGCAAGGACACAATTTCCAAAATGGGGGAAGGATGTAACGACCCAGGTATTTATAGAATAATAATTTTTCATATCTATTATTATTTAGGATTAAGATTTTAATTTTAGGTTAAATAGTACACTTTTTTTGATAGCATAATCAACATGCAATAATGAGTTTCTTTGAAATCTTATGTTTCACACAACTTTGAGTTATATAGATAAATAATATAATAATGATATTATTTTAAATGGTAGTTAATGCATAGTTGTTGTATTTATGGGAATTAACATTACAAACTACATTATGATTACAATTTTTTTTAAATGTCTTTATATTTATCCAATAAATTTCAGAGGCTTAAAATAATAATGAATCTGATTTAAAGCATGAAATACTCTAATATTCTTTAAAAGGTCGATTTACAGCCTTTTAATGGAGAACCATTTTCAAATATAGTTTTTTCCACTTTAATATGTTAAATTTTACAAAATAAACTTCTTATTTATAATCAGAACATCAAAATTTACTTTGGGTAAACTTTTGGTATATTTTTGATAAACATTATTTTTTAATGAATAGTTAAAAATACTGCATTTTAAGTCAAAACTGTCTTTTCATCTAATTTATTTATATGAGTAGATTTTTCTTTTAAATGGTTTTAAAGTTTAATTAGATTATATTTTTATCATTTAATCCAATTTTGGTTATTGGAGGTAATTTCAATTTAAAATTGTACATAAACAAATGTCAATCTTTTGATAGTTATTATTTTATAAAAACACGCTTTTTGGTTTTGATAGCAGAAATTACTTTTAAATTAATTTAGGAGACTTCTAGGTTTTGAATTTGGAAATATAGATTCTATATTTGGAATTAGGAGGTAAAAATTGTGTAAATAGGTATCTCTTATTTTTAGAAATTATTAAAAGTAACTTTAGTAAATATTTTACTTACCATGGTTAAAGTGTAAATCTGGAAATAAGGGTAAAAAATAATATTATAATAATATTAAATTACCCTAAAACGTGTCCTAAAACTATTTTATGATACCTATCCGAACATGGGAATACTTGGGTTGATTTTGGGACCCCATGGAGCCACTTTTATGTGAAAATGACATTTTATAAAAATTAATTTAAAGTTAAGGAAAATATAACCTAAACATGGATCTTTTACTAAAATAATTATATGGTGATGTTATATAATGAATATATTAGACTATAAATAGTAATTATAAATATAAAAATATTTCCTACATTGTGATATTTTATTTATAATTTTTAGACATCATATAAAAAAATTTATTTATGACACAATGATGATGTAATGATTACCTCATTAATTAATGTTTTAAATAAATGAGCTTTTAAATATTAAAATAAATTTATTTTGAAACTTTTTATGCCATAAAATTATTTTAGGGATTATTATGACTTGTTATATTTTAATTAATGGAGTTTTTTATAATTAATTAAGTTTTTATGGATTTTTAAAAAGTCATGATATGAATAGAATAAAAATTGACATAAATCAGTTTTTAAATAAATTAATATTTTATTAAATGATATAATAGTCATAAAAATATAATATTTGGAAAAATTACACATATGATGTTATAAATGTAATTAATTATCCATTTTTGGGTATCTTGTAATTTTATAGTAACTATATTAACCATATAGTATGAATATACAAGAAGACATTGTAAAAGCTAAATTAGTTAACTAAGGGTTAAATATAAAATATAAGGTTAATTTTATGATATAAACTTGTCTAAAAACTATTTTATGGTAGTATTTATTCCCATACTAATATTATCATCTAAATATATCACTTTTGTGTTATTAGAATTCGAAAATAAATTAATAATAAAATAATACATTCAAACTTTCCTAAAGTGCCCCTCTTCCCTCTTATAAAAGGACACCACCTCTAACCCTTACTCACACCTCTCAAGCCCCATTGGATCATCAAAAATCTGCCAAAATATGCTACCAATATCACTATATTAATCCTAGAAGAATTAACTTAGTCATAATGCAATTCAAGAAATCCTTTTGGTTTAAACCAAAGGGAGTTAGCCGATTTAAAGGTAACTTATTCTCTCAAGTTATTTTATTTAATTTTCCTTGTCCACTCCCTATGATATTTTTATTATTTGTTTACATAACAAAAAAAATATCCTAAAAATAATAAGTTGTTTATATGATAAGTATTTAAACAAACATACACAAAACTCCATCTAATGGGTATAGAACGTCCTGTTTCTGTGGAGGATGAACTACTGCCTCACGAAACAATGATTGTTCAATCTTATCCTACCACCTATTATGGTGGCCATTATGATGAAACTGTAATTATATATGATATATATTATATTTAATTTATCTCTATTCTTATTTAATTCTCATTTATAATATACCTTTATTCTTTTCATGTTGTATAAATATGATAATTTCATTTGAGGAAGTGCGGACTATCGCCCCCTCCAAGTGATATGACTCGTTCAGGATATACATGAAACATATAAAGTATGAAATTAATGAACTTATGTAAAATATATAACACAGATATTATATTGTAATTATAATATACCTATTTATCGTTTATTTTTCATTCCATTAAATAAGAAAAAAGAAATGAAAGTAGCGTCCATGCATACGTTTAGCTTACCATCTCCATGAATAGTGAATTTCAGTTCTTATATCCAAATGATATGGAATATTATAAATACATATATACTAGATATATATTATATCTAAATATTTAATATAATTATGTAGATAATAGAATTTGGACCACATGGGCAATTTATAATTACTACAAGTTAATTTTTGACTCAAGTTCCGAACGTTGACAAAATGTCTGATATGAACTCAAATAATTAACTAATTGTTATAGAAAGTTAATAAGTGATATAAAAGGAATAATAAACTTGAAAAAGGTTCTGAAGAAAGTGTAAATTAACTTAAGTTTATAATTCAAGAAATTAAAGAACGAATTAGTCATGTTGGACACGAGGTAATGGACTTTGTCTCATTCTCCTTTCTTTGAGGCATATTTTGATTTATACATGACGTGATTTTGTACGGTGTATAAACCCTTTGAATTTTAATTTCATTCAAAGGGAATATTTTTCTACGAATTTTTTTACTAAATGATGAAAGAAATGTTTTTAACATTTGTGGCGATAATGACCTCTCCACCACCACAATCGTTATTTTTCTTACTCTATAAACATTAATGTTTTTGAAAGGAAAAAAGAAACCCCTTATTTCCATTTTTGGGTGTTTTGGTATTGAAAATGGTTATTGAAAAGGATTGAGTATTTTAATATCTTGAAATGATTTCTTGTGATTGAAAATGAAATTTTATTAGTGAAATGTTGATATTTGAAATATTTTAGGTATTTTGATTATGTAATGGTATTTGGACATTTGACGGGTGGTTACATGATAAACCAAATGATGGGTGGTTCCTTGATAAACCAAGGACGAGTGGTTAAGTTATAACCTCCAATTCATTGGGTATGGAAGTCATCTGAATGGATATTCCATTTAGTGATGTGTGTGGAAGTCGATCGTATGGTTATTCAATTTCAGTATCTTTATGTCCTGAGTTACCTTTATATGCTATATGTTGCTTTCTTTGGTCATTATGGTAATATTTAGGTTACAAAAAGGGTAAGAATTGAGCTTATATTCAGTGAAGTGTTTTACAACTTCTTAAAGGTGAAAGGTATTACTATATGATAAAGTATTCATGGTTTGCTTGTTGTTTTGAAAAACTAACAGCTTTCCTACTTATTATATCCATTATAGAGCTCTTTATGCTCATCCAAAGTTTTGAAATGTTTTTCATAGGATTTAAAGGTGAATAGAGTCAAGGATGAGATAAAGGAAAAGTTGTGATGTTTAAGCATGAAACAAAACCATGATCTTTTTTTAAAAAGTTTTGTTTTATGGGTAGTGAGTAGAAGTGTCTACTTTGTAATACTAAAGTTGTTATGTATAATTTATGGCCTAGTTCTCTAAATCTCCAAACCTAAAAAGATCCTCAATGTGAATTATTAACTTAATTCAAGATTATGTAATGTTTAAGGTCGAGTCCTTATACAAGTAATGCATGCATGAGAGGATACACATATATACAGATATATACACATATATACACATATATACACATGTATACACGCACATACACATATAAATATACATACATACACATACACATACACAAACACATACACATACACATACACAGACACATACACACACACACATACACATACACATACCCAGACACATACACATACACATACACATACACATACACATACACATACACATACACATACACATACACATACACATACACATACACATACACATACACATACACATACACATACACATACAGATACACATACACATACACATACACATACACATACACATACACATACACATACACATACACATAAACATACACATACACATATGCATAGGAATACACATACACATATGCATATGCATACACATACACATATGCATATGCATACACATACACATATGCATATGCATGCGCATACACATATGCATACGCATACGGATAAACATATGCATATGCATACACATCTACATACACATACACATACACATACACATACACATACACATTCACATACACATACGCATACGGATAAACATATGCATACACATACACATACACATACACATACACATACACATACACATACACATACACATACACATACACATACACATACACATACACATACACATACACATACACATACACATACACATACACATACACATACACATACACATACACATACACATACACATACACAGACACAGACACATACACATACACATACACATACACATACACATACACATACACATACACATACACATACACATACACATACACATACACATACACATACACATACACATACACATACACATACCCATACACATACACATACATATACACATACACATACACACACACATACACAGACACATACACATACACATACACATACATGCACACACACAGACACACACACTCACATATACATACACATACACATACACATACACATACACATACACATACACATACGTACACATACAGAAACACACACACACACACACACAGACACACACACACACACACACACACACTCACATACACATACACAAAGACATACACATACGTACACATACATACACAAACATTCACATTCACACACATACATGCACAAAATCACACACATGCACATACACATACATGTACACACACATACATACATACACATACACATACATGAACATACACACACACAAATATATAAATACACATACATAAAAATATACATATATACAAACACACACACACACTCACACACTAATACACATGAATCACCACAAAAAAATTTAGCAATGTTTATGAACATTGATAAATCATTTACATACATTTGGTAGAAACATCGGTAAACTAGTTGACTATAAATAACATATATTTTACTCATGTTTCTAATAATGAGTAAATGTGTGATATTTTACCCACACATAGAAACATGGTTAAACCATATTTATTTTTAAAAAATTGCATTTATTAATCTTCTATTTTTGTGCTCACCCTCTTCCCTCAATCACCTACCCCCTTGACACCCCATCAATCCCTCTGATGACCTGATTCCCTCAGCAGTTGACACCCCCTAACACCACGCCTAACACCCAATCACCTAGCTTCTCTTATCCACTCCAATATCGGACACCCGATCACACTCTAACACACCCATTGACCAACCCCGACTAAAAATATAAATCAAAACACATGGGATTTGACCAAGAGATATCATCATCATTATGTAAAGCCTAAACCACAAAGATAAGGAACACTATTTACTTATTTTCATACTACAATATATTTAAATAGACATTAATACAATTATAAAATTATATATTACCTAATATATTAATATACATATACTTATATGTTAATTAATATGTTAATATACATATACATATATATATAAATTAATTTATAAATTAAAATATATAAACATATAAATTTATAAGTTTATTGATATTAATTTATATGTATATATTAATTAATATATCAATATAAATATATTTATATTTACTTAAGACCATACTACATTATATTCATATATAATATAAGTTTATATTTATAAAAACTATAAGTTAATATACATATACATATATATATATACATACTATGTTATATTTAATATATAAATATACATATATTTATATATATGTATATATGTTTAGTTAATATATATAAATATACATATATTTAAATATAAATTTCTAATATACATATTTAATACACACACACACACATATAACTATACTTATGTCCATACTACGTTATATTTATATATAAGTTAATATACATACATAATTATATAAATATATTTAAATATTAATTAATATTTTAATAAGTAAATATTCATATATTTATATATTTATGTGTATATATAATATGTTAACACACACACATTTATTTATATTTATATAAATTGATACAATTATTTTGTTATATTAATTAATATGTTAATATACATATATTTTTATATATAGATATATATTTCTATTTATATAAATTAATATATGAAAATATAATAATATATATAAATATATAAATTAATATATATAAATTTATAAGTATATTTATATATTAATTGGCCAAATTTTAAAAAAAGCAGCTAGTTAAAAATTAGTCGCATTTTAAAACGATGCTAAATTAGCCAAATTTTAAAACGTGGGTAAATAAGTCACGTTTTAAAATTTTGATAAATTATCCACGTTTTAAAGAGTTAATAAATTTAAAATTAGAGATGTTTTAAAATGTAGGAAAAAACATTGATAAATTTGCCACGATTATATAGAAATATGGATAAATTAAAATTTATCCATGTTTTCAGAAAACATGACTTAAAAGCACATCTAATTGCCTATTATTTTGTATTGCATACACATACATACACATACCATTACTAGAATTTGGAACTATACCAATGGACCTATACTAATAGTTTTAGTAATCCATTGGTATATGATGGTTTTTGTTAGACTATTTTAATGGTTTTAATAAACCACTGGTACAACCTAATTTATACCAACAATTATTTTATAAATACTAGTATAGGATCATGGCTATACCACGACACTCGAGTCATTTTACTTTTAATAAAATCACTTTTCCCATGACCATTTTATCCTCCTTCATGATTCAATTAATTTTCCCCTTCAATTACACTTTGATGCATCATTTTTTAAATGATTTTTAGGTACAATCATCAAGGTATGTTGATTTGGTTAATCTTTTCTCTTATTTTATCATATTCTTTCTGTATTTTCATTCCCTATATTTCAAATTTACTAAGACAATTATATACTTTAAATGTTTCTATATGATTTGGTAAAAGCACATGTGAAGAAGTTCCATCATAGGGAAATTGGGTTTCATGTGTTGGATGTCTTCCTTTGTTGTTTTGAAGAAGTTCTTTAACCTATTCTCATTTCTTGTGAGCTTCTCTTGAATAATATCAAGGTGATATATAAATTTCTATATACCATGGTCCCTCTCAGTTTATGTTGGGTGTTGTTTCACACAAATACTTGGTTTAATTTTCTCTTGTGGATCAAGCTGAAAGTTCCTCTAGATTCTAAAAATTGCATCTTGAATAATACTCTCTTGATCCATTAGAGTTAAGTTTATTTTTTCTCCCAACTTGAATATTTTTAATATGAGAAAGAAAAATTATTCTCATGATCCCCATACTAATAAACTTGAAATATTCCTTGAATTATTTAATTTCTAACATGGTTAAAGTATTGATGCTCCCACTAATGAGTGTCAATGTTTTCTCTTAATGGATTTATATTTGTTTAAAATTAGACCATTTGTAATAATATTTTAAAAAATTATAGCCTACTGGAATTGAAACGTATCACTCAAAAATTGGTCCAATCTATTTCTCAAACCATGATAATGTGAACTTAAGAATGAGTCACCTTCCTATGGTCAATTTACAAGGATAATCATGTGTTTTTTTTAAATTGAAAGGGATGAAGGATTACCATAATATCGTAATTTATAAATTGACTTTGGCACTGTCTAGATATTTCAATTTATTAAGAATCATCCTTATTATTCTCTTGGGATTTCGATATAAATTCATCCAATAGTTTTTATAAATGAGAAATTTGGAAATGTATTTCATTATGGGTTGTTTTTTAGATGGGTGATAAATCATGTATATTTAACATATAGAATCTTATATAACAAAACACACCTATTAAATAATTATATTTCATGGAGTAATATAATTATGAAATAGCCTTGAGGTATGAACTACTTGATTCTGGAATAATTCTACTTATATTTAATTTAAATTAAGTAATCCCTTTTCAAGTGGTTCCAAATAAATGAATCATAATAGTTATTGGAAATGATAAAAATGTATTAACACTTAATAAAAACATTACGTGATGTTTGATATGTGTTTATTATCAATTTTTAGTGGTAAAATAAGAATTTATTACGTTCCCATTCAATCATTTGATAATATGATTAAAAGGTAAATAAATAGTGAGTATTATTTCTTTCATAGATTGTGGTTTCACCTAAAGATCAATATAAGAGTACATACACATGGACTTTACTTATGTAATATAGTTTTATATACCATGAATATGGATTTTATGAATAGAATTTAAAATGATAGTTTGAAATATTCAATAGAATTTTGAATCACCACCTAAGTTACTTTTTTTATTATTTTAAAATTTTGAGATGATGTGATAAATGAGTAATTTTCATGATATATTTAAAAAATGAAGGATTTTAATATTTATGAGACTCATTATTTAGTTTTAATGAATTTTAAAATGCTAACACGGGAAAATGTTTGACTATCCAACCTATAATTATTTAGAATCACTTTATATTTTGAAATCTATATACTTAAATTCGTTAGGGAAATATAACGAGATCTTGATTCATATAATTAAAGACTAAATAATAGGGAAATCCTTGATTGAACTACTATAGAGATTCCTCTATACTTTATATGTTTATTTAATTACAAGATATTTAAATATTATATAAATAATTTTTTTTACTGGGATATATCATGTGGTTTTGGCATTAAGACTTATATTATTTTATTCATATAGAATGATGTAGTGAAGTTATATATTATACCATAAATATTCCTCTCCAATATAATAAAATTTTTAATTATAGCATACTATATAGATATTAATTATTATTTTTGGAAATAGAATGAATAGAAGTTGTATGTATGATTTTGATCATATCTCAATCGAGTTTATAAAGAAGTTAATTTTTTTAGATATTTCATTTAATAATGATTTAGTTTGTGGTATTATAAACTACACTTGTTATAATTATGTTGGAAGTCAATGGTTAAGTCGGGAATAAGTTAACTATCATATATAAAAAGTTATTTTTAAATATACTATTTTGTATAGTATCATAATGGTGATGAAAATAAATCTCATACTATTCATGATCCAAATGAAAGGAGTGGAATGAATAATTTTGTATTTGATCAGTTTCTATTTATTCATCATCACGAGAAAGAAATAATTTCAATTTAAGAAGATAATTACATGAGTATACATGATGCAACTAATGAAAATGATAGTGTTTAGAGGATTAAAAATTAATTGATGATGATATGACTCATGAATATTGGAAATGTGGTAAAATGACAAGGCATGAATTTTTAATGTGGTTGTATCATTTAAAAACCATGTAGAGAATATATAATAGTATAATTAATTATATTATTACCTTTTTGAAGTAATTAATTCATGATGATGGATATATTCCATCAAATAATAATATGGAATAAAATTTAATTCACTAGCTTATATTTTCTTCTAATAAAATACATGCTTCCAAAAATATTTCAACTCATTAAAAGAGGAAACTATGATATTAAATGACAATAAAAAATTTGGTACATATAAATGGAAACCAAATTAAGATAGAACACTATCTTATGTGAATACAAAGTAATTTGGAACATTATATTGATTTGTAGACTCTAAAATATTTTCATGTCGGATGAAATCTAAAAAAATATGTGATGAAATGTTGTTATGACAATTAAGGATAATGATGAGTTAGTTCATATTGAATCTTTATTATCTATTCGATGTGCACTAAAATTTATAATAATGAGATGAATTTACAAATTCATATTGTAAATACCCCAACCCTAGTTGCCCAGAGCCAATGTTTAATTTGCAAAATTGATACTAAATACATGAAATCACATCCTAAAGGACCAAAAGGATTAGTAGTCTTGGTAAACTAGATACATACTTGAATACCACATTACATTTGGAAACATAAAATACAACATATTATTTTATTTAGGATCATATTTATTCCCTCTAGAATATCCATGAACATCAATCATAAAAAATTTCTTGAAATCATGGGGAATGGAAACTTAATAAATGGGTGAGATCAGATGACCAATAATGTAATGCATACAAAAAAAGTAAATAAGGTATAAATAATATGGTATGAATAAATGATGATCAAATAATTCCATATAAATAATCACTTTAGTTTTAAAATTATCAATGGATATAATAACTATTCAAATAAACTCATAAACATCAATAAATTATTTCATAATGATGGAATGCATAATGCCAAACATCTAAAACTCACATTATATTCCTTGTGATAAGACATATAAAAATATAGTCAAGGCCTCATGCAAACACAACTATATAAATAGGTAAGGCCTTGACTAAATACTCAATCTAGTTTGTGTTATGAGACCTACCAATGCATCAAGGGTCTATGTAATTCCAAGACCCACACATAACTTTATAAGTCCAATGCATTCATCAAATAACTAAACAACATAACTTAATCAACATGCCTTGATTAACCTATTTTAACCCAAAGCACAGTAAATTAACCTATTTTAACACTAAAAGCGGTAAATTGACCTATTTTATGGGTTTAAGTGGTATTTTAAATCTTATCTTTTGGTTTAACCCCTTAATTAACATATTTAACCATAATTGATGTAACATATTTTTCTCTCTTAAGGGGTTATAATTTTACCTATAAGGAAAAAAAATCATAAAAGTAAAATTTATGAAATTTTAAAACATATAGTATCCTCACTTTATTATTTCAATATTTTAACGATTTTTTTAAAAATTAGTAAAATATTATTTTCATAAAATTTTATTATTATCATTTTTGACACTGAATTTAATTTGACATCAAATACAAAAATAAAAAGTTTTAATTTGAATATAAAACTTTAAAATATCCCAAATATATTATATTTATCTAAAAAATTCATGGATTACAACAAGTCACCCAAATTTTATTATTTTTAATATTCTTAAAATCATTTATTTAATTTTTCTATTAATTGAATAAATATTGTGTCAGTGTCGTGCAAGAAATTAAGGTATTTAAATAATACCTTAAAATTATAAATAAATTCCCATCATGAAAATAATTTTATTATTCTCAAAATAAAAATCTATGTCCACTCACCACTTTCTTTTGTCCATATTTGAACACATAAGATAAATTTAAAAGTAAGTGGGTGACATTTTATATTTTTATTTTCTTAAATTATTATATATATAATTTTTAGGGAAAAGTTTTCCTTAAATAATTAAATTTTGATTATAATTAGGTTAGATTAGAATCACATTCATCCTATATGAATTTATATGAATAAAGGTGACCTTAAAACTTAGTTTTAACCTAGATTAACATGATTTTCCATTTACCATGGCAATAAATTTTACCATGGTTACTATTCATGATTCCTAAAAATTAAAGAGACATATTTACCAAAATTATCATTCCTTATTAAAAATATGTCATAAATTTTATCAAATTAAATACTTATAATTGGAAGAATTTAATTTTAAGAATAAGTGTGAAACACATGATGAAGGCCGCTTTTAGGAAAATATAGTTTTTAAAAAGAAACTTGACTTATTGTTATCCCATTTATAGTAAAAATATTAGATGAATGTTAATTTTTTTATTTAATATATAATCTATAAATTTCATTAAAATCATTCACCAATAGTGTTTAATTTAATTTTTTTATATTATGATATGTTGGACGTATAATTTTTCTTAGAAAAATGTTTTTTTATTACCAATTATGATTAATTGAAAATCAATGAATTTATTTTATGCATAAAATTTTCCTAAGTTAGTTATTCTTATTAATACCCTCTAATTTAACTACAAGGTTTTAATAATATACTATACTATGGTTCATTTATACTCAAGTTAGCATGTATCGCAAGCAAGAATTTATTTTATTTAAAGAGAGGTATATATTAAAATCTAAGGGTGTTAAGTTATACCCCCATTAAAAAGAATTTATCTCTTGAAATTCCTTCACTCCAATTAAAAAAATGATGATATTTCTATTTCATTACATCCTTGTGTTCCTATGTAATCTCTTCAAATTTCTAATTTCTCTAGAGAACTTTAACCGGGTGAGTAGTCTTGTTCCATAAGACTTTATCTATACGATCCAATATTTCTACCAGATGTTAATAATAGGAAGGATCATACTCCAATAGTAAAACCTCTAATTTATTACATGTTAACTATCAAGTATATACTTCCTCTGGAGAGATACACGAAACACATCATGAATTTGAGAGAGGTTTGGTGGAATTGCCAAGTGATGAGCTACCATCCCTACTTGATCAATAATATCTAAAGGTCCAATATACCTAGGGCTAAAATTTACCTTATTTTCATATCTTATAACATAATTCCATGGAGATATTCATAGAAAAATCTTCTCACCAAATTTAAATTCTAGATCACAATAATGATTGCAATCATAACTTTTTTGTTGACTTTGAGATGCCTTGATGTGCCACTAAATGACTATAATTTTATCTATTATTTACTTAGTTAGATTAGTTCCTAGTAAATTTATTTTTTAAAATTCATTCTAGAATGATGGATTTATACACTTATTTATATATAGATCTTCATAAAGAGCCATATGAATACTTGCGTGAAGGACATTGTTGTAAGAAAACTCAACCAGAGGAAGGTGTTGATACCAACCACCTTTGAAATCCATATAAAAAGATCTCAACATATCCTCTAGGGTTGGAATAGTTCTATAAAAGTAACCATATATATGAGGATGATACGCCATAATGAAACTCAACTCTATATCCAAAGTTCACTGAAGAATATTCTAAAACATAGAGGTAAACCTTGGATCCCGATCAAATACAATAGGCTGTGGTACACAATAAAACCTTACCAACTCTTTAATGTATATTATGGAAAGTTTATCAAGAGAGAAATCATATCTGACAGAAATTAAGTCTGATGGATTTTTAAGAAAATTTAATATAACCCATATAGCATTATGGACTTTAGATGTTTTAGGTATTCCAAAGAAAAAATCTATTGTGAATTTTCCCATTTCCATTTTGGTATATGTAAGGGTTTTAAAATCCCCTTAGACTTTAGTATCTAAGCCTTTATATAAATACATACCAGGTATTATGATACATATTCTGTAATATCTCTCTTCATATTTTCTCACCATAATTACTCTTTTAGATCTCTAAATATCTTTTTTATTTCTTAGATAAATAGATAATGATGAAATTTGTGCCTCATCCAATAAATCCTTATTTAAGTATAGTATTGATGAAATAAATACTCTATTATTGAACCTTATCATTCTAACATGGTCATAGTTGAACTCATGAACATTCTTCACTTTCTTCTATAATTCCGCATCATGCTTTTGTGCCTTCTTAATCCTCTCATGGATGGATGATTGAACATTCATATGAGAAAGGTAATATATTTCCCTTTAACCATGATTTCAATATCCATATTATGAAAATCCATAAATATTATATCTCTTTCAATTCTCATTATGAAAAAACTTTCATGGTTTTTTCGACTCAGAGCATCATCTACATTCTTCACCTTCCCAAGTTGGTAATGTATTGAGCAATAATAATATTTGATTAACTCTAACCATATTATCTAAAACATATTCAACTATTTCTATTTAAATATATTATTTAATATTTTATGATTAGTATATATATCACACCTTTAACCATACAGATAATGCCTCTATATTTTCAATGAAAAAATTACCGATGGTAAATCCAAATCACGATTCAAGAATATTTGTTCAAGAACCTTAAATTGGAATAAGGAATAATCTATTACCATATAATTATTCTTGAGGACACATTAAGTCCCTTATTATATGAATCACTATAAATCACAAACAATTCTCCACATCAGGGTTGTGTAAGCATAGACGTGTTGACCAAAATTCTCTTCAATTCATTGGAACTCTCTTCACACATATATATATCTATAAGAACTTAACCCCTTCTTAGTCAACTTTGTGATTATATTATATAATCATGATAAATATCACATAAAGTGTTTATAGTATCCATCCAACCCAATAAAACTAAAAATTTAAGCTATTGTGGTTGGTCTAGGCTATTTATAAATAACTTCAGTTTTTAAATGATCCACTAATAAACCCTCACTTATGATTATGTGACCCAAGAATGAAACTTTCTCAATCTAAAATTCACACTTGGTAAATTTAGCATAAAAATTTTCCTCTCTCAGGGTCTTCAACACAATTATAAAATGTTATTAATTCTCTTCCTATCCCTTTGCATATTTAAGAATATCATCTATAAAGACTTACACAAATTTATTAATGTAATCTCTAAAGATGATATTAATTAAATCCATAAATATAGTAGGGGAATTTGTAATTCCAAATGGAATTACTTTGAATTTATAATGACCCCACCTCATACAAAAGGACAACATATGCACATCCTCCTTCTTTATCCATAGTTAATGATATCTATATTGAATATCAATCTTTTAAAAGTATAGATCTCATTATAATTGATCAAAAAGATCATTAATACATATTATAGGATCCTTTTTTTAATATTAATTTTTTTAAGTTCTCAATAATCAATACAAATATGCATTGACACATGTTTCATCTTAAAAAAAAGAATAGGTGCACCTCATGGAAAATCACTTGGATGAATGAATCCATTATCTATATTATCTTATAGTTTCTTCTTCAATTCATTCAAATCAATAGAGGAAATTATATATTGAGTCTTCAAAACTGGTGTAGCACCAGGTATGAGTTTTATTGAAAACTCCACTTCATGATTTGTAGGAAGACTAGAAAGTCCTCATAAAACACATAAACATATCTCTGAACAATAGAAACATATTCAATATTTAGTTTCTTATAAACCATTTGAGATAAATATTCCTCATGAATATATAGGAAAACCAATATAATTGAAATAATTTCCATTGGGTGTTTAAGTTCCACCTCACACTAATATATTATTTAAGTTTGATTCAGAAGATGAAATTTAAATTACCTTCCATGACTATTGATATGGGATATATTCTAAGAGAGCCAATCCATACCAAAAATTATGTCAAATACAACTAGTGGAAGAATAAAAAGATTTGATGGAAGAACCATACTAATAAATTCTATCAGATATGAGTTATATACCTGATATGTGATCATCCCACCATTAGGATTTTTATTGCCAGCTCAATATCTAATCATTGAGGTTGGGATATGATACCCTTAAAAACCATTCATATATTAAAGGGTGGGTAGATCCATAATCGATTTTTTTTGAAATTATGGAGTGGATGATAAGTGTACCTTTCACCACATCACTAATAACTTCCATGTTGGATATTTTAATTTCATAAGATTTACCTTCACCCCTCCATTTATTTTATGGAAAGTCCCATTAATTTTTTTGCATTGGTTATAATAGTTCCCCATATCCTTATAGTTAAAGAATTATACATTGATGGCTTATCCCTTCCCCTTGAATTCATGAGAATGATTTCTTTTTTCTCCGTATTTGAAGTGAACTCCATTTCCTTTTAGGCATTTACCAAGGTGTTTCCTTTCACAAGTATCACATATTGGAAAAATATTCTTTCTCTTCCTACCCTTAAACATTTTTTCTCTTCGATCCTATTATTATCTTACCTTCCTTAGAACCCATAAGACCAGGATAATTTTTTCTCTATATTGATATCACATCATATTATATACTCACGTGCTGAGAAATTTCGGGAGACTAATGATCTTTGAAGTATTAGATGAAACCCATCAAATAAATGGTCAATATTACTATTTTGATTATGTATATAGTTAAAAAATACCTTTTTAACCCTATAAGGTTAGCCTCATACTTTTAAAATTTTTACTCTTCATCTAGTCTTAGACTCAATAATTTTCTCTCCATATCCACTCCTTGTTCATGAGGAAAATATTTTTCCAAAAAATTTCCTTAAAATCCATAAATTCCATGCTTGTTATTTCATCCTCATCCTTTGTTTTTTGAATCAATGACCATGATTTATCTGCATCCCTTAATAGATTATAAACTACCATGACAACCTTCTCCTGTTCATTACTTCCCAAAGCAAGAAATATATCCTCTATAGTACTTATCTATTTCTTAAATACAAATGGATTTGTAGTCCTATTTAATGATGAAAGTTTATGATGCATGAAATGATTTAACATTGTTACACCATGTTATAAATATAAAGGATTATAAATTTGGGAAAGATCATTGGTTATAACCTAAATAAGCTTCCCCAATACAGTAATAATTTATTCAGATCCAACTGTAGATCTTGCTATAGATTCATTATATTTCATAGGAGGAAAATACCTACATGGATTATATGAATCGATACCATTACCATTAATTTTTATAGGCCCCATTTCTAAAAAATAGAGAACACTAGATTAGATCATAAAATTTTAGATCATAATGTATAATTTTAAAACTAGTAAAACATTTAATATAAAATGAATATTTATGTATAACTAATATCAAAATAATAATTTTGGTTTCTTTGAGAATATTTTAAAGGTTTTACAAAGGTTTAAGTTATATAATATATGTTTTTTTAAATCTAGTTCCAATATTTCTATTATACTTTCTTTGATACCAACTATAATGACCTTATCCTTAGTAGCCCAAAGCTGGTGGTAACTTTATTACATTTACACTTGTGGGAACCTCCTTATTTTAATGATAAAAAATAATGTTTATTATATTTATAGTGAGATTAAGTTTTTATGATATAATTTTATAATATAATGAAATATGATGAAAATTTGGCTAAGTGCTAGAATTAGTAACCATTAGTTCAAATGTTTCACCACTAGAGTTGAGATACCACCAGACATGTCTTACTTTTAGTTCAAATGTCTCAATGCCAACATTGAGTTGATTCTAGGAATGAATCACGATTAGGATTGTACTAGAACTAGGCTATCTCGCTATTAGTTCAAATGAGTCACTTCCATATAATTCTTGCTTCTAGGATGTCTTTCTTCCAGGATTTATTACCGCTAGATATGTCTTTCTTCTTGAGAAGTCTTGTTTCTAGATATGTATTGCTTCCTGAAGAGCCTCTGTCATTATTATATCTATTTTAAATTAAATTATTCAACAAATATAACAATTAAATGTATAAAAATAGTTATTTATGATTATATTATTAACTATTTCAATGAAAAATTAAAGGCAATGTCAGAGATCAGTACGAGGATGCAAAATATATGGATAATTATTCTTCAAATAGATACTATTTTATATAGTGATTCTATTATAATAATTCCTTGTTCATGGGTGATTTGAAAGATCTATAACATATTTTAAATAAGTGAACTTACTAAATACAAAAAGGATCATCAGTCAATATCTTACATGCTGCACTCCTACTGACTTTCATATATGGAAGAGTAGAACTAATTTAAGATCAAGATCTATTACTACGGATAGAACAAAGACATATTTATGATTCTTTATTTTGATGAAAATTTTAGAGAAATAGATTGATCTCCTCACCAAGAAACATATGAGGATACTTGGGAATCTGGATCACTTTAGGCCAAGAAAAATTACACTTTCTATATCTTATTTCTTACTTTTTAGGATTTTTTTTATTTGATAAGTGTGCTGTTTTCTTTGTTTATCAACACACACTACCTCCCATTCTATAATTGGAGAATACCAGATATTCCCTTTTATATATTTTTATTTTCTTTCCTATGTGTTTGTTGAAGATGTACCTATGTGCCTTGTGATTTTTTTCTTCCAATGGTTATTATCAAAGAGGTCCCTATGTATCCTAGATAACTTCTGTGATGATTCTTTTATACCTGATCCAAGTTATGGATATGATTATAGTTTTATAATCTAATTAACAATGGGTGATTTACAAGTGGAGGTGATTAGGTTTAGGCTCAAGACTGAACCCATTGTTTTATTCCATTGTGTGATTTTTTTTGTTTCATTCTTTTCAAATATTAAAAATGTATTTCGTTTTAAACTATAAACAATACTGATACTTTGATAGTTAATATTAACTAGTGTTTATATAAGTATTGGATCAAGTAAATTTATTTCAAAAGTTAAAGTAATTTATATATTGTTCTAACTAAGAATTAATTAACCTTTGAGGAATCTTTTAGAAGATAAAAATTATATTAAACCACTCTTTTGATTAAATGGGTTAATTTGTTTTTAATCGCAGGATTTTAGTTAAACTTTTTTTTAATAGAAACTTTCAATTGGAAACTGAATTCACCCCCTCTAAAGTTACTCACTATGACCAATAGTACTAAATACAAGAAATCACATCCTAAAGGACCAAATATATTAGTAGTCATGGTAAACTAGATATATACTTGAATCCCACATTACATTTCAAAATATAAAATAAAACATAGTATTTTATTTGGGATCATCTTTATTACCTCTAGAATATTCCTATATATCAATCATAAAAAATTTCATAGCATCTACGGGAAATAAAATATAAGAAAGGGGTGAGCTCAGATGCTCAGTAGGGGATATAGTGAAAGCTAAATAAGGCTTGAATAATATTGAAGAAATAAATGATGATCAAATAATGCCATATAAATAATCACATGAATTTGAAACTTATCCATGGATATAAAAACTATTAAAATAAACTAATGAACATAAATAAATAATTTCATAATGATTTATTTCATAATTCTAGACATCTAAAACTTATCGTCAAGTCCTTATGCCATGAAATCTAAAAATACCATCAAGGCCTTATAAAAAGACATATTTATAAATGGGTAAGGCCTCATCAAAATACTAAATCTTGTTTTTATCATGATACATAACAATTAATCAAGGGGATTTGTAATTATTATCCCCACCCATCACATAATTTGTCTAATTAATTCATCATATGAATAAACAACATGACTTAATAAACATGCCTTAAAAATAAATAATTGTCCGCATTAGAAGAACTAATATATGAAATATAAATAATTTCCCTGTAAAGTTAATCATAAACCATCCAGAGAAATATGGTGGATGATATCATAAGTGTATAACCATATTAAAGTATAATATTAAATAATTGATGCTGATATAGATGAAAATACTTTCAAAAGATCACTAGAAATTTTCTTGAGGAAAATAACATTTTTCTACATTGAAAACACTTATTTTAAATCTAAAATTTTACCAAATATTAATGAAAAATCTTTATTTAGAAATAAAATTACAAAATTATAAACAAATTTTCAAATAAATGAGTGTTTATGATTGCAGGAAACAAATTTCATTCTATATAAGTTAAAAAAACATTCCTTTCACACTTTTTGTAAAAAGGTCAAAATGAACCTCATTCAAAAAAAAATTAGATTCATTTTAAAACATTTTTTTTAAAAGTAAAAAAATCAGTATAAATGTATTTAATAAATAATTAGGTAATGTTAAAAACATCCTTTTATACATTTTAAGAAAAATATGGACATGGAAGAGAAAGATTATCGACTGAGTATAAAAACAAGCCCGATTTTCCTTAAAAACGTTATTTTAGTATATTAAGTACTTAAAGAGGGTAAAATAAAAGGAAAAACTATAATTTAAATAAATAAACATACGAGAATAAAATATTTCGATTTTAAGATATAAATATCAAATAATTCCCCCAACAGATACTTAAATATAAAAAGTCTTGAATAATGTTGATATTGTGAAATAAACTCTTACCTCATATTTGATTTCCTTTATATGTGTCCAAAAATCCTCAATAATAAATGAAAATTTACTATAAATATATTATATAACCATAATAATATATATCATAACATATATTAGTTACTTATAATATTTTATCACCCTTTTATTAAAAATTATTTATTAAAATCACTATTTCCGGTAATGACTGCTTCGTTTTTCATGTATGTTTTGGTTTGGTAGTTTTGATAATATTAATTTTATCATAATTAAATAATATAAAAAATTTGAAATATGACATAAATAAAATATATATTAATTATATATATTTATATTAATCCATAAAATATAGAGATAAAAAACATAATTACACCATTCATAGAGATGGTAGGTCATACGTATGAATGGACACAATTTTGAATTTTCAAGGAATAGAATAAAATAAAGGTAAATAACAATTAAATTTTATATAATAATTATTATATAATATATGTAATTTATATTAATTAAATCTATCTTTATTATAATCCAAGTAAAATGGAAATTAAAAACAAATCACATTGCTTCATAGAGGTGGTAGTCTACACGTACGCATGAGCGACATTATTATTTTCCAATGGATTATAAGGTAAGAATGTATATGTGATATCAAAATTAAAATATTATAATTATGTCATAATTACCAAATATAAACATTAAACTCATCACAATACCCTTCCATATATTCTTGTGATGAAAAATTAATTGTATTGCTCTGTGGAGACGGTAAGCCATACATACACACAAGAGATAATTTACTTTTCATTTTATGGAAAAGTGGGTGGATAATTGTGGTTTAATAATAATAATAACATATAATAATTTTTAGGGTATTTTTTTTATTTTTTTATAAATACCAAATATTTAAAGAAGGTAAAATAAGAAATAAACTTAAATAGGTCGGGTAAAACGATTACCTCTTCTTTAGAAGACCTCCTTTAGACCCTTTCTTATAGAACCTAGGGTTTTTATTTTGAGGATAATAGAACCTATATAATAAGAATAAGTATGTTTATAATGTAAATGTGTAGGTATTGGCTGATATAGGTTGCTCAATGTGGTGTAAATAATTGATAGAAAGGGGTGTCCTTTTATAAGGGAGGGAAAAAACACACTTTTAATTTTCAAATGATTAAAATATAACTACATAATTCTCAAGAAAAATGATTCAAAATTTACTTATATTATAGTTAAATGTTTTATAGTTAAATTTACTTATATTATAGTTAAACAGGATGCTAGACAAGGGAGAAGGTGAAAATTTGATGAAGCAAGTCAGCGGTGTATCTCTGGACAACAGATTTTTAGATTTGGTTGATCTGGACTCCACTGATCAAGGATCATCACACTCACAGCAGGTTATGGCTGCAGATGGTGCTGAAATGTTTGGCCGTAGTGGGAATGGGGGTTTGGAGGAGGCTGATGGGGATCCTGCTACTCTGATAGAGGGGGAGCTAGCTGAGGGCTTCGGTGAGCTGGCTGATGGGGGTCCTGATTTTCTGATACAGGAGGAGCCGGCTGAAGATGATGTTGGGAAAATTTCAGAGGATGTATTGGGTGATACTGATATTGCAGAGTGGGAGAATGGCAGGGTAACATTTTTGAACAAGCAGGACTGCTTAGAGGGAAGTTGCAAGAGGCAGAATAATGAGGACCAGTATCCATGTTTGACACCTAGAGATGGTAACAGGGAATCTGTTCAGGTTACAACCCCTCTGGTGCATAAGGGCTCTTTAGGGGCAGGTGAGGGGAAGGAGAATCAAGGAGGCAGAGCACAGAGTGTGATGAAAGAGTCATATAGTGATATTCTCAGAAAAGTGGGGCAGAGGGCTGAGAGTAATGGAGCTTCCACTACTCCACCGAAGAGGAAACATAGGAAAGATTACTCCAACACACCAAGGACCATTGCAACCAGGTCGTCTGCCAAAAATGGAAAGCTGAAAGAATCGGAGCAAAAGAAGGGACGACAGAGCAAGGAGCCCATGTCCCCAGCGAAACTACGACTGAGGGAGCAATATATACAAATGCTAAGTCAATATGCTCTATAATCTGAATGGGAGTCGGCAGACCCGGATGAGTTCTCAGAAGGTGGCGGTGATGATGTGTTTGATGTGCTCTAGTTCATGAGGCTGTGAGGCTTTGAGGTTTGCTGTTTTATTTCTTTCTCTCCCTGCGTTTGTACTATCTTTTTTTTATTAATAATTTTCTACGGGGCTGGGCATTCGGCCTAGTCCTGCACCTTCCTGGTTAGTTAAATGTTTTATATGGTTTAAATAAAATTAAAAAATAAAATTTGGATAGGTTTAAGTGGTATTTTAAACCTTATATTTTGGTTTAACCCCTTAATTAATCTATTTTAACCTTAACTATGGTAATGCCTTTTTCACACTTAAGGGGTTATAAATGTACTTATAAGGTAATAATTGGATCATAAATGGTGAATAGATAAAATTTTAGACCATATATTATCCCAATTGTTCTTTTTAAATAATTTTATGTTTTTTAAATAATTTAGTAAAATATTGTTTTCATAAAATATCATTATTTCCATTTTTAACACCATTCATTTAATTTAACGTCAAATACATCAATAAAAATTTTCAATTAAAATATAAACCTGTAAAATATCCCTAATTTTTTATATTTATCTAAAAGATTCATGTATCACAATAAATCACCCAAAAATTATTACTCTTAAATTTTTTATAATCATTTATTTTATTTTTCATTAATTGAATAAGTACCATGTTTTCATTTCACAAGAATTTAATGTAATTATATAATATGTAAAAAGTTGAAATAAATTAAAATCATGGAAATAATTTTCATATAATAAAAAAAATCTATATTCATTGACCAATTTATTTTTCCCTAAGTGAACTCAAAAGATATATTTAAAAGTAAGAGAGTGAAATTTTTATTTCTCTTTGATTTAAATATTATATAGGTCATTTTTATGGAAAAGTTTCACTTAAACAATGAATGTTTGATCCTAATGTGAATAGGGTTGAATACAATTCATTAAATATGAATTTATATAAAGAAATAGTTCCCTAACACTTAGTTTTAACCTATATGAACCCAATTTACCCTTTATCGAGGTGATAAATTTTAGCATGGTTTCTATTCACAATGTATAAAAATAAAAGGCACCAATTTATAAAATATGACCCTCATAATTTCAGATATGGAATCCATTTTTTTTAAATTCAGAACCTATAAGTGGAATAAATTAATTTTAAAAATAATTGTGAAAAATGCGATGAAAACCGCTTTAAGAAAAATACAGTTTTTAAATATAAAACTGCATATATTAATATCCCATCAATAGTAAAAATATTTTATGAATGTTAATTTTTTTGAATATATAATATATAAATTTTATCAAAATAATTCACCAATAGTGATTAATTTAATTTTTTTGATAAAAAACATCACATCCATAAAAATAATTTTTTAGAAAAACGATTTTTATTTCCATTTCTAATCAATTGATAATCATTGAATTTATTTTATACATAATTTTTTTATAAGATAGTTCTATTAATAACGTGTAATTTATTGGATAGGTTATAATAATACACTATATTATGGTTCATTTAGACTCAGGGTTGCGTGTATCACAAGCTATCAAAAAAAATTATTTGAAGAGAAGTATATATTAAAATCCGAGAGTGTTACACATATAAAGCATAAAATATATAATATGTTATATTATATATAGTTTAAATTTAATATATTAATATTATGTATGAATAATAATACAATAATTACAATATTATATATATTATATTGAATATGCATGAGATGCATATTCTGGATGAGTTGAATTTAATACAACAACTTGTACAACTTCTCCCAAATAGTTTAATTTTTATTCAAAACAAAGGTTCTTTCATTCATATATTTATATTTATTTATTGAAACAAGTTCAATGAATAAATAAACAACTGATAGAAACACATGAGATGAATTAATAAGTGTGAGCATCAAGTATCAACTATATAATAGATTGAGTTATCTTCTGTTCATTGTGTGATATGTGTGAGACACTACTAAACTATATTCTTCCTGAAACACAGTTTATGTCATTTGAGAAGGTGCTAAAACCCCTTACGATTCTAGTTATCCTCATGAAAAATTAATGTATCCCTAAAATGGTGTATTCCCATAGAGGTAAGGTGCATTTGTTTTTGGGTCCCCATAATCTCCCTCAAGCACACTCTATCAATGGAATGAGATGGAAGTTACTAAGATAAGCGATATATATGCACTCTATTTTTTGGATTATTTACACATTGATTTCATAAATATATATATTCCTATGTTTTGGGTTGTTTTTTCATCCAATGACTATTTTATTATCATTTTAAAAATAGCGGTGGTATTATAGAGAGTTTCTATAAGGTTTAAACATGTTTGAATTATTGGTTTTTGAGAAAATCATCATTGGAGACAAAGACAAGTAGCATCATATAATTCATGAAGGTTACTCAACTTTACGTAAATAGAATAAAGGTAAATATGACTAACCATTATATAATGAGGCTATGTAAATTTTATATACTTACACAGAAGGTCTTCAGAAGGGTAACCTATTTGTTACCTCTATGCAAATGGTTTGCGTAGAGGTAGTATCCTTACAAAAGGAGTTTATATAAAGGTCACTAGCACTTTACCCTTAATTAGTATACATACTAGATTCACTGTGTAAAGGTGATTAATGTTTAAATTTACATATTATAATAAAAGCAAAGATTAAATACATTCAAGGGGCATACTTAAAGGTATTACCTATATGCAAGTGGTTTAATAGAGGTTGCATATTCTAAACCCTTACGTAATTAGTGTTGCATATGGGTATACATCATCTACCCACCCATAAGGAATTTGTGTCAATGGAAAGTGTCATTAAAATTAAACAAAGAGTCCACTTAGGGGTATTTGGAGGATAACCTTACACAGAATAAGGATTATACAGAAGGGTGAACCATTTTTATTAATTTTTTTTTAAATTTTGTACATTTTTATGGTTTATAAAATGTTTATAAATCAAAATAAATTATATTTTGGGATATTATAATTTATAAGGAATTTATAAATAAAAAATAAATTATACAAGGTGTATAAATAATTATATAAATATTTATGATTTTTTTTCAAAAATATTAAATCTTAATATTTTAAAATACCTTTCGACCAATTAAATGGAAGGCCTTATGATCTAAAAATAAAAGGTTTATTAAAAAATCATAAGAAGTGATTTATAAAGTGTTTATAAATCACAAAATATATGATATATATATTATATAAAATGTATATATAATATAAATTAATTATAAAATGTTTATAATTCATGAAATATTATATAAATTCCATAAAATACTAAATATGAAAAATTTCACATTCAAATGAAAATAAAATGTTTATATTCATTCTAATTTATAATATTTTTATAATTAGAATTTATTTATGAAAAATTGATAAACTTATCATGTTTTGGGAAAAAAATATATTGTTTATTTATTTTTTAATTTTATTTTAGATTCATGTTTATTAAATTGTTTATGAAATTTGAATATTGTGTATCCCCATTTATATGATAAATTGTTTCTAGGATAGAGACTCACTTGCCATTCTAGGTTCAATATCATAAAATTTAGATTTCATATACCTTGACTTTAGTTTTAATTATAGTTATTCACTTGATAATAGTTGTTGGGAATAGTTTGTGCATATTAGGTGGTATAGTTTTCATTAATTTAATTCTCTCTTAACTAAAGTCTCACTAGGTAGAGGGACTTGGAGTCAGACCATATAATTTACTAGATTCTTATTCCTTGGCTAGGAAAGTGAATGGGATTGGATATATGTCAATATAGGGTTAATCATGTATAGTTTTTCAATCACATATAACTATGCCTTTATAGTAAGTGTTCATATACCTTTTGTATATGATGCATTTGTATATGTATCCATATATTTGGTTTCTAATTTTTGGTGAGTAAAAAAAACTTACTGGTTGTATAATGATCCACACATTAATGTGGTTTGAGCACATTAATTTGGTGTATAGAATAAGGATTTATAAAACTAAATTATTAGAATCATGCAAACAAAGAAAGGAATAAAATATGAGAAGATAATGATTAAATAATATTAAATAATTATGAATTTAATATGTATAAAAATTATATTAAATTATTGATAATAAAAAACCCTAAATACTAAGTATGATATTGCTTTCAAAGAAGCACTTTTCAAGACCTCAATCATTAAACAGAGTATTGAAGATCTTAGTATGAGTACCTATAGAATATATTGTGAAAGGAAATAAAGTTGTAAGTAACTATATATTTTCATGTCGAGTATTGTCAAGCTAAATATGAGTATCCCTTGATTCTATTTTTTTATCTTATTTGTGGAATTTTATTTAGGTTACATTAGTTGGGAATACTTAACAATTAGGATACTATATGTAACAAACTGACTCAGGATACCCTCTAAAGAATGGTACTCGAACTGACTCTCTACTAACCCAAAAGGTGTTCCCAATCCCCAAATATTGGCGACTAGCACACATGAATCAATCAAAAACAAGAGGGAATGATTTTTTATATCCCAACAAAAGATACATTGAATCTATATATATATATATATAGTAAAAATAAAAAATGAAAAAATACTGAAAAAAATATATTCCATAACCAAAGAAGTGATAATAGTAGCAATACAACTCAAAATAAGTAAGATAAAACTCCAAGGTATAAGTCCAAAACCCAAATATATAACCAAAATAGAAGAATCACTACTCCAGGTGATATGTGGAAAATGTCCCACCATCTCACAACCAGCTACCCATGCTTTTACGACACGAACTTCACCACTTCATCATGATTCCTTTTCATTTATAGTATCAATTGACTATACAAGGTATACACACCATAGAAGGGGTGTGTAGGTTTTGAGCTAAATAGGGCTAGTAGGAACCCACCCTGATGTTCTATATCAAGTCTCAGTGCAACAATCCCAAAATGATTAATTTATGGAAGACATGACATGATAAAAAATTTAACAGCTTTATATCAAAATCATGGTAAATATAATGACCCAAGATTTCCATACATGGACATTACATTTATTTTGTGGAATAATTAATACATTACAAAAATGTATTCCCAAAGACCGTATTAGTTTAGTGTCTTTGGAAACTTTTAACATAATCTTTTAACTTGGTGAAAGATCTTCAACATATCCTATAATGATCTTCCCCTTTTTTTCTTACCTAAAACCTTTCTTTATATCCTAGGGAAAAGAAAACATAAAAAGTGTGAGCTCAAATGCTCAGTAAGGGTAAACACATAGAACATAAAACGAACCATAAATATAAAAATGTAAAAACATGAATATAAATTTTAAATATCAAAATCTTGAGTCATGAAATTAATATTGTCTGTACGTAAGGCATAGATCACAAAGTAACATGATCCATGACAAAATATCATTGACATAAAACATGGAATTGTGGAAAAAAATAAGCACATAATATTATTTCATAGAATCCAATGAATTTCTACCAAAACCATCATAGTGTAAAAATTACATTACTGAATCGGGTTTACTTTTCATTCCATCCATGTATTACTGAACTGAAATTACTTGTCGTTACATCCCTATATTACTGAACCAGATTTACTTGTAATTCTAGTAATGTCTATCTCATGAGATATAAATCTTTACCCAATTCATTAGAGGTATATATAGGTCCCATCCATATCATATTGAAATCATTCTTACATGTTCCACAAAAAAATAAATCATTCATAAAAGTATAACCAATGAAATAAAATGGGTTTCTTAAACATCATTCCATCATAATCCTTATAAAATAAATGGATTCCCTAAATATAATTCCATTATAAACAGAATAAAATAAAAGTAATAATAGAGATAGAAAAATAAACCTATGTCATATTAGATGGAAAATAATTTTTATAAAACACTTGAACTTAATTCTTGAGGAAAATATCCTTTCTTCTTAACAAAACATTTCTTTTCTCAAAATGTCATGTAATTTTAAAAGAAAAGTATTTATTTGAAAATAAACTTCAAATAGTTTAGATAAAACATCATGTAAATAATATAATATGTAGATATAAAAATCTGTTCATGCATTATAAGTTTAAAAAAACATTCTTCTCATACTTCTACCATAAATTTCAAAAAGTACCTCATGTGGTAAATGTAAAATATTCCTTCCAAACCATGTAGTAAGAGTCAAAATGGGGAAAAATGACTTTAAAAATACATAGAATAACAGTATTCATTTAATGAGAATATTTTTAGAAAACATGGACATGTATGATAAATATATCCCCAATAAATACTCACGTATAAATAATCTCAGATAAAAATGAGATTTGAAAAATTATCCATTACCTTAGGTTTGATATGCTTTGTATGTATCTGAAACTCTTGTATTGTAACGTCCCGACCCCAGAAACCCAGAGCTGGTGAATTAATTTATTACATTTGAAAGGAATAAAATCCTTAAGGAATGATCATTTTAGTATTATTGATGAAACTAGATACATACTTGTAACTCATATTACACTGGGAAAGGTAACAAAACACAATACATAACAAAAACTAATAAACTGCATCCACAAGAACATAATAAATGTTCTCCTCTTCATAACATATTAAAGTTAAACAAATGAAAGGGGTGAGACCAAATTCTCAGTAAGGGTTAAAAATAGTGCAAGCATGAACCAAAAATAATTGAATCACAATCAAATTGGTATAGTCAATATGGCAAGGTGAATAAATGAAAAACACACGCCATTAGTAAAATGATAATAAAACATCATCCATAGATTTTTTCATAGTGAAAAACTCATGGATAGTAATAACTGAAAATAAATAAAGATAATTCTTATTAATTGGACATCATGTATTTGGTACATTATATCACTATACTATCAAAACAATTTAAGTCTGTGGGTAGAAACCCGTCTGATTTTTGGAAACAAACTTGAAGGGTTTATCATCAACTAATTTGTCTCATGAGACCTGTCGATGAATCAGAGGCTATAGTGGGCCCCTCCTATCACTAAAATGTTTAAATCATTATTTACACATAGATTAAATAAAATTACAATATTCCTTCTCAATATCCATATAGATTAGAGGATACAGATTCATCAACATTTCCATAGTAAAACAACATTCCAAATAAACACCGTATGTAAAAGGGTATATGGCTTAAGACAATAATCATATCCATGAAACTGGAATATGGATATATAATATATTTAGAATTTAAAATGTTCTCAAATGGGAATTGGATACACCACGTAAGAAATATTAGGTTTACAATACCAAGTAAATGACAATGAAATGGAAATTGAGACAAAGTCCCTTAACACATTGTAATAAATCGAGTCATATGAAAAAAATTAAAAACCACCAAATGAATCATAGAATACCATGAATATAAATAGAATAATGATAATATATATCAAATGGTATTATAAAATACACCAAATTCAAGAAATAAGTGTCGAACAATGGAAATCTCACAGAATTAAAAGTGAGATAAGGAACCCCGTACCTTATGCCCGAAGGTGTTATCAATTAATATTAATGACCTAAATAATAAAATTTATCTTAATTAATTAATAATTATATAACCTAATATACATTTAATATATTTATTATACCCTTATTAGGTTCATTCATGACGTTTTTTATGGGTTTAAGAGGTTCAATTTTCTTGTTTTGGAAGCATTTTCTTCCTTGGTTTTCATGATTAGTTTACTTTTATTCATGAATTGATGTTCGTTTGAAATGTGATGAAACACCTAGAATTGTTAATATATATTATTAGTGACATTAGAGATATATAAATGATCTTATAATTTTTTTTGTTATATACAAGGAGGATGACACATTAGTTAAATGTTTATTACGAACACTTGGATTAACTTTGCGGTTTTCAGCATAATGAACTTGTTTTGTATTATTATTTTATATTATGAGTGTGTAAGGATTACAGGGAATTGAATAAGTTAAAATAAATATATTATGATCTGGTTCAACCATTAAAATTGTTTCATGACCATTATTGAAGATATTAATAGAAATTGAAAACCCTTCGTCCTTGAATGTGATAAATGAACACATCTCGGACGGTATTTTCATTTTTAGTGTAAGAGGTGGGGGAAAAGAGAGATGATGATGAAATATTATATTATAAAAATAAAATTCTAGTCCATTTATGGTACTGGAATTATCATATCATTTTTATTAGTGGATGTGAATAGATAACAGCAAAAGAATGGAACTTATAAAAGAAGTTGAAACAAAAAGGAAGAGGGGTTCTTCTCTTGAGTACTGCTCCTTGAAAATCTCCTTAAGTCCTTTGTTTTCAGCCTTTTGGAGAGACCAGTAAGTCTTTTACATGGGGGAGAAGATTAGAGAGATATTTTAGTAGAATTTAGGAAAGTCTTGAAGCTTGAGTGGTGTGAGAGGAAGAGGGGGTGAGGGCTGGTTTATATAGTGGAGGGGAGGAGAGTTTTCTTAATATTATATTCATTAATTTATTATTTCTCCACAAGACAAGAAACATTGAGGATTGCATGACCCATAATCGTAATAAGTTCATGTGAGTTCTAGATTTGGGTGATTACATCACTCATGATGCTTGTAATAGTGAATTTAAATTATAATGTATTTATACGGTAAATTAATGTATTTTACTATTCACCAAAAATCCAAGTATTTCAAAAAAATCCCAAAAATTCACCCGAACCATTTCTCAACATGTAGAATACAAAAATGAACTCAGTTTTTCAAAAATAATTTTCTAAATATGATGTAATTAATTTTTAATTAAAATCATTATTTAATAGACAAATAACAACACTTAAAATATTCATCTTCATTTTTAAGGTGCCTAAATTTATTTATACTTTTGTGGGTAAGGTTACCATTCATAAGGGTGAGTTACTATTCATAAGGGTAAGTTACTATTCATAAGGGTAAATTACTATTCATAAGGGTAAGATACTATTCTTAAGGGTAAGTTACTATTAACTGAAAATTAATTTGATTCTATAATACTCCAAATATCACCCTGATCGCAACTATGTGTATCCATTTTTCAAAATTAAAACCACAGAAGTGAAAAATTTAAGTTTAATGGCTTGGTTATGACTATCTACAAAATAACCAAGTGTTCTTTAAAATAAACATAGTGATTTAGGAAGTATAGGCCATCTAATAAATAGAATGTATTTAAGAGAAATATACCATAAAGTGTTTGGGGTGTTATATTATTCCCTCCTTCAAAAATTTCATCCTCAAAATTTTTCATGATTAACACTCCCTAAAAATATGTGGTTGATTCTTCTTCATAATATCCTTAGGTTATCATGTCGCTTCTTCCATTTTATGGTTTCTCCAATGAACCTTTACTAGTCGAGTTTTCTAATTTCTCAATATATACTCCCTTATGTAAATAATCTCGATAGACTCTTCACAGTATGACAAATTAGGTTCCAGTTCTATTTCTTCATAGGTGAGTACATGTGTTGGTTCTGGCATGTATTTCTCTAACAATGACACATAGAACACATTATGAACTTTGGAGAGACTTGATGGCATTGCTAAATGGTAATCTAAAGCTCTGGTCTTTTCCATAATTTCAAACGGTCTGATATAATTGGTGATCAGTTTCTCTTTCTTACCGAACCTTGAAACACCCTTCCACAGAGATACTTTTAGAAATACATGATCTCATAATTGAAATTCAAAATCCTTTCTATGGTTGTTAGCATAACGTTTTTGCCTACTTTAGGCTGCTTTAATATGGGCCTGAATTTTCTTTTCCTTTGCATTTGTCTCTTTGATAAGTTCTGGGCCTATAAGTTTCCTCTCTCCAAATTCATCCCAACAAGTTGGATTTCGATACCTCTTACCATATAATGCTTAATATGGATCCATTTGAATTCTAGAATGGAAAATATTATTGTAGGAAAATTCCACAAAAGTAAAGTATTGATCCCAAATACCTTGAAAGTCAATAGAGCATGATATCAACATGCCTTCCGGTGTTTTAGTAGTCCTTTCAAACCATCTGTCGGTTTGAGGGTGATAAGCAATAATCATATGAAGCTCAGTATCCAAAGTCTTTTGAAGGCTTTTCCCAAATTTTGATGTAAACTAGGGATCTAGTTCAGACACAATTGATAGAGGTGCACCATGAAGTCTTAAAACGTCATTAACATGAAGTCTTTCCAGGTGATCAACTTGTAAATCCTCTCTTATAGAAAGAAAATGTGCTGATTTGGTGAGACGATCAATAGTTACCCCTATTGCATCATTCCTTTTAGGTGTCCGTGGTAGTCATATGAAAAAATCCATAGTAATTTCATCCCACTTTTACAAAGAAATTATTATATGTTTCATGACCCCTCTAGGATGTTGCCTTTTGACCTTCACTTGTTAACAAACTAGACACCTTGACACGTAGTTAACAATTTATCACTTAATATTATCCCACCAAAAATGTTCCTTCAGATCTCTATACATCTTTGTGATACCAGGGTGTATAGTGAAATTTGAGTTATGAGCATCATCTAATTGTTCCCTTTTTAGCTCAGATACTGATGGAACACATAACATCTTCCCAAATTTCAGAACTCTTTCTTCATACACGAAGTCTGACAATCTTTCATCCTTAACAACTTAAATTTCTTTTGTAGGTTATCATCATTAGATTGAGAGATTTTTATATTCTCTATTAAAGATGGTTTGTCAATCATTTTAAAGAGAAAAGATGTTTCCCCTTCCTTAACAATTCCTATATCTATATTTAGTAGTTCCATTAATATAGGATATCTCTCAATCCTCATTTGGGTCATAAGTCCATAATATTTCCTGATTAATGCATTCTCTAACTAATTTTTCTTTCCTAGGTGGTAGTGTATTAAACAATCACAATCATTGAGTAACTCCAGTCTTTTCCTTTTCCTCATGTTGAGTTATTTTTGTGTAAAAATGTATTTCAAGATCTTGTGATCCATATATATCCCATATCTTTCACCGTATAGATAATGTATCCATATTTTCAGATCAAATATTACATCTTCTAACTCAAGATCATGAGTTTAGTAATTCTTCTAACAAGTCTTCAACTACCTTGACACATAAGCAATAACTTTATCATTTTTCATAAGGATGAAACCTAGTCCATTTTTTTGATGTATCACTCTATATCACAAATCCATCATTTCTAGATAGAAGAGTCAAAATTAGATCATTGAACAATCTTCTTTTCATGTATTCAAATAATTCTATACATTCTTTCTTCCATTCAAACATAACCCCTTTACATGTGAGCTTGCATAGTGGGTTAGCCAATTGAGCAAAATTATGAATGAAACACTGATAGTATCCTGCTAAGACAATAAAACTACATACCTCGGTTATGTTCATTGGTGTGGGACATTCTTGTGTTGGCTTTTCCTTTGTTGGATCAACTAATATTCCATTCATAGAGAAAATATGACCAAGAAAAGAAACTGATTGAATCCAAAATTCACACTTTCTAAACTCCGCATATAATTCATTTCTTCTAAGAGTTCTCAGAATAATCCACAAGTCATTCTCATGGTCTTTTAGATTTTAGGGTATACTAGGATATCATCGATAAATACGACAACAAATTCATCAAGATATTCCTTAAAAATTATATTCATTAGATCCATGAAAAAAGAGGGTTCATTAGTCTGTCTAAAATGCATTATTATAAATTCATAATGCCCATACCTGGTTCAAAATGTTGTCTTTGGAATATATTCCTTCTTCACACATAGCTGATAATATCCAGATCGAAGATCAATCTTCAAAAAATATTGGGTTCTATGATGTTGATCAAATAAATAATCAATGTGTGGCATATGATACTTGTTATTTATTATAATATCATTTATTTCCCTATAATC
This sequence comes from Viscum album, assembly GCA_963277665.1. Taxonomy (NCBI): domain Eukaryota; kingdom Viridiplantae; phylum Streptophyta; class Magnoliopsida; order Santalales; family Viscaceae; genus Viscum; species Viscum album. The sequence continues at coordinate 507,366,881 of OY728142.1, read as the reverse complement.
TATGTATAACCTCATGGATTCATCTTTCTTCTTGACAAAGAGGATAGGGGCTCCCCAAGGTGAAACAATAGGTCGAATAAATCCTTTATCACTCAGTTCCTCTAGTTTTTTCTTTAGCTCCACTAATTCCATAGTGGCCATTCTATAGGGAATCTTTGATATAGGTCTTGCACTAGGAATTAAATCAATAGAGAATTCAACTTCCCGCTCTAGAGGATGTTCAGGTAAATACTACGAAAATAAATCAATGCATTCTTGCACAATAGTTACATATTCAATTTGAATATTTTTTTCCTCACCCATAGATATCGTTTTCTCTTCCTCTCCAAGAATTTCATTCAATAGAGATACTCGGGGTGGATCTAGATGAGAATCATTTGGTGAGGTTTCCACTCTAAATATAAGGGATTCTACACCATTCTAAAAAATTGTAACTTCATTCTTCTTGCAATAGATCATCACATCATAATTTGATAGCCAATTTATACTGAGAATTATGTCAAATTAAATCATTGGTATGATGATGAGGTTAGCAACTAAAGCACGTTTATGTGTCATTAGGGGGAGTGATTGACACACCTTTGAGGAAATGATACATCCCCTAAGAGTTTTGAATGAAAACTCCTTTATTAAATCAAATTGGACAGGTATAAGTTTCTTGGAAAACTGGGAAGATATAAATGAATGCGATGATCCAGAATAAAATAATTCACTGGATAAGTTTAAGGAAACAATTAAAGTACCTACCACTACATCATTAGGAACTTCAACCTTCGTAGTTGTAATCCCATAAGATTTCCCTTTATCTCATGGAATTTTCTGAGGAATGTTTCCTTCTCCCTTAAGACACTCATTTTCATAGTGTCTCATCTCTCTAAAATTGTAGCATTGGACATCATTGAATTATTTATTCTCCTTTCATTCATTATATAGATGACCCTTTTCTCCACACTTATAGAAGACTCCAATGACTTTCAATAATTTCCTAGGATGATTCTTTCCACATTTCTTGCATAATGGGAATTTCTTTGTTCCCTTGTTCTTATTTGGAAAATCACATTTTCCATGGTTATCAGAGTACTACTTCTTATCTTGGTTTCCATTGAATAAATTTGATCCAGAAAATTTCTTCTCTATTTTTATGGAACTCAACTAAATTTCATCATATGATGAAAATGTTTGAGAATATAGTGCCCTTAGAATACTTGGATTAATACCTTTAAAGAAATGATAAATCTTGTATTCTGAGTCATGTACGTAATCTATGGAATACCTATCTAGTCATGTGAAGGTGTCCTCATAATTTGTAACACTGTATTCTTCTATTTTCTTTAAGCCAATGAATTTTCTATTCATTTGGGTTTGTTTCTCATGAGATAAATATTTGTCAAATAATATTTCCTTTAAATTCCTCCATTCAATATCTTATATTTATTCTTCCTCTGTGGTATTCTAGATCAAAGACCACCATTGATCAACATCACCCTTGAGATAGTATACCTCCATCACTAACTTTTCATTTTCATTTCATCTTAATTCCCTGATTATATTTTTAAGGGGATTGATCCACTAATCAGCTATCATTGGATTATTATTCGCACTAAAATATGGGGGATTTTGTTGCATGAAATGATCCAAAATAGGTGTAGCATGGTTATTCGTCACATCCTGAGTAAGTTGTCCAAATATGGTCATGATCTGATCCACTCTTACATTGACTGTGTTGACTTGATCAGTGGGGAAATCCCTACATTTTCCAGGAGTATTGATTCCCCTTCTTCCATTAGGTTCCATTTCTAAATAATTGCATACACTAGATTAGGTTATGAATCATAATTTATAATCTCAATTAGAAATGTACTTAGCATAAATTGAAATTCTACGCATAGCTAATTTAATAAACATGGTTTATCCGCGAAAACATTTATATTAAAATTCTTTATAATGGAATGTAAACAAATTTTTAATTATCCTAAGAATATCCCATGGGAGTGTCAAACCAAGAGTGAAAAAAGGCCCATTTTCATGCACCAGGATACCTTGGGTCAAGCTCAAAACTCCTTGTCAGAGTTTACACTCCTAGGTAAATATATAACAGAGCCACCTCTTCTTGATTGTATCTAGATAAAGATTTATTTTTTAGAAAGACCCACATAATCTATTCCTTAACAAAATTATAGGACGTTCTTGTATGTTTATCCTCAAATACTACCTTAGGGATTTTTTTTCATAATATACATTTTCTAATCTAGTTTCCAAGTTTGCTACTAAACTTCCTTTGATACCAAATGTAATGTCATGACCCCAAAAACCCAGAGCCAGTGCCTTACATTATTAGATTGGAAAAGAATAAAATCTAGAAGGAAAAATCAGTTTATTAGTCTTGAATAAACTAGATACATACATGTAACTCATATTATATTGGAAAAGGTAAAAAATACAATACATAACAAAAACTAGTAAACTGCATCCACGTGAACTCAATAAATGGTCTCCTCTTCATAACCTATTGAAGGTAAAAAAAATGGTCAGATCAAATGCTCAGTAAGGGTTAGAAATAGAAAAAACATGAATCAACAATAATTTAATCACAATAAAATTGTCATATCCAATATGGAATTGTAAATAAATGAAAAACACATGCCATTAGTAAATTGATACTAAAACTGCATCCATATATTTTGTCATAGTGAAAAAATCATGGATATTAATAACTGAAAATGAATAAATATAATCATTATTAATTGTACATCACTTATCTTGAACATTATATCACTATACCGTCGAAACTATTTAAGTCTGTGGGTTGAAACCCATCTCATTTTTAGAAACAAACTCAAAGGGTTTATCGCCAACTGATTTTTCTCATGAGACCTATCGATGCATCGAGGGGCTATAGTGGTCCCTGAGTATCACCACAAGTCCAGATCATTCTTTATAAAATTATTAAATAAAATTAAAATATTCTTTCTCAATATCTATATAGAGTAAAGGATATGGATTCCTCAATATTTCCATATTAAAACAACATTCCAAAAAAACACTGTATGTAAAAGGGTATACGACTTAAGACAATAATCATATCCATGAAACCAGAATATGGATATATAATATATTTAAAATTTAAAATGAAAAATGATCTCAAATGGTCAGTGGATACACCGCATAAAAAATATTAGGTGCATGATACCAAGTAAATTACAATGAAATGGAAATTGAGACAAAGCCCCTTAACACGTTGTAATCAATTGAGTCGTATTACAAAAAATAAATAAACAACAAATTAATCCTAGAACACCATGAATATAAATAGAATCATGATAATATATATCAAATGTAAATACACAATACACCACATGCAATAAATAAGTGGTGAACAATGGAAATCTCATGGAAATAAAAGTGAGATAAGAAACCCCTTACCTTATGTCTGAAGGTGTTCTCAATTGATCTTACTGACCTGAATAATCAAATTTAGATTCATTAATTAATAATTCTAGAAACTCATATACATGTAATTTATTTATTATAACCTTATTAGGTTAATTCATGTCCTTTTTGATGGGTTTAAGAGGTTCAATTTTATTGTTTTGGAGCATTTTCTTCCTTGGTTTTAATGATCGATTTACTTGTATTCATGAATACAAGTTCATTTGAAATGTGGTCAAATATCCATACTTGTTAATATATATTATTAGTGAAATTAAATATATATAAATGATATAATAATTATTTTGGTTTATATACCATGAGGATGACTCATTAGTTAAAATTTTATTACAAATGCTTGGATTAACTTGGCGGTTTTGTACACAATGAACTTGTTTTGTATTATTATTTTATATTATGAGTGTTTAAGGATTACAGAACATTGCATAAGGTAAAATACATATATTATGATCTATTTCAAACATTAAAAAGTTTAATGAATATTATTTAATATAGTAATATAAATTGAAAACTCGTCGTCCTTGAATGTGATAAATTAGCACATCTCAGACGATATTTTATTTTTTAGTGTAAGAGGTGGGGGAAAAGAGATATGATGATGAAATATTACATTATCATAATAAAATTAAATTCCATTTAAGGTACTATAATTATCATACAATTTGGATGAGGGGAGATTAGGAGAGAGCAACAAAATAATGGAACTTATAAAATAAGTTTAAAGAAAAAGGAAAAGGGGTGAACCTCTTGAGTACTCCTCCTTGAAAATCTTCTCAAGGCCTTGGTTTTTGGACTTTTGGTGAGAAAGATAGGTCTTGGACATGGGGTAGAAGCTTAGGGAGATATTTTAGCAGAGGTTATGAAAGTTTTGAAGCTTTAGTGGTGTAGAAGGAAGAGGGGGTGAGGGGCTGTTTATATAGTAGAGGGGAAGAAGGTTTTCTTAATATTATATTCATTAATTTAATATTTCTTCAATAGATAAGAAATAGTGAGGATTACATGGCATATAAGAGTAATAAATGCATTTGTGTTTGAGATATGGGTTCTTACATCACTCATGATGCTAGAAATAGTGAATTGAAATTATAATGTATTTATATGGTAAAATAATATATTTTACTATTCACAAAAATCAAGTATTTCAAAAAAATCCCAAAAATTCACCCTTACCATTTTTCAAAATTTATAATACAAAAATGTAATCCATTTTACAAAAATAATTTTATAAATATGATAAATTTAATTTTTAATTATAATCATTATTTAATCAAAAAATACCAACACTTCAAATAATCATCTTCATTTTTAACCTACCTAAAATTATTTATACTTTTTTGGGTAAGGTTACCATTCATAAGAGTCATATTACTATTCATAATGTTAAGTTACTATTAATAATGTTAAGTTACTCTTCATAAGGGTAAGTTACTATTCACTGAAAATTAAGTTAATTCTATCAGACTCTAAATATCACCCTGATTGCAACCATGTACGTCAATTTTTAGAAATTCAAACCACAAAAGAGGAATATTTTAGCATAATGGCTTGTTTATGAATATATCTTAAATAACCAAGTGTTGTTTCAAAGAAACACAGTGCTTTATGAAATATAGGATATCTAATGAATAGAATGCATTTAAGGGAAATATACCATAAAATGTTTGGGGTGTTATTTGTATTGTGGGTTTAAACATATTATTAACTAGTAATAGAACCATAATAATATTTATGAAATCATATATGATTCACTTATGACTTTATATTACTCGTTCATTTATCAATCCCATGTTAAACAATGTTTTGGGTAATAATCGTTTTATTTATCCTACATTTTTTGACTTGTTATTATTGATCTTATTAATTATATCATGATTTACTTACTTATAGAATGTAAATAATGATTTATATTTCATAAATATTCAGTATAGAAATATATATAATAGATAGATAAATGAAATGGAAAACACCGTTCATGGAGACGGTAGGCCGTATGTATGTATGAATGTTGTTTCCATTTCATTATTAAATTGAATGAAAGAAAGTAAATGACACACACACATATATACATAAATAAAATAGAATTATTATTCCATATATTTAATTATTATTTGTTATATATAATTTATAATCATTCTTGAATGGTTAACGTGGAGAATGAATCTCATCGCGTCATGGAGATGGTAGGTCGTATGTACACATGAGCGACGATATCATTCACTTAAGGGTAAAATGCTATGTAATTGGATGGTATATTAATTATACAAAATAATTTTCATTTTATATTCATTATTTACATCCATTATAATCATCATTATACCCATTCAATTTAAGTATTGTTTAATAACAAATTACACCATGGCATGAAGACGGTAAGTCGTACGTATGCACGCATGGTTATATTGTTATTCGTAAGATGGATAAAAGGTGGTTAAGGGTTGTACCATAATTATAATAACATCTCAACAGGTATAAGATACTGGATTTTTACATTAGTATGGAAACAACATAAGAAGAGAAAGTAGAAGAATAAAATAATTTTGAAAGAGGTGATAAAACAATTACCTCTTTTTAGGCATCTCCTTTTGATTTGCACAAAAGGTCTCCCTAGTATGGATTTATTCCCAAGGTGTGGACCCTAGGAGAAATGGAGGGATGTTGGGAGCTTATTTGGGCAGAGTTTGGATAATCCTAAGGTAATTAAAGGTGTGACTAAGTGGGTAGATATGGTGTCCATTTATAAGAGGGAGGAGGGGCGCTTTAGGATTGTTTTGAAATATTAATTTATTAAAAATTGATTTTCGGTTTCTAATGGTTCAAAAATCATATATTTAGAAGATAAGATGATTTTGGGTCAAAATAATCTCAACCAATAAAATTTATACATGTTTCTATTTTATTTTAAACCTTATCATTTTTATTTATCCTTATTTAATCTACTTAATTTTATTTGTGCTAATAATATTCTAAATAATAAATGGTTATAAATATTTACATATGTATTGTAAATTGTCCATAATTGGATAATTTATGACAGTTTAGACCATATAATTTTCACTTTGTAAACTTTAAATAGTTTCATGATTTTTAATTAATTTAATAATATGTTATTTTTATAAAATATCAATAGTGTCAATTTTGACTCTATTCTTTTATTTGACTTTATATAAAATCCACAGAGAAGATCATTATCAAAATAAAAAAAATACATAGAGAAGATAAATTTGAACCAAAATATTTAATATAATCCTAAAATATCATAGTCACCTAGAAAATTAGTGGAGCACATTAATTATTTCATATGATATTTATTTTAATATTTTTAATACCATTTATTAGATATTTCTATCAATAAAATAATTTCTACATCACCATTGGTCATCATTAATGGTAATTATTATGTCTCTAAAAATTATAAATATAATCATATGATGTATATAATTTCATTAAAAATATTGAGACTATTTATGTTCAATGTTTTATAAAGTTTATCACTATATTAAAATTATTATACTTATAAGATATAAGAGAGTGACATGTTGTCACTTTCATTTGTTTTAATTATAATTTCATCAATTTCATGTAAAAAGTCCATTAAATGAATAAATTATGACTCTTAGATGATATTGGTTGACTTTAATTTATCAAATAGGATTTTGGCCAGTGTTAGGGAAATTTTATTATCTTTATCATATATTTTGTTACCCTAATTTACCCGATTTACCTTTAATTGTGTTAAATAAAAATTACCGTAGTTACTATTCATAAGATCCAAAAATAAAAGGTACCTATGTAAAAAATTTATACCTTATGATTTTAAATATTTAATCCATTTTTCTAAATTCAAAACACATAATTGGAAAAAAATAATATTAAATTAATTCCTGTTGTCAAAACCAAAAAGCGGATTTTTGTGAAAAAAACTATCAAATGATTGACATGTGTTTATATCAAATTAAAATTTGAAATTACTTCTAATGACCAAAATTGGATTAAATAATAAAAATAAAATCTAATTAAACTTAAAAAACAATTAAAAAGATAATATATATATATAAATAAATTAGAAGAAAAAGGCTATTTTGAATTAAAATGTAGTATTTTCACCCTTCATTAAAATATGAATTTTATCAGAAAATACCAAAAATTAAATCAAAGTAAATTTTTATGTCCCACTTCCAAATAAAAAGTTCATTTTTTCAAATATAATATATAAATGTGTTGAAAACTAGATTTAAAATGGGCTCTCTATCAAAAGGCGGCAAAACTACATTTTTTGAAAAATAATTCTTTTATCCAAAAAATGGAATTTGTTCTTTTATCCTGTTCTAGAAAATACATAAGATTAATGTTAATGTTATATAAAATTCAAAATTTGGTAAATAATATTCAAAATTTCTAGTTTATATCTCATAAAATAATAATATTTTAATAATATATCGTTATTTAGTGAAACTCGGCATTGCATACAACAAAAGCTATCGAGGAAGGTCGTTCTTGTGTGTAACACAAACCAAGTTAGTGTTGAATTTAGTTAAAGATTACTTTTGTGTTGATTATAACATAATTCAAACATATTTCTTTTATACATTGAACCAAATCTATAATCAGTGTTGCGTGAAAGAAATTCTATCAAAAGAACTTGGAATTGTGTGTAACACAAGCCCAGTATGATGTTGCATATATGGAAAACTAATACGGTGTTGTGTATAGTGCAAGGTAATATTACTGTAGAATACAACACAAGTAATCAATGAAATTAAAAAGAATCTATCTCATAAAATCTCAGGGTGCTACAGTAAACAACCCCCCTTTTCCATAGTACCAAAACAAATCCAGGTAAAATATTTCAAAGTATAATTTCCACAAACCTATTAAATTTATAAAAAATAGGTATATTAAATCGAAAATTGTAAATGGAAAAGAATAATGGTAAAGAAATTAAATTTTTGGTCCCTCCCAAAAATAGTGATTTTCATAATCACAAATCATGTCAATTTACAGATCCTATTAAGTCTTATATTAAGTAATAAGTAAACTTGACCATGTCATTGAATATATATAATTAAATAAATTGTGTTATAATGTACAATTCATTTCAATAAATCAATAAACTGTATATTTATGCTTTCATGTGTTTACAAGTGTATATTTAAATCTATTTATGAATATCACTGAATTTGGTAGTGTTCTGTGTAAGACAGAAACTTTGTAAGTTTTTATGAGTGACAGATGGATGAGTCACTGATGGACGAGTCACCAATGGATGAGTCACTGATGGTCGAGTCACTGATGGATGAGTCACTGATGGATGAGTCACTGATGGATGGGTCATCGATGAATGAGTCACTGATGGACGAGTCACCAAGGGATGATTCACCAATAGCACAAATGTCTCACCGATAAAATGGGTCACCGATACTGATGCAAAGGAATCACCGATACTCGGAGTCACCGATGATGAGTCACTGATGCAGACAGACTGATGATGAAAGACTGATGATGACAGACCGATGCCAATGAGTCAATGATACTTATGACTCACTTATAGTCATAAAAACTATCTTTAAATTTATTTACTCAAATATATATATAATGTTCATATTTAGAAAAATTAATGTTTCTGAAATTATTTAATGTTATCTGTAGGACTATACATAGACAGTATGAGGTACATGCACATGGGGTGATATTCATGCCTGCTAGACCTAGAAGTATAAAATAATTACAAGGCGGATCTTGTAAGGAGTAGTGAATATATGATTAATGTGATAAAAATAAAAGATAACAGAATAACTACAAATTCCATCATTTCTTGAGCCTTATTCTAACTCACAAGAACTGAAATCTAGAGCATAGAGGGAGATCAACAAGATAATCAAAACTAGCTGGACTTCTCTAAACATCCTAACATCAAGGTACTGAAATTTTCACACATGGATCCTAGACTACAGAGGATACAATAGTTTGTTTGTGAATACAACTTCTAGAAGAGAACTCAAATCTCATTTATCCAACATCATTCTAGTCCAAAGATTCACTGCATAACACATAGATACTTCTAAACTCTATTCTTTATCTATATCTCAATTGTGTTGTTTTGTTTATATTCATGAGTAGTGTGTGTATCTGTCTATTACACACACAATTTCTCTTGTGCACAACTGGAGGATACTTGATATCCTCAAACTCACTCTCTATATTACCTTTGTATCCCACATAGAACAGTGGAAGAGGTCAAGTGTGACATGTTCGTTGTTTTTTCCACAAATAACTGTGGTAGAGGTTAGGTGTGACCTGGATAGCCTTGTGTACTATTGTGAACCCCAATCCAGGGTGTGGATCAGACTGTTTATTAAATTAAACTTCTTGGTAGTAGGTGGTCTCCAAGTGGAGAGTACTAAGTCTCAGCTTGAGACTGAAACTCTTGTTTTTATCTGATGTAGATTTTACTTTCAGTTTTAATTTTTGTTTATTAAATTTTACATACAACTGAATTAAACTTTGATAGTTAGTTTATAAATTGTTTACATCTGTTTTCAACTAGTATATTAGTTTCAAAAGTTATACTAATCTTCAGATTAGTATAGCTAAGAACAAATCAATCTTATGAAAAATTAATTGAACATTCGGGACTTTTATAAATTCCCTACAAAATGACTTTGATTATATTTTTATTTTTGGGAAAATTTTTAAAGAATAAATTTTTAACATAAATTATTATAGACACTCAATTAAACCCCTCTTGAGTAATCTACTCTGACCAACATTTTGTATTAGAGGGAATTTAAAAAAATTTCAGTTTTTGAAGATTTTTAAACTCTTCTACAACGGTGATTGTAGTTGTCGTTCAATGATCTTAAAATTTATATTATTTATAAATTATTATCTATTTGAAATTACTTTACAATTTATATTATGGACAATAATTTAGAAGGAGCTACTACTAATAAACCACTGTTTTTCAATGGAACCAACTATGCTCAGTGAAATCTTAAAATGAAAATACAGCAGGAAAGAAAGGGATTTAAAATCTTGATTGCTATTGAAAGTAAATATGAAATTACTAAAATTTCTAGAAACACTTGGGATGAACCTACCAAGACAGCCTATAAAAATAATTATAAATCAATGAATGCTCTGTACTGTGCACTAGAAGATGAAGCGTTTAATCATATTTCTACTTGTAAAATTGTAAATGAGATTTGGGATGCATTTTCTGTTTCTCATGAGGGAACATATATTGTGAAGGAAATGAGATTAAATACTTATAATATAAAATATGATAATTTAAGAATGAATCTTGATGAATCCATTTATGATATGTATCTCAGGTTCAATGAAATAGATAATACTATGATTTCTTTAGGAAGAGTTGTCACAACAAAGGAACAAATCAAGATAATTCTGCGATTCTTACCAGAGAGATGGCGAGGGACATCTGTATCTATTATAGAATCATGCGACATTGATAAGATTCCAGAGAAGGAATTGATTGGTAAATTAATGATGTATGAAGAGGATTTGGAGGTAAATCAAGAAGAGTATGAACGAAAAAGAAAGTCTGTAGATTTCAATACCACTACCTCTAAAAATAAAGACAAAGATAAAATTCAAGCTGCTATTTAATCCTCCAGTAGTGAAAAATAAGATTTGGATAATGATGAAGAAATGGCCCAGCTAGCCAAGAGATTTAATAAATTTGATAGGAAAAAGTATTATAAGAGAAATGATAAATCAAAAGGGATAATTTTCGATAAATATAAAAGGAAAGGACATGTCAATGTTGACTGTCCTAAGCTCAAATACAAAAATAAGTATGAGAATAAGGATAGAAAATATAATAATGCAATGAAGGCCACCTGGAGTGCCTCTGAGGACAGATCTAGTGAATCTGCTTCTTCTATTGATGATAAATATGATATGGATAATATGTGTTTTATAAAAAACACTTATGAGTTAATCTTAGACCCTCCTATTCAAATTTGTTATTTTTATGAAAATGAAATTGAGTATGAAAATATGAAAAACGATGAATTATTTAAATATTGCAACATGCTAGAAGAAACATGCAATGAGTTAAAAGTTAAGTATAAATATTTAAAGAAATAACACACTTTCATTGAAACCATTAAATATGAACTTACAACTAAAAAATAAAATAAGGCCCAAATACTCAAGGAAAACAATGAATTAAAAATGTCTAATGAGAAATTAAAGAAGGACTTATAAAAGTTTACCAATGAAAAAATACCCTTTCTCAAATTATTTGTAAACAAATAGATCCGAAGTACGTTTATAGGATATGATATCAACGAGGTCAAAGAAATTTATCAAAAACACATTTTATAACCAAATATAGAAAATCTTCTTCTTTCTTTAAAAACCAGAATTTTACTACAAGGTCTAGTTTTAATCATTATTTTGATGCATCCAGTTCTCCTGGACCAAACATAGTTTATATTTCAAATACCATACATTCTGTATATAGGAATCCCATAAGACAATTGTGGGTTCCTAAAGCTTTTATCACTAATGTTTGTGGACCCAGACAAATATGGGTATCAAAATCATTTATTGGATAAATTGTTTTGTAGGTAAACTAATTAAAGAGTTCTTGTAGAAATATGTGGTACTAAGACAATGGATGTTCTAGACACATGACATGGTACTAATAAAGCTTTAAAAGGATTATCAAAATTGGTGGAAGACATGACACATTTGGTGAAAATGGTAAAGGAAAAATCATTTCCCTAAGACAGATTGGTAACTCTAACTCTGTTTCAATTTCTAAAGTACTTTATGTTGATGGACTAAAGTATAACTTGCTTAACATATCTCAATTTTATGGCGATGGATTTAATGCAAAATTTAAAAATGAATCAGGCCATATTTCTTATTTCAAGAAAAACATAGAATTTACTGCTCTTATAAATGTTAATGTATATGCTATAAATTTAGACACACTATCCTCACATAATGTTTCTTATCTAATTGTATTTCAAAAATATTCTTGGCTATATCCCAGAAGACTAGGAAATTTCAATGTACACTCCCTTAAGAAGTCAATTAGAAATTTTTTAGTTAATGACCTACCAAAATTTGGGTTTCCAGACAATAATGTGGGTTATGCTTTTCAAAAAGTAAAACAACATAAAATCTCTTTCAAACTAAAGAAATAAGTAACTACTTCTCAGCCTCTCAAGTTGGTTCACATGGATTTTTTGGAATATCTAGAGTTTCAAGTCTCAATGGGAATCACTATGTTTATGTTATTGTTGACGACTTTTCTAGGTATACTTGGACATTTTTCTTAACACAAAAAAGTGAAGATTTCTCTCACTTCACCAAGTATTCTAGGATTTTAGAAAATCATTGTTACACCCCAGGTAAATAAAGAATATGACATTTTCTTATTTATCCAAATTTGTGAATCAAACATTAATATTACTTTAAAGGGGATTATATGCTCGATGGCGTACCCAATACGCAACAACGAGTTTCTTGGGAATCTTACATTGCACTCTAATAATAAAATAATATTATTTTAAATGGTAGTTAACATGTAGTCGTTGTGTTGGCGGGAATGGATAGAAATAACTAAAATATGATTGTATATGTTTTTTTAAATGTTTTTACATTTATCCAATAAAAGATAAAGGCATAAAATACTGAAAGAATTCAATTTTAGGCGTATATGCCCTAGTTTTCACTAAAGGTTCACTTATCACCTTTTGATGGCGAACCGTCATTAAATATAGTTTTGTTCACTCTTATAAATTCTATTGGACCAAATAAAACTCTTCTTAAGAATCGGGACATCAAAATTTACTTTGTGTAAATTTTTGGTATCTTTCCGATAAAGTTCATTTTTTTAATGAATAGTGTAAAATATTGTATTTTAATTCAAAACCACTTTTTAATTTAATTTATTTATATGATTAGATTATCTTTTGAATTGGTTTTGAAGTGTAATTATAATATATTTTTACCATTTAATCCAATGGTGGTCATTGGAATCAATTTCACTTTGAAATTGGACTTAAACTAGTGTCAATCTTTTGATACTTATTGTTTCATAAAAACACGTTATTTTCTTTGACAGCGGGAATTAATTATTAAATTAATTAATCTGACTTATATGTTTTGAATTTTGTAAAATAGACTTCATTTTTGAATTCGGAATATCAAATATAGCTTATGGTGAATTTTTGGGATTTTTCTGAAAAACTTCAATTTTTGATGAATAGTGAAACCACTAAGTGGTACTTATAAAAACTGATTTTTCTGTTTAAATGAAATTTTGCCATCTTTGTGTTTTGAATTTCAAAAATCCGACATACATGGTTGTCATTAAGAAGTAAAATGTGGTTCAATGGGATAAAAATAATTTTTTTGGTGAATAGTAACTTATTAAGTTTTTAATCGCGATTAGTGGTAATTAGTGTAGTTTAAGGTAAAAATAATGCTTTAATAAAATAAGATGAGCTTGACACATGTCCTACCATCATTGGTTGTGTCATGGAAGACCAAGACAAGCCATGGGTCAACTTGGGGACCCCATGGAGCCACTTTGGTTGGGAAATGACATAAATAACGTTTTATTTAATGTAAAAGTAAAAATGACACAAACATAATATGTTTTACGAAAACAATTTTTACATGGGGTTATAAAGATAAGATTTTTGATTATAAATAGTCATTGGAAATATAAAAAGATTTCCTACATCATAGTAGTTTTTTTATAATTTTTAGACACTAAATAAAATAAATTATTTATGACATCATAATGATGCAGCGATGACATCATTATTTAACGATTAAAATAAAGTGGAAAGATAATGTAAAATCTATGAACTAAACATGTCCAAAACTTATTGGATGGGTGTATTTCGAACCCTTAACACCTTAGACACGAATTATATCAATGTGGGACCTTTTAAAACCGAAACACATTTTCAAATAAAGTAATATTTCTTACTTTCCAAAAGTGCCCCTCCTCTCCTCTTATAAAAGGCCCCCACCTCTACCTCATTTCACACACTCCTCAAGACTTTGGCTCGGCCAAACCCTGCCCATTTACTCTCTCCACATCCCTCTCCTCATCCTAGAGACCCTTTGGGCATAATCCTTTCAAAGGAAGCCTTTAGGCTCAAATCAAAAGGAGATACACTTTTAAAGGTAATTCATTCTCTCATGTTCATTTGTTTTATTTTGCTTCTCCAACCTCCTAAACTCTTTTTATTTACTTCTTTTGTAAAAACACCAGTATCTTCAATATACTAGAATGTTGTTATAAGATTTATTCGAGCTACACTCTCACACAACTACATCAAATGGTTAAAGAACATACGGTTTCCGTGAATGGCGAAATTCTGCCTCCCGAAACGATGATTGTTCAATACTCATTTAACACCTTCAAAGGTGGCCATTATGATGTCACTATTTTTATATATGATATATAATATGTTTATGTTTTCCTTAAGTTTCTGTTTTTTTTCTTTTTGGGCATACCTTTATGGTTTCCATTATGGGTAAACGCGATATCTTCATTTAAGGAAGTGCGGACTACCGCCCCCTCAAAGTGATTTGATTCGTTAAATACCATATGTGGGATGTATAAAGGATGGAACTATGATATTATATATGATATTATACTGTAATTATAATATACCTTTATATAATTATTATTTCATTCTATAAAATATGAAATAGAAATGAAAGTAGCGTTCATGCGTACGTACGGCTTACCGTCTCCATGAACGGTGCATTTCATTTCATACCTCTAAATGATTATGTAATGTTATAAATGCATGAATGTACTGGATATATATGACATATATGATATCCAAATCATGAATATAATTCTGGATATAATAAACATTTGACCACACGAACAACATGTAATTGTAAGAAGTCCACTTTCGGCTTAAGAACCAAATATCGACAAAACAAACATTATTAACTTAAATGTTTACATAATGTTTATAACATGGAAATAAGTGATATAATAGGAATAATGAACTAGAAAAAGGTTCTTAATAAATTGGAAATTAACTCAAGTTTATTATTCAGGACGTTAAAGAACGATCGAGTCAAGTCGGACCCGAGGTAAGGGATCCTACTCCTCTCATTCTTTTTAAGTACACACTTTTATGTCGTTCCTTTTAAAGCTCACCTTTCTTGTTATTGGTATGATATTTTATATTACATTTACTGTAATTATTATGTTCATGTGATGAGAGACCCTATTTTCTCTCATCAATCTATTTTGGAAGTTTTAAGTGGCGCTGATAGGCTGCCGAATTTTCATAAGAGATCTAACCTCTCTCTTTCTCTTTAAGTACTCCCCTTTATGTCACTTCTTTTAAGCTCCTATTTGTTATGATGGGGGATGTTCTTTCATATTCCTATTTCTTTACATTTTGTTTTAATGTGATGATATACCCTATTTGATCCCATCAATCCATTTTTGGAAGTTCTATGTGGCGCCGTTAGGATGCCGAGTTTTCGTAAGGGATTTTTCATCTCACATTTATTCCCATGAGATTTATGCTACATTTGACACAAGTTCTTTGAGTGGTGTATGTACTTACATTATTCTACACATTGTGTAATATACTTTCCTTTATGAGTATTTACATCAATGATTTATTGTCCTTCTTTCATGGGGTGTATGTTTTGAAAGATACCCAAGTCGGTAAGGGAACCTTTCACCCTCCTCTTTTTTAAAAGACTTATTTTGTTGGGTCTTTTAATTTACATATTGTTATGTTGGGATATGTTCTCATATATACTTATTGATGTAAATTTTATTTCCATGTGATGAGATGCACTTTTTATCTCTCATCAACTCTTTTTGATGTGATGTCGTTAGGCTGTCAAGGGAACTTTTTAACCCAATTTCGATTTCTTTGGGTTCAACATGTAGTCATTGAATATGTCATCCATTGAATATGTGTGAATGACCTTTTATTGTTTTACACTTAATATCCACTTATATTGGGTGTATTTATATTTGTCACACATATTTTTGAGATTGATTTGTCTTTAATTTAAGGATACCTTCTTTATAAGGGATTTCATCACATTTGACATTTCTATTGAGGGTTCATTGTTGTTATGCACCAATTCACTCTTATATGGTGTATATACTGTCCTTTAGAGTATTATATCACGAATCCATTTATTCTCATGATATTATAATGTTCTGACTAAATGTTATTCCTCAATTATTGTATTCAAGTGTCTCTAATTTTGGTAAAACCCCTTTAACCAAAATATCGTTTTAAATGTTTTAATTATTTGTTCTTATTAATATCCATGTTTTCAAAATGGTTTTAAGGATTTATTTATATGGATATTAATGGTTTAAAATTTTAAGCTTCAAGGTGGTATGGGACACTTTGATTCAAAAATATCCTTATTAAATGTTTTAAATGGTTTTGGAAATGGTTTCTTTTGAACGGATTCATTATTTCAATATACTAAAATGTTATATTGCGATTGACATGTGTAAATGTTATGTTTCCTTTGTGCATGTTTTATGTGATACGTTTATGTTATAGTTCTTGGGCATTGTTATGAAAACGGGTGGTTCCGTGATAAACTAAGGGCGGGTGAGCCCGATATAGCTCTCCAATGCATTGGGTAACGCGAAGGAGTGAAACGATAAGGTTTCTCCGAAGAGATTTAGGGAATATACTGTGATGGGTATTCCAAACATAACCAAGAGGGTTACTCCCTACGAAAGAATGTTATGAATGCCTCAAGTTACCTTTATGTCTTATGATTTCTATGATTTATTCATGGTTTGATGAGGTATGTTAAAGTGCCTTTGTTTTATGGGTAAAGTATGATTTCATTCTTATGTATATATGAACTCATGTTTCCTTTCCATATTTTTATAACTCTTACTGAGCTTTTTATGCTCATCCCATGTTTTTGAAATGTTTTTCACAGGTCAAGGGAAAGGTACATGATGTGATGATAGTGTCAAGGATGTGTCAAGAAAGAATCCGTGTTATATTTTAAATATGTTCCCGTTGATGGGAAGAATGAATACTTTATTTTATGTAACCACTTTGTTTAAATGTGGAATGTAATGCAAGTTTCATGATCTAATTCTCTAAAACTCTAAACCTGAAAAGATCCTCAATGTGTAATCTTGTAATAACTCATGATTAAGAAAGGTTTAAGGCTGGGGCCTTATAGTTGGTATCAAAGGTCGATTTAGATAACTTTAGAGGTTAGGGCATTATTTAAGCATACATGACATTACCATAATGGTAAGGATTTCAGAAAGAGTCCTAGTTTTAGATAAAGTGAACGAGTAAGTATATCTTAGTTTTTACCTTCCTCATTAGTAGATGATGGTTTTGTTGATATACTCACACTGACATTTCTGTTTCTTGTGAATGGATGGATCTAAGAGGCACCAAAGAGACAACAGGTTTGAAGGAAACTGTGGTGGTTCTATGATTAAGATACTAGATAAAATGGGGGATTCAATGAGGAAACACGTGGTTGTTCTAAACCAACTATCAAGGAGTCATGATCAACCACTTGAACCTTGGTATGATCTTTAATGCATCATGTACGAGATGACCAATCGATGTGGAAGTTCAGGTAATAATTATAAAGGTAACCATTAGTGTTTATATGATCCTTAATTTTGAGGTAATTATGGGTTATTATATGTTATGATGGAAAATGAAAGGCATGAGATAAACTTGAGGTTAAAATATGTTATGATCATTTTTGATGAATTTATCTCTTTTTGGGGAATGATTTGAGAATTATATAGTTTTGGAAAAAGGACAACACGCAGACCGTGTGACTACCCGTCGCGTCAGACAAAGCTGTGGGAATCGAACCCACAACCAAAGTGCGACTGATATTTATCGCCTACCACTGGACTACGTGAAGTCCCTGGTTAGTTTGACTGATTCTTTTTAGTTATATGATTTTATGAATTAAGAGTAAGTTGATTTTGGGTTATTTATGAAAATGATTAACCTATCATGGAGGATATGTGATTAGGTTAATTACTTTTCAATACGAGACTTTAGGAGCAACTGATGTTGTTTGGAGATAAATGTTACGATTTAACATGGAAGACTATGTGACTAAATCCTTCAAATATTTGGGTTTCAATCTTAGATTGTTTTACTTTGAAGAATTTTATGGACACATTGTTTATCGGATGGTCCTCGTTGAACTTTGGGTTTTGTTGGACAAATTTTTGAGATTAAGCATAGATTTTCTTTTTAATGGGCTATCCTTTTCTGGATTATCTGATCTTGAAGTAACCTTTTTGGTTTTAGTTTTGGTTAAGGTTTGAAGACATGTAAATTGTATAGTTCTCTTTTGTGGATTAGGTGATTCTCTAGAAGTTGATTATAATACTCTTAATGTGAACAAGTCTTCCTAAATACTCACCTTTTGGAGAAAATATGAGTTTGTGCAAGGAATCTAATAAAAGTTGAAAGTCAACATGATAAGTGATTATGTTTCCTTATGAATAAATTCCTCAATAAAAAGTTACTTAAAACAAAAATGTTGTCTATTAACTTTTCCTACTGGGGAATCGAAGACCGTTTAACCCATCACAAGTTTGTGATTTTCTCATGGTTAACTTTCTCCTAAACATGTTTTCTATCACTCTCCATCAGAACATGACCCTTTGCTCTTTCTTCCATGTCCATGTTTTCCAACACGGAATCCTATTATGGGTTAACTCGGGTGACCTTTGTACTTATCTTTCTTTATTTTAAAGTGATTGTTTTACCGACTCTTGTTCCGATGTGGGACTTTCAAGGATGTTTCCAAGCTCAATTTTAAAAAAATTGCGAGGACGCAATTCCCAAAAGGGGGGAATGATGTAACACCCCAGGTAAATAAAGAATATGACATTTTCTTATTTATCCAAATTTGTGAATCAAACATTAATATTACTTTAAAGGGGATGCTATGATCGATGGCGTACCCAATACGCAACAACGAGTTTCTTGGGAATCTTACATTGCACTCTAATAATAAAATAATATTATTTTAAATGGTAGTTAACATGTAGTCGTTGTGTTGGAGGGAATGGATAGAAATAACTAAAATATGATTGTATATGTTTTTTTTAAATGTTTTTACATTTATCCAATAAAAGATAAAGGCATAAAATACTGAAAGAATTCAATTTTAGGCGTATACGCCCTAGTTTTCACTAAAGGTTCACTTATCACCTTTTGATGGCGAACTGTCATTAAACTTAGTTTTTTTCACTCTTATAAATTCTATTGGACCAAATAAAACTCTTATTAAGAATCGGGACATCAAAATTTACTTTGTGTAAATTTTTGGTATCTTTCCGATAAAGTTCATTTTTTTAATGAATAGTGTAAAATGTTGTATTTTAATTCAAAACCTCTTTTTAATCTAATTTATTTATATGATTAGATTATCTTTTGAATTGGTTTTGAAGTGGAATTATAATATATTTTTACCATTTAATCCAATGGTGGTCATTGGAATCAATTTCACTTTGAAATTGGACTTAAACTAGTGTCAATCTTTTGATACTTATTGTTTCATAAAAACACGCTATTTGCTTTGAAAGCGGGAATTAATTATTAAATTAATTAATCTGACTTATATGTTTTGAATTTTTTAAAATAGACTTCATTTTTGAATTCAGAATATCAAATATAGCTTATGGTGAATTTTTGGGATTTTTCTGAAAAACTTCAATTTTTGATGAATAGTGAAACCACTAAGTGGTACTTATAAAAACTGATTTTTCTGTTTAAATGAAATTTTGCCATCTTTGTGTTTTGAATTTCAAAAATACGACATACATGGTTGTCATTAAGAAGTAAAATGTGGTTCAATGGGATAAAAATAATTTTTTGGTGAATAGTAACTTATTAAGTTTTTAATCGCGATTAGTGGTAATTAGTGTAGTTTAAGGTAAAAATAATGCTTTAATAAAATAAGATGAGCTTGACACATGTCCTACCCTCATTGGTTGTGTCATGGACGACCAAGAAAAGCCATGGGTCAACTTGGGGACCCCATGGAGCCACTTTGGTTGGGAAATGACATAAATAACTTTTTATTTAATGTAAAAGTAAAAATGACACAAACATAATATGTTTTACGAAAACAATTTTTACATGGGGTTATAAAGATCAAAGTTTTGATTATAAATAGTAATTGGAAAGCTAAAAAGATTTCCTACATCATAGTAGTTTTTTTAATAATTTTTAGACACTAAATAAAATAAATTATTTATGACATCATAATGATGCAGCGATGACATCATTATTTAACGATTAAAATAAAATGGAAAGATAATGTAAAATCTATGAATTAAACATGTCCAAAACTTATTGGATGGGTGGATTTCGAACCCTTAACACATTAGCCACTAATTATATCAATGTGAGACCTTTTAAAACCGAAACACATTTTCAAATAAAGTAATATTTCTTACTTTCCAAAAGTGACCCTCCTCTCCTCTTATAAAAGGCCCCCACCTCTACCTCATTTCACACACTCCTCAAGCCTTTGGATCGGCCAAACCCTGCCCATTTACTCTCTCCACATACCTCTCCTAATTCTAGAGGATTCCCTTTGGGAAGAATCCTTTCAAAGGAAGCCTTTAGGCTCAAATCAAAAAGAGATACACTTTTAAAGGTAATTCATTCTCTCATGTTCATTTGTTTTATTTTGCTTCTCCACCCCCCTAAACTCTTTTTATTTACGTCTTTTGTAACAACACCACTATCTTCAATATACTAGGATGTTGTTATAAGATTTATTCGAGCTACACTCTCACACAACTACATCAAATGGTTAAAGAACATACGGTTTCCGTGGATGGCGAAATTCTGCCTCCCGAAACGATGATTGTTCAATACTCATTTAACACCTTCAAAGGTGGCCATTATGATGTCACTATTTTTATATATGATATATAATATGTTTATGTTTTCCTTAAGCTTCTGTTTTTTTTCTTTTTGGGCATACCTTTATGGTTTCCATTATGGGTAAACGCAATATCTTCATTTAAGGAAGTGCGGACTACCGCCCCCTCAAAGTGATTTGATTCGTTAAATACCATATGTGGGATGTATAAAGGATGGAACTATGATATTATAAATGATATTATACTGTAATTATAATATACCTTTATATCATTATTATTCCATTCTATAAAATATGAAATAGAAATGAAAGTAGCGTTCATGCGTACGTACGGCTTACCGTCTCCATGAACGGTGCATTTCATTTCTTACCTCTAAATGATTATGTAATGTTATAAATGCATGAATGTACTGGATATATATGACATATATGATATCCAAATCATGAATATAATTCTGGATATAATAAACATTTGACCACACGAACAACATGTAATTGTAAGAAGTCCACTTTCGACTTTAGAACCAAATATCGAAAAAACAAACATTATTAACATAAATGTTTACATAATGTTTATAACATGGAAATAAGTGATCTAATAGGAATAATGAACTAGAAAAATGTTCTTAATAAAGTGGAAATTAACTCAAGTTTATTATTCAGGACGTTAAAGAATGATCGAGTCAAGTCGGACCTGAGGTAAGGGATCCTACTCCTCTCTTTCTTTTTAAGTACACACTTTTATGTCGTTCCTTTTAAAGCTCATCTTTCTTGTTATTGGTATGATATTTTATATTAAATTTACTGTAATTATTATGTTCATGTGATGAGAGACCATATTCTCTCTCATCAATCTATTTTGGAAGTTTTAAGTGGCGCCGATAGGCTGTCGAATTTTCATAAGAGATCTAACCTCTCTCTTTCTCTTTAAGTACTCCCCTTTATGTCACTTCTTTTAAGCTCCTATTTGTTATGATGGGGGATGTTATTTCATATTCCTCTTTCTGTACATTTTGTTGTAATGTGATGAGATAGCCTATTTGATCCCATCAATCCATTTTTGGAAGTTCTATGTGGCGCCGTTAGGATGCCGAGTTTTCGTAAGGGATTTTTCATCTCACATTTATTCCCATGAGATTTATGCTACATTTGCCAAAATTTCTTTGAGTGGTGTATGTACTTCCATTATTCTACACATTGTGTAATATTATTTTTTTTATGATTATTTACATCAATGATTTATTTTCCTTCTTTCATGGGGTGTATGTTTTGAAAGATACCCAAGTCGGTAAGGGAACCTTTCACCCTCCTCTTTTTTAAAAGACTTCTTTTGTTGGGTCTTTTAATTTACATATTGTTATGTTGGGATATGTTCTAATATATCCTTATTTATGTAAATTTTATGTCCAAGTGATGAGATACACTTTTTATCTCTCATCAACTCTTTTTGATGTGATGTCGTTAGGCTGTCAAGGGAACTTTTTAACCCAATTTCGATTTCTTTGGGTTCAACATGTAGTCATTGAATATGTCATCCATTGAATATGTGTGAATGACCTTTTATTGTTTTACACTTAATATCCACTTATATTGGGTGTATTTATATTTGTCACACATATTTTTGAGATTGATTTGTCCTTAATTTAAGGATACCTTCTTTATAAGGGATTTCATCACATTTGACATTTCTATTGAGGGTTCATTGTTGTTATGCACCAATTCACTCTTATATGGTGTATATACTGTCCTTTAGAGTATTATATCACAAATCCATTTATTCTCATGATATTATAATGTTCTGACTAAATGTTATTCCTCAATTATTGTATTCAAGTGTCTCTAATTTTGGTAAAACCCCTTTAACCAAAATATCGTTTTAAATGTTTTAATTATCTGTTATTATTAATATCTATGTTTTCAAAATGGTTTTAAGGATTTATTTATATGGATATTAATGGTTTAAAATTTTAAGCTTCAAGGTGGTATGGGACACTTTGATTCAAAAATATCCTTATTAAATGTTTTAAATGGTTTTGGAAATGGTTTCTTTTGAACGAATTCATTATTTCAATATACTAAAATGTTATATTGTGATTGACATGTGGAAATGTTATGTTTCCTTTGTGCATGTTTTATGTGATACGTTTATGTTATGGTTCTTGGGAATTGTTATGAAAACGGGTGGTTCCGTGATAAACTAAGGTCAGGTGAGCCCGATATAGCTCTCCAATGCATTGGGTAACGCGAAGGAGTGAAATGATAAGGTTTCTCCGAAGAGATTTAGGGAATATACTGTGATGGGTATTCCAAACGTAACCAAGAGGGTTACTCCCTACGTAAGAATGTTATGAATGCCTCAAGTTACCTTTATGTCTTATGATTTCTATGATTTATTCATGGTTGGATGAGGTATGTTAAAGTGCCTTTGTTTTATGGGTAAAGTATGATTTCATTCTTATGTATATATGAACTCATGTTTCCTTTCCATATTTTTATAACTCTTACTGAGCTTTTTATGCTCATCCCAAGTTTTTGAAATGTTTTTCACAGGTCAAGGGAAAGGTACATGATGTGATGATAGTGTCAAGGATGTGTCAAGAAAGAATCCGTGTTATATTTTAAATATGTTCCCGTTGATGGGAAGAATGAATACTGTCTTTTATGTAACCACTTTGTTTAAATGTGGAATGTAATGCAAGTTTCATGATCTAATTCTCTAAAACTCTAAACCTGAAAAGATCCTCAATGTGTAATCTTGTAATAACTCATGATTAAGTAAGGTTTAAGGCTGGGGCCTTATAATCATAGTGGTCTTAATATTAAATCCTTAAGAAGTGACCATGGTCATGAGTTTGAAAATCAAGACTTTGGATATTTTTTCTCAAAAAATGGATATAATCATAACTTCTCTGCACCTATGACAGCTCAACAAAATGGTGTGGTAGAAAGAAGAAATCGAACACTATAAAAAATTGCTTAAACTATGATTAATGAATATAATCTACCGATATATTTCTGGGATGAAGCTATTAATAAAAATTATTACATAATAAATAGAGTCTTAATTTGACCCTTTCTTAAGAAAACACATTATGAATTATGGAACAATAAGAAACCCAAAGTAAGTTATTTTAATGTTTTTAGAAGTAAAGTTTATATTCTGAACACTAAAGAAACTTTAGATAAATTTTCCTCCAAATGTGTTGAAGGAATAATCCTTGGATATTCTCCATCATAAAAATACTATAGAGTATTTAATAAAAAAACCAAACATGTGGAAGAATATGTACATGTCAAATTTGATGAAAAAGATCCACATGAGCCAAATACCTCTCTAGAAAATATTTAAGAGGATATGTCAAATCTGAAAATTAATGATAAAACCTCAAATCATCCTGTGAAGGAATCTTTGAAAACTTCTATTTTTGGAAATTACCCAGAATCTAGCCATAATGAACCAGATCAAAATGTTGAACCTAAAATAACTAGTTCCACCTTCCCTAGACCAACTAGGACCCTTAAAAACCATCCCTTAGATGCTGTTGTTGGAGATGTAGATAGAGGAACTCAAACTAGATCTTCTTTGAGAAACCAGGTTGAACATCAAGCATTATTTTCACAAATTGAACCTAAAAATATCAATGATTCAATCAATGATAAATTTTGGGCAATGTCTATGCAAGAAGAGCATAACCAGTTTGAATGAAATAAAGTTTGGAAGCTTGTAGATAGACTAAAAGATACTTTGACTATAGGAACCAAATGGGTGTTTCGAAATAAATTGGATGAAAATAGAAATATAGTTAGAAACAAAACTAGATTGGTTGCACAAGGATATAATCAAGAAGAAGTAATTGATTATGAAGTTACATTTACACCAGTAGCTAGGCTTGAAGCCATTAGAATCCAACTTGCCTATGCAGCACACTTGGATTTTAAACTTTATCAAATGGATGTCAAAAGTTCTTTCTTAAATGGTTATATAATTGAGGATGTTTTTGTTGAACAACCTCTAGGTTTAAAAAATTTACTTTTTTCAAATCATGTTTTTGAATTATCTAAAACTTTATATGGTTTGAAACAAGATCCAAGAGCATGGTATAAAAGGTTTAGTAACTTTAATATTTCTAAAGATTTTACAAAAGGAGTTGTCGATCCCACTTTATTTATAAAAATAATTTCCAAATAAGTTTTAATATCTCCAATATACATAGATGATATTATATTTGGATCTTCTAAAAATTCTTTATGTAATGATTTTTCAAAAATAATGCAAAGTTAGTTTGAAATGAGTTTGATGGGTAAAATTAAATATTTTTTTGGATTTCAAATATTTAAAAATAAAGAATGTATTATTTTAAATCAATGTAAGTACACTAAAGATATTCTGAAAAGATATGGCTTTGATAGAATTAAAAGTAGTGAAACCCCTATGAGTTCCACATGTAAGTTAGATCTTGATGAAAATGGGAAATATGTTGATCAAAGTTCTTATAGAGGAAATATTGGGAGCTTGATATACTTAACTTCTAATTGGCCAAATATTATGTTCAGTGTGTGTATGCATGCAAGATATCAAGAAAACCCAAAATAATCACAATTTAATGCTGTTAATAGAGTTTTCAAATACATCAGGTATACAACTAATTTAAGATTGTTTTATCCTAGAGGATTTTTTTGATTTAGTTAGTTATTTAGATGCTGACTTTGGTGGATGTAAGTTAGATAGAAAGAGTACCTCTGGAACATGTCATTTTTTGGAAAGTCTCTAATATCATGGTGTAGTAAAAAATAAAAAATCAGTTTTATTATCAACTGCTGAAGTAGAGTACATTGATGCTGGTAGTTGTTGTGCACAAATTTTGTGGATGAAACACACTTTATCAGACTATAGATTTAAATTTAGACATATCCTTATAAAATGTGACTATACAAGTGCTATTAAAATTTCAAAATAAATCCAGTTTCTCATTATATAACAAAACATATTGATGTAAGAAATCAATTTTTGAGATATAATTATAAAAAAGGTGATATAACTCTTGAGTTTATTGGGACTGAGCATCAACTTGCTGACATAATCACCAAACCCTTAAACTATGAGAGAATAAACTACATCATACATGAAATAGGAATGATAATTATATAATGTCCTTTCAACCTATTTCTCTTGATTAATAATCCGTTTATCTGTGTTATTTGTGCAAGTGAAACTGATCAATGAAACCAATCAGGTGAAATCGATTAGGTGAAACCGATCAGTGATACCGATTAGGTGAAACCAATCAGGTTAAACCGATCTGGTGAAACCAATCAGTGAAACTGATCAGGTGAAACCGATATGGTGAAACCGATCAATGAAACCAATCAGTGAAATCGATCTGGTGAAACTGATCAGTGAAACAGATTTGGTAAAACCGATCCTATGAAACCAATCACTTGAAACTGATTGTGAAATACCGATTGTGTGAAACTGATGCCTTTAAGGACCCTTTAATAATTCTGCCCGTTTTAAGTAATATAACATAATTTTGTTTTTTTTACTATTTTTAAATATTATGTTTCTACAATTTACAATACCTAAATGATAAAATGAATTCAGTCAACTTCGACATTTCACCTCCCTCTCTACCTTGGAACCTTCTACTCTTCAACACTCTACCTCTCTACCCATGATCTTTCAACTTCCTTTAGACTCGAATCTTCAGAAATGGCAAGGATGAAGTGTGTGATGGAAGAGTCAAGAAATTCTCCCCCAGTTAAGATTTAGAAGGGTGAGTCTAGTGGTACAACAAATATAGGCTTGGGAAGCTGAGTTGTTACATATGAGAAATAAGTATCTGTAGAATGACTTTTATCAAGCTGGTCAATTTTGCTGAGAGTGATAGAATTTCAAGGTTGGCTGAGCTAGTTTTGGAATAATGAGAGGCCTTTTTATCCCCATCTTATGCATGAGTTTTATCTCAACTTAATGATATCCCTGGATAGAGCTGATTAAGAAAGGATGAAGTTAGTGGTGAAGAGAAAATATATTTCTTTCTCATCAAGGGAATGGGATGAATGCTTGGAAATGACTCATGAAGGTATCTATTCTAATCATTATGGTAAGATTCCTCCTTCCTTTGATTTGTTTTATTATGATGAAGCCCTAAAGGAGCTAACTAGAAGTGAATAATCAAGAAGATCTACTGTGAGTGAGTTGGATGGAGAGGAAAGATTGCTCTTTAAGTTTATTCAACAACAAATATACCCATGTGAGAATTCTCTGCTGTGAATTATCAGGATGTATTCCTGATTAACCTTTTGAATAATGAAATAAAGGTGAATCTATTTAGGTACATAATGGTACATATTTCTGATATGATAAAACCCTCCAAGAAAGCAATATGTTTATACTATACTAGGATGATCTCTACAATTATAAAGAAGTTGGGCTGTATGGAAGATGGAGACGAAGTGATCAGTGCCTATAGTGGTTTCTGTCTTCAGAAAGATATTTTCAAGAGGATTAATATTTTCTAGAACCCTTGGAAGAAATTCTGGGTAGGAGATGAGGAAAGACTGTATGAAGATTACAATCCGATTGACCATCCTACCTGACCAAAGGATTAATCGGATCTAGGCTTAAAACCAGGAGATGAAGCTATATATTCAGATGATGAAGCTAAAGTTGAGTTTCCAAGGGAAGAAGGATATCCTATTGATGATAGGAGTGATATTGATATTACAAAGAGCCCAAAAGACATGTCTTATGGACTTGCTAATCCACCTTTGGATCTAACCTCAAGGGAACCTTTGTTAGGTGATGAGGATGAGGAAGAGACAAAAATCACTAGTGTGGAAGGATATGTAAGTAAGTAAGATGAGGGGTCTGAGGTTAATGATGATTAGGAAGGTGATGATGATGTTCATGTCAGTGTTTCTTTAAAAGTGTTTCAACAAGTTGTTGACATATCTAGTGAAGAATCTGTACATGGAGATATTAATAGAGTTGATGGAAAGGGTGGCATTGATCTTATTGAATAGGAAGATTATGATCATAGAGATGCTGGAAATTAAGACAATCCTGACCATATTGATTTTGAAAACCAAGAAATCATTTAGGAGTTGAATTAAATTATGGATAGTGGCCATGAAGAATAGGTTTAGGATCAAGTTTCACAGATGCGTTAGGTTGAGAAAGTTACTGGAGAAGATGAAGGGGCTGGAGTAAATGTAGAACCTCAATTTCAGTTGGTAACAATGCCTAGAAATATTGTATTAGCTAGAGGATAGGAAGAATAAGAAGATGAAGCTAAGATTGTACCTGAGCCTCAGGGAAGAAGAGTCATAATTGATATAGTAGAGCCCATATACTAGACATGTACTGGTGAGTTGAATCGGAATCCATGAATCATTCTTTTTTTCTTGGATTATGACTTAGATGAGGAGCTCATGGCTCCTGATCCTACTCAACAATCCCAAGATGAAGCTAAACCTATGGCATCTGCTTCACCGATTCCACCTCCTATAGCTGAGATAGTAACATAACTAGTGGCTAGTGACTACATCACTAAGGCTGATATAGAGAAATTCAAAGTTAATATTTGGGAGTCAGTGAGAGCCATGATTTGAGTCAGAAGTGAAGCTTCTACTTCCATGATAATTTCATATGGTGATGATGATTACATTTCAAGGATGGTGATTTAGGAGATTCAGCCTAATCTCATTACTATAACTAAGACTATCATCAGAAACTACACTTTTTTTGAGAGAATAAGTGAAGAGGATGAGTAATGAGTTGATCTCTTTGAACACTGATTTCAAGACTTATTTTAGTGGTATGATGGAGGTTCTTAGGAACATATTAAGACATATAATGAGTGTATATTTGAAGAAATTGATGGAGAAACTTGGCCGAATGATCTCTGGTTCATCTAGTTATAGAGGTAAAAAAGCTGCTATTGTTGATTTAGAGTATCTCAGAGATGTGATGAGACAAGAACTCAATAATCATAAAAGTGATTCAGATAAAGAAACCCTTTCCAAGGTGCATAGAAATACCAATCTTGTTTACAACATGGTAAGTCAGTTCATAAATGAAGCCTCTACTTTTCATAAGGATATTAGAGAGAATGTGGATAAGTATTTTTCCAGGATCTATACCAAATATGATCTCATCAATAACTTAAATTATTTGGCTGAAAATATCAAGATTCCTCTAGTAATAGAAGATTTCAAGAAGAAAGTGGCATAATTGAAGGAGTTTAATCCTATGCTAGATAAGTTTCTAGATAATAAGGTTGATATCAAGAAATATATGCAATATGGAGGTGAAATAATTAATTATTTCATAAAACTTCTCAAACCATAATTTCATGTTCAAGCTGAAGCCATAGTGGTTCCACCTGTTACTTCCATTGGAACTACCTTTTGGCCTCCTGCTCAGATGAATGCATCTCAAGCTTTCTCTCAGATTCGACCAGTAATTTCAGAGCATCCACAGCGCCGTGTTTTATCAGAAAGGAGACCTAGCTTTTCAGCCAATGTTCCCACAGGTGTTTCCATGCCTGGTGTTGTAATCAGACCACCTCTGCTTATATCCCAAACCACACCACCTTCTACACCTCCAGTTGATCCTTCAGCCAAAATAAAATCACCTTAGAATCCAAACCCTTAGTAGTGGATTTCTTATTTGATAGGGATTTGTTCCTTTATTTTTCACATTATAATCCTTTCAACCTTAATGAAAATCATTTTTGTATTCACTGTGTTTCTCATTTTCTTTCTATTATTTATCTTTATTCTTTCTCATTATCTTAAACTTTTTTCTAATCCCAAAAGGGGGAGAAAAGGATTATTCATAAATTCTTATTCTCATGGGGAGTAAATATGGCAAAAGTTATCCCACCTCTGATTCAAACTTCTCTAATTTAAATGACCCTACTCTAATATAAAGTCACCTATATATATATATTTCCTCTATTACATAATTGAGGGGATGACTTAAAAAGGAAAGACATAGTGTTTGTATTATCTCTATTACATTATCATTATGATATAATTTGTTATTATCAAAAAGGGGGAGATTGTTGGACCCTCTGAAGAATAGTGGTTTTCATAATCACAAATCATGTCAATCTAAAAACACTATTAATTATTATATTAAGTAATAAGTAAACTTGATCATGTCATTGAATATATCTATGTAAATCAATTACTTCATATTGTACAATTCATTTAAATAAATAAATAAACAGTATATATATGCTTCCATGTGTTTACAAGTGTATATTTACAAGTATTTAACTATTTCACTGAATCTTTTAGTGTTCTATGTAAGATAGGCACTTTGTAAGTTTATATGAGCCATCGATGGACGAGTCACCGATAGATGAGTCGCCAATGGGAGAGTCACCGATGGAGGAGTTACTGATAGAAGAGTCACCGATGGACGAGTTAATGATGGACGAGTCACCGATGGACGCGTCACTAATGAAAGAGTCACCGATAGATGAGTCACTGATGGATAATTCATTGATGGATGATTCACCGATGAATGAGTCACTGATGGGCGACACACTTATAGTTCAAAAGGAGTCACTGATGAGGAATCACTGATGCCCGGATAGACCGATAGCACAAATATTTCACCGATAAAATGAGTCACTGATATCGATGGAAAGGACTCACCGATAATCGGAGTCACCAATGCTGAGTCACTGATGATGACAGACTGATGATGACAGATCAATGATGATAGAAATATGCCAATGAGTCAGTGATTCTTATGACTCATTGATAGTCATAAAAATTGTCTTTAAATTTCTTTATTCAAATTTATATCTAACTATTATATTTAGAAAAATTAATGTTTTTTTATATTATTTAATGTTGTCTGTAGGACTATCCGTAGATAGTATGATGTACATGCATGTGGGGAGATCTTCATGCCCACTGGACCTTGAAGTATAAAATTATTACAAGCTGGATCTTTCAAGGTGCGATGAATAGACGAGGAATGTGCTGAAAAGTAAAGGGAACATAATAACTGAAAACTCAAGTATTTCTCGTTCATTCTTCTAACTCCCAAGAACTCAAATCTAGAGCATAAAGGGAGATCAACAAGATAAGCAAATCCTACTGGACTTCTTTGAACATCCTAACATTAAGGAGCAGAACTTTTCACACCTCTAAGCTAGACTACAAGGGATATAATACTCTTTTTGTGAAGCCAAATTCCAAAAGAGAACTCAAATCCCATTTCTCTTACATGAGTCTAGTCCGAAGCTTCACTACATAACACACATAGAATTCTAAACTCTTTTCCTCATCTATAGATCGGTTTGGTTATTTGGTTTATATTCATGAGTAGTGTGTGTATATGTCAGTTACACACACATTGTCTCCTATGTACAACTGGAGGATACT
The DNA here is from genome assembly GCA_963277665.1 of Viscum album. Taxonomy (NCBI): domain Eukaryota; kingdom Viridiplantae; phylum Streptophyta; class Magnoliopsida; order Santalales; family Viscaceae; genus Viscum; species Viscum album. The sequence continues at coordinate 507,335,102 of OY728142.1, read as the reverse complement.
ATATATCCTCAAACTCACTCTCTATATTACTCCTATATCCCACGTAGAATAGTGGAAGAGGTCAAGTTTGAACTGTTCCTTGTTTTTCCCACAAATAACTGTGGTAGAGGTCAGGTGTGACCTGGACAGCCTTGAGTGATATTGTGAACCCTGATCCAGGGTGTGGATTAGACTATTTATTGAATTAAACTTCTTGGTTACAGGTAATCACCAAGTGGAGAGGACTAAGACTTATATAGAGACCGAACCTCTTGTTTTTAGTCGTTGTGCCTTTGACTTTCAGTTTTAATTTGTTTTTATTTCATTTTACATACAATTGAATTGAACTTTGATAGTTAGTTTAGCTAGTTTTTATATCTGTTTTGAACCAGTAGATTAGATTCAAAAGTTATACTAATCTTTATATTAATATAGCTGAGAACTAATCAATCTTCTGAGAAATTAATTGAAGATTAAATACTTTTATAAATTCACTACAAACTGACTCTGGTTATATTTTTTATTTTTGGGGAAAATTTTTAAAGAATCAATTTTTAATATAAATTTTTATAGATATTCAAATCACCTCCCCTCTTGAGTAATCTACTCCGACCAACACCAATAAAAACTCACAGTCCAGATAACTAGGTCACTCATGCATCTATTAGGACTAATGCACACTACAAGTTTCTATAATCCAAATATCAAGGTCTAAGGGATAGAGGAACACCATATTAATTGAACCCTCCCACCATGTCAATAAATTCCTATTGCCAAATGCATCTCGATCTAGGAATGAAAGAACACCCCATAAATTGTACGCCTTTATAATACCAAAGGAAGATCCCTAATACTACACCTTCCACCTAAGTACCCAAGGATACCATTTTATAAATTTATCAAATCTTTTAAAAGTTACTTACAAATTTTACAATATAATTTCACACACCCTTTTTCCATCAAAACCTTCTTTTAAAACCCATTTCACAGTCCATTTTTCAATGATTTGAAAAACACCTTTCTTTTACCAAAAAAGGAGAAACCATATTTTCTTAAAAACCCATTTGAAAACAAAAAATAATAAATCATTCCAATTTATTTATAAAACAATTTATAAACCAATAGGAAATATGGTACATCTTACATAGGCTAGAGATGGAACAAAAAACCTCTAATTCGAGTTGTGAACACCCATAATGGAATCTACACACACTGTAAGGAATGTAGAAAAAATGACCATAGACCCTCAAGGATGATTACAAAAAATATCCATAAGGGATCAAACAAGAAGAAAAACATGATTACTAATCCTCATAAATGTAGCATAACCCAACTATCAGAACTCAAGAGAAATAATGAAGCATAAAGCAGAATGTAACACTTACCAATGGAAGAGAAACTAACCACACGAGAGATAAAGGTGACAATTAATGTGATCTAAAAAGAAATTGATCTCCCAAAATCATATGGTATAAATTTATTGTTAGAGGTATGAGGATAAATAATTAATGGATAGGTTTCAAGATCGCTTCTCAATAAAACCATATGTGTTTGAAGGATTCATGCAGTGAATCACATATTCACAGTGTGAATCTCTTGTGTTTCATGTATGACAAAAAAGGCATTGCCTTAGGTTAAAATGTACAATTTCATTATGTGAATTTATTTCACATCCTAAACCTTTTTCACACCCTGAACCAAACTCACAAAAACTACCATGAAAGATATTCACTTTGTGAATCATATTCTTTGTATGAATGTATCCTGCATGCAGCACCCAAACCGAGTTATGTAGAAAAATCCCAAAACTATTAAAAGTCCTATGAACCTTAGAAACAAGATCTTAAATATAAAAGAGAGAAAACCATTTAAATATAATGTTACAGTCTTCCTAAAATAGGAATTTTTATCACTAGGAAGTCACGTGGAAGAAGAATTATCTAAAAAGATATGAAGACACTACACCCTCATTGATGATACACACTCTTGAGTCTCGTGAGAGTCCAATCCATACCGCCATAACACTTTGACCAAGGTAATAGACCTCCCACTCAAGAACATCACCTAATAATCAATCATATCCACTAGTTTCTCCATAATAGAAAAATCTAGCTCCAACTCAATCTCTTTACATATCAAAACATGAGAGGGATTGGGATGTTAATTAATGAGATAATATATGTGGAAAACATCATAGATACCTATCAACTAATCTTGAAATCCCAACCAATAACCATCCTTCCGAAGATTCCCTATGACCCCAAAAGTTCCAACAAACCTCAATGTCATCTTTCCTAGTTTCCCAAGACGGTGGTGACCCAACCGAGGAGAAACCTTCTAGAAATATCAGTCACCAAAGAAAACTCTAAAGGATGATGTCAATGATATGCATATGATTTATATATACTTTGAGCAGTAAAAATGTGGTTATGTATATCTTGGATCCTCATTTATGACTTATTAATGAAACTAAGTCCCACAAGAGAGGCCTCACCCACCTCTTACCAGAAAGGAAACCTACATGAGTGACCACACAAAGCCTATAAGGGATCCATTTTTATTGGTGACTAGTAACTATTGTTATACACAAACTCAACCAGTCACAGATGGTTGTCAAAAAATACACCAAATTCCATGACATAATCATGGAGCATATCCTCTAGTATCCAAATAAAAAGATCCATCTGAATATCCTTCTATGGATGGTAAGCTATACTCAAATTTACCAAAGTCCCCATCGCCTCCTGGAGACCCTTACAGAACCTAGAAGTAAACTTGGGATCCCTATCCAAGACAATGGTAGATAGAATTCCATGAATTCTCATAATATCCTACAAATAAAGCTAACCTAGATCATTAAATTTAGTAGTTTAACTTATTGAAATTAAATTAGAGTATTTCATCAACTAATCAATCACAACCCATATAGTTTTCTTTCCTCAGGGGGTCTATGAAAATCCAATTAAAAACTCCATGGACACCTCATCCCATTTCCAAATTGGCATTGAATTAGGCTGGATAAAACCATAAGGATTTGGGTTATTTTTTATCTACTAGTAGGTGTAAGGATGGGACACAAAATCAACAATATCAAGCTCCATACTTGAATAATATAAATGTTATCTCATGTCATAATATGTCTTCATAGTGATAGGTTAAAAAACCCATTTAGAACTATGACAATCATCAAACATTGAATTCCTCAAGGATGATGGGATGAAACAATGATCCTCAAAATGAAGAATACCATCATAAGGTAGTGAAAAAAAGGTCTACCCATCATAAAAGGTTTCCATAATTTTTATAAACTCATCATCTTACTATTATACCTATAGAATAGACTCAAGGAGAGATGATGATAACTGGATATTGGTTAGGATCATACCCAAATAACCCCCCCTAAGAATTTAGATGCAATAGAGTACAGATTAACATTAGGTTCCAATCTTTGACTTCAAGATAGTATGTGGTGTAACTTGCTGATTGAGAGAATATACATTGAAATTACCCTTTTTTGGGGTGTAGAAAATGTTGAATTCAAACATCAATAGGTATTCCACCCAAAATAGCTACCTAAGATTCAATTCCTTCTGATATAAGATATAACTTAGACTATTATGATTATATAAGACCATGAAACCCTCACCAAAAAAATTGTTTCCCCAATATTTAAGCACATTCATAACTATGAAAAGATCTAAATCCAGAGTGGGGTAGTTCATCTAATGCAGCTGAAGCTGATGAAAGATGTAGATCATCTTGTATAAGAACACAACATAGACCAATACCAAAGCATAAAAATACACCACATATCCCTTACTAGGATCTATTAAAAACAAAATTGGATTTGATATCAGAATATATTTTAACTCATCAAAATAAGTATGATATTTAGCATCCAACGTGAACTTAACTACTTTCTTGGTAAGAGAAATCAAAGGCGATTCTAAATTCAATAAATCCTTCATGAACCTTTGATAGTATCTATCTAGAACTAGGATGTTATATATCTCAAAAATGTTCTATGGTTATTCCCAGGAAAAGACAACCTTCACCTTCTTAGGATCAACTGAATGTCCATGCTTAGAAATCACGTGCCCCAAGAACTTCACTTATTGGATCTAGAAAATAAACTTAGAAAGATTTCCATAAATTTGGTGGCTTGTTAAGATTTACAAAACCAAATTTAGATGGTGATCATGATCATACACATATATCAAATAAAGCAAGTATCTTCCAAAAACACAATGACAAATGAATAAAGATATTAATGAAATATCCAGTTCATCAAAGCCATGTAAACTTTCAGAGAATTAGTTAGACCAAATGGCATAACAAGGTATTCATAATGGATATACCTAATTCGCCCACTTTAACATATAAAACAAGTTATACACATAAGGAAAAGGGTACTTATTCTTTACCATCACCCAGTTCAAATTCCAATAGTCCACATACAATTAAAGTGAACCATCAGCCTTCTTGGAAAAGAGAATGGGGGAATCCCACTGAAAAATTATAGGGCAAACAAAACCATTCTCTATTAAATAATCTAACTAGATTATGATCACTTTTATCTTATTAGGTTTCATACGATAAGAGGGTATGAAAATAAGTTACGTACCCAGCATAAGATCAATCATGAAATCTACCACCCTATTTGGAGAAAGATTATAGAAGTATTCTGGGAATATATCGAGGAAATACCAAAAAACTATGGGGATATCAAAAAGAGAGGAAACAGAGTTAGGATCAACTATTACATTAGACAAAAAACTTCTGACCTCTATGTAGGAAGGTCACACATGGCCAGAACTCAGATCCCACACACCCTAAAATACCTAACATATCACATTGGTAGTAAATGAAAAACAAACCTATGATAAAAATAAATATTATCATGGTTAGAAACTAACCAATCGATCCCAATGATGACATGAAATAGATCTAGATCAAGAACCAAGAATAAAAAGACCGTCTCTACATCAACTACCAAAAGAGAAAAAAAAACATCAAAACTTTTTCAATTTTCACTTTCCAAGAGGTGTCTATAGCTCCATAAAAGAGGAAATGAGATCCTTTCTAAACTTTAGAATATCAAAAAAATGGGTAGATATAATTGAGTGTGAGAAACTAATATCAAATAAATTTGTTTCCATACAAGATACAATAAAAATGGTATCTCTCACTATATCTAGGTATGCATTAACATCCATAAAAAACTTATCCATAGTACAAAAGTGATTCACTCCTCAGGCCTATGGATGGATCCCTGTGAACTTTGAAAATTTATACTACACCATATTGGCTTTATGAGCCGAATATACTTAACTATAACAAATAATAGACATATCCTAATATAACTTTTGAATATGGCCTTATCCTCCACAAGTATTGCATATATTCAAGGGTTCTAGGAAAGAAAATTGAGTATTTCCTACCTTTCCACACTAATAGTAAGTTATAGGCACACCAATGGATGTAGATGATGGTTCAGAGGAGGTATGATATTGATAAACAGTCCCACCATCCATATGATTATTATGACACTTCCTATTCTTTCCATCCACATTGTTAAAAATTACACTAGGATGAGAAGAGACAATATTGTCCACCATATTCATCTATATTATCATTTCCCTATCTATCATTTTAGCATAGTTGGTAAGTTTTAAAATATAAAAATATGATTAGATATTTGTTCAAAACACCTGTAGGTATAACACCCCAAGGTTTTAAAAACAAATTGTAAATTCATGAAACTTTTTTTAAGTATATAGTTATAACTAAACTTTAAATATAATTTTTTTGCTTCTATGATTTGAATTAAAAAAATGGTCATCTATGGTTGTGACCGTTAAGTTATTCAGAGTCTGATAGAACCAACTTAATTTTTCCTGAATAATAAACTACCCTTATGAATAGTAATATGAATAGTAATATGACCATAATGAATAGTAAATTATATTATCAATTTATTTTCTTAAGTTTATAAGACAATGAGATGTTGATTAATTTTTCATGGTGTTAAAAAATGAGTTATAGATTTAAAATTGTTTTATTGAATAAATTATAATTTTATTTAAAAAATAAATTAATAATATTTAGAAATATATTTTAAAAAAATAGAGTTTATTTTTGAATTATACACGTTGAAAAATGTTTAGGGTGAATTTTTGGGATTTTTATGAAATTCAAGAATTTTTTATGAATAGTGAAATACAATAAAATACAGCACATTCAAATTATCAGTTAAATACACTATTTTTGACAAAATATCTGATGTAAGACCACTTGGTTTGAAATAACTTGCACTTATTACTATTTTGGGTAACATTAATCAATATTATTCATATACTTGAGAAAAAATATTAAACTAATCATTAAAATAATGTAAATTCCCTCCTCCCCTCCACTATAAATACCACCCTCATTCCCCTCTTCCTATCACACATATCAAGCCTCTATAATTGTCTAAGTTATTAAAAATACTCTCCCCAAGTGTCTAAACCACATACAAGACCTGATGGTCTCACAAAAGGCCAAAAATAAAGGCCTTAAAGAGGATCTCAAGGAGAAAAGATCAAGAGGTAAGAATCCTCTTCCTTTTTCATGTGTTTTCTTTCTAATTCATTTTTTTATTATAATATCTTCCCCTCTACTTATCCAAGAGGTATTAAATAAAAAAAATATTATATATTTTGTATTCCATCATGTTCATGTAAAAGATTCATTATCTTTCTTCCTCTCCTCTCCCTCTTATTCTAAAAATAAAAACTCCGTCCACAATGTGTTGATTTACCAAAATCATGGATGATGTGTTTCCAATTTCCATTACATCCTTCAAAGATAAACATAAAACCCTTTTAATGGTTGAATCAAAATATAAATTTTATTTTTTAACCTAATTTATTTTTGTAAATGATCTTCTATTCATGATATAATATTATATAATGAAACATGTTCATGATTATCGAGGAACTGCTAAAAATGAGCTAATTAAATATCATTAATATTTTATCTGATGATCCATATCCATATATGATAAAAAATGATTTATGGTATAATTATATATTCTATAAACATATTAATACCATTTTATTACACTTTTGTTATTTCTTTTCCATAGGAAAAGAAAATCAAATACAAACAGGCCATGGAAATCATGTAAAGAACGCACCCAAAACAATGGAAGGAACAAAATGATAACAATTAAAGGGTGAAATAATGGAATAAAATGATCATATAAGGTATTATAAACATTAATATGTTTCTTTAAGATATTAATAAAACTCTTTTAATCATTATAAAGTATTTTTAAACAAGTTTTATTCAAGACAAACCCGAGGTAAGGGAATTCTTAACCCGATTTCCATTCTTTGGGTTAGCCTTCTACTTCATCATTTATGTTGTATTAAAATTGTTTGTGTGATTTATTTTGTGTATATTATGTTTAATTATGTATATTTATAGTGTATATACGTATTCTATCCACTCTATTAAGTCTCACATTAAATATATGATATTTTTAATGGGATTTTCTTTTAATATCCTCTTTTAACCTTCTAGTTTTACAAAAAATAATATTCAATGTTTTTGTGAAATTTTTCATATTTTATGATTATATTCTGGTTATTGGGAATTTTTTATGAATAATGGTGGGACCTAAATCTTTCTCCAATGAATCGGGTATGTGTAAGTTGTAGGTCAGCCTTATGGTTACTCCATGTGTAACTGCGATGGTTACTTAATAAGGTAGTCGTGAGGGTTACATTGTAAGGTAGCCGTGAGGGATAAAAATTATAAGGTAGCCAATATGGTTACCAGATTTTGTAATTAATTACCCAAGATAAATTTATGGTTCTATTTATGTTATATATGTTTGTGTAAATCTCATGTAAATCTCAAGTTTTACAAATTAATTTTATATGGGTAGTAAGTATGTCTTTTTTGAAAATGATTTCATACATTACAAGTATTGATGGAATAATGTTTTCTTTCCTTATTTTTATATCCCATACTGAGTTTTTTGTGCTCATACCGAGTCTTTAAATTATTTTCATAGGTTATAAGGATGTGTAAGACAAAGAAGGAATCCAAGTTAAGTGTTATGAAGATTTTTCAAAGAAAACATGTTTTATTTAATTTTTTTTATATTTTAGAAGAAATGGTCACTTTTTTTGTCATATATTCTCTATATTGATGTAGAATGTTATGTATGTATTATATCCCAATTCTAGAAAAAACTAAAGTTGAAAGGATCCTCAATATTAAGGGAAGTTATTTCTTGACTAAAATTCATGATTATGTATCGTAATAAGGCCAGGTCCTTATAGTCGATATCAGAGGATGGTTTAGATAACTTTATGTATTAGGATTATGTTAATAGAATAACATAAATGATTTTTAATATATGGTTAATTTGAAATTATATATAATTTAACGATTACTATGTTGCTTCGACTAAGATATGTTTGTTCAAAATGGTTTTCCACAGAAGAAACAGGGAAGCTGGAGAAGAGAGGCACTGACAAAACGATATCCTACTGAATCTACAGCTTAGAATGATAGGTATTGGAACTAAGCAGTTTTTGATAGTAATGGATCAGATAACACAAGAAATAAATGGTGGTGGAATCAATTCAAGATAACAACCAGAGGCACCATAAATGAACATGATGATAGTGGAAAATTTTATGAGACAACACCCTCCTGCTTTTAATGGATCTTGTGTCCCAATATCAGCTGAATTATTGGTTAAATCCCTTGAAAAGATATTTGATTTTATAGGAAGTTTAGATAATAAAACTTTATGTCATTCCATTTATCATTTTGAAGGTGAATATGATTATTGGTGGTCAATGGTCAAGAATATGAGCGATAGAGAGGATATTGATGCCTTAAAGTGGGTTGAATTTAAAATTATTTTCCTTGAAAAATATTTTCTAGGTGGTTAGACTAAGGATGGAGAAGAAATTACTTGAATTGAAGCAAAAGGAGGAAGATTCAGTGGCCGTTAATGAAGCGAACTTCACTCCACTGGCGAGGTATACTGCAAATCTCATTCTGGATCATGATAGAAAAATCAACTGCTTTTACTCCAGATTGAAGCCAATGTATCGAAGGGAATTGGCCTCCCATGAATTCAAAAGTTATGAAAAATTTTATGATATGATGATAGGGTATATATGGAGTTTTTTGATGATCATGTGCACATTTATAATAAGGATAATAAGAGGTCCAAATGGAAAGTGATGGTAATAATCAATCAAAGAAATCTGATGGTAAGAAATTCTGGTTTCCAGTTTAAGACAAGTGTGGAAAAAATAACCTTGGGGAATGCCTTACAAAAACTAGGATGTTTCATTGATGTGGTAAGCTTAGACATATGGCCAGAGATTGTAATGAAAATGACCCTAAGAATAATTATGATAAGAAAGCTTTTTCGTGTTTTAAATTTGGAAATATGGGTCATTATGCAAATAACTTCCCAAAGAGAGACCCGAATAATGAAAATAAGATATACTATAAGTAGAGAGGTGTAGTGAGATCCTTTGTGACAACATCAATAGAAATTAGACCATCCAATGATGTTGTATCTGGTACCTTTTTTGTTTACTCAGAATTTTCTAAACTTTTGTTTGGTATGAGGTCTGTACATTCCTTTATTTCTAAGGAATTTTTTGATAAATAGAAAGTATCACCTCAACAAATGCGTTGAGGAATTATTGTTAAAACACTATGGGAAATATTATATAAAAGAGAAATTATAAGAATCATTTTATTGTGGTCTGTGGGAATACTTTATCAAAAAACCTTTTTGTTTTTCTCTTAGTAGAGTTTGATGTCATTCTGGGAATGGATTGGATTTTTGTTAATCTTGCTATGATTGAATACAGAGCTAAAAAAGTTGTTTTTTCAGAAAGAGTTTTTGTTTCTATATATGAATGAACCCATAAAATTGATGGCATATCAGGAAGGTGAGAAACTATTGGAATATGGAAATGATTGTTATCTTGCTCATACTGTTGAAAAAAAGGGAACTGTTTAGATTAATGATGTGCCAATGGTAAATGAATACATTGATGTTTTTTCTAATGAGTTACCCTATTTCATACCTAACCAAGAAGTCAAATTCACAATTGAATTAGTTTCTAATGGTAATAAAATTTCAAAACCCCCATATCGAATGGATCAAATGGAATTTATTGAATTAAAAAATCAGTTACAAGAGTTTCCTCATAAAGGATTTATTCATCCTAGCACTTCACCATGGGGTGATCCTGTTTTGTTTATTAAAAATAAAGATGGTTCCAGGATACATTCCATTGATTATAAAACCTTGAATAACATCACTTTTAAAAACAAGTAACCTTAGCCTTATATTGATGACTTGTTTGATCAACTATAGGAAGCTCAATACTTTTCCAATATTGACTTGAGATCTAGATATCATCAGCTGATGTTGAAGGAGGATGACATCCTGAAAACATCTTTTCATACTAGATATGGGAATTATGAATTTGTTTTTATTACATTTGGGTTAAATAATTCACCGGTTGTATTCATGAATCTTATGAATAGAATATTTATTGAGTTCTTAGATAAATTTTGGGTTGTGTTTATTGATGACATTATAGTATTTTCAAAGAGTATAGAGGAGTATGAAAAAAATATAATGGTTTTTTTAAACCTTAAAGGAAATGAAACTATATAAAAAATTCAGAAAGTGTGATTTTTGGTTTCAACAAATTTATTTTCTTGGGAAAATTGTAAATAAGAATGGAATAATAGTTGATCCTGCCAAGAAAAGTATTTTATGAATGTACAAGACCTACAAATATTACATTGATTCTTAGTTTGATTGGATTAGCAGGTTATTACCAACATTTTGTTAAAAAAATTCATGGTTATCTAGTCTACTAACTATGTTAAGAAAAAAGGGAGCTAAATTTATTTGGAAATAAGAATATGATGAATTTTTTTTCAGGAAGTGAAGAAGAGATTGGTGAATGATCATGTTTTGGCCTTACCTTCACAAAATGGTGAGTTTGTCATTTATAGCGATGCTTCATTAAATGGAATTGGTTGTGTTTTGATGCATAAAGATTAGGTAATTTCTTATGCTTCAAGAAAACTAAAAACTCATGAGCAAAATTATCCCACACATGATTTGGAATTGGAAGCTGTGTTTTTTGCATTGAAAATTTGGAGGCATCATTTATACAAATCCAAATAACAAATATATACTGACCATAAAAGTATGAAGTATATAGTCAATCAAAATGAATTAAAAATGAGGTAGAGAATATGGCTTGAATTGATAAAAGATTATTAATGAACGATCAATTACTATCCTAGAAAATAAAACAAAGTGGCAGATGACTAGAGTAAAAAACATCACACATCATTAACCATGTTACATTTAGAACCTGATCCAATGATTAATGATTTGATGAATTTTGTCATATAAGTTGTTGGTGCATGAAATACATTTATTTTGTTTCAAGTTTCAGTGTAGTCATCACTATCAGATAGAATTAAGAAATCACAGAACGAATTCTGTGAGCTAAAGAAAAATAAATAATTGGTCAAAATGAGTAAGTTTATATAATTTAACTTTGATAAAGATCGTGTTTTGAAATTTAGAAAAATATTGTGTGTGAGTTGTGATTCCCATTTGAAGAAATATTTATTGTGTGAAGCTCATAGTTCTCTATTTTTAGTTTATCTTGGAATTAATAAGATGTACAATGACCTTCAGGAGTATTACTGGTGGTATTGAATGAAAAGATATATTGGAGATTTTAACATGAAATTTTTGACATGTCCATAGGTGGAAATGGGAGAATATATCCATGGAATTCGTGGCATGACTACCAAATAATTCTTGAGGTAACAATGTGATTTAGGTTATTATTAATTAGTTGACTAAATATGCACATTTTCTTTATATTCAAGATATAATTCTTTCGGGTCATCATTCTCAATTTTACCTCAAATATATTTGTAGGTTACATAGAGTTTATCTTTACATTGTTTTTGGCCAAGATCCCAGGTTCACTTCTAACTTTTGGAAGGGCCTTCAAAAGTCGTTGGGAACAAAATTAAATTTCATCATAGCTTCTCATCCTAAATCAGATGAGAAATCAGAATGAATGATTTAGACTTTGGAGGATATTCTTAAAGCTTGTTTAATGGACTACCAGCGGAGTAGGGATAAACATATTTCTTTAGTTGATTTTTCTTATAATATCAGTTTTCATTCCAGTATATAGATGAAACCTTTCATGGAATTGTATGGAAAGTGATGTAGAACTCCATATTTTTGGGATAAATTCGGGGAAAGGATGTTGACAGGACCAAAGGAAGTGGTTGAGAAAGTGAAGATGATCCAACAAAAAATGAGGATAGCTCAGAGCAGGCATAAAATTTATGAAGAAAAAAGGATGAAAGAATTTTCTTTTGAGGTAGATGATCTTGTTTTTCTTAGAATCTCTCCATAGAAAAGTGTTTTTCATTTTGGTAAGAAATGAAATCTAAGTCCACAACTCATTGGACCTTATGAAATTCTAGAGAAATTTGGTCCAGTCGCCTACCGAGTAGCTTTGACTTTGAGTTTATCTCATGCACACACTGTTTTTCATATTTCAATGTTGAGAAATTATGTGCTAGATTCATCTCATATTTTGAGCCCCGAGATAGTTCAGCTCGAAGAGAACCTTTCTTATGAAGAGAAACCAATTTAGATTCTTGATCGAAGGGAACAAGTAATACTAAATAAGGTAATCCACTAGGTAAAGGTTTTGTGGAGAAACCACATGGTTGAAGAAGCAACATGGGAGTCTAAAAATTTCATGTAGAAAAGGTAACCTCACTTGTTTACTAAGTAAATAAAATTACGAGGATGCAATTTTCAGAAGGTGGGGAAAATGTAACACCCCAAGGTTTTAAAAATAAATAGGAAATGAATGAATCTCTGTTTTAAGTAGATAGTTATAACTATAATTTAAAAATAATTTTGTCGCTTCTATGATTTGAATTTCAGAAATACAGTCATCTACGGTTGTGATCAGTAAGTTATTTGGAGTCTAATAGAACCAACTAGATTTTTGGTGAATAGTAACCTACCCATATGAATAGTAATATGAATAGTAATATAACCCTAATGAATAGTAAATTGTATTATTATTTTATTTTCTTAAGTTTATAATATAATGAGATGTTTATTAATTTTTCAAGGTGTTAAAAAATGATTTATAGATTTAGAATTTTTATTTTTGAATAAATTATAATTTTATTTAAAAATTAAATTAATAATATTTAGAAAACTATTTTCGAAAAATAGAGTTCATATTTGAATTCTACATGTTGAAAAATGGTTAGGGTGATTTTTTGGGATTTTTCTGATATTATTGAATTTTTGATGAATAGTGAAATACAGTAAAATACCGTACATTAAAATTATCAGTTTAATACAATATTTTTGACATCATTGCTGATGTAAGTGCAATTTTTTAGAACTCACATTAAATTATTACTATTTGGGGTGACATTAACAAAGACTATTCATGGACTTGAGAGAAAAATATTAAAGTAATGATTAAAATAATGTAAATTCCCACCTCTCCTCCACTATAAATACCACCCTCATTCCCCTCTTCCTCTCACACCTCTCAAGACTTGAGTATTGTCTAAGTTCTTCAAAATAATATACCAAAGGATCTAAACCCATTTTAAAGACCCTCTAATCTCACCAAAAGGAAAAAACCAAAGTACTTAAGGAGGATCTTAGGGAGAAGAGATCAAGAGGTAAGAATCCTCAACTTTTTTCATGTGTTTTCTTTCCAATTCCTTTCTTTTCTTAAAATATATTACCCTACACTTATCTAGGAGGTATTAAATCTTCATAATATTATATTTTATGTATCTTATCATGATTTTGAAAAATATTCATCATATTTATTCCTCTCCCATCCCACTTATTCTAAAAATAAAAACACCGTCCGTGATGTGCTTATTTACCAAAATGAGGGACGATGTGTTTTCAATTTCCATTAATTACTTCAGAGATGATCATAACAAACTTTTAATTGTTGAATCAGAATTTAAATTTTATTTTTTAACCTATTTTATGTTCTATAAATGAAATTATATTCATGACATTAAATTATATAATGAAACAAGTTCCTGATTATCGAGGAACTGCAAAAAAATGATCTAAACAAATATCATTAATGTTTTATCTAATGATCCATTAACATAAAAGATAGAAAAATTATTTATGGTATAATTTTATATTATAGAAACCTATTAATACCATTTCATTAAACTTCTGAAATTTCTTTTTCATATGAAAATAAAATCAAATACAAACTGACCATGGAAATCATGTTAAGAACGCACCCAAAACAATGGAAGGAAAAAATACTAACAATTAAAGTGTAAAATGATGTAAGTAAATGATCATATAAAGTATTATAAACATGAATATGTTTCTTTAAGAAATTAATAACACTATTTTAACCATTATACATGAGGTTTAAACAAGTTTTATGTAAGAAAAATCCGAGGTAAGAGAATTTTAACATGATTTCCATTCTTTGGGTAAACCTTTAACTTCATTATTTATGTTGTATTAAAATTGTTTATGTGATAAATTTTGTTTATATTATGTAGAATTATATATATTTATAGTATATATACAAATTACATCCACTCTATCAAGTCTCACTTTAATTTTATGATATTTGTAAGGGATTTTTCTTATAATATCCTCTTTTAAAATTATATCTTTACATTAATTAAAAAGAAATGTTTTTGTGAAAATTTTCATGTTTTTGGATTATTTTATAGATCTTGGGAATTTTTTTATGATGAAGGGTGAGACCTAAATCTCCATAAAATTCATTGGGTATGTGTATATTGGTGGTTGGTTGTATGGTTACTCCTAGTGTAACTGCGATGGTTACACAATAAGATAGCCGTGAGGGTTACATTATAAGGTAGCCATGAGGGTAAAAAATTTTAAGGTAGATGAGATGATTACAATATTATTTAACTAATTCCAAAATATACCTTTATGGTTCTATTTATCTTATATATGTTTTTGGAAATATCATGGAAATCTGAAGTATCACAACGTAAGTTTATATGTGTAACAAGTATGTATTTTTTGAAAATGATTTCATAAGTTAAAAGTATTCATGGACTAATGTTTTATTTATTTATTTTAATATCACTTAATGAGATTTTTGTGATCATCCAATGTTTTTAAATTATTTTAATAGGTTATGAGGATGTGTAAGACAAAGAAGGAATCCAAGTTAAATGTTATGAAGATTTGTCAATGAAAACATGTTTTATTCAAAAAGTTTTATATTTTGGAAGAAATTAATACTATTTTTATGGTATCTTCTCTATATGAGTGTGTAATTTTATGTATATATTATATCCCAATTATATAAAACCCCAAACTTAAAATATCCTCAATATGAAAGGAAGTGAGTTCTTGAATACAATTAAATATTATGTAATGTAATAAGGTCGGGTCCTTAGAGTAGGTACTTTTGAGCTCTCATATAATTATTCAATACCACTTCTGGAAAGAAATTGACTAGATCTAGAAAATGATTAGTGTATTGATACACCAAATTAAATCCCTACTACAAGGAGAGTAACTCTATATAATTTTCTATCATTATTGACTTTGGGTAAAACTGATGAAATAAGAGAGTCTTGAAACCATTAAAATCAAAGTCCATGTGTTGATTTGACTGTTCCATGGATTACCAACACCACTTTCTTAGACCCTCAAGTATTAACATCACACACTTCACCTTGACATCCTTATGTTCATCTAAGAAGTAAAACAACTAATTAATATTTTCCATACATCCCTATAATTCTTTGTGCTCATTTGTACACATAAAAGAAGAGTGTTTCTTTCATAGGAACTCCCATGCTTGGTCTTTGTCTCTTTTTTCACCTTGATGCACCTCAACAGGTGGGTTCTGAACTCATGGATTGTTTGAGTTCATAGAGAAAACTTCCCAAATGATATCCTCAATAATATTCTAATCTATAGGAGGATTCCCTTAAGTATCATCCCTCAATACACACTCTAACGGAACCCATGGAAGATGCCTCAAAGGAATGTTACTACATACCAAAAATAGAAGAAAATATCCAGATGATAAGAAAATCTTAGTATAAACCATAAACCATAGGAAGAAACTCATACTAAGATCAAAACTCAACATAAGAGACACAAATCCCAACATCCCATGGTAACTTTAGGCTTGTCACAACTATAGCTATCCTGAAACTCACCACAACCTATATATGAAGTCCATAAATTCCTATTTATAATCTAAGAACTTCCCAAGACTGATCATAATAATGATTTACTCCCATTTTGTAATAAAACAACCCAGGATAAGTTCCAAATATTGGTACTCGAACCGATACATTTTTGGCCCAAAGGGAATTCCTGATCTATATGGGCTGGCGACTAGCACCTATGCATATAAAAACAAGACAGAACAATTTCACCCAACCTAAAACAAGATAAATGATATATATATATATATATATATTTACATACTTTTGAAAGAGTAATTTGAATAACAGTATATTAAATATATTCTAAAACCAAATAAGTGAAAACAAAAGTGATATAACTCAAAAGCAGCAAGATAAAACTCTAGGGTACATGTTCAACAAACCCCATGGATAACTAAAATATGGGAACCACTAATACATGTGATATGTGGAAAATATCCTACCAACTCACCACCAACTACCCATGCCCAGCTGACATGAAACTTTCTGCCTCATTGCGGTGCAATTCTTTTTCCTACATCAATAGAAAAGAAAATGTCTATACACTGTCAAAGGGATGTGAAGGGTTTGATCTAAACAAGCTTAGTAGAATCCCACCTATGTATTTCGTACCATGTCTCTGTATAACAATAAAAAAATACTCAATTTATAGAAAAAAATTCATGGTAAATTATTTAATAGTTTTATATCAAAATAATGGTAAACAGTTCCCCTTTTCCACATATCCAAAATAAATCCAGGTAAAATAGTTCAAAGTAAAATATTCCTAAACTAGTTACATTGATCGAAAACAGGTATATCAAATCCAAAACTACACAAGAATAATAAAAATGGAAAAGCATTCCAAGGATAACTCATAGTTAGGTTAGCTAGGCCAATGTTGTATCAATTATGATTAGTGCACATTATTACCAAAAACCCATGCATAATGGTCCAAAAAATAGAGGAACACCCCTGATAGTGAACCCTCATACCATGTAAATTAAGTTCTAGAGTCAAATCAATCTCTATTTAGAAAGAGAGGAAAACCCCAGAAAGTGAACGCCCTTACAATACTAAAGGACGAGCCCCAATACTACACCTTCCACCTAAGTACCCAAGGCTCCCATGTTCTACATATATCAAATCATTTCAAAGGGGAATATATATTTCAAATTAAAATTTCAAACACACCTTTTACATCAAAACCTTTTTTGAAAACTCATTTCACAATCCATTTCACAATGCTTTGAAAACAAATTTATTTCACCAAAACATTGGGAATAACCAACTTTTCTTAAAAAACCATTCACACTAAAAAAAATTAATCATTCCAATTTATTTATTAAAAAATTTATTAGCCAATATTAAATACATTTCATCCAACATAAGTTAGAGATAAAACCATCTACCTAAAATTCAGGTTGCAACCACCCGAAATAGAATCCATACACACAAGAATAAATGTTGGAATAATGAATAGAGTCCCTTGAGGATGATCATACAATAAATATAGAAGGGATCAAACAAGTATCAATACATGATCATGAATCCCTACCAAAGTATCCAAACCTGCTGAAAATCCCAAGAGAAATAAAGAAGAAAAAATTAAAACAAAACACTTAATAAATTAATAGAAACCAACCGATCCAGATATTAAGGTTCCAAACAGAGTTATTTTGAAATAATGGAACCACCCAAAATAAATTGAGAGAGACCTATGTTTTGGAGGGAGGAGGAGTCACAATGGATTAATAGGATTTAAAATTGTAGTAAAATAAAACCCATTGGGCATTAAGAATTCACCTCATGAATCCCATATTCAAGTCATGGATCTCATGAATTTCATGTATGATGAAAAAGTTGTCACCTTGAGTTAAAAAGGATAAATTCAATACATGAATTTAGTTTACTCCCTGAACCTTTTTTATGCTCTAAATCAAAACTCACAATACATACATAGTGATATATTCACATCTTGAATCATATTCACACTGTGAATGCATCGTGTAGGTAGTGCCTAACCTAGGTTTTATAGAAAACTCCCAAAACCCCTCAAATCCCTATAAACCTAAGAATAAATCTATTAAACATAAAATAGATTGTACGTTTTCCCTGGGGGTGTGAATTATACATTTTTACTAACAAACACAGACATAGAGATATGAGGGAATTGATGAAGGTTGAAGTAAATCTTCATATTGGTAATATAGAAAGAGTTTCTACATTAGAGGGTGACACTTGTGATTTTATTTTACCAAGTGGATTAATTCTATAATTAAAAAACTACTATTATAGTCTCTCCATAAACAAGAATATTATTTTTGTATCTTTTTTATACAACATAGGATTTTCATTCATTATTAAGAATAATATTTTTTCTATATATAAGAATGAAATTTTTTATGTCATTGGGAATATAAGAAAAAATTTATATATTATTGATATGAATAATCATATTTATAACACTAAAAATAATAATGTCAGAGTTGATTCTAATTCCACTTACCTTTGTTATTATCACCTTAGATATATAAATGATAAACACATTCAAAGACTCCATGGATATGTATTATTGGACTCATTCTATTTTGAATCATTTGATACATGTGAATATAAATTATTAGAAAAAATTACTAAGTAAACTTTTGGTAGAAAAGTTGATTGGGATAGTGGATTATTATATCTTATGCATAGTGATGTATGTGGACCAATGAATACATAAGAAATTTGTAACAGTTTAAGATTTTGTGAAATATTTCTTTTCAAATATATTTAATTTTTGTGATATTTTATGTTACAAAGAAAACTGAGTTTATATTTAATTACCTGAAATACTATGTTTTTATTTTGTTATACACAATTATGATTTTAGCTAGCCTTATATGCAACACCGAGTTTAAACCAAACCTAACATACTATTTAATATTATCATTTAATAAGATATTTATAAACTAGACCTTAGAATAGAAGGTATGAATATGATTAAACAAATTATGAAAATTTATTCTATACATGTTTATATTATTATTTTGGGACAAATTAATTATAAATTAAAATAAAACCCTTTTAAAAATAAAAGCAAATCTTTTTCCAAAAAACTATTTTTATGCGCACACGTGTGTTTTATATCAGTAAATTAACCAAATAAGTTTTGGTTATTAATTTTAATGATTTTTTATTATATATTAAATAAAATTTTCAACATTAATCTTATATGTTTTCTAGATAATATATTAGAAAAAAAATCCAATTTTAGGCATAAAAACTATATTTTTCGAAAAAACATTTTTATCGACGTTTTTATTGCGCACTTATTTTAAAACAAAAATTTGATTTTTTTAAAACTAATTTGATATAATAAGAATAATTTTTCAATTCATAATTTCACAAATATATTTGGGTGAATTTCTGGTATTTTTATGAGAAGTTTTATTTTTTTCATGAATAGTGAAAAATACTGAATTTTATTTGAAAATTTCATTTTCTCCTAAATTATTTAAAAATTTAAATTAAATTTAAATTGGTTTAAAGATAAATTAGTTCAATTATAAATAAATTAACCCAATTTAGGTTTTTTAAATAAATTTCACATTGAAATTTTATATAAAAACTCTGTAAACTTTTGATCATTTTAACATAAAAAACCCACTTTCTTATCATGTTTGTGAGATTAATATTAATGTTTATTCCAATTGTGTGAAAGGAATTTAAAAAAAGGGATTCCATATCTATAATGAGATTTATTTATAATCTTTAATAAGTCGAAATTAATTATTTACCAAAATTAAAGGTGAATACATTATAAATTATTTATTGTGGTTAAAGTAAAAATGAGTTTACTAGGGGTGAAACTAGAATGATAAGAGTTAAAATGACCTAAAATAATATATTAAAATTAGTATGAGTTTATTTAGAAATTTTATATAAAATTATCTAAAATATGGTAATTATTTTCCACTTTACTATGAATATGACCCATATAATAAGTTAAGTAAAGAAAAAGACAACAAAATTAATTTTCTTACTTTCAATATCTATAATGATTTGGGATAGAGAAAAAAAAACATTGGTTCTATTATACATATTATTTTGAAATATAAATGATTTATTGTTATCATAATATTTTATCTTTAATTTTTAGAGAGGAATTTGTTACTTAAAAAGCTTAAGAAACTGTAATGTAGTAATTATTTAGTTAATAAAAATAAAATAACTAATACTAAAAATAATAAAATTGAAGTAAATTGAATTAATTATTATGTTCCATTATTTTTTTAGATGAATATATAATTTTAAAAAAGTTTTAAAATAATATATTATAATTCCATCATTATCTTTATATTTTTTTAATTTAAATTAAATAAATAATGTCAAAATTAACACTAATGTCATTTTATAATAAATACTATTTGATCAATTAATTTAAAATTAATAAAAACATATATTATATAAAGTTATATATATTTTAATAAATATAAAATATGTTCCATTAATTGACCAATATTTCTATTATAATTACTATATTGATTGTTAAATAGTAAAAACTCGGTTAGCGCGATTAAGGTTAAAGCTGGGATTTTGCGTGTTACTTGCGCTTGTGTTAATTTTAATTTCAAAAACATATATTATTTATATTTTCTAAATTATATATCATAATTATAATTATATGTTAAAAAATATCTAATAATTCTTAATATAATTTAGTCCTAAAGGATAAATTTCCAAGGTTAGCAAACTAATTACCATAGTGAAAAACCAAATGGTAAAAATAAGGAAACATAGAAGTTAAGGAAACAATGTTTAAAAAATGGGTTCCAATATGTATTGGAGGTGTGGATAGACCATATAATCCCTAAATATCATTAATTATCAATATTGGATCCACTTTAGGTAATATTGACCTAGTAATAGTGAGTATTTTTGAGTATTTACAAGAATGCCACTCCTCCTCAACTATAAAAGGGCACTCACTCTCCTCTATTATTCACACCTCTCAAGACATTTTTTTCTTTCAAGATATTAAATAATCCCATAAAATCCTCCTATAATTCTTATTTTTGGAATAAATCCATCCTTTGAAGGATTTAGTGCAAACCTAAGGAGGATACCCGAACAAGAGGTAATGTTCTTCAAAGAGCGTCTTTATTTTATTTCTTTGTCCGTCTCTTTAAATTATTATTATTCTATGATTATAAAATAAAATAAGTATATTTAATATAATGAGATGTTTTTATTTTAATGTTATATCCTTCAACTACACAGAATTCTATTAAATGGTTTATGAAATCTACATTCGTGGGCATGATGAACTATCACCTCGCGAACCATGTCATTCATTTTTCCATTAAAACATTTCAATGTTGGGAATAATGATATAAAAACTATTTATCTATGATATTTATCATATTAATGATATTATTATTCTTATTAAACTATTTTATCACACATACCTTCATTATTTCCATTTTGTTGGAATATAATAACATTGCTTATGTGTACGGCAGACTACCGCCTTGCGAAGTGATGTGATTCTTTCACGCTTTACGTTGAATGTATTAAGAACAAGTTAAATAAACATATATGATATATATGAAATAAATATTCTACTATAATTATAATATATATATATCATTTCATTTTTTTCTTTCAATACAACATGAAAATGGAAATAACGTTCATGCGTACGTATGAACTACCGTCTCTATGAATGGTGTATTTAATTTCTATCAAAAATTTTTATGGATTAATATAAATAAATATATAATGAATATATAAGTTATTTATATCATTTTTTACACTCTAGATATGATGAAACCATGATCAATGTAAGAGGACCAAAAATGACAAGTCAAAACATATACAACAAACAAAGCAGTTATTACTCAAAACAAAACTTTAACATAGAATTATTAATAAATGGGTTAAAAAATTTCCTAAAAAATAATATATAATATATATATATATATATTTTTTTTTTCTGTAATATTTTTATAAAAACTTATATTTATTATAAATGATATTTTAACGAGTACGATGAAAATCAAGACTTCAGGTAAGGGATTCTCATCTCATTTTTTAATTCTATGTGACACATGTAATATTCACAACCTATTAATTTTGTGTGGTGTATAAAATAACCATGAATTTATATTATGATTCCTATTCAGATAACTATTTTTGTTTATATATCCATTTTAAGATCTATATTTTCTAGGGTTTACGGTTCAAAAGTTGACAAATTGGTAAGGAATTTTTGTCTTGATTTGATTTCTTTGAGACATACGTTATGTTATGCACCTATATTATTTTATGAGGTGTATATACATCCCTTTTTATATATAATATATTGAATTTATTAATCATAATGATATTTTACGTTTCAATTTATGTTATTACTTCATGAGGCCTATAATTCATGGTTACCTAAGTGGTAGGAGTTTTAAGTTACAATCTTACAGTTTATCATGATTTTTTATTATTAAGTCTAAAATGTTGAAATATCATGATCTAAATCTCATTAATTCTCATGAATTTTATTATACTATGTTTATTCATGATATCTTCAAGTAATGGTACCATTTTCCATTCTTTGGTATATAAAATAATTTATAAAATATTTTTTTAAAAAAATATGACCTTATTTATCTCTTTAGTTGAAAATCTATTTTATTCCAAAAAATGATTTATAATTTTTTTTCAAAGATGTTTTTAAATTATATTTTAATCACATTTTCAATGAAAAGGCCTTTGAAAATGTTTTATTTTTTTAAAAGTTTTTTTAATTATTTTCAAATATTCTATTATAGGTTTTCAATCTTATTTTAAAAGGAAATTATTTTGAAAAGATTTTATGTTTTAAAAAGTGATTTTCAAAGTGGAAATGATATTTTCCTCTTTAAATGTTTTAAATTACAGATAGAAATAATTTTCCATATAATATTTCATCTGTTGATATTACTTATGACTTACTGGGGGTACGATCTAAGGATTACATTATTATTCTTTCTCTGAATGGTTTATGTTTATAACGACTTGTTTATGAATCCCGTTTATATTACACTGGTTATACCATAAGGAAATTATTATAAAACCAACTTCTTTTCATGGGTTATTTTATTATCAAATTATTATGAAACTTGTCTCTTTTTCATAGGTTATGATATGATGAAATGTTTATGATACCCATTTAATTTCATGGGTTATGATATGATGAATGTTTATGATCTTCTGGAACACATATTTATGATTTCATTATGTGATTTATGATACCTATATATCCCTATAATTAATTGTGTAAATATTTATATATCTCATGAGATATAAATTGCTAAAATAGGAAGTGAACCTGATACAGTAATATAGGATTGGAATGAGGAGTGTGCCAGATACAGTAAGATAGGGATGGAATGTGGAGTGAACTCATCTTAGTAAAATAATTTTTCTACTATAATGTACTTGAAAATGAGTCTTGAGAAATATGGAAATGATTTTATATTCTTATGTTTATTCCAAAACTCTATGTCTCATGCCAATTTTATGCTCTCATGGCACATGTTCTTTTATTATGTTAGGATTAATATATTATGAGCTGATAATATTTATTCCATGACTCATGATTATAATATTTGATATGTGGGATATGGTTTTATAAAGTTATGATTATGTTCTCATACCCTTATGGTCATGTTATCCTTAATTATCTCTTTTATTTTCCCTTACTGTGCATCTGAGATCACCCTTTATTATGTTTTATTTCCCCAGGTTATGAAGTAAGGTTTTAAGTAGGAGTACCAAAAGAGAGTGTCTTTTTGAGAGACATTGAATATTGTTCAGTAAGTTAAATGATTATGTTTCTATGATCCCAAAGTCACTAAACTATTATGGTCCTCATGATTGTGTTTGTGTAATGTAAGGAATATTCCTAAAAAATGATGTAATATCAATGTATAAAAAGTCTGGGTCATTATTTTTGGTATCAAATAAACAATTTACTTAATTTTAGGAAATTTGGATGAGAAAAATTTAGTGTTATCCCTAGGTATATTTCCAAGGATAAGTCTAGGGATGTCTATAAGGATAATTCTAAGGATGAGTCAAAGTATAGGATAATGTCCTATAATTCTGGGAAAGAATAGAGTGAGTGGTTTCCTAGAAATACATCCCTATCTGGATACTAAAAGTGAATGTGTCTCCAGAATATATGTACCTAGGGGTAACAACCCCAAAACATTATATTGAGTTAGACTCGATCCAAAACTAGTGCACGACAACAGGCCTTGATGCACACCTAGTTTAAATCTCATGGGGGATATGATTTGGAAATTCACAATATATTTATGAACCATAATGAAGGATATAAATAAAGGATGATCATGGATGACCTAGGTTAAGCCTATGTTTTTATATATTTAAAAGTATGTTTCATGATTTATACATCCTATAAATGATTTTTTCATGATTATGTGGTTTTATGCTATGATAATTATTGACCACACTATTATTTCTGGTTTTAGTTAATGGATAGAATGAAAAGTAACTGGGTTAACATTTAATGTGACAAATAATTTTCAAATGAGTGGTCAAATTGGATGATCACAAGAGTTAAGGACATAGTGATTATGCCTAATCATTTTTCGTTGAACATGATTAACAATGTGTAAATTAAACAACTATCAAATGAACCAAAGGAGATAAGGAAGGATTTTTTTGAGAGTTTAGGTAGTAGATAACATGGAATAAAGAATATTCAGTTTCCTATATGTTGATAATGTGGGAAAACCACCCAATTGAATGTCTTAGAGGAATAAGAAGATGTTTTGACCTTGGAAAATAGGTACCCAAAGAAAGTAATTACAAAGGTAAAATGAAAATTTATATTAACACAATGGAATAGTATATTATTCTCCCTAAGATATCATCTACTATTGATTTATTTAAATGTAGAAAGTATGGGCACTATGCAAATGAATGTCCTAAAGGGAAATATTGTGAACAGAATTATCCATGAGGTACGAGTAATGGTTATATTGCTAATGATGAAGAGACTACAAATGACATGTAAAAGGATACAATTGTTAAATAATTAGACAACAAATCTTAGTTAATTATTTTTGAATGAATTGGGATTGATGAAGTATTTATTTATTTTAATTTAAATATTGTATTATCTAATTTTTGAAATATATAAGGATTCTTTAGTATAATTTTTTATTAAGGATTTGAAAGAATATGTTGAATGGTACTGATGATCTAGAAAAGTGATTTAATGGAAAGGTTATATTTTATAGAAAACACGTGATTATGTGAATTTAAACCTTAATATTTTCTTGATTCTAAGAAAATAGTTTTTAGTTTGGTTAAAGATATGTTGGATAAGAATAAAGTAAATTAGACAGTATTGGTTACATTGGAACCTATTAATGATTTGTTGAAAAAGTGGTTTATGCTATAATGGATGGAATTTACAAATTTTTTGGATTTAATGAATATATCCAATACTATTTGTTTTATTTAAGTAATAAGGAATCATTGATTTTTTTAATAAGGTTTTATTTTAATTTAGGTTATTACCATGTTTTGAGAAAATACATGATGAAGGTGTTCAAATGTTTGGTATGTGATAATAAAGAGACACTTTATGGAAATAGGGATTAATGATAAGTTCATTTTAATAAATTTAGTGACCTTAATTATAATTTTTGAATTTTTAATGGGTTTTAAGTTTAACCATTTATGGAATGGATTACGTTGATATTTGTATGAGGTTTTAGAGATTACTTCATCATATAAATATTTATGAATATTAGATAACTAGGGATAAACATTTTGATATAAAAAATGAATTTTCATCATATTTATGGATCTTATTAACTGATTAGTAATTTAGGGAAAAAAAATTCATTTCTTAGAGTAAGATATGAAGTGTAAATTGATCAAGACATAACCAAAGGGCGATATTATTCTTATGAAATGGAATGAAATCATGTAAGTATATGGAAATTATTTAACTTTAGGAGAAGGGTTTTAAAATAAAAATGTTATCCTAGTAATTTCATTGAAAATGATTCAAATGGTCCCTTAAATCATCATATATTTATGGTTCTATGGTTTTTAACTTTCTACGTATCACCCACTTTCACATGATAAGTGATCTTTATCACTCTCCAGAATTATCTATGATTTTATTCCCTATCCAAATTTTTACATCCCACTGATGTTCTCTTACGTGGAAACCTATTTATGAGTTAATTTGAGTAAATTTTATGTTTCCAAATTTCTATTTTAAGGGAATTTTTATTATTCATTTCTACGACATGGGTTTTTATAAATTAATTTTAAAATTTTAAACCTTTTATGACTGATATAAGATAATGTCCTTCTTGAAGATGCCTCATGTTTGTTTTCAGGTACAATATTACCTTGTTTTGGTTATACCTTGGTTTGGATTTTATTATGGGTTGTTTTGGGTTAAATTTGAGAAATTTGGTAGCCTAAGGAGACGTACATGATTAGGGAAAACCATTTGGTCTTCCCAAAAATAGTGTGCCCTGTTTTGGAGGAACAAGAGGTAGTGCACAGTTGGTGTATGGTTTGGCCAAACCATGTGACCACACTCCCCAAACCATGCACCCCGAAATAGTGGGTGTTTTCATGGTTAGCACATGATTTTTTAAACTATGTTACCCTTAGGAGAAATCATGCATCCCCCAAAGTAGAGGCGTATGGTTTAGGTGAACTGTTTGGAAAGCCATGCCCTCCTTCTTATGAAACCATGTATAAAAAAAAATTAAAGATATGTTTTTTAAAAAAATATTCAAAAACACTCTAGTATTTATCCCTAAACATCCTATTTTATGATAACTAATGTTCCTTCAATTTTGGAGGCTCCCAGGTGGATTCTAAGGCTCTAAAAACCATTTTCTTGGAAAATCCGAGATTTGATTAAAGGGTCAAATCCTTTTATATTATTTAATTTGATCTCGTTTGGTTTCCTTTCTCATCCTGACTTCTCTCATATTTTAGAATGATGATTTACAACATTGGAAATGGGTTAATTTTAGGTTTTTATTGATCATGTTTCATTTGATATTGATCCTAGGTTTTGTTCATAGATCTTCTGCACCATTGTGATATCGATCATTTCACATCATGTTGGGGATTTTGGTTTGGTGAATGTTCCTCAATAATCTTGAGGTAGGTATTATAATTATCAAATCCCATATTCTTTATTATAATTTCATTTATGTAATTGTGCAATTTAAATTTCCATGTTGGGAAATTTCATTCTAAATTGAATTTATTAATTGATTGTTTCTCCCTTGTGATAATTACATTAGTCAAATATGTGATAATGAAATTAGTGAATAATGGGATTATGAAATTGATTGATTAATGGTTTATGAAATTGATAAAAACCCATGGTGTTTTCCTATATGATTCAAATGATGATTTATAATTTATGAAATGGGTAGAATAATGAATTATGGAAATGGTTAATAAATTAATGAGAATGGGGAACCATGTGATGTGTTGTTTGTGATTGAGTTGTAGGATAGGGACTGTTTCCCCAAATACCTATTGGGTTCTAGACTGGCACTATAGGCCCCCAATATATATATGTATTACATGTGATCACCGAGTTTTGGGACATAGACTACTTCTCCAAATACCATGGGGTGCCATAAAATTGCTCTAGGACCCCTTGTTTGAATGTGAATTGGAATTAAATGATTAGTGAAAACCCATGATAGAATGAATTGTGATATACCTTTGGGTATGGTTAAGAATATGGCATGGAACGAAGAAGGTATTGATGGTTTTGGTGTCATTGTGAACCCAAGAATTTATGTGGTTAATTAAATAATAATTTAACATGAAAACTATTTACTTTATCTTATGTATTTTATTCTTTATACAACTTCATAAACTATTATAGATTGGATATTTTTTATATGTTTTTGGTTATTGACTTCTGATTAGTACTAGAACCCTACTCAGGATGCCTGATTATTACCCGAATATACTACATGTTTGTAGGATAGTAAAAAGGAAATATCCCTATATTAGATGTCTAAGATGAGAAGGATCATGGATGATGGAATTGGGCATGATGTTGAGACCCAATTTAGAGTTTTCAATGTCTTTATTTTGGGTTTTCATTTGAAACTTGATACATATATGACATGACATATCTACTTCTTTGGTTTTGGACATTGTTTTCCTATTTTTGGATCATCATGTGATGTTGGTATTTATTATTATGGTATTATTATGGTTATTTTTACGAAAATTTGTCTATTGGTTATTTATTTATATTTTTGTTATACTTTAATAAAGAGGGTATAGTCTCCCCTTGTATATATATTATAGCCTCACTACTGGTCTAAAGTCTATGGCAGATAGGGAGGTGCGCCTGAGGTCATGTAACTAATCCTCTTGGGACACCGACATGTGGAACCCGGGTCGGGATGTTACAAAGTTGTATCAAAAGTGGTTTTCTTTTCTTTTCAATTTTATTACTATTCTTTAATTGTAGATAGAAGACTAGGATGAGTTGGACCTTGGTCATGAGCTCATGCATGGGAGTAGATAACCCATGTATGGGGGAAAACCCAAGTACCAAGGGTGGTATTGATGTTCTTGATATTTTATTTATAGTTGAATGTTATTCCACCTTGAGTGATTTAATTTTTTTGTGATGTTTTTATTTTTTGATATTTTAATCATAGACCAGTATAGCATAGGATTAGAGTATAAATACATCATTATAGGACCCCAAAATTTTATATGAAATGCATAATCTTAGGCAGACATGTGAAAAAGGTTTTGGGTTAGTTGTTTAAATGAAACTGATTTTATTTACTCATGTAATTTAAATGGAAAGTTTTCTAATGACATTTTTAAATGGGTAAAATTATGCTAAATATCGTAATTGAAATGTTTAAAATGGGTTTCTAATGAGGAAACTTAAAATATGAAAGTGTTCTACCCTATGTTATCCATGACCCAAGTGAGGAATGGTTGATGGTAGCGATAAGGCCCTGATTTTGACCATATGGCGAGGAATGGGGGATGACTTGTTATGGATTTATGTGAATCCATCTCATTAAAATGTATTAATTATGTGTTATGTATCCTAATATGTGTTTTTAACATTGTATAGATATGAATTCATGATGATTCTTATTGATAGAATGATAGGAGGAAATGGATGGAAATGGTCCTCTTGAAATTAAACCTGAGGCTTCGATAGTAATAGGTGAAGAAGTGGGAGAGATACTCCATGAGAAATTTTATCATTTTATGTGGTTTATAGAATTATGCCTAGGTAAGGTAGTGCGAAATATTTAATACATGAAAAGAGAGTTTCATTTGAAGCACCTTAAAACATTCACCGGATAAGGTGGACTTGAGGTAGGTGAGGTTTGGATTGAGTTTATATAGATGATCCTTTAACATTTAGTTAATCATACTAATAAGAGAGTCAAGATGGTGGATTATATGTAACATGGTCTAGAAAAGTGTTGTTGGGACATTCTGACCTGATATGAGTAGCTGGAGAACATGGTATGAAAATAGTTTTTGGGGAAGTTTCTGGAATACTTTTACTGTGAGATGCTCATGCAAGATAGGGTAGTCGAGTTTATAAGGTTGAACTAGGGGATTATGTTTGTGATGGAATATGTCTATATCTTCATTAATTTGTATCACTTTATTCCAGTATTGGTAGTAGATGATAAAATTGTTGAGAAATGTTTTCTAGATGGTATTAAATTTGATATTAAGTCCGATGTAAACATCTATAGGCTGAAGAAGTTATCTAAAGTGGTGAACCATGCTCTCTTTTCTAAGGGGAAACTAAAAGAAGCTTCTAGTGGAATGAAAGTGGTTTCTAATGGATGAAAAGAATGTATTTATTCTGTGATTAGGAAGCATAACTATGATAATTCCAACAAGGTAGATGTAGAATAAAACTGCTAAGTAGAAGGATCAATTACTCAGAGTATCAACTGAATATAATGACATTAGTATGGTAGATCGAAACACATTTGTAAATAGTGTTCCTGATCATTAGTGGAGTGTCACGATTTTGGTAATATGGTTCACTTTTATAGGTATTGTAGAAACCTTTGAATTATGGGTAATGACGGTGGTGCCAGGAAGAGTAAATGTACTAAAAGGGGGTCTTCTACCCCATATCATTCTGGAATTTGGAGTTATTTTGGCCATAAAGGTCAAGGAAGTGGAGGTGTAATTCTAGGGAAAGATCATATGTATTATCATAATGGATTAGGTCATGGGACTAAAACTACAATACATGTAAGATTGGAAGGACAATTACATGTAGTTCAACATACACTTGTGGATAGCGAGGATGTACCATTGACAGTTAGGGGTACTATTATTATAGATTTTATACTTTTTAGTTCCTTATTTGATACTAGAGACTCTAATTATTTTATATCTACACAACCCATGAATGGTTTGAGTTTTATGGTGGAGTTTGTGAGTGGATTTATAGCGATCAACACACCATTGGGAGTGCGGTCGAGGGACATCTGTTTATGTAAGGGGAGTTATATCGAGGTTGGGGAGCATCATTTTTGTTGGGATCTTTACATACTTAAAATGTTATTATTTGAATTGATCTTAAGTATGGATTGGTTGTTATTATACCAAGACCACATTGAATTTTACTGAAGGAGAGAAACCTTTACATCTCCTAAGGTAATAGTTATTATCATTATTGAGAGTAGGATATTCAGGTAGGCTGTACAGGGCTAGTACATTAGAAAATGAGGGAGCTCACCACCCAAGTTTCAAGTATTTTTCTAGATTAAGGGGGTGTAAAGCATGATGTCTTTACACACATAGTAGATAGGTGTGTTTGTAAATACTTCTTTGGGATTCCACCTTATAGGGATATTAAGTTTATAATTGAGCTCATGCTGAGAAATGAGCTGGTTTCTATACCAACTTATAGAATAGAACCAATAGAGCTTCATGAACTTAAGAATCAGTCAGAAGAGTTGATGGATAGGGGATTTATCTGTACGAGTATGTCACCTTGGGGTTTTATAGTATTGTTTTCTAAAAATTATTACTTGACCTTGAATTTATATGTTGCTACCAAAAGTTGAACCAGTTGACAATGAAGAACTGGTATCCTATTCTACATATTGATTATCTCTTTGACCAGTTAATAGGAGGTTTTTTCTCTCAATTATTTTATTGAGATCAGGGTATTACCATTTAAGTGTTAGATAATATGATATACCACAAAAATCTTTCAAAAGAAGTTATGAAATATATGAGTTCTTCATGATGCTGTTTGGACTGACAAATGCCCTGACTGTGTTTATGGCCTTGATGAACCAAATATTCCACTCGTACCTAGATCAGTTTTTGGTTGTTTTTTTCGATGAAATCTTAGTGTACTTCAAAACTCTTGAAGATAATTCCCAACATCTTAATATCATATTTAGTACACTTATAAAGCATTTAATATATGCTAAGATATAAAAGTGTCAACTCTGGATCGACTTGGTACATTTCTTGGGTCACATAATCTTTAATAAAGGGGTTTTAGCAGTCTTAGAGAAAGTTCATTTAGTGTTTTCTTGGGAGTAATAGAAGAATTTTTTTGATATCTGTAGCTTTGTAGGTTTCGTGGGATATTATCAGAGATTTATCTAGAACTTTTCCCACATGGAAGAACCTCTTTAAGGATTTACCAAGAAGGAGATTAATTTTGAATGGTCTATATCATGTAATAATTATTTCCAAGATTTGAAGAACAATTTTACTACCACACCATTCTTGATCCTACCCGAGCCAGGTGAGGAGTATACAATGTTTTGTGATGTATCTAGGATATAAATTGGAGATGTGTTAATGTAGGGGATAAATTTGTGGCATATGGGTCATGATATCTGATGCCACATGAATAGAATTACTCTATGCATAAACTTGAGTTAGCTACAATGGATTATTTCTTGAAGTTTTGATGGAATTATCTGTTGGAGAAAGGTTTATCGTGCATACCGATCACATGAGATTAAAGTATATTTTTTTAGTTATATTTGAATATCTGAAAGTGGAGGTGGATTGAGCATATACAACCATTTGATTTTGATATAGTATATACACCCAAGAAGGGAAATAGTGTTGCTAATTTTTTGAGCAGGAAGAATCAGACTCATGAAGTTTATGAGTTCAGTTCTAAGTGGAAGATGATAACTTTCTAGCTGAGATGCATAATGTGGCTCATGAGGGCTAACAGAAGATGAACCACATATCAATATTAGTTGAGTCCTAACTTTTGATCTAGATCACAGAGTAGTAGTATGAGGATTCAGAGTGTTTGACCTTGAGAGAAATCCTTGAAGGTGGGGGGGGGGGTCACCTTCATATAGAACTATAGATGAGGGTGAGATCATCTATGTCAGGAACTTTGTTTTTGTTCTTATGAGTATATGAGAGGATTTGATTTTAGAATTTCATGCCTCCAAGTGGGAGGTGCATCCGGGTTTTAGAAAAATGTAGTGTGGCCTACATCAAGAATATTGGTTTTCTAGTATAAAAAAAAGGAGATTGTAGGGTTCAAGATGTGGTGCTACACCTATTAGTAGGTGAAGATCAGACATCAATGACCTGGTGGTTTTATATAGTTGTTTCCCATTATAGAATGGAAGTGGGATGAAATTACCATGGAATTTGTGGTGGGTATTCCATTGATTCTTTGTAAGAATGACTTTATTTTGGTGATTGTGGAACAATTGATTAAGGTATCCCATTTCATACCTATCTGGAAGACTTTTACACTAGATTAGTTGGGATACTTTTATGTTTGGGATATATTCTATCTACATGGGGTGCCATATAGCATAGTTTTAGAATATGAGTCAAGTTTCACCTCATGCTTCTGGAAAGTCTTACAGAATGTTCCGGGTATACTAGTATTTCTGAGTATGGATTTCCAACCATAGACATATGGGGATTTAGAATATATTATACATGTTTTGGAAGATATTTTGGGTGTGTGAATTCTCAATTTTAGTGGATCTTGGGAGAAGCAGTTATCACTCATTGAGTTATCCTTTAACAACAATCATCAAGGGAATATTTAGATGGAACCATATAATCCACTTTATGGTAGGCCATGAATATTGCCTCTATGTTGGATAGAGGCAGGAAAGTAAGAACATTTGGGACCAAGTATCATGTAGGTGACATTAGAGAAGACCAAGTTGATTAAAAAATGTATGACTATGACTCATAGTATGCATAAGTCATATGAGGATCGATGTTTTCAACCCCTAGAGATTGAAGTGGGTGATAGTTTATTACTTCAGGTTTTTCCTAGATTGGGTAACTATAAGATTTAGATGAAGGGATAGTTGGCACCCATTTTTGTAGGAATGATTGAGATTATAGAGAGAATTGGGTCGATAGTGTATCGATTGGATCTTACACAGAGGTATAGTTCTATGAACTCTATTTTTCATGTGTCATAGATTATGTATTATCACTCTAAAGATTCTTATGTGATCGATATTGATGATGTTGAGCTTGAAGTTGATGCATCCTTTGAGGAACATTCAATTCGTGTTATAGATCGTACTGATAAAGTGTTTTGGGGAAAGACTGTGTCGATAGTTTGAATATTGTGGCAGCATGGACACGTTTAGGAGGGAAAATGGGAGGGAGAAGCAAATATGTGGGAAAAATTTCCAGAACCTTTTGGCTCAGAATCTTATAGATTATTGGGATTAAAGGTCGAGGAAAATCTATTATAAGGTTGGGTGATTTTAAGATCCTAACCATTCGAGAGATTCCTCATGATCATTTTTCAGTACACTTTTACCTTGTTTTGGATATACCTTGGTTGGGTAATTTTTTGGGTTGTTTTAAGTGATATTATAGAAATTTGGAATCCCAAGGGGCCTTTCATGGTTGGATTATGGTCACGGAAAAATGTACAGTTTTCCTAGGAAATTTCGGACCCCTTTTTTTGATGTCTAGAAGGTGCCACACAGTTAGTGCATGGTTTGGACAAACCATGAGACCAACCTCCCCAAAACATGTACCCAAAAACTTTGGGGGTTTGCAAGTTTGGAATTTTTTTTAAAACAATGTTTCCCTTAGAGGAAACCTCCGCCATTTAGTAGAGGTGCATGGTTAAGGCACGTGGTTTGGAAAACTGTGTGCCCCTGCCCAAGAAACTATGCACATGGGAAACTAAAGCTATGTTTAAAAAAAAATTAAAACCCATGGTATTTATCCCTAAACACCCTATTTTGGAATATCTTTAATTCCTTATATTTTGGAGGATCACAAGAGGATACCAAGGTTCCTTGAACCCTTTGATAGGAAAATCAAAGATCAGATTAAATGATCATCTCCTCTTCCGGTATGTAACCTCTTCTCATTTGGTTTCCTTTTTTGTCCCCAGTATTTTTCTCATATTTTGGAAGGATGATTCCATCAATTGAAAATGGTTTTATATCTAGGATTTGATGGATCATGTTTCATCGGATCTTGATCCTAGGTTTTGGTCCTTGATATTACATGCCATTTTGATCCCAATCTTTCCACATCAAATTGGGGATTTCACTTTGTAGAATGTTCATCAATGACCTTAAGGTAGGTGATATAATTCTAAAATAACATATTATTGATTATAATTATTTGTATATAATTTTGAAATTGTAATTTCCATGTTGGAAAATTGAATTCTAAATTGAATTAATTTATGGATTTTTTTCTCCTTTTTGATAATTAAATTAGTGAAATATGAGATAATGAAATTGGTGAATAATGGGATTATGAAATTGATTGATTAATGGTTTATGAAATTTATTGATACCCATGGGGTGTGCCAATATGATTGAAATGATAATTTAAAATTTATTAAATGGGTTAAACAATGAGTTTTGGAAATTGTGAATAAATAGTTAAGAATGGGGAACCATATGATGTGATTTTTATTATTGAGTTATGGGATAAGGACATATACTTAAAATACCCACAAGATGCTAGAATTCCACTATAGGCTCCCAATATATATGTATTACATGTGATCACTGAGTTGTGCAATATGGAATACTGCTCCAAGTATCCATAGGGTGCTAGAATGCTAATATAAGATCCATTATTATAATTTCAATTGGAATTAAATGATTAATGAAAACCCAAGTTGGAATGAATTTTGATATCCTTTTGAGTATGGTTCAGACTCTGGTATGGTATGAAGCAGGTATTGATTATTTGAGTGTCATCATGAATACTAAAATATATGGGGTTAATTAAATAATAATCTAATGTAAAAACTGTTTTACTTTATCTTATGTACTTTATTCATTAAAAAAATGCATAGACTATTGTAGATTGGATATTGTTTTAGACACTGTTGATGGTGGACTACTAAGTTATACTCACAACTTACTCAGGATTCCTAATCAGTACCCAAATAGACATCATGTTTATAGAATAGGATAAGGGAAATATCCCAATGTTAGATGGATGAGATGGGGTGGAGCATGGATGAGGGAACTAGAAATGATGTTAGGA
Source organism: Viscum album (assembly GCA_963277665.1). Taxonomy (NCBI): domain Eukaryota; kingdom Viridiplantae; phylum Streptophyta; class Magnoliopsida; order Santalales; family Viscaceae; genus Viscum; species Viscum album. Next base: position 507,299,225 of record OY728142.1, on the reverse strand, counting down.
ACCACATTGGAGTTTTTAGTGTCTTTATTTTGGGTTTTCATTTGACACTTGACAAATATATGACATGAAATATCTACTATTTTAGTTTTGGATATTGTTTTTCTTGTTTTTGGATCATCTTGTGATGTTGGTATTTATTATTATGGCATTATTCTGGTTATTTTTTACCATAATTTAACAAATTGTTAATTATTTCTGCTTTTGTGATACTTTGATAAAGACGTTATAGTATCCCCATGTATATATATTAGACCCTAGTTGCTAGTCAAAAGCCTCTGGCTCATAGAGAGGTCGGCCTAAGGTCATGTAACCAACTGTCTTAGGGAATCAACAAGTAGCACCTAGGTTGGGACTTTACAACCGAGATAAATCTCAAGGGAGAAATTCATTTTAAGGGGTGTAGAATGTAACAACTTGAGATTTAATGAAATATATTTTTTCAAATATATTTAATATTTGTGATATTTTATTTCACATGAAACACTAATTTTAGATTTAATTACATAAACTACTAATTTTGGATTATGTTACACATAATTATGAGTTTATCTTGCATTACACACAACAAAAAGTTTAAAAAAACATGACATACTATTTAAATATTACAATTTAATATGATAGTTATCAACTACTAGTTGGAAAGGATGGTATGATGAATATTATCTAAATTATGAAAATATGGTTTAAAAATGTTTATATAATTATTTATTGACCAATTAATTATAAATTAAAATAAAACCCTTTTGAAAATAAAAGGAAATATTTTTCTGAAAAACTATTTTTATGCACACAAGTGTGTTTTATATCACTAACTTTGTAAAGTCTTGTGTTTTTGAACTGGGTTAAAAAATAATGGTTTTCGATTTTTTTGGTTTATGAACGGGTTGGTTTTTTTTAAAATGAGCTCTATAATTTTATTCCGAGTGTTGTAACACCGAAAGATATCGTTTTTTGACTTATGTAATTACCCTATATTTTTAGTGGGTGTTCTGATGAGTCTTGAGAGAACCAGATCTCGAAAAGTCCACTTTAATGGATCTGCATGGGCAGTGCATGGTTGCGGTCTAACCCATGCAGTTTACCCTAATTAATAAATTATTTTATTTAATTAAAGAAGATTATATGAGAGATTGTTATTAATTAAAATAAATTTTTAATAATAATAATTAAGTTATTATTATTATTATTGTGGTTGTTTAATTAAATGAATGATAAAGAATTAATTAAATAACAGTTGAAGAAATTAATGTGGATTTTGGGTTTATCGAAGAACTATTTTAATTAAATAAAGGATTTAAAAATTATTGAATGACCATTAATTATTAAATGGAGGAATGTGATAATAATAATAATGTTATTATTATTATGGTTTCATAAATTATTTTTATTCTTTGCGATTTTAATTGCATGTTAAAAAAGTGTATCATTTACGAGAATTTAGTGTGGGTTTTGATCTTCTCAAAGAAAAATTTAATTAAATGAGGGGTTTCAGATTTAATGAAGAATTGTTATTAAATAGAGGTGTTGGGTTTATCAATGTTTTCAATAATAATAATAATGAGATTATTATTATTTTAGTTTTTTCAATGTAATAATTATTATTATTATGGAAATTAAATTAGGGGTTATGGGTTGGATTTTATATCATATTAATGATATTCTAATAAATTGGGGGTTTGGGTTTTAAATAAATAAAAGATGGAATAATAATAATAGTGATGTTATTATTATTTTTGGAGTTATTTAGTTAAATAAATGTTAAAATAATTTAATGATCAATAGGGAGTTTCATAATTAATTACGAATCATTTATTAAGATAATAATAAATGAAGAAGAATTTTTAATTTAATTGGGAGTTTTTCTCTTATTAGATAAGTGTTTAGTGTGTATAATAATAATAATAAAATGAGTATTATTATTTTAATTATTATATTCAATTAAATGGATAAAATTTAGGGGAAAAAGTAAATAAAAAGTGGAGGCGTGACCTATAGGTGGTGAGACCCCCTATTTCTCCTCATCCACGCATGATGTAGAAGCATATCCGACCTCCTCTTTTGCATGACCATCCTCCTCGGGACCTCCAATAGCGCAAAACCAACGAACGACCCTCCCTGCAGCAACGCGACACTCGGGGAGAGATCCTGCAGTGCATAACCCCCGTGGTGCGGCCCCCCCTTTCTAAGTTCACCGTTTGTAGCTTTTTCTTCCCAAATTTCTTATTGGTTTAGGTTCAATTTATCAAGGGAGCAGTATGTCCATGTTTCAACATCCACCACCAAGGGTGAGGCGGATGGGATTGATTTTCATTGGAGTTATTGGTTCAGACAACTTGCGTATATATATATGAAGGTGTTCACATGTGGAACTACGGACAAGTTATAGACTGGTTTCCACCAAGTACATTAAAGTGTTGTGAAAAAAAAAAATGGTGCCACCTGGAGGTAGGGTCCCAAATCCATATCACTTTGTTTAAAAATTATAGCTTCTTTAAATAAAACTGAGAATGTGAGTTTCCTTGATTATGGAACTGTTATGTTTTCTTGAAATGCTGGTAAAAATAAAATAATTTTTAGTAGTAAAGACATATCATGATTTATGTGTTTTTTCTTTTCATATTTCTTCCTACTAGAGCAGATATATTATACGTCGTTGCATGACACTTTTGATGTTATTAAATGATGCCGCCCACATGAGATAAATGATAACTTGAACATGTGTTGAATTTAAGTATATTTTTCAAATTTAGTTAAAGTGATATGATTAAATAGTTAAATGATTTGATATGGAAGAATGAGTAATATGGTAATTAATTATAGAATGAATTATCAAGTCATGATTTGGAATAAAATTGTGAATTTTACTGATTATTGAGAATATTGATTATTTGACATGTTCATAATATAAATTGGAAACTGGTAATAATTAATGGATGGATTAATTATTACATGTTAAATGATAAATGGATAATTAATTTATGATTGGTTAAAGAGATAATATTTAATTAATTAATTTTTGAATTAATTAATATGCATGCATTAAATTAAGATTGTAAATTGATTGTTTGTTACGACTATTTACCAAGGGAACCTTTTGATGCGTATTAGTTTTCCATGCCATAAGTTGTCTTGGATGGAATTGTTTTAAAATATTTTATGCTATATGAGATGGTTGATAAATATCTATGCTTTGTTCAACATGTTCTGAGATGATTATGACGTGCATATAAATTTTGAATGTCCTGGACGCATCATTGTTTGAGTGGGAAGGTTTATACTTGATAAATAATTTGGATAATTAAATGTTGAGTTAATTATTTAGTTGGATTACTATGAATAATCAATTGTTAATTAATTATTTACTATTTATATTTTGAACGGTTAATTAATTGTTTACTTATTTGACGGGCAATTTATGTTGTTAATTTTTTGTTGAATTAAGTAACAGATTGAATTAATTAATTTATGAATTAATTAATGGATTGTTTTGGGGTGTTAGACATGGCGTTCTACACCAATTATAAATATTTATGTATGATTGATAAATGGGTTGTGAGATAGGGACGGATGATCCAAATACTCATGAGGTGCTAGACATGGCGTTCTACACCCAACTAGCATGCAAACATTCTTTTATGGGACAGGGACGGATGCTCCAAATACCCATTGGTAGTGAGACAAGGTATAATGCTCCAAATACTCACGAGGGTGGTAGACATGATGTTCTACACCCATTAATTGACATTGGACTATGGGTCCAATTGGTCGTACATGAAATGAATTAATTGGTTAATGAAAACTTTTGTGACATTATTATTTGTGAATTGAATATGAGAAAGGGTTCATGATTATAAATGAATTGGGTGAATCACTATTAGTGGATGGACCCAGGAGCGAATCACTATATTTATTGGACGTGCTAGGATATAGTATATAAAGGATTAAATTGAATATCTTATGATGTGTTATCCATGACAAAGTACAAGCTTGGATTTAGTCTTTACTTTGAGTACATAGATGGTCTTTAGAGACATCTATGGTGAGTGACTTATACAGGGGATGTCGGGCTTAGGCTAGGTCACGATAATTATGTAGTTTAATGAGGTTTGAATAATTGATAAATGAAAATGATTGTATAATGGATATTGTGTATGCATGAAAAATGTATAATATAGATTCAGACACCAGCTGAGGGCTAAAGTAGGTACTTAGGTATATATTTACATTGTATTGCTTAATTTATTTATGCATGCTTTCACATAGTTTAAATTATTTATTATGTTCATGGTGGTCCCAACCTACTGAGATTTATATCTCACACCCTACTCGGGCCTCCATTTCACAGGGGTACCCGAGTAGATTCTTTTTGGTTATAGGAATGTGCTGTTTGCATTTACTTGGGAGATAGAAGCAGAGGACTGAGCAGAAGCTTGGGATGCTAGAGGAGACCGATGTCAGGACTTAGAGTCATTATTTATTTATTTTTGTATTAGAATTTTAAGCATGCAGTTTTTTCACTGTTTTCCATTTTTTTATCTTTAGCACGTCTTGCGTGCATGTGCTGTACAATTGGTATTGGCCATTTGTTTTGTACAAGATATGTAAAATCTGTCTTTCACTGATTTATCATTTATTAGACTACTTTTATTTTTTTATTTCCATTATCTATTATTGAACTCTGATATGATGGTGTAGCATCCCCACATATTATCCATAGACACTTGTTACAAGTCGGTAGCCTCTAGCGTACGAGGAGATGTTCTTGAGGTTATCTATTATTTCCATTTTTTTAACGTTTATATTATATGTTTTCTAGGAAAGAGATAAGAATTAATCCAATTTTATTCTTAAAAACTGTATTTTTCTAAAAAGCAGTTTTTCCCCTTTCTGTAGCGCACTTATTTTAAATATAAAATTTTAAACTTTTATAAAATGAATTATATAAAATTAAAATACATTTTAAATTTATAATTTCCAAATTATCTTAGGGCGATTTTTTGGGATTTTTCTAAAACATTTTATTTTTTGATGAATAGGGAAAAATAATTAATTTTAATTAAAAACTACCTTTTCGGCTAAATTATTTAAAAATTTAAATTATATTTTAAAATGGTTTTAAAGTTAAATGAGTTAAATTATAAATCAATTAATCTAATTTTGGTGATTTTAATCAATTTACCATTGAGATTGGATATAAAAACTTTGTAAGATTTTGATCATTTTCAATTTAAAAACCTGCTTTCTCATCACATATGTGAGATTAATATTAAATTAAGTTTTACCAATTTTGTTAATTTAATGTAAACTTTTTTTTCTATATTTTTAATTTTCTTAATTTATAATTTCTAATAATGCAAACTTAATTTTTTACCCAAATTAAGAGTGAATGCAGTAAATATTTAATACCATACTCAAGGTAAAAATGAGTTTACTAGAGAGTTAAACTAGAATGATAAGAGTTAAAATAATCCAAAAGATTCTCTTAATTTTATTTTATGAGTTTAATTAGAACTTTCCCATAAATTATATTAAATATGGTAGTTAATTTCCACTTTTCATTGAATATGAACCATATAATAAGTTAAGTAAAGAAAAAGACAAAAAAGATAATTTTCTTACATTTAATATCTATATTTCTTTTGGATAAGAAGAAAAACATTGATTCAATTATACATATTATTATTAAATATAAATGTTTTATTTTCTATCATAATAATTTATATTTAATATTTAGAGATGAATTAGTTACATTAAATTTTATGAAATGCCAACACAATAATTATTTTGTTAATAAAAATAAAATAACTAACACTAAAAATAATAAAAGCGATGTAAATTGAGTGAATTATTGTGTTAAATTTTATTTATATTAATATATCATTTAAATAGTAATTAAAATAATATTTTTTAATTCCATAACTTTATTGATATTTTTAAAATTTGAATAAAATAAATATTGTCAAAATAGATATTTATATCATTTTATAATAAACACTCTTTTATTAATTGATTTAAAATTACTAAAAATACTATATTATGTGAATTGATTTAATTTTTTTAAAAATATAAAATATGGTCCATTAATGGAACAATTTTTCTATTATAAATCATATATTGACCGCTAAATAGTAAAAACTTGGTTAATGCAGTTGAGGTTAAAACATTATTTTTGTGTGTTACTTGCATTTGTGATAAAGTTAATTTCCAAAACACAACATATTTATATTTTATAAATTAGATATAATTTTTATAATCATTTGTTCCAAATTATATAATAATAATCACTCTAATTTCTTCTTAAAGGACAAATTAACAAGGTTAGAAAACTAGTTACCTTTATGAAAAACCAAAATGGTAAAAATATGAAAAACTTTGAAGTTAAGGAATTTTTTTAAACACGTGTTACATTAAGTTTTGGAGGTGTTTCTAGATAATATCATACATAAAAACATTAATTATCAATATTTGATCTACTTTAGCTAATATTTACCTCCTGATAGTGAATACTTATGAGTATTTACAAGAATTCAAATCCTCCTCAACTATAAAAGGGCACTCACTCTAGTCACTTTTTCACACCTATAAAGAATTTTTTATTGACCAAAATATCTAATAAAATTACTTCTTGAATCCCCCCCTCAACATAGAATCCTTATATTGGGAATAAATCCCTCTTTTGAAGGATTTATTACAAACCTAAGGAGGACACCTGAAGAAGAGGTAATGTTCTTCAACGAGCATCTTTATTTTATTTATTTCTCCATATCCTTAAATTATTATTATACTATGATTATATAATAAAATAATTATATTACATATATTGATATGTTTTATGTTATGTTTACTACCTACAAACACACATAATTAGATAAAATGTGTTATAAAACCATCGTTCGTGGGTATGGAGAACTATCGCTTCGTGAACCAATGTTGTTCGTTTTTCCATTACAAACATTCAAGGTTGGTAATAATGATGAAAATACTATTTATCTATTATATTTATTATATTTATGATTTTTATGATATTATTATGATTCTTAAACTATTATATCATCCATATCTTTATGGTTTTCATTTTGTGGGAATTCGATAATGTCGATTGTTTGTACGACAGACTACCTCTTTTCAAAGCGATGCGATTCATTCACGCTTTATATGGAATATATTAATGTGGGTTTTAATAAAAATATGTAATATATGTGACATAAAAATTATAATGAAGTGATAGTATATATATATCATTTACTTTTATTTCTTTTAATCTAATAAGAAAATGGAAACAACATTCATTAGTACGTACGACCTGCCATCTCCATGAATGATATATTTTATTTCCTATCAAACAATTTTATGGATTACTATAAATAAATATATAATGGATATATATTATATTTATATCATGTTTTTCTTTTTAGAGATGATGATACCATGATCTAAGTAAGAGGACAAAAAATGATATGTCAAAACATATACGAAAAATAAAGAGGTTATTACCAGAAGCATAACTTTAACATGAAATTGTTAATAAACGGGTAATAAAAGTTCGTACTAAAATCATGTATAAAATGATATATATATATATATATATATATTTAATAGTTGTATAATAAAATTATATTTATTATACATATGTTTTTAATGATTACGAAAGAATTCAATACTTAAGGTATGATATTTCCATCTCACTTTTTAAATCTATGAGACACTATAACACCCTGAAAATATAAAGTACCTTGTAGTCGAAAGTATGTATGACATGAAACACCGAGAGTGTAAAAGAATATAAAATCTAGATACTTTATAATATATTTAATATTTAAAATATATTCTATATGTTTCAAGGAATGCAACACTCAGTTAACATGCGTTAAACACAAGATCAAACTTCTTCGATGGATTACGTTACACGCAAGACCAAGTTTTACCGAACAATAATATATTATTAAAATATTATTATTTAATATAATATGATATAAACTATCCATTATTTTAGTGGTTATGAATATTATTAACAAAATTATAAAAATTTAAGGTCAATATAAATATAAAATTAATACATAGGTTATCAATTAATGAGAAATGAAGATAAGAACCAATTGGATATAAAAAGAAATATTATTATATTTATGATTCCAATAGAGTTTGGTCTTAATTAAAAATAAATAATTAAAATTTGTTAATGATTTTAATGAAATATATATATTATATATTCAATCAAATATTTTTGATATTCATCCAATAGGTTTGATAGGAAGAAGAGAAGAACAAACTATATTTTACACATAAAAACCTATATTTTTATAATGGAAATGTAACCACCGTTTAACAGAGAACCAATTTTAAATCATAATTTTTTATATTTAATTGATTTAAAATTTCAAAAATAAACCTAATATTTTAAATAGAAGCATAATAATTAGGTTAGGGCGAAGTTTTCATATTTTTCTCAAACATTTCATTTTTTAACGAATAGTTAAAATACTAAATTTTAGTTCAAAACATATTTTTCATATAATTTATTTATAAGGTTAAATTATAATTTTATTTAGTGTTAAAGCTTAATTAGATCATATTTTTATCAATATATACAATTTATCTCACTTGAATCATTTTTATTTTTAAATTTTGTATAAAAACATAGGAAACATTAAGACATTTCTACTTTAAAAACCCACATTGTCTTCCCGCACGAGGGATAAAATTTAAATCATATTCGACAAGAATTTATAAAAATGGATTCCATATTCATATTTATAATAATTTATAATTTCCAATAAGATCAATTTTTTTACCCAAAATATTAGTGAAAGTGATTAAAATTAATTACATTTTTAAAGGTAAAATTACGATTAATAAAGGACTAAAACTTTAACTTAGGGGAAAAAATGACCTATCCATGTAAGAAACCATATCTTCTTTTCAGGTATGAATCTTTTTTTGTGGTGTTTTTAGGAAAAAGAGGAGTTTTTGAAAATTTCAGTGGTACACGCTGTGTACTTATAAGTACACATCGTTTACTCGGTTTTCATGGGTAGCCGGGTGCTGGCCATGTAATGGCTGAACCCATGGCTTTGTGGGGTGGCTTGGAGACCACATAAATTGGAGGTTGGTAAAGGCAAGTACACTCCTTGTACTTTTAAAAGACATGCCGTGTACTTTATTTTTATTTCATTAAACGGATCGGGGTCGCATCTAATCGACATAACCTCCTCCATCTCGACCTGTCTTATCCAGGAGCATCCATACGACATGAATCTTCTCTGAGACTCAGACTCTTCATTAGATATCCAATTCGATTTCCATTTATTGCATTGTAATCACCACGGTAAGCTCTTCCTTCTTCTAGAGCCTTATTTCCTAGTTCCTCCTCTTTGGTTAGTTTTCCTTAGTTGAACGTTTTTAGAATTTTTGTAGATATACAGTTTTCTAGGGAGATTCTAGGCTTGAGGTTCACATATAGAATTTTTACAACGTCAAAGTAGGCGGTTTGTTCCTTTCCATAGTTAGTCTTTGAGTTATATGTGAAAAATTGGCCAATACCCTTATTTGGGGTATTGCGTGTTTATGGGTTTTAACCCTGTTAATGCCTGCTATGCCTTTCATGATGAATAGGGGTTGTTTGTTTATGTTTAGGGTTAATTTCTATGCTATGGATATGTTTTCCCATGCTTGTTTTATTTTTGGACGTTTGGTCAAGCCTTTCCTATTAGGATATTGTTTTCTATTCCTAGTGTTGTTAGGATGGAGTGATTTTATCTGATATGCTATGCCATGCCATGTAGCTAATTTAGCCAAGTATTACTTTGAGGTTTAATTTGACTACTGATTATTGTTTGTGCACAATTGATTTACTTGAGGCTGTGGGAACCTGGTGTAGTGAGACCTAGGGGAAATTTATGTTGAGGGCTTTCCTAAAGTGTCAGTTATAATTATCACATTGCGAGACAATAGGGGGGATTGAAATTGAGTTCTACCTTAGAGTGTCTATAGTTACATTATGAGACCATAGGAGGAATTAACGTTGAGTGTTTCCTTAGAGTGTCTGTAGTTTACCTTTAAAAGACTATAGAGGGAACTGATGGTGAGTGCTTCCTCAGAGAGGCTTTGATTTCACATGACTATAGGAGGAATTGACGGTGAGTGCTTTCTCAGAGATCCTTTGTTATATCTTCTCTTGTATTTTGAACCAGAGGGGTTAGGCTATGATAACTACCCAGAGGGTTACATGTATTTGTTTTTGGTTGATTAAATACGTAAAAATAAATGTTTTTAAATAAAAATGTTGGACTGTTTACTTTTTAGTACTTCCTTGTTTACTAATTATTATTTTTCTTATTTCCAGTCATATATATACATATTCAATGACTGATAAGCATAGATATTTGGGTGTTTGCCTACTGGGATTTGTCTGATACCCTGTTTGGGTCATGTTTTTGGTCCCAAAAAAGTTATATTTCTGTAGGTATAGAAAAGGTAAAGCACCTTTCTGCTTCAGGTACTTGATTATTGTGGAGCTGGGGAGCATGAGACCTAGATGAGGCTTACGATGCTGTTGGAGTTTATTTGTTTTATTTGTACTTTAGTTTAGCAGTGTATTCTAGCATTGTAACTTTTTTGGTTTCTTTTCTAGAAATATGTATCATGCATCATTTATATATGTTCTCTAGTTATTTATTTCTTTCAGTCTTCCACTGTCTATTGCTGTATGGTATTATTATTTCTTCCTCTATTGTTTTCTATTTATTTTCACTGCATTACTCTACCAATGAAGGAATAGTTTCCCCAATATCACCCCTAAGGCCCTCACTACTAGTCGGCAGCCTCTGGTGTTTGGGGAAATGCGCTTGAGGCAATGTGACCAAACGGGTACGGGGCACCTCTAGGAGGCTTTCGGAACCGGGACATTACAAAGTGGTATCAAAGGGATTAGTTTCTTCTTGACTTACTATGTGGAGCCTATAGCCATGGATAGGAAGGAATAGGTACTTTGTAATAAGGTGTGCCTGGGAGTAGCTAACCCATGTACAGGGAAAAGCTGATTTACCTCGTTATTGCAATTTTTCAAGTTTTTCAATTATTACCATTTATTTGATTTCACCTTGAGCGATTCATATGGTTTCTGCTATTATCGTTGATATTATTGAGTTTCTATTTCTGTTGTAACCTAATGAGATGAGGGTATTCCATCTCATCTTTCATATAATAACTTTATAGAAATCACATGTCATGCATTCTTGCCATGTAATTTAGTGTGAATTACCAATTTTATTTTATTGTGATAGATGTTGTGTTGGATATGCATGATGTTGTGATAAATTCCTTGATAGAATACCTGTTTTTTATAGGGTATTTTTTTGTTTAAATGAACTCAAAACATTGGTTCATGATGTGTTATGGGCCCTCATGGATCGAAATTTGGTGGATCATTGCCTTGTTTTCCTTGTATATAACATGTATAGGATGCCAATATTTGATTCATGGGGAGTATAGCCCCTCATAGATCAGAATTTGGAACTTTAATGTTGTTTTAGTGTTTTTTGGGGTTCTGAATTAGTTTCTGAGGCTTATTGTCTGTAAAAATCTAGAATACACGGTGTGTAGTGAGTAATACATGCCATGTGTCCTTCTTTTTGGGAAAGAATTGTTTTTCTTAAGTACACACCATGTACTTATGTACACTCCCTGTAGTCTCTAACAGTGTCAATGGCTGTGTGGATAGAGACACGAGGTTGAGAAATTTTTTAAGAGGAACATAATGTGTACTAGTTGTGCACATCGTGTTTTAGAGACTATGTATATATCCAAGTGACTAATGACACAGATAGATTAAACAAAGGTTATACACACTATGTCAAGCTCAAACATGTTGTGTAGTATAACCCTTGTATGCATCCATGTAACGAATAACACAGGGTGGTGGAATCCTCCATGTATACGTCGTGTTTGGCATAAACATTTTGTGTAGAGTCAGATGTGTTTCCACCCAAGTTACTAACCACACAGCTAGCTGAAAATTAAGTTATACACACCGTTTCTAGAACAAACATGCCATGTAGTCCTGTCCTAGCAGAACCATATGGGTTAGTCATGTATAAGAACTTGGGCCATGGAAATGAATCAAGTAAACATCGTGTCTTAGGAGAACATTCCGTGTGTATGGGGTGTTACAGGACCTGGGATGGCAGGAGTACATGCCCATGTGAAGGCTTAAAGGAACACACCATGTAGTGGTTATACATACAGTGTATCCCTGTTTTAAAAATATTTAATGCTTTCTTTATCATATTCCCTTCTTACACTTCTATGTTTCAGTCCTTGATAGTCTCGAACTAAGAGTGAGCTTGACCTTGAAGAGTCATGCCACTGAGACATCATTCAGTTGTTCGCCAGTTATAAGGTAGTGATTAGACACCGAACATGGCTGACCAGGGACTACTAGCAGATCCTCTTGTAGTGCCAGTCTTGGCACCAGCTGTCATTCCAGACATAGGTGCTGACACAGAGTTCCAAGAGGGATTTATGAGGTTCATGTAGACCTTCAAGGGAGACCTACATCCAACCCCGTCAATGGTAGAATTGATGCGGGTTTTCTAGAAACAACAACATTCTACCTTCACAGGGGAAAGAGGACCTCAATCTGCAATGTCATGGTTAGAAGCCATGCTATCTATCTTCGAGCATCTGAAGATGCCTCTATATAGGATGTTGAAGATCACTACTTATATGCTATGGGACTCCTCCAAGAGATGGTAGGGTGTGATCTCACAGGTGGGATGTCAGAAGGTTATGGCATGGGATAAGCTCCAACATGTCTTCTATGATTACATCTATCCAAAGACCCTGAGGGCCGATCGAGCCTGAGAGTTCATGAGTTTGAGAAGGGTATTATATCAGTCATGGTGTATTCTTCTTGCTTCATATGGCTTCAGTGCTTTACACTCTTTTAGGGGGAGATGAGTCATTCCTAGCGAGGAAGATTGAGGATGGTCTCAGAAAAGACATTCGGACTCAGGTGAACATCTTCAGGTTGACTAATATATCTCTTATAGTCAACCAAGAACTGATCACAGAGTGCAACCTGAGGGATTATAAAGCTATGGGCCAGGGTGGTTTGACAACCAGAGTAAGTGCTTCTCCGCTAGATAGTAGGAAGTTCCACCAGGAGACTACATGTGGAGATCCGAGTAGGCGAGATGCACCTTCAGGTAACCAGGTGGTATGCTACCAGTGCAGGAAGGTTAGGCATACCAGGATACATTGCCTGAGAGACCCAGTGGAGTGCCGATCTTGTGACAAGATGGGTCATCTTCAATGCTTCTATTAGTTCTTCTCACCATCATTGGGTGAAAGGGGTTCTTCTATGACTCCACATTCAGGAGCGGCACCAACAGTTTCTCATAAGTCTGGGAACTGGAGTTCTTCCAGTAGTTTAGGACGAGGTGGAGGTCGTGGCCATGGTGGTCAGACATAGGGTTTTCAGAAGCCACAGGGTGGATCATCTTATAGATCTTAGTCAGCTTCATAGGGCGATGGTGCGGGTTAGGCATTTGCGGTGGAGCATACCCAGTAGGAGCAGGATCTCGGAACCTCTACAGTTCAAGTTATGATCCTTGTTGCCATAGTTTTATCTTCTGTGCTTTTCGATACAGGGGCTTCCCATAGCTTTATATTTTTTTCTATTGTGGAGATACTTGGGCTCTATATCTTTTCTTTGGCTGATATCTTGACACTAGACATTCCGTTGGGGACTAGAACAACAAGTGTACATCATTGCAAGGAGTGCCCCCTCAAGGATGGTGGGTGTCACTTCTTATGAGACTTATATGTCTTAGAGATTATGGGCTAATATTTCATTCCCGAAATGGACTAGTTAGTTCCCATCCGAGCCTTCATCGACTGTCATCATTGTAGGGTGAGTTTCACATCACCAGAGGGCAGATCGTTTCTTTACATGGGAAAATGGGATGTCCAAGAGAGCCGAGCAGGAACCGAGCATCAAGGGTTGAGAGGAATCACAACCCAGATTGTTATTCTTTATATGGATGACCATGGGACTTCATAGTTAGACTTTCCTCTAATGGTCAATCATTTTAGGAATGTCTTTATAGAGGAATTTTCAGGTTTTCCTTTGGAGAGAGAGGTGGAATTTTCTATTGATCTTGTGCCAGGGGAGGAAATAGTGTACATTACTCTTTATAGTATGCCTACACCCAAGTTACAGGAGATCAAGAAGCAGTTGGAGGAGTTACATGCAAAGAGTTTCATCTGACCTAGTACATATACTTGGGGTTTTCTTGTCCTGTTTGTGAAGAAGGCGGACGGAACACTCCGACTTTGTGTGGATTATCGGAAGTTGAACCAGTTGACGGTCAAGAACTAATATCCCTTGTAGAGGATTGAAGATCTATTTGATCATCTTCCAAGAGCTTGGGTGTTCTCAATGATTGAATTGAGATCTGGTTATCATCAGTTGCATGTTGGACCATCAGATATACCTCTTACAACCTTTCAGAGTAGGTATGGTCTATATGAGCATGTGGTTATGTTGTTCGGTCTCATGAACGCGCCTGCAGTTTTCATGGCACTAATGAACTGAGTGTTCCATCTGTACGTAGATTCTTTCATGGTGGTCTTCATGGAAGATATATTGGTGTACTCTCACACTTCACACAACCATGCCACACATCTTGATATCATTTCAAGTACACTAAGAGAGCATCAGTTATATGCTATGCTCTCAAAACGACACTTTTGGATGGACCAGATTCACTTCTTGGGTCATGTTATCTCAGAGACATGAGTGAAAGTAGACACAGAGAAAGTGGGAGAAGTAGTTTCCTAGGAGTATACGAAGAACTCATTTGAAGTATATAGTTTTCTAGGGCTGGACGGATACTACATATGTTCATACAAAACTTTTCACACATAGCTGTGCCACTGACAAGGCTCACTAAGAAGGGTGCGAAGTAATTATGGTTAGATTATTGAGAGTCAGCCTTTTAGAAGATAAAATGGAGGTTGAATTCAGCATCAATAATAGTATTTATAGAGCTGGGAAAGAACTATATTATTTATTGTGATACATCAGGTATTAGGCTGCTAGCTATGCTTATGTATGGATAATGAGTTGTTGCATATGGGTCTCGGCAGTTGAGGCCACATGATAGGAACTATGAAACACATGATCTAGATTTGGCTACAGTTTTTCATGCTTTACATTGTTGGAGACATTATCATCTAGGAGAGAATTTTGTGGTTTTCACTGACCACAAAAGTCTCAAGTATATCTTCACTTAGCGCGATCTAAATATGAGACAGCGATGGTGGGTTGAGTGCCTTCAGTCCCTTGATTTTGAGATTGCCTATACGCCTGGGAAAGGCAACGCTGTGGCTGATGCATTGAGTAGGAGGACTTAGATACTGGAAGTCCAGGAGGCCAACATTGAGTGGTATCTTATGGCTATGTTCTATGATATTCATTTGGAGGTGCACAACAGATAGGGGTAGACATTTCTTTCTTCTATAGCGGTTACCTCTACTCTACCTGATCTAGTGCGGATGAGGTGACTATCAGATTATGAAGGCCTAGTCCTATGGGAGAGTGTGTCAGGATAGGACTCTATTTCAGGATGGAAAGAAGGTGGGGATGAGATCTTGTGTTTTCTTAGGTGTGTGTGGGTGCCAACAGACATACGCGAGGAACTGATGTGGGACATTCATTACTTAATTTGGGTAGTTCATCTTGGTGTC
Source organism: Viscum album (assembly GCA_963277665.1). NCBI lineage: Eukaryota > Viridiplantae > Streptophyta > Magnoliopsida > Santalales > Viscaceae > Viscum > Viscum album. The sequence continues at coordinate 507,283,475 of OY728142.1, read as the reverse complement.
ACCAAGATGTATCAGGATCTGCACCATCAATATTGTTGTCCAGGTATGAAGGGAGATGTTGTTGGTTTCTTCATGAGGTGTTCCACCTATCAGTAGTTGAAGGCGGAGCATCAACGACCTGTAGGGATTTTGTAGCACTTAGCCATTCCCGAGTGGAAGTGAAATGATGTCATGATGGACTTCATCACATGTTTTTTTGATTAGGGAGACCTTCAGTGTTGATGATCTAGGATGGTTGTACATCTGAGAGAGTCTATGTTTACATGGAGTTTCACACTCCATTGTTTCAGACAGGGATGTTCATTTTACTTATCGGGTCTGGCAGGGACTACAAAAGGCTTTGGGTACACAAGTACTTCTGATTTCAACTTACCACCCCCAAATAGATGGACAGTATGAGCACACGATTCAGGTGTTGGAGGACATTCTTCAAGCATACGTCCTATATTTTGGAGGTTCTTGGGAGAATCACATACCTCTTGTGGAATTTTCCTACAATAATAGTTCTCAAGCAACTATTTATATAGAACCTTATTAGGCTCTGTATAGTAGGACATGCTGCTCACCCTTATGTTTGATGGAGGCAGAAGAGGCCGCTATGCTGGGACCTCATATTGTCCAGGAGACCAAAAAGTAGATAGAGTTGATTCAGAAGAGTATGGCTACTGCATAGTCATGATAGAAGTATTATGATGATCGACAGAGACAACCTCTGGAGTTTGAGGCCAGGGATCAGGTTTTCCTATGTGTCACACTGAGGTTGGGACATAGGAGGATTAGGAGATAGAGTAAGCTCTCGCTGAGATACGTCGGGCCATTTGAGATTTTGGAAAGGGTCAGGCTAGTTGCCTATCAGTTACAGTTACCTTAGAGGTACTAGGATATTCCTGAAGTCTTCCACGTTTCTCAGCTACAATGTTACTTTTTAGACCTATCTCATGTCTTTCAACCCGAGGAGGTTGAGATAGAGGTGGACACATCATACGAGGAGCATCCTATCTAGATTGTTGACTATAGTACGAAGGTTCTTTGTGGCTGGTATGTTCCTCTGGTATGAGTTTTATGGCATCACGGGTGAGTATAGGATGAGACCTGGGAGAGGGAGGCTGATGTAGGATCACAGTGGCCGGAGCTGTTCAAGGTGTCTTCTTCTACGCCACCTTTCTTGGAAAATTTGGGGATGAATTTCTTTAAGGGGGGATGTTTGTAAGAACATAGATATTCTTTTCAGGTACGAATCTTGTTTTCTGGTGTTTTTGGGAAAAAGATGAGTTTCTGGAAATTTCAGGAGTACACGCTGTGTACTTATAAGTACACATCGTGTACTTAGTTTCTGCGGGTAGCCATGTGTTGGCTAAACACATGGTCATGTGGGGTGACCTAGAGAACACCTATAGCGGAGCTCGGTAAAGGTAAGTACACGTCATGTACTTTTAAAATACATGTCTTGTACTTTATTTTTATTTCATTAAATGAACTGGGGTCGTGTCTAATCGATAGAACCTCCTCAGTCTCAACCTCTCTCTTCCAGGAGAATCTGTATGATGCGAATCTTCTCCGAGCCTCCGACCCTTCATTCAATCTCTAATTAGATTGTCGTTGATTGTGTTTGAATTACCACAATAAGCTCTTCCTTCTTTAGAGAATCGTTTCCTAATTCCTCCTCTTTGGTGAGTTTTCCTTGGTTGAACATTTTTAGCTTCTTTGTAGATCTATTGTGTTCTAGGGTGATTCAAGGCCTAGGGTTCATGTATACCAAGCAAGTTAGTCAAAGGTAAGCCTCTGACCATGTATAATATAAAAATAAAAAGAGTACAGTCATATAGTCATACAGTCATCAAAATCCAAAACCAGAGCCAACCAGACAGAAATCAACTACATATCCTAGTAACCATAGTCCTTACCATATCCATAGACATCCTCCACAGTAGCTGATTCCCACTCTAAGTTTGTTTCATATTGCTTCAAAACCTTGGAATACTTCCTTCTAAGCTCCATTTTCTACACTGAGATTTGTGACTTACATGGTTGTTTGTTGATGCGACCCTTCTTAGCAGCATGGATATCCCCTATTTCCTTTCTATATGATGACCTGGTCAAAATTGGATTCAGTAGGTATGAGTAGTCCTTCCTTGTCCTCTTATTTGGTGGAGCAGTCACAACACATTCACTTTTAGACATCTTCATTCGTCCACCTTGAATAATATCACTATATGAGGGTCTGGAGGCACCTCCACCATTCTCTTTATAACTATTAGAGATATCCCCCCATTTATCAGTGATATTCATAGAATCCAAACTCTTGCAGCCAACATCATTCTTCCCTAAGACGTTATCTGAGGTTTTCAGAGACTCTCCTCCAGTCAGAGAGAGCCTATTATGATCAATCAAAACAAGTCAATGAGGGTTAAATTCACCGAAAACACCACCAAGTGACTCCTTTCTTTGTATATCCACTACAACACATTCCTGATTATTAAGACCCTCAAAATCTTGCGGACCAGCCATCACAGTGAGTGACTCCTCCTACTCCAGCAAATCTATTACCAGAAGAGGCCCAACCAGCTGGGGTAATATATTCCTTATCAAGTCCACCTCCTTCATCCCTCATATTGTCAGAGATCAACTACACTTGGCATGAAGTAACAACAACCTCTAGAAAAGGTGAACCTCCAGCACCAAGATCACGTTTGAGCTGATCAAAAACCTGCTTCACTGTAGGATACAGGGGCTCCCACACCTCCTTCACTGCACAAGCACATGTATTCACCTCGATGCCAATATCTTGCCATTCCCCCCACTCCATGTTTGCAACATTCGGTGCAGCATCAAGGCAAGGACTCCCCCTGTGGTTACCCCGATCAGCAATATTTCCAGCACCAACACATTCCACATCCCTGTCCTCATCCACACCCCCTCGTGCACTCACAGGGTCTACTGGAACACCCATAACAAGAGTGGGAGCTGATCCAGAAGAACCACCACTAAGAACTCCTCACACCTCCATCGACTGGGAGAACCCGTCCTTTCCTCCACTACGACAAACCAAATCAGAATGACCAAGTCTACAACATCTCACATAGTACCGCATCCAAGACTCGAAGATGACTTCTTGATACCAACAGAATTCCTTGTTTTCTATGATCTAGAAACGATTCATCAGTGATTGTGAGACATCAAACTCCACAAAAATCCGCAGATAGATTGGGTGACACAAAGACTCGGTTCGGTGGTCAGAACATAGATAGAATCCAATCATATTTACAATTTCACATAGAATAGATGGATTTTGGAAGGAATTAGGCAACCCAAGGAGACTTACCCACGTCGCGATTGTCGATTGATCCCGCCGGATATGGAAATTGAAGCTCCAAAGAAATATGTAGAAGGAGAATACCTTGCATCTTCGAGGAGACCTAGACCAAGCAATAATCAAATCCCCCTCCGACCCAAAATGGATAATGATATGCCACCGATCAAGCAGACTGACAACTGCGTGTTCCTGAAGCTCCCAAGAATCAGAGACAAAATGCTCGAACTCATCAACCGATGGGCGCTGAGGACGAAAATGGGTGACAAGGGTGATATTTCATAGGTCCGCGACACCATTAATCTCTGCCGAGAGAAGGGGGAGCTGCGATGCCTCTGGGAAATGATATGGAACCTTCAGGGAAAGCTGAATCCTCATAAACTTCTAGCCTTGACTATTAGGCTATTGTTTTCCATTCCTAGTGTTGTTAGGATGGAGTAATTTTATCTAATATGTTGTGCCATTCTTTGTATCTAATTTATCCAAGTAGTACTTTGAGGTTTAATTTGGATGTTTATTATCATTTGTGCATGATTTCTTTACACGGGGCTACGGGAACTTGGTGTAGTGAGACCTAGGGGAAAATGACACTGAGGGATTTCCCAAAGTGTCTGTTATAATTATCACGCTGCGAGACCATAGGGGGATTTATGTTGAGTGATCCCTCAGAAATTCTATAGTTACATTATGATACCATAAGAGGAATTGACATTGAGTGATTCCTTAGAGTGTCTGTAGTTTAATGTTAAATGACTATAGGGGGAATTGACAGTGAGTGATTTATTAGGGAGTCTTTTATTACACATGACCATAAGTGGAATTTATAGTGAGTGATTATTCAGTGAGTCTTTGTTATATCTTATCCTGTATTTTTAACCATAAGGGTTAGGTTGTGAGAGCTATCTAGAGAGTTACTTGTATTTGTTTTTTGGATCATTAAATACTTAAAAGTAAATGTTTGTAAATGAAACTATAAGACTATTTACTTTTGAGTACTTCCTTGTTTACTACTTCTTTTTTCTTATTTCTTTCCATATATATATTCACTGACTGATAGGAACATATATTCAGGTGGTTTTCTATTGGTATTTGTCTCACACCATATTTGGGTCATGTTTTTATGCCAAAACAGATTATATTGCTGCAGTTATAGATTAGGGAAATTGCCCTTCCAATTTAGGTACTTGATTGTTATGGAGCTGGGGAGTATGGGACCAAGATGAGGCCTGCGATGTTGTTGGAGTTTATTTTTTTCTTTGTACTTTAGTTTAGTACTGTATTCCATCATTGTGACTTGTTTTAATACTTTCCTAGACATATGTATCATGCACCATTTATATATGTTCTCTAGTTATTTATTTCTTTTAGTCTTATGCTATCTACTATTGTATGGTGTTATTATTGATTCCACTATTGTTATATATTTATTTCTGCTGCGTTACTCTTCCAATGAGGGAATAGTTTCCCCACTATCACACCCAAGGCCCTTGCTGCTAGTCAGCAGCCTCTAACGTTTATGGAAATGCGCTTGAGGCCATGTGACCAACCGGGTACGGGGCACCTCTGGGTGGCTTCCGGAACCAGGATGTTACAATCCACTTGTTCAAAAACAATTGTCTGTACATAATTCATCCATTTACCTTAAATTATTGATTTTAGTTGGATTTTGAAGAATTTTTTAGGTAAAAATGTGGGTACACCAAACTTCTTTTCAAAAATACCAAGTAAGTCCTTTTCATCCCTTATAAAATCCCACCACCTCTTCCTATTCCTCACACCTATCAAAACACTTAGGTTCGGACAAAATATTCCCATATAGATTCCAAAAATCCCTCATCTTGACCTTAAATCCTACCATTGGTCATAAATCATTCCAAGGAATTCCTTAGGTACAAACCAAAATATGTTACCAGATTAAGAGGTAATGTCTTCTATTAAGATCTCATGTTTCATTTCCATTATTCACCCCCCTAAAATCACTTTATTCCATGATTATATAACAAAAATAAAATCTTAAATGTACTAGGATGTTGTTATCTAAATGGTTTAACCTAAAATTACACACACCTCCATATAATGGGTAATGAACATACTGTTTCTATGTACGAAAAACTACTACCTCAGGAAATGATGATTGTTCATTTTTCCTTTACTACATAGCATGGTGGTAATTATGATGGAAACTCAGTTTTTATATGATATATATTATATATATGATATATATTATTTATTTATACTTATTTAATAATTTTATAACATATAACTTTAATAAGTTCCATTTTGTGTCAATACAATAACATAGTTTGAGGAAGTGTACACTACCGCCCCCTCAAAGCGACGTGATTCATTCACATGATACATGGAATTTATAAAAGATGATTATAATTAAACATACGAGACATAAAAATTATATTTTATATTCATGAAAAAATTAGCTTTTTGTATATATATATATATATAAATATATATCATTTTCTTTAATAGCCTTTGACACACTTAAACAAGTGATAGCGTCATTCATGGACATGTGGACTACTACCTCCTCGACAAGATATGATTCCTTTTACATCACATGAATTATATATATAAGTATGTATGATTAAATAATATAATATTTATTGGATAAAAATAATTATATAAATATATAATTCTAATTACCTTATTTCTATAAAGATCATTGGGAAATGAGAACATTACAAATACATACGTACGACCTACCGTCTCCATGATCACAACGTTCATTAATTTTTCATAAAAATATTTAATGATTGTTTTTAAATGTATAATATTTGTATAAATATGATAATTATTTATTCATTAATATTCTAGAGATTTTATATAATGACCCCTTTTACCATAGTTCACCTACCAATGTTTTTGACACATAAACAGAATTTGGTCAAAACACCTGACATAATCATAATTGATAAAGTAGTTGTATATAACATAGTAACAAGTGAATTAAAATTAATTAAAAACATGAAAATTTTTCTCAATAAATTAGATAATTAACACAAGTTTATTATTTAGTAAGTTAAAGTACGTTCACCAAAAAATAAAACTCAATGTAAGTGATTTTTGTCTCAATTTACATTCTATAGAGACTTAATTATTGTTATGTACCAATTTTATTTTATGAGGTGTATATACTTCCTTGGAAATATTATATCTTGAATCCCCTTATTATCATGATTTTATAAGACTCATTCAATATTATTATTTCATGAGGTTTATGATTTAAAATGTTCGAAAGTGGTATGAGACACTTTAGAATATTCAAAGAATATTTTCTTCAAAAATAACATTAATAATATTTCTATGGTATTTACATTTGATGAAATTATACGAACATTGTTAAATGAAACCTTTAATTTTATCTCCTATATTTATTCATGATAATTTTAAAGTATTAGTATCATTTTTCTAGTCTTTGGTACTCAAAATTTTTTAGAAAGTGTTTTTTCAAAAAACCCAAATTTGATTCTCTCTTTAGTAGGAGAACCTATTTTTTATAAAAACCATGTTTTATTTAAATGTTTTCAATTTTTTTTAAAAATTATTGGTTAAATAAATTTTTACCCTTTTTTACCAATGTTTTCAAAGGATTTTTCTTGTCTCTTTATGAACAAGGAATTTTTCTAACCTTTAACTATGAAAAGGGAATGTTTTTTCCTCATATGACTTGTATGGATTTACCTACGGTCATTTATTTGAATTTTCTTTGGAATGTTTAAAAGGTTAATTTTTAAATAAAATATTATTAAAAGTGATTTTCAAAGAAAAGTTTTTTCAAAAGGATTTTAATAATAAAATGATATTTTCCTCAAGAATGATTTTAAAAGATCATTTTATTGTATTTCTATTCATCGAAAATAATAACCCTTCATTTTTACTCCACTTAGGATTTTTTGGGTTGATTCCATCCTCATTATTCCTCTCGATGGTTTGTTATTGATTTGGATAAAGATATTATTCACATTAACTTCTTTGAATCATTTTTTATTCCCCATGAAATATTCAATCTCCTATGATAATTGAATAATGAATTTACCCTAATTATCCATTTCATTTATCATGGATATTATTATTTCCTAAACCATATACCATTTTACATATGGTGTCTAGTTTGACACTTATTCCATTATTTGGGGAAATATTGATAATTTTTTATTATTTATTCAATACAGATATTTGGTAAGTTATTTTATTTATTTTGATTTTTTGATATAAAGAATGATTTGGACTTGTAATGATGGGTGAAGCCCATCCTTTATATAGCTTCTCGATGCATTGATAGGTTCTCATGAGACACATTAGTTGCTCAAAATAAATATGTTTCTATCCATGGTTTTAAACCATCATGTGAACGGTCTTGATGGTATAGGTTTTTATGTGCCTTAATAATGATGTCCATTAAGAAAGAATTACCTTCATATTAGTTTCAGTTATTAATTTTACATGAGATTTTTCATCGACATATCTATGGATATGTTTTATTTTTAGTTCATTGATTAAATTTAATTTGTTTTAGTTTCATACCTTTCCTTATTTATTTTTCCTTATATAGTTATTTGAAAGGAATGTGTTTTGAGTTATTACCTTTCCATATTTTGTAGGCACTTCCTTATTATTTTATTAGTTATATGGAATGATATTTTAGTTATTTACCAGGTCATAATTATTATTCCCATTGATAAATTATTTATTCTACTATATTTTTCCCTTACTGAAAATTTTTGCTCACCATTATTATCTTTTTTTTTCTCAGGAATCAAATATTCTTACTATAAAAGATATTTAGTGAATTAATAGTTTCATTAGAGTTATTCTGAAAGTAATTTATTTATAAAGATGAAAAAACTATGTTGTAATTAGCATATTATTTTGTTATAAAAGTCTCATGTATGTATTTGGTTACTAAGACTAATAAACTCTCATTCCTTCAAGATTTTATTCCTTGTAATCATGCCAATGTAATTAGTAGTAGACACCAGTTTCGACCTATATAGGGACGAGGCACTATAATTGGTATCAGTGCAATTTTAGAATCAACCTTGGGAACTTGATTTAAGAAAACATAGGTTAGAGAACATAAGGTAGAATTTGAGGATAGGTATAAAAGAAAATCCAATAATTTTGGTAAGGTATATATTATGTTAGTCTTCCTTGAAACATATCCATGTATGGATACTACAAATGGGTGTTATTCTAGAACATATGTACCTAGTAGTTATAACTCCAATAAGGAATTTCAAGCCTTACTCAGGGTAACATGGTACATGATAACATGCATTACTGTACATCTGGTTTGACACTCTCGAGGGATTTTCTTTGGATAATCCATGTTTTCATTACATAAAAATATGAAGAGTTTGAATGGATAATTTCAATGAATAATCATGTTTAAAACAAAGTTATTATAGATTTAATAATAATATGTCATAATTTAGATATATTATAGATAATTATACTTTTTTATCACTATGACTATTATTTCTCACACTATTCTTTTTTTAGTCAATGGATTAAACCTAAAGGATTCAAGTTAACATCAAACATAAAGGAAAAGGTGGTTAAAATGAGAAACCAAATGATGTGTTTATAGGAGTTAAGGATATCATGTTTATTCAAAATCAGGTTTCCTAAAATATGATTAATAATATATACCTTTACCAACTCCTAAACGCACTAAAGAAGAGAAGGATAGAGGCTTCTAAGACCTCGAGTGGTGGAGACCATAAAGAAAATAAAGATCAATTTCTGACATGTGAGAAGTTTGGAAGGAGACACCCAGGAAAGTGTCTCAATGGAATAAAGAAAATACCTTTTGTGTAGAAAAGAAGGACTTAAAAGAAAGGATTGTTGAGGAAATATGAAGAGTACGATGGAAGGAAATGAATCTCATCCTATGATATCATTTATAGTAATTTTTTTCAATTATGGGGAACCTGGAAATTACCCAATTCAATTTAGTCTTCTAGAGGATAAAATCTAGACTAAGGAAGGATATATGTGAGAATAAGCGGATGAAGTATTTATGTAAGAGGATTTTATTGAAAACCTTTTTTAAAATGCTATTTCAGGGATGCCCATCATATTTATTTTGGGAATTATATTAACTTGGTTTTAGAAAAGGGAAACTTGTAAGTCCTGTGAAAACTAATAAAATCCAACAACGTTGTGGGTTTTAAAACCATGACCAAAGGAAGATAAGGATTTCACACCAACCACTGACCTACACAAAGTTCTAGTTAAAATTTCATTGTTGTTAGTTGAACAATTTGACGAATAAATATTAATAATGGACCAATAATATCTATTTTTAGGATTAGAGATTAATGTATTAACATTATTGATTTTAGAAGATAATTAAAGACAAATAGTTATAATTTTCACTCTTTTGTAGGCCTTTAAATCCTATAAAATTTTCTTTGAGTGCTTTAGGTATAAAAAAATTATTTTTGGCAATTGATTTTTAGGTGTAACAAAATGAATTAGAATTTGATTGAAGCCCAAAAAAAAGTTAGGACTGATCATATGAAATATAAACTTATTAATTAAGTATATTTATTTATATTCTTTGGCACTAAAATAATTTCTCACCATTATTAAATGTATCTTTAAACAAAAATGTTGTCATAATACTTTAATTTTTGTTGAACCGATGTCTTCTAAATCATAGAAGATTTATGGATTTGAGGCCATCAAATTTCTATTGATAATTTAATTATTTTTAATTTATAACCTCATTAACACCCTTTACATATTTATACTTTTCCTCCAAGTATGTATCTCTACTTTCCATTGATGTTTTACTACTTCGATACCTAATTATATGTCAGTCCATTTGAACTTTGCACCTCCCATTATCTCTTTTCTAGAGGTTGTTTTACAAAACCTTCTCATGACGTTGGATTTAAAAATAGGAAATATTAAACAATATATACCCAAGATCAAGTTTAAATTGCAAGGAAAAAATTTAACTAAGGTGGGGAGAATGTAACACCCCAAAATTCAAAAGTACGAACCTTGTAGTCGTTAGCATGTACGACACGTGACACCAAGCGCATAAGGGAATATAATATCCAGATACTTTATAATATATTTACTATTTAAAATATATTTTATATATTTCAATATATGAAACACCGAGTTAGTGTGCATTACAATCAATATATACCTTTTTCGATGGCTTTCGTTACACGCATGATAAAGTTTTTCCAAACAATAATATATTGTTAAAATGTTATTATTTAATATAATATGATATAACATAGATGTTATATTAGAAGTAATGAATAATATTAACTAAAATATGAAAATTTATTGTTTATATAAATATAATATTAATACATTGGTAACCAATTAATGATAATCAAAAATAATAACCAATTGGATATAAAAAAGAAATGTTATTATATTTATGATTCAAAAGGAGTTTTGTCATAATAAAATTAATTAATTAAAATAATTTAATGATTTTAATGAATATATATGTTATATATTCAATTAAATATTTTTTATGTTAATCGATTAGGTTTTATAGGCATAAGATAAGAACAAACACTATTTTACAAATAAAAACCTATATTTTTATAAAGACAATTTTACCACATTTTAATGGAAACCCCATTTTAAATATTGATTTTAAATATTTAATACATTTAATATTTAAAAATAAAATTCATATTATAAATATAAACATAATAATTGGGTTGGGGTGAATTTTTTATATTATTATGAAACATTTCATTTTTAAAAAAATAATTAAAATACAGAATTTTAATTCAAAACATCTTTTTCATATAATTTATTTATAAGATTAAATTATAATTTTAATTAGTTTTAAAGTTTCATTAGATCATATTTTTATCAATTAATACAATTAATTTCATTATAATCAATTTCACATTGAAATTTATAATGAAAACATAGCAAAATTTCAGAAAACTTTACTTTAAAAACCCACATTGTTGCCCCGCCCACGAGATTAAATTTAAATCAACTTCTTCCACTTATAAGACTAGAATTTGGAAAAATGGATTCCATATTTGGAATCATAATAATTTATAATTTCTAATAGCATAATTTTGTTTTACCAAAAATATTAGTGAAAGTGATTAAAATTAATTATAATTATTGAGGTAAAATTAAACTTAATAAAGGACTAAACCTGTAACTTAAAGGCCAAAATGACCTAGACACTTTTCCAACATCCATTTTTTAAATTAATTAGGAAAATAACCTTAAATTATTGATTTTTGTTGGTTCTGAATACCTTTTTAGGTAAAAACATGGGTACACCTAACTTCTTTTCAAAAATTCCAAGTGAGTCATTTTCCCACCCTATAAAAGGCCACCACCTCTCCCCATTCCTCACACCTATAAAACCACTTAGGTTTAGACAAGATATTCCCATAGAAATTTAAAAAAACCCTCCCCTAAAAACTAAATCCTCAATTTGAGCATAAATCCTTCTAGGGATGCCTTTTGGTACAAATGAAAAGTAGTTACCTAATTAAGAGGTAACATCTTCTCTCAAGATCTCTAGTTTAATTTCAATTATCCACCCCCTTAAATATCTCTATACCATTATTATATAAAAAAATTATCCTAAATATTATAGGATGTTTTTATGTAAATTCTTAATCCTAAACATACACACACCTCAATCTAATGGGCAACTAACATAATGTTTCTATGTACGATGAACTACTGCCTCATGAAATGATGATTGTTCATTTTTTCTTTTACCACCTATAATGGTGGCAATTATGATGTAAAATCGGTTTATATATGATATATATGATATTTATTATTTCTTTATACTTATTTAATCATTTTATAACACATAAATTTAACAATTTCCCTTTTTGTGTTAATATGATTACATCATTTGAGGAAGTGTGGACTACTATCCCCTCAAAGCGATGTGATTCATTAACAGGATACATGGAATGTATAAAATATGATTATAATTAAATATATGAGACATAAAAACATATATATTATATAAATTACATAATTACCTTTTCTGTAAGTATATATATCATTTTCTTTATTACCCATTCAAACACTTAAAAAATTGATAACGTCGTTCGTGGACGTGTGGAATACCACCTCCTTGACATGAGGTGATTACTTTTAAATGATAATAATTATATATATAATTATTCATGATTAAATCAAATGGTATATATGATATAATTATCTTCCTGTAAATATATAATGATAATTACCTTCTTTCGATAACGATCATTGAAAAATGACAACGTTACTCATGCGTACGTACGACCTACCGTTTCCATGATCGCCACATTGATTAATTTTTCATAAAAATATTTAAAGATTTTTTAGAAGTAAAATTTTTGTATAAATATGATAATTATTTCATGATTATTTTTCTGGATATGTTATATAATGTCCCCTTTGACCATAGTTTATCAACCAATGTTGTTTTTTACACATAAACCGAATTTGGTCAAAACACACGATATAAATATAATTGATTATGTAGTTATATATAAAATGTTATCAAGTGAAAAAAAATTATAAACACAAAAAAGGTTTTAATACAAATATATAATTACCATAATTTTATTATACAAGAAGTCAAAGAACATTCACCCGAAATAAAACGCAAGGTAAAATATTTTATTCTATTGGGACTTAATTGTTGTTATGCACATAGTTTCTTTTATATGGTGTATATTATTACTTTAAAATTTTATTTAATGAATACCCTTATTATCATGATAATATAAGTTTTTTTAATTATTATACTTTCATGAGGATTATGATTTAAAATGTTTCGAAGTATGAGACACTTTGGAATGTTTAAAGATTATTTTCCTCAACAATAACATTAATGATATTCCAATGTTATGTAATTTGAGAAAATTATATTACCATTTTACTAAAAAACAATTAATTTTCTTTCTTCTATCTATTAATGATAATTTTCAAGTATTAGTACCATTTTACACTCTTTTCACTAAAGAGGTTTCAGAAAACATTTTTCTGAAAACCTGATTTTGATTCTCTCTTTAGTCAGAGAACCCATTTTCTTATAAAAACCTTTTTTTATTAAAATGTTTTCAAAAAAGTTTTTAAGAATGTTTTTAAAGACATTTTTACCCTTTTTTTCTTTTACCAATTCTTTTAAAGGAATCTTCTTATCACCTTCCGAACAAGGAATTTTTATAACCATTAACTATGAAAAAGGAATGTTCTTTTTTCCCCATATGTCTTGTATGGATTTACCCCTTCCTTTATTTGAAGCTTCCTTTTCATGTTTAAAATGTTACTTTTTAAAGAAAATATTTCCCAATTTTATTTTAAAATAAAAGGGTTTCCAAAAGTTTTTTCATAAAAAATGATATTTCCCTCAAGAATGTTTTTAAAAGATTGTTTTATTTTATTTAAATTCATAAAAAATATAAACCCTTAATTTTTAATCCACTTGTGATTTTTTGAGTTTATACCGTCCTTATTCTTCCTTCGGATGGTTTGTTATTGATTTATTCAAGGATAATATTCACATTCACTACCTCAAATAACTTTTTATTCCCCTTGAAATATTCAATCTCTTATGATCATTGAACATTTAATTTCCCCATAATTATCCTTTTCATTTATAATAGATATTACTATTAACTAAAACATATAACATTTTACATATGATGTATACTTTGACAGTTATTAGATTATTTGGGTAAATATTGATAATTTTGTATTCTTTATTCATTATGGATATTTGATAAGGCGTATTATTTGTTTTGATTATTTGATATGAGGAATGATTTGAAATAGTATTGATAGGTGGATCTAAGGATTTATATTGATCTTTAATGCATCGATAGGTTCCCATGATACAAACTAGTTACACAAATTAAACAGGTTTCTATCCATGGTTTTAAATTGTATTGTGAAAGGTCATGATGGTATAGTTTTTCATGTTCCTAAGACACAAAGTCCATTAAGAAAGCATTGAATTCATATTATTTTTAGTTGTTATTCATCCATGAGATTTTGTAATGACATATCTATGGATACATTTCATTTTCAGTTCACTAAACAATGTCATGTGTTTTAGTTACTTACCTTAGAATATTTATTTTTCCTTATCTAGTTATTTGAATGGAATATGATTCCAGTTATTAACTTGATATATGTTTTATGCACTTCCTTCTCATTGTATTGTTTATATGGCATGTGTGTTCAATTATTTAACTGGTCATAATTATTATTCTCATTGATTCATTATTGATTCCAATATATTTTCACTTACTGAGCATTTGAGCTTACCATTGTTATATTTATTTCCCATGGAATCCAAGAAGGATAATATGGAGAATATGTAGGGATTTACTAGTTGGATTAGAGTTATTCTCGATGTTATTTATTTAGAAATAAGAAAACAATTATGTTGTAATTAGTGTATTATATTGTAATAAAAGTCTCATGTATGTATCTGGTTACCAAGACTACCGAACTCTCGTTCATTTGAGATTTGATTACATATAATAATTCTAATGTAATTCGTAGAAGACACCGACTGAAATATATCTATGGTCAAGTCACTACAGTTGGTATCAAAGGAAGTTTAGTAGCAACATTAGGAACTAGATTTAGGAAAAGATAGTTTATAGAACATGAACCTAAGGTAGAATTTGAGGATAAGTATAGATGAAAATCCTAGAATTTTGGTAAGGTAGGTATTATGTGGTTCTTCCTAGAAATACATCCTTATATGAATACTACATGTGGATGTGGTTCTAGAAAATTTTTACCTAGGATTTATAACACTGACAAGGTGTTCCAAGCATAACTCAGGGTACCATGGTACCCAAAAATGGTATTTACTGCACATTTGGTTTGACACTACCAGGGGATTTTCATAGGATAATCCATGTTTATTTATAAACCAATATGAAGTGATTGAATGGATAATGAAAATAAATAATAAATGTTAAACCTAAGGTGTTTTATATTAAAAAATAAGGTGTCATGATTTAGATATCTTATAGATTATTATAAACTTATCTCACTACGAATATTTTTTATCACACTATTCTTTCTAGTTTTAGTCTATGGATAGAATCTGAAGTATTCAAGTTAACATCAATCATAAAGGGTACGGTGGTTAAAATGAGAAAATAAATGATTTGTTGATTGAAGTTAATAATACTGTGTTTATGAAAAATAAGTTTTCCAAAAATGTGATTAACAATATATACCTTTACCAACTCCCGAACACACCAAAGAACCAAAGGATGGAGGTTTCTAAGAGCTCAGGTAGTGGAGAGTTTAAAGAGAATAAGGATTGATTTCTAACATGCGAGATGTGTGGAAGGAAAAACTAAGGAAAATGTATCAATGGAACAAGGAAATTATTTATCACTAAAAAATAAGTATCTTTTTTTCAAAAGGGGAATATTTGTTGGTAAAACATTTTACCAACAAAAAATTTATTTTTACAAAACTATTGGTAAGAAATCTGTCACTAAATGTTATTAAGGCAAATAAAATGATTCTGTTGCAATTATAATAATACAAACAGATAATATATATGTTGGTAAAAATGTTTTGTAATAAATTAAATGACTAATATATTAATTGGTAATGTTATTTACATTTATAAAAAATATCAACAATTAATATTTGCTTGTAAATTATACTCCAAATGTTGGTATTCTAATATTTATTATTAAAATTTTATATTATATTTATTAATATAACTATAAATAATATATATTTATATTTATTATGTAACAATTTCAAATTTACCTTATATAAAATTAAAATAAACTAAGACTTTATTTGAAAAAAATGTTCCAATATAATTTAAATACAAGTTCAAATTTCTTGAAATGAAAATAATCTCCAAGAAACATATTACAAACATATTTAAACATGTTAAAACACTAAGATAATTTACATGGAATTCAATGAAACTTCATCCACAATCTATTTCTCACAAAAATCAGTCGTCACTGTAGTGTAATCCCTATAACTTCACATGAGCTATTATCAACTATAGTAGATCAAGACATACACAACTTCACCATCATCCCTTTGAATGTTAGGGACCACCCTTCTATGATTGAAGAATCACTTGTCTCATGTCCCTTCACTTTAGACATGCACCATCATAAATAAAATTCTAATAACACAAACAAAACAATTAAAAAATAGTTTTCATTTAAATTCAAGATATAAAAATAATAAAAATGATATATAAAATAGGATAAACTTAAAACTGGAAACAACAACCATAATATAATATAAATAGATACTAAAGTAATAAAATTATCCATCATGACCACAATAAGAATATATAATGAATACCAAAACAATTTCAATCATGTGTGATATAAAAATAACCATAGACCACAAGCCATAGAATCTGGAAAGAGAAACTACATTTTTAACATTTATTCACCTAATAAAAACACTCACAACAACTAGAATGGAAGAAACATGAAGAAATTGAAGGTATTTACAATCCATAGAATTTGAAATTGGATATCTGCATCTGTTATTATCATTAAATGAGAAAAAAGGAAATATTAGAGAGACATGACCAAAAATCCTTGAAGACTAGATCCTATGACCCAACAGAGTCTCAAATCAATGATTGGTGGAAAATTCATTGAAATGGAAAATATTTTTATAATGGCTTGAAGGAATTCTTTCTATTTTATTATAGGCAATCCCCCTTTTAAGGGTTGAAGGGGAACCCATAGATGACCCATAGGCCCAAGGAACAAGGCCCGACATGACCTGTAATACATAACCCGAAGGCCTAGAGGCAAAACATTCCCAAACATGACCAGTAGGCCCAGCCCACTAGAACTACCCCTCCCCAGCTTCTGAATCATTTCCTTTTAGCTCCCCACCTGCATTGCTAATCTGCTAGCATTTCCCCGTACAAAGTTGTATAGTGCCTGGTCCCGATGGCGGTTGTCATATCCTCTGATTCTTTCAATCCGATTAGCTCTGCATACGGTGACACCTACCGGTGCTATAATCTTCATTTGGGACCTACACATTGTGAACTAGGCTACTTCATGGTCTTCAATGGCCCAAAGGCCCTGTGGCCTGAAGGCCTATGATGGTCTGAAGGCCCTGAGACCCGTAGGCCCAAACTGGTGGCCCAAAAGGCCAAATCAGGTGAATATTTCGGCTTCTACAGTACCGAACAGTACCTGCTAAATTTCCTGCTACAGTGCCTTCTACAGTACTGATACAATAACCTGAAAAATCGCCTCCACCCTATTTTGAACATGGGTCTCTTGGATGCCAAGCAGGATCCCTTAACACTCAGGTACGGGCTCGTTGGCATCTTGAAATGGAAAATATGATTTGAAGACCACTGGTGCATATTAACTGACTTAAATATAACACATGAAGAGAAACAAAATAAATAGAAAACTAAAACGCCCAGAATTTTCAGCACTACCAAAACAACATCAAAATCATGGGACAGGAAACTAGATTGAAGCATGAATTTCATTACTCAAATCCAGATGAGAACTACCTGTCCATTAGAAAATGGTAGTTAGAATTCACCAAAAAAACCAATCAAGACAGACCTAAAAAGTAGGAAAGTAAAAGCTGATTTAGTGCACTGTAAAAAAATTATGGAATCTAACCACAACTCAAACTTCATGAACCAAAAAGCTCACCCAAATAAAATATATAACTTCTTCAGCCTGAACCATAAGTGTAATAGTGAATCTTATAATAGTTTCTACAAGTACTTGATCTAGGATTCAAAATAATTGAATCACAATAAAAACTATCCAAAACACTATAACAAAAGATACCCATGCCAAAAGAATTGTTAAGTCATATAACTTTATTTCAAAACCCAACCGAGCAGCATGTTAACAAATTAGTACATTAGATCTATATTGATAATAGTTAATAGAGGAGTAAATATTTTAAGAGATCATATTAAAGTCATAACATAACTCTATATAGAAACTAACTTCTAATAAAGTTTTCTTTTTATCAAAATAATGTAGTAGGAACATGTTAAGAGCATAATTAAAGAACAATAGTGTGTCATCGCAAGTATCCAATATAGATTGATAATTAAAGATATCTTATAATGATTTTATTATTTTTGAAATAGAGGATGTGAAATATCCAACCTTTGAAAGTGGGATTCACCGACCCAAACTAGTTTTTTATGTGCATTTCCTGGATGGCCTCTTGCAAAAATACATCATATAGAAAATAATGAGAATTCTGACATTTATTAAAACATTAATGCATAACTACTAACATGTTCTCAATTAAAATAAACATGAAATTTTAATAACCTAATATTTCTCATCAATTACTAAAAATCCAAAACTATATATTAACAAATAAACTAAGTTTTAAATAACATATAAAGTAAGTAATTTTAATTACTAACATAAACTATGATTCATTAAAATTAAACTGTATTAGTCTATGACCACATAAATATATCATTTTGATATTAAAAATATAAATGAAATTAAATATAGATATCTACTATTATATATAGTCCAACAAATTAATCATTTAACACAAGGAATGAAATGTAAAAAATCTTTGAAGTATAGACTCTCAATATCAAACTCAATAGTATAATAAATGATTAATATAACAAAATGAATATAATAAATTTTCACATTACACAGAATGGGGATTATACATTAATAAATAAAAGGCACAACATTTTATCATTACACATACTAAATTAGGAAAAAATTGTAACCAGATTCAAAATAGAAAAACATTACTCTCAAAACAAAAGAACAAATCCCCTTATAATTAAATTATTTAGGATTCAATCATATTTTAAACAATCAATATACACTAATTAGTGGTTTAAAATTTAAATGTGGAATTTATTTTTTATTAAAATATAGATAATGGAAATATTTTTGTACATTTAAAATGGAATTCTTACCTAGAATGAGACTTACAAAGGAGTTTGATCAGTCTAGATTTCAATAAAGCACTCATTCATATTTATGGGACCTTACTCCTATTCAATATCAAATACATTACATAACAAGTAATTTTCATGTATAAAAAGTTTCTCTTCATTGGGACCAATATATTAGTATTAAAGATACTATATAAAATGGGTTCATCATTTTTATGATGACTAGAATTAGGTTTTTTTTCTATGAGTGATGAAATGTAAAATAGAGGAATTCAATCAACATTCCAGCCTAAAATTGGGTAATAATGAAATAAATTTTACATTTTTTCACTTAATACTTGTTCCTCACATCCTAAATCATCTTTTTTCTAGATAATTATACTTTTTCACTTCCTTCATCAAACTAAGTAAACATTCTGATTGAGTATGAAGTTCTATGATAACAAATTCATAAGAGAATTATTCCCATCCAACCATAGAAAAGTTCATTTGAGATAACACAAAAATTCACTAGAAGGTGTGCCTTTGATGCTACTTATCCAATCAATCATGAATAATTACAGGCATGTCATTTATATTAGATTCAGTTTCTCTATAACTAGGCAACATAACACTGTAACCTTCCTTTAAACTGATATAGATCAAATTTCCTTCACTTCCATGATTCCAAAAACAACTCTTTTAAGATTCATCTTAATAGATTTCTCGGGGAGCATAATTATAATAGGGGTCTTAGAAGTTAGAATAATCCTCTATATGAGAAAATAATTCAATGTTGGGATCAAACACTTTGACATGTGATGTGAGAAATGAAGAAATTTTATTTCATCTGGAGTGGCACTAGAGAATTTTGTAATTATCATCCCAAAGTAGCCAAAAAAATAACAGTAAAAAGAAATCTCATTTAATATAAATTTCATTAAAACCCTATCTTAAATTCAATTAAATTCAAACAATATATACCCATTATTTTATATGCTAAAAAATTTAATAGAGGAAGTACATACCTAATAAGAGGGCCAAACATGGATGGATTGAATGAGAAATGGATTTATTTCCATGCCCCTTTTTACACCTTGTCTCTATAGTTGAAAGAAGAAGAAAAAATCAACCATTAATGGATTGGGGAATAAGCAGTTGTAGATTATCAATTGTGTGGGTGTGGGGTACGATGATCTACGAGTGTGAGCATAGGTAGGGATATCTATAGCATTTATGGTGATATATGAATATCGGGAGGCCGTTGCATGTGGGTGGGTGTGGCGGTGGCTCTAAGCAGAGGTGTGGGGATATGTTTTATTTTTTTCATTTTTTTACTTTTTTTAAATCACTGATTCCAATATAATTTTATTATTATTTATTTTTAATAGACATATTTTTTGAAAGTAAAATATTGGAGATAATAATTAAAAACAATGGATTCAACTGTTGGAAAAAATGTTAGTATTAATTTGATAATGTAACAAATGTAATTGTTAGTAAGTATATGTTAGTATTAAAATTTAATAATAATAGATATATATTTTGGTAAAAAGAAATGTTGGTACTTGAATTTAATACCAATAAGACATAATATCTGTTAAAATTACTCATTTATACCAACATATATATTGTTTGTTACTAAATTCTTATTGGTAAAAGTCAATTTCTTTATAGTGTGTGTGTTGGAAAGAAGGACAAAAAGCAAAGGATTTTTGATGAATAATAAAGTTTATGATGGAAGGAAATGAATCTCATCCTAAGAAATAATTTATAGTTATTTCTTGTAAGTGTGGGGTACCAATAAATTACCCAATTCAATTCTCTATTCGATTGGATAAACTGTAGAACATGGAAGGATCTATGATAACATAAGTGGGTGAAGTATTTATGTATTAAGGTCGCATTGAAAAACTTTATTAAAAGGATATTTCAAGTATGACTATCATATTTATTTTGGAAATTATATTAACTTGGATTTAGAAAAGGAAAACATGTAATCCAGGTGACAACTAATCAAATCTGACAAGGCCATGGGTCTTGAAACCATGAATGAAATATGATAAGGGTTTCATGAGAACAACTAATCTAAAAAATGTCATGGTTAATTTTTCATTATTTTTATTTAAAGAATTTGATAAATAAAGTTAATAATGAACTAGTAGTATGACTTTTGAATATTAGAGATTAATCTATTAAAAAAATTGGTTTTGGAAGATAGATAAAGACAAATAGTTATACTTTTCACTCTTTTATCAACCTTACAATCCATTGAAACTTTATTTTAGGGCTTCAGGAATAAAAAAAATCATTATTGATAATTAATTTCTTGGAATAAAGGAGTGAGTTAGAATCTGATTGAAACAAAACCAAATTTTAGGATTGATCATATGAAATATAAACCTATCAATTATGTATATTTCCTTATATTCTTAGGCAATAAAATAATATTTCAATATTATAAAATATATCTTCAAACAAAAATGTTTTCCTAATACCTTAATTTATGTTGAAACATTTTCTTTTAAATTACAGAAGATTTATGGATTTGAGGCCATCATTTTTATATTGATCATTAACATGTTTGTGATTGATTACATTCTTCAAAACCTAAATTACAAGAAAACCTCCTATTAGCGTCGGTTTACAGAAACCACCGCTAAATTGACCGTCAACAATCTATTAGCGGCGGTTTCCTCCATTTCACGGCAGTTTAAGGAAAGCGTCGTAGGTGCCTCATTTCACGGCAGTTTTCATAAATTTAGTGGCGGTTTTATGGGAACTGGATTTTATTTCATTATCGGCGGTTACAACCGCCTCGAAATTCAGGTCTGTGATGCATCTCTACGGTGGCAGTTAAAACTACCACAAAATGAAGGCGTGATTTAGCGGCGGTTATAACCGATGATTATTAAAATATCTCTTATGTTTAGCAGCAGTTTTAACCACCGCTAATGTATTACTGTTAAACCATTAGTGGCGGTTAAAACCGCCGCTAAACGCTGACAAAAAAATGCAGATTTGCTTCTACTCCACCACTGCCCTGGAAAACAAACCAACCAAGAAAATGGAACATGAGACATCATACAATCAAATAAAATGTTATTTCTAGATCTATCATTCATTGTATCCCTAAATTGATGAAACAGGAGACATCAAACAAACAATTGGATATAAGATGGAAAATAGCTAGTTGTAACCACTGATTATCTAAAAAAGCACTTAAAATTTTGGTTTTCACTCTACTTGGACCCCGATGATGGTGTCCTTATCGATATGAATGGAAATTCCATTCTCCTCTTTAGATATTTAGACCTCTATATGGTTTTTTGAACATAATTCTATAGTGATGATAATCAATAATGGATCTATAGGGAAGCATGAAATCCATTGCAATAATTACATCATACACTTACATGATGGGAAAGAATGAATTCTATATAAAAAACATTTTCCTATTTGATGGGGAAAATAATTCCATCGGTGAGAAACCAATGATCAAATAACCATTGAGGTTTAAAGATTCTTAATGACATATAAATACAATATATCAAGGACCAGAATATCTAGAAATGTATCAAATATAACATTGTGTGATGAACTTGTGTCAAATAATGCAGAATATATATTATAGGTTACTAGATTAGTACCTGAAACAATATATGGATTTGAATTATGCTCCCTGTCATATGTCGAACATCATTTAGTTTTCCCATACCATGGATCTATTCTACAACCTAACTATTCTGAGTGGGATCACATTTCATGCACATTAATTCCTGAGTCCAGTATCAACTACGTCGACTACCACCTTGGCCTTATAAGTATGTGGTATTATAGCTACATCCCTACAAAAAATTAAGAGGACTTACATAATAATGTGGAATATGTGAAGATCTTATCCCCATGGGAGGAACTAGTGGAAAAGTATTGAAGATGTGCCAGACATGACCCAAACTCCTATAACCTTTGCATTCAACTAGATACACCGTACATTGGGCCTTGTTGGTGTAATAAGGGCCTTGTTGATATCTCAGTAATTGTAAGGGCCTTGTTGATATCTCAGTAATTGTAATTAACCAAAAAACATTGAACTAAATACATTGATTTGTGATAGAGATAGATATGGAATGGCCAACAAAATTTCCATTAACTCAGCATTGGACACTGGTTCACTAGTTTTGGATTTCAGGTTGATCTATAAAAGGGGCCTATGCTCACTCTTATCATACAGATGAATGGTCAGCTTTATTGATGATAAATCAACCTCATTATACCCCAAATTTTGAAGGATTCAAAAATGAATAAGATTAATTTTCAACTAGATACCATTGAATCTTGACATTTTCAATTATTCATAAAACGTACAAGTGTATGATATATTCCTAAATATGTTAATGTCGATCTTATTATATGAGTGATATAGTGTCATGAAATTTAGCTGTAGTGGTTTTTCATTAATAAAAAATGGGCATTGTGACTTCTATATCAATTTTTTGGTGACCCTAGAGGGACCCAACAAGTGTCTCATTGATACGTTTTGAGGGATAGAGAGCGTCAAGGATTTAGATCTTTGGATGAGATGGTTTCAAACTATTTCAAAATGTCACACTTCTACACCAAATGTATGTGCTTCCAAATATAGGTTTGCACCTCATCATGTTTCTTATGGGTTTTGGTGCTTGAGGTTAATGGATCGGATATAGGGATAGTATTTGAGAAAGTATCAATTGCTAATAGAGTAGGTGGAGTTGGACTTCCCACTCTTATGGTCTAATTGGACAATTGCACACCCACCGTACATTGGGCCTTATTGGAGTAATAAGGGCCTTCTTGATATCTCAGTAATTGTAAGGGCCTTGTTGATATCACAATAATTGTAATCAGCCAAAAACCATTGAACTACAATTGGATGGTGTATATCATCCCACCCTTGAATCACCCGCTGGACATAAGATCCTCACCAGAAAAAGTTGGCATGAAATGATTCCACATATTACAATTATCTAGGAAAAACATGGTTCCCGGCCGTATGAAAGAGAAAACATTCTTAGTATATGATTGGCATCACATGATTAGGCTAAACCACATTCCCATCATCCTATTATGTATGGTCTCTATACTACCTACCAAGTTCCAATTTATATAACCAGAACAAAATAAAAAAATGATCACTCGTTAGTCATCCAAAATCTCGACTACCAATTCAAACACATGCCTAAATGGAATGATGTATACCACACTTGAGAAATCAAGACATAAAAGGAAACATTAGAAATAAATAAAATGCATAAAAGGAAACATGAGAAATCAAGAAAATGTTAGGACATGGAAGTGTTTGGTGGAAACTATGTGCCAAAAATGTTATATATTCAAACCAACTGTTCTTATATTTTTTCAACACATTAACTGTACAACTACTCATGGTCCGATGATGCATCGTCACCCTCCCCACCCCCATCTCCACTTCCTGCTGACACCTGTAAGAACACTATATTGAATATTAAATATTGTTGCATATTTATAATCAAACATCACACCAATAAAAGTTTGCAAACTAAATGATTTTGATTTTTTGTGATTTACCTGCTCACCACCACTGGGTGCACTACCACCAGGAGAATATCTACTCATCTTCTGATATAAATCAGTCAATACTTTCTGCATAGCAGATATCTGAGCCCCCTGGTCTTGAACTATGGCTCGTAGAGAAGAAATCTCCCTTTGAGCATCATCAAGTACGGGATGACTATAACCAGGAGTAAATGCGGCTGGAATCCCTGGTGGCCTTCCAAAGACCTCAGATGGTATGGGTCCGAAAACCATCCCACACACACTACCAGGATGCTCCTTCCCAAGGAATTTAGCAACCGGGTCATCCATGGAGACTAAGTAGGACTGCCCAAGATTGGCATCCCATAGTTCATTAATTTTTACCTATAAATCAAATATCAATACATATTAACACTGTAAAAACTGATAATAAGTTATTATAATAAAAAATTTACTTTATACCCCACCTTCTTTGGTAGTCTCATTAACAAAACAACCATCTGATTTTTTGTGAACATCCAACCACAGTTCAGTTCGGGATGCTTCGTTCCCTAAACTCTGTGACTGCATTAAGCAAAGATAAATAAAAAATTCAATATATTAAACAAATAATATTGTCTTATAAATATTTAAACTAATTAAAATATTACCAATGACATTCGGGTTCTAGAAAAGATTTTTGAGCTCGTGGTGTGAGTGATCAGTTGCTTAGCCCGATTTGATGCATTATGTCTTGAGAGATCCTGAAATAAATAAAATGAAATTTAACAGTAATGTATCCAATGTCATATCCTCTTCAAATACATGTATAAATGTAAAATGAAGATTATATAATAATATATATTTCAATACCATCTGCTTCTCATCACGATGTCTGTCAACAAAAACATTCCACTGCTCTTTCGGGACCCCACTGGGTAGATTCTCATACATTTGTTCCACGGTCAAAGAAGTATCATTGACATCACACCACTATCTTCATCTGAAATATTTACATTTTTTACCATGATTTTTCAAAGTCCACTTCCATGCTATCACATCAGCAACGGTAAAGTGGAAGAACATATGTATGCAGAGATTCATTTTGAACATATTAGTAACAAGACATTCAATTAAACCATAATGTAATAAAATTAGCTTTATTTGAGAATCAAAAACTTCATTTTTCTAGTTTGGAGGCATATGTATATAATCATCATATGAAATAGAAAGGGAAATGGGATCCACTGCCAGCTGGCCAATAATCTGGCCAAGTAACCCCACGACATCATCCGTAGGGACACCAGAAGAATCAAATGACATGACTATCTTCTAGCCATTCATATTCCAAACATCTGAAATTTTTGAGTGTTTCTCTACGGTTGCATTTTTTTCATCTTCAATGAGCAAACAATTACTATAAACAAAATTCAATAAATTTGTTTAATTAAAATTTATACCTATGAATGTGACCCTCTAGTATGTCGGGATGAACTGGAAGGGGCGTGTCGCTGCCCAACTACTGAGGCACCTGAAGGGGGATTCGATGACTCAACCTATAATGGGACACCCTCAGATGGTGTGAGATATGGTGATGGGGGAGATGGTGCAGGGGTGTAGGTAGCTGGTGCCTCAGATGCCATGGGGAGTGAGCCAGATGGATCGTCATTCGTCACAAAACTAGATGAAATAGTACACCGCTTCCTCCTTGGCATTCCTGTTATTTAATCAAATAAAATTAAGTTCAGAATATATATTTCAAAAAAATTATGCAGAAAAAAATTTAAAAATGATAATAGATTCCTAGTAATAACAAACAAAAAATATATAACAATGATAATGAATGACTACAGAAATGAAACAAGTGGTTATTGGATGAATGAATAATTATACATACAATCATTTTCCCCTTCAATCATGTCAGTTTCCTACTCCATTTCTTCATCCACATCATTCATCCTTGCAGGACTAATATTTTCAATATCATGATGGAAAAATAATTCTGCTTCCTATTGATGACATTCAATTTCATAGGTCAAATCTTACACTTTATCACCCATATCATAAAAATCTCTTTGTATTACGTGAGTAACTACACTCCACCCTTCATCCACAACATCATTCACATAATATACTATTTTTTCTTGCTATGCAAAGATATATGGATCATGCATTTCACGATCACCAACATCCATCAAGCGAGAGAAGTTCACAGAACTAAATTTCAATGAATCTCTTTTATCACCTATGATAATATCGACCCATTTGAATTTGAATAAAACAACAAGAAAATTCCTATGGTAGTTTAATTCAATAATATCATGATGATTTCCATAGTATCCCACTTCATCAAATGTAAATATACCACTATTCTGTGTTTTCAAACCCACTTCTCGATCGACTGTACGAAATCTAAAGCCATTCACATTATAAGCTTCGAACTTTCTAACTTTTTTTATAGGACCTCTAGAAAGAAACTTCAAATATTCTGAAAAGTCTGCTTGAGTATCAGTATTCATGATCTAAAAAATGAAATATAATTTTATAGATTTACAAATTTTATGTGTCAAACTAATATTCGTATTTATTGCAATATTTATAAACTTACATGTCAAGCAAACCATTCCACAAGCTCTTTATTCACGACTTTCATTATATCTTTCTCATTTCGTGTTCAGACTCTCATTCGTCTCTTTTTTTGTATCCTAAAATCTTCAATAAATGGATCTACAATTTCACTATTCAACATCACATATCTATGTGCCTATAATAATTCCAATTCTGTCAGTGTCACATTTGAGGTCCTCCAAACTGATCGGCCAATAGAAGGAAATATTTTTGATTTATGATGAATTTGAGATTGAGTTGCTGTATCATCAACACGTCTAACTCAATTAAATATTGTCTCAATATCATACAAATATTTGGAACAAAAGGTAAGACACTCCTAGGCCAAATAGCCTTCAGTAATAGAGCCTTCTGGTTGAGCTTTATTTCTCACGTATGCTTTCAAATTCCCATGATATCTGTGAAATAAAATAATAATATTATTCATTTATTTAAATGCCAAAAATGGTTTACTTAACTGGAAAACATATAAATAAAATACCTCTCAATTGGATACATCTATCGATAATGAATGGGGCCTCCTAATTTAGCTTCCTCAACCAAATGCACAGTTAAATGCATCATGACAATAAAAAACGATGGAGGAAAGATCATCTCCATTGCACAAAGGGTCAATACAAACCTCTCCTAGAGGTTTTCAAGCTGAAATTAATGTACATCTTTCTCACATAATTACCTGAAAAATATGAAAAATAGGAGTACAACAGCAGTAACTTTTTCAGGTAATAATGTACGCACTGCCAATGGTAGTAACTGTTGTAAAAATTTATGTGGATCGTGACTTTTTAATCCATGTAAGTTACGATTCTTCAAGTCAACACACCTCGATATGTTACTTGAATACCCATCAAATACATTCACATTCTTTAAAATTATAAGGAATGTATATTTATCCCTATTTTTCATTGCAAAAATTTCCGAAGCATACTTTTCATTCTCATCTCGCTAGAGATCGCGTTTTACGTTCATTACTTATACATCTTTGCTAGCATTGAGATTATCCTTCAATTTTCCATGCTCATTAAGTAATGTGAAAATAAAATTATCACAAAAATTATTCTCAATATGTATCACATCAAGATTGTGGTGCAACAAATTAAATTCCCAATACAGAAGTTTGAAGAATAAAGTTTTTTTCCTCCATTGTTGCATTCTGATTTCACTTGACGATGCACTTCGGACCTGTTTTCTGCTATCATTCAAATGATGAACCTTCCCAAATTTTGTTTCAATATTTCCAAGCTATTTCAATATTTCAGAACCAGTTAAAAACTATGGAGGTGGTCTATGATCAATGAAACCCTTAAATTTGGATTTGTTCAGCCGAAATCTTTGAGATGCATCGAGAAATCTTTGATGGCATAAGAAGCACCATTTTCTACTGTGAGCTAGTCATTTGGGCTCAAAATCAAAGTTAAAAACGGGACAATCCAAACCTGTATAAGTGTTCCAACCCGATAAATTTCCAAGCCCAGGGAGGTCACTAATGGTCCACATTAAAGAAGTATGCATTTTGAACATTGTTTTAGAAGAAACATCAAATATCTCAACACTGTTACTCCATAACTCTTGCAATTCTTCAATCAAAGGCTGCAAGTATACATCAATATCATTTCCAGGAATTTGTTTTCAAGGAATAATCATCGAAATGATAAAATATGTTTGTTGCATATACATTCATGAAGGAAGATTATAAGGGATCAAAACAACTGGCCAAATGCTATAACTGTTACTCAAAGTCCCAAATGGGTTGAATCCATTGGCAGCCAATCCCAATCGAACATTCCTTGGATCAGCTGTGAGATTTGGATGTAATGAATCAAATGTCTTCCACGATTGGGAATCTTGTAGATGTCTCATTAACACATCATTTTTATTATCTACATAATGTCAGTTCGTGTGTTCGGCGGTTTTTGATGACATGAATAATCTTTGCATTCACGACTTCAAAAGAAAGTAATGCAAAACCTTTACAGGTGTGTTCATTTTATTCTTCTCCATGAAATTATGTTCAGTAAGACTTCCAACATTACCCTTTGACTACCATCTAGAAGAAGAACAATTCTTGCAATTCTGTCTACTTGAATCCTCTCCCCAATAAAGCATACAATCATTAGAACACACATGTATTTTTGTATAATTAAGACCAAGCTTGTTAACATACTTTTTCATATCATAAAAAGATTCTAGGATTTGTGCTTTAGGAAATGCGTTAAGAATCAATTCCAATATCATAGAAATTTAATTATTTGTAATTCTACATAGACATTTGATATGGTATAACTTCAGCAGAAATGAAAGCTTTTAATATTTCAAACACCAACTATACAGCTCTTGATTTCCATGGTCAACTAAATCATGAAATGCATTTTCCTCAGTTAAGTTTTCCCTTACATTTGGCTCCACAGAATCAAGAGGAGGATCCAATGATATGTTCCAATCTTGATCTGCTTGTGTTACAGTCTCAAAAACATCACTTGTCACGTTGTAATTTATAGCACCCTCTTCTGGTACTGATATATTTTGATGCTGATAGTGGTGTCTAGCAGTGCCGAATGAATCATTTATAAGGTTTTGCATTTAATTTTCCATTATCAATGAACTTGGGACCTCATTATGTAGATTAACATCAGTGCTCGATCTTTATGTATTGTTTTATTCTCCATGCCAAATCCAACAGAAATATTGACAAGGGAATTGCTTCAGTATTAAATGTTCATTAACTTCATCTCTCTTCAACCATGTTCTAAATTTAAATTTAGGACATTGACATCTTATTCTCCCTTCAACGGATCGATTAGAAATTGAAAAATCTAAAAACCCATTCAAACCCTTAACTTACTGAGGTGTGCTCCTCGGTAATGTGATCCATCTTTTATCCATGTATATCACAATGTGCCTACACAAAATATACGATAGTGTAAGATTACAGAAACATAATATAATAAAGATGACCCATTGATTATAAAGTATGCATAATATAATAAAGATGATTCATTGATAACATTTACCACTTCTGACCAACCGAAGAAGTCTAGTCCATAGAAGACAGTGTCAACACCTCATTTAAGAGCAGTATGAATATCGGGTTACACACTTATCATAACACCGTCGATAACACATTTATGTTGCTCAAACAACACCCCATTGATGTGTGATCGAAACCGATCATAATGCATTTTAAACCTGAGAAATTATGTGATTGTTTAGGCTTGAACTTAAATGTACTCCAAGAGGAATGATGTTTCTCAATGGTTTCATACACAACCAACCATATCAAAGTCGTATTTACAAGCAATAACTGAAGATATTTAAGACATGAGAGCTCAAAAGAAATTCTAGAAAAAATTTCCATTTTTCAATTGATATATTAGGTTGTGTTATTCTACCAGGAAGGACACATGTTTAACAAAAATGAAATGATTCTCCCCACATTTGGAGTATCCGAGTTATAAAAATTAGAGATATATCAACCACTAATAAGTTATCTATATCATATTCACAACAAACATATGTTTGATTCTCCCCTCAAGCACACTCATTACGTCATAACAATCATAAAGAGGGCCAAAACCAAACCGAACAGCATGCCAAAACACCTTATTCTTTTTGAAGTCCTCCAATGCTTTGATACATAGATTATTATTTAATTCATAGGTCACTCAACTCTGTAGGTGACCCGACACCTTAAAAAACAGCCCATGGTTCAATGATTTAACCGAACTCCATACATTCATTACAACATTTAGAACTCGACAGAAAAAACATAGATGTAAGCATGTTACCATTGGTTCCATATGAAATTGGCACATCCTGATTACTATGCATATTTTGTCCACCCTATGCATTAAAGAATTAGAAGGTACATAAAATAGATTTAAACCAACATCATATTGACTCATAAGACCATCAAAATGAATGAAAGCATACAATGTTTTCCAATATTGAGGAAAATAAAGGGTCATGTGACCTGAAAAGTAGATGACAATGCTTGAGGTAATCCTATCCTTCTAAACTGAGCATTTCTCGATACTCATGAAAATAAAAATGGCCAAAAACACAATAACCTCAAAAAAAAGGGTTTCATTAGAACTAAAGAGTTATATGAGGGGAAACGACACCTGAATAGAACCGAGCATTAGAAAACTCCTTGTAATTGAAAGGTATTAATGTTCTAAGGGAACTACCTACCAAAGGATATCTCTTTAAAATGAGAATGCATCAAACCTAACACCATGTTATGATTACAAAATTCACTAGGCTCAAAAAACAATCAACTAATTCATCATTAAAATGGAGGTCTATAGATAATGCATGTGGTTATATTCCGAGACAACTCAAAAAAGTCCCATGCTACCCTTACATAAGAGTCTCTACCAAGGACACCACTAAAGGTTCCATTTTCAATAAATAATGGGAAATCACAAACCGAATTTAAATAAGTTTTTTTCATAAGAAATTAGCGTATATTTTAACATAATAATGGGAAATCACATGTTCAACCAATTATATCAATCTCGATACCCCATGCATATCACCATGAATCCACCATATTAGGTGCCAACTGCAACCAAAAACCCAAGTCTTATTAACCATATACCTTCAATCTTCATCCATCCTAAGATAAAAAAGAATCATATAAAAATACTCAATTAAAAAGAAAATATAGAAGTAAATAAACAATAAAAAGAGTCAACAGGGCATATAGGCCCTAGAAACAGTGTATCTGAACATCACATGAAAATAGGCTCACTCGACCCCAAATAGTTATCTTTATCAAAAAACCAGTTTTATTTCTATTTTGGATTAACTGACTCATTTATCATATGTTAAAAATATGAGAAACATATAGAATTAGCTACTATAACCTATTAATTATTTAAATATTATTTCAATCAAAACTTCGTGTTTCATTGAATTTTAAGGATGAAAATTTCCATTAACATACCTATTTATTATTATCATTAATAAGTATTTCCATATTCATTTTATTTATCCAATTCCATTAACACATGGAATAAAAATTTCAATTAAACCTGAATTAGGTATCAAATTAACAGTTTTTTTCAAATTAAAATGCTAAAACTTGGAGTAAGAGACATTATAATCAAATAATAAACATATATTGCACAAAATATTGTAAAAAAAGATGAAAAATGTTATCACAATGAAAAATCATGTTTGGGTCATGGTCATAGTGAGAAGGGTCACTGGGAGAAGAGGGGTCATGGGTCGCGGGCTCCGCCGTAGACGCTGGTCGCAGGGTCACCAGAGACGGAGGTCGTGCATTCGCCAGAGACATCACGGGGTCACCGAGGGCTTGGGGGGGCATTGCAGGAAGAAGGGAGAATGAGGGGTCTGGAGGGTTTGGGGAAATGGGGGTCGAGGTAGGGAAGGGTCGAGAATATTAAAAAAATATGGTTTTGGTGACAGTTTATTAAAAACTACCACGAAACCTTTTTCGAAAAACATTTAGCGATTGTTTTGTGAATTTCCGTCGCTAAACCACCACTAAACATTATTTATGTTATAGTGATATAAATATTTACACCTTTCCTCCAAGTATGTATCTCTACTTTCCACTGATGTTATACTACTTAGATACCTAGTTATACGTTATTCTATGTGAAAATTTCACCCCCATTATATTTTTTCTAGTGGTTTTTTCAAAACCCTTCTCCTGATGTTGCATTTCAAAATATTAAATATAGAAAAATCTATCCCCAATATCATGTTTAAATTTTGAGGATGCAATTTAATTATAGTGGGTAGAATGAAACACCCCAAAATTCTAAAGTAAGAACCTTGTAGTCAATAGTGTGTATGAAGCACGACAACAATCATGTAAGGGAATATAATATCTAGATAATTTATAATATATTTTCTATTTAAAATAGATTCTATATATTTCAATTTGTGCAACACTAAGTTAGCATGTGTTACATGCATGAGTGAGTTTTAAAAAACAACAATATATTATTAAAATATTATTATTTAATATAATATGATATAACCTAGCTGTCATGTTAGAATTTATGAATAATATTAACTAAATTATGAATATTTATGGTTTATATAAATATAAAATTAATACATTCGTTACCAATTAATGAGAAACGAAAATATGGACCAATTGAAAATAAAAATAAGTATTTTTATATTTATGCTTCCAAAGAAGTTTTGTCATAATAAAAATAACTAATTAAAATTAGTTAATTATTTTAATTTAATTTATATTTTATATATTAAATCAAAAGTTTTTTATATTCATCAATTAGGTTTGATAGGAATAAGATAAGAACAAACTCTATTTTACAAATAAAAACCAATATCTTTATAAAGACAATTTTAGTGCCTTTTAATGGAGAAACCATTTTAAATATTAATTTTGACTCTTTAATTGATTTAATATGTAAAAATAAACTTCATATTTGAAATCTAAACATAATAATTATGTTGGGGTGAATTTTTGATGTTTTTTGAAACATTTCATTTTTTTAATAAATTGTTAAAATTCTGAATTTTAGTTCAAAACTTAATTTTCATCTAATTTATTTATAACGTTAAATAATAATTTTAATTATTTTTAATGTTTAATTAGATAATATTTTTATAAATTAATATAATCTATTTCACAGGAGTAAATTTCAATTTTCTATTTATTATAAAAACATATAATTCTTTTAGTTGTTTTCACTTTAAAAACCCGCATTTCCATCCCGCCTGTGAGATTAAATTTAAATAAACTTCTTACACTAAAATGATAGGAATTTGGAAAAATTAATTCCATATTTAGAATAAAAAAAAGTTATAATTTATAATAAGTCCAACTTTGTTTTTAAAAAAAATATTATGGAAGTGATTAAAATTAAAACAATTATTAAGGCAAAATTAAACCTAATAAAGGACTAAACTATTAACTTAGGGGCCAAAATGACCTATCCAATTTTCAAACACCCATTGGAAGTAAAAAATTCGTCCATTAACCTTAAATTATTTATTTTTTTTGGTTTAGAAGACTTTTTTAGGTAAAAATATGGGTACTCCTAACTTCTTTTAAAAAAATACCAAGTGAGTCCTTTCCCCCCCTTATAAATGGCCTCCACCTCTCCCCTTCCTAAAACCTATAAAACAACTTATGATAATCCAATATGTTCCCATATAGCTTCCCAAAACCCCTAAAATAGATTTGGAAGCCTCCTTTGTGCAGAAATCCATCCAAGGATGCATTTTAGTATGAACTAAAAGAAGTTACCTGATTTAGAGGTATTGTCTTCTATCAAGCACTCTAGTTTAATTTCCATTATATATCCCCTAAAATATATGTATTCAAAGTTATATAACAAAAAAATTATCCTCAATATACTATGATGTTTTTATGTAATGTGTTAAACCTAAACTTACACAAACCTTCATCTAATGGGTAACGAACATACTCTTTATGTGTACGACGAACTATTGCCTCACAAAACGATGATTGTTCATTTTTCCTTTAACACCTATCATAGTAGAAATTATGATTTTAAATATGTTTATATATGATTTATATGATATTTATTATATATTTATCCTTATTTAATTATTTTATAACACATAAATTTAATAGTTTCCATTTTTTGTTAATATGATAACATCTTTTGAAGAAGTGTGGACTATCGTCCCCTCAAATCGATGTGATTCGTTAACACGATACATGGAATGTATAAAAGATAATTATAATTAAACATATGAGACATACAAAACATCTATATGATATTAATTAAATAATTAAATTTCTATATATATATATATATATATATATATCATTTTCATTATTACCCTTTCACACATGTAAAAAAGTGATAATGTCGTTCGTAGACATGTTGACTATCTCCTCCTCAACATGATGTGATTCCTTTTACATCACTATAATTTTATATATAAACATGTATGATTAAATAATATGGTATTTATAATATAATTTTATTTCTATCAATATATAATGTTACTTACCTTCTTTCCATAATGATCATCGAAAAATGAGAACATTACTCATGTGCAGGAAACCACTCTTGAAATTCCTATGCAGGTGGCAGCAGAAATTAATGGCTATTTCTTTATGGATGCGGATACACTGATTTGGGTTCACTCAAAAACCGGGCAGTTTAACACCAAGGATTTTTACCGGTCAGCCTGTCTGGGTTCCTCTGCTGTGCCGGCATGGCTGCTGCGCTTCAAAGAGAGATTTATCCAGCCGGCCAGGTTCCTCTTGATATGGAGATTGTGGAGAAAGAGGATGCCAACGACGGACCTGCTCAAGCGGGTTGGCTTTCAAATGGCATCGATGTGTTCCATCTGTCGGGCGGAGGAGGACTCGATGCAACATGTGTTTGTGGAGTGTAGGCGCGCCAAACAGCTTTGGGTGTACATTGAATATCTGTTCGGGATTGTGGTTGATATGGGCAGGCCGATTCTGGACCTGCTGGATGGGTTGGTGCAGGTTACATGTAGTGATCAAATAAAAAATCTGCTCTTAGTGGCAGCGGCGGCCATACTTGCAAACTGTTGGGGCGCACAGAATTGCATGCTGTTTGAGGGTGGTCATTCCACGATACAGCAGGGGATGATGGCCATCCATAGGGAGGTGCATGTGGCCTCCGTGGTCCAGGAGGGCGCCATGTATAACACAATAGATGATCTCAAAACTTTAAGAAAGCTTGGTGTTTCGGGTCGATCGCGCAAGCCCCGTATGTTGAAACATATTCGATGGATCCCACCCATTACATCTTGCATCAAGGTGAACGTTGATGGGGCTGCATTGGGCACACCGGGTATGTCGGGATGTGGGGGAGTGTTCCGGACCTGCCGAGGGTTTGTCAAAGGGTGCTTCCGCCATGCCATTGGAATTGGCACTGCTTTTGAAGCTGAACTCTGGGCCATTATATATGCTGTCAGGTATGCTGTCCGGTTTAATTGGAGAAACATATGGATGGAATCTGATTCCCAGTCTGCGGTTGATGCATTGAAGTCCAAGACACGCAATGTTCCTTGGTGCATGCTGCCGCAATGGGCTGATTGTCTGAATGCTGTATCACAAATGCATCTGGAGGTCTCTCACGTCTATCGGGAGGCCAACCAGGTGGCAGATGATCTGGCAAAGCGGACACTCACTGAGTCTGGTGGAGCGTGGTCCTTCACGGCACCTGATTTTTGTGCCCCACTTGTGATGGCTGATAGCTGCGGGGTGATGTACACTCAATTTTGTAATAACCCCTTGTACGCCTAATTCTTCTACTTTTATTTTATTTTTCTTAGGGCCGGCTTCCACCGGTTCCTGACTTTTCTGGTAAGTGAAATAAAAGTAATGATAAATATGAAAAATGTTATAAAGAAAGTAGATAATTAATATTTGTTTATTATTCAAAAATTTAAAGGATTTTCACCAGAAAGGAAACTCAAGGGAAATTATTTTAGTCTCAATTTACATTCCATTGAGACTTAATTGTTGTTATACACCTAGTTTCTTTTATATGATGTAAATACTAACTTTGACATGTTATATCATTAATAAAATTATTATTATGATATTATAAGTTTATTTTAATATTATTCCTTCATTATTATTATTATTTAAAATGTTTCAAAGTGGTATGTGGTTCTTTGGAATGTTTAAACATTATTTTCCTCAATAATAATTTTAATGATATTTCAATGGTATTTTCATTTGACAAAATTATATGACCATTGTTCAATAAAACCTTTAATTTTATCTCATATATTTATTCATGATCATTTTAATGTATTAGTACCATTTTATACTCTTTGGTACTCAAAATGATTTAGAAAATGTTCAGAAAACCCAACATTGTTTCTCTCTTTAGTCGGAGAACCTGTTTTTTATAAAAACCATATTTTCTTAAAATGTTTTAGGAAATGTTTTGAAAATGATTTGTTAAAAAGAATTTACCAATTTTTTCTTTCACTAAGGTTTTCAAAGAAATATTATTTTCACTTTCCGAACAAGGAATTTTAATAACCTTTGACCGTGAAAAGGAATGTTCTTTTTACCTCGCATGGATTTTATGGATTTACCACCATCATTTCCATGACACTTAATTTTCATGTTTTAAAAAGAAAATTTTTAAAGAAAATACTTCCAAAAGTGATTTTCAAAGAAAATGTTTTTGGAATGGTTTTTCATAATAAAATGATATTTTTCTCAAGAATTTTTTAAAAGATCATTTTATAATATTTATACTCATAAACAAAAAAATACTTAATTTTTACTCCATGTCAGATTTGTTGAGTTGATACCATCATTATTTTTCATCTGGATGGGTTTTATTGATTTTCCAAGGATAATATTAAAATTTTATTCTTTTAATTATTTATTTATCCCTTTAAAATATTCAATCTCATATGATCATTGAACAATAAATTTCCCCAAATATTAAATTTCATTTATCATGGATATTTTTATTTTCTAAACCATATAACATTTTACATACGATGTATACTTTGATATTTATTCAATTATTTGGGAAAATATTGATAATTTTGTATCGTTTACTCAATATGGATATTTGATAAGGAATATTATTTACTTTTAATATTTGATATGAAGAATGTTTTGGACTAGTAATGATAGGTGGATCCTAGACTTTATATAGCTCCTTGATTCATAGATAGGTTCTCATCAGACAAACTAGTTTTTCAAATTAAACAAGTTTCTATTTTTGGTTCTAAATTGTCTTGTGAAAGGTATTTATTTTAGAGGTTTTCATGCACCTTAGACATGATGTCCATTAAGAAAGCACTGCCTTCATATTAGTTTTAGTTATTATTCATCCATGATATTTCCCATAAATATGTCAATGGATTAATTTAATTTTCATTTCAATTATTAAATGTCCTATGTTTTAGTTTCTTACCTTACCATATTTATTTTTCCTTATATAGTTATTTGAATGGAATGTGTTTTTAGTTATTACATTTCCATATTGTTTATGAACTTCCTTCTAAGTTTATTGATTATATGGCATGAGAGTTCAGTTATTTACCATGTCATAATTATTATTCTTATTGATTCATTATTGATTCAGATATATTTTTCCCATAATTATCACTTTATCTCAAACATATTAGGTTTCTTTACCTAGGAATCCAAGAATAATAATATGATATATATGTAGGGATTTACTAGATGGATTTGAGTTATTCTTGAAGTTATTTATTTAGAAAGAAGAAAAAAATTATTTTGTAATTAGTGTATTATTTTGTAATAAAATTATCATGTATGTTTATGGTTACCAAGAATACCAAACTCTTGTTATTTTGTGATTTTATTCCTTGTAATCATGACAATGTAATTAGTAGCAGACACTGGCTCTGGGCTATTTGCGGTCGAGGCGCTACAGACACATATCATATTCACCACCTATTTCTTTTGTGTGGTGTATATAATAATCATTAATGTGTATTATGATTATTCAAATAATAAATATTTGGGTTTAAATATCCATTTTATTATCTCTATTTCATGGGGTTTACTGTTCAAAATTTATCAAATCGGTAAGGGATTTTTGCCTCAATTAGCCTTCTTTGAGATATACATTATGTTATGCACGTATATTTTTTCACGAGGTGTATATACAACCCCTTTGACTGGTAATATAATGAATCCATTCATCCTAATGATATTTTATGCTTAATATTATGTTATTCATTCAATGTTATTATGATTCAAGGTTACCAAAGTTGCAAGATTTTTATGTTAAAATCTCACCGTTTATCAAGATTGTTTATGATTAAGTCTCTAATGTTGAAATCTCATGATGTACCTCTAAATAATTATCATTATTGTTCTTATTATATTCTTATTAATGATACATTCAATTAATGGTACCATTTTTAAACTATTTTGTTCTTAAAATAATTAATAAAATGTTTTTAAGAAAATATGAATTTATTTCTCTCTTCAGTCACAAATCTATTTTATTTACAAACTATGATTGATAAAAATGTTTTTATAGATTTTTTTAAATGATATTTTATTATCATTTTTAATGAAAATAATTTTGAAAATTTTATGTTTTAAAAAGTGGTTTAAATGATTTTCAAAGTATTATTTATAACTTTTCAAGCTTATTTTCAAAGGAAATAATTTTGAAAATGTTTTATGCTTTAAAGAATTATTTTCAAAGATAAAATGATATTTTTATCAAGAAATGGTTTAAATGATATATCAAAATCATATCCCATATAATATTTCATCCATTTATGTTACCTATTCCCTATTGGGAAAATGATCCAAGGATAGCATTCTTATTCTTTCTCTGAATGGTTTATGTTTCTGATGACAAGTTTCTTATTGGAAATGATTCTCTTTAACAAGTTATGAAATGATGTAATGATTTTTAGACCCAATTATTTTTATTGAAGCCATTGTTTTTATTACATATTAATTCATGATTTATTACAAAAGAGTAAAAATAATACAACCTAGAAGATTGATAATTCTAGTGTCTTTGGTAAATTAGGTATATTACAAGAAAACTTAAAATAGGGGGTACATTGACAAATTTGGAAAATTACTTAACATGATCATATAATTCCATTGTTCTTAAAAATGTTTTGCATAACCTGGGGACATACATAAGAATTTTGTGAGTGAAAAATCGCAGTAAGTGAATAAACATGGCATAACATCAAAAATGTTTTACATGTTAAAAAATAGTGATATTCATGAGACCTAAAAGGGGTGATAATCATAAACATGAACAATGAGGCATGGTATAACATGATAACATAAAGACAATATGATAATTTGGAACCAACGTAAAACATGACGTCATAAGAATTATTGAAGGTTAAACACCAAGAAAAAATAACATAATGTTCTTTGGATAATATACTATGCACTATACATGGAATCTCATGAGACTAAAACATTACCAAGTGCATGCGAGTGCTATTTGGACACACCAATCATAATACTATCATGTACATGCATAAGTGTTCCACATAGATCATAAAAATAAGAACATATTTCATAAAATTTACTCCCATGATAATGGACTGTGGATTACATACACGTAATTACCCTATCAAATAAGTATAAATTTATAAAGTCGAACACCATTAATAGTAAATGGATAAGGGTATTCATGACGTAATTGTTTGGCATGAAAAATCACAGTGAAATTTCGACAGAAACTGGGGCACATAAATGTTCATGGGAGATATTAATTAGAGTTAAATGGGTATATCATCATTTATAAACCATAAGGGAAGTAATGGGAAATGAAAGAACATATCCCAATAGAAGGAATTGGAGATAAAATTTATAATATAAACAAGATTCTTGAATAAATAGGATAAGGAGAGGATCCCTTTCCTTGAGAGGGTGACTCCAAAAGTTTGGGAGAAATTCATGAGAGATTGGGAGAATCTTGGGAGGAATATAGAGAGGGTAGGGATGATTAAGGATTTGATCCAAGATTTTTGATTGAATATGAATTGGATCATGTGTTGGTTTATATAGGAAAATAGAGGGGACTTCTTTATTATTTTATAAACTTAGGTTTTGAACTCTATATAATGAAGTAATCACAACCACAAACCTTCCTATGGTTTTTGACCATGGATTCTGTAAAATTGGAGTGGTTTTCATTATTTTATATGGCTAAGGGACAGAATTATTAAAATACTACCCTTGGTGATGTGGAAGTGAGTCATGTTCTTAATGAAATTATTTTAAAACCTTAAAATATATTTTAGGTTTTTGAGGATTCATAAAGGCTTTATAAAATTAATAAAATATCCTGAAAATCAATAAAGGTAAAAAATAGTTTTGGTCATGAATAATATTTATATCATTTATTAAAATATTTTTGGGTCATAATGTTTTCATAATACACACAATATATTTATACCATATTTAATTTTTACTCAAATTATAATGTCATAAAAAAATATAAAAAATTCACAATTGGATAATTTCAAATTTCTGATTCAATAAATAATATTTATTTTTTAAAAATAATTTTATAAATATGTTAATTTTTACTTTTAAAATAAGAGTCAACATTTATTAAGAAATGTTGGTTTTTTTTGACAATAACAGTTTTTGAACCCTTATTGAAATTATTTTTGAGTTTTTAAAATTATATTATCAACTATAATTTAAAAAATTATTTAATAATAATATTTTATTAAAATAATAATTATTTAATAATTCATTAATTTATTAAAAGGAATGTCTTAATTTAAATTACATGTTACACAAAAAATATAATTTGTGTTTTATCAAATCAAAATCAAAATCATTTATAAAGTAATAATAACAAGAAGTAAATATAAATGTTATTATATTTAAAATACAATATACACATTTATATTATTAGGGTCTTAATACATTGGTTTTTATTACACCAATAAATGACCAGAGTGTAAGGTGTGTGATGGTGAGACTTTCATGGGGTGGTTCGGCGTATAAGGTTTGAGCCATGATCTTGATGAGCTTGAACATCTTCGATAAATGGTGTCACTCATTCATTAGTTTTTGGATCTTATATTGGGATTGGTCTAGGTAAAATTTCATTGATTCTATCTCCCTCAAAAGATCTGAAAAATGAGATTCATAGGGTATGATCCCAATGGATGAGGCCACCAATTCATTTTTATATGTCAACTGGATTTATCAAAACCCTATATTTATACCAATCATATGATCACTGTTCTATAGATATATTACAAATGGTTATTATGATTAAAAGTCTTTTAAATCTGATAGTATATAATAAAACCAAGTAAGTGAATGTTTTTTCTATAACCATAATATATAATAAGAAATCAAATAACCAAGGGACTTTTTTTATAAAGGTTCAGGTCATTAAAATCTTCCCGCCTTGAGATATTTTCCCAAAAAAATTTCATTTCACACATTAAAACAAATGAGGTTAATTCTATTTTGTCACTTCCTAATGTTCCCATGTCACCTCTTAAAATTTTTGTTTTCTTCATATCACTTTCAGCAGCTGCATTGTATTATTTTGAAGAACATTGCCTCTATGGTTTTATATCTTCAGTGATTGCTCCTTATATGCAAGATCATTCTCTAATAGTACCACCTATGGATTTATTATATGTGAGGGGTATGGTATTTAATTCTTTATGAGGGGTATATAGAACACATCATGCACTTGATATAGGATTTTTGGTAGTTCTAGTTGATATGACACTACTCCGATACAATCAAGGATCTCAACGGGACTGAAATATATTGGACTAAGATTTCCCTTTTTTTTCAAATATTATTAATTTATTTTATTGAGATATGTAGAGGAATAACTTATCTCTAACCTCAAGATCTAGGTCTCGTCAATGATTGTCAGCATATCTCTTCTATTCACTCTGAGCAGACTTGATGTTGTTTTTAAGGGTATTAACCTTTTCAACTATTTCTTAATCCATTTCTGGACCTAGTAGTTTGCATTCCCAAACATCATCCCATCATGATGGTTTTTTTTACCTCTTCCCATAAAGTTCATCATAAAGAGCCATTTGGAATCTTTATT
Organism: Viscum album; assembly: GCA_963277665.1. Lineage (NCBI taxonomy): Eukaryota > Viridiplantae > Streptophyta > Magnoliopsida > Santalales > Viscaceae > Viscum > Viscum album. The sequence goes on along the minus strand of OY728142.1, from coordinate 507,240,538 downwards.
ATAAAATATTATTATATTAAAACTTAATCAGAGGAAGATATTTATCCCATATTAATTGGATGTCAACTGAGAATGCTCTCAATATGTTCTAATGTGTTTGGATAGTCTACTCATATTGGACATCAGTTTGAGAGAGATAAGCCATGATGAAGTTCAACTTAATATTTTGAGCATCTTGGAGACTCTTCCAGAACATGGAGGTAAATCTTGGATCTCAATTAGATATAATAAATAGTGGTATTCCATACATCCTCACCATATATTTAATGTATATCCTTTCAAGTTGATCATTTTAGAATTCCTCTTAGATTACAATGAAGTGAGTAGGCTTTGTAAGATGATCCACCGAAACCCATATTGCATTATTTCCCCTATATGCCTTCTAAAGACTAGTAGAGAGGTCCATGTTTATGTTTTCCAATTTCCATATAGGTATGGTTAATAGTTTCATCACCCCCTTGAATTTTTTCCTTTCATCCTTAACTTTCTAACATTCAATACACCTTGATGTATATTCTACGATATCCTTCTTTATATTTTCCCACAAATAGTTATTTAAAATATCTCAATATAACTTTGTGTTACCTGGATGGATGAAGAATGTTTAGATATGTGTATCATACAATATCTCTTTCTTTAACATAGGATGTTATGGTACACATAGTCATGACCCAAATCTTGCAACTACTTATTTATTAACCTTGAACTCCAAAGATTTCCCTTTTCTTATAGATTCCACTTTCTTCTAAGTTTCCACATCAGCTCTTTGAGAATCATTTATATTCTCTATAAGAGATGGTTGATTAATCATTTGTGAAAGGATTTATGATGTTCCTTCCTTTATTATTTCCATGTTCATCCTTTTCAAGTATAAGAATATCGAAACCTTTTCAATTATCATCCATGATAAAATTGTTAGATCCTTTCTATGTATAACATCTGCCACTTTATTTGATTTTCTAAGATGATAGTAGATTGATAAGTAAAAGTTTGTAATCATATATAACAATATTCATTGGTGCATATATAGCTCTTTCTATGAGAAATATACACTTGAGGCTCTTATGATCATTATATATTTTACACTTCCACCCAAACAGAAAATGCTGCCACATTTTCAACATAAAGATCACTATAATTAACTCTATATCATGAATTGGTATATTATATTCATAAACTTTAAATTTCCTTGTGGAATAGGCTGTCACATTGTTATTTTACATTAACACACAACCCAAGCCCTTCTTTAAAGCATTGTCGTATACAATAAAAAGTTCCCCTCTTGTGGGTAGCATAAGAACAGGTGCAACAATAAGCCTATTTTTAATCCATTAATCTCTATTCACATTCATCATTCGAAAAAAAATTGAATCCCTTCTCATTTATTATGGTTATATGGTTTGAAAATCATGATAAATTTATCACAAATCTATGATAGTACCCATCTAATATAAGGAAACTATGGATTTCTTCCACATATGCTGGTCTCATTCATCCTTAAATTGATTCTCTCTTTGAAGGGTCCACATATATAACATTTTTTATGATGATATACACTAATAATGAGACTTCATTCAACTAGAATTTACCTGTTATGTAGATTTCATAATGCTTACCCTTTCGTAAGGTATTTAGAACAGTGGTAAAATTCTCTTCATGCTTCTCATTGCTTATGGAGTATATTATAATATCTTTTATAAAGACTAGCATAAATTATTCAAGGTAATAAATAAATACTATATTAATCAAGTCCATGAAAATTTCTGGAGAATTAGTGAGTCAGAAAGGAATTACTATGAACTCATTGAGCCCATACCTTGTACAGAACAATGTCTTGGGGATATACTACTTCTTTACTATTACTTGATAATACCCTGATCAAAGATACAACATAGAGAAGTATTGGGATCCACATAGATAATCAAATAAGTCATTAGTCTATGGAACATGATACTTTTTTTTATCATTACCATGTTGAGCTCATGAAAATCAATAAAAAGGTGCATTGAACCATCTTTCTTCTTAACATAGAGGACTGGTTCACCCCAGGTTGAAACACTTTGGTGTATGAACCCTTCATCTAGATTTTCTTATAGTTTCTTCTTCATCTCATCAAGTTACAAAAAAACCATTCTATATGGATTATTATATTATGGAAATTCCCTAGTATAAGATCAATTGTAAATTCAACATCTCATCTAGTAGGAAGACTAAAATATTCTTCAAGAAACACATTAGCTTAGTCCTTCACAATGGGAAAGCCTCCAAGTATGGTTTATCATTTGAATAAATCATCTGATATTGATATGATTTCTCATATTGTAATAATATCCATTCTTGATATGTTTATTGTAAAGAAGATTCATCCTCATCCTTGCAATTTTATAAAATCGGGGGTCGATTCGCAATACAAAAAGGGATTTCCTTCTCGTATAAATTTTAGATGGTTCTATATAGGGAAATCTAATCTATCGCTAGAATTATATCTAATTCCACAAAATTAAGTATCAAAATGTTTGATTAAAAGTTCAATCCAAAAATTTTGATAGGGGAGGAGTTATATACTTGGGGAGCAATAATTTCCCCATTTGCTGATTTCACCTACAGTTCTACTTCCATGTTTTTTTGGTGATATATGAATAGTTATTCTAAACTTCATTGATATGAAAAAATGTGTAAAACCAAAATAAAAAAGTGAATTTACTATTCTTGAATTATAACTATAATACCTTTCACCACTTTATTTTTAGGATCTACCTTAGTGGTTTTGATGAAATACACTCTCCCTTTCTACTTTAGAGGTTTTTGGTGTTGATTGTCTCCAACAATGCTTGTCTTGGGAAAGGGGTTCACATTGTTTCATTATTCCTTCCAACTGAAACACTGGAAAATAGGCTGAGCTAGGAAGGAGAATTTATTTCTTCTATTATAGTAATGGGTTCCTTCTATTGAAAATCTCTAGTTATGTTCCCCTCATTTACACACCTAAATTATTTCCACATCCCCCTAAGGTGATTTCCAGGGTGTTTCTTTCCACACTTTTGAAAAGTGGGATGTTAAAATTTCTTACCGCCATGAGATATTTCCATCACATCCCAAGAATTAAAATCCATTTTCGTCTTCTTATCCCTATTATACCCTTGATATTTTTTGATCCCCATTTCATTTTTGAGGGCACACCAAACAACTTCCTCATAGCTATTAAAGTCTTGTACCACTAGATATTTTCATAAAGAAGGTTTTATCCCACTAAATACGTGGCCAAATTTTCATTTGGAGATAAAAAAAGTCAAAGGTAAATTGTAAAATTAATTTAATGTTTCCCTTATACGACCCGAGGGATTCATCAACTTTTTTCTTGATGGAAAGGAAATCACATTCCATTTTTTAGAAAGTGAGAAGAAAATATTTTTCAAAAAACTTTTTCTGGAATTCCTTCCACCTCGTCACATTGATCTCTTACTTAGGATTTTTATTCTTGATCAATTTCCACCACTGATAAACTTCTCCCTCCATATGATAAATATCTAGTTTAACCTTATCTTTATCTAAACATTAAAGGATGGAGAATATATTCTCTATTTATTTAATCCATTGTTCCATAATTAATGGATTTAATTATCCATTGAAATTTGTCAGTATTTTCCACATAAAGGTCTCAATTAAAACTTTTTATTTCTTAGGAGGATTTGGAAATTCCCCTTAATTTAGGTTTCTATTCATAACTTGAGTCAACTTAGAGAGTATCATCACAATTTTTTTAATTTTTCCTCCCATTGGGTTTTTCATCTTGTTGGGGAAGTCATCACATTGCCCTTCACATTGGTTTTTTACTCAGATACTCTAATTTATATCCATTGTTTAGAATAAATGGAAAGTGAGAGATGATTATTTTTAAACTATTAAATGCATAAATGGGAATCCAATAACATTAATGTAATAACTTATAAATGACATTTATTCCTTAACTTATGAATTTATAGGTTTCAATCTTTGTTATAAAAAATATATTTCCTAAAATAAACTCTTATGATAAATTTTATTCCTTTAATAATGGTTTATAAGGAGATTGTGAATTTATGAAATCATATCCCTGAGGAGTGTCAAACTAGGTGTGTAGCAAGGGTTATTGTCACACACTTCTTCTCAATTGAGTCTAGCTCAATGAGATGTTTTTAGGTTCTTCCCCTAGGTACTTCTGTGCCCGAGACACATCCACTTATAGTATCCCAACATGGATGTATTTTATAGGATACCAATTAATATATACTTTAATAAAAGTTAGATATGTATTAGTATGTTTAGTCTTATTCCTAAGGCTTTCACTAGGGTTTTCTAATCCTAATCTCAAAAATAAATAAACTTTCCTTCGATACCAACTATGGTAACCCTTGTTTTTATTAAACATTAATTATTAATTTATTACATAAGATTACACATAATAAAACAGTGAATATTGATAATTCTAGTGTCTTTGGGTAATTAGGTACATTACATAATAACTTAAAACAATGGGTACATCGATATATTTGAAAACTTCCTTAACATGCTCATATTATTCCATCGTTCTAAAAAATCAATGGGATAACATGAAGACATAAATAATAATGGAGTGATCTAGAAATCCTAAAAATGTAATAAAAATGGAATAACATGAATAAAATATTACATATTAGAAAATAATCATATCAATGAGACATAAAATGGGTGATAATGATAAACTTGAACAATGGGGTATGATATAAAAAAATAACATAAAAGAAACATGAGATTGTGACAATAAATTAAAACGTGAAATCATAATCATAATTCAAGGCTAAAAACAAAGAAACAAATCATTATGTGATTAGGTTATACCACACACCATACATGGAATATCATGAGACTAAAACATTACCTGATGCATTGGTGTGATATCTAGGTGCACCCATCACAATCATATCATGTACATGCATAAGTGTTCCACATAAATCATATATATAAGAACATATTTCATAAAATTTAATCTCAAAATAATGTATCATGTATTAAATACATTTAATTCCCCAATAAAATAATTATTAGTGAATAAAGGTGAACACCATTGATATAAAATGGGTACTCGTATTCACTACACAATTGTTTGTTATGGAAAATCGCAGTGAAATTTTGGCAACATAATGGGGGAACATAAATGTTCATGTGAGGGATTAGTGAGATTTAAAGGGTTATCTCATAATTTATAAACCATAAGGTATGTAAGAGAGATATTTATGAACATATACCAACAAATGGAATTGTAGATAAAAGGCATAATATAATGATAATGCTTGGATAAAGAAGAAAAGGATATGATCCCTTACCATGAGAGGGTGACTAGAAAATATTGGGAGGAGCTTCGTGAGAGCTTAGGGGAACCTTGTGATAAATATAGGGAAGTGAGGTAAAATTAAGGACATTCTACAATGTTTTTGAGTGAATAGTAATTGGATATTGTATGGTTTTATATAAGAAAAGTGAGGGGAGTTCTTTATTATATCTCAAAATTAGGTTTTGGAATCTATATAAAAAGTAATCAAAACCCCAATCCTTCCCTTGGGTTTTCCCATGGTTTTAGAAAAAGGGTAATGGTTTTAATTATTCTATAAGTAAAACGTCCAAAATTATTAAAATATTACCCTTAGTGATGTGAAAGTGAGTCATTTTATAAATAAATGTTTTTAAAACCTTAAAATATATTATAGGGATTAGAGGATTCATAAAGGCTTTATAAAAGTAATAAAATAACCTCAAAATCGAATTATTTTAAATTAGAAACATTTTTTGTCTGTGGATATTCTTTATATCATTTATTACACCATTTTTGGGTCATTGTGATGTTATAATACACACAGTATGTTTACATAAGACTTAATATTTACCAGAAAATTCATCTGCCTCAGAAAATTATGAAAAATTCACTGATGGATAATTTTGATGTTATGACAAAAAAATAGTTATTTTATAAAAAAAAATTCTAAATATTTTATTTTTAACTTTTAACATAAAAATAAACATTTATTAAGAAATGATGAGTTTTTCTTGAGAATAATAGTTTTAGAAACCTTATAAAAATCAATTTTGACTTTATAAAACTATGTTGTAAACTATACTTAATAAATATTATTTTTTGAAAAATTATTTATTTCAAAAATTCATTAATTTATCAAAAATAATTTCTGAATTAAAATTACATATTATCAAAATATATAATTTTTTTTATTGAATCAAAATAAAAATCATTTATAATGTAAAAAAATAAGAAGTAAATATAATTGTTATTCTATTGAAAATAAAATATAAAAATTTATATTATTATGGTATTGATACATATCCTTGACTTTCATGCAGTGGTTCAGTGTACATGGTCTGGGATGCGATCTTGATGAGCATGAAATTCTCCCAAAAGAAATTTCTCTAATACTTTAGTTATTGAATATCATCTTGGAATTTATCAAGGGAAAATACTAGTTATTCTATCTCCCTCAGAGTATCTAGTAAATGGGCTTTATAGGGTACAATCCTACTGGTTGAGGCTATCTCTTCCTTTGTCTGTGTCAAATGGATTTTTCCAAACCTTATAATTTTACTAATCATATTATCATTGTTCAATGGATATATTATCAATGGTTATGATGCTTAATGGTATTTTAAATTCAATTGGATATAATAAAACCAAGGAATTTCATGTGTTTTCTATAACTAGAATGCATAATAATACATTAAATCACAAATGGACTTTTATTTATAAATTTTCAAGTCATTACACTTTTCAAGATTTATTATATGATTAAATGATTATGAAATTGTTCTATTTTTCATAGTTTATTATATGATTAAATTTTTATGATACCCATTTCATTTCATGGGTTATGATATGATTAATGTTTATGATATTTTGGCACACATATGTATGATTTCATTATGCAATGGGTGGGACCTATATCTACCTTAAATTAATTTGGTAAATATTTGTATATCAAATGAGATAAAAATGGGAGGTATGAGGAGTGAACTCGGTATATTAAGGTAAGGATAGACTGGAGAGTGAACTCAGCATAGTAAGATTTGGCTATAATGGGGAGTGAAATCAATTTAGTAAAGGACTCCGTCTACTATGATGGCCTTGGAAAAACTCCTTGACCAATATGGAAATGATTTTCAATTGTTATGTGTATACCAAAAATCTTTGTCTTATGCCAATGTTATTCTCTTATGGAACATGTTCTTTGATTATCTTGTGATTAATTTCTTACAAACTACCAATATTTATGTCATGGATCATGATTATGATCTTTGATATGTAGGGTATTGTTTTTAATTTTTATGATCATGTTTGCAAACCCTTATTTTCATATTATGCTTATGTAACTCATTTATCTACCCTTACTCATCATCTTAGATCACCATTTCGTATGTTTCCTTTCCCTAGGTTATGATGAAAGCTTTTAAGTAGGATTACTAAAGGGGAGGATATTTATGGGATATGTTGAATATCTTTCAGTAAGTTAGAATATTATGTTTTCAAGTTTCAAAGGCACTAATCTATTATATTCCTTGGGTGTGTGTTTGTGTAATTTAAATAATATCCATATAAAATGATTTAATATCCATGTATTAAAATTATAGTTCATTATAAAAATGGGTTTTTAGGTACTTAATTACTTTTATAGATGAAATTAGTCATTTTGGATATGTGTTTCTAATGAAACACAAGTTTGAAACTGTTTAAAATTTCAAAGAGTTTAAGAATGATGTATAAAATCAACTGAGGAAAAGTATTATGTTCATCCAATGAGATCAAGGTGGTGAATATTTGAGTCAGGAATTCATAGATCATATGAGATATTGTGGAATTTTTTTAAAAATAAATCCTCCTAAAACACCATAAGAGAATGGTGAATCTGAAAGGAGGAGTCCTACCTTGATATAAATGATTTGACCAATGGAGAGTCTATGTTACCTTCCTATTTTATTTTGGGGTTATGCTCTGGATACTATTTTATTCTTACTAAATCACATTCCATCTAAAATAATCATAAAGACACTATATGAGATATGGTATGGTAAACATCCCTATTTGTATTATATAAATATTTTATGATGGGAAGCATTCATAGAGAGATTGGATTATGATAATATATACTCTAAATATGATAAATGTTTATTTTTTGGTCATTCCAAATAAACTAGGGGATATTAATTTTATAAGAATATTGAATAGAAAGTGTTTGGGGACCTATGGGGCGTTTATATTGATAAGGAACACATGAGTTGAGGTGTCAATGGGAGTAATTTTGAACATTGATAAGTTCAATACCAAATAATAGGAAGTGTTCTGGAGATGGAGGTTGAGCTAGTTACACAAAGAGTGTAGAATAAGAATATACTCAAGTTACATAAGAACCTCAAATGTTTGGTAAGATTCATAAAAAACATAAGATACATAATTTATCAAGGAAATAATGATAATGTTACATTAATAAGAGGTAAAACTAATTCTTAATGATAATTCATTGAGAGATACAATTATGGGAAATGGTTAAAAGGCATTGAATCTAAGATGGACTCAATGTACACTAATTTTTTTAAAACTTAGTGGCTGAATCGGAAGGGGTGATAACCATAGGGTGTAAGTGGGGTTTCTATAATAAAACATACATGGATGGTAGAGTGTCTACCTATAAAGTATTCATAGTGGTAAAGGGTTAAAAATAAGTTTATCGTATTAACTATGAAGAGCCCTTTTCACCTGTTGTGATGATAAATCACATTCATATTTTTCTAGCCATATTATCTCAGTATGATTATAAGATATATCATATGGATTTAAAGACTATATTCCTTAATAAGGATTTATAATAAGATTTTTATATGATATAAACTATTGATTTTGAAGTTTCAAATAATAATTCCACGATTTCAAAGTTGCAACAGTCTATTTGTAGACTAAAAAAAGCTTCTCAGAGTTGGAATATCTGGTTTGATGATGAAATTAACGAGTTTGGATTCATAAATAATGAAAATTATTTTTTTGTATACAAGAGTTTTAGTGGGAGTATAATAGAATTTATGATACTATAAGTAGATGATATACTATTAATCATAAATGATTTCCCAGCAATTAATTCAATGAAAAGTTTGTGGGTAAATGTTTCTCAATGAAATACATGGGTGAAATAACTTATGTACTCAGTATGAGGATCTATAAAGATAGATCTAATAAGTTTCTTAGATTGAGTATGAAAACATATATTGGTAGATTGATAAACCATTTTAACATAAATAAAACTAAGAAGGGGTTATTACTAGTGTTTCATCGAAACAATTGTAAGAATATTTAGGATCCTTCTATATATTTAAAAAGTATGGATTGAATTCCTTATGTGACTTCCACAAGATCTATCTTGTATGCCAGGATGTGTACATAACCTGATGTATCATATGCTTTTATAACAACAAGTAGATAACCGTCTAATATCTATGAGAGTCGTTATATTACTGTGAAGAATATACTAATGTACTTAATAATGCTAAGTATATGTTCTTAGTCTTTAGTGGAGATGATGATATATGTGTAAAGGGTTATAAAGATGATAGTTTCCAATATATAAAAGATAATAGGAAACTTCAATATAGATTCCTGTTTTTACGAAATGGTGGATCAATTATTTATAAGATTTAAAGAAAATATACCATACTAGACTCAATAATAGAAGAAAAATGACTTTGATGTATCAGATGTTGTGAAGAAAGCTTTTTGGATCAAGAAGTTCATTTTTAAACATTGAGTGGTTTCTATAATCGAGGGAGAAATTAAGCTATATTGTGATAAAAATTGGAATATTTTTTAGGATAAGGAACCTTGTCTTCACCAAAGGACCTAACACATCCTTCAAAAATAATATGTCATATTAGATATCCTTAAAAGGTGTAATATAAAATTATTTTGGTAGATACTAAAGATAATTTAATAGATATGTTAATGAAACAATTGCCACAACAAAAAAATTAGGGTCATTTATAAGCCCATGGTGTTAAAAAACGAGAGATTGGTTATAATGGTTTTAAATGTATTATGTTATTATAATAAATAAAATATTCAATTATCACTCATTTATGCGTGGTTCAACTTAATTTTACAGGAATGATCAAATGATAATATCTCCTCAATGTATGACCTTGGGTTTACCCTAACTGATTATCATTACAATATATTACGGATTATAATGATATGATAATGTTATCTTGAATATATTCTTTAAATCATTACAAAGAGTTTTATTTTAGTTATGAATAATAGATTCATGAAGTAATAAGTAGATACTTATTACTTAGATTGATTAGCTAAACCATATATCATTTAATTCCATATAATCATCAATATAATTAGGGGTGTGTAATTATTATCAATCATTATAAGTTGAGGTTGGTGCGACAAATAACATTATAACCATCATACTTTGATATCTTACTTACACAAGTATACATGTTGACATAGCTAATACGGGGGATGGTTGGGTATGTTACTGATCATGTCCTTGGTTACAACACAACCAAGATTGGATTTTCCAATTATATTATAAGTTTAATAAATATGTACCTTCCTTGAATTAGACTAAGTTAATTCATGACCATGATTAGTTGTTTCACATATGATGTGTCAAACTACTCAGATAATTGGTATGTGTTTTACTTACCAGATAAATGAATGACATGTGATGTATTCATTGACTTGGTTAATCTTTTTTAGAGAACCAATAAATGATGAGAGTCCAATACTAGATTGATATTGTCCATGTCTCATGGTCGCTCGATGTCTAGAAAAGGGGATTATATAAGTATAAATATGATGTATATAATACATATTGTGGTGGAAATGTTCATATAAAGATATGTGTATGTTTGATAGAGATCACATCAGACCCCTTAGTATCTCTAGTAACAATGGTGCTTTTCTAGTGGCATATCTTTTCTTAAATATATGAAATAAGAATTACATAGTTGTTTTCAATGATGATAGGGACTGTAGGGTCACATAGTCAGACCCTTGAATAATAAAAATGTTTTGGATAAATTGTTTTTTATAAATAAAGATAGTATGATTAAAACCATATCAAATAGAGTTTTGGATGGATTCACAAATATTTTCAAAGTTTTTTTATAAATTAATTTTTGGCTTATAGTGAAAGTAGGAGATTATTGAATGTAAACTTAAATGTACAGGCATTAAATGCATTTAAACATTCATAAAATGAATAAAATGAATAAAATATATACAATATGATATTATATATAGTTTTCCTTTAATATATACATACGATGCATGAATATTATCTTTAATATGGTGCATGAATATTATCATTCTTATGAAACATAAATAATAATAATAATAATATATATATATATATATTATATTATTGAATATTCATGAGATTAATATTATGGATGACTTGTATTCAATGCAAGAACTCACATATATTCTCAAAAAATAGTTTCATTTTCATTCAAACTAGTGGTTGGTTCATTAATATATTTTCATTTATTAATTGAAATGAGTTCAATAACTAAATAACCAAAAGAAAAAAACCAATCAGATACATTAAGAAGTGGGTTACATAGGCTTCGTCTATAAAAGTGAATGAGTTCTCTCATGTTTGTGTGTGTGTGTGTGATGTGTTGGTGACACTGTTAAACTCTCTTCTTTCTAATCTCAATTTATCTTATTTGAGAAGGTGCTAGTACCCCCTTAGATTTTGGGTATCCTCATGAAATGTTCCTAGATACCACATCTGGTGTGTTACCATGGAGTAGAGTGATTTTTTCCATTTCTTATCATGACCCCCATCAAGCACACTCTATCTAAGGAAGGATATGAAAGTTACTATAATAGTTTATTTACAGGTAATCTATTTTTTATAATATTTACACATTGATTTATTAAATATTTATTTGCCTCTATTTTGGGTTGTTTTCCACTAAAATGATCATACAAAACCCATTATTATCTTGGAATAAATTTTATTCTTGGTGTACAAAATTTTCAGATGATGTGAATAATGATAGGTTTGGTCATTCGGGTAATGATTTTAATTCCTTTGTTCAAATTATTTTTTCACACAACACATGGAGAGGTTTTATTCACATTTATAAACTTCCCACTTATATAAGTATGAAAAACTAATCAATTTATTGATTATACTCATATCTAGAGATAATGATCATGTAAATGACATAAAATTTTACTTATAAACTTTAATAAAATAGTTGAAGCATCTTTGGAATGTTTCTTTTAACACATATGATGCTTCTTTGAATGAAATATTTCAGATTTGTGTTATGCTTATGTGGGTGATAAACGATTAGTCTACTTATGAAATTATTTCTAGATGGAGTTCAAAGGGAAAAAATATCATTCCCTATTTTTATAAATAATAGATGATCTAGAAGGCTTTTATATAATTATAGTTTCAGTTTAATCTGACATTAATGATTTTTTCCAAAGGGTCATCCATAAATGAATAATCATAAAATATTTGACTATATAATTTTAGACTAGAATCCACTTAAAATTATATCAATAATTTATGTTCTAAATGAATTTTAAGATGTAAGTTTTTAATTTTAAAAATATTAAATAAAATCTATAAAGTGAAAGAATGTTTATGTTTAATCCAATTACAAATGAAAAAAGAATAGTATCTTATTTGTTTTACCTTATTAATTAACAAAGCAGTTACATAATTATTTAAAAATAAAAGAAATTTTTTAAAATGTATTTTAGATATTTCATTAAATAATTCTAAATTATAAGGGGAAATCCAAAGATGACTTATATTCTTAGTGTGACATGGGGGATTTGGGTATCCGAACAGAACTACATCTTGTGTATATTAGTGAAAATGACTAGAAAGTTCCTTATGATTATTATATAAAAAAACCTTCAGAGAATAATAAATTTCTATAAGTATTATAACTATTAGTTTTCTTTATTTATATTCAATAAACTTATCTAAATGAATTATCATAATAGACTTGAAACTAAAATATATGAAAATCTATGATTATCATATCCTTCTTCATGAATTAATTCTAATATAAATATATCATTTACTATAGAATAATGTAAGGGTTGTGATTATATGGTTATGTTATTTATATAGAGATTTTTTTTCTAAAAAAATTTCTAATTCTTTTTTGAAAATAATACAGGAAGAGATCGCATTAATTTTGTGCAATTTAGAGATACTTTTCCTACCATCTTTTTTCACATGTATATTGCATCTAACTATCCACCTTTAAATTGAAATAATTATTAGCGGTTAATTTATTTTCATGGGTGAATCCAAATAAAATAAACATAAATATAATAAGGTCTTATTTTTATAATTTTAATCATCATAAAGGTTCCATTTTGAAAGGTTAATTTTCTGAAGATTGTATGGATTTCTATTCAGTGTACTTGGCTGATGTGAGCACGAGATATAGCCATACAATGAGAAATTAAGATAACAATTTTTCGTGAATTAAACCTTGTTTTTATCACTTCCCCAAACAGGTGGAATTTCAAGATCATATACATTAGTTAAATTGATCCTTAAAGAGTGGGAATGACCCATCACACAAGCATGTTTAACTGTGTTTTTTATGACCATATCAATTAAGTAATTTGAACATGTATATATTATCTCATAATATAAAGTTTCACAAATATCATAAAATTTTATTATTATTTTTATGTAGGTAGAATAAAAAAATATAAGTATAATTCATCATTCATTACCTTTGAAAAGGATAGATACTTTTCATAGATTTTTTTTATTTCTTAGTTAAAATAGAAGGTACCGATATTACATTAATAAAATAAAATAAAATAAATATTCATTTAATTTTAATATTCATATATTTTTTAGGTATTTAGTTTACCTATTGAATCTATCTCTCAAGAAATTTGATCATTTTCTTATGGTGTCAATTATGTGGTTCGTGAATGTAAATCACTGGTGATCAATGGGTAAATATTTGTTACAACTGATCTAGAAGTAAACATGAGAATACAACATGATGGTGTTATATTAATTGTAATTACAATCTATTATATCATTGAATTGAATAGTAGGACTCAAAATGAAAAAGTTTCTTATTATGGAGTTGTTGAGAAAATATTAATATTTGATTATTACTCCAATAGTTGAGTTGATGTGATGAAATGAAAGTGGTTTGATTCAATGACACAACAAGGCACATTTATTGATGATAGGGAATTCTAAGTTATTGACATGACTCACTTCCGAGCTAATGATGAGCCATATGTTTTTGTAAATAATATGGAGACAAGTGTTTTATGTGAAATACCATTTGATACTTGAATTCAATGTCATTATTGAAGTAATATGAAGACATATTTTTGATGATGGTGGGGAACAATTTGAGCTATAACTACCCTCACCATTCTTTATCAATTTACTACATATGATGACTGAAATAGTACAATTTTTAGAGTTGATTGTGAATCTGAAGAAGTGTAGAGTAGTATATATAAGAAAACATATGTTTTCTTAGTTCATTTAGTTTTTATTGACTTGGTACTTTCATGTTGTAACTTTTAAAATTTATTTATTTTAGTTTTATTTTATAACCATAAAATATTTTTACATGTAAACTAAACACACTCTACATGTAAACTATAAAAATAGTTTACATATAAAGTATTAAATTATTTTACATGTAAATTGTAAAAAAATTAAATGTAAAATAATTTTTAAAAACATATATATAAATTGATTTTAAAATTTTATTTTATGTACACTGATTTGAAAAACAATTTATATGTATAGTATTTTTAAAACAAAATTACATTTAAATTTAATTTAAAAATAGTTAACATGTAAATTGTTAAATCATTTTACATGTAATATAAATATAAATTACATGTAAAACGTAAAAAAATACATATAAAAAGATTCTAAAAAACATTATATGCCAACTAATTTTAAAATCAACTTGCATTTACATTAATTTTAAAGAGAATTTACATGTAAACTGTAAAATATGTTTACATATAAAGTAAATAAAATTTACACGTAAACTATATAATCATTTTACATATAAAAAAATGCAGTTTTCATATAAACTATAAAATCAATTTACAAGAAAACTAATTTTAAAAACACTTGATTTTTTGAACTATTTTTAAAATCGGCTTACATGTAATGCGATTTTAAAAATAGTTTACATGTAAATTGTAAACTATTTTTACATATAAACTGAATAAAATTGGCATTTAAAATTTAAAAAAATTTCATTTAAAAAATAAAATAATTTTACATGTAAAAAATACCATTTACATGCAAACTGTAAAATCATTTTTTATATAAATTGATATAAAAAAAATATGTGAAATTATTTTTAAATTAGATTACATGAAATGTGATTTTAAAAATATTTTATATGTAAACCATAAAATCAGATTATATACAAACCAATTTGGACCAAATTGAGTCAACCCAACTTAAATTGAATCGACCTAATGAAAACTAAATTTGACCAAAATAAACATAGAAGATGAAAACAATTTGATACCCATGTTTAACATACTAATTAATATGAATTGACTATGTTATTATAGTGGTAAGGAATTTATAATTAAATGTAGATTTATTTCTCAGTACATGAAATTACAAATATTGAAGAGATCTGAAGGAAGAGAATGCTGGAAAATGATTTTTGCATGAGTGATATGGGTATTCGACCTCAAATGCTCATTGTGTGTATACTATTTAATATATATATAAATATTAAAAAATATATAACTTCATTTCAATAATCATTTTTAAATATTAAGCAGGTTATACCTTCTAAAAAAAATTATTCACTATCCAGACTAGTAACATTGATGATCAACCTAACAGTTTGAGGGGGAAGGTACTAGAGATTCTCGCATCACTCTTCATACTTGATCAGACCCTTTCCCTTCACCAGATATACCTTATTCCACAATTTCATGTCCAAAAGTTTCATTATAGTAATTAGGTATATTCATACCGCCTATATTTTCTATACCATTTTCATTTGATCCTCCTAATCATCCATTATTTTCTAATATTATGATGGGTCTTTCTCACCATCCTTGTTATCATTTTCCATAAACTTATATTACACCACCTAGATTTCCTACTTGTCCATTCTCTTCAGTATTTTATATAAATTATCCTTCTACTTCTTCTCTATAACCTTTTAATCATTCCAAGAATACATTAGACCCCATGAAGCTATACATGTTACTGATCCATCAATACTCATGGATCCATCAAATCCCACTAATAAACTTGAAATAAGTATATATATACGACCCTAGTAAATTTTATAACCCTAATTTATTTTCATCATAATATGTTTTAATTTAATATTTTTATTTTATTATTTCATAGCTTGATCTAACACTATTATCCAGCATGGGAGTAATCACATGCATGAAGTGTGGAACCCCCATACATAGTTTATGGTTAGGTATAATGAATATAATTAAATGAATGGTAAAACTGTGAGAGAATGTATGAATTTTATAGTGATTATTTCTATATATTTTTACATATTTATCATGAAATGAGTCTCCTAAATATTAATTTAACTAAATTAAAGGACAATTCAAGAGATCAGATATGGGTAAGAAAATTAATTAGATTATATTTTATATTTTTATTGTATTGATAAGAATTAATATTTTGGTAGAGGCTTCACTATATTTTTTTGATGGTGAAGTTGTGAGGGTTGCATGACCGATGGAATTAAGTAAGTTATGGAGAGAATATAATCATGAGCTATATAATGGATGGGATAGTATAGTTGGCATAAATTTAGAGGGTATACCTACCCTCCTTGAGTTTCTAGTAACACAGTACTAGGAAATGACTTCTTAAGGGAAGAGTTATGAGTTTAAGGTATTATTTAAATTTAATATTTTTTATTGAAAATTATTATGATTTATATTAATACATAATTTAATATTATTTAATTTTATATTTTAAGAATCATTATAAAGAAATAAAAAACAAGGATTATATGAAGTATATCCACACTTTGGGGTGAACTGTTATGTGGAGGTATGAGAGAAAACATGTATATTTCATGTACAACTGAGTCTAATTAATTCCCAACACAAATGTACCAGGCCAGATAAAAAATACCACACCTGACATGAGTTGATATAAATAAAACAAAATTAAAATGAATTGAATGAAACTATAAAGAAATAGACCAAAGAAAATTTACATGAACTGACTATATTAAGTTATAAATGACCCATACCAAATTAAACTGATTTGAATCATCCCTAATGAAACTAAACTAACTTTATGTGATAAAAATAGACATAAATTGACCAAAAACTACTTTAAATAGAATAAAAAATCTAAAATGAATCAACCTTAATTGATTTAACCTATATTGAATCGAATATAAATGAACTAAACTAATCCATACCCAATGAAATGAAATAAAATTGAATTGAATTGAATTAACTGAAAATAAAATGACCAAAATTTACTTTAACTGAATGAAATTGAATAAAGTAAAACTGAACTACAAAATGTTTAAATTTTATGTGTAAAAACTAAATTTTTTTAGTATGTAATCTTCCTACAAATTGGTTACAAAAATCCTTGTAAATGGGTTTTAAAGTGATTTTAAATTATTTTTAAACTATCTGCATGAAACTTTAAAACAACCAAAAATAAATTAATCCAAATGACCTTAAATATTTTAATTAAAAGAAACCACATATAACACCATTTCAAAATACCAACTACCCAAGCCATTTTTAGTGTCAAAATTATTTCTCAAAAAAGTAACCCATTCAAATAAAACATTACAACAAAAATAAACCATCCAAAAATTCCCTTAGTACCATTTTTATTTAAACACGAACCTATATTTTAAAATAATTCCCAAAAATAAATCATAAATTACAATTTAATAAAACTATTTTAAACCTTATTATCTTAAATAAAACTACCATTACACTAGGAAAACATGAATTAAAAATTAAAAAAATATTTATATAATAAAACCAATTTAATGTTTGGAATTATGTAAAATCCTTAAGATCCTTTTATCCAAAGTATCCACACCAGCACCAGAGGCATAACAATGGTATGTGCTTATAGGCCATTCCCTAGAAACAAAAGCTTCCAGAACTAGGAAATCTAGGAACCCCAACTACAACACCATTTCATCCCTTCAATTCCTACTTTTAGACCTCCTCATGGTTTTCTTTCTGAATAACAAACAACCACAGGACAACTATATGAACATGAAAGTATAAAACAGAATAACAATGAATAATATGAATTATCATGGTTCAGACTTGAATCCCATATCCCTGGGAGAAAGGATTGTACTTATTTCATTCATCAAGGATAAAAATATGGTTATAAAGGAGCACAAATCATAATAGATTAAATGAAGAAGTATCACTAGTGATTCCTTTTAAAACAACCCTTCTTTCACATTTACTCTCAAACTCAATACTTTAAAAATTTGACCTCCACCTATAGATATGGTGCCTCTAGAACTTTTTTTACATCTAGATTGGATTCCTTATATGCGGATCTCCCTCAAACATTTTTGGGACCTGTCAGTTCCACTCAGTCTTACATTTCCGAGGTTGTCTAATGACTTTCTTATAAAGGGTCCTAGTTGTTTATCGAGTCATCAATCCCATAAGATATGTGTGGGCCTCCATCCATTAGATCTGGATATTTCCAATTACCTGTAACAATCACTACCTCAACCATCAACATTTGGTTCACTATGTGTGTCACATTTTGATCTTTTCACTGATGATCCTCTGTAATATCTCCTTCTCAAATTCTTTTTGTGCTCTATCTTCAATGAATTATCATTAGAGTGACTTCTACAAAACCTTTACCCAAATAATCCAAAATTTTCATTCAATTAACAAAATATTCCATTCTCTTAACCTTACAATATCCTATGGAACATGAAAAAAATGACTCTGAGATCCTTCTAGAAGATTCCCCTTCCAACACTCAGACTCCAACATGCCTTCAATAGATTGCCTCTACAAAATCTCTTTCTGTTGATCATAACTTCAAGGACCCCCTAGAATGTTCTACCAAAATACACTTCATTTAGTCAGAATGACCTTCTTCTAGGGAACTACCATTCACCCACACAACACTCTCTAAACTATATCTTTTCAACATCTTCTGATGAAGATTCTTCCATCAACTTGATTATGATAATTTTATGGTGCTAGGGTAATGTCAATATATGGATTCCCAAGCATTACTTCTAGAGTCTAAACTTCTAGAGAGTCCATACATGATCTAGAAAACAATTTTCACATAATACCCAAAATATAAGAAGTCCAAAGGAGTCTTTAAAAAAATTATTTTTTTATATTTAAAATCACCTTTTAAAATTAAACAAATGAGAAATTAAAAAAATAAATCATTATGATACTTTATAAACTGATTTCAAAACCCATTACTAAAATAGATATCAAATTTCATTCCCAAAATAAATCAAACTATAAATCACCTAAAAAATAATTCCACTCAAAATTTTCAATCTACAAATAAATTTTAACTTACTACATCTTAAGATTATACCAATATATATATAAACTAATAAAGAAAAGTGTCATTAATTTTATATAAACATGGTATTAGTTTATAAAATATGATCATTTCAATTTTTATGATGTTGAAAATTAATTTTATATTTATAAATTTATTTAAATAGATTATAATATATTAGTACATGTTTGGAACAAGTAACATAAATCTTATTAATTACTAATTACACCCAAAATACTTTCTTTATAGCACCTTAAATTCGAGAAACAACATTTTCAAACACATACATAAAAACCAAAATTCCAATGCTCATCCAATAACATTTAAGCATTTAAAAATAATTTAACACAACATGATACATTATTAAAAAAATTATTGAAATATAATTTAAGACCTATAAATGAAAAACTCATTTAAACCAACATGTGTTTTAATGTCTAGTATTATTATTTTAACACATAAAAATTTCAATGTGTCAATATGAGCAGAAATTTATAACATTTTAGTTAACTAATTAACCATAAAAATCATAATAAAAATTTATATTACTTATATTTTTTGAAGTCTCACTTCACATACTTTATAAAAAGTAATTATTGTATAAAATATTGATGAGTAATGTAAAAGTTAAAGGTTATTTAATAATATTATTTTAGGGAATGAATTAAAAACAAATTTCATATTTCATCATAATGAACTAAAAAAGAAACCTTGATTAAACCATATTTTATATACTAAATATTTTAAAAATTAAATGGATTGTTTCCCTAAACCAAATATTATATAACCCATAATTAATTAAAACTTTTAATAATTTAATAAATTTATACATAACGAACAATAATACATAAAATGAAATTTTAACTTTTTACCAATTTGGTTATCACAGAAATAACCATTTAACCATATTTTTGTGGATATTACTATTAGTTATAGTAGGACACTCAAGAGGGGGGGGGGTGAATTGGGTTCCTATAATTTTTTTGTTCTAAAGCATGTATGTAAAATTTTCCAACTTGAAATAAAAAATGACCTAGTTAACCATAGTAGTTGATTTATAAAAGTTTTGATCATTTGAAAGACGTTTCAAAGAGTGATTAGTTCTCAGTTAAAATAGTTTGATTTATTATCCTAACTTTTAAAATACATCTACTAAATAAAATTATAATACAAACACCATCTAAGATTACCTATCATAGTGAAAGAAATATTTTCTTGTGAGAAAATATATAGTAGAGAAAACAAAACATTAAAAGTCACAATAGAATTAAAAAAAGATGTTCAGTCTCAAGATGATACTTAGTCCTCTCCAATTGGTGATCACCTACCACCAAGAATTTTAAATAAATAAACAATTATCCACGACCTATATCATAGTTAAAAATATCATACACACCTGTCCTAGTCAATATAACTCTTCCATAGTTTTTTGGGAGTGAAAATTACAATAGTCCACACAAGGACCACTTCCACTATTATCCATGGGTAGTGTAAGGTGTAAAAATATAGGTTTGTAAATATATCAATGTATATTCTAGTTTATAATAGGAGTCAATATGTGTTTATAAATAAAGGATACACACCCTACTCATAAAGGTAAAAACAATACAAAAACAGAGAAAAATATAGATAAAAGAGTTCATAAGGATTTGTGTGCTTGGAAATCTAGCTTGAGACTATTGAAAGGTGTCTTGAAATGTATCTTGAGTTGAATTCTGGAAACATCCAGAAAAATAGAGCATCATGAGAGATTCTGTCTTCTTCTTTTAGTGACATAATGACGTGTTTAATGAATGTTCTCCTCCTTTTCATTTTATGATGTAGATGTTCTTCAATTTTGATTCTCAACAATTTCTTCGTGTATGAATAGTAGGCGGTTCTTATTGTGTGTTTCTTAGATGCATGACTTCTTATATTTTTTCAGATCTATTTTATTTTGGATCAGGTTATTTCTTTACACACTATAGGGCCGACAAGAAGCATGATCTTGATCATGTGCTAGTACTTCATACCTCATACTATGACATCAATATTAATATTGTCAACAAAAGGAAGACAAATTCATTAAAATAAATCATGGTACTATGTTTCAAAAATTAGAACGTTAGAAAAAAATTAAAATTAAAATTAAAATGGATTGAATTATGGTGTCTTAGGATTAGTAGCTTAGGAATGGTGAGTCCGAATCGGTAGGTCTCTCTTTCAGTAGGTCGACCTGACAGTGAATCAACTATCCATGGGTCATTCTAACAGTAGTTCTTCTTGACAGTAGGTCAACTATCAATAGCTTATACTTAGTGAAAAACTCAGAACATAGGTCAATCATTCTATCGGTAGCTTGAGATGATGGTGACTCATACCATGCGTAACTCGGCTTGAATGGTGACTCATCCTTAATGAAAATTCTAAAATGAGGCCAGTAGATCAATGTGATGGTGACATAGATATCAGTAGGTCAAGAATCAATGACTCATATCAGTGTATTTTCCTTTTACAGATTTTAGTATTCATGCTGATGGTGAGAGAGCTGATAGTGATACATATCATAGGTAGTTCCAATAGTGAGTCTATCTTGACGGTGACTCATCTTAAATGGTGACTTTTACTTAGCCAAATTTTTCTAACCTGTCTTATATATTAAAATACTAATATAATAGACTTATAATATATGTAAACACGAGTACACATAACTAAACATAATTGATCTTAATTACGCATGATTTGTGAGAATTAAAACTAGATAAGTACAACAATATCCCACTTTTTTATGATAAAAACCAATGGCAATAAAAAGCCATTTGTAATGATCGAAGGAAAAATTATAGTTAATAGATCATATGGATCATGTGAGATTATATTATGATAATATAAAAACTCAAATTAAATTCCACGAAAATGAAATTAAATCAAATTAAATATATCTCATTCTCTAAAATTCATAAGGATTCTCTAGTTAAGTTAAATTCTATATCATATTTATCCCATTTTTTTGATTATCAGAAATAGAATAAATAATAAGATATAAAGAATATAACATGGATGAAAAGATAAAATATTTCATGATCTAGATAAAGTACAAGGGAATAAATGATAAAAAATTACATACCTATAAAAAGTCAATCCAATAACTTCTTCTCTAAAGAATGATCCATGGGTGCCTTTCCCTTATTAGAAGAAGTAGATTAAGGAACATGTGGTAAAAAAGGAGTTACATTATACAACCGATGAATGGGTACTTAAGAAGGTACATGAGGAGTAAAATTCAGGGTAGAAGATGGAGGGGTTGTGAGTTCCCTATAGATCACAAGTCTTAGATGACTAAGAGCCTATGTTGAAGACATGAGAAAAGGTTGATGGGTTGTATGTAGGGAAGAAAAAGTATTTCTAGTCACTACAACCCTGAACCGGGGATCAAGTGACTACTAGATGGAGCCTGAAGGAAAACTATGAGTCACTGGTCTAATATGGAATGATTATTGTGCTACAATAGCAGTTTTTTAATGATGTAGGAAAGTCTTCAAAAGGTTTATAAAATTCATGATTATCTACCCACCATTGTCTATAGCCTTTATGAAATCACCCTTATTCTCTATAAACATTTGAAGTTCTAGTTTTTACACTTTTACATATTTGATTTATTCCCTGAAGGCTTGAGTAATAGGAGGTATCTTCAAATTTTCAACCAAATACTTGAAATGGCTATCCAGCTGATATTTGATATAAATACTCTTAAAGATTTAATCTACTTTCTTTGTAATATCCTCTTGAGAATTTGTAGCCCCTTTCATGTAAAACCTCAAAATATCATGTATACATTCATAGTTCAATGGAACGTTTTTGAGGATTTACTAATCAGGACCACCCATATAGATTGAATCACTTATCTAATCATTGTTTTGATCAATTAAACATCATGAGTATGAATAGATTGAGTAGCTGATGTTGAGGCTTCATTGAATTAATCTTTGACTAAGGATTTAAAAATTTCCATATCAAGAGATGAAGGAAGAGGATCAGTATATTACCAAAAAGATGTGTCCTCAAGAGTGTTTGCAAATTTTTCTAGGGATGTTGCATACACAGCTGACATCCATTTCAAAACTGGATTGAGTACATAAAACTCATCACTTAACCTTTTATTATTCAATATAACTTCTCAAAGTTCTGAAATTAACTGAGGTTGAATCTAATAAATGATTATATCTACAAGAATAACATCATCTTTTTCATTTAGACTTATAACAAGAGATGGTTGATGTGGAAGGATAGATCTAAATACTGAGCATAGCTCTTCCTTAAACATTTTCATTTCATTTTGAGTTACATAGTCTACAAGGAGTAGTGTGACCAAAGGAATTAGAGCAGGAGATACTGTTGGATCTATTTAAATTGGATAAGTTTCTTCTACAAAATATCCCTTAGGATTAACTATATCTTCTTATGAATCAAGATAATCTAAACTAAGATTGACATAGCCTAGATAATTTTCCCATTCCTTGGCTATCACACCATAAGGACTGATATTATCAACTCTTACCTTGGTTTTTTGATCCCCCTTAATAGATAATTCCTCTTAAAGAGGTGATTACCTATCAAAAAGTTATTTATTTATGGAATAAACATGTTCTTGCACTAGAGAAAGTTAAACTTCTTATTCAACATGAACTTCCTCATGCATATCAACTTATGGATCTCTTTCCTCAACAACAACTGAATCAGGAGCTTTATTTGATACCAAAATATATTCTTGTTTCAATAAATCAATATAAGTAGGATTTATAGGCTCAACAGGATCTAGAATAATATTAGCAGGTTTTGAAACACGACTTTGATCATCATTAGGATGGTCTGATCCACTACCAGATTCACCACTTCCTTCTTCTTCCTCTTCATTTGAATCATCTACATTTTCCAAAATAGATTATTCTTCTTAATCTTCATATTATTACTTATCATTACCATCATCCTATTATTATTACTCATTGTTACTTTCTTCATTTTCACCATTAGAGTATTCATATTTTTCACTTCCACTTTTACTAACATATTCAGCATTTTATGATTCTTCAGTCTCTTCATCATCATTTCCTTCTAGGAGATGTTCTTTTATAGGAAGAAGATTAGGAGGTTAGCAGGTCCATAAGTCATATTTTCTGAACATCCTTCAATATATGTGTCACCTATATCATCAATATAATATTATTATCCTTTATTTGATTTATATTCTTCCTCTTATTCATCAAAATACTCTCTAACTTCATTTGGTCCTAAACTATGATCAAACATGTCTCTTGGCCTTGAGGGGTGCTCAACAGGACTGAATTCATCATTAATATTTTCATTATATTCAACCCATTATTTCTTCTAGGGATTACAATTAATCTTCATCCTCTTACATATGATATTTTTGAAAAAAAACCTATCAGAATAAGTTACCAATTCTTCATCCTCACTCACCATACCTTTGAATTTCAACATTATAGAAATAAAATTTGGATAAAACCGGGAATTTTACTCGGTTGGGGGTTTCATAATTAAATTCACATGAACCATTAAATACTTAAACATGTTAATATTGTGTCCCTTTTTCATCAGATAAAGAAAATAGACATACTAGTAGATTGGAAAAATCCCATTTTCTTGGACATAATTGGTGCAGGATAAATTTGATCAATATCATGCATTCACCATCAAACCCTGTTTCTATTGGTCTTTGAGGAACTGTATTTCCAATAAGATCTTCCAATGATTCATAAAAAATAAAAATATCACTATCAGGAGAATAAATAATATATTAATCATAATAAATACCTTTATGAGGTACTTTCAGGCATTCAACCCACTGCTTTGAAGAAAATTAAACTCTTTCTCCATTTTTCCAAGAATTAATTCAAAACCCTTCTCTACCTTCGAGAATAAATTCCACATGAAAATAAAAATCGGGCACAAGATTAGGCTAAAACGAAATCATGTTGTTGGAGAACCACCCCAACCACCATTGTTCTTTTAACTCTTTAAATACAAGAAACTTACTTGATAGTAACAATTTAGAATAAACATTCTTTTTAGGAGTGACTGTTTGGATCACGAGTTTGGGATGTATAGGATTTGGTTTAGGTTTAATGGATTCACCTTTATGATTATTATATGGATGTGAATCATACAAATACTTATTATATACATGATTAACTCAATCCATTTCTGATATTTGATGGTTTCAGTTCAATGGAGAATAGTAGTAGTTTACGAGAGAAGAATCCGAGAGAATGCGTGTGAGAGTGAGAAAGCGAGTTGGATCAATTTGAGATTTATCATTTAGAGACAAAGAAATAATAAATAGAGAAATGTAGATAAAAATAAAATGAAAAAAATAAAATAGTGATGTTTTAATTTCTAGATAGAAAAATAACAAAGTATTTAATGGTTTGACATAACAGTGATTCAGCAACGGTGAGACATCAATGATTAGACATCAATATTGATACATCAACGGTGGGACATCAATGATGAGACATCAATGGTGAGTCATCAATGGTGATACATCTATAGTGAGACATATACAATGAGTCATAAACGGCGAGACATCAATGGTGAGTCATCAATGGTGAGACATTAATAGTTAGTCACTCAAAATTGATCATCCTTAACTCATGTCTAATGTAACTCATTATTTCATAATTTAAAGTCTTATTAAAAATATCATCAAAATGATGTTCAGTGCCAACATATTCTAGAGTTATATCACCTTTTTAATAATTATCTCTCAAAAAGGGATGTCTTACATCAATATGTTTTGTTCATGAATAAGACATTGGATTCTTAGAAATTTTAATAGCAATTGTATTATAACATTTTATTGGGATATGTCTAAATTGATATCCATATTCTAGTAATGTGTGTTTCATCCACAAAATTTGAGTACAAAAATTACCAGAAATAATGTATTCAACTTCGGCAATAGATAATGCAACAATTTTTTTTCTTACTACATAATGAAACTAGAGACATTACCAAAAAGTGACATTTTCTAGAGGTTTCTTTTATCTAACTTGAAACCACCAAATTCAGCATCAAAATAACTAAGTCAAATTATTGTACTCTATGATATAACTTTTCTAAGTTGGTAGTATATTTGAGGTATTTAAAAATTATTTTAATAACAAGTAGATGTGACTCTTTAGGGTTTACTTGAAAAAAATAACACATACACACACTAAACATAATATCAGGTCGAATAGAAGTCAAGTAAAGAAGAATTATAATCATACCTCTATAAATGGTTTGATTTAATAGTTTTCCATTTTCATTAAGATCCAATTTATAGGTGGTACTCATAGAAGTATCACTACTTTTAGAACTATCTAAGTTAAAAAAATTTGAAAGATATTTAGTATATTTAATCGGATTTAAAATAATACCTTCCTTGTTTTGAAAATTTTGAAATCCAATAAATAATTTTAGTTTACCTATTAAACTCATTGAAATTTAATTTTGCATCATTTGAAAAAAATGACTCATACAGAATGTTTTGAAGATTCAAAAATAATGTCATCAAAATATATTTGAACAATTAAAACATATTTTGAAATTCATTTTAGGAAAATATTCGGTTCAAAAATCCCTTTTGTATAAACTTTTGAGATAATAAAAGTGACTAGCCTATGATACTAAGCTCTTGAAACCTATTTTAAACCATAAAAATGTTTTTTTAATTTAAAAAAATGATTTGGAAAATGAGGATTTATAAAACTATGGGTTTTTTTCAACAAAAACATCCTCAACTATAAAACCATTTAGAAATGAGTATTTAAAATACATTTAATAATGTTTGAAATTATGATGTGATACATAAGCTAGTAGTAATAAAATGTATTCATGTTGGGATATAGGTGAAAAGGTTTCTTCATAGTATATTCACTTCTCTTAAATATAACCGTATGCAACTAGTCTAGATTTATTTATTACTATTGTACCAACTTTATCCACTTTATTTCTAAACACCCACTTAGTTCCTAATTTCAAGGTGTCTTTGGGTCTATTAATAATTTTCCCAACCTTGTTTCTTTAAAACTAGTTTAATTATTCCTACGTGAACATAATCCAGAATTCATCATTGATTACATCATTGATGTTTTTCGATTCAAGCTATGACAAAAAGACTTTATCTTCAACCTGGTTTCAAAGAGAATCTCTAGTATGTGTTCCTTTATATATGTCTCCAACTACAACTTCTAAATAATGGGTTTTTAGGGTTCTAATAGATCTATAAAAAGAAGGTACAGTTACTTCAGGTTCATCTACAGATTCATGTACATTTTCTAAATCTAGAGAGTTTCCATAATTAAAGTTTTTCTGCTTCTTTAACAGTAGAAGAAGAAGCTTTAGGATTTAAGTATATGTTTGAAAAATTGTCCAAAAGATTTTCTAAGGAGGTTTTGGACTCATGTGGATCTGTTTCATAAAAAATTACATGAACACATTCTTTTAAACACTTGGTTCTCTTATTAAAGACTCTATAGGACTTAATAGATATTAAATAACCTATGAAAATACCTTCATCACTTTTGGATTAAATTTTTTCATATAATCTTTTATATTGAGAATAAAGAATTTGAAACAAAAAACTTTTAAGTAATTGACCTTGGGTTTTATATTATTCCATATCTCATAAGGGGTCTTCTTTAGGATAGTTAAAATTAAAACTCTATTGATTATTTAAAAATCTATATTTATATCTTCTACCCAAAAATAAATAGGTAGATCAAATTCATTAACTATATTATGGGATATTTCATGTAAGGTTCTATTTCTACTTTCTATAATTCTATTCCCTAAGGGTGTCCTAGGAGCAGAGAAGTTATGACTATAGCCATTTTTAGAGTTAAAATATTCAAATTATTGATTTTCAAACTCATGGCCATGATAAATTATTAAGTATTTGATTCTAAGTCCACTAATGTTTTCAACTGAACTAACATACTTGATGAAATAAGAGCAAGCCTCACTTTTGTGAGCTAAAAGTAAGGTCCAAGTGTACCTTGAATATCCATATACTAGAACATATAAATATTTCTTTCAATTTAAACATGAAACTCTAGAAGGTAGAAACAAATCCAGGTGAACAAACTCAAGAGGTTGAGAGGTTGAAACTTATTTATTTGGTTTCAATGTTATTTGTTTCTATTTCCCTTTTTCACTAGGATTATAGAATTTATCATTTGGAAACTCTAGTTTAAGAATATACTAGACAAATCCTTTTTTAGTAAGATTTCTAAGAGAGTGAATGTTACAATGTCCTAGTCTACTATTCCTGAGAAAAGAATCTTTATGAAAGAAAATCAAGCAGGAAACATTATGAGAAACTAAATAATCCAGATTAACAGTATATACATTTTAATTTCTAAAACCAATAAAGACTAAATCAGTTTTAGAATATAAAACATTAAAATAATCATTTTCAAATTCAACATGAAATCCATCATCAGATAACTATGAAATTCTAAGAATATTTTACTTAATATCATCAATTAAAATAACTTTAGAAATTAAAACCGAGTTAGTGTTCCTGATTTGACAAAAGCCGATAATTTTTCTTTTTGTATTGTCACTGAATATGACATGTACACCATTAACCTTTATAAGATTTTTGTAGTAAGAGTAGTACCCTATCATGTGTCTTAAACACCCAATATCCAAGTACCATAAGATCTTACAGAAACTCTTTAAGAAGATTTCCAACAAAAATAATTTAAACAAGAAGATATTGTGGTACCAGACTTTCATGGGTCTAGTAATATTAGTAATTAATGATTTAAAAACCCAAATTTTCATCATGAGTTTCCTATAAGTGGGTTTTAATGTTTTTTAAAAATAAACTTTATTAGGTCTAGAATAACTGATGATTTAAAATAATTTATAGTGCTGGAACTTGTATAAAATTTACTAGAACTAGTAATAAAACTAAATTTTTCCAATTTGGATACAAAATTAGTTTAAAAAAATTATTTTCCCAGGTTAATAACCAATAGTAGTAGTATATTTATGAGAAACCTTTTTTCCAAGCATTTAAACTAAGTTATACTTACCATTTTTAAATATTTATAAACCATTCTCTAATTTCTCATTAGAAATTTTAATTTTAGTTTTATCATTTCGTAGTTGAGAATTATTTTCCTTTTCTATAGTATGTTTTGATTTAACAGTAGGAGAAAGAGAATGTTATTTTTTGAGAGTTTAATATTTTTCTTTCAACTCATTAAAAGTATCCTCCATAATTTTATAATATTAAAACATTTCTTCATTAGTAATATCATCAGATTTAGATTCACAATCATCTCTATAATAATGGGAATTATATGTAGGATATGATAGGGTTACCTCAGATGTGTTTATCATAAAACACATGTTGTCTTTGTTAGCCTTATCATCATGAGATTATTTTTATTTACTAGAGATATCCTTATAATCACTCCAAGTATAATTTATATACTTCTTGTATTTACTATATTTATCATCATACATCTTCGTGTACTTTAGTTTGGGAAAATCAGACTTTACATGTACTCTTATTTTTTATTCATAGACGACTATCTCATTAGTATTATCATTTTTTTCAATAATTTTTTTAATTGCCTTTGTTTTTATATTTCCCTTTGTATCTAGTCTTTATAAAGAACTTATTACTTCTGTAAAACTTATTATCTCTCCTAGGTAGTTGATCCATTTTCTCATCACTGTCACTTAAGGAATCTTCATTGTTGTAACTTTCAGCATGAACTTGAATTTTCTCATTTTGTTTGGATGTATTTTTTTGAAAGACACTAAATTTCTATTAGGTTCATTATATTATTCTTGGTTGAATTTTAGTTCTTCCAAATACATCATAATCTTACTAATCATCTCCTTTATAGGTAGTGAATTTATTTCATAATATTCTCTAATTGATACTATGGTCCCTCTCCATCATTATAGAAGACATCTCAAAATTCACATGATCTGTTCCTTTGAAGTGATTGTCTTTCCCTATGAGATCATCGTATTTACAATAACATTTAACCTCATAAAAATCTCAAAAATAGGTTCAACAAAATTCATTTTAAAGTTATCATATTTGATAGTATATGTGTTAAGCCTCATTTCATTGACATTAGTGGTTCCTTCTTGCAAAACATCTAGAGTATCCCAAATTTCAAATGCTATTTTACATGAAGAGATATTATTAAATTCTAAATCACCTAGAGTATAATATAAGCCATTCATATCAATGTAATTATTATTATAGGCTACCTTAGTGGCATTATCCCAAGTGTTTCTAGCATTAGTATGAATATTATAGTCATCAACTATAATAGACCAGATTTCAAAACCCATTCTTTCTAAATACATTTTCATTTTGAGTTTCCAAGGATCATAGTTTATTCCATTAAAATAGAGATGTATGTTGGTGGTAGCACCTTTTTATCTATTGTTCATTTAAAAAAAATTTTAAATAGCGAAAAAAATTTAATTGACAAAAATTTAGGGATATTTTAAATAAAAACTAAAATCACAATTGAAAAGAGATTTGAAAATGATTTTAAACATATGATAAAAAATATTGGTTGGAGTAGGAATGTAAAGAGTGGGGTGGGGGGGGGGGGGGGTTAATTGAGTTCATTTAAAAATTTCAGTCTAAAACACTTATTTAAAATTTCCCCAATTTGAAAAAAATGGCCTAGTTATCCAAATTAGCTGATTTATAAAAGTTTTAATCTTTTGAAAGACTTCTCAAAGGGTGATTAGTTCTCAGTTAAAAAATTTGAGTTATTATTTTAACTTTTTAAATAAATATAATAAATCAAATTCTAATACAAACACTATATAAGATAAACTATCAGATTGAAAGAAATTTTTTCTTGTGTGAAAAGATAAAGCACTGAAAATAAAACTTTGAAAGGAAAAACAAAATTAAAACAAGAGGTTCAGTGTCAATATGAGAATTAATCCTCTACACTCGGTGATCACCTGCCACCAAGTAGTTTATATAAATAAACACATTTACACACCATGGATTGGGGTAAAAAATAACATACACATATGTCAAGGTCAAATAACATCTTCCATAGTTTTTGTGGGAGTGAAAATTACAACAGTCCACACAAGGACCTCTTCCACTATTATCTGTGGGTAGTGTAAGGTGTAAAAGGATAGGTTTGTGTAGATATCAATGTTTCTTCTAGTTTTTAATAGGGGTCAGTGTGTTTTTATAAAGCATATATACACACATTACTCATAAATTTAGAAACAATACACAAATAGAGAAAAATATAGATTAAAGAGTTTATAAGTCCATGTGTTCTTGGAAATGCAGATTGAGGCTCTTGAAAGATGTCTTGAAATGCATATTGAGTTGACTTTTGGAAATTGCCAAAAAAACAGAGTATCATGATAGATTATATCTTCTTATTCTAGTGAGATAAATATGTGTTCAATGAATATTCTTCTCTTTTCGTTTGAAGCTATAAATGTTATTCAATTTTTATTCTCAGTAATGTCTTCATGTATGAACAATAAGAAGTTCTTGTAGTTTTTTTAATTGATTTGTGACTTATTAAATTTTTTCAGATATATTTGTCTTTTGGATCAGGTGATTGATTTACACACTGTAGGGAAAATAAGAATCATGATCTCGATCATGTGTTGGTACCTCATACTTCGTAATCTAACGTCGATAATAATGTTGTCCACAAAAAGAAGACAAAGTCATTAAAATAAATCATTGAACTAAGTTTAAAAAATATGACATGATAAAGAAATTTAAATTTAAATGACCACGGAAGGAATGTTTTTGTCTTAGGATCAGTAGCTTAGGAATGGTGAGTCAGGATAGATAGGTTGCTCTATTTTTTGGTCGACTTGATTGTGACTCAGATATCAGTAGATCATTCTGATGGCAGGTATGCTTGATGACATCTCAAATATCCATAGCTCATATATAGTGAAAATTCTGAACATTGGTGAGTCATTTTGTCAGTAGGTCGAGCTAATGGTGACTTACGCCATCAGTAACTTAGCATTAATAGTGAATCTTCCTTAACAAAAATCATGAAAAGATTTAGATGGCTCAATGAGACAGTGACTTAGCTATCAGTAAGTCATGAATCAGTGACTAATATCAGTGTCTTCTACTTTTTTAGATTTCAATAACCTTGTTAACAATGAGATAGCTAACAGCAAGACATATCCTTAGTAGGTCCAATAGTGATTCCATCATAGTGGTGTATTAGCCTCAATGGTGACTTATACTTATCCAAAAAATTTTAATCTATATTATGTTGTAAACCACTAAAAAATGGATTAATATTATATGTAAACATGAGTAAAAATAATTAAACTTAATTAATCCTAATTTGTGAGCATTAAAACTATAGGATTCAAATAATATCCATGATAATTAAATTGAGTTAGGCTCTACTCTATTTTATGGAATCATTACATTACCCCACAAATATATCAAATTAACCGCATCTTACATATAATAAATATACTAATCAATATACAAATAATGAAATAACATTAAAATAATAAAGTTACAATTTAAATTCATTAAACAAAATCAATTTAAATAACAACCTTCAAAGAAATAAATATAAAAACATGACTAAAATAGGTTTAATTTATTTAATTAGAAAACTTATGTTTCCAAGCCACATTAATTAATTAAAACATAAACCAATTAATTTAAATATGTTCTAAAAGGATAATAATATAGACCATTTATATTTATAAATCACATTTTAAATGATTAATAATATCATTAATCATTTATATGAAATGAAAATCCAATCCTTTAAAGCAATAAACTATTAGAAACATTATTTAAAATCTTAATTTTGTTATTTTTGAATTTATGAATATGATTTTATTTGTTAAAAACTAAAAACCCTCTTATACTATTTTTGAAAAACTAATATGTCAAATAATGAGATAAATCATGTATTTTTCAAGTAAAATTAAGTTTAATTTGGTACCAACACAAATGAACCAATCCAAATCAAACCTAAAACACTTGGAATGGCTCAATGTGAATCAAATAAAAGTGAATTTAACTGAAGTAAATTAAAAAGGAAAAAACAAAAAATAAAATGGCATGAACCAAATGCATCCTGGAATAATTGAATCATACCAAATTAAACTAACCCAAATCATCCCAAATAAAACTAGATTAACATGACACAATTACATGAGATTTTAATATTAAATATTTCCCTTTAAAATAAATACTATAATTTATAGATTTTTTTAGATGAAACACTAAACTAAAATTAAATCATGACAATTTTTTTTTTTAATTTTGACCATTATAATATAGACATCAAATTTGAGGATATAAATGACTTTAACCACACTTTGAAAACTATGTAAAATGAGGAAGTGATTCCATCATGTAGTGAGAGTCTTCCTTATCAGGCTCATCTGTCTGATCTTGGAAAGGGGGGAAATTCTATAGGGTATGATATAGGAAAATACCAATATGAACTCCAATAATTAATATATGGTAAAAATAATATTCAAGATAAGTTCAATCTTCTGTAAATTTCCCTGAGATCCATGATAGTAGAATCACTACCTGCAACTGCTACCAGATCTTACCTTATCCATAGACATTATATATATATATTTAGGGGTTATATAACTAGAAATTAAGATGATCTAAAAATGTATTTATTATATTAATAAGTTATTTATCACATGTATTTTATACATTTTATATTTTTTAGTTTTAAAGAAAAAGAAATTGTATTTTCCAATGCCTTAACTAAATTAACAAGATCATATTATTCTCAATTTTTTTCTATATAAAATTGGAATTTTATTAGTTTTTTTCAAAAAAAAAATATATTATATATATTTTTGATATAAATATTAGGACACCTATATAATTTTTAATTTATAGGAAATAAGATTAAGAATAATTTAAATTTTAACAAAGTTATTTTCCAATAAAAAGTGTTTTCACAATAATTTTTTTGTCCTTTTTTAAATTCTAGATTTTAAATTTTAATTTTTACAAAATTAACTCTATTTTTAGAGTTATAATAAAAGTATTATTATTAGATGAATGTTTTGGATTTTTTTCTAAAATAATTGATTTATGAAGTGAAATGATGCATTTCAAAAACAATATTATGTTTGATTTAGAAAACTTATGTTTAACATTTTGTAAATTAAGATTTTTTCTCATAATTAATTTTATTTATACTTTATATTTTAGTTATGTTTTTTCTTGGTGAAATTAGATTTTAAATTTATTTTAAAGGTACATAAATATCATTTGGTAAATAATTAATCGATTAATTTCATTAAAATATAAAACATTGATAAATAGTTCAAAAACACAACATTTTTTTCTTAAAAATACACTTTTTCTAAAAATGGTTTTTTACATGTTACATGTACTAATGTCAAAATTGCTTTTTTTATTACATATATAAATTTTATTTGATAAAATAAATTTCATATTTGTAATTTTTAGGTTCAAATTATGCAATAAGGGCCATTTAAATTTTGGAAATTCATAATGTTATGTCTTAAATCACTCGGTCAATTCGAAAGTGCTACATGACCTCATGTAATCCTCCCCATATGCAAGAGGTTTTCAAATAACAATGAGGGTCCAAACATTTCTAGTAGGGAGAATATACCCTCAGTATAAAAAATCAAAAATAAAAATTATACCAAGAAATAGATAACAACATAAAAAGGGAACAACAGAAGTGAAAAATAACAATTCTATAATATATGAGATGTAAGGTATCTCATATCATGAAAAGTAATAAACCCAAGAATCTCAAAGTGAAAGTTAAAACTAGGATATAAGAAAAAAATAGGTTAATATATAAGATACTTTAGTGTTACTCTAGAGTCTATCTTGGTAACACATTCAAACACAAATATCTATCTCTTCATCCCATGGTAGTTAATCCCTTTCCCTTTCATAGATCCCTAATCATGATGTTTATAAGCACATCGAGATACCCATGAAGGTTTTGAGTATATAACCTAGTATAAAACCACTAATGAGACCTTAACTCAACTGAAAATATATATAGTTCATATTCTACAACATGAATTAATGCATATGTAAACATTCACCCACACAAGTTTCGGGTCATTGTGCGCTAAACAAGCTACCATGAACCTCGAATATACATTATTTAGAACTATACTGGTAAAAATGTTAGTATCACTCTACACATGTCTCCAAACATGACACAAGGACCATACATCAGTTTATAACCCGACACCCATAAGTTATATGAATACATTACACCATTAAGGAATACATCACATCCCACCCTAAGGTGGTTGTATATCCCCACAACACATCACGCCCCACCATAATGTGTCCATATTTCTTCACTTGATTTTACATCCACCCGAAATTCCTAGAGAATTGGATCATAATCACCCCTTCATAGTATATCTCCCATGTTTTCATTATAAATCATTGAATAGACTTCACATTTTCATGGTCTACTCCCACACTGACTGAACATGTTAGTGATATCCAACTAATACCGTAAAGAGATCATAAGACTCAGGCCTTTTTCACAACATTCATACTACCCCTCAAAGGGTCTGATTAGAAAATTACAAGAAACCAAACAATTTTGATACTTGAAACAAGTTTCATAGACTATGTAACACCCACATGAATGTTATATAATAGAAAAATCATTTGGTTATATCAAGAATAGTTTTCATAATTCCACACACATACACCAAAGGAACCAAAAATCAACAATGGATATCAAAGAACATGAACAGACACCATCATATAATTCCAACAACCTTATACATGGGACTTATGTGGTAAGGAGCTTCTTACCTCAAGCCTGTTGATACCATACATTAATATCCACCAAGAGTCATCACCCAAAATATTACAACATTGAAAATATACTTAGACAGAATCCCAATTAATCAAATAGTGAGATTTTAGAATAAGATTCTAGAATAAGAATATGATAAATAATTGAATTATATTAGGCTTACCCAAATATATTTATTACTAATGGTAGATCCGGATATTTTTTAGATAGAGGAAGTGATTCTCAGTAGACTAGGCTCCAATCCTTTAATGATCCAAGAATTTTCCATTAGATCACATATAAATCCATAAATCTACACATAATACCCCAGATATACAATTCATCATAATATAAAGAGTAAATATCTATAGAGATAAATAATAATAGAAAAAATATATAACATAAATTGAATTCTCATGGCCCAAATCCTCTAGATTCTCCTATGTCCCAAGTCACACAATTTCATAGGGAAGTAACATGGTTATGACTAATCGTGTACTATCCACTGTACTTAT
This sequence comes from Viscum album, assembly GCA_963277665.1. NCBI lineage: Eukaryota > Viridiplantae > Streptophyta > Magnoliopsida > Santalales > Viscaceae > Viscum > Viscum album. The sequence goes on along the minus strand of OY728142.1, from coordinate 507,203,551 downwards.
CTAATAATCTACATGATTTTTTGGGAATACCCATATGGCTCCCCTTAATAATTTTCAAACCATTCACCACCTTTAAATCCTTAAAAACCCTCCAAAAAAATCCTTAGTCTATCTAATACTTAACCCATGTAATGAATAACTCAAAAACACTCAAATATGGTCTAAAAGTAAGACATTAGGTACTTGAAAAAAATATATACCATTTTAATCTCTCATTCCAGTGACTTCTCATCCATGATAAGCATCTTTAGAGTGATTTATCAAACAAATTAGAATATTGAGCTCATACATAAGATTCCTTCTCCCAAGTATCCTCTTGGATATGTCTATGCTGCCACAAAACTTCAACAAGTGGTACCATATCCCTCCTCAAAACCTTCTCACTTTGGTCCAAAATCCATACTGGTCACTCAAAAAGCGAAACATCTAGTCCCAAATAAACATCATCATTATTGATGATATGCATATGAATAGGATCATACCTCCGAAGCTGGGAGAAAATGATAACATTATTCTTAAGTATATATAATTTTGGTATTCCCAAACAGTACTCCACCATTCTATTGTTCCAAGTGATCTCAAAAAGTCTCAAAAAACCACGGAGTCATCTTTCCTTATAAAAATAACGATTCCCTAACTGAGGAGACACCCATAATAAAACTCGGTCACCCAATTTTAACTTGAAAGGTAATATCCTCCTATAATAATATGATCATTTCCATCTTATAGTAGTAACTAATCGCTTCCTAATAAATTTCACCCTCTCATAGGTCTCCTTCTCCTTACTAGGCCCAACAAAATCTACCTCACCTACCTCATACCAACACAATAATGAGCGATGTAAATGACCATAAAGAGACTCAAAAGGATCCATATGAATCAAATCCAAGAAGATATACTTATATAGGAACTACACCAAGGAAATATGTTCATAAACATCTTTATAAAAGTGAATGAAATATTATCAAAGCATGACTTTCAAGATATAGATCATCCTCTTTGCCTTTCCATCACTCTATAGATGATACACCATACTCAGTTTTAAGTAAGTTCCTAAATAATTATGAAATCCATTCCAAAATTAGGATGAAAACATGGGTACCTTTCCAAAACGATATTGAAAGGTACTCCATGCATTCATATATTCTCTCAGATAAAAATTGTTCTCAACTCATATATATAATGAGTTTCTTAAATTGATAATAAATGAGCTAATTTCTAGCGATGGTCAAATATCACCCAAAAAAACATCTCTACTTATCATGGTCCTAGGAAAACCCATCATAAAGTCCTTAATCACCTCATCCCGCTTTCACGAAAGAACTAGAAGTAGATAAAGTAAACTCTCTGGTCATTGATGCTCCAACTAGATCCTATGATAAGTCAAATAACGAGATATGAAACCCACATTGTCTCTATTCATCCCCAGCCACTGAAAGTGTTCCCTAATATCCCAATACATATTTATAAAACCTGGGTGTGCTGCCTACTAAGGGGCATGAGAGTCCCTCATCAAAGTTTCCTTAATGGAAGAATGAACCAAAAATATATCATGGAAAAATATCATGTAATCACTATACATCAACTATCTTGGAACTGGGTCACCTATATCCAACCATTCCCATGTCACTAACATTCATGATCCGAATCTTGGCTAGTATTTACATGGTAAACCAATGTCAATGTAATAATCAAGGGATTACATGTCACCAACCTTCAGTCGTTAAGTGAATTGACCAATTATCCAATTAACAAGATCATCAATTATCGTTTCTCTTATGAATATATCTCCCCAATATCCTTTGTTTTCCTACTATGATCATATATAATGACATTAACTTTCCATGGATCCTAATCAATATTCAAATAGAACATATGTTGATACTTAAACCAACACATATACTAGAGATTCATGTTTTACTGAGAGAATATGTAACACAATCTCTTGTAGTCCATATGTATGAAAAATATCTCAACAAAGAGATAATGGTGAAAAAATTTCAAATCTTGAACCACTGTTAGAAAATACAAGTCACTCATAGTGTATTTTCACTCATGTGGTTATATTTTGGGAGAACTATAATCTACTACCGAATCCCTCATACTAGAACAAATCATAAACCAACAACTCAATGCATCATAGTAAACTACATATCCAATATCTAGTTCTACAAATGTTTGGACCAAATTTTCCTTCAATCTCTTCTTCAGCTCTAGGAAGGCCTATTCACAATGCTATATCCAATCATGCTTCACTAACTTATTTGTAATCCCTATCATATGTTCTTTAAAATGGGAGAAAACATGTATTAACTATCTGTAATACCCAGCTAGACCAAGGAAGTTCCTGATCTAAAATACATTTCTAGGGAATTTCCATGACATCACGAACTCTAAATTTTTTATATCTATCAATATTCCTACCTTATAGATCACAAGCCCTAGGAAACATAACTCTTGTAACGAGAGGTGACAGTTCAAGATCTTGGAATAGAGGTTATGAGTTTTAAGTGTACTCAACAAATCTCCAAGTTTCTATCATGTATATTCAAGGTTCTTGATTATATAAGGATGTCATTAATAAACACCATAACGAAGGAGTTAATATATAGATGGAAGATCTTGTTAAGGAGATCCATGAACACTTCTTATGTATTTTTTATCATTAAAGGCATGAAAATATACTAATATATTTTTTTTATTTACTCTTGAACACTAATTTAGTAATATCCTCTTCCTCGACCCAAAGATGGTGGTATCCTTATCATAGGATAATCTTAGAGAACCAACAATCACCCCATAACTGATCAATCAAGTCATCATTCCGTAGAAACATGTATATATTATTCATGGTTATTTGGTTCAGAGTATTGTACTCTTTAAATAATAAAATTATTCCATATGAATTCCTTGAAAACATCATTGGAGCACCTCAGGGACGTGTTCTCAATATGATAAAACCCTTCTCCTCCAAATCCATGGGACACACCTTATGTTCCATCAAATCACCTAAAACCATATGATATGGATGAATCTATATATGTGTTTCTCTTGAAAAAAGTCATTTTTAATGTAAACATATATATCAGGAGGAAGTCCAGATAATTTATTTGAGAACACATCCTGATATAGGTATACTACAGTAGGAAAAGAAGAGGATTCTAATTTTAGTCCTTCCTCAATATCTAAGTCATCTATATATTCCATAATAGATCCAATATATCTTAGATATATTCCCATTCTGACTGATACAACATCACACTCACCGATGATATCAAACCTCTCCCCATTGGGCATGGTAAAGGATAACCATCTCTGACAGTAGTATATGTGCACCTGATAACTAGTAAGTCAGTCCATGTTGAAGATCACATCAAAACTAGTCATCTATAGAATCATAAAATCCCATGGATGTTAATATCCATAAACCACCAAATAATATTTTGGATATCTCTATAATTGATCCACCTTCTTCCCCAAGGGTGTTTCAAGAGATAATATCTCCAAAGATAACTAGACAGGTAAGTCAAGTCCAACAACAACTTTAGTAGATATAAATGAATAAGAATCTCTCGAATCCAACAAAGTAGGAGATAATGTAGATGTTATCAAGATTTTACCTCCAATAGTTTATTCTCCGTGTCCATCATTAGATAGAACCTAGTCCATTAAGTAAATCCTTCTAACATTAAGCCTATGGACTTTCCCATGAGGCCCCTCAGTCTCTTGAATAAAAAAATTAATAGGGGTCTGTATCATCTGTGTATGTCCTCCACCCAAATTCAAGTTTGAACTCTTAGATTTCATCAAATAGTCCCCCAAATAAAAATTCTATAGATGGACCACCGTTCCACATTAGTGACACTCCACAGGTGGTTTCCCAAAATACTTGTTGAGGTCCCCCCTTGCACATGGTTGAAGCACCTGATAAAACCACCTCCTTCAGAGGGATATGATGAAACTCCACTTTTCTCCAACTATCTACCATCACCTTTTAAAAAACTAATCTAACATACTCTTCTTGATACTATAATAGGTACCCACTATATCCTTGGAAAGTCTATTAGTTGACCCACTAATATTCAAAAGAAGACCTACAACTTTTTCCTCCTCTATACCTTTCTCGATCATCAAGGACATATAAAGAACCTTTGGATATGTTTTTAGGTAAAATATCCTGAATTGATTCCTTAGTTCCATATAAATTCCAATATCATAATTTATAGATTACTTTCCTTTTTTCAACTCAATATAGTAGCAAATAAAAAAGAAATTCTATGAAATGACTTGAGTGAGAAAACACCAACATTAGTCATTATTAAATCTCCATAAACTCCTAAGTAAGGTCCATATTCAGTATATTTAGAAAGAAAAATTCAAATAATAGTTCCTTGAATATTTCCCATCTAATATCCTTATATCCTCCTACCTAGTTCATGAAATCTCACGTCCTCTTGGAAGGTCCTTGAAGCATAAAATCATCCAATTTCACACATCGATCTTTTAGGGTATTCACTAGATCAAAAATCCCCTCAATGATCTCAATCCATTCCTAAATATCCTAACGGTTTACATTACCCTAGAATAATATAGTATGTTTAATTTAAAAGTCTCAATAATAATCAACCATTTTTCTAGAAACTTCTCTACCTTGAGAAAAAACTTTGTGTAAAACTCTTGGTTGTATCTTGTTTTCCACCTGAACCACTGTAAAACATACATGATTATTCGCAACTAAATCCTCACATAAACCTAGTAGTATAATATGGTAATTATCCCTAGAGGGAGCATCCTATCAAGAATCTTTTGTTGGTTCCCTCAGACGCATTGTAGGATAAATTTACTATAATTCTCAAGGAATTTTTAGGATTCCTATTATACCTTACTTAATATATCAACCTAAAAAGTTTACTTGAACACATAAGGGATTTCTACAAAAGACCTATTCTTAGAGGCTACACATAATAATAAGGAACAACCCTCCTATTAATATTCAAGTATTATTCCTAATTCTACATACCTATACATTTGTTACAATCATATACATATAAAAATAAGAATTTTCATGTTCAAATAATATAAATGTTAACATAATATATCATAGAATCACAAAGAAAAGATCATGAAATTTAAATAAATGAACTACCATGGGAAGAAATAAATATTTATACATGTAATGTGATCCTACATTCAATTTCATGATGTATGAATGTGCCAAAATCCCAAAAACTATAACAACACCAAAAATTCATGATCTATATTAAAATAGAAATCCACAACTATAACAATAGTCAAATCACTAGTAAATTGGTGGTCCATAACATAATATCTGTACAAGAACTTATGTGACTCCTCTACCTAAGTTTCACATAGTGAATCTTCTTTATAACTTTACCAAAACATATTCAAGAAGAAAATAAAAGGATAACTGATTCTGTTACCACTTTCTAATTCCCCAACACAAATCGCTCAATTTAAGCTGGAGTGCCACTTGACCTTATGCATGCCTCCCTACATGAAAGATGTTTCTAATTGACAATGAGGGTCCAAACATTATTATTGGGATACTATACCTTTAGTATCAAAAACCATACATCAGAATCATACCATGAAAGGAATAACAATGAAGAAGGTTCACAATGTAAGTGAATAATGTAAATACTATAACACATGACATGGAAGGTACCTGAGGTCATGAAAAGTAATAAACCAAGGATCCCCAATATGGTATAAAAATATATTATCATTAAAACAATTGAATAATAAATAAAAGAATGTATTACCGCTCCGGAGTTTATCTCAATACCACCACTAAACACCAATATCCATCTCCATAGCTCTATATCGTTGGGCCATTACCTTTTCTAGGATCCCTAATCATGAAGTCCACACATTCATTGATATTTTTGTGTAGGGTGTGAGTATAAAATCTAGTAGGAAACCACCAATGTTTCCTTGACACTAGTGAATATATATATTTGATGAATGCCACAACTTGAAGTCATGTAAAAGTAAACAATCAACCACACAAGTGTTAGTTAATCATGTGCTAACAAAGATTCCATGATACCAAAACTCACTTGATTTAGTACTATACTGGTAAAAATGTCAGTATCAACCTTTTTATATCTTAGAAGATAACACAAAGTCCACATGTAGATTCCATACCTTACATCAATCAGTCATATATCTACATTCTACCTTTAAGAAACACATCATTCCTCACCTTAAAGTGGTATTTTGACCTTGTAACACATCATACCCCACCCTAAGGTGGACATCTATCCTCAATTAATTGTACATCCACCGGATATTCCTAAATAATTGGATCATAATCACCCCTACATGATCTTTCTCTCATGTGGGCATTCAAACTCATTTGATACACTTCACCCTTGCATGGTCTACTCCTACATCAACTGAACATTTATGTTATATTTAATAAACACCATCAAGTGTGTAAAATTCCTTATCCTTTGTTAAAAAATTCACACTCCCCCCTAAAAGGGCCAATTTATCCAATTCTGAGGAACCAAACCATCTTGATACATAAAATAATCTCTACATGATATGAAATATCCACATGCAACTCATATCATAATAAGATCATTTTGTTATATCAAGCATGATTCTCATAAGAAAATATACATACACCATAAGAAACTAAAAATAATAATGGATCTCAAATCAAAAAATAACACACCATCATATCATGCTAACAACCATATATAGGGGCCCTACACGGAAAGAATCTTCCCACCTCATGCGTGTTGATATCCAATGTTAATTTACACTAAGATTCATCACCCAAAACAAGCCTCTATTCTAAAGATCCTTATAACCAATCCCAATTCATCATAAAATGGTATTATAGAACAATATTTTAGAAGAAGAACATGATAATTCCTTAAATTATATTAGGATTACCCAATCAGATATATCGCTAATAGTTGATCAAATGTTTTTTTGAGAGATATGAAGCAATTAACAATAGATTCAGGATCTTAGACTTTAACAATTCAATAATTCTCTATTAGATCACATATGAATCCATAGATATATATCTAATATCTAATATATATGACTCATCCTAAGGTAAAAAAGAAGGATCTAAAGATACCAAGAAGAAAAAATAACAATGATCACATACCATGAATTCTCATGGCCCAAAGCCTATAGATTTACTAAATTGGAGTTTAAAGGGAGGATAATAGACAAAAACCCACCCTAGAGTCCCTAGGTTTGATATACCTAGGAATTAGAGTTGTAAAGAAAATATCTAGTGTGTTTTTGGTATATAACTAAATATTTTGATTAATTAAAAATAAACACAAAGTTTAGTAAGCCGTGTTCCAATCATGGGGGTATGTATTATTTTTCTAGAAACCAACACAATTTGGTCGTATGTTTTGTTAAACCTTATACCAAAATTTTTTTTGACTCTACCCAAGTAACATAGTTTTATAGGTAATTCACATGGTTATATCTAACCATGCACCAGCTGTGTTCCGCCCACTATAGTTCTCCAAAAATTCACACAATTTTTTTTGGAATAACAACTCAGTTTTCCCTAAATGTGGTCAAACTGTTCACTCCATTAAATTCCCCCAAAATCATAAAAAATCTACCTGAGACTTCATCCAAGAAATTTATTACTCAAAAACACTAAAATAAGGGTTGAAAGTAAGAAATAATAAAACCTATAAAAAATCCAAACCATTATATCATTAAAAGTAAATTACATAGGTAAAAATTAATTACCATGATATAAACCAAAAATGGTAATAGTGAAAAATATAAGAGTAAATACTTAAAAACATGTTTAAAAAATGTGTGAAAATGAATTATCAAGAGATGATTAACCTTAATTCATCCTCCAATCCATTATTTATAAGATCTAATTTTTTTATGAGGTACCAATATATTTAATTTTGGATTAAATGCTTATTTTCCACCTAATGTGAATACCATTTGAGTTCATGGGGGGTATTGAGGGTGTCCGGGGCTTGTTCAGATCCCAGAGGCCGATTTTTTGGAAAAAAAGATAGGTTGAGTGGTTAGTGTTAATCGTGCGGGGTAGATTGCATGGTTTCTACATACCATGTGAGGTTGGATAGTGGGGTTCTACAATATGAACTATTTAAGGAAACTGTGCAGATGGAGTTGTACACCTATGTAGGGAACCTAAAACTTTTAACCAAGATAAAATTCATGTTTTGTGTATGGTTAGTCAAACCGTGAACATTGATTGTGTGGGTGCCCCCTTAGAACAATAGAGGGTGAACATTTGGACCATAGTTTTTCCAACCATGTGGCCAAACCATGTGTTATAGGAAATTTTTGTGAAATTAGATTTATTTCCTTAAAATGATATAACCTAAAACTACTTATTTTTTCTTCACCTGTGGACAGTAAGAAGGAATGGGAGCTCTCCTTTGAAGCCAACTGATATATTTTGGTCTCATTATTTTTTCCAAACTCAAAATTGAGTGTTCTCAGTCTCATTGGTTCCACGTTGATAGTAATCCATCCCTTTTGTTTCATTATTCATTCTTCTTCGAATCAATGGAGTTATTTAGGTGCAATATAATATTCCCTATTTCCTTGTTCTTCATCCGTTCTTCATTTTTCTACCAATACGAGTCGAATTAGGAGATGATACTGGATGAGAACTATATTTTGGACCTACGACAGGTGGTCTATACTTTTATTGATTGGTTTTATGATTTATAGAGATATTTGTTTTTGTTCCACCCGCCATACTTTTCTAAATGGCCCAAAAAATGAATTGATTAATTTAATACACTATAATGGAACCTATTAAGGATTCCTACCACTTCTGTAAGACTTGTTGTAGGCTATTTCTCCAAACAAGGTCTCCCATGGGGTGTGAATTTGAAGTTTTACCTATTTTATATCATCAATGGGGTGAGTGGTGTGCTTTCCTAGTTAGACGGAGCCCTTTTATAAGCGAATTAAATTGAATTTATTGTTAAGAGATGGATATTGCCTCTTCTTCATGTAGATTCTTTGATTAAATGGTTTTTATGGAATTAATATATGAGTGGGTAAACTATTTTAATGTAATTGAATTTTATTTTTATATGAGTGGGTATACTCATTGAACTTGAATTCTTGTGAATTGATGAATAGAATTAGATCTTAATTTAAATGGTAGTGGATGCCTTTGTTGAAATACTAAAAGTATTGATTACATTATGATGTTATTGATTCTTATCCAATGAGTATTGATATATGATAGAAGATACCGTGTACCAATATGCTCATTGGATCTTGATTTTGTAGTATGCCAAGGGTATTGCTACCACTTGGATCCAACTTGCTGGAATCACATTGGACATGATTTATTGACATGATCCTTGGACTCTACCAGTTCAATTACTGAGTTTCCATCAAGATTCTCTAGGTAATCGATAAGAATTCCTTAGTCTTATATACCTTGGAGTTGGCCCCATGGGGTATGCAACTTCTGATTATATAGACCATACATGGTAAAGGATACACTTTTGATTATATAGCTCAATTGTGGTTGTTTTGATATACATTTTATATAGAAAGGTTGTGGGTGATATGATATAATATATAGATGACATAGATGTGGTGTTTACTTACTTTTACTTTATCGATGCCTTTTTATAGGATATAGAAACTTGTTTGTTAAGGATCCTTGTTTGTCATGAGAGTATCACTTGATAAGTTTAATTTTTTTCCATTGGAATTTAAAGTATATTACTATCATATTTGTTGTATACCTTCCAATATACTTTAGATTATTTTGAAAATCTATGATTTGATATAGAAACACTGGGTGGTGACCGACTGGGATTGTATCTCACACCCTGTTCAGGTTTCTGTTGGGTACTCAAAAAGACTATATGGATTCAGGTAGGGATTGGGTCAAGAAACCACATTTCGATGCTTGACTTCATTCCATTATTAGATTCAGGGGAGCATTGGACCAACCTTTGGTTCGTGATGATTTATAGAGATGGTAGTTTTTGGTCTTTTTGGTATTTTGATACATGTATTATACCATTTAATGTATACATATTTTAGATACATTGTAGAACCATGAAATGAAACATCATTCTGTATATGAAATTACTTCTAGAATATATATATATATATATGTCTTTTGGATGTTTATCTATTGTATTATTTATTTACTTCTTCCACTATTTCACTTTTTATTTCAAAGTTTTATATAACTATGTTACACTCTCACAAGAGGGAATAGTATCCCCAAAGACACACCCTACTCCCTTGATACAAGTCATAAGCCTCTAGCATTTTGGGAGATGTGCTTGAGGCTATGTGGCCAACCAGGATCGGGGCACTTTTCAATGGAATCAGGGTTTGGGATGTTACAAAGTGGTATTAGATATTTTATTTTCTACTTTACTAATTTTTTATAATAGAAAGAGATAATAAGGAAATGGAATTTTTTAATTACATATGCCTATGAGTAGATATCCCACAAACCATAAAAATCCAAATTTCCTAGAATAGAAATTGTTTTTTCTGTATTTTGGATTAAAAAATTGATTTGAATCCACTGTTGGGTGATGCACTTGATCCATGATGTTATCATTGATATTATTGAGGGTTATATTTTTTGAAACCCAATGAGATGAGGATTTTCTTTATCATACATCATTTTGGGAACTCTACAGTAATCACATTCCATTCATTATTCCATTACATATAAGATGCATTTCTTGTTGGCATGATGTTTTGATAGATGTTGTGTCAGATATACCTATTGTTTTGATATAAATTTTGTGTAAGGAAATGAGAATCATGGTTGGTGCTAAGAGTGACTTCCATAACTTATGAAATGTTTTCCCGATAAGGATATAACAGACACCCTAAGAATCCAATTATGGTATGTTGAGTCATGGACCATGAGTCACATGGACTAGAACATGTTATAGTGTGGATTAATTTGCTGCCATATTTTTTCATGAGTATTATCGGCTCTTATGGATTATAATTTGGTGAACCATTTGGTTAAACCATTTAAAATTTAATTGGAAATCAAAATGAACTCAAATGATTGACAAATGAAATGGTAAATAGTGAACTTGACCTTGACCTAGATTCTGAGTGGGATTTAAGAAGTGTCTATAGTAACTTTTATGAATGCTTATTTTACCTAGTATTGGATTTAGGATAAGGTTGTGTGGTATGACCTATTTAAAGGAAGGTTTTTACTTGTCCAATACTTTTAACTATAAACATTGATATTTTTTAAGGCCCAAATTTAGCATTGTAGAGAAATAAAACCATGAAAACCATGAATTTTACACCAAGGGGGTGGAAACAACCTTGCTTTATTGGTGTTGGGACATGGGATAATGGTGGATCTTATTATAGTGCCAGCTGTGGGACCAGAATTTTTACTGAACATAGGTGTTAATAAATAGTTCCACGATGGGGTTTTCTACTTCATGCAAGCTTTTTAAGGAGCACTGAAACCTACCTCATCTATGGATGAGCTGACACATGTGTGTAAGAAACCTCATCCTCCCACATTTTTGGTAAATAGTGGTCCAAAGGTAGTTGAGTTGTGGCTTGAGACTACTCTATCGTTATTTTAAAATCTAGAGACACCTCATAATAGGAGAGTGAAGCTCATGAAATATATGCTTTAGGGAGAAACAAATAGCTGGTGGGATGTTTTGAGTTAGGCCGATGTACCGTGTGATATGGTTTGGTGATATTTCCAAACCCAAATCTATGAATAAATTTTCCTCAAGACTTTGAATGTAGATATTCCTAGTGATTTTATTTATTTATAGTTGGGAGATATGATAGTTATGAAGTATTTGACATGCTTTACAGAGATACAACAATTTGCGCCGATGTACATTGCTAACGAGGTATCGAGGGATATGTTCTTAGAAGAAGGTCTTTGACACGCAATTTGATATCAGTTCAACATGTTAAGGTTGATAACTATTACATTGATAGAAAATTAGGTTCTAATTATAGATCGTGGCTTAAGGGAAGATAGGGGAGCAAAGTAGAGTAGTGTAATCTCTCGACCCAGTGGTTCAATGTCTTCAAGAAGGAAGCTCCATTTAAAATATTCCCATGAGTTGAGTACTTGAAAGGATTCTAGTGCTAGAAGTGTGGTTGTTTATCATCAGTGTGGAGAATATGGTTACATGAGAAATCAGTGTGGTCACAAACTAGTGATGTTTTGAGCTTGCAGAAGGAGAAGCCGCATGAAACAGTTCTGCATGAACTTCCCTCCAGATGTGGGTGGGTGGGTTTCAGATCCAACACTAGGTTTGAGAGTGGGTTTTACAACTTTAGGTAAAAAAAGCTAGATCAATACCAGTTGGTTGGGATGAGGTGGTGGTTGTTTTCTCTATGGAATCCAGACACTAGTTGTACCTTAAAAATAGAATGGTCTTGATCCAGGTAGTGAGGTTGTGTCACATTTCAATGACTTAGGCCATATCTATTCTATATATCCTACCCTTGAGGAGCAGGGCTCCATACCATCAACAATGGGAGGTATGATTTTAGTAGCCTCTACTCTTGTATATTCTATTTTTAACATAGGTTAATCACATAGTTTTATATATTTTTCAATTATAGAGAGTATTGGGTTCATGATTCAATTTTATAAGGAAGTATGAAGATTGACACTCCATTGGGGATCAGAACGGAGGATGTACATAAGTGCTGGGAGTACCACCTTGAGGTTGGAAGGTTTCACTTCGTAAAGAATATATTTTTCCTCGAGATGATCAAGATTAACATAATACTAGGTATGTATTAGAATGTTTTTTGTTGATCCCATGTTAATTTATATCTCCAGATGATTAATTTCACATCACCATAGAGAGGATTGTCTTTTCACATTGGTTAATGGGATGTGTAATGACCCGAAATGTTATAAATAATATTCCCCTTCTAATTTAATTAAATATATTATTATGTAATATGGTTATAGAAAAAACATGCACCTATTTTGTTCTAATTGGATTTAAAATATCATTATGTATCATTACCACTAATAATATATCCTTTGAATAGTGATCAAATGATTAGTATAAATATAATGTTTTTACAAATCCAATTTACATAGACAAAGAAAGTGATGACCCCAACCAGTAGGATCATACCCTATGAATTCAATTTGTTGGAGCTTACAAGGGAGATTACATATTTGGTATTTTCCCTGGACCAATCCGAAGTTGATATCCAACAACTTAAGCTTGATAAAAACTATTTACAGGATAAGTTTAAGCTCATCGAGATCGTAGCCCAAACCATGTATGTCGAACCACCCCATGAAAGTCTCACTGTCATGCACCTTACTATTAGGGAGTTTGTGGGTGTATTAAAGAGATATGTATCAAAACCCTATAAATACGAGTGTACAATATTTTTTATAAAATAATGAATATATTTTTATCATTTTATTGTTATTTATAATGTATTTTTATTTTAATTAAATGAGAAAAAATTGTATTTTTGAGTAATAATCAAAATCAATTAAGTAATTTATTTTGATGAATTAATGGGGTTTTTAAATAAATAATATATTAATAAACTATTATTATTAAATAATTTTTATTAAATATATACAATCATATAATCTTTATGAATAAAAATGTAATTTTTATATGGTTTTGAAAACTGTTATTGTAACAAAACCCATAATTTTAAATAAATGCCTGTTATTATTTTAAAAGTGAAAATTCACATATTTTGAAAAATATTTATATAAAATGGATATTATTTTTGGAATTAGAAAAATGAAATTATCCAAAGGTTATTTTTTAATAATTTTCCAAGATAGTCAAAATTTTGGGTAAACATAAAACACCGTATAAATATAGGTTGTGTATTATGATATAATAATGACCCCAACGTGATGTAAAAAAATAATATAAAGTGTATAAAAATTAAATATATGTTTTAATTTTAAAATAATGTGATTTTATGTTTATTTTATTAATTTTATTATGCCGTTATGACTCCTCCAAAACCATTAATATATTTTAATATTTTAAAATCATTTCGTTAAGAGTGTGACTCACCTCCACCAAATCAAGGGAATTATTTTATTACGTTCGGAACATGAAATTATAAAATAACGATAACCAATCCAATTTTGAAGAAACCATGGACAAAAACTACGAGATGGTTTGTGGTTTTGGTTATTTTATTATTTAGATTCGAAAACCTAAATAATAAAGAAATCCCCCCTTTTCCTATATAAACACACCAAATATCACATTTATCTTCATTAAAAATACTTGTATCAAATCTATACTCTTACAAAAACTCACCTGTGTCCTTATAAGGTTTCCTAAATCTCTCAAGAAGCCACTCCCAAGCATTCTGTGTCACACACTCATGTTAGGGATCTTCCACTCTCTTTTTTATTAAAGCACATCTTTTATGTTATTCTTCTTAATTTCAATTTATTCCTTTTGGAATATGTTCTTCCATATCCCACATAATTTACTTTTTTATGTCTATGTTATGGGATAACCCTTCCACTCTCATTTAACCTTCCAATGAACCATTATATACACTCATTACCATGCTGAAATTTAGTAAGAGATTTATCTCTTTTAATTTCCATTCAAGAACTTATTTTATGTTATGTATCTTAAATTACATTTCATTATGTTGGTATATGTTCATACATATTCCCATTAATTTCCATTTAATTTATAAATGCTGATATCCCACCTTTATTTTGATTGTCCCCAGGTTATCCCATGCATTTTTAAAATCCATGGAATTTTATAATAAAGTTAAGGAAGTTTTCAATAATGTTGTTGTTTCCCATGTTCAAGATGTTATGATATGTAACTAATTACCAAATTCACTAGAATTATTAATTTTATAGGTTATATTTTGTTTAATTTATTTTCATAAATCATGTATTAATTTGAAATAAAGAACGTGGTTGTTATAGTTGGTATCAGAGGAAACGTTTAGTTGTTTTTGGGATTAGTATTAGAAAACTATTGGGAAAACTTTAGTGATAAGACAAAGTATAAGAAAAAAACCCCTAGATTTTGGTAATTATATAGTAAGTGGTTTGTCAAGAAAATATATCCCTGTATGCATACTACAATTGGAAGTGGTTTTGGCCCAGATGTACCTAGGGGTAACAACTCTGACAAGGTGTGTTTGGCCTAACTCAGTGTAACCTGGTACACGACAACAGACCTTACCGCATACCCAGTTTGATGCATATGAGGGATATTCTATGGTAAATTCATAAGATAGTTAGGATCCATTATTAAGGAAAAATACCTAGAAGTATATATGTTATGAAATAAATCATCAATAATATTGTTTAAATATTAAAAATTCATAAGATACTAAATAAATGTGATTTATAAATTATCACATTAATTTCATTCGATTCCCCTTTATGTGTTTGACAGTTTTAAGAAAAACAATCATCCCCAATTTTCCTTTTATTCTAGATAATGGTCATAAATAGAAGTAATTGGGTAAACAACCAATCCAATGGGAAATTTGATGACTGCCCCAATGAGATGCCCTATCATATAGGATATCAAGTAGAAAATATTGTGATTATTTCAAACCAGATATCAAAAATAATAAATAACAACTATCACTTAGTTTAATGAACACATACATCAAGGAAAAGGAATATGACATCTCAGAGAATATAATTTGATAAAGGTGACATGGGAAAGAAGACCCAATTTTTATTGTGTAAAAATTGGGTAAAGAGGCACCATGGGAATTATTACAAGGAGGCTAGGAGATGTTTCATGTGTGGAAAGACATGGAATAAAGTATCTAATTTCTTCCAGAAATGGATAAGGTGATGGATAGAAACAATTTTCACTCTATTTTACCTTATATAGTTCAATGTCATATGTGTGGAGAATTTGGGCATTATCCAAGACAATACTCTACTCCAAGGGTTGATAATCATAATGAGCATCAACAATATAAACGAATATGGGAACAAGGAAATCCCCATTATAACACCCCAATATTGTATGGTATGTTTCTTCTTAAATAATTTCAATTCATTAGATAAATTATAATGCATGAAACACTAATTCTATGTGAATCAAGAATTCGTTATTTATAGGAGATAGTTATAACCTAGCTATTAAGAAAAAAATTTCTACTTATGTGATTTGAATTTCAAAATACAGACATACATGATTATGTTCAGTAAGTTATTTAGAGTATGATAGGGTCAACTTATTTTTTGGTGAATAGTAACTTGACTCTTATGAATAGTAATATACCTTTAGTAATATTAACTTGAACCTTATGAATATTAATGTATCCTTATGAATAGTAACCTCATACAGGTAATTATAAATAAAAATTAGGCACCTTATAAATGAGAGTGAATATTAAAAGAAATCAAGTGTTGGTATTTTTGTGAGTAATAAATATTTAATTTCAATATTATAATTAATAAATTAATTTAAAAGATAATTAATTTTCATATAATGTACTCATAAATCAATATTTTATAGTCCTATGATTTTGGGATAATTTAATGAGACCATTGTTAAATTTTCAGGGTATTATAAAATTAGTTACAAATTTAAAAAATTATTTTTTGAGTAAATGGTGATTTTAATTAAAAATTAAAATTCTCATATATGGAAAATTATTTTCATAAAACGGAGTTCCTTTTTTGATTATATAGATAAAATATGTTTAGGTTTAATTTTTTGGATTTTTTGGGAATGCTTGAATTTTCAGTGAATAGTGAAATTTGATAATTTATAAAATATGTTAAATAAATGAATTTATGAATCATTATTGAGTAATGGATGATGTAAATGAACCTTTTTTCAAACCCAAATTCACTTATAAATATTTTGGCCACAATATCCAATAACATTTCTTATCTTGGGAAAAAGAATCAAATAATGAATAAAATATAGAGAAACCACTCCTCTCCTCCACGAGAAAAACCACCTCCACCCCGTCTTTTCCTCAATATTATAAGCCTTGAATCTTGTCAATGTTATACCCAAATAATATTCCCTAATCCCTACCCATGTCTAGTATCTATTCATATTTCTAAAATACCAAAATCAATCCCCTTTAGGATATTCTCAAGGAGAAGCATCTAAGAGGTAAATTCCCATTCCTTTTCCTTTTATTTTCTTTTCAAGTTCCTTATTTATTTATTATTCTCTCCTCACATACTCTATAAAAATAATAATGATAACTCCATTATCATCTATATAATTAAATTATATTATGTTAATATAATATACTTCATAAATATCCTTACTCTCCATATTTTATTAAAAAAAATGAAATAATCGTCCAAGAGGTGGCGATTTACAACCTTCTTGGATGATGAATTTTCTTTCTTCAATTTATCCTCAAAGTATGGTCATGAAACCATTTTATTGATTGAAACAGGTAATAAAATATGTATTATATCTTCTATAACGTTTTGTAACCATTAAATTTAATTGATACTGAATAATAGATCAAAATTAGTTCATTGTGATAGAAAAATTGCTAAAATAATGCTAAATGTTTATCAGCAACTTTTTATCTAATGATTAATCCTTATACCATATAACCAAATGACATTTATAAATATTTAAACTTTTTTATTATAATTAATAAAATTAAATTACAATTTTTTATAATTATACACATTTAACATGAACTCCATTACTTTTAATCAAGAGAACTGCCCATGAAATCAAGTAAATGAACACTCCAGAATGACGAAATTCAATATTATATATATAAAGAGGTAAATTAATGAATTTAATAAAAATATAATGAATAAAATACATGTATAAAATTTTATTAAATAAATAATTAATGTCTTTAATTTGATTATCCATGACATTAAGATCAAGTGAAGAATATATTCGGGCATAAGGTAAGACGTTTCTCATCTCACTTTTATTTCCGTGATATTTCCATTGTTCACAAATTATTTATTATATGTGATGTATTGATATTTTAATTTGATATATAATATCATGAATTTATTTATATTCATTTTATTAAATGATTCATTTTAGGATTATTAATTTTTCTCATACGATTCGATTGATTACAATTTGGCAAGGTATTTTTTCTCGATTTCTATTTCATTGAGACTTACTCGGTATTATGCACCTAATAATTATTATGTGGTGTATCTACTACCAATTTGGAATAATTTTTTATTTTAGATTATAATTCTATTAAATATCCATATTCTTGTATCATGGATATTATTATTATCATAGCTATATACAATTTTACATACTATGTTTATTTTGAATGCTATTTTAACTGGGGAAATATTGATGAATCTGTATACTATTATCAATATAGATATTGTAAATACATATTGTTCTTTTATAAATAATTCATTGGACTTTAAGGGATGGGTGGGGCCCTCTATAGCCCCTCAATTCATCAACAGGTCTCATGAGGCAAAACAATTGGTGACAAACCCTTCAAGTTTGTTTCCAAAACATAATTAGACGAGTTTATAACCATATAATTAAACCATATCAACAATGTGATGGTTCATGTTCCAGATAAATGATGTAAAACTAATAATCATTCTCTTTATTCATTATTTAGTTATAAATTTCCATGAGGTTTTCACTCGTACAAAATCTATGGATTCACTTTTATTCTAATTTTATAGATGGCGTAGGGTTTTTAATTATTCCCCATTCCATATTGATTATTCCTAATTGGTTATGATTCAATTATTTTTGTTTCATGATTCCACTATTTATAACACTTAATGATGAATTGGGCTCACCCATTTCATTTTTTTTCCTTCCACAGGTTATGAAGAAGAGATCATTTATTGAGTTTTCAAGGATGTAGTTTATTAGATTCTGTTATGTATTATATTTTCTTTTCTTTTCCAAATGTAAAATGGGTTATATGTATGTATCTAGTTTATTCAATAATAATAACTAATTTTTATTTTAGGATATGATTCCATGTAATCATTCTAATGTAATAAAATAATGCACCGGATCCGGGCTTCTGGGGTCGGGGTGTTACACCTATACTAAAATAAATCATGATGGTTGAAGTACATGTAACCTCTACTCAATAATTGTGTATATCATGTTATATTTAAATTTATTACCTACTTTAATGTCATGTAAGTTTTATAATAACAATGATTCACCACCTGAAATGATTTTATATTATCAGGAAAAAAATCTATTAGTGTGTTTCACATATTAAATACTATGAAACTTTTCTTCATGAAAATAATATTATTTTCCATTTGGGTAAATTTGATGAAATTTTGGGTATGGATTGAATTTATATTTACATATCCAATATAAATAACTGTGAGAAGGAAATCACTCTCCATATTGAGAATTGATCCCTAGTTATATACAAATGCAATGAGGAGGATGAATCTTCTTTATCACCAACATCTCATGAGTGGATATTATTTCCCTATTAGAAAGTTTATTTAGATCAAATGATTGAGTATAAAGAAAAAACCATCCTAATAGACATGCCTATTGTGAGGAAATACACTGTTGTGTTTCTCGAGGAATTTCTTGGTCTTCCTCATAATCAAGAGGTTTAATTTTCAATCATGTGTATACATTAGGCATTGCATTTATTCAAAACTTCAAATAGAATGGATGTTTTGGAACTTGGGGAGCTGAAGAAATGACTGTAGAAGAATTCTGATAAAGGTTTCATATGGACAAGTGCTTCAAAATGGGGTGAACTAGTCCTCTTCTTCAAGAATAATGATAAATAAATTCACCTTTTTATTGATTATCGTGAGCTCAGTAAGATCAAAATAAAGAAAAATTATATTATTCCAAAAATTGATGGATTTATCGATCAGCTATATGGAGAACAATACATCTCTAAGGAAGATCTGCAGTCGATATATTACAAAGTTAAGGTGATGAATAAGGATATCCCCGGACTTATTTTTGTATAAGGTATGGGCACTATAAGTTCATAGTGATGCGTTTAGAGATAAATAATTCTCCAACAATATTCCTGGACTTTATGAATAGATTTTTTAGAAATTACCTTTACAAATTTTTGGTAGTATTTATAGCTTATATTATAATATAGTCCAAAACCAAGGAGAAACATGAAGGGAATTTGAGAACCATTATAAATTATTTTAATAAGAAGAATGTTTATTCCAAGTATAGAAAATTGAGTTTTGGTTGAAGGAAGTCTCATTCATCGGGAATATCATCATAAACAATAGGATATCTATCGAAAATTTAAATATATAAGAAATTTAAGGATATATGGGGTCAAAATCTATGATATAGATCCATATTTTTCTTAGATTTCTTGGGTACTATCATTTATTTGTGAGAAATTTATCTTGATTATCAAACCATCTAACCAATCTTACTCAGAAGGGAGTCATGTGTTCTTGGAATGATGAATGTGAAGAGAGATTTAGGGAACTAAAAATATGGATTACCACTTCACCTATCCTCACACTAACCACATGTGTAAAGATTTAAATGGTATTAAGATATTCTTTGAAGAATGGATTGGGTTGTGTTATAATGAATAATGATAAATTAAAAGCCTATGATTCATGTAATTTGAATATTCATGAACAGAACTACCCCATAAATTATCTAGATTTGGCTGTAGTGATATTTGATTTGAAAATATGGTGAAATTATCTCTTTGGGGAGAAGTGTGAAATATATACGGATCACAAAAGCCCCAAGTATATATTCGCATAGAATGAGTTGAATATGCACCAACGAAGATGGTTAGAACTAATCATGTACTATGACTTCTCAATCAACTTCTATCCTGCTAAAGTGAATAAAGCATCAAATGCTCAATGTGAAAGGATCCATCAATTATATTACTAATGAGAATTTATAAGGATTCTATATTCACATATTTAGAGACTATGGACATGGGAATCATAAAGGAAGTAACATCCTCAATCCTCTCACAAATAATTACTCAACCATCCCTTCTGAAGATGTTAAAAGATGCTCATAGGAATGATGTTGGAATTTAAAAGAATGTAGAAACTATAAGAAAAGGGAAATCAAAAGAGTTAAATAGTAATGAATAAGGATTTTTGAGATTCATATCAAGACTATGTGTACCATAAAATATGGATTTATAGAAGGATTTGATGGATAATGCACATAGCTCAACCTTTTCCATCCGCCTAGGAAGCACAAAGATGTATCCATATCTTCGAGAACACTGTTGGTGGGACAATATAAATAATGAGATCACATGGTATATATCAAGATGTATTGTATTCCATCATGTGAAAGAGGATAGAAAAAAATTTCAGGGTATGATGCAACCATTATCTATACCTACGTGGAAATGGGAGAACATAACCATGGAATTTTTCACTGGTCTTCCGAAGACATCAACATGGAATTATTCTATAAGGTTTTTAGTGGATCATCTTACAAAGTCTACAATATTCATTGTGATTATAGAGTATTTATCACTAAATCAATTTTCACAGATATACATTAGAGAAGTGGTAAGGATTCATGGAGTACCACTATTTATTGTATTCAACCGAGATCCAAGATTCACCTCTATGTTCTGGAAGAGTATCTAACACACTCTAAATACTGAGTTGAACTTTAACATATTTTATCAGCATCAAACTAATTTTCAACCTAATAATAATATCCAAAAAATTGAGAATATGTTGAGAGAATTCTCAATTGAATTAAAAGTAATATGGGACCAACATCTTCCTCTAGTTGAGTTTTCTTACAACAACAGTTTATACTCAAGAATCCAAATGGATCCCTATGATGACCTTTATAGGAAGAGATGAAGAACGCCTATATGGTTGGATGAAGTTGGGTATAAAAAACTAATAGGTCCTAAAATGGTCAATGAAATGGTGTAAAAGGTTAATACCATTCATCTAAAGATTAAGGCTGCTCAAATTTGACAAAAGATCTATGCTGGTAATTTATGACGAGAACTAAAATTTGATGTTGGAGACTTGGTGTTCTTACGCATATATCTATGTAAGAATGTTATGAGATTTGGGAAAAAGGGAATGCTTATTCCAATACACATTATCCCATTTTAGATCCTTGATAACATTGGAATGGTGGCCTATTGATTAGCACTACCACCAAACCTATCACAAGTACATGATTTATTTCATTTATCCCTCTTGAGTAAGTACATACCAAACCCTTCACATTTACTCAATCCATATGAGGTACCATTGGAGAATGATCTTTCCCATGTGGAGTATATCATAAAAATGTTAGACCACATAGAAAAATTTCTATGAAATAAGACAATATACCTTGAAGAAGTGTTCTAGAGACACCAAAAGTTTGAAGAAGTAATGTGGGAACTGAAGGAAGCGATGAAACAGAGTTACCCTAATCTATTTTAGTGTTGAAAATGAAAATTTTGAGGATGAAATTTCCTAGGGGGGAAATTATAATTACCTGAACTGTTACAAATAAAATTCCAGTTTTTATTTAGTTAAAAGTCTTATTATGTAACATGGTTATAGAAAACACATGAAATTATTTTGTTCCAATTGGATTTAAAATACCTTTAAGTATCATTACCAATGATAATACAGCCATTGAGTAGTAATCACTTGATTTTTATAAATATAGGGTTTTAAATAATTCCATTGACATAGAAAAAGGATGTGATGGCCAGAACCAGAAGGATCAGACCCTTTTAAGCCCATTTATCAGAGCTTCCAAGGGAGATAGATCCTTTGGGCTTTGACCAAAAAAAATCCCAAGCTGATATACAACAACTTAAGCATGATATAAAGGGTTTACAAGAGAAGTTAAATCTCATCTAGATCACGATACAAACCATGTGGGTCCAACCACCCCATAAAAGTCTCACCACCACTCACCTTACTCTTAGGGAGATCGTGGGTGTATTAAAGAGATATGTATCAAGACCCTAGAAATGTGTATATGTAAAATATTTTTTATATAATAATTAATATATTATCATCCTTTTATTGTTACTTTAAAAATAGTTTTTATTTTGATTCAATAATATAGAAATAGTATTTTTATGTAATATTCAAATTCAATTAAAGATTTTTTTTGATGAACTAATGGATTTTTTAAATAAATAATATTCCAATAAAATATTATTATTAAATAATTTTTACTAAATATAAATCATTATATAATTTTTATGAAGTCAAATGTAATTTTTTATAAGGGTCTGAAAACTGTAATTGTAAAAAAAACAAAGCTTTTTCAATAAATATAATTTTTTATTTTAAAAGTAAAAATTAAAATATTTATAAAATTATTTACATAAAATTTTCATTATTTTTGGAATCAGAACACCGAGATTATCTAATGATGATTATTTTTAATTTTCTAAGAAAGTGGAATTTTCAGGTAAAAATTAAATACCGTATAAATATAATTGGTGTGTTATAACATCATAATGACCAAAAGTGATGTAATAAATACTTTAAAGGGTAAACATGAACAAATCTATTTGTTATATTTAAATTAATTGGATTTTATTTATATTTTATTAATTTTATAAAGCCATTATGAATCCTCTAAAACCATTAATATATTTTAAGGTTTTAAAATCATTTCTTTATGAGTGTGACTCACCTCCACATAATAAAGGTAGTCATTTTATTAAGTTAGGAATGTGGACTTATAAAATAATTATATCCACTCCCATTTGGGGTAAACCATGGGGAAAAACCTTGGGATAGTTTTTAGTTTAGGCTATATTATTATCTAGAGTCCAAAACCTAAATAATAAAGAAATTCCCCTCTTTCCTATAAAAACACACCCAATATTCCATTCATCTTCACTCAAAATCCTTATATCTCATTCATACTCTTACATAAAATCTATTTAGTTCTCCAAATTTTCCCACAATCTCTCAATAATCCTTTCTATATATTTGGAGTCACACACTCATGTAAGGGATCTTTCACTCTCCTTTTTTATTCAGGCACTTATTTTATGTTATGATTCTTAATTTAAATTTTTTTCAGGTTGTTATATGTTATTCAATAACTCAAATACTATAATTTTAATTTCTACATGATTATATACCCCATAAAATCCAATTAATCCTTTCATTTAACCATTATGTACATCTGTTACCATGCATAAATTTAGAAATGGGTTCCTCTATTCTCATTTCCATTAAAGAACTTATTTTATGTTATGTATCTTAAATTACATTTCCTTATGTTGGGATATGTTATTCCATATACCCCTTATTTTTCACTTAATGTATAAATGATGATATCTCCCCTTTCTTATGTTTTTCACAGGTTATCCCATCCAGTTTTAAAAGCCACATAATTTTTGAATCATGTTAAGGAAATTTCAATAATTTTGTTGTATCCCATGTTCAAGATGTTATTCTATGTACCCACATCAAAAAAACATTATACTTATTTGATCTTATATGTTTTATTATGTGTAATTTAATATAATAAATCATTTATTAATGTTAAATAAATAATAGGGTTGTTATAGGATGTCTAGGGGAGCTGAGCTGGACCACATCATTGTGGTCTGGACGGGATGAAAACCTAAATTGCTAGGTTGTATCTGGATGATTTAAGTGTGATTCAAGAATATTTATTTCCAGTGTTTTATTTTTTTAGTGATTTATTCTTGTATAAAATTGTTGGTCTAAATTCTGAGATATATGTGGAGTTCTCCATCGATCTAGTGTTAGGAGCTACACTGGTATTCATTGCTCCTTATAGGATGGCTACTATGGAGTTGTTGGGGCCCAAGAGGCAGCTTTAGAACATATAGAAAAAAGGTTTTATTCAAACTAGTACTTCTTCAATCATTTTTGTAAAAAATGATAATGGTACCCTTAGGCTAGAAAAGGATTAACAGAAATTGAACCAGTTGACGGTTTAGAACATATATACCGTGCATGGATAGATGACTTGTTTGATCAGGTTTGAGGATCTCGAGTGTTCTAGAAAGTTGATTTGAGATCTCAATATCATTAGGTGTATGTTAGAACTGTATAAATACCTCATAAAACTTTTCATAGTAGGTATGGTCTATAATAGTATCGGGTTATGTCATTTTGTCTCACAAATATGTCAATATTTTTCATAGTGCTGCTGAACATTATTTTCCATCCTTATATGGATTCAATTCTGGCGGTTTTCATGGATGATATCTTTGTGTATTCTCTCAATAAAAACATACAAGCCAAAAAAATCTTGATGTTATTTTTGTATACAACAAGATAACATCAATTATATTCTATGTTCACAAGGTGCCACTTCTGGATGGATGAAATTCACTTCTTTGGTCATATTATCTTAGAGAAAGGAGCATTAGTTGACCTAAAGAAGGTGAGAGATATAATTTTCTAGGATTATCCTAGGAACATCTTTGACATATAGAGTTCCTTGGAACTAGATGGATATTATAGGAATTTCATACAGGACATATCACTCTTAAAAGTGCTATTGATGGGCTTGATTAAGAGGGGCGTGCAGTTTTTATAGAAAGGTACATGCGAGACATCCTTTTAGGAGATGAAAGGGAGACTGACTACCACACCAGTCTTAGTTCTTCCAGATTAGGGTAGGATCTACACTATGTATTGTGACACATCAGGTATCATTCATGAAGAAGTACAGATAAAAGGATGTAGATTCATGGTGAATGGGTCTCGGTAGAAGAGTCCACACAAGAGGAACCACCTGGAACACGATCTTGAGTTAGATACAGTTGTTCATTATTTTCACTATTGGATACATTATTTACTAAGAGAGATTTTTTTTATGTTCATGGACCAAAAAATCTGCATCTATATTTTTAAACAATGTGATATGAACCATTGATAGTGAAGGTGGGTTGAATACGTAGAGTCTTTTGACTTCGATATTGCTTACACGTCGGGAAAGGAAAATGTAGTTGCTGATGCACTGAGTAGGGGGGATCAGATATAGGCTGTTTAAGAGGTCAATTGTGAGTGGTATATTATGAATTTTTTTTATGAGATGCACATGGTGGCAAAAGACAGTATGGGGAATACCTTTTTTTCTTATCTATCTATGTCCTTTACTATTCTGTATAGAGTGAGAATGAAGGATCTTTTAGATATAGAGGGATTAATCCTATAAGAGAGTGTGGAAGGTGAGGAACCACATCCTAGTTATATTGTAGGAAAGGAATATATCATATTTATCCTTCTTCACGTTTGCATTATAGTGGAAATACACGATGAGATAATGTAGGATTTTCATACCTCAGTTTGGTCGGTGCATCCTGACATTACCAAAATGTATCGTGATTTATTTCACCAGTACTGGTGGTCGGGGATAAAACGTGAGGTAGATAGTTTTTACACAAGTTTTTTCACCTATCAGTATGTGAATGTGGAATATTAATGACCATCCGAACATTTACAGTAGTTACCTATTCCTAAGTGGAAATGGAATGATGTCGCGATGGATTTCATGAATGGTTTTCCAAGGTCACATCAAGGTAGTGATACTATTTTTGTTGTTGTTGACAGGCTCATGAAGGTTTCTCATTTACTTCTGATCAATGAAATATTCAGTTTGTATTAGACCAGGAGGTTATTTTCCATGAGATAGAACAACTGAAAGTGGTCCTTGTACTATCATTTCAAATAGGGGATCCCGATTTATGTATCATTTATAGAAGATTTTACGTAGGGAGTAGGGTACAAAGGTTCTTCTAAGAATGACATACCACCCTTAGACTGATGTCCAACTAGAGTGTATGATACAAGTGATTATGGACATGATGCAAACATGTATCCATGATTTTATGGGCTCTTCTGAGAGGCATATTCCCCTGTTTGAGTTATCCTACAATAATAGTTTTCAGGAGACTATAAAAATGGAACCTTATGATGATTTTTATGATAATCCATAGATATCTTCACTATTATGGTTAGAGGTAGGTGATACAATGTATATGGCATAGTCTTGATAGAAATATTATGCTTATCTCCAAAAATGAACTATAGAGTTTGAGGGTGGGGATAAATTGTGACAACTGGGTCCTGGTGACAACAAATACACACTACCTTAACATGGCCGCCGGGTCCTGGCCCGCAAGGTACCACCAGTTTCCCCCATAGACTCATGGTCCCCATCCTATGGCCCACCCACGTGCCCGAACAAGTCATCTGACTGATGATTATCCCCACAGGAAAACACATGTCCCTTCTAGTGTGCTTTTTCCTCACTAACACACACCCTAAGAAACTTCCAAGAAGGTCACCCATCCTGATCACTACTCTAGGCCGAGCACGCTTAACTGCGGGGTTCTAATCAGGTAGGCTCCTGAAAAAGAAGGTGCACCTTATTGACATGATTCATATCATTTAGTTGAGAGGACCATTTTGCGATAAACCTAACACTGAGAGGGGGTGAATCAGTGTTGGGGACTTCTTAAACCAATTAAAACTTTTATCCCTATACCTCTTGACTTGTTAGGATCTTGATTCTCTTATTCTCTTTTCCCTATCACATGAAATAATAGAAAGAGGTAAAAATATGTACACGATATTTTTACAAGGTTCACCACTAAATAATAGTAGCTATGTCCTTTCCATGAATGGATATGACCAATGCATGGATTCTCCACTATGATGTGATTTGAAATTACAGTGGAGTGTCTAGGAAAACAATCCGCTAGCCGGTGTGAGTCCCTACACTTTAGAGGGGGGTGGGAAACAATCGCTTTCCCTGGACTGGTGATGACCTAGCCCAACTTGCAGTATCTAGATGGTTCTTTATACTACCTATGGAGACATTATTCATTCTTCATCAAATGGAAGGTTCTTCTCTTGGTCTTTTTTAATGCTCTTCAGTTGATTACTTGCAAAGCAGTAGGCAAGAAATTCTTCCTTTTTTTCATATCTTTTTTTTTCTAATGCAGCACCAACTGCACCAGGCTTCTTCTTTCTTCTTCTTAGTGCAACAACCAACTGCACTAAAACCTCTTCTCTCTTATTGGCTAGAATCACATATACCAATGTGATTATTCAGGCAGTGAAGATAGGTTCACTTGGAATTATCTAAATTAAACTGAACTAAATAATTTTAGGCTTCAATTGGGTATACTCTGTTCTTATTCTTCTTCTTATCTTTTTTCTATGCATCAAACCTGTAAGCTGCACACTCTTCTTCTTCTTCTTCTGCTTCTTCAATGCAAAACCAGCTACACCAAAACCTACTCTTGTTCACACGTTCTCTCTCAGTGAAAAACCATTTACATAGAGCTCTTCTTCAACTTATTCTTGATAGAATCACAAGTTCTCTTTGTGACTTTAAAGACAATAAATTCAGATCAACATAGCATCACCACAGTTGAACAGAATCTGGTAAGAACTTATAGAACAACTCACATCTTGTGCTCCAATCCTTACTTTCACGCCACCCTTCTTGCGCGCCTCCCTGCTTGTGCACCATCAAATAATTGTGCACCAAAATTTTTCACAACTCACAACTTGCATGTCACTTCTAATTGCATGCCAGGATGCTTGCACACCACTCTACTTGCGCGCCACTCTACTTTCACACTACCCTACTTGCGCGCCACCCTACTTGAGTTCCACTTCCTACTTGTGTGCCACCCTAATTTCGCGCCACTCTACTTGTGCCCACTTCCTACTTGCATGCCTTATAAATAACCCTGAACTTGCATGCCACTTTAGCTTGCACGCCACTTCTACTACTTCCACGATTAGAGCTCAAATTTTCTCTTAAGTATTGAGACTTAATAAAATGAGGAGGCTAGTCCTCTATTTATAGGTATTTTGGTGACTTGCGCACCACATACACCTATGCATCGCTCCATCACTAACGCGCCGCTCCAGCACTTGCACGCCGCTCCAGCACTTGCGCGCCGCTCTAGCACTTGCGCGCCGCTCCAGCACTTGCACATCGGTCCAACACATGCACACCACTCCATCACTTGTGTGACACTTTGTTTCCTTTTTCATATTTTGATATGGGGATGTTGAAATATTTCTTACGCACAACATAAACTTGCAAACAACATATACTTCCGTGCCACACTTGCACGTTGCTTAATCTTTCGCACCACTTTTTGACTTGCACTCCAATATTTAACTTGCATTCCACTTTATTTCCTTTGTCATATTTTGATGTGATGATTTTGATATATGAATTGCAGGCAAAATACACTTGCATGCTAAATATACTTGTTCACCACACTTGCGTGCCACTTTTGACTTGCGTGATGCTTTCTTTCCTTCTCCAAAATCACTTATTTACTCCCCCTATCCTTCATAAGGCATGCATCAAAAGTTCTCCTGACTTATGATATTTGTGAAATACATATCAGCAAATCATTTTTTGTTTTTTTTCATTATTTATGGAATATGAATTCGAAAGAACTTTTTCATCCTCACTTCAAATCCTCAATTCCTTTTAGAGTGTTAATTACAAAGAACTACAATAATCTCTCTTCATCCAAAAGTGGAGGCTTGAAGCTTCTTCAAATACCTTCAACGTTGCAGAAAATGTTTCACCTTTGATTCATGTATTGGGAACTTTAAAAATAGTGCAACAATCATCTGATTTCAAGGAAATGTGTAATTAATGACCTTCTTAGAATGCCAAGCCCTTCCACACTCCCTTTTATTCTTAAACCATCATTCTCTACATCATTCAAATCATGTTATTCTTTTCTTCAAGTAATCTCTTGCATGGTTCTCATGCAATCGTGAAGAATTAAATGGTCTTCTTTATATCATCATTCTTCTTCAATCATCCTTAGATGGTTGATACATTACCATTCTTCATTGCTGTAAACAATGTGTCACCTTTGACACAAGTTCATTGAACTTAGTATTAGTTCAAAAATCATCTGAATTGATCCTATTAGATAATTTCTTAAGTATGACATCCAATGCTATGATTCCATAACAATTCTCCAGGAAAATTCAATTCATCCAATCTCCACTAAATTTTTATTCCTTCTTCATATTCCTCTTCATTTTGACTAGTATTGACAACTGTTGACAACAAATAAAATCTTCATACACAAAGTTGTCCCAACAATCTCTCCCTTTGTATTTTTTTTCAATACCATAATAGTCTCCTCAAATTAATGTGTCAATGTCAAAATAAGAATATTCCCTCTCCCCTTTACTTGTTTCTCTTCCCCTTTCATTTCAATGATTCATTTCAATTTCTCTCCCCATTATTGACAAGAAATACAAAGTTCATGGTAGAGTGGGTATCAGTCCTTACTTAAGAAGTGTGCCATCAATCATTTCACTCTATGTCTACTTGAGAAAGGCTCGATGTAGAAAACAAGAGAGTTTTATTTAGACAACAAATCTTCCCATTATCCACAGATCGTGATACCTCATGAGATGAGATATCCTACACTTGTATTCAAGGGTTTTCCACTTTCATTCCAGGACAAAGATATTGAATGTGATAGGAAATAATAAATCCTAAAATTCATGCACTCAATTCAACAAAAATATCAAAATCATTCAAGTTTAATTAGCAGGATAAGTGGCCTTGGGGCACTTTCATTCTTCTTATGTCACTGATTGAACTAGTTACTTCCCCTTTGTAAAAAATATTTATTTTGAGGTACCAAGGATGAGAGATTAAAAAACGACATACCTTTTCCAATGACATGTTCTTCATACAATATTCAGATTAATTGAATTTTATACCAACTAATGTTGATACTAATTGAGATAACGACTCTGACAGCTTCTTCATGTGTCTCCCCCTCAAGGGAACACGTCTCCTCACTGAATACCAGGTTTCCCCCCTGAGATATTACTTCACATTCAATTACTTGTATGATAATAATAAATACAATACACAAGGATTTAATGGAATAAGGTGGGTCCTATTTTCTCCATCAATGTGAACAATAAGGTTGAGATGATCTTCTCAACCCAGATGCTCCATTCTTCACACTTTCATAACTGATCTTCAATGCTGGCTATGATTGTGTGGACCTCACTATTTCTTCCAACTCTCTGTGTGTGAATATTCTTTCTTCAAGGGATTTCAAAGAACTAGAATCTCCCGGATCAACTTTCATCTTTTTGATGAATTCTTTTTGGGATAGAGTAAATTCAAAGAATATTTTAATAGTATGACCAGCATTGTTGAACCTCCCACAAAAAACTTCCTTTTATAAATGTAGAATCTTCTTTTTTCTTTTAGCACAAGTATTAACATGTTCAGCTTCCTTCTTTCTCATTCTTTCCAAATCTTCTATCCAAACCACCAAAATATCATTAGGTACTAAGGCATCATGATTGGATCTTATATATGGCTTCTTCTGAGTGGCTTCCTTCTTAGTAGTTATTCTAGATGCACCACCCTTCACCCTCTTGGATTTAGAATCCAGGGTCTTCTCATCTTTTCTTCTTGAAATCTTCCTAGGTGAATTTTTTTTCATATTATTTATTTGATTTCTTCCCAAGGATGCTTCCTCATTCTTACTCAGCATCTGTGGTCTTATTTTCTTATATTAGCATGCACCATTCATATGACCACTCTTATTTCATACGATACAGATGTTATCTAACATTCCAAATCTGTTTGCAATATAAATATACTTTTGGATCTGTGGATGTTGCTTCTTCTTTTCTGGATTTCTCCCCCCTTGGGATGAGATTTCTCTATGATTTTATATTTAATGGGTTGATGATCTTTCTATGTGCTTTTACATTTAAGGTGTTTTACCAACAATCTAGTGTACAATGCCCAAATCTATTACATCACCATCATTTACCAACAAACCTTGACTTATTCCCTTCTTCTTTATAAGACTTCTGAATCTTCTTCTTGGTATATTGTGATTTCTATGGGGATATATCTTCTTCAATATTTATTATATCCACCATAGACATGGTGGTAGGTTTCTTATAACTTTTATTCATCCATACTTGTTTAAAAATTTTCTTGCAACCTATAATTTTTGTAGAAACAATTTTAAAAACAGTAATACAAGTTAGTATGGATGATACCTTTAATCTCTCAGCTACTTTTGATAGATCAATGAGTGAATCCATGATCTTCTTATCACATGATGGAGGCCTTTTGATAGTATAATCCTCCATTGAGCATTGAGTACTAGCAGTGACTGTTTCGTTCTTTTATGGAGACTCAATATGTGTCTTCTCAAGATTGGTCAACTCAACTTCCAATTCTAGACGTCTTATATTAAGGGTGACTTCCTAGTCTTCAATCATGGTCATCTTCTATTCACAAGCCATCTTTAATCTTTCAACTTCATATTCATGTATCTTTACTTTGTTTTGTAACAAAGAGTCAAGTTATTTGATCTTACTGGAGTCTTCTTCCAAATATTCCTCCTTTATTTAATTGCTTATTTTCAACTCATTTTCAAGTGCATGGAACTTCTCTTCTAGAGTTATATTGAATCCCTCCTTTTCGTTAGCATCTTTGAGCCACTTTGAAGAAAATAATTCAAATTCCCTCTTTGTTTCTTCAATGGCTCCAACCTGTCTAAAAAGATTTAGACATTCCCCATTTTTTTCTTGTAGTCATTTCTCCAAAACATCAGTTTCTTCTTCCAGCTAAGTGATATTTTCCTGTATGTATTGAAATACTCCACAAACCAGGGTTGTAATTTCTTCATAAATACCATGCAGAATGATTCTTAATCTATCAACTGATATTTCTTAAGATGTTGTAGATTGATCATCACCACTTGTGTTAGAATCATCATCATGAGAATACTTTTCAAATGTACTAACACATACCTCTTGATCAATTGAGGTAAGAAGGTTTTCCATGTTCTCGGTGGGGGCTTGATCCACCTTCTCATTACTTTCCAAGTTTGGTGTCTCTTCAATGTCAGCCAGATATGGAGAACCAGGTGCATCCTCTTTTTCCGATAGGAGAGATTTCTTCTTCAACTTTATCTTCTTTTTATTTTTTCTATTTATCAGGGTCTTGGTAGATATAGTCTTCTGTTCAGAGATAATAGAATCTTCAATGAAATATCACTTCATTGATAACTGAAGAAAGAAACTCAGTTATTTAAAAGAGAATAACTTCACTGTAGAGAATCCAACATAGGTGAACCTTTCCATCTGATACCAATTGAGAGGAACAATTTAAAAAATAACTAACACAGAGGGGGGGGGGGTGAATTAGTGTCAAGGAATTTTTAAACCAATTCCAACTTTTATCCATGTACCTCTTGACCTGTTAGGATCTTGATTCTCTTATTCTCTTTTCCTTGTCACATGTAATAATAGAAAGTTGTAAAAATATGCACATGATATTTTTACATGGTTCACCACACAATAAGA
Source organism: Viscum album (assembly GCA_963277665.1). Taxonomy (NCBI): domain Eukaryota; kingdom Viridiplantae; phylum Streptophyta; class Magnoliopsida; order Santalales; family Viscaceae; genus Viscum; species Viscum album. The sequence goes on along the minus strand of OY728142.1, from coordinate 507,170,196 downwards.
GTAGTTATGTCCTTACCATGCATGGATATGACCAGTTCATGGATTCTACACTATGATGTGATATGCAATTATAGTGGAGTGGCTAGGAAAACAATCCTCTAGCCAGTGTGAGTCCCAACACTTTAGAGGGGGTGGGAAACAATCCTCTTATCTGGATTGGTGATGACCTAGCCCAACTTGTAGTGTCTAGATGGTTCTTTATACAGCCTCTGGAGACATTCTTCTTCCTTTATTAAAAGTTAGGTTCTGCTCTTGGTCTTCTTTAATGCTCTTCAGTTGATTACTTGAAAAGCAGTAGGCAAGAAATTCTTCCTGTTTTTCTTCTCTTCTTTTCTAGTGCAACACCAACTAAACTAGCCTACTTATTTCTTCTTCTTAGTGCAACAACCAACAGCACTAAAACATATTCTCTCTTCTTGGCTAGAATCACATAAACCAATATGATTATTCAGGCAGTGAAGATCGGTTCACTTGGAATCATCTAAATTAAATTACCCAACATAATTGTATGATTCAATTGGGAATACTCTATTATTCTTATTCTTCTTCTTCTTCTTCTCTTCTTTCTATGCGGAAAACCTGTAAGCTGCACAATCTTCTTATTCTTCTGCTTCTTCAATGCAAAACCATTGGCACTGAAACCTACTCTTCTTCACACGTTCTCTCTCAGTGAAAAACCATCTGCATAGATCTCTTCTTATACTTTTCTTTCTAGAATCACAAGTTCTCTTTGTGATTATAAATACAATGAAGTCAGATAAAATTAGCATCATCAAAGTTGAACAGAAGATGGTGAGAACTTCTAGAACAACTCACAGCTTGCATTCCAATCCTTACTTACTCGCCACCCTGCTTGTGCGCCACAATTGTTCACAACTCACAACTTGCACGCTACTTCTACTTGCACCCCAGGCTTCTTGCGCTCCAATCTTCTTGCGCACCACTCAACTTACATGCCACCCTACTTGTGTACCATCCTACTTGCACACCACTTCCTACTTGCACGCCACCCTACTTGCACGCCACTCTACTTGTGTGCCACTTCCTACTTGCGCGCCTTATAAATAACCCTCACCTTGCGCTCCACTTCAGCTTGTGCGCCACTTTTACTACTTGCTCGATAATTGCTCAAATTTTCTCTTAAGTGTTGTGACTTAAAAAATGAGGAGGATATTCATCTATTTATAGGCATTTTGGTGACTTGAACGCCACATACACCTGCACGCCGCTCCATCACCTGCGCGTCGCGCCGGCACCTGCGCGTCGCGCCGGCACCTGCGCGCTGCTCCACCACCTGTGCGCCGCTCCATCACTTGTGTGAAACTTTCTTTCCTTTTCCATATTTTGATATGAGTATGTTGAACTATTTCTTGGAAACAACATACACTTGCGTGCCACATATACTTGCGTGCCACACTTTCGCGTTGCTTAAACTTGAGCGCCACTTTTTAACTTGCACACCAATATTTTACTTGCATGCCACTTTATTTACTTTGTCATATTTTGATGTGATAATCTTGAAATATGAATTTCATGCAAAATAAACTTTCACGCTACTTATACATGCGCACCACACTTGCACGCCACTTTTGACTTGCGCACCGCTTTCTTTCCTTTGCCAAAAACTATTTTTTACTCCCCCTATCCTTCATAATCCTTGAATCAAAAGTTCTCTTGAGTTATGATATATGTGAAATACATATCAGCAAATCATCAGCTAGTTTTGTCCATTATTTTTGGAATATGAATTTCAAAGTACATCTTCATCCTCACTTCAAATCCTCAATTCCTTTTGGAGTGTTAATTCCAAAGAACTCCAATAATCTATCTTCTTCCAAAAGTAGAGGCTTGAAGCTTTCTCAAATACCTTCAATGTTTCACACAATGTTTCACCTTTGATACATGTATTGGGAACTTTAAATACAGTGAAAAAATCATTTGATTTCAAGGGAATGTGTAATTCATGACCTTCTTTGAATTCCAAGCCCTTCCACACTCTCTCTTATTCTTCAACCATCATTATCTACTTCATTCAAATAATGTGATTCTTTTCTTCAAGTAAGATCTTGCATGGTTCTCATGCAATCATGAAGCATTACACGGATTTTTTTAAATCCTCATTCTTCTTCAATCATCCTTAGATGGATGATACTTCACCATTCTTAATTGTTGTAAACAACATGTCCCCTTTGACACAAGTTCTTTAAACTTAATATCAGTTCAACAATCATATGAATTGATATTCTTAGAGAATTTCTCAAGTATGACATCCAATGATATGATTCCATAACAATTCTTCAGGCAACCTCACTTCAGCCAATCTCCACTAAATTTTTAGTCCTTCTCATCTTCTTCTTCATTTTGACCATTATTGAAAAATGTTGACAACAAATACAATCTTCATACACAAAGTGGTCCCAACATTAGTCACTTAACCCTTTATCATTCAGGGGTGTTACAATCATCCCCCCTAGAGCACAATGTCCTCGTTGTGATCCCTATATCTCAACCCAGGTAGTGCACCACACATAAGGCTGGGTACCACCTCTGATACCAATTCTGACAATTGGGTCCTGGTGAAAGCACAAACACCCTGCCTTAACATGGAAATCGGGTCCTAGCCCGCCAGGTACTACCAGTTTCCCGCAGACACTTGGTCCCCACCCTGGGGCCCACCCACGTGCCCGAACGGGTTATCTGACTAATGATTATCTCCATAGGCCAACACATGTCCTTTCCAACATGATTTTTCCTCATCACACACACCCTAGGAAACTTCCCAAAAGGTAACCCATCCTGATCACTACTACAGGACAAGGATGCTTAACTGTGGAGTTCTAATTAGGTAGTCTCCCAAAAAGGAAGTTACACCTTGTTAACATGAGTCATATCATTTAGTCACGTAACCCTTTATCATTATGGGGTGTTACATCTAGTCATTTTACATATCTCATCGAGGATGGGACACCAATGGATCAGGAGACAGGGTAATCTTTCACTGTGACATTTTGGGTCATTCTAGATTCTAGAGAGAGTGAAGTCAATATCCTACCAGTTGCAGTTACCTCCAATGTACTGGGTCATTCATGAAATCTTTCATGTATCTCAACTGTGTCATTATCACTCAGACCCATCTCACACTCTTCAACCAGATCAGGTAGAGTTACTGGTTGATGCATTCTTTTAGAATCACCCTATTGGTATTGTTGATTGGATCAAAAATGTTATCAAAGGCTAGATAGTTCCTCCAATACAAGAGATATGGATTGATGGTTGTTTACTAGATAAGACTTGGGAGTTGGAGGTTTTTTCCCATGCTCAGTGGTTGGAGTTATTCATTGGAAATTCCTGACCACCCTTGAGAGGTAAATGTGCGGATGAATTTCTTTAATGGGGAAAATTGAATGATATTGGGTTTTCATACAAGGTACATATCTCATTAATTTCAGTAAAAATACTTATTTATGGACTAATGCGAATACCCTTTGAGGTTATGGGGATATTGGGAGTGCCCGAGGTTTGTTTAGAGCTAGGAGCCCTAATTTTTGGAAAAATAGAACAATCTATATTTTTAGTAGAAACCATGCAGGGAAGCTCACACAGTTACTACGAAATATTCAAGTACAGACATTGGGGTGATAGAGGAAATATGGTTTGGGGAAACCATGTGGATTTATGTTCACACCCATGAGAGGCACCTTCAATTTTTAAAATATCCTAAATGAATGGTTTTCAAATGGTTTATCAAACTCTTCATAATGGCTTTGTGGGTTCCCATTTATCACAACAGTGGGAACACATTTGTCACATGTTTTTACCAAACATGTGACCAAATCGTACAACCCAATTTTTTTTGGGGAAATTACATTTCTCCTTTAAAAATTTTATAACATAAACCAAATTTCTTTTTCATTACCCCTAGATTTCATATTGGAATGGGAGCTCTCCTTTGAATCCAATTGATATATTTTGATCCAATTATTACATCCAAACATTGAATCAAGCACATTCGGTTTCATTAGATCCATGTTAGTGATTACTACCTTAATTTTATTTCATTATTAGTTATTCTTGGAATCAACAAAGTTATATAGGTGTAAGCTAATATTACTTATTTTTAGTTTCATAATTCATTCTAAATTTTTCTCCTTATCTGAGTTAAATCAAGAGATGATACTGGAGGAGAACTATATTATGGACCTATAGTAGGTGGTCTATCTAAAGTGGTTTAATGATTTATAGAGATAGTTTTCATTGTTCCACCCATCAAACTTTTTGGTGTGGCCCTGATAATCAATTTATTAATTTAATTGAACATAATGGAACATGTTAGAAATTCCTACAAGTTCCATGAGTCTTTTTTGAGGTTGTTTCCCCAAAGAAGGTCACCCATGGGATGTGTATTTGAGTTTTTCCCATTGTTATACCACCCATGGGGTCATTGTTGTGCTTTCTTAGAGGTAGCTGTATTATAAATGAATTAAATTGGATTGATTGTTATGAGATGGATATTTCCTACTCTTCATGTTGATGCTTTGATTATATGGTTTTTATGGAATTATAATATTAGTGGGTAAACTCATTGAATGAAATTGAATGTAATTTTTATATGAGTGGTCATACACATGGAAATTTAATTCTTTTTAATTAATTAATGGAAGGAAATGTGAATTGAAATGGTAGTGTATTATATGGTTTTTATACTAAGGGACTTTATTCCATTTAGATTCCATGGAAATTTCACCCATGGATCTTGATATATGGTAGAATATATCTTGGACCTATATTATCATTAGATATTGATTCTTCAGGATTCCAAGGGAAGTTATACCCCATGGATCTTAATTGTTGGACTTGTATTGATCATTCTCTATTAATTTGATCCTTAGACTCCGCCAGTACCATTATCTAGTTTCCATTGAGACCATCCTGGGACTCCATGTGGATTCCTTAGTCTTCTATACCTTGGATCCATCCCTATAAGGGATGACACTTCTAATTATATGGATCAGTTTTTGTAAAGGTGAAACATGTGATTATATGTCTTTTCCATGGTTGTTTTGATATAAAAGTTGTAAGGAAACATCATGGGTGATATGATATGCTGTATATACAGCATGATCATGATGTTCAGTTCCTTTTTCTTTACTTCTTCCTTTTTATAGAAGTTTGAAAGGTGTTTCGTAGGGATACTTTTTTGGATTGAGAGTATCAATTTACAACTATACTTTTTTTCCTTTGTCACCACACTTGTATTACTTCTATATCTCTTGTATACCTTTCACTGTTATTTAGCTTATAATGCACAACCAAGATTTTTTATAGACACATTGGGTGGTGAACTATGGGGATTTTATCTCACACTCTATTCAGTACATCATTTGGTACCTGGATAGAATATATATATGAAGGGAGGGATTGGGAATGTGCCCATAGTTCAATTCTTGACTTTTTTTCATACATAGAAGCAGGGGAGTATGAGAATGAGATACAACTCTTGATTCCATTTTGATATATTAGTTTTTGGTATTTTTGGTATTTTGATACATGTATTATACAATTTCATGTATACATATTTTGGATGATTTGTAGAAACATGACATGACACATCATTCAATATATGATATTAATTATCAAATTTTTATCTTTATTTATCTTTTGGATGTTTATCTATTGTCTTATTTATTTTATAATTCCAATATTTGAATATTAATTTGAATGTTTACTATGACTATGTTACACTATGAAAAGATGGAATAGTTTTTACATAGATATACCCAAGGCCCTCACTTCTAGTAAGTATCCTCTATCATTTAAGGAGATACTCTTGAGGCCATGTGGCCAACCGGGCTCGAGGCACCATTTAGTGGAATCTGAGTTCGAGACATTACAAAGTGGTATCAGAGCTTTTGTTTTCTACATTAAAATTAAGAGATAAGAGGTAGAGATGAGATGAAAATGGAATTTGGTAATGAGTTATTACTGGGAGTAGTTACACACGTACATAAAAAATAGAAATTACATTAAATTAAAATGGTTGTTTTTTTGGATTTTGGCTGTTATAGTTTATTTAATTCCACTGTTGGGTGATGAACTTGAATTGTGAGGTTATCATTTATATGATCGGGGGTTCTATATTGTTTCAACCTAATTATATGAGGGTATTCCACATCATTCATCATTTTATTAACATTATAAGAATCACATTCTAGTTATTATACCATGCTATATAGGATTCATTGCTTTCTTTCATGATTTTGGGGTAGTTTCCACGATAGATATACCTATTTTTGTGATAAAATGTTTTATTCTAGGAAATGAGAAACATGGTTAGTACTTTTAGTTCCTAGAATAAAATAAGTAGTGTTTTCCTGATTAAGATACAAAATACACCTTCGGTGTCCAATTGCGGGACATTGATTCATGGACCATGAGTCACATGGACTGGAATGTATTATGGGGTAGATTAAGTGGATTCCATATTTCAATTAATGGGAACTATGGGACCTTATGGATATGAATTTGGTGACCCATTTGGTTTTACCACTTAAAATGGAATGTGAAATGAAAATGAACTCAAATAAATGATAACTAATATGGTTAATAGAGAAATTTACTTTGTCCTGACTTTTGAGTTGGGTTTGGGCTGTGTTTGTATTGACTTTTATAGTTGCTACTTTTACCTGGTCCTATATTTAGGAGCATGTTTTGTGGCACAAACTAATTATAGGATGTTTGTGACATGTCATATTCTTTTAGTTTTAAACATTAATATCATTGTTTTGTGAGGTGTACATTTAGAATTGTATAAATATTCCACCATGAAGACCTCTATTTGTGTGCCAAGAGGGTAATAATGACCATTCTATAAAGGTGGTGGGCCATGGTATACTGGTGGATACATGTATACTTCCAACTACTGAACCAGTCATTTTACCAAAAATAGGTGTTGAGGCACAGTTTTTCAAGGGGTTTCTTTACTTTATTCATACTTTTTTAGGGTGCACCACAGCCTGCCTTGTCTATAGATGAGCTGATGTGTGTGTTCCAGTAGTAGAATACTCCCACATTTTCTAGGAATAGAGGTAAAAAGGATTCTACGTTTTGGATTGACATTACACTATTGATCTTTGAGCATTTAGAGAAACCTCCCAAGTGGAGAGTGAAGCTAACAACATACATGATTTAGGGAGAAACAAGACTCTGGTGGAATGTTTTGAATCAGGATAATGCTACGTGTGATATGGTTTAGTGGGATTTCTAGTATAGATTCTATGAATAATTTTCCCTAAGACTCTTAGAGCAGAGAAAACTAGTGAGTTAATGTTTATGGAAGAGGGTGTTATGATAGTTATGGAGTATTCAACAAAATTTACAGAGATGTAATATTTTTCGCCGATATACCTCTCTGGTGAGGTTTCAAGGGTGATATGATTCAAGGAAGGTCTCTGAAATATTGTTTGATCACATGTAAATGTGTTCAGGTTGATGATTGTTACTGAGATAGTAAATCAGACACAAATTACATAGAATAACCTAAGGAAAGATGAGGGAATATAGAAGAGTAGTATAGTCTTTCAACCCACTGGTTCAACATCTTCAGGTAGGAAGTGCTATTTTGAGGCTTCCCATGAGTTGAGTACTAACTAAAAGGCCAGTGTTGGTAGTTCAATTTTCATTCTTCAGTATAGAAGATGGGGCCACCTGAGAAATTAGTGTGATCACAACCCATACAATTTCTGAGCTTTTAGAATTATGGGACACATGAAACGTTTCTATAAGACCATACCTCTAACTGTGATTGGTAGGGGGTCAACTCTAATACCAGGTTCAAGAGTGGATTTTATAGATCCGAATCAGGTAGATAGATTGAGTAGTTCCATTTGGTCTGGCTGAGGTGGTGGGGGCTGCGGGTGAGGTAGCCAGAAAGAAACTATAAGGAGACATCTGAGTGGGATTTCTCCTAGAAGTGAGGTTGTTTCACATGGTTGTGGTTTATACCATATCAATTCTATTCATACAATACCCTAGGAGCAAGGCAGAAAACCATCTATGGTGAGAGGTGCAATTTTAGTAGCCTATACTCTGGTATCTTTGACACATGCAGACCGTATAGTTTTATATATGTGCCTATCGTGGAGATTCATAGGATCGTGATTTGGTTTTTTGAGGGTTTTATGATGCTTGAAACTCCATTGGGGATCAAAATAGAGGATATATGTCAGTGTAGGGAGTTCCCCCTTAAGTCTAGTGGGTGTCAATTCATATGAAATCTATTTTTTCCTCAAGATAGATGGGTTTATCATCATACCCAGGATTTAATAGCTAGCATATTATCGATCTCATGATGTTCTTTATCTTTAAAGGGAGAATTTGACATCTTTAGATGGTAGGGTTTTTATTCACAAGGGTAAATAGGATGTCAATGTGAGTTGAGATAGACCCCAACATCATGGGCTCTGTGAGATGCTAACCTAGATTACTAGTTTATATTCAGATAATTAGAGGGTGTATTGGGAATATTTCCCTCTAGTGGTTGATCATTTTAGGGATGTGTTCCTTGATTCCATTTTTGGATTACCTTTTAATGGATAAGTGGATTTCTCCATCGAACTAGGGTTAGGAGGTGCACCAACATCCATTACTCCTTACATTATGGCTACTATGGAGCTATAGGAGCTCAAGAAGGAGTTATATGACTTAAAAGAAAAGGGTTTTATTAGACCCAATAACTCTCTCAAGGTTTTTCCAATCCTTTTTATTAAAAAGATATATGGTACCCTTAGAATTTGCATAAATTATCGAAAATTAAACTAGCTAAAGATAAAGAACCTATATCTCTTTCCATGGATCAATCATCTGTTTGATAATATTTGAGGAGCCCAGGTGTTCTAAAAAAATATATTGGATATTAGAATATCATCAAATGCGTGTTTTACATATAGAAATTCCTTTTAAACTTTCCATAGTAGGTATGGTCTATATGAGTTTCTAGTTATTATCTTCAATCTCATGAACGAACCAGCAGTTTTCATTGAACTAATGAACTGAGTTTTCCAAACTTATTTGGATTTGTTTGTGGCAGTTTTCATGGAAGATATCTTGGTGTATTCTCAAAATTGACATGACCATTCAAAAAATCTTGAGGTCATTTTAGATACAGAAAGAGAGCATCAGTTATATGATACGCGCACAAATTTCCACTTCTAGATGTAAAAAATTAATTTATTGGGTCATATTATCTCAGAGATAGGAGTATCAGTTGACCCAGAGAAGGTGAGTGTTGAAGTTTCTTGGGAGTATCCTATGAAATTGTTTTACATATAGAGTTTCTTGGGACTAGTTAGATATTATGGGATATTTATTCTTAATCTATCATGATTAATAGTTCTATTTATGGGATTTAATAAGAAGGGTGTGAAGTTTTAATGTATAGACACCATTGATACAACCTTTCAAGAGATAAAAGGGAGATTAACTTCGTCACTGATCTTAATTCTGCCTGAGCAGGGTAAGAGATACACTATGTATTGTGACACATCATGTATCAGTATTGGATAAGTTCTGATGTAGGAAGATAGAGTCATGGCGTATGGGTATTGATAGTTGAGGACACACGAGAGGAACTACCCAATGGATGATATCGAGTTAGTTGTAGTTGTTCATGATTTGCAATGTTAGAGACATTATTTACTGGGAGAGAATTTTGTGGTGTACAGAGACCAGAAAATCCTCAAGTATATTTTTACCCATCATGATCTAAACCTGATACAATGAAGGTGGGTTGAATAACTATAGTGTTTTGACATTGATATTTCCTACATGCCTGGGAAGGTAAATAGTGTTTCTAGTGAACTGAGCAGGAGGACTCAGATACTAGCATTCTAGGAGGCCATTAGCAAGTGGAAGCTTATGGGTTTACTTTTTGAGGTGCACATGAAGGTGCAAGATATTCAAGGGAAAAAATATCTTCTCTCTAGATATGACATATACTCTTATGGATAGAGTGATAATGATACATCTTTTAGATTCATAGGGCTTAGTCCTAAAATAGAGTGAGGTGGGTGAGGACCCACCTCCTAGTTGTATTGTAAGAAAGGATGAGATCCTACATATCTATGGTCATGTTTAGGTTCAAGGGGAAATATGTGAGGATATAATGTGAGAGTTTAATGGCTCAGTGTGTGTGGTTCATCCTAGAATTACAAAAATGTATCAAGATTCACATCGCTAGTACTGGTGGTCGGGGATGAAACGTGAGGTAGCTAGTTTGGTTATGTGGTGTTCCACCTGACAGTAGGTGAATGAAGAACAATAGTGATTAGATGTAATTTTATAGTAGTTTCATATTACTTTGTGGAAATGGGATTATGTCATTATAGATTTCATGAGTGGTTTGACAAGGTTTCCTCAAGGTAGTGATTTTTTTGGGTTTTTGTTGAAAGGCTCACAAAGGCTTCTCATTTCCTACTAATCAAGGAGACCTTTAGTGTGTATGATATTAGGAGGTTATATATCCATGAGATTTTAAGACATCACCACTACTAAAAATATATCATATCCTAATGGGTTAAAAGAGTTGGGATAGGCCTAGAAACCATTGGGATAGCCTATCCCAACAGTTTAAACAATCATCAGTATACTAGACAATTGGATAATCCTATTCCAATGATTTATAATGAACCATTGGTATATTCTAGTTTAAATTTGGATTAAAAAATAGTTCACTATGAACCATTAGGATATATCTATTCCAATGGTTTACAACCATTGGAATAAAGGTAAAGCAGCAGTTCAAATAGTTGGGATAATGTTATCCCAATGATTTGAATCTGTTAGTAGAGGCATATGCCAATGTTTCACTATGAACTATTATCTTAGAGGTTGGGATAGGTATATTCCAATGGTTTAGAACATTATAATAGAGAAACATTCATTGTTCAACACATTAGGATAGGCCTATGACAATGCTTCACATTGAATTGTTGGTATAGGGTGGTGGAAAAATCTATTCCAATGGTTATGGAACCATTGGTATAGAACCCCCACATCCTTTCCAATAACACCCCACTCCACTATATCATCCCACCTATAATCCAAAACAGAAAAATTTGCAACATCCCACACACAAAACTCCACTTCCCACACAAAACACTCCACACACAACATCCCACCAGTAATAAAAAACACACAATAATTAAATATCACATATAAAACACTAAAACATCCCACCTACAATAAAAAACACACAACAATGCAACATCCCACTTGCAATAAAAAATAGACAACATTGAAAAATCCAACCTGTAATAAAAAACAAACAACCTTTAGATGACTAGTCCACTATAGCATCCCACTAAAATAAAAAATACACAACCTACACCTCTATTTCCCAAAATGTATAAAATCAATCTACACCTACAATTCATTGAAATAACTCGTATGGAACTCTGCAATCAAAAATAGAAAGAAATACCTACATAGAACACTTGAAGCAGCAATTCCCACTCATGTTGGAATAGTTAACATAAAAGAACACTTGCACATATAAAATCAATTAATGCATCTAACCAACGATAACAAACATACAAAATATCACAAATATTAATTCACATCAAATCATCAGAAAAAATGTCATAAATTAGTCAAAAATTTAACGGATTAATATGTCCATCATCGCCATCACTACCAACATCAGCATCCAAAGAATCATCTTCATCCTCATCCTCATCGTTGTTCTTTTCCTCACCCCCTCCCACTTCCTCACCATCATCCCTTCCCTCTTCCTCACCATAATACACACTCTCTTCCCCACAGTCATCCTCTCCATAACCATTTCTAGGAAAGTAATCATCATAACCACTACTAAGACAAATACCCAGTGCACTATAAAAAATATTCTTTCTTGACATATATGAATCCAAATCCATGGTTGTATCTAGTGGAAGTGATGTACATAATACTTCCATTAGTTTAAAAAATTTATCATTCGACATTTGAGATCATTCTTCCACTTGTATGACCCTTTTTTGACATTTTCTACCTTTTACCTAGCATGTACTACTTGTTTTGATTCAGTGTTACTAGAACCTACACCTGAAGGGGGATAATACCTCATTAGGGAAATACTCTTTCATGGTCGGCAATGTACTCTTCTGTGATGCTCATCTCCCCAAACATGATGTAAGTGATCATAAGGGACAAAGTTTTCAGGTTCCAATGGATCAAGGGCCTGCAAATAAGACTATTAAAAATATAAATATACTATAAAGTTATAAAATATATTTTAAAATTCAGAATCAACAAAGTAAAACTGACAATTATCTGTTGTTTTTGTTTATTTACCGCACTTCCATATTTTTTATTTTTGATAAAATTTTTTTTTGATCTAAGCACATGTCCTTATGTATTTAAAACCACCCTCTTCAATGACATTATTATGCTACTTTTAATAATAGAAAACAAATAAACAAAATATATTCAATATCTAATTCAAATAATAATAATAATAATAATAATAATAATAGATTTAATAATTAAAAATAATCACTAGATCATGACAATATCAACATCGGATAATCATCAGGTATAAAAATGTAATGATTTACACATGATTCAACTAAAACATAATTTTATTAACAGAAAAAATTTGATTTCTTCATTTATAAAATTGAATCATTTCACAACTATTTTAAGAGATTAAATATAAAAAAACCCAACCATATGAAAACAATTTCTCACCATAAAAAAATAATCGAATGAAAATAAATAACGTAGTCAAATTTATAGAATTCCTTATTGTTATTAATATAAGTAACATAATTCATTTTAGATTCATTAAAATAAAATAGGGAAAACATATTTTAGTCCCAAAAATGATAATTAAACCATATACAATGTTTATTATTTATATCATCATAATATTAAAGAAAGTGGTAAAGAAATTATTTTTAATGTTCTTCGGTCCATTTGAACATATGGGTATCATGGATTATTGACATTCATTTAATCACAATCGACTTATGATGTTTTAATCAGTATGCAACAACTTTAGAATCATATGAATTAATTTCATCATAATATTAAAATTTTGGAAACTAAATGTTTCACATTGAAGAAAGTAAAGAAAACATACTAATTGTTAATGTATTATGTTGGGAATGAAAAGGATTATGCTTAGTGAAAAAAATGATGATTGGATTGCACTATCTCAAAAAATACATTCAGAATATTAAATACTTATGATCCAACATGAAATATTATGATCGTTATGCATTTATTTAAGGTTTGGATCGAACCTTCTTATTTTAAATTCAGTCCATCCAATATATAATTTTTATTGATGGTTCTAGTATTACCATCATTTTGTTTATTAAGAAGTTTTTTGTTTTTTTAAATTTTCATCCATGTTACAAGGATTCTCAATATTCACCATGGAATGTGTGGGTTTCATTAATATATAGAGTTTTTAGTAATATCATTTTGATAGAACTAGTTCAAACTATGGTTCATATGAGGAGGATAAGTCTATTAAGAGATTTGAATACCTCTACATCAAAGTAGAGAAATATCTGAATAAATTTTTCATTTAAGTGTTCAATATATTTTTGGGCCTACCCTTAGAACCTATCTAACTACATGTTATTTTTCGGAAAGGGAATTCATAAGATTATTGACCCCTTATTTGTATGATATATAAAAAATTAAATGCATCTAAGTGTTGTACCTACTTCTTCTCATGGTCCAACATCACAGTCCACCCCAATGTGTGTATGTATTTTATAACATCCTTGTTTTTTACTTTTACTTCTGATTCCTAAAAAAATTTAATAATAAAAATGTAATTATTAATGAAAATCATAGTAATTTTCATTTAAAAACTCAAATTTGATTAATAATTGAACTTTGAAGTCATCCAATGAGTATTCATTTACTAATAATATATTACTGGGTAGTCATCCAAAAAACTGTGGCATCTAAATCTATGCCAACTCTAGAGGGAAAACCACTATACAATGTATGCTTATAGCCTCTTGAGAGCTCCCCTAATTCTATATGATTTGTTGGTCTTTAAACCTCTCAATTGGGAAAATTAAATTGAATCTAACACCAAAATATTAATTCAAATAAATACTATAATAATATAACATTAAAAACAATGAATTTTGTTACCCATATTTGGTTCCCAAGCATTATCCATTATTTCATTTTGCAGCTGTCGCTAGGAGAGTGAATGTATAGGAATTATGTCAGAGTATTTGGAAAGCATCACCAAAGAAATTATCTATTCCAATCCTATTTTTCCAACCATTTAATTTTCTTCATTATACTCCACCATCAACTGTGTGAGGCAGTTCCACACCACACACATTCATATACAACTGAGTTTCTTATCAGCATATATAGTTGTTAAAAAAGGAAAAACTATATTATATAAATATATCTTATAATGAAAATAAAGTATGATAAATAAATTTACTACGGTTATATAAATATAACTGAGGAATTATGATCAATAGAAATTGATAGATCCCCATGCACTAAAGGAACATCAACCCGTAAAGATATAGTGGATCAAATTTTATGCTTCGCAAGGTCAGAAGGTTTTTGAGGAGCAGTCGAAGAAGCATGAATGTAATAGCTTAAGGAAAAAGAATTAGAAGGAAAAGAAGATGGAACAGATGGTTTTCCAAATTCATAATATGACTGAGGAGTATGAATCATTGACATTTATAGGAAAGAGATTTAAGGTGGCTTTAATGAAAATAGTGGTGAAAAAATAGATGTCCTAAATATCTCAAATGATTGTAATGATATCGCGAGATCAAAATGTGTGGTCGATAGTACATTAGGGATAGGGATAAGGTGTGATTGGGCATGTCGACTGGGGAACCATGTTGTAGTACCACCCCCCTCAAATCTCTAACCTAAGCACTGGAACCACTAGGTTGGTTGGTGAACTACTGGCGCCTTGGTGGTGGATCTTGATTAACATTTAAAAACAAAATTAACCACATGAAATTATATGTTATTGATATATATTTTTGAAATAAAATACTCACAATTTGAATTGGAGGAGGGATTACTATCTCACTCATTGAGTGATTTTTGTTTTCCATATTTTTACATCATTTCTATTGAGTGTATTTCATTTCCTATATTTGAAAAAAATGGAATTAGTTAGAAATTCATAACTAATGTGAAACCTAAAAAAAAATATGGGACATGAATTAGTTAAGTAATAACACTTTTCAAACCAAATATATGATATACAGTGACATAACAGAAACTTTTTATATATAGTGGAAATAATATCAAAATAGAAGACATGTCATAGAATTTTTTTTTTCAAATTAACAAGTTCAGCCTGGGAAGTGTGATATTTTTATAACTTATTGATAGTAATTAATTGAGTAAAAGTAATTTATCAAGTGTTATCTAATGAAAATTTCAAACATTTTCAGTGTTTTAAGGTTGTTTTTAGATTCAATATATGTGTTTTTAGTTAAATTTATTAATTAAATAGTAGATTGTCTTATTTTGGTATTTTGGGAATAAGAGTAAAATATAGAGAATTTGTGATGTGATTTTCATTTATTTGATTTATTTTTGAAATCCAATTCATTTGGGATAATTCAAAAAATATTTGATGTTAATTAATGTAGGGTAGTTGAATTATATAATAAATAATGAGAAATACAATTAGTAAAATCTATATATATTTTTATAAACAATGAATCATGAAGGTAGTGATATAATCCAAAAACTTACTATGTTAAAGATCAAGGTAGTGCCACAATTCTGATATATAATCTACAACCACTTAGATAATAATCGAAGACCATGTTTCCCTATGTTCTCCCTCAAAAAAGATAAATCACTTACATCTTCTCTAACATTCAATTTCTTGATTAATAATGCTTCATTAATAATTTTTTTGAGAAAAACTATATACAATTATGGATATAAAAAATAATATGGATAGAGAAGCGAACAACACCGTATGTGTAAGAAGAAAATAACATAAATACAAAATCTATAGTTTTTAATACATTCTTAGCCACCATATTGAGTAGAAGACCCAACCTGATTCCAACAATTATTTTTTACTTTCGAAAAAGAAAATTTTAGTAAATAATATGAATTAATATGATCTGTTTTTATTTTATTTTATTTCTAATGAATAAAATTTGTAAATTATCATATTTATTTGAAAAAATGATTTCATGTATGATTTGGATTTAAGATGAGTTTTACCTTTTATCATTATTTTCATTGATTTTTATTTTCATATTAATTTGTTTAATATGTACAATTCAATTCAACTTGTTTTGTTTTACAATTCGACTATTTCAGTTTCATTTGGTTTGGTAGGTTTGAGTACAATTCAATTCTCTAACTCACACAAAATTAATGGTGCATCTATAATTTTTTTTGTAAAAAATACTTAAAAAATTCCTAACACAAAAATATCTAAATAAATGGAACAACCAAGTAACTAAAACCCTTACATTATAGGAAAAAAATATTACAGAGTTTTATTGGAATCAACTCATGTAGAAGGATGTGATAATCATGACTCTTCAAATATATCAACTTAAACTCTTTTCTACTGAACCATTTTGATATTTTTCTTTACTAGCCATAATAAACTTTAATAGTCTCTAGTACTTAAAAAAATTGATTTATTTCTATAGGTTTCATCACATATGAAGCACATGGAACTTTACATTTATTTTCACTAATACACATTGGATACAATTTGGGTCTAATTCCCAAATCCAGAAAATCATGTTGAGATCATTAATTATCTTTTATCTTTCCCTCTACATTTAGAAGAATTGGAAGAAACATTTCACATATATTCTTTTCAATGTGAATTACATCTAAGAAATGATGTAAAGCATTGGTTGAATAATAAGGAAACTCAAAGAATATACTCAACTTTTTGCAATTGTAACAGGTTTCAATAGAACCATTCTTCCACTTTATAAATTTTATCACACCCTTCTCAAATTAAAAGATGAAATATTTTAATTCATTAAGCATATCAGTTCTAGACATATGGTGACATGGATTGTCAGTATCCATGGTATTTTCAAATCTTCAAAAATTATATTTATATGGATGGTCCATTGGAAATAATCTTCGATATCCAATAAAACTAAAACCATGACAATATTTCAGTACTCTTGATTGTGTATTCTCTATACAAATAAGATATGATAGTTTTCACTTCATTCTCCATCTATAAATCATTGTATAAACAATAAAATCATTGATCTTCCACGTAATAATAACATGAATTTGAAATAAGTCTCGAAAACTAATTGTATATGGGAAACCAACATTATAATGATGTTTCAAATATTCTATTAAAGGTTTCATGTATTCATATATATCAGTTCTAGGAACAAAATGTCCAGATATGATTATACTCATGAAAGTGAAAGGTTTTTTCATACACATCCATGGAGAAAGGTTATAAATGTGTTTGAAAACTGGACATGTGCTGTGTGAAGTATGCATCTTCCCGAAAATATTAAAACCATCACATGAAAGACTCAGTCTCACATTATGGACATCAGCTACAAAATCTGGATATCGAGCATCAAATTCCTTCCATGAAAATACATCTATCGGGTGAAACAAATCATCATTATTATTCTTTATCTTGGTATCATTCCATCACATTTTTATTGATATTTCATTATTCATGAAAATATTATAGAGTTTGGGGATCAATGGAAATTTCTAAATTACATTCTATGGAATAAGGGATGACATTCCATCAGGTTTTGGCTTCCATAGAGATGTTACACATTTTATACAATCACTCAATTGTGTAGTTTCTTCCCAGAATAATATACAATATTTCAAACATGCATGAATTTTGTTTTTTGAAAATCCAATTTCCTAAATTAACTTCCATTCCATATAGAGGTTTGAGGGAATATCTACATCATTTGGATGAAATTCCTTAAAAAATGGAAGAATGTAATGAATAAAAGTATTATAAATCCCATACATTGTTTTCCCACAAAACAATTAGACTGAAAATTTCAACTTCTTTATTTTACTGCATTTCCAATATTTTGGAGTCATGACAGCATCATTCAATTTTTTCATCCTGTCAAAATAATCATTTTCATTAGACACATTATTTGTTCTATTATCAAAATCGTCTTAGGTCGACATCCCTACCATCTCTTGAAAAAGAATAAATGGAAAATAGTTATCTAAAAAATTCTCTAATCTAGTCCTCTAATTTGGATCATGAGCATTTTGGGATTTAATTTTCTCCCCTTTGTGATACCACACATAATAGTCTGTTTTAAAACAATATCTGGTTATATGGTGGCTAACTTTTTTATAGATCATCCAAGGTCTTCCAATACAACGATAACGTGTGAAATATATGTGTCCACTATCTAAACCATTATCTAAGCATAATCTAAAAATTTCTCCAACTTGTTTTTAAAATTTCTTGGGATCTGATGAGTTTCATATATCCAACTTATATCCATTCTGTAAAAAAAAATTTATATGTTATTTTATAAACATAATTAAAAAATATTGTAGTTTAATTGAACAAATATTAAAGGAAACAAGAAATATTCAACTTATATGAAACCATAAATTACACACTAGTGTATATAAGAATCATAATATAAAAGAAAATGAAATACTATATATATATAAATAATTTAAATATAAAACCATCATATTGAATTCCATTATATCAATGACTAATAATGTGTAAAATAAATTAAGGGTCAATGATTTTGTTATGATTTTTTTTATTATAGAATATAAATACCTATGGGTGTTATTCAAATGATATTTTATATATATAAGAACATCTATCGATAAATATACTGATAACCACCACTATAAGAACTAGATAATCCCTCAAAAGATCCAATTTAACCACTAAAACTCCAAAATCTACATCCAACACCTTCCCAAGGAAATTTCCATTACATAGTGCTCATATGAAAGTATGTATATACACCTAAGATATTCCAATGAATAATTTTAGTATAATATGTTTACACATCTTAGATATTCATATTAATTTTTTTTATTTTCTTGTAATTACATGATGTCTATAGAGATGTTGCATGTTTTTTACATTAAAATATTTCCACAAGATATATTATTCATATATTTGAGGAATTTTATTTAGATATAAATGGTTTTAAGAGTATGTTGATTTATTCATTGTAAAACACATCCTTTAAATCATGAACTTCCATGTAGGTATATATTCTATTTAATTACATAGTAGATGTCCATAATCATTCAAAATATTTCATATATTCTCTATCCCATGGTGGAAGACACTTTATGAATGAATTATAATATAGATGACTAACTTATATATGTGTTGGTTTTCAATTTAATGTAATTAATTATTACATATGTTTTTGAGATATCATTTTTAATGGAATAAAATATGATGGCATTCATATATTCACTTCTTATTTGTTATTTATTGTCTTGTGTTTCCCAATTTCTTTTATATATCCACAAACACATAGTTCCCATCACCCACAAGTGATTAAAAACTAATAAAGAAAGGTTCTCATAGGAATGGGAAGACAACTCTAGACCACATAAAGATGAAACCATCAAATGAGAATACATTGGTTAATAGTGTAATGATGAAACTCTACCATAAACCTGGATAATGGAGTTATTTACAATGGTTCTAGAGTCGATTTATCATCTAATCAATAAACTAATTAGGAGTGACATCTCATGATGATGAAACATGTTTATTTTAAGCTATCTTATGTGTACTTATTTATTTATGTGATATATTTCAATTTAATTTTTTTTAAAAATGAATTTTAATATACTAAAATTGATACTAATATGACATAAATTTATTATAAGTAAATTTTATTATCAATACATGGTAAATTAATGACATTCTATACCTCCAGCTATATGAATTTAAAATATAAATATAGAGATTTCAATTAGTAGAACCAAAATGAATTCTAGAAAAATAATAATGAACCAATACAAAAATTTAATATAACTAACCCAAACTAAACCAAATGATCTAAACTAAACAGAAAAGACATGAATGGAATATAAAAAAATCTTAAATCAAATAACACGATCAAAATAAATTAAATTCCCACAAAATAAAGAATTTTAAGTGGTGTTTTAGACCAAAAATAAATAAAAATTCACGGTTAATATAATACCTCGTAGATTCAGAGACCAATGATTTAATATAGAAGAATACAAAAATTGAATCTTGTATGAGATGGATTAACCGGTTTGGAAGATATGAATATCCCTATAGCTAGAGTTTAGGATTAGATCTTGAATGGAGGACGGGAGAGGCACATACCGCTGTTGGTTCTAGATTAGATCCAAATGGGAGTGATGATAGGTCTCAGAGGAGGGATATTAGGGTTCCACTTCTAGTTCCATAGGGAGGAGGGTAGATGCTCACATGTGGCTGATCATTACAGAGGGTGGAGGGGAGACCCACACATGCCACTGCTAGTTCTAGAGGAAGGAGGGGAGACAAAAACATCTCTAGGGTTAGTGAAACTAGAAGAGAGTAGGGGAGAGATCACAATGGGAGGAGGGGATTCGAGTTTAGATCACGATTGGGATGAGAGGATAAATAGGCGGGACACAATTTTGAGGGAGGATTTCTTAATAGTTTATAGAAACCATGGGGATTATTAGTTTTCCCAATGGTTATTTGAGATTTATTGGGAAAGACTTAGCTAAAATAACCAATCCTATTGGTTTTCCCAAACTGTTGGGACAAGTTCATTATTGTAGCCAACGATTATAGTAGTGAATGGGGCCCCCATACTATTATTTCAGGTAGAGATACCTAGTTTATGT
The DNA here is from genome assembly GCA_963277665.1 of Viscum album. Lineage (NCBI taxonomy): Eukaryota > Viridiplantae > Streptophyta > Magnoliopsida > Santalales > Viscaceae > Viscum > Viscum album. The sequence continues at coordinate 507,149,313 of OY728142.1, read as the reverse complement.
CTAATTTTTGGAAGAAATTGTAGAGGGTGTTTGGTAGACAGGTGCTTCTAAGCATGGAATACCACCCTCAAACTAAGGGATAGTTAGAGTGTATGATACAGGTGCCCGAGGACATGCTCAGAGCGTCCATCATGGATTTCAGAGGCTCTTGGGAGAGGCATATTCCCATGGTTGAGTTTTCCTATAATAATACTTATCAGATGACTATACATATAGAACCTTATTAGGATTTTTTTATGGTGGGACTTGATTATTTCTATTATGCTAGTTGGAGGTTGGTAAGACAACTTTACCCAGACCGCGCCTCTTACATGAGACTTTTTAGTACGTTTAGTTGATCAGAAAACTAATTGCTATGATATAGACTGGATAGAAATATTTTTCTGATCGCTGTAGATGACCTATAGAGTTTGACGTCGGGGATCATGTCGTTTTATGTATCTCACTGAGTCTAGGACATAGATGGATTAAGAGACAGGGTAATATTTCTCCATGATATGTTGGGACATTCACGATTATAGAGAGATTCAGGCTAGTAGCCTATCAGTTGTAGTTACCTCATATGTATTAGTACATTCATGAAATCTTCCATGTATCTCAGCTACTTAGTTATCACATAGACCCATCTCATTCCGTACATTTGGATGAGGTGGAGATAAAATTTTATTCGTCCTTTGAGGTGCATCTTATTATTGTGGTTGACAGGAGAATGAAGGTTATCTGAGTCCAAACAGTTACTATAGTATGTTTTCTATGGTTTCACAACCATTTATAGGATGATACATAGGAGTGAGAGGCCGATATCCATGATTGGTTGTAAGAGTTATTCTTAGGCGATTCTTTACCACTTTTGACAGGTAAATTCATGATTGAATTTATTTAAGGGGGAATATCGTATGATCCTAGTTTTTTTAAATGTTTATATTTCATTAATTTAGGTTTAAATTCATATTTATGTCCTAATGCGAATACCATTTGAGGTAATTGGGTTACTGGGGGGTGTTTATGGCTAGTTCGGTTCCCGGAGCCTGGTTTTTTAGTAAAACAAGACCATAAATATAGTTAGTAGAAACCATACATAGAAGCTCGTATGGTTACTACTAATCATGCAAGGTTGTATAGTGGGGTGTTAAAGGCTGCAAGGTTTGAATAAAAAATTCTGATAGTAGTGTACGACTATTTGAGGCACCTAATTTTTTTAAAAGATCCTAAATTCATGGTTTGCGAATGGTTAGTCAAACTATGCACAGTAACCGTGAGAGTTCCCCCTTATCACAAAAGAGGTTGCATAATTGGAGAACGTTTTATCTAAACATGTGTCTAAATCGTGTGGCCCAATTGTTTTGTGGAAATTAACTTGTTCACCCTTAAAACTGTTATAACGTAAAACTAATACTTTTTTCTTCACTCGTGGATAGAAGGGAGGCATGGGTGATCTCCTTTGAAGCCAATTGATAGATTTTTATCCTGTTCTTCTATTTGAACTTAGAATTGAGCGTTGTTGTTCTCATTGGATCTTTGCTGATGATTACTCCATTTCTATTTTTCCATTATTCATTCTTCTTTGAATTGATAGTTTTATTTAGTTGAAATATAATAGGCCCTATTTTTAGGTTCTTCATTTGTTCTTCATTTTTCTCCCAATTTGAGTTGAGTCAAGAGATGATACAGGAAGATAACTCTACTGATGGCCTATATTATGTGGTCTATAAATTTCTTGAGTGGTTTTAAGATTTATAAAGCTATTTTACTTTTTTACACCTGATGGAATTTACATCATGTCCACAAAAATTAATTAATTAATTTAATTTAATGCAATGAAACCTATTAGAGATATCCACTAGTATCTTGAGGCATATTGGAGGTTTTTCCCCAACTAAGGCCACCCATGGGTTGTACCTTTTAATTTTTCCCTTTGTTATACCGCCCATGTGGTGAGTGATTTTCTTTACTAGTTGGAGGGAGTCCTATTATAAATGAATTAAATTTAATTGATTGTTAGAAGTTGGATATTGACTATTTTAAATATATATTCTTTGATTAAATGGTTTTTATGGAATTGATATATGAGTGGGTAATATCATTGAATGTAATTGGATTTGATTTGTATATGAATGGTATACTCATGGAAATTGAATGATTGTGAAGTGATGAATCTAATGAGATGTAAATTGAAATGGTAGTGGATACCTTGGATGGTATACCAAGGGTCTTGCTTGCATTTAGATTCCATGGATTTTTTACCTATGGGTCTTGATATATGGTATAAGATACAATGGAACTATATGATCCTTTAATCTTTATTCTAAATGGTGATAAGGGAATTTCTGTCCCTTGGATCTAGATTTCCAGACTCACATTAGACATGCCCTATTGACATGATCTTTGGACTCCACAAGTTTTGTTACTGAGTTTTCATTGAGATGTTCTGAGGACTCAATGAGGATGGTTGGGTCTTATATACGTTGGATATGGCCCCATGGGTTAAAAAAATTCTGATTATATGGATCATCTATGGTAAAGGAAACACTTGTGATTACATGTCTCAACTGTGGTTGTTTTAATATACAGGTTATACATAAAGTGAATGGGTGATATGATATATTGTTTATACATCATGTCTATGGTGTTTAATTCCTTTTTCTTTACTTCTTCCTTGTTATTAGAGCTTGAATCTTGTTTTTTAGAGAGCCTTGTTTGGTTTGATAATATCACTTTACAATTTTACTTTTTTTCCATGGGCATTACACTTGTATTACTCTCATATTTATTTTATAACTTTCACTATTAATTATCTTATATTGAACATCCAGGATTTTTTATAGACACTTTGGGTGGTGACATACTGGGATTGTATCTCACACCCTATTCGGGCCACCATTGGATACCCAAATATGCTACATGGATTCAAGTAGGGATCCGAGAAATCACTCACAGTTTGATGCTTGACCTTGTTCCATGCATACAATCAAGGGATCAAATGACTGAGTTGAGTCTCATGATTCTATCTAGAGATAGTATTTTTTAGTCTTTAGGTATTTTTTACATGTATTGTACTATTTCCTATATACATGTTTTGGCTGCTTTATAGACACATTCCATGACACTGACTGAAAATTCATTTTTTTTAATTTTCAAAAACACTTTTTGGCTAAGTGAGATCCGAACAAGAAAAACAAGGTGAGGTAGCATGTCCAAGGGGATCCACCATTGAAGACATTGGCCAAGTAAGAAAAAACAAACAAAAAAAAAAACAACTCGAAAAGCTAAACATCACCGGAGTCATCGAAGGAGGATGACCGATGGCGGGGGATTCATTGATAGAACTCCAGAAAGAGGAATCACGAGACAACTAAGATACTAGGGAAAATGCAATCAAACAGAAGCACCTGAAGAGTTCTACCTTCAAAGCCACCAACACCATCCAAAAAATCATAAAATCAATCAAACATGACCAAATTGGAGTCATGCGTGAAGGATCATGATGCAATGGAAGAGGAAACCAATAGCATACAAAAAATAATCCAGGCACATGAACCATGACAACCGCCGACACCACAAACTGATCCAGGGAGAACAACTGTCGTCTGTGAATGCGCCTGCAAGTGATCAACAACACATCCTCCCATGAAAGAAAGGCATAAATCCTATGAAATAGAGCGTGCCAAGAAAATAAGGGAGAACAAGCAAGGAAATTGTCCAATCACCGAGCATTCCTGAGGCCATCCTTTGTGCCCTTGTATTGACCCGGAAGAAGACGATGACCCTGCCTGTTCCGACCCCGAAGAAAACCAGAAAATAGAACTGATGATGATGAGGAGAGGACATTGTAGGAACCAAGAATTATTGAATATTCCATCTGTATATGCATACTAACAATGGAAAACAAAAAATTCCCTGCCTCAACAAAACCACCAACCTGTATAAGAAGGTGAAGAATCACAGACACAAATTGGAGACAGATCAAGAAAAACCGCACCGAATCAAGTCCCCACACATAAAAAATGCCGTCTAAACACTGAAGGAGTTAGTATCTAAAGATATGAACCATTTCATCATGAAGGGGTGGTTTTTCCAATATAAATCTGAACAAACGTTGGGTTTCTTCACCAAAAGTGATCTCGGCCACACGTGATAGGGTCCGGGAGTGTCGAAGCGATGAAAACGGCCTCGCGGCGGCGAGATCTGTTAGGGATGGAAGTCCTGCAGGCAGTGGCGCGCGAAGAAACCAGATGAATCCATATGGAGGTGGGGATTCAGATTCGACAGAAATCACACCTCGTCTGCAACACCGCGCAAAGTGAATCTGAAGTAACATTTGTTGTGTCACACGGGGAGGAGCCGAATGAATCGTCGTCACCATTTCCGCCATCTCAATGAAACCAAGAAACCCTAAAAGGAAGGGAGTACGTTGGCCAGGAGAGAATGGGGAATTATTATATATATCTATCTTTTGGATGTTTATCAACTGTATGATTGATTTACTACTTCAGCTATTTTACTATTGATTATTAAGTTTGCTACTATTATGTTACACTTTTGAAAGAGGTCATAGTCTTTCCATAGAAACACCCTATGCCCTCATTACTAGTCGACAACCTATGGAATTTGGGGATATTCTATTCAGGACATGTTCCCAACAAATCTTATTGAACCATTCAGTGTAATACTGGTCCATTATGTTACATTATTGTCTACTTTTTCTACACTTTTTATCTAAAACATACACCCTTTTTATAAAAAATTTATATTTACAAAAATGTCATTACCTTCACTTATAAAGAATCCCACATACACCCCATTTCTAAAATCATTATAAATAATTAACTGGAATAAAATATACAATATCCTCTCATAAAAAACTCCTTATGTCCTAAAATTTATTTCCTTCCAAAATACCAAGACGGGGATCCTTAAAGTGTTACCCAAGGGAGAACATCCAAAGAGAGTGGTATATTATCAACATAGATCTCTTAATACTATTATTATTTTAGACCATAAAACCTATTCTTAACATTAATGTATGATAACATAAATAATAATAATATATTTAAATGTTATTATACTAGTATAATATCAAATTTTTCATTCTTATAAAACCATTCGAAAAATGAAGACATCGTCATGCGTATGTGTGGATTACTGTCTCCTTGAATGTTGTGATTTATTTTTCATCACCAAAATACATGGATAGTTTTAAAATTATAGTTAATGTATTAATATTATATTATAACAATATTGGGATTTTATAATATCAAAAAATTCCCTATATTCTTTCCAATCTATGGGAAATGAACACATTGATTGTGCTTACATTCAAACTACTGCCTCCACGAAAGTGACATATTTCTTTTTTCACTATAGTATTTACTTACACATCCAAATATCTTAAAATATAGTCACCCAAATTAATAATATCTAAATAAAATCATTATTATTCTACAATAATGATATTATTCTAAAATAATCACTTTCTTAACCATAATCACCCATCGATTATAGCACGTTCTTGGTAGGGTTTGTTTAACCACCTAAATGAACAATGCAATAAATTTATATCATGGGTAACTAAGAAACCTAATTATTGGTGACATTGGATAATAATAATGAAATATTTTTTTTGTTTTTTTATTGGTAATGTAAATATTTAACTTATTATTAAGATACAACCCCTTTTTATTAAAATTACCAAAGTATGCTCATCATTGACCTCGTCATAATGAAATATAACTAAAATACTTAATAATTGAAATTATAAAATTATAAATAATTATAGAACATAATTTTAATACCTATAATTACCCCACAATGATGAACTTCAAATATATAAGAAAATGACACTTAAATTATGAAACTAGTATTGAATAAATAATTGAAGCTATTAACATCCGACAGTGAATGTAAAATATGACTAACGAATATATTTATAATAAATGATTACAAATGAATTTTATAAAAGGTTATATGTAATAATAAGGTTCTTACATATATTATTATGATTTTTATATTTTTTATATATGATTTTGAAACATGTTCGACTGAGTAGTATTAAAGGTAAGGGGTTTTGTTAACTAAATTTTCATTCATTGAGTTATGATTGTTCTTGTTAAAATTTATTCTAATAAGTTTGGTATATTATGCACTATGGCTTTATTATATGAAACTTTGTATTTATTTTTCAGGGATTTCCATTTCCGTCTCAAAACCCCCTTTTCAAATTTTACCCACTTTATGAATTATGATATATGTAAGTGTTTTTGTATAAAATTTTCACTTTATTAAGATATGATTTTCATTCATCACATGTTACATTTTTATGATGCAAATATTAACCTCAAATTTGTTTTTATATTTTTTTTGAAATATTAGGGACATAAAAATCCATCAAACATTATGCCTTAATGGGTTTTTTATTCGAATGATAATGAAGTTATAATTGGGTTATTGACACATGTTTTTTCCATTTGGGTGTTGAGATATATTTGCTGAATATTATTTTCCAAATTACTTCATTATTCCATTTATCAATTCCACATGTTTACTCCTCTTTTTATATTGGGTTAAATTAATTATTTAAATCAAAAACTTCTTTTTTGGTTGATTTATTCCTAAAAGTTATGACATTTTTAGGATTAATTTACATCTTTTGTAATGGAATTTATTCTTATATATCCACATTTTTCCTTCCTACTAATGTGCTTTATTCATATTTTGTAACCTAAATTTGTTTTATCTCTTTTGATCCTATATTTATCCTCATCCGTTTTCAAAATAGTTTTTTATTATCCTTATTAATAATGTGAATTTCAATAAATGTATTTTAAGATATAAAAAATGAATTTCATTTACACACATATTTTTACATTCTACTCAACATTTATTGAAATAAGATTTATTTATTTTAAAGTTTTTATTATTGGGATTTATTTTATATTAAAATTTTAATTATTCTTCTCTCCATCTTTAAAGAAAATTATTTTTAAAAATAGGCTTGAATATGATGGCTTTTACACTAATATTAGAAAACATTTTCGAATAATTTTTTCCTTTATTTTAATTCTATTTTCCTCTCTATAAGGGTAATGACACATCATCGATTATGTCTTACCTTATCATACACTATTTATAAAAATAATTTTTCTTCTAAACCCTCTCCTCAATGAATTCTATGTTTCATTTCTTTGATTGAAGGGTATCCACCGAGATTCCCATACATTGATTAATTGGAGAAATATTTGGCTAAAAAATATACCCTTTATTTGTACAGTGTAAATACCATATACTTCATCATTTATATTAAATTTTATTTACCTATAAAGTTATCTAATATCATTGAATACCCATTAAATTTCCATTGCATATCATGTTATGGATATAGGTGAATTTATAAATGTTTCTTTATGGGATACCATTTGAAAAGGATATGAAACCCATTTTTATTTCCATGGATCTTTATGATGTGATGATTGAAATAATATATAACACATATGTATGATTTTAATTTTGTGATGTGTGGTATAGAACTTATATATCCCTATAATAAATTGGGTAATGTTTTCATTTTATGGGATACCATGTATGGTGAATGAGTAGTCAATAAAAAATACTATGTTATGTTGTCTTGGGAGTGATCCTTGACTTATGATAATGATGTAATGACTTATGTTGTTTGTACATATTTATAATTTCATGAACCCACGATATTATTTTCTTATTCCATGTTTCCATGCTTATATCACACTTTTATTACATGATACATGTGTATCTATTTGATATTTCATATATTTTAAATCATGACTTATGGAAAACTCTTATTGTTTAGTGTTCTTTTTAATAAGTTATTTATCCCCTATTTATATTTTATCACATAATTATGGTCTAACCATTATTGACATGTTGATATGTTTTCCCTTATTGGGTGTTTGAGATAATCTAATTCTTATGTTTCCATTCCCTTGGTTATGAAGATTATTATAACTTTCATGAATTCTATAAGGGAGTCCAGTGTGTCTTAATTATAGAGAGAAGCTCACATGTATTGTAAAATAAGTTGTTTCTAAAACTAGTTCTCAAAGAAACTAAGCCTTCCATTCTTGATATTGTGATATTATTGTGAGAAGTAGTTTTAGTTGATGAAAATGACATTAAATATAATTATCTTATCTTGGTTCATCTCACTTTATATTGAGTCTAGTATTTAAACAAAGTGTTCTTCACACCATACCTAGGAGTATGTGTCTGGGGTGCCTTAGTTGGTATTAGAGAAATTTTTAGTTATTATTTTCAATTAATGTAGTATTATTTTTTGATATTTAGATTAGATAACTTTATTAGAAACCCTAGATATTAATTCAAGTATAGGATAACATCCCACAATTTTAGTAAAATAGATATTGTGTGATTTCTTAATAATCACTTCCATGTCTGGATACTAGAAAGTAGATGTGGCTATAATGTAGATTCATTTAGGGGTAATGTAACATCATAAACCAAACAATTATCTTGGGAAGGAATGAAATTACATTATACTTAAGTGAAATCCACAATGAACCAAAGGATAAAAATAAACGTTAATGGATTTAATAGGTTAGGGGAGGAGATTTTACCTTAAACAAACAACCTACAACCATACTAAAATAAAGAGACAATACAACACGTGAGAAAAAACTATTATAATTCCGTTAGACAAACCAAATAATAATTAAAGTGATATTATAAGGGGAAATAAAGTAGAAGTAAATAATCCTAGGATAAATAAAACTCAGGATAAAATATCAAGGAACCAAGGTGGAACAACTCCTAAGTCCAAGACTCGAGAGTCACCCCATGCTCCAACCCCTAACACCTAAGACTAAAACATCATGAAGCTCCACTAGTAAAGTAAGAAACCTTACATTACATATATCATGATAACTGTGTTATCATATGCACCAGGGTGCATATATAGGGAGTGAGTATACAACATAGTAGGAAAACATAAGACTTCCCTCAAATGACATTGAAAAAAATGACTTAGCCCACATTTTATTTAAAATAAAAGATATAAATAATCCTAAATATAGGGATAAATATATATAAGATAGTCAGTGAAATAACTCACACGAAAAAACACCCACGCCATAAACCCACCCAGACATTCATAACACCAACCTATATAATCACTACCTGAAGGCCCTTCTTGAATATTCTAACTAGTGAATTGTATTCATCCCTCTAGTCTCAAGTCACCACTTATAGGAATAATCCAACATTCCATGAAATAGGAATCGTGACCATGTTTAACACACATGGCACTTTCCATATGCATATGAAACCACACACACACAAAAAAAACACCACGTTCATGCCAATTTATCACATTTAAAACCTTTATTTTTAAAATTTAATTCATTTAGTCATTTAACCAAACACCTTGTGGGAATGACCCATAATTCTAGATTTTACGATCGAACAATTAAGAGAAATTTCTAAAAGGTATGTCACAATATTTTTCCAACAAAAAGTATAAAATATTTATTTAGAAAACAATGAGCATTCACATTCTAGGAGAAAATGAAAAAAAATAGGAGAATCCACACACCTTACATGTGTTTGAAAAAAGAAATTATACCATGATCTAGAAGATTCTTACTTATTAGTCCATTACATCCAAAAATTACAATGAATATTTTTCAAGTCGTGATCTAAAAAATAAATCATCGAAATTCAGGCCTGATATGAGGTTCCTATTTAGAGAAAACTATAAGGTCAAAGAGATATTATAATAATGAGTCTATTACATTAAATTTCCTAGATCCAACACCCTTTGATATATTTAAATAAACTAATAAAAGTAATAAGATCAAGGAAATATCATAGGGGAGTGATGAAATTCAAGATCCTAGGTTATAGGAGAAAGAATTATGATTTTTTGGGGAGTTTTGGGTCTTTAATAATATTTTAATTTGACTAATACCATCACATGGTTAAGCCACATGATTTGGAAAAAAATGCACTAACCTTGAAAATTTAATCATTCCATAAAAGTATAAATATTTATGGTTATTACATGGTTATTCCAAACAATTAAACAACTGTACACCTTCCTAGAAGACCCCCTAGATCCTACATGTTTATATAGGGGAATACCACATGGTGTAAGATCATGGGATTTTTGATGAGCTATGGGTAATTTTTTTTGTTAAACTATTTTTTATGTTATCTTTTATGATTTACCCTAAAGTCAGGCCCATGGGATTTATGGTTTCTTTTTGGAAAATAGTGAGGTAGGGGATGAGGATTGGATATAGAAAAATATAGGGTGTGTAATTGGAATACACGATGTCTACTCAATACACGATGTGTAATGGAATGGATAGCCATACTCATGACGTGTAATGGTTTTTTCCTAGAGAGGAAAACCCTAGCATTATATAGTTTTTAAAGTCTACATTCCATTTTATCCTCCTAGTTTAGTTTTTTAAAATAAGAGGTAGGCTTTTAATTTTTGATAGAAGGCCTTACCCCTCCCTTTTCACATGCATGAGCACCCTATTGACTCATAAACCTATGATTTTGTTCCGTTTCCCAATCTAGACTCCATTTCTTCTACCATCAATCTCATAGGTTCCTTTTAGATAGGTTCTTCATTCATCTTTTGATTTTTTGTTTGTATTCTTATCAACAGAGTTATTTTTATGCAAGAAAATTTTCCCTATTTTAAGGGTTTTCATATATTATTTATTTTTCTGCAGATATGGAGTGAATCAGAGGTCAATACTGGATGAGTATTCTACTATGGGTTTACAGTAGGTGGTTTATACATTTTCCCATATGGTTTGGTTCTTTTATATATTTTGCCAGTTGTGCTGCATGCCATACCTTACAACGTTGCATCTAAAATTAATTTAACGCCTTGAATAAATTTTTGGAACATTATTAGGTTTCCCAAGTAGTTTATTTTTATCATTGGAGGTTGTACACCTCAACTTAGGCCACTAATAGAGTGTTCCATTATATCTTCCCAATATTGTATAAAAAAATTGGGTGTGTGTGAGATTTATACTTATTTTGGGAGCATTAATAAATTGAATGATAATTGAATGATTCATTAGAAGATGGTTATGAATCCATTGAATTTTATTAAATGATGTTTAATTAGTTGATTTTTTATATAAAAAATTTGATGAATGAGTCGGAAGAACTCATGGTTTATGAAATGATAATGAAATATCGCGTGAATTGATTTATGAATTAATAATAGTAGTAGATGCCTTGGATGATATCCTTGGATCCTAATTCAATTATATTTCATGTATAATTCTACTCCATGGATCCTTATTGATTATGGTAGTGGATTTTGTGGACATTTCTACTCCTTAGATACTAATTTCATATGATTCCACGGACATTTATACTCCATGGGTCTTGATTGCGGTAGTAGATGCCTTAGAAATTTATTCTCCAAGGATCATGATTCTATAGGTTTCTAAGGACATCGCTACCCCCTAGATCCATATTTCTCATACTCTCATTGGATAATCTCTGTTTACATGATCCTTGGACTCCAAATAAGTCTTTACTAAGTTTATATTGAGATGCTCCTAAGGATTGATGAGGCTGACTTGGTCTTTTACACCTTGGATCTGGCTCTTCATGGTCTAATACTAGATTATGTGGCATTGACCATTAGGGATTTTATACACTTTATTAATCAGTTTAGGCCATAGTGGATGTTTATTAAGATTTATAAATAGCCATGGTATCTTTATTTTATTACAGTTGTTAAAATGTATTGTTTCGCACCAGCATTATTTTTATTATATCTTCCCTTATTTACGGGTCTTGACTATTATTTATAGGGATCCTTTGTAGGATTTATAATATTACATGAATTTTATCAATTTACTTTTATATTTGTTATAGCCATGATATACTATGTACTGCTTCTATTTGTATTATATAGACTAGAATTTTTATAGACAATGTTGGTGGTCGCCTACTGAGTGTTATATCACACCCTATTTAGGCCATTTTTGGGCACCTAGATAGGATTCACGGATGAAGTTAGGGACCAAGGAAAGAACCCACTATATGATGCTTAATATGATCATTTCCTTAGAGTAGGAGAAGACATGATGAATCTAGGAACGAGATTCTATCTGAAGATAATAATTTTTTTATTTTTATTATTTTGATATATGTATAGAATTGGATGCATGTTTCCATGTTTTCCTACTTTATAGAGACATTACATGATCATAATATTGTATATGATTTTTTTGTCTAAGTCGTTATTCTTTCTTCTAGATGTTTATCTTATGTTAGTGATTTTAATTATTCTTCAACTATTCATAGATATGTTTACACTACTACATTACACTCTAAAATGGGGGAATAATCTCCCCACAGACACATCCTAGGACCCCACTGCTAGTCCAAAACCTATAGCATATGGGGGGGGGGGTGTACTTAAGGCCATGTGACCAATTAACTACGGGCACCATTTAATGGAAACTAGGTCAGGGAGTTACAAAGTGGTATCAGAGAATTTTTTTTCTAGATTTATTATTTTTATAAAATAGAAATAAGAATATGAATGAATTGGAATTTTTTAATGGTATTTACTTAGGATTATCTAACCTATATATAAGAAAATTTCAAATTTCCTAGAAGGAGAAATTATTGTTTTGTATTTTATCCATTACAGTTGATTAGATTCCACCATTGGGAGATTAAAATGAATTGTGAAGTTATTTTCTCAATTATTGGGGATTTTATTTTACTATAGACAGATGTGATGAGGTAATTCCATCTTTTGAATCATTTTAGGCATCTAATATAATTTATATTCCATGAATTATTCCAATACATATATGATGCATTTTTTGATTGCATATAATTTATTATGTGTGACTTGAGTGATATACCTATTGTTTGATAAATTATTTATCCAGGGAATTGAAAAAAATAGTTGGTACTTAGAATTTATAGAATAACCTAAATAGTATTTTCTTGTGTATGCTATAGTACACAACCTAGGAAATTAATTATATATCGTTGAGTCACGGACCATTGGTTACATGGAATGGAATGTGTTATGGTTCTGATTGAGTTGATGTTGCACTTTGGTTCGTGAGGTGTATGGTCCCTTATGGATCATAAGTGATGACCCATTTGGTTAAACCATTCAAAGAGAATTTTAAAATAAATATGAATAAATGAAATGGAAATTATGATAATAAATAACTCAACCTTGACTTGGATTTATATTGGGTAGTAGGAAGTGTCTATGGTACTTTTATGTTTGTTTCTATTACTTAGTCCTAGGTTTAATAGTAGGTAGAGGGGTGTAGATTTTTTACAAGAAGGCTTAAACCTATATTATCCTTGTATATATGATCAAGTTGTTACTGACATACTTTCTGAGGTGTGTTAGAATTTGTAGATAAATTTCACCACGATGAACTCTAGTTGTGTGCCCAGAGGGTGGTGACGACCAAGCTCAGATGGTTGTGGGACATGAGAAGACAATATATCATCTTCTATTTCCTATTATAGAACTTCTAGTTGTACCAGACATGGGTGATGAATCCCAATACTGTGAGTAATTTCTAGACTTTATATAGACTTCTCATGGGGGCCCTGCATTCCTGATCAATTGAAGAGTTGACACACATGTTATAACAATAAAATCCACCCAAATGTTTTGGGGATGGAGGACCAAAGGCTGTTGAGATTTGGATATAGACTATCCTTTTCATATTAAAACAATTGGAGTCACCTCTTGAGAATGAGATTTGTTCTCAAAATATATATGATTTGGTGAGAAGATAAGTGCTAGTGGTATGTTTTAAACAATATTGATATGCTCTAAGATATGGTTTGGATAGATTTGCAATCCATGTTTTATGAGTAATTTTTTTCAGATACCCTAAAAGGTGAAAGGGAAAGTGATTTTATACTTCTTGAGTATGGTGATATGACCGTTATGGAGCATTCAACACACTTTACAAATCTTCATCATTTTTTTCCTATTTACATAGTTAATGAGATATCGAGGGAGATATAATTTGAGGATGGTCTCAAATATATTATTTGATCATAAGTAAATGTGTTTCAGTTGAATACTATAATCAAGATAGAGAATCAGGTGCTTATTACTGAGTGTAAACTAGGGAAATATTCAGGTGGAGAGTAGGGTAATTTATCCCATCGACCTAGTGGTTCTTATTCCAATGGTAGGATGCAACGTTTTTAGACTTATCATGAGGGGAATACTAGACAGGCTGTGAGTGCTAGCAGTTTTGTCTTCTATCATCCATGTGGGAGATGGGGTAATATGAGGAATTAGTGTGATAGAGACCTACTCATGTTCCTAGCTTGGGGAAGGATGGGCCACATACTATGTTTTCTAGGACCTTCCCTCTATCAGTCCATGTAAGGGGTTCAACTTCAAGTCTAGGTTTAGAAGTTGGATTAATTGGTCCATGTCAGGATGGGAGATGGAGTAGAACTGGCCGTTCATGCAGAGGTGGTGGTTATAGCTGAGAAATCTACGCACAATTTGTACCTAGATAAAAAAATGGACTTACTCTAGGTAGTGAGGTTGTTTCACAGGGTTATGGTTCTGACCATATATATTCTGTATATCCTACACTGGAAAAGTAGAGTGTTAGGCCATCTATGGTTAAGGGTACAATCTTAGTGTCCTCTAATCTAGTATCTTCTCTTTTCAATATTGGTTCTTCTTGTAGATTTATATCTGTACCTACTGTGGAAATCCTTGGGATCATTGTTTATTTTTCTAATGGTGTTGTGAATTTATATACACTATTGGTGATTATAGTAGATAATATATTCCAGTACATGGAGTTCTACCTCAAAATTGGTGTGTGTTACTTTGTATGAGATCATTCTTTCATTAAGATGATAGGGTTGGAAATCAAACTCGAGATGGACTACCTAGTATCCTATCATGCTTTAGTTGATTGATATTGTCAAACAATTACCTTCACATCACCATAGAGAAGAGTTTTTATTCAAAAGGGTGAATGGGATGTTCGAGAAGGTATAAATTGACCCAAGCATCGTGGGATGGGTAGGATGAAAACCCAGATTACTAGCATTTATTTGGATGATTAGAGAATGTGTTAGGAAGAATTCCCTACAGTGGTTGATCAAATTAGGGGTGTTTTAGGGAATAATTTTCAGCTTTATCTTCTACAGTAGGAGTTGAGTTTTTTATCAAGATAGTGACCAAAGATACACCAATATCCATTCCTCATTATAGGATGACTACTATTGAGTTTCAGGATCTCAAGAGGCAGCTAGAGGATGTGGAGGAAAATGGGTTTATATGACCCAATACTTATTCGTGGCGTTTTCCTTTCCTTTTTGGGAAAAAAGGAATATTGAACCCTTATAATATGTGTGGATTGTTAAAAATTGAAAAACATGATGGTTAATAACCATTATCCTTTACTATAGAAAGATGATCCCTTCAACCAGCTCCAAAGAGTTTGGATTTCTTCAATGATTGACTTGAGGTTGGGTTATCATCAGGTGCATGTTCAGCCTAAAGACACACCTTATAAAACTTTTCATATCATGTATGATATATTTGAGTATCAAGATAGTCCATTCAGTCTCAGGGAGACACCGACCGTTTTTATGGAGCTGATGAACCGATTTTCCATCCTTATCTAGATTTTTTTTATGGTGGTATTCATGGAAGATATATTCTTGTATTCTCTAAATATACATGACCATGCCAAACATCTTGAGATCATTTTGGATACATTGTTTGGGAATCATTTATATCCTAACATCACAAATTTACACTTTTGGATGGACATGATTCACTTCATGGGTCATATAATCTCAAAGACATGAGTATTTTTTGACCCATAGAAGGTAAGAGTTGCAGTTTCCAGGGAGCATCCCAAGAACATCATTAGCATATAGAGTTTATTGGACCTAGATAGATATTACATGGGATTAACATAGGGATTATCATTATTAGTATAACCTATTAAGAGATTGATTATGAAAGGTGTGAAATTTTTATGTATAGATACCTACAAGTCATCCTTTCATGAGATGAAAGGGAGACTGACTTTAGTTCTGGTCCTAATTATGCCATATAAAGATAGAAGTTATATAGTATATTGCATTTAATAATGTATCAGACTAAAGAATTTATCATATAAGCGGAATTATTTGTGGAATATGGGTCTCATAAACTGAGGCCACATGAGAGTTATTACCCGACACACGATCTCATGTTATCCATTGTTACTCATGTGTTGCACTGTTGGAGGAATTATCTTATGGGAGAGAGTTTTGTGGTGTACATAACCACAAAAGCCTCAAGTACATATTTACATAGCATTACTATAATTTGAGGCAATAAAGGTGGGTTGAGTACATGTAGTATTTTGGCTCTGAGCATTCCTAGATTCCCAAAAATGTAAAGGAACTTTCTGATGCACTGAGTAGGAGGACTTAGAAAAATTTAGTTGAAGAGGCCAATAGCGAGTGGAAGCTTATGGAATTGTTTTCAGAGATTATCTTGGAGGTGTACGATAATCTCGGTCATACGTTTTTCTCATCACTGTAAGTTACTTACACTCTCCTAGATAGAGTGAGGATGAGGTAGTTATCTGATGCTAAGGGCCTAGTTCTACGATATAGTGTTGTAGGTGAGGACTACCTCATGGTTTAACTATAGGCAAGAATGAAATTATGAATATACATGGTCATGTTTGGGTTCTTACAGGAATATGTGAGGATCTTATGAAAGTGTTTCATTCATTAGTTTGGGTACTACATCCCAGTGTTACCAAGATGTGTCATGATTTGCACCATATATATTGGTGGTCAGAGATGAAATGAGAGGTGGATGTTTTTTCATAAGGTTCTATAACATTCATTAGTTGAAGGTATAAAACCAATGACCAGATATAATTTTACAGTAGTTACCCATTCCCTAGTGGAAATGGTAAGATGTTGCAATAGATTTCATGATCGGGTTTCTGAGGTCACCAAGATTTAATGATGATGAATGAGTTGTTGTGGACGAGATCATGATGGTCACTCATTTACTTCCAATTAGGGAGACCATCTAAGTAGATGGGATTGGGAGATTGTATAACTAGGAGATTTTATGCCATCATGGGCTCCCTCATACTCTTGTTTCAAATAGAGATGCCCAGTTGACATCTTTATTTTGGTAGATTTTATAGAGGGAATTTGGTACACATGTGCTTCTGATCACAACATATCACCCTTAGACTTATGGTCAGTTAGAGAAAATGATTTAGGTTCTTGGGGACATTCTTGGAGCATGTTTCCTAGAATTTGGTGGATCTTGGGAGAGGCATATACCTCTAGTTGAGTTCACCTACAATAATAGTTATTGGGAAACTATTCAGATAGAACATTATGAGGCTTTGTACATTATTCCATGAAAATATACTATGTACTAGTTAGAGGGAGGAGAGGCAGTGTTGCATGTACCTCATCTCATTCAAGAGAATTTAGAGTTGGTTTAGTTGATCATAAATAGGATGGGTATTACACATTCTATATAGGAATCTTAGATAGATAACTGTCGACTAACGCTCAATTTGGAGGTCAGTGATCAGGTATTTTTACATATAACATCTAGGTTGGGACATAGATGGATTAGGATATAGGGTATTATTTCACTTTGGTATATCAAGTTGTTTGAGATTCTGGAGAGAGTCTGGCCAGTATCCTATCAGTTACAGTAACCTCAGAGGTACTAATCTATACATGACATCTTCCAGGTATCTCAACTGCTCCATTATCATTTAGACCTATATCATAATCTTCAACCAGACGAAGTTGAGAAATATGTATATTCATCCTTTGACCACAATTCAAATTGTATTGTTTATTGGATCAAGAAGGTTCTCTAAGGTCATTTAGTTCTTCAAGTACGTGTTATATGGGAGTAGAACTATTTATAGAATGAGACTTGATAGAGGGAGGTAGACATATTTTCTCTGTGTCCTGATTCAATCATAAATGATTATTGACCACCCATGGAAGGAAATTCTGGGGATAAATTTCTTTAAGGGGTGAAGATTGTAATATCCTGGTTTTTTATTCTGTATGGATCATTTTGGTTTCTTATTAAAATCTAGTTTAATTAATATTTGTGGATTGACACTAAAGCTGGCCCTATAGACTAGATGGGTTGTTTTGGGAAACTATTGATGTTGGGGTTGAAGGATGGAATTAGTAAATACACAAAATTTAATTATAATACATGGTGTGTACACAATACATAATGTGTTATATCTTGGTAAGTCATTATTATGAGGTGTAATATTTTTTCCCTGGTGGGTAAAATTCTAAAAAAATGATAGAATATAATAAATATATGCCATCTAATTTTAGGTGTTAGTTTTTTAAAAAAGTTATAGGACCTTATTTTTTTATAGAAGGGCTCATCCCCTCACATCTCATGCATAAGACAACCGCTATGAGGCCTAAATCTAGTCTTTGGTTCCATTTCCAAATCCGTACTCTATTTCTTCCATCATTGGTCACGTTGGATCCATGCTAGCATGTTTTTCATTCATATTTCATCATTTGTATCCATATTTACTGAGTTATTTTGGTGTATGATAATCTTCCCTATTTACTAGAGTTATATCCATTATTTTTTTTTGTTTTGATCTAAATTGAATCAGAGGTCGATACTGGATGAGTGTTCTACCATGGGTATGTGATTGGTGGTCTGTAAATTTCCCCATATGGTTTGGTTGTTTTATATATTGTTTCCATTTTTCCATATGCCGAGATTTTCAGTTTTTCCCCTAACATTAATTTAACTCCTTGAATAAATTGTTGGAACCTAATCTGGATTTATTCATATAGTCTTTTTATTGTTTGAGGTTGTACAACACAACCTAGTCCACCCAAGGGGTGCTCCCTAGTATCTTCCCTATGTTGTACCACCCCATTGGCTGTGTGTGATCTCACCACATGCTTTAGGATACTTAATAAATTTAATGATAATTGAATTTTTGATTAGGATAATTTCTTTCATCTTTTATATGTGATTACATAATGTTTAATTGGTTGATTGTTAAAATCAAAATTGTGATTAATGGTTTGGAAGAAACCATGTTTTATAAAATGATAATAAAATAGAATTTGAATTTATTGATGAATTGATAATGGTACTGGAAGCCTTGGAAGAGCTACTTGGAACTCGATTCCATTGGATTATATGTACATTTATACTCTGTGGATCTGTATTTATTATGTTAGTGGATTTCTTGGACATTTATACTCATTTGATCCTGATTCCATAGCATTATGTGAAAATTTATACTTCATGGTTCTTTATTACAATAGTGCATGCCTTGTACATTTCTACTCCTTTGATCTTGATTATATACCATTACAAGGACTTTAATACCATTTTATTCATATTTCTTGGACTCTCAATGGATATCATCTATTGAAAAGCTCCTTGGACTCAACATAAGTCTTTATTGAGTTTCCATTAAGATTCTTTTGGGACTCAATGAGGATTCCATAGTCTTATATACCTTGGATCTGTACATTTGTGGTCTGAAACTAGATTAAATGGAACATTCCATTTTGGATGTTATACATTTTATTACTCAATATAAGATATAATTGATGTTTTTCATGCATTATAGATATCCCTGGTATGGGTATTTGATTACAGTTTTTTGATTGGATAGTTTTATAATAGATTCATTTTTATTATAGATGCCATTTCTTATGATAGATCAATTATTATTCATAGGGATACTTGTTAGATTATATAGTATTAGTTTAATTGTGTCTCTTTACTTTTATTAGTGTTATACATATGATATACTGGACATTTCTTATGTTTATATGACACAGATTGGAATTGTTATAGACACCATTGGTGGTGGTCTACTGTGTGTTATATCAAACCCTATTCGGGCTATCATTTGGTATCCAGGTAGATTTTAGGGATTAATCAAGGAACCATGTCAAGATCCCACTATATGATGCTTGATCTAATGATTTCTTAGGAGCATGGGAGCACTAGACAGAGCTAGGATCAAGATTCTTTCTAGAGATAGTCTTTTTTTATTTTGGTTGTTTTTATATATGTATTACACTAGATTCCTATTTCCATGTCTTACTACTTTGTAGATATATGAAATGATCATCATATTATATATTTTATATTTTTTATTATTCATTATTCAGTATTTTGGATGTTTATCATCTGTCATGGATTTATATTATGATACCTCTATTGATTGATATGTTTACACAAGTGAATTGCAATTTAACATGAGTTTATTTTATCTACACCAACACACCCTATTCCCTTTCTATTATTCAATAGCCTCTGGAATACTGGGATGTTCTCTTGAGGCTATGTGACCCACTGGCTCGGGGAACCATTTATTGGCACCTGATTCAGGGCATTACACATGGTTTCCCCTAACCTTCCTCAAAATGTGTTCCAAATTAAAACTCACCAAAAAACCTTAAAAACATTATAAAACTTCCCAATTCCTTAAAAAAATTCTATATCCTAAAATGTTGAATAAAAAAGGGAAATACCTGAAAAAGGGGGTGTAACAGTCTCCCACCATTTGGAAATCTATCCATTGGAAATTGGAGGTCGGTGATGTCTTTACAACATTCTTTCTACTTCACTAACCTAAAGTTCATTCATTCCCATGTCACCTATTGAATCTATCCATGATACCATAATAATAATACTAAATGTATGTGCCTCCATAAAAAAATAGTCTCTTATCTATCATGAATTGGAATTAGTGCATGGATAATGGTAGAATCCTATTTAACAGTAACAAGGTCCCAATGAATTATATGAATTTGATTAGGTTGGTACTTATTTAATTGATACAAATGGGAAAAATTATGGAATAACCCAAATTTTGTTTTTATGTTTTACAAATATACAATGTTACTAATATTTACCAGGATCTCAAATGGTCTGATGTATTGAGGTGTCATTTTCCCTTTCTTTCCCTAAATGTGGTGATTTACTCTCAGGGACCCTTTCCAAAATATGTGGTCATCGGTGTTCGAAGAAAAGGGTCATTAAAAATGACATTAACATTATTTATATTGTATTTATACTTTTTATTTCTCTTTTCTGATCATATTGAATCTTGTTATAGTCTCATAGACATGACTTGGTCTGATTAGTGATGTTTCTACAATCTGTTCTCAATAATGTAGAGTTTGACATGGATTTCCATACAATGCCTCAAACTGAGCCTTTTTTATAATGGAGTGAGAAATAATGTTATAATAAAACTCCCTTAGAAGAAAATTATTTTTCCATGAACCATAAATATTCATAATAAAACCACATATCATATCTTTCAATTTTTGGATAATAAATTTTGATTTTACATTCGTTTTAGGATGATATTCCATTATCATGGTAAATTTAGTGTTAATGTATTATTTTAAGGATCCCCAAATCTATGAAGTGAATTGAGGTTCTCAATTAGTGAAAACCAATACCAATAATCCAAATAATTTCACCCCAACCTTAATATAGAGTTTTTGAAAATATTCCACCATATTGGACTCTAAAATTCGAATGAAATTTGATGACTTGGTGAGTTGGTCCATAATATAATAAATAATATTTTTCTTTTGAAGTGTCCATTGTAGACCGGTGAAACATTCCACGATAATATAGTCCCATTTTCATATGGGTATAAGCATCGACTTAAAAATGTTTTCTGGTCATTGGTGTTATGAATTTATTTGTTAGTGGGTGAGATATTTCATAACATAATAAGAAAGTTTCTATTTCATACCTAACCACCAAAAATTGTTCTTCATTACCCTATACATTTTATGAATACACATATGAACCACCCATTTTGAATAGTGAAAATCATAAATATGTTTTTATTAGCATGATGAAGTAATTATGATTTGATTCTAAAAGAACGACACAATGTTTTCATCTAATGTCCAAACCCCAAGGGTATCACCACCATTGATCTTTGACCTTATGGAAATGTAATCTAAATTTGATTATTGAGCCTCCTTTATTAGAATCACTAAATAAATACTAATATTAATAGGAAATGAAACTTCATTATGATTATGTTCCCTACAATCTAAATGTATTACAGTGATTACTCACATAAAATTCCACTATTCATGATCTTTTGTGACCAGCTTGTTATATGCTTTATGAATCAATGTAACTACAATTGAATATCATTTTTCGGGTGTATAGAATAATTCAATGTCACAAATATGTGGATACTACATCTATTTATATTTCCTTAGTTTTAAATCCGTTTTTTAAAAATGTGTTTCAAGCTTTTATGATTCATGAAAACTATGATCTTTTCACCAAAGAGTTAGTTAAATGATTTTTTAGTGCATGGAAAACCATAGATAATTATAGATTATGTGTTGGATAATTATTTTCATGAATATTTAACTATATTGATCTATAATCTATGATATGGTCTCTCTACATGAAAACAAAACCCAATCCCATTCCAGACACACCACAATATACTACATAGCATTGTACTCATTCTGGAATGACGAGGATAGGTGATGAAGTGATAAGATCATTAAGATCATTAAATGATTTCTATAAATCCTCATTCAATTTGAATAAAATTCCAATTATATTAAAAAATTCATAGGAAAGGGAGTTGTGAGAAGTCCCAAAAAATAGATAATAATCACCAGTTAATATAAGAGTACTTCATAAATCAAATACATTCATAGGATGTTTCTAACAAATCACCACTTTTATATTTTCAGGATCGAATGATATGCCTCTTTTAGAGGTTATATGACCAAGGAAATGATGCAATTGTATCCAAAAGTCAAATAGATAATTTACCATGAACTTGGTGCTCATGAAATATAACAAATAAAATATTTATTTGATTATCATTGTTATTTATATAGTGAGAGAACACAAATATATGATAGAAAATGATAAAAAAGATGAGTAACTTATGGAAGATATGATTCATTAAGGCCATGAAAACATTTGTTTCATTTTTGAGTCCAAGGGGAATAACTGCATAGTCATAGTGGCCATAAATAATTCAAAAATCTATCCTTGGAATATAATCTTTCCTAACTCAGAGTTAGTGACACCCAAATATTAAATCAATTTTGGATAACCATTAAAATATCTTAAATTGATCAAATAGGTCTTTGATTCAAGTAATATAATACCTATTTTTAATCATAACTTTATTTAGTTTATGATAGTCAACACATAAACAAATTGAACTATATTACTTCTTTATGAAGAGGAAAAGAGTAGCCTAAAGTGATATGCTTGGTCAAATGAATCACTTACATACTAGTTCTTCAAGTTATATCTTTAAATTATACATTTTTTGTTTCAATATATATGAAAGATGATAAATATAACTAATTCAAAAAATTAAATCGATATAATAGTTGATTTTTCCTTCAGGTGGTAACCCATAAAAATTGTGCAGAAATACATCAATATGTTAGACTACTATTACATAAAAACTCATAGTCCTAATAAATTTGATTACAATAAAAGTTATTATTTTTAGATGGAAATATATGGTTTTATCTACTACCACCAAATGACCATATATTCCATTATTCATATATCAATATAATTTAAATATGTAAGAAACCACATCTAGGGAATTAAAAGTTACTTATCCAGAATTATAGTCGATATCTGCTTTGAATTTTACCAACCACCCTATCCCATAAATAAAATCAATGATAACCATTTCCAAAACTACAAACTCTTAATAAAACAGAATGAATTGATGGTAATGGGAAACTATGGAAACCTAAAGCCCCTTAATTCCCACTACCTAAGAGGTGTTTTGATTATAAAGAACTAAGACATAATTTCCATGTTCCATCCCAATTGATTTACTACATGTGAAGAAATAATTGAGGGGAATGAACTAGTATCAAACAATTATTTAATTAGAGTGTTATTGTGATGACTTGTAACTAAAACTATTAAGGAATATAGTCAATATTATCAAATTATATTAATTACTCCTTGATTATTTATTGTAGTGGTGTTATATAGAGGAATGAGGTGTTCATGGAATTATCTTGGGTAACTCTACATTGAGGGTGAGAAATTTTTTTATGAGACTGACCTTGTTAATCATGAGAGGTATGAGACTAATTTAATCCATCTCCTTCTATTTTCTTCACAGGTCTCACAGAATAATTACTGAGTTCTTATTTTTTACCAAAATTGTTATAGTGTTGAGTAAGTGCTATATAATCCATTTTCTTGTACATGAATAAGGGGTATTAAAGACAAAATGGTATAAACTATGATGTGGTAGAAAATAGACTTATTCAGAGTTTTATTTCCATACTTCCCTTCTTTCCTAGGAGTAAGTTTTCCTTATCCTCTTATTTCTAGCATTGGAGTTTCAATCCATTTTAATGAAAAAAAGGTGTTTACTCCCCTAAATTCATAGTTATGTACCTTTCTACTACTATCACTGTATTGACCATGTTGTTATAACCATTGATGAATAACATAATAACCTTAGAATAAATATCTGGTCATAAACCTATCACAAAGAAACCCACCTTAAGGTGTGTACTAAAATTTACATTTCTAGAAAATTAAACTAATTTTATAAACATTGTTTTTTATTATATTACATAAATATTTACTTTATCAAGGAAAAATAAATCTATCATTTTGGTAACTTTTATGGAATGTGGATAAATTCTTTTACAGAAAAATTCCACTTATCCCTCTAATGTAATGTGATGGTCATGTTTAGATTGAAATACTGATTACCCCCACTATCGTGTGATATCCTATAGTATATATCACACTAGTTTCACCATTATATCATCTAAAATTCCAAGTAAATAAAAAAATTGATAGATCCCATTCAGCCATGTTTCTTCTTTCTTAGGTCCCAAATCCATCAAAAAAATTGGTGGATTGTATTTTTTAAATTGAAAAGCATGATTACCCTATTTGATTCCCTTTTTATAATACTTGAAATTATTGCACAATTCTCTGAACAAGTTCCTCGTTCACCTACGGTTTGGGTGCAACCACATTACGCACTACTTTTACTTTTTAGTTTCTGGATCTTCTAATTAGTTCCATTATTCTAAAACCATAGAAAAATTCTCTATCCCGTCATTAACAGTTTCTTTAATTATTATTTATATATTATAATATATCATAACAAGTAATATCATTATAGTATAATTTCAAAGTAAATAATTTTAAATACCTTATGAATGATAAAATCTTAATGGTAAGTATCTTTACAATTTTAGGATAATTGGTTCAGAATGGATAAACCCATGATGATGGGTTGATGTCATACCTAAAAGTTATTATCAATATTTTTTGTACCTTAACCACCCTAGTAACCTGAATATCAATATAAATATATTATCTTTTTCTTTTTATGCTATAAATTTCAAGTCTCAAAATATCATATCTCCTTACTAACATCCCACATATTAATCATGAAAAACTAATACCATTAATAACATCAAAACCCTACCCATTAGATTGGGAAGGACTAAAATGATACTAAACTTAAGTGACACCCTCAAGGCACCAAATTCTAATAATAACTGTTAGGGGCTTTACCAGGCCTTGGGGGATGATTTTCCATTGAACAAATTACCTATAAAGAGACCAAAATATAGATACAATATACCTCATGATGTAAAAAAAATGCCATTAAATAAGAGATATAATAATTATATTTATTGTAGAATTGGAAATATTTTATACTTATAAAATCATAATAAAAATAAAACTAAAGATAAAATAACTCAAGGAACCAAGGTGAAACCACTAATGACTCAAAGACTCGATATTCACCCAACTATCTAACTCCATAAATATAAGAACATTTAATATCAAAGCTCTGTTAGTAAAGTATAAAAAAGTATCCTTACCTGTATCATTATAAAAAATTTCTACATACAAACCATGGTTCATGTACCAGGGGTGAGTATACATCCTAGTAGGAAAACCCAAATACTTACAAGAAATTCCACTAAAACAAGAAATAAATTAGATCAAATTTTATTTAAAATAAAATAAAGAAATAATATTGAAAACAAGTGATTAATATATGTAATATAATTTTGTGAAATAACTCTCACCAATACAAACCCAAGGCATAAACCAATAAAAACATACATAAAACCAACCAATGCGACTACTATCCAAAGGTCCCTATTGAACATTCTAACTTGTGAGTAGTATTTGTCTCTATTGACCAAAGTATTACTCATTTAAATAATATATTATTCCATGAAATTGGAATAATTTCCATTTTTAACGGATATGGTCCTTTTTATAGGCATATGAACAGACACACTTACACACCATATAAATTCCAAGTTCTCACCCTCAAAACCATTATTTTAAAAATAAAAATCACTTAATAATTTAATATAATGCCTTATGGGTGTGACCAACAATTCCAGATTTTAATACCAACAAATGAAGAGAAAAGTACAATAGGTATTTTATAATATTTTTCCATTAAAAATAATATGCAATTTATTTACAAAACAATGAGCCTTCATGCTATATGAGAATCTGAAAAATTTGAAGAATCTACCTACCTTCAATGTGTTTGAGGCAAGGAACTACCCCACACTCTTGAGAATTTGGGTTCCTAATATGTTTCTTAAATGATTTACAAATAATATAGATCAAAAATGATTTAAATAGTTGATTCGGGAAAGGTATTCTTGATCTAAGGTTCTTCTTTAGAGAAAAAAGGAGGATCAAGGAGAGAGAAGAATAATGAGGTTCTAACCTTCAATTTTCAAGATCCAATGCCCTCTAATCTGTTGATATAGACCACCAAAACGAAAAATATTTCTAAAATATCATAGAAGAGTGATGGAACTATAAATACTAGGTTAAAGGATAAATATAGAGTTTTTTGTGGGAGTTTCAGTTCATTTATAAATTTTTTGAATATACTTAATTTAATCACACATTTAGGATAAATGATTTTGAGAACCATTCACTAATCATGCCAATTGAATATATCCATGAAATTTAAAATTCTCATGGTTATTGAATGGTTTTTCCAACCTATGAACCCTAATAAATTGTACTCAAACCATGAACCCTTCGAAACCTATCTAAAATAGGTTAGAACATCATAAAATTATCAAGGAATAAGAAAAATAATATATAGATTAATATATAGAATAGAATAGGTAATTTTTGAAAATTTGGCGTATTATATGTAATCATTCTAAAAAAGAACAGTTGATTATCAAATCAATCATTACTCAGTGCATGATGAGTGGGACGAGGAATGGACACAGAGATAGAAACTACTAGGGTATTTTCTTTAGAAAATCACATTATCTTTACAATATATTTCAAATTATTTATTATGTTAAGGAATTCGGCCAAGAAGGATACAATAACCCAACCTAAAGAAACATATATTGAGATGAGGGTGACTTAGATTAAACTGAAAGATAATGTGATGGTTTCAAATAGTAATACATTTAAAAGTTTCATTTTACATGATATTATTTATGATAATTATATTATGATGTCAATTTTCACCACTAATTCTAACCCCATTAGGATTTGTTAATGGATGAATCTTGAAGGAACCAAGTTAACAAGGGATTTTATGGGAAATGTGGAGAACGTACCAATGAAAAACCTAACATGATTATACATGGAGTGATAAATATTATTTTTATTACTAATTAGATATAAATAATTACGATTAACATTGTGAAGTGATTTGAGTTTCCAAACACACAAATGAAGATAAAGATGGATTCCCATAAAAGTTTAAGTGAAGAAGATGATTGAGGAAAGAAGATTAAATTTCCTTTATGTCAAAGATGTGGTAAGAGGCCCCTTGGTGAATGTCTCAAAGGAAATCGAATATGTTTCACCTAAGATAAAGGATGGAATAAATAAAAATCTAACAAGGAAAAAGGAAGAGTTCAATTGACACAATTGACAGAAATAATGTCCATTTTAAGGTACCCCTGATAGTTCAATGTCTAAAATATGGGAAATATGGGCCTTATCGAAGTCAATGACCTAATCCAAGGGATAACATGGATTATAGGAATATAAAAATTTTAATACCAAGGGAATAAGGGAAATACTATTCAACCAAAACTATTGAAGTGGGTATAAAAAATTATGAGTGAGGAACTGCTATCATCCACTCCATAATTGAGAGTGTTGTATTTGTATCTTATTCAACCTAACCCTTTGTATATGAAATGTTTTCTAAGAACATAAAATATTCAAATATAAGAATAAATATTTAATTTCTAATAAATAATTACAGTGGTGTATTTATTAGGTTTATGTGAAAGTGATTCATACAAAATATATTATCCATCATTTAGATAAATTTAATGTGATTTTATAAAGGGATTAGTTCTCTCCACTTAGACGAAAAATTATTTGGAATAATTAAATCACATTACATATCAAATTATTACATTTTATCAATGTAAGTTTGAATATGTACACCATTTATAAGGAAATTATATAATGCAGTTGTAATGCTGAATTGTTATGAACCTACCCTAGTACCCTGGTAACCCGATAACCAAGCTAGCCCTAACATAGCCTGAAGGTCCTTCTCGATCCCCATGATTTGGTTAACATCACATAGAATCATAAAAATTGGAAGTGGGAACTATTTTTTCACTAAAAATGTGGAATAAAAAGATTCAAGGCGGTATTTATAATAAATGAAACTCCATTGGGAGTGGGGTTCCCGAATACAACAAGGCATAAACATGCCCAAAGTACTATAACCCGAGTACCAAAATTAGGGAAAAAATTCCTACTCCCTAAGGATACAACTAAAAATGATAACGTTCAACAACCATATATAACTCCAAGAGATATTATCCCGTTACAAAAACATGTAAGAATAATGTCTACAAACACCCGAAGGCAAAAGTAGGGTGTGGGCGAAAAATCCCAGTAGGGTCTCACCAAGGATTCCATCACAGATGCAAATGAATGATTAACCCAAATAATGATTCCAATTTTAAATTAATAAGGTTTATAATTTCAAATAATATTTTAAAAAATCATTCTATACATTTAAAATGATGGAATATACTTTAATCATATGATTTACTTTACAAGTGATGGAATATTTCTCAAATAATGGATTAAATAAAAAATTTTATATAAAAATGTTTAACTAAATTTGGAATGGGCATGTAAAATAGTTTAAAAATTTTGGCATAGATTTTATATATCAAATATAAACAAAAGCGAGAAATATGGTCCTCTTAAAAATATGTATGTATGTTTTAAGTAGAGGACTCCACACTCTCTAATTGATCACGACAATATGTGTAGACATAATTTCTCTAAACACGGGCCAAAGAAGACTCATCACAATAACCTAAGGCATGTGATCTGATGCATGTATGTTTTAGAACATTATATAATCTTATAGAGTATCCAAATAACTCAAAATATACCTAAGGCTATCATGTTATATTATACAATCAATTATGGGTAATTTATTTTAAGGATGCATAAAATACAATTTAATCACATTCTCCCATTTCAAATGCCAATTTTCCATTTAAAACTAGAAAATTTGTAAATAAAAAATCATTTTTAACAAGATAAAACCACAAGTTTTATATCAAAACATATTAATCCAATTTCAAAATTTAGAAAATTCAATTAATTCTATTTTAAAGATCAAATATCGAAATTAATTTCCAGAATTTAATTCAACAAATTAATTCAAATTATTTCTAAGAAATCAATAATTTAAATTAAAAAATTTAAATCAACCAATTTCCATAAACACAACCCAAATCAATGGAAATAGGGGGTTTTCCAAAATTATTTGCAAAAACAATTTGAAATTTTCCAATCCATTGGAATCAAGTTTTATCAAATCAATATAAATAAAGGTTGTGCAATTGAATTTAAATCAATAATAGAAATAAATCAAGAAACTCATGGTTAATCAATTTGGCTAATCAAGAAAGAACCACCTACCACAAGGTCATCGATGTAAGTGGTAATGATAAACCACCATATTTGGTTTAATAAAAATAATGACCTTATTATCGTAAGCATCGACAGACCAATGATCTATGTTCATCAAGGATTCCTTCAACCAATACCAGTTATTTTATTTCAAAAGGAAACAAAATATCACATGCGTTGACACATTCTTTCTCATGGATAATTTCTAATTTATTTTTTAAAATATTACATGTGATATTATTTTCTCTCTTTAGGATAATTTTAAAATTGCATCTTTAAAATATTACATGTGACAATATTTTATCTTTTCATGATAATTTTTAAAATATAATTTAAAAAAATTACATGTGATAATCTGATAAACACATTTGATAATTTTATTTAAAATTATTATTTAATAATCTTATGGGATTATTATTGATAACTCTATGATATTATCATCTGATAATTATGATAATTATCCTTTGATAAAACACTTAATTATCCCATGATAATTTCAATAATCTATGTCACGTGATAATTACCTTATAATTATCCATTAATAATTTTTTATAATTATTTTCAGTAATACGTAAAATTTTCATTTAATAATTCAAATACATTATTGTATGACAATGTTGTAAATTATATCATGATAAAAAAATTGATTATTCTTTGATAATATATTTTCAATGCTCACTTTAAAATGTGAAAAATGGGATTGAGGAATACTTTGGTGCCTTTGAAACAAAAAAAAAATTATTTTACTTCTGCTCATTGAGACAAATTCAATGGTACCAACGACATGTAATTCCAATCCATTAAAAAGAAGTTATTGAAGAGAGAAGACTAAAACAAATAATAAAGTAAAATAAAAATAAAATAAAATCTCTTTCTTCATATAGGGTTGGCACACCAATTATGAGGAGATCATTGATTTATATGAATTTTATAAACAAAGGTTTAACGATCATGTACTAGGTAGATCTGGGGTTACCGTAACTCGATTGGGTCTTCCAATCCAAAGCTGAAGTGTTTTGGGTATTTGAAAAAGCCTAAAAATCATAGTGAATGAAACATTAGTTTTAAACACCAATTTAATCACCATTTTACCCACTAATTGATTACGAAGTCATTATTTTTTACTCATTAATGGTTTGTGAATTTATTAGAGTCAAAATGCTTGAAAAATAGATGTATTTGAAACCATCAGTGTGCTTTAATGGAGGTTTGGTTGTGTTTGGGTAAGAACATAAATAGTAAAATGCATAAAATAAAACTAATAAAACTAATTATTTAATATAAAATATAAATAACGTCAAATGTTTGTTGGGTATAAAATATATAACCCTAGTATAAACTCCCCATTCCAAACCCAAATATAGTCTCATATTTCTTATATGGTTCACTGTTTGAGAGATATTAATTTTTTAATATTAGAAAAATGGACTAAAAATTAATTAAATATTAAAATGGTTATTTTTACGAGTGATACATCCAAATATCTGACACATAAAAATGTTATACCCACCTGGGGTAAAAACCACGTTCCAGACCTATTGATTGTTTCAGATATCTTCTACGACACACTGTTTTGAAGATATTAAATTATTTTCAAAAATAATATAGTAAAAATTATTAAAAAAATTATTTTCGCTAGCGTAGAATCCAAATGCCTAATTCTTAAAAATTTTATACCCTGACTTGGATAAACATTTCATTCCGAACCCAGGGGTGGTCTCTAATTTCTCATATGACACACCTTTTCAGAGTTATTTAATTATTTTTAATAAAAATTATGTGCTTAATATATTATATTTAATAGTTTAGGTTAGTCGTCATTGAAATTTTTCAAGCCTCAGAATCTCACAATAACTCAGTGTCAATCTCCAAAAATATTCAATTAAATATTTCAAGATATTAACTGAAATTTAAGGCCATGAACACATTTATCAAAATTTCATTGAAAAATCATTTTTCCCAATTAAGATATAAATAATTTAACACAATATGGTTTATCATCATTGTAAAAATGTATATTACATGAATAATGATAGACTCTTACATGAAATGGTTGGAGAAAAAAATTAATATTAAGGATAAGTCTATTTTGAGGGAAAATATGTATTTACCAAGTTTTTAATGTTTATATCTATCTATAAACTAGTTTTTATTATTTATATTTTAAATGATATTTTTATAGTTGAAATTAGGTTCTTTATTTATTTTAATATCACATAAATCTCCTTTAGATAATGATAAATCATTTTGTATCATTAAAATCATTATCAATGACAAATGTTTCATAAACATAACATTTATAGATTAAAATAATT
Organism: Viscum album; assembly: GCA_963277665.1. NCBI lineage: Eukaryota > Viridiplantae > Streptophyta > Magnoliopsida > Santalales > Viscaceae > Viscum > Viscum album. Next base: position 507,116,940 of record OY728142.1, on the reverse strand, counting down.
TTTTTCAAAAAATAGTTTTTAAACGTTACATGCTCTTACATTAAAATTAGGTTTTCTTACACATCGATATTTTATATTATAAAATTGATTTCATATTTGGAATTAGTATTTTATAATTATGTAATTAGGCCCATTTTATTTTTAATGATTAAATGTAAATTACCAAGGTAAAAATTAATTACTGTGGTAAAAACCAAAAATAGTAAAAGTGAAAAATGTAATAGAAAAAGACTTAAAAAGTTCTTAAAATGGGTAAAATGAATGTTTGGTGTATTATATACCTTAAATAATCTCCCAATCCATTATTTTTTACTTTGGATCCACTTTACATTTGAAACATGTGCTCTCTTTATATTAGAAAGTTATATTTACCAAAATGTCATTCCCTTCACATATAAAAGAAGCTCAATTGAACCCCATTTAACCACACATTCTCAAAAATTATCTCACCCAAAACTCTACCCTAATATCTTCTCAAATATATACATGTGTCTTCTAAGCCTTGTTCTTGAAAAAATACAAAGTTAAGGGGCATGAAGGTGTTACCCAAGAACGAACATCCGAAGGGAGATGTAATGTTCTCAACTGATCTCTATGGACTGTTTTCTTATTTTACCATCTAGGTCCTATTCTTTAACTAAAAATATTATACATAGTTATTACTAATATGACTAAATTTCATTATACTAATGTAATATAAATTTTCTACCTTCCTCTAAAACAATTCAAAAAATGAACACATCATCATGTATACATGGAGACTAATGCTTGTATGAACAACATGCTTGACATTTCATCACCACATTACATAGATGGTTCTAGAAATATATTTAAAGGATAAATATTATCTTTATAAAATTATTTTAAATTTTAAACCACTATTTATTCTCTTCCCAACCTATCATTACTATAAAAGTGGCCTTTATGCTGATAAAGGTTCCTTTTATCAGTGCTAAATCAAGTTCATATAAAAGTACCTTTTATTAGAGATTTTTTTATCACTGGTAATGGGTATCCTTTATCAGTGCTAATAAAGGGTCACTTTATCAGTGGTTTATTTTTATCACTATTAAGGAATACCATTTATGAACACTTTATTTTTAGTTCCCATAATGAGGTCCTTTATCAGAGCTTTTCTAGTACTGATAATGGTCTGAAAAATGAAATAATTAAATAAATAAAAAATAAATATGAGTTTATCAAAAACATAATAATATTTTTATTAATTAAATAATTATTAATAAAAATGAATAAACTTATTACTCTCTATATAAACAATAAAAACTAATAAATAGTATATATTAAATATATAGATATATTTAAAATGAAAAATAAAGAAAAAAATTAAGAATAAGTAAATTGAGAAAAATACTAATCATTTTAATAATGAAATAATTAATGATAATGTTAATAAATAGTATATATTAAATATATTGATATATATTAATGAATATAAATAATATTTATATAATACAAAAAATATTTATGATTTACATTAAATAGTTATATATTTAGTGAATAATGTTTTATAAATAAAAATTAATATCAATTATAAATATTGATTAATTATATCGAGTAATGGAAAAAATTGAATTCTGTTTGATTATTATATTTAACATAGATAAAAAAAGTTCTATATTTATTTCTCAAACATATATTTAATTAATTAATTTTTATATACAGCACACAAAAACAAAAATATTTACTCTATTAATGAAATCTTAAACAGAAACACTTATAATATTTATGTAATGTATAAAAATTTTAGTATTCGTTTTATAATTTCATTATAACATAAATCATTTAAAATATTATGTTTTTAATCTGTGAATTTTATTTATTTATTTTTGAATATTATTAATGTTAAGTATTATTTATTCATTTTTAACATGTTTTTATCCTTTTAATAATTTAATCAATTTCTATTTTTTTATTTAGTCACTATGTTTTAAATTTTTCAATATATATTAATCATTATTTCTATATATATCCATATTAACAAAAATATATTTAATTAATAAAACTTAACTATTTTTTTGAATATTGTTAATGTGTGCTCATTTTTAATTATTCAATTTCACTAATTTTTAACAGGCATTAACTTAAGATTAAATATTCATTAATAATTTTAAAAGTATATTTGTAAAAAAATCTATAAGTTAACATATTTATAAATGAATATTTATTATATTTATAAATTTATAATTATAAATAAATAAAAAATATTTTTTAAAAAATTATTTATGTAATGATAAATATGTACTTATATTTATTTAATTTATTATAAAATCATAATAAATTTATTTAAATAATGAATATATTTACTATAATTATATATATATTTACTTAATAAATATATATAATTATATAAATATATATTATGATATAAATAATACATTTTTGAAAAGTACTTATATAATTCTAGATAAATAATTACCTATTTAAAGGGTTATAAAATCATCATAAATATATTTAAATAAATAATATATTTACTATATATATATTAAATATATATAATTATATAAATATATTTAAAAAAAATTTATTTATAATTATAATTTTAAATCTTTTATTAGTTCTTAAGTAATAAACACTCATAAAAAGAATCTTTATCAATACATTTTTAGTGCGAATAAAAGGGATCGTTATTAGCACTTTTGGAAGCAATGATAAAAGTGACCCAATCGATTTTAAGAACCCTAACCTTTGTAGACCAGTGTGAGATATCGGAAACTCTATGTGGAAGAAACATGTTGCCTATACTCCTTATTGTTGAATCCATGACCAAATATAGAATATAATCAAGGATCCATCTATTCTAAGGCTCTAATACAATGATTGAATGATTCAAGGGTCGAACAAAACCAAATCTCAAACAATATCTAAGTTTTTTGATACCTCTAATTTCCCTCGGTTATCCACTAATCCTTACCATCCCATATCTGTGCTTCCCAACAACTCCAATTACACTATCTTATAATAAAACATCCCAAAATTCCATATTTTTGAGATATATTGAAGTATCGTCTTCCGTGATATCATGTGGATCTGCTTAGGACAGTATTGGTACTATGAAAATTTAAATATATCAAACTCAATGTTGGTTCATGTTTTTGTGAGGTATAATAGGCTCCCAATACATATATTATAGGAAATCTATGACTTTTAAATTGTTATCTTTTGAAAAATTCATCCATATAGCGATTGGTGTTGTCATTGGTTTGGAATATCACATTAAAAATTACTTGGGAACATCTTTTTAATATTTTGATTGAGAAATTAAATTTCTATGATTTCCATGATTTACCTATAAACCAAATAAAATGTTTAACTAACCAATCATAGATATCTCGATATCGTACCTCATATGATCCACAAAAAAATTTCATTGTGATTTGTCAAATACTCAAATATTATGTCTTCATCATATATGAGTACCAACATCCTTTGATGATTATAAATCTTCACGTTGAGGCTATGATCAACTCTAACTTGATCCAACCATAAATACTAGGTCATCAATGATTTCTTTATATTATTAAAATAATTCTCTAACTATCACACATTTCCCTCATTTTCCTCCATAATAAACCCATCCAGTTCTCATTGTATAATTCCCATTAAGAACTCCATTGAGGGACATATATTTGATATCCATTTGGTATAATTTTAACTAAATTTTTACTATAATAGAAAATAAAATTTAAATAGTTTCTAATTGGGCAATGAGAGTAAATTTATCATAAATATAAATTCCATTGATCTTGGAATTCCACTTGTACACTAACCATTCTTTATTTTGAGCCAATTTTCCTTTGTCAATGAGTTTATTACTGAACACCCACTTGGTTCTAATAGCATTTCCATCTTCTATCCCTGTAAAATTTTCCCATATGACATTGTTCTTGTTACGATCAAGCTTGTAATGCATATATTTGATCCAATTATAATCCTTATGAGCCTATGTAAATGATTTAGGATTTACCTAGAAAAAATGAGGTTTTCTATAGATTCTTACTCCTCAGAGTTTTCACCGAAAATATCCAATCACTAATGAAATTTTATTCATTGATTTCTTCATTTGTTGTATTTCATAAAGTTTATAATCCTTCTTCATTTTTTCTCACCATAAATGTATTATTTTGAGTATACCTCATCCTCGTGTTCTCCCCCCGATGCTACTCAATTAAGCATTAATTTCCTATGATGTTTCTCTATTGTTTTAATTATTAACAATCTCTCAATTCCAATCAATAAAAAATATCTATAAATTTTATCTTGTCATTATAAAAAAAATCACAACCCACTTTTTTATGTTAGTATTTAATTGTCTAATTATATAATATGATCAATTTTTTACTACCACAAAATTTCCCCCCCTTTCAAACACAATTACCATAAATTTTTACCAATCCCAAATAAAAAAATGGTTTTTACGGTTTTGTATAACTTTGTAGAAATATAGCTTTATTTGAAATGATAACCCACTCATTAATACTTATTATAAATCACTTCATTTCTTTCATCACTTATCTAATAAACACTATATATGTTTTTCTTTAATACATCTAAAAATAGATCATTATTTAACATTTAATTTTGGTTCCGCCCATAGGAATCACTGATTACTATCCATGAAATTCTCATAATTGGGAGGTATTACCCCTTTTAGAGAAAATAATGGAGTAAAATTTTTATCCTCATTAGTTTCATCTAATGAACAGTTATTATTCCAATTTTTATTGGGATTCATCCCCCATTTATTTTACGTATATCTTATTACTCTGAGAAATATTCATCCTATGGATGAATAATATTTTGGGTATTTCAAGGAACGTAGGTTCGTGTACACAAGATATGAAGGATGAGTTTCAAAAAAATGTAATGATAAATGTTTTAAAGATGAGCTGATGGGGAAGAAATTTGTCTATAACTTTCATATCTGGATGAATTCAGAGGATAAGACCTATAATATTAGATTAAATCTTTTCTTAAATTCAATTACCTATTTTATTCAATGCATACTGAAATTATTTGAAATAATATAACATATGGTTTACCTTATTATAATTATCTATAACTTTCACCATTGATAATGAATATTTTATGAACCAAATAAGATGGATATGAATAAAAAAATGGACACATAATAACTCTTTGACAAAAGTGTTTAATAATGGAGTTAAAGAGTTCATCATGTTTTCAATAGAGCATGTATATGACCATTCTAAAATCCTTTGTCTATGTTTACACTATTTTTATTCTTGATAAATTAGTCTGAAAGAGTTGGTAGAATATATCATTTTTCATGGAATAGACCAGAGCTATAAATATTGGACTAAATACGAAGATAAAATGAAAGTGCACACTGATTGGGATGATACTTTGATTTGTGAATCATTGGATATTAATATCGGTGTAAATGATGATGAGGATCACATGGACGAAATAAAATTGGAAATTGAAGATGACCTTTGAGATTTACAAAAGTTTTTTGAGAAGTTAAACAGATTTTCTAAGTGACTATTGTATAATAGTTGTACTAAATACACAATATTTTTAGTTGCATTGAAGTTATATAATTTGAAATCTGGTATCATATGGAGTGACACTAGCTTTACATAAATACAAAGTCTCCTAAATGATATGCTACTAGAAAAAAATAAACTACCATGTCGAAAATATGATACTAAATGAATGTTACGTTCAATGATAATGATCTCTAAAAAACATTATTTTCTAAATTATTTCAGTTTTTTCTCAAGAACTATGAATCAGTTATAAAATTCCCTAAGTGTGGTGAAGATCAAAACAAGAAAAATGAATCAAGTCTTTAGAAACATGTACGTTACTTTCTTATCATTCCATTGTTTAGAAAACTATATGGATGTAAAGAAATCGCAATAAAATTGACGTGATATTCAGATAAAATAATCATTGATAAGATCCAATGTCATCTATCAGATTATCCTCAGTGGAAGAAAATTAATTAGTATTATCCTGAGTTTAAAAATAAGCTAAGAAAATTTCATCATACATTATATACAGATGGAATGAATCCTTTGGGTGTATAGAGTAGTTCTCAAAATACATGGTCTTCCATGTTGGTAAATAATAACATTCCACCATGTTTATTCAGGAATGGTAAATACATTATATTGTCTCTACTTATATCTGGACCAAAGTAACCCAATAATGATATTGATGTCTATTTGGAACTATTGATCGAAGATCTAATATTGATGTGGGATACAAGTGTTACAATGTATGATTTTCATAGAAGTCAATAATTAAAATTGAGGTCCATGTTTTATGGGATGATAAATTACATCACTTATTATGGAAATTTATCAAGCTATAGCATTAAAGGAATGTTGGGGTGTCTCATTTGTGAAAAATGAACATAGACAATTCGATTGAATCATTCCTTAAAGCCCATGTTTTAGGAAATCAAAAATTTTTACCCTGAAGATATAAATACTAATCATCGGTGATATCATTCGATGTGAATATAGAACATGGTACAAAACCATATCCAATAATGGTTGATCAAATCTTCTATAAATTAAAATATATTGTCCATTTTTTGGTAAACCATTTAAAAAAAAACATAAAAAATAAGGTTGAAAGAAGAGACCAATTTAATTTGAATTTTTGTATTGGAATTATTTTTATGCGATACATTTTATTGATGTCATGAATATATATAAAAAAATTATTTTATAGGGTAATTTTATTATTACTAAAAATTATTAGAAGAATGAACGATGGCATGAAGTCCAGGTTGGACATGATTGAGATAGAGATAGGGGAAGAATTGGAATCAATGAAGGGCAAAGGGATGAATTTTCTTCCTCTAACAGCTTAAACTCCGTCCAGATATGAAAAATTACAATTTTTTATTTTCTTTAATAGTGTAAAAGTTCCTTAGGTGTATTAATAAAATATCAAGAATGTAGTGTTAATGACTAATCTGAAGTTACAAGGAATAAATCACACGACTACCATGTTTTGATGCAAGATTTGATGCATGATTCTTTCTGTTACTTTCTACCTCAAAATTTATGACATACATTAACCCGAATTTTTCTATTTTTCAAAGAAAATGCAGTAATATTATAGACCCTATGAAGTTTCCAATCCTGAATAAAGATGTTGTAGTCATATTGTGTGAATTAGAGATGTTTTTTCCACCATCATTATATGATATATTGGTCCACCTAATGGTTCACTTGGTTAGAGAGGTTCAACTATGTGGTCTTATCCATTATATATGTATGTACCCCCTCAAACGATATATGAAAATTTTGAAAGGGTATGTCAAGAATCAATGTTTTCCAGAAGGTAGTATTGAATAATGATATTTTGTAGAAGAAGTTGTTGAATTATATACCAATTACCTTTCTGATTTCTATATCATTGATCTCCTAATGTCTCACCACAACAGACACCTTATGGGTGAAGGGATTTCTAGAAGATATATTATTACAATTACTTTGACAGAGCAGGAATAAGCAAACCTTTTCATTTTGTATAAGAGTGAATATGTTTATCCATACGTCAAATCCCAAAAAAACATTATTATATATTTGAATCCATCAAGGGATGAATGATGGATATCAAATTCACATAATAAATAGTTTTTAGGATGATTTAGAGATCAAATTTATAAGGAGCTATCTAAAAATATGAATTCAATTACCGAACGACATTAATGTCTATCTAGGGGAACAAATGAAAATGTTATATCATATATTGGGTTTTCAATAATTTGTTATACATTCTATACAAATGAACACAACGACTACAACATGATTCAAAAAAGTTGTGTTATTCTTTTGGAGGAAGCGATGTACATATCCAGTTCTGAAGATAGAAATACGATTTATGTAAATATGTCATATTTTTTAATTATCAAATTGATATACGAGTTGGATTATACAACATCTCATGTTCTAAATTACCTTTGAAAATGGGTTGAAAATATGAGTGCTGTGAAAGTTGATGAATTGGTCTTTGTGAAGGTGAATTTTAGTGTGGGAGCGGAAAAAGATGATTCGTTCATAATGAAATTACAAGATGCGAATATATTTTATGTCTTACATCTAGAAAATACGAATTGGTAGATTTTCTGAATAGTGACAAAAAGAAATGATGGGTCAATTTGAAATTTAATCAAGGATGAACCTTTTATTTGGAGATCATAATCAGTCTATGTCAGTCCCAATGTGGAAAATTTATGGTACATTAGAGGGGACCACAGAGAGGGGATTTGGATTCTTTTGAGTAAAACCAAATCCCCAAAACCTTTTTAAAATGAAAGAGAGTTCAATGAAAAGGTCTAAGGTCTTTTAATATATTATGTATTCTTAATAATATTATACATTCTATAATGCATTAACATAATCTATGTTAAATGTTTTACTACTCATATAGACAATGTATTTTGCACATAATGATGTTATCAATCCCTCAAAAAAACAAACTAAAATGAAGGAAACCATTTGAGAATATCTAAAGGTAATTTTAAAAATACTTTATATATTTTAATAAAAAAATATATAATGAAACATTGATATAATTTTTATTATTCCTTGTAGTGTTTGTTTATTTTAGATTTTTTGTATTCATATTTCATTCCATTATTCACCAAAACTTCAACAAAATTCTCCCTTTAAACCTTTTAACCCATATAGTTTTGTATTGATCACTTTCCTTAAAGTTCCATAAACTTCTTTTACTGAAAGATAAATAATGTTACCAAGGCTCAATCACAAAAGTATTCTTGATGTTTTCACAGGAAAATCATTGTCTATATAATTAGTTTAATATTTATGATTTATACCTAATTTATTTATTTTTAGTATTACACATATAATAATTGTTTTCTTATATAGGTGGATTATTTTATTCTATTTGGGGTAGTTTTTCCGAATTCCAGGACATTCTACACCAAATATTCTATAGACTTCTTCTCACTCAAAACATTTTTACCCCTATAGTATTGGAATTTATTACATTCATTCATGTTCTCTCTAATGATCAATCACAAATGTAATCATGATTTTTTCATAGAAAATTTTTGTCCATAGAATTAATGTATTTTTTCATATTTATGTTTAATTAATTTATTTTTAGTATTAATCCCACAATAATTTTTTCTAATACAGGTGGATTCTTTTTTTTTGAGTTGGGGTGGTTTGTCAATATTTCATGAATTTCAGTACCCAAACTTCGACATCCTTCTTCTCCCTCAAAACCTTCTCATCCCTGCAGTGTTGGTATTTATCACTTTCATTATTGTTCCATACACTTCTCAATCACATAGGTAATATTGATGTTTATACAAAAAATCATTATCTATATAATTAATGAATTTTTTCATATTTTTCTATAATTTATTTCTTTCAAGTATTACTCATATAATAATTTTTTTATTATATGGGTGGATTCTCTTTTTGAGCATGTAACTGAGATAATAAAAATAATAAAATGCATTAAGAATGCATATAACCATCATGAAAAGGATAATTACTACTATTTATTTAATTAATTTTTCCATAATTTTATCTATTATTTTTAATTTAATTTCCCTATAAGTTTTATCTAATAAATATTTAGTTTTTTCCCAAATCTATTTAGAATTTATATTTTGCTATCAACTATCTACAACAAGCCACAAAAGAGATAAAATGTTCCCTTCGGCTAATGTTACCATGCATTAAATTTCATTTCTTTGTCGAACTACCAACACTATATATTGACTCGATGTTATTAGCCGAAAAACCTATCATATTGTTGAAATTCATAAGAGGAGATTAATCTCACATTCCCATTATGCTGAATTCTCATGATATAATGGCCATATGAGCTTCCTATTCTCTTTTGAATTTTAACAATAATAAAAGGTTTTCAGCTAAGACCACCGAGTCAATATATAGTGTTATAATTTTGATAAAAAATGGTAATGTAAATTGTGGTAACATTGGTAGTTATGAATTTTTTATACTTTGGGACATTTAGGGTTTAACATTACCTCAATCCGATACACAATGTGACAGGTATAACTCTAAGTGGTTCTTTTTATTCACAATTGACATTAATCTTATTAAAAAAGAAATATGACATTATAAAAACCTAGATAACATTTTATAATTGTTTTTATACTTTATAAAAATGATTTATAGATCAATTTTTATGTGTAGGAATAATTTGTACCTCAATCCAATAAACTATGTTCCTGATATGACTCAAAGTCTCTATTATCAGTTTAAAATCTACATTTTAGTACAAAAAATGTCACTAAATGAAAAACAGGAAAAAATTCTTGGATTTTATTTATAATTTCATAAATTTATTCATAAATCATATCTTACATATAGGAACAAGTCTCACATCAAACCGATATACGATTTGATTGATATGAGTCAAAGTACATGTTTCCAATTTAGAATGACATTTTAGGAAAACTGACAAGTGACGTACTCAAAACCAAGAAAAAAATATTTAGATTATCTTTTTTACTTTATAAAAATTATCCATAATTAATTTTGGATGTGAATGGATCATTTTCACCTCAATTGGATGTATGCTGTGATAGGTATGACTCAAAGTGCATCTTTTTATTTAAAATTGACATCAATTTGAGTAAAAAAGAAAAATGACCAACTCAAAAGAAACAAAAAACATTAATATTATTTTGATAATTTAGGAAAATCATAAATAAGTATTTTTTTTGAATTTTAGGAATCATCCACACATTAATTTGATACATGATGTACTCGATATTACACAATGTGTCTATTATCCATTTAAAATTGACATTTTAGTTCAAAAAGTTTCACTCACTAAAATTTGAGAAAACACAATCAAATTGTCTTGATAATTTAGGTCATAGATTCATAAGTTATTTTTGATGTGTAGGAATTGGTATCAATTCAAAATGACACACTATGTGATCGATATGAGTCAAAGTTCGTGTTGCCAATTTAAGATGACCTTTTTGTAAAAAAGAATAGCGACATACCCAAAACCAAATAAAATTGTTTTGGATTGTTTTGATACTTTATTAAACTAATATATATATCATTTAAGATGTATAATAATTAGATTTACCTAAATCTGATGCATGTAGTGACTGATATGACTCCAAGTGCATTTTTTATTTAAAATCGACATCAATTTTAGGAAAAAGGACAACTGACCAACTCAAAAACAATAAAAATCATTCATATTATTTTGATACTTTATTAAAGAAATACATAAGTCAATTGGGATTTGTAGTAATCATATTAACCTTAATATGATGCACTATGTGGCTGGTTTGATTCAAAGTGTCGATTATTAGTTTAAAAATGACATTTTCATTGAAAACGTTTCACTCATTGAAAATATGAAAAGCATGATTTTATTTTATTGATAATTTATGAAATTTATTCATAAATAATTTTTGATGTGTAGAAATTTTTCTCAATTATAAGTGACACACGATGTGATTTATATGAGTCCAAGTGTGTGTTTACAGTTTAAAATGACATTTAGGTAAAAAGGATAAGTGTTATAATAAAGACTGTGCAAACACATTAATATTGTTTTGATAATCTATGTCAACAATACATAAGTCATTTTAAACATTTAAAAACTAGACACACATCAATCTGACACACAATGTGACTGATATGACTCCATGTGCCTCTTTTTATTTAAAATTGACATCAATTTTAGTAAAACTGACAACTGACCTACTCAAAACTAAGAAAAATTATTAATATTATTATGATACTTTAGTAAAATTATCTATTTGTTATTTGGGATGTGTAGGAATCAACATAACCTCTATATAATGAAGTTTGTTATGAGTATGACTCAAAGTGTCTGTTATCAGTTTAAAAACAACGTTTTAGTTCAAAAAGTGTCAGTCACTAAAAAAAGAGAAAACATGATTTTATTTTATTGATAATTTAAAAAATTGATTCATAAATAATTTTTTATCTATAGTAATTGGTCTTATATGAAAATGATACACGATACGATCAGTATGATTCAATGTGTGTGTTTCCAGTTTAAAATGACATTTTAGTAAAAAAGACATGTGATGTACTAAAAACTGAGAAAATGCATTTTCATTAATTCCAAAATTTTGGAAAATAATAAATAAGTCATTTTAAATGTTTAGCAATCATCTAAACCTCAATATGATATGTGGTGTGACCAATATTACTCAAAGTGTGTCTTTTTATTTTAAATTGACATCAATTTTAGTAAAAAGGGAAATAAACATACTCAAAACTAAGCAAAAGTATTTGAATTGTTTTCGTATTATAGGAAAATGATCCATAAGTAATTTAGGATATTTAGGAATCATACAAACCTCAATTCTATCCACGTTGTGACTTGTATGACTCAATTTTTCTGTTATAAGTTTAAGATCAATATTTTAGATCAAAAAGTGTAACTCAGTAAAAACTAAGAAAACAAGCTAGGATTATCTTGATAATTTCAAAAAAAATAATAATAAGTAATTTGTGATTTAAGAAATTAGTCTCACATCAAACTGACACATGATGTGACCAATATGATTAAAAGTGTGTGCTTCCAGTTTAAAATGACATTTTAGAAAAAAAATACAAGTGACATACTCAAAACTAAGAAAAAAATTCGGATAGTTTTGATACTTTTGGAAAATGATCGATAGGTCATTCGAGTTGTCTAGGAACTAGCCACACCTCAATATGATGTGCAGTGTGACCATTATGATTCAAAGTTTGTCTTTTCAATATATAAGTGTCATTGTAGATTAAAGCGTGCATCACATCAACAAAACTAATAAAATGATCCCATATTATTTTCTCATCATATTAGCAGCTATTACTTACATAATTTCTTTATCATTTTTATCTTATAATTATTTAGTTAATTTTTATACTGATAATTATTGAAGATGAACAAGAAATGGGGTGTCATGAATGAATCGAACACAACCCAATATGATACACATTGTTCTTGGTATTTCTCAAATTTTAGGGTAAAATTAACACTTTAAATTAATTTATTTTTTTTATATTATTTATAATTTTTTTCTTTTACAAGTGTATTTTTTGCTCGATCAGGTGTTAGGATAATAAGATAAAGAAAATTTTTTGTTTTCTAATATATTTAGTAATTTTAACTTATTTATTTGTGTAAAACGATTTTTGAAATGTCTGTAATATAGTATTTTTTTATATTTGGGTTGTAACTTTTATTTCATTTAAATTATGTATTTTTAATTGCTTTTTCTAAATTTTTGGTGTTTCAGTGTTGTGGGGTGCTATTACAGCAAACTACATTGGTGTTGTAGAGTTCTTTTACGGCACAATACAACATCCTCATTTATCATTTCTTATAGAATCAATGATAATGTTATAATTTATCTTCACTAAATAAAAGCGTTTATAAATGTTGTCCTTTATCAGTGATTCTAAAGGTGAAGTCAAATACCCATTTATCAGTAGTTTTTTAGCCCTAATAAAAGTCTATGACTTTTAATCTCTCTCTAGTATTCAGTTTTTCTCTAGAATTGGTAAAATACAATTTTAGCACTTTTAAAGACCTATTTTGTAGTATTGTATGGAAAATGAATGTGTCAATCATTTATACATGTAGAAAAACTCCTACATGAAAGTGATGTAATTTATTTTTCACTATATTCTTTTATTATATATCAAAATTTCTTCAAATGTTGTTCAAATACTTAATAAAATCTATATAATATCATTATAATTCTATAATAATATTATTTGAAAATAATCACCTTCTTAACCATAATAACTCACCGATTATATCATGTCCCTATTTGAGTCAGTTTAACCACATACATAAACAATGATATAGAAGCTTATAATGGATAAATAAGGAAATATAATTACTGGTGTTATTAGGCAATAATAATAAAATAATTAATTTTATTTGTTCTGTAATGGTAATGGAAATATCTATCTGGTTATTAAAATACCACCTTTCATTAGTTAAAATTATTGAAACAAGCTCATCATCGGCCTCGTCTTTGTGAATCACAACTAAAATACATACGAAATAAAATTAGAACATTTTAAATCAATATGAAACATCTATTACATTACATATAATTATCTTATAATGATTAAATTTGACTCCATAAACCAGAATCAACACTTCCATTATGAAACAAGCACTAAACAAACAATTGAACCTAAAAACAACTAATGATGAAATTAAAATATTACAAACTAATATATTTTTAATAAATTAATATTAATAAAGTTTATAGAAAGTTTAATGTTATGAATAATTATATAATAGCTTATTAAGATTTTTTTTATATAGAAGGTTACAAAACTTTTGTCTAAATGTGATTAATGGCAAGGATCTCTTTTAACGTAATTTTAATTTATTGAATAATGATTGTTCTTATTGAATTGTATTCATAAAAGTTGGGTACATTATACCCTAATATTTTATAATTTATAATTTAATATTTAGTTTCTAGGTATTGACGTTTTTATCACATAAAACCCTATTCAAATTTTACTACATGAATTATGATGTACGTAAGGGTTTTGACATATTAATTTTTATTTATAATGATATTATTTTCATTCACCTCTTATTAAATTTTTGTGACGTAAATTTTTATTTTTGATTCATTTTTATCAAAATTTTATTTAAATATAATGGATTTAAAAATAAATTTCATGTTCTACCTTTATGGGTTTTAAATTATAATGATAAAAAAGTCATAAGTGGTTTCTTCACTCAATTTTATTTCTATTTGGGTCTTGATCTATCTATATTGAATATTATTTTCTAACTTCCCTTATTCTTCTATTTCTATATTCTACATAATAACTCATTTTTCCATGGTGGGGGGATTACATATTTTAAAAAAAAAACTTATTCCTTGGTTGATTTCTTCCTAGAAGTAACAAAATTATTAGGATTAATACCCATCCTTTATAATGGATTTTTATATTCCATGTTTATATTCACCTTTCCTATCGTTGTTTTACTTTCATATTTAAGATCCCAAATTTATTTTATCTCTTTATATCATCATATTTCTCCTTAGCAGTTTCCAAAATAAAGGTTTATTAACCTTTTTAATAATATAGTTTTCAACAATGGTATTTTAAAATATAAAAAAATAATTTCATTTATTCTTTAATTTTTATCTTCTACTCCAAATTTTTTGACATAAGATTTATTTACTTTAAAGGTATTATTAATGGTATTTTTAAAGTAATATATTAATAATTCTTCTATTCATATTCTTAAAAATATATTTTAAAAAAGATCCTAAAAAATAACTCCTTTTACAATGATGTTAGAAAATGCCTTCTAAGAAACCTATTTTCATGTTTTTAGTTCTATCTTCCTCTTTTTAAGAGAAATGATATATTAATTTTTTATGTATTACCTAATCATAAACTATTTATAAACATGATTGTTCTTCCAATGTATTTCATTTATGATTACCCTATGTTTCATTTCATTGATGAAATGATGTTCACATATATACTAAGACATTAATTGATTGAGGGTAACTATTGAATAAACCATATACCATTTATCTATAAGATGTAAATACTATATAATTCATTATTTTAATTTAAGGGTATTTACTGAGAAGGATACTTGATATCATTTGATACCCATTTAATTTCCCTGGGTTATCATGTTATGATTATCAAATGAATTTATGAATATTTCCTCATGGGATACCAGTTGAAAAGGATATGAAACCCATATTTATTTACATGGGGTTTTATGATATGATGATTTCAATCATGTGGAATTCATATATATGATTTTATTTATATTTTGGGTGGGCTTGGAATTATATAACCTTAAAATTCATTGGGTAATGTTTTAATTTCATAAGATACCATGTGTGGTGCACATGTAGTCGACCTAACACACTATCCTATATTATCTTAATAGTGATCCTAGACTAATGATTATTATGTCATGATTTATGTTGTTTCTATATATTTATGATTTCATGAACATATGATATCCCTTATTCCATGTTTCTATGCTTATTTCACACTCTTATACCATGGTACATGTATATTTATTTGAGATTACATGTTCTGTTATAATGGATTATGAAAAAATATTATCATTATATATTCTTTTTAATAAGATACTTCTCCCCTAGTCATGTTTTACCATATTATTATGATTTAAACCTTATTTAAATATTGATATGTTTTCCCTTACTTAGTGTTTAATATCAACCTGTTATTATGTTTTCTTTTCTTGGGTTTCGAAGATGAGTATAACTTATGAGAAGTCTATTAGGGAGTCTAGTACGACTCAATTATAGATAATTATTCTCATGTATTATAAAATAATTTTATTGTGAATCTAGTTCTCAATGAAACTATTTTTTCTTAGGATCATGAGATTATTATGATATGTAATTTTTAAGTTATAAAAATAGTGTGAAATATATGTATGTTTAATTTGGGTTATCTCACTTTGTATCAAATATAATATTTATAATAATAATTTTTAACACCATACTCATGAGTGAGGTTATGTGGAACCACATATAACATTATCCAAATAGACATAAACTGAAAAAAAAATAATAGAAATGAAAAAAAATCAATCTCAACAAATTTGATCTAATTTGCATCGAATAAAAATGAACTAAACTGATCCATACCTATTAGAAATAAATATAATTAAACTCAAATTTATTAAATGAATCTAAACTAACATGGACATACTTGAATTTAATAGAACCAAATAAATTCAAAAAAACCATAAAATGATTAATAATAATGAGTTAGGATGAATTAATACAAACAATTCATGATATCTTGTGAAGAAACAACTTGAACAAAATGTTATTCACATAAAATTTCTATTCATGTTCACCTAATATTAACATATAACCATTTATAAATGTGAAAATTATTAACATGTAAACATATAAACTATTCACTTGTAAATATGTAAACTCTAAAATGTATTGGCATGTACATAGTTTTAATTTATATTAAATTATAATCTTGTATATAGATTCATGTAATATGAATATATAAACTTGTAAACTATAATATGTTACTAAACTAATGGGAATATAATGAATCTAAGTACAATTAAACTTAAATACCTATACTTTACCTAATATAAATAAAACATAATAAAACAAAATTGAAGTAAAAATGAATAAACTTACCCTAACAAAACCAAACTAACCAACCCTGAATAAAATTTAAGTGAGGAAAACTATATATAATCAAAACTTAACTGAACTGAATTGTAACAACTTGTAAAAAAATGTAGATCAAATTTTTTATTGAATTGAAAAACACTCAAAGGGTTAGAATTGAATGAAACCAAAATGAGTAAAATTTATCTAAATTAGACTAAATCAAATTTAATATATATTTCCAAACATGAATTTAAATAAACAATCAAAAAACTATAAACTAAATCATACCAAAATAGACCAATGAAAATTGACTGAAATGGAATGGATAAAAACTAAAATAAACTAAACCGTATTGACCAAAACTAAACCAAAATGATATGTTTTATTTATAACTAAATCAAAAGGAATAATAATTGGATCTAAATGTGTCAAATTGACATAAATAATTCTTACTCAAACTAGAATCACTCAAAACATGAAAAAAATGAAAGAACCAAAATGAAAATAAATAAATTGAATAAAATACATCAAACCTGATTGAATACAACAATAGTAAAACTAATCAAATTATATCATGACCCATATAATCCATATTTGTTCATTTTTGATTTATTGATTCTGGTTTCACTTATGTGGGGATAATATGATTCATTTCAGTGATATATAATATAATATAATTTTGTTTTGGCTAGTTAAATATTTTTAGAATGGGTAATTTCTCTTAGTAATAAAATATTATAGAATAATGTTTTCAAACATTAAATTTCATTTAAAGGGGATATATTTAACACTGAAGGGTGCATTCCTCAAATGAAATTGTTTTTGTCAAAAAACAATACACAAGAAAATGTTTTAAATTTTATTTTTCTACATTCAAATTGTAATATCTACTTTATAAATAAATACCTCATTTATATTTTCATTAGCATTATTTGGAGGCCCTTGGTGAGTAATGGGATGAAAAATTAGTCCATATGATAATTTTTGATAGATATTACATTATAAGATCCATGGGGGAGTCCGCTATAAACTCATAAAGGGTATCACCCCCTCTAGATATTAGACCAATTCAGAAAACTACAAAGAATTTTCTAAAACTAGGTTGTAAGAACCCATGTAGAGGAAAAAAGGCCTTTAAAGAGGAAATTGTTTCTAAAACATTATCTATGTAGGAGTGTGAAATAATTAAAAATATCAATTATTTGTTTATAAAATCTATGATAACTTTCAGTTTATCACTTCCACTAGATACCATTTCTATTTTTTAAACATTCATCTTAATGATTCACTCCTCATATGTTGCACCCGACAATGGAGATTATGGTCCTTGTGGTAGCTAGGGTGACAACTTTCCTAGTGATTATGGTGATTAAGATGTAAGAGGTAATGATTCTAATGAGTATTCTCAAGATAATGGTGATGAAAGTGGTGTCCATGATGGTAATGGTGGTCCTCAGGGAAATATTTATCCCCTATATTTCTAACATTATATTTATTACACAACCATGTGGATGGTGTTAAATGAACACAATTGATTTTATATATGTGTTGTGTTTTTTTGAAGTTATAAACTTATTAAATATAAAATATAAAATATATATGTTCATTTAAATGTATGTTGTGATTCGTTGAATACTTAATTTTTTTACATTATTATATATTGGTTTTATGTTGTTTGGGGAGTGGGATAAAGATGTCAGGGGAGTAATTCAAGTGGCTAATAGAGGAAGGTTATACCAACGACTATTGTAACCATTGGTATCAACCATCCCCAAATTACCTATACCCTATAGTTATATAAAAACTATTGATACAGGGATATCCCAATCCCGCTATAAACAATAGTTGTGGGAACCCTTGGTACATTATATAGTGATGGTTCAAAATTGTTAATATAGGTATGTGTTCCGTTAGTCCACATATACACATATAGATATACTCTCTCTATCTCTCTCTTTCTTTCACAAACATACACACACAAATAAACACACACACATGAAGAGACACACACATATGCATATAAATTATACATAAATGTATTAACCCCCATTATTTTTAACTTTTTTTTTTATTTTTTCAGACTAAGAGATTTTCGGTCCATATAATGGATTGATGTCACAAAACCAACAATAAAATTAATTTATATATTTATATTTATTTACTTATATTGTATATAAATATATTTAAATAAATATATGTTTATTTATATATATTTGGGGGTGTGACCAAGTGGTAAAATATTGTGATCATACATCAAATAGACCCAAGTTAATAAACATATAGAGGGTATTTATGAATTAATATAGTATCAAAATAGTAGACAAAATAATGTTACTGTAGTATAAGAACTATTAACATGAATTGAACATTTGGGTAAAACAATTGGGCCTATGGGCTATAGGGACTTCAGGACATCAATAGAATTTGAGCCATAGGGCCTATGATCCATCCTAAGTGGAATGAACTCAAGATATAGGGCCTCCAAGTTATCACCAACGTGAATAAAGTTGAGTGACAGGGACCATGTGAATAAATCCGAGCGACATGAAGGATGTGTGGGAATGCACTACCGAGTGGGCTGCCTTAATCACTAAGATAGAAATGATGACACTTATCATCCAACCTTCCATCCCTATGGTCCAACAATGTGGGATGGGGTGGTACCCTATAATGTATCCATCTACAATTGGGATTAATTTATGGATATAGAGAAATAGGCAGGCGATACAAGCAACGGTTATGCAAGAATCGCCAAGTGGGTCGCTCGAAAGAGAGATAAGTGTGTTGATACGTATCGTCTGGCCCTCCTCCCATACCATGGATAGAAGGGGTGCCTTTCCATGATATGTCAGTACATCATTATGCAACGATTCATGGAAGGGGTGATGTAACTTTTAAACTAAGTATCATGGTGTAATGATTATTGGTCGAGGGTGACATATGACTGACAACATGACATGATGCAGACTGTTCACTAAGGGTATTTGGGTTATGTATAAGTATTCCCTCCATTGGTTCTTCAGGCCATGTTGTATTACGGTCTATGGATCCCTGGGTTTTCTTGTTATGTAAGGGATACCTTTCAACCTAGTTAAAAATATTCCTTTATTTCATAATAAAAAGGGGCCTCAACCCCTACCTATTAAAATATGTTCATTCATATATTTATATTTTTATTTTTATAAAAATTTAATATAATAAATTTATAGATACATACTAAATGTATTTAAATATATTATTTTATAATTTTATTGATTAATATAAATGACATATTTTTTTATATTAATTATTAAAATAATATTGTTAATATTTTTTATTTTAATATGAATTATATTTTTAAATATACATTTTATCTATAAACTAAAAATATATATGTATACTATAAATAATAAAATTTTAATATAAAAATATTAAAATTATAAATTTGAAATATATTTAATGTATTTTTATCTTTATTTATGTAGTTTGTATGATATTTTATAATATATATATGTGTGTAACTGTAATTATATATATAATTATAAATAATTATATATTATGTATATATATTGTTTTTATATAAATATATTTATTTATTTTCATATTCATGTATTTAATAGTATATAAATATGTATATAAAAAATATATGACACAATGTACTCTTTATTAGTGATTTCTTAGCATTGATATATACATATTATAAATTATATAATAAAAATTTAATTATATAAATTTATATATGAACATAATTTTTTTGTATTTATATATTTTTTTTAAAAGTTTGAGCTACAATTACCCTTTATTAAACATAAAATAAAAATTCCCCTTTGAAAATGGGTAGAGAGGGTACCCATACCAAACAGTGGCACAAATACCATTAAGAAACATGACCCAAAGGTCACACAAGGTCCAGAATGATCGAAGGAAAGAAAATATAAAAACAATCATCAGTAAAAGGCTTGTACCCTATCATAAAATGCAATAAAGGAGTCAGTCAATGGTGATGTGTAGCCCCTGCCAATATGTTGTGTCGTTCTGTTCAACATAATGTGGAAGAGCATCACTCCAAATAACACTGGAAAGTGGGAGGACTAGATGATATGTTCCGGAACACCTATCCATATTTCAAGATTCCCACCTAACAAAGAAACAAGCAACTCACCGCAATGTCAACCTGATGCAACACAAAACCTGATAAACCACCTGTTGAAAGAAGTTGAAGGTAGGGTACCAATCTATCAGTCAAGGTATAGGAAATATATCTGATGATGGGTGTCAACACACCCATCACTCCTTTGAGATATCCCACCCAAAAATAACTATAAAATTTTGTAATACTAGAACCAATTATTGAGAATAAATCAACCATCCAAACAAAAATAGTCCAAAACAGTAGTGGAAAATCCAATAGAAACATGAAAAATGAAAGCCAAAAAAACACTGCAAACAAACATGTGAAAGATGAAACCCAGCTAACTATATAACACCATCATCCCTATCTACCAAATTAGAACCATATCTACACCCACAACCCCAGAACACCCACCGAAGCCATACATGTCATGACCTGTCCCAGTGGGGCCCATTCCATAACTCCCCAAGACATTATATAATAGGCCAGAGGCTGATGACTAGAACCAAGTAGACATGTCACTATCATGGGAGGAATTTCCAATTTACTTGTATGCACACACAAATATCCAAGCCCACAAAATGATAAAATATAAAAACCATTAAGTAAACAATGCATGCATACTAATATATCCCACAACCAGAGTACGAAAGAAAGTTATGTAAATAAACAAGGATAGAATACAATCCCACTAAAAAGAGTCTATAACCACAATTCCAACCTATAAAAAAGGTACTAGGACTACTGAATTTATCTATAGGAACATACCTCGGTCTTTATATTCTCACAAAGCACCGCCTGGTCCTCGTATACCTAGGACTTTGTAAAAAGGTTGATTGTCTACACAAGACATGACACGTGCGTGAAAACCCCGTGAAGAGGTGATTATAAAAATTCTCAGTATGAAGCCCTGAAACCAAAAAGCAATACAACAAAGGAAAGATACAATTACTTCTATATACGTATATGTCTACAACACATATAACAATAATATATAGATATACTCAACCATGATACACAATTAAGAGGTAAGTCACAACCAATGCATTCCAACACTTGAAATTCGTCTTGAAGATGCCATGAAGAAACCATCTGTAAGAACACACTCCTGTGTCTGATAGCACTGATGACATCTGTTAGAGAGGTACTTCTCTCTATGAGAATCATACTCTAATAGATATGAATATAGATAGGATACAATAGATGAGGATCACAACCAAGGCCATGGGTTGATGCCAAAAACTCAATCTGGATTAACCTGCCAAGTAGAGGATCTTTCCAACATATTGTTGGTCATATTGATATAGAGATGTCCCCCTAGGGCATGATAATGAATAAAAGATCCTACTTCGAGCCTCTTGGGAGATTTAAAAAAATCTATCAAGGAAGTCCTTTTGAAGAGATCATAATCCTATGAGTAGGAAATGGTTCACACCTACCTTCAAGGAAATGATAAAGGGAAAGAACCCTAATGAAACTTGTACAAGATATAGATTATAAGAGAATCAATCCATGTAAAAAGTGGTACACAGTGTGTAGTTGGGTCGAAAGCTTTGCCAATTGACCCCTGGTACTACCCATGTACAATGAATCATGTCATTCCAAACTATGTTGTGTAGAATATGGGTACATATCATGTAAAAGGAGTCCCACACCATGTCCATCCATCCAGGGTCCTCCCATGTGCTATAGCCATGTGCTAGTACATGATGTCATCCAGTGTATGCCTGCCCATGTACAAGTATATAGAGTAGTCCATGTAACCTATTCCAGCCATGAAATGTGGGGTAATACACATTGTATAGGCAACCTATACATTCCACCCCATGCCTATTTAATCCACATGTACATGCTGAGTTACCTGGGAGAGGTCACATACCCTTTGATGGGGTCACACTCCATATGATTCTTAACATTCTCCCGAAACCCTTGCCATCACAAGTGGGCCCCACACGCCGTGTAATATCAGATTACATGCTATGTAGTTCATGATTTTCTATAATCGCTAGATCATATCATGTATGACTCCTCTACTATTGGAATTTGATTCATTTATCGATTGAACATGAATATAGATAGAGAAGCTCATTGATTCATGCCATCACTTAAACAAAGTGTTTCTTCTTCTAATCTAGTTAAATAATGGATTAGAAAATATCATTCTTTATTCTGATGAAGAACATCGAATAATGTGGCTTTGGGGATCTAAAATCATCAAAATCCCTCAATTTATTTCTTCACACCTCCATCATGAATTTTCAATTGCAGATCTATGATATCAGATCATTTCACAAAGAACTAGGTGTGCAATGATCAATTGATTGGGATGTGCTGAGTCATGTACCAAGGTAAGAATTCCCCAGACGAATGATGAATGTGGGAGAAAAGAATATGAATCAAAGAGAGGAATGAAACTCAATCAATTTTCATGTCTATTTCAATCCATCTCCATTAGAATGACAATCTAATAAATAAAAAATCACAAGATAAATCTCCCATTAATACCCCTAAATAATTATCCCACCCCACAAGTACAATCGATCTATGGGATAATCTGTTCGAGGATTATTCTGTGTTTATCATACTAATCAAGAATATAAAAGTAGAATCAAAATAATTTATTCTAAATAGATTTTATATCACTTGCTGATAAATATTTTTCACCACATCATCATTGTTTGTGAGATCTACCGAGAACGATATTCATCGATCATTGATCTGAATTTTTATCATCACCTTCATGAGAATATTCTCTAGAGGTTTATTCTAGAATCTCTAGATAATTATAGTGTTATGAGACTAAACCTTGATCTCTTCCAGAGGTGTTATTAAAAAGAAACACTTCTGTTGTGTCACTATGTCGATGAAATAAATTAGAATAAAATTTTCAATTTTATTTTATTCATTTAAAACGCATGTGATGACATTAAACCATCGAACCATGTTGACCAATGTAAGGTCACACCTATTGTAAATATGTTATTCTGAATGTAATGGTTCCATCATATTTCTGATTCAGGCACATATTTAGAAATTATCTTATGTTTTCTATAGTGTTGTGTGTGTGCACTATTCAATATTTTGTTATTTTTCAAACTATTGTTCTAGGCACACCAGAACTCATAATTGCAAGTTGTATTAGTGTATGGTCTTAAAATTAGTCTATATAATATAAAAAATAATACATAGAAAATCTAGGACATTAAATTCTCTTCACCTTGGGGATTTATGTCCAAAAAAATCCAAAACAAACGCTACAAAAAAAGACGTGCGTATAGACCATGAATTTTAGTGTCTTACTCCCACGTGATCTCTTGGAGATTCCCATGCTACCATTAAACATGAACTAAATGAATATAAAATTCATGAAGGATTATATCTTATCGATCCTTGATCTCCACTGGTTACTCAGTAAAAGTCACTCCATCCTTGATGTTTATCTCACCCAATTTGAAGATGTGTGATGGGTAATGCACATACCTCCTTAGTTGTGAAATGTGAAGGATTTCATGTACCCAGTCTAACTATGGAGGCATAAATAAGTGGAAAACACATTGAAGACTCTATACAAAATTAGAAAAGGGCTGATAATCATCGGAGATAACTTGCTGCCACAACAAAATCTCCATAATCCATATTGAGGTGAAGCCTGAAAGAACACATGGTCTCCTTCCTCGAACTCCAAAGGACTCTATCATCTATCAGCATAAGATTTTTGATGCCTCTATATAGTCATCATCCTATCCTAGATGATCTATGCCTTCACAGAGGTAGCTCACAGTAGATCTGGGCCTATGAGTGCTGACTCTCTTTGGCCAGTCTAGTAAAGCGAAAACCTACAGGGTTGCCGGTACAAATCCATAAATGGTTCCATACCAATGGTGGAATGGTATATATTATTATATGAAAAATCTACTAGTTTTAGGTGATCCTCCCATCTATGGCCTGAGTCTAATAGGAAATCACACAACATGTCCTCTAGAACCTGAATGGTCTGCTCCATCTGGTTATCTGTTTTTGTGTGAAATGGTGTGCTTAAGCACAACTAGGTCCCAAAAACCTCTTAAAATACCATCCACATACGTGATGTAAAAAGAGCATCCTGATTGGAGACAATCATCGATGGAACACCCTAGGGACAAATTATCTCTTCCACATAAAGGTGTCCCAAACTCCCTACTGAACTCTTCTCTCAGATAGCTGAGAAGTGGGATGTCTTGGTGAGTTGGTCAATGATAACTCAGATGGAATAAAGTCGCCTAGATGTATATGGTAATCCTATCACAAAGTCCATTGATATCCAATCCCACTTCCATTTTAGAACCTTAAGGGGTTGAGCTAAACCTGCTAGAAATTTGTACTCAGCCTTCACTGGTTGATAAGTAAGGCATCAAGAAAAAGACTCTTCCACTCCCTTCTTCATCTCATGACACCAAAACTGACATCGGAGGTCCTGATACATTTTACCTAGATCTGGATGTAATGATAGAGGGGATTTATGAAACTCCCTCAGAACCTCCTCCTGCAACATCACAGGTACTACTGTGCATCCTATGAAAAGAACAACATGCTCCTCACCTTTTGAATATACATTAGGATCGTGCCCTATGGATATCTGAGCACGTTGGGTCTTGTAGTCAGTATCCCCAGGCAGTGACTCCATGACATGCTGTAAGAGTGGAGGGGTAACAACCATTAACTAGATCTAAGATGCTCCCTCTCTATCCTTAAAGGATAACTGCAATAAGGCCCACTACTCTGACGCCTCATTCAGTAACTGTGAACTAGATCTCCTTCTGAGATCATCTTCCACTACATTCCCTGGCATCAGATTATAGATAATATCAAAGTCATATTCCTGGAGGAAGTCTTACCATCACATCTTTCTCAAGTCCAGATCCTTATAAGAGAAGATATACTTAAGTCTCTTTTGATCAGAGTAGATGATAAACCACTCTACCACCAGGTAGGGTCATCGTATCTTCAACGCGAAGACAACTAATGATATCTCAAGATCGTGGATCATGTATTTTTTCTCATGCAGTCCCAAATAGCATGAACCACATGAAATAACTACATTCTTCTACATAAGGGAAAAACCATACCCAGTTCCTAATGCATCATAGAACACTACACACTCGACACCCTCCTTCAAAAATCTTAAGATTAGAGCACTCATCAAAATCTGACTCAGCTTCCCAAAATTTTGCTGGAACTTCAATTTCTATATGGAAGTATTTCCCTTTTGTGTAAAATATATCTTAGGTGATGATATCCTGGAGAAATCAAGTATGAATCTACAATGATATCCGGCTAGCCCAAGGAATATTTCCACCTCGGTCACATTCTTATGTGTCTCCCATGCTAACCTACCTTGACCAAGGCTAAGTCATCTCTCACTCCATCTACTATGATAAAACTTCCAAGAGAGTGGACCATCTAAACCTGGAACTAGAACTTTGATAGTTTCCCATAAATCAGGTTCTCTCATGGTATGTCCAGAACCACCCTTAGGTGTCTTGCGTGATCCTCCTCAGATGCTAAGTACACAAGGATAACATCAATAAAGACTACCAATAACTGATATAAGTAATGATAAAAGATACGGTTCATGAGTCCCATGAAAACTTATGGATAATTTGTCACACCAGAGGGAATCACTAAGTAATCATAATGACTATAACATCATTTGAAGTCCATCTTTAGTATATCCTCATCACATACTCACAGTTGGTGATTGCATGATCTGGGTTCAACCTTTGAGAATGATTTTCCCCTTTCAACTGATAAAATAGGTCATCAATTATCAATAGTGGATAATTTCTATTCATGATCACCTTGTTCAAGTGTTGGTAGTCCACACACAACCTAAATATATCATCTGACTTTTTGGAAAATAAAATTGGGGATTCCCAATGTGATACATTTGGTATCACGAATACCTTCATTTATAAGACCTCCAAATGCACCCTTAACTCGCGAAGCTCTACGGGAGCCATCCAATACTATGGCATAGATATAGGTGTCATACTTAGGTGTAAATCATTGTAGGAGTATATCTCCTTGTGGAGAGGTAATCATAGAACTTCTTTAGGAAATAAATACTCATACTCTGCCACCACTACATGAAACTGTAATCTCATAACATCAACTGCACTAAGAGTCATTCTAGTTAACTGAAGAGTAATTGGTTTCACCCTCCTATGTATTATTCCATCCAGTGCTACATGGTTTTTCTTTTCATTAACAAAGACAAGCCACATTCCATCATTATGAACACACCACACCCTTCACCCAAAACAATCAATCTATTCATGGGATGTATATAAGCAATCCATACCAATAATAATATTGTAAAGCCTCAACACCGCAACAAAGAGTTTACAACCTAAAATATAACCTCCAAGGGTTAGGTCACACTATCGAATTAAGTGTGTGATCATTGAGTCTTATCTAGTAGGTGTATCTAAGCATAAGGGTTGATTCAATGGATCAACCGTAATCTCTAGTTCTCAAACAAGATATGTAGTGATAAAGGAATATCTAGCACCTGTGTCTATCAGTAATTTAGATAAATTTTAAAAACAAAAATATCATACTTAGAATTATTCACAGAGCCCTTTTCTTTTATTCCTTGACCACATGAAGATGTCCCTAATCATGTTTTCCATCTCCCTGAGCCTGGGGTGGACCACCTGGGGATGGTGGTGGTTTCAAGTTGAAATGTCTACCACCTCCTTTTGATCTTTCAGCTCTTAATCCACACATTCCACCATGAAGATCTACCTACTCCTGTCATTGTCTCTACCTCAATGGTCCATTTACAGTCCCCCTATCCACAATACAGCGGGTTTCACAATCTCGAGTGAGATGTACCTTGATGTCACATGAATTGAATCGACTCTCTCCAGGATAACTGGACCAACCTAGTGAGGCCTGAACTGTAGATCCTCTATCATGAGACTTCCTCTTGAAATATATCCCACGTCCAGGTCCATGGGACTGTCATCCGCTCTCAGATAGCAAGGTATCTACTCCTTCCACTAGTGCAGAAACTACCTTTTACGACGGTTATTTATTATTTTTAACGTCGGATTTTGGACGACGTTATTACATGAGGCGTTATAAATATTTTTTATGGTGGTAATTTTAAAACTGAAGTAAAAACCAATAATCAAAATTATTTTTCACATCAGTTCATCCAAAACCGATGTAGAAAACACTTTGGAGCCAAGATTTATTATGGCGGTTTTTAAATAAATGACATAGTATATAATTTTTCACGTCTGTTATAGAATAACTGATGTAATAAAGTGCTCCTATGAAGAGTTTATCACATTAGTTATGTTCATAACTGATGTTATAAACCAGTCTTCCAAGCATTTTTCACAACAGTTAAATAATAATCGATGTGAAAACATATATACAATGCCATTTATTAAATAACCTACACAAAAACTTATTTTATTCCATTTATTATGTCGATTATCAAATAACCGACGTAAAAACCTATTTTCATTCCATTTATTACATCAGTTATGAAATAACCAATTTAAAAACCCATTCCCCTACATTTGTTACATCAGTTTTCAAATAACCGACATTAAAACCCATTAACATGCATTTTTTTACTTCGGTTATAAAATAACTGATGTAAAAACCCATTTTTTTTAATAAAACCATTCAACGAAAACAATTCCCTATAAAATAAAACCCGAAATAGAACAAAAATATAACAAAACCAGACATAAACCAAACCAAAAATAGCCCACCCCACAGGACAGCCCTCCCACACCCCTAGAAACTCCCACCCCACTGGACACCCCACGCACTCATGAACATCCCCCACCCTCCTGGGCAGCGCCCACCCTCATGGACACCCTCCCACCCCAATGGACACCCCAAACACCCCCAAATCCCCTGGAAACCCATCTTGGACACCCTCCCACCCCCATGGAAACCCTGGACACCCCACCCCACTGGACAAACCTCCCTCACCCATAGAAATCCCACCCCACTGGACACCCCCCACACCCCTGGACAACCCTCCCAACAACATGGACACCCTACCACCCCCATGGACACCCTGGACACCCCCACCCCACTAGACAACCCTCCCACACCACTCTAAACCCCCCACACCACTTGACACCCCTGGAAATCCCTCCCACCCTCCCGGACACCCCCACCCCCATGGACACCCTGGAAACCACCACCCCACTGGACATCCCTCCCACACCCCTGGAAACCACCCCACCCCATAGAAAAACCCCCACACCCCTGGAAAACCCATGGATAACCCCCACCCCTGGACATCCCCCACCCCCTGGACATACCCTACCCTTGGACATCCCTCCCTCCCTCCTAGACACCCTCCCACACCCATGGACACCCCAGACACCCCCATCCCACTGGACAACCCTCCCAAACCCTTGTTAAACCCCCACCCCACTAGACACCCCTCAAACCCCTAGATACCCCCTAGACATCCCACACTACTCCTAGAGAGACCCCACTCCCCTAGATAGCCCTACCACCCTCCTGGATACCCTCCCACACCATGGACACCCTGGACACCCCCACCCCACTAGAAAACCCTCCCACATCCATGAAACCTCCACCACACTGAACACCCCCACACCCTTGGACACCCCATGGACATACCCCACCCTCCTGGACATCCCCCACCATCCTAGACACCCTCATACCCTCATAGACACCCCAGACACCTCCACCCCAATGAAAAACCCTCCCCACCCCTAAAACCCCCTCCCCCGCCCCATTGGACACCCCCACACCCCTGGATACCCCATAGGCATCCCCCACCCCTCCTGGATAGGCCCCACTCCCCTCGACAGCCCTCCAACCCTTCTGGACAGCCTCCCTCCCCCATGGACACCCTGGACACCCCCACCCCACTATAATCCCCTCCCACACCCCTGGAAACAACCACCCCACTGGACCCCCAACCAGGGACACCCCCTGAACAACCCCCCTAATGGATATCCCTCACCCTCCTGGACACCGTCCCACCCCCATGGACACCTCAGCCAACCAAAACCCAGTGAACAACCCTCCCACACTTCTGAAACACCCTCCCACCACACTAGACACCCCCTACCCCTAGACACCCCATGAACAACCCCCCTCCAAAACAGCCCTCCCACCCTCCTGGACACCCTCCCACCCCCATGGACACCATAGACACCCTTTCCCCACTGAACAACCCTACCACACCCTTGAAAACCCCCAATCCACGAGACACCCCAAACCCCTGGACACCCCTTGGATATCCCCCACCATCTTGGATAGCCTCCACCCCCTGGGACAGCCCTCCCACCCTCCTGGACACCCTCCCACCCCATGGAAACCTTAAACAACCCCACCCCACTGGACAACCATCCCACACCCCTAGAACCCCCCCCCCCCCACTGGACACCCCCACACCCCTGGATAACCACTAGACATCCCCTACCCATCATAGACATCCCCCAACTCCTCTGGATAGCTCTCCCATCCTCTTAGACACCCTCACATCCCCAGGTACACCATAGACACACCACCCAACTGGATAACCCTCCCACACCCCTGAAGACTCCCCGACCCCACTAGACACCCCCTCACCCCTGGACACCCCCTGGACAGTACCCACCCATCTAGAAAACACCCACCCTCCTAGAAACCCTCCCACTCCCATGGACACCCCCACCCCACTGGGAAACCCTCCCACACCCCTGGAAACCCTCACCCCACTGGACACCCCCACACCATTGGATACCCCCTGGACAGCCCCCACCCAACCCCTCCTGGATAGCCCCCACTCCCCTGGACAACCCTTCCAGTCTTCTAGACACCCCTCCCACCCCTAGGGACACCCTGGACACCCCCACCCCACTGGATAGCCCCACCACACCCCTAGAAACCCCCACACCACTGGACACCCCTGGACACCCACAGGACAACCCTTACCCTCTTTGATATCCCCTACCCTAGTGGACACCCTTCCACCCCCATGGACACCGCAAATACCCCCACCCTACTTGACAACCCTCCCACATTCTTGGAAACTCCCACCCCACTAGACACCCCCACCCCTGGATACCCCCTAGACAGCCCCCACTCACCTGAACAACCCTCCCACCCTCCTAGACACCCTCCCATCCCCATGGACACCTTGGAAACCCCCACACCACTGGACAACCCTCCCACACCCCTAGAAACCCCCCACCCTAATGGACACCCCCACACCCCTGGACACCCCCTAGACAACCCCCACCCTCTTGGACATCCCCCACCCCTTGGACAACCGTCCCACCCTTTTGGACACCCTCCCCCACATGGACACCCTGGACACCCCCACCCCACTGGAAAACCCTCCCACACCCGTTGAAACCCCCACCCCACTAGACACCCCCACACCCCTGGATACCCACTGGACACCCCCCTCTTACACCTACTGGATATCCCCCCACTCCCCTGGACAACCCTCCCACCCTCCTGGACACCCTACCACCCCCATGGACACCCTGGACACCCCCACCCCACTGGAAAAACCTCCTACACCGCTAAAAACCCCGACCCAACTAGACACCCCACACCCTTGGAAACCCCCTGGACGAACCCCACCCTCCTGGATAGCCCCCACCCTCTTGGACACCCTCCCACCCCCATGGAAACCTTGGACACCCCCACCCCACTGGACAGCCCTCCCACACCCTTGAAACCTTCACACCCCACTAAACACCCCCTTACCCATGGATACCCTCAAGACATCCCCCCAACCCTGTTGGATAGCCTCCACTCCCATGGACAACCCTCCTACCATCTTGAACACACTCCGACCCCCATGGACACCCTGGGAACCCCGCCCCACTAGATAGCCCGCCACACCCCTGGAAACCCCCACCCCCCTAGACACCCCCACACCCCTGGACACCCCCTAGACAATCCCCCACACTCCAGATCAACCCCCCTTCTGGACACCCTCCCACCCCCATGGACACCCCTGATATCCCCCACCTCACTGGAATACCCTCCCACACCCCTGGAAGCCCCCCGCACCCCACTGGACACCCCCACACCCTTGGATACCCCATGGACAGCCCCACCTCATGGATATCCCCCACTCCCCTGGATAGCCCTCCCACCCTCCTAGACACCCTCCTACACCCATGGACACCTTGGACACCCCCCAATCAACTGGACAATCCTCCCACACCCCTAGAAACCCCCACCCCACTTGAAACCCCACGCACCCCCGAACACCCCCGAAAACCCCCTTGACAGCCCCCACCCTCCTGGACAGTCCCCAACCTCATAGACACCCTCCCACCCCCATGGACACACTGGACACCCCCACACCCCTGGACACCACCCCAAAACCAGAATCCATACCATAAAAACCCTCAGAACTATACCAAAACAAGAAGTAGACCAAAATTAAACATTCACATATATAACACTCAAAACATAAAATGTTAACTAATAAAAACCTAAATCCAACCTAAATGACTCCCAAATACACAATTATAATGAAAATATTCAGAATTTCATTTTACACTTCAAACAAACTAAAATCTAATCAAGACATTAAAATAATTTGACCATTCCACTTGTAAGTGTTTGAAATCTTGAGCACTATAGGGTTGAAGTCCATAAAATACAAACAAATTAAAAGGATAGTAGTTAACATGTAAAATTAATAAACAAAATTAAATATTATGGAAAAGTTTAAAAGGAAATATTACCAGGTCAAAGTGCACAAGTGTTCCAGTAGTAATTATTTCATATATAAATTTTAACATATAATATCCGCATTCGACGACACCTTGTTGTTCAGGAAAATTATGTTTAAATGAGTGTAAATTCAAAATATTATTTTTATGTAAAACATCAAAAAGTAAAAATTATAAATTGATATTTACCTTTAATTTTAAATATTTGATCTTGGAACTCCTTTTATTTGTGTTTTTTAAAAAGTATACCCATCCTCTGTTAGTAAACAATACGAATAAGATAAAATTAAAATTCATTATAATTTATAAAACTATTAATAAATTAAAACTTACCTTTTCAACATATTATTAAAACTTTCCCACACATCACCATGGATAGAGCACATCTGATAATGTGTTTTCTCCCTTGGGAAAAAAACACCAAACATCTAATGACCACTGATAATAGAAAATTTATGGTTAGTGGGTTTTTATGATATAAGATAATGAACTCTTTACGAGAGATATGTTTCATAACTCTCACAAAAAGGCATCATCCAACACTGTGTGATTATATTCTGTTCAAATATTTCAGCAATATAAAGAATTATTTATTCCTAATCCAATAGATGTGCTTCAGGCAAAATCAAATGCGAGTCCACGAATCCCTATACATATTTCCACTCATTCTTCTCACACATGTTATAAAGATACCTAATACAAAAAAGACATATCAATACATTTTAAAAAAATTTAATGTAGGGAAAAGGTGTTAATACTTATATAGAAAAAATTTGCACCACATTGATGCCCAACTTATCTCCGGTAACAAGCTCCATGATATCATTTTTCAGAGTCCCCACGTTTATTGCACGTACAAAAATATTAGCTTCCATTGGAAACTCATAATGAACCACCAAAAAATTTGAATATCTTGACAAACTGTCAAGACTACTAGAATTTGTATCTGATGTCATAGTCATTTTCTTTGTTGTTGTTTATACAGTATTACTTTACCTTTGAAGTATTCTCGTAAAAATAAATAGAAAACTATATTAGTTTTTAACTGTTAAAACAACATTAATAAAAAAATAAAATAGAAGATATAACATACATACCTCTATGGTAATGAGTAGCAGAAGTCTGGACGGACAAATTAATAAATGGACGATACTATGTTCAACTGTCATCACCTCATCTCTATGTAATGGTACTAGAGATTATCTATCTATAATATCATGTACAGTGACCCTATGATTCTCTACCTCTATCTATTGATGATGAACTGTATCTCCTATATAATATACTAGCTTATATGCAACTATATGATGTTGAGGATCATCAACATACAACGCACAATAAGTAGAAAGCTACAACAGAGGAGTTGAATAAAAAATGGGGTCTATAGGATGAGGTGGGGGAGTGGGATCTACTGGTGGAGGTGGAGGATAAATAATGGGGTCTGTAGGGGGAGGTGGAGGAGTGGGAGCTCTAGTATGAAATTGTCTTTCCATGTCGACAAACATAGACTGTACCAGTGATCTAATATTTTCCTCCATCATCTCATTAATATTATGAACTTTAGCCTCCAAGGATTCTATTTTTTTTATAAACACCCTCAACAAAAGAAGTTGAAGAACATGGAAACACTTTTCTTACTAATACACCCGTCAGATATCGTCGTACAAGATCAGGATGTTCAGGCTTTCCCAATGCTGCAATAAAATATCTTGCCTCTCAGAAGCTATAAATACCCCCTGTGAGATTTACTCCTCAAGATAATCCTGTATTAATTAATTTAATATTTCTGCAATGATTCAAATTATATAAACAATATAGTTAACTTAAATAAATAAAATAAATTTCTTACAATCCCCTCAACTACGATTCTCGAATCATTTGAAAAATATTTCCTATTTTTGACCATCTAAGCTATGTTCCTTATTTCATGTCTAAATTGAGGGGGTGGAGGGGTATCCTCTCTAGAGCTTGAAGAATTAGCTCTCAGATTTTTTTTTATTTTACATCCATCATTTGTTCTTCCAATAATGTATACCCTCCCTGAGATAATCTATGGGGGTGTACATTTTTTATTGGATCTCCTGATGAGATTTCCTTGTTTTCTATAAATTAATAATAATAAATAATTAAAAAAACTTTAATAAGATCATTTATATAACAAAGAATATAAAATTTTACATTGCCCTTACCAAAAATGAATCTTTTCTTATCATTTCAACAAAATGTATCTAGGTCTCTCTATCTATGAAAGGATATATATGAAATGGGCTGTACTGACTCCTATAACCAAAAATAAAATCATATGTGAGGGATGATTTAAAATCCCTACATCTCCTAGTAGCCATCGATAAGAATTTCTTCCTGACTCATCTAGTGTCAAGAATATCAAATGTCATCTGATAAAGAAGTTGTAAAATATATTATACTAGAACCATTTACAGAATAGGAATATAATTGAAAATGATCATACCAAAATCATCTCCCATAACTGAGATATGATCTCTTTTTCCACACTTCTACAATAATCATACAAAATTCTTAATTTTATCCTACCCTATGTTGATACAAAACTATTAAAATCTTTTGCATTTGGGCCTCTAGGAATATCATTCTCATAAAACTCAATGAGTATCCTATAGTATTGCATACGGGCAAGTGATAAGTTTTGTAAATGTGTGCACCCACGTTTACCAACTCTTGAACTCTTCTTTGTTGTTATGAGAGCACATGAGGAAGATTGGGGAACATCTAGAGGAGCATGTGAATATTCTTCCCCAGAGGTATGATCATTATGATCATCACTAGAATCTTGTGGTTGATCAACCGATTGATCATTAATTATCCTTTAAATAAAAAAATAAAAATTAGTTCAAAAATATACAAATTCAAACACTACAATACTGATGTAAATAGAAAATGGAAAATTGAATTAAGTAAAATTGTAACGACCCGAGTCCGGAGCCCCTCCACTGGTGCCCCGTACCCGGTTCACCACATGACCTCAAGCGCGTTTCCCTGAACTCCAGAGGCTGCCGACTAAGAGCGAGGGCCTTAGTGAGTCAGTGGGGAAACTATGCCCTCATTCGGTAAGGTATACAAGGTATGCAGACAACAATACACATAGGAAGCAGTTAACAACATGCATAACAACAAAAACCAAACAGCGGAAGCAATGTAGATATATAAATATGATGAAAGTGATGCAACAGGTACAGGTATCTAAGGAAAATAGAAAACACAACAACATACTGAAATATGCAGAAACCAAGTGCAAAAGAAAACAATGTAATCTCCTCATCATCGCGAGACATGGCTCGGTCCCATGCTCCCCAGCTCCTGATGCAGTCAAGATCCTGAAGTAGAAGGTCACTTGCCCTAATCTATTACTACAACAACATAGTCTGGTTGGGCCCAAAAGCATGGCCCAAACAGGGTGTGAGATACAATCCCAATAGGAAATCACCCAAATATTTGTGCCTAATAGTCAATGAATACATGGTAGTAAATAAACAAGAAGCAGTAAACAGGAAGGCACAAGCAGCTACAATCCAAATTTCTAACAAGTAAAGTAAACAAGTAAACAACCAGAAAAAAAAGAAGAAAAAGGTAACCCTCTGGGTAGCTCTCATAGTCTAACCCCTATGGTTCATCATATAAGTACTAGCAACCCTCTGGGAAGCACACACAGTCTCACCCCTCTGGTTCAGCTACGTAAATAAGCAGACACTTTGGGGAAGCACTCACCGTCATTTCCCCCTATAGTCTCGTATCGTGCTAAAGGA
Organism: Viscum album; assembly: GCA_963277665.1. NCBI lineage: Eukaryota > Viridiplantae > Streptophyta > Magnoliopsida > Santalales > Viscaceae > Viscum > Viscum album. The sequence goes on along the minus strand of OY728142.1, from coordinate 507,080,127 downwards.
TCTATGGGGAAGAACTCAACGTCAATTCCCCCTATGGCCCGCGTCGTGGATCTATAGACTCTCTGGGGAATCACTCAACATCAATTCCCCCTATAGTCTCGCATCGTAATTAAAAGACACTCTGGAGAAGCCCTTCCATCAATTCTCCCTTTGGTCTACTAATCTAGGTTCTCATAGTCCTGAGTAGAACTAAACATGCTCAGCACACATATATTGTCCCAAGTAATCCTCAATAACTACTTGAATATCAACTAAGGCTCAACAGTATAACAAGGTAGCAGGTCCACTGTCATACGACTAAGCATGGAAACTGGGAAAACGCCAAACAGGTAGAACAATCATAGAAATCATCCAAAGTACAGTAAAGCTACCAATAATCACAGTCAAAACATATAATCTAGCAATCAAGAAAAGCAGGAAATACAAGAAGGGTAAAACAGGAACACACAATACCCTGTTCAAGGGTATTGGTGGAAATTGTACAAAATATTCATCAACTCTCTATAGAAAGGAACAAACCACCAACCTCGATCCTAAAAGATCGATATACGTGAACCTCGACGACAGATTCCTCTTAGAACAACGTAGATCTAAGAAAAAGCACCAAGCTTTCATCCCATGCTAACATGGAAATGAGGAGGAATCAAGAAACAAGGCTAAAGCAGAAGGAAGAACTCACCGCTGCGATTCCAACGCAACTGACAGTGCTCGATTTGGAGAACGGATGGCGAGGCGGGTGTTCGTCGAAGATTTGGCCATACGGTCGCTCTCAGACAGACGAAAACTGGAGAAGAAGAAAAAAATAGGGGTTAGGCACGAACCCGATCCGTTTAATGAAAAAAAAAGAAAGTACACGGCGTGCACTTCTTGAGTAGACGACGTGTACTTCAATTTTTCCATACTCCGAATTAACCGGCCTCCACCTCAGCCTTACACACCGTGTGTGTGTCCCGGACACGGCCAGCACACGACTTCGAGCTAGAACAGAGTACATGTCGTGTACTCATAATGTACGCGGCGTGTACTTTTGAAATTTCCCGAAAATTTATTTTCCTTAAAAACTCCAGAAAAAGGGAAAACATACCTGAACTAAGATCCAGGTTCTTACAAACATAATAGTAAACATGGTTAATTAGGTAAGCATGTTAAACAATGGTAAACATGGTAAACATGGTAGACATGGTTGTGTAATTTTCATTCAACAGAATTAATAAATATATAAGTTACATAAAGGTAAACTATGGTAAACTATGGTAAACATGGTAAACATGGTAAATATGGTAAACATGGTAGACATTGTAAACATCGTAAACATGGTAAACATGGTAAACATGGTAAAGTAATTGGCATTCAATAAAAATAATAGATATATAATTTATGTAATGATAAACATGATAAAATAAACTAAACAAAATTAAAATGAACCAAAACTTCTATTTATTTGTTTTAATACGGGTTTTAATAAAGAAATAAATTAACATATCTAACATTTTATGAAAATTATAAATGTAAGAAATAAATAAACATATGTTACCTGTAATATTAGGATTGTAAAAATGGATTGTTTTCCAATATTCCTTCACCATGATCATTCCTTGTGGCACAAACCATGTCTTCCACATGCTTATCATTATGTTCTACTAATCATTCCATGGAAATAGGGATCTCACATAAATCAGCATCTTCCTCAAGTTTATCCTCACCAACATATTGTTTTTCCCTTGTAAAACAATATACCACTGTATATCAGATTGATCAAATACATATACAATCAATTTTTCATGTGTTGCCATTATAAAAGAATCTTTTGTGTCTTCCAATCTACTCAGATTAACAACTATCATTCCAAATTCACCATGTCTGAAACTTTTGTTATCGATAAACCATTTGCAATTAAAAACTAGAACTTTAATTTTAAAGTAATCAACCTCCCATATTAATTCAATGACTCCATAATATGGAGTTAATGTCGAAATTGGGTTTTTTTAGAACTCAAAAAATGCATTGCTTCTGAAACCACCAATACACCACTATTCTGAACTACACTTATATTGTCCTAAGCTTTCTTATGAAATGTATAGCCTTTAATGTCATAACTGGATCATGTTATCACATTTAAACATCGACCACCCACTAACCATCTTAATGTCTCTGATACATCTGATCTACCAAGAAAGTTCTTTTTAAACCATGACATAAATGTTTTTTTGTGCTCATTCAAAATTCACATTCCTTTCTTCTTTGGATGACTATGTTTCAACTCATTAATATGGAATGCGATATATGATTGAGCATCAGCTATGTTATTCAATATGTATAATTCTAACTTTTTTATCTATTCAGCTGACAACGATTTGACTTTCAATCCATGAATCACCTTTCCCTCATTATTAACTCGTTCATAGCGAGATAGAGTCAAATCTATATGCTCCTCTACATCCAAGTATCTCATACAACACTTCGCAACCTCCTCATAAATATACTTTTCAATAATGGAGGCTTTAGGTCGATATGGATTCATAACATACCCCTTCAATATTTTCATATTCCTTTTAAAATGATATATCCAACGAAGATATACAGGTCCCTAAAGATTTATTTCTCAAACTATATGAATCATTAAATGCACCATTATATCAAAAAAAAAATATGAAGGAAAATAGATTTTCAATTGACACGGTATAAAAATTACATCCTTTTCCAAAATGTTCAAAGAATTCACATCAATCACCTTATTACAAATTTAATTGAAAAAATAACACAACATCATTATAGTCTATCTAACACGGATGGGCAATATTCCACATAATTCAACTAGAAGAATTTATTGCATCATGACGTGACAATCATGCAATTTCATACATATCAACTTCAAATCCTTCAAAGAGACAATTTTTTTTTACATTTCACGAATAACCTTGAGGCACTTTGATATCATGAAGACATTGAAAAAATCTAATTTTATCCCTCTTGGATAATTTATGACAATCCAGGGGAAGAAATTTTCATCTTACATTAGGAGTTGGAGCAAACTACAAACGTATTCCCATTGAGAGTAAGTTTAATCTTGCATTCAACCCATATTTTTTTCATTCCTTTAATATCTAGCAATGTTCCAATAAAACTGTCACATATATTATTATCCACGTGCATGAAATCAGTATTATTTTTCACTTCATGATATCTTCAATATGGTAGCTAAAAAATATAGATGTTTTCTTTAAGATTTGTCCATCAATACCCGATTTATGTGTCTTTTCCAATGTCACATCAAGGTTTTCCCCCATCTCAAAATACTCATCAGGGCATAAAGGTTTCAGAGAAATATAAAATTATTATGATCCATTGAATGGATTTTTTAGTCTTATATAAGAGTGATCCATAGGAAAAAAATTTGATGACCCATGTACACTATTTTCCTCCCATGATGAAATTGAAAATATAAAGTCTGTTGTTCGCCAATTGGACATGGTTTATGCTCTTTAACACTGTATTTAGACAACTTTAAATGTACTAGGAATTCATTTATAGAGAACATAAGCACTGAATTTAGTTAAAAATATTCCATTTTATAAGAATAATAAACCCTAATACCATCCTCCCATGAAAGGTTCAAATCATCAATCAATGGTGACAATAAAAAATCAATATCATTTCCGGGTTGCTTCAAACCAAAGATCATTATACTCAACAAGACATATTTGCACTTCATACAAACATCCAAAGAAAGGTTGTCAATTACCAATAAAATAGCCCATGAACTATGTGTGCTACTGAGGTTTCAGTATGGATTCATTCAATCTGTGCACAACCCCAGTCTGCAATTTCTAATTTCATTTCCAAATGTAGGATATTGTTCATCAATTTTTATCCATTGTGGAAAATTAGCTGGATGATGTATTTTTCAATCACATATCTACTCATTAGCATTCCATCTTAACTTTTTTTGCATCACTTGAATTTGAAAATAAACATTTCAAACGATGAATTATAGGAAGATACTAAAATACCTTGGAAGGGATCTTTGTAATCTCTACATCAGCCTGTGATTTTTCTTTCAACTTATATAGTGATGTCCAACATTTGAGAAACTCTAATAGAATTCATATTCTTTCCTATATATCATATAGTCATTAATACCTACATGTATTTTCTTATATCCCAATCCCATCAGGCATAATATTTTCTTGGCCTTATATTGTGAATCTAGAATATCATTGTCTTTTGAAATAATGTCTTTCAACAATTGTAATAGCTATGTAAAACTCCTGTCACTCCATCCATGTTTCACCTTTAAGTTAATCAATATTAACACCTCTAACAAAACTATAAAATACATAAAACTAGGATATAATGGTTTTTCGGCATCACCATATAGACGCACAACCTTCAGTTCTATCTCAACTTGTTCTGCTGCAATATCATGGATCATTTTTTCAATTCCATTGGAGTTACCATCATGAAAATCGTCATCATTAGTAGATCTGACATTCTGTTCAGTTTCACCATGCCAAATCCAAGGACTGTATCTCATGTTAAAACCATAACAAATCAGATGATCTTTGATCTCTCTACTTTTCAACTTCTTCGTATTCAAGCATTTCAGGCATGGACAAAAAAATGTCACCTCTTGGAACATTTTTTTAGAAAATTCCAAAAAGGCATCAACACCTTCCTCATATTCATTACTCATTTGATGTTCCATAATCCAAATTCAAATCATTATTACCTATAACAAATATCAAAATTATATATCTTGTTAAGATAAGACAAATATATATTTATATGAAAAATAACATAATTTGAATGTAAAAAAATTGAAATAAAAAACAAATATATGAGTATTTGAAAAAAACAAGCATGAAAATTATTTTAAAAAGAAAATATAGTTACATATAACAGTTTAAATTCATCTTGGATCCTTTCTTCTTAAGGTATATAAAGAATACATCCTGATGCAACTAGATAAAAAATTTACCCTTTCGTAAAAAAGAAATATGAAGTGTAAATACTAAAATATGTATACATTCACTACTGAAAATTACACATATCCCAACGATTTGAAACCATTGGGATAGCCTCTAAAACTATTGGGATAGAATACCCCAATGGTTTTACAAACATTGGCATGATGGTCGTTATAATAGATCTATACCAACGATTCTACAAGAACTGTTGGTATAGACTACCTGAAGTTAAAATATTCCAACGGTTAAGAAAGCATTGGGATATATATATATATATATATATATATATATATCAAGGGGGTCTTTAATGGGGTAGGGGGTTGTCTAGGGGGTGGTGGGGGCTGTCCAAGCGGGTAAGGACTATCCAAGGGGGTAAGGACTGTCCACGGGGGTAGGGGGATATCTAGGGTGTCCAAGGGGGTAGGGGGTGTCTAGGGGGGTAAGGGCTGTACCTAAACTTTTCATTTTAAAAAAATGATTAATTTGATTCTAGTTTGAAATATAGGAAAATAAACATAGTTTTTCTAAAAATAATCCTCATGAAAAAATTTAAAACCAAGCATTCAATTTTACCAAAGAGACACACCACAATTAGGCAGCATAATCAATGATGACATAATGAGGGCAATGGGTAAGAAGAATTCAAGTAACCATACTAGATGAGGCACCTAGATTGTCCTCCATGAATAAAAAAGTGTTATAGAACATGGTAATACCTATGATATTATGGGAAAATCTAGAACATATTATAATCTAATCCACCCTTTTGGCTTGCCTGATGCAATTAAAAAACCCTAATGCATGAGGGGGACCATCCCCAAAGCAGAGCATGTTTATACTAAGGGTCAATTAGCGAGAGCATAATCATAAAATAGTCTAGCAAGCATTCTCGAATAATCCATAACCAATTCTAGGTTACCATGTTATGTCTAAAAGGGGGTTGATCCGAGGAGTATTAAAAAATAAATCATATATAATGAATAATCTCATGACAAACATAATCCACACACCCACAAGAATCACCCTAGAACACCACTCCAAGGAAGTCCCCTTTCCTTAGGTCCATCAACGCCCAATATAAGTCCCATAATAAGGACATTCCCATTTCTTTTAATAATGATAAGGCAAAAGTCACATTCCCATGGGAGTTTTCCAAAGAAAACCCACTTTCTGAAAGTGCCAACCGGGCCACACAAATTCTTTTAAATGAAAAACGTTTTCAGAAGTATCCAAACACACCATTTAGGAATCCATGAAATATTTTAAACAAATTTTAAAATTCACAACATTATTTTTAAATCATAAACCGCTTGTAAGGTCTAAATAGGATTTTAATCAAACACTTGTTGTGTAGGGCTATGTACAATAACTCCACAAAATTTAATTCAATGGGAATGTAACTTGATTTAATTCAAGTAATATTTCAAAAAATTATATATTTTTAACAAGCATCAAATAATGGTATAAAAATCAAGAAGTCAATGATTCTTAAATTTAAAGGCCAATACATAGGGAAACCTATGTCAATCCTTGACGCCTTCAATGATGACAACTCAAAATGGCTTCAAGAATGCCAAAATAAGCAAGGAATACCAAGAAGAACCATACCAAGAAAAAACCCAAAATTTAGAAATAAAGAAACAATAACCCTAGACCAAAGGAACCAATGAAGAAGAACAACTAAGAAGAAAAATGGAAGAAGGAAGAAGAGGGAGATGGAAGATATTATAAGGAAAAATCACCCCCAAACTTGTAGAAACAACTTGGAATCACCATTGGAAAAAGGTGAGTGGCATGAAGAAGAGGGAGAGGATACTCCCAGGGTTTCATGTTCCAAATGGGGGAGAAAGAGGCGTTTTGGTGTTAAAATTCAATAGGGGAAATGGTAAAAAATACATTTTTAAAAAACTCGGGGACTGCGCATGGTTAGGCTGCACCCCCTAGACACCCCCACACCTAAACAACAACCCCAACCCCTGGACACCCCCAACCATTAGATATCCCCTACCCACATGGACAGCCCAATAACCCCCATGGACACCACCCCCACCCCCTTGACACCCCCACCCCCTGGACACCACTGCCCACTACCTACCCACTTGGACACCCCACCCCATGGACACCCCCTCACCCCCTGGACACCACCCCCACCCCCTAGACACCCCTACCCCCCTTATAATGCCCCTTCAACCCCCTAGACACCACCCCCACCCCTTACCCCATTGGACACCCCCCTGGACACCCCCCTGGACACCCCCTAGACACCCCCTAGACACCCCCACACTCCCCTGGACCACCACCCCCTAGAAATCCCCATCACCCCATGACACCACCCCACCCCCTTAGAAATCACCCTCACCCCCCCCCCCCCCCCCGCCAGGACACCACCCCCACCCCCTTGGACACCCCTTGGACACCACCACCCCCTTGGACAGCCCCACCCCCTAGACAGCCCCCCAACCCCTCTAGTCATCCCTCACCCCAAGACAACCCCACCCCATGGACACCCCATACCCCCTAGGACAACCCACTCACCCCCCTGGACACCACACCCCACCCCTTGGACACCACCACCCCTACAACCTACCCCCTTGGACACCCCTAGACACCCCCACCCTCTAGACATCCCCCTCACCCCCTCAACACCACCCCCACCTCTAGGACACCCCAACCCCATTAGAAATCCCCCTCACCCCTGGACCCCACCCCCACCCCCTTGAACACCCCCTGGACACCAAAACCCCCTTGGATAGCTCCCACCCCTCTGGATAGCCCCCACCCCCTGGACAACCCCCAGCCATCTCGACAGCCCCCACCCCCTGGACACCACCCATCCCTATGGACAGACCCCCCCCCCCCCCAACATGGACACCCCCACCCCCTGGACAACCATACCCCCGTAGACAACCCACTCACCCCCTGGACACCACCCCCACAACCTTGGACACCCCTACCCCCTTGGACAGCCCCTCACCCCATGGACACCCCCAACCCCTTTGACACCCCAACCCCCTTGGATAGCCCCCACACCTCCATGGACAGCAACCCCATACCCTTTGGCACCCCCTGGACACACCCACCCCACTAGACAACCCCCACCCCTAGACCCCCCACACACTTACACAACCCCCACCCCCTTAGAAACCCCCTGTACATGCACACACACTTGACAAAACACACAAAAATTGTAAACATTCATGATATAACTTACATTGGTTTATTTTACCATAAATTAATTTAGCATGGTATAAATAAACACTATTAAACTTACCATGATAGCAAGAACAATGAAAAATAACATCTAAAAAAATTAGTTTAGGGCATCATGAAAAATAAAAACTGAAACCAAGCCGTGTGAGGATTACTTGAGTGTTGCGAGTCGACCTGATAGATCTGATGATAATAAATATGAAGAATGATGTTGGAAAAATGAGGCTAGAGGGCATGACTTTGAAGAATCCTTTCTACGTTTTCCACGCGAGAGATAAAATTCACAGATCTCCCAATCGAAGATAACCGAATGACTAAATACGGGGTGTGATAAATCATTTAAAACCTTTATCATGTTAGTTATTTAATAATCGACATGATAAACTATTGTTTTATGTTTATAATATCAGTTATTTTATAACAGGCATGATAAATGGTTCTTTATGAGGTCAGTTATTTTCTAATCAACGTGATAAAGTGCATAGATTTTATATATCACGTCAGTTATAAAATAAACAATGTGATAAAGCTAATCTCATTTTTTATTACTTTAGTTATAAAATAACTGACGTGATAAATTAATTTTTACATCTTTGCACGTCGGTTATATATAACTGACATGGAAAATACCGATGTGTTAAATGTTTTTCCCCTAGTGTTCTCATCCACTAATAACCATCACCAGTATTATATACCCATCCAAGAATCATTATACTACCAAACCTCATTAAAGAACCCCAAAATAAGTCAAAATGAAATCGGTGATAAAGGTAGCTCGAATGTCTCTATGTAGACCTCATTTGATGTTTCGAGCCCTAAATTACTAATCTCTAACTATATTCATCGAGTACCTGGAATGGTTGGTAAACCTAGATGAATAATCAACCAATATAAAGCTCCCCTAATGGAGTTGAAGAAGCTATTGTATATGCACAACACTAAAAGTCATTGGTGGTAACTCCCGTCTGAAGAGGCACTCCAAATTTTTCCATGAAAGAGTCTCCTCATCATGAGTCTGGATAGCCAAACTATACCATCGTCCCCCTGATCCTTGTAGAAGGCTCACTACCATGACCACCATCTGATCTATTGGTGTCCTAAATATAAAATATATTTGGTCACCGCCTCAAGCCAGTCTTCAGCCACCTATGGATCAGGCTCACCTTGGAAGATGAGGGGTCCCGTTCACTAAAACTCATGAAACACTCTCAACTTGCACTCCTCATCCACTGGTACTATGGGTACCATGAACTGCTCTATAGGTGGCAGTATGGATGGTGCACCACGTGGAGGTGACATTTGGGGAACTGGTCCCTGTATTGAAGCCTTATCATTTAGAGGCTCATCCTCATGATCAAGCTATTGAAACCTAGATGGTATGCATTGCAGAGGCGTCCTGTAAGAAAACAAGACGTACCAAGGTTAGTGAATATATCTGGAGAGCTGATTCAATAAGGACTTGGAAACTATAACTCATTCCTATATGATGCATGTACCATTATTTTCCTTGTAACCTTTGTTTTATTGTAAATAGTTGAAAACCAATTAATTAGAGTCTTTGTGAATGGATATGTCAGACGCCACACTAACACTAGAGTCCATGGCTTAAAACCCAAACTCAAAACACATAAAACTATCACCCCAAACTAATGTCATAGACTTCCAGTCCTAAATTTTAACTGAACAATGTTGATACCACTGTATGATGACCCATCCTAGTGGGTCTTGTGCTGTGACTTCCCAAGCCCACCTCCAACAGGCCAGGGGATGGTGACTAACACCACGTAGGAATATCACTAACATGGTAGGATTCTTTATGTACCTATATGCACACATATACACATCTCCAAGCCACCAAAATACTGAAATATAATAACCACTAAGTAAACAATGCTTACATACACTATATCCCACCACCAGAGTATGACAGAAAGTAATGTAAAGTAAAAAGGTCTAGAATACATGCCCACTAAAAATATTATTCAAGCACAAGTATAACCTATAATAAAAAGTTATTGGAACTACTATCTATAGTTTTACGAACACACCTCTATCTTTCCGGTCTCAAAAAGTAGAATCTGGTCCCGTTCTACCTAGAAATCCATCAAATTGTTGACTATCTACACAAGACACAACATGTGTGGGAAAAGCGTGTGAATGGGTGAGTATAAAAATACTCAGTTGGACACCCTGAAAGAATGATGAAAATAATACAAAAGAAAGATATTGTCATATCTATTCATTTATATGTTTAAAACATAGATAAAAAGAATATATAGATATACTAAACCAAGACACACTGTCTAGAGGTAAGTCACCACCACTGCATACCAACCCTTATAATTTTGCTCGAAGATTCCACAAAGCATTTATATGGGATAACTCACTCCTAAGACCGATAAAACTGATTAAATTCGTATGAGAGTTACTACTCATCAGGTATCACCATGAGAAATATATGTTGATAGATCTGAATAGAGATATTGTACAATAGATGAGGATCATAGCCCGAGCCATCGGGAGATACTGACAACTCATTATGGATTAACCTGCCATGTAGTGGATAATTGCTCATGTAGTGTTGGTCACATCTATACTAAGAACTCCACATATTGCATGAAGAATGAATAGAGGATCATGCTCCGGGCCTGTCATGGGATTCCAAAAACTCTATCTGGGAAGTCATTCCAGAGGGTTCATATTTCTATGAGTAGAGAATGGTTCATACCTACATTTAGGGAAATGATAAATGGAATGAATCTGAATAAAAATTGTCCGATATATGGATGAAAAGAGAATCTGGACATGTAGAAAGGGGTACACAATGTGTAGTATGGTCACAAATGGTGTCCCTTGACCTCAGGTACTGCTTATATGTAATGGGGCATGTAATTCCCAACTATGTCATGTAGAAGATGGGTACCCAATGTGTAGAAGGATTCACATGACATGTTCATCCATCTGAGGTCCACCTATGTTCTCTTACCATGTTCCGATACACAGTGTAATCCCGTGTATTCCTTACCATGTGAAAGTGTATGGAGTAGTCCTTTTAACAAGTTCACAGATATGTCATGTGGGGTTGTCACGCTGTGTAGGAAACTAGTGTACTCTACACCATGTCTGTGCATTTCCCATGTACACACTGAGTTACTCAGGAGAGGTAACATGTCATGTAATGGGTTCACATGTTGTGTGATCCTTAAATTTCTAATTAAACCCTAGCTACTGTAAGGGAGGCCCCACACATCGTGTAATCTTGGATTACATGTTGTGTGGTTCATGATTTTACAGGATCACTAGAGCTTCTACGACATTCCTCCTCTACTTTCAGAATTCAATATATTGATTGATCCACCACGAAAGTAGATATTCGAGCTTGTCATGTCATTCCATCACCCAAAAAACATGTTTCATCTTCTAATCCGGTCACAAAATGGATTGAAAGGGGTCACTTTTCATTCCACTAAATAACTTCAAAGAACAGAGATATGGGGATCTTCCATTGTAAGAATCGCTCTATGTTTTTCGTCACACTTCTATCATGTCATGAGAATCCCAGATCTATGATATCAGATCATTTCACCAAGAATTAGAAGCACAACGATTGATTGATCGAGATGTGTCGAGTTGTGAGCGAAGTGAAGAATTCCTATGACGAATGATGAATGGGGGAGAAAATAATAAAAATAAAATTGAGGAATGGAACATGATTGATGTTCATGTCGATCTTGATATATCACCATTACAATGAAAATTGAATTAATAAAATAATCACAATATCAATATCCCATCAAAACCCACAAACAATTATCCAATCTTTTAAGTAAGATCGATCTATGGGCTAATCTATTCGTGGATTAGTCCACATTCATCGTAGGATTCATGAATTGGAAACAAGAATAAAAATATTGTATTCTACTTGGATTTTGGATCCCTCATAGATGAAGATCAGCCACTACATTGTCTCCAATGGCGAGATCTACCAAGAACATCATTCAGTGATCTTTGATCTGAATTTCTGTTGTTTCCTACTCAAGAGGATTCACTAGAGGCCCCTCCTAGCATCTCTAGAGAATTCAAGGGTAATGATAAAATCCTTAGATCTCTTAGAGATGGATTATTTAAAATAAACCCTCTCAATGCATCTGTTCTTAGAAGAAATTATTTAAAATAAAAATTTCCAATTTATTTTATTCTTTTAAAATGCCCAAGATAACTTTCCACAATCGACCTGCGCTGACCAATGTTAGCTGTCTCCTAGGGTAAAGCTATTATTCTGAACGTAATGGTGCCCTAAGATTTCTGATCCCAACACCCCTTTATAAATTATCTCAATATTTTAGGAAAACTGAGTGTGCATACTACTTAATATTTTAATATTTTTGAAACAATTTGTCAGGCACACCAGGCCTCAGAATCGCACACCCTCTTAGTGCTTGGTCTCTAATTTAATCTATATAATGTAAAAAAATAATACATAAAAAATATAAGACATTAAAGTACAATATACATTCTCAACATTCCAAACTAAGAACATCTCCAAATCTCGGCTCCCTTTCAGCCTCGAATAGATCTTGTCCACCAAGTGCCCACCTCCCCTAAGACACCAAAAATGAAAGAAACGATGAGTGTTATCAGATTTATATGGAACCGGATCAGAAGTATAATATTTCAAAAACCCACAAATTCTGAACACTGGGAAAATCAATGAAACTAGAATCTCTGCAACCACCGTCATCATGAAATTAGAGGATATGAGGTCTGAATTAAAACAAGCAGTGATGGAGGATAATCTAGATGATGACAGATAAACAATCATGGACTAAAGAGTGAACCAGATGATTCTACAACTAATCTTTATGATCTAGAGACAAGATATAAGCTGAGACACCATCGATATAGATCAAACCACTAAGGTTGAACCAATGAATGAGAGTAGAGGTGATGAAATCCTATCAAAGAGGTTAAAGTAAACCCTAGTGGAGAGGGAATTCGATTTGAGGTGAATTAGGTGCCATCCTCTATATATATATATATATATTTATTTATATAGTCCATATCACTATATTTTATAATGTATATGTGTGTGTGTGTTTAATTATAATTTTATATATAATTATAAATATGTATAAGAGATTAAAAAAATTGTAGATGATTAAATAAATATATATATATATAATATACATTATTGTATAAATCATATTTAATAATATATAAACATGCATATATAAAATATATATACAAGGTAACCTTTACATTTATGTGTGTGTGTGTATATATATATAGATGCAATTCAAGCTATATATATATATTTATTTATAAAAATATATGTATACTAACAATTATATAATAGAAAAAACATTTAAATTTAAATATGAACTATATTTAATGTATTTATATATTTATTTATATAGTTAATGTTATTATTTATATATATATGAAATTATAATTATATATATAATTATAAATATATATATTGTGTTTATATAAATATATACATATAATTATTGTTATGTAAATCATATTTAAAAATATATAAATATTTATATATAAATTAAATTATTCAAAGTGACATTAGTGCTAAAAAATGTACTCAAAAAGTGTTTCCATTATCAATGATTTTTATCACTAATAAAGTATCTCTTTATCTTATCTTTTATTTACCACTGATAAAAGTCTTCCATTTTAGTGCTAATACTGGTTAACATTGAATATTAAAAAATCTTTAGTAGTGAAAATAAAACTAAAATTAAAATTACTAAACACACTGAAAAAATTTAAAATGAAGATGGAATTTAATCATTATGATGTGGCTATGATTTATATATTGTAAGATAAAATAACACCTTATCCATAAAATTGTTTCTTACGATTAAATAATTATTTCTCTGAATTATTTCCAATTAAAAAATGTTAATCTTTTTTTATAAAGATCAATATATTCCATGATTTATTTAAGATCATGCTTTTTAGTGTTATAAATAAATTAATAGATTAAAATATTTTTCAAATTTAATATGTGAAATAATGAGAGTAATTTCTCACAAAGAAACATAATCAGTTTGTGCTATAATTGGTCGAATAAGATTACACATGATGTTTCCCTTAAAAATTTATTATTAAATAATGAAAATTTTATATTTGAAATTAATTTCCAAAAAAATTATTATTAAAAAACAAATTAAATAAATTTTATTCAAAAATTACTCATAGAAATAAAATAAAAAAATTTCATTTCAGAAAATATAAGGTGAATAGAAAAGAAAAAAAATTTATGAACCTTGATGCATAATGGTGTTCACTATCTAAATGGTTTGATCCACCCAAACCTATTAGTGTAGGGTTATTGGTGTATATTTTACTCGAGAATTTCTCTATGTCTTTGGGAATAGAGAACACCAATTTCTAACAGTCTGGTTGTGATGATTTTAGAATAATATTTCTAGAGAATTTCGGATCGAGGTGATTAACAAGAAAATGATTTTGAAATCCCACTTAATTATAAAACAAAACTGACATAATTCACATAAATATAATCTCACTATTTCGATCAAAATACATTTTTATTTGATCAAGACAAGGAAAATTTTAGTGGGAGAAAATGATTTGGATTTCGAATTTCAAATTCTAATCATCACGACTAATCTCATCATTAGTTGTCTTATTTAATATTATTTTCTTATTATATGTAAATAATATATATTAAAACATTTTAGTAACACACACACACACATATATATATATAATGACTTAAAAATAATATACATATATATATTAGAAAAAACCCGCTTCCCATGGACTTTATTTATAAGAAAACAACCTTGAAATTGTATCCCACTTTATGTGTGAGATTGTATAAATTTTTTTCCCACCTCATTAATCCAGACCACTAAAAGATGTGGATCCCACAAAATATATTTTATGAACAAAATTAAAACAATCCCCCATTTTTAATCATGAATATTAACTCTCTAGATCACTAATAAATAATTATACATGATAAAAGTATCATTTAATTTAATACTTAGTATAGTTTTCTCAAAGTATTATCATATTTCCAAGTTGTTGAAATATTAAAAACATGAATAAATAAATCCTTTAATAGTTCTAAAATATTCCTTTATTAGTGAAAAAAAGAATTTTCATTCAAAGTGAGCTTAAAATCCCAATGATTTTATCATCACTTGAAAAAAAGACGATAAATGGATCTTTTGTCAGCGCTAGTAAAAATAATGATAAATATTACCTTTATCATCACTTTTAACCACGTTAATAAAGAATAAATTTATCTATTCTTATGGTACTCTGGATAACAAATAATTTATCATTTATTTTTCTTGTACTGATAAAGGGTCCCTTTATCAATGCTATTATAGGCATTGATAAAGGGATACACAGTTGAAGCATGTTGTTAAAATTACATCACACTATAGTAGTAAAAAAGTAAAAAATTTAAAATATAAGAGAAAATATAAGATTAAATACATAATTTACTTGAAATAAAATTTACAACACAAATATAATAAAAAACACTATATTATACACATTTATAACATTGGTTTATACAATTACATGTGTTAGTAAAAATTATCACAAACATTCAAAAACATCAATGCTCTTTCGTCTTTAGCCTCTAACCCTTAATCATGCTATTAGTTGTCTAAAAAACCATCCAAGATCATGGAATATAATTCCCTTGTATAGGTAAATGACACTTATGTTATTAAAACTATAAATAAATAAATTAAACACAAAGTGTCAATTTTAAACTAAAAACATATTCTTTTAGTTATAGTAAGAACACCGTGTATCGGATTGAGTCGCAGTTGATTCTTACACATCACACCATTTTTTTCTTCTCAAAGGATGGATCTCTTGAATTGGATCTCATCAACATTGATAAAAAATCACTAAATATGGGAGGAAATTCAAGAGGAATTAAATTTTTGAGAACCAGCCATCAATTATCACTCCATTTCTTGTTTATCTTTAGGGATTATCTCTATGAAAATTAACTAAATAAGTATAATATAAAAATAAAAATGGAATTAATTAATTAATATAAGATAAAATGATGAGAGAACAATATAATATCATTTTATTGGTTTTGTTAACGTGATGAAAATTTTAAATGAAAATGGAATTAATTTATTTAAAACATGCACTTAGAGTCATATCTTCCACATTATGTGTCAGATTGACGTGAGGTAAAATTTTATATATCATTAATTAATTATACATCATTTTCCTAAATATTGAAATTAATATGCGATCATTTTTTTTAGTTTTGGCTAGGGATATGTGTTTCAAACTAAAATAACCCCTTTATATTGAAAACACACACTTTATGTAATATCGATCACATCATTTTTCATATTGATGTGTTATCTATTCTTACCCATCAAAAATAAATTATAGACTATTTTCATAAAGATTGAAAACAATAAAAGCTAGTTTTCTCTGTTTTTTCTATTTTATGTGTGTTTTAAACTAAAATGGAACTTTTGTATTGAAAATATGATATTCGAGTAATATGGACCACATAATTTCTCATATTGATGTTCAATTAATTTATATATGTTCAAAATGAATTATAGAAGATTTTACTAAATTTTCAAAATAATATGAGCTCATTTTCTGGTTTTTAGCTATTAGATGTGTGTTTTAAACTAAAAAGATATTTTGGTATTAAAAATACACTCTTTGAGTCATATCAACTACATCACATGTCATATTGACGTGCAGTCAACTCTTAAATGAAAGAATGATTTATGGATCATTTTCCTAAAGTTTAAAAACAATATGAGATAATTTTCCTGGTTTTGGTTATTTGATGCATGATTTAAATTAAATGACACTTTTTATTGAAAACACACATATCAAGTTATTACAACCAAATCATGTGTCACATTTATGTGACGTCAATTAATATATGGAAAAAATTTATTATGAATCGTTTTTATAAATATTGAAAACTTTATGAGCTCATTTTTTTCATTTTATATATGCAACATGTGTTTTAAAGTAAAATCACATATTTTTATTTTAAAAATTCACTTTGAGTCATATTTGTTAAATCATGTGTCTGATTTATTTTCAGTTGATTGTTACTTGTGAAAAAATGAATTATGGACCATTTTCCTAATGTCTTAAAACAATCCATGTTCATTTTCTCAGTTTTTTCTATTTGATGTGTTTTTAAACTAAAATAGAAATTTTGTATTGAAAACACACACTTTGAGTCATATCAACCACATCATGTGTTAAATTGATGTGTGGTCATTTCCAACAGGTGAAAAATTAATTATGGATAATTTCACTAATGTTTTGAAACAATTATATCACATGTGATTAGTTTTGGGTATTTGATTTGTTGTTTAAACTAAAATGAATATTTTATAACGAAAAAAATGTAATTTGAGTCATATAAATTACATCATGTGTTAGATTTATGTGTTGTAGATTTTTACTCATGAAAAATGAATTATGTATAGTTTTCCTCAAGTTTGAAAATAATACGAGTTTGTTTTTTCGGTTTTGTCTATTTGAAGTGTTTTTTAAACTAAAATGATACTTTTGTATTAAAAACATTCACTTGGAGTCATATCGACCACATCATGTGTCCTATTGATGTAAGGTTAATTTATACATGAAAAAATGAATAATTAATCACATTCATAATGTATAAAACAATATGTGGTCGTCATATCTATTTTGGTTATGTGACATGTGTTTTAAACTAAAAGGGGGCCTTTCTATTTGAAACCCATACATTGAGCCATATCAATCCCATTGTGTGTTAGATTTATGCGAAGTTGATAATTACATGTCAAAAATGAATTATAAACCATTTTCCAAATGTTTTAAAACAATCTGAGATAGTTTTCTTAGTTTCGGCTATTTGATGCATGTTTTAAACTGAAATGAAACTTTTTAATTGAACACACATGATTGGGTCATCCTGGCCACATCAGGTGTTAAATTGATGTGTGGTTGATTGATACAGGTCAAAAATTAATTATGGACATTTTTTATAAAGTTTAAAAATAATACAAGCTCATTTTATTGTTTTTGGCTATGTGATGCGTTTTAATCTAGAATGGGATTTTTACACAAAAAACACACACCTTGAGACATATCGAACACATAATGTGTTGAATTGGAGTGCAGTCAACTCATACACATCAATAATGAAATATGGATTATTTTACTAAAGTTTGAAAACAACCAGAGCTCATTTTCTTAGTTTTTAGCAAGTGACAAGAATTTAAAACTAAAATGATACTTTTATATTTGAAAACATGTACTTAGAGAATAGATAACCTAATTTTCTTACATAAATATTACATCATTTTAAAGATAATCAACATATAAGAGTTACCCAACTAGGATCTAAAGGTTTAGTGTCTTGGGAAAATTATGGACTTACATAAATTTTACGTAGTAAAACATAAACATTTATTTAATTCTTTCTTATCTAGATTCTTATTGTCCCTCATATTTTCCTTAGTATAAGTATTCACTTAAGGATATACATCAAAATAAGGGGTGAGCTAAAATTCTAGTAAGAGGATGAATAAGAGACATGAAACACGGGTGAGAATAATAATAATAATAATAATCATAATTTAAAAAAATTATCATAACCCTAATCATGATAGGAAACATTAGATAAAAGCGTGGAATTTGGAAATAAAAAAAATGAAACATCATGGATTATTGTTAAACTACCACACATAGTTATTAACAACTCTAAAAATCATGTTCCCACATATTTAACTTTATCTCATGATATTCATCACATTATCTAATGAATTGGTGCACTATATAATTCTAGGTGGTCCCATCACATCATAACATTTACATTATCATGAATTCCACATAGAATGTATATCAATATTAGACATATAAAAACCATGTATTGGAATGGATTTAATTTCATAAATCATAAATTAATAAACTTTTTAGCTTCCAAGATAAAAACGGAATGATATGCTTTATATCAATCTTTATTGAAGAAGAAACAATATCAAGAGAAGTGAAAGATGTGTTTTTTAGAAATAAAAGTTATTTTGATAAAAAACATTGCATTTGTCATAAAAGTATATTGAAAACATGTATATCCTAGAAATGAAAATTTAAGTAAAAAGAAATGATATTTAAGGAACATTAAAAGAAAAACCATACTGAAAATGGAGTGAAATAGGGAAAACCCAAATAAAGAGAGTTGGGTTCGAGAATTCGCCTTACGTTATGTATGGATTCTTTCTTCACTTTAATATCATTGATAATAAAATTAAATTCATTAATTTAAAAATAAATAACATTTTATACATGAATTGGATTCATTATAGTTTTATTAAGTTCATTCATTGTATTTTTGATGAGCTATTGTATTTAATTTCATCGTCCGGGAGTGTTTATTTTCTTGGTTTTCATGTTTGGTTTTCTTGTATATGAGTATTGAAGTTCATATAAAATGGGAATGATTCTCCATAATTGAAATTATATGTCAATAACAACCATAAAAAAATTTATTTGTATTATATTTAAATTTTTATACGGTATTAGGATGAATCAATAGATAAATATTTATTGAAAATGATTTAATTTATTTGGTGAATTTTATGACCATTTTGAGCTTTTACGATTTTATTTAACATCGTGATTATATATTGGTTCCTGAAAATTATATAAATTATAATATGTATAAAAAATATCATTTAACCACAATTATGGTTTTATAACCATCCTTGAATGTGCTATTGAAAAACGAAAACGTATCTTCCATGGTGGTGGTAAATCAACAAACCACGACTGATATTTTCATTTTTAAAATAAAAGGATTGCGGGAAGAAATTAGAAGATGACTTATTAAATTACCTTAATTAAATTAAACTATATAAATATAATGGATTCAGAATTTATCTTGGATATGTGGAGGTTAATAGAGCGTAACAAAATAAATGTAATTGAAAAGAAATTAAAAAGGAAAAGAAAGAGGGTTTTACCTGTTGAATTTCTCTTCCTTTAGAACCTCCTTATGGAAAAGGGTATAGTATTTTGATGAAACCTAGAGCTCCAAAAACTTGGGGAGGGGCTTGGGAATAGTTTTTATCAGAACATGGAAAAGGCTAAAATATTGAAAGGTGTGAGGAGAAGAGGAGGTGAGGGGTGGTATTTATAGGGGAGGAGAGGTGTGTTTTTTAATTATTTAATTCATTAATTTTTTATTTTTGCTCAAGACTATGAATAGGTTGAGCTTTATTAAAAAGTATATTAATATAATAAAGTATATTTCAATATTTTGGGCTTACATTAGCATTAAATAGTCTATAACTAAAAAAATCTTGTGTTTAGCTCATATAGTAAATTATCATATTTTACTATTCACCAAAAATTCAAGTATTTTAGAAAAATGCCAAAAAATCACCCTAACTATTTTTTGACATTTAGAATTCAAAAATAAAATCCATTTTATGAAAATGATTTTATAAATATTAGAAATTTAATTATTATTAAAATAATCATTTATATAAAAAATATCAATTTTAAAATTATAACTTTTTTTATGACACTTAGAAAATTTGCGAAAGGTCTCATAAAATTATCCTATAATAATAGGAAAAAAATGTTAATTTATGAATCTACTTTATATAAATAATTTTTATTTTAAATAATTATATTAGTTATAAAATTATAAATAAAAATTTATGTTTTTTAGAAAATACTAACACTTAGTCAATAGTTTTTAAAATATTTATTTACTTATACTCTAATATAATTATATCAAATTATCTTTTATAAGATTTCTAAATTTTTTTTACTTTCATAGATGGGGATAATATTCTGTTAAGAAAATTACTATTCTTAATGGTCATGTTACTATTCCTAAGGTCATACTATTTCATTGGTATAAGTTCCTTAATTTTTAAAAATTACTCTTATTTGAAACACTCTTTATTTATAATGACTATGTAGTATTCTCTATACGATTTTATGGGATTTATACTATATGAAATAATTATATTAAGGGAATTTCCATTGATAAAATTTTGGGTAATTATATAGAGTCACACTGACCACATCATGTGTTATATTGATGTGTAGCTGATCCCTACATGTCAAAAATAAATTATGGTTCATTTTACTAAAGTTTTAAAACAAAAAATCTCATTTTCATTGTTTTATCTATGTGGAAGACATTTTAAACTAAAATGACACATTTCTATTGAAAAGACATAATTTGAGTCATACCAACCACATTAGATGTTAGGTTTATGTTCCTACACATTAATAATAAATTATCAATCACTTTACAAAAGTTTAAAAACAATATGAGATCATTTTCTGGTTTTTTTTCTTTTTGAGACGCGTTTTAAACTAAAATTAAACTTGCATTCAAACACCCATTATGAGTTATATTGAGCACATAGTGTCTTCGATTAAAATTTATTCAATTTTTACATTTCATAAAAATATTATGGACCATTTTACTAATGTTCAAAAATAATACAAACTTTTTTTCTCAGTTTTGGATATGTGATATGCATTTTAAACTAAAATGACACTTCAATATTGAAAACACACTCTTCGATACATACCGAGCACATAATTTTTTTAAAATATGTGAAGTTAATTCCAACACATAATAAATGAATTACAGATCTCTATCCAAAATTTTTAAAATAATAAAATATCTTTTAATTGGTTTTGGTAATGTGATGAACTTTATAAACTGAAATGACACTTTTATATTGAAAACAATCACTTTGAGTCATATCGACCACATCATGTGTCAGATTGACACACGATTGATTCATACAAATCATAAATGAATTATAAATTGTTTTCATAATGTATGAAAATAATTTGAGCTCATTTTATCATTATTATATATGTGATACATGTTTTAAAATAAAATAAAACTTATATTAAAAACATTCACATTGAGTTATACTGAACAAATAATCTATTATATTGATGTTCAATCGATTCCAATATGTTACCATTGTGTTATGGATCATTTTCCTAAATTTACGAAACAATATAAGCTCATTTTCTCAGTTTTGAGCATGTTCTACATGTTTTAAACAAAAATGAAACTTTTATATTGAAATACGTACTTGGATTCATATTGACCACATCAGGTGTTATATTTATGTACAGTTGATTCATACACATCATAAATTAATTATAAATAATTTTCTTATTGTTTGAATATAATTTGAGATATTTTGATCAGTTTTGGAAATGTGATACGTGCTTTAAACTTAGTTTATAATTTTGAATTAAAAACACACACTTTGAGTCATATTAACATCATCATGTGTTAGATTTTCTGGCGGTCAATTTCTATACATAAAAATCAATTATGGAGTGTTTTACTAAACCTTGAAAAAATATGATCTCATTTTCTCAGTTTTGAACACAGGATGCACTTTTTAAAATAAAATGACACTTTTATATTTAAAACACACACTTCAAGTTATACTTACCACATTGGGTATCAGATAGACTTGTGGGTGATTACTACACATAAAAAATGAATTATGAATTATTTTCCTAAGGTTTTAAAAGAGTCTAATCTCTTTTGATTAATTTTGGCAATGTGAGACACATTTTAAATTAAAATGACACCTTCATGATTAAAAAATACACTTTGAGTCATAACGACCACATTGAGGGTTGGATTGATGTGTGATCAATTAATACACATAAAAAATAACTTTCAGATCTTTTTACTAAAGTATCTAAATAATATGATTTTTTATTGGTTTTGATCATGTGATGTGTGTTTTTAACTAATGTTTCAATTTAATAAAATAAGTTTCATATAAAAATGATATGGAAATTAACTAAAAATAGTAGATAAAATAATTATAAAATTAACTAAATATGTAGTAGGAAGTCACCTATTCATGATGCATGTATACATCCTAACACCTTGTATTCTACTCATTTGTTTCTATAAAACCGATTTACTCTATTATATTTCTCCTTGAGGAAAATATAAAAAATAATATAAAAGCATTCAGATACTAATGATTCATACCCCAAGTGTATCTCTAAGGTTACATCCTACACTAGATCACAACATAGCAGGTATTCTCTTAAATTCGATGTTGGAAAACACTAAGACACCATATTTTTTCCCACTTATCTGTAAACAAATTTATTTCTTCTTTTGAGTACATGGATTTTTGGTAATCTTGGTAGTACTGAGAAAATATATACAAACAAACGATTAAGAAATATTTTTTAATGAAATTGTAATTACTTCCATAAATTACCTATTTGGTGATGCTAAACTTTTGGTGATATATGTTATTTTTCATAATTTTGAATATATAATATACATAAGTATTGTTGTTATCTTACTTCAAACACTGTAGAAACATTAATTGAAATAAGTAAATAGTTTTGAAATATGTTTTGATAGTTAAATATTTCTATATATACCTTAATATTTTCCCATTTGAACCAATCTGTAGGCTTGTTATTTTTAGTCACCAACCTTATACCAAGATTCAACCTATATTTACTGACCACTCTATAAAAATATCTTCTTTTAAAAACAAAAAATGATACATATAATTTGAATTTTATCTATAAAATGTGGATTTGAGTGCATAAAAAAATCAAAATACACATCATGTATGGTAATATTGATGGATATCCATGTATTGGATCAAAATAAATAAATATTTGGGGTATCTAGACTGATTGTGATTAGTATCACGTTCTTCCTAAAAAAGTAATGAAAAAGATTACAAAAAATATTTTGTATGATTAGATTTGAGATTTTAACCCCAACGTTATAGACATCAAAATGTGTATGATTTATGCTATTTTCTTCTCAAATGCCTCATTTATCTCATGTTTTTTATCAAGTTTTTTCAACTCCAATGAAATTTCATCCATGTAAATAAAATAGGGATTAATGAATCCAAACCGTGATTCACAGGCTTTCCCATTATATATTAATAATATAATTTCCTATAAAAAATGAATAGTTTTTATATTTAATGAAAATATTAGATCATTTTTTTGGATAGATATATTATGACAGTGTACATTATTTATGTATTCACATCTGAGACTCCCAACCATTCAAACTTGATAATCTCATTTATACTCTCATGACCAACCACTTATGTAATGATATTTCCAAACATTTATTCTTAATGTATAATATAGGACACGTATCCATCTTTGAATGTGGTGTCTATATGAAATTTTAATGATAATATAATTTTTAGTGGAACTGGTGGGGATAAGGTACTCATAAAGGTATTTCTATTTTATTAGTCAATTCAATAGATTTTCTTGATCCGACCTTCCATTTCACCATCATTTTATCTTTCTATAATACCATACCTCACTTTAGAGTTTTTTCATTAGACGTTAAAATTTTTTCATATGAATTTTTAAGGACATACACAATGTATATTTATAAGATTATACTTCCATGGTACAAAAGTTAAAATATAATCATTGAACACTTTAATATCTTAATCATCAAGTGGAACAGATAACTCATCACTTGGATCTTGAGTTACTTCAATCACTAATCTCATGTGAATTTATGATAGTTATTTGTTGTGTAGTATATCTCTAGGGATATTATACATCGTACCCCTCACTATAAGGGAGTGCATGGGTGTTGATAAATATAAATAACATACAACATTACATCATAGAATTTAAGTAATATAAAGTTATCCAAAGTTTTTTTTTCACATTTCAAAGAAAGAGTAATGAAAAAATTGATTACCTCAAGTAAGGTATACAGTGATAGTTTCAGGTGCTATCGAAGCATGCAGTGGTGAGTGATATATTAAAGTTTATTTAATAATAATTTCTTGAAACAATGAGCTAGGATCTTTCACTTGAAATTTATATTTAATTTATTTAATATATGAATAAAGAAATACATGTTTATAGGAATATTCATTTTTTAGGATTACTGATCATATGAAAAGTCCCTTTGAGATTACCTTAATTTCACTATGAGAATCCAAGGAGAATCCCTCTAGAGGTGATCCAAACGCGCTCCAATGATCTCCAAGAAACACCAATTGATATTTTGGTGCTAGCGTAGAGAATTAAATTTCTTTCATTGTCAGTTCTTAACATCCCATTCTTCAATATTTCTATGTTATGTCATGTATTTCTCAATCTTGAGAGGGAGATAGAACGATGAGTCAAGAGATATTTTTGTCTGCGTAACAATTCTCTATTCTCAATTTTTGGATGCAATACACAATACACATAACTGTCAATTTATAGATTTATGATTTGGGTTAAAATATTATTTAACTACTTGTAGGCCATTAAATAACTTGTAAAATCATTAATAATCTACATGCCACTTAATAATAATATTAATATTTTATGGGTTTCTAACTTTTACAAATTGATAAATAATATTAACCAGATTGAAAATAATTATTTTATCACCAGACATGGTCTTGGTCAATTTGAACGGCTTAGTATTTATTGAGTACACGAATAAATATTTTATTCATAAATTAATATTTAATTCACTATTTAATGAATAAATATTTATTAATTATTAAATAAAATAACCTAATATATTTTTATTCACATGAATATGAATAAATATTAACTTAATTTATGGAATCAATATAAATTGAATAAAATTATTCATTGGTCTTGAAAATAATATTTATTCCACTAATTAAATTCAAATATAATTTCATCGATATCAATAGAAACACTTAGTGTCTGACCCTCTAGGATTCATTATCATTGTCATAAAGAGGGGTTACCTAATATTCAAGATTACTATATAGTAGTGAGTCATGGAGCCCAATATAAAGAACTTAATGTCACAAATAATACAAGACATGACTGCTCATTATGTAATATACTTATTTTTTATAATATCTCATCAAATAGGTTTCATGACAATGTCATAAAACTATTTTCTCGATGCATATTTCCTTAGAAATCTAAAATAATCATGTCGTTACACCATGGAAATGTAATTTTAGTGATGGTTATATTCCAATAAATGGTTTGAGATATCAAATCTGATAAATATGGAAGGGATAAATCTTTCCCTCACTTAGCCATTAATGGAATATTAATTGTGATTCACCCAACATAACATATATCCCACGAACATATGACATGATAGTTTTTGTTAGTAATTCTAAGTGTGTGCGTTTGGACATGAATAAATAATAATATTAAATCCTAAGGATCATTACACATGCTCACAAATAAGAATATTTTATGACACTAAAACATAAGGAATCCCTATAGGCAGGTCTGTTCTTATAATATCTCATCTTGGAGATTATGAGGTAGAAACTTCATGAGAAGAAACCTCATATTATTACGAGTACTCACACATGACAGTGTAAATACTAAATGTCCCTTCATATTATATTATCCAACCATAGAACTATATTGATAATATTTTCATATAACTTAATATTTTTCATCGTAGCAGGAAACAATTATGACCTTATAAATGCGACAAATACTCTAATACATTATTACATTAAAGGAATGGAGAAAAATGAACAATATTTCTTAATATGCTTAATTAATATCAAATACCTAGAATATACATATAATCAAATTACAAACAATTTCTCCAAAAACAAAAACTCTAACAAAATACCACTTGGAATAGAGTCATATTCCTACGACATTCAGTCCACTAGACACCATAAGTTAATCTTGTTTCTACTGAGTTAAGTTTTTAGTCAAGCGGCCTGTCACATTTCCTTCTATAGAAATACTTCTCACTACAACATCACCTCCCTAATAAATATCCCTTGAGAGATAATACTTCCAAATTATGTGCTTCATCCACTAATGTGTTCTTTTCTCTTTTTTGAGAACCACCACTGTAGTATTATCACAATAGAGTGTGATAGGATCTTTACTAATAGGTACCACATCATGGACTTTTATGGGGGTTCACATCCATATTTCTTTTTTAGTTAACATAGATGATATAATATACTCAGAATCAAATTCATAATTTTCTTCCATTACATATATTGAGCTCTTTGAGTTCAGAAATCCTCCATTCAATGTAAATATATATCTTGTTTGGGACTTCATGTCATCTTGATTAGTTTGGGAAACTAGTGTCTACATATCCTCTGATAAAAAATTACTCATATCCTCCATAAACTAGGAACATATCCTTATTACTCCACAGATACTTAAAGATATTCTCAACTTCCATCCAATTATGATCACCTGGATCATCTTGATATATTCCTACCAAAAAAATCGTAGGAAACATCTATATAGTAAATATCATATCACACATGACTCATCTAATCATTTATGCATATGGAATCTTTTCCATTCTGTTTCTTACCTCATGTGTCTGAGGACACATTTTCTTAGAAATAAGAATGATTTATGACGCTGGAAACCATCCCCTCTTGGATTTCTCTATATTGAATCTTTTTAGTATCTTGGAAATGTATGTACTTTAACTTATGTTGACTGAGCTCTTGGATATATCATAATAGATCTTTAACCCAAGAATATACGGTGCCTCAACCATGTCCTTAACAACGAATTATTTTTTCAACCACACGTTAAGAAATTGTAAGAATGTTATTTTTTTACTTATGAGTAATATTCCATCAATATATATTATTAAGAAGACAACTACAATTCCACTTAACGATTTATAGATAGAGGAATAAAATAAAATATTTATAAAAACAAATTATGTTATGGAATCATCAAAATTAATATTCTGTGACATGGATTCTTACTTTAATCCATAAATGGTTCTTTCCAATTTACATACCTTTTTGGAAACCTTTGGAGTCACAAACATTCAAGTTGTATCATATTGTCATCTTCTGGAAGGTTACCATTAACTAAGGCTATTTTGAAATCCATTTTCCAAATATCATAATCAAAGAACGCTATAATGAAAAATTTAATTATGATGGATTTCATCATTGAAATTGGTGAAAAGGTTTCTTTGTAGTCAATTCCTTGACATTTTTTAAACACTTTAGAAACCAGTCACACCTTATATGTACAAACTTGTCCTTCCATGTTCAATGTCTTCTTGATAACCCATTTTCAACCAATATGATTCACATATACTAGATAGAATACTAAAAATCCCAAATTGGTTATGGTACATGGAATCCATTTTAGAATTCATGGATTTTGGTCTCTGGGTAATATATGTTCCCCTTACTACTTTCTTATAGGTTAGAGGATCATTATTATAAACCAAAAATTAGTCACCATCTTTAGTGACTATTAAAACCTATCATTTTAGTTCTGTAACCTCTCTTATACTCTGAAAATTTACTTTTGTATCTAAAACAACATCTTCTTCCACAAGGATTTGTGGAATCTATTTTTATACCAACTTTTGTGTGCCTTGAGCCTTGACTTCATTAAATTTTATCTCAGTATTTCTTTCTCTTTTAGAGATGTGATCCCTATTAAGGAATATGGAGTGTCTCACTACTATAAACTTTTTAGCTAATGGGTTGTATAGTTAATATCCCCTTATTTCCTTGTAGTATCCTATAAAGGTACAGTTTGTTACTTGGGGTGAAATTTTGTTACCCAAAGTGGTATTACAAAACAATTTGCTTCCCCAAACATGTCAATTAGATATGATGGTTTTCTCTCCCTAAAAAATTCATACAGAATACCATTTATCTATTTATTTGGAACTTGGTTTAGTATATGTACTATTGTTTGTAATTAATTTCCACAAAAAGATAATGTAAGAATTTGAAAACTCATCATTGATCTCACCATATCCAATAAGGCATGGTTCCTCATTTAAATTACACCATTCCACTAAGGTGTGTAAGAGGAGTGAGTTAGGATTGGATCCAAAGCTCCCATCAGTAATCAATGAAGTGTTGATTAAGATATTCTATACCACATTCTGAGTGGAGTTTCTTAATCTTATTTCCAATATGTTTCTATACTTAATTTATTTATGCATTGAATTTATCAATCAAATCTGAATTTTACCTCATTAAGTATACATATATATCTAATAAAATAATCTATAAATATTTTGAAGTATGAGTACCCTACACTTGGTTCAACATGAAATGGTCCACACATATCCATACAAACTAATTCAAGAAGATGTTTAATACTTTCACCTTTCCCAAAAAATTATAATTTATTCATTTTTCTTAGTCATAATTCATGAAAAACACCATGTGATTTTAGTTTAAAAAAAATCTCAACATCTAACTTGATGTAATATAGTCAAGTGATTTCCAATTACATAATCTATTTGGTGATTATAAAGTGGGGGTGGTATGAATCATGTGAAGTAACTTCCTTGTTGATTACCATTAATTAGTTCATGTAATCCAACACATATATATACCATTATATAAATGTGCCCTACCATAACAACTTCTTCCTTTATAAATGAAGAAACATTTATTCCAAATTTGAAAATAAATCCATCAGTATCATGTCTGGATTCAAAAATAATGTTTTCGATAATAGATGGAACATAATAACAACCTTTCAAAACCAAGATCATTATGGTTGAAAATGTGAGGTGGTAGTACTCAATAGCTACAACAACAAGTTTAGATCTATTGGCTACTCGTAGATCTACCTCCCTTTGGTTAATATTTTTGAATCTACTTGATTTATATATTTGAATAAATATGCGAGCACCAAAATTAATGTCAAATACCCAATTATTAGAAATAAATAAATTTCATTGGATAAAAACATAGTTTTTATTCTAATGTACCTTCTTGCCACATAAGAAACAGACAGAATCCGACTCCCATGCTTTCCCCTTGATCTTTCTCTTATTGGAAGGGTGTGAAGAAGCTTTGGTCTTAAAAGATCTTTACTTACTCTTTTATTTTGTTCACCATAAGGATAGAAGGTTTTTAACACTTCATATCCTTATATACTTGGTGATGAAGAGTACGAAGATATAGCATAGAATTCTCAATGTTGTTTATATTAAAATTAACAAAACAAGTTGGGGAAACTCTGAGGGAGTGGCTCCAGAATGATATTAGTGCCCATTTCTTTAGATAGTTTAAACCCTAGAATCTATATGAAATTAATATATCTAATTATCCTAGATACATGATACCCAACTAGGTAACCTTTTACAAGATTTATCTAAATGAGTTCCTTGGAAATATCAACCCAATACTATCTAGATCTCTCTTGGTAAATACCATAGAAATGCTCAAGCATGCTATATACATCTATATTTTCATGAGACTTCATGAGTTCAATATACATTTATTAAAGAATAAAACATTGAAAATCGATCATGAAATTCATATGTTTTTTCCTAGACTGGGAACTCTTCATAACTCACCTCGTTAGTAGGTGCATTAGGAAATAAATATTCTAATACATAAGATTTTTTATCATGGCTTAGATGACCCTAAAGGTTTCTATACCACTGCTGAAAGTTACTGCTTGTTATAAGGTTGAATTTATCCAATATTGATCATAGAGATAATGTGGATGACAGGATTTCCATTTTATTCTATATTTAAAAGAGAATATTTCTATTACTTTTCTTGATTACAAATTGGGTGAGATATAATAAATTAATTGATTTTATTAAATCTCACACTATTTTATCATGGTGTAATTGCCATCACTATTGAACTAAGAATTAATAATTTCTATGAAATTCTAGTGAAAGAATCCATATTTTTTTAACATAACCCCAATAATGGTTGGTCAAGCTACTTCAAGGTATTAAGGTAGGCAGGTCTTTGCCAATTGTGGGCTTATAACTCCTTGATATGTTGAGTCGACTCCCCTATTCTAAAATCCTTACTTGTATTTCCACAAAACTTACTTCAAATTTACACCAAGCCAAGCGTGGTCTACTCCTGATGATGTAAAATGGTTAATTCATCTGAAAAAATTCATAAGAACTCCCTATATAAAAGGAATTTTCCCAAAAAAGTTTGGTGAAACACTTATTTTCACTAGGTTTCATTCCAAATCTAGCAATGGAAGGTCAAGTCTAACTTAATATTTAATGGATGGATTTTATTTTTATGCATAAATTTGATCTTGTTTAATCCTTTACATGTGATGTTAATATTAAGTGGATTTTGTTAGTATTTAAAAGTGATTTAAATATTTTATCACTTTTAGTTATTCTAATAAATTACCCTTTATTAACATTTTATTAAATTTTCAAATCTGTTAACATTCTAGTGTTATAAATTAATAAATAAATTTTGATAATATTTCTAAAATATATTTTAAATATTACTTAATTTAAAATTTATAATGCAACTAATATTATTATATTATGTTTTTACTAAAGTATAATTTTTTTAGTAAAAAAATTCTTTATGTAGAGGCTTCTTAGGTTGAATATTCTACATCTTTTAGTGGGACTGTAGGTTAACCCCCATGTGAGGTCCATCCCAAAGGCCCATGTAGTGGACGTGGTTTTCATTTTATATAGTGTAGGCCTAAGGAACGTAGGGACCATATATAAGGCCCTAAGAGAACACCCAGAATGCACATAGGTCAGGATGGCTCATCCTAGTGTGTGTGAGTTGTGGTTTCATTCAAGATCAAAGTGTAGTGCATCTTGGTTCTTATACCGCTCAGCTACCTTTACCCCATTTCTATGCAGGAAATTATTTTAATTATACCAATCATATATTTATCTCCCGTATAGAACTAGAGATTTATCTCCACCACCATATCTTTTAATTTCATCCATCTAAACTCATTATTTTATCCCATGATGCATTTTTGAAATCTCAAGCATCTCATTATTGGGTTTTCATTCATCTTCCTCGACTGTCTTCCCTAGAATTCTACATCCTGTTTTATTTTTCCTATACTCATTGACATATTTCATTTTTTTGTCATTCTAAACCTATTTTTAGTGATTTGATTTTTCTTATTATATTTTTTTGGTCTAACTTTAGTTTCAAAAAATTATTACTATTTATTTTTTATAGATTTTTAAACTCTAAACCTTCATCTTCTTCCCTGTTCTATTCTCTGGTTCTAAGGTCAAAAGTCTTCCCTTTTGGTTTCACATGGAGTCACCATCGGAAGAACCAAATGATGGATGTTGAGTCACCATTGGAAAATAACCAACGGTAGGTTATTTTACCCACTATTGGAACCTAAGGGGGGGTCAGTGACCCACCAATAGACATTATTGGTGGGTCATTTTACTACCATTGGAGCACCAAAGTGGGTGATTTACCCACCATTGGACATCAATTGTGGGTTATTTTTACCAATGACATGGTTTTTCTTTCAGCTTTTTCTTTGCAAACAGAAGCTATTCTTCTTGTTACTTCATTTAGTTGATGCTATAATAATTAATTTTTATTTTATATTTCTTTATATCTGTATTATATATTATTAAATTAATTTTTTTGTTCATCTGTTTTGTATAGATTATTTGCAATAGTTTATTCATGATCCAAAAGGATCTCTCCTTTCTTAAATTGAATAACAATATTTTTTTATTTCTTTCTATAGTTGTTTTGAATTTTTTTCCTATTATTTATTTTTTTAATGTGTATACATTAGTTGTTAATTCTTATTCAGTATTTTTTCTTTTAGTATTTTATACAACTTTGAGATTTAATAATTTTTGATTTATTTCTCTCCTAGTTTATTTCTAATGTTTGGAAATGATTTCAATGAGCCACAATTGAACACGTCCAATAATAGGTCATGAGACACCATTGACATCATAAAATGGTGGTCATGATTCACCATTGGATTTAAAATGGTGATAATGTTTTTATTGCTTCATAAGAATCCTTTAATATCTTACATTCTTTGAATGTTTTTAATTTTTTCTAACTAATATTTTTTTCTTAAAGTTGCAATGGTAGGTCATGCTCTATTATTCCACCATGGGAACCCAGTGATGGGTCATGAGTCACCACTCTATATTCCAATAGCAGGTCAATAACCCACAGTTAGTTGAAAGATAATTTCTCTACCATTTTATTTCTTATATAATATTTTTTTTATTCAAATAGACTATTTTGATCATAGTAATATTTTCTATGTTGAAATATTTTTTAAAGATTATTGTAGCATTATTTTATGATCTTCTATACGTGTATATTAAATTTCATACAATTTACTATTTTACTACATCTTTTGTAGTTTGTATAATCTAAATTATTATATAGTTATTTAATTTTTTTTCTAATTATAAATTCAATAAATTTGTTTTAATTAATGTATTAATAATTTTATTTTAATATTTCATAAAGAAATGTAATTTCCAATAATATTTTTATATTAATCTAGTGAGTCTTTAACAAAATACGAGTAACTATCCTTTTATTATATTGTTTTTGATTAACATGTTTCATAAATATATTATTCACAGACACTCCTTTTTAGATAACAATTTTAATGATTTGAGAGATTTCTATAAGGAATAAAACATAAAGTTGTGTAGATAAATTATTTATGATCACTTGTATTACACCTTCAACATTATACCACTCTTAAAATTGTTGATGATCTTATTCAACTTATACATTCTTATTGTGATTAATAAAGGAATCCATCTTAGATATTTTTCCTTCAAGTGATCAAAAATCATTCATATTAGAATTCATTGGAATTCTGATCATCTACTTTATTTCATGTATTTGTTTTATTTGTGTAATCTCATTTCATTCTATTTGCAGTTTCTCATGTCTGGTTTATGATTTTCCATCAAAATTATGTCTTTATTATTCTCTGTCTATTATAAATCCTATAAGGATGTCAAAGTAGTGACTCCAAATTAAAATTCAGGAAATCCAAATAGGTTGGTCTCTTGTATAAAAGACTAGGTTGTGCCTCTAGATAGTTTAAAAGGTAGGATCTGTAAACTAGGTTCTCACACATTTAAAAGTGAGGTTATATGTGGGTACCGGTCTCAACAATAATTATAGGATATTGAAGAGTGGACTAGGATCATTATGATTCAAACCAATATAAATCTTATGTTCTTATTTTTCACTGCATCATAACTCAAGAACAATACACTAAGTGTTGTTTTATTTTTTATAATCTCTGATTGTATTTTTATTTAAATTTATAAATAGTCTAATCAACCCATATAGTCGTATTTTACATCAATACTGATCCAAAATTGGAATCATAATGTTGGTCTCTAATAGGTTAGTCTTTTTGCTTCTAAATTTTAACTATGTGCTATCCTGTAACCTAGATTTAACACTCTAAAAAACAAAAGAGAATATTTATTTTATATTGGTAGTTATAAAGGACAATGATGGAAAAATACCATAGAAACCCCCATTATTTTATGGGAGTGACTATGGATACTAGAAAGATAGAATGGAATCCTACTTGTAACTACTGAGTGTTAATCAATATTCCATCATGAAAAAGCCTTATGAGTTACCTATATTGGATCCAAAGGCTATAGTTGGTGATTACATGGTAAAATATATTTTGAATTACAATGTTAAGAAAATATTATATAGTTATATAATTAGAAGTGTCTATAGCCATGTTTCAGCTTATAATAAGAACCATGAAATATATATAATAATGTAATTGACTCATTATAAAAATGATAATATAAAGAAACCCAAGCTTAGAATACATTGAGAATAATATTTGGACATCATGATTGGACATGAAGAATATTTATATCATATGTTCCATCGATTCACCATCATCACTAATAATACGAGTGCTCTTGGATAACTCTTAAAAAACATTATTCAAGAGGAAAGAGTACTGATAGATATTCCAAATATATGGAATGAAATGATGGTTTCCATTTATTAGAGTGAGAATTTAAAGGATAACACTTTAGATGAACTCATAGGCTCTCTACTGAAGTTTGAATTAGAGTTGAAGAATATTATTAATGAGGAGTCTACAAAAAAGAGGTATTTAATTTAAATAAAATGTTATTGATTTCTCTAATGGATTTGAATATTAGTGTTAGTAAAGTGACAAGGAGATGGACCACTTCAATAAGAAGTTTTACAAGTTTATGAGAAATAAAGGTGAGAATAAACAATTAAAAAGGAAGTCTATAAATGACTATAGGAAAGGTAATGCTAATACTAATAATGATTTTTTAGAATAAACTTGTTATGAGTTCAGGAAGAAATGTCACATAAAGACCAAATTCTCTAAACTCAAACATCTAAAAAAACATACATAAAAGAATAAAATAAGAAAGAATATTTTTTGGAGGCTAGGACTGTTCAGACAGTTCTGACTCAAGTGAGGATACTGGAAGTGAAAATGATATAAGGAATCTTTACTGATGGGTATTATATGTGAGGTAAATGATTCTCTCATTACTCATTTAATAACTCTTGTAAATTTTTACCATAATGTTTTATTTATAGATGAAACTAACTCATGTTATGAATTTAATTCTGAAAATTATAAAGTTATGAATTTTTTCTGGAAAAGAAATAATTAAATAATGATGGATTGGGAATTATTGAAAATTATACTAAATTGAAAATTAGGAATAAAATCATAATCAAATAAAATGGGAAATTTTAAATTGAATTTGAAAATATGGAAATTTTTATTTCCCGGGATGATAAATCTAATGGGGATTTTAATTCTAAACTTCTAATATTAAAGGATGAAAATGAAACTATTAAAAACATTATGGTGGTCAATGGAAAAGTTCATTATAGGATATTTAATTTAGTTGTTTATGATTTAAATAAATCATAAAATTAATTTAATAAGTTAAAATAATAAAATAAAAAATTAATAAAAATATCTTTTGGAACTAAATAAAAAGTATTTATAGATTTAGAAACAGTTCAAAAGGAAAATATGGATTTTAAATCTAATTTTATCAATCTCAAAAAGGAATTATATAATTCTGTAGAATGAAAATAAAAAAATGATAAGATGATATATTTAATAATACTAAAAACCAATAATTAGAGTTTTTTATAAAGTAGTACAACTTCAAGTTTAAATAAAACTAACATTTTCCAAAGCTCAAAAAGAATCATTCCCTATGTAACCTATTTCTAATGCCTAATGAAAGGGAACTATTCCAATGACTTTTCACTTATATTTAAAAAAACTTTTGGGAATACAAGAAAATTACTTACTAATGTTTTACATTCAAATCCACCAACTAATAAATTCTATAAATATATTTGGCTACCTAAATTTTCTGCTACTGATCCGGTTGGACCCAAGTTGAATTGGGTACCAAAAAATGTGATTAATTTTTTAATTTTTGGAAATATATCTTAGAAGTGTCAATGAATCTTGGTTTTTAGATAGTTTCTACTCTAGGAATATGATTGGTGGCATTTAATTTTTTTTTTCATTTAACTCATTTGATGGTATCCTTGTTAGATTTGGAGACAAATCTAAAGTCCAGATTTAAGGAATATGTGATTTTTGTTTTTCTAAAATTTTAATTATTTCAAAAGTATGATATATAACTGGTTTAAAACATAATTTCATAATTATTTAAATTTTATGAGATTATGGATTAAATATTATATTTTAAAATTATAATTTTTTTATTATGAAAGATAATTTAGTATTATTTTCTACAAATATAAAAATATTTTATATTTTGTTTATTTTTATGATTTAACCAAACAAAATATTTAAGTGTTGAATGATATAGAATTTGATAAAATTTTATGGCATATGAGGCTTTAAAATGAAAATTCAAGATTTTTTCATAGACATTCAAAGCACGAACAGGTTTTTCAATTGCCCAAGTTGTATACAATTGAGTATTTCAAGTGTGAGTCTTATTTAAAATGAAAAAAAAATATTTA
Organism: Viscum album; assembly: GCA_963277665.1. Taxonomy (NCBI): domain Eukaryota; kingdom Viridiplantae; phylum Streptophyta; class Magnoliopsida; order Santalales; family Viscaceae; genus Viscum; species Viscum album. The sequence continues at coordinate 507,043,130 of OY728142.1, read as the reverse complement.
AATCAATTAATGATGATAGAATAAATAGATGTTTAGAATTACCACATCATGACATATTAGGACCAATAAAATCTAATACTTTTTTGGTTTAATATATGTTTTTGTTATTTCATATGCTTTCAGTAGATTCTTAGAGATTTATTTCTTATCATATAAAAATTAAACATTATCCAATTTTTTTTCTTTTTGTATGATTATTCAAAATTAAAAATATAAATCAATTGTATCTATCAGTATTGATAGAGGTGATGAATTTGATAATTTAGAGTTCAATAAATTTTTCGAATCATATGGATATAAACACTTTTTCTAATCCCCTAGGACACCACAACAAAATGAAGTGGTCAAAATAAAGAATAGGTAAATTCTAGAAATGTCTATGTCTATGGTAATGGAATATAGTGTACCTAAATATTTTTGGCTAGAAGGTGTGAAAACAACTTTAAATGTTTTAAATATAGTCTCATTTAGGCATTTCCTAAATAAAACCCCTTAGGAACTTTTCAAAGGATATAATCCTAAAGTTGGTTCTTTCAGGTCTTTGGATGTAAAGTGATTATATTAAAAACAAAATATAATTTAGGAAAATTTGGCTCTAAATAAGATGAACGTATCTTCATAGGATATTCTAATTAATGTAAATATTATATAGAATTCAATATAAAAACATTAGTTGTTGAAAAATATGTGCATGTTTAGTTTAATGAAAAAAATTATAATAAGTATGATTTCGAATATTTAAAACAAAATGATAAATTTAGAGAATCTAAAATTGTTGAAGATAATGGACAAGATAATGATAATTAATCACTTTATGGGGATAATAATATTTTTGATGCTTTTACGCTGGGATGCGAGCATGCATCCGTCACGCGGGGGGAGGATGTGCAGCTTGTTGCCCCGCATTCTTGCTTTCCAAAGGCAGGCGACATCCATTCCTTATTCAGGGATGTTTGCTCCCTGATCCAAACCAGGATGATGGGATGTCAGTTATTCCTTCTGTGGATTCCTCCTCGGAGCTCGTCACCTAGTCTGGGTCTCCCTGATAGATTTAAGACGGGTTCGTGAAGCTCGTTCCTAATGCTATATCTTCATGGACGCCAGTTAATTATGTTGCTTCCGTCGAGATTCTCCAAGGGGTCTGGTCGGGGAAGAAACCTTCGGTGAGGAGAATGATCATGCTGGGGTGTCGTCGGCGTGCCTCGACGCTGGGGGATTGGCATGTCTAGCTTCTGTCCCTTATTATAGGGATTCTCGAGGGGGTGGAAGCCCGAGGCATCCCACATAGACACATGGAATTGTGTACCATCTGAGGTTTTCCTCAGCTTCCCATGTTTAACACAGGTTATGCCGCGAGTTTAACGTCTTGAGGAGATGGATCAGACTGATCAAAACACTGAGAGTGGACCATATTGAGGGACCCCCTAGGGGGAACACCGATATTGGGGATAGCATTTTGGCGGCTTCCTGGATACTATGGAGTGGAATGGGGGGAATTATCCCACCAGGATGTGGTCGCCCGGGTTAGGATCAAGATGGGTGATGGAGTGACGGGCTTGAACCTCATGGAGGCTTCCTACGTATCCCCATGGCTGGGAATCAAAGTCCACGTAGTTCAGTGATACGGTGGGATTAGAGCCTGGAGGAAGTAAGATCTCTGGGCTAGGGCATGATCTTCCTGAGGCAAGTGGGCTCGAGGGAGAGGTCAGGATGAGATGTGGGTGTGAATTATAGGGCTTACGCTCTGAGGCGACCACTAACAGTGGTTGAAAACCAACGCGGAGGGGTCAGAACAACTGGGTGATGGGCTTGAAGCTCATGGAGGCTTCCTACGTACCATGCGTTAGCACGGATCAAAGTCCACGTAGTTTGGGGCATAAAGTTTAATGTCATTCGGGACGAGATACAATTTTACGTCATGCGGGATGAGATACAGTTTAATGTCATGAGTTATGAGATACAATTTAACGTCATGTGGGATGAGAAATCTGGGGATTACACTCTGAGGCATCCCAAAGTGTTGGTGAACTCACGTGAAGAAGTCAGAACGACTGGGTGGTGGGATTGAACCTCGTGGAGGCTTCCTACGTACCTCGCGTTAGCAGAGATACAATTCCACGTAGTTCGCTGGGATGGGGCTTACACTCTGAGGTGGCCCATAAGAGGATGGCATGGTCAATGCTCGCTCTAATCCCATGTGAGTCTTGCTCGATGTGAGAAACAAGAGGCGTCAGGGACCAGACAATCACGTCGCAAAGGGTGTGTCCGTGAGAAGTGGAAAGGGGCTTACACATTGAGCGGGCCAAAGAGGAAACAAGGGCTTACGCGTGGTTAACATCCCTTAGTACCGGGGCTTAATCCAGGATGGAGGCGCGTGGTGTTACAAAGCATAGTGGGAAAGGGACTCCACTAGCCTTGGAAGTGGGGAAGTACGAAGGTGCATGGGTGCAACCTTCCGCAACAGAGGCTAGGGGCTTATGCTTTGAGGTAGCCCTTTCCCCGTGAAAAAATTCCACTCCCAGAAGGAGGATATCATTCCATGTGAGGAATAATCTATTCCCATGGAGACGGGAGGCATAAATAATGTCTGAGCTGGGGGGACCCTGCGTGCGAGGCACGGGGTCAGACCACAGTTTAATGTCATGTGTTAAGGATGAGGTGCTTGGCAGTTTAACGTCATGTAGCTCGGATTAGGTGGGTTCACTCCACACCCCTAGGGCTTACATTCCCAACACCCTCTACCCCTTGTGGGAGGGAAGGCATCGACAAGGCCATAGTGAAGGGGGGCCGCAGGGCGAACCATCGAGGGGTCCACGTTAGCGTGTCTATGCGAAAAAGAAATAGCCGTTAGCATGCCTATGCGAAGAAGCATAAGGCAAAGAAACACAATGGGAAACGCCACCCAAGGGACCTTGAGATTACTTCGTACAAGCCTATAAGGCCATATGGGAAAACAACGCATGGTGTGCATGCTCGGCATGGAATACATCGGGCGCTGACGTAGAGAGGCAACCATGGGGCATCAAGGTGAGGGGTCCTGGGTTTTGTGCACAAAGAGAAGGTTTGCTCGCAAAACACCGAGATGGCACACAATTGGTTCAGAGGGTTGCATGTGGATAGGGTATTGCGCGCAAAGGGCCTGGATTGCACGCAGGGGTCACGAGCCGATCCCTAAGGAATGGAAAAACCTAACAGAGGGATTGCACGCAATTTGGAAGGGATTGTGCACAATCGGAGGGGATTGCGCACAAGGGGCAAGGATTACGCGCAAAGGACGAACCCAGTGGAGTTGGAAAATTCACTTAAGGTAGTGGGGTTGTGCGCAAAGGTGAACCCCGAGGCAAGGTTGCATGAAAAGGGGAATTACCTGGAAGTCATCTTGCACGCACGGGAGTCCGAGTTGCGCACACAGGAGCTCGTCCGAATTCCTCAACCTCGAAATGGTTGGGGTCGCCTTCTATTTATAGGCATTCACCGGCGCGAAATCCAGGAGGCATGAGAAATCCTCTGTGCTAGGACCAGTCGGCACGCAAAGCCTCACCGCGTGGAACCGGGCGCGCAAATTTGTGTGCCAAGCTGGTTCTTTTTCACGAAACCCGGAAACCCTTCACGCGAACGACATTTTTTCGTGTAAGTCCTCCTTAATTTCGCACACCACTCCCGGGTCCTCCGGACCGGGGCTCTGAGTCTGAATATGACTTCACTTCGTCAATTCAAAACTTCCTCCAGGAGTTACGGACCTTTTTCGGTGTCTACAAATACCCCCCTTGGAATTGGATCGGCGAGAGGTCACAACAGTCGGATTCCGAGGGAAACTCCGAAATTCTGGAGTGGTGTGTCTCCTGGGAACTTTGCGCACAAAACTCCAATGGGTCACGCAAAACGATGGGTCAGCGCGGAATTCGCTTTCTACGCGGCGCGGAACCGTGACCTCGCCTATAAAAAGCGGCACTGGGTCCCATGTTCCGTACTCAATATTTTCTGCGCGATAGGAATACCGCTCTCGTGCGTGGAATTTCTTTTGTGGATGCGCATAAAAATGCTTTGGCAGCGCTTAAGTCCTTCTGAATTTCAGCCGCATTTGCATGCCTACTCGGGATATTCCGCACTGCAACTTCAGATTTCGTGCAACTCTCTCCAATTCCGTGCACTCCATCCTGATATCGCACAACTCTTGAAATATTCGAGATGGCTGCAAACTAAGTTGATGAGGGGGGAGGTGCCGCTCATAGAGCCGAAATGGCGGCGAATGAAGAGGTTTATGGCGCCAAGGTGATTGTTTCCAACAAACTAACCTTGTTCAACCAGCTGACCCCCGCCCAAAAGGAATATCCCTTATCCAACAACCTCACACTCTAGAACATTTGCATCCTGGAGGAGGTTCCCCTGCTGGGCTTTGAGGTGGACACACCGCGGTCATGGGTGACTCGGGATGATGATCTTCCTCGCTACAACATCACCAACAATGGTCATCCTGCCAGGGAAACCAGGCATATGGACGTACATATCCTGAACCCGAGGACCAAGACCATTACCGAGGATGAGCCTACCACAGAGAATTCTACGGCCCGCAATGCAAGAACGTTCTGTCAGAGCATCACGGACGACACTAAGGGCTGGATAAAAGATTGGGACTTGCGGTCCAGGGGAAACATTACCAGTGAGTGGGCCTCGACGTTCTGGGTTCGCCATACCTGTGACCAGTTTGGGGCCGATCTACAACATATTGTCCTATTTGAGGCGGTATGGACATCACAGTTCCACTTCCACCGTCAATCTGAGCTCGGGCCGGATCTATTTACCTGGTGGTCCCCTGATACCAACACATTCCACCTTCACCATGGGGGATTTGGAATCAGCCTCTGGGATGTTCACTACATCGGAGGTATCCCACTGGAGGGCAACCAATATGACGAGTTCGTTCCTCCAAAGGACACCTGGGAAGACACGTCACGGACCCCCATGCTGATGTGGCACCTGCTGGAGATGGGCAAAGAGAGGCTGGGGGTCAAGGACTTCCTGAAGGACATTTCCTACAAGGGCTGGTTCAGCCAGTTCCTAGAGAAGGACCCGACAATCAAGATGTCGGGACGGGGAAAATGGTGCCCAACTGCAGCTCAGAGGAACAAGGATGGGTTGTATTGGAGTACCCTGGAGGCGGGGCAATACCAATTGTCGGGCTACCACATCATTGAGGACCGGGACCCGAATGTCTGGTACACCGGGTTTCTTGCCGCCTTCCTGATTGGGTGGATCCTGCCGATGCGGGATGCGAGGATGGGCATCCGTCCAGTAACATTGGTGATGGTGGGCACCATGCCCGAAAACAAAAGGATCAACTTAGGGGTCCCCATACTGGCCAAGTTGTATGCCATTCTAGGAAGCATCTCACGAGGGGGGGGGGGGGGGGTCGCCTCGGAGGGTATGTGGACCCTTCCAGATCTTCCACGGCTGGGTGGCCGCTCATCTTGGCGGGTACACTTTCCCGAATTCCATCCGTCCTCAGGGCAATGGCCTACGACCGTCCCTGCTAAACATCGCCGGAGTGGCGCCGATGACGCTCAATGGGGAGGGAATGAGGATCCACATTGCTAACCACACCAATTTCAACTTCAGCCCGTTCCCCACCCCGATCGGCCAGATGGTGGACAATGGGCGAGGCTCACTGGAATAGAAAGAGTATTTTAAGAGCATTCGGGGTGGGGTGCTCGTGGCACGGATCGATGAGAAGGTGATCTGCGAGCCTTACGTGCCATCTCGATTCTCCAGGCAATTCGGGTGCCTCAAAAAAATACCGAAGAAGGTATTCACGGCTATCTGGGAGGAGAAGAATCCCTGCGTCTTGTGCCAGATGTGGTTGATGTTGACCACTTTTGGCTCCAGCGACGTCCTTACCCTTCCTCCCACCGGGGTCGACGACAGCCTAGAAACTGAGCATACTAAGCCCTAGACCATTGCGTACCCTGAGGGGCCTTTACACAAGCGAGTCCGGCAACTCGAGGCTACTCGTGCAGAAACCGGGCGACGGGAGAGTAGGAAAGGTGCTGCTAGAAGGGGGAAACTAGGGGCGCGTCAGGCAGCGAGGCATGCGCAGGCCGGAACCTCAATAGCGGGAACATCACACGGTGCCGCTGCGACCTCGTTGCCCGTAGGGGGGTCACATGAGGCAGTAAGGGAACTACCCGGGAAGCAGATAAGATACCTGCTCAAACCTTCACAAGATGCAATTTTCCCAGCACTATGGTCGGCTTGGATGACCCTATGGAAATCATTGGGCGTTGAAGCCATCTGGATGAAGATAATGCAGAATGGGATCCAGCTGCCAGAGGTCAGGCTTATTCGAGTTACCGAAAGAGTGAACTTCCATCGACGACATGCTTATCTGAAGGCCATGGACACATACGCACACCAAAGGGGTCGACGTACGGAGCCACATTTCTTAGTGAAAGTGATGCTCGGCCAAGATCACGATCTGGAAGTGATGCCACCGGGAGAAGGCGACAGTGACGAGGAGTCGGAGGGAGAAGAGGAAACAAGGGAAGATGAAGGTGAAGGAGAAGGCGAAGGAGAAAGAGAACCCGAAGGTGAGGGGTCATAGGGGGAAACCTACCAAGGAAGTCTCCGAGAGAGTGGCGAGATTTTCGGCTCTGATCTCGACATAACTGAGATACTCGAGGTCTATCTCTATCTTCATTAATTTTCCTTATTAGTCTATTCTCCATTGCAATTTATAACCCATCTCTCTACCTCACTCAAGAGCGCCTAAGTGTCATACAGGAATCCCCACTAGAGGAGGGAGGAGAGGAACCAGTGGGATAGGATGGGGATCCGACGCCCATCATTGAAATAACAAGCGTTGAGGGGTCTCCTGTTACGACATCTCCTGTAGTGGCCAGAACACTGGAGGCCGACGCTCTGGGTACCTGTAAGTCCCATGATTCACTACTGGGACTTGCTATCAAGGATCCAAACTAAGCAGGGTACGTCTTGCGCAGTGATCTCAACATTTGAGGCTCGTCCGGCTGCTGAGCCCGGTCCATCTGTGAGAGGACTAGTGGAAGACATACCACCTCGTTCAGAACACGCTCCCCGCACTGAGTCGGCCCCGTAAATTGGTGATCAGGGGGCGGCAGACATCAGTAGCGTTGTCCTTGAGGCGAGGTCGGAAGATGACGGAGGCTCCATCGCTATTAGGGAAAGAGAGGAAGGTCTTCCAGACATTGAGGATCCCATTCCTCGTGAAGACATCCCTAAGGGAGATCCTGCTGCCGACCTATTGGCTATGTTTCCTGTGTATCGGCCTGCTGATCCCGAGTAGGTACACGACTCAGACTTAGAAGCGGCCGAGGAGATCCGGATAACACGACGCAAAGGGTGTAAGTGTATCCAGCGCTTTCTCAAGCAGCCCCAGTCGGATTGGCTGAGGTGGATGGGATCACTCCATACCTGGCTGCGTTTCCTGTGAGCCAGAGGGGCTGATGCTCAGCGGCTTCATCTGACAGTCCGTGATTACATGGTTGAGAAGATACATGAGAGAAACCGGCACACCGATGTTTCCCAGTGTCAAGAAATATCGGAAAGAACCGGACCATTTCTGAGGGTGAAGTAGGATGTCCGGCGCCTCGAAGGGATGGCGGCAGAGAAGGAGGCCTTCATTGCAACGTTTTCTGAGCTCGTGGAACAACTGACGGCCCAGCTGGCTGACATCCAAGAGCTACTGATGGAGGCGAGTTACAAGATGGCCGTAATTCAAACCAAGTGGGTGCATACACAAGCTAGAGTTGGCGAGATGCGCTCTGCGGCTGCTAATGAAGGGAGAGTCTTCAAGGAGCGAGAAGCAGTCTTGGAGGCTACCAACCAAAGGGTAAGGGTGTTGGAAAGATCGATCTAGCATGCTGATCCTTAAGGGATTTGTTTTGGCCATCTCATAAACTTTTTTCTTGTACTTCTCATTATTCTAACCCAATGTATGGACCAATATATTTATTTGTACCTTTGGTTTAATATGCTCAACCATGATCTATCACTTCATGGGAGAATCAAACAAGCTTCAGGCATCGGTCCTAGATTTCCGAGGAGAGGACCTCAGACTGATCGATATATCACATTCTCAATGCGTTCTGACACACGAGCGGGGTAATTCCAGGGGCATTGAAATCCATCCGAACATTGGGAGATGAAAAAGGTGAATCACGTAACCTGAATTCGGAACACTATAGGGGCACGACGATAGAGGATAACTGTTAACCGTGGCGGAAACGCATCATCCATATCGCACAGGCCTGAAATGGAGACAATAAATGAGGGTTGACCACTGAACAAGTTCAAAACACGGTGCCTAACTCAAATATCATCGATCAGTCCTCCGGAACGTTGGCCCAGGACAGCAGGCAGACTACAATTCTATCATCCATACTGCTACAATATGCGAACCAAAGGTCTATCATCCATATTGTTGCAGCAGGTGGACCAAATACTATCATCCATACTGTTAGGGGGTCCCATAAAACATGAAAGAGGATGAGGATCTGAATAAACAAGCTCACAAAGTGTGGAAAGTGGAGTGGTGGTTTGTTCGAACAGAGTCCAACACTCCCAAAATTGCGCCACCCTGGCGGAGGCGCATTAGGTGGACGTACCAACCTGGTCACGGATCGTCCTGATTCTTAGACAGGACCTCTATGGAAAGAGAACTATCACTTCCCACCATCACTATGGGGAATCCCGAACTTATTTGGGGTAGATGTCGCAATTACAGCACCCCCCAAGAAGTCTGGCCGAGGGGCTGACAGTAAGGGAGGGACGGGATTTGGTAACCCCTGGGGATGGACCCAAGACGAAATGTCCAGGCATTCCTACGTATCTCAGAAGGATGAGAATCAAGCCACACGTAGTTCTTGAAGCACAGTATAACGTCGTGTAGGACGAAAGGATGAGAATGATAATTCTTAGAATGGGGTGTGCAGGGTGTAGCTGTTGCAAACCCAACGTGAGTGAGGACATAATCCCGCACTACGCCATGTAGTCCCATAGTTGGGGTCCTGAAAGCAGGGTCGAAGAGATGAACTAGATGAACTCTAGGTGAACCCAAATACAGAAGGTCTGGGCATTCCTATGTATCCTATTAGGATGGGAATCAAGCCAAACATAGTTCTTAGGACATCTTAGTTTATGGTCTTAGAACTCGGACCAAAGGGCCCAGATATTGGGAAAAATGCAGTTTAGGGTCATATAGGACCGCGAAAGGATCTTAGTTTTAGGTCATAGAACTCGGACCCAAGGATAAGGGGAATGGGAGACACACGGTAAAGTGGTTGCGAAACCCGACGTGAATGAGGGCATGGTCCTGTTTACTATGTGCTCCTAGGGACGTGTTTAGGCCGAGGGACCGAACACGAAATGTTAGGTTGGGCCCATGGGGAAGTACCCAGGCGCTCCTACGTATCTCATAAGGATGATAATTAAGCCATTTGCAGTTCTTAAGAGATCATAGTTTATGGTCTTAGAGCTCGGACCATGGGTCAGTAAGAAGGGCAGGAGACGCACTGTAATGTAAACCAAGAAACCCAATGTGAATGAGGATGGGGTCATGCTTACCATACGTTCCTTGGAAAAGTGTTCAAGCTGTGGGACCGAACACGGAAGTTAGGATGGGCCTGCGGGGAAGTACCCAGGCTCTCCTACGTATCTCATAAGGATGAGAATCAATCCATACGTAGTTATTGAGAGGTGGAGTGGCATGACATGGCACTTGCGCAAAGGACGAGGGAGACGCGCAGGGTCTATCCCTCACACCAAAAGAAGTGGCATTTGATATATCTTGTTTGTCCTTGAAGGTGAGTGGTTTTTCTTTTGTAGAGAGACCGGCCTGGGGAAGGAATTCCTGGTGTCACCATAATAATCAAGCCATAACAGGTGTTGAAAAATTTTATGGCAATTGACCAATACCCAACGTGATGTCCCCTATGGGGAGGTCACCACAATGTAGTGTCGTTTCTTGTTGTGCTGCCTGGACGATATCATCACAGTTTATGGTCATGTGGTGGGAGCAAACAACACATTTTAATGTCATATGGCTTGGACCTAGGGAATACACTAGATGCAATGAGGCGTACCCAGTGTGGATGAGGGAATATCCTCATATCGTCACTTCGGGTGATTCCGGGAAAGGGGTCTCGGGCCAAGGGGCCTACAACGGTCCAACAATCTGAGGGGGAAGGAGATGCTATCTCCCAGCTATGCTGGGCCCGAAACGCAATGTCTGGGTGACTCCTCTTTTCCCATGGGGATGAGGGTCAAGCTGCACACAATCCTTAAATAAAAAACCCAAGCACATACTCTAGCACTCAGATCGCGGGAGCCCCGAGAGGCACCGTGACATAGCTTGGTCCGTCTGACGTGTGGGGGTGCACTGAGGGTTAGTGCATGGAGTGTCGAGATTCCACCTTGACACGGTGGGGTGGAACATAATGAGAATCATGCAACCAACATTTAGGGCCCGAAGATGTTGGCGTGATGACTGAGGATTACTGCTGACCATGTTCGCAACACAACATCCTATCGCGTTAGCCTAGAGATAGGGGAAAAAATGAGCATCAACCGCTGATCACATTCACAACACGGGATTTGTATCAATTTGTTTCCCTAAACCCTCGGGGGCATTGGCCTGTGACGGTAGGAGAGCCCTTAGGCGTTGTATCCAGGTCGTTCTTGGGGGTCGCTCTGGGTGTGAAAGATAATGGGGCCCGAATGAAGGGGAGCACAAAGTTTGAAAAGTGGATGAAAAATTGCCTAAGTCGAATTTGGCACTCCAGGACCTAGAATAGAGTACTCTGAACACATTATCAGACCACTAGAAAGGGTCGAAGGGCTCAGTATGAGAGCTGACAAAACATGGCGGATTTCTGGGGGAAGGGGGCGTAGTGCCAAAAACCCTGTACCGCACCTATATGTCCCCCCATGGGGAGGGACATGCCAAAAAGACTGAGGCGATCAGGAGAACATGGGATCTCCTAAGAGATGGGGATGGACTTGAAATCTAGGTGTTCAGGAGGTCCTACATATCCTATAAGGATGGGAATCAAGCCACACGTAGTTCTTGAAGAAATGTTTAACGTCATGTAGGAAGAAATGGGGCACTTCTTCCAGGGGGTGTGCATAGTGCAACGGATAAACCATCGTGAATGAGGACCTAATCCTACACTGCACCACATGCTTCGGGTGAAGGCTGGGGGTGAGAGGCCCGAGAAGGCCAAGGGGCCTGAGGCTGGGCATTGGTCAGGGATGCTTAACCAACTTGCAGTTTAATGTCTTGTCGTGAGGACGAGCACACGATTTAAGGTCATGCTAGACCATAAGGGTCTTAGTTTAAGGTTTTAGAACTCGAACCCACGGGGCCCAAATGTAGGGAAAAATGTAGTTTAAGGTCATGTTGGACCATGTAAGGATCTTAGTTTTTGGTCTTAGAACTCAGACCGAAGGGGCCCAGATGTAGGGCCAAATGTAGTTTAAGGTATTTTTGGACCATTTAAGGATCTTAGTTTTAGGTCTTAGGAACTCGGACCGATGGGGCCCAGATGTAGGGACAAATGTATTTTAAGTTCATGCTAGACCATGTAAGGATCTTTGTTTTAGGTCTTAGAACTCGGAACGATGGGGCCCAGATGTAGGGCCAAATGTAGTTTAAGTTCATGCTGGACCGTGTAAGGATCATAGTTTTAGGTTTTAGAACTCAGAACGACGAGGCCCAGATGAAGGGCCAAATGTAGTTTAAGGTCATGCTGGCCCGTGTAAGGATCTTAGTTTTAGGTCATAGAACTTGCACCGAAGGGTCTCAGTCAAAATACTATTTGAGGAACCTAGAGTTGGAGAGAGGAGTGACATGCTCACCATCCATAGTCACCAGGGAATACGCTCCATTGAGATAGACCTTATTGAAAATGAAAGGCCCCTCCCATTTGGGCTCTAACATGGGTGGTTTCCTGCCAGGAATCATTGGCACTCTGAGAGCCAGCACCAAGTCAACTTGCAGGAATGAGCGGAGGCGAACCTTCTTGTTGAAATCTCGAGCCATCCTGCTCCGATGCCTTTTCATGTTATGTAAAGCACGAAGCCTATTCTCATCCAGCACTTCCAATTCAACTAGACGGATTTCAGAGACTCTATCCGGTGCTCACTGGCCGTAGACCTCCATGAGCAATGAGGGAAACCGAATCTCGATGGGTAGGACGACCTCCGCTCCGGACACCAGGGAATATGGAGTCACCTGGGTGGAGTTACTAGTCGTCGTCCGATAAGCCCAGAGGGCATTGGGGAGCTTGTCCATCAAAATTCTCTTGTTATGACCAATCATTTTTTTCAGAATGTTAGAGAGGGTTTTGTTAAACTCCTCGATCTGTCCATTTTCCTGCGAATGATAGCGGGAGGTGTGGTTAGAGAGAATGTTGTACTTGGTGTACAATTTCTTCAACTTGGCTGCTCGGAAGTTGGTTCTATTATCCGTGTGGATAGCATGAGGTACTCCAAATCGATAGATGATGTTGGAGATCACGAAGTCAGTGATAGAACAGGCTTTTACCTCCTTGAGTGGAATTTCCTCTGCCCACTTGGAAAAGAAATCCATAGTAGTCAGGATAAACCGGCACTGGCGGGCCGTCGCCAGCGGGTAAGGTCCTACGACATCCAACCCCCAGACTACAAAGGGCCAAGAATACTTTTTATTATGGAGAGGATACAATGTCCGGTGCACAAAGTTGTCATGAACTTGGCACGCATGAAACCTCTTGGAAAACTCAATGCAGTCATGGATCATGGAGGGCCAAATGTACCCCAGCCTCTGAATTTGGTGGGACAAATTCGTCCTAGCCTGATGGGTACCACAGGAACCAGCATGCAATTCTTTCATGACCTATGGGATCTCGAATCCTTGAAGTCAATGGAGGAGAACACCATCAAATCCGCATTTGTAAAGGACCTGCTCAAGGCTGGGACCGCTCTGAAGGGTAAACTGCGGTGCGCGGTGTCGGATTCACTCACACTCGGATCGGACTGATGGAAGATTGTTGTGTTGGAGATATTCAACCTAGTACGTCCTCCAGTTAGGAACCATTTCAATTACCGCATCTGAATTCCCCGAGGATTCGGACGTAGGGGCACTAGCGGTGAGACGGTTCACCTGCGGGCCACGATCTTCCTCTGGGATGGCGGGAGCAATGAATCTACGATGTGCTACGTGGATAATCAGGTCATTCTATTTGGGCTTCGCAAGTGATGCGGCCAAGCTGGCCAAAGAATCTGCTCGACTATTCTGCGACTGGGGGATGTGAACGAACTATAGCTAAGAAGGGAACTTAGCCATTAGACGGAGGGTGCACTCTAGCAATGGAACGTGTTCTGGATTTCTGACAACATAGTCACCATTGACCTGCTTGATGATTATCTCAGAGTCCCCTTTCACATGAAGATGCGGTACGTCAATCTCGAGAGTCAGTTCAAGGCCAGTGATGAGGGTATGATATTCTGGCTCATTGTTGGTGCAGCCTTCTGACAACAGGAACGAATACGGCAGGACGACAAGCTCCGGGGTGATGAAGACGACAACCCTTAACCACTCTGCTGAGCCTAGGATCATTGAGCCTTCTACCGGTGGGGCTCCGGGAGGCATCGTCAAAGTACATCTGCCAACATGGGATGTCATGATTGATTGAGAGGATAACCTCATCAGGAAAGCCTAGATCTAGTGGTTGATCTGCAGAGGTTGGGTGGGAATCTAAGAAGTTTTCCAACGCATGTCCTTTGATAGCCTTCTGAGGTATGAACCTGATGTCGAACTGCTAGAGGATCACCACCCAGTGCGCCAGTCGGCCAGTCAACAAAGGTCGATTCTGGATGTATCTCAATGGGTCCACTTGAGAGACCAGCTGCACCTCGTGGTGCTGCAAGTAGTGCCACAATTCCATCATGGAAAATACAAGCGCTAGGCAGCTCTTCTTGATGGGAGAATATCTTAATTCCATATCAAGGAGCATGTGGCTGAGGTAATAGAGGTTGTTCTCTGTTTCCTCATTGTTCTTCTGGGCGAGAAGTGCACCGAGGGATCGTTCCAGGGCGGTCACGTAAAGGACCATCGTCTTTCCGGAAATGGGTGGCATCAAGACTGGAGGTTGGAGTAGATACTGCTTGATTTCCTCAAAGGCGATCTGACACTCTTTATCCCACTCGTAGGTGGTGCCTTTCTTTAGGATCCGGGAAAAGGGCTTACAATTGCCGGCCAGATTCGCAATGAATCGGTGTACATAGGCTAAGTGGCCTTGGAGACCTCGAAGTTCTCGAATATTACTCGGTGGAGGCATCTAGCTGATGGCCTTGATCTTCTCCGAGTCGATCTCGATGCCTCGATATCTGACAACGAAGCCCAAAAACGTTCCGGAGGTGACCCCAAATGCACATTTCAACGGGTTCATCTTCAGGTGGTTAGAACGAAGGAAGCTGAACACTTTCTCATTATCTTTGAGATGGTCCTGGTGCTGGCGAGATTTAACCACCAGGTCGTCCACATAGCATTCCACCAGTGTCCTAATAATCGGCTTGAATATGCGATGCATAGCCCATTGATAGGTGGAACCCACATTATTCAGGCTGAAGGGCAAACTTAGTAACATAAATTACATTGGGGGTCCTAAAGGCAGTGAACTCTTCATCCTCAGAGGCCATCCTGATAGGGTTGTACCCAAAATACCCATCCATGAAAGAGAGGTCTTGGAACCCGGCCGTGGAATTGATCAACAACTCTGTCACCGGAAGGGGAAAATCATCCTTTGGACTATGGCAATTGAGATCGCGGAAGTTGATACAGACCCTGATCTGCCCGTTCTTCTTCCTGACTGGCACAATGTTGTCTAGACACCAGGGGTATTGAACTTTTTTGATGAATTTGGCTTGGATGAGCTTATAAACTATGGCCCAACCCTGGCACCGTGAGAAGGGGGAATCATTCTGGGAGGCTGCTTGAACCCGCGATGGTTTTTCGGAAGTCCAAGGAAGTGGAAAACTACCTGGGGATCAAGTCCTAGCATCTCATCATAACTCCAAAAAAGCACATATCAGAGCTGTCTAAGGAGGTCTAGATACTATTTCAGTTCCTTGGGGGGCATAGCGGCACTGACCAATGTGGGTCTTGGGTCTAGCTTGCTACCGAGGTTCACCTGCACTAACTCATCGACCGTGGTGGAGACGCCCTCCTCAAAGGCAGGGGTGCATCTTCCGTGTCTTCCTCTCCACTTATGGAGGGATCATCCACGGGGGGAGCCGTTTCGGGGCTGCCAGACCCTGATGGGAAGCCAGTGCCAGATTGGGCAGCAGTAGTCATCACGTCAAGAGACTCATGAACTATGGAGATCATGGAGACAAAGGCGGTTGATCTAATCCCATCTGGCCTTCGGCCCAAGGGGCCACGCTTTATAACATCAAAGCAGTAGTGGCGTGTCAGCTTGCGCCGGTCAATTCAGACCTGATGGAAGAGACATGTATGACGTACTGCCTTTGCCATGAGCCTAACGTCCTAATATCGTATAGGGGTAGGAGGCTTGGGGATCACCTGGGCATGGTTGGTGTTGGAGTACGAGGTGATTTCCCATTGACACTTAGACCCGGAAATATGCCTTCCTATGGTACCTGAAACAACAGAGCACTACCCCATGTATAGGGTTGTGGCCTCCAACCGATGGATTGCGAAGACATAAGTGTAACACCCCAGGATTTCATAGTGTGTTATTTCTTAAAAATAATTCAATAACTTGCACTACACGCAACACCGAGTTCAATCAAACCATGACGTACAAAAAAAAAGCCATTAAAAGAGGTCATGAATAGTATTAACAACATTTTGAACTTTATATAATCCTTATAATTTTAGAATCCCTATTATGAGTTTCTTAGTCATAATGCAAGAACAGATTCATTTTCAGTATTGCACTTTTATCAACTTTAATAGTGAAACATTTTTAAATAAAATATTTTAAACTATCTGAATAAATTGGGACATCAAAAAAAAAATTTAAAATGAAACATCCCAAGCTTCTACGGTACGCTTTCCTTTGAATAAAATAGTAGCGTGTGTTGTACGCAACCTTGAGTTTTAACACACGCCACAACCAATCAAACTAGCCGTTATGAATAGTAATACCTAAATTTTGAAATTATATATATTTTATATTTTAAAATGGACTTCATTTTTGGATTCGGAATATCCAATTTAGCCTAAGGTGAAATTTTGGTACTTTTCGGATAACTTTCATATTTTGATGAATAGTGAAAATTACAAAATTTTAATTAAAAACAACTTTTTTAATCAAAATAATTAATAGTGATAAATTATGAATTTTAGTAGTTTTAAAGTATATTTAGAATATATTTTTACCATTTAATATAATGTGGGTCATTGTACATAATTTTACAATTAAACCAAACATAAACAAGTGTCAATCTTTTGATAGTTATTACCTCTTAAAAACACGCTTTTTGTTTTGACAGCGGGAATTAATTTTAAATTAATTTCTTCCACTTCTGTATTTTGAATTTAGAAAAATGGATTCCATATTTAGAATCAGGATGTCCAAATTGTGTAAATAGGTAAATTTTATTTTTAGACATTTTGAATAATTACTGTGGTAAATATTTTATTTACCATGGTTAAGGGTAAATCCGGTAAATAAGGGTTAAAAAATAATATTATAATAATACAAAATTAACCTAAAACGTGTCCTAACCTTATTGGTGGACACATACCCGACCATGAGCATCCTTGGGTCAATTTGGGGACCCCTTGGATCCACTTGTATGTGGTAGGGACACTTTATATTAATAAAGTTAAAATAAAAATAAAAATGGCATAAGCTTACATCTTTTAGAAGAACAATTTTTACATAGGGTTATACATGTTGGATTTTCGATTATAAATATTCATTAGAAAGCTAAAAATATTTCCTACATAATGATAGTTTATTTATAATTTTTAGACATCAAATAATTTAAATTATTAATGACACAATAATGATGCAATATTTACCTCATTAATAAATCATTTAAATAAATAAGATTATAATGATTAAAATATTATCTAAAACCTGTCCAATTCTTATTGGTTGATGTTATTTAGAATATGAGTCATCTTATCTTCGACCTCAATGATTGTTGGACCATTATAAACCGAATATAATTATATTATAAAGTAATACTTT
Source organism: Viscum album (assembly GCA_963277665.1). Lineage (NCBI taxonomy): Eukaryota > Viridiplantae > Streptophyta > Magnoliopsida > Santalales > Viscaceae > Viscum > Viscum album. The sequence continues at coordinate 507,025,893 of OY728142.1, read as the reverse complement.
CACTCTTTCCTAAAAATCCCCTCTTCTCCCTTATAAAAGGAGACCACTTCTACTCATTCCTCACACCTCTCAAGCCACTTGGCTCGTCCAAACTCTGCCCAACTAAGCTCCCCACATCCCTCTCCTCCTCCTTGAAGCTTCCCCTTAGGCAGAAAGCATTTCAAGAAGTCCTTTGGTTCCAACCAAAGTGAGTTACCTAAATTAAAGGAGGTTAACCTACCCCAACCAAGGAAAAGTACAAGGTAAGGGATTTTTCTTATCTCACATTCAATTCCGTGAGATTTCCATTATTCGCCACTAAATTATTAAAAGTTGTGTATTGTGTACTAGCATTTGATATATATTATCATATTCATGTTATTCTGTAAATAATTTAGTGGTTATTAACTTTTGGCCATACGACTCAGTTGATTAACGTGGTAAGGGGTTTTCATCTCACTCCTTATTCCCGTGAGATTCATGCCATATTGCTACCATTACCTTTTGTGTGGTGTATGTACTGCCCATAATTATATTCATTGTGTAATACACTCTAATTTATGTGTACTTACATATTCATTGTATGATACCTCTTTCATGGGTTGTATGTTTCATAAGTTACCAAACTGGTAAGGGTTATTTCACAATCTCTTCAATATCCGAGGTTGTTTATACGTAATAATCTACTGAGATCTCGTTATCATCCACATCCATGTTTCTTAAAAATGTATTTCAAAACATTTTTAATATTTAAAAGAATATGGGTTAAAGTCATTTATACCCTTGTTTGACTTTTTATAAGAGGTTTATAAGGGAATCTTTCCGTCGTTTTCCAAACAAGGTGCTTTTTAACCTTTTCGACAGAATTAAGATAAGTATGTTTTTTTTAACTTATACGGCGGGTGCGGTTATTTTCCGCCGTTATAAAATCGTCAAAGCTTCCCTTAAAAGCTTATAAGATTATTTTCAAAGAAAATGTTTGATTTTATATGGATCTTAAATGATTTCAAAATAAAAGGAGATATTTCTTTAAAAAGAATTTTGATTTCATCTATGTCAACATCCTTTGATGGGTTTTAAGATTATTTGAAGTTGATTTATTATGATACAAAACTTCTATATTGTTTTGAAGGTTTTGTGATATGTTTGACTGTGGATGTGCTATTTTTATACCATTCATAGTTTATGGTGAAAGTATTGACATTTCGTATGCTAGTTCCAATAAGAATGTTTATGTTATATTTCAATCTTTACTTCATATGAATGTGTTGGACAAGTATGTTCCAGGTTGGGGACTGGTTAAAGTAAGCCCTCCAGGTTGGGGACTGGTGAAAGTAAGCCCTCCAGGTTAGGGACTGGTAAAAGTAAGCCCTCTGGGTTGGTGTCCGGTTATTAGAGGCACTCCGGGTTGGTGTCCGGTTATTAGAGGCACTCCGGGTTGGTGTCCGGTTATTAGAGGCACTCCGGGTTGGGTTCCGGTTACAGTTAGCCCCAAGGTCTTGGGACGAGGCCTTGAAAAGTAATTAAAGTTTAGCATTATGCATTCCAACATTATGAAAGTGGTTATTGATTTTGCATGTGATTTATTCGATTAGTAGAATATCCATGTGAATAAGTAAATGGAATTATCTAATTTTATTTATGCCATACTATGTTAAAAGTTCAAGTTTAAAAGGCTTTTGTTTTAGTTATACATTGCCTTAAATGTTTATTCTTATTTATGAAAGTTTCAGCTATATTGTTATCCTTACTGGGCATTTGAGCTCACCCCTTTTCTATGTTTTATTTTTCCCAGGAAGTGAAGAAGTAAATTATGAATGACCTGCAGGGATATTATGAGGGGATTATAGTGTGGACTGTGGAAACATTATGTTGTTGTAGTAGTTTTTCATTTTATGATGTAATGTAAAACTTATGAATATATCTAGTGTTTCCAAGGATACTAAACCAATCGGTCTTTCGAGATTTGATCTTTCTTGTGATCATGCCAATGTTATGTAATAATGCACCGACTCTAGGCAACTAGGGTCGGGGCGTTACAGTTGGTATCAGAGGAAGTTTAGTACAAACCTTGGAAGCTAGATTTAGATAAACTCTGATTAGAGCACGTAGACCTAAGATGAACTTTGAGGATTAGTATAGAAGAACTTCCTAGAATTTTGGTATTGTAGAGATTTTGTGAGTTTTCCGAGCAATACATCCCTGTCTGGATACGAGCAGGTAGAGGCGGCTCTGGCACAGATGTACCTAGGGGTAAAACCCGAAAACACCGCTTTGAGCTAGACTCGAACGGGAACTGGTGCACGACAACGGGCCTTGCTGCACTCTTGGTTACGACACTCCCGGGGGATATGCTTAGGATAACTCTCATTTTCTTTACAAATAATTATGAAGGGTTTATGAGTATATACTTCCTCAAAGAAAACATTTTTATGATTATGGATTATATCCATAAATAGTTCAATTTATGTTAAGTGTTTTATAAGTATGGGATTATGTATTTTGATTCATAAACTGATCTAGTTTATGCCATTGTTTAGAAATGGCGCCCAGTAGAAGGAATGAGAACTCCAGAAATACACATGATTCAAAGAGAAGGAAGGATCATATCTTTCATGGTCTTAAGCTAGAATTTATAAGAGAAATAGTCTCCCATGTATTATCATCATATGAAGAAATAATATCATGTGTTGATAAGATAAGTAAAGAGTTTACTGAGTCCTATGGCTTTGAAGGGAATCAAGAGATGAAAAGGATGGAAGAGAGAAAGATGGATAAAGGGAAAAGGGAAAAGAAGAATTTTCCCATATGTGGTAACTGTGGAAAGAAACACCCTGGAACTTGCCTGAAAGGAATGGGAGTTTGTTATAAGTGTGGAGGAAAAGGGCACAAAGTACGTGACTGCAAGGGTAAGAAAATGGTTTTAAATGTACAATGATTCATTTGCAAGGAGTTTGGACACTACGCGAACCTATGTCCCAGTCATCAGACTATGCCGCAAATGATGTTATTGGATAATAATCAAGTTATGATACTACCACAGATGAAGAGGAATGATTAGAGTTCTTATGTTGATTATGTCAATTGAGTGTTGTATCAACAATGTACTTGTTACAATAATCATGGAGTATATAAGGATTGTACTGCAGTACTATTTCATTAAGGACTTGAGATTGTGTGGAACAAAGAAAAGTGACTCAATAGCAGGATAAATTTTTGGAAAATATATGGTTGAGAGAATGATAAATCATAATATAGTTCTGATACTGAGGTAGTGATTTTGGAATAATATGTGATTGTTTTGGATAAATTATATTGGATATTCTTGAATACCCTGGAACTGATTAATGATTTGTATATTCCATCATTGTTGGGGTTTAAAACATTTTTGGATTAATGAAGTATATCCAGCTTTCTATATGGAATAAGGGAGCATGAATGTAATCAATAAGGAATATGGTAATTCAGGATGTTTCGGTGTATTAAAAGAATACATGATGAAGGTATTCATATTCTATTACGGGGTAAAAAGGTTCTACATTATGTTTACCTTACTTATAAATGTTGGACTGTGAGTTTGGATAGAAGTATTTTGGATAGTTCTAGTTTGGATTATTTTGGATTGCCATAAAAGGACAACCCGGAGGTCGGACGACAACCCGTCGCGTCCGGCAAGGCTGTGAGACTTGAACCCGCAACCGAAGGGCGACAAGGGTGTATCACCTACCACTGGCCCACGAGATGTCCTGGATTAAATAATGTAGTTTTTATTAAAAGATCTTGTAGATGAATTATAAATTCGTTTATTTTGGAACCCTATACGAATAGTGTAAATAGAATTTTTTTTACATTCTATTATCTTTTAGAATGAAAGATGAGTTTGTGGTAGAAACTTATTAATGGATAAAACTCTAATTATAAAGTAAGTATATATCCTTATGATCTTAGCCAATATCATAAATAAATTCCTCAATATTAAGAAAAGCAACTTAGAACAAAAATGTTTTCCTAGATGGTACCTTAAATCGTCACTAATTTATGGCTTTGGGATTGTTGGCCTTTTTATAGCCATGTTCTCTACCACTCTCCATCAGATAATTGATGGTTAGATTTTTCTTCCATATCCATATTTTCTTACATGGAACCCTAGTATGTGTTATTTTCGGTAATCTTCATACTTTCGACTCTTTATTTTAAATAGAGGCCTCATTAATTCATTTTTCGATGTGGGATTTCAACTAAGATATTTTGAAACGTCAAAAATGTGTTATCCTAATACCCTATGTTTTGTTGAACCAATGGTATTTCAAATCATCATAGATTGATGAATTTAAGGACCTCAATTTTATACTTGTTTGTGATTGATGACCTCAATCACTACCTATAAACATTTACGTTTTTCCTCCAATTATATGTCTCTAAATGCCACCAATGTTCTCCTAATCGAGATCATAATTTGGTGGTGACTCTTTCATTTCTCTTTTCCACATATTAAGACTAAATTTTAGTAACCTAATTTCCGATGTGGGTTTTCCCACAAAGATATTTTCTATTTTCAACCTTTTATTTTCGAAGAACAATTTCAAATTGCGAGGACGCAATTTATTGAAGGAGGGGAGAATGTAACACCCCAGGATTTCATAGTGTGTTATTTCTTAAAAATAATTCAATAACTTGCACTACACGCAACACCGAGTTCAATCACACCATGACGTACAAAAAAAAAGCCATTAAAAGAGGTCATGAATAGTATTAACAACATTTTGAACTTTATATAATCCTTATAAATTTAGAATCCCTATTATGAGTTTCTTAGTCATAATGCAAGAACAGATTCATTTTCAGTATTGCACTTTTATCAACTTTAATAGTGAAACCTTTTTAAATAAAATATTTTAAACTATCTGAATAAATTGGGACATCAAAAAAAAATTTAAAATGAAACATCCCAAGCTTCTACGGTACGCTTTCCTTTGAATAAAATAGTAGCGTGTGTTGTACGCAACCTTGAGTTTTAACACACGCCACAACCAATCAAACTAGCCGTTATGAATAGTAATACCTAAATTTTGAAATTATATATATTTTATATTTTAAAATGGACTTCATTTTTGGATTCGGAATATCGAATTTAGCCTAAGGTGAAATTTTGGTACTTTTCGGATAACTTTCATATTTTGATGAATAGTGAAAATTACTAAATTTTAATTAAAAACAACTTTTTTAATCAAAATAATTAATAGTGATAAATTATGAATTTTAGTAGTTTTAAAGTATATTTAGAATATATTTTTACCATTTAATATAATGTTGGTCATTGTACATAATTTTACAATTAAACCAAACATAAACAAGTGTCAATCTTTTGATAGTTATTACCTCTTAAAAACACGCTTTTTGTTTTGACAGCGGGAATTAATTTTAAATTAATTTCTGCCACTTCTGTGTTTTGAATTTAGAAAAATTGATTCTATATTTGGAATCAGGATGTCCAAATTGTGTAAATAGGTAACTTTTATTTTTAGACATTTTGAATAATTACTGTGGTAAATATTTTATTTACCATGGTTAAGGGTAAATCCGGTAAATAAGGGTTAAAAAATAATATTATAATAATACAAAATTAACCTAAAACGTGTCCTAACCTTATTGGTGGACACATACCCGAACATGAGCATCCTTGGGTCAATTTGGGGACCCCTTGGATCCACTTGTATGTGGTAGGGACACTTTATATTAATAAAGTTAAAATAAAAATAAAAATGGCATAAGCTTACATCTTTTAGAAGAACAATTTTTACATAGGGTTATACATGTTGGATTTTCGATTATAAATATTTATTAGAAAGATAAAAATATTTCCTACATAATGATATTTTATTTATAATTTTTAGACATCAAATAATTTAAATTATTAATGACACAATAATGATGCAATATTTACCTCATTAATAAATCATTTAAATAAATAAGATTATAATGATTAAAATATTATCTAAAACCTGTCCAATTCTTATTGGTTGATGTTATTTAGAATATGAGTCATCTTATCTTCGACCTTAATGATTTTTGGACCATTATAAACCGAATATAATTATATTATAAAGTAATACTTTCACTCTTTCCTAAAGAGCCCCTCTTCTCCCTTATAAAAGGAGACCACTTCTACTCATTCCTCACACCTCTCAAGCCACTTGGCTCGTCCAAAATCTGCCCAACTAAGCTCCCCACATCCCTCTCCTCCTCCTTGAAGCTTCCCCTTAGGTAGAAAGCATTTCATGAAGTCCTTTGGTTCCAACCAAAGTGAGTTACCTAAATTAAAGGAGGTTAACCTACCCCAACCAAGGAAAAGTACAAGGTAAGGGATTTTTCTTATCTCACATTCAATTCCGTGAGATTTCCATTATTCGCCACTAAATTATTGAAAGTGGTGTATTGTGTACTGGCATTTGATATATATTATCATATTCATGTTATTCTGTAAATAATTTGGTGGTTATTAACTTTTGGCCATACGACTCAGTTGATTAACGTGGTAAGGGGTTTTCATCTCACTCCTTATTCCCGTGAGATTCATGCCATATTGCCACCATTACCTTTTGTGTGGTGTATGTACTGCCCATAATTATATTCATTGTGTAATACACTCTAATTTATGTGTACTTACATATTCATTGTATGATACCTATTTCATGGGTTGTATGTTTCATAAGTTACCAAACTGGTAAGGGTTATTTCACAATCTCTTCATTATCCGAGGTTGTTTATACGTAATAATCTACTGAGATCTCGTTATCATCCACATCCATGTTTCTTCAAAATGTATTTCAAAACATTTTTAATATTTAAAAGAATATGGGTTAAAGTCATTTATACCCTTGTTTGACTTTTTATAAGAGGTTTATAAGGGAATCTTTCCGTCGTTTTCCAAACAAGGTGCTTTTTAACCTTTTCGACAGAATTAAGATAAGAATGTTTTTTTAACTTATACGGCGGGTGCAGTTATTTTCCGCCGTTATAAAATCGTCAAAGCTTCCCTTAAAAGCTTATAAGATTATTTTCAAAGAAAATGTTTGATTTTATATGGATCTTAAATGATTTCAAAATAAAAGGAGATATTTCTTTAAAAAGAATTTTGATTTCATCTATGTCAACATCCTTTGATGGGTTTTAAGATTATTTGAAGTTGATTTATTATGATACAAAACTTCTATATTGTTTTGAAGGTTTTGTGATATGTTTGACTGTGGATGTGCTATTTTTATACCATTCATAGTTTATGGTGAAAGTATTGACATTTCGTATGCTAGTTCCAATAAGAATGTTTATGTTATATTTCAATCTTTACTTCATATGAATGTGTTGGACAAGTATGTTCCAGGTTGGGGACTGGTTAAAGTAATCCCTCCAGGTTGGGGACTGGTAAAAGTAAGCCCTCCAGGTTCGGGACTAGTAAAAGTAAGCCCTCCGGGTTGGTGTCCGGTTATTAGAGGCACTCCGGGTTGGTGTCCGGTTATTAGAGGCACTCCGGGTTGGGTTCCGGTTACAGTTAGCCCCAAGGTCTTGGGACGAGGCCTTGAAAAGTAATTAAAGTTTAGCATTATGCATTCCAACATTATGAAAGTGGTTATTGATTTTGCATGTGATTTATTCAATTAGTAGAATATCCATGTGAATAAGTAAATGGCATTATCTAATTTTATTTATGCCATACTATGTTAAAAGTTCAAGTTTAAAAGGCTTTTGTTTTAGTTATACATTGCCTTAAATGTTTATTCTTATTTATGAAAGTTTCCGCTATATTGTTATCCTTACTGGGCATTTGAGCTCACCCCTTTTCTATGTTTTATTTTTCCCAGGAAGTGAAGAAGTAAATTATGAATGACCTGCAGGGATATTATGAGGGGATTATAGTGTGGACTGTGGAAGCATTATGTTGTTGTAGTAGTTTTTCATTTTATGATTTAATGTAAAACTTATGAATATATCTAGTGTTTCCAAGGCTACTAAACCAATCGGTCTTTCGAGATTTGATCTTTCTTGTGATCATGCCAATGTTATGTAATAATGCACCGACTCTAGGCAACTAGGGTCGGGGCGTTACAATAAGCATCGTCCAAACCTGCCCAGGGATCACTTTTGATAGTGGCTGGCTCGACCTCACCTACCAGGATCTGCTTTTCCTTGATCTTGTAATAGTCGGCATCTAGATAACGGGCTTCACAACAGGCGAAAGGAGACACATCTCCTTGGAGCATGCCTTCTCGACCCTTAAGGGAGTATTTGAGGCACTGGTGATACAATGAGGGGACTGCTGCGTGAAGGTGGAGCCACGGCCTGCCCATCAATGCTTTGTAGGCGGTGTCTTGAGAGACAACAATGAATTCGGTTTTGGAAATTAGGCCGCCGAACTGGGTCTTCAAGCGAATCATGCCAACTAAAGTTTGATCGGTCCTGTTATACCCCTGGATCTTGATGTCAGATGGAGTTAAATCATCCTCAGACAACCCCAACTTCCGCAGTATCCGAGTTCGAATTAGGTTAATCCTAGAACCCGTGTCGACAAGACAACGTCGGAGTTCCACACCATTAAACTGGCCGGTGATGTATAGTGGGAGAATTTTCCCCTATATGGGAAGATCTTCATCTTCACCAAATAATGAGATAAACTTATGACATTCTTCATCCTCAATCGCCTCAGCGTGGAAGGATTCTGCACCCGCTACCTCTGTCTCAAAATAGAGGAGGCTCCTTAGAGCCTCAGAGAGAACCTCAAGAATTTCAGACGACTAGAAAAGAGCCTCAAGGATATAAAGCCTTGCTGGAATGACGGCCAAGTGCCTCCGGACATCATAATTTTAGGCCAAACGCGACCTTCTGCTTATGGGAGGCCGCTTTGTGATTGAAGGCTTGACGGACTACACCGGCTGGACCGTTGACTGACGGGTACTAGGCACGTCTCACTATTCACTATTCGAGCCCAGGAAGTGGATACCAGATTAGGACCGGAAGGCTGGGGTCGACTGGTGGCAGGGCAGAGGTGGTCGCTGCACGACTGAGGCGGTTCTGCCTGATCCAACAACACAAACGGTGGTGGAGGCGAACCTGTCGACACCGGATGAAGGGGCCGCATGCGTTGAGCTCTGTATTGGGCCTACTTCCTATTCTTAGTGGCGTGCATGGCCTGGATAGAGGTGCCAACTACTGTTCCCCAGTGATTCACGTAGCCACGGCTCCGCCGACATTCGCGAAAGCTGGGTACATTGGGAAGGTCCATCTTGCATTCCTCTTCGTCAGGAGTCAAAAAGGGATTTACCAACTCTATGGTGTTAACTGAAGCGTACCCCAGACTATCACTTGAGGAATCATCCACTACCAGATGAAGTCTCGGAGGGATCCCCATTTCTGGGGGCAGGAAGTCGCTAAGAGTGTGGGATAACAACGACATTGGTAGGGCGCGTTCTTTCTTCCTGCGCTGCTGCTTGCTCTTCTGGGATGAGGTAGGTTGGGAAGACGATGCCAAGGTAGCACTCGCAGATCCTGAGGGATCTTGCTGATTTAGGCTGGCACAGATGATGCCATGGGCGTAGGTGACCATCTTGCGGGCCATCCAATCGTTATACTTCCGGGACCCACAGTCGGAAACCTGCTGCCACTCATCCTTGTTCCCACTACTACCGTCTGATCTCAAAAAGACACCCACCACTTTTTCCGGGGCTACGCCCAACGGGAATATGTTGTTGTCAATATGTTCTTGGAGCTAGTCCTTGAACACATAGAATCACTGGATGTTGTTACCCAGGGTCCGATGATAAGGGCAGTATTTGGGGTGAGAAGTGAGATGTTCCTCCTCTGGCTTCCAGAACTCGGGCAGCCGCACGATTCTCTGCTCCAAGGCACTACAGAAATAACCGGGAACCAGGGCCTCGTCGAATGAGTAAGTCTGATTCCTTTTGTCTGGGAAGGGGGCTCTTGGAGGCTGGCCCTGACGAGGGGCCAAAGGAGCATGATGAGGAGGCGAAGCTTGATTATCTCGCCTAGGTGGTGGCAGTGCATTACGCGGAGGCGCCTATCGATTTTGAGGTGGTTGCTGCTGGGCTGGAGGCTGCGCCCTTGGGGGTGGATCCCTATGGGGCTGCGGAGCTGGCCTCACTGGTTGCAACTCTAGCTGCCTAGGGGCCTCTATCTGGGCCACAGCTGTGGGATCAGTTCTGGCAGCTCTCCTTGCAGGGATTACAGGAGGCAGCGGGCGTGCCTGACTGGCATGTTGCAGGGCTTCTTCAAGGCGCTGAGCCTTGTATGAGAAGTCCCGAATCCCTTGGGGGTAATTCTGAGTGAATAAAGAAGGAACCATCTCGGCCTTGACGTTCCCTACACACATTGTCAGTAATTTCTCCTGAGTTAGTGGCATGTCAAGGGAGTACGTGAGCCCCTTACACCGAGCGACAAAGTCCGCGACTTGCTCATCGGGCCTTTGTTAGCACCTGAAGAGGTCTGCAATGTTCGTCTTCTGGGTTGTGGAACTGAACTGGTAGAGGAATTGCCTGCGAAGGTCCTCCCAGCTAGTCACAGATCTGACAGGGAGCTGGCTGTACCAGAAGAATGCTGGTCCTTCCAGTGTCTGAATGAAGAAACAGAGGTTGGTGGCCTCCTGCTGTACCAGAGTCCCTAACATAGGCCTACACCTCGAGTTGAAGTGGGACATGTGATGTGGCGGGTCTCCGGTCCTGTTAAAGGGGGGAAAAGTGGGGTTCCCAAATCCCGGAAGGGCCAGCATATCATCAACCCATGCTGGGTATGGCTTACCGTCTGGCGGGATTGCCACCTGCTGAGTTTCAAGGGCCTCTAAGAGGGCGATGAGTGATTCCAGTAGATCGTCCAGACGTGGGTTCCTGTCCTGACTAGGATCTCTAACCAGAAGCGCATTGTCGGGCTCTTCAATCTTGTAGTCAAGCTCAGTAACTTGCGAGGGCTGGTGGAGCGACTCTCGGGGTAGTAGGAGGAAACCGAGCGGGGTCCCTTAGGTGATCACCCCGCTCAGGAGGGTACAATGAAATGTATCACGCCCGCTTCCCATGTGCTCTGGCCTCTCCCCTGTTGGCGAACACGGCATGGTCGCGGTTGCCTGGGGGAATCTCGTCGAGGGGTAGTTGCTCCTGCCCCTGCTGTCCCGGCCTTGGATTACTGTAGTCAGGCCGCCTCTCTGCAATGCGTTTTTCCAAGAGCTCATCAACCAGCCTCTTTTTCTCTACAAGTTGTTGGGGTAGTGTGTCCTTCTCGGGATCTTCCTCTGCCTTCTATACCGAGGCAGATGGGTCGGTGAGCTTGATAGCCCTGACGTGCTCTTTACCCTTGCTGATGTTTCGGCTCAGTGCTAATGCCTCAGTGGGTGTGGGGAGACCTAGAAGGCTCCTCTGTTGGCGAGTAATCCTCCCATAGGAGTCATTTACTGGATTTTCCTCAGGGGGTGAGTCCCCATCGAGGAGTTCCACACCGTTTCCCTCTCCCGAAAGGTCGGCCATGTTGACCGCCACTGCCCTTGGAGGCATTCCTTCAGACCCACCCAGTGATTCAGGTTGTCAGCGAATCACACAGAAAAGAAGGGCAGCGTACTGCCCCCATCCATGGACGTGCGCGTGAGGGGTGGCCTCCTTGATAACTTTGCCGATTACTTGAAAACTCTGGACGCATTTTTGCTGGAGGGCCCTGTGGTGTCCATGTGACTCGGGGTTCTGAACTGTGGGGAGCGCGGCTAGGTCGACCCAACGAAATTGGTCACCAATATCCTCGAGGTGTGATTGACTCCTGGGATAAGGCGCTAGCTGATGGAGAAGATGGGAGTGAGTCACCCAGAGAGTCTGGTAGAAACGTTCAAACTCTTCTGGGGTGAGCGACTTTGGCATATCAAAATCCGATCTTGTGACCGACCAAAACTTCTCAGGGAAGTGACCTGCTGCGAGGACGGTCCAGAAGCTCCACGACTCTGGTTCGGGATCCATCTCTTGCTGCCCCTGTTCATCAACCGAGAATGGCCGGGGAACTAGCAGCGGTGCCGAGGTAGGCCACTGGGCCGGTGGGCTGGCCGAAGGAGAATACGGAGAGCATGCCGATTGGCCGCCGATCCCTAAGTCATCCTCCGAGGGATGCAGTGTCCTGGCTGCCACGTCACGATAGGATGGGCTGGCGAACAAGCCTCCTATCACAGTGTCGGTACATGCGGAGGGTGTGTCATGTCGCGACTCTTCCGTTGGTCCCCAGAAAAGTTCCCCACCCTATCTGACCAAGGTGGAAGGTGCTTCCGGGGAGGCCAGTGGTAACTGCGAGTTTGAACTTTGGGGGTATACCAAGTCCTCATCCTCATGGATATACCTTTGGAGGGAGGTGGGAATCATGCGGATCTTGCATTCGGGGAGTACAAGACTGACGCGCCGCATTCCTATCCCTTCCCTCGACTCAAAGGGTTGGGAGGAAGGCTCCATCGTCGAGTCGTACTCTGCCTCAGAGTCCGAGAAACAGACTGGTTTGATTTCCATCCAGACTTCCCTGACATTCCTCTTATGACGACGACGTCCCACCTTCCTGCCCCTGGGTGGATCCTCAGGGCAAGGTTGATTTCCGTCATGGATTCCTCTAGTCGTAATAATGCTGGGGATGAGAGGACTAGAGGCCGGGTTGCGAGGGGCACCAGGATAGATTTTGAAAGGGACATGGGGAGGACCTCCATGTCGGTAAGTGACCAGATATGAAACGGCTCCATACTCGCGGCCAGTGACAGGGGAAGTGACCCCGTACCCCATGTAGTGGGCACTGGAAAGACCCATACCCGAAGCATATCTATCACGGGGAAGTCTTTTCCTTTCAAGATTAGTGGCATGGAGCGGGCCTTCACGCTGGATGGCACTACCGCGAATTGGTCCGCGGTGGCCATTACCTATGCCAGTGACCATGAGAGTCGACCAAACCTGCCTGCAGGGCGGTCGGGGCCTCGATCTAGGTCAGGTGTGTAACTTCCCCTGCTCAGTGTATGCAGGGTTCTGATAACAGGAGTCGTTAGTGGCACGAGCCACAGTAGTTGCTAATGTTGGTGCCTCAGGGCGGTCATTCTCTTCCACTCACGCTTGATGCTGGCGTCGGGTCAGGTAGGTTGGAGCCGGCAGTGAGGGCACAAAGATTGCCTGCTCCTCGGCCTGGAGAGTCGGGCAGTGGCATCGACGCAGCCTGGCGGGGGCTTTTTCCGTGAAACCCTGGGACGGGTCTCCGATCGGGCGAACCCGGACATCCCCCACCTCATTGGCGTAGGGGAGGGAGGTGTCAAGGCGTTCCAGGGATAGGCTCCCGAAATGGTTGAACGTCAGAGTGGGGAGTGGCGGTTCCTTGCGCGGCCCTAGGGGGAGGTGATAATGGTGAGGCGCAGTTGCCTGTAGATCCAAACATGCCATGCCTCTGGTGGGGATGACCCCTTCCTCCTCATACCTACGAACTAGGTCATTGATCACCCTTTGTTGGATGATTTCTGATGGGGAGAGGCAGCGTGAGCGCCTGGCTGTTACAGCGGTCGGAGTCGGAGCGACTGTGGAAATGGCGGGATAGTGCGAGGTGGCCGCGTTGGTACTGCCCCTGCCCCTGCACCGGTGGGTAGGTGTCGATCGAGCTCTGGATGCATCTATCTGATTCCTAGAAGCAGAAAGATGAATCCATTAGTACTAACAGGAAATGAAATCAACAACCAATAGCCCAACATCATTACATCTTCCGTGGTCAGTGAGAGGGATCCACGCTAACGACATTGTAGAATGGAGTGCTCAACATCTCGACTGCCTCAACCCCTGGTGGGTTTCACGTCCCGGTGCTAGGTGCCCAGACCTGGTGACGTGCTAATCTTCCGACACCCCGAACACTACCTGTCTCCATATTGAGGAGAATAACTTCACATCGAGTTCACCATTTTCTATTTACGAAGCTTTTATTCCGGGGCGCGCACGCGTGTCCATCACGCGGGGGGAGGACGCACGGCTTGTTGCCCCACATTCCCGCTTTCCAAAGGCTGGTGGCATCCGTTCCTTGTTTGGGGACGTTTTCTCCTTGATCGAAACCGGGATGATAGGATGTCAGTTCTTCCTTATGTGGATTCCTCAACGGAGCTCGTCACCTAGTCCAAGTCTCCCTCATAGATTTATGAAGGGTTCGTGAAGCTCGTTTCCGATGCCATATCTGCATGGATGCTAGTTAATTACACTTCTTCCATCGAGATTCTCCAAGGGGTCTGGTCGGGGCAGCAAACTTCGATGAGGAGAATGGTCACAACGGGGTGTCGTCGGCATTCCTTGACAATGGGGGCATTGTCATTTCTGGCTTCTGTCCCTTATTATAGGGCTTCTCGAGGGAGCTAATGCATGAGGAATCCCACATCGAATGCGGGGAATTGTGTACCATCTGAGGTTTTCCTCAGCTTCCCATGTTTAACACGGGGTATGCCACGAGTTTAACGTCCTACGGAGACGGATCAGACGGATCAGAACACTGAGAGTGGATCATATTGAAGGAACCCCTAGGGGAAACACCGATATTGGGGCCAGCAGGTGGGTGGCTTCCTGGATACTATGGAGTGGAATGGGGTGGCATGATACCAACGGGATGTGGCAGCCCGGATAAGGATCATGATGGGTGATGGAGTGATGGGCTTGAACCTCATGGAGGCTTCCAACGTATCCCCTAGGCAGGGAATCAAATTCTGGGTAGTTCAGTGATACGGTGGGATTGGAGCCCGGTGGAAGTAAGATCTCCACGCTAGGGCATGAGATTTCCGAGGCACGTGGGCTCGAGGGAGAGGTCAGGATGAGACGTGGGTGTGAAGTATGAGGATTACGCTCTGAGGCGGCCCATAACAGTGGTTGCGAACCGACGCGGAGGGGTTGGAACAACTGAGTGATAGGCTTGAACCTCATGGAGGTGTCCTACGTACCATGATTTAGCACAGATCAAAGTCCACGTAGTTCGGGGCATACAGTTTAACGTCATGCGGGACGAGATACAGTTTAACGTCATGTCGGATGAGATACAGTTTAACGTCGTGTGGGACTAGATGCAGTTTAACGTTATGCGGGATGATCAATCGGGGGCTTACGCTCTGAGGCAGCCCAAAGTGTTGGCGAACCGACGTGAAGAATTCGGAACGACCAGGTGGTGGGATTGCACCTCGTGGAGGTTTCCTACGTACCGCGCGTTAGCATTGATCAAAGTCCACGTAGTTCACTGTGATGGGGCTTATGCTCTGAGGCGGCCCATAGGAGGATGTCATGGTCAATGCTCGCTCTAAGCCCACGTGGGTCATGCTCGGTGTGAGAAACAAGAGGCGGCAGGGACCAGACGATCACGTTACAAAGGGTACGTCTGCGAGAAGCGGAAAGGGGCTTACACGTTGAGCGGCCTAAAGAGGAAACAGGGGGTTACGCGTGGTTAGCAGCCATTAGTACTGGGGCATACTCCAGGATGGAGGCTCGTGGTGTGACAAAGCATAGTGGGAAAGGGACTCCACTGGCCTTGGTAGTGGGGAAGTACAGAGGTGCATGGGTGCAACCTTCTGCAAGAGAGGATAGGGGCATACGCTCTGAGGCAGCCCTTCCCCTGTGGACAAACACCACTCCAAGAGGGATGATATCATTCCATGTGAGGAATAATGCATTCCTGTGGAGACGAGAGGTGTAAAGAATGTCCGAGACGGGGGGACGTTGCGTGCGAGGTACGGGGTCAGACCATAGTTTAACGTCATGTGTTAAGGGTGAGGTGCTTGGGAGTTTAACGTCCTACAGCTCGGACGAGGTGGGTTTGATCCACACCCCTAGGGCTTACATGCCCAACACCCTCTACCCCTTTTGGGAGGTAAGGCATCGGCAAGGCCGTAGTGAAGGGGGGCCGCAGGGCGAACCATCGAGGGGTCTATGTTAGCGTGGCTATGTGAGGATGTAATAGCCGTTAACGTGCCTATGCGAAGAGGCATAAGGAAAATAAATGCGATTGGAAACACTTCCCAAGGGACCTTGAGGTTACTTCGTACGAGCCTGGAAGGCCGTACGGGAAAACAACTCATGGCGTGCATGCCCGACATGGAAGAAATTGGGTGCCGGTGCAGAGAGGCAGCCACGGGGCATCAAGGTGAGGGGTCATGGGTTTTGTGTGCAAAGAGAAGGTTTGCGAGCAAAACACCGGGATGGCGTGCAATTGGGTCAGAGGATTGCACACGGATAGAGGATTGCGCGCAAAGGTCCTGGATTACGCGCGCGGGGCATGTGCCGATCCCTAAGGAATGGGAAAACCTAACGAAGGGATTGCACGCAATTTGGAAAGGATTGCGCACAATCGGAGGGGATTGCACGCAAGGGGAAAGGATTGCGCACAAAGGATGAACCCAGATGAGTTGGATAATTCACTTAAACCAGTGGGGTTGTGCGCAAAGGCGAACCCTGGGGCAAGGTTGCACGAAAAATGGAATTACCTGGAAATCATCTTGCGCGCACGAGAGTCTGAATTGCGCAAATGAGAGCTAGTCTAGATTCCTCAACCTAGAAAGGGTTGGGGTCGCCTTCTATTTATAGGCATTCTCCGGCGCGGAATCCAGGCGGCGCGCAAAATCTTACATTCCAGAACCATTCGGCGCACAAAGCCTCACCGCGCGGAACCGGGCGCGCAAATTTGTGCACCACGCCGGTTATTTTTCGCGAAACCCAGGAACCCTTCGCGCGGAATTTTTTTTTCATGCAAGTCCTCCTTAACTTCGCGCACCACTCCCGTGTTTTCTGGACCGGGCCTATGAGTCCGAATATGACTTCGCTTCGTCCGTTCAAAACTTCCTCTAGGGGTTACGAACCTTTTTTCAGGGTCTAGAAATACCTCTTCTCAAACTAATCCAAAGAAATAGAAAACCTATAAATATCCCCCTATTGAAAAAGTAATTGGTAATGTTTATTATGGAATTCAAAGAATAGAGTCTATTTTATATTACTATACCAATTATTCTTTTTATGACTTTGTTCATGTCAATGTTGAAAATTCATCAATTAATTCCAATTGAATTAATGTTATTAATGATGAATTAAATAAATTCACAATAAATAAAGTAGGGTATTTAGTTGCTTTTCTTAAAGGTAAACCTATTATTGGAAATAAATGGTTTTTTATAATAAACTTGATGAATCTGAAAACATAGTTAAAAATAAAGAAAGACTAGTAAGTCAAGGATATTCCTAGGAGGAGATAAGTGACTCAGAAGATTATTTTTCTCATGTTTCATGGAAGGAATCCATTAAAATTATATTATCATTTGATAGTTTTCAAAACCTAAAAATATTTCAAATGGATGTAAAATAATCATTTTTAAAGGGAATTCTTTTAGAGCACTCAAATGTAAGAAAACCCCCTAGATTTGAAAATGAAAAATTTCCGATCATGTTCTTAAACTCAATAAATTTTTATGGTCTTTAACAACATACATAGTCTTTTTATGAAATAATTACACTCTTTTTATTGCAAAACAATATTGTTAATGTTATGGTGGATCCAAACATGATTATAAAAAGATTTTCAAATGATATACTGATTATACAAATATATATTGATGCTAAAACATTTGGATCAATAAATGATTCTCTATGTAAAGAATCTTATAAGATTATGAAAATTGAATTTGACATGAAACTAATGGGAGAACTAAAATTTTTCATTAGACTACAAATTATTAAAAGAAAAGAATGTATTTTATTAAATCAATACAATTATTCTAAATTACATGTAAAAATATTTGGTCATGATTCTAGTAAAACTATGGAAAAGAATTTGATTAATAATTCAAAACTCGACTTATATGAGTATAATAAGTCATTTGATATTAAATAGAATAGAGTAATCATAGGCATATTTCTCTATCTCAATACTTCTAAACCAGCCATCATGTTATCAGTTTTCTTGTGTGCTAGGTTTCAATAAAACCCCTAAGAAAGTCACCTTAAAGCTATTAAATTAAGAATAAGATACAAAAAGGGCACTATTTTTACTAGAATATTCATTTATAATAAGAAATATTTGGATTTATTATCTTAATCCAATTCTGAATTTGGAGGTTGCAGACATGATCAAAATAACACTACATCTATGCTTCACTTTTTAGAAAAATGTTTTATTTAATGAATCTCTAAGAGACATATATCGGCAGCTCTATCAATAAATGAGCATGAATATGTTACTGCTACTATTTTTTGTTCACAGACCATATAGATAAAATGAAAACTATATGATTTTAATTTGAATTTTGATAAAATTCATATTTACTATGATAACTCAAGTGATCTTTTAATTTCCAAAAACCCTCCTCAAAACTCTATAAATAAACACATAAATATATGATTCCACATTCTAAGAGATCATGTTAATAAAGGAGATATATGAATGGAATTTTTTCCCACTCAGAAACAGCTTGCTGACTTATTTACAAAACCATTAGAGTTAATTAAATTTTTAAATTTCAAATTTGAAATAGGTATGTCATAATCTTAAAATATTTTTAAGTATGATTAACATTATTAAGTATTTTTTACATATATTCAGTAATTGAAAATTTTATTTTATGTTATTAATAAATAATATTTAGTTCATAATATTTACAATTTCTTTGTTAATCAGTAATATTGTCTTAATTATTTCTATTTAATATCTTTACAAAATTGTTTTTATTTAAAAAGTAATATATTTTATACATTAATATTAATGAACTTTTTGATAAATTTTAAAAAGGGGTAGATTTTTATTGAAAATTTAATAATTTTTTTAATTTAAAAAATGAAGAGTTTATTAGAATTTAATAAAATTTAAATATTTTATCACATTTAATTGTTTTGATAAATTTCTCTTTATTAAAATTTTATCAAATTCTAAAATATTTCAATATTTAAGTGTTTTTAATTTATTAATAACTTTAGATTATAGTTTCAAAATCATTTTTTAGTGTTATTTTGTTAAAATAGGTAATTTTACTAATATTTAATATTTTTTTAATAAATTAAAATTTTGTTTTAGTAAAAACAATTCCTTCTACACATGCCTCTTAGGCCAAAACTTATTCCAATTTCAGGGGGACTAGAGGTAAACACTCATAGGTGGTCTAACGAAATGGATTGCATAGTGTATGAGGTATTATTTGTGAATTGTGCACACCTAAAGCATGAAGGGATCGTGTATAAGGTCCCTCGAGCATGCCCATAATGCGTAGAGGCCAGGCTAGACCACCCCCTTGTGTGTGTATTTTGTTGTTAATCTGAACTAAAGTGCAGTGCAAAATTCTTCCTCAAAAGTGAATTGATAATAAAAAAAGTAATTTTCAGTCTGTCAGTCAGTGCAACATGGCTCTTATATTACTCGATTGAATTCTACCCATTTTAATGTGAGACTTATTTTATGTATATTATTCAAATGTTTATTTATAATAAATGACCAGTAAGTTATCTTCACCGTCGAATCATTTCACTTCATCCCTTTGATCTCATTATTTTCTATCACGATGTGTTTTTGAAATCCTCAACATCTCACTCTTTTCTTCTCATTTTACTTCCTCTGTTTTCTTTACTAGACTTCTACATACAATTTTCTTTTTTATGTTCTCCACTAGACACCTTGCATTTTTTTAGACATCCTAAACTATTTTTTTATTTCTTATAGTCTTATTATTATCTTTGGGGTTTTCACGATTTGGTTTCAAAAAATTAATTTTAGTCTTCATTCTTGATTTTTAAATAATAAAACATCATCTTATTCCACATTCTATTCTATAGTTTGAAGATCACTAATATTATTTTTTCATTACTTGTGGTGTCACCGTTGGAATAACTCAATGGTTTATGTCGAGTCACTAATAGAAAATTACTAATGGTGGGTGATTTTACCAACCATTTGAACACAATAGTGGGTCAGTGACCCACAGATATATCTCAACAGTGGGTAATTTTACCCACCGTTGGACCTCAAGGGTGAGTAATTTTTCCCACCGTTAGACATCAATGGTGGGGTATGTTTTTACCCACCGGTTGGATTTTCTTTCCGCTATTTCTTTACTGACAGAAGATATTATGCTTGTTCCTTCATTCAGTTGACTCTATAGTAATTATTTTATATTATTTATTTATTTTTATAATCATTAAATATTATTTGATTAATTATTTTTCATTTTTATGTTTTTATATATTCTTGGAAAGAGTTTCTTCAATATCCAAAAGGATCTCTCTATTCTAAAATTAGATAACTATAATTTTTTTCTTACTACATATAATTGTTTTGAATTTTTTAATCTTATTTGTTTTTAATATTTATTTCTCATTTTTACTTTTTCTCCATTCAATTTTATTTTAGTATTTTATAAATCATAGAACTTAAATAGTATTTAATTTATTCATCTATTACTTTATTTCTTATGTTTGGAAATGTACTAAATGAGCCGTTGTTGGATACTTCCAATAATAGGTCATCAACCACCATTAACATCATAAAATAGTGGGTCACGATTCACCATTGGAATTCCAATGGTGAGATAATTTTTATTGATTCATAAGAAGCCTCTGACTGCCTAAATGTTTGGAATGTTTTTAATTTTATTTAAATAATTTTATTTTGACCTAAAATTAAAATGGTTGGTCATTCTTTGTTTTTCCACCATTGGAACCCAACAGTGGGTCATGATTTTCCACTCTTTATTCCAATGATAGATCAATGACCCACAATTAGTTGAAATTTATTTTTTTATATAATTTTATTTCTTATTTAAAATGTTTCTATTAAAATAAATTCATTTTATCATAGTATTATAAATTTTTATGTTGAAATTTTTTTGTTACAAATATTTGTATCATTATTTTATGATCTTTTATACATGTCAATTACATTTAATACGATGATATGTTTTACATCATCTCTTGCTTCATGTATTATCTAAATGATTATGTTTTTATTTTAATTGTTTTATAATTATAAAATGATTAAATTTTTTTACTTAATATATTAATTGTTTTATATTAATATTTCATGATCAAATGTAAACCCCAATTATAATTTTATATTAATATGATGGGGATAATAACTCTAAGTAATAGTCTTGTTATTAAATGGGAATGAATTAACATTTTTTATGTATATATTAGACACAAAAATTCTCATATAAGTCTCATTTTAATGATTTGGGAGATTGCTTCAAGGACTAAAACATAAATCCGTGCATATCAATTCGTTGAGATCACTTGTATTACACCATCGAAATTCGGCTACTCTCAAAATTATTCAAAATATTTTATGACTTATACAATCTTATTGTGATCACTAAATGAATCAATCTTTCGTATTTTTTCCTTTAAGTTGTCAATGATCATCGAGCATAATATTTATCAATAGTCTTATCACTTGCTACATTTCTGGTATTTGTTCTATTCGTGTAAGCATTTTTCTCTATATTTGTAATTTATTATTCTTGGTTGATGATTTTTTTCAATAAAAATAATGTATTTATCATTACCTAGTTATTTTAACTCCTAAAAAGAATTTAGGGTTGTGACCCCTAATCAATATTCTAGAAATCATTCCAGGTTGGTCTCCTACATCAAAGACTAGCCTATGCCTCTAATTTTTTAAAAGGTAGGGTCTATAAAAAATCTTCTCAGACCTTTAAAATTGAGGTTTATAGTTTGTTCCAATCTACTTGAGTAGAAGATATTTAGGAGTGTATTAGGATCTTTTTGATCCAAACAACAGTTAATAAAGTATTATTTCTATTTTTTCTACTACATCATAACTAATGAACATTGAACATGCTATTATTTTATATTTAAAAAACTGTGATTGTTTTTGTCTTTAAATTTTTAAATATAATATCCCCACTCTATTCATATTTTCCATCAATAATGATCCAATATGTTTTAATTAATTAACCATGTTGGATAAAACAATTACACATAATCCACTAATTTAATTTCCATCTTTGAACATTAATTCATTTATTTATGATATTGTGGATTTTCATCCATTAAATTAATAATTTCATAGACATAAATAAATAAATTACTAAACAACCCATTCATGAGATATATCAAATGTTTAATTTAGTGGGAGGACATTAAATGAACCTTTTAACTAGGGGAAATAACTGTTATTTCTATTATTGGAATGAATTACAACTTTACACCTATAAACCTATGTATGAACTATATTGGAATTATAATTTTTCTATCTTGAATCACCTCTACGTTCCTAGGGATTCTCTATTAATTAAAATTATTTATTACTCATGAATGGGTTAGGGGAACCAAAATATTGGTTAAAAGTGGATTATATAAATATCATTGCACACGATGGTCATATATAATAATGGACGGAGGGATGACTTACAAGACATAATTTCATTTAATATTAAATAATTTAAAACCCATTTAATAAATTAAATTAAAACATCTAACACATACATTGTTATTGGTCAAGCTCATGAATGATCATACATGCAATGAATAAGAAAATGTAATTGGTTATAATTAATTTATTATCCATATATGTCAGATCAGTGAGGTAAGGACATGTTTTCTTATAGATATTTCTTCCCTATTATTTGGGTTTGAATGTA
This sequence comes from Viscum album, assembly GCA_963277665.1. Lineage (NCBI taxonomy): Eukaryota > Viridiplantae > Streptophyta > Magnoliopsida > Santalales > Viscaceae > Viscum > Viscum album. Next base: position 507,003,272 of record OY728142.1, on the reverse strand, counting down.
TTATTCTTTGGTGTAGTTTATACATATTCTTTATTCATATCTGGCACTGATCTGGCTGCGTCTCTGGCTTCGTTGTTTCATATTTTCAGGTCACTGAAACTTTAATCCTGGATTACTGGATTCTTTGAGGGTACTGATTGCATTTTTTGGCTAGTCCCATTGAGGTACAGATGATGGTGGAAGCAACCATGGATTCAGATGGTGAAAAAGACGTGGCTTCAGGTGGTGATGGTGATTGGTCATGGCTTTAGGTGAAAACAATATTTTCGGAAAGATTAGGGTTTCCCTTCCCCTAGGACTTTCTGAAATGGATTTGTGGTTTGTAGGTGGATTTTTTTATTAATTGTATCTTGGGACACTCATTTGTTAGTTTTTCACCACTAGGACTTTGGGATTATAATGGGTTCTCCCTTAACCCATTTCAAAGGGACTTCTATTTTTTTTATTTTTTTAATCAAGGTGTTTCCCCCAACCTGTTTCAGCATTTTTAAGATGAACACACATGAATTAATGAATTAATGATTTAATTAATCCACTTTCATATTAATTACTATATGAACATAATTGAAGATACCCATCATTAATTTGATTTATGGAAAATAAAAAAAGGAACCAACAATGACATATTCATTATAATAAATAAATTGAGCATTTAAAATTATTTAAAACTATTATTTAGTTTTCAAGCACACAATGGTGTTTCAACCAATAAAATATGGGTTTAATTCTATAATTTTCCAATTAAATTAAATTGTTAATTTTTTTCCATTAATGAGAGACTACACAAAGAGCATATCTGACCATACGACATGTATCTTGGTTTCTGTGTATCCAGGTCACACACCTGGTTCTGAGGCGTGTACCCCAGATGGACTAAATGATGTATATAGACCAGATACACACTATATGTTACACATTTCATGTGTCCAGGATATATGCCTGGGTCTTCGGCATGTGTCTCTATGGACAACACAATGTGTAAAATCTAGCTACAAGCCACGTTCCTCTTCAATATGTATTTTTGTTTAGGTCAATAAGTCTCTGATCATGTTCCTTTGATGATGGAATTGAGGAACTACACACAATTTACACTTCATAAACATCATGTATATCATTAATTATCTATGTTGTTCATCTCATTCATTTTCGACTATGTATAATGACCACACATATTGCGCAATTTACTATACTGACCCGTGTAGAGTACATAAAATTTACATTGATACACATCATGTAACCAAACAACACACTTGTATCTCTGATTGATGAAAACCTAGAATACATCATGTTTAATTACTTCATGGTGCGTAGTGTATCCCTTGGAAAATTCAGATATAGTGCACTAGGGTACATGACGTGTACTACTGAGTACATATCGTGTAACCCTGTCTTACTAGAAAAAAATTGGAAGTATCCTAATGTAATATCTAGTCTTTATTAATATGTTCTTAAACCTTTACAAAAATTAAAACACCTGAACAATTATGATTAATTTATCGAAACATGTTAATTCAAATTGTATTTAAGGAATGAATAATATTAAATTAAAATATAACAATAATTGGGCACAGATCAAAAATCAAATAAATAATTATAAATTTAAATGTTACCACATTGATACTACTTAAAGGTTATGGGTGTAGTGTAAGCATGTGGTGGTGGGTGATGTATTGAAATTTATTTTAATAATAATTTCCCAAAACAATGAGTGAAAATACTGCAAGTAAAATTTATAATTAATTTATTTTATATCTTAAGAAATATTTACCTCAAATTAAGAAATTTATTCGTTGACGAATACTGATAATCTGACATGGACCTTTTTAATTACATTAATTTCACCATGAGGATCCAAGGAGATAACCCCTCTAGCGGTGAGCCACACAAGCTCCAACGATCACTAAGAAACACCACTCAATATCTAGGTGCTAGTGCAGGGAATCAAATGTCTTGAGTTATTCGTTCTTGATTTCTCATTCTTTGGTCTTGAATAAATCCCTCTTTCCTTTCTCATCATAAAGATAGAGAGATAAATGGTGGATTCAAATAGAATTAGTTGTGCAAAAAAATCTCTATTGTCAATTTTTGGATGCATTACACAATATAAATAACCATCTATTTTTAGAGTTAGGGTTCAGGATATAATATTATTTAATTTCATTTAGGAGATTTAATAACATTTTAAACTTTTAATAAACCCCATGATGCATAACAATATTATTATTATTTTTTGGTGCACCGACTTGCAAAAATTGATAAATAAAATTTGTCAGATTGTAAATTATTATTTTATCAATAGATGAGTTCATGGTCTGCTTGAACTCTAAATTATTTATTGAATACCTAAATTAATATTTAAATCATAAATAAATATTTAATTAACATACTAGAGAAGAAATATTAATTAATTATTCAATAAAATAAAAAAATATATTTTTATTCATATACTGGTGAATAAATATTTTATTTAATTTATGTGATTAGTATAACTAAAATAAAATTATATCTGAATATTGAGAATAATATTTATTATATTGATTAAATTCAAATAGAATTTTATTGAGATCAATAGAAAAACATAGTGTTTGATGCTCTAGGATAATTTTATCATTAGAATTTGGTGGGCTTGCATAAAGTCCAAGATTACTATGTAGCAATCGATCAAGGAACCCAAGAGAAAGAACTTAATTTCATAATGATGATGACCATATATGAATGTTCACTATGTAATAATTTCCCTTGATCACACTATCTCATCAATCAGGTTTCCTGAAAACTTCATGAACCTATTTACACGATACATCTTTCTTTGACTATCTGAAATAAACAAGTCATTACAACATGGACATGGAATTTAGGCAATGGATGTATTTATATCAAAGAGACGATATATCAACCCCCATATATATGGAAGGGGAAAATATTTCCCCAACTTATTCATTAATGACATGTTAATTGTGATCCAACCAACATACCCAACATCCTCCCAATATATGGCATGGTGGTTTTTGTCAGAAAATTTAAGTGAAGGATTTATGACATGCATAAACGATAATATTTAAGTCTGAGGACATTAAACATACTGTCATATTGAAAAAATTGATGAAACCAAAACATGAGGAACTTCTACTAGCAGGTTTGTTCTCATAATCTCTCATCTTAGATACTACCAAGTTAGAACTTCATGAGAAGGATCCTCATACTCTTATGAAAACTCTTACTTAATGGTCTAAATATTAAGTATCCTTTCATAGTACATTTTCCAACCAAAAAAGCTAAATTAATAACATTCTCATAAAACTTCAAGATTCTCATCATAGTGGGCAAATACACTGAACTTATCAATTCAAAAGATACTCAAGGACATTATTATAATAAATCAACATAGAATAATGAACAATATGTAATAATATATTTAATTAATATTCAATACATAAAATATACATATAATAAAAGTAAAATTATTTGGCCCTAATACACCAACTCTAACATGTAATTAATGGGAATTACTAACCTTAAATCTAGAAGAGTCATTTGGTTGTTCTGGTTTTGAACGTTGTTCTAATGTCTGTTCACTTTAATCCTTTCCTATATATTTTTCTTCCAAACCAGATTAGAAAATAATATCTTGAAAAGAATCTATTTATACTGGAAATACATTTAAAATTTGATATGTATCTTGTTGAAGTTTTTTAGTCTATAAATACATTTATGGAGACACCCCAAAACATAAACCTCTAACGTGATCATATTCTTCCAGCCTCTTCAAACCCGCTGAAACTTGTTTTTCTTATGGTACAGGAACTACTAATTCTTGTCTCTAAACCATATAAAAAAAATATGAACATAAATAGATATTTTTTAGGTAATACTATTGTAAATGATAATAAAGTACTATTATGTCATACTTACACATGTTTCTTATAATACGTTTATGTTTTCATCAACTAGTTTACCCTATTTATTTATGTAGGCCTCCTTCCATTGCACCAAACATGGGATAAAAGTGGATTCAAATTTTGATTCATCAGTCTACATATAGAAAAATAATTATATGTTGTTTTATATCACATAAAACATTTATTGTTTATTTAAAATACATACTAATTTATTCTCTAGTGAAACATACCCCATACTTTGTGATAGGGGTACATTGGTTTTGATGCACATTGTTTACTTTCAAAACTGCTTTAAAAGTTCATAAATTAATTATTTTGAATCAAACAGGATAAAATAAATAATTTAAAATAACATTATATCAACTAAAACAAACCTAAAATGATTTCTCATCATGATGATCGATGAAAGAATTATAGGTTTCTAGCTTTATAAGGTGTGTGTAAGTAACTGGTGGGTGAGGATTTACTTTCCCCTTAATATCCCTAAGATGAAACATTGTAAGAAGACTTTGGATTCCTATATGGTATAGTTAATAATCCATTAATACATATTTATTACTAAAATCTTCTAAAATGAATAAAATATTCAATGAATAATGAAAATTAAATCAATATTTCATTATATGATTTTTCAGAAAAACAGAGAAACTATATCGTAAAATTACCTTTATATCTTCCAAAATCATTTCCTTCATTACAGTTTGGACGTAGTTCCGTAAATATATATCAATAAACACATTCATATTTATTCTGACATGAATATAACTAATGAACATTGAATTGTTGGGGTTAATAGTTTGTCCAAATTGATTCTATCAAACCTCAAATTTTATACCCTTACTTATTGCCTTAAAAATTTTAGTCAACACTGTGATTTTTCTTCATTATTTTTTTCTTCATCAACATGGTGTTGATCCTTTAATAATTATATAGTTTCGACCTCAACCACTAATTTTTCATGATATTAGTAACATCATCAACTGCAAAAGTCATGGTCTTCCTGAGTAGTCAAACATTATTTTAGATTATGTAAATACAGTAGAGAACACATAATATTATGAGTAAAAGAATAATATATTAAAAAAAATTAACCTACTCATTTAACTCACTTTAATTTCTTTAATGGTTAAAGGGATTTGGATCCTCTATCGAGAATCCAAATCCCCACTTTGTTCTTCATTCTAACATACAATACATTTTTTATATTAGGACCACTATGAAATGATTATGATATCCCAATGAAAGAGAAATCCTAAATTGAATTTTCATCTATCCCTATAGTTATTTTAGTGGCCATCAGGATAATTGACCAATTCTTGTTTTCTAGATGTTAGATAGAAAATAGCTTCACTACTTGTGATACCATTATGAATGGATCACCCATTTCCACTTCCACATTGAAATTCACCATAATTATGGCTGTTTCATCAACATTCACTATACTCCTATTGAAAACCCATTTTAATAGAAATTTGACACTTGTAATTTTATATAATCCAAATTGTATATTTGTTCAATGATGTGGAAATATGAAATATTCACATAAATTGGATTTATATCTTTGGAACCAGATATGTTCATTGCTTCTACCACAAGTATAAATCCACTTTTTATCATCATACTACAGTCATCATGTTCTTTTTTAAAGAATTTATAACCATTAATTACCAAACCATTGTAGGATATAAAATTTTCATTTATTCCCCTAGATGTAAATAAAATTTGTTTTTGTAATTGAATTCATATTTTTAGATAACTACTTATAAATATGATATTGTAACCATACTATAAACTATTGATTATGTATATTTGATATCTATCCTTCAAACTTAATGGATTAAAAGGTCTATGAATTACATTTCAGGATTCAATATATGGATTAAAATATTCAATATTATTTAAAATGTAAGGGTGTAATTTCCCCCACTCTTTGATTGAAATAGTAAAAACATCTCTTATGAAAATACCTTCACTTATAAGGAATCTACTATGATGATACTTTAGGAGACCGAAGCTATCAAAATATGATAGTTAATCAGTAAATTTTTTTACAACTTCTTCAACAATATATCATTACACAATACATCCTTCTAACTTACTTGATTCATGATTTACCCTTTCTAAATATTCATTTACCATTAAATGGGGTACATTTATCTAAAATTCACATGGAAACATAGTTGTACCTCTATAACAATGTGAACCATTAGGTGGACCATTATATCAAAGAATGATGGTGGGAAGAAAAGATCTAATTCACATAAAAGGAAAAAACTCCTTATTCATGACTGAAAATTTATTTGGTTTTCTAACTTACTACATATGGATTTTAAAAAGAAGAAGAGTCTGGTTAATGTATATATTACATTTTTAGACATAATGAATCCTAAAGTCGTCAGTATCCAATAATGAATAAAAATTGGTAGTCATGTGATTTTATTCCCTATTACATCAAATTAGTTATTAATATGAAAATATTAATATTTTATGAACACCATCTATATAACCTTTACACCATTAATAAAAATGTAAAATTGTAATTTTTGTTATCTAAATTGAGTGAATGATTCTAGAGGAAGAAAAGTGCGAGTTTTACCCTTCATTGATGAAAAATCTTCCCTTTTCCACATGTTAATCATGTCCAACCTAGCCTGGATTGCATCTTTTTTTCTAGGAACATTTAGTTATGTTTAAATATCAATATCAAGTACTGTTTTTTTCATATATGCATGACATCAAGAAATTGTATAACATACAAAAAATTCCAATATGGTAATTCAAAGAAAATTAATCTCTTTTTACAACATTAAATTGTAATGTTTTTAAAAAATTGTTTATTGAAAAAAAATGTCAATATATTTTACTTTATCTAATATTTAATGACCTGTTGGTGGAGACAGTGTCATACCTCATTTAATATTCCCATAAAATTCTATCATCCATGATCTATATTTATGTTGTTGAGAATTTTTTTTTGATTTCCTAAAAAGGCAGTCTCTAAGGAATGTTTTTACTGAACTGAGTGTATTTATTGTTCACAAAGAGAAACCCCAACATTCCATTAATTCTATATCCTAAAAAAATTCAATAAATAGAAAATTAATTTATCTTTCCATAAAACATGTCCCTCAATCACTACTACAAAATAGGCCTTTAGTAGTGCAAATAAAATAACATTATTAGCGCTAGAATAGTTCTGACTACCTAAGTGAGATTAAAATCCTTGGTATTTTATCAGTACTAAAAAACGTTCATAAAGGGGTCCTTTATCGGTAATTATTGAAGCGATGATAAAGTCTACCATTATAAGCACTAATAAATGTTTCCTTTATAATCAATTATAAAAGTGCTAAAAAATGTATCATTTATCAGTTATTTTAAAAGTTATGATGATTTTTTCCTTTATTTCTACTTTTAAAAGAACTGATAAAGTTCCCGACTACATTGTTCTACAACAGCACACTAAAGCACTGGTACAATGTGCTATAACAACACACCACGACACTATAAACTCACCAAATATCAACAAAAACAAGCCCCAATACAGAATTTAAATAAAATAAAATTTACAAAATAATGAAAAGTAAAAAAAACACTATATTATAGACATTTCAAACATTGGTTTATACAATAACATAAATAAAAATTATTACATACATTAAAAGTCATCAATGTTCATTTTTCTTTTAATCCTGGCCTCAAATCATGCTATTTACAAAAAACATCCCACCAGCATGAGCCAAAGAACACACCTATTTATGAAAACAAATCTTATTTTAGTAATAATATAAAAAAGTAAATTAATATGTAATGTTAATTTTACTAAAATTGATGTCAATTTTGAATAAAAATATTCAATTAGAGTCATAACTATCACACCATGTATTGGATTGAGGTGTGGCTGATTACAAAATATCAAAAATGAATTTTAGATCATTTTCCAAAAGTATCAAAACAATATGATTATGTTTGCATTGTTTTGAGTTTGTTCGTTGTATTTTTTTACTAAACTGTCATTTTAAAATGAAAACACACACTTTTGACTCATTTAATTTACATAATGTATGAGTTTTATGTGAAAATTATTCTTACAGATCAAAAATGACTTAAAATTTATTGTTATAAGTTATCAATAAAATAAAATCTTGTTTGATTAGTTTTCTGTGAGGTAATGTTTTTGAACTAAATTGTCGATTTTAAACTGATAATGGGAACATTATGTAATACTGGGCACATCATGTATCTATTTGTGGTGTATTTGATTATTACACATAAAAAATTAATTATGGATTGTTTTTGAAAAGTATAAAATTAGTCCAAATTGGTTTTCTATGTTTTGAGTAGGTCAGTTGTCCATTTTACTGAAATTGATGTCAATTTTGAATAAAAATATGCACTTTGAGACATACAGGTCACATATTGGGTTGGATTGAGGTGTATATAATTCCAAAAAAATCTCAAATTACTTATAGATCATTTTAATATAGTATCAAAAAATTCCGAATGTGTTTTCTTAGTTTTGAGTACGTTAGTTGTATTTTTTTATAAAATGTCATTTTAAACTGAAAACACAAACTTTTGACTCATTCTGATAAAATAATGTATACATTTTACATGACACCAATTCATGAAAATCAAAAATAAATTATGAATCATTTTGTGAAATTATCATCAAATTCTAAGCATGTTTGATTGGTTTTTAGTGAGTGAAACTTTTTTATCTAAAATATCGATTTTAAACTATTAACGAACACATTCAGTCATACCAGGAGCGTCATAAATCATATTTAGGTGAGGATAATACATACCTATCAATAATTACATATCAATCATTTTAATAAATCATAAAAATAATCCGAATGCATTTGATCATTTTTTATTTGGCCAATTGACCATTGTACTAAAATAGATGTCAATTTTAAATAAAAATATGTACTTTGAGTCATACTGGTCACACCATGTTTCAGATTTAAGTAAGTATGATTCCTACATGTCTCAAATGAATTATTAATAATTTTATTAAATTATTCAGACAATATGAATGTGTTTTCAGGGTTTTGAGTATGTCAGTTGTCTTTTTTAATAAATGTTAAATTAAACTGGAACCATGTACTTTGAATCATTCTGATCACATCGTGTATCTGTTTGACATGAAACCAATTCATACAATTGATAAATTAATTATGAATCATTTTACTAAATTATTAAGAATATATGAGCGTGATTTATTGGTTTTCAGTGAGTAGATGTCTTTAAACTAAAATATCAATTTTAAACTGACAATAGACACTTTTAGTCATACCGGAACATCATGTATCTGATTGAGGGGAGGTTGATCCATAAATTTGAAAAATTAATTATGGGTCATTTAATTAAATTATCAAAACAATATTAAAGCATTTTCTTAATTTTGAGTCGGGCAGTTGTCCATTTTACGAAAATTGATGCCAATTTTAAATAAAAGTCTGCACTTTGAGTCATACCAACCACACCATGGGTTGTATTGAAGACCAGATAATTCCAAAATTCTTAAATGTCATATGAATAATTTTATTAAAGTATAAAAACAATCAAAATTCATTTTATCAGTTTTGAGTATGTTAGCTGTTTTTACAAAAATGTTATTTTTAACGGGAAACACACAATTTGACTCATTAAAATCCCATCATGTATCGGTTTGATGTGAAACCAATTACTATAGGTACAAAATGAAATATGAATATATTTTTTTATAAATTATAACTAAAATAAAAGTGTGTTTTATTATTATTCATTGAGTGACACTTTTTAACTAAAATATTGATTTTAAACTGATAATGGACACATTGAGTCATACCGGGGACACTGTGTATCAGATTGAGGTAAAAATGATTCGTGCACCTAAATAATTACTGATAGATCATTTTATTAAATTATAAAAAAAATATGAACATGTTTTTATTAGTTTTTAGTATATAATTTTTCTATTTTACTAATATTAATGTCAATTTTAAATAGAAAGGGTTCTTAGAGTCATACAAGTCACATTGTTTTTCGGATTGAGGTGTAGCTGAATCCAACACATCCTAAAGTCTCAAAAAATATCTAAATTTCAAATTTACCATGATATACATTGAATTTATTTGTAAAACTATTAAAATTCATGATAATCTTTGAATAAACCACCCCTTCTCAAAAAAAGAATTCAGTTATATAAAAAACAATTATACGAGTAATACTAAAAAGAAATAAATTAAATATAAATATGAAATAATAAATTATTTAGATGAAAATTTATTTTATTGTGAAAACATAAATATTACCTATATGATTAATAATTAGAGGGAACTAGAAGTAAAGTGATAAATTTAAACATTCTAGGGGTGAATGGTTTTGAGGGAGAAGAAGTCTGTAAAAGTTTTGGTGCACAAAGGCATGAAAGATGAAAAAATCACTCCCAATTAAGAAACATAATCCACCTATATATGAATTTTTTTTTGAGTAATACTAAAATAAATAATTTGAACATAAATATGTGAGAATACATTAATTATATGAACATTGATTTTACTGTGAAAACATCAATATTACCTCTGTGACTAAGTAGAGGTAACTTAATTGCTCTTCTTATAATGGTAGAGGAGGTAACATGAAGGAAAGTGAAAAATGAAACACTAAAGTGGAGAAAAGGTTTTAATGGAGAAAAATTATGTGGATGTTTTGGTATAGAAAGGCTTGAAAGATGGAAAGACCACCCCAGCTTCATCAAAACAATCCTCCTTTATAAGAAAACAATTATTATGTGAGTAATACTAAAAATAAATAAATAAAACATAAATTTTAAATTAGTAATAAATTATACTGCAAATAATTTTATTGTGAAAATATTAACAATTCCTCTATGATTGAGCTGAGTCAATGTCATTACTTTTCCTAAAAATTCATGAGAGATGAACATGAATCTTCTAAAATAAATGAAATATGCATGAAATAATGAAAAGTAAATCAATGTTCCATTATATATTTTTTTAGTAAAATAGAGAAAGTGTATTGTAACATTACATTTACATATTTATAAACGGTTTTGCATCATTATTGTTTGTTCTTATGGGTGATTGCTAACATCATTATGTGTAGAAGACATTGTCTACAGGAGTAGTCAAAATTTTAATTTAGATTTCATTAATGTAGTAGATAACATATAATATTATATAACGAAACATGGTATATTAAAAAAATTACCTTCTCCTTGAAATATTTTTCATTTTTAATGGTTTTATGTTTTTTGTTCCTTTATTGAGAGTCCAAATCCCCTCTTTATGGTCCCCTATAAGGTACACACCATTTTTCTACATCAGGGATGGCATAAACTTATTGTGATCATCAAATAAAATGGTAATCCTAGATTGAATTTTCATCTGACCCAACATTTGTTTTACTCTCCAGTAGTACAATAATCCAATTCTTGTTTTTTAGATCAGAGACATAAAATGCGTATACTACTTGTGATTCCATTTCGAACAAATCGCCTTTTCCCCCTTCCATGCTAAAATTAACCTTCATGACACCCATTTCATCAACTTTCAATGGAATGATATTGTAAACAAATTTTCAATGGGATATTGGAACATGAAATGTTTTATAATACAACTCATATATCTTTTCGATAATGAAAAATTATGACATATTTTAAAAAATCAGATTTCTATCCTTGGAACTAGAATATGTGCCTCACTTTATCCACAATCCCAAAACCACAATTTTTCATCATATTACAATCATCGTTTTATTCGGCATTCAACATTTTACCAAATATTACAAAACTAGTGTAAGATTTAACATTTTAATTTGGTACTCTAACTAGATAATAAAATCATTCTATAATTACATGTAAAGTCCCAAAAATTTTGTTTTTTTAATTATATGGAATTATTTATAGACTAAGAAATTCAACGACACCTTATTCTGAGGCCTGAAGAGCCCAGAATAGAGTTTTGACTTTTTTAAGGTATATTTAGAAAACATAAAAGTGGGTTTTTCAATCTTTTGAACATGTGCTCAGATTGAAAAATAGAGGGCACGTTGAATTCACAGCACTGGGATTTGCTTATGTGAAGATTAAATTTAGCCGGCAAGGGTTGGACTAAAATGTAAAATTTTGAACATTTTGGGAAAATAATAAAATAACTCTTTGAGTTATTTTATTCTTTTCTTTAGCCATTGAGAGATGGTTGGTGAAACCATAGCATAACAATGATTATTAAATGAAACATTTCTCTTATTGTGTAACCGCAACACCCATTTAATTAATGGTCTATTAATTAATGTTCATTAATGAACCACATTAATGAAAACAACATCAAGTTCATTTTTTTATTATTAAATCCATCGGAAAACAAATTAATGACTATGGGAGAAACCTCTATCATAATGTCGGTGACATCTCCCTCCAATGAAGAATGGATAACGAACAACAATCGTTGGAAGATCTGATCCAGAGGGCGACTAGGGTTGATGAATGCCAATGAATGTGGATCATCAATGAACCTGAAATTCCTCCCTCTTCCATAAAGTATTAAACTAAATCCAAGAAGGGGATTTAATTTCACTATGTTCATAATGATTCTTCTTATACCATTCTTGAAAAATACAATTAATGGGGATCAACTGACTAACGGGTAGATCCGTGACTCATTTGATCTTGTCGTAGGTTGTTGCAGGTCTTTCGTTGGGATTTTTCTTCATTTTTAAGATGATTGTTATCACCCCAATGAAAAAATGCTACCATGGAGGGAGTAGAACAATATGAACATGGCCTGAAACCTTTTTCTATCTTGGATGTTGAGTGTTATTTATGTTTGACCAAGCAACATTTCATAAAGGCATTTCCATGGGCTTCACAATGAAGGCGATGACCCGAGAGGCCCGTAGGCGCATACCGAACAGAAAGCAGACCACCAAAGCATCTCTAGTGGCCCATGAAAGGGATCTTCATCACGACACCACCTATGCCAGTGAACAGTGGTGGTGGCCGGCCCACGCTGGCTGTGAGGTGGAGGCAGCAGCCGCAGGCGCAGCGGTTAGATGACCGCGTTGGTGGAGGACACGATGCCAGTCGTTGCCGCGTGGAGATGGAGTGGTCTACTATGGCTGCTCGACTAATTAAAAAATTGATGGATCATGTTGGTCATTATCCGAATATGGGGAAACTTCCACTGGCACCGCTACCTAGAAGAATCAGGTGCCCATCGTCTCGTCCATACAAACCGGCCCACACCGTAGGAGCCAGGTTTCAATCTGGGTTGCACCCCACCAGGAGGCCCCTACAGATAGGCCAGACCCACGCTTTCCAGGAAAGATGGTTTGGGACCCTTAACAGACTCAAGCTAAACCCTATGGTCGGGTCGGGCCAGTTCGATCGGGTCGGAATGGAACCGGACCCAGACCCGACTGACCTCATTTTACTAAAACAACTATGACACATAGGATGTGCTTAAAATTGACACGCCATCTATGGAATGAGGACCCTTGTGAGAAGGATTCCATTTTGAGATAATCTCCTTGAGGTTTGGAAGAAGTTGGAGTATGGCCGAGTTGGGTCAGACTCAAATCCAACCAGGCCTTATTTTCCTTTTTCCCTATATATTATAGACCAGGAATTTGATTGATTCATCGTCTATCGTGTTAGAACCCTTATTACATGAAGGTCCTTTGGGTTACATCTAATTGGGACTTCATGGTAGTTGAGATATGACCTGTGGATTGAGGAGAGAATCTTTGAGAAATCTGGCATGTTATGTGAGGGAATCCAGTGGTTGGCTGGGACATGATAGCGTTACTCTGTTGGTAAGCATTTAGAAATCCTCTATGGGTCAAGGCATAGTGATCCTCTGTGGTTCAGAATCTATAAATCCTCCATGATTCAACACTTAGTGATCCATGGTGGGTAAGAATCTAGCGATACTTTGTGGGTAAAAATTTTGTGATCCTCCATGGGTCAACACCTAACAATCCTCTGTGGGTAAGCACCTAGCGATCCTCTCTAGGTCAGCACCTAGTTTTCCTATGTGGACCAGCAGAAAATCCACTGGACATAATAAGACGATCTATCTTTATGACTAATCATCTTTATTTCTTTTCTTTATGTATTATACCTAGTTTGAGTTTTCTTTTACTTTGTGCTCTGTGATTGAGATCATTATTTGTGGTTTTTCCTAGTGGAATTCCATGAGACCTTCGAGTGTCTCGGGGTCTCTACTAAGTATTTTTATACTCACCCCTATATGGTCTTCTCTCACATCTTGTTGTGTCTTGTGCATATGAAGGATAGCTTGACTGAGACTTTGGAGAGCCAGGGCTAGATGGTACACGAAGGTGACCGATTAACGTGGTGGGCCGCAGTGACGAGATATACCTACCCTTCAGGTAGGATCTTTAGAGGATGATATGTGAAGTTTGTTTTTATTTCTGTTTGTACTACTCATTCAATTGGGCTTTTATACTGGCCTGTTTTACTTATAGTATTTACTATTTTTCAAAGTGGTGGTTTTTAGTGCTGGTTATACTACTATTTTTCTGTTTTATTTTTCTTGTGTATATAGTTCCATGTCTATGAGTGTACATGTTTAAAGTTAATGTCTTACTTATTTTTGTATCTCCTTTTCGGTTGTAGTTACTAGCCCCTTGCCTATAGAAGGATGGATTGGGGTAGTCATGGTACGGGCCCCAGAAGATGGGTCTTGAAAAAGTTTTATCAAATGTAGGTCGGTTCTACTAGAAGAACTAAAAGTTCGTATTTTCAATGGGGAAATAGTGTTATGTGTTGTAGTATTGGTTTTTAGTTTATGGAGTCTAGATTTTATGTGGTGACCAACTTATCCAAACAATAGGACACCGAATTCTGTTTTCGGACTCTGTACATGAAAACACTAGTTTCATGTGTTTTGAAAATGTCTTTCTCTTGATCTATTTTGAGTTATCTCACTAGGTATAACTTATTGACTATGGTGAATCTGCAACTTTTCAGGATTACTCCTCATAGACATCCAGCTTGGATTTCTGTGAGGGATCATGATGACAGACCACCTTGTTATGAGGCATTGCTGCATGTCCCTCTTATTGTGATATCACATTCGAGTGGTGTACCAACAGCACCACCTCCCACAGGGAAACAATTGATACCTGCTCTTCTAGCGGATATTGAATGCCAACTGTGTTCATTTCATGGGTTCCACAGATAGAGGCCTACATGGTTTCTAGGTGAGAAAGATCCGCAGGTAGCTGAGGACTGGCCGGAGGCTGTGGCATGATTTTTCAGCTTCGTTGAGACATTGGCATACCAGATGGTGATCCTAGATTCTTGCCTCTTTCATGGAAAAATAGGTAGATGGTGGATCCTGATACTCAAGAAACATGAGTATATGAATCTTTTCTGGTTGGACTTCAAGAGCCTTTTAAGGGTGGTGTTCGTACCAATGACACTACACTCTATACATATTCTGGAGCTACTGCACTTACAGTAGGGTATCCTGACGGCGGCCCATTACTTGGTGAGATTTGTTGAACTCTCCCACTACTCCATATATATGGTACTAGAACTTTTCTTCAGGGCCCAAGCCTTTGAGTAGTTCCTTTGACAGGAGATTAGAGAGTCGATGATTTCGTTCAACATTCTGACGCAGGCTACAGTGCTAGAGCGAGCAGTACTGGTCAAGTGTTTTTCTTAATCTGCAGACACTAACAGCGAGAGTTACCAACAGATGACATGTAAAGACTCGGAAATTTCAAGGAAATTTTTTTATTAATTTATTTGGAATTTTACGAGTGCGCAGTTTCATACAGCACCTGATTCTGAGGCCCCGTGTGCCCAGAATCAATTTCCAATGTTTAGCTTGGGTACGTTCATTAAACGAATGAGTGAGTTTTCTTATCTCTTGAACCGGTGCTCGAGATTGAAATCTGAGGACACCGATGAACTCACAGCGCTGGTAATTTCTTAAGGGGACCTTTACTGTTGTTGCGTTTTGAGCGGGTTGAGGCATAATATTTGGGGATTAGTTGAATTAAATAAAATTTGTTGTGTACAAATTTTATTCAAGGAAGGTGGTTATTTTCATCAAAAGGGGAGTTATAGGTGGGGCCCACACCCACATAACCTCCCATGGGACTGTTTAGTGTGGTGGGGCCCACAAAAGACCCTGACTCTTCACCTCCCCCATAACCCCCTTGACCACCACATAACTCACCCCTTGTTTAATGCATGACAACTCCACTCTTTTATTGACATGGAGCCTCTCCACCTCCCATGCTTAATGAAGCCTACAATGATAATTAATAACCTTATTAATTATTTTTGTCTGACCTCTTTGTCTCCTTTTGAATTTCTTGGTGATCTTTTAAAAGAAGGAAACATAATGAAATATTGGTTGGCTAATTTTTGGGGAGAATTAGAGGAGAGTTCCCTTCATCCATGAAGAACGACTCTATCCCCCAATGAAGAACGGTTCTCCATCCGTCGGATCTACAACGAACAATGCTCAAGCCGGATCAAAGGCCTTTGAGGAATTGATGAATTCCAATGGCCATCATCACCTTCAACTCTTACCTTGCGACGATGTCAACGAACCGACGTCCTCTCCCTTTCGTGATATCATCAACGAATGACGAACGACTCGAGGTAGGGGTTATCTTTGTTCAAGTTTTATTTATCCATCTTCATTGCTTAAATATTGGCCGCTTGTTATCGTCATAATGGGGGGATATCGGACCGCACAAACATGGCCGATCCTCCACCCATTTTACTTTTTATCTTCATTGATGATTGTGGCGAAGGTGGCATGGTGACATTGCACTACGCGGGGACGAAGAGGATCGCGGCCGGAGTGGGCCACGGCTGCGGTGTGCGACACCGTCACGCTGCGCTGGTGAGGCCGAAGGAGGCCGCATCTATGAGCAGGCCACGGTGGAGGGGCGCAGTGCCGGCGCGCCGCGCCGATCGAACCAGAGCTGTGGCAGTCTTCAAAGGGGTGGCCGGCTGTGCTGACCGCCTACACCACTTAGAGGCAGGACTCGAGGGGGTTCGACGGTTACACAAAGGACGACCGTTACGGCCGGACATTTTAGAAAACCGAGGGGGGGGGGGGTGTAACCCCCCCAACATATCTTTAGTGCGGACCCCACATGGTCTTCCATTTCAGAAACAAGGGGGTGGCGCCCTTCTTTGCGCCCTGCTCGGCTAGCGCCGAGCCGGGCTGCAGGGCGCACGGGCTGGGCCGGCCGTGCCAAGCCGGGCCGGGCCACGCCCAGCCAGGCCTGGCTGGGCCGCGCCCACCTGGGCCAAACCCGGACCCGGGTCGGGTCGACCCAGTTCAGGCCGACCTAGGGGGTATTGGGCCGGGTCGTACCAGGCCCGAACCCCATATTTTAGGACAAGGTTCATTCAAACGCCCATATCTTGGGCTAAAATCCTCCGATCGATGCACCGTCAGTTGCGCAGGTATCCTTGGATCGATGCGGTTGTTGTAGTATATTAAAATCAAGGTTTTACTGAATTTTGGATATGACCGTGTTGGTTTGAACCCGAAACCAACCGGGCCCTCAGAGATGAAACGCTTATAACTTGATCTCCAGACGTCTGATTAACCTATCGTCGACATTGTTTGATTCCTCATGATGAGAAGGTTCTTTTTGAATACTTCACCTGAGGTTTGAACGCCATTGGAGTATGGTTGGGTTTGTTTTAGCTTAGAAACCAACCGGGCCCCTAGAATAGAAAATCCGATAACTTTCAGATCGGACTTCCGTTTAACGAACCCTCAGCAGCGTTGGTCATCATGTTGAGAAAAAGTCCCTATGAGTATACCCTATGAGATTTAGGGGTACAGTTGAGATAAGGTCGGGTTAGTTCATACACGAAACCAACTGGGCCCTGGGACAAAAGGCTACTAACTCACAGACCAGGCATCTGATTGACGTGCTGTCTCTTACATTGAGACCCCTGTGAAAAAGCAGTTCTTTGTGATACTTCTTCGTGGGATATTGTGATACTTAGAGTATCTACCAGTAGCTTGTGGTGCGGATCCTCCCGGGGAGGAGCGTACGGAGTGCAGAGACCTAGTAGCTGTGGACCTATCGACTGCTTGACCGATTCCACTTGGAGTGAGTCGACTAGCCCAGTGGATGGAGCGCCCGGTATTTGGTAGCAGACCCATGGCAGACGGAGTGCCTGGTAGTCGGTAGCTGACCTGCGATACTCGATAGGAGGAGTAGCTCTGTAGGCTATTATGGGAACTTCTACTGTGTTTGGGCGGCAGACCCCTGGTGGGGAGCACTATTGTGTTTGGGTGCGGACCTGTGGTACTCGACAGGAGGAGTACCTCAGCAGTCTATGGTTAGTGAGTAGCGCCTCGGAGTCGTGACAAGGATACTGTACTCAATAGAGGAGGAGTTCTCCAGTAGTTTTTGATTCGATATCATGAATAAAAATCCCGGTTTGAGATGAGTCAATGACCTTTGTGTTTTCCTCATGATTGAGATGGGTCACTAGATAAATTAGGTATATGTATGGGAATATACCTATGTAGTGGTTAACCCTAGATTTCACAACCTTTGTGTTTCCTCATGATTGAGTTGGGTTACTTGAAAACTTAGGTATAAGTATAGAATTATACCTATGTAAGGGTTATTTGATGAGATCGTTCTCTTTGGTCATCCTTGTTGTATTTAGTGAGACTTTGAGGGTCTCGGGGTCCCTACTGAGTATCGTTATGCTCACCCCTACACGGTCTATTCCCTCACCTCATTTTGTTGTATGCAGATGACGGACATCGCTGACGGAGGCTGAGCATTAGAGGACTGGATGGTACCCGGAGGTGGACCTCATGACGAGTCAGTAACCGGAGGTGGACTTTACAACAAGACGGTACATGGAGGAGGTTGATGGGCGAGAGCATTGAGGAGGCTATCTGTACCTACCCTTCAGGTAGGATCTATGGTGGATGATCTAGGAGCTACGCTATCTGTACCTACCCTTTAGGTAGGATCCAAGGTGGACGACCCAAGAGCTGCTTCTATTTCTCCAGATGTTTGTCTTTTACGTTGTACTTTTGGTTAGTTGTAGCTATAATTTTCAGTTGGGTTTGTATTCTGGCCCATTTACTTTTCAACACTTTCTTTAGTACATAGTTTATTACTTCTGCTTGTACTCTGTGTTGTTTGTTTACTTTTATAAAGTTAATGCCTTCATAGTTATCAGGATTTACACCTTTGGTGCTAGTCGCCTGCCCCTGACCTTTGGAAGGTGGGATTGGGGTAGTCACGGCACGGGCCTCGAAGACGGGTCGTGACATGACATGCATCTGAGTCATCTAAACATGCAATAGGAAGATGTCACAGAGTCCCAAATGGGGAAAACCTTCTGGAGGATGACCCCAGGATATAGGGTTGGAGGTTCAGAGGTCACGAGGTAGAGGATGTCATCTTTGGACAAACGTTTTTTACTATTGCGGTGGACAGGGGAACATAGATCACGACTATCCATCTCCCTACACAGATAACCAGCAGGCAGTCGAGGGACCACTGAGACAGTGACAAATATTTGAGCGAGGAGGTCCGTTGGGTGGAAAATTTGGTAGAGGAGAAGAATGTGCAGCAGGCAGGGGGTGACAGTTTAAGGTACTATGGGCACCACCCCTAGATGGTCCACCTTGACCTCAGAGAGCCAATTGACAAGGACGATCTCAGCTTTATGCAAGATAGGCCTATGACCACAGTGCTCCGGAGATGATTCGAGGTATGATCTATGTCCACTCCACCCTAGATGTAGTTCTTCTAGACACAGGTGCTAGTCACTCTATTATTTCCACATCTCTCTTTCGAAGATTAGTTATTCCATTGGATCCATTGGCTCGATCCTTACGATTAGAGACACATATGGGAGTGGATTCGATTATTACACACTTGTGCCGGTAGTGTGATATTACTATAGGAGGTGAAATCTTCGGCTAGATCTCTTAGTAGAAGTGTAGAGTCTTTATGATCTCATCTTGGGTATGGACTAGTTATACACAGTCCATGCTCAGATCTACTGTCTTAGTTGAACAGTGTGTTGTGTCCATGATGATGGTACTATGTTTTCCTTTACCAGTGAGATGGGAAACTTTGCAGCATAGGATGTACTTTCCCGGTGGAGGGTGAAACTGATCACTCATCAGTTGGATAGCCTCACCCTCAGTGTACTGGATGAGAGGAGTCCATGTTATCCTGTAGTTGTGGACCAGTATGAAGATTTCTTTCCTGAGGTTGTTCTAGGACTAACTCCTCATAAGGAGGTATACCTCTACATCAACATGTACCCTGGTATGACACTAATATCTAAATCAGCACATCGAATGGCTCTTGTGGAGCTTCGTGAGTTGAGGGTACAGTTGGTGGACCTGTAGAGGAAGGGGTTTGTAATACCAAGTGTTTATCCATGGGTAGCCCCAATGTTGTTCACCAATAAGGTAGAATAGAGGTTGAGGCTTTGTGTGGACTATCAGTGCATGAATTATGTGGTCGTGAAGAACAAGTAACCTCTACTGAGGATTGATTATCTCTTCGATTAGCTAAAGGGATCTTGGTCGGTTTCAAATATAGACCTTAGATTAGGCTATCATCAACTTCGGGTGTGGGATAAGGACTTACCAAAGACAACCATCAGATTCCGGTATAGCCACTATGAGTTCTTGATGATTCCTTTTGGCATGAAAAACTCCCTAGCAGTGTTCATGGGACTCATGAACAGGATCTTCCATTCTTATCTTGATCTCTTCATGGTGATTTTCATTTATGATATCTTGGTATACTCGGTGTTAGAGTAGAAGGATTCCACACATATAAAAATAGTTCTGGATACACTCCGTGAGAACTAGATACATGTTAATCTATCTATGTGCCAATTCTGGATACATAAGGAACACTTTCTGGGACATATCATCTTAGAGGCTGGAGTTGTAGTAGAAATAGTTAAGATACAGGCAGTGCTTTCATCGGAGCCACCCTTCAGTGTGAATAAGGTGAGAAGTTTCATGGGGTTGGATGGATACTATAAGATATTTGTACCTGAATTTTCTAGAGTAGTTTTACCCTTGTCAGGTTTGACAATGAAGGGATAACGCTTCGTATGGATGAAAAAATGACAGCTGAGTTTCCAAGAGCTAAGGTGGAGACCGACGAGTGCCCCCATATTGAGGATACCATAAGAGGGCGTTGGGTATGTAGTATGCTGAGATGAATTAGGGAATATACTGGGATGTGTATTGATGTAGGAGTGAGCGGTGATCACCTAGGAATCACGATTGCTGAGGCAGCATGAGGAGAAATTCGTGACCCATGACATGGAGTTAGCAGCAGTGGTATTTGCATTGTAGATGTGGAGACACTACTTGAGGGGTGAATGGTTTACTGTCTAATATGATCTCAAGAGTCTCAAATATTTCTTCTCACAGACGGACCTGAACCTGAAACAACAACGATGGCCGGAGATCCATCAGGAATATGACTTTGAGATAGTCTACACTCTTGGGAAAGAAAACGTAGTAGAGGATGCACTCAACAGGAGGTCGGGTCTTCAGCTACTGGGTGAGTTGACAGAGCAACTTCCACGTTGCAAATAACCTTCCTAGATAGTGATAGGGTAACATACCTCTAGTATATGGCTGTCACTCCCCCACTCCTTCAGTGTGTTAGGGAGGCACAACCTGGGGTCATTGACTGCAAGGCTCGACGTGCTCAAATATCCTCAAGACAGGCTCCTGATACATTTTCGATAGTTGGGTAGAACTTCATCCTTTTTAGAGGATGTACCATGGTACCAGTGACATTATGGGATGAGGTATCTAGGGATTTCCATTCATCCCCTTTAGAAGTACATCCTAGAGTGAAAAAGATATACCAGGACCTCCGACATCAGTACTGGTGTCCATGGATGATGAAAGCAGTGGCATAGTTTGTTTCATGATGACTTACTTGTCAGCAAATGAAGGACGAGCATTAGCTTCCAAGAGGCTTATCACAACCACTAGAGGTACCAGAATGGAAGTGGGATAGTAACTCCATTGGCTTTGTGACTAGGTTACCACACACATCCAGGGGCCATGACTCTATCTGGGTGATGGTTGAATGAATCACCAATTTGGACCATTTTTTAACCATTCGAGAGCATGGATCATTAGAGGGTTTGAGATGCCTCTATATTCAAGATATAATATGGATTCACTGGTTACCATCAATGATCATTTCATATCATGACACTAGTTTTACATTCTGATTGTGGAAGGGATTACAAGAGGCCTTCGGTACTCAGCTATGCTTGAGCTCTGCCTTTCACCCACAGACAGATGTCCAGACAGAGCGGACCATAGAGAAACTTGAGGACATGATTAGTGCTTGTGTCATTGATTTTTTCCATAGTTGGGATGACCACCTACCACTGATGGAGTTCGCATAAAATAAAATCTATCAATCCACCATCGGCATGGCACCGTTTGAAGCCTTATACGAGAAACCATGCATATGAACCATATTCTATAAATACCCAGGGGAGTCAGAACTTATGGAACCAAAGTTGGTATGATCTACCACTGAGAAGGTGAAGCTCATCTAGGAGAAAATGAAAACTTCCCATAACTGGCATATGTCTTATGTCGATAGGAGACATAGACCCTAAGAGTTCAAGGAGGGAGACAATGTTTTCCTTTGGGTCTCACCCTAAGGATAATTGCAGAGATTTGGCTGATATGGAAAGCTATCTCTGAGATTCATCGGACCATTCCATATTCTCAGTAGAGTTGGTGAGGTGGAATACCTCCTATCACTTCACCCAAAAATGAACCGAGGGCACAATGTTTTCCGCGAGTCATAGTTAATGAGGTACATGCATGACCCATCACATGTCATCGACTGGGGAGAGCTAGACATTGGTGATGGAGAAACATTTATAGAGTTCACGGTGGAGATAGAGGATTAATATGAGTGGGTATTTTATGGAAATTCAATTCCTTTGGTCCGAGTTCAGTTGCAGTACGTGATCCTCCAAGAGAGAACATGGGAACATGAGGCTCAAATTGGTACTGAGTACCCCAATTTTTGTTTCATAGCTTTTGTTGTGGCTTTCAGGGAAGTAAAGCCCTAAGGTGGGGAGAATGTAAATTCCCAAAAATTACTTATAAATTTTTTAATTATATGAAATTATATCTAGACTGTGAAATTCGACAACATGTGATTCCGAGGCCCAGAGAGCCTGAAATAGAGTTTTGAACTTTTTTTATGGTACATTAGTAAATGCACAAGTGAGGTTTTCTATTTTTTGAAAAAGTACTCAGATTGAAAATAAGATGGAACTGTTTAATTCATAGTGCCATCATTCTCTTATAAGATTCATAAATTTGGAAAGAAAGGGTCAGACTAAAATGATAAAATTTGGACTTTTGGGAAATATAATAAAATAACTCTGAGTTATTTTATTACTTTCTTCAACCGTTGAGAGACAGTTGGAGAAACCACAACATAACGAAGAGAATTAAATAATGGTAATTTAATAAATCATTTCTTTCATTGTTTAACAGAAACACCCTTAAAATTATTGGTCCATTAATTAAAAATCATTAATGAACCACATTAATGAATACGATGTCAAGATAGTTTTCTTTTTATTATTCAATACGTTGGAGAACGAATTAACGATGGAAGGAGAAAGCTATGACATAAAGTCGGAGACATCTACCTCTAATGAAGAATGGATAATGGGAAAAAATTATTGGAAGATACGATCCAAATATTGACCCACGATGATGAACTTCAATGAATGTGGAACATCAATGAACGCGGAATTCATCCCTCGTCCGGAACGGATTCAACTAATTCGAGGTAGGGATTTAATTTCTATTAGTGTTTAATGATTCCTCTTATCCTGTTCTTGAAAAATAAAACCAATGTGGAGAAACTGAATAATCGGTTTATCCCCAACTCATTCGATCTTGCAGGAGGTTGTTGAGAGGCCTTGATTTGGGTATTTTCTTAATCTATATGATGATCGTTATCACCCCATGATAAAATGGTATCACAGAGGACACAAGCCAATACGAACAAGGATCAGAACCTCATTTGATCATGGATGTTGATCTTTCTTCAAGTGAGAATGAAAAATGTGGCGATAATACATTTCTGTGGTCTTCACAGTGAAGGCGTTGACCTGAGAGGCCCGAAGGCAGAGACGTAATAGAAAAAGGACCACCAGAGCATCTCCAGTGGCCCGTGGAAGCTGTCGTCGGCATAACACCACCCCCAAGATGGTATTAGCTGACCCACACTAAAAATGAAAAGGAGGAAGTTTCCACAATTTCCGCGGTCAGATGGCCACAATGGTGGAGGACACGGTGCACGTCACCGCTGTGTGGAGATGGAGCGGCCCACTCGGGCCACTCAGCTGGCGCACAAACGGCCAGATCATGACCACATGTACATGGAGATGCGGTGGAACCTACTGAGTCTACTAGATGGAAGAACTAGATTCTCCATGTCTGTTCTGAAAAAATGGCCCACACCACGTAGGCCGGGTTCCTTAGGTGGGTCGTGCCCCACCAGGAAAGCCGGGCCACCCCGCAGCCCGGACCCACCAGCCGGACCGGACCCACGCCAGCCGGTATGGACCACGTTCCCAATAGGATGGTTTGAATAGAACCCTTACTAGAACCACACTGGACCCTTGTGTTGGGTTGGGCCATTCTGGCTAGGTCGGAGCGGACCCAAACCTAACCGGCCCCATTTTACTAAAACAACTATAACTTACAGATCATGTGTCTGATTGATGCGGAGTCTGCGACATGAGGAACCCTCTAATAAGGTGGTTATTGGAGATAATCCACTTAAGTTTTAGAATAAATTAGAGTATGGGTGGGTTGGATAAGACCTGAATCTAACCAGGCCCTATTTACCTTTTTTCCTATATATTACAGATCAGGTGTCCCATTGATGTACCGTCTGTCATGTTGTAACCCTTATAACAATACGGTACTCTGGGTTACTTATAAGTGGTACTTTGTGGTAGTTATGATATGACCAATGGCTTGAGGATATGATACGCCTAAAATAAATTACATTATGTGAGGGAATCCAATGGCTGGCTGTGACGTGACTGCGATCCTCTTTTGGTCAGCACATAGTGATCCTATATGGGTCAGCGCATAGAGATCCTCTATGGGTTGGCAACTAGGGATTCTATATGGTTTAGAACCTAGTGATCCTCAGGGGTGGGGGGGTGGGGGGGGGGGGGGGTTATCATCTATCATTCCCCGGTGGGTCAGCATATATTGATCCCCGGTGGGTCAGCATCTAGCTATTCTCTATGGTTCAACACCTAGTCATCCTCCGTGGGTCAGCACCTAGCGATCCTATGGGAGTTAGCACCTAGTTACCCTATATGGACCCACAGAAAATCCTCTTGATGGAATAAGGTGATCTAGCTTTATGACTAATCATATTTCTTCCTGTTCTTTATGTAGTATACTTGGTGTGAGTTGTCTTTTAGTTTTTGCTCTATGATTGAGATAATTCTTCATCGTTTTTCTTATGGAATTCTGAGAGACCTTCATGAGTCTCGGGGTTCCTACTGAGTATTTTTATACTCCCCCCTACACGGGATTCACCCACACCTTGTTGTGTCTTGTCCAGATGACAAAAAACATGACTGAGACTTTGGAGAGCCATGGATAGATGGTACATAGTGGTGACCGATTGACGTGGTGAGCTGCGATGAAGGGTTATACCTACGCATCATGTAGGGTCCTCGACGAACGATCTATGAAGCTTATTTTCTTTATTCCTGTACTACTATTTTAGTTTGACTCGTATATTGTCCCCTTTTACTTATAGTACTTGATATTTCTCAAAGTGGTTGTGTTTAGTGGTGGTTGTACAACTTTTTTATTATTGTGTTTTTCTTGAGTGCAGTGTGACCTATCTGCGTGTGCATAGGTTTAAAGGAAATTCCATCCCTTTATGAGTTTTTCCATCCCAGTGATAGTCACTTGTCCCTAAAATATAGAAGGAGGACGTGGGGTAGTCACAACACGAGACCCAGAAGATGGGTCGTGACATTGAATTCGTATTTTTAGATAACAGTTTTTAAATTTGATCTCAGAACCATCTTATGAACTGTTGATTATGTTTATTTGATATCCATCATTAATCCCTTCATGGTTTCTTATCTCTAATAATTTCATTGAGGGATTCATTTTATGGATCAACATATTCACTATTATATAAAATGTAAATGTGTTCTTCCTCCCACTCTATCAAAGTAATTCTAACAATACCTCTTCTGAAAATACCTTCACCGACAAGATGCTAACTGTGATAAGACATTGGGAGATTGATTCTGCCAATATCTGATAGGTAATCGATACAGAATTCAATATATTATTCAACAATATATCATTCTTCAATTCAACCTTCTGGATGACTTCGATTATTTTCATACACTTTCAAAATCTTCATATACTGTTCAATGGGGAACATCTATATGTAATGGAGAAAACCACATATTTTAGCCTCTCTGACCAAGTGAACCATCAAGTGGACTATTATATCAAATAATTATTGTGGGAAGAACACATTTAATTCACATAATATGACTGAAACCTCCTTATTCATGATGGGATACTTTTTCAAGTCTACAAATTTACAAAATATGGATTTCAAAAAGTAGTAGAGGCTAGTTAATATATGTCATATATTTTGATTCAGAATGTAATAGAAAACAATAATAATTAAATATTTTATAAAAAAAATGAAATTAATGTTATTTTATTCGTTGTAAAATCAAATTAGTCATTGACAGGACATTATTTATATTTTATGAATACCCCTGCACAAATTTTACACGATTAAGGAAAATAAAAAATTACAATTTTTTTATCTGGATAGAGTGTAAGCTGTTAGAGGAAGAAAAGTCTACCTTTATGCTTCACTAATGCCAACTCTTCCCTTATCCTAATTTCAATCAAATACATTCTAGGTGTGATGCCATATTTCATTTTTATAGGAAAATTTATTTATGTTCCAATAACACTATCAAATATATTTTTCTTATAGATGCATGACATCAATAAAATTTCAAACAAACAATCAATTATAATACAATAATTAAAGGAAAATTTATAACTTATTCCAACATGATTTTGTATGGTTTTTCCAAAATGGTATATCAGAAACAGTTTCAATATCTTTTACTTTATTATAGTATTGATCACCCATTATAGGAGGTGGTGTTATAACTTGTTCAATATTTCCATTGAATGCTACCATCTAGGATCTGTATTTATTTCTTCGAGGAAAAAATTTCTGATGTCCTAAAAAAAAAGTCTTCGAGGAATGTTTCAACATAACTGAGTATGTGTGCTTTTCAAAATGGTAAACCCCAACATTCATTTAATTATATAACCAGTTAAATTTCCATATGTTGGGAAATCATTTATTATTCCATACAACATGGCCCTCAAGGTGAATTATTCACTTCTATGAGAATCATGCATTGTATCACCTATATCCCATATCAATTTCATATATTTTTTTATCAATGGATACAAATAGAAATCAATATCATTACCGGGTTTCTTTGGTCTATATCTAAGAAAAGACAACATAACGTATTTGTTCTTCATGTATAACCATGGTGGCAAGTTATAATTTACAATCATGACATGTCATGAAATTTGAGTACTATTATATACACCCAAAACAATGATTCCATCTACAAATAATGCATGTCGAAAGTTTCTCAACATATTTCAAAATTCTGAATACTCATAATCAAATTTTCTTATACTGAGGAGAATATATTGGATGATGTAGTTTCGCATCATTAATTATTTTATCTGCATTCCAAGCCAATTATATAGAAGTTTCTTGAAATCCATATATCCTTATAAACCATGTAACAATAGGAAAATACCATACCTATTTGTAAGGACTTGAGTCAAATTTCTTGTTTTGATCTGTTCCACACATAGGGAATTTTTTGAGTGATTGATGGTCCTTGCAAAAAAAATGCAATCATTTGGACAAGGATGTTTTTTTTGAGATAATGACCACTGAACAAAGCATTAATTTAATTTCATATGTTCTGCATGGTTTTTCATTTTGTTCTAGTATCATATCATTCATGAGACAAAGTAGTTCTGTAATGTTGTTTTCACTCCATCCGCTAACATCTTTCAAATTATATAACTTCAATACAGCTGAAAATATTGTGAATTTAGTACAACTGGTAAAAAATTATTTCTTGGAATAACTATATAACTCATCAAACAACTTTGGACAATCAAAAATTTCATTTTTAATTTCCATTATCATTTTTTCCATGTGATATCTATTATCATTTACACTAGTATTCATGTCAAATGATCCATAAACTATAATATGATCCAAATTGGGGTCCACATTCAGTTTTCCCCATGTTTTTCCAAAATTTATAGCTTTGATCTATTCTATCACAAATAAAATGTTCTAAAAACTCTTTTGAACTAATGTTTCTTGAATAACAACAATGTAAACACTGAAAAATGATTTGAGAATGGACATATGCATGCTCTCTTGAAAAATTGACGAACTCTTTAACTCCATCTTCATACTCGTTTTTCAAAAAATTATCATGAAACCATTTTTGATTCATATCCATCTTATTGGACTCAAAAAATATTAATTTTTTATAATAAAAAATAAATACACATAATATTTTCATTATCAAAGGTGAAATTTATAGACAATTATAATAAGGAAACTCAATATTTTATTATTTCAAAGTATTTTAGTATGTTGAAGAAAATGGGTAATTGAATTTAAGAAATGAATTAATCCACTATGGAAGGTTTTATCCTATGAATTAATTCAATGGTTAAAGTTACATAAAAATAATCCTAATCAACTTGTCTCCCAGAAATTTAGGATTGAACTTTTTTTTTGAAACATCCTTTATCTCTTGTGGACATGCACCTATGTTGCTTGAAATACTACAAGAAGTAGTCCTCCATGAGATTAAAAATGTTCATAGTAGTAAATATGACATGACTGACTGAAAGTTATTGTTTTATTATAAAAACCTTAAAACCCAGGGATACACGTCACGAAGGATGGATGTAGTGAAGGCCAAGGGTGTCCTTCCGGATTACATTGACACATTCGAGTGGCAAAGTGATAAGGCTGTCATAAACTATCAAAGTCTCCTCTGGCCTACCCCCACGGGCCATCGTATCAGACGCAAAGTTGGATTCCAGTACACTATGGTGGACCATCCTACCCTGGTTGGTCTCCGCTTTGCACCTTCTATAAATATACATCGGGTTCAAAGCAATGTCACAAGCCCCCTGAAGAGATCTAACCAGAACATCCGAATCAGATTCGACCTCCATCACTCGAAGACCTCTCCTCCTACAAAGAGTGACACCCGAGAGTAGGGCTCTAAACTCCGCACCCATAGAAGAGCCTGGTCGATAATAAGAACTGAACGCAATTTGCACCAAACCCCAACAATCCCGGAGAACACCACCTCCCCTCATGACCCCCCCCCCCATACATGAACCGTCTACATTTAGTTTCAACCTGCTGGCCAGAGGTTTCCACCTTACCCATATCCCTCTCTGCAAGGTCTGAGTGAACCATCCCTTAACAAGGTTCATCAGTATACCTACATGCACTCCATTACTGAAAAGAGCGGCAAGTTCTGTGATGATCAACCTCATAAAAACCTGAAGATCTAACAAAGATCTTTGGCCTCCAAACCGTACCTGGTTACGAGCTTCCCAAAGGGTCCAGCATACCGATATCAGGATGATGATGCCTGCCGAATGCTCCTCTGTTCTGTTACCAAAACCCGAAAACCAAGATATAAGATGCTCACGAACTGAAAGATGCTCCCCAGAAGGAAACCTGAAATGAGAAAACTGGTACCAGAGGAGCACTGCCCATATCCCCTGAAAAAACAAATGTAACGTTGATTCCAAGCTCGGACTCTCACAACAGTAGCAACGCGATGCCATGGAGACCCCTCTCTTCTGAATGTTTTCCTCTGTGGGTACCACTCGGTTTTGAATCCGCCACACTAGGAAGTTCATTCTCATTGGGATTTCTTTACACCATGTGAGCATCTCCCCTGCCACCCCATTACCATTCCTCTGATCAATTCTCCTGAAACAACTCAAATTAAAATGCCCTGACCCATCTTCTGTAAAGTAGCACCGGTCTGGCTCATCGCTCATGACAACAATGTTAAATAGATTAAGTTTTGATGGGTTAAGGTTTTCATGAATAAAATCATACCTCATGCATGCTTTCCTGAAAGATATGTTAGGGAGAGGGAATCCCTCATAACATAGCCTCTCCTCTTTCCAAGAATCTCCCCAAAAAACTAATCTCCCCACATCCAATCACCCATCTAGTGTAGTCCTGCAACATCTCCATATGTGAGACTATACACTTGGCGAGGCCCGTCACACTGCACATGAAAAAATCGCCATGCAAACCATATCTTGATCTGAAAAACTTTTCCCAAAGAGTTTTACCTGCAATCACCTCTCAAGACAATCTTGCTTGCAGTCCCCGGATAAATTCCTGGATATCCTAAAGACCAACCCCACCCTATTCCACTAGATGAGCCATCCTCTTCCAAGATGCCCAGTGGCATCTCCCCTCCCTCTTCGCATCCCATAGGAATGACATGATAATATGATCGATCTTCTCCACCGTGCCCTTCGGGGGCTTGATGATGGAAAAGACATGCATGGGAATCGACATCAGCACACTGTTAATAAGCATGATCATACCCCCAAAGGAGAGCATCTTGTTCTTCCAGTTAAAAATCCTCCACAGGATACGATCCACAATCTTATTGAAGTGAATCTTCAAAACCATCCCACTCGATAAAGGAAATCCAAGGTATATAACAGGAAGTTGCCTCTGTCCACAACCCAGGGCCTCCTGAATGAGTCTGCACCTCCGTCTCGGGCATTTTTTGGAGATGAACAGGTGACTTTTCGACCGGTTGATCGACTGCCCACTTAGTTCTCCATACTCTGACATAATTTCCTTAAGAGCGTTCAAAGATCTCTTCCCTCCATTAAAAAACAAAATAATGTCATCAGCAAACATCAAGTGAGAAACACTCTTCACATTCCTTCTACCGTAAAAAGGCCTCATCCTTTCCTCTGCCAAGCCCTTATTCAGGTTTATGGATAAAGCGTCCTGAGCAAGAACAAAAAGGGCAGGGGAGAGCGGGTCTCCCTGTCGAACTCCCCTCATAGACTTAAAGAAACCAAAGCATCCCCCTAGCAGGGGCATTGAGATCCAAGGGGAGGCGAAGCACCTGAAACAGAGATCACAAAAATGCTCCTATAATCTATAACCCCTCATGACCTGTAAGATGAAGCCCCATTCCAGATTTTTGTAGGCTTTATTCATATCCACCTACCAAATGACATTGGAGCCAACAGTCTGTTTGGTCAAATCATGAACCAACTCACTAGAAATTCCTACATCTCCATGCATACCCCTCCCTTGAATAAAACCGTGCTGCTCTTCAGAAACTAACTTAGGAATCACGTTGGCTAATCTCCTTCCAATGACCGTTGCCAGAATTTTGTAAGAAACGTTACACAAACAAATCGGTCTGAAGTGACAAACCAGCGTGGGGTCTTTGATCTTCGGCACCAGCACCACCCTAGAGAAAGAAATCCCCCTACATAAGGAGGCCCCCCGAAAGAAATCTCGTATAGCCTCCACCACACATGGCCCCATGAACTCCCAAGCAGCGCTGAAGAAAGACGCCGGGAAGCCATCAGGCCTGGGTGCACTCTCCTTAGGCATACTTCCCAGGGCCTCCCTAATCTCCCTTTCTTGTGGAATAATGGACATGCACTCGCTCTCAGATTGGGTTATCATCGCAAGTAGACCCTCCAAAAAGCAAGAGTCTCCTAAAGACTCTATGCAGAAACCAGATGAGACCTCCCCTGCCTATACACCCTCAAAATGCTTCAACGCAACTTTACCAGCCACCATTACATCTGAAGTGAAAACTCCATCCTCCCCTTTAATATTAATCTTCAGATTCCTCCTCTCTTTGATACATGCTTGAAAGGAGGCGTTGTTTTTATCCCTCTGCCTCATCCATCGCACTCGGGACCGTTGTAAATAAACTCTCTCCATATCCAGTAGTTTCTCAGCCAACGCCATGTTTTTATCACAAAGGATAGAAAAAGTGCCCTCGTCCCAGGACACCTGAAGCTCTTCCTCTAACATGCTAACCTCTTCTTGTAAGATGGTCACCCCATTGTTCCTATCTGGTTGCTCCACAAGCCACCGCCTAATGCTCTGTTTTAGCCTTCTTAGATAGTTTACCAGTCCTCCCAACAACCCCGCCCTCTCCTCCATCAACCATGACTCCCTCACCATCTGCATGAAATCAATATCTTTATGCCATTCACTTGAGTAATGGAAACCCTGGCCAACAACAGATTCACGTTTAATTTCTAACAAAAGTGGGGCATGGTCTGATAAGATACGGGGAAGGTGTGCGACTGAGGTCTTTGAGTACATATCCATCCCATGAAAGTTGGTAAGCCACCTGTCCAAATGACACCATATCCTGTTTTGTCCTTTCCGGTTATTGCACCATGTATACTTCGACCGTCCAAAGCCTAAATCCAGCAGCCCCGCATGTAGTAAGCACTCCTTGAATTCCATCATTCCATCTAGAATGTCACCCCTTCCTCCCCTATTCTCAGAAATGTCCACAATCGTATTGAAGTCACCTCCCACGGACCACGGTAATGTGCCGGCTTGAACCGACTTCAAGTGAGTCCATAGCTCCCTTCTTTCCATCGCCATGTTACTCGCATACACAAGAGAAAAGAGAATGAAAAAACCACCCAACTCAATCATCAAGTCCATGCACTATGAGGTTACACTAACCACCTCAACCGAAAGATTATTCTTCCATCCCACCCAGAATTGAAAATTAACAAGCCCACCCTGAAAACAGTTTGAGAATCCCATCTTCTTCACTATACCTGGAAGCTTGCATGCATCCTGCTTCGACTCCAAAATTTCCAATAAAGAAGATTTGGCTTTCCTACCCTCAAAAGAAATGAAGGCACTCTTGGCCTGGGCCCCCAGACCACAAGAATTCCAGACAATGGCAGAGAACATCAATGAACAACCTTAAGAGGTTTATGGACCGCTGAAACTTCCAGACTAGGGTGCACCGACAAACCCTTCCCCTTGGCCCTCGAGCGGGTAATAGGCCCCGACACGCCATCCAAACCATTACCCCGAGCCACCGCTAAAACCCCTTCCTAACTTAGAATATCCAACTCCTCCAGTTGTGGTCACCTTCCAGAATGGACACGAGATGGCTCCACATCCAGATCTCCCTAGAACAAAGATAACAACATCCTTCTCTACGGAGACAAGCGCGAGGTCATCACTTCCTTCTCCACACCGCTTTTCTCGCTAATCGTCTCCACACATTTACCAGAAGAAATGAAGATCTTGTTCACAAGACTATTCTGAATAGCCCATGGTGTCAGTTGCGTCGAAATACCAAAGGAAGAAGGGTAGGGAAAAAGCATTCTGGTCGGACTGCCCAACGAGAAAGGAGCCTGAAACTCCACCTCCCTTAAAGACACGTCTTTCCCACCGCTTTAAGGAGTCGTCCTTTGCGATACCTAACCCGGAGACCAAGAGATGATATCCCTACTCCCAGAGGAAAAAAACCGACCGTGCTCCAGCGATGTCAAATGACGTTCCCCCAAAAGACTTACCCAACATGCCAACTCCACTAAGAAGATTCAAATTTGAAACCTCTCGGGGCATAACGGTCAAATCCAAAGCCCCGCCCCCACCAGGAAGCACTAGGTCTTGACCCGGTTCCCCCACCGGATCACTACCGGAGGTCTCTGCCACCTCCCTCCATCGCCGGCAGCTCTTCACTTCATGGCCATGCAGAACACATAGCACACAGAAATGATGAAACTGACGGTAAAACAACTTCTTCTTCCAACAAAACCCATCCTCGGATTCAAGCTGCACCATGGAGGGTCTCTTCAATGTCAAGTCCATTTCAACACAGATCTGAGGGCTCAATGCCACCTTGAGCCTCCTAGTGTCATCATCCTCACAAAGAAAGGACCCAAAAGAGTTCCCGACTTCCTTCAAAATTGCAAGGTTCTGAAAAGGAAGAGGGAGACCTGGTAACGCTAACCACACCTCCTCAGAAGAAGATTATCGCCCACGATGGCAGTCCCATGACCACCTGGACAAAGAGAAACTCCAAGCACCACACCTACGAGCTCCCCACACCCATGCTTTGACAAAGTATTCTCTAGAGGAAAGATGAACACAGAAGGCGACCCTCGACAGGTCAGAAACTGCCGCTGGCTGGGACAACCCCCAGGTATCGACAAAGCTACTGAAAAAACCAAGGGATGGTTTGGAATGCCCAAAACATGCCACTAGAGTGAGCTCGTGGAAATCCGCCACCTCCTCAAGCTCCCTTGACGAAAAGCTCACCACAGGGACCTCCGAAACCACCTTAGGAACCTTAGGCCCCAACACAATCGGTGGGACCTCTAAACAAGCCCGGCGCTCCAACGAAACACCGCCTACAACGATACCTTTACACAACACATCCTTGAAAGAAGCCCCTGGAAGAGCTCCACCCCCAGCCCCCCAACAACAGCCTCCAAGACTCCTGTAGAAACTGCCGCCGAACCCTCACCGCCAGGAAACACATTGTATTATGGCTATTCGAGATATGATGTTGATGAGGATGAAATTTGTATATAAAAGAGATGTCAGGTGAGTCTCAAGAATCCAATTGAAATAATAACTATTGTTTGACACACATAAATCCTTTCTTAAATCCCCTAAAAAATTAAAATATAATATAGTAAATTAAGACATAACAAGAAACCCATATATGATAAGCAATAATAATAAAATCTATTTAATTGTCCAGAAGCTATAAAAATGTATTTATAAAACATTTTAATAAATAAAGTGTTATTTCAAATACATGGATAGTAATACGAGATTTCTAGGGGTGGAACCAATACAAGTGGACCCAAAAATATGAATACCTAAAAATAATTTCTAATATATTGAATTTGATAAAATTCATTCTATCTTTTGGAACAAGTGATGTAACTACATAATAAATTATTACATTTAAAATTAATGGTAAATAAAATATATGGAAACATCACAAGACTCTTGAGATGTCATATCACTACAACAACCCATCCCAAGGATTCTTGGGAGGTCATCACATCAGATCTACCCATATGAAAGATTCTACGAATGCCATATATTGCACATTAACCAATTCTTGAGATTCTGGGGAGGTCCATAAAGAAGTTGGCATAACGAAATAATACACATCAATAAGATATATCACAAACAAGGGATGAGAACAAAACAACCCTTATAAGGTCTATCCCATACACATTTAAACACACACACACATATATATAACATTGAATTTATAATAAACTTAATTTAAAAAAATACATATTTAAACATAATTTTTAATGAAAATAAATATAATCCATACCTAATTTGGAAATTCAGAGCCACAATTAGTGAATAAATAATTATAAAATCACCCTTACATTATAAGTTTTGAAAATGAATATAAATAGAGATAAAGATATATATATATATGTTCATTAAATAAAATAAAATAGATAAAAATATAGCTAACCCTTATAACATAATATAACAACCTAGTAAAATAAATACAACCCCATAATAATTTTGGAAATATAGAACCATTGAAAATAAATATATATGATATCAACCTAACTAATATTTCTTATAAAAAAATACAACAAAATTCCAGGAAAATAAAATTTGAAGGAAAAATACTTTCCATAGAATATTAATACAGAATTTTAAAAAATAAAGTCCCTTATATGTATTTCATAAAATCATCTTCTCTTGATGCTTTACACCATCAATAGAAAGATAACTATATTTCTAAATTAATTTTATAATTCAATTATGGTTTTTATATCCAAAACCTCCATAGTTTATATAGTGGAATAAATATTCATTTAATTGGTTGGTCTGTGGATGAGAGAAAATTTTCTAATATTTCAAAATAGTGACAAAATTAATCTTAACAAGCTAGATGAGGTATAGATGTAGATTGAAAACAAAAATTGATTCAAAAAGAACAATTTTAAAAACCAAAACATGATATCCGAATCAATAATAAAAAAAATAGTCATAAAAAAATTAAAATAGTATACAATGAATAGAGCATGAAAAACGGATGACATCATCAAACAAGAAAACAAAAATGAAATGACAAATACAGAAAGAAAATTGGAACCTACAAAGGAAAACACATGCCTACCTCGCTAGGTTTAAGAAAATACAAGACCCTCAGATTCAGATCTCAGTATTTTCATTGGTACCCTAACTACAAGTGAACATTGGATGATGGATGATGTTTGAGAAACTGTAGGCAGTGGGTTTGTGTGATTTGAGTGGGTTTGTGTGATTCAAGATTTGATTCATTGAGGAGTGGTGACTTTGGGTGGATTCAGCGAGAATATTCTTATATCACAATGGGTTCTCAACTGCTAATGTTTTTTTAAATAGACTGAGACACTTTTATCAGTGCTTTTAAAAAAATCACTGATAAAGAGTCTATTGATCAACTCTTAAGTAATAAGCGTTGATAAAAGGAATATTTATCAGTGATTATTACATAAGAACTGATAAAGTATTTACAATTATAATTATAATTTTTTTTAATATATATATTTTTAATAAATATATATAAATATAAATATACTAAATATATTCCTTATTATAATATATTTATTAAAAATTTATAATTATTTAAATATATAATTATTTATTTATAATTATATAAATATTTTTATAAAAATTATATTTATATCATTATATATATTGATATAATTATATATATATAAAAAATAAAAATAAAAATAAATATTGTAAATATATTCATTATTTAACTAAATTTATTATAAATTTAATAATTATTTAAATATATATAATTATTTATTTATAGTAATATAAATAATTTTTCTAAGAAATATTTATTTATTTATATTAATAAATATATAATTTTATAAATATAGTATGTACATTTATAAATATAGTATGTATATTTAAAAATATAAGTATATATAAATATTGTTTTTGAATTTTTTTTTATAAATATTATTTTTAACATTATTAATGAATATCTAATGTTAAGTGCATAATTGTTAAAAATGAGAGAAATTTAATAAATTAAAAACAAGTAAACTTTAACAATATTTGAAAAATAGATAATTTTTGTGTGTATGTGTGCACTATATATTAAATCCATTAATTACGTATACTTGAAATCAATATAATACACATCTGATCTATGTTAAATTGAAAAATAAAACGATATTCAATTATATGTTCATTACTCTATGCAATTAGTCAATATTTTTAATTCATATTAATTTATAATTATAAACTATTATTTTCTGAATATATTAATATTTAATGTAATTAATATAAATATTTTTCAATGTATATATCATATTTATATACATTAATATATATCTATATATTTAATATATACTATTTACTAACATTATAAATAATCATCTAACTAATAAAATGTTTAATATTTTTATCTATTTAATTATTTTTATTTTCAATTTATTTAATTTTCATTTTTTTATATCTATATATTTAATAAGTACAATTTATTAGTATTTTTAATTTATATATAGTATAATTAATGTAATCATTTTTATTAATAATTATTTAATTAATAAAATTGTTAATATATTTCTAATAAAACCATTTTTATTTGATATTTATTTAATTATTTAATTTAATTTATTCAAACAATTTTTAGCACTAAAAAAGCACAGATAAAGGATTTCTTTATGAGATCTAAAATATTGAAATGATAAAGGGTACATTTTATTATCTCTAAAAATAACGCGATGATAAAAGGCTCCCTTTATCAACATTAAAAATAATGTGTTGATAAATGGTACACATTATGAGTACTAAAAATAAAGTGCTGATAAATATTCCATATATCTCTTCTTTTTTCTAGAACTAATAAATATCAGTCCGGTTAAATGCATATTTTGTAGTAGTGAATGTGAATTATTCACTTCATTTAGATTCATAAATTGTAACGACTGTATCACTCATCAATATTAGATTTTTAATCTATAGAGACAAATAGACATCAATATCATTACTAGGATGTTTTGATCTAGATATAAGCAAAGAAAAAAAATGTATTTTCCCTTCATTCATAACCATGGATGAAAGTTATAATTTAACAATATAACTAGCCCTGTACTATGACTAATACTCTATTAACCAAAAGGATTTATTCCATATATAGGTAACATAAGAAGGATGTTTCATAACTCTTTTCCAAATATAGGATAACCATAATCAATTTTCTTCCACTAAGGGGAGTCTACAGGATAACCTAGATCCCTATCTTTAACATTTTTATCTGCAAACCGTGTTAATTGTATCGTTGTTTCCTCGAATCCATATAGTCTTATAAACTGTGTAATGATAGAAAAGCACCATACAAATTTCTAAGGACATGATTCATCTTTGTTGTATCGAGTCACGACACACATGGGGAATTTTATGAGTGATTCATGGTCCTTGGGAAACAATATGCAATCATTTATACAGGCAAGTACTTTTTAGAGATCATTCCCATTGAATGTAAAATTATTTTAATGTCAAATTTTCAACAAGGAAGTTCATTTTCTTCTTGTATCATATCATTCAAATGACCTAGTTGTTTTGTAAATCTAGTGTCGCTTCATATACTTCTATAATTCATAGTATATAAACTTAATATAGATGATATTATTATGTATTTAGTACAATCAGTATACAATGGTCACTTAGAAAAACTTTTTAACTTCTCAATTTTTTTTTGGAAAATCACGAAGGCCCTATTCAGTTTCCATTTTAATTCATTTTATACAATATCCATAATCATTTACACTAGTATTCATATAAAATGATCTATAAACCATAGTGTCATCCCAATCGGTGAGCAAATTCATTTTTCCCCATGTTTAGTTTAACATTCATAATTTTGATTGAGTCCATGAAAAACCAAATCTTCTTCGAACTTATTCAGACTTATTTTTAATAAATTAAAATAATGAAAACATATCCATAGTATTTGAGAAGGGTTGTATTCATTATCTATAAAAATAGATGAAATTTTTAACTCCATATTCATACTATTTTTCATATTATTATAGTGAATAGATTTTAGATTCATATCCATCTAATTAGGTTCCTAAAATATTCATTTTGTACAAAAAATAAATAAATACAAATAATATATTTATAATAAATGGATAATGTTATAGATAATTACAATAAGGGGAACCCAACATTTAAATTCTATTTTTTATGATTCATGACAAGTTATCATATTATACATTTGTGAAATTAAAAGAAACAACCTGGGGTAAATATATGGTTTCTATCCTTCTTCTTAATTTGATATTATGTGGGAGAAAAAGGTGGTAATAAATATGTTGTTAAAAAAATTATTTATTATTGGCTAGAAGACTTCCATTAGAAATTTATTATCTTTATTTTCATTTATCTGTGACATTGATTTCTAAATTTATGTAAAATCTTCATTCCTTGGAACATAAAAGGTTAAGTAATCAATCAATTTTGACATAGGTTTAAGGAGTAAGGAATTTCATGAATCAAGTCGATTAAATAGTTATTAATGATACAAGTGATGTTGGATTCCATGTTACTGTATTTTTCGATATATTATCATAGATGATGTATTATAGGAATAATAACAAATATATTTTTAATATAACCCACTAACAAACCCCTATTTCCAAAATAGAAATGTTATATATCATAGGTATATTTCACATATCCTACGATTTCCAAAACAATTATTTAATTTTATTAAAAACACAACAAATTTTTTCCATTAATAAAAATTCCAAAAAAAATCAATTATAATGGATTTTACATCATTGAGATCTAAAATAGTCATATTACACCTATAAAAATGATAGAAATTACTATAACCTATCTCCCAAATATAACAGTCAAAACCTTTATAGCTATATCCAAAATGGTATTCTCATTCTCAATAAAATCCATAACATATGTATGGTTATGAGTGATTATAATAAACTTTAAAAAATTATTCTACTATCTTTTAATATTGTATTTTTCTGAGATAAATGTGTTTTAAATTAGAAATTTTTATGGGAGACACTCAATACATCCATAATTATACACAACAGATCAAAATAATAATAAAATTGTGGATATGTCTTAATCAAAACAAAAATGTAAATTAACTATTCATTTATTTCTCACAGACTATGCATCTACTGTAAATACCCAATTGATGCCCTTATTTCATAATTCTAACTTTAAAAATCCATGAGACACGTTTATCAATAAAAAAGACCTACTAGAGTTGTGAGTTAGCTTCCCAAAACATAATTTTATAATATTCAATCATTTTATTATCTGTTTCTATATAAAACATCTTAAATTTTAGAGAGTGTTAATAACTAAAAATGACATTTTAATAATTCATAATAAAAATTAGTCAAAATCATACCCAATTTTTCATATTAAGCATAATAAACATGGACCAAACCCAAATTAGCAGTTTTAAATCTACATGAAACTTGAACCAATCTATACCCCGTGAACATCATGTAACTAATTTATTATAATCACTTCCATAATAAATTCAATAACTGAAAGACATTCTAACTCAAAGCTTCATCATACCTATTAGTTATGATTTCCAAAACCAAAAACTATAATAATGAATTAAATCCTAACCAAAACCATTTTCATATATCCAATCAAATGACAAACTAATAATATTAACCGAAAATAAAATGAGTGTAAATATATAATATCATAAAATATATATTTTTTAAATTATTTACTCACCAAACAAGAAATTACACCTAAAATGCATCAAGAACAATCAATTTTATAAAAAATATAAGGAACTCATTTATTTTTAAGAACACATTTGAAACCATAGAAACAAACAAAATTAGCTTCAAAATATTTAAATTCTTTTAATTCAGAATTAAACATCACAAACCAGAAATTAATCCATAAATTTAATTTATAAACACATCAAAAATCATTAAAATATCCCATTATATATTTTTTTTCCTATATATGAAAATAATTAGTTGAATATAAAAAATTATACATTATTTAATAATAATTACTTTTACTGACTTTTAAAATCCAATATATAATTTTACTGAAGTAATAAACAACTTCAACTCTTTCTTCAAAACATTACACTACATAATAATAATCATTTTATAAATAATTTAAGTATCCATTATACTAAAAAGTAACATTTTTCAAAATAAATATACATGGAAATCATAAAATTTCGATATATACATGAAAACAATAAATACACATTAATTAAACATTTAAAATCATTTAACATAAAAAACGTGATAATTACTTAATGTTTCTTGAATCCCTATGAATATTAAATATTCTAAAAAATCCACTAAAAAGGAAATATATTTTCAATATGTTAATTAAAAAAATTAACATGAAATGATGACATGATATATTTTTACCCTTCAAACATAAAATGGTATGATTTAAAAATCTCAAACAAAATTTGGAAATTAGAATATCATTAA
This sequence comes from Viscum album, assembly GCA_963277665.1. Taxonomy (NCBI): domain Eukaryota; kingdom Viridiplantae; phylum Streptophyta; class Magnoliopsida; order Santalales; family Viscaceae; genus Viscum; species Viscum album. The sequence continues at coordinate 506,961,601 of OY728142.1, read as the reverse complement.
ATCTATATTCCACTATAAAGGGTTATTTAAAATTTAGAATGATAATTATTAAAAAAATTCCCCTTATTTAAAATAATGTTATTAAAATCAAAATATTATATAAATTTAATTTAATTTTGAAATGTGACTCAAATAGTCATTTTCCTATCTTACACTATGCTACTAAATGACCCGTTATTTTCCTTTTCCAAACACCCTCTTGAAGGTAGTCTCCCTTGAAATTCATTCTCTTAATAACTCTCTCGATCACTGAAAAACATGTGTTACTCTGGAGAAGAAGCATAACAATATTCTTCTTCGTAAACACCTCTTTATATATATTCACTACCACAGGAGCCCCAACATCATCCTGATTCATCTTTGAAGCTGACGAGTATAACCAAAATGGGGACATGTGTGATGGGGATTGGACAATAGGGTATTGGAGGTTCAAGAGTAACCAGAACGAAAAACTTGGGAAACACAAAAACCAAGACAAAACATTGTGGTCCATATGACATCAGAGTAGGACCGATGTGAGTGGTAGTAAGTTAAAATCTGGAATGCAGAGATAAAAAAAAGAACCATTATAGGAGGATTAACAATTGTGGGGACTTCATTGATACAACTCCTGAATGTGGAACCATAAGACCACTGATCCATGATAACGCTGCACTATCACACATCGTTCAACCCGAACAAGTAAGCAATAAGAGAGGAGGACAAAAAAATATCCTCCCTTAGATTTGGATGTTGATTTTTCCAAAAGAAGACTCAGGGGGAGTAGTGGTAGAGATGGTGTAGTACGCCTGGTTTCTGGTATGTAACCCTTTCTTGATGATTTTAATGGTTATAATGTTAATGGTGATAAATGGGAGAGTCAAGAGAACTTGAAATGAAGTTTTGAGGCAAAAGAGGAAGTCGCATGGGCGGCGCACAGTTTATCAAAAATGTGCGGCCAAACCATGCGTAGTTGGTCTTGAAGGTAGTATCTTCCACACGGGCAGCACATGGTTTGCCTAACCGTGCGGCCAAACTGTGTGAGAAGGGTGGCTGAGGCAGCAGCTAACACACGGTTAGTGCACAGTTTGTCAAACCATGCGAATTAACTGTGCGGGCACTTAAACGAGATCTTATAAAGGTGGAAAGCATGAAAAGGATCCAAATTCCATCCCACCAAAAATTGGAAAGTGAATTCCCACCTACTCATACATAGGGGACTACTATAAAATGAAAAAAATGGTATACACCTCAATCCATCTAGCCCAAACTATCTCTACCTACTTATATTCCACCAAGGAGTCCGTAATAAGGTCCACTATGATTTCACAATTACATCAAAACCATAAATCATCACTAAGGAAGATTTATTCCATGATTTTCACAATAAAAACAATTGAATGAAACCAATTAGAAACTAAGAAAGTAAATTATAATAATAGGAGTCGAGATTGAAGACTCCTACCTCAAAGGTTTTTATGAAAACCACAATGGTCGAAGAATGCTCAAGAAATCCAAGTTGATTCTCCAAGAACCTTCCCTAGATATATTCTCCTAGAAATATCCAAACCAAATCTCATAATATATGGAATCCTAACACATAGATCTACCTATAACAGGTGTATATCTAGGAAATTGAGAGAAGAGGAGATGTAGATCTAAGCAGATCTAAGAAACAGATCAAGAACCAAGAATAACGATCACATACCTCAAGAATCCGGCTTTGATTCGCCCAAAGGTGTTTTATTTAAAGGGTGTTTGGGAATGATTTATGGGAATATGTGGTGTTTTTTCTTGTTTCATGTATGAGGCTTGGTTGAGATATGACCTTGTGCTCGGCTCTAAACATTTAATGGAACAATGGTAACTACTTGTACGAGGCTTGGTTGATATATGACATTGTGCTCGGTGCCAAAGGTGTAATGGAACATGGGAAAAAATTACCTTGTGAGGACTGGGTATATCGATGAGAGACTGCTCATTAGTATGGAACTGTCATATCAAAGCATTCATGGTTGGTTTCATGAGTTTGTGAAATGGTTGGGTATGCCAAAAAGAGAATGTTTGTGAAATGGTTCTTAAGCTTGTTTGGTTAGTTTTATGGAAAAATAACTTGCTGGAAAACTGGTTTCAATTTCTCTTGGAATTCATTTGGTTTTGAATGGTTTTGATTTTTTTTTATATTTAGTTATAAACAGTTTTTGTGAAAAATATTTATAAAAACTGCTTTTATATAATTGTGGATAACTCTTCTATCCTAGTGGCGTGAGTAGGGAAGTCATTAGAGAGAACCTATTGAGTTTTATACTCACCCTTGCATTGTCACATTGGAGCTTTTGAAGATTTCATATTATAGGACACAGGTAAATGTAAATCATCTTATTTCTAGTAGCTTGTGGTGATGCTTGGGAGATGCTGTGGAGCTTAGAGCTTGTGGAGCATGGAGTTGTAGTGTCTTTTGAGAGTCCTTAGTTGTTCATCCGCTCTGAACTTTGATATTTAGTTTGGTCTTCTGCTATTGTTTACATTGATGTATTTTGATACAAATGAAGTGTTTATTGGTCTTTCATTTGTTCATTCATCATATAGTGAATGTTGTCTTATGGTTTGTCATGGGTTTATTTCTTAAAGGGTAAATCGTCTCCCACTTGTACTTGAAACCCTTCAGCATTTATTGCTAGTCTTTGGCAGCTTGTGGATGTCTCTTAAAGACTATTAATGACCCATTGTACTCTCAAGACATTAATAATTGGTGGGTCATTACAAATGGAATTAGCTTGTTCGGTATTTGCCTAACAAGTAGTCATCGATGTTCTTGGTCTTGGAGTTGAAATTCATTCTTCTCTATTCCTTGGGTCTAAATCATAGACATGAGTTGGATTGTTGGAACTTGAAATGTATGTAATAAAAGGACGTAGCTATCCCGTTTATACTGAACTTAAAGTTACCAGGGTGTTGGGTACATAAGTGTTTTGGATACACTTCTAGAATTTTGGGAAATCTCATTATCATGGGTTTAGCCAATGATATGAGCATGACATGCATTGTAGAGGAATGAATTCCCACTAGGATTGCATATTTCATTGTGAGGAATGATTTTTGATTTGGTGCAAGGTGATTTTTTTAGAAAAAAATAGAAAATGTTTTCATGTAAAAGATTTAGAAAACAAGGTATTTGGGGTATTTTAAAAATGGGTTGATTTTCAAAAAGTATGAGAAATGTTTTAAAAAATGGTTGAACATGAGAAAAAGGATGTTTTGGAAAACAATGTTGTGATAGATGATCTGATTGAAATTTAAATGCTAAGCCATCAGTTTCTAGAGAGTGAGATTGATAGAGGTCATTGTTGGTATAAAAAATGGCACATGATAGGCATCATAGGAACCAACCTAAAGAAGTTGCGGAGAATGTGGTTGCACCTGAACCACGTGTGAACCAAGATCTGGTTCAGAGTATCATCTAAGCTTTTCAATCTATGGATACAGGGAACTGGAGGATTGAACCAAGGAATGTGGATCATACCATCTAGTTCAAGAAGCAGAATCCACCGAACCTTCGGAGTGATGCTAAACCCAAAAAGGTGGAGGTGTGGTTAAGTAGGATGAATCAAATCTTTGATTTCATAGGCACACTATTAGAGTTGAAAGTAAAGTTGGAAATGTATATGCTCGGGATCTTGCATGTCAGTGGTGGGATTTAGTAGTGCAAGCTAAATTGGATGAAGGCCTTACAAGGGAGGATTTTGATGAATTGTTCAACAAAAATTTCTATCCTCACACGTTCAAGATCCAGAAAACAACAGACTTCATTAGCCTGAAACAAGAGAGTCTCTTTGTCACAGAGTATGTGGCTATGTTCATGAACTTAGTCCATTTTTCACCAGAGGTTGCAGAAAGTGCGTCGTTGAAGGCACACATATTCGAATCCGGGATAAGGCAAGATATTAGATCGAAGATTGCGGTGCTCTGTATTACGGATTATACAGAGATGGTAAACATTGAATCTCTTGATGAACATGATATCTCGGGATCAATAGGAGGAGGAATAATGATACCTATGGGAAACCGTGGGAACTCAACCATTGTGAACAAGAGGAAAAAAGGATACCTATTTCCATGGTGTGAGTGCAAATCTGAACTAGATGGCGGGATCAGTGAACCTTCCTCCATGACCCCATAGCAGAGAAGGTTTCTTTTAATGTGGTTCGATTCACCAAATAAAGCGAGGGTGTACAGCGCAACCTAGAGCATGTCATAATTGCAACAAGATGGGACATCTTCAGCGCTATTGTCATAGTGTTCCTAGGTCGGGTGCTCGGGACACTTCTTAGATGTCACAAGCATCATATGCTTCGATAGGAAGAGGATACAAGAATCAGTCTTGTCAACATAATAGAGCTAGCCATGGTGATTCTAAAAATTCCATGACTCCTCAACTAGGGAAATCTCAGCAAGATAACAAGGAGAATATTGCAGTGGCGAAGCAATTTTATGGAGATGAGTAGATGATTGTCGATGATTAGGCAGGACTATATATAGTGAGAGGTAAAATTCTTTTTAATTCTATCCTTGTGAAAGTGTTTTTTGATACTGTTGCATCACATTCTTTCATTGCTTCTCGTGCTATTGACATTCTATGTCTAAAACTGGAAATGATGTCTTTTGTTTTGAAACTGAAAACACCTCTTGGATAAAGAGAACGTCAAGCCTTTGTGTGTAGAGCATGTGCTATAAATATTGATGGAGCTAAGTTAAAATGGGACTTCTCTATGTTGGACATGGATATCTATGCTGTAATCAGCAGTATTGATTGGTTGACAATGTTTAAGGCTCACATCGACTGTTATAAGAGAATAGTTTGTTTCACGACTGAGGATGACATCATCCATCTCTTTAGAGGAGAGAGGATGGTAAATAAATGTGAAAGGAGCTTATTGGCACCAATGGTGGGAATGATCTCTTAGCAATTGGAAGCATTGACTTTGGAATCAATGGAAGAGATTGAGGAAAACATTTTTCCAGCTGTTGTGAATCAATTTCAAGATGTCTTTCCCAATAACATTTCAGGTTTACCACTTTTAAGGGAAGTAGAGTTTATGATTGATATACTTCCGGGGACCATTTCTATTTCCCTTCCATCATATAGGATGGCACCAATAGAGTTGCGATATTTGAAAGTGAACTTAGAGGATCTTGAAAGCAAGGGTTTTATTCGACCAAGTACTTCTCCACGGGAACCACCAGTGTTGTTTGTGAAGGAGCCAAATGGAACTCTTCAGTTGTGTGTTGATTATCGTTAGCTTATCCAAGTTACGATTGAGAATAGATATCCACTTCCAAGCATTGATGATATATTTGATCAATTAAGGGGAGCTCAGTGGTTCTCCAAGATTGACTTGTGACTAGGATATCACTAATTGCGAGTTCGGATGGAGGATATTCTAAATATAGCTTTTAGAAGCAGATATAGCCACTATGAATATGTAGTCATGCCTTTCGGTCTAATGAATGCACCAACGGTCTTCATGTATTTGAATAATCAGATATTTCAATGATATCTGGATTCTTTTGTTGTAGTGTTTGTCGACGATATCTTGGTGTATTCAAAGAAACTAGTTGAGCATGAGGTGCACCTGAAAATAGTGTTACAAATCTTCAGAGATCATCATTTTATTCCAAATTATCAAAGTGTAATTTTTGGATACGAGAATTATTTTTCCTTGGCCGTGTCATTTCTGAGAAAGCCATTTCTGTTGATCCTGAAAATATTGAAGCCGTTATCTCTTGGCAACCACTGAAGAATGCCTTCGAGATATGTAGTTTTCTTGGCTCAGTTGGTTACTATTTACGCTTTGTGCGTGATTTCTCACAAATAGCTTCACCAATGATAGCTCTGATAAAGAATAATGCTCCATTCCAATGGAAAGAAGAATGTCAGAAGTATTTCCATGAACTGAAAGTTTGTCTTACATTGGCACCTATCTTGATATTTCTAGAATCAGGACAGGGGTATGTGGAGTATTGTGATGCTTCAGGATCAGGCTAGGGTTGTGTTATCATGAAAATAGATCATGTGGTTGCTTATGGTTCAAGGCAGTTGAGGGTGCATGAGAAAAATTACCCAACACATGATTTGTAGTTAGCTGCAGTCATCCATGATTTGAAAACATGGAAGAATTATCTATTTGGTTAGAAATTTACTGTGTTTACAGATCACAAAATCTTGAAACACATTTTCTCATAGCGAGATTTGAATCAGAGGAAAAGGAGATGGATGGTGTATCTCCAAATGTTTGAATTTTACTTTATGTAAACACCATGAAAAGGGAATTCGGTGGGAGATGCATTGAGTATAAAGTCATATGCTCAGTTAGTAAAAGAAGCTGCAAATGAATGGCAGTTGATGTCGGTCTTAGCCAACATGCATATGGAATGTGAAGACCAAGGCGATGTTGTTTTTTTCTTTTCAGCTACACGTGTCCCTCATTTGGTAAAGATGATCAAAGAAGCACAAACATCTAATTTAGAATGTCTGGTTGTGAGTTCAAAACTCAATGGTGGGGAGACCATTGATGGCTAGAAACTTGATGGGGGTTCAGTTTTGTGTTTGTTAGTTCGGATGGTTATACCTATGGTTTTCCATGAAGAACTCCTTCATGATTACCCCCATTCAAGATGGATTGTACACCTAGGTACACAGAAGATTTATAAGGCATTGAATGCACAGTTTTGGTAGAGAGAAATGAAAAAGAAGGTGGCCGAGTTCATCTCATGGTGATTAACTTGTGAGAAGGTTAAATCAGAGCATCAGAGACCAGCTGGTATGTTACAATATTTTCCAATCTCAGTGTGGAAATGGGATCAAATAGAAATGGATTTTTTTATAGGTATTCCAAGAACAGTCCAGAAACACGATTCCATTTGGGTGATAGTGGATCGTCTAACCAAGTTGACCCATTTCATCCCTATTCGTGAAGCCCATATGGTAGATGATCTTTCAAAAATCAATATCCGTGAAGTGGTAAAGAGGCATGGAGTACTAGTGTCTATTGTATCAGATAGAGATCATAGGTTCACATCTCGTTTCTGGAATCATTACAGTAAGCCCTCAGAACTCAATTAACTATGAGCACAGTGTATCATCCCCAGACGGATGAGAAATCCGAGCGGACAATACAAAAATTGGAAGATATGTTGTGGGCTTGTGTAATGAATTTTGGTGGCTCATGGGAGGAGAATATACCCTTAGTGGAGTTCACATTAAAGAACAAATATCAAGCCCTAATACACATGGCTCCGTTTGAAGCATTGTATGGGCGTCCTTGTCGTTCTCCACTATGCTAGGTGGAAGCTGGTGAAACATCACTAGTCGGAACAAGCCTTGGCCAAGAAACAAAAGAGAAGATTCAGTTGATTAGAAAGATGATGGAGATGGCTCAAAGTCGTTAGAAATCTTATGCAGATATCAATCGAAGAACATTGTCATTCGTTGTGGGTGATCATGTATTCTTGAAGATCTCTACAAGTCCTAGACATCATCATTTAGAGAAGCAGGGTATGTTATCTTCTTGATCCATTAGCGCTTTTGAGATACTGGAATGGGTTGGAGAATATGAATATCAATTGGCATTACCACCATGGTTCAGTTTGGTGCATAATGTGTTCCATGTATCTCAGTTGAAAAAATATCAGACTGATCCTGACCATGTGATCAGATGGGATCACATTTACCTAGAGCCAGATGCTTCATTAATACATATCCCGGTACAGATTGTGGATAGGCAAGAGAAAGTCTCGCGTGAAAAAAAATCAATCTAGTGTGGGTTTTATGGAAGCATGGCCAGATTCAGGTAGAGACTTGGGAATGTGAGAAGGAAATGAAAGAGCAGTGACCGAAACTCTTTCAGTTGGGTGAAGGTTTTCTACTTTCCGAGGATGAAAAGACCAATGGTGGGGAGAATTTAGTACCCCCGGTTTCTGGTATATAACTTATTCTTTATGCATTTAATGGTGATGAATGGGAGATTAGGGAGAACATGGAATGATGTTTTGAGGAAAAAGGGGAAGTCGCATGGGGAACGTACGGTTTGTCTAAATCGTGTGGCCAAACCGTGCGTAGTTGGTCTTAGAGGTAGTAGATTCTACACAGGCGGTGCATGGTTTGTCTAACCATGTTTCCAAACCATGCGAGAAGGGTGGAAGAGGCATTAACTAATGCACAGTTAGTGCACGATTTGACAAACCGTGTGAAATATCTGTGTAGGCACTTAAAGGAGATCCTATAAAGGTGGATCTCATGCGTTTTTTCCTCTAAGTGGACCATTTTTACTCCTAAGTGGACCTAAATCATGATTTTTCTTCTCCTAAGGTCAAAGAAGGTTCTCCCATCATTAAGGAGGTGATCCGAAGGCTTTTATTGGCGAATCGAAGCCATATTCTTGAGGTATGCGATCGTTCTTCTTCGTTCTTGATCGGTTTCTTAGATATACTTAGATATACTTCTCCTCTTCTATCAGTTTCTTAGATATAATTCAGTTATGGGTAGATCTATGTGTGTGGATACCAAATATGATGAGATTTGGTCTTGATCTTTCTAGGAGAAGAGATCTAGGGTGGGTTCTTAGAGAATCGACCCTGTTTTCTTGAGCGTTTTTTCGACTGTTGTGGTTTTCGTCAAAACCTTTGAGGTAGGAGGCTTCACTCTCGACTCCTCTTGTTAGAATTTATTGGCTTATATTCAAATTGGTTTAGTTCAATGGTTTTGATTGTGAAAATCAGGGAACAAATCTACTTTAGTTATGATTTATGGTTTTGATGTAATTGTGAAATCTTGGTGAATTATTGTGAAAAGTGGTTTGGATTCATTAATTTAAAATTTTGATTTTAAATTATGATTTCTGAAATTGTAAAGGGTTTGATGAAAATTGGGTTTTCAATAAAAAGGTAGTTTTATTGAAATGGTGGAATTGAAATGGTTTGAGATTGAAATGACTTTGATGGATTTGGTTTCCAATAAAAACGGAGTTTTATTGAAATGGTTTGGATTTGAAATGGTTTAGATGGAAATGGTTTTCAATAAAAAGGTTTTTATTGAAAGGGTGTTTTGGAATGATTGATGGGAATATGTAGTGTGTGTTCATGTTGCATGTAAGAGTCTTGGTTGAGATATGACCTTGTGCTCGGTTCCAAATATTTAATGTCCCAATGTTAACAACTTGTACGAGGCTTGGATGAAATATGACCTTGTTCTCGGTGCCAAAGGTGTAATGGAACATGGGAAACAATTACATTGTGATGACTTGGTAGATCGACAAGAGTCCGATCAGTAGTATGGAACTATCATAACGAAGCATGCATGGTTGGTTGCCTGAGTCTGTGAAATGGTTGGGTATGCCAAAAAGGGAATGTTTGTGAAATGGTTCTTAAGCTTGTTTGGTTATTTTTCTGGAAAAACAACTTGCTGGGAAATTGGATTAAAATTACTCTTAGAATTCATTTGGTTTTGAATGGTTTTGTAAACTTGTTTATATTTGGTTATAAACTGCTTTTGAGAAAATGTTTTATATAAACTACTTTTATATAAATGTGGCTAACTCTTCTATCCTTGTGGCGTGAGTAGGGAAGTCATTGGGGAAAAACCTACTTAGTTTTATACTCACCCCTACTTTGGAACGTTAGAGCTTTTGGAGATTTCATATTCTGGGACACGTGAAAAGGTAAAGCATCTTATTTCTAGTGGCTTGTGGTGATTCTTGGGAGATTTTGGGGAGCTTGGAGCTTGTAGAGCGTGGAGTTGTAGTGTCTTTTGAGAGTCTGGAGTTGTTCATCCGATGTGTAATTTGATACTTAGTTTGGTATTCTGCTGTTGTGTACTTTGATGTAGTTTGATACAAATGAAGTGTTTATTGGTCTTTCATTTTTTCATGCATCATATAGTGAATGTTTGGTTATGGTTTTTCATGGGTTTATTTCTTAAAGTGTAAATTGTCCCCCACTTGTACTTGAAACCCTTCGGCACTTATTTCCAGCCTTTGGCGCCTTGGGGATGTCGCTTAAGCCCTAGTAATGACTCGTTGTACTCTCAAGCAAATGATAACTGAAAGATCATTAGAGATGGACTTCCACAAGAAATCAAATGATGTGATGAAAATCGGTTCGAGTAAGGTTATTTTTTAATTTTCTTGGAGGGTTTTATTAGTGCTTCCACGGATAAAGAGGAGTTTTATCAGTGCTAAAATAATATGTGCTAATAAAAGACTTCTTCCTCAGCACCAAACAAGCACTGATAAATATTTATAATTTTAATTTTAAATAAATATATTTATATATACATTTAGAAATAATTCTATATATTTATAAATATATTTATATCATCAAACATATTTATATATTTATATAAGTATATATATTGAATAAATAAATATAAATATAAATATAAATATATAAAATATACTTGTTATTTTAATATATTAATTATAATAATTTAAAATTAAAATTATTTATTTATAATTATATAAATATTTTAATGAAATTATATTTATATATTTATAATAATAAATTTATAATTATATAAATATAGTAAATATACATTTATGAATATATTTATATATATGTATATATATACATATTTCATAAATAAACAAAAACAAAAATATAAATATAGTAAATATTTTCATTATTTTAATAAATTAATTATAATTTTATAATTATAAATATAAGTAATAAATGTATAAAAATATGAATGTAAATTTAGTAAATATATTAATTATTTAAATATATTAATTATAATTATATGATTATTGAAATATATAAATATTTATTTATAATAATATAAAAAAATTTAAAAAATTATTTTTATTTATTTATAATTAAAAATATATTATATTATAAATATAGTAAATATACATTTATAAATATTTATTTATAAATATTTATTTACATGTATATTTTTAACATTATTAATGCATATATAATCTTAAATGAATGAATGTTTAAAATGAGTGAAATGGAATAATTAAAAATGATTTGACTTTAAAAATATTGGAAAAATGAATAAGTTTTTTTTTTAAATTTTACAAATTACAAAAAATAAAAAAATAAGCATATATATATTTAAATGAGTATGAATACATATTGAAATTATTAAAACATGGTAAAAAATATTCATAAATAAATATTTAAAAATGATTAAATTCCCAAAAAAAATAAAAAATAAAATAATATAAAAAATGAAACCATAATTCTAACTGTAATAATATTAAAAATAAATAAATAAATATTTATCGATTAAAAACATAATATATTAAATATGATATGTTATGAAATGATATTCTAAAATGAATTTTGACATTTGAATAAATTCCAAAAATATTAGGTGTATGCATTTCTATATGAGATTTCATTCATTACATAAATATATGCTTGTGTGTGAAATTAATGTGTATATATATACACAAGCCCGATATAAGATAAATTAAACAATAAAATTATATAATATTTAGCATCTATTAATGAAATAAATAATAAGATGAATGAATTAATTTAAAAAATGAATAACTATTGTTAATTATATAGAGAATTTATGAAAATTAAAAAAGATTATTTATATTTGTTAAAATGGATATGAATACATATTAATTATATAAATTACAACAATATTAAAATATTATATATCAATGAATAAAAATGTATAAATAATTATTGGAAATGGATGAAAATATAAAAATATTGAAAAAAAATAAATAAAAAATGAATAAATTGAAAAAAATATTAAAAATAATTATTTTTATATATTAATAAAAAATATAAAAAATGAAGAAAGTTGAAAAATTATTAAAAAGTAACAAATAGTCTATATTGAATAAAAATATAAAAAATCATAAAATTTACTGATTATTGACATAATATATATTAAATATTTTTTGTTAATAAATATAATTATAAAATGAATATTAGAAATCAAATAAATTAAAAAAATATTTTGTGGGGGTGTGTTGTGTATAAAAATGCATTAATTACACAAATGTATTTGTGAAATAAAAGTAAGACATGTTTGATATATGTTAAATTGAAAAATCAAATGACATTCAATTAAAAATCTATTACTCAATATAATTTTTCAGTATTTTTAATAAATATTAAATTTTAATTTTAAACTATTTTTCACTAAAGATATGTCTTGTTTAATTTAAGCATAAATATTTTGTATTATATAAACCATATTTCAAAAAATATTATATATATTGATATATATATAGAAATATATATGAATTTATTTCTATATTAAAAATATTAAATATATTAATGAATAATCATGTATAAAAACTAATAAAAATTAATTAGATGTTAATATGTTTTCAATTATTATATTTTATTCATTTTTAAAATTTATATTTAATATTAATTATTTATTTCAATTTATAATTTATATACATATTAAATTTATTTTTATTTATTAATAATTATTTACTTAATATATTTTCCTAATTTCGTATTTTATTATTTTTTAATTTTTTATTTAATTTTTTAAATTTATTCATTGAATATATCTATATTTAATACATATTATTTATTAATATTTATAATTTATATATATGTTTATTAAATTGATTCATTTTTATTAATAATTGTTTAATTAATAAATTTTTTATTTTTTATAATTTACCCATATTTAATTTTTATTTATTTAATTATTTCAATTTTTTCATTATATATATATATATTTAATATATACTTTTTATTAATATTTATAATTTATGTGTATATATATATATATTAACTTTGTTAATAATTATTTAATTAATAAATTTGTTAATATTTTTTACATTTATTCATTTCTAATTATTTTTTTGTTTAATTATTTCAATTTTGTATAATATTTTTAATACTTTTATTTTTTCAATTTTTATTGGTTTATTTTTATTTGTATATATAAAAAGTTGGGGAGATGGTCTGGATGGGAAGGTAGGTCAGGCCGTGTGTAGGTCCGGATTGGGGGTTGGGGGTATGTGGGTCGGGTTATGTAGGACTCGGCTCATGTATATGTGGGTGGGTAAATCTTGTGACAAGTATATGGTTGGCTGACACCTGTGTGGGATTGTGCGTGTAGGCCCAAGCATATATAGGTGTTTATTGAGAGTGAATGCCAAAGTCCATCCTCACAGTAGGCTTATGGCCTTTGGATGCAGCAGAATTGTATATAAACAATCGGTCTAATGTAAACTATTTCAATATGGGACTCACAGGTGTGATCAGGATCCTTATCAGTGCTATAAAATGCACGGATAAAGGTTACCCTCTATCAACTCTTTTTAAGCATTGATGAAGGAAACTTTTATCATCACTTTTTTCTAGCACTAATAAAGGCCAACACTATATATTGAACATTTTGTAAAAGTGAATCCAATTAATATTTAAGATAAATTGAAGATACATACAATGATCTATCTATCTAAAAAATATTTTTCATCACTTTTATGTCATGTGATTAAATCCTTTTCATGAACTATCTATGGTGAAAACCCAGTTACTCCACTAAGAAGCGACACTACTTCTATGTTCACATAGGCAAAATATTACATTGTGTTTACATTATTAGAACACAAAACTTATCACATATTAATATATTTTTAAGAGTTTATAGCTCAACCTCTAGTTGTAACATATGATATTGATACCAAGTATATGGGGGCTATTAAAGTAAATATCAACAATCTTCTTTATAACTTTTTCTTTCCCTTTAAATAATTTTATTAGAATTTAACTAAATTAAGTGTTGGGTTTCCATTACAAAATGATTTATTCTATGATTCTTAACCCCATCCCCTTACTAGTTTTATTAATAATATCAATTTTTAGAGATTTTATAAACAAATCTACCAGGTTTTACAAGATCTCACATAGAAAATTGTTATGGTAAAAACTCATAACAACTATCTCACATAATTGTGTCTCAAACATACATATCATGTTTTACATTGAACATAAAACTATATGTCCCTGAAAATGTTTCTTGACTATCACAATTTATTGAGATGAGATGCATTGCACTAACTATAATATAATATCCAATATGATATTGTAAATAATTTCATATTCCATTCCACATGTCGCTATGGAAATGAAATCCAACTCTATGGTTGAATGTGACATATATGTTTGTTTCACTCACACCCAAGAAATAGTGCAACATCTAAGAGTAAACAATGATTCATATGTATATATATTATCTCCAACATATGTAATCCAAGTCACATTGGTGTATCCTTATAATATACCTAGATAATAACTTTAAAATAAACTTAATTGTTTGGTCTTCCTCATGTATCCAAAGATTATTCTTACACATTTCCAATGATCAAAACTCATATTACAAGTATATCTACTCATTTTACATACATAAAATAAATATTAGGTCTATTATAATCTATTTTATATATTAAATAACTAATTTCACATTCATATTCAGGTTGTTCAATGACACTTTCCATCTTCATCAATTGTTTACCCCTTGATTCAAAAGGATAATTAGTATCATTGAAACAAAAAACATAAAATTTATTTAACTTTTTTATATGTAATGTTACTGACTTTATTAATAACCCCAACATTGTTTTCTAACATTAATTTCATGAATAGTATAACCTATTTCAAGATCCTATATTTTAAACATAGAGGATAAATAATTATTTTCATCATTTAATCCGATCATATTGGTTAAAAAAAATTTATATATTATCTTCATATAGACACATATGAACTATATATTAGTTTTTAAACTTAGAATAAACACATTTACTAAATTATTATAAATAAAACCATTATATAATATAATAAAATCAAAATTTTCATCCCACTTCTTTAAATCTTTTTTAAGTCCATAAATATATTTAACTAGCTTACATAAATTAATATCATTACCATGTAAAAAGAATTATTATTTGTTCCATGTAAATATATTCATTTAAATATCAATTTAAAAAATTGGTTTTAACATCCATTTTATGAACATACAAATAATTAATTGAAGTTAATGAAAACAAAATCCTTAATGATGTAATTTGAGCAACATGATAAAAATCATCAAAATAATAAATCACTTATTTTGTTTAAAACCCAACCAATATTGATTTAAATTATTAATTCATACCATTGTAATCACACTTCTTGATGAAAAAATATTTCCAAATAATTGGTTCTGAACCTCTTATTATATCCACATTTACCAAAGTATTATTCCCCATAATGGAATCTATTTCATCATTCATTTTTTATTTCCATGAAAAAACCTCTCTAAATTACATTTCTTATTTAAATGTATTTGAGTCATATTCTATCGTAAATACCATAATATATATATTTATAATATAATTATTTTTATCTCCATTAACTAGAAAAATAGGAATAATGATAAATAAAATCTGGAAGTTTATGTTTCTTCTTCCTACGTCTTATAATCCATTCAGGTTCAACTCAGGAATCATAATTATTCAGTACTATTTTATTTGAGAATGATTTATTATAAGAGAGAGTAGTAGTAGGAATAACTTCATCCGCATCATATTTATAAAATTAATTTTAAAAATACTCTACATCTCTTGATTCAAAAATTACATTGGCTACTAAATCTATAACTTTATTTTCTTCTTTATTTTTTCTATATCAAAAATAAATAACTTTAATTAATATAGGAATGATCATAGATCTTTTAGGATCATGAACTCTATAGTAAGTTAAACACCCCACACTTAAAAATATGAATGATTAGGTATTCTACCTTGCCAAATTTCATAAGTGGATAACTTAGTTTTTCTAGATTAAATTATATTATAATATAACATTTATTTAATGGTGAATCACCCAATAAATTTAATGGTAGATTTGATTTATTAATCAAATAATTTACCTTTTCTATTAAATTATGAATTCCCCTTTCAGATAGGTCATTTTTATGAGTTTTATAAGATGAAGTAATTTGATTAATTATACCATTTTATTTTAAAAAACTCCTTAAATTCATTAATAAATTATTCATTCCCTCTATCCAAGAATAATAATTAAATCATTTTGTTTATTTGTTTTCAACTTCAACATTACATTTTTTAAACATATTAATGTATTTCATTGTTTGTTATAACAAGATATACATTTAAGCATTTACTCTAGTCAAAAAAAAAAATAAAAAAATATATTTTATCTCTATGATTTAAAAAATAATTTAATACAAAAATATATAAAAGTATTAATTAAAATATATAAAAATTATTCTCAGCACATTGAAATTGTTTATTAACTATTTTAGATTCCACACATGTTACAAATTTATTAAATTCTTCTCCAAAATTAATCAAATTTAATTTCTTCACTACTTTTAATGAATTATAATTATCACGTGTCAAATGATCATTCCATAAATTAAAGTACCTAACAAAATAAGTAGAATATTGAATCATATTCTTAATATATAGTTGATACATTCTGTTATTTGAGGGCATCTTCCCCAAAACATGCCTACCATGGATAAGATGACCTTTTCAAATTTTAATGAATCCTAAAAAACGTTTTTATAAAGAAGATCAAAAGAGACAAGATTCTTTCGAATCTTGGGTAGATACATCAAATTTTGGAGAGTTAAATTGTTTATAAAAGAAAATTAGAGTTCCATTCTTCCCTAGCTAATGAAATTGATTCATGCATTATTCCCAAAGTGTACTTCCTTCGTAATAGTACCTTCATCAGTTGTTTTAAACATTGAGCATTCCTTTCACAAATGTACCATTTCTGTATAATCAATCCACAATCCCATTTTTGTCAAAGACATGTTCACTTTAGAATAATATCCACTATATTTAAATTTTTTTTGAATATTTTTTGTGGGTTTTCTCGTTTTATTTTTATAAAATAATTTCCTTGAAAATTTACCATGTTTTCCACCATCAAATCATTCTATTTTCTTCTATCAAGGAATTCCTTTAATATTGAATTATCGATTTTTCTTCTTTAAATTTAAGTAATTGTTTTGTGGTGTCTTTACCTCAATGATATTAACCATGGTATTAAATTAAAAAACTATAACCATGACTCTCAATATATATTACTATTCATTGCATAGAAGCCTCTACAATTATTTTTAATGAAATATTAATACTCTTTTTAATGATTTATTTTCAAAATTATTTCGATATAGATGGAAACTTAGCAGTAATTGAAGAAACTATTAAAGTATCTAATATATTAATTTTAAGAGAATGAAGCATGTATCTATGACTTGGAGGTCATGAAAATAATATAACATTCAATTTTTATCAACCATATTAAGGTAAAAAAACTTTTAAATAAATAATATATTGGTACCTTCTTCCTCATATTTTTATTTAAATTAATTCAGATCCTAATATTTCAAGTGGAATTAATTTGGGGAAAGTTTTCATCAAGAAGATTTGATAATGTGTTGAGAATATCTACTAGACACAAAACCTTGTCATCATATTATTTTTACTCATTCCTTAAATGAATTCATCTTGGTTTATTTTAACGAGAGTGATATTTGTATTTAGAGCTAGCTCGTTCGTGATGAGAAAAAGGTTTGGTTCTATAATGTATTTTTTTATAACTGCAAGGAGAAAATTAATATTTTTTTCCCTAGGTAAATTTTCTTGCATCAAAATGATCAATCTTAACCATGTATTGGTTCATCACATTAAAGGATTTAGAATATGTATTCTACATTCTAGCCTGATCAAACCATTTTTATTGTTGGAAAATAGAAGGTAAATAGAGAATATATAAAATTTATGAACCTGGATGTGTGAATGATGATCACTATCTAAATTAGTTTGATTGAACCCCAATTTTAGGTGTAGGGTTCTCAAATTAAATTTCCCTCAATGATTTCATCATGGGGAAATGACGAACAATAATTTATAATAGTCTTACTATGACTATGTTTGAAGAATATATATGAAGAATTTAGGATCAATGAGATTAACCTGAAAATGATTCTGACATACCACTTATTTATAGATCTAATCTATTGCGATTAACACCTATTTGATCCCATAATTTAAATCCAAAGACATTTTTATTCAATCAAAACAAGTTAAATTTTGGAGGAAATGGTTCAGATTTTTAATATTGAATTCCAATCATCATTACTAATCATGTCATTAGTATGCATTTTTAAAATATTATTCTTTTATAATATATATATATAATAAAACATTTTACTAATATTTATTTATTTTTTTCAAAATTATTTGACATATACACTACCAAGGATTTGGATTTATATTATAATACCCTTTATCAATGCTAAAAAAGGCCTAATAAAGGGGTACTTTTTTTAGTGAGAAAGTGCTAATAAAAGGTGATTTTATCAGTGATAGAAAATTTATAATTAAAGTAACCCTTTAACAATGATTTTTTTATCCCTGAAAAAAGAACCCCCTTTATGAGTTCTTTTTAGGTGCAAATAAATAACACTTTTATCAGTGTTAAAATGATGGTTTTTAGCACTGATAAAAGTTATATTTTCTAAAAAAGTGTTATATATGATTAAAAATGATGTATTAATATATAAATATAAATATATTTATATAAATATGATATATTTTATAAAATATTAATTATATATGCAGAAATATGTAATCATACTTAATATATAAGATATTTTGTGGAAAATGGTTTAAAAAATAACTAAAAATTAATATTAGTTTAATTTTTTTAAATTATTATTGTGTAATAGTCATTTAATAACAATTTGAAGATAAAAAAATTAAATAAATTAATTAACGATCTAAAATAAGTTGAAAACATGACTCGAACTACAAACAACCATAACTTATGATCTAAGTGTATGTTTGAGCACTTAAAAATATCAAATCAGAGTTTCTCAAAATATCTATGCTATGGTTATCCGGGAGAGCCCTAGTAATCATTTTTTGAGGCCAACAAGGATTGGAAGGCCTCAACAACTACATTGTTTTCAAGGTACCTCTATTTTTTAACATTTCATGGAATTTTGTCCTCATTTAAAGGAATCTTCTTATCGTTTTTTGGTGGTGACTCAATTTATTATCAAGAATTACACACATATAGATATTATGAAATTGATTTTTTTTCATCTTTCATTTTGTAATGTTATTTATAATTAAATAGATACACCTATATATATATATGTAAATATTTACACATAACAATTTATTTTTATAAAAAAATATGTTTATATATTTAAATATAAAATTCCTTTATAAATATAATGAACAAATATAAATAAAAAACTATATACATTTTATTTAAAATAAACATGTTTGAATATTTATATACCTATAAAATGTATATATAATATATATATATATAAATATAGTTGTGTGTGTGTGTGTATTAACAAATAGATATATATATATATATGGATATATTTATATTCTATTATATGTATATAAATATTATTATATACTCTATGTAAATAAATTAACATATTTTCAATTTTATGTATAGACACACATTTATAATTATATAAACATATATATATATATATATATAACTATGTAGGTATGTATGTATTTATAAACACACACACGAAACATATTTTATAATTGTATTTAAAAATAATTATATAAATATATATAAAAATATATGCATAAAAAATGTAACAAAAAATATATAAATAAATAGACAGATTAGAAAATAGAGATGAAAACAACATAGAAGGGTGATAATGGTGATGATATCTGAGGGGGACATCTCAAGTTTAAAACCAAATAAAGGAAGGGTTGCGTAATTCTATATAGCAGGTTCTTTAGAACTGATAAAAAGGTAGGGGCATCCTACAGTGTTGATAAAACCCTCTTCTAGGAATGATGAAAGGGTAGGTCCCTCCTTTAGTAATGAAAAAGGGGCATGAGAGTGATTATCAATCACTGATTAATGGGATGTGGTCTCAAACTATAAATTTAAAGGAAAATATTTAATTGGTTTGAATTTTACTAGTACTTGCATTGGAACTAATAAAAGAGGTCTTTTATCAGTGATAAACAAGCATTGAAAAAGTCAACTTTTATGTCTTGAACTGATCTAAAAAGGGTCAATACACAAGTACCCAACCCCATACAATTATGAAATGTAAAAAAACTCATAACAATGCATTCATACATCTATAAGACCATAAAATAGTGCAAAAAATAGTACTAGAAAGCATGAAAAGGATCCAAATACCATCCAACCAAAAATTGGAAAGTGAATTCCCACCTAATCATACATAGGAGACTACTATAAAATGAAAAAAATGGTATACACCTCATTCCTCTAGCCCAAACTATCTCCACCTACTTATATTCGACCAAGGAGTTCGTAATAAGGTCCATCGTGGGCATAAGACACAACATGTGTGGGAAGAGACCTTACAGGTGTTTGTATAACAATATCCAATAGGTCACCCCAAACTAACTTTTGGAAAAAGAAAAGAGATTAATATTTACCTCTACATAGGTATATTCCTACAACACATAAAAAAATAATATCTATATGTACTTAGAAAAGTCACAGAATGTCAAGGTAATGATCAAAACAATAAATCTTGTCTAGGATTTCTAATCAAAGGATTCATACAACACTCATCCTAGAGAACACATGCGTTATTTCCTTTAAGTGGATTGTTTTTCCTCATAAGAGGCCCAAACTCAGGATTTTTATTCTCCTATGGTCAGAGAAGGTTCTCTCATAACAATGAATTCATACATCTATAAGGCCACAAAATAGTGCAAAAAATAGTACTAGAAAGCATGAAAAAGATCCAAATACCATCCCGCCAAAAATTGGAAAGTGAATTCCCACATACTCATACATAGGGGACTACTATAACATGAAAAAATGGTATAAACCTCAGTCTATCTAGCCCAAACTATCTCCACCAACTTTTATTCCCCCAAGGAGTCCGTAATAAGGTCCACTGTTGGCATAAGACACAACATGTGTGGGAAGAGACCTTACTGGTGTGTGTATAACAATATCTAATAGGTCACCCTAAAATAACCAAGGAAAAAAGAAAAGAGATTAATATTTACCTCTACATAGGTATATTCCTACAACACATACAAAAATAATATCTATATATACTTAGAAAAGTAACAGAATGTCAAGGTAATGATCACAACAATAAATCCAGTCTAGGATTTCTAATCAAAGGATTCATATAACACTCATCCTGGAGAACAAACTCCCCGAGCTATACCACCACTTAATATACTCATCATAGAGGTCATTCTCATCATGTATTGACATAAATGAAACTAAGAGGGCTCATCTATGATACACACTCGATCGGACTACACCTCATTGAAAAGATCAAATATCGATACACAGAGAGGGGTCAACACCTATGTCTCACTAGGGGACACCATACCCTACTATAAAAAGCCTCTTAGATAGGGGATAAAATCTTATTTAAATATAGGCCATTCCAAAAAAACAAACCTTACCTAGGGAATAAAAGAAGGATATGAGGATCACTCTGGGCTCTTTGAGAGATAAATAATCCAAGCCGCTGAGGGGTATAGTCGAACCAAAATGAGGGAAATCACACATGTAGAAGGTAAATCACCCATGATAAACTAATTAATAGGAAGATGTTTTGGGGTCACCCCATATTATGAGAAAAAAAAGTTACACCGAACCCTTATAAGAATGGACCAAGGTAACACACTCAATCAATACCGGTTAATCATAACTGAAAGAAGAATATTTCTTACATCCCCCAGAGTTATATTTCCGAGAAAAAAAAGGTCATCTCTACATTATACATAGAAAAATTCTCATGGTGGACTACTCATGTTCCTACATCTATGTCTAAAAAAATAATAAAGTGTGCATGAGGATCATCATTAGTATGATGAGATTAAACATTAATCTAGTTATATTTTCTTATAAATGGACATGAGTGGCCAAAAAATTCACACAATAGATATCCTTATGGAAAAAATATGAGATATACTATTTAATTTCCCCAAATGGACACCCGGTGAGAAATTCACTTTTCACCATTTAATGCATGATTGAATTCTCATGAGACCCACGCATGAGTTTGAATTAAGCACCTGATATTAGTCTCAAAATGACTACCTCAATAGCTAGGCTATGATGCCATTAACAGTTCATCAAAATGACTCCATATAAAGAAGTTACATCAGATAAAATAGTCTACAATAATAATAATAATATTAGTAATAATAATGGTAATAATAATAATATTATTGGATGTTTTTCTGAACATGGGTCCTAAGGCTGAATTTAATATTTATATTTGGTCTTGGATTGATCGTCTCAATACTATGATAACATTTTTGTTTATAGATATCCAAAATGACATCGTATGAATAAATTACAACCAAATTTAGGTTTAATAATAATAATAATGATATATTTTATTTATAAGGGGAATTGATGTTTTTCATGATATAGCTCAGAAAACAGTGTTCAACACCACACTTACCTATCTCTATGAATAACCATGAGTATCCCCTCTCTCCTAAATAATAAAGCGTCAACATTGATTATTCATAAAACCCTCAAGAAGCTTCAACCATAAATTCAATCCAAACTTCCACCATCCCTGAAAAAGTGCCACCATGACCACAATGCCACACCCTTATTACATGCACCAACCCCTCTTTCTCTCTACCCGGTTTTGACACAAAAAACACACTATCAAGAATTATTAAATCTGAATCTGATCTTCTGTCATTGCTACATAACACACCCACATTGTCAATATTCATCTCGAAGTCATGATAATGACCAGTTACACCAAATATTGATTTCACAACGATCGTTTACTAGGTATTTGTCATACCAAAAACTAAATAGAATTCCAAATATGATCAGACAAAAAATTTGGAATGAAAATTCATAGGAAAAAACATTAGCAACAGACCTTAGATAATGTTTGTGTTGACCTCGATTCGTTTTTGTACATGAAAATATAAGATAATTAAATAAACAAACCAAAATAATATCAATTCCCATACAATGTGAATATTAAAAAACTACATAAATTAAACAATCAAACCATAAATTAATTATTTAGAGGTTTAATTCATGCTTATCATGGGTAAATAAAAATGGGATAATTCCATATAAAAAAAGCCCACCTCTATTTGGATCATTCATTGACAAAGAAGGAATTTACATCATTGGTGTTGGCGAGGTCCTCAATTTCCATTGGAACACCAATTTCCAAAGCTTGATCTATTGATGTTCATCTGGAAAAGCACCTCCATTGTCTGCTCTTTCAAACACCAAGGTTATGTGGTTGATTTTTAAAGTTGGTTATAATAGGGTTTGTTTATAATTTTATTGGGTATTCATGATATCAAATAAAAATAAATAAATAAATTTAATTAATTCGTTATTTTTGTTCGCAATGATTTTGTTATAGACTTCCAGTGCTGAAAAAGTTTATGTCACACCTAGGGTAAACCCCACATTCTAAACTCAACAGAAGTGTCATAGTTCCAATTTGATAATTAATTTTTTTGTTATTCTACTATTTTAGGAAAATTTCATGTCTGTGTGATATTTAATAAATATAATATATTTTTAAAATTAATTCCAGCCACATCTGGCCTCATAATCTCATGCCATCTCAATATTTGACTCTATGAATACTTCTATAAATATTCCAATGTATTACATGGAAAAAACTGAATCATTAAATTTTATTAAATCTTTTTTAGTTCCAATAAAATACCCCTTATACTTGTGATTTTATAGACCTAATAAAAGGGTCTTTATTAGCACTTTTTTTAGTAATAATAAAGGGACCCCCTTTTAAGGGTAATTTTATTACCAATACTTTCTTAGAACCTAAACAATAATTTATATTTCATTAAAAATTTATATATGTATTTTTAATATATTATTTTTATGAAAAAAACTAATTCCCATAGACATTATCTATAATGACAGAGACTTGTGAGTTTTATCTCACTTCCAATGTGAGATTTTAAATTTTTTTATCCACCTCATCAAATAAAACCTCTAAAAGATGTGAGTAAAATCAAAAATATTTTATAAATAAAATTGTAATATGGATAAAATTTGTATTTGTAAGTGGTGAGGGTTATAAGGTGGGATAATGGTGGAT
Source organism: Viscum album (assembly GCA_963277665.1). Classification (NCBI taxonomy): domain Eukaryota; kingdom Viridiplantae; phylum Streptophyta; class Magnoliopsida; order Santalales; family Viscaceae; genus Viscum; species Viscum album. Next base: position 506,937,486 of record OY728142.1, on the reverse strand, counting down.
CATTTCAGTTTGATATGTCAAGCTAGACTGGGGTTGGGTAGTGAGATGGTGAATCTATACAGTTTAGAGCTGCTGTAGGAGGTGATAAGACCTACTAATTAGTTGAGGATAAAGGAAGGAGGGTATAGAAAGATGTATAATGGTGATCATTTAATTAGGGTCTCATGGATATAGATGATTGTGAAGGTTTTTTCCCCTCAGAGATCGTTGTCATGCCTTAAAGAAAAATTTCTGAAAAATTTAAAAAACCAAAATAAAAATAGGTTAAAAACAAAATACCCTTAGAGATAATAATAACAAAATATATACAAGTTATAGTAGTCATAATAATATATTTCATTCATGTGTATATATGTACATATGGATAGAAAATAAGAAAATTTAAAATATAAATGTTATATTAAATTAGTAATAATTATACGAATTATATAATAAGCAACCGCACAAAATAGTTCACTTTTTCTAATGGGGTCATATCTGTTGGTAAAAGTAATTTTTTTGTTGGTAAAATGTTTTACTAAAATATATGTCCCTTTCACTAAACTGTTAGTAAAAAAACTATTGCTAACTGCTTTTTCAACATATAATATCACTCTGTTGCAATTATAATAATACTAACAGATAATATATAGGTTGGTTAAATTGTTTAGAAACAGATTCTAATGACAAATTTTTCTATTGGTAATAATATTAACAACATATAATATTAGTTTATATATTACATTTTAAAAAAATTATACATTTTTATTTCTAGTTAAATTTCATATTATATTTATTAATTTACCATATATAATTCATATGTTTTAATTATTAAAAGGACAGATAATTTTGACTCATATTGAAAATTAGAAGAATAAAATTATATTAATAAAAAAATTTAATAAAAAATTAATCAATACATAATTCATCCACCATCTGGATCCATCACAACCATTAATACAAAATTCATCCCCCTAATACACAACCTCACCCCATGACGACCCTTCCAAAATCCATGCGAGCACCATCCATCCATGCCAGACCAGAGACCAGCAATCACCAACAACCTATCCAAGACCTAGGACTAGTGAGCTAGATCCTGCTCATCCCTTCCACACTTGGGACCAACAACTCATCCATTCCTCAGGACCACCAAGCCAAATCCAACTCAAATCAATGCAAAATATCTACATAGATTAAAATCAAAATATAAAGAGGTATGAAAAGTGACATGAAAAGTGAACATTTGTCATTATCCCTATTGACATCTCAAGAATATGGTAATAGTAGGTTTTCCCATTGGCTCACATCCCCCTCCCACCACATCATTTTTTCCACCTTTGACATCAGGTTCCCCAAGATAAACTTCCAATAAAAAAATAACAATCACTAATTTAAATTTAAAGTGACATATAACTTATGGACAAAACCATTGAGGATGACTATAATTTTAATTAAGAGAGACACTAACTCATAGATGAAAATGTTATAGAATATCCATCATAAATAAAAATGAGATTCAATTGATGATGAAACATAATGTCTAAAAATTCCAAGAGATAAATCTACCAATATCACAATCCTAAACTATCATAAGTGTTGGAGATAAAATGTTTGATACCATGATAAATTTGATAAAACTACCAAATTAAAAACTAGAATTAAAAAAATGATATAGTATCAAAAAACTGATAGTAGAATATAGAAATTAGTACCCGTAATTGGAATCTAGATACTACTATTTTTAAATATTGATATTGGAGGATTCATATTCACATTAAAAAACATTCAATCAAAATCTGAAACTAAATAAACAAGATTATATGAACACAAGATTCAAGATCATATAAATGATATTCAAAATTGAAATATAAGTATCAAAATATAAATCTTCAAATTCTGGAACATGAAATTAAAAATTATAAATTTAAAATAAATAACTTAATATTCAAAACTAGAAACTAGATACATAATATTTTGATGTAAAATTCCCTTAGAACAACATCTATACTGTGTGAAACTATTATCATCTATAAACTATATAAGGTGGATGCACCCGCAGGGTTCTCTACCCCTATCCATTGTTGTAACTGGCACAATGCACGCTGACTGTGGCTCACAAAGCAGCGAACTTTGAGTATAAGATTATTTGTTTCCTCAAAACATATTCTGATGGGTAGGGAACCCATATGATTTCTTGCTACGGATTTGTAGGACAAATTGGGTATTATCTCTTCCCCATGATTTCTAGTGGGGTGGTGATGGGTGTAGACTATTGGATGATCCTCCATGTGCTTGATATTGATATTGCTTCAGAGTCATTGAATCGGGTGAAAATGGAGTTAATGGATGTTTCCTTACCAATACTGAAGGGTGTTGTCACTATAACTAATGTGGGTGAGACATGTAATGGAGTAAATATTTCCATTATGGTTAGTTTCTTCCCAATGAATTAAGTCATGGAAAGGAAATATGCAATGTCAAAAAATGTATCCATTTACTTTCTGCTCTTGAAAATTATGTCACACCAAACTGCAAGGTTGTAGTTGTTGCTAATACTGTAAATACTATTGCACTAATCCTTAATAATTTTCACTATCCATCCCTAAAAAACATTACATGATTTACTATACTAGATCATAATTGGGAACTGGTTTAGATCACTGAGATATTGGGTGTTGATGTTTCTGATGTTAAGAATGTTATAATATGGGAAATCACTTTTCAACACAATACCCTAATGGTGACCATGTGATAGTAGGAGAAAATTCAATCCATGAGGCATAAGTTTATGTACTCAAATAGATACATTAATATAATTTTATGTGAATCAATTTTATCATGATCTAAAAGTTGTGCAAACACCATAAAAAGATATCATGGCTGGATTGATGATAATGAATTAAAAAGGATAATGTGACATGTATAGTGAAGGTTCCACATTTTAATATAAATATAGATTTCAAATAAATTTGTATATATACCTAAATAACATACATTAGTTCTGTGTAGATATATATAATTCCAACTCTTTAAAATAACATAAGAAGGTGTAGAAAAACAAACCTCATAAAAGCTAATTACAGATTCATGATGTGGCAAAAAAAACTAATTCTTCGCTTGAAAAGGATCAAGATAATCTAAACATATACCTGAAACTATGGAATACTTATAACATAAGTAAAAAATGAATAGATTAAGGTAAATAATGAAAAAAATTAGAAATACAATTGTTCAAGAATCTCATTTTTTATACATAAATGTAAGTATAAGTATTTTAATTTCTCATGAATTCATAATGGCCTAAGATGTGATGGCTTTCTAAAATTCCTGAAGGTTGAATATTTAGTTGCAAAAAAAAAAACCATAAAAAGAAAAAAAAATATTAAAGGCATGAAGACAACTATAATAGTGTGTTATTTCATTACCATTTTCCATGATCCTTCTAAAATGTCAAAAAATTAACTCTTTGAAACAAATGAGTAGGTAAGAAAAATTATAAAATTCAACACAAAAAGTAATTTCTTGAACCAAACATATAGTTATGAGAAAGTAACAAAGATAACCAGAAGAACCTCTCATTATAGTTATATATAACTTGGGATCCCAATAAAATTTTACTACAGAAGAAGCTAACATAGGAACATACATTTTTCATACATTCCATTATAGAATAATAATTACATAAGTAATAAAATAAAGATAATAAGGGAATGAATAGAAAACAACAATAATTACAAATACAATTTCTAAGGGTAGCTTACTTCCCATACCAGAAACCATATAGAAGTAGTGTCAATTCTTGTGAATACATAATAAACTAAAAACTTTTTTTTTCTGAATATCATGAAGGTAAAATATATAGTTGAGAGAAACTCAGACAAATAAGTATAATATTAATGGCATGACGACCACTATATCAGTGTCTTATTTCATTACCATTCACCCAAATCCTTTTAAAGTGTAAAATAATTAACTCTTAGAATCAAATGAGTATATAAGAACAACTAGAAAATTCAACATGAAGGATTTGATCATAGTTTCTTGGATAAATGTTTTAAGGTTGACAAATTATTTAGAAAAGTTAAATGGAAGACTATAAAATCAGTACAAAATATGCATGAAATAGAACCAAATTAAAAAAAATAATGTGAAAAGGGAAATTAAAAATATTTTAAAATGAAAACTAAATGATTAAAATAGCTAAAATAGAAATTAAAAGTTGTTTAGTCAAAAAGAAAGAGTGAAATTTCAATATGAACAAAATAAAACCCAGTTAAAAGGAAAATAGAATTAGTCAAAATCCAATAGTAAAATAACTTAGCCTTACAGAACTAATTACTAATAAAATGAAAAGTTTTAATTGATTGATGGTGTTAAATTAAGGTATTGAAATGATTTTATAGCTATAACATTAGATCTATCTTATAATATATCATGGAGTAAAACTTAAAGCACAAAATTACCAAGGAATCTAGAGTGGTTGGAAATACCCTAAGGTTAAAGAATGATATCTTTGTCGATGTGCTCCAAGAGTCATCAATTTTTTGTTCAAGATATAAATTAGTTCATCATGAATTTAAATATACCTAATGCTGCTGACAATGATGATGGTCTACACCATCCTTGAGTATCAAGAGTCGACTAATCATTCCGTACCATACTAGACCCCTAATGTAGTTCCATGCCAGGACCCTATTCGACACTGCTTGTATAGATTACAAGGATCATTACATTTCAATACATAAACATTATTATATAGACCTAATGATATATTATATTGAACATCATATCATGATTTCCTTTAAATTTATGTTGCACCATTCTAATTATTTCATCATATGTTGGAATAAATACCTCAACACTCACCAGCAAACACCAGTCCTTCGTAGTTGGTCTTCAGTAGCATCATTGATAATAGGATTTCACTTCATTGTTAGGTAGGTGATATCACATATTTATTTTTACATTTATTCAGTATTTGTTCTATCTACACTTAATAGTGAAGTGATTATTTTTGTTTTCTTGAATTTAGGATAATCATCACAACTAGAGTGTTTTTGTATCCCACATCAACATGTCTTTAATAGTTCCATTTCTGTATTCCCTAACTGAATATATTCACCTCTATGTAGGGGTAGTGAGCAATATTACTTATATTATAATTACTAAGGTAGAATCACATTCAAAATGAAACTATGACGGTATAAGAAATACTAGAGTAAACCAATATCCTTGTAGTGTTGGGAATAGGTGGTTGATGGAAATAGCCTTTTGTGTGGGAAACCATTTTTCATTTTAATAGTTTTTAAAATAATTAATTTTTAAAAATCGTTAAAACAGAATGACAACGGGGGATTAAATTTGAAATATATATCCAAAAGGGGGTGTAGGGTTCACTAAATTTGGGAAAAACTTTATCCTTATAAAAACAATTTCTTTCAGAAAAAATCTTAGAGGTTATTATAGTTTTCTAACCCACTTCATACATGTTAAATGAAACTACTACATGTCAATGCATTAATGACACTATTTATCATTTAATTATTGTTCAAAGTCCTGTTAATGTTTTATTAATGATAATTTTTTAATTTTAAACTATTTTAAACAAATAATTGGTTGTAATAAGTGCTTCAATTTCTGAAATCTACTCATAAGGGGTGGTTGTTGGTTATTGAAAGTAACATGATTCCCGTTGTGAAAAACATGAAAACCACTATGTATTTAGACTTTGACACGTGTATAAATACTATGTTTGAATTTTTAGAAGCCTTGGAAATGATTTCTTGATGATCATAATTAATTTTAAACTAGTTAAGAAAATAATTTGTTGTAATAAGTGTTGGAATTTATCCCCATGGGTGCAACCTAGTGGTTTAGCCCCTGGAAGTCTTTTAAAAAGGCTTCAAAATAAGTTCTAGAATTTTTGAAAACTACTCAAGAGTTGTTTGGATAAAAAATTAGTTTTTTCAGTTTGTTAAATGTTAAGAATAAATTTTCATGAGTTTAAGGTGAATTAATGGACAAGATGGTTTTTACTCTTTAATTAATAAAAGAATAAGAGGCCATTATATTTATTAAAAAATTTAATGAAAATATGTAAAAAACATTTTTTTTAAAACATAAGATTTAATTTTTTAAAATTAAATTAAAGAAATAGAATTTACCTCAATTTCATTATAAAATATCATCTTGTGATTCCTCATATTCCCATGTCTTTGGTGACAATCTAATGAGAGTTATCTCAATAATTTCTATGAAGAAAACCTGTTTGGATACAAAAAAAACAATTCATCCACATGAATCTCAAAAGAGTTTTTGAGATGCATGATTATACAAATAGAGACATATTTTACATGAATATGAGGTGAAATTGATATATTTTTGTTTGAGATTTCTAAAAGATACCAATTGATCCAACTATTATGTTTACTTTTTTGTATAGAATTTATTTGGGGTTATTTATTTAGTCATATTCACAATCTCCATCCATCCAAGGTAGTTGATGCTGATGTATTTAGAGGATTCATATTTAGTGGAGGCTCCCTTCATTGAATGTGTCTCAACCAGTTAGTATAGAACCAACATTCCAAAAGAACTCCAAAACAAATGTAATTTACAAAAACCATATTTCATATAAATATAATCCTTGATTTTAATGAATCTATGGTTATTTCCAAATGGATGAAAACATATCAGTAAGGTCATAAAATCACATCACAAGTACCAATGATGAGTAAATTTGAATGTAATAAACCTACAACCCCTGGAAAATCATAATTTAAAAATTCCTTTGGGACTCACAAGAATAGATACCTAAATAGATAGAGATCAAAAATCAAACCACAATGAAATTTTATATTGTGAAGCAAGGAACCATGATAGTTTGTGAACTACTAATGTGTGAATTTAATTATCAAAGAATGATGACAACTAACATTTAGAGAGAAAATACATAAACAAAAAAAATTAACAGTTTAAGAAAATGTGAATGATTAATATAGAATTAAATCAATGATATAAAAAAACATAAAGATGCAAAAATCAGATGCAGTGGTGGGATTTGAGAGAATGATGTGGGTTTAAGGGATGAAATTAAATTTCAGCAATTAAGTCACCGATAGTACTAGAATGTGGGTTTAGTTGTTGATTTTAACAATATGAATCCTTTTATGGAGAATCCACGCATTTGAAACCCAAACGAGTTTGTATGGTGTGTACAAAAAACAGTGAAAATGAATTTTCCACGCATCAAATGGGTGTAAAGGTCTATGGGTACCCTTCACATGGACATGGGTCATGGAATTGGCTGGTTAGAACACTATGACATTATTATCATTTCTTCCATTATCCTGTTGGTTATGGATCAATGATTCGGATATATCGAATTATATAGAATCCCTGATAACAAAATTATTTTGATTTACAATGACAAACAATAAACCATAAGCTAAAAACCTATCAGATATTTTGAGGGGTTATAAGTATTTGGGACTGACTGAAGAAGGAAAGTTTGAGAGGAAAATCTTGTCAAGGTAAATTGATGTATATGACATCAACCTTACCTTACTAAATGTTTATTAGAGGAAGCCATCCAATTAGGATTTCAAGCCATTCGATTTGGTGGGTTTAATACACTTGGAGAAGGCCATGTTGATGATTGGTTATGGAAGAGGTGAGGATAAAATGGGAGATCCGGGCTCTGAATAACATACGGGGGAGGGGATGCTGTATTCATGGGAATCATAAGATGATTTCAGTGCTAGTGGAAATGATAGGGTTTTAGGTATACATATTGGAGGAGAAGAAAGGGAGTTGGTGCCACTCATTAGGGCAAGAATGAGAGTAGAAGAATATGATTTTGGTGCCACTTGGGGGTGGATTAAAGTTAATGAAACCCTCATGATAAAGATTCAGGAATGGGGGAGATCGAGCGTGAACGTAGTAGAATTGAAGAGTATCGGATAATCTACAATAGATTAAAAACTAATAATAATTTTGTAAAATTAAATATATATAATATATAAGAAAATTAAATATATGAAGAAATATGAAAAAAAATAAAATTTCAATATGTTACTAATTACTTATTTTAATGTTTTATAATAAATATTAAATTTTACAAAAATTCATATATTTGTTTTATAATATAAAATTAAATGTCAATTATGTTTATAAATGTCAATTATGTTTTATATCAATTATTTATTAATTATATTTCAATTATGTTTATTAATTTTGTTTATTTATTATCATGTTTATAATTATTATGTTAGTAAAATTAAAATATCACAATGATTTTAAATTTTTATATGTATTATATAAATGTTTATTAAATGAAAATAAATATAAAATATAATCACTATTGATATATAGAGATAAATAAAAATTAAAATCAGTTAATGGTATATTTTTAATAAAATCGTAAATATTAACTTTGTTCCTAAAAATAATAATCTATATAAAAAATTGGTTTCTATCGATTAGTTATTATCATTTAATGGTTTATTGTAACTGATTTTTTTAATGATAAAAGATTTTATGGTAATGGTTATTATTAACAATATATTTAACTATTGGTAAAAAAATGTTGGTAGTAGTATTATAATGCAATAGATTTAAATGTTGGTAAAAGATTTGTTGGTGTTAAACGATCGATACCAACCGATAGATCTATTGGTAAAAATAACTGTTGGTGCTCAAAATCAATACCAATAAAAATTAGTATCTGTTGGAATTTTTCATTTTTACCAAAAGATATATTATTTGTCAATATATTTCTATTTATATAAGTGATTTTTTTGTAGTTCAAATAATTATAATAATAGCAGTTAAATTAGATAAATTGTCATGAATAAAAATCATAAAATTCCAATATAATATTAATATTAGTAAAAATAATATATAGTGTTAAATAATATACAATAATAATTTAAATAATTAATATATTTTAATAATAGTGATAAAAAATAATATTAATATATAAGTAACTAAAAATTAATTTTTTTCTAAAATGCTATAATATAATTTAAAATATAAATATAACTAATTTAATTTAATTTAAAAATATCATAAAAATATAAAAAAATGATAAGAAAAACCTATTTTATCCTTGAGTTTATCTATATTTTAAATCTTGGTGAAGAGTTATCTTCTGAAAAGTGAGAGAGTCATATATGATATGATAGACAAGATGATGTTCTTAAATAACTAAATTTTAATAATAAAACTAATGTGTAATAAAAGTATAGTAGAATATTGATCCATCCAAACTAATGGATATGATGTAATTTAAAAGGAGAAACCGTTTTATTTGGAATACATTTAATAAAATTCCTTATTAAATGATTATAAAATATGTTGATCATATAATAAAATCTTTTTTTTATAAATAAAATGGAATAATTTTCATCTAACATGACTTTGAGATCAATTCCAGATAAAAACTATCTTATTAAAAGAAACATTCTATATTAATATAAAAACATTGGATTCATTCTGAAATAGTAAGGAATGTTCAATGTGTTATGGTAAAAATATTTCTTAGAAGCCTCATTTTAATGAAGCTAGTTAAAAAAAGAAATATTCCTATAGTAAGAATAGTAAATATTATATTGATGTATATATGATTAGGATTATTTCTATGGATCCAAAGATGAAAAAGAAACATGGTAATGTTTATTCTTTTGGAATGATAAATAACCCAAATATTCTTTATCAATAATATGATAGATGTGAGAGATACATAGTTTCAAAATTATAACTTCAATGTAAAATGGCTGGTGGAACCATCATCTCAACTCATGAAATAAATATGATTTTATATGTAAATGAATTATAGGTATCACTCAGGTCTGATATGACTATGGAATTTATTGTGTAACTATTACTAAAAAGGTTCTGATTGTTTATTTTGAAATATAACCTCAATAAGATCAACATTTTTTTACTTACTCTCCTTAAGATATTGAGGATATATAAGCAAGAGATGAAGGTCCAAACTCAACTACCAAGATAATGTGAAAAATATAAAGTGTATAATTTTTGTATAGAAAGATAATAAGATATATTTTTTTAGATTCTACACTAAATTATAAATCGAATAATGAAGATTTAATGGATGGGGAGTGTTTTCATTATGGAAAAATGGGTGTTTGGGGTGAAATTTTCCAAAACATCAGAAGGGGTGTGAAAAACTCCATGGTAATTTTAGGTCAATTATTGATGTTATAGAATTAAATTATCATCTTTTAAATGTATACACCAAATATACGTTAAACAATTATTGTGGATATGTATGGGAGTTCAAAATTGCTAAATACTTTATTGGTAAATCATAATGTATGAATTTATATGATGAAGTAAAGGGTTGTTAAATCAAAGTGGTGGATGAATTATACTACATAAAAGATCAAATGATTTTTTAAATTATAATGGATCTGGATTTTTCACCATGTTTTTATCTTATGTGTTAAAAATAGCTATGATAAATAAGAGTTGTTTTAAATAAATGATATGATTGTTTTTATGCACGTGGATTATGATATGATTTTCTTTAGTGGGAATATTTGACAAATAAACAATTAACAACCATATATTATATAAATTAAAAATATATTTTATAGAAAATATTATTTATAAGAGGTTATTGGGAGTATTATAGGAATTAGATATGTTATAAGTACAAAAACTATTTATACCATTATAACTCCAAGTGAATGTCAGTTAATAACATAAAAGGGATTAAGGTATATTGGTAAAGAATAATTTTAGTTTTAATATTTTAATTTGACATAGTTTAAAAATGTTCAAAATAAAAAGTATAGATGAATTTTTTTTAAGATTATGATTGTTAACTTTTAAATAGTTATAAGTAGAAAAAAACTTATTAACATCATAACATTAGATGTTTTAAAGTAACTAAACATGAATATTGCGTTAGAGGAGTTAAGTATGAGGATTATGAATCCTAAAATCACTATTATTTAAATAATATTTCTTTATATATATTACCCATTATAGAAATTTAGTGGTAATATTTATAAGATGGCCAGATAGAGGTGTGGTGGAAATTACATAGAGATGTAGTGATTTTAACAAAATATTATAAGTAAACACAAGGCCTATGTGGAAGTATATAATTTGGATATGATTATATGAGAACTCATGTATGGTTTTATAATTATTATTAATTAATTTATGAATATAAATATTATCTTGTTATAAAAAAGGTAATATCTACTTTATCATTATTTTATACTGGTTATATATATTTAATAAACATAATGATAATTAACCCCTCAATGTGCGACTTTCAGTTATCCCTAATTGATGGTTATCATTGAGTATTCTAGGTTGTGATGGAATATAAATATTATTATGTTTTGGGTTTTGCATAGGGTTATGAAATTCATTCATGAGGTGTAAATTGTTCTTTTTTTTGTTTGATGATCCACTACATATAACACATTGAGTGTCATACACTATGTTAATGGTATACCATAGGTATATTTTTATTATTAAATAGCCACACCTAAATTTTTAAAGATAATTAACCTTAAAGAAATTATATTTTGACACATTTTCTAATTTTTTTTGAGGAAAAGCTTACCTAGGGTGGCTGTGTATGTTGCAGATTATATCATCTATTTAATTATAAAAAATATTTTTTTTTATTATCTGACAAGTATGAAATTTGGTTACACTATTGAGATAGAATGAGGAGGGGTAAGAATATAACTATATATGGTACATATGATATTCTTATCTATTTGGGTGAGGGGAATGTAATGTGATTAACCATCGGGGTGAATGACATGTGATTTGTTCATTTATCTTGTCATTATATACTCTAACAATCAGGAAATTATGAGTAAAATATGCATGATTGACACACTCTGAGCCCTATGGTCCCAATATTACTTATATAAGAAGATTATAGGTTTATTTATACTTATTTATGATATATTTGGGGGACACAGGTATAATGGTAAATTTATATGATTGAGTTTATATTGGATCCCTTTATATATATTAAGTAGACTTAATTTTTTTATAGGGGAAATTATTTAATTTTGATAATGGTTTAGGGAATTCATAATTTTTTTAATGCTATAAAGGTCTTTGGGGTCACGGTAAGTGAATATATTAATGAGGATTTAGTTTTGTTACAATATGATTATTTAAACATTTTATAGTTTACTCTAATAATATTTAGATAATATCAAAAGGATTTCTTGGATGGATTTTTACAAGATTTTACATATATTATAACATGTGGTGAAATTTGGTGGTAAAATTCTTAGAAACAGTTTTGGAAGGTATCACAAAGGAGTCTTTAATATTGTTTCACAAGTTTTTTACATATGATATGACCTAAGATAAAAGTATACTAATTATTTAAATATTAATTAATGATTATTTTATTTGAACTATGAGTAATAATGAGTTATTAAATTTTAAATGTTTATTAAATTTATCATTGATAGACAAATTTTTGATAAATGTTTGGATTTTAATATTGCTCTTTGGTTGGGTATATAAATATTCTCATGGTTTTTAATTTTTATCATCTAAATTTTATATTCCAATATTGTAAAATTATTTTATGTCAAATATCTACATCTATCCCCTTCATATCCCCCTCTTTAATAAAGTTTCTAGAATATTTTAATGAATAGGGGATCCATCCCAAGCATTTTGAGATTCAAAAATCATGTGGATAACTTAAGAGTAGGGTGTCCATTATAAAATTCAAAAAGGATCCCTATCAATATTGTGTCTAGAATCTTGGAAAACATGGATCATCAGATAAAAGGTACACATTCTACATTTATTTTATTCATTATGAATGAATTTAAATATCATGTTACATAAAATAGTTTTGGTTGATTGTTTTCATTTTATTTGAGCAAGTGTTTTTCCAACAAAAACCCTATATATATAAAATTTTATATACATCATATGTTATACCTATAATATATATCAGATATATAATATATAATATAATATTTTATATTTGAATGTTTCTATATAATATAACAATATATATATAATATAATATTTAATGTGTGTATATATAAAATATTATTTATTGTATTTCATATACACTCATATATAAGGAATTTCTTAATTTCATACAAAAAAAAGGTGGAAACTACATGATACATGGTGACAAGATAACATATATTATGTTTGAATATAGAAGAAAATAAATATGTTTTACCCAAGTTTATAATTTCAACAAAATAGATAATCGGTTTCAATTTGATTGTTTAGATTGTGATGGTAATATTTTCAAGACTACTGAAGATCATTCAAAGGGGTTTTTTGGTGTTTTAAATAACCATACCATAGAATTAATATATTCCCAACCTATAAAAATTCAAAGGCTACCATTTTTTCCTGAGTAGAATGGAAGACTCATCCAATTCGATCATTCGAATATCTTAATATAATTAAATCCTATAAAAAATATTTTGGATGTGTACATTTAAAAAAAATTATTGAATTTTTTGGTATTTGTGAGATAAGAGGAGTGCCTGGTGAGATCCAAAATCATGATTATATCTGTGATCACTCATACTAATAAATCATTCAACATGATATAATTATTTAATGATGTTATTCATAATATGTAGAAATGATAAACCTTCATCAAGTATTATTGTTCAATAAATGATTGTTATAATTCATTAAGATAGGTAATGTGATTATAAAAAATAATCATGGTCATAATATTTTTTACCTCCCATATTTATAACATTGGACTGTTGTGATAATGAATTGGACTTATCACATTGATGAAGTGATTTGATTGTATGGCTTAGTTTGAGGTGGAACTTGGTCCCACATGTTTATTATGCTATGAAAATAGACATTTAAATACTAATATCTCTATCTAATTTGGTATTAAAGTAGGATAATGTGAAAAAATTATAGTTCTATGATAGGTGGGTAATTATCCCGTGGTTCACTGTGTAATCATAATAGGATAACTGAATTTTGAGTGGCACCAACTCATTATGTAATTATCCAACTTGTTCAATTATAGAGGATTTGACTAGAGATATATATATTTAGAGATGTCTCTGATAATGGAATACACTTTTACCATAATACCTTATTGGAATGAGATCCTTTACCATGTGATAACTATGAGCTAACAAATAATGACGAAATGGATGGCATAGTTATGGTGATGTTGAGAGTGAAAAGGTTTGTATTAAAATGGTCTATGTTTGTGGATTAATTATGAATGTTAGGTTATATGAGTTATAACATTTATTTTTTTATATTACATCAGTGGTGATATTACTATTGACTCTGCAGCAACCACATGAGGGAATGTTTCTCAAACGTGTCTTAACAAATTTTTAGTGAGTGGGATAACAAGATAGAAAACCTAATATTCCCTACCTTACCCCATTTTTTAATGTATTAGAAATGTGGAAGATTGGTTTGAGACATGGATGAAAATTTAATGTTGTTATAAAGAATATGGGGTAGTAATGATAGTGGGATGGTGGAAATACCTTATCCATTAGGCGTGTGGGTTCCAGGTGGTGAGAGTGGTTTGCAGGGTCCCTTATATTTTTATTGAAGTGTGTTGTACTATACCTATTTTATTATTTAGAGAGCCATTATTATGGTGAGTTTGGGAGTGGAATACTTTTATCACTTGAAATAGATGTAGGCTGATGTTCAATGTTATTCAAATATTCAGTTTTAGTTTTTATTGATAAACTATCGAAATAATGTTGGAAGTATTGAAGTTTTGTTTTTAAAGATAGGGATCCTAGGTATAAGATGTAGTGGCTGGTTTATTACTACAAAAGGAATTTGATTATTTGTTTTTTAAATTGAGTACTTAGATTAATGTTTTAAAGGTATAAATATGTTTTTACATGCATCATACATTGGTCAAGGCATGATTGATGCACATGCCTGTTTTTGATGGGGTAACTTTTCCAAGATGGATAGTAATGAAATTATAAAGATACATTACAAAACAAATTCTTAATTTCTCATTGATATTATTGGTATTTATAGATTCTTTTTAATGTGGCTCCATACCATGTAGAAACTTATTTTTAAATACATGAGATGATAAATATCAAGTTGTTATCTATCAAAGTGTAACCATTGTTGATCATGAATATGATGAGGACTTAAACCATGGACCCAAGTATCAAGGGCCTCAACATACTACCATATTGAGTATTAAGATCAATATGGAGGTTAGGGGTGTTCATGGATTGTTTTGATCAGTTAAATATATCCATTTAAATAAACCAATTAAAAAATTATCCTTCAGAGGAAATACCAACTCAATGATGATTATTTTATAAGAAATATAAACTAAACTAATTAGTTAAAGTAAGGTAAAAATATGTTAGATTGGTTATATAAAGAAAGAAAAGGAATTAAATTATATAACAATGATTTATAAAAAATTCCAAACCCCTAAAGTTTTATAGAAAAAAAGGTTATATGATGATGTGAAGATCAAGATAAAATAAACCACAAAAGGAAAACAAATTAAAAAAATGACCAATTCAATATTAAAATTAAATAAATATTTTAAATACTTCAAAGTTGAAAAAATTAAAAATATTTAATTGTATTTAATAATATGGGGAAAACTTTTTATGTGGTCTGAAAACTTACATTCAATTAAATCTCAAATATGATAATTATGTTCCATTGTAATGATAAATATATAAGGATTTATGTCATAAAGAACTTTTATCAGATAAAAATAATGACCACTTCTAATTTAAATAATTATATGTATAATTTAGTGATTTTTTTAGTTTTGGATAAGAATTATTAATAATATTTGAGGCTGTTAAAACAAAAAAACTGTAAAAATTGAATTATAAAATATTTAACAAATAATTTAAACTAAATTTCATCAATTAAAATCAGTTTGATTCAGTCAATTTTTATTAGTTAATTTAACCATTAATGCCCCTGTTGGAGGTTGGGATAATGTAACATCCTTCACCTTCTCATTGGATTGATAAGTAATCTGTGTGCTATTAGGGCTTAGGTGATATGTCTCGACATCAAAGGATGACAATAAACACAAAGTGACTCAAGAATATTTATGGGATGATTTTCCATTTTAATGATAAAAAATTCAACCTACATGAACAATGACCATACAAACCTCTATATGATGAATGAGTACAAAATAAAACTCAAAACACATCCAAAATAATAAACCATATCAAATTACAAGTGAAAAAAATACAAAATCAAAGTGAATGAAAACAACACAAAAATAAAAAATCCCATGTGACAAAAACTTTTAAAACCCAACCCACTCCATGGTCCAACTTTTTATTCCATTCCTATGGAATCAAGAAGAATCACTAAATAAATGAGATACATTGCATTTACCTATGTGTCAATAGATGAAATCTAAAAATGTACAATAGTTACCAAGAAGGGGGTGATTCTAAACTCAGTAGGATTTTCTCAATGACTTCCCAAATGACTCCTCTAGGAAAAAAATATTTGAACAATTTATATAAACCAATTCAAAACTAGTTCGAACAATTTATATTAAAACCATAAACAATTTCCAAGGAAAATATTTACAAGCATAAAACCATTCTCATTTATTTGGAATAACCATAACCATGTCTCAACACACACACCATTCATGCCCATGTGATAGTTCTATAATCATGAGTTGTCTCTCATCGATCTACCAAGTCTTCATAAGGATACACATATAAAGTTCCCTAATAGTACATGGCCCTTATAGTGGGTCACATCTATGAATACACTCACACCAACCATGTATAAAGAATAGCCATGCCAAAAAATGTCTTATAAACAATTTAAATTCTTTAAATAATTCCATAAAACACTTTACATGTGTCAAAACAAAATCATAATTTTAAAATCATTATTTTTAAATTAAAAACAAAATGTTTTTTTCTACAATCCTACATTTTCCCATATTATAATGACTTAACCACAATGGATTTACATCAAGAATGACTTATGGATTTGAATACCATTACAAGAAAAAAATTTAATAATAACTAAGCATTTATGTTTTAAGTCAAGTGTAGATTAGAGAGAATCCACCTACCATACAATGGTTGGGAAAAATAAAGAATGGCACCACAAAACTATTGATTCGACCTTGGATCTCATTCACTCAATCAATATAATGATAAAACGTCAATATTACCATCAGGAACAAGATTATATTCTCTAATGATTATATGTAATATTTATGGATACAAAATAAGGATCTATCTAAGAAGAATGATGAAGAATGATGATTTACCGATTAATCCAAGCATCAAACTCACTCTAGTTCACCTAGTAATCACTTCTTAATGGAATGGTGAAGTGTCTAAAGCCTTGGGGGAAAACAAAATTTAGTTTTTAGAGAAAATATTGTATTAATGGGGAATTCGGGTCGTAATATATATTATATTCACATTTTTATAGGTACGATCTACACACCACACAGTTTAGAAAATAGTGCCCCAACCATGTGGTGATACTGTCTCAAAGAAAATACCTTACATTGTTGGTTCGCATGGTTATAAAAACGTTTTCCAACCATGATTTTTACTCTATTTAATGTGGAAAAGTTTATACTGGGCACTCATATAGTTTGGATAAACCATTAAAAAATCATGTACCTACCCAGTGACCATTGTCTTCCCTTGAATAGTTTCCTAGAGATGGTGCATGACATCTACTAACCATGCTGAAATTCTCATTCCTCTAGAAAGTCCCTCAAAATATATGACTAATGGGACATTTAACTAAAATAGTGGGTTATACAATATACACACCATTATCCTTTCCATTCCATAAAAAAGAAAACCATAGCTATCTTGGAATGGTTTGGGGAATTTTTTTTATCATTTTCATTTCATGATCCCATGTTTCCTTCATAATTTGACCAGTTATCGATAAAACCCATTCTAGACCAGTTTTTTCCTGTGAAATATTTCCTCTTTCCTATCCACAATCCCCAATGTCACATGAATCAACATATAATCCATATATAGCTCAACATTATCCCATCGAATCACATGGTCAGGATTAGGTTCGTAACTAAGATACCTAAAACACATTGTGTAGTTAACAGAACCTTGACAAAAAAATACAACTGATACGACACCTCACAAATTAATTAAATTATCCCAAAATGTCTTATTTATTGAGGAGATAACTTATCCTACTTACCAAAAAGATAATTCATAATACTTTTAGAGATTCTAAAAAACATATGATCACTCACCTTAAAGGACAATGATGTTTGATGAAGATCCGCATATGATTTTAATTACTCGATCCATCTCCATTCACTCTCTGATCATCTAAATATTATCTATTGTCTCATACATAATGATGGTTATAATAAGTAAACAATAACCTAATTCCACCCAAAAAAGATGAGATGTACAAGGACTCATAAAATTCTTCAAAAGGAGAGATATGTATCAAGGCTTGTTAATTGTTATTTAATGAGAAGTCCACTAATATAAACTGAAACCCCTTGATCATCTAAAAACCATAACACAATCCATAATCATGTACTAAAATGTATATATTATCTATTCAAAAGTCAAATTTATTTGAGGGTGATAACATGTACTCAAATTCAATCAAGTTCTAAAATCTTACTAAAACAACTTTCAAAAATGTGATGTAAAACTGGGGTCTTGGTTAGATATAATCGAGACTGAAACAACCTTCATATTTAAAATTTCCCAAATGTAATGTTTTTAAAATTATTCCGACTTATTAGTTTCATGAATATGGATTAAGTGATCCAAAATTGTGATTCTATCCACTATCACCCATATGACACAGAGTTTGATAACTATACTGGGTAGACCTATTACAAAATCTATTGTTATCTGCTCCCATTTACACATAAGAATTGGTAAAGACTAAAAAAACCAATTGGTTATTGATTCTCTTCCTTGAGTTTCTGATAGATGAAGAATTTCAAAACATGATTCATTATAACTATTTTGATGATAACCCACTAGAAACATTCTTTAAATGGTTTATACCTTATATGAATCCCCGGGTGAACAACCAATCTCGAATACTTTTAAGAACAAATAAGTTTTTCTTAAAAAAGGTATCACTATCCAACCTCTAAACCATAATAATGAAATCCCATTTAGCTTATAACCCTCAATGTTATCTACACCATTTGAACTCACCACAAATAATTTATAATTAGATGCTTGTGAAACAATAATCTACTCCACAAAATCTGGAATAAACAAAACTAAAATGAAAAATACAACATAACCTTGGTATGGCAATTATATATACATATTTCCTATTACTGACATTAGTTTTCAGTGTTAAAAAGCCTCTTTATCCAACTAAGAATATGAATTCCTACTCAATTCATCCACCGTAGCTTTACCTTAACTCAGTGTATACATAAATATGAACTTAAAACTATAGAGACACTCCATCCATCTATGTTTCCTTAAATTCAAATATATTTGTTAGTAAATGTGTTTGAATATCTTTTGATCTTTGAACACAATGAATTTATAACCAAATGTATGATGATGTCATATATTCAAAGAATACACCACAATAGTTAATTCCAAGTATTGTTTTGGGTATTTATTCTCAAGTAAATTTAACTACCCTGAATCGTAACCAACAACATGATCTCCCTACATGAGAAAACAACCCAAACTATATCCTGAGGCATCATAATATACTATAGATCCCTATATAGACTCTAGTAATATGAGGTTAGGTTCTGATGTAAGTTTAACTCTATTTTCTTGAAATGAATTATTTTATTTCTCATTCCATTTTAAAAGAGCACCTTTCTTCATCAATGCTTCCATCACTGATGAGAAATGTGAAAAATAACTTAAAAAATGTTTGTTGTATCTAGATAATATAAGGAAACTAAGAATCTTAAAGACACTCTTCAGTGGTTTCTAAGAGAGAATTGATGTTATCTTTTAAGGTTTCAAAGAAATGACTTTTTTAGAAATTACTTATCAATGTAAATGTACCTCTAGTATTCATAAATCTCCCTTTGATGACAAGGACAATAAATTATTCTCCCATAGGTTACCCAACATTATAGTCATGCATTTATCATGATCAGATATTATCCTTTAATACACCAGTATATCATTAGAAAAAACCACTAAAAAAGTATCTAGATACCTCTGAAAGATTAAATTCATTAATTCTAGAAATATATATGGTTCATTCTTAAGAACAAAATGAATAAAAAAATTCATAATGTTCATATCTTATTCATAAAGGTGTTTTCCTAATATACTCATTCTGAACTCATAATTATTGATACCTCAAACTTAAATAAATTTTAGAGAACCACAATTCTCCCTTTAATTGATTAAATAGATCATAAATTCATATAAGAGGATACCAATTCAATATCATAACTTGGTTAAGCTTACAATAATCTATACAAATTATAAGTGTTATATCCTCTTTCTTTATTAATATTTCCAATACATTCCATATAGACATTCTTGGTATAATTAACCCTTTTCTTTCCTATTAGCCCAATTAAACATTAAAATACGTCAATTATGTTGGTTCCAACCTATAATACGTCAGAGAGATATGAATGGTCCCTAATAGGTGGTCAATCATAAACTCTAATTATCTTTTTGTTGAAACCGTGATAATTTTTTAGGGAAAACCTTTGGAAACTGGTCAAAAATAGATGGAAAATTTATAATCTCTATCCCATCCAAAAATTCAAAGGTAAGAACTTCCAACAGATAAGAGATGTTTCAAACCACTGGTGCCAAAAGTACCAATTTAATTTCATTACATCCCAATCACCTCTAAATAGATGCTTGATGCCATCTAGATATGTGAAATTAATCTTTTAGGCATAATATTCAATGTGGGCCTTGAATAATTCCATCCAATCCATACCCATCATCCAGTCATAGGCATATATCTAAAGCATAGATAAATCCAAAAGCAAAATAACCTCATCGATAGTTATAGAAAATTATTTTTACATATAGGATAAATATTCTTTTGGTCCAAGAAGAGTTTGATGTTTCAACATTGATGGAATAATATCAATACGAAAACCTATATGATCAATAACATTAGAAAAAATTAATTAGTGGGATGCGCTCATATCAAACAAAACTTGTGTAATGGTAGAATTCAAAATAATTAAAACTCTCATGGCCAAAAGACCATTATGATCATCCATGATCACATTCTCATCTCTATATAATTGTTTACTCATTTAAATTTTCTATTTTTTAACTTACTGATATTGTAATTGTTTGAAGAGTCATGTTGTTCCAAGAATCATCTTGGATCACTCAATTTTGAGGATGATAATTATCCTCATGTACTCATCCTGTCTAAGAAGATGATTCCTGAGAGACATGAGATGAGTATCTAGCACCAAAATTTGGAGAACTATTATAATAATGTCGAATATGTTTCATGTGGTTTCAAAGGTGAAATGTTCATGGTGGTACTATACAATCTCGATTAATTTGGTCGAAAGGACCAACACTACACTAAATTAATAATTTTATGATAGTTTTTTAAAAACCACTACCATATTTTAACCATTAAAAATAAGATGCTTCTCCCCCAAACTTCTCCACCAAGCACCCCCACTCTCTCCTTGAGCACCCCCTACCCAATCCCTCACCACTACATGTTGGAACTTTGTTTTCCACTAATCCCCCTGAGCCTGATCTATCATAAGTGATTCTTTCCCCCCTGAGCCCTCTAAACCATTTCCATCTCTAGTGCTCTGTTTTATCTTGAAATTCATTGGTCATCACCCTCACCTGGATATACAACTTCCCATAACCCCCTCTCCATCTCCCTCTCCCACACCCTCCCCACCTGTAGGTCTTCTCACACTAGTCATAACCTCCATAAGGTATATAGTAGAAATTTATAATTTATTGATTTTCATAATAGATTATGTATGATATAATTTGATCGTTTTGTTTTTTATTGTGTGAATAATCCATATCTATCCATA
This sequence comes from Viscum album, assembly GCA_963277665.1. Taxonomy (NCBI): domain Eukaryota; kingdom Viridiplantae; phylum Streptophyta; class Magnoliopsida; order Santalales; family Viscaceae; genus Viscum; species Viscum album. The sequence continues at coordinate 506,915,465 of OY728142.1, read as the reverse complement.
AAATTCTTTTATTTAATGTAATTATACTATTTTAATTGGTCTAGGGTAGGTGATTCTCTTCATTTATATTTTTTGACCTAACTATCATTGTGTAGAAATTTTAAATTGACTTCTCATAGATATGGAACTTCTATAAACTATCTATACTGATTTATATAGAAGTTTGAATTTTCTATTTTAGAAATTAGTGTATTGTCAATTGGGTTTTTCAAATATAATATGTATACTTTATTCTTTTAAAAGGGTGATTATAATTTTGATGGATTCTGTAAAGAACCAATTTATTTTTTTAATCATAATTAAAAACGTAATTGATTATATGAATTATTATTGATTTATTAATAATTATTTCATGGATTTAAATTATATTATTTAATCTATCCATGTTTTTCTTTATATAATGGTGATATTATTTGATTAAACCCTTTATATGTTCTATTTTTTTTATCATATATATAATTTCTAAATCATATGATCTGAGATAGTGATATATTGATATTGATTTTTTTCTTCTATATATGGATTCAATTGTGGGATGTTATAGTATTATATATATTTTGTTTGATATTTTCATGTGTTGAATTAGATAAACTCATGGGATGCATAGGGTATCTAAGTGTGAGTTCTAGGTAAAATTTTTATAATAGTTTTATTTCATTATAATCATACCGATAGTTATGATTTCACTCTAGCTATTAGAATTCACTCTCAATGAGTCAAACGATGCTTATGTTTGTGTGTTTCGATAGAATTCCATCATACCCAAGAGATATGGTTATATGTGAGCGAAGTAATAGATAGACTCATTAAGTTCAGGATACTTATCCCCTATTGTTTAATGGTTTTTTTATTCATTGATTAATTTTTTTCACCTTGTAAAAATTAACTTTGTTTTAAAAATTAATAGTAAATGGAATGTTTATTTTATTTAATATCCCATAAAAATATAAATTTATTTTCTTATTTTTATCAAACTATCATATATGGTTTATCATGTCATTGAAAAGTGGGTGATTAGAACAAGTTGAATTCTTTTAAAGAATAATGTCTTTTTTTAAAAGTGATTTTATGGAAATAGCTAAATTTATAAATTGGTATTAAATGTGAGGTTTGAAAAATGATTCTCAAAGAACATTTCAAATGTTTATTTCTTAAGGATTTTATATTTTTATGCTGATTCTATTTTACATAATACCATCCATTATTAATTTAATATTTTTACTTTGACATTTTTATTATATATCTGACCCTTCTTATAACTTCATGGGTTTTTTTTCACTTCCATTTATCACATTTCATTATTAGTAATACTTGTGTGTTTTATATTTTTTTAACAATGTGTAGGAACATTGTGATATACATTGATAAAATTTGGATCACATTACAGAGGAACATACCTAAGTATGCTAATGGTTTGGATGATTTTTTAGGTAGTTAAATTTATAATGGATCCATTTATGGGAAAATAAGATGTCCATGTACTAAATGTGAATTTAGGAGATGGTTGAAGAGAAACAGTGGTAATCAACACTTAATATTTAAGAAATTACCTACTCAATATTTTTGTTGGATTTGGCCTTGAAAATTGAATATTATAGAATGTTTGAGCATTGATGGAAATCAACAGAATACGCTCCTAACATAATAGAAAATGGAAAATTAAATAAAATAACCTTTAAATAACGATATAAAAATATCAAGAAAACAACATCAACATAAAAACATATCAAAACAAAAAGTTGAGGGTGCGACAAATTATAACTTAATAAGTTATATTGTTGGGACTATAAGACAACCAGATCATGATTGTTACATACAATTGGATCCCCCTCTTTATTTTATAGAGACTAGTGTAAGATATAACTTAACTAAAAAGAAAAATGAATTTCATGATTTAATTTTTGTTGGAAATCAAGAGATCTAAAGTGAATGTTTTAGATATCCAAACCATTATTTTCTACTAAAGTTGTTACATATCAAATGACTATAAAAAATTACAAATATGGTGATGTCCATGATATTTTAATCATTGCATACTACATTTCATGAAGCTGGATACCTATGTATTTTTACGATATGAAAGAAGTTGTTAAAAAGAATGGTCTGAATTAAAAAAATACATGCTAGTCCAAAATATTGTGTTCTTTATTGGGGATAGGATTCAAGGAGATAAGATTACAAAAAATGATCCTTTTCTAGATGGCAGTAAATGGGTGATGTTAGAAGTCTGAATCAACTTATAACTATAAATTAGAAGAAAAATGATACACATTCAAATGTTTTTAATTATATCCCTTTAAATCCACGATTGAATATATTTTTCATAACGCCGAGCACATGAGGTGGCATTAAATAGATAATAAAAATGATGGGTTCATGAGACATCTAATAGATTCAAAACCATGGAATAAATTTGATTAATGACATTTATATTTCTCATATCATTATAGTAATGTGAAATTGGGATTTTATTTTGATAGATTTAACCCATTTTGGACCTTTACCACCATTTAAATCATTTTATCGGTTGTTTTGATGCCTTACAATCAACCTCCATAGATTGGTATGAAACAAACTTATTTTATCATTTCGATGACTATTCCAGAAAGAAAATGTCTGTAAATGGTATTGATGTATACTTTCAGTCTTTAATTGAATAACTATAGGTGTTATGGAGAAATGGTATTGATACATATAATGCATCTTTGGAAACAATGTTTGAAATGCATACTGCTCTAATATGGACCATTACTAACTTCCCTTGACTTGTGAACTTATCTAGTTGGAACACTTACATGGGTTTGAATTGTCTTATATGTAACATTGATTTTGAGATCATAAGATTAAAATATAGTAAAAAATTATGCCTCTTGTGTCATTGAATATTTCTCAACACATATGATAGAATTATATTACACCAGTCAAAATTAAATGGTCATATCGATCATGGACCACCTACAAAGTTGTTGAAATGTTACGAAATATTAAAACACCTTAAAAAGATTGAAATAGAATTGGAAAGGTGTATCATTTGATTGATAGTGGGAAATGAATTATAAGAGGATATTTAAGTGAAATTGGAATTTAACAGTAGAATAAAAAATTATATTATTCAAACATTCGTATTAGGAATTTAATTTGTTGCGACAAAATGTTGATGTAATGAATATTGAGAAAAATGATTGTAAAAATTAGATCTTTATATTTCTTAATGAGAAGGGAAAATCAAATGACCATATAAATTCTTGGAAGGACTTATAAACAATGAAAACAAGGTGTAATCTTTGGAGATATGATAATGGAATGTATGATTTGATAATTTTTACAATGAAGAATATGGATAAAGAAAAATTGCTTATAATTTTAAAACATGTGAAGGTATATGATGGTTATTCAAGTAACATCTCAAGGTGTGTCTCATTAAATCATTATAGGATACATGGATTGAAAATTCATGATTTTCATATTTTGTTACAATAGTTACTAACATTTTCATTTCATATATTAATTCCAAACAAGGTTACTATATTTGTACTCCAATTTTACACATTCATCAGAAAACTATGAGAGAAAACTCTAAAACTAGGTATGATTGAAAATAATTGGGAGATATTTTTCTTGAAACTTTGTGCAATAGAGATGATGTTCCCCAATAATGTTTTACTTTCCTGATGCAATTAAACGGGTATTTGGACAAGGAAACTAAATTAGGATGCACTGTACATTATCAATAGATATATCCAATTGAGAGGTACATTATTTATCTGATTTTCATCTTAAGTAAAAAAAATTTGGCCGATAATTAAATATATAATTATGTTTTATTTATTTTATTCCATAGATATATTGGCAATTTGAAATCATACATGAAAAACAAAGCTCAACCTAAAGGATCTATTTCTGAAGGATATTTAGCATAGGAGTGTCTTACCATTTATTCTATATACTTAGATTATATTGAAGAGTGATTTAATTGAGATTTATTTTTTGATGACACATAAACTCAATCTCGGTTACATTGAAAATAAAAAATCTCTCATATTATTTTTCAATCAATTTGGAGGATATCAAATGTTACACTGACAAAAATGGAATTATTACAGGCACATAGATGGATGTCGATGACCATGAATTACATGATCTGTATATCTTCTCATCACAATAGAAAATGTTATATTTTGTAAAAGATGTCATGGATGAAGGGTGGAGTGTATTTGATCACATAAAAAAGAGGCCTGTATGATATGGTTGATGAAGTGTAAGATTTTTCATCTGATATTTAATCCAATAAAGAACAAGAAATGAACTTATTTCTTTATATTGATATTGAAAATACTTATCATTCAAGGGTGGATGAAGTAGTTGAGGTAATGATGGAGAATGAAAATGACATAATTGAAAGATAAAATGACTCTATGTATAGTCATACATTAATTTATCATCTGGTTATGTTATATTAGTATTCATTCATTATCAAAGATATGCATATTTTTTTTCTAGTACCATGTATCTATTATCATTTAAATTTTTTTCATGAATATTGTGAAATTTATTTTTTGATGTTAATTTTTATTTGATTAAATTATAGGAATCACAAGTAAGAAGGGTTTCACTAATCCTCGTTGAATCCTAATTGGCATTACCTCAACCACATTGATCGATGATAATCGATAGATCTCTCTCACTACAACATCCAAGACACCCTCCAAATACCCCTTTAACATCTATCATATCCCCCATTCCATTAGCATATGGAACTCACTCCATCTCTATACCATCAATATATGAGATAGTGCCACCCCATTCTATATGTCAAATAGTAAGGGAACATGTCATCATTTCTTTTTTCTATATAAGGTTACTAGAGGGTGACAGTTATAGGTAATTTTTTTAATGTTTTTAAAGTTATTTTAAATTTATTATAATACTAAATATTTTTCTTTAAATGATGTAAAAAATGTTACTATTGAGGGAAATATGAATAGTTAAAATTTCTAAAATCTAAATGGAATGAAGATAGTTGTCCCATTTTACTATATTGGGGTCCACACAGATGATACCATATGATTATTTGGCAAGATTCTAGGGCAACTGGTAGTGTATTTTGTTACCCTTTCCATTACTTTTCTGATTGGAGGTATGTGCCTCAATTATAAAAAATAGTAATTGATTCTCAGATAAAGGTAATTTTAATACATTATTGTGTAATTTAATGAAATTATGTTATTAAACTCTAATATTTTAAAAATTAATATCTTCGAACTAATTTCATTCCACTTTATCGCTAATGAAAGTGGACATTGAAAATTTTGGGTAAGAAATAGAAGTATTTTAAATGGAGATTATGAAATGAATTAAATTATGATTTGTTGACCACTAAAAAATTTTATGATAAGGTACCTGAAAGGGGTTCCTAGAGATCAATGGAAGGTTTTTTTTGATAATCATCGTCATGAGAATAATGTGGTATTGAAATATATAATTATACTAATCTCATTTTATATAAATACATTTATATGAAAAAAATATGAAATTTAATACATTACTATCTAATTACATGTTATTTATTTCAAGTTGATTGAAGGAAAAATCCATCATGTCAAGCTAATAAAATCTCTCCCACACTATTGGGTCAATGAATTTTTCTTGAAATTTCCTAACTCTGGTAGTATTTTCATTAGTTTAAAAATTTATAAGATAAAATTATCTATTTCATATATTAAATTGTTAATTTATCTTTGATTAAATCATTCAAATAATTTTGGGACCCCAGTATCATGAACAGAACATTGGTTGGATGTTCATACAAAATATAATGGGAGTTATGTTAATGATCTCACCAAATAAGAGATGGTATGAATTCCTTTTTCATTGTAATAAATTGTTTTCAGTTGAAACTGGGTTAATATGTAATTCTAGAAATATGACTTATAATTTATTTATATGTAAAAAATAAAACTACTATGGGATGTCAATCCCACGTATCCCTTCTCAGTATACAAGATTATCTCTTTGGTTAAGTCCTTGGGAAATAACATCCTGGTCCCATGTTGGGGATGGGTTTGGGACCATTGCCATCATAGGAATTTGGCAGCATAGTTGGGATTTCAAGAACATTTACCCATGGTATTATTTACTACATACATCAAGAAGAACATGGAGAGTTTTTTTAAATGTAATAAAAATTCAATAATAGGGTGCAGATATTTAGATGCAAGATGCAAAGCTTGTTTCTCTATAGAAAGTATTGATTGAATTATATCATAAGACAACTAGATTTGGCCCATATGATATTTCCTTGATTGATGGTTGAGAGAAGGTAAATCAAAAAACTTCAAAATAAATTTTCTACACACACTTTTACAAGTTTTAAGTTAAAATTAAAACATAAAAAACTATTTAATTTTCAACATATTTTTCTTGTAGGTGATGATTATACGGAGTGGAGATGGTGATGAAGAGGGTGTCGATCAATGTTCATTGAGTAGTGATTAGTGTTGACTTTGTATTCATAGATGATGTTAAACTAAACATATGTTAAAATAACACTAATATAGTGATTCAGAAACCATGTGGATTTATATACAACATTGACTTTATTGGCTGATGTCTCATTAAAATATTATATTTTAAATAGTTATTTATACATATATTACTAATATTTCTAGTTTTTTTTATTTATAAGATATAAATGCAGATTTCTATTTTCTATAGGACAAATCCTCTCATAAATATTATGTGATTTTGTTGGTAGTCACCTACCCCTACCTTATTAGTGGATATCCTGGGTTGGAAAACTTTGTTTTCTACTAGTCTACATGTGGCCACTATGGGTTGGGTCATGTCAAAGTGGTATCATAGAGTTGGATTCATACAGATGATTATTGTTGTTAATATCCTTATAAGGATCAATTTGGAAGCTTGAGGATATAATTTTAAGGTGTTTTAAGTTTGGATGTAAGACCATGGAACTCAATGATGGTGTGATGACCAAATTTTCAATTTATAAGGTCTATGTTAATCTATTGATAATCTAAAAAATATATTTCACTAATAGATATGATTTATAATCATGATAATATATGCAATTATATAATGCTTAGTTGGGATATCTCATGTACTACATATGTCATATCATCCAAATATACTCTAATCAACGTGGGTCCATCCAATCGAATGCAGGATTTGAATTATATTAATCTCGCTTAAATTCGGAGTAAGGGTCAAAAGAAGAACATTAGAGTGGTTAAGACACTTTAAATTAATTATTTTAATGATGAGGTAATGATTCTGATATAGAATTTTGAGATAACCTTCCGTCAACCACAATTGTATATTTTATCCAAATTTTTATTACTATATAATTTTATGCCAAATGAATGGTAGATTTTGCTGAGATGGATGAGAACTCCAATATTTAGAGTTTTCCCCATGATTTTAATAGAATATTATTCCTAGATTATGAGGTGACGATAATCCTCATGAAATAATGTTTTTATTCGATTCTATTAGTTATACAACCTATCTAGTTCAGAAACCAACCGACTTAGCGATGATTCTTATATTAAGATCTCTATAGAATATAACAAGCCATATGAAGATATTATTTTTTCTGAAAAATATGATGTGACTACCCTATTTTCGTTAAATTTTTTTTATAGGATTTAGTTTCATCTAGTAATTTTGTGGAATGTTATTTCTCTAGAGGTCCTGGAACCTCAGTAGGGAAACATGACCATATTAGTGTGTGTTTTCTGGCTCCTAGATCTCTTTATTTACTCCCTAAACATGATCTTTATGCAATTTCATAAGATCGATAGTCTGAGTGGGGCCTCAGGTTGTTATATATGTGTAATTAAAAATCCAAACCTACACTAGAGTTTCTATGATAGCACTGGTATATTGATAATTATTAGAATAGATGCACCATAGTTTTAGGTTTATATTAGCATCATTACATAGAAAACCTAGAGTGGTGTTACAGCTAAGCCTTTATATAAGAGTAAATTTTAGATCATAGACTCTATTTTCCATGTCAAATTGTCTTACTAAGAGTAATTTTTGTCTTTGGAACTTGCGGGGAATGAGTTTTTTTATATGGATGATGCTTCAATGAATTTATACAATTGACACAATTAGTTATGTAATGTTAATCATGGAGTGAATAAAGTAATTCATAAGATAAGATGTATATAATGAATTTATATGGGAAGTTTTCCCCTATCGTGGTTCAATTTATGATCCATTTCATCACTTCACACACCTACAAAAATTTACAATCCTGTGAGAGTTAATACTCCTTCCCCATTTATTCAAATTTTAGTGTTTCTAGTGGAACCCATTTCTATACCTTATGAACAAGAGAGTTGTAATAATGATATCCATATTTCAATAAATCATTATTTTAAATTGAGGTTATACCTGGTCAAAAAAGAGTCCTTTTATAGGATTTATTCAAAGTAGACATGAGACCAGTGGCAACATACTTAGTATGGATTTTATTTCTCATTAAAATAATTTGAATATAATATTATGTTGAATAGTGTATTCATGTGATTATGAATTATTGTAATAATACATATCAGAGAGTGGTTGATGATTTTACAATAATAGAAGGCTATATTAAGCATCATCATGAATTATTGAGTTGAATTTCAGATGTTTCTATGTATTTTGATAGATTCCATTTATGTGTTCTTGATATAAGTGAACTTGACCTCTTTCATATATTTGTGGTTGTTCACAATTTTGTTAATGATTTTTGTATTCTTTTCTTGAAGGCCTGATGAAACTAGGAATGGAATGGTGGATATACATTTTAGTGTTTGAGTATATTCTAATTCATGCTATTAGATTTATATGAAAATGGTGTCATGGATCATTCCTTTACAGTGATTTTTTTTTCAATTGATAGAGGGGGATAAAAAATAGTCAGCACCAAAAAAAAATTTAATTACTAATAAGAGAGGGATATGTTACTGACATTTGATCATTATATAATGTCCCCACTTATTTTCTTTTTATGATAGATATATTTAGTAGCAATATAGATTTAATAGTATTATATGAATAGATATTATTAAGATGATATACAAGGTGGTATATTCCAATGGTTTGGAACATGTCGTTCACTTCCCTAGGAGAATAGTGGTTCTTCTTTATGAGGCAAACCATGAATATTTCTTTTAATATTCAGAGTGAAAATATCCACAATGGAATGTGGTCTGTGATGAGAATCATCTAAAATATATTTTTAGTTAATTTCAACATGTATAAACTCTTGTTATGAAGTGGATGCCATTTAATTATTGGTTTTGGTTTTGTTGATTGAATTATTAAAAGAATTTTCCTAAAGTATTGAGCAGAAATATTATATTCATATAAACTATTTAGATATCCAAGATTTGATTATGGAATATTAGGTCACCAATCAGTAGTGGTACGATTTTGGTTAGTTTGGAGAATATGGTGACCATTTATTATATACACATCAGAATCTTCTATGAAGGCAAAATAATATCCCAATTGAGTTGTATTTTAAAGGATATGATCTTATTTTGTGGCCTTTGAGAATTTTTTAATTATGTTATCATTACTATTATTATTATTATATTTTTATATAGCCATATATATTTAATTTTTGTTTGGATATTCTAGGGCTGAATATTCTGTATCTATATTTTTTTGAAAAGTGATATATAATAATGGTTTAAACAGATACTATGTATTCCAAATTATTGTTTTGTTGTAGTTTAAAGTTCCACTATATAAGGAAGAAATTTTTTTGTGATGTTTTCTCTTAAAAAATGTTGAGTGGATAATAAAACTTTAAACAAATTTTATTTTCTTAGAATTGGGGGGGGGGGACAAAAAAACTACCTCTAAACAAATGTTTTGTGATGGTTCCCAAAAACTTCTGCTAAATGTAAAAAACTGACCTGAGTTGGATTTCGATGCCAACTTTAGTGGTAGTTTTTGAAAACCATTATAGAACCATAAGATAACAGTTTAAAACACCACAAAAAAACCACCTTTATGAGTAGATTTTTTCATAATGTAAATTGAAAATATATTTTCTTAATTTTTAGTTTATATGGAATGTTTATTAGTTCCATTATCAGATTTTGAGGTGTCCCAATACTCTGGAAGTAGGTGTCCCTATTTCACTTATTCCCAACATTATATTTTCCACATATTCTTCTTGGAATAAACATACTCACCAAAATTTTATTCCCAGAGATATCCTTTTCCACCACCACTACTCTATTGGCTGTCTATTTATAATCTGTTATACAAAACAAGGAAATATTTGATGAAATATAGAGTCATAATCCTAACAAAAAATTAATTCCCTAAAAGACGAATTTATAGAAACATGATGGGAAAATCATTCTAAATTTATAGATTTAGCTGAATAATCTCTTATTAATATATACTTTTTCTTCAAACTAAATAAGTGAATTGTTCCAACAATCTGAAATGTGTGAGGATACAATTTCTTGTTAAATAATTCTTCAAAATCCCCCATGTCATGCATGGGTTCAATTTAGCCTGAACTACTAATTCACACTATTGGTACGAAAAACACTCTAACATATATATTTCTCACTTAACTTTCAAACCTGCCAGTGTTCTAAGAAAATAAAAGACCCGATTATTCCGATTCAACAAGACTTCTATTTTCACTATCATAGAATCCCCTTGAAAGATGGATGGATTTTTATTATTGGAATTGTAATAAATATTCCACTTTTTGAGGTTCACCATTCCTTTTACCCTTATCCATGTACTAATAATCCTGGAATATTATTTGGACTAGCTCTTGGTTCACCTATGGCTTAGGTGCAACAAAATTTTTAGAATCCTCTTCTGGTTGGTTTTTACAAAACCTACCTGATGCCCTTCACTTTTATAAGAAAAAACTATGTTTAGTCCCACATATTAAAAATTTAAAGGTTATAAATTTAAATTTAAGACATAAACACATATCACAAATTATATTTCCAAAATTAAACCGTCGATAACATTTCAAGCATTTTTTAAAACACTACAACCATGATTTCCAAAATTAACCATTTTACTGTTTTTAAAAACCAAAATGTTTTGACCATTTCATAAACCATTAGACATAGAAGAAATAAATATAGTCTTATTTGTAAGTGTTACTATCATTTTATTTCATGGAACACTCATTGATTTAATCCAAGATGATGAGTTGAATATACCCCAACAAGTGTTTTAAAAAAATTATTTACCCAACACCATGAGAACTTTAAGATCAATATAAAGAGGTTATATACAAATTTTATGCTATATGTTTCCTGTCATAACAATAATATATACTTTCTACTATCCTAAGATATAGAATTATATCATTTCCAACTCTAGAACAAAAAAATTACATTATTTATCCCAAAAAATAGATAGATCAACCAAAGATGATGCAATTTGTAACGTCCCACCCCTCCCCATTGGCATGAGAAGTGGTGGGGTTTCTATTGGACTTATGTGAAACCTCCAAGATAGTAAAGGATATGAATAAATTATAATGTTCTCAAGAAAATTTGGGTTAATACAAAAAAGGGATATTAACGGCGGGTTTTTTGTCAACTAGTTGCGATTTTAACTGACACCAAATAATATAGAAGTGGTTAATAAAACCACCATGTATTTCCCAGTCACAATTAATTTAAGGGAAGTTCTTTTATTTTAAAAAAACATATGGAATATAAATAAAATGAAACTGACCACCACTGATCTTATGATTGGTAGTTTTTTAGTCGCAGTTTCAATTAAACACTACTAAAAATATTTTATTTAATTTTTTAGTGTTGATTAATAAAAACTTTTTCTAAATTATTTTTTTCTAAATTAGATAATAATAAAATATAGTCAATAATCTTAAAAATACATATAGGATTAACCCATTATATATACATTACATATCCACATTCATATATATAAACATCCCCAATCATCATAACTTCAATCTTAGTCAACTCATACATTTTTCAACAAATAATTCAATAATATATATATATATATATATAATATGTCCAAAAAAAACATATTCCCAATATACAGCCACTTCATGACCTCCACTACATTTTCTACCCCCCATCATGTCATCAACTAAAACCGACCACATTATCTCATCAAATGTACAAAAAAGGATAAAAAATTACAACTAAAAATAATAAATCATAATTATAGTAGAAACCCAAAAGAATGTTTTGGATCAAATTGGTTAACCTCCTACCTAATGTTGACATCTCCACTTATAAATAAAACTAGAACATTTAAGAAAATAAATGAAAAATAAAAAAGACACTTAATATATTCGTAATGATGAACACAAAATTTGATTTTTTTTAATCAAAGAGAATAAATTTTAACAAAACAAATAACATATGGATCATTTCACAACAGTATCAAACCAATAAAAAATCATTTTATCAGTTCTAAGAAGGTTTGTTGTCTTTTTACTAAATTGGATGTCAATCATAAATAAAAAGATTGACTTTGAGCTATATCAAGAACATCAATTATCATATTGTGGTGATGTTGATTCCATTATGTCAAAAATGACTTATAGACTTTTTTTAAAAAGTATCAAAACAATATGAATGTGTTTACTCAGTTTTGAATAGGTCATTTATAATTTTTACTAAAATTGATTTCAATTTAAATTAAAAAATGAACATGAAGTCATACCGGTCACACTCTGCATCGAATTGTGGTGTGACTGATTCTTATACATCTCAAATGAATTATGAATCATTTTCTTAATTTATAAAAACAATATGAATGTGGTTTCTCAGTTATGATTAGGTCATTTTTCCTTTTTATTAAAATGGATGTGAATTTTAAATAAAAATACACACTTGGAGACAAACCAGAAACATCATGTATTAGATTGAGGTTTGGTTTATTTATACACATCAAAAATGACATATAGATTTTTTAATAAAGTATTAAAAAAATTAAAACGCATTTTAAATGTTATGAATAGGTCATTTGACTTTTTTACAAAAATTGATGTCAATTTTAAATAAAAAGATGCACCTTGAGTCATACCGGTCACACCTTGCATAGGATTAAGTTAAAAATTAATCATATATGTATGAAATGACTTATGGATAATTTTTATAAAGTATGAAAACAATAGGAATGATTGTTATTGGTTTTGAGTTGGTTAGTTGTCCTTATTACCAAAATGGATGTGAATATTAAATAAAAATATGCACTTGGAGCCATACCCAGGACATCGTGTATCAGATCGAGGTGAAATTGATTCCTAAATGTAAAAAATGAATTATGGAATTTTAATAAATTATAAAATCAATATGAATGCATTTAGTTTGTTTTATGTACTTAATTTTTCCTTTTTATTAAAATTAATGTCAATATTAAATAAAAAAACACATGTAGTCATACTAGTCACACAATGTATTAGATTGAGTTGATAATGATTCATACACATCTCGAATGACTTATGAATTATTTTCATAACGTATCAAGACAATAAAAATGGCTTTTATTATTTTTGAGTAGGTTTGTTGTTCTTTTTACTAAAATTAATGTAAATTTTAAATACAAATATACACTTAGAGCCATACCCTACACATCAGGTATTATATTGTGGTATGGTTTATTACTATATGTTATAAATTAATTATTTATAGTTTTCATAAAGTATTTAAACTATACAAATGTTTTTTCTCAATTTTGAGAAGTCCATTTCTCCTTTTTACTAAATTAGATTTTAATTTTAAATAAAAAGATGCACTTGGGGTCATACTGATCACACCATTTGTCAAATTCTAATGAGTATAATTACTTCATATCTCGAATGACATATAGATAATTTTCCTAATGTATAAAAATAATCATAATGTGTCCTTTTGGTATTGTGTTGGATAGTTTTAGTTTTTACTAAAATAGATGTCAATTTTAGATAAAAAGATGCACTTGGAGCCGGAACGGGCACATCATATATCAGATTGATGTATAGTTGATTAATACTCATAAAAATGACTTATGAATCAATTAAATAAATTATTAAAATAATAAAAATTCATTTTATCAGTTTTGAATAGGTCCTTAGTACTTTTTTCTAAAATTGATGTCAATTTTAATTAAAATGAAACACTTGGAGTTATAGTTTTCACAATGTGTGTTAGATTGAGGTGAAACTTATTCCTCCGTGATTCAAATGACATATGGAGAATTTTACTAATGTATCTATACAATTTGAATATGTTTTATTTGTTTTTATTAGTTTATTTTTCCTTTTTTACTAAAATAGATGTCAATTTTAAATAAAAAGATGCACTTGGAGCCATAACATCCACATAATGCATCATATTGTGGTGAGGATGATTCCTATAAATCATAAATGACTTATAAATATTTTTTCTTAAAGTATCAAAACAATATGAAATAATTTTATCTATTTTGAGTTGGTCATTCGACCATTATACAAATATAGATGTCAATTTTAAATAAAAAGGTGCACTTAGAGGCATAACAGGAACATAATGTATTAGATTGAGGTTTGGTTGATTCTTACACATAAAAAATAATTTGTGTGTTATTTTAAGAAAACATGAAAACAATACAAATTAGTTTTATTGATTTTGAGTAGGCCATTTTTCTTTTTTACAAAAAATTGATTTCAGTTTCAATTAAAAATACACACATGGAGTCATACGAGTCACATCACGCATCAGATTGGGGTATGGATGATTTCTATATGTCTTAAGTGAAACATGGATCATTTTATTAATGTATCAAAACAATTCGAATGTATTTGATTAGTTTTGAGTACGTCACATTTCTTTTTTACTAAATTTTCATTTGAAACTAATATCATGCACTTTGAAACATACCCATCACATCATGTACCATTTAATGGGAAACTAATTCCTAAATGTTACAAATTAATTATGAATTAATGTCATAAATTATCAAGAATATGTGAGTATTCATTATTAGTTTTTAGTCAGTGTCACTTTTTTAATGAAAATATCAATTGTAAACAAATAATGGGCACATTGAGTCATGACAAGCACATCGTGTATCAGATTGATGTGCGGTTGATTACTACACAAAATAAATTACATATGGATTCTGCTAAAAACATATAAATCAATCAGAATATATTTTCTAAATTTATATTATGTTAGGTTTCTTTTTTACAAAAATTAATGTAAATTTTAATTAAAAAGTACCACTCGGAGTCATATCTGTCACATCTTTTGTTTAATTGAGGTGTGGATGATTCCTACACGTTCCAATGTCACAAAAAATCTAACTACAAATTTTACCACAATTTCAATGGTATTTGTTTGTCAAACATCCAACACTGCACATTGACTCGATGTTAACAGTAGAAAAAGATTTCTTTTTGATGAAAGAAAAAAACTCAGAGGAAGCTCATGTTCCCATTATATCTTGAGTATTCAAAAAAATGGGCACACAAACCTCCTATACTCTTATGAATTTCACCAACAAGATAGGTTTTTGGGTAATAACATTGAATACATATGTAGTTTTGGAAATTCGAAAAACAATGTCAATGAATGTATAAATCATGTTAACATTGGAAGAAAGAAACATTTTATCTTTTTTTTCCTCGTACTTACAATAAAAATCAAAATATAACTTTCCAAATGATCTATTGAAAAAAAAAGTATTAGATAAAAATGATAAAGAAATTAACATACAAATACTATATAAAATGTTGAAAAAATTAATTAAATTATTATTTGGAATTCACATTTTCATGATGGTTTTATGAATTATTGTTGAATTTTATTATTTCAATTATCCTATTTGTAGGCATGAAGGAAAATATCTTGTGATAATTATCAGCATTGAACAAGACACCCCAAATCAAACAAAATAATCCACATGTATAAAAAACAATTATTATATGAGTAATACTAAAAAGAAATAAATTAAAAATAAATATAGAACAATAAATTTTGGAACAATGGAAACTAACAAATGTTCAAAAAGATATAAAATATGTAATCATAAATTGAGAGTTGTAATATGAAGTTTCTTTCTTAGTAAAGATAAAATTATTTGTTCTTATATTTTTACTTTTTACTTTTTTTTATTTTTACTATGGTAACATGTTTTTTACTATATAAACCATATGTTAAAAAAAATATTTAATTACCCCTCAAACTAAATTTGTGTGTGTTCTTCCTTTGTTTATGAATTTTTTTAATGAAATGTATAATACTGTTAAAAAAACAATTAAAATACAACATTTTATATATTGGAAAACTATTTTCTATAGAAAAATTATATTTTTACTATTAATTTATCTTCATATTATTATGTGTTAATTTCTAATGAAATTTCTATTAATATAATCATATATGTTTGTAAACATCATTTTAGTGTCATTATAGTAAATAGTCTAATCTAATATATTAATTAAATGCTACAAAACATTAATAATAAAATTCATCGAAAATAATATTTCTATCATTATCATGGTCAACAATATTATTCATAGTAATTATATATTTATTTCAAAAATAGACACTATATTTATTACATAGTATGATAAAATTTATCTAAAATAAAATGCACATTTTTTGGATATAAGTTCAATGGGTGAAGAAAACTAATTTGTTAATTCGATCGACTAAATTTATATTTTGATTAAAATATTATATATGTTTGAAAATTTATATAAATTTTTTCATAAATAAAATGAATTAAATTTTATATTTTATAAAATATATATATATATTTATAATATAAAAAGGTTAAAAAAATTTAATCCCTTCTTCAATTATAGTAACCAGTATTCCCCCATGCAATCGAATGAGATCGAATTTTTCTGTAAAAATAATGTGTTGAGTATGAATTAAAAAAATAAAAAGAATAAATTCTAAATATGGAATTGAACCATGAGATTATAAGAATAAATAGTAAAAATGGAATGAAACTATGAGATTAGTGAGTGTAAAATATATAGTGAATATATCTATGCATTACAAAGTTTAAAAACCTAAAACCATGTAATAGCATGTATGTAAGTATATTCAAATTAATTCCTCAAATGAAACCCATCAATAAAGAATGATGGTAATGGATTTCAAAAGAATATATAAAATATATTCTTGGAATTAACCATGAATAATTCAACTACAATTTCATTTGAAAGGAACAAAACATATACATGAATTGCAAGATACCCAGTGAAGTAATAATAATAACCCAAAAAATCCCTCATGAAACAAGCTTTTTGTTTAAAATTTTACTTATACAAGGAATTATAGAATAGGAAAGCTAAAGGCATGTGTTTTTCTAGACCCTATCACTACAGCTCCAACATCTATTGTCTTAATAAAAAAACTAATATCAAACAAAACCAATTGTTAGTCAAAAATGAATTTTTCAAATTAATGAAAAATTGTAAAAGTAAAGATGAAATAAATTAAATAATGAGATATATAGTTATATTAATTAAAATATTGATTTATTAATTTTCTAAATGACAATTAAAATAATGTTTTTTGTTATTAAACAACGTTATAATTATGGTATTTTAGAGATTTATTTTATTTAATAATATTTTTATTTCGATGTAAAGTGATGACATTGTCAAATTATAAATTTATGTCATTGTTGATCAGAAATGGTTGAATGAAACAAAAAAAAACTGAAATTTTAAAACAATTAATCCACAATATTCCCATGGATTAATTTTCATCTTATAATTGGAAATGGAAATCTAATTTCAATATCTAATAGAAGTATAAGGTCTTTATGTAAGCATATAAACTTTTTACATTATGATATTTCTTTTATAATTGATTCTAAATTATAAAATTACACATTTATTGTAAGATATTAAATTTGGTACTGACAAGTAGAAATAGTTATAACTATGAAACACACAACAAAAACCACCTAAGGGAACCAAAAATATTATCTAAGGGGCACATTGAAGGATATAAATGTTAAATTGTTTTCATTTTGGAGGTGAGAATAAAATACATAAGGACACCAAATGATGTTCCAAAAAGGATTAATGATTTTTATTTGAAGAATATATGAATTATAAAAAACAATTTTCATCAAACATGCATGATGACAACTTAGAGCAATTAATGATTTTCCTATGTGAATGATTTTCATCTTGTATTATTGAATAGATGATGTGAAGCCCAGTTACATTGTGGAATAACCTCATCTACTTTTTTATGAATCATTTCCCTATTTAACATATTGGTTTCATAATCTGTCATGGAAAAGCCTCGTAATCTAGAAATAAAATACAAAGAGATTAAAAAAAATTATATTAATTAACAATTTCATAATCCAAAATTAAAATATAGTGTTGCTACAAAATAAATAAATAATAAAGGAAAATCATATAACATCAATAAAAATTGTTCAAATAAAATCATATGCACTAAAGTACATTTCTGTACATTGTTTCAAGTTCCAAAAGTAAATGGTGCCTCATTCAACGATTCATCACTGATAGTACCTCATGTACAATGTTTCTAGTTCTCATAGTTTTCTCCTTTGATGACATTATTTGATGTAAAATGAGTTTAATTCCATATTTAAAAGGAATTGTTACCAATTCAAAGGAAATAAAGTATATCTTTAATTCCCAAAGGTTCTGGAGAATTTCAATTAATTAAAATGTGTGGTCTTGGCTAGATATACTTTTAAAGGGTAATCAATACTATAACTAATCTCAAAACTCTATTTCAATCTTTATAAATGAAATATATCTTTCCCATTATTAATTATTTATTTATTTTTATTTCTATAGAATATATTGAATCCCTCTTACCATCAGAGTCGTGTGGCAAGGCTGTGTTAATTGGTTCATGTTACCCTTGATGGTCGCCTGTTGCATGCGTGCCCTTGTTTCTGGTGATTCCCAGAAGTGTGGTTTGCCATTTTTCCAAGTAGTTTTTCCTTCATCCTTCTAAATTTATAATAAATGTAACAGGTAAATATATTTTTACCTTCATGAATATAGTTGAATACAGATTAATAAATATAATTGGAGTGGTTTAAAAATCAATATGCAGGGGGCTTGAAAAGTGACACAAGATCTTATTGTGTTGTTGATTTGTTGATATTGACTTTTTAAGGGATGACTACCAACTAAAAATTGTGTCCATTAGGGGAAATTTTTTTCATACTTTATGGTTTTTGGAATACATGTTTTTTGGTTGTTTTGAACATAAAATTTGGTTATACATGTATATTTGGCTAATGGATGGATTCCCCAGTATAATAAAGTTTCTATGATAACCCCTAAATTAAAAAGTGAAAATTAAATAAGGGATGAATTATTAAATCTGAAAATGTGTTTTTTTGGTACATGAGGTGATGTGATGTTTGGGATTGATGTGGTTTGTGTATGTGGGGGAAGTGGATGACATGTGGTTGTGTAGCGAGGTTGTGATGGGTGTGGTGTGATTATATAGTATGGCTATGAAACTGGTTGGGGTGTAATGTATTGGTGGATGTAGTTATGAGTGGAAGGTTACTTCTATTAATTTGATAAACCACGAGGATAAGTTTTAAAAAGTACATTAGGGATTGGTATGGGTAATTCTCTTGAGGATTCTTCATTAAAAACATTCAGAATGCTTCACCCCATATATAGATCTCACGGTATGATGTGTATTTAAAGTGATGTGTGTTAATTTTCCATGGATCTTCATTAAATAGATGAATGTGAATGACTGTAATTCTATTTCTTATTATGTATCATGCCTGATAGTTTCTTGGGTAGTGATGGATTAAATAAACAATTTCTTGATAATTTTTAGAGTGACTTTTATTGGTTTGGTTAATGAGATTAAAGTGGTTAATGAAATGTTAAAAGTATTTTCATTTGACTAAATATGGTAGATGTTAAATGATTAAATGAATGGGTGTAAAACATAGAGGAAATGTGAAAATGCCTCAATTTATTAGGGCTCTTCATCTTTGGAAAGGAAAATTTCAGTTATTAATAAATTCATTTATAGGTGGCAACAAAGGTGACTTTGTTGTGAGTTGTTTGTTTTTTAGAAGCAATAGGTTTGGTTGGAGTGTTTGATATTATACATATACTTGTATTTTACTTGTGATTTCTATATGAACACCAGTCATGATGAACACTATGATTAAAATATATGCATCATTTTTCAAGGGGTATTTTTCCCAACATCCAATGAGGAGTACAGATGAATGGGTACATGATTTTTTATCTCTCTCTTACAGTCTAGGTCAGTATGGCACATGCTGTGATGGTCGGGGGACTTGTTTTGTTATATGGTGGTTTTGGTATCCCAAGTGTTTGCGGGTGAGGTTGTTTGTGCTATCACATGTGTCTTAGGGATGGCATGTGATGTGATTTCCGAGGTTTCTTCAGGATGATATATAAGGTGGTGTGTTTTGAGGACCAATTTTTTTGGGGTGGGATGTGTTGTGAGGCCTAGGTTTGTGTGGGAGGAATGTGTAGTGTGGCCAAGGTGTGTGCAGATGTGATGTGTTGTGAGGCCTAGGTGTGTGTGAGCGGCATGTGATGTGGTATATAGAAGTTAAGGAAGCTCCAAGAGATACAATGATGGGTGAGAGTGTCATACCTGTGGTAAACTATTATGGGGTACCCAATAATCAATGTGCTTTACAACATCATAGATTACTTTTCTTTTGTTACTTGGTGAGTGTTCCTTGGTGAGTTTGGGATGGTTAGTTTACCTATTTAGGTGTTATTTGGTTCTGATTTTTTCTCACCAGACCATTAGTATGATTCTTTTACATGTTCATAGAAGAATTTGTTTTTCCTACTTAGTATACATGTATGCTCACGCCACATACATAAAACTGATTTAAGGTTTCTAATAGGATTTCTTAGACCCTGTTGGGCATTACTAGCTCAGACCTTTGGACAACTACTATGTCACTGCCTTATCTTTTATATTGAGTTTCTAACTTTAGAGATTTTTATTGTATCAATTCTATTTAAATATGCATTATGGGATGGTTTTTGGTTTTATTATATATATTTATTGGGGTTGTTTGTGGATGATTCATCTTAAATCCCAATATTGTTTCCTTAAAAGGGTAATTCCTTACATTTTGTGAGATTTGTATACCCTTGGTGCTAGTCTCCAACTCAGGGCCTACTAAAGGCAGCCCTCAAGGGCCATTTTATCCCATTGTTTTTTTCTAGTCCATGAGTGGTATCTCTAGTGGGAGGAAGTCATGATAGAGTGGTATTATAGGTGATAGTTGAGAGATAGGATGGTTTTTGGAGTTAGGTAAATTGACGATTACATGGGGTGGTATGAAAATAGTTCCTTTTAACCTTAGTGCATGACATAGGCCAGGGAGACCATCTTGAACATGATATTTTCAACCCCTCCCATGTTTTGGTGCATGAACTCCGACCTTATTAAATGAACAATAAAGATATAAATTCTTGTAGTGTAGAGACCTAGGAGAGGTACATGAATCATAATGACTAGTGTTCTTGTTTGAATTTGGGTTTTTTGAGAAGTTTAAAGTAGATAAAATGAATAAAATGAATAAAATGAATCTTAATGGAAATATCATACTACTAGGGAATAGTAAATCCTTGTTTACCTTTTATATATGGATATTGGTCATTTCCAATGTATGGATTGGGAAGTGGAGATTCAGTAATATGATCTGGTATATCGTTGTTGGGTTGATCAAGTTGAAGAGGATAATTAGTGTTAGAAGACGTTGTGTGCTTCCTAGTGGAAAACATTGTGGAAGTAAGAGGGTAGTGTTTCAGATGTAGAGATGGCGGGATGGATAGATGAGTTAGAGATCAATTTCAGTTTGATCAGGACCCTGATGGAGTACTAGGCCCCATTTGTAGTCAGTCAAATGTGTGGAGCTACACATCATTGGTGGATACTATATATGGGAGAGAAGAAGGCGACATATGTTTTTTTGTTGACTTATAGAAGGAGTTCTGAGTAGGGTTCCATTTTGTGACCATGAAGCCTAAGAAGAGGCATTATCTACTACACCTTCATCAGGGGTGATTATTAGTGTGGCAGTTGGGAATTAAGTTTATGGACCTTATGTCTTTTCCACAAACCTTTTTCCAAATGAGGAGTCTCAAGCAATATGTCTTGAGGAAGTAATTCATCCTTATATCCATATGTTATTAATCTGTTTACAGTGAAAACATATTTGGAGGTTTAGTATAAGTTAGAGGTGATAGAGCAGAGGCACTCATACGGAAGTATACCATAAAAGGGGATCCCACAATGTTCTTTGAGAGGTAGTGTTGTCAGTGGATGATCTAAGGTACCAGGTCCATTGATGTTTCAACAGGCAGGGAGTCAACATCTGAGGATTTCTTTCCAGACTTCTAGTTCTTGTGGTTTCCATGTTTTCTAGTATATTTTAACCAGTGTGTTATGGTTGTGGGTTTTTTGTTCCACAGAGCCAGTTCCCCAATAGTTATCAGAGCCCACATTAGTGGGGGTGGACATGCTCAGCTCCATCCTCTATAGTAGTTGCAGGTGGGACTGTTTCAAAAGCAAGTGACACATGATTTTTCTACACCAAGTATAGGTATAGATGTTAATGACCATCCTTATAGTGTTCTTCATGTTCACAGGAAGTAACCCAAGAATTCTTATAGAGGTGGTCATCAGCTGAGAGGTAGAGGATCTATGTATAGTTAGTTTTGTTGCAGTGGAGGCAATAGTTCTATAGGGTCTAGAGATCATCTGAGTTATGATCAATAGTTTATTAACCTTGTTTTTTTCCTTTTTTAATCAATAGATTTACACTCCTTTGTTTCACCAACCTTAGACCATGCCCTTGGACCAAACATAGAGAGGCCTCCCGTGCCTTTGGTGTTCAATATGCCAATTAGAGGCTAGAACAGCTTGTTTGATGTGTGTTGATGGTGTAGAATGCTGATGATACCACATTAATCACATGGGGATATTTTATTGTTATAGATGCATCCATATTATTCCATTCTCGGCATCTATTGGTTGTATTCGATACATGATGTTATAGACTTCTTATAGAGGAGAGTCATGTTTTCAGATGTCGATGGTCAGTGTGTGGTTTAAGTCGATGAGCAGAGTTTTTAAGTATGAATTCACAATATGGATCCCTTTATTTCTTGTATGCATGAATTTTTAGTGTAATTAGGGGATGCTGGGATTGTAGAGGTTCCTAGGTTCGTTATGTATTTCTTGGAAATTTTTTCCAAGGAGGTTATGATTTTACTCCCTCGACATGATGTTGAGGTTATGATATACTTGTAGCCTAGTGCTTATCCAATTTTGATGGCTCCTTATCAGATTACAACTTATGAGTTTTTGGAGTTGAGGGTTCATTTGGATTATCTATTTCCAAAGTGTTTTAGCCAGCCCAGTGTGTCTTCATGGCATGTCCTAGTTTTGTTCGGAATGAAGGAAGACAATATTATGAGGTTGTGTATAGATAGTGGGAGGTCAATTCAAGTGATGGTCCAAAATAATTACCCAATTATGAGAATATAATATCTCTTCGATCATTTGATAGGTGAGAATTAGTTTTCTAAGATAAACAAGTTGTATGAATATCACCAGTTAAGTGTGAATGAGGGTGATATCTTGAAGAATTCCTTCATATAAAGGAATGGGCACATAGAGTTGTTATTCATGCCATTCGGTGTTACGAATCAACCGAAAAAGTTCATAGGGATAATAAACTCTATCTAATATGATTTCATAGACAAATTATTCATCATATTCCTAAATAAAATCTTAATTTACTTGAATTCATAAGAGGATCACGCCTAGCATGTCAGAATTTTCTTGTAGGTTTTTAGATTTGATTATATCTACAAAAATTTGTCCAAGTGTTAGTTTTGGACAAGGGAGGTGCATTTACATAGGAATGTGGTGTCTCTATAGGGTGTGTTAGTAGACCCATCGAAGGATAAGGAAGTTTTTTCTTGGGTATCACCCAAGAACATGGTAGAGGATCACAGTTTCCTTGGTCTCGTAAGCTATTATTAGAGGTTTGTGCCCAATTTATCTCAAGTTTCATTTATATTGGAAGATTTTATGAGGAAGGGTCAAGCTTCTTCATGGATTTATTAGTTAATAAAATGTTTGGTTACTTAAAGGGGAAATGGTTCAGTGTCCTAGTGCTTTGGTTTCCGAAGGAAGGGGTAATGTTTGAGGTGTTTTGTGAGTCTTACCATTTGGGATTGGGATTCGTGTTGATGTAATAGGGATACGTCATCTATTATGGGTTATGTAAGTTACATCCTCACAAGAATAACTATTCCATCCATGATATGGAGCTAGCAGTGGTCGTTTTTTCACTGATGTTGTGGAGGCATTTCATCATTGGGGAGAAATTTGTGGTCTTTAAATATCACAAGATTATAAGGTATATATTTTCCTAGTGTGACCTGAATATGAGAAAATATATGTGGATAAAGTTTTATCACAAAAAATATTTTGAGATCAGCAAAACCTCCAAAAAAGTGAAGGTCGTGGCCGATGCTTTGAGAAGAATGTCAAGGAAGGATGTTGTTTGGGAATCTACGGATGTTTGGAGGGCGATGGAGGAGTTGGAAGCCTTGCACATAGATGCAAGAGTGGATAATGGTATAGTTTGTTTGTTTTAGATGATAGTTCATTCTTATTTGATGTAATAGGCAGAGGAGTCTTAGTGGGGAGACTCAGAGGAAGATGTGATGCACGATCATGTTTTCCATGGTGATGCGCAAGAGGGATGGTTAGAATATGGTCGAAATCAGATGTTGTTTCGTGGAATTTATTTACAGTATAAGTATTCAAGGGAGTGATTCGTGAGTTTGATAAATCTCCTTTTTTGGTCGACCCAGTAATTTCAATGATGTATATTTGATTAAGGATGCATTTCTGTTGGCCCGAGATGAAACAGGTAGTGGCAGAGTTTATGGAGAAGTGCTGGGTTTCCTAGTAGATAAAAGTTTAGAATCATGTTCCTGGTGGTTTTTTGCAACCCTTGGATGTTACCAAGTACTAATGGGATAAAATATTTATGGATTTCATCATAGGGTTTCCTAGAGCTCAAGGAGGTTTCTATGATATCTTGGTGATCTTGGATTGGTTGAAAAAATAAACTATATTCTCAGTGATCAAGGAGTCGGGTTCAGTGGATGCTTTGGGTATAAAGTATGTGGATGAATTAGTATGGTTTCTAGAAGTTATGAGGTTCATTTTATTTTATTTGGATTCATTGTTTACCTCATGAGTCTGGAGGGGATTTCATAATTCTTTTTTCACTCATTTATTCATCACCACTACTTTCCATCCTCAAAGAGATAGGAAGATAGAATGATCTATCTAGAAATTGTAGGATATACTGTAAGCATGTGTCCTAGACTCCGGTTGATCTTGGGTATGGAACCTACCCTTGGAGGATTATTCTTATAATAATATATATCATTCTTCCATTATAATGGCACCATTTTTGGCATTGTATGGGAGACTATGTGATTCTACGTTGTGATAGGAGGAGGTTGGGGAGACAAATGTTCTTGGACCCAATGTAGTGTAGAGATTGACATAGAATGTTCATCTTGTTTGTGAGAGGATGAAAGTAGAACAAGACTAGAAAAATTCTTATGACGATTGTAGAAGGAGACCTTTTGAGTTTGAGGTTAGAGACCACGTGTTCTTGATTGTTTCCCTCAACATGGGAAGTAGAGGTTTGGATGATAGAGTATGGTTTCTTTAAGGTTTGTTGTTTCCTTTGAGGTGTTGGGGTGAGTTGTCATGTTGACATATCAGTTGGAGTTCCCACCATAGTTATAGTCGATCCATGACATCTTTCACATCTCTCAACTTCATTAGTATGTTCACAAAGAATCCCATGTCAATGATTGGGGGAGTTAGATATCAATGATTAAATGATGTTTATGGAGGATCCAATAGAGATCTCAGATCATCGAGAGATGGTGAGGCATGGATGGTCCTTTCCTTTGGTTCATGTTTTGTGGAGTCATAATGTCTAGGAGGGGAGTTCTTGGGAGAGAAAGACAAAGATGTGTTCCCAGTACCAGACATTTTTTTTGAGTTTTTCTTTATTTTGTTTTTCATTATGATGTGATGTTTTAAACTTATTTATTATGAGATTAGATGTTTTCCCTTGGTATATTATGTGTTATAAAGTCCTAACATATGAAAAGAGTATAATTTAATTCCTAACTGAGACTCATTAATTGGGTTTCATTTAAGCCCATGCAAGAGATTCAGTGCTACCCAGAGTGGATAATATATTTACATGTAGGATGCAATTATCTGATTAATGTGTTTGTATGGTGAAGTTTTTTACGGGATTGAGTTGT
Source organism: Viscum album (assembly GCA_963277665.1). Classification (NCBI taxonomy): domain Eukaryota; kingdom Viridiplantae; phylum Streptophyta; class Magnoliopsida; order Santalales; family Viscaceae; genus Viscum; species Viscum album. Next base: position 506,889,085 of record OY728142.1, on the reverse strand, counting down.
TTTCGGTCTTTTGGGTTATCTTTTCAACAATCAAGATGATAAATCTTGGTTAGCAGATTTTGGAGGAGGTGTTCTTGGGTGTAGAAGTTTCTGCTCCAACATTCGAACTACATAAGGTGGTTTATCATAGATGTGTTTAGATGAACTAATTTTACAGTAGTATTTCAAGTGTAATGATATTTGTGAGAGGAATATCAAGGGATGGTTGTTCGGTATCATCATCTCTTTCCTTTCTAGTTGTTTTTGAATTCATGAGGGTGAGAATAGTTTGATAGGTATCTAATGCAATGGACTAGGCCTTTCCAGTCCATTACCTTTTGTAGAATCTAGTGTTTGAGGTGTCTTGGGAGGTTAAGGTGAATGTTTTTAACACTTTGAAAAATTCTCAGTTTTCAACATTTTCCCTGGTGCCTCATCCCAATGGTGCCTTATTCCAACAGTGGCTTGCTGGTGGTGTCTCACTTTGATAGTGGCTCACTCGCGGTGTGTCACACTAATGGTGGCTCAGTAGAAATATCTGAGCATAGTGGTGGATCACATGTGGTGTCTCGCCATAGTGGTGGCTCGCTATTAGTGTCACACCCTGGTGGTGACTCCTTGATTTTAGCTCACACTATCAGTGCCTTGCTGGTTGTGTCTCACCCTTGTAGTCGCTCATCTAGTGGTCCCTCATCTGGCATTGCCTGCAGACTGGAAGTAGGTCATCCTAGCAGTTCTCTATACTACGGTGACTCACTAATCATGGAAGTCAATTCATCATGATGGTGCCCCAATACCAATGGTTCCTCGTCTAGAGGTTCATCATGGGAAATGTCTCATATGATGGTTTCTCCCTAGTAGTTCCTCATGTACAATGTTTCCATTTATCCATGTTTTTCCCCATTGACATCATTTTTTGACATAAAACTAGTTTCCTTCTTTATATAAATAGCTTTGAGACAGATTCAAAGGCCATAAATTTTAACTTTAATTCCATAATGATTTGGATTCTTTTAATTGGTCAAAAAACATAGTCTTGTTCAGATCCACCTTTAATGGAAAATCATAACTGTATCTAATCCCGGGACCCTTTTTCAATCTTTCTAATGCCTATATATCTTCCCCATATTCATTTATTCTTTATTAACCTTTCTATGAGATTTACTGAATCCCTCATACCATTAGATATGTTTGGACCGGATGAGGCTATTGGTTTGTGTTTCTTTAGAGGGTTACCTGTTGTACACACACCCCTATTTTGGGCCAACGAGGAAGTTTCAATAACCATTCTTCCAAATATGTTTACCTTACCCTTTATAAATTGTACATCATGTGGGATGGGTGTATATATGTTTCCCTCATGAAGATATTTGATTCCAAATTAATTAGTATAATTGAATTGGTTTAAAAATAAATATTTAGGGGGAAGGGAAAGTGACACATGATACTGTTGTGTTAATGTTTTTATTAAAATCATGTATTTTATGGGATAACAACACACTAAAAACCATGGCTGGTGGGGGTTCTTTTTTGTGCATTGGATGTTTTTTGGAAATCATGTTATTTAATTTTGGAAGAACATAAAAGTTGGTTAACCATGTAGAATTTTTTAATGAATGGATGCCCAATTATCATACATTTTTCTGTGATAATCCTTGGATTAAAAAGTGTAAATTAAATAAGGTATTTTTTAATAAATATAAAAAAGTGTTTTCCATGGTATGTGAGATTATTTGATGTGTGGGATTGATGTGGTTTGGGTATGTGGGGGATGTAGATGACATGTGGTTGTGCAGTGGGGCTATGATGGGTGTGGTGTGATTATGCAGTAGGGATGCAAAACCGTTTGTGCTATAATGTGTTGCCGAATTTGGTTGTGAATTGGGGTTTGTTATGTTTATATGATATACTAGGAGGATATATATGAATAAGTAAAATATTGATTGGTATGGCTAATTGACTTGTATTTTATTCATTAATAACATTTACAAAGCTTCAACACATATCTTTAGGTCATGGTATGATATGTCATTATTGTGAAGTGTGTGAATTTACTATGGATATTAATTTATTAGATGACTATGAATTACTATTACTGTGTTTCTTGTTATGCTTCGTGCCTAATAGTATCTCCAATAGTGATAAAATAAATAAATAATTTCTTGATAATGTTTGGAGTGAGTTGGCTTGGTTGGGTTAAGGATGTGAAATGGGTTAATGAAATATTAAAATGATGGTTGTGTGATTAAATATGGTTTATGATAAATATGAAATGAATGGGTATTGAACATAGAGGAAATGTGAATCTGCCTTAATTTTTCAAGGTTCTTCACCTTCTTAAATGACTATTACAGTTTTTAATAAATTCAATTAGAGGTGGAAGAAAAGGTGAAATTGTATTGAGTTGGTTGTTTGTTTGAGATCCAATAGGTTGGTATAGATTGTGTGATACAACACATATAATATTATTTTCCTTGTGATTTCCATGCACACCCCACCCATGTTGAGAATTATGTTTCTAAAACATGCATCATCATATGGGGATCTTTTTTACAACATTTTTCAAATAGTACAGATGGATGGGTACCCATTTATTTCAGCACTATCTACTATGTGAGGTAGGTATGGAACATTCTATGATGAATGAAGGTCTATTAGTGCTTTAGATAGTGGTATTGAAGCCCGAGTGTTTTCAAGAGAGGTGGTTTTTTCTATCTTATGTGTCTTCAATATGAGATGTGATATGCTTTCCTAGGAGTCTTTGGGATGAGATATGATGTGTTGTGTTTTGAGACCCTGGTGTTTCGGGGTATTATGTGTTGTGAGGACAATGTGTGTGTGGGTGGGATATTTTTTTAGGCCCAAGTGTGTGGGGGTGGGATTTGATGTGGTATGTTGAAGGGATGAGAGTGCTTGGACATGCGATGTTGGGAGAGAGTGGAATACCAGTAGGAAAGTGGTGAGGGGTACCCTATCATCGATGAAATTTATAACATATTATATTACTTAGCTTGTGTTACTTGGTGAGTGTGCCTTGGTGAGGTTAGGATGGTTAGTATACCTATTCAGATGCCGTTTTCCTCTATTTCTTTCCCATATGATCATTACTATGCTTTTTTCACATGTGCATGAGATACATTGGTTTCTCTACTGAGTATATGTTTATTCTCACCCAAAGTATATGAAACTAATTTCATGTTTCAAGGAGGATTTCATGGACCGTGTTGAGCGTTACTAGGTTGGAGATTTGGACACCTGCTGTTTCACAACCTTATATTTTCTGTTGGGTGTTTACTTTGGAGAATTTTATTATATTAGTTTTATTTATACATGAATTTTGGGGTGATTTTGGTTTTATTATATATATGTCTTGGGATTGTTTTTGTATTATTCATATTATCTCTTGATATTATTTCCTTAAAAAATGTAATGCATTCCATTTTGTGGAATTTGTAAACCCTTATCACTAGTCTCTCTCCCCGGGACTACCAAAGGTGGGAATTGGGGTTCATTATTTCCAATTATTAATTTCCAAACTAGGAGGGGTATATCTAAATGGATGGGGTCTTGAAAAATCCAAGGTAAGATATAAATTTATTACAAAAAATATTAATTAATATATATAAATGAAACCTTTAAGAGAGGAATACATTGCTACTAAGGAAGCGATCTGAGCCAGAGAGAGGGAGGTTAGCGGGGGGGGGGGGTCCACATTACCACCGAGGAGAGGAACCAACCTGGGTAGAGGGAGGTTAGATGGTTTGGGGGAGAGTCTGCTTCACCAGTGAGTAAGGATCAATGATTTGGGGAGAGAGAGGTCAGGGTGGTGGGGGTGGTCATGGGGGTTAGGTTCAGAAGGGGGTGTCACAAAGGTTTGGGTATTTTCTGATAATGTTGGAGGTAGGGGGGATATGGGTCTAGTTCGTACAGAGGGAATGGGGAGGGGTATGAATTAGGGTTTTTGAAAACTTTAAATGACATATTAATTAAATCCACCTATAATTGTTAAAAATTTAAAAAATAACATTGGTTTTGTAAAACAAAAGTGATATTATATATATTTTTAAAACAGATTTAATTCCCAGTAGTTACTAGAACCATAGCTAATAAACCACCTATAAGAAAAACTTTTTTTTGTAGTGGGGTATGATTTACCATTTGAAAGAAAAAAAATTAAAAACTACAAAAACAATAACAAATCAAAACACTATATGATAAATGATTAAAAATACAACTCAAAAAATAACCAATCCAATAAACGCTATGAGGGTAAAAGTAGAAACCAAAAGATATACATGAATCAAATCAAAATACAACTAAAGTTAATATTCCCAAGTGACATCAACCAGCAAACCCCAACCTACTCTAAGATCCAAATGCACATTCCATTCCCATGGTATCAAGAAGATTCACTAAATAGTTGAGATACCTTGACTTTACAAATGTCTTGATAGATGGAATCGAAATTTTCACACAAATTCTCAAGTAGGGGGTGAGTCTAAACTCTGCATGATTTACCAATGAATTCACAATTGTTTCCACTAGGAAAATTTTTTTATCATAATTTATATAAAATAGTTTAAAAGTTGTTTAACTAATTCATATCAAAACTATGAAACTTTTACAAAGTAAAAAATTAGAAATAAAAAAAGTTGTATCAATTATTTAGAATAAACATAACCATGTATCAACACACACACACACACCATGCATGCCCATGTGATAGTTTCATACTCATGAGCGATATCTCATTGATCCACTAAGTCATTATAAAGTGACTAATACCAGGTTCCTCATTGGTATATGCCCCTTCCATTGAGACAGTTATATGAATTCACTCACAACAACCATTTATTACAAGTACCCATGCCAAACCATTCCACATAAAACTTTTTCTCCTATAAATAATTCAAATAAACTTTTTTCATACATCAAACCCAGATCTAAATTTTTGAATCATCATTTTAAAAATAAAATAAAAAGGTTTTTTTCTTCTTAAAAAATACATCTATTTTTCTAAATTTTGAATACATAACCTCAACGGGTTTCCAAAAAGAATAAAATAGGGATTTCACAAGCATTTGAAGAATATAATTCAATAGAAACTAATGCTTTATGTTATAACTCATGTAATGTTAAAATTGATTCAACCTACCTCAAAATAGATGGAAATATTAAGAACAATATAATGAAACTCTAGTTCAATCCTTGGATATCCATTAATTCAATAAATAAAATGATAAAAAATCAAGATTCCTATTAGGGAATCAGAATCTATCCACCAGGGATTAGATATAATATTTTTATAGAAGAGAAAGGCTATTACTAAGAATACTGATGAAGAACAATGACAAACTAATGAACTTGGCCTCCAAGACACTTTTATTAACCTAATAATTTATTTTGGATCAACGGGAAATGTATCTAAAGCCTTGGGAGAAAAAGTAAATTGGGTAGTGGATAGAATAAGGGATTAATGAGGATTTGGGGACTTAATTAAGATTAGATTTAGGTTTTAAGCTGTTCCAATTGTAAAATTCTCTTTTATGCCTCATAGTTTAGAAAACCATACACCAACCATGCAATGCTACTATCTCAAGGCCACACCTCACATGGTTGGATCATAGGGTTAGACAAACCATGTTCTAACCATGATTTTACTTTTGTGTCCAGTTGTATGTTTTATCCAAGGACCCTGTATATTTTGTCCAAAATATTTACCAATCATGTGCTAGAACAGTGCTCACTTTTTTTCCTTGAATGATTTCTTAGAGATTGTGCATGATTTATACTACCCATGCATAAATCGCTTATCTCTAAAAAATCCTTGAAAACATGTAAAAACGCCTTGTAACCTCTTATAACGTAACTCTAAGATTACAAAGACTTAAAATAAATGAATAATGTAAAATGTACCTAAAATTGGGCGGTGATATAGATAATTTGTGTTGGTGTTATATAATTAGTTGATTTTGTTGGATTATACGAGAGAGATAAGTGATATTATGTCATTTACTTTGATAATTAGGCCCCTATTAGTTTCTTTTATCTATTATCTTTGGTGTATTTCAATTTAACATAATTTAATGTATGAGAATTCATTGACTAACTACTTTATTTTTTATTATTATGATAGTTATTATTTTTTGGGACCTCTGAAATTGGTCATTTTTTACATTCTTATTATGATTATGATTTCCATGATATTTTCAGTCTTCATATTGTTGGACAATGAGATGATGGATAATTTGAAAGAGGTTTTATTTGTTTCATGTTGAGTTTGTTTCATGTTTGGTGGGTAGGTCAAAGACACAAATTATATGGGCTTCAGAGATGAGTAATTGGATTTGAAGATAGAGTTTTACATTCTTTCCACTATGGATTGTTATTGATTTTTTATGATGGATAAGTTTTCTGATAAATTATTTCTACGATGTACTTCTTTATAGATAAATATAATACATTTTTATATGATAATTTTTAAATTTTTATGATGTTTTAGCTGATGAGATTATACAGACCAATCAATATGAGCACCAGTTGTCATAGATATTTGATAATGATATCACCTCTCAATTTTATTCATAGTATTTTTATATATTATTTGGATTGAGATATTCTAGTGGAGGATGGATTTATATTGTCAGTTTACCATTATAAACCTTATAGCACCATAAATATTTATTATTAAATTATATTAATATAAAAAATTACTCTATAGTTTTCCTTACACGAACCATTAAATTGAGATGAAAAAAATCCTTACTCCATTAGGGTACAATGTTATAATGGAGGAGACATAAAAATATAGCTGAATAATGAATAATTAAAAGAAGTAACTTAAGAATAAAATAACAAGTGAATAAAAATAGATAAATAATGTAATATTCATCATCATAGTAGCTAGTGAGGATCATACACTGATGATAACTATATAAAGAATAAAACACATTAGAAAAATGAAAAAAATATTTATACAATTAATGATGGATGGAGGTGATTTATTTTAGTGAAACACATATATAAGAATTCAAAATCATCATTATATATTAATTGGTAATATGTGGTTGTTTATTAGATATAGTTGTTCTACATACATAGTCATTAAATAATAAAGTAATTAATGAGATAAATTTTATTTTGAGTATAAATAATATGGAAAATTCAATTTATGTAATTATACGATGTGATCGTTATAATATAGTCACTGAAATGGTGTGTATAAATAATCAAACTATAAGATTTATATAGAATATAAGAATATATAGCATAATGTATTATATGAATTTCATTAAAAAGATCATTTTTCAGGATTTGGAAAAAGGTAAGATCACAAGGGTTTTCCCTTGACTAAGCCCAAACTGAACTTCAATATGTATGACATAAAGAATCATATACAGGAGAAGTTCCATATTTTAGAAATCATTATAAGATTTTTTTCAAGATGAATAAACAATAATCACTAGTACCATAATGTATCTCACTATTAAATCTTATTCTGAGTTTGGAGTGGTATTTTATGTATAATTTAAATATATATAGACATAAATTTATTATTATAATTCATTATATTTTTACAAAATATTTTTTACCATTAGTTTTCTCAGGTGTATTTTCATAATATTTACATTTTTACTAAATCTATTACATTTAAAAAAATATTTCAATTTACTTTAATTATAAAATTTATAGAAATATTATAATATATATGTATTGATAAAATTGAATGAATATTTAGAAAATAAATAATTAATTCCATTTAATGTTGAAAAGATATATATTTTGAAGAATTTTTTATTTTTTTAGTAATTTTTATCTTAATAAATTAAATTGATCAACATTATTAAATAATATTATATTATTATAATATCCACTTTATAAATATTAAAATGTAAAACAATGGGAATAATCATTTAATGGATAAAAAGATATTTTTTGAAAAGTTGTTTTTATATATTATGAATTTTTATTTTAAAATTCATTTTTGTAAATTTTATAACTTGTATTTATTAATATGAATTATATAATTAGAATAAGGAATTATAAATTAGTTAAATTAATAAATTTGTTAATTTTTGGAAAAACTATTAAAATACACTAAAAATGGTGAATTACAATAAATATGACATCGTAAATATATAATTTTGAGAAAATTTTAAAATGTTAGTTATCGTGGAATTTTTTTTACTAAAAAACAATGGTACATAATGTTATATAATGATTTACTACGGTTGTAGTGGATAACTTGAGATAATGAGGTTATATAATATAGAATAATTAATTCTATGGGATTCCACTCACCACTACTATAAACACTCACCCTTACACTTATCTAAAACCACACCTATACTTCAGTTTCCTCTTTAATACATATCCAAATTATCTCTGAAATAAGTATCTACAACATTTTGTATCTTGTTTTTATAATAAAAAGACCTAAATCATTTATTTCTAAGAGTGTCTTTAAGAGAAGATTCAACACTTCCTCGTAAGTGTTATCCTCTTCTTAATTTTTTTCATTATCTTATTCGTTCAAATTTTCATAAATATTATTTATACATTTTATAAAATTTAATTTCCATAACTATTATTCTATAATTTTAATTTTATAATTTTAAAATAACATATTCTTACTCATTCATTCATTATAACACATTCTTGTTTGGGTCAATTTTACCACCCACATGAACGATGCTAGAAAATGTCCATCATGAATTATTAATAAAAATTAAAAACAAGTAATATGTGTTAATAATGATTTATTTAATAAATATTTATAATAATATAATCATAATTATTATAGGTAAATTCCCTAATAAAATCAACTCTTTATCCTTCTTAGATTTTCACAAAAAATGGAATTTCTAACTGTTCATTTTAAACCATCATAAAAAAATCGAGGAAAATATCATAGAAATATATAAAATTATATAAAATTATATATCAAATCTATTTAAATTCCATATGTTATGAAAATATGACCATGGATAAAGGATTAAAACTTCCATACCAATGCAAGAGTATAACAAAGAAAGCAAGTAATACCTAAATATAATTTGAATAACGAATAATTAATAAATTACTAATAAGATATAATTAATAACGATATTTTGTAAAATAAATATAAATTATGTTTTTATATAGATCAAAAATTGACATAAATTAATTATATATCATGTTTGAAGGTGTTCGACTAAGAAGTGATCTGTGGTTGGATTTTTTCTTGACTCAATCACTTTTTCATTTAGTTGCATGATTTTTTAATTAGTTATATTATTAAAATATTGTTATATTCTACCCATTATATATATAATATTTTATATAATCTCTATATATTGGAATATTTCATTTCCACATAAAATTATTCATCTTAAATTGGTTTCTTACATCTTAAAAATACTATGTTCTTAATAATATATTCCAACCCTCTCTATTAGTTATTTCTCTTTCATGTCCATATTATAATTTTACAAAAAGTTCTGTTCTGATTAAATTGAAAGAGAAATATTTATTCTATTTTATAAATATAATATTTCTATTAAATTTGATTCAAAATTAAACTTTATAACTCTTTCATCAATGTGGCATATTTTTAAAATTGTTAAAAAATCATTAAAAGTAATTCTTTCCTCATTCACAAAAATTCATATCTTTCACTCCACATTTATTATAATTTTCCATTATTTATTTTCAAGGTATTATTTTTGGGATGTTTAATTTTATAATAATGTTTTAAAATAAATTCTATCATTATTTATAAATGATTTCAAAAGTGAAGTATGACTTTGTTTTTAGGAAAATGTTACCAAAATATAAAGGAAACTATTTTAATGATTTCACTTAAATTTTAATAGATACAAATAAAATATCCAATATCTAAGGAAATATATTTTATGTATCATCCTCTAAATACTCTTATTATGTGTTTATTTTTGGGTAATTGAATTCTGGGTATTATATTTTTCCAAATCTTGTATACTTATTTTACAATGCTTTATAAAAATTCCATGAAACCCATTTTATTTTTATGGGGTTTTCATGAAATGATGTATGATTTTTTTAGGTGCCACACATATTTTTCATTTATCATTATTTTATAGTAAGGTTTTGATTTTTATAATTAGTTTAATGCATTGGTTAAATATCTATATCTTATGAGATAATTACTTTTTATGTGAACATGATGTGGTTGGATATGTAGACATTTTATGCATGAAAATAATGTATTTAGATATATTCCCAAAGTTATGTCTTTACATGATGAAATTACCTCTATTTATTATCTAATCCATGTAAATTATGCATTTATTTATGTTTACAATGTTATTATTTTTAGTCTTTTGATTTTTTAAGTTTCTTAAGTTATGTTTCCATGTTTTATGATTAATGTTTTATGATTTCACTCCCATATGACATAGTAAATTCAATGATCTCATGATTATTCATTTATGGTTTGGTTCTCATACTCTAAGATATATGTCTTATTATTATACATTATGAATAATTCTTATGATTCCATGAGGTTATTCCATTAATCAGGTATTTCTCCAATGTTCTTGTCTTCTAACACGTTTATGATTTAATGATAAATCATCTTTAACTCATTGACATGATTTTCCTTTACCAATATTTTGTGATAATCCAATTTATATGTCTCTTAGATCCTTATAAAATCACATATAGGACTATATCTATGAGAAAATAATGTGTGGATAATTTTTTGGAAAAAGGTTGAATCATTTTTATGTAATAAGATGATTATATAGTTAATCTCTAAAGACACTAAACCATTGTGTTATGGGTGTCCATATTATTTGTCAGAAGTAATTAATAATTATTTTAAATGATGAATATAATTTCCTATAATTTCTATGGATTTTTTTCTGAAAATTATATGTGATTATTTGGAGACCAGGAAGTGGGAAAAAACATGATTTTAAGGCCCAACGTTCCCAGAATTAATGTTGGAAGTATTTTTTAAGTTGATTAAAAATAGAGAACATGTGAGGATATAGTAACATAAAAAAGGTTTCCTAGATAAAAAATCTAAGATCACAATTGAGTTCAGAACAATGAGTTTACCTTATGCAAGGCCTAACTTTGACCGACACAGGTTGACTGTGGAAAATTTTGTTGGACAATTATAAAGAGGAAAAAAATATAAAAAAGATTGTTTTGTTTTATTTTAACATTTTTTGTGGGGAAAATACAATAAATCCCATTTAGTTTCATAATGGAAAACATGGCGATGCTGAAACACAGTGATAGGGAGAAATTTTTTATTCTCTTTAATTAAAATAGTAATTCAGGGTTAACACTTGAGCCTATAATTCCATGCTACCTCTGGGGAAAAGACGTTTGTGGAACCCTCTATTTGGTCGATGAAAAATGGTGATGAACAAAAAATATACAATGAAAACAATCCCTTATCTTATAAGGATCTATCCAATGATGACAACACAATGATTGATCTTCATCACATAGTGATCCAAACCCAGTTAGGGGTTGTCTTTTGACTTATTTCTTCATTCTTGTTTTCAATGATGAACATGGACCAACCCACGAACAAGTTGACCTGTGGTTTGATAATTATTTCATGATGGTTAGACAATGGGGTTTAAATGGATTATACCTTAGTTATTATCCTCATAATTTATGTCCCCTTTTCTAACGGGACAAATGAAGGTGAAAAGGAACAAGGCCGACATTTGTTCTTTGGGTGTTCTTGGTGTTTTCTCCTACACCGTTCTTATGTTCCATGTCTATGGACACATGTGATTGTGTTAGGATTTGTTGGGAGGATCAGACTGTGGTTGGACCCCCAGAGTGATGACTAAATGATTTTGATTCTGCGTTAGTGAAGACAATGATCTGAAGATCTCAAGGGTGTACACATTTCAAAAAATGGGGAACCTGGGGAGATGAAGAGGTCCATGGAGTAGAGATCACCGAAAGTGCCACATGACACTAGTGGCAGAACACGATGATATGCATCTCCAGTAGGGTGACAATGATAGTCATGGTGCATAAAGACTGTGTCAGTGGAAGTGGCCTGTGGCACACAACGGCGGGCGACAACCAAGCTTGGTGGAAGCATACAATACCAAGATGTAGAAAGAGGCCGCGGTCCAACAGGACCGCAGAGGGATCCTATGATAGATGCCACTGGGTGGGTTGCATGATGGTCATCCACATTAAAAATGGTGGGGAAGAGGCTGCGGTCGTGTCCCGGATTACCGAACCGGCCCACTCAAGTAGTATTGGAAGCAATAGGTGGGCTAGGACAACAACAGGTCTGGTTTAGAGGGTAGAACGGGTCAGGCCTAGTGGGAAAAGTTAGACATAGTGGGGGCGGGTCTGTGGGCCCTAGGTCGAGTCAATTTGGTCTGACCGTGTCGGACTGGACCCAGAACCCACAAAACCCTTTTCACTAAAAGGCACATAACTTTTAGAACTGTATGCCTATTTGATGATTCATTTGTGGTGTTAGGAACCTCACGATGAGGTGATCGTTTTGGGATACCCTAAATGAATTTTCTTAGTGTTCAGTGTATGAACACTTTGGCTCATGTAACAAGTTCTCATATAACTAGAATATTAAAAGAGGAATCCAGTGGCTAGCTATGACAGACACAGAGTGTGTCTTTTATGGAGTGTATATCCAATGCCCACATAGAGTGTGTCTCCAACAGAGTGTGTCATCTACAACCACAATGAGTGTGTCTCCTATTCCCACATAGAGTGTGTCTCTTATAGAGTGTCTCTTCATTGCCTACATAGATTGTGTCTCCCGCACCTACATGGATTGTGTCTTATATAGAGTATGTATCTTATGGAGTGTGACTTCTACAGTTATAAGGAGTGTTTCGCCTATGAAGACCCATAGCGTGTCTCCATGGATTTGAATGTGTTTTAAATTTCATCTTATATGTATGTCATATACATATACTGGTGTGAGACGACTTTAGTGAATCACTAGACTATACTTCTTAGATTCTGCACATCATGTACATCTTTAGTAGTTTTTTTAGTATATTGCATTGTGGTATACCATTGTGGTTTGGTGTCCATAATGAGTATGGTTTTACTCACCCATAAATGGGATTTTATCACATGTGTTGTGTCTTGTGAAGATGACCAACATATTTTTTGAGAGCCTTAGTGGTTCGGACACATGTGGTACTTAGAGGGAGACCCGACAGATGAGGTGAACTTCCACAACTTCTGACAGCTTCTGTACTTACCCTTTAGGTAGGGATTTATGTAAATGGATTCAAGGATATTGTACTTTTCATTTTTTGGGCTTGTATATTGGCCCACTTTTCTTTCAATCTATACCATTTACTCGGTGTGGATTTTCAAATTATTGTACATGCATTTCTGCTCAGTGTTTTTGGATTCAACACTTCTTCTTAGAGACAAGTGTGTGGGTATAGGTATTTTGTAAAAGGCATCCCACTTGTGGGATATGCCTACTCTATGATAGTCTCCAGCCCATGGACTATGGGAGGCAGGTTTGGGGCAGTCATAGCACGTGCACTAGGGTATGGTTCATGAATGAATAGTATTAGATCCTGGGATAGTTCTATCTTAATGAACAATAGTCCATGAGTATGTTTTGGGGAAAAAGGGTTAAGTGTTTCTAGTTTGGATTTATAGACCTGGGAGTCTAGTGTTTGTATGATAGATGATGTATCCATACACCAGGACCTTGAATTCTGTTTCTCAGCACAGTATATAAAAAAACTAGTTTCGTGCATCATATAGGAATTGAGTGTGTTCTCATGTCCTTCTTGAGTCAGAGTCAGCTCACCAAGTATACTCTATTGACCATAAAACATCTTTTTCTACTTCAGAATGCTTCTACAGGTGTACCTGACAATGTTAAAGGGTGTTACCATGAGGATGGTCTTCCAAGTTATTAGGCATCATTACAGGGACCATTTATAGAGATTTTATATTCTGTTGGCATACCAGTGATATTACAACCCAAAGAGCAGAGGTTCCTACCAGAGTTATCAGTAGAGGATGCATGTCTGCCCGGTGCATTTCACGAGTTTCAAAGATAGTGAACCCATAGGTTATATAGTGATATATATCCTCATGTATCTGAGTATTGGATTGATGCAGTTAGATGAGTTTTCAACCTATTGAGGATGCCTCTCGACTAGATGGAGGTCCTAAACATGAGCCTTCTTTAGGGATCAGTGGGGATATGGTGGAGCTTGAAAATCCAAAAAACATTAGAAGGAAACCCTCTATTGGAAAATTTTTTAGTGACAATTTAAGAAGGATTTATTTCTAACAATGTTTTGATTTGTGCGTATACATAAGCTACTACAACTACATAAGGGTAGTCAGACAGTAGCAGAGTACTCAGTGAGATTCAAAAATCATTCTCACTACTCAACAATCATGGTGATGGCCCCATTATTTTGGTCCCAGAACTTCGAGCATGGTATTCATTGGGAGATCAAGGCCTCTTTGATATCCCTTAGAATTCTAACACATTATGGGGTGCTGGAATGAGCTCTTCATAAAGAGTTAATTTTAGAGGAGTAGGAACTGGTGGTGTGGGTTACCACCAATCATCAGGAAGCTGAGTCATCAAAAGTAGGTATCTGACAACCGACACAGGGATCTAAGAGAACTAGATAGTCAAGGGGACAACCCAAGGATTCTGGATCAGTAGTACAAGGATTCTAGGGATGAATGGGTCAGCTGAAGGATAGGTTGTGCTACTCATGAGAGATTCAAGGACATATGGATAGATATTTTACCCCCGACCATACAATCGATCAATAGAGAGTCGAGGGACTATCAATGTAGTGGTGGATGTTGGAACAAGGTGGTCCACTAGGTGGCAGATGTGACATAGGAGGAGGATGAGTAGTAGTAGGTGGGCAGAGGTTTGAGGTACCACCACCACCACCCCTAGGTGGTCCACCTTAGCTTAGGGAGCTGGTGTATGTGGGTGATTCCAGATCCAGGTGATGAAGGATTATGACTCCAGTGCTCTAGATATGATTTGTTGTATGATCTATGTCTTACCCACCCTAGGTATAGTTATTATAGGCATATGATCCAGTGACTCCATCTTTGTGATGGACCTTGTTTAGAGCTCGAAGATTCCTATAGAGTCATCATATCAATCCTTGTGTTTAGAGACTTCTACAGGAGAGGATTCGACGATCACCCACTGGTGATGTTAGTGCGAGATTACTCTTGGAGGCGAGAGCTTTGGATGAGATTTTGTTGTAGCAACGTTGAGTACTTATGAATTTATTCTGGGTATGGACTGGTTATCCATATTCAATGCTCACATTAACTATTTGAGGCACAGAGCTCCATAATTTTTCATAGGTGTGACTAGGTTATCCTTTACTGGAAAAAATGAAATGTATGATGCACATGATGGACTTTCTAAGAGGAGATTAAAACTGATTACTCACTAGTTTTCCTGCCTCATGCTCAATTATATAGATGATGAGAGTCCTTGGTTTCCTATAGTGGTGGAGGAGTATGAGGATACATTTCCTAAGGATTTCCCCAAATTACCTCTCCTTAGAGAGGTATATTTCTACATTGATCTATACCTCAGGATTACACTGATATCTACACCTACATATCAGATGGATCTTGCAGGGCTTCGAGAGCTGAGGGTACAGTTGGAGGACATGTAGAGGAAGGGCTTAGTGAGTTCTAGTGTTTCACCATGGGAAGCCCCAATATTTTTTTCCAATAATGAATATGGGATCTGGAGTCTATATGTGGAATTATGGTGCCTAAATTAGGGGACTGTGAAGAACAAGTATCTACACCTGAGAACTAAATACCTCTTCAATCAGTTGAAGGGAGCGAGGTGGATCTCGAAGATATACCTTAGATCTGGCTATCATCAACTTCATGTATGGGATGATGATGTATAGAAGAAAAAAATTAGATGTTGGTATGGACAATATGATTACTTGGTGATGCCATTTGGTTTAACAAATTCCCCATTAGTGTTCATAGTACTCAGGAATAGGATCTTCTATCCTTACATAGACCGATTCGTTGTGGTCTGCATTGATGACATCCTAGTGTGCTCGGTGTTTGAGGAGGATCACATGATACACATAAGGATGGTATTGGAAATAATTCGAGAGCACCAACTATATGGAAATATCTTGAAGTGTCATTTCTGGATTTAGGAGGTCAAATTTCTAGGACACATCATTTCAAAGGCTGAAGTTGCAGTCGATCTGGAAAAGATAGAGGCAGTTTCTGCATGGGATCCACTAAGAAGAATAACCGAAGTGAGAAGTTTCTTGGGTTTGAATGGGTACTATCAGAGGTTTTCTCATGACTTTTTCTTGTTAGAAGCACCCTTGAAGGATTTGAAAAGGAATGGACATGTAACGCCCCGACCCCAGCTACCCAGAGTCCGTGCATTAGTTCGTAACATTGGCATGATCACAAGAAGATCAAATCTCGAAAGACCGATTGGTTTAGTAGCCTTGGAAACACTAGATATATTCATAAGTTTTACATTACATCATAAAATGAAAAACTACTACAACAACATAATGTTTCCACAGTCCACACTATAATCCCCTCATAAAATCCCTGCAGGTCATTCATAACTTACATTTTCACATCCTGGGAAAAAATAAAACATAGAAAAAGGGGTGAGCTCAAATGCCCAATAAGGACAACAATATAGCGGAACATTCAAAATAAGCATAAACATTTAAGTCAATGCATTACTAAAACAAAAGCCTTTTAAACTTGAACTTCAACATAGTATGGAAAAAGTAAAATGAAATAATGCCATTTACTTATTCAAATGGATATTCTACTAATCGAATAATCACATGCAAAAATCAATAACCACTTTCATAATGTTGGAATGCATAATGCCAGACTATCATAACCACATAGCCAAGGCCTCGTGCCAAGACTACAAATAAGATTTTGTCAAGGCCTTGTGCCAAGACACTAGTTTGTCTCATGAGACCTACCGATGCATCGAGGAGCTATAGCGGGCTCCACCCGTCACTTATTAAGTCCAATGCATTCCCATATGAAAAGGTTTAAACATAACATAAACATTCGTATTAAAACTAGCATACGAAATGTCAATAATTTCACCATAAACTATGAATGGTATAAAAATAGCACATCCACAGTCAAACATATCACAAAACCTTCAATACAATATAGAAGTTTTGTATCATAATAAATCAACTTCAAATAAGTGTAAAATCCATCAAAGGATGTTGACATAGATGAAATCAAAACTATTTGAGAGAAATATCTCCTTTTTTTGAAATCATTTAAAAGTCACACATTTATAAAGGAAGTAATTAAAAAGAGATTTTTGAATCAAAGTGTCCCATACCACTTTGAAACTTTTTAAAGGAATTAAAATTTTAGAAACATTCATGTCCATTTAAATAAATCCTTACAAACCATTTTGAAAACATGGACATTAATTAAAAATATTTAGAAAGATAAATCTTTAAAACATTTAAAATTATGATTTTGATAAAGAGTACCTTTCCGAAATTCTTAAAATATTTATTTTGAAATCATTTAAAAATAAAACATTTACTTTGAAAACGTCCTTGTAAGCTTGTAAGGGAAGCTTTGAAAATTTTATAACGGCGGTAAATAGCCGCACCAGCCGTATAAGTTAAAAAAACATTCTTACCTTAATTCTATCGAAAAGGTTAAAAAGCACCTTGTTTGGAAAACGACGGAAAGATTCCCTTATAAACCTCTTATAAAAAGTCAAACAAGGGTATAAATTACTTTAACCCATATTCTTTTAAATAATAAAAATGTTTTGAAATACATTTTGAAGAAACATGGATGTGGATGATAACGAGATCCCAGTAGATTATTACGTATAAACAACCTCGGATAATGAAGAGATTGTGAAATAACCATTACCTTGTACTTTTCCTTGGTTGGGGTAGGTTAAACTCCTGTATAATGGTGAAATAATTGTTATTAAATTATACAAGAATCATATATATTAATATGATATCATATATGATCTTTTAACATTGATTTGTTAATAATATCTTAGAATTATCGTCGTTTCGGGTGTTAACTTACTCATTTTCTTTTATATGTTTTGTTACATAAGTCATGTTTGTTGTATCTTATTAATATACATAATGATATCAAGTCCTTAAACATAATTTTTAAATCATCAAATGATAATTATACTTGAATGGATACGATGGAGAATGAATCTTATCGCGTTCGTGGAGACGGTAGTCCGTACGCACGCACGAACGCTACTACCATTTAATTTTTATTTTAAAAGAATAGAATCCAAATGATACATAGGTATATTACTATTCCAGTATAATATAATATTTTATATATGTTACTTAATTTCATTAACACCATCCTTTATACGTTCCATGTGTGGTATGAACGAGTCATATCATTTTAAGGGGGCGGTAGTCCGCACTTCCTCAAATGAAATTATCGTATGTATATACAACATGAAACGAATAATGGTATGAAATAAAATGGAATTACAGAAGCTTATATATAAAATATATATCATTAATATCATATTTAATTACATTGCCATCATAATGGCCACCATAAGAGGCGGTAAGATGTATTTGAACAATCATCGTTTCGTGAGGCGTTAATTTGCCATCCACATAAACATTATGTTCATCATCCATTAGATGGAGTTGTGTGTATGTGTAGTTTGAATACTTCTTATAACAACATCATAGTATATTGAGGATACTGGTGTTGTTACCAAAGAAGGGAAATAAAAAGAGTTTGGGGGTTGGAGATGCAAAATAAATGAAAATAATTTAAGAGAAATCGTTACCTTTAATTTAGGTAACTCACTTTGGTTGGAACCAAAGGACCTCTTGAAATGATTTCTGCCTAAGGGGAAGCTTCAAGGAGGAGGAGAGGGATGTGGGGAGATTATTTGGGCAGGGTTTGGACGAGCCAAGTGGCTTGAGAGGTGTGAGGAATGAGTAGAAGTGGTCTCCTTTTATAAGGGAGAGGAGGGGCTCTTTAGGAAAGTGTGAAAGTATTACTTTATAATATAATTATATTCGGTTTATAATGGTCCAAAAATCTTTGAGGTCGAAGATAAGATGACTAATATTCTAAATAACATCAACCAATAAGAATTGGATAGGTTTTAGATAATATTTTAATCATTATAATCTTATTTATTTAAATGATTTATTAATGAGGTAAACATTTCATCATTATTGTGTCATTAATAATTTAACATATTTGATGTCTAAAAATTATAAATAAAATATAATTATGTATGAAATCTTTTTATCGTTCTAATGAATATTTATAATCGAAAATCCAACATGTATAACCCTATGTAAAAATTGTTCTTCTAAAAGATGTAAGCTTATGCCATTTTTATTTTTATTTTAACTTTATTAATATAAAGTGCCCCTACCACATAGAAGTGGCTCCAAGGGGTCCCCAAATTGACCCAAGGATGCCCATGGTCGGGTATGTGTCCACCAATAAGGTTAGGACACGTTTTAGGGTAATTTTGTATTATTATAATATTATTTGTTAACCCTTATTTACCGGATTTACCCTTTAACCATGGTAAATAAAATATTTACCGCAATAATTATTCAAAATGTCTAAAAATAAAAGTTACCTATTTACACAATTTGAACATCCTGATTCAAAATATGGAATCCATTTTCCTAAATTCAAAACACAGAAGTGGCAGAAATTAATTTAAAATTAATTCCCGCTGTCAAAACAAAAAGCGTGTTTTTAAGAGATAATAACTATCAAAAGATTGACACTTCTTTATGTTCGGTTTAATTGTATAATTATGTCCGATGACCAAAATTATATTAAATTGTAAAAATATATTCTTAATATACTTTAAAACCACTCAAATTCATAATTTATCACTATTAATTATTTTGATTAAAAAAGTTGTTTTTAATTAAAATTTAGTAATTTTCACTATTCATCAAAATATGAAAGTTATCCGAAAAGTACCAAAATTTCACCTTAGGCTAAATTCGATATTCCGAATCCAAAAATGAAGTCAATTTTAAAATATAAAATATATATAACTTCAAAAAGTAGGTATTACTATTCATAACAGCTAGTTTGATTGGTTACGGTGTGTTAGAACTCGAAGTTGCGTACAACACACGCTACTGTTTTATTCAAAGGAAAGCGTACCGTGGAAGCTTGGGATGTTTCATTTTAAATTTTTTGATGTCTCCATTTAGTCAAAAAGTTTAAAATATTGTATTTAAAAAGGTTTCACTATCAAAAGTTGATAAAAGTGCAATACTGAAAATGAATCTGTTCTTGCATTATGACTAAGAAACTCATAATATGGATTCTAAAATTATAAGGATTATATAAAGTTTAAAATTTAGTTAATACTATTCATGACCTATTTTAATGGCTTTTTTTTGGTAAGTCATGGTGCAATTGAACTCAGTGTTGCGTGTAGTGCAAGTTATTGAATTATTTTGAAGAAATAACACACTATGAAATCTTGGGGTGTTACATTCTCCCCTCCTTCAATAAATTGCGTCCTCGCAATTTGGAATTGTTCTTCAAAAATAAAAGGTTGAAAGTAGAAAATATATTTGTGGGAAAACCCACATCGGAAATTGGGTTACTAAAATTTAGTCTTAATATGAGGAAAAGAGAAATCAAAGGGTCACCACCAAATTATGATCTCGATTAGGAGAACATTGGTGGAAATTAGAGACATATAATCGGAGGAAAAACGTAAATATTTATAGGTAGTGATTGAGGTCATCAATCAAAAAAAAGTATAAAATTGAGGTCCTTAAACTCATCAATCTATGATGATTTGAAATACCATCGGTTCAACAAAACATAGGGTATTAGGATAACACATTTTTGACGTTTCAAAATATCTTAGTTGAAATCCCACATCGAAAAATGAATTAATGAGGCCTCTATTTAAAATAAAGAGTGGAAAGTATGAAGATTACCGAAAATAACACATACTAGGGTTCCATGTAGGAAAATATGGATATGGAGGAGAAATCTAACCATCAATTATCTGATGGAGAGTGGTAGAGAACATGGCTATGAAAAGGCCAACAATCCCAAAGCCATAAATTAGTGATGATTTAAGGTACCATCTAGGGAAACATTTTTGTTATAAGTTCCTTTTATTAATGTTGAGGAATTTATTTATGAGATTGGCTAAGATTATAAGGAGATATACTTACTTTATAATTAGAGTTTTGTCCATTAATAAATTTCTACCATAAACTCATCTTTCACTCGTAAAAAAAAATTATATTTATACTATTCGTACAGGGATCCAAAATAAACGAATTTATAATTCATCTACCAGATCTTTTAAAAAAACTACATTATTTAATCCAGGACATCTCTTGGTCCAGTGGTAGGTGATATACCCTTGTCGCCCTTCGGTTGCGGGTTCAAGTCTCGCAGCCTTGCCGGATGCGACGGGTTGCCGCCCGATCTCCGGGTTGTCCTTTTATGGAAATCCAAAATAATCCAAACTAGAACTATCCAAAATACTTCTGTCCAAACTCACAGTCTAACATTTATAAAGAAGGTAAACATAATATAGATCCTTTTTACCCCGTAATATCATATGAATACCTTCATCATGTATTACCATATTCCTTATTGATTACATTCATGCTCCCTTATTCCATATAGAATGATGGATATACTTCATCAATCCAAAAATGTTTTAAACCCCAACAATGATGGAATATACAAATCATTAATCAGTTCCAAGGTAGTCAAGAATATCCAATATAATTTATCCAAAACAATCACATATTATTCCAAAATCACTACCTCAGTATCAGAACTATATTATGATTTATCATTCTCTCAACCATATATTTTCCAAAAATTTATCCTTCTATTGAGTCACTTTTCTTTGTTCCACACAATCTCAAGTCCTTAATGAAATAGTACTGCAGTACAATCCTTATATACTCCATAATTATTATAACAAGTACATTGTTGATACAACACTCAATTGACATAATCAACATAAGAACTCTAATCAATCCTCTTCATCTGTGGTAGTATCATAACATGATTATTATCCAATAACATCATTTGCGACATAGTATGATGACTGGGACATAGGTTCGCGTAGTGTCCAAACTCCTTGCAAATGAAGCATTGTACATTTGAAACCATTTTCTTACCCTTGCAGTCACGTACTTTGGGCCCTTTTCCTCCACACTTATAACAAACTCCCATTCCTTTCAGGAAAGTTCCAGGGTGTTTCTTTCCACAGTTACCACATATGGGAAAATTCTTCTTTTCCCTCTTCCCTTTATCCATCTTTCTCTCTTCTATCCTTTTCTTCTCTTGCTTCCCTTCAAAGCCATAGGACTCAGTAAACTCTTTACTTATCTTATCAACACATGATATTATTTCTTCATATGATGATAATACATGGGATACTATTTCTCTTATAAATTCTATCTTAAGACCATGAAATATATGATCCTTCCTTCTCTTTGGATCATGTGCATTTCTGGAGTTCTCATTCCTTCTACTGGGCACCATTTCTAAACAATGGCATAAACTAGATCAGTTTATGAATCAAAATACATAATCCCATACTTATAAAACACTTAACATAAATTGAAATATTTATGGATATAATCCATAATCATAAAAATGTTTTTCTTTGAGGAAGTATATACTCATAAACCCTTCATAATGATTTGTAAAGAAAGTGAGAGTTATCCTAAGCATATCCCCCGGGAGTGTCGTAACCAAGAGTGCAGCAAGGCCCGTTGTCGTGCACCAGTTCCCGTTCGAGTCTAGCTCAAAGCGGTGTTTTCGGGTTTTACCCCTAGGTACATCTGTGCCAGAGCCGCCTCTACCCGATCGTATCCAGACAGGGATGTATTGCTCGGAAAACTCACAAAATCTCTACAATATCAAAATTCTAGGAAGTTCTTCTATACTAATCCTCAACGTTCATCTTAGGTCTACGTGTTCTAATCAGAGTTTATCTAAATCCAGCTTCCAAGGATTGTACTAAACTTCCTCTGATACCAACTGTAACGCCCCGACCCCAGCTACCCAGAGTCGGTGCATTAGTTCGTAACATTTGCATGATCACAAGAAGATCAAATCTCGAAAGACCGATTGGTTTAGTAGCCTTGGAAACACTAGATATATTCATAAGTTTTACATTACATCATAAAATGAAAAACTACTACAACAACATAATGTTTCCACAGTCCATACTATAATCCTCTCATAAAATCCTTGCAGGTCATTCATAACTTACATCTTCACATCCTGGGAAAAAATAAAACATAGAAAAAGGGGTGAGCTCAAATGCCCAGTAAGGATAACAATATAGCGGAACATTCAAAATAAGCATAAACATTTAAGTCAATGCATTACTAAAACAAAAGCCTTTTAAACTTGAACTTCAACATAGTATGACAAAAGTAAAATGAAATAATGCCATTTACTTATTCACATGGATATTCTACTAATCGAATAATCACATGCAAAAATCAATAACCACTTTCATAATGTTGGAATGCATAATGCCAGACTATCATAACCACATAGCCAAGGCCTCGTGCCAAGACTACAAATAAGATTTTGTCAAGGCCTTGTGCCAAGACACTAGTTTGTCTCATGAGACCTACCGATGCATCGAGGAGCTATAGCGGGCTCCACCCGTCACTTATTAAGTCCAATGCATTCCCATATGAAAAGGTTTAAACATAACATAAACATTCGTATTAAAACTAGCATACGAAATGTCAATAATTTCACCATAAACTATGAATGGTATAAAAATAGCACATCCACAGTCAAACATATCACAAAACCTTCAATACAATATAGAAGTTTTGTATCATAATAAATCAACTTCAAATAAGTGTAAAATCCATCAAAGTATGTTGACATAGATGAAATCAAAACTATTTGAGAGAAATATCTCCTTTTTTTGAAATCATTTAAAAGTCACACATTTATAAAGGAAGTAATTAAATAGAGATTTTTGAATCAAAGTGTCCCATACCACTTTGAAACTTTTTAAAGGAATTAAAATTTTAGAAACATTCATGTCCATTTAAATAAATCCTTACAAACCATTTTGAAAACATGGACATTAATTAAAAATATTTAGAAAGATAAATCTTTAAAACATTTAAAATTATGATTTTGATAAAGAGTACCTTTCCGAAATTCTTAAAATATTTATTTTGAAATCATTTAAAAATAAAACATTTACTTTGAAAACGTCCTTGTAAGCTTGTAAGGGAAGCTTTGAAAATTTTATAACGGCGGTAAATAGCCGCACCCGCCGTATAAGTTAAAAAAACATTCTTACCTTAATTCTATCGAAAAGGTTAAAAAGCACCTTGTTTGGAAAACGACGGAAAGATTCCCTTATAAACCTCTTATAAAAAGTCAAACAAGGGTATAAATGACTTTAACCCATATTCTTTTAAATAATAAAAATGTTTTGAAATACATTTTGAAGAAACGTGGATGTGGATGATAACGAGATCCCAGTAGATTATTACGTATAAACAACCTCGGATAATGAAGAGATTGTGAAATAACACTTACCTTGTACTTTTCCTTGGTTGGGGTAGGTTAACCTCCTGTATAATGGTGAAATAATTGTTATTAAATTATACAAGAATCATATATATTAATATGATATCATATATGATCTTTTAACATTGATTTGTTAATAATATCTTAGAATTATCGTCGTTTCGGGTGTTAACTTACTCAATTTCTTTTATATGTTTTGTTACATAAGTCATGTTTGTTGTATCTTATTCATATCCAGAATGATATCAAGTCCTTAAATATAATGTTTAAATCATCAAATGATAATTATACTTGAATGGATACGATGGAGAATGAATCTTATCGCGTTCGTGGAGACGGTAGTCCGTACGTACGCATGAACGCTACTTCCATTTAATTTTTATTTTAAAAGAATAGAATCCAAATGATACATAGGTATATTACTATTCCAGTATAATATAATATTTTATATATGTTACTTAAGTTCATTAACACCATCCTTTATACGTTCCATGTGTGGAATGAACGGGTCATATCATTTTAAGGGGGCGGTAGTCCGCACTTCCTCAAATGAAATTATGGTATGTATATACAACATGAAACGAATAATGGTATGAAATAAAATGGAATTACAGAAGCTTATATATAAAATATATATCATTAATATCATATTTAATTACAGTGCCATCATAATGGCCACCATGAGAGGCGGTAAGATGTATTTGAACAATCATCGTTTCGTGAGGCGTTAATTTGCCATCCACATAAACATTCTGTTCATCATCAATTAGATGGAGTTGTGTGTATGTGTAGTTTGAATACTTCTTATAACAACATCATAGTATATTGATGATACTGGTGTTGTTACCAAAGAAGGGAAATAAAAAGAGTTTGGGGGTTGGAGAAGCAAAATAAATGAAAATAATTTAAGAGAAATCGTTACCTTTAATTTAGGTAACTCACTTTGGTTGGAACCAAAGGACCTCTTGAAATGATTTCTGCCTAAGGGGAAGCTTCAAGGAGGAGGAGAGGGATGTGGGGAGCTTATTTGGGCAGGGTTTGGACGAGCCAAGTGGCTTGAGAGGTGTTATGAATGAGTAGAAGTGGTCTCCTTTTATAAGGGAGAGGAGGGGCTCTTTAGGAAAATGTGAAAGTATTACTTAATAATATAATTATATTCGGTTTATAATGGTCCAAAAATCATTGAGGTCTAAGATAAGATGACTAATATTCTAAATAACATCAACCAATAAGAATTGGATAGGTTTTAGATAATATTTTAATCATTATAATCTTATTTATTTAAATGATTTATTAATGCGGTAAACATTGCATCATTATTGTGTCATTAATAATTTAACATATTTGATGTCTAAAAATTATAAATAAAATATAATTATGTAGGAAATCTTTTTATCTTTGTAATGAATATTTATAATCGAAAATCTAACATGTATAACCCTATGTAAAAATTGTTCTTCTAAAAGATGTAAGCTTATGCCATTTTTATTTTTATTTTAACTTTATTAATATAAAGTGTCCCTACCACATACAAGTGGCTCCAAGGGGTCCCCAAATTGACCCAAGGATGCCCATGGTCGGGTATGTGTCCACCAATAAGGTTAGGACACGTTTTAGGGTAATTTTGTATTATTATAATATTATTTTTTAACCCTTATTTACCGGATTTACCCTTTAACCATGGTAAATAAAATATTTACCGCAATAATTATTCAAAATGTCTAAAAATAAAAGTTACCTATTTACACAATTTGAACATCCTGATTCAAAATATGGAATCCATTTTCCTAAATTCAAAACACAGAAGTGGT
This sequence comes from Viscum album, assembly GCA_963277665.1. Classification (NCBI taxonomy): domain Eukaryota; kingdom Viridiplantae; phylum Streptophyta; class Magnoliopsida; order Santalales; family Viscaceae; genus Viscum; species Viscum album. The sequence continues at coordinate 506,862,677 of OY728142.1, read as the reverse complement.
AGAAATTAATTTAAAATTAATTCCCGCTGTCAAAACAAAAAGCGTGTTTTTAAGAGATAATAACTATCAAAAGATTGACACTTGTTTATGTTCGGTTTAATTGTATAATTATGTCCAATGACCAACATTATATTAAATTGTAAAAATATATTCTAAATATACTTTAAAACCACTCAAATTCATAATTTATCACTATTAATTATTTTGATTAAAAAATTTGTTTTTAATTAAAATTTAGTAATTTTCACTATTCATCAAAATATGAAAGTTATCCGAAAAGTACCAAAATTTCACCTTAGGCTAAATTCGATATTCCGAATCCAAAAATGAAGTCCATTTTAAAATATAAAATATATATAACTTCAAAAAGTAGGTATTACTATTCATAACAGCTAGTTTGATTGGTTACGGTGTGTTAGAACTCGAAGTTGCGTACAACACACACTACTGTTTTATTCAAAGGAAAGAGTACCGTGGAAGCTTGGGATGTTTCATTTTAAATTTTTTGATGTCTCCATTTAGTCAAAAAGTTTAAAATATTGTATTTAAAAAGGTTTCACTATCAAAAGTTGATAAAAGTGCAATACTGAAAATGAATCTGTTCTTGCATTATGACTAAGAAACTCATAATATGGATTCTAAAATTATAAGGATTATATAAAGTTTAAAATTTAGTTAATACTATTCATGACCTCTTTTAATGGCTTTTTTTTGGTAAGTCATGGTGCAATTGAACTCAGTGTTGCGTGTAGTGCAAGTTATTGAATTATTTTGAAGAAATAACACACTATGAAATCTTGGGGTGTTACAGGACATCCCTTTGCATGGATAGAGAAGTTACAACAATGCATTTAAGGGTTGAGGCATAGGTTCACAAGCGCTCCCATCATGAGACTGTCAGAGGAGGGTGTCAGGTATATATTTTAATGTGATGCATTAGGGATTGGGATGGGTTGTTTCATGATGCAGGGGAATGTAGTGATTGCACACAGCTCGTGACAGATGATGAGGCGTGACCAGAACTACACGACCCATGACGTTGAGTTATAACTAGTGGTATTCACATTGAATATGTGGTGACATTAATTTATAGGGGAGTGGTTTTTGTCTACTATGATCATAAAATCCTCAAGTGTATATTCTCATAGAAGGATATAAACATGAGGCAGATGCAATTTATATAGTTCCCCTAAGATTATGAATTCGAGATCATCAATACTCTAGAGAAGGGGAATGTGGTGGCAGACACACTCAATAGGAGATCCACCAAATAGTTATTAATTGAGGCATATGAGTAGTTTTCCACACTACAGATATCCCTTGTGGATGATTACAGAGCATCTTATCTTCAGTATATGGTTTTCACCCCTCCACTCTTATAGTTAGTCAGGGAGGCACATATTAGGGATATCGATTGGGAGGCTCAACGTGCTTAGTTTTTCATAGGAAAATCCCCTTATGAACATTCTATAGGTGGGGAGAAATCATTATTTTCAGAGAGCATAACATTGTACCAGTGGTATTGTGGGAGGAGGTCCTGAGGGAGTTCCACACATCCCCTTTGGTGGTACATATAGGTGTGGAAAATATTTATCAGGACCTTTGATGTTAGTTCTGGTGGTTGAGGATGAAAACGGCAGTGGTAGAGTTTGTTTCTCGGTGCCTCACCAATCAACATGTGAAGGTAGAGAACCATGTTACAGTAGTATTGACTCAGCCACTCGAGTTTCTAGAGTGGAAGTGGGATGGAATATTAATGTACTTCATTATTGGTTTACCACACACATCTAGGGGAAAAAATACCATTTGGGTGATCGTTGAGTGAATCATCAATTCAGCCCACCTCCTACCTATTCAGTAGTAGAGTTTTGGAGAGATCATGGGATGCCTCTATGGGTATGTGATAGTTCGACTCCACGGAGTTCCATCGACGATCATCTTAGATCATGATACATGCTTTACATCATAGTTGTAGAACATATTTCATGTGGCATTTGGGAGTCAGATACACTTTAGAATAGCTTTACACCTATAGATAAATGACTAGATGGATATGACTATCTTAGTTTAAGAGTACATAATATGTTCTTTCAAGATAGACTATGTCTCCAGTTGGGTGGATCACCATCCTATATTGGAGTTTCTATACAACAACATCTACCTCTCCACCATTGGTATGGAACAGTTTGGGGCCATGTATGAGAGACCATTCAGGTCACCACTATATTGGATGGATTATAGGGAGTCAGCACTCATGAGCCTAGAGTTGGTGATAACTACCACTGAGAAGGTGCAGATCATCTAAAGGCAGATGCTGTCTGCATAGAGCAGACTGAAATCATATGTGTATTGGAGATATAGGACCTTTGAGTTTTAGGTTGGAGACCATGTTTTCCTTCATGTCTCACATTGATGAGGATTGTAGATATATCCCTTGGGAGGAAAGTAATCTATAAGGTACATAGACCATTTTAAGATTCTGAGTAGACTCGGTGAAGTGGTGTACCACTTGTCTCTACCTCCATATTTAGAGCGGGTACATGATTTCTTCTATGTATCACAGTTGAGGAGATACGTGAAAAACCCATCACACATCATTGACTAGGGAGAGAAAGATATTTATGACAAGGATACTTTCATGAAGTACCTGGTGGGGATTGATTATCTACATGAGAGGATATTTAATGGATTTTTGATTATTATGGTGCGTATTCGGTGGTAGCACAAAAATCACTAGGAGAGCACATGGGAGAAGGAGGTATAGATTCATTCTTCGTATCCCCATTTGTTTTTTTAAACATTGTTTGGGACATCAAGGAAATAAATCCCTTAGGTGGGTAGAATTTAATGTCCCATAATTTCCATGTAAATTGTTTGAAAATTTTATAGTATTATTTTTTGACATGTAAATGTGACAGCACGAAATTATGAGGCTCAGTGTGCCTGGAATAAATGTATGAACTATTTTTATGTTTATAAAAAAGTAGGCATGTACGATTTTAGTAACATTTAAATAGGTAATCGAAAAAATATATGAGAGAGTCGTTGAGTTTAGAACAATGTGTTTACCTTAGGCACAACCTAACTTTGACCAGCGCGGGTCGATCATGGAAAATTGTTTTAGGCCTTTTTAAAGATGAAAATAAAATAAAGTTTATTTTTTTTCTTTTAATGTTTCACTATAATATAATGAAGAGGAATATCATTTTGTTTCGTAATTGAATAGAATGAAAATTATGCAACACAGTGACATATCAATGTGTTTTCCATTCTTATTAATTAATATTGGAATATAGGGTTAAGGATTAACCAAGGAATTCCCTGAATCCTCTATTGAAAATAAATTGGTTGAACCATCCTCTTGGAAGATTAAGAATGACAAAGAAAAACAGATATCTAATTATAAAAAGACCTCTTATTCTAACGATCTAGCCAATGCAAATGGCACAACGATGGATCTTCTACAACGAGTGATCCAAACCCCAGTAGGGGTTATCTTTTGAATTATCTCCAAGTATTTGTTTTCAACAATGAACGTGGACCAAACCAATAACATGTTGATCTATGGTTCGATTGTTCTTATAGGATGGTTATACTGTTATTTTTAAAGGCATTAAACCGTAGAAATTATCTGTGTTGTTTGGTCCCCATTTTCTAATGGAACTGACGAATTCAAAAATAAAAAAGGATGAAGCTCATTCTTTGGGTGTTATTCATGTTTTCTACTAAACTATTATTGCATTCTTTTCCAACAGACCCATATTCTCATGTCAGGATTTTCTGGGAGGTTTCGAACATTTTCAAATCCCCAAAGCAATGACAAGATGATCTGGAGCCCACTTTATAGAAGATGATGGCCTGAAGATTGTAAGGGTATCATTATTTTGAAAAATGGGGCACGAGAGGAGATGAGGCAGTCCACAGAGTAGATCCCACCGATGGTGGCACAAAGTGGTGTGTGATGGCAGAGATCGATGGTAAGGAAACGATGATGGGAATAGTCTAGCCAAAACACACTATTGGAAGTGGCCTATGGCGCATGACTACTGGTAGTGACCTGGGCTGCCGACATGGAGGCCACGACCGAGATGCGGTGGAAGGCCGCATCACATGGCTAGAAGCTGCGTCCCACCAGGACTGTGATAAGGCCCCATGGAAATTGCTATGGGTAGGGTCAAACATTTTATAGAAATGTTGACCAGGCAGGGACGTGGTGATAGCCACGTCCGAGTGTTCTGAACCAGCCCTCTCAAGTGGGTTGGGCTATAGCTTACAGGCTAGGCTGGAAGTAGGATGGGAAGCAGCGGGCCGAGCTAGTATAATGATCCAGACCAAGCCAGGGTGGGCTATGCCCAGTGGATTGGGTTGACCTGGTGGGTCAGGTTGGGTCAGTCCGGTTGGGGCAGGTCTGTCTAACATGTTCAGACCATACCCAACCAACCCCTTTTTATTAAAATAACTATAACATTCAAACCATAAGTACGTTTGATGAGTCTTTTACAGTTTTGGGACCCCTAAGAGAATTAGTTACTTTTGGGATAATATAAACGTGTTTTTGTAGAGGTTTGAATATGAAATTGTTTCCTCAACGAGTTGGTGCTCTAGGAATTAGCGTGTTAAGAGCTGAATCTAGTAGGTGGATGTGACCTACACAGAGAAATTCTCATATGGAGTGTATATCCTACACCTACACAGAGTGTGTCTCATATTAAGTGTGTCTCATGTGTCCACACAGATAGTGTCTCTTATGGAGTGTACCTCCTACACCTATACAGAGTGTGTCTCTTACGGATTATGTCTTCTATTCATACATGGAGTGTGTCTCCTGAACCTATGTGGAGTGTGTATCCTACAAAAAGATGGAGTGTATCTCCTTGGATTTGAACATTCCACGACTCTCTTTCTATATTTATGTCATATACATATACTATAGTGATTTTAATCTAGTAACTCTCTTGACTGTACTTATTTTAGCCTACACTTCATGTATCTCTTTGGTATTATACTTTGTGTATTTATTTGTGGTATACCTTTATGGTTTGAGTCCCCAGTTATGTAATGTTTCACTCACTCCCAAATGGGTTACACCCTCATGTGTAGTGTATTGTGCAGATGACCAAGAACTTTTACTATAGCCTTAGAGGGCTGAACACAAGTGGTGCTTGGAGGGAGGCCCAACAGATGAGGTGCACTTTAGTGACTTTAGAATTCATCTATACCTACCCATCAGGTATTGTTTTCAGTTGATGAATTCCAGGAGAATGTACTTTTTTATAGGGATTGTATACTGTCCCCCTTATTTTCAGTTTGTACTACCTTCTATGTATGGGTTTTCTTAGTAGGGTATGCACTTGTCTGCATAGAGTTTTTAGTATCATCCATTCTTCTTAGAGAAAGGTGCATGTGTATAGGTACTTGGGAAAATTCCTCCAACTTGTGGGATACTCCTACTCAATACTATTTGCTAGCCCCTGGCCTTTGGGAGGCGAGCATGGAGTAGTAACGGCGTGGACCTTGAGGGATGAGTCTTGATAATGAAAAACAACTGTATGTTATACTCAAGTTTATTTAGTGGGTATCATGTAGGGGTTTAGTTATTTTTCAGAATTAGGATATGAAATATAAGTGAAATAAATTAAAAGAAACAAAGGCTGGATAGAAATTATCTTATTTTGTAATGAAAATGATATAAATTAACACAACATATGATTGATATTTCACGTTCACATGATTTTTTACTTTGATATTTTAAGATATTATAGTTTATTGCACACATTGATACATTTGGTTTTAATAAATGATGAAAACATAATCAAATGTAGTTAGGTATTATAATTATAAGCTCATTAAATTCAGATGACTTATTTTATTATTGTTATTTCAATTCATTCATATCTAGTATGTTATAAAAGATTATGGACTCATCACCTCAAATAATGGAGGCTAATATAATCAAATGATTAGAGATAAACTCAGCATTGAAGACAAGTAAATTATATAATAAAATGTCGATGTATTTCATGAAGTGTTTCTTTTTCTTCTCCTAGAATATGAGGCTAAGTTTCCAACTAAACTCATACCCATTTCAGTACCCATATTGAATAATAGTAATAGGATAACCACATTGAATTAGAATAACTAAAGACACAATGTATAGAGAATTTAGAAAAGGGTTATATTTACCAATGTGCTTATACATGGATCTTACAAATAATATTATATAAAAATAAGGATCGATAAATTCATATTTGTATTTATTATCACTAGATTAAAAAGGTCACTGAAACATCCCTCCACACACCCACTATCTTGGAAATTGGTGGAGGTGCTACTAACCGTATGTAAAATTCCCCAGACATCAAAGGCTAGCCATAAATTCCAAGGGTTACACATAAATTTACATGGTTTAATAATTTACCCTACATATGCACACACATAAAAATGAAAATCATGATCAACAACAAGTACCCCTACCATGTATTGATAATTTATTATAACAACTTATAAGGTATTAACACTTCTCAAAGAAGGATCTCTAATATGGATATCATTAAATAAGGGTAAATAGGGAATATATACCCAATAGAACCTTCCATACAAGATATAGTATATAGATTCATACTCTTAATACAAATATATCACATATTAATATAATAATATTCATTATATTACATAACAATCCATGCCAGAATCATATTGGTCTAGTTCATTTGGAAACCTGGATATGCAAATGACTTATTCAAAAGATATCTACATGTCTCAATAATTTATTTATAAATATCATCCTTATTTGAAAGATCATACTTAATACATTTATTCATAACCAAGGGAAAGGAAACATAAGAAATAGTGAGCTCATATGCATAGAAATGTTAACAACATGAGATATTAATGAGCACTTAAACATAATATGAGTGCAAGGGTTTGAAAACCTGATCATGACATTTGAAAACCATACCCTATATATAATAGATCATAATATTGGGTAATGTAATATATATTTTAATTTCACAAGACTAGAATCATAAAAGAATAAAAAAAGATTCATGAGAGAAAACTATTAGCCTAAGACTTAGATATGTGGCATATACATAAGCACAACAATCATTTCTTTAATATCCAAGGGTAATTTTCAAGACTATTATAGTGGATTGGGTTCACTCCCCAATCCATAATAGTAGTATTTGTTCACTACCAAGACCAAAATAGTGGATATAATCCCTTTCTAAACTGGGTTCACTCTCCATTCCATCCTTATTTATCTCATGAGAAATCCATATTTACACAATGCATCGGAGGGATATATAATTCCAAGACAGCCAATAACATAATGAAAATCACACATATGTATTCTAAAAGATCAAAAAGTATTCATAATATCAGAAACCATGAAAATAAATTCATTTCCTAAAAATTTCATTTGGACATAACCCGTGGAAATTAAATGGGATTCATAATCATTTCTAGAATTCTTCATCACATATCCCATGGAAAAGAAATGAGTTTCTTAAACATATTATCATAATAATAATCCAGAGAAATAACAAGGATGATATCATTGAATCATATACTCATTTAGGATTAGGAAACATCAATGGAGGTCATCTTTTTTGGAAAATTATTTTAATACACAACTTAGAACATATCTTGAAGAAAATATCCTTTCCTCTTGGAAATAAGTTATTTAAAATATACAAAAATACAAAAATATTAAAGAATAAATTTTATTTGAAAATAACCATTTAATACTATAATGAAAAATTCAAATAATTTATTTCTCATGATGGCATAAAATTTTATTCATGATGTGTGTGGTGAAATAATGATTCCATTCACATTTTTTGTAAAAAGTAAAAATTAACTCATTTAGGAAATGAAAAGGCAATCCCTTATAAATTCAATTAAAAAAAATAAAAAATGTATAAAAATTAATTTAAAAAATAATATTGTATTATTAAAAACATTCTTGGAAATATTTTTAGAAAAAATGGATCTGGAAGAAAAAGGATTTTTGACAGAAGATAGAAATAAAGTCTAATTTTCATAAAAACATATTTTGGATTATTTAGTAAATAAAGAGAGAAAAAAAATAAAAAAAATAATTTCTAGAAATAACTATAGTATAAGAAAATTAACGAGACTCTTTAGAGGAATATCCTTAAATTTCATCATCATAAGTATAATCGTAAATAATCTTAATAAATAATGATATTGTAACAAAAAACCCTTACCACATTTTCATTTTTTTGAATCATAAGCCCCATGAAGGAAATAAAATTATATGAATATGTAAATCCCAATAGTCTTAGTAATAATAATAATAATAAAATAAAATCATACTTAGGGTGTACACCATATAAGATAACCAAGTAGTGAACATGTCATGTGTCTCACAAAAATAAAAGTGAGATAAAAATCCCTTACCTATGGTCAGACTTCTATAGTATGTGTTAAAAAATAATATATAATAAATATATATTTATTATAAATCTATTCCAAAACCATTATAATATATATCATACAATATTTTTATTTACATATAATCTTTTACCACTTATTTATTAAAACTTCTTTATTAAATTCACTTTTCTAGGTGATAACTGCTTCATTTTTAATATATATTTTTTGTTTGGATGTTTTGGTCATTGTACCTTAATTATGGTCAAATTATATAAAAAATGTTAATAATGATATAAATATCATATAAATTAATTAATTATATATATATATATTCTTATTCATCTATTAATTTTAGATATAGAAAAACGAATTACATCGTTCATAGAGACAGTAGACCATACTTACTCATGAATGTTGTTTCCATTTTTTTGATAGATGGAATGAAATAAATGTATATAATAATTAAATTTTAAAGTATATTTTTTATATCATATATATCATATATATTCATTAGATCTATCCTTTTTACAATCCAATTCAAAATAAAAAGAAAAATATATCATATCATTTCGTGGAGGTGGTAGTCCACACATATGCATAAACGACATTATAAATATTTAAAAGATCGGAAGGTAAGAAAGTAAATTTAATTTTATAACTTTATAAGTATAATTATGTAAAAAATAAAATTTATATAATTTAAATACATCATTATATCCATTTGTGAGAGGCAGTGATAGAAAATGAATTACATTAGTTTTTTAGGCGGCAGACCATCGTAAACACATTTGAAGGTTTTGATTATCATTTAATGGAAGTGGATATTGATATATGTTGTTAAATTAAAATAATAAAATATTATTATATTAATTATAGAAAATTTATTATTTAATAACGTTATAAAATGATTTATAGGAGGTGGAAGAAGAAATAAAATGAAAAATCTTCATTAAGAACAACACATATTCTTCAGAAAAACTATTTAGGATTATAACTAATGCATTACTAAGATGGTTTTCTGATAAAAAAATAGATTATTGGTTATAGTGAGGTATTAAATTAATGGTTTTTAGGAGTTATTTACTTAACAAAAATTATATTTAACTTTTTATAGGATGGTATAATAAGTGTCATTATATAAGTGGGGTTGGCGTCCCACTTGATTTTTTTAAAAAATTACAATATGATAAAGTCATTATCAAGAATAATTATTCCAAATGTTTATAAATTATAAAGAGTGACAAAATAAGGTTTATATATTTCCATAAAATATAATTTTTACATGATCCCTTATCCTTTGGTTTAACCTCCTGGTAAACTCGTTTTAACCTTAACTATGGTAACTAAGTTTTAGTGTTTTTACAATTCATTTTAACAAGAAAATTATTTGAAATTATTTTGTAATATTAATTATTCTGAATAAAAATATATAAAACATTTTAAAATTTTAAATTCACATAATTGGTATAACATAATTTAAATTTAAACCAGCAAGGGTGACGAGAAATGGGTTTTCAAAGAAAAAACTTCCTTATGTATAAAACATATTTATATAAAAAATAAACATAAAATTAATTTAAAAGACCCATATTAGATTATTAATAATATAATATAACTAATTTAACATTTCAAACCATTTTTAAAAAAAAAATTAATTTTTTTAAATTATTAAAACGAAAATTAATATTTAATAAAAATCATCACTTTTCACTATTCATTAGAAAATTAGTTTTTTTCTGAAAATTATCTAAAATTAAATCTAAGATAACTTTGAAATAATTATTTTTAAAATTAATTTAAATTTTCAAATAAATTTTATAAAAGTATAAAAATAAATTTTAAAATTATTAAACAAAACATGATAAATTACGTTTTAGAAAAATATAATTTTAATCATAAAAATGAATTTCTTTTATCCTATGCCCAGAAAAAAATATTAAATGAATGCTAAAACGTTTTTTTGGATTTATATTATATAAATTTAATTAATATTATTTAAAAGTAGTTATAAATTTAATTTATTAAGATAAAAACACATTTTCTGTGTAAAATTAGTTTTTCATACAAATATTTCATTTAATTTCCAATGATTTTTTTTCATGTATAATAAATTGATAAAAATGATTTTCTTTTATACATGTATAAAATAAATATTTTTTATAATTTATTTATCCTTATTAATTACTTATAATCTAATGGATAGACAGTTAATTTCACATTAATTAATATTATTTTAATTATTTATGAACTCTCGTTTAAATTCGATGATTCATGTAACACTTGATATCAAAGAAATTACATTTATTTGGAAAAAATATTTCATAAAACCTTTGTTTTTAACATTATAGCTGAAAAAAGTTCTTCCTCAAAATTCCGTTACTCTGATACAAAAAACTAAGGATACTCTTTCCTCATCATATCCTTAGCCTCCCATATTACTTCATAAAATTGGTGGTTTCACCATAAAATTTGACCAGGTGAATGGTCTTATTTCAAAGAATTTGATCTCTATGATCTATAATATAAATTTATTATTCTACCTAAGAGATTTATTTCAATACTGGTAAAAAATCTGAGTTTATTACATGTGAAGAGTCTGGTATGTACTTTTTCATGAAAGAAACTCGGAACACATTGTGAACTTGAGAGAGGTTCAATGGAAGCACCAAATGATAAGATACCATCATTATTTGATTAAGAATTTAAAATGGGAAAGTATACCTAGGGAGAAGATTTCTATTCATTCTTAATCTCACTATCTTCTTCTAGAGAGAATTTATAGAAAATCCTTCTCACCAACATTAAATTCCAATTCACGATGATGAATGTCACCATAACTATTTTGTCGACTATGATATCCCATATGTGATATTGAATGGTTATAACTTTATCTACCATTTTTCAACTATTGAAGATCCTAATATGTTTTGTTATCCAACTTCATCCATGAATTATTGAGTCCTACACTTATTTCCATATAGTGATTCCTAAGGATACATCTAAATTTTTGAATTAAAGGTATTGATGTATGAAAACTAGACTAATGGAAGGTGTTGATCTTAACCACCTTTGAAATCCATTGAAAAATATTTCAACATATTCTCTTGGGTTTGAATACTACTTTAAACAAAATATCTATTTTATGATGATAAGTAGTGCTAAAAATGACTCTTTATCAAGAGCTTGAAGAAGAATTCTCCAAAACATCATGGTAATGATAGGTTCCCGATAATATATAATAGAATGTGCCAATCAATGGAAACATACCACTTTTTTAATGTATAATATGGAAATACGATCAAAATATGAGTCTTATCTATTGTAAATGAAATGTTATAACTTTTTAATGTTATTTACTACAACCCAAATAGCATTATTTCCCCAAGATGTTTTGGGGTGTTCGATGAAAAAATCCATGGTGATGTTTTCCCACATCCATTCTAGTTTGGGTAACAGTTTTAGCATCCCCTTGTTATTCTATCTCTTAGACATAAATTTCTATGATACTATGAAATGAGATACATAATCTTCAATATTTCTCTTCATTCCATCTCACCAAATATTCTCTTTCATATCTATATATATCTTCTGACATTTAGGATGAATAGAGAATGATGAAATATTAGACTCGTCCAACATATAAGTAATAAAATATGTAATAGATAGACCATATACATAGTTCATGAACCTTATCATTCCATCATATTCAACACTATTTTCAGGAACATTTCTCATATTTTTCAATAGTTATAAATCACCCTTCTATGACTATTTAATCCTCACATAAATAGATAGATAAATATTCTTTTGAGAATGAGAATCTTTCTCCCCTAACTTCAATATTACTATATCCATCATTTAAAACTCATGAAATATTATATCTTTTGTGATCATCATCATGGATAAGCTAGCATGATCTGTTTGACTCAAAGAATCAGCCCCCTTGTTTGCTTTCCCAAGGTGGTAATATATTTCGTAGTCTAATATTTACTCAGCTTCAAACATCTTATCTGGTAGATATTCCTCTCTTTTTTAATTAATATATACTTTAATATTTTATGATCATTATATATATCACATATTTATCCAAAGAGACAAAAATTCTATATCTTTAATGAAGAAAATACCACAGTAAACTCCAAATCATGAGTTAGGAAATTCTTCTCATGAAACATCAATTATCATGAAGAATAAGTTTAAACATATCATTTTTCATGAGAACTTATCCCAATACCATCTTCAATGAGTCACTATATATTAAAAAATCTAATATACTATATGGTAATGTTACCATAGGTGCATTGACTAACCTTCTATTTAGTTCCTTTAAAGTTTCTTAACATTTATCCAAATAATGTTTTATCCCTTCCATATTAACATGGTGATTGGATTAGATAATAATGAGTAATTATCCATAAATAGTTGATAATATACATTCAAAACAAGAACACTACTAATCTCAGTCACAGTGGTTGGTCCGGGCCAACATTCAATAACTTCGATTATTGAGGGATTAAAAATATACAATTTTTTGAGATTAAAGAACCAAAAAATGAATCCTTTTGTATCTAAAATTCACACTTAGAAATTTTTTCATGCATATTATCTTTCCTTATGGTCTTAGGCAAAATGCTCAAGTGATATTCATGTTCTTAATTTATTTTTGAATATATATAAATATTATCTATACAGACTACCACAAACTAATCAAGGTAATATTTAGATACCCTATACATTAAATCCATGAAGATACAGAGGGAATTATTAAGACTAATTAGAATCACTTTTTATCAGTAGTTTCCATAACTTTTAGGAAATATTACCTTGAGTATGTCCTCTTCCTTGACCCTATATTGATGATATCTAGAATGATGGTCAATCTTGGAAAAATTTTGAGGTCGGTACTATTGACAAAAAATGTCAACAATATGGGGTAGATGAAATTTTTTATTTATTGTGATATTTTTTAGTTCCTGATAATCATTGGAGAGTTGTATAAATCTACATTTCTTCTTAAAAAAGAACGTGTTCACCCCAAGGTGACACACTTAGTTGAATAAATACCCTATGCATGTTCTCCTAGAGTTTCTTCTTTAATTATTTCAACTCAATCAGGATCATTATATATGAAGTCATTGAAATATATTTATCACCAGTTTTGTATTTAATTGAAAAATACACATCACTATTTTGTGGAATACTAAGAAAATATTCGGGAAATACATCAATAAACTCCCACAGAATAGGAATATCATTGATGTTATGTTTCTCTTTAACCACATGATATTGTAACACTCCAAGCTTCTATGGTACGCTTCTCTTTGAATAATGCGATAGCGTGTGTTGTACGCAACACCGAGTTCTAACAACCAATAAAACTAGCCTTTATGAATAGTAATACCTACTTTTCGAAATTATATATATTTTATATTTTAAAATGGACTTCATTTCTGGATTCAGAATACCTAATTTAGCCTAAGATGAAATTTTGGTACTTTTCGGATAACTTTAATATTTCGATGAATAGTGAAAATTACTAAATTTTAATTAAAAACAACTTTTTTAATCAAAATAATTAATAGTGATAAATTATGAATTTGAGTGGTTTTAAAGTATATTTAGAATATATTTTTACCATTTAATATAATTTTAGTCATTGGACATAATTTTACAATTAAACCGAACATAAACAAGTGTCAATCTTTTGATAGTTATTATCTCTTAAAAACACGCTTTTTGTTTTAACAGCGGGAATTAATTTAAAATTAATTTCTGCCACTTCTGTGTTTTGAATTTAGAAAAATGGATTCCATATTTGGAATCAGTATTTTCAAATTGTGTAAATAGGTAACTTTTATTTTTAGACATTTTGAATAATTACTCTGGTAAATATTTTATTTACCATGGTTAAGGGTAAATCTGGTAAATAAGGGTTAAAAAATAATATTATAATAATACTAAATTACCCTAAAACGTGTCCTAGCCTTATTAGTTGATACATTTTCGACCATATTCATCTTTGGGTCGATTTTGGGACCCCATGGTGCCACTTGTAGGTGATAGGGACACTTTATTTTAATTAAGTTAAAATGAATACAAAAATGACACAAGCATATATCTTTTAGAAAAAAAATTTTTACATAGGGTTATATATGTTGGATTTTAGATTATAAATATTCATTAGAAAGATAAAAAGATTTCCTACATAATTATAGTTTATTAATAATTTTTAGACATTAAATAATTTATTTTATTAATGACACAATGATGATGTAGTAATTACTATAATAGTGAAAAATTAAACTAATTGATATTATAAATACCCAAATAAATATAATATGAAACTTTTAATGAATTAAACGAATTTTCTAGGATAATATGATATAATATTATTGATTTAATTGACTTTTTTCGAAGTAATAAATCTTTTATGAGTTTCAAAAAAATCTACTATTGAATAGTGTCAAAATTGACATAAAAGAGTTCTTAAAACAAATATAATATTATTAATTGATATTAAATTCCTAAAAATATAAGGTTCGGCCAAGAGACTTATATCATGATAGGTTCATCATTAATGGACCACTTTGGGGTCTCTTGGATTTATATAGTAAGATTATTAACCATATTATATAAAAATACAAAGAGACATTGTAAAAGTGAAACTAATTAACTTAGAGTCAATACTTAAAGATAAGGTTAATATAAGTGCCCAAACCTGTCTAAATTCTATTGGTTGAGTTGTTTTCGACCCATACCCACCTTAAAATTTAAATAATCAACTTTGGAACCATTAGAAACCGAATATGAATTTATTATAAATTAATATTTCTAGCTTTTCCAAAGGTGCCCCTCACCCCTCTTATAAAAGGGAACTCCTCCTTCTCATTTCTTTACACCTTCAAAGCCTTTTGGTTCTGCCAAAATCTGCCCATATACTCTCCCAACTTCCATCAATACAACCTAGGGGCCTTAGTTTGATCAGAAAGCCAACCTATGGAGCCCTTTTGATCAAATCAAAAGGAAGAACCCGAAGACGAGGTAATGATTTCACCACCCTTTTCTAAGTTCATTTCTTCTTCCACTTCTTCTTCCTTTGTTGTTACCATTATAAAAAAATAACTCCAGTATCATATATATACTGTGATGTTATTATAAATATGGTACAACCATATTCAGTATTCTATCTACCCTTTGAATAACATGTCACCATACGTGCGTACGTACGGCTTACCGTCTCCACGTCGTGGTGTAATTGTTATTCAATATAATATTATTTGGATGGGTATAATAATGATGTTTAACTCATGTAAATAATAAATATAACATGTTAATGATTCAGTATATATGATATAACATCCATTTATATATTATTTTAATATCAAAAGAATGATATTGTCGCTCGTACGTACGTACGGACTACCGTCTCCACGAACGCGATGAAATTCATTCTCCATCGTATCCATTCAAGTATAATTATCATTTGATGATTTAAAAATGACGTTTAAGGACTTGATATCATTCTGTATATGAATAATATACAACCTATTCATTACAAACATGGATTATGTAACAAATCATATAAAAGAAAACAAGTAAGTTAACACCCGAAACAACGATAATACTAAGATATTATTATCAAATCAATATTAAATGATCATATATGATATCATATTAATATATATGATTATTGTATAATTTAATGACAATTATTTCACCATTATACAGGAGGTTATCCTACACCAACCAAGGAAAAGTACAAGGTAAGGGTTATTTCACAATCTCTTCATTATCCGAGGTTGTTTATATGTAATAATCTACTGGGATCTCTTTATCATCCACATCCATGTTTTTCTTAAAAATGTATTTCAAAACATTTTTATTATTTATAAGAATATGGGTTAAAGTCATTTATACCCTTTTTTGACTTTTTATAAGAGGAATCTTTCCGTCATTTTCAAAACAAGTTCCTTTTAACGTTTTCGACATAATTAAGGTAAGAATGTTTTTTTAACTTATACGGTGGGTGCGGTTATTTTCCACCGTTATAAAATCTTCAAAGATTTCCTTACAAGCTTATAAGAATATTTTCAAAGAAAATGTTTTATTTTATATGGAGCTTAAATGATTTCAAAAATAGAAATAGATATTTCTCTAAAAAGAGTTTTGATTTCATCTATGTCAACATCCTTTGATGGATTTTATGCTTATTTGAAGTTGATATATTATGATACAAAGATTCTATATTGTATTGAAGGTTTTGTGATATATTTGACTGTGGATGTTCTATTTTTATACCATTCATAGTTTATGGTGAAATTATTGACATTTCGTATGCTAGTTTTAATACGAATGTTTATGTTATGTTTAAACCTTTTCATATGGGAATGCATTGGACTTAATATGTGACGGGTGGAGCCCGCTATAGCTCCTCGATGCATCGGTAGGTCTCATGAGACAAACTAGTGTCTTGGCACAAGGCCTTGACAAAATCTTATTTGTAGTCTTGGCACGAGGCCTTGGCTATGTGGTTATGATTGTATGGCATTATGCATTCCAACAATATGAAAGTGGTTATTGATTTTTCATGTGATTATTCGATTAGTAGAATATCCATGTGAATAAGTAAATGGAATTATTTCATTTTATTTATTCCATACTATGTTAAAAGTTCAAGATTGAAAGGCTTTTGTTTTAGTAATGCATTGCCTTAAATGTTTATGCTTATTATGAAAGTTTCCTCTTTATTGTTATACTTACTGGGCATTTGAGCTCACCCCTTTTCTATGTTTTATTTTTCCTAGGATGTGAAGAAGTAAGTTATGAATGACCTGCAGGGATATTATGAGGGGATAATATTGTGGACTGTGGAGACATTATGTTGTTGTAGTAGTTTTTCATTTTATGATGTAATGTAAAACTTATGAATGTATATAGTGCTTCCAAGGCTACTAAACCAATCAGTCTTTCGAGATTTGATCTTTCTTGTGGTCATGCCAATGTTATGTAATAATGCACCGACTCTGGGTAACTAGGGTCGGGGCGTTACAGTTGGTATCAGAGGAAGTTTAGTACAAACCTTGGAAGCTAGATTTAGATAAACTCTGATTAGAGCACGTAGACCTAAGATGAACTTTGAGGATTAGTATAGAAGAACTTCCTAGAATTTTCGTATTGTAGAGATTTTGTGAGTTTTCCGAGCAATACATCCCTGTCTGGATACGAGCAGGTAGAGGTGGATCTGGCACAGATGTACCTAGGGGTAAAACCCAAAAACACCGCTTTGAGCTAGACTCGAACGAGAACTGGTGCACGACAACGGGCCTTGCTGCACTCTTGGTTACGACACTCCCAGGGGATATGCTTAGGATAACTCTCATTTTCTTTACAAATCATTATGAAGGGTTGATGAGTATATACTTCCTCAAAGAAAACATTTTTATGATTATGGATTATATCCATAAATAGTTCAATTTATGTTAAGTGTTTTATAAGTATGGGATTATGTATTTTGATTCATAAACTGATCTAGTTTATGCCATTGTTTAGAAATGGTGCCTAGTGGAAGAAATGGAAACCGTATCAATGCACACACTCCATGTAGGTATTTCCCTCCTGCTCAAGATAATTATAGTGGGGCTGGTGATGCAACTGGTGCCGATCAGCTAATCACCATACTGGGACAACTTACTCAGGTTATGAATAATAACCTTACCCGTATGGAGCACCCTGATCCACAGCGTGGAGGATCAATGTTAGATCGATTCATGAGGCAACAACCACCAACGTTCAATGGGAGTACAAATCCCTTAGTAGCCGAGAAATGGATAAATTCCCTAGAGAAAATATTTCAGGCTTTGGGGAGCAGTGAAAGGGAAAAAGTTATCATGGCAGTTTACCGCCTCACTGGAGATGCTGATCAATGGTGGTCATTGATTCAAAACAGGAAAGAAGATGATGAAGTATCAAATATGGAATGGAGGGAGTTCAAAGATCTATTTTTAGAAAAATACTTTCCTCGCGACCATCAAGAAGATATGGAAAGACAATTTCTGAGTCTGAGACAAAAAGAGGATGAGAATGTCACAAAGTATGAGGCTAACTTTACAAGGTTAGTGAGGTATGCTGGTGATTATATACGTAACCCAAGAAGTAAGATTGATCGTTTCATTGATGGGTTAAAACCATTTCTCTGTCGAGCATTAGTCTCACAATCTTTTTCGTCGTACGAAGACATTGTCTCATGTGCTATCAAGACCGAAAATGAATTCTCTAAGTCTTATGACTTTAAAGCAAAGAAAGAGAAGAAGAGGCATGCTGATAAATCTGGGAATGGAAATAAGGGGAAGAAAGGAAAGGTTGAATATCCATCCTGTGGTAAATGCGGGAAGAAACATCCTGGTACTTGCTTGAAGGGAATGAGAGTCTGTTACAAGTGTGGTGAAAAAGGCCACCAAGCTCATGATTGCAAGGGGAAGAAGGAAGCTACCAACGTTCAGTGCTACAATTGCAAGGAGATGGGGCATTATGCAAATTCATGTCCTAAGCGTCAGGAGAACTTACCTCAGAAAAAGCCAAGTGATCAAGGCCAGGCTTATGCTATCACTACTGCTGAGGTAGAAGCTTCGAAAGACGTGGTGGCAGGTAATTTAATGGTTTCCTCAAGTTTAGCAAATGCATTATTTGATTCTGGATCATCGCATTGTTTTATATCTTCCCAGTTTGCTAAGAAAATTAGATATTTCCAATTTGATTTAATAAGGGAATTGTCAGTTAAAACTCCTAAGGGAAGTATCATTGCAACAAAGTTTTGTGAATCAGTCCCCATTAGAGCACATAAATGTTCTTTATCTGCTGATATCGTCGTCATACCTATGATTGAGTTTGATATAATCCTCGGTATGGACTGGCTTTCGGACTATGATGTGAAGATTTATTGTAAGAAGAAAGAGGTTACGATTCTTGATGATAATGATAAGGAACACCTTATTTGTAGAGCAGAATCGTCACCACCTAATTCTTATTTAGATCCACCCCAGTAGCTCAACTTAATTCAATTATTGGGGAGGAAGAGAATGAAATAACTATCGGTGAGGAAAGGAATGTTCAAATAGAGGATGCACCTGTTGTGAAAGAATTTGTAGATGTATTTCCGGAAGATTTACCTAGACATCCTCCTGAACGAGAAGTTGAGTTTTCCATTGATTTGATTCCTGGATCAAGGCCTATATCGAAAACCCCTTATAGAATGGCCACTGTAGAGTTAGTCGAACTAAATAAACAACTAGAGGAATTGAGTAATAAGGGATTTATTCGCCCTAGTGTTTCTCCATGGGGAGCCCCTGTTCTTTTTGTTAAAAAGAAAGATGGATCTATGAGGTTATGTATCGACTACAGGGAGATCAATGCTATAACGATAAAGAACAAGTATCCCCTACCTCGTATTGATGATTTATTTGACCAACTACATGGAGCTCAATAATTTTCAAAGATTGGACTTCGATCTGGATACCATCAGTTGTGTGTGAATAAGGAAGACATTCCGAAAACAGCATTTCGAACTAGGTACGGGCATTACGAGTTTACTGTAATACCGTTTGGATTGACTAATGCACCATCTGTATTCATGGATCTGATGAATAGAGTTTTCAAGGAGTATCTCGATGAATTTGTGGTGGTATTTATTGATGATATCTTGGTATACTCCAAAACCTACGAAGATCATGAAAATCACTTGCGCATTATCTTGAAGACTCTGAGGAGGCATGAATTATATGGGAAGTTTAGCAAGTGTGAATTCTAGCTTCAAGAGATTTATTTTCTTGGCCATATTGTCTCTAAAGATGGAATCTCTGTTGATCCTTCTAAGACCAAGGCAATCCAAGAATGGCCAGAACCTACGAGTATAACTGAGGTACGTAGTTTTATTGGTTTGGCAGGTTATTATCGACGTTTCGTCCAGAATTTTGCCTGATTGGCTAACCCATTAACGAAGCTCACACGTAAAGGGGTTAAATTTGTTTGGACAAAAGAGTGTGAAGAATGTTTTGAAGAACTGAAGAGAAGATTAGTCAATGATCCTATATTGACTCTACCATCGGGGAATTATGGGTTCGTTATTTATAGTGATGCATCAAAGAAAGGACTTGGTTGTGTCCATATGCAGAATGATAGAGTTATTTCCTATGCATCATGACAGTTGAAAATTCATGAACAAAACTATCCTACTCATGATCTCGAGTTAGCATCTGTGATCTTTTCTTTGAAGATATAGAAGAACTACCTCTATGGTGAGAAATGCGAGATTTATACTGATTACAAGAGTTTGAAGTATATTTTCTCACAAAAAGAACTCAACATGAGGCAAAGGAGATGGCTTGAATTACTCAAGGATTATGATTGCACGATACACTACCTCCTGGGGAAAGAAAACAAGGTGGAAGATGCTTTGAGTAGAAAAGACCATGGAGTTTTGAACAATATGAGAATTGAAAGGGATCCAATTTTCATGGATCTAGTGAAGATGGACATGGGAATAACCAGGAAGGTGAAACATCAATGCTTTTTCAAATGGTTTCCAAACCATCTTTACTAGAAAGGATTAAGAGTTCTCAGACCGATGATGAAGAATTTAAAAAGAAGATTAAAGCTGTGAATGATGGGAGATTGAGAGACTTTGTGTATGAGGATGGAATTTTGAAATTTGGGAAGAGACTTTGTGTTCCCGATATACCCGATCAAAAAATGGGAATTGCTGGATGATGCTCATAGTTCCAATTTCTCTATGCACCCTGGGAGCACCAAAATGTATAGAGATTTGAAGGAACATTTTTGGTGGGACAACATGAAGAGGGAGATTGCTGATTTTGTGTCAAGATGTATGGTTTTTCAGCAAGTGAAAGCTGGAAGGCAACAGCCTGGAGGAGTCATGCAACCTCTTCCCATACCGGAGTGGAAATGGGACAATATTACGATGGACTTTGTCATGGGGCTACCAAAGACTCCTAGAAGGAACGATGCAATATGGGTTATTGTTGATCGTCTTACCAAATCAGCACATTTTCTTGGTATAAGAGAAGATCTACCCCTGGAACGTCTAGCAAGACTATATATTAATGAAGTTGTGAGACTTCATGGAGTACCCCTATCGATTGTTTCTGATCGTGATCCCCGTTTTACTTCAAGATTTTGGAAAAGTCTTCAGAAATCCTTGGATACTGAACTTCATTTGAGCACTGCTTACCACCCTCAGACAGATGGACAATCAGAATGGACTATTCAGACCTTAGAAGACATGTTGTGATCTTGCTCACTTGACTTTCAGGGTATGTGTGATCAATATTTACCACCGGTAGAATTTTCCTATAACAATAGCTTCCATTCGAGTATTCAGATGGCACCATATGAAGCATTATACGGAAAGAGATGTCGTACACCAACCTGTTGGGATGAAGTTGGTGAAAGAAAACTTGTAGGCCCAGAACTAGTGGAGGAAACGATGGAAAAGGTGAAGGTAATCCAAAATCACATCAAAGCAGCTCAAAGTAGGCAGAAGAGCTATGCCGATAATCGAAGGAAGGATTTGGAATTTCAAGTCGGTGATCATGTTTTCCTGAAGGTATATCCATGGAATGGAGTCATACGTTTTGGTAAGAAAGGTAAATTGAGTCCCAGGTACATCGGACCCTTCGAAGTTCTAGAACGAATTGGGGTTGTAGCTTACCGATTGGCAATGCTGCCAAGTCTCTCCAAAGTTCACGATGTGTTCCACGTATCTCTGTTGAGGAAATACATGCCTGACCCAACTCATGTACTCAACTATGAGTAATTAGAACTGGGACCCGATCATTCCTATTGTGAAGAGCCCGTCAGGATTCTTGATTCGAGAGAACAAGTACTGAGAAACCGGACGACGCGTCTGGTAAAAGTTTTGTGGAGAAACCATAAGATGGAAGAGGTAACATGGGAACCCGAGGAACTTATGATGAAGAACCACCCAAGTATTTTCATGCGGTAGTATTCTAGAAATTTCGAGGAAGAAATTATTTGAAGGAGGGGAGAATGTAACACCCCAAGCTTCTACGGTATGCTTCTCCTTGAATAATGCGATATCGTGTGTTGTACGCAACACCGAGTTCTAACAACCAATAAAACTAGCCGTTATGAATAGTAATACCTACTTTTCAAAATTATATATTTTTTATATTTTAAAATGGAATTCATTTCTGGATTCGGAATATATAATTTAGCCTAAGATGAAATTTTGGTACTTTTCGGATAACTTTAATATTTTGATGAATAGTGAAAATTACTAAATTTTAATTAAAAACAACTTTTTTAATCAAAATAATTAATAGTGATAAATTATGAATTTGAGTTGTTTTAAAGTATATTTAGAAAATATTTTTACCATTTAATATAATTTTGGTCATTGGAAATAATTTTACAATTAAACCGAACATAAACAAGTGTCAATCTTTTGATATTTATTATTTCTTAAAAACACGCTTTTTGTTTTAACAGCGGGAATTAATTTTAAATTAATTTCTGCCACTTCTGTGTTTTGAATTTAGAAATCTGGATTCCATATTTGGAATCAGGATGTTCAAATTGTGTAAATAGGTAACTTTTATTTTTTGACATTTTGAATAATTACTGTGGTAAATATTTTATTTACCATGGTTAAGGGTAAATCTGGTAAATAAGGGTTAAAAAATAATATTATAATAATACTAAATTACCCTAAAACATGTCCTAGCCTTATTGGTTGATACATGTTCGACCATATACATCTTTGGGTCGATTTTGGGACCCCATGGTGCCACTTGTAGGTGATAGGAACACTTTGTTTTAATTAAGATAAAATGAATTTAAAAATGACACAAGCATATATCTTTTAAAAAAAAACTTTTTACATAGAGTTATATATGTTGTATTTTAGATTATAAATATTAATTAGAAAGATAAAAAGATTTACTACATAATTATATTTTATTCTTAATTTTTAGACATTAAATAATTTATTTTATTTATGACACAATGATGATGTAGTAATTAATATAATAGTGAAAAATTAAACTAATTGATATTATAAATACCCAAATAAATATAATATGAAACTTTTAATGAATTAAAATAATTTTCTAGGATAATATGATATATTAGGATTGATTTAATTGACTTTTTTAGAAGTAATCAATATTTAATGAGTTTCACAAAAATCAACTATTGAATAGTGTCAAAATTGACATAAAAGAGTTCTTAAAACAAATATTATATTATTAATTGATATTAAATTCCTAAAAATCTAAGGGTCGGCCAATAGACTTATATCATGATAGGTTAATCATTAATGGACCACTTGGAGGTCTCTTGGATGTATATAGTAAGTTTATTAACCATATTATATAAAAATACAAAGAGACATTGTAAAAGTGAAACTAATTAACTTAGAGTTAATACTTAAAGATAAGGTTAATATAAGTACCCAAACCGGTCTTAATTATATTGGTTGAGTTGTTTTAGACCCATTCCCACCTTAAAATTTAAATAATAAACTTTGGAACCATTAGAAACCGAATAAAAATTTATTATAAATTAATATTTCTAGCTTTTCCAAAGGTGCCCCTCACCCCTCTTATAAAAGGGCACTCCTCCTTCTCATTTCTTTACACCTTAAAAGCCTTTTGGTTCGTCCAAAATCTGCCCAAATACTCTCCCAACTTCCCTCACTACAACCTAGGGGCCTTAGTTTGATCAGAAAGCCAACCTAAGGAGCCCTTTTGATCAAATCAAAAGGAAGAACCCGAATAAGAGGTAATGATTTCACCACCCTTTTCCAAGTTCATTTCTTCTTCCACTTCTTCTTCCTTTGTTGTTACCATTCTAAAATAATAACTCCAGTATCATATATATACTGTGATGTTATTATAAATATGGTACAACCATATTCAGTATTCTATCCACCCTTTGAATAACATGTCACCATACGTGCGTACGTACGGCTTACCGTCTCCACGTCGTGGTGTAATTGTTATTCAATATAATATTATTTGGATGGGTATAATAATGATGTTTAAATCATGTAAATAATAAATATAACATGTTAATGATTCAGTATATATTATATACCATCCATTTATATATTATTTTAATATCAAAAGATTGATATTGTCGCTCGTGCGTACGTACGGACTACCGTCTCCACGAACGCGATGAGATTCATTCTCCATCGTATCCATTCAAGTATAATTATCATTTGATGATTTAAAAATGGTGTTTAAGGACTTGATATCATTATGGATATGAATAATATACAATCTATTCATTACAAACATGGCTTACGTAACAAAACATATAAAAGAAAACAAGTAAGTTAACACCCGAAACAACGATAATACTAAGATATTATTATCAAATCAATATTAAAAGATCATATATGATATCATATTAATATATATGATTCTTTTATAATTTAATAACAATTATTTCACCATTATACAGGAGGTTAACCTACCCCAACCAAGGAAAAGTACAAGGTAAGGGTTATTTCACAATCTCTTCATTATCCGAGGTTGTTTATATGTAATAATCTACAGGGATCTCTTTATCATCCACATCCCTGTTTTTCATAAAAATGTATTTCAAAACATTTTTATTATTTATAAGAATATGGGTTAAAGTCATTTATACCCTTGTTTGACTTTTTATAAGAGGAATCTTTCTGTCGTTTTCAAAACAAGGTCCTTTTAACCTTTTCGACAGAATTAAGGTAAGAAAGTTTTTTTTAACTTATACGGCGGGTGCGGTTATTTTCCGCCGTTATAAAATCTTCAAAGATTTCCTTACAAGATTATAAGAATATTTTGAAATAAAATGTTTTATTTTATATGGCTCTTAAATGATTTCAAAAATAGAAATAGATATTTCTCTAAAAAGAGTTTTGATTTCATCTATGTCAACATCCTTTGATGGATTTTACGCTTATTTGAAGTTTATATATTATGATACAAAGATTCTATATTGTATTGAAGGTTTTGTGATATGTTTGACTGTGGATGTGCTATTTATATACCATTCATTGTTTATGGTGAAATTATTGACATTTTGTATGCTAGTTTTAATACGAATGTTTATGTTATGTTTAAACCTTTTCATATGAGAATGCATTGGACTTAATATGTGACGGGTGTAGCCCGCTATAGCTCCTCGATGCATCGGTAGGTCTCATGAGACAAACTAGTGTCTTGGAACAAGGCCTTGACAAAATCTTATTTGTAGTCTTGGCACGAGGCCTTGGCTATGTGGTTATGATAGTCTGGCATTATGCATTCCAACATTATGAAAGTGGTTATTGATTTTTCATGTGATTATTCGATTAGTAAAATATCCATGTGAATAAGTAAATGGCATTATTTCATTTTATTTATGCCATACTATGTTAAAAGTTCAATATTGTAAGGCTTTTGTTTTAGTAATGCATTGCCTTAAATATTTATGCTTATTATGAAAGTTTCCGCTTTATTGTTATCCTTACTGGGCATTTGAGCTCACCCCTTTTCTATGTTTTATTTTTCCCAGGATGTGAAGAAGTAAGTTATGAATGACCTACAGGGATATTATGAGGGGATAATAGTGTGGACTATGGAGACATTATGTTGTTGTAGTTGTTTTTCATTTTATGATGTAATGTAAAACATATGAATATATCTAGTGTTTTCAAGGCTACTAAACCAATCGGTCTTTCGAGATTTGATCTTTCTTGTGATCATGCCAATGTTATGTAATAATGCACCGACTCTGGGTAACTAGGTTCGGGGCGTTACAGATATAAACACAGACTGTTAATAGGAATTATGAACCGTAAAATGTATTTAATTTCCATTAGAAGTTTATATTCATAATCACACTGATAGAAGATCATATGTTGGTTCAAAATATAAAATATGACTTCTATTATATGAAAATTCATGTAGAATTTATGTAGAGAAATCCAATCCATAACTATGATAAAATTAAATAAATATAATGGGATAATGACATGATTTTAAAGAATTAAATTTCCCACAAAATTCAATTAACGAAAAAATATGCTTGAGATGTGATAATCATACTATTAGGGTTTCACTAATAATTCAATATTTAATTATTGTTGTTGAATTTTGATACCATTAAAGAATTCTTCTGGTATTAATGAGTGGGTTGATATAGAGTTAAATTAGATATTAGCTGTTTTAGAGTGGACAATAAGCATACCTTTCTCATTGTCGTTAACATACCCCTGGTCAAAAATAGTGATCAGATGAAATTTCCCTTTGTCTCTAGTATTAAGAGGATACCCACATTGATCGCCATTATTGTCCTTTAATTTTGATTTCGTGTAATAATAATACCCAAACTCCATGAATTTGATATAGTAGAGTGTGTTTGGTGTATTCAAGAGATATTTCTCTCTATTCACATCATTATAGGATAGTTTCCAATCAATTTGAAACTCAATTGTCCAATGACCTTCATTTCAACACATAAAACATTTAACTATCCCCTTCAGAAGATTTCTTCCATGCTTTCTTTCGAACATTGAGCATCTAAGAATAATAGTATTCTCATCTCCATGAGTTTTATAGTCTCCATTGAATTAAATATTTCATTTCTTATAAGAACAATGAGATTCATGAGTAACTCTAATTTTTATTTCACCCTTTATATCAAACAGAATGATTTATTTTTAGTTTCGAAGTACATTATTTATATCAACCATAAGAGATGTAGTATTTAGACAATTAAAAATCCATCAAATTTACTTTCTAATTGGATGATAATACCTGAATCGTACCTCAAAAGTAATTGAAAATTTTCTTTATAGATACCAAGAGATTCATCATAAATCTAATTTATATCTAGGAATTCATTCTACATTTCTATATGAGTAATATGAGTAAATTACTTATTAAAAAATAATCACTTAAACTCTTCCCAATCCATGTATTCAATTTTTTTATGGTTCCTCGTATTCTTGATCAGATTCAACCATCATTCTACTTCTCCTTCAATTTTTTATAAAACCAAAACAACTTTTTTATGATAAATACAATGAATAATGGATAATATATTTTCCATGGTTTAAATCCATTTCTTGTAAATTAGTGGATTAGAGGACCCACTAAAATATTGTGGGAATTGAATAATTAAGGACTCAATAGAACATTGTTCTCTCATTTTCTCATTTGGAAGTTCAAAATGATTCATATCTTGAGAAAATTTTGTGGATATAGAAATGATATTTTTTATTCAAGCTCCAATAACATTTTTTCCCTAGTAGTATAATCATTAAATTTTCTGTCACTTTCAAAATTTAAAATGATTCCTTTAGGTTATAGTTATCAAATGAATCCAAAATCAGAGTGTGAAGAACAATAGGAATTGTGGGAAAACAAATATTCATAAAAAAACCATGTATAGGGTGTATAAATAAAGTAATCTAATTTTAAATCTATAAAACCTTATAATTAACCTTGTTCATCCGTGATCATTACCTAAACTTTTGGATGTTATACTATATAAAGACTTATCCCCAATGTTCTTACTAATGTTCTCTCATACTAGTTTACAAATATGACTAAACCATGCACTAAATCCAACTATTATTACCCACACTACTCATACATAGATATCAAATCTTAATAGATGAATATTAATAACACAACATAATGATCAACACCAGAATCATATAGGTCCAATTCCTTTGGAAACTAGAATATATAAACAACTTGTTTATCATATATCCAAATTATTTCCCAATAAATTCTTTATAATTAACACACGTCATAGAAATATCATACATAATACATTTATTAATAACCTGGGAGAAAAAGATAAAAAAAAGTGAGTTTAAATGCTCAATAAGGGTAAACAAGGGGGATATCAATGATCACTTAAACATAAAATGAGTATAAAGGTATGTGAACATGAGAATAACAGATTAAAAAATACCATGTTTATCATAGATCCTAAAATTTATTCATATAATAAATCATGGTAGTTCATTATACATGAATTGAAAAGTAATTAAAGAACATGATACATGGGAGCATAACATTGGAAAAATACTTCGATTTATGGCATACACATAATCTTAGAGAATCATTTTCATAGTAGTTAACTCTCATTGAAAATAATATTTTTATAATTCCACAAAATTCTAAAATAATAATATTATATTTGATAGCATATGTGACATGAAACACTAATAAAAAACCCCCAAAACATATTTCTTTAAATTTGACCTCTTTCATTGCTTGCGAAATATGATACCCCGAGTCTAAATGAACATTAATATAATACACTATTATATTCTAGGTGTTAAATTGGTGGGTATTAACAGTAATAAATAAATTATGAGAATAATGGTTATATATTGATTAGAAAAAATAATTAGAATCAGATTAATGAAAAATAAATATTTTCTAAAAAATTATATATTTTTTAAAAGGGTTTAGGCATGATTTGAAAACATAATTCAAAATTAATTTGTAAAACATTTAGAATTTGTTTTTGAAAAAATTGAATTGTTTTTTAAAATAATATTTTAAAAATTTTATTTGGGTAATTTTTTTGGATTTTTCTGAAAAGGTTTTTTGATGAATAGTGAAAAATACTAAATTTTAAATGAAAATTTTCTTTTCATTACAATTATTTATAAAGTTAAATTGAATTCATAATTTCTTTAAAAGTAACATTAGTTTAATTATATATAAATTAAACCAATTTCTATCATTTGAATCATTTCTAAATTGAACATTGATAGAAAAACATTGTAAATGTTTGAACATTTTCTCTTAAAAAACGAGCCCTCTTATCACTTCTATAGGATTAATTTTAAATTAAAATTTTCCATTTATGATAATGGAATTAGGAAAAATTGATTATATATTTTTAATCAGAATAATATATATTTTATAATAAGTGAAATTTAATTTCTGATTAAAATTAATCATAAAATGTGTAAAAATTATATTCCACAGTTAAAGAATAAATAGAATTACCAAAGGTTAAACCAAAAAAGAAAAGGGTTAAAATGACCTAAATATTATTTAAAATATATTATATAGAAATATATATATATATCCTAAAATGACTAATTATTGATAATACTTATTTTTTGAAAATTATTGCATTTGAAAAATATGGGTATAACATTTTATTATAAATCAATAATAGTGTCCCACTCTCTTCACTTATAAAAGGAAACCCCATATCCTCGCATATTCATACCTTTGAACCATTTTGTTTTGTCCAATACCAACCAAAATAACTTCTCAACTTCACTCCTCTAATACTATATGACTTAGTTTTTTTTAAAATACAACCTAGGAAGGATTTTGGTGAAAAACTAAAGTGGTTACCCAAAAAAGAGGTAACATTCTTCAAAAACCATTTTTATTTTATTTCTTATTCCAACTCTATAAATTATTATTAAACAAGATTTTGTAATAAAATAATTATATTCTATATAATGATATATTTTTAATTTAATGACCTAAAACCACCTCAACTTCTAATAAATGGGTTACTAAATCATCATTCATGTGTACGGTGGATTACCGCTTCGTGAACTCATGTCATTTGTTTTTCTATTACCACCTCTCACGGTTTAGTATGATGATGGTTGAAAAGTATATATATATTATTTTTGAAATAATTATGCATCTGGTGTCATTAAATCATATATACCTTTTTACATTCCATTCTGTCGTGGATACGATAACTTTCCTCGTGTGTATGATAGACTGTCACCTCGTGAAGCAATGTGATTTTCTTTTCACAAATACATTACATAAAAGATAATAAGGATACATTTGAATAATATATTTGATATATATGAAATAATTTCGATATTAAGAACATATTTATTATGATAAAATAAAAATAAATCATTTTATTTCTTACCTTTATTCTCACTGAAAAATGATAACATCATTTGTGTATGTGTAGACTACCACCACCCCGAAGCGATGTGACTCTCTTTTCATTACCATAACACATGGATGATATATATAAATATATTTAATAGAATAATATTATATTATTATCCTTATGGAATGGTAAAATACTACATTCCTTCTTTCCACAATGATTATTGAAAAATGAAAATGTTACTCATGAACATGTTCTACTAACTATCTCCAAGACCTTAACAAACTACATTTCTAAAAAAATATTCAATAATTGTTATTAAAATTATATTTTATGAATAAATATGATATTTATTTCATGATTATTATTCTTTATATGATTCAATTATCTAATATTCACATGAATTAGAACTTTAATTGGAAATCACAAATGAGAAAATAAGGAAACTAACACCCAAAACCATGAAAATAATGAAATATTATTAACAAAATCAAGATAAGATGTTATAAAGGGATCATAAATGATATTATAAATATTAATATGTTTTCTTTATAAGTATATAAAATGTTTTAAACAACTATACATGAGGTTAAATCATAATCAACCAAAATGAATCATGAGTTAAGGGACTTCAGCACAATTTCCCTTCATTGAGGCATATATTAATGTTATCCACCTAATTTATTTTATATGAAATACATAATTTATCTTTTAAATATTATATCATGATTAATTAATTAGTTATCATATTTTAGGTTTCAATTTTAAATATTTCATCGATGGTGGTTTTTTTTTAAAGTTACCATGTGGTAAAAAATTTCATAACTCATTTAATTTTATTTGGTTATATTACTACTTTATTGTATCTTTTATTTTATGATTATGTTTGAAATGAATTTTTAATGTCCATTATTTTATTTAAATTTTTTATTTGGATTTACATTTGATAAAAATAATTTATTCATTGTTCAATTATAACATCACTGTTATGATCATTGTAAGGGTTTATTTCATAATCTGATTATAATTGAGATTGATTATTCATAAATTTATGTAGAAGGAAATTATTTGATAATTTTATAATAAAACAATTAAATTTTATTATACACTAGTTTTTCAATATATTTTCTCGTAATGGTACCATTTTTCCCACTATTTGGTACTTAATATAAATTTGAAAATGTTTATTAGAATTCCCAAATCAATTTCTCTCTTTTGATGTAAATCCATTCTATATTAAAACCCTATTTTCTAAAAATGTTTTCAAAAATGTTTTTAAACATTTTAAAAATAATTTTTTAAATATATTTTTACACTTGTTTACTTTTAACGAATTGTTTTGAAAATAATATTCTTGTTCTTTTCAAAACATGATTCATTTGGATTTTATCGAAATGTGAAAGGAATATTTTTTTTAACATGTAAAACATGAATCGAATTTCCATCCATTATGAACACTAAAATGTTTTAAATATTATCTTCTATGTTGGTAGATTTCATATCAAAGATACATAATTTCATTGTTTCTTGTGAAATATTATTTTTTAAATGTGATTTTAAAAATGAAAATTTTATTTTTATTAAGAATGGTTTTAAAGACATTTTTATGGTTTTTCGATTCTTCAAAGAAAAAAATCATTAATTTTACTCTGATGGTTATATTTTTTATTAATATCTTCTTTATTATTTCTATGTATGGTTAATGATAATTCTTTCCAATGACTGTATTGACATACAATTTTTTAATTCATTTTTTTGGTAGCAATTAACTTTTCTTGGAAAAATTCTCTCTATTATGATCATTCTAAAACTACCATATCTTAAATATACATACTCTTTTTATCATGAATATTATTATTTATTATACCATATACAATTTATATGCATGGTGTTTAATTTTAATGTTATTTTATTAACTAGGAAATATTGATAAATCCATATTATTTACTCAATATAGAATTTTGTTAATAATGTATATTAATTTAGGTATTAAAATAGTCATTCAATATATAAGGAATTATTTTTACAGGTAGTGATAATATGGGATAAAAATTATATATCAACTCACTGAATTGGTAGGTCTCATGATAAAAACCAACAATTTTTCATTAATATTGTTTATACTTATATTCTTAAACCATCTTGTTAAAGGTATCAATGATAGTGGTATCATGAT
Organism: Viscum album; assembly: GCA_963277665.1. Taxonomy (NCBI): domain Eukaryota; kingdom Viridiplantae; phylum Streptophyta; class Magnoliopsida; order Santalales; family Viscaceae; genus Viscum; species Viscum album. The sequence goes on along the minus strand of OY728142.1, from coordinate 506,830,186 downwards.
GCCTGAGATCATGGAATCCAATAATTAAAAATTTTCTAAATTAAGAATCTATTTATTATTATCTATGATATTTTCACAATAATATTATCTTTAGATTCATTTCATTCTCATATTATTGATTAAATGGTATGTTTGTTTATTTATTTACATTTCCATAAGGATTATTCATTATCTTGTCTTGATAGTCAGGTTTTTCAAATGGAATGTGGGTTTAGTTATTTACCTTATCATGTTCATTATGCTTATTATTTCATAATATATTCAACTATAAGAAACCATTACTGATCATTTGAGATCACCGTTATATTTTTTCATTTCCCAGAAATCCAAGAAGTGTACAATAAATGATATTCAAGGATATTATTAAGGGAGAAATTATATTGTTGAAAAAATTGTTGTAATTTATGTTTTCAAATATAATATGGGAATAATTAATGTATCTAGTTTACCATGTTTACTAATATATTTGTTCTTTTGGGATACAATTCACTATATATTATGAAAATGTAATAAAGTAAGATACTAGACCTCGTTTACTAATGTCAAGGTCATTATAGGGTTCCCTCACCAAAGCATTAGAGTAGTCATGTTTCACTATGAATACTATCATAGTGGATATATTCCATTATTGAATTAGGTTCACTCCCCATTCTAGTCCTCTTTATCTCATGAGATATCCATAATTACCTATTAAAATAGTGGGTATATAATTTTAGGCCCACCATTCATATAATGAAAATCATATAAATGAGTTTCATAAATATTTCATTAGGATATAACCCATGGAAAATAAATAAGTTTCATAATTATTTCATAAATTCAACATAGCATAGCTCTAAGAAATGGAATGATTTTAATAAGAATCTAGTCATCATAATAATTAAATATATATATAAATATCATGGATTATATAATTATATCATGCTACCATTAATTAATATGAAACATAATAGGACATTATCCTAAATAGAAAATGCTTTTAAAAGACCACACAGAACATTTCTTGAGTAAAATATAATTTACAATATGAAATAAGTTATCTAAATATAAAATAATTCCAAAATAGTAATAAAATTATTTGAATATAACCTAATAAAATTTTAATATTATATTTAAATATTTTAGAGGTCATGATGGTGGAAAATTCTATGCATGTCTATTATGGTAAAAAATATTATCTTCACCTTTTTAGTAAAAAGTAAAAAGTAACACATTCACAAAACAAAAAGAGGATGAATTTTAAAACATTTTGAAAAATTACAACATGGTTAAAAATGTATTGAAAAAATATTATATGATTATTAAAAAAATTATAGATTTTTTTAGAAAACATGGATATGAGAGAAAAATGATATTCGAGAGAAGTGAGAAAGAAAGTCGGGCTTCCTTAAAAACATTATGTTAGAATCTTAAGTACATTAAGGGGAGAAAATGAACGGAAAAAAGTGTAATTTCTTGAAATGACCAAATTAGAATAAAATTCATGATATTATTGAGTGGTAGATTATGAAATTTCATTATTAAAATCATATTCATAAACAATTCCAATAAACCATGTGATTATAACTTAAAACCTTTACATATTTGTTAATTTTTTAATGAGAAGACCCATGAAGGATTGAAATTTATATGGAAATTTAAATACCCATAAATGTTACATAAATAATTATAAAATAAATTCAGGGTTATTGTATACACCACATAAAATAAATAAGTGATGAATATGACATGTGTCTCACATAAATAAAATTGAGATGAAAATTCAATACCTATGGTACAAGTTATCTTATATATATTCAAACCTTCTATATAATAAATATATATTAATTATAAAAATATTAAATAATAATAAAAATATATATAATACCTAATATTACTTAATTCTAACATTTTACCACCATTTTATAAGTAATTATTTATTAAATGTATTATTTTGGGTGATAACTATTTCATTTTTCTTGTATGTTTTGGTTTCGTAGTTTAGTTCATTGTAAATTTATAATTTTTATAAAAAATCCAAAATGTTAATATTTATATAAATATGATATAAATTATTTAAATACTTATTTACATTCATCCATAAATGTTAGAAATAAAAAAAATGAATTACACTATTAATAAAGAAGGTATGCTGTATGTACACATGAACAATATTTCCATTGTTTCAATGGATGGAATGAAATAATGTAATATATTAATTCACCATTAAAAAAATTAAATATCATATATATAATATATATTCATTAAATATATCCATATTACCATATATGTCAAAATAAAATGAAAAACATATCACATCGCTTTATGGAGGCGGTAGTCTATACATACGCACGAATGACAATAGTATTTTTCAAAGGATTTTGAATATTATAAGGTATACGTGATATTATAGTTATATAAATATATTTATTCCATCAATATCATATATATACATTAAATCTATCATTATATCGAGTCATGAGAGGTAGTGATGGAAAATGAATTACTACAGTTCGTGAGACGATTGTCTGACGTACACATGGTCGACCGTTTCATTTATCATTTGATGGAAGATGAGATAAATATAGGTTATTAAATTATCATAATAATATCATAGTACATGGAATATACTGGAGTTATTATTTCATCATTTCTTAATAATATTTTTTGTAGTTTGATGTTGAAATAAAATAAAAACGCATGTTTAAGACTTATATATCTTCTTCATACAACCACTTTTGGATTATAAATAAATCCTTACTAGCGTTGTTTTATGAAAACATAAGGGACTATATATTTTGAGGATAGATTTAAAAAAGATATTTTTCATTTATTTTATGAAAAATGTATCTTGATGTGTGAAGAGGAGTTGGGAGGAGGTGTCCTTTTAAAAGTGTGGGATGGGTACGACTTGTAAATTTATTAAAATAATACAATATGATAATTTAATTCTCATACCAAATGATTTCATAAGATATTTTAAGGTGGGATATTATAAATTCTAAATATTTTTAGACAATATCTCATATATATTTTTAATTGAAAAAATTAACCTTATCTTTTCATTTAACCCTTGGAAATCTTGTTTTAATTTAACCCATTATAACATATTTTTCATTTTTTTACTATTAATTATGAAATAAATTAAGTTGAACATATTAAATAATATTAATTATGATGATTTTAAATATGATATTCATTTCTTGAAATCCAATTCTCATAATTCTCATAATTTTATTTTATAAAAAATCTGCAAGTGAAATAAAAAGTGGTTTCCCAAAGAAATATTTCCTCATGTATGAAATGTTTCCATATAAAATTTAATTATAAAATTAATTAAACTAATATAAACTGGATTAATAATAATATAATAATATAATTTTACTTTTAAAACAATTTTAAAACAAAATTTATATTCTCAAATTCATTAAATGAAAAAGATAATTTTTAATAAACAAGATGTATTTTTTACTATTCATAAAAAAATTATTCCTCTATGAAAATTTTCCAAAATTCACCATAAGATAATTTTGCAATTATTATTTTTAAAATTATGTTAATATTATAAAATAATGTTTTTAAAATTGTAAAAAATTAATTTTTAAATAATTTTTCAAAATGAGATGAAATTTCTTTTTAGAAAAGTAATTTCTTTAATAAAAAACACTTTATTAAATTTATAAAATATAATTTTCATTAAAACCATTAATAAATAGGGTTAAATATAATTTATTAAGATAAAAATAGGAAGTACACATCAACATAGTTTTTTATAAAATTATATGTTTTACTTTCAAATGATTTTTATTTTCAATTACTTTCTATTGATAACCAATGATTTTTTAAAGATGTGTAAACCATAAATTTTTCACAATTTAGTTATTCTTACTCATACCCACTAATATATTCTGTAGGTGATAACTATCACATTAAATAATAATATTTTAATTGTATATCATGGTTCGTTTAAATTTGGTGTTTTAAGTTACGTAGTCTATCAAATAAATTAAATTTATTTTTTAAAAAAAATCAGAAGATTTTGGGGTAATACATATAGACACCATGAATTTATAGTAATTCTATTCAGTCTCACAAATGGAAATTCCATCATCAAGGATATGATCAATAGTGTTTTTAGATATTACCTCTGTAAATCTGGGGTAGTATTTATTTATGATATTATCATATATTCAAATAGAATGGAAGAACATGATGATTATATGAGGATTAATATAAATGTATTATAAAATGAAAAAATATATGGTAAGTTTAAAAGTGATATTCTTTATAAAGAGTGTCCTTTTTAGTTCATGTAATCACAAGTGAGTGTATATATATTGATTCTTTAAGGAAAGTGGTGACTGAAGAATGTACTATACCAACATATGTTTTTGAGACCTATTATTTTCTTGGATTGACCAGTTCATATTAATTCTTTTTGATACATTTCTCAAGATTGGAAAATCTGTTGACCAAATTAACTTCTAAAGGAGTAAAAATTATATGTATAGATGAATATAATGAATGTTTTATGTTTATTAATAAGAGGTTAGTCCCTTAACTTATGCTCAAACAACCTATTAGTGGATAAGGATTTGTGATATACAATGATGCTTACATGAAGGGAATGTGATGTGTACTTGTGAAAAATGATAATGTGATATGTTATTCCTCACATCAATTAATGTTCCATGATAATAATTACTTGAAACAAGATATTTATCTTGAAATGGTATCATTTTAATCAATGATTCTAAGTAATTATCTCTATGAGAATAAGTGTGATATATATAATGAACACAAGAGATTAAATTATATATTTATATAGAAGGGGTTGAAAATTCATAAAGGAAGATGGTTGAATTTAATCAAGGATTGTGATTTCTCAATACATTACTATCCTATGAAGGTAAAAAGGGTGGAAAATGCTTTGAGTATAAATGACCATGATATATTATCCACTATAAGGATTGAAAGAGACCTAATATTCATGGATATGAAAATTATGGACATAGAAATCATAAGGGAATGGATGGAATAGAATTTTTACTAAATAACTAACCAAAAAATTTTCTATGTGAAGAAAAAAGTCGCTCAAAAGGATGATATAGAGATATATTAGAAGGTTGGGAGTATTATGAAAACCATAAAAATAGAGATTTAAGATTTTGAACCTAGATATGTATCCCACACATACTTTAAATAAAGATGTTTCTTCTGTATGATTCCCATAACTCGTCATTATATATTATGCCAAAAAGTAAAATGTTTTTTTAGAGATTTTAAAGAGTACTTATGATGGTAAAACATGAAGAGGTGGTTTTGGAGTACATTTCTCAATTCTTCGTCTTTAGTAAGTCATGGTTAATAATTAGTAGTATAAGCGGATGATAAAGACATTACATATATCCATATTGAAATAGGAGTATATCACAATGGAATTTATCATCGGTATTCCCAAAAGGTCTAATGGTGAGGATCCCATCTAGGTTGCGGTGGATATAATTTCTATTCCATCATACTTAATTGTTATTCAATATGATTTATCACTAGATTATCTTGATATAATATATATATAAAGGTAGTGGTAAGATTTCATAGAGTACCACATTCAATTATATCTGATCAGGTAAAAAATTCACATCAACATTCTGGTGAAGTCACTCAAAAGAATTGCATATAGATAAAAATTTTAACACAATTTATCATCTTGAAACTAACGGAATATTTAAAAAGACCATTCATAATTTAGAAGATATTATAAGATATTTATAAATGGATTTCGATGGCTGTTTTTAGAAGCATATTCATCTAATAGAGTTTTCATATAATAAAAGTTTCCACTCAGGAATTCAGACTAAAAAATATTAGGATTAATATGGGAAGAGTTACAAAACTCCAATGTCCTTGGATGAAGGAAAATAAAAATAGTTATTAGTATTGAATCTTGATCAAGAAATATCATAGGTGTTTTAAAACATTAAATGAAATATTAAAGTTTTACAAAATTTAAATAAGTGAAATGATGTTAATTGTGAACGAGATATGCAATTTGAGGTTTGTGAAGAAGTATTCCTTTAAATATATTTACATAATAGATCTATAAGAATATGAAATAAGGGATGGTTAAGCCAAAGAAACAAAATCCCACTATACATAGGCCACTTTAAGATTATTTATCACGTGGGACCTATATATTTTCACCCAAATATAGCACCAAGCCTTTCCCAAGTACAAAATTTGTTTTATATATTGATTTTTAAGTAGTACATATCAGATCTATTATTTACACTGAACTCAGGGCCTGTGAAATTGGAATATGATATATCTTTTTAGGAATTATAGATGTATATCTTGGATTGGAGAGATAATTTACTATAAAACAAGGCCACAAATTTGGTTAATGTTATGTGAAAGAATAAAAAGTTTTATAAAGTGAAGTGGGAACCTGAATACATAATGATGCAAAAGTACCTTTATCGATTTTCATATTATAAATTCAATTTCAAGAGTGAAATTTTTTAAGGGGAGAGAATGTAACACTCCAAATGTTTATTATTAAATTATATTTAAATACAATTCATGTTCCTAATTGATTATCTTTAAAACAATACCAAACTAATAAGAGAAAATACTAATTCCATTAATTTATAATATTATAATGAAATAAACATTGAAATTTATATAAATTAAATATAATTATTAAAATTATAAAAAAAATAAAATGAAATGAAATAAAAAGACAATACGATTGGAATATTCATCATTATGATCAGCGATGAGGACTATATCAGTAATGATAACTATAGAATGAATATAAAATGTTATCAAAATGAAATGCATTATTATTTGATAAATGATGAAATGAGATGATTAATTTTTGTGAAACATATATATTGGAATAAAATATGACCATTACATAGTTTTTGTTCATATATGGATGTTGGGAATATATAGTCATTAATAAAAATATAGTCATTGGGAATACACATTCTTTTTATAATTGGGTGATTATTGGGTTAAGTTTTATTAAGAGTGTACATAACATTGGAAGCTAAATTAAATTAATTATAAGATATGAATTCTATAATATAGTAATTAAAATTACAGGTATAAATAATCTTATCATAATATTTATCAAGAAAAGAAGAATCTATGGAATCATGAAATATAATTATTTCTGATTAATATCAATTATTTTATCACTATAAGGAGGTAACATCACTAGGGTTTTCCCTTAACCATGCCCAAAATGAACTTTAGCAACTATGCCTTGAGCAAAAGCATCTCTCACATAAGTTCAAATTTATGGATATCACTACAAGATCCATAATTATTAAAAAAAACCCATGACTAGAAAAATTTGGTATATCATCTTTATAGAATATATGGACGTCATAAGGGTAATTCAAATTTTCATTTAGAAAGACACCATGTTATTATTATCGTAAAAATTTATATTTTATGAAAATACTTATTTTATTATTATATTTTTATGTGTATTTGTATAAATTATTTATTTGTATTAAATTTATTATTTTTAAATAATAATTTAAATTTAATATAATTATCAAATTAAAATAAATATTTTATTACAAATTGATTAACATTATTAAATGAAATACTAGTAAATAAATAACAAATTTCATTTAATATTTAAAATATATATCATTGAATGAATTATTTATCTATGTGTTACTTATTTTTATATTAATAAATAAAATTTATAATTATAATTATATGATATTAATTTAATATATTACTCACTTAATGATTATCAAAATAGTAAGTAATAAGAATAAAATCATATATGGTTTAAAAATATATTTTTTGAAAAATGTTTTTTTTGCATAATAATTTTTTTTGAAAATTAATTATTACCAATTTCAAATGTTAAATTTATTAAAATACTTTCAACATTAGGAATAATTTTTTTTATATTAGGAAAGTGGTAAAATTGTGTTCTTTTTGGTAAAAATAGTAAAATATTGTAAAAAATGGTGAAATGCTTTGAAATACGATAAATACGATATCATATATTTGTAATCATGACAATATTTGACACAGTTAGTGATGTTGACATTATTTTTATACTAACAATTATAATGGAACCCTAATAAAGGTAATGGGACTCTATGGTTTTAGTGGGGTACTTGATATAGTAGAAGTATAAAATATAGAATAATTAATTCCATGGGATTCCACTCATCGCTCCTCTAAATTCCCACCCATTGCTCCTTTATAAAAATAAATATATCCTACTATTAAATCTGAAAAACCTACATTAAATATCTACCTAATAATCCACTACAATTGTTCAAAACATCCAGTCCAATGGAGTCCATAACCCTCCATTTCCAAGAGGGTCTTTAAGAGAAGAATCAACTCTTCAACGTAAGTGTTATTCTCTCCTTGATATGTCTTATTTATCTTATTCATCCAAAATATATTGAATCTAAATTATTACATTAATAATGTGTAATTTATATAATTTTTACTCTATAATAGTGATGTTATAGTTATACAATAACATATTGTTACCAATTCACTCATTATAACACATTCTTATTGGGGTCAGTTTTACAACCTACATGAATGATGATGTGAAATTTTCATCATGAATGATTAAAAAAGTGTAAATAATGGTAATATATTGATATAATAATTAATTTCATATGTTTTTATAATTATCTAATTTAAATACATATAATTATATTAACTAATAAAATCATTTTATAATAATTCAATTTTCATAAAAAGGGGAATTTTTAACCATTCATTTTGAACCATCACCGAAAAATCAATGAAACTATAATGGAAATCAAGAAATATGTTTAAAACATCTATATCATCTAGAATAATATTATTTAGCTGATGGACACATTATCATAGATCAAGGATTGAAACCACCATATTGAATCAAGTATAAAACAAATGATGAAATCAACACCCAAATATAATATTAATAATGATTAATTAATAAATGGATAATAAGAAATAATATATAATGGTATTATGTAAAATAAATATAAAATAGATTTTTATAGATTAATTATAGTCGCAAATCAATTATATAATAGGTTATATGGGATTCAATCAAGTAGGAATATGACATAATTTTTTTTTTACTGAATACCCTTTCTATTTAGTCGTATGATTTCTTTTTTTGATATGTTCCTATAAGTTTGATATATAATTACCCTTATCTATTTCATATTTTATCTTAACTTTTTTATATGTGTAAATTACATTTTAAAATAAAATTATTCTTCATTGATTGATTTATCACTTCTTCAAAATATGAAATTGTTATGAATAATTATCATCTTTTTTTGCTAACTGTTTATCATCAATGTTCGTGTTCCTTCTTTAAAAAATGATTTTTTGATTAATTTAAAATAAAAATACATATTTTATTATAAAAATATCATAGTTATATTAAATTCCTTCCCAAATAAATCATTTCATCTCTTTCATCAATGTGGCCTATTTTTAAAACTGTTAAAAAATCATTAGAGAACTTCTTTGAAATTTCATGTGCTTTTATATCTTTCCCTCCACATTTCTTATACTTTTTCATTTATATATTTTAAGTGTTCCATTATTTTAATTTTCAAATTTTTTAATTATGTTCTAATGTCTTTTTATAACCCATTAAATATTATTTTAAAGGTGACTTATAACTTGGTTTTTATAAAAATATCATCAAGATATAAAGAAACCACTTTTCATGAGTTCACATCCATTTAAAACTCTATATCTATAATTAATATCCTATATAGAATTATGTTCCACATTTCACCTTCAAAATACTATAATAATAGGTTTTTATTTTGTGATTGAATTTTTAATTTCATTCTAATCTAATTATTGGCTACTTTTCATGTGATGCATTATAAAAATGATATGAACCCCATTTTATTTTCATCAGTTTTTCAAGAAATTATGCACGATTTAGTGAATATATTAAATAAAATATATAAAAATGGTAATCTAGGATAGTGAATAACATGACCTGAAGTTCTCATCCCCATATTCTAGAGTCTAGGGAATAGTAGCGAGGGCCTACAAGGTTACTATTAGGCGATTATGATCCCATGAGCAAAGTATGAAACAATATAAAAAAATAAAAAAGGTATAATATATCTAGACGTAAAAGAATAAATAAAATAAATAATTGGGTAATAATTAAACAAATAAATTATAATATAACAAAATTATAATTATGCCCATAGGCAATTCAAAATTGTTAGTCATATGTAAAATTTCCAAAAAACAGAAACAAAAAAGTATACAAAAACTACCAAAATCATAAGATAATTATGTACTATCGTAGTCCCCATCTTGAAGATCTATCCCCATCCCTTTAATAGTGTATTACATAGATAAATTTCCATTATCCAAACATCCATCGATGAATTATTCATGGGTACCAATCGGTTGTCCAAGTAGGGTGTGAGTATGACTCAATAGGCCACCACCAATAGTGTACAAAGGGATATCCAGTTGGAGAAAATATTGTCCATGAACCTTCATGTCATAAATAGAAAATATAAAAGAAAAAATACATAAAATAAAACATCCTAGATGCATGCACTACACAATGAAACCTAGGTCAAACCTACATGGTTCATCCAGTGTCAATTATTTTTGATCATGTATCAATAACCATGCCAACCATATTCACCACATTGAATTCAGTCACTCTTCATAGAATTCCAAAATAATATATCATGTAAAATACAATTACCCATTACATCATTCTCAATCATATATGCTTACGTGGAATCTACATATCTTAGCCTAGAATTCCAAACTCATATACCAAATGAAATCCAAGGTGATCATCCATGCATTCCAACATATATAGAATCTTCAATCCTATAAAATCAGATTATCTCATCCCAAAATTCCCATTCAATTAATTTTATGTATATATCTGAATCCAAGGAGCACATCCCAGTATTCTCATTTATTTAGGTTCATGTGTCACTTTGAATCCAATAGCCCATCCAGATATTCTAATTTATGTAGTTAGGACTATACATAACCATATATTATAATTTTTAATATTTCAGGACCATGGAATAAATCAAGACCATTCCCATTATTTTCCATTTCAAACACGCCACTTTATTTTCAATTAACTAAGGTAAAACCCATAGTCAATTCTCATGTCTAAGACAACACTTGGATTTTTCTTTAGTATGAAACATTAGTTATATAAAAAAATATCATCCAAAATGGGAGGATGTTGTCCTAAGAATTGGTTCATAGCTTTTGAGGGAATATTGTCCATGTTTATGGAATACATTATTTAAATTTAGGTTCTATGATAATCTCATGAAAAAATGGCATGTCGAGACACATGGAATACACAACAACAATTGGTTAAACATGGAGGGATAACTCTAATATCTCTTAATTTAGGTTAGAAGAGATGAAATTGTAAAGTATTAGAATTTTTTATGTACAAATAGATGGAAAAGGGAAACATGAGAAAAGGCTTGAAAATAGGACATATTATCCTTAAATGACAAGAGGAAAATTGATAGAAGAATTAAGGACGAAAAGAGAAAGGAAGACTCTTTGACTTACCTTATGGATTCAATCTCCTTAGAAAAAACTCAAATTAGAGAAGCAAAGAATGAATTTTTACATGTTTAAAGATGAGGGAAATGAGATTGAAACATATGTCTAATTTTGAAATAAGGGAAAAAATTGGAGTTATACTTAAGTGGTGAAAATGAAAAAAAATTAAATTGAAAACTTTTTAAAATTGGCACAGATTTTTTATAACTTACACCAACTGTGTGACCCTACTATCCAAAGATAACCCACCTTGGAGAGTTTGGTGCATGGTTAGAAAAACAATGAATTATTACACTACAAAAATTTACAGGCCTTTCACATTTTCCATACCACCTTCACAAAGTGTAACAAACTATGATCCCCTTATTTACAAACCAAACGATTGGGGAACATAGTTAGAACAAATAATGTCCGAACTATGAACCCTTTTTTCTCCCAAAAAACATAAAAAGCGGGGCCTGAACCACCCATACACTCTTGAGACATCCCATTCTTCCTTGGACACTTCACTAAGGTAAATGAATGAAGATTTTAGAAAAAAAATTAGTTCATACCAAAAAAATAAGTGCGAGGCATCACAATATCCCTACCATATCATATCTCTTCCTCGAACTACACCATCACACATCATCAACCTCTTTAATGAATGGTTTTGGTCATTAAGACCATATATCCTATTACAACTCATACTTTTCCTTCTTAAGACATATGTACTTCAAAAACACTTGATCTAGAGGAATGAACATTCCATGGAGTATTTTAGCATTATGATCTACATTATAAACCTGATACTTCTTAAATGATTCATAAGCCTCAAGATCAATATCATTATCCTCAAGAGTATGAGATGGATCTGGAAGGTACCATTATAATTGAGATATAAGAAACACTTTATACATGAAATTAAATTGATATGGAAGGTCCAACCAATATTCTACCAAGACGAAAATTTCTATAGTATCAAAAAACTCACATACATGGTAACAAGTTTCCCCTATATCCATAAGTGCAAATGTAAAACTTTAGGTGAAACAAAGAAGAAATCCCAGTCACCTATCTCAAACTCAACATGTTAGTGACATCAATATATATAAAACACTTTTATCCTAGGTATCATTCATATTCAATTTCAAATAAACTATATATTTTTTACTATCTCCCATATAGGGATCTATCTGTTCTTTATAAACTCACCTATCTCTATCCAACATTAGGTGAATGAAAAATTTTCCCATATAAAGCATCATTTTGTTCTATCCGAATGGTCACTGATAGATATTAATTTATAAAAATTCTTCCAAGGACAATTTATTTTCCTAGGAACACAAAAAAATGGAAATATGAATTCATCATGTCCCCAAAAATATTTATAGTCCTTTTTGAATTACCATATGTATAAGTGTGTTTCATAGTGCTTATAATAAAATAAATACCAAGTTAATTATGTAATCCCTACATGATGTGACATGTGAAACCAGAATCTCTATCTAACACTATAGATCAAGGATACCCATATAATAATACATCCCCATAGATATAAAATTCATCTAAATCATCCACTATGAAAGTATCTTGGAAAGGAAAGAAATTAATGACCTTGGTCAAATGATCCCCAACTACCAAAACAATTTCATTACCCCAAGGGCATCCTCATCATATCAATAAAAAAATCCATTGCAACATAATACCACTTCCACTACAGAATGGAAAATGAATACAAGAGGATAACAACTTAATGATGCTCATACGTCACCTATTGATATGTTGATCACATTTTGATGAAACCCGCTACGTCATTATTCATTCATATCAACCCGTAATACCACCATAGATCCCAACAATATTTTTTAATCCTAGGATTTTATTCCCACATAAAATAAGGATGTTTCCTTATTAACTTTTCCCACATGTCTGTAGGAACAAAGACACACTTGTGAACATGAAGGATATGATCCACATCAATAAATATTTTAGGATTAAAATACACAACACAAATGATATTCATAAAAAAAATCATACTATATTAGTTAAAATTTATACTTAATATTATTTATATGTGAATGAAAAATAGTTAAGGATATGAGTGTTACTTTCTTGTGATACTCTTGTACTAAAAAATGTATCTCAACAAAGAGATCCATAAATATGCAATCACTAATAGAATCCTAAAAAACCTAGGCTTGAATATTTATATTTTAATCATCAATAACTATATTTCCAATTCTAGGGGTATAAACCAATTAAAAATCAATGGATTAGATATATTCAACCCATTGATGTTTTAAATGATTTAAATCATGATGTGAAAATATATATTTGAGGTTTTTATAGTTATTATAAACTATAAACCACTCACATAATAAATAACTTTTCTTGTATCTTAGAGTATACACTAATATGTTAATATCTAGGTCATGTGTCAAATAATTTCATTCAAGTGGCATCAACTTCCAAAACATATAACCCAAAACATGACCTCCCAATATCAGAACTCCATGATGTTTGATCCTCGATACATCATAATACATAGTATACACCCTACCAGGATCGGTTAAGGTAAGGTTGATTTAATGTTAAATATATTATTCAACTATTAAAATTCATCCTTTCTTAAAATAGACCATATAAACATTATCATGTTTTGGCAGGCCCATCAAAGGTGGTTACATGTGGGAGAAGTCCTGAACAAACCTCCAGTAGTATCCCTCAGATCCAAAGAAGCTATGTATATCAAACATGTTCATGGAAAAAACCCAAGATACCAAATATATACCCTACTTTAGGACAAAAGATAAATTGACATTGGAGGTGATATTCCCTATAAAGTGTACCTAGACCATCTAGAAATGACACTTTGAGAACATGATATAAATTCAACGTTCCCTCAATGCATCTATCTCTGTAATGACAAAAAAAGTTTAATGATCTTTTTTTATAGAGAAAATGTGTGTTATATTATACTACACAAAAAATATATATATCTTTAATAATGATTAATACATTATTCAGATAAGAAACCAATTAAAATGAAAAAACATTATAAATGGAAGAAAAATATTAAATAGGAATATCTAAAATAGGAAAGTATGGATCACTAAAATATGTTTTAATCATCTCCCCATAACTAACACTATAAAAATAAAACAAAAATATTTCTAAACCAATCAACATCATATAAAATAATATTAGTGAATATTGAATGAAATAATGAAGTTATATTTATAGAATATAAAGGGAAATGCGACCATTGGGTTTTTACCCATCAAGACTATACCCTTTTTAATAATTCAAATATTATAATTAGTTTTTATAAGTAGTAATTATAAAGCATAATCAATGTAGAAAAAATATTATATGGCCTAAACAATTATATTCATGCCGTATGAAGCCCATTTTTTAGAAATTGGTAGGGAGTTAGTATCAGTAGGGTTATCCCTTAACCAATCCCATGTTTAGCTTCAATAATTGAAGAAATAACAAAATAATCTATGGGAGAAGTTCATGTTAGTGTAAATTAGTGAAGTGCATTGTGTTGCATTTGTTGTCAATGAGGCATGAAGTTGTCTTGGAATGAATGGATGTCAAGGAGTCAAGATGTGAATGTCAAAGGATGTGATGGTGATGGTGATGAAGGAGAATGGCCATGGTACACAGATGCATGTCACTTAGGAGATTCACTAAGTGACATAGGAGATGATGGTTGAAACATTCTCTAAGAAAATCAGACGATTGCTGAGCTGTTCTTTAAGTTCAAAGAACTTGTATCATGATGATACAAAGTCACAACAATGTTTGAAGACCATGAATTGTAGTGACAATGCATGAGGAGTTGAAGATGATCCATTCACATGTTCTAAGTGGATGAAGTGGTTTAATAAAATCCATGCACTAACACTTAGTGCATGTGAATCTGAAGAAGTCCCAATTTGATCTCTGATTAGATCAACAAAGTTTATTGAAGAAATCTTTGATTCAGGAGCATCGGTTGAAGGAAGACCTTTTGAATTCCATATCCTAAGTGAAGATTATATGTTGAAGAGGATTAAGGAATTCTTAAGAAGTAGAGAAGGGAAGAAATGAAGAAGGAAGAATAGGAAGAGGAAGGATGGCTTAAGTGGCATTTGGCATTTTATATTGGGAGTACTTTGTTTCTTAACAAAGTCCTATTCATTTCCTTTGCCAAAAAAATAGGCCACCAAGGAGGCCAGCCGAGGGTCATCACCCAAGGAACTTGTGGGACTCAAGGTCACCACGCCCATGGGGAACCCTCAAGGCCAGGGCAGCATCCTTGAGGCAGGGGGCGCACCCAAGGACACCGCATGGGCGCCTAGGGCACGCCCGGAGGAGCGCAGGGGGGCCGTGTAGAAGCCCCCGAGGACACGTGGTGGTGAAATCCGCGCGCCCGAGGAGCATTGTGGGCGCTAGGAGCGCGCCCGCAGGGAGCAAGAGTGGGCGCAGAGCGCGCCCGCAGGGAGAACACGGTGCGGGGCGGCACCGTGGAGGGAGGAGTTTCAACTGGCCGTTCAAGGGAGCGGCTGGGTAATAAGCCGCGAGAAAACTAGGCGGCGTTTCGATGTGGGACGCGGGATTTTCCCGCGGAAGAGATCCTGGCCGTCCGTCTCATCGCGCGCTTGATCTGCGCCGCACGATCCATCCGCGGCGCCGCGATCTAATCCAGGCCGTCAGATGTATTTTGATCGCCCGATCCAACGGCTCCCGGATCATCTCCTTCGTCGAGCTCGAGCCGAAGCCTCCCGCGTACCTCCTTCGAACCAGAGGCCTCCCGAAGATGGATTTCGAGCTCCCGGCCACCGCTGATCGAAGTAAAGCCACCCTCATGCTCGTCTGGCCATAACGAACCGAACCATGCTTAAAAATATACATGCATGCAATGTATGGAGAATTTCGAATGAGGCCGAGGCAAACGGAGTTGCCGAGGCATCGGGGTATTCGTGTTTTGCATGGGATGGCCAAAACCGAAGGCTGTGCATGCGTTATGAATCGCATGCACGAGGAGAAACAGAGAGAAAAAAAATAAATGGGAACCCGCGTGGAAACAGAGGAAAGAAATTAAGATTTGGAAAATCATGATAACCCGAAACTTTCGGGAGTTCAAAGATTTATCACGCGGAAGTTTTGAGGATTCTCTGCCTATAAAAGGAGAGGCCGAGACCTCATTGTTGCTTGCTGATCCTTTGTTGAAGATCCGGAGAACCGTGAGTGCACCTCTGCCTCGCGAAGACAAAGCCCCGCGCACACTTGCGCGGTGAGATCCCTGCGCGCCTTCCCTTTGCGCGGTAGGAAGAACCCGGGGCCGCAGCATTCTTGCGCGCCCGTGGTTGATTCCCTCACTGCCTGCACACTTACGCGGCAGGAGGAAGGAGCCCGCGGTGCCTTGCACTCGTGGCTAGTGCGGCCGGTTACACCTGAGGACTTGCGCGGCTTGGTGCCTTGCGCGGCAGGCAGTGTTGGAGTAGAGAAGGCTGCACCCTCTTGCGCGCCTCCTGGAGTTCGGGCAGTGTGTGCACAAGTGCCAAGTGAAGAACCACACTTTGTGTGTGGTGTGAGGTGAAGAAGGAAGGCCGAGGCCTTTGTGCCTTGTGTGCAAAGTGATCAAGAGAAGGCCGTGGCCCTACTGTGTGTGCATTTGAAGAAAAGGCAGTAGCCTTGTGTGGTTGCAAAGAGGAGAAAGGCAAAGCTTGCACTTTGTGTGTGCATTTAAAGAAGGAGGCCGTAGCCCTTATGTGGGTGCACACATTGATGAACAAATTATAGAATATTATTTGTGTGTGCAAGACAAGTGGAAGTGCCTTTGGCTAAGTGTGTGCATAAGAAGTGGGAGGCCGAGACCACACCATTGTGTGTGTGTAAGATAGTGAAGAAATAAGTCGAGGCCAAGTGTATGCAAGTGGGTGAAGTGAAGACCACACATTTGTGTGTGTGTGCAAACTTGAAGAACCACCTACGGCCCAAGTATGTGCAAGAAGAAGTGAAGGCCAACTCATGTGTGTGCTAAAGTGAAACAATTGTGTGAAAATTAAAGAAGTGGCCGAACCTAGGTGTGTGCACTAAAAGTGTATACACATTAGAAGAAGAGGAAAGGGTGATCCACACAAAAGTAGAACACACTCTAAGTGTGTAAACAAATTGGATAAAGTGTGTGAAGTTCAGTGAAGGTGTGTTTGCTTAAAGTGACTACACCCTTTGTGGGTCTACTGCACCAAGAGGAAGAAAAGGAGAGTGCATGCATGCATGCATGTACGTGCACACGTGAACAGTGCTAAATCAGTGGTGTGCAACTGAGACTGGACCAGACCGAAGATAAAGATATTATTTGTCTGAGCATTCAGTAATTGGAGAGAAGCCGGGGCATCCTTAGAAGAAGGTGATAAAGCCCGAGCAAGATGAGAGGACCTGATCATCACAAGTGATCAGAGGTACAGAGCAAGGCCAGCAGTCTTTATCCCAGACTGCTGAAGTTACTTGAAGAACTTAAAGAGAAGAAGAGCTACTCGTGTGACTCGAGGAGCCAGGAGAAGACCCTGTGGGACTCAGGGAAAAGAAGTCTTCAGTGGGATTCTGGAGCAGGCCAGTGGGACTCTGGTAACACTGTGGGACGCAGTATAAAGACCCTCCTGTGGGACTCAGGAGAGATACGGTGGGAAGCTGTATCGACCATTGTAATTCTAACAAGTTATAATGGGAGAATCCATGCTGAGAGAGCATGGCAAGGATGTAGGCCTTTGGTGCCGAACCTTGTAAATCCTTGTGTCCTGTGCCTTTTCATTACTGCATCATTCGGGAAAGGTTGAGAGATACAAGAAGAGTGGATCAAGGCTTTAACCAGCCATAGAGGTTTAATTGATAAAGAATCAATTAGTAAAAAGTTTTAAGGGATCACTGATTCACCCCCTCCCCCTCTCAGTGATTCACACTGATCTGGGCACTTCAATTAGCACTCTGTTGATGTTAGCTGAGCTGCTCCATGAATTTATCACCATCACAAACCATACCCTTAGGACATACGATGGTGTAATAAGGGATTATATGTCTAAGAATTTTTTACTTAATGTGTAATTTTTTTATAAATAAAAATATTATTCTATAAATTCATTATTAAAAATAGTTTTTCTTAACAAAATATATTTTATATTGGGATAAATTTGATAAATTGAATTTTCAAGCCCAATTTATAATTTTCAAAAAAGATATTCATTTTTATAATAATGTAAGGTGTTCTAAATAATATTTATTTTAATTAAATTGAATTTTAAAAACACTTTTATTTAAATAGAAATTATACAGTAATTTTATTACATTCTAGAAAATTTTTAAGTGTCAGAAATTTAACTATTCCTTACAATGCAATATTTTTTAATAAAAAAGTATTTTTATATCTAAAATTAAAAATAATATTATTTAAATAATTTTTATGATAAATTAAAAATCCTTTTTTAAAATAATCACATAAAAATTAGGTTAGAATGAATTTACGATATTTTCTAAAATACATTATTTTTCCATAAATAATAAAAATACTGTTTGGTTTTTTCAGTATGTTTAATGACATAATAAATATATAATAATTATTTAATTATTATTTAAACACAATCCAAGACCTAAACTATTATATTTTATTAATTTAAAGTATTTATAATATATTTTAATCAATTTCCAAAAATATAAATTACTCTCCAATTTCTAAAAAGGAAACTTCAACTTTAAAAAAATTACTTTGAAAAGACTTTACTTTTCCATGCCAAAAGATGTAATAAAAAATATTTTTGGTTATGGTGGATTTACATAATTTAAAATTATTCAAAAATTTACATAACCATGAGAAAACCCCATGGGTAAGCCAATAGTTTCGTATTTTCCACAACCTAGATTTATAAGGCCTATATTGCTAAATTATTAAACAAATAATCCTCTTTTTCTATAAATACCCTCCCATTTATCCAATTCCATTAACTAACAATACATGATCTATGACGTCTTTGAAGATTTTAGTACTAAGGATTCATCCCAAATGTTTTCTCAATCCCATTTGTTTCAATTCCTCAATATTTATGTTTAACTCTTCAAGGTAAGTGATTTATCCCTCTTTTCTCTTTATTTCAAGATCTTATTTTTTATACGTGTCTTATAATTTTCATGATTAATCTCTTTCATTACCATTTATTATCATACCCTTACATAAAAATTATGTTTTATCAATGAGATACCCTTCTACACTCTTATTTTTCCCTTTTTTAGAACCGCATTTTTTACCAACCATGTAGTCGAATTTACTTCTGAAAATATATCTCTTCTCCTTAAGAAATTATATTTTTTTATTTGTGTGGATACCCAAATGTTTTTATTTTCATGGGTATTCACCTAGATATAAAAATGATTTATTTTATTTGTGTATTCAAACATAATAAACCCAAATATTCATTTCATGGGTAAAAAGGACATAATGATCATGTCTTTATGCACTTTTATACACTATAATTTTAATAAGAAACCTATTCTTTATTATCCCTGGGTTATTAATGAAATGATTTATTATTATCCATGTGTCTAAAACTAATTAATTTATATAAATAGTTCTCCCTAATAGTGGTCCAATTCATTGAGTAAATAATTTAATCATTAGAGATTACATGTTTTACATTACATTGTTTGAATAACCCTGGTAATTTACAATTATAACACCATAGTGAAAAAATGGTGATAATATTATGAATGTATCCTTTACATGTTTTAGCCAAATTTAAATGTTATGATTCATGTTGTTTTTATTATGACATGCCTCTTGTTCTGTTTCTTAATCCATATTGATATTCTTCATATTCTTATGAGTATTCCTCAAGATCATATGTAAAATATTTTCCTTACTAGGGCCTCATTCTCATCCCATTACTTTGATATATGTCCATAGGTTATGATATGTAGTATATTTAACTTAGGATTAACCCATGAAAACTTTATTCAAGTGGATTATAATAATTTTATATGTTTTCATATATTATGTAAACAAATTCCTAGAATGTAAAAATTAAAAGATCCTATTTTTGTACCATATAATGAAACGTTATGTAAAAAATATTAGGGACTTAATAGTTGGTGTCAAAGGATAGTTTATTTATTTATTGGAATGATGAATAAAATTACTTAGTCTGAACCCTTTATAAAAGATTAATATTATAAAACATCTTGGTATTTTGGTGTATTTTTATGTAAGTGGTTTCATAGCATGGAAATATATGCCTGGATATGAACAAGTGGAAGTGGCTCTAGAATAAATGTATCTAGGGGTAAAACCCAAAAACACTACATTGAGCTAGATTCAATTGAGAATTAGTGCATGGAAATGGGCCATTCTACACTCTTAGTTTGATACTCCTTAGGGATATGTTTGGTTAATCATAGTATTTTTATGTACCATTATGATGGATATATAGAAAATATAATTTTTTAAATGAATACCATATTTATTAATGATGTTTTAAGACATAAAATTCCACTTCAAATATAATATTCCTAAAAGGAATATATTTCTCCGTAAGGTTTTCTTCATTTAGAAAATGGTGGTAATTGGAGGAACCACATAAATGATGAGTGAAAAAGAGTATGCGCTGATAAACCTCAGATGAAATCCACAATGGAAAACTTCATGAGAATGATAAATCAACTATCTTGAGTTATAAATAATAACATGAATCAATTTTAGTGTCCAGATTCACCTCCAAGGGAGAAACTTTCAATTGATTCCTTCAGGCATAAATGGACACCACCTTTTAGTGGATCTTCCAACCTATTGACTTATGAACAATGTATATGTTCTATATAAACAATATTGTTTGTACTTCACTATTTATAATAAGAGAATGTCCCTATAGAGTTTATCCACTTTGAAGCTTTTAGCTTATCAGTGATGGTAACTTATTAAAACCTCATATCCTAGAAGGGAGATTTACGTTATGGGGTGGAATGATTTTAGGGGAATCATTTTCAATAAATATTTTCCCAATTTTAGGTGAAAAAAAATGTAGAAGTAAATTTTTATGATAGAAGATAAGGAAAATGAATCAGTGGGATGCTATTAGTACAAATTTAATAGACTTTCTCGATACACCTATAGTTTTTTATGGAATTGAAGGGAGAATTTGATATATTATTTAACAAACTAAGACCCCCTATATAGTGTTTTTTAGAAAAATGAGATTATAAAATCTATGCTGATATAGTGCATAGTGATATAAAGGTTTAAATTATATTTTGGAGAAATGGAGTGTCCACATAGGTTGAATGAAAATGATATTATTATAGATCTAAAAATAGGGAAGAACTTTGATAATGGAAGAGGAGTAATGAAAGTGAAACATCCCATGTACAAAAAATGTGGGAATAATAATTTATGAAACTTCATTCCTAGGAGTGATAAATGTTACAAATGTGGAAAATATTTCCATATAGCTTAGAAATTTTGTAGTGAGGTATAGCCTCAACATGTAAACAGTAATGAAAAATGGAGGATAATGCAAGCCCATATTGAAGTTCAATTCTTTGAGTGGGAATATCTTATGAAATATTCTAATCATTTTCTAATTAGAAGATAATTGAGGAAAATTACCATCAACTTCGACATAGTCCAAGGGAGAATGGTTGGGAATTTTATATCATGAAGGCTGGAGTAGAGGCTCTAAATGATGTGGTGGAAGGTAATATCACTGTTCTCATGAAGCAAGGAAGTGCTTTGTTGGATTATTGTTCTACACATTCCTTTATTCACTTGAATTTTTAAATTTATAATTTATTAATCCCCAAGACTCTAGAATTATATTTATCAGTCACGTTTCTAAGAGAGATTACCAAGAATCAATAGTGTATTGAAACTATAGTATTGACATTGATGAGAGCAATCTAATCAAAAATCGAGTAGTCATTCCTATGGAGGAATTCGACACTATACTTGGGATGAACTAGATCTCAATGTATAATTATATGATCAATTATAGAATCAAAAACATATCAGTAGTCTTGAATGTAAAACCTACTATTTTTCAAAAAGGTGAGATATCCCAACCTGAGATTTTTCTAGAAGCACCTCCCATATACATTATAATAGATATGATCAGTGAAGAGGAATAAGGAAATGAATTTATAAGAATATAAAATTTCCCCATAGTTCATGAATACATTGACATAATTACTAAGGAGTTACCTATGCCTACCCTAGAAAGAGAGGTAGAGATCTCCATTTAAATCATACCTAGATCCAAGATGATATCATAGAACCCGTATTGAATGAAAGATGTGGAGCTAGAGAAATTAATGAAACCACTTCAACATCTTGTGGAGAAAGGATTTATCTGACCAAGTGTGTCTCCTTGGTGAGAATTTGTTATTTTTATGACTAATAAGGATGGATTATTGTGGATATGCATTGATTATAGAGAACATAATAGAATCACAATGAATAATACTTACCACCTCATAAGGATTGATGATATGTTTTACCATATTTGTGGGGTTCAATTATTCTCCAAGATTTATCTTCAATATTGTAACACCCCTAGATTTTATAAGATATAAATTCTTTTTAATTTCTTTCATATCTTGTGTTTTATGCTACACCAAGATTACCTTGCGCTATACACATCACTGTATTAGCTTGCAGTGTACGCAACACTATTCTTTGATCATGTTACACACAATTTTGATAGTAGTTATTCTACGCAACATTGTATATATATATATATTCAATGTATAAATGAAATATGGTTGGATTCTATTATATGAAACAATGATGGAGTCTTGCACCACACGCAACCCTGACTTGGATTGCATTACATGAAATCACGACCTTCCTCAATAGCGTGTGTTGTACACAATATCAGGTTTCACTAAACAACGATATATAGTTATTATATTATTATAAACTAGACTTTATGAATACTATTAAATAAATTTTGAATTTTATAACATTATTATTCCTCTTACACATTTTCTAGAATATGGTATGAGAACAAAATAAATTTTTCGTGTAAATTATGTATTTTTAAAAAATTGTAGTTTTCCCGCATTTGGATGGTGCACCCACATTAAATCTTGTTTTGAAATGTCTATAAGTTCAATTTGACAAAATATAATTCTTATTTTGAATCAGTATATAACAATTTACTCTGGATAAATTTTTCATATTATTCTGATAACTTTTATATTTAAATGAATAGTAAAAACACCCTATATTTTAATTAAAAACAACTTTTTTTCATCGCAATAATTTAAATGGTTATATTATCTTTTTAATTGGTTTTAAAGTGTAATTATAATATATTTTTACCATTTAATCCAATATTGGTCATTGGAATTAATTTCTCTTGGAAATTGGACATAAACAAGTATCAATCTTGTGATAGTTATTATTTCTAAGAAACACGCTATTTGTTTTGATAATAGGAATTAATTTTAAAATTAATTAATGCCACTTATATGTTTTAAATTTGAAAAAATGGACATCATTTTTGAATTCGGAATATCAAATATATCTTAGGCTGAATTTTTGGTATTTTTTTGAAAACTTCCAATTTTTGATGAATAGTGAAAACACTAGGTTACAATTTAAAACTGACTTTTTATTTAAATAATTATTTACATTATTGAAATTTATTTTAGGTATAAATTGATACATAATACATATATAAGTTCAATTTAATTAATTGGAGTCATTTTATAATAATTTTATATGTATAAAAATTTTATTGAACTTTTCACCGTCTTTTACCCACCTCCTAGGAGAATTTGGAAATTCACCTAAAACATAATTTTACCACTTCTATGAGTGTAATTTAGAAAATCTGAGAGGCACAGTTAATATCAAGGATAGAAATGTGGTTCAATGAGATGAAAATAATTTTTGGTGAATGATAACTTTTCACTTTTATTTACTGCGGTTAAAGGTAAATAGGGTAATTCAAGGATAAAATAATATTATAATAATTTGAAATTACCTTAACACTTTCTCAAACCTTATTGGATGAGTAATGGAGGACCATGGTAATCTTTGGGTCGATTTTGGGACCCCATGGATCCACTTATGAAAGAAAATGACACATTAGATTAATTAATTTAATGTAAAGACAAAATAGACATTGGCAAAAAAATCTTTTTGTAATTAATTTTTATAAGGGTCTATATACATTCTATTTTCGACTATAAATTTTCATTGGAAAGAGTAAAATGTTTCTTACATCATTGTATTTTTTTATAATTTTTTGACATCAAATAAATTAAATTATTTATGACACAATAATGATGCAATATTTTCCTTATTAATGAATGATTTAAATAAATAAGATTATAATGATTAAAATATTATCCAAAACATGTACAATTCTTATTGGATGATTATATCTCGACCATGAGTCATCTTATCTTCGACTATAATGATTTTTAGACCATTATAAACCGAATATCATTATATTATAAAATAATTCTTTCACTCTTTCTTAAAGAGCCCCTCCTCCCCCTTATAAAAGGAGACCATTTCTATCCAATTCCGCACACCTCTCAAGCCATTTGGATCATCCAAACTATGACAAATTAATCTACCTACATTTATATACACCCTAGAATCCTTACATTAGGCATAAGTCACTTCAAGAAGTCCTTTTGGTTCAAACCAAAGGATGTTACCCAAATTAAAGGTAACAATTTCTCTTAAGTTGTTTTCTTTTATTCTAGTTCTCCAACCCCTAAAATCTTTTTAATAATTTATTTTGTAACAACACCAGTATCTTAAATATTCTAGGATGTTGTTATGGTAAGTATTATAACTACACTTACACACACCTTGATCTAATGGATGAAGAACATAATGTTTCAGTGGATGGAAAACTAACACCTCACCAAACGATGATAGTTCGATTTTCTCCTACCGCCTCTCATGGTGGAAATTATGATGTCACTGTATTTATATATGATATATATTATGTTTATTATTTCCTTATGCTTTTTTACTTCCCAATTATATCAAGCATTTATTGTTTCTATAGTGGGTAAATACGATGATCTCATTTGATGAAGTGTGGACTACCGCCCCCTCAAAGTGATGTGATTCGTTAATGCCGTATGTGGGATTTATAAAGGAGGGAGTTAATGATATTATATATGATATTATACTGGAATTATAATATACATATTCCAGTAAAAAAAAGAAATGAAAGTAGCGTTCATGCGTACGTATGGCTTACCGTCTCCATAAATGGTGCATTTCGTTTCTTACCTTCATATGTTATGCATTATTATAAATACAAGTATATGTTGGATATATAATGAATATATATGATATATAAATAATGATTTACCTTATAGAAGTAAGTAAATCATGAAATAAGTAATAATAACATCAAGAACAACAAGTCCAAACACGTACGATAAATAAGATGATTTTACCCAAAACGTTGCATTAACATGGGATTTACAAAAGAAAGGGTAATATAAAGTCATAAGTAAACCATATATGATATCATAACAATGAATATTATTTTTTAATAAGTCAATGACATTATTTAAATCATTATATCGGAGGTTCGGATACGTACGAAGCATATCGAACCTAAGGTAAGGGATAATTATTTCAATCTCATTCTTATCTGAGATTGTTTATTCGTAAGTATTTACTGGGGTTATATTTATCATCAATGTCCCTAATTCATAAAAATGGGTTCATGTATGTTTAAATTCCTTTTTAACCATTTTTTACTTTTACTACATGGTGTGTAAGGAATCTTTCTTTTACGAGGTACTTTTTGACTTTTCCGACAAAAGTACGAGAAGAATGTTTTTAACTTCTACGTCATGAAAGGATTTTTTTACTGTATTATAATGCCTTATTTTCATGAATCTTCCTCCAAAAGATTTCATGACTATTGTCAAAAAAAATCCCATTCTTTTAAAATTGCATGTAATTTTGTGAAAAGAAAATGACTTTGAAGAAGAAAGGATATTTTCCTCAAGAATTCATTTCAAGTGTTTTATCAAAACAATTTTCAATCAAATATGACATAATTTCATATGTGTATGTTTCAAGTATAACATCTCTATGATTTACATGGTTTCAATTTTCTTATTATGAATTGATATCCATTTGTTTTATATGGATTATGTTATGATGTGATGATGTTTATGAAACCCATTTTATTCTTTGGGCTATGATGAATGATATATGTTTATGTTATGGAACAAGTAAGAATGATTTCATTATGAGATGGGTGGGTCATATATATACCTCCAATGCATTGGGTAAAGATGTATATCTCATGATATAGACATGGCTGAAATGGAAAGTAAATCTGGTTCAGTAATACAGGGCTGGAATGGAAAGTAGACCCGGTTCAGTAAGGGACTTTGTCCACAAAGACGGTCTTGGCAGCAATTCCTTGGCTACTATGGAATTCATATATTGTGCTTAATGGTTTACACAATTACATGTTTTATTCCCATGCTATTTTTATCACGATTAATGTTTCTTCATGATCTATGCCTTATGTACTACCATGATTTATGTCATTTCTCAATGTTTTGATGTTTAAACATTATGTTCATGTTTTTATGTTCAAATGTATATGATTTGTTTTATTTTATCCATGCTTACCCATACTGAGAATTTTATCTCACCCTTTATATGTTTTCTTTTCCCCAGGATATAAAGAAAGGTTTTAGGTAAAAAACAAAAGGATATGATCTTTATGTGAGATGTTGAAGATCTTTTACCACGATTAGAAGATTATTTTTCCGAGTTTCCAAAGACACTAAACTATTACGGTCCTTGTGTGTCTGTTTTTGTTATGTATTAAGTGTTCTGAAAAAGTAATGTAATGTCCATGTACGTTAACATTTGGGTCTCTACAGTTGGTATCAGAGGAAAGGCTTATTTAACCTTTGGAAACTAGGATGCGAAAACATTAGTGAGACCCCTGGAGATATTTCTAAGTTATGTCTAGGGATGTCCCTAAGTTTCAGTATAAGTATAGATTATAGTCCTAGAATTACGGTAACTATCTTAGAATTAAACCCAAGATGTTAGATATTGAAGTTACTCCCCATTTATTATGTTGTTTTACCTATCATGATTTTTTCCTCTGACACTATTCTTTTTGGGTTTTAGATAA
This sequence comes from Viscum album, assembly GCA_963277665.1. Taxonomy (NCBI): domain Eukaryota; kingdom Viridiplantae; phylum Streptophyta; class Magnoliopsida; order Santalales; family Viscaceae; genus Viscum; species Viscum album. The sequence continues at coordinate 506,802,452 of OY728142.1, read as the reverse complement.
TGGCTAGAAACAGGAAGATTCACGATAATAGAGAATATGATGGACAATGGAATGATTTTCTTCATGATCAAGAAAATGAAATGGGATTTGGAAGGCGAAACATCATTATTATTCCTAATCACCAATCTCATAATATGATCAATAATCTTAGCTTTGGTAAGTTTCCTGACTCAGCTAATAAGATAATGATGGAGTTTCATGATGATCATAGAGGAAAGAAAGTTCGATTTCCCTCATGTAAGTCATGTGGGAAGAGGCATCAAGGAGAATGTTTCAAAGGAACTAGATGATGCTTTGGCTGTGGAAAATAAGGGCACAAAGCTAGTAATTGTAAAGGAAAAGGTTCAGTTAACACCATGGACAAGGATAATGGTATTACTAAGACATCAACAATGGCTAAGTGTTTTAAATGTGGAATGTATGGGCATTTTGCAAACCAATTACCTAAGGTAAAATCTCATAAAGAGAATAATAATGTTCATATGGGTAGTATTTATGTGGATCATGATGAAGAGACTACAAATGATATGTGAGATGAAAGAATTGTTGAAGCTCAGTCAATGGTTTAAGATGGTAGTGGAATAATTACATGTCTATCAAGAGTAATGTTGTATAAGTAATCTCATGGTACTATTGAATAAAGAAACATCTAAGGATTGTTACACTGTTGTCTTTCCTTATGTTTTGAAAGTGTATGATGAATGGTACTGGTAACCATGAAAGGTTATTCATATATTTTTGGAAAGCACCTAATATTCGCATAAAGAAGTGCTATAGAGATAATGGAATGTTTGAGCTCATGAATTATATAAGGACAAATAGATATCATGGTTTGAGTATATAGAATTTTTGGGATTTTAGTATGTGGAAAGAGTTATCTTTTGAAAGAATTCATGTTTTCACTAAGGTTCAACGGGTATTGATTTTTCTAGAGAATACACGATTAAGGTATTCACATGATTAGAATGTGATCAATAAGATATGTCGGGGATAAATGATGGTATTCACATGCTCAGTAGATGACATTTCTAGTAATTGTTTTCTTTATACTATGTGATTGGACATATGTATTTTGGATAAGCCTAAATATTGGAATGGATTATTTTGGACACAATTTAGTATTGTTTAAGGCTAGAACTTTTTTCGATATTATTGATGGAATGTCATAAGGATGTAATTTTAGAAAAAGGACAACCTACAGGACGGGTGAAAACCCATTGCGTCAGACAAGGTTGCGGGAATCGAACCCACAACCGAAGTGTGACAGGCCTTTATCACCAAAAAAAGGCCTACAGGAAGTCCCTGGTTGGTAGAAAATAGTTTTATTTTATTAAGCGGTATGATAGATGAAGTATAAGTCCATTTTTGGAACCATATACGAATAATATCACCATAGATGGACTTATGTATCAAACTTTTTCTAACCTTATGTTTGAGATAGATGGAATGACCTATCATTCTATCGCATGATCCGCTAACACTTCATAGAAAACAAATTCAACTTCATTTTTTTAAGAGATGATGTGGAAATTATTCAAGGCACAAACAACAGTGAGATTGTCAAGTAAGTATTTCTTTACATTATTCTTCAACATTAAGGGAATGATCTGGAAAACCAAGAAATTTTGTCCTAATATACTCATATCCGATGAATTAGATGGTACCTTAAATCATCACCAATTTATGGCTTTGTGATTGATGGATTTTTCATAGCTATGTTCTCTACCACTCTCCATCAGAACTTGATGGTTAGATTTCTCTTCCATATCCATATTTTCACCCATGTTCTCATATGTGGGAACCCAATTGATGAGTTACTTTGGGTATCCATTTTGTTTCTAATGTTCATTTTTAAAATTAAGTATTAGCATTCCTTTTTACGATGTGGGTTTCTATGAAAGAAACTTTCAAGTAGTAAACGATTTATAACTCTGACGAATTTCAATGGGGAAATTCATTTTAATGGGGGTAGAATGTAACACCCCGAGATTTTATAAGGTATATATTCTTTTTAATTTATTTCATATCTTGTGTTGTACGCTACACCAAGACTACCTTGCGCTATACACAACATCGTATTAGTTTGCGGTATATGCAACACTATTCTTGGATCATGTTACACACAATTTTGATAGTAGTTATTCTACGAAACATTGAGTGTATATATATATATATTAAATGTATAAATGAAATATGGTTGGATTCTGTTATACGAAACAATGGAGGAGACTTGCACCACACACAACCTTGACTTGGCTTGCATTACACGCAATCACGACCTTCCTCGATAGCGTGTATTGTACGCAATATCAGGTTTCACCAAACAACGATATATGGTTATTATATTATTATAAACTATAATTTATGAATATTATTAACTAAATTTTGAAATTTATAACATTATTATTCATCATACACATTTTCTAGAATATGGTATGAGAACAAATTAAATTTTTCTTGTAAAATATGTATTTTTAAAAAATTGCAGTTTTCCCGCATTTTGATGGCGCACCCACTTTAAATATTTTTTGACAAGTATATAAGTTAAATTTGAAAAAATAAAATTCTACTTTGGAATCAGGATATAAAAATTTACTTTGGATAAATTTTTCATATTATTCTGATAACTTTCATATTTCAATGAATAGTAAAAACATGCTATATTTTAATTAAAAATTACTTTTTTTCATTGCAATAATTTATATGGTTAGACTATCTTTTTAAATGGTTATAAAATTTAATTATAATATATTTTTACCATTTAATCCAATATTGTTCATTGAAATTAATTTCACTTTGAAATTGGACATAAACAAGTATCAATCTTTTGATAGTTATTGCTTCTTAAAAACATGCTATTTGTCTTGATAACAGTAATTAATTTTAAAATTAATTAATGCCACTTCTATGATTTAGATTTGAATAAATGGATATCATTTTTGAATTTAGAATATCAAATATATCTTAGGCTGAATTTTTGGTATTTTTCTGAAAACTTTCAATTTTTGATGAATAGTGAAAACACTAGGTTACTATTTAAAAACCGACATTTAATTTAAATAATTATTGACATTATTTAAATTTATTTTAGGTCAAAATTGATACATAATACCTATATAAGTTCATTGTAATTAATTGGAGTCATTTTATAATAATTTTAGATATATAAAAATTTTATTGAACTTTTCATTGTCTTTTACCCACCTCCTAGGAGAATTTGGAAATTCACATAAAACAAAATTTTACCGCTTCTGTGAGTGCAATTTTTAAAATACGAGAGACATGGTTAATATAGAGTCCTAAAATTTGGTTCAATGAGATGAAAATAATTTTTGGTGAATAATAACTTATTACTTTTATTTATTGCGGTTAAAGGTAAATAAGGTAATTCAAGGTTAAAAGAATATTATAATAATCCTAAATTACCTTAACACTTTCCCAACCCTTATTGGATGAGTAATGACCTACCATGGGAATATTTGGGTCGATTTTGGGACCCCATTTAGCCACTTATGAATGAAAATGACACATTAGATTAATAAATTTAATGTAAAGACAAAATTGACATTAACAAAAAAATCATTTAGTAATTAATTTTTATAAGGGGATATATAAATTATATTTTTGACTATAAATATTCATTCTAAAGATTAAAATATTTCTTACATCATGGTATTTTTTTTATAATTTTTAGACATGAAATAAATTAAATTATTAATGACACAATAATGATGCAGTATTTACGTTATTAATAAATGATTTAAATAAATAAGATTATAATGATTAAAATATTATACAAAATAAGTCAAATTCTGATTGGATGATTATATCTCGACCAAGAGTCATCTTATCGTCGACTATAATGATTTTTTGACCATTATAAACCGAATATAATTATATTATAAAATAATTCTTTCACTCTTTCCTAAAGAGCCCCTCCTCCCCCTTATAAAAGGAGACCATTTCTATCCAATTCCTCACACCTCTCAAGCCATTTGGCTCGTCCAAAATATGCCCAATTAATCTCCCTACATACATCTCCCCCTCCTAGAAGCCTTACATTAGGCATAAGGCACTTAAAGAAGTCCTTTTGGTTCAAACTAAAGAAAGATACCCAAATTAAAGGTAATAGTTTTTCTTATGTTGTTTTCTTTTATTCTACTTCTATAACACCTAAACTCTTTTGAATCCTTTATTTTGTAAAAAAAAGTATCCTCAATATACTAGGATGTTTTTATAGGAATTATTAGAACTACACTTACACACACCACCATCTAATGGATGAATAACATAATGTTTCTGTGGATGGAAAACTAACGCCTCACGAAACGATGATAGTTCGATTTTCTCCTACTGCCTATCATGGTGGCCATTATGATGGAACTGTATTTATATATGATATATATTATGTTTATTATTTACTTATTATTCTTTAATTCTCAATTATTTCAAGCCTTTATGGTTTCCATAGTAGGTAAATACGGTGATCTCATTTGAGGAAGTGCGGACTACCGCCCCCTCAAAGTGATGTGATTCGTTAATGCCATAAATGGGATGTATAAAGGATGGAGTTAATGATATTATATATGATATTATACTATAATTATAATATACCTATTCTAGTAAAAAAATAGAAATGAAATTAGCATTCATGCATACGTATGGCTTACCGTCTCCATGAACGGTGCATTTCATTTCTTAGCTCCATATGTTATGTACTATTATAAATACATGTATATGCTGGATATATAATGAATATATATGATATATAAATCATGATTCACATTCTGGAAGTAATTAAATCCTGATATATGTAATAATAACATCAAGAACAATAAGTCTAAACACGTATGATAAATAAGATGATTTTACCCAAAACGTTGCTTTGACATGGGATTTACAAAAGAACGGGTAATATAAAGTAATAAGTAAACCATATATGATATCATAACAATGAATATTATTTTTTAATAAGTCAATGACATTATTTAAATCATTATACAAGAGGTTCGGATACGTACAAAGCATATCAAACCTAAGGTAAGGGATAATTATTCCAATTTCATTCTTATCTGAGATTGATTATTCGTAAGTATTTACTGGGGTTATATTTATCATCCATGTCCCTGATTTATAAAAATGGTTTCATGTATGTATAGAGTCTTTTTTACCCATTTTTACTTTTACTACATTGTTTGTAAGGAATCATTCTTTTACGAGGCAATTTTTGACTTTTCCAGCAAAAGTACGAGAAGAATGTTTTTTTAACTTCTACGTCATGAAATGATTTTTTATGGTTTTATAAAGACTTATTTTCATGAAGCTTCCTCCAAAAGATTTCATGACTACATTCAAAAAAATCCTAGTCTTTTAAAATTGCATGCAATTTTGTGAAAAGAAAATTATTTTGAAGAAGAACGAATATTTTCTTCAAGAATTCATTTCAAGTGTTTTATCAAAACCATTTTCCATAAAAGATGACATAATTTCATATGTGTATGTTTCAAGTATAACGTCTCTATGATTTACATAGTTTCACTTTCCTTATTATGAAATGATATAAATTTTTTTATATGGATTATGTTATGATGGTATGATGTTTATGAAACCCATTTTATTCTTTGGGTTATGATGAATGATATTTGTTTATGTTATGGAATACATTATAATGATTTCATTATGAGATGGGTGGGACCTATATCTCCCTCCAATGCATTGGGTAAAGATTTATATCTCATTAGATAGACATGGCTAAAATGGAAAGTAAATCTAGTTCAGTAATACAGGGCTGGAACGACAAGTAAACTCGGTTCAGTAAGGGACTTTTTCCACTAAGAGGGTCTTGGAAGTAATACCTTGACTACTATGGAAATCATATCATGTGATTAATGGTTTCCAGAATTACATGTTTTATTCCCCTGCTATTTTATCATGATTAATGTTTCTTTATGATCTATTCCTTATGTACTACCATGGTTTATGTCATTTCTCATGGTTTTGATGTTTAAACATTATGTTCATGTTTTTATGTTCAAATGTATATGATTTGTTTTATTTTATCCATGCTTACTCTTACCGAGCATTTGAGCTCACCCTTTATATGTTTTCTTTTCCCCAGGATGTAAAGAAATGTTTTAGGTAAGAAAACAAAAGGGGGAGATCTTTATGGGAGATGTTTAAGATCTTTCACCATGATTATAAGATTATTTTTTCCTAGTTTCCAAAGACACTAAACTATTACGGTCCTTGTGTGACTGTTTTTGTTATGTATTAAGTGTTCTGAAAAAGTAATGTAATGTACATGTACATCAATATTTGGGTCTCTAAAAATATGGTTATCATAAATTGAGGGTAATGAAAGAATATATTTGAAAAACAACCTTAAAATCAAGATATGGTCATTATGAGTTTGTTTATGCCCTTCAGATTGAATAATTCCCCAGCTTATATTTATGGATATGAATAGAGTCATTATGTTCTTCTTTGATAAATTTTGTTAGTTTTTATTGATGATATTCTGATATATTCAAAAAATCATGGGGATTATGAGGACCATCTAAAGTTTATATTGAAAACTCTTAGGAAGAAATGTCTATATTGAAAAGTCATAATTTGTGAATTTTGGTTGTAACTTGTTTAATTGATGGGGAACAGTGTAACCCATTAAGTAATGTCAGTTGAACCTTCTAAGAAAATGGTTATATAAAAGTGTTCTCATACTATAAGAGAAACTGAGATTCATAGTTTCCTTGGTTTATCAAGATGTTATAAAACTTTTGTTAAAAAAAATTCATGAATTTCTAATCCACTAACCAAGTTGACTTAAAAGGAATATTTTCATCTGGACTAAAGAGTGTGAAGAACATTCTTAGAACTGAAGAAATGAGTGGTCATTGTACATGTGTTAAATCTACCCTCTTTCAGGGACTAATCATTATATATAGTAATGTATCTCTAAAATGGGTTGGGTACATCATTATGAAAAATAACAAGGTGATTGATTATGGATCTCAAAATTTTAACACTCATGATAAGAATTATCCTACACATGACCTAGAGAGAGATGCAGTTATTTTTGATATGAATATATGAATGCAATATTTTTATGGGAAAAATGTGATATATACATAGCCCACCAATGTCTAAATTATATATTCACATTGAATGAAGAGAACATGTGGTGAAGGAGATGGTGAGAGCTTCTTAAAGTCTTTAACTATTCAATTAATTATCACCCAATAAGAGAAAATAAAGTCACAGATGAATTAAGATTGAGAGACACTGTTGTGCTAGGAATTATACGGATTCATGGATATCCATTGATCATAGAACTAGTAAGGTTAGATATGAGAAACATGAGGGAATGAAAATCATCAATCCCATCCCAAATGATTTATCTTCCATCATTATATGAGAATATCAAGAAAGATAAAAGATAAAATCCTTTATTACAAATTTAGAGAGAGGATTTGAACATTGAAATGTTTCTTAATATCAATATTAATCAAGATGGTGTATTTGAATATCTTACAAGAATATGTCTTCCATCTATTCCGATGATAAATCTTGTTTCTCTGCATTATCTAAACCTCCTATAAACACTAAAATGTATAGGGACCTTCATGATCATTATTTATGAGATAACATGAAAAGGGATATTTCTGACTACACTATAAGGTACATGTTATGTCAACAAGTAAAGAAAGAGATAAAACATCTTAAAGGGGTATTGTAACCACTACCCATACCATCATGGTTGTGGTATACTATCACTATAGACATTGTCCCTAGTATCCAATGAATATACAAAAGAAACAATGCGATATGGGTTATTGTGGAATGACTCACCCCGAATTCCTATTTTATCACTATTTTGGAATATTTCTCTCTTGAAAAAACATTCCAAGATATACGTAAAATAAGTGGTGAGGCTACATGGGTCACCACTGACTATAATTTTTCATCATGATCCTAGGTTCACATCCAAATTTTGGATAATTATTCAACACGATTTGAATAATTAATTAAAATTAAGTACAACCTATCACCCCAATACTGATGGCCAATATGAAAGGACTATTCAGAAAATTGAGTAAATCATAAGAACGTGATCGATGTAATTTAATTATGTATGGGATTGACAAATCCCATCAGTTTAGTTCTCATACAATAACAACTTCTACTTTAGTATTCAATGGTACCATCTGAACCTATATATGGTAAATATGTAGAATATATAATTGTTGGGATGAAGTTGGTGAGAGAAATATTTTTTGGCCTAATCCTGTGAAATAGATGATATAAATGGTTCATGCCATCTAAACTCACATAAAAAAAATCTTTGTTGGCATGAGAGATATGCTAAAAACCATTGAAGTGACTTGTAATTTTATGTTTCCAAAAACGTTTTCCTTTGAATATCATGATGGAATAGATCCCTGAAGTTTGTGAAGAATGGTAAGCTTAGACCTAGGTACATTAGCCCATTTCAAATTCTTAATCACATAGGAGTAGAGGCCTTTCAGCTAGGACATCCACCAAATCTAGCTCAAGTTGTTTATGTATTCCACACATCACTCTTGATGAAGTGCATACCAAATCCATCACTTTTACTAAATCTATAGATGGTAAATTTAGATCATGACTTCTATTTTGAGGAGAATCCAGTGGAGATCTTAGACCATAAAGAGAAGGTTCTGTACAACAAGACTATACACCCTATCAAAGTGTTTTATAGGAACGATAATTTTGAAGATGTGACATGAGAAACCTATTAAACAATGAAGAAAAATTAACCTCACAAATCTCAACCAAGATAATGAGTTTAAATTATAGGGATGAAATTTCTAAAGGGGGGAAGAATATAATGGTCCATGCTTTCTAAACGATATTTGTTTCATTATAAAGTGTGTTTTATATTATATAACACATAAAAAAACTATATCTCTTTAATAATTATCAGTACATTAGTCATCTATGAAACCAATTAAAATTATATACATTACAACATGAAAATAATATAAAATAAAATAGGCCAAATGGGAATATATGGATCACTCTAATATACCAGAATCATCACCCCTTGAACAAAAATATATAAATTAAAAAATATTAGTAAAAAAATAAACATCATAAAAAATTATTGTAGTGAATATTGAATGAAATAAAGAATTTGTATTTATTATGTATAATGAGAAATGTGACCATTTGGTTTTGACCCATTAGAAATATACTCTTTGGTAATAATTCTAATGTTATAATTAGTTTTTATAATTATTAATGACAATAGATAATTAATGTGTAATGTAGAAGTGATGGCCTCAACTAATAGAGGCATGCAATATGAAGCCCATTTTTTAGGACATGGGAGGGAGGTTGAATTACTCGGGTATTCACTTGACAAAACAAAATCCGAGCATCAAAAATTGACTCTAGAATGAAATCATTTATGGGAGAAGTTCATGTTAGTGGGAATTACCACTCAGTTGATATTAACCGAGCCGCCCATGAATCTTTTACTAATGCACACATTACTCATAGGTCATATGCATGTTTTATAAGGTTTTATGTGTCTAGGAAATTGTTACATAAATTATAATTTACTTGTATAAATAAAATTTTTATTCCATAAATTTAGTTTTTTGAATATTTTTTATCAATAAAATATATTTTTAATTGAGTCAAATTTGATAATTTTTTTTTCATACACATATTTTACTATTCAGAAAAGGTATAATTTTTTATAATAAACTAATATATTCTAAATATTATTTTTTTAATGAAATTTTATGTTAAATATAGTCTTATTTAAATTGTAATGATATAATAATTTTATTATGTCATAGGAGATGTTAAAATGAGAGAAATTTTACTATTCCTTACAACCTGCTATTTTTTGAATAAATAAGGATTTATATATTTAAGAGGTAAAATTATAATATAAAAAAATTAAGATAAATAATTTTTTTTGGAAATTATCTTATTTAAGTTAGCTTAGGGAGAATTTATGAAAATTTTCTAAAATACATTTTTTTCTTTGTGTTGTAAAAATATAGTTTAGTTTTTTCAGTATATTTAATGACTTCATAGTTATTTCATTAAGATGTACTAATTAATTAACCACAATAAATTACCTAAAATAATTTATTTTAATAATATCATGTATTTCAACACATTTTAATAAATTTCAATACCTATAATCAACATTCCAAATCTTAAATGGAATCTCTCACATTTGAAAAAATTACTTTGTGGATATTATACTTTTTAATGCTAAAAGAAATGAAAATAAAATATGTTCGGTTCTGGTGAATTTAAATTACTTAAATCATGTCCCATATTTATAAAACCATTGTTAAAACCATGGGTAGGCCAATTATTTTTCATTTTACAAAACCTAGATTTCAAAGGCCAATATTTGGAAATTATTAAAAAAATCATCCACTTTTGCTATAAATAAACTCTCATTTGTCTATTTCCTTTCACTAACAATACATAATCTATAAATTTCTGGTAGTGTTTCTTCAAGAGTAGTCCCTAGAAGGTTTCCTCACACCCCAAAGTCCCATTCTTCAATATTTAAGAGAAACTCTTCAAGGTAAGGGAATTATCTTTCTTTTCTATACAATTCAATAACTTATTTTTGAATGTGTCTAATAATTATTATAGATATTCTCTTTTATTTCCATTTTTATCATAAAATTATTGTAAATTTTTTTATAAATTAGATACTTTTGTCCCCTCTAATTTTAACATTTCATAATACCACATTTTGTGCCCTTCATGCTCTCGAATTTACTTTTCAAAATTTTTCATTTCTTCTTAAGAAATTATCTATTATTTTCATTGTGAGGATACTAAAAATATTTTATCTTTCCATGGGTATTCACCTAAATGTAAAAATTATTTATTTTATTTATGTATTTTCCAATAAAAAACCCAAATTACCATTTAATGGTCCAAAAATCATGTAATTATCATGTCTTTATGCACTTTTGTACGCCATGATTTTGGTAAGAAACATGTTTTATATTATTCATGAGTTATTAATAAAATGATTGATTATGACATGTGTGGATCAAATTAATTAATAAATATTATGTTTTTTATCTAATAGTAATCCAATTCATTGGGTAAATAATTTAATCTCTATAGATGACATGTTTTACAAAACCTTGGTTAATAACCCTGGTAATTTTCAGTTTTGAAAACTTGGTGACAAACCATGGTGATATGTTTGTGAATATATCATTTAAATTTCATAGCCATATTTATATGTTATGATTCATGTTATTTTTCTTATGATATTACTCATTTTCTTTTACTCATTATATAATTATATTCCTCATATTATTTTTTGAAATTCCTCATGATTACATGCAAATTGTATCCCTTATTGGGCCACATGATCACCCATTTCCTTTGATGTATGTACCTAGGTAATGAGATTCTATAAATGTATCTTTGGATGACCCCATGAAAAATAATTTGAAGTGTATTAGAATAAAAAAATTTTAATACATTATGTACAATATTTCTAAGAATTTTTTTTAAAATATCCTCTATTTGTACAACGAAATGAAAAGTTATATAATAAAAAGGAAGAATGTAATAAACACCACATTTAAATGTTTAGTGTGTTCTGATTATTCCCAAGAGTAAATAGAGATATCAATAATGAATAACAATAAATTAATCATATAATGGTTGGAAGATCTGGTTTATTATGGCTATAAAAAATACTATCATGTTCATTAGGATGAATGGGACAACCATGTACTCATACAAACTATATTTTCTTCTAAAATATGAATTAGGTATTTTTGTTGGTATTACCATAAAATAATGATTTATTTAACTTAGATCAACTTTGGAAAACACCGATTATACTCTATTGTCAATACTAGGAAGAAGGTTTTAGTTCTTTACCATTATTTGATTCAAATCACTACAATCGACACAAAACAAGAGGGAATTATCGAACTTCTTAGAAAAAAGTTATGGTGATTCTCAAGGGAAGGAAATCTTCCTGATGAACCCTGAGCATCTAATTAATATACCTATATCTTATGTTATTATATGTTATGAACTAATCCAGGTCAAACCCAAACCAATCATCTGAGACAGTCTACACCAAGGTCCAAAATGCATGCCTGATCACCATGAGCTGAAAACTAGTGTCAGACATCAAAATAAAGCCATTGAGAATGATTTTTCATATAAAAGACAAATAAATGAAATTTAAACTGAAAAAATACACCCATAGAGGAAATAAATAAACTACTACACATACTTCAAAGTAACCTCATGGGTCACCAGAAAATACAGAAGCATATTCGCTCCAAGAGAGATCCAAAAATGGAAGAACCATAAACTGAAAATATAGAGTAGGTGTGAGAACCAAGATGCTCAGTAGGAATGCCAAAGATAAACCACACCCTATGCCTCACCATTAAAGTGAAATACATTCATTCTAGTTCAAAAATAAGATATAAAAAAATAAGGTTTTCCTTCTTTTACCAATATAAGTTATAGGTTTCTAATTTCATGAAAAACCCCTTTCAATAGGTTGAGAAGGCGGGAAGACGTTAATTGGACATAAGAGACATACCCAAGACAACAAAGGCTGGGAAAAAATGCCAAGGGATTCATTTGTAATTTGGGGGATGATTTTTCATTTGATAATAAAACAACCAACAAAAAAAATCCAAAACCAAGCAGAATAGTACATGATTAATCATATTAATGAAAGGGTACTCAACGAATTACCATTATATGAAATTCCAACTACTCAAGAGTACCACATTGGAAGACTACACAGTAAACAAGTACACAACGAAATAATATGATACCAAAAAAATAAAAGTTGATTATAACTCCAAATATTCAATAAGATCAATGCTCCAACTCCACTATATAGCCCATGTATAACTAATAACCGCTAGATAAGTGCGATAATTTTCCATTTCCTATGTCCTAATAAATTATATCTACAAAATCACCAAAGTTACAAGTCAAGGGTGTGTTTTATAACTCAGTAGGATTTTCCCAAATGAATACCATACTCAAGACACTAGGATAGAACATGTTAGAATATTTATGTAAAAAAGTTTATATGAAAAAAATTGAAAAATAGATTATATCACAATATAAACAAGTTCAACAATAAATGTTTTCCAACAGTATCAACTTCCAAGCAAAGAAGCCAAAAAAATCTCTAAAAACATTCATAAATCCCATTTTGTTATAACCCATTCTGTTACACAAATCCATACTTCCAAACATGAATGAAACTTGTACCTCCCAACACTGGTGAGTGGTGAGCCATCCATTCAATATGCCATCATTTAGTAAACCTCTTTGAGGAGGATAATTCACACCCATATTCATCCCAACCTATTTAGGGGTGTACTTCACACCCTTATCCACCCCAATGCATATGAACATACTCCACACAACAATTCCAAATAATTTATTCCCAAACCATTTTAATAAAACAAATTTTTTATTGAAAACTATTTTTCTATATAAAAAAAACATAAATTATTTTAAAATAATCATTTTAAAATCTTGTTTCCAAAAATCTCATTCCAACAGAACAAATAATTTCACAATTTCCACAAATCATCACTCAAAAAAGTTTTAAAACTAATTCCATATTCCCTTAAAAAAACATGAATAAAAAATATGAATATAAAATCAGTCTATCAAATTATAAATGTAGGAGTTGAGAGTGAATCCTCCTACCTCAAAGGGTCTGAAGAAAACAAAAAACATAAAAAGATGCCCATGGAATCAGGTTGAAACTCTAAAAAACTACCTTAAATATCTCCCAATGTCATTGTAAAATACAAATATAATCATATTTGGCATGAAACACCTTATATATATCACCAACAGGGATATATCTAGGAATCCATGAGAGAGAGGGAAGTATATCGAAGAAAAACCATGAAAACCCACTAAGAATAATGACTTACTACACGAATTTGGCTTTAACACACCATAAAACACCTCCTTATCCCTTCCAATCTAATAGGGAGAGGTTATAAAACCTTTTAGAGATAAAAATACCATGTTATGGCTATATTGAAAAAAACAATGCCTTAAACCACACAACGGACCTAGATCCACTTTTTTGGATCTTACTTTTAAGCTGTGCATAGTTAGTCAAATAATTAGGCAAACCATGGACTAACTATGTGGTAGCCACTACCTCAAGGATAAAATACACACAATTGACTAGAATGGTTAGAAAATAGCACACATTCTATTCCAATGTTTATAGTCTAACAAAGCATGGTTTTTCCTTGGATTCTACATAGTTTGGACAAATTGTGCGCCACTCATGGGCCTTATATTTTTCCCATGTCTCATTGTGTACAATTTCCTGTAGTGATGAAAGTGTTTCCCAAACCATCCACTAACCATGAACCTATATAAGATCCCTAAAACACTACAAAAGTTCTCTGAACTCTCCCAAACATCACCCATATACATTACATACTTCAAAATCATAAATAAAGGGTTACTTACATGAAACTAGGGGTGTAATAGTGAATTTCAATATATTTATTCACATGCCTTCCAGGATTCATGCATAAACACCCCATTCTATAATGACTCATGAATTAAATATAAAAAATAATAGCATCTCACAAAATGTTCATCAACCAAGGAAAAATAATATCGAAATTGTAACAAAAAAACATCAGGAATAGTAATACCATCAATGGGAACATGGGTTTTCTCTACACATGGGTTAGATACTCCCATGCAAGAGCACATAACTATTCCTTGACACAACCGAGTCTCCAAAATACCTTCCTAAAATTATAAAGAAATTGAATAAACCTTTTCTTTGATACCACTTTGTAATTCCCTTGATCCAATTCCCCCTCACATGATTGAGATGAGTCACCATGTAACCTGAAGCATGACTCCCAAAATGTTAGAGGAAGCCGACTAGAATTGAGGTTCTAAAGAATATAGTGGGGAGACTATAAAATATATGATACAATAATAATTAAATCAGAATTAATTTAAACCAATAAAATAAATTTAGCTCAAGATGATAACAAATGAATAATAAATCCAAATGTATTAAACCATGTCATGATATAAAATATTCCAAACTAATTGTCTTGATAAAATTCATACAAGTGACTAACTAAAAGAAAAAAAAAACAAAAAGGAAATCCCAATCCTAAGCCTCACTCCCCATACTATCTCTATGATATAATCCCTTCCAGTATAGAAACCAACCAAGCATAATACCCCTTACCCTTTTATAGATATATATCCATGAAGTCTTCTCAGGAACCAAATTGTTCCAGGACAGGTTGTGATTAAAAATCAAAAGGCCAAAACCCATGATCACTAAAAAAAACTATCTAAAATATTAGTGCATGCAATTGTTTTATAATAAATGGAATTAACTAATAAATAGGCCAATACCCATGATCTCTAATCAAATATAGTCTAATATATTAGTGAATGCAAAAGTTGTATAATAAATGTAATTTATTCATAAATTAATTTAGAAAATCAAATAACCTACTGACCCTCAAGCTCCAGGTTAACACCTAAGGTTAGAAAATACCTTCTTCGACCTGATACTGGATGAAATTTTATATACAATTATTTAATCCATGTGGATTCTCATACCAAAGGACAATCACATATTCATGTTATTTCAAGAGCTATGTAAATTATCATGGTAGGAATGAGATGTGGGGGTCTCTTGGAGCAGAGCTCGAAGCCTCTGTGGTGGCGATGATCTAGCGTGGATGGCGGTGGATCTGGCCCCCTCTTCCTCACTGGGGGGAGGGGGGACTACTTCCTCTCTAATGCCTAGGACTTTCACCCCTTCACTAACTGTAATTTCTTCCACCTTTCCCACCGTTCCCCCTTATCCCTAAGGTCCCAGACTTGCATAACAGTTCACCTCAACTCGAGCTTTCAACAAAAGAGTTCAACGCTGCTTCAGACCTCCATAGGTCAAATCTAGTGGGTCGATTCAGGGGTATTCAACCATCGGGGGATGCTTTTGATAGATTTGTTTTTGATTCATGGGGGATTCATGATTTTGTGGTGGTGGGTCTACTTGATCAGTGCCATTGGATGATCTATTTCACCTCAAAGGATGACTCTATTTTCACCTGGTCCAGTGCCCCACACGTTTTCAACGGCTATGGTTTTTACCTCCTATGATGGTCCTTTGAGTTCAGAATGAATTAGGATGCGGCCTCGACAACGGTTTGGGTAAGTTTCCCTGACTTGCCTCTCCCTTTTCAGAACCCTTCGGTTATCAGAATGCTGTGTAATCTGGTCGGAATGTATTTGTGTTCTAATATCCACACCTCTGCGGTTATCCATCCAATCACCCCTCAAGTGTGTGTTTAGGTGGAAGTCTTGAAGGCCCCAATGGAATGACTATGGAACTCGGTTGGAGAAGAGTTTAGAATTAAACAAAGAGTAGTCTTTGAGTCATGGCATGTGTTATGCCTAGGGTGCCACCGATTGGGCCATTTGGTCTCTAGTTGTCGCCACAGTCTCAAAGGTAGGCATATCAAAACTCCATTGGCCAGTCCAGTTGAGGGAAATGAAGAGAAGGTGGAACCTGTAGCCCTATAGGACCGGGATAATACTGGCATGGGCGAACGTGAGAACGTGAGAAGGGCTGTTTCAAAGGTAGTGGAATCATCCATGCAATAGATCTGCACAAGAGTAGAGCCTAGCTCTTGAGAGGATCAACTAAATTTGTTTCCCTCATAGGTAGAGAAATGTATGGAGTTGAAGATGGCAAAACCGCATGTATCAGATGTTTTTTCCCACCTTAAAGAGGATTTGAGAAATACATCAGTATAGGAGGGTGGAAAGGAGGCTGTGTTGGGAGGTGGAGCACATGTGAAGGTAGTAGATACAATGGATTCAAACGGTGTGAGGGAATGGACTGTAGGGGGTGCTCAGGTTACCGGTGGTACCCATGGTCAGGGATGGTAAGACACTAACACGAATCTATAGTTCATGGTATGAGGAATTGAATGAACTCTGGTTCGGACATGGTGCAGGAGACCACATTGTTGGTTGAATCATGGACTCAAAGTGGACACAAGAGGTTGAATGGAGTGACTTTATTGGGGACCTTAGAACTTAACACACTCGGTGATAACCCTGAAACCTAGTTATAGGATGGGAATGGGGGAAAGAAGAATGGATGGGAGAACAAAACAGGAAAGGGGAAGTCTCCGGGTAAGCATAGGGGCATCATAGCCGGGTCGGGGATTTAGATAGGGAACTGCTTTGAGGGCATGGAGGATCAAGAAACCCCCTTGACTCAAGAGGATGTATATTTAGAAGATGATAACTACAGTAAACTCTCAGTGGATAGCATGGAATGCATTCAAGGGAAATTTCCTCATATACCTCGAAGGAAGAAGAGAAAAAAGGAGTTCTAGATTCTGGGAAATGTATAGTTGTGCAAGGGAAAAAACCAAAGGGATGAAATGATTACTCTCATTTTCCAAAGCCGATGGAGACAAGGTTGGCCAAGAAGGACAAGTAAAATGGAATCAAAGCACTAATGAAAGAAGAAAGTGAAGATCCCATGGTGTGTTTGAATTTGATTCTGCACTCTAAGGAAGAATTTTTAGACAAATCAATCCGTCCCAATGTCTCAGAAGAGGAGATCAAAATAATTTAGGAAATAAGGTTTCAAGTTGACGCCAACGAGGAGAAAGAGCTGTGGATACACAAACCAGACCGATTTTTAGCTTGGGGCTTTAATTAGGGAAAAATCAACTCAGGGTAATTCTTCAAGGAAATGGAGAGGATGCTTACCCACCTTGAAGAGCTTATTAGAGAGGACCTAGAAACACATGTTGGTATGGTAAAATGAGAGCATTACAGGGTATCTAACTCGTGTAATCTAAGTCTCATGTTTAATAATTTTTTTAGCTCTTTTAGCATGTAGTGGTCTTGTATGAGAATTTGGTTTCCCATTTTCCCTCAAAATGGATTAATAAAAATTTAAATTTGGATGGATGTGAATTATCACACTATGTGTACTTTTTTGTTCCCATGGTGAAAGACCATACCAAGGGTGAGTTATACATCAATGGACCTTGTGAAAATTCACATTCTAGGACCACTTATGTTCTTGAAGGAAATCAAATATTTTAAGAATTATCATGAAAAATATGTTTTTTAAATTCAAATAAAAAGTAGAAGAAGATCCAAATTTACCAAAATACCAAACATCCCAAACATGTTAAAATATTCCATATTAAAAAATTCTTTCCAATTACAATATATCTAGAAAAATTCAGTGACATTCTATTATTAACTTTTGCTAAAGATTAGTTTCATTCCAATTTACTAGTTATCAAAATAAATATAATAATTAATTTTACAATCCATTTACACCCAACTACCATTTCACAAGTTAGTTATACCTTTATGACATATTTTAATTAGTCAAATTCCAATTTCATACCAAATATACACTTATATTCTTTATGATTCTTATAAATAAAATTACAAAAAATTCACATGTTTATAAAATTCATATTTTTATCCTTTCAATAATCAATTCAAAATTCATCATAGGGATCTAGGTTCATATCTTCCATTGTCCAAGCTAGGGTAAAAGGTAGATACACCAATTGGGTGACCAAAAGTCTCAGTATCAATTTCAATGGATCCAATAGTATCCTTAGTATGACTAAATATGACGAATCAATACATACAAGATAACTCCATTCAATAGGGGTTGTACACATGATGTACCAATGTGATCACAAAAATTACACATACTAGAAAAAATTTCCAACCATATAGAGATGTTTTAGACCCCATACCATAAGGGTGGAGAAGAATATTTCAATGTTCGAGCATCCAAATATACGTGAAACACTATGACCCCCTATGTACAGAGAAGTTCCACAATATCTAACCAAGAAAAAGTAGAACCATGTAATGAACATGTTTAAAACATCAAAACCAAGAAAAAATAATCATTACAAGTGTTCTGGAAGGATGCACATATCAAGGACCAGTGGAACCATATTGGAGAATCCAAAGAATCGATGGAGAACACTTTAAACTCATAAATCTATAATTCGGGTGAACATATTGGATTATGGAGCTTAAATGGGGGGGGGGGGTATATGGGTAGAAAATACATTCCAACCTTTCTTTAATTTTTCCTTTCCTGATGCCACCAACTGGAAAGTGGGAATCATAGAGGTTTCCTATTCCTCCAGGACCCTACTAGATGGCTGGTGAATGCCTTGTGGGATTTATAGGATTCATCTCTTCCTACTAATTAGTTAGTTTACTACACTATCTAGCACTTGGCACTAGAACTTCTGTCAGGCTATATGACACTACTATTGTTCACTAGCTGGGATTTTATGAACCCTCAAACACCTCAATAACCTCTTTTTTCATGAGGATCAATGATAATTAATAGAAATAATGAGTTTTAACCCAAACATATAAGAATAATTACCTTATGAAGGGTGTGATATTATACACACAACCCTAGGAGAATATTCACATGTGACCCCACCCCATCAGGGCCACCATGATCATGAAATTGTTGGGCTAGTGTAGCCCAATATTCTGATGAAGTTTGAATAATTATTATGGAAACAACGAAAAAACATTCGCAACACCGATAGTTTGACCTCTGTGGTTAGGTCGTTGGGGGTTGTAGGGGGAAATGTACCTACATAGGGGTCTAGGATAGAATCCCCTTAGCCTAAATTCTGAACACTATAGAAACTCTAACCAAATTGTATAATAGAAGACCAGTGAACCAATAGTGGTACTATAGAAGTTTAGAATCAATATAGCAATACGTGACATTGTTATTGTACCTTTTCAGACTCCCATCTATTGATACTATATAATCATGGACTTGGGTTGTCATAAGATTGAATTGTAGTGGACTAACTATGTGGACATTGTAGCAATGTGGTTTACTATTCACCACAATTGTTTAAGATTTAATACGAGCTGGGGTTTTATGTACTTTAATAATTAACCATGTAATCATTCTCCCAAATGTCTTGAATTTATCCCACCTCTTCGTGGAAGTAAGGATTATTCATAAACAATTTAATTCACACTACTCATCATATTCTTTTTCTTTTGTTCCATTCCACATCCCTTTTACTATTCGTCTACGAATTTTTTTTCAATTGTTTATCTCAAAATTTATACAAAAAACATATACCTTATAACCAGTAACTAATTTGAAAAAGGTGTGATTTTAACTTCCACCCAACACACTCTCAACATCCACTATTACTACATGCCCAAAAACATTTAATTTTAATATACTAACAGACAAGTTAATTTCATAGTATATATTTATTTATTTATTTACATAAATACATAAATACATATATGTTTATTAATATATTTATTCCCACACAAATATATTTATATATAAACATCATATATACCTTTTCAATTTGAATATTTATATTCATATGATATTATAAGATAAATAATATAGATTGTCTTTTATTTTAAATAAAATGGATAATGATTTTTTAATACGGTTTAAGTGTTTAAAATAACTTCTTATATATAAATATGTTTAAATATTTATTCTTCTAATTAATTTTTTTAATTAAAACACATGGAAAAATATTTATATATTTATTTTTAAATAATACCAATATATGAAAAATCGTTAAACGTAAACACCATACTGTTATTAAGAATTTAAAACCATAGAATAAATCTATCCTGCACTGAAAAAATACAGGAAGAAAAATTTAAATGAAACTAAAATTTAATTAAATATTAAAAAATCCGGACACCTAAACTAAAAACTCATTTTTAAGGCATTCTATTCCTTTTATGACTAGTAAAGGAATGACAATATCCCAATTTTATATTGAATTCTAGGATCTTTTTTCTAGCTTCAATTTAATAACTCACATAGCCTAAACATACACCCTAATAAAAAGTTAAGTAATTTTGATATTCAATTCACATTTTATTCTTTATTTATGAAATTTATTAACTAGTAAAGTACTCCTATTTGAAAAAATTATCAAATATGTATTACAAAATATTAATTTTTGAGTTTTTAATTAATATCAATTTTTATCTAGGTTATTAATCTTAATTAAGTAAATATATTACATATTTATTGTATATAAATATGTAACATTATATAAATCAGATCTACTCAAGTATATTAAATTCATATCCATTTAAATATATTAACATCATAAAATATGATATTTAATAATATATAAATAGTCTTCAATGAATTTTACCTTTTATCGATGTTGACAAATTATGATTTAGTGGTGATAAAGATAAATTTTAATTGCTCTTATTTTTATCGGTTATAAATAATAACATTTTATAACATGTTTTGAAACAGTGAATTATATAAAGAATAAAAATATGGTAATAAAATAACAGATTAACTTAAAACGCGATACATTTATTATCTTATACCATCATCTCATAGTTGGTGTCATGGAATATTTTTAAACATTTATGTATTTATTCAATTTTATAAATTTTAATTTATTTATTAAAAAAACAAAACATGTTCATATATATGTTATAATATTCATTTTTTAACTTTTTATATTTGGATAATTTATTAATAAAAAACTATCAAATTATTTTTTTAATTTTGTTTTAAAAAATAAAAACTTATTTCAAAATGGTTTTGAAATTAGTCAGATGTTTTTATACATAACCTAATAGATGACTGATCAATCCTCATCCTGCACTAGTTTATTAGGAGGCCAAAAATTACCGAAATTTACCCCACGATAGAATGATCCCCCATACTTTTACCCTCCACCATTCCCTCCACTACCCATAATCCCCATTTGAAGCTTTTTCCCTCTACTTTCTCTGATGGATTATGATATTCAATTTCATGTCACTCTATTTCCCAACAATCCACACTCATGTTTTTACTCACGGTTGTACTATCCCTTTATTTTAGGTTAATCTATATCATCTGTCCAATGAATAATGAAATCATTATAATTCAATAACATAAACCTAACAAATAAGTGGATGTTTTGAATCCCATACCTCAAGAAAATATTTTACAACTATTTCACAAGATAACAAAAAACACTAATAAAACACCACCCAAAACATAGATAACACCCACAAGGAAAATGAATGACCATTTACCATAAAAACCACAATAAAATTACCCTAAAACCTAATCATCATAAATGTCATATGCATCTTAAAAAAATTCTATAAGAGAATCAAAAAGAAGAGAATATGAAATCACCTCAGATCACAAGGAGGTTGACCACTTTAATCTCATGTCAAAAAACACACAAAAGGTTGAAAAAATATCTCTAAAGAAACTCTAATTGTCACATAGGGTTTGAGGTAAGTTGTGTAAAAAATAAATATTTCGATACAATACTTTAATTGTTAACCACTCTAGATAAATCAAAGAATCATGATGCCACATGGGTCTCCACATTTCAATTAAAATATGATTTAGAAACCTCAATGTGTTACCTCCCCAAATCCTATTTTCCCCAATCAATGGCTTAAAAATCATCCTAATGATATCTATAAATATTTTATACATGGATGAAATTATATATTTGATCCAATTATAGTTTAATTAATAACCAATTACCCACCTCATTTACACACTCCAATAACTTAAAAGGATTAATAAATAGAGGGGAAAACTTACTTATTCATACAAACATCTATTACCCATGATAAGGGGATTCCCTTAAAAACACATGATCACTAGCATAAAACTCCATAGGTCTCCTCCTATGATCACTATATAACCTCTAATATTGATTCTTCCATCCACTCATGAACTGACTATACCTTATTGGTCATACTCTGCACCATATCTGGCCTAAGCACCACTGAGTTTTTTATCTCAGCCCAAAACAAATTAGATCTACAAGGTTTCCTATAAAATACACCAAATAGAGAAAACCAATAAATGAGAGAAAACTATGTGAAATTTAAGTGAATCCCCCATGATCAACCAAAATTACAGATGCATGAACATGACATTTCCTTAAAAATTTAAATCATCTGGTTCATTAGACCATTCCCATGGGGATGGAAAATAGTGGTAATGTGTAGTTGAGAGCCAAAAGTATATATGAGACCTCCCCTGAATCATGAGGTAAAACAAGGAACTCTATTTGAGATGATTTTCCTCAACAAATCAAGATGTTTTAATATATCATCAACACATAGGCTTTCCAAACCATCTTAAAACGTAACCTATTAATTAATACGATATTAAATGAAGTCATCTAATGATCCACAATAACCCAAATAACATTACATTCCCCTTTATCATGCAGTGAATAGATGTATAAAAGCATTAAAAGTTCATTGCAATTTTATGGAAGGAAATAAAATGGATTCAAAAAACCTATTGGATCACCATTCTATACTTTCACCTACTATCAAACCAAGCACAATGAAAATAAACTCCACTGATCACATCATCCATGACTACCAAATATAACCCTTTAGTTAATTATACATCTTCAATATCTTTAGATTTACAACCATGGGTGAGCTATGAAACTCATGAAGATCAATCTCTCAAAACATTGATGGAAAAAACAACTTCCCTTGAAAAAAACTTGATATTTCTCATCCATAGACCATCCCTCAGGGAAATCATTATGAAAGAGATGATCTCACCACACATCTACCTTTGAGTATCCCAAAAAAATACACTTACACCCACCAAAAATGGATTAAAACACTATAATTTCATACATTAATGGTCTACCACCACCATCCTCTCAATCTGGATGCATCGCTACCAGATCCTCCACTCTCCATGCCACTAAAAACTATTGAGAAACATCTCCCCACCACATCCTACTTAGTAAACCAAAAAATACATCCCCCTGCCCTAAGATATGGGAAATATTGAAGTCATATTCAAATAATAACTCCTTACATTTACAAAAATTAAGATTCAAATCCCACTAATAGAATAAATAACTTATGTGTTATGATCTGTTAAGAAAATTAAATGTTTACTGATGAGGTAATTCCACTAAAAAATTATACTAAACAACACTACTTACAAATCAAGTTCAGTGGTGGCATAATTATTCTCATGATTATGTAGATACCTAGACTTATATAACATCTTATCTCTTTGTTGAAAAATGAAACAATCCAAACTGACATGAGAATCATTATATAAAACCTCCAACACGACTCTATCCATTTATAACCAAGGAACATGAGAACTAATCATCTTCTATTTTATGTAGTTGAAAGTGGAATCACGTTGATAATTCTATAAAAAAGGTGTGGTACTTCTTAGTTAAGGATGTTAAAGGGGATACAATCTAATAGAAATAGAGTACAATCCTCTGATAATATCTCTCAACAAAATGGAAGCTATACACTTCTACAACATTCCTCAATGCTTCCCAAGAAACAATTACTCTAATATTAAAAGGATCCCCTGATACTCTCTATTGGTACACTACTTGTTAAATAAAATGCACCTACCTTATCCAAAACCAAAACATAGAAAACATCCCATAGAGAATATGTTACTAAAGGACCTCAAAAATAGTCCTCATATTCTCAGAATTATCTTACACTGTCTTCAAATACATGAGGATTAATTTGATAAGAACTAACAAAGATTGATCTAGGAACTCAAAAAATATAAATTTAATGATTCCCATGAAAATATATGGGAGTGTTCATGACCTATAATGACTTAACAATAAACTAAAAGTGTCTATAAAGACAACCAAATAATTATTTAATATATCCTTTTACTTTAACATCATTAGATGATACCCCAACCATTAAAATATCTTCAATAACCAGTTATCTCCATTCAATCGATTAAGAAAAATCGTTAATCCTGGGGATTGTATAATAGAAAAAACTGAGAAAAATTACCATTATATATCCTAGGAATAAAAATTAAACCACAATTCAACACCATAATAAAAAATAAAAACCAATATCCTATATTGAATTTAAAGGATTACATAAATAAGGAATCTAAACTAAGTACTGAAATAAAGCTCATACAATGATAAATCCAACAAAAACTCCAAGCATAGAACTGGAAATTTCCATCTTGGTAACCAAATCTATACTGAAAATTTGTAAAACCAATATATATATTGCGGTGAACATACAAGTTTACGTAGTTGGATCATCATAAAAACCTCTCATTGAAATATGGATGAAGTATATTAATGCCATAGTGAACAGATTGAAAAACTAACAGACTTATATTCCAGGTCAATTATTAACCAACCTCACAAATTCTTAAAACCCCAATTTCACATCTAAGTATAATAACACATTATCAAAATAATATACTAATAAGGTACCCTGCAACCACTTCCACAGTGGGTTTTCACTTTCAAATCCCAAAAAAATCATCATGGGGCTCTCATTCCTTCCACACCAACATATCCATTTAAAAACATTTTATATATCTTCCATTACCACTTATCCGTAGACACGTTCCACATCACAAATTTATAACCACACCCCATATCAATAGCACAACAGGGTATTGTGAATGTGAAGGTAATAAAACATGTTCAATCCACTTACCATGCATGATCCCTGCCATGTATCAAATCCCCTATCATAGAATAATATCATTATCAAATCATTATCATTACGTCAAGGAACTCTAATTTTAAGATATTATATCTTTTTCATCATTGATATAAGATGTTATATCGTGTACTATTCCTACAATATATATATGGAAAGAGAGGGAGGTCATCCATCCATCCTTACAATAATATCGAAGTTGGGGAAAACACCCATAACCTAAACAATTTGAGTTTTAGTATGGTTATTTGACTATGGTGGTGTTGTATAAGAAATTAGAATAAAATACATCATATAACATAGCTACACCTAAAGCCTAACTTAAAGGTTTCACATAAAACCAACACTATATTCACTCGCATCTTCCATCACATCACCATTACTATTCAATTTAAATTTCTTCCATCTCTAAAATGTGACAATCCCCATATATCTTCATGAAAAAACCACAAAAATCTATAATTTCCCATATAAAAATGACATCATTGTATCTTATAGAATTATGATTTTTCATTCACTTTTAATTAATTATTCCGTTAATTTGTTTATATTTAACTTCAATCTATTAATTATCCATTGAACACATTTATACCCACTATTAATCATTTATATCAACAATATATTCTTCATTAATAACCCATTGACCATTAAACTCTATACCACTTCACATTATTATATTCAATATTTATAGCCTCACTGCATTCCCCTAAGAAACTATGACACAACCCATTACTTATTCCTCTCATGGCCACTTCAATAGTTTCAAAAATAATAGAAAATCACCACCACGAAATATCAGGATTATAATAATAAAATATTTCCACTTTCCAGACGCCAAAAACCATATATCGCCCTAAAAACCATGGTAATAAAAAGAAACACACACTGCACAACTCATTTATATATCCCAAAACCATCCAAAACAACCAAAAATATTGGATACCCTATCTATAGCTAGGGAAACAAAATAAAAAACAACAAAACAAAACAGACCTATAGTGAATCACAATGATAAATCATTATTTTGATCATTATTTTCATATTAATTAATTATAACCAACATGAACATCATTATTAAAATTATATATTCACAAGAAACCACATCATTAAGATTTTAATGATATTATCCATTTTTTGAAGTGATTAAATCATGTTAATAAAAACAAACAAGGCCTCAACATTGAATCTACATCAATCATTATTCCCCATCATATACTGAAAAAATTAATATTAACCTCATGTGATTCAACATATAATCATTTAATTTCATTATTATGATTATTATATTTCATAGTTTAATTCATAATAAACACCAAATAGAAATCCAATCATGGTATTTAAATAATGTAACATCAATAATATAAATACAAGTCATGATTATCTTACCATGACAAGAGATTATACAATAATTTCATGTGAACAAACAGAAGGAGATGTTCATAAGGAAAGGAACATGTGAGGAAAACCCAAAAAACATAAATTGAATCATCCTATATAAAAAACTTTACCAAAGGCTAATAAAATTGAATCCAATCTACATTCACAACTTCTCTTAGAAAAAGAAAAAGTAGAACTATATAGAAGAGAAGAAAAAGTCACCCTAGATCATAAAGTGGTTGATATATTAAATATAAGGGAAAAATAAAATTTGTATGTAGATATAGATATTTAAGGATACACCTATGGAAATTGGGGTTTTGTGAAAAAATCTTGGTATTTGGAATAATTTTAACAGGATTTTAAATTTAATTTAAGATAGGAAATTCAAGGAATCATAGTGCGATGGGTCATGGTTACACAAGAATGGGGTTAAATCATATCCACCTCTGAAATCTATTCCATAACCCCACTTATCCTTCCAGTAATTTCACTATAAAAACTACCTTAACTATGTGAAGTGAAAAAATATCATAACATCACCATAGCGGTCACATCGAAGTACACAATCCACTAAGAAACATGATTCAAAATAGAACCAAACCATGATACAACAAGATCTCTATGATTCAATGAAACAAGAAAATTTAGAAATATGAAATCATCCTCCTAAAATTTCATACCACAATTACTGTAACCATTTTTTAATTAAAAACATCTTAGTTAAGCATGAGATCATGTATGATTAAATCTTAAGGACCCCATGTGACATCCAACATATGGAATCCAAACTCAAAATTCCACAATACCACCATACTGCAGTGCTACCCCTCACAATGAAACAAATCCATTATAAAGTTAATTGAGAACATCCAACATTATATTATCCCATGGAATCTCAGTCTATGTAATAATGACTCAGGGAGCTCCACACCACAATTGAATATCTTTAGATCATAACCCAAATTCTTCCCAAAAAATAGCTCAATGCAAAACTATCATGGATCACACCTCATGATGTAACCTAATAACTACACCGTGAGTCAACCCTCACGATGTGGATCAGTATAACACAGAACAACCATAACACCAAGATATTTTATAAAATATTTATTTTAAAATAAATATAGTTTTTTATATATCTTGAATTACATAAAACACTGAGTTTAAATGAACTAATATCTACTACTAATGTACTATTTAGATTTTAAAGTTATAACCAAAATATTAAAATTAGAGGGCATGAATAAGACAAAATCAATTATTAAAAATTAAAAACTTATAATAAATTTATTAGTTATAATTTTATTATAAATGAAAATAAAAATAATTTGCATGTTAAAATGTTGATTTTTTCAAAAAAAAAACTATTTTATGTGTGTAATGTAATTTGGTCATTAAAATTAAATTGATCACTATTTTTGAATGATTTAAATTAAATTTATATATTATATACTCAATATAATGTTATAAAATTCATCTAATGTTTTTTATAGGAATGAAATGTGAATAAATCATGTATTATTATCAAAAATGAATTTTTCTAAAACATTATTTTCATCATATTTTTCATTCTTATTTTAAAATTAATTTTTTCTAGTTTTTTTTGATTATGAACATTATACCAATTTAACTAAAAAATAAATATAAAATATCAGTCTCTTGACTTTTATAACTCTAAATTTTTATTACAAGGATAAAAATAACATATGTTTAGTTGTAAATGTTAATCTAAAATATAACTAACTATTAATATCATTTCAATTTATTTTTATTTTTAAGTGGTTAAATAATTATCTTAAATTTTTAGCCCACACCGATTAATTATTCATTTGATTAATGGAAAAATATAACAAATGAGTTTAAAATATTATAAGTAATAGAATTTTGAAAAATTACAATGATACATGAATTTTATTAATTAATATATCATATTAGGGATGTGTTAAAAAAATTAGATTTTAATTAAACCTATGGCTTGATGTCTTTAAAGTCAAATTAAATGAATAGTGTCCAAAATAAAAATAATGATATTTTATGATAATAATATTTTATTAAATTATTTATAAATCATCAAAATATTGATATAGGATAGAAGGATAATATATGTCTTTAAAATTAATCCTTTCTCCATTTATTTTCTAATTGATTCCAAATAAGTAAAAATTATAACCGTATATGTGGAAAAAGTTTTCATCACAATAAATGTTAAAAAAATTTAACCAGGGGGATAATAAAAATGATGATGTTTAGAAAGAAAAAAACATGTATAAATTTTATTAGATATTAATATTTAGACATCATACAATTTTTATTTGAATGTATAGATATTTTGAATCATTTGGATTGACAATGACTTATTATATTTTAATATTTTTGTTAATTGAAAGTGTGTCCTATAAATTCCTTATGAAAGGACACTTGTTACCTCTATTATTTACTCTACATTGAGAAATATATCTTGATCAAACCAAAAAAATAATATTTTAAACATCTTTATAAATTTTATAGGTTTTGTTTTCTTAAAGAACCAACTCTAGGGACTTTAATAGGAGATCTAAAGGAGTTATTTCAATTAAGTGGTAATCACCTTAACTGATCACTTTCATTTTTTACTCCTTATTTTACATTCTATAAATCTATGTTATTTAAAATTAACTAAGAATTTAAGTATCATAAATAAATTGTAGTATTATTATAATTATGACACCATCATTATCCACCTTTTTTCAATCAAATGATAATTGAATGTATCACTCATGCGTACTTATGACATACCATCTCCACATAGAGATACGATTCATTTCTCATCACATTTTTTATTGATAAATATTATTACGGTATTTATGTTTATATATAATAATTATTGTATAATTATTATTATGAAATTATAATATCATATTTATCTCTTAATATTTCAATCCGTTTGAAAATTATAAAGTCGCTTGTGCGTACATGTGAACTATCTCCATAATGTGATGTGATTCATTATTTATTAACGAAATAAATGGATGGTAATAAGGATAGATTTAATGAATATATATTATATATATGATATGATAATGATTCTTTAGCGATGTATTATTATTTACCATTCTTTTTTTTCATCCACATAAATGACAAAATAATGTTCATGTGTACGGTTAACCTACCATCTCAATGAAAGATTTAATTCATTTTTATATCTCTACATTTTTAAATGAATCTAAATATATATAATGAATATATATGATATTTATACCATTATTAAAAAAATTAATATGATAGAACTGTGATGAAATTATACGGACCAACACTATAGAATTAAAATATACATGAAAAACAATGTAGTTATAACCCATGACAATAATTTTGATAAAGAATTATTAATAAATAGATGATAAAATGTTGCATGTAAACAATATATGGTATTATTTATAATATTATGGTTATATTGTGTATTTATAATAAATATATATTTATTATATTTGATATTCAAGCACATATGAATGAGGTCAAACTCGAGGTAAATGTTTATTTCACAATCTCATCATTTTTAATCATAAAAATGTTTAAGTCTTGACTAGGTTAATTATTTTATATTAATATCTTAATATAAATATATATATATAATATTATCCTATGGTTATTTATATAAATTTAATTAATTCTTTTCATTTTACTCTATACAATTTCTCACGATACTGAAATAATGTTTTTAAGAAAACCCGACTTTATTTCTACTTGATTGGGAATATTTTTTTTCAAGTAAATATTTCATTTAAAATGTTTAAAATAATGTTTATAATATTATAAAATAAATTATTAAAGAAATTTTTATCCATGATTGAAATTTAAAATAATGGTTTAAAATGGATCTTCTTATATTTTTCCGAAAGAGGAACATTTTGACTTTTTTACTAGTTTAGAATGATTGTTTGTAAACTTATATAGAATTTAAGATCATCATGAAATTTCAATGATTTGAATATTACATTAAAATTTTATAATATTATTTTAAAATTAAATATTTACCTTAATATATAGTACTTTTTATATTTTTAATAAGTGATTTGAAAGTGAAATGGGTATTTTCCTCTAGAATTTTTTCCGAGATATTTTTACAGAATTTTTTCTTTGTTACTATAAATTATTTAATATCTTATTTCATTTGGATATAAAATAAACATACCGTCCACCATATTTTTATGGATGATTTATGATTAGTTAGACTAGGTAATGTTTTGACATTCTGTATGCTACTTCTTTGAATATAGAATTTTTTTATTAAGGAATGTAAATTATGTTTTACTATTTATTCATATGATGAATTAATTGAACTGATTAAGTAATGGACATAGAATAAAATCATATAACCCCTTGATTCATTAGTTTGGGTATTTGGTCATGGCCTTACCAATTTTTGTAAATGTCTTGGTAGGAGTCCTTGATTGTATTTTTATATATATTGTTATAATGCATCAATGGTAACTTTTAGATATCAATCAGTATACATTTCATCATTTATGAAATCAGTTATTGATTTCCATGAGATCATTTGAATAATTTTAATATCCATAGATAATTTTCCACCACAAGTGATTATTAATATGGAATTATTTTATCATAATTTAATCATTCTATATTACTCATGATTTATTTTTCTTTTACCGTATTAATTCCATTAATAAGAATTTGAGGTCAACCATCTCTTATGCTTCATTTACCAGGGATGCAAGGAAATAATTTTTTTATTTATATACATGGATATGATAGAGGTAATAAAGATGATACTGACACAAATACATTGTTGTATTTTATTATTTCATATATAATTTGGTTTTATCACATGTATAATGTTTACCAAGATCAGCAAACTACTAGGTCATTTGGGATGTGATTGCTTGTATTTAATACCAATGTAATAAATTAACCACAATCTCTAGACTACTAGTATAATGACCTTAACCCACATCCTAGGTTCAACTCTTATAAATAGTGCGTAATTTTTTTTATAAAAATAAGCTTGAACAAATATAAAACATCTATTACATATGAGGAACTTTTACTGGTCTAGGTTTTGGAGAATTAGATACAAATATTACATTAAAAAACTATACAAAATGAAATTAAATAAACAATGAATCTTTAGTACACTTCATCCACTTAGAAAAATACATCACTGATAAATGTTTTAAACTTATAGAAATGAATTTAAAACAAAGGGGAAGAATTTATAATTCCCAATAAGTGGTTTTAAAACCACAAATATATTATTTTACAAAATTCTTTAAAATAAACATACATAATTAAAAGTAGGTTTTCCAAAACATTAAAATCAAAATAAATAAATTTTAAAAACCATTAGTTTCTCCAAATAATTATATTTGAAAAGATATTTTGGATTTCCCCATTTAAAATAATAATTTCTAGTGGCTTATTTATGATACTTGGTAGAAAATATTAAAAATCATAACATAAGGTTGATATTCATTACTCAAATGGATGTATTTTTCCTTACAACTATTGGGTTCTCTCATTCTAATGTTACATAACATACTAGTGCAAAAGTTTTAAACCACTTTTCATGGACATGCCTTCCTCAATTATAACCCAAAATGTTTCAAACATAGATATATATATATATATGTTTATAATTATTATTTTATTTTAAGAAAATATAACCCTTCTTATCACATGTCATGAGCATATTCTGAGAGTTTTTAAAACAATTTTTAGGATAATCCAACTCTTTAATTAACCATCATAATTTATAAATAAAAAGTAAAATGGATAAAGACTTAAATGCATACATTATATAAAAATGCATGTGATGTCATTTACAATTTAGATGATGTTCATTATGAATTGTGCATAACATACCAAGGGGTGAAAAATAAAATTTTTCACATGAAATGATTGCTTGTTTAGGATTATCACATATAATTATTACTATTATCATATAAAAACAATGGTTACACATTAACATAATAAAAATATTGATAGATTAATAATTAATTCTATCATCCAATATAGATGTTGAAATAAAATTTTAACCCTTTTATAAATAAATTTATATACATATATGTATACATATATATATATATCATTATACGTTATATGTAAAATGTTGTTTTTAAAAATATTAGAAAGCACTTTGGTAAATGATTTATCATACAACAGATTAGTTTAGAGATAAAAATTAAAACAAAACATATTTTTAATAAAATATTAATGTTAGAAATATAGATACATATATATATACATACATATATATATGTATATATATCTTTATAATCAACCCAATTTGACTAATAATAAAAATAAATCCATGTAAACCATTGGAATAGAATTAAAATTTAAATAAAATCTCATATCTTATATATTCTAAAAATATATTATCATATAAGTATATATATGTGTACACACAGACAGACAATTATATATATATACACACATATAGAGATATATACATATAGATACAAATATCTATAAAAAAATAACTTGATGAAATAAATAAACCCTTACAGACCATAGGTTTTAGAAATTAATTTTTAAAACACAAAAAACACTTTTCATATACACTTAAAATAGAACGTTATATATGTTTATATATACAAATATATATGTAACTCTTAGTGATTGAATAGTAATTTGATGAAATAAAATGAACCCTTACTTATTTTTGGATGAATTAAAGGATTTATGGCTTATAGACCCCACGATGGGGTTTGGGAAGAGTGAAGTATGTGTATCCATGGGTGAGAAAGGTGAGTGTTTAAATAAAAAGTGTTTAATTATTTATATATGTCTTGTTTTAATAAGCAAAGACACCGATGGAATACAAATTTGACCAAAGGAAAACCTAAATGATGAAAAATTAAAAAAAAGTCAAATTGTTTGGTAGGTCGTGGAAAGGTAAGGAGGTATGCGGGATTCAGTGATGGGCATTTCTCTTGTACTGGGTAGGTTTTCACATTGGATGGTTAAAGAAAATTTCCATAATTTTTAAATGGTTTTATGTTTTATTTTATTATTAATTTATTTTATCATTATTTTAAGATATTTATTTTTTTATTTCATCACGTCTCTATTAGAAATTGGTTTTTCCATGTCACACTGCCTCAAAATAGTTTTTCTTTTTTTTTTCTAAATCATTACTCCCAAAAATTTTTTTTCAATCACATATCTTTTTATCTATGATTGTGTTTTTATTATATTATTATAATTTCACATTTATGTGTTATTGTTTTAAAATTTTTTTAAACTATTCTATCTTTATCTTTTTGGGTTATATTCCAATGTTATTTATTTTATTATAATGTCATCATTTCAAATATTTTTTTCTAACATTTTAATCAATTTTCATTTCATTCTAACACTTTTTTTGACATAAAGCATTCTAGTATTATATATATATATATATATACATTTTATTTTTTTAAACACATATATTTAATGTGTGTTTTTATATTAAAATAATAGAGTAAAACTTATATATAAAATAATAAATGATAAATATATTTAGAAACATTTAATTAAATATATGTATTTATATTTAAAAAAAATTGTACCTTTTATACAAGTTTAAATTTGGTTTTTTATATTATACTTATTTATAATTTGAGAAATATCATACTAATTATATATATTTTTTCTAAAACATATTATTATATAATTAACGTTTATAATTTATTTATTTAAAATTACCATAGAATTTTAAATTAATAAAAATAATGTCACATAATTTTTTTTTGACATTTTAATATTAGAAATTATAATACATGAAAATAATAATTTATTTAATGTACTCAAATTATGAAAAAATAATTAAGGTATTATTTCTATCATCACAAAATAAAGAATTTGATTAAATATAAAATTAAATACATTCATTTAAAATATTTTTTATATAATCATTTGAATAAATTGTTTTTTATTGAAATAAAATTTTATAATTATTTTTTTGAAAATAATAAAATATATATATTCAAATATTCTTTTATAAAAAATAATAATATAAAATATTATTTGTTTTTAGAACATTTATTTCGAATTAATTTGAAATATAATTAGTTATAAGTGTTATTATCTATTAAAACACTTAATTTAAATTAGTATTTTTCATAACATAGTAAATTATTAAAAAAATTACTGAGGAGCTACATTTTTCCCCATTAACAAAATCTCATTCTCACAATTGGTTTGTACACAGAGGGAAGATAATTTTACATAGGATGAATATTTTTTTTTACAATTTGTTATAATTTTAAAATATTATCTAGACCATCGCTTAGATACCAAGTATAATGACCTAAACCTGCAACTTAGGTTCATATATTATACATTCTATGTATTTTATAAAAAAATTATAAGAAATAGGATCTTATTTTTAGGTATGGATCTTGTTTTTAAGAGTTTTTGAGGAAAATGGGAGAATTTGTAAATTTCAAAAGTACACCGCGTGTACTTAGGAGTACACCCTCTGTACTTAAGAGTACACACCATCTACTTAGAATTACACAATGTGTACCAAGTTTCCATGGGTAGCTATGTACTGGTCATGTAACGGCCGAATACATGGCCGTGTGAGGTGACCAGAAGACTGCATAAAGTAGGGCCTGTTGAGGAATGTACACAATGTGTACATTAAATGAACACGCTGTGTACTTTTTCTTTTATTTGTCATATCAGATCGGGGTCATGTATAACCCTCATATTCATATTACTCTAGCCTTGGTTCATCTATGAGTGATAGAAATCTTCGAATCTTCTCCAATTTACCGATATGTCATCTGTTCTCAAAATCAAACTCTACCAGGTGCGTCAGAATCCCACCAGTGTTTCCTTCCTTATTCTTGAATCTCTCCCCCTAATTTATTCTCTCTTTAGTTATTTAAGGTTGTAAATTTTGACATTTTTGTAGATCTATGATGTTCTAGGCCAATTCAAGGGTGGAAACTGGAGTATATCAATCATACAACATTAAGGTATGTGTTTTTTTCATTTCATTGGTGGTATTTGAGTTTAATATTCCAAAGTACCGATTACCCATGTTTCGACAATTTTAGGTTACAGAAATTGGACCCTAGTTTATCTTCCTAGGATTTATTTTGATATTAAGGGTTTGTAGATGTGAAATTTTATGAATGTGGATGTTTATGGAACACCACATGTGTGAGTTTCCTTGTTTTATTGTTTATGTTTGTTTTTTTTTTCAGGCTGCCTATAAGGCAGTCCTTGTTTCCTAACCTTGCTTGAGAAGATGGAATTACTTTTCTTTTTCTTCTTGTGATATGAATTGGAATTGTTTCTCCATGTAGTAGTAGACATTACTTTGGGATTCCTGATATAATTTACTCAAGATTGAATTACACAGGTATTTTAGAACCTAGTGTAGTTCGACCACAGGGGGGATTGACGTTGATTACTTCCTCAGAGTGTCTATTTTATTTCACATTAAGAAACCATAGGGGGGATTTATGGTGAGTGCTCTATCAGAGTGATTATAGTTTACATTTTGTTACTGTAATATCCCAAGTAAGTAATGAATAATAGATATTTTTATCTATGTCTATTTATGAATTAGATAGTGTTTTAGTGGATTAAAATGAGAATAAATCCAATCTTAAGCATGGAATACACTAATATTTTAAAAAGATTACTTTACCGCCTTTTGATGCCAAACCATTTTTAAATCAATATTTTTACAATTTTATAATCTCTATTTTTCAAAAAAAAACTTATTCTTTATGATTGGGATATTGAAATTTACATTGGATAATTTTTTGGTATTTTTCTAACAATCTTAATTTTTTAATGAATAGTGAGAAATACTGCATTTTACATCAAAACTAATTTTTCATATAATTTAAATATATGGTTAGATTTTATTTTTAATTGGTTGTAATGTTTAAATATAATATATTTTCACCATTTAATCCAATAGTGGTCATTAGAATTAATTTCACTTTGGAATTGGGCATAAACTAATGCCAATCTTTTCATAGATATTGTTTCAAAAAACCCGCTATTAGTTTTGACAACGAGAATTATTTTTAAATTAATAACTGAAATTTATGTGTTTGGAATATGGTAAAATGGATTCCATATTTGGAATCATAAGATCCAAATTATGTTTTTAAGACTCTTTTGTTTTTGGACTTTGTGAATAGTAACGACGATAATTATCGTTAATTATATTGATTAATTAGTAATTGGGTAGTTAAGGATAATAAAATAATATCATAATAATACAAAATGACACCAAAATGTGTCTTAATACTACTGGTTGTGTCATGGACGGCCATGGGATGCCTTGTGCCAAACTTGGTGACCCCATGGAATCACTTTTGTGTGATAATGACTTTTTATCTTTTTATTTTTTTAAAGAAAGTAAATATAACAAAGAATGTATCACCTGCGTGAAAGATTATTAATTCTGTCTACATAAATGATCTTTTCGACTATAAATAGTCATTGGATATGTAAAAAAATTTACTACATCTTAATATTTTTTTTATAATTTTTAGACATTAAATAAATTAAATTATATATGAGACCATGATGATGCAACAATTACCTCATTATTTAACGATTTAAATAAAATGGAAAGATAATGTAAAATCTAAAACCTACACATGTCAAAAACCTATTGGATGGGTGTATTTTGAACCCTTATCACATTATCCTCAAAATACATCAATGTGGGACCTTTAAAATTCGAAACTCATTTGAAAATAAAGTAACATTTTATACATTTCCAAGAGTGCCTCTCCTCTCCTCTTATAAAAGGCCCCCACCTCTACCTCCTTACCGACTCTTATCAAGCCATTGGATCAGCCAAGATCTGCTCTTTTTATCTCTCCACATCCATCTCCTCATCCTAGAAGCCTTACCTAATGCAGGAATCTCTTCAAGAAACCTTTTGGGTTCAAACCAAAGGGAGTTACCCGATTTAAAGGCAATGTCTTCACATTTGTTCTTTTGTTTTAATTTGCTTCTCCAACCCCCTAAACTAATTTAATTCATTTATTTTGTAACAACACCAGTATCTTAAATATACTAGGATGTTTTTATATGAATTATTCGAGCTACAATTACACACACCTACATCTAATTGTTAATGAACAAACTGTTTCCGTGGACGGAAAATTTCTGCCTCACGAAATGATGATTGTTCAATATTCTTATAACACCTTCAAAGGTGGCCATTAAGATGTCACTATATTTATATCTGATATATAATATGTTTTTGTTTTTTTAATCATATGTATTTTTCATTTATGTCATACCTTTATGGTTTCCATTATGGGTAAACGCGATATCTTCATTTTAGGAAGTGCAAACTCCCGCCCCCTCAAAGTGATTTGATTAATTAATACCATATGTGGTACGTATAAAGGATTAATTTAATGATATTATATATTATATTATACTAGAATTATAATATATGTTTATATCATTATTATTTCACTCCATTAAGTAGGAAAAAGAAATGAAAGTAGCGTTTATGCGTACGTACGGCTTGCCGTCTCCATGAACGGTGACTTTCATTTCTTACCTCTTAATGTTATGTAATATTGTAAATTCATGTATATAATGAATATATATGACATATATGATATCTACATCATGAATATAATTCTGTATATAATGGATATTTTACCACATGAACAACTTGTAATTATAAAGAGTTTATGTTGGACTCAAGTACCAATGATCAAAAAAACAACCATTATTAACTTAAATAATTACATAGTGTTCATAACATGGTAATAAGTGATATAAAAGGAATAATTAACTTGAAAAAGGCTCTCAAGAAAGTATAAATTAACTCAAGTTTATTATTCAGGACGTTAAAGAATGATCGAGTCAAGTCGGACCCGAGGTATGGGACTTCGTCTCAATCTCCTTTCATTGAGGCATATTTTGTTTTATACACAACTTTCTTTTATATGGTGTATAAACCCCTTTGACATTTAAATTTACTCAAAAGGAATCTTTTTATACGAAGCATTTACTAAACAAAAAAATGGAATGTTTTTTCCTACGTATGCAGTGACAATGACTTCTTCGCTGCCGTGACCATTATTTGAGTTTCAGCTTCCTCTACAAGCATTAACCATTTTTTTAAATGAAAAATAAATACCATGTTATACTTTTCTTTTAGTTTAGTATTGAAAATGGTTTTGATAATGTTTTTATTATATCAATGTGTTATTGATATCTTGTGATTGAAATGTGGAAATGTTATGCTTCCTTTATGAATGTTTTAGGTGATACAATTGTGTTATGGTTTTTGGGAATTGTTATGAAGACGGGTGGTTCAGTGATAAAATAAGAGCGTGTGAGACCGATATAGCTCTCTAATGCATTGGTTAATGCGAAGGAGTTAAATGTTAAGGTTTCTCCGAAGAGATTTATGGAATATACTGTGATGGGTATTCCAAACGTAACCATGAGGGTTACTCCCTACGTAAGAATGTTATGAATGCCTCAAGTTACTTTTATGTCTTATGATTTCTATGATTTATTCATGATTTGGTTAGGTATGTTAAAATTATTATGTTTTATGAGTAAAGTATGATTTCATACATGGACTAATGTTTTCTTTTCGTACTTTTATATCCCTTACTAAGCTTTTTATGCTCATCCCACGTTTTTGAAATGTTTTTCAGAGGTCAAGGGAAAGGTACATGATGTGATGATAATTTTAAGGAAGTGTCAAGAAATAATCCATGTTTTATTTTAAATATGTTTCCATTTATGGAAAAATTACTACTATCTTTTTTGTAACCACTTTGTTTATATGTGGAATGTAATGCATGTTTTATGATATAATTCTCTAAAACTCTAAACCTAAAAAGATCCTCAACGTGTATTATTGAAGTAACTCAAAATTAAGTGATGTTTAAGGTTTGGGCCATATAGTTACCACATAAATAATTGACATTGAGTGCTTCCCCATAGTGTTTTTAGTTATTATGGAAATACCATAGTGGGAATTAACGGTGTGTGCTTCCTTAGAGTGTCATTTCCTTTTTGTTGCATTTATGGCCAGAAGGGGTTAGGCAATTTGAGCTACTAAGAGTGTTAATATAATTATTTAATGTGTTTGATGCATCTTCCAAGACAATGTACAAGCTTGGATTCTTTCTTGTTAGGTAGTATTCTGATATACCTAATTGTGATACTGATTTGATTAAATTATGAACATTAAATACTAATGAATGTAAATGGAAACTGTAGGATTGTTTACATTTGTGTACACATAGTTTCTTTGTTGCAATTCGAATATTACCTGCTATATATATATATACTCACTAACAGTTAGGTACAAATCTTGTCGTGGTTGCCAAATGGGATTCGCCTAACACCCTATTTGGGTCATGCTTTTGGACCCTACAGATTATGTAACACCCCAGGTAAATAAAGAATATGGAATTTCATATTTATCCATATTTGTGAACAATATATTGAAATGACTTTAAAGGGGACACTATGCTCGATGGCGTACCCAACACGCAACAATGAGTTTCTTGGGAATCTTACGTTGCACTCTAATAATAAAATAATATTATTTCAAATGATAGTTAACATGTAGCCGTTGTATTGGCGGGAATGGATAGAAATAACTAAAATATTATTATATATGTTTTTTAAATGTTTTTACATTTATACAATAAAAGATAAAGGCTTAAAATACAGAAATAATTCAATTTTAGGCATATATGCCCTAGTTTTCACTAAAGGTTCACTTATCACCTTTTGATGGAGAACCGTCATTAAATATAGTTTTGTTCACTCTTAAACATTCTTTTGGTACAAATAAAACTCTTATTAAGAATCGGGACATCAATATTTACTTTGTGTAAATTTTTGGTATCTTTCCGATAAAGTTCATTTTTTAATGAATAGTGTAAAATGTTGTATTTTAATTCAAAACCACTTTTTAATCTAATTTATTTATATGATTAGATTATATTTTGAATTGGTTTTAAAGTGAAATTAGAAAATATTTTTACCATTAAATCCAATAGTGGTCGTTGGAATTAATTTCACTTTGAAATCAGACTTAAACTAGTGTCAATCTTTTGATACTTATTGTTTTATAAAAACACGCTATTTGCTCTGACAGCGGGAATTAATTATTAAATTAATTAATGTGACTAATATGTTTTGAATTTTTTAAAACGGACTTCATTTTTGAATTCGGAATATCAAATATAGCTTAGGGTGAATTTTTGGGATTTTTCTGAAAAACTTCAATTTTTGATGAATAGTGAAACCACTAAGTGGTACTTATAAAAGCTGATTTTTCGTTTAAATGAAATTTTACCACATATGTGTTTTGAATTTTAAAAATCCTACATACATGGTTGTAATTAATAAGTAAAATGTGGTTCAATGGGATAAAAATAATTTTTTGGTGAATAGTAACTTATTAAGTTTTTAATCGCGATTAGTGGTAATTAGTGTAGTTTAAGGTATAAATAATGCTTTAATAATATGAAAAGTCCTAGACACATGTCCCAACCTTATTGGTTGTGTCATGGCCGACCAAGAAAAGCCATGGGTCAACTTGGGGACCCCATGGATCCACTTTGGTTGGGAAATGACATAAATAACATTTTTTTTAATGTAAAAGTAAAATTGACACAAACATGATATGTTTTACTAAAACAATTTTTAGGTGGGGTTATACAAGTCATAATTTTGATTATAAATATTCATTGGAAAGATAAAAGGATTTCCTACATCATAGTATTTTTTTTATAATTTTTAGACATTAAATAAATTAAATTATTTATGACATAATAATGATGCAGCGATGACATCATTATTTGACGATTTAAATAAAATGGGAAGATAATGTAACATCTATGAACTAAAAATGTCCAAAACTTATTTTATGAGTGGATTTCGAAGCCTTATCACCTTAGCCACTAATTATATCAATGTGGGACCTTTTAAAACCGAAACACATTTTCAAATAAAGTAATATTTCTTACTTTCCAAAAGTGCCCCTCCTTTCCTCTTATAAAAGGCCCCCACCCCTACCTCATTTCACACACTCCTCAAGCCTTTGGCTCGGCCAACCCCTGCCCATTTACTCTCTACACATCTCTATCCTCATCCTAGAGGATTTCCTTTGGGCAGAATCCTTTCAATGGAAGCCTTTAGGCTCAAATCAAAATGAGTTACACTTTTAAAGGTAATTCATTCTCTCATGTTCATTTGTTTTATTTTGCTTCTCCAACCCCCTAAAATATTTTTATTTACTTCTTTTGTAACAACACCAGTATCTTCAATATACTAGGATGTTGTTATAAGATTTATTCGAGCTACACTCTCACACAACTACATCAAATGGTTAAAGAACATACAGTTTCCATGGATGGTGAAATTCTGCCTCCCGAAACGATGATTGTTCAATACTCATTTAAAACCTTCAAATGTGGCCATTACGATGTCAATATTTTTATATATGATATATAATATGTTTATTTTTTATTTATTCTTCTTTATTTTTCATTTTTGTCTTACCTTTATGGCTTCCATTATGGGTATACGTGATATCTTCATTTAAGGAAGTGCGGACTACCGCCCCCTCAAAGTGATTTGATTCGTTAAATACCATATGTGGGATGTATAAAGGATGGAAATATGATATTATATATGATATTATACTGGAATTATAATATACCTTTATATTATTATTATTCCATTCTTTAAAATATGAAATAGAAATGAAAGTAGCGTTCATGCGTACCTACGACTTACCGTCTCCATGAACGGTGCATTTCATTTCTTACCTCTAAATGATTATGTAATGTTATAAATGCATGCATGTACTGGATATATATGACATATATGTTATCTATATAATGAATACAATTCTGGATATAATGAACATTTGGCCACATGAACAACATGTAATTGTAAGAAGTCCACTTTCGACTTAAGAACCAAATATCGGCAAAACAAATATTATTAACTTAAATGATTACATAATGTTTATGACATGGTAATAAGTGGTATAAAAGTAATAATGAACTTGAAAAAGGTTCTTAAGGAATTAGAAATTAACTCAAGTTTATTATTCAGGAGATTAAAGAACGATCGAGTCAAGTCGGACCCGAGGTAAGGGATCCTACACCTCTCTTTCTTTTTAAGTACACTCTTTTATGTCATTTATTTTAAGCTCATCTTTCTTATGATTGGGATGTTATTTTATATTACATTTACCGTAATTTTTATGTTCATGTGATGAGAGACCCTATTCTCTCTCATCAATCCATTTTGGAAGTTTTGAGTGGCGCCGTTAGGCTGCCGAACTTTCGTAAGAGATCTAACCTCTCTCTTTTTTTAAGTACTCTCCTTTATGTCACTTCTTTTAATCTCCTCCTTGCAATGTTGGGGGATTTCCTTTTATATTCCACTTGCTGTAAATTCTATGGGATACTCTATTTGATCTCATAAATCCATATTCGGATGTTTTATGTGGCGCTGTTAGGCTGCCGAGTTTTCGTAAGGGATTTTTCATCTCACTTTTATTCCCGTGAGATTTATGCTACATTTTCCACAAATTCCATTGAGTGGTGTATGTACTGCCCATTATTCTACTCTTTGTGTAATATACTTTCGTTTATGAGTATTTACATCAATGACCTATTGTCGTTCTTTCATGGGGTGTATGTTTTGAAAGATACCCAAGTCGGTAAGGGAACCTTTCACCCTCCTCTTTTTTTAAAAGACTTCTTTTGTTGGGTCTTTTAATCTACATATTGTTATGTTGGGATATGTTCTCATATATCCTTATTGATGTAAATTTTATGTCCAAGTGATGAGATAATCTTTTTATCTCTCATCAACTCATTTTGATGTGATGCCGTTAGGCTGTCAAGGGTACTTTTTAACCCAATTTCGATTTCTTTGGGTTCAACATGTAGTCATTGAATATGTCATCCATTGAATATGTGTGAATGAACTTTTATTGTTTTAAACATAATATCCACTTATATTGGGTGTATTTATATTTTTCACACATATTTTTGAGATTGATTTGTCCTTAATTTAAGGATACCTTCTTTATAAGGAATTTCATCACATTTGACATTTCTATTGAGGGTTCATTGTTGTTATGCACCAATTCACTCTTATATGGTGTATATACTGTCCTTTGGAGTATTATATCATGAATCCATTTATTCTCATGAAATTATAAAGTTTTGACTAAATGTTATTCCTCAACTATTGTATTCAAGTGTCTCTAATTTTGGTAAAACCCCTTTAACCAAAATATCGTTTTAAATGTTTTAATTATTTGTTCTTATTAATATCCATGTTTTCAAAATGGTTTTAAGGATTTATTTATATGGATATTAATGGTTTAAAATTTTAATCTTCAAGGTGGTATGGGACTTCGTCTCAATCTCCTTTCATTGATGCATATTTTATTTTATACATAACTTTCTTTTATATGGTGTATAAACCCCTTTGACTTTTACGTTTATTCAAAAGGAATCTTTTTTATACGAAGCGTTTACTAAACGACAAAAGGGAATTATTTTTTCGTACGTATGCGGCGACAACGGCTTCTCCGCCGTCGTAACCGTTATTTGAGTTTCGCCTTCCTCTACAAGCCATACCTTCTTTTTAAAAGAAAAATAAATACCATGTTTTACTTTTCTTTTATTTTGGTATCGAAAATGGTTTTCACAATGTTTTTGTGTTGTATTGATATCTTGTGATTGAAATGTGGAAATGTTATGTTTCCTTTATGCATGT
Source organism: Viscum album (assembly GCA_963277665.1). Taxonomy (NCBI): domain Eukaryota; kingdom Viridiplantae; phylum Streptophyta; class Magnoliopsida; order Santalales; family Viscaceae; genus Viscum; species Viscum album. The sequence continues at coordinate 506,757,680 of OY728142.1, read as the reverse complement.
TTTATGTGATACGATTATGTTATGGTTCTTGGGCATTATTATGAAAACGGGTGGTTCCGTGATAAACTAAGGACGGGTGAGCCCGATATAGCTCTCCAATGCATTGGGTAACGCGAAGGAGTGAAACGTTAAGGTTTCTCCGAAGAGATTTTAGGGAATATACTGTGATGGGTATTCCAAACGTAACCAAGAGGGTTACTCCCTATGTAAGAATGTTATGAATGCCTCAAGTTACCTTTATGTCTTATGTTTTATATGATTTATTCATGATTTGATATGCCTATGTTTTATGGGTAAAGTATGATTTCATTCTTATGTATATATGAACTCATGTTTCCTTTCCATATTTTTATAACCCTTACTGAGCTTTTTATGCTCATCCCATGTTTTTGAAATGCTTTTCACAGGTCAAGGGAAAGGTACATGATGTGACGATAGTGTCAAGGATGTGTCAAGAAAGAATCCGTGTTTTTTTTAAATAGGTTTCCATGGCTGGGAAGAATGAATATTGTCTTTTATGTAACCACCTTGTTTAAATGTGGAATGTAATGCAAGTTTCATGATATAATTCTCTAAAACTCTAAACCTGAAAAGATCCTCAATGTGTAATCTTGTAATAACTCAAGATTAAGTAAGGTTTAAGGCTGGGGCCTTATAGTTGGTATCAAAGGTCGGTTTAGATAACTTTAGAGGTTAGGGTATTCTTTAAGCATAATTGACAATTACCATAATGGTTAGGATTTCAGAAAGAGTCTTAGTTTTAGATAAAGTGAATGAGTAAGTATATCTTATTGTCTATCTTACTCATTAGTACATGATGGTTTTGTTGATATACTAACACTGACATTTCTATTTTTAGTGAATGGATGGATCTAGCAGGCACCAAAGAGACAACAGGTTTGAAGGAAACTGTGGTGGTTCTCTGATTAAGATACTAGATAAAATGGAGGATTCAATGAGGAAACTCGTGGTTGTTCTAAACCAAATATCAAGGAGTCATGATCAACCACTTCAACCTTGGTGAGTTCTCTAATGCATCAGGTACGAGATGGCCAATTCGATGTGGAAATTCAGGTAATAATTATTAAGGTAACCATTAGGGTTTATATGATACTTAATTTTTAGGTAATTATGGGTTACTCTATGATATGATGGAAAATGAAAGGAATGAGATAAACTTGAGGTTAAAATATGTTATGATTATTCTTGAAGATTTTATCTCATTTTGGGGAATGTTTTAACAATTATATAGTTTTGAAAAAAGGACAACACGTAGACCGTGTGACATCCCGTCGCGTCGGATAAAGCTGCGGGAATCGAACCCACAACCAATGTGCGACTGGTATTTATCGCCTACCACTGGACTACGTGAAGTCCCTGGTTAGTTTGACTGATTCATTCTAGTTATATGATTTTATGAATTAAGAGTAAGTTGATTTTGGGTTATTTATGAGAATGATTAACCTATCATGGAGGATATGTTATTAGGTTAATTACTTTTCAAAACGAGACTTTAGGAGCAACTGATATTGTTTGGAGATAAATATTACGATTTATCTTGGAAGACTATGCGACTAAATCCTTCAAATATTTGGGTTTCAATCTTATATTTGTTTACTTTGAAGAATTTTATGGACAAATTGATTATAGAATGGTCCTCGTTGAACTTTGGGTTTTGTTGGACAAATTTTGGAGATTAAGGATAGATTTTCTTTTTATAAAGGGTTATCCTTTTCTGGATTATCTGATCTTGTACTAGCCTTTTTGGGTTTGGTTTTGGTTAAAGTATAAAGACATGGTAAGTATATAGTTCTATTTTGTGTATTAGGTGATTCTCTAGAAGTTTATTATAGTACTCTTAATGTGAACAAGTCTTCCTAAATACTCGTCTTTTGGAGAAAATATGAGTTTGTGTAAGGAATCTAATAAAAGTTGAAAGTCAATATGATAAGTTATTATGTTCCCTTATGAATAAATTCCTCAATAAAAAGTAACTTAAAACAAAAATTTTGTCTATTAACTTTTCCTACTGGGGAATCGAAGACCGTTTAACCCATCACAAGTTTGTGATTTTCTCGTGGTTAACTTTCTCCTAAATATGTTTTCTATCACTCTCCATCAGAACATGACCCTTTTTTTTCCTCCATGTCCATATTTTCATACTTGGAATCCTAGTATGGGTTTACTCGGGTGACCTTTGTACTTATCTTTCTTTATTTTAAAGTGTTTGTTTTACCAACTTTTGTTCCGATGTGGGACTTTCAAGGATGTTTCCAAGCGCAATTTTAAAATTGCGAGGACGCAATTCCCAAAAGGGGGGAAGGATGTAACACCCCAGGTAAATAACGAATATGGAATTTCATATTTATCCATATTTGTCAATAAAATATTGAAATGACTTTAAAGGGGACGCTATGCTCGATGGTGTACCCAACACGCAACAATGAGTTTCTTTGAAATCTTACGTTGCACTCTAATAATAAAATAATATTATTTCAAATGATAGTTAACATGTAGCCGTTGTATTGGTGGGAATGGATATAAATAACTAAAATATTATTATATATGTTTTTTAAATGTTTTTACATTTATACAATTAAAGATAAAGGCTTAAAATACGGAAAGAATTCAATTTTAGGCGTATATGCCCTAGTTTTCACTAAAGGTTCACTTATCACCTTTTGATGGAGAACCGTCATTAAATATAGTTTTGTTCAATCTTAAACATTATTTTGTACCAAATAAAACTCTTATTAAGAATCGGGACATCAAAATTTACTTTGTGTAAATTTTTGGTATCTTTCCGATAAAGTTCATTTTTTTTAATGAATAGTGTAAAATGTTGTATTTTAATTCAAAACCACTTTTTAATCTAATTTATTTATATGATTAGATTATATTTTGAATTGGTTTTAAAGTGAAATTAGAAAATATTTTTACCATTAAATCCAATAGTGGTCGTTGGAATTAATTTCACTTTGAAATCAGACTTAAACTAGTGTCAATCTTTTGATACTTATTGTTTTATAAAAACACGTTATTTGCTCTGACAGCGGGAATTAATTATTAAATTAATTAATGTCACTAATATGTTTTGAATTTTTTAAAACGGACTTAATTTTTGAATTCGGAATATCAAATATAGCTTAGGGTGAATTTTTGGGATTTTTCTGAAAAACTTCAATTTTTGATGAATAGTTAAACCACTAAGTGGTACTTATAAAAGCTGATTTTTCGTTTAAATGAAATTTTACCACTTATGTGTTTTGAATTTCAAAAATCCAACATACATGGTTGTCATTAAGAAGTAAAATGTGGTTCAATGGGATAAAAATAATTTTTTGGTGAATAGTAACTTATTAAGTTTTTAATCGCGATTAGTGGTAATTAGTGTAGTTTAAGGTATAAATAAGGGTTTAATAATATGAAATGAACTAGACACATGTCCCAACCTTATTGGTTGTGTCATGGCCGACCACGAAAAGCCATGGGTCAACTTGGGGACCCCATGGATCCACTTTGGTTGGGAAATGACATAAATAACATTTTATTTAATGTAAAAGTAAAATTGACACAAACATGATATGTTTTACTAAAACAATTTTTAAGTGGGGTTATACAAGTCATAATTTTGATTATAAATATTAATTGGAAAGATAAAATGATTTCCTACATCATAGTATTTTGTTTATAATTTTTAGACATTAAATAAATTAAATTATTTATGACATAATAATGATGCAGTGATGACATCATTATTTGACGATTTAAATAAAATGGGAAGATAATGTAAAATCTATGAACTAAACATGTCCAAAACTTATTGGATGAGTGTATTTCGAAGCCTTATCACCTTATCCACGAATTATATCAATGTGGGACCTTTTAAAACCGAAACACATTTTCAAATAAAGTAATATTTCTTACTTTCCAAAAGTACCCCTCCTATCCTCTTATAAAAGGCCCCCACCTCTACCTCATTTCACACACTCCTCAAGCCTTTGGCTCGGAAAAACCCTGACCATTTACTCTCTCCACATCTCTATCCTCATCCTAGAGGATTCCCTTTGGGTAGAATCCTTTCAATGGAATCCTTTAGGCTCAAATCAAAAGAAGTTACACTTTTAAAGGTAATTCATTCTCTCATGTTCATTTGTTTTATTTTGCTTCTCCAACCCCCTAAACTCTTTTTATTTACTTATTTTGTAACAACACCAGTATCTTCAATATACTAGTATGTTTTTATATGATTTATCCGAGCTACACTCTCACACAACTACATCAAATGGTTAAAGAACATACGGTTTCCGTGGATGGTGAAATTCTTCCTCCCGAAACGATGATTGTTCAATACTCATTTAACACCTTCAAAGGTGGCCATTATGATGTCACTATTTTTATATATGATATATAATATGTTTATGTTTTATTTATGCTTCTGTATTTTTCATTTTTGTCTTACCTTTATGGCTTCCATTATGGGTATACGCGATATCTTCATTTAAGGAAGTGCGGACTACCGCCCCCTCAAAGTGATTTGATTCGTTAAATACCATATGTGGGATGTATAAAGGATGGAAATATGATATTATATATGATATTATACTGGAATTATAATATACCTTTATATCATTATTATTACATTCTATAAAATATGAAATAGAAATGAAAGTAGCGTTCATGCGTACGTACGGCTTACCGTCTCCATGAACGGTGCATTTCATTTCTTACCTCTAAATGATTATGTAATGTTATAAATTAATGCATGTACTGGATATATATGACATATATGATATCTATATAATGAATACAATTCTGGATATAATAAACATTTGGCCACACGAACAACATGTAATTGTAAGTAGTCCACTTTCGACTTAAGAACCAAATATCGGCAAAACAAATATTATTAACTTAAATGATTACATAATGTTTATGACATGGTAATAAGTGGTATAAAATTAATAATGAACTTGAAAAAGGTTCTTAAGGAATTAGAAATTAACTCAAGTTTATTATTCAGGAGATTAAAGAACGATCGAGTCAAGTCGGACCTGAGGTAAGGGATCCTACACCTCTCTTTATTTTTAAGTACACTCTTTTATGTCATTTATTTTAAGTTCATCTTTCCTATGATTGGGATGTTATTTTATATTAAATTTACCGTAATTTGTATGTTCAAGTGATGAGAGACCCTATTCTCTCTCATCAATCCATTTTGGAAGTTTTGAGTGGCGCCGTTAGGCTGCCGAACTTTCGTAAGAGATCTAACCTCTCTCTTTTTTAAGTACTCTCCTTTATGTCACTTCTTTTAAACTCCTCCTTGCAATGTTGGGGGATTTCCTTTTATATTCCACTTGCTGTAAATTCTATGGGATACTCTATTTGATCTCATCAATCCATATTCGGATGTTTTATGTGGCGCCGTTAGGCTGCCGAGTTTTCGTAAGGGATTTTTCATCTCACTTTTATTCCCGTGAGATTTATGCTACATTTGCCACAAATTCCATTGAGTGGTGTATGTACTGCCCATTATTCTACTCTTTGTGTAATATAATTTCGTTTATGAGTATTTAAATCAATGAACTATTGTTTTTCTTTCATGGGGTGTATGTTTTGAAAGATACCCAAGTCGGTAAGGGAACCTTTCACCCTCCTCTTTTTTTAAAAGACTTCTTTTGTTGGGTCTTTTAATCTACATATTGTTATGTTGGGATATGTTCTCATATATCCTTATTGATGTAAATTTTATGTCCAAGTGATGAGATACTCTTTTTATCTCTCATCAACTCATTTTTATGTGATGCCGTTAGGCTGTCAAGGGTACATTTTAACCCAATTTCGATTTCCTTGGGTTCAACAAGTAGTTATTGAATATGTCATCCATTGAATATGTGTGAATGATCTTTTATTGTTTTAAACTTAATATCCACTTATATTGGGTGTATTTATATTTGTCACACATATTTTTGAGATTGATTTGTCCTTAATTTAAGGATACCTTCTTTATAAGGGATTTCATCACATTTGACATTTCTATTGAGGGTTCATTGTTGTTATGCAACAATTCACTCTTATATGGTGTATATACTGTCCTTTGGAGTATTATATCATGAATCCATTTATTCTCATGATATTTTAATGTTTTGACTAAATGTTATTCCTCAACTATTGTATTCAAGTGTCTCTAATTTTGGTAAAACCCCTTTAACCAAAATATCGTTTTTAGTGTTTTAATTATTTGTTCTTATTAATATCCATGTTTTCAAAATGGTTTTAAGGATTTATTTATATGGATATTAATGGCTTAAAATTTTAAGCTTCAAGGTGGTATGGGACTTCGTCTCAATCTCCTTTCATTGAGGCATATTTTATTTTATACAGAACTTTCTTTTATATGGTGTATAAACCCCTTTGACTTTTACGTTTATTCAAAAGGAATCTTTTTTATACGAAGCGTTTACTAAACGACAAAAGGGAATGTTTTTGTCGTACATATGCGGCGACAACGACTTCTCCGCCGTCGTAACCGTTATTTGAGTTTTGGCTTCCTCTACAAGCCATACCTTCTTTTTAAAAGAAAAATAAATACCATGTTTTACTTTTCTTTTATTTTGGTATCGAAAATGGTTTTCACAATGTTTTTGTGTTGTATTGATATCTTGTGATTGAAATGTGGAAATTTTATGTTTCCTTTATGCATGTTTTATGTGATACGATTATGTTATGGTTCTTGGGCATTATTATGAAAACGGTTGGTTCCGTGATAAACTAAGGGCGGGTGAGCCCGATATAGATCTCCAATGCATTGGGTAACGCGAAGGAGTGAAACGTTAAGGTTTCTCCGAAGAGATTTTAGGGAATATACTGTGATGGGTATTCCAAACGTAACCAAGAGGGTTACTCCCTACGTAAGAATGTTATGAATGCCTCAAGTTACCTTTATGTCTTATGTTTTCTATGATTTATTCATGATTTGATATGCCTATGTTTTATGGGTAAAGTATGATTTCATTCTTATGTATATATGAACTCATATTTCCTTTACATATTTTTATAACCCTTATTGAGATTTTTATGCTCATCCCAAGTTTTTGAAATGCTTTTCACAGGTCAAGGGAAAGGTACATGATGTGACGATAGTGTCAAGGATGTGTCAAGAAACAATCCGTGTTTTTTTTAAATAGGTTTCCATTGCTGGGAAGAATGAATATTGTCTTTTATGTACCAACCTTGTTTAAATGTGGAATGTAATGAAAGTTTCATGATCTAATTCTCTAAAACTCTAAACCTGAAAAGATCCTCAATGTGTAATCTTGTAATAACTCAAGATTAAGTAAGGTTTAAGGCTGGGGCCTTATAGATTATATTGTTGTAGGTATAGATAAGGTAAAGTGACCTTCATTATCAGCTACTTCATTTCTATGGAGTTGGAGAGCATGGGACTAAGCTGAGTCTTGCGATGCTACATAATTTTATTTTCTTTATCTTTTAATTTGGTTTAGTACTGTATTTCCAGCATTGTGATTGTTTGGCTTCTTTCCTCGACGTATGTGACATTCATCATTTATATATGTTCTCCAGTTGTCTATTTACTTCCATTATTCCAATGTTTACTCGTTTTATGGTATTATATATTTAGATAATATTTATTACATTTTATTCCTCTTCGAATAATATTAAAATGGGGGAACAGTTTCCCCACTATCACACCCAAGGCCCTCGCTGCAAATCAGCACCCTCTGGTGTTCGGGGAAATGCGCTTGAGGCTATGTGACCAACCTAATATAGGGAACATATTTGTGGAACTTGGAACAAGGACATTACAAAGTGGTATCAGAGGGGTTTCTTTTCATATTTGCCTTACTGTTTGGATCCTATAGATAGGCATATGAAGGAATAAGTAGTTGGTAATAAGCTGTGCACAGGAGTAGCTAACCCAGGTATATGGAAAATCGAATATACCTCGAATGTTGAATTTTTTTGGTTTTTTAATTATTAAAGTTGATTTGATTTCACTAATGGATGACTCACATGTTTTGTGCAGTTATGATTTATATCATTGAGGTTCCATTTATTTTTCAACCCAGTGAGATGAGGGTATTCCATATCATGCATCACATATGCACCTAACATGGATCACATGTCATGCATTCTTTTCATGCCATTTAGGGTGCATCACTAATTTCATGTTTTTGTGATTGATGTTGTGCATAATATTCATGTTTTAGTGATATATTCTTTGATATAATACCTACTGTCTTGATAGGGTATTTCTCTTATGTAATGTTTCATTTGAATGGGATCCAAACATTGGTCTCTAAGGTGTTATGGGACCTCATAGATTGAGATTTGTGGTATTATGTGATTTATTTTTCTATTATACCTTCTAATATACATGAAAATGATTCTAAGAATTGAGTTTCTAGGATTATGGGCCCCCAAGAATCGGAATTTGGAACTTTAATTTTTGTTTCAGTGTTTTATGGGATTCTAGAATAGATTCTGAGGCTTACTGTCCGGAAAATCCTATAATACATGACGTGTGATGATGAGTACAGTCTATGTATCCATTTTTTTGGATGAAAATACTTTTCTTAAGTACACGCTATGTACTGTATGTACATGCCATGTAGTCTTTAACCATGTGACTAACTATGTGGGTAGAGACACAAGGTTGGAAAATGTTTGGTGGAACATGCCGTGTACTAGTAGTACACATCGTGTTGTAGAGACAATGTATCTGTCCATTTGACTAATGACATGGGTGGATAAAAACATAAGTTTTAAATGTTGTTTTCTATTATTAAACAACATGTATAGTCGACCGTGTCTCCGACCACGTTAAAAATGACACGGGTCAGTGAAATCCTTCTAGTACACTTTGTTTCTGGCATATGCATGCAGTGTAGTTTCTTTTCTAAGAGAATTGTGTAGTTCAAACCATGTAAGAGTACTTGGGCAGGAGGTAACCTTTAAGTACATGTTGTGTCTCCAATAGAACATGTCATGTGTATGGGTGTTACAAGACCAAGTTAGGTAGAGTTACACTCCATGTTAAAAGCCTAAGGGAGCTCCCAGTGTTGGGGATATACATGCCTTGTACCCCTGTTTTGTAAACCATAATTGGTTTCTTCTCCAACTCCTATCATGCACTTATAAGATTTAGTCCCTGATAATATTGAACTGAGGTGTGAACTTGAACATGTAGATTCATTCCACTGAGATTTCCTCTGGTTGTACGCCAAATATAGGGAAACGATCAGTCACTGGAAATAGTAAATCGGTGACTACCAGTCGATCCTCTCATATTGACCGTATTGGAACCATCGATTATACCAAACACAGGTTTTAATGTACAGTTCTGAGAAGGCTTCATGAGTATTATGCATACCTTTTAGAGAGCACTACATCATTCCCCGTATATAGAAGAGTTGACATGGGTTTTTCAGTAGCAGCATCCTACCACTTTCTTTGGGGATGGAGGACCTCAGGCTGTAGAGTCATGGTTGGAATCCTTATTGTCTATATTCAAGAAACTCGAGACTCCACTAGAGAGGAGGTTGATGATCGCTACGTACATGCTACATGATTCCTCAAAGAGATGGTGGGATGTGATATCACTATTGGGACTCCATCTAGATATGTTTTGGGATGAGTTCCAATATAACTTCTATGACTACTTATACCCAGAGATGTAACAACCCAAGAATTCATTAAAGGAAATTCTTCTTGATCTAATTAACTGTATTATTATGTCAAATGGATATATAACACATAAAATTTCCCAGTTTTATGTTTTTGGATTTTAAAATACTGTTAAGAATTGTAGACATTGTTAATATAGCTGTTGAATAGTGATCACATGATTAGTATAAATATAGGGCTTTAACAAATCCAATTTACTCAGAAAAGGAAGTAATCGCCTCATCTTGTAGAATTAATCCATAATAAGCCCATTCGTTGGAGTTCGAAAAATAGGTGGCGTCATTATGATTCACTCTGGACCATGCCCATGCTGAGCTTCAACCTATTAAGCTTGAGCTGAACCGCCTATGGGAGAAGTGGAAGTTAATAGAGATTACCACCCGAGTGAAGTTATAGGAGCCTCCCCAAGATTCTATCACCATAACACACCTTACCCTTCAATATTATGCAGATGTTATAAGGGGTTACATAACCAGACCCCAACACTATGCTTATAGACATTATTTTTGTATAGAGAATATACATACATTTTATTATTATGAGATTGTAATTTTTTTTAAGAAAAAATAGTATTTTTAATTAATATTAAATTAAGAAATATATTTTGATGAATTAATGGATTTTGTAATTAAATAATATTTTAATAAAATATTATTACTAAATTTCATTTTAGTAAACATAAATTATCATATGATTTTTATGAATACAATTTAAATTTTTATTAAGGTTTGAATGTAGTTTTTGTGAAAACCCCTGAATTTTCGATAAATGGCATTTTTTATTTCAAAAGTAAAAATTCAAAACTTTAGAAATTTATTTAGATAAAATTAACATAATTTTTGGAATTAGGGCGTCGAAATCATCCAATGGTGATTTTTTCATAATTTTCCGAGACAATAAAATTTTGGGTAAAAATTAAATACCATTTAAATATATAATGTGTTTATAACATCATAATGACACAATATTGATGTAACAAAAAAATTTAAATGTGATTTTAGGCCACTATTTGTTTTACCATTAAAATATTATTATTTTAGGTTTATTTGATTTATTTTATAAGGCCTTATATGACCCTCCAAGACATATAAAACATTTTATCTTTTTAAAATGATTTCCTTGAGAGTGTGACTCACCTGTACATATTCAAGACTAATATATTAAATGTTTAGGCCCTTGAAATTACAAAATAAATTTTTTCCACTCCCCTTGGGATAAAAAAATGGGAAAAACCCATGGTTTATATTTTTTTTAATTAGTTTAATGGGTGATGTCTAAAACCTAAATAATGAATAATTCCATCCCTTTTCAAATATATACCCACCCAATATCCAACTTCTATTCACTAAAAACCATTTTATCACGTCCATAAACACTCCTTATCTCTCTAGAATACTCCCAAGGCACCCCAAGCTCCCATGAAGCCTCTCTCAAGCCCTTCCCAAGCCTTTGGGATCACACATACAATTAAGGGATTTATTCCTTTGTCATTTTTCTCCATAATTAGTTATGTTGTTATACACTTTTCATTTAAATTAAAAAAATTTGGGTATGATTTATCTCATCCCCCATATTTTACTCATTATTATTAAATGACTAGATACACCTTTATCTCTCATTAATTCCTCCCATTTACACTTGTTACCATGCCGGAATTCTGTAATGAATTTTTATCTTCTCATTTACGTTCATGCTATTTTTTGTATTATGAATCTACATTCCATTACATACGTTGGTAAATGTATATATATAACACCCATACATTCCATATTGTGTACATATGATGAGAAAATCCTTTCTCTCTCATCAACCATTTTTAAGAATTCTTATGTCAAGCCGTTATGCCGTAGAAATTGCACCGCGATTTTCCAAGACAAATTAATTTTGTAGTGAATAACATGCCCATTTATCTGTCAAGGGTATTAAATTTTATGCACATTTACTTACTAATTAAAAAGTTTCATGTATTAACTTTTCATTCCTTTATCATGGAATAAATTATTATTTTTAGTAAATCTATGTTATATGATCCATGCTACACACTTATGCATGAAATGAAATGACTATGAGGGGTTCACCCTAATAGAGCTCAAATGATCTGGGTAAAGATTAGTATCACGATACATAAAGTGAAATTAGGGTTTACTCATGATAATTCAAGTGAAATGATGGTTTACTCATGTTCCATGTGTAATGATCTTTGGCTCATGCTAATATCATGTAAAATGTTGTTTCCACATTTCCATGTTATGATAACCATGCAATATCATGCCTTTATGTTCATGTTTCTCTTATGATCCATTGATATCCATGTTGCCTAACATGTACTAAACTCTTCATGTTATTCATTTTTACTCCCTTTTTGGGCTTTATAGCTCACCCTTTTTCTTATGCATGTCCTCAAGTTATCCCTTGAAATACTATATAGGAAGGAATGGTGTGGTCATGTAAAAGAAGTTTTCAATAAAGATGCTGTGTTTTATGTTCCAAGTTGTTATTTAATGTTCCTAAGCCACAATGAAACTAGACCTCTTGATCATATATGTTATATCACATGAATATTTTATGTAATAAATTATGTTTAATAGAGAAATAAAGAACATGGTTTTTATAGTTGGTATTAGAGGATTACTTCAGTTATTTTAGGGATTTGGATTAGAAAACCCATGTGAAAGACAAAGGGATAAGACTATGTATAATAAAAACATTCTTACATATTTTTGATTTTTGAGTAAGGGTTTTATCATGAATATATATCACTGTATGGATACAAGTTGGTAAATGAGGCTTTGGCACAGATGTATCTAGGGGTAAAACCCAAAACACAGCTTTGTGCTAGACTCAAACTAGATCTAGTGCATGACAATGGGACTTGATGCACTCTTGGTTACGACACACCTGGAGGATATTCTTCAGAAAATTCATGAGATTAGTATGAACCATTATTAATGAAAAGAATTCCCTTTTAGAATATATGTTGGGAAGTAGATCATGGATAACATAGATTGAATCTTATAACTTCATAATTTAAGGAAATAAAAGTAATTTATAAGTTATCATATTTTTCCTTTAGATTACCCTTTACGTGTTACCCCAAATTTTTCATTTATTCCAGCTAATGGTCGGTAATTAGAGGTATCAAGATAACAAAGGATGTAAGGATCAATGTGATGACTATTCTAATGAGATTCCCAATCCGATGGGTGCAGGAATCGTGAAATTTGTCACAATAATCTCTCATTTAACTAGAGCTTTGATTAGAATCATGGGTTAATAGGAATGTTCAACCATCCCTAATAATGAACAAGTCACAATCGATATCTTCATGAGACAAAGGCCTCAAACTTTTAAATGATCATCTGATCCCTTAGTTGACGAAAAATGGATCAACTCCACTGAAAATATCTTCTCCATCCTTCAATGTTCTGAAAAAAAGATGGTTATTATGGCTGCTTATCATATGGCGGGTGAAGCTGATCAACGATGAATGTTGATGAAAAATATAAATCCTGAGGATGAGATTAATGTGTTATAATGGACATATTTTTGAAAAATAAATTTCAATAAATATTTTCCTCGCACCATCTGACTTAAGATGGAAAGATACTTCCTTTCCGTCATGGACAAAATACGATGAATCCATCAGAGTGTACAAGGAAAACATCACAAGGCTTGCACTATATTCCTCCGTCTTTGTCATTACCCCCGAATGTAAAGTTGATTGCTTATTTATTTTGATTAAACCTAGCCTACATAAATCCCTAGAGATCCATGACTTTTAGAGACATGATGAAATAGTCTAATGTTCCCTCAAAGTTGAAATGGAAATTTGAGAATCTATGGGGTATCATGGGGATAATAATCATAAGGTGGACTTTAATTATGGAGGTCTGATTGATAAATTCAAAAGTTCTAAGAAAATACATCACCCTACATGCCAAGGTGAGGATATAAGCAAAATGGAAATTTCCTGAAGGGGGTGAGGAAATGATTTAGGTGTGGAAGAGAAGGGAACCTGGCTATTAACTACCGACCAGAAAAACCCACAGATGGAATAGATGAGAGGAACACCTCGTTCGACCCTCAACGCATTGTTAATTACTTCATATGCAAAGAACATGGGCACTTTGCAATCTGGTTCCTTATTCCAAGGGTTTTAAAAGGCAACCAACAACCTCAAATGCCGCAAGGGTAGGCTTTTTCTATCACTACCGCTGAAATGAACCCCAAAAATGAAGTGGTAACATGTATTCTAGTTATTCATTCTATAATAGTTAACATATTTTTTGATTTGGGTTCTATTAATTCTTTTATATCCCAAAATATTAGTACAACAATTCCAACACCACCAAAAATCATGGAAGTAAAGATGTCGGTTAGTAGAGAAAATGTGGAAATCATTTCAACCCATGAATATAACTCATCCTTTATCAAAATATGTGGTATGAACTTCCCAGAAAACATCATCGTACTCCCTAGGGTAGAATTAGATGAAATTCAAAGCATGGATTGCCTTTCCTTTTATAGAGCAAACATAAATTGTAGTGAGAGGGAAATCACTCTCCATAAGTCGAATCGACCCCTGATTCTGTACAAGTGCAAGGGGAATAATGAATGTTATTTAGCACCATAATCACAATCATGGATATTACTACCCTATGATCTTGAATATTTGGATTAGATTATTGAGTATAAGGAAGAAACAATCCTTTAATACATGAATATTTTGAGGGAATTCGCTGATGTATTTCCCAAGTAATTTCCTTGCCTTCCTCCTAGATGATATGTTAAATTATCAATTGATCTTACACCAAGTCTATTGCAAATATCCAACACTATAAATATAATGGATGTTTTGGAGCATGAGGATTTGAAGAAAAAACTACACAAGAATCAAGATAAAGGGTTTATATGCCAAAGTGCTTCACCATGGGGTGCACCAGTCCTCCTCATCAAGAAGAAGGATGGGTCAATGCACCTTTGAATTGATTATCATGAGCTCAAATATATCACAATAAGGAACAAGTATCCTCCTACCTGAATTGATGGATTGTTAGATCATTTATGTGGAGAAAAATACTTATTCAAGGTGGATTTGTGGTCAGGATAATAACAATTAAGGGTGATTAAGGAGGATATACCCAATACTGCTTTTTATACATGGTTCAGGCACCAGGAATTTGTAGCAACACCTTTCGGAATCACTAATACTCCCAAAATCTTCATGGACTTGAAAAATAGAGCATTTTAATATTACCTTGACTAATTTTTGGTAATATTTATAGATGATATTCCAATATACTCCAAAACCAAGAAGGAGCATTAGGAGAATCTAAGAACTATACTAGAGACCTTTAAAAAGGATTTGCTCTAAGAAAAGTACATCAAGTGTTAATTATGGTTGAAGGAGGTCTCATTCTTGGGTCATATAATCACAACCAATGGAAAATATATGGATCCCTCAAAGGTAGCTAATATTTAGGGATGGATGAGTCCAACATTGGTAATAGATATCAATATCATCTTGGTGTTAACTGGATATTATCACTGCTTTGTGAGAAAATTTTCATGATTGTCTATCCCTTTTACTAAGTGAACTCAAAAGGGAGTAATGTTTTCTTGGATAGATGAATGAAAATAGAGCTTCAAGGAGTTAAAAATGAGGCTTATCACTGTGCCCATGCTCACACTACCTGAAAGTGGAGAATTTTTTTGGTATTTATTGATGCTTAGAAGAAGGGCATGGGCTATGTGTTGCTGAAAAATGACAGCGTCATTACCTACGCTTCAAGGAAATTGAATGTTCTTGAGATAAAATATCCAACATATGATATGAAATTGGCTGCATTGATCTTTTATTTAAAAATATGATGACATAACCTCTTTGAGGAGAAGTGTGAAATATATACAGACCAAAAAAGGATCAAGTATATATTCCCATAGAAAGATTCAAACATGCGACAACAAAGATGGATAGATCAGGTCAAAGACGATGACTGCTCAATCTATTACCACCCTGGGAAACTGAACACGGTGGAAAACACTCTATATTGAAAGGACCCAGTGATTATATCATTGGTGAGAATTAAAAAGGATTAAATCTTCTTATATTTGATGAATATGGACATGGAAATCATAAAAAAGAGAACATCATTAATCTTTTCATAGATAATTTCTCAACCGTCTCTTTTGGAATGGTTAAAGGATTCTCAAATAGATGATGTGGGAATTAAAAAGAAACTATAAACTAATAGAAAAAATAAATCGTTGGAGTTAAATGTTAATGAAGAAAAAATTGTGAGATTTTGGTCAAGAATATGTGTTCCATCAAATCCAAAGTTAAAGAAATAACTTTTGGATGATGCACACAGTTCAAAATTATCCATTCTCCCAGGAAACACAAGTATGTATTGAGATCTATAAGAGCATTATTGGTGGGATAATAGGAAGACAGAGACTGTTAAGTATACATCAATGATCCTAGTGTGTCCGCAAGTGAAGGTTGAGAGACAGAAGTATAAGGGGGTAATGTAACTAGTACCCACACTAATGTTGACGCAGGAAAACATCACCATTGGATTTGTCACTGCATTTATGAAGTCGTCCAAAGGAAACAATGCTGTCTAGTTTTCTATAGATCATCTTAAAAATAATTCACACTTCATTGAAATTTAGGTGGATTTCTCACTAGATCAACTGGCAGGGATATACAACAGAGACGTGGTAAGGCTACATGGAGTACCACTATTGATTGTATCTGATCGATATCGAAGATTGACCTCTATGTTTTTTAAGATTCATCAACCCGATCTGAATACTGATCTAAACATTAATACGAATTATAATCCTCAAACTGATGTCCAATCTGAGTGGAATATCCAAACACTTCAACACCTGTTGAGATCATGCTCAATGGAATTCAAAGGAATATGGTATCCAAATCTTCCTCTAGTTGAGTTCCCATACCATAATAGTTACCACTCAAGAATCCAAATGACTCCTCATGAATCCCTATATGGGAAGAGGTGAAGAACACTAATATGTTGGGATGAAATTGGGGAGAGAAAACTCTTTGGTCCATAAATGGTTAAAGAAACTGTAGAGAAGGTTAAGATCATCCAGCATCACATTAAAGATTCTTAGAGTCGAAAAAAGAGCTATGTTAATAATCGTCGACTATACATAGATTTTGATGTCAGAAACATGATATTCCTCCACATATCACCATGGAAGAGAGTTATGAGGAAGTACATAACCTTGATCACCTCAGCCCAAGGTCCAAGGTATATCATCCCTTTTGATATCCTTGATCACATTAGAGAAGTGGCCTATCAACTGTAAATCCCACATAACCTATCTCATGTACATGATGTATTCCATGTATCACTCTTGAGGAAGTACATACCAGACCCATCACATGTACTCAATCTAGAGGTGGTACCATTGGAGAATGACATCTCCTATTAAGAGAAGCCGGTGAAGATCTTAGATCGAAGGGAAAAAATTCTACCAAATAAAACAATTCCACACGTCAATGTGTTGTCATGAAACCACAAGCATCAAGAAGAAATGTGGGAATCAAAGGAAGTGATGAAGTAGAGTTACCCACATTAGTTTTAGTGTGGGAAAATAAAATTTCAAGGGAAAAATTTCTTAAGGGAGGGGGGAGATTGTAACGACCAAAACATTAATTAATTAAAATTAAACTTGATCAAATTTAATGTATTACAATGTAAAATGGTTATATAAAATATTCACTTCCATGGTTTTGTGTTTTTGGATTTTCAAATAACATTAATAAGTGTGAACATTGATAATATATCAATTGAACAATGATCACTTGATTAGTATAAATATAGGGCTTTAACAAATCCAATTTACTCTGATAAAGGAAGAGATGGCCTCATCCAGAACAATTTCTCCATACGAAGCCCATTTGTTGGTGCTCAAAAAGTAGGTAGCATCATTGGACATCTCTATTGACCAATCCCAAGCCTAAATTCAACATGGTAAGCTTGAGCGGAATTTCCTATGGTATAACTAGAAGATAATAGATATTACCACTCAAACGATGTTATCAGAGCCTACCCAAGAATCTATCACCATCACACACTATACCATTTGGTCTTATGTGGTTGTTATAAGGGGTTATGTAACAATACCCTAGCACTATGATTATGTAAATAATTTTTTATAGAAAATATACATTCATTTTAGTATTGTTTCTAGGTAGATAGTATTTATAGAAAAAATAATATTTTTAGTTAATATTTAATTATGAAATCTAATTTTATGAATTAATGTGTTTTTTAATTAAATATTATTTTAATAAAATATTATTACTGAATTAATTTTTATTAAATATAAATTATTTTATAATTTTTATGAATACAATTGAAATTTTTATTACGGTTTGAAAGCAGTTTTTGTCAAAACCCAAGAATTTTCAAGAAATATCGGTTTTAATTAAAAAAAAATAAAAATTCACATATTTAGAAAATTATTTAGATAAAATGAATATTATTTTTGGAATCAGGAAGTTGGAATCATCCAATGGTGAATTTTTCATAATTTTTTGAGATAGTCAAATTTTTGGGTAGAAATTAAAAACTGCTTAAATATATAATGTGTTTAAGACATCATAATGAACCAATAGTGTTGTGATAAAATAATATAAATGGGATGTTCGGCCAATATATTTTTTACCATTAAAATAATGTGATTTTAGGTTTATTTGATTTATTTAACAAATCCTTAGTGGACCCTCCCAGACTTATAAAACATTTAATCTTTTTAAAATTATTTCCTTGAGAGTGTGACTCACCTTAACATAAGAAAACAAATATTTTACGAATTTCGACCATTTTACTTATTAAATAATGTTTTCCAATCCCATTTTAAAAAAACATGGGCAAAAACTATGGGTTGGATTGTGATTTTGATTAGTTTAATGGGTGGTGTCCAAAACCTAAATTATAATGAATTCCCTCTCTTTTCCTATATAAACCCACCCAATCTCCCACATCTCTTCACTAAAACCCTATTGAGAACGTCCCTACCCTGACCTAATCCCTCTGTAATACTCTCAAGGAACCCCAATTTCCCAATAATCCTCTCCCAAGCCCCTCCCAAGCCTTTAGGATCGCACATCTAAGTAAGGTATTTCTTCCTTTCTCATTTTTGTCCAAATATAATTATGTTGTTATACCCTTTTAATTTAAATTAGAAATGTTGGGGTATGATTTTACTCCTACTGCATAATTATATTCTTGTGTTTTAGTGATGATAAACCCCTTTCTCCTTCATTTATGCCTCCCATGTACATTTGTTACCATGCTGAAATTTTGTATGAAATTACTCTCTTCCCATTTACATTCAAGATATTATTTTGTATTATAAATCCACATTCAATTACATATGATGGGAAATTTATCTATATAACCCACTTTCTTTCCATTTTGTGTACATATGATGAGATACCCCTTTCTCTCTCATTATTCAATTTTATGAATTCTTATGTCACGCCGTTATGCTATTGAGATTGCACCGCGATTTTCCAGGAAAAAGTTATTGTGTAATGAATGCCATGCCTATTTCTCAATCACGGGATTTCAACATTATGCACATTTACTTATTGATTAAATAGATTTATTTATTAATTCCTCATTCCTTTATCATGGAATAAATTATGTTGTTTAATGAATTCATGTTATATGATCTGTGTTGCACACTTATGCATGAAATCAAATGATTAAGAAGGGTGTGCCCTGATAGCACTCTAATGCATTGGGTAAAGATTAGTATCATGATACGTCAAGTGAAATTATGGTATACCCATATTAATCATGTTCAATGAGGTTTTATTCATGCTCCACGTTCAATTAGCCTTGGATCATGCTAATATCATGTTAAATTTTGTTTCCATGTTTCCATGTTAGTATAATCATTCTATATCATGCCTTCTTGTTCATGATTTTATCAAGTTCCATTGATATGCCTATTGCCTAACATGTAATATATTATTCCTATTACACCTTTTTTACTCTCTTAATAGGCTTTATAGCTCACCATTTTCTTATGTATGTCCTCAGGTTATCCCATGTAATGAAAAAGTACGAAGGAATGTTGTGGTCATGTAAAAGAAGTTTTCAATAAAGATGTTGTGTTTTTTGTTCTATGTTGTTTTGTGATGTTTCTAAGCTACAAGTACACTAGTCCTATCGATCATTTATCTTGTATCAAATGAATATTTTATGTCAAAAATTATTTTTATCTTCAAAATAAATAGAAGGGCTGTTATAAAAGACCATGAGGGCTGACTGAGCCTGAGAGTTCATGAGCTTAGAGATGGTACTCCCTCTGTCATGGGGCATTATTCTCAGTTTACAGAGCTGTAGCGCTTCACATCCATTCTGGGGGGTGATGAGTTATTTTTGGCGAGTGAGTTTTTGGATGGTCTCAGGAATGAAATTCATCCCGGGTTAACATCTTTAAGTTGACTTCCATATCTTTTATATTCAACTAGGCACTGATCATCGAGCACAAACTGAGGGATTCTGGAGTGGTATGCGAGATTTTTCCTTAGGTAGCCTGGTGGTGTGCTACTAGTGATAGAAGGGTGGAAAAAAGAAACCTTAGTGCCTGAGAGACCCATTTGAGTGCCTATCTCGAGGAAAGATGGTACATCTTTAGCATTTTTGTAATTTTGACCTTCTAGAAACTAGTGATGGAGGATATGTTTTGACTTCTCATGTCAGAAGATGACAAATCGTCTCACATTATACTAGGGGATGGAGTTCTTTAGTCCGTTCAGACCAATGTGGTGGCTGTGGCCATAGTGGTCAGACACAAGGTTTTTGATAGTCGTAGGGTGGATCAGCTCAGGGATCATATACAACTTTATAGGGCCATAGCTGTGGTTAGGATTTTGTGCTGGAGTAGATCTTGTAGGTCTAGGATCCCAGAACCTCTACGATCAGAGGTATGATTTTTGTTACCTAAATTTTAGCTTCTATGGTTTTTGATATAAGGGATCCCATATATTTATATATGTGCCTATTTTGGAGATCCTTTCCCTCTGTATCATTACTTCTACTGATATAATGATGTTGTACAGTCCATTGGGAATTAGAATGGTAAGTGTACGTCAGTGCAAGGAGTTCCATATTGATGTCGGTAGGTGTCACTTCTTATAAGAACTGTTTATCTTAGAAATGAAGGGATATCACGCCATTATTAGAAAGGACTAGTTAGTTCCCTTCCATGAAGTGGACTATTTCTATCACTATAGGGTGAGTTTCATATCACTAGAGGGTGGATTGTTTCTATATAAGGGAGATTGGGATGTCCAAAAGAGTAGAGCTAGACTAGAGAATCACAGGTTGAAAGGTGTTACAACCTAGATTTCTAGTTTATATCTAGATGACCAGGGGACTTCACAGAGGGACCTTACTCTAGTGATTGATTGTTTTATGGATGTCTTTAAAGAAAACTTTTTAGGTTTACCTTAAGAGAAAGAGGTAGAATTTTATTTTGATCTTGTTCCAAGAGTGGAATCAGTGTCCATTCCTCCTTATAGGATGGCCACCCCAGAGTTACTGGAGGTCAAGAAGTAGTTAAAGGAGTTACAAGAAAAATGTTTCACCCGACCCAGTACTTCTCTTTTGGGGTTAGCTTGTTTTGTTTACAAAGAAGGTGGACGATACCCTCATAATTTTCATGGGTTATCGGAAGACGAACTAGTTGATGGTTAAGAAACAATATCTCATACCTAGTATTGAGTATCTATTTGATATTCTTTGTAGATCCTAAGTGTTCTCAAAGATTTAATTGAGATCTGATCATCATTAGGTACGCGTTAGACCATCAAATATACCTATTAAATCCTTTTAGAGAATGTATGGTCTATATAATTATTTTGTTATGTAGTTTGGTCTCACAAATGCCCCTTCATTTTTCATAGAACTGATGAACCGAGTGTTCAATTCTTACTTGGATTCTTTTGTGGTAGTCTTCATGGTTGATATCATGGTGTACTCTCACACTAGACACGACCATGACACCCATCTTGAGATCATTTTGAGTACACTAAGGTTGAATCAATTATATTCTAATATCTAAAAATGACACTTTTTGATGAATCATATTCACTTATTTTGTCATGTCATCTCAGATACATGAGTTTTAGCAGGCTCAGAGAATGTGGGAGCAGTAGTTTCCTAGGAACAGCTGAAGAATATCCTTAAGGTATGGAGTTTTCTGGGGCTGTTTGGTTACTACATGCTATTTATACATGACTTTTCATGCTTAGCAGTTCCCCCAATGGGTCTAATATAAATGGGTTAAGAGTACTTGGGGACAAATTCCATCAATTCAGTCTTTTAGGAGCTGAAAGGGTGATTGACTTCAGCACCAATACCGATATTTCCAGATCTGGGAAAGAGTGACACCATATACTGTGATGTGTTAGGTTTTGGGATGGGAGAAGTGCTTATTCATGTGTAAGGATTTGTTGCGTACAGGTCTCGGTAGTTGAGGCCACATGAGAAGAATTATCTTATGCAAGATCTTGAGTTATTTGCAGTTCTTCTTTCTTTACACATTTGGAGACATTAACTTTTGGGAGATCATTTTTGGGTTTACACTGACCAAATAAGTCTTAAGTATATCTTTACTCTGAGTGATCTGAATTTGAGATAGAAAAGGAAGTTTGAGTACCTTTAGTCGTTTTTCTTTGAGATTTCCAATACACCATGAAAAGGCAATGCAGTGGATCATGCCTCAAGAAGGAGGACTTAGATACAGGTATTTTTGAAGGATAATAGTGAGTGGAAGCGTATAGATATATTCTCTGAGATGCATTTGGAGGTGCATGAAAGAAAGGGGAGGACTTTTTTTTTCTTTTGTAGTTATTACCTATACTCATCTGAATTGAGCGTGAATGAGGTAGCTATTAGACTCTAAAGGCCTAGTCCTACGAGAGAGTGTTTCAGGAGAGGACCCTACTCCTGGGTGGACCATAGGAGAGGATAAGGTCTTGTGTTCTAATGGAGATATATGGGTGTTAGTATACATATGTGAGAATTTGATGTAGGATTTTCATTCCTCAAATTGGAAAGTTCATCCTGGTGTCACCATGATTTACTGAGATTTACACTGTCGGTATTGGTGCCCACGTATGAAGAGGGATGTTTCTGGTTTTCTTATTAGATGTTATATGTGTCAGCAGGTGAAGGTGGAGTATCAATTACTGATAGGTCTTTTACAACAGTTAACCATTCTCGAGTGGATCTGAAATTATGTCACGACGGATTTCGTGATAGGGATACTGAGATTTCCTCAACGAAATGATGTAGTTTGGGTTTTCATTGATAGAGTCACGAAGGTTACACAACTCTTAACGATCAAGTAGACCTTTAGGGTTGATGAGCGTGGAAGATTTTACAGCCAAGAGATTGTACATTTACATGGGGTTCCACACTCTATAATTTTAGAGAGGGATGCCCATTTTACATCTCATATCTGGTAGGGATTACAGAGGGCGTTGGCTACATAGGTACTTTTGAGTACATCTTACCATCACCAGATTGATGGCTAGTCCATGAACACGATTCTCGTGTTGGATGATATGATTCGAGCATGAATCCAAGATTTTGGATGTTCTTGGGATAAGCATATACCTCTAGTGGATTTTTCCTACAACAATTGCTTTTAAGAAACTATTCATATGGAACCTTATGAGGCTTTGTAGGGTAGGCCATGCTGATCAACCCTATGTTGGTGTAGGAAGAAGAGGAAACTATGTTGGGACCTCGTTTTTTCTAGGATACCACTGAGGTGGTGGAGTTTATTTTAAAGAGGATGGATATTGTACATTATCATCATAAATCATATGTTGATCGATGGAGACAACCTATGGAGTTCGAGGTCAAAGATCATTTTTTATTATATGTGACAATGAGGTTGGGGCACAAGTGGATTATGAGATATGTGAAGCTTTCACTGAGATACGTCAGAACCATTTGAGGTTTTGGAGAGATTCAGGCCAGTTGCCTGTCTCTTGCAGTTACCTCCGAGATACCGGGCTATGCAAGACATCATCCACGTTTATCAGCTACAACGTTACTTCTCAAACCCGTCTCATGTTTTTCAACCTTAGGAAGTTGAGTTTAAGTTGGACACATCATTCTTGGAGCGTCCTATTTGGATGATTGATCAAAGAATTAAGGTTCTCTGTGGCCTGTCTGTTCCTCTGGTATGGGTGTTGTGGCCGTAAGACCGAGTGCATGATGAGACTTGGGAGAGGGAGACCGATGTGCGATCTCCCTGGTTGGTGCTGTTTAAGGATTCTTCTTCACCACTTTTTAAGGTAAATTTGGGAACAGATTTATTTAAGGGGAGACATTTTTATGTAAATGGATCTTCTTTTAAGTTACGGATCATTTTTTTTGAGAGTTTTTTAGGAAAAGAGGAGAATTTGAAAATTTCATAGGTACATGCTGTGTACCCAGTTTCCACGGGTAGACATGTACTGGCTGTGGAACGGGAAAGTACACGGCCGTGTGAGGTTACCCATAGACTACCTAATGCGGGGACTGGTTGAGGCATGTACACGGCATGTACATTAAATGAACATGGTGTGTAATTTTTCTTTTATTTAACATATCAGACTGGGGTCTTGACTAACCCTCATATTCATATTCATCTATCCTTGGTTCATCCAAGAGTGACTGGAATCACTAATTCATCTCCGAGCCATTGATTGATCATCCGTTCTTTGAATCAAACTCCACTAGGTGCATTGGAATCCCACCGGTGAGTCATTTATTCTTCTTGAATCTCTCCTCATGATTTATTCTCTCTCTATCTCTCTTGAGTTTCTCGAGGTTGAATGTTTTGATGTTTTTGTAGATCTACGATATTCTAAGAAGATTCAAGTGTTGTCGCTGGATTATGTCGATCATACAACGTAGAGGTAGGTGGTTTGTTTCCTTTCATTGGTTTTCTTTGTGTTTTATATGAAAAAGTGTTGATTACCCATGTTTTAGCTATTTTGGGGTCAGGAAATTGAAACCTAGTTTATTTACCCGAGATTGATTGTGATATTATGGGTTTGTTGATGTGATATTAAGTGAAATTTCATGTTTATAGAATACCTCCTGGGTGAATTTCCTTGTTTGAATGTTTAGGGCCGTTTGGTCCAGGTTGCCTATGAGGCAGACCTTGCTTCCTTGCCTTGATTAAAAAGATGGAACTGCCTGCGTTTTTCTTCTTGTTAAATACTTATGACGTGAATTGGAATTGTTTCTCTACGTATTATTTGAGATTAATTTGGGCAGCTAGATATTTTTTACGCACAATTGAATTAGAAAAAGCTATGGGATCCTTGTGTATTTATACCACAAGGGTAATTTACGTTGAATGATTTCTTAGAGTGTCTGTTATATTTCATGTTACGAGACCACATTGGGGGTTGACATTGAGTTCTCCCTTAGAGTGTCTATAGATTAAATTATTTGACCACAAGGGTAATTAATGTTGATTGATTCCTCATATAGTCTGTAGTTATTATGGAAAGACCATATGGGTAATTTTTGGTGAGTGCTTCCTCAGAGTGTCATTGCCTTTTTATTACATTTATGGATAGAGGGGTTAGAGTATGTGAGCTACCTAGAGGGTTATTATATGTATTGAATGTTTTCAACTCATCTTCCATGCCAAAGCAGAATCTTGGAATCTGTTTTGTTAGGTAGTCTTTTGAGATACCAGATTGTGATACTTACTTTATTAAATGACGATTTATAATGAATGTAATTGGAAACATTAGTATTAGTTACTTTTGGGTAATCCTAGTTTCTTTGATTCCCTTCCATTTTTACCTGCTACATATATACTTACTGACAGTTAAGAACAGATATTGAGGGAGTTTCCTACTAAGATTCATCTCACACCCTATTTGAGTCAGGTTTTTGGATTCAAACAGATTATATTATTGCAGGTACAAATAAGAGTAAGCTCCCTTCGTCATCAGGTACTTGATCGCTATGGATGTAGAGATCATGGGACCATGATGAGTCTTGCAATGCTACTGGAGTTTATTTTTTTCTCTTTTACATTGGTTTAGAACTATGTTTCTAGAATTGTGACTTTTTTGGCTACTTTACTTGAAATATTTGACATGTATAATTTATATGCACGCTTCAGTTGTTTATTTTCTTTCAGTATTCTACTTTTTACTTGTTGTGTGGTATTATTTCATCCGATACTATTTATTACTTGTTATTCTCCTAATAATTATATGCCAACGAGGGAATAGTTTCCCCACTATGATAACCAAGGCCCCCGCTACAAGATGAAATCTTTTTTCATTTGTGGAAATGCGCTTGAGGCCATGTGACCAACCAGGAATGAGGAAACGTTGGGCGGTACCTGGAATTGGGATGTAAAAAAAAGAAACATGAACAAATACACAATATCTATTACAAACGAGTATCTTTTACCTGTACAATTTTTGGATATGTAGATACACATATTAAATTTAAATAAAACTATACAAAATGAAATTAAATTAATAAAAAATATTTAATGCACCACCTCCACTTAGATAAATACATCAAGGACAAATCTACTAAACCTGTAAAAATGAATCTAAAATGTAGAGTAAGAATTTTGAATTTCCTATAATGCGTTTTAAAAACATAAAAAGATTATTTTAAAAAAATTCCCTTGAAATATGACATCATAATTAAAAGTAGGTTTTCCAACACATTAAAATCTAAATAAATAAATTTAGAAAACCATTAGTTTTTCAAAATATTATATTTGAGAATATATTTGATATTTTTCTATTAAAAATAATAATTTCTTGTGGGTCATTTATAATACCTGAAATACCAAATTAAAAACTATAACATAGCACCATTATTAATCACTAATATGGATTAATGTTCCCTTAAGTCAAATAGGCCCACTACCCATAATGTTACATAACCTAACAGTGCCCATATTTGAAAACATTTTTCATTGAACTTCATTTCTCAATTCTAACCCAAAATGTGTCAAACATACATACAAAATTTTTTCCTATAAAAAGAAAATAACCCTTATTATCACATTTCATAATCATATTCTTGATATTTTCTAAAACATTTTTAGGAGAATCACATACATCAATTAACTATCATCACTTATTAATTATAAATAA
The DNA here is from genome assembly GCA_963277665.1 of Viscum album. Classification (NCBI taxonomy): domain Eukaryota; kingdom Viridiplantae; phylum Streptophyta; class Magnoliopsida; order Santalales; family Viscaceae; genus Viscum; species Viscum album. Next base: position 506,730,769 of record OY728142.1, on the reverse strand, counting down.
AACAGATAATGAATTTAATTCATAATTGATCAAAAAATACATGAGAGTTCATTTATAATATATATTATGGTCATTCCTAATTATTCAGTACATACCAAGGGGTACAAGTAAAAATTTTCACCTAAAATGATAGCTTGTTTTGGATTTTCACGTAAAATCATAACTATTATCATTTAAAAACTAAGGTCACACAAAAACATAAACCATAAATTTACTGATTAAGAATAAATTATAACTTCAAATATATATTTGGAAATAAAATAGTAATCCTTTTTTAATAACTAAATTTTTATACATATACATATATACATAAATATATATCTCATTATACGTTATACATAAAATGATGTTTTTCAAAATAGAAGCAAACCCTTTGGTAAAAAATGTTTCTTAAAACATATTGTGTTAGAGATAAAAATAAAATCAAAACCTATGTTTAATAAAATATAAAAGTTATATATATATATATATCTTTATAATCAACACAATTTGACCAATAATTAAACTAAATATATGCAAATCATAGGCTTAAAATTAAAATTTTAATCAATGCTCTTAAATTATATTTTGTAAAAATAGATGATCATATAAGTATATATATGTATGCATATATACAGACACACACACACACACACACAAATATGTAAATCCTTGTAAAATGAAATTAACATGATAAAACAAATAAAACCCTACAAAGCATGGGATTTTGAAATAAAATTTTAAAACAAAAAAACCCTTTCATATATACTTAAAATAGATAGTTATATATGTGTATGTATACATATATATACAAAAATATATGTAAAACTTTGATAAAGAACAATAATTTGATGAAATAAAATGAACCCTTACTTGTTTTTTGATAAATCAAGGGATTGTGAGCTTCCGGACACCAGGAGAGGGTTCAGGTAGAGTGTGGTTTAGGTATCCATGGGTGAAAAAGGTGAGGGTTTAAATAAAAATAGAATTTATTTTTTTAATATGTCATGTTGTAATAATAAAAGGCACCGATGGAAAACAAATTAGACCAAAGAAAAAAAATTGATGAAAAATTCTAAAAAAAAATCATGTTGTTTGGTAGGAAGTGTAAAGGGAAGGAGGCATGTGGGATTCAACGATGGGAATTTCCCTAGTACTATTTAGGTTTTCATGTTAGTTTGACCAAGATAAACCACATAATTTTTAATTTTTTCGTTTAATTTTATTATTGTTTTATGTTGTATTTATTTCAATATTTTTATTTTTAATCTTATAACATCTATCTCAGCAATTGGTTTTTTCATGTCACGCCTCCTCCAAATCATTTTTATCCTTTTTTATAAATCATTACTCACAAAATTTCTTTTTCAATCACATAAATTTTTTATCTATGATTATTTTTTTATTATATTATTATAATTTTACAATTATTATTTGTGGTTTTAACTCATTTTTATAATTGTATTTCTCTTTTTATTTTTAGTTCACATTCCAATGTTATTTTATGTATTATAATGTATTCATTTTAAATATCTTTTCATTATTTATAATGTTTTAACCTATTTGTTCATCTTTTCATTTTAACACTTTTTTAACACAAAACAATCTATCATTATATATACATTTATACATTTTAGTTTTGTAAACGTATATATAAATTGTGTATTTATATTAAAATAATAATATATAACTTAAATATAAAATAGAAAATTGATAATTTTATATACAAACATATAATTATATATATACATTAAAAGAAAATGTGGGACTTTTATACATGTTTATATTCTTTTTTTTCTATTGTACATATTTATAATTTCAAAAATATTATAATTATTATATTTATATTTCATAAAACATATTACTATATTATGAACAGTTAATGTTTACATATTTAAGATCACCTTAAATTTCAAAATTAATAAAAAAAAATTTAGTTAAAAAAATTAACATTTTAATATTACATCTTATAATACATTAAAAAATAATTTATTCAATATTCTAAAACAATGATAACATAATTAACAACTTATTTCTATCATCTCAAAATAAATAATTTGATTAAAAATAAAATTAAATAAATTCATTTATTTTTTTAAATATTATTTTGATAAGATAAATTTTGTTATTAAAATATACTTTTATAATTATTTTAATGAAAATAATGAAATACATATATTAAAATATTCTTTTACACAAAACTATACTATAAAATAGTATTTTTTTAGAACAATAGTTAAAAATGAATTTTAAATATAATTATTTATAAGTATTATTATTAATTAAAACACATTATTTAAATTATTATTTTTGAAAACTTAATGTATTATTAAAACAATTACTAGGGTGTTACAACCAGGGATGGCATATTTATCATCAGTATTGGATGTTGTTTAATAGAAAAATTGAAAACTAGATTCTGAGAAAACGTAGATTAGAGAACATAACCCTATGATTGAATTTGAAGATATGTCTAAGTATAGGATAAAAACATAATATTTGGTAAGGTATAAATGTTGGGTTTTTCCAATATATACATCACTTTCTAGAAACAACAAGTGTATGTGATTTTTTTCACATATTCATTTAGGTGTAATAACCTTGAATTTAGTTTGTTGAGTATATATTGGCCATCATTATAGTGCATTGCGAGGGTTCCCTTATTGCACACTTGGTTTAGCACTCCCAGTGATATTCTTAGGTCAATTAATATTTTCTTTACAGACCATTATGGAATATTTGAATGTAATTTTATTATTTGAGAATATTACCAATGAAACCATGTTTATTATTATTATATTAGTTTGGTATAAAATTTTACATTATGTTATGTGTTTAACTAGAATAAAAATAACAGATTATGTTTCATAATATAATGATCTAATCTAGTGTAATCATTTGTTTTGAAATGGAACCAAGTGTTCATAATGGAATCCAAATCAACGCATGTAATATATGTGGTGATTTACCTATTTGAAAAGATAATGAAGACAATGATATATTGGAAACTAGATATAACAAAATTATAACTACATCGAAACAGTTTAATTAGGGTTTGACCAAAAATATTACCATATGGGGAAACATATAGATCCCCAAAATAATGTAACAATTTTAGACTATTTCATGTGAAAAAAACCTTCATCATTCAATTGAACCATAAATCCATTTGTATCAGAACAATGGATAAGTTACATTGAAAATATATTTATTTATTGGGGATGTAATGAAAGAGAGAAGGTTTTCATGGATGTTTTTTATATAGTAATGTTGATCAGTGGTGGCCATTAATTTGAAATACTAAGGATGATGTTGAAATATTTATCATGGAGTGGAAATATTTTTAGGTACTTTTTTGTGATTTCTTTTTCATTATGAACATTGTGAATATATGGAGGGACAATTACCCATTCAAAGATAAACAGAAGAGTAAAATTATTGTTTCTATGAAGCTAAATTTATAAGGCTTGAAAGGCATTCAGAGGACTAAATACATAATCTAAAGAGTAATACTGACCATTCCCTAGATAGTTTTAATCGAATATTTCAAAGAGAACTAGTCCAAAAAATATTTTTATCATATAAGTATATAGTATCTTGTGCAATCCAGAAAGAGATGTAGTTATTGAAGTATTATGGAATCGAAGGAAAGTAACTGAAAAATAGAATGGTAGAGAAAAAAATTAATAAGGGAAAGAATAGAAAGAATAATATTTCAACATGTGATACTTATGTAAATAAACTCCTTGGTACATTTTTAAAATAAAAATAAGTTTTCTTCATGTGTGGAGAAAATACTATAATGCCCATAAATGAAAGGGTAAGGGATAATCCACAAATGTATAGTTATTTATCTGTAATGATATAGTGAAATATTCCAACTAATGCTATAAATTTGAAGGGAAAAATCCATAATAAAACAAAGGGGAGAAGGACAAGCTTAAACAACTACAACAACAGAATTAGAAGGTCCTATTAACATTGTTAAAGGTACACTTGTCATCTACTCTGGGATTTAAAATGATTTATTTTATTATAGTTATACCTACTCTTTTATATCTATATTATTTTCAAAGGGTATCACATCACCACATTAATTATTAGATGTTGAGTTAGTGGTGAGAATTTATAATGGTAGGATAAACTCATTGCAAGTCTTTATCTCCTATACAAAAGTGTCTTTGGAGAATGTTCTTCATAAGAATATTTATATTCTTTCTCTATTTCAATTAAAAATAAATTTGAGAATGGATTTTATCTCTTAGTACAAGTACCATATCAATTTAAAAGTAAGGGAAGTTACATTTGATATTCCAAATCCATCATCAACGACTTATCAGTGTGAGGATAAACCCGAATGTCTAACAGAAATTGCCACAATATTATGTGTTTTGATACCTATCCATGATGGATATTTATCAACAAATATTGGGGATAAACAAAACATTAAAAATGTTCCAATTATTTGGTAATAAGATGATGTATTTTTGAGGTATTTCCTCGTATTATCCCAAATCACGATGTTTAGTTTTAAATATAACTCATACTAAGAGTTATACCTATTTCAATGACTCCATATTGAATGCCTCTGATTGAGTTGCTTGAATTAAAGAAGAATCTCTAGGATAATATCAATAAGGGATAATTTATCCTAGTTCTTTCCCATGGGGTATGTATTTTATTTATTATGATTAAAAATGGGAAAATTTTTATTTTCATTGGTCATCTGAAAATTAACAAGATCATTATTAATAACATGTTTTATCTACCCCATATCGATGAAATGTTCATCAATTATTGGGAGCCCTATATTTTTCCATGATTGATTTTTTATATTGACATCATTAGTTAAGGATAAATATAGAGGATATATAAAATACAGCCTTATGTTGGAGGTATGGTCATTATGAATTTATAGTAATGGAATTTTGACTTATCATTGCTCATTTTATTTTTTAAAACGTTGGGGCCGAAGCCTCATTAACCTAAAGAAAATTTTAGCGTTGTGATCAAGACCCTAATGAAGGATAATTTTTATTAAATATTTACCATTTGGGAATTTTGTATTCAAAATGTTTCATTATGGGGTTACATAATATCAAGTGAGGGTATATATCAATAGATCCTTCAAAGAAAAAAGTTACCGAGAAATTTCCTAGACCTACCTTGGTAACCAATATCCATAGTTTCTATGGGATGGATATAAACTACCACTACTTTATGAGATATGTCTCATGGATATATATTCCGCTCACCATGTTGACTTATAATGGTTTTATTTTTCTATGGATATATGAATGTGAAGAGAGTGTCGAAGAATCAAAGAGATGATTGGTCAGTAAGCCTCTACATGCACTAACTTCCAGTGTATAAGAGTTTTTTTTATATAGTGATTCATAAAATATACGAATATAATAAATCCTCATCAATAATTACATAGTGATAATATATTCCTCTCTCCAATTTAAAATTCATGATTAAAATTACATGACTCAAGATTTGGAGTTGGAAATAGTAATTTATGAATTAATGATATAGAGGAATTATCTATATGGTAAAAGGAGTAAAATATATGATGATAATAAAATATTTAATTATATATTTATATAGATATTGTTTAATATGTGCCAAAGAATATGGACAAAGATAACGAAATATTGTGATTTATCAATAAATTACTGGTCAGGGATGGTGAACAAGCAGGCTGATTCTCTACATCAGAAATACAAAGATAGTTTTTCAACGATATGGATTTAAAGATAACCAATATTTATGGATTTGTATAATATGGATCCTGAAATCAAAATGAAAGGGGGAATACATTACCTTTCTCAGATGAATGTTCATCCATCCATCCACCAGAAGATTAAGATGGCATTAAAGGAATATTTGGAATTATAGAAGAAGGTGAAGTATATTTTTTAAATCAACGATGATAATGATTTATTGATATGGTTTAGGAACTAGTTATCCTTCTCATAAATTCCATAATTTAATAAAGATATGTTGGCAAAAACTCATAAATCCACACTGTATAAGCTTCATGGAGGACTAAAAATTTATAGAGATCTAAAAGTTTTTTTTCATGGGAAAACATGAAGTGAAATATTAAAGAGTATGTATACCGATTAATATTATATCATCAATTTAAGGATAAGAGATAAAATTAAAATGGAGTTTTACAACAATTTTCCATATTATAATAGAAATGGGAAAATCATAATGGATTTTGTCGTCAGACTCCCTAAAATGTCAAAAGGCCATAATTCACTTTGGGATGTAGTCGATTTCCATATAATGTAAAAAAACTTTATTGAAATTAAATTATATTTCTATATTGATAAACCTGAAATAATATATATTAAGGAATAGGTATGGTTTTTAAGAGAACCACATTTTATTTAATCTAATCAAAATCAAAGGTTTACCTCATCGTTTTGGAAAAATTTCACTGATATCTGGATACAGTGTTGGGTTTCAGAACTGCTTATCAGCCTCAGAAATATGTTTAGTTTTGTAGGACCATTAAAAATCTAGATGTTATTTTGTGAGTTTTATCTAAGGTATATAATGGCTATTTAGATCATAACATTGTTTTGGTGAGATTTTCTTTTAATAATTGATTTCACTCAAGCATTCAAATGGATACTTATGAAGTCCCCTATGGAAGGAAGTGTATAACTTTAATGTGATGGGATGAGGATAGAGAATGAATGTTATTGAGCCCTGGTTACACTTATGAAATTTAAGATAAGGTTAAATCCATTCAACATCATTTTACATTATCTTAGAGTTGATAAATAATTATGGTGACAATAATAGAGGAGATCTACATTTAATTTCTTTGATATTGTATTTATATGTATATATCATTAGAATATGGTTATGATATTTGGAAATAAGGTTAAGATAAACCTAATATTTATTGGTCCCTTATAAATTCATGATTATTTCAGGATGTAACTTTATTTATTAGTGCTTCCACTGAATTTCACTCAATTTTATAATGTATTCCATGTATCTCTCCAAAAGATGTACATATCTGATCCCTTCCATGTACTGAACCTAGAATTCACACCATGGGATAAATATCAATTTTATGAGGAAATACCCGTGAAGATTATGGATCATATAGAAAAAGTGTTACAGAACAAGACAACTCTTTTGGTTAAATAATGTGGAGAAATTATAAAATTGAGAAAGCTGTGTGGGAACCAGAGGATGTGATGTCGAAGATATATTTGCAGTGGTTTTTTCTAGAGTGATGAATTTTCAAGGATGAAATTATTATAAGTGACTATAATGATACACCCTAGTATTTTATAATATATACTTATTTAAATAAATTTAATTTCTTTGATATCTTACATTATATGCTACATCATGTTTAATCGAACCACGCTATATAACAAAAACATTATTTATATGTGACAGCTTTAACCAAGAAATAAAAATTTTGATGGTATGAATATAAAAACCTAATTTTTTTATAATATATAATTTATAATGAATTCAATATTTATAATTTTATTATAATTGAAAATAAAAAAAATTGAAGATAAAAGTGATGATTTTCTAAAAAACTATTTTATTTGATCAATGTATTTTTATCTTAAAAAATCAAATCAATCACAATTAGTGATTGATTTTAATGAAATTTATATAATGTTTCAAAATTCATCTATTATATTTTTTAGGCATTCAATACAAATAACTTCAGTTTTATTAATAAAAAAGTATTTTTCTAAAAAAGGATTTCGTCGTGTTTTGGCAACTTATTTTAAAATTAAATTAATCTAATTATAGAAACATAATCATGTAAAATGTATTTACTATTTAAAATTATTTTTATTAAATTCAGTATCTTTGTCTATTTTATTTTTTGTCATAATGAATAGAAACCTTGGTTAATTTTAATCACTTCAATATGGGGTCAAACAGGTAAAATATGGTTAATACATTAGGAAAAGGAAGTAAAAATTATATAACACATTAATTTATTATATTGGATCATTAGGGATTATAAATTTCCATAACATAATCATATATATGGATACTTGGTTCCATTTTTATTCTATTATGACCTTTTAATTAATTAAATTAATGTATAAATACAAAATGTCACCCTCTTGACTTTAATTACTATAATTTTTTATTATAAGGATAAAAATATGATAGGTTAAATTAATAATTATTATTTTAAAGAAAATTTATTTTATTATATAAATTTATTTCCAGTTTTTATTCATTAAATAATTACCTTAAATACTTATGCAACACCGATGTAGTATTTATTCAATTAATGGAAAAATAAAATAAATCAAAGTAATATAATCTAGAGTAATTATCATTTTCAGGAGTTTAATATGTTAATATTTCATATTTGAGATGTTTTAAAGGATTATATTAAAATCCTATCTTTGTATTTGTGTCTTTAAATTCAATTTTAATGAATAGTGTCAAAAATGATAATAATGTTATTTTTTTTTAAAATTATTGAATTAATTATAAATAATACAAATCATGAAATATGAAAATAATGATAAAATATGGTCTTAAATTTCATTATTTATCTATTTTGTAGTCAATTTTTACCTTATAAGTAAATATTTTTACCCCTTTATGATTGAAGAATTTGTGTTTGCGACTATGGATAAAATTGGTTAACCAATAGGTTAATAAAATTTATATGGTTTAAAATGACACCAAAAACTATATAAATTTAATTTTATGTTGATATTTAGACATTATAATCTTTATATTTAATTTTGTAGTCATTTTAAGAAATTTTCTTGAGAAGAAGTTAATTATGTTTTAATCATTTTTTTTAATTCCATGTGGGTCCTTTATATCCCTTATAGAAGGATACCTATTACATCTCTTATTTACGCCACCTTGAGATATACATCTTGAAAAAATATGTATAACATTATCTTTTAAAAATACTCATATATGTTCTATAGGAACTTGTATTCTCAAAAGACCAACTCTAGGGTCCTTATTTGGAGATCTAAAGGAGTTCATTCAAATAAGAGGTAATCACCTTAACCGATCACATTATTTTTTTTAATTATTCTTATACATACTTAAAATCTATGGTATATATTAAAAAATAACATTTTCAGTATTCTAAATATAATTTGATGTTATTATGATTATTAAACCACCATTATCCATCATCTTTTCCATTTAATAGGAAGTTAATGTATATCTCGTGCATCCGTACGACTTACCGTCTCCACATAACAATAAAATTCATTTTTCATCACAATATTTTATGGATTTTTATTGTGATGAGTTTAATGTTTATATATGGTATTTAAAACATTATTATTTCTCTAAAATTATAGTATTTTATCTACCTTATTAATATACAATATTTTGTAAAATCATAACATGACTAGTGTGTACTTACGGACTACCACCTCCAAGAAAAAATGCGTTTAGTTTGTTCAATTCCTATTTTCATGGATGGTAATAATTAAAAATATAATAAATATATAATATATATATAATATAATAATGATTCAATAATCTTGAATTATTATATACCTTTCTTTTATTCCATCATTTGAACTGTTAAAAAATCGTTTAAGAGTACGTACTACCCACCATCCCCTTGAATAATGTAATTAAATTTTCAATATCTAATTTTTTTGGATTACTATAAACATATATATAATGAATTAAAATTAAATTTAAATAATTATTATATTTAAACAGATGATGTAAAAATGGTCAATGCACAAGTAACAAAACAACCAAACCAAAACATACATGAAAAATGATGTAGTTATCACATGAAATAATGATTTTAATAAAGAATTATTTATAAATTTATGATAAAATGTCTTAATTGAATAATTTATGGTATTATATATGAAATTAATATTCATTTATATATGTATAAAAAATATATTTATTACACAGGAGGTTTACAAAATATAAATAGAGTTGGACATTAGGTAAGTGTTTATTTCACACTCTCATCATTATTTCAGATTGTTTATATTATTGTATAAAATGGGGTAATTATTTGATATTACATTTATAAAACAAATATATAATATTATAATATTAATTTTTAAAGAAATTAATATTTTTCCTATCATTTTCCTATATTTAATTATTGAAGATACTTAAATAAGGTTTTTATAGAAAACCATATTTAATTTTCTACTCAATCGGTAATATTTTACTTCAATGTCCATATCATATATATAATGATTAAAATAATGTTTATAATATTATGAAGTGATTTAGTAGATAATTGTTTTACAAATTTTTTAATTGTTTAATTTTTTTGGAAGGAATCATTTTTTCATATTCTTAAAGAGGTACTTTTTTTGTCTTTTTTACAAAAGTGTGAAAGGAATACATTTTATAACATGTATGACATGAATGAAATTTCCCACCATCATGAACAATAAATTAATTCAATAATAAATGAAAATATGACATGTTCAGTTTCAATGAAATATTTTTCCTTAATGTTTTGGAAATTTATTGAATTTAAATAATTTATTTAGAAGTGAAAATGTTATTCTCCTCAAAAAAATTTCCTATAATTTTTTAAAGTATATTATTATATGATGAAATTCCTTTGTTTAATAGTATAATTTAATGAGGATATACTCCAAAGATACCATTGAAAATATTTTTATATATAGAATATTCTTACTATGGAAATCATTGATATTTCATATAACACTTATTCTAATATGGGAATTTTTTAATTATTAAGGCATGTTGAGTATGTTATATTATTTTTTCATATGATGAATGAATTGGAATTATTATAAATGGGTGGGGAATAAAATTACTTAGTACCTTAATAAATTAGTATTTTTCATGAGATAAAATATATTGGGTAATTGGATGAGGCCTTATATATCCATATAGATGTCCTGTCACAAGGCCTTGATTGTATTTTTAGATGCCTTGGTATAAGGCCTCAACAATATGTTTTAGATGTCTGAAATTATGCATTCCATCATTATAAAATCAGTTATTATTTTCCATGATATTATTTGAATAGTTTTCATATATATCGATATGTTTTAATCTATGTTGATTTTTTATATGGAATTATTAGTTCATCATTTATTCATACTTTGTTATTCATTCCATATTTAGTTCCAACCATATGCATTCCATTATTGGGAATCTAAACTCATCCCTTTCATATTTTTCCTTTCCCCATAATTCTATTTAATGTTTTATTATTGATATGAATAGAAATGATAGATGGAATAAAGATAATCCTAATGATAATGGAATGTTGTTTTTTATGTTTTCAAATGATATTTCGGATTCAAGAATGTATATATTTTACTGATAATACTAAAATATTTAGTCCTTTGGGATAAAATCACATGTATCCAATACCAATATAATAATGTAACCACTGAATCGAAGTTAATAGGGTTGGGGTCTTTACAACCACCCATTACAATCTAATTATTTACCACACAAAAGATGAATTGTAATAATCTCAGATGGTGTGATCTATTAAAAGTATATTGAACATGCATATGTCACTCCCTCTCTCAAGTGATTTACTCAACACATTTCTTCCTTAGATGATATAATACTAGGTAATAACCCATCCCCATAGGATTATATCTCAATAATCCTTTTTTCCATTGTATACTAGAAAGAGGTCATACCTTCTACAATATCAATATAACACAAATAAATAACTTCTAAAGGATCATCATAATAACTTTGAAACTAGAATACATGGAAGAAGTCATGGATACTTTCTAATCATATATGTAGTTCCCAATAACCAAACACCTGTCTATACTGATCTAAAAATTCAAAGCTTAGAAGAAACTTATTGAAAAATTACCCCCCATTCCAAACCATCATCATCCATATCATGGGGAATCTTGTAAGAACACATGATCTACTATAAAAAAAATTAATGTTATCCTCCATTTATTCACATAGTTTTTATATAAACCATGATTATTCCTCATGTGATCCTATAAATTGTATATATCTTTTTCTATTTCATATAACAACTTTACAACAACTATATATTGAAAGTACTCAGTCAGTGTATTGTATCAATCAGAGGGGGAGGGGTGAATTAGTGATATAGTACTATAAATATTTTGTATACACACAGTTTGAAACTGTGGGTATAGTCCATAATACCGTGGGTATAGGGAATACCCATGGTTTCAAGGAACCCTGGGAAACTAAGGTGTCGGTATTACCTTGAGCTATACCCATGGTTTGAAACACATATAACCATAGTTTCCAAACCGATGATATTGGTGTATTTTACCATGTCAATAAAACTATACCCACAATTTTAAAACTTTGGGTATCGCTTTTTAAAAATAAGTGGTTGTGGGATTTGATCCTCAGACCACTTATTTTATGGTTCCGGCACAAAAACACTACCAATTTATCTCTTATTGGTAAATAAGTATGTATTTACTCAAATATATTAATCCAAACAGTGGGTATAGGTCAAAATATATGGGTATACATGTTCCCACCAAATAGTTTTTTGTCCCAGGAAATTTTTTTCCCCACCATAATGTGAGAAAGATGTACCCATGGTTTTGGAAAACCATGGGTATAGGTCTTTGAAAAAAACCCTATACCCATAGTTTTTTAAAACCATGGGTAGAGGTGTTTGAAAAAATTCATTTACCCATGATTTTGGGAAAACTGTGGGTATAGGTCTTCAGAAAAACCTATACCCTGGGATTTTCACAAAATTGTGGTTATAGGATCCCATACAATCCCTATACCAAGAGTTTTTTTAAAAACCATGGGTATAGGGCCATTTTCCATTAGGGAGAATCTTTTACATTTTTTTAATTTTTAATAGAAATAACATTTTCCTCTTTTTAAAGATTAAGTTACTTATAGGAAACAATTCAATCCACACATCCATAGGAACACGAAGATTTATAAGGTTCACTATTCAATAAGAATATCTATATCCTTGGTATGGTTTGAAAATGATCTAATACTATACAATCATATAGAAAAATATTCTTGGATTATAATGAGTAGGATATACACTTATACTTGTGTAGTGCTATAAAACAATCCTACGGGTTTTTTCAACCTCTTAGCACAAATAGGGTAATACAATTTCTGTATAACTACTCATGTTACCTACCCTAATTTTCAATTCAAAAAAATGTATTCAATTGAAATAAAATTCTTTATTTACTTACCAAAAATAATGGTAAGAACCTATTAGACTTTGTTATGAAAAACTCAGTCCAATTTTTCGGGGTCTAATTTTCTCAATCAGATTCCTCTGTGTCCAATTCTCCATGATTCATTTATCTCAGTCCGATTTTCTAATAGAATACAATAGAAATGAATTAGTAAAACTTAAAACTGTGAGTATGATTAACTTTGTACGATACATCCTTAGTAAGAGAAACCCAACAAAAAATCCCACAACTGATTAATTTATCCGGATACGATGACAATCCAAATTCAAATTTCACTTCTTCATCAAAATCTCTTCAATAAAATATTTGTACGAAGAATTATCCATCTATCTAAAACCCTAGAGCTTCACTATACAATTAGATAAAAATTACACAGTCCTTTGTCAAGTAAAATGTACTTTTTTTTCATTTTATAGGTGTCCTTCGAGAGTTTTGGTGGCAAACCCAAAAATCGTTACCCAATGAAACAAATTCACCCAAAACGCAATTTCCCTAGAAATTGAAAAATGCATTTTTGACTTCATAAAATCTTCTTGATTATTATATAAAATTATATAATACTCACATCTTATTTTTCATACCCCCATTGAATTTTTTAATATATATTTCAATTGCTGAGATTGAATTCAATTATTGAGAATAATTTAAATTATCAAGAACAATTTCAATTGCTGAGAAATCTTTCAATTACTGATACTGATTTCAATTGAATGTGGAGATCCCCCTTAAAAGCACTTTTATCTTCTATTCTTCAATACCTTTCTTGAGCCACTGAAAACAAAATTCATCTTCTTCTCCTATTATATTGACCCAATTGAAACACCAATTCAAAGGGTAGAAAAAGTTAATCAATCATTGACCCACATGAGGGATACATTTATAAAACCTACATTATTATGATTTATGAATATGATTATTCTATGTTAGTTTATTTCTGGTTAAGATCATCTCTTGGTACAATATTTTTAGGGTATTATATTTTACACCAATGATCTTTTTTGGTTACAAGAAGTATTTATATCATCTGATGGGAAACCAGGATGCTACAAAAATCAGTACAACCTTTTCAATCAATACCACCTTTTCAATCAATACCACCATTACAATCAATACCTCCTTTTCAATCATTACAACTTTTTCAATCAATATCACCTTTAAAATAAATACCTCCTTTCCAATGAATACCACTTTTTCAATCTATCTAGTTACTATTATCATGATGATGATATTTTAGTATGTGGTTAATGGAAAAAAAATTCTATAGTAAATCAGTTTCACTATTTAAATTGTTACCACTATTGCAATATGCACCACTTCTTCCAACAAAACCACATATTACCCCTTTATCACTTAGATACGGTTGTTTTAAAAAACAATCGGTATCAATTCATTACCTCCTCCACTTGGATATTATATGTGTAGATATGACCCTTTTCCAGTTGGAAGATTTTCTTTCACTCCCCATTTCTTCCATCAATATTTCATCAAAAGTTCTCAATTCTACTTATGATTTATATTAAATAAAAAATAGTAAAGAATAGTCACATTTAAAACATCATAGTCACTGAGACTCTGATTCTCCCACAAAACAAACACTTATTCCTCATTATATTCAAATTGAATTTGATGTCCAATAACTCTCAGAAAGATGATTTAATTTGCTATCAGACCCAAGAATGTTTCATCGGATACACTCTTTTAAAAATATATTCTTCTCATTACGATAGAATTTCACAGTGAGTCAGATTCTTCAAAAAACATGTGTCTAAATTCATTAAATACATTGGTTAGTATGATTATTGTTAGAAAATAAGTGAATTGATTTTCATTTCATAAAAAAACTGATAATAAAAACATCACATAAACACCATCACCTACATCATCATCTTGGTCCTAACATAGTTTCCTCCTAAACATCAACCCAAAATTGCAGTGATCAACATAGTCACCTATAAAAATCCAAATAAATTTCCATGTGAATAAAGTAATGATAGATTTTATGATAATTAAATTACTCTAATTGTAATTGATTCACACTTGATCCCAAAAAATCCATGTTTACTCCCACAAAATATCCTCTTATTTCTGATACATGGACATAGCTTGGCTATCATGATATAGGTAAAATTAAATGCTAAGGAATAATCAAGAACTAATATCACATTGCAACCCTTTTAAAATTTATAATGTAAACTAATCATAATGATCAGATATTATCATCCCTATATTTACTTTATGTTACACCACCTAAATAAAATAAATATTTTCTAAAATATCCACTCACCTCATTTCCTTAATTGAGAAGAAATAAAATGATTTCATTAATAAATCTATTATAAATCATATGGATTCAAATAATCTTAATGTGTGAGAAAAAACCACATCAATTTCTATATAAATTTACATCCAACTCTACTAATAAATCTTCATGTACTGAATCAATCTTAGTAGAACTAGATTTTTGGATTTTACCAACTAGTATACTAGAAACCAAGATACGAAGTTTTCTACTTCATTATTCATCCTAAGACACCAAAACTACCACATAAAAAATCGTACATATTTGAAATACCCAAATGAAATAATAATGATGAATTATGTAACTCATAAAAAGCCTCTTCCCATAAATAAGAAGTAATATATAATATTCTATTAAGATACATATGATGTTCCATATATTTGGTTTAACCCTATAAAGCAACACCCTCTACAATAAGATCTATCTATACCTCCACCTCAGGGGTTCCCATCCGAGACTCCCCTACACACCATACCAGTGAACATTTCATCAAAAACTTATAAAGACGAATCCTTCACTAATCTTTCAAAATATGGGATTAAAAATGCAAAAAAAACCTTCTATTTTCATTATTTAATTTACCATTGATCTGCATCACTATACGACTTTTTTCATAAAGTGACAGTAAATAAACTTCCCTTTCAAAGAGTATATGTGATCTAAAAAATCATAATATTATAGAAATTATACTCATTTACTCCTTGGTAAATTAAAGATCATTTAATGAAAAGATACATATCAATATTTTATAATCAATGAAAATCACAATGTGTTATCCAAAAAAACAACCCATCTAAAGATTATTTGCAAACACCACAACTAAATGATCAAAATCACAAGTAGTGTTGTGACATTCATAGATATGAAACTTTATATACACATAAGAAACAGAAACCCTTTATTTCCTCAATAAAAATCCAAATACATAATGGGATCATCACAATACACCTAATAAAGAATACCTTCCACAGACAATAGAATAATTTTAGCACTGATCAATTTCTCTATAAAAAATTAAATAGTACCATGAATCTCTATTATTAAAATAAAAGATTTATTTTTATTAATAAAAGATGAAAATGGAGTCAAAATTCCAAAAAACCCATGTATAAACCACTTATTATAACTGGAGAATCCTAATAAATTCCAAATTTTAAAATAATTCATTTGTGGATTCTATGATAAAATATAACATATATTCCTTAAGAAAATGAAACACCATATTAAGATTGGGTGCATGAAATTACTCCATAATTGTGTAAAAACAAACATACCCAAGGCTAATAAAAAAGAATCATTAAAATAAGGTTGAAACACCATATCCATAAGACTTATACACACAATTTACATATTTATAACTCTAGAAGACGTTTTTTGGAACATGAAATTCCTATAACAACACAAAAAGGTTGTCCTAGAGATTTATTTATCGTTAAAACTGAATTGAAGATATCCATATCATAAAAAAAATATGGATAAACTGGAACATCTCATTCAAATTGTAAAAAATATTCAATCCAAGAATAGGATGTAATTATTCACCATCACCTAGTTCAACCACATATAGTCTAAACTCTACTTCAAGATACTATAAACCATATTTATCGACAAAAATAGATCTAATTATGGTGAAACACGATAATAATTATTTCCCCACTGATAAAACTCCTTAACATCAATACCCACCTCTAAAATATCCACTAAATCTATATAATAATCTTCTATATTAATATAATAAACACTTGGATATAGCTTAATCTTAAACTCTATCACTTTCCTCAAAGGTAATCTCATAACATCATCTGAACAAACATTTCGATAATGTTTATCCACTTAAGGAAAAATCTCTATCTCCAAATCATATACAAAATACATCATCCTAACCATTTTAATTGTAATAATCCATGGTTAAATCAACATATATTCTCAAATAGAAATCCATTTCTCTTATAAATGTTAAATGATTACCTTTGAAATTAATGAAAATATCCCTTAATTGATTATTGTTGACAGAAGATTTAATAGAGTAATACGAATGAATACTATGGATTTTTTAATATGCTGTCATTTATAATAAGAATAATTCCTAGGGAAACTAAACTCTCAACATAACATACTCACAACCACACACCTTACTAAACCTCATCTGACCTCTATCAAGAGTACATAGCTCTAATGACTCTAAATATTCTATATAGGAATTTTCAATATATAAACTCATCAAGGGGTTATGAGAAAATACAAATCACTAATATATATATATATAAAGGAAATACATGAGTAAATTAAAATTATTGAGTTTTTTTACTAAATCCCTATCCATAGTTTACTATAATTCACCACACTATGGTAAGTGTCTTCCGATGGATCTTCAGTCCACTTTGAGGATCGTAGGAGGAATGAAATATAGAATCACTAAATTTAATATCCCAAAATTATTATTATATTTATTTTAGAGTATTGAAACATTTTTTGATTACTTGTATATACGTTATTGATTGTAAGAGGATTTTACTAATGATTTTTTAAAATGTGGTGTAAAATAAATATTTTGGCCATTTAAATTTTTTTGAATCATTAAAATCCAATAGGATCCTTAATTTAATTAAGGATACATATAAAATAGTGTATAAACATATTAATTTTATAATTTTTTTTTCTATTTTCCCAAACTCCCTCTTGAAATCTAACATCTCTCCTTTCTTTTCAGGAGGAGGTTCTAGAACGTTGTTGTATAGAAGAGGTCCTACCAAAGTGTGAAATGATTCCAATGGATTATGGATAACATCTAAGATAATATCCTATTATTTATTGTTAATGTAACTAGATAAAACTCATTACCAATGATGGTCAACAACATATATAATGTGGTATTATTTTTTATGTTTTTTCTTATTTTATATTATCGATTACATTCTCTTTCAATCTTGGCATGGATTTCTTGTATTTTTAAAATTCAAATTGGCATAATGTTATCCTGAAAAACCCATTATTGGTATTATAGTATAGTATAGTGAAGAATAACTTGGATGAAGGTTACTTTTGAAAACATAAATTATCTTTTATATTATAATATAGGTAGGTTTATATCATTATTCCATGATTTATATTGTTTTCCATCCAAAATAGTGTCATCTTCCCACTACCACACCTTATTATATCAAAATTTCTACAGAAAACATCCATTTTTGTTATTGATATTAAACATTGTATCATTTTAAATGTCACCATGATGTGGTTATCCCACAACTCTATTATTCCCAGATCCACCATGAGAAACAACCATGTCATGGTGGATATAAAAAAGTAGTTATAGTTCTTGATGAGACCAATGAATCAAAGTAACATCTCTTTTTAATATATTCCATGTTTAAAATTTTATAAACTATATTTTGGTGCTTATTGAGGCCATAGAACCAAAAAACTAGTTTCATTTCATTATTTAATTGTTTAAGGAGAGTCCATCAAAGTGTAAAATAGTCTTTATTATTTCACAACTCCATAATAAAAATCCACTATCTAAATAAAACATATAAATAATTTTTTTAATGAAAAAAATATCAGAATAATACCTTTCACCATTCATATAATCTATGTGACTTTATAATATTTCAAAATTTGTTTATGATAGAATTGATTGTATAAATTTATCATATCTCATCTCAAATATATGAATTATTCATTTCTTTAAGTTAATACAATTTAAATATTCATGTGTAAAAATGTTTACACAATGTGAATATTTTCTTATTAGGTTATTTTTATTTAAAACACTTCTTATAAATAATATACCATATATATAAGAGTAATATTTTATTTATAACAACATAAGATTTAATTTTTTTCTACCTTGACTTTGGTTTGTTACATGGTTATATGATTATAATTAGATAGTGAATATAGTCAAAATATATTCATTGTTATAATTATGATGAAATTTAGGACTCTCATGAGTAAAAAATCATGTTAAAGATATATTGTATTAGAATACATACTGTAATAGAGGATTGTTCCTTATTTTGAAAATCGGTGACTATCTACCTATTTCCTTGTGCAGACCCTTGTTGGGATTATTGATTTTACATGATTATAAAATATTAAATGAAATGGTTTTTAATACCTTTTGAAGAAGTTGCATTTGGATAGGTGTAAATATATTTGTATTCTATTTTTTGGATTATTAACAAAAAATATGAGTTCTGTAAAGAGTAACACCTTGTTATGATTTGAATATATTAATTTTGTGGAAGGGACAAAGAATAAAAAATTAAAAAATTAGAAGCATGAATTCATATATAAATATAAAATGAGATATTAAATATTTAATAAATTAAATTGTTATGTATTTAGTATGAACATGACATATATTAAAATTTTGAGACTATAATAACCCCTTAAACACAATGGGTGAGATTCTTTATGCAACAAACACACGACGAGGCCTCGATCATCCAACTTGGCCGGTCATGCAAAAGCTTAGAAATCATGAATAATATTGTGTATGTAATATTGGATATGAAAGACCATAATAGGATTGTGTACCTATGTTCAACAGTAATATTGGGTTACACATAAATCTGTGACCCGAATAGGATTGGGTGTCTAGGGGAATAGAGTTATGATAATTCTTATGATGAATTAGGAAAGAATTTTACCACCCAAAATATCAGTGAGTCATATGTGATTTTATAATCATGATGTCTTACCCAAATAGATAGATTATAGGAAATATATCAAAGTGACCTAATATTTAGTGAATTGTTTATCTTGATTACATAAAGGTAATACCGTATTTGTTCATCAATTATGTTGTAGTACATGCATTGAAACCTTAATAAAAAGATAAAAAAACAAGATACTCACCCATAAATATGCCCATATTATATTTAACCACATGAAATATGATTATCATTATTGGATATCTTTTAGGGATGGAATTTCAATCAATTATATAATAGTATATAAGGTTGAGAGTGTTTTTAAATAGAATCATTCTAATTTTGTAGATGTAAATTTCATAAAACTAAAATTATCTAATTCAGATTCATGGTAATTAATACATGTTGTGCATCACACATTTGTGCTGAGAAGTATAGTTTTAAAATTATGATAGAACTGATTAAGGCAAAATTATATTTATGCATTGTAAAATGGGGAAAAAGTTACTACATTATAGTTCCGAACATAGGATCAAATATGACCCATTGTATTAGTTATAGAATTAGAAAAGTGTTAACATATTCTATCAATATATTTAATTTAATTTTTAAAGAAGTTTGGATTTATTTCGTAATAAATGAAAAGTTTTGTTCGCTATATATGAATAAAACCTTTTATAGAATTTGAAATATATTTAAAGGTTTATATATTATGGGCATGATTAATTATATCTATAAAATTAAATATAAGATGGTTAATGTGGATTCCAACAATATATACCTTTGTAATTTTCAACTTAGATATATAAATGAAAAATGAATCCAAAGAATCTATATATATGTATTATTAGAATGATTTTATTATGATTTTTTTGGAAATTATAAATCTTTTTTAATAATAAAATGATCAGTTAACCTTTTAGAAGAAAATTTTATCGTGATAATGAGATATTTGATCAAACACATAGTGATTTATATGGACCAATGACCCCCCAAAAAAGTGGTGGATATAGGTACTTCAAAAACAATTATGTTGATTTTGTATATTGGGTTATGTGAATCTTATATGAAAAAAACATAAACCATTTTAAAATATCATGTTATTCAAAAGTTAAGTAAATTATCAATCACAAAAATGTACTAAATATTGTACAATCAGATCAGAATATAATAGACTTGATCTATGAATTTATTATTGTTATGAGAGATTGTGTAATTGGTTCCCAACTCACTTATTCTAGAACACTATAGTTGAATAATTCATCCAAGAAGAGGACATGTTCCATATTGGACATGGTTTTATATATGATGAGTCTTTTTGATCTTCCTATATCATTATTGGGATATAATTTGGAAAATTGATATTCCTATTTTACCACATTCCATATAAAGAATGATTATTGATCCCATATAAGATATAGAATTGAAATAATACCAATATATGCTTTACGAGGATTTTGGGTTGTAAAGCATAAAAACAATTTTTTAATTAGATAAACTAAAACAAAAAAATATAAAATTGATTATTTTTTTGGTTATCTCATGGGAACCAATGTAAATTATTTATATAGTATCACTAATAATAAATTTAATGTTACTTAATATAAAAATATTTCTTGGGCATAAATATATTAATCAACTAGTTATTGGTAGGAAACCTGGTGATCAAAAATTAAAAAAATATATTTCCTCTAATGGAAAGAGATTCAGTTCCACAAGAGGTTATGGAATCAAGGATAATTTATGTATCAAAATAACCATAATGTTCTAGGATTATTTTTTTAGGATCCCAATTGTTATATATTTATTATTATAACACCATGTGTCATTATATATTTACTATTTTAACTAATTTTGGTGTTTTTTTAATATTTTAAGAGTTTGGGATTGAGTTTCTCTTTTTTTTAAAAGTTTCTTTGTGAAAGGTTTATGGAATATAGTTTATATGAAACCTTACTGGTACCCTTAAACAAGAGAGTTTCTTGTTATTTTGATCATGCATGTTTTAACATACATAGTTACCACATGGTTGGGGTGGGTCTTGTTAGTAACCATGTGGATCACCCCATCAATGAGTTTTATTGGAAAATGGTTTATAAAAAGAATTTTAAATAAAGTGAAATGTGTGAGATATGAATAAATGGTTTGATAATTCTATTTGGTACGTCTAGCATATGGTAAGATATACTAGAAAAGATTACAAAGAGAAACCATGAAAAATCCTTTTTCTTTAGTTGTTCCAACTGCATGGTTAGTGAATGGTTTACCAAGCTGTGTGTAATAACCATGAATGTATCCAATATTCAATTAAAAGTGAAATTGTTATTTTTACTATTGATTTTAAGAGACCTAAGGGTTCACTTACCTCTCCATCTCAATTTTATAAGATAGTTGAACAACATAAAAGGATCCTCATTACATTCCTTTGGATTTTCAATCATCTACAACCAAATTTCTTATAGATTACTTCTAGGTAATCCCTTTGTTCCTCTCCATTATCCATCCCCCATTTTCTAGTTTCCCTCTATATCATAAACCCACACGGTTAATGTGTTAAACCTTATTGTTTGAGGTGATTGATTCCTGGGGGTTTTACTTGTTAGAGATTTCCAGAGGTACCTTGATTCTTGTTGGACCATTCAACATCATAGGTGAGGACTTTCTGATTTTTTTCCACTGAATGAAGGTAGTTGTTTTTGTTATTTTTCTTAAATTAACATTTAATTGAGTTATATGTAGTTTAAATTTCTCTATTTGTTATGTTAATCCCATTTTGATGGACTGATTAGTTTTTTCAAATGAGTTCAATGTGGTTTTCTACTTGGCGCATGTTTTTTTTCATTTCATTTCATGTGGTTCTTAAAATTACAAGTGTTGATAAAAAATTTGAAAATTGGTGTTAAAAAAATGTAGTTTTTGTGCTGATTTTACCCTATTTGTTTCATAAAACGAAATTTTATATGTTGTTTTTAACTTTTAATGGATTTTATTGGTAATTCAAGTGATTGTTTAAAATGTATTTTATTTTGAAATGGTCAAGTATTTTTTTAATATATGGGGTTATTTTAAAATTTTTTGACCCATTTTGGGTCCTGAATTGAGTTTGGGATTTGTATTTTATTCTTATTGTTAATTTGAAGTGAAATTATATTGATTCATGAAATATTATTTACATAATACTTGTGTGAGTTACTTTATAAGTTGAATTTTAAATGGGGTTTAAGATATTGGTTTTATATAATTTTTTGGAGTGGAACTTCACACCATTTATAGGAAACATGGAATTGTAAGTCTTTCTATAAATGATAATTTGAAAGTTTGGGTGTTTTCTAAATGGTGTGTGTTAGTGTGAGACCCTTTTAATTAACTTATTTTATTATCAAACAGAGGGGGATATTACTTTGTTCTTGATGTGAATTATGGCATGAGGGGAATGCTGTGTATTTCAGGTCATAAAAATTATATGTGATGGGTAAATTTATTATGAGGATTTGGGAGTTGATTTGTGATTTATTTCATTGATATATTGATGAATTTGATTTATGATCTCCCTTTGATCCATGTTGTGGGAATCCCATTAGAATAGGAAGTGGTTTGGATAAGTTTGAGGCTTAGTTCATCGTGTTTTTTATTAACTATGGTGGATTTATTGATTGTGTGTGCTAGTATATTTATGTGTGGACATTATTTTTAAGGATCTAACAATGGAGCATATTTTGGCATGTGGTCACATTATTCACCAAAGAGGATTATATCTAGTTGGTTAGATGGAAATAGATGGTATGCGATAGATATAGATAATGTCACTAATTTGGACCACTATAACTGAATCTTAGAATGTTTCCCATGACTGTAAAATCCATTTGAGATAAATTAGTGGATTTTAGTGTTTATGAAAAGTCCATATCTCCTACCCTTTATTTGATTATTTTACCTTTATTTCTATTTGTCTTATTTGTCATGCTTGTTTTATTAAATCTACCATGTTTGGTTAATCTTTTTTTGAGAAGTGGATTTATTCAATTTTAAATTCTATTCTGAAAATGATATAGAAAGTGGATTTGTAAATAAATGATACATAGTTTTGAAATGGGTGTCTAAGAAATTTTTTGAATGAGAAAATATGGGTTTTGACATTGTTATATGGATTATATAAAGAGGTCCTCATTTAGTGGTTAAAAGGTATTTGAAAAAAGGTGGAGACTCCACCCATATTTCATTTCGAATAAGGGGAAAGTTTTTTATTAGATGGGTACGAGGCATGAAAGACCTGATTTTCAAATGATAGTTTCAATTTATGCCAAATAAATGAATTTTGTGAAATGTGTGAGTGTGATTTGAATTTTCTATACAAAATGATTAAAAACCTATTTTCAATTTTTTTTCAAACTAACATGAAATGGATAATTTTTTAAAATAATTGAATCAACATGGTGGATCATACCTATTGGGATTGGTTTCACTCACACTATGCATATTCCACTAGATATATGTAGTTATTATGGTCATTTGTTAGATTGATTGGATTGGGAATCTATTTTATAGGGATTTTGGATATTTTGGATATTTTCCATGGAATATTGAGAGTGCTCATGGGTCACGTGGAGACTGTGAGTAACATCTTTATTTTCCCTCAATTTCAGGTTGAATATGAACGAGTTGTTTATGACTAGATGCTTATGAGGATTTTGTGTTTATTAATTTATGTTTCATGTTCTTATGTATGTGATGCCTTCATTTTATTTATGATCCTAACTATAATTTGGATTTATTTTTATTGATATAATTTCTTAATCAAGGTGTAAATCAATCCCTAAGATTACATTCTATGTCTCTCTCACATGTTGACAACCATAGGTGGTTAAGAAGATGTCTCAGATATATTCCAAACTATATAGGGTGTCTGATTAATGTAAGTTTTAGATTTGTTTAGGAATAATTAGGTTTAGATAATTCTATTTTGTTTTTAAGGGTTTGTGTGGGTTGATTGGAGAGTATGAAAACTGTGAGGATATTGGTAGAGGGTGTAGAAAAGTGCTTGTATAGAACTTCATTACACCAAACCATGAGTTCTCATGGGTCTATTAGGCCTAATTAATGATGTTTAGTTAATATTTGGATATATTTAGAGATTTTTTTATATTTTTCAATGAATCATTGAACCCTGTTTGGTGAATCAATGATTTTAGAGGATGGTTTTGAGTTATAGTGGAGAAATAGGGATTAAACTAACAAGGGATGTATGATAAAATAAACCATTATGTTCACATACAGAATGTATCTATAACCATCAAATATATTATTGTACTGTTTTCACATGGTTTAATCACCCATGCTTCCAAACCTTGAACACATAAATTTATCTTATATATTTATTATTTTCCCTCCCATTCTAATTAGAAGCCCTCTAATGGGTGTGACATTGGTGTACTGTAAGATAAGGAAGTTTTCAAGGGTGTTTAGGTCAAGTAAAGTAGTTGATATGATTTATTTGATAATATTTTGGGTGATCATGGTTTTTTATCCTGGGGATTTTTTTTCCATTTGATTAAAAATGTTTTTTGGAATAGAAGAGAGGAATTTCATCGTATTTTTCGGTTTTGAAAAAATATTTTCAAATGGATTTGGAAATTCATTTGGTTTTGTTTATTTAAAAAAATATGTGTTTTATTTTTAAAGTGGACCTAAGTAATACATTTTGTGTGAAAAATAATTTATCATTAAATGGTTTAAATTTTTATAGAATTTAACTCTCAATGGGGTAACTCAGCCGGCTGGATAAGGCTTTGGGAGATCCTGGAGTGACTCACATGATTTTTTAACAATACAACCTCTTATGAGTATCCATTCAACTTATGTTTTTTGGGAGGTAGTGGCACCCACAATGTTGATACATAGTTTTTGTAATAATGAGGCCAACACAAGAGATATTTATAGGTGTTTAATTTGTTTTGGTAATACAAAAATTTCCATCACTAATTATGAGGTTCTTCACCACTATTCTCCCACCAAGATCTAGCAGACCCTTAATATCATTGGATAAAATCAAACACCTTTCCCTTATATTCATGGATTTCATTAGGGTTTTCCAAGAGGATAGAGGTTATTTCTTCCTCAGTTAACACCCTTATTATCTCTCCATATCTTCTATCTTAGTTCGGATTTCCCCCATAACCATAGTTATCATGTGGTTTAATTTTAGTGTTATGGAAGGGTCAAATGTGAAGAATTTGGTGTCTATGGTTTGTAGGAACTGTTACTAATCCCAAGGGTGTGGTCACCATTGAATGAAATAATTTATGAGGTGGTTTGGATTGGTTTCTACTCTATTTATGACTGCGTTACTTTGAAATTGATTCATTTTGTAATTCTAAGCATGATTGTTCTTTATAAAATTTCATTTTAGTAATGTATTATTATATATGATTGCATTGTGGTGTTTTGAAACAATTTTGTTGAGTTTTATTTTTGAAATAATTGGTTTCACATGTTAATTCAATGTTTTATTGGTTAAAATGGAATGTTTTATTGTAATATGATTCCTTTGAAATGCCTTATGGACTTTTGAAATGGTTTTCATGAGGAGGAATGGGTTTGAAAGATTTTTTTTAATGAGTGACATTTTTTTAGAATGAAGTTTGTTCCTAACTGTGGTGTTGATCTATAAATGACTTTTAAAGGGATGTATAGTGTATTTAAAATTGTAATTTAATATATTTTTTTCCATTTACCCCCTTTTAAAATTCCATAGAGACTTGTTTTACATGGTTTATGGTAAATAGTTGATATTTTAGGATTTTTTAGGTTTTCAAAGAGAAAGACACTTGATGAAGGGTCGGTCTAAAAGGTTTAAAAAGAAATGAGTGGTTTATTTTGACCTCTTAAAATGATTTAAGTGGTTTTTATGAAACGTTTGATGGAAATTAAGTCCTTTGGATGAATTTTTTTTATTTTCAATGATGATAAACTTCATGTATGAGTGATATATAAATGTTTATAATGCTTTGATTTTACCATATCTTTATAAATTTTGTTTGGATAATATTTAATGAAATGTGAAAGGGATTTGAATTCTGATCCCTATTCTAGTGTTAAAGACCGATTTGGTAATTGGGTTGTAAACGATGTATATTGATGAAATACCTAATCCCCCCTTTCTAGTGTACTACTTTTTTGGGATTATGATCACTCTGTGATTCTTGTTTCTCCCCTTATTTAGGAATTCTCTTGTTATGCCTTGAGTTAATGTTATGTTTATTGGGATTTTAGTCATTGGTTGTCAAGGGTGAGGGTAGTCATGGTTATTCATTGTGGGTAGACATGGATTGTTTTTACAACGTCTCACTTACATTATTGTTCATGGGATATAGGTACTAATTAGAGTATCCACCTTATTCTTATATTGGGTTCATATGATGCAAGATTCACCTAGTTGTGCTATATTTAAGGGGTATGTGGGGGGTTTTATTACAATAATGCTTATTTGGGATATTTGATGATGATTATGGACATATCATATTTTGGTTTCCATTCCACTTGGTTATATACTTATATGATAAGATTCTAGGAATTTTAGTGAAAAATTGAAGGACCATGATACATTCATTTGGTCAGTGAGTTATTGATAGAGTAGAGTTTGTTCCAATCATTGACTATATAATTTTCCCAACTATATTTTGATGTTGAAACTTCCTTATTTATGTTTAATTTTTTTATGGATTATGATATATATATATATGTGTGTGTGTGTGTGTGTGTGTTTGTTTGTGTGTGTGTGTGTGTGGGTGTGGGTGTGTGCATGTGTGGTTCCTATTATTGTAATTAACCCATGTGAGTTGGGTTGTTTCCATTGAAAATTAATTTCAAAATATTTTTTGGAAAACCTATTTTTTTATTTTTAAATAATCTTTTGTGAGTGATTTATAGTTGATTATGAAATGGGTTTTGGGTTATAGATTGATTAAAATGATTTTAATGTATGCATTTTCATTTTATAACACAATTGTTTTTTGTTTTTGATAAATGTTAGTGATGTGTGTGTGGTTTTTAAATGAGTTTCACTGATAATTTTTTTAAAAACGTGTGTTCTCGTTTATTGTAAATAAAGAGAAAATGTTTTAAAGGGGATTATGGAATTGGTTTTATTTCTATGTATTATATATATATAAGTATTACTTTATAGATTATTTTTAAAACTATTATAGATGAATTTCCTTATGAAATGAATTTAAAAGTTTCAGTAGTTTGTGGTGACCTAAAGAGATTTATAGCTCACACCTAAAAAATTTTAGTTTTGAAGTTCTATGTAGGATATTTATTGTTCATTATGGATTACATGGGGTGATTTGGGTAGTGGTGATCTACTAGAGGTTGCATGGAGTTGGTTTCGGGATCATATCATTTTTTGATTGTTGTATTTTTTTGTATGGGTTTTTTGTTCTTCCTATCTATATCTTTTCATATAAATACTGTTTATATATATGAAAATGGTTTGGATCATAGTAGTTGGTTATGAACTATAAGACATGTTATTTATTTATTTAATCTCTCGTATCTATTATTTGCTAAAAACCATTCCCAAATGTGTTTATGTGATTCTTATGAATTTTTTTCTTGCTCATGGAGACCAAGAACACCCTTCTAGACTTATAATAGGTCAGGGTCAGGATTCGGGTAGGATGGTTGCCCGAGTCGGTTTAAAAAAATGGTAGTAAAGGTATTTGGGTTTTACTAAAGTAATAACCTAATTTTATTTTGTAGCTATTGGTATTTGCATATGTCCTATTATAAAGAAGATTAATGCCATCATAGATTGAGTTTTTAGGATGGGGAGAGTATTACTAGATCTTTCTATACAAAACATTAAGTTATTTTTAGCTATTAGGAATAATAATTTTAATGATAATTTTCATTTGGATGTTTCTATTTTATTTTTATGTGATTGATGTTTTTGGTCCCCCATTTACTGTTAAGTGATATTGGGGAACACTATTTGTATTTTTAGTGGAAGGGAACTCAAAATACATAGTTAGATCACACGGCCTAAGAAACTATGCGATTCTTGTGTGGTCATGTTTGAACTTTTTTCAAGGTGTGTTGCATGGTTGACACCTAGTAACCCAAACTATAGTGGTCAAGGAATGCATAAAAATGATTTCTCCCTGATTAATCTCTTTGGGAACCACATGATTATAGATTTATCTAATATTGGTATCCACTAATTTAATTTAGAATGAGAAGTGTTTTTCCCATTTTCAGATGTATTTTTTGTGATCATTATTTGCATTCTTGTTTAGTTATATTAGTATGATTGGATTTAAAAACCTTGTTTGGGAAAATTAAGGGGGGGTTTTTAAAAATGCTAAATTTTAAACTTGGGCTTTTAAATAATTGGAAGATTTAATTCCCATGGTTTTATAAAATGATTTATAAATGAAATAGATTCCTTTATTATATTTGGAAAATGAATTATTTGAAAAGAAAATTTTATTTTTGAAACAATTTTGTAATTTTTTTTGAATAAGTGAATAATCCTAATGGTTTGGTTAGTTAAGAATATGATTCCCTAATTGATTGAAATGTGAAATCCTTATAGGATAATAAACTACATTATATGTTATATATCATGAATCATACAACATTAAAGAAGGCTTCCAAAACTAGCTTGGAACTTAGGGACCATTTTGAGGTATTAAAAGCGAACCTTGTGGAAAAATAAAATAGGGAGTATAAAATTAAGGAATATAGGAAAGAGGAACAAATATGAGTTTTAGGTCTATTAATGTTTGAAGAAGTGGAGGATGTATCCACTAGGGATAACACATGTGATGACATTTTCTCCCGGGACTCATCTAGATATGATGATATAATTTAGGGGAAAGAGCAGTTCCAATTAAAGAGTAAATGGAATAAAGAGTAGCTGATTTGGGATATTTTTCATTTACTATTGGTAATAAAACTTAAAAGCACAAAGATTATTCCTATCTAGCAATACTTCTAGATTCATGTCTAGGGGATAAACAAGACTAGTCCAAGGAGGTTGGTCACCAGTCCAAATATAAGTAAAAAGAGCCGAAACTGTTAGATGATCCCCTAGAAGTATAGAGAAACATGGAAATATTCCCCTCACAATTATTATATAAAATTAAATACATATATATTAGGTGAAATAAATTATCAGAGGAATACTTCTATAATAAAAAGTTATTTGACATTGAGTTGACACTTGGGAGATTTACTAAAATAGAGGAGAAATAACTTTTATATTGTCAAAATTAAGATATATTAAAATACTTATTTAAAAAATTGGATAACATTATTATAGTTTTTTATTTTTTAAATATTACTATTTGAAGAGTATCTTGCAGTTTCATATTTCATAATTAGTAACATTAATTCCCACATTCATCTTCACTCAGGCCATGATGTCAGAGACTTCACATAGAATTATCAATTTAAATCTTTTGGATTTTAAACTGGAGTCATTTTTTTCTTTGATTTTGGGTTTTTCATAACCTTATGATTCTAGGGTCATTAAATCGAGTCATATTTCTTCTTTTTAAATATTATCACTCAACTAAAAAGGTGGGTTTTTGAAAAAAACACAGGTGGGAAATTTGATGATGGGTGTTCAACCTCAAAATTATCATGGATATGGGATGCCCCCCTCTAACTATTCTTATGATTGATTTTTTCAAAGGGGAATAAATATTATAAAAAATTAAATGGTATATGTTTTATTTAATTGGTAGAAATATAATATTTAGGGTGAGAATACATTTTGGGGGAGTTTTTTCAAAAGGGAAAAGTTATGAGTTTAGTGAAAAAGTATGGTTTGTGTTTCTAAAGCTATAATTTTTGTGTGCGTGTGTGTGTGGAATAGTTTTTATACAATTATAACATTTTTTCATAGAATATATATATGAAATGGGTTGTCAATTATTATTATGATGGGTTTGATGATAAGAGCATACCGATAAATGGTTTTCAAGTGAATGTGAGTTTTTATTTTGAATAGATTTGAACTTATTATTCATTAATATTATTTTCTACATAGATTATGGACATGTAGTATTAGAGAAATTACGTAACAATTAATTATTATTTTCAAGGGTGATTTTTTCTAATTGGTTAACATAAAAATTAAAATGGTTGATTTTTGTGACCAATAAGATCATTATAGATATTGTTAAACCAAAAAATATTTTTGATGTAAAGGTTGGGTTTTTCCGATTAAAATGAATTTGATGGGATTTAATATATTGGTTTTGTATTTTTTGTTAACACATAAATCATATTCAAACTCAGATGAAGTATATGTTTTTAGACATAGTGAAGAGTTCTTTGATCTATTATCTTGTGATAGAAAAGTATTAAAGAAATGTTTTAAAGAGATTTTTAGTGAAATTTAATTGAATACGATGTGGTGTTCATAAAAACATGTTGCGGTTCATTTATCATGAAATAAACAATCAAAGTGTGTTAGTTTTTATGTTGTTTTTTGTATTCCATAATTTGGTAAAACGTGTCATAGATTTGAAAAAAATGGCTTGGATTAATGCAACTTTAATGAAAAATGGTTATAAACCAGACATGGATTTAAATAATGAACTCAACATGTTGGAGTTTTCAATTTTGGATAATGATTTGATAGTGGAGTTCATGGTTCTATAAACTACATGATGGTGAATATTGAGGTTCTCCATGAAGAAGAAGAATACTTATAACACATCATATATTTTCAATGTTAGTTTTAATTTTCAAAATATATGGATAACATTCATATTAGTTATTTCAATTGAATAAAAACAATCCATGGACCACCTCACCATTCCATGGATTATTTTGAAATGAAGATCCATGTGGTCTTGATGACATGAATTTATGTGTTCCACCTGGGCTAATTGATGATGATCCTAGATATAAATTAAATATATAAATGTTGATTTGAGTGTTGTGTGTTATTTTTAGAAAACAAATGATGAAAAAGTAGATAGAAGTGGTGATAGATGTTTGATTTCGAATTTTATATTCAAAATCCATAAAAAGTGAAGACGTGTATGGATACTATGGAATATAACACGAATTCCAGAGAGTACTAGTAGAGTAAGATTGTGTATAAGAAGAATAATAATCTCATGGAAGTGTTGATTTGATATTTATTTTATATCCATAAAAATTATCAACGGATGAATCCTTAGAATGAGAATATTGAAGGCCTACTTAAAGAGATGATGGTCTAATATGGTTTAGCAATGTGAATTCATATTTCTTATTATATTTTAATGATCAATAAATCATATTAAAATAACCATATTTTAGGGGATGAACAAATAAAATTTTGGGTAATATAAAATAAGTATTCATTCTTTTATTTCTAGAATTTCAATGATCAGAATGAAGAATAATTTATGATACACAATTGAAAGCCTTTTAATGTTTTTATTAGATGTTGGAGACACGATGTTTTCAATATAAAATATGTGTAATCATATAGTATATAATATCACATTATATTTGTCTAGAAATATTTTTATTCACATAATATCAAAGATAAAACCTATTTTTTTGAAACCATTAGATGATACTAGTGGAGATGTAATAATCTAGCCCATGGTATCATCTAAACCAACATAAGACCTTGTAAGATCCAAGATATTCTTAACGTATTTTTTCATTAATTTTTAGTATTTCCTCTCATTTTTTATAGATAAATGTTTTCCCATGTTCATGTGAAGACTTGAGGTTGTTCTAGGGGTTCGAGACATGAAAGAAGAAGAAAATGAAATTTCTTAGCCTGTTGCACGGTTTGTGCATGGTTAGTGCAAACCATGCGGAGCATCGCATGTAACCATGCAACCTTGAATAGAGCCTTATGCACAATTGGCGCATGATTAAGAAAACCATGACAAATTCCTAGGAAACTATGATCAGTGGGTTATTTTTGGGTAGTAGCTTCCACACGGTTTGAAAATCCGTGTGGGTAAACCGTGCGACCCAGTAAAGTTGGAAAATTTATAAAATTGCCGATTCAAGATTTTTAACCCCAACTCGGGTTTCTCCTCCATTTCACCCCCTGCAACCCCAGTGATGATCATGGATGACCCAAGCATCCAAGAGGTGGTTTTCCTCTAATTATTGGCCATTTGGAGCACCGTTGGTTGTGGATCGAAGCCTCAGGTAATTCTAACACTCATCTTGCTTCTTTTTCTCAGATTAGGTCTTGTGGTTTCTACAGTATTCTTCCAAATCCATAAAACCTTATTTTTTTTGGTGGAACCAAGGTTGGGGCTTCATGGGATGCATGAATCCGAGTGTTTTCATATTCATATTCTATGTAGGTGGTCTACATGTATTATCCATTGTTTTATTTTTGATTTGTTCATGAAAGCTCATATTATTCTTTTTCCTATTTATGTTCATTGTTATATTGGAGTGTATGATAAAATGGGGTGTCTAAGTGAACAATTTAAACCCTCACGATCTTCGTGAGATACGTGGGGGATGCCTTTACCATTTTAGGGCCACCCATGGGGTATGCCGGAAATTCTGGACCTAGAGGGTTGTAGTGTTAAGTGAAGGACTGTAGGGTATGGTTTGAAGCCCATATAGAACATGTTTTAAAGACTTATTAGGATGTGAATATAATGATAATAGATATTCATATAATGATAAGGCATAATGGGTTTTTTTCTCATGACAAGGAAATGAGAAATTTTGGTCAAATGAGATTATGTTAATTTTTTAAAAATATTTGTATAGAAATGCCTAAGAGGGCCAGTTTATATTAATTAGTAAACATGTAATTTGAAAATGAGAAGAAAAGGGGGAAATATGTTAATTCAGTTCAATAAGGGAATGGATGAATAATTTTAATGGGTTAATACATGTATATTATGTGGTACACCTAATGGGTTGAACGTAATAAATTGGTTGTGTTACATGATATGAGAAATGTCCATGAAATAATAAATGTGTAAAATGGGTTAATGAATGGTCAATGATAAATTTGGTTAAGGAATTGGGGTTGTTGAGTACACCTAATGGTTTAATTCATGTGAATGTTAATTGGTCTATGTTGATATGAATTATAATCGGTAAATGTGTTAATGGGTTATAGAATGATATTAATTTCCATGTTGTTGTCATGTATTGTGAATTATAATGGCATTGAATATTCTTGGTTGTGGTTTGGAATAACTATTTATACTTGATAAATAAGCATATGAAC
This sequence comes from Viscum album, assembly GCA_963277665.1. Classification (NCBI taxonomy): domain Eukaryota; kingdom Viridiplantae; phylum Streptophyta; class Magnoliopsida; order Santalales; family Viscaceae; genus Viscum; species Viscum album. Next base: position 506,696,389 of record OY728142.1, on the reverse strand, counting down.
ATGTATTGGTATAGTGGGGTATTAAATTGAGTTTATATGCCATTGGATCAAGTTATACTAAGGCTCTAAACTCCACCCCAAAAAGCACAATATAGGGAAGGGGATAGAGGCTCTATTCCCCTAATGGTTGCATTCCCACTAGACTGAGGTTTCAAGGTGAGGATAATGTTATTATGTGATATGTGTATCCCTAGTGAGATAGGTGCTTGATTTATTTCTCCTATTCATTGTGATTTATTTCCTTAGACCCTTGTGCAGATGATATTTATGGCTAACTATGGATCCTGTGATTAAATGGATATAGTAATGAAGACAGTATAAAGAATTTAATTTGGATTAATTCATGGAATAAATTAAATAAACTTTGTTATTTATGGAACCCAAACAGTCCCTTGTTTACATACCATTTATTTTTTAGTTGAAATCACTATCTATTAGACTTGATATTTTTTATAAACTGTTGGTGGTGGACAACTGAGTTGGTACTCACACCCTGATCAGGCCACTGTTGGGCACCCGAGTAGATCTCTTGGTTGTAGGTTAGGTTGAGGGAAAGGGCCCTACTCTAGGATATTTATTTGGGATTATGGTGTACATAGATAAGGACCCGAACATAGAGTCAAGTCCCATTTTGAGATTTGGACATTTGATTAATTTTTATATTTATTCACTTTGCGCCACTAGTATGGCATTTTATGGTTGTATTTTATTTTCCATTTGTACCCTATTGGGAAATGTTTTGTTCTTCATGTTTATTGGTTGTTTCTTATTTCATCCATTATTTTTATTGTGTTCTCCTATGAGTTACTATGATAAAGATGGTATATTTCCCCCACATGACTTGTTAGACCCTCTTCGCTAGCTGGAAACCTATGGGGTACTAGGAGTCTCACTTGAGGTCGGGTGATGATCCAGTTCGGGGCACCAGTTTAGTGGATTCTAGGTCGGGGATGTTACAATGTGTAATGAGAGGATTTTGTTTCTCATTCTTACTACTTGGGGATGTTAGAAAAGAGATTAGGATGTGATGGTACTTGGCAATGATCTCATTTTTGTGAGTATCTAAACCATGTATGAGGGAAAACACAAGTCACCCTGGGTGGGAATTTTTGTTCTAGAAGTGTGTTATTATAGTTGATTGATATTTCACTATTGGGTGATGAACATGTTGTGTAATATGACTGATTTATGATTTTTTTCTCATTTTCTGAGTGACATGAGGTTGTGCATTTGTGCATCCTTCTAGGATCCTAAAGATATGGGTGGCATGCATCATTTTATGCACACACATGGGATGTGTGTTTGAGGAATAGAGAATAGAATTAATTTTACTTCCTTGATAAATATGAATAAAATGATTCCAAATAATGGTAATGTAAGTGTGTGAATGAAAAAAATGGAAGAAAATAGTCAATGAATATTGGGTATAAATAAATGTTATAACTAATTTAAAATTCTTGGTTATGATAATTTTTAAATATTGAATGGTTTCTAAAAGAGAAATATTTTGGTAGTGATGGAAATAAGGGTTAACAAGTTTCCCTAATGAAAGTTGTAAATGAGATTAAAATGATGATTATAACAAGTTGGGAAATGGGAGATGTGCCTAAGAATAAGAGATCATGTTTTAAAAGATAAATTAGATCGAATAGGTGTTGATGAAAGAATTGTAATTAAGTAAATCAGTTACCCCAAGTTGTCCATGATGCAGAAGGTATGGTAGAGGGTAATGTTCAAAGTATGATATTGACTGTTGGGATAGAGTATGAAGAATGGATTGAATAAGGTTGATATTGTGGGGCCTTTCCATAAGTGGTAAAATTCTATCAGCAATTATTTTAAGTGTTGTGAGAACAATAAGTATAAAATTAGAATGCTTGAGTTCAAAGGAGGGTATCCTTTGTATTGTCAGTTTGACCCCTATATATGTGGCTTGGGGAAGTGAGAGAGATCACTAGTTTGAGACATTGGATTTGTATTTTGAGGCCTTACTGGGTATGTTATGGCATAGTTTTTGTTCTTAGGGAACCCCTGGTAGGGTTTTAGCTGTTGGGTTATGAGGCATTGTTCTGTAATGCGATTGTGGAAACTACCATGGTTTGTGACTGTATGTAGTTCATGGTGGGCCCTAAAAATAGTTCCTAGGTTATGGTGACGTTGCGAGTAGTGACTTTACGGGTTGTTTTTTGAATTCTAGAGGGGATGTTTGGATCATAGTACTAATGAATGTGTACACCATTGGTGTGGAACCTAGAGAAATTGGTTGTTTGGTGTGCTAGGCATAGTGTGCCTCAAAACTGGGGTGAGAATTTCAATCAAGAGTGTTCATTTATTTGTGTCATGATAATTATTTTTTGGAGAGGGTCTCAATGGATTTTCATCTATGTGACTCCATTCTAGGTAGTTAATACCATTCAACCTTAAAAGTGACCTATAAGAGAGTTCAGACATGGTTTCTAGTTCTTTTCGTTGTGCGTCGCACGTGTAGATGTTTTCGACTTCGATAGAGGACTCATAGTGTTGTATGGTGTAGATTTGGCATATAAGGCTATGTGGGAAGGTTGAGGGTTGGTGTTTCTACTTTAGTTGTGGTTTCACAATGATTGTTTTTGGAAAATCAAGGGTAACTCATTGAATGATAGGCTAGTGGTGTAGGAAAATGGAATTTGAGCGTGGGAGATGCTCTAGAGGTGGTATCAATGCATACCGAGTACCACCATGTTTTAGTAAATGGTATAGTTATAATCAGTTCTTTCATAAGATCACCTAAGTGCTTGTGATGGGATTTATGGTCTCATTCCAAGGGTTTTATCTTATGGATTCTTGACTTACTTGTTTGGATGATAATTAATTGAGGCTTGAAGTTGTTTTGGATTGGAGGAGAAAAAGGTGGATGAATTGTGGTTTTATTATTTTTTCTCGATGGTGGCACCCAATGTGAGGATGGTCAAATGGATGAACTTGTTTACATGAAGGGTTTTGTTTTTGTGTGAGATGCATAGGCCACTTCAATGATAATGATACTGACTAACCAATAGATATGGTTAAGTAGTTAAAAAGGTGATGAGAAATACCCATGTTATGGTTGATTTTTGTTAGAAAATTGGTTTGATTGGTGTGGTAGGCTAGTGTGCATCGATTGTTATCCATAAGGGACACATCGGAAGGAATTGAGTAGTGTGGTGGAAGTAGTTCTAATTGAAACATTGGTTCTTGAATTCATGGTGGTTTGGTTTTGGAGCGATGGTTGAACCTGGTTGGAAATCACACTTGAGTGGTGGTGGTAATGTGTTGATGTGATTGATTCGGCTGGGAATCCCAAGATCCCTGGAAGGTCACAGTGTCCTATAGATTGACATCAAAAATGGATAAGATGGTGGTGGTGTTCTTTTGAAACTACTTTGGATATCACATCTAGTGATGATGCTACCCAATATCTTGACATTGTCCGAGGTACATTGAGAATCTATGGCTCATGCGAAGAGACATAAAAGTGTTTGATTTGATGAGGGACGTCATGGGGTTTACGCTCATGGAAATGACATTTTTTAGAGCTTGGTTATGGTATTCACACCGTATATGGATTGGTTTGAGGTCCCTAGGATGGACCAAATGTCGACAAAAATCAAGGGTTCTGGACATGGAATCTAGGAATGTGAATAGGGGGACGTTCGTTTTCTTGTTTTGTGAAAATGATAGATAGAAATATCTATGTTTGGGGTTTGGTTTATGATCAGGTACAATATGAAGTTGTTTGAATCCCTTTTGAGAGCTGTGGTAACAATACTCCTAAGGTGAGGAGTGATAAGTCTATCCTAGATGTAGAGAGGAGATCATCAAGCTGATGTAGTGGAACTGGGAAGTCAATGAAGAACCTCTATGGTGCTTTTTAGGTTCCTCAGAGAGGCAATGCAGGACTTGGGTGTGGTGAATAATGATCCAAGTGTCTACTTTGGGATCATGGTGGTGTTGTGTGATGCTTGTGATGTAATGATGATGTAATAGAAGGGTGTGTTTGGATATGAAAACAGTTTGTAGCAAGAGAAGTTGGGTTCTATAAATCAAACTAAGATCGGGTTTAGACTCGTAAAATTTACCCTTGGGTCGTTTTAGAACATCTTGAAGTTAAGTGAATGTCGACCAAGTGATGTGGTGTCATGCCAAGGGGGAATCCGATGACGGTCTGGAGGGACGTAACACCGCATTGATGGAATTGTATAAGAATTTAGGAAATGACCTCATTGGGTGTGTCAGGTGATAATATTAGGATTTAATTCAGTAAGCACCATGGGAAGATGAGAATGGGGTAGCATACCATCAGTGGAGAGTGGGTTCTCTTGGGAAAGCCAGTCAGGTGTGGACTGACCTGATATGATAAACTTGAATGTGTGTGGGGGGAGTAACCCACCTCTTAGTTCATGTTGTGGTGACAAGTTACATTGGAAATGAATTTTGTCCCAAGTGAGGTCATTTTGATCTTATTCCTTTAAAGGATAGTATAGGAATGTGCTTCAAAATGGTTTTGATGGTGTGTATGGAGGCCAATGTTGGGTAATTCCCCTACGGATGCTTGGGTATAGTGGGTTGGAACATGTTAGCTTATGGGAATGTAGAGTTGAGATATGGTGGTCCCTTTTCTATGGGGTAGGTTCCATGTAATGGAAAATGGTGGAGAGAGTCGTACCGTATAAATGGTTGGTTGATGACGTGATCAGAGTTTCGTGTTGGAAAGAATTGAGTGGTCACCATTCGGGTAAGTTAGCCCTGATAGTGATCCTTGGAATGATATTAGTGGTCTGAGTACCAAAGAGTTTTTGGTGCAATTTTGTTTTATAGTTATTATGTGAAATCATCCGGAAATGTGGTTGGAAGATTCGTCTGTTTCTTTTAGATGATATCGGGTTGGGTCACCATTAGAGTTGGGTGGAAAAAGAAAATGATGGCAAGTGTTTGGAGTCATGCATTGTGTAGAGGATCGGGTGGATGAGGTTCTGATTGGTTTCTCCATGATGATGTGATGTTTTGTGTTAAGTTCCATTATTTTGAGTTAGGTGTTGCCACCTATGTTTCTCCCAAGAATTTCTCATTGTGAGAATTGTTGATGTGGATGCATCCTTGAATAGTTTTTTGGGTTCATGTTATGAGTTTTGTTGAGGAATCCTTGAGGAGAAATTATGTTTGTTTGGGTTGTGTTCGGTGACCTTGTGATGTGCAACTATGAACATGGAAAGTGGGAATGGATAGGCATGCCTTGTGGCATGATACCTTGTTACGAAAGTTAGTGATGCTTGGAAGAGCAGTTCAAGGACAATCCATTATAAGATGGGGAGATTGTAAGATCCCAGATATTTTTCAGGTATGTTTGTTTTATGTTTTGGTTTGGAATAATATTTTTGCATAGATAAATGTTTTCCCATGTTCATGTGAATAACCAAAGGTGTTAAAGGAGTTTGGGACATGAATGTGGAAGAAAAACATTGGTCATGTTGAACGGTTTTCACATAGTTAGTGAAAATCGTACAGAGAATCCCAGGTAAACATGCAACATTGGATAGAGCCTTAAACATGGTTGGAACACTTTTAAGAAAACCATGTATAATTCCCTTAAAATCTGATCTAAGGGGGTGATTTTTGGGCAATAGATTCTGCACAGTTTTCACATGGTTTGGAAAACCATGCAGGTAAACCATGCATCGCAAAGAAGTTGGAAAATTTAAAAAATTTCCACTATGGTAATTTTAACCCAAACTCAAGATTCTCCTCAATTTCACCAATGTAACCTAAGTGATGTACTTGAATGACCTAATCTTCCAAGAGGTGGTTCCCTTTCAATTCATGGCTGTTTGGGGCACCGTTGGTTCCAGATCAAAGCATCGGGTAAGTCTAACAGTTCTCATTATTCTTCTTTTGGATTAGGGCCTGTGGTTTCTCCCATCTTCTTCTAAAAAATTAAACCCTATTTTTTGGTGGAAACTGGGTTAAGGAATAATGGGATTGTTGAATCTAGATCTATGTACATGATTAAGAGTGCATTAATATTTGGATTTGAGGTAGGTGATTAAAAAAGACTATCCCATAGTTTTATTTTTTTATTTGTTCATCGAAGCTTGGGTTATTCTTTCCAATAATCATGTTCTTGGTTCTGTTGGAGTGTTTTATATAAGGGGTGTCTATGTGACCAATTTAAACCCTCACGATCCCCGTGGGATGTGTGGAGGTGGGATTAACCATTTTAGGGCCACTCAAGTGGTGTCCCAGAAATCCCAGACCTAGAGAGTGGTAGGGTTAAGTGAAGGATTTCTCAGTAAGGATTGAAACACATTTAGAACATATTTTAAGGGTTTATTAGGTTGAAAATGGAATTATAATAGATATTTATATGGTGGTAAGACATAAGGGGTAGTTTGGCATGACATTGAAATGATCAATTTTGGTCGATTGGGATTATGTCAATTGTTTAATGAATTTTGGTTTGAAATGTTTAAGAAGGATAGTTCATATCAAAAAGTAAACATATTATTGGATAATGGAATGAAAAAGGGGAGATATGTTAACGAGATGAAATAAGGTAATAGATGAATATGTTGAATGAGTTAATACATGGGAATTATGTTGTACGCCTAATGGGTTGAACGTAATAAAGTGGTTGTGTTACGTGATATGAGAAATGTACATGAAATGATAAAAGGGATAAATGGGTTAATGAATGGTCAATAATGAATTTGGATAAGGAATAGGCTTTGTTTAATACACCTAATGGGTTAAGGCACGAGAATAATAATTTTTCTAGATGGCTATGAATTATATTTGGTAAATGGGTTTATAGGTTATGGTATGATATTAATTTCCATATTGTTGTCGTGTATTGTGAATTCTAATGGAATTTAATATGATTGGTTATGTTATTGGATGGTTGTGGTGTCTTGATAAATAAGCATGTGCATATGGCTTGGAAGAGTGGGGAATTGAATTGAGGTCCTATGCCATGTGTCAAGTTAGACTGAGGCTCTAAACTCCCCCCCCCCAAATGAACGGGTTAAGGGGACGGAGGCTCTATTCCTCTAACGGTTGAATTCCACCCAGACTGCGTCTTCAAGGTGCGGATAATGTATTGATGTGATATGTGCATCCCTAGTGATATAAGGACTTGATTTATTCCCCCAGTGAATTTTAATTGATTTCCATAGACCCTTATATAGATGATATTTATTCCTAACCCAGGGAATATGAGATTAAATGGATTGAGTAATGACGATGTTATAAATAATGTAATTTGGGTAAATGCTAGGAATAAATTAATTGAACATTGTTAACTAATGGTACCTAAACTGTCCCTTGTTTACTTACAGTTTTTTGTAATTTTATGCACTATCAATTAGATTGGATATTTTAGAGACACCATTCATTGTGGCCTACCGATTTTTGTACTCACACCCTGCTCAGGCCACTGTTGGGTACCCGAGTGGATCTCTTGGTTGTAGTTCAGGATAAGGGAAAGGGCCCTACTCCATGATGTTGAGTTGTGCTCGGGATATACGTGGAGAAGGATCTATACATACAATCCAGACCTGTTTGGAGGTTCATCCATTTGTTCATTTTGAGATTTATTCACTTTACCCCACTATTATGGCATGGCATGGTTGTATTTGATTTTTTGATATGTACCGTAATGGGAAACATTTAGTTATGCATGTTTATTGCTTGTTTCTTATTTATTCTGTTATTTTTATTGTGTTTTTGTAACATCCCAAGTAAGTAATGAATAATAGATATTTTTATCTATGTCTATTAATGAACTAGATAGTATTTTAGAGGCTTAAAATGAAAATAAATCCAATCTTAAGCATGGAATACACTAATATTTTTAATTGATTGTTTTACTGCCTTTTAACGGAAAACCATTTTTAGAGCCATATTTTGAAAATTTTATAAGATATTTTGTCAAAATAAACTTATTCTTTATGATTGGGACATCAAAATTTACTTTGTGTGAATTTTTGGTATTTTTCAGACAATGTTCATTTTTTTAATGAATAGTGAAAAATATTGCATTTTACATCAAAACTGCATCTTAATCTAATTTATTTATATGATTAGATTATCTTTTGAATTGATCTTAATGTGTAATCTGAATATGTTTTTACCATTTAATCCAATGGTGGTAATTGGAATCAATTTCACTTTGAAAGTAGACTTAAACTGGTGTCAATCTTTTGATACTTATTGTTTTATAAAAACACGCTATTTGCTCTGACAGCGGGAATTAATTATTAAATTAACTAATGTGGCTTATATATTTTTAATTTTGTAAAATAGACTTCATTTTGGAATTCGGAATATCAAATATAGCTTAGGGTGAATTTTTGGTAATTTTCTGAAAAACTTCAATTTTTGATTAATAGTGAAACCACTAAGTGGTACTTATAAAAACTGATTTTCCGTTTAAATGAAAATTTTCCATCATTGTGTTTTGAATTTCAAAAATCCGACATACATGGTTGTCATTAAGAAGTAAAAAGTGGTTCAATGGGATTAAAATAATTTTTTGATGAATAGTAATTTTTTAAGTTTTTAATCGCGATTAGAGGTAATTAGTGTAGTTTGAGGTAAAAATAATGCTTTAATAAAATGAGATGAGCTTGAAAAATGTCCTAACCCTATTGGTTGTGTCATGGCCGACAAAGAAAACCCATGGATCCATTTAGGGGACCCCATGGAGCCACTTGGGTGAGATAATGACTTTAATGCCTTTTTTTGATATAAAGGTGAAAATGACACTAACATAAATTGTTTTACTAAAACAATTTTTAGAAGGGGTTATACTAATCATAATTTTGTCTATAAATAATCTTTGTAAAGATACAATGATTTTCTACATCATGATAGTTTTATTATAATATTTAGACACTAACTAAATTAATTTAATTATGACATCATGATGATGCAACGATGAACTCATTAATGAACAGTTTAAATAAAATGAAACGATAATATAAAATCTAAGACCTACACTTGTCCAAAAACTATTGGATGAGAATATTTCGAAGCATTATCATCTTATCCTCGAAATATATCATTGTGGGACCTTATAAATTAGAAACACTTTTGAAAATAAAATAATAGTTTCATGATTTCCAAAAGCGCCCCTCCTCTCCTCTTATAAAAGGCCCCTAACTCTACCTCATTTCACACACTCCTCAAGCCTTTGGCTCGGACAAACCCTGCCCATTTACTCTCTCCACATCCCTCTCCTCATCCTAGAGGATTCCCTTTGGGAATAATCCTTTCAAAGGAAGCCTTTAGGCTCAAATCAAAAGGAGTTACACTTTTAAAGGTAATTCATTCTCTCAGGTTCATTTGTTTTATTTTGCTTCTCCAACCCCCTAAAATCTTTATATTTACTTATTTTGTGACAAAACCAGTATCTTCAATATACTAGGATGTTTTTATAATATTTATTCGAGCTACACTCTCACACAACTACATCAAATGGTTAAAGAACATACGGTTTCCGTGGATGGCAAAATTCTGCCTCCCGAAACGATGATTGTTCAATACTCATTGAACACCTTCAAAGGTGGCCATTATGATGTCAATATTTTTATATATGATATATAATATGTTTATTATTTCCTTAAGATTATTTATTTTTCATTTATGGCATACCATTATTGTTTCCATTATGGGTAAACACGATATCTTCATTTTAGGAAGTTCGGACTACCGCCCCCTGAAAGTGATTTGATTCGTTAAAACCATATGTGGGATGTGTAAAGGATAAAGTTAATGATATGTTATTATACTGGAATTATAATATACTCTTATATCATTATGATTCCATTCCATAAAATACGAAATAGAAATGGAATTAGCGTTCATGCGTACGTACGGCTTACCGTCTCCATGAACGGTGCATTTCATTTCTTACCTATAAATGTGATGTAATATTATAAATACATGTATATGCTGAATATATATGATATATATGTTATCCAAATCATTAATATCATTCTGGATATAATGAACCTTTGACTAAATTAACAACATGTAAGTGTAAGAAGTCTATTTTTGACTTAAGAACCAAATACCGACAAAATGAACATTATTAACATAAATGATTACATGATGTTCATAACATGGTATAAAAGGAATAATGAACTTGAAAAAGGTTCTTAAGCAAGAAGAGATTAACTCACGTTTATTATTCAGGAGATTAAAGAACGGTCGGGTCAAGTCGGATACGAGGTAAGGGAACTTCTTAACCCAATTTCCATTCTTTGGGTTAATCTCCTACTTTCAAATTACGTCATGATATTATTTTGTCCTATCTTGTATTTGTACTTTCTTTATGTGTAATTATAGTGAATACACATAATAGATCTATTTTATTTAAAAAATTATCTTTGTATGGGACGTCGTCTCAATCTGCTTTCATTGAGGCATATTTTATTTTATACACAACTCTCTTTTATACGGTGTATAAACCCCTTTGACTTTTACGTTTATTCAAAAAGAATATTTTTTATACAAATCATTTACTAAATGACAAAAGGGAATGTTTTTGTCATACGTATGCGGCGACAATGACTTCTCTGCCGCCGTGACCGTTATTTGAGTTTCGGCTTCGTCTACAAGCCATACCTTCTTTTTAAAAGAAAAATAAATTCCATGTTTTAATTTTCTCTTATTTTGGTATTGAAAATGGTTTTTATAATGTTTTTATATCAATGTGTTGTATTAATATCTTGTGATTGAAAGGTGGGAATGTTATGTTTCCTTTATACATGTTTTATGTGATATGATTATGTTGAGGTTCTTGGGCATTATTATGAAAACGGGTGGTTCCGTGATAAACTAAGGGCGGGTGAGCCCGATATAGCTCTCCAATGCATTGGGTAATGTGAAGGAGTGAAACGTTAAGGATTCTCCGAAGAGATTTTAGGGAATATACTATGATGGGTATTCCAAACATAACCAAGAGGGTTACTCCCTACGTAAGAATGTTATGAATGCCTCAAGTCGCCTTTATGTCTTATGATTTCTATGATTTATTCATGATTTGATGAGGTATGTTAAAGTGAGTATGTTTTATGGGTAAAGTATGATCTCATCCTTATGTATATATGTACCCATGTTTCCTTTCCATATTTTTATATCCCTTACTGAGCTTTTTATGATCATCCCAAGTGTTTTTGAAATGTTTTTCATAGGTCAAGGGAAAGGTACATGATATGACGATAGTGTCAAGGAAGTGTCATGAAAGAATCCATGTTTATTTTAAATATGTTTCCACTGATGGGAATGAAGTATACTATCTTTATGTAACCACTTCGTTTATATGTGGAATGTAATGCAAGTTTTATTATCTAATTCTCTAAAACTCTAAACCCGAAAAGATACTCAATGTGTAATCTTGTGATAACTCAAGATTAAGTAGGTTTTAAGGATGGGGCCTTATAGTTGGTATCAGAGGTCAGTTTAGATAACATTAGGAGTTAGAATTCTATTAAATGATTATCCAAACGTATTTTTTTTGTGGTCAAATTGAAGTGATATAGAATTTGAAGATTACCATGTTGCTTCATCTAAGACATGTTTGTTCAGAATGGTTTTCCGCAGAGGAAACAAGGAAGTAGTGCTAGGAAGGCATACAGAAAGAAATAACCTTCCGAATCAGCACCCTGAGATGGTCGGAATTGGAACTGAACAGTTTGCTGCAGTAATGGCATAGTTGACTCAAGCGATAAATGGTGGTGGTATTCATGCACGAGATCAGCCAGATCAACCGTAGAGGAAGATGTCAATGGTGGAACATTTCATGAGGCAACATCCCCCATCATTCAGAGGATCATATGACCCTGTGTTAGCTGAAGGGTGGATTAAAGCACTGGAGAAGATTTTCGATGACATGGGGTGTTCAGACAATGAAAAGGTTAGTCTTTCCATTTACCGTTTAGAGGGTGAGGCAGATCAGTGGTGGTCGATGGCTAAAAATATCAGGGACGCTGATGAGATTGATGCTCTCGATTGGGATGAATTCAAATGTATGTTTCTTGAGAAGTATTTTCCTAAGGCTGTTCGACATAGGATAGAAAAAAAATTCTTGGAATTGAGGCAAGAGGAAGACTCAGTGGCTACCTATGAAGAAAGGTTCACTCGATTGGCAAGGTATGCTCCAAATTTTATCCGAGACCTTGATAGTAAAATCAATCATTTTTACTCATGATTAAAGCCAAAATATCGAAGGGCATTAGCTTCTCGTGAGTTTAAAAGTTATGAAAAGCTTGTTCGATGTGCTGAGAAGGTGGAAATGGAGTTTTCCGATGATCAAGTGTTCTATAACAACCAACAGAAGAAGAGACCGAGGTGGCAGGAGAAAGGTAAGAATTATTCAAAAAAGTCTGATGGCAAGAATACTAAGTTTCCAGTTTGTGATAAATGTGGAAAAAGGCATGCTGGGGAATGTCTTATGAATTCTGGAAAGTGCTACCGATGTGGTAAGATGGGACATAAGGCTCGTGATTGCACTGAAAAGGATCAAGGTGAAGGTAAGACCAAATTTGATATATAGTTAGTGAAATGTTTTAAGTGCAATGAGATGGGTCACTATGCAAATGAGTGTCCGACAAAGAGCTTGAGTGATGGGAAGCAGTTTGACTACAAGCAGAAAGGGGTGGTGAAATCCTTTTCAACTACTTCAGCAGATGTCGGCCCATCAAATGAAGTTGTATCAGGTACTTTGTTGGTTTTCAGGAGTTGAAAAGAAGGTTGGTGAATGATTCGGTTTTGGCACTACCTTCAAGGAATTGTGAGTTTGTTATATACAGTGATGCTTCATTGAAAGGACTTGGTTGCGTCCTAATGAAGAATGATCAGGTAATTGCTTATGCTTCACGACAGTTGAAAACACATGAGGAAAATTACCCTACACATGATTTGGAGTTAGCTGCTGTTGTTTTCGCTTTGAAAATTTGGAGGCATCATTTGTATGGAGTAAAGTGTGAAATATATACCGATCACAAAAGTTTAAAGTATATATTCACTTAGAAAGAATTGAACATGAGACAAAAGAGATGGCTAGAATTAATCAAGGATTAGGATTGTACAATTCATTACCATCCGAGAAAAGAAAATAAAGTGGCTGATGCTTTGAGTCGAAAAAGTAATGCTTTATTAGCAATGATGAATTTGGAACGTGATACTTTGGTTAAGGATTTGATGAACTTTGGCGTAGATGTTGTTGGTGCCGGAAGTTCTTTTTTTTTTGTTTCAGGTATCAGTGAGATCATCTCTATCAGATAGAATCAAGCAAGAACATAAGCAAGACAGTGAGTTGCAGAAAAAGGTAGATCTGGTTCAAAAAGGTTAGTTGCCTTAATTTAACATTGATAATGATTTCATTTTGAGATTTGGGAAGAGATTGTGTGTGCCTTGTGATTCACAGTTGAAGAGAGAGTTGTTATGTGAAGCTCATAGTTCTCCGTTTTCAGTTCATCCTGGCAGTACTAAGATGTACAGAGATCTTCGGGAGTATTTCTGGTGGATGGAATGAAAAGAGATATTGCTGATTTTACTGTGAAGTGTTTGACATGTCAATAGGTTAAAGTAGAGCGACTATTACCGAAAGGGATGCTTCAGCCTTTACCAGTGCCAGAGTGGAAATGGGAGAATATATCCATGGACTTTGTTGTGGGATTACCGAAGACATCTCGAGGTAATAATGCAATCTGGGTTATTGTTGATCGCTTGACTAAATCTGCTCATTTCATTGCTATACGAGATATGTTTTCCCTAGATCAACTTCCCTGTTTGTATCTTAAAGATATAGTCAGGTTACATGGAGTTCCCCTCTCTATTGTATCTGATAGTGATCCCAGGTTCACTTTAACATTTGGAAAGGACTTCAGAAGTCGTTGGGTACTGAATTAAATTTTAGTATATCTTTTCATCCTCAATCAGATGGGCAGTTAGAACGAACAATTTAGACATTGGAGGATATGCTACGAGCTTGTTCTATGATTTATCAGGGAAGTTGGGACCAACATCTTTCTTTAGTTGAATTTTTATATAATAACAGTTTTCATTCCAGTATACAGATGGCACCATTTCAGGCATTATATGGGAAGCAGTGTCGAACTCTAGCTTTCTGGGATGAAGTGGGTGAAAGGAAGTTGATGGGACCGGAATTGGTAGAAGAGATGGCAGAAAAAGTTCAGCTGATATAGAAGCACATGAGAACAGCTCAGAGCAGGCAGAAGAGTTATGCAGATAACGGGAGGAGGGATCTATCTTTCGAGGTAGGTGATCATGTTTTTCTCAAGGTTTCTCCTTGGAAAAGTGTGATGAGATTTGGTAAGAAAGGAAACCTGAGTCCAAGGTTTATTGGACCATATGAAATTCTGGAGAGAGTTGGATCAGTTGCATACCGGGTGTCTTTACCTCCGAGTTTATCTCAGGTACACAATGTTTTTCACGTTTCGATGTTGAGAAAGTATATGCCAGATCCATCTCATGTTTTGAGTCCAGAGGAAGTTCAGCTGGAAGAGAACCTATCTTATGAGGAACAACCGGTCCAGATTCATGACCACATGGAGCAAGTGTTACAGAATAAGGTGATTAATCAGGTAAAGGTTTTGTGGAAAAACCACATGATGGAAGAGGCAACATGGGAATCTAAAAATGCAATGAGGGATAAGTACCCCTATTTATTTGATAAGTAATTAAATTGCAGGGACACAATTTTATAAAGGGGGAAGGATGTAACATCCCAAGTAAGTAATGAATAATAGATATTTTTATCTATGTCTATTAATGAACAAGATAGTGTTTTAGAGGCTTAAAATGAAAATAAATCCAATCCTAAGCATGTAATACACTAATATTTTTAAAAGATTGTTTTACAGCCTTTTAATGGAAAACCATTTGTAGAGCTATCTTTTGACAATTTTATAAGCTATGTTGTCAAAATAAACTTATTCTTTATTATTGGGACATTAAAATTTATTTTTTGTGAATTTTTTGTATTTTTCAGACAATGTTCATTTTTTAATGAATAGTGAAAAATACTGCATTTTACATCAAAACTGCTTCTTAGTCTAATTTATTTATATGATTAGATTATAATTTTAATTGATCTTAATGTGTAATCTGAAGATATTTTTACCATTTAATCCAATGGTGGTCATTGGAATCAATTTCACATTGAAATTAGACTTAAATTGGTGTCAATCTTTTGATACTTATTGTTTTATAAAATCACGCTATTTGCTCTGACAGCGGGAATTAATTATTAAATTAATTAATGTGACTTATATGTTCTGAATTTTGTAAAATAGACTTCATTTTTGAATTCTGAATATCAAATATAGCTTAGGGTGAATTTTTGGTAATTTTCTGAAAAACTTCAATTTTTGATTAATAGTGAAACCACGAAGTGGTACTTATAAAAACTGATTTTCCGTTTAAATGAAATTTTTCCATCATTGTGTTTTGAATTTCAAAAATCCGACATACATGGTTGTCATTAAGAAGTAAAATGTGGTTCAATGGGCTTAAAATAATTTTTTGGTGAATAGTAACTTATTAAGTTTTTAATCGCGATTAGAGGTAATTAGTGTAGTTTAAGGTAAAAATAATGCATTAATAAAATGAGATGAGCATTACACATGTCCTAACCCTATTGGTTGTGTCATAGCCGACCAATAAAACCCATGGGTCGATATTGGGGACCCCATGGAGCCACTTGGGTGAGATAATGACTTTAATGCCTTTTTTTATGTAATGGTGAAAATGACACTAACATAAATTGTTTTACTAAAAAAAATTTAGAAGGGGTTATACTAATCATAATTTTGTCTATAAATACTCTTTGGAAATATAAAAAGATTTAATTCATCAGGATATTTTTGTTATAATTTTTAGACATTAAATAAATTAATTTAATTATGACATCATGATGATGCAACGATGACCTCATTAATGAACAGTTTAAATAAAATGAAATGATAATATAAAATCTAAGACCTACACTTGTCCAAAAACTATTGTATGGGAATATTTCGAAGACTTATCATCTTATCCTCAAAATATATCAATGTGGGACCTTATAAATTCGAAACACTTTTGAAAATAAAATAATAGTTTCATGATTTCCAAAAGTGCCCCTCCTCTCCTCTTCTAAAAGGCCCCCACCTCTACCTCATTTCACACACTCCTCAAGCCTTTGGCTCGGACAACCCCTGCCCGTTTACTATCTCCACATCCCTATCCTCATCCTACAGGATTCCCTTTGGGCAGAATCCTTTCAAAGGAATCCTTTAGGCTCAAATCAAAAGGAGTTACACTTTTAAAGGTAATTCATTCTCTCATGTTCATTTGTTTTATTTTGCTTCTCCAACCCACTAAACTCTTTTTGTTTACTTCTTTTGTAACAAAAACAGTATCTCAAATATACTAGGATGTTGTTATATGATTTATTCGAGCTACACTCTCACACAACTACATCAAATGGTTAAAGAACATACGGTTTCCGTGGATGGCGAAATCCTGCCTCCCGAAACGATGATTGTTCAATACTCATTTAACACCTTCAAAGGTGGCCATTATAATGTCACTATTTTTATATATGATATATAATATGTTTCTTTTTTTCCTTAGGCTTCTGTATTTTTCATTTATGGCATACCATTATTGTTTCCTTTATGGTTAAACACAATATCTTCATTTTAGGAAGTGCGGACTACTGCCCCCTGAAAGTGATTTGATTCGTTAATACCATATATGGGATGTGTAAAGGATAAAGTTAATGATATGTTATTATACTGGAATTATAATATACTCTTATATCTTTATTATTCCATTCCAGAAAATACTAAATAGAAATGGAAGTAGTGTTCATGCGTACGTACGGCTTACCGTCTCCATGAACGGTGCATTTCATTTCTTACCTCTAAATGTGATGTAATATTATAAATACACGTATATGCTGAATATATATGATATATATGTTATCCAAATCATTAATATCATTCTGGATATAACGAAACATTGACCAAATTAACAACATGTTAGTGTAAGAAGTCTATTTTTGACTTAAGAACCAAATACCGAAAAAATGAACATTATTAACTTAAATGATTACATGATGTTCATAACATGGTATAAAAGGAATAATGAACTTGAAAAAGGTTCTTAAGCAAGAAGAGATTAACTCAAGTTTATTATTCAGGAGATTAAAGAACGGTTGGGTCAATTCGGATACTAGGTAAGGGAACTTCTTAACCCAATTTCCATTCTTTGGGTTAATCTCCTACTTTCAAATTACATCATGATATTATTTTGTCCTATCTTGTATTTGTACTTTCTTTATGTGTAATTATAGTGAATACACATAATAGATCTATTTTATTTAAAAAATTATCTTTGTATGGGACTTCGTCTCAATCTCCTTTCATTGAGGCATATTTTATTTTATACACAACTTTCTTTTATACGGTGTATAAACCCCTTTGACTTTTACGTTTATTCAAAAGGAATCTTTTTTATACGAAGCATTTACTAAATTACAAAAGGGAATGTTTTTGTCGTACGTATGCGGAGACAATGACTTCTCCGCCGATGTGACCGTTATTTGATTTTCGGCTTCCTCTACAAGCCATACCTTCTTTTTAAAAGAAAAATAAATACCATGTTTTAATTTTCTTTTATTTTGGTATTGAAAATGGTTTCCATAATGTTTTTATATCAATGTGTTGTATTGATATCTTGTGATTGAAATGTGGGAATGTTATGTTTCCTTTATTCATGTTTTATGTGATATGATTTTGTTGAGGTTCTTGGGCATTATTATGAAAACGGGTGGTTCCGTGATAAACTAAGGGCGGGTGAGCCCGATATAGCTCTCCAATGCATTGGGTAACGCGAAGGAGTGAAACGTTAAGGTTTCTCCAAAGATATTTTAGGGAATATACTGTGATGGGTATTCCAAACGTAACCAAGAGGGTTACTCCCTACGTAAGAATGTTATGAATGCCTCAAGTTGCCTTTATGTATTATGATTTCTATGATTTATTCATGATTTGATGAGGTATGTTAAAGTGCTTATGTTTTATGGGTAAAGTATGATCTCATACTTATGTATATATGTACCCATGTTTCCTTTCCATATTTTTATATCCCTTACTGAGCTTTTTATGCTCATCCCAAGTGTTTTTGAAATGTTTTTCACAGGTCAAGGGAAAGGTACATGATATGATGATAGTGTCAAGGAAGTGTCAAGAAAGAATCCATGTTTATTTTAAATATGTTTCTGTTGATGGGAATGAAGTATAATATCTTTATGTAACCACTTTGTTTATATGTGGAATGTAATGCAAGTTTTATGATCTAATTCTCTAAAACTCTAAACCCGAAAGGATCCTCAACGTGTAATCTTGTGATAACTCAAGATTAAGTATGTTTTAAGGCTGGGGCCTTATAGTTTTGGTGTGTCTTACTCTTTTAAGTAGCATATAGTCTCCCCACATGACTTATTAGACCCTCACCACTAGTTGTCAGCCTCTGGCATATGGGGAGGCATGCTTGGGGTCAGGTGACGACCTGGCTCGGAGCACCGGTTTAGTGGCTTCTGGGTATGGGACATTACAAGACCTAGTTTTCCACAAGGACCAAATGGTGATCCCAATCCCCATGGGTTGACAAATATTGTACAGGCATCATATAACTGATCATTAGAATTATTTATCCCATATGCAATAATATAATTAGGTAGTGAAAATAATAGCAGTAAAGCAACTTGGTAAAAGTTATGGATAAATAGACATCCAAGAAAAGGATCCAATTGATATAGAAAAAAAACAATGAGAGAAGATACCAATATTTGGAGCATAAAATAAAATAGGATAATAAGTTTTATTAAAAACCCAATTTTTAGGGAAATCCATAAACCAGTTCGTGGATGCCTCTGTGTGACCCATGGTCCGATTATCCAAGAATCCATAAAATTGATATAGACATGGACTTAAAAAATATATGTGATCTAAACAACCCAATAGGCTTCACCCACTAAATTTATGTAGTAATATTCATAT
This sequence comes from Viscum album, assembly GCA_963277665.1. Lineage (NCBI taxonomy): Eukaryota > Viridiplantae > Streptophyta > Magnoliopsida > Santalales > Viscaceae > Viscum > Viscum album. Next base: position 506,677,301 of record OY728142.1, on the reverse strand, counting down.
TACATTCAAATTATTCTATTTTGTAATATAGTATACAAAAATCTTAAGGATTTTCATAATTAAACAAAAACACATGAATAGAATGTTAACACTAATTTTCTATGATTTTCATTAAATTTAAACCATCACTTTAAAAATGTTTTATCATTGTACGAATCCCCTTGATAAAAACATAGTTTTAAACTCCCTCTTTAATTACATGACATGCTTTATTTAAATTAAAATTTCAAAACAAATAATATGATTCAAAATTTCCACCAGGATTCTCCCAAAAATCATTGAAAACCAATTTCCGAATAAAACTAGTTCGAAAACATAAAACCATGATTATAAAACCGACAAAAACAAGATTTTAGAAAACATACCACTCATATTTTTTTACCAAAACCCTCCAAACCTTTTTTGAAAAAAACTCCCCACATTTGAAGAACACTCCTTTCGTACTCATTTCAAAATACTTTTTATGAACTTTAAATCCCAAACTTCAATTATCCCCTTTAAAAAATTTCAAACATCACATTTAAACATACTTGATAATTAGCTCACTTAATAATGTATGATGAAGTTATTCAACCAACATTACTATGTCATAGTGTTATGTCAAATAAATAAAAAATAAGTATGTAGGTGCCATAAATAATACAGAAAATGTGGGATATAATCAAGAAACAAAGAAATCCCCTAAATTAATCCTAATTAGGACTCTAGTATGGTGTCTTACAAATGGAGTCTAGAAAATGGGTGTTATCATGACATAGAATAACCCTAGATATCTTAGGTAGTATGTATACATACAAAATTGGAATCTCTGTCGGTCTTCCCCTAGGGTCTTTTAGTGACCACTTATGATCTCTCAGTTCCCTCCCTTGATATATCTTGGTATTATGGGAAAAATACTCTCCAAGGGATCTCTCAGTCCTAGGGAAACATCCCTTAATAGATATAAACCTATTTTATGGTTTCAATATCCTATGATTATTACACTATTCCTATGGTCTACCATGAAAATTTAATGGAGGTAAGTACAAATACATCAATACATGAATTAAATATAATGAACTTGAATTAACACATGTCACTCCTCTAACACACTCAGAAAGAAGTAACCCCATTTACATCAAAAAAAATAAACATACAAATTAATTAATATTAAACACCCCTCCTAATGTGATTTCAAGCCACCATAGTCACACAATAATCATAAAGTGATCAAGAAGGTCTCAATACATTATATGAATACTTATTTTTCACAAAGTGAAAAAGGGTATTTTGAAAAACAAACATGGAATGACAATCTGAACCCACATTTTTAAAAATTGTCTTCATCTGTTATCAAGGAAAAAATTTATTAAAGAATTATGAAACACAAATAGTTACCCAGTCTTACCCTAAAATGACATTTGAAATCATACAATATTTAAAGGGGTTTCTTATACCACACTCAATGGTTGACATAATCTCTTTAAAATAAAACATCCCATTTAAAATCATTCAATAATGTTAAACATCCAAAAGACTTGATTTGAAATAAAATTTGTAAAATAAATATTTAAGCAACATAATTTATTGTTTGTGCTTGATTTTAAAACCAATTTTTCTTTAAAGTAATTATTCTTTTTTCAAAACACATGGAATGGAATAACAGTCCATTCAAAGAGTTAAAATAATTTTTAAACATCATTTTCCCATTATACAACACATAAAAAGCAATAAATTTATAATGAATCACCTCAAAACACATTAATTTAATTGAAATGTAATATTAAGTGATAAAAAATAAACACTTATGTCAGTTTAATGGAGAACAAGTAGGAAGTCAAAACATTTAGTATAAAAGGACCAACCAATCCATTAGAGTTCCTTCTCAAGACATAACAACAAAAATACCTCAAAATTAATTTTAAATTACCATAATTCCAAGCCCCATAACGTTTAAAGTTCTTTTGAGGAAGTAAAATCAATAATAAAGTGAATATAGAGGATTGAAAAAGGTTTAAAATGACTTAACAAGAGGGAATTCTCTTGAATTCATGGGGAAAATGCATCAAAATGATGGTAATGAAGTATAAAACTCCCATTGAGGTGTTCCAGGTCTATTAGAATGTGATGGAGGAGTAAATGTGGGTTTTTAAATTAAATTTAAGTAATTTAAAAGTTATAAAATTACTTTTTAAGGAATCTAGGTCGGCTGCATGATATTCCATATTATCTGCCAACAGTGTACATGCTACTACCCAAAAACAAATCACATTCCAAATTTACTTAGACATTTTCATGATTGGAAATACAATTTTCTAACCATGACCAGTGGAACTGACAAATTATAGAGGTTATTCATTTGATTTTCAAAATGGTTTAACTAATGAATCACAAGTTGTGCATGGTCACCCTCACACACAAGAATCCCCATATAGTTTTCTCTAGTATCCACTTGGTTTGGAGCGAACCATGCACAAACTATGTAACAAATATGTGTGTAGAATAATATTAATTAAAAATATGATTATATAAGGGTATAAAAATAGTTTCCTCTAAAATTTGTGTGAAAATTAAACACATATGGAAAATCTCAAAACATCCCATGTTTCAGAATAATACTTCTCAAGAATGTAAAATAACAATTAATAACAAAAGACAATGAAAAATATAATAAGTGACATGAACGGTGTCATTGTTTTCCCCATGATTCCACTTTCTACCGACAAAAAACCTCAACTATAAGTAGAAGTCAAAATAGAATGAATTATAAAACAAACTTTCAAGGGAAAAAAAGAAAAACACATAAACAAATTGGCGATTCCTCAATCCATATCACCCATACTAAAGAATAATTTACTAATAACTAATATAGGAGAATCTATAATGATATAGGGTTGGACCATAAGTATCCAAACCATTTAGAATTAATCTAATCTACTACAACAATCAATGAACAATTTTCCTCAAAATAATACGGAATTACCAAACAACCACTTTATCAGTATCACTAAATGGGAATCATATGGAAAAACCATCTATAACCAACCATGAAAATGGGTTCGAAACTACTAATAAAGAATTAATCCAAGAAACATCCCAAAGGATTAAAAACTCATATCAACAATCCATGAAATCATAAACAAGGTGCAGTATAATGAGGGGAATGACTCATCAAGAAATGACGTGGCTCTAATTTTAGGGAAAAAGAAGACATTTGTGGGTTATTAGATCAAAATCAATATAATTATATCCCATGGTGATTCTAAAACAAAACACATATCGATGAATTCTAATCACAACTGAATACATAGCTACACACCCAAACACCCATGAATGCACCATAGGTTTTCCCAATTTCCAAACCAAAAAACTAAATCCCAACCCATGGTCTATAACATTAATAGGAAACACACTAGGAAATGAGACATGACAATCACCCCAAATAACCACCTACCATATAGATAAACCAATGTAGTTCCCAATAATCCATCGATTAAGGTTTCCTCAATCCACAACTTCTCCATGATCAACAATATCTAACCCAAAAAAATATTTTCTTCTAAAATACATACAACCATGAACCTAAGGATTTATTAAACAAGGACCACTCAACAATATAATCTAAAAAATATCGAAGAATGATCGATCAAACATCCCAAAATATATCAATACCCATTGATAACTAACTTAAAAATGAGGGAATTGAAAAATACTTGAGGAAAACATCCTATGATGGCCACTCGATAGAATCACAAGAATCTCCAAGAAAACCAATCCATATTGATCCAATTATAAAACCAGGCTCCGAATCCAAAACCACTAGAACCAAATGATCTCTAAAAAAGACCGTAGTTAAACACCACCTTAGATAAATCCTTTGTTGTACATTCTAAGAAGTAAAAGAAATTGTAATCTATATAGATCTTGAGAAGTGTTAAAAATGGAAAGAGGGATGACCCCCAAGAAAAAAAATCTACTATTACACTAAACTATTGATGAAGACACACATCAATGACAAAAAACATAATCCCTTGTATGGTGATGTTCCTAAAATGATTCTAGACTACCCCAAAGTCCCAAAGAAAACAAAAAAACAGAAATTTCATTAAAATAAGAAAATTATTTCAAACAAACATCTTAGAAAAACATGGGGTTCCTCAGGAGGAGTCCCAAAACTGATTTTTTTTTCAGAACATAGGACCATTAAAACCCATCATCCTTCATTCAAAAACTAAATAGATGTTATTACATGTTATAAATCCCTAATTAAAACGTTAATTGGTTCTTAAAAAAAACTTTCCTCTAAATCCTATTTCAAATCATACAATCCAATTAGTTTCAAAAAAGTGAAAAATAGCTCTCTAGGTTTCATGAAAAAAAATAAATTGTAATTTGAAACAATTCAAAGAAATTTACCATTTTTAACCACAAATTAAGGGAAAATATCAAAAAAATACAAAATCTTGTTTTGAAAACCATTGGGTTATCTTAAAATGACATCCATCCATTGAAATCCAAACACCACATCAACTAAAACTATCCAGAACATCTTTAACTGGTTTAAACCCAAAACATTTTCTTTATTTAAAAATGAAATCAACAACATCAATAATTTCATGAAACCAAAAAAACCATTTTAAAACAAAAAAAAATGTTCTCATTAAAACTAAAACCAATTTCTAATGAAATACCCTTTATATATACATAAAATAAATGTCACATCACAAAAAATTTCATAAACAAAGGAATAACACAATCCTTAACCAAAAATACAATCCATCATTGCATATATATATCAAGACTCAGATTGAATCTTTTCACATTTTAATTACACACAAGGAAATCTAGGATTCCTGGTTTTAAATAAAAAAAATAAACCACAATGAAGAACCATACTCAAATTGGACATATGGTTGTTGGACCAAAGCGTTTAGAGTAATGGTTCTTAGATATTTTCTCAAATCAAGTGTTTTATAGTTTAATGGTTTGTATAGAATTATGAATCAACCTCATCCTTTGAAATCTTTTTATCACTATCCCAAAACATCACATACAAACCCCATGTAAACTCAATATATACCAATGCAGGTAAAACACTAATGCTATAAACATCAAACCATAATCAAATAACACAACTTAGTGGAAATAAATAATAAAAAATATCCCAATTTTCCCATAAAATGGTTGATGGATATATTTAAAACATGAAATAGTTCTTATATCATGTCTAAAATCATGTGTATGGCTATCACATCAATTTTATGGTCCCTTGAACGGTACTCATGGATTGGAATCCTTCTTTAGAACTATCCAAAAATATCTCATATGACCCCCAAGGAAAATTAAGTTATACTAATGAAGGTAAAAAACAACTTCTATAAGAATTAAACCATAATAAATCATTTTAATTATGTAGAAAGTGGTAATTAAAGTTGAAATTCTGAATACCAATGGAAACATGAGGATCAGGTTTGAAAAGAGATCTGGATAGCCTCCCTATACCTACCTCTCATGTCTCTAAAACCTTTACTTAAAACAACCAATGAACCAATGAACATGGGAGTTTTTCCAAAACCAATTTCTAAAAGAGAACCTTTATTTGTAACTATTTTTCAATGAACCATCCGATAGTTTCATCTGATTCGACACCTCACCCAATCCACCATAAGGCTCAAAGGGCATTTTCGATACCCATGGTCTAGCAACTAGTTCCTAGGAATCATATAACATATATTTGGAATTATTTATCCCTCATATAACTACATAAAAAGGGTATATTAAATATATAAACTAACTATATAATAGATATGGATAATTGATCATCCAAAAAAAATATACAATTGATTTGAAATTAAAAAACCATGAGGGATGATATAAATAATGATGATATATAATATACAGTAGGCTAAAGTGGTTGTTACAAAACCCTATGTTAAAGGAAATACCCAAACTATCTCCAATGAGCCATCACATGATCCACAAACACCATCCAACCCAACATATCCCTAAAAATATCAATAAAATGATCAAACTGAAACACACATGGACCCAAAAAATAGGTGTCAGATAAATACCTTAGTAGGTCACCATCAATAGAATCTAAGAGGTCTCTTTCATATTAATAAATAGAAATTCTATTTTGAAATAAAATAGAATATAAAAATTTTCATTAAGTATTTACAGAGTGAAACAAAAACATATAAAAAGTGAATTAAAACTCTATTTTGGTATTTTCATTAAATATTAAACATTACTTGAGAAGAAAATATCTATTCCAAATCCCCATGAAAAATACTATTTTAATTTTTGAATTTAAAACTGTATCATGAACAACCCTTTCATAAATACACATTTCCAAACTCAAAATACGTTTCCAAATTTCAACCAGTTTTCTCCAAAATATTTTTGAAAACAAATTCCAAATAAAACTAACACAATGGAAAAAAACTACATTTTTAAAACCCTCGTACACCAGAATTATAAAAATAACATTCCCATTTTTCAAACAAAACAATAAAAAAATATCTTCAAAAAAATCTCTTCACATTTGATGAACATGAAGTTGAAACACATTTTAAATTTTATGGAATGAACTTTAGAACAACACATTAACTTCCCACTTTCAAAAACCTTTACAAATCTCTTTTATAGGGAATTGAAAATAATTCCACATGATAATTAAATTATAAATAATACAAACAAAATCATTAAGTCAAATTTAAATATAAAATAATTAAACAACAAAAATATTTGTACCAAACAATAATATTAGAAATAAGGTATATAATTTGACAAAGGATAAATACGCTAAGGTTGTCTTAATTAATATTTTTTGTGTCACATGTTATAACCAATAGGATCAAAAAAATTGGTGCAGAAGAAACTTATAATAATCCTAGGATCACATGGCACTATTAATTTATACAAAATTTGGAATATCTTTTGGTCCCTCGAGCCTCTATTTGTCTCCACTTGACCTCTCTTGTTCCCCACCTCCCATGTTATCTCTCAAAATTTAGGGGAACATCCCATGCATGATCTCCCTTAGTCACAAGAAAATGTCTCCTAACTTATATCAACCTAGTTCAGGGAATTAACCACCTAATAAACCTACCCCATTTTGGAGTCCTACCATGACAATTCAACGGTGTTGAGCACAAATACATTAATACATGAATCAAATATAATGCTCTTGAAATAACTCATTCCTCAACCCTAAAACCCTCAGAAAGTTATAACCCCATTTAAATCATAACTGAAAAATCATATTCGGATGGTTAAATAATAAACAACCCCCTCACAATATTAGAAATATCAATAGGAATACATGAATCAATATTTAAAAAAGTGGATCTCACTCCTTTTTATAAAAACCAATTTTTTATAACGTTCCAAAATGGGATTTTTTAAAAACATGATTTGAATGAAAAACCAACACCAAATTTTCAAATTTCATCTCAATATAATTTTGATACCAAATTTTAATAAAGAATTTTCAAACTAAAATGGGGAATCACTAATTCCCAAAAATGGAATTTTAAATAAACCATGGTTTAAAGGGATTTCAATCACTATACAACTGGGTTAACAAACAACCTTCAAAATTAATCAAAAATTTAAATTATTTCAAAAGCATCAAAAACCTCAAAGACTCTATTTTAAATTGAATTGTGTAAAGAATTTATTAAAAAATGTATATAAAATTCTTAATAAAACCTTTAAAACCAAATATAAACATTAAAATCCATTATGAATTTTTACAGAAATAGGGCATGGAATCTCATTCCATTCCTAGGATAAATATCATTTAATAACATCATATTCCCATAAAAACCCTCAAAAGTTATAAATTAAAAATATAATCACATAAAAACCCCAATAATTGAAAGTACAAGTAATATATAGTTAATGAAAAGAAACACCTGCATTAATTAAACACAAAACAATAAGGAATTCATCATCTAGGGTGGAGAATTCTCAGCAATTCCACAATAGGTCCTTCTTAATCCCTAAAAGTAAAACTATCTCAAGATTAAATCCATCCTACAGTAATTTCATTCCCCTAAGATCTTATATTTTTTATAAGAAACGATAATCAAGAAGAAATGGGAGATAAATTGTATTAATAGGTTTATAAAGACATATCAATTAAAAATAAGGGGAAATCCATCGAAATAATGGAATAGAGGGAGAATACCCACATAGAGGCACACCTGGTCTATTCGAACACGGGGGAGGAGGAAAGAAGGATTTGGGAATTAAAATTGATCATGGTAAAAGTGGAATTAATATTTAGTGAATATGAGTAGTCCACATGCTTTGGCCACATGGTTTTCCAAATTGTGCACTAATGATGCATAAACCACTGTCCAAACAAAAATAACATTCAAAATTGACCTATAAATCAACATGGTTAGACAAACCGAGAACCAATCATTGAAAATGGAACTCTAAAATTTACTATGTAATTCACACAGTTGACATATGATTTACCTAATAACGAAGAAGATGAGTACATGAACCCTTACACACCATAAGTCCCACATAGTTTCCCTATGATCCACAAGGTTTGGACTGACCTGTGAACTACCCATGTGGACATGCCACTTGTTGAACTAAAAGAACTGAAATTATAGTTATATAAGGGTAAACACACAATCAACTATAAATTGTTCATGAAATCAATTAAAATATGAAAAAATAACAAATTTCTAATGTTTCATGAAGACAATTTTCAATAAATTAGAATGACCCTTAATAAAATAAAACCACATTATGTAAATACTACAAGGACACGAAAGGTTTTACAAGATCAAATTTCAATGTAACATACCATTTCATGATTGGGATATATCCATTAATTTTTAATGGTGAAATTTTAAAATATTCTCATTCACCTTGGTTGTATAGATGTGAAAATAAAATCAATGAACTAACTTTTTTAACTTTGTTATGTTCGTTGTCAAAGAAGAATGATTAGAATATTTATTATATCTAATCACATTAATCAGTGACAAAGGTTTATTATTATAGAATCCTAAAATATTTGTATTCACTAATTCACCACATATTATTGAATAATTAGTTTGGTATCTCACTTAAATTAGTGGTAGTGTTTTCATACTCTTCCATCACCAACTAAAGTCAATGGTCCTGGTGGTCATTAATCTTGTTACATCAATGAGATATACAATTAAAGAGACTAAAAATGTTATAAAATAGTCCATCAATAATAATAATAAATACTTATTCTTTATATGGATATCCAATATAATGGATATATTCTTCTGATTTACCATACCACCATAAGTGAAACATTTGTTAGTATCACTTTAGTAAATTCCCACACTAATACGGATGGGAGGATGAATAATTATAGAATGAACTATATTCCCATTTTACTTTTATCCATTAATCATATATTCACTTATTTTTGGAATGAATGTCTATTTATTATTCTATTATTTAGTTGTGAAATAGATATAGAAATGAAAATAAGCATAAAATAACACCAGGGTTTGTTAATGAGGTTCTCCTTTATAAGGACGAAAACATTCCTTGTACATCATTATTATTATGCCTACTGAAAAAAGGAAATCATATTATCAATGAAATAATGATAAAGGGTATGACCTTGAACAAATTGTTTTGGAACTGATTGGGTACAAAGAAAGTGAGGGGTTATTGTCCCTTGGTATAGGAGAACGGGATTTTAATTCCTTAAAAGAAGACCAACAATATTGGACAGAGTCCCTCATGGATTGTAAAGATAAATCATATTTATAACTTTTAAAAATAATAAGGGATAATTAAATAATCCTCATAATTCTACAATATATGATTGTAGGTTGGCTATCTCATATTTTTAGTGTTGAATTTTCATACTAGAAGCATATCCAACTCAATCCTCATTAGTTACATATAGTGAGAAGGATATAGGATGGATATTTTAGAACTTCATCATGTGTATGTTAAATTGATATATCATACACAAAATATATTATTATTATTTATTTATTTTCGTTTGTAGTTCAAGATATTTATACTTTTCAAGGAATTCTTGTTGCCTCTTTCTCCTTCTTTGATAGTTCTAGGTCACCAATAGATTCTGTATTGGTTTTCACACTTTTCATGTGTTTATTTTCAATTGTATTATATTTTATGGTTATAGTCGTGTACTCTCCCTGTACTTCTCTCGTTATTACCATATTTTATATTCACTATATCTTGTGACTATGTACCTTTTAATTTCTATGATCTTTAGTAATCAAGTTCCTAAAATATCAGATTTTGGTCTCATTATTTTGGTCCAATTTTCTGGTTATTTTTTTCATGAATATTTTTGACTATTATTTATATTATAGTTAAGTAAATATACAAGAATAATGGAAGTATTTGATTCAATAAAAATAAAAATATTTTATTCAATGATTAATTAATGTCTTTTTAAATATTGGTAGAAATAATTATATTGTTTCTTTTTTTATGAATATTGAATTATTATATTTTTATTCTTCATTTAAATATTTTATTAAATCCAAAACCTTGAAGTCTCTCGATATTTCCACATAGGGATGACTCTATGTGGTAGTGATGCGAAAACTTATTCGGCAGTGTTAACACTCTCAAAATTATCTTCTTATCCATTATCTAGATATAAAATCATTTCAATTTAGATCCTGGTCTATGTATAATCGTGAAGTTTTATCCATGAAGTTAATTTCCCATTAATCATATAATTTACATCTCTCATTATCATAATATCAAATCATGGAAATCAATTTTTTTCATCCACCAGAACATCCAATTTTTCTATGTGTAAAATACTTATTCTATAAACATATAAAGGATTACATTCAAGAATTATTATGATGAAGACTTACATTTTCAAAAGAAAATTTTGTTTTATGAAAACTCAAAGGGTTACATTTTTGGAAAAAGTGTTACGATGAGCATAACGAACATACGATTCAATAGATTATGGTTTTCCACTGGACTCATATGATAATAAAAGAATTATTCTCTTAATTCAATGCATGTGATATGTGATTTTTTTTGAATTATGCATATACTACACCTTTCAAATGAACATGGAAATCCAATCAACTATGCTGAAAAAACCATGCCCTCCAATCCTCCAAATAGAGATAATGGATTGACTACACATTGATTGGATCTACTATAAGGATCAAAAACATGAAAAAGTTTAAATCCGCCATATATAACAACCCAATTAACCATGACGTCTAGATTAAAAACATGAAAAAACTTATGATATACCACATTTAATGATATTAATAACTTGTTTTTTCAATTTTATAATAAATTATTTGGGAAAATTCAAAGACCAGGTGCTAAAACAGTCTGAGATTTTGAGGCCCATTGTTCCTAGAATAACTCATTGAATATTATTGTGTTTTTAGTAGTACACTCCTGTGAATTTCTTAAAAATGTGAAATATATTTTTAATTGGATCCCAGACCAGAAATCATAGGGAAACATTGATCTGAGAATAGAGGCTTTACCCTAGCCACAACCTAACTTTGGTTAGTGTAGGACATCTGAAAAAAAATTTACCATGTAAATAACTATAAATAAAATAATTAGATAAAATTATTATTATTTTAAATCCTAAAAACACAAGAATAATGAATTAGATTAGAAATCCAATGGAAATATTTAGTTCTTAATGTAGTGTATTCCCTATGAAATGCCTAACACCGACTGACGTGGGTCGGTTGTGAGAAAACATTTTTGACATTATAATGAAAAAAATAAAATTTTGAGTTTATTTTATTTTAATGTTATGTTGATGTAGAAATGATGTTTCTTTTAAATTAATATATAGGAAGATAATAACCCTGGAAGTTATCTTGAGGATTTATAGAGAATCTTTAGAGAATTCACTCTAAAGTGATGACAGACACTCAGATTAAGGATTAATCTTGACAGATCACCAACGATAATCAATCATAGATAATGAACAGTCTATATATATGATAGAGAATTTAATTTCTATTTTATTTTCCCCATTATTATTTACATGATAAATTCATGTAAATCCACAAATAGATTGATCCACGATTTGATCATGATTGTGGGATGGGTTATTATTGTAGAATTATTGGGAGATTAGTTTATCCTATAAATTTAATCTTCTAATAAGAATGAATCGAGTTTAACAAAAAAAAGTACAAGGTTCATTACTCGGGAATTATTTAAATTTACCTCCGATGTTCTTGGAAATATTCATCGTTCAATCCTTGTGATCACGGCTCGGCTTTCTAGGAGGCTTCGAACGCGATCGGACCCCCGGATTAGAGGAAAGATGAAACAGAGTCCATATCAATTTGGTTGGAGACCCAATGATCACATAGATGTTTTTTAAGATATTGGATCACTAGAGTAAGAATAGAGGAACACCGAAGGAAGGACATCAGTAGCTGGCGCAGGCGACACATAGCGGTGCAGCGTGTTTGGCATTGCATGGGATACGAAAGAGCAATGCAGGATGTGGGGACAACACAATATGGGACATGGTGGATAAGGAATGTATACAGGAGTTGGATGTGGCCACTAGATATGTGGAAAAGTGGGGTGGCCACATTGACCGATGCCGAGTGCTGCGGGCGAACGCCTGGTCGGCCGAGCTGACGAGGTGGGCACGGTCGACCCAGTGGGTCGGGTCAAAACCCACGGGTTGGGGTGGACCCGGGTTAGACAGAGGTGGTCGAAACATGATCCATGATCAATCGAGCTATCATGTGTCCCCAATTTCAGGGGCATGGTCAATTTCCACAGTTGGTCAACGACCTAGTGAACCCCCTTCAATTTTTTTTAAACGACCATAACTTTCAAATGAGATATATGTTTCATTGGCCATATTTGGTATTGTGACCCTTAGAATGAGGAGGTATTTCAAGATATCATAATTTTGTTTTTGTTTGAGTGTTAATATTACCTAATGGATTGATGAGAGAGTTCTCATGGAAGGGGCCAACATTGAACATATATTTCTGTGGTTGGATGTGACTTAGAGATTGTGTGTCTTATGGAAACTGTGTGTCTTATAGAGACTATGTGTCTTATGGAGACTGTGTGTATTATGAAAACTATGTGTCTTGTTAAAACTATCTGTACTATTTTATTGAATCTATCTGGATGTTCTTGATATATTTTTTGGGGGACCTATATCTATGTGGAGATGAATATGCATATCCATTGTGGTATTCTTTTAAGGTATTCCTTTGTGGTATTCCTTGGTGGTATTTCCATTATAGAAATCCTACATTATATATCCTTTGTGGTACTCTTTTTTATAATTCCTTGGTGGTATCACTTCACAGTATCTTCTTTGTGTTATTATTTCTTTTTTATATGCATTTTGGTATTCCTTTTTGGTATTTCCTTTGTGGTATTTACTTTTTGTTAATCCTTTTTCGTTTCGATGATTCCTAATGAGTATTGTTTTACTCACGCCTCTATATGATTTCCCTCACATTTCATGTCTAATGCTTATGATCAACTCTTTGATAAAGTTCCTTGTTGAATAAGACCAAAAAATGACTTTTGAAACCAGACTAGATGAGGGTTTTTCTGACATTTTTTCTGACGACAGTCCTAGTACCTCTTACATTACATTTTTTTACCTATGGATGCATACTAATTTCATTTATTGGACTTATTTTGACCTCATTTAATTTCTAGTAATTTCATTATTGTAAACTATTTGTGGGATATAATGGTTTTCATGAATTGTTTACTTAGTGCCTTTATATTTCAGCATTTGCGACTTGAAGATGTGTGTGTGCGTACATGTACTTAGGAAAATGCATCCCAAATGTGGGATATTCCTCCTCAGTTCTAGTCCATATCCCCTAGACTATTATAGTCTAGGTTAGTTAGTCAATGCATGATCCCTTATGGGATAGTCGGGAAAGTGTGGTATAAATGGAGTTTAGTTCTACATTAGGGTCTAGTGTCTGTGAGTTTGGTTTTGGGAAAGAGTGTTAAGTGTTTCAAGTTTAGATTTTAGGCCATAGAATTTAGTATTAGTATGAAGAATGATGTATCCATACACCAGGACTATGGGAATCTGGTTTTTCACTCAGTATATGAAAACATTGGTAGCATGAATAAAAATTTAACATTCATCACATCAGAATGGATTGTGTATTCCATGTCCTAATTCAGTCATCTCTCTAGATATAATCTATTGATTGTTGTACATATTGTTATATTACAAGATATGTCGACGCAGATATTTATCTAGGACTCTATTGTCTGATCAAAAGAAATATCTACCTACTAATGAGGCATCAATATGGGGGAATGTATTAGAGAAGTCACTTCTTAGTGGTTTCCCAGTGATACCACAACCCGTCGAGCATCATTTACAACCACCACTACCTATTGATAATGAATTTCTACTAAGTATTTTTCATGAGGTAAAAAAGATAAAAAATGCCAAGTTTCAAGGTAATCCTGGACCCAAGGCTTCTTAGGATTGTATAGAGGTATTTACCCATTTATTCTGCCTCGTGAGGACACCTTCTTTCCAGATATAAGTCCTTAAACTGAGTATTTTTAAAGGCTCTGTGAGGTGATGGTGGAGATTTGTGACCTAGAAACCTGATGATATGACTCTTACATGGGAAGACAATAAGAATATCTTCATAGAAGAGTTTTTTCAAACAAAATTGTGTTCATTCCACATACAAGAGCATCTGCATCAATAGTTGGAAAGTTAGACTATGGCAGAGTATTCAGCAAGATTTACCGATCATCCGTGATACTCTATTGATAATGTAAGAGACTCATTAATTATGGATCGAGCCTTCAAGAAGGGATTAAATTGGGAGATTAGAAAATAAATGAAATCCCTTAGCATTCCAACTTATACCGGGGTACTGGACCGAAACATTCTAGTGGAGAGATCTCAAGTAGAGAAGGCACCTATATCGGGAGCTACCAGTTGGCACCAGGTAGCTGATACCTTGGTATTATGTATCCAATGAAGGTCATAGGTACCCAATTGGGCCAGGAACATCAAAAGACATTCATAGTATAGAGTATCAGTAGTGCAAGGCACCTTGGGCAGCTCAAGTTAGCTTAGGGATAGGTTGTGTTACTTGTGTGATGGTCAGGGACATTTGGAAAGAGATTTCCTGAACCATCCTACAACAGACTAGGAGACAATCGAGGGGACACCGAGGCAGAGTTTTAAGAATTAGTAGAGTGGTGTTTATGGTGGAATACATGGTATGAGATTCGGTAGGGATACCTGAGATGTTCTGAGGCTTGATCTATTACCACCACCATCCCAGGTGACCCACCAGAGGCTCAGGGAGCTGGTGAATAGGGATGAGGATAGCTATAGTCAATGGAGTAATATGATCATGAGTATCTAGGGATGATTAGAGGTACAATATATATCTTTCACCCCATAGATGAAATTTTGATAGAAACAAGTTCCATTCATTCTTTTCTACTCATGAACCATGTTCAATACTTAGAGATTCTTATTGAACCATTGACTCGACCCTTATACTGAGAGATGCTGATGGGAGTAGATTCGATGATCACACACTAGTTCCTAAAGTGTGAACTTACTCATGGTGGTGAGAGTTTTGGGTGGGATATATGATAAGTGGTTTCGAGGCCTTTTGAATTCATTCTAAGTATGGACAGATTATCGATAGTTCATGCTTAGATTGACTATTTTAGGTGTATAGTATGGTGTGTCCAAAGTGATGGGACCAATTTTTCATATGTTGGTGAAATGTAAATGCATGAATTAAAGGATGGAATCACACATCAGAGGGTGAAGCTGATCACTCATCAGTTTTCTAGCCCAACCATTGGTGTTGTGGATGACTTGAGTCCACAGTTTCCTATAGTGGTGGTTGAGTATGAGGAAATAATATCTGAGGGTGTTCTTGGATTACCTCCCCATAGGGAGTCATATGTCATCATTTTATCTATACCCTAGTATGGTACTAATATATAAGCCTTCATATCAAATGGATCTTATAATGCTTCCTGAGATGAGAGACTAGTTAGAGGACTTTCAGAGAAAGGGCTTTGAGAGACCCAGTGTTTCAACCTAGGTAGCCCTAGTTTTGTTTTCCAAGATGGTAGTCATGATCTTGAGGTTATATGTGGACTTCCAACACATGAAATGGGTGACTATGAAGAATACGTATCCACTATCAATGATTGAAGACCTCTTATATTAGTCGAAAGGGAGATGATTGTTCGTGAATATTGATCTCATATCTGGCTATCACCAGCTACGAGTATAGAATAAGGATATAAAGAAGACAACCATCAGATGTTATTACAGTAACTATGAGTACTTGGTGATGTTTTTTGGTGTGATGAACTCCCCAACACTATTCATGGGACTCATGAACTGGATATTTTATCCTTACATAGATTTGTTTGTAGTGGTCTTCGTTAATGACATCCTAGTGTACTCGGAGTCCGAAGAGGAGAACATAAGGCACTTGAGGATATTCCCGGTCACAATACAAGAGCATCATATTTATAGTATGCTCTCAAATTTTCATTTTTGGATATGGGAGGTCCATTTTATGGGATAAATCATTTCAGAGGCTAGTGTTGGAGTGGATTCTATGAGGATTAAGGTTGTTCTTCCTTTTAATCCACCCAAGAGTGTTACCAAGGTACAATGTTTCCTTATTTTGGCTGGGTACTATCGAAGGATTACACCCTATATATCTAGATTGGTATAATCCATGACAACTTTGACATTTAAGAGATATCAATTCATGTGGATGGAGAAGTTCTAGGAGAGTTTTTAGCAGTTGAGGTAGTTTTTGATGGGTGCTCCCATATTGATATCTTCAAAGGAGGGTACCGAGTACGTAGTGTTATGTGATGCCTCAGGAACTAGGCTTGGTTGTGTCCGGTTATAAGGGAAACTGGTGATTAACTATGGTTTATTCCAATTGAAGCATCATAATTAGAACTTTGCGACCCATGATCTTGAGTTAGCAGTGGTAGTCTTCACTTTGAAGATGTGGTGACACTACCTGATCAGCGTGCTATTTATTGTCTACTATAACAACAAGAGTCTCAATTATATATTCTCTTAGAAGGATCTAAACATGATACAAAATTTATATCTAGAGTTCCTCCTAGACTATGATTTTGAGAATGTATATACTCTTGGGAAGGAAAATTTTGTGGAAGATGCTCTCAGTAGGAGATCCAGTTTGTAGTTTCTCAACAATGAATCAGAGTAGTTAGTCTCATGTCAGATATCCTTTATGGATGGGGATGGAGCATAATACATACAGTCAATATATGTTACCTATCTAATATTATAGTGAGTTAGGGATTTATATCTTGGGGATATAGAACATGAGACTTTACATGCTCAGATGTCCACAGGGCATACCCCTTATGGATATTCGAATGGTGGGGAGCACAATGTTCTTTTTCATGGGCGCACAATAGTACCAGTGGCATTACATGATGAGGTTTTAAGGGAGTTCCATAGATACCCCTTTGAGGTACATCTAGGTGTGGTGAAGATGTAATAGGACATCGAGTATCAGTTTTTGTGACTAGAGATAAAGAATTTATTTATAGTGTTTATTTCTTGATGCCTCACATGTTTGTAGATAAAGGCCGAGCACCAGGTTATATTAGGTTTGAATCAAACTCTTGAGATTTTATAATGGATGTGGGATGAGATATATCTAGTCTTCATGATAGGCTTACCACATACGTCTAGTGGACATGATACCATCTAGGTGCTCATTTCCCGACTCACCATGTTATCCCACTTCCTATATATCATAGAGTAGAGTTTAGTAGATACCTTGAGACGCATCTAAATGAAGAAGATAGTTTGTCTCCATAATGTCAAATCGAATATAGTCTTATATCATGATGCTTGATTTGAATCCTAGTTTTGGAAGAGATTTAACGAGATGTTTGGGGCTCAGTTATGCTTGACCACAACGTTTTACCAATAGACAGATGGACAGACAAAGCACAACACATAGGTTCTGGAGGAAATTATTCTAGATTGCATGTACTATTTTGGTTGCAGTTTGGAGGATCACCTTCCCCTTATAGATTTTGCGTACAACAAAAGCCACCATTCCACCATTAGTATGGAACCATTTGAGGCCTTTTATGGGTGACCTTGAATGTCACCACTTTACTAGACAAACCAAAGAGAGTCAACACTCAACGACCTAAAGATGGTTTAGGTGACTAAAAATAAGATGCAGAGCATCCATGAGTAGATGAAAACTATATAGATCTATCAGAAGTACTATGATGACAGACGAAAGTGTCCTTTGGATTTCATAAAAGGGGACCACATGTTCCATCTGGTATTGAATCAACATTGATTACATAGATTTGGCTGAGGCAACAACATATCTCTAAGGTTCATCAGAACATTCATAATACTACATAGAGTTGGATATGTGGTGTACCTCTTGGATCTAGCTCCGAAGTTAGACATGGTGCATGACGTCTTCGAAGTGTCACAACTGAGGAGGTACGTGCATGAACTATCACACATCCTTGACTAGGGTGAGATGGACATGGAAAATGGGAAACGTTTGCTGAGTGATTTTTGGATATCAAGAACCATATATAGAGGATCCTTCATAGGTATTTGAATCATTAGGTGCATGTCTGGTGGATGAATGGGAATTTACAGGAGAGAACATGGGAGCAAGCAGCTCAAATTCTTGCTCATTATCCCCATTTTTGGTGTAGCCTTGGTTTAGATTTTTAGGTATGTAAAGACCTAAGGTGGAGAGAATGTAATGACTCATATTTTCCATATTTTATTTTTAGAAATTATATGGAAAAATTATGAGACTAGATGCTAAGATGATGTGTGATTCAGAGGCACAGTGTTCCCAAAAGAGTTCATTAAAAAATGTTTTGTTTTTAATAGCCCAATAAAAAATCTTTCCTGAAAAAGCGTAATATCATTTAAATATATTCCCATCTCAAGAAATTTCGGGGAATCGTTGATCTCAAAATTAAGGCTCTACTATAGGCGTGACCTAACATTGATCAGTGTAGTTCATCTGACAAAAATTTTACCAAGTACATAATTGTAAATAAAATTAATATATAAAATTATTTAAGTTTAAAATTATTTAAACTCATGAACAATGAATCATATTGAAAAGCTAATCCCACTATTGATTTTTTAATATGGTGTTTTTAGTAGGTGAGGCCCAACATTTGTCGGTGTGGGTCGGCTATGAAAAATTGTTTTTGGACATTTTATTAAATAAAATAAACTATGAGTTTATTTTATTTTAATGATACGTCGATGAAACAACACTATTTGTTTTAAATGAAGATCTTTTTAGGGACCCATGGTTAGTCTCATAACCCTGTACATTCCTGGAGGCAGTTAGGAGAATCCTTAGAGAATTCTATTGGTTGTGACAAAAAAACTAGGATGAAATATTGTTCTTGACAGATCACCAACGTTAATCAATCATCAATAGAGAACGATGCATATTATAGGTATGAAATTTTATTTTTGATTTCTTTTCCCCATGATTTATTTTCATAATGAATGTGAGTCAATCCACAAACCGATTGATCCAAATTTTGATCACTGTTGAGGGATAGGTTATTGTTACAAGAATATCAAGAGAATAGTTTATCCACTTTGTTTATCCTTATAAAAATAATTAATCTAGGTTGACATGAACAAAGGCTATGGTTCATTATTTTGGTGTTCTTGTGCGTTATCTCCCCCATTCATTGGAACCTCGTGATCGTGACTCGGCTTTCTGGGAGGATCCGAACATGATCAAACACATAGACTAGATGCAAGACGATGCAGAGGCTAGATTAGTGCCTTTTAGGACCTAAGGATCACAAAGGTGTATTTTTTCAATGATTAGAGCACTGTAGGAAGAACAATGGAATACAGAAGCCACATATGTGATGGGATATCATGGAAGCGTTTGACGGTCGTGTGACACAGCGGGGTGGCCGTGTGGAAAAGTAAAGATCTCTATGGTGTACCACGTGAGTGGACCAACCTGAGATGGTGAGATAGGTTGGGACCAGCTTGAGCGGGCCAAGCCTAGTTGGTTGAGTTAACCTGATGGGTCGGGGTACACCACGTGGGTTGAGGCTGACCTGGGTTGGACTCAGGAGGACGAACACGACCATGATCAACTATGGTGGTTGACTGTGAGCCACAATCGACCGAGATATCGTGTGGCCGAAGCAGCTGGGGTGCGATCGACCACCACAATAAGTTGACTGAGTTCATGGTCAGTTCATGACCTAGTATACCCCCTTCTAAAATTTTCATAGGCCAACAATTTTCAAACCATACATCCATTTCATGATCCATATATTCCATTTGGACCCTTACGACATCGTGGTATTTTCCTGATATCCTAACATGGGTTTTGTGGGAGTGTGCATAAGACCTAATGGATTTATTAGTATGTTCTCTCGGAATGAGCATGCTTCAAGAAAACATTTATGTGGCTGGATGTGACCTGGATACTATGTGTATTATAGAGATTATGTGTCTTTTGTAGACAATGTGTCTAATTAAGATTGTGTGTCGTATGGAGACTTGGGTTCTTGTGTATAATATGTGTCTTTTTGAGACTGCGCATCTTATTTGATTGACTATATAAAGATGTTCATGATATATTTGTTGTGGCCATATATTTTTCTTGAGCTAAATATGTATATCCTTTGTGGTATTCCATTTTGGTATTCCTTCTTGGTATTCCTTCATGGGATTTCATTTGTTATATTCCTCTATGGTATATCCATTGTGGTAATGTTTTGTGGTATTCCTTAGTGGTATTCCTTCATGGTATTTCCCTGTTGGAATTGCTTCATGGTATATAATTTGGGGTATTTCTGTGTTGAATTTTCTTTTGTGATATATCATTTGTATTATTCCATTGTGGTTTCAGGGTGTCCTACTGAGTACTTTTTTAATCATCCATGCATGGGATTATCCAGCACATGTCATGTCCTCGGTAGAGGATTGATTCTTTGATGGAGTTCCAAGCAGACCAAGTGGTGCCTTGTGACACCAAATAGGCTGAGGTGTGTTCCATATGCTTTTCAGATGATAGTACTGGTACCAATTACATTACAAGTGGGACTTGTTTCTATAGACTATTTTATTTTTGTGAGCTTGTTTATGACCTATTTACTTTCTAGTACAGTAATCATTTTACTCTTGTAGTGGGATATAGTGGTTTGCATGAATTTTTTACTTAGTGCTTTTACATTTCAGCATTTGTGGCTTAGAGTTGTGTGCATGCATATATGCACTTTTGAAAATTACTCCCATTTTTGTGATATGATTTTGTAGTGCTAGTCACTAGCCCCTGAAATATTGTAGGAGAACATGGGGTAGTCACGATATGGGCCCCTCTGGGACAATCAGTGAAAATGATGATGAACTCTGAGTGGAGAGACCTTATGCACATTTTTCTTGTCATGGTAAGGAAATTATAAAAATAACTATTTCCAAAATAGTTAATTCTAAATCCATCATATAAGAATCATAAAACCAACAAAATACTCCCATAATCATTTCAAATCATCTTAGAACAATATCCAAATGATCATCACTACATGCACACAACATCTTCGACTTGGTGATCAGATGGATGAAACCTTCATGCCTTGGAAAATTGTTTCACATACATGGAAACACAATACATCTATAATAATTTATATACAACAATTAAACTTAATTAGTACAATTAATTTAACATGAATATAATTTTATTAATTGAAACAATTAATTTTAACTTCATCCAAGTATATTTTTTACAAGGATAGAACTCGTCATTTAACCCAATCTTCTTGAACAAGTTATTCATGTGAAATACCAAACTTTAGTAAACCTTACAAACAAAATTCAATGTTGAATTTTAATAATTTTATATATATATTATTTTACAACATCGTCCATATCATCTTTTTTCACAACCAATAATCACAAAAACACATCCAATCTTCATACCACACCTTTAATCCTTAACACAAAGTAATATGTTTCTTGGGAACATCATAAACCATATCAACCTGCTTGGATTCAACACTTTCCATACAAATTATCATCCTCCACCATATATTTAAATCAAGTTATCCACTAATTCCGTTAAACACATTGACAAAAATAAAATTCCAATACAAGATGAGTTCAAAATTACGCCTTTATTTTTGTCAATACATGTCGTAGAAAATTGTATATCAATTTTCAGTTTCATTATCTTTTCCCACATGTTGTTTTTTCTCTCTTTATTTTTCCATCATTTATTATATATTATAATCTCACCGTTATTGATATAAAATAAAAAACATACAATATAGAATAATATCAATTATTCTTTAAGTAATGTTCAATCAACCATTCCACTCTAAGTCTACCTAAGCAAAACATAGTCTAAAAAATTATAGGTTTTGGTTTAGACAACAAGTATATCTAAAATAAAAAAATATGACCCAAATAGTTACCTTTTCAGTTTTTATTCATCAAGGGATAATCCCACATATTTAAGCCGATAAACGATTTTTATATAAATTGTTATATGTATTCTCAAACATTTTCCACTTGAATTTCATTCACTTGCTCAATACATAAATTAAAAAATAAAAATAAAAATAGTACGTTATATATTTAAAAAACCATAGAATTTTCATATTTTCAGTTCATTTATTATAATAATTCTCCCCAATAATATTTGAATCATTTTTTGGAAAAAAGGATGAGATAATAAAAATCCATACCGTTTTAATGACTATTTTTCAATCACCATCGATAAATTCTATATTTATATGTGTTATCATATTTGGTATCTTCTCAAGATAAACATTCTCTCAAGGAATAATTTTTTATTCACATCATCAAGAATGATCTCATCATCAAATAATATTTATGATTATAGTTTTTCAGGTAACAACAAGATGAAATCATTCATTAAATATTAACCCGGGAAGATTTTCTTCATCAACCAATATTTGGGATATCATGTATTTTATATATACATGATGGGTACTTCTATTACTATATTGTATAGTTTTTCATAACATATTCACCTTTATCATTTTGGTATTTTCTTCTTATATTCTTTAGAATACTATTTGAAAAATCATATAAAGATGGATAATTTAATAGGTCTAGAATACTTATTCAATTTTACCTCTTATCATTAGTTCTCCATTTTTGAACCAACATCACATTATATCACATATCTTCATAGAAAATTAATAAAAAATAAATGAATTGGAAATAATGAATACAAATTTTTTAATCAATATGAGTTGTAATATTGACAATTTCTTCATAATTGGATTTCCCTTTTCAATTTCTATCTATGTAGGAATGGACTCTCCAAACCTGTATAAACATTTTCCAAATTTTATTTTTGTTAATGAATCTTGGGTTATTTTTTCCTTCTTTTTATAAGGTATTAATTCTAATATGATTCATCAAAGCACAAGCATCTGCTAGTGTTTTGATATTATTTTTCAAAATTTATTCTTGGGGTTGAGTAATTGTTACACAATCATTAATTTTTTTCCATCTTCATTGCACCTCCAAAACACCTCCCACAGAGATTCTAGGATATCCAATTTTAGAAACCTATAATTAAATTTGATTTATTATTCTATTGGAACCTTTTATTTACCTTTGAATCATCTCATCTCTTGGTATTCCATTTTTTTCATTCTAAAATTCAACTTTCCATATTAAAAAACATATTTTTGGGATACAAACAATCTATTTGACTTACATATGTTTTATTAGGTGTTTTCATAACCATTATAGAACATTTATTCTTTTCATGGACTGGTATTATCCTTTTTTTTCCTTATCTTATATTTATCATTTTTAATTTTCATTGACAAATTAAAATAATCTATGGTGAATCCCCTCCAATAAAAAATAATATTCTTATACTTTTTGGTCTGAAATGATTTTTTCTTATGGGGATTTATTTAGATATATTTTATCTTCAGTATAATACCCAAGGATAACTCACCGACCTTCTTCAATAATGTATTATTTTTTATAGATTATTTTAATGATTCATTCTTAAGATTATATTCTCTAAATTATTAAACTTCTATGGTCTTATATTCTCAATTTAATTTGTTTAATTATTGAATTATTTATACTTTCACTTATATTTATTGTGAATACATACATTGAAAAAACATCCATTAAAAACATCATATATATTATCATATATTTCAAATTCGTCTTTTGTATGAAAATTTTTTCTCATAGTCTGGAGATGGTTTATCTTATAAGACTTTATCTCACTCACTATAAGATGTAATATTCTTCTAGTGTTTAAAAAATTATTCCATAATTACATAACCCTATTCCCAAACATATAACAACACCAATAATACCCTATAATTCTAAATGATTTCTCTAATAGAAAATATGCCCAAAATTTATTGCATGTTGTCTTTTTTTCTAATATTCACTAAATGAGTTTCATTAGGGGTGAAATGTCCTTATATAAATTCTTATAACCACCTTCTATGTTTAGGTGGGTTTCACATCGTTTTTATTTAACAAATGTTTTATATAACGTTTTTTCAATCCTACCTTACACATGAAAATAGATTAAGCACAAATATTATTTTCTGAGGAGGATGACAACATTCATTTTGAGGTAGTTGTATATTAATCACTAAATGATATTAGGATATTTTTTACACTAAATAAGGGTATTTTAGAATAATATTCCTCTATATTATTTTTTGTGGAAGAATATTTTCTTCGATCTTCTTGTGAAGATCCATCTTATGTTGTTTCAATTTTTTTTCAATTTAATCGTAAGATCTATGAATTTAATATTAAGGATTCATTTCTCATGGTATAATGATATAAATTTGTCTTCAAATTATTTAAATATATTTTCACCATACCCCTAATGAATTATTTTCTATTCTTTTTGTAGATGGTTAAGTTATTTTATCTTATTTTCATTGAAATATATTTGTGAATTCTTGGTGGAGATTAATTCTTCTAAAGCAACATCATTTTCATTAATCCCGTTATTGTATTGTTATATATCATGAATTTTAGTTATTAATTAATTTTAACTAAAGGATTATTTATTATCAATCTCCATATTCATTATTTTATGTATCTTATTATTTAAAGATATTTAGTAACAACTGTACCCTTTGCTTCAAATAATTATATAAACTTTTATTCTTTTCTCCAAGAAAGGTTATATCCTCTTGGATAATATTGATAGATAAATAAATAAATGTGACTAATTTACTATTAATATAATGCCAATTATTTTACAAATAAGCACATGAATCATCATATTAATTATCATAAGAATATATAAATATTTGATATTTCCCTCTTGTTCTAGGATCATCTTTTTACATACTAAGTTTTTCATTGATCCTAATTGCTTCACGAGGAAAAAATAATTCTTCTAATTTAATTACGTGGGATGGATTGTCATCAATAATTTCTTATGGTGAAATATTATAAATATAAATATTAAATTTATATATAAATTGAGTTCCTTCAATTAGTAGTGAGTCATTATTCTCTTCTTCCTTAGATATGAACTTTATTAACTTCTTTCCTTGTCTTTTCTTCCTACCCTTTAGTGATTTAAATAAAATATCTTCCATGGTTTCATTGATAGAGAATTACCATGAAAATTCAAATAAGAACTTCATATATCCATTGAATGAAATAAATTAGTCAAATAAAACATCAATTAAGATAATAAAATATATTTTTGTATTCATATAATAGAAATTGTTATGATTTATTTGGGATATTACCACACTATGGGGTGAATTGATGTGGGAAGACATTTAATGAAATTTTAATTTTATCCTTTAATTACCTCTTCACTTATTAACTGATATGATCACTCCTTATTATTCTATTATTAATTTTGTAAAAATAAAATAAAAGGTCAATAAAAAATTGGGAACACTAGCTTTTTTAATAAGGTTTACCTCCCTAAGGACAACTATGCCCTGTTACATCGTATTTACTATACCACATGCACAAATTTCTTATTATTATTAATAAATGCATGAGAAATGGTATAACCATGAACTAGTTATCTTAGAATAGACCATGTATAAAGAAATTGACGTATTATTATGAATTTTTATTAGATAATGAGCTTACATATCCATGAATCAAGATCACCTATATTGGAAATATTCCCCCTAGCCTATATGCATAGATATTTTTCAACACTTATAACAACCAGAGGGTAAACCAAATACTTCCTTGGACTTCTATAATATATTAATATAGGATGGTTTTCATATCTTTTTATATTTGTGTATGATTATTAGAAGAACTTCCTAACTCACTCCACCTTAGACTACTACAAAAATAAGGTTGTATACTAGATCACATAGAACCTTAACCTGAATACGATAAATTAAACTTTGATGCACAAAATATAATCATATTCTTCTTATTCTTATTAGTATTCTTCTTTAGTTCATGTGATGAATTATTATCATATTATACCAGTTTCAGCTTTACCTCTATTCAATACTTCAATGTCTAAATTAAATGTTATATCTGGTTTTCACTTTATTTTATTTTTAATTTTAGCATATGAAATCATTATATTCAAGTAATATCTATATAAATATCACCTTATTACCATATTTTATATTCAATTTAGATTTAAAATATTTCCCATTGAACTTTCAACATCTAGAATATTCATGTTCTTGAAATATTAGACTTTAAACATACCATATTCAATCTTTTCTGGTTATTTATTTTCTATGAATATTGTGAATTTTTTTTATAGATTAGTTATTAAATTATATTTTAATTTTGGTAGGTTTTCACTTATCAAGAGTCACAATCATAAAATCAAAGCATTATTCAAGATCTTATTTAATGTATGGGTGAAATATTAGCATATTTTCATCGCACAATATTTGAATTATAATATTCCTATTATTTTTTTAAATATTCCATGAATATGTATCTTTAAATTGTCTACATTTTTCTTTGTGGGAAATAATTCATGTGGTAGTGATGTAGAACCTCGTTATTTTGTGTGGAAATCTCTTACAATCAACTACTTCTCCCTTGACAGGATCTAACTTCATCTCATTTTAGATGATGATCCACATGCGATCATGATGTTATATCCATGAACAATATCCCACTTGTGTTGTTTGATTTACATATCTATTCCTTAGAAAACTAAATCTATAAAATCCTATTTTTTCATCAAATATAAATTCACATTTTTATACTTTTAAAAGTGATATGCTAGGAACTTCCAAATTCTTTCATTTGAGACATCTTATGTGACACCAATTTTTTTTCGAACAACATTCTATTTAATAATTAGATGGGATTGATGAATTTAGAAGCCCAAAATCTTGAAATTGTGTGAATAATTATCATAAATTATAAAATTAATCATATTATAATATATTTAAATTAAATATATTTTTTAAAAATAATTTTCAATTCACTTTGGATGTACAATTGATCATAATGTATTATTATGAAGTATATTTTTATAATAACATTTTATGATGTATGTTTTTTTACAAAAAAATGTATTTTAATTATTAAAAATTTCAAAAAAATTAAACACCTTTAGAAAATTAATTATTTGGTTATAAATTAGTTAGAAATGAAAATAAAATCAGTTGAAGGTAAATAGAGTTGTTTTTATGAAAAAATATTTTTATTTGTGAAATGTGTTTTTACATAAAATTAATTAAATTTAATAATATTTATGAATTATTTTAATTAAACATATATATAATATTTTCAATAGTATATTTTAGAATTCATAGTTTTCTTATTATGGTAGTAATTAAATCAAATTAACTGTTACGCTTAAAAATGTATTTTTCATAGAACTATTTTCATTCCTTTTTTCATGCTTATTATAACATGAATTTATACTGCTTATATTAATTTAATTTGACAAAAATAATTTGGATATTTTTAATCCAGATGTATAAATTTGGAAAATATTTTAATTTTATTATTGTCCATTATGAATAGTAACTGAGGTAAAAATTCAATACTTCATTAAAGGTAAATTTTTTGTAAAAAGAGTATAAACTAAATTGAAAACTGTTAAAAAAACATAAAAACATGCCTAAATCCTATAGGTTTAGTGGATTTAAAAAAAATATTACATTATAATTTGACTTAATTTGGTTCCATATTCACTGTAATATAACTTAATTATATTTTGTTATTTTATGTATTTACAAGAGTGCCGCTCCTAAAAATTATAAAAGGGAGTCTTCACCCCATCACTGTTTCATGCATTTTGTGTCATCTAGATTAGAAAATACCTACCAAAACATCTTACTATCATTATTCCACATGTTATAGATAATTTATTTCTTCCCAAAAGACTAACCTTTGATGGCTTAATGTGTAATCCAAAAGAGGTTTCCTAAAGAAGAGATAATTGTATTTACCGATCTATTTTGAGTTTTTTATTATTTAATATCATAAAAATACTATATAAAATCATAAAATTAATACATTAATACATTTAATACAATTAAATTTTTATGTTAATGGTACACCTATTTTATACCTCACTTCCATCCCTTGAGAAATGATAACGTAATTTGTGTGTACATAAGGACTGCCACCTCCATGAAGCATTGTGATTTATTTTTCATTTCTACTATAAATATATGATAATATGAATGACATTAAATAATATAAATGATATTTATGTTATAAGGCCCCGACCTTAAACCTTACTTAATCTTGAGGTATTTCAAGAATACACCTTGAGGATCTTTTCAGGTTTAGAGTTTTAGAAAATTAGATCATAAAACATGCATTATATTCCACATTTAAAAAAATTGGTTACATAAAAGATAGTATTAATTTTTCCCATAAATGGAAACATATTTAAAATAAAACATGGATTCTTTCTTGACACTTCCTTGACACTATCACGATATCATGTACCTTTCCCTTGACCTGTGAAAAACATTTCAAAAACTTGGGATGAGCATAAAAAGCTCAGTAAGGGATATAAAAATATGGAAAGAAACATGGGTACATATATACATAAGAATGAAATCATACTTTACCCATAAAACATAAGCACTTTAACATACCTCATCAAATCATGAATAAATCATAGAAATCATAATACATAAAGGTAACTTGAGGCATTCATAACATTCTTACATAGGGAGTAACCCTCTTGGTTACGTTTGGAATACCCATCACAGTATATTCCCTAAATATCTTCGGAAAAACCATAATATTTCACTCCTTCGCGTTACCCAATTCCTTGGAGAGCTATATCGGGCTCACCCGCCCTTAGTTTATCACGGAACCACCCATCTTTATAATAATGCCCAAGAACAACAACATAATCGTATCACATAAAATATGAATAAAGGAAACATAACATTTCCACCTTTCAATCACAAGATATCAATAAAAACATTGATATAAAAACTATTATGAAAACTATTTTCAACACCAAAATAAAAGAAAAGTAAAACATGGTATTTATTTTTCTTTTAAAAAGATGGTATGGCTTGTAGAGGAAGACGAAACTCAAATAATGGTCACGGCGGCAGAGAATCGTTGTCGCCGCATACGTACGACAAAAACATTCCCTTTCGTAGTTTAGTAAAACGCCTCGTATAAAAAATATTCCTTTTGGATAAACGTAAAAGTCAAAGGGGTTTATACAAAAAATAAAAGAAGCTTGTGTATAAAATAAAATATGCATCAATGAAAGGAGATTGAGACGAAGTCCCATACCTCAGGTCCGACTTGACTCGGTCGTTCTTTAATCTACTAAATAATAAACATGAGTTAATTTCTACTTTTTGAAGAACATTTTTCAAGTAAATTATTTCTTTTATAGCACTTATTGCCATGTCATGAACACAATGTAATTATTTAAGTTAATAATGGTCATTTTAACGATCATTGGTACTTGAGTAAAAAATAATACCTTTATAATTACAAGTTTTTCATGTATCCATTATATCCAGAATGGTATTCATGATGTAAAAATCATATATATCATATATATCCAGTACATTCATGCATTTATAATATTATATAACATTTAGAGGTAAGAAATTAAATGCACCGTTCATGGAGATGGTAAGCCATACGTACGCATGAACGCTTCTTCCATTTCTATTTCATATTTTATGAAATGGAATCATAATGATATAAAGGTATATTATAATTCTAGTGTAATATCACATATAATATCATAACTCCATCCTTTATACGTCCCACATATGGTATTAACGAATCAAATCACTTTGAGGGGGTGGTAGTCCGCACTTCCTTAAATGAAGATATCGCGTTTACCCATAATGGAAACCTTAAAGGTATTCCCAAAATGAAAAATAAAGAAGATCAAGGAAAATATAAAAATATTATATATCATATATAAATATAGTTTCATCTTAATGGACACCTTTGGAGGTGTTAAAAGAATTTCGAACACTCATCGTTTCGGGAGGCAGAAATTCACCATCCACGGAAACAGTATGTTCTTTAGCAATTAGATATAGGTGTGTGTAAGTGTAGCTAGAATATTTCTTATAAAAACATCTTATTATATTTAAGATAATGGAGTTGTTACAAAAAAAATTAATAAAAAGTGTTTTGGGGGTTGGAGAAGCAAAATAAAACAAAAGGACTCAAGTGAAGACATTACCTTAAAATCGGGTAACTCCATTTGGTTTGAGATCAAAGGCTTCCTTGGGAGGACTTATGCCCAATGTGAGGCTTATAAGAGTTATAGAGGGATGTGGAGAGACAAAATGGGCAGGTTTTGGCCAAGGAAAAGGCTTTGGAAGTGTGGGTAAGGTGGTAGAAATGGGGGCCTTTTATAAGAGGAGAGGAGGTGCACTCTTGGAAAGTAAAGAAATGTTACTTTATTTTAAAATGATTTTCGGATTCAAAAGGTCCCACATTGATATAATTAGAGGGTAAGGTGATAAGTGTTCTAAATCCACCCAACCAATAGGTTTTGGACATGTATAGGTCATAGATTTTACATTATCATTTCATTTTATTTAAATCCTTTATTAAGGAGGTAATCGCTGCATCATCATGTTGTCATAAATAATTTAATTTATTTAATTTCTAAAAATTTTAAAAAAAATATAATGATGTAGGAAATATTTTTATCTTTCTAATGAATATTTATAGTCAAAACTATGACTTGTATTACCCCATTTAAAAATTGTTTTTGTAAAACAACTCATGTTTGTGTCATTTTAATTTTAACATTAAATAAAAAGATATTAATGTCATTTTCCTACCAATGTGGCTCCATGGGGTCCCCAAGTTTACCCATAGCTTTTATGGGTCGGCCATGACACATCCAATAAGGGTAGGACATGTTTCTAGGTATTTTCATTTTATTATAATATCATTTTTGCCTTAAATTACACTAATTACCACTAATCGCGATTAAGAACTTAAACGTTACTATTCACCAAAAAATTATTTTAATCACACTGAACCACATTTTACTTCTTAATGACAACCATGTATGTCGGATTTTTTAAAATCAAATCACAGAAGTGGAAAAGTTTCATTTAAACGAAAAATCAGTTTCATTAACTACCACTTACTGGTTTCACTATTCATCAAAAATTGAAGTTTTTCAGAAAAATACCAAAACTTCACCCTAAGCTATATTTGAAATTATGAATTCAAAAATGATGCCTATTTTACAAAATTCAAATCATATAAGTTACATTAATTAATTTAATAATTAATTCCTGTTGTCATGACAAATAGCGTGTTTTTATGAAACAATAAGTATCAAAAGATTGACACCAGTTTAAGTCCAATTTCAAAGTGAAATTGATTCCAATGACCACCATTGGATTAAATTGTAAAAATATATTAAAATTTCACTTCAAAACCAATTCAAAAGATAATCTGATAATATAAATAAATTAGATTAAAAAGAGGTTCTGAATTAAATTACAACATTTTTCACTATTCATTAAAAAATGAACTTTATCAGAAAAAAACCAAAAATTCACAAAAAGTAAATTTTGATGTCCCAATCATAAATAATAAGTTTATTTTAACAAACATAGATTATAAAATTGTCAAAAGATAGATTTAAAAATGGGTTTCCATCAAAAGGCAGTAAAACAATCTTTTAAAAATATTAGTGTATTCCATGCTTAAGATTGGATTTATTCTCTTTTTAAGCCTCTAAAACACTATCTAATTCACTAATAGACATAGATAAAAATATCTATTATTCATTACTTAGTTGGGATGTTACATCCTTCCCCCCTTTAGAAAATTGTGTCCCCGTAATTTATTTACTTATCGAATAAGTGGGGGTATTTAGCCCTCATTTCATTTTCAGATTCCCATGTTGCCTCTTCAATCATGTGGTTTTTTCACAAAACCGTTACCTGATGAATCACCTTATTCCGTAACAGTTGCACCCTATGGTCCAGAATCTGGACTGGTTGTTCCTCATAAGATAGGTTCTCTTCCAGATGAACTACCTCTGGACTCAATACATGAGATGAATCTGGCATGTACTTTCTCAGCATCGAAACATGAAAAACATTGCGTACCTGAGATAAACTCGGAGGTAAAGCCACTCAGTAAGAAACTGATCCAACTCTCTCTAGAATTTCATATTTTCCAATTAACATTGGAATCAACTTTCCTTTCTTACCAAATCACATCACACTTTTCCTTGGTGAGACTTTGAGAAAAACATGATCACCTACCTCAAAAGATAGATCCTTCCTCCGGTTATCCGCATAACTCTTCTGCCTGCTCTGAGATGTTCTCATATGTTTCTGTATTAGCTGAACATTTTTTGCCAAATCCTCTACCACTTTTGTTCCCATCAAATTCCTTTCACCCACTTCATCCCAAAAAGATGGAGTTCGACACCTCTTCCCATATAATGCCTCAAATGGTTCCATCTATATACTAGAATGAAAACTATTATTATATGAAAATTCAACCAAAGAAAGATGTTGGTCCCAACATCCCTGATAATCAATGGAGCAAGAATGTAGAATATCCTCCAAAGTCTGAATTGTTCGTTCTGACTGCCCATCTGATTGGGGATGAAAAGCAGTACTAAAATTTAATTCAGTACCCAACGACTTCTGAAGGCCTTTCCAAAAGTTAGAAGTGAACCTGGGATCACGGTCAGATACAATGGAGAGGGGAACTCCATGTAACTTGACTATCTCTTTATGATACAAACGGGAAAGTTGATCTAGGGAAAAAGTATCTCGTATAGCAAAGAAATGAGAAGATTTAGTCAAGCGATCAACAATAACCTAGATTGCATTATTCCCTAGAGGTGTCTTTGGCAATCCCATAACGAAGTCCATGGATATATTCTCCCATTTCCATTCTAGTACTTTTAAAGGCTGAAGCATCCTTTTCGGTAAATGCCACTCTGCTTTAACCTACTGACAAGTCAAACACTTCACAGTAAAATCAGCAATATCTCTTTTCATTCCATCCCACCAGTAATACTCCCGCAGATCTCTGTACATCTTTGTACTACCAGGATGAACTGAAAATGGGGAATTATGAGCTTCACATAACAAATCTCTCTTCAAATGTCAATCACAAGGCACACACAATCTCTTACCAAATCTCAAAACACAATCATTATCAATGTTGAATTCAGGAAACCTACCTTTCTGAACCAACTCTACCTTTTTCTACAACTCACTGTCTTGCTTCTGTGCTTGCTTAATTCTGTTTGATAGAGAAGATGTCACTGATACCTGAAACAAAACAGAAGGACATCCTACACCAACAACTTATATTCCAAAGTTCATCAAATCCTTAACCAAAGGATCACTTTCCAAACTCAACATTGCTAATGAAGCATTACATTTTCGACTCAAAGCATCAGCCACTTTATTTGATTTTCCCGGATGGTAGTGAATTATACAATCATAATCCTTGATTAATTCTAGCCATCTCCTCTGTCTCATGTTCAATTATTTCTGAGTGAATATATACTTTAAACATTTGTGATCGGTATATATTTAACACTTTACTCCATACAAATGATGCCTCCAAATTTTTAAAGCAAAAAAAACAACAGCTAATTCCAAATCATGTGTAGGGTAATTTAACTCATGCGTTTTCAACTGTCGTGAAGCATAAGCAATTACCTGATCATTCTGCATTAGGACACAACCAAGTCCTTTCAATGAAGCATCACTGTAGATAACAAACTCGCCATTCCTGGAAGGTATTTCCAAAAAACGAGCATTCACCAATCTTTTTTTCAATTCCTAAAAAAAATCATCACATTCTTTTTTCCGGATAAACTTAACAGCCTTCCGAGTTAGCTTAGTCATTAGACTAGATAACCGTGAAAAATTTCTAAAAAACCTTCGGAAATAGCCTGCCAAACCAAGGAAACTACGAATCTCTGTTACATCTGTGGGTCTTCGCCATTCATCAACAACCTTTGTTTTTGCAGGATCAATAGTTATCCCATCTTTAGAAACAATGTGACCAAGGAAAGATATTTGTTGCAACCAAAACTCACAGTTGCTAAATTTCCCATACAATTTATTTTCTTTAAAGGTTTGAAAAATAACCCATAAATGTCTTTCATGCTCCTCTTTACTTTTAGAAAACACCAAAATATCATCAATTAAAACTACCACAAACTTATCCAAGAACTCATGGAAAATTATATTTTTTAAGTACCTGAATACAGCTGGTGCATTGGTTATCCCAAAAGGCATTAATAGAAATTCATAATGGCCATATCTTGTACGAAACGCAGTCTTCAGAACATCTCCTTCCTTTACCTTCAGCTAATGGTACCCCTATCTCAGGTCAATCTTTGAAAAAAAAACTGAGCTCCCTGGAGCTGATCAAACAAATCATCGATATGAGGCAAAGGATATTTGTTCTTAAAAGTGATGTTATTCAAGGCTCTATAATCAATTCAAAGTCTCATAGAACCATCTTTCTTTTTAAAAAATAAAACAGGTGCACCCCATGGTGATGTTCTAGGTCGAATGAAACCTTTCTCTAATAAATCTTGCAATTTCTCCTTCAACTCTAAAATTTCAATTTGAGCCATTCGATAAGGGGGTTTTGAAATTTTCTTAGCATAAGGAACTAAGTCAACAGTAAATTCAACTTCATGATCTAGTATTATTCCAGGAAACTCATCAGAAAAAACATCAGGATACTCATTCACCACTGGCACATCATTAATCTGAACAGTTCCCTTGTTTTCAACAATATGTGCAAGGTAACATTCATTTCCATCTTTTACAAGTTTATCGGCCTCTTGATAAGTTATCAACAGTAAGGGTTCATTCTTGTAAACAAACTGAAAGTCTTTTTGAAAAGAAACTTCTTTAGCTCTACAGTCAATCATAGCATGGTAAATAGAGAGCCAATCCATACCCAGGATAACATCATATACTCTACTAGAGGTAGAACAATATGTTTTGCAAGTAGGTTCTTTCCACAGATAAGGATAGGAAGATTCTTATAAATTCTTTTTGCCTCAACATTTCCCCCAGGTGTTTTTACCACAAGTTCAGGAGTCATTTCTTGAGATGGTATTCCCATTTTACTAGAAAAGGTTTTAGAGATGAAAGAATGTGTGGACCCCGAATCAAAAAACACACTGGCATAATCTGAAAAAACAAACAAAGTACCTGATACAACTTAATTTGATGGCCTGACATCTGCTGAAGTAGTTGTAAAGGATTTCACCACCCCTTTCTGATTGTAGTCTAACTGCTTCCCATCACTCATGTTTTTTTTCAGACACTCGTTTTCATAGTGACCCATCTCATTTCACTTAAAAAATTTCACTAATTGTAAATAAAATTTGGACTTACCATCCCCTTGAACTTTTTCAGTGAAATCACGAGCCTTATGTCCCATCTTACCACATCGGTAGCACTTTCTAGAATTCATAATACATTCCCCAGCATGCCTTTTACCACATTTATCACAAACTGGATACTTAGTTTTCTTACCATTAGAATTTTTTGAATAATTCTTCCCTTTCTCTTGCCACCTCGGTCTCTTCTTCTGCTGGTTGTTATATAACACTTGATCATCGGAAAACTCCATTTCCACCTTCTCAGCACATCGAACAAGCTTTTCATAACTTTTAAACTAACGAGAAGCTAATTCCATTTGATATTTTGGTTTTAATCCTGAGTAAAAATGATTGATTTTACTATCAAGGTCTCGGATAAAATTTGGAGCATACCAAGCCAATCGAGTGAACCTCTCTTCATAGGCAGCCACTGAGTCTTCATCTTGCCTCAATTCCAAGAATTTTTTTCCATCCTAAGTCGAAAAGCCTTAGGAAAATACTTCTCAAGAAACATACCTTTGAATTCATCCCAGTCAGGAGAATCAATCTCATCAGCGTCCCAGATATTTTTAACCATCAACCACCACTAACATGTTCCTCTGCGGTTGATCTAGCTGATCTTGTGCATGGATAACACCACCATTTATCGCTTGAGTCAAATGCGCCATTACTGCAAAAAACTGTTCAGTTCCAATTCCGACCATCTCAGGATGATGATTCAGAAGGTTATTTCCTTATGTAAGCCTTCCTAGCACTGCTTCCTTGTTTCCTCTACGGAAAACCATTCTGAACAAACCCGTCTTAGATGAAGCAACATGGTAATCCTCAAATGCTATATCATTTAAAAAAATTTGGATAATAATTGAGTATAATTTTAACTCCTAAAGTTATCTAAACTGACCTTTGATACCAACTATAAGGCCCCGGCCTTAAACCTTACTTAATCTTGAGATATTTCAAGAATAAACCTTGAGGATCTTTTCAGGATTAGGGTTTTAGAGAATTAGATCATAAAACATGCAATACATTCCAAATTTAAACAAAGTGGTTACATAAAAGATATTATTCATTTTTCCCATCAATGGAAACATATTTAAAATAAAACATGGATTCTTTCTTGACACTTCCTTGACACTATCACCATATCATGTACCTTTCCCTTGACCTGTGAAAAACATTTCAAAAACATGGGATAAGCATAAAAAGCTCAGTAAGGGATATAAAAATATGGAAAGGAAACATGGATACATATATACATAAGAATGAAATCATACTTTACCCATAAAACATAAGAACTTTACCATACCTCATCAAATCATGAATAAATCATAGAAATCATAAGACATAAAGGTAACTTGAGGCATTCATAACATTCTTACGTAGGGAGTAACCCTCTTGGTTACGTTTGGAATACCCATCACAGTATATTCTCTAAATATCTTCGGAGAAACCTTAACGTTTCACTCCTTCGCATTACCCAATGCATTGTAGAGCTATATCGAGCTCACCCGCCCTTAGTTTATCACAGAACCACCCGTCTTCATAATAACGCCCAAGAACCACAACATAATCGTATCACATAAAATATACATAAAGGAAACATAACATTTCCACCTTTCAATCACAAGACATCAATAAAAAACATTGATATAAAAACTATTATGAAAACCATTTTCAATACCAAAATAAAAGAAAAGTAAAACATGGTATTTTTTTAAAAATGAAGGTATGGCTTGTAGAGGAAGCCGAAACTCAAATAATGGTCATGGTGGCGGAGAAGTCATTGTCGCCACATACGTACGAAAAAAACATTCCCTTTTGTCGTTCGGTAAAACTCATCGTGTAAAAAAGATTCCTTTTGGATAAACGTAAAAGTCAAAGGGTTTTATACACCGTATAAAAGAAGGTTGTGTATAAAACAAAATATGCCTCAATAAAAGGAAATTGAGACGAAGTGCCATACCTCGGGTCCGACTTGACTCGGTCGTTCATTAATCTTCTAAATAATAAACTTGAGTTAATTTTTACTTGTTTAAGAACCTTTTTCAAGTTCATTATTCTTTTTATGTCACTTATTTCCATGTCATGAACACTATGAAATTATTTAAGTTAATAACGGTCGTTTTAACGATCATTGGTACTTGACTCAAAATAAACCCATTATAATTACAAGTTGTTTTTGTATCCATTATATCCAGAATGGTATTAATGATTTAGATATCATATATATCATATATATCCAGTACATTCATGCATTTATAATATTATATAACATTTAGAGGTAAGAAATGAAATGCACCGTTCATGGAGACGGTAAGCTGTACGTACGCATGAACGCTACTTCCATTTCAATTTCATATTTTATGAAATGGAATCACAATGATATAAATGTATATTATAATTCCAGTGTAATATCATATATAATATCATAACTCCATCCTTTATACGTCCCACATATGGTATTAACGAATCAAATCACTTTGAGGGGGCGGTAGTCCGCACTTCCTTAAATGAAGATATCGCGTTTACCCAAAATGGAAACCATAAAGGTATGACCAAAATGAAAAATACAGAAGTTTAAGGAAAACATAAAAATATTATATATCATATATAAATATAGTGTCATCTTAATGGCCACCTTTGGATGTGTTAAAAGAATGTTGAACAATCATCGTTTCGGGAGGCAGAAATTCTCCATCCACGGAAAGAGTATGTTCTTTAGCCATTAGATGTAGGTGTGTGAAAGTGTATCTTGAATATTTCTTATATCAATATCATATTATATTGAAGATACTGGAGTTGTTACAAAATAAATGAATAAAAAGAGTTTATGGGATTGGAGAAGCAAAATAAAACAAAAGGACTCAAGTGAAGTCATTACCTTAAAATCAGGTAACTCCCTTTGGTTTGAGCTCAAAGGATTCCTTGGGAAGACTTATGCCCAAAGTGGGGATTCTAAGATTTATAGAGGGATGTGTAGAGACAAAATGGGCAGGGTTTGGCAAAGCCAAAGGCTTTGGAAGTGTGGGTAAGGAGGTAGAGGTGGGGGCCTTTTATAAGAGGAGAGGAGGGGCACTCTTGGAAAGTAAAGAAATGTTACTTTATTTTAAAATTAGTTTCGGATTAAAAAGGTCCCACATTTATATAATTCGAGGGTAAGGTGACAAGGGTTATAAATACACCCATCCAATAGGTTTTTTACATGTCTAGGTTATAGATTTTACATTATCTCTTCATTTTATTTAAATCCTTTATTAATGGGGTTATCGATGCATCATCATGATGTCATAAATAATTTAATTTATTTAATGTCTAAAAATTATAAAAAAAATATTATGATGTAGGAAATATTTTTATATTTCTAATTAATTATTATAGTAAAAAATCTGACTCGTATAACCCTATTTAAAAATTGTTTTAGTAAAACAACTCATGTTTGTGTCATTTTAATTTTAACATTAAATAAAAAGATATTAATGATATTTTCCCACCAAAGTGGCTCCATGGGGTCCCCAATATGACCCATGGATTTTTTTGGTCGGACATGACACATCCAATAAGGTTAGGACATGTTTCTAGGTATTTTCATTTTATTATAATATCATTTTTGCCTTAAATTCCACTAATTACCTCTAATCGTGATTAAGAACTTTAAAATGACTATTCACCAAAAAATTATTTTAATGTCATTGAACCACATTTTACTTTTTAATGACAACCATGTATGTCAGATTTTTTAAAATAAAATCACAGAAGTGGCAAAGTTTCATTTAAACGAAAAATCAGTTTCTTTAACTACCACTTAGTTGTTTCACTATTCATCAAAAAATGAAGTTTTTCAGAAAAATACCAAAACTTCACCCTAAGCTATATTTGATATTATTAATTCAAAAATGATGTCTATTTTACCAAATTAAAATCATATAAGTTACATTAATTAATTTAATAATTAATTCCCACTGTGATGACAAATAGCGTGTTTTTATGAAACAATAAGTATCAAAAGATTGACACGAGTTTAAGTCCAATTTCAAAGTGAAATTGATTCCAATGACCACCATTAGATTAAATGGTAAAAAAATATTCTAATTTCACTTCAAAACCATTTCAAAAGATAAGATAATCATATAAGTAAATTCGATTAAAAAGAGGTTTTGAATTAAAATACAACATTTTTCACTATTCATTAAAAATGAACTTTATCGGAAAAATACCAAAAATTCACACAAAGTAAATTTTGATGTCCCAATAATATATAATAAGTTTATTTTTACAAACATAGCTTATAAAAGTTTCAAAAGATAGATTTAAAAATGGTTTTCCATCAAAAGGCAGCAAAACAATCTTTTAAAAATATTAGTGTATTCCATGCTTATGATTGGATTTATTCTCATTTTAAGCCTCTAAAACACTATATAATTCACTAATAGACATAAATAAAAATATCTATTATTAATTACCTACTTGGGATGTTACATATGTCATTATTATTATTATTTTAATTATATATTGTTATTTATCATTCTTTATTTCCATTCATTGGAAACTGAAAACATTAATTTTGCATACATCCAGACTACCATATCTATGACGTTATATAATAAATTTTTCATCAACAACTTATATAAATGGATGTAAAAGAGTTTAGAAAATATAAATAATACAATTATAACACTATTAAAATTCCATATATGTTTAAATGATGAACAAGGTTCAGGGACAATAACAATTGGACCCAAACATGCATGGAAAAAATATTTGTTTTCACCCAAATATTTATTTTAATGATGAATTTTTAATAAATGGTTAATTATAAATCATAAATTAATTATATATTTATGATAAGTATGAATACTATTATATTATATATTTATAATACATATTATTTTATTATAATTGTATATTATAGAACATATGAATAAATTCTTGAGATGAGGTAAGGGTTTATCTAGCAATCCCATTTTTATTCGGATTTGTGATGTTTGGATATCTTTTTGGGAAATTATATTATATTTATAAGTTAAAAAACATATATTTACATATTAATGATTTATTTCAAGGGATTCAATATGTTCTTTAATTTATGTTTTTTTGGTACATAAAATGAAGAAGAAAATGTTTTTTAGGAAAATTCAAACTTATTTCCTCCTTCATAAAAAAACCATGTCTTTAATGTTTGTGCTCCTTAAAATATTTTAAATAATGTTATTTTATATTCTATAATAAATAACAAAAATAATTTTAAAAATTATTCATATTTATTATAAGAATTTTAAATGGAATGTTCTGGTCATTTTTAATATGAGGTACTTTTGGACATTGACAAAAACTGTGAAAGTAATATTTGTTTTAACATTTACCACATCGATATATTTTCCTACCGTCTTGAATTTTATTTACATTGAAAATTTATTTTTTAGTATCCATGTATATTATATAATAAAATTATTTTTTAATGTTATGTTAATTTTTATTTAAAATTTTATTATAATTAATGGATATTTTTCTCATGTTTTCAAAGACTGAATTGAATACTATTTTAAAGTTATTTTACTCAATATCAACATACTTTGATGTTTTTTATGATTATCTGGGAACATTATATAATGATACCAAACATGTTCTTCTGAGTATGAATCATGTTTATTTTATATTTAAATCATTATGTTTCCCATTTCTTTTCCTTGAGTTTCGTTATGATGAATTGAAGAATTTTGTTATGATTTTTCGCACACATATGGATAGTTCTCTTTATTTTATGGGTGGGTGCATTAAATATTTATAATTATTTGGGTTATTATTTACATATAAACAGATAATATATACTAAATTGGGGATTTAAATGAGTTTATTAATGGGACTCTATCAACCTTGATAGTTTTTGGAGTGAACCATGACTAAGTAAATGATGAAATATGGTGTGAACCCTATCCACTATGAGACTTTTTCTACTAATATATTCTTGAAATTAAAATTCTACTAATGAAATTATTTCATATGAATTTTATTATTCCATAATTCTAATGACATTTTCATATTATTATGGAATTCTCTCATGTCTCATGATTGACTAATGATGATTCCTCACTCTTATGACACATGTATTTTGAAATTCTAAATCATTATGACCTAAATATTAATTTAAGATATATGAATGATTATTTATAATATTATTAATTTATGGTAATTTTATGTTACAATTATTCTTATCTTATTCTATCATATGATCATCAATTAATATCTTCCAAATTTACCCCTACTGGGAATATGTTCTAACAATATCTTATGTCACCATTTTCCCCAGGTTATAAAGAAAGGGTTTATGTAATATATGGATAATAAGGGAATAATTAAAGAATAAATTTGTTAGATATGTTGAATATCCTTCCTGACATAAGTTTATTAAGTATCTAGAATCCAAATACACTAGACCATTAAGGTTGTAGGGTGCGTATTACTATGAAATCTACATAATATTTATCTAAATTGATGTAATATTTATGTATGTTATTCTAAAGTCACATGGTTTATATTACAGAATAGTTTAGTTATTTTTAGAGACTGTTTTATCATATAAATAGCTATATAAAACAGGAAAAACTATTCTTAATTGGAAGTAAAATAGGGTGAACCTTAAAGGTTCATACGTTGTCAAGAAGGTGTTATAACTTTGGCCATCTCATTAATTATTTTCATGACTGTAATATTTATCACATTAATTATTGAATGTTGATACCTAAAATATTTTTTTCATTCTATTAAATGACTATAAATTTTAGGAATCTTGTTAAAAATAAATAATGTGAACATTTTAATGTTTTTTCTCTTGACAAATTGAACGACATTTGAGTTTAAATAAAAAATATTGTTTCTATTCTCACACAACACTCTCAATACATGAATCATGGTAATAATATAAATGGTAAAATAGGGGAACATCACACTATCTAGTAATTAATAGGGAAAAATATACCTTCTCATAGTGGGTCCCCTAATCAAATATTTTCTGAGAAATGGATCAACATCACGACAATGATATTTTCCATTATCTAGTTCATAGATAATGAAAATTTTGTACTGAGAATGTATCATTGGGAAGGTAAAGGATACCAATGGTAAAATCATAATTATATGATAAGTAAAGTGTATGAAATTGAATCTAGGAAATGGGATGAGTTTGAGATTGTATTTTTTAGTATTTTCCTTTCATTAATTCATCAAATGAAAATGGAAATGGAATTCATTGATCCAAAGTAGAAGGATGATGAATTTATTGGTAACTATAAGGAAACATAGACAAGACTTATGAGGTATAATTATGGTTTTATCAATGAACCTAAAAGAAAAATTAATCTATTTATTAGTGTCTTAAAACTAATTTTCCAATAAGAACTGGCCATAAAGAACTTTGGTAGCTTTTAAGATATCATATGTTATTATCTCAAGGTAGAAATAAAATGTGGGAATTCCCATTATTCTAATGGTTATAATAAATAGGTAAAAATACATTTTTGAAGAACTTATAATAATAAAACCCTTAGAAGAAAGATAATTAACCTTTCATTATTCCTGAATTATGAAAATAAGTATGGGGTAAATTGTCTCCAAGAGATTAATAATTTGATTAAGTATGGATATGAAGGAAATTAATTAATAGAAATATGAATAGATGTAAAGATGGAATCAAATGGAAGGAATGGAGAAAAAATATTATCCAAATGCACCAAACACTATACAATTTTTTAGTTCAAAGGTGTATTATAATTATGCCAACTAAAGTATTAATATAATGGATAACGATAGAAATTAGCATCAAAGCCTCTTAATCCATTAGACAAAGTGAATTCTTGTGTGATCACAATTATCAAACTGATTCATGAAAATGACATGGTGAAATTTATACTTATCATAGACTCTATAATTGAAAATATCTTATTTGATTATAGTTTTAGCTAGTATTTTATACCTTAATA
Source organism: Viscum album (assembly GCA_963277665.1). Lineage (NCBI taxonomy): Eukaryota > Viridiplantae > Streptophyta > Magnoliopsida > Santalales > Viscaceae > Viscum > Viscum album. The sequence continues at coordinate 506,633,431 of OY728142.1, read as the reverse complement.
ATTTTTATGGGTATTATATCGCCACTTCAAAAACATATGTTTAAATTATCGGTGAAAATAATAATGGTATAATGATAAAATATCAAGTATTTATCTCCTCATCCATATATGTCTGTCTAAATTTTCTTCCTAAAAATATTATTATTCTACATATAGTTAAATTTCATGTGATTTTGGGAATGAATTTACTCTCTTTATATATACCCATATCATTATTTTGGATGAGATGTCACATTTGATATTCCAAATCAATCCATGATTTTTTATTAGTGTGAGGAAGAAAATGAACTTATAAAGGCAACTACATCTATTCTATAAACCTTATTACATATTCTTAAGGGGTATCTATCTAAAATGGTTGGCACTACCACAAAACTAGGTTTCCACATTTCCACCATTTAATGGTGCTGAAAAAAGAACGCATAAAGGGGTGCCTTTATCAGTATTTTTTAGCATTCATAAAAAAACCCCCTTTATCAGTGCTTTTTTAGTAGTGATGATAGGGGGAATTATCAGTCCTTTTTTCCTAGAATTTATAGTGTTTATTTCAAAAAATATATATATTATAATAAACAATACATTGATATATAAGTATATTTATATTGATATAAATAGAATATATATTTTTTAAACATGTTTCAGATCGATTTGATATGTGGTTGACATAAAACAGACACCCGAAAGAGAAGTTATGACCGTTTGAAGGGATTAAGGACCTTTTTGGGATATAAATAATAGGAAAGGTGTTCCAGTTGACAGTGGAGTGTAATTTTATTCGCACGCTTCGATTTGATATTTGGTAGAGGCAAAACAGACACCCAGAGATGAAGTTATGGAAAAACGGACCCCCAGAGCAAAACACAGGTTCATTGGGAGGAATTATGGGACTTTTTGGCCTTGAAGAACGTGATAAGGGGTAACAGTGGTCACCATAGTGCAAATAGTTTCACAAGCTTCTATTTGATATGTGGTGGAGCAAAAGAGGACACCCGGAGTTGAAGTTATGATTGTTTGAAATTGGGCAACCCTCCTAGCGCCTGAACACCTAAGAAACCCGTAACTCACTAAAACAACCATAAAATATTCTTTGGGTGTCTGTTTGAGCACTATGACCAGTAAAATTGAAACTCATGTGATGAGTGAGAAACATATCCAATCTAAACTATGAGAAGATCAAAGAATCAAATTATATATAGGTTATACCACTCTAATAAAATCCATCTTCAAGGGACAATAACTTTCATTGCGGGTGTCTGTTTGGGCTCTACCACATATCAAATCAAATGTAGTGAAGAGATCAATGAGATAAGCTCACTAAAACAATTTTCCATTCAGGTCCCGGACCCTAAAACCCCAAAAAAATACATCATAAGGTCTCCAAAACTGTGTTTCTGTGTCTAATGCCTGATCAATTATATCATAGTAAGATAATAACTCTTGATCTGTGTCTCTGTTTAGAATCCGACCCTATTATATAGTTGTCTATTCCATGAAATTTTGTTTGATTGTCCACAAAGAAGAAATGGACACTCGGATCATAATTTATGCCCATTTTAGTGACTCTGTGGTTTGTTAGGGTTTTCAAGCCCCCATTTCATGCACTTTTTCCTCTCTACTATTCATTCAAATAATATTAACTTATGATATTCATTTTTATTCTGCCACCACCACCTACCATTTCAATGATTGTTTGATGATATTTTATTTGATTGGTCATAGAGCTAGATCAGACTCTCGGAGTAGATGTTTTTATAATTATACTAAGTTTTGGGTTTATTTTTCTTTCTGACTGTATTTATGTGATTTCAGGGTTTCTACATTTTTACCTATTTTTCTGGTTTTTAGGGCTTGTTAACATTTTTCATAATGTACTGTGATTTATAATCAAATATATCACAATATATAAATATTTTTTATATATTCACTAATAAAAATTTAATTTCATAAATAAATAATTAAACATATTTACATATAAAATGTATTTCTCAATATATAATCCTAATATAAATAAAAAACTAATATCTATTTTATTTTAAAAAAAATATATGAATATTTATATGACTATATAATGTGTACATTTATATATATATCTCTGTGTGTGTGTGTCATTAATGACAAACTGATATATATTTTCTATCTATTCTAAACATATGTATATACAAATTAGAATATAATATATGTAAATATATATAAATATGTATAATTATACATACAGATACACATTTAATACAAATGTGTGTATATGTGTGTGAGTATATTGCATATAAGTATTTATTTATTTATAAACACACACAAATAAAAATATTTTATAGATGTTTTTTAAAATTGATCCAATAAATATATATTAATATACAAGTAAATGTACTAATATATAAATATAACTATATTTATATATATATTAATATACATATATATATATATATTAATATAACTATATATATATAACTAAATATATATATTAGTAAAAATATAAATATATTTATATTTATATAAATAAATATTAATATATGAGTAAACATAACGATATATATATAAATAAATAGATATATTATTAAATGAAGAGAAAAGAAATATGGTGGAGTGGTAAAGGTTTAGGTGGGCAGGAAAGAGGATCAGGGTTCGAATCTAGGGTGTGGCAGGGCGCGAGTGTTGGTGGAAATGGGGAAAAGCGCTCTTAAAGATCGAGGGTGATGTTAATGGTGGTGGGGGGTGGGGTGGGTGGCTCGGGAATGCGGGATGGTGGTTCCGTTGAAGGGGGCTTCAAGCAGTGTTGAAGTCCCTCTCCGAATTTCATTATTTTTTTTATTTTTTTATGGTTTTTACCTTTTATCATCACTTTTAAAAAAAGCATTGATAAAAATGGTATTTTATCAACACTAAAAAAGCACTGATAAAGGAACAATTTATCAGTGCTTTTTTTAGGGCTTATAAAAGACCACTTTTATCAGCACATTTTTAGCGCTGATAAAAGTGGTCTTTAGTAGTGCTTTTTTGTGCGCTGATAAAAGGGACAACATTTTATCAATATCCCAATTAATAGAGATTGTTTTAACACTATAGATATACTTTTATAGCACTGATAAAAACCATATTTTCATTAGTGTGGGGAGAAAATCAAAATTAATGATTCACCTATTGTTCATGAATATAATGATGTATTTCTTACAAAGATTCAAATTATTCTCCTAAAATATGATTTTCGATTTTCAATAGAACCCCTACATGGTGATACATCCATTTCAATTACTCTATATAGAATATCCCCAATCGAGTTATAGTAATTTAAGAAGCAACTACAAGAGAATCTCGATAAGAGATTCATTTAGCCATGTGAGTATCTTTGGGGTGCACCGATATTTATTTTTAATTAGAAATATTGTTCAAGGATATTTTTTATTTATTATCTAGAATATTACATTATTAATATCATGAAAAATTATTCTATACCATGTATTGATGATTTTTTTGATCAAATATGATGATATCAACACTTTTCCTTGATTGAACTCAAATATGGATATCATCATTTAATGTTCAAACTGGAGAATCTATCAAAAAAATCTACATGTGGTATGATCATTATGAACATATAGTGATTCTATTTTTGGATTACCAATGAAATAACTATCTTTATATATGAAATGAAATGTGTCTTTAGAGGCTAACTTGATAAATTTTTGGTTGCATTTTTCGATGATACTCTTTTATATTATAGTAGAAAAGAATAACATGAATATCATTTATGGATTATATTGATTCCCTCGAGGATGGATAAGATGTATTCCAAATTTTGAAAATATGAATTTTAGCAATAGAAATTTTCATTCTTTTTTTATATAATTATAATCAATGGAGTATTGGTAGATCCCTCAAATTTGGATGTTTTTTAAAATTGTTTTTGACCAACTATTATGACCAAAATACATAGTTTTATTGGGTCAGATGGATATTATTAATAATTTAAGAGAAATGTATCATAGCTGTGAAATCCAGTAACTATATTAATATTGAATGGAACCTATTTCCTTTGGATAGATGAATTTGAATAAAATTTCAATTAACCGAAGAGAAAGTTGGTTAGTAAGCATGTGCTCACACTAACCTATAGTAGATAATGGCTTGTGAGATATAGTGAGTTATAAAAATTGATACCAGGGAGGGTTCTCATGTATAATGACATGATCGAAGATTATGCCTCTCACTAATTAAAGATTCATTAAGAAATTAGCGGACTCATGATTTGGAGATGAAAATAGTAATGTTTTATTTAAATATATAAATGCATTATATTTATAGTGAAATGTGTGAAATGTATTCCATTCATAAAATATTTAAGAATATATTAACAAAAATATATTTTAACATTAACCAATGTATATGGTGGTAACTGATTAAATATTATGACTTCTCAATAAGTTACCCCCATGAGAATGTGAATATGGTGGATTATTATTTGACCCGGAACGACCATGATAATTTTTCCATGATGAGGATTAAAAAATATATAATAATTATTAATTAGTATAGAATAGGCCTTTTTATAATAAAGAAATGAGAATGGTACTTTCATTCATAGATTAATGTTCAATTATCAATTCATGTGAAAATTAAAGTGAAACATAAGTAAAATATGGAGTTAAAAGAAATTAATTATTCTTCATGAGTTCAATCATGATAATGATGGTATGATAAGGTCTGGGAATAGAGTATATTTCCTTTCAATACTATAATTGAGGAATGAGTTCTTGGTTGAAGATCATAGTTCATCATTCTCAATTCATCTTATAATTATGAAGATGTCTAAAGACCATAAATTAATTTCATTTAAGACAACATGAAGTGAGATGTCATGGAGTATGTATCCCAATGTTTGGTATGCCAAAAAGTTAAATGTAAGAGTCATAAGTTCAATTTTATTTTTCCACCATTACCTATAATGGAGTGGAAATGGGAAAAAATTATAATGTATTTTATCAGGAGACTCCATAATACAGTTATAGTTTACCATTATATTTGGGTTACAGTGAATATAATTATGAAATTAGAACCTTTTATTTCTATCAGATAATATTAATATCTTGGTCAACTCACTATGTTATTTTGTAAAGAAATGTTAATGTTGTATTGTTTAAAACTAATTATCCTATTAGATCATGGAGTGATTTTTATCATGAAGTTTTGTAGAATTTATCAATAATTTATAAATATGAATTTATGTTTTCACAATATATATCATCTTCATACATATGGTCAATTTGATAGGTCCATTAAAAACCTAAGAGATATGTTGAGAGATTTATCTATGGATTCTAAAGGATATGGGATCAAAACCATTATATAGTTGAATTTTTATATAATAATAGATTTCACTCCAGTATTCAGATTAATACTTTTGAATCCTTATATGAAAAAAGAACATTACACTATCATTATGAGATTAAGTTTGATAGTGAAATCAATTAGGACATGATCGAGTTGAGAAAAGGATACAGATGGTTAGAGACATTCAAAAACACTTTGGGGTTTCTCAGAGTCTGTGAAAATATTTTGATTAAAACAATGGATGATATCTAAAGTTAGAAGTTAGTGATAAGCTAATCCTTTGAATATATTTTTAGAACAATGTTATTATATTTATAAATAAGGGAAAGCTAAGCCCCAGATTTATCATCCACAATTAGATTATCAAACTCATCGGGACATCAAATTATCACATGGTGATTCATCTGAATGAAACCCATGTTTGTGACATGGTACATGTATATAGTTTGAGAATGTATATACCCGATCATTTAAATTTACTAAACTGAGAGTTCATACCACTGTACCATGACCTTTCCTAAGAAGATAAATTGTTATAAATCTTGCCCCATAGATATAAAGTGATACAGAACAAGACCACTCACTCGGTTAAGGATCTTTTGAGCAACTATAAATTTGATGAAGAAATGTGTGAACATGAATATGTGATAAGGCATAAGTATACTCAGTTTTTTATATCAGAGTGACACAATTTGAGGTTGAATTTCTTATAAGGGGGTATAATGATACACCCTAAGATTTTAGAATATATTTCCATTTAATAAATAAAAATTTTAACTATATTTTAAATAAAAAAACATGAACTTCTGTGTGTAATAACCATATATTATTAAATTAATTGCATTCTATATTATTTAAATGAAAAATTATTGTTGAAAAGAATTTTTAATTTTCATAGGAAATACTATTGATTATAAATAAACATTTTGAGGTATTTTATTTATAATAAATTTTTATATAATATATGTTTTACTTTAAAATGAATTATAAGTATTAAAAATATGATTTTTTTTAAAAGTGTATAGAATTAACTAATTAGTTTACAATTTTTTAAAAATGAAAATAAAATAATTTTGAAGGTAAAAAGGGATGTTTTTTCAAAAAACTACTTTTAATCATATAATGGGGTTTTTATATCAATAATTTAAATTAATAAAAAATGATAATTTATTATAATATTTTTTTATAATATATTCAACCCAAATAAATATTCATTTAATAAATTTATTGGGTAATGAATTAAATTAACATCATTTTTATGCATAAAAATTAATTTTTTTAAAAAATATTTTCCTTAAATTTTGTATGATTTTTTTAAGATGGTGTATTGAACCATATAAGAAACTATTTTGATAAAACGGTTTCTATATAAGGAATAATAATTTCATTATTTGTTAAATATGTTAATTTTATTTTTTCCACTATGAATTATAGCTTAGTTGTTAATTCATTACATTATTAATGGTTAAGAAGGGTTAACAAGAGGTTCAACTAAAGAGATAAGGGTCAAAATAAAACAAAAATTTATATAAATACTATTTTTTACGTTTATTTAGAAACAAAATTATATTTTCTTATATTTTTGTTTACATTTGTGCCACTTCCACTTGAATAGGAATTTATTATATTTTAATGTTTTATGAATTTACAAGATTTCCACTCCCCTCAATTATAAAAGTTTATCCTCCTCCTATCCCTCCTTCATTCATTTGGAGATATATAACATAGATAGTATCTACCAAAATAACTTCCTAACTTCCATACCCACTTACTATAGATTATATTATTTCTAAAATACTATCCTTTGAAGGCTTAAGGTGTAAACCGTAGAATATTTCCAAAAGAAGAGGTAATTGTTATTTGTGATCAATTTTGAGTTTATTTATTCCTTATCCTCATAAAAATATAACATAATTTTGTAAAAACGATTCAATTAGTATATTTAATATAATTAAATATATTAATTTTGATGGTATCAGTAATTTCTACCACATTTTTAATCCTATTAGAAATGAAAAGGTCTTTCAGGCGTACATGTGGACTACCACCTCAATGAAACAATGTGTTTCATTTTCAGGACGTGCATAGATGGAAGGTCATCTGGATGTATTTCATGAATATATATTAATCTTATGATGTTATTATTATTATCATTTAATTTTATAAGTTTCTTTTATTTTTTCATTTACTTATTTGAGAAATGAAAACATTTACCATTCTTATGTATAGACTACAATATTCATAATGTAATGTAATCCATTTTTAGATGAAACATTATATGAATGGTTATAAAAGTATGTATATTTAGAAAAATATGATACTTAAAAATAACTAATATTTTTGAGATGATTAAACTATCAAGAAGGTCTAAGTAACAAAATCAATAAATTGAAATATGCATAGATAATATATAAGTTTTCACCTGAATGTTTATTTTAATAAAAAATTAGTACAAAATGGGTAATTTCAAATTAAAAGGGAATGATATATTATAAGATAAGTATTAATGTGATACCATTATATATTTATAATAAATATAAATTTACTATAAAAAAATAAGATCATGTACGAAGAATGTTTGAACATAAGGAAAGGGTTAATGTTGAAATCTTATTTTTTATCGGGATTATTTATGTTTGAATCTACATTCAGGTAATTATGTGATCTTTATATATTAAAGTAGAACTATTTCACTCTAATATATTTATTTTTATGGTTATCATGATTTGTTTTAATTATCCTCTATTTGGTAGTTAAAATGAATAAGAAAATGTTTTTTAGGAAAAGTTGACCTTATTTACTCTTGGGTCCACAAACTTTCTCCTCAACATACACGTTCAATAGATTGTTTTCAAGAATATCATATTCTATGATAAAACAATTCTTTAAATTTATTTTCAATAAAATTTAAAATTATTTTTGTTGTTTAAAAGGAATATTCTTTTTATTTTCCTAATGAGGTACTTTTAAACCTTTTACCAAAAGCATTAAAGGAATCTTTCATTTAATTTTTATTTCATTAACAACTTTTTCTATGTTTATGAAAATTATCTGATTTGAAGAATAATTTAAAGGTTAACTATTTTATTTTAAATAGAAATAATTTTCTTAATATATTTTGTATTTTTATTTAAAAGTTTGTCAAAATAAAATTATATCTTTATTTTATTTTCAAATAATGGTTTAAATATTCCTTTAAAATTATTTTTCATATATTTCAACATCTTTTTTTGTCTCTTATGATTCACTAGATATTATGAATAATGATACCAACCATGTTATTTATCTATATTTTTAATGATTATATGATGTTGAAGTATTTTGGAAATACATTTCTTTTTCATGTGTTGTTCCAGAATTAATTGATGAATGTTCATATGATCTACTGGCACACAAATATAGGGTTTTCAATATGTTATGTGTAGGTACATTTAATATATACAATTCAATATGTAATAATTTATATCCCTTGATATAATATATACTATAATGGAGAGTGTTCCTAGTTTAGTATTGTACACTATCAACTATGATGGCCATAGAAATGTACCATAGGAATAGAAATAATGGAATGGTGAGTGAACCCAATCCGCTATGAGACTTTTTCTAGTCTCATAGTATTGAATGTGAACCTGACTAATGAAATTATTTTCTATGTTTATGATTATACCACAATTCCTATGATATGTTCTTATTTTTATGATATTCTCTCATGGATCATGATTTATTAATGATGATCCATCACTCTTATGAATCATGTATTTTAAAATGAATAATCATTATACTATGAAAAATGATTTATGATCTATAAAAAATTATGTATAACCATAATAAGTTATGATCATGTTCTAATATCATTATGATTATATTATTCTTGAAAAGGATCATTGATTGATTTCTCTTATGTGTACACTTTCTGAGCATATGATATAACTTTTTTATATGTTTTTATTTACTTAGTTATGAAGAATGGATTTTAGTAGGATATGTATCAGAATGGTACTATGAGAGATGCAAAATCTGGGAGATATTGATGATATTTTAGGAATTAATTTTAGTATGTATCTAGTATTCAAATACAGTTGACCATTATGATTCTTAGGTGTGTATTACTGTAAAATGTATTGAATATTATCCTAAAATGATGTAATATTTATGTAATTTATTCTTCGGTAACCTCATAAAAAATCCACTACATGAGGGTAACCACATGGGTTCCCCCAAACCATATGTTAAAAATTGTTACCATAGAAAACAATATGTATTCTCCACGATTCAGGAAAAAACATATCATAAACATAAAAAAAATCAATCATATAAAATAGTATAAAATAAACTCCCTACTGACTTGGAGGGTTTCACAGAAGCGATTAATTAATTAACGTAGAATACTCTACTAATCTTATATAATTCCAACTTCAAATATTTTTTAATATAATTACATTGATAATTGTTTAGAAAATATATCAACTAACAGATTATTAGTCAAAATAAATTTGAAAATAATATATCATTCATTAACATGATCTATAATAAAATTAAATATCACATCAATATGATTTTTTCAAGATTATTTTTATAGATTATTTGAAATTTAAATGGTGAAGTATTATCACAATAAATAAGAATATTTTAAAAATAGAAATCAATATCCAAATTTTTTTTATTAATCTATAAATTTTGATAAAAAACTAGAAACATATATATAATCATCCTAATATTTGGTTAGTTTAACGAATAATGGGTTTTTATAGCTCCATGAAATAAAACATTTACACAATAAATGAAACATACCTAATGTAATATTTCTATTAATCATATAGCCTCAAAAACAATAATCGAAATAAGGAATCAAATCAAAGTATTTCTAACTAGAGAAAAAAATTCTGAATTTTTAGTTCTATTTACATATCATATGATTATTTTAACAACCTTCAGTTGAATTTCATTAAGATCATATTGAAAAATATTAGACATATAAACTATAAGAATAATACCGTTTCTAGAATATTTTATATAAAACAAGTTTTCTATCATTTATTATTATTTTTATTTATAGTTTTTTTATTCTTCTAAATTTAATTTAAATAAGTACTCATATGGGTTCTAAAATTTTTCATTCAGTCAATAACAATCTATTCAATTGGCTCTTTAGTATATTTATAATTATTGAAAAATATTTTATCACTTCAATGAAAAAATTTATGTGTAAGAAATATTTTTAATTCATCCACTAAACTCATATAAAAATAACTAGTCATTAACATAGATAATTCATTACATAAAAAATAACTTGAGGAACAAAAACAATATCATCAATATATATTTTCACAATTGAAATATCATTAGAAATATTATTAATAAATAAAGGTGTATTAAATTTTCCTTGATTAAACCCATTATTCAATAATATAAAAGATAATATATCATATGAATCTCACAGTGCTTTCTTGAGAGAATACCAATATTTTAATAATTTATAAACAGTATTTAGAAAATTTTCATGTTCAAAACTAGGTTTTTTATTAACATGCACTACCTTGTAAATCAAGTATTTAGAAATTCAATTTTAGCATCCCTTTGGAATTATTTAAATACATAAAAAGAATAAAAATACAATAAAATATTAATACCATCAATTATATAAACTGGAGAAAACTATAGATAAAATTATATTACTTTTTTTTAAATTATTAATCAACAAGGACAAATTTATTTTTAAAAGATTTTCTAGATTTATCCATTTTTTCCCTAAAAATCCATTTAGTTCCAAATATCTATTTACCTTTAATGGGTTAAATTAAACTCTAATGAATATTTCATTCAAATAGATATATTTTTTAAAAAATAGTCTAATTTATTTATTTTAAATATTTATCAATATTATTATACAAAAAATTATATTGAATTGAAAAATTAACAAAAAAATCAATAATTATTTTCTAAAATGAATTTTTGATGGAAAATTTACTATTACATTAGATATAGTGTGATATTTATGAGTTATTTAAATTTTCATGTCGGATTGAGAAGTAGTATCCCACCCCTCAATAGATATATTATATTTTTTAGGTTCTTATTCACTAAAATTAAACTCTTTAATGGATTCCTTAATCTTCTCTCAATATATTATTTAGTTTTAAAACAAGAATCACCAAATTTAACATGGGAAAATACATCCAATTCCATAGTTTACCTATTATGATATATAAACCTTACAGTTATTAGAATATCCTATAAAAAATAATTCATCACATTTATTATAAAATTTATCTAAAATATCTTTAGTATTTAAAACACAATATTTACACCAAAATCTTCTAATATAGACAACCTTAGGTATATTTATGTCAAATAACTCTTATGAGGTTTTCATTAATAAAGGTCTAATATGAAAAACATTTGAAATATATGTTTCTTTATTTATAGATTCATACATTACATGTTTAAGTAACTTATATTTATTTATCATAGTGCTCTCCATTCACAAAATAATATCATTTATTCCTTTATATAGAGCCGTTTTTTTCAGTGCTCCAGCGTAGAGAATTTTTGGGAATGTCAATTTAATTCAAAAACATCCTCAAATTAAAAATTAAATATTTCACCTCCTCTATCAATTTTAATAGACATAATCATGAAAATCATTTTTATTTTGAACAAATTAATAAAAATTAAAAAACATAGATCAGGTATGAATTTTACGAGATATACAATTAGTACAAGAAAACCTATTAAAAAGGTTAACAATCATAAAAACATATTTCATTCCTCCTAAGATATTTTTTTTCATATGAAAAAACAATTATATATGAATAATTGTAAGAGGATTTTAATATTTAACTTAATTAATATATCTGTAAATTTTAATGTCATTACCATTTAAACACGAATCGCTAATGAAGTATATACTAGTTTATCCATGTTCTGATAATATATGTTAAAATGAATATTTATCATATATAATACTCATATGATATGAGATATCATCTATTTCTATATCATTAAGAAAATTAATAATTTTATTAGTAGGATTAAGAAAATTTAATAGAATACATTTTATAGTTTTTAGTTTTATATAATAAAAAATATTCATTTTAAAAAACAAAAAAATTATTATTTTCAAACATAATCATCATTCTATCACCACAGAGCTGTGAAATATTTATTAAATTATTTTCTAATTCATTTTATAAATAAGAATTTATAAAATATAAGGTTATTAAAAATATCATCTTCAACGAATCCTCTAATATTTCACTTTTTTTATCACCAAAAGTGATAGAGCAACCATTTCATTTATTTTATGTAAGAAAACTAAAGGAATTAGAAATAATATAACTAGTGAATATATTTTCTATGTACCCGAATTCCATGACACTCTTAAGGTAGTTTTCCTAAAATAAATCATCTAGAAATTTTTTTTAATCATTCTCTATTAGGTCCAAAATGATTAGTATATGAATTATTAGGAACCCAAATAGATATAAGACATTCTTTTGTGGGTATAATAGATGATAATTTTCTATAAATAAAATATTTAGTATGATATAAATATTAAGTAAGTCTCAATGATTATTCATTAGCACAATGAAGTTGGATTCGACATTTTAAGACATGTAACATTAAATATATATTTTTGAACAATAAAATATAATTTATAATACAGTTTATGTATTTTATTTTTATAGAAAAAAGATGATCTAGATTTATTTATTTTATTTATAGACATCATCTTATCAGTCATCTATGTTCCCTGAACAAGAGAAGATAAATTTTATTTTAATCTAACAATGTATATATTAATATTTTAAATATATTTTTAGTGGTTTTATATAGTGACCAAGTCTTGACATATATAGATGTTACATAATACTAGATGAATACCAAACACATTAAAAAAATAAATTCCCAGCAATGGTAATAGTTTAGTGTCATAGGAAACATGGAACCAAAATCTTCTATCCTGGTGGATGACCTTCTACATATCCTATGAATATCTCCACCTTTATTACTTCTACGTAAAACCTTTCTTCATAACTTGGGGAATAGAAACATAGAAAAGGGTTTAGATCAGATTCTTGGTATGGGTAAATAAAGGAATTTTTTAGGCATAACATGAATAATAGGGTACAAAACTTGAGAATAACTTATGAAGAACATACCCTGCAAATTAGAGATCATAAAAAATTTTGAAGTTAATAAGGTAGGAATAATAATGAAATAAAGAACAGAATACATAATTTCATAAAATATAAATATAACATTGGATTTTGATAGACATATAATAATATAATAAGATTTCCATATTGCATAAGTCATTGTTGCCAAGGGTATCTTGGTAGTATGGTTTCACTCCCCATAATATCTTAGTAGTCATGGTTCACTCCCATAGCCCTCTTAGTAGCATTAGTTCACTCCTCATACTATATTAGCAGTCATGGATCACTCCCATGGTTATCTTGGTAGCATTATTTCACACCTCATACCATCTTGGTAGTCATAGTTCTCTCCCATGGATATCTTAGTAATCAAGGTTTACTCCCAATACCATCATAGTCTATCTCATTGGATATAAACATTTATCCAATGCATTAGAGGGAAAAATTGCTGCCAGCCTTCTAATAGTGAAATCATACATATATATTCCATAAAATAATAAACAATCATATCTTAACCCATGCAATTAAATGATTTTCATAAAAAATGTAATCATATCATAACCTATTTAAATGATATAGGTTTCATAAAAATTTCATCAAAACCATAAATCATGAAAGAGAAATAGATTTTGTAAAAATATAAACCATAAAAGTGGAATGGATTTTATAAACATTAAACTCGTGAATAATAAATAGGTTTCATAATGAATATGACATTTTAAAAAAAATTCATAAAATGATATGAATGAAACCATTAAAACATTACTTATAATAAAATGAGTAATGTAAATAGATGTCATATTAGATGGAAAATAATTTGGAAATATCTTTCAAAAACATTTCTTGAGGAAAATATCCTTTATTATTTGAAAATATTTTTAATAAATAAAATCATTTGATAATAATTTTCATAACAAAACCGTTAAAACTTATACAGATGAATTGAAATCATTTGAAAATATTTTTTCATAAAAACATATAAAATAAGATTAAAAAAATTTTAAAAAAAATTTTCATTGAATATTATTTTAATGTTTATAAAGATTTTTTGAAATTGATTTGAAAACCATTTATCTGAAAATAATTTTAAAACATATTAATCATTCACAAAAAAATTTTGAAAACTATTTCAATTGAATAATTAGAAAAGAAGTTTGAAGATGTTTTGAAAACCATTTTCCATGAATAATTATAAAATAATTTTGAAAAGATTTTGTAGATAATTTTTATTGAAAACATACAAAATATGTTTGAAAATGTTTTGAAAACCATTTTTATGAAAAATGGTAAAATAGGATTGAAAACATTTTGATTTTTTTGTTGAAATCTTATAAAATGATTATGAAAAGGTTTTGAAAAAAAATTCCTTGAACATATCTTTTAATTTTTCTTAAATATCCTTAAACATGAAAAGAATTATTCAATGGATTAATAGTAGATAAATCCATACACGTCGTATGAGGTAAAAAAAATTCATTTAGCATGGTAAAAAGGATAAGAAATTTACTCGTTATAAAAGTGACAAGAATATTTATTTTAAAATATTGGGGAAAGAGAAAATTGTAAATGATTTATATTAATGATCATAGGAGATTATTAGAATATTATTGGACACCCTTTTTGAAAACATGGTTCTGAAGGAAAATAGATTTCTGACTAATGAGGGGGTAAGATCAAGTTTTCTTAAAAACACTTTATTAACTATCTTATGTAATGAATAGTAGAAAATTTCACTACTACAAGAATATATCGTGAATTAAAATAGGATAATTAAATTCATTAATTTCATTAGAAATGGAATATAATAATTCATCAAAGGAAGCATAAACATAAACAATATCCAAAAGCGATGAGATTCTCTCAATAAAATCTTATAACTTGGTAACATGGGATAATACTATCCATGTAAGAAAAAGGACATTAAATTAAGCATAAAATATCCGTAAAAAAATGATATTCAGGATATAACATGTAAAATATATATATATATACCATGAAAAAGAGTTTAAGTGAATAATAGAACATAACTCTCTAAGAAGGAAAATTAGGAGAAAACATTTTTACTGATTTGGTACCTTTTGATACCTAAAACCCGTGATTTTTTTTAAAATTATATGTTAATACCCCTAAATTGAGGTATAATATATATATAATAAAATAATATGGAATTACTTACACCACACAAATGTAATGAATTGTGAACACAGTATGTGTCTCATGAAAATAAAATGTGATATGAGATCTCCTTACCTTGGGCCTTGACTCTCATCGTACACATTCAAACCACATGTGAAATAAATATTAATTTATTATAGATATTTTGAAAAAAAATTCTATTATATATAATACCATATTGGATTTGATTATGACCATATATTACCCAAATGTTAACCATATTTTGTTAAGGTTTCCCTTCATGTAATATTCACTTTGTTTTTCATATGTGTCCTAATTTATTATATTGTTGGTCCTTATACATAAAAAATTATTAAAAATTTAAAACCATGATATTAATATCAGATATATAAAATATATTTCTATAAAAAAATAATTCAATATATTAGTATGAAATAGAATACAATGCTCATGGAGAGAGTAGGCCGTACGTATGCATGAATGATATTTCTGATTAATTGTCATGTTCAAAGAACGAAATTAATATATATATATATATATCATTATTAAATTATCATTATGATATCATATATATATAATATATATTCACTAAAATTATCCTTTATACAATCCTTGTAGTTTATGAACGAATCATATAGCTTTGAGGGCGCGATAGCCCACACGTCCTCAAATAAAATTATCCTATTTACATAAAATGGAATGAATTAAGGTATGTTCCAAAAAAATTAAATAATCATGGAGATATTATATATAAAATATATATAATATATAAATAAATTTTCTATCATAATGGCCGCCATGATATGTGGTAATGGAAAAAAGAACAATTATCGTTTCGTGAGGCTGTAGTTCACCATGCATAGAAACAATATGTTCATAAACCATTTTTTGAAGGCGTGTTTATGTGTAGGTATAACCATTTAAATAAAATCATAATAGTATATTTAGGTTACTGTTGTTTTTATATAATCATATAATAAAGAGATTTGGAGTGGGTGGAGAAAAAAATAAAAGAAAGGACTTGAGAGATAAAGTTACCTCTTAATTGGGTAACTCCTTTTGTTTTGTCCCAAAAGACTTGTGTGCATATATCTTTTCCCAAGGGAAGTTTTCTAAGAGACCTAACATATGAGGTTTGAGATTTTTGAGTAAGTGAGATATCTGGTGGCTTTTATATAGAGGGGAAATGACTCACATGGAATTTTTAGAAAAATGTTAGTTGTACGCATGTGGTTACCCAAAAAACGTAATGAAAAAGCAAAAAAAATGTAAGGTCTATAGATAAACTATAAAAATAGTTTTTGGAAAACTGTCTAGGTAATTTTTTCCCTTAATTTTATGATTTTGTCCCTAATTATGTGTAATTTTCCCTTCATTGCTATGTTTAATTTTAATCACTCTTTCAAATCATTTTTGAAAAAATTAACTTTGTATTATTAGAATCTAAATATTATAATAAATAAAAGGATTTATGTTGTTTTTTTAAATTAAAATAACATAAGTGAACAAATTAATATTAATGGTTAATCTATAGATGGAATGAAATAACGTGTTTTTAATGTTGAAAGATGTTCAAACGTTTATTATAATTTTATATAAAATTTAATGTTAAATTTATTACTGTTAATTACATTGTATTAATAGATGTAATATTTGTTAAGGTTACCTTAAAATATTATAATATCATTTAAAATTAGTAATTATTTTAAGAAAAAGGATGTTTTTGACTAAAAATTGTTATTTAACACTATTCATCAAAAAATGAATCTACTAAGATAAATACCAATAATTTACCCTATGATAATTTTGAAATTATGAATTATATTTTTTTGTTATCAAATTAAATTTCTAAATGTGTCAAAACATAATTTTATTATTTTTCAGGTAAGAACATTGAAAGAGGTTTATTTGAGAAAACAATACTTTTAACCACAAAAGGACTTTACCAAAAATCATATCTTTCATTATAATTTTTTTATTTATATTAAAATTTTTTTAAAAATATATTTTAGAAGTAGTTATTACTATTCTTATTACTATGTAATAACTGCTAGGATATTACTAACTCATTTAAATGATTATTACAACAAAATGATGTTTTGTAGAAACATAGTATTTTGTATAATGTATGCTAAGTCAATGTTCAGTGTGAAAGGAATGTTTTAAATAGTTAATTTAATAACATAAATGAATATTTAATTTATTAGGGGAAACAACTTCATGACCATAATAATACATATTTTTGTATTCAATCGGGTTTCACATTCATTTTTTTAATTAATTGGTAACCTATGAATTCATATTACACTGTATCAACCATATATTTTCATAAATTAATTAATACTATTCATAAAATCTAATTTAACATCTTGGTTTTATTTTACTATATTAAAAATATCATATTTGAATAATATATTATTGTTCAGTAAACCTCCGTCATGCGTGTTATGCAGGTCATCGAAGAATGTCATTATTGAAGAAAATGTAAGCTAAGCTCAATATTCTGTGTAGATAAGGAAAATGTTTATGTTGTGTGTTGTGCATGATTAACATGGTGTTTAATATAAGATAATACAAACATAGTGTTTCAATATAAAATGAACTATCTTTAGTGCTTCATGAAATGATAAATATAAAAAATGTTAAATTAATTCAAGAAAAATTCAAAAAATCTCATGGTGCTACATTGTACCCCATTAAAATTAATTTCTCCATGAAAATTAATCTAGGTTGTCAACAGTTTAATACATTAAAATTTCATTCATTGAACCACACATCGTAAAAAATAATACTAACGCATTCTTTAAGAATGGAATGTTCAGACCATAATGGTTACCCACAATAAAATATAACTAGGTTTCTACATATGAGAACATAGGTTGAGAGTGAAGATTGGATATGGAAGAAAAATACAACTATCATGTTCTGATAGAGAGTGATAGAGAACAAGGTCAGGATAAAGTAAACAATCATAAATAAATAAATATTCAATGGCATTAGTGCCCTTCTAATTCAACTAAAATTCATTTACATGGATAACATTATTGGTTTCAACTTCCATTATCCTAAAGGTAAGGAATTATCAAGAAAAAATATATTTTCATTATTTCATGACAATGTCATGCTTTATTGTTCCTTGATCCACTTAACCTACTTCTCTAAAAAGGAATGTGAAATTTTCATTCATGAATTACTAACAGATCATTAGATCCCTGAAATTCCATCTTATTTATCATCAGTTGTCACTAACAAAAAGTAGTTTGACCATGATTTCCAGTACACGTAAATTCTCATATGGAGAGATAACCCTTTAATATTACTATATTCATCATAATTTTAACTTAAACCTTCCGTATATGGTTTAACTTATAACTCTTTTGAACGATAAAAATTCAAATCATTGATAATAATGTCACGAAATTGTCTTAACACTGGTCCCCCTTATAACAAAAAGTAACACTTGGTTATCACATTCCAACACGTGAATATCCTCATTGTAATGAACCTTTTATTCTAATTGGCATGATATATCGGTGATCCATTACGTGTCCTTAAGAAACATCCCCAATATGCCAATGGATGGAAATTAATGCCTAAGGGTTTTAATACATGCGGGGGACAATTTACCCATTAATATTAAAACCACAACCAACAACCATAGAAAAAAACCACCATATGATGACTGACTAATTAAAAGACAACTCAATTGAATCCCTTATAAAAAAACAACCAAAGTGTGCCACAATGGAAGACAAACTAAGCATAAAAAAACAAACAAAAACAAATAATGAATCCATGATGAACACAATACTCCACGATCCCCAAGATCCATGCTCCAAAATCACCAAACATCCTAGGTATCATGAGGTGGTGCTAAAATCATGTGGTACATTACCTTTTTCCATGTCCACAAAGATAACATCTACAAAATCACCCAAGGTGACAAAAAAGGGGAGATTATAAAACACATTAGGTTTCCAAAATGGATTCCCTAATCATGCCACTATGATAGAAAAGTTATCAACATTTATATAAAACCCTTTTATCTAAAATAATTTCAAAAAGTAGTATATAACTAAATATAAACAACTTCCAAATAACCATTTATAATCAAGTGTAAAAAATATCTATTTAAACCAATTTTATTGAATGTTACACTTCCATAAAAACCACAAAACTATGACTTAAACCCATTTTTCAATATCATTTTGTCATAACCATTCTACTTAACCACACTTTTAACCCTGCAAGAAACCTAGACCTCCCTATACTCCCGAGAAGTGAGCTACCCTTCCACTAAGTTGTCACTTAGTTGACCAATTTGACTATGGAAATTGACACCCATATCCATCCCAGCATTTTTATGGGGATCCATCACACCCTTGTCCATCCAAATGCATATGAACATACAACACAACACATGCCATACCCATGTCAAAACCAAGACTGTACAACCAATTCAATTAACTCTTTATTTTATTGAAAAATCATTAACCAAGTCTATTCAAACCAACTATTTAATTTCATTTAAAAAAATTATTTTACTGAAGAAATAATAAAAAAATCCTTATGCCATGATTATAGAAAATCCACTTTTTAAAATTCACATTTCCAAATCAAGAACCAAAGTGCCTTTTTAAGAACACCCAATTTTTTGTATTTCTACAATTTACGAAATTGTCACTAATTAGTGTTTAAAATAATTATCAAATAAACAATTTTTGATCAATTTAACATAATATAATAAATTTTAAAGCATTAAAATCAGTTATACTAAGAGGATTCGAGAGTGAAGCCACTTACCTCGACCGTTTTGATGAAAATTGAAGATAGATGAAGAATGCTCACGAAATCGAGTAAGAATTACACAAAAATTCCTTAGATCTCTTGACCTATCAAAACCCAATAGAAACACAGTCATAAATGGCATCCATAATCATAGATATTCACATAATGTGTGTATATCTATGAAACTGAGAAGTTGGGTGAAGTCGATCTAAAAAAATATGACAAGAATAGTGATGCATAATCACTTATTGCAAGAATGGAGATTCTAAATTCCATGGAAAGGATCCAAATTAATACCAATATACATGGGAGAGGTTATTATAACTTAATGAGAGAAGAAAATATAGTTAAGATGTAATTTTATGATCAATTATCTACCTTGATTAAAAAATGTGTAAGATCCACTTTTTTAGGATCTAACGTTGACCCCACACACAATTTAGTCACATGGTTAGACAAACTCTGCACTAACCATGTATTAGATACTTCCTGGGAAGACCCTCACATGGCCTCCTTGAATGATCTCCCTATCAACGTACACACTGTACCAAATCTACTTCCTCAAATTTTCCAAAACCAATTTTCAGAGCGCATGATTTTTTCTAGGCTCCCTCATGGTTTGGACAAGTCATGCATAGCACATGAACCTTCTTTGAAGCCAAAAAAACATTCTAAAGATTATCCAAATTATCCCAAAATTCACCCTTAAACATTATATACATGTAAAGAATATATAAAGGGTTAAATACCAAAAATTGGTGGTGATGCATTCTCCCCACCATTGGTATTTCTGTCTCCCAAAAGTAGAAAACCACCATTTACCTGAAAGAGTTCCGCCCACGGCTCTTTCATTACCTTATCATTATCCTATGTCTCTTTCTGAATCTGATTATGTTTTCATGAAAACCACACAAGACTGTAGGTTTTTCAACAGAAGACATTATCTTTTCTATCCCCAATCCACATCAGGACATGTACCAAAGAAGTGTCTCACACAAGGTCAATTGGATCCGATATGATCACATAGTAAGGATCAGACTGATACATTTTCAATTGAGATATGTGGAACACATTATTCACCGAACTATACCTTTGTTGTAATTATAAACAATATTCCTCCTCTGCAACACATTATAGTATCTTTAACGGGATAATTTAATGAGGATATATCTTTATCGGCTTCCCCAAACATCAATGTCCAATCCTTAGATAAATCAATAGGAACACATGATCACTTAATAAAAAAACGACCACCGATGATGATCAACATATGATTTATAAGAACTCTTATCCATCTACATTTGATTTATGATCAGTTAAAACTTCTATATCATTTCTTGGACAGGGCTCTGCCCAACTAATGAAGTCTCACCTGATTCCACCCAAAACAGGGGATAATGACAATGGCACCCATACAATTCTTTAAATTGAGTCATATATATTGAGGTATGATAAGATTTTGTTATATGAGAACTAAAATAAGGGTATATGATCCTCCCATGAGACACCAAAATCCATTACACATTTTCATAGCATGTCTTCCAACATCTGTATCCTTTTTTCATACTAGTCATCTAACAATGGATGATACATTGTACTCATTGACAACTATGCCCCCTAGGTTTTCTATAAGGAATTACAAAATCAATATTTGAATCTCATATATCCTTATGACAAGATCAAAATTTATATTTCATATCTCTTTACCACTTCATGGATATTTATTTTTGATAGATCATAGAACATATGAGTTTCATAAATAGGGATGAAATGAGCCAACATAGGGAGTCGACCTACAATCACCCATATGGAATCATGTTTCCAAACAATTATTTGGAGACCTGTATCAAAATACAAGGATATCTACTCCCATTTTCACACAATTATATGTAATGAATAAAATAGACCCGTTGCTCATTGATGTTCTACCTTAACTTTCTAGAAAGTTATGCACCTTGAAACGAACTCATCCACTTTATATTTTATACTAATCCACCAAAACTGTTCCCTCAACTCCCTTTGCATATTTTGTGTTCCTAGATGGAAAAACCATCATAAATAGTGGTAATGGTGAAGAAGTTGTTCCTAAAAAAACATTTGTAAAAAAAATATTATTTCAAAACCGTAACACTAAACTCCCATCACGTTTCGATCCCTCAATGATCTCCCCGCCATTGATTTTTTACCTTATAACCAGGCATTCTGAATTGGATGTTTTAACTTCTTTGACTATCATTACCAAAATGAAAAATATAGAAACTGAATAGAAAAATACCACATCACCTCAATCTTCACATTTGACATGCATTGCAACTAAGACAGACATCAACTACTTGTGGTTTTAAAGTACCCAAAGGAATGACTACGTGGTCATAATGGCTACATCCACTTTTGAAATCTATCCTCAGAAGATTCCCCATATGAACTCTCAATTAGTGATATTTGAATCCCAATTCAATTTTAGAGAACCATTGATCTATCCAAAATTGATCAAAAAATTAATCAATTCATGGAATTGGGTATCTATTCTTTATCAAAACATGGTTAAGCTTACGGTGATCCACATATTCCCTTAGAGTTTTATATTATTTCTTCATGAACAAGAATGGTTATGCACATGGAGGCATGCTTAGACAAATGAATCCTTTTCTCTCCAGCTCTTCCAACCATCCTTTAATCTCTGTTAATTATGTTGGTTCCATTCAATAAGCGGGAAGGGAGATAGGGATAGCCCTATGAGAAGATTAATCATAAAATTTATTTATCTTATGTATGGAAACCCCTTTAAATTTTTAGGAAAACATCTTGAAATTGATCCATGACTGCTGAAAATCTATTACCCTAAAACTTTTCCATTGATTCCAAAGTCATTATTGGCAACATATTAGAATTTATTCCTACTACTAGTGCGAACAAGCCTGTTACACCTATATTTACATCTATTTCCCATCCAAAGAGATGTGTATTGCCTTCCTCAGTTGTGAAAATAACTACTATGTCATAATAGTCGATGTGATCCCTAAATGTTTCCAACCAATATATACCCAATATTACAATATAGACATCAATCTCCAATACCTAGAATTCCCACTTCATCTCATATTCATTAATGGTTACATAACATGATCTAAACAAAAAGGCTCAATATTCCCTTTTACCAAGAGGAGTTTTATGTTTTAACATGGAGGGAATCATATGATGTTTAAAACATATGATATCAAAAACATGATAAAAAATAATGGAATATGATTCAATATTATCAAACAACACTTGCATAATGGTTGAGTTCAATAGAATCATTACTCCCTCCATAAATTTCCCACCCTGATCATCCACAATCATCTACTCGACTCCATACAGTTGATTTGTTCCCACACTTTGCTCATTATTACCTTGTTGATATTTCCCTTTATGAAGAGTCATAATGTTCCAAAAATCACCATGGTTGGTGCTGTTCTACTGATGAGAATGATTCTGCTACCCTTTTCCTCTCGAAATATATATGGCATACAACACCTGAGAAGTGTCTCGATGACCTGGTCCAGGATCACTTGGACAATATCAATAATGATTCCCCATCTAATATCAGTTATGACATGATATAGGTTGTTCCATACACTCTCTATTTATGTGGTCAAGAGAACCACATTAGAATTATCCCTCTTTTCTCTTAGTTCTTGTAGGATGGTTTACTTATCCGAATTTCTGATTTTGAGTCTCGCCCCCTCCATAGATATAGGCATCCCTCTTATTATTTCTCCAAGAATTCAAGTTCCCTCCATTTCCCCTAGGTATAATTATAATTTCTCCTCAAATTCTTTTTGAGACACCACATTCAACCACTTTTTCTCTATTCACCATCTCTATGTAATATGTAATTTAGAGAACTATATTATTTGATTGAATCTCAATCCATAGCCTTGGTTTGAAGATGAATTCATTTAAGGACACACATACAATTAATTCTAGTGAAAAGTGAATAAATTCATGAATTTAGATACATATTTTGTGACCGAGATATTGTCATGCTTCCAGTTGAAGAATTCTATCATTTTCTAGATCCTAAACGTGTGAGGATAGAATTGTTTGTTGAACTATTACTCAAAAATCCTCAAAACTAGTTCATTGATTTATTTTAGCCTAGTTTTCTAGGTCCCACCACTGGCATAAAATATCCTAGAGCATACGAATTTATAACTTGACTTTCAACTCCACTAGTGTGATGATGAAATTGAAGACACAATTCATCCTATTCAGCAAACCTCTTCCTTTTCGGGTTCAAAATCATCCAAAAACTGGGTGGATTATGCTTCATGAATTGGATGAAATAATCCAATTTCTGGGGGTCATCCCTTAGATTTTCTATTTCCACATCCTAGAACACATGGATGATACTATGAATGTGCTCTTGGATTACCTTTTTCTCATGTGCAACCACATTTCTCTTTAGACTCTTTTGTTTGGTTTTTGGGATTCCTACTAGGATCCATATGCTACCCAAACAACAAAATCTATAAGGCTCAATCTCTAATAACAAAAGGATCAGAATATAAAATTCTATCAAATAAACAATCACAACTTTTGTTTCCAAAATCAACATTTTACATGTTTAATCATTTCCATAAAAGCTATTCTTTCTTTTCAAAATCAACCCATTTTCAAAATTTACCAACCACGCCCTTTTTAGAATCTTCTATTGGAAAATTATTTTGACATTATTAAAAAATTAACATAATGAATCACATCATATATCTTTACTCAAAATTACATATTTAATCCTAGTGTAATTTCATCCCTCTAATGCATGTCGTGCTCATCTCATTAGATAAACATCTGACAAAAAAGATTCCAATATCCTATGACTGTCTCGAAAACATATTTTTACCCAACTCCTAGGTAACTTGAAGTTCAGAATAAGAAGGATTGCTATTTATTTTTTTGATCTACATTTCATGTCCCAACAATTACACTCATTTCTAATATTACAACCCAAAGAATAAATAAGAATGGATTCAAATCCCAGACCAAGAATCGGAATACCACTTTTCAGGGAATAACTGAACAAACTGTTACTATTTTTAATGACCCACTTATTCTTATCATCTTGAAACATCGGTGAGACATTACTTGGCAATAAGTGACATACCCATGATAAGAAAGGCTGAAAATAAATTCCAAAAGATTTAAATTCAAGTGGGGGATGATTTACCATTTGCGAATAAAACCACAACAAAAACCCATAAACAAAATACTACCATATATTTCTTGGCTAATTAAAAAACAACTCGAAAACATCATTTATAACAAAAGAAACCAATACGCACAATAGAAAAAGACTAGATAATCATAAAAGTAAACAATGAAAATACAACTAAATACTCTAATATTACCACAATACTCCATGATCTATAATATCTATGATCCAACCACACTAAACAACCAAAATATCATGAGGTGGTGCTAAAATCAAGTGATACTTTATCTTTTTCCATGTCCTGGATGATAGCATCTACAAAATCATCCAAGGTGCAAAAGAAGGGGTGAGTATAAACCACAATAGGTTTTCCCTCAATGACTTCTCTAATTATTCTACTACGATAGAAATGTTATTAACATTTATATAAAACCATTTATATAAATCAATTATGTGAAATAGTTTTTAAGTAAATATAAACAAGTTCCAAAACAATTCATAACTGAGAGTAAACTACTATTATTTCTACCAATTTTCTAGGAAGTCACATTTCTAAGAAAACCACCAAACAAGGCCTTAAAACCATTTCTAAAAATAATTTTTTAATAACCATTCCACTCAACCACACTTCCAACCCTACATAAAACCTGGATCTCCCTATAATCCCAAGCGGTGAGTTATCCTTTTAAAAAGGCATCAATTAGTGGAAAAATTTATAGGGGTACTTCATGACCATATCCATACCAAAATTTTATATGGTGGTCCTTAAAGACATTATCCATCCTAATGCATCTGTACACACACCACAACCCATGGAAAAATCATTCATAAAACAGATGTGTTCAACCAATTCAATAAACTCGTTCTTTTATTCAAAAAATAATTATCCAAGGAAATTCAAACCAAATATTTCATTTTAATAAAAAAATTAATTTTATTGAAAAAATATTAATCAAATCCATGTGCCACAATTTGAGAAAATCCACTTTTCAAAATTCACATTTAGAAATCAAGAACCAAAGTGCCTTTTTTAAGAATACCCAATTATCCAGATTTCCACAATTGACCAAATCATCACTAAAGTGGTTTTTTTAAAAATATAAAATATAAAATTGATGATAAATATAACATTTGATTTTCAATTTTGAATCATTTCAATCAGTTATACTAAGAGGAGTCAATAGTGAAGCCACCTACCTCGACTATTTTGAAGTAATCTGAAAATTGATGAAGAACGCTCGCAAAAATGTGTAAGAATTACATGAAACCTCATTAGATCACTTCCACTATAAATAACCAAGACATATCAAATAAAAAATATAATTAAAAATCATATATATACCTAGAGTGGGTGTATATCTAATAAATCAAGAAGAGGGGTGATGTATATCTAAGAAAACATGACAAGAAGAGTGAATAAAAAGAACTTACCAAAAGAATCATACTTTTAAACACCAATGAAAGGCCCCAGAATGACTAAATGTTTGTTTGGGAGAGTTTATAAAACCTTTTACAGAGAAGGATTATAACATAGGGCAATATAAATGAAAATCTGATCTAATATTATTAAAATATTGGTGAGATCCACCTTTTTGGAGCTTACCTTGAACCCGTAAATTGTTTAGTTTCACCTATAGACAAACCATGATTTTGCAACTACATGGATAGACCCTGTTATGGCCTCCTAGAATAGTCTCCCTAACCATTCACACAATGTTCAGAAGCTACTACCTCAAATTTCAAAAAATAGCTATTCATAATTCATGGTTAATACTAGGACCCCGCACAGTTTGGACAACTCATGCACATCCTATGCACATCCCCTTTAGCCCAAAAAAACATTACAAACATTCTCCAAAGTCCCCCAACCATCACCCTTATAAATTATATGTAATAAATTTATAAGGGAATGTTTACATACATGAAACCATGGGTGCTACACTCATCATATATTCTCTTGAAACATAGTAGTAACCTTCATTACTATAAATGTCTTTGGAAAACATGCATTATTTATTATTCCAATAGTGATGGGATATATTATTTAAATCCATGAATTCTTAGACGTTATACATGATAGCATAAACGAATTTTCAATAAGTCCTTATTTATTTGCAAGGTAATTAGTACCATCCACATTTATTATTTATTTCTAACATATTATTATCCAAAAAACATTACCAAAACAAAAGAAACATATTAATGGTTACCATTCCCTTAATAATGTGTTTTTCATGGACATCACCTTACTAATATATCAATTTTATATTCCTTTATGAACAATCAATGTGTTCTTGTAAATATGTTGCAGAAAACATAAACTGAACAATACTTATGTATTTCACCTTTCATATAACATAATTCTTGAATAAAAATATATATAAAAACATCTATTACTTCATCCTAAATACATTTATGAGGCTACCTCATTATAACACCTCTTTCCTGTCACATTTCAACTGTATTATCTTTATCATAAGCAATCTAACCATTAGATATACCACCTTGCTGATCCTTTTTCAAGAGATTTCATCTTGGGACATTGAGTTGCATAATGACAATTTAATCTACACTTAAAACACTTAACCTTCATTGATGACTTATTAATTCCAATATTGTCACCCATTCTATTTAATAAACTCTTTATTTTCCCTTGAATTAACTTGCTTTGTGTCCTTCTCTACCATTTTTAAAACATATTCTTATTCTTCTAAGACATTTTCTTAAGAAATTATTTAAACTCTATTGAAAATAATGAAATATAATCTTCTACCCCCCATGGAATTCATTTAATAAACTCTCTACTAACTCCTTCTTTAACTTCCTTTGTGAGTCTGAGAGTTGGTTAAGGTAAACATTGTTAATCATGTTCCTTGAAAACTAGTTAGGCATGAATACAACATCTTTCACACCAGTGATCATCCTACATGACTGATTATAATAAAATCATCCATCATGTTGAACATTAATCCAATTCCTTCTAGTTCCTGCCATTGATTAAAAATCAAAGAAAATTTTGATCATTACTTATCGTAATAGAAAACCACATAGTCATGAAAATATTTACTTTTTGTATGTCTAAGTAATTATACCATCCCTAATATATGACAAAATAGGTTCATTATATTTTACTCATAGATAACTTATATCTAAATCCTTCATGATGGTTCATAATGAATTTTTGAATTTCTAAAGCCAATCTCCCAGGAATGTTAAACTAGGTGTGCATAAAGGCCTGTTTTCGTGTAACAAATTACCATATGTTAGGCCCAGAACATCATTATATAGTTTATACCCTTAGGTATCTCTATGCTAGAGTCAGATCCACATTTATTTATCAGATGTGGATTTATTTTTCGGAAACCACTCACTTTATCCATTAACAAAATTCCAAGACATTTTCCTAAACATTGACTCATCCTTATACATATCCTTAGAGACACCCCTAGATATATCCTTAGAAATACACATAGGGATATAAATAATGTTTCATCATCCATGTTTCCAAAGGATGACTAAACCTTTACTTTTATAGTAATTATAGAGTCCCAGACATGGCATACAAGAATATTACATCATTTTAGACGAATATTTAGTACCTTACAAAAATACATGCCTAAGTTCTGTCATAGTTTAGTGTATTTAGAAACATGGAATAAAAATCATCTATCATGGTGGAAGTACATAGAAATATCCCATAAATATCTCCAACATGAGTAATTATACCTAATAAATTTCTTTATAACCTGGGGAAAGGATACATAAGAAAGGGGTGAGCAGAGATTCTCACTAAGGGTAAATAAAGGAAATGCATAAGCATAAACTAAAAAAAAAGTGCATGGAAGGTGAGCATTGTATTTAAAGATCATAACCTATATATTATAGATAAAAACAATCATTGGTAGTTCATAATACATTATTAATTTGGAAATATATAAAATAATCCATGAAATCATAACATAGGAATAAATCATGGGATTGTGGTTATCACATAAGCATATAATATGATTTCCATATTAGACAAGGATTTGCATCCAAAACCATCTTGGTAGTACGAGTTCACTCCATATATGATCTTGGTAGTCATAGATCACTCCAATTTCTATATTGGATGCATTATTTCACTCCACATACCATCTTGGTAGTCATGGTTTACTCGCATGGACATCATAGTAGCATGAATTCACTCCTCATACCATCTTGGTAGTTATGGTACACTCTCATGGCTACCTGAGTAGTCAATTATTACTCCCATTACCATTTTTTTATATCTCATGAGATATAAATATTTACCCAATGAATTGGAGGTAGGTATAGGCCCTAAACATCTCTTAGTGAAATCATACATACATGTGCCACAAAATCACAAATAACCATATCTTAACCCATGGAATTAACGTTTTATCATAAATACATAAACATATCATAAATTAGGGAAAGATAAAATTTTACAAATCATTTAATCAAAATTGTAACTCATGAAATAGAAATGGATTTCATATATATATAACTCATGAAAGAGGAACAAATTTCATAATCATAAAACATGGGAAAGAGAAACAGGTTTCATAAATACCATGACATTAGGAAAACCCCATTCATAAAAAGGATATAAATGGAACCTTTAGATAATTTCCTATAAGTGAATGAGTAACATTATTGTATTTAATATTATATGGAAAATAATTTTTGAACATCATTCAAAAATAGTTCTTGAGTAAATTATACTTTTTTATTTGAAAAAACATTTTTAATACAAAAAAAAATTTATTATAATTTTCATAGAAAATAGCTTTAAAACATTTAAAGAAGCATTTAAATCATTTTAAAACATTTTTTCTTCAAAAAATTCAAAATAATATTTAAAAATTTGAATTTTTTTTATTCCAATGTACTGGGGAAAATTATAATGATATATTGAAAACATTTTGAAAATCATTTCTTTGATAATACATTTTAAATTTATTAATAGTTCATGAACACTTTTTTGAAAACTATTTTCCTTGAAAAATTATAAAATAAGTTTGAAAATTTTTTAAAAACCATTTTCCTTTAAAACGTGTAAAATAATATTGAAAAAGATCTGAAATACATTTTCATAGAAAGCATATAAAATAAGTTTGATCTTTTTTTGAAAATCATTTTCCTTAAAAACATATAAAATACATTTGAAAACATTTTGAAAATAATTTTCATTGAAAAATGTAAAAGATGTTTGAAAATGTTTTTAAAACCATTTTCATCAAAATTATCTTGTATAATTTTTTTTTAAAA
Source organism: Viscum album (assembly GCA_963277665.1). Classification (NCBI taxonomy): domain Eukaryota; kingdom Viridiplantae; phylum Streptophyta; class Magnoliopsida; order Santalales; family Viscaceae; genus Viscum; species Viscum album. Next base: position 506,602,555 of record OY728142.1, on the reverse strand, counting down.
AAGTACCCTTTAAACATGAAAATAATGCTTCAAAGGATTGATGACTACTATATATGCACATGTTATACGAGGCGAAAAAAACAATCTTTTTGCACAGTAAAAAGGTTAGATAATTGCATCATTTGGAGAGAGAAAAGAATATTCCGTTATAAAAATTGGTAAAAGACAAAAAGGAAAAAAATTATTCTAATGATCAAAAAATATTATGATAATTTTCTAAGAAACACTTATAAGAAAACTTGGTTTTGATGAAACACAAATTTCTGACCGAGGAGAGGGTAAGGTCAGGTTTTTCTAAATACACTTTCTTAACTATATTGAGTACCGAATTTCATAAAATGGAACAACTAAATGAATATATAATTAATGAAAAGTTTAAAAATATTTTCATGAATGCCTTGAAAAATGGAACAAAAGATTTCATCAAAGTATGGATAGAAGTAAAAAATCTCGAAACACGATAATATTATTTCAATAAACTCTTATAACATGGTAATATGAAATCATAATAACCATGAAAGAAAATTAAATTAACTGAATAATTAAATACCATTAAAATATGTATATTTATGATATAAAATGTAAAATTTAAGTATATACACATTGAAAAAGATTTTAGTTGCAAAAAAAAACATGATTCACAAAGAAGGAAAATGTGAAATTTTTTTTTACTGATTTGGAAACATTTGAAACATAAACCCCATGACATAAAGTTCATAAAAATGTTATATTAATACTCATAAAATTAGTAAAATATAAATATTATACTATATTGGTTAGTAATTACACCACAAAAAAATAAAGAGTGGTGAAAATGACATGTATCTCACATAAATAAAAAGTGAGATGAAATCCCCCTAAATTGTGTCTTAAATCTTGTAGTAATAATTCAAACCTGCTGTATAATAAATATTATTTTATTATAAATAATTTAAAGAAAAATATTTTTATATAAAATTAAATATATGGTTTGATTATGACTTTATATTAACCTCTTATTATGTATCATATGTTAAGGTTTCACGTCCTGTGATATTCACTTTTTTTCATACGTTTATTAATTTTTTCTATTATTGGTCTTCATAAATATAACATGATTCCAAAATTTAAATCATGATATAAATTTAAATTATATAAATTATATTTTTTCTCATAATAATCTATGAGATATATAATTAGGAATCATAATACACCATTCAAGGAGATGGTAGAACGTATGTAAACATGAACGCTATTTCCATTCAATTGTTGTGTTGAGATAAAGAAAGTAAAATAAATATAGGAATATATATATATCATTGTTAAATTAGAAATATTATATCATATATATATAATATATTAACTTAACATATCCCTAATAAAATCCATGTACTATATGAACGAGTCGTATCGCTTTGAGGGGGCAGTAGTCAACACTTCCTCAAAGGAAATTATCTTATTTACATAAGATGGGAAGCATAAAGGTATGTTCCAAAAAACTAGAGAGGAATAAAGAAATTATAAATATAATATATATAATATATAAACATATTTTCCATCATAATGGACACCATGATTGGTGGTACTGGAAAAAATGAACAATCATCGTTTCGTGAGGTAGTACTTCGTCGTACACAGAAACAACATGTTTGATACCCATTAGATAGAGGAGTGTGTTTTTTATGTCAAATCATTTAAAAAAATAAATAATAGTATATTTAGGATAATATATTTATATATTCATACAATAAATAGAGTTTGAGGGCGTGGATAAGGAAAATAAAAGATAGGACTTGAGAGAAGACGTTACCTCTTAAATTTGGTAACTCCTTTTGGTTTGGGCCAAAATGATTCCTTATATTTCCTTATACCCAAGGGAAAGATTTAATAATGGATGTAGGATATCGGGGAAATATATTGGGTAGGTATTTTATAAAAATAAGGGGTTTTAGTTGGGTGAGTAAGTGGGATTGGTGGTGACTCTTTATAGGGAAGGAAAAGGACTCACTTGAAATTTTTGAGAAAGAAGTTGGATTTACACTTGTTATTGCCTAAAAAATGTGATATTGAAATAATAAACATCAATTAATGTTTTTTGGGAAACATATATACATAAAATTGTTTTTTGACTGGAGGATATGTCATTTGGGCACTTAATTTTTTTGTTTTTTCCCTAATTAAACATAATTATGCCTTAATCCATATGATTAATTTTAATCACTTTTACTTATCATTTTTGTTAAAAATTAACATGGTATTATTAAACTCTTAATATTACACTTAAATCAATTTTCTATTTCAGTTTTTTATAGTCAAATCACAGAATTAGAAAAAATAATATTAATTCTAATCATATAGAGGGGATGAAATAAAGGATTTTAAAAGAAAAAAAATGTTCAAAAGTTTGTAATGATTTTATATTAAATTTCAAAGATAAATTAATTATAGTGAATTAATTTTTTTTAAATGATAATATATTTGTTTAATTATATGTTAAAAAGGATTTGTAATATCATTTAACATTAATTATTAATAAATCATGAAGACAATTTTTCACAAAGACGTAGTATTTTTCTCTATTCAGCAAAAAATGAAGTTTCTTAGAAAACCCCCCAAAAATAAATCCAAAATAATATAGAAATTATGAATTCAAATATGAAGTTTATTTTATCAAATTTAATTTCTAACTAGCCCTAAAATTAATTTTATTAATTTTCACAGAAGGACATTAAAAGAGGTTCATTCGAGAAAACAATATTTTTTAATCTAAAAGGGCATTACCGAAAATAATGTCATTCATTATCAATATGTTTTATTTATATAAAAAATTAAAAAAAATTAGAAGTAGTTATTAACATTTATAGTACTATTTTTTAATGACTAGGTTATAACATACTCATTTAAATGGTTATAATAATAAAATCATGTTTCATTGAAACCCAGTATTACAAGAAACATATGTCAAGTAAATGTTTAGTGTGAAAGGAATGACTGAATTAGTTCATTTTAATAAGTAAATGTAAATTTAATTTATTAGGGTAAAAAATCATTGTAACTATAACAATATTTTCTTTTATATTCAATCAGTTTTCATATTAATTTATAAATTATTGGTAACATATGAATTTATATTATATTGTATAAAACATATATTTTAAGAAATTATTTAGTAATATTCATAACCTATAATTTAATTTCATGGTTATATCTTAATATATTAATTAATTATATTTAATTAATATATTATAGTTCTATAAACCTTGATCATGTGTGTTATGCACGTCATTGAGGAAAGTCATTGTTACGTATAACAAAAGCTAACCTTGGTGTTTTGTGTAGATCATGAAATTGTTTTTATTGGGTGTAGGGCACGATTAACTTGGTGTTGTGTATAACTAAACCTAATCATAGTGCTTTAATATAAAATGAATTATCTTCATTGATTCATGAAGTGAAAATACTAAAAAGGTGAAATTAATTTGAAATAAAATTCAAAAAATATCGTGGTGTAACAATTCAAAATCATTATAAACTATTTAAAAAAAATTAATCTGTATTTATAAGATTGTAATTTTAATTAATGAGTTTCTAACTCTAGTGATAAATAGTTGTATTCTATTAAGATTTTTTTTATTTTATCATTTTAAATGACAATATAATTAATCAATTCTTAAAATATCATTCAATGAAAATTCATTTTATTTAGTTAGTTATTTAACATAATCCTTTTTAAAATACGGATCTTATCTGAGATAGGTATTATAATCACTACTAACCTCATTCATGTATGTATCCATCAATCATAGTTTAATTTATTCACATTCACATCCAGAATCATTGTTTGAATCTGATTATTTTGTACAGCTCTATCCTTCCATCATTTCTCTCTTTCCCTTATTTTTATATTTATTATCTTTCCTTAGTTATTTAGTTTTGAGTAGTCCAAATCAATGTGTCCCTTTATTATAGACTCATCACATGTTATTTTAGAAAAATCATTATTGTTTACTAAAATAAAATTTCTTATTTTTATTTTTATTATGAATTTGATAATTGATTTTATGTTACTTATTGAATCCTCTCTTATTTTTTGACATTTTAAAAATTTCTTTAGTGAAGTGAGATATCTAATATTTATCGTTTCCATGAAAATCAGAGTTATTTGAGTTAGTAGACACACTTATACATTATTTAAACAAAATAAATTTCTTATTTATAGTCTCATCATCTATTATATTCTTTATATAATGTTTGTATTATATCAAAAAACCAATGAGATTATCTGAATTATACTATTTGATGTTTATACCCTCATCAATTAACACATTCTTTACATACTACATTTTTGGTTGAGATCAAAACACCATTTGGTATATTATGATTTTATCCAAATCACCACAAAAACATTTATACAATTTATAATGCTCATAAAAATATGAATCATCTGGTTCAATAATTCATCGTCACCTATCTAGAATACACCATACACTACTTGAAACAACTTATGTTTTTTTGATCTTTTCTATATCATAATTATTGACATGTAATATTCTACGTATCTATTGAGTTGTTTTAAATACATATACATGGATAAAAACATTAAAACAGGTGTAATAATATAATATATTTATTACTTTGTAATTCAAAACAAAACTTTCAACATAATTAGCCTTCAGTATAACTGAATTATAATCAAGTAGTTTGTATTGTTCCAGCATTATTGTCCAGTGATCTTTAATCATATTTTTTAAGTATGCTTTCATCCTTGAATTCCAGTATCCATAGTTGTTCCTTTTAAAATATTATGGTTTTATAAGGATCTACCCATCATTATAATCCACTCCCAACATGTCAAATTTTTTTTCTTATATGATTATCTCTTGAAAAAGGACAGTATTATCAAAAAATAAACAAAAAACCTAACATAAAAATGTATAGGTTATGAGACCACTTATAAGCCTAGAGTGAGTTGACAATTCAGTATGGGGGGAGCGAATAAAACTTTTAGAAATTTTAATAAATCAATATAATAGTGTTAAAAACTATAGTTGATACACCATACTTATTTAATAACTGGATAAAAAATAGTAATTATTTCAAAACATATAGCAGAATGAATAATGAATATTAGATTTTTAGATAATGCTTCTGAAAAATAAAAATAAAAACACAATATTTTCTTAATATTTTAAATAATTATTATCCTACATTCACTATTCACACATGTCTCATATATTAGGTAAATTAAAATCACTAAATTAAACATAAATTATTAATCTATATGATAATATTTTAAAAATGTTCCCTTTTCCCACCTAGGGGACAACCTAGAAATAATACCTACCTTCCTAAAAAAGGCACAACCAATAGAAGGACTAAATTTTTATGAGATTAAAATGATAATATTCCCAAATTTTATTTATTAGGTATAAGAAAGAACAAATGAACCACTTTTTTGAAGGTAATATCATAAACCAATAGTTAATACATAAAAATAATTGAAACTGATTAAAAATTAAACCCATAATATAAATATAAAATAAATTAATTTCATTGTGTCCACTCCAGTAATAGATTTAATATCTATGATAATTTTTGATAAACATATAAAAATTAAAGGAATAGTAGTAGAGTTTATAAAAATTAAAATTTCTGATGAGAATATTTCTTGTTTTGATTGGTATCACATTGTATAATTATGATCCCTCTACCAAAATTTATAAGAAAATTATCCAATGGTTCTTTCATGATATTAATGATCATCTCTACGTGGGTGGTTCCATATTTTTCATCCACACTACAATATTTAAAAACAGTATCAACAACTCAGTATAACCTATATGAAAAATATAAAACCATTAATGAAGAAAATATAAAAATATATAAATGAATAAATATAAAATTATCAAATTTCATATGATACATATAGTTTATAAGATTTATATTTTCTATTATTTATGTTTGAGAAATATATATATATATATATATATATATATATTCATAAGTGAGATATATTTTATATGGTATAAAATCACTTAATGTTAAAGTAAAAATTTCCAATAAATAGATTCTATACAAATATCTATTTCATGTAAACAGATTTTAAGTCTACATATTCCCATATGGATATTTTCTTATAATTTTTTGTTTCATATTAATGTATTGGTTCAATATATGATTCATTTTATGGATCCCTTATCTCCTCATAAAGTCCATACATACCTTCTTCATGTTTGAACATGCCTTCATAAGGTTCAACTAAGTCCTCATACGCCCATCTTGTAAGGTTAAGGATATAATTCCATAAGGTTACAATATACACATGTAATGTTAAGACAACATGAAACAACTTTGGAAATAAATTCCATTATAAAAAAATTATACATAGAAATTAATCATAACTAATATTGTTTAAGAAAAAATAATCCAATGATATGGGAAATTAAAATTATCTAACATTAATATTAGGATTTATTTTTCACATGTGCGGTATTACAATAATTAAAAAATAAATTACACAATAAAATATACCAAAAATATACCCATATCAATTAAACATAGCACTAATAAATAAAACATATGATGAACCAAAAGTGATATAGGATGGACATAAAATACCATAAGTTTAAATTAAGGTGTGATTATTTATCACATATTAGGATTGATTTCATTTTTCATATGATTACATAAAATGATTTTTATTACTTGATACTCATATAAAACATTTTGGTTTTTATCAATGGTTGGAACCATGAATAATTGAGTTAACAATTAGTCTGATAGGAAATTAAATGAATTTCCTTGTAATAAACCAACTGGTATGAGAGTTGGAGTAAAAAATCTTATGGAAAACTTCAACCAACTATATCAAGATAAAAAAATAACACAAATAATGATAAAATCCCTAAAAAACATGGAATAAATCTTTATTTATACCTTCACAAGACAATGTTATCCCTACATTAGATGGTCTTTCAACCCCCATATTGCCAAATAATGTATCAATACAATAGAAATTATATTTTATATTCTACCGTGTTGAGAGCATGAACAGATTTTTTTAGATATTTATTATTTGGAGTGCATGGATGAAAAAGAGTGGTTTATCATTATGAATTCATTGTAAGAGGAATAATTTGAATCCATGTAAATATATTATTTGAATAAGTTATTTTTTTCAAAAAACACTTTTACCAAATTATTTTCACGAAAATCGAGAGGGAATTACATGATCTAAAATAAATGTAATATTAATCAATTGTTACCTATAAATAAGATTTAAAAATAATTTGAAGGTACATAATTAGTTTAATAATTTATTTCAAAATATATATCAGAAATTTAAATGATGATTTAAACCAAGTCTCCAAAAAATTAGTTATAAGGTACTTTCTAAGCTATAAAGAGTTATTTCTATGCACTCTCAATGAGAAAATATATATTAAATACTACAAGTATTAAAATTGTTTTTTGTATAAGAAGAGTAAAATAGTATTTTATTGAGAAAAAAATTATAAAACAAATGGATAAAAGAAAATTAGTATTCAAAAAAGAGGAAAATGTGGGATGAAGTGCTGAGAAAATTTATATAAAGGGACAAGTAAATTCATCAAGTATAGAATATAATATCAAAAAGAAACATTATCGTAGATAAATATGAATATTTCAACCAATTAAGTGATGAAATCAAAGCTTATCCGAAAGATCCTACCACACTCCAATGATTTAATTATTATAATTCTGGACATTACATGAAATAGTGCAAGAATCCAAGGGTTAATGATACAAATAGAGTTCAATAACTTAAAAATAAAAGGGATAATGAGGAATCCTATGGAATCACAACTGCAAAAGTGAGTCATGAATAAATGTGGTGAATGGTATGGTTATATTTCAATCTAGAAAGAAAAATCACTTATTTTATTTTGGATATACCCACTTCATTATATCATATAATTTTTACAAGGGATTAAAATCAAGACCCCAATGGATATATATTTAATTATCAATTAAAACAAACTATTTCCAAACAAACTCCATCCTAATGTACCCTACATGATCCAATAATGAATAAACGAAGATAATGACCCCAAAATATTACCTCCAATAGGCTTTGATTTTTTGAATAACATTGATGGTATATCAATCACTCACATGGGAGGCATATTCCTCTATAAATTTAAGAAATAAGATATAAAATGTGAAAACCAAAAATAAATGATATTAAAAAATAAGATAATAAATCCCAATACATGTAAATTTATACATAATGTGAAATTAATGAACATGAAAACATAATGTACTAAATGTAAAACAAATCATCGACCATGAACTTTAGAAAACAATATACCTACATAAAAACTCTTCTGAGATAGTAACAACCATAATGATCACTAATATTTTTATACATACCTAAATATTATTTTTTATATATGTAGGGTGAGAATAAAATGTATATTAAGTAGGATACTACCTAAAAATTATCATTAAAATGGTTAATTAACCATAGTAAATCCATGTGAATAAAAAATTGAAACTATCTCATAAAATTATAGGTAATAATTATTTTTATTCTCACCATTTCACTATCAATAAGAAATTTATAAAATTAAAAATTTCTATATCAATTAGTATTTATATAACTAATATAACAATACTTCAACTTCACAACTATTTTTTCTCTCTCACACCCCAACGACTGCATTATGTTATCTCCCCATCGACAAAAAAGTCATTCCTTCTGCGATTCATTCCATGTCCCGACCAAACATAGTCTAATGTAGTGTATAAATGTCATTTACAATTAGTCCACATATCTGTCTCATCATAAAAATCTTCACATTCATAACCAAGTGCATACTTGGATTCCAATATAGCCTGTGTAAATGAATTATACCTCAATCCATCATATCCAATCCACATACATTAATTGGAGGATAGAGAAACCATGACCATGTACAGTTATGTGCTATACCTCAATACATTATATCCCACACATAAATTTATGGAAATCATGATTCATCATATGTAGGGTATGAAAACACTATATACCATAAGATATTTTAGCCTTGTATATTACAAATCCTATACAACTAGAGGATGACATGAGGAGATGGATAAGTCATCAATATATTGTATTTTCATCTTGAATGATAGAGAATACTCCCCAAAATATTTGTGTTACTTTTTCCCAACTAACATTTCTGGGGTAGCATATAAAATCAAAATACGTAGAATAATATCATACATAGCAGACTAAGGGAAAATACTTAGCCTTAGAATCATTTTCCACTATCATCACACTAGACCCCCTCCTACCACTACTAAAGATAATGAATCAAACATGTATAATAGAATCAAGTTCCTTATTATTTAATTATCAATTAATTAGTTCAAATTAATATCTTCATGGGTTTATGTTTTAATCTTCTTAAGACAAGTCCTGATTGGGCTATTAAATAGCATTCATATATTATTAAGTATGCAACAATAATTTTTGAAAACTGGGAACCAACAACATTAATTAGTTAATTGAATAAATATTCCAAAAATTATCCTTATACTCTAGGAATCATCCTCAGTTACATATTAAAAAATTCACTCATTTTACTCTGAAAAAAATCACATCAAGTAATTTTATTCTGGTTATGTGAACATTATCCGACCATCAAACCATTATAAAATTCATTTGAAAATAATTAAGAAACATTAACCATATAAATGATAAATATCATTTTTAACTCATCCTCTTAGATTCCTACAACATTGAAAAAAATATAATCCATCCCACAGTTATCATCATCAATTATATCTACAACCCGATATCCATTCCCATTACTCATCGAATCATTCACAAAACAATATAGCCCTCAGAGTCAAGCCCATTTATCATCAATTTACCAAACCACAAAAAATAATCAGTGGAAAAACAACAAAATTCATATAATACATATAAATTTCAAGGAATTTTCTACACATAGAAGAAGCCACTAAAACCATGTAATTATGGAATTCAAACCTCCCATAAAAATTAATGTGATCGTTCAACCACAAAAAATTATTATTGAATTAAATATATTTTCATTTAATTTTTAATTAACACATTCATTATGAATAGATCATCTATATAGGGAAACCTAAGGGATGAAATTACAATTACTACACATACAATTAAACATTCTTTAAATTTTAATTTACTTGGTCTAGCAAAATCCATGATGATCTGTAATAACACATATCATTCAAATTTTTTTACACATTATAGTAATTATTTAAAATATTTAATGTTTAAATAAATTAACCATGTTGGAAAAAAAAACAAAAATAATGTTTAAAATATGTCACACAATCATAGATAATACCAATATGAAATTTAAAAACATAAACCAAATGTGACATCAAAACCAAAAAATTCATTTCATTCTCCAAAAAAATTTGATTCATATTAGTCAAGTTATAATTGATATTTAAATTCATTAATTTAAAAAATTCTCAAAAATATATTATTATATAATTTTTTTTTTTTACTATAATATGAACTAACAAAATTTTTATTTTAATTTATATATTTAAAGAATCATTTTTTATATGATTATCAATTCAAGTACTAAGGAAAAAATTAAATAAAAGCATGCAAATAATCATTCTCCCATGAACACTATGATTGTTGTCTAATCATTCAACATATGATTTCAATTGTATTTTAATATCTTATTAAGTTTAACCACAACAATTTAGACAATAAGATAAAGCATGATTAATAAACACAATCACATTAATAAAGAAAAAGTAATTTATACCCAATATCTATTATAAGAATAATGTTCTATGATTAAGAACAAACAAATGAGACCCAACCAACACTGAAAAACACCACTAGAACCTAAGAATGATAACTACCATCAATAGTTTCTTAAAAGAACAACCTAAAATAGATGAATCATTCCAAAACATATTTCCAAGAAGAATAATAATAAGGTATGTAAGGATGAAGAGATAAGGGGGATGATACCTTGATCTAAGACTTTGACCATTTAATTAAAGGGTTTTTTACTCTTCAAGGTGTGGATGGAGAGTTCAAATAGATAAATGGGTATATTAGGGTTTCAGCGAAGGATAATAAATCAGAACCATGTGATATCAGGCATTAAATTTATATAAGAGGCTTGAAAGATATCACCTTATTTTGGTAAACACCTAAAATGATCATGGAGACTTAGATCAAAGTGATATCATATTTTCAAGTAGTTTACACATAGAGATCAAGTTCTCATAAAAATTCTTATTTAAACTCTTCGATAGCCACCATATCCCCCCCACTATGGTGTGGTTCCAAAACCGATGTTGTATTACCATGGCCACACCAAAAACTACGGTTTAGGGAGCTCCATATTTCCTATTTATGACAATGGGACTCACCAGGAATCCCACATTTCCCACCTTCCTTAAAATAGCCTCTATAGTATTTTTAATAATATATAAATCTAATAGGTAGAAACTCAAGGGAAAAATAGTTGGAAAATAGGGAAAAATGTTAATTTTCTCATTATGGTACACTGCAACACTGAAAAGAAAACTCCAAAATCAAACGCAAAACTCCAATATACAAAAAAAATACACCATACTCAAGCTTCCATGTAGGATAAAAATTATTATCACCACACCAACCAATGTAGTGTGGTGACCCTAAAAAAATTCAATCATTTTCTTTAACCAATACAACTCATATAAACTCCCTCACAAAAACTCTATGATATGGTAAATAGAAAAAGGAGGTGGTTTATAAATCATATACCTTATATGAGATTCCTCTCAAGGAGTTAAGATCCACAATAATTTAATAAAAAACACTAATGGAGTATAATATTAGGGTTTTAACAAACACCCCAGGAGATACCTTCCAAGGATCTCACTAGGAAAGGAAAATAAACAACCGAACATGAGGAAAGAGCATGAAAACATTAAACATAACTAAAAAAAGAATAAAAAACGTTTTATATCAACATATGATCAAAACACACTATCTAAAAAAGGGAAAACAAACAAAGAATCAAGGTAACTCAGGGTTTTGAGAATAAATCATTGAATCCTACTCTGATGTGCTCTCTTCCAATCCAACATATTTCAACATGAAAATATCTAAAGGTATAACAGTCCCAAAAAAACATTGTATCCTAATGATCCTAAATATTTTCAGAATCCATCTAATTTAAGACAATATAATCATTATGAATAAATTAGTAATTATTTGATACATTGATGTAATCATGATTATAAATATGTTGTGTGGGTTATACTAACTAATACACAATGGATGAAACCTAAGAGAACACCTTAAAAGGAATAAAAACCCTAGGTGGAAGATGACTCATATGACTAGACCTTTAATAAACACGATGATGATACACCTTCAAGGATATTTGATCTTAGACATCAATCTCTAGAGGCCTCCTATGATCATCATACGACTTAAGATGATCCTTTTAATCCTTAATTAAACAACATATGTCATATTATTGTCCATATTTTTAGGTATGTTCTCTTATTTTATTATCCTATCTTTTTTTCCAAGGATCCTCCATGAATTTTGGAAAAAATGGAACTCATTGGGTGGACAGAACTAGGAGAATGTTTAGGCTGAACTACTTATTAAATAATGGGGACAAACTGTTCAAAATGTACAGGTGTTAAAAAAATGGATATTGACGATTTTACCTTCAAATATTATACCTAATTCACCCATTTCTTCCCCCATTAAACAATTTTATCCATTGAAGTCTTTTAGGCTATGTAAAGCTCAATTGGAAAAAAAATTTGAAGGGGTTTTTGGTGGTGAAATATCAAGATTCTTCATGTAAGTGAATAATTATTAGTTTTAATCCTTCTACCTAGGGTTTCTTCCCTATTTCTTGAAGCTCTAAAATTCTAGAAGATAGAGTTTCTTCCCCTGTTTTTAGTAATGAGAATATTGGTTCAATATATTTAATATGTTTCATTTTCACTCTTTTGTGGTGCGGTTGTGTTGTGGGTAAAGTTTTGCACAAATTTTTGGGGTTTTGACAGTCAAGGTATGTGGTTTCATATGTAACCATTATTTTATAAGTGTATCTTTCATGATTAACCAATTTAGAATATTTACCATCTATTGTGGGTTGTGAGAAAACCATTATTTGTAGCCTTGATTGAGTGTATAATATTAAAGTTGCATTTTGACAAGAAATTACGTATTATCCATGTGTATTCCATGTTTTTTCATTTGGGTTTTTTTATAATTCATGAAATTAATTTATTAAATGTTGTTAGAGATTCCAATTCTTCTTTAGCATGGAATTGTTGTGTTTTGGCCTTAAATGTGGATTTTAAAGAATTTTTTGTGAAAGGACTTGTAACACCTCATGAAATTGATTTATAATTTTTTTATTAGGCCTGATGAACTACATTTAGGGTGAAAAACATATTTGGGGTAATTAGTTAGTGTGTGTATAATTTTTAAATGGAATTTTGATGTGAAAATGGAAGTTTATAACATGTGAGACATGATTGAGCACAAATGGGAAGCCCGAGTATCTAGGTGGGCATACTATGAATAGTATTATATTGATTTGAAAGTGACCTTTTCCAAGTTTCTCTTAGAATGATTTATGGTAACAAAAATAATAAAATAATGATGATTGACTAGAGGCCACTAGGTTATGGGTTTCTTCCATATTGGTGTATCATGGACAAGAATGTTGTTTGTTATGGCTCTTGTGCCAAATTTCACCAAGATACCATGTAACTAGTGTCCCATTGAAAGCTAGCGCCTTAGGGTATTTTCCATGACTAGTGATAATTTTTTATATTGTACATGCCATAGGCATATTGTGTGTTTGGATTGTAATTTTATAAGCATACTTGTTTTCATTAAAATTGTTCATTTTGTTATGTTTCCCACATAAAAAATTTCATTAAAATTTTCATCTCGATGAAATTATTACAAGAATTACATATTTATGAAAAATTACAAGATTTTTTTCTTTTAATATTTATCACAAGTAATCATTTCTTGGGTGGTATTTAATTAATATTTTTCTCACACCCTACTTACACCTTTGTTTGTAAGTAGACATTGTAATTTTTGACACGGGTAAGGGGAAAGCCTTTAGAGATGGTGGTTCAAGTTGTTATCTTCTTTCATTGGTGCGGTGTTGTGGAGATTTCATAGGGAAGATGTTCACTTTCCATGTGGTTGTTCATGGGATATAATTTCTTCTCCTTTTATTGTTGTCCCATTTTGGGAAGGTTTTAAACTATTTAATTCATTTCTTAATTTTTTATGACTTGTTTGATCTGAATTTTCAGATTCTATTTATCTATTATTTTTTTTGTAATTTTACGTTTCCAAACAAATGTAAATCATTCCAAAAAACATTATTTTCAATACTTTGGAACTTTTTCTCATCTATAAGGATATGTAACAGGCATCAGGCCATATAATGGACCTGGCCGGGTGCCAGTTAGGATGACCGCCCAACTTTGTTCATGACATAATTGTATTAGAGCATGTTTAATCTATTTGGGTAATATTATTTGAGGACGATTTTGGTTATACATGATATAGGAATATTGGGGCTTGGGGATCTTGTGTAGGGTGCATAGACCACATGTCTCATGATATACCTTGAGTCATCATTGGATGTTGGGATTTTTATTTATATGCTCTTCTAGGGGAGATGTGCGGGCTACAGACTGAACGTGGAAACTGGGTGGGGGTAAAGTAGTTCTTTATTTAATTTTTGTGATGATATTGATTTATTTATATTTTATTTTATTATTTAATTTTCTTAAAACTATTGTACTAATGATGTGTCTTGTGACTGTTGCTTTTTTTTGCAACATGCCTCCCTGGAAAGCGCTCATGCACCCATGGGAGGAAGCCATTGATATTTCTACCTCACTTCTTGATCAAAAGTGGGTAGATACATTGGTCCGAGCTATATAGGTTCTTGGTTAGAGAGTGAGTCAAGCATGTTCTCAAGTTAGAGAATAATAACCTGGTCCGAGGAAGGATACAACCTAGGAGTTTCTCAAAAACCGGCCTCTTACTTTCAGAGGTATCACAAAGAATTTGGAAGTAGAGGTGTGGCTTTAGATGATAGGGAACATGTTCTAATTATCTGAAACACCAAAGGAGATTAGGGTGAAATGAACCTATTTTCATCTCGAATTCCCTAGTATCAAGTGGTGGGAATCAGTGCATTAGGCTAGGAATAGTGAGAAGATGAGATAGAAGAATTTCAGGACCATATTCAATGAGAAGTATTTTATCAAGGTCCTGGCCTATGATAGATCGTGGGAGTTATTGAATCTTTTATACGGAGATCATTTAATGATGGAATATGCTAACCATTTTACCAAGCTAGTGTGGTATGCACCTAAGATCTTTTATAATTAATTTATCAATGCTCAGATATTTGATAAAGGGTTGTGACCATAAATTTACTATCTGGTATTCTTCTTCAAGATGGGAACCTATGCTGAGGTGGCTGATCATGGTTATGACATAGGGTCTATGTTGGGCCATTACTGTGTGATAGAAGGGCACATCCGACCTGCATTTACCTCCCCTATTTGGCCTTGTTATAGATGTGGAGTTATGAGTCATGTTCATCTCTTTTTGTAGAGTGATGTGACCATACCAGAGTGCGGTAGGATCTGTAGATTCCAGGGGAGGGTCAGTTCAGTTGGAGCCAACCAGGATAGTGGGATCTTAGTTTTGTGGCTATGGTGGTAGGGATAGATCATATTCTAGGTAGATCCAGTTAATGGTAGAGCCATAAGAAAGCTGTCATTCTCAAGTAGACACCATCCATCATCATTTTGTGGACATGACACCCAAAAGATAGGATGTATGGCCTTAGATAGTTTGAGGAACCATTTTGATTGTATCTTCTATTGCAGCCATTCTATTTGATAATGGGGATTCTGTTTCTTTTATCTCTTCCCATATTGTGAATTTATTAATCATGACCATTTATTTGTTGTCTGTTGTGATGGTGTTGGTGACACAATTAAATTAGAAGAAGGAGAAAGGTCTCATGTGATCATCATGTTCACATTCCATCTCAGGAGTTGAGATGGAATGGGATCTCATGTTCTTGGATATTGAATTTTTCAATGTAATCCTCCACATAACATGGAAAGTTCACTTTCAAGAACATATTGATTTCTGTAGGTAGTGGATGATTTTGATCGAACCTGCTAGAATTTATCAGGTTTTTTAGGGAATGGGATCATCAGTCTGGTCGTGTAGGACCTCCACTCTGAATTTTGGGAAATAATTTCCTTATGTTTTCGTCACTCACAACAGAGGATGATGGTAGTACACTTGAGTGTGGATTAACTCATGTTGTGAATGTGTGGTCAAAGGTATTTATAGATGATTTTTAGGCATTCCCCTAGAACCAGATGTGAAGTTATTGATAGATATTCTACTAGGAACACAACTGTTATCTCATCCCATATGTTGTATGGATACCACCGAGTTGAGTTAATTAAAGATATAGATGGTTTATTGGGAATAAAAAATATTCATTCTACCAAGAATCTCTCTTTGGTCAGCTTCTATCTTTTTGAAATGAAGTATGATGAATCCCTCAAATTGTGCATCAATTACCTAATGCTGAATGAGATAACCATCAAGAAAAAAAGTATCATTGTCCTCAAATTGATGACTTTTTTGATTTGATGAAGGAGAAAAGTTGTTTACCAAAATAAACATTCATTATTATTATAACCAAGTATTATTTGGGAAGGCATATATCCCATAGAATGATTTACGAAGAAAGTATGACCACATTGAGTATTTAGTCATTCCCTTCAGATTGAAAATGGATCCAGTAGTTTTTATGGAAGTCATAAATATGGTGTTCAACCACTATCTCGATTAAATTTTAATGTTAATTTTGGACGACATTATAGATTACTCTAGATCCAAATAAGGCCATGAGAATCATTCTCAGATTGTGTTGGGCACTATATAGAATAACCGCCTTTTATGAATTTTTTCCAAAAGAACTTTATAGATCAAGGAAGTGATGTTTCTAGGTCATGTAATCTCAGAATAGGGGGTTTTGATGGACACTGAGAAGATCAGTGAGGTTATGTACTGGGAGAAGCTGAATAATGTATTTTAGATTAGGAGTATCCTCAGATAGATAGGTTACTACAGGTGGTTTTTTCAGGATTTATTTCAGCTGGCTTCACCCATGACTGCACACATCCAGAAAGGGGTGAAGTTTGAATGTGGCCTAGAATGTCAGGCATCCTTTGCGGAGTTAAAGAATCAGTTGAATACCACCCCATCTTGACCTTTCCACAATATGGAAAGGGCTATGTGGTTTATTGTGATGCCCAAGGTATGGGTTTTGTGTGTGTGCTTATATAGGGTGACCATGTGGTGTTTTATGGATATTTCCACTTTGAAAACATGAAAAACATTACCTGGCCCAAGACTTGGAGATAGTAGTGATAATGTATGTTTTGAAGACATAGCATCGCTAACTTTTTGGGGAGAAGTTTTTGGTCTACTATGATCATAAGATATTAATCTTCATCTTCTCATAGAAATATATTAATCTGAGGTATCTCCATTAGATTGAGTATTTTCTAGGGTTCGACTTTGATATCATCTACACCCTGGGAAAGTGTAATGTAGTGGATAATTCCTTGAGCTAAAAAGTACCAGTTCATGCTTTGAGGAAGTCCAGTGATGAGTGGACTCTGATAAGGCTATTTCCTTAGATGAATGTGGAGACCATGGAGTATAGAGAAGGTTGATTATTAGCAAGTGTGCAGTTGAATCCCTCTGTATTAGAGTTGATTCAACCGAATCATACAACTGATGAGTTGTGTTAGTGGTATGCATTGTTTCTTCATAGTGGGTTGATGTCTTCCATTTGGTCTTCATCTTTTATGGAAACCTTATGCTTCAAGGGAAGTTTGTTGGTGTTGTTGTCTCTGAGGAAGGTGGTGACATAGGAAAACCACCAATCCCAATGTACTGTATATAATAGAGCTACCAAAATGTATTATGATGTCCTTTAATAGATCTCATGGCCAGGTATGAGATGATACATAGCTGAATTCGTCTTGAGATCCAATAATTGTTAGTAGGTAAAAGCAGGGTATCAAAGTCTCTCTATTTTTCTTCAGTAGTTACCCATTCCTACATAGAAGTGGGTTGAGACTTCTTTGAATTTCATCATTGGATTAACTCATAATCCTTAGTGTTAGAACACTATTTGTGTAGGGACTGATCGTGTTACAAAATCAGCTCAGTTTATTTTAAT
This sequence comes from Viscum album, assembly GCA_963277665.1. NCBI lineage: Eukaryota > Viridiplantae > Streptophyta > Magnoliopsida > Santalales > Viscaceae > Viscum > Viscum album. The sequence goes on along the minus strand of OY728142.1, from coordinate 506,584,247 downwards.
AAGAGATAAAACTAAAGTGGATGACATGGGACGATTGTATATTCATGAGATGTTAAGGTTTCATTTTGTGCCATTAGTAGTTGTCCCAAATAAAGACCCATGTTTTACCACTCAATTTTTTTAAGGCCTTAAGAAGGATTTCAGGTCACATATTAAGATGATCATGGAATACCTTCCTCATAAGGATGGTCAAATAGAGAGGGAAAATCAAATTCTAGATGACATGCTTCGTGCATGGGTTTTGGATTCTGGAGGATCATGGGATAGCCATTTGGGATGGGTAAAATTTGATTATAATAACATTTATCAATAATCTATTTAAATGGGTCCTTTTGAGGCTCTCCGTGGTTGACCTTGTCGGTCCCCTGCTATGCTGGGACGAGGTAGGTGAGACCTCATTGTTGGGGCCAAGCCCTGTGAAAGAGGCACCTGATATGGTCAAGTTGATCAGAAAGTTCTTATTGATGGATTAGATTTTCTAGGAATCTAATTCTAAACATAGAAGTCAATATCATGAGTTATTTGTGGGTGATCAGTTATTTTTGAAGGTGGCCCCTTGTTTGGACCATCATAAATTGAGAAATAAGGAAAAGCTAACATCGAGGTATGTAAGAAATTTTGAGATCATAGAGTGGATTGGCAAGGTGGGATATAGTTTATATTTTACTTCTTATCTGAAATCTATTCACAATATATTCCTGGTGTCCCAATTGAAGATGTACAACTCAGATATATCCCATGTGTTGAATTGGGAAGAGTTGGAAATATAGCCCGCTTTATCAGGGTTTGAGTGGCTGGTGATAATATTGAATTACCAAGAGAATGTTCTTTGAGGAAATTTTATTCCACTAGTTATAGTCTGTTGGGAGAATGAGAATTATGTGAAGTCAACTTGGGATGGAATGTCATGTGTTGAGAAAGAGTACCCATTCCTGTTTTCTAATCAAGCTTCTGGTTGACTTTCTGGGGTGGAATGTTTCCATGGTGGGGAGAATTATCACATCAGTGTCCTTATTTTTATGTATTTTCTCTTCTACTCATGACTTATATTTTCCCCTAGACCCCCCGTCAATTTTGGAGAGAATTGGAAATTTTTTGGTAAATAGAACAAAGCGCACGGTTAGGCCGCACGGTTTCCCAAACCATACAGACAAACCATTCACAGTTTCTCAGTATTAAAAAAATGGGTTTTAAAATTTTTTCTTTCTAAAATTAAACCCAATTCACCCCTTTATTTCCCCATTAAACAGTTTTAAACATTGAATACTTTCATGCTCCCTCAATCTCCCATAAAACCCATTTTTAATGGGGCTTTGGTGGAGAAACTTCAAGATTTATCAAGAAAGTTAGTCATTCTTTACATTATTCCTTCTCTCTGGGGGTTCTTCCCCAATTATTGATATTCTACAATTATATCAGGTAGGGAGTAGTCCTTATGGTCTAATATTGATTTTCTTGGTTCTATCTTCTTTATTAGTTTTTTTTTCACTCTCTTGTGTTGCGGTTGTGGTGTGGGTGAAGCTTCACACAGGTTTTTGGTGTTGTTGAAAATCACGGTAGGTGGTTCCATATGTAAACACTATTTAATGAATTTATATATCTTTTTTAACCTCTTTATAATGTTTCCCATCTATTGTTTGTGGTGTGATTGATTGTTTAATTTTAAATTTACATTTTTGACATAAAATTGGGTGTTTTTCATGTGTATTCAATGTTGTATCTTGTGGGGTTATTTTATGTCCAATGTTAGTAATTTATTAAATGGTGTTAGGGCTTACAATTCAGTTTTGCTATGTTATTTTGGGTAATGTTTACTTAATATATGACTTTTGAATGAATCTTATTTGAAAATCCCTGTAACACCTCTTTAAATTGTTTTATAAATGTTTCTTTGGGTTTAATGAAGTAAACTGACGGTGCATGACATATTTGGGTTATTTTTTGGAGTTTGAATGATTAATAAATGCATTTTTAAGGTGGAAATGGTATTTTATAACATTTGGGACTTCATTGAGATGAAATGGGAAGCCTTCGTGTCTAGGTGGGCAGACTAGGACTAGAATTCTAGTGATTTTAATGTGGCATTCTCCCGGTTTCACTTAGCAAGATTGACGATGAAAACAGTAACTAAATACCGCTGTTTTATTAGAGAGAACTATGATATGGGTGGGTTCCCTAAGAGTGTATCATTCATGATAATGTAGTTATTTTTTGCTATTATTCCACATTTCACCGAGATACGATGTACCTAGTGTCCCATTATTAGCTAGTGCCTAGAGGGATTTTATATGAATAGTCATCATTGGTTATATTGTACTTGCCATCAGAATATGGTGTGTTTTTATGGTATTTTCAGCATCATGTGTGTTTTCATTAAAATATTTCATTATTTAGATGTTCCCTATTTAAAACATTTTACATTTAATGCTACATCTCTTTGAAATTGTTAGTAGCATTACCTGTTTATCAAAACATGCAAGAGTTTGGTCTTATAATACATATTACAAAGAATCGTTTCATGGGTGGCATACTATTAGTCTTAGGATCACACCCTACTTACAAATTCAAGTGTAAGAATACTTGATAATGTCTGACACAGGTAAGGGAAAGGTCTTTGGATATGGCGGTTCAAGTTGTTAAATTCCATCCTTGGTGTGGTGATGTGGAGATGGATTGGGGGAGATGGTCCCTTTCCGTCTGATAGATCATGGGATAGTGTTTACACTTTCTTATTATGGTCCCTTTCGGGGTTTGTTTTAAACTATGTAATTCAATTTGGAATTTTTTTCAGACATGTTTGGTGTGAATTTTATTATTCTATTTATCAATTATTGTTGGTTGTTTTATGTTTCTAAACTCAATTAAATCATACCCAAACCTTTATTAACGATACCCTGGAACATATGTCAGCCCGTGGGGTTATGGAACACCCTACAAGACTTCCCATGTACTGTGTTGGGCACCATTTTTGATTGATACTTGGCTTGGTTGATGACATCAATTCACATGTACCTCATCTATCTCACTTTTCCACAATTCAAGTCAAACTACAACTAAATATCCAACCTCGGTCCATCAATACAATGATAAGAAAGGTTGACCATATATATATTCAAATAGAGACATGCTAATTTTCAATAAATAATTATTGTTGTAATAATCCTACACTAATGATAGATGTATCATCCACAAACCCCCCAAAACACATAATACAAGCACACAAAATGTCCTATAGAGTATGGCTATTTCACTATTTCTAATTATATGTATGTGGTTGAGAACTGGTACTATGGTAAAACTAAGATAAAAAAGTAGGCTGGAGAAATCTCCACATCCTGGAGGTAAAATGGTGATCATGATAAAAAATGTATCATCTTTAGAACATCATTAAATATTACCATCTCCCCTAGATACTACCTCAACAACACCTCCAATGAGAATGGATCCTTGATTTCTAGGAAGTGAGATCAATTTATCATGTGGTCTATGATTAAACATATTGAATCATAATGATCCTAAACTATAGGGAAAATAGATATTATTTCTATTGAAATTTCCTCCCACATCCACCAAGTAACATCAAGAAGTTGAAGAAAACCACTTAGAGCATCATACTCAACAATCACTTCCTAGAAAACGAAACATCAAGTGATATGCCTTGTAAATAAATTCTTCAAACTTGATGAACATATCCAGACTCTTAGAGAATTATGTATCTTTTATATACCATGATTTCTTACTAAGGGTGAACTATAGACCTCATGGATAACCACCTCACTCATTACTGTAGGTATGAAAATATTCTTTTAAAAGAACACTAGATTCTACCCATCTGTATACCATCCATCAAAAGAATCACCAAATACAACATGATCACACCAAATCTCATCCTTCAATTCCCCAATCTAGGATTCCACCACCTAGAAAAAAAATGGTGGATGAATTTTTATATGATAAAGAAAACATATTCCATCCACTACTCCCATATCAAGCTGCATTGTTTCAGTCACTTCTATCACTCTAAAAGTGTCTCTAATGTCACACACAACCACACCACATGACTTTAAACTATAGGAATGCACACAAATTACCTTTAATAGGTGTAAAATAAATTGAAATTTCATATTCATTAACGAACTATATTAACTAGCACTATTACAAATTCGTGTTGAACTTGGACAAGATGTACTTCAAGATTTATTGATCCATGAATACTACAAAAAGTTACCTAATAAGATAGTCCCACTATAACATCAAGGAAAAAAACAATGCAGTAATCTCAAGATCATGGGTGGCATAATTAAATTTATTAGGATGTAACTCTCAAGACCTATAAAAGATAACTTATCTCTACTACAATAAAAAACACCCAAACCATGACACAAATCCACATAGTAAACCTCAAATAGAGTACCCTCCTCTAGAAGAAGAAGAATCATAGAAGTGAATAAATTATTCTTTAAATACATGAAAACATCCTATCATAGGTTTTTCCAAACAATCTCTAAATACTTTATGATTAAATATTTCAAAGGATTCATAATTTAATAGAATTCAGGTATGAACATAAAATATGAACTAGAGAGTACAAGTAACATTCACACCTTTGTATCATTCTTATGGGATACCCAAAAATAACCATATTATGTTTTAAGAATCTATGAAAACTCTAGGATGAGATATGAAAAACTACATGAAATGGACCTCATGATCCCAAAATTCACACTTTGATAGCTTTCCTAGAATCTAATAAAATTGAAAAACCACAAACACATCATGGCGATAGTCCATATCCTCCTCCCATGACATTAAAAATAAATAGATTTCATTGATTTAGACCACCATGAACCTATCCCAAAAATCATGGAACACAAAATTAACCATTCCCATGAAAAAATATATTATTTTCATGACTTTGTATGACATCACAATAGAATCCCAATTCCTATAACAAAATTATAATTTGGTTTTTAGAATATACTCATTATTTTGTCTTATTTGATGATAACTTGACCATAAGCCGATCAATGAGAACTAGTTAACTCCCATAAAATTATTTATAGGCCATCAATATATGGGAGAGTATAGTGGATCTTCACCACTACCTTATTTAAATAGTAATAATTTCTAGAAAACTATTATCTAACTTCTTCCTTCTTTGTAAATAGAACTGGAGATTTTGAATGTGATATACTAAGCTCAATTAATCCTCTCTAAAAGAGATCATCTATGTGAATCCATAAATCGTGCAACTCAGAAGGTTCTATCTGATATTGAGATATCGATATAAGAGAAAACCCTAGTTTTAATTCATTCAAAAAATCAATCTCTCATTAAGGGGGTAGCCCCACAACTTCTTTCGAGATGGTGCTAGTGTACTATTCAACCACTCTAGGAACCACCATGAGCTGAACCTCCATAGAACTCAATGTAAAATCTTCCATCATAAGAGATAGATTCTTAACACACATCCAACATATATGAAGGTATCCCATACCAAATAATATGACTTGGTGTGTGTCAAAAACCTAGAATATGATAATCCAAATGAAGAAATCCATGATATCTTAAAAAAATTAAAATTAATCCTTGCAGAGGATAATGTCATATTTTTATATCTGCTAATATTGGAAATAACCCAAAGAATGGTGTTTCTGGATCACGAAGTCGTAGTCTTTGCACACATCAAATAATCTAACTGAACCTCCAACGTGTGTAGTCAATTCCAATTGAACTGAAATTCTCTCCACCTCAATCAATGAAAATAAGAAATTAGGGGAAATAATGGAGTCTATATCTCTACAATCAGTCTAGTCAAGGACACAAAGATAAAATCAACCTATAGTACCTCGTTTGATTTCTAGATCACCTAGTTATAATAGTGTTGAAGCATGCATCTCAGTGCATCCCACTCTATGGCCTCTCTCTCCCTAATATTGAACACCTCCATTTATGTGATCTTCCTAATGCCTTTTCTGATTATTGATATCATGGGGACATACTATACATATTTCATCCCATCTATGATTCTCCAAATAAAAAATTCCATAATATTGTTGCTACATTAGCTAAAACTGATCTAAGGACTTGGTCGGAAACTGGTCGATAGCAGCATGATGACTACTTAAAATGGAAAAGAACTCTATATTCTAATATAAATTATATCCTTAGAGAAGAATACCATTCCTGACCCACTGTTAGATATCTGAGAACCAGTTGATCTAGTGAAAGAAGTTATAGCTTTTTGAAACGTAATCCCCACTAAAAAAACTTGTTTGTAACACCCTGAGATTTTATGAGATATATTATTTTTAATTTCTTTTATGTCTTATATTATACAATACACCAATATTATCTTGTACTATATTCAACACCTCATTCGCTTGCAGTATACACAACATTATTCTTGGTTCATGTTACACACACTTTCAAGTTCATTTTGTGGAAATTATTATACGCAACATTAAGTATATATTTTATTTAATTTATAAATGAAATAAGTTTTGATTACGTTATATGCAACACAAAATGGAGTTTTCACTACACATAACCCTGACTTGGCATGCATTACATGCAATCGCGACCTTCCTCGATAGCGTTTGTAGTATGCAATACAGGGTTTCATTAAACAACGATATATTGTTATATATTGTTATGGACTAGCCATTATGAATATTATTAACTAAATTTTGAATTTTATAACATTATTATTAATCTTACATATTTTCTAGAACATGGAATGAGAACTAAATAAATTTTTCAGGTAAAATAAGTATTTTTCAAAAAATGCAGTTTTGCCGCCTTTTGATGGCACAACCACATTAATTCTAGTTTTTGACATGTTTATAAGTTCAATTTGACAAAATAAAATTCTTCCATGTAATCAGGATATAACAACTTAATTTTGATAAATTATTCATATTATTCTTGATAACATTCATATTTTAATGAATAGTAAAAACATGCTATATTTTAACTAAAAACAAAATTTTTCATCAAAATATTTTATATTGTTATATTATTTTTTAATTGGTTTAAAAGTGTAATTAGAATATATTTTTACCATTTAATCCAATTTTGGTCATTGTAATTAACTTTCACCTTAAATTTGGACATAAAAATATGTCGATCTTTTGATAGTTATAGTTTCTTAAAAACACGCTATTTGTTTTGATAACGGGAATTAATTTTAAAATTAATTATTGCAAATTTTATGTTTTTAATTTGGAAAAATATATATCATTTTTGAATTAGGAATATCAAATATAGCTTAGGATGGATTTTTGGTATTTTTCGGAAAAATTTCAATTTTTATGAATAGTGAAACCACTTAGTGGTAGTTAAAAAAGCTGACTCTTTCATTTAAATGAAAATTTACCACTTCTATGAATTTAAGTTCAAAAATCCAACATACATGGTTATTATCAACATGTAAATTAAGGTTTAATAAGATGAAAATAATTTTTGGTGAATAGTTATTCTTGACTTTTATTTACTGTGGTTAAAGGTAAATAGGGTAACTCAAGGTTAAAAGAATATTATAATAATTCAAAATTACCATAAAACTTGTCCTAGACTTATTGGATGGGTATTGGCCGACCATGGACATCCGTGGGTCGATTTTGGGACCCCATTGAGCCATTTGGTAGTGATAATGACAATTTGGATTAATTAATTTAATGTAAAGACAAAATTGACATTAATAAAAATATTTTAGTAAATAATTTTTTATAAGGGGTTATATAATTTATATTTTCGACTATAAATATTAATTGAAAATATAAAATTATTTCATACGTGGTGGTGTTTTTTTTATAATTTTTAGACTTAATATAAATTGAATTATTTATGACACAATAATGATGAAGTATTTACCTCATTAATAAATGATTTAAATAAACAAGATTATAATGATTAAAATATTATCCAAAACATGTCCAATTATGAATGGATGATTTTATTGCGACCATGGGTCATATTATCTTCATCTTTAAGGATTTTTGGACCATTTGAAACTGTATATAAGTTTATAATAAAATAATATTTTCACAATTTCCAAGGGTTCCCATCTCCTCCCCTATAAAATAGAACCTCCTCCATCTTCTCTTCACACCCATTTGATCCTTAAAGCTCGGAAAACCCCAGCCAATTACTCTTCTCAACCTCTCTGGTTATATCATAGATGTTCTGGCATTCTCAAAATACCATCTCTAGTGCCATAATAAGAAGTTCAAAGTAGGTGCGTCGAGGAAGAGGAGTCTCAAACACATGTGGATGAAATTGGACATAAGGTAAGGGATAATTTTGCAATCTCATTTTTATCCGAGATTTCTTATACCTCAGTATTTACTAGGGTTATATTTTTCAACCATGTTAATAAAATGTTTTTCAAAAAGTGATTAATATTCTTCCATGAATGTTTAAAGTCATGTTTACCCTTCTTTGAATTTTAATTTGTGTTATGGATGAAGTATTTCTTTTGTTTACCATACGTGGTACTTTTTGACTTTTCTGTTGAAAGTATGAGGATAATGTTTTTTAAACTTATGTAGTATAAAAATATTTTTACATTTTCATAACACCTTATTTTAATGAAGATTACTCTATAAGATTTCTTGAATATTTTCAACAAAATCATTTTTTTAAAATCATTTGGCAATTTGTAAAAAGAAAATGATTTTGAAGAAGAAAGGATATTTTCCTCGAGAAGTCATTTCATGTGTTTTATCATAACCATTTTCCATATAATATGGAATTATTTCATATATTTATGTTTGAAGTATAATGTCTCTTTGATTTACCTGGATTCACTTTTCTTATGATGAAATGATATCCATTTTTATATGAATTATGTTATGATGGGATGATTATTATTAAAACCATTTTATTCATTATGTAATGATGAATGATTTATGTCCATTTTGTGTCACACGTAATAATGATTTCATTATGAGATGGGTGGGACTTATTTCTCCCTCCAATACATTGGGTAAATATTTATATCTCATGAGATAAACATGGATGGAATGGCAAGTTAATCCAGTTCATTGATACGGGACCGGAACGTGGAGTGAACTCAGTTCAGTAAGGGACTTTGTCCACTAAGATGGACCTAGCAGCAATGCCTTAGCTACAATGTAAATGATATCATGATCTTAATGTTATTCCATAATTACAAGTTTTATTTCCAAGATATTTTATCATGATTGATGTTCCATTATGATCTATTCCTTACGTACTTCCATGGTTTATGTCATTGCTCAAGATTTTGATGTTTAAATAATATGTTCATGTTTTTATGTTCTAATGTGTATGGTTTGTTTTATTTTCTCCATTATTACCCACAATGAGCATTTGAGCTCACCGTTTATATGTTTTCTTTTCCACAAGATATAAAGAAATGTTTTAGGTAACAAAAAAAGGGAAGATCTTTATAGGAGTTGTTGAAGATATTTCACCATGAATAGAAGATTATGTTCTGAGTTTCCAAGGACACTAAACTATTACGATCCTTTGGTTTTTGTTTTTGTTATGTATTATGTATTCGAAAAAAGTAATGTAATGTCTATGTACATCAAGATTTGGGTCTCTACATTTGGTATCCGAGGAAAGGTTTAGTTAACCGTTGGAAACTAGGATGCGAAAACTTTACTGAAATCCCTAGAGATATTTCTAAGGAATGTCTAGGGATGTACCTAAGGTTATGTATAAATATAGATTATAGTTATAGAATAATGATAACAATATATTAATTAAACCTAATATGTTGGATATTGAAGGTACTCCCCCATTACTATGTTGTTTTCCCTAGCATGATTTTTGCTTCTCACACTATTCTTTTTGGGTTTTAGACGATGGATGGAACCCAGAGGAACTGTGTTGATCAATGTAATGGACAATGTAATGATTGTACTCCTGAACAAACCAATGTTATGGGAGATGGAGTGAAAAATCTCATTGTTATACTTACACAAGTTAAGAATCACTCTGGACTTCCAAATGAGCATAGAAAGGAACAATATTCTATTGAGTCCTTCATGAGGAAACGTCCACCTTATTTCTGTGGGTCTTCTGATGCACGTGTTGCTGAACAATGGATCAGTACCATTGAAAAGATATTTTCCATACTTCTCTATTTGGAAAATGATAAAGTCATTCTGGCTATTTACCGTTTAGAAGGTGAAGCAGATCAATGGTGGATTCTAATTAAGAATACGAGGCCCCGAGATGAAATTGAATCCCTGTAATGGGATGAGTTCAAGAACATATTTTTCAATAAGTACTTCCCTCTTATTGTTCGAACAAAGATGGAAAAGGATTTCATTGAGCTTAAGCAAAAGGATGATGAATCTGTTGGTATATACGAAGATAATTTTACAAGGCTTGCAAGGTATGCATCTGGCTTTATCATTCAACATGAAAGTAAAGTTGATCGATTATTTAGTGGATTAAAACCAAGTCTTCCAAGGTAATTAGATATAAGATATTTCAGTAGCTATGAAGAAATTGTACGTTGTGCAATAAAGATAGAAATGGAAGTTGGTGTTACAAATCTATCTCATGGTTTTGAAAAGAAATGAAAGATGGAGTTCAAGAAGAATTCTTAGAATAATCGTGAAAAGAAGATGAATGTTTTTTTAATCTCAAAGTGTGGAAAGAAACATGGTGTATATTGTTTTAAAAGGACTAGAAAATGTTTTATTTTTGGAAAAGAAGTTCATCAATCAACTGAGTATCGAAGTAATGGAAAAAGGGTTGCTAATGATGTGAATAATGAAAAGACTACAGAGAACGCACCACCAACACTTCAATTATTCAAGTGTAAGGTAATGGTGAATTATGATAATAAATTCCCTAATCAAAGGGTTAATTATGATCAATGTGAGCAACCTCTTAAGGCAAAGGATAAATGGAAGTCACATGCGATCACTATTTGTGATGATGAGTATGACAATGATGTTGGGAAATGATTAAGTGTTTATGTAATGGGATTTCAAAATAGTATCATGGAATCTCATTTATGGTATTGTGGAATTTTGGAATATCTATGTATTGGTTTCCAATAATTATATGGTACCGGTAACCCTGAAAAGTGATTTGAATATTTTTGGAAAGTAGATGATATGCGCATAATGAAGGGATAATGAGAAAATAATATTAATGAGCTCATGACTGCTATAATGAAAAAGTGATATCATGGTTTGAGTATATTGAAATTTTGGGATTTTGGTATGTTGAAAGAGTTACCTTTTGACTGTATTCATGTTTTAACTATGGTTCTATTGTAATTCATGTTGCAATAGAATACAATATTAAGGTATTCACATGTTTGGAATGTGATCTAAAAGATATATCTTATGATATATGGGGTATAAATGATAGTATTCACATTCTTGGTTAATGACATTTCTAGTAATCGTCTTATTTATACTATGAGATTGGACATATGTATTTTGGATAAGTCTAAAGACTGGAATGTATTATGTCGTACAACAGATAGTACTATTTAAGGCTAGAACTTTTTGATATTATTTTTGGAATGTTATAATAGAATTGTTTTAGAAAAAGGACAACCCGTAGGATGGGCGTCAACCCATCGCATCGGATAAGGTTGCGGGAATAGATCCCACAACAGAAGTGCGACAAGACTTTATCACCTACCACTAGCCTACTGGAAGTTCTCGGTTATTTGGATATAGTTTTATTTTGTTAAGCGGTATGATAGTTGAAGTATAAGTCCATTTTGGGAATCATATATGATTAATCTCACCATAGATGGAATTATGTATATTTAATAACTTTTGCTAACCTTTTTGTGATAGAAATAGATTAGATGACTTAACATTATATCGCATGATCTGCGATCACTTCATGAATGAAAAATTTAGCTTCATTTCTTTAAATAGAGATGAAGTGGAAATTTTTCATGGAATGACCAACGATGATATTACACTGAAATCAAGTATTTATCCTTATGTAAAATTTCATCAATGTTAGGGAAATGATCTTGGAAAACAAAAATGTTTTCATAGTACTCTCATATATGTTGAATCAAATGGTACCTTATATCATCACTGATTTATGGCTTAGCTATTGTTGTATTTTTCATAGCAATGTTCTCTACCACTCTCCATCAGAACATGATGGTTAAATTTCTCTTCCATATCCATATTTTCACCTATATACCCTTATCTGGGAACCCAAGTGATGAGTTACTTTCGGTATCCATTTTCTTCTAACCTTCCTTTTCAAAATGATTATTTAGTATTCCTTTTTACAATGTGGGTTTCTATGAATGAAACTTTCAAGAAGTAAACAATTTATAACCCCGAAAAATTTCAGGGGTGAAATTAATTTTAAGGGGGGTAGAATGTAACACCTAGAGATTTTATGAGATATATTATTTTTAATTTCCTTGATGTATTCTATTAAACACTACACCTAAATTAGCTTGTACTATACACAACAATGTATTAGCTTGCAGTATATGCAACACTATTCAGGGCTCATGTTACACAAAATTTCAAGATTATTTTGTGGAAATTATTCAACGCAACATTAAGTATAGATTTTGTTTAATGTATATATGAAATAAGTTTTGATTATGTTATACGCAACACCAAATGGAGTATTCACCACATGACACCCTGACTTGGCTTGCATTACAAGCAATCACGACCTTCCTTGATAGCGTTTGTAGTACGTAATACAGGGTTTCACTAAACAACAATATATTGTTATAATATTATTATGTACTAGCCATTATGACTAGTATTAACTAAATTTTGAATTTTATAACATTATTATTCATCTTAAATATTTTCTATAACATGGTATGAGAACTAAATAATTTTTTTGGGTAAAATATGTTTTTTTTTAAAATACAGTTTTGCCGCCTTTTGATGGCGCATCCACTTTAAATCCAGTTTTTGACATGTTTATAAGTTCAATTTGACAAAATAAAATTCTTCCTTGGATTCAGGATATAAAATTTTTCTTTTTATGAATTATTCATATTATTCTGATAACTTTCATATTTTAATGAATAGTAAAAACACGATATATTTTAATGAAAAATAACTTTTTTCATCACAATAATTTATATGGTTATATTATCATTTGAACTGGTTTTAAATTGTAATTAGAATATATTTTTACCATTTAATCCAATTTTGTTCATTGAAATTAATTTCACATTGAATTTGGACATAAACAAGTGTCGATCTTTTGATAGTTATTGTTTCTTAAAAACACGCTATTTGTTTTGATAATAGGAATTAGTTTTAAAATTAATTATTGCCATTTATATGTTTTGAATTTGAAAAAATAGAAATAATTTTTTAATTCGGAATATCAAATATAGCGTAGGATGAATTTTTAGTATTTTTTTGAAAAACTTCAATTTTCGATGAATAGTGAAACCACTTAGTTGTAGTTAAAAAACTGACTCTTTCATTTAAATGAAATTTTACCACTTGTGTGAATTGAATTTCAAAAATCCAACATACATGGTTGTTATCAAAAAGTAAAATGTGGTTAAATAAGTTGAAAATAATTTTTGGTGAATAGTAACTTTTGACTTTTATTTATTGTGGTTAAAGTTAAATAGGATAATTAAAGGTTAAAAGAATATTTTAATAACTCACAATTACCTTAACACTTGTCCTAACCTTATTGGATGAGTAGTGGCCGACCATGGGAATCCTTCAGATGATTTTGGGACCCTATTGAGCCACTTGGTAGTGAATACGACAATTTGCATTAATTAATTTAATGTAAAGACAAAATTGACATTAACAAAAATCTTTTATTAAATAATTTTTTATATGGGGTTATATAAATTATCTATTCGAATATAAATATTAATTGTTAATTTAAAATGATTTCCTACATGGTGGTGTTTTTTTTAATAATTTTTAGACATCAAATAAATTGAATTATTTATGACACAATAATGATGCAGTATTTACCTCATTAATAAATGATTTAAATAAACAAGATTATAATGACTATAATTTTATTCAACACATGTCAAAATAAGAATGGATGATTTTATTACGACCATGAGTAATCTTATCTTCATCTTTAATGATTTATGGTCCTTTTGAAAGCAAATATAAGTTTATAATAAATTTATATTTTCACACTTTCCTAAGGTGTCCCTATCCTCCCTTATAAAAGGGCACAACCTCCCTCTTCTCTTCACACCATTTGGAGCCTTGAAGCTCGGTCAAACCCTGCAAATTACTCTTCTCAGCCTCTCTAGTTATATCATAGATGTTCTGGTTTTCTCAAAATACCAACTCTAGTGCCCTAATAATGAGGTTAAAGGAGGTGCATCGAGGAAGAGGAGTCTCGGACACATATGGAAGAAATTGGACATAAGGTAACAGATAATTTTACAATCTCATTTTTATCTGAGATTTCTTATACCTAAGTATTTACTGGGGTTATATTTTAAATCCATGTCCATAAAATGTTTTTCATTAAGTGTTTAATATTCTTCCATGTATGTTTAAAGTCATGTTACCCATATTTGACTTTTAATTTGTGTTATGGATGGAATCTTTCTTTTTATTACCATATGTGGTACTTTTTGACTTTTTTGTTAAAAGTACGAGGATATTTTTTTAACTTATACATTATGAATGTATTTTTACGGTTTCATAACACCTAATTTTTATGAAGATTACTCTACAACATTTCATGACTATTTTCAACAAAATCCTTTTCTTTTAAAATCGCACTACATTTTGTAAAAAGAAAAGGATTTTGAAGAAGGAAGGATATTATTCTCAAGAATTAATTTCATGCGTTTTATCAAAACCATTTTCCATATAAGATGGAATTATTTCATATGTGTATATTTCAAGTATAATGTCTCTATGATTTACATGGTTTCACTTATTTTATGATGAAATGATATCCATTATTTTTATATAGATTATGTTATGACGGGATGATGTTTGTGGAATCTATTTTTTTCATTTAGGTAATGATGAATGATTTATGTTCATGTTGTGCCACACGTAACAATGATTTCATTATGAGATGGGTGGGACCTATATCTCCTTCCAATGCATTGGGTAATTATTTATATCTCATAAGATAAACAGTGCTGGAATGACAAGTTAATCTGGTTTAGTGATACAGGACTGGAACGAGGAGTGAACTCGGTTCAGTATGGGACTTTGTCCACTAAGATGGTCTTGGCAGTAATGCCTTGGATACTATGGAAATAATATCATGTGGTTAATGTTTCTCCAAAATTAAAAATTTTATTTCCAAGCTATTTTATCATGATTGATGATCCATTATGATCTATGCCTTACGTACTTCCATGTTTTATGTAATTTCACATGATTTTGATGTTTAAACATTATGTTCATGTTTTTATGTTCAAATGTGTATGGTTTTTTTATTTTCTCCATGCTTACCCATACTAAGCATTTGAGATCACCCTTAATATGTTTTCTTTTCCCCAGGATTTAACGAAAGGATTTAGGTAAGAAAAATATGGATGATCATTATGGGAGATGTTGAAGATATTTCACCATGATTAGAAGATTATGTTCCGAGATTCCAAAGACACAAAACTATTATGATCCTTTGGTGTCTGTTTTTTTTATATATTAAGTATTCCACAAAAGTAATTTAATGTCCATATACGTCACGATTTGGGTCTCTACATTGTTCTTATAGACATATACGTGAGAACTCATGCTCATAGCTCTTCCCCATAGAAGGTCTTCAATAATCCCATCTCACTATGACCCAACCCCAGAAAGAAATCAGTCAATAAACTCTACCGTTTCTAATAATTCAATACATAACTTCAATATAAATGGGGTACCAATGTACACGTTCTATGGGTGAAAATATTTATCAGAATTTGTTTCCATAACCTCCCCATATAGAAAATGTATTGAACCATAACTTAGGAGGTTATTATATAGATATTAAACTCTCAAACACGAGACCTCCCTTATTGATGGATAAGGATCTCCCACTAAAATTATCCTTTGTGGTAGAAGATTGATACTCTGCCTAAAAATGATCCATAGTTATGTCCAAATAATTAAATGAATCTTCACGATACTAAAGGAAATAAATTCACCACTTCTGAGGTAACCCACCCAACATATTCATACTTGATGAAACCATGATCTCCTTCCAAGAACAAACCAAATTCAAGGATATTTCTATGTCATCTAGACCATCCTTTATCGACCGATTTGTAATAGATCCCTCTTACATATAACACTGATAGTGTTTAATCTCTCAGTGTGTTCTCTTCCAAGTTTCATTATCTTTGATTTCCATTCTTTGAAAATCTACTAGAACATTCTGATGAAAGACATTGGATAAACATGACGGGGAAGTCAACTTGGATCTATATCTACAAAAGAACAAATTTTATCACTCATTAACCCCCAAAAAACAATATTTTACTGTTAATTAATTCATTAATTCATTTTAAATAATTCCCCATTGTCAACCCAATTAAAGAACTATAATAAGATATCATGATTGATTATACTCTTATAGGTATCTTCCCTGTAAACCTCTTCACCATGGTTAACATATCTACTAAATTTGAAGTTCATTGTTTTGGATCCCACACATATATAAAATACCATGTATCATCCATTCTTGCATGTTTATAGTGCTTTCAAATCCCAACTGATATTTTTTTCCTACAAATCCATAAAACCTCACCAGTTACAATCTCTAAAATACATCCAATAATTTAACCTCCCTTTGATACCACTCGGTCACAAATATTTCCTCCATAGTTTCTTCACCTAGTATAGTAATCATAAATAAGAGATAATCACATATAATAGGCTAAAGGTTGGAGACTGATACTGAGGGTATATCAGTCACACATATGGGTGAATTTTGCCTCTTAAAATTTAAGGAATAAGAGAAAAGAAGGGAAATCCACTGATCAATGAAATCCAAAACTCGATGAAGAAATCCAAACACATTAAATTTCATACATAAACATAAATGGATAAAAATAAAGACATAAATCACAAAAAGTAAAACTAAAATGTGACCATGAATCCTCAAAACTCCAGATAGTTTTTTAACACCACCTCTAAGCTAGTAATATCTGACCTGATCACCAAACTATTCCCATTAACATAAAAAATAGTTTTTATATACATTGGATTATCATAACATGTATACTAAAAATGATCATCCCTAATACCACTCATGAAAAATGTGAAAGAATTATGATAAATAATTGTGAATAAACAAATGAAACTAACTAATCACCTCAGAAGTAATAGTAGTTTAAATTTAACCCACAGATATCTCACTAAGTTACTCATAGACGAAAACCATTCTATTTCAAAATAAATATGTATATATATATATATGTGAATTTACATCGCTTCCACTTCTCCATTGGTTTGTTTTTTTCATTCCCTAATAAATAAATCATGTGCACATCACTCATATAAATCATTCATCCCCTATAGGATCTATGCCTTACATCTACATATTAATGTCCAGAACAAGGCCCAAAATCTTATGTGGGAATCATTCTGCATATCCATGTCATCATCAACATCATCCCATATATGACCATGTGTATTTTGGGATTCCACTACAGTCTGAGTAAATGAATTATACCTCAAACCATCGTAACCCATGAATGTTCACCCATGGGAATTGAGAGAAACTATTTCCAGATACATATATGTGGTATACCTCAATGTATTATATCCAGATGATAAATGTATAGTAT
Source organism: Viscum album (assembly GCA_963277665.1). NCBI lineage: Eukaryota > Viridiplantae > Streptophyta > Magnoliopsida > Santalales > Viscaceae > Viscum > Viscum album. Next base: position 506,566,486 of record OY728142.1, on the reverse strand, counting down.
CCATGAACCATCACATCCATGTTATGAATTTATCCTATACAGCAAGTCATTATAGTATGAGATACAAAAACTCATATACATATAGAGGGAGAGTGGGAGAGAGGGATAAGTCATCCATCCATTTCCTCTCAATCATGGATATTGGAGAATACACCACAAAACATTTGGGTTGAGATTTTCAAACTAACATGGGTTGGATACCATATGAAATCAAAAAATATAGGAAATATCACATACACCACACTAAGGGATATTACCCATACTTATACACATTTTCCAGTATCATCGCACTATACCATCTGTATTCCCTATCAGTGGCTAGATATCAAACAAAAATACATGAATCATGTTCATTTTTAATTAATTAATTAATCATTAATAAATTCACTCTATCATTTACAAAGATTTAAATTTTAATTTTCTAATGCCAATGCCTTAAGAAAAAATTAAATATCTTTCTTATATTCTCATGAATTTCATTATCATTTGTTAACAAAATAAACCAATCCCATCCATTTATATATTCAATTTTCATTTAAGGAATCATATAGGAGCTCTAGGAATAAACCTAAGAAAAATCATCCAAAATCCAGTCACACTATATAGAAACAAACCATGTTATGTATATAGATACTGGTCAAGTAAACATTATCCAACCATATATCCATCAATAAATAATCAATTATGATTAAACATGTGAATGACTAAGACCCAACCTGAACTCGTCCAGTCATCCTGCTGCAGCAGACCATTATGCATAACATAATCTGTCACACTATCATTGAAATTGACCATCTTTGTAACACAAGATCCCAGCCAATTTCTCATCAAATCAATTTTCAAACAACATAGTCTCGAGCCTCCATACCATTTATCTCCATGTTTCCTTGCCACAAAAAAGTCATCATTAAAAAGTAAAAGGCCCTAAATCCATAGAGAACACATACATTTCATTGTATTTTACGTACATAGAAGAAGGCACTAAGGCCATGACATGGAACCCTTCAATACTCTTGAAATGAAGAATTTTATCCTTCATCCCTCTAAAAATTATTCTTGATAAAAATCAATTGGAATTCCCTCTTCAATAAACAGGTTTATTATGTATAGGTTATCCACAGAGGTAAAATAAAGATTATAACTAAGCAAAAAAATTTATAAAAGTGAAAATTAATTCAAGCACTGTTTCACATGATTAATCAATTAGATGATTACTAGTAATAACTCTACTCATGTATCTTTAATATCATATCATATTTTACCTTTATGTTGTTTATAATTTCATCAAATTGACCATGATAATAGACTAATAGGAAAATACCAAACATAAATCACAATTGTTTATAAAACATCATGTTGAATCATATAAAAATAAAGCACGATTGATATCAAAACCCTAAAAATTATTTAATTATCTAAGGGAAATATTAATTTTCATAATCATTTCATAATTTCTATTTCAATGCTTTAATTTTGAAAACTATAAAACAAGTCAAATTAAATGATAAAATGATGTTATTATTGAAGAATGAAATAACATATTTTTTTTAATTTATTAGATTTAAAGATTACCTTTATCTATAAAATTTGAATGAAGTTATGAATAAAAATTAAATGAATCATGGAAGAATTATTTTTACCCTATAAAGTCTCTAATTATTGGTTAGTCATTCAAAATATGATTTAATTTCAAGAATATTATCTCATTAAGGTAAATCACATCCAATTTGACAAGGTGATAAAACATTATTATTGAACAATTTCATATAAATAAAGGATATGTAACATCTCACAAACCATGATTAGAATCTCAACGTTCTACGGTCAAGAAAGGGAAAACAAGAAAGAACCACCACCAAATGAAACACCACTAGAACCTAAAAATGAAATATACCATCAACACTGGGTCAGAAAACCACCATCAACCATAATTAAGGGACATAAAATCCCTTAAATTAATTAGAAAATAAAATCTCTCTAACCAAGAATGTTAAAATGAGAAACAACCACCATCTAAAAAACACCACATGTACCTATGAATGAAAATAACCATCAAAACTATCTTGAAACCTCAATCCAAAGAAAGGGAGACATCCCAATCAAGAACATAAAGAATGAAAGCGAACAGGGGAATCAATTATGATGGGAGAAGGGGGAATATTTCTTCATCTAAGCCATATATCCATTGATCTAATGGGGGTTTTAATCCTCATGGTATAATTGGAGGGTGGTGAGAGGCATATGGGTTGGCTTGGGTTAGAGAGATGAAGTGAAAATATTACCAATGGAGAACAAGAATTATATTAATGGTTGATATCCAAAATACTCCACCATAGTATGGGGAACTCCCAAAATATACATGGTGCCTCTAGTAAAATCTTGATATGGTTTTCATCATCATTTAATCTAGATAACACATTCCCATAAAAACCCTCATGAAAATGCTATGACGACCTCCATGACCTTAGCTACAACCTATCACCCAAAAAAAGCCATTCTACCCTATCCATAAACATCACTACAACATAGAAATATAGTGAAAAATGTATTTTGAGGAAGTTTTCAAAATAAAAACTACTATAAACCTCATTAAATTTTTTTAGTGCCACATTTTATAAAATTTCCAATATTTTTTTTAATTTATATTTATTTTGATTGGTGGGTTTTAAAAAACCTCAATTGAATCTTAATTGTTTTTAAAAAAATATAGAATTATTTTTCGTAGTGGTTTTTATAAAACTAATGATTAATTAATTGAAAAAATATTGAATATTAATTGTCAATTTTTTATTTTTTATTAATAATAATAATTTATTATTTATAATCATTTATTTTCTATTATCTATAATATTAAATAATTATTATGTGTTAATTATAAATTATTTACAATTATTAGTTATTAATTATTTAAAACATAAAATAATTCTAAGATATGTTGAAAATCAAAATTCAGCATAAAATGACCATATCGTTTGATTCAGGTGTCCATTTTGAAATCAAAAGAAGCCAAATGAAGCTTATCAAATGAAATACCATGATATTATGTAATAATTTGGTTATATTTATGTAATAAAAGTTTTTAATATTTTAAAACAATTTGAAAATAGAACATCAACTCCAAACCACCATAACTTCTGATCTGAGTGTCTGTTTTGGCATTACAAGATCTCACATCAAAGACTACAAAGATATCCACACCATGTTGATCAATTGGGACCCTAATAAATATTTATTCGATCTCAGAAAAACAATTATACATTAAAAATTGAGTTTTTGTTCAGATATCTTGATTTTTGAATATTTGATGCAATTTCTACTCCGTTTAATTGTGTATTCATATGACTGTTGGGTCATCTTTGTTTTTTACTGATTTATTGTCATATTGACTGGATTGTGTGAAAATTATTGACGTTTTCCCTATTTTAGTAATGTATTGTTTAATATATATAGTTGTTTTTGTTTCGAGATATTTATGCATATTTATTTACAATTTATATATACTTATAAATATTTCTAATACATTACATGTAATTATATCTATAAAGACACATTTATATGTAGTTATGTTTATATATTTTTTATATTATGCCAGTATATATATATATATATATATATTTAAATTTAAATATATTTATATATATAATTATATTTTTGTATAAATATATATGAATTTGTATTTATATATATTTATGCAATTTAACTTTTTTGCTTATACTTATTTAGGTAAATTTATTTATATGTGTATATATTTATAGATATTTATATCAATGTATGTGTATTTATATACATTATTTTATATGTATATATATAATGTTTATATATAAATTTATATGTATTCAACTATCTAGTGTGTGTGTCTTTGTGTTGATATTTATATACATTTATGAAAATTTATCTATATTTATATATTTGTACAATATATATATTATAGTATATAAGAAAATTTATTTAAAACTGCATATATATATATATCAATATTTAATATTTAATGTTTACAATTTATAATTTATTGTTCATTATTTATTTTTTAAATTATTTATTAATTATTTATTAAATATTGTTTTATTGATTATTAATAAATTATTATTAATTTATTTGATAAATATTATATTTTATTACATATATTTTTTATCAATTAATAATTTATTATTAATATATTATCATGGTATCAATTATTTATTATTTATTTTTAAATATTTATTTATTATTTATAATTTGAATAATATTTATTTACTATTATTTAATTATTTAATAAATATTTATTATTTATGTAATACTTATTAATTAATTAGTTAATTAATATTTATTTACAACTAATTTACAATTTTTTTCTATTTTTCCTTTGGAATTTTTCATTGTTAATTAATTAATTGTTACTTTTTATATATTTGTTATTACTTTATTATTAATATATTATTAACTTATTCTTTATTATTTATTTTTTTATTATTTCTTATAAATTCATTAATTATTTATTAATAATTAAAAATTAAAAATGAATAATCAAATAATTAACTGTTTTATCATATATTGGTTTATTATTTATTATTATTAATAAATTAATTATTATTTATTCATTATTTACTTATTTTTAGCAATTCAAGGAGAGATCAAGAGGGTACCTAATCTTTTTTTTAATAAAAATAAAAATAATTCATGATAGGAAGATGGGGTCAAACAAAGCACAAAATTCCATCATTAAAGAAATAAAAAAATCATTTCTTAGAATTCTATATAAAACCCTTGTCCTATGGGTATTGACCTATTCCCCATGGATAAATACATCTTCTCAGCATATTGTGATTTTATGGAGGCTCATGATCACCATGAGATGGTACATCAGAAGTTTCATTCAGAATGAAACATAACCCAAATTTCCTTGATAGGTTCCAAAAATCCAACTTTTCATTAGAATGGAAACTTCCTTCAAAGTTGTTAGAAATCAATATTAGACTATGAAATAGTCCTTGTATATAAAGAATTTCAGATTCATTTAGGTAAAAATATAATCAAATTGTGCATCCAACCAATTTACAACATACTAATTGAGGTCTTAAAGATTCCTTTCATATTCATGGTCCTCTGAATGAGTTTTCACATTGAATTTTATGAAACTTACCTTCGTGAATTTTTGTTTCGAGGATGTACCAATGATATCACAATCCAGTTTCATTATCTTAAATATGTAAGGGTTATCAAAACAACCCTCATTTCTAATTTTATCAAACCTTATCCTACTTGGAGGGGTGTTTATTGGAGGGTCCAACTAAAGGGGAGGTTCAAGATGGTCTTGTTCCTTACATACACTCATAGGAGAATAAACCTTTTATTTTATGGAGGGAGAAACAATCTCTTTATTTTTCTTCTTTTTCAATCACCTAGAGAAATTCAGGTCTCCTATTACAATAAAATAAAGTCAAATACCTCTTTATCCAACATTTCACCTTCTAATTTTTCAACTAATTATTGACCATCATCACATGGAAATTGACCATAATCACCAATAAAAAAATTATATTCAGGTTTTGTACATGTGTGACCATCGTAGCTCACTAAATCCATATGAAATATCCCAACCACTACCAAGCTGCAGATTCTATGGTAATATCCTGAAAATGAGTAGTAAAGGGAACCCCTCTATCTTTAGATTCTCCACAACTATCAACCTTCTTGAGTGTTAAAAAAAATTCCATCAGTTTGAGAATGACAACAACTGAACTCGCCACTTACCTTGTCCAAGTAATATATAAAATAAGTACCAAAAATAATAGAGTCTTCTGACTCAACAAGATCGACCCAATAGATCATTCAAGGTGGTTGAGTTTCATGATCACTATTTATAGTCCAGGACTGGGAGGACTGTCTAGAAGTCTCTTTAGTCTTCTTAGACTTGTTATTATTATTTACGTTTGACCGAACAATGGATAATTTCTCCTTGCATATAATCTGGGGTTTATAATAAATGCATTTATATCACTTTTATTAAAAACAAAGCTGGCATGGGCCTTAGAGGCTTAACCCAGATCATATGAAACTGGAAACATCAAAGACAAGATATGCTTATCACTAGGATTCTCAGTTTAATCAGAACTGAATTTATTCAATTCTTCTAATTATTGAACACTACATGATGAATCTTCCTTGGTATAAGAGATTCATCAGTAGTATATTTATACTAGGTACTTTATATCTATGTTAGGTTTATCAACCTGAGCTATATAGTCCACCACTGGTATTAACCTAAACTGTCTGGCCAATGAAGAGGACTTACCATACTATGAAGACCTCAAGTACTGATTTTCTTTTTATTTAACAAGACAATACTTAGAAAAAAATCTATTTTTCAGATAAAAAAATCACCAAGACTCCTCCTACAATTCTCACTGAAATGACCAAAAAAAATTTAATCCAAGAAAAAATCCATGTATTTGTCATATCCCATAAAGATGTGAATATCACTAGTCAAGGTACTAAAATAACATTTTCAACAAGTATGGATCTATGATCTATATCCACCAATATCATAGAAGTGTTTCTATACTTGGCATGTTTGGTTTCACAATCTAAACAGATTGGCACTCCAATTATAGCAACAACCACCATTACAAAACCTGAAATTATCATGGTTGGTATTTATCAATGTTAAGAAAAGAAAAAATAAATTTAACCATTTATTAATGTTTTTTAGCATTTATAAAGGAAACCATTTTCAGTGCTTTATTTTTAGCGATGATAAATGGTGTCATTTATCAATGCTTTACTTTTATCACTCATAAAGGGTACCATTTATCAACAATATACTTTTATCAGTGAAAAGTATTTATTTAATCAATGCTTTTTATCACAGGTAATGGTCTGAAAAAAAAAATTTAAATAAATAAATAAGAAAAATGAGTTTATTAAAAAAATTACAAATTTTATTAATTAAATTATTATTTTTAAAAATGATTAATTTTATTATACATTATTAAATGTAAAAAATTTTATTAATTAGATAAATATCATAATTAATGTAATTAAATCGTATATTTTAAATATATAGATATATATTAATGAATATAAATATGATTATATATTTAAAAATATTAATTTCCTTTACATTTAGTAGTCACATATTTATTGAATAGTGGGTTATAATTAAAAATTAATAGGTATTAAAAATATAAATTAATTGCATAATACTCAATATATAATTGAATATTGTTTGATGTTTCAATTTAACAAATATCAAATCTACATTATATTGATTTCCCAAATATGTAATTAATGTATTTTTATAAAAAATGATCCCACTTGAAATATATCCATTTTTTCAATTCTATTAAAGTGTTCATGTTCTTAATTTTTTTAATTCCACTCATTTTTAACATATATGCAAGCACCTAAAATTTGATATTCATTAATAGTGTTAAAAAAATATTTTCAAAAAAACATTTATAAACACATTTATTTATAAATGTAAATTTACTATATTTTTATAATTATATATTAATAATTATAAATAAATTAATATATTTTTAAAATATATTTATATTATTATAAATATATATATATATAAATAATTTAAATTTAGAATATATTGATTTAAATAATGAATATATTTACTATATTTATATATATTTATTATATATATATATGTATAATTCTATAAATATATATAATGATATACATATTATTTTTTAAAAATATTTCTGTAATTATAATGATTAATTAAAAAATTATAACAAAATATATTTAAAGACGAATATATTTACTATATTTTAATTTATATATATTTATTATGTGTATTTAAATAATTACAATTTTTTTACTTGTAATTATAATTAGAAATTCTTTATTTTGGCATAGGTAATAAGCACTGATAAAAGAATATTTATGTGTGCTTTTTCATGCTAATAAAGATGAGGCTTTTTTAGAACTAAAAAAGAGTTGATAAAGAGTTCTTTTATCCACTCTTAAGTAATAAGCATTGATAAAATGAAACATTATTAGAGATTATTTGTAAGGGTAGATATAAGTATCCTGATATAATTAAAAAATCCTAACCATTTGTGAACACATCACAATATCAGAAGCTTTCCGCGATATCAACTCGCTTCTGAAACTCCTCCTCAATGAGTTGAACCTCGAAACACACCACTCAATTGCATCTTGACCATCCTATTTGACATATACTGTTCAATTAAGGTTAGTGTTTCCAACATTTGTTTCTGATTTTCTTCAACCTATCAGGGTAGGACTTCATATTTAATTTGTGTATTTTTGTTTTATTTTTGATTTATTCTTGGTAGATATCATTATTTGTGGTCTAGTGATTGTATATTAATGAGGTAGGACTTCCGATTTTCTCAGTTTCCAATTTTGATTCATGATCATGGAAGGTTTATTGTTTCCAGATTCAATGGCAATAGATGGAGTCAGAAGTAGTTTAGTTGGTGGTTTATTTTTTTTTTTGAATTTCTCAAATTGATTTCCCAAATCTAACACACATATTTTTCATTCATTAGTTTATCAATGGTATTCCATAAATGTTAAATTCTAGAGAGTGAAGCTGGGGATTTTGTGTGTGATGGTGTTAAAGGTAGGTTAATAGAATTCTTTTATATCACAAAAATTCATAACTTCTTCTTTCTACTAATCTAGTTTTCTATGGGAAACTAATGTTTGGATTCATTATTGCAGTTTTTATTTAAATTTTCTTTCAACTAGTTTTATTTGTTTTTTAGGCTAAATTATTCCAACTGTCTTGTTTTTCATGCCCTAGTTCTTGTTTCCAGCCCGAGGGGCATCATGAACGTCCCTAGGACACTACCATGGGCAAACTCGGGTTTTTGATATATGGTAGTGTTGGGATTTTTGGAAAGTATATATAATGTTAAATGTGTTTTACATTTTCTCAGCAATCTTATATCCTATGTATCTACACTTTTGAAAAATCTATTTTATTCTCCTCCATCTTTAGATAAATCGATGATTTTTCATAAATCTTTTTAGTAATAATATATAAAATATTCTACCTTGATCTTATGTACAATTTTTTAACTGCAATATAAATTTTCATCATCATTCTACTCCCCTTTATCAAAAATTTACAAAACAATATCCTATGGAGATTACCCTTTATTTTTATACAACTTTTTTGAGAACTATATACCGATATAAGACATTATAATTTCTTTCTCTGAAATATGTATTTTAATGAAATTTTTTTCCTTTGTGAGTTTTGATTTAAATAATAACAAGGGGATTTAAATCGAATCAATTTGACCCGTAGATATATATAATGTAGAAAAAATAGCATGTGAAACCTTTTTATGATAAAAAATGTTGGCATATAAAAAATATCCCACACTCTATGAAACAAATTAACAATCCATCTATAACATTTCAAAATTTTATTCAATTTTAAATGGGTGTCAACGAGTGTTTCCAATCATCATTTTGAAATTTATAAAACAATTTCCTCACATTCATGTATTGGGAAATAAATATATTGTGAATTATATGAGTTTCATATAAACTAATGAAAACGTGAACTAAATAATCATAAAATTTTTAAAATTTTTCATTTTCAATGATGAAAATTATTGTCATCATTCATCTCTTAGACCAATAAATATTATGTCATCCATATTGATAAACACATTCAATATTTCTATAAAATCATTTTATATATGATGATTATGATCACTTCCACGTTTTTTACATTAATTATTACTTGATAACTCATCTAACATTTAATACGATGGTATTAGTTCTTTTTTCAATTCATATACCAGAAATTTCAATTTAAAAATATTATTCACATGTTAAATAATGATTAAACTATCTGTTTGTTTGATGTAACCTTATTGGTCATCTAATCCATTAGTAAATGATACATTTACATATAATAGAAGTACCATGAATTACATTGGGATGGGTCAATGTAGTGATATGACATCCCAAGAGTCTTGATATGTTTTCAAATATTTATATACTATTAATTTTATAGGTAATAATTCCATAGGTTGATATATCACTTGTTGAAATAAATTTTTATATCTTCTAGTTGATTGAATGAGAGATTTTTATTCTTGCTGATCATATTTATGATTCTTTTTACCCTTTAATTTCCTATATAATATTTTTATTTTTTTATGGGATTTAAAAAATATTTTATGGGGGTTAATTATTTTCTTAAATTAATTTTCCTATTTTAATCAACATACTGAAATTATTTTAATCTGTAAATTGTTGAATTTCTCTTATTAAAATTTTTTATAAATTAAATATGTAATATTTTGGAATTACAAAATTATATATGGGATGGATTATACAACATTTCAAGGGCCACTTTTCTATTGGAAATGGGTTGAAAATATCAAAGGACTGAAAGTTCATGAAATGAGATTTGTGATGGTGAATTTTAGTGTGGAAGGGGGAAAGACAAACCTTTTATTATGACATCACAAGAAGTGAAAGTATTTTATGTCTTTTATGGAGAAAACTAAAATTGAATGGTTGTCCTGATGGCGACTAAAATAAATTCTGAGTCGGGTAAAAATTCAAATGAGGATAACCCTTTCATTAGAATAACATAATCAGTTCATGGCTATCCCAATACAGAAAATATCTATTGCGTTATAGGGGACCACAATGAGGGAATTTTGAATCCCAATAGAGGAATTAAATCCTTAAAACCATTAATAAAATCAACATGGTTCAATGATAAGGTAAAAGGGGTTTTTAATATATTTTTATTTTCTTCACCATATTATATGTTCTCTACAGATTAACATAATATAAATTAAAATTTTGACTACTCATGTAGGAAATGTCTTTTTCACATGATGGAAGATCAAACTATAATGAAGGAAACCATCTTGAAATGTGTAAAGGTAATGTTACGATAGTCAATCTCTATTTTAATTTTTTTTATAATGCAAGACTGACCTAATTTTCATTATTCCATGAATAATTCATTTATTTTAATATATTTCTATCCATATGTCATTTTTTCTTAATAACAACAATGTAACCATATCTACTCAACCACATAAGTAATCTAGATGTTTGCATAGTGAAATAAATTTCCATAGAATTAATGTATTTTTTCATAATTATTTTTAATTTATTTATTTTTATTATTAATCACATAATAATTGTTTTCTTACATAGGTGGACTCTTTTGTTTTAGTTAGGGTGATCTTCCCAACTATTATGCTTCTTCTCCCACAAAATACTTCACCCCTATATTGTTTCATTTATCAAATTCTTTCAAGTTCACTCCCCTTATTTAGTACGACGGGAAACGAATATACCTCTACTCAATTGAAGAGGAAATCATGATGTTTTCACATTAATATGATTTTTCATAGAATTAATATATTATTTCATATTTCTGTTAATATAGTTCTTTTTAGTACTACTCACATAATAATTATTTTTCATATAGGTGGATTCTTTTGTTTGATTCGAGGTGTTCTGTCCAACATTCATACTTCATCTCTCTCAAAAACATTTCACCACTACAATGGTTCATTAATTACATTACTTCAATTTAACTCCACTGGATTTGCAGGAAGTGAAACAATACTGCCTCTGAAAAATTACCAAGGTAATGTTGATGTTTGCAAAAGAAAATCATTATACATATAATAAATTTACTGTTTCATTTTCATTTTTAATTTAGTTATTTTAATTATTAACTACATAATAATTTTTTACTATACATTTAAATTCTTTTGTTTGAGTTGGGGTGCTCTATTTGTCTTTCATCTATTCTTGCATCAAAACATGCACAAACTTCTTCTCCCTCAAAAATTTTCACCCCACAGTGTTGACATTTATCACATTCCTTCAAGTTCCCTCTACTACTCAATCAAAGAGGTAATATTGATATTTTAACTGTGTAATACATTTATAAATAATTAATGTATTATTTCATATTTATGTTTAATTTATTTCTTTTTAGTATTACCTATAATAATTGTTTTTTTATATAGGAAGATTCTAATTTATGAGTTGATGTGTTTTTCTCAAAGATGGTCATGTAGTGTTGGTAGTTTATAAAATAAATTAAATATAAAGCATGGTAATATTGATATTTAAGATTTTTGAGACTTTGGGATGTGTAGGAATAAGAAGAATCACAATATGACACATGATATGACCGATATGACTCATATTAATTCATTTTATTTGAAATTGAAATCATATTTAGTAAAACAGACAACTAGAACACCCAAGACGAGATAAAATTTTCAAATTGTTTTGATACTTTATTAAAATTATCTCAATGTCATTTGGCATGTGTAAGAATTATGCACACCTCAATTCAATACACGATGTTCCCTATATGACTCAATGTGTATATTATCTGTTTAAAATTGACATTTGACATAAAAAAAGTCAGTCACTGAAATCTGAGAACAAACACTTAGATTTTTTTTATAATTTAAGAAAATTAACCATAAATTATTTTTGATGTATATAAATTATTCTCACATCAAATAGATACATGATGTGATCTATATGATTCAATGTGCACAATTTATGTTAAAAATTACATTTTAGTAAAAAAGAAAAGTAACATACTCAAATCCATGTAAACAGATTCACATTGATTTGATAAATTATTACAATGGTCTATAAGTGATTTTAGATGTGCATGAATAAACCTCTCCTCAATCTGAAACATGGTGTGACTGTTATGACTTTAAGTGCGTGTTTTTAGTTAAATTGTACTTCAGTTTTAGAAAAATGGAAAATTGACATACTCAAACTCGAGAAAATATATTAACATTGTTGAAATATACTAGGAAAATTATCCATAGGTCATTTTTGATGTTTATGAATCAATCGTACCACAATCTGATACACAATTTGATCAGTATGATTAAAATTATGTGATTAAATTTAAAAAAAAATTAGTAATAAAGGTAAGTCAAAAATTAAAAACCGAGAAAAAACATTAATATTGTGTTGATAATTTAGAAAAATTATCTATATGTGATTAGATACGTGCATAAATTAAATGCACCTCAATCTGACGTACAATATCACCATTATGACTCAAAGTCCATGTTTTTATTCAAATTGAAATTAAGTTTAGTAAAAAGGCTTCATCACCTCCTCAAAACCAATAAAACGAATTCACATTGTTTAAATAATATAGGAAAATAATCCATAAGTCATTTCATAACTGTACGAATCATGTGCACCTCAGTCTGATACATAATGTGATCAGTGTTAGTCAAAGTACGTGCTTCAATATATAACTGACATTGTACTAAAATATTCATGTGACATACTCAAAACTATGAAAACACATTCATATTGTTTTTAATCTTCAAGAAAATTATTTATATGTTAGTCAAGAAATTTAATAAATAGTTTCACCCAATCTGACATACATCGTGAAATTTATGACTCAAACTGGTTCTTTTTATTAAAAAGTTTCATCAATTTTTGTAAAAAGGCCAACTGACCAGCTCAAAATTGAGAAAACTCACTATCAATGATTAATTACATTAATAAAATGATCCCAAATTAATTTTTATATTTATGAATCATCCACTCCTAAATCTAATACACTATGTGATCGGTATCAGTTAAAGTTTGTGTCTCAATTTAAAAATGAAATTTTATAAAAAAGGGAATGTTATGTACTCATAATTGAGAAGAAACATTCATATTGTTTTGAAACATTAGGTAAATGACCCATAATTCATTTTAGATGTTTAGTAATCAACCACCCCTCAATCAAATGTATAGGCTGACCTGTATGACTCAAAGTGCATCTTATAATTTAAAATTACAAATAATTTTAGTAAAATGAAAAAAAATCCTTCTCAAAACCACGAAAACACATTAATATTATTTTGATACTTTACTAAAACAATTAAAAACTCATTTTTAACAAGTAAAAATCATCTGAGTCTCAATTTTATACATTATGTTCTCAGTATGACTCAAAGTGTCTATTACAATTTTAATGTCGACATGTTAGTTCCAAATTTGTCACTCACTGAAAAACTATCAAACGTTCTCATATTTTTTTCGATAATTTAGGAAAATGATTCATAATTTATTTTTCACATGTATGAAGATATTTACCATCAAATTGATACATGTTGTGATCCAAATGAGTCAAAAGTACATGTTTCCAGTTTAAAAAGATATTTTAGTAAAAAAGACAACTGATGTAATAAAAACTGAGAAAACACATTTATATTATTTTTATAGTTTAGGAAAATAATCCACAAGTAACTTTAGATGTGTTGGAATTATCCATACCTCAATACAATTCATGATGTGACTGGAATTTCCCTAATTGCATCTTTTTATTTAAAACTAACATAAATTTTTGTAAAATTATCACATTCTGTAAATTTATTTTGTTATGTTATTACTATCATACAAATTTTAATCATATAATGGTGAGTTATTTTGATCGAGTAGGGGTGGTTTATTTGGAAATTGAATGAGTTGGGTTAGGATTAAAAGATATAGGAATATTGATGTTTTTTAATGTATGTAATAATTTTTATTTATGTTATTCTAGAAACCAATGTTTGAAATATCTATAATATAGTGTTTTATTCTTGTATTTGTGTTTTAAATTAAATTTGATATAAATAATTTTTACTACTTATTTTTGTTGATATAAGGTGTGGGTTTTGTGCTATGATATGTTGTTACAACACATTTATATGGTGAGACAGTGTTCTATTACAGCGCAATGTAGTATGTCCCTTTATCAGTGCTGATAAAAGACACCTCTATCAGTGATGTTTTAGTGCTGATATAATTCCAAGGATCTTATCCTTTCTCATATAGTCATAGCTTTTCGAGCACTGATAAAGGCCATTTATAGCACTATTAATGTTATATTTTAAAATAGTGGATAGCATGAATTATTTTTGGATTCAAAAAAATACAATTGAGACTATTTAAGAAAACCCATACCTAAAGAAAGGCATTATTGACCTACACCACACAGAATTACAAGGACCATTAATAGATATGAATCATTCAAAGCTTCATAAACTATGATCCATAAGTCCACACTCAAATCCTAGATTTATAAAAATCAAAAAATACAATGGAATAAGCCTTGGTCAAAAGAGATGCACATCTAGTTTGAGAAAACCTAAAGAAAAGACATTCATCGAAAAAAGTTATCAACCATCCATGTCTTCTATCCATAGGAAAGGACAAGCAACATGATTAAAGAATTCATACCCAAGGACATAATTTCTGGAAAATCTTCCATATTTACAACATCATTGTCTAATGAGACCTTCCAATGAATCCTACTAGAGGTGGATCCCTTGAATGTGGCTCGGGGTCACCCACTTTTTTCACGCATTAGAACAGAAATCCTTCCTAGATCACCATATTGAATTGAAGACACTTTTATGCTCCATGAAATACCTTTATTATTTATTACATACTATTTATTTTAATATTATTTTACTGTTTTTTTATTATTCTTTCAAATTATTATTTATGTATATGTATTTATATTTATTTATCTTTTTGAATATATAATAAAATATATTATCTTATTTTTACTCACCACATGAAGAACTTACTAGAGTGGTAAAGTTTTTGTAGAATTACCAAGAGGTAATAGGTTCAAATATCTTCCATCATGTGTATATATATGGAATTAATTCATTACATACATAGAATATGCATGCATGGTAGGATAACAAAATAATTAATAAAAAATAATTAGTTTCACAAAAAAAATAAAACATAACAATCCCAAAAAAAATGATTCTACTAAATTTCTAGATAAACTTATGCTACGTTATTTGAAAGTGTTTTTATAAAAAAACTAAATGATTAACAATGCATGATTTTGTTCTAGATTGCTTTCCGACTTTTGATAGTAGGACTCACCGAGCACAACACCTAACCCAAATTAATTAAAATGAAATCACAAGGAATTTTAATCCTACATGTCTCTCACAGTTGAATCCCTAAGGTAAAGTTACTTGTAAAATATTTATATAAGTCAGTTCACTCACTACGGAGCACTCCAGCACCAAACAACCATCCACATGGAGAAACTCAAAAATCCCTTGTCCAGAACTGTTTTACCCATGCGGAAGTCTCCAAGAATCTTCAAAATGGATAACACCATTCTTACTTCCATATTGCGATGACCCTAAAAAGGTTAACATTAATTTTTAACATTTATAAATCCTTCAATATCCATTCAAACAACTCCACGACCAGAGATAAATAAAATTACAAATATTTAGAAACATGAGACCTTGCACATAGTGGGATCCTCATTACTTCACATGTCTATAACTCCTCTATAAAATAATTTTGTGATAATTTCATCCTACAAATCTTATAATCCCCCCTTTAGAAATTTTTCATTCTATTTTGGAATGGAATTAGTATCTATACATAGATACTATATTAATTTTTAGGATAGGGAAGTCACATTTCATTCCCTAAATCAATATATGATCTTATATCAGTTAAAGGTTGTCCATGAACTCCCTATAAAAATTAATTCCATTATATGGGTCTTAATACCAAATCATGGGAGCCATTTCCCTCAAATAATTGGGGTTAAAATTGAAAATGAATATATGCCTAAAATTTGGGAATATGTAAATGTATTTGTATAATAGTTACATTGTCTTCCCCCAGATTGTGTGGTTGTGTTTTCAATATAACTGATACATGGTTATATGACAATATAAAAGTCTTATTATAGAATATAGTTATTTAAATTGGAATAATTGAATATGTAACATTAAGAGAATCTAGATATTGGTTTATATTGCCAAATTATCCACCATAGTGATCATTAGACCTCTTTTTTAAAAAGAAATATTGATCAAAATTTCTATGCATTTATTATCAGGAACTTAACAAAATCATGATCAAGAAAAATATCCAAAATCCAGATTTTATGACTTGATCGATTAGCTACGAGAGACTTAATAATTCTCAAATATAATCCTTCAATATAGATATTGTAACTCCCCCATATTTTAGAATATATATATATATTCTAAATTAACATATGTTTGGTATCTTTCACTAATAGTAACACTGAATGAAAATATGTTTTAACTTATTAAATAAGTATTATTCATAAAAATTATGAATAATGAAGTTTATATTAAATTAAAATATTTTAAAAAATTAAAAATTCAAAAAAATAGGATTAATAACACTTGAAATTTTAAAAGGCAATTTTTCTATAAATAGAAGTTTTATTTATATATTATATTTTCATTTAAAATAAAAATCTCAAAATTATATAACTTAAACATTATAAATGAAATTTATTTTCAAACTCATCAATTTAAAATTATTTTAGAATGAGTTTTTTATATTTTTCAAAAATGTGTATTTTAGCGGAATAGTGAAAAAATACCTTGTTTTTCTAAACTCATCAATTTTATGAATTTATAATAATAAAAAAATTATTTAAATGTTTTTGAAACATTTTTTATACGATATTTATTTAAAAATTAATTATTAATTTAAAAAATATGATATTGAATTTAGAAAACTGGTTTTTAACCGTTAGGAAACATAAAGAATAGTTTCCACAAAAACAATATTTATTTGTTTATATTTGTAATCTTATTAATCACCTATTGAAGTTGAATAGAATTTTTTTTTATATTTTAGATCATCATGTTCATATTTATTAATAATAGAAATTTAATTTTTATGAATAAAATCATGATTAATAAGATTTATGCTAATGACCATCATAATGTTAGAAGAGTTATTTTCAAAGAGTTATTTTATTAATGATTATTATTTAATGATTTAAATTTCTCTATTTTATATAATGAATTAGATATTTTTTTTACCAATATATAAATATATCTTTTCAATCATTTAATTAACAATTAATGAAATATTATATTAAAAACACTTAATACTAAAAGAAACATTTTTTATAGAAAATAATTTTTCTATATATTGAATGATTTAATTTAAATATTAATTTTCTATTATATAATAACTAAATTATATTATATAGAGCTTAAATTTATGTTCAACATACCAAAAATTAGTATTACTAGAAAAATTATATTTTTAATAAAACATAAATTACTATGTTAAAAACTAGTTACAAAGATAAAACCCAAAATGAGAAAATGTAATAATATAGTTCTAAAAGACTTAAAACACGATTAAAACATGTGTTTAAATAATTAATGGAGGATTTTTTTACCTTAAATCACCCAGAACATAATTACTTCCCCTTTTTATCAACTAAACCATAAATAATGTCATTCCATCATTGAAAAGGTATTGGGTATTAATAAAATATCCATTTTCATCACTTATAAAGGATATCCCTTTTACCACATATATCCACCCATTAAAAAGAATTATCTCTAGAAATACTATTCCTTAGTATCACCTCAACCGTCAAACCATTTCCTAAAAAAATTTAGTTTTTAGAAGACCAATAAATAGACCATTACGTAGTTACCCGAGGGAGAACATCCAAAGGAATGGGTAGTGTTCTGAACTGGTCACTCTTAATTATTTTATTCTTCTACACCATAAAATTATTATAGATTTAAAATAATTATAATATAATAATTATATAAATAACTAAATTTTATAATAAAAATGTAATATTAGTTTCTACCATCATCTGAAGTCATTTGTAAAAGGAAGACGTCATTGGGAATATGTGCAGACAACCACCTCTATGAATGACATGTTCTATTTTTCCATTAACACCCCATATTGATGAATTTAAATATGTAGTTAATTTATTAAAAGTTTATTTTAGAAAATATTAATATTTTGAAATGATAATATAGAAATTGTATAAGTTTTATTAATAATACATTGTCATTGTAAACATAACTGATGAACATATCAAGACACCTTTCTTAATTTGACTCTATTTTCGAAAAAACAATGCAATTGAATAAATAATTTTTTTATTTAATAAAAATATTAATAAAACACTTAAATTATGGAGGTTATGAAGAAATTTCATTAAAATAATTTCCCTAGTCTAAATAATGAATAAGTTTAAAAAAATCAACCGAATCACATACAGTAACCACCACAAAAAATATATATTTAATAAATAAATAAAATATGATAAGTAATAAACCAAAATAATTAAATATAGATGTAAAAAGGTATTTAAAATTATTTTAGTAATTAATATTTTACTATTCAAGATATTAGGTGCGCAAGAAAAGTAAATCAATATGTAAGTTAAGAGTTTTCTATCTCAATCTCGCTTCATTGAGATATGATGTGTATTTACCACTTGTTTCCTTTGTGGGGTGTATATATTGGAAATGGAGTAATATTATCATAGTTTTTAAATTAATATAAAAAATTTAAATATATTTCTTATCTTAAACCATCCATGTATTTTCAATTTGAAATATTATAACATTAAACTATATTTTGGAAACTCAATTATCATACATTGAGTTATGATTATTTTTCTTGAACAGATTTCATATGAATTTGGAACAATGTTTTATTTTACTTTTTATTTTTAATTTTCAATTTTTTCTATGGATTTATTTTTTTAACACACAACCCACCTTTTAAATTTCTCTTACTTCATGAATTATGATATTCATTAGTGATCTAGTTAACTTATATTTCCATTATTTGAGTTAATTTTTATTCCTTAATTATAATTCATATATGATTGATAAATTATTATACATCCTATTTAATATGATTGTTTCGATTTTTTCTCTAGTAAAAATAATGTTTTTAACTTAAATATGGTTTCTTGATGAACATATTTTTCATAAAATGTCTATGTTTTGAATAAAAATATATCATATCCTTTAAAGACTCTTTTCCCTCCATTTAGATGTTCATTATTTAAGAAATATTTTCATTTCTTGTTTGTAAATAAAAATAATGTATTACTCTAATGGGATTACTATATTCGAATACAACATTTGACAAGGATATTTTACTACCTATTTTTATGTTGTGATTTTTCAGAAAATGTATTTCAAAATAATGAAAATGTATTACATCCTTTAAAAAACAAATATTTTATCTTCCAATCCATATTATTTTGAGAAATCCTTTATGTATATTGTAATATATATTATTTAATATATTTTTAAAATTAAATTTGTTCAAAAAAAATTCAATTCACCCTTTTGAAATGTTTACATCCTTTTCAAGGATCCATTATTGAGAATGATTTTAAAAAATTAAATGTTTTTAAGAATTTTTTAGTTATAATTTTAGAAGTATTTATATATTTTTTGAGGCATCAAAATTGATATTTTATTTTAAAAATAAATCAGTTTTAGATTTTATACTTCAAATTTTTAAAATTTTATTTTCAAAGTTACAGTGACTTCATCCTTTATTCAATGATAAAAGAGTTTTCTAAAAACTATTTTTATTTCTATTCCATTTTTTTATCTATAAAAAATTTATTTCCATGGAAATTATTTTTCATGAATCAAAATGTAATTGTTCATATAAAATACAATTTTTGGGGGTTGAGTTTTTTATATCAACCATTTACATTATTTCGGTAAATTTTCGTTATACTATATGAAAATGCTATGAAGCATATTTTTCTTCCCATGGTTCATTTTGATGTGATGAACGCTTGGAGGGTGGATATATTTATTGCTATTCAGTGGAATTATTATGGATTTATAAATCATGATATAATTACAAAATTGAGTATTGATGCTTTCTCTACTACACGAATCAACAATTGATGCCTACTTCACTATGTTTATAAGAATCATGTAGTGAACTCTACCCCAGTATGTTTATGGGAATCAAGTAGTGATGTAATCTCTTTTATGATAATTTTTATGTGATTCATACTAAACTCAATTATATGAATTAGTTAGTGACTTATGATCTACTAGTAAACATATTGTAATTCCCACTCCACTATTTTGTGATTTTCATTCCTAAGTTAATGATATAGTTTACTATTATGATTTATTTTCATGTCATTCAAAATATTTATCCATTTGATCAAACCTCATGTATCAAGTTTATTGACTCATTTTTCTTCACCATTATTCCATGGAATATAATTTTTTATTGATATTACATGCCTTGTTATAATTTCTTATGGAAAACTCTTATAATTAAATGTTCTTTAAAATATGTTATACGTAACATTATCATATTTTCTCATGTGCTAAGGATATAAACCATTATGTAATTTTGATGATTTTTTCCCTTACCGAGTGTTTGATCTCTCCCCCTTATTTATGATTTCATTCGCCAGGTTATGAATATGAGTATAACAATGGGAAATATATGAGGGATCCTAGAATGGTTTAATTGTGGATAAATGCTCAAAAGTAACATAAAATAATTATCCTAAATAAATGATCCTCAAAGAAACTGATCCTTATATTCTTGGAATTTCATGATTATTGTGAGTTCATTTTTTTGATATACATAAATGATTAGATATGTTTATCTCACTTTGTATAAAATCTAGTGTATAAAGAATATTCTATTCTAACAATATATGAAAAGGGTGTGTCAAAAATGTGATAGTATTTATCAATGGAATGGTTAGTTGTTTTGATTATTTTTTATTTATTTTGGGAACTCAGATAAGAGAATATTACTGAAAATACTAATGATAAGTCTATGCTTATGATAATATCATAAAATTTTGTTAAAATAAAAATTGTGCTGATTTTGGGAAAATACATCCCAATCCATATACTGGAAAGTTAATGCAACTATGGCATATATGTTCCTAGGTTTAATCACCCAAAATTTTTTTGTTGTGTATCAGCTTGATCTTCACTTATTGAACAATGAGTGATCCTAAGACTGTAAACCTTGACAAAAACATACACAGGAAAGGATTTTCTTATTCAAATTATCTTTATGAATCATTATTAAATATTTAAATCATATTTTTGGATGTAACAAATAACTAGTGATTCTTGAACACATAATAATATGATAACCATGGACAATATAGGTTAAAAAAATAGTAATAGACCTATAAAATTTTAAAATAGTTGAATTGAAATTATCATAGGTTGAAATTAACGTGTCATGAGAGAAGACATATTAACATTGGGTTTTGATGTTTATATGATAATTAACCATAATTTTATAGAATATTATAATAACCATTTGGTTTTTAGAACATTGATAGAGGTATGATTGTAAAAATGGAGATATGAAATATATATCCCAAGAAACTATTTTAAAAAACTATGAATATTATTTTGCATAAATTATTAATAAAAAATAATATCTCAATACAAGAATATTATTTGGGAAATAATGAGACTCCAAATATCTTCTATTTCAGGGTTGTTATCTTAGAAGAAGTAATATATTGAGTTTATTATGGATCCATTTTATATTTCCATTTTTGAACAATACCCATATTTTCAAGGACATAATTTACTTCAGGGGAGGGGTGATATTATTTCCCTTAATATTTTTGACTATATATATATATTCAAAATGAATACATTTTTTGGTAACTTTATCCACACACATCACTAAAAGAAAAAGGAAAAAATGTATTAGATGAACATATTAATAGAAATTTAATAATGATGAAACCAAAAGTAAATTTAAATTTATAATTAAATTAAAAATGAATTCAAAATAGGATTTATAATACATAATGTTTCAAAATGGGATTTTCCATTAAAATTAGTTTTTTATTATATATTGTTATTTAATTTAAAAGAAAAATTATTAAATTTTAGATTTATTATTCTATAAAATGTAATTTATTTTCAAAATCATCATGTAAAATTTTTCAAAGGGTTAATTTTGGAGATTATTCTAAATTAAATGGTTTTTAAAGGAATAGTGAAAAAATACAGATTTAATTAATATAAGTTTTTATGGAATTATAATAATTCAAGAATTAATTAGAATATTTAGAATCATTTTTCAAAAAAATATTTATATTTATTAATTAATATTTTCATTTATAAATAATACGTTTAATTTATAAAATTAATGATTGACATTTTTGAAACACAAGTATTTTTTACTCTAAATACTATTTTTCCCTTATATTAAAAAATAGTTTCCATTACTTATAAAAGGTTAATATAAAAAAATGGATTTTATATTTTAGATAACAATGTTCATATTATGTAATATGGTCAATTTTATTTTTATTATTAGAATTATGATTATATAGATTGAAGTTATTAGCCAAGATAATGTTTCACGAGTTATTTTAAATGAATTAATTATTATTATATTTATATAATTATATAAAATATAATATTTAATTTAATTAATTTTATATTACATTTAATAATATATGAAAATATATTATCAATTAATTAAAGGCTAATAAAATTATATAAGATTAAGAACATTTAATAGTTAAAACAACTTTTTTTATACAAAACATTATTTCTATATATTAAATAAATTTATTTAAATATTAATATTATCTAATTGATAAATTGATTTATATTTTATGGATATAAAATTTACCTTTAGGATATCAACATTCTTTATGAAGGGTTACCTTATAATTTTAATAATATATAAATTATCAGGGTAAAAACTAGTTACCAATGTAAAAACCCAAATTGTAAAATGTAAAAATCTAGTATTAAAAGTCATGAAAGTAGTTTAATACTTGTGTAAAAATAATTATTTTAGGTTTTATAAACCTTAAATCACTAAAAACTTAATTATTTTACACTTTTATCCCTTAACCCTTCAATAGTGTCTTTCCATCATTGAAAAAGTAATGGGTGTTATCAAAATGTACAATTTTATTTACATATAAAAGGAGATCACTTCCACTAACTTTACCCACCCATTACAAATACATAGATATAATACCCCATAATTTTATAATATATATATATATATTTAAAATTAATATGTTTGTTTGATAGATTATGTTACTTTCAACACTATGTTTTAGCAAACCAAAATATACTATTAATATTGTTATTTAAATTTGACCATTGAAACCTAGTGGTTAAATTGATAGGTATGAATAATAATAACTAATTTTTAAAAGTATATGGTTTAAAAATTGAAAAAATAAATTTATTTGATATCATTTTTCTGAAATTAAAATAAAGAAAATCATTTAAAAGTAATAGATATGTTTTTATGAAGAAAATATTTTCATGCACATGAATTGTTTTTGCCTAAATAAATAAAATCAGTAATTATTGGTGAATGAATTTAGTGAAATTTATATGTTATAAATTTATAATATGATTGATCATTCATAAAATATTTTCTACATATGAGATACTAATGATGTAATGACCCCGACTCTTCTAACATAAAGTCAGTGTCTACTTCATCACATTTGCTTGGATACAAAGTGTAAAATCCCTAAGGACTGATCAATTTATCAGTTATAGTGAAACAAATAATAAATGATATCCATTTTACATTGGGAATAATAAATAAAACATAATATATAACCCAAAACTAAATGAATTTCATCCTTGAAAACTCATTTAAATAAATCTTTTTCATATCCTGGTAAGGTAAAAAAATAATGGAGAGATCAAATACTCCGTAAGGGTTATGTATAAAATAATAAATAATAAATAAATAAATAATAAGGAATATGGAATGTAAAAAATGGTAACAAATTCTATTTAAATAACATGAATATCGTGATAAGATAAGGGATAAACAATATGTCAAGGTAAATAACTTAGAACACATGAAATTTAAACAATAATAAAGTATGAAATGAATCCAGAGATAATATCATTGTGAAAATATCATGGATAAAAATAATAAAATTATTAAAAAATTTACTTCTTAATTATTTGACTTCGTGATCTCATAAATATTTATACTACTACTATCCCAACCATTCACAAGACTATTTAAACTACATAAAGAGACCCGCTAAATTTTTCAACCTAATTTGTCTCATAATTTATAGAACTCAACATCACAAACCTGAAGACAGTTTATACTTTATCAAACTCTTATAAAATGAAAGTAATCACATCCCATATGTTAGAATAGTTTAGTAATATTGGTAATCTATATACATTATTGAGTCTTTATATCCATTAAAATACAAAAATGATAACATATTTCTTTTGTGATAGTATCATTATTATCTCTATCTTATTCTTGAATATTATTCATAATAAAATTCATGGATTCATATGAAGGGAAACAAAATAGGGGTGAGTTCAAATTCTTAGTAAAGGTTAATTATTGTGGAGTTTATCATGAATCAATAATGAATAATCAATATATGTAATGGTAAATAATTGAAAACACAATCAATTTAATAAATAAAATAAGAGTGAAATTCCTCTTGAGATAATATCATTAAAAAAATATCATGGATAATAACATAAGGGTTAATAAATATGGATAGGGAAATAATATAAAACACATTTCATTTAATGATTAAACTGAGATTGAAATGAATCTAAAGGTGATATCTTTATGAAAATATCATGGGTAATAATAACAAAAATATTAATAAAGAAAATTATTAATTGTTGGAATTAATTATATTTTGAATCATGATACCACTACAATCAAAAAAATTTACTAGACATTTTAATATTACTGCTTGAACCCCATTTAATGATAGTTTGCTAATTCTCCCCCATGATATTATTATGTATCAAGGGGATATATAATTTCAAGCCCCACCTATAACTACACGTACAAAAAATTCTTAATATATTGAATAATAAGTTTAATTGATTAAAATTTTGACTTTTCATAAAATATCATTAATAAATAAAGAATGTAGTTTTGTCAATATTTCCTAATTAATAAAAAAGGATTCAATGTAAACATTGTTTTTGAAAATGGCATATAGTTTTGAAAATAATAAAATCCTTGATTAAAATGGTATTTAAATTTAAAAGAAAATCCATATGTAAAATGATATATAGATAAGGAAATAATCATATCCATTATTCAAATAATGTGTATATTTATGATTTAGGTATTTCATAATGATAAAAAAAAGTGACTGTTTCAATAGAATGTTAATAAATAAAAAATGAATCATTAAAGTAAATTTGAACACTTTATTTAGTTAAAATGATCATAAAATATGCATATGATGAATAACTGTTATAGTAATACAACATATACCAAGTGAAGTATATTTAAAATCAAGGGTTGTTTTCATTGATGAATAGAAATACAATAGAATGTTTTGTTGAGGAAAATATCCTTTCTATATTAAAAATCACATTTTAAAATTAATAGTTCAATAAATAGTTTAATATTTTTCAAAAAATACATTGTAATTATTATAAATTAAGATTTAAATCATTGAGTGGTCATGACTATATGAAATTTAATACAGGATGATAATGTTAAATTAATGATTTCATTCACATTTTTAGTATGATCCAAAAAGATTTGTTTTGAAAAATACATGAATATTACTTTCAAAAAATTTCATAAAATTTAAAAATGGGTAAAATATTATTTAATAAATAATTTTTTAAAGTTTATAAACATTTATCAAAACATTTTTAAAAAATATGGTTGTAGAGGAAAATAGATTTCGGACCGAAGAGATAAATGATGTTGGATTTTAAGAAAAACATTTTATCGATCAGTCAATGTTCAAATGAGTGGAAAAATATTATTATTACATGAAAATATCATTAATTTTAATAGGATAACAAAATTAAATGGTTTTATTAGGAAATAGTCAAATACGTTCTTTTAACTAAAATTAAATAATAAACAATCTTGATTTGAATGAGAATGTTAAATACACCCTTATGGTGATCATAATGTTGAATTGATGATGTATAAATTAATAAATTATATGAATCAAAAATGAACACACAAAAATGTTTTGAATTCAATAAAATATAATCAAAATTCATTTCACACATAATCTTAGAGTATCAAAGACGAATAAGTAATATTACTTAATGAAAAAAATTGAGTTTTGAAATAATATACCACTTCATAATTATTTAGTCAAATCCCCACAGATTTCATTATTCAAATAGAAACTAAAAATACTATGAAATATTATGAACTCAGGATATTAAATTTAAAAGGGTTTTTATACACCACATTAAAATAAATTAGGTAAAAAAACATTAAAAAATCCTCAATTAAGAGAAATTTAGATGATGTACCTTACCTCATGATTCCTTTTAGTTGAATATGATTTAAACTATTTTATAGTTTTTCTAAACATGTTGTTAACAAAAAACACAACAATATTAACAATTATAAAATCATATATGAAATTTTTTTTACAACTTATCACCTGTTAATTATTAATCATTCATTATTTTCATCATTTTAGGTGTTAATTTCCTTGTTTTCTCATTCATGATTGGTAATGAATGTTTAGGTTTTTGTGTATATTATATAGTTCCATCAAATAAAGTCTAAAAATCAAGAATTAATTATAATATTTATACATTATTTATACATTTATGTGGAATCATGAAATACGTTTTGTGAAAATAATTATGTATTAATCATGGAGATGGTAGACAGTAGGTACACATGAGCAACATTTCCATTTTCCAATGATCATTGTTGAATGGTAGAAAGTAATTTTTTTTATTTATATAATTATAATAATATCATAAATATGATATTATTTATTTATATAGATTTATATATCATTAATGAGGTGTAGTTATGTAAGGAGAGTCACATCACATCGTAAATGCGGTAGTTTACACATACACGATCGATGTTTTCATATTCCATGAGTGAAAAATGTAAGAAAAAAATGATATATTATCATTCCAGAATGATAAATATGTAAATAGTATCATAAATATTTCATTTAAATATCATATATTAATTACATTTAACCTTATTCCCATATATATATATATATTTAGTGAAAAATGAATCACATCATTTCACGAGACAACAGTCCCCTGTACACACAAGCAACATCATGGTATTTCATACAGGGTGGAAACTAAAAAGGTATATATTTGAAATAATGATTAAAAAGGAAAAATTATTCTATTAATATCATATATATATATATATATACAATCTTCATATCCATCATCATATCGAACCGTGACATGTGGTAATGAAAAAACGAATGACATCGGTTCAAGATGCAGTAGTCCACCATACAAAAAAATTATGACATAGTAACCTATTTGATAGAAGTGTGTATCATTGAAGTTAATTCCCATAAAAAATATTTTAGTATATGTATGATAAAAGGGTATTTTAACATCATTGTTTAATAATAACTGAATGTGGTGGAGGAAAAAATAACCTTCTTAAGTAACCTCTTTAGGTTTCTTTAAAGGCCTACAATGGTTGGATTTATAAACAATAAAAATGGTTCTAGGATTATAGGGATAAATAATATTTTAAATTATTTTTAATGTAAAATTAATTCAATTATATATAAATTCAACCCCACATATGCATTGATAAATTATATTAATAAATATATAATTGAAGTAATTTTATATTAAAAATAATTTAAAATATTATTTATCCTTATAAATAATTTAAACTAAAAAAATATTTCAAAAAAATTGTATTTTTTACTATTAATCTAAAATAAACTTTTCAAAAAAATATGAAAAATTAACTATAAGATAATTTTGATATTCAGATTTTAAAACCCAGTTCATTTATCAAATAAATTTTATACATTTGGTAAAAAATAATTTTAAATTATGTTCATAAAGAGTGATTAAAGTAACTTTTAGAAAAATACAGTTTATTAAAACATTTAATTTTATTATATTAAATGATTATTATTTGATTTATAATCTATAGATAACAAAAATTTTCCTAATTCAGTCAGTAATATTAATACCCTTAAATTTAATTATTAATGCATAATGATATACTATATTGTGGTTCATTTAGACTCAGGGTTGTGTTTTAGGCAAGCTATCAATGAGATTGAATTTAAGGGATTATATTTCATTGGTTTTCTAGTATTTTTGTTCCATGTGACTTATGATATCAAACAAATGTTCCTATTTCTCAATTTAAGGTATTAAATTCTCCCCACATAAAATAAATTGATTCCTCTCAATTTGAAAATGATCTTGATAATCAAGGGTTTTGTATTTAAAAATTCTTTTGTTGAAGACACACATTATATAATAGTTTAAAAATATCCTATAAATAAGAGATAAAGGGATTTAAAAAATTCATATTTAATAACCCATAACGATGATTCTATGTTATAGAACATTTGTGCCATGTAAATATATAGAAATGGAAGAAAAGTGTAAATAATTATATATATTGATAGTGTTCATTGATCACAAGAATGTGAATTATTAATAGAAAGTCAATGACCTCAAAAGCATAAATCTATAATGATTTAAAAGATCATCTGACTCATTTGATATGAAGGAAATAGGATAATATTCATTTTTAAGACAATTTTACTAAATTTTAGAAATTTCATTATATTCTAAGAATATATTAAAAAATACATAAATGATTTGTTCTTATTTCATAAGAATAATTTAATCATTCAATTGTGAATTGTTAAACATTTAATTCATACCTTAATACAAGAAATGATGGAAATAAATTTTTTTTCTAAAGTACCAAAATATATAGTAAACAGATTATAAGATCCCCAAAATAGTGGTATACCCTTCCAAATTTCACCACCTATTTTTCAAAACCAATATGGTTAGAACAACTTATCAAATATAATATATTAGTTTTTAAACCTCAATAGTAACACCACTAAATCATCATTAATTTTTTTTTCTAATTTTTTAACTAATTACAAATTAAACAAGATATCACACAGGCTAGTGGTAGATGCTAAACCCTTGTCATCATTCGTTCATGGGTTTAACCCCATGACCTTTCCAAACCCAATAGGTTTTCACCCATCATGTGAGTTGTCCTTTTTATAAAACAATATTAATATAATTACTTTATCACTCCATAAAGAATATGATAGAAATCCATGAAATAAAATTATTCATTAAATATCTTTTTTACTAAGGTTATCAAAAAAAACTTATTTTTTTCATAAAGTTTAACAATAATATTTCTCTGTTATTAGAATTTCATTAATGATCATATTTACCCTAATGTTTATAAAAAACATTAATCTTATGTTTATAAAATATAAAAGAATTATTTCTCAAATAAAATTTCAAATAAAACTTATACGTTCGATAAATTTCTCCCCAAATATCTGAAATGTAGATTACTATAATCAGATAAAACATAAATGTGGGTTTTCAAAGATTTATATTTTAATTAATCATAAACACATAAATCCATTATGGTATCTATAACTATTAATATACTGATGAAATTTATTCTTATAAAATTTAACACATTCATTTTATGTTTCATAGTTCTAATCATGAAAATAAAATTTCTAAAATTATATTACAATTTAATTCTTTAAACCTAATATATAAATACTTATTATATTTTATTTCCACATAGGTACTTCCTTGGAAAAGGTATTAGACTTGGAAGAGGGAATTGATTCATATAATATCCATGATCCCCATATTTATGACAATTAACAATAAATGGATATCTAGGATAATATTTATATTTTTCCTTTATACATTTCAGTTTTACATGGAAAGGTTTTGTTGTATTCCATTCCTTTCTAGAAAAAAATAATTTTTCTATTTTGTTGATACACCTTCCTAGGTGGCTAATTACATATTTGTAACATGAATGAAATCATACATTATTTTCTCAATGGTTTCTCCACTTGAGGTCATGTAGATCATTACTCATATATTATTTTTTGAATCTGTGAGTTAGTTATGGTATAAGTTATTAATAATATATTGGGATTACTAATTATAAATAATAACAATAAATTTCTCTCCTAAATTTTTTTCCACTTGGTTTCTCACAATCACCACTTTTTCTTTGATATTCAATGTTAAAAAGATTCCATTATATTCCATAAATTATCTAAAATCAAAAAAGAAGTGTGTAAGAAAAAATGATCAAAGTGGGAAAACCGTATAATCATTTATAGGATGTCAAAATCATGACACATTATTTTCAATATAGTACCCTGTATTTTTAACACAATTTATTCATTTTCATCAACAATTCAAATATTTCATAATGGTTTGTGTAGAATATGTGAATTATCCTAATCATGTCCTCCAATTTTATAAAATATGTTGTGTAGTAATGGTCATTGTCAGGAAACATGGGATGATCATGTCAACACAAACGATCCCTACATAGAGTCATTACCCCTAGGGTATCTATCCTAGAATCACATCCACTTTTATTATTTATAAAGGGATTTATTTTTATGAAAAAAATAAAATCTACCTTATCAAACCATTATGATATTCATAAATACTTATCCTCAAAGTATATAATAGGGTAGTGATTCCTAATCTATGTCTTCCAAAATATAGTTCCCTAAATTTCTACTAAAATTAATCTGATTACAAGTGTAGTGACTCCAACCCCAGTAACATTGATTTGGTTTATTATTTATTATATTTTAATAAGATATAAAGACTTATATCTCAATGTACCATATATATTTATAGTCAAGGTAAACCAGATTCATTATTGAGATTTTCATTAGATTTGAAAACAAAAATTACAAAATGATTTTATTAATGAATGAATTATTCCCACTAGAATATCCTTGTATATCATTTATATTATACCTTATTTACTCTTGTAAAATGAATAAAATTGGGTTAAGATGAAATGATATGTAAAAAATTAAGAATAGTTGATGAAATTATTAATCAATGAAGAGTAATCAATAAGACTAGGTAAATAAAAAACCCACATACCATATAATCAATAAAATGAGAATGAAATTCATCCATATATAATTTAATTAAGAAAATATCATGGATAATAAGATAATGGATATTCAATATAGAATATAAAATAACTAAAAAATTTACATTTAACTAATAAAATAATTGTAAAATGAATCCACAGATAATATCACTATGAAAATCAAAAGGATAATAATTATTGCATTATTAATGAAAGAAATTATTAAAAATTAGTTGTTACGATTCTTGGAATAATGAATCATATACAATATAGGACATTCATAGGATGGTTTAAGACTACTAGTAGAAACCCATTTAATTCTAGCTTATAGATTCACCTCATGAGACTGCTGATGAATCGAGGGGCAATATAAGTTCATGCACCACTCATCTTGTTATGTATAACAAATTCCCCATATATTAAATAATCAGTTTAATTTCCAAATAATTTTCCAAATAATCAAATATTTCTATTGAGTATAATATAAGTTTTTATTAGTATTTCACAATTAATCAAATAACATTCAATGTAAACAATGTCTGTAAAAATGCTATAGGATTTAATAAATTATCATATAAATTATTTTAATGATATGTAAATTAAATAGAAACACCATATATAAAATTGATATATTGTATAATAAATTATAATATAAATGATACATGAAACACTTATTTTTAAGAGAATGGAATTGTACAATTATTAGAAAAAAGATAAAGTTTCAAAGGAATGTTAATGGATAAAAAAATGAATAGAGAAAGTGAATTTAGATAATTTATTTGGTTAAAATGTTCATAATAAATCTAGAATAAGAATGAATATGTTATCAATACAATATATTTTATTGTATTATATTTAAAATAAATGGTTTTTGTGGTTGATGGATATAAATACCATAAAAAATTATTGAGTGGAATATCCATTTCATTTTGAAAATAATCATTCTAAAAAAACATTTAAAAAAACCATTTTGAAAATAATATTCATCAAAAATAAAATATTAAATGTATAAATTAATCTTTAAAACATTTAGTGTTCATGAAAATAATAAATTCTTTACATGTCGATAATGTTGAAATAATCATTCCATTCAAAAATTTTGTCAAATCCATACTAAACATGTATTGAAAATGATATGAATATTCCTTTCAATATATTTAATAAAAAGTTAAAACGGATTAAAATTTATTTAATAAATTATTTTTAAATGTAATAAAACATTTTTAAAAAAATATTTAGAAATCCTGATTTTGGATAAAATCAAATTTCAAACCAAAGTGAAAAATGAAGTTAAATTTTTAGTAAAAACAATTCTCTATAATTTTACATAAAGAATAAGGGAAATTGGAACTATTACATGAAAATATCATGAATAATAAAATGAGAATAAAATAATTTTTTTATGAAATATTATAATAACATCTTTAAATAGTGTTCATGAATAATAAATCTTGGCTAGAATGAGATTGTGAAATAAATCCTTAAAATGATCATATTTTTAAAGAGAATATTAATCAATGAATATATTATGTGGATAAACAATAAAAAATATAATTTTATTAAATACAATATAATATAAGAAAAAATAATTTCCCAGATAATCTTATAATATTCAAGATTATATAAAATTAATATAATTGAATGAAAAGAAATTGAGATATGAAAATTTTTAACACTTCAAAACACTTCAGTAAAATTACCTTGAATATAATAATTCAAATAAAAAAATTCAAAAAATTATAGTGGAATGATGATATTTCACGTTAATGGGAATGTATATAAAACATATAAACTAAATTAAGTTCATCGAAATACAATATACCCCAATGTAGAGAATGGAAGAAAAAGTCCCTTACATCATTGTTTCTTTTGGTTGTACATGACTTAAACTATGAAATAGTGGTTTTAAACAAGTTATTAACATATAAAAGAACCATATCAACATTCTAAATATCATATATTATTATTTTATAACATTTTAGGACTCATTTTTTGACAATATTCTGTTATTTGTATAGTTACCGATATTAACTGCCTTTGTTTCTAATTACTAACATGTCTTGAAAGTTTCGATTCATGTATATATTACACAAATAAATTATATACATAATAATAATAGTAGAACATTTATCATATTTATACTGAATTTATACTCTTTATACAAATTAGGAAAGTTGGATTGGTGAAATAAATTTAGTTATGATCATGGAGATGGTAGACCGTACATACACATTAGTAACATTTCCATTTTCGGATGATCATTATGAAAAGATGGAAGGTAATATTTTTTTACATATAGATAATAATATCATAAATTAAATATTTTTTCTGTAAATATATGTATATATATCATCTATGTGGTGTGTCCATGAAAAGATAATCACATATCTTTTTGAAAAGAGTAGGTCTCATGTACACGAATGACGTTATCAACTTTCATTTAGTTAAAAGGTAAGATATAAATTGATATATTATGATTTTAGATTTATAAATATGTTATTAATATCATAATTATGTTATATTTGGAACATATATTAATTAAATTATTTATTATTACCTAGTTTCTAAATTGGTAAGGAAAAATCAATCACATCGCTTCGTGAGGTAGTAGTTAGAGGTACACAGGAGAAACATTGTTGTATCCCCTAGGAAATAGAAATGAAAAAGGAATATATGTTTTAACGAATAAAAATGTATAATTATTTTATAAATATCATATATATATATACTTTATATCAATTATTATACCCAATCATGGTAGGTGGTGATGGAAAAAAGAATTACATTGTTTTTCAAGGCAGTAATCTACCACAGACATGAATAATGATTTCGTAACACATTTTATGGATGTTTGGAAGGTTTTAGGTAATTAAAATGAAATAAAAACATCTCATAATATTGAATATAATTATATTATTATATTATCAGTGATTAATAATAATTTATGAGGTGGAGGAAAAAATATAATAAATATGCCCGATGAAGAACATTAGCTCTTCCTCAGGAAACCTTCTTAGCTTTTCAGAAAATTCCTTCTAAGGTTGTATATTGATCCAAAATACAACTTCTAGGATTAGAGTAGTGATTTTTTTAGTTTATGTGGTAATATATTTTTAAAACCAAAATGTTTTAATGGTGTGAAGAGGATAGAATTGGGGGTGTAATTTTATAGGTGAAGTGATTGGAGCACTTGTAATTTTTTAAAACAAAATGGCGTACCCATGTTTTTTCCATGCCATAGGGGTAAAAATGAATTATTCTATATATTTAGAAATTTTATGGTATAAATATGTATATAAAATATATTCATACATTTTTTTGGTTTTTTAACTGTTATATTCTTAGTTTAACCCTTAGAAAGCCCATTTTTACCTTAACCATGGTAAATACTTTTTAGTGATTTTATTATTCAATATGGTTAAACATTAAGTTGATATTATTAGATAGTATATATTATTAAGATTAAAAATATTAAATTCATTTTTACAAATTAAATTCCCAAAGTGGAAAATATAATTGAAAATTAATCCCACAAGCACGTTTAAAAGTGGGTTTTCAAATAGAGAATGTTCAAAAGACTATAATATTTTTATATAAAAATTAAAAATAAAAATTATTCCAATGACCAAATTGGATTATTACACATATATTTCAACTAATTTACTTAAACGCAAACTTAATATATATTTTAAATTTATAAATAATTTAAATAAAAATGATGTTTTCTATAATAATTGTTATTTTTCTAATATTCATAGAAAGATGAATCTTTTCAAGAAAATATAAATTATTCCCCATAAGATAATATTGGTAAAGTAATTTAAATGAATTTTTTTTTTCAAAATAAAATTCAAAAAAATTAAAAATAAATTTTATTTTATGTGCTAAAAGTGTGAATCATCCATATTATAGAAAATTACTGATTTTTGGAAAATATTTCATTTCGATTTAAATTATTCTTACTTTATTTCTAATCAATAATTGACCATAATTTTTTTAATTTAGTTAGTAATATTCAATAATACCATTATAGTTCTTTATTTAAAATTTTATATTATATTATTGTTTATTTAGACTCAGGGCTGCATGTTTCTCAAGTTATCAAAGAGAAAATCTTTAAAGAAAAATATTTTGCGGGTTGTTTAACATTGGTGTTATTTCAACATATACTATAAAAAATAGTTCAAATTTTATAATTTTTGGGTATTATACATTAGAAATAATGATGCATTGAGGGAATATATAATTCCAAGACCTACCCATGTGAAAATATCTCCTCATATATCGATCAATTTATTCAATTCATGAATAACATACCTTATCAATGAATATATGAGTTGATAAAAGCATACAAATTTATCAATATTTCCTGAGTTATTCAATTTACTTTGAATTTATATATCATATGTAAATATGGTACATGGTTTAGTAAATAATCATATCCATCATACAAGAATATGTATATTTTTGATAAATTTATTTTTTGATGAAAAGTAATCATAAAAAAATTGATTTTTTTAAAGAGAATGTTTACAATCAAAAAAGTAAGTGATAATATAGAATAAATTTTACCACATAGTAATGTTCAAGTCAAATAACCTTGGATAAAATAATTTCAATTGAAAATTATAATACTATTAATGTATAATGAATCATGATATTACATGCCAATTGGGTATTATTATAAAAACCAGTATCTTTGTTCAGATATGTTTTCCATTTTTCAGGAGTATTAATGGAAAATAAATTTTCTGGAACTTTTAGAAGTACACACCGTGTACATTATGATTACACGCCGTGTACTCTGCTCCAGCTCAA
This sequence comes from Viscum album, assembly GCA_963277665.1. Classification (NCBI taxonomy): domain Eukaryota; kingdom Viridiplantae; phylum Streptophyta; class Magnoliopsida; order Santalales; family Viscaceae; genus Viscum; species Viscum album. Next base: position 506,529,925 of record OY728142.1, on the reverse strand, counting down.
AGCCGTGTGCTGGCCATGTCTGAGCCACACACACGATGTTTAAGGCTGAGGTGGAGGCCGGTTAATTCAGAGTACGGAAAAATTGAATTACATTCCGTGTACTCAAGAAGTACATGATGTGTACTTTCTTTGTTTTCATTAAACGGATCGGGGTCACGCCTAACCCCCAAAACCTTCTTCTTCTCTAGATTTCGTTTGTCCAAGAGAGACCATACAGCCAGATCTTTTACGAACTCCTGCCTCGCCATCCGCTCTCCGATTCGAGCACAGTCGGTTGCGTTGAAATCGCAGCGGTGGGTTCTTCCTTCTGCTTTAGCCTTTTTTATTGATTCCTTCTCATTTCCAAGTTATCGTAGGATGAAATTTTTTTGAATTTTCTCATTCTACCTTTCTGTAGATAGTTGATGAGTATTATGTGAAAATTCCACCAATACCCATGAACGGGGTATTGCGTGTTTCTTATTTTTCCCTTGTTGTTTGCATGCTTTTCTTGATTGCTTTAGTAGAGGTTATTTCTTATGAGTAGAGTAATTTATATTGTGCTCAGGTTGCTTTTCCATGCTTGTTTTGCATGTTTGGAATTTTTCCAGTCGCTGTATTTAGTCGTAGGACAATAGAACTGCTAACTTGTTATACTATTGAGCCTTAATTGTTAGCCAAGTAGTTCTTGAGGTTTACATGGATGATACACGCACATTGAGTATGTTTAGTTATACTCAGGACTGTGAGAACCTAGAGTAGTAGACCAAAGTGAGAATTGACTGAAGGGATTCTCCAGAGTGTCTTTTAATTATGATGCAAGACCAAGGGGAGAATTGATGAAAGGGCTTCTCTAGAGTGTATTATAATTACGATGCGGGCCACAGGGGGAATTGATGTTGAGTGCTTCCCCAGAGAGCCTTTATCACGATACGAGACTATAGGGGGAATTGACGGTGAGTGCTTCTCCAGAGAGTATGCTTAATTACGTAGCTGAACTAGAGGGGTGAGACTCTATGTGACTTCCAGAGGGTTGCTAATACTTAGAGTATGAACCATAGTGGTTAGACTATGAGAGCTACCCAGAGGGTTACCTATTTTCTTCTTGTTGCTTACTGCTTTCTTGTGTGCTTTATATGTTAGAACTATGGATTGTAGCTGCTTGTGCTTTTCCATTTACTACTTCTTGTTTTATTACTGCCATGTATTCCTTGACTGTTAGGCACAAATCATTGGGTGATTGCCTACTGGGATTGTATCTCACACCCTGTTTGGGCCATGCTTTTGGGCCCAAGCAGACTATGTTGCTGCAGGTTTAGACAAGGGAAAGCGCCCTTCTACTTCAGGATCTTGACTGTATCGGGAGCTGGGGAGCATGTTATCGAGCCGTGCCTCGCGATGCTGAGGAGCATTCTTTTTTTTCGTTTTCACTTGGTTTCAGTTATATTCCATCACGTTGTTGTGTTCGCTACTTTACATAGATAATTGTGCATGCTGTATTGTTGTCATCATTGTTATATATCTGCATTACTTCCGCTGTTTGGTTTCTGTTGTTATGCATGTTTTTTACTGCTTCTGTTGTTTATTGTTGTTTTCTTACCTTGTATACCTTACCGAATGAGGGCATAGTTTCCCCACCGACTCACTAAGGCCCTTTCTGCTAGTCAGCAGCCTCTGGCATTCATGGAAATGCGCTTGAGGTCATGTGGCGAACCGAGTACAGGGCACCAGTGGAGGGGCTCTGGACTCGGGACATTATAAAGTGGTATCAGAGGAGTTCTTTTCTCTCACATTACTTTTTGGAGACCTTATCTAGGGATAAGACGGATTCGGTACTTAGAATTAATCTATGCTGGGGAGTAGCTAACCCTTGTACAGGGAAAAGACATACTTCCTCATTAATTACAGTTTTCTAGTTTTGAGATTTTATGGTTGGTATGTTTTCACCTAGAGTGATTCATATGACTTGTGCGGTTATTGTTTTGTTATTTCGGTTCTAATTCTGTCAAAACCTGATGAGATGAGGGTATTCCATCTCATGAATCATATAGACGCTTGAGAGAATCACATTCCATGCATTCTTTCGATGCCATCTAGGGTGCATTAGCGATTGCATGCTGTTGTGATAGACTTTGTGTAGATTATGCATGCTGTTGTGATAGTTTCTTGATAGATTATCTACTGTTATGTTAGAAAACTGTTTTTTTTGTTATTTTCTTAATGTGAAGGCCAAATTTTGGTTCCTGAGGTGTTATGGGCCCTCACATATCGAAATTTGGCACTTTTCGCCTTGTTTTAGTGTTCTGGAATTGTGTGCAGTTTCTGAGCTACTACCCAGAAAAACCCAGAATACACGGCGTGCACTTTTTGGATACATTCCATGAAGTTTTCAGGCCATGTCACTAACCGTGTGAGCAGAACATAGTGTCGTGGGAGTAATTTCAGGAATACACCGTGTACCATTGGTACACGCCGTGTGAGTGCGGAGCCGTGTACCCGGCCGTGTCACTAACAACATGGGCTGGGGAGGATCGGGTAGAGCATTCCGTGTCTATAGGGAACACGTCGTGTAGTCTTGTCCAAGTACCCAGCCATGTCACGAACAACACGGGCCGGTGTTAACTTCCTTTCCACACATCGTGTTGTTCGGAACATGCCGTTTAGTCTTGCCTAGGTACTTGGCCATGTCACGAACAACACGAGACGATGTCACCTTCGCCTATCCACGTCGTGCTTGTTCGGAGCACGCTGTGTAAGGTCCATCCGTGTAGATGACCGTGTACTCAACAACACGGACCGCCGAAGCCTCATCTAGTGCATGCCGTGTTGGATTCGAACACGCCGTGTAGTCTCGGGTTGAGTCAGACCGTGTGGGTTAGCTATGTAAGAAGACTCGGGCAGGGGAATAGTTTTCAAGTACACGCCATGTGTGGGGGTCAACACGCCATGTAGTTTGAAGTGTTCATGAATTGTAGGGTGATAATACACACCCATGTCAGTGGTTTAAGAAGACACGCCGTGTAGTCATGTTTTGAAATCTTGTGTGTTTTCTTCCCCTGTTCCCATTTTGCACTCTTGTGTTCTCTGTCCTTGTTTTTCCTGATCTATGGTGTGCTTTTTATCTTTCATAGCTATGCCTCCGAGACGTCCCCTGGTCGTACGTCTATCGTCAGGCAGTGATCAGATGCCAGATAGGGCTGATCAGGGACTTCCTGTCGATCCCCCAGCCGAGCCATCCTTGGTACCGGTTGTTGTACCCGTCATGGGTGCTGATGCGCAGTTCAGGGAAGGTTTCATGAGGATTATGTAGGACTTCTAGGGAGAACAACCTCATTCCTCGTCTATGGAATACTTGACGCAGGTCTTTTAGCAGCAGCATCCTCCCACGTTCTCGTGGGAGGGAGGACCTCAGGCTGCAGATTCATGGCCGGAAGCCATACTGACTATATTGGAGCATCTGTAGACGCCTCTAGAGAGTTGGGTCAAGCTCACCACCTACATGCTCTGAGACTCTTCCAAGAGGTGGTGGGATTCGATCTCACAGGCGGGTCAGCAGCAGGCTATGGCTTGGGAGGAGTTCCAGCACGTTTTCTATGACTACATCTATCCGAACACCCTGAGGGCCGATCGAGCCCAGGAGTTCATCAGATTAGAGCAGGGTACTCTATCTGTCACGGAGTATTCCTCTTGTATCACTGTGCTGCAACATTTCACACCCCTTTGGGATGGGAGTGGGGTGTTCTTGGCGAGGATGTTTGAGGATGGAATCAGGCGGGAGATCCGCTCGCAGGTGAACATCTTCCAGCTGACTTCCATTATATCCATCATCAACCAGGCACTGATTGTGGAGCAAAATCTGAGAGACTCTAGAGCTGCGAGCCAGGGCGGTTCTGCTTCCAGAGTTATCATTCCTACATATGAAAGCAAGAAGCACCGTAGGGAGACTATGCATGGTGATTCGAGGAAGCGAGACGCATCATCAGGCAGCCAGGTGACGTGCTATCAGTATGGTCGGACAGGGCACACGAGGCCGTAGTGCCAGAGAGACCCCGTGGAGTGACGATCATGTGGCAAGATGACTCACCTTCAGCGTTTCGTCCAGGTTTTCTCACTAGCAGCAGGGTGACTGGGGTTCTTCCTTGACTCTTTGTCCAGGAGTAGCCCCAACATTTTCTCACCAGTCAGAGAAAAGATGTTCTTCCGGTCGTTCGGGCTGAGGGGGAGGTTGAGGTCGTGGCAGTCAGCCACCAGTTCCTCAGCACCTGCAGGGAGGTTCAGCTCAGAGTGGTCAGTCAGGGGTGCAGGGCCATAGTGCAGTCCAGTCTTTCATTGTGGAGCAGACTTATCATGAGCCGGATCTTGGACCTTCTACAGTTCTGGGTACGATTTTAGTAGCCTCAGCTTTATCTTCAACCCTTTCCAATACTGGTGCTATGCATAGCCTTATCTATGTTTCCGTTGTGGAGATCCTTGGACTCTGCATCTTTTCTTCTGTTGACTTGTTGACACTAGACACACCTTTGGGAACAAGGACATCTAGTGTACGCCAGTGTAGAGAGTGCAATCTCGAGGTGGCAGGGTATCACTTCTTATGGTATCTCTTTGTCCAAGAGATGATTGGCTATGATGTCATCCTTGGAATGGACTGGTTGATTCCCTTCCAGGAAGTCGTTGATTTTTATCGCCCCAGAGTCAGTTTAATTTCACTAGAAGGTGAATCTTCCCTCATAGAGGCGAATGGGACGTTCGAACGAGTTGGGTGGGACTTGAGAATCTTGTTCTAGGAGGGGTGACAACCCAGTTTTCTAGCCTTTATCTGGATGATCAGGGGACTCCACAGTTGGACTTTCCTCCAATGGTGTATCACATTAGGGATGTCTTTCCAGAGGATTTTCGGGTTTTCCACTGGAGCGTGAGGTAGACTTCTCTTTTGAGCTCGTTCCAGGAGCGGCATCGATGTCCATTCCTCTATATAGGATGGCCACACCTAAGTTGCAAGAGATCAAGAAGCAGTTGGAGGAGCTACAGGTTAAGGGTTTCATCCGACCCAGTACTTCTCCTTGGGGTTCGCCTGTTCTATTTACAAAGAAGGCAGACGGTACCCTTCGGCTTTGTGTGGATTATCAGAAGCTGAACCAGTTTACGGTCAAGAAGCAATATCCCTTTCCGCGGATTGATGACCTTTTCGATCAGCTTCGAGGAGCCCGGGTGTTCTCAAAGATCGAATTGAGGTAAGGTTATCATCAGTTGTGCGTTAGACCATTAGATATACCTTTGATAGCCTTCAGGAGTAGGTACGGTCTTTACGAGTATACTGTCATGTCGTTCGGTCTCACGAATGCACCTACAGTTTTCATGGCACTGATAAACCGAGTATTCCATACTTATATGGATTGCTTTTTCATGGTCTTTGTGGACGATATCTTGGTGTACTCTCACAATCGACACGACCATGCCACCCATCATGAGATCGTTTTGAGTACACTGAGAGAGCATCGGCTTTATGCTAAACTCTCGAAGTGCACCTTTTGGATGGATCAGATTCACTTCTTGGGTCACTTCATCTCAGAGGCATAAGTATCTGTGGACCCATAGAAAGTGAGAGCTGTAGTTTCCTGGGAGCAACTGAATAACTTCTTTGAGGTACGGAGTTTCCTAGGGCTGGATGGATACTACATATGCTTCATTAGAAACTTTTCTCATCTAGAAGCACCTTTGACAGGTCCGGCCAAGAAGGGGGCGAAGTTCTTATATGGTCAGATTCTTGTGAGTCAGCCTTTCAGGAGATGAAAGGGAGGTTGACGTCATCACTGATAGTAGTCTTGCCCGAGCCAGGCAAGAGCTACACGATTTACTATTATTCTTTGGCTATCGGGCTAGGAGTAGTGCTTATGCAGGAAGATGGATTCGTTGCATACGGGTCTCGGCAGTTGAGGCCACGTGAAAAGAACTACCCTACGCATGATCTAGAGTTGGCAGCGATTGTTCAAGCCTTGCGCCGTTGGAGACACTATCTTCTGGGAGATCACTTTGTGGTCTTCACTGACCACAAGAGTCTCAAGTATATCTTCACTCAGTGTGATCTGAATATGAGCCAGCGCGGGTGGGTTGAGTATCCTTAGTATTTTGATTTCGAGGTTTCCTATACGTCAGGAAATGGCAAAGCTGTGGCAGACGCGTTGAGATGGAGAACTCAGATTCAGGAAGCTCAGGAGGCCAGTAGTGAGTGGCAGCTGATGGATCTGTTCTCTGAGATGCATCTGGAGGTGAATGAAAGACAAGGACATACATTTTATCTTCTGTAGCTGTTACCTCTACACTACTTGATTGGGTATGGATGAGTGAGCTATCAGACTTGGAAGGCTTAGTCCTGTGGGAGAGTGTGTCAGGAGGGGACCCTCTACCTGGATGGACAGTGGGCAAGGATGAGATCTTGTGTTTCCAAGGACGTGTATGGGTGCCAGCAGACATACGTGAGGAGCTGATGCAGGGTTTCCTTTCCTCAGTTTTGGCAGTTCATCTTGGCGTCACCAAGATGTATCGGGATCTTCATCGCCAGTACTGGTGGCCAGGTATGAAGAAGGATGTTGCTGGTTTTGTCATGAAATGTTCTACTTGTCAGCAGGTGAAAGCAGAGCATCGGCGACGATCAGGACTTTTACAGCAGTTACCCATTCCATAGTGGAATTTGAACGATGTTACGATGGACTTCGTGATCTGGTTTCCGAGATCACCTTGAGCGAACGATGCGGTTTGGGTTGTCGTCGACAGACATACGAAGGTTGATCACTTCTTACTGATCAAGGAGACCTTCAGTGTCGATGATCTGGGATGACTTTACATCAGAGAGATCATTTGTCTACATGGAGTTCCTCACTCTATTATTTTTGACAGAGATGCGCGCATTACCTCTCAGTTCTGGCAGGGACTTCATAAGGCCTTGGTTATACAGGTACTTTTGAGTATAGCATATCATCACCAGACTGATGGCCATTCCGAGCGCACGATCCAGGTTCTTTAGGATATGCTCCGAGCTTGCATCCTTGACTTCAACGGTTCCTGGGAGAAGCATATTCCTCTGGTGGAGTTCTCCTACGACAAACGTTTCCAGGCGACCATTCAGATGGCGCCATACGAGGCTTTTTACGGTAGGCCATACCGATTACCCTTGTGTTGTCTAGAGGTAGGAGAGGAAGCTTTGCTTGATCCTCGACATGTACAGGAGACTTCAGAGCAGATAGAGCTGATTCGGAAGAGGATGGCTACAGCACAGTCTCGGCAGAAGTCTTGTGCTGATCAGCGGAGACAACCTTTGGAGTTTGAGGTCGGTGATCATGTTTTCCTTCGTGTCGCACCGAGGTTGGGACACAATAGGATTTGGAGACAACATAAGCTTTCACCGCGGTACGTCAGGCCATTTGAGGTTTTGGAGAGAGTGGGGCCGGTCGCCTATCGGTTGTAGCTACCTCAGAGGTATCAGGCCATGCACAACGTCTTCCACGTCTCTCAGCTCCGACACTACTTTTCAGACTCGTCTTACGTCTTTCAGCCTGAGGAAGTCGAGCTTAAAGATGATGCATCGTTCAAGGAGCATCCTATCCGGATTGTCGATCGTAGTAAGAAGGTTTTCCGTGGGCGGTCTGTTCCTCTGGTACGAGTGCTATGGATGCATGGGTGAGTACAGGACGAGACCTAGGAGAGGGCAGACGATGTATGGTTGCAGTGGCCGGAGCTGTTCGGGGTTTCTCCTTCTCCACCTCGTTTGGGAAATTTGGGGATGAATATCTTTAAGGGGGGAAGTTTGTAAGAACACGGATCTTCGTTCAGCTATGTTTTCCCTTTTTTTGGATTTTTTACGGAAAATAAATTTTCCTGAAATTTCAGAAGTACACGCCGTGTACATTATGAGTACACGCCGTGTACTCTGTTCCGGCTTGAAGATGTGTGTTGGCCATGTCCGGGCCATAGAGATGGTGTGTAATGCTGAGGTGGAGGCCGATTAATTTGTTTTACGAAAAAATTGAAATACATGCTCTGTACTCAAGAAGTACACGCCGTGTACTTTCTTTGATTTCATTAAACGGACCAGGGTCGTGCCTAACCCCCAAAACCTTCTTATTCTCCAGATTTCATCTGTCTGAGAGTGACCGTATGGCCGAATCTTCGACGAACTCCCACCTCGATGTCCGTTATCCGATTCGGGCATGGTCGATTACGTTAGAATCGCAGTGGTGAGTTCTTCCTTCTGCTTTAGCCTTGTTTCTTGATTCCTTCTCGTTTCCATGTTATCGTGGGATGAAAATTTTGTGCATTTTCTCAGATCTACATTGTTCTAAGGAGAATATGTCATCGAGGTTCACATATATCAATCTCCTAGGATCGAGGTAGGTGGTTTTTGCCTTTCTGTTGAGTGTTGATGATTATTATGTGGAAATTATGCCAATACCCGTGAACGGGGTATTGCGTGTTTCCTGTTTTCCCATGTTGTTTGCTTGTTTTGATTGATTGATTTAGTAGAGGTTATTTCTTGTGAGTAGAGTAATTTATCTGGTGCATAGGTTGGTTTGAAATGCTTGTTTTTCATGTTTGGCATATTTCCAGTTGCCATTTTTAGTCGTAGGACAATAAAACTGCTACCTTGTTATACTGTTGAGCCTTAGTTGTTGGCCAAGTAGTTCTTGAGGTTTACATGGACGATACATGCACGCTGATCATGTTTAGTTATACTCAGGACTGTGAGAACCTAGAGTAGTAGACCAAAGGGAGAATTGACGGAAGGGCTTCTCTAGAGTGTCTTTTAATCATGATGCGAGACCAAAGGGATAATTGATGGAAAGGATTCTCCAGAGTGTCTTTTAATTATGACGCGGGCTACATGGGGAATTGAGGTTGAGTGCTTCCCCAGGGAGCCTTTATCACGATACGAGACTATAGGGGGAATTGATGCTGAGTGCTTCCCCAGAGAGTCTTCTTAATTACGTAGCTGAACTAGAGGGGTGAGACTGTGTGTGCCTCCCATTGGGTTTCTAGTACTTAGTGGTTGAAACATAGGGGTCAGACTATGAGAGCTACCCAGAGGGTTACCTATTTTCTTCTTGTTGCTTACTTCTTACATGTGTGCTTTATTTGTTAGAACTGTGGATTATAGCTTCTTGTGCTTTTCCGTTTACTGCTTCTTGTTTTATTACTGTCATGTATTCATTGACTGTTATGGACAAATCTTTGGGTGATTACCTACTGGGATTGTATCTCACACCCTGTTTGGGCCATGCTTTTTGGCCCAATTAGACTATATTGCTACTGTTATAGACAATTGCAAGTGACGTTCTACTTCAGTATCTTGACTGCATCAGGAGCGGGGAGCATGGGACTGAGCCGTGGCTCACGATGCTGAGGAGATTTCTTTGTTTTTTTATTGAACTTGGTTTCAGTTGTATTCCAGCACGTTGTTGTGTTTTTTGCTTTCCATAGATACTTGTACCTGCTGCATTATTGTCATCATAGTTATATATCTGCATTGCTTCTGCTGTTTGGTTTCTGTTGTTATACATGTTGTTTATTTCTTCCGTTGTTTATTGTTGTTTTCTTACCTTGTATACCTTAACGAATGAGGGAATTGTTTCCCCACTGACTCACCAAGGCCCTCGCTACTAGAAAGATGCCTCTAGAGTTTGGGGTAATGCACTTGAGGTCATGTGGCGAATTGGGTACGGGGCACCAGTGGAGGGGCTCCAGACTCGGGACGTTACAAGTAAACACACCATATAAAAGAAATTAGTTGTATAACATTTCAATACACCTTACTGAATGAAAATTGAGACGAAGTCCCTTACATTCAATATGACTCCCCACATATGTTATTTATATTACTGAATAATTAAATTATTGATTTATTTAAATTATTTATAATATTTTTTCATTTTTATTGTTAATTATATTTTACATAATACTTTGTTATATATTTTTACTTAATAAATAATGTTCATGCCTGATGTTTCAGTGATATATAGCTTATGTGTCAAAAATGAATTTTGTTAGTTGAATCTTGTCAAAGAGGTAATTATTAAAAATTATCTATAATAATAATCATCAAATAATTATAATATTTATACATAAATTATAATTTAAAAACCAATAATTAAATATGGATATGATAAATTAACTATGTTATCATTGTGGATATGGAAGGTTATAGGTATGCATGAGTAACATTTCCATCTTTCCATGATCATTTTGAAAAGGAGGTAAGTAATATTTTATCCAAATATAATGATAATATTATTATAAATACCACATTATTTCTTTAAATATACTTATATGTATCATCCATGATATGTTGTGAGGAAAATATAGTCACACAACTTCGTGTAGGTGGTAATCCTCAACTACAAGAATAACGATATCTTCCTTAAATGAGTTAAAAAGTAAGAAATAAAATGATATATTATATATTAAGAAAGTAAAAATGTTTTATTAATTTGATAAATATATCATTTAACTCATATATTTTTGGTACAATTTTCTTTATCAAATTCTATGTAATTTATTAGTGAAAGATGAATCACATAGCTTCGTGAGGCGATAGTCTATCATACACACGATTTATATTATCTTATCCGATTTAAAATGAAACTCAAAAATGTATAATTGGTATAATGAATAAATGGGTATAATTATTATATACATATCATATATATACTTTATATTCATCATCAAACCCAACCATGAGAGTTAGTGATGGAAAAACGAATGGCATCAGTTTTCAAGGTGGTAGTCCTCTATACACATGAGTATTGGATTCATAACCCATTTAATATATTTGAGGATGGTTTTTGATAATTAAATTATCATTAAAATATATAATTATATTTTATAAATATATATTGGTATATAAATATTTTTTAATTTTAATTAAATGAGGTGGAATAAGAAATGAAGTAAAGAACTCTTGTCGAAGAACTTTACCGTTCCTCGGGTAACCTCCTTAAGATTGTACCAACATCCTCAAAAAGATGGATTTATGACCAAAATAAGCCTCATAGTATGAGATAAGGGATTTTTGGATGTTATTTATTTTGTTATTTGGTGAAAAATCAGTTTAATGGGTGAAGAAGAGATGATTGGGGTCACATTTTATAAGTGAGGTGAGTGGAAGACTTGCAATTTTTTGAAATAAAATTATGTGACCATGTTTTAAAATTTAAAAAAGGGTAAAAAACTGTTTATTATCAATGATTAAATATTATAATATCCAATAATATCCATTAAATATATTTTATACAAGATTTTTAGTCATTTTAACCACTATGATATTATATTAACCCTTAATAATCTCCCTTTTACCTTAACCGTGGTAAATAACTTTTACTGTTTTTATTATTCATTATGGTAAAAAATTAAGTTTACATAATTTGATAATAAAAATTATTATGATTCCAAAAATGGAATAAATTTTTTCAATTTCCATCCAAATAAGTGGGAAATTTTAATTTCAAATAAATCGTATAGATATGATAAGAAAATGTGTTTTTAAAGAGAAAATGTTTAAATGTTTATAAAAATTTATATCTAAATTCAATATGAAAATAATTACAAGGAAATAAATTATATTAATAGATATATATTTGAAGAAAACATATTTTTAAATAATATAAAAATAAAATTTCACTTCATTAAAAATATAGATGAAGATGTAGTTTTTAATTAAAATTCAGTATTTTTCATTATTCAGTAAAAATGAAACATTTTGGAAAAATTCAATATATTAATCATAAGATAATTTTTTATGATGATTTGAAGAATAAATTTAAAATTATTAAACAAATATTCTAAAATAGTTAAAATTTTATTTTGAATTATGTGTGTGAATTCCAACTAAAAAATCTATTTGAAAAAAATATAATTATTTCAAAAAAAAATTATTTCTTATTTTTGTTTGAATGATTTGTATTTTTATTTAAAATATATATACAATGATTTAAAACTTTTAAACTAAATATTTATCATATGTTATTTATTTTAATTCATAAAATCTAACTTATTTTCAAAGTTATAATAGAAATGTAAAAATAATATTTCAATAGAGTATCATGATTGGTAAGAACCCATTGTTGTGTGTATCACAAGATACCGAAAAAATTAAATTAATTAATAAATAAATATATTGTATAGTTTTTTTTGTTATAATATTTCATCATAAAAAAGATATACTTTAAATATCATGTATATTACCTTCTTAATACATGAGGGAAGTTCATCTTCATAAAAACCTCTGGATCAGAAGTTTCTTCCTTCATTTTGTGATTTCCCTAAATTACCTTTTACCTAAAAAGTTGAGAAATTCCAAATTTATTTCTACCATGTATGATGAATTTTTATGGGTTCATTACAGTAAGATAGATTAGGTTCTGATTATATTTTATTAGAGGTGATCACATGTTTTTCATTTACCAAGTAAATGTTTATCAATGACATATGAGTCACATTATGTATATTTAAGTGATGTGGTGGAATTTACAAATGAAAAGAAAAAATCATGTTATTTAAAGGATTTAAAATGGTCTTATATATATGGGCGCCAATTTTTTATTCTTACTGACCTTTAAGACACCCTTTTATGGAGATAGATTCAAGAAAAAATGATATCCCACTTAGGATTCAAAAATATTCCACTAATTATCAACATAATTATTTTTTCTAATTATTGTTGCATTAATATGAGCATGAGTATCCTTTAACATTTTTTTCTTCTCTTCAAAAATTACATGGTCTATGAGTGTTATTTCACCAAATTCATCCCTATATGTTGAAGTATGACATTTCTTTCTACAAAGTTTTTCATAGAGGGACAATTGAATAGTTGAATAAAACCTATTGTTATTGGAAAACTCTAACAAAGTTAAATACTAATCCCACATAACTTGAAATTCAAGTGATCAGGAAAACAACATGTATTACATTATCTAAATAGTCATTTCATAATTCCAATAGTTTGAGGATTTTCGGCAGTGCTTAAGTGAAGCCCAATATAAAGAGTCCTCTAAAGACTTTTCCTGGATTTCAATGAAAAACATAGATCATGGTTAGACACAATTGAAAAAGATGTACCATGAAGTATTATAACTTCATTAATATAGATCCTTGTGTTGTTACCAAGATTTAAATATTATCTTATAAAAATGAAATTATTATATTTGTTAAGGAGGTTATTGATTACCTATATTGCATCATTCTTTATAAGAGGTTCTAGTTGTCTTTTAACTATATACATAGCAATATCATTCCATTTTCACAATGGAATAGAAAGTGGATTCATGAATCATCTTGGATGATGTCTGAAAAATTATTTATTTTTCAACTCAAACATCTGGACACAAAATCAAAAATTTATTTCTTAATATAATCCCACAAAAAACAATCCCTCAAAATCCCTATAGAGCTTTATGATACCATGTTTTATAGATAAATTTGATCTATAATTTTCTTCAAAAAAAATTGATTTTTTTTATTTTAGTTATATATAGAATAAATAATTTCTTTTCAAATTTATAAACACTATAATCACAATAAGCTCCACTAATTTTACACCATTCACTACTTCACTTTTTTTCTAAAAGTTTTCATCATTAGATTGGGAATATTTAATATTTTCTATAAATATGTTTTCACAATAATTTAAATATTTAGTGAAATATCCCCTTATTTAATAATTCCCATATCAATTTTTGTTAGATCCTTGAACATAGGATATCTCTTAATCATTATTTGGGTCCAGACTCCATGATATTTATTGATCAATGAATCTACTATGTTATTTTCATTCATTGGTTGGTAGTGTGTTGAGAAATCATAATCCTTAAGTTTCTCAAGACCTTTTCCTAATATTGAGCTCTTACTATGGAAAGAGTTATTTTAGTATATTATAATCTTTGTGTATCTAACGCCTTTCACTATAGAGATAATGTCTCCTTATCTTCAATGAAAGGATTATAGTTAACAAATCAAGATCATGGATTGGATATTACTGTTCACAAGTCTTCAATTTCATTAATTCATATAAAATAACATTATCATTTTTCATTATGACACTACCAAGTCTCTTTTTTTTGTATCACTGTATATCACAAAACCTTCATTTCTAGATGATATATTCAAAATCAAATCATTGAAAAATATCTTATTTAGTTCACCATAACATTTTTCATGTTCCTTTATATAAACAACCTTAACCCACTTATGTGTAAATAGTGTTAATAGGTTAGATAATAGGGGGAAAATATGAAAAACTCAATTGTAGTAATCTTGAAATCAAATGAAATTGTGTACCTCTGATAAGATTATTTGTATGGGACAATATTTTACTACCTTTTTCATCAAAGGATCAACCGATATTCTATCATTTGAGACTATATGACAAACAAAATAAACATCTTGAAGTAATAAATAACATTTAATAATTTTACCATAAATATAATTCATTTTATGTGTCTCAAGAATAGCCCACAAGTGATTCTCATGGTCTTCATATCTTTTAGAATACACCAAAATATGACAAATGAGTACACAAAATATTATAAAGATATTCTCGGAGTACTCTATTAATTATATCTATAAAAGTACTGGGTGAATTAGTCAATTTAAATGGAATTAATGTAAACACATAATTTCCATACCTCATTTGAAATGTGTCATAGAAATTTATTCATTCTTTACTCACAATTAATGATACTCATAATAAAGAAAAATGTTTGAAAAAATATTTTTCTCCGTGATGTTGATCGAATAAGTCATAATTGCGAAGAAGAACATTCTTGTTTTTTTATTGTAATATTATTGATTTCCCAATAACCAATGCATAGTTCCATAGAGATATATTTATTATTAATGAAGAGAATATGGTCTCCCAATAGTGAAATAGTAGGGAATATAAGTCCCTTATCACCCAATTCTTCTAGTTTTTTCTTCAAATCCACTAATTCGACAGTGCCACTTCAATATGGAGTCATTGATATTAGCCTTAAATCACGGGTTTAATAAATTGAAAACTAAAATTCATTCCCTGGGGGATGTCCAAGAAATTTCATTAGAGATACACCAATATTCTTATACAATAGATACATCATCAATTTTAAACTTACCTTCACAAACCCTATATTTTTTTCTCCAATTCTCTCAGAATATTATTCAGTTGCGTTATTGGGTGATAGATATAGATTCAACTTATATGATGAAATATATACTATAAGGATATAAAATTCTATATATTCATCAAAAATCATATTTTTCTTTTTATTGTAATAAAAGTTATCATCATATTCTGAATGTCAGTCCATACCAAGGATTATATCAAATTCAACTATAATCCAAACAATAAGAAATTAAAATTACATACATTAATCTGTAAAAATGGGGATTACATGACACATTCTCATTGCAGTTAGAGTTCCCTTAGGATATTTAACATAGAACTCCCTTCTGAATTTATATTGGAAATATATAATTTTATTAGAAAATTTAATGGATATAAAATATTATGTGTATCCAAAATCAAATAATGAAGTAGTTAAATTCGAATATATGACAAATTTACCGACCACCACATCATCATGTACTGAAAAATTAGATGTAGTAATCATATAATCTTAGGATTCACCCCTTGTCCTATTTTATTGTGGATTACCTTGACGCTTATAACATTGGTGTGAATAGTTCCCCATTTATTTATAGCTAAATAAATAGAAATCCTTGATTTTTTCCATCCACAGGAATTAATGAGACATATTCCAAGTATCAAAAAACATGTAATAAATTTCCATGCCCTTTATACACATCCCATGATGTTCCATTATGAAATTTTTAAATGATGGACATTGATCCCTCCTCAAATTCTAATTGGATGCATTACATTTCTCATGGTACTCCTAATACCTCTTATTATTTTGATTTCCCTTGAATATGTAACATATTATTACTTTATTTTCTGGTCAAAAATAAATCATTTTCATCCCATGATAAAATATTTTGAGAGACTATTTCTTATCAGAGGCTTATTTTAAATCTTCTAATGAAATGGTATATCGTAAACTCTGTGTCATGTTTGTAATCTGTAGCATACATAACAGACCTTATAATTGTATCTTTATAGTCCACAACACTTTCATTTTATTTTTCTCATTAATCTAATAATGTTTCTATTCATTTCAACTTTTGACTCCTGAGGGATATATTTTTGGAAGAGTGTCTACTTAAAATATTTTCATTCCATGAGTGATATTCCCTCCTCATCCCTAGTATTTTGTATCAATGACCAACATTTTTCACATCACCTTTAAGAAAATAAACATACATTTTAACACATTCTTATTCATCACATCACATGTCCATAAATATCTTCTCTAGATACTTAATAAATTTCATAACTACCATTAGATTAGGGGGGATTCATTCCCATAAAGAAACCCAACAAAGAAGAATCTAATTTTAGAATTGGGTGCTCCATCTGAGAATAGTTATTTGTCATAACTTAATTAATTTACCCCAATATATCCATAATTTTATCATTTACAATATTAACTATTTTATATTCCTTAACAGTGTTATTTCTACATTAGAAACGAGTATTGATACCATTATTCCATCCAATCACTAATTCTAAGTAATAAAATATAATAGATAATCTCCTAATGATATGAATTTTAAATCGTATTGTTTAACTCAAAATACATCATAACACTAAGAATAAATTAAAATCTATTCATTATTAATTTCATAACCATAAACTTTGTTTCTTCAGGGATATATTCATTTTCAAATCCATTATAATAGATTGTATAGAAAATGTGAATTATCTAAAGAATACCCCCAAGAGAATAAAACAAGGCTCACATAAAGGTTGTTTATGATACACAAAGTGAATAAATTATAAATCCCAATGTGATTTTTTAGAGTATTACACCTAGTACCTGGGTTCTAGATCCATGTGCACTTGTAGAATCCATAGCATGATGTATTTCTAGGGAAAAACTCATAATTGATTCATTTTAAAAAAGTAATATGTCTTTATATACTTATCCTTAAAGCCTATTATAGTGTTACGTTCTATAATCTATGTTATTTGTAATATAATTCCAAAGTTTTCTACTAAACATTAAATGATATCAATGATAACGACCCCTACCGCCATAACCTAAAGGTTGTGTACTACCATATTACATTGTCATATATAAAAAGAATCAAATCCTAAAGAACTGATTAGTTTAGAAGTCTTTTAAAACTAGATACATACATGATACCCATTTTACATTGGAAATAGAAAATAATAGAAAAAACATAACAAAAGAAAATAAAATGTATTTTTGAAAACTCATTCCAATAATTCTTATTCATATCCTTGGGAAAGAAACAAAATAAAGGTAAACTCAAATGATTAGTAAGGTATGCATACAATCAAATCTATCATGAATCAATAAAGTATAATAAACATGGAATGGTAAATAAATAAACACACAGTCCATTTTAATAACATGAATATCATGAAAATATAATTCAAAGTCAATATTGAAAGGTAAATAACTAAAAACACAATCCATTTAATAAATAATTGAAAATTAAATGTATGTAGAGATAATATCATTGATAAATTTCCCTGATAATTATAATAAATTTATTCTCAAACAACTAAATACTAATTTATCAGACCTCCCGATCTTATGCATCATGATACCTCTTTTGTCAAGAACATTCACAAGATGATTTAAACAAAAGGTATGAACCCATTTAATTTGGACAACAGATTTTTCCCATGAGATCTACTGATGAGGTAAATATAATATGGTTTTTTGAGACTTTGTCAAATTAATTTAATTTTATCATATTTTTTGGTACAGACAACTCTAAGTGTAACTTGTAATATATTCTCTACTGAGTTTAAACAAAAATCATCATACTATTGAAACATATTAATTTCATTTGATAGTTATCACCTAGATATTGGAAAGGTGGGTATGAATCATATTAACTAAATTATGAAAATATATGATTTACCCATGTATATGGAATTAATTAAAAGGTGAACAATTAATTTAAAAGCTCTATCAAAACTATTTGAAAATAAAAGAATTTGTTTTTTTAAAACTATTTTAATTCAAACAAAGAGTTTTTGACGCAATAAATTAAAAATAATTACTAAATTATTTTATTTAAATATATATTTTATATATTCAATAAATTTTTAAACATTAATTTTCTGTTTTTTCTAGACTATAAATAAGAATAAAACCTATTGTACACATCAAAAAATGTTTTATTTTTCAAAAAAATGTTGTTTGTCCGCCTTTTAAAGCACTTATCCGATTTTTCTTAATTATTGAAACAGGTTTTTATAAATAAAATTAATTTTTGAAATAATATTTCCAAAAATATATTAGTTTTAATTTTTGACAATTTTCTTAAAAATTAATATTTTAGATGAATAGTGATAAATACTGAATTTTAATTGAAGACATCCTTTTCATTTAAAATTTTCAAAAATTTTATCTTTATATTAAATTTGTTTTAAAGTAAAATTAGTTCAATTTTATATATTAACTCAATTTAAATCATTTTGGTAAATATTATATTGTAATTGGATATTGAAACATTGTAGTATGTTGAGAATTTTTTTGATAACCTGTTTTCTCATCGTGTCTGCGGGATTAATTTTCAAAAAATATTTTCCCATTATTTGGATTGTATTTTATAAATTGGATTTATTATTTTTTAAAAAATAATTTATATTATAAAATTAGATTAATTTTTTAACCAACTAAATAGATAAAATAGTAAAAATTAATTATCACAATTAAAGTAACAATGGGTTTAGCAGGGGTTAAACTGAAAGTATAAGGGTTAAAATGACCTAAAAACATGTCCAAAATATATTTTAGGGATATATTTAAAACAAAAGATATATTATTCTTAGGATTATATATATTTTCGATCATTTTTTCAAGAGAGAAACGTGGGTACACTTTTTAAAAAATCACAAGTATTTCAATCACCTCACTTAAAAAAGGCCACCACACTCCTCTATTCATCCAACCATAAAAAAACTTGTGCAGACAAGACCTACCAAAATATCATCAAAAATTCTATCCCATAATTCCAAATGATGTATTTTTATAATAAATTCTTCCTAGGAATGATTTTGGTGAAAACCTAAGGAGGTTTCCCAAAGAAGAGGTAACATGGTTCAATCAAAAATTTTATTTTATTTATTCACCTATATAATAAAATTCATATTAAACCCATATAATATTAAAAATTATATATATTAAATACAATTATATTTTATTATATAAAGTAAATTACCTTCGACCATCTCCACATTTATCAAATGGGTTATGAAATCATCATTAGTGTATATGGTAAAATGTCACCTCCCGAACCAATATCTTTTTTTATTACCACCTCTCATGGTTGGTTATAATGATATATAAAATGTATATATATGATATTTATAAAATTTTTATACCTCTTTAGTCATTATATCCTATAATTTTTTTTAACTTTTTATTCTATAGGGTATACGATAACGTCACTCAGGTGTACAACAGACTGCTTCCTCACCAAGAGATGTGATTTGTTTTTCACAAACACTTTACAAGGAAGATAAAAAGGATGTATATTTATATACGCGATATATGTGAAATAATTATGATATTTATTTAATATTTATAATTATAATAAACTCATATATCATTTTAATTATTACCTTTTCACTCTATGAAAGATGATAATATCTTTCATGTATGTGTGGTCTACCACATTCATGGAGTAAGGTTAATCTCTTTATATACTTTCCATAATGATAGTTGTAAAATGGAAATGATACCCATGTGTATGTATGAATTACCATCTCCATGGCCGTTTCATACTTCATTAATCAAATCCATAATTAATTATTGGTCTTAAAAGTATAGTTGATGTAAATAAAGTTTAATTATGTAATTATTATTATTATTGAGGTGATAGAACAATGATTTATGTAATAAGATCGAAAAAAAAATCAAGACATATATGTAAAATTAAGCAATTATTACCCGAAACATGAATTTAACATTGAATTATTAACAAATGGGAGATGAAAATACAGAAATAAAACATTTTTTATATGATGTATATAATTATTCATATGTAATATATATATATAAGATACATTTAATTTACACGAAATTCAAATGAGTGCGAAGGAAGTTGAGACTTACTGTAATTTATTTTCATCTCACTTATATTTTTTGTGAGAGAAATACCATATTCACCACATGTTTTTTATGTGATGTATATAATAACCATGAATTAATTTTAGTATTTTTTGAATTATAATTATTTTTATTAATATATCCATTTTATGATCTCTTTTCCAAGGGGTTTACGATTTAAAAATTACCAAATTGCTAAAGGATATGTGTCTACATTTTCCTTCTTAGAGACGTATGATTATTTTATACTCTTATATTCCTATATGGGGTGTATATACATACCATTTAACATGAAATATCATAAATTTATTACTCATTATTCTATTTTATAATAAATTTATTGATATTCTTTCATGGGGAAAACATTTAAAAGTTACCAAAGTGGTAATGATTTTATGTTACAATCTCATAGTTTATCAAGATTATTTATGACCATGTTTCAGAAGATAAAATATTATGATCAATCTCTTAGGAAAAATATATATTTTATTCTACACTATTGATATCATGATTATACATTTTTTCCATTACTTTCATCTCATTATGTAATAATGAGTTAAAAAGAATGTTGAAAAAATTATTTTCCATCAAAAACCCTTTTTCTTCCAAAAGTGTGTTTTATAAAAATGATTTAAACATTTCTAAAATTATTTATTAAATTTCGTTTTACCCATTTTTTAGTTTTTTAAAAAATATTTACAAATTATATTTATTTGTTTTTAAAAATCAATGCATGTTTGGAATTTATTGACGATGTGAATGTAATATCTGTTTTAACATCTTTGACATGAATATATTTTCCCACATTCATGAGAATTGTTTTCATTAATTCAAAATTTTTAATTTTTCAATCTTATTTTCCAAGAAAATGATTGGGAAAATGTTTTATCTTTTTTAAAGTGTTTTTAAATGTGTGAATAATATTTTACTCTATAGATGCTTTAAATTATTTTTAAATATTCATTTACATGTTTTCACATTTATTTTCAAATAATGGGATTTCAAAAAATATTTAATAACGTTTAGATTGAATATTTTTATTTTCAATTAAAGGATATTTTCCTTAAGAATCATTCCATGCGATTTAAATTTCAAAATAAATTTTCATCTAAGATGCAATCCTTTGATTTTAACTATGATAAAATGGGGATATAATCCAAGGATAACATTATTATTAGTTCTCAAAATGGTTTGTGATTATGATAAAAATATTTTTATGAAACCAATTTCTCTTCCATGTGTTTTACCGTGATAAAATGCTTTTGAAACCCACTTATTTTTTCCATAGGTTTTAATTTTTATTTTCCAGAGGTTATATTATGATGAAATATTTTGTGAGCCCCATTTCGTTTCATGGGATGTAATATTACGAATATTTTATGATATTATAGAATACCTACATATGATTTTCATTTTGTGATAGTAGTTACATCTAATCAATGATGGTTGTTACGTTATAACTATGGACAATAGTTTTTTATTACCACGTATGGTGGTTATGTTATAATTCAATATGATTTAGACCTATATCACCCACCAATGTATTGGGTAACGATTTATATCTAATGGGACATATATTATTTGAACAAGGAGTTATGTCAGTTCACTAAGGGACTTTTTCTTCTATAAGGTTCTCTAGAGTGAACCTTGACTACCAAGAGAGTTTGGGGAGTGTACCCATTACACTATGATAAAAGGGATTCCATTTGAGATAGAGGTGTTTCTTACCTAATATGTGTATCAAACCATTGATTTCATTGAATGTTTTTGTAAATGATCATTCACTACTAAGTGAGTTATTTTTTATTCATATATGTATTCCAAAATTATATGTCTTATATCAATTTTATGATCCCATGAATCATACTCTTTTTTTACTTATGAATTAGGTCTTATGGTATTCCAAAATTTAGGAAATGACTACAAATTTTTATCATTGATATGCATGGAATGGTTTTAAAATGTTGTTCTCACATCCTTATACCTTTATGATAACGTTATGTTTAAATATTTCCCCTATTTAATCTTACTAAGTAGCTGGTCTCACCCATTTGTTTATTTCCATTACCCATGTTATGAAGAAAAGTTTCATGTAGGGTATATATATGAAGAGTAGAATGTGGGATGATATTTATAAGAAACATTGAAGATCTTTTTGAAGATATGAGGATCATGTACCCAGTCTCCAATGACACTAAACTATTATGGTCCTCAGCCATGTGTTTATGTAATGTATTGAATATTATTCTAAAAGGAGATAATATCTATATATTTAGAGTTTGGGTCATTATTGTTGGTATCAATGGAATGGTTTAGTTAACCATTGGAGAATAGGATGACAAAATTTTAGTTATATACCCATGGATATTTATAAATATATTTCTAGGAATGTCTATATGGGTAATTTTATGGATAAGTCAAAGTATAGTTAAACTTCATGGAATTTAGGAAAATGATAATGTTAATGATTTCGATGATATTAAATATATATCTTGATACTACAAGAATATATTTATCTAAAACATATGTACATGAGATTAATAACTATGAAAATTGCACAATGAGATGGAATCAATCATCACCAGGTGCACAATAATAGGGTTCGCTTCACACCGAGTTTGAAACTCCTAGGGGAGATTGTTTAGGAATTCCAAAACACTTTAACAACTATCAAAATGTATTTAAATATATTAGAACTTTTAATGTACTAATATATAACTAAGGTTTCATAGATTAAAAATAATGTGTCATGATTTAGATATCCTTAAGATATTTTCATGATTAATTGGTTTCCTATTAGGCTCATCATTGGTGACACTAATTTTTTTGTTTCAGTAAAAATAGGGAACCTGAAGAAACTATGATAACATTAAATGCAATTAACTCTTTTAGAATGAGAATAATGATGATAGTATGACTAGAGTGAAGTATATTAGGATTTTTCATAATCAATTATCATGGAACATGATTAAAAATGTGCCACACAACCAACTCTAAGACACAATAAAGAAGAAAAGGATGGAGTTTTTTCAGTTTTTGGGTAGTGGATATAATGGAGGAAAGAATATTCCATTTCTTAAATGTCAATAATGTTAAATGAATATGGAATGGGAAGGTAGTATAGGGATAAGAATATGTTTTGGGTTTGGAAGAGGACAAAAAGAAAATAGTTTTAATAGAAGAAATAAATTTTCAGCTAACATAATGGATAAGAATAATGTTCCCCCTAAGGTATCATCAATTGTTTAATGTTTTAAATCTGGAAATTTTAGGAATTATGAAAGTCAATGTTTTAAGGGGAATTCTCATATTAAGAACTAGAAAGGTTGTATGATTAATTTTTTTTCTATCGATGATTAAGATACATTGAAAGACCTATGGAAGGATAGAGCTATTAAGGAATAAGATGATGAAGCATAGTCAGTTTTTTAATAATGTACTAAAATTATTGAAGTGTTTATGTATTGTTATTAAAAAATTATTAAATATATATGGATTGGTCAATATATGTTTTTCATTAAGAATTTGGAATAATATGTTGAATGGCACTGATGGCTTGGAAAAATCATTTATTAGAAAGGTGATATTCATATAAAACACATGACTAAAGAAAAAATAAACCTTAATAGGTTCACGAAGTAGGGATAATGATTTTAGAAAAAAATAGATGATTGGTATAGATAACGTAAATTGAATAGTACTCATGAATTTTGAACATATTGATGATTTTCTAAAAGTGGTTTATGCCATCCCTAATAGAGAATATTTTTTTTTGAATTTAACTAATATATCCAATAATTATTATTTTAACTAAAGAATAATGGGGTATCTATGTTTTCATTAAGGTTTTATGTGAATCTGATTATTAACATGATATAAGAAAATATATGACTATGGTATTAACATATTTGTTATATGACAATCAAAATATACATTACTAAAACTTTAGTATAAATGTTATGTTTATTTAGAGAAATTTAGGGAATTAATTTCTATATTTTAAATTTGTAAGGGTTATAAGGTTAGAAATTTATGGAATGGTTTATGCTGATCTTTGGACAAGGCTATAGATATTCAGATATTTCTTCACCATATAAAGATTTTTTTGTATTGGTTGACCTATGCTAACTATTTTAATTACTAAATATATAAGATATGACATGTCATTATATTTATGAATCTTATAATCCAATAGTTCTCTAGTATTTAAAAATCCACTTTGATTTGTAGGAGTAAGAGAAAATGTTGAAATTGATGATGGCATAACCAAAGGGTGATATTTTTCTAATTAAATGAAATATAATGACATAAGTATATTGTCTTTTGAAAATTATTGAATATTAGTAAAAGAATATTGTAATAAAATTTTGACCTTATATCATAATTTTTGTTGATATCAATGACCTTTTTCATGCCTCTTTGGTTTATGGTTATGTGGTTGTTAACCTTTTCTAGATTACCCACTTTCTTGTGATCAATGATCTCTATCAATCTCTATAATTATTTATTCTTTTCATTCATCTATATATCTTAAATTCCAATAAAATTTATTCTATTTGGAAACCTATTATGTTCTATTCAATATTCAATTCATACATTCCTTTCAATTTTTCAATAGGATGTTTTACTAACCCTTTTTATGATGGGCGTTTCTATAAATGAATTTTCAAATGATAAAAATTTGATTCAAAAAAAAAATTTCTAGAGAAAATAATTTTAAGAGTAGTAGAATATAACAACCCAAGGTTTTGTGAAATTTTTTCAAATGAATTTAATTTTATCTATTATTTTTTATATGAAACAATGTGTGTAAAAAGCGATACACTCTACACCGAGTTTAAACAAAACATTACACAATATTAAAAAATTATTATTTAATGTCATAGTTATCACGATGACATAAAAATGATGATTATGAATAGGATTAATTAAATTATGAAATTATATGTTTTACACAGGTATATATAATTATTACTTAGGTGAAAAATTAATTAAAAATTAAAATCAAAACTATTTTAAAAGAATAGAAAATCATTTATGAAATCTATTTTTTGTGAAAAATTATGTTTTAAAAAAATAAATAAAAAATTAAAAAATTTTGTGAATTATTTTAATTAAATATATAAAGTATATAATAAATAAATTGATTAAAATTCATCTTATAATTATTCTATACATGATATAATAATAAATCCAATTATACATTTAAAAAGAAAAAGTTTCTAAAAAGAAATTTGGCCTCATTTGGTGCACTTATATTATTTTTTTAATCTTTTAGAAAATTTACTATATAAAAATATTTTTTTTTAAATAATCAAATAAAAAATAACTTAGGATTATATTTTGATACTTTTATGAGAATATGAGTTTTTTTATGAATAGTAAAAATAATGAATTTTAAATGAAAAATACCATTTTTCTTGAATTTTTTATAATGTTAAATTATATTTTAAATTATATTTTAAATTATATTTAATGTATAATTAGTTCAATTATATATCTATTAATAATATAAATGATAATTTAATAAATTTTCTATTAAATTTGGATATAAAATTTTCTCAAAACAGCGAACATTTTCTCTTCGAAAGCTCTGTTTCTCATCACATATGCATCATTAATTTTAGATAATTTTTTTTAATTATATTAATTGAATTTGTAAAAATTTATTCCAAATATTTAATCAGGAATATTATATTATATTATAGTTGAAATAAATTTTAGTCCAAAATGAATAGTTAAAATAGTAAAAATTTATTACTGTGGCTAAAGTAAAAAAACGGGTTAACCGGGGGCTTAAAAAATGATAAGGGTTAGAGTTACATAAAATATTGCCTAAAATATATTTTAAATATATATTTATACCATATAAGGTATAATTATTTATAATAGTCTATTTTGGATCCTTGTGGCATGAGAAATATGCAAGTACAAAATTTTCTTTTAAAAAAATTACAAGTGTGCCACTTACCTCACTTATAGAAGTCCACACCCACTCTACTATTTTTCACACCTTAAATTACCTTTGGATGGAAAATAACAGAAAAAATAAGTTCCAAAATTCCACCATTATTTCTTATATGACATATTTTGTTCATAAATTTAGTCTAATAGGGTGTTTTGGGAAAACCTAAGGATGTTATCTGAAGAAGAGGTAATGTTTTTCAATCTGCATTTTTATTTTATTTTCTCATGCCCATACATCAAATACTATTATATAATGTTTGTATAATTATCTATTTAACTTAAATATAATTTTATTTTATGTAATGGTATGATAAAAAAACCCTCCTAAATTAAAAGAGTTATAAAATTATCATTCGTGTGTACATTATAATACTGCCACATGCATCGATGTCATTCATTTTTTATTTCAACCTTTCACAGTTGGGTATAATGATGGATATAATTTATATATATATATATATATATTATTTAAAAAATTATTATACCTTTGGATTCATTATATCATTTTTTTACTTTCCATTCCGTAGGGTATAAGATAACGTCACTCGTATGAATGAAAAACTACTCCACCACGAAGCGTTGAGATTAATTTTTCACTAACTATTCATATGGATGACAATAATAAAAAATATATGTGATATAAATTAAATAAATACAATATCCATGAAATTTTTATAATTCTAAAAAGATAATATATAATTATTTCTTACCTTTTCACTCAATGAATGATGATGACATCGTTTCTGTATGTGTGGACTATCACTTTCACAAAGAGATGTGAACATCTTTTCCAAATCACAACACATCGATGATATTTATAATATTATTTAAATAATAATATTGTATTTATGTTATTTATATCCTTATGTAATGATAATATATCACTTACCTCATTTCGAAAATGATATTTGATAAATAAAAGTGTTACTAATGAGTATATACGACCTGCAGTCTCTATGATCGTAACATAATTCATTTCTCAAAAAAATATTTAATGATTGGTATTTAAAGTATAATTAATGTATTAATATGATAGTAATTTCATGGTTATTATTTTTTATGTTATTGAACCATGATCCAAATAAGAGGTCCAAAAATAAAAAATCACGACATATACAAAAAAAGAAATTATTAAACGAAATGTGACTTTAGCAAGGAATTATAAATAAAAGTGTAATAAAAGGAAGTAAATAAATCATATGTGGTATTATATGTCATTATGTTTATATAATAGATGTATAATAAACTTAAATTTATTTTGAAGGAGGTTCTAATAAGTGCGAATGATATCGAGACTTACGGTATGAGATTTCTATCTCACTTTTATTTTCAGATGAGAAAAGTTCTGCATTCACTAAATGATTATTTTATGTGGTTTATATGCATACCATGAATTTATTTTACGGTGATTATAAATAAAATTATTTTTATTTAAATTTCTATTTTAAGAACTCTCTCTCATGGGGTTTTTTGTTCAAATTTTACAAAACCAGGAAGGAATTTTTTTATAAAATATCATTCATTGAGACATATGATTATATTATTATAAGGCCCCGACCTTAAAAATTACTTAATCTTGAGATATTACAAGATTACACCTTGAGGATCTTTTCAGGTTTAGAGTTTTAGATAATTAGATCATAAAACACGCATTACATTCCACATTTAAACAAAGTGATTACATAAAAGATGGTATTCATTTTTCCCATCAATGGAAGCATATTTAAAATAAAACATGGATTATTTATTGACACTTCCTTGACACTATCATCATATCATGTACCTTTCCCTTGACCTTTGAAAAACATTTCAAAAACATGGGATGAGCATAAAAAGCTCAGTAAGGGATATAAAAATATGGAATGAAAACATGGGTACATATATACATAAGAATGAAAACATACTTTACCCATAAATCATAAGAACATTAACAAACCTCATCAAATCATGAATAAATCATAGAAATCATAAGACATAAAGGTAACTTGAGGCATTAATAACATTCTTACATAGGGAGTAACCCTCCTGGTTACGTTTGGAATACCCATCACTGTATATTCCCTAACTCTCTTTGGAGAAACCTTAACGTTTCACTCCTTCGCGTTACCCCATGAATTGGAGTGATATATCGGGCTCACCTTCCTTAGTTTATCACAGAACCACCCGACTTCATAATAATGCCCAAGAACCTCAACATAACCGTATCCTATAAAACATGCATAAAGGAAACATAAAATTTCCACCTTTCAATCACAAGATATCAATGCAAAACATTGATATAAAAACATTATGAAAACCATTTTAAATACCAAAATAAAATAAAAGTAAAACATGGTATTTATTTTTCTTTTAAAAAAAGGTAAGGCTTGTAGAGGAAGCCGAAACTCAAATAATGGTCACGGCGGCGTAGAAGTCGTTGTCGCCGCATATGTATGACAAAAACATTCCCTTTGGTCATTTAGTAAACTCTTCATATAAAAAATATTCCTTTTGAATAAACGTAAAAGTCAAAGGGGTTTATACACCGTATAAAAGAAGGTTCTGTATAAAACAAAATATGCCTCAATGAAAAGAGATTGAGACGAAGTCCCATACCTCGGGTTCGACTTGACTTGGTCGTTCTTTAATCCCATGAATAATAAAATTGAGTTAATTTATACTTGTTTAAGAACCTCTTCATGTTCATTATTCCTTTTATATCACTTATTGCCATGTCATGAACACTATGTAATTATTTAAGTCAATAACGGTCGTTTTAACGATCATTGGTACATGAGTAAAAAATAAACCCTTTATAATTAAAATTTGTTCATGTATCAATTATATCCAGAATGGTATTCATTATGTTGAAATCATATATATCATATATATCCAGTACATGCATGCATTTATAATTTTACATAACATTTAGAGGTAAGAAATGAAATGCACCGTTCAGGGAGACGGTAAGCCGTACGTACGCATGAAGGCTGCTTCCATTTCTATTTCGTATTTTATGAAATGGAATCATAATGATATAATGGTATATTATAATTCCAGTTTAATATCATATATAATATCATAACTCCATCCTTTATACATCCCACATATGGTATTAATGAATCAAATCACTTTGAGGGGCGGTTGTCCGCACTTCCTTAAATGATGATATCGCGTTTACCGATAATGGAAACCATAAAGGTATGCCCAAAATGAAAAATACATGAAGCTTAAGGAAAACAGAAACATATTATATATCATATATAAATATAGTTTCATCTTAATGTCCACCTTTGAAGGTGTTAAAATAATGTTGAACAATCATCGTTTCGGGAGGCAGAAATTCACCATCCACGGAAACAGTATGTTCTTTAACCATTAGATGTAGGTGTGTGTAAGTGTAGCTCTAATAATTCTTATAACAACATCCTAGTATATGTAAGATACTGTTATTGTTACAAAATAAATGAATAAAAATAGTTTAGTGGGTTCGAGAGGCAAAATAAAACAAAAGAACACAAGTGAAGACATTACCTTAAAATCGGGTAACTCCATTTGGTTTGAGCTCAATGGCTTCCTTGGGAAGACTTCTGCCCAAAGTGAGGCTTCAAGGAGTAAGAGAGGGAAGTGGAGAGACAAAATTGGAAGGTATTGGCCGAGCCAAAGGCTTTGGAAGTGTGGTTAAGGAGGTATAGGTGAGGGCCTTTTATACGAGGAGAGGAGGGGCACTCTTGGAATGTAAAGAAATGTTACTTTATTTTAAAATGAGTTTCGAATTAAAAAGGTCCCACATTGATATAATTCGAGGGTAAGGTGATAAGGATTCGAAATCCACCCATCCAATTGGTTTTGGACATGTGTAGGTCATAGATTTTACATTATCTTTTCATTTTATTTAAATCCTTTATTAATGAGGAAATTGCTGCATCATCATGATGTCATAAATAATTTAATTTATTTAATGTATAAAAATTATAAAAAAATATCATGATGTATGAAATATTTTTAGTTTTATAATGAATAGTTATAGTCAAAAATCGGACTTGTATAACCCCATTTAAAAATTGTTTTAGTAAAACAACTCATGTTTGTGTCATTTTAATTTTAACATTAAATAAAAAGATATTAATGTCATTTTCCTACCAAAATGGCTCCATGGGGTCCCCAAGTTGACCCATGTCTTGTCTTGGTCGACCATGACAGATCCAATAAGTTTATGACATGTGTGTAGGTATTTTCATTTTATTATAATATCATTTTTGACTTAAATTGCATTAATTACCTCTAATAGTGATTAAGAACTTAAAAGTTACTATTCACCAAAAAAATTATTTTAATCTCATTGAACCACAATTTACTTATTAATGGAAACTATGTATGACGGATTTTTGAAAATCTTATCATAGTAGTGGAAAAGTTTCATTTAAACGAAAAATCAGTTTCTTTAACTACCACTTAGTGGTTTCACTATTCATAAAAAATTGAAGTTTTTCAGAAAAATACCAAAACGTCACCCTAAGCTATATTTGATATTCTGAATTAAAAAATTATTTCTATTTTACAAAATTAAAATCATATAAGTTACAATAATTAATTTATTAATTAATTCCTGCTGTCATGACAAATAGCGTGTTTTTATGAAACAATAAGTATCAAAAGATTGACACCAGTTTAAGTCCAATTTCAATGTGAAATTGACTCCAATGACCACCATTGGATTAAATGGTAAAAATATATTCTAATTTCCCTTCAAAACCAATTCAAAATATAATCTAATCATATAAATAAATTAGATCAAAAATACGTTTTGAATTAAAATACAACATTTTTCACTATTCATTAAAAAAATGAACTTTATCGGAAAAATACCAAAACCTCACACAAAGTAAATTTTGATGTCCCAATCATAAAGAATAAGTTAATTTTGACAAAAATAGCTTATAAAATTGTCAAAATATAGATTTAAAAATGGTTTTCCTTTAAAAGGCAGTAAAATAATCTTTTAAAAATATTAGTGTATTCCATGCTTAAGATTGGATTTATTTTCATTTTAATCCTCTAAAACACTATCTAATTAACTAATAGACATAGATAAAAATATATATTATTCATTACTTACATGGGATGTTACATCCTTCCCCCTTTAGAAAACTGTTTCCCCGCAATTTATTTACTTATCGAATAAATGGGGGTACTTATCCCTCATTGCATTTTAAGATTCCCATGTTGCCTCTTCCATCATGTGGTTTTTCCACAAAACCTTTACATGATTAATCACCTTATTCCACAACACATGCTCCCTGTGGTCAAGAATCTGGAATGGTTGTTCCTTATAAGATAGGTTCTCTTCCAGCTGAACTACCTCTGGACTCAAAACTTGAGATGGATCTGGAATGTACTTTCTCAGCATAGAAACATTAAAAACATTGTGTACCTGAGATAAACTCGGAGGTAAAGCCACCTGGTATGCAACTGATCCAACTCTCTCCAGAATTTCATATGGTCCAATGAACCTTGGACTCAGCTTTCCTTTCATACCAAATCGCATCACACTTTTCCATGGTGAGAATTTGAGAAAAACATGATCACCTACCTCAAAAGATAGATCCTTCCTCCTGTTGTCTGCATAACTCTTATGCCTGCTCTGAGCTATTCTCATGTGTTTCTGTATCAGCTGAAATTTTTCTACCAACTCTTCTACCAATTCTAGTCCCATCAGCTTTCTTTCACCCACTTCATCCCAAAAAGCTGGAGTTCGACACTGCTTCCCATATAACGCCTCAAATGGTTCCATCTGTATACTGGAATGAAATTTGTTATTATATGAAAATTCAACCAAAGAAAGATTTTGGTCCCAACTTCCCTGATAATCCATAGAGGAAGAATGTAGCACATCCTCCAATGTCTGAATTGTTTGTTCTGACTGCCCATCTGATTGAGGATGAAATGATGTACTAAAATTTAATTCAGTACCCAAGGACTTTTGAAGGCCTTTCCAAAAGTTAGAAGTGAACCTGGGATCACAGTCAGATACAATGGAGAGGGGAACTCCATGTAACCTAACTATCTCTTTAAGATACAAACGGGAAAGTTTATCTAGGGAAAAAGTATCTCGTATAGCAAGGAAATGAGCAGATTTATTGAAGTGATCAACAATAACCCAGATTGCATTATTACCTCGAGGGGTCCTCAGCAATACCACAACGAAGTCCATGGATATACACTCCAATTTTCACTCTGGAACTGTTAAAGGCTGAATCATCCCTTTCGGTAACTGCCGCTCTGCATTAACCTGTTGACATGTCAAACACTTCACAGTAAAATCAGCAATATCTCTTTTCATTCCATCCCACCAGTAATACTCCCGCAGATCTCTTTAAATCTTTTTACTGCCAGGATAAATTGAAAATGGAGAACTATGGTCTTCACATAACAACTCTCCCTTCAACTGTGAATCACAAGGAAGACACAATCTCTTCCCAAATTTTAAAATGCAATCATTATCAATGTAGAATTTAGGAAACGTACCTTTCTGAACCAGCTCTACCTTTTCATGTAACTCACTGTCTTGCTTCTATGCTTTCTTGATTCTGTCTGATAGAGAATATTTCACTGATACCTAAAACAAAATAGATGAAAATCCTGCACCAACAACTTCTATGCCAAATTTCATCAAATCCTTAACCAAAGGATCACGTTCCAGATACAACATTTCTAATGAAGCATTACTTTTTTCGACTCAAATCATCAGCCACTTTATTTTCTTTTCCTGAATGGTAATGAATTGTACAATCATAATCCTTGATTAATTATAGCCATCTCCTCTGTCTCATGTTCTATTCTTTCTGATTGAATATATACTTTAATCTTTTGTGATCAGTATATATTTCACACTTTACTCCATACAAATGGTGCCTCCGTATTTTTAAAGCGAAAACAACATCAGCTAATTAAAAATCATGTCTAGGGTAATTTACCTCATGAGTTCTCGACTGTCGGGAAGCATAAGCAATTACCTGATCATTCTGCATTAGGACACAACCAAGTCCTTTCATTGAATCATCACTGTAGATAACAAACTCCCCATTCATAGAGGTAGTGCCAAAACTGGAGCATTCACCAATCTTCTTTTCAATTCATGAAAGCAATCATCACATTATTTTGTCTAGATAAACTTAACACCCTTCCGAGTTAGCTTAGTCATTGGACTAGATAACCATGAAAAATTTCTAACAATACTTCGGTAATAGCCTACCAAACAAGGAAACTACGAATCTCGGTTACATTTGTGGGTCTTGGACATTCTTCAAAAACCTTTGTTTTTGTAGGATCAACAGTTATCCCATCATTAGAAACAATGTGACCAAGGAAAGAAATTTGTTGCAACCAAAACTCACACTTGCTAAATTTTCCATAAAATTTCTTTTCTTTTAAGGTTTTCAAAATAACCCTTAAATGTCTTTCATGCTCCTCTTTACATTTAGAAAACACCAAAATATCATCAATGAAAACCACCACAAACTTATCCAAGAACTCATGGAAAACTCTATTCATTATGTCCATGTATACAACAGGTGAATTGATAGCCCAAAAGGCATTACTAAAAATTCATAATGGCCATATCTTGTACAAAACGCAGTCTTCGGAACATCTTCTTGCTTTACCTTCAGCCGATGGTACCCCGATCTCAGGTCAATCTTTGAAAAAAACTGAGCACCCTAGAGCTGGTCAAACAAATCATCGATATGCGGTAAAGGATATTTGTTGTTGACTATGATGTTATTCAAGGCTCTATAATCAATTCAAATTCTCATAGAACCATATTTCTTTTTAAAAAATAAAACAGGAGCACCCCATGGTGATGTGCTACGTCGAATAAAACCTTTCTCTAATAAATCTTGCAATTTCTCCTTCAACTATAAAAGTTCAATTTGAGCCATTCGATTAGGGGGTTTTGAAATTGGCTTAGCATCAGGAACTAAGTCAATAGTAAATTCAACTTCCTGATCTGGTATTATTCCAGGAAACTCATCAGGAAAAACATCAGGATACTAATTTACCACTCACACATTATTAATCTGAACAGTTCCCTTGTTTTCATCAATATGTGCAAGGTAACATTCATTTCCATCTTTTACAAGTTTCTCGGCCTCTTGATAAGTTATCAACAGTAAGGGATCATTCTTGTACACAAACTGAAAGCCTTTCTGAAAAGAAACTTCTTTAGATCTACAGTCAATATTAGAAAGGTAAATAGAGAGCCAATCCATACCCAGGATAACATCAAACTCTATTAGAGGTATAACAATAAGGTTTGCAAGTAGGTTCTTTCCACAGATAAGGATGGGAAGATTCTTATAAATTCTTTTTGCCTCAACATTTCCCCTAGGTGTTTTTACCACAAGTTCAGGAGTCATTTCCTGAGATGGTATTCCCATTTTACTAGAAAAGTTTTCAGAGATGAATGAATGTGTAGACCCAGAATCAAACAACACACTAGCATAATCTGAAAAAACAAACAAATTACCTGATACAACTTCATTTGATGGCCCTAAATCTGCTGAATTAGTTGCAAAATATTTCACCACCCCTTTCCGCTTGTAGTCAAATTGCTTCCAATCACTCAAGCTCTTTTTCGGATACTCATTTGCATAGTGACCCATCTCATTACACTTAAAACATTTCACTAACTGTAAATAAAATTTTGTCTTACCATCACCTTGATCTTTTTCAGTGCAATCACGAGCCTTATGTCCCATCTTACCACATCGGTAGCACTTTCCAGAATTCAGAAGACATTCCCCAGCATGCCTTTTACCAAATTTATCACAAAATGGAAACATAGTTTTCTTACCATCAGACTTTTTTGAAGAATTCTTCCCTTTCTCCTGTCACCTCGGTCTCTTCTTCTGCTTGTTGTTATAGAACACTTGATCATCGACAAACTCCATTTCCACCTTTTCAGCACATAAAGAAAGCTTTTCATAACTATTAAACACACAAGAAGATAATTCCCTTCGATATTTTGGTTTTAATCCTGAGTAAAAATGATTGATATTACTATCAAGGTCTTAGATAAAATTTGGAGCATACCTTGCCAATCGAGTGAACCTCTCTTCATAGGCTGCACTGAGTCTTCCTCTTGCCTCAATTCCATGAATTTTTTCCATCCTAAGTCGAACATCCTTAGGTTAATACTTCTCAAGAAAAATACCTTTGAATTCATCCCATTCAAGAGCATCAATCTCATTAGTGTCCCTGATATTTTTAACCATCGACCAACACTGATCTGCCACACCCTCCAAACGGTAAATAGTAAGACTAACCTTTTGATTGTCTGAACACCCCATGACATCGAAAATCTTATCCAGTGCTTTAATCCACCCTTCATCTAACACAGGGTCAGATGATTCTCTGAATGATGGGGGATGTTGCCTCATGAAATGTTCCACCACTAACATGTTCTTCTGTGGTTGATCTAGCAGATCTCGTGCATGGATACCACCACCATTTATCGCTTGAGTCAACTGCTCCATTACTGCAAAAAACTATTCAGTTTCAATTCCGACCATCTCAGGATGCTGATTCGGAAGGTTATTTCCTTCTGTATACCTTCTTAGCACTGCTTCTCTGTTTCCTCTATAGAAACCCATTCTGAAAAAACTTGTCTTAGATGAAGCAACATGGTAATCTTCAAAAGTTTTATCATGTAAAAAAAATATTTTTGGATAATCATTTAATTGAATTATAACTCCTAAAGTTGTCTAAACCAACCTCTGATACCAACTATAAGGCCCCGACCTTAAACATTACTTAATCTTGAGATATTACAAGATTAGACCTTGAGGATCTTTTCAGGTTTAGAGTTTTAGAGAATTAGATCATAAAACATGCATTACATTCCACATTTAAAAAAAGTGGTTACATAAAAGATAGTATTCATTTTTCCCATCAATGGAAACATATTTAACAAAAAACATGGATTCTTTCTTGACACTTCCTTGAAACTATCATCATATCATGTAACTTTCCCTTGACCTGTGAAAAACATTTCAAAAACATGGGATGAGCATAAAAAGCTCAGTAAGTGATATAAAAATATGTAAAGGAAAAATGGGTACATATATACATAAGAATGAAATCATACTTTACCCATAAAACATAGGCACATTAACATACCTCATCAAATCATGAATAAATCATTGAAATCATAGGACATAAAGGTAACTTGAGGCATTCAAAACATTATTACGTAGGGAGTAACCCTCTTGGTTATGTTTGGAATACCCATCACAGTATATTCCCTAAATCTCTTCAGAGAAACCTTAATATTTTTCTCCTTCGCGTTACCCAATGCATTGGAGAGCTATATCGGGCTCACCCGCCCTTAGTCTATGACGAAACCACCCATCTTCATAATAATGCCCAAGAACCTCAACATAACCGTATCACATAAAACATGAATAAAGGAAACATAAAATTTACACCTTTCAATCACAAGATATCAATACAACACATTGATATAAAAATATTATGAAAACCATTTTCAATACCAAAATAAAAGAAAAGTAAAACATGGTATTTATTTTTCTTAAAAAAAGGTATAGCTTATAGAGGAATGTGAAACTCAAATAATGGTCACGGCGGCGGAGAAGTCATTGTCGCCACATACGTACGACAAAAACATTCCCTTTTGTCGTTTAGTAAACGCTTCATATAAAAATGGTTCCTTTTGAATAATCATAAAAGTAAAAGGGGTTTATACACCGTATAAAATAAGGTTGTGTATAAAACAAAATATGCCTAAATGAAAGGAGATTGAGACGAAGTCCCATACCTCGGGTCCGACTTGACTCGGTTTTTCTTTAATCTCATAAATAATAAACATGAGATAATTTATACTTGTTTAAGAACCTTTTCATGTTAATTCTTCCTTTTATATCACTTATTTTCATGTCATGAACACTATGTAATTATTTAAGTTAATAACGGTCCTTTTAACGATCATTGGTACTTGAGTCAAAAATAAACCCTTTGTAATTACAAGTTGTTCATGTATCCATTATATCCAGAATGGTATTCATGATGTAGATATCATATATATCATATATATCCAATACATGCATTCATTTATAATATTACATAACATTTATAGGTATGAAATGAAATGCACCGTTCATGGAGACGGTAAGCCGTACGTACGCATGAATGCTGCTTCCATTTCTACTTCGTATTTTATGAAATGGAATAATAATGATATAAAGGTATAATATAATTCCTGTTTAATATCATATATAATATCATAATTCCATCTTTTATACGTCCCACATATGGTATTAACGAATCAAATCACTTTGAGGGGGCGGTAGTCCGCACTTCCTTAAATGAAGATATCACGTTTACCCATAATGGAAACCATAAAGGTATGACCAAAATAAAAAATACATAAGCATAAAGAAAACATAAACATATTATATATCATATATAAATATAGTGTCATCTTAATGGCCACCTTTTAAGGTTTTAAATGAATCTTGAACAATCATCGTTTCGGGAGGCAGAAATTCACCATCCACGGAAACAATATGTTCTTTAACCATTATATGTAGGTGTGTGTAAGTGTATCTATAATCCTTCTTATAAAAACATCCTAGTATATGTAAGATACTAGTTTTGTTACAAAATAAATTAATAAAAAGAGTTTAGGGGGTTGGAGAAGCAAAATAAAACAAAAGAACACAAGTGAATACATTACCTTAAAATCGGGTAACTCCCCTTGGTTTGAGCTCAAAGGCTTCATTGGGAAGACTTATGCCCAATGCGAGGCTTCAAGGAGTAATAGAGGGAAGTGTAGAGACAAATTGGTCAGGGGTTGGCCGAGCCAAAGTCTTTGGAAGTGTGGGTAAGGAGGTAGAGGTGGGGGCCTTTTATAAGAGGAGAGGAGGGGCACTCTTGGAAAGTAAAGAAATGTTACATTATTTTAAAATGAGTTTCGGATTCAAAATGTCCCAATTTGATATAATTATAGGGTAAGGTGACAAGGGTTCTAAATCAACCCATACAATAGGTTTTGTACATGTTTAGGTCATAGATTTTACATTATCTTTTCATTTGATTTAAATACTTTATTAATGAGGTAATCGCTGCATCATCATGATGTCATAAATAATTTAATTTATTTAATGTCTAAAAATTATAAAAAAATATCATGATGTTGTAAATATTTTTAGTTTTCTAATGAATATTTATAGTCAAATATATGACTTTTATATCCCCATTTAAAAATTGTTTTAGTAAAACAACTCATGTTTGTGTCATTTTAATTTTAACATTAAATAAAAAGATATTAATGTCATTTTCCTACCAATGTGGCTCCATGGGGTCCCCAAGTTGACCCATGTCTTCTCTTGGTCGGCCATGAAAAATCCAATAATGTTTGGACATGTTTCTAGGTATTTTCATTTTATTATAATATCATTTTTGCCTTAAATTGCACTAATTATCTCTCATCGCGATTAAGAACATAAAAGTTACTATTCACCAAAAAATTATTTTAATTTCATTGAACCAAATTTTAATTATTAATGACAACCATGTATGTCGGTTTTTGAAAATAAAATCACAGAAGTGGCAAAGTTTCATTTAAACCAAAAATCAATTTCCTTAACTACCACTTAGTGGTTTCACTATTCATAAAAAATTGACCTTTTTCAGAAAAATACCAAAACATCACCCTAAGATATATTTTATATTCTGAATTCAAAAATTATGTCTATTTTACAAAATTAAAATCATATAAGTTAAATTAATTAATTTAATAATTAATTCCCGTTGTCATGACAAATAGCGTGTTTTTATGAAACAATAAGTATCAAAAGATTGACACCCGTTTAAGTCTAATTTCAAAGTGAAATTGATTCCAATGACCACCATTGGATTAAATGGTAAAAATATATTATAATTTCCCTTCAAAACCAATTAAAAAGACAATCTAATCATATAAATAAATTAGATTAAAAAGAGGTTTTGAAATAAAATACAATATTTTTCACTATTCATTAAAAATGAACTTTATTGGAAAAATACCAAAAATTCACACGAAGTAAATTTTGATGGCCCAATCAAAAAGAATAAGATTATTTTGACAAAAATATCTTATAAAATTGTAAAAATATAGATTTAAAAATGGTTTTCCATTAAAAGGCAGTAAAACAATATTTTAAAAATATTACTGTATTCCATGCTTACGATTGGATTTATTTTCATTTTAAGCCTCTAAAACACTATCTAATTCACTAATAGACATAGATAAAAATATCTATTATTAATTACTTACATGGGATGTTACAATTATACACCTAGATTCTTGTATGAGGTTTATATAAATCCTATTTTACATGTAATTTCATTAATTAATTTATCCTCATGATATTACTAGATTCATTTAATGATATTCCATCATGGGTTTTACTTTTCAAAGATACGAAAGTGGTAGATATTTTATGTAACAATCTCATCATTTATCAGAATTAATATGATCATGTTTCTGATGATAGAATGTTATGATCAATCCCTCAATAAACTCTTGAATTTTATTATACTGTGGTTATTTAAAGATTATACATTTTTCCCTTCATTTTCATATATTTCTGTACTCAAGAGTTAAAAAATAGTTTTTATGAAAAAAATCCCATCATGTTGAAAACCCTTTCCTCTCCAAAACAATGTTTTCTAAAATTGTTTTAAATTTTTTTATTAAAATGATTAATATTATTTATTAAAGAAACTTTTACCCTTTTTTATATAATTTTTTAAATGGAATCTGCATGTCATTTCCAAAAATAATTCCCATTTAAAATTTACAGAAATTTTGAAAGGAATGTTTTTTTAAAACCTATGGAGTGAAAAGTATTTTACAACATCTTGAACATTATTTTATTTGAATATTCCATCATAAATTATGAGGTTATTTTTAATGAAAATAATATTGAAAACATTTTTTTCATATAAAAGTATTTTCAATGTGAAATAGACATTTTTATCAACAAATGTTTTAAATGTTTTTTAAAAGATTCCCTTAAAGGTTTTCTAGTTTATTTACAATGAAAATGATGTATAAAATATTTCATAAGGGATAGACTAAAATAGATATTTTCAAAGAAATTTTATTTTCAATAAGAAATGTTCAAGTGAAATATCGTTCAAAATCATTTTCCATCTAAGATGAAACCCTTTGATGTAACATTTGTTTTACTAGGGATATGATCCAATGATAAATTTTTTCTTATTTCTATAAATGGTTTATGTTTATGATGCCAATAAGTTTATAAAATATTTTTCCCTCCTATAGTTCAAACCATGATAAATATTTTAGGCATACTTCTTCTTTTTCCATAGGTTATATTGAATGTATTGATGAAATTATTATTAAATATTTTTATTTTCTACAAGTTATGTTATTTTGAATATATTAGCCATTTCGAGTTCTAGAATATGATATGATGAATATTTTTTGATCATATGTTATACAAACATATTATTATTTTTATATGATGGTATTTATATTAAAGCTGAAGACATTTACTAAGTTATAACCATGGAAAATAATTATATTATAACCAAGTATGTTGGTTGTGTTATAATAAATTATGGATGGGACATATATATACCTTCAATTAATTTATTATATATTTATATCTAATGATATATATATTATTAGATTTCGGGGTGAACTTAGTTTAGTATGGGTCTTTTTCCACTATGATGGTCTTGGGAGTAATCCTTCATATATCGTGATAGTTTTTGGACTGAGCCCATTCCACTATGAGAAAAGGGTTTCCATTATTCCCAAGGGTGAATCCCTCTAAGTAGGTATATCCACCAATAGAGTTCCCAGATATGTTTTAGAAATAACCCTTGACTATAATGGGAATGATTTTCTGTGATTATGTTTATGCCACAATTCTATGAATTATGTTAATGTTATGTTCTAATGACTCATGTTCTTTGATGTCATTAGGATTCATATTTTATAAACTTGTAATATTTCCTTCATGAATAAATATTTTTATCTTTCATAAGAAGGGTTTGGTTTTAAGATGTTAGTCTCTTGTCCTCATGCACTTAAGCTCATGTTATGTTTACATATTGCAGTTTTTTACTCTTACTGGTCATCTAAGATCACCCTTAATTATGTTTCACTTACACTGGCTATGAAGAAAGGTTTTATTTTGGGTATCTCTATGAATAGTACAAAATTTTAAGATCATTATTGTAAAAATTAAATAACATTCTCTAGATAAGATGAACATGTACCTAGTCTCCTAAGACACTAATCTATTAAAGTCCTCTGGAATGTGTTTGTGTAATGTATTGAATATTAATCTAAAAATTTGTAATATTAATGTATGTAAATAATAGGTTCTCAAAGACCCATCAAATGGATACATAATTAAAATCCCCACCTATAACATCATGTCCATATCTTTACTCATATATTAATAATAAATTTTATTTATGAATAATATACCTTATCAATGAATAACCACATTAGGTAATGGATAAAAAATGGTTAATATTCCCCCCATTAATAAAATAACATTCCATGTATGCACCTAAGTTAAAATTTATATAAATTTTAGGAAATAAATATTTCGATAATACAATAATATTTATATTTAATATAAATATATTTTTCAATGAAAAAATATAAATTTAGAGTGATTGGTTCAAGAGAATGTTAACAATAAAAAAACTAGATTGAACAACAAATTTTTTCCACTCGGTAAATGTCATTTCAAAAAACCTTGAATGAAATGATTAAGATAGAGACATAAAATAAAATGACATTTTAATTAATCCCGACATTCCATATTAAATGGGAATTACAAACACTACATAAAATAAATTATTTTCATAACATTACAATATGCCTCAATTAAGGAAAATCGAGACGAAGTCCCTCACCTTGAGTCTGAGTCATCATACACATGCTTTATATTCCAGAAAAATATACTTATTTTAATTTTTTAATTTCTTATAATACTTTTTCATGTTAATCACTAATTTTTATTTTACCCATTTCCATGTTATATATGTTTACACAATCAATTCAGTTTAAGTAGGAGGTTTTGATGATATTTTGCTTATGTGTCAAAAATGACTTTGGAAGGATGACTATTGTCAAAGACATAATTATTTTAACATATAAAGAATAAAAATAGTGAAATATTTATATTATTTATACATAAATAATAATCTTAAAACAAGTCATGAATAAATGAGATGAGAAATGAAGTACGTTACGATTAGGGAGATTGTAGGCCGTACGTACACAAGAGTAGCATTTCCATTTTTCAAAAGCCATTATGGAAAATAAGAAAGTAGTACTTTTTACATAAATAATGGTACTAATATATTAAATAGTATAATATTTATATAAATATAATTATATATATCATCCATGGGTTTTTTTGATGGAAAGGGAGTCACATTTCTTTTTGAAGGTGGTAGACCACACATACACGAGCGATGTAATCATCTTTATATGACTGAAATGTTAATAAATTATATTGCATATTATATTTTCAGAATCAAAAATATTTCATAAAAATAATAACTATTTCGTTTATATCGCATATATTTATTAAATTTATCCTTATCACATTTCATGTAAAGTGTTAGTGAAAGATTAATCACCCTGCTTTGCAAAGAGGTAGTCCACCGTACACACGAGAAACATTATCATATCCTTATGAATTGAATAGTTATTAAAGGTATATGTATATGATATATTGAATCTGTGGGTATAATTTTTTTTAAATATTTTATATAGCCTTTATATCCATCATGATACCCAACTATGAGTGGTAGATATAGAAAAACGAATGACATCAGTTCACAGGGGAGTAGTCTTCTTTACACATGAATTATGATTTTTTAAACCCGTTGAAGGACATGGGGATGATTATACATATTTACTTGAACATAAAGAATTTTCATTATAATTATTATAATTAAGTTATTATGTCAATATGGTTTAATAATTATTGAATGTGGTGGAGGAATAAATAAAATAAAATTGCTTGTTGAAGAATCTTACAACTTCTTCGGGTAACATACTTATGTTAGTGCCAAAATTCATCTATGGATGGATTTATAAATAAAAAATAATTTTAGTATTATATGGGTAACGTTTGGATGTAATTTAGACAAATATTTCCTATTCCAAAATGTATTTATGGTGTGAATAGTAAAGGAGTGGGGTTTCATTTAGAAGTGAGGTGAGTGGAACACTTGTAAATATTGTAAAGAAAAAGGCAAGACCACATTTTTCACATGTAAATGGGGTTAAAATTTTATTATTATTGAGTCCTATATATGATTATTTTTTGATATTTAAAATAAATAATTTTTATACAAATTTTATGTCATTTTATATATTGACATTTTTGTTTAACCCCATGGTAAACCCATTTTTTCTTGAACCGTAGAAACTAGGTTTTACTATTTGTTACTATTATATAAGAGAAAATATTAAGTGGAAATTATAAGATAATATAAATTTGAATTATTCAAAATATAGAATTAATTTGTACATATTAAATTTATATATGTACAAATTTTTTAATTTTAAATGAATCCTACATACGCGATGAAAAAGAAGGTTTTTAAAGAGAAAATTTTCATGTGTATAAAAAGATTCTATATAGAAATTCAGTATAAAAATGATTAAAATGACATAAATTGGTTTAATAGATATATAATATAACTAATTATTATTCAAAACAAATTAAAATATTAATTTATCTTTATATATAATTTAAATGAAAAGTCTGTTTTCAATTAAAGTTTAGTGTTTTTCACTATTCATAAGAAAAAGAAACATTTTAGAAAAACCCAAAAATTAAACCTAAGGTAAATTTGATATGTTTATTTAAAAATAAAATATCTTTTAATGAAATATTTTTTCAAAAATTGGTAAAAATTAATTTCAAAGTATCTCTGCGAAGTGTGAATAAACCATATTTTAGAAAAAAAATAAATTTTATTGAAAAAGCATTTAT
This sequence comes from Viscum album, assembly GCA_963277665.1. Lineage (NCBI taxonomy): Eukaryota > Viridiplantae > Streptophyta > Magnoliopsida > Santalales > Viscaceae > Viscum > Viscum album. Next base: position 506,485,698 of record OY728142.1, on the reverse strand, counting down.
TTTTCATTTAAAAGATTTTTTAAATATTCCGATAAAAAATCAAAATTTTTAAACAACACATTTTTTATAATTTATTTAGTTCTATTCATACTCACTAATTAAATGGCTATGTTCTAATGGCCATGTTTAAATGATATTTTAATGGAGTACCATGTATTGTTTAATCCTGGTGTTGCACACATCATAAGATATTGATTAAATTAAATTTTTTCTAAAATAAATATATTTTAATGACTTGGTTGGTTACAAATAAGTCAATATTTATGTTTAATGAATGTATTTTTTCAGAAAAAGAAAATTTTTCACGCTCTACGCACTTAATTATTTTTCAACATTCAAAAAATTTATTTGAAAAAATAAATTCATTTTTGAAATCATCATGTCAAAATTAACATAGAGATAAATTTTTATAATTTTTGAAAATTAATTTTTGTTGGTGAATAGTAAAAAATACGTTTTTTATTAAAAACTACATTTTCATTTAATGAATTTATAACGTTAATTTATATTGTGAGAATATTTAAAAGTAAAAATACTTAAATTATTTTATAATTAATCAAATTATGTTTATTAGAATATATTTAATATATATTTCTTATATTAATAATTTTTTATGAAAATATTCCCTTCGCAAAATTATTTTTCCATCACATCTATATGATTTATTTTAAACTAATTTCTGGAACTTCTATGAATTTTATTTAATAAAATGAAATCTATATTTAGAATCATCATAATTTATATTATATAGTATGTTCAAATTAATTTTAATCGTGAAGATTAATAAAAATAATAAAAATAAATTATTTCAGTTAAGGTAAAAACAAGTTTTTTTGAGTTACATATTCATGTGTTAAAATTAATTTTCATCACATGAATTATAACACACCACACCTTCTCATTTTTTTATGATGTGGTGGAGGTGATTATATGCCTTATTTAGCATCCCTATGTCACCAATGGCTAGAAATGAATGCCAAGGGCCTGTAAAACATTTAAGAGATGATTTTACCTTCAAAATATAGAATGTATAAGTTATATAAATAATAACTAACCAAACCACTATATGACTCATGAGGAAAAAATATAACTCAAAACATAACCTAAAAAATAAATCACATAATATTTAAAGAGAAAATCAAAATAAATAATCTAATATTACCAAAAGCCATAAAATTAAAAACACCAAATTGAAATCATCTCGAAACACACAACACACTCCAAGATCCTATTCCACATGCCATGCCCAGAGTATCAAGAAGAAACACTAAGAAACTGGGATAACTTGACTTTAACCATGTCTCAATAGATGTGTTGGTCGGAGTGGACACTCAAGAGGGGGGTGAATTGAGTTCCAATTAAAAATTTCTGTTGAAAACTTTAAGATTAAATCCCCCAAATTGAAAAATAGCCCAGTCAATTAAGGCAGTAGAGATATAGGTGACTTATTGTTCAACAGGTTTCTCTAAGGTTGATAAATCCTCAGTAAGGTTAATTTGATGACTAACCTTACTTTTGAAACAAGTTTACTAAACAAATATCTTATACACACTAACCAATATTGACTATCAGAGTATATGCAAAAACAGATTTCTTGTTTTTAAAAAAAAGAGCACAGCGGAAAAAAAAACAAAGTAAAGAAAAGAATAACAAGCTATTTCAAACAAGAGGTTCAGTCTTAAGCTAAGACTTAGTCCTCTTCCACCTGGTGATCACCTGCCACCAAGCAATTTTATAAAAAAAGGATTGATACACAGCCTGTATCGGGCTTTACAACAGTTTTCACAAACTGTCAAGGTTTGACAACCTCTGCCACAGTTATACGTGGGAAAACAAATGACCAAGCCACACCAGGCTTCTTCCACAGTTATACGTGGGTAACAAATGTAAAAAGGTTTGGGATAGGGATTTTCAGTATCCCTCAGTTTAAGCACAGGAGACAGTGTGTGTAATACTAACACACTGCTCACAAATGTAAAACACTTAAACAAAGTAGAGCAAGAGATAGAAAGAAGAAGGTTTAGAGTGCTCTATAGTGTTGGCAGATCAGTTCTGGACTCTTAGGAATGAGTGACTTGAAGCTTTGGTCCTTTTTCTGTAAGTTGACACTAAAACAGAGTGTCGTGATTTCCAGACTTCCAGATGTTCAAGTTATCAGCTTCTTTGAGTTTGAGTGCTTCACAGCATGGCTTTTACGAGACAGTTCTTTCAGTCGGTTCACTTGAGACTCTTTTGTTCTTCAAAATGAATGCTCGAGAGTTCTTCTTTTTTTGTATATGCGTATCTCCTTCTCAGTTGTAGATGTTAGACTCTGTGTTTCCTTCCTCTATTCTTGTTCGTGTATGTCACTGTTCTTTTCGTTCCATTCATGTTTTTTCTTGAATGCTTCTCTCTTCTTTTTATACTCCTCCATATATGTCCTTTTTGTTCACCCGAGGCCGACAAGATAAATAGTCTTGAGTTACACGTGCAATCTTCCTCGTACATTGTATTATTTCTTGATATGTCTGCAAATATCAATAAATAATGTTAGGTGTATTAATTTGTTTAGACATGACCGTTAGATTAGTATTAATCAAATTGGTAAAGAAAAAAGTAGAAATATAATAATAATAGACTGGTCGAGAATTTATGTCACTGTGGACTTCAACTGTTGTCTTCCAACTGTGGACTTCCTTCTGACTGCTGACTTCAACAAAAGGCTTGCTGTCTGTAGGCTTGCAATGGTAGCTTTTACTCCATGTAACTGTAGCCTCTCTAACTGTAGACTTGTAATATCAAATTTGTAGAACTGTAACCTTTGTCAACTGTAGACCTCGATCATCAGTAGACTTAGTCGACAGAAGTTGTCTAACTGTAACCTTGACTGTAGACTTATGACTGTAGGCTTGTTCGACTGCGAACTTGTTCCAACTGTAGACTTGTTCGACTGTGAACTTGAGCAGAGAAAACTTTGAACAGAAGTCTTGTAACTGTGACCTTCGTCTGTGAGCTTTGACAATAGATAGCGGTAGACTCGTGACTGTAAGCTTGTATTAGTCTTCGACTGTAACCTTGTAACTGTGAACTTATTGCAACAGTAACATAAGGTGACAGTTAGCTGTAACTTTGACTTTGAAAAGAAAACTCTGACTGGTAGCTAACAATACTAAACTTATGTAAATACTACTGTAAGCTGTTACAGTAAAGTTATGAGAGTAAGAATATGAACTGTTTAGAATAAAATACGTTTAAGCATAGAATAATAAGATTAATGCAAGGTTTTAATACATCATAATCAATGTTTAAGCATTATTTGGGATTATCAAAACAGGTGATTCCAACAAGATGCAATATACAAATTCACAACAATTCCCATATAGATAGTCATTCTAAACATAGTAGCATTTCTCCAATTACTTCCCAACACATGTGACTTGGACAAAACTCGTAAGCATAATTAATATAAAATAGTTAAAAAGATGTTGCAAAAATTTATTTCAAAATAATAAAATCATGGAAATTATTTTGAGTCATAAACATTTTACAATCATTTGGAATACCCATAACCCTATATCAACACACACCATTCATGACCTGTTGATAGTTCCATACCCATGATTGGTCTCTCATCTATCTTGTAACGACCCAAAGATTCATTAATGGAAAATCCCTCTTGATCCAGTTAAATGTTTCATTATGAAAAATGTTTTTTTATAAGATGTCAACTTCTTTAGTTTTACGTTAAGATTTGTGACCGTTACTTTTATAGCCGTTGAACAGTGATCATCTGGGTAGTTTAAATGTAAGTCTTTAACGAACCAATTTTCTACTCAGACAAAGGAAGTGATGGCCTCATCTAGTAGAATTGCCCCTTACGAAGCCCATTTGTCATAGCTCGGAAAAGAGGTGGCATCTTTGGGCTTTGCCCTTGACCAAGCCCAAGCTGAGCTTCATCAAGTCAAGCTTGAACGTGATCGTCTACGGGAAAAATGGAAGTTGATAGAGATTACCACTCGAACGATGTTATCCGAGCAACCCCAAGAGTCTGTCACCATCGCACACCTTACCCTTAGGTCTTATGCGGCTATATTAAGGGGTTATGTAACAAATAAGTAGTACCATGTTCATGTACATTATTTTTTTATTTTTGTATATAATAATGAATATAATTTCTAGTCTTTTTTTTGATACATTGTAATTAGTTTTTAAAGTACAAATAGTGTTTTTAGTTATTATTTAATTAAGAATTATATTTTTAAATTAAAGAATTTTTGAATTAAATACTATTTTAATAAAATATTATTATTAATATTAAATTAATTTTTATTAAATATAAATGATCTTATAATTTTATGAATGCAATTAAAATTTTTATTAAGGTTTGAAAGCCATTTCTGTCAAAACCCGTGAATTTTTTATAAATGTCGGTTTTTATTTTAAAAGTGAAAATTCACATATTTAGAAAATTATTTAGATAAAATAAATATTATTTTTGGAATCAGGACGTCGAAATTATCCAACGGTGAATTTTTCATAATTTTCTGAGACAGTCAAATTTTTGGTTAAAAATTAAATACCATTTAAATATATAATGTGTTTTATGACATCATAATGACCCAATGGTGATGTAATAAAATACCATAATCCTTATGTTCGGCCAATATGTGTTTTATCATTAAAATAATGAGGTTTTGGGTTTGTTTGACTCACTTTTCAAAACATTAATGGAGCCCTCAAGACTTATTCAACACTTTGGCTTTTTAAATTAATTTCCATGGGAGTGTGACTCACCTCCACATAAGCAACCCTAATTTTTTAATAAGTTCGGACCTTGGCCTTGTAAAATATTGTTTTCCTCTTTCCTTTTCCAGAAGCCATGGGCAAATACCATGGGATGGTTTGTGGTTTGGATTATTTTAATATAAGGGGTCCCAAACCTAAATAATAAAGGATTCTCTCACCTTTCCTGTATAAACCCACCCAAGCTCCCACTTCCTCCTCACCCAAATCCCTTGAATATCATCCAACATATGACCTACTCTCTCTAGAATCCTCTCAAGGTGACCCAATCTCCCAAGAAGCCTCTCACAAGCCTCTCTCTAGCCTTTGGAAGCACACTTCCAAGTAAGGGTTTTTCTTCCTTTCTCATTTTTGTCAATTTTCTTTAAGTTGTAATGCCCTTTTAATTTCATTTATGAATGTTGGGGTATGGTTTATCACCTCTCCCATACTGCCCTCTTATTGTTTGAATGATGGGAGACCTCTTTCTCCCTCATTAAATGCCTCCCATGTACACCCGTTACTATGCCGAAATTCCGAAAGGAACCTTTTTTTTCCTCTTTTATATTCAATCAATACTTTTGTATCATGAATCTAAATTCCTTTTCAATTGTTGGGACATGTATCTATATGACCATATTACTGTCCATTACATGTAAATATGATGAGGAACCCCTTTCTCTCTCATCAGCCTTTTTATGAATTCTTATGTCACGCCGTTACGCTGCCGAAATCACACCGATTTTCTAAGCCAATATCATTGTGTAGTGAATACCATGCCCATTTCTCCATCAAGGGTATTCACCATTATGCATATTTACTTATTGATTGTAAAGTTTCATGTATGAATTCCACATTCCTTTATCGTGGAATAAATGATTATGTTTTATGAATCCATGTTTTATGATCCATGTGGCACACTTATGCATGAAATGAAATGTTTAAGAAGGGTGCGCCCTGATAGCGCTCCAATGCATTGGGTAAAGTATAGTATCATGATACGTCATGTTCAGTGAGTGTTTACTCATGCTAATTCATGTGAAACGAGGGTTTACTCTTGCTTCAAGTGAAATGAGGGTTTACTCATGCTCCATGTGCAATGATCCTTGGCTCATGATAATTCAATGATAAGTGTTGTTGCCACATTTCCATGTTATGATTATCATGCATTATCATGCCTTTATGTTGATGTCTCTCTTATGCTCTATTGATATGCCTATTTCCTAACATGTATTGTACTCCTCATGTTATTCATTATGTACTCCCTTACTGGGCTTTATAGCTCACCCTTTTCTTATGCATGTTCTCAGGTTATCCCATGCAATGCTAAGTACGAAGGAATGTAGTGGTCATGTAAAGGAAGTTTTCAATAAAGATGTTGTATTTCAAGTTTAAAGTTTTTATGTAATGATCCTAAGCCCCAAATACACTAAACCTCTCGATCTTCTATGTTGTATCAAGTGAAGTTTTATGTAATAAAGCATGCTTAAGTTGTAATAAAAAGCAGGGTTGTCATAGTTGGTATCAGAGGATAGGTTTAGTTATTTTTGGGATTAGGAAACCCTAGTAAAGCCTTAGATACAAGACTAATCATAATAAAAACATCCCTAAGTTTTGGTAAATAATAATTAAGTGGTTTATCAAACAAATACATCCCTGTCTGGATACGAGCAGGTAGAGGCGGCTCTGGCACAGATGTATCCTAGGGTTAAAACCCGAAAACACCGCTTTGAGCTAGACTCGAACGGGAACTGGTGCATGACAACGGGCCTTGCTGCACTCTTGGTTACGACACTCCCGGGGGATATGTTTTGATAAATTCACAATCTTAGTATGAACCCTTATTAAGGGAAAAATGCCCCTAAGGATATATGTTAGAAGGAAGATCATGAAAAGCCTGGATTGAATCCTATAGACTCATGAGTTAAAGAGATTAAAGTTTATTTATAAGTCATCAACGTTTTTCTTTGGATTACCCTTTATGAGTTACCCACATTTGTTTTAGTGTGGGAAAAGGAAAATTTCGAGGGAGAAATTTCTTAAGGGGGGAATATTGTAACGACCCAAAGATTCATTAATGGAAAATCCCTCTTGATCCAGTTAAATGTTTCTTTATGAAAAATGTTTTTTTATAAGATGTCAACTTCTTTAGTTTTACGTTAAGATTTGTGACCGTTACTTTTATAGACGTTGAACAGTGATCATCTGGGTAGTTTAAATATAAGTCTTTAACGAACCAATTTTCTACTCAGACAAAGGAAGCGATGGCCTCATCCAGTAGAATTGCCCCTTACGAAGCCCATTTGTCGGAGCTCGGAAAAGAGGTGGCGTCTTTGGGCTTTGCCCTTGACCAAGCCCAAGCTGAGCTTCATCAAGTCAAGCTTGAACGTGATCGTCTACGGGAAAAATAGAAGTTGATAGAGATTACCACTCGAGCGATGTTATCCGAGCAACCCCAAGAGTCTGTCACCATCGCACACATTACCCTTAGGTCTTATACGGCTATTTTAAGGGGTTATGTAACAAATAAGTAGTACCATGTTCATGTACATTATTTATTTATTTTTTTATATAATAATGAATATAATTTCTAGTCTTTTTTTTGATACATTGTAATTAGTTTTTAAAGTAAAAATGGTGTTTTTAGTTATTATTTAATTAAGAATTATATTTTTAAATTAAAGAATTTTTGAATTAAATAATATTTTAATAAAATATTATTATTAATATTAAATTACTTTTTATTAAATATAAATGATCTTATAATTTTATGAATGCAATTAAAATTTTTATTAAGGTTTGAAAGCCATTTCTGTCAAAACCCGTGAATTTTTTATAAATGTTGGTTTTTATTTTAAAAGTGAAAATTAACATATTTGGAAAATTATTTAGATAAAATAAATATTATTTTTGGAATCAGGACGTCGAAATTATCCAACGGTGAATTTTTCATAATTTTCTGAGAGTCAAATTTTTGGGTAAAAATTAAATACCATTTAAATATATAATGTGTTTTATGACATCATAATGACCCAATGGTGATGTAATAAAATACCATGATCCTTATGTTCGGCCAATATGTGTTTTATCATTAAAATAATGAGGTTTTGGGTTTGTTTGACTCACTTTTCAAAGCATTAATGGAGCCCTCAAGACTTATTCAACACTTTGCCTTTTTAAATTAATTTCCATGGGAGTGTGACTCACCTCCACATAAGCAACCCTAATTTTTTAATAAGTTCGGACCTTGGACTTGTAAAATATTGTTTTCATCTTTCCTTTTCCAGAAACCATGGGCAAATACCATGGGATGGTTTGTGGTTTGGATTATTTTAATATAAGGGGTCCCAAACCTAAATAATAAAGAATTCTCTCACCTTTCCTATATAAACCCACCGAAGCTCCCACTTCCTCCTCACCCAAAGCCCTTGAAGTTCGTCCAACCTCTGCCCTACTCTCTCTAGAATCCTCTCAAGGTGACCCAAGCTCCCAAGAAGCCTCTCACAAGCCTCTCTCTAGCCTTTGGAAGCACACTTCCAAGTAAGGGTTTTTCTTCCTTTCTCATTTTTGTCAATTTTCTTTAAGTTGTATTGCCCTTTTAGTTTTATTTATGAATGTTGGGGTATGGTTTCGCACCTCTCCCATACTGCCCTCTTATTGTTTGAATGATGGGAGACCTATTTCTCTCTCATTAAATGCCTCCCATGTACACCCGTTACTATGCCGAAATTCCGAAAGTAACCTTTTTTTTCCTCTTTTATATTCAAGCAATACTTTTGTATCATGAATCTAAATTCCTTTTCAATTGTTGGGACATGTATCTATATGACCTTATTACTGTCCATTACATGTAAATATGATGAGGAACCCCTTTCTCTCTCATCAGCCTTTTTATGAATTCTTATGTCACGCCGTTACGCTGCCGAAATCACACCGATTTTCTATGCCAATATCATTATGTAGTGAATACCATGCCCATTTCTCCATCAAGGGTATTCACCTTTATGCACATTTACTTATTGATTGTAAAGTTTCATGTATGAATTACACATTCCTTTATCGTGGAATAAATGATTATGTTTTATGAATCCATGTTTTATGATCCATGTGGCACACTTATGCATGAAATGAAATGTTTAAGAAGGGTGCACCCTGATAGCGCTCCAATGAAATGGGTAAAGTATAGTATCATGATACGTCATGTGCAATGAGTGTTTACTCATTCTAATTCAAGTGCAACGAGGTTTTACTCGTGCTTCAAGTGCAATGAGGGTTTACTCATGCTCCATGTGCAATGAGCCTTGGCTCATGCTAATTCAATGTTAAGTGTTGTTGCCACATTTCCATGTTATGATTATCATGCTTTATCATGCCTTTATGTTCATGTCTCTCTTATGCTCTATTGATATGCCTATTGCCTAACATGTATTTTACTCCTCATGTTATTCATTATGTACTCCCTTACTGGGCTTTATAGCTCACCCTTTTCTTATGCATGTCCTCAGGTTATCCCATGCAATGCTAAGTACGAAGGAATGTAGTGGTCATGTAAAGGAAGTTTTCAATAAAGATGTTGTATTTCAAGTTTAAAGTTTTTATGTAATTATCCTAAGCCCCAAATACACTAAACCTCTCGATCTTCTCTGTTGTATCAAGTGAAGTTTTATGTAATAAATCATGCTTAAGTTGTAATAAAAAGCAGGGTTGTCATATATCTACCATATCATCATAAGGGAATATGTACAAGGTTCCTGAATGGAAGACATCCAACCTATTGGGTCACATATAATGAAAATTAACTCATGATAACTACGTATTCCAATGTACATGTAAAAACATTCCATAAACCTCCCGTTCTCCAATGAATTTTCAAAAAAAAAATAGTGTATCTAAAAAAGGCCATGTTTCTAAAGTAATCATTTTACAATTATAATTAAATGGGTTTTTCTAAATACCACAAATTTTTTACAATTTCCGGAAAGATAATAAAAAATAAAGGAATCCATAGATAATCAAACAAGTATGTCACCAAAAGATCAATCAAAAAATTTAATTCACACCAAGAACTCAGGTTCTAAATAAAGTGATGTCAAGAGAGAAGCCACTCACCTCTAAAACTTTTGTGAAAATGAAGAATAAAAATATATTTATCTATATCTTGGATTATATAGTTTACTATTCAAAAAAAAATAAATGTATTCCATAATTATTTCCATTATAGAATGAGGATATATCCACAATATATTAGATCTATCATTTTGAGAGAGAATAAGACTATATTTCTGAGAATGGTGAAGAATGACGAATTAACGACAAATATACACTTTCAATTAGACTATATTAACATAAAAATCACTCATGGATTTAAGGGTGTAATCTATTAAGTCTTTGGATAAAAGGAATTTGGGTTATAGATGTATTATGGATAAAAGGAGAGTTGAGATAAATAAATCAGATTTGTTCAACAATTTAAGGAGGTCTAACTATATTCCACATAGTTAGTCCTCATAGTTTGGAAAACCATGTGCCAACCATGATATGATAATATCTTAAAGCCACACCTCGCATAGCTGGATCACATTGTTAGAAAACCCCATAATCTAACCATTCATTTCCTTCTATTTAAAGATACATGGTTCCTCCTCGAAATTTTAATGGGTTTTCTACCATGCACCATCCTAGTGTCCACTATCTTCCATTTCACAGTTTTATAGAGGTGGTGCATAGTTTTTATTAACCATGAATTGATCATGAACTTCCATAAATCCTTTATAATGTTCCAGAACCCCTAAAAACCTCCGGAATCTATACCTAGGTATTATATAGAATGAAAATACTTGAATAAATGGTGGTGTACCTAAAACCATGGATTCTACATTATCCCCACCATTAACCTCTCTGTCTATAGATTGTTGTGAAAACCTACTATCCTGGAATATTTTGGACCATTATAATACAATTTAATTATTAAGATCCCATGTTTCTTGCTAAATCTGACCATGTTTCCATAAAACCCAAACTTGAATGATTATTCTCCCATTAAAGATCTTATATTTCTTAACCAAAATCCATTCCAACACATGAATCAATATAATATCTGGATCTTGTCTAATATGATCCTATAAAATCACATGGCTACGATTAGGTTGATACATATTCAACTAAGAGAGATGAAAAAAATTATGCATTGAACTATAACTTGGAAGAAAATCCAATTGATATGACATGGAAACAACTCATTCAGCTATCTGAAAAGAGAATATGTTCCAAAGAGACAACATTACCAATGTACCAAAATGATTATTCCATAACCATTGATAGATTCACATGAACAAATGATCAGAAACCTCAAATAGAAATCGTCACTGGTGATGATGCACACATCATTTATTATTAATCTGATCCAACTCCATCATCATTATGATAAATTGTATTATCTATGTTATCTATTGTACACGGCTACGTTTTATTAGTGAATTATCACTTTTTTCTTCTCAAGAAAGTATAGAATGAAAAGGATTACCATACAATTCATCAAATGGATCCATTTATATCAAGGCAAGATAAGTATTATTACATAGGAACTCCAATAAAGGTATATTCCCCACCCATGATCGAAAAAAGTATCTAATAAAAGACATAATAATGTCTTTCATCATTTTTATTATCCATTCAAGGTATCCATCCATTTGAGGATGGTAGGTTTTACTTATAGAAAACTATTTTCCAAGGGATTTTTGCATGGATTAAAAAAAAGACATAAAGATGAAGTCTCTATTAGTTATAATCGATATTGGAACACTTTGCATCATTATAATTTCTTGAAAATAGATATTGGACATATCTTCCATAAAAGTAGTATGATAATAGGGATGATGTGAGACGATCACAAATAAACCATATGCCATCATGTTTTCCTACTATCTTTGGTAGAATAATTAAAAATCCACATCATCCTACTCCAATTTCCACACAGAAATTGGAAAATACTATAATGTACTACATGGTCATTAATAGTCTTCCTTCTTCGAATGATAGGTGAGGAATCTGGAGACATTATTTACTATATATCTTTTCATTCCAACCCACCAATAATATTCTTTTTATGAATTAAACATTTTATGAATTCCGTGGTGGAAAACCCATAATTAATGGTTGTGGGATATAATATGTTGTTCGTGAAAAGTCAAAGTTATGACCATATGATCTCTAAATGACAAAATTAAGTTATCATCCAGCTTCAAAACCCAAATTTTCTCCCCACCATTGAGTTTTGACCTCATAGTAACACATTCAGAATCATATGTCTAAAAACTATAACCTTCTCAACCAAATCTAGAAGCAATGAAACTAGAATGAAAACTAAAACATCATCTGGATATGATAATTCTAGAATAATATATTCTATGAATCACAACATGTGTTTCCATTGTTCTAAATCTTCTTTATCCAAATGATCATTTTATTTATTTCATAATGAATCGACTATATAATTATCATTACTAGTGTATAAAACAAGTAGAAGATAAATATAATTAGATAATCCACCCATCCACACTTCTTTAAATTAAAATATCTTTGTGAAAACATGGATTTCAAAATCTTATACTTTGCAATATCAATAAATTTCACTCCAAATAGATAATGTTGTAATGTCTTCGAATTATTAAACACAATAATTCATTCAAAAATTTGAATCATGTATTTACTCTCATAAAATTTTATGTACTATTATCTATAATAAACAACATGATCTCCCTACATGAGTAAACAACCAAACGCAAATCCCAATGCATCATAATTGACTACATACACCATTCCATAATCTAAGAACATGATTATAGGTTCTGATGTATGTATAACATTATTTTATTTATTGTATTTATAAAATTCACTTTTCCATTGGATGGAATCACCTTTCCCCATAAAATATATCAACAGTGATTCCAGACATGATAATGCAGAAAAAAAACTGAAGTATCCTGACAAGACAAGTAATATATGTTTATGAAATATATTTGTTAATGGCTTCCAAGAGATAACATCTTCAATATTTTTAGGATTCATAGAAACCCATTTTTAAGAAATATAATGTTCACAGAAACATGCATATTTTATTCAAAATTCACACAATAATAGATTTCCATACAAATGATTTTTCCCAAAGATACCTAATACTATTCCCTAGTGTTTCGTATAATATGGTTTTTTTAAAGAATAATGAAGTATATAATCAAAAAAACACCACAAAAATGGAACCCATATATCTTTGATATATCTGATTCATCAACGAAAAAATTATGAATGGTGAATTCCTAAGACCATAAGGCATAGACACCTCTTCATAATGGATATATCTATTTTTAAAATCAATCTTACAAATATGATCTTTCTAAACTCATTATTGTGGATATACCGAACATAATTCAATTTTAGAGAAACATCGTGCTCCCCTTAATTGATCAAACATAACATCGATTCATGGAAGATGATACCAATTATTTTTCAAAACATTTTTAAGCATACCAAAATCCATACAAACCCTAATGTTTCTATTTGTATTATTTAGAAATAGAATAGTTTATACCATCATAGATGTGGTTGTATAGAATAATCCTTTACTTTTGAACTCTTCCAAATAAAATTTTAACTTTCACAATTATGTTGGTTTTATTCATCAAATGGAGGTGCAATTTAATTGTTCCCCAATGGATGATCAATTTTAAAATCAAATTCTAAATTGGATATAAACCCTAAAGAATTTATTCGGTTAAATGATAGGAAATTGGTTATAAATAGTTAGAAAATATATATTCTAAATCTCTTCCATAGATAACATGGTAATCCCTACCAACTATCAGAATATTATTCCTACCATGGGTTCCAATATTCATAGTTTAATTACCATTACACCCCATTCTCCTCTAAAGATATTCTTGACCCCAACTAGAGTTGTGAAAATAACCATTCGAGCATAAAAATTAATCTGATCCATAAAATATGTCAACCATTGATATGAAAAATCAATTAATATACAACCATATCAAGCATATAGAAATCCAAATGTAACTCATCCATATTGACATTTATTGAACAAGAATTACCCATAAAGGCTTATCATTCTATTTGTTAAAAAACAGTTTTAGGTTTCAAAATAGAAGGAATAATATCAAAATTAAAACACATATTATTAACAACATAAGAAGAAATAAACGAGTGGGTAATTCCCATTTAAAAAAGATTTAATAAGGGTATATTTCAAAATAATCATACCTGTCACTATTAAAAGAATATATTGATCGTCCATGATCACATTATTATCTCCATAAAATTACTAACAAGTTGTGCATTTAACTTTGTTTACACTATTAAGAATGCACTAGTTGAGGGGTCATAGAGTTACAAGAATCATCTTGAATCACTATATCTTAATCATGAGAGTTATTGTGTGAATCTTAACCCATTAAAGTATAAAATTCCGGAGAAACTTGAAATTTATCTCTAGAACCAGACCTTGGAGAACTATGACAATAGAACTAAAGATGTTTCATATTGATGTAATTGTAACTTTCTCAAGGTGGTGTCATACAATATATCATCATATAGTTAAAATAAAAACATTGAGAACATTCCATATTACTTTTTGGATGAGGATGAATGTTAACTGATCCCATGGAATGATTCAAAGGTGTACCACTATTTTATAAGTAGATGTCCTTCTTCCTATGGTTCCCAACATTAGATCTCCCACCTATTACCATATGAATAATCATTATCCACAAAAATATATTTAATAAGATATCCTTATATACCAATGTTTCTCTTTTGACCATATCTATATAATCAAATATAAAAAACTTGAAGTATTCAAGTTAATATCCAACCTCAACCCTGACTCAAAAATTCATATCTTCAAGGACACACCTAAATAAAAATATAGGGAAAATTTTTATAAATAAATAAATGATTCTACATAATTAGTCATTTAGGGATTATATTACTTCAATATGAATTAATCCACATTTCATACAATCTGAGTGGTGTGAGGGTATAATTTGTTATTGAACAAGTCATCAAAATCCTTCAAGGCCATGCCTTGGTCCAATTTAGCCAAAGATTATAATTTCCACCATTGAAATGCTAAATATCCAAGTATATACATTTATACCATTAATTTCAGCTCTACATGTGTCCCATGGAAATTGAAGATTCAAATCATTATACTCAATCAAACATATTCTTTTTATCTCGAAATCACCCATAAAATTGGTGGATTGTTCTATTGGAATTGATCCAAAGTGTCCACTTTCCTAGGTTCTTCATTCATATTTCCATTATTTAGGGCCATAAAAACATGGATAAAACTATTGATCAGCTATTGGTTCACATATAGATCAAGTGAAACCAAATTTTCCACAATCTGCTCTAGTTGATTTCTAGGACACCTACCCAGTTCTGTTACTTATAAAAATAAAAAACCTTATTTTGTCCCACTCATTAGAAACCGAAGTATTATAATTTTTTATTTTCCACATTAAGACCTATAATAATCATATATTTCAATAATTAACAAAATTTCAAAATTTTAACAATATATGAAAAATACTACGACTATGATATTCAAAATCAACTATTTTAAATAATCTAAAAAATTGAAATTTTTTTTTATGTTATAAACCATAGAACTGAAAACATAGAATGAATTAATATTGGGAATTCTTACTATTAATTCATTTCATGATGCTCGCATTGACTAATCCCATGAAGGTGAGGTGAAATCATATCTATAAGTTTCTTAAAACACTCATGCACCTGAACACCATGGTAACATGATATTCAACATATATAGGTTAGAAACACATTTTTATGATACATATTTAACATTATGAAAATATTAAATATTTTAAACCATCCTAATATATGCGATGATACCATTTATAAATCTATGACCAAATAAAATGATGCTATTTTTTCTAAAATGGATGATGGATCAACCAAGACCGATATCCTTTCCTATGACAGGGACAAAAAAATATGATACCATTTATAACATCCTGCCCCAACTCATTAGATTGGGATGTGTAGGGATAGATAATATACCATAGGTGACATACCCAAGACAGAAAAGGCGGGAAATAAATGCGAAGGACCTTAAGAAAAATTGGGAGATGATTTTCTCATTGAATGATAACATATCCAAATTACATAAAAATTAACCAACCAACCCTTTGTATAATGTATTAGTTCAAAATATATCTCAAACCATAAACAATCTAATAAACCATATCATAGTACAATTGAAAACCAAAATAGATACAATAATAAATCCAAAGGGCCACAAAACTCAAAACTCCAATGGGACAAAATCTGGTAACACCCAACCCACTCTAGGCACCAATCCACATGACAAGCACACCATATCATGAAAAATCCATAAAGAACTAGGATCCATTACCCTTACCCCTATATTTACAAGTGAAATTTTTAGACAAAATAGTTCCCAAGAGTGGGTTGAATAAAAAGGCCTTATAATTTCTTTAATGACATACCAAATCAATCCACTGGGATAAAAATTGTCAGAAAAATTTAAATAAAATAGATAAACATTTATTTACGAAATTTATTTAAAAAAATTAAAAAGTTGAAATGAAATAATTTTCATGAAAAAACCATTTTACAATCAATTTTCATTCCCATTACCATGAATCTGGAAACCCCATTCATTCCAAAGTTATAGTTCAATACTCATGAGTTATCTCCCATCGATCTATAAATTTATCCCAAGGTATCCAATACCATGTACCCCAATGGAACACACCCCTTAAATTGGGTCACGATTAATGAAAATGAACTAACACCAAGAATTTAATCCAATATACATGTAAAAAATTCAAAATACTTTTCATTATTTGAAGGATTTCCATAAAAAATGTACATGTAGAAAAAATATACCATATTTTTTAAATCGACATTTTATAATTATAACCAATGGGGTTTTCCAAAATAAAACCAATTTTCCACCATTTACCAGGAGGAAATACCATATTAATATTTTTAACAAGAATTATAGAATTATTTCCCCACAATTAAAAAAAATTAATTGGAACTAATAATTTAAGTTCTAAATCATGTGAAGTGGAGAGATAAGCCACCAACCTATCAACGGTTGGTGGAAATGAAGAACGAAACTACAATTATTTGAATCAACGAATATATCTTCCTCCTACAATTAATAAAATTATAACCCATGAAGAATCCCATAATAGTCTGTGGTTATATACACCATTTATTAGATCTACGATTTTTAGAGAGGGAAAATGAATAGATCTAAGAAGAATAGTGAATATCAATGACTTGATATGTATTTGGATTTACACCTCACTTTGATTCTAATCAATATTACTCTTGGATTAAATATTATCTTCTATCACAGTTTGGGATAAAAAATATGGTTAATAAACGTGTTTTGTGTAAAAAGAGGGTTAAAAGGCTTATTTTCGATTATATCCCCAAATAATAGTAGGCCAATTGAATGTCATACTGTTATGCATTATTTGGAAAACCATATTTCAGAAATGTGGTGGTAATATCTTAATGATACACATTGATTGGTTGGATTGCGTGGTTACATAAACCATTCATAGACTTTTTTTCCATCTATTTCAAGATGAACAGTTTCTCTTGGTAATTTTCAAGAGGTTGCTAATACCATATTCCAATTGCGTGCCTTCCTCGTGACCATTGTATTCACTTGAATGGTTTCCAAGTGGTGATTCATGGTTTATAATAACTTTTAAATAACCATGATCCACTTGAAAATCCTATAAAACTTGATGAAGTGCATTAGATCCTCCTGAAACACAATAAAAGCATTAAACATAGTCAAGATAAATTAATAAAGGCTCATGTATATAAAATAAGAGATGATACACATATAATAAGTATTTCAAAAATTTTATTTAATATTTATATTCATTTGGTTCAAATTATCTAATAAGGCCTATTTTTGTTTTATTTTTATTGTATAACATTACTAGGTAAATAAAAAGATACTAGTTACTATGGTAAAAAATAAAATTGTAAAAGTGTGTAAACATGGAGGTTATGAGAGTTTTTTTAAACATACGTATTTTTTTGGGGATGTTAAGAATCAATAATACCATACAAAAGATAATTTATTTTTCAAATTGCGAGTCACATGGAATGAGAGTGACTTCCCAATTTTTGAATAGTATTGGTTATTTACAAAAAATCTAACCTTCCTCGTTGATAAAAGGGGACATCTTAATCTCACTTATTCTCACCTTATACTACCTTTTTCATGGCCAATACAAACCAAAATATATCTCGTACATCCTTATCAAAATTATAGAAATACTATAATTCCAAAAAGTCCAATCCTAGAGTCCTTAAAAGAGATCCAAATGAGATTTTCTAAGTGTGAATAATTGACTTCACTAATCTCTATCTTTTTAATTATTCCATTGACACCATCATTAATGTAATAATAATTATAATTTAGTAACAATACTATATAATATATAATTATATTCCATTATATTGGTTTAACAACCTATATCCATCTCCTCCCCCATTAAATTGGAAAATAAAGTGGCCATCATGTTTATGGTGGAATACAGCCTCACGAACCGATGTAATTCATTTTCCATCACCAAATCGCACAAATGGATATAATTATGGGTTTAAATTATATATATATATATATATATATATTTATATATATATATTTTTTAAAATAATCATTATATTTTAATTATAATATCACATTTACCTTCGATGATTTTATTTTGTGGGAATAAGATAATGTTGCTCGTGTGTACGATGAACAAAAGTCTCAGAAAAAAATGTAATTCATTTTTTGATTACGATTTACAGGGAAGATAATAAGAATATATTTAATGAATAAATTTTATATATAATAAATCATAACTACTGTATAAATATGAAAATGTTTTAGCAATATTTTTTATCAATAGAGAAAATGGAAACGACGTTCATGCGTATGTACGACCTATATTCTCCACAAACAATGTAAATCAATTTATATCTCAAAATTTTATGGATTATAATAAAATCATATATATGATATATTTATAAGGGCTATAATTTTGGATATTTGGGAAACACAATCAATGTTAAATGAACAAAAATACCAAACAATAGTATATATGAAAAATGATGTAGTTATTAACTAGAATGTTAATTTAATAAGGAATTGTTAATAAACAGGTAATAAATGGTCTTATGTAAATAATATATGGTATAATATATATAATTAAGATTATTTAATGTATTTCTAAGAAAACTATATTTATTATTGATGATTTTTGAATTTTTATGAATGAAGTCAAAACTTATTGTAAGAGATATCTTGCCTCTCATTTATTTCTAGGACACATATGCCATATTCACCACTCGTTTCTTTTGTGTGGTCTATATAATTCCACCTTGAAATTTTATATTATGAATATAATTTTTTTTATGATATTTAATTTTCAATATTATGTTATTATTTAATGGGGCTTATGATTTAAAACTTACCAAAGAAAAAATGGATTTTTGTCTCACTTATTTTTCTGTAGGACACATGCCCTATAAAGAACATATTTCTTTTTTGTGGTGTATATAATGAACATGAATTTATTATATTATAATTATCATGATAATTATGATATATAAATATCAATTTAAGATTTATTATTTCATGAGGCTTACAATTTAGAAGAGACCAAACTGTAAAGGTTTAATGTTACAATCTCATTGTTTAAAGGGAGTTTTTATGATATAATTTCAATAATTAGATTTTATGATATACCACTCAAGAAAAATATTTATTTTATTAGAATATAGTTCATTATATAAAATAATTGTTTTCTCTCACGAGTCGAAAAAACATTTTCATCCATATCTATTTTCTTCTAATAATATTTTAATGAAATTTTGAAGTAATTTTCAATAATTTTTTAAAGTCATTTTAACACATGTATTACATTTTAAAAAGAAGTTTAAAATTAATTTTCATGTTGTTTTACGAACAAGACCCTTTTGGATTTTACATAAATGGGAAAGGAATTTTTGTTTTAACATTAATGACTTGAAAATTTTCCCCCAATTATGACCGATCAATGATTTTAATATTATATTATATATTTTAAATGTTATTTTATTAGGGAAATGTTTTATGAATTTTATGTTTTTTTTAAAATTGATTTTCAATGTGGAAAGGGTCATTTCCTCATGAAATTTTTCAAGGGATCTTTCAAAATAATTTTACATACAAGATGACATCTTTTGATGACACATATGATTTAATAGGGATATTATACCATGTTATCATTGTTAATTTTTTTTGGAATATTCATTATTATGATGGCTATATTTTATGAAACATATTCCTTTTTCACTGGTTGTGCTACTATGAATTGATGAGATGATTATGAAAAACATTTTCTTTATATTTTTTATGCTAAGATGTAATGTTTATGAGAGCCTTTAGGTACATGGGTAATAAAATAATGATTATTTTATGTTATTTTGGAACATACATGCCTAGATTTTATCATATGGTGGTGGTAATGTTATAATCATGTATGGTGTTTATGGTATAATCATGGATATTTTTCATGTAATAAAAAACAATCGATGTGACCTATATAAACCCCAAATTCATAGGATAATGTGTTATATACCATTATATAATGATGGTACACATGATGATGTGGTTTATACACTATGAGAATCCAGAAAAAATTCTTAATCCACTATAGGAAATAGGTGATGATGCAAAATCCATTATAAAATGAGAAAATTTGGATGATGAATGATCCCCTATAACATGGGAAACATAATGATGTACTTGTTGCTATATGGGAAATATGTGATGATTCCCAATCCATTATGAATTAGGATTCCTTTTAGGATGTCTATTCCATTATAAAATGTGAAAATGTGATAATTATTAATCCATTATTATTTTATATTCATTGTTTTTGAATGTGGAATATGAATTATTTTCTATACTTATGATTATGTGACCCTTATATGACATGAGCTTATAGTTCATTATTTATTTATGATGGTTATTCACTATTATAGCTAACGTAGTTTGAAATAATAATGTTTTTTTATTGCAGATCGTGCTTATTATCTTTAATAGATTGGGTATGAACATTGTAAGTTATACTTATAATGTCATACCCTTATTCCAATCATATTATTTCATATGATCTTCAACTGATATATCCCATGTTTACTATAACTAGGATTATAATCGCACTCATTCTTTTATTTATATTACTTGAGTTGTGAAGAAAGGTTTAAGTAGGGTATATTTATGAATAGTATAAAATGGGATGATATTAATGGGATTTTTTGAATATATTTAACTAAATAAAAACGTTATTTACTTAATATGGAATCACAAATTTTTGTTACATAACTTTTCATTTACATGGTACAAACATAGACTCTTTTAAAGAATTGTTTTTCAGAGATGGTACATAATACCTGAAAATGTAAAAAATAATTCTAATTAACTTCAAATAATTAATCATGAATTAACCTAAAGTACAATTATTGTATCTCATAACTGAGGTACATACATCAATGGATATAGTGAGCATATTTCCCTATAAGGGAAATCAAGGGAAATAATTTACATGTGATATTGAGTAATATCAGTAAGAATATGAGTTATACTGAAATGTCATGAAAAATATAAATATAATAATAATAATAATAACATTAATAATAAAATTTAAATGTTTATACAACATTTAAATGATACATATATATGCATATCATATAGTTTTTCACCATGGTGTCCTAAAAAATGGCCAATGCTATTCCCCAATTCATCATAATACATGCCATATCTAGAGATTAAATAATATACCCAATGAGTTGGAGAGTTATAAGAGTGAAAAATTAATACATATTAATTAATTTTAACCATATATTTATTAATAAAACATTTCATAAATAATAAATGGATAATAAAATAAATGGGATTAATTAAAAAACAACGGTGTTTTAAAAATTGGGTCAAGAAACAATGTTTATGAAATTTATAAACCGCTGAAAGAGAATGATGGATTTATTTGGATAATTATGAGAATAATATAAAAATAGGTACACATTTTTGAATACCCCTTGAAAATAATGAGGTATTGGTATTCATATAATGAAAATAAAATGGAATTTATTAAGGAGAAGGTTGAAATTTTGAAAAGTAAAATCGACAACATAACTGGTATAAAGCGTAGTTTTAGAAAAAGTTAAAAAGAGATGTTACATGAGTATAACATTGATAAAACATAATTTAGTAGTAATGGAATGAATTAAAATGAAATAAATCAGAGTAAACATAATATTTAGAAGATATATACCAAGGGAGTTTCTTGAAACAAAGTGAAAAGAAGGACATTTCCCTTACCATGATGAGTAGTTTCTAAAACATAATGATTGGGAGCATAGTGTCTTGAGAACAAATTGTGAAGAATTTTTTGGAGGTAAAACAACTATATATTTTTATATTATGGATTAAGAGTTAATGTAAATGGATTAATGTGTACGTATTTATAGGAAAAGTAGGTATTTGTTTATTAATTTCCAAATATATGCCTTGGAAACTTTTATTGTGGAAAATAGGAAACCACAGGCTTTACCAAAATATTTTTCCATGGTATTAGGAACATTGGGAATCGATTATTTTATATTAATCCATAATATTCTAACAAAAATTTATATTACTAATTTGGGAAAGGAAAATTAAAATTTTCATAATATAACATTTTTAATGTTAACGTTTTCAATTTTAGGATTTGGAAAGTAATATATATATTTTTATATATATATTGAAATTGATTAAAATATATTAAAATAAATAATATTAATAAAATAAAATATTTTATGTCTTTTATTTTGGTTCATTAGTTATTAAATCATTACGAAATGATTATGATTTCATTAAACATTAGGGAAAACCCAAACTGTATTTTTACTATTCCTAAAAAATAAAGTATTTTTTAAATTTCTCATAGACTCACCCAAACCAAATGTTGAAGTGATGATTTCAAAAATGATAATTATCTTATCAAAATAATTCTATAAATATGATAATTTAATGTTATAAATATAAAAAACCTTATCTATTAAAAAATTTGCTGATTGAAAATGCATAGTAAAATTTATGACACTTGAAAGAAATTATATTACAATTTATTTTAAAATAAGAGTGTTCCAATATGAATATATAATAAAAATACACATTTTTAATAACAACTTAGTTTATTAAAATAATAATATCACTTTCTAAAATTTTCATCCTCTGTCTAAAAAAATCATTTTAACAAATTTCATCCAAATTTATATACCAAATATATTCCTAATACAGAAATAATGGAATAGAATTTTTTATACAAAGGGATTATGCTTTACTTAACTAAGGCCTTAAAACATAACCTCTAATAAAACTTGTGTTAAACCTCATAATATGTATTAGGATGTTGATATATTCATGGGGTAACTCGTCTAACATCATCCAAGTGGTAATATCCACTAACATGAGCTTCTCTCATAAGAGATTTCATTCAAAATTAACTTTTTGAATCTTATAATAGGATAGGGAAAGAGAGATGACCAATTATTCTAACATTATACAATTTTCTAACAAATGGACGTCATATGACACAAATAAATTGGTTGAGGCCATCATTTCTCTTTTCTGCATTAATTATCTTTTTTCATTTCTACTTATAAAAGTAAATTACAATGTTATATTTTTTTATCAAGAGTATTAATTCCAATAGGGGTATTGACCAATGACCATAATAAAAAAATGGACTTATCATGGTCGAAGTAGGATGGTCACATTATAAATTACACTCACCTCATTATTAATGAGAAATATTTTTGTTGATTACAAAATAATATAACACATAGTTTATTAGGAAGAAATATAATTCAAAAAGTATGGGCCATTCTATTATTACCCCCATAAAAAACTTCAACCCCAAAATTTCAACTCATTCCCTTGGTTGAGAAAAGTTTTGGGTAATTCTGCCTTATTTTTTCTCTAACTCCCATGTCACTTCTTCATATTTATGGTTCCTCAACAACACATTGATGATATGGGTATTCTTGTTTCATAGAAATTTTTTTCTATAGTCCATGATCTCTACCATCTACTCCTCATAAGATAGGTCATATTCCAATTTTACCGGCATGTGATTCATAACTTGTATAGGGTATTTTATGTACATCCTTAAGAGAGATATGTGGATTACATCTAGAAATTGATCTAGATTTGGAGGAAGTGTATGTCGATAGTCCATTGCTTCTATGCAGTAAATTATTTTATAGTGGAAAATGTACCTAGAGCTTTCCATCCCTTTTTCCCAAACTGCATGACTCTCTTCCAAGGTGATATTCAAAGGAACACTTATTTCATAAACACCAAACTCTATATCCCTTTGATGGTTGTTGGTATAGATAATCATCCATCTATGTGAATCCTTTATGTGTTATTAGAGGAAATGATCCTTTAAAATAATCTATATCCCAAGATCAGGTATAAGAATATTTCTATGAGATAATCCATCCTAACAAATATGAATTCTATAATGTCTCCCATATAGAGCTTCCTCTGGTTCCATTTGAATACTCAGATAGAATATATTGTTGTATGAGAACTCATCTAATGGGATATCTTTATACCATTCACATTAAAATTACATTGATCTTACTCTTATCATGTAATTGATTGTATAAATAGTCTTTTTAGACTGGCAATCATTTTAGGCACGATATGTTGTAATAAAATTCAATTATTTCCTCAAATCATGTTTATTGCATATCAAATTTTTGTGGTAAACCTCATATCATGAAAAAATTTTATAGAGAGTGATACCCCATTTATACTTACTAATTTATTAATTTATATCATTGATTTTTGGTCAAGAGATAAATTTTCCTAAATAGTGATAAAATGGTAAGTCTTTGTGGGACAATCCACTATAACCCTAATCACATTTTTTCCATTGTATTTTTTTAAAAGTCCATGGAAAATACCCATTGTTATATTCTACCTCTTACATGTTGGTATGGGTATTGGTTGTAACATCCCTTTATAGAGTTTTCTATATTCCATTACTTTATGGAACACAAAGAACCTTGTAGTGTTGTTGAAAATCTCAATTTTAATGTTATACAACCAAAAATGATCACAAAGGTCCCTATATATTTTATTTTTTTCCAGGATTTATAGAGAATGAAGAAATATGAGATTTATCCATCTGATATTTATTTAATTACAAAATAAATAAAATACATAACCTTGTATTAAATTTTAGTACAACTACAAGATCAATATTGAACTCAAGAAACATCCCATTCTTTATAGTTTTTTCTTCTTATGTAACAAAGGATCATATCTTTTATATTTCATTATCATCTCTTATATTTATGGTGGATAAATCATTTGGGATAGGGTTGAGGATGTTAGTAATTTCATGATTTTCATGTCTAAATTTACTAGGTCCTTGATCAATTGATCTTCTTGAATCATTATAATTTTTTTTAAAAAGGTTTTTTCCTATTTAACACATCAATAACATTGTTTTATCTTTTTTATGGTGATAATAAATTGATAAATATTATTATTTAAGAAGTTCCAACCATCTCCTATTTTTCATGTTCAATTAATTTTTCTTTGAAATATACACTAAACTTCTGTGGTGTATATATGTATATATATCAAATTTCTCCCCATAAATATAGCACCTCCTTATGTTCCATGTAAAAAATAACTGCAGTTGACTCTGGATAATGCATAGAAAAATTCATCCCATGGCGCATTAACTAGATATATTCATAACCAACCACCTTATCATTTTTCATGAGGACACACACAAGGAATTTCATTGAGGCATTGCTAAAAATAATGAATACATGTATAATATACGGTAGAGTTAACACTGGTGTTGTAACCAATCTATTATTCCACTCTTGGAAACATTCTTCACACTCTATCCTTAGAAGAACATAGCCCCATTTTGAGTTAACATGGTTAGTGGGTTATAAATTCATGAATATTTTTTCACAAATCTCCAATAATATCTTGTTAAAATATGGAAACATCAAGTCTCAGTTACATTTGTAGGATGATACCACTCTTCTAAAACCTTTTTCCTGGCTACATCAACAGATATTTGGTCTTTGGTTACAATGTTCCCCTAAAATAAAATTTATGTAACTAAAATATACATTTTATAAACATTAAAAATAGCCTCTCTATCCAAATATTTTCAATATAAACATTATATGGTCCACCTGATCCTATAATTTTATAATATATCAAAATATTATCATTAAAAAGTTTGAAAAGGATATCAAGGTAATACTTAAAGACTCTATTTATCAAATTCATAAATATAGTAGGATAATTAGTCAAGATGAAGGGTATTACTAAAAAATCATAATTACCATATTTCGATCCGAAGGTGGTCTTTAGAATATCTTCTTTATTCACCATCAACTATTGATAACACGATTACAGATCAATCGTGGAGACGAATTGATCCCTAGAAAGCTCGTCAAATAAAACATCAATACATGAAAGAGGGAACTTGTTATTACCTATGACCCTGTTAAGTCCTCTATAATCCATGAATAACTACATTGATCTATCCTTATACTTTAAAAAGAGATCAATTTATCCCCAAAGAGAGACACTGTGTTAGATAAAACCCCCTATCCAAAATATCATAACGTTGTTTCTTTTATTTATATAGCTCCATATTTTCTATTTTATATGAATTGTTTTATATCGTCTTAGATCCCAGCACGAGTTCAATGGAGAATTGTACCTCTCTATCCAGTGGAGGTCCTTGTAACTCCTTATAAAATATATCAATGTATTTTTTGAATGATGGGGATATTTTTAATTCATATAATTTCATTTACTTCTTCATCTTCACTGATAATTTTTAAAATGAAGTCTACGAGATGTTCTTCTAGAAAAATATCAGCTGGAGATATCTCTAATTTGATGATAAATGTAGGTTTTCCATTCAATAATACCCGGATATCTTTACGTAAGCATTTGATATTTACATTATATATTAAGATCTAGTCCATTCCTAATATATTTTCAAATTATATCATTGGAATGACTACTAGATTTGTGTTGATATTATTCTCACTAATGATAATATAATAACTAAAGAGAATACTAGAGTTTCTATACAATATGGATTCTTGGATAATCCATCCAGAAGTTATGAATGATAACTCTACTTCTAGAAATTTATGAATTCATTCTATTTTATTTTAAAACATGGAGAAAACTCTAGAATTCTTATAATAATAATCCAAAAAAAATTCTGTTAGCTTTGGAAAAAAAATGAGAGTACCTACCACCACAACATTTGGGGAATCATCTTTAGTCAGTGTGATTGAAAAACCCAAATTTTCACTCGTGTCCATTATTGGGGATGATGGCGATTACCCGACACAATCATTATATTTTTACAAGGATTGTAAAAGTTCCCTAGATGTCCAAACATGATGCATTAGACTTCATGCTGGGATACAACATCATTCATTGGATGTTAGTGTGTAGAATATGACACATCAACTCACAATAAAAGTTACAAAAAATATAGACATCTCTTCCACACTTATAACATTTAACACTACTTTAGGAATCAATTCCATGAATGCTTCTTATCATATTTTTTATACATGGGTAGTTTCATTTTCGTTCATCCTCTTCCGTGATCAATGTTCCTCACCATGTTTTCTTCTAATATATCTTCATTTCATTCGATCTTTGGGATACAAATGACTCTCTAAACACCATTTCATCTTTCATATAACTTTTCACTATCTCTTAATAAGTGTCATTGTCTCGATTTGATAGACTCTTCCACTGATGTGGTCTTATTCGACTAATGAATAAATCAACCTTTTCATTAAGATCTATGATAATGATAGAGGTTTAGTGATAAGGCCTTGAAATTTTAATCGCACATCATCCCACATATTCTTTTTCATTTTTATTCAGCTCTAGGAATTCCTTATCCATTTTCATTCCAATCGAACGCGGGATAAATTTTATGAAAATGTTTCCCCTGAACTCATCCCACTTAAGTTATTAAATCAATTTTCTTGGTTTTTTGTTTTTAACCAGTGTACACCAGGGATATCATATTCCATATAATTAGTACAAAAGCAAAGTGAATTTATCTTGTTATGAACAATAGAGTATAGAAAATATATTTTCTATAGAAAATATCCATTGTTCAACAATCAATGGGTTGAGAAATCCACTAAAAGAAGGTGGTCATTAATATATAAAGGACTCAATATAATGTTGATCCCTTCAAGGTTAATCTCATCTCTCAGCTTGATTCATGTTATTTCTCGTAACTCAATTCTATTCATTCGTCATTATCATGAGATTTTCTATTTAGGCATCCATCAAAGGGATTCCAACATATGGCCTATTTCACTCACCATTTAGATAGTTCATCCTATTTCCTGTTATTTTCAAATATAATAAAACATTAGTGAAAAATATATTTATTTTAATAATATTATAACTCTAAATAAAATTTATGTCCTAAAACATCTTTCTTAAATATGATATTAATTAACAATAAATACATTTTCTATTAATCCGTCATAATGGTTCATAAAAAGATAATGATTAACCAAACATATTCCCTAGGAGTGTCACACCAGGAGTATAGCATGGATCCTTTTCTTGCCCTAATTCACATTAATATGTAGCTCAAAGTGGATTTTTTGTTTGTTTTACCTTGGGATACAATGTTTCCAGATCCACATCCACTTATTCATATCCAGACATGGATTTCATTGTTCAGAAATCAATAATATTATTATTTCCACAAAATATCAGAATTTTTCCATTATTTCATCATGTCCTTAAGGTTATTCATAATTTTTTTAAATAGTAATTTTTATAAATAACTAAACTCTTATTTGATACCATCTATGGAATATTTCCTTTTTATTACATAATTTTTTATTTACATGGTACATATAGAGGATTATTTAATGTTTAGTTTCTTAGAAAAAAGCAACATAATTCACAAGAACATAAAAAACTCTTCGAATCCACTTTATAGGATTCATCACATGTTAATTATAATTAAATTTACTATATATTATAACATATAGACATACATTGAAGGAAAGTCTGATCATAAGGCCTGATAAGGGAAAGTAAGAGATACAATTTACTTGTGATCTTTAAAAATATCAATAAGAACATGAATCATAATGATAAGTCATGATAAATAATAATATATCAATAATAATAACATGATTCGTGAAATGGAAATATTGATAAAACATATAATTGAATCATTTATAAGTATATCACCAATGATTTCCATCGAGGTTTCATAAAACAATTAGCATGGTTATTCACCAGGTCATCAATAAACATGTCATATCAAGATAATAAACACTTTACCTAATGTATTTGAGTGATATCAGGGAGAAAAATTTATATTTATTAATTAATTTGATCCAAATACGTCATAAGAAATTGTTTTATAAATAACCATTGGGGAATAAAAGAAAACGGTTCCATATAAAAAACATTTCATTTTATAATTCCTTTAAAACAACATCTTTAAGCCATTCATCTCCAACCGAAATGGAATGAGGGTTACATTTATATGAAATCTAGAATAAATTAAATAATTTTTCAATCATGGTAAATACCTCATGAAATTAAAAATGTTTTGGTATTGAAATAAATAATATAAAAGAGAATGTCTTGAAGAGAAGAGAGAAGTTTTGAGAAGTAAAATTGGCTGCATAACTAGTATTAAACATTGTTTTAGAAAATGCAAAAAATAAGGGGTACATGAGTATCCCATTTATAAAACATAATTTATAATTAAATATACTATTAAAAAGGAAATAATAGATAGTTACCATAACATTCATAAGACATATATGAAAAATATATTCTTGAAATAAAGAGAAAATAACGATATTTTCATTACCTTGAAGAGTTGTTCTTCAATCATTAGGATTATGACCTTGGGGGACAGATGAAATAGAGGTAAGATTCATTTGGACTTATAACTACCATATATTCATCACATATGGATTTATAGTGAAAGGAAGTGGATAAATGGGTGAGTAATTAAAGAAAAAATTGTGATTTTTTTTATTAATCTCCAAATATAGGCCTTGGAAAATTGATGATTTCAAAAATGAAAAAACCATGGTCATAACCATGATATTTTTAATGGTATTGGAAACATGGAAGAAATATTACGTTATTTTAATCCACTGGTTTGGACAATCAATTTATATAACCTATTTTGGCTTGTCAAATGGTTGTTTTTAGAAAATAACAATTCTAAAGATAATGTTTTCCATTTTCGAATTTTGAAAGTAAATTATAAAAATGGGAATTGATTAAAATATATTAAAATATTTTATATTTTTAAAATAAAATATTTTAATTTTATTATTATTTTTAATTATTTGATACATATTTATAACATAAAAATGATGTCATTAAACATACCAAAAAAAGTTCACATTAATTTTAATATTCAAAAGAAAAAAAAAATATTTTAGAAAATTGACATAAATTCACTATAAACTATTTTTTTCATTTTTATTTTAAAAATGATATTTATTTCATCAAAAAATGCTTAAATATAATTATTTTAACTTTAAAATTTAAAAATACTTATTTATTTGAAAATTTTCATTGAAAATCTACAATAAAAATTCCTACACATGAAAAGTAAAAAAAATATTTTATCATTTATTTTTAAATAAAATGGTTATAATCATATTATTTCATTAAATGAAACATTATTCATATTATCTTAGTTTATTATATGATTTTAATCTTTTCTAAAACGTACTATCTTTATCTGAAAAAACAATTTATCAATTTCCATCCCAATTTTATTAAGAAATACCATTCTTAAAATAAAATTATGGAATGAAAAATTTATTTATACAAATGGATTACAATTTATATAACTAATGACATGAAATATAACCCTATATAAAACTTGCACACAACCAAAGGGTAATTTTTCCAAGGATTACAGATCAAAGGGGTGTCTTAGCTAACATCGTCGGATTTGTAATTTCCACTGACTTGAACTTCTCCCATTGGCTATTTTTTTGAAGCTAAACTTGTTGAAGAATATCTTGGTATTGGTCAATAGGTAAGACTTGTGAATCTACCACCCTTCCAAGTTCACAAAATGGGCTTTTATGGTAATTATATACTAGTTGATTCCATAATTTTTCTTTTTAGCATTAATTATGGTTTTTAATTTATACTTATAACCAGTAATTATAACATTAAATTATTTATAAAGAGTATTTATTCCAATGTTATTATTTATAAACCATCATAATTGATCGATGGTCATATAACATTCAAAATGATATTATTATATTTCAAATTATAGTCACATAATTATTAATGAGATAAAGTTTTGTTGTGTATGAAATAATATAATGACCATTTTCTTAAGAAACAAATATCATTCAAAAATGCGGGATTATTACAGAAAGTGTAAAAATAAACTAAAACTTTTTTTATCATTAGGAATGAATTTATGAAATGTAATGAATATTAATCTAAAAAGGAGAAATATTCATGTATTAAAGGCAAGGATGATTATAATAACTTTCAGATAAAATATTTAGTTAACGTTTCCATCTAGGATGAGAAAACATTAACGATATCACTAGGAATTTATCTAAGGATATGTATTGGGATATGTATAAAAAAATGTCGAAGTATATTAATAAAGTTATGACTAAGGATAATTCTATGATCATGATAATATCATGGAATTTGGGTGAAGGATGAAGCTAGTGGTTTCTAATAAATGACATCAATTTCAAGATACTATAAGAGAATATTGCTCGAGAATACATATACCAATAGTAAATAAACTTAAAAAGGTTTAATTGATCTGGACATTCTCTTCACATAGTGATATCAAATAGGGATTAGTTCCCACCTGGAATGAAAAAATAGGGGGATATGTTTTTTACAAATTCCCCAAAACATTACAAACTTTATAAAAGGATTTCAATAAATTATAATCATGAATTATCTACGGTAATACTATGGTTCCTTATATGGAAAAGTATGTTTCATTAATTATACATAATATAAATGATTATTCATTTTTATATAGTTTTACAATATGAAAACATTATCTCATTATCTACTTTTTGGTTTTATTCAATAATAGGAACCAGATGTAATGGGTTAAATGTTTTATGTGATAGAAAATGTGTTCCTGAGAAACCAAATGGGACGATTATGAGAGTAAAATATATTATAATTATTCCTAATCATTTATAATGATATATGATTAGTATCTTATAGTTTATCCAACTACCAACATCACCAAAAAAGTTAACGATATAGTTTTTTGAGAGCTTAGGTGGTGGAGACCATAAATGAAATAAGATTCGGTTTCATATGTGTCAAGAAAGTGGGAGGAATCACTCCATATAATGTATCTAAAAAATAGGAATATTTTTTATGTGTGGGAAATGTGGTCACGAAGTAAGATATTTCAAAGTAAAAATGGAATGTTTAGTCAAAAAATGGATTATAATAGTTGTTAACCTAAGGAATTATAGATGGATAAATGATATAAAGGTAGAAATTACGGGAATTACATTAATTGATGTTCAAGGAAGAATGATAATGAAGTGGATTAGTATGGTTAAAAATTTTAAGGATTTTTTGATGATGAAGAGACATCAAATTAAATATAGGATAATAAAATTATTAATGAATAAAATGATAAATCTTGGATAATGTTTTGTTTTGTTTACAATTAATGAAATTATTTATTGGGGATTAAGAGTTATATTAAATAAAACATGAAACATATATAGAATTTTTTTTATGTATTATTCATTTAGGATTTTCTATAATACATTTAATAGTACTGATGACCTCAATTATTGATTAAATAGAATTGTGATATTTTATAGAAAACACATTAATATGTGAATGATAATCCTCAATATATTACTCATGTTTAGATAATGATTTTCAGTTGGGATTAATATATTATTGATATGGATAAAGTAAATTGTATAGTTTTCATGAACTTGGATCGAATTTATGATTTTATGAAAAAGTTTTTTATGTTACCATTGATGGATTTTACATCATTTTTTGTTGTATGGAAGATGTTCAATAATATCAGGTTTTATTTAAGTAGTGAGAAAGAATGTTAGATTTAATTGATGTTTTATTTTAATTCTAAATTTGCACCTTTTTTCTAGAGATTATATTAACATGGTATTCTTAGGTATGTGTCCATTAATAGATACTTTATGATATCAGGGGGATTAATGTTAAGTTTATTTTATAAATTGACTAACTCTATTCATTTATTTTTAAACTTTTCAACGGTCTTATGTTCAACATTTTATAGAATGGGTTTAATTGATATTTTTATGAGGTTGTAGAGATTATTGTATTAATTCATCATATAAATATTTATCCATATTTTAAAACATATGCAAACCATATTGGTTTTTATGAAACTATAGATAGAAGGTATGAATTATCATTATTTTATTTACCCTATGATCTGTTATTCCTTCAAGCATGGAAAATTAATCTTAAATACTCTCTGTTTTGGGGAAATTATTTAATTGTGGTAAAAATAAATTAAATGATAAAAGTATAACTATCATGTAAGTATTGTTTTCTATGTTATTTAATTATACAGTAAATGAATCCATCGACAATAGGAGTAGATATTGTAGAGAAAATGTTATTCATTTTTGATTAATAGACTGTCTCTCCACTCTTAAAGAAAAATTGGTATAACATTATCACATAAATGGATATTATTTAAGAATATATTTGGTTTAAATTAAATCTAGTTATCTTGTATTTTTAGATGAAGATTTTTTAAGATAAAGTTCACATTTACCTTTCTTTCTTATCAGGAAGAAGTTTTATCAACTCTTTTACAGAGCGGGTTTTCTGTGGGAGAATTTTCAAATTTCAAACCATTGATTACCAAGATAAATTTAAAATTCTCATGATATAATTTATTTAATTTCTATATAATTTTAAACCCTCATATTTTAAGAAATATTTTTTTCTAAATAAATTTAATTAATCGATAACTTTTATTACACGCAACATCATGTTTTATCAAACTACAATATTTTGTTAATATTATTATATAAAAATTCCCATTATAATCAGAACATTAAATTAGTGGTTATGAATAAGAATAAATAAATTATGAAAATTATTTGGTTTAAACAGTGACCAGATAAATTAATTTTTTATCAATTGATTAGAAATGATAATACAAAATTCATTATAATGTAATCAAAATGTTTTTATGAAAAAATATTTTTATGAGCGTGAATTATTTATATATATATACATTAAATTATAAATTATTAGTGATTAATTTCAATGAAATTTATATATTTTATTTTCAATCAAATGTTTTTTCATTCATCTACTATTTTCTCTAACCATGGGATAATAAAAAATATAGTTTTATTTTTAAAAATTTATTTTCTAAAAAGTGGTTTCAACGTGTTCTAACAAATTATTTTAAAAAATATTTTTTCAAATTTTAGAAAATAAATTTTAAAAAACTAATTAAATTTTTTTAAATAATATTTTAAAAATTATTATAGAGTTAATTCATGAGAATTTTATGAAAAGATTAATTCTTTTATGAATAGTAAAAAATACTTCCTTTTATAGAAAAATAAATTTTTATTTAAATCATTTAAAGGACTAGTTTTTTAAATTATTTTGAAGTAATATTATTTAAATTATATTATAATTAATATAATCTAATTCATTATAATGAATTTAATACTGAATTATCATATATTATATTTTTATAAATTTGAAAATTTTCGTTTTGGGAAAGTCGCATTTTCGTCGCTTCTATAGGTTTTATTTTAAGATTAAAATTTCCACTTATACAAATTGAATTTGGTAAAATTTGTTATATATTTGGAATCATAACTTTTTTTATTATAAAGTAATATGAAATTAATATTTTCATATATATTATTAAAGATACTAACATTTAATTACCATGGTTAAGGATAAAACAAGTTTTGAATGTTACGTGCACATGTGTCAAAATTAATTTTATACAGACATGGGATCCTTATTTAATAAATTATATTTAATATTTATAATCCATGGGTAAAAAAATATATAATATGAATAATTTTAAATTTATTTTTAAGGATTAATTACCAAGGTAAATAGAAAGTGTCTAGTTAACATGGTGAAAAATACAATGTTGAAAGTGAGTAAACATTGATGTTAGGGAAAAAAAGTTTAAAATAAGTTAATTTTTGGTATTGGATGTGTTGATATAAAATACATTTTCTCCACAAATTTATTTATCAATTTTTTTGGCAGATGGATTGATAGTTACTTCCCATTATTGAATAGTTTTTTGTATTAAAAAATGTCACTCACCACAATTATAAAGTGGACCTTCTACACTTATTCACACATAATAAGAAATTTTGATAGAAAAAACCCCTTAAAAATATATTCCTACTATTGTTATCCATATTATATATCTTTTGTTATTCCAAAAAAATACCAATCCTAGTGTCATTAATATGATACCCCAAGGTGGGTTTTCTAAGTAATGGAAATTCTCTTCATTAGACACTTTCCTTTTAATTTTTCTTATACCACCTTCATTCATTTAATAATAATTAAAATATAAAAACAACATTATATTATTTATTCTGAGAATTTATTATTTTTTTGTAAAAACCTATATCAATCTCATCCTCCATTAATTGGGAAACAAAACTGTCAACCAGGTGTACACCGGACTACCACCTTTCCAACCAATGTAATTCATTTTCCATCACTGAAAGACGTGAATGGATATAATGATTGATTTAAATTATATATATGATCTTGATAAAATAATTGTTCTTATTTAATTATAATATCACATATACCTTCTTACGTACAATTTTGTGTGAATATGATAACATCTCTATTGCGTATGGAAGACTACCACCTCACAAATAGATGTTATTTTTTCACATAAGCATTAAATAGAAGGTAATAAAGAAAATTTTAATGAATATGTATATGATATAGATGAAACAATAATGACCCTATAAAGGTGGTATATTATTTACCATCCATTAATTTTTTCTATCATGAATATGGAAACAATGTTCAAGGGCACGTTCGACCTACTATCTTTATAAACGACATATTTAATTTTCTTACATTAACTTTTATGGATTAATATATCTATATATATAGTGAATATATATGATATTTATATAATGGTTAAAATTATTTAAATTATGAATCCATGAACAATGAAAAAGATATAAAAATACCAATCAAAAATATTCATGAAAAATGAGAAACTATTACGCAAATCTGGATTTTAATAAATAATTGTTAATAAAAGGGTAATAAAATGTAATAATTAAATCATATATGGTATAAAATATATCATTATGGTTCTTTAATAGCTATATATATATATAACGTATTTATGATACATGATGATCAAATGTGTATGAATGAAGTCAATACGTTATGTAAGATATTTCTAGTCTCTATTTTATTATTATGATACATTCCATATTCACCACTTATTTATTTTCTGTGGTGTATATAATTAACCCTTTACATGTTATATCATGAATATAATTATTTTAATGATATTTAATGTTTCCTTTTACGTTATTATTTAATGGGGATTATGATTCATAATTTTCCAAAGTGGTAAGAGATTTTCATATGACTTTTATATATGTGGGACACATGATTATTATTGTTATCCAATGGTTTTAAAAAAAATTTACCCACGTTGAAATTTTTGGAAAATGGATTAAAATGAATATACTAATAATTTTCCAAAAAATTCATTATCGTTTTTTACTAAAATTTGAATGATATATTTTTTTTAATGTGTATGACATAAGAAATGGTGTCTATCACCATTACCAATTAATGATATGTTTCTTATTAATAAGATCCATGAATTGTAAAAAGGAAGTCCTAAAGATTATTTATAAGAAGTAAAAAAAATTTATATTTCCAAAAATGATTTAAATAATCTTTTATAGGTTTACTAGGATACCTTCAAAGAAATGGATTTTGAAATATTTTTGTTTTATTTTAGTATTAAAAAATTATTTTTAAAGTAGAATGGATATCTTCCCTATAAAATGTTTCATGTTATATTTTAAAAAAAAATATCCATATATTATGACATCCATTGATTTTAATTATGTGCTACATGGTATATGATCTAGTTTTACTATCCTTATTCTTATTTTTGAAGGTTTGTGATTATGATGAAGAGATGTTTATAAAACCCATTGATTTTTCACTTGTTATTATATGATCATTTGATGAGATGATTATTAAATCCATATCCTTTATATGGTTTATGATATGATGGATTTTTTATGAGAAGAATTTATTTTCAAGGGTCAAAATGTGGTGGATTTTTTATGATTTTGTGGCATACATATGAATTTATTTCATTATGTGATGGTGGTAACATTATAATCATGGTTATTGGTTATGTAATATCAAAGGATGGTGGTCATGTTACAACAAAGGATGAGTGGGACCAACATACCAATTCAATGCATTGGGTAATGTTTTATATCTCATGATATAATGATTGGAAAAAACCTAATGTGCTCAATATACTATAGGAATCATGTTAATGTGCTTGATCTATATTATAAAATAGTTAATGATTCTTGATCCATTAAGAATTGGGATATTGGTGATGATTTCAAATCCATTATGAAATGGGAAACATGTGACTAATTTTGAACCAATATGATTTCATGTCCTCATATTTTAACCTTAACATATGAAATGGTTTCTATACATACGGTGGTGCTACACTTATTTCAAATGAAAATCTAGTTTGGGATTATGATGGGTTTTCAATATTATAGTTCATATATTTGTAAATGATAATGTTTTCTCTAATGAAATATGATTAAGATCCATGATAGATTGGGTAAAAACTTTTAATTTTATATTTGTAGTAACATACACTTACACTTATCTTATTCCCTCATATGATCATTGATTGATATCTCCCATGTTTATCATTACCGAGCATCTATGGTCACACATTTTTCTGTTTCATTTCCAGAGATTATGAAGAATGGTTTATGTAGGTCATGTTTATGAAGAGTAACAAATTGTATGTTATTTATTTTGTGTATTTAAGATCATTCATAAAATAATAATATTATGTACCTAGTATCCCGAGACACGAAACTATTACAATCCGTAGGCATGTATTTGTGAAATTTATTGAATATTTATCAAAAAATGTGTACTATTTATATACAAAAATCCTTGTATTATGTATTATATCTATTATAAAATTACCCTAGTATATTTTTAACCCTATTTCAACAACCTATGAATCTTATTATTACTAAAAAATAAACCTATGTGGAATTAAGGTGTTACCTAAGGGAGGAAATCCAAAGGGATAGATACTGTTCTCAATCGATCACTCTTAATTCTTTTAGTATTAAACCCATTAAATATTTTATATCAATGAAAGTATGATAAATTAAGTATTTTTGTTATAATAACATGTTATTATACTAATTTAACACCACTTTTATACCCTCATACAAAACTCTTCTAGATAGGAAGATGACATCATAGGTGTGTGCGGACTACCACCTCAGGAATGGAATGTTATATTTTTACATTAGCTGTTAATATAGATAACCATAAAATTTTATTTTAATTATAAATAATATATTTAGGAACCTTTATGAAGATGATTAAATATTTGGGAAACCTATGGAAGTTTGTAGATTTTATAAATTTTAGAATAAATTACATAAAAATATAAAATAACAGAGATTATGAAGATGTTGTACACTACATTTTACCATGTTATATATACCGAGGTGGTTTTAGGAAAATCAACTGAACCTCATCAAGTAACTTCAAAGAACAATTATTTAATAAAGAGAAAACATGTGATATATAATAGACCATATAAAATCAAATATAATAGTAAAAGGTTATTATTAATTTTTTTAATAAACATAATTTAATTGTTGAGGTCGTTAGGTGCACACACAGAACGAATAAGGAACTATAGAAAGGGTTTGGAATCCCAATTTTTCTTTATTGAGATATGGTGCATATAAATAGCATTTTTCCTTTTTGTGGTGTATATATTAGGAAGAAATTTTCTTATAATAATTC
The DNA here is from genome assembly GCA_963277665.1 of Viscum album. NCBI lineage: Eukaryota > Viridiplantae > Streptophyta > Magnoliopsida > Santalales > Viscaceae > Viscum > Viscum album. The sequence goes on along the minus strand of OY728142.1, from coordinate 506,446,604 downwards.
TCTATGAAATCTAAGGGATTTAGAAACCCTATCCTATGTTTGACCTTTCATATATATTCAATTCAAATGATTATGAAATTATAAGGGTTTTTGGAAACTAAATAATTTTTATTAAGTTATGATTGATTGTATTTAACTTATTTCACATAAGATGGGAAATTTTTAATTTTTAATTTAATTATATGGTATTATATACTTTTTTCTAGGCATTTACATTTCTTACACATATTCCCCTGTGTAAATTTCTATTACTTCATGAATTATGACATCCGTGAAGGATTTGGTTAACTCATATTTTATTTCATTGATACAAATTGTTATTCTTGGAGAAGAATCCTTCAAAGGATGGTGAATTAATTTTTATGCAAGTTAATAAGATATTTATTCTTTTATATGAATTTATAATTATGTTTTTAACTCTAATATGGTTTTGTGATGAATTTATTTCCCATGAAAGTGAAAATATTTTAAGAACAAAATCATATCAATTAGAGACTATTATTCATTCATTTCTATGTTCATTATTCGCAAATAAAATTTACAATATAATTTTGAAATTCAAATATACTTTTATTATGTGACCATACTATTTTTATTACCACTTTTCAAAGGGATGATTTAATACCTTTTTTACAAAATAGGTTTTAAAAAATATTTAAAAATATTAAAATATTTTTCTGTACATTTAAAATCAAACATTATTTATTATACTACACATTCTCTATATAAATACGTTATTTATTTTCAATTGACTATTATGAAATATTATTTTTAAAATAACAGTTTTCAAATGTTTTCACCTCACCTTTTTTAAAGTTTTTTTAATTTTCAAATATTATTTATTGATGATTATTTTGAAAATATAAAAGAGATAAAGATTTTTTCACTTTAACATTATGAAATATTTATTTATTCCCCAATGGAAAAATATTAATATTTTATTTTAAATACTAATAATTTCAAAATAAATCCACATCAAATTTTTAAAATTAAAATTTTAATGTGACTGAAACATCCTCTTTTATGCAAATTATTGAAGAGTTTCCTAGAAAAACCATTTATTATGTCAAATTAATTTTTTTCTTTATCTATATTTCTTTATTATAAATTGTTTTCTAAGAATCAACCTCTAATCGTTTTTAGTAAAATAAAATTTTTGGTGATTGAATTTTGGGTATCAATTTTTTAGCTTTTTAGGTAAATATTTGTAATACCATCTTGAAATTTTTAAAATCCAATTTTTCTTTCCATGGGTTATTTATGGTTTGATGAATAATCATTTTAATACAAGACAAATATTTACTGATAATTCATTAGTGTATTCCTAGATCGTATTCCAATTTTATTAGTTATGGATTTATATGACATGAGTTTATTATAGGAATTGATTATTTATGTTTTTACAATATAAGAATCATGGAGTGATGTCTTCTCCATAATGTTTTTGTTAATTGGGGAGTGACGCTAGCTGCACATGGATTATGGGAATTAGGTAGTGATTACTTAGCCATTATTGTAATGAATAAATGCTTCCATATCTACAATGTTATATGGTGACACATTTTGTGTAATGCTAATTGGGTAGTGATTCAGCTCCAACATTTTTATAGGAAACATGTAGTGATTATCACTCCACTGTTTTATTATTTATATTCCAATTTTAGTTACATGGTTTATTTTTTTGCATTATTTTAATGTCATTTCATATTATTATTCCCATTATCATTCTCCATGGATCATGTTCGTTGTCTTATGTTTTCACACTCTTCTTCCATGTTATATGTTTTCTATGTTGACATTACTTACCTTGCTATCATGGCTCATGGAAAACTCTTAATATTCTATATTCCTTTTAATTAAATATTAGACTCTATTTTTAACATTCCAAGTTGTAATAAAAATATTAAGTATTTAAATAGTAATTTTATGTTAGGAATAACAAAAAAAACTATAATTAATATTATATTATTAATTAACAATGTAAGTAAATAAATGATGAATTTAAATTTACGTTCTTAAATAGAGCTTTGTTAACAAACAATTTATTTTCTCTACAAAATTTTAACAAATAATTATTACATGATATTTTTCAATATAATTAATATATTTTCATAAATTTTTAAATTGTTTTTGTTGATAAATTTTTTTTGTCATAAATAAATTTTAGGAATTTTAATTTAAAGAAAATAATGATTTACAATTTACAATTTTTATTTTTTTAAAAAAATATTTATGAAACTAAAGTTAATATCATTCATAATTTAAAATATAAAAATATAACCAAGTGTTTAAGAAAATATTAGTATTACTATCCATAATTTTATTATTTAAAATCTCTTAAAAATTTATAATAAATGGGTATTTTGGAAATCTAATTTTCATTTTTCTAAATATAATAATTCATAATGAAGTTAGTGTTATGAATTTATTTTATAGATGATTTTGGATTATATATATTTTTATATATTAATAAATAGTATTATTCAAATGGAATTTTTATAAATATTATATTTCATATTTGTAAAAAAATGTTGAAAATGAGTTTAAATAATAGAGAGATATAGAATAAAAAATATGAGAAGAATAAAAAAAGAGAGAGAAAAATGTGATAAAAAATTTTATAAAATGTTATAACTAATAATACAAAATGGTAAGGAAGAAAATGTGAATGTAGATGAAAAACGATAAAATATTAAAAAGGAGAGATAATGTTCATATATAATATTTCATGTGTCAAACAACAAAAAGTTAGATAATATATGATGTTAATATATAATAATAATTATGGCATGTCAATCAAAAAGATAAAAAATGTTTAATAATGTAATAATAATTGAAGTAATGTGAAAAAATGGAAATGAAAATATGGGAAAAAAATAAAATATAATAATAATATATTCACATAGACCAATAATATTTCATGGTTTAGAAATTTTCAATTTGAAGATATGGATTCCCCAACGTTTTGGTTGTTATTAAGATAATATTTTAAGAGAAAACAGGGAACCTTGCAGCTCACAATAATTAAATGTATATTTGTACACCCTTGATTTATAGGGTGTAGATATATAAATTTTACTGGATGGTGTTGTAAGGGAGCCTACTGGGGTGGTTTACTTGAACCCCTTAGCTATAGGTGGGTTTTGTTTTCCGACCATTGAATATTGTTTTGTAATGTATTTATCAATACGAGGGACCAATCATCATGCCCGTATTTTTAGGAGAAATATGAAATTGATACTTTATGGAAAGGGATTGTTTTTATTTTAAATTTATCAATTTATGTTTTAATCAATGGTTGTTTCATGGATATATTTAATTTTCACGCACAGACACGCACTTATATATAAATATATATACATAGAATAAATTTTCACAATAGATGTATGTAAGTATTTTATAAAATTTATCAAGTCTATATTTTGTTAATAAATTTTAATTTTAATTATACCCTTTCTAATAAATCCATTTAGTTTAATGATATATCTATTTATATATATATTAATATATATATATATATTGATGAGAATTAATGATTTAAAGAACTATTTTATGATTTTAAATAAGTTATCTCAAAATAATAATAAATCTTTGTTTCGTTATTGGTACCATTAAATTGTTTCCTTTTTAAATAAAATAAGAAAAATATTAGTTTATGTATTGGATATCATTTTATGTGTAGCATTTTTTCTCATCTTGATAAAAGTTATCATTTGAGGTCTGAATTGTTTATATATAATATTTAAGGTCATTTATAACATTAGATATGACTATCATGTAAGATATTTTGGACATTTCGTAAACATTAATTAATTTATTCACTTATTTTATGGAGTTATTATATTTATTTAATTAAGAAATGATATTATTTATATGTTTGGATTTCACCTATTTATTTTTAATTTATTACAAGAATTATTATTTTTTACATGTAAAGATATAAGTAATATTTTCTTCATCTAATGAAATAATTGAATGATTGATTTGAAAAGTTTTTTGGTACTAAGTGAGAAAGGACGAACCATCAAAATGTTTTCTTAAAATAGAAAGTATAATATCAAATGATATGTAAGGTATGGGGAGTAAAACCATGAACCTAAGGGGACAGTGTCCCACATGTTAAATAGCTAAGTGGCCTTATGATTTCCTTATAGAATACTTAGTATCCTGATTAATCCATAGAAAATATTATTTTTAAAATAAATAACTCATATGTAGTATTATTCAAGGATAATTTTTTGGAAATTATATGGTCTTAAAAAATTAATATTCACTATGTAAGGATATTTAAAAAATTATTTCATTATTTGAAAACCCTTTTCCATCATTTTATTTTAATAAATTGATTTATTTGATTAATTTTTTATATTTTTGATTAAAGGTATTTAGGAATATTTTAAAACCCCTTAGTTGGAAAATTAAATTGACACCATATGTTTAAAAAGTAATTTCACATGTTTAGTTGAATTTCATTATGGTGTGAAATTTATATATAGTGGAAACTCATGGAATGAAATTTGTTAAATTTTTCATTATAACATTGTTAATATTTAATGTATATGTCTAATTCTCTAAACCCAAAACAGGAAAATTTTGAAAAATGTAAAATGTTTTTTGTGTATTTTTAATTTTTAATTTATAAAAAATTACACAATGTTTTAATATTTTGAACTTGAATGCACGATTTCAGGGCATCACAATTTGTATCACAGTGACAATCTATACATTATTTGAGATTAGAAAATTTCATTCGAGAGAAATATAAGTGGTCGAGTATAGAAGTTTAACAGTTCTAGTTTTTCTGATTCGCAACCTGAAAATTCATAATTTTTTAGAGTCCGATGACAGAAATGCAAGGGAAATTTTTTTAAGGGGTTAAAATGTATCATCCTGAGTTTTAATGAAAGGATAATATATTTAAATAATAATATAATATTAGTGATAATTATTAAAGATATTGTAATTAATATTATATAATTAATTTAGAAATTAAATAAATAAATAATGAAATTAAAAAGGAACTCTTAAATGAAATTTTTTTAACAAAAAATTGATTTTCTTTATTTAATATTATCTAATAATTACTATTTGATATGTTTTACTATAAATAATATATATTCATAAATTTTTAAATTATGATTCTATATATAAATTTTAATTTAAAAAAAATTATTGGAATTTTAATTTCAATAATATAATGGTTTATAATTTTAAATGATAAAATTAGTATTAAATAATTTTATAAATATAAATATAATATAATTCATAATTTAAATTATAAAATATAATCATGTTTTTATAAAAATACTTGTATTATTTTTTTTAATGTCTTAAAAATTATTTATAATATGGTATTTAGAAATCTCAATTTCCATTTTTTAAATATAATATTAAATTATGATTTTAGTTTTATTAATTGTTTTTATAAAAAATGTGGTTTATGTATTTTTTCATATATTAAAAAATATAATTTTGATAACTAAATTATTATATAAATTATATTATATATGTGTAGAAAAATGTTGTAAAATAGTTTTAATAAATAAATAGAGAAATGTGAAAACCATAAGAATAAAAAAGAGATAGTAAAAATGTGATACAAAGAGAAAAAATGTAGTTTTTTTAAAATGTTATATCTAATAACAAACAAAAATGAAGAAAACGTGAAATCAGAGGGACAAATGATGATTTTTTTTAAAATCAATGGATAATGTTAACATATAATAAGTAATGTGTCAAACCAAAATTAAGATAGATAAGATATTATGTTAATATATAATAATAATGGTGGCATGTTATTCAAAAAATAAGGTATAATAATATAAAAATAATAATATATGAAACATGAATAAAAAAGGAAATGATAAAGAGACAAACTAATAAAATATAATAATAATAAAAACTCTCATTGACTGATAATATTTCAGGGATTAAAAAATTCCAATTTGAGGATAAGTCTTCCATGATGATTTAGTTGTGAATAAGAAAATATTTAATGTGAAAGTATAGAATCTTGTGGTTTACAATTTTTATATGTATATTTGTACATGAATGATTTATGGGGTTAAAATATCTATATTTGACCTTGTGGAATTTCAAGGGGTATGAATGGGGTGATTTTGTTGAATCCATTTCTTGTTTGTGGGTTTAGTTTTCCCATCATCGAAGATCGGTTGTTGTGTAGTCTTTTTGTCATTATGAGAGACTAATCATGAGATCTGTCTTGTTATGTGCAGTTTAAAATAGATTTTATAAGGAATGTGATTTTTATATTTTGAATCTATCCATATTTTTTTTAATTTATGATTATTCCAAGTATTTATCTAATAATAAAATTTATAAATATATATATCTATATGTATATACTGTCGAATTCTATAATAGAAGGATGATAGTATTTTAGAATTTTTAGCAAGTATATATTTTGTTTTCGAATTTTAATTTGTATTATAACCCTTTTATAAAATGAAATTTTTTTTCAAATATATATGTACATATATATACTTATATATATTACTAATAAATAATGAAATAAAGAATCATTTTATGATTTTTGTTCAGTTTTCTCAAAAAAATAACAATTTTCTTATAATTGTTAACATTAAATTGTTTCCATTACAAATAAAATGAGAATCTTTATTATTTTTTGTGTTGCCTATCATTTTATGTTTAACAATATTTTTAATCAAGAGTAAATTTATAATTTTATGTTTGAATAACATTTATGTACTCATGAATGTCATGCATAACATTAGATATGGAAATCATCTAAGATATTATTGACATTCCATGCTCATTAATTGATGTATTAATTTAATTTATTAGGCAATTATATTTATGTCATTTAAAAAACATCAATTTTTTATACTAATTGATTTCAATAGTTATTTGATTTTTTTTAAAATAAGATTTGTGTCATGTAACGAATTAGGTACAAATATTTTTTGTACAGAAATAATTTAATGATGTTTTGAAATAATTTTGTGTTATCACTGAGAATGGAGGGACCAAAAAACTATTTTCTTAAAATCGGTACTTGAGTGTTGAATGATAAGTTATGGTTTGCGGATTAAACCCTTAACACAAAGAGGATGTTTTCCCACACGTGATATGACTAATTGGCCTTACGGTTTTTCTTATTACATATTGAGTATCACAATTTTTCCCTAGAAAATATTATTTTCAAAATTAGGAAATAAAAAGTTATATTTTTAAAGACTTATTATTTTAAAATTATATCGTTTTTCACAATTAATATTCACTATATAAGGATATTTAAGAAATTATGTCATTAATTGAAAACCCTTTTATAAGATTTATTTTTATCTAATGATTTGTTTTAAAAATTATTTGTAATTTCTGAGGAAATTTAAATCTAAATTTTTTAAAACTGTTTACTGGAAAAATTAAATTCTCAGCTTATGTTTATAATTTATTTTTCACATCTTTAGTATAATTTCATTATGTTGGGTATTACACATAAAAATTCTTCTCACATGAATAGAATTGTTTAATTTTTTTGTATAACCTTGTTAATTCGTAATGTATATTTATAATTATCCAAAACCTAGTCCAGAAAAGGTCTTAACATATAAAATGTTTCTATGTATTTTTAGATGTATTTTATTAAAAAATAAACAACATTTTTATCTATTTAACCTAGAAGTGTGGGTTTGGGGCATCGCACTGATCATGTTATCTCATATGATTATAGTATAACCATTGATGTAATATTGATGAGCTTATCCCTTACTAAGAAATTTTTCTCACCCCTTTCTTATAAATCTATTCCATATGATATTAAAATGATTTTGACTTTGCAGAATTATAGAATATAGAATAATGATGTATCATTATAGAGGAATGCTTCCAATTATTGTAAAATACATCACTCATGTAGTTGATCCTCAATGACACTAAACCATCGACTATTGAGATTATGTGATTATCTTTTAATGAACTGCTTAAATTTGTGAGATTTATGTTTTTAACATGATTATTATCCATTTTTAAGAAATATAGTGTATAAATAATGTGTTTTTAGCACCATATTTGGCAGTGGGGGATTGGGGAACTATGAATTAAAAATTCATGGGAAAAATTACCTAACATGTGATTTGGAGATAGAAACACTAATATTTGAATTGAATATATGAATAATAACCCTAAACCTACCCTCCAGGATCCAGTGCTCAAATCATAATCATTATATTGTTAAATTTGAAACTGATAAATGTGACCAAATTTCATCAATCCAAAACATACAACAAAAAAGTAGATATTGAATTACTTACATAACCAAGGAACGTTAAAGTTAATTGTTTTGATGTATTTGGAAAAAATCATACAAAACAATACTAATGTCCTTTTTTGATCATTATGCCCACTAATAACCATCTCTTCCTATTAGATATTAATTCATCAACATCACCAATAAAATTCATCACACATAAAAAATTTTTAGAAAAAAAATAATTTAAAACAATTTTTTAAAACCCTAGGAAAATGAAAAATAGAATTGTGATATCAAACTCTCAAAAAGGGTAAAAATAAGAACTAATAATTAAATGAAAATTTTCATTTGATGAGTATAAGTGTATGATGGAAAAATAAAATTGAATGAGAATTATATAATATAATTCAAACAAATAAAAACCTAAATCATAAAATAAGAGGCATGGAATAAATATAAAATATAAGTAAAGATTTATATAATTAAATAATCATGACACATTTGAAAATAATTCTTATGAAAATGATCCATTAGAACAAGACAAAATAAGAAGAAAAACATTCTAAAATTGAACATCATTTTAATATCACTCTTAAAAATAAAATAAATTAACTAGTAAATTTAAAAAATATATTAGGAGAAACCTATAATTTATTAAAGCCATCAGTTTACCCCGTGAATTTTAGGGATATAACAAACCCAACCTTCCTTATTTTATAAAAATATAACCCATCCTTTGATTATAATGAAAACACTCATCCATGTATATTATGGAATGACATGTATGTAATGTCTCCAAATATACGTGTAATTTTTTTAATTATATGGTATCATTTTGAGATTGAACGCTTCAAAAACACATGATTTCGAGGACCGATAAGTCCAGAACATATTTTTGATCTTTTTTACGGTACATTTACTAAACATAGGAGCGTGATTTTATATATTTTGAACCGATGCTTGAATAAAAAATATGAGGGCACCACTGAACTTGGAATGCTGTGATTCTCCTAGAAATGACATACCTTCTCTTGGAATGGGCTTTGTAGAAATGTTATTTTATTTACTTTTAGAGAAAAATAATTAAATAATTTGAAATTGTTATTTTATTTCTTTTTTCTCCATTGAGCGGAAGACAGAGATGTTGCGGTGCAGCGACGAGCCACATTAAATGGGTATCCTTAATGGCTCATTGTGTTATTATAAAGACACAACATCACAATATAACATAAATCGTGCAACATGTTCTTTTAATTAAACCAACATGTAGGATAGTGGAGAAGTAGACTCTATAGATTCTCTAACGAACCTCTAGTGAAATTCATATCCACCTAATAATGAAGAATGAAGAACGAATAAAGGGACATTTTAGGATCTGATCTGGAGGTTGACAAGAAGTGACGAATGTCAATGATCACCGATTGATGATGATGTGAATCACATCCTTCGTCATCAGTGGACCCAATGAATCCATGTAGGGGTTTATGCATTCTAAGTATCTGATGATTTCTTCCTCATTCTTGAAATTTAATGATAGTTGTGTATCAACAGACTAAAGGGTTGATCTGCGAATTGCTCGTTCTTACGGGAGGATTTTGTGTGGGGGCTTCATTTGAAAGTTTACAATCTATGTGGTTATAATCATGTTTATCCCAGTGATTAAACTCTAATGTGGAGGGTGCAGGCAGACCCGAACATGGCCCGATCCCTCCGCCATAGTTATTCTTGGTTAATTATTCGAATTCAACTGGTTATCATGTCATCAAGGTGAATTTGAAAGTATCACGGTGTTGGTTCCGACCTACAGAGGCAGTAGTCATAAACGACTCTATAAACGGACCAGTAGAGCGGCTATGGTGGCATGTGGAATGCACGACCCATGGTGACGGCTGCAGTCTAAGGGCAGAGACATGTCGCGGCACCCGTCCGCACCACGTGGAGGGACGATATGCATATGGGACATCCATTGGTTAGAGATCCACAGTCCGTTGACCACAGCTAGAGGAGGCCCTGCATCAGCAAGGCTAGTGGGGGAGCCAGACGCGACATGGCTGTCGGGTCCGGGTTGGACATTGCACAACCAGCCGCCCATGCAATCGGCCCTCAGGAGGACGGGTCACACCCACGTCTAGCAGCCCAGACCCACTACAGTGGGTCAGACCCTCTCTAGCATGCCATACCCATGCTGGTAGGCCAGACCCTCTCCCTTCCGGTCGGACATGATGAGACTAGTTACTGGGCGACTTGGTGGGCTGGACCTTTGACCAAACCAGGTTGGGTCCAGTGAGGCCAACTGGGCCTAGAAAAATTGGTCAGGCCATACCAGACTGACCCCAACCCAAACCGGGTCTGGACGGGTCAATATAATTGAACCTGGGAATTTAGGACCCCCGGGCCATGTTGGTTAGGTGAGTCCGACCAGGTCGGGCTGAGCCTAGAGAGAATTGGCCCTCTGTTTACTAAAATGTTAGTATCTTGCTAACCGTGTGTCCAATTGATGTTACATTAGTGTAATTGGGTCCCTTGAAATGAGTTGGTACTTATTATATACTCCAATTGAGTTTTGGAAGAAGTTGGACTACTACCAGGTTGGATCAGACTCGAATCCAACAAGGTAATTTTTAATGAAATGCCTATAACTTACAGACTATATGTCTGAATGATGCACCATCTGTTACACTAAGACCATTATGATGATACAGTAAATTAGGTTACTCCATGTGTGGCATTATGGGAGTTGAGGTATAGACGATGGCTTGATGATTAGATCCTCTGGAAATAATGTGATCTAAGTGCGGGATTCCATTGGATGGTTGTGATATAAATAAATATTAACGATCATGTGTGGGTCAGCACCATTCGTTCCTTAGTGGGTTAACACCTATCAATCCTGGGTGGGGAAAAACCAAGAGATCCTATGTGGGTCAACACCTAGAGAACTTGTGTGGGTCTACACTGAGTGATCCTGTGTAGGTCAGCACCTAATGATCCTCTATGGGTAAGGACCTAGCGACCCTGGGCGGATTAGCAGCAGAGCGTATCGATAGAATAATAGGACTTATTGTTACCTCTAATCAGTTTTACTTTTGTAAATAAGTTATACTTAGTGTGAGAGGCATCTTTTACATTTTGTTTTGTTTTTTGAGATCTTTATTCGAGGTATTACATCTTTGGAATTTTTCTTCTATGTTGTTTTCTTTTGTGGATTACTGGGAGACCTTTGGGGGTCTCGGGGTCCCTACTGATTATTGTTGTATTGTCCCATACAAGGAAATCTCCCACAACTGTTGTGTCTGGTGCAGACAATAGAAAACTTGTAATGGGACATTAGGGAGCTAGGACTAGATGGTGCTCATATGCGGATCGATTGATGTGGTGTGCTATATTGACATCTGACAGAGAGTTATACGAAACCATCATGTAGGGTCCTTAGTAGATGACCTCCGGAGCCTGTAATTTTTTATGTAGTTTACTTTTAGTTGAACTTGTATTCCAACCCCTTTAATTTTTGTTTATACACATTACTCTCAGTAGTGATACTTTGTGGTGGTTGTACTACTTTTTTTTCTTTTTGGGTGCTTTGCAAAGTATGCCATGTATGTGTCTATACAGGTTTGAAGGAAATGCCTTCCATTTCTGGGATATTCCTTTCATGTGATATTCACCATCCCCTAGCCAATAGAAGGTGGTATTGTGGTAGTCATGGAACGATCCTTTGGTGACGAGTCGTGAAAAAGTGGAACCATATGGTTGTCGGTTCTACCTGAAGAACAAAGATTTAGTATTTTCCAATGGGGGAAATAGTGTTCAGTGTCTTGAGTTAGGTTTTCAGTCTAGGGAATCCAATTTTGTTGTGGCAGCCAATTTATCTATACAACAAGACCCTGGATTCTATTTTCTGACTCAATAGATGAATACACTGGTTGCATGTGTTTTGGTAATGTTTTTCATTAGATCCCTTTAGAGTCAGCTCACCTGGTATAAATTATTGATTGTGGCGCATCTGTTTCCCTATAGGATTCCTCTACGATGATATCCATCCGTGATTCTAGTGAGGGATCATGATGATGGTCCACCGAAATATGAGGCGTCGGTGTAGGGTCCTCTTACAGTTATATCACTTTCAAGTGGTATACTAGCATCACCACCACCCAAAGACAAGAAGTTGCTTCCACCCACATCAATAGACATTGCCCACCAACAGATCATTCTGCATAAGTTACAGAGATAGAGGCCTTCATGGATTCAAAGAGAGATAGATCCTGAGGTAGCTGACGAATTGGCTGGAGGCAGTTACTCAGGTTTTTCAACTGGGAGAGACACTGATAGACGAGATGGTAGTTCGAGACGTTAGGCTTTTTTAGGTAATGATAGGGAGGTAGCGGAACATGATTCCCTAAACACACAATGAGGTGACCCTTGTTTGGAAGGACATCGAGAGCCTATTCAAGGAGGAGTTCTCACGAGCGACAGTACAGTCACTGTGTATTTAGGAGTTACTACACATACAACAGGGCAGCCTGACTATGGTACAGTACATAGTGAGGTTTACCGACCTCTCCCACTGCTCCATCAATATGTTATGAGACCCTTTCATAAAAACTCAAACCATTGAGCAAGGACTCTGATGGGAGATCAGGGCATCAATGATTTCACTCAATATCTCGACGTAGACTGGAGGACTAGAGAAATCCGTACTAGTGGAGAGCTTCATAGCTGAGAAGGAGCCGATGGTGAGAGCCACCACCGGATGATAGGTGGCCAATTTATTTACAGTTGGTCATAAGTAGATTAAATAGTGGCCCAAATGGGCTAGACCTTCCAGAGGATGACCCTAGGATACAGGGTTTTGAGTTGAAGATCACGCGAGGTATAGGAGGTCCTATAAAGACTATCCTTTGTTAATATTTCATAAAATAGGGGTACATGGCATGTGACTATCCAGCTCCCTGATCGAATGTCCATGAAGAGGTCGAGGGACAACCAGGAAAACAATAGATGATCATGTGAGTTAGCTAGTATGATAGTGGATGTGGAAGGGGTTCAGTCGAGCAGCAGGAAATGGGAGATGATTCGAGATACCACCACCACCACCCCTAGAATCTCCACCATGAGCTCCGAGAGCATCTGGATAGGGGCTCAACGAGCTATAGGCAATGGGGGCATATGACATCAGCACTGTAGAGATGATTAGAGGTATAATACGTGTCTTTTACACCATAGTTTTAGTTCATATAAACATAGGTTTTTGTCATTCCTTCCTTTCCACGGCTCTCGTCTAGATCTTGGAGATTCTGGTAGAGCCATTGGATCGATCCTTACAATTAAGGACTCATATGGTAGGGGATTCAAAGATTACACATTGGTTCTAGCAGTGTGATTTTATTCTAGGAGGTGAGTGCTTCTGCTGGGATCTCTAAGTAGCAGTATCAAGGCCTTACAACATCATCCTTGGTATGGACTCATTATCACATTTCCTACACAGATCGATTTTTTAGGCATAATGTGAGATGTGTCTGTGAGGATGGGACTGAGTATTCCTTCACCGGTGAGAATGTAACCATTGTAGCATATGATGTACTTTTTCAGAGGATGGTGTAGCTGATCACTCACCAGTTGGCTAGCCTCAACCTTCGTACGGTTGATGAGGGGAGACTGACCTTTCTTATTGTGGTGGACGAGTATGAGGATGAATTTCTAGAAGATGTCTCAGGACGAACTCATTGGAAAGAGGTGCAAATCAAGATGGACATCTACCCAAGGAAAGAAAATATATCTAATCCTTCATATGAAATGGATCATTCAGAGCTTCATGAGTTGTGTGTACAACTAGAGGACTTGAAGAGGAAGGGGTTTTTAAGGCCTAGTGATCCCCCATCAGAATCCCTAGTGTTGTTTTCCAAAAAGTCAGATGGTAGCATGAGGCAATGTGTGGAAATCCGGTGCATGAACTAGGTGACCGTGAAGAAAAAGTATCCAATATTGAGGATTAAATACCTATTTGACTTGCTAAATAGAGTGAGGTGGTTCTCGATGATAGAACTCATATACGGATATCACCATCTTCGGGTACGAGATGTGGATGTACCTGAGATAGCCTTTAAGTGTCGTTACAGACATTATGTGTTTCTTGTGATGCCTTTAAGCATGACCAATTCCCCAATAGTGTTCATGGGACTAATGTACAAGATCATTATTCCTTACCTTGACTGGTTTTTAGGGGTATTCATTGATGACATTTTGGTTCACTCAGTGCCAGAGGAGGAGCACACAACACACCTACAAATAGTCTTGGACACGCTATGAGAGAACCTGCTTCAGGGTATTCACTTAGAGTACCATGTTTGGAATCGATAGGTCCAATTCCTTGTAAATTTAATCTGAGTGGCTAGATTTGCAGTAGATATAGAAAATATAGTGGCGTTTCATGCTCGGGAGCCACCCGGGAGAGTGACTGAGGAACATAGCTTCTTACGGTAGGTTGGTTACTATCGGAGGTTCATACCCAACATTAAAAGAGTATAAAATCCCTTATTAGATTTGACATGAAAGGTACAACCCTTTATGTGGATGGAGAAATGTCTGCATAATTTAAAAGAGTAGAGGCAGACACTGACTGGTGCCCCTATATTGAGACTTTCAAAGGAGGGAATTGGAAATGTAGTTTACCACGCCACATCAGGGACCGGAGGGGGTTGTGTCCTGATGCAGGAGTGATAATTGATATCCTAGAGCTAATGGAAGTTGATGCAATAGGATAAATACTATGCAACCATGACCTTGATCTAGCAGTTTTGGTCTTCATCTTGAAGATGTGGTGACACTACTTGTTGGTTGAGAAGTTTTCATTTTACTCATACTAGAAGAGTATGAAGTATATCGTCTCCTAGAAGAAGTATATCCTGAGACAACGAAAATTTATAGAGATCCTCCAGGACTATGACAAAGATATTTTATATACTTCTAGGAAGGGGAATGTGATGGTATACGCGCTCAGTAGGAGGACTGGTTTGTAGCTACTGAGTGTGGCGACCGAGATTTTGGCTACAATTCAGATATGCTTCTTGGATGATGGTAGAGCTTCTTAATTTTAGTCGACGACTATTTCTCCCCCACTCATAAAGGGAGTCAGGGAGGTACAACTAGTGGATGTTGACTATGAGTCCCTACGTGCTCTGTTATCCTCTGGACTAGCTCCTTAAGGATTTTCAATAGGTGGGGAGCACGTCACAATTTTTGAAGGGAGAAATTTAGTACTGGATATTTTTTGGGATGAGGTGTGGAAGGAGTTCCATACATCCCCTTTGGAAGTAAATCCTATAGTAGAGAAGATATACTAGAACCACCAATGTAATTACTGTTGTCCATGGATTAATAAGGTAGTGGCCTTGTTCGTTTAATGATGCCTCACATGTCAGTAAGTGAAAGAAGAGAATCAGGTTCCAGTATGATTGACCCAACCACTCGAGGTACCCATGTGGAAATGGGACAGTATCTCAATGGGATTTTATATGGGTTTACCAAATGCACACTAGGTCCATGATTCTAAATCAGTGATCATTGACCGACTCACCAAGTCATCTCACTTTCTACCCATTCGGGAGCAGGGACTAGTAGAGGGATTGGAATTCCTCTACATACAAGAGATAGTGCGACTTCATAGGGTTCCTTCAACAATCGTCTCTGGCCATGAAGAATGCTTGATATCTTGGTTGTGGAAGGGGTTGTAGGAGGCGTTCGGGACTCAGTTTAATTTCATCAAAACTTTTCATCACCAAGAGTATAGTCATATGGAGAGGACCATACAGACCATAGAGGACATGCTTTGTGATTGCGTCCTAGACATTGTTCCTAGTTGGAAGGACCAATATGCACTGGAAAATTATTCATACAAAAATTGCTATCACTATACCATTGGCATGGTTCCATTTGAGGCCTTGTGCGTCATGCCTTTCAAATCACCCCTATGATGGATAGAACATGGGGAGTCGACACTCATGAGTCCAGAGTTGGTATGAGCTATGACTGAAAAGGTGCAGATCATCCCAGAGAAGATGAGGAATAAATAGAATAGGTATAAGTCTTATGATGACAAGAGACGAAGACCCTTGGAGTTTGAGGATGGAGATCATGTATTACTTCGGGTCACACCCCAACCAGGATTACAGAGATTTGGATGTGGTGTCATCCTATATTCAAGTTTCATTGAATCTTTTTAGATACTGAGTAGTGTTGGAGAGGTGGTGTACCACCTAGCTCTTCCACCATAGATGCACTAGGTGCATGATGTTTTCCAAGTGTCGTAGCTGAGGAGGTACATGCAAGATTATTCACATGTCATCGACTAGGTAGAGATGGAAATTGATGATGGGGTGATATTTGCTGATTTCATAGTGGAGACATAGAATCGACAATAGAAAGTCCTACATGGGAGGTCAATTCCTCTCGTGCGCGTTCGGTGGCTGCACGATAAACTCTAATAGAGCACATATGAGTGGGAGGCTCAAGTTCATATTCAGAACCCCCATCTATTTGTTCTATTTTTATTTTCTATTTTGGGGACATAAAACCCTATGTTGGGGAGAATGTAATGTCTCAGAATTTCAATGTATTTTTTTTCAATTATATGAAATTATTACGAGACTGCATGCTACGACGGTATGTGATTTCGAGGCCCGGTGAGCCCGAAATAGTTTTTTGAACATTATTACGGTACGTTAAGTAATCGTGCGAATGAGATTTTATATATTTTGAAATGGTGCTCTAATATAAAATTTTAGGTCACCATTGAACTCGAAATTCCAAAATTATCCATGAAATGACATAACTTTGTCCGGAAAGGGCCTAGCAAAAGAACTTATTTTTTGACTTTTAGGGAAAAATAATAAAATAATTTATAATAATTATTTTATTTCTTTTCTCTCCTTTAACTGGCAGAGGGAGATGCTACGGTTCAGATTTGAGGAACATTAAATGGGTATCCTTAATGGCTTTTTGTGTTATCATAATCATTATGCTATTTTATAAATGAAATAGTGTTACAACGCAACATCGTAGCGTTATAGAAACATTGCAATTTGTTTCTTTTTATTAAACCAACATGTCAGAGAGTAGGAAATTATAATTAGATGATTCTATAACAATCTTCTAGTGGATATCTTCTTCAACAAATAATGAATAAAGATGCCACAAAATTTATATGATTGGATCTGTAATTTGACAAGTTACGATGAAAGCCAACGATTGTGGATTGACAATCACGCGAATCACATCTTTCATCATTAGCGGACCCAATGAATCCATGGAGGGGTTTTTGAATTCTATGTATTTGATGATTTCATCCTTATTCTTAATAATTAATGATGAACACGGATCAACTGACTAATGGGTTGATCCAAGAATCACTCATTATTGTGGGTGGATTTTTTGTGGGGGTTTGATTTTGGGGGTTTCCAATATGTGTCGTTATCCAAATGTTTATCCCCATGATTAATCTCCAACACGAAGGGAGCGGGCCGGCCCGAAAAAGGCCCAGTCCCTCCATTATAGTATTTCTTGGTGTATTTTTCAATGTTAACCGGTCAAATTCTCTATAAAGATAATTGGATGGCTTCGCTGTGATGGTGGCATCCTACGGAGGGTGTAGGCGCAGATGACTACCAAAATGGACCACATGAGTGACTCTAGTGGCCTGTCGAAGGCACCGTGGCAGAGACCATGGTGGGGGGGGGGTGCACCCATCAGCACTACATGGAGGGATGACCCATCTCTGAGCCTCTTGATGGTTGGCAAGCTGTGGTCCGTTGACTACGGCTAGAGGAGGCCTCGCGTCAGCAAGGCCGACAGGGGAGCTGGATGCGACACAACTTTCACGTCCCATCTAGACAACACACCACCTTATTCCCTTGCTGCAAGCCTCAGGATGGCGGGTCACACCCCTAAGTAGTTGGCTGAACCTAATCCAACAGTCTGGACTCGCGCCCTTTGGGCCAGACTGGATGAGACTGGGTTGCCAGGCGACCCAGCCGGCCGGATCCTTGGCCAAACCGAGCTGGGCAGAGTTAGACCCATTGGGCTTGGCCCACTGACTAGGATGGACAAGACCGACCCCGAACCTAATTGACTCAGGTCATGTCATTCTAATTGAATTATGATATTGGGTCCCCAATGTTGGGTTTTTATGTCAATCTGACTAGGTCAGGATGGGCCCAGACACAACCAGCCCCCTATTTACTAAAGCACCCATTTCTTACTAACTGGACGTCCGATTGATGTGTCGTTAGTGGAGATGGGACCCTTGAGATGGTTTGGTCCTTATGATGAACTCATCTTTTGTTTTAGTATATGTTTTAGTATGTATGGGTTGGATTAGACTCGAATCCAACTGGACCCTTTTTACTAAAAAGCATATAACTTAGAGACCGGGCATCTGAATAACAGACCATTTGTTGCCATGTGAACCTTATCATGAGATAGTCTCTTAGGGATACTCTATGTGGGACTTTATGGTGATTTAGTTATATTTGATGGATTTAGGTGAGGATCTTCTGGAAATCATGTGTGCTATGTGCAGGAATCCAGTGGCTAGTTGTGACGTGAAGAAAGAATAGTGATCCTCTGTGGGTCAGCACATTGATATCCTGAGGGGGTCAGCACCAAGATATCCTGAGTGGATAATCACCCAGAAATATTTTTTGGGTTAGCACCAAGTGATCATGTGTGGTTTAACACCTAGTGATTCTCTGTGTGTCAATACGTAGCGAGCCTTTGTGGGCAACACATAACAACCCAGTGCGGATTAGCAACATATCCTTTCAACAGAATAAGATGATCTAGATTTATGACTAATCATATTTAATTCAGTACATAAGTTATACCTAGTGTGAGATGCCTATTTTAATTTGTGCTATGTGTTTGAGATCTTGCTTGGTAGTATTACCGATTTGGTATTTTTTCCATTATGGTGTTTTCCATTGTTGATAGATGAGTGACCTTCAGTGGCTCAGGTTCCCTAATGAGTATTCTTATACTCACCCATTCACGGGCTTCGGTCTCACCTGTTGTGTCTTGTTCAGATGACATACAACTTTGATTGGGTCTTTGGGCAGCCATGACTAGATGGTGCTTGGAGGTGGATTGATAGACATGGTGTGCTGCAATGACATCTGACGGATAGTTATACCTACCCTTCAGGTAGGATCCTTAGAAAATGACCTCTGGAGCTTGTAATTATTTTTCTATACATTCAATTTAGTTGGCCTTGTACTCTAGACCCTTTACATTCACTTTACAGACCTTACCTTCAATAGTGATAATTTGTGGTAGTTTGACTACTTTCTTTACTTTGTGGTTTCGTTTGTGTGGTTTTCCCAATCTATGTGTGTACTTGTTTAAAGGAAATTCTTTTGCTTTTTGGGATATTCCTTTCCGGTTCTAGCCACTAGCCCCTGGCCAATAAAAGGCAGGCTTGGGGTAGTTGTGACATGGGCCCTCGGGGATGGGTCGTGACACCGTATTTATTTTATAATGTAACCACCAATAATAAAAAAAAATTACAAGAAAAATATCTTGAATAATGAAGTTGGATATTATATTTATTCTTAAAACTCAATGAAACAACAATTAATACTTTTATTTCTTGATTAAAAAATGGAAAAAAATGTGTTCAATGAAAATATATTTGAAAAAAAGATACCTTAATATATATAATTAGAATGGCAACATTAAAAAATATTTTCATTAATTTATAAGTAAAATAAAGGTGTTTTATTATTTGTCGATTGAAATAACAATAAAATATCATTAAAAGTGGTTTGAGGTAAATATCCTTTCAACTTTGAAACTGACATTAAAAAAATAAAAAATCATAATATAATGTGAAAATATCATTCATTAAAGATAAATAGTGAGTCTTATAAATTAATCTTCAAGAAAATAATGATCTTGCTGGTGGTAAAATATATTATTTTAATAAAAATTAAAAGTAAAAATTCTATTTAAATATTTTATAATGAGAGTCAAAAGTGACCCATACATAAAACAATATGAAATTCCATTTTAATACATTTAAAAATAAGGTAAAAGTTCATGTAAAATAAATTCTCTAAATTGTTTATATTTATAATATAATATTTTTGATAATATTAAAGAAAACATGGATATATAAAATAAATATTCTAGATCTAAAAAAAGGCACAATATCAGTATCACCTACAAGAATACTTATTTATCACTAATCAACAGGAGGGGAAATGGAATGTAAACATGTAAAACATATTCATAACTACTAAAAAATAAAATATATGTGTTTTTTTAAAATAAGAGCATTCGATTTTCTAAAAATAACTTTGAACATAAAAAATCTCAAAATGAAGTAATATTGAAGCATTAATTATTTACAACACTATTAACATTCAAAACAAATATACTAGAATGAAATATTATGATATTGATTTTTTTTAAAAAAATAATGAAATAATATTTCAATATTAATTTTTTTTGATGTAGTTAAATCATATATGGAAATCATGGAGCATGACATTAATCACATCTCCAGAAAATGAGATTGAAGGAATGAATGCCTTTTTAAAGATCAATAAATTTGAGGTGATAATTAATCCATGAATTGATTATGTGATATTCTTTGAAATCACATCAAACATGTTGGAATATATCATAAAATAATTTACTAATCAATTTATACATAATCATGGAATTAAAAATTCATTGAAATTATAAGTATAACCTAATGGATAGAAATTGAGTTATGAAACCCCTTACTGGATTAGTAACTTCCAAATAAAATATACTTGGATTATGTAACATTTATTGTAACATAAAATAAAATTATGTATGAAAGATTCATGATATAACATTAAAATGGAATTATATATAACACAGAAAATTAATTAGGTGTAAAAAAATCAAAACAAGAATCAATGAAGGGAAATGCAGATGAAATCCCTTACATCTAGTTGAGACTTTCCATGTATTCTTGTTAACTAATGTAAAATAAACATATATAAATTATTTAATTTCCTAAGAAATAATTTATTGTTTAACACCATAAAATTATACTATTCATTTCATTTATTTTAATTATATATTTAATTACTTCATTATTTAAATCCACATTGGGTGATTTGAGGATGTTATATTCATAATTCCAAAAAGGCTTTAGTGTGATGACTCTGGCCAAAGGGGTCATTTTTCGATCATATATAGAATAATAATCAATATATAAGTGCCATTTTTATAAAATAATTTCAATTTTATAATCATCCATTTATTATTAGAATTAAAAATTATCTACCATATAATCATAGATATGAAAAGCCATATATATGCATGGGTAATGTTTCCATTATAACTCACATGAGATAAATAATGTAACAGTCCTTTTTATATTTGTATAATGATTATTATATCATAAATATATCATTATCTATTTAAATAAATTTATATATATCAACCATATGATTCAGTGATGAAAAAAATATCATAGCTTCATGGAGGTGGTAATCCACAAATATGCACAAATGAAATTATCATTTTCAATGAAAGTAAATGTAATAATATAGATGATATATTATATTTCTATACTGAAAATTAAATAATTTATATCAAATATATAAATATATATTATCTATCATTATAACTAACCATGAGAGGTGGTAATAGAAAATGAAATACATCGGTTACCGAGATAGCAGTTTGTCATACACACAAACAATGAATTCATTTCCCATTTGATAAAGGTGAAGATGGATATAGTATATTACATTAAACTAATGAAAAATAATTATATATAATATAAAAATTTATAATTTCATTATGGTTGAATAATATTTAAGGTGGTATGCGAATAAATAAAAATAAACATTATGTTAAAAACCTTACACCATCTCATGAAAAACTATTTTTCCATACACCTTAATCCATCTAAAACTGTTATTCTGTCCAATACAAGTCCTAAAAAACATGATTAGTAATTTTGTGAATTTATTTTTCATTTATTTGTGAGTGTGATTTTTTCTTGAAATGTTTATATGAGCGGAGAGGTTTTTCCTTTTTATAAGTGATGGGAGGGAGACTCTTGGAATTAATTAAAGTATCTAATAGATATTATATAATATTATTGGTCACCTAGATAAATATAAATATAATTCAAATATAATAAGATAAAGACTCTAGATAATATCATCCAATAAAATTCAGTCAAATATAGGTGAATTGTTGACCCTTATCTCTCTGTTTTAACCACCATTAACTCTTTTGATGATTTCTATGATATCAAAGTGGTTTACTCTTTAGAGGTTATGAAAATTACAATAAAAGGATAAGCGAACCATAAATGGACCATTATTTATATTTTGAACCATATACCAATAAAATGGTATAGTATCGTATTTTTATTAATTATATAAAATTTAATAATTTATTGTTTATTATAAAATATCATTGATGTAATTTTTAAATTATTCATTTACATTGACTGTAATTTCCTCATGATAACAATATAATTAGAATATAAAAATATAAATCCACTAGAATAAGCTATATTTATATGAAATTTTTTTGTTATAGTTTTATAAAATAAAAAAATATTACTTTTAGAGTTTATGAAATTATTTATTTGATTTTTATACAACTTACATAGACATTGTGTCAATGTTCTATACGAATTTTAAGTAATTACACCATCACTAAAATTTATAAATAAATTAAAATCATAAAAATAATATCATTATTATGTAAAAAACATTAATATTTACTCATAAAATATTTTTATCCCTATGTGAATATATATGTTAAATTTAAAACCAAGAGAGTAACATTTTGTAATTTTCTATATTTAAAATTATATATTAGTACTTTTCAAATGAAAAAATTACAATATTCCCATAAATTTAAATATTGGATGTCTATGGTATGAAAACAATAAAAAATATATTAAATTCATTTTTCATGGTCATTTTTAGTACTTATCAAATTATTTTTAACCTGAATTACCTGAGTTACCTTTTTGAGGTATGAAATATTTACAAAGGATACAATTGAAAAAGGTAAAAAATAAAAAAAACAATTTACCAAATTAGACACCAATTAATCCAAATATGGGATCCATATTCAATATAAAATTCCTAATAGTATAAGAATTAAATTTTATTATAAATGCGTAAAATCCAATTGTCATGAATCACCCTATTCATAA
Organism: Viscum album; assembly: GCA_963277665.1. Classification (NCBI taxonomy): domain Eukaryota; kingdom Viridiplantae; phylum Streptophyta; class Magnoliopsida; order Santalales; family Viscaceae; genus Viscum; species Viscum album. The sequence continues at coordinate 506,423,157 of OY728142.1, read as the reverse complement.
TTAGGTACATGATTACAAGATTCCATGTCCTTTTTTACTCAAGATTAAGGAGAGATAATGATTCGGGGATCCCACCTCCAATAATCCTTAGGGTGGGGACTATCCCCAATGGTATATAAATATCACAAAAATGGTAGGCCGTATCATTTTTAATGTAACCATGATCTGGATATAAGATGTATCAACCTCAAAAAATCCCATTTCACATATATATAATGAAACCAAAATCCATCCCACATACATATTTAATGTAAAACTACTAGACAAATAATGAAAAATCAAAATTAAGTACCGAAATAAAACTTAGAAGTCACATAGAAAGTGACCCCAATATCCGACCTAGTTAGGTCCAACACGGTCCACGTAAACTCTTGGAAACCATGCATGTATTTTGATATATGTAGGGTGAGAATACAGGAACATGAGCCTTATCCCAGTTGGTAAGGACTTCATAAGTGCATCCGGGAGACCCGGGATCAAATCCAGGCAGAGACATTATTTCAGGGGTACTGTAGCTGTTACTGTAGCTGTTACTATAGCACGTACTATTTAGCACTGTAGAAACTGGGAATATGCCTCTATTTGGGCCTTCGGGCCACAGATTTGGTCCCCAAGTCCTTTAAGGCCTTCGGGCCACCCAGGCCTTCCGGTCAGTAAGGAATTCGGGCAACCTCAAGTCCCCCCGTACACCTTATGTGCAGATGCAAACCAGACGAACTAAAAATAACAAGCTCTAATAAAAGGATGAGCAAGGACCTTTCACCACAGAAGATGCTAAACAAATTGCAAGAATGAAAGGGTATGGCACCTGCTATCAGGACAAGCTTGTGCATTCATGAGAATGCCTAGAAGAACTGCCATGAAAAGGTGGAGAGTTTATTTCACGATGAAAATGTTGGGGAGGAGCAGTCCAAGTAGTAAGGCAAAGTTGTATGTAATGTTTGAAGCTTACGGGCAAATGAATTCTTCTATGGCCTTTGGGCCATGTAATACTTATGCCTACGGGCCTTGTAAGGGTTTCCCCTCACCCCGTGAAATGTGGATTATCAAAATCAATAAAAAATGAAGGACTTCGGGCCATTGGAGGAGGAGGGTGAGCATACAGGTATACTAATTCGGGAAAGACAAAAGTCACCTGTGCACAAGTGGGACAACAAAAACAATTCCCATATGATAAACCAATAGAAACTAAAAACCATCTAACAAGGTATACTCTACACCCCAACCTCACTAAGGCACACTCACCAAATATTTCATGTCAAGTAAACTAATGTAATATTTACATCTATATTTGGGTACCCCACAACAATTCCCATTAGTTATCTATTCATCCCTAACAGAGAATATGCTAACACTACCACACTCTTCCACAAGCCCCTATCAGAACTTACCTACCCAAACACGAGCCACATACAACATCACATATCTCTTTTAGACACATTATCCACAAACCAAATCTACATCCGAGAGACACTTGGTAATCACCACATAACTCATCCTGAAGACACCTAAGAAGCACACCTCTCCCACAAACACCTGAGCCTCACAACCACACCACAAAATGACCGAAGATTCTAGGGAAACCATATCCTAGAAGGGGGAGAAGATAAGAGCCAATAATCATACATCCAACCTCCCACTAGGATGTTGTGAAAGGACACCCTCCCCCATAACAATGGGGGTGTTTGATACATAGTTCTCAACGTGGGTGAGGTTTATATAGAAATAACAAGGAACTAAATGTATCTACATATAGATATAAAAATCTCATCCCAACCTATAGGTTTTATAAATAAAAACTATCTCACACCAAAACTACCCTTTCTTCTAACCGTACGTGCATGTACCACTATAAAAAATGGTCACATCTATAAGTTGTTAAATAAATGTTACATGACTACAAGAAACAAATCGAGACATACGCCCGACCAATTAATTAAAAAAAATTATTTTTTATTTTCAACTAATTAATTAATTAATTCTATCCCTACCTGAGAAAATACCAAAATCTAAAAACATTACAAAGTCAAGCAACTATACCAACCACTAACAAATCCAAACAAGTAAAGAAGGGTCAAGGTGAAAGAATCCATTATAGCACCCATTCATAAAAAAATGTTTTGGAATCAATTGTTGAATGGACCATGAAAGATAACAATATTGTTCTTAAAAAATAACCCTCATAAATCATCCTTAGCAGCCACAATTCATGAGAAGCACCACATTAAGCAAAACAATTCTCACCCCACTTACAGTCCTACTATACACTCCCCTATATTGACCACACATTCTAATAATACCACTATCATTCTTCAAAGAAATTCTACCCTTTCCTTACTCTCAACAAGTAAAACTACCAACACACCTCATTACCACCACACTCGATAGCCCCATTATACAAAAACACCACACCCATCACACCAATAAACATAAACATGACTCATCTTATTTTTGCATCCCCATTGCCCATATGAAGTCCCACTACATAACAAGATCATCCATTGAACAAATCAACCAATTCCTCACCCTGAGATACCATTAAACAAACTATACCACTCCACACATAGAAGAACACTCCCAGCCACAACACAACATGAATAACAATGAAAAAATGGCGAACAGAACCAGGAACAACACACAACCACATCAACAATGTATTTTTATTTATATTTAACAGAAATCATTCTTTAATTACACTTGATAAAATAATAGTTATCATGGAAGAAGTTGGATCCTGGGGAATCTATTTATTTAACTAAATATATGTGATTAAATAGATTCCAATTCATACAGTACCGGTTCATATGTCATCCATGTGTGCAAACAGTGACCACCAACGACAATAATTTTCATAAGAACACACCCTATATGATTACCAACATGGATAAAGGATAATATATATATAAAAATAATCACCATTATACTCCCAACCCCTTATTTATTACTTTTCATTATCTTTGTTAAATTGGTTTCAACTGTAACTATAGGAAGATAAAAGTACAACCACCCCGCATTATACATAAATTAAAGAGAGAAAAATGGATCCTGACTTCAAGAAAACATCGATAAAAAAATATTCCTTATGTCAAAAAGGGGGTCATGCGAGTAGTATGATATTATCCATGGAGAAACCGAACAGACTGCTTCAAAGCAGGCACACGACACCACAAGGAAGAATGGTTCTAGCACAACAAGAGAAAATGGAATGGTTTTAAGGAATAAAGGATTTGAGATTTAAACATGACATATCCTAGATATATGGGGGAAACTGTTTTAATGGTCATTAAAGCCTGAAGATACTCAATACCACATAGTTTAGGAGTCCAATGAGGATTCAAGATTTTATGAGATAAAAATCATTCAAAAAGGACAATAAAATCGTTAAATATGGAATCTAACACCTTTAACATCAAAAAAATGTCAAAGGGGTGAAACTAGAAGAACTGGGAAAACAATGGAAATGAATCATCGATGGGTGAGTCATCGACGCGATTAATCAATGAATAATCCACTAAAGCTGATCCACCGACGCGACTCACTGATAGTAATTCACTAAAAAAAATAACCAATACATGACTCACTAACACTAGACATACCGATTCCTCGACCTACTGACACCCTGAGTAACCGATGCTCTGACCTACCAAAGCCATGACCTACCGATTGCTTTACTCACTGATGCCATGAACTATTGATTCCCTAACTCACTGAGACCCTGAATCACTGACACCTTGACCTACCAATGCCTCGACCTACATATACCCTGACTCATTGAAACCTTGACCTACTAATGCCATGACTCATTGATACACTAACAAACTGAAACTGTGTCACTGATGCATCCTACCATTGGAAAACTAGAAATTTGGAAATCTATTTAAATGATCCATTATTGCCTCCAACAACACCCCAAACACTATATCTTGACAAAATAATGGAGCATAGAGGTCAAAGAAATTATATCAGATACCTCTCAAACTATTCTCACCCTTGAGAATTCATAACAAAACAACAATAGAAGAGGGGTCCGAACAACCACCCTGTAAGATACCTCTTAAGGAAAAACCGGATATGTTGTTTTAAAACTAGATTGAAACCTATATATACAATAAAAACAATTCCAACACATGCAAACCCAAACATCCATCAGATACCCCATAGAAGAACCAGCTATCCAGGCATATAAATCCAGGAATTCTTACCTATTTGTAATGATAATGTCTGTTATGGGGGGAATTAACTCACCCACATGGGTTTAATCACAACTCAATTAATTCATATCTATTATGATTGTGGTCTCCCGCTTATTAACATGTTAATTCTTTATATTGCATTAAATAACAAAGAAACAAGTAATCTCATAGACGACAAGGTTCATTCACTACCTGATAATGAAAAACACAAATGAAAAACTCAAAAAAAAAACTCTAGGTACTGGGCAGACATATGTTTATGTCTCTCCCAAGTACTCTCATATAAGCCACTATTCCCCCACAACACATAAACCAAGGGATTGGTCCATCCATGCAACACTTTCCCATAAGGATCCTAGATCTCCACTGGCCGCTCCCCAAACATTTTTTCATCCTCTATATCCAACTCTCCCCAATTAATGAAATGGGAGTCATCATGAAGATACTGATGAAGCTAGAAGACCTAGTAGATGTCATGGAGCCTTCTCAAATATGGTGTAAACAATAGCTTTTATGCCACCTTTACTACTTGTCCCATCACCTCAATGGTTCTGATGAAACTGGGAGAAATCTTACTCTCTCCTCCAAACCCTTGCTGCCCATGTTGAGGGGAAACCATCAAGAACATGTTTACCCTGACCTCAAACTCTATGGACCGTCTTCTACAATCGATATATGAATTATTCTAGTCATGTACTAACTTCAGCCTCTCACAGACAAGATTCACCTTATTAGTCATACTCTATACAACGTCTGGACCAATAATATCTACCTTCCAAATTTCTGTCCATCACAATGGTTAACAACATGACCTTATGTATAACACATCAAATGTATCCATACCAATGGAAGATTGATATCTATTACTATAATAAATATATACCACGGAAAAAATATTAAAAGGAAAAATGTCTCTCCCAAAACCCCCTACTGTATATAACACATGCCCATAGAATGTCCTCGAATGTCGGGATGGTCCTCTATGTTTTCACCTCTGTTTGAGGGTGGAAAGCTGTGATATGGCTTAACTGAGTGCTAAATCCATGATGAAATCCCCTCCAAACCCGTGGCATAAAACATGTATCCTGATCTGAGATTATGGATCTAGGAACTCCATGCAACTACACAACCTCTTCCACAAACCTCTACGCTAAGGCATATACTATGCTCAACTCCTTAATCGTTGTGAAGTGAGCTGATTTCATCAACTGATCCACTACTACATAGGTTGCATCACATCCTCCTAGATCCTTGGGTACTCATGTCCTGAAATCCATTGATATTTCATCCCACTTCCACTCGAGTTTTCCTAAGAGATGTAGTAAGCCATTGAGAAGACGGGGCTAAACCTTTACCTGTTGGCCCACCAAGAACTTTTCCACACACTCGTCCATTACACGCTTCATCCCATGCCACCATTTCTATTTTTTCAAGCCATGGTACTTCTAGGAAACTCCTGGGTGTACCAATAGGGATGACCTATGTAACTCAGGGAGAAATACCTCATGCATCACCACTAGAACAAACATATTCTCATAGAACAACATCCAGTTATGACCATCCTCTAACCATCCAATTCATGTATCACCCTAGTCAATGTGATCATGCATTACCTATTTCTTCTATGTCTCCCCATCGAGATTCCTCCACCTTCTACCTTAGATATTACTACATCATAATCTAAAATAGAGAGAATCTATCCCCATTCATTCCCTCATCTATGTCTATGATGACCAAATACTCCATTACCTTCCATGCATCCAGAGATTCCCGAACTGTATCTCTCTACAACTTCATGATCAAGGAATCAGCCACAAAATTACCCTTTTCCATAGATTATGAGATCTAAAAATCATAATCTTGGAGAAATGTAATGCACCTCTAATATCATAAGTTTATATATCACTGGTAAAAGGTGTACCTCATGATCTTGTGATCCATGAACACCACAAAGTGCTCCACAATGTAGCAATTATGTGATAAAATTAGCCTGAAAATGACTACTAATAAATTCTGATAATGGGTGTCATAGTTATGTTCAAGGGGATGTAACTACCAAGAACCATAAGAGATCACTCCCCACTACTTTATTATCAAACACACCAATACCAGTTGGTAAACATCAAAAAATACCTCAAACAACAGCCCTCCTATGGAAAACTGAGAACTAGGGCACTAAATAGCATTCCCCTCAGATAGTTGAACACTTCTTTTCACTGCTTGATCAACACAAAATTAATCCCTTTTCGGGTCAGAGCCTTCAATTAAGCTGCTACTAAAGAGAAATCATGTACAAATATATTTTAATAGATTTCTAGACTAAGAAAACTATGATCCTCTCCTACATTATTGGGTGCTACCAAGAAACAATTTCCTCAACATTCAATGGGTACACTTTTACACCCAACTAAGACACCACATGTCCATGTAAGTGGTCATCCCATGTTCAAAACATGAACTTGGTCAACATTCCATAGATGTGGTGGTATCAAATGGCATGTAGGATAGTCTTGAGATGCTCTGTATGCTCCAACTCTGAATTTGTGAAGATCCAGATGTCACAGATGAATGCACTGATGAACCTATATATGAACACATGAAAGATGGAGTTCATAAGACCCATGAACATGTCTAGTGTGTTCATAAAACCGAATGAAATAACCATGAACACAATGTGCCCATACATTCACATGGAAGTAGACTTTGGGATGTCACCCTCCTTCACCCTCAAATGGTGATACCTGGACCACACATAAATATTAGAAAACCAACTTTATCCCCTCAGCTAGTCAAAAAGATCATCTATCATTGAGATAGGGTAATGATTCTTGATTGTTACCTAATTCATCCTCTGATAGTATACACACAGTCTTATACCACTATCTTTTTTCATTTAAAAAAATATCGTAGCATCTAATGGTGACAAACTAGATCAAATAAATCCTTTCTTAATCAGATCATCATTATAGATATGAAACTCCCACATCTCAGAAGGTTCCATCACATAAAGAGCCATCAACATTGTTCAAGCACCGAGTTGTAGGATTATCTAAAACTCAACAGCACGTTGAAGGGGTAAAGTCACAAAATACATAGGTTAAATGTCCAAGAACTCCCTAAAAACCCTTGATACCTACACCATCTCAGAATCCACTGATTCCACTAATATATTTTCTAACACGGAATGGAAAGGCTCCACATGTTGACTGCCCATTACAAAACATTACATGCTAATTAAATTCATATGATGGCCACCCATATTAGAAAACATGGTTATTATCTGGAATCAGTTGACAATAGAACATATAAAGTACAAAAAATCAATTTAATGGATAATATCTTATGGATACATCTATTGGAGAAAGAGCCCCCCACTAGACTAATGCAGCCCCAACATCTGTTTGCATCCCATAAAAACATAAAAAAAGTTGGTCTGGCCTATGACTAGTGTAATGAACACCTGGGGCATGAAAAGTCTCCCTATATCCAGTCCTAGAGAAAGGGATAGACTGGAAAAAACAAATGAGTGTGAGGCTCTTGAATCAAACGAGTCACAAACAAGAGTACTAAACAAACTGATCATGCCTCAAATGATCTCTGACCCAACTAGAATTATTGCTTATGTGGAATGAAACTAACCACATCAAGATCATCTGACCCTCTATTATTAGTTGTATCTACAACAAAACCAAGGTTGACATCCCTATGGAATTCTCTATGGTCGACCTCTTCCTGCTCTATCTCCCCTCGGTGGAACATGAGCCTACTGTCCTTTCTGCTGACACAACATGGCTGAAAAATGTTTCTGAGGCGGGCATTAGACCAGACCATCTATACCATATTGAGCTCAAATTGGGCACTAACTCTGAAGGATACCGCATCCACCACATGTGAAACACCTCAGTCCCAATCCTATGAGAAAAAGTATGGTGACCCGAAGGTTGAAATAGAAATTGCTGGGGTCAGCTCCCCGTCATTTGAAACTTAGAAGGTCGTGACGCTGGAGACCGACCGCTGACTGATTTCCTCTTCATAGAACCTTTTTGGTTCCCCTGTTGCTGTAGAACTCCTTGTGAGTACATCCTATCCACTATATCAACCTTCTTATGAACCTCTCAGTATGTTCGTATGTTGAAGGGAGTAACCGCATTCTGAAAGGAAGGAAAAATTTCCTTTTCTAAACATCTTGCTTGAGACTCCTCATCTTGAAAGACATCCATATCAAATTGAAGGACATCCTTGAACTTGATCCCAAAATACCTCACTGACATACATCTATACATGGTGGAGAGTATCTCATTCCTATTATCATCCTTCATCATCAAAGAAAGTAATTATGCCCAAAAGTCCTTTTAAAATTCTTCCTTGAAAACATTAATCTACTTCCTCTCCCCAAGGTAAATCATCCACCACTGACACATTTCTCGTCTCATCTGGCTCACCATTAGGGCAACCCAGCACTCTATCAGATCTTGGATCAAGCTAAAAGTGATCACTAGATCCTCGAGGAAACCCTATGTCTCTATTTCTAATACACTGCCCTCATACATTCCTAGAGTCTATCGTTGGATAGGACAAAGTGTTTACTTGCACTGATTTCCCTCCTCTTCCAGATAAACGCTCTAATAATTAGCCAGATTGGCTAACTGATCTTCCATTTCCTGATCCACCAGTAGATGACAACTATGTTTCATAACTGAAAGGTAAACATGGAATTCCTAATGATGAGAATTTTGTAAATTATTTAGGATTCATTTTAACACATTTTTTATTTAAATTTCTCAAAAACTCTCAAATCAAACAAGAACACTAGTCATTATGATCCATGTTCCTTCCCTAGGGTCTCTACCCTAAAATTAGTGTATCCTCACAAGGTCATTTAGTAGGATCAAATTCCTTGCATCACAACATGGGGTGACCAAAAATCTCTTGTCCTAGCTGGTCTTCCATGGCCTATGTAACACACTAAAATCACAAAACACTATTTCCATATCATCTCATATGGTCCTAACTATGCCTAACTCTAACCACCATACTATCTCTCAACCATCTCCTACGATACCATTCTTTTAGGGCATGCCTTATTCAAGATGAGAGAAGGGTAACAAGATGCTGAGACCTTCCTTTCTCAAGATGAAGGAAATATAATGACCCTGAGTATCATCTTAAATATGCCCCTAGAAGGCGACCATCACTAAGGGTCTTAGAAATCTCACAAAAAGCGGGGCATTGCCATTTTGTTGTAACCAATATTAATAGATAAACATTATCAATGTCGAATCACTTCATGTCACATATATATAAAGAATCTATAATCTATACCACATGCATGTTTAATGTAAAATTACTAGAAATACAAATATAACTCCAAAGTATGTACCCAAATAAAATTAAAATGTGACACAGAAAACGTCCCCAATGTATGATATATTGAGTTCCATCATGGTCTTCATAATCTCTTGGTAAACTAGAATGAAATAATAAAAACATTGGGTAATAATACAAGTATACTCAGTATGGAAAAGATAAAGTCAATCGTGCACAAGGAGGAGAAGCACACTAATGCCCCTGTAAAAAACAGAAGAATCTCAAAATCACCTAACAAGGTATATTATCCACCACAACCTCCTTAAGTCACACTCAAAAAAATAATGCAAGTCAATTAAATTAAATTACAGTAATAAGTACATGAATATTTGAGTACCCCGAACCACTTAACACTGGTTAACTGCTTATCCCAAATGGAGAATGTCCTGACTCTACCATGCTTTTACACAAGCCCCTTTCATAGCCATATCACACAGACCTCGGCCATATACCACATCACATATCTCCTACAAACACCTGGACCAAAATCCATAGGCCCATCTAGAAGACACTTGGGAATCACCACAGAACTTATTCCAAAGACACATGGGAAGCACACCACACTCGCTAAACCCTAGTCTAGACAACCACACCACAACCTTCTCGAAGAGTCTAGGGATATCGATTCCTAGAAGTGGGACGGAGAAGATCTAATATCTAGTCATTCATCCTGTCACCGAGATGTAGGGAAAAAACCCTTCCCCCAAACAATGGGGGTGTTTAGCACGTAGTTCTCCACATGGGAGGGGTAGGTATTGACATCCCAAGGAACTACATTTATATATATACAGTTACCAAACACTCATCTTGACTAATATGTTTTCAATGAAATAACCATACAACCAAATAAAAACCCTTACTTCCAACCCTACATGCATGTACCAGCATGAATGATGGTCACTTCAATAAGTCAATAAATGAACTCTTCTTCAATATAAGCCACAACTAGATACATACCCCCAAAAAATTCACTTCACTGGTTTTGATTCTTTATTATCAATTCATTGATTTATTTATTCCATACCTACATGGGAAACTACTAAACACTACAACAATTATCAAACGATGCATCAATACTGAACACTTCCAAATACAGACATGGAAATAAGGGCCAAGGTAAATGAATCCACTCTAAAACCCATTCATAGAAAAAGGGTTCTAGAAACTCTGGGTGAAATTACCACGTATGGAAACAACATCCTTCTTAAAATACATCCCTCCTAAACCATTCTCATTATCCCAGCTACATGAGAAGAACCACATTTAGCAAAACAAAACTCACCCCGCTTGCAGTCCCACTAAACACACCCCTATCTTGGACACCCGTTCAACCACTTCCAAAAACATTATTCAAGTTCATTTTTTCATGTCCTTCTTATCAACACGTAAAAACCATAACACAAATCATTACTACCAAACTCAATAGCCCGTATTTAGAAAAACACCACTACCAACACACCCATAAACATAAACAGGACTCAACCCACCATGCAACCCAACAACTCCCCCGATGAAGTCCAACTACATTTGAAGTTCATCCATTCAAAAATCAATCAATCCATTAGCCTGAGATACCATCACACCACATGTACCACCACATAAACATAGCCGCACACCCATCGCAAGCACCACACCAACTACACAAACACAAGGATGAATATAACCACACAACACACACAAACACACCCACAAGGTAATGATTATTTTGATTTAGCATAACCGGTTCATTAATTACACATGATAAAATAGGGGTTATCAAAGAAGATGTTTGATCATAGGAATCCATTTATTTAACCAAATATATGGGATTAAACAAATTCCAAATCTTAGAGTTCTGATTCCCAAATCATGCAGGTGTGGAAATAGAGACCTCCAACAACCATGATTTTCAGAAGAACACAAGCCATATGATTTTCAACATAGATCCAAGAAAACATATAAAATAAATCAATAATCAAAATTTTACTCCTAGAACCTTGTTTATTACATATTATTAGCTTTTATAAATTATTTTCAATCGTAACCGTAAAAATATATGATAACACTAACCCTACATGATACAAAAATAAAATAGATATAATGGGAACCCAACATGGAACAACTATCGATCAGCAATTATTAATTTCATAAAAACTAGGGGGTCGTGCGAGTAGAATGAAAGACTCCAGGGAAAAATAAAATAGACTGCTACTGCACAGGCACCCGACTCCTCAGTGAAGAATGGTTCTCGACACACCAAGAGAAAATAGAAAGGTTCTAAGGAAGAGATGATTTGGGATTTAGAATGTCCTGATCCTAAATCTGTGAGGGAAACAATTTTAACGGACATTAAAGCCAGATCACAATCACGACCACGCAGTTTAAGAGTCAAATAAATCTTCAGTCATTAGGAGATAAATACCTTTTGAAACGGCCCAAAAACTCATTAAATAAGGATTTTAATTCATATAAATTCAAATAAAACATCCAAGAGGAGAAATTGGAAAAACTAGAAAAAAACATGAAATGCCTCACCAATGGGTGAGTCACAAAAGCATGTCACTGTCAGATAAGACTTTGATGATGAGTCACCGATGTGACTCTTCGATAGTGAGTAACTGACAAGACTCACCAATGCCAGACACACTGATGCACAACCTACCAAAATGCTAAATAACTAACTCTCTGACCTATCAATGCCTCGACATACCAATTCTTTGACTCACAGACACCATACCCTGCCAATGCCTCAACCTACTGATGCCCTGACCTACTGATGCCAGACTCACCGATTCCCTAACCTTCCGACACTACGTAACTAATTCGTCCTACCACTGTAAAACTGGAGATTTTAAAAACTCTTGAGATAAGCCATTTGGTCCTCAAGGACCACACCAAACACTAGATTTTGAAAATTTAATAGACCACGGATGTCCTACCATTATGTTAATGAAAACATGTTTTTAGAAAAATACTTTTTTAATAAAAAATATAAACATATACATAAATAAATTATAATGATTATTGAAATATTATTAATTATATAATATATAATTAAATATTACTTTTGTAACTTTGAGATCAAATTAAACTCATATTGTAACTTTTTAATTAATATAAAAGAAAATTTTACAGAAGTTGATTTTTTTATTCATTGAAAAGTCTATATTTTCAAAAAAAAATCACTAATTCACCCACAGTTAATTTTAAATTTTAGATATATAAAATGATAATTTTTTCATAAAATAATCCGCTAAATGGCTAGAAATTAATTTCAATATTTTTTCAAAATAATAAATTTTTTTTTGAAAAAAATTCTTTTTGAAACATATTTTGATTTATAAAAAAATCAGTTCTTAATTGCTAAGAATTAATTAATACATTTATTTTGATTAGTAACATTATATATATTTCAAAAAAAATTACTTATAATATACCTCCCAATTCAATGAATATGTTATACTGGTAAAAAAAATTAATATTTATTAGTATGCTTTAGCTCTGTGTTGAATTTTGTATATGACATCAAATAGAGTGTTTTTAAAATATTATGCTGTCACATTATCCCCACATTAATAAATTTAATCCTCTAAATTTGATCTTTATCTCAATAATCCAGTTTTTCACATCTTATAATTCTTTTGATTAAATACTATAATTTAAAAGTGGTTAATATAAATTCCTATTGAGAAGTGGGAAAGAGAAATATGAAGGTTATCTAGAGTAAAAAATAACTAGGTTTCAATATAGGGGAAAATTAGTGGGAAGAAAAAATATTGATATAGAGGAAACATTTAATGTCCGAATAATTATGGGGGGTGAAATAAACCATTGATAACAATAAATCGAATGATCCTGATAATGTTAATGAACAGAATATCATAAACTAAAGAGATTTGAAAAATACACTCGATTCATAAAAAATTAACACAATGGGATAAATTTTTTTGAAGATACATTTCAACGATTTAAATAATTCATTTACCATATATAATAATAACATAGTGAAATATATATTCTTTTCAAGTATAATTTCGCAATTTATCAATTTCCATTATAATATAATCTCTTTCTCCAAAATATGATCCTTCAAGAGGTACTTTTCGAGGTTGAAGCACTAAAATCAACATTTAATATAAGAGACAGTCTTTTGTAGTATAAAAATTTATTCTTTTAGTATTTATATATTAAAAAAAAGAATATGGTTAAAAAAGGAAAGTTAATTAAAAAAAATTAATAAACCTTCATATGAATAAATATAACATAAATATAAATTTTTTAAAAAACAACAACCAATGATAAAAATAGATTATTTGATAAACAAATTAATTTAAAATTCTTTAAAATATTCAAAACCATTTTCAAAATACAAAAATTTAAAGGATTTAATCACATATTCTTAAAATATTGATTTAAAAGTTATCTTAAATCAAAATTAGTCACTAAAAAATTCATATACCCAAAAAATATATATTCCCTAATCATATAAATATCTAAAATAATCTAACAATTTATATAAATAAATCTAATCACCATAAATCTACATTGAATTCATATATTCTTCCAAAAGATAAACAAATATTTACAAATGATAATATCCTAGAATTACCTCCACATTATATATATCAATACTATTTAAATTATGTCCACAAAATATAAAGAATTATTCCTCAAATAAACCTTCCATAAAAACACCTAATATACCTAAGGGTTGAATTTTAATAAATATCTCCCAAAATAAACATAGTTATATTAAAATTCCATCTCTTAAAACCTAAAAAGGTGTGTGTATTCATTTGAACTTATGATCAATAATGAATTTTTAAACTGATGATGGTATCCATAACATTTTTAGTGAACCTCGCATTAAAACATCATAATCCATGATGTCATGCAAACTAATAATCAAACACCAAATATAACATCTCTATACTTGTACTCCCTATTCCGGTGATAAAAAATAATCATTAATTTTTTGGAATCGATAATAATAAACATTGACCAATTTTAGACATCCAAAGAGTACAATAACAAATGGAAATATTTTATCACTTATATAGAAAGGAGGTATTTAGTTTTAGACTTTTAGTGGAAAAGGAAAAACTATTATATAATAATACCCAATTATATCAATAAGAAAATAATCCCACATATAACTAGATTTTTCATATTCCATATTAATTATTCAAAATCTCACATTAAATTCTCCACACTTTAAACCATTATAGACATAAATTATTTAACATCATTATTCATAACATGGAAAAAAATTAAACATAATATGAGTGATCATAAACACTTAGTAATTGTATACAAAATAATTAACAATTAAATGTCATCAGTAAACATAATATGATAATAAATGTATAATGAAATTTAAAATTTCCTAAGCATATGATAAAAGAATTAGTACCCATCAAAAAATGAATCATAAAACACAAGGCATGTCATTAATCTTTAATAAAATACATGATTTATATAAGTCATTAATCATTGGCCATATAAAACCAATAATTAAGATAATGATCCATTTGAAAATGATACAAGAATAGAGAAATTATCTTGGTAACATTAAACATAATTTTCATATATCTATTATAAATGGAATAATGATCTTAAAATGTATTAACTATATATTATAAAAACATATAATCGGTTAACTCGGCCTCCTTACCCAATGTACTAGAGGGATATAATGGACCCATCCTTGCATGGTTAGTACTTTTACCACCAATCCTTGTTATATAATAGAACCTCCTATAAATTTCTTATAATGGAACCAACCATCCTTAATTTATTACAAATCCACACTTCATCATGCAAAATTTTGTCAAACCAGAACATTAATAAATTACATAAGGATCACATTTCACTATAAAAATAATTTATAACATTAATAAAAATATTAAACCATTGAAATAAAATATGTTTGAAGAAAATCTATTTGAAAAAATTATACTCCATCCATTGAAATAATTAATATGATATCATTACAAAATATCCCCACTGGATCGTAATTAATCTTAAGGGATTCTTTTGTTCCTATGAAAATATCATTAAAATATCAATAAAAATAATATTGAAAAAAATACCATTTATAATTTGAAAATCACAGCTTAAAATTAAACATCACAAAATATTTTAAAAAAATTTATCTTCGAAAATAACATAGAAACTTTTAGAATAATATTAAAAGTAACTAATGGACATGATGATTGAAAAATTCATTCAGGTCATTAAATTTTAAAAAAAAATTAATTTTTTTAAAGAGAGTCAAAAATGTCTGATTAAGTAAACAATAAGAAGTAAACTTTAAATACCTCTTAAATGATGTTAAATGATCATGTAAAATAACTTTATGAGACAACTATGTTTTATAAAAAAAATATATTTATTTTTTAGAAATCAGGGATATAAAAGATAAATATTGTCGATCTAAAACAATATACATGATTGATATAACTTTAAAACAACTATATTAATGTTTATTTGATCAATAAGGGTGTAAATGGAAAATAAAAATATAATTTACATTTAAAAAAAATTAAAATTAAATTGATTTTGTTTATGAAAAAAAATCACAAAATTTTATCAAAAGAATCATTGAACATAAAAAATTTCTAAAAGAAATAATATGTCAACATAAATACATTACAAGTTTGGTAATATTAAAATAAAATGTTATTGAAATAATGATTAAGATAGGGACATAAAATTATGATTAATTTCTAGAATTTATATTTCCAAATTCATTCCGGTGGTAGTATGTAATATATATAAGGGAATAATGGTTCAAGAAATGAAATAGGTCTCAGTAAAATGATATTGAGACAAATAAACCACAAGAAAAGATCATAAATTTTTAATTGATAATTATGCCATGGAGTGATGATATGAAAATACATAAATATAATTTTTTTTTAAAATATATTAAAGCAGTTAATTGATTAGTTCATATGTAATCCTGGAGTGAAAATCCCATTGAATCATTAAGTACAACCCCATGAATGGAAATTTAGTTACGAAACACAATACAAATTTACTAACTTCACAATCAAAACCCATTGGATTATGTAACAAAAAATTCAATATTAAATAACATGATGTATCAATTATTATTTATATAATATATAAAAGGAATATATATATACTATATAAAAGAAATTAGTTTAAAAATATTAAACCATTCCCAGATGGAGAGAAATTAAAATAAAATTTCTTACCTCATATACAGACTTTGCATGAATATCCATTAACCCCTGAATAATAAACTTATTTAAATTATTTTAAAACATAATAGAAATTTATAATATTAATCCCATATACATAAAAAATATATTTAATTTATTTTAAGGAAACATTTAATCACATAATTAGGTATGTCCACGTCATGGGTTTGATGATGTTTGATTCATAATTCCAAAACAAAATCTATGTGTCGACCGATGTTAAATGAGTCATTACTGAATCAAATTAAAAATAATAATCTTGAAGTATTTTTCATTTTAAAAATAAATTTTTATTTTATAACCAACCATGAAATATGGTTTTGAAAAATGGAAAATTTTATAATGATGGGGATAATAGGCTGCACTCACACATGAGTAACATTTCCATTTTTCAATGAATATGAGAGAAATATGGTAAGAATAATTTTATTTTCACAAAATTATTATTATATCATAAATATAATATTATAAATTTAAATAAATATATATATATGTAAATATATATTATCATTTTAATGAGGCGGTGAAAAAAATCACATCACTTCTTGGAGATGGAAATATACAAATATGTATGAATGACGCTACCATTATTCAATGGATGGAAACTCAAGAAAATAGATAATATATTATGTATTAAAAATTATAATTCTGTAATAAATATAATATATACTTATTTAATCCATATTTATAACCAATTTTGAGGGGCCGTTATGTAAAATAGATTACATTGATTTTCATGGAAGTAGTCTGCCATACACACGAATGATGGTTTCATTTACCAATCGATAGAAAATAAATCAATATTGTTTATGAAACCAAAATTGAAGAAACAAATATGGAATATAATAATTTTATTGGTTTAATATTTCTAAATAATTTCATATGTTCCTAGAATATGAAATAAAACCAAAACATTTGGTTAAAAGTTATTACTATTCTTCAGACAACCACATTTTCATCATAAATTAAACCATTTGAGGTTGCTATTATGAAAAAAACAGTACCTATAAAATGTGGTAATGGATATTAGAAAATAATTTGGGTATGTACGGACTGAATGAAATGGTTTATGATATTATGATAGGAGGGGATAATGGGATCTCTTTTATAAGTGAGGGGAGGGGCACTTTTTGAATTTCTAAAAGTATTAAATTAATATAAATTAAATTCACTTGTTCAAGTGGATCCAAATTTATATAATTTAAATATGGGATTATAATATTATATTATATCAGCCAATAAAATTTCAATATATTTAGGTGGTGATTTAACCCATATATCATTTTTTTACCAACCATTTACCCTTTGGATGATTATCGTACTATTAAAGTGTTTAACTCATTAAGTGTCAAGAATGTTACTATAATAGTATAGGTGACCCATAAATGGACCATGATTAATATTTTAAATCATGTCCAATTAAATTGTGTCAATAATGGCTCTTAATGATTTTTAAATCGTTTATTAAAATATTTTTGTTATAAAACATCATTAAGGTCATCTTTTGGAACTATTAATTTAATTTGACATTAACATCATAAATATAACAATGTAATTTGAATATAAATCATTAAAACATCTACAATAAGTTACGGTTATTTAAATATCTATGGGACATGATAAATCACCAAAACAAATATTAGATTACAGTTTAAAAAATATTTTACTTGATTTCTCTATTTCCTGTACATGTAAGGTGCGTGTGATGAGTAAGAATTTATGGTTATTTTTTTTCCCTAAAAATTATAAATAAATTGCAATCATAAAAAAAATTATTTTAAAAATATACTTTAATATTCATTCATAACTTATTTTTATTCTTACATGAATTTATAAGTGAATGTTAAAAACAAGAGGGTGGAATTTTGTATTTTTCATTAAGTAGAATTATAAATAAGTCATTTTATAAGAAAAAATGTCCTAAAATTTCCATAAAAATTATTGGATTATTATGTTTAATGCCCAATCAATTATTAGATTAAACACATGTTTTTTGATCATTATTATTCCTCATCATATTATTTTTACCCTTAATTTCATGATTTACCCTTCTATAGGTGTGAAATATCACTAATAAAAAACAAACCGTTAATAGTTATTTCCTTTATCAATGTTATCAAAATAAAATGATAAAATGAACATATATTAGTACTAAAAATTATCAATAAATAGTACATTTTATGAGTGCTAAAAAAGATTTGATAAAAGGTACCCATTATTAGTGATTTTTTGTAGTGCTAATAAAATTTACCATTTGTCATCAATTTATTTTTAGCGCTGATAAAGGTAATGAATAATTAACAATATTATTAATTATATAATTAATTATAGAACTAAAATAATTTAATATATATCTATATATATTATAAAAATTAATAAATAGTATATATATAATATAGATATATAAAAATTAATGACTAAATCATAATAATTAATCAAAAAATTATACAAGAATAATAAGAAAAATTATTGAAAAATTATTAATGAAATTGTAATAACTAAAAATGAAAGATATATATATATATTAATGATCAATATTAATAAATAATATTATATATATATAATGAATAAAATGTTAATTAATAACATGTATATTAACATCTTATTCATTTTAATGTTTTTTATACAAAGTTATTCATTATTATATTTAATATTGAAATATATTCATATATATTAATTTACATATATAAATGGATATAATTTATTGTTATTTAAATTTTCTATTTTTCAGATATAAAATGTCTGTTACATTGATTTCACATTTATATACATAATTATTACATTTTCATATAAAATTAACACACACACAAAATTATGTAATGAAATCTTATTTTGAAAAACTTACACAGTACTGGAAACACAACCTTTACCAACGGTTTCAAACGATTGGTAAAGGCCAAACGACCATTGGTATAATATTTACCAACCGTTGTCCAAACCATTGGCTATGGAGCTATGGGGATAAACATATCTCAAAGGTTTTAGAGAACTATTGGGATATGGATTCAGAATGGATTATATACCAACGGTTTCTTGTAACCATTCGTATAAATGTTTACCAATGGTTTAAAACCATTCAAAATATAAAAAATCATTTCTATACCAATGGTTTCCAAACCATTGGTATAGAATGGTACGAAGGTTTCCTCTCAAACCGTTGGGAAAATTCCTGCAAAGGATCTATACAAACAGTTTGTAAACCGTTGGTATATGTTTTCTTTTCACACATATGACAATAGTTATAAACTGTTGGCATATGATTTATACACATGAAGTCACAAGCCTGCCTCCCCTCTATGAACCAGCAGTAACACATATCAACCAACAGGCTTGCGCCCCCCACCGTTTACCCGTAGCAAAACAAACACACATACCGAATTCACACTAAATTTTGAATACTTACAAAATACATACATAATTCTGTATGAATTCATATAGAATTCAAACACATAAAACAATTACCTGCACATATTTCCCAAATACACATAGAGTCACTCTTCATTGTGCACATAAATAGTTCATATAGCGGGGTGGAATAGCCATTTTAGGTTCACACTCTCTCATTTTTTGTGTAGGAGTGAAGCAATGAGGGGGGCCTGGAGCGGGGGGTTGTCCAGCGAGGGGTTTTTTCCATGGGGGTGGGGGGTGTCCAATACGATTTTCAGGGGTTAGAGTCCTGTTTGGTTGGGGGGGGGGGCTGTTCAGGTGGTTGGGGTGCTGTCCAAGGGGGTAGGGGTTTCCATGTGTGGGTGTGTCCAGGAGGTGCGAGGCTCTCTAGGGGTGGGGGCTGTGAATGTGGGTGGGGTTTCCAAATGGGGGGGTATAGATGGTTGGGTAGTGTCCAGAGGGGGGGGGGGAGGCTCTCCATGGGGTTGGGGGTGTCCAAGTGGGTAGGGGCTATCCATGGGGTGGGGTTGGGGGGTGTCCATGGGGGGGGGGGTCAGGGGTGGGGTGGTATCTAGGGGGTGGGGAGTTTCAAGGGGGTGAGTGTTGACCAAGGGGGTAGGGGGTGTCCAAGGGGTGGGGGTGTATAGGGTGTGATGTCATGGGGGTAGGGGGTGTCCCTGGGGTGAGGGTGTCGAGGGGATGCAGGTGTCTTGGGGGTTGGGGGCTATCATTGGGGGGGGGGGGGGGTTGTCTGGTGGGTTGGGGGAGGGGCTATCCAGGGGGGTCCAGGGGTTTGGGGGTGATTTTCCAGGGGGTAGGGCTGTCTAGGGGGTTGGGGGGGAGGTGTCCAGGCGGTGGGGGTGTTTAGGGATGGGGTGGTGTCTATGGGGTGATGGGTGGGGGTGTCAATGGGTGTGGGGGTGTCCAGGGGGTGGGTGTTTCCAAGGGGTGTGGTGGTGTCCATGGGGTGGGTTAGGGCTGTCCAGAGGGTTGGGGGGTATGTCCAAGGGGGTAGTGGTGTCCAGGTGGGGTGGGGGTGTCTAGGGGGGTGGGGTGGTGTCAATGGGGGTGGGCAGTCTAAGGTGTTGGGGGTGTCCAGGGGGGTAGGGGGTGCTGTCCAGGTGGGGGGGGGGGTGTGTTGGGGGTGTCTAAGGGGGAAGGGGGTGTCAGGGAGGGGGTGGATGTGTCTAGGGGTGGGGGCTGTCTATGGGGGTGATGGTGTCCATGGGTTCGAGTGTCCATAGGGGTTGGGGGGATGTCATTGGGGTGGGGGTGGTCTAGGGGGTGGGGGTTGTCCATGGGTGGGGTGTTTAGGGTGTTTGGGGGCCTATACAGGGTGTGGGGGGGGGGATGTCTAGGGGGTTGGGTGGCTATATAGTAGGGGTGGGGGTGTCCAGGGGGGTGGGGGTGAGGTAGGGGTGTTATGGGGGTGGGGTGACGTTCAGGTGGGTATTCTATGGGGGTGGGGATGTCAGGGGGGTGGGGGTGTCCACGGGGTAGGGTGGTGTCCATGGGTGGGGGGTGTTAAGGGGGTTGGGCAATCCAAGGGGGTAGGGGTGTCCAGGGCGTGGGGGTGTCCATGGGATGGGGTGGTGTCTAGTGGGTGGCGGTGTCTAGGGGGTGGGGGTGTCCTGGGGTGGGGTGAGGGTAGGGGGTTTTCCAGGTGGTTGGGGGCTGTCCGAGGGGGTGGGTGTTCTGGGGGTGGGGGTGTCCATGGGGGGCTATCCAGGGGGTTCAGTGGGGGATGTCTAAGGGGTTGTGTTCAGGGGGTGGGGGGTGTCCAAGGGGTTTCCTAATGGTATAGGGGAGTCCAGGGGGTGGGGTGGGGTTTCTTTCAGGTGGGTGGTGTTCAGGGGGTGGGGGGTTGTCCAGTGGTGGGGGTGTCTAGGGGTTGGGGGATATCTAGTGGGTTAGGGTACTATCCGTGGGGGTGGGGGAGTCTAAGGGGTTCAGGGACTGTCTAAGGGGGTTGGGGGGAAATACAAGGGGGTATGGCTTGTCTAGTGGGTGGGGGTGTCCCATGCGGGGGGGGGGGGGGGGGGCTGTCCAAGGGTGCGGGGGTTTCCAGGGGGTGGGGGATGTCTAGGGGGATGCAGGGATATCTTTAGGGTGGGACATCCCATGAGTCGGGGGTTGTCCAAGGGGGGTGGGGGTTGTACAGGGGGATGGAGGCCGTCCAAGGGGGTGGGTGTGTCATAGGGGGGGGGGGGTCCAGGGGGTGGGGTGGTGTCCAACGGGGTGGTGGGAGGGCTTTCCATGGGGTGGGGGTGTCTAGGGGGTTTGTAGGGGGTGTCTAGAGGTAAGCTATTTTCCATTGGATGGGGGCTCTCTAGAGTGTTTGGGGGGATCTCTTGGGGTTGGGGGTGTCCAGGGGTGTGGGGGTGTCCAGGTGGTGGGTTGGTGTACAGAGGTGGGGGTGTCCATGGGGTGGGGTGGTTTCCAAGGGGTGGGGGATGTCCCTGTGGTTTGTGGTGTCCAATAGGGTAGGGGGTGTCAAGGGGGTGTGGGTGTTCATGGGGGTGGGGGTGTACAGTGAGGTGGGGGTGTCCAGGGGCTGTGGGGTGTCCAGGGGGGTTGGGGGGGGGGAATTCTAGGGTTGTGGGGGTGTCTAGGGGGTGGGGTGGTGTCCAGGGGTGGGGGGGGGGGGGGTGTCCATGGGGGTGGGGTTATCCAACGGGGTGTCTAGGGGGTGGGGGTTTCCAAGGGGTGGGGTGGTATTTGGGGGTCGGGGGGGGGGGGGGGCTATACATGGGGTTAGAGGGATGTCCAAGGGGGTAGGGAATTCCATGAGGTGGGGGTGTCTAGGGGTTGGGGTGGTTTCCATGCGGTGGGGTGGTGTCCAAGGGGGTGTGGCTGTCAAGTGGGGCTTCCCAAGGGGGTAGGTGGTATTCAGGTGGTGGGTGTTCAGGGGGTATGTCCAGGGGGAGTGGGTTCTATCCAAGGGGTTGGGTGTTGAGGTGGGGTGGGGCTGTCTAGGGGGGGTGTCCAGGGTAGGGTGGAATCAGTCACAAGAAATCCAAAACTAATGTTCTATTATTTATATATAATAAAATAAATATAATGTGACCTACCTAACCACAAAATATATTCAGGCAAAACAAATCATCAAACATCAATAGTTAGTAATATCAATAAAAAATATTACAGATCAATCGACCCCTCATCACCATCACTATCATCATTGTCATCACCAGCCTCTCCCCCATCCTCCTCATCGTCCCCATCATCATTCATCCCCTATTTAATGTCCTCCTTTTCACCATCGTACGTTGCCTCACCCACCTCCTCACCCTCCTCATCGGCCACCTCCTCACCCTCCTCCTCCTCTGTCTCGGCCTTTTCCTCACCATCGTCTCGAAAACCACTAGAAATACCACTTGTTTCACCATATATTGAATGAATCGATGTAATATATTCATCACAAGTTGTGCCATCCTCTAGTGGAAGTGTTGGACATAAAACATCCATCAATTTCATAAATGCAGTGTTGTCCCTAGCAGACAATCCTGTCGACATTGTGGCCCTTTATTAGGCTTTTTTCCTAGGACTTAGCATGTAGGAACTCGATGGCACTACAACTTGTACCTGATGAGATCCAATACCTCTCTGAGACTATACTCCTCCTAGGTCAGCAACGTACTCTCCTGGGGTGCTCATCTTCCAACCCTGATGTATGTTATCTTTGGGCCTGAAATTGTCAGCTTCCTGGGAATTAACGGCCTCTAAAGAAGCCTATTAATAATATAAATACATTATTTTGTTACAAAATAGATATTAAAATTTGAAATCAACAAATTAAAACATACAATATGATGCTGAGTCGGTTCAATAACCGCACTTCCATCTTTCTTCATTCGACTCGAGCAAAACAATTTTTCTTAAGAAACACGTCGTTAAATATTCAATGTTATTCTCTAAAATGATATTGAATATAGTAACCATAATTAAAAATAGCTTACCAATAATTAATTTCATAAATAAAATTATATAATAACTTTAGAAATCAAATAAATTATGGAGGAAACAATAAAAAGTGCAAGTCATAATGAAAAATTATAAACAACTGGCATACCTACTTTCTCTCATGATCTAGCATTATAGTAAATCTAAATGTGTGGAGGTATTTTTTACCATCAATTATTTTTTATTTCTTCCAGATTATTCCTATATAAAATTCAATAAAAAATATTATTAATGAAAAACATGAAAATCTTCATTTAAATACCTCGGATATGATTAATACCTTAAATTTGATAGTCGTTCAATGAGTACTAATTTTCCGATACTATTATATCATAAAATCATCCACGATAGGGATCGCCTCAAACTCTATTCCAAATCTATAACTATATCCAATATATAACTCGTGCTTATTGGATCTCTAATTCTCACCTAAACCCTTTAGATGTGCTGGACGTACACCCTCGCCATCGAGGAAATAAATTGAAGGTAAACACAAAATATTAATTTATATAAATACAATAAAATAATATATTCTGTTAAATACAACATATTTTTTACCCATACATTTGCTAATGAATTATCCATGACTTCATTTAGAAACATTCCCCATGACAGCAGGATACATGAATGATGTCGGAGTATTTGGAAAGCGTTGACCAAAAACTATGACATTGATCCCCAATATTTTCAATCATTTGACAATCATCATTGTAGTCCACCATCAACTGCGTGTGGCGGTTCCACACCGCACACATGCATGTACGCCCCCGCCCCCTCCTCCTATCAGTAGATGTATCTGTTATGAAAGAAATACAAATATTTTATAAATACAAGTTATAATGAAAAGAAATAATGGTATAAATTTTTAGGGTTCTATAAATATACCTACTACAGTCTGATAAATGGGTACCACTGGATTCTCAAAAACTAAAGCAATTCTTAGTACAGGTGGATTGGGTCCCAATTTATGCTCTGTAGGGATAGAATCTAGTGGAGTAGGAGTCAGAGAAGATGGAATATAAAAGCTCCGAGAGAAAGGAGTAGAAGTAAAATATGGTTGCACAGATGGATGTCTAAATACTGGATGGGGATTGATAGTCATCATCATATATGGTTAATAAGGGTGAGGAGACTCAGATGTAAAGGGTGGTTAAAAAATTGGAGGCTTAAATAATTCGTGTGTCCTTAATGACACAATGAGATCAGAATGTGGGATGGAAGTCATGTCTGTGGGAGGGGCAAGGTCTAATCAGGTACGCCGACCAAATATCATAGCTCTCATTCCACCCCCGCCTCTATGAACACCCTGAGTACTGGGACCACTACTAGGCTGCATATCAAATAATTTTCACCTAAGAGTTGGATCCTACAAAAATGTTAATAAAAATTTATCACATGACATTATATATTATATAATCTATATATTTGAAATAAAATACTCAATAAAGGCACTAGTGGTGGAACGCCCACCTCATCCTTGCGATGATTGATGTCCATCAAATTTTTTCATCGCCTCTCATCAATTGGTTTTATTTTATACATTTGAAAACAAATATAGAAGTTATTAGAAAGGGATAACTATGGTGTACCCCAAAAAACAAAATAAATGAGATGGAATTGGGGGATTCATGGATAATTTATACCTATCCATTTTTTGGTGAGATTGATTAGATATATAATGAATTAAATAAATCATAAAAGATATTATAAATAAAAATAGTTTTTAGTAGGATGGTTATTTACTAAGTGTCATCAGTATATTAAAATATTGGAACATTGATTCTATAGATTTGTTTCATTAAACAACCAAGAGTGAGAGAGAGCATACTAAAATACGGCTCTAAAAAATTTATCGCATTATATATTATGAATTATTAAACCCTTAATATAGTTTTCAATGATTATATAAACCTATGAACAATTATAAGTTATATTCCAAGTTCATAAGGGGTAATGAACTAGTCAAAATTAAGGAAACTTTTAATTTTATTAGCCCTGGTAGATGATATAGGTTTCTATACATGTTTTATAGAAGAAGGAAACCAATCATGTTAATTATCTGGTGAAATGTTAAATGGAGGTCTTAGAGTTATACTAATTTTATACAGGGTCAATAATGCATTGAAATTTTCATGAAGTTAGAAATGTTGGTTTTGTATGATTGAATATAGTTCAATTCAAACTTAGAAAATAAAATTCAAATAAAACTGAAGTCAATAATCATTGAAAATTCACATAATGGACAAGTTAGATACAACATACTTGTAATCAACATTAAATCAATTTGAATAGTATAAAACATAACAACCCAAGTTGAGATAAATCAAAATAATTGAGAACATGGATGTATGATTTTATATATGTCCCCCCAAAACATCAGGTTCATAGTCAATTATCACAATTGATCTATTGGAGTCATCAAAAGTAATAAATGGATTGTTTCCAATGGCAGTTGGGATGGCGTCAATTTCATCATCACCATCATAAAAAATGTGTCTTGTAATTACATCAATAATGATACAAAATTGTTATTGAAGATTGTCTTTGACATAAAAACATGTTTTCCATTGATTCCAAAACATATTGTTCATAGATAGAAATAGTGTGAGTCAAATCAGTTAATCAAAATCCACAATCTTCAATAAATGTTTCATGTCATTCCATAGAATCAAACCTCTGTAATTTCATCATTGGGACTCATCCATGATAATAATAATCTATTATTATTTTTTTTTCAATGATTCCATAATAACATACATTTTTAAATCGCAGTATACCATCTGATGCACTAGAATTACATTATTTTGTGGTAGTAACCACAAAACCATTTATTGTGTTCTCATTTTCATTGTTCATTCAGTGATAATATATTTGTACCCATTGATAACAATTGATTTATAGTCACAAACAACAGTATTAGAAACAAAAGGTAAAGATCTAATTTACATAGCGATAGAGTCAGCTGGAAAACACAATACTTGAAATATAAATGAATATTAAACCTAATTAAATATAGATTTAATTATTTTAAATTGAAATCTTATTACATTCAATTTTAACCCAGAATAAAAGACTTTTATATGAAAAGTCTCCCTCCTTCTCAAAGATAAAGAATGATGTTTTCTATTTATCATTTATCTATGTCTCCTATAGATAAAAATATAAATTTTATCAAATATATATAAGATATAAATATATTAAAATTACTTAAATAATGTAGTCCTCAAACAAATCACATTTGAAAAAAATAATATGATGTTCCATCTCCTTTTCTTCAAGTATTAATGTAGTAAATGTATATAAACTAGGAATTCCTCATGTTTGAGGATGTAATGGGAACCCAGGTTCAATTTTTTCATACTTTTATTATTATTTTTTCTCATTTCTCTGTACATTCTTGTAGTAAGATCAAAAAAAAATATAGAGCATAAATTCATACATTCTTGAGCCAAGTGACTGTTCATAATAGAACCTTAAGGATGATTCCTGTTTCAGACAAAAGACTTTAATGTGTGCATATTTATTTTAGTTGGATACATCCAAATAAATGAAATAAGCTATCCAAGAAGTATTTTAGTTAGAAATAGACAGTCATATGTAGTATACATATAAAAAATGATGGAGTAAGTATTTACTCCTACCCACATAAAATTAATGGGCCATATGCAATCATTTTTTGCAAGAAATAATTTGACAACTTCTTAGCACAATGATCTCTAAAAAAATGGCACAAAAAAATAATAGAAACCCTAAAATTAATGGAAAAAATATGACATATTTATATTGGAATCAACTCATGTAGAAGGATGTGATAATCATGATTCTTCAATGATTTTAGCTTCAAATCTCATCAGTTGACCCGTTTAGATATGTTTCTTAAATAACCATCAAGGACTTTAATTGTCTATAGTACTTCTAGACATTGATTTTTTTCTATAGTTGTCATCACAAAATAAGAACATGGATCTTTCCATATACATTCACTGATAGGCACAAGATGCAATTTTTGTCTGATGCCCCAATCCACTATGTCATACATATACTGTAAATAATCTTTTATCTTTCCCATAACATTTATAAGAATCAAAAGCAACATTTCACATATATTCATTTCAATGTAAACTTTTTCTAAACACTAATGTAAAAAATTGTTGGACCAATAATGGAAATCAACGAAGATACCTCTATTTTCTAATTGTAATAGGGTTTAGTGGAAACATTCTTTCATTTTATAGATTTCATTTGAACCTTCTTTAATGAATAAAATTTTTCATTCAATTCGTTAAGAACATCGGTTCTAGACATATGCTAAGGTGGATCATCGGTCTGCATGGTATTGTCACATCATTGATGATTATTTCTATATGGATGGTCCATTGGAAAAAATAGTCAATGTCCCATAAAATTGAAACTACAAAGATGTTTAAGTATTTTGGATCATGTATTATTCATACAAACAAGACATGACAGTTTTCCCTTTGTTCTCCATACAGATATCATTGCCTAAGAAGGAAAATATTTGATCATCCACATAACTAAAGCACACATCTAAAATATTTTTTTAAACATGCATAATATGTTCACAGAATCACAGTCCAAAAAAGTTTCATCTATTTTGTTAAAGGATGCTTGTATACATCCGTATCATTGTTGGTATTAAAAGGTCCAGATATGAGTATACTCATGAAAGTGGAAGGTTTTTTCATACACAATCATGGGGGATGGTTATTAATGTTTATAAAAATTTACCATGTGCTATGTGAAGTAATAATCTTACCAAATGGATTAAAACAAACACATAAAAGACCGAACCTCACATTACACACATCAACTGGAAAATCCATATATTGAGCATCAAATATCTACAATGAAAATCCATCTACAGGGTGAACCAACTCATCATTCGTCTTCTTTCACTCAGTATCACTCCATCACATTTTTATTCACATTTCATCAGATATAAAATATTCTAGAGTTTTGGGATCAATGAAAAGTTCCACATTATATTCTATGGAACAAGGGATAGTGTTCCATCATCCTTTGGCTTTCATCAGGATATGCCACATTTTATACAATCATTTCATTCAGCAGTTTCCTATGAGAATAAACTGCAATATTTCGAGAAATCATGAATTTTATTTATTAAAAATCAAAGTTCTTCACTTAAAATATATTCTATATAGTGGTTTGAGGGAGTATATGTATCATCTATAAGTAATTACTTAAATAATGTAAGATTGAAATTAATGGAAGTATTAGAAATCCCACACATCGTTTTCCCATGAAAGATCAGAATAAAAATTCATGCCTTTTCATTTTATGAGATTGTCGATATACTGGAGTCTTGGAGGCATCATTCCATTTTTTCACCCTAACAAAATCATTATTTTCATTAGACACATCATTTTTTCTCATATCAAAGTCTTTATGGTTCAGAATCCTTTCTTATTTCATGATGATGAATAAATAGAAACTGTTCATATAAAAAACTCTATAATCTAGTCCTCACATTTAGATGATCAGAAATTTGAGATTTTATTTTATCCCCATGGTGATACCAGACATAATAGTTTTCAAGAAACCCATAATTGGTAATGTGGTAGCTGACTTCTTCACAGATCAACCAAGGTCTTGAAACAAAATTGTAACATGGGCACTCTATGTGACCACTATCTGAAGCATTGTGAAATAAAAAATATAAAAGTCACCCCAAATTATTTTAAAATTACCCTAATATCCAATAAGTTTCATACATGAATCTTCTATAAATTCTGTAAAAAAAAATTATAAGTCATTTCGTCCAAAGATATTAAATACGATTGAAGTTTCATCAAAAATATATTTATGTAAACAAGAATTGTTCACATTATATGAAACCTTAACTAAAACACTACTATATATGAGATTCATAATATAATAGAAAAAAATTTATATATTTATAAATAAAAACCTTTTAAGAACTATATATGAGTGTATAATATCATGTAGACTTCTAGAGGAGAATTATCCAATAGTTGGGTAAATTTTAGATTGATGAAATTTTAAATTTATGTAGATTATTGGAGTGATCACATACACTACCCAAGGGGGTGTGGGTTGTCCAGGGGTGGGGGTGTCCAGGGGGTGGGGGCTATTATGGGGGTGTGGGGTTGTCCAAGGGGTGGGGGTGTCCAGGGGGTGGGGGTGTCTTGGGGGGTGGGGGTGTCCAGGGTGTGGGGGTTGTCCCGGGGGTGTGGGGTTGTCCAGGGGGTGGGGTTGTCCATTAGGTGGGGTGTATAGGTTGGGTGGCATCCATGGGGGGCTTTCAAAGGGGGTGGGGGATGTCCAAGGGGAGGGGGATATCTAGGGGGTGGGGCTATCCAGGGTGGGGGTTGTCTAGAGGGGTGGGGGATGTCCAGGGGTGGGGGTGTCCATGGGGGTGGGTGTTGTCCAGGGGGCGGTCCAGGGGGTGGGAGTGCCCAAGAGTTGTGGCTATCCTTGGGGTTGTGGGTGAACATGGGTGTGGGGGGTGTCCATGGGGTGGGGTTGTCCAAGGGGGTGGGGGTGTCCACCCCCAAACTAGGGTCATAGAATCCAATTTCTATCCAATTGTAGCATGAATTCAAGCTTATTATAGATTACCCAAAAGATTTTTTTTGTAAACCATGAATAGTATACATATAAATCAAAATACACATAATTGTAAAAATATATATAAATATCATATATGGATTGGATTCTATCATCAACTCTAAATATCATACATGAATTCTAAAAGAATCACACGAAATTGTAAACACACCTCCAAATTTTTAGTTAGGTATGTGGATTCTTGATGCCTTGAGTGGCTACTTAAGAGCTAATTCCAGGTTGTGAAACAATGTGTAAATATATTATTTTTTATCTTTAAAAATTTTTATCAGGGAGTCAAATATGATCCTATGTATGTTGTTAAGGAATATGAGACAAGTATCTATGGGACACTACTCATGGGAGTACGAGCCTTGTTATATCATTAGGTGATATGGAGTTGTACGAATGTTGCATATATACGAGATCAATAGGGATAGTGGATAAGAACTCAAGTGAGATTTCGTTGAAAAGATCAATTATTCATGGAAGGGTAAGAGTGTGTGTTTGTATGGAACTTCATGAAAATTATTAATGTGTGAACATAACTATACAGTGGTTATATGTGAATCCTATTTTTTATATAGTATAACAGTGGAAAACCCTCTCCCCTACCAGGAAAACCCACATGCCACACCCACCTATAACCCCCTACCCCTACAACACCCTTGGATAGACCCCCATCCCACCTGCACATCCCCCCTCATCTTTGGACAACCCACACCTCTCCCCCACCTTGAGATCCCACTTCCACCCCCCTTAGACAACTCACCCCCTGGAAAGCCCACAACCCTCCCCCTCCTGGATAACCCACCCCAACCCCCTTGACAGCTCACCCCCTCGTAAGACAGCCTACAACCCCTTCCCCACAGCCCTACATCCCCATACCCTACCCCATCTGGATAGCCCCCCCACCTAAACACCCCACCCCACCTGGACATCTTCCACCCCCCACGATAGCCCCCCACCCACACCTAGATGGCCCAAACCCACCCCAAGCCCACCTGAACAACACCCCATCCCCACATGGACAACCCAACCCCCTTATGGATAGCCCTGCACTCCCACCTGGACAACCCACCCCACCCCATGGACAACCCAAACCCCCTCCCCCACCTAGCAACCCCACCCCACCCCCCTATATAGCCCACCCCCTTGACATCCCACACCCCTTCCTCAACCTGGACAACCCACCATGACCCCCCTAGATAGCCCACACCCCTCCTTGAATAGCCCAAATCCCTTCTTACACACACCTTCATCCCCCTACCCCATGCAGCCCCCTACCCCTGGACAACCACCCACTTGGACACCCCCAAATGGGCATCCCCCCATACAATAATATAATTTAAAACAATTTTATTAATTAAGAAATAAAAACCGCCATTAATTAGAAATTTCATTCAAAAAATCCCGTTAAATTTATTAAAACATGACAAATTAAATTTATAAGTTTGTATGGGTCACTTAGGAAATGTCATTAGGGAAAGGGAAATCCCCCACATTGTTAATTTCTATTTTAAAACTGGGCCTAGCACTTTGGAGGTTGTGTGGTGTCCATGAAGTGGGGTTGTGTCCATTGGGGTGTTCCAGTGTGTGGGGGATGTCCGAAGGGGTGAAGGGTGTCTTGGGGGTGGGTTGCCCAAGGGTGGGGGTGTCCAGGGGGTGGGAGTTGTCTTAGGGGGGTGGAGGTGTCTAGGGGGTGGGGGTTGTCCAGGGAGGTTGTACGGGGTTTGGGGTGTCTAGGGGGGTGGGGTGGGGGGTGGGGTGGGGGTGGGGGATGTCTATGGGGGTGAGGGGTTTCCAGAGTTGGTGGGGTGTCCAGTGGTAGGGGTTGTACAAGGGGGTGGGTGTGTCTAAGGGTGTGGGGTTGGTGTGGTGTTCAGGGGAGTAAATACACATATAATACCTTGAAGATTGCTTATAACCAATCTATCCAATATCACAATTCCAATCCATCACCCAACCAAAAGCCAAATATTCCCCATATTCACTTCCCTTCCCATTATTCCTTTAACAAAAATTATAAATACAAAATCCAAATCCAATTTTCAACTAAACTAATGTCCATTGATACTACCATATCACCCCACTAAAAAATGGAAAACCACCTACACCACAACTGCATCTATCCCTAATCCATTATTATTGACCATCCTTATATTCATTACCCTCCTAGAGATCATATGACTAAACAAACCATTTACCATCTTTAAGTGGGGATACATCTCACCAGCACCTATTAGTTTAGATGATTCAAGAACCCTACATAAAAAGAGTGGTTATGATGACTTCAAATAACACTGATTCACACTATCATGACACCTGAAGTGTAGAAACATAATATTAAAATATCAAAGTGTCCGGTATACCATGACACATACCACAAAGAAATCTAGTTTATGCCAAATTAAAACACATACAAATAGATGCATTACATTAAAACTAAGGCATAAATTACTAATTTGTTGTGTAAAAATAAAAAATCTCTTGATTGAAGATGGATCTATTAGCTAGAAGGATTTTCAAATCATAGGGTAAAGAGAGAGTTTCATGAGAGCTTAAGATTAGGGTTCCAATCATAGAGACAGGGGAGCTGGAGCTGCTGTGTATTCGGGGGAAGCCTTTCCCAATGGGTTTAAAAAATTGTTGGAAAATGTATTCGTTACCAACGGTTTAAAAAATAATTGGTATACATTATATAAATCAAAGAATTACCAATGGTTTGAGTAAATAATTGGTAAATATTAATTCTAAAATCATAATTCTAATGATTTCAACAAACTGTTGGTAAAGGATTCTCTAAAACTAGTATACCAATGGTTTTTTCAAACCGTCAGCAAAAACCTGTTGGGAAAACATCCATTTCAACTAGTGACACCTCATATTTATGAAATTTGTTCAATAATTAGAAATTTTTTTATAATTTCATTATTACATGATACAATTAATATATTAATTTTCTAATCAGAAATACTTTATTTATTTATTTATAACACTATTATATTTTGGTATTATTTATTTATTTCTATTTTTGTTATTACTTTGTATGAATTTAGTCATTTTATATTAAATATATATATATATTACTATGTTTTATTATTTTAATATGTATTCATATCTACATCAAAATATAATCATATCTATTTAGTAATTAATTTTTCTTTAATAAAAATTATCGATTTGTCAATATTTTTAAAGTGTGCTTTTATTTATTTATTTTATTTCACCCATTTTTAAAATGATTGCATTTAAGATTATATATTCATTTAAAATTTTAAAAATATGTCTATAAATAATTTTTTATAAATAAATATATTTATAAGTGCATATTTACGACATTTATAAATTTATAATTATAAATTAATAAATATTAATTTTTTAAAAAATATTTATGTAATTTTTAAGAAATAATTATATATATATAAATAATGTATATATTTAATATATTTATTTTTATATTTATTTATTATATATATAATTTCATAAATATATATAATGATATAAACATATAGATATTATTATTTTTTTAAAATTGTTAATATATTTATAATTAAAAAGTTTAATATTAAAATATTTATAAAATTATAATAAACATATTTATATTATGAATATATTTAAACTATTTAAATTTATATATATTTATAAAAAAATATATACAACCTAAAAATATATATAATGATATAAAAAAATTTATAAGTATAAATTTATAATTATATATATATATTCAAATATGGAGAATTATTAGAACTTATTTAGTATTGATAATGCGGAAGATATATCAAGGCTAAAAAATAAATGACAAATAGAATTTTATCAGAAATATAGTTTTAGCACTGATAAAGATGAAAATCTTCAAGGCCTTTATCACTGATAAATCTCAATCTTTATAAGGGCTAAAAAATCCCTCATGAATATGCCTTTTATGAATGCTTTTTAGCACTAATAAATATGGATCCTTATCAGTATTTGAAAGGTATGGATAAATATATCTTTTTCTAAACATTTTTTGAAGAAATGATAATGGCCTCCCTGATCTAATTAAATGAATCTTAGGCACGACTGAGTCGGTCGTAAATATTAATCTCTCACAGAACTCCCCTACTACCAGTACCCTACATTCTATAAGATGAATCAAATATATAATTCAATATATTTTATTTTATAATCCTTCTCTATCATTGATTTATTATTTGAATTCTTTGGTTTTCGTTATTATGATGCTCTCAACCATTAGGAACCCCAATTCTCTAATCACATTACTCTATGTTGTGATTGGTATCTCTCATTCATCATTGTTTTTCATTATCACCAGATTCACTGATGGATATTTCCAT
Source organism: Viscum album (assembly GCA_963277665.1). NCBI lineage: Eukaryota > Viridiplantae > Streptophyta > Magnoliopsida > Santalales > Viscaceae > Viscum > Viscum album. The sequence continues at coordinate 506,388,093 of OY728142.1, read as the reverse complement.
TTTTAGCAAAATCACTATAACCATAACCACCATAATCTTCAACTTCCTGTTTTCTTCATCCTATACCACTACTTTAATATGATAGTTATCTATGGGATTTAATCATAGTTATGATTTTTTCACAGATACAAGGCCTTATTTATTTGAGTTTTTTTGGTATTGTGGATTTCTTGTATGATTATTTGATTAAAGGGTTTTATAAAACATGTTTATTTGTTTTATAAATTGGTGTCTAAGATTTTTTTACTAGGGTTGTCTTTGATTGAATTATTATTTAATGAGTGTCAGGGAAACTAAGGTACGTTTAATTTTCATAAATGACTATTTAACCAGGGTTATATTTTAGGAATTATTTTTTGATTAATGGGTGTATTTTAAATCTTCTAATTATTTACCGCAACATTGGAATTGTGTTTAATTAACAAATTAATCTTTTTATAGAATGTAAGGTATGTTTAATTGACGAAATGATTGTTTGGATGATTATATAATATTTTTTTATTACATTGTCAATGGGGTGTTTGAAGGTATAATGGATTGTGGATTTTTTATAAAGTCTAATGATAATATATATTTAAATGATCATCCAAGGAATTTTTTTATTATGTTTATATTTTTAATTTATGTATAGGGGATGTTAGTTAATAATTCAGTATTAATAACACAAGAGTAATATAAGATTTTATTTGTAGATATCTCCCATTTTTTTCTATTTTATAGTTTAATATTTAGATACAATTTCTTTAGAAAATTTTCAATATAACACTCATCATGTAATATAAATATTTTGTCAAAAAACATCATCACTTCCATAATGTTACTTTATTCATCATCTCTATTCATTGAGTACACCGATATTGATCATTCATGAATTTTATGATAAGTTGAATAATATTTTAATTTATTTTTAATTTAATTAGAAAAATTAATCAAATACACTCCCTATTTAATCATCTTCATATTATATGTAACTTGTTATTTATCACAAATAGTGTCATTCTAATTTCAAAATGATGTATAGAATTTTATTCCTCCTTTTGGATATAACTATTAATATTGTTTTCATCAATAATATATTATTCCTAATTTTATTTTATATTTTATTTCTATTTTTATATTTTGAAAATAATATTTACCAAATTAAAAAATGAAAAAAATGGAATTTTATTTGTTGTTAATAGTTCAAAATCAATGTTATTTTATTATTTTATTTTTTTCTCAATGGATTATTATTGAATAATTATAAGGTGAAACCTATTGTTTTAAATATGTTGACTTTATTTTAATTGTGAAAGAGATTTCATTTATTTTATTAGAAAATTATTTATAATGGTAAATAGGAATTTAATAATCCCCATAAAATAATTAGTACATGAAATTTATTAATGGTGAAAATTAATCATAGTTGGATTACAACACTATATACTAGTTATGAATATGAGGAAAGGTTTGATGATTTTGTAGAATTTTCAAAATAGAATGTTCCCCAAAATTACATGATTTTGTATCTTCATTGGAAATATTTACATATGGCGGATTTTAGAAGTAAATAAATTAAATATCTATTAATTATTTATGGTTTTAAAACATTTTCTAGTCCATGGATTTATAATTGTGAAATTTGGTATAATTCAAGATATATAAATATTGATTACTATCAAATTGATGTGTTTCATTAAATTGATCAATTTATTTTATTACAAAAGAAATTGATTAATACCGATGATAATGAACTTATATTGTGATAATGATAAACTGTTATATCTAGGTTATATAAAATTTATTGTTTCATTAATGGATTTCACAATAAAGTCCATGTAATTTATTTGATAAAGTATTAGGTTGTTTATTAAATCATATATCATTCCATATTATGATAAATGCTATGAGTTTTCAAGGCAAGGATCATGATCTAATTGAAATATAAAAAACTATGACCAATAGATTTATCTGCTTCCCACTTTTGTAGTTGCAGCTAATTCTTGTGGACTAGAAACCACATCTGGACCATATAGTGGTTTCGAATCATGGTAGATCAATTTTTTTGGACAAATCATATGATATTTAAATTCAATTATAGATCGTAAAATGATTTCGAGGATATATATCTTCGAAAAATTTACTTCTAGAAATTAAGTATAAATTATATTATATTAATTTTTATATTTCTAATCACCCCTTTTAGTATTTACCTATTGATTTTTATACTCATACCCAACACATGAACCTCAGTGGACATATAACTCTTATTTATGAGATATAGGTGAGGGAAAAGAACTATTAACACATATTAGAGTGGTGCAAGTCATTGGGGATGATTTTATGTTTTCATGGTAGTGTTTAATGAGTTTTATCATTTTGTAATTGGAATTGAATTTTGATATTAAAATATGGTAGTTTATAATGTTTTATGTAGAAAAATATCATACTAATTAGATTTATTTCTCGAATATTTATTTTTTTGTTTCTCGAGAATCACCCTCATCCTTTATGTGTTTCGTGAAGTACACTAAGTAGTATAAATTTAAAATAATCTTGGGTACCTGGTACGGGTTGACTACTGCTCAGAGTAGTTCAAGAGACATAGGTTCATGTCTAGAAGATATGTGCATTGAGTCTAAATAAAAAGTGAAATAAAAACTTTTAATTAGACAAATCAAATGTTGATGACACTTTAATACAACTTTTACATATGTATGACTTCAAATGATCACACCTATCATAGTGGAGTAATTATTTCTTAAATACTATTAACCATTACCATCGAAATGGATTCTCAATAATCATTTGAAAAAAGTGAAAATGTGGATAGAGTGAAATATTTTATCATGTTTTCAATATTAAAATAATTTTACCATTCTCAAGTTTTTTTTCTTTTTTACATTGTTTTTATTCAATAAAAAATTATTTTATCACTACTCACGTAGAAAATGTCTTTAGGACATGATAATGTTACCAATTTGGAGGAAGAACATACTATTGATGTTGAATCTGAATAATTATCATGGGATCAACATCATGTTAATGAAAAAAACAATTTCACATCATTATAGAGTCGAATAAAATTATCAATCCAAGAATTAATTATTTTAAATTTGAGGTTAGTTGGAATTAACATGGTCAACCTATTAAACCCAACAAGTCAATGATCATTAGATATCTTAGGGTGACAACAAGGATGAATAAGATAATTTATATAGAATCAAAGTATAATGCCCATAATGAAGGATAACCTTTCTGAATATTTAATTGTAATGATACGATATACTTTTTCTATTTTACCTAACAATTATATAATTAAATGTTTATTTAATTTTAATTATTCATTATAGAGTATTTTTATTTTAGAAGATTTGTATAATAAAATTATCAAATTATACTTGAATATCATATAGTTTATTATAGAATATTCTTACCATGTTACATCTAAGGGATGCTAAGGAGAAAGTAAATCCCCCACCACCAATTAGTTATGAACACATTATAAAAAAGGAACCACAGAATAATTTTACCATCCATCGCAATGGTAAATCATTTTAGGTGCATTTTAGTCAAAAATATTTTATTGGGAATTAATTATTTTATCCAATTTGATTCAAAATTGATAATTTATGAAAAAACACACAGTTCTAGAAATAAGTAACGTTCTTCAAAACCAATGTACACCTATAGAAAAAAACGTATGGGGTACACATCACTAGAAAATAAATTGGTATGTATTTATTGTTGGGAAGAAATGTTTTATGTGATATGAAGCAACATATGTTCCTATTTTATATGTGTATTGATGAAACAAAATCTGAATCCACTTCCATCCAATGTCATGTGCCATTGACGAAGGCTCACATAAATAATGAGGCTAAAATAGTTGATGAAAACACTAATGAAATATGAGAAACATTTTTAAGTATGATGAAAAAGTAATTTGTTATGATTTATAGTATTATTTCACAAAAATAAATATTTAGGAATACAATATTTATATGTTTCTGACAATAGAATCAATAATGACCGTATTGGAAGTAAAACTACATTCAATATATTTAATGATGCTATAAAAATATTGACGTGTTAGAGGGTTAGGATTTAGAGTCTATCCCCAAGAAAATTTTATGATGATAAAAACATATGAAGATAAAAATAATATTGTGAAAGGTTTCTAGACTCAAATAGATTCTTTTCATGGTATTATTGTTCAATCTGGGTTTATAGACAAATATATGAGAATAGATCAAAGATAGCTTGTAGTGGAACAAATATCAGCACATGTACCAAATGACCCCAATATCTATGAGGCTAGTCATTCCCCTCAAATTTGTACCTTACCTAGGGATACCAATTCTGTCATTACACCTTCTTCTAAATTTGAGTCAAATAATTTTTGATAACATAATATTACTATAATTTTATAGGGTACAATTGTATACGACTTCTATATTTCAACACCCACACACCATCTTACAATAAGAGCTAAGTCATATAATATCATCGGAGAAAAGATACACCCGAAAGAACTGCCAAAATATTACATGAGAATAGCGGCTGATGTAGGTCATGGGACGTCTACTGGTTTGCCTATTCCACTTGATGATCTATATTCTACACAGGACAATGATGATATTTGAACTTTCTTTGCATGAGCTTGTAATTTTATAATGACATATGAGGTATGTATTTTAATATAAATCATATGAAAATCCTCTAATTGTTGATGAAAAAATTCCTTAAGTGAGGATTGATAATACAGATGGATAAAGCAACAGGGAATTGGAATCTTGGATTAGGACAATCTAGTGGATCGACATAGAAATCAAAAGGAACTTCCATGAGTACCTTCTCCCCTCTAGTTCTAGAGAAATATTTATTATCATAAAACTTCACACAGAGACCAAATTTATAGATGAATACATTTCTTACATTCAATATTAATAAAAAAATAAATGGAACTTTCATGGCATACGTAGTTGGTCTCGAGAGTATAAATGAGATTCTAAAACATGAATGGCTTGTAGAATCATCTATAAATAAATATATAATGTGAATTTTCATAATACGTCTATCAAAATAGCATGATAACATGTTCTTTAATGTCAATAACTATTCATATATCCAAAATACTATTATAATACTACTATATAGTAGGAAACCCCGGGGAAGAAAAATTTGGATTCATTAATCCCAAAATCATTTCTACAAAAAAACATACATTATGGAATTATGAAATTTAGATGATAAAAGATGAGATATGTGATGAATTTGAGAAAAAATTGTAGAAGATAAACTATTTTTTATTCTTACAATGTATAGGTAAAACTCTACAATCTAATAACATAAAATATATTTTTATTTTTTTCATTACTAATTTTTTTTCATTTTTTAGAAGTATTGGATGCATATTGTAGTCAATTTGGATACCCCAAATATTTATTTTTTGAATCCAAATAATGATTATCCAACAAAACAATAAGTCATTATTTTTATTGGGAATTTTAAATACATTGTATCAATATTTTATTGACAAATTTGAATTAAATGTTTCAATTTTTGTTTCGATTTTTTTTATGACAGGGCCATCGTAAATATAGTCTAAAGAATGGAATGAATTCAGTGACTCAAAAGATAAAGGATGTGGATTTCTATAAATAGAAAAAAATTAATGTATATTTAGAATTATTTAACATTCAAAACATATTTCCATACAATTTACCTAATTTGGTTAATGATTTGACATGTGAAAAGTATGATAGTGGCAACAATTGTGGAAATTATGTTTGTTAATTTATGAGAGAGATCATAAACCATTCAAAGATAATCATACCCAAAAAGGGAATTTCTAATGTCAATTATTATTTCATTAAAAATATTTATTAATCATGAGTTTGTCTATATTTTCTCAGTACTACAAAGATTTATGGCAACCATCATACTCAAAAGAATAAGTTATTTTGTTTAGAGATTAGTGGGTAGCATACATGCTATCAGAATGCTTGCTGATAAAAAATTTAGGATATTTCCTACTATTTTTGTTATCTATTATGGTATATTACATCATAGAAATATATATTTGGTGTGTGCAATTATTTTTATAGTTATTATATATAATTTGTTAAAAAAATTTGAGTACAGGTATATGGGAGGAAATAAATTTTTTTAGAATAGTTGGACTGAAAATAATAAATTTTTTGGGAAATGGATATGTCAGAGGGAGAGGTGGAGGTGGAGGAAGAGGAGGTGGAGGAGGATGTGAAAGATATGGAGATGAATGTGGTGGGGAATTCAAATTTGGAGATTGAGGTGGAGGATGAAGAAATTATATGGATCTAGGTGGAGAAGTAGATGAAGTGTTGGACCAAATTAAATAAAATTAATGTATAATGAATTGGAATGGGAATGATACCATGGTTTTTCTTGAAAAAAATTATTGAAAATTGAACACAAAACTTTTAAATTATGATATGTTCCACTGCTAAATTTTTTATTCTTCTGTATAAAATATTTATTCACCACTTTTTTATGTGATTTTTTATATGAATTAACGTGGAAGAATTATCTATGAAACAAAACAAAAACGAATTATTTTTTAGAACCTATTATCATAGGCTAAAATTTAATTTAGAAAATTATATGTACTATAAATTAATACCGATGTGTGAAAGGATGCCCTTATCAAGAATAAAAATGAACCATAACTAAAAATTGATGCACATTCCTTCCCTTAGATTCTATACACTATAAAAAAGAAACATACTAGTAGATCCAATAGTCACATGAGTGTCCTACAACACTAATCCAGTTATCACAAATGAATATAATCTAGATCAAATGTTTGAATAAATACGTGTTCAATAAACTAATGAAGCCAACAAGATTATGAGATAATTATTGGAGGACAACCAACATTAAGAGATTGTGGTCATCGAGGAGGGCTGGCACAAAAGGAAACATGGAATCAAACTAAAATAAATGGAATTATATATATACATGAAAACGAAAAAAATAATTCAAATGAAATCATAAAGACTAAAAAATCCATAAAATAACCCATTTGAAGAAGAATCGAGTTTCTTGGTCCAAAACCTCTAAAAAATAAAGAAATAAAAAATTTCATCAGCTGAATCGTGAATTTTTAGAAAATCATATAGTGGTTTCAATTTGGTTAGTGGTTAAATATTTGGGCTATTAGATAATCAATTAGATGATATATAAAATATCATAAATTCTTGTGAAATCTATAAAAGCATCATTCATTATGTAAAATGATCCATGTTCAAAAGATCATTAATCAAAAACTCACCATCATTCTCAATGAGAAATAAGTGAGAATAGGGATATTCCCATTTTTTGAACAAATAAAGATGATTTTATGTTGTTGTTTATAATCTACTAGAATATTGATATGGATATACTAATCTATTAAAAAAATCAAGTAATAATTAATGTTTGAGCAATATTTTAGTTTTAATTGGATTCTATAATGGTGAATTCTGATGTTTATCACATTCAAAAAGGGGTAAAAATTTTAAAATGGAGTTTAGTTTCTTCTAAAAATATATAATGGTATACACTTAAGATTTTAACATTAATGAAGGTAAATTATTTATCATGGATTATTTACTCTCTATGATGGTTAAATGGGAAGATATATTTTATTATGTTATATAAAAACTCATATAAATATATTTATTTTAGTTTAGTTAATGAAAACTATTATGTTTACACTAATGATTATTGTTTCCAAGGAATAAATGTCTTCTTCAATAATGATGATTCACTCATGTACTATGATCTTCCACCCAATAAGGATTATTCACTCTGGATAAATAAATTTAATTTTTATTATCCAATTAATTAGGTATGTCGGGTTAACAAACTACAATAATTACAGATGAAACATGCTATTTAATGCACTATAGGATAAAAGGACACTATGGAATCTACCATACCTCAAATGTATAAATGGTGGAAATGGTTCGACTCAAATTGTGCGGTTTCAAATTAAAATTGGAATTTTTTAATCTATTTTATAATATTTATGTTAAATATCTTTCTTTATAGTATTACAAACATTATATTGGTTTTATTATTCAGTTGGATTCTTTTTCTTGATATGGGGTAGTTTGTTTGAAGCTTCTTGTGGTCATGAGAGATTAGACTTTAAGGCTGCAACTGAGATAAAAACAAAAAGGTAATGGGTTAAGGATTTATACAGCAATTATGAAATAGTGAATTAATAATATGTATTTAGTTATTTTTTTCGCCATTATATATACTTTTTAAAGTCAAATTTATTATCATATTTATTTAATTATTATAAATTTTTTCACAGAACCTTTGTGAAGTCATATTTTTCCTTCAATAATCTGAAAAAATTCAAAAAACAGAGAACATATTGTTTTAGATGACTTGTTTTATGCAGCATGGGGTTTCTTATCCTTCCAAAAGAAACATTTCATTCTTTTTTTTCATGGTGTAGATTATTGAATGAAAAGTATAAATCACATAATTAATGAGATACACCTCAATACGTTTCATGAAGTGACATTATGACATGAACTATAAATTTTTAGTATTTAATTTACATTATAGTTAAGAATAAGATCCATAAAACCAAAAAAGCACATCAATATTATTTTTATAATTTTAGAAAATGATCCATTAGTCATATTTGATGTTTATGAATCAATAACACATCAATAAAATACACAATGTTCCCATAATGACTCAATATTTTCATTATCAGTTGAAAATTGACATTTTTGTTCAAAAATTATCACTCACTAAAAACTGAGTAAACATGCTATTAAAAATTAGATAATTTATGGTAACTGTTCATAAAACATTTTCATTGTTTAGGAATAATTATAATGTCTAACCAATATAAAATGTGATAGGTATGTCTCAAACTGTGCATTTACAATTTAAAATGACATATTTGTAAAAAATATCAGTGGTGTGCCCAAAAATTAGAAAAAACATTAGTATTGTTTTGATTTTTTTTTAAAATGTTTTATAATCCATTTGAGTTGTTTAAGAATCAACCTCACCCTATCTGATGCACAGAGTGACAGGTATGACTCCAGGTTCATATTTTTATATAAAATTGAGAATAATTTTAGTAAAGAAGACTACTAAAATAATAAAAACTGAGAAAAAACATTCAAATTATTCTTATAATTTTTTGAAATGATCCATATGTCATTTGGGACTTGTATGAATATTGAAAACATCAATATGATACATGATGTTCTTGACATGAATCGTCCTATTAGTTATATATTTAAAATTTACATTCGAGTTAAAAACGTTTTAGAAGCTAAAAATTGAGATAATAATCCCAGAATTTCTATAATTTTAGAAAAAGATTCATAATAGACCAGTGATGTGTTGGAATATATTACTCATTAATTTAACACATGATGTGATCAGAATGACTAAAAGTGAGTTTTTTTATTTAAAATTAAATTTTATTAAAAAAACAAATGTGACATACTAAAAACATATACAATTCATTTATATTGTTTTGATACTTTAGAAAAATAAACTAGGATGTGTAGAAATCAGCCACACCTCAATCTAATTCATAGTGTGACTCGTATTCCTCAATGTGCATCATATTATTATATAATCCTTATTTTAGTTTAAAATGCCCATCACATAACCAAATATTAGAAAATGAAGGAAGATTTTTTTTCATTTATTAATTTCATTATAATTTTTACACTTATTTAGTTAATAGTAATAGAGAGAATTCATGAAAATGTACAAAAAATTTTGTGACATGCAAGATCCTACCAGAAATCAATCTAATACACATTATTCTTAGTATAACTCAAATTTTATTGTCAAAGTAACACTTTATATTTTACTTATTTATTTATATTATTTTTAACATTATAATTGTTTTTATTATATATGTGCATTATTTATCTCGAGATGGTGTGAATTTTTATTTTATAAATATGTTCTCTTTTGATCATAATATAGTGTTTATTTTCTAGTATTCATGTTGTATATTTTATTGCATTTAAATTATGTATTTTTACATGAATTTCTAATTTATTGTGATCAAGTGTGTTTTCATGGAACAATACCCTTTATATATAGTTTTAGTATTCTGTTATATCACATTTAATTATTCCTCTTTATCAGAGCGACAAAATGTGCAATTAAAGGCATTATTTATTAGCACTTCTACAACCACTAATAAAGGGCCCCTGATCTTCACTGATAAGGGGGACTTTTATCAGTTCGTACAGAAGCACTCATATAGGGGAAAATTATCAATTCTATATAAATGTGATTATAAAATTCTTGGCATCTTAATCATGATATGATATTCACTATAATTTTTAGCATTATTAAAGGCTAATTTTAGAGTTGTTAAATGTTTTTATAGCAGTGTTTTTACAAATGTAATATTCATAATAAAAAAATCAAAAAAAAATATTTTATAAAATAGAAAGTCCTGATTCTAAATATAGGGTTAATTTTACAAGATTTTATTCCACTATGAGGAATAAATCAATTCTAATATAGGTTTCTGAAACGGATTGAAAAATAGTTTCTACAAAAATATTTTTTTAAACCCAAAAATGAACACATACCAATATCAAGTATAATGATGATTAAAATTTAATTAATCATATTATATATAATTAAAAAATACTTAGGTCAATTTGAGATTAAATTAAATCATAATATCAATTTTTATTTCAATGAAATGTTAATTTTATAAAAATTGGTATTTTTTCATATTCATTGAAAAATCAATATTTTCAAAAAATTCCCAAAAATTATCCATAAGTTAATTGTAATTTTAATATTTTCTAACTAAAACCATTTTGTCAAATATAATTTCATAAATTTACAGAATTTATTTATAATATTTTCTCACAAAAAGTAATAAAAAACATTGATGAAAATATATTTTTGTAGAATAAAATGAAATTATTAAAAATCAAGTGCTCATTACCAAATAATTAATCAATAATTTTTTATTTATTTATAACTATATTTAAATTTCATAGTTTGGTTAATTCTAGTTATTCTAGATAATTAAATTATAATGTTATAACAGTCATAAAATAAAAATATTTCATGGTTTGTTTTATCTCAGTTTTGTCTGTCATATAAACTATTGAACTAAGTGTTATCTGAAATTGTTGGGGTGTTAAAATATAGTTGAATTATCTCTATGGTGAAATTTGTAGAATGTATACCGATAACACAATATTAATGAATATATTCACATAGAAGGATCTATACAAGCACCAAGGACATGGTTAGTGTTGGTCAAGGACTATGATTTCTTACTATAATACAACCCTGGTAATGAAAAAAACATTGGTTGTAACACAAAATGAATTTATGGTATATATATTTCCTATGAAATAAATTCAATTTCATCTATAGCTTTCGACACACACAACTCCGTTTATAAAAGAGTTGTGAAATAGTATAATATTATAACATTGACTTTAAATTAGTGGGTATGAATTGGGAAAAGTAAATTAGGAAACATATATTTTTTACACATTTATAAATTAAATTTAATATATATAATTTTTTATAAAAAAAATTAAAAACATTATTTTAAAAAAATAAATGTTTCTTTGAAAATCATTATATTTTCTAAAAAATAATTTCATCAAATTTTGTACACTTATATTAAATTAATTATTCATAATTTTAGAAAATTTATTTGTGTAAGTGAACTTATTTTTGAAATTACCATGTAAATATTTTTTGAGAAATAAGTTTTCAAAAATTTCTGGAAATGTTATTTTTTCTATTAATTTTAAAAAATACAAATTTTTTTAAATTCGATAATTTGTTTCAAGCCATTCCTAGTTATATTTTTTCTAATTTTTTTAAAAGTAAAATTAGATAAATTATAATATAATTAATACAATTTAGGTTATTAGAATCAATTATAACTTAAAAACATTTTATAGTTTTGAAAACCTTTCTCATATAAAGAATTTTTTTTCATTACATCCAAAAGTTTAACATTAAACTATGTTATGAATATTTTATAAATTGATTTTTAATAAATTGATTACATATTTGGAATGATCATTATTAATATTAAATAATTGCGTGAACTAAATTGTTGGTCATAAATAAATGAATAAATAAGAACAAATTAATTACCATTGTGATGATTAAAACTGATTACATGATGGTTTGGGGGGGGGAGGGGTTAAAGAGATTGTTAATGGAATGTTTTCCAATATAACTTAAAAAATATTGGATTTACATATTTGAAAATCACCTTATCTCAAAATAGAATCTAATATCATTTTCAATCATTATTCATTGTAATTACATTATCATTTTTAATTCTTTTAGAAACATTCTATGTAATTTCCAACAATATCCCCTCTCCCAATTATAAAAGAAAAAGCCCTAATATCTCATATATACACTTCAAGATCCATTTGAGTCTAAATAGAATTTCCAAAATATAATCCCCACATCCCTAACCAGGACCTAGAGTCTTTTATATGATCATATAACAAATCATGGAAGGCTTTAGTTATAAACATAAAAAGGTTGTCTAATGAAGAGATATAATTATTAACAATGAATTTTTATATTGTTTATTTATTTAACTCCTTCAAATATATATAAACAACGATAAAATAATTATGGAAATATATTTCATATACATATATGTTATTACGTAATATTTAAAATCCATATCCACCCCCTCTTCCTTAAAATGGAAAATAATAGCATCACTCTTGTGTTTGTGGGCCTAACGGCTCCACGAAGTGACATGCAACATTTAACATTATATTTTAAAATATATTCTATTGAGTATATATTTAATTAATATATTATATATACATGACAAAATAATTATTCTATGAAATTTATATTTTATTTAATTTTCTTTTGTTATATCTGTCAAAAAATGAAAATAGTGTCAATGCGTACCTTCGATCTACTGTATCCATGAACGATGTGAATCATTTTTCTATCTATAAATTTTAGGAAATATTTACAAAATTATATAATGAATATATATTATATAAATATTTATTTAATTATATACATCTTTGAAGCATGATTAATGTACATGGACTGAAACTTCCAAACACAATAAAATGTGAAAAACAATATTGTTATCACCAGGAATTGCCTTTTGAATAACTATTATTCAATAAAAAAGAAATAAAAAAGTATAATTAAATCATATATGATATGAAATATATGACTATGGTTATTTAATTTATGTATAATAAATCTTTATTTATCATAAAGGAGGTCCAAACATGTACGAATGAAATCAGACCAGAGGTAAGGGTTTCTCATCTCAAATTTACTCCCTTGAGACATATTCCATATTCACCACTTATTAATTTTTTTGGTGTATATGATACTTATAAATTTATTTTATGATTATTATTATCAAAATTATTTCTTAAATATGTTCATATAATTTTATTTCTTTTTGGGGTTTTACTATTAAAATGTAACAAAAGTTGTATGGGTTTATTTAATAATCTCATCATTTACAGGATATTTTATGTTTATGTATATGATAGGGAAAATAGAATTTATTAATATATTTAACCAATTATATTTTAATATAACATATTTATATTTTATAATAATAATTTTTCTTTTTATTTCTCTATTTTTTATACTAAAAATGTAAAAAAACGTTTTTATGAAAAACATGCCTTATTTCCTCTTTACTTGGGAATATTTCTCTTCACTGTCCATGTTATCTAATGTTATTTTCAAAAATAATTTTACTATTATCCATTGTTTTTTAAATTTTTTTGTTACCGTGTTTTAATTTTTGAAAAATCATTTTAAAGGCTTGTTCATATAATTTTCCAAATGAGGAAATTTTAAATTTTTATAGATAATGTGAATGGAATATTTGTTTTAATGTTTACAACATGAATATAATATTTCACTATCACGACTAGTCACTTATTTGAGGATTAAATTATAATTTTCCATGATTTTTTTGAAATAAACAATTTCTCCTAATATATAAAAAAAATTAGTTTTCAAAATAAACTTTTTCAATGTGAAGAGGTTATTTTACCCATGAATGTTTTAATGACATTTTTAGGGCAATTCAATTCATTAAAAAAACAACATATCTTAATTATTCTACAATGGGGATATGATGTAATATTATGATAATTATTTTCTCTTTAGATGGGTTATGATCAGTTTCATTAGGGATGTACAATATTGATACCAATTTCTATATTACTCAAGATGGTTTATGATTATCTTTTTTGATTGGGGAATGTTTTAATATTTTGATTTCTTTAAATAATTCTTTTTAATTTATTTTGTTTCCTCGCATTCAAATGAAGAATTAATTGGACTTTTTAAGTGATGGGTGGGGCCTATTAGAGCCCAGCAATTAATAGATAGGTCCTATGAGACAAAATATCCTCGGTATTTGGAAAAATATATTCCCATTTATGTAAGATATATTGGAATAAGGACATGGTTGTATAGTAATGATGTCCAACATTATGAATTTCCTCATTGTGATATTGTTTATTGATAGGAATGTTATTATTAAAATAATTTAAATATCCATGGATACGTTTCAAGATCATTGGATTATTTATATATCATTATTTTTATCATCAATTATTCTTTAAATATTTTTCTTCGGGTTCAATTTAATTATTAAATGACATTTATTTTCATTTTTTACCTTTACATACTAATTATTCCATACTTTTTATGTAATATTGTATGGTAAACATACCCTTACTTAGTAGTAGAGCTAACCCCTTTAAAATAGATTGTTTCCCTATGATTCTTGGAAGCGTATTACGATTATTATGAATTTATATGTTAACTTGAATAATGCTGTTATGAGAGATAATTTTATGTTTTATTTTCTGTTTTCAAATGTATTGTTAGTTTTATATATGTATATATCCTTCCAAGACTAATAAACTCTTATGTTATTTTTAATGTGAAAACTTATATCTCTCAAAAATGTAATAATGTTACCACTAACCCTGGTCTACTGGGGTTGGCATCTCTGTAGATCATATCAATGAATGGTTAGTGGAAACCATAGGACCTAGATATTACGAAAACATACATTATTTAACATAACCCTATGAATGAATTTGAGGATAAGTCCAAGGCGATGATAGCAACCTAATATTTTTGTAAGGTATAGATTATTTGGATTTTCTAGAAACACATCCCTATCTTAAGTGTGTCACTATATTTGAAATTATACATTATGATTTATAATATTATAAAATATTCTAGTATATTTCATTATTTATTAATGAAACTTAGTAGAAGGAATGTAAATTTTACCAATACACCGAAACCATGTAGGTATTTCCCTCTTGTTAAACACAATAAAGTTGGAGTTTTAGATGATGGTAAAATTATAATTATATTGGGTAATTTAACTCAAGTTATGTCTAATAAAATTTCCCATATGTAATAGTCTATAGATCTCTAACATGGTGTAACTGTTTTAGACTTCTTCAAGCTTCAACAACCGATATCATTTAATTGGACTATAATTCCATTTGTAGAAGAGAAATTGATACGTTCATTATAGATGATATTTCATGAATTTGGATGTAATGAAAGGGGGAAGTGTGTCATGGTAGTCTATAATATCTCAGGGGATGAGGATGAACAATGGTAGTTGATTCAAAACACTAATAATGAAGATAAATTAACAAACATAGAATGGAAATATTTTATTGTACAATTATTCAGAAAATATTTTCCTCATGATAAATGAACAGATATGGAGAGAAAATTCATGACACTGAGAAAACATATAGTGTAATATGTTGCTATTTTTTAAGACAAATTTAAAATTTTATCAAGGCATTGTGTAGAATACGTACATAATACAAATAAAGATATTGACCATATATTAATGGGCTTAAGAGAATCTATTGGAATCCACTAGTCTCCCAAAAATGTTCATCATATGAGGACATAATATCATGTACTATCAAGAAAAAGAATTAATTAACAAAATAATACGTAATTTAAGTAAATTAAGATAAAATTTTTTGATGATAACTCTAGAAAATGAAATATTGGAAAAAGATAAGAAGGTAAGAATGTGATTTCCACCTCGTAATAAAAGTAGAAAGAAACACTATAAAACATGATTACTGAGAATGAGAGTTTTCTAATATTTTTGAGAAAAATTCCACCATGCTCATGATTTCAAGGGAAAGAATGATGTTGCCAATGTCTAATGATTTAAATTCAAGGGGATGAGACACTATGTAAATGACTTTCCCAAGCATCACGATAATTTTCCATAAAAATTTATAGGGTGGAAGGAAAATATTATGTGATAACAATAGCTATGTTTTAAGACTTTAATGACGTGGTGGTTGTTAATTTACTCATATACTCAAATTTTATAAGGTTTTATTTGATTTTGTGTTGTGGAACTCTTTTCTAATGTCCATGTTTTCCATGAAAATTATATATTTTCTTAGCACATTAAGAAGGGATTTATTAGTCAAGAGTCTTAATTGGAGTATGACCCCAACAAGGATATCTCAGTCAGTTCCCATAAAGAAACATAAACATTCCCTTTTTACTGAATTCATTGTTATAAATTTTGTATATCTTAATACAATTCTTTATATGTAATGGATTTCAAAATATGGTGAAAACAATACTTAATAAGGGAGGGCAATTTTTATTTGAGATGAAGATGTGGAATTCCATATCATTAGAGGGGGGCGTTCATTATAAGTGTGATTTATAGATCCATCCCATGTAGAACTTCTAAACAATATTCTTAGGAAAGAAGAGGTGACATAATCTAGGGATGGAAAAGGAAAGTATAAAATTGAGGATGTGCCTATTTTGCATGAAGACATTGTGGTATTTTCTAAATAATTACATGGTAAAACACCAGAGCATGATGTTGGTGTTTCTATCAATTTAATTCCTAATGATTAACTATATCAAAGACTTGATATAAAATGAAAAATGTGAAATTAGTGGAGTTAAAGACGAAACTAGAGGAGTTGTGTGATTAGTGACTCATAATTCCTATTATTTCACATTATATTTCAAATATAATATTAATTAAAGATAATTATGGATCTATGATGCTATGTATTGATTATACATAAATAAATAATATCCTGAAAATTAACATGTATTATCCACCACTCATCGATCACTTATTTGAGAAACTTCACAGCGCCAAATATTTTTCAAATATTGTCCTTCATTCTGGGGTATCATCAATTATGAGTAAATAAGGACGATTCTAAAAATTGAAAAGTCCATATGAGTTATAATGACTATGAGTTCAATTTAACCACATTTTTATTTAATAATTCACTATATATCTTTATAGATTAAATGAATATTTTATTCCATGCATATCTTGATGTTCTTTGTGGTATTTTTTGATGATATATTTATGTAATCTAGTAATTATGATGACAATGTGAATCACTTGAAAGAAATTCTTGAAAATCCTTGAAGAAATGAGTTATATAGAAAATTTAGTAAGTGTGAATTATAGATTTAAAATGTTTATTTTATAAGAATATTATCTCAATGGATGGGATATTAATTGATCCTATCAAGGGAAAGGCATTCGAAGAATAGCCTACACTAAGGAACATAACTATGGTACATAGTTCCATTTGTTTTGTATGTTAGTATTATATATTTTATCAACAGTACTCATGTTTCGATAAATAATTAACCAAGATTACTCTAAAAGGGGTTATGTTCGTTTATGTAATAAAATGTGAAGAATATTATGAATAATTGAAATAGAGTTTGGTGAATTCATTAATTTTTATTATATAATTAGGAAATGATGGATCAAAAATATATTGTGATGCATCGAAAAACTGAAATGGTTATGTCATTATTTAAAATGATAGAGTAACTATATATGCATCATTAAAATTAAATATTAATGAAAAATCCTACCAAACCCATGTTCTTGATTTGAATGATGTAATCTTTTCTGCAAAGATTTGGAGATATTACCTCTATGGTGAAAATTTTGAGTAATGTATGGATCATAAAATTTTGAATGTAACACAATGAATTTGTAAGGAATATATATATTAATAAATTTAATTTCTTTTATTACATGGATTGCTTGAAACAATGAGTTTTAACAAACCCCGATATACTATTTACAATTTTTTAACATAAAATATATATCCTAGCCATTAAACATTGTTGTATTTATAAGAATTACGAAATAATAAATATTTATTATAATTTTTTTATATAAGGAAATAATATTGATTAAAATTTTTCACAATTTTTAGAAAATATTTATGTGCTTTGAAATTACATTTTTCTTAAAAAATTAATATTATTACTTTTTTTGAACAAATAATAAAAATAATTTTTGATTATTTTAAAAAATGATTTAGGATGAAAAAGTATTTTTTGAATATAAATGTTAAAATTATATTTGAGTGAATTTTTATGAATTTTCTAAAAATATTAATTTTTTAGTAAATATTGCAAAATATTGATTTTTTTTTAAAATCAACCTTTTGATATTAATAATTTTCAGACTCATATCTTGTTTAATTTTTTTTTAGATTGAAACTTGTAAAATTATATATTTATAAATCCTAATTAGATAAATATAATTAACTTTATATAATTTTTATTATAAAAACTGTATTAACTGTTGCAAATTTCCTCTTTGGAAAACATTCGTTTCACCATGTTTATAACATTAATTTTTAAATATGTTTTTTAAACATATGAGAATGGAATTTGAAAAAATGGACAACATTTTTTGAATCAGAATATCTAAAATTGGAATACAATTTTAACATAATTTTTTTTTCAAAATTAATAGTAAAAAGAATTAAAATTAATTTCCACAGTTATTGTTAAAACAGATTTAACATGGGGTTAATGTAAAAGGATAATAGTTAAAATGACCAAAAAACTAATAAAATTAAAATATAATGGAAATAAATCTACTCTATTACCGTATGATTTATTTTTAGGTTTTTTTTAGAATGTTTTCTTGGAATGGGACCAACGTAACAATTAATTTAAAGAAAAAGGAAAAATATAACCCACTTGCTTTTAAATTTATATTACATGTTCACATATAGAAAAAATGAAGATGTTAATGAATATTTATATCGATTTTGAGAACGATGAATTTAATATCATGGGAAAAAATAATTTATAATTTATAGAAATTATATGATTACTTTAAATTCCAGTGAAACACCGACAAAATAATCATTTAATTAGATAAAAATAATATAAAATATATTAAAAATATTAAAATAATATTAATTAATTGAATTATTTTATTTCATGAGGTTTTTAAATAAATAAAAAATTATTATAATATTTTATAATGATATATTCTAATTATACTTTTTTTGTGATGGTTTACAAGTAAAAATTAATTTTTTTTAAAGGTTGGGGCTGAAGCCTCAATTTATTATTTAAAGCAAAGTCCTCTATTAGACTGGGTATAGGGAGACCCAATACATAGCCCGAAGGCCCAAGTCCAAGTGGCCTGAATTCAAGGCTTGAAAGCCCATTTCCTGGCCCAAAGGACCCCTCGATGAACAGTACTACTACAGTACCCTCACTGCTACAGTACCTGCTACACTACAGTTGCTGCTATAGTACCTTCTACAGTACCTTCTATAGTCCCTCCGCTGCTATAGTGCATCCACTACTACAGTTCCGCCGCTACTACAGTGCCCTGCTATAGTACTTCTACAGTAGCCCCGAAAATTCGCCGCTACCCAGATTTGATCATGGGCCTTTTTGATGCCAAGCAGGAGCCTGTACCACTAGGGTACAGGGTCGTTGGCTCCAAGTCAAAATTAATTAACAGTACCAAAAATAAAATTAATGTTGTTTATTAATGAGAAATATTTTATTAAACAATTTAATTTTTTTATAAATAGAATCCAAATACAATATCTTGTTATATATATAAAAATATAAATCATATTCTGTCCATGTAAAAAATCATATTTTAAAAAAACTATAATGACCCCTAAATAATAAGTTTTTTTACCATTGCACAGTTTAAAAAAGGGGTTTGTTTTTTTCTTGCACTTGTATTAATATTAATTTTACAGAAACATATGTTTTTTATTTTTTTAATTTAATTTCATATTTATAATTTAAGGGTCCTACTTGTCTATTCTATCACATTTTATTGTTTTTCTTAAGGGATGCATCACCTAGGTAAATATGTACAAGAACTAGTTACCCTCGTCAAAACTAAAATGATAAAATTATATAAACTTAATTTATGTGGAATAACATGTAAGAACATGTGATTTTTATTTGGAGGTGTGCCTTAAAAATACATTCCTTACACCTATTAAATAATATGTTTATTTTGTACTTAGCATGAGAGTGACTCCCCATTATTGAATAGTATTTGATATTTAGAAAAAAAGTTACTCATCCTCTATTATAACGAACATCATTAATCCACATATTCAGACCTCTTAATCCCTTTATATCAACCCAACCATGAAAAATTACTAACTAACATCCTTACCATTTTTCTAGGTATTCTATTTATCCCAAAATACTAATCTGTAGTCATTCATAAAATATCCAAATGGGGTTTCGCTAAGCGATGATAATTATCTTCACTAAACTTTTTCTGATTAATTATTCTCTCAATAGATTCATTCATGTTAAATTAATTAAAATAAAATTAATAATTATATACCAAAATAGTATATGATATTATGTTGGTCTAATAACATATATCCACATCCCAGTCCCCCAAATGAAAAATAAAACTGCCAATCATGTGTACAATAGAATACCGCCTCGCAAAACAATGTGATCTATTTTCCCTAAAAACCACTGAAAATTTTATATAATGATGGATTTGACATATTTATAATATATTTATTACATAATTTTACATATTTAATGACAATATCACATATAAATTCTTACTTTCAATACCTTTGGAATAAGAAAACGTCACTCATGTGTATGAAGGACTACCACCACCTGAAGTGAGGGAATTCATTCACAATCTACATGTATGTTAATAAGGATATGTCTAATGGAAATATGTGATATATATGAATGAAAAACTGATATTAAATGGTAATATATTTTATACGTTTATTTTATTTAATCTGTTTATAAAATTGAAAATCCCTTCATGTGTGCGTACAGCCTACCGTCTCCGTTAATGGTGTAAGTAATTTCATATATCTAACATTAATATATTAATATATGTAATTATATAATTAATATATATTCTATTTATATCATGGATCAAATTCTATATATTATAGAACCGTGATCAAAATGGAAGGAATAAATATACTAAACAAAAACAGACATGAAAAACGAATCAGTTGTTACTCGAAACTGGGTTTTAACATGGAATTGTTAATTAATGGTCAATAAAAGTTCATAAGTAAATTATATATGGTATGATACATATGAATATGGTTATTTAATTTATTTATAATACACCAATATTTATTATAGAGGATTTTCAAATGTGCATAAAAGAATCTGAGACTTAAGCTAATGTAATTTAATCTCGATTTGTTTTATTTCAAACATATGATACGTTTTGAACCTGTATTAATTTATGAGGTTTATATAAAAAACCATTGTCAAGTAGTATCATTAATTTCATTATCCAAATGATATTTTATGTTATATTTGATGTAAATTTTTCACGTGTCTTATGATTCAACATTACCAAGGTAGTATGGGTTTTATGTTATAATATCAACATTTATTAGGATTATATATGTTAATGATTTTAACGACTAAATTTTATTATCCATATCTCTAAAAATTCACGAATTTTAATCCATTATTTTTATTTATTGATAATAAATATTTTCTTTCATTTTCCCACCTTATATAACAAATAGTTGAAAACAATGTTTTTAAGAAAATCCACCATTATTTATTTATTTGGCCAAAATCTCTTTTTCATCCATATCAATGTTTTCTAAAAAATTAAATTTGTTTTTTAAAAATATATAATTAATGTATAAATACATTTTTACAGATATTTTAATTTATTATTTTTTCAAACTCAAGAAAATATTTTTGTCATCTTCTAAATAATCCGCGTTTGGATTTTAATAAAAAATGTGAATAGAATCATTATTATAACTAGTATGACTTGAAAATATTTAACCACCTTCATGAACAAACAATTATATAAATATTCCCTAATATATTTCATTTTTTCTTAAAATAAACTATTTTCCAAATTATTTTATGAATATTTATTTTTTTTAAAATGATATTAAAAAAATGTTTACTTTTTTTATGAAATGTTCTAAGTGATTATTCAAAATCATTTTCTACATAAGATGAAATAATTTGATTTTAATTATTATTTAATAAGGATGTTATATAATAATACCATTCTTATTATTTTATTTTATGGTTTATATTTATGATGATAATATATTTATAAAACATGTGTCCCTTCCTCTGGTTATACCGTGATAAAATACTTCTCAAAACTGCTACTTTTTACATGGGATATTATTTTATGAAATGGGTCAATGATTAAAAAACATATTGAATTTCCATAGGTCATGTTATAATTAATTTTTTTAATCCTATTTCTTTCCTTAAAGTATTATAAGATGATTGTTTTAGGATTTTATGGCACACATATGTATGATTTTTATTATGTGGCACATGTGACCTACATATCCTTCCAATGAAATGAGTAATGATTGATATCTCATGAGATAAACAGAATTGCAATAGGGAGTGAACCATATTTAGTAAGGTAATATTTCAACTATTGTTGCCTTGGGATTTAACCTTGAGTACTATGATGGGTTGGTGAGTCAACCCATCACATTATAATAATATTGGAAATGAGACTTTTACTAATAAGGAAATGATTTTATATGTTTGTGTATAGGATATAAAACTATGTTATATAATAATTTTATGATCTCAAGGACTATTTACGTTGATTAAATTATGATTCATGTCTTATGAAAATACAAGATTTATTCCACGACCCATGTTTATAATCAATAATATAAAGGTTATTTTTTTCAAATTTTAAGGTCATGTTTTCATGATCTTATACTAATATTATTATTTTGTGATCCCAGATATCTCACATGATTACCCTTACTGAGAATTTGATATCACCATTTATTATTTTTTATTAAACATGTTATAAAGAAAAGTATGATGTATGATATTTCTTTGGTGGGTTCTAATTATATGAAAATAAGTGGGAGATATTATAAACAAATTTATTATGTTTCCATGTTTTCAAAGTAACTATACCTAAATGATTCCACCATGGATTATAATGTTATGTAATAAATATTCTTCTATTAATATGTAATATCTATATATGAAATTTTTGGGTATCTATAGTTGGTATCATTGGAAGGAATCACTAATCATTAGAATTTAGGGTGAAAAAGAAATTGCGATATCCTTATAGATATATATAAGGATATGTCTATAAATAATTCTAGGGACTGGAAAATATATAGAGATATTTTTGAAGGATAGAGTGAGTGGTTTCCAAGAAATTACATCCTTATTTGGATTATACAATTGGATTTTGTTGTGGACCAGATGTAGCTTGGGGTAATAACTAAAAATAATTTTCCTCAGGATTGACACAAGTGTTACCTAGTACACAAATGAGGAATACTATGCACTTGATTTGACACTCCTATGATATATTCTTTTAAAATTCCACAAATCCATAAAACCCATTATGATGAATTTAAATAATAACCAATAATGTATTAGGTTAATCCTAAGGTGTCTTATATTGAAAACTAAGTGTCATAATTCATACATAAAATAGATGATTTTCAGGATTAGATTGTTTTCCACTATGTCTAATTTTTCTCACACAACAATATTAAACTTTATTAAATCAAGGGAACTAGAAGAAATGGGGTTACTATTTAATGTGGTAGAAAATATGATGATTATAATCCAAATGTGTTGTGGTATATAGTGAAGAATATTGTTTTTATGACTAATTATTAATCATGGAATATGACTAACCACATCCACCTTAAGAAACTCTAAAACTCCCCAAAGATGAAAAGGATATAATTTTTTAATCTTCAATTGGTGGATACTATAGAAGGAAGACAATTTAGATTCTTATATGTCTAAAATGTGCGAAGAATCACTCCCAAAAATATATAAAAGGAATGAGATGATGTTTCATGTTTGGAAAATAAAGACAAATAATAAGCATTTTATGAGGAGAAATGAATTGTTTAGTTAATGTAATGGTTGATAATAATGGTTTCCCTAAGGAATCATCAATGGTGGAATGTTATAAATATGGAATGTATGAGAATTAAAAATATCGATGTGATAGGGGAAATATAAAGAAGAGTATAAACATGTTGGTACATACAAATGTTTTTTTATTGATGATGAAGAGACATAAAATGAAATATTATAGGAAATTGGTATTTTGGAATACGGTTTTGAAGTCTCATTAATGGTTTAATAATGATATAGAATGATTGAATTGTTTTAGTATTGGAATTCATGATTTATGAAATATATTTGAAATTTTCAATATATGTTTTTCATTAAGGTTGTGAAAGAATTTGTTGAATGGTACTGATAACATAGTGATTTATTTTATGGAAGGATCATATTTTATAGAAAAAATGATTAAGGGAAGATAACCCTTAATAAGTTCCTACTATTAAAAAAATGGTGTTCAGTTAGGATAATGAGATTATGGATATGGAAAAACTAAATTTTATAGTATTTATTACAATGAAATTTTTTATTGATTTTATGGAAAATTATTCTATGTTATTATTGATAGAGTTTATCACATTTTTGGATTTATAAAATATATTCAATAATATGATATTTTTTATGAAATTTATAAATAATAAATTTTTGGAAGCATGTATGTATTCATTAAGGTTTTATTATAATTCATGTTATTATCATGTGTTAGGAGAATAAATAATTAAAATGTTCACATATTTGGTATGTGACATTAAGAGATACAATGTTTTGTTTGTGGGATTAATTATAAGTGTATTTTGAAAATTTAGTGACCTTAATCTAAATTTTGGAATTCAATTTTTGTCAGACACTGTAGATTCAAATGGTTTACTACTTGTGGAATCGATTATGATGAAATTATGATGTTATTGGATAAATTTTGAACAAAAATTGTATTTAGTAAATATTTTGTGGATAAAAAAATTACTTAATAATATTATTAGAATTTTAGTACACTATACATGAAAAAATCATCATGAATTTTCAATTCATGATGAAAGAGTTGAAGTGAATATTTATTGAAGAAATAAAGATGTAATTGAGAATAAAATATAATGTAATATTAAAACACTTGATATATTGATTCATTTGAAATTATTGATCATATAAGGATGGCATATTATCTATTAGTTCTTCCACCAAACCTCTGCCAAGTATATGATGTTTCCATGTATATATCCTCAGAAGGTACATACGTGATTCATCAAATTTACTAAATATATAGATTATTCAATTGGAGTATGATATTTATAATGAGTAACAATCTGTGGAGATTCCGAATGATACCAAGAATGTTCTTATAAATAATATGAGTCACCTTGTCAATGTTTCGTGACGAACCCAGCAGCTTGAGGAAGTGACATGGGAACCACATGATTTGATGAGGCATAACTATCCTTTTATTTTTTTAATTAGAGTGATGAATTTTGAGGGTAAATTCATATTAACATGGTATAATGAAACGTATCATTTTTAATGAAATATTGTTTTGCAAAAAAAATAATTTTATTGATATCTTGCATTACATTAAACACCCAGTTTTAATGAACTAGAATATACTATTAATATAAATTTTTAACCTGAAATATATAACATATCTATTGAACATGGGTGAATTAATAATAAGGACCAAATTATAAATAATATTTACAACGATTTTATATAAATAAAACATATTAATAAAACAAACATAATTTTTAGTAATGTCTTTATATGGTTCGAAAATACCATTTTCTAAAAAGATGTAATTATAGATTTTTATAGAAAAATTAATAATTAATTAACACTTTTAGAAAATATATTTTAAATAGTTAAATTCAATTTGTAAAAATACACATAAAAATTGTATTAGATATTTTTTATAAAATGTTATGAAATTATTTATTTTCAAATTAAAACTAAAAAATATAGTTATTTAATAAAAACTATCTTTTTGTTTAATGAATTTAAAAAATTATCTCTTACATAAGATAATTTTAAAATTTTAATTATTTTAATTACCAAGTTATTATTCCATTTATGCAAATTGAAATCAATTTATATTAAATTTTTATATAAAATTATTATAAACTATTGATGATTTCTTCTTTGGAAAACCTCTTTTTCATCAACTCAACATGTTAAATTTTAAATCTAAATTGTATACTTATATAAAGGAATTTTAGAAAAAATTGATCCCATATTTATAATAATAACAATTAATATTATATAATAAGTTCATCTTTAATATCGGTCAAAATGAATATTAAAAATTCTCAAATTAATTATCGTGGTTAATTAAAAAACATGTTTACTATTGGTTAAACTAAAAGGATAAGGATTGAAATGGTCTAAAAAAATTTCAAAGTAGTATTTAATGGTAACATTTCAAACCTTATTACCACATTATCAATTTTTATGTTCTTTTGGGGATATTTTCCACGAGTGTGACCAATGTAATAATTTCAGTAAAGAAAAAAGACAAAATGTCACACACTGACTTTTAAATTTCAATTAATTGTTAACGTTTAGAAAATAGAAATATGTGAACATATTAATAGTAATTATTATCATAGTAAATTTTATTTTAATTGGTTAATTTACTTTTAATTTCTATTAAATATATAATTTCATTAAATGCTAAAGTAACTCCTGCAATGTAATTATTTCATTAATTGAAATATAAAAAATATGATACTAATCATATTATGATTAATATAAATTTAGTGAATTATTTTATTTCCAGAATTTATTAAAATAACATAACATGATATAAAGATTTTAACCTTATATATTTTGAATTCCAATATTTTTTTTTTCTGTTTTTAAATTCAAATTAAATGAATTGAGCCAAAATTGAAATTTTTGTTTTTTAATAATTAATATTATTTTATCAAATGATTTAAAGTTAATAAACTATAATAATTTTACAATTTTTTGGTGTATGTATAATAATATAAATCATTGTCAATTAATTCACCAATGATCCTTTTATAATAATTATATTGGGACTGAAATAGTAAAACCAATGTTACCATGGAAAAGGATAATTTTTTTTCTCTTTCAAGATCTTTTGTTAAAAGTAATTTTCGAAAAATATCATATTTAAATTTTATATAATATTTTTATTCTATGATTATAATTTATCTTACAATAGTACTTTTATTTCTATACATAAAGGATGAATAACATTGGTAAATATTAAAAACAAAACCATTTATCATGTTGAAAACAAAAATTATAAAAGTCAGTAAACATTATTGATGATCAACAAAATGTTTAATAAATGTATGTTTTTTGGAGGTGTAGATCAACCATATGTTTTATCCATCCCATTAATTATCAATTTTGTATCCATTTGTGGAGAAAGTGTATAGTTTTCCTTGCCATTTACATTTATTATTACACGATTTTAAGCATAATAAACCATCATATTAGTAGCTATGGATTGTAAAGTCCAGTGTATTTGGACGAATAGGTACATAAAATTAAAAACATGGAAATATAATAAAATATATTAAATTTAATTATCCCCAAGGATATACTAACTTCTATTGTTCTCTAACATCTGAATAGGATAACCTAGGAAATACATGATGGAAAAGGATAAGCTAAAAAGCCCAACAAGGGTATAAACATAGGAATAAATTTATGCATATGGGTTAAAATGATTAATATAATGGAATAAATAGAAATGTTTCCTAAATAAACATAATGAAGAATAACTTAAATAGAATTGGGACATGTAATCATGGTATGTTAGTAATGTGTCAATAACACACAACATGACATAAGCATGAGTCAACGCTAACTTCAAGACCATTGCACATGGAAAAAATACTATAAAGAAATTAGGTTCACACCCTATCCCAACATGATGTATTATGTGAATAAATATTACTTAATTAATTTAAGAACTAGTTGGGAAAAATCATCATAAATGTTTTATATTTGTTCCATAATAAAAGTCAAATGTGGGGTATAATTATAATGCTTACCCAATGAAAGAATTAGGTATCATAAACATGTCACAAGGAATAACCAAAGAGAATATCATAAAACAGTTCATGAAAGAATGTATTTAAATCATATATAAGCCTTCATAAATAATAATATACATATAAAATGATAAATTATATCCAAATGATGAGAAATCACTAAAAAAGAGTGTTTAGGAAACATTATAAATGATCTACTTTAAGGAGGTTTAACTGATACCATTAGCGTCATCAAAAAATAAATATAATAATTAATTATATAAAACTAGAAATGAGACAATATTGTATTTTATGATAATATGAGATATTTTAGAAAAGTAATGGTGGCATAAAATAGATTGTGGACAGTACTTGAAAATGAATTAGAATTTGAGAAGTTAACTTTCATCAGGATTCATTACTATAAGGAAATTGAAAGGGAACTATATAAAAAAATTTCTTCATAGAAGAAAGAATAATGGGGAAAATAACATATTATTATTTCATAAACACATAATATTTTAGTATTAAATTATAAAATTTAAGAATTATATTTTGATAAAGAGAGAGAAAGAGTAACCAAAAGGAAAAAGGAGGTTTGGAATGAATCCCATACCTTATGTATGAAAGTGTTATGAACATGATATTATTTTCCTAGATAATCAGATAAAATCTATAAATTAATAAATAAAACCCTTTTTTATAAGTATTACATTTATTATAATTTTATTAAGTTCATTTTTGGCTTTTTTCTGAGTTATAAGATACAATTTCATCTTTCTGGAGTGTTTATTTCCCAGGTTTTCTAGATTTATTCATTTGTATAAATTTAAAAAATATCATGTAACATGATAATTGATAACCATAATTTAAATTATAATTTATTAATTAAAATAAACATGTTTAAATTACAATATAATTCATTTTGTTTTTTCAGGTGAGGATGGATCATTAGATAACACATTAGTGATAACCATTTGGATTATTTTGGAGGGGTTTTTATCAACACGAACTAGTTTTGATTTGATACTATTTATAGGTTATAAAAGTATGTTTTAGAACATAAAATAGTTATAAATTAAATTTTAAAATATATACCAAAAATTAAAACGATTTAATGTCCAACATTGATGTTAGTCAAGGGAAAGGAATTTTTTTCATCCTTGAAGGCGAAAAATCAACATCTCAGAGATGATATATTCATTATTATAATAAAAGGATGAGGAGAAGAGGATTAATGGTGTATTTTAAATTAACTTAACAAAATTATAATATATATATGACACTAGATTCATCATGATTTTTTGGACAAAAGATGTGAGGAGAGTAAAAGAAACAGAAAAAGTGAAAAGAAAAAAACAAATGTGAAAGAGGATTTTACATCTTGAATTCTTCTCTATAAGAACCTATTAGATGTCTGAAATATATTTGGAAATAGTATTGGGTATAAATATTACACCCTTCAAACATTAAGAAGAGTGAGGTGAATAGGTGGAGAGGGGTGGTATTTATAGGGGAAGAGATGGATGTTTTTTGATTATTTTATTTATTTATTATTTTGGATCAAGACTATGAATAGTGTGAATTATTGTGAATAAGTATAGTAACTAGTGCATGTCTGTTCAAAAAAAATGGTTCTTAAATCAGATAAACATCATCCCTGATTCAATAACTATTTTATTAATCTTATATAATAAAATATTGCATTTCAATATTCAAAAAAAATTCAGCAATTTTAGTCAAAAAATCCCATTAATAATTTTTAGATGTGTAGTATTCCGAAATGTACTCAATGTTATGAAAATAATCATTAAATATGATAAATTTATTTTTTTAATTTAAATCATCATTTATTCCAAAAATACCAATTTTAAAACAACAATTAATTTTATAACACTTTGAAAAATTAAATAATGGATCTTAATATTAACTTATGATTATAATAAAACCAAACAATAATTTATGAATCTATTTAATTATAATAAATTTTTTTCAATCATTATATAATTTATTAAAGTGTAATAAAAATTTATGTTTCACAAAAATACTAAAACATTATTTCCGATTTTGAAAATATTTATTTATGTATTCTATGTTATAATTATATCATAATTTAATTTTATAGGTACCTAAATTTTATTTATATATTTATGGGAGAGGTTACTATTTTATTGGATGTTTTACTATTCATACGGGTCAAATTAATATTCTTAGGTCACTTTACTATTCAATTGATATATGATACTTAATATATAGAAATACAATTTATTTTATTTATTATTTATTTTTAAAGTATTTATTGTGTTTACTATGTTTTTATATGACTTATAATATATAAAATAATTATAAGAAGGGGAAAATTCATTGATAGAATTATGGGTCATTACAGTATGCCCAAAAACGAAATTCCACCCTCAAATTTTCATTTTGTAAACTATAGGGAAAATAGTTGAAGGTAAATATCCTTTATTTTTTACTTTATTTCCCATGTTACCTCTTCATACTTATATTTCATCCATAGTACATTGACTAGGTGAGTGGTCTTGTTATAGAGAAATTTATCATTGCAATCCAATACCTTCACTGGCTGCTCCTCAAAAGAGAGATCATACTCCAATTTCACCAACTATGAATTTTGTAAATGATAGGCATCCATTATGTAATTACTCAAGAGGTATATGTGGAATACATCATGTATATGATACATAGTAGGTGTAAGTGCTAGTCTATAGGCCACAGATATGACAAAATAAAGAATCTCAAGGGGACCTATATACTTGAGACATTGCTTTCCTTTATTCCCAAATCACATTATCTTATTACATGGAGATACATAGAGGATTAAAATTTCTCCAACCTTAATCTTTATGTCCTATCAATGACTATCTACATTTATCTTCTATCAACTATAGGTTTTATGAACGTGTAGATGATTGGTTTTAACCTTTTCTGCCATTTTATTGCTGATTATAGGTCTCAGATGCTATGTTTACCAAATTACTCACATAATGATTGTGTTCTGAAATGTTTCACACAAAGGGAGTCATATAGGGCTATTTAAAAGATTGAGTGGAAAATATTGTTGTAAGAAAACTCAGATAGAGGCATATGTTTGTCTTATCCTCCTTTGAAGTCCGTAGAATATGCTCTCAACATATAGTTCAGTGTTTGAATAGTCCAGTCATATTTGTCCTCAGTTTGAGGATGATAAGCCATATTTATGTTCAATTCAATTTCTAGAGAATATTGGATACTTTTCTAGATCATGGAGGTGAATCAAAGATCTCAATCAGATATAATTAATAATGACACTCCATGAATCCATACTACTTATTTGATGTATATATTTGAATTTTGATTGGGTGAGAAGTACTCATTAATTATGATAAAGTTATATGTCTTTGTAAGACAATCAATAACAACCCATATATCATTGTTTCCTATGAATGTCTTTTTGAATCTAGTAAAAAAGTCTATGGTGATGTTTTCCCATTTCCAGGTTTTTATGTGTAATGGTTCAATCGTATCCTTATTACCCTTCAGCCTTCACTAGCTTATATTCCATGCACATTTATGTACACTTCGTGATCTCATCCATCATATTATCCCACCAATATTGCTCTTGAAGATCTGAATACTTATTTTTACTCAATGGGTGAATAGGTAAGGTTGATATGTGTGCATCATTAAAAATCTCTTTCTCTATCTCTAGACTATATGATACACATTGTTGTCACCCAAGTCGTACAAATTCTTCCTCATCTATTTTCAACTCTAAGGATTTTCTATTTCTCATGGCTTCCACCATCCTATGAATGTCCACATCATCCTTTATTTCCCTATAATGGATGGTTGTGAAATAAATTGAATAAATAATGATGATGTTCCCTCTTTAGTTATTCCCATTTCCATCCATATCAAATATCAGAAGATTGGATCCTGCTCAATTTTCATCATTGGTAATGTTATAAGATCATTTATCCGTAGATCATGCACCAATTTATTTTCCTTACCAGGATATTAGTGGATTGAGCCATCAAAATCCATGATGAGATATAACCATCTTCATTTTCTCAAATTATTCTCCTTTTAAGTGAATATTATTTTGAGGCTGTTATGATGAGTATATATTTCACATTTTTCCCCATAGAGATAATTCCCTCAAATTTTCAATGTGAATATTAAAACTACCTACTCCACATCAAGCATGTGATTGTTTTTATCCTAAATTTTTAAATTTCTTGAGGCGTAGGTTATCAATTTATCATTTTTCATTTCTACATATCCATAAACATTCATTAAATCGCCAATGTTTACCACGAAGATTTTATCACATGTCGGATATGTGTGTTTTATAGAAGTAATAAAACTATTTTTTGAACTCTTTGAAGCAGTATTCACATTCACTAATATTAAAAAAACATCACTCCCTTCTGAGTCAATGTGATTATTAGTTTTGAAAATGATGTTAATTGCTTCACAAATCATCATTATTACCTATCTAGACCAAGAAAACTAGGGATTCATATCACATATGTTGTCATGGGAAACTCCTCAATTGTATTTTTCATGGAATGGTCCACAGATAATCCAGTTTTTAAAACATTCCCAAACAACAATACTTCCTCCATCCCAAAACCACAATTAATATACATTAAATAAACATTATCCTTTAAAAAATTCTTAAAAACAATATTTAAATTCTCCCCATGTTCCTCTGTTATCTAAGAGAATTTTGAAATATCATCAATAAAGGCTAAAACCAATTTTTTGAGGTAATCACCCAAGTCTCTATTCATTATGTCCATGAATATTTTTCGATAATTAGCATACCCAACAATAACTCTATGAACTCATGATGTACATAACTTGTTCTAAAGGTATTATTGTGAATATGTTCCTTCCCCACCATTAATTGAAGATATCCTAATGAAATGTCATCATTTGAGAAATACATTTCCCCACAAAGTTGATCAAACAATTCATCTATCCATAGAAGGTGATTCATGTTCTTTATCTGGATTTTTTGAATAATGATAATCAATACATAGGCACATTGATCCACCCTTATTCCTGATAAAGAGGACAAGAACACCACATTGTGTAGCACTCTGGCATATAAAACCCTTATTTAGATTCTCTAATGAATTCTTCTTCAGTTCTTCCTAATCAATGGTTTCCATTCTATTTAATGATTTTGATATAGGTCAAGATACATGATTAATTTTTATTAAAAACTCAACCTATTGTCTAGGAGGACGAATAAGATACAATTTGGGGAACATATTAGTATAGTCCCTCATAATGGGAATGTATTCAAGAAAATTTTATAATTTATATCAATAATTTGAGATAGATAATCTTTATTATAAGTAAATAATATCCAAAATAGATATCAATATTCTAAATAGTATTTATCTTCCTCCTTAAACATTTACATAGTTTGAGGATGCCTAAGGGTGTGATGTGTAATCTCCCATCCCCGAATGTTGTTGTTGGATATGTATAAAGATATAAAATCTATGACGAATTTTGAATTAAACTCTAGAAAAAGAAGTAAGAAATGTATGTTGGGTGGTTCAGTACATAATCAATAACTAATGAGGAGTTATATAATTTGGATGAAAAAACTCCCCATTTTCATTTTATTTAGATGACCCAACATCAATATTTTTAGGTGGTATTTGAATAGTTATACTAAACATGAAAGATATAAAAGAATACATAGAACAATAATAAAATATTATATTCACTATTCATGAAGGAATAACCATCATACCTATCACCACATCATTAACAGGTTCCATCTATATAGTAGTGATATCATATTACCTAGCTTATTTCCTTCAAGGTTTTTGTTGTAGATTGCCTCAAAAAACCATATTTTTAGGGAAATGTATTACATAATTCCAATTTTCCATAAATATTAAACAATACACTTAATGTAGATTGTTGATCTAAAAGGTACTTTCTTCTTCCCCATCAGTGGGATTATTCAAACTCCTTTGGAATCTATTAGAATTAGTCCTCTCTATTTTACATTTGAGGCATCTCCTGGGTCACTTTATGATTTTTCTAGGATTTTTCCCCCACCTTTTTTCTTGTGGGATGTGGGGTCTTCCTTCTATCATGGGATTTCATTGTTGATCCACCCATATTGAAATCATTTATCATATTTAGTTTTCTCTGGGCCTATGATACCACTGAGAGTCTTTAATATCTATTTCTCCTATAAGGGCAGAACAAAAACTTTCCTCACAGTTGTCGAAGTATCGAATCACCAATGCATTTTATAGACTCTACATACGTTTGATAAATATTAAACATGAATTTATTCAGGTGATCATGAAAAAGCCATAATTTTATCATGCAGGCCTTGTGATGTTTTCCTTGCATGCTCCAACAGATTATTCTTCCACTTGGTTTATTCAAAGGAACAACCTTTCCATCTTAAAATGGAGGGTTCACAGAAAATGTTTATTAAAAAATATTTCCCTGAAATATTACAATTTTAGGGAAATGATTTCCTCCTTTGAAATTAAGTTTTTGATTATTTTCCACCACTGATTAGATTCCCTAACTACAGTAAATTCTCCCAACATAACTTCTTCTTCCTCTTAGCATTAGAGGATATATAATATCTTCTAAATGGGGAAAATACATTATTATGCGATGATGGGATCATAAGATCCAAACAACATGTTCATCATTTTTCATATAATGTTTTTTACCAGAACATTCTATTTCTTTGGAGAAAGCGTGCCTCCAATATGATTAATGTTATTATTCATAACTTGAGATAGTATATCAAGTACTCTCTCGATGTTTTTGGTACACATTCCCATCATATTTTTCATATCATTATGGAAATCATCACATTGATTATCACACTGATTGATGGAATGAGTTATTCTATTTCCATCCATCAACAAAGAAAAAGAATGTACATTTAGGGGGATTTCGTACTAAGCTAATATGAATATAAGAAGAAATGTTGAACAGTGATGGATAAACATGAAAATAAAAATCATATCTTGAACTATGATTCATGAAGATTTATTCTATGTTATCCATGGGTATTGAAATATCCTTAGGGTTCTTACTAAATTTATTTAAGCCTAATCTCTAAAAATAAATAACCCTACCATTTTTACCAATTATAGTGGACCTAGGAATTTACAAAAAAATTCTTATGGTTTTAAGAACAATTAACAATCCCATTATAATCCAAGGATCATAAAGTCTATTGTATTTGGATGATTTGGTACATAAAACAAAAAACATGGAAAAAAGAATAAAACAATTTTATTTTATTCATATATATAGAACTCATATCTTCCATTGAGATCATTCATCTGCACAGTATAACCAAGGTAATACATGAAGAAAACCGATTAGATAAAAATCATTGTAATGGTATAAATATGGGAATGTAGTAAATAACATGAGTCTGAAGTCACAAAATGATGAAATAAAAAGGGATGGATGAGGAAAAATCATATTAAAGAATAAAATTTAGGGCATTTAGAGATTTAACAATGTTATCACTATAGTGTTGAAACAACAAACAATATAACATATGAAAGAGTCAAGGATAAGTTCCATGAAAATTCCACAAGAGGAAAAAATTCTCACAAAGTAATAAAGTTTACTCTTTATCCCAACATGACATATCACTAGACTAAAAAATACCTAGTGAATTAAAGCACTATCTATAAGTTCCCAACATAACATTTTCTTGAATTTGTGTGCCATAAGAAGAATAAGACATGAGGTATAATTAGAAGGGTCACCCAAGAAAAGAAATAGGTTTCATAAACATGTAATAAGGTATAACCAAAGGTACTATACAAAAAGAGTTCGTGATATAATGTTTTTACCTCATAATTTAAAATTAATAAAATTTAATTGGAATATATGATGATAAATGACGTCCAAATGTTCTAAAAATAGTTAAAAAGGGTGTTTAGGAATCTTTAAAAGTTCGCCACATTTGTAATGCTTAGAAAACCATAATGATTCATTAAAATGGAGAAATATTAATTTATCATATAAAACCAGATTAGAAACAAGATGTTATTTCTTGAAAATATGAGCTATTTAAGAGTGAAAATTTTGGATTATTATAGATTAAGGATGGTACATGAAAATGAGTAAAATTTTGGGAATTTATTTTTAATCAGGCTTGTTTATTGGGATGAAATGGTAAGGGAACATTATAAAACATTTATTTTTCAATAAATGAAATAATAATAGAGATAGGAACATATTTTGGGAATATAAACACAGAAAATTTGAGGATTACACATGTATAATTAATAATTACATTGGTATAAAGGGAGAGAAAACGTAACCCAAAAGAACAAATGGAGGTTTGGAGATAATCCCTTACCTCATGTATGAAAGTGATCTGAAATTGATAATAATGTGATGGGTAAGATAATTAATTCATTAATTAGTCAAATAAAATTCATATATATTTTTATTTTATTTTGTATAATTTTATTTAATTCAATTATTTCATTTTTGATGAGTTATAATATAAACTTTCATTATTTACGAGTATTAATTTCCTTCTTTTTCAGGATTGGTTCACCATTTTCAATGAATGAAAGATCATATAAAATGGGAATAAATATCTAAAATTTAATTTATATGTATGATTAAATTTATTATTTGGGGTGATGATGAATAATTAAATATGATGTTAGTAATCATAATTTATATTATTTTGGCAATTTTTAGATCATCAAAAACTTGTATTATTTCATTATTCAGTATTTTTTATAAATGTTAGTTTAAGAAAATAAAAATGGTTATAGTTTTTTTGAACTATTTACAATCAATTTTAATAATTTTATGTAAATCCCTGAAGTAGTTATAGGAAAATGAAACCTTTAATCCATGAAGGTGTCAAATCAACACCTCAAGAACGCTATTTTCATTTTTTTTAATAATGGGAAGATGGAAAGATAATTGTGTGAGATTTTCCATTAAAAAAATTTCAATACTTGTAAGATAACAGATTTATCATTAATATTTGGACACTGGATATTAGGATTTTATAAAACAATTACTAAAAGTGAAAAAAAGAAAGAAAAAGATGATTTTCCCTCTATAATTTTTCTCCTTTACATTATCAATAAGGACATTTTTTTGGTTATTATTTGTAACAAGAATCTTATATAAGTGGGGAAGATATTTTGGGAATGGATTTGGTATAAATTGGACAACCTTAAATGATAAATAGGTGTGAGGATAATAGGTGGTGAGAGTTGGTATTTATAGTGGAAGAGAGGGGTGTGTTTTGATTATTTTATTTTTTTTTTATTATTTTGGCTGAAGACTATAAATATTTTGGAGTATTATGACTATGTAAAGTAAATAGTTAATTTTAGTTAAACAAATGGGGAATACATAATCCAAACATCAACCATGGCTCAATAATTCATTTATTTATCTTATACCGTAAATTAACGTATTTTTCTATTCAAATAAATTCAACTATTTTAGAAAAATCCCAAAAAATAACCCTAATAAATATTTGATGATTAAAATTAAAAATTTAACTCCATTTTATTAAAATAATTTTTTAAATATTTTAATTTTAAAATTTATTAAAAATTTCATTTATTCGAAAAATACTAATTGATCTATTATAACTTCTTTTAAAACAGTTTGAATAATTAATTAGGGTATCATAAAATTATTTTATAATAATAAGATAAAAAATATATTTATTTAGGAATATATTTTATGAAAATATAATTTCTTTTAAATAAATATATTAATTATAAAATTATAAGTAAACATTAATGTTTTATTGAAATACAAAAACATAATTTATAATTTACAAAACAATTATTAACTTATATTATGATATAATTATATCATACATTCATTTTTTAGTTTCATAAATTTTATTTTTAATTTGATGGGTGATTTTACTCTTATATTTTGAGGTTTAGTAGTCATAGGGGTCATATTACTATTCCAAATATGAAGTTACTATTCCATTGCTATAGGTTCTTTAATTTATATAAATATGTCATATTCATTTTTACTTATAATGATTTTATTCTGTTATATATGTTAGTTTATGAAATTTATACTATATTAAATCATTATAATAGGGATAGTTTCATTGATGTAATCTTGGGTCATTATCGTGTGACTCCTAATTATTTAATAGTTTTGTGTATTTAAAAGATTCCCATCCTCACCCAATATAAAATACCACTTCCTCCTATATCTTTTTCACTCCAATTATGTTCATTGGATCTACCAAACCATTCAAAAATACATCCCCATTATCCTTATACATAATCTAGATAAATTATTCATCCTAAAATACCAACAATATGAATGTTATTAAGACATCCAAAGTGGGTTGTTCTACACAGGAGCCTCAGCCCAGTTGGTGAGGTATCCTTGAGTGCATCCACAAGATCTAGGTTCAAAACCATGAAGAGGAATATTTTAGGGGGTACTATAGTAGGCACTATGGAAGGTACTATAGCAGAACTGTATAATATGCAGGTATTGTAGCATGTACTGTTCAGTACTGTAGCAGATGGAACTATTCACCTTAGCCACCAGTTTGGGATTGGAGTGTTTAAGGCTTTCGGGCCACCCAGACCTTTAGGTCAGTAGGGCTTTCGGGCCACCTTTAAGGCCTTTGGGCTACCTGAAGGCCTTCGGGCCACATATAGTTTCCCTAGACACACTACAAAAAAAGAGCAGCCATAGAAGAGTATTCAGAGGAGATGCACTCACCAGATCAGAGCCAAATGGATTTGTTAGAATGATAGGGTGTGGATATTCCATTGGGGCCATCATGTGCTTGACGGGGAAGCCGGTCCAGACGGACATGCGAAGGTGGAGGGCTACTATCATGATGCAGATGCTGGGGAGGGGCAGTTCCTTGTTGATAGTCTGGTTGAATTCCATAAGACCTTCAAGTCATGTAATCTCTTAAGCCTACGAGCCCTATAATCGCCGAGGCTAAGGGACTTTTAAGGGTTCCACTTCATCCCATAAAATGGGTGCTATCAAAAATCAATAAAAATGATGGCCTTCATGTTATTCGGGCAAAGGGGGTTGTTCTACGGGAATGGAATTGTCTCCACTAAACTATTTATTTTTAATCCTTTTCTTAAAAACTTCATTAATGTTCTATTAATTAAAATATAATAAAATAAGTATCTACCCTATACTGAGATGTTATTATGTTTATTACATAACATATAAAATTATCATCTTTCAATAAATTGAAAATTAATCCTTCGGCCATGGGAACGACGAACTACATTCTCAGGAAATATTGTTGTTTTTTTCAACCAACACTCCAATGGGTGGATATAATGCTGTATTTAAATTAATTACATTATTTTTATGAAATAATTATACTTTTATAATTATAATATCATATATTTAACTAACATTCCATTTCGGGGGAATATACTAATGTTGCTTCTTTGTATGGTAGACTACAATGCCATGAAGTTATTCGATTCATTCATGCATTACATGGAAGGTAATAATGATTTCTTTGATGAGAATATGTGATATATATGACATATAAATTACATGGGATTGGTAATATATAATTTACAATTATTTGGTTTCATATTTTTAAAAAATGGAAACAGCGTTCATTTAATTCTTTGAACTTCCATTTCTATGAACTATGTAATTCATTTTCTAAATCTAACATTAATGGATCACTATAAATAAATATATAATGAATATATATGATATTAATATAATTTTTAATATTATGGATATGATTGAACCATGATCAAAATAATGTGACTGAAGATATGAAAAAAAATCATAAATGGAAAATGAAACCGTTGTTAACCAAAAAAATATTTTAATAATTGTTATAAAAAAGTTAATAAAATCTCATAAATAAATATTATATGGTATGATAAATTTTATTATGGTTTTTAATATATTTATAATAAAATTATATTTATTATACTAGTGGTTCTAACATGTATAATAGAATTCAACAATTAAGATGATGGGTTTTCGTCTTAATTTGTATTCTTTGGGACATATATTATTTAACGCACCGATATTATGTTATGAAGTGTATATAAAAATTAGTTTGACACATAATATGATTAATTTAATTATCCTAATTATATTTTTAGTTTCAGTCAGTTTTATTATATCATTGGGTTTATGATTCAATATTACTAATGTAGTAAGTGTTTTATGATACAATCTCATCATTCATCGGGATTGTTTATGTTTATGCCTCTAATGATGATATATTATGAACCATCTTAAAATAATATAATGAACTATATTATAATCTATTTATTTACATAGAATATGTGTTTTCCATTCATTTTCATCACTTAATGTAACATAGAGTTCAAATTAATGTTTAATGAAAATTGATATTATTTATATCGTTTGTTGAAAACCCTATCATATCCATATCCATGTTTTTATTTACAAAAGTGTTATAAATCTTTTAATAAAATTATATTATTTTTTTAAAAAAATAACTTTTTTAACTATTTAAATTTTTTAAAAAATCTTCATTTCTTTTTTAAAATCGTTATCTTTTGGATTTTTCTAAAAATATAGAAGGAATCATTATTTTTATGTGTATGTTATGAATTATATTTTCCCTTCTCATGGAATAAGTATTTTAAATATTCGAAGATTAATTTTAATGATTATTTTCAATGATAAAGGTCTCAATCTAGGAGAGGAAGGTTGATGATGGTCTTCAGGTTGTGAGCAGGGAGGTGTAGAGTAATACAGTTTCAATGCAGGCGGCTGAACCTTCTGTGGATAAGGTGTTTTCTCGGACCAAGGATGATATGAGGGCTCCAGAAATGGGGAAATCTATGGTCATTCTAGTTGAGGAGTCTACATCATAGTCGTAGAAGGAAATAGTGGTTTGGACTGGAGGGGTGGAGGTGCCACAACCCTCTATTGATAAGTGTGCTACTTCTTTGGAGGGAACCAAGACACCAAAAGGGAAGATTTTGATCTAGGATGGGGTTATGACATACAAATCCTTAAAATTTTTTGGACGCCAATGATTCTGTTCAGGTTGGAGGGGATGTGAATATTTAGGGGGGTTTTGGAGTTGACAAGTTCCATGAGGAGGGGAAGTTACTTAAGAAGAATAAAGGGAGAGAACGCAAGGACTACTCATTTTTACCGAAGCCGATCGAAACAAAATCAGGATAAAAATCTAAGCCAGGTAAGAAGAAAATGTCATCTTCCATGGTATTCATGAAGGATTATTCTCAGGTTTTGGCCAAGGATAACAATAATGAAATGGGAAGAGCTACTAAAATGGAAATGAACATAAAAGAACCTATCATTTGTTCCGAGGAGGACATGGTAGAGGAATTTCTATATGTTAACATCCCACAGAAAGAGGATAATATGATGGGAAGACCTATCAAAGTGGAGGTCAAAAAACGAGCAGGCTAAGTGGATTGAAAAATTGTATTAGATCTTAATTAGAGGGTTCAATGTTCAAAAAATCAGCAAAGAAGAATATATCCAAACATGGGACAAAATGGCAGACCTATTTGAAGACGTTATGGGGGATGATCAGGATCCTATGGAATGGCTAATGAATTGGAATCTTTATAGCAAGGAAAAAACTAAAAGGATAAGGCTATAATTTAGTAATTTTTCATTTTCTTATGAGGCTTCACCTCCAGACTGATTGTGTGAATTTCTCATGTTTCTTTTAAAGTGTTTTGGTGGGACTTTTGGGTTTTATGTGGGTAACGGTGCTAATGATGTCAGGATATGGCCACCTTCATTATGGTTTTCATTGACGTCCTTGGGGGTGGATCCTAGAGGTCCATTTCATCTCTGGAATCCTGGGTTAATTCCTCTAGAGTATTCCAAACAGAGGATTTGGGTCGGTGTTGATGGTCACGTCGGGGGATGCTCAAGGTAATCCTTGGTGGATTTGGCTAGCCCTTCTAATGTTCTTGCGCCCTCGTTTGTGGTTTCTTAATCATGGTTTGTGGTTTTTGTGTTCTTTTGTTTTGATGAATGTGGTGGTTTTGGTCTAATGTAGCGGGGTACCTGGAACCCTTAAACCGGATTCTGAAAATGTGAAAAAATTGATTCGCAAAATAAGATGAAATATTTTATGTGTGATAAGTATATAAAGGGTATTAGAAATTAATATAAAAGTGGGAGACGATGTAGAAATATTATGAACTAATTTTTTATGTTTCAATGCTTCCAATGGAATATACCTAAATGCACCTAGAATGGATCATTATTCTTTGTACTGAATTTTATTCAATTAGAATATAATATAATGTATATAATTTTGGGGAAAAATATTTAAATATATATTTTCATAGATAGATAACAACATGAAGTAGAGGTGATGAATCTAGCTACTAATTCACTATGATTTATTAATACACTGCCATCTTGGGAAGGAAAGAAGGTAGAATATGCATTGAGGAAAAAATATTGAGGAAAACTAATGAAATGGATGATCGATGTGGATTCTATGTTCAAGGATTTAGTTAATATGGACCTGTGATTTATTAATTAATATGTGTATCACTAATTTTTCAATTTATTTCCAAACCATATTTATTAAAAAATATAAACTTTTCTCAACAAGATGAATATAATATTTAAATGACAATCAAATCTTTGAATTATGGATAATTGGAATATTTACTTTGTGAAGATGGTGTTCTGACATTTAGAATGATACATTCTGTATCATCTATATTAGGGCTGAAGAGAGAATTATTAGATGATATTGATAGATCTAATTTATTTATAAACCATTATATCGCCAAGTTGTTTAGATATTTGATTAAAAATTTTTTTGGGCTATTATGTAGTAAGAAATTGATGATTATAGTCATTAAGTCTTGTTTTCCCATAGCTGAAGGATTAAATAAAACATCCTCATGTATTCATAAAATATATTAGCATTACATATTTTTAATGAGATCACATTACTATGGAATTTGATACATTTTTACAAAATACACCATTAAAAAATGATTTTATATTGTTTATTATGCATCACATCACCAAATACGCACATCTCCATAATATAATATTATATTTTACACTGGATTTATTTAAAATAATTCAAATTAATGAAGTTGCAATACTTCATAGTGCATATCTATCAATTGTGCATCGTTATGATCTAGAATTTTCATTTATATTATTGAAGAGATTCTAAAAAGAATTTGATACTAAGATCTATTTGAGAACTGATTATTAACCACATACTGATGGAGTGTCTGAAAGGGATATTTAACCATTAGAAGAATTTATAAGCTTACACTATATTTACGTTAAATTCATGTGGGTTTATAATTTTTCTTCTATAGATTTTTCAATGAAAAATAGCTTCCATATACGTATCCAAATCGTGTTATATGAATAATTCTATTAAAAAAGATGCCACACTCCAAATTATTGGGATAATGCTATTGAAAGAAATATTTTAGGTATAAAATATGTGTAGGAGAAAATGTAAATGGTATAGACTATTCAAACCCATATCAAAAAATCTCAAAGAAGGAAAACTATCTATGATGAAAAACTGAAGATATATTTGGAATTTCAAGTGGGAGATCATGT
The DNA here is from genome assembly GCA_963277665.1 of Viscum album. Lineage (NCBI taxonomy): Eukaryota > Viridiplantae > Streptophyta > Magnoliopsida > Santalales > Viscaceae > Viscum > Viscum album. The sequence continues at coordinate 506,344,201 of OY728142.1, read as the reverse complement.
TTTCTTGAAAGTGTCTCTTTATAAGGGTGTAGCAAGGTTTGGTAAAAAAGTAAATTGAAAATCAATTACATCAAACCCATTTTAAATCCTTGAATAAATTGGAGTCATGACTTTCTATTTGAAAATTCCCAAATATCCCTCTAAAGAAAACTATGTGTTCCACTTATCATTATTAAACAAATACATTCCAGAACCAATACATGTTCTACCCTAAGAAGATATAAATAAGAAACCTGATATATCTTACATAGAAGATCCAATCATGATTTTGGAAACATGAGAAATACTTTTGAGGAATTATATGAAATTTTAAGAAAAGTTACTTCGAATAATTCTTAAAATGGAAGAGGCGATGTGGGAACCAGATGAAGTTATGATGAAGAACTACCTAAATATGTTAACAAGGATTTTTTTTAAATTTCAAGCATATTTTTAGGTGGCAATAATTTTAAAATTTTATAATTTAATATATATATATATATATATATATATTCCATTTTACAAAATTCAATCTCTTCTATAGCTTTCATTACACCTGACGTTGAGTCTAAAGTACTATAAAATAGTATACCATTATATTCTTGCCATTAACTAGGTGGGTATGAATTGGAAAAAAATATTAAAACATTATGTTCTAAAAATTTATAAAATAATTTTTATATATCAATAGATTAGAATAAAAATAAAAATCATTTTATTGAAAAATAATTGTTTTTATGAAGAAAGGACATGCTTTTCTAAATACCTATTTTATCGCAGTTTGAACACTTCAAATATATTTTTTCCGCCTTTTGAAAATATATTTGAAAAAATGAACATTATTTTTGAAATAATCAATTAAGAATTATCTTATAAAAAAATTGAGAATATTTTGAGTAGAATATTTGTTAATGAATAGTGTAAAAATACAAATATTAATTAATTTTATTTTATTTTAAGGAGTTTATAAGATCCATTTTAGTTTTAAATGTATTTCAAAATAATTATTTTCAATAATGTGATTATTAATCCAATTTATGTTATCCTAATCAATTATATTATCTTTTTTAATTTAAATTTCATTTATACTAATGAAAAATACTTTTTTGGAAAACAATTATTTAATTGTACATATAGGTTTTACTATAATATAAATTCTACCACATCTAAAAATTTAATTTGGAAAAATGGAATCCATATTTTTAAATATATTAATTAATATTATATAATAAATTCATGTATTGTTTTTGTTATAATGAATAGTAAATAGATAAATAAATAAGTTCCACAGTTATGATTAAAATGAGATTACTGTGGGGGGGAGGGGTGGGGGTTAACAAAAATATTATTGTATATTTTCCAAATAAACATTACAAAAAACCAATTTTATAGAAATTTATATAACTTAAAATATTAAAAATCAAAATATATGGTCATCTGGTAGCATCTGTATTGGGAAGGACTTTATAATTTTTTATTCATTAGGGAAATTTTCCAAATAATTTCTAAGAAGCTACACAACCACACTTATAAAAGGACGCCCATATCCTCTCTATTCTGCATTTCAAAATTCCTTTATTTTGGTAATAAATTAAAAAAATACATTCCTTATATTCCTCTCCATGACCTCGAGTCATTTTCTTTTTCATAAAACAAATGTAGAAAGGCTATAGATATAAACCTAAATAGGTTGTCAAAATAAAATGTATTGTAACTAAGAATGAATTTTCATTTTTTTATTCTTTTAAATACTTGAAATACCACAAAATAATGATAAAATAATAAAAAAAGTATCTTTCATATAATTATATTATATTATGTTATCGGAATAACCTATATCCATCACCTATTTTGACTAATAGAGAACGATTATGTCTCTCCTATGTACCTATGGATTGTTAGATCAATGATGCAATTTAATTTTTTTTTCATTTCATTTTGAAATATATGGTGATAAAGATATGTTAAATAAATATATATCATTTTGAAAACAGAATTCTTGGATAAGTATGACCTACCATCTCTAGAAATTATTTAACTCAATTTTCTATCTATATCCTTTATGGAATATTATAAATACGTCTTTAATAAATATCTTTTATATTTATATCTTGTACAAAATTTTTGAGATTATGGAACTATGATCAATGTAAATGTACCAAATCAACCAAACCAAAAACATACATGAAAATAAAGTAGTTATCACACGAAATAGAGTTTTTAATAAATAATAATTAATAAAGGAGCAATATAATTTTATAAAAATAATTTATAGTATGTGCTTACGGTACATTGATCGGGGCGTGAAGTCTGATGTCAACATCAATGGAAACATCTGTGTCTATTACCCTGCATTCCTTCTTTCCAAATTTGGGTGGAATTTGATAATTTTTCAGAGATGTCTTATCCTTGAATGAAATGATATTATGGGTCATTGGTCTATCCTTATGTGGATTCCTCTTCATAATTTGTTTCCTATTAGGGGTCTACCATATATATTAATTCATTGTTCATGAAAATAGTTCCTAGTGCCATCTCTGTAGGGATGTTGGTTAATTAAGTTGCTTCTATGAGGAAATTCCAAGGGGCCAGGTCATGGAATCAACCTTTGGTTAGGGGTGTTGTCACGCTGAGGCATCTGTGGAATCTACTGAAGTGGTAACACAAAAACACCTATATTAATCCTCTTTATTGGGATTCTAAATGTTTTAAAAATACTATCCTTCCCATGTCGATCATGAAAAATCTTATACAAGAGGAAAGTCTTTAAGGTTTTCCTTAGCTTCCCATGTTTATCGTGGGGCATTCCGTGAGTTTGAAACCTAGAAATGATAGTTCAAACTGATTGTAACACTGATGAGAGTGTATCAGGTGGGTACATCCCTTAGAGGGATAACCCTGATTGTTTACCAGTCGAATGGATCGAAACAACCAATGGGAATGGATTTGGGATGGCATGTGACAAAAAGGGGAAGATATCACATTGTGAAGGCAGATCTTGACACCACAAAAGGAGGATCAGAGAGAGTTGGTCCCATAAAGGGGAACACTAAGGTTTGACATTGTTTGGGAATGAACATTAGGTAGGTATCCTATGTACAATTTTTATGAGAAAAAAATAAAAACCCACTTAGTTTTGTGGTGAATTGGGACTTACACAAGGAAGTGGCCCGAGTGATGCAAAAAGTGGCAAAGGGATGGATGACCTTATTGTGATAAGGGAATGGTGATGTAGCAGATGGATGGGGATTACACATGATTTGATGAACATGTTCCTCTAAGTAGCGACAATGATGGAATACCTCATCTAATCCGGATATGGTGGCCCATATGAGGATTTAGATAGATATTGAGCAAGTGTGGAAGGGCAAGGATGAATTAGATGGAACCAACATGAATATGAAATTGTTTCCCTTTAAGGTCAAGGAGGTATCATATGTATCCCAATGGTTACTAATAAAATTCAATTTAGTTCTTGATGGGTCAATGAGACACCTTAGGAGGTGTCTCGTCAAAATGGGTTCACGGATGGCGACCTAAAGGAATTGGAAACCCTGGGATAGGGCCTGATCATCCTAAAACACAAAGGATCAAATGAGAGACTAGGATGGGAACTGAATGATGGGATTGACCTCATAGGGGAATTCTAAATACCTTATATAGAATATTGGGATCAAATTATATGTAGTACATTATAGGGAATTGAATTTGGGTGTACACAAAGGACAATGACCAAGAGACATGTTGGTGATTATGCATGGCTAGCATCCCATCACAATTAGGAGACACTTGGATGGGTGGGTATGAAGTATGAGGCTTATTCATGATTTGTTTTATGAGACATGTGGTTGGGGTGTGCACAATGGATTACAAACCTTTGACATGCAGGGGATTACACAAAGTTAGGAGCCCATATGGATGGATCAGGACACCCTAGGGAGGTGTATCCAAGAGATGTGTCCCCAAAATGGAAGATGTCACATCATGATGGTAAATCCCTAGAAGGGGGCACTAGAATTTACCATTGATTTGGGTTAAACCATATTAAGACATCCTATGTACACTATGTAGAATTTAGGGATCAAAACACACATAGTTGATGGAAAAGGCCATAGTTTTACATCATAATGGATGAATGTGAACCGACATGAAGTGGTTGAGATAGATGGATGATAGGATTGAACCTCATGAAGGATTCATACATACCCTATGGAATCCGAGGATCAAATTTCACATATTTTAATAGAAGAAAATGTCATAGGGCTTATGCATGTTAGCATCCCAAAGGGGATGTCATGATCATCCCCTTATCTAAACCCACATGTGTCATGCTATGTGCGATAAAGAAGTGGTAGATGCAGATATGAAGACCATACTGAGAAAGATATAGACATAAGTAATAGTGAATATTGGGACGTAATCAGAGAGGGGAGCCTAAGGAGGGTGTCCCAATATACGAGGATGATATAGCCATGGTTCTGGGAACACCCTCTTAAGGTATGTCAGGGCTTATATGGAGACTACATGACATTCACATGGAGATAGAGTGCAAATAGAATGAGAAGGAAGACTGAAAAGGTAGGAAGAGAAAGGATCCAGGTCATATCCTCTATCTTGTTATCTTTGGTCAATCACATATGTGGTGATCACATTTTAATTTCATGTATTGAGGAAGAGGGGTTCTTATTAGGTTAACGTACTACAACTTAGATGATGAGGTCTTGATCCACACCCAGGGGACATACATGACTTGCACCAACCCATACATGGGGGAGGCGAAGGCACAAGAAATGATAGGTGAGATTGTGGTGGGGGAGTGTTCAATAGAGGGGTCCACATTGGCATGGAAATGTGAGGATGTAATAGTTTTCAGAATTACTATGGTAAGAATCAAAATGTAGGGAAACACAACATGAAACAACACTTGGGGGACCTTGAAATCACTTATTACAAGACTGGAGGGAAGCGCATGAGAGGGGTTTAAGAAGTATGACTCCTCATAATGAAGGGATTCAAGAATCTATGGTTCTTCTTGAAGAGAATGAGCTTCACAAAGAAAGGATTTTTGTGAAGCATTTGAAAAATGATCTCCGTGAGGGGAGGACCTTTGCGAAGCATGATGACCCATCAAAGGTATGGAGTTTAAAATTTATTGGAGGGTGCATCTTAATGTATGAATGGTCTGGGAAGTCTTGAGTTCCCAAAAGGAACTCCAACCATCATGATAGCCATAGGTCTATAATGATCTGATGCCATGGGTGATGCATTTTCCATTCCAATTCATGGAGAAAATAATGCATCGTGAAATGGAAGCTATAAAGGTGAATGATTAGGGTAATGATGGTTATTGTGGGGTGATTCACCTTTTTATAGGCAATGAGTATCTCAATGATCTGAGGGAACACTAGATAGGAAAATGAGCTTTGTGATCATAGGTATCTCTGTCGTAATCATAGAGTCATCCATAATTATGCCATAGATGTCATGGTGTGTCAGACTCGCAAAGTCCTTCTTCACTACTCCATAGTAGCCGCGAAGGAGACATTTATACCAGCCTCATGCTATTCATTATGATGATGGGTCTTCACACTAGTGATTCATGAGGATGACCCTATAGTGATTTTTTTTCATTTTTTTGATCCATTTTGTGCACGGAGTTTGGCTCTAATAAAGAACCCCCTCATAATGGGAGTTGAGGGGAAAATGAGGGTTAGATTCTTAGGGTCGATCATTGAAAATAGTTCCTCATGATATAGGAGTGTAATTATGGTTCATGGATCATGAGGGGGGGGGGAGATCACGGTGATGTTTTCAGTGGATAAGGGAACTGTAAAGATTATATGACAGTTACTTATAAATTCATTCTGAGGACCCTTATGCTGTCCACATCTACCTCTACAAACATGTTCTTGATCTCTTCCATTATAAATCACTAACAACATCCTAAATTCTCTATGTAAAATGGGTCCATAGATCAGTGATCTTTTAACAGAACTCATAAAACTGGTGCATCATGATCTCGTGTTTCATAGAGAAACACACCAGGTCTTTCGAGGATTCATGATTGTGTGATTTGCAAGTTGTGATTCGTGAACGCACACTATGATCATTCTCAGCGGGCATGATCGGAAAACAAAGAAGAAAGAATTCCAATGTCTCAAAATAGGTGGACAATCCAGAATCTTCTGGGGAGGTTCTTAGGGATGCTTCTCTAATGGATGATATGATGAAGAATCCCAATATCAAGGAATGTGTGCAGAGTAAATCCAATCATGAGTCTCTGATGGAGATTTTGATGGAAGGGTAGAAAGAATACCACATATTCAATATATTTATACTATATGGTTTCAATTTGAGAGATGATGTATTCATTCATGAATCTAGTAGGGATGAACAAGCTAACCAGTTTAGGGGAAAACGATGAAAATATTAGTGGTTCAGTGCTACTAATGGACATACCTAGAAGGATTATACAAATGTTAATATTGTCTTTCTCTACAAAAATGTCAACAATGATGATTGTAAAGCACTAAAACCAGAGTTATATCCACTAAAATTGGATTATGGAATCCATATAAAGGGTGGTCCGACAATTTGGACCATTTCCTAGATGGAAACATCACGGATGAATGGGATTGGGCTTACTAGGTCTATGTATCTTGCGATACGTTTGGGGTTTAGATGAAGTGAGGAGACCTATATGAGGCTACATAGGCTTCTTAATTTTTCTTCATCCAACTAAATAAAATGATTCCAGAGCTACTGAGTAGGTAGTTGTCGAGGACAGATTCATTCAATTTTCTTAAGAGGGAGGTCTGTGTCAGCCTCTATGACCTCCACTATATTGTAGTGATTCTAATACTAGGGGTGTTTTATGATGAGCTAATATCTACGAGGAATACATGGGAGGATCTGTAGAGGATGATGTGGATGGAAAAGATGAAGATGGATCTGGTGCCTAGAGATGATATGTAGTCAGCGAGAAATTTTCACTTAAAATAGTGGATCAGAAATTTCGTGATTTCCCACCAGAGCATCGTGGTGAATGAGAGGAGGCACCCAAGAAAACTACCAACATGGACCCCACTTGTCCAAGGGATCCCAGAAAAAAATGATATTACTGGAGAACATTGGAATACATTCAATGGAATCTATGTGGTTATACTATCAACACCGAGGAACAACTAGTGGGTAGGTTGTATGGGTTCATATTTACCCTCATTTATAGATAGATGATTTAAATCAGAGATACACTCATTGGTTCACTATTGAGAACATTTATCTTGGAATCCATGTTGGCTATGGTAAAGCTTGTGAACCTCAGGATCCCGGTGTGGGAAAAACCATACAAGGTGTTGTAGAACATCAGTGAGCGGAAGAAGACAAAATGGATATGTTGAAGGTTCCATTTTTTTGTATGGGTGGATAACAACGCAAATGAAGGTTTAAAAATATCATAACCTCATTTCACACCTAGGTAAAACCTTTGTCCAGCCATTATGAACATAGTGGGAAGCTTCCTGATCATGGTAAATTCACTGGTAGTGTTGAACAAAATCTGGAGGGTGAAAAATTCAACATCCATATACTATAATTGTCAACATGATTATTTTCTGATGAAATTCAATGGAAAATGCAGAATAGTTAATATCTACTGGATTCCCAGGGTGGTGGTTTGGTGGGATGAGAAAATCATGACCTGATATGTGAACCATATACCGTATATCGTTTTCTAAGGAAATTCATGTGGATGAATATGATAACCCAGAAAGTCTGCATAAAAGTGTTCCATGAATATCACCCATGTATATTGAGGAAAATGTGGTTTATGTTCACACCGGAGGATGGAATGATATGAAACAAGCTATCTCTCTATACATTTTCATGTGGACTAGTTTGAGAGTATGCGAAGAGTTGTGAGGCAGCCTATCCGAGAGATATTCTAAAGAAAGGGACTGCGTGAGTTGATAAAGGGGTTCCTCGTCAACCTAGTGGTCATGGTTGAATAATGGAAAACACACATCGTAATGGGAGGACTGATGCACATTTTAGTTGAAATAAAATGAACCATGGTTAGTAATTCCATAGCTTGCTCTAGGAGGCAGTGGAAGTCAAGCAGCATCAGTAGATCCATCTGTCGTAATTGAGAAAAACTAAGAGGAAGGTATTCCATCAAGAGGATTCCATAAGATATTTTCCCAATATTCGGGGAAGTGACTGCGCTGCAAGTACATTTCTAAGGAAGTTGTCTATTTAAAGGTTTGGTAAACATATGATGTCAAAATGAAACTACTTAGTCCTTCGGATATTTGGGACCATCTTAACCTGTTCATGATGGATCCGTTGAATATTTTCCATGTCAGGGAATGTTTTCTAGAGTGTCAGGAAGAGGGGTAGAAATATGTAGCTAATCTGGAGGACTATTTATATTATCGCGTCACCCCCTTGACTGAAGACGGATTTGGTGAAAGTAATACATTACCAAACATACCCACCAATACTTCATGCTATTGTGCTGAGGGTGTTCTTCCCTTATCCTGATTTATATGAGGGGTAAGTAAAGATGATGATAGGGGGAGCCCTCTAGAGGATGGTGAGGTAGCAGCCTTAGAGCTTAGGTAATTCACCATTATTCATGATCTAATCTCCACGAAACTCCTTTTCACTATGACCTTAACAATATCACTTTGGTTTCTCGGCTGAAATTTGTTCTATATAAGATTTTCTCACATAGAAAACCCATTCTCTCATGAAAAATCATTAGGTTATAGGACCCATGCTGGGGATGATGATGTGGATAGTGTCCAACAAATTTGTGGTAACTAAGGTACCTTATCTTGAATGTTTGGAGTTCCAAACCATATATGGGGGCCTTGTCCTGGGATTCCAATAGTAACTTCACCCATACGTGGTCAAATATTAAACCATTTTATGATCTATTCTTGTAGATTCTTTATTATATTTCATTGGGTATGGTCAACTGACAATTTATTTGTCTTAATAGTTCTTTATGAAGTGAGAGTGATTCTAGTAAGTATGGTTGGAGTCCTATTTGATATTTTGGGAGGAGAATGTTGTTCATGATAGAACAGAATGACAGAGCATAGTAGCTGACAAAAATCATAGATGTGGGTGGAACCACATGTAGGGAGGAACTTGGAAACATCGAGGTAAAATCTCATGATGAGGATCAACCGCATGACATGGAGCGCAAACCATTTAATAAAATTACACATGGGGATCCTACTGTCAAAATTATGGTGGCATTTCCCAGAATACAATCCTACTAAACCATATGACAAAGATGAGGTTGACTCGGACGGAGAGGATAGTTAGGCAGTTTGTACCATGTCACGAAAACTGATCAAGCACATTATCGAAAATATATTTCATGAATAATGTATATAATGAATGGGGAAAAATAAATTTTGTCCACATCAACAATTCTCAAGAAGGTTGGATGTATGAGGTCTACACATGCCCATATAATATTAACTGTCTTAGAAAGTACGAGAGAGTGATTGTGATTTTAGTGTGATCTGGAGACAGAATACTTCTATCAGTATTCAAAATATATAGAAGGCTGAACAGAAGATACAATGCCTAGAAACATGGATGAATGAGCACTCTTCTTTAATCAACTACCAATCAGAAAAATATCATTATTATGAGACCAATTAAAAAAAATAATAAGAGTAGTTGAGCAAACAATCTCATGAATCCACAGATATCCATGATGTGAATGACTGAATATGTATCAGAGCATGTTGAATTTTCTACCCGGGCATTGAAGAAGAAGGGAGCTCAGGCGATGACATAAAATCCAAGGTGACACACACCAAAGGGAGACAAAAACCGATGCTATCCATTGAAGAGGCCATTCTGTAGGTGATGTGTCTACTGAATATACAATCATTCCTCATGCTACTTTATTATTCAGAATATGTGAATGAAATTATTTTTTACCTTAATCACTAAATCTCAATCACATTTGGGAAACAACTAATAATCAATCTCTAAGTTCATGTGGGTCATACACAATGAAAGAAGTAGGGGAAGACCACTTAATCATTCTTCAATATGAGAGCATTGACCACTCATCGAATACTCGTGGTCTAACTAACCACCCATAAATTTCAAACTATGAGAGAGAGGGGCTATAACATGATAATAGGACCCTTATAACAACCAAATATCTTTTCTTGGTCATTTTTTCTGCAAGAGAGGGATAATTCTCGGGGAATTGGAATCAATTATAACAAATGGGAATGAGGTGTTTCGATCACAATACCAAAAATTCGAAACACAATGGGGAAGGCATACCGATGGAGGATAATTGATGACCAAATTTGGAATACAACATCCATATTATGTTAGCCTAAAATGGGTAAAAAATGATTTCCAACAATTTACTGTATTCAAAACATTAGTCTAAACTCAATGATTCATCTGATGACTTCTGAACATTTGCCCCTGATAGTAGGAAATCCATAAGTATGATCATTCATAACATTAGTGGGCTTCCTCATACATAAATGAGGATGTGGGTCCAGATAAAGGGTACACAAAGCATGGAGAAGTAGTGGAGAGATATTTGAATAGATTCCATGACTCTTGAAATAATTCCACTATGATAATTGTAGATTGGATGAGCATATCCATCTTAACTAGGGTCAAACCTACTGTTGAACCGGATCTCTCTAGCAAGGACTCGTAAGTTTTCACAGATAATGATGATGGGTACATAGTTTAATGTTGTACGGTGTGAAATATTCATGGACTAGTTTAACATCATATAACATGGAATTTAAAATAGTTGTTAGGTCATACTACCTAGATCAGGGATAACAATTTAATTTCATGTTGCATAGACTGTATTATCTGATAATAAGGTAATGGGGTTGGGACCATAATTAGGGGAAAAAAGCCAAAATGGTTAATGAACCTAGGGCTTGGTCCAATGAAAAAATTTTAGGGAATCTCTACATATTCTATAAATATGAGAATCAATATGAACATAGTTCTTCATGAAATGTGTGACTAGTGGAAAATAATGGCAGGGGAAATCATCTTTGATAGTGAGTAAGCTGATGCATCACACAATTATCATGGGGTATCCGTAAGTTTTTCAATGTATGGTTATAGTTTAATGTCATTCAATAAGTATGATGAAAAATGGTAAATAATCCAAAGGTTTGACCCACGATAGATGGTCTTGGGGCCGATATGTAACCTTAAAGATCCTCTTTCATGCTAAACGTAGTTCTTTGTGCCTGTAGGTCTGAACCATGCTCATGAAGAAGTGACATTTGATATCTCTTGTTTTTCCTTCTATTTTTGATATATATATATATATATAAATATTTCATCAACAAGATCAAGATGAACTGTTTGGGTGTATCTATATAAATAAAGTCATCTGTAGATATTGAGATGTGGTATGGAAGATGACTTGTATAAAATGTGATACCGTCTTGACTTGTAATAACACGATGTGGATTTTCCATTCATCGTGTGGATAATACGATGGTCTCATAATTTAAAGCCATATGATAGGACTGATCCATGGATTTTAACGTCGTACGGTAAGGATGCAATAGTTTAATTTGACTGGAGACATGTCACCATAGTTTAACATCATATTGCTGATATAGTAAGATATCACAGATTAAGGTCATAGAACTCAGACCATAAGGCCACACAACATTCCAATGTGGGTTTAACCCGACCAAGACTCATAATCCCATGTGATCTATGCTCAGTGTGGGAAATAAAGAGAGATATCAGGCATTCCCCATCATATGAGAGTGCACAACATGGTAAAAGAACCACCAGGTTGGAAAATTCAACCACACCAGATGTCCTACATGACAAACATGAATGTGCAAAGGGACAACACCACAGGTGTTGTAAATCCACACGAACAATAAAGGGAATGAAAATTTTGAATCACTGCACAAGATATTTGGGGTGCAAAGTGGGTTTCATAACAATAAAAGATAACTATTGACCATATATGAAACAAAGCATCCATATCGTGTAGCCCGATACATGAACAAACAACTGAGGTTCGATTGCTAACCATATTCAATATGTGGGTAGAACATGTTCTTATGTTTTATTTTGGGAACCTCTGGGACATTACCCCAGAACAACAGGTGAATCTTAAGGCTTATAATCCATATCATTTGGAGGTTATTTTTGGACACAAATAATGATTATAGACTAAATAAAGATATATAAGAAGCGTGGAGGTGAATTTGGGAAAGTGTCCTTGTGGAATCCAACACTCCAAGTCCTACATCACTACACATTCTATCATGCCAGTATGGAACATATATAGGGTAAATCATGCACACCCTTTTAGATCAGGATCTTGGGGGCTTCTGTGAGTAGTTTAAAGGTCACGTCGTTCAGAACTAGAGCTCCTAGTTGATGGTCATAGAGTTTGGACCATGATTTCCCAGTTTAATGTAATGAATGTGGGACATAATCGGGTAGTTTAAAGTTATGAGATAAGTATGATGGTATCACATAGTTTAATGTCATGTGGTTGGGACATGGGTGAAATTCAGGGTTCAGTAAAAAACATGATGTGAATGAGGACATAAATATTCCATGCCACATCCCACACATATTTAATGGGAAACCCAGATTGAGTGAGGCCAAAAAGGGTTAATGGGTGAATCTATTACTGGTCCTAGGAGTAAGATGTATAGACATCACTACATATCTTGTGAGGGTAGTAATCAAGCCACAAGCAGTTCATGAAAAAAGATGTGAAAAAATGGATAACACCAAAGGGTGGTGATATCGTCCAAATCATGAAAAAATAATCTTTTTTTAATAGACTAATGCAATGCATGCTTGGAAACTAAATATCTTAGCTTCATGTCATATGTATTTCTTTGAATATAATCATTGAACAGGTTTATATGATTTTTCAAGAATGAAACGTTGTGCCCATGATAATTTTTCCCTATTTTAAACCCTTGATCTGGTGGGGATGGTATCTTATCATCTTAAACATCTACCAAACCTCTCATAAGTGAATATTTTTTTCCACGTATCACATTTGAGGAGGCACTCATCTGACTCTTTATATGTATTGAAATCATATTTAGTTCAATAGAGAATGATCTATGTTATGATGAATAACAAAAATAATTCATGGATCATATAGATAAAGTAAAAAAACAATACCACATAAGTGATTAATTTTATATGGGGGAATTGTAAGTAACAAGAAGAAATGTTGGAAACTAATGATGTATTTTGGAACAAGTACCATCATTTTTGTCACCGGTTCAATGAATGTTTGAAGGTGAATTTTTTAAAGGGGTAGAATGTAGCACCACATGATTTTACAGAGTTCTTTTCCTTTAAATAAAGACTATATTGAATAGATTTTTTCTTACTCAAACTAAACAAAAACTGTCCAAAATACATTATATTGACATAAAAAAATGTAATTAAATATTGAAATTAATATTGTATTATAATACAATATGAAACATTATTATTAATAATATAAGAGGAATAAATCCACATGTGAAAAAATACCATGACCCATAAATCATTACTATCAATGTTTTTCATGAAGATCATTACCCTGATTTAAATAATAGAAATAAGGTAGATAATTGAAATTATAGTAAAAATGTTGAGAGAGAATTAATTATATGAATTATTATGTGATTGTTTGTTAAACTATATATAGGAATATAATCTGACTTATATATATATGCTTCTTGAAAATATGCTTATTGGAAACATGGTCATTTGAAATATTTTCATTGTATATATGTTCATTAGGTATGAATGTATCTAGTAATTATATTAAATTTATGTAATATTTTATAAATAAATGAATATAATTTTATTTAATAATAAAAATAATTCTTAAATAATATAATGAGATGATATTTTATTAAAATATCTTATTATAAAAATATATTTTCATACATTACATATTTTTTGAATAATTATGATATATATTTAAAAAACACTGAGAAATATTTTAATTCCGACATGTTGTTAAAATTAAATGGTTAGAAGTTAAATAATTATTTTTAATAGCATGTCAAATAAATTATTTAATGTTAAGGAATGATAGTTTTCAAAAGAGTAGTTTTTATGTACTATGTATTTAATCATAATAAATTAAATTTAACACATTTATGTGATGAATAAAATACAATTCATCAATTTATAACACATATATCAACATTATTTTAAATTAAAAATTGATATGAAATAAAATTGAGAACACTTATTGTTTGAATTGATTTTGTTCCAATAGAAACAATTATACCCATATATAATATTTTTTTAAATGCAATAATTATCAAATATAGAAATTTAATTAATTTAAATATATTTTAAACTTATAATCATCATATTGAAATTAGTAAATTGTTTAATTTCATTTTTGGTTTTAAAATGATGTTACCAAAGTAAAAAACATGTTATAAAGGTAATAGTAAAGTAATGTAAAAACGATTAAACTAAGAAATAAAGATAGAAAATAGCAAGAAAAATTATCTATAAATTATGTTTATGATGGTATGAACCACCCATTATTATTATTTATTACTTTTCATTAATTTTCATTTATAACTAAAACCTTATACATTATGAAATGAATATTTACCAAAATACGACTCATAACTCATCATCAAAATAAACCATCCCTAACCTCCCTAAAAAATAAAAGCTTTCAGTATTTTCATGAATATATATCCATTTTACCTATCCAAAATATTTATGATACTTATCTTTTATTTTGTTCCAATAATTAATCTTATATTCTCTATTTTGATGGAACTTTTATCGAGGTGGCTATAATTCATTAATGTTTGTACATAGTTCTTCATTGTAGTATCCAATTTAAACCTCATATATATTGTTATAAAATTTTATTTTCAATTTAATGTTGTTATATTAACATCATTAATCATATTAAAAAATGATAATATTATTATATAACTCAATACACTTAATCATTCATTCGGAAGACATGTTCTCTTTTGGGTTGATTCAACCACCCACATGACATGCATAATAATAACATAATCATTTTCAATATGAATAGGTATCCTAAAATTAATAATTGTAATAATTGATATTAAATAGTATTGTATGTTAATAATATGTTTCTCTATGGTTTACAAAAAAATTATAGATCAATACTAAGAGACTCATTATTATCAGCAAAGTACCCAAGAAATGTTCATCATGGATTTGATTCTCATAAATTGTTACCATACCTTCCATAAAATGAATAGGGGAATACATAAATCACAGGAAAAAATTATTCATATAACATTACTAATCTATAAATAATGAACTTGTTTAATAGAATAATGATTGAAATCATCATTTAGTATCTTTTATGATATAATCGACATTACCAACTACTGATGATGAAAATAAACCATAAATAAAAAATATATGTGTAATGAATGATTAAAATATAAGCAAATAAAATAAGTTCAACTTGATGATAGCGGACGCGAGAGGGTAGCGGGAGGCGATCCGTAATGGTGGATTCTAGGGTTTCATGTGGAGATGGTGTGTCCACATTTCCTCGGCTTCAATCGCCTAGATTTGCGATAGACCAGTGAAGATGCCGCCCTCAGTGGTGTGGTGTCCACAGTGACTTCGGCTAAGCGCAAATTGACACTCCTTCCACAAAATTTATGGGCATCATCTGATGTTATGACTATCTCTGCCAACGAGGCTAATCCTTGGAGATCTAAGGATGGAACGGTTGGGGCTAATCGGGAGCATGCAGCTGGTCTTCCGATTGGGGCTGCTAGGGATTCGGGGCCTGCTCGGGATCCAGTTGGGGAGGATCGGGATGCTTCTCATCTGGTTGGGGCTACTGCAAAGGGTTTTTGTGCAACAGGGATGACCTGCAATGGCCAGAGATCCTTTTTGGATGTTATGAAGGCCTCTGTAGTTGTGAAAAAGAATGAGGGTCCTCGGAGGATTCCCCGAAAAGGCTCATTAGCCCGTATTGAGGCCATTCATGGTGTGATTGCTGAAAGACTGGCATTAGGTGAGAACTCAATTATTGCTCGCATTTTTCTTCCTAATGGTGAGCTGCCTTGGAAACATGAGGATCTATTTCGTAGAATTTCGATGTTATGGTGTTTTGATAACTGGAAATGTGTCTCCCTTGGGCGGGGATTCTTTCACTGCTTGTTTTCATCGGCTAACATGAATCATAATGCTTTGTGTTTTGGGTCCATGTTTTTAAAGTCGGGATGGATTCATCTGCATGAATGGTCACTAGACTTTAACTCCTGCAATTCTAAAAATGTATTCGCCCAGTTATGGGTGCGTCTCCATAGGCTAAATTCGTTTCTTTGGCATCCAAAAATCTTTCATGATTTTGGAACAGAAATTGGAACACCCATCCATCTTGATAAGGTGATGACAGATGTCAGGTCTGTGAATTTTGCCTGAATGCTGGTGGAAGTCGATCATAGATCCACTCTCATTGACACGGTAACACTTTCTATTCCTTATGATGAAATTCTTATTGATGTTGAATATGAAAACAAACCTCTTTTATGCGCTAAATGCATGACTGTGGGGCATTATTTGGAGTTGTGCCACAAAAACATTACATGTAATGAATGTGGGATGCGAGGGAACTCCTCCAATCTTTTTCTATGTAAGGTGAATTTGAAGGATTCACCCCCTCTAGAGCTTGCCAGCAGGGACAATGATCCTCCTACAAAGTCAGACCCTCGTGATCTTCCCAATCCTTGGGATTGAAAGGGGTGATAATTGATGCTTCCCCACCTTGATATTCTAATCCTCATAGAGCTCATAAGCCTGCTACTGTTGAGATTCTGAGTCCAGCTCCCACCTTGAAGGAGAATGTTCTTACAAAATAGTTTTTCCAAACAAAACCTTCTTCGTCTACTAAATGGGGAACATCTCTAATGCGATAAAGGAAAGGGTAGAGGAATCCACTCCTAGAGTTAGGGAACCGATCCTTTACAAGTGGGGAGACACTCAGGATGAGGCCAAGGAAAGAGACATGGAAATGAGTATAGATTCATACAGTGGAATTGTTCGAGGAGAAAGGATAAAAGTCTTTGACAGTGAGGGTTTCTGGACTACTGCAGTTATAATAAAACCATAGAAAGACTACTCTATAGTTCCAAGGACTGTGACCACTTGGTCATCTACGAAGAAGGATATTACGAAGTTATCTATGGGGCAAATGGAAAAAATAAAGGTTCATAAGAAGCTACTCAAACAATATGAGACTCAATCAGAATGGGAATCGGCTAAGGCTGATGACATGAATAGGTATGGGTGTGATGAATATGATTATTGTGATTTGTAACCTCTCTCTATCGTCATCCCTGCTGTCTCTACACTTTTATTTTTATTAATAAATTTGGTGGTCCAAGTGTGCTTGGACCTGACCTTTTGGGTATAAGTGAATAAAAGGAAATATATATATATATATATATCCTAAAATAAGTGGTTATGGTGATCGTTTTTATTATATTGGAGACTAAATTGATTTCATAGAAGTCAGGAGTATTGTTTAGTGTTAATCACCAAAAATTATATTTCATTTAGATATTTTCAATATTTACCTTCTACCTTATTAAGAGTGGTGTTTATACTTCACATGTATTTGTTTCATAATAATATTCATGTAAATATATTTATGTTAAAATCCAACACTAGTTCTCTTGTTCAATGGGTTTTTATTCAAATTTTACCAAAGTCATAAGGTTTTTATTACCAATCTCAACTAGAAAATGAGATTCTTTATGTTTGAAATTACATCTAGGTATGTTATAAGTTATTCTATATAAAAACCACATATTTTATTCCCCTTTTTTATTCACGGTTCTTACATGTATTCATATTATTTACGTCTATTTGGTAAAAAATTTAACATAATAGATGTTTGTAAGTGGAACAATCCTTCTCTCTTCTTATTTTTTCATGGAATGATTCTCCACTTATTCCACATTCCTTATAATTTTTTATTGTTCTCATTTTCTATAATTATATTATTTATTAATTTCTATTTCAATTAAAATAAAATTATTTATAAATGGAATCTTTTTTAATGTTTATATTATGGTTTTTTTCACAAACATTAACTCTTTTTAGAGTGGTGTGAATATAGTCATTATATTTAATGCCTCCCACAAGAATTTATTTTCTTTATTTTAAAACTATTTTTATAAATGAATATTCCATTTTATGATTTCATATTTTGTGAATGTAAATTTATATTCAAATTGTTTTCTGAATTTTTTTATTGGAAATAAATGTTATTAGAAACCCTAAAAGGGAAATACATCTTATATTTCAATGAAAATTCCTTATACTCTAAAAGTGTATTTCATCTATGAAAACAAAAATTAATGTTTATTATTATTCAATTATAATATTTCATAATTATACCATAAAGCTTAATTGTTAGGATAATTTTTGATAATATCTTTTGGAATTTTTCATGAAACTCATTTTTTTCTTATAATAATTTATATATCTTGGAATTAATAATTATTTCATGATCATGTGGAAAATATATGTATAATTTTTTCATTACGTGACAAGTGGTATTAGGATTATATATCCATATAATGAATTAGAAAAATATTTATATGTCATGATGTGGCTTGAATGGGACTACGGAGTCCACCAAGTCCATTATGGGACTCTTTTCCCTTTATCTATGGGAATGGGGAGTGAACCCAATCCACTATAAGAATCTATATAATATTATATGATGTTATTGATAGTGAGTTTCAATATAGATAATGATTTTATATTATTATATATATATATATTCCACTTATTATTCCTATGTTATGTTTTCATGGATGATTATTCTTGACCTATATTTCTACATCCACACATCTCACACCTAATATTATGAAAGAATCCTTATTCAATGACTCATGATTATTATTTTTTG
The DNA here is from genome assembly GCA_963277665.1 of Viscum album. Taxonomy (NCBI): domain Eukaryota; kingdom Viridiplantae; phylum Streptophyta; class Magnoliopsida; order Santalales; family Viscaceae; genus Viscum; species Viscum album. Next base: position 506,325,252 of record OY728142.1, on the reverse strand, counting down.
TTTTATTGGGAATGTTTTTTAAATTCTATAACCATATTCCTTGATTTTTTAAACAAAATCACAATTTTATCTTATGTCCAATTTTCATCTCTAATTGATATCTCTTATATTTACACTTACTAAGTATCTCAGCGCAATCTTCCATACATTGAAATTCCCTAGGCTATAAATATTATAATTATTTTTGACGTTCTTAAAGGGTTTTATGTGTGATGACTATTTGTGTGAGATGTTAAATATGGGGTATAATACGTTTTTATGTATATTCTATCCAATAAATCTAAACTGTTATGTTATATGGTTAGTTTTTGGTGATATGTAAATAATATTCATGTAAAATGATTTAATATATATATATACACTATGTTAAGGTCACCTCACATTGTTATCCATTTTTATTCATTAAAAATGTATATACAGATTCCAAATTAAATGGTTTTTAGTAGATATTCATGCAGTGTTATTAAAATGTTAAACATCCCCAGGAAACCCTCCATCATCATCCATTATAATATTTTGATTAATTACACCACCATTTATTATATCTCTTATCCATGACACACTATATAAAATAGTCCTAGAGAAAGTAATTTCATCACACATATAAATAACACTCCCATTTATGTCCAATAAACCATACCATGGGTATTAATTTACTATATTACTAACATTTCTGATATCCTAGGCATAAAAAGTAACTAAACCTTAACAATATAAAATATATATCAAAAAACCCTTTCAAATATTTATGATCATCCATGAAACCCCTCTAAGATCACACCTCTATCTATGAAAAAAATAGTTGTTTATTTACTGTTTTAATTTTTTTTGAATAACATCACCACCATCAACTCATCCAATAGGCTTTACTAAACCCCTTATGGAAAAGAAAGAATCACTGGGAATATAGAACCATACTTGATATATAATAACCTTGTTCTAATGTGACATGACTCTTAATAATTCATTATGATTTTATAAGGATATAAAAATTGTTATTAAAGGTGGAAAAAATAATTAGAATCCTCAGAACCAAGATCGGCCATGAATAAAACTACAAAATATGAAACATAAAAATGATGAATTCTATGTACTTGTCACTAATGATGTATCAACTAATTAATTGATTTATATTCTCAATGATTATCCTTGAAAGGTAGCCAATAGAATGAATCCCCTTTAGTGTATCAATGGGTTGTTGTTAGTCACCAGTCACACGGGTGATATTTTAATTCCCACCCATAATATTTTACTAACTCTCTAAAAAAGGGTGGAAGAAAAATATTTCTTTGGGGAGAGGTAGAATATTTAGGAATAAATAAATTCTTGAACCAACAACTCGTTGTGCAGATTTCCTTCTTATAATGTACCTTGGGATATCCCATAGTCTCCGCAACATTTACACATACATTATAAAATGTATAAGTATATTATAAATCCAATCATCCAATTATTGTATAATTTAACCATTTATTATCTAATGTGTTTAATATTATGATACATCTTAATTAAAGGAAGTCTTAGGTGAAATATAAAAGTGAATTAACTCATAATGTTCAAATTCCCATGTCAATCATAGAACTATATGAATAATACATTATGATTATAAAATCTTACGGATACGTACATATCATAAAATTCCATATGTTTAGGAAATTCTATATGATATCACTATTTTTTAAGAAACAATATTCCCCAAAAATATAAAACACAGTTTATTTGATTATGTACTTAGGTCATATCTCCATCAATATCCCACATTCACTAACACATTATAGATTTTTTTGTTATTTCTCTTTATGTTGTACCGTATACATCAAATTCTAAAACCATATGAAAAACTATTTTTATTATCTTCCAAAACACTCTTATTTAATAGATTTTCAATTCAAATTATAACACATTATTTGTATCAACTTATGAATATCCACAAAAAAAATTCCTTTTGGATAAACTATGAAACACTTTTTTAGTATCACATTGGGTAAAAAACAATCCCTATTTAGTCCACTATAACTGGGGACCCCATAATTATATGTAGAATTGAGAAAAATGTGAATTATTAAATTGATAAATTTATGAAAATAACAACATATATAAAAGAATGAATGTTACTTAATCAATAATGGGATCTGATGTGATCATCATAAAGCACATGATTTTCAATACTTGTTTTCACTAGATATTTCATATGTAATTTTTTTTAATATGATCCTTTCTTATAAGACATCAGGTAATCTTGGGTTACAAAGTATGCCAATCTAATTTATCTATTAGTATATTTGAGATTCTGTGAGTATAAAATTACCTAGTCAACGAAAACATCGCATTCCATCCATTTAATAAGATGAGAAAATCTCATACCTCTTACCCAAATAAATAAGCACATCATTTATCTTATTTAGGTATGATCATACCCTCCTTTCATCTATCTCAACTGAATGCCCATATGTTATACTTTTTATATGGGAAGGAACATAAATTATTATAAAAGCTTCAATTTATGATATGATCAACACCATACCCAACCACCCATTAATTAGCTAAAAAACAAGGATCATATTATATAGGTATCAAAATATGATGGTTCTCATGTCAAAAATCTTTTAGAAAAAACACAATGTTGTACTTTGAGAGGTAAATTATCAATTTAATTAAAATAATATACATAACAATCATAAAAGATTGATAATAAAGATACATAATTTTATATAACAGTATTCATTTTATATTCTTAAACACATTTACGAATTTGAAAAGAAAAACTATACATAAGATCTCATCTCAAAAGATCACATATGATAGAATACCATATTGACATTATGTTTTCTTAATTTATATGTTTTTTAAACTCATTACATCTATATGTATTATTTTCACAAATCTATTTGTCCTTAAAATAATACTCTTACACGAATATATTTTAGTGAGTATAATATATGAAGTATTCTTGTCAGAATAATGGTGAGGGTTATAAATCATATTCTTAATATCCAACAATTTTAATATAGTATTTAAACTTCTTAACAACACAATTTTAAATGTTCTAATGGTTATATTTTTTTTTCAACATATACATTTTTTTATATTTTTATCATTTTCACCACCCTTGGAACTATTCAATAAATGTTTTTCATTTATATTATTTTTATATCTAATGTATCTATTCACATTAATATTTCAGAGGCAACACCTAAACCATTTAGAATATTATGTGGCATTTAGTTTTGAGTTGTCTTTTATCAACCATTATTTTATAACATTGAACATCTCAAAGTCCAATAATATTTCTTTTAGTTTTTTAGACACAATTTTCATAGAATATAATGATAATATTACCAAAATCCTTTATTTTAAAAAATAGATATTATTTCCTCATAGTCAATATCTTTTACAAATAAACTACTATATCTATATATTTTATGACAATTTATTTATTTGGAGAATTATTCTGAAAGGAATACATTATTATCTAAAATATAATATTGAATTTTTGTGGGATCACATGCCTCATACATTATGAAACATTAGAATAAGAATATTATATCATGTAAGAAATTATCCTTAAATTATTTTGTATCATGTTATATAATTGAATCAAATGATTACAATGTGTAACTAATTAATCACACAAATTTTTCTAAATTATTTTTTAAATCATGAAGCATGATGAATCCCCCATACCACCAATGTATTTATATGAATCCGGTAACACCATTTCAAGTATTAAAATTAATATGAAACCTCAAAACTATGATTGAACATAAATGAATCTTGATTCCATGAAAACAGAAAATGAATAATGTTGTGTACCTATCATGGATAAAGCATTTACTACATACTTTAATAAAATTATTGACAAATATCATTGATATAATGTGAGGAAAAACATCCTCCATTGATTATCCAAAAGGTGATGTTAATCAAATCATAGGATTGACCCTTCATTTTCCACATTTCACCAATCATCCATGACCCAAATAGTTGACAATGTTACATAACAAAAAAGATACAAGGGTATAAAACGTTTTTGATAGAAGAAAATAGATCAAATGAGGGTCAATCCTATGATTTCATGCCATAAATCCACAATATAACTCTCACAAATACCACTATTCATTTTATCTATATCCATCTCATTTAAATTTTTTATTAACTCATTGACTAGGCAATGAGTCATTCGATAATAAAATTTGAATACTTGTTTCTATAATATTACATGGTATAACCAAAATAAATTAAATCATCAAATCTATTAATTTTTTTATGAAAATAATCATTTTTAAATGAATTATTCAAATATATAATTAATTTATTGGTACGACCACTACCAATTATTGATGAAAAACTTTCAACCACCTCATAAATTTAAATAAATTCCACCCAAGGGTAAGCCTAGGGACCTATATAAAATGATTCAGTGAAAACATCATTCTGATTTTTGTAAAATTTAAATTTTATCATTTATTTAAAAAAATATTTATAATTTCAAAAACTACCAAAAATTGATTTTTTTTCAATCCATAGATTGGTGAGGTTATCTTAACTAGATCTAGTGCATGAATCATTTTTCATGCTAGGTGTAAATTTACCTTTCTATATCATCTCATGAGAGGCTTAAAATGATTTGGATTAATATAAGGATATGATGTTAATGGAATAACTCATAGAGATTCAAGACCATTAGGTGTATATTATATAGGTGTAGATTATCTCTTATTTTTGAGTGTGATGGAGACATGAATTTTTGAAATAGATAACTTGGGTGTGGGATCCCCTGATGAGTGTGTAGTGTTTATTCTAGTTTATTTTATTTTTTAATATAATTTAAAGGTGAGGTCATGTTTATAGATAATTAAATGAAATAGATGTGTTGAAATTTCATTAAAATTTAAATTTTTTATTTATTTGAACAATTGGTTGAGATATTTGAATGTGTATGTTTTGTGGATGTTTATTGTTAAAGGTTCATGAGAGTTTACAAGCTTGATCTTTTGAGGACATACACATGAAACATGGGGTTTTGAAGGAAGATTTTTTTGTGTATAAAATATAAAAATGTTAAGAAAATTTTATGTTTAATTTTCATACAATTTTTTGGCCATTTTACTATTTTCAAACCTGTTTAAAAAATAATAATTTTAACTTTACTAAAAATATAAAATAAAATTTTTTATGGTTTTATAAAATTTGGGATATAGGGTTTACCATTTAGTGAATTTTTGGAATAATTATAAGGGGTTTTGTTTTCACCATTCTTATTAAATTAATTAGACTAAATATTTATGTTGGACTAAGAAATTATTCAATTATAGAAGAGAATGAGGATATATTATTAAAAATAAATAAAATTGAGAAATTATTTATATTTATTTTGATGTAGTGTTTTATTTAATATTTACATAATTGGATAGTGGAACTTAACCCCATCATAATATTATTTCTATATAAATAATAGATTATTATAATTACCCCTCATTTTTATATGAATCGGAGAAGAAATTTAGATAATTTAATAGGAAGTCAAGGAGCATTGTGGTCTCCCGAGGGTGAGATCCTAAAATTTGTTTGTAATCTTGTTTATGATTTTTGATATATAAATATGCACTTATAATAGATTATTTAATTTTTATGTTGTAATATTATTTACAAAATAAAAATTGTTATAATTCTTATATGGTGTTTGGATTTTCTAATGTATTTGGATTGATGTGATTCAATATTATTGAAATTAAGAGGATATGTTTTCAACTATATCATGATCTTCCCTCACTAGAACCCCACTTTAGATGTAAATAAGGATAAGAATGACTCTTGAATCCCTCCTAAAAAATGTTAGGAGTAGGTGAATATCACCAAGGGTTTAAATGTAGAAAAAAATCATACTAATGCCTCAATGAATAAAAAACAGAACCAACTGGTCACATATGCTCAATAAACTACCATTTTTCTTCACTAAGGATCACTAAAACGATATTTTTCAATGAATATTAGAATATTATTTAAAATAATATATCATGTAGGTTTCCCATAACTACTTCCCCAATGATCATGTTTCTCAAACACCCCAATTGAATATTCACAGTTATATCATCCCTTATATATCTACATAACCACAAGAAACAATTCCATGGAAACCATAACCACATATCCATAGCCATATACTACATACCATTGATACATATCCCAAAAATATTACACATACCGTATCATCAAATAGAACCACACATAAAATCCAAATCTATGTAGGGAAACACAAACATAAAATAAATTAACTATATGATCGCCGAATTCATTGTAAGTCTCAAACAATGCATCCCCATCACAACCACATTATCACAACTGATATATTCATAAAACCTACCCACAATCTAATAAATCTCATGTATATATGTCTTAACCATGATCTAAAAGATCTCATACATTGTTTGGAAGAGTTAGTGGGGAAGGGGGTGAGATTAACTATTTGTCTCACCTCTATACCTTATTTTTGGGTGAAACACCATGAACCCAAAACCATATATGAGAACTGTAAAGGTTACATGACTCATGTTGTGGTGTGTATGAAATAAAATAACATAGATAATATATAATAAAACACATGATCCTAACCTAAGGGTAAACTCTCGAAGAAATATGATTATTATGAGATCCAAAAAACTACTGAATTACTACCCCCACATATTGAAAAGTGTTTACATGCCTAACCATAACATAAGTTAACCCCGCCAAAACTACATAACAACCACATAATGATAAAAACATCCCAATTCATCAAATCATTATCAGTTTAAATGTTTTTTATTAGTAACAACATTATATTGATTAATAACAAAGATACGACTTTCCACACATTATTCAAAAAAAATATTTAATTTCTATAAATTTAAATTTCTAATAAGTGATTAAACTTCTTTATTTACATTATCATCACCACATTTCATTTTTTTATATAATTATATTATTATGTTATAAAATATAATTCATTTTATTACATGCCACCTTCAATTATTTTTCAAAAACCTATTATCAATTTTTACTTGAAAAATATTCCATATTTGTAAGAAATATGATAGAAATCACAATAACTATGACAACCCTACTAATTATTACATACTTAAACATGATTTATTACATAAAACTATCATATGATAGGACATAAAAGATAGATGGGTCTAGGGTATTTGGGACTTAAGAAAATTACATAACAACTTAAAGCATAGAACAGAACATCTTATTGAAAACATTCCTTTTCATGACAACTATATTCTCTTTAACTTAGCATTGCATGGGATAACCTGAGGACATGCATAAGAAAGGGGTGAGCTATAAAGTACTATAAGGGGGAAAACCCCAAATAACAAGAGGAATACAATACATTTTAGACAACATAAATATCAATGGACCACAAGAGAAACATGAACATAATTGAATGATAAAGCGTGATAAACATAAATAGAAATATGGAAACCACACTTAACATGGAATTAGAATGATCCAAGGCTCATTGCACATGAAGCATGAGTTAACCCCCATTTCCATGAAGCACGAGTATACCCTAGTTTCACTTGAATTAGAATGAGTCAACACTCATTGAACATGATGTATCATGATACTATAATTTACCCAATTCATTAGAGCGCTATGAGGGCACACCTTTATTAATCATTTCATTTCATGCATAAGTGTGCCACATAGATGATACAACACAGATTAATTAACATCATAATTCATTCCATGAATAAGAGATGTGGAATACGTAAATTTATGTCCTCAATCGACATTTACATGTTCATAAAGGTGAATAACCTTGATATTGGAGTGGGTATGGTATTCACTACACAATGAATTTGGTATGGAAATTTTGGTGTACTTTCTACAGCATAACAACGTCAAATAAAAATTAGTAAAATTGGATGATGAGAGGGAAAGGGGTCTCTCATAATTTATACATTAAATGTAGAGTATGTGGATCATGGGAAATAATATTCCAATATATTTAATGGAATTTAGATGAATAACATAAAAAATTTCTTTATTGTAAATGAGGAGAGAGAAATTCCTTACAGAATTTTAGTATAGTAATGGGTGTACATGGGAGGAATTTAATGAGAGAGAAATGGGTCTCTCATCATTCAAACATAAATATTGTAGTATGGGGGAGGTTCAGAGTCATACCCCAACATTTATAATAGAAAATAAAAGGGCATAAAAATGTTATGAAACATAAATAAAAGGAGAACGGTAGGAATCCCAAACATGGAAGTGTGATCCCAAAGGCTTGGGAGAGGCTTGAGAGAAGATTCATGAGAGCTTGGGGCGCTTTGGTTGCATTTAAGAGAAAGGTTTAATGATTTTGGGTGAACTCCTAAGTCTTTTAGTGAAGATGAAGTGGGAACTTGGGTGGGTTTATATAGGAAAGAAGAGGCAATTCTTTATTATTCAGGTTTGAGACAACACACATTAAACTAATCAAAACCACAAACCAGCCCATAGTTTTTGCCCATGGATTTCTCCAAAGGGAGTGGAAACTAACCTTTTATATGTTCAATGTCCGAAATTCTTAAGAGAATAGGGTTGTTTAGGTGGAGGTGAGTCTCACTCTCATGGAAAAGAATTGAAAAAGACAAAAAAAATTAAAATCCTTGAAGAGTCCATTAAATCATTGTAAAATAAATCAAAAAAACCCAAAATCACATTGTATTAATAGTAAAACATATATTGGCCGACCATAATGTTTATATAATTTTATAACATCACTATTGGTTCATTATGATGTCATAAAACACATTATATATTTAAATAGTATTAAAATTTTACCCAAAAATTTGACAGTCTCTTAAAATATTAAAAAAGATTCTGTTTGATAATTTCGACATCCTGATTCCAAAACTAATATTCATTTTATCTAAATAATTTTATAAATATGTGAATTTTTAATTTTAAATGAAATATGACATTTTTCAAAAATTCATGGGTTTCGGTGAAAACAGATTTTAAACCTTAAAAAAATTTCAATTTAATTCATAAAACTCTATGACCATTTATATTTAATAAATATTAATTTAATTAAAATAATATTTTATTAAAATTTTATTTAATTCAATAATCCCTTAATTCATCAAAATATATTTCTTAGTTGAATATTAATTAAAAATACTATTTGTTCTTTAAAAACTATTTACATTGTAGAAACAATAAAAAGAATGCATATTCTATATTCAAGAATATTGAACATAATCATAGTACTAGGGTCTTATTACATAACCCCATAAGAAAACTGCATAATACCTTAGGGTAAGGTGTGTGATGATGACAGGCTCATGGGGTGGCTCAGATAACATCGCTCGAGTGGTAATCTCTACTAGCTTCCACTTCTCCCATAAGAGTTTCCACATAATCTTAACATATTAAATATAATCTTGGGAATGATAAATAGAGAATACCAATGAATCCACCTCCTTTCTGTGCTCCAAAAAATGGGTTTTATATAGGGAAAGTGTACTGGATGAGGTCAACTCTTCCTTTCTCTGAGTAAATTGGATTTTTAAAGCCCTATATTTATACTAATCATGTGATCACTATTAAATGGATATATTACAAAATGATCACAATTATTAATTGAATTTTAAAATTCAAAACAAAAAACCAAATAAGTGCATACATTTTAAATAACCATATGAAGATATTTAAATAGACCAAGAGGAATTTTTATTAACGATTTTTTGGGACGTTACAATCTTCCCCCCCATATGAAATTTCTCCCTCAAAATTTTATTTTCCCATTAAAAATAGAGGTGGGTAACTAAGCTTCATTACTTCCTCTTATTCCCACGTCGCTTCTACAAACTTGTGGTTTCACCACAACACCTTCACAAGGGGAATTGTCTTATTTCGAAGAACATTTCTTCTATGATATATGATCTTCACTAGTTTCTCCTCATAAGAAAGATAATCATATAACTGTACTACCTCTAAAAAGAGTACATGTGAATGGTATAGTATGTTCTTCCTTAATAGGGATGCATGAAATACATTATGTACTTTGGACATGGTATTTGTAAGTGCTAGTCGATAGGTCACATCCCTGACACGATCAAGAATCTCGAAGGGGATGATGTACCAAAGACATAACATCCCTTCCTTTCCAATCCCCATGACCTTCTTCCATATAGATATGCGTAGAAATATCATATCACCAAATTTAAACTCAAGGTCTCATTAACGGTTATCTATTAAACTCTTTTTTCGACACTGGGATGCCTTGATTTGCTACTGAATAGTTTTCACATTCTCCACCATTTCCTCGACCATTTCAATTTCCATCAGCCTATTATCACTGAATTCATCCCATCATGTAGGTGTTATTAACCTCTTCCCATATAGAACTTCATAATGTGCCATTCAGAAGCTCGAGTGGAAACTGTTATTATAGTAGAATTCAAACAGAAGAAGATGTTGATACCATCCTCTATTGAAGTCCATTGAACACAATCTTAACATATCTTCAAGTGTCTGAATAGTTCGACCAGATTTGCCATCCGTTTGAGGATGATTGTCCACACTGATGTTTAGCTCAGTATCTAGATCATGTTGAAGACTCTTCCAAAACATAGTGGGGAATCATGGATTTCAGTCAAATACAATAGATAGTGGTACTCCAATTAGCCTTACCACTTCATAGATATATATCCATTCCAAATGATCCAATGAGAAATCCTCCTGAATTTCAATGAAGTGTGCAGTCTTTATAAAGAAATCCACAACAACCTAGATTGCACTGTTTCTTTTGGATTTATTCAGAAGTCTAGTGACAAAGACCATGGTGATGTTATCCCATTTCCATGCTGGTATGGGAAATGGTTGCATCATCCCATAGGCTTATGCATATCTGCCTTCACATGCCGACACACCATGCAAGTTGATGTATATTCATAAATATCTTTCTTCATATTATCCCACCTATAATGCTCTCATAGATATCGATACATCTTTGTGTTTCCTGGGTGAATATAGAAACTTGAACTATGTGCATCATCCTAAATTTCCTTCTTCAGCTTCGGACATGATGGAACACATAGTCTTTTCCCAAATCTCACAATTCCTTCTTCATTAACATTGTTCTCTAGGGATTTCCCTTTTATCATAGCTTCCATAATCTTCTAAATTCCCACATCATCCTTTCAAGAATCCTTTATATTTTACAAAACATATGGTTCAGAAATCATTTATGAAAGGATTTATGATGTTCCCTTCTATATGATTCCCATGTCCATCTTCCTAAAATCTAAGAAGATTGGATCCTTATCAATTCTCATCCATGATAGTATCACAGGGTATTTTTTACATAGAGTATCATCCACCTTGTTTTAATTCCCAAGGTGGTAATGGATTGAGAAGTAATAGTCTTTTATCAGATCTAACCATATTAATTGGAGCATGTTTAACTCTTTATGTCTGAATATATTTTTGTGGGTTTTGTGGTCCATATATATTTCACACTTCTCCGAAAAAAGATAATTCCACCAAAATTTTAAAACGAACATCCCTACAGCCAACTTCATGTCATCTATTGGATAATTATATTAATGAACATTAAATTTCCTTGAAGCATAGGCAACGAATTTGTCATTTTTCATCAATACACAGCTCATGACCTTCTTTTAAGCATAAAAAAATACCACAAATAGTTCTCCACCTGTGGGTAAAGTGAGAACGATCATAGTGATAAGCCTCTTTTTCAACTCCTTGAAGCATTCTTAGCAATCATCACACTAAGAAAAAATTACACCCTTCAGATTTCTCTTGGTAAAAGGGTTGGAAAATCATTATAAACACTTCAAAAATCATTGATAATATCCAGCTAACCCCAAAAATCTATGGATATCTATTAATGATGTTGATCTCATCCATCCCTCTATTGCAGCTGTCATGGAGGGATACACATATATCCCATTGCTTGTGACAATACAACCCATTAATGATACCTCCTTCAACCATAACTCACACTTGCTATAATTTTCATAATGCTTCTCCTTCCACAAGGTCTCTAGTATAGTTCTTATATGCTCCTCGTTGTCCTCCATGGTTTTGTATTATATTATAATATCATCTATAAATACTACCAAAAATTTCTCAAGGTAATATATAATGACTCTACTCAACAAGTCCATGAAGATTGTTGAAGAATTAATGAGTTTCAAAGGCATTACTAAGAATTTATTGTTACCATATCTTGTACGAAAAGTAGTCTTTGGGATACCCAACTTCCTCACCCTTACATGATAATATCCCGACCACAAATCAACCTTGGAGATGTATTGTTCTCACCCAGATGATCGAATAATTCATCAATTCCTGTTATATGATTCCTGTTCTTTATCGCGATTTTGTTAAGCTCACGATAATCAATGCAAAGCCGCATGGACCTATCATTCTTCATGAAAAAGAGGACCGGTGCACCACATCATGAGGCACTAGGGTATTTAAACCCTTTATCCAGATTCTCTTGTAGTCTTTTATTAATCTCCTAAATCTCCAAAAAATTCATTCTATACGAAGTCTTGAATATTGAAAATTCCGCAGGTATAAGAGATATTGAGAATTCAACATCTCTTCTAAGAGTAAGACCAAGAAATTCCTCCAGAAACACTTCAGTGAACTCCCTCACAATAGGTATGTCTTCAAGGATGGTTTCCTCCATTGAATCAATCATTTGAGCCATATACACATGCATATAGGGCAGTAATATCCATGCTTGAGATGATGGAACTAAAGAATATTCATCCTCCTCCTTTCACTTGTATGGAATCAGGGGTCGACTCTCCACATAGAGAGTGATTTGCCTCTCACGAAAATGTTTGCTGCCTCTATAAAAGGAAATCCAATTCTTGACAATAATTGCATTAAATTCAACCAGAGGGAGTAGGAAAAGGTTCACCAAAAAGTTCAATCCTTAGATTGTAACTTTGGAGGAGTTATATTCCTAGGATGCAATGAATACCACATTTTCCATACTCACCAACATCATTACTTCAATGATTTTTTGTGGAATTGAGATAATTCTACTAATAACTTGTGACATAAAAGAGTGCATAGAACCCTAAATTTTAATCCTACCTTTCTAATTTTGGTTCGGGTTCTTCCTTATCAGATATAGTCATGGGATGAGTACTTTTAACTATTAAACACATAAAGGGGAATCCAAAGGAAAAAATGGATACCTTATAATTTAGTTTTATTTCATTAACTAATCATTTTATAAGCTTCAATATCTGTTATCCACGATCTACTTTTTAACATGTATTATTTGTGAATTTTTTAATTTCCCTTAATAATGGTTCATAATAATCTTGTTAATTTACCAAAGCATATCCCTCGAAGAATGTCGTAACCAAGAGTGCCTCAAGGACCATTTTCATGTACCCGGATGTCCCAGGTCAAGCCCGAAACTCCTTGTCGAAGTTTTCACTACTAGTTATATATGTGCTAGAGCCGGCTGTACCTACTCATATCCAGACATGGAAGTATTTTCCCGAAAAACCAATTATTCAATACTCACCAAAACATAGGGATGTTTTTATTATACTTAGGCCTATCCCAATGGCTTTCACTTGGGTTTCCTGATCATAATCTCAAAAAATAACTAAACCAATCCACTGATACAAACTTTGACATACCTTCTCATTATTACATACATAAACATGATTAATTACATAAAAACTTCACATGTTCCAACATAGAAGATAGAGAGGTCTTGTTTATTTAGGTAATAGGAACAATACATAATAACTTAAAGCATAGAATATAACATCTTATTGAAAACTTCTTTTACCTGACCACAATATTTTCCCGTACATAGCATTGCATGGGATAACCTGAGGACATGCGTAAGAAAAGGATGAGCTATAAATCCCAGTAAGGTAAAAACATTGAATAAAATGGGGAATAAAATACATGTTATAAAATAGTTATATCAATGGATCAGAAGAGAAACTTGATCATAAATGCATGATAAACCATGATAATCATAAATGGAAATGTGGCAACAGCACATAACATGGAATTAGAGTGAGACATGACTCATTGCTCATATAACATGAGTAAACACACATTGAACATGAAGAACTAGTAAACCATCATTTCACTTGAATTAGAATGATTCAAAACTCATTACACATGACGTATCATGATATTATACAGTACCCAATGCATTGGAGCAGTATGAGGGTGCACCCTTCAAAATCAATTCATTTCATGGATAAGTGAGACAAATAGATCATACAACATGGATTCATTAACATCATAATTCAATACATTAATAATAGATTTGTAAGACAAAAATATAATTAATAAATCAACAATTACATGTGCATAATAGTGAATACCCTTGATAGAGGAGTGAGTATGGTATTCACTACACAATGATTTTGGCATAGAAATTTTGGGGTAATTTCGACAGCATAACGATTTCAAATAAAAATTCATAAAATGAGATGATGAGAGTGAAAAGGGTCACTCATAATTTATATATTAAATTCAGAGTATGGGGATATTGGGAAATAATATAACAACACATTTAATGTAATTTAGATGCATAATGTAAAATATTTTCTTAAATGTAAATTAGGAGACATAAATTTTTTACAGAATTTCGGCACAGTAATAGGTGTACATGGGAGGAATTTAATGAGATATAATGAGGTCTATAATCATTAAAACATAAATAGGACAGTATGGTAGAGGTGGAAAATCATACCCCATCAATTATATATAAACATAAAAGGGTATAACAATTTTATGAAATAAAATGAGAAAGGTAAGAATCCCTTACTTGGACATGTGATCCCAAAGGGTTGGGAGAGTCTTGAGAGAGGATTATTGGGAAGTTGTGGCACCTTGGGAGGACTATAATGAGAGGATGGAAATGGTTTTATGAAATCCAAAGGGTTTGAGTGAATTATAAGTGGGAGATTGTGTTGGTTTATATAGGAAATGAGAGGGAAATCGTTATTATTTAGGTTTGGGAGACCACACATTTTACTAATCAAAACCACAAACCAACCCATGGGATTTGCCCATGTTTTTTTCTAAATGAAATTGGAAAAAAAATATTTTTTATGTCCAATGGCCGAAATTAATAAAATAATATGGTTTTTTATACCGAGATGAGTCACACTCTGATGGAAAAACATTTTAGAAAGACAAAATGTTTTTTAAGCCTTGAAGGGTCCTCCAAATCATTGTAAAATAAATAAAACAAACCCAAAATCACATTATTTTAATGTTAAAACATATATTGGACTAAAATAATGTTTATAGTATTTTATCACATCACTATTGGTTCATTATGATGTCATAAAACACATTATACATTTAAACGATATTTAATTTTAAGCCAAAAATTCGAATGTCTCATAAAATTATAAAAAATTCACCATTTGGTAACTTTGACATCATGATTCTTAAAATGATATTAATTTTATCTAAAGAATTTTTTAAATATGTGAGTTTTTACTTTTAAAATGAAAACAGACATTTATAAAAAATTCATGGGGTTTCACAAAAATCGCTTTCAATCATTAATAAAAATTAAAATTGCATTCATAAAATTATACAATCATCTACATATAATAAAAAGAAATTTAATAATAACTATATTTTATTAAAATATTATTTAATTCACAAATTTATTAATTTATCTAAATATATTTGTTAGTTGAATAATAACTAAAAATACTATTTGTGCTTTATAAACTATTTACAAAGTAACAACAATAAAACAAATTTATATTCTTTATAAAATAATAATTTTAATAATTGTAGTAATTATGTATTGTCACATTACCCCTTAAAACACACACATAAGATTTTTGTGTACGGTCTGCGATGGTGATAGACTCTTGGGTTGCTCGGATGACATCGCTCGAGTGGTAATCTCTATCAGCATCCACTTCTCTCGTAGGCAGTTTCTCTCAAGATTAATGTATTCAATCTCGGCTTGGGATTTATGAAGAGAAAAGACCAATTATTCCACCGCTTTTACAAGTTCCAAAAAATTGGCTTTGTAAGGGGAAAGTCTAATGGATGAGGCTACCTCTTGCTTTTTCTGAGTTAATTGTATTTTTTAAGGACTTTTATTTATACTAATCATATGATCACTGTTTAATGGATATATTAGAGACATTAAAAATTTTTAATGCTATTTTAAAATCCAAATCATAAAACCAAATAAGTGAATACATTTTAAATAAGCATAAGAATCCATTTAAATAGACCAAGAAAAATATTTATTTTTGAATATTTGGGTCGTTGCAATAACAACTCCCAATGATCATTCAACATTTACATATCAACCTAACACCCAACATAAAAACCCAATCATATAATCACACTAAAATATGCATAAAAATTATCACCACAACAAATTATAACAATAATAATATTTAATAAATAAAATTATTTGCGAGAATCAAAATTTCAATATGGAATCAAAAAAAATAATCCCTGTTATTCAATCACCCATATCCCTTTAACACTTTTAGAAAATGAAAAAATTGATTTTTTATAATTCCATTAATCTAGTTATTTATAATTGTTATGTAATTAACCAATTATGAAATAGATAAGGATAATAAAAAACATAAAAATAGAGGTATCAGAACCACACATATTAATTAACAAGAAATGACACCTCGAATATAACATGAAATTTCATAAAACACAAGTATGTTTCATATGCCCCTACATTTTAATTTATCTTGTAAATTTTATTTATTATGTTAATTCAAAACATATACCCAATGAATAAATACTCTCTAAAATTTGAAATTAATAGAAAAAATAAAAAATAGAGATCATGACTCCCTTAATGGAACTACAGTTTTAACAATTTTCGTGTAGAATGTATGAGATAAAGACGACTATATCTCCCATAAATTCAAAAGAAACCCTTAATAACCTATGACATATCAATAACCATAAATAAAATGACTTAATATCACTAAAATTGGACCAATAAAATTACTATAACCTTACTAAGGTGAAATAACAACAATATAACAATGAAAAAGGGAATAAAAGTATTAGCCACATCATGAAATCCTGATCACAAAAAGACAAAGATAATGAACCAAAAAAATTAATTAAGTGATCCTAATATATTCCCAATACATGTAGGGTTTGGATGATGTTAAAATAATTGAAGATAATATAAAGGGACACAAAATTTTTTAATAAAAACTATATACCCCAATATCATTCTATTAAAATAATGGTCATGTTGTAAGGGTTTTCTTAACAAAGAGATCACAAAATTATCTCCCAAATTCTAGGGAGTCAAACCACTAAAATTTCATAACAAATAAGATCACAGTTCAATGTGGACCACTAAACCATAATTTTGGATAACCTAAAAATAACAATACATTCTGAAATCTCTATATTAAATTTAATCCCCCCAATATGACTTTGATGTAACAGAAACACCATGGCACAACACTCCATAAAATGGAACAAGGAAATCTATGTAAAAAAAATCCATAAATAAATACATATAACCACAATTTAATGAATCTCATTAAATATTAAACTAGAAGAACCATATGTGACTTTATTTTCTACAATATAGAAAAAAAACTCACAGCCCACCCAATAATTTCATGCCAACAAAAATAACCCCATAATTTCACAACTCAATAAACTTGCCACAACACATCCTCTCACACTAGAACCTCATTGACATTGGTGAAATGCTCTAAACTATAGAAACTTTTATCCGATGGTTTCAAATCCTATTCCAATGAATGTAGTAATAGGGTGATCCATTTTTTGAGAATTGAAATTTTATCAAAACTTTACTTATACATAACTATTCACCTTCAAACATTAACTTAAACATCCAATGTTATAAGAACACAAATTTGTGGTCAACATAAGTTTTAAAATTTATATTAGACACCTAGAAAAATATTCAAATCCTCATGAAATGAAATAAAACCACGGATATAAAAACACCTAAAAAATCATCTGATTAAGATATTTCTGAAATGAGGTCGACCCCATAGTGATAGCCAAATTCACACCTCATTGGAAATATTAATTAATAAACCCTCTAGGTCCCCAAATCATAATAAAATTGGATAATTATCACAATATTTTATTTGCACATCCCCATCTACAAGGATATGACAATCCTAAAAGTATTCTTTCACTAAAAGAACACTATAGCTCCTTGAAACATAAACTAATCTATAATATTATCTACCATACATCATGATATATACTAAAATCTAATTAATATATAAGATACCTGTAAAAAATGGATCATGATATTGTAGAAAAACAAAATAATAAAATGAGATGATAAGATCAATCATTTAGACCTATTAAAAAACTCCATACTAACCCTACACCTATCATGATTAAAAAAATCTCATGTATATAAATCGTCGATTAAAATAGTTCATCTTAATAAACATTAACATTTATCTTCTCAAAACATATATATTTTCTAAATCATTTTATATTTTTGAAAAAATGGAAACTACTACTTTACTTCCATTTCATTTTAGAAAATAAATTAATGTGAAATCCAAAGTTCTATTGAAATAAAAACATATAACTAATTTAAAACAAATTATTAATAACATAGAAAAAATAACAAAAATACTTTTAAAACACAAAAAAATTAATGAGTATATCATGAAATGAATAAGTTTACAAACTCAAAACATACACATAAATTTGAAAAACCAACCAACTAAATATTAGAAAATCACCAACCTTAATCTTTCCACATTATTAGACAAACTAATCACTATAAAGACCCAAGAATGATGTATATGGGCATTAAAATACATTTGAGGAAAACATAATAAATGAAACAAAGAGATTCCTAATGGACATATTAGTTTAGTGCCGTTGGAAACATGGAACACATTATTCTAATTGGAGAATTATCTTTAACATCTCTCATAAAGACATTACCTATTATTTTTCCTACTTAGAAACTATTATTTATATCCCATGGAAAAGAAAACATATGAAAAGGATGAGCTCAGATGCTTAGTAAGGGAAAAAATAAAATATCAAACAAAACATGAAAATAATTATTTAATAATGTGAACATAAATTCTTAAAATCAACCATGTATAACATATATCAAAAATTGGGTCCAGAAATAAATCATGCTAGTTTATAATGAATAAATAATAAAGGAAACATAAGCTATGATAAAATATCATTTTCATAAAACATGGAATTGTGAAAAATGTGTAAACATTGAAACTAATTTCATAATAGTAAAGGGTTATTATAAATACCATCATAGTGGACAATGTACATTACTGATCTGAGTTCACCCCTTGTTACATACCTATTTTACTAATCTTGGTTTACGTACCATTATAGCCTGATTTTACTAAACAAAAATAATTTTCCATTCAAGAAATTTCTATCTCTTGAGATATATCTCATTATACAATAAATTGGAAGGAGATATAAGTCCCACCCATCTTGAAATTAAATCATTCTTAGATGTTCCAAAATACAAAAAAAAATTCATCAGAGCATTACACAAAGAATACATTGGGTTTTTTAAACATCCTTTCATCATAAAATAATCCATGTTAAAAAATAATTTTATAAATATAATTCCAAAGTAAACACAATAAAATTATATAAATAAATGGATAATATTCTAGAAATATAACAATATTAAATACTTACATCATAGATAGAAAATAATTATGATATAACCCTTGAAATTAATTTTTTAGGAAAATATCATTTTTTCTTCGAAATAGTTCTATTTTCATAAAAAACAATACAATTTTATAAGATATTAATTTAATGGAAAAAACATTGAAATATTTTAATTGAATTTTAATTAAAATAATTTGTAATGGAAGAAAAAAAATCCATTCATTAGTTATATGTTAAAAACATTCTTCTCGTACTTTTGTTGGAACAGTAAAAAAGTAGATCATTTGGAAAATAAAAGAAGGAATCATTTAAAAACATGTAGTAAAAATTAAAAAATGTTTAATAATGAATTTTAAAATATATATAATATTATTAACAATGTTTTTGAAAAACTTTTTATAAAAAATGGACATGGATGATAAATATACGGTAGTAAATACTTACATATAAACAATCTCAAAGAATAATGAGATTGTGAAATTATACCTTACCAACTTACAATCAGTCAAATAATATGCATCATAAAATAGATAATATTATATGAATATTTAAATATCATAACCTTAATAATATTAATCATCAATACATTCATTTAATACATTAACACCATAGAAAAGGATTAGGTGGTGTATAAGGCACATGTCCCATAGAAATAAAAGTGAGAAAAAATAACCCATTACTTTAGTTCTGATATAAGTTTTATGAATATGAACCTTCAATATAATGATTTAAATAATGTATCTAAATTATTCCAGAGTCATATTAATTTGTATGATATCATATATGGTCATATCATCATCTATTTTTTATAAACATTTCATTATTACTCATTATTCGGGTATTAAATGCTTCATTTTCTTAGGAATGTTTTCTCAAATAAGATCTGATTCTCATTATTATGTTATTATTATATCATGAAAAATATGTATTAACATAATATATATCATATATATTCATTATATACATTTATATAATAATGTTTCAATATATATCATATAAAATGAATCACATCGCATCATGGAGACGGTAGGCCATACATACGCATGAGCGACGATATCATTCATTTAATTGTGTAATAGAATGGGATTTAATGGTATATAATTTTTTTGATAATCAATATATTGTAATATTAATCATATATAATATTTTTTTACATCATTATACCCTTCCAAGTAATTTGGAGGTGAAAAATATTTTACACCACGACGTGGAGATAGTAAGTTGTACGTATGCTCACGTGATGATTTTCTTTGTCGTAACATGAAAAGAAGGTGGAATTAAGTTGTTACAAAACCAAATAAAATCTCAATATATATTTGATAATGATTTTATTACTTAATAATGGAAACAAAAAATTAATATGAATTATTTGAATAAATAATCTTGAGGGAGTTGGTAAAGGAGATTACTTCTTCTTCGGCAAGATACCTCTAGATTTCATCCTAAAGGCACTAAGGATTACTATTTTAGAAGAAAATAACATCTAAAATGTGACTAATAATATTGATAAGTGGAACTGGTAGGGTAAGAACCAACATTAAGGCCAAAATTAATGTAAATAAGTGAGAAAGGAGGAGCCCTTTTATAATTCAGTTGAGGTGATCTTTTAGAATGTCTCAAAAAATAAAATTATAATAAAATCTTTCTCAATCCAAATAGAAATAAAATTTAATGTACTGAATTATAAGAAAATAAAAATTTTAAATCTCATCAAAAAACTAAATTTTAAAATTTTTTATATCAATTTAATCCTTATCATTTTAATTAAATTTTAGTTATTCTATTTTAATTTTAACTAAGGTAACAATTTATTCAATATAAAGATAGTTTATGTTTTTATTATTAGAAGTAAATTAATATATAAATGAATTATTTGGAACATATTTAACCATATTAAAAGTTTTTATGTATTTCTATAAAAATTTAACGATTTTTAAATTACCTAATTATAAATAATTTTGATAAATAGTCAATAGGGTCAATTATTACAATATTGAATTTATATATTTTTTCAAAATATCGAGATATTATTTTATCCTCAATAAAAATATTTTATTATATTACTATGGGGTAAAGTTAATCTATAAAATTTTATTGATATATTAATTAACTCAAATTATTTTTATTTTAATATTTTTAATAACATTAATTTGGTATTTCAATTAGTAAAATAATTACTAAATATGTATTGTATAATTAATTTATTTATTCATCTTTGAATAAAAATAAAAAATAAAACATAATTTTGAATAAAATAATTCTATATTTTAGATGAATATTTTTATTTTATTATATCTTTTGTATAATACTAGAATAATAAAATATTGTATTTATTAAAACCTGAATCTAACAACTTTAACATCACATTAAATAAAATATTATAAGTGTTATAATCATTTACATATGGCTCCAAATGGTATAAACTCATACCATGGATGATTACGGTTGACATATACTCTACCAATAAGATTTGGTCGTGTATTTAATACTTTTAATGGTAATTATCATTTTAATAAAAATTATTTTATTGACTTTCAATTAATTTAAAATTTTCAGCATCATTAATATACAAACCTTTACGGTAATCATTTTTTATTCTAAAATCTGAAAATAAATTTCCATGATAAGTAAATATTTATTTTCAAATAAGTATTTATATATGATTTTCCCTTTCATAAAACCTTATATTAAAAATTACATAATCATTAAAATTTTAGTGAGACATTTTTAATAAATCATTAAATAAAATAAATTACATTTTCTAATCTATTCCAAGTGGATTGCAAGGGAAACCATTTTGATCCAAGGTTGTCTTCGCTAAAAAACTACTCATCAAATTATATTAAAAAAATTGTTAGTGTAATTTTATAAAACTATTCTTACTATTAATTACCCAATTTACCATTTATCGTACTAATAAAAATTATCAATGTTACTATTCAAAATTCCCAAAAATAAAATAAATCCATTTAGATAATTATTAAATAATTAATAAAAATATGGAATCTATTTTAGAAAATTAAAACACTAAAATTTCCATTCATTATGTTAAAATTATTCCAATATTTCTGAATTTTAGAGAGATTTTTAAAAGTGAATGCATTTTAAATGACTGAAATGCTTTTACAACTAAATTCAATGTAAAATTTATTACAATGTACTATATCATATAATATGATATTAATATAATATATATATACATTAAAAATATTTATCAATATAATTTATCCATATTAATTATTTTGATGAAAAAAGTTGTTTTAAATTAAAATTTAGTATATTTTAGAATTCATCAAAAAATAAAACGTATCATAAAAATATAAAATTTCCTGAAATTTAATTTTTTATATCTCAATTGAAAAGAATAATTTTATTTAGTTAAATATTATATATATAATTGTCAAAAAGAACATTAAAAATAGGCACACCATTAAAATGTGACTCAACATCATTTTTTTCAAAAATAATTCTTTTATCTAAAAAATTGCATTTGTTCTTATATCATTTCTAAGAAACATATAATATTAATTTTAAACATTAGATTTAAAATATTAAATATATATTAATTTAATCAAATTCATCAATATTGATTAAATTATTTTACGAACTCAATTATTTTTATTTAAATAGTTTTTTGGGAAGAAAATTAATAAAATTCATACCCAGATTTATAATGTCTGGGTTATAAAGTAACATAATAATATTTACATTTTTCAATTAAAATTGGTCATGAATTAAATGAATTTTTTCAAAATAACTTGAAATTGTGTGTAACAAAATCAAAGCATAGGGCCACATATACTACAGGCTAAGATGGTGTTGTGTATAGTGAAAGCTTACCTCGGTGTAACTTACAACACATGACATCAAAAAATATATCTCATAAAAATATAATGGTATTGTATTCTACCCTCTGAAATTATTTTCAACCTCAAAATTATATTGGGTTATAAAATAATTAATACATTAAATTTTATTTTATATAAATCAACATAAAAAAATGGATTCTAAAACTTCTGTTTAAGAAAGAATGTGAAAACATAATTATTACCCAAAGTCAGTCATAACTGGGATTACACGTCGGAGAACATTGGTGGAATGTGAAACATTGTTATGGATGGGAAATATAACTATCTGGTCCTGATGGAGAGTGATAGAGAACAATGTTAGGAGAAAGTTTACAATCAAAAATCCATTAATATATGTTGATTTAAGGGGCAAATTGATTCATCCAAAATAAAGGTACTAGGGAAATTTTTTGAAGATCATTTCATTAGAGTTGAATAATGAGAAGAAATACATACTTGATTAAGTATAATCTCACCCTTTATTTTTTCCTTGATCATGTTACTCTTCATCTCTTATTATATGAACCAAACTTCAATTATTCATTCCAAAATAATTATTATATCATGATATCAAAAAATAGGATGATATTACATTTTATATGTCTTTATCACAAAAAAATATCAAAACAAGTTGTCAAATATTCATAAATCCACCTATATTGAGATAATAACTAAATATATCAAGATTAATCTGAGATTTAACTTATGCATTTTATAAATAGATAACCTAACATTATTTTTCAAAGCTGAAAATACAAAACTTTTGAAATTGGTGAACTAAATCAGCTTAAAAATTATCTACTATATATCATAAGGACTATCTTTTTTGTCACATTCCAAACATGTGAGCACACTCATCCTGTATTCTCTTAATAATAACCTGAATTATGTTATATCAATATTGAAAAATTCATGTTTCATTACTCTTAATTTCAAAATGATGTAAACTTCATCGATGATTTCACAAACCAGAATTCCTTAGTTAGTTCTAATAATTAATTACCTTCCAATTTACTTATTCATAACCAACATATAATAATCTCATCGTCATTACAATATTAAGGGTTTTCCTTCCATTAACAATGTTTTTTCAACTTATTACCCTAATCACTTTTCAGGGTTATAAGTACCCTTCACAATATACATTCAAACTCCTAAGGAAAAAATAGTCTAGAAATACGAAGAGGATTAATTTTTACATAATATGATAACATTAATTATACATCATTATTATTTAAAAATATACAATAATTTCACTATCTTCTTTAAACGACTGACCAAATATCCAATGCTTTTTTTCCATAACACTACTTTTATCTCAAATGTCGTTTGTAGTCTCATCAAATCTAGAACATAAATACTACCCATACAACCATGCTAATTCTTATCATGAGATTTTCCCCATGGGAATAGATGCTCAAAATTCTTGTACATTCTACATTTAAAACATTTAACCATAATTGATGTTTTAGAAATACTATTATCCTTGTCATTAATGTTAATAAAACTTTTCTATTTATGATTACCAGATTTGTGTATTTTTTTCCACAACCAATACATATTATAGTTCCTCTGAAACATTCTCCTTGATACCACTTCCCCCAATATTTATATTAAGAATATTGAACATTCTTTCCTTTATGATACCCATTAAAATTTATATTTCTCTTTTTAGGTGTGTCAGGAAACTCACTAAATTTGATATTATTGATCATATTATGAGATTAATGATTAGGCATAATGACAATGTTTTATATTTCAAATCCTATTTCATTTGAATTCTCATGTGGAATACCAATCCATTTTCCATCATATTATCAATTAACATGAATCCTCCTCATTCCAACCATTTTCTAAAACCCTAAAAAGAAAAGTGTGAGTGACAGTAATCATACTAGAAAAACAAATAATCAAGGGAAAGTACTTTCAATCGATTTCATCTTAGGTTTAATCCTATGTAATCCATGATTGTTACCAAAATTATAGGAATATTACCAATAATCAGACATATCATTAAGATATCTCTTGACAGACCTTAAAACAATCTCTAGGGGTCTCACTAAATTTTTCTCATCATTGACTCCAAAGGTTAACTAAACCTTCACTCTGATACTAATTGTAATGAACCAAGACTGATTAACATGTGAAGTACAATAATTTTTCAGAAAAAATATTACATGAAACAAATATATTTCCAAATACCGTATTAGTTTAGTTACTTTCAAAACATGGAATACATTCATCTAATTTTTGAATGATATTCAACATCACCTATAATGATCTTCTGTTTAGTTTTCCCACATAATAATCATTATTTATATCATTGAAAAAATAAAACATATGAAAAGGGTGATCTCAGATGAATTGTATGTTTAAAACATGAAAATATCATAAAAAACAATAACAAAATAATTTAACAACCAGAACATAACTATTTAAAATTATACCATGTATAACATATATCAAAATCATGATTCATGAAATAAATCTTGGTGGTTTATTTGGAATAAATAATAAAGGATACATGATCCATGAAAAAATAACATTAGTTTAAAACATGAAATTTTGCAAATAATGTAAACATAGAAAATCATTTCACATTAGTAAAGTCTCATTTCTAAAACCATCATAGTAGAAAAATCCCATTATTGAACTGAGTTCACCCCTCATTCCATCCCTGTATTACTGAACCATGTTTACTTATAGTTTAAGCCCTGTATTACTAAAGAGAGATGATTTCATGTTCCAACCATGTATATCTAATTTAATATTTAAACTTAAACAATGAATTGGAGGGAGATATAGGTCATAACCATATCATAATAAAATCATTCTTCTATGTTCCACAAAGACACAAATTATTCATCATTTCATAATCTAAGGAATAAAAAGGGTTACTTAAACATCATTTCACCATAAAATAATCCATGTAAAACAAATGGATTTTATAAATATAATTACATCATAAAAATAATAAGAACATACGAATAATAGGTTTATTAAACTTGAAACATAACCCTATTAAATAATGAAATTTTATATGGAAAATAATTTTCAAAGAACGCATGGATTTAAATATTGAGGAAAATATACTCTCTTCATTGAAAACATTATATTTTGTTAAAATTAAATACAATTTCAAAATAATGTAATTTATTCAAATATAACCTTAAAATATCATAAGGTATGATTCATGGAAATAAGTTGTTATGAAAGATTAAAAATCCATTCATGCTGTATAAGTTAAAAAACATTATTCTCATCCTTTGGTCAAAATAGTAAAAACGAACCTTTCATGGAAAATTAATGAATTATTTATTTCAAAAAAAGTAGTAAAAAGGGAAAAATGGATAAAATTTTTTAAAAATCCTTATAATAATATAAAACATATTAATAAATCTTATTTATAAGACATTTACATGAATAATAAATATACGCTGGTAAATATTTACGTATAAACAATCTCGAGACTAATGAGATTTCAAAATTATCACTTACCAATTTATAACGAGTTGAATTGTATGCCTAATTAAATAAGGAAACATATATTCGTATTTAAATATAATAACTCTTATAATAATAATGATAAAAAAAATTCAAGTCCAGTATAAACACCACACAAAATTAATAGGTGGTGTATACAGAATATCTCCCATAGAAATAAAAGTGAGAAAAAAATCATCCCTTAAATTTTGTTAGATAGACTTTGTATGTATGATAAACACGTATATATTATTTTAAATAATGTAATTTAATTATTATAGAATCATATTAATCTTTATGATACCAATGATCATATTTTCGTTCAATTGTTAATAAAACATCATTATTACTCATTATACGGGTATTAACTGCTTCATTTTCTTATGAATGTTTTCTCACATAAGTTTCATTTATCCATATTATGTAATATATATTTCATTAATATGTTATATTATATTAATATGTATCATATATATTCATTATATACATTAATATTATCATGTTTTAATGGATATCAGGTAAAATGAATCACATCACATTGTTGATACTGTATACCATGTGTATGCACAAGCAACGATGTCGTTACACTAATTGTGAAGTGGTATGGAAGTAAATAGTATATAATTTATTCCAAAATACATAAAATCTTATATTAATCAAATATATTTATTATTTATATCATTATAACCTTCCATGCAAGGTGGTGTTGAAAAACTGTTTACACCACGACTTGGACATGATAAGTTGTATGTACGCACGTGTGGTGATTTTGTTTTTAAAAGGATTGATAGAAGGTGGAATAAGGTTTATCAATAATAATAATAACATATAAATATATTAATGATGTTGTATTAATTAGTAAATAATGGAAACATCAAAGGATGTTGAAGTTGAAGATGAAATGATCTTGAGAGAGTTGGTAAAGGAGATTGCATCTTCTTCAATGAGCTCCCCCCACAGCTCCTTCTAAAAGAACCAAGGATGGTCTTTTTAGAATACCAGAACCTCTATAATTTGACTGAGGAATATGATAAGGGAAACGGGAAGGGGATGGAAGAACATCAAGGCTCAAATAGATGTTATGAACTGAGGGAGGAGGTGACCTTTTATAATTGAGGTGAGGGAAACTTTTGGAATCAAAAATAATATAAAAATATTATAAAATATATCTCAATCCAAATACAACCAAAATTTCTTTTATTAGAAGATAGAAATATTTAACGTGGAAATATCACAAAAAAGTAAATTCTAGACATGTTTATCTATCAATTTAAACTTTATCTTTTCTATTGACCTTTAATAATTCTATTTTAATTTCAATTATGGCATAAAATTTATTCAATATTAAAATTGTGTAATTTCCACGCATTGGATATGAATTAGGCCAAAAATTTATACATTATAACATTTTATAAGATATAATAACTATTCTATATTTTCAAAAATGTTTATGATTTTTTAATAATTTGATAATACACAATTTTGATAATCAATCAATAGTGTCGATTCAATAATTATTTAATTTAATGACTTTTAAAAATATCAAGATAATATGTTATCCTCAAAACAAATATTTTAATATATCCCTATGGGGAATGGTCATCTATAATATTCTTTTGATAAATTAATTATCCAATATTATATTAATTTTATTATTTCTAATAATAATAATATTGTGATATTTCAATTAGTAAAATAATTACCACATATTTATTGTATAATTATTTAATATGTATATTTGTTGAATAAAAATTATTAATAAAATAAAATAATGAATATAATTGTACTATATTCCAAATGATATATTTTAGTCAAATATATATTCTAGAAAATCATATATGAAAAAAAAAATTATGTATTAGAACATTAATGTGACAACTTTAACTTCACTTTTAATAAAATATTATAAGTGTCATAATAATTTCCATATGGCTTCAAATGGTAAATAAATCGATCCTTGGTTGATTATTGTTGTCATATACTCGATAAATAATATTTGTTCATGTTTTTTTGTTCTTTTAATGGTTATTATCATTATAAAAAACATTATTTTATTCATTTTCCATCAATTATATAATTTTTTCATCTTTAATATACAAACAATTAAGGTAATTATTTATTTGCTAAAAATAACAAAAAAAACACCCTAATAATGGAAAATATTTTAAAATTAAAATGAGTATATATAATCAAATTTATATTCTATAAAACCTTATATTAAAAAATTATAATTTATTAAAATTTGAGTGATACATATTTTATTTTTCTTTAAATGAAATAAATTAAATTTGCTCATCCCATTTAATTGGATTCCAATGCATACCATTTTGACCAAATTCTGATTCATATCGAAAAATACTCATCCGATTACATTAATACAAGTTTAAGGGAAATTTTGTGTTATTATTCTTTCCCATTATTACCCAATTTACCCTTTTAACGTATAAAAATATTTACTGAAGTTACTATTCAGAATTCCCAATAATAAAATAATGTTTTTTTTCAGAATTTGAATTTACATATTTTATATAAGGAATACAATTTTCAAAATTCAAAATATAACAGTTTCAGTAATTAATTAAATATGATCTCAGTTGTCAAAATGATAGAGCAGGTTATAAAAGTTAAAACATGGAAAAAGATTTAAATGTTTCAAAAACATAATTAATTTTCAAATTATTTCTAATGACCTAAAATATATTAAATAATAAAAATATATTCTATTTTTACTTAATAAATAATCAATAATACAATTTAAACCTGTAATTTTTTTAATGAAAATAGTTATTTCAATTATTATTTAGTATATTTTTACTATTCATTTAAACTAAATACATATCAAAAACATTAAAAAATTAATGCTAAGTAATATTTTGTATCCCACATTCAAATAAAAAGTTTATTTTTCAGATTATTATATACAAGTGTCAGATTTTTTATTAAAAAAACGTGAACCGTCAAAAAGAAAACTGCTCTTTATTTTTTTGAAAAATACATTTTTATCTGAAAAATTTAATTGTTTATTATATCCTGTCTAAAAAACATATGAGATGAATATTAAACATCATATTTAAAATATTAAATATATATTACATCATTAAAATCTTTTAAGAGTGATTTCATTTTTTTATAAACTCACATATTTTCATTTAAATTGTTTTTTAGATTAAAATTATTACTGTTCATTCCATCCATTATAATGACTAGGTTTTAAGTTAATATAATTATATTTAGTTTCTCACATAAACATGGTCATGAATTAAAAAAATATTATCAAAATAACATGAATGTGTGTATCATATTCCAAGCATAGTATTACGTATACTACAAGTTAAGATGGTGTTGTGTATAGTGAAAGCTTACCTTGGTGTAATGTACAACAGAAGACACCAAAAAAAATATCTCATAAAAATTTTAGGGTGTTATAATCACAAAACTAGACCAAGGAGTACTATGAACCATGGGGCACTGATACTTCTGATGTATCATCATATCATAATAGAAACATATCTTGTTAACTATCAAATGAATGCTACAGTTACAAAAACCCAAATTCCAAATTCATGCTCAAACATTATAAGACTGCATCCCTATTAACCATTAGCTTTCATAGGACACATAACATGGGGCTTCATTATTGAAATTATCAATAACCTGGAACAATTCTCACTCCATCTTCTCATCATAATCCACCACATCTATCCTAGAATTAAATTTCCATATTTTCACTTTTCATCTAATATCTATCCTCACAGTATACTAAAATCATAATTTTTTAATGTGTTCATTGACAAAAATGGTCCACCAATTATCCACCCAAATTCCAAAAGGGATTTACATTATTGTAAACATAGGATCATCCTTGAAAAATCTCCAAAATCACATTCATGCATTAATCCTTCTATATAGAGGAAATATTTTTTTAACCATCATTTAAAAATATTCGTAAGAAAGCTACCAAGGGAAATCGTGACTAATATTCCACTACATTCAGGAAATATCATGAAACAAACCCACTACAAATGTGATTTGAAATTTATTTTACTCCCAGTCATCTCAAACAAAACATCGACACCTAAAAATTTCTTAATATAAAAACACGAATTTCAACCAAATATATTTGGTAGTACATTCCATTGAAATCTCAATAAAACCTAATCATTGTGGCTCCTATTTTTTTCTTCCTTATGCCAATTCTTTCTTGATACACTAACATCATTTCTTCAAACAGGGTATTAAAATCAAAATTTTTCATTAAACAATATAAATCATGAATTATTATTAGGGAAAAAACATTTCCATACATGGAATACATTCACTATTATATAATTTAATCATTAAACCTAATTATAATTCGGATAAAAATAATATCATTTTACCTAATTACTCCCACACCACCAACTAATAAACTAGATAAAAATCAGAATAACAAGATTCGTCTCTGAGAACATCATTATTACTATAAAAAATAACAACTATTTTTATTCTTAAAGAACCCAAAATACCTGGAAAAATCAAATCACCTATCATAAATTTAATCACATAAAAAAATTACTTTCAATGAAAATGTTAATTAACTCAATAAAATAACATTCCCAAAAAATCTCACACTCTTACTTTTGATTCCAAAATGAACACAAGTTTTCCATTAAAAACATATTATTAACAAATCTATTAAATGTAAAATTATTTAATACGTATTTAAAATAAGGTTTCATTAAATCCATTTTATAAAACATCCAGGAAACCATTTTACGAAACCTACATTAAAATTGAAAAACCTTTAGTAAAATAAACCCATAGACCTTATTCAATATTTCATGAAACACATTACTGATATACTATGAAATTATATAAAAATGTTACCAAGACATTATCATATAAAAAATAAAATTACCATTTCAAAACAAGGAAGTATTTCCCAAAATAATATTTTTCCAAATTAATTGTTTTATAATACTTTTTTGAACAATTTAATATGTCTCTCCTACATAAAAAGTTAAACAATTTAAATTATGATTCCAAATTGGGTTCCAACAACTTGTACATAAAAACATACGAATTTACTATTTATTGTATTATTTTCATAGTCTTTCCACTAGGAACCTATTAATCTTATGAAACATAGAATGTACCAAAAAAGAAGAATAATATATGACGTTAAAAGAATTTACCTAATAACTCACATACTATGAAAAAAATAACATATAAACATGAAATAGATCAAAAATTATCAAATTTGTACTAATTCATGGAAAATGAAAAAATAATTAAAACCTAAAGCTAAAGATATTCAAATACTAAAATTTAATGGTCCTTTATATTATTATCATACCATTATCTATTAAGAAAATATAAAGGTAAACAAACAGAATAAACATTCCAAAAAACATTAATCTAACTTCATTATTTCCATGTTTCACATATATCACTGATTGTTTTACCTTGAATAAATTTATTATTTATTACAGTTACCATAAAACTAATGTTCCATCTATCTTTAAACAATAAATAAAAAAAATCAAAACATAGGAAAAAGCAACTTCTCAAAAAATATAATTAATATTAGTAAAAATAAGTATATAAAATATTAATAACATATTCATACCCATGAAGCCTTACATGGTTATAATCAAAGAGTGAATTTTTTAATTTTGGGATAAGGATTTAATTTAATGTTACTTCATTATACTCATATAGAATTATTCTAAGATCCACCCCAATAAAAACATAAGAAGACATAAATATAATTAATGTAGAACTTTAGGTTATCTTCCCCCAATCACTATCATCTCTTTTCATATATTCAATAATCATAAAGCCTTTGCATAATATTACATGGATCACGGTATAATTGTTTCCTAAAAAATATCCCTTTGTAAATATCGGGATAAGATCAATTGAAACTTTTTAACCTACCATTCCCATAAATTCGTAACCAGTTTCAAGCTCTATGGTCTATCTTTAATCTAATCCATAGCTATAATATCACTACATAATGAGCCACCCCCACCAAAACCCCTCCATACATGGTAGTGACGATGAGAGTGACTCCCAAATTCCCACCTCCAATAAACCCAATGTTAACGATTAATTCGGATGGTATAAAAACACACATATATGATTTATTTAATACATAAATCCATGATTCATAACCACAAATATATTCCATCACATTAATAATAAATAACCCATTATCCCAAATCCTATGTGAATGTAAAACATAAATATAATTATTCTAAAATAAAATACCTAATGTGACACCCATGATAATGAGACCAACACTGAGCATGATCTCCACGAGATAGTAAGGTAAGTGATGATAACTAAATTCATCCTAGAAAAATGTAAAAATAAATATAAATATATGTTGGTGAGAATATATTTATAACATTTAGGATTATCCACAAAAACCTCTCTTGAAAATTTGAAAGAAGAATACTGATACCCCAGTGAGTAAACCACAAAATCAACTTGTTACCTATTCAAGGTGAACGTACACCCATCCTAACCAAGTATCACTCACCCAATAACACATCTATTAATAGTAACATAATAATAAAAGAAATTTATCAGGATGTTACACTATAACCATTTCCCCATGGATCCAGTATCCCTTATGCACTAACACCATATTTTTAATGATACCATCTCTTATATATCCCAATAAATATATCCATACATCTACATTAAAATCACTATAACATATCAACATCATTATACATCATAAAAAAACTGCATATCAAAAAATACACCCCCATTTCATATAACTATGTCACAACCCCACATGACATCCTCATCAAATTATGATAACATGATTATTAATTACTAAAACACTATACCCTCCCCACATCCATGTACATCGCCATAATTCATCCACTTCACTACCAAAAAAAAATATATATATAAAACTTAACCACCGACCATTACACCCCATTATAACAAATTGGCCCATGGTGATATCTAACTTGACACCCAACTTGGCCCTCCACAAGGACCAAAGGGAATTCCCAATCCCCAAGGACTAGAAACAAGTTATTGGATATCTTAGAACATACCTTGGGAATGGTTTTTACTTCATTAAACAATATAATTGACCTCATGAAATAAATGAATCAATAAACTAACTAAACAAGATATAAGAAACATTGAACATCCTAACCAAATATATAAATTAATCAAATAAAATCAGAAAGTAATGTTGATGAAAATAAATCCAATTCCTAAAATTCAATTGTTCAAACAACTAATACAATGAAAAAAAAAGCTCCAATGAGCCTATGAATGGCCAACGTTCACTATCCATCCTAAAATCACCCTTTAAATAACCATATTGAAATAACAAATATGGATGGACCATTAATTTTTAAATATAATAATGAGCCGAATAACCTTGTAGGTCAAAACCCAATGAATCTATGAAGTCCTTTTCATATTAAGACCTATAAATTTTACTAAAAAATATAATAAAAAATGTATATTTTTTAAAATAATTTTTATTAAGAACAAATTAGGCACCACAAATATGTTGAAACACTTTTTCTTAATTTCCATTAAATAAAAACAATCACTTGTAGTGTCCTTATTTATTTGATTAAGAAAATCATACCTTGAAAAAAAAATCCCTTTGAAAATAAATCTCCATTAATGATTCCCCTTTTACCAAAACACTCTTTTAAATTTCAACTTTAAAACCATATCCTCAACCTATCATTCATAATGCACATTTCCAAAGTCAATAGAGGTTTCTAATATTTATTCAATTTTACAAAAAATATTTTAAAATAGTTTCCATCTAAAGCTAAGAATGGAGGCCAAATACTATATTTTTGATACCCACAAGCACAGATGTTTTAAAGTCAATCAATTTTACAAATTTCTATTAAAACAATCCGAAATCCATATAAAAAACAACATTTCACATTTTATGAACAATCCATTAAAATAATTTCAAAATATTTTTAAAAAACATTAAAATTTCACTTTCACCTCCATTTTCAAAAAAGAAACCTTTTAAAAATATCTTATCAAAGCATATGTAAAAAATAAATAATATAAACAAGGAGAAAGGCACAAAAACCTGAACCACTATGTAAATGTCACAAGATAAGGAAATCATTCACAAGTATATTTTTGATAATAAATTATAATGGAATTATCAAATTAAAATAACAACCAAAGGTGGAAATTAATCATATTATAATAATAAGATCATAACATCATGGTAATTGTTATATTGATCTAGTAATAAATACCTAAATTGGCGATAACGAACTTAGGTTGAAACTACTTATATTGTCATGATTTGGGTTGTCTTTTAATATTATTTTGAAATGAACATCCTAGAAGAACCTTTATTATATCAGAACAAGAAAGATGATTGGTCACAAGGCCTAATACCCCATCAAGTATAAGCAGGTCAGAGTCTCTAGAAAACACTAGTTGATAGTTGTACTATCTAAACTAAAATTTTCCCACATATAGTTCACATACTATATTTCTAGGACTCCCCTTAAAATTAAAATTGATGTGATCATAAATCATGAATAACATTCATCAAATATAAAAAATATTTAACAACTGATTCCTCGCCTCTTACTCCCTCACAAGAATAATAGTTTTTTATTCATGAAAAAGAATCATGACATTTACAATGAATTACAAATATATCCAAGATTTTACAATCCACTATGACAGAAAAATAACTTAGGGATCAAATACGGTCTCATAGTAATTCATAAAAATTCATTATTCATAATGTTACAATGATTTCAATTACTAAAAAATTACTTGAATGAAAGACCAACTCACAAAATTTTCAAATCCCATCACAATATAATCCTAGCAAAGTTTTATTAAATCACTTTTTTAAACCCCTTTGGGAACTCATGAATCTATTAAAATGACATTTGAAGTCAACTACGACAATAAAATGTTTTCAAATATCACACATAGGGTTGAAAACAAGCCTTTAAATGATAAATCTCTAGTAAAACATTATTAACCCTTGAAAACACTCAAAAACATGGTTTGAAATTCATTTGATTGTATATTACCATTTCCAAATCCATCACGACATCAAGGATAAAATTTAAGATTGTCACAAAATTTTAAAATCCACTTAGAAATTTTAAAAAACACATGAGAGGGAATACCATTCTATATCAGGGGTTAATTCAATTTAGAAATCAAGATTTTATAAGTGATGGACACACTAATATGAATAAAATTAATAAAGAAACAATTTAGAATGAACAAGCATCTAATGAAATGTAATATTATGTATCAATAAAAAAACACCTATATTGGTTCAATTACAATAAGCTGTAAGTAAATGGAAATGATTTAAAACACCCAACCATGTCATGAAATACGCCATAGAACCCCAAAATGTTAAATTCTCAATGATTATGTCCAAACCCTACCCAAAAATTAACCCACATAAATTTTACAGTTCATGAGAAAGATAAAAATCATGTGAAATAAGAGTATAAGGGAGGAATGAATTTCGATGTACTTACCAAGGAGGAATCCACTCAAAACTAAAGAGTAAGTAAATAAAAATAAATGATATGGGAGGGGGAAATGTACCTTGCATGATCGTGGTATTTTCAAACAATAGAGAAGATAAAGGGAGGGATGCAGGTTAATATAGACGGTGGAAAACTGAAAATTAAAATTTTAATGAATCTGGGAAGGTGACATGGTTTTTTCATAGTTATTAAAACCGCATGAGAATTGTATACAATAAAAAACCTTGATAATACCCACTCACATGGTTCACTTAGTACTTCGTACTGTTAGAAAAATCATTGACCAACCATTCCAAATGGAAATATTAAATAACGATGTTTACTCTCATGCTTTTTTCATGGTTTCATATAATCACGTGCAAACCATGTACCCTTATCCTTAAACACAAAATTATACCACATGCTTTACCTATAAATCTGCATGTTTTTGACAATACCATGAATATGCCATGTTGATTAAACCATGAATGTAACACCCCAAAACTCTAGAAATAAATTTAATTGAGAATGTAATTCAAACAGCATTGAGACTCCATGAAACAAGAATTTTTTAGTATACATATTAATAAAATATATTTATAATCTAGGAAATAAACATAATTTTCTCCACTTTTGTAAATTTAATTTTGAAAAATGGACATACGTGGTTGCAATCTGTAAGATATTTAGACTCTAATAAGATAAATATAACTTTTATTGAATAGTAACATTAAACATTCGAAGAGTAATGTTAACTTTATAAATAGTAAATCATTCTATTGAATAGTAACATTACCCATGAAAACATATTTAATATTTTGGCATCTTATACGTAAAAGTACGAAATAATAATATCATAATAAAAATAAATGAATATTTTAAAAATTCTTAATTATGTGTTTGTATTTTTGTGATTCATAAATATTTAATTACATTATTATAATTAATAAAATTAATTAAAAGAAAATTAATGTTCATAAAATGTATTCATAATACAATATTTCCTTTTTTATGATTTTTGGATAATTTTGCAAGACCTTAGTTTATCATTGAAAGTGTTATAAAATCAATTGTAGATTTAAAATATGTATTTCTCAAGTAAATGATTGTTTTAACTAAAAACTCAACCTACCATATTTAAAAAATTATTTTCATGAAATGGAGATTATTTTGTGGATTATATTGATCAAAAAATGGATAAGGTTATTTTTTTGGGATTTTTATAAAATAGTTGAATTTTTTTTGAACAGTTAAATACTGTAATTTATGAAATTTATAAATTATAAGACAAATACATTATTACTAAATTATAAGACAAATACATTATTACTAACATCATGAATTATTTTAGTACACTTGATTCGAACTCAGATGGAAATATTAGTGTAATTTGTTATAATAATTAACACTATTTCGTATCTTGATCAAATTAATAAAATGATGAATATTATATCAAGGAATCCCCTCTCTCATCCATTATAACTATTACCCCTCGGCACTTCTTCTCCTAACACCCTACAAGCTTTGATCCTTATAAAATTTTTATCAAAATACTCTTAAAAATCATGTATCCCACATCTTGGACATCCTGGTCTCATCAAAAGACCAAAAAAATCCCCTTAAAGAGGATCACAACACAGTGTATTCAAGAAGTAAAGTCCTCTCCCTTTTCCTATTAGTTTATTACAA
Source organism: Viscum album (assembly GCA_963277665.1). Classification (NCBI taxonomy): domain Eukaryota; kingdom Viridiplantae; phylum Streptophyta; class Magnoliopsida; order Santalales; family Viscaceae; genus Viscum; species Viscum album. Next base: position 506,287,016 of record OY728142.1, on the reverse strand, counting down.
GTTATTTTATTTTATTATTATCAACTAAAATTCTTGTTAAAAATGAAACTCATAACTCCATAATAATTTATAAACTTTAAATATTTTATTTTACTGGAATTTCCGTTCAAAAACTATTTTCTCTATCTATTTTATTTTTCAAAATCAAATCATCATCCGTGAGTGGCCGATTTACAACCATCCTCGACAAAATTTTTCACTTCTTCAATTTCTCATTCAATACAGGAAATGAAACCATTTTTATGGTTAAAAAAATTAATATAACTATTAAAACCATTATTATGTTATGGATGTAACATATTCACATAATACTAAATGGTAAAACAAAATGAGTTCCTTATGATCAATAACTCCAATAATAATGCAAATGATTATCACTAAATGTATTATCTAATGATGTATCCTCATATATGGAAAAAGGAATATATATATATATACATTTACACTTCTTTATATTAAATAATATAACATAAATTCTATTTTTGTAAATTGTAACCATTCTTTAGGAACGTTCATTCTCATATACAAGTATACCGGCAGTGAAAACCAAGAAAACAAATGCTCCTAAGGAGTAAAATTGTATCTTATAACTCATAAGAAGGCCATAAATGAACACAATAAAATTACAATAAATAAAAAAAATTATTTAAGGTTAACAATTAATTATTAAATTTATTTAATTTGATTACGTAGGATGTTAATGTCAGGTCCAGACCACATTCATACACAAGGTAAGGGGTTTCTCATCTCACTCTTATTTAGGTGATATTTCCATTATTCAAAACATATTTTTACATGTGGTTAATTTATACTGCACATTTATGATACATATTTGTAATATATTAATATTAATGGTATTAAATTTCTAATTTTATGAACATTAATTTTATTGGGCATATGGTTCAATTGATTGCACAATGGTAGGGGTGTATATCGGAACCCCCATATTCATTCGGGTAACTCTTTTTCTCTATTTTTCTAATGTAAATTATTAATTATTATTATGTACATCTCATACATTCTATGTAAATGTTATATATTTTTGTGAAAATCTGAATGATTTTTTATTTTATGCATAGTTTCATGTTTTTAAATGGTTCCCTTCTCAATTCATCCTGATAAGTAAGCCCGATTCAAGGATACTTATTTAATTCTTACCCATTTTCATGTGCACTATATAATCTGTTCTAAGTTATCATTAATTTTACAAAATAAAAAATTATATCATAAAAAAATCTTGGTTCATTTTTGGATCTATGAAAACAATTTTTTTTCTTTGAGCCTCTTTAATATCTTCCATAAACCGAACTAAAATGTTTTATTTATAATGTTTCATAATCACTATTTGTACATGATTTCCTTTCAGTGGGACATATTTTTTTCCTAAAAAATAATATTAATTACCTCCCATATTATTATATGGGATTTCGAAGTTTAATATATAACTTTATGACAAATTAAAATAATTTTCCATTAGAAATATTCTATGCAAATTAAAAAGTATTTTCTCATATTCCTTTTACATATGTGATATATATTCCATGTGTCATGACTCATCCTCGGGGATCATGCTGTGACATCCCCATGACCGCCTTCCATAGGCCAGGGGCTGGCGACTAGCACCAAAGGCGTAATTTCCAATAACTGGGAAGGCATTGCATTTACAAAAGTAAACAAAATACCACAGAGTACAAGCAGAAGTAATACACTAAGTACAAAAAGAAGTGCTGAAAAAGTATGTGGGCCAGAATACAAACCCAACTGAAAGTACAACTACAACTGAACAAAATTACAATAGAAAAGACAAAAAGCTGGATGAATAGAAGCAGCTCCTGGGTCATCCTCCTCAGTGCCTACCTGAAGGGTAGGTACAGATGGCGCAGCTCCTGGATTGTCCACCACAGATCCTACCTAAATGGTAGTTACAGATAGTCTCCAAAATTCTCTCTCCCGTCAACCTCCTATGATTATCATCTCATCGTGAAGTCCACCTCCGGATACTGACTCTTCGTAAGGTCCACCTCCGGGTACCATCCAGTCCTCGAACGCTCGGCCTCCGTCAGCGCTGTCCATCGTCTACATCCAACACAACGAGGTGCTGGCATAGACCGTGCAGGGGTGAGTATAACAATACTCATTAGGGACCCCGAGAACCTCAAGGTCTCATTAATCCAACAATGAGAACCACAAATAAGATCTCAATAGATAACCTCTACTTAGGTATACGCCCATACATATACTTAAGTTATCAAGTAACCCATATCAATCATGAGGTAAAAATAAAGGTCATAGAATTAGCTCAAACCCAGATTTTCATTATAGAAACCGTAACTGCTGAAGAGCCCCGTCTCTGGAGTGTACATTGATCCTGTCAAAACTCTGAGGTACTTCTCACTAACCTAAGACTGCTGAGGTACTCCTCCTATCGAGTACCGCGGGCCTGCCACCCAAACACAGTACTGCTTCCCGCCTGGGTATTCCACCCAAACACAGTAGTGCATCCCCCCTAATAGCCTGTAGAGGTACTCTTCGGATGTGTACCACAGGTCTGCACCCAAACTGAGTAGTGATCCGTCTGATATGGGTCTGCACACAAACAAATTAGTGCTCCGTCCACTGGGCTAGTCGACCCAGTCCAAGTCGAGTCGGTCAAGCAGTCGTCAGGTCTCAGCCGGCTACACGGTCTCCGTTCTCCGTACGCTCGTCTCTGGGAGGGTCTGATCCACGAGCTACAGTTCGATACTCAAAGAATCTCAAATTCCCACAAATAAGTATCTCAAAGGACCGCCTCGTCATAGGGGTCTCAACGCAATAGACGGCGCGTCAATCGGACGCCCGATCAGTGAGTTACTAGCCTTTTCGTCCCAGGGGACCGGTTGGTTTTGTGTGCGAACTAACCAGGCCATATCTCTATTGTACCCCGAAATCTCATAGGGTATGATCATAGGGACCGTTTCTCAATATGATCACCAACGCCGCTGACAGTTCATCAAACAGACGTCCGGTCTAAAAGTTATCAGCTTTTCCGTTCCAGGGACCCGGTTGGTTTTCGGGTACAATCCAACCAAGCCACTACCAAACTGCAACCAAAACTCAGTCTAAGTATGCCAAAAGTTCCATGTCATCAAGAGGAATCCAAAAAATTCGATGGAACATCAATCGGACGTCCGGAGCTCAAGATATAAGTGTTTCCGCTCCGAGGGCCTGGTTGGTTTCGTATCCGAACCAACCATGCCGTACTCAGTGTTTTCCAAAACCTTACGTCTAATATATAAAAATGAACGTCTCGATCCAAGGATCACATCGTAGCTAACGGTACATCGATAGAAGGTCCGTAGCCCAAGATATGGGCAAAAGACCATAAGAGGTCCGCGAATAGGGGGTTCAGCCCCGGTCCGACCCGGCCCGATACCCCCTAGGTCGACCCGACCCGGGTCCTAGTCCAAACTGCATGGGTGTGGCTCGGACCGGCTAGCGCAGCCCGGCCCAGACTGCGCAGCCTGGCCCAGCCTGGGCGTGGCCCGACCCAACCTGGAACGCTCGGCCGGCCAGCGTGGCCAGGCAGCTCAGCCAAAATGGCCGAGCGGAAAGGGTGTGGGGGGGGGGGGGGGTGCTACCCCCCGCCGATTCGTGTAACCACGACCCCCATGTGGGGGCCGATCTTGTCGGCCAGCCAGGGGTTACGACCCATGGCTTTCTCGGTGACCGGCCGACCCGGTTGGCCGGCCGTGCTGCTGCTGCGAGACCCCGCGGTCCCGCCCTCTTGCTCCGGCGCCTGCGGCCGGAAGCCATCTGCCGCTCTCTGCTCCGCCATGGCCAAAGGCCACGACCTTTGTCCATCCAGCGCGGTGCGACGACACCGCGTCCCTCCGCCGTGGCCCAGCTCCGGTCGCGGTCTCTTCCAGGATCTCTGGCGTGGCGCGACGGTGTCGCGGCTTGTTCGACATCAACGACGCGATGCAACGGCGCCGCGCTTCTTTGCCCAATATTTATTATTTTCCAAGCGGTGCACCGGCACCACGCTGCCTTGTTCGTACCCCAAACAAATCAGAAATCAAGGTGGTAGGAGGGTCGGTCGTGTTCTTGCGGTCCAACCTCCTCCCATTATTGTGATATCAGGCGGCTCAAAAAGGACGATAAACATCGAAGAAAGTATTCAAGAACAAAAAGAAATAATCCCCACCCCCGAAAAAAATTTTGAACTAAGGTTCTTTACGGAATTGCACGTCACTGAGGAAGGCGTCGCAGAAGGAGGATCATTGCGTCACTGAGAAAATATTCATCGGTGACAAGTCGTCGATCTCCGAGGATCCGGCGTTCTTGTTGACCTTCGTCAGAGGTCGGCGTTCTTCGCGTTCTTTGCGTTCTTCATCGAGGAAGGAGTGCTTCCAGGCTTTGAGTGATTTCTCCCTAGCCCTCTCGCCCAACGATCCCCTTTAATTTAATAAGACTTGTCTTATTTTATTAACACACAAGCCAAACGTTTTGAAATTTAATATTTGAATCAATCAATTAATTGAATTAATTGAGATGTTTAAACTGCCCAAATTAATGAGGCGTTTAAACATTAAGTTAAATATAAGAGTTGACTCTAAATTAAATGGGGGTGCGGGTGCGTTACCTAATTAAAGGTGGGGGGTTTCGAGTAAGTTGAAAAGGTGGGGCTCTTGTGGGCCCCACCCCACAAATATCCTACCTAGTGGAGTAGGATATAGTGGGTTCCAGTTCAACCACTTATCTTAGGTTAAACAACTTTAAATGAAATAATATTAGTTTCAAGAAATTTTATTTCTCAGAAGTCTTTATCCACAAAACTAAACAACTCTTCCTGAGCAAACGCAACTCTGGAAAAGGTCTTTTTAAGTAATTATTGGAACTTCGGTTTCATCGGTGCTCTCAGATTTCAATTCTGGGCACCAGTTCAAAAGTTAGGGAAACCCGCTCGTTCGTTCACTGAACGTACCCGAGCTATACTTCGGAAAATGATTCTTGGCACACCGGTCCTCAGAATGAGGTGCTATCAGAAACTGTGTTCTTCTAAAATTCCAAAAAAATTAAGAAAAAAAATTTCCTTGAAAATTTCGGGTCTTTACACCATGTAAAACACTTATTCCTTTTGTGTGTGGTGTTTGTACTTATGTTTGATATATCATATCAAGTTTCTATTATTAAAATGATATTATAATGTATTATGATTTGAATGACTCAAAGTGGATTGGGACACATTGAAATGTTTAAATATTAATTCCCACAAGAAATTTTTAATGGTATCTCTATCTATGTCCACTTAAATAGATTAATTTTTTACTTTATTAAGGTTTATATCTTATTTTTACCATACACCATATTTTATTAAATGGTTTTTGATCAGTTTAATTTTATATATTCTATATTTATTCCATTCACATCACTACTAAGAATGGTTATAGATTATGTTTATAAATTGTGAAAATTTATTTAAATTTCATGTTTATATGTTGTTTATGCCTATACCCATTCATACGAATAATTATTTGGACTTAGTAAAGAATGTGTGAGTCCCACTATATCCCCTCATTGAACATGTATATCTAATGAGACAAACTATATATGGTTTTGGAAATGGTAGTACCCATTTATTAGATTCTTATCATTAAACATTGATAATAATTGATTATCATCATGAAGGCATTAAATAATAGATTCTTGCCATTAATCCTTGATAATAATATATCATCAGCATGAATCCTTGATAATAAATGTTTTTTGAATGGTTCCTTGAAAATAATATATTTTTGGCATAAATACTTGAAGGTATAATTGAAATATCTATCATTATGAATTCCTCTCATTATGAATATAGTAATTAATAGTCCATGTGGTCATTAAAATAGTATAATATCCATGGTTATGTTTTATTATAGAATTATTCAATCAAATTATATTAAATCCATTTTATGCTCAAAATTATTTTTTAATGTCATGTATTTGATGTTATTCAATATGCCTTATTTTTCACGTTTATGATATCTTTTGATTTATTACATACCCTTACCGAGCGTCTGAGCTCACACAGTTCATATGTTTAGTTTCCCAAAAATTATGAAGAAGAAGAAATTGAATAAGTATTCAAGGATGATTTTTTATTTAAAATTATATTATTCCACGTATTATTTTCTTTTCCCAACATATTATGGGTATCATAGAGGTAATTTGGTTTTCCAAGACTACTAATCTAATCAGACATTCAGGATTTTATTAGTTGTAAACATTCTATTATAATGATGTAAGGAACTGACTCTAAGAAAGTAGTGTAATGGTATTTGATGGTGGAATCAATTGAAGTTTACTATAAACCTTATAAACTAGATTTATAAAACATATATTAGGGAACAAAACCTTGTGATAGACTTTGAGGATAAGAATAGAAGAACATACTAGAATATTTATTATGGTATAGATTATAAAGAACTTCCAAGAAATACATCCCACTCTCAACAGTAAAAGTGGATGTGGTTCTGGAATAGATATAAATAGAGGTATCAACTTTGATAAGGAGTCCTAAACCTGAATCAGGGTAACTGGGTAGACGAAAATGGGCCTTACTGTGTACTTTTCTTGACACTCTGGATGGATATGCTTATGATAAGTTACATTTTCGTTACAAACCATTTTGAATGGTTTAAAAGTAAAAACATCCCTAGAGAAAGCATGTTTATTTCGTTGAGATTAGTTATATATTTTTTAATATATGTTGAGTGTTTTATGAGTATAATACTTTTTCATTATCTTAGTGCGATTTCAAATTTTGAGGACAGAATTTGTTGAAAGAGGGTAGAATGTATAACACCATGAATATAAAAATAAATTTAATATATAATATAATTTACACAACACTGATTATCTACAAAACAAAAATTTATTATTATTATTATTTAAACAAGTTACTTATAACCTAGACATTTAATATAAGTTGCTACATTGGTGAATAGAATTTTGGGAAAACGACATATAGAGTTTCGATTCCTATGATATTGGAAGTCTGATAGGATGAATATAATTTTGGGTTAATAGTACCTGACCCTTTTGAATAGCAATGTAACCCATATGAATAGTAATATAACCTATATGAATAGTAAATCTACCAAATTAATAGTACCATCACCCAATAAACTATATATAAAATTTATTCATCTTATAATTGAATGTATGATATAATTATATCATATTATTGGTATATTAATATTTTAAAAATTATTAATTAAGTGATTGAAATTTTGTGACTCATAAATATTGAATTATAATTAGATAATTAAAAAAGTGATGTAAAATAAAATTAATTGTAACAATATTTATTCAAAAACCGACATTTCTCTGTCATATGTTTTTAGGATAATTTTAGTAGACCTTAGTTAATTTTTGAATGTGTTTTAATGCCACGTAGAAATTTAAAATTATTATTTTTGAAGTAAATGATGGTTTTAATTAAAATTAAAATTTCCAAACTTAGAATTTTTTTTATGAAATAGAGTCCATATTTTTATTTTACATGTTGAAAAACGTTCTGGTCAATTATGGGATTTTTTTAAAATAGTTGAATTTTTTGTGAATTGTAAAATATAGTAATTTACCGTATTTATACATAGTCATTCTGATACACTATTCCTAACATCATGAATGATGTAATAAAACACGGTTTGAACTCACATAAACCTATTACTATAATTATTAACAAGAATAAATACTTTTTTATCTTGAAAAAAATAATAAAATAATAATGAATCACCACTCTCCACTCTTATAAATACCACCCCTCACCACCTTTCTCTTCAAACCCACAATGTTTAGAGCCTTGATAAATTTATTTCCAATAAAATTATCTCCCCCACATACATGATCTCTTAGACACATTAAAAGATGAAAACCAATCACCTTAATGCGATTTTCAAGCAGGTGTATTCAAGAACTGAAATCGTCTTCCTTTTCTTTTTAGTTTTTTTTCAAGTTATTTTATTTTATTATTATCTCCTCACCTCCTCAGTCCAAATGATTATTATAACACCAGTATCATATATATACTTTAATGATATCATTTTAATGGAATATCCTTAATAAAAATATTTTCTCACTCTCTTTTATTTTTTTAAATGAAATCATTGTCTATGAGGTGGAGATTTAAAACCTCCATGGATGATGGATTTTCATTCATCCATTTATCCTTCAAGGATGGAAATGAAATAATTTTCATGGTTAAAAAAACTATAATGTATGTATTACCACCTTTCTTATGTCTTGTATGTAACTTAATAACATAATAAAAAATGATTTAAAAAATGAGTTTGTTAGGATAAATAACAGCTGTAATAATACAATAGATTATCACTAAATGTATTATCTTATGATTCATCCTCATATATAGAAAAAATAAATATATAAACCCATTTATACTTATTTATGCTAATTAATACCATATAAATTCTATTTTTAAGAATTATACCCTTTCTTTATGAACTTCCATACACAAATAAAAGTATACCAATCGTGAAAACCAATGAAACGAACACACCCAAGGAATAAAATTGCATCTTTTAACTCAAAAAAAAGGACATAAATGAACTTAATAAAATTATAATAAAAAAAATTATTTATATGTTTCATAATTAATTAATTTATGGATTTAATTTTATTATTTAGGACATTAAGGTCAGGTGCATAACACATTTAGACATAAGGTAAGGGGTTTCACATCTCAATTTTATTTTTGAGATATTTCTATTATTCCCCAATTATTTCTCATATGTTGTGTATTTATAAAACCAATTGATGTTCCATATCGTGAATCTATTTATATTAATTTAATAAATTACTAATTTTATGATCATTAATTTTATGGGAAATATGGTTTTATTGATTATAATATTGTAAGGGTTTCTACCAGAACCTCCATTTTCGTTCTGGTTACTCTTTTTCTATATTTACCCTAGTAAATTCATAATTATTCATGGTATTACTCATACTTTTCTTTTTAATTATATATTTATATTTATGAATCATAATTATATTTTATTATATGTTTTGTTACATGTTTTAAAATGGGTCCCTTCTTAATTATTCTCGATAAACAATCTTGGTTCAATGGAACTTATCGAATTATTACCCATATTCATGTACAATATATAAATTTTTATGCCATAATTATCTTTCTAAAATAAATGAAATTCATCATAAAAAATTATATTGTTTCATTTCTTATCTTATGAAAACAAATATTCCATTTTCTTTAAAATATCTTTATTTCTTTTCTTAAACCGCGCAAAAATTCATTATTTATGAGGTTTCTTAAACACTATCTGGCCATGATTTCAATTCCATGGGACAAAATTTATGAATAAAATAGAACTTCAAAAGAAAAAAAGGTGTTTTATCATCTCACTTTTACTTTAGTGATATATATTTCTTGGTCACCAATTATTACTTGTGTGAATGGTGTATTTAATCCCCTATGATATATAATATCAAGAGATTAATTATTATAAGTATATTCAATAGCATTATGAATTGAATGTTTAAACGTGGCATGGGAAACTTTGGAATGTTTAAATATTAATATCCTCGATATTTTAAAAATGATATCTTCATCTATGTCGACTTCCATTATTGATTCTTGTAATTTATTGAGTATTATCACTTATTTTTATAATCCACCATATTTTATTAAATGTATTATGGTATGTTTGATTTCAGATGTTCTATATTGATACCATTCACCATACTACTAAGAATGGTTAGTGATTATTTTTATTAGTTATGGAAAGTTATTTGCATTTCATATGTGTAGGCGGTTTATGTTCATATCCATTCAAATGAGGAATGTTTTGGACTTAGTGAGAGATATGTGGGGCCTACTAAATAACCTTTAAACATTGGTAGGTATCATGAGATAAACGAGATATGGTTTGAGTCGTCGCCTTACCCATTAATTAGATTCATGGCACGAATCCTTAATAATAATATATTCATGAAATGAATCCTTGAAAATAATATATTCTTGGCATGAGTCATTGAAAACAATAAATTCCATGAATTAAACATTGTTAAAACCAGATTTATTCTATGAAGCCTTGAAAATAATAGATTTTGGTTACGATTCCTGGAAGTTATGTGTCTGATATCCATGGTTATGCACTTTCCAAATATTGAATTTAGTAATTGATAGTGCATGGGATTATTCGACTATTTGAATACCTATGGTTATGTTTTATTATGGAATACTTCATTAAGATTCTATTATTTTCATTTTAAAATCCAAATTATGTTTTAAGGTTATATGTTTTTATTTATTCAACATGTCTTATTATAATGATTATGTTAAATTATACAATATCACTTACCCTTATTGAGTATCATAGGTCTCCCCTTTCTTATGTTTACTTTCCCCATGTTATGAAGAAGAAAAAATTGAATAATATTTCAAGCATGTAGTTTATTTTATTTTATATTATATCATTTATTATTTTATTTTCCCAATGTATTATGGGTATTATAATTTTAATTTGGTCTACCATGACTGGTAAAATAATCATTCATTCTGAATTGGATTTCTTGTAATCATACCAATGAAATGATGTAAGGAACCATCTACCAGCAACTGTGGTAAGGGAGTTTATAATGATCATTAAAAATAAACTAAATATAAATAAAGAAAAGTTTAATGTAAGTGTCATCACATGATTCACATTAAATCGTGTGTTTCAAACTATAAATAAGAACATTATTTATAGAAATTCCATGTTTCAGTTTGAAACATTACAAAAACATAAAATGATCCTCAAACACACAGTTTAACAAGAAATAAACATCTCAATGACATGATGGGTCTAAAAACTCTACCCATTATACTTATTTCAACACCAATAACTCCCATGTAAATGTAGATAAAAATTGTAGATGAACACTAAAATTAACCCTCATGATTAAAATAAAAGATATCACAGAAACAGATGAATTAAAAACACTAAAGATCCTCAATTATAATGGGCCCAAAACCAAGAAAAGAAATAAATTATGAAGTTGGAGATATATAAAAGCAATCCTCTCCATTTAGGATTGATCTACAATGGTTGAAACTTTGGGACCCACTTATCTATAAAGAAAGAGGATATCACTAAAACCCACATTTGGAAAATCTAAAACAATAAAATAACTTGGTGCCATTTGCCACAACCATCAACAAATAATTGACTAAAACCCACTAGAGATAAAAATTATTGAATAAATCCAAAAATACCAAAATACCAAATCACTAAATCCATGGTATCCCAAAACCAAAATTAAAAAAAAATTAGGAACAGGCCTCGCTAAGGAAAAACATGACTCTAACCCAAGGGTTACGAGTTATACACGAGGGTGCTTAAAAAATCAATGGAATACCATCCCAATGTGATTATGATATAAAACCTATTTAATTGAAACCATGGTCTAACATGAAATAATACTACCCCCCAGTTACTAATGCATGCATCCTAGGTCATCCCATGTCTAAACAAACAAAAAAGCAAATCCCATGATCTATACCATGTAGGAGAAACAATGAACACGACCATGTAATGAGGCATATAAATTCCCCAAAGAACCACCTCTTATAAAGAGAAACCAAAGAGACATAAAAAATAAAACGAGTAAAGATAATCAAGAGATAATTTCTCTAATTCAAGATGTATAAAACCAAAATGGTTTTTCATCCAAAATAGAAACAACCATGCACCTGAATGACACACCAAATTAGGTCCACTCCCTCAACCACAAACATCTCCAGGAAAGTTAACCCCTAGTAGTCCATCTATTTAATTATGGTTCCCATGTCCAAACCACTCAACCCTGATAATACATAAGAGAAATGCAATAAAAACCCCCCACAGATAAATCATAGAAATTAATATTTCTAGATAATACTACATAATAACCCTATTCAAATCATGGGTGGTGAAAATTTTGAAATGATGGAAATCCTTAAAGGAAAATTAATCTAATTTTACAAAAGACCTTTCTATGAGGCATATGATAACTCAATATTGGAAATGTATTAACCCGTTAATGACACCAAACCCACACAAATATATCTCTAAATCAATTATGAAATGAACCCAATAACACATATTCATTAAAACCTGAAAAAGTATTTGGGAATTTCTTTTATAAAGTGATAATACCTAAAAAAAAGTCTATTTGTTTAAAACATAAAAATCACATAAAAATGTAACATATTTAACTAAAATAAAAATGATTTTTTTTAAAATTCTAGCCCCATGACAAAATATAACTTTTTAGTAAAAAACCCTTCCTATATGGATTTTTAATGTCACCTCAATCAGTTTTTTAAGAAACAGTTCCAATGAATATTTCTTAATAAGAACACCATATTATAATTATGAAACATATTAAGACCATTTAAACTCACCAAAGTCATTACAAGGATAAAACCCAATTAATCCACGAAATAAAATTTTTAGAAATCACCAGCTTCACATCAAATATGAAATACACCTTTCAAAATAATATTATATTTGAAATATATCACACACATAAACCCTTTAATATTCCATTATGTGGTTTGAAGACAAATCATTTTCAATATTTATTAATGAAATAAACTACTTCAAAAAAATTTCATAAAACTAGATATAATTTTAGAAAAAAGTTTTTTTGCCTTATATTAAACGAATATCATTTTCTCATGAAATACACATTTCAAACTAGATAAAATTCACCTCATTCATGGAATAACATGTAACAACCAAAAAATTTATAAACAAAATTATATTTTGAAGGAATAAATGACTTATTATATGATGTAGTTATAGAAAACACATGCATAGTTTTTCATTTATTACTTTGGAATATTATAAAATATTGTCATAATATTCTTTTCAGATTTAAAGACCATTACACATCATAACCAATGATAATATAACCATTATATGTTCATAATTAATATTTTTACATATTAAGGGTTATGATACTATCTAATTGATAAAGAAGGAAGAAGATACAACCTAGAGCAATATGATCATACCCTATAAATCTCATCTATTAAATCCTTAAAGGGAGATTATGCCACTTGGATTTTCCCTTAACCAATCACAATTCAAGATAATAAAACTAAAACATGAGAAGAAACGTTTATGAGAGAAGTTAAGGATTATTAATATCATCACCCAAACCATGTTCGCCGAAGCATCCCATGAAAGTATGAGTTTCATAAACCTTAGCCATAGGGTATACACTGATGTAATATGGGGTTATGTATCAGGACTCTAATAGACTCTAATAGTGTAAATTTTTTTATTTTCATTTTAAATAAAATAATAATTATGTTTATCAATTTTCAATATTAATAAAAAAATTATTATATAATGAGTTTAATAAAAATTGATTTTGTTATGAAGAAACCAAATATATTGTTTTCAAAAATATACTGTTTCAATAAAAACACAATATTTGATAAATTAATGTTTTTTTTAAATTAGTTTAACCTTCCAGAAATAATAATATTAATTTAATAATTATTTAAGTATAAATGATAATATAATTTCATTCTATTTTTTTATGATGGTATGAATGTCAATAGTGGCATAAAAACATATATTTTCCAAAAAATAAGGATTTTAATTTAAAATTTTATACTTTCATATTTACAAAATATTTTTTTAAAAAAAATATTATTTTATAAATATATATGATAAAATAAAATAATGAATACTTTTTCATAATTTCTTTAAATAGTTGAGTTTTTGTAAAAAATAAATACACTATAAATATATGTTATATTACATGAGATGTTAAGAGAAAAAAATAAATGTCATAAAAACTATAACTGGAATCAATGAAAAAATATATATTTCCTATCGAATTATATTTTTTTATGTTATTTGATTCATTTTAAAAATATTTAATAAATCCTATAAAACATATATTAAATTTTATTTTCATAAATTTAATTATTTGTGAACAGTACTCACTTACACATCATGGATTATATTATTTTTAGGATTTCGATTTATATCAAAATAAAATAATTATGATAACCTGAATTTTAAAAATCTATTGGAAAAAATGGAATGTTTTTTTTATTATTTTATCACTTAGCTTCCAAAAACTACGATTAAAAAATAAAAACGAATTCCCATGTATTTTTTATAAATAACGACCCAATATCACACTAATCTTTAGTAAAACCCCATTGAAAATGTATTTTACCTCTATATCCCTCTCTAATGTCCTCAAAAGGTGTTTCCAATCTCTCAAGAATCTATATTCATGCTTTTTAAATAACTCCCTCAAGGTAAGGGATTCTCACCAATCATTTTTAATCATGTATATTTTTATACTAAGAAATTTTTATGTCTAATTTTCTATAGTGTATTGTGCTTTTGGAAATCCATTTATTTTCCTTATGTCGAATAAATAATGATATACCACCTTTCACTCTCTCTTATTTCTTCCATTATCCTTTATATACCCCCATTAAGCTTCCGAAATTATTCCATGATTTTTTAAACCAAACAAATATGTTGTGACTACCTATATGAATTTAAACTCAAGGTTATTTAACAATTTGTAAATATCCATCATTTCTTTGGGCATTCCTTATATGTATCCAACACTCCTTAATCTTGGTATTAGTGGGGATTCCCAGTAGGATCAATGAATCCCTGAGGGGGTGAGGGGTGATTTCGTGATATCTTTTTTTATGATTCCATTATTTTAAAACAACCTTCACCACTTGTTAAATAGTTTTTACATTACTGAAAACAAATATAATCACACATCTGTAAGGAAAAAAATATGTCACTAGATTAAATACTCATCAAGAGTAGCTACATCATTTGTTTATTATAGAGACAGTCTGATATAACATAATCAACTAGAAAATAATCCATTTTGTGTGGATATAGTGAGTAGGATATTCCTTTACACTCTTGTAGCACTATGTTAAATAAAAAAGTTCATGTTGTTCATGTAGTATGAAATGATGTCATAAAATTTATGTTACAAGTTATGAAACATTCACTGTATTCTTAAAAACATGTCACTATTCATTATTTTCATCTTTCACAAATACGATCTTCAAAACAACTCACTACATTCCTACCCGTTAGTAGGTAATAAATTCTTGGACATCATAATAGTACTATGTATGAGTTCCTAGTATGACATACCTAGTCTAATTTCTCAGTCTAATAAAATAATTTTATACCAGAATACTGCTAAAACAAATCTGAACCAATTCTTCCTATGTCTATATATCTGAATCTGATACCATGTTTGATGATATAGCCTAATATGATGATTTGCTCAATATGATCTTCTCTCATCTCCTTTATCTATTTTTTCGGAAAACATCCCCAGGAATGTAAGATCCAAAAAATCAATCCCTCTAAAACATTTTGTTATTTTCCTTCACTCTTGATTATCAAATCCTTGTCATATAGTACAGAGTACATCCTCTTTTTGATAGGTGATCCAAATGTGGTTTAGGAGAGAATCAATTAACATTTCCCATTCAAACAAATTTCCAAAAACATATATTTTATTTAAATTGTATATACATAATTAAATACATTTTTTATTATTAAATATTATCATCACTTATAAATCATTTGAGATTATTCTCCCAACATCATATCTCTTCAGAATTTATTCACAATCTTATGTTCGATTCTGATTTCCCTTCTAATTTTATCATTATGATGACGATATATTTACTACTTTAGAATCATCATTATGTTGATCTATACCATTTGTTATTCATATCGTTCTAAAATTCAATATTTAAAAAATTAAAAAATTATAAATTATCATGTGCTTCTTTTATTGTACTTCTGCATTAGATTCAAGCTTTTTCAACCACGTACTTATATATTCTCTTCATAGTTTAGGCTCATCTTGATATTTTTTAATTTTCATCATAAAATATCCATTTTAGTATTTTATTTACACCATTGATCCCATGTATGATGATGATTATCGATATAATGTAGTATATGATGGATCTATCTCTATTTTACCAACAACTCATCTTGATGAAAATGGAAGACTATATTGTTGATGGAACTCTGATCCAATTTTTATTTTGTCCCAACAACATCAAATTCATCACTATTTTATATATATCAGACTTCTTCACACCCAATAGTCCCGATAACTTAATTAATCATTTAATTTCTCCCAAAAATATCTAACCAAATCTATTCTTCCCCCAATAACTATATTTGATTATCATCTTCTGGATCACTCCAATGATCAGTAGCAAAACCAGTCCAATGAACTCGTATCATCAAATTAAAATTCATAAATTTATTTCATAATCTGATTATGATTTACACCTACTTAATTCTACAATGATGTATTTCATGGGAAATATGGTTCTAACTAAAACCAAATCTTATTCTTATTTTAATATGATCAACCTTCCCAACCATCAAATAAAAATTCCTTTGGTAATATCATACCATTTAGCTGATACCAGAATGCTTTGAATTTCTCCTTACATAAACCTTATCTTGTATCCTAAATTCCTCATGACATTGAATATGTTTATGATTGGAATTAAATCATAGTAATTTCATTAGAATGTATTGTAACATAGAATCATTACAGTGAATTATGTTTTTCCCATCAGCCACAATACGATTAGCAACACATGTTATCCCCATTTCCTTCAAAATGATTTCATCAAGTGTTCTTACTAAACATATGAATTTTGAAAAATTAAAAATAGAATAACATATTCATATTTTTATTAATTTTATTCAGAATCTGGCTCTCTTCCACATTATAATCAAAACATCATTCTGGACCCAAGGTGATTTCGATGAACCTTTTCTTCCAGAAATATTTTTCTCATTTAATGGACATTAATAAGAATTTTTTGTATGATTTTATGATTATGATGATGAGTATGATTACCAGTCTTTGTATAGAAAATTGATTTCATTTATTTTATAAAAACGAAAACACCATCCTCAGAAACTCATTCCTACATTATAAAAACAACTTCATTCCAATATGGTCTCAAAAATCACTATTTGTATATTTTCAGTCAAATAAGATTCCTAAATCACTGAACATTTTAACCTTATACAACATATTACTTGTCAACAATTATAATCCTATGTAATATAAATCATTTTTTGAGAATAAAATTAATGACAGCAAAACCATGTTGTGAAATGGCAGGGACACCTGAAACCTCATCATCTTTTCTTCACATCATACTTATCATCTTTCTTTTCTTCTTCCATATTACTTTTAAAAATAGATTCATACAACCAATCCAATATACTGTTATAGTAGTTCACACAATTAAATGTATAAATAATTGCTACACATTTACATGCTGAAATGATAACACACACAAAAACCCCTTACAAACATGCTTCATTAAATGTTTTAGAAAATATCAATGCATAGATTTATGAAACAAATATCCCCATTTTATATAAATAGCCAAATACAATATGAGAAATGGGACATAAACCCATACATAATCCATGACGAGAATGATTTTGGATATCTATGGTCAACCTCAGTTTATGAAAAGGAATCTTGAGTTATGCTTTGGTGATAATTTCTACAACCTAATTCGATGCCAGAACAACCACAAGTTTTAATTCATTAGTCTCCAAATTTTTTTTGATGAAATAATATTTGATATCAATATGTTAATAATAAGAATGTGGTATTGAGATTCTTGTAAATTTTTTTCACTATGATTGTCATGTCCCAATAGAAAGGGTAACGTCACATCATTGAGTAAATCAGCATACAATGTCTTCATCAACATAAGTTGTTTAGTGGATTGAGTGTAAAAAACCGACTCACCATTATCCATTCTATGAGTTATTGAATTATATATCTCTGTATTCTAACTAACATAACTTTTTATAGAATTAGCGATCTAACAGATGTGGAACATCTATTATCAACATTTACTACTAATTAAGAATCTGAATACAAATCATATCAATAGTTTCTGAGATACAATTCATGATTCAAAAATTCTATGTACCTTTAATATATATGGAATTATTTTTCCATCCAAAAAATTTGATTATTTTCAGAACTATGATATCATTCACATATAGGGACAACATAAACAATATTTGTTATTGACACAGACAAATATAATATAATTATAATAATCTTTTGAAACAATTTAGGAACAACTTCTTTTCATTATCCATTGATTAAAAACACAGATCGCACTAAAATTAGTGCGTGATCTAGTTTTGAATTTTCCTTTCGGAACATCTTCAGATGATCCTTTGCATAGTTTTCCTGGAAAATAAAAATGTGTTTCTTATTTTTTAATATTTTTAACCCATGAATGTATTTCATTTCTCATAGAATGGAAATATCATATATATTTTCTATATCTTCATAAATTCAATTGAATTTTATTTTATAATTCATATAAAAGATAATATCATCAAAGTAAAAAATTATGACGAGGTAAAACTCCCAATTTTATTAAATGTAAAGACAACTATAAACCCTTTATTTCATAAAACTCATATTTCTTAAGTAGGTATCAAATTTGAAAACCACTCTCTCGGTTCATGTTTTATCCCATAAATGGATTTCCTTAACTTCCTTACATAACATTCATCTTTCTTAACTATAAGAAAACATGGTTGTTCGAAGTAAATAGCCTCATCAAGATCACCATACACAAATACTAATTTCACATCCCTCATATATTTTTTTAAAAAAAAATTGTTATAAAAATATACAGTTAAGGATTATAATTATTTATATCCTTACCAAAAAATCCAAATATTCATCAAAATAAATTTCATTAATATGTGAGTAACCATTTAACAATAATATTTCCTTGTTTCTTAAGACATCACTATCTTCATACACCTTGTTCTAGAACACTTATTTCGTACCAATAACATATTTTATATTTGTTTTAGGTATGGGTTCCAGTTAATAATCATTTATATTAGATATAGATCTTCATTCAAAGTCAGTAAACATTATGGATGCTCAAAAACATCGTTCACATATTTTGGATCGACATTAGAATACTAGTAATTTTGTGTAATAATTTTTGAAATTCATCTTGATTGAACCATTTGAATTTGGTCCTCAACAATTTTTTGATCTTCCACTTATTTCCTCATCCTAGGATGAGATTTCAGAGATCCTTCCTCATCACTTAAAATAGACGATCTCAGTAATTATTCATGGGAAGGATTTAAATTTTTATATTTATTTTTATAATTGTCACTTGGAATTATTTTTTCCTATTTATATTCCTTATAATCATGAGTTTTATTAGCATATTCCATAATAATTTCAAAAATATTCACAAAAAATATGTAAATATTCTTCTAGTTTCTTTCTGTAAAATTCTATAACCAATGCCTTCCAAATAATATTCATTAAGAATTCAATCTTCACCACTCTTATCAAACTACAAAAGGATTCCACCTTTCTTATTTATGATGCATGGAGTCTTAAAAAATATTAATTGTTTTAAGCTATGTGTTTTATCATAAAACATTTCCTATAAAGTCATAACTTTTCATGCCCGGTAAAAACATCATGTTTTAATATAAATAGCAGGGCTCACGAATTTCCTCCAAATGCAATGTGAGAGACCATGTTGAAGTAACACTATTTTTCCTTCTCCATAAATTATATATTCATCCTATTTGAAACACATTTTTGAGGATTGTTGTTGTACTGAATTCATGATTCATTCTATCATTCTCAAGAAAAAATTAAAATTATTCATTTTTGTATTCACCCAAATTTGTAGTACTCAAATTCTTCATTGAATACTCATCTTAAATCTCATCTTTTCTCCTTAATCTTTTAAAAATATTCCGACCATTTGAATAATGTTTCATATAAAACACATGTAATGCTTGTAAAGTATTTAATGAAAGTAACAATGTACATATCCCCATGAATTTATTATTTTCTAATTAGTACATAGATATCAGAACGAATAAGTCACAGTGGTAATTTTGAACAAATGTGACCTTTTTATGCCCATAGTTTTTTATATCTCCATTCTAATAAATATTAGAACAACAATAATATCTTCTTGATATATCATGAATACCCTTGCCACATTGTTTCTTTGATAAATTTACCATGTTTTTATGAAACATGTTCCCAAGAATTTAATGAAAATATAATTATCATCCTCCAGGACTCACTGATAAGTGTTTTGAGCATCGACATCATGGATCATATTTATTTTTGTACAGTCACATCATGTAAATATTTTTCAATCTTCATCACTTTTCAAGAAAAACAAGATTTTCTGAAAATAATTATTTTTCATCATCAAAATGTTTTCAATTTTTAAAATGATGTGGTTTAGGTCAAAAAAAATTATTTCTTAGATTTCAATTGTTTTCCCCAGTGATGGTTGATTAACTCCTTTTATTTTGAGAGATTCTTCATTATCAAACATCATTATAACATTTTTGAAATATTTGTCATTCTTCAACAATTTAAAATCTATAATCAAATGATAATAAATATTTTTATCCATGATCCGAGGTTGTTATTCTTTTAATGTGTTGATAGTGGTTTATATAATAGAATATTTTTCATTGACTTTGTCATTATTAACTTACAGATTATGACAATTGTTAAAAAAAATCTTTGTTATACAAAACGAAATAGGATAAAATTTTTCCAGGTGTCATTATTGTTCACATATTTGAAAAATATTTTCCATAGATTGGAGCCTAATGTAAATTATATCCCAACCTACTCATGTTTTTACAAAAAATTGAAATCTTATTTATTTGAGGGGATTTAATTCCCTTGTGATTTGGCATCTATAGTTTTGGGAATAATATTAATGTTGTTTATTAAACCAAAACAAATTAACTGAATGATCAAATCAACCACAATACCAATAGTATCCATATGAGTAAGATTTTTATTCAAAAACATACATACATACTTGAGTCTGGAACATGATTTCCACCATCCTTGATATCTTTATTATCAGAAATTTGTAAACCGCCAACATTTATATTATCAACTAGATTCTTTTTTTCACCTATTTTTTCATTTAATCATAATCAGAACTAGAAGTAATATAACTTTTTTTCAAAATCATGTTTTTTTGAAGCTTCTAATACCCACACTTTGTTGGGTTTTCCCACAAAAAAATATTTCCCATATTTATTATTTTCAGAAACAATTTCAGATTTATTTTTAACCATTGAAGTTAATATTTTTCCTTTATCAGGATTACGCTTTCCAGAATATTCACCAAATTTTGAGATAGAATCATTGAATCTTATAACCCTCTAACATACATTAGAAAGTTGTTTTTGGGAATGTTTTAACAGTAATTCCTTTTTTCCATAAATATTATTTCCATATATTCATTATTATTAATTTCTTTGTCATTAGTTTATATAGAAGTTTCAATCTCTTCCATCATCTAAAAATTTTCATCATGAAAGTTTTTTTGACTGTTTGATGAAATTTTTCATTTTTTAACTCCTTGATTTAATTTTTAAGCCTCCCACTCTTTCTCAGACATTCATTCCAATCATCCTATAAATTAAATTCTAATTAAGTTTCTTCTTGTTCTGAAATACTACTTCCTAATTTGTGATTATTATCTATTGTATTAAAAGTTTTCTCTTCATACATTCCAAAAGATTTTTCTGATTCATCTTCACTATCATATTCTTATTATTTAGATATGAAAACTCTTCTTTTTGATGTGGAGAATTTGTTTTTCTTCCCTTTAGAATAATATAGATCCTTATGACCCCATTTCATTAATGATCATCTCTTCCTTATAACACCTTCATCACTACCAGGTTCTTTATTTCTTTGAAAATAATTAGTCACAATGTTCCATATAAATCAACATTAAAATCATTTCAGTGGATTGTTATGCATTTATTTACATTTACCTCATTTTCATTTTTTATAAAAAATGATTGATATTTTTCATGATTTTTATATACCACTTTTTTAGAATACAAGTCACCAGAAGCTTATTCATCAATAATATTCTTAATATTTTATTTCATGGTGGACTGGAATGATATTTAATGATAATATTTTGTTTTTCCTTTTACGAAATTCTCCTATCTCATTTCATATGTAAAAAGTGTTCTTTGAAAATCATCCTGAATTAATGTCTCTAGATATTTAAATTCCAATGAAAGGAATATTTCATCCAACATATAAGGAATAACTATCAATATCATTTTAATAATAGTATAATATTATAAATTTTCACCAACTCATCTGATAGTACTAGGAATGTCATTCATCTTAGTAATGAAGTCTCAAACAGATTTGTTATCACCCATATTGAGATCATCCAACTTTAATCTCTGGATTTGTAACATTTCCTTCTTCACTTTTAATTGATTTATACAATGTTCTTAAGATTATCTGAGATAACATTGGTTGTAAAGACACCATTCTCTCGTAAAAACAAATTCTATAATGTGATGAAATAAAATCATTCATGGATCTTCCACCATTCTCAATATTTTTCTTGTCAATAGATATATCAGTATATTTTTCATCAATAGAAAAAAATACATATGTCGAAGTATCAAGAACATCAAACCCATGAAACATAAGATAAGGAAATAATAAAATATTTCTAGATATGATAGTTCTTACCATCAATGACAAAGAGCCATTTACTATTCACATAATTAAAATTCTACATGAAAACATAATCTTCAAAACTTTAGAAAAGAGTAAATGAAGGGAACCATGGGTTTGAAACCAATAAAAAATTCCTGAAAAGATCAATTTATCATTTAATGCGGGAGGGGTGAACATGTGATATCATTTTATTTTTAGTATTCAATTTTTAAAATACCATCACCTCCTATTAAAAATTTGTTTACTTTTAGAAAAAATAATCTATCGCACATAAATATGAAAAAAATAATTTACAAGATTCACAACCCAACATAAGTAGAAATATCCTATGTATGGTAAAGAACAATATGATACTGCAAAATACAATAGATAAAAATAATATTGTGTTGATACAATGAGTCAGATGTTCTACTAATCCTATGTAGCACTATGTTTAATACAACAATGCATGTGATTCATGTACCAAGAAAATGATTTATTACAATTTATCTAATACAGAAATAATATTACAAGAGATGGTTAAAAATATGATGCTATGAAATGTTTTTAAATTTAACATATATGATTTTGAAAACAATTATTCACTTTTAAACCCAGATGTAAGTAATAAATTACTTGAATTCATAATGAAACTCAATTGGATTTCCCTATCCAATCTACTAGATCTAATTAATCAGTCCAAAAAATAATATTATTCAAGAAGTCCACTAAAACAAATCTGAACTGCTTCTTCCACTGTTAGGAAACCCCAATCTAATTACCCTTCTGATGATCCCCCTAGATATGTTGATTAGCTAAATATGATCTTCCCTATTAACTAATGTATTGAAAACATCCTTTAGATATCATGATAAAAAATTAATTATATCTAAAAAATTTATCATTTCACATTATTTTTTGAACAGATCCTCTATGTTAGAAAGTACAAAGTAATTCCTTGTTTAATAGGTGTGAGAAATGTGGTTTAGGTTGGACTAAAAAACTTTTTCCGCCAAAAAAAATTCCAAAAACACAAATTTTCAATAAATTTTTATACGTATTTTAACTATTCATCGCTTCTCAAATTTTCTTGTTTCTTCACAAAAAATCTCGAATCGTGTCACATATTTATCTCAAATTAGAATTTATACAAAATATTTAGTCAGAATATAATTTACTTTCTGATATAGTTATTAAAATGAATATATATGAACTACTATCAAATCATCAATATTTTTCTATGTACCACTTGTTACTCTTAAGCTTCTCCAAATAATTCTGATAAAAATATATCCAAAACTTCTAAATATTCTAATTAATTATTAGTTGTACATCAGAATAAACTTTAAACATATTCAAACAAGTACTTCTATATTTTATTCACACATGTGGTTTCTCTATATTATAATTTTGAAATTTATTTAAGAAATTATACTTTTTTTCTTTTTCTTCTCATTGATGATCATATATCTGACGATATTTTTCAGTATAAACCCGCATCTAGTGGATCAGTATCCATAGGACCAACAAATCATCTTGATGAAAATTTTTGGTAATATTTTTGATTGAAATTTGGTGTAACTTTTATGTGGTCTTAAAAACATTTGAATCCTCAATATTTGATCATTATATGACTCCTCACCACCCATTAGTACTTAAAACACTATTTTTTCATTTCACATTAAAAAATTGAATGAAAAAAATTCTTCCATTGATCAATGTATTTTCCAATCAGTGTTAGGGTTACTCTCATGATTAGTGGAACAACATTTCCAATGTATAGGCTTCAATACCTTTGAATTCAGAAACATCTTTCAATATATGATTAAAATTTACACTAACATATTTCCAAAAATATTTATTTCTTTTGATTTATTGTTCTTAGTAAATACAACCATTTTATTCTTCATTTGATACGATCAATCATCCCATCCTGTAAAGAAATCTATTTTTGTAATATCATAATGATGAAAAAAGACCCAAAATCCTTGAATTTCATATTACACAAACTTTTTCTTATATCATGACTTCTTCATTACTTTTAACATGTTTTGGACAAAAATATCACTATCTTACAATCATTAATAAGTATTTTAAATTGAAATTTTTCTAGTGAATTATCTCTATTAGATCAACCTCGATACGAATGGTAGTGAAAGTTCCCCCTTTAATTTATAAGGATTTCAATAGAAGTTATTAGATAGCTTTTGAGTTTTGTGAAATAAAAAAAGAGAATCATCATAAAAATTTCATTAGATTCATTCAGACACCAATTCTCATCCACATTACAATCAAAAAAACATTACATACATAAGGTGATTATGATGTACCTTTTCATTGGAAAATATTATTCCCAATACAATGGAAATTATTCCAAATTTTTATTCTGATCATATGAATATTATAGTGAGTTCTATTTCAATTTTTTACAAGGTGAATTGTTTCTTTTCATTGAAAATAAAATGACTACACCAACATTATAAAAATCATTTTCCTTCAAAAAAAAAACATCATCCATACATAGTCCAAATTGTTCAATATAATTAAATGTATTTGGATGTTTTATGATCTATGTGAAAAAAACAAATGTAGATAATATGAAAGTTTTGGGTTTCATAATAATTATTTAGTCTTCCAACTCATTAGGTACAGTTTTTATCCCATGAGAATTCAAATATGGTTCTTGAGTGGTTTGAGTAAGAACACTATGTTATGATGGCTTAGTGGTTGGCCTTGACTTATTCTTATGATTTCATGTTTTATATTGTTTCCATAATCCTACGATGAATTGATGTTATCATTAAATATCATTCATTGACGTTCACGTCTATTATTCTAGCTATTAAATGATATCTTTCTTTTCCTCTTAACTCTTATGTATATTGAAAGTTCAAGACATTCTTTGACTTTTCACTAACATATATTTTTAAAACACCCCTTAGGTAAATACCCATCAATCTAGTGAACTATTCGATGAGAAAGAAATTTTAAGGGCATGTTTAGGAATTTTAAATAATTTAGTTGTATCCATGTTTCATGTTATTGTGATTTGTATCTAATTACCCAAATAATATAGTCCTCATGATGTTTCAAGATTGATTTAGGTGTATCATTATGTATTAAATCATGAAATAAATTATATAATGAAAATATTGGTTTCATAGTTGTTACTAAACAAGGATTAGATATGTATTGGTATTAGGGTTATAAATCCATAGTAAAAACCATAGGGATAATACAATGCATATAAATACATCCATAAATTTTTATTAATTATAGAATTCTTGGTTTTCCATGATAATGATTCCCTATATAAATACTGGTAATTGGAAGAGAATATAGAATTGATGTATCTAGTATAAATTACCATGAAAAGGTAAGATTGGGTATTAAATCAAATGTCACATGGTTCATGGTAGAGAGTCCTAACATGTAACACCATGATAGGTACTCTTAGTGGATATGGTTTTGTTAAGGACATGCCTATTACGAACCATTATGAATGTAAAAAAATCAAAATGAAATTTAATGTTAGGAAATATAACATGGATAACATAGATTATAACCTAAAAATTCATAGCCTATAAAATAATTTTCATTTAATAGTTACACCTACGAAGATCAAAGATTCCATTTTATATGTATATTAGTTCAAAAAATCTCATCCCTAATTTTTTAAATTAATTAATTCCAAAGATGGAAATATGATGATCCAATTTAAAAACCAATTCAATGGTAAATTTAATGAATTCCCAATTGATATTACAATCACTATGAGAGAATTTTTTTAAAACATCATGAAAATGGTTGATTTATTACGTCGTGTTTTTAATATAATGATGAGTTAGGGGTAACACACACATCCCCAAATAAATATGAAAATTTAATTGATCCCAATATTCAATAAAGGTCTCTAAATTTTTTTGGATCTTTTATTCCAATAATAATTGAACAAATAGTCATATCTATTGAATATATATTCTTTATCCATTAATTATTTGACGTAGATAAGGTCTTGTTGGATGTTTATTACTTGGATAGAGAAGTTTATCATTGGTGGATAGTGATCAATAATACAAATCCCACCGACAAAATCAATGAAATGAAGTGGATATAATCTATGATTGTTTTGCGATAAATATGACCTCACACTATCTGAATTAAAATTAAGAGGGAGTTCCTTCACATTAAGAAAAAATGATGAATCCCTTAGGGATGATGAGTCAAACAAAACAATACTTGTTTTATATACATCCATCTATTTTATTGACACTGAATATAAATTTAGTGGAATATTTAGTGGGATAATGAAATATATATGAAATGATTGTAAATTAAATAAATTTAAAAATATGATGTAATTGTTTGATGTGTTATGAAATATGAAATAGAAATATGTGACTCTCGAGGGTCTCATGGGATTAGATATAGGAAGAAGATAATGGATTTTAATTATATTGGAGTGATGGAGAAATATCATGGTGGGAAGAAAGTACAATATCCCACTTGTAGAAATTATAGGAAGAATTATCCAAAAAATTATCTAAAGTGGAGAAATTAATGCTTTAGGTGCGTCAAAGAGGGTAACTGAACTAGATAATACTGAAGAGGGAAACCCATCAATATGATGGAATAATGTAATGTTCCATTAAAACCTCATTCTATTTTATAACATTTAAAAAGTAAGGAATAAAGACACTCCAAATCCAATATACAAAGAGTAGGTTATCAATGATAACTGGTGAAAGCAACATCCAAGGCCTAGAGGGGAATAGAAAACATATTTTAAAAAAATAGTTATAGTTAATCCTAACAATAATGTGGTGATATATTCACTAGTTTTTCATTCAGGGATTGTGAAAATATAAATTTTTTATGTTCTATGAATTATTCCATATCACAAAATTTTAGATAATCTATTCAAACACCACCTTAATGAATATAATTTTATTTATTAGGAGAAACAATAAAAGGTAAAATTATTTTCTCCCTTGTTTATAACACCCCCTATTATTATTTATAAGCTTAATTTCATAGAAATAATTATGAAAAATCCATTAGAATAATTTAATTTTGTTCATTGTTTGGATTGGAATTTCATTTATATATCTAATGTAAATTATCTAGAGATTGAAGTAATCTTCCAAATCTTGAATTACCCACTGAATCTATAGATATTTAAAAATGAGGATAAATATTCATTAAAATTGTCTTCCTAAGAATTCATATTATTTTTTTATAAGAAATAATATCTAGCTAAAGTGAGTGATACTAATGAAAATATAATCCTTGATGACATTCCCATTTTAATATAATATGATGATGTGTTACCTGAATAATTTAATATTTCTCCAAGTGCATGAGAGGTTGTGTTCTCGATAGAAGTTTTACTTAAATCATAACCAATATCAAAGACTCCTTATAGAATAGAAATTATTGATCTTGATGTTCTAAATGAACAACTATAATGAAATCTTGATAAATGATTTATATTCCCAAGTACATCATGATGGGGTTCGAATATACTTTCCATCAATAATAAGGATGAGTCAATTAACCTCTGTATAAATTAAAATTTTCTCATCAAGAGCATGATAATGAAAAAATATCCACCACTAGGGATTAATGATTTATTTTATAAACTATATGGGGCCTTGTATATCTCTTAGTTGTATCTTTGGGTAGTAAATTTTCAATAAAAGGTTAATAAGGTGGATATCCACAAGAATAGTTTTTATACAAGTTTTGAGAATGACGAGTTCATAGTGATTCCATTTGGACTTTATAATTCTCAAACTATATTTATAGACTTAATGAACAATGTATTCTCAGAATTACTTGATATTCTTAAAGCAGTATTTATAGATAATATTCTTTTCTACTATAAAAGAAAGGACAGTCACTAGGATTATATTAAATCAATACTGATGATGTTTTGAAAAGAAAAAGTTTTACACAATGTATAGTATGTGTGAGTTTTTTATTGATAATGTAAAATTCCTAAGTTATCGTATCACCAAAAAATTGTTATATGTTGATCATTAGATGATAGAGGAAATTAAAGGATATCCCAGAACAACATTTTTGATAGATATATAATGTTTCCTTTTATTATCTGGGATTTATAAATTATTTTTAAGAAAATCGTCATGTTTTTTATGCCCAAAAATCATGATAAATCGAATGGGATTGGAGTTTTAATAGACTGATGTATTCAAGGTGTTCTTTAAATAGTTAAAGAAGAGGCTAATCACTACACATATTCTTATATTACTTATTTTTGGGAAGTTTGTTTTTCAATAGTGTTGCATTTAAAAATTTCTAGGTTTGTGTACTCATGAAAAAACATAAATTGATAGACTATACTACCACCAATTGTAAATCCATGAGTATAACTACCTATCATATGATATGGAATTAGCTACGGTTATCTTCACATTGAAGATATGACAATATAATCTCTAAGGGAAAACTTTAACATATGTATAGATTATAAAATCCCCATTTTTATATCCACACAAAAGGAGTTCAATATGTTACAGTTAATGTGGTAAGAGAAGATAAAGGATTATGATTGTTCAACCCATACCATCCTTTAAATGAGAATAAAGAAGAAAATGATTTGAGTAGAAATGATCTATCAATCCTATACAAGGTAAAATTAAAGGGGATTCAATATTATTATACATGGGAAGAATTTTGATGAGAATAATGAAAGTAATATCATCCCACTATTCTCAAATAACTATTCAATTATCCGTTATTGAGTGGATAAAAAAGGCCTAATAAATAATGAGGAGCTATAGAGGAAGTTATGGGATATTATAGTGTTATTATTTTGTAAGGATGAAGTTATAACATTGGAACCCATATATGTGACCAATAAGAATTATATTTGAAGTGGGGACATCTGGATGATACATATAGATCATACTTTTTTATACATCCAATAAACACTAAGATGTAAAAATATCCAATTAAAATATTCTAGTTGGATTACCTGAAGTGGGAGATTACAAAATTTTTATCTCAATTAACATTATAATATATGTCAAGGAATAATGATATAAGTCATTTGGTATAATGAAATTATATCCCATAACATTATGGAAATGGCATAAATTAACCATGGATTTCGTCATTGGACTCCCAAAGTGTTCTTAATGTAGCAACCCCATTAGAGTGGTAATGAATTGCATTAAAATATCAATTCATTTCATTACTATCAATGAATATTTACCTATTGAAAAACAAGCTATGATATATATATGATAAGTGGTAAGACTACATGTATTACTAATTTCCATTGATTATGATCAAGATACAAATTTTACCTCATAGTTATGGATAACTATTTAATAAGAGTTTGATACATAGTGGGTTTTCAATATTGCTTATCACCATTATGTGGATGGTCATTCTAAGAGAACCAATAAATATCTATATGATATGTTTATATAGTATTCTATACATTTCCATGGATTTTGGTATTAAAACCTTTTCTATTATAGATCTCATATAACAATAGTTTTCATTCTAGTATTTCAATGACACGTTATATGTAACTTTATTGGAAGAGGTGTCAAACTCCAACATGTTGTGATGCTGTTAGAGAGAAGAATCTATGTTTACTAGAACTTATATAAGAGTTGATAAGAATGGATCAAACCATTGAATGTCATATGAATTCCACAAAAAGTTGGCATTAAATCGATTCTAAAATTCATCATTGAGACCATGAGTTTTATGTTTATGATAATGTCTTTCATCATATATGACCATGGATGAAATTCTCATTGTTTTGGATTAATGTAAATCTTAATCCTAGACACATCTAAACCTTTGAGATCACATATAGCATCAAATGTTTTGGCATATAAAAAAAACTCTAACCTAATCTATCTCATGTACATTATGTGGTCAATATATCCCTCTTAATGAAGTATATACCAAACCACTCACATGGGATGAATCCAGCGAAGGTACCTTTGGAAAATTATCATTCATGCATTGAGATGCCATTAAATATCTTATATCATAGAGAATTTTTATATGAAACATGAAAACTCTTTTTTTCAAAGCATACTGAAAAAACTACAAGGAGACAAGTGAACAAGAAGAGGAGATGAAATAAAATTACCCTAAAATATTTTAGAATATAAAATGAAACATCAAGGGAAAAATTTATTAGGATGGGTGGGGGGAATGAAACCTCCCAAAACTTTCTAAATTATATTCCCTTTTGAATAAATATATTATTTTTTATTTTATTTACTTCTGGAAAACATATCCACTATATATTGTTTTTAATTTGGACAGTTGTAAAAAAAGACCTAATTTTATTATTGAATTTAAAATAACATTAAGTATCATCACCATTTATAAGATATCTATTCTATAGTGGATATTATTATTATTATATATTAAGTGTTTATAATGTTTAAATGACCAAAAAAGATGAAGTGATGGCATCAACCATTAGGATTGTAAAACATTATACCCATAAATAAGGTATTCCGAGGGAGGGGAATCACTGGTATTTTCCCTCAACCAATCTGAATATGAGATGAAAAAACCAAAACCCGATAGATATTATTTTTGGGATAAGTTCAATTTTATTGAGATTAAATCCTAAACCATGTTCACTGAACCATAATACATAAGTAAAACCATCATACAACATACCCTTAATGAACATAATGGTCTAATAAAAAGATATGATTCTAGACCCTAGTATTATATTTTTTTATATTTTTTTCTTGAAATAAGAATGAACATATTTATCCCTTTTAAAATTTATATTACACATCGGATTATATAATGTATTTAATACAAACTAGACTTATACAAGGATACAAAATTTTATTTTTTTAAAATATATAATTTCAATTGAAAAAATATTTTTCATAAATTCAATAATTGTGATTTTTTTTTATTTAATGAAATAAAGTTACTAAAATATTAATTATTTAAATATAAAATATAACATAATTTAATGATTATGAATGAATTTTTTTATAAGTATCAGAATGTCACTACTGTCGTAAAAACTCACATTTTCTACTATGAATTTTTATTTTGATGCGTAAATTAATATTTTAAAAAAATGGGTAAAATAAATATTTTTTTTGAAACAATAATTTTAAAATTTTCTAATGGTTATTTTTTTATAATTTAATGATGCAATAAAATTTTTGGGTAAAAATTAAACACAAAATAAATATATGATATGTTTAATGGATTTATAATAGATACACAGTGATGTGATAAATATCATAAAATAAATCCATGAGAAAAAAACCTATCCCGTTTAAAATAATTTATTTTTAAGATGGTTTATTAATTTTAGAAAGCTATAATGAATTATCTAAAATTTATATTATATTTCTTGGGTTAAAAAACAATTCTATTTTAACATTACTCACTTGAACATCATGAATGATTTTATTTTAAATATTTAGTTAATTATTTTAATGAAATATTGAAATGAAAAACTATTTGGTTTAACTCGTGTTAAAAACATTGTGATGTTTTGTGGTTTTGAATATATTAAAATATAGAGTTCATGATATATGTATAGAAATTAATAAATACATCCACCTCTATTTTGATATAAATATCCCACAAAACATTGAACTCTTACTGAAGGAAAGCCAATTTAGATTGAAGGTCCACTCAATATACTTCTCTATATTACTACCAATGTGTCCTAATATATTTATTGGGTAATAACAAGCTTTTATATACACCAACTCAATATTATGAATTCTATATTTTTTATATTTCATCAAATACATTTTGTTAAAGGATTTTGATTTCAAATTTTCCATGTTGTACTATGTTCATACACATACCAATACTATAATTATGATACCCAAGTAATTATGGAACACATATCAGTCTCATTAATCCATTCTATGAACCTTTATGTACTACCACTATCTGTTTGAAATTATTCCATGATTTTCCATGCTAAACAATTATGTTGTCAATACCCATCACCCTTTCTAATCAACTGAACCCACCTAGCAATACATATCCTCAATTTATTTGATACATTAATGTATGTAATCCAAAATGATTAATATAATGGTTTAAATATTAATAAATTCATTCATATGTCATATGATCTATGTATAAAAAAAATGAAAGTACATAATATGAATGTGATAGGTGGGGCCAAAATTATACATCCCTCTAATTTATTGGGTGATGTTTTTTATCATGAGGTACCATGTATGGTGATTTAGTGGTTATCCTTAGAACACTTTTATTATTTATATTTGGTTATTTTTGTGTATATATTATAATGTCATATTTTATGTTGTTTCCACATTCCTTTGATTCCATGATGTTATCATCTAATATCGTGTTTCAATGTCCACCTTTTTTATTCTCACTATGCTATGTATATATGTTTTTTTCACCTCAATTACATGTAATAAATTAAAAAATGTAATTATTTTATTATTACACTATTAGGTAAATCCCCATTCTATCCTATGTAGTTTTAAGAGATAAATGGGTTTTAAAGGCTTGTAATAGTGTTTTAAATATTGTTGTGGTGTCCCTATTTCATGTTATTATTGTAACACAATGAGCCTTTGTGAAATATACATTTCAAAGTATATTTAATCATTTTGATATTTTATTTTACATAAACCATGAATTTTATCTCATGATACAAAAAATACTATGTTTGTATGTTTTTACACACAATTCTGAGTTTAGCTTCCGTTATATGGAACACCAAGTTTAATCCAAACCCGACGAATATGTAAATATTATTATTTAACATAATACATATAATATAGTTTTTTGAACGTAATTTTTGAATAGGATTAAAGAAATTATAAAAATATGGTTTAAATTTTTATATATATTTCATTCTTTACAAATTAATTAGAAATTAAAATAAAATCCTATTGATAAAAAGGGTTTCTGTTTCTGGAAAATTAGTTTTATTTTCAAAAGTGTTTTATGAATTAGTAAATTATCCAAATAAATTTTGGTTAATAATTTTAATGAAATTTTTATATTTTATATTGAATAATTTTTCTTATATTATAATTTGGGAAGAGATATTAACAAATCTCTTTTTACGCTTCAAAAATATATTTGTCTAAAAAGAACCAATGTGGCCTTTTTATGGAACATATTTTTTAGAAATAAAATTTTACCCTATTATAAAATTAATTTCATAAAATAAAAATTAAATTTTAGGTTAAAAAGTAAAAATTTTCTTAGGTTGTATTTTTTGGGATTGTTTCGAATGTTTCATTTTATGATGAATAGTTAAAAATAATAAATTTGAATTGAAAATTAGCTTTTATCCTAAATTTTTTAAATAGTTAAATTATATATCATTAATTTTTAAATGTTTAATTAAATTAATTATAAATTAATTAATCTATTTTAGGTCATTTTAGTTAATTTCACATTGATATTTGATATAAAACCATTTTAAACTTTTGATAATTTTCACTTTTAAAACCCGCTTTCTCGTCACATGTAGAAGATTAATATTAAATTTTGGTTTTAAAAATCTATGAATAAAATTTTAGAGAATTTATTAAATATTTTGAATCAAATTAATTATTAAATTATAATAAGACAAAAATAATTTTACACTTAAATACATAGTGAATAAAATTAAGATTAATTACTATAGTTTAAGTAAAAATGGGTTTATATGGGGTTGAGAAACAATGATAAGATTTAAAATGTCCAAAAATATGATATTAATTTTATTTTATGAGTTTATTTCTAAATTTTCGATAAAATTCCCTAAAATATTGAAATTTCCTTCCACTTTTCTTTGAATATGTCCCAAAAAATAAGTTATGTAAAAAAGACCAAAAATATACTTTCTTACATTCTATATCTATAATGATTTGTGTTGGGAAAAAATATTGGTTTAGATATACATATTATTTTGAATTATAAATGATTTATTTTTATCATAATAATTTTATTTTAATTTTTTTAGGTTAATTAGTTACATAAAACGATTAAGAAATCCCCAGAGAGTAATTAATTAGTTAATATAAAATAATGTAACTGATTCTAAAAATTTATAATGTAATGAAATATTTTTTAATTATTATGTTCCATTATTTCTTATATTAATATATCATGGTTAAATGTTTTAACATAATAAATTATAATTCAATTTTGGTATTGATAGTTTTAAATTTTAAATTAGATAAATAATTTCAAAATTAATATTAAAGTCATTTGATAATAAATGCTATTTTATTAATTTATTTAAAATTAATAAAACCCCATATTCTATAAATTAATTTAAAAATTGTAATAAATTTAATATAAGGAAAAATTATTGAAACATTTTTCTATCATAATTAATTTATTAATAGTTAAATAGTAAAAACTCCGTTAGCATGGTTAAGGTTTAAGTAGTGTTTTTGCACGTTACTTGTACTGGTGATAATACTAATTTCTATCACACATACTATTTAAATTTTATAAATTAAAGTATATATTTATATATATTTGGTTATTTATTTTATTATAATTAAAACTCTAATTTATTCTTTAATTATAAATTACCATGGTTAAAAAAAATTGTTACCTTAGAGAAAAACCAAAATATAAAAGAAAGGAAACATAGAAATTAAGGAAAAAATTATCAAATCTGGTTTTCCATTTAATGGTGGAGGTTGTTTGACTATATATTCACTCAAAACAATTAATTATCTATATTGGTTCCACATTAGGTAAAATTTATGTCCAAATAGTGAATTATTTTGAGTATTTACAGGAATATCAATCTACGTCAACTATAAAAGGGAACTCACTCTCTTCTCTTATTCACACCTCTCAAGCCATTTTGATTGAAAAATATCATCCCAAATAAATTCAAAAATTTTCTCCCTTCACCCTATTATCCTTATTTTGAGTATAAATCCCACAAAACAAGGATTTACAGAAAACCATAGGTGGATACTCTAAGAAGAGATAACGTTAATAAATAGATATATTTGGTTTAATTTTTTATCAAACAAAATAAATAGTTTCTAAATAATTTTATATAATAAAATTAATATATTCTATATAATGGGATATTTTTAGGTTCAGTTTATATCCAAAAACCATACACACTTGCATCAAATGGGTAATGAAATAATTTTTCTTCTTTATGGAAAACTACCATCTCGCAAACCGATGTCGTTAATTTTTACATTACCACCTTTCATGGTTGGGAATAATGATTGAAATAATATTTATATATGATATCTATGGTATTTAAGATATTATTAATAATTTGTAACTATTATATCACACATACATTTTCGATTTCCAATGTATTGTAATACAATAACGTTACTCGTGTGCATGGCGAATTGCAACCTCTCGAAATGATGTGATTCTTTCACAATTTTCATGGAATGTATTGAGGATGAGTTTAATAAGAATATCATATATATATGAAGTAATAAATATAATGGAATTATAATATATATATATATCATTTACATTTCTTTCTTTTAATACAGTATGAAAATAGTAACAACGTTCATGAGTACGTCCGACCCACCATCTTCATGAAAGGTGTATTTTATTTCCTATCATAAAATAATATGGATTTCTATAAATAATTATATAATTAGTTTATATAATATTTATATCATTTTTATAACTCTAGATATTATAAATTCATGATCAATGTACGATTACCAAAAATTACAAATAAAAAATTTTACGAAAAATGTTGTTATTACAGGAAACACAACTTTAAAAAGAAATTCATAAAATGTTGATAATGAAATGTATAAGAAAATTGTATATGGAATGAAATATCTGAATATATTAATATAATATATTTATAATAAACTTATATTTATTATATCGTAGGGTTTTATACGTATGTTGGAAGTCACCACATAAGGGTAGAGATTTCCATCTCAATTTTAACTTCTGGGTGACACATGTCATATCCATCCAATATTTTATTTAAATGTTGTATACAAATACCATAAATATATATTATTATGATTCTACTAATAACTACTGTGGTTCTAATATACATTTGATAATCTCAATTTTTTGGGGGTTTACTATTCATGGTTATCAAATTGATAAGGGAGTTTTCTGCCAATTTGCCTTCTTTGAGATGGACATTTTAATACACCTATATTATTTCATGAGGTGAATATAAATACCATTTTACATTAAATATCATTATTTTATTCATCCCTATGATTTTTTATTTTTTATTTTATGTTTTTCCTTCACAGGGTTTATGATTAAATGTTACGGAAGGGGTTATAACATAATATTAAAATCTCACTATTTTCAAGTTTGTTTATGATAAAGTATTTAATGTCAAAATATCATGATCTACCTCTCATTAATTATCATTAATTTTCATATACTATGTTTATTCCTAATATCGTCAAGTAGTTATTCAATTTTACCACTCATTGGTACTTAAAAGAAATAAGATTTTTTTTGTAATAAAATACAACATTATTTCTATTTTAGGCAAGAAATATGTTTTCTTCCAAAACGATAATTTCAAAAAATATTTTTAATTAGGTTTTTTAAATAATATTTTATTTATATTATTAATTTTATTTAATTTTTTAGTGTTAATAATTTTGTTTGATTATTTTAAAATATTCATTTATATGTATTAAATCTTAATTTAAAAGGAATTTTAAAAAAATATATTTTATGATCTAAATTAATAATTTTAAATGTGAAAATCATATTTTTATCGAATAATATTTTCAATTATCCTTCAACATTATTTCCAATTATTATTAAATCCATTAAAGATACATATTAATTAATAGGTATATGATCCATGGATACTGGTCAAATTATTTCTATGAATGGTTTATGTTTGGATGATAGGTTGTTTATGAAACTTGTTTCGGTTATATGGGTTATAGCATGATAAAATACATATGGAAGCAACAACTTTTAAGGGGTTATTTTGTGATTAAATGATTATGGAAATCTTTCTATTTTTCATAGGTTAAGAAATGATGAAACTATTATTTTACCCATTTCATATCATGGGTTAGGCTATGATGAAAGTATTTTTTTTATTGATAAAATAAATTTGGGTTTCATTATGTGATAGGTGAGACCCAGATCTCCCTCCAATGAATTGTATAAATATTTAAATATCATGAGATAACCAGGGCTAGAATGAGTAATGAAATCTGTTCAGTAATAAAATACTACAAAGAAGAGTTAACTCATTATTATAATATTGGATTGGAAGGAGGAGTGAAATTAGGTAATTAATATAGAGATGGACTAGGAGCATGTATGGTTTAGTAATACAGGATTGGAACAAGGAGTAACCACAATTTAGTAAGTTCCTTTTTCTGCTACAATACCCTTGAATGTATTTCATGACTAATATGAAAATTATTTTATATGCTTATAATTATTACAAATATCCTTGTCTTATTCCATTATTATGCTATAATAGATCATGTTCTAATAATCTCTTATGATTTATATATTATGAACTAAAAATCATTAGGAAATGAGTAATTTTAATGACTTATTGTAGGTTGGGTATGAAATTCTTGTGTTTTATAATTTCCATATATTCTTATTCTTATTATATTATCTCATACGATCTTTTATTTATATCTCTTATGGTTACCCTTATTAAGAATATGGGGTTACCATTTATTATGTTTATTTTCCCATGTTATAAATAATGGTTTTAAATAGGGTATGTATATAAGGAGTACTAAATAAAAACATATTTATGGGAAATAATTAACATCTTTCACCAAATTACAATATTTTTTTTCAATTATTCCATTGAAACTACACCATTACACTCCTCATTCGTGTGTTTGTGAAATTTTATGAATATTCATAAAAAATAGTGTAGTATCCATTTATGGTAAGACTGGGTCTATATAGATGTTAACAAAGAAATAGGTTTTTTAAATTTATAAAATAGGATGAGAAAACATTTTTAAGATAAATAGGGAAGTTTAAAATTATATTTATAGGGAAGCCTCTACAGAAATGTTTAATGATTAGTTAATGCATTGTAAGATGTCATGGAATTTTGGAAAAGGATAGATCAAGTGTGTTCCAAGAAATTATATCACTCTCTGCATAGGAAAAGTGTATATGGGTGAAGAATAGATATACCTAGGGGTATATAACCGCAAAAACCATATTGATCTTGACTTTATCAATATTGGTGTAAAACAATAGGCCTTGTGTCACCCATAGCTTGACACTCTTAGGGGATATGCTTTGGAAATTTAATATATCATTATTTACAATAAAGAAGTTTTTAAATAAATGATGTCTATAAATGACCTATTATGTCATCTATTAAATAAGGTTTCATGAATTATAATTTCTATAGGATATTTTTAGGTCTCTTTGGTCCCCTATTATGTTTAGTGCTACTCTAACAATGCTTTTGGTTTTTGTCAATGGATGGAACCCAAAAGTATCATGTTAATGTTGGATGTGATGGAAATTTTTTAAGAAAGGTCAAATGATATGAAAACTAGTTTCTTGTGCATTGGGATTATGCCTAATTATTTTTCAAATATCAAGATTGATAGAGTATATCTTAACTGACTTTTAAAGGAAGTAAAACAGTGATGGTATGAGTTTTTTGTGTGTTTGGGTTGTCGAGACTGTGGAGGAAAGAATATTTAGTTTATTATGTTTCAATAATTTAGGAAGAAAAACCCACGTGAATGTATTATATGTACATAGATATTTTCATATTGTAGAAAATTAAAACACAATGATAGTAATTTCAATTGGAAAATGAAAAGTTCTATAAATGAAATTTATAGGAATTTTGGCCTCCCATAGATATCATTGACTATTCTACTCTTTAAATGTGGAATTTAAGGGAATAATGAAAATTTATTTCATAAGTGGAACTCTTGTGAAGATAATCATAAAGGAGGTATGAGTAATTGTTATATTTTTAATGATGAAGAGACTACATATGAAATGTAAAAGTAATGATGTTTTAAATAATAAGATGATAATGTTATGATGATTTTTTGAGAATTAAGAAGGATGAATAAAGTATTTATATATTAGAATTCAATGATTGTATTATCTATATTATGAAATATATATGTATTTTTTCAATATATGTTTTTCATATGGATTTGAGTTAATATTTTTAATGGTATTGATGAGCTAGAAAATTGATTTAATGAAAAGGTTATATTTTATGAAAAAAACATGATTAAGGGAAGGTACCACTCAATTTTTTATTATTGATGAGAAAATAATGTTTAGTTGGGAAAAAGATATATTGAATAATAATATTGTATGTTAGATAGTATTTATTACCTTGGAATAGATAAATGATTTTTCAAAAATGTGGTTTAAGATATCATGGATAATGTTTACATTATTTTCGGATTTATGGATTTGATGAGAAAATATTAGTTTTATTTATAGAATAAGTAAGAATTCATGTTTCCAATAATGTTTTATGTTAATTCATGTTATTACCTTGTTTTAAGAGGAAGCATTATGAAGTTGTTCACATGTTTGATATGTGATAATAAAGAGACACATTATTGTATATAGGGATTAATGATAAGTTTATTTTAAAAAAATTCGAGACCGTCATTATAACGTTTGAATTTATTAAAGGTTATGTGGTAAAACATTTATGGAAATGTTCATTTTGACCATGTAATTAGGTTTTTGATATTACTTCTTCAAATGATGATTTATGCAAATTGGATAATCTATGATAATGATCATGATAAATGGAAATCAATTATCATTATATTAATGGTTATTTTGGTAAGATTAGTGTCATGAATATAAAATTAAACTTCATTCCCCTAAGTAAGTGACGATGATGAAATTTATCAAGGAACAACCAATTATTGAGATTATTCTATTGAAAGGGAACAAGTATACATAAATTCTTCAACATTAGAAAAATTATCATGAAACAAAAATGTTATCCTAGAATCCTTATTTATGATTAATCTAACCTTCCATTAAATCATAACAATGATATGGTTTTTTGTTGTTAAATGTTTTAATATCTACCAATTTAATGTGATAAGTTATATTTATCAATATATAATTAATTATGTTTTTGTTATCGATCAAAATTTTCACATCCCACATATGTTTTCATATGTTGAAATCTAATATTGAATTAATTTTGGAAATTGTTATATTTCCAACTTTACATTTTTAAGGGTTGTTTAAATATTTTTTTAAACGATGTCAATTTATATGATATAATTTTTAGGTGTTAATCCAATAATGGCTGAGATGATTTTTTAGTGTGATATTCATTTTAAGTGGGTATAATATAACAACCCGAGATTTTGTAAAATATATTTTTTTCAAATATATCAAATAATTATGATATTTTATATTACATGATGAATTTGGATTATCATATGTTACAGACAATTTTTTTTTTCTTATGTTAGAAATGATTTCGAGTTTATCTTTATTTACATGTAACATCGAGTTTAAACGAAACATGACATGATATATAAATATTATTATTTAATATTATAGTTATCAACTAGTCATTATAATGAAAAGTATAAATAGGATAACCTAATTTATTAAAATATGGATCACACTTGTTTTTATAATTATTTAGTAAAAAATAATTATAAATATAAATGAAACCCATATAAATTATAATAAAATCTTTTTCACAAATACTATTTTTATGCAAAAAAGATTATTTATATTAATAAATTAACAAAATAAATTTTTGTTAATTATTTTATTTAATTGTATAAATTATATATTCAATATAAATTTTATCATTCATATTATATGTTTTCTATACAAGATATAAGAATAAATCCAATTTTACATTTAAAAACAATAATTTTTAGAAAAATAATTTCGTCATCATTTTATTGAACACTTAACATAAAAATAATTTTTCCACATTTAAAAAAAATTAAAAAATGAAAACCATTTTTTAATTCATAAATTTAAAATTATATTTTGGTAATTTATTGGGATTTTTCTGAAGAGTTTCATTTTTTGGTGAATGGTGAAAAATACAAAATATTAATTGAAATGTGTTTTTAACACAAAATTTTTCAAATTATAAATTATATTTTAAATTAGTTTTGATGTTAATTTAGTTCAATTATACAATAATTTATATAATTTGGGAGTTTTTAATTAATATCACATTGAAATTTGATATAAAAGATGAAAACGTTTGATCAATTACTCATTTTGAAAACATTTTCTTATCCTGTCAGTATGATTAATATTAAATTACGTTTTTCAACTTATGGGAATTTAATTTGGGAAAATATATTACAATACTGGGATAATAATAATTTATAATTTATTATAAGGCCTAATAGATTCTTTACCAAAAGGAATATTCAATGTAGTCAATTTTGTTTACCACTACTAAGGTAGAAATAGGTTTACCTGGTGGTTAATAAAAGAGACTAGCCTGAAAAAATTAAAAAATCATTTTTTATGTCTTGAATATAACTATATCTAACAATGGGTATCTTTTTAGGCTTATAGTTTTAGGTAAATAGGCCAAATCGTATACATAAAAACCCATAGAAAAACATCATGGACATATTTGACCAACAACCATTACATCACCATACAAAACATTAAAAAATAAAACATGATATCTTTTATGAAATCTTTTTTGATAATAAACAATAATTATTCCAATACCTTACTCAACCTAATTCCTATTAAATAAATATAAAATGTACGGTGATCATAAAAATCTCAATATGGGATATAGAATGAAGGAACCCATTATTCCATTTATAAACATTAAAAACTAATGAATACTTTTACATAAAGAAATAATTTTCACCTTAATAAGTAGTAAATAATTTCCATTTATAATATTCTCATATAATACAACTTTCATTATCAAAATGTTACCATAAAACCTATAAAAATCATATATAATACATAAATATCATGTGGACATCGTTATAGTAGTCAATTTTATAAATGTAATAACAATACAGCCGACATCCATACATGTCACTCTTACCAAATTTAATATATATATGATTGAATTCAATTAAAAATGTAATATATGGCTATCACAGACACACATTATTGGTTGGATCCACCATACATGGGTTTATTAAAAAACCACCCATCAAATGATTGAGTAATATTTTAATATTTATAACACATAAAATATTCAAATGTTCAACATTTCACTCTTAAAATTTCATTTTAAATCATAAGAACAAATTTCACGATATCGGAACAATTAATCCATTTTTTTAAAAAAAATACATAAAAAATAGAAATATTGTTTTTCATTTAATAAAACGTTATATCTTATCATGGAATATAAAAATTAAATAATTCCATCTATATAGGAAAAACTTATTATCATTATTTACGTTAATAATAGAACATTTCTTTTTTCGTTAGTCATAACATTCCATATAAAGAATAGAAAAATATTACGTTTCAAGAGTATTTGAATTAAATTTATAATAGATATAAATTACCTTTATAAACATTTTATATATATATAAATAAATATGTAATATAATATCAATAAATTTTACATAGTGAAAGGATTATGAAATTTATGTCTTTAAACAATGAAAAGGATCCATACCACATTAAACATTTAAATCGTAAGCCCCATGCATGAATAAGATTT
This sequence comes from Viscum album, assembly GCA_963277665.1. Classification (NCBI taxonomy): domain Eukaryota; kingdom Viridiplantae; phylum Streptophyta; class Magnoliopsida; order Santalales; family Viscaceae; genus Viscum; species Viscum album. The sequence goes on along the minus strand of OY728142.1, from coordinate 506,243,707 downwards.
AATAAAAATATTAAATAATATGAGATAATATAAATTTTGGATATATAATGTCTATGTGGCTGTATATTAACATTATAAAAGAATAATGGTGTATATAATCATGAAATTCCCCAATGAAAGGATATTGAAAAAATACATTTCATTGAGTCTGATGTGTGTTTTGTGTATTTAACATCCTTACTAAAAAATATATATTAATTATAAAGTTGTTTGAAAACCATTTTCATGTTTATTTTTACTTTTATTTCACTTATTAAAATGTTGTATACAAATATATAAACAATTAAGTTCATGTTGATTGTTTTGACTATATTTGGATTGTGTGTAAAAATGAATTTGGAATGTAAAATATGGTCAAAGGGGTTTTTATATAAAAATATAAATAATAATAATATTGAAATAATTACTATATCTATAGATCAACAACTAATTTAAAATAAATCATGAAATATAGTTATGATAAATAAATAACATTACAATTAATGAGACTATAGGTCATACATACGCATTAATAACATTCACATTTTTTTAATGATCATTATGGAAAGAGGTTAAGTAACAATTTATATTTTCATAAAGATAAATATATAATATATAACATATTATTTAATCATATATAATTATATATATTATAATTTTGGCATAAATGGAATCATATCTCTCTGAGGAGGAAATAGTCAATAAATCCAAGAACAACGTTATCACATTTTCAGTGTATAGAAAGTTGTTCAAGAAAATAATGTCTTATATTCACATAAAGGTAATAAATTCATGAATATTATATATAAGTTATTTATGTAAAAAATATTTAATTAATCCCATAATAATATGATCCATGAATTTAATGAATGTATCCCATTACATTGAGGAAGTAGTAGTCTATACTTCCACAAATGATGTTATCATATTTACAAAAAATGAAATATATAATGGTATTATAAAGAACCGGACATAAAACCCTAACATAATCTTGAATTAAATGAATAATTCACATTGAGTATCTTTTCAGGTTTTGAGTTTTAGAGAATTAGGACATAACTATTACATCTAAAAAAATTACAAAGTAGACACTTCTACCCAGTATCCACTTTTTTTACAAAACATGAACTCTTGAAAAAAAAAGTCATGTCTACATCCATGTTTAAGACAGCATGAATTTTTGTTGAGCCCATCCTTGACCATATTCCACATTATGTCCAATCAAATACATTTCGAAAACTTGGGATGAGCATAAAAATCTCGGTAAGGGATACAAAAAGAAGTAAACTTGTTAGTTTTTTAAAATAACAAGTAAACCAAGAATACTTTAACATAAGTAATAATTTTTACCTTTATGAAGTAGTAACTACTCTTCACTGAATAAAATATTATTACATACCCTTTTTTTTACCAAAATATTACCGTAAAACCCATATAAAGAACACATAACATATAAAGGTAACATGGGAAATAACCAAATGGTCGAATTCCACACATATCACTAAATGGAATAGCCATACGGCCGACTTCCATACCCTACACAATGGAGGTTATAATGTAACCACCCATCATGGTATTCACGGCACCACCCATCATTTTGTTTACCACCTAACCACCCATCAAATGTCCCAGTACAATTATAAAATCATAATATATGAAACAAATATAAAGGAAAGAGAACATTTCCACATTTAAATCACAATATATCACTTAAATATATTGAAAGAGCAAATCCATTTTCAAAACAATTTTCAATACCAAAAATATGTAAATCTTTATAAGGTGTTTATTTTCATTTAAAAATAGTATGACTTGTTGAGGAAGCCAATGATCAAATAATACTCGCTGCGGCAGAAAAGGTCATTGTCACCGGGTACGTTAAAAGGAAAATTCATTTTGTTTTTTATTAAAAAGCTTTTTATAAAAATATTCCTTTTGAATAAAATTAAATGTCAAATGGGTTTATACACCATATAAAAGAAATTCATGAATTAAAACCATACATTCCTCAATGAAAGTAGATTGAGACGAAGTCCCTTACCTCGCGTCCGACATGACTTGATCGTTCATTAATCACCTGAATAATAAACTAAAGATAATTTCTAATTTCTTAAAAACATTTTCCAAGTTAATTATTCCTTTTATATCACTTATTACCATGTTATAAACATTATTTAATCATTTAAGTTAATAACGTTGATTTTGTCGATATTAGGTACTTGAGTCAAAAATGAACATCTTATATTTACTTGTTTTCCATGTGGTCAATAGTCCATTATATCCAGAATGATATTAATTTTTTAGATATCATATATATTATATATATCCAGTATATACATTTATTTATAATAGTACGTAACATTTAGACGTAAGAAATGAAATGCACTGTTCATGAAGATGGTAAGTCGTACGTACGCATGAACACTACTTTCATTTCTATTTATTATTTTAATGGAAATAAAACATAATTATACATAGTTATATTATGATTCCAATATAATATCATATATAATATCATTAACCCTATCCTTTATACATCCCACATATGGAATTAAGGAGTCACATCACTTTAAGGGGGCGGTAGTCCACACTTCCCCAAATGAGATTATCGTCTTTACCAACTATGGAAACCATAATGGATTGATATAATTGGGAAGTAAAGAAGCATAATGAAATCATAAACATAATATATATCAAATATAAATATAGTTCTGTAATGATAGCCACCATGAGAGGTGGTAAGATGTAATTGAACAATCATCGTTTCATGAGGAGTTAGTATTCCATCCACAAAAACATTTTGTTCTTCATCCCTTAGATGGAGGTTTGTGTAAGTTCAGTTCGAATCCTTCTCATAAAAAAATCTGAGTATATTGAGGATATTGGTGTTGATAGAAAAGAAAAAAATTAAAAAGTTTAGGGGTTGATGAAGTAAAATAAAAGAAAACAATTTTAGAGGAAATATTACCTTTAATTTGGGTAACTTCCTTTGGTTTGAACGAAAAGTACTTCTTGAAGGGCCTTCTTCCTAAGGTAAAACTTCTAGGAGGAGGAGAGGGATGTATGGAGTTTAATTGGTAATATTTTGGTTGAGAAAAATGTCTTGATAGGTGTGAGGAATTGTTTAGAAGTGTTCTCATTTTATAAGGGAGAGGATGGGCTCTTTATGAAAGTGTAAAAACATTATTTTATTATATAATGATATTCGGTTAATAATAGTCCAAAAACCATTAAGGTCAAAGATAAGATTACTAATATTCGAAATAAAATCATCCAATCAGAATAGGACTTGTTTTGGATAATAAATTAATCATTATAAATCATTTATTAATGAGGTAAATACTGCATCATTATTGTGTCATTTATAATTTAATTTATTTGATGTCTAAAAATTATAAAAAAATACAATTATTTAGGAAATATTTTTATCGTTTCAAAAAATAATTATAGTCAAAAATAAGACTTATAAAACACCATATAAAAATTAATTACTAAAAGATTTTTGTTAATGTCAATTTTGTCTCCACATTATATTAATTAATCTAAATTGTCATTTTCTCTCTCAAGAGGCTCAATGGGGTCCCAAAATAGACCCAAAGATGGCCATGGTCGTAATTGACTAAACCAATAAGGTTTGAACAAGTTTTAAGAAAATTTTGAATTATTATAATATTCTTCTAACCTTGAATTACCCTATTTACCTTTAACCGCAGTAAATAAAAGACAAAAGTTACTATTCACCAAAAATTATTTTCATCTTATTGAACCAAATTTAACTTCTTGATAACAACCATGTTTGCCATATTTTCAAAATTCAATTCAATGAAGAGGTAAAATTTGTATTTAAATGAAAAAGTAGGGTTTTTAGCTACCCCTAAGTGGTTTCACTATTCATCAAAAATTGATGTTTTTCTGAAAAATACCAAAAATTCAGCCTATGATATATTTGATATTCCCATTTCAAAAATGATGTCTATTTTTTCAAATTCAAAACATAGAAGTGGTATTAATTAATTTTAAAACTATTTCCCGTTGTTAAAACAAATAGCATGTTTTTAAGAAACAATAACTATCAAAAGATTGATACATGTTTATGTTCAAATTCAAAATGAAATTAATTCCATGGACCAAAATTGGAATAAATGGTAAAAATTTATTCTAAATAAACTTTAAAACTAAAAAAATGATAATCTAACCATATAAATATATTATATTAAAAGGCACTTTTGAACTAAAATACAATATTCTTCACAATTCATTAAAAAATGAACTTTATCAGAAAAGTTAAAAAAAATTGCACAAAGTAAATTTTGATGTCTTTATTAAAAAGAACGATTTTATTTGTCCATATAGAATATATTTAATTGACCAAAACTAGACTTAAAAAGGGTTCTCCATTAAAAGGAGATAAATCAGCCTTTTAATGTAAATTATTCTTAAATTTAGATTCATTCACATTTTAAGCCTCAAACATTTATTTGATAAATGTAAATACATTAAACAAACATGTATAATCATATTGTAGTTAGTTTTTCTCATTCCCGCCAATACAACATCTAGGAGATAACTACTGTTTAAAATAATAATATTATATTATTAGTGTGCAACGTAAGATTCCAAAGAAACTTGTTGTTGCGTATCGGGTACGCTATCGAACATAGAAACCCCTATAAATTAAAATTAATATTTAATTCACAAATATTAATAAATATGAAAATCTCTTATTCTTCATTTACTTGGGATGTTACATCCTTCCCCCCTTTTGGAAATTGCGTCCTCACAATTTTTATTCATTTATCAAAATAAGTGGTGGTATTTATCCCTCATAGCATTTTCAGATTCCAACGTTGCCTCATCAATCATATGGTTTTTCCAAAAAACTATTACCTAGTGAATTACCTTATTCCGCAACACTTTCTCCCTATGGTCAAGAATTTGTACTGGTTGTTCTTCATAAGAGAGGTTCTATTCCAACTGAACTACCTCTATGCTCAAAACATGAGATTGATCTGGCATATACTTTCTCAACATCAAATCATGAAAAACATTGTGTAATTGAGATAAACATGGAGGTAAATCCAATCTATATGAAACTGATCCAACATTCACCAGAATTTCATAAGGTCCAATGAACCTCAGACTCAACTTTCCCTTCTTACCAAAACGCATCACACCATTCCATAGAGAAACATTGAGGAAGACACGATCACCTACCTCAATGGAAAGATCCTTCCTCCGGTTATCTGCATAACTTTTCTGTCTGCTCTGAGTGGTTCTCATGTGCTTCTAAATCAAATGAACCTTCTCTGTCATCTCTTCTACCAATTCTTGTCCCATAAGCTTCCTTTCACCTATTTAATCCCAAAAAGTTTGAGTTCGACAACGCTTTCCATATAATGCCTCAAATGGAGCCATCTGTATACTAGAATGATAGCTGTTATTATTAGAAAATTCACCCAAGGAAATATGTCGGTCCCAACTTCCATTATAATCCATCGAACAAGCACATAACATATCTTCCAACGTGTGAATTGTTCATTCTGACTGCCCGACTGATTGAGGATGAAAAGTTGTACTAAAATTTAATTCAGTACCCAATGACTTCTGAAGGCCTTTCCAAATGTTAGAAGTGAACCTGGGATCATGATCAGATACAATGGAGAGGGGAACGCCATGAAACCTGACAATCACTTTAACATACAACTGAGCAAGTTGATCTTGAGACAATATATCTCGAATAGGAAGTAAATGAGCTGATTTAGTCAATCAATCAACTATAACCCAGATTGCATTATTACCTCAAGTTTTCTTTTGTAATCCCACAAGGAACAACATCGATATATTTTCCAATATCCATTCTGGCACTAGTAAAGGCAAATGCATTCCTTTTGGTAAATGTCGCTCTGCTTTAACCTGCTGACAAGTCAAACACTTCACAGTACAATCAACAATATCTCTTTTCACTCCATCCCACCAGTAATACTCCTTATGATCTTTGTACATCTTAGTACTGCTAGGATGAACTGAAAATGGAGATCTATGAGTTTCATATAACAACTCATTCTTCAACTGTGAATCACAAGGCACATATAATCCCTTTCCAAACCTCAATACACAATCATTATCAATGTTAAATTCAGGCAACATACCCTCCTGAACCAATTCTACCTTTTTCTAAAACTCACTATCTTCCGTCTTCGCTTTCTTTATTATGTCTGATATAGATGATCTCACTAACACCAGAAACAAAACCGAATAATTTCGTGCACCAACATCTTCTATTATAGAGTTCATCAATTCAAAAACCAATGGATCTCTGTCTAAACATAGCATGGCTAATGAGACATTATTTTTTCGGCTCAAAGAAATGACCACTTTATTTACTTTTCTCGTATGGTAATAGATCGTGGTGTCATAATCATTGATTAATTTCAACCATCTCCTCTGTCTCATTTTCAATTATTTTTGAGTGAATATGTACTTTAAACTTTTGTGATTAGTAAATATTTCACACTTCCCTCCATACAAATGATGCCTCCAAATTTTTAATGCAACAAAACTGGAGCTAATTCCAAATCATGTGTAGGGTAATTTAACTCAGGAGGTTTCAACTAATGTGAAGCATAAGCAATTACCTGATCATTCTTCATTAGGACACAACCCAATCCTTTCAACGAAGCATCACTGTAGATAACAAACTCACAATTCCTGGAAGGCAGTGCCAAAATTGTAGCGTTCACTAATCTTGTTGTCAATTCCTGAAAACAATCATCACATTCTTTTGTCTAGATGAACTTAACACCTTTTCGATTTTACATACTCATTGGACAAGATAACTGTGAAAAAGATTCAACAAAGCTTCGGTAAAAACCTAACAAACCAAGAAAACTATGGATATCAGTTATATTATTGGGTCTTGGCCATTCTTCAACAACCTTTGTTTTAGCAGGACCAACAGTTATGCCATTTTTTGAAACAATGTGACCAATGAAAGAAATTTTTTGTAACCAAAACTCACACTTACTTAATTTCACAAATAATTTCATTTCTTTTAAGGTTTGAAAGAAAACCCTTAAATGAATTTCATGCTCCAATTTACTTTTAGAATAAACCAAAATATCATCAATGAATACCACCACAAACTTATCCATGAACTCAGAGAAAATTATATTAATAAGATCCATGATTATAGTAGGTGCATTAGTTAACCTACAAGGCTTAAATAAAAATTCATAATGGACATATCTAGTACGAAACTTGGTCTTTGGAACATCTTCTTCCTTTACTTTCAACTGATGGTACCCCATCCTCAAGTCAATCTTTGAAAAATAATGAGCTCCCTGGAGCTGGTCAGACAAATCATCAATATGAGGAAAAGGATACTTGTTCTAAACAGTGATGTTATTCAATGCTCTATAATCAATGAAAAGTCTCATTGAAACATCGTTATTTATTTAAAACAAGACAGGAGCACCCCATGGTGATGTGATTGGATGAATGAAACCATAATCTAATAACTCTTGAAATTGCTTCTTTAACTCTAAAATTTCAATTTGAGCTATTCAATAAGGGGGTTTTGAAATTGGCTTAGAATCAGGAACTAAGTCAAAAGTAAATTCAACTTCCCAATCAGGTATAATACCAGGAAACTCTTCTGGAAAACATCAATATACTCATTTACCACTGGCACATCATTAATCTGAATCGTTCCATTATTTTCAACAATGTGTGCAAGGTAACATTAATTTCTATCTTTTACTAGTTTCTCAGCTTCCTGATATGTTATCAACAGCAAGGGTTCATTCTTCTACAGAAACAGAAAATCTTTCTGAAAAGAAACCTTTTCATATGTGCAGTCAATCTTAGCATGATAAACAAAAATCCAATCCATTCCCAAAATAGCATCAAACTATACTAAAGGAATAATAATAAGATTTGCAGGTAGATTCCTTCCGCACACAAGGACATGAATGTTCTTATGTTTTCTTTTTGTCTCTATGTTTCCTCCAAGTGTTTTTACCATAAGTTCAGTATTCATATCATGAGATGGAATTCCAAATTTAACTAAAAATTTCTCAGAAATGAAAAAATGTGTAGACCATGAATCAAACAACACATTGGCATATTCTGAACAAACAAACAGTGTACCTGAAACTACTTCATTTGACGGCCCAACATCTGTTATAGTAGTTGCAAAGGATTTCACCACCCCTTTCATCATGTAGTCCGACTACATTCCCTCAGTTGAGTTCTCCACTGGACACTCATTTGAATAATGATCCATTTTATTACACTTAAAACATCTTACCGATGTCTTTTCATTACCTGCTTCTTCATCCTCTTTACAGTAATGAGCAATATGACCAGACTTACCACACAAGAGGCACTTTCCAGTATTTGATAAACATTCTCCCGGAAGCTTTTTACCACACTACTCAGAATATGGATATTATGTTTTCTTACGTCCAGGCTTCTTTGATGAATTCTTCCCCTTTGCCTGCCAACTGGACCTCTTATTTTATTGTTTGTCAAAGAACAATTGATCATCTGCAAACTCCATTTCCACATTCTCCGCACATAGAAAAAGGTCATCATAACTTTTGAACTCATGAGAGGCTAACGCTCTTCGATATCATGGATTCAGTCCAGAGTAAAATCGATTTATCTAACTATCAAGATCTCATATGAAATTTGGTTCAAACCTTGCAAGTCGAGTGAACATTTCTTCATAAGCAGCGATTGAGTCATCTTACTTCTTTAATATGAGGATTGGTTTTTCCATCTTATGACGAACGACCATAGGAAAATAGTTTTCAAGAAACATACCTTTTAATTCATCCCAAAAAAGAGAATAAATATCCTCACTATCCCTGATATTTTTCACCATCGACCACCACTAATCATTTTCTCCATCAAAACGGTAAATATCAAGAATAACCTTTTGATGTTCTAAACAACCCATGACATCAAAAATCTTCTCCTGTTCTTTAATCCACCCATTAGGTAGCATAGGGTCAGATGATCCTATGAATGATGGGGGATGTTACCTCATGAAATGCTACACTACTGACATGTTCCTCTTGGGTAGATCTGGCTGATCTCGTACATGGATACCACCACCATTTATAGCCCGAGTCAAATGTGCCATCACTGTAACAAACTGTTCTGTTCTGATTCTGACCATCCCAGGTTGTTGATTTGGAAGGTTTTCTTCCTCCTGATGTCTTCCCAACATAGCTTCCATGATTCCTCTTCAGAAAAACATTCTGAACATAGAAATATCTTAGGCGAAGCAACATGGTAATATGTAAATGCTACATGATATAGATATTAACATAAATTACTATATGGATATCAATTTAACAATACCCTAACTCCTAATGTTATCTAAATAGACCTCTGATACCAACTATAAGGACCCGACCTTAAAACCCTAACATAATCTTGAATTAAATGAATAATTCACATTGAGGATCTTTTCAGGTTTAGAGTTTTAGAGAATTAAGACATTACTATTACATCTCACAAAAAATTAAAAAGTAGACACTTCTACACAGTATCCAATTTTTTAACAAAACATGAACTCTTGAAAAAAAGATTTATGTATACTTCCATGTTTAAGATTGCATGAATTTTCCTTGATCCAATCCTTGACCCTATTCCACATTATGTCCTGTGAAAACCATTTCAAAAACATGGGATGAGCATAAAAAGCTCAGTAAGGGATACACAAAGAAGTAAAACTGTTAATTTTTCAAAACAACAAGTAATCCATGAATACTTTAACATAAGTAATAATTTTCAGATTTATGAAGTACTAAATACTCTTAAATGAATAAAAGATCACTACATACACTTTTGTAACCAAAAGATTACCATAAAACCCATATAAATAACACATAACATATAATGGATTCTTGGGACATAAACATACATAAATGGAATAACCATATGGTCAACTTTCACACATATTACTAAATGGAAAATCCATACGTCTGAATTTCATACCCAATGCATTAGAGGTTATAACGTAACCACCCATCCTGGTATTTACAGCACCACTCGTCATTTGGTTTATCACATAACCACCCGTCAAATGTCTTAGTACCATTATAAAATCATAATACAAGAAACAAATATAAAGGAAAGAAAAAGTTTCCACATTTCAATCACAATATATCACTTAAATATATTTACATAGAAAATCCATTTTCAGAACCATTTTCAATACCAAAAATATGTAAAACGGTATAAGCTATTTATTTTCTTTTAAAAATAGTACGACCTGATGAGGAATCCAATGATCAAATAATACTCGTGGTGGCGGAAAAGGTCATTGTGACCGCGTACGTTAAAAGGAACAGTATTTTTGTCGTTTAGTAAAATGATTCGTAGAAAAAGATTACTTTTGAATTAAAGTAAAGGTCAAATGGGTTTATACACTGTATAAAAGAAATTTGTGTATTAAAACAAAACATGCCTCAATGAAAGGATATTGAGATGAAGTCCCTTACCTCACGTCCGACTTGACATGATCGTTATTTAATCCCCTGAATAATAAACTAAAGTTAATTTCTACATGATTAAAAACCTTATTCAAGTTTACTATTCCTTTTATATCACTTATTACCATGTTTTAAACATTATTTAATCATTTAAGTTAATAACATTGATTTTTTCGATATTTGGTACTTGAGTCGAAATTAAACACCTTATATTTACAAGTTATCCTTGTGGTAAATAGTCCATTATATCCAAAATGATATTGATTATTTAGATATCATATATATAATATATATCCAGTATATACATGTATTTATAATAGTACATAACATTTAGAGGTAATAAATGAAATGCACCGTTCATGGAGACGGTAAGCCCTACGTACGCATGAACGCTACTTTCATTTCTATCTCAAATTTTAATAGAAAAAAACATAATTATACATAGGTATATTATAATTCAAGTATACTATCATATATAATATCATTAAAACTATCCATTATACATCCCACATAAGTCATTAACAAGTCACATATCATTAAGGGGGAGGTAGACTGCACTTCCTCAAATGAGATTATCGTATCTACCCACTATGGAAACAATAAAGGATTGATATAATTGGGAATTAAAGAAGAATAATGAAATCATAAAAATAATATATATCATATATATATAGTGCCATCATAATGGCCACCATGAGAGGCGGTAAGATGTAATTTAACAGTCATCATTTCGTGATGCTTTAGTTTTCCATCCATAGAAACATTATATTTTTCATCCATTAGATGGAGGTGTGAGTAAGTATCATTCTAATCCTCCACATAAAACATCCTAGTATATTGAGGATACTGGTGTTGTTACAAAATAAAGTAATTAAATGGTTTTACGGTTTGGAGAAGTAAAATAAAAGAATACAATTTAAGAGAAACAGTTACCTTTAATTTGGGTTACTTCCTTGGGTTTGAACCAAAATGACTTCTTGAAGGGCCTTATGCCTAAGTTAAGGCTTCTAGGAGGAGGATAGGGATGTGTGGAGTGCAATTGGTCAGAGTTTGGTCGATCTAAATTGCTTGAGAGGTGTGAGGAATTGGTTAAAAGTGGTCTCCTTTTATAAAGGAGAGGAGGGGCTCTTTAGGAAAGTGTGAAAACATTATTTTATTATATAATGATATACTGTTTCTAATGGTCCAAATATCCTTAAGGTAAAAGATAAGATGACTCATATTTGAAATAAAATCATACAATCAGAATTGGACATGTTTTAGATAATAATTTAATCATTATAATCTTATTTATTTAAATCATTTATTAATGAGGGAAATACTGCATCATTATTGTATCATAAATAATTTAATTTTTTTGATGTCTAAAAATTATAAAAAAAACATGATGTAGGAAATATTTTTAGCTTTCATATAATATTTATAGACGAAAATAGGACTTATATGACACTGTATAAAAATTAATTACAAAAATATTTTTGTTAATGTCAATTTTGTCTCCACATTAAATTAATTAATCCAAATTTTCATTTTCACTCCCATGTGGCTCAATGGGGTCCCAAAATCGACCCAAAGATAAAATTGGTCGTAAATAACTTACCCAATAAGTTTTGGACAAGTGTTAAGATAATTTTGAATTATTATAATATTTTTTTATCCTTGACTTACCATATTTACCTTTAACCGCTGTAAATAAAAGTCAATAGTAACTATTCACCAAAAATTATTTTCATCTTATTGAACCACATTTTACTTCTTGAAAACAATTTTGTTTGTAGGATTTTCTAAATTCAACTCACATAAGTGGTAAAATTTTCATTTAAATGAAAAAGTAGGTATTTTTAACTACCACTATGTGGTTTCACTATTCATCAAAAATTGATGTTTTTCAGGAAAATACTAAAAATCCAGCCTAATATATATTTGATATTCCAAATTCCAAAATGATATCTATTTTGACAAAGTTAAAAATTTGAAGTGGCATTAATTAATTTTAATATTAATTCCTGTTGTAAAAACAAATAGCGTGATTTTACGAAACAATAACTATCAAAAGATTGATACCTGTTTATATCCAATTTCAAAGTGAAATTCATTCCAATGACCAACATTGGATTAAATGGTAAAAATATATTCTAATTAAAAATTAAAACTAATTAAAACAATAATCTAGTCTTATAAATAAATTATTTTAAAAGTAACTTTTGAATTAAAATACAATATTTTTCACTATTCATTAAAAAAATAACTTTATCGAAAAAATTTAATAAAATTTCAAAAGGTAAATTTTGATGTCCCCATTATAAAGAAGGATTTTATTTGGCCATGTAAATGTATTAAAGTGACCAAAACTATATTTTAAAAAGCCTCTGCATTAAAAAGCGATAAATCGGCTTTTTAATGTAAATTATGCTTAAAATTAGATTCATTCACACTTTAAGCCTCTAACTTATATTTTATAAATGTAAACACATTTAACAAACATGTATAATCATATTGTAGTTAGTGTTTCTCATTCCCTCCAATAAAATGACTAGAAGTTAACTACTTTTTTAAAATAATAATACTATATTATTAGTGTGCAACGTAAGATTCCAAAGAAACTCATTTTTGCGTATCGAGTACGCTATCAAACATAGAAACCCATATAAAGTAAAACTAATATTTAATTCACAAATAGTAATAAATATGAAAATATCTTATTCTTCATTTACCTGGGATGTTATAGGTATTTATTATAAAATAATTAAATAATAAAAAAATAATAAAAATAATAAATATCATATATAAATAGATCTTCTATTATAATGTTGAATGATGAAATGTGGTAAAGGAAAAATGAAAAACATCTTTGGTGAGGCTGTAATTTATCGTACACAAGAACGGTATTCTCAAAACCAATTAGATGGATGTGCATGTCAGTTTATGCTAAAATATTATAATAATAAAATTATAGTACATTTAGTATACTTATGTTTTTTTATTCAAGGAATAAAAATGTTTTATGAAGTAGATAATCACAAATAAAATAAAAGATCATGGGGAAAGGTGTTACCTCTAATTCAGGAAACTCTTATTGGATTGTACCAAAGGGATTATATGGATGGACATATGCCCTAATATATGATTCTAGGAAGTGGGGTGGGATATTGATGTCCGATTTCTGAAGATCATGGTCTACCAAAAGTTTCTTGAGATGTGTGAGGAAGTGAGAGGGGTGAGTGTCTTTTTATAGTGGAGGAGGAGTGACACTATTATAAAATTTTGAACCACCTTTCTTCCGTGTAATTTGAATAGACTAACGATAAAAAAATTATCCATGGAAGGATAGGGGATAAACATATTTATTCAACAGATTTTGGAGATTAATATAGGTCTTTTGGGATCTTATGTTTGATACTTAGACCCTTATTAAGCTAAAATTTCTCTTCATCATTGTAATTAATTTTAATCACATTCAATAATATTTTTGATAAAACAATATATTGAACAAATTATAAATTATAAATTATTTTGGTTATAAAAATTTAATACATTTTTAAAAATTAAAATCATGTAATTGAAATTTATTAAATTAAATTTAATCTCATAGGTGGGACAACAATGTCGGTTTTTAAATTAAAAACATTTAAATTTTTTATGTTTTCATATCCAAAATCAATGTAAAATTGATTCCAATGACCTAAATTCACTTAAATAATATAAAAATGATCTAATTATACATTAAATATTATTAAAACATTTTTATATATACAATTAAATTTTATGGGGAAGTTTTTGTTTGTTTAAAATTCAGTATTATTAAATATTTATCAAAAAATGAATGTTCTCAGAAAAATACCAAAAAAATTCCAAATTAAAATTTTATATATCTATTGAAAAAAAGAATTTTTATTTTTACATTATAAAAAATATAATGTCACAATTATATTTAAAATGGGTTTTCAATTAAACATTGGTAACACTACCTTTAAAAAATATTATGCTTTTTTATGATTAAAATTTTGATTGATTTTTATTTTAAGCCCATAAAATCTATCTATTGAATGGGAAAAAATTATAAACATGTGTAGTCATAAAATAGATACCCTTATTAATTCCCTCTAATAGAACAACTTGGTCATAACTATCACTTAAAATAATAATACTAATAATATATAATTTTTCTATATAACCAAATCATTCATGAAATGTATGATTTAAAAGAAACTCATTTTTTCTTATAATGTATGTTATTTGAGATAACATCGATTTTATGGTACAAATACTATCTAATTCATAAATATTAATATATATGAAAAATAATTAGTCTACCATTACTTGAGATGCTACATCCTTTCACTCTTTTAGATGTTTCATCCACATAATTTCAATCACATATAAAATTAGCAGGGATATTTTTCCTTCAAATCATTATCAGATTACCCTATTTACTATTCCACAATATGGATTTACATATATTAATTAACCTGATGAATCAATTTATTGTGAAATAGTTTATCTCTACAATCAATAATCTAAACTAGTTGGTACTCATAAGAAGTATTCTCTTCTAGATGAACTACTTCTGGACTCATAACATGAGATGAATCTAGTATATATTTATTTAACATTTAAACATGAAATTTGTTATGTAACTAGGATAAACATAGAGGTAAAGAAACATTATTGGAATTTTTTTCATATTTCTTTATAAATTCACATGGTTTAATGATAAGTGGACTTAGCTTCCCATTATTACCAAAATGCATGATAGATTTCTATAGAGAAAAATTTTAAAAATCCTGATCACATACCTCGAAAAAATTATATTTTCACTAGTTATATGTGAAACAATTTGTCATTCTACTAGATTTTCACAATATTTCTGAATCATTTGAACATTCTATTTTGTTCTCTTGTCCAACATTAGTACCATTAACTTCATTTCTCCTACATCATCCCAAAAATATCTTGTTTGAAAAAGCTTTGAATATAATTCATTGAAAGGATTCATTTTTATATTGAAATAAAGAATGTTATTATAATAAAAATAAACCAATAAAATATGTAAATCCCATTTTTCCTAGAAATATATTTAGAAGGCGCGAATCATATCTTCAAATTTTCGAATCGTTTACTCAGACTATCCATCAGATTGAGGATGAAAATATGTACAAAAATTTAATTGAGTACCCAAACACATCTAAAATTAATTTTAATAATTATATGTGAAAAAAAGTTTACTATTTAATTAAATATAGATTGGAACTCCAAGTATCCTCATATTTTAATTTAGATACATTCTAGAAAGAGGATATTTATATATTTTATCTAATATGTAAAGTAAATGTGTATATTTTTTTAATCGGTCAACAAATAACCAAATCACATTATTACCCTAAAAAGTATTTCACAATACCACACAAAATAAATTTATATATTGTACCATTTTTTACAATAGAAATGGAAACAAAATTGCATCCCCTTTGGTGACTATCACTCTATTTTAAATTATTGAAATGTAAAATAATTCACAATAAATTCCCCAATATCAATTTTTATTCCATCCCATCATAAATACTACAAATGTTCATTATATATCATAGTGTTTCCCATATTAATGGATAATAGAGAACTATGAGCTCCATTCAATATATCATTCCTCATATCTAAATCACAGGAAAGAAATAAAGTTTTTCCAAATTTTAAAAAACATTCTGCATTGATATTATAATTTGAAAACTTACCATTCCTAATATATTTTACATTTTCTTGAAAATATGATACCACCTTCTGATCCATTTTAATGCTTTCTCACAAATTCGACTGCAATGAAACCTAAAAATTAGAGGATGTATCTACATCCGAAACATCTAGTACAAAATGAAAAAAATAATTAACTAAAGGGTCATGTTCTAAATGTTACATGGTCAAAGCATCCTTACTTTTTCAACTCAATGCATCCACCACCTTGTTTTCTTTTCCACGATGATACTGAATCATGAAATCATAATCCTTAATTATTTGCATCCATCTTATCTACATCATGTTCAACTCATTCTATGTCAATATATACTCCAATTCCTTTTATCATTATATATTTCATAACTCACTCATTACAAATGATTATAGAAATTTTTAATCCAAATACAAGAACAACTATTTCCAAATCACGTGTAGGTTAATTTAACTCAATATATATCTAATAACTTTAAGTATAAGAAATTACCATTGCATTTTATATGAACAAACAAAAATGTACATTTAGTAATTCATAACCATAGATAATGAATTATCCATTTTTGGAAGGCAGGGCCAAACTAGAGCATTGACCAATCTTCTTTTGTGTTTCTAAAGGAATCATTACATTCTTCTATCTAGATAAACATAACTCCATTTTATTTTAACATAGTCAGTGGTCTAGATAACTGGAGAAATTTTTCATCAAACATTCAATTACAATGTGATTATTAAATGAAACTATGAATCTCTATAAAATTGGAATGAATTGGCCAGTTCTCAAAAAAAAATATGTATGAAATTTATTCCCATCTCCAGGAACAATATGTCCATCAATTGAATATTTTTGAAACCAAAATTCACTAAAAATATATATCCCATATTGTTACTATTATTTTAATTTTCTTCAAATCAATCCTTAATAGCATTTCATGTTCCTTGGGGTATTGATAATATACCAAAATATGATATATGAACATGACCAAAAAAATGATCCAAAAATGGATGGACTAATCTATTCATAATATTCATAAATACAGATGGTTTATTAAATAATACAATGGGAATAAAAAATCATAATGACTATACATCAGCTAAAATTTTATATTTTGAATTTCATTATCTTCTACCATCATCTAGTGGTACCAAGACCTCAGATCAGTCTCTATAAAAAACAATCTCCTATGAATTTTTCAAACTAATCCTTAGTATGAGGAAAAAGTTACTTTTTCATAATTTTTATGTTATTCAGATTACTATAATAGATTTAAAGTCTCATGTTACCATATTACATTCCACAAAGAAAATTTTATAACCTTATAGTGATGTTCTAGGTCAAATAAAAACATAATCAGGGAACTCTTACAACTATTTTTCCAATTATACATGTATTACATGACATATTCTATAAAGTAAATTAGAAACATATATATCATCAAGTACTAAATCATCATTAACATCAACATCTTAATCATGAAAAATAACATCCAATTCGTAAGAAAAAATGTCCATAAATTCAATCTCTACTCGGATGTCACTAATTAGAACTATTTCTTTCTTTTAAATAACATGAGAAAGATGACCATCACTTCTATATTTTATCATTTTTCACATCTTATTGGTATGTTATCAAATGTATGAAATCATTTAATAAATTTTTATTGGATTAAAAAATTATTTTTTCTTGATAAACTTATAGTCATTCCTTACCTAAAATAATATCAAACTCAACTATGGGTAGTTCATCATGTTTGGAAAAAACATCCATCCCACTAATGATAATAGTAAAATACTTATGAATATTTGTTTCCCTAATACTTCAAACCTTAATTTTTATGAAAATATCTATCTTCATTTCATGGGGAGATATTTCCAATTTTCTAATATATTTCTCAAAAATGAAATGATGTGAAGATGTAGATTCAGATAAAGTATTGTCATGATTTAAATAAAATAGTAACATAACTTTCAACACTTCATTTGATAGACCAAAATAAACTTAATTATTGTCAACGTATTTTCCAAACCCATTTTCTTTTGATCTTGCAGGATTCCACCTTAGTAAATGAACTTTGGACACACTTTTGAATAATGTTATAACTCATTGCAACTAAAACATATTAACTATGGTCTTTAATTTCTTCTCTGATCATATTCCTTTCAATCATGAACCATATGTCCAATCTAAACATATATGATTCACTTCTATGGGTTTGAAAGAAATTGTCCCAAATTCATTTTTCCACACAACTCACTGGATTTGAATTTTTATTTCTTACCACCAAAAAAGTTAGAAGAATACTCTCCCATTTCTAGCTAACAAAAAAAAATTTTGAACTAGATTAAAACATTTATTATCTTTCTATCTGTATATCAGAAAAAATTTTAAAAATACCTTACAGTTCGAGGGAATTTCTCTTATTATGTACCCCAAAAATTCATTCTCCTATTGTCTCAATTACAAGGTTTTATAAATGTTAATTCAAACAACCATAGGAAATATTTTCTGAAAGAAAATATTCATAAATTAACCCCATTAAAGGAATAAATCTATTCAATTATTTAGATATTTTCAATGATTGACCAACACCAATAATATTTTCCTTTAAAATTATTAATAAAAAGAGTTAAATTTTAGTGATCTTAATGACCCATGACATTAAATATAAATTATAGGGTTTTAATATATCCTTCAGCTATCACAATCTAAGACGAACCTCTGAATGATGGGGTATGTTGTAATATAAAATTACACACAATAATTATGTTCCCATATGGTATATATTTTTTCTCTTGAATTTATATCTTAATTCAAGAAATCTGTCACCGCAAAAAACTACCCAGTTCTGATTCCCACCATCTCAAGAGTTTTATTCAGAAGGATATTTTTTTCTCATTTCCCTCCCAATACATATTTCTAGTTTCATCTATATAAAACTATTCTGAAAAAACATACATTAGATGAAGTTACATGGTAATCATCGAATTATATATCATTTAAACTTAATGAAAAATTAAATCTTTTAAGGGCATGCTACTAATATTAATCTAACTTCTAAATTCGTCTAAACCATTCCTTTGATACAAAATATAAGCAATATTCCTTAAAACATTAATTAATCTTGAGTTATGTAATTAATTTTACATTATTTCACATTAAGTATATTTTTAGTTTTTGAGTTTCAGAGAACTTGTTAATAAATCAAACATTAAGAAAATTAAAATAAAAATTGGACACTTCTAATGAGTATTTATTTTTCACCATAAAAACCTTAAAAAAATAAAACGTGATCTCTTTAATGAACAAAATTTATGACTATCAACATGAATTATTCCAATCCTCTACTCGTACTTATGTTCTAGAAGAAACATGAAAAAAGTTAAGTGATGACAAAAATCATAGAAAGGTATATAAAAAGAAATAATATATTATTCCATTTATAAAAATTAAGAACTTATGAAAACTTTAAAAAGAAGTTATAATTTTTAATTGGAAAATTAGTAAATACATTCCATCAATAATAACCACATTTCATACATTTTCTATAATCAAAATATTACTATATTACTAATTATTGGTGTGGAAAATACTTAAAGGTAACCTGGAACATTATCATAAATATCACTCTTATAAATGGAATAATCGTTCTATAGACTTCAATATCTGTCACTCTTACAATTGGAATATCCATACGGTCGACTTCAGTATCCATTTCAGGTGAGGGATATCAAAGACCCACCCATCATTGATTTATCATGTCACTACCCATCATTGGTTTATTATAAAACTAGACACTAATTTTTCAAGTACAATTTATATAATCATAACATATAAAATAATGAAATTTTAAACATTTCACTTGTAAAATTTCATTTTCAATCAAAATAAAACATTTTATTATATTGGCATAATAAATTAATTTTAAAAACCAATGTTGAATAAAAAAATACCCAAAAAAAGTTTTTTCATTTATGAAAACATGAAATAATATCATATAATAAAAAATAAAATAATTCCCATAGTGGTGGGAAAATAATTTCCACTTTGTTTCTTAGAAATAAAACATTCAGTTTTTTATAATTTATAAAACATTCCAAATAAAAAATGTTAAATGATTCATTATTGAAAATAATTGAATGTAGTTAATAATAGACATAAAATTACCATTATAATACTTTTATAAACTTATTAATAATTATTTAAAATAATATCAATAATATTTCTAGGGAGAAAAGTCTATAAAATTATGTCTTTAAACAATCAATGTGTTCCATACCACTTTGAACATTTAAATCATAAGCCCCATTCATGATAAAATTTTTAAATAACAATAAATAACTTGAGAAAATATAAAATATGGATATATAATTGCATAGGGGCTGTATATACTCATTATAGAAGAATAAAGGTGTATATTATCAAGAAATTCCTCAATGAAATGAGATTGAGGCAAAATCCCTTACCTTGGACCCGACTTGCCTTGTGTGTATTTACCTTAATAAATAAAAAAATAATATTAGTTATATAATTTTGTGAATTTTTTTATGGTTAATATTTCTTTTCATTCACTTATTACAATGTTATATCCTACTACTTAAACAATTACATTTTCATCAGTTGTCATGACTATATTCAGTTTATATGCCAAAATGATGTTGGTAGTTCAACTATTATAAAATGTGTTATTATATAAACTTATATAGAATAATAATAATGAAATTATAATCATATATATACATCAATTACACTTTTCAATCCAATCATGAAATATGGTTTTGAAAAATTAATTATCATTACAATCACGGAGACGGTAGGTCATGCATACAAATGAGTAATGTTCTCTCTTCTCAATGCTCTATATAGAAAGAATGTAAGTAAAAATTTATCATTAAAAAATATAATTATATTATATATACCATATTATTTAATTATATATATTTTTATATATAATTTTTTTAATTTAAAAAGAAAAATATCTCTTCTAGGAGGTGGTAGTCCAAATGTCCATGAACGATGTGATTACTTTTATAGAGTTTAGAAATGTGTTAAATAAAATGATGTGTCATATTTAAAAAATATAAATTATGTTACGAATATTATAGATAATTTATTTATGTCACATATATTTATTAAAAAAATTATTATTATGTTCCATATAGTGTGTGAACGTATCAAATCGCATTGAGGAGGCGATAATCGACACATTCACAAACGATGTTATCGTATTACTAAAAAATGTAAAGTATAATGGTATGTGTTATAAGATAATAACAAAGGAATATTTTAGTAAATAAAAAATATCATATATATTATATATAAACTACTTGTTAATCATAATTCCCAACCATCAAAGTTGATAATGAAAAAACGAATAACATAGTTCGTGAGGCTCTACATCACCATACATAAGAACAATATGTTCATTACCCATTAGATGGATATGTGTGTAAGTGTAGGTAGAAATAATTTCAGAAAAAAATTCCTATATATTAATTATAATAATATCATTATTTATTCATGTAATAAAAATATTTTAGTATATGGTGAATGAAAATAAAATAAAAGAGTTTAATAAAGTGTGTTACCTCTTATTAGGGTATCCCTTTATGGTTTTCACCAAACAACTTCCTTGGATGGATTTTTCTTTAAAAAGGATTACAAAATTAGGTGAGGGATGTTTATGAGCTATTTGGGAAGATTATTGCAAAATAAAATTATCTTGGGATGTGTGGGGAAGTGGGAGGGGTGAGTGCCTTTTTATAGCAGAGGAGGAGTGACACTCATGTAAATTTTTTAAAATGGAATTCCACCCACGTTTTTTATGTTAATATGTTACAATAATGGTTCAAATTCTATGAAACGTATGATAGGGTAAAATTACATTAAGATAATGGATTTTTGGAAATTTTATACATCATTTGGGTCCTTATGTTTATTGTTTAGTCTCTCGTTATGCTAATTTTTTATTAATCATTATAATTGACTCTAATTACATTTGTTAGTATTTTTAGTCAAAAACCGAGTTGAAATTGTTGAAAATTAAAAAATATGTTTATTTAAAATATGAAATTCATTTTTCCAATTTCCATGAATATAATTTGCGTAAAATAATTTTAATTTAATACCATATACTAGATGATAATGTAGGTTTTTAAAGTAAAACATTCAAGAATTTAAAATATTATTTACATACAATTACAATGTTGAATTTTTTTCAGTGGCATAAATTGGTTCAAAGGATATAAAAATTATAAAATTATAATTCATAACAAAATATAAAAATTATCAGACTATACATGAAAATTGGATGAAAAAAGAGTTTTGAACGAAAATTTAGTATTACTCAGTATTCATCCAAGTATGAATGTTCTCTAAAAAATAGAAAAAAATTAACCATAATTAAAATTTTATACTTATCCATCAAAAAAATAAGTTAATTTTTTAATATATAATTTTTATTTTTCGATAATTATATTTAAACTTGTTTCACCATTAAAAGGAATTAAAAGTAACATTAAAAAAAATATCTATTTTTATGCTTACAGTTGGATCGATTTTTATTTTATGCCAATAAAATTTACTGGAATAATATAAAAAAATTTATAATCATGTTTAAATGTAGTATAGTTAGACCTATTCAATCTTTCAAGTATAATGACAAGATGATAATTACCACTTCACATAATAATACGAACTATATTTTATTTTTTGGTATAACCCAATCTTGCATGAAAAGAAAGAATCCAAAGAAAGTAATTGTTTCTTTTTCAGGTAATATATTGAATATAGACTACATTTTAACGTAAAATTACTAAATAATTCATAAATAGTAATAAATACAAAAAAACGAATTCTACCATTACCTGGGATGTTATAGATAAACTAGAATGATAAGAGATAAAATAACATAAAATATTGTCTTCAATTTATTTTATGAGTCTATTTGGAACATGGACATAAAATTATATAAAATATTGAAATTTTATTCAACATTCATTTGAATATGACCCATTTAATATGTTGTGTATAAAAGAATACATAAATGATATTTTTCTAACATAATATCTATAATTATTTGGGATTCATAATAAAAAATATGTTTAGTTATACATATTATATTGAAAGATAAATGAGTTATTTTTATCATTATAACTTGTATTTAATTTTTGATGACTAATTAGTTACAAAAAATCTTATTAAATGTCAAGGTAGTTATTATTTAGTTAATAAAATATAAAACAGATGTTACTAAAAAAATTAAAGCGAAGTAAATATAATGATTTATTATGCTAAATTATTTATGTAGATTAATATATAATGTTATAATTTTTTTAACATAATATATTAAAATTCCAATATTTTATTAATATTTTATAAATATAAATTATATAAATAATTTCAAAATTCACATTAATGTCATTTTATAGAAAATAACATTTTATTAATATATTTAATGTTAATAAATATACAATATTCCATATAGTGTTTTAAAGCAAAAATAAATTTCAAATTTTTTTACTTAATAGAAAAATATTTATATTATAATTAATTTATTGATAGTCAAATAGTAAAAACTCGGTTAGTGCGGTTTTGGTTGAAGTCATGTTTTTATACATTACTTGTGCATGTTTTAAATATAATTTCCAACACACATAAGGTTTAAATTTTTTAAATTATATTTCATATTTAGAATCATTGGGTACAAATTATGTAATAATTATTAGTATAATTTAATCTTTAATGAAAAATTATCATGGTTATAAAACTTGTAACCATAGTTTAAAATGAAAATGGTAAACATGTGGGAATGTATAAGTTAAGAAAAAAATGATTAAAACATGTGTCACATTGTATGTTAGAGGCTTAAATAATCAATATGACCCCCAAACCATTAATTGTAAATCATGTATACAAATAAGGTAATATTGACTTCCCAATATAGAATGATTTTCTGTATTTACAAGAATGGCACATCTCCTCAAGTATAAACGGTATCCTTCTCTCTTATATTATTCACAATATACTCACATTTTTCTCAAAAAAGATATTACAAATAACTTAGAAAAATAACTCTTCTTATATGAGTTGATTAATTTTGGTAAAAAATATCTAATCATGCAATGAATTAGTGAAAACCTAGGAAGGATACCCGAAGAAGAGGTAGTGTTCTTAAAAAAACATTATTGTTATATTTATTCCTCAATACCATTCAATTATTTATTATATCATGATTATATAATAAAATCAGTCACTTCCACGTACTGATTTGTTTTTATGTTAATTTTAAGTCATAAAACGTCACACAGTACCATCAAATGTGTTAAAAATTCATCGTTCTTGTGTATGATGAACTATCTCCTTACAAACTGATGTCATTTTCTTCCATTAAAAAAATTAAATATTACGAATAATAATTGAAATTCTATTTTATATGATATTTTTCATATTATTAAACATCCATATTTATTATATCACACATATCTTAATTCAATCTATTTTTTCAGAATATGATAATTTCCCTCATGTGTAAGCAGGGATACAATCACACAATGTGATGAGATTCATTCATGATTTGCATGGAATTTATTAAGGATTGGTATAATTAAAATATGTGATATATATGACTTAAAAATTATATCCAAATATTATCATATATATATATATTACCTCTTATCCTTTCCATATTATAAGTAAATGGAAACAATGTTTGTACATATGTACAACCTACCATATTCATGAACAATGTATTTCATTTTTTATCACAAAATAATAAGGATAAATATTAATAATTATATAATGAATATATATAATGTTTATTTAATTTTTAAAATTTTTTATATGATTAAATCATGGACAATGTAAGAGGACCAAAAATAAAAATTCAAATCTTATATGATAAACAATGTGGTTATTACATAAAATAGAACGTTAACATGGAATTTTTAATAAAAGGGTAATAAAAGGAGATAAGGAAAAAATATATGGTATGACATATATCATTATGGTTATGAAATATATTTATAATGGCCTTATATTTATTATAAATTAATGATTAAAATATAATTTAAGACATATGGTAAGGGATTTCCGTCTCACTTTTTACTTCCACGAGACACATAATGTATTCAATACCTATTTATTTTGTCTGGTGTATATAATTTCCATTAATAAATATTATTATTATTCTAAAGATAACTATTGGGACATAAAAATCCATATTTTTATCTCTACTTCATAGGGTTTATGGATAAAAATAAAACAAATTGATGAGGGATTTTTGTTTGCTTTCCTTATATTAGATGTTTGTTTTGTTATGAACCAATATTATTTCACAAGGTCTATATAAAACCCATTATAAGTTTAATATAGTTAATTTAATAATCCTAATTACATTTTAATATTCATATTAGGTTATTAATTTATGTTAAGAATGATTCAAGGTTACAAAATTTGTAAGAGTTTTTTGTTACATTCTCACAGTTTGTCATGATTGTTTATGATTATGTCTCCATGGTTGCAATATCATTATCATACTATAATAAATTCTCAGGAAATATTTTATCCTATGGTTATTAATGATATTATAATAAAATGTTTCGATTTTCAAATTTTTATAGTTTATGTATTTATGAAAATGTTTTTAAGAAACTCTAATTGTATTCCTCTCTTTGGTCAGAAATCCATTTTCATGCAAATCCATGATTTCTAAAAAAATATAAAAGATGTTTTTAAATAAAATTTTATGATAATTTTCAATGAAAATTAATATTTTTAAAATGGTATATATTTTTAATTCTTTTTAAATTATTTTAATGCATTCATTATAATTTTAGAAGCTTATTTCTGAAGGAAAAAATTTTGAAAATATTTTATGTTTTTTTAATTTATTATCAATGATGAAAGGTTATTTTCATCATGAAATTTTTCAAATGATGTTTAAAAATTATTATATTTATAAGATCACATAATTTAATGTTAATTATTATATACTAGAGATATGATCCATTGATACCATTCACATTTTTTCTCTCAATGGTTTATGTTCTGATTACAAGTTTTTTACAAAGTCTGTTTCTAATATAAAGGTTGTATCATAATAAAATTATTATGAAACCAAAATATCTTAAAAGGATATTCTATCATTAAATAATTTTAAAAATATATATATATATTCCCTATATTATGATTTGTCTAAATATTTAGATACCCATTTCGTTTAATGGGTTATGATACAATATATTTTTATGATCTTCTGGAACACAAAAATATGATTTTTCAATATGTGATTGGTGGGTCATATGTACCCATACAACACATTGGGTGAATATTTATATCTCATATGATATATAGGAATGGAATGTGGACAAAAAATTGTTTAGTAATAAAGGACAATAATTAGGATTGAACATAGTTCAGTAATATAAGATTGGAATGAGGAGAGAATTATGTTTTTATGATAGGGCTAGAATGAGAGTGAACCTAGTTCAATAATACAATTTAATTTTAACGAGTGAATATAGAAAAAGTGAGATGGAAATCCCTTACCATAATCCCTAACATATGTTGTATTCATTAAACCATCTCCATTGGTATCAAATCACAATACACGAATATTATTTAAAGAAAATCCAGAATCAATGTAGATATGTTGACTAACATCCCAAATAACTATTGGGAAAATCGGAGTCCAAACATTCTTATCTACAAATGATTAACATCCTAAATAATAAGAGGTGAAATCCAAAACCTAAGTCCCACTATGACCTAGTATTTGATACCATTTATTAATAAATTACCTTAGGGTATCATATAATTCATGACCGCACCCGACCATCCATAAATCTCAAAGAGAATTCTCAATCCCCAAAAGTTACTAAAAAAGGACTTTTCATCACTGTATATATTTTGGGAATGTTTTTTCATAGATAAAAAAAATTAAATAAGTAGAGAAAAAAATTAAACAACTAAAAATAGATAATAAATATTGAACATCAAAACCATTTATACAACTGAATCCATAAAAAATAAATCATATAAGTAGTTTAAAATAAATATAAAATGTAAAATTAAATAGGTAAAATGACCAATACAGAGAGAAAAATAAAAATAGGAATCCCCAAAATTCATTAAATAGCCATTTCATGACCCATTTTCACTATATATGCAAATATCAACCTCTAAATAACTATTGAAAAAATTAAAATATAGATAAACATGGACCTCTAAAATATAGTCTTGACTTAAACATTATAATAAGTCACCACCCAATGAATCTATCCAGTCACATTCATTTTACTTCTAAATAATTATAGTTTGAAAAAAACACATTTTCATAAGTATTTATATGAAGACAAATTAACACACCAAAGAGATTTTGAAACTTTTTTTATTTTTTTTTTCTTAAAAAAAATTCACTTGGAATCCAATTTTCCTTTTCTAATACCATTTTTACCAAATAGCTATTTTTAATTCCTACTTTAAAACCATATCATATACACCTATTTTAAAATACACATTTCCAAACTCAAAATATTTTTCCAATTTCTAATTGGTTTTCCAAAACATCTTTGAAAAAAAGCTTCCATATAGAACCTATCATGGTGGACTAAGACAGTGTTTATGAAACTCCCACAATCCGAGTTCTAAGAAAACATTTTCCAAGTCTCAATGAAAAAAATATATATATTATTGGGATTTTTACTAAATTTAAGAGATATTATTTCAAATTAAATCAGAAAAAGTAGAATTCATATTAAAAAAAATTGACCTTACCTATTTATAAAAATAAACATTCCAAAAATTCATTTTAATAACACTTCGAAATCAATCCATATAAAAATGTTGGGGAAGAGATCAAAAAAAGTATGACTAAATCAATGTCACAATACAGAGAAACAAAACATTAGTAGCTATTCTTTAATAATTGATAAATTAAGAATGTTATTATATTCCAAATAAAAGATGGAATCCAATTACCTAATCCTAAATAAGATCCTATAATAAAGAAAATATTCTTATGGATCTAGTAATAAATACATGGATTGGAGGAAATGAACCATTTTTAGTACCATTAAACCTATCAGGTCCCTAGTAGTCCTATTGATCTATCCAAAAAAAATAATTTCATAGAATCTCCCTTACTACGTAGACATAAAAAATTTCTACCTCACAAGGCCGACTGTTCATTCCAATCTGTCTTTGAATAGTTCATAAAAATACATAGTTGATTTATTGTCTAGTATATGATTTTTCTTTATACAGGTCACATACTATATTCCAAGGGATCTCAAGAAAAACATAATATAAGTGATTACAAACTACCAATCATATACATCAACTATAAAACATTTTAAATAATTCATTCTTCTCCTCTTACACAATAATAGTATAATGCCTATTTTTTTCATTCATGCATAGTCATCACCACATGACCAATGAATTCTATAAATCCCCAAGTGGTTACAATACATAACAACACAAAAATAACTCAAGGCTAAAATAGGGTCTCCCAATATTTTATAAAAACATATTTTTAATGAAAATTAAATTGTTTCATTTTTCAAAACAAACATGATATGATAAGACAAATCATCCTATTTTAAAATATTATCTCAATAAACTCCTAATACAACATTAATTGAAACACTTATTGACACCCATTTGGAAACTCGCAGATCCCTTAAGCCTAACTTTCATGCCCACCAGGTCTATAATATGGTTTCAAAAATCACACATAGTGTTTGGCACATCCTGTTTAAGTTAAAATCCCATGTCAGACAATTTTAACTCTTTAAAATAACAAAACAATTGGATTTGAAATCATTTTATATGACAAAAAACATTTAAAAATATGGGTTGAAATAAATTACTACTTTTAAAATACTTGAATAATTTAAGAATCCACTTCAGGAATTTTTACATATAATTCAGATGGAATCCAATTCCTTTCCATGGGTTAAATACATTTATAAATTACTAAATTTCTCTCAATGGACACAATAATAGTTATAAATTTAATAAATACACACTTTAAAACAAATTATAATAAAAAACTATTAAATATATTTTGAAAAAAAAAGAAAAACCTTCTTAGATCCATGAAAAAAAGACAAATTTTGTCTCATATGATGTCAAACCAAAAAATGTCATAAATTTATATTTATAAAACATACATAAGAAATTACAAGGGATTAGTTAGAAATCCAACTCTAACAAGATCTAAAATCAATATTTGGGTCAGTTTGATAAAGATAAATCAAGGGAAATAAAAAAATATATGGCATGATGGGAATTGGAGGGACATACCAAGGAAGAATCCAATTGAAACTATAGTGTAAGGCTGACGAAATACAAGATAATGTAAGAAGATACCTTGGAGGACACTGGTCTGTTGAATTGATATATGGGAAAATGGGGGTAAATACTAAATTAAGGGAGAACTAGAACATCTAATTTTAATTAATATGTAATAGACACATAGTTTGGATATATGGTTTTCCAAACCATACACAAATCATGCACACATCGCCGCTTTGAAAAATACCCACTCACATAGCTCAATTGGGGCTCATCACTATTGCACAATCCATGCACAAATAGTGTGAAATGTAACTATAAAATATCCGTTCTAACTTAATTTTTGTAATACTATTTAACTTGATAATTGATAAGAAATGTTCCCTTACCCACACAGACCAATGGTCTACAAGGTTATACTTATAATCCATTTAGTTTAGACAAAACCATGTTTTTTCTCATACGGGTTAAACCATGAACATTCAAAAAGAACTTCATGTAAGGGAATTAAGGGGCTACATATGGCTCATCACATAGTTTACCCTAAATGACGCACCCCAAATCATGCATAAGAACAAAATTTTAAAAAATTCAATGTTTTCGTCCTAATCTTTATAGAATTATAAATAAAACCTCAACAAATAATAAATATGAATTAAACACGAATATAACTTATATGGTCATCAAAACCATGTGTATATATATATTTATCATAATATTGATCCATCACAACCTTTACAATATTTTTAATAGATATATGGGAAGTAGTATTAGTCATCCATCTATATAACCTCCATCATAGATGTTGTGGAAAACACACAGTACCGAAAACATCATATAGGTGTCGTTAATGTTACCCAACATGGTTGATGGAATTCCTGAAAAAATAGAATATATATAGAATATATAATAAACCAAATAAGTCCAACATAAGGATTGGAACTCAATGAATAGAATTTTTTAATGCATATAAAACAACAACTTAATTTCCACAACCATACACCAAAAAGAGTGTATGGAACTAACCACGTCACAATATAGCCACTCATCTATTACATAACAACAATAAAATAATTATAAAAATGCATTTCATCACATAATTAAAAGTTTATATATTTATCATTACTAGACACATTGTATTCATTAAATCCAAAATAAATTCTAACAACTCATTATTCAACAAACAAAACATAATTTCATTTTGTTGCAATTTTATTTTACCACTTACACTTCTTTATTTATATTATCATTACAACACATCAATTTCTCATCATTTCATTAATTGATATCATATCCACTTATGATTTAAGAGTCCTCTTATTATTTTATTAATTTATCACATTTCCAAATTATTATTTAACAAATGCTCAACCCCAATAAAGACATTTAACATAGAATTAACCCACTTATATCAACCCAACCACCACCAAAATATTCACATCCATACATCATGCCAAAAAATACATAATGAAACCATCCTAAAACAATATATAACCATTAAAATAATATATATATGATAATAATAGAAACAAAAAAACTGAAATAAATCACCCCAAACAACACCATTTATTGATCCGCATATTTCACTTTTACACTTTTGGCATAAAGAATAATAGTTTAAATTTATATAATTCCATTAATCTAATTCATTTCCTTATTTCAGTTATTATCCAATTATAAATGTGATAAGGATAATCAATAAAAAAGAAGTAATCATAATAACATATGTCGATAAATAAGAAATAACACAACAGAAATAACATGGAATTTCAGAAAACACATTTGAGATCCATATTCCCCATAAATTTTCAATTATTTGGTTAATTATCATAGTTACATTTCTTTAATCCATTAATAGAATGAAAATATTAGCATGATAAATCCACATTTAATGACAACTAAAATTATAGGGATCTCAAATACCCTATCTTAACTAGAGAGTTGATATTTTTTATGTGATAAAAAGGAAATAAAGATGATGGTACCACTAATAATTCCCAAAAAAACCCTAAATAACCTATACAACATCAATACCCATCAATTCAATGAAAAAATAATAGATACAATAAACTAATACCATTTATTCAACCTCCATATGTTGAATGTAAAAGAATATAATGTAAGGTTGGGGAAAATTTACTATGGATCACAAAATCTATATGAAATTAAACTATTGACCAAGAACCACCATATGATGACTAAAAATCACGAAAAAAATAAAACAATTAATTGATTTTAATGAATTTCTGAGAAATTATAATGAATTCAAATGGAAACCAAAATTTATAAAAAAAAATAGAAAACATAACATCATGAAATAATGGTCATGTTCACACCATATTGGTGGATTGATTATGATATCCTGAAATGATCTCCCAAAATATTTTGATGCAATAAAATATAAAATTAGATAAAAAAATAAGTTCAAGATGTAGTATAGACCAACATATAATTTTTTAACACTTAAACATCATGGTATAAACCTCAAAATCTATCATAAGCCCAAAATCTCCCCAACCATGAGTATAACATGACACAAACACTACAGTATAATACTCTTAAAAATTCATTAATAATGAAAATTAATATTCAATAATTATATGACATAACTCCCATTACCATGATATAATAAAACCATAACATGATTAATACTAAATAACTCTAAGACTCTCCACACTATAACCTAGATGTCATGGCACAACCAATAATTCATAACCAATACAAAGAAAAATAAATTTAACATAACAAGATACACACCAGAAAACATATTCTCAATCTAAAACCTTGTAAAAGATGATTCAACAAACAAGACTACAAAAAAACATCATTTGATGCCATCCAATATTGATGTTAATTTTAATCTTACTGTATGATCTACGCTAGAAATTGATTTTTTTAAAATACTTTTTTTCTTTAATTATTATCTTATAAACATCCTCTATAATGTTTAAAAACTTAAAAACACAATGGAAATGTTGATAAATCCCACCCCATTAAAATATCATCATAAAATGATTCTAATTATATTACCTATAACTATCTTATAAATTTAAAACATATTCATGAAATTATTTTTGATGCCATCCTTGTATAAATTAATTTGTTAAATGTCAACAACTTTAATTGAATGAATACCTTTAAAAAATATTTTATGAGATGTGCATACATTATTCTTTTAATAAAATAATATTATTTTCTTATTAGATTATAATTAATCATATACATTCTTAATTTATAGAGTTATGTTAATCTAAAATTTAAATAAATATAAAAATTAATTTTGATATTTGATGTGATCCTAGGAAGTAATGGGTTTACACAAGATTTTATTAGAATATATAATTTCATTAGGTGTTCACTATAATTTAAATCATGTTCAAAATCCAATAGATTTATACTATATTTTTAATCCTTATGGAATGATATAAGTTTTACAACACTATTTATAGCCACTAGGGAAGGTATGATGCTTTTATAGAGTTTAAAGATATCAAAAAAGGTGATGTGGTTTCATTTTAATATTCACTATAAATGGGTGTATAAAATCATCACACATATAGTTCCGGGTTAAAAAAATTATTTCTAATAGATTTTTTCGTTATCTTTCTGCCAATAAACATGTGTACGCTTATCCAGAACATAGATCTCAGCCTGTTGGCTCATCATTAGAAATATATATTTGTGTTCTTTTAATTGACACGAATCATAGTCAACTAACTCATAACCAGTATAAATTTATATTTTATTTTTTTTAATAATCATTATTGTGCATATTATATATAAATATTGGTTCATCGACTTATAACCAGAATAATTATTTGTTGGATCATAACAAACAAACATGTGTATACTCATAATACCCACAGATCCCAGTACACTAGGTTATCACCATCATATTAATACATTTTCATATCATTATAAGTAAATTTTAGGATAATTTTACATGGATCATTGTCCATTAACTCATCACCAACAAGCAGTCCCATTACCTCCTCACAAACAAGCATGTGTACGCTTGTCTTTCACACTGATCTTGGTACACAATATTATTATAAAGAAACCAATATACTGAATTATCATGAACAAAAATAAGGCGGTAGATTTCCTTTTAAGAATAAATGATCATTATTAAATCTTTATTTTAAAGACCAATGTTTTCAGCTAAGGTATAATTTAAATTGAATTTAAATTTTGGCGTATACTAGACTATACATTCTTAAAATCAAGAATATAAATAAAATTTTAAGAGATGGAACACTTAAAAGTGTTGTTTTGATAATTGTTTAGTGGATTTAGGGGTCCCATGGGTGTCCGGATAAATTTAGGGAACACAAGGGGTGGATAATCAATGATTTGGACAGTCTACAAAGGGACCACAATTTGTTTGATACTTTGTGGCCCTAAGAAGACAACTATGTAGCCTACTTCAAAGGTGAAGAAGTGGCCCGCATACGCTACACACTGTTTACCCAAAATGTGTGACCATCTCACATTCTTAGTGATACTTAGTTAGTACTTATTCACTATTAATATCTTTTTTGGTTCATAGTTAGGGGAACCATTAGGAACCAACTATGAGAGGAGGTTTCTTATGGAATGGGTGTTGTACAGTCAGAGCATGATATGGTCAAATCGGGCAGCCAAACCATGTGTCCTAGTTTTTAGGGGTAAAAAACCATTTTTTTAATTATTTATAAAATCATTTCTTCTTTCTTTCCTCCTCCAGAAACCACATGAAGTTTCTAGAAGGTGGTTAGGGTTCCTCCTCCTCCCCATTATAGGCATGAAGATATCTCCTTCTTCCATTTTTTTACTCATCATTGTTAACATGTATGGATCCAAATCAGTAAGATCTCAGTCCCTTTTGAATATATTATATTCTACATTCTTATCTGCTGCATATTTTGGTGGGAACCCATTTACTACATTTTTAGGGAAAATTTCTCTTTTGTCGATTTCATCCAAACTGATTCAAATCAGAAATTTTCATTTGATTACTGAAATTTTCTAAGCATGAGGTTGGTATTTAATGGATTTTCCTCAAATGTTTATCATTTAATAAATAGAGTCATTGTACCACATGACATTCATTTTTTATGTACATTTAAAAAAAATTCCTCATTATAAATTTAATTACAGACATTATGTAGCTCTCGTTGTGCAATTCTAAAAAATTAGAGAAGATAAAATTGATCTTGGACACCCTTTGGATGTGTAAATTTATATTTACCATTTTCAATTAACCGATTAAAATTTAAAAAATCATTCTAATCATTTTTTGGATAAATAATGAAATTTATCTTTATATGCACCTTTCTAAATGATAATGGAACATCTTATGTGCCAAATTGAACTCTGTGTTTGTTTTACTAAAATTGGTATTCTATTTTGAAATTTTCTTATGTGATACATATTATAGATTTATGAATTGTTTATAATAATTTCATGCTTTTACAATAAAACCCCTCAAATAAGGTTTTTTCCTCATAATTAAAAATTGGTGGTTAATAGTTTAATTCAGGTTTGGATATATTTATTTGGATATTATTTTACATTTTAATGTCATTATTTTAATGTGGAATGATTAGGTCACTACCCATTTTGATTTTGTAAAAAGGTGTTAGCCTATTTTTGTATAAATGATTAATGAACCAAATCACCTCTTAAGAGCTTGTCTAGTCTTATAAATGTGAATATCTTGGCCACTAATATCTTGTTGACTAAGGAACAATGCACCTTAAATATGTTTGGCTTGATTAATAAATGTATTTTCCCATGTAGGTGAATGAACAATATTTCATGGATCTTACTATGTGACTTACCAACCCATAGTATTACATTTATATGTTTTTTGAATAAAGGGAATGTTTTTAATAGAATGGATAGTCATGGTGGAAAACATTCTAAAATTGTTTTAATTGATTTACATGGAATAACTAGTTAATTATGGTCTTCTTTCCAAGAACATATTAAATTGTTTAATTTAAATAGAATTTAATATAGTGGTATGACCATGCCTCTTTTTATAATTAAAAAATCATGTCTCATTTGAGTTATTATATATTAAATTCAATTAGTTGTGAAGGGTATTAATAAATGTAGAGCATGAGAGAAAATTTCTCATGGATCATGTTATTATATTCCATCATATGATTTCCCCTTAAATGGATTGTGTAATGATGGTAAGGGATCTTTTGAGAATGGTGTATAATCATGCTCCCTTATATTGAGTATTTATGCATGGAATCTCACACCATTTATACTACGTAAGACCGTGGTTTGAGGCACCACGCTTTCCATTTAGACTGTGGAAATGTTGTCTCACTCACCATCCAATGTATCATGGATGGTGTCTCACACTCTACTAAGATGAAGATAATGCTCCCTATTTCTTGAGCTTGTAGATTCATTCAGACTAGTTATAGATGACTGAGTTATGCCTCGGTCTAGATAGAACCTAGTATTTCATGTATATGGCCACATACAGGCACACATGCATGGTTTATATATGTGGATGAAATATAAAATTATACTATATATATTATTAAAATATATAGTTCTTGTCCATACATTTTTCCATCCATGAGTGAAAAAAAGTAGAGCATCGAGGTGTCCTTCTAGAACATGAGCATGATGATTTTTGTTTCTTTATTTTATTTTATTTATTATTAATTCTACATAGATAATGCTTTATTTATATTCACATACAAGATTCGGATATAAGATAAATGGGTCGTAACAAAATATGATTTATATCTCAAACCCTACTCAGACCACCATTGTATTGTGGTACCTATGTAGTGCTTTTTTCTGTTTAACCATGGATTCTTTATTGTGGATGTTTTCTCGTACCTAAGAGTTATAAGTACATAACAGAGATGGATCTCCATACTCCCAAGAATATCTCCATTATGTATTTCCTTTATTTTTTTATTTATATACTGTACATATTTATGATTCTTATTGTACATAGATTTTTTTATTTTATGTGTCTTCATCAAGACATTAATCTATCTACTGTATATTAGCATTGGCCATATTTTATATAGGGTTTATATTATTCTTTCACTTCTCTATCATTTATTTATTATATATTATATTGTTGTTTATTTCTTTTTTTATTATTCTTCTTTTGTACTCAAATATGAGGTTGTTGTCTCACTACTCTCAGCTTCAAAGGCCCTCACTACTATTTGGTAGTCTCCGGTGTATGGGGAGGTGTGCTTGAGGCCATGTGACCAACCGGTCATCCCACTGTCATAGTGTTCAGTCGGTTCAGGATGTTACAAAGTGGTATCATAGGTGTAAATTCTTTACATTATCTTACTATTTTTTGTTGGTGGTCAGTTGGTTATAAATTTTTAGTGCTTGTTATATTGTTATGTATCGGAGTGATCATCCCATGTATGCGAAAACTTCTAAGTAACTATGGAAATGAATGTTATTCTTCCCATTTGATGTTATAGTTGACTTAGATTTCACCATAACTGAATTCTATACTTTTTTCTACATATTAGTTGATATAATTTAGTGTATTGTATCCTTTTCCTAGTATGGAAATACTATATCATTACATGCATCATTATTGGAACATTGAAATTCACATCCTGTACATATTTCATATTGTTTAGTTGTATTAGAATGTTACCAGATGATTTGGAATTTTTCCTTTTGTGATATTCCATGGTTTTATTTTCTTTAAGATGATATATTTTATAAAATCTAATGTGATTATATTTATGCTACCTATTTAGTTAAATTTTCTTTCCTATTTATAATTTCTTATTTACTTTATTTCATGTTTCTCTATGATAATTTATTGTAATGGAATGTATAGTTATATATATATTACTAGTTGCTTGTGTTGAATTTATTATTTTCGATTAAATGACAACTATTTTTTAGTTGTAGGGTGTATGGTCTCTTTATAATTGGGGAAATATAACAAATTTACTAAAATAGTCTTTAGGGATTCATATATATATATATATATTTATTTAATAATGTGAATGATGATAATGATAATATTGTATAGTGATACTTGTTTCGATTAATGGGATCTAAATTCAAAACAATATTGCATGGGAGCTTCACAAAATGGAATATGACCACTAATATAACTGAACAATTATATATGATCATGATATAAATTATGAAAAGTGTTAGAATATATATTTTGTTTAATTTTTTGTTTAAATGAATTGTTAGATTCTATAAATTCTTCAAACTCTATCACATGGGCTTGAAGATAATGTGATTTTTTCTTAAATGAACAACTTGACCCATGTAGGTTATTTTAGGTAATTTTCATACGAGATAAAACACTATGGGTGTTTTTAAACTTTTTTAATTTGTAATCTTATTAATGGGTTGCATTATGATGAACCCAGGTTTCCCTACTAGGACCCTTATAGGTCGCTTCATCTAATAAAAAGGATTGTCCATGATAAACTACTTAATTATAATGGGATTTCCTAAAATGGATAATGTTTAAAATTTATGTAGACATATTTTTAGTTTTCCCTTATGGGCATAATTAAAAATCGTACCAAGTGATTTTTTTTATAATGGGCACTTAATAAATGTTTAAATATATTAAAATACATAATGATTGAATTTAAATCAATTTAAGTACTTAAAATTCATATTGTTGGTGGTGTTCTTCATTTTGAACCTCATAAAACACTAGATTAATCTTTACTTTGAGTTTATTTGGAATGGAACCATAATATTTTTCTCAAAAGATTTATATAATTAGTAATGGAATAATTGATGGGTGTAAGGCATACTAGAATCTATTTTGTGCAACCATGTTAATAGTTTGAATCATATTCGTTTTTGGGTGGTTGGAATGTGGTAGGTATCAATCATAGAGCATAATCAAACCATGTGACCAAGTTTTTAGTGGTAAAGTTACCATTTTATTCTTTATTAGTTTTAAAACACAATTATTTTTTCTTTTCACCTCCATCACCCATGGTAGGATTTTATTATGTGACAAAGGATCCTTATCTTTCATATTCTAGTCATGAAGATAACCCCCCCATATGTTTTTTGATTTGAGTTCTATCAGCCTCTATGGATCTGCATTAGTATGCTATGGATTCATCATATTGTTTTTTATGTTTCTTATCTGATCTTTTGTGCAATTTTGGAACGATCCCCTTTTCCATATTTTCTGGGAAAATGCATGTTTCATCATTGTTTCCATACTGGACTAAATCAAACCTTGTTATTATATGAGTAGAGTGTTATAAACATAAGGTATATGGTATAGGAATTCTAAATACACATTCAATCATCTTATAAATAGTTTCATTGTGCCACACACCTTCCCTTGTTTTATGTTTCTTTAAAAAAAATCATCAATATAAATTGATATACACACCTTGTGTAGATCTGGTTGAGCATTTCGGAACAATTAGATAATTATAAAATAAATCACAGACGCCCCATGGCTATGGTGGATAATATTTACCTTTTTCATGTAATTGATTAAATTCCCCTAATTAATTATAATTGTTCATCTTGGATGAATAATGGAATTTACCCTTATATAAACATTTAATAATGATAATGTCACCATTAAAATTTCAATTTGAAATATGTATTTGTTCTACTAATCACGGTAGTTTATTTTCAAATTCATTGTTGGTGAATTATGTTTAAAATATCTAATTTGATACATATTTGAGCTAAATGAATTGTTTATATCAATATCTAGTTTTTATTATAAAACTCATTGGATGAGGTTCACTATCTTCTGAATAACAATGTGATGGTTAGTAGTTTAATGCATTATTGGACATATTACTTTATTCCATCATTTATGTTTTTATTTCATATATAGAAAGTGTCATGTTTAGGAAATGACTCCTATTGATGTTATAAATTTTCGTTTCGCTCCTTTGGAATAAATTTATAATGAATCAACAAACCACCAATGTGCATGGATTGTCTGATAAAAGTGAATGTCTTAGCCCGATCCTATCAAGTTGACTAATATATCCAAGTACCTCTTATGTTCTTCGATTTTTTAATAAATGGAATTTCATAAGTAGGGGAATTCCCAATTGTTCATGGTTCCTTTTAGGAACTTTTTATTCCCTTTTAATATAATTTATAGGGGTTTTCAACTGAAGGGAATATTTTAAATAGAATGGTTAGTCATGATGGATCACCTTCAATTTTTTTGAATTATATAAATAGAATAACATATTCATGATGGATTTCATTCTGTGAATGTATTTAATGTTTTAATTGGAATGTAATTTTTTTGGATGAATGAACATGCCTCTTAATATAATTAAATAAGAACAAATTATATTAATTGTTATAAATGAATTTCCTTAGTTATGAATGTGATTAATAAATAACGAGAATGACAGCCAATGAATCATTGATCTACTAATTATTCGTTATTATAGATTACGCCTTACATGGGTTGTGGATCAATTTTAAGGGATCTATTGGGCATGGGGAAAAATCATACTCCCTTATGTCAGGTGTTGAGTCATGGTGTCTCCCACTATTTACATAATGGCCCACTCAACATTCTCAGTGTTGTACATGAAGTCTCATACTCTATTAGTTTTTATAGAAAGAAGCCTATTGATTGAACTTATAGGCTTATTCAGACTGGTAATGGATGACTCAGTTACACCCCTATCCATCAGGCACCTAGTATTTCGGGTATATGTACACTTACATCTGCATGTACTTGGTTCATATTTGTGGATGAAAAATATAACTATACTATATATAAATATATTAATATATATATATAGTTCATATTCATTCATTGTATATTGAAATTATTCGAAGTAGGTATAGTTGAAAGGTGTACTTGTGGAACCTGAGTGGGGTGGTTTTTATTTGTTTATTTTTATTTTTTTATAATTCATTTTACCAACACACTATATTATTCATATTCATGAGCTGGATTCAACAATAGACACCATGTGTGGTAATATACTGGAATTTATATCTCACAACCTTCTAGGGAAACTGTTTCACAAGAGTCCTGAGTATACCTTATGTTAGTAGGACCATGGATTCTAGAATTTGGATGTTTTCTTGTACTTGGGAGTTAAGATAACATGATTGAGCTGGAGATCATGATGCACATGGAGATCTCCCATAGGTAATTTTCTTCATTTTTTATTTATCTAATGTACTGTACGATGAGGCCCTCTTGAGTCCATGTAACCCAATGGTCTAGACACCATCTTAGTGGCCAGTTGGGTAGGTATTTTACATTTATAGTTAATTCCAAAAAAAATTAAATTATTGGAATCAATATTGTATCATAATATTCTAAATTTGAACCTTTATGAGGTTTTATTCATATCATAATTTAGTAACTAAAAACCGATATAGTTTTAAGGGATATGTTTTTGTTTAATACCTTATGAAATGGGAATAATAGTAATCTTTGGGAAAGGAGTATTACAGTTTAAATATATTAAAGAACGTAATAAGATGAAATTTAATATCATTAAAAATTATTGAATGGGTTACATTAAAATTTACTTCCATGTTGTAATAGAATATTGACTATCCTTGAGAAATGGTCCTTTAGGTTTAAATACATCAAAAAAGGGCACAAAAACCACATGTGGATGTGGGTCTCATAATTTAAATTAATGATATATGGTGTAATATTTAATTTAACATTTTAAAGTAAGGGAAAATTTCTATACAATCTTATTTCATACAAGGAGGATGATAGATGAATATTGTTGTTTAAATAAATTATTACTGACATGATTATTACACTTGAGAAATGGGTATTTGAATCCAAATCCATGAAAGGGGGTATACCATACAATTTTATATTATATGGTGTGGATGGTAACAATATAATTTAATTTCATATGGTGAATACTAACATTAAAATTTGGGTTTTGTCTAACAATAAACACAATTTCAAATAAATTTTAGGTTATCCAATATGGATTGTTTCTTTTAGCATTTTTCATAT
Organism: Viscum album; assembly: GCA_963277665.1. Lineage (NCBI taxonomy): Eukaryota > Viridiplantae > Streptophyta > Magnoliopsida > Santalales > Viscaceae > Viscum > Viscum album. The sequence goes on along the minus strand of OY728142.1, from coordinate 506,202,222 downwards.
GGAATGATAATTTTTATGTAGATTAAATTATATGACCTAAAACTACATTGAAAATTACCTTATTTCATTACCTAAAAGTACATGGTAATGATATTTTCCATTTATTGTTAGGTCATATGGTAGAGAAATTTTCCATGTAGTTTTAGGTCACACTACATTGAACATTTATTTTGGTTTAATGTTTTATAAAAATTACCTTGTAGTTGAATTATGAAAGACTATCCAAGTGGTTCTGAACTAGAAGATTAACATGGTGAAGGTATATCCGTTTTAAAAATGGGATTTGGGGGTACCATTAATTTCTTAATGGTGGACAATTTATGAAAAATTAGTTTGTCCTAGAATAAAGAATTATTTTGTGAAGGTGAGGAGTTTATAAAGGTGGATAACATAACAAAACTACTTCATATGTGTCAATACATTCACCATGATAAACCAATGGGGTGAAGATAAAACTATCAGGAAAATTCCTTTATTCAAGAATGTAAATGGCCATGAAAAATATCTGGTTCTACATGGTGGTTGTAATAATTTCAGAATGTTATCATCAACATGGAGGGTAGAATGAGAAGATATAATTCAAAAATATTGGACATAAATTGGTTCTAATAGTTGAAATTAATTGTGGTATTGTAATATCTTATCCATATTCAAATATTTATCATGATCATTTATTGGTAACATTTTTTATTTTTTGGAAACCTTTCATTAGGGTTTGATATTGGGTGTGTTTGAGTGAGATTCAGATAATTTTGGTATGAGGAGGCATTGTGCATGGTTGGCGTACAGTTTTACAAAACCACGAACATGGCCCACAAAACCATGAAAAAAATATATATGATTCTCATGGTTAGCGGATGGTTTGTTAAATTTTGTGCCCTTAAATGAGTAATGGTGTGACAACCCATGGAGAGGCACATGGTAAGGTAACACAATTATATCAAACTATATGCCTCGTACCAGAAACATTCCACACAATTTTAATTAACAAAAAAGTTTGATTTTAAAATCCTAAACCACAATACTTCACCCCAATTATCACCAACTTGAATATAATCGGTTTCTATCATTATTTTATTCTCCCATATAGATTCCTAGGGCTCCCGACCTCTAATATTGATGATCAAAATCTCAGACTTTAGATTTACATGTCTCTCTGTAATGAAATATCATCTCTATTGTTTTTCTATCATTATACATTCTTTCACTATTCCTTTAAAGGGAAATTTTTTTGTATATATGTGAATTTAGATCCAGGTTCTGGAAGATATAATCCATTTGATCTTGGATCTAGGTTTTAGATTTAAATCTCATTCTTTGTCATGTTCATGATCATTCCACTTAAAATGGAAAATTCTAATTGGGAATTCCTGTCAATTATCACGAGGTAGGTGGTATAAATAAAATTTCAAATAGTTTTGATTCAAATAAACTGTATGAATTTTTTTATTTCAATTGTCCAATTGATAATTGAATTTAAATTTTAATAAAATAATTGATAAATAGATTTATGACAGCTTGGAAATGGACTAATTAATTAATGTTATGTAGTGATTATAAAATCTATGTAATTAGATTAATTAATTAATCTAATATTTATATTATGAAATTGGATTAATTAATTATTGAATTAATTAATGTGATATTTTATTGTGAAATTGGATTAATTGGATTTTTAATTATTTAATGTGATATTGAGATTTTTTAATTGGATTAATAAATTACTGAATTAATTAATTAAATATTTGGATAAAACAATTGGACTAATTAATTGGTAAATTAATTATGGGATTAATGGGTTCCATTAAATGAATATTGAAATATGTTTTAACTGTTAATTACAAATATTATTTCATGTGATTTATGTGACGACCATGATTTGTTTTGATAATTGAAATGGTAGATCATGATGTAAAATGCGATGAGAGGGTTAATGTTGATTAACATTTACTGATGTGATATATGTGATATTGTGATATATATGACATTCATGTATCGTACATGGTTCACTACATCAAAATCTCACAGTGATAAATGATCGTGGGACAGAGCCAGCTGCACTAAAATCTTAATTGTATGATTTCTTGGTAAATAAGTGAGGGACAAAGTCTACTGTATAAAAATTACATATTAATAAATTAGTGTTAAAATATAATGTGGATTTAAAATACCACTTGTGTGATTGATTTATAATGTGTTTTGGGTCATGAATTTTTTTATAAAATACCCACAATGTCCTACACATGGTTATCTATGCCCAAAATGTTTCCATTAAAAATTGGTTACAATTAGTCATAATATGAATTGGAATGAAATGTTTAATAAAATCACATTGTTATTATGAATTTTGAATTGAATATGTGATATCGTTCATGATTTTTCACCAGAAGAATCATGTTTTTAGAGTTTGGGAGTCCTTGGAAACCAGAGTGTTATGTTGTTAAATAAGTGGAAATTGAATAAATGTAATCACATTACTTTAATTCTTGTATTTTTTTATTTATACAACATCCAACAATGCTATTGAAAAAATATTGTTTAGATGTTGTTTGTGGTAGCCTAATGAGTTATACTCACACCCTACTATGGATTCCTAATTACCACCATAATAGACTTCATGATATAGAATATGACATGGGATAGAGTCCTATGTTGGTGGGAGGAATGGGATTGAGAATTGATGGGGGGATCAAATGTGATTCAAGACTGTCTTTTAATATTTCAGTGTCTTTATTTATATTGGTTTTATTATATTTACACATGGAATGTATTTGGCATGATATATCTACTGGTTAGTTTAAAAAATAATATTTCCATTTTTGGCCATCATGTGATACCAGACTGGGTTGGTTATTGGTTTTATCATTCCGATATTCTTATTTATTTATGATATTTTCTATATTTATAAAGAGGGTATAGTATCCCTATGATCAATATTATACCCTCTCAACACGTTTACAGCCTCTGGTGTAAAAGGAGGAATTCCTGAAGTCAAGTTACTGGCTGGCTTGTAGAATAGTTTTGTGGAACCTAGGTTGAGATGCTACAAAGTGTTATCAAAGGTAGTTTATTTGAATTACTAGTTTGGAAATATAGATAGGGGAGTAGGATGAGTTGGTAAATTATTAAAAAAAAGTTCATGGTGGTAGATAACTAATTTTTGTGGGTAAAAACCAAAGTTTCCTTGGTGGGATTATTTTAATTGATCAGTGTTGTTACAGTTGACCATATTTCTGCTCGAGTAGTGCACTTGTTGGGTGATGTGATCATTATTTCTAAAATTTTCTAATATTTGAATAATGAACCAGAATTTAATAATAATTTAGTATGCCTCTATCATTATAGTACATATTGATTATTATTTGAAATGCATCATTTATTTTCATTCACATTAATATCAACGTTTTGGTAATATGTGAAAATAGTTTTTTTCCATTATTTTGAAATTTAAACGAAAAAAGTTAAAATTATGGAATTAAATGTAGTAAAATTATTAAATATGTGAATTTATGGGTGTCTAAATATAATATAGAAATGATAATGTGTTTACCATTTGATTTCCATGACCTAGATGTTGGATGGTTAAGGGTAGTGATAACACCTCGATGTAAACTATGTTACGAGATTTGGGGAAATGACTTGTTATGGATTATTGTGAATTTACATAAATGTTGTAATGTAATGTTATGTTTTATATGTTTTTTATCATTTTAGATATATTCCTCCATGATGACGCATGTTCATAGGATGACAGAAGGTTATGCAAGGAAAGGATCGTCAAATAGTGAAACTTGAGGAACCGATAGTGCTGGGAGAGGAAGTCATAGATAAGTTCCCAGAGAACTTTTATCAATTCATTAAAATTATATAAAGAGAAATAGTTTGGGTTTTGAAATGAATTTATGAACTAAAACAGGAGTTTCAGATAAAGAAACCACTGAAATTTTTCAGTAAGGGTGTACCAATGGATTCTGAGTTACGGATTGAGTCCATCCAAACTATACATAAACACCTGGATACACTTACTAAGAGTAGAGTAAATAGGATACATATATATAACATGGTCAAACAGTGAAATGATGGAACATTTAGGCTTTATATGGAAAACTAGAGAACATGGTGTGGAAGGGATCTCATGAGATGTTCAAGGTGAACTTTTATCCAAGACGCTCAAGAATGAGAGTGCTACTGAATTTATGAGGTTGAATAAAAAGTGTTTTTACGTAATGTAAAATTGTGGTCTCTTAATAGGTTTACAATGATTTTATCTAGTAATTGATGGAGATGTCTCAACTATAGATAAATAGTTACAGTATGGGCATAAATGAAAAATTAATTCCCATGGGAATATATTTGGGATGTATGTGTTTTAATTAGTGTTGAATCACAATATAAAATACATGGGATACCTAAAAAAGGATTTTACTGGGGGAAAGAAAGTTTCTATTGAATAATCAGGTGGAAAAACTTCATGAAAATGATGGTTTATTGTGATAATGTTAATTAGGATGATAGCAAGAAGAATAGTCAGGGGGAAGGCTCAGTCACATAAGACCATACCTAGATTATCTATCACCAGTGTGAAAGGTCAAGAATCATTTATATATTGTTTCATGGACCACCTATAGTGTGACAGTAATTTTCTAGGATGGGTCATCTATAGAGGTTCTGCGGGAACCCATGACATACATGTGATGGTGGAAAATCTAGGCAGAGATAGAGTATGGGAAGGAGATATTCTACACCATAATAGTAAGGATATTATTGTTCTTACTGGACAAGGAAATACAGGATGGGGATGAAGTGATATAGGTAATTATAACACTTATCTATAGAGTGGTTCAACTCAAGGGACTGAGACAACATTATAATGATGAGGGGTAGGATAGTTTCGTGTCATTCAACATACACTAGTGGATAGCGTGGTTGGACCATCGATAATAAGAGATATTATTCTTATAAATTATATGATTTATAGTTTCTTATTTGATACTAGTTACAATCATTATTTTATATTATGCCAACTTGTGAATGTTATGACAGTGGTGGTGGAGTTCATGAGTAGGGTTCTGATGATTGATACATGTTTCAGAGTATTATTGAGAGACATCTATTCGAGCAAAGGGTGTTCTCTAAAGGTTAGGGAGTATCATTATGTTTTGTATCATTACATATTTGACATGTTAAGAATTGACCTAATTTTGGGTATGGAATGATTAGTATAATACCAATCCAATATTGATTTATTCCATAAGAGACTTAATTATACATCTCATAGCGGGGATAACTATATTCTTCATAGATCCTAGAATATCTGGGAAGGAAATGGGGGGACAATTCATCCAAAACTAAGGGACCTCTCCACCTAGGATATTATTATATTGAAGGATTAAGGTGATGTTATATAGGATGTAATTCCACCCATAGTTAGGCTTCTGTACGTCTTTCTAGAGTTCATCTATGGGATTCCACCTAAGAGATGTGGGATTTTCAATTGATCTTAGGACTGGAAAATGAGACAATTTCTATTCCACCATACAAAATTGAAATAATATTGAATAAAGTGTCATACAATCAAACTTTAGAGTTGATGGGTAATGGGTTTACTTATCTATATATGTCGTCTTGGTGTTCATCAGTTTCATTTTCTAAGATCGATGACATGACTACATGATTTTGTGATGATACCAGTAGTCGAACAGGATTATATTTATGAGCTAATATCTTCAATTATGGATCAATAAACTATTTAAATAGTATAATGGAGAATATAATTAATCCATGTATGACTTGAAAATTGGGTATTATAAGAGGAAGGTGTGACCATGGACCCATAAATGGTTCATGCAGTTTTTAATTGGGAGAATCCCAATAATTTTTCAATATCCATAGTTTTTTAGGGATAATGAGTTATTATTGGAGGTTCATTCAGGAATTATCCCATTTGGAATCACCTATTTCTGGCTTGAACAAGAAAGGAGTGATTTTTAATATTCAAGAGCATGTGACAATGGATTTTATATGTTAATGAATGGTTTGAAAAAGACAACATTAATAATCTTTCTTGATTCATGTGAGGATTATATGGTGTTTTTTATGCTTCTAATATATATCTTGGAGTAGTGTTCATGAAGGGGGGACGATTTGTGCCACACGGGTCTTGATTGTTGAGTCCAAATGAATGGAATTACCCTATTCATGCCCTCAGGTTAGCTATTAATGATTATTATTTGATGTTCTGGTGACATTATCTGTTAATTAAGAAGTTTAATGTGTATACATATCACATGACTTTAATGTAAAAAATATCACAGGATGCTTGAAACCTCTAACATCAAAGGAGGATTGAGTATATGAATTCATTTAATTTTTAGATATCATATACATTGGGAAAGTGAAATAATGTTTTTGATTCACAAATTAATAAAACATATACTCAGGTAGTTTAGGAGTAAATTTTTGAGTGGAAGATGATGCATTTACTAGATGAGATGCTTATTAATGTTCCAGTGGGATAGGAGCAAATGAATCTGAAACCCTTATTAGTGGATTCTAAACTATTGTGATGGATTAATGATATGAAGTATGGTGATACATTATGTTTGGAATTGTGGGAAAGCCTTGAAGGTTAATAGCAAACATTAGATTGGACCCTATATGAGGCTGATATCATCTATATATGGAATTTGGTTGTTGTGCCTATGAGCATTCGAGATGATTATATTCTTGAATTTCATGCCATAATGTGGAAAGTCAATCTAGGAGTGATTAAAATATATAGTGAGCAATGACAATAATTTTGGTGGTCATGAATGAAAATGAATATAGAAGGGTTTGTGACACGATGAAACACATATCAAAAGGTGATAACTGAGCATCAATGACATTGTGGGTTACTACAATCATTTTCCTTTATAGAATGAAAGTTTTAGGAATATTCTATTGTCCTTTTGGTGGGTCTTGCATGGATGCCTTGGAAGAATGATTCTATTTGGGTGATTGTGGTCCGTTTAAAAATTGTATCACATTTCTTGCTAGTACGAGAGGATTTCATAGTGGATTAGTTGGGAGAATTTCCTGTGTGATAGATAATCCATCTTCATGGAGTGCCAAAAATAATTGTTTCACATTGTGACTCATGTTTTACTTCATTCCTATGGTAGACATTAAATACGGTACTATGTGTGTAGGTTTTATTGAGTATGGCATTCCACCCATACATATATTGGCAGTTGGAATATATGTTATAAGTGATTGACCATATACTTTAGGAATGTATTCTAGAAACTGGTTGGTCTAGGGAGAGGAAGCTATCCTTGGTGTAGTAATCCTATAAAATCAGTTATCAGGAAAATATTCAGATGGCACCATCTGAGTCTATTTATTGTAGGCCATGAAAAAAATCTCTACACTGGATGGAGTCAGGTGAGTCAGATTTATTGATATTGAGTCTTCTATAGAAGATGTTAAAAAGGTTTTGTTAATTTGAAAATGTATTTTTATGGTTTTGTGTAGTAAAAATTCATATGATGAATGAATAATACAACCCCTAGAGGTTATGGAGGTTCATCATGTATTCATTTTGGTGTTTCCTAGTTTGGGTCACTATAGGATACATATACAATGAAAGCCGGAAACCATGTTGTTTGGACCTTTTGGAGTTTTGGAGAGGATCATGCTGGTGGTATACGAATTGGATCTTTTGTAGAGATATAGTGTTATGCATGATATTTTTCATAAATCACTGCTTCAACATTATCACCTCTAAAATTCTCATCAGATCTATATCTATTATGTTGGGCTTGAGTCTGATACGTCTTTTTTAAGAGCATCTAATACATGTGTTATATATTTGTGAGAAGGTATTTTTCGAAATATACATTCCAATTGTTCGTAAACTGTGGATGTATCTTCATGTCTAGGAGGAAACATGGGAGATAGAAGTAGATATATTTTCTTAGTGGCCCTATGTTTATACTTTGGGATCATATAGATTTATGGGAGTACATATCGAGGATAAGTTGGTATAAGGTCTAGAGATTGTAATATTCTGACCATTTTTGAAGAAATTGGTTTCTCGTTTATGGGTACAATTTTTTAATATTTTGATTACTTTTTATTTGGGTGTAATCTTTGGAGATTTTGGTGATGTTTATATAATTTTTGTAGGAGTAGGGGATGCAAATTGTTGGTTCATGGTTTTCTAAAACCATTACCCCCATCCTAGGAGACCATATGCACCCTAATAGAGGGGGTTGGCACAGCTGGGGATCTATTTGTTAAACTGTGTTCCCTATTAGGAGTAATAGTGTGACATCACTAGGTGAGGCACACAGTTAATGGAAACATTTCCGCCCATACTAGAAAGCATGATCATTGTTTTCATTAACATAAAAATTATATTTTAAAATCCCAAACCCCCAAAACATCATTCCAAATTAACCATAATCAGATTCTATTTTTTAATTCCCTCAAATTAATTTCTAGGTCTCTCGACCTCTGTTTCATATGATGTAAATATTGGATTACACATACACATATCTCCCAATAATAGTATCTAATCCCAACTAAGTTTTGATTTTTCTCTGGTATTTCTCTCATCATTTAAATGGATGATTTCATCTATTTCTATGGATATTGATCTTGGTTTTTTAATATCTAATTAATCAATAATGGATCTAGGTTTCAGAAAAAGATCTCATTTGTTGTCACAATCTAGATCATTCTTCATAAATTGTATATTTCCATTGGTGAGAGATTATAAAAAATAATGATGTAGGTGGGATAAAACCAATTTACCATAGCATTGATTCCAATTGAATGCATGAATTTATTGATGTCAATTGGCTGATTGATAATTTTCTCATGAATTAAATAAAGTTATTGACAAATTAATTTTTGAAAACATGGAATTAGATTAATTAATTTTTCATTAATTAATTTAATGTTGTGATTATTCAATTGGTGGGATTATATTAATTAATTTGTGAATTAATTAATGGGATATTGATATTGTTATATTGGATTAATTAATTATTTAATTAATTAATGGTATATTGAAAGTGTGAAATTTGATTAATTAATTGTTGAATTAATTAATGAGATATTGATATTGTGTAATTGGATTAATTAATTATTGAATAAATTAATGGAATATTTTCATTATGGAATAATATTAATTAATTGGTGAATCAATTAATGGATTAATAGGTTATAATAATTGAACAATGGAATATGTTTCAATGGTGAACTGAAAACATTATTTCATGTGATCAATGTGATGACAATGATTTTTTTTATAATTGAAATGGAATATCAAGATGTTACATGGTATGGGAGGGATAATTTTGTATAACCTTGATTGATTTGATATGTGTGATATTTTGATATATGTGGTATGCACACATCTGACATGGACTACTTTATCAAAATTCATTAGTTTTAAATGAGCTTCAGACATGGAATACTACATAAAAATCCCAATTCTGTGATTTCTTGATAAATTAGTGTGGGACATGGTCTCCTACATCAAATCACATAGTGATAATTGAGTGTTGGACATAAACGGTTACTTCAAAATCACACTTGTGTGATTGATTGATAATGAGTTGTGAGTCACATATTTTTAATTCAAATACCCACATGGTCCTAGGTATTGAGATCTAGGGAAAAACTTTTGGCATTGGAATATGGTTCCAATTAAATGTAATATGAACTAAAATGTAATAGACAATGAATTCCCATTGTTATTATGAATTTTGAATTGAATATGTGATATATATCAGACTCCAACATTGGTTAAAGTAGGCATTGATTGTTTGGGTGTACAAGGAAACCCATGAGTAATGTGGTTAAATAATGAGACATTAAATAAATGTAAATTTTTTAAACTATTATTTCTATTTTATTCTTTATTCAACTACAAACACTGTTATTGAATGTGTATTTTTTTAGATTCCTTTGGTAATGACCTACTATGTTACCCTCACACCTTACAAAGGCCTACCAATTGATACATAAATAGACATCATGTTTGTAGGACATAATAAGGGCATGATTTTTATATTAGAGGGAATATTGGGATAGATCATGGAAGAGGGAACACGACATGATTATGAACCATGTTGAGTGTTTTAAGTGTATTTATTTATTTTTGGTTTTCTATATTGACACATTGAATGTATTTGTCATTAAATATCTATTGTTTGGTTCTATATATTGTATTTACAGTTTTGGTCATCATGTGATTCTAGTTTTTTTGGTTATTAGTTATATCATCTGGTTATTTTTATTTATTTATATAGTTTTTATACTATGATAAAGAGAGTATAGTCTCCCCATGATTGATATAAGACAATATCAGCTAGTCGGAAACCTCTAGTGTATTTAAAGGCGTGCATGAGGTCATGTTACTGACCGGATCAAGTCACTAGTTTGTGGCACCAGGGTCGGGGAATTACAAGTATGATTGTTAATATCCTTGTGAATTGGACTCAAATGAAATTTCATGAGTTGAAACATTCTCAAAATTCGTGTTTGTGTTTTTCTTCAAACGTTTTTAGTTAAAAATCACCCATGAGACCCCAATTTTTTATTGGGATTATGTGAAGTATTTGTTTTCCAAGACTCGAATGTTATATTTTTTTAGAAGGGACTAATAAGACTTACCTAACTAATGAGATTTAGATATCGTATTTGTTGGAATGGAATGGAAATCTACTAAGGTTATAAAATCACAAATATATATATATATATATATATATCATGATTGTTTGAATTTAATGAACATTTCCTTAGGAATCCTAATTTTTCCAAATTTCATCTAAGTCCTCATGAAAATGTGTCAGTAACATTTTTAGATCATACAAATTTCCCTTTAAAACTAGATCTATTTAGTATGAAATGGATTGATTTTTTAGGAAACAAATAGGATTTAGATGACATCATACCTATTTTCTATTAGGTAACTTGTTAAAATTTCACTTTTACCCTTATTAATAGATGATTGACTACATAAAGAGGGACCACTAGCCGTTGCAATTCATTAGATTGATTTATCAATTTTTATGAAAATATGACTTCTATCATAACATTAAAATTATTTGATGGAAATTTTGTGAATAGATAATGGGGATTTTCTCTTAGTGTATTTAGTTAATATATTAGTTTGTATATATTTGGAAAAGTTTTTACCTTTTCACTAGGATAATATTTTCAAGCATTTATAAATTCTCCTAATTGTTTTTTAATTTTGACTATCTGATATTCTTATTTCTCAAAATTTCCCTCCAACTACATAATGATTCAGAGATGGATGATATAGCTCCATGATTTCAACCATAATTATTATTATTGGGTGAATTAATTTCATTGGGTTCATGCATATATCATGATCTAATGTTGTATTTCCAATGAAAAAATCTTACCATTTAAGAAAATTTCAATAAAATGACATTTTTATTAATGTATTTTTTTTCAATGTGACCCCTGAGTCAATTTTATTCCATCCTAGACAAACATTATTTAGACTTAGGAAAACAAATATTATCAGACTGACATACATCAAGCATATGATAACAATATTCCAAGATCCATTGTTATTTCAAACTAATTATTTGTTTGTAATAGTTAAGTAGATAATTGAGTATGTAGAAAAAATCCCATATATTCTTATCGATGAATCATATTTTTTGAATTTTTTCTATTTTATCACTAAAATTCACACACCTGTATAAAACATTGGAGGCTATCTGGGTTAAATATATTGAGTTTTACTTATTTGAAACCATGATGTGTACAAGTGTGATGTTTTTTATTTTAATGGTTGGTGCTGAATCCTCATTTATTATTAAATCAATGAAATGGCCTCTTTTAACTGGGTAGATGGAGACCCAATACATTTCCCAAAGGCCTAGTGAGAATTTAGCCTATTACATGGCCCGTATGCCCAAATTATTATCCCAAAGCCCATTTTGTGAATAGTACTCCAACAGTAACCGCTTGCAACAGTACCACACCTTACCCTGCCACTACAACAGTTTCGTTACTGCCACAGTACGCTACAGTACTGCTACAATACCTCTGCCCAATGGGTTTTGAACCCCCATTTTTCATGTATGATTATGGGGTTCTTACCACTAATCCAAACCCCAACTACTAGAAAGTGTGATGTTGAAGTCGATAAAATGCATCACAATGTATAGACATGGGTGGTGGTAAATCCTATGTTTAGATACTTTATTCATGGATGAGAGTTATGGGTGTTTTCAAACTAATATTTGTACCCTAAATGGGTTGTTGGTAGTAATTTTTTTATAATTACGTTAATATATTGAGGAGAAATAATTTTCATATGATATCATTGTATGTTTTCTCCTAGGATAGGTTCCCTAAATATAAATTCATAGGTCATGTGTTCTTAATCTTTTAATTTATTTCGGGGTGAATTTGGATATGATAAGAGGGTGTATTTTCTACTAATTTATGTTTCTTATATTGGTATTGGATAATCTTGTGTTCTTATTCTCTCACCATACTAAGGGGCTCTACTTATATATTATATGAGGGGTTTGGTGACAAAAGTATTAAACATACAAAATAAGTTATAATTATATTAATAACTATGTAGGAAAATAAATGTCTTACTACTAAGAATCAATGAATTATGTGAATGAAAAGGGGAAAAATTCTATTATGATATGAAAATATTGACATTCAATCATAAATGGGGATAGAAACTCATTTTGAGTTAAGTGGTAATGAATCCCTAAACTACAATGTGAAAGAAATAATTGTACAAGATCCTAATATGAATATTATCTATCAATGAAAATATCTATAAGAAATAAGATTATATTTCAAAGGAATGTGAAATATGGGAATACGAAGTACCATAATATAATGGAAGAAATACTAGAACAAGGAAGTGACCCCAACAAGTACATGTTGAAAAAAAAACACGTGACTAATATGAAATAAAATCATTTATGAATATTAAAAAAGAATAAATTTAAATTTATAGGCGTAAATTATTTTTATGAATACATTGCCCTATTTCCATAACTTGTGCCTTAAAATGGTATTGAAGAATAGTTTAAGATCACGTGGTTTTAAAATTTTTATTCACTCTAATTTTTTGTGAGACTGTTTTCTTTAAGGAGTGTAAAAAGTTTTTTGACAAGAACATATTTTTATTCCAAAAATCAATGTTCCTTTTTTAGGGATATAATTTTACTTTTATTAGAATCATAAAATAAATGGTTTAAAGGAAAAATACTTGTCCTTTTTCAGTTTTTTATTTTTAGGATTTCAATCTAGGATTTTTTACATGGATTCCATCATAGTTTAAGGTAAAAATATGAACTATATGATACGTAAAAGTTTAAACTAGTTGATATTGGACTGTCTCGTTCTTTACCATTACAATTCATACAATTAAAATCAATGTTACATGTACTTATGGTCTTTCAACTTGAAAAATTATTATATGTATTTTAATTTCATATGATGAGGATAATAAACCATGATATAAATTGAAGAGGTTAGATCCATAATCTATATAAATATCCATGAAGGGGTGTTCTATATAGTTAAGGCTCATGTATCATGTATATATAGAACTAGAAGAAATAAAATTTTGATTAATATTTTCCTAGATTCAGTGACATATAATATATAAAAATAATTTTTCAATGACTATGTGTTGATTCCAAAAACTGTGGGTCACTTTTCATTTATTCTACAATTTTTCCAATGCTCAATAATAATAATTATAAAAAATTGACATGAATTCCACTCCAAGGTCCCTTATGAAGTTTTAACCTGACATCCTTTGGGTATATTTCATCTTTCATTAAGGTAGTTTGTAGAAATGGACATCCTACAATTTATGGTCATGAAACTTAGACCAAAGGGAACCTCATAGTTTAATTTAATAATATTATAACTAATATTCAAAATATTTTATTCTCAAAAACAATTAATGAAGAACTTGATTTGAATTTAGTTATTTCCAATGGAAGGATTTAAACCCAACCTGAATTAAAATTTAAATATCCCTAATATCATGTGAATTCTATAAGGATATGATATGAAATGTGTTTAACTCATGTAAAAAATTGGGATGTTCATTGATAAAGTCCTTTATATTAACATTTTCATTAGGAGTAAGTAAGTTATAAGGGATAGTATATGATGGCTAGTAACCACAGTCAAATAATTCTCTCATCCCCATAACCTTGGATAAAAAAAATTAGAGTGAGCACTAACCATGATCAGGTGGCAGGTGGGTTCCACTATAATACATTCAAAGGACCGTGAGGGGTATTCTAATAACAATATATGATTTCTCTATATTAATATTTTCTGATAATGTGTACCTATGATTTAACCATTCTATGGGGATTTTTTTGGAATAGATAAATATAAATATTTTTAATAAAAATTAAATGGTTTTTGATAAATGGGATTGACTACTTATATAAATTCAACCATGGATTAAGCATGTAATAAGGGTAAATTTGAAAATAAACATGGAGTAATGAATACAATCATTAGATGGTGTAAAATTACAATTATTTTTGTATCTTCCTAGAATGATAGTGATGCTAATGTGAATTTTATAGAATTATTAGAAATCGATACTTGAATGGGGATGCTTTAAGGCCTAATGTTTGATTAGTTTCAAAAAAATTCAATATATCAATATGTGCTTAAAGAAAATTTTATTTAATAGAGTATCTTATGTATGTTTCTTGATAATTTTTTTAAGATATATGTTTAAAAATGTTACTCAAGGATGTTGTTGGAATTTTCATAATTGAGAATATAATAATGTTCCCCAAGCAAAGTCAAATGATAAAATGCTATAATCAATTTTACATGATCATGAAAAAAACTACAATAATTTGAATTTTTTAAAATTGATAATTTTTTAGGTAAGATAACTGAAACTAAAATTCTGATTCAAATTTATCGAATAAACCAAAAAGACAATATCATTTTAAGTAGTTCACACAGTTCTATAACATGTACCAGATGATGAACATTGGATGAACCATATTAGAAAAATATGATCTGATGATTTTTTTTGTATAAGAATGTATTTCTCTATTTTTAAAGAGTTCAAATAAGTAAAAGGGAGATAATTCCATTACATGAGATTATAGACATTAATATCTGTGAAAATGAAAAGAGGGAGAATTCCAAAAGTTGAAGGAAATGTTTTGATGAATTGTTTTCATGTGTTTTATGGTGATAATTTTTTGATGATGTGGTTTTATATATTAGGATTTTTTATAATATTAAATAGTATAGTCAACCATATTTAATGGTGGCTAAAGAGTTGTGGGGAAAACATGTTCATATCATCTTTTTAAAGTAGATATGTTGTTATAAAATATATGAAATTTGATGTTTTGATGTTTTGATGTTAGATAAAATAAGCAGTGAAGTAAAGATAGTATATTGGTTTTTTTAGATGAATTTCTATCAGATGGAAAAATTATAATGAAATTTATTTATATCACATGGTGATAATTTTTTAGAAGAATAAAAAATTTGAAGTATAACGATCATGATGTAGAAAATTGATTATATAACAAAAATCAGGATCTATCAGAGAATAAATTACATTTTATATTATATATATAATATTCATGATGATAAAAAGCCAAAGAAAATATAAAGAGTTAACCAAAAAGGATGATAAGTATGAAGAGTTTTTTTATGAAGTCATTAGATAAATAAACATAACTGGACAAATAAAAGTTGTTAAATTATGTATGGTGATAAAAAACCAGATGAATTTTTAATATGAATCTATTAGATTATCATCCATTAAATTAATATATAATGAATACTTACATAAATATTTAAAGTATAATGATATATTATTGTAGATGCTAATAATTCAAAGATTACATAGTTTATAATGTTATGGAATTATTCTAATGTTCTTTAACATAGATTCTAATGAAATATCAAGAATATGGAATATTATAATATTTAATTGAAAATAAAGAGTGTTTTATTGTGTTCCATTATAGTTTACAAGTGCATAAAAATAAATTAACTGAGTAGGAAAATGAAATTGTTTTCCCACTAATGATATTTCGACAAAATCTATATAATAGTAAAGAAAAGTAAAAAAAAATAAGAGGTTGTTAATTTAGAGAAAATGAAACGCTAATGATTTGATATCAATATGATTTTCTAACCAATATAGTTGAAGAAGTGTTATTAGACAGATATCCAATAGATGGAAGATCCCCAATGATAGTTTAAATGGATAATGAAATCCTGATTGAGTTTATACCCAATTGAAAAAGGAGATGCATAGAATTAACATAGTTGACAGAGCTATATAACCGAGGGTTCTAATATAAAGCACAAAAAATTTAGGTGTATAAAACATATAAAAATTTAATGAACCTATATGATATTAGGATACTAGAATATTTCGTTGGATAAATATTTTTGAATGAAAATTTTCAGTGAATTTAAAAAAAAACTCGCACTAGGAATATATAGGTCTACCAAATATTAATATTAAGTTTCAAGTCTAATAGAATATAATGAGGGTTGTTGAAGACCCTAAAAATTATACATATGTGAATTTGACCAAACAATTATATGGATTAAGAGAATATATATCAACTATGGATCAGAAAAGAAGAAGGAATGAGCTTCCATCAGGGCCAATAAATTGTTGCAAAAAAGGATTATTGGTTGTGGTTATAATAAACTATGAAATTAGTGAATTTAGTTAGGCATGTTTGGGGGTAAGATAAAATGTGAAAAAATGCTAATTTATAGGGGTAGAACTAGGGTTGGCTGGCCAATGATTACTTTGTTGTAGAACTAGATTTTTAATATGCTTTTTTTAGGAAGAAGTTAGTAAAAGAATCCATTATATGTAGAATATCCAATATATAAATGTTTATTTATTGATACCAAACATTTTATATATATGTTTTTACTCTCTTTTTTATATTTTATTCATTAATAAGTGACATTTATATTGATATTTGAGGGGATTGTAACTTTATCAAGTTTCAGAATATAAGAAATGTTTCCTTCTGAAGTTGAGAAAAATTTATTATGAATGAATATGTGAACACTTATGCACCCCCTCTTAGTGATCCTATAATTGATATAATTAACAATAAGTGGTATTAGGGAATATTCCTCCTTTAAATGATACAACAATAAGAATATAGAATTTCAATATAGTAAACTATAATAATTTTTCCAATTTTGATGGGATAAATTATCATATTTTGAAATATAAGATGATACACAATCAAATTTCTATAGTTCTTGATGTTAGAGATATATAAACTTTTGGATTTTCTCCTCCTAATAAAATTATAATGACAACTTCTGATAAAATAAATTTGGAGGTTAATTGAAATGAACATAATTTCGAGTTGATGGATATCATAAGAAATTATAATACAAATATCATGGGGTTTTCAATGGATAATAAAATGTTGGGTACGTTGAAATAAATCAAAGAAGAAAATGATAAAATTAATATACATAACATATAAATCTATAAAAATATATTAGAATACATTAATAATACTAATGAATACACAATTGATTAAAACTATATAAGATTAAATAATATTGTTAGAAATATTATTGTTTTTGGGGATAATCATTATGTTTTTTATTTGATAATATATATATTATAAAACTTCTAGATATATATGATACCTAATTATCATATATATAATATTGATAATATATATCTCTTCATGAAATTTAGTATATTATTTTCGAATATGTGATGAGAAAAAAATTATTCTCAAGAAGAAGGATTACCAATTAATGAATTTTAAATAATTATTAAAATGGAATACCAAAGATAAGGACGTTGATGAAGAATATAGTAATCTAGAGTTAGGGGAAGAACTAGAAGATATAAACACAATCACTACACTAAAATAAAAAAAAATTATCATTAAAAATGTAATCGTAAAGGTAAAATTTCTATGAAAATTTTAAATTTTAATGATAACTGATATTGTTCAATGATTTTTTCTATGAAAATTTATATAGAATATACATTATAAAAATAAGATAAAAAGTATCAAAAATTGATGTCAAAAAATAATAACAAAACTATTTTTACTATAAGAAAAAAAATTGAGTCTAAGATACTATAATAAATCATAATTTACTAATGGATCTTATCATAATGTCAACAAATTTTCTCAATTCAGAAATGAACTCACATAATATAAAAGTGATGATGATAGTGAAGTGATAGAATAAATGGTGTTGATCATAAGAAAAATTGGGGAGACTTTTGATAAAAATACTAGACACATGAATGGTATAAAGAGGTTTGAGAAAGAATAAAATGAAATAAATTTTGAGAAAGGGAGTGAATAAAAAAGGAGAAGATAACTCATAACATGATTCAAGATAAAAATTAAAATTTTGTGAACATTAGAAAAAACTAAAAAATTATGAAGAAACTTCTACTGGATTGGATAATATCAATATGGTAGAAACCATTCTTTTTTATGAATAAAAGTGAATATATTAAAGTAGTTAGAATTCAAAAAAGTGATAAATTTTGTTAAATTTTTAATGAAATTGAATAATGGTATTTAAAATAATAATAATTTTTTCTTACAAAAAAAGTGAGTTAAAAAATATGAGATAAATCTTCCCCAATTCAATTGAGGTAAGGGGTTAATCTTTTATATATAGTGAAAATAATGGCTCAAAAGATCTGGTTGTTTCTATTTCTAAACACCCTAAATGTACATATACATTTTCCAATGTTTTTGGTACAATAGTAAATATTTTTGAGATATCATTGTCCACATAAAAACTATGATAATATTCATCTAATACATAATTTATAAAAGAATAAAATAAAAATGTTTTGATAAGTTCTATTATCATTCTAAGAAATAGTTATTTTGAAGTCACCATTAGTATTATATATTTTTTTGGAAACTAATATTAATCACAATGTAATAGTATTTATATATTAGGAAATATGTATAAATCAAGGGGGATATACATTTAGAAGAAAAGAAAAAAATTCTGTAAATAGAATGTTTAGGAAGAAAAGAAATTCAAATAAGTGATGAATTTTAAAGCCAGAATAGTGAAAAATTAAAAAATTATTATATCTGATAGAGGTAATAAGTTTTAAAAATTTGATCAAAGAAAAAAATGTTGAGTAAGAAAATAAATATAGCATAGTTATTTGGACAGATAAAATGTCAAGGGGTAGAAAGTTGGAATAAAAACTTATTTTGAAGAAAAATTGTAAGAAATATGATTATTCTTACATAGAAAAAGATAATGAAAATTTATTAAAATATGAAAAATTGAACATTCATAAAATGGTCAATATATGTGAGCTATAAAGGAATGTTAAAAAAATGACTATCATAACCTTCCATGAGAAAATCTTGAGAAGGATGTTATCAGCATATGATAAAAAAGTTTTTAATATATATGAATAAAAGTTGATTGGATCATTTAATGATTATATAGATGAGAATAAATCTATTACTAGATCATATAAGTCTAATTAAATAGATGAGAGACCACCATTATAAATCATAAACGATGAAAAATAATTAGATACTGAAGGAATAATCTCATTCTAAAAGTTACATCAAATGAAAAAAATGGGGTTCCTCTTTATTCCCAAAGTATAGTCTTTTATTTACTAACATTTACGGAATTTATATTGAAGAAGAAATGAATGATTTCTAGTGTTTTAGGTGTTCTAAAGAAATAAAATGTCTATCATGGTCCATTTTTAAACCATGATAATGAAATGGAATAGTAACATTGAAGGGGATCAAAACAAATGATAAGTTATATATATCGTAATTTTCTTAAAAAATAATTATTTTTTATAATAAATAAGAAATGGTGGGATATTTTGTTCTTAAATTTAACTTTTTTGATACCATTGTTCAAATGAGTGAAATATTTATTCAAAAAAATGTAATCAGATTACCTGGATACAAAATATTGGAGTAATCATGAGAAAAATATTTTTGTAAGATGTGTTATAGAAAACTTGTAAAAACATTATTATTCACTCTTTCCTTCTACACCAATTTTTTAGACAAAGACATATAGTTATTTAGTCAAGGTATGTTTCTTATAAAACTCATGAGACACTATTTTTTATGAAGAAATTGTTCATGATCCTCTGATGAATAAAATTGAGTCAAGAAATTCATTATGTAACACATTTTAATTTTTTTATCCAAAATGGGAAGAATATAAAAATTGAGAGAATGAAATTTAAAACGTCCTATGAGGAGACCTAATTGAGCACACTTATTTACATTTATGATGCTTATAATTTTATGTAAATACTGATAACAATCACAAAGGGGGATATTGTTAGGCCGAAAGTGTGTTAGGATTTATTTATGATCAATATATCAACATGTGTTTAGAGATTATGTTCCCTAATAAAGATTCTTAAGGAAGTTTTTTATGTATTTTTTATATGAAATATTCTTAATGAAGTTACATAATCCAATTACATGAATTTTTTTTAGACGAATATAAGAATTTTTTTTAAATAAAGTCATATGATAATATAATTTAATAAAAGTTTCAACATTATGAATAAGATTAAGATATAAAACTAAGTGATTATAACGTATGGTTTTGGAAGGTAATAGAAGCAAAACTAAAAATCTGGATTAACTTTATAAGAAAAACATACAATATAAAATTTTTCTAAGAAGCTCTCACAATGACATTAGAAATAGTAAACATAAAACACAAGAAAAAGCAGATCATATGAATATGAAAATACAAACATTTGTTTGAAGAAAATGTTTCTCAGTTTTTATAATGTTTAAATAAGTAAAAAGGGAGATAATTTCAACGAACAATTAGTAAAACATTAATATTTGTGAATATAAAATGGGATGGATGTCCAAATGTGGAATCGATTTTTTTGATAATGTGGTTATATGTTGGATGGTTTGAGAATGTTTTTATGGTGTTGTTTTATATATCAAAAGTCTATTTAAGTATAAAAAATGTAGTAAACCAACATCAATTTAAATAAAATTGTTAATAGATAAACCATTTTGTATGAAGTTTGTCAAGTGGAAATGTTTTTTGTTAAAGAATGTAAGAATTTTATTACTGTGAAATAGAGAGAAGAGATTTTGACGATAATGAAATGAATATATTCTATTTTATGGATACATATTAGATTAAATTTCAATGTAACTGAAAAATCATTACTAATGATATTACACCAAATGGTGTATAATGAGTAGTCATAGGAGAATTGGTCATATATAAGAAACAACGATATATATGATAAAAATTTCTTATTTTACTTGGATATAGAATGTTTATTTAAGGGAAATTTTCAAATAAAAGATGATAATGTCTAATCATATGTTGATAATCAAAATGGATAATTGTTTATTAATTCATTAGAAATACAATGTCAATTTAATGAATCAATGTTTAGAAGTGATGTTTGGTGATCAAATAAATATGACAATATAAAGTTTTCTTGTGATTTCATGGGAAAAATATACACTGGATGGACATTTCAAGAATCATTTAATTAATTTTTAATTTCCCCAAATATGTAAATTTTATATCAGATCATTAAAATATTACAATCATTCTATGCCTAAGAATTTTTTATA
The DNA here is from genome assembly GCA_963277665.1 of Viscum album. Lineage (NCBI taxonomy): Eukaryota > Viridiplantae > Streptophyta > Magnoliopsida > Santalales > Viscaceae > Viscum > Viscum album. The sequence continues at coordinate 506,180,542 of OY728142.1, read as the reverse complement.
AAGTTTCTTAAAAAATATTTTGACGAATTTTAAAGATGGTGCTAGATGATAGAGTTTCCTATAAGCATTATGAGTGTTCAAGAATACACTAAAAGGCATTACAATCACTATAAAAATTCACCTCATCCTTAAAATGAAATTATGTTCCCACCAAATATATTTTGGGATCACTAATATAATGGGTTAAAATGTAAAAATGTACCAGTGTGACTATTAATTAAAATGAAAAATATAAAGCATTATATATTTTTTATTAAATTATATTTCAAAAAAATTATATTGAAGAATAGATTCTTGATGAAGATCTATCAGAAAGGGAACAACTTTTAGAGTTCCAATGGATGATGAATTTCATATAAAGTTTCTATAGAATTGAATCTGGAGGCTCATTTAATGTACTTAGTTGATAGAGCTTCATAATTGAGATGAATAATATGATGGTAAGAACAGTGGGGGTCACTATAGAAAGGTCAATCGGATGAAAAAATTGTGAAGGGGGCTACCAAATAAACTCATTAGATAAATATTTGCAAAATATGTTTTTAATGAAGATTTAAAACACTCAGATTGAGAATAACAGGGTCTACTAAAGACTAGGAGTATGTTTTTAGATCAACAAACTCTTAATAGGGTTGTTAATGATCTTGAATATTTTACATAAGTTAATCTATTATATATTTCTTATGGTTGAAGATAATTTCCTTCTACTGTGGATCATAATATATGATGAAAATAGATTATTAATTGGGGTATAACTATTTTTTGAGAAGTATTGTTGGAAAGGTAATATATCAATATGTGACCTTTGTTAATAATGTTTTAATTGTTGTAGGTGTAACAAATTATTGAATAAGGCTGACTATGGTGGGGGATAAACTAGGGTTGGCTGGAAGAAAATTATTGGAATGAAAGAGTTGTTTCTATTTATCCCTTCAAATTTTAGAAATAATTTTGTTAAATAATCCTTGTTGGAGAATCAACCAACATCAAAACTATTAGGTTATAATTTAAAAAATTGTAAATACTGTGTTCTACACTCTCATAAAATTTTATCACTAAAAATGTGCGGTTGGGATTAAAATTTTAGAAGATCATAATTATATAATGTTTTTTTTCTAAGAAAGTATTCTATATGAATTTAAGAAACATTTTTCGAAAATGAAATAGTGGTCAGTAATTAACTTTCCCTCTTAGTGATCACATAATCAATCAAAATAACAATAAATGTAAAACGTGAAAAATGGGTAATCAACAATTGAATTAGGATGGATGAATTGAAGGGACTTGGTCATATTAAATTACTCAAGAATAAATATTTATAGTGATTGAACCTAAAAATTATTTATGGGAGATTGCATGAATTATACATTGATAAAATAGAAATAATTAGTTTTGGGTGTTACTAATTATCATGTAAAGACAATAATTGTGCCTCAAGTATTTATAAGTATGGGATCACATATAAGGGAGGTGAACTAGAAGGAAATATGGGATGGGTATCCTAATAAAAATTAGGATTATAAATAATTTTGTGAATATTCATGTCCACATATGAAACATTTAAATATATTATTCACATATTTTTTCAAGGAATTTGTCATTGTATTATAAGGATGTATAAACAATTAAATTTTATGTCGTCTAAAAAGGGACCATTTAAATCTATATATATAATAATTTTTGATTCCTAAAATAACCTTAAAATAATAAAATATTGCACGTGAAATATAGTCATAATGTTTCTTTTATGATTAAGGTGATATTTCTTAGACCTACATTTCATGTAGTTTATAGTATTTTTACCAGAATACTAATCCACTATTTTTTGACGTCACATAGTGAGGATGATACAAACATGATGTTAACAAGGAAGGTAAAAATGTTAATGAATAACAATATGGTTGGGCATTATATGGAATGTATGGGTCCACTACACATCCTATGAATATGAGATTCTAGCTATAAGTTGATTTGAATGAATAGGGGCACCTCTAGTGCGGCGAGCCTATGTGAATAAAGAATGAAATGAAACCTAGGGTAACATAAATAATCTATACATGATAGAGAAGTACATGGAATCTATGATTAGTGTATGATTGAAATGGGGTGGAATATATTAGGTGATTAGTCATGTGAGAGGATGTTTAAGTGCCGCTACATATCTTATAGATACATGAATAATGACACATGCATTTATAATTGAGAAATTTTATTATTGGTTAAGTGATACATGATATTAATGGTGATACTAATTGAGTAATGATATATTAGGCCACACATATTCAAAATATAATTGAAATAAATATATTTAGAAATAGGAAAATGTTTATGTAAATTATAAATAAGGTAACTCTGATGATTATTATGGACGATAAATATCCAAAATAAATGGGGAAGGACTACTCAATAGAAATAATTAAATGAAACATAAATTTATAGGTTCCATATATAAAACATCCATATATTATGTTAATGTGCATAGATTACGGTTTTATATTATTTGACATGATAAATTTTGAATGGAGACCATATAATATGTGGTTATTCCGTAAAGGATGATATAATAAAGAATTTATGGTCATATAGTAAAGACCATGACATCATATATTTTGATTTCATATGATAAGGATATTGAACCATGTAGTTTTTTTTATTTTTTATTGGACCTATATACCATATAATATATCATCATGTGATAAGAACCATTATACTATGAAATTTTCATATCATATTTAATGATGTAGGAAAATTAATTTTGATGGATTATGAATGGAATATTGAACCCCAACATTAACATGGAGTCACTATTTGGGTATCCCTTAATGGATATTTCTTCAGGATCATACACATCTATGTATTTTGACATCATAATAAAAGGATGGTTGACAATACAGTTTAACATTGTATGGTAAGAAACTAGATAATATAATTTAACATCATATAGTTAGTATGGTATAACATAAAATTTACCATAATTGATAAATATGGAATTTCATGTAGTTTTGGGTCATGTGATGGTAACTTTGAACCCAAATACACATAATTTTGAATTAGACTTCTTTATAAATATTTCATTTATTAGATGTGAAATATTCTATATATTTAGGGTGGTCATGGAATATACTACTTTGATGTAATCCTTGTATAATATGTAAGGAACCACCCATATGAGTTCTAATATTGGATGACTATATATTTTTTATAAATGTTTTCTTTGAACAAAACCCCAATTTATATTTAAAGATAATTTACTGATAAACCATTTAAATGAATGCAGATGCCGCACATTTTTTATAGGCACATGGGATATTAAATTATTTTATTATTTTTTAATCTATTGATTATAGATTTTTAAAATAGACTTATAACCAATCATAATTATCATTTTAGACGCAAATTATATTTTATAGTAATGGAACTTAGTCCTTGATAGAAGTAGTTGGTTTGGTTTATTAAACTGTTGTTTTAGGAGTCACTAATGTCGGGGAATGTGTACTAGTACCATATTCCCATATGTAATTTAATTTTTTAAGAAAAATATTATTTCATATACACCATAAGTTATAATATTTATGACATGGTTTTTTTGATTGAATCCATATTCCCATTAACAACCACATGGTAGTGAGAAGAGTGTTTATTTTTTGATTTATATTTCAAGTATAACTTCTTCAAATCATATGTCCAAAAAATTAACATTACATATAAGGGTAGTTTGAGGAATTATAAATCTATTAAATATATTAGATTTTGAAAATTTATTATATCATATAGTTTTAAATTGTTTTAAGTTCACTGCTTCATCCTATTTCATGAAAAACTCAAAGGCAGTAAATATAAACATCAATTGGTAGATTGTCACTAGAGGTAATAGACACAAATGATATATTTACTAATTATTAAATGGACATGAGTAATTTATAGCGTATAAATAAACTTGTGGTTGATGAATAAAATTAAAATATATTAAAATATATATAATTTCTTTTAAAACTAGTTTTAATCATGTATCAATGAGTTTCAAAATTACTCACATATGCTGATTTTTTGAGAAAACATGCTTCTTATTTAAGGATAACCACCTATCCTTATAGGGTTTTTTTATCACATTATGAAATTATTACCCTATTATGAATTGTATTTCAAATTTATAAAAAATTATATTATATAAATCTATCATGGAATTTAGCAAATAATCCTTGGAATAAATTTCTATCCATTTATGAAAAATTTATATTTTTCTCTAAGCTATGAGTTAGAGTTCTATTTTATTGGTCATATACTTGTAGAAAAATTTAAATAACCATATTAATGTACTATAGAGGGTACTACTACTCTTGATGTTTATGAAAATCAATCTCATCCACATATTCTATCTCATTTATAATAACGAGATCTACCTCTCTTTGATAGACAACGCATATGATAATCAAATTTTGATTTGGCCCTTTGAGGGATGTGAGTAGCTAATTATGTGAATCCAGTTAGGAATTTTGAATAAATTTGATTTAAAATAAAACTATATCCATGGAGTGGCATGAAATCAATTTCCAGTTATGTTTGAATAGATATATCAACTCTCCTTTCTTCATGTCTTAATTCACACAAATTTTATTATTTAATAACTCATTGTGGACATTCAGATTTTAGAAGATAATTGGGATTTGCAGAGACAACATAACAAGATTAATGATATATTATTACACTAGTTCATTATTATTGAATCTCTCCAATAGAATTAATTAATATATCTTAAGAACTATTCCTTGAGAAATAAAGAAGGATCCCAGTCTAACCCTAGGGAAAATGCCATTATATTTTATCTTCATAATCAAGAAATCAAATAATCAATCAAAGTTGATTTCCAATTGTGAGTAGGTGTCAATGATGAAAACTACTTTTTATCCAGGAAAATTTCAGCCCATGGGTATCTCACTTGGTGTTGAGTATGATGCTAGGAATTATTCTAGAACAATTCCTTTAGTTTATTTTTGTGAAAAAATAGATGTTAAACTACTAAGGAATCAAAACCCATTATAATTATCATATATTTAACCAATATAGATATCAGATCTTTTTCTGTTGATCAATGTAAAAGGTCAATTTTAACTCATGATGATATTAATGATAATGAAAATTTTAAAATAGAAATATATGGGTGAGACTATTCTTCACAATCAAATGTTATCCATCCATAGCATAACTAACTTTTTGAAAAAGATAATAATTGTTATTTGATTACTTTAATCATTTATTTTAGAAAGTATTATTCCTATGTATCACTTTAGGGATATCATATAGAGGATTTTTGTTTTTACTTATATTGGTGGAATAATATTTGGGGATTAAAGTTGTATTTCTTAATTTTTCCAATGAACATTAACAATATTATTTATACTAATATGTGACATCATTTTTATCAACTTTACACATACTAGTGAGATCCATAAAGAAGTTTTCTAGTTCAAGCCCACCATACAGATAATTATTAGGGGTTATAATGATGGTTCATTTCAAGTATTCTCATGGTTCTATTAGGCTTATCATATATAACATAATATCAGATGGAAATCCACTTAATTTTCTTAACATGAATCTGAATTCATAATTCAGTATGTTAACATTCCAGTTAAAAATTCCCATCGTCTAAAATATCACTTCAACAATATTAATGTTATCATTTCCTATGTGATATTATATAGTATTACCTAATATGGTCTTGAAATTATGATTCATTTCTTATTGACATGTTTCTATAATATTTTTTAGTTTGATGGACATTTCCCACTATCAACATAGGTCATGGAATTCCTTAAATTTTCCTTCTTTTTCTTCTTCATGGGATATTTGAATTTTATTATAATCAAAATATTAATCAATTGTATAGAGGTATTGAAATTTATAAATCATATAAATTTGTAATCTCATAATAATCATGGGATTTCTTCCTATGGGAAGTAGAGATTAATGTCTCGAAAGATGATACACACATTAATTTTTCCTTACTTCTTATTGAATGAGATGATATTATATATTAATTTAGAATATTGGATCTCCCTTATAAAGGGTTCATTGTTATTATTATCCACTGTAACTTCTAAAATTTCATATTTAAATGAGATTATCCATCTCATTGAGTGTCTATATCTATAATTGTTAATGACTATGCCTAGTTTTTGAAAATCCACATAAGGGATAAATCCTGACATATCTAGGTAGTTTTTAATTAATATGTGAAGATATTATTTATGTAGCTCTATGTAGTTCTCCAAATCATTATGTATCATGATGACATTGATTAATAAAGATTATAAATCTTCTTAAATGATGAACCTCACATTCCATTGTTTATTATTTTCGTTTGAAACATTATTTAAAGTCACAAGAGGATTTGTTAAAATCCACTTCATAATGGTTCTGAGGGATGTTTTTAATCATCCACCATATCCATATATGGTGTTATTGGGTTATCATTCTTCTTATTGTTGGAATGGTCATCAAGAGTGAGCACATCGCCTTATGGTTTTACCAAGATCATGTTTATGGGTGTAAGAGTCCCCAACCCTGGTGACCTTTTCTTATGATTCAATTATATCACATTAAAATTCCTAGGATTGGTTGATTGAGTATCAGTGAAACATTAATTTTGGATAACACATGCTAATTTATGATCAATGTATATAATTCATAATGATAGAACACTAATTTCATCCATGAATGAGAATGATTTTAACAAAAAATAATCCTCTAAATAATGATATTAAAAGAACCATTTGCAGTGTTTTCTTTTGGATGGTGGAGTTGGGTGGTTTCTCAAATTTGGGGTTGTTATCTCAATATAATAGTTAATGAGTTGTAAAATATAATTAATATGATTATAATGGATATCCTAGTAAACCTCAATTCCATTTAGGATTTATATATTCATTTCCTCATTCGTTAAAGGATTCGTACCCTCCTTTTAATAATACATCGTATTGATTTCATAGATTTCACCTATGTAATAGGGGTTGGTATCACCATGGATCTGATTCACAAGTTTTGCAATAAATTACTTCATAAATTGGGGATATAAAGTAGATTATGACCACATATAGGTATAGTCAAGGAATTTAGATAATGGATTTAAATATAGTATCTATTTTTCAACTACTATAATTTTAATATTGTATTCAGTATACGAAATTGGCATTTTTACTAAATTTAAAGGAAATGATTTTACTCAGTATTTTCACATTCCACGAGTTTCTAGTTTGATAACACTAAGGTTTTTCATTGTATATCCCTGATTATTGATTTTATTAAATAGAAGAAGGTTAATATTATATATATTATCTATCATGAATCAATTAATGTAAATGTCATTATGATTTACACTAAAAAGAATATTTGTATTCTTAATTATAAAAATAATCATTGGGATATATCTAAAAAGGAAATGAAGACTTGAATTAAAAAAAACAATTTTTTATTCAAATATTCCATATCTGTAGTCACATTTATTTGAAAATATTAATGTTTTAACAAGTATTTGTAGGGGAAACTTTGAGATATTTAAACAATTGAATATAATCCATGTTTTGGAGTCATGTTATGATATTGATCAAATGATTTAGCACATCCTATTTTTTTTACCAAGGGACTATATATCCTTCTATAAGGCCATTTTGTTGATTGAGGCCTAAAAGGATGATGATAATAAAAATTTAAATCCAAAAAGGAATGATATGGTGTTTAAACTATTATTTATGGGCTAGGATGATTATTCCTTATAGAGTTTTTGGGTTTCATAATTTTATTCATTTCAGTAAAATGACCAACCAAATAAATTAATGGAGGATCACTAGAGGGTATTGGATCTAACTTCTTCTCTTTATAATCTCACAATATTTATTTTCTCTATTTTTTAGAATAATGTATCATATGGTTAATTATGGATCCATGATTAAAATTTGAACCACTATCATGTATTAATATACCGTATAATCTTCCACAAGAATTATTAGGATACCTTGGTTTATATGTATTCTCCAATTGTTTGAAATATTTTTTTTACCATTGGTATCACATTTGTTGAGTAGAACAAGGGTTTATCATATTAGGAATTTTTCATATTTTGGGATGGTGTTCTACCTCTGAATGTCAGAGTAATAGATTGAATAATGGAATGAGTAGGTTTTGGTAGTTGTGGGGATACCACTTTCTATAATTTTTATGTCCAAGTATATTGTGATAAATTTAATGAGTTTATGATATCATAATTTTTTTACTTGATATTCTATAGAAATTATGAATTGTTAAGTAGATCCAATCATTCATTAATAATATTTTATGCATGAGAAAATTATTTCAAGGTAATCTATTCATAAATTTTATTTATATTATCACTTCTGAATTGATAACATTAAACTTAATCATTTTAAAGAGTGCATGACGCACAAGGTACATGATAAATGGGAATAAAAAGAATTACTCTAACTATTTATTACATATTTTGGTGTTAATCATTGAAAATAAAGGGATTTTGGACCACGTGTCCTTAAATTTAGTGGTATGAGAAATATTTTTGAGAAATGATTTTTTATCTTCTACCATTTTAAATTTTATTTCCTATTTCTCAAATATGTTTCTCTAGAGGGTACATAAAAAATATCTAGAAAATTTTATACCTATAAATATTAAACCTTTTTCTCATAGTGAGGTACTTCCTCTTAAATTATAATTTTTTTATAAGAGGGTTATGTTTTCACTAGTGGTTTCAAAGTGACTTTTTTAGGATTTTTTATAAGATGTTATCATTATGATATAGGAGAATATTGAAATTTTATCCTACAATGGAATGTAGTTTACTAAAAACATTTCATTATTTTTGGAAAATTTTAGAATCCAAAAAGATATTTCTATGTAATAATTAATCCAATTAATCTTGGAATTTCCCCATAAAAATTTACAACAGCTACTCATATGGTATTTATATATCCATGGAGTATATCAAGATCTTACATCCGGATATGAAATTTAATTCTCATTTATTTCATTGTTTTTTATATTAGATATATCTTAGATTATTATCTTCTTTAACACTGATGTTTTTTGGTAGAGGATATATTTATAGAGATCCTCCCAATATGAAATAGACTTAGTATCTAGTTGTATATACTAGAGAACCATGTATTCTTTTAATGTTTCAATAAACCATTAGAGTGTGATAAGCCTCTCTTACTCATGTTTCCTACGTTATGGGGAAAATAGAAAAAAAAAGCGTGATATTATGCTCCATATTACCCTTTCATCGAAAGAAGAAAATATATGATTTCAAAACATAGATAGTGGAGGACTCAAAAACACTAAATAGAAGTAATCAATTGTATTGGGATGAAATAATGTATTCCAATCCTCATGTGATTCTAGGTATGTAATTTGAGGACTAATATAATCATCTTAGGATACCTTTTTTTAGTTTTCTTATTTGTGGATTTATGAAATCAGATGAAAATTTCATTTTTTTTCAAGTTGAATTATTTAAAAATGAACTGGGTAAGTAGAAAATATGATTATATGATAATGTATTGTAAAAATTTAAAATCATTACCAAATGATTTCACATCGAGAATCTCTTTAATATAAAAGTTTCCCAACAAAATAAGTTGGTTCCTTAATCCATGTAAGATGGTTTTTTTAATTTTTACTTATTATAGTTATGTCTTGGGTCACCAAAGGTCCTCAATTTCTTAATTTAACATGGAAATTTGATCATTTTCATAATAAGTGTAAATAATTTCATGTAGATGAAAAGCTAAAGATATATATTTTTTTCCAATATTATCTATGCCTCAGGATACTAAATATGATATATTATGAGGATAACATAATGATCAATATAGCCTTTATCATTATAAATTGGAACTATCATATGAAAAATCAAAATGATGAGAATTTTCTGTTAATGGATCATAATTTTAAGGTTAATTGATTAAATTATGTTTGTGGGATTAAAAGGGACAATGTTTTGTAACATTCACTATCATGAAACCTAATGGGTTCAGTCCAAAATCCTAATCTTGAAATATATGAATTCATTAGATTAAAAGTAATTACCAAATTTATTATCATGGGCTATCCTTGCATCATCCCCTATGAAAGGACTTATAATATTTTATTTCATTAAGTGATTCATTTTAATTTTTAGTTGTGCCTATAGAGATAAGGTAGTAGAAATCATATAAAAGGTAATTTAAATTTAATTTCTACAAGTGACACCCGAATGCTATTTAATATGAGTAAATGATTGAGTAGCACTAATATAGATAGCAGTAAAATAAAAGAATATTATTTAATGGTTTGGTGTAATATGGATCATGATTGTTCTATATCTTGTATGAGTATAAGGGGTTTGTTATTGAGATAAAAATACCCCCATCGCTTAGAGAACAAGTTATCCAAGGGATGATAAAGTGACATCCCACCATTATTATCATTAATATATCGTTAAATTCATCAGATATGAGGAATATTTCCTAAGAGGTTCCCCCAAATTGGATAATGGTTTTTAAAGGGTATTCGTTATTGGGAATAACCTCAACAAAGAAAAAGTATCCTTCAAAAGGGTGGTGAAAGGGTAATTAACCACATAACATTTTATTAATGACTGAATATTATTCAATATTACTAAAATAATATCTTCTATAATTTCTATAGGGGGAATATTTCAAATGCATATTTATTATTAACATTGTAATCTCTATCTATGGTTTCACACAAACATGTTATTTTGATATTTTATTTTATATTATTTAATATTATCATTGTTTATTTTATGATTCAGTAAATTTTAGTAATAGAATTTGGTAACTATTTGGGTCTCACATGACTGACCTACATGGTTATGGGTAACCATTCAATAAACATGTGTATGGGTCTGTAACTTGATAGTGAGGTTTTTAATGGTCACTAATTTTTTTTTAAAACAATGTAATGTACTATCAGGAATAATGTATTATGATCATGTTTTCCCAATAGCCTCCACATGGTTGCAAAATGATTTAATGAACTACGTGTCCAAAAAATATAAGTAACCCTATTTTTATTTTTTAAAAGACTATGTTTCTATCTATCTTGATTTTTAATGCTCCATACCCCTATTTTCTCTCCCCCTTTCATGTATGTTGTCATATATGACCCCCCCTTTCTTCATACCCTCTCTTATTTATACTCTCCCTATGTATATTATTAGTGTTTCATTTATATTTGGAGTCCATAACTTCATGATGAGGTATCTCCTCCTCTTTATTCATCCACTCCTCTTGTTATCTTCGTCTCCCCTTACTGCACCCTTTCTTAAAAAACCCTAGGGAATGTTTTAGTTATAATTAGGGTTTGAATATTGATGTTAAGGAATTAAATTCATATTAAAGGATTTTTTTCAACCCATATTTTATATTCCAGATCATTTCCTTTGATTTGATGAATTTTTTCTCAATTTTCTATCTTTTATTTTTGGAACTATTAATAGCTTGGGTTCTGAATTCATGTTTTAAATTTATAGTATAAGTATTATATGTGCTTAAAGTATTTATATAAAAAATAAAGTATTGGGTTCCATAAATAGTGAAAATATTTCCTATTTTAATTTTTTGATAATATATGATTTTTTAACTATGAAAATGAACTTATAATAATGTTACCCTACTAAAATTCAACATATACATGAAACCAATAAAGATGTTTTGGGATATTATGTTTATTTTTCAAATGTTTTTATTTCAATTACTTGATATAATTAAATGTATGGTTATTTTAAAAATGATTTAAGAATTCATTTTCAATAAAATTTGATGTTTACAAAAGGATTAACCACAATTGGGACATTAAGTAAATTTAAGGGTCATGATTTTAACCCTTAATTGGTTTTAATGAGAGTGGGTTGATCTATTAAAATAATTTTGAAATGGTGTTATGTGTTCTAATTTGGAAAAATTCTTTGAAATGATTTTATGAGTGTCACATAATGATTTTTTTCTAAATAATTGTTTGAAATTAAATTTAAGACCTTTAAAAGATATGTCATGGAATTTTGATTCCTTTATTGTGATAGTATCATTTGAAAATTTTAATGATTTCTAAATGGTATTGGTACATGATACCCTATTTGTTCCCCTTGTGCTCATTCACATTTAATTGGTGGGGTTTGATGTATGTGGATATTAGGAAATGGATCTTAGGGGATATTTCTTAAAATAATGATAGAGTTGATGGTGATAAATTTTTTTACATTTCTAGTATTGATTGTTGATAAATCTATCTCACTTTTTTTAAAAATTTATTGTCAAGGAAATATGAGAAACTATGTTTGAAATAGAGATTTATGTTATACTGTATAGTCACATTCTTGTAGTTTCCCCAAGTTATTTTATAGGGATAGAGGATAGTTTCATCAATTCTATGCCAGGTGTAGTCTAGTTGAATGGATTGTGTTAGGATTTAATATATGATGATAGGTTTGTTTTTATTTTGTTAATTCTTTGACTGTCTCACATTATGACACAAGGTATTTTCCATGACACCAATTACATGGTTGGTTTCTTGATTTAGGATATTTCATTGACATTAAATTTCAATCTTTTATCAATTGACATTTTTAGAACCCTTAATTGGTTTATTATACTTATGGTTTTTTATTCATTTGGTGATAGAAATCCTTTTGATTGACATTTATAATTATGTAGCATGTGTTGGTTTTCTAAATCATAAATGAAAATTAATTTTTTTTTTAAAGTTTTTTGAAATATAAAGCAGTTGTTACATGGGATGTTCGTGATTTTAAATGAATGTTTTCAAAAAGATTATTTACATTTTATAAAAGTTGAATGGAATGATTTGTTAATCTATTATAGAATTTGATCATCTTGAGTTAAAATAAAGCTAAAAACCCAATTTTGATATTGTATTTTAAACTAGCCAAAAATGGGTATATCATTTAAGGCTATCCTTATAGAAAGGTGGGTGGTGACTCACTCATCATGTTTTAGTTCACACAGCTTGTAATTTAGATCCTATTTTTAGGATTATCTCTTGACTCCTTAGGGGGCATAAATTTTCGAAGGCTTGGTAGGTCACTTTGTTTCATTTGTAGGATTTTGATTATTCATTTTTATTTTGTTTCTTTACCACACCAAGAAAATTAGTCACCACTATTTTGTACCATTTATTTTATTTGTGTTGCATTATATATTCTGTGTTATAGATTCAAAATTTAGTGGGATGTTACATGAAAGGGTTTTAGAAGCGGGATATTGGATTTCTTTTAAATTAGATATTTTATATTTCTTTTTATTTAGTAGTTCATAGACCTCTTGTGCATGAAGTGTTCATGTCAATTTTTTTTAAAATTATGTATTAATTTAAAATTATTTAAGGATAAAATCATACCAGTTAGTTTTGTATTATTCTCTGAGACTAGTATTCATTGTATGGGGATCAATAAAACCCCTTTGACCCTGTCATGATCTTGCTTAAGAGTTTTATGTATGGAATACTTAGATTGGTTCACATAAAAATTTATTCAGATACCATGTTACTAATAGTTCGCATGTTTCTGATCTAGTTGGTATTTTGAAAGGAATTTATATATGGATATTGGTTTTTAAAACCCCATGTTTTTAAAATGGAATACTATATTTGATAGCATCTGTTTCACAAAACATTTAACCCAAATGAACTATGATTATTTAAATATGAAGATTCTGACTATGGAATTAAATTAGAGGGTATGAATAATATTAAATAATTTTTTACTATACAAATAAAAATATACTTATTTTATATATCCTTTGGAAATATGTGCTCAATCATTTAATAAATACATTTATTCTTCAAAAAAATTTGTTTTCATCAAAAACAATTTATTGATTTACCAGAGAAAATATTTTTATAAATTTTTTAAAATTTTGGAAATATTATTTTATAAAATTAAAAACAAATTAATCATAATATTGATATCAAAATTTGTTAAATTTTTTAGAATTTTCGAAAATGATTAATTTTTCTTTGAATTGTGAAAAATTCTGATTTTTGTAAACCAATCATTTATTTTTAATAAAATAATTAATTTGATTGTACCTTTATTTTAATATTATTTAAAAGTATCATAAGTAATATATAGTTATATTTCATCTAATTAATTACAATTAAATCATCTTTATACTCTATTCTAATATAAGATCAATTTCTTTCTTTAAAACACATGTTTTTCTAAAAACTATTTTCATTGGCATAATGTTTCTCCATTTTAAGTTATTGAAGTAACTCATAATGAAGGATTATTTAATTTTAATTTATAAATTATATATAAATAAATATTAATTCAATACATTTATTTATGATTACTTTTCATATAGTTATTATAAGATCATCTAATTCCCTATAAAATTATTACATAAAAACCCATTTTTTCAAAACACCATCGGGTTTAATTTTATACTAACTTATGAAAATTATATAAATTTAAGTAGATAAAATTAATTCCATATTTAAAATCATAATATTCAATATATATAATAATTCCAACTTATTTTTTGGTTATAATGAATTGTAATAACTATGATAATTGTTTACCATGATTAATGTCAAAATTGGTTTATCGAGGGGGGGGGGGTAAACTAAAGAGTTAAATGTAATAAATATTTGTTAAAAAATTAAATATATTTTTAGAGGGTTTTCTCTGCCATATATTCCATATAATGATTCATTTATTAAATTTCAGGAAACATGGATTGAGTGTGGATTTTATATTGAATAGTTTTGTGTATTTATAAGAACATCACTCATCTTCCCTTACAAAAGACACCCCTATCCTATACATTACACATTTAAAAAACGATTTTATTAGTATATAACCACCCACATATCATAATTACATCCCTCATCATTTACTAGAGGCCTTTCTTATAATAATTATAATCTATGATTCTTTAAATATAATTATAAAGATATTGTATGAGGGACATGTATTGTTTATAACTAATCATCCTTCTGTGAATTATTCTTATACCTCTTTAAAATATTACTCAATAATGATGATATAATAAAAAATATATGCCAGATAAAAATATTTTATTATGTTATTTTAATAACCTAAATCCATCTCCACTTCCATCAAATGAGATATGAACACATCGTTCATGTTTAAGGAGGACTATCACATCAAAAACCAATGTAATTTGTGTCAATAATTGCCTCTCACAATAACTTATGATGATGGAGTTAATATTTTTATACTATAATAATTAAATATTTGAAATTATATAAAATTAATATATCATATACTTCTTACCGTTCCATATATTGATGAATGATAACATCATACATGTGTACAAAAAAATAATTCATTCAATGCAATGTGATTAATTTTGTTTAAATTTTTATATAGACGAAATCTGTAAGTTTATATAAAACAATAATGTTATCTTTATTATATAATTATCATGGTGTAAGGATAAAAATACATAAATTATTTAAATTATGATTTTCGAAAAATTTAAATGTTACACATATGTACATATGACATATTGGTACCATGATTGTAACATAGTTTATTTTTAACCACCATTACTCATAGATAAATTTAAACGTATAATTTATCCATAAAATGATAAATATTTAATTATTATTATTTTTTAAATGATAAATTACTAATTTCTTTGACCTTAGTTAATTTTCAATGGTGATTTTTGACAAACGATCCTTGCATCATCAGAACGTAAGACTTTAACATTAAGGATTAAGTAATTGACTGTAGAATGATATAGAAATAAATAAATGGAATAATCAATTTGAGCATGGATTTTAGTAATGTAACTAATTTACATATTTTCATTAATTATGAATATAATAAACTCATGTGACAAACCGGGTTTGAGGTAAGAGATATCTCTAAACTACCATTTACATTATGTTATTTATATTCTCTCTCTAAACAATATTATCTCTCACTTTAATCAATTTTAAATATACTAAATTATGTATATATGTCTCAAAAATATATACAATGATTATTCACCCTTCATTGAATGGGGTAATACATGCCCTATATTTATTTGTATAATAACTTCATTATGAAATTTTTTATTATTACGATATGAGACAAGATTATGAAACCCATTTTACTTTCATGAGAAATTCATATATTATAACTTATGGATGAATTATGTTCTTTGTCACAAATAGGTCATTAACATTTTATGAGGGGTTACCACCTAATTAAACTATAATGAATTGGGTAATGTATTAATATCAGGATACATAAATTTTGGGATTAGTGAGTAAACCTAATTAATTATGGGACATTGTATTCTATGTGATATTGTCTAGGCCATTATGCATGACTCATATTTTAGTCATGTTTTATATTTCAACAAAATTTAATATGTCACAACGATTAAATGATACAATTTTCCTTAATTTAATCAGCATTTTGATTTCTCATTATCCATCTCCTTTATGATATCATGTTACGACTTTTGAGTTACATGTTATATTTCCTTATATTGTTTATTCCCTTCCAGGAATTTTGGACCCAAACATTATTATATACATTCCTGAGGTTATCCAAATAAATTCTAGAAGAAAAAATAGATTTATAATGTCATTATAGAAAACAATATTATGATGCATTACATTAGTTTCCCATCAATTTAATGTTATCACAGTCTTTCAAAGACACTATGCCTCCTGATATTTGAGTTTCAATTATTGGATATTTATGTTTAAATTTCTTTAATAATATTTTCATAATTATTGGGTCATTATAATGTTGTTAGGAATTGAGAGATACACTAGGTGGAGAATATCATGAGATCTATTCTATTTTGTGACCCAATTATCCATGTTTGTTTGACATTGGGTATTGGGTTTTAATTTCATTATTTATTGGATTTATGTATATGATTTGGAAATGATAATCAAATTCCCAATGAGTAAAAAGTTATTTGAGTGTTTTCTTAGGAAAATATTGGGTTTTTTTAAATATTTTTTGTATTTGTTTTCAGTTTTGTTTTTATCATTGTTTTATAGTTTCTAGTGAAAATTAATTTCAGAGGAAGTTTAAGATATTGTTCTTATGTGCTACTGATAATGTATAAGAAAATTTTCTTGTTATTTATTGAATAATTTTAGAATACATTTATTATGCTCTATTAAATAAGTTTTGGAATTTTTCTTATGAGTTTATAAATATGTTTATGAAACTTTTCTTATGAGTTATTAAAGAATTTTGAAAAACATTTATTATTTTCTGTTGAATAAATTTAAGAAATATATCTTCGGTGCTAATGAAGAAGTTTATGAATGTTTTCATAACATGTAAGAAAATTATTTTTTTCCCTAAATTTTCCAAATGTCATGATTAATTAATGGTTCTCATGGATCATGAATGGAGATTCTAGAAATAGATAGTTTTTACAACATTTATGTTACAATTTATATAAATTTAAAATTTCAGGCTGTAATATATGGTAGATACATAGTTGATGATGAACATTTAAAAAAATTTAATTTTAAAATTTGATGATACAAGATGTAAAATTTTCAAGATAAATTTTTGAAACATGATTGTTGTACAATCTTTAAGTTTCAAGCTACATAAATGTTAATTTTAAAATTAAATGTAATAATCATTACAATTTTATTGCTACAAATTTGATGTCATAAACTATAAAAATATGAATTAATAATTTTATGATTAAAATTGTAAAAAATTCAAGGTTATGAAGTATTTTTGTTTAAAACTACAAGAAGAATACTATATTAAGACCTACATATGAGAGGTTTTTTATGAAGTCAGTAGACGTCCTTTTTTAAGACTGTTGGATAGAGATGTTCTTCCAGTGATCATCAAATGGATAACAATAATGTTTTACTAGATTGTGAAATAATACAGTAGATATATTATTTCATAATAAAGTAATAAGAAAAAATATCATTACAAAATGTTTTGATAATCATTACAGAACATTCTAAATTATTTTCATATGTTGATGACGAGTTGTTCTTTCAATTTTCATAAATATTTCTAAAATTTGAGGATGTTAAAAGAGTTTTTTAACTATATGTTTATTGAAGACATTTATGAAGGTTTATTTCATGAAGGTTCTATATGGTTGGAGAATTTTTCAATCAATGTTTTATAGAGTGGTAAAATTTAAATTTAATTTTTTTGGAATTCCAAACTATCACTTAAATTTTAAGATGAAGTGTTCCTATATAAGGTGGTAAAGGAACCATATAAATGTACATTATCTATGTGTGATAGTGGGAATAATCAATAAATAATTTATAACATGAATTTTTATCAAATGAATATATTGGTTGAATAAGAGGCACTAGTTGAATATATACGAGATGAAGATTGGGGCACACCATATGATGTTATAATAGATGTAGATTGAGGTTACCTAGACGGGGTCATATCAGATAGAGTGTTCCATTTGGATAATTTCAAATTACGTTTCTGTCAATTATTTTAAAACATTGTTATCCTATATTGGTTATGATGTATAATAAAAAATTATAAACAATGTGAACTATTATAATTAAGTATAGTTAGATAGAATGATATTAACAAGAGTCAAATCAATTACCTTCACTACATATCATAGTAAATTTCCATGGACTGAAGTAATTCACATGGGAACTTATATAGTAACCCACACATGGGGAAACCATATGAATAAATTGCAGCATAATTTAATTTTATACCCCTGTATATGTGTATGATTAGTATATAATGGTTAAATTGATAGAAACTCTAACACGATGTAAGAGTTAATTTTAGGATAAATGAAAATGGAAAATATAACCACTGATCCACCATCTTAGTGGTTGTCACATTATTTAAAACATTAGTTTGGGGTCAAGTGATGGTGGGGGAAGATACAAAGCTACATGGATTTCCTATATGTTTGTAGCCATATTCCACATATGTATATGGTTTTAAGGACTTTTATAAACTCCCATGTAGTCCAAAATTTAATTTTAAATTTTTATGATATATTTTATTCTTAAATCACTCCTAACGTGAATTATTACCTTTTTAGGGGATGTAAATTGGATTTTGGTAATTTTTTATATTATTAAAGTTAGTTTAATGGTATTTTCTTTATTGTGGCTTACATTTTTCTAGAAAGTAAAAAAAATTGGGTGAAATGGGATTCATATATTTGATAAGAAATTTGTTGTTTTAAAATTGGTTTTAATGGCTTTTGAAGATGTTTTCTTATTTTATATAATACTCCTCATAAATGTTATTATTTTATTATGTTTTTTGGAATAATGTATCATAGGTAATATGGGTTTTCCTGAAAACTATTTAAATTTAATAGATTAATTTTTATATAACATTTAATTAAAATAAAATTGTGAAATAGTTATTATTTTTTTAATTTCAGTTTGTTTATTTAAAATTATTTATTTATAGATGGTGGGTTTAAAATAAAAAATGATTTTTATGGCATATGATTGATGTTTTTTAGTTGATTATATGTTTGGGAGGTTTCCCTTTTTTATTGAACACATGGGCGTGAATTATAGGGCATGACTTGAAAGTGTTCATATCTTTTTTTTGTTTCAAATATTTCTCCTAGAATGATAAAAAAAATATAAGGTTATTCTCATGGGATCATCTTCTTAGTGAGTTTTTTATCATTTGGGGGAGGCTTATTTCATTTTTCTTCTCTACATAGGCTCTGAATAGAGTGGTGGAATCCAAACATTTTTCTTTTGCATAATGTCTTAGGAAATCTTGTTTTTGTAACTTCCATCTTTTGGTGGTGTTCAAGGTTATTCTATGGTGGTGGAGTTATTAGAAAGTGTTTTTGAAAAATTCTAAAAATTCTTAACACTTCTGAAGCATCATGGGTGAGAGGTATTTTCAGATTTTTCATTATATGGGTTTGGATATTGGTATAATTTGTGAGTATTTTCATTTTATTTTTGGATTTATTGTAAGGATGAAAATTAGATTTATGGTTTTGGAATAAATTTTACATTTAATTTTCCTTTATGGTCTCCTTGATCAATTCCTATGTGATATTGGAGACCTTGTGGTCTTTCTATTTTCGTTATGGAGTTTTATTTAATTA
This sequence comes from Viscum album, assembly GCA_963277665.1. Lineage (NCBI taxonomy): Eukaryota > Viridiplantae > Streptophyta > Magnoliopsida > Santalales > Viscaceae > Viscum > Viscum album. The sequence continues at coordinate 506,160,407 of OY728142.1, read as the reverse complement.
TTTCCATCCAAATTTTAGGTGGGTGGTGAGATTTGTAAATAAATGGAGAGAGATAAAAATAACAGTAGGTGTGTGTTCAGGTGAATAGGGTGTGGATGATCATAGTTTAGATTTTATATTTCATAGTGTATGTTTTGGATTTGTTGAGTTTTTCGTATCAAAATATACCATTATTTACACCATAGATAATTATTTTTTTATATTGATTTTTTGATAAATCCAATGCCTTTATTTTATTTGGGAAGTGATATTGGTAGGCTTGGGGACATTGATTTATCGGTGTATAGGTGCGCCTTGGGGATATTCATATCTTATATTTTTATTGGTTTATAGTAGATGAATTCTAATGGTTGTTTTGTAGATGTAAATATTTTTTGTAGGTATTTCATTGTATTCCCCATCAAATGTATTATAAATGGTGGAGAGCCCTATGATTCGCAACCCTTATATTAGAAATGTTAGGTAAATGTTTTAGGTTATGCGGTTCTTAGAGAGGAATCATGATTTTGGGAGGTTAATTTGGTTGTTTTTTTTGTTTTTGGATGGATAATTGAACCGAGGATATTTTCAAGTTTATTATTTTATTCAATTTTCCCTATGTTTTTTTTTAAATCCTGTACATTTTATAAATTAATGTAGAATGGACCTTATTATTCTAATTCATTCAATGTTGACTGATGATTTTTTATGGGGCCTAATGTTGAATGGGGGGAGAATTTTCACAAATGTATATAACCATATTATTTTGGTTCAATATTATTTATTGTTATTTAAGGATAAAAATTGTTTTGATAAAATATATTTATATAATTAAAAACATTTGGTAATTTTTTGTGTCACACATATATCCCACATGGTAATGATTAACAATGGAATGACCCTTAATATGGGTCTAGAGAATGATAGTGTAGATTTTAACAGTCACCGTGTATTTTTTTAAAAAAAATTATTCACTCTAGGTAAAAATTAATTATGACATGGGGTTTCCATTATCCTTTTTAGGTTTGGATAACAGTTTACTACGAAATGTGTCCAAATATTTCAGGTCACCCAGTTTATAAATTTCACAAAATTATACATCCACCACTAAAATTTTTTAATGAAATATTCCCATATTTCCTCTCACAATTTTTCACATGATCATAACTATGACCATCCCATATTGGTTTCTCATTTTTATCATATATTTCTCCTATCCTCTTGGTTATTCATGATGAATCATTCGTGATTTGAGAATAGAACATTATGGTAATAACTCTTATCCCATTTCATCTTATTTAACTCTTGTTTTCTTTTTATCCCATCGATGCATCCCTTCTTAGATTAAACATTGGTATGATTTTGTTTTTAATTTAATTTTTATCTTGATATTAGGGTACATGATTCATCCTTTTGGATTCTTTCATGTAGTGTTTGATGTTTTTGTCCATTCAACATTAATTCAAGGTTTGTTTTCCCCATTTACAAAAATTAAATTTATAAAAATTCATAAACATGGTTCTAAATTCTTTTTTAAAATATTTAATAAAAGTATTAAATGTGTTATTAATTTCTAGAGTAAATTTGGTTTTTATATTGGATTCTATTGAATTTTAAATGTTTTCCTTTTTTAATATTTGGGGGAAATATATTTTTATTTAAAATAACACCCAAAATTCGTAAAATATTCACCAAATAACATTCAAAATAGTATTTGAATATTATAATATTATTAGGTTATTTTAAATTTAATTTTCAAAGATTTTTCTTTATTTTTTATTTTATATAAGAAATTGATTTTTTAAAATGTTTCAAAAAAAATTTAAAATAAAACATGAGGTTTATAAATAATGTGAACCCAATTAGGTAATGGAATTAATAGAAAGGTTGGGTTTTGTACCCTTATAGATTTTTAATTAAAGTGTATTGATTATTTAAATTAATTTTAAAAATTTGTTAAGTGTGTTGATTTATAATTATTTTAAATGATTTTAATAATGACACATAATGCATTGTTTTATAAATAATGGGTTCAAGTAAAATTAAAAACCATTAAAAATAAACTATTAAACTCGATATTATTTTTAGTGGAAATATTGTTTGCAATAATAAATGATATTCAAATTTTGTGGTTGAAAGTGACCCTATTTATGACCATTGTTCTTGTTTCCCTTTAATGTATCGTGTTTGAGGTTTGTGGATATATGGTTATGGATATTCAGTGAATTTTATTTAAAGGGAACCATAGGCGAGGGTGATATTTTTTATGGTTATTTTATTGATTTTTTATGACTACTTCTAACAATTAATTATTATTTTGGTATTAGAAATCTAGGTATCTAATTCATATGTGTATATTTGTTCTATAATGGACTGTTCCATGGTTCAAGTGTCCACTAGTTCTATGATATATCTACTAGAGAGTTCACCAAACTATATGCTAGGTCAATGCTAGTCAGTATGCTTGTGTTAGGATTCCACATAGGCCAGAAAGTTGGTTTTTTTGCTTACATCTCAGACTGTGTAATTTTCGGAACTGGGGTGGATCCCAGGACACCAATTCATTGGTCAATGGATTGATGTAAATGAATTATTTGACTTCTAATTACATCACATGATTTATTGAATTGTTTGGAAACATTGATAAATATATTTTTCATCTAGTTATTGTTTCCTTGTGTGATGGGGTTCCATTTTTTGGTATATTTATTCATGTAGTGAGTGTTTTATTCAAATGAATATTGAGGAAAATATTTAAGAAAATATTTTATAAAAAAGGTAGTGTTTTTTTGCATGTCCATCTTTTTAATGGAATATTTTTTAGTAATATATTCATTTTATAAAAACGAAAACAAATACATTGTAAATTAATTATGGAATTCCATGTTCATTGTTACATTTAATAGAAATGACCTATTTTTATTTTTCATTTCAATATTAGTTGAAATTTGTTTGTTATTAAAGGTTAGGATTGTTGAAATGCATGCCCTCACATACCGAGAATGTGTATATCACAATATTTATGATTAAATTTAATGTATTTTCTTTTTTTTGTTACCACTCATAGGGCATTGATTATCATTGTCTTAGTTATTCCCTTGGGATCACGTAGAGGTCGGTGTTTATTATATTTTATTTAGTATTTTATTTCACTGATGTAGTTTTCCATCATCGTTTATTTCCCTTTCTGTAATCAGTGGTTCATCATATATATATAGTTATTGATGTGGAATAAAATTGGTTGTTGTGTGAGATGGAGTGGGAGTTGAGTATTGAGATTTAATGTTTTTTAGATAATTTATATTTCTTATTCTCTAATAGAAAATAGACCTTTGATGTATAGAGTGGAGATGATTAATTTATTCTATAAATATATTTATTAATAATAATGATTTAAGTGTGAAACCATTCCCATTGACTTCATCAGATAACTTGGAACTATTTTATGAACATTGAGGATTGGGAACACACCTCATTCCCTATCATGGGTCAGTTTAGGCATATGATGGATGAATATCTCAGGTCAGTTCATGAATGGGTCAAAAATATAGTAATTATAGTAGATATATCTTGAAGTTATTGATTTGATTAAGTAACTGAATTCATGAAATTATAGAACTATCGTCAATGTTATAATGGGGTATAGTAAAGTACCACATACTTCCCCTATCCATGAATCTTTATATGGGGGGGGGGTCCTTCGAGATGAATCACCATATCAATCTAAAACAATATTCTCACATTCATTATTGTTAATGAATTTTTTTCTTGATCATTATTTTAACAATATGGGGATTTCCCAGTGGTCGAACTATTGACATTATTTATCAACTTCCATGGATTTTATAGCATGCTTGGATCATTACATGTTCAAGAAATTGATTCTGTTAAATATTACCCATATATTATGTCAAATTTTAGGATAAAAGAACAGAAATGTAATATTTTTCAGTTGATCAAGGCCTACACATCATCAGGGTTTTGTCTATGACAAATGCATCCCACATGTCATTGTATATAGTCTCATCCCTTATTGAGAATGTGTTTGATGACTATACCAAAATGAGATTCCATGCAGATACCTTAATTGAAATGAATACACCATCTTAGTCATTTCCATATTTTTCAAAATTCATGTATTTTATATCCATATAAGGTGTCAACAATGTCCTCTATTTTAGGAAATAGAATATTAGATATAGTATATTATCATACAATATAAAATTTTATGAAATAACATCTAGTTATAAGTGTATCAATCTCTATTATTAAAACCTCATATAAGTTGGTGGTGTGGAAGGATTCAAGATGGAAACTATCCTATGGTTTTGTAAAGGGGTCCTTTTATGTATACTTATATTTAGGTTAGTACCTGATGAAACTATCCTAGTGAAATTGGGGGAGGAAAATGATGAGACAATAACTTTATAGATATATTTATTTATTTATATAAATACCTTGTGCATCTTAATCACTAATTTCATTATCCCCATAAATGATGGGAACTTTTTGAAGATGGGGGATGAGGTGTTTCAATGGATTATCCTGGGATCTTGATTATTTGGGTATTATCGGAGAAATGGTATTTTACATTTCAAACCTCCAATGTGAAAAATCTATTACTAGTGAAGTGAATCTATATGTATGGTTCTCTTATATAGTGATTTTTATTAGTTCATGGAATACCTTTTTAGTGTTTGATGGTTTTATCATGAGGGTGAGAGACTACATGAAATTTGGAATCATTACCCTAGATAGGACCATTTATTTAGTAGGTGTATGGTAAAATATGTGGATGACCTCTATGATGGTTTATTATATCATAATTTAGAATTGTAACATCATGAAAATTGTTCCCTTTGTCTCATGGGCGTCTCCAAATTGAATAATTTATTCATCCTTGGGAGTACACACATATAACTAGTCTCCCTTTAGGTGGGGTGAATCAAATATATGTTCTATAAAATCACAAATAAATGGTATATAGAGACTCAATACCAGTGTTGTGTTGAAAACAAATGAGTATCTTTTGGGATGTGTAGACATACAAGGCTATCAATAACATCAAATGGATCAAACACCCATACAATTTTTTTAGTGAAATCTTCTAAGTGGCATCTTATTATAGGGGTCATGACTATGTAGCAATGATAAGATCTTATTGGGGTGTATCAGTATAAACTTCAACTAATTTCCAGCAGTGAATACAATACTGATTAAGATCCCTACATAGTTACTCCTATATAACATTATGCTTGGCTCACATATCCTCATATTTATCTATATATAGTAGGAAGGAATTGTCACACTCTAAAGAGATTCTCTTTGAGTATTTTGATATTATGAGAGGGTCCTCTAATTATTTTCTAATTGTAATATATAAGGTTATCTTCCATAGATTCAAAACTTCATTATTTATTAATATAATTGAATGTGTCATGATGAATCCATCCCATTCATAATTTTTCACCATTACATTCACCATTTGGTGGTAAAAATCAATTTCAGTGAAAGTGGGTGAGAATTCCCAGTAGTTAGGGAAGTATTATCTATGGAAGTATTTTGTATATATAGAATCATCACATGGTGGTTCATGGGTTTTGGGGGAATCAAAACCATTGAGATACTCCCACACCAATTTTTGGAAACCAACAGTGATTTCTATTTACATGTAGTTTTTGGTTTTTCTAATCCCTGAATTATCAAAGAACACCAAAAAGTTAATATATTAACAGAAATAGAGATATATTTCAACTTAATCTCATTTACTAGTTATGAATTTCAAGTCATGTTCAACGTTGTTTATTTTTACATTTTTTATTTAATTTTTTCAAATCTTTTAAAATAAAATTGATGAGAGATTTTATCATCCCAAAAAATGGATATTTATCTAGTCTAGATATATATTATATATTTAATACATATTCAAAAAAATCTTTTACAATGTTATCCTATTGAACATTTTTTATCTATATCATTTATCACATCAGATAAAAAAACACCACTGATCATGATATTGAAAGATATAAATACATTTCATATTTTATGAGAGTAAATTATTCATATTCTCCATGTAAATAGAATATTATAATCTTCATATAATGAGTGGTATGTTTCTATAATATTTAAATACATATTTAAAAGAGATTTAAAATTTAATTCCATTTAGGGTTGCAATAGGTTTATGATCCTGTTTAAATCTTCAAGGAAGATTATATTTCAATTAGATAGTTTAAATTAAAATTTGGAAGTCATGAGGTTTTTATAACATTTTATTGAAAAATGATATGAAATTATGATTATTTTTAAGTTTAAATATAGATATAAATCCATGTGATATATTTTTTAGTTAAATTATTAATAAGTGTTCATTTGGTTTCTATGGAGTTAGTAGTTTTCCTGAAGGTGATGTGGTAACCTTTGGGGAGTACATATGAATGGGTGTATATAATTACCATGTACAAGAATCATGATGTGTATGACTATTACTAGAAGATTCATCCATTGAGTAATCACTAACACATTTATTCTCTCCACATATATATCATTGAAAATAGGTTTTTCATAATAAAATTTTTCTATTGGCACTTCATTAATTTACATGTGTTTCTTCATCGCACAGACTAATCTTGGTTAACTAGATTTTCACTAATATAATTTTTTATTGGTTCGTCAAAATCATTCTTTGTATGTTTATCATGGACCCAAAACTCAGATCCATGATTTAATCATCATCAAATTCATAAATTTAATCATTACTAATAGACTTGTAAATTAACTTCTGGAAAAATAATCCTGGACCACTATCATATCCCTGGAAAACTCACCCATTACTTTATCACCATCAGATATGTGTACACCCATTATAAACATAAAACCTTGTTTACTAGAATATCACTAACATACATGAGGGAGAAAGAACCCTTTGTAAAAAACAAGATGATTATGTTTTATCGCTAGCTTAATGATACACGAGACTCAAATGATGGTGCAGGAAAGGATTTTTATAGTAGTTATTTGGATAAAAGATCAAGTGGGTTTCCTATGTTTCTGGATTAATGTAAAAAACCATTTAATTTGAAGGAATATATTATAATTTAAATCTATCTAAATACGTCATAAAACTCATCCTTGGTAAATGAGTGTTACATTTATAATTAATACAAGAAGGGAATGATGTTGAGTTATATATATTCAAGTGAATAAAATGCATATTTCTATATATATTAAATCACATAAAAAAGGAATAATCAGCATCATTAGAAATGATCTTTATAGTTTAAATGCATTGAACAATTGAATTAATATCAATATAAAAGTGTTCTTTGTATATTAAGTTCATGAATATTGAAATACCATAAAATTTAACATCATATAGGAAGGTATACATTCCATTCTATTTTACACTATTCATAGATGATGTTGGGGGGACTATACATTTTAAATCCATATGTTTGATGAATGATTAATTCCCCTGTGAAGTTAATCATTTAGTTTAAATCCATTTAGGAATAAATATGATGAATTTTAATATTGAACAAATTAGGTAATAAAAATACAATTAATCATCATAGAGAGGTAATAATAGAACGTAATGATATTTTTGGTGGCTTTCGTTATTTTTTAAAAATTCCTAAAAATCCATGATATAGACCACAATCATTATTTTTTTCTAAAATAAATTATAATTTTGAAAATTAAATTGTGTTTAGAAATATCTTGAGGTACTTCATAATTGTTTATTAAATTACATTCCCACCAATATTCCCAACAAGATGAAATTTTAATTATATTCATGAAAAATTTAACATAATCCACTAAAATAAAAAAATAAAAATGTTTCATGTTCTCTTACTCAATTTTAATAGTTGAATTTTTAATATTTCAGCGTTATAACCATAATTTACAATAAATGGAAGACATTGTATTTTCTTATTGAGAATTATAATATCCTTACCAAATTTGTCTTCAATTAATTCCCAATAACATGACAATTCCTATTTACCATGGTATGTCCATCCATAATATGATTCTCATATCTATATTAACCAACTACTTCACCAATATCCATCTCCATGATACCAAAAAAACATATCTTGAACCTCCATCCCATATAACTAACTATTTCATGTCGCATAATCAACATGTATCATTGTTTTGATAGGTATAATTTCCCTTAAAGTTTTACTCTTCACTTTACATCCTCTTCTACAATACCCCAAAACTCACAATGTATTTATAGACATCTATATAGGTACCACTGAAATAATTTTTTTCCTAAAATATCCTCAAAAAAATTAAACTATTAAATTAGTCTCTTGAAAAAACCCAATCATCACATATACTTCTACATGAACATTATTATTTCTATGAACATTTTATTTATTCGTCTAATAACTCCCCTAAAATGTTCATGAAGATTTATAATTGTTTAACTGACCCTCAATTATTTTATTGACTTTTCCAATCCTTCATTCATATTTATTTAACTATCTTGGAACACATATATATAACAAACACCACAAAATTTCACCATTATGCATTATTTATGAAAAAAGTACTGTTACAAAATATTCATTGAAAGGATACCAATCATTAAAATATTAATTTCACCTTTATATATCATGAACTTAATCCCAAAAGATATTTTGTTCAAAATAATTCAAATCTAAAAAAAATTAGAAATGTATATTTCCAATTTTTTAAAAGTTCACCATTACACAATAATAAATCAACACATTTGAAACACAATTATTCATATTTTATTGCGACACAACCATTGATTCACAAATACTAGTTTTACATAATTTATAATGTAAAATGTATTTTATCTATGTTTTTATCATTCCCTGTGATGGAAGGTAATACATTTTAATTACATATATTTTCAAAAACATTGGCTAATATTTTGTGATGATATAATAGATTCTTTTTAAAATTATCATAATTAGTGGTTTTTTTAGAAAATTCATTATTAGCTTAATTTTTAAATATGTCATCATTTAATGTGTTGTTAAAATAATTATTTATAAGCTATGTATTTTAATGGTTTTTAAGATCCCATGCATGAATTTCATTTCTAATCCATCTTGAAGCCATATATGATTAGACTAATCTATCAATATTCCTTACAGATTTATAAATTTTTATGTACAACATCCATCATAAACAGAATAGGAAACATTTTTCGTATCCAAAAGAACACATCTTGATAGATTCAAGTAGAAAAAATTTTAATGTGATGGATGTGTAGATGATATTCAAGGAAACTATATAAACATGTTAATGGATTGAATCAAACTCTATACAATAATTTGGAATGAATTTATAATATTATTTCCAAAGGGGATATTGAAAAATTGGAATTCCTGATGAAAATATAGAACAAACATATAGGATTTATCCATTGAGAGGAAATTTATTATATGATGTTTTAAATATTTTTATAATATTATAAATAATATAAAAATTACAATAATGTTTTGAATATATTTTTAGGTTATTTGGAATGGTTATGATGGAATAGTGTTAGAATGATGTTATTTTCAAAAAAATTATATGACTTCGGTAAATTACATATATTATAAAATTCTACAAGAATATACTTTATAAGAGTTATAAGGGATATTATGAAAGTAAATCACAACATTAGAAGAGTTAACCTGTGCATTTTTAAGAGTCATTGTGGCCCTAGAATAAAGATTTGGCAGTGTCCCAAACATCATGAGAGTAACCCTACACATCAGAAGTGTCATTCATAATTTTGGAAAAGTAATTCATGACATAATAAGATTCATTTAGTACATCATAAGTGTTACTTCTAATTTCATAAGAATCATTATTATGAATTCATAAGAGTTAATTCAAACATAATATGTTCCATTTAACTAAATTCAGAATCTTTATTTTTATGATCTCACACAATCCAATTTTATTCTACTAAAATAATTTTTTTCCCATTTTTAATATTGGTATCATCTAAAAAATTGAGAATTTTATAATTAATTTTTTTGTAGAAATTAATTTATCTGAAGATAATATAATGATAATAATGGATTTAAAGAATCATAATTTATAAATAAATAATTACAATTCATGAAAAAGTGTATTTAAGAATATTTACACCTTTAGAAACACTACCATGTCACAATTTCATGCTCCTTATATACAAAAATAATAAATTAAAAAATAGTTTAAAATCTTTATATTACCTAATAATTCGAAGAATTATACAATGCAATGTATCAGGGAGATTTAATTGTGGATGCAGACAGAGATTTTAAAAGGTTTTAATGAAGATATAAATCCATAATTCTATGAAGTAATTCAAAACAAGTAATTGATATGCTACCAATAATAAAGTTAGTTTCCATAAATTATTATGGAAATAATATTCATGATTATTATGAAAATATATATTTATATAAATTAAAGAAGAGATTTAATATTAGAATTTTGTGTTTGTAATGAGAAATAAGAACCTGATACACTTTTGTATCAAGTGGATAAGTAAGAGATTGGAGCCAAGATATTTTCTACGGAATAAAAACTTTATTCATGATCATTAAAACGATGAGAAAAAGAATTCCATTAATGATTTGATGTGAGTGTCTGAGACCTGTATATCTAACCAAGGTGATCGACTACAGAGGTTATTGATGATTGTGTAAATGCGATGATATGTATATGTAATTTATTTTCAGAGGGACATCTGAATCAATAAGTGTAGAATTAATATAGTGTAAAAGAATATCTTTCTTTTTTGGATCATATATTTTTATTTTGAAGTGGGAAAATTATATTTAATTTGGATCTAGAATTATAAACATATCTTGACTCTATCTAAATGGGGTTGGGAATATCCCTAGTGTAACCAGTTGAGTGTATAGTAGAGAATTGATGATTGGGGGTGGATAGCCAATCATAGAGAGGTTTAGGATTTTAATGTATAACATTGAAGATACATTGGTGTTTGGTGATCTATATTTATATTCCATAAAATTTTAGGCAAATTAAATTCTTTTTTGAGAGAACCAAAACATTAAAATTTCCAAGAGTTTAGAGGAAAAATAACTCACAAAAAGTGTACCAAGGATTCAACCCCAAGTAAACCTACTCGATATGGGGATTATATGTGGTATAAAAGATAATAATAGTTCACTAAAAAAGATACATTTTGTTACTAAGTGTTTGGAATCCAAATTATGGGAAAATGATGGGATCCCTTACTTATGATTGAAATAACTATCATTGTAGAATGAATAACATAATTCCAACCATCTTTCAGTTGTTTTATAGGAACTAGATACTGCAAAAATGGTATTTTTACCAATTAATGACTGTGATCCTATGTATTTTTATTAAAATTGGTTATGTAATATTGTTAAAAATCTCACAATGCGATTTATATGTCTCTATTAGAATAGTTAAACACAAAATTCTATGAATCTAAACTTCCATAGAAATCATCAATAAATTAAAACACAATTATGAATGTAATATCAAATTCATGGAATCCATGTTTCAAATATGGAGGATTTTATTGAGGATATTAATATGGTTATTGAAGAAAAAAAGATGTCTCCTTCATTACAGTTAATGAAATTTTAAAAAATATTCAGGAATATGGGGAAATGCTACATGACTCTATTATAGTAAAAAATGATGAGCCAATTTTTAGATAGGTTGGTTCCAATGATTTTATATTTGTAGTACGGTGAGGATATTTCCTTGGATAAACTAAATAATATTATAACTTCATATAAAATGAGGAAAATTCTGTCATTCAAGAATAAATTATAAGAACATATGGACAATGAAGCCATAATAAATTGTATATTTAGGTATAAAAATGTTATAGAATCAAATGATTCAGATAATGTCTGAGATAATGATGATTTTAGTAGTGTTGTTTCTCTTTCATTAATTATTTTATAAAAGATAAATCATAATGTAAGGGGAATTAAACCACCAACATGTTATAACAATAATGGAATTGAAAATTTTATAAATAATGGACCAAATAATAAGGATGAAAAATAAATATCAGATGAAGAATATGAGAAACCTAAATAATTTATTTTGTGTAAAAGTGTGAAGAAATATTCATGTAGAAAGAGAATATTTTTTTTTGTGAACTAAGGTACAAGATGACTAGTCTTCATATAAAAAGTAATAGGAAAATGTAAATTTTAGGGTTCTTATGGAGATATTTTTTTATACCTTAATTAGTTATGATGATGTAGGTGAAGAAACAACCTTTGAATATAAGATTAATGATTAGTTGGAATATTATATTGAAGAAAAACACACAACTCAAGAAGAAGGAGGTAAAGATGAAAAATCAGATGAATAAGGTGGATGAATGAATGAAATAGCATGATAATTAATAAGAGACATTACTTGAAAATATCTGGAAATATAACATGATCGTGGATGAATAAGAGAAGTTCTTAAGGTATTTTGGGGAGAATATAGCAATCATTGAAGAAACGATGTCTACAACACACTCTATATGTATTAGATATCATAATGAGTGGAGTAATATATGATAAGAAATTAAAATAGAAGATAAGGTTCATGTCAAATCTATGAAAGGATGATAGAAGAAGGGTTAAAAAGGTTTGTCTACTACTGTTCCTAAAACATCTCAAAAGAGAAATATTACACAACATAGTTTTTTTAAAAATATATGTGAACCTATTTAAAAAAACAATATAATAGAGTTTCCCTATTCAATAGTTAGTGGGTATAAAAATATTCTAAAAATACCACATCCCCTTGTAAAAAAGTAGGTCCAGTATGAATAATGAAAATAATAAAAATTTACTAGGTCATTTTTTATAGGGGATTACGATTTAGTGGTTTTTAATGGTCATTTATAGATTTTAGACATAAAGGATACTCTTAATAGGATAACATTTCATTTCTAGGGGTATTTCATGAATTAGAGGGAAGCTTCTCTGAGAAAGAAAACCATTACATGAAATTCAACTAATCATCCAACCGAAAACCTATTTGAGTATTTGTAAGAGTTGTTTGATAGATGAGATCGAGAAGGTCATATGTGAATGGAATGAATAATTTTTCTACCCTGATAGGTTGCCTATAGGGTAAATGAGATTCATTTTTTATTATTCATTGAATCTATCATATGTGGGGGAAGCTTGGAAATCATGAAAGTTACCCTAGGAAGATAATATTTTTAAGAAATAATTCTGAACAAATTTCTAATATTAGTTGAAAATAACTAAACAAATAAGGAATTCACAAATATGTGTTAGTGCAAAAGGAAAAAATCAACTTAAAATGAAAATATTAAAAATCAGAAGAGGTTTTGTATAATTTATGACCTAAATATACAATAAAATATATGTAAAATATGTGGTAATATGAACGTGTTTTATAGTATTGTACACCCGTTCTTATAGATCAAAAATAATTCATGAGAAATATGATGCAAGTATCATGAACTTAATATTTCTTGATGATTAATCTTAAGAAATTTTCTCCACAAAAAGAAGTTGTTCAATTGATGAAAAAGAGCATTAAATATGTTAACTCTCATAATATGTAAAGATAAATGGGGAAATCCTTCCCTAATGTTATTATAATAAAATAGAGATATTTATTACGAGAAAACTCTAAATATTTTAATTTTTTTATCCTGGAATAAAGAAGTCCATTTTATTTATTTGTATCTTATTATATAGAGATATCATAAAAGTAAATAAAGAAGGTTGTTAATGTTTTCATTGTCAGAAAATAAAAATATGTTTCCCTTCACAGACTATGGTAGTATTCATAATGTAAATAAAATGATTGCATCCCTTAAGGGGAAGAAAATGTGAATAAATACCATTGAAATTTTATTTTATCACAAATATTGATTTTGTAGATATTATTTCAATCCTATATACTAATGTATAACTACTACACTACCTATCATTTTTTTATTATATGTAAAATTTTAGAGGGATATTCTCGGTTGATGAAAAGGCTAGAGATATGGGAAGTTATCCATCAAAGCATTGAAATTTTCTAACAGATTTGTTGAATATGAAATTAGGTCACATTTTCTCGATTAGAGCATGATTCAAATCCTATAATGTGAGATATATTGAATATGGTATCTCATGATGGTATTTTTGTGAACACCATCGACAAAATTGATTATATAAATCCTTATTTTCACTAGGTTATACCATATAGGCATTGGGTTACCTAAATATAGGATCATTTCTATATAAATATTGAAGTCATACTTCTCCCAATAATTTTATCTCTGATATAATTATTAATGAATGTGACTAAATAATATCTAATAAAAAACCACCGAACATGGTTGAAGAAGATAATTCCATCCCTTATAAAACTTTGAATTTATTTATAATTATACGAGGAATAAAAGAGTTGAATGACAGATATTAACAAGTGAGTTTTAGCTATATCACCCTCTGACATTTACCAGAGAGGGTGGACTAAAGTTAATAGTGTTATAGATTGATTCAATATTGGATATACTTGTAAACTTAGATAATCCAACTAATTGAAGGGTAAAATATTTTAATTACATGTTACATGTTAATGAAAACCATTGATTGGATATCCAGACATGGGATGTATAGTTTTAAAATATGGAGTTGAAAGACTTTTAAGAGTTGTTCTTGGAGAAATTTTACACTAAAATAATTAGGAGGAATAAGGAAGTAGAGTTTATGTGGTTGACTCAAGTGAGCATATTTGTGATAGATTTTGTATGATACTTTACTAATTTGCAATTTTTTGTTCTTGTGTTGGATGGAGAGGAGGTTACATCTGAAAAAATGTTTTAGGATTGAATTGACTATGAAACTAATTCCTATGTGATTATCATTAGACTGTAGATGTTTTCAAAACAGGGGAATCCAACAATGAGTTAAATGGATAGCCTAGGGGAGGATTTCAGTGGAGAATAATATGTTTCCATTAGAAAATAAGGATGCACAAATTTTGAGAGCACGAATTGTCATTATGAGAACATTGACCAGATTAGAGGAAATTAAGGTTTTATTGGGAAGGATTAGTTATACAGTACCTTACCTGGGTGACCTGACACTAGTGTGGTAGGTCAGGTCACTTTTATAGTAATTACCAAGGCCCCTAACAGAGTGATGAGCCTATGGAAATATTGGATATCATCAATGGTTATATAGGAACATGTGACCGACATGTAATGATGTGGTGACTAAGAATTATCAAAGTGTACAAATATGTAATTCTACACCGTATCATTCTATAATATGGCATTATACTTGTAATTCTAGTAGAGTTAGTGGATGTGGTTCCTCTAGAAAAAAGAACCCAAATTATAAATGAGGTGAATCTTAGGGGACTTAGGGTAAAACATAGGGAATAGAGGTCAAACAATTTCATGTATCTTATCCAATATATATGGATAGAGAGTTCAGGCCACCAATAGTTAGTGTTACTATTCATATAGATTATACCCTATATAGTTCTTTATTTGAAACTGGTTCCTCTCATTATTTTATATATTCACAAATTGGGAATCATTTGATGTTGGAAGTGGAGTTTTTGAGTTGGGTTATAATAATATATACACCATTGGTATTAATATTTAGAGACATATATTTGGGTAACAGTTGATCTATTGAGATTCTAGAGTATTGTTTACATTGGGATCATTATATCGTTGATTGGATAGGCTTCATCATAATTTTGGGTATGGACTGCTTAGTATTATACTGATCCTGCATAGATTTTTACTAGAGGAGAGTGACATTTACATATCCAGAGTGTGGAAAATATATTAACATTGGAGAGTGGGATATCCATTTTATTTGTGTATGTAATGTTCATCTGCAACTAGGTGATCTCAATATTCATGTTTCTATTATATTGATGGATGAAGTAGGTGTGAATCA
The DNA here is from genome assembly GCA_963277665.1 of Viscum album. Taxonomy (NCBI): domain Eukaryota; kingdom Viridiplantae; phylum Streptophyta; class Magnoliopsida; order Santalales; family Viscaceae; genus Viscum; species Viscum album. The sequence goes on along the minus strand of OY728142.1, from coordinate 506,144,502 downwards.
TGGTGTATTTACGACCACATTGGACAGGTTTTGATGTTTTCCTAAAAGCTTATTATGTCTTATACCAGGGAGATATGTAAAATTTTCAATATAGTTCATGTATGGGGTTGAGATATTTCAAATTCTACAATTTATAATGACTTTAATAGAGCTTCGGGAGATTAAGACTCAACTAGGAGAGTTTGAAGATTAAGGCTACTGGGGTTTCATCCGAACAAATTATTGCACTGAAAAACCTTTTGGTACAATCATTACCCGAGACTCTGGGGAAGAATTTATTCATTCTGAAAAAACCACAAGTGAAGAATGTGGAAGAGAAGGATGTTTCAAAAGAATCTCAACAAGATGAGATGAGTGGTGGCTCTAATGATGTAATCAAGCATGTTGAAGACTATCATGACAAGGATAGTGCTTCTAAGAAATTCTCACTCTGGACTTCTCAAGCTGAATCTTCAAAGCTTTTTACAGCCGAAGATAATGAGAAATGAGATGAAGAAAAGGTAAACAGGCTATCTTAATAAGAAAGTCATAATCATGACTTTATCTTCCAATAGGATGTTTATGTTCAACAAAGAAAATGGAAAGTGGATGAAGATAAGGTTGTTCAACTTTCTGATAGTGAGCATGAATCCCCAGATGAGGAAGCCATAGTGAAAATCAGCAAGGGTAAGCAAGTGCTTGTTGACACCCCAAAAAAAGATTTCATCAAAAGTAAATAAGCTAGAAGAACATCTAAGGGGAAGTAGTTAGAGATAGAGGAAGAACCATCTCAAAGAAGAATGTCTAATTCAAAGTCATCTTCACATGGCCATGATTTTGTGGAGAAGTATTTAAAAAAGCTAGTCTCTTCCATTTCGAGTTTTATAAACATAGATTCTAGAATCCAGATGCTATAACACACTCTTAATCAGAAGTCAGATTCGGTGTCCATGGTGATGGACAAGTGTGTAAATATAGAATCTGATTTCAAAATTTTTCTTAGAGGATATGAAGCTCACATGAAGTGTTTCATGAAAATGACCACTTGGTCAAAGAATATCGTCTAAAATACGGCAGATCTTGATGAATTTCTAGAGGAAGTAAAAGAGGATTTTGATACTAAATATCCAAAGAACAGGGATCTTACAAACAGATTTCAGGAAAAGATAACCCTTGAACAGAATACTCGGATTCAATAGGTGAAAGATCTGAATGGGAACCTTAACTCTATTGCACAATGCTAGATGGGGGAAAGATATCTTCAGAATGAGATCGAAGAGAAGCTTGTAAAGCAGGATGAATTACTGAAGGTTCAGAAAGAGGCCATGGAAGCCCAAGCATAAGTCCTGAAGGCTCAGGACGACAGGATCAAGGCATTAGAAAAGAAAGCTGAGGAAGATCACAAAGAGCTGAAGAAGTTGAAAACCATTTTCAAAATTCTAATGCCCAAGGAAAAAGAAACAAAATAGACCACTCCAATATTTTTTTTATATTTTTCCCCTGTACTAATTCTTTTAATTGTAATAGATTTTTGGTTGTGTGTTTGGTTTTCTATAATAATATTTCAGGTAATTTATTATTTTCCATTGCCTCAAACTCTTTTTTAAAATCACAAAGGGGGAGAAGGGAAAATAATTATAAAAGAGAGAAGGAAAAATTTCTAAGTGAAGAAGAACTATCCCTAAGTAAGGGGGAGTACCCATTACGATGATTTCCAAATTCAAATAAAATTTATCATTCCGGAAATCTAGAATATGATCCTTAGAGTTTCAAAGCCAAATTGGGAGTTAGTCGTATTCACAATTGTTCATGAACAAAGGTTTATAAACATTAAATTCATAGTCTATAAATTTATTCAATGTTCCTACATTCTTTTTCATAATGATGTTTGTGATTTCCAGAACGGGGGAGATTGTTGAGTCAATAAGGGTTTCCTTATGAAATTTCCATACCTTCATATAAGGGTGATATTGACAAGTCATCAAGGTTTCCTTATGACTTGATCATTTCTCTTGTTTTGAAAATCACAAACACCTTATCTTAAGGAAAATTTCATTTTACCCCTGTTTTACTTCCTTAAGGAAAATTTCCTTCCCAAAGGAAATTTACCCCTACCTTGTTTTCATTGTTCATATCAATATTTTTCTTATGTATAAAAATTGGATTCTTATCTAAAACCTTGGAATTGTATAATACTTTTATATGAAACATTCTGTTTTAGGATTCGAATTCCTGTTACGATCTTTTATAAAGTTATACTCCGAATTCCCTTTTACAAAATTTTATGATGTTCAACTCTAAATTCTGATTACGAACTTATATAAAGTTATAAATACGAATTCTGATTACGAATTCTCATTATGAATTCTGTTGATGAATTCTGATTACGAATTCTCATTACGAATTCTGAGGATGAATTCTGATTAATAATTCTCATTACGAATTCAGTTGATGAATTCGGATTACGAATTATCATTAGAAATTTTGATGGTGAATTCTGATTATGAATTCTAATTACAAATTGTGATTAAGAAATCTGATTATGAATTCTAATTATCAATGTTGATTACGAATTATGGATACGAACATTTATTAAGATAACTATGTATTCTTCTGCAAAACAGAATCCGAATATCCTTGTATTATAGACTCTGAATTCATTTTCTGGTTATACTCCAAACATTAACGTTCATCACTCCAAACATTCATTTTTCTCCATTCTGAATATTAGTTTTAGTTGTGCTTTCACTTGTTCTATTATAAAATGTTGTCGTGCATTCAGTTATCAACTAACTATTTTTTGAGTGACACCTGTATAGGTCCCTCCTAAATTCATGGAAGAATATGACTATTAGAGGAGGGAGTCGACCGTTGGAGCTATGCCTATAAATAGGAGCTAATTTGAAAAGAAGACAACACTGGACAACATCATTGACATCTATGCTTAAATGTTGTTGATGTTATTTCTAGAGAGAGAGGCTCCAATAAACTCTCAATATTCCTACAGGATGTTTGAACAACTTGTTCAAACATTGCTTCAAAGCAGACTTGCTTCATGTGACTCCGATTATTGCTGTGTACAATCGGAGGCTTCCGAGGATAGGAAGATAGAGGTGTCAACAACCTGATAGTTGATGGCTCGTAGGGAGAGCAAGACAGACTCCGATATTCGTATCGAGAGCTTACCTTGGGTGTGGGTAAGACAAAGTTTCTTGAATGTATAAATCAAGGGACCTCTTATCCGGGGTTGTTAGATAACCTTCTCTTTGGGTTAATAGAGTTATTGTTTTTTACTTGTAGTGTTACTACTTTGTATTACGCTTTGTATTTTTTATTGTTAAGGAAAGTAAAACATTCTTATACTTCCTTACATGTACTCTGATTTAGTTAGATTCTATATGCTTTAAGGTAGAATCTTAGTTGGTGTACACTTTTGTGAAGTGTCATATCCAGAATCACTTTTATGGAATCAAGAAAGTTATTAGAACATAGAGGTGTTGTGAATTTTGGTTATGAAAAATTTCATTAGGTATTTTTAAAGTATACAATTAACCCCCCCTCTTATAGTTGAGCATCCCATAATTATATATTTGATCCTACATTTGGTATTATAGAGTATATCATACTTAGAAAAACCATTATAACAGTTTTTTCCATGTCTTTTATTTTTCTCTTATTTTACTTTTCGTTTATTTTTCTTTCTTTTCCCTATTTTCATTTTTCCACTCCTCTCTCAATCTCCCAATTATCACATCGCACCCCTCAATCCTGTTACACCAAACTACAACCCCTTCGAAAGGTCGTTTCTCCTTTTCCTAACGTCTGATTCCTTCACCGTCAAATGTGATGTACACTTTATGGAAATTATAACATTGCGTATGTGGAATTGTTCAATTTTGTTGAGTATTCTGTACATAGTCTTCTGGGGCATATTCTTACCCTATTTTGTGGGTTCTCTAAAATAATTCTTTTTCATTCATTTTAGGTCAAATCAATGTCTACCTCGGATCTTAGAGTCATCTAAAACTATAAGTTAGGGTTACAACTCACATTCCCTTCATTTCATTGGGATTTATAAAAAACTCACTGATGTGCCGTTATACGGTGCATATCGACATTGTGAAATTTTTCCCATTTTAATTACATTATTGGTTTTGTTTAATTATTGCAGTCTTAATCATCATAAATTAATTTGTTTGAATGGTTTCAACAAGATCATACACCCCTTTAGATGTGCCGACATAGTCGGCCTATTTTTTCCATTAGTCAGGTTATTAATTTAATTAGCTACTGTTATTGAGCAGCCCCTTCTTATTGTTTTTAAATTAAATGAATAGTTTTTTGAATTATTGCAACAATGTTGGACACCAATTTGGGAGTACCAACATGATCAATATATTCTTCCATTAACCGAGATTTTTGTTCGATTAACTGCATGTTTTGCAAAGAATCTTTTTATTGAAATAAAATAAAATAAATAGTTTCCTGAACATTGTCTTCAAGTGTTCGATCATTGGAACTTGTTTTTATGAACTATTTATTATTTAATTTTTCATTATCTGCTGTGGTTGATATGATATGTATATTTCCTTGCATGTTTTCATTTTTTTCTATTAAATTAATGCCTTGTGATGCACATTTGTATCTGGTTAGTTTTCAAGCTGAAACATTACATGCTGATTATGTCATATCTGTTACTATGAAAACATTAATTTAATTCAGGGCGGGGAAAGGCGGCGGGGCCCGTATTAAGGGCCACACATAGATCCTCTATTCCTGATGGGTTACCTCTATGTGATGGGGGCGGTGTCGTTGGATTTGTCGGACTATGACTTCCCCAGAATTTCTAATAATTTTGAGTGATACCGGTTCCAAAAGGGCCCATCAGAAAGGATCTGTTGGCAATGTGGCTAAGCTAGCCTCAGATGAAACTCAACCCCTTTTTGTGAGATTAGGAAGGACCCTGGGTGATGCTATGCCTCAGGTGATACATGGTCTTTTTAAATATTTCCTTCGATAGGCTCAGTGGAATTGGATAAATTGATGGATGTTCCATATCGATACCTTCATGATAGGAATAGACGCTAACTCTCAACTTGAACCTTAAATAATGATGCAATAATAGTTCCTGTTATTGCTAATTAAGTATCTTGAGAAATGAAATATTTCCCCTAATATGTGGAAGTGTGACTGGTTGACATTTTACTTGTACCCCAAGTTAATACACAATCTTGGGGTATACATTTTCCTAGTTTTACCTTGATTTCTAGGGTTATATATATATATATATGCATGTTCGTCCATTTCTTCTGATAGGAACCATTTCATCATACCAACTTAGTCTAAAGAAGGTGACCAGGCACGGGTGCCATTTAGGACACATGCTGACTTATTTATTTCATTACACTGTAATTAATTTATTTTAAATTATTATGTAACGGAACATTGTATTTTTATTTTTGCACAAAATGTAAAGGTTTATACATCATGGGTTCCGAACTACTGGGATTTTAACTCACACCCTACTCAGGTGTCATCGACACTCGAGTAGATTATACGCTTGCTGGTATTGACAAGGGGAAGCGTGCTGCTTCTAATCCTTGACAGTTCATTACTGCTTAGGATGGAGACTGGGGTCGAGGAATGGTCCTTGCTCGCGATGCAGTTTCTGCTTGTGTCTTTTATTTTAGTTGACTATGTGTTTGATTTTTTTTCCATTCTTTCAGTTTAGACTCATATCATCGCATGACACTCTTTTGTGAGCTTCCGCACCCAGTTTTTATTATTCAGTGGGATTATTTACACAGATTCTTCTTCAATTTATTTATTCCCATGCTTCAGTTACTTATTATTTGATGTTATTTACTTCCGCTGTGATATTTTCTATTACCTACGAGGGCGCAATATCCCCCACAGACACAAAAAGGTCCCTCGCTGCAAGTCGGCATTGTCTGTCATTTGAGGAGATGTTCATGAGGTTATGTGATGTGCCGGTATGGCCATCGTCTTAGAGGTGATCCGGGTTGGGACATTACTCATGCATTCCACAATCAATCGATCTCTCATACTGATATACCAACACAACCCCTATACCTCCCCATACACAAAACCCATAAAAACTACTATTAAGCCACAAACCCACTGCACACACATACGAAACCATTCTCAGAGAACCAACCAAACATAGAACATGTCCACACCATTAATAAAATAATATTCTTGTTTAGAAAGAGGGTTTCTTTATTTACACATTAAAATAATCGGGGTGGTCACACAACGAGTTTGATCTTGGGGAATCCCTTTAAATTACCCATGTATACATGATTAATCAGATTTCATGTTACAGCCATTTATCAAGAATCATGACATAATAGGATATCATCATTAAACACAAAAATGGCACCAACATTCATGATATTCCAAAGGAATAATACCACAAAACCCCTTAAAATAAAATAAAATAAGAAATCAACATTAACCCACCCTAAGACCGTTATTTTATTCACCCATGTTATCTTTTGATAATATTAAATTGTATTCAATAACTCATTTTAAGAAAATAATTCACCCATTATTCAAAGGGATTCATTCGTAATCCCACCCCACAAGATGGAAAATTAAAGATAGGCAAAATAAATCCCTACCATAACAACATTTACAAAAAAAATCCTCCTTTCACCAAAATATGGGACCACAATAGCAGTAGGAAATATCAAAAAAACAGAGGTGGGGGGATCTAGCATAGGCACACGACTCATCTATAGAGGAAATAATTAGGTGAACAAAGAGGTAATAGAAAATAAACTACGAGTGCATGATCATGGATTTGAATATTCTAATCCTATATCAACTAAATGAGAAATGGATTCAAGGGCCATTTAAGCCATATCTTGGTAATGATTTACATGGCATGAAAATTTAAATGTTTGGGGACTGTTATGATATTAAGGATATAATTAATATCCTTTGAAATTCATATAAAATTCTCAAAGAAGCTATTAACGTCATATTATGTCAATAAAATGTAAGAGTGGAGAAACATGAAAACTGGGAAAAACTAAAAAAATTGGAAATGAGTCACTGATGGGTGGGTCAACAACGTTGAGCCAACAATGGGTGATCTACTTACGCTGAGCAACTAATGTATAGCTACTGACACAATGACTCATCAATGCAACAACTTATCAATACCTTCACTCATCGATGCCCTGATACAGATTCCCTATCATCACTGCCCAGACACAGATGCCCTGACTCGTTGACACTAATGCCCTCATCTCACCGATAGTGATGCCCTTGACTCACAAACATCAAATCCCCCGACATGGAGACATCAATTCCCTAGCTCTAAGACCCTAACTCGTGGAGACCGACACCATCATCTCACTGACCCTGGTAGTTCAAAATGATACACGGACATAAAAACAAGATTTTTCACAATGGAATATCCTGAGGAATTCTAGGTCATTACATCCTTGGTGAAAATGGTAGTGCTGACTGTTGATAGGAACGAGAGAGTTTTTCATGATAAAAGAATTGTTCTAGTTATAGTATTATGGAATCATGGGAAAATTCAGTATGTGACATGGGATTAGGAGAAATAGATTTCTGAGAAATAGCCCGATCTCTTTCGGTAAGGAATTAGTTCTCAATATTATGTGGATAGAAATTACAATGGTGGGGAGAATGTAGTACCTATGATTTGAGGTATCTATCCTTTATTATTCCATTAGACATTCTTAAGATGGTTGGGTAATGTTTGCGATAGTTTATAATGGTTTTGGATGGTTTCAATGCTCTTAAAATGGTGCACGGTTTGATAATTCTTATTAGTAACTATGAAAAAAACATAGGTAACTGTAAAAGTGAACTAAGAGGCACGTGAGACAGTTCATGATTTTGGTGCATGGTTTCCAAAGCATGTGGCCATTCCATGTAAGCTGTGAAACTTAATATAGTGGGATTCTGTATGGTTGGTGCATGATTTTTCTAATCGTGCAAGGTAATCATGAATGGAACCCATTGGGATAGTAACTGTCACACGGTTAGTAAATGATTTTTCTAACCATGTGATATAACCCTTTGAGATTTTAAAAATAAAATTTTTAAAATTTTGGTCACTCAATACTTACTCTATAACACACATTTTCACTCCCACTCAAACCCAACTGGGGATTTTCTCTTCATTGGGGTTTGGTTACACATTCAACTCATCATGGAGGTTTATAAATGGGTTTTATTGGAACAGTAATGGTTATTCTTCTTTAGTAAGTCTCCTCTATTTAATGTTCTGTTGTTTTATTTAGATCTATTTGTCTCTAACTCTCTATGTTTTCAAGATCTATATCCATAATATGTATATATAGGGTTTTTGTTTCATAAAATTGTGCGATTTTAGATTTATTGATGTTAGGGAAGCGGATATAAGGCGGTTGTGTGGTAGTTTCACTTAGAGTCAGTTTGCGGTTGTGTGGTGGGTCAATTTTTCCAAACCCTAAGGTAGTAAGCTTCTCTGTCATCATAATTTTTTCTACAACAAGAATCCTAAATTATAAAGATATTGGGTTTTATTGAAATTAAATTTTATTTTTATGTGTGAAGCTTCCTTAAAACCCATTCTGTGATGATTTGTGGATTTTGGGGAAAATGGGTTATTATTGTGAAATGTGTTTTTTTTATTTTAAACTAATAAATTTAAAATAGGCAGCTTGGGTGATTATGGAAAATAGTTTTTGAAAATTATCTTTCATAACAAATGTTGTCTTATTAATGTATGGTTTAGAATAGATAATGTTTTAAGGGGGTTGTTTAGTAAATGGTAGATTTGTTTAAGTGGTTTGTCATGTTATATTGAATTGTTGTAAGGAATAATTGGTTAATTTTGTGTTGCAAATTGTTTGTTGATATGGTTTTGGTAATTATTGATTTTTATGATTTCCATATTATGTGGTATAAGCAAGGGTTAATTGGGATGGATAGAGGGCTTGAAGGACAACCATCAAAGAGATGGACAATGGGAATGACGTAACACTATAAAAAGGGCATAGAATTGGTTGTGAATATTCAACATCAATGGTAATACTGATTTAATGTGGAAAGTGTGATTTTGGTTCTGGTAGGCATGCATACATACATAATTACTTTGTTTATGACAATATGGATTGATTAATAACATGTTGTGTTAATTTACTTGGAATTGTGTTGATATGGGTGAATTATTTTGGGTAAGGATGCTCTTGGATTATTGATAATTATTGAACAATTTTAATGGATTTATCTTAACTATTTTATATAATTATGTTAAGAGTTCTATCTTGGTGTCATGAGTAGGGATTTCATTTTGGTAAACCCTCCATAGTATTATTACTCACCCCCTGATTATGACATGGGTACCTTTGCAAATGTTGTATTCTAGGACATGGGAAAACACAATGCATCTCATTCCTTTTTTCGTCCATCATGATGATTGGGAAATATTATGGTGCTTGGTGCACAGAGTTTGGTGTCTAGTTGTGGTGTTGTTTCATATTTTCTCTGGGATTTGTAGTTTAGTCTTCTTCTTGGTACTCTGATTATGGATTTTTCTTCTTTGGTTTTATTGGCCCTTTGGTAATGTTAACTGTGAAAAATTATTGACATGAATCTAGTAGTTTTGTGTTATTGGAATGTTTGGTTGGGTGTTTTCATTTATAATGGAAACATTTCCCCCACTGTTCAGAAATCCATTATCATTTATTCCCATAATTTAGCGCATCAGAGATATCGAATAAGGTCATATATCATTCCATTTAGTTCCTTAGCCAATGAGGAGGGGTATGATGTAATAAGTGTTATCATCATGTTCATTCCTTGACAAATAGGTAATTTTAGTTTTAGTCGGTCTTGGTGTCGAAATTATTTCATGGTGTATTACTTGAGATTAGAGGGTATAACGTATTGGGATTATAGAAATGTGAAATGTATATCCTAAAATGATGTTGATAAACCTTTTTTACTGAACATCATGTTATTATGGAGTTGGGTACATAAGTGTTTTCAAGATTTATATAGGACCTTGATCTCATTGTCATGTCTGTAGCCAATGATATGAGCATGATATGCATGGTAGAAATGAAATTTCACTAAGATTTCATATTTCATTTGGAATAATTATTTAGGTGTGGTATGAATTGTTAATTTTCAAATAATCTTGAAATTATTTTCAAATATGCAATTTTCAAGAGATAATGGTGGTGGTATTTTGAAAATGGTCAATTTTCAAAACATAGTTTATATTTAAAATGTTGTTAGACATAGAATAATAGAAATTTTTGAAATCCTTGTTTGGATAGTTTCAATGTAATTTAACTTGAGATTTAAATCCTTTAACTTTAAAAGAATGAAACGTATGGCGATTTATGTGTTTATTGTAACTCCCCGACCCCAGTTACCTAGAGTCGGTGCATTATTACATAACATTGGCATGATCACAAGAAGGATCAAATCCTGAAAGACCGATTGGTTTAGTAGCCTTGGAAGCACTAGATATATTCATAAGTTTTACATTACATCATAAAAATGAAAACTACAACAACATCTTTTCATCATATTCCACACTCATATCCCCACATAATATCCTTACAGGTCATTCATAATTTACTTCTTCACTTCCGGGGAAAAATAAAACATAGAAAAGGGGTGAGCTCAAATGCCCAGTAAGGATAAAAATATAGCAGAAACATTCATAAATAAGAATAAACATTTAAGGCAATGTATAACTAAAACAAAAGCCTTTTAAACTTGAACTTCAACATAGTATGGAAAAAGTAAAATGAAATAATGTCATTTACTTATTCACAAGGATATTCTACTAATCGAATAATCACATGCAATATCAATAACCACTTTCATAATGATGGAATGCATAATGCCATAATATCATAACCAATAGCCAAGGCCTCATGACAAGACTAAAAATATGATTTTGTGAAGGCCTTATGCCAAGACACTAGTTTGTCTCATGAGACCTACCGATGCATCGAGGAGCTATAGCGGGCTCCACCCGTCACATATTAAGTCCAATGCATTCCCATATGAAAAGGTTTAAACATAACATAAACATTCGTATTAAAAATAGCGTACTAAATGTCAATACTTTCACCATAAACTATGAATGGTATAAAAATAGCACATCCATAGTCAAAAATATCACAAAACCTTCAATACAATATAGATGTTTTGTATCATAATAAATCCATCAAAGGATATTGACATAGATGAAATCAAAACTCTCTTTAGAGAAATATCTCTTTGTATTTTGAAATCATTTAAGAGTATTATATTTATGAAATAAAAAATTTTCTTTGAAAATATTATTATAATCTTGTAAGGGAAGCTTCGAAGATTTTATAACGGCAGAAAATAGTCGCACCCACCGTATATGTTAAAACAAACATTCTTACCTTAATTTTGTCGAAAAGGATATAAAGCACCTTGTTTGGAAAACGACAGAAAGATTCCTTTATAAAACTCTTATAAAAAGTCAAACAAGGGTACAAATGACTTTAACCCATATTCTAATAAATAGTAAAAATGTTTTGAAATTCATTTTTAAGAAACATGGATGTGTATGATAAAGAGATCCCAGTATATTATTACGTATAAACATCCTCGGATAATGAAGAGATTGTGAAATAACCCTTACCTTGTACTTTTCATTGGATGGGGTAGGTTAACCTCATGTATAATAGTGAAATAATTGTTATTAAATTATACAATAATCATATACATTCATATGATATCATATATGGTCTTTTAACATTGCTTTGTTAATAATATCTAAGTATTATCGTCGTTTCGGTTGTTAACTTACTCGTTTTCCTTTATATTTTTTGTCACATAAGCCATGTTTTTCATGGATAGGTTGTATATTATTCATATACAAAATGATTTCAATTCCTTAGACATTATTTTTAAATCATAAAATGATTATTATACTTGAATGGATACGATGGAGAATGAATCTCATCGCGTTCGTGGAGACGGCAGTCCATACGTACGCACGAGCGACAATATCATTCTTTTGATATTAAAATAATATATAAAAGGATGGTATATCATATATAAAGAATCATTAACATGTTATATTTATTATTTACATGAGTTACACATCATTATTATACCCATACAAATAATAATATATTGAATAACAATTACACCACGACGTGGAGACGGTAAGTCGTACGTACGCACGTATAGTGACATGTTATTCAGAGGGTGGATAGAATACTGAATATGGTTGTACCATATTTACAATAACATCACAGTATATATAAGATACTGGATTTATTATTTTAGAATGGTAATAACAATTAATGAAGAAGTGGAAGAAGAAAGGAACTTGAAAAGGGGTGGTGAAAACATTACCTCTTCTTCAGGTTCTTCCTTTTGATTTGATCAAAAGGGATTCTTAGGATGGATTTCTGATCAAACTAAGGCATCTAAGATGTAGTGAGGGAAGTTGGGAGAGTATTTTGGCAGAGTTTGGCCGAACCAAAAGGCTTTTATGGTGTGTAGAAATGAGAAGGAGGAGTGCCCTTTTATAAGAGGGGTGAGTGGCACCTTTGGAAAAGATAGAAATATTAATTTATAATGAATTCATATTCGGTTTATAATGGCTAAAAAGATGATTATTTAAAATTTAATGTGGGAATAGGTCAAAAACCATTCAACCAATAGAATTTATACAGGTTTGGGTACTTATATTAACCTTATCATTAAGTATTAACTCTAAGTTAATTAGTTTCATTTTTACAATGTCTCTTTGTATTTTTATATTATATGGTTAATAAACTTACTATATACATCCAAGAGACCCCCAAGTGGTCCATTACTGATATAACTATCATTATATAAGTCCCTTGGCCGAACCTCAGATTTTTAGGAATTTAATATCAATTAATAATATAATATTTGTTTTAAAACATCTTTTATGTCAATTTTGACACTATTCAATAGTTCTTCTTTGTGAAACTTATAACAGAATGATTACTTCGAAAAAAGTAAATTAAATCATTCCTAATATGTCATATTATCCTAGAAAATTGATTTAATTCATTAAAAGTCTCAAATTATATTTATTTGTGTATTTATAATATCAATTATTTTAATTTGTCACTATTATGGTAATTATTGCATCATCATTGAGTCATAAATAAATTAAATTATTTAAAGTCTGAAAATTATAAATAAAATATAATTATGTAGGAAATATTTTTATCTTTCTAATGAAAATTTATAGTCGAAAATAAAACATATATAACCCTATGTAAAATTTTTTTTTCTAAAAGATATATGCTTATGCCATTTTTGTACTAATTTTAACTTAATAAAAATTAAGTGTCCCTATCACCTACATGTGGCTCCATGGGGTCCCAAAATCGACCCAATGATGCCTATGGTCGAAAATGTATCAACCAATAAGTCTTGGACACGTTTTAGGGTAATTTATTATTATTATAATATTATTTTTTAACCCTTATTTACCAAATTTACCCTTAACCATGGTAAATAAAATATTTACCGAAATAATTATTCAAAATGTATAAAAATAAAAGATACCTATTTACACAATTTGAACATCCTAATTCCAAATTTGGAATCCATTTTTCCAAATTCAAAACACATAAGTGGATGAAATTAATTTAAAATTAATTCCTATTGTTAAAACACAAAGCGCGTTTTTAAGAGATAATAACTATCAAAAGATTGAAACTTGTTTATGTCCGGTTTAATTGTAAAATTAATTTCAATGACCAACATTATAATAAATGGTAAAAATATATTCTAAATATACTTTAATACCACTCAAATTCATAATTTATCACTATTAATTATTTTGATTAAAAAAGTTGTTTTTAATTAAAATTTAGTAATTTTCACTATTCATCAAAATATTTAAGTTATCTGAAAAGTACCAAAATTTCACCTTAGGATAAATTCGATATTCCGAATCCAAAAATGAAGTACATTTTAAAATATAATATATATATAATTTCAAAAGGTAGGAATTACTATTCATAATGGCTAGTTTGATTGGTTATGGTGTGTTAGAACACACAATCACATTATTCAAAGAGAAGCGTACTATGGAAGCTTGGGGTGTTACATTCTCACCTCCATCAAATAATTTAGTCCTCTAAATTTCTAGAATATTATCGCATGAAATGACTCGGGTGGTTCTACATCCTATGTTCCTTGGGTTCCCACGTTGCCTCTTCTATCTTATGGTTTCTCCACAAAACATTTACCAGATGCGTCGTCCGGTTTCTCAGTACTTGTTCTCTCGTATCAAGAATCCTGAAGGGCACTTCGTAATAAGACAGATTGGGTTCCAGTTTGAATTCTTCATAGGTGAGTACATGCGTTGGGTCAGGCATGTATTTCCTCAACAGAGATATGTGGAACACATCATGAACTTTGGAGAGACTTGGCGGCATTTCCAATCGGTAAGCTACAGCCCCAATTCGTTCTAGAATTTCGAAAGGTCTGATGTACCTAGGACTCAATTTACCTTTCTTACCAAAACGTATGACTCCCTTCCATGGAGATACCTTCAGGAAAACATAATCACCAACTTGAAATTCCAAATCCTTCCTTCGATTATCGGCATAGCTCTTCTGCCTACATTGAGCTGCTTTGATGTGATTTTGGATTACCTTCACCTTTTCTATCATTTCCTCCACCAGTTCTAGACCTAAAAGTTTTCTTTCACCAATGTCATCCCAACAGGTTGGTGTGCGGCATCTCTTTCAATATAACGCTTCATATGGTGTCATCTGAATACTCAAATGGAAGCTATTATTATAAGAAAACTCTACCAGAGGTAAATACTGATCCCACATACCCTGAATAACAAGTGAGCAGGATCTCAACAAGTCTTCTAAGGTTTTAATAGTCCTTTCTAATTGTCCGTCAGTCTGAGGGTGGTAGGCAGTTCTCAAATGAAGCTCAATATCTCGGGATTTCTAAAGACACTTCCAGAATATTGAAGTAAAATGGGGATCATGATCAGAAACAATCGATAGGGGTACTCCATGAAGTATCAAAACTTCATTAATATATAGTCTTGCTAGACATTCCAGTGGTAGATCTTCTCTTATAGCAAGAAAATGTGCTGACATGGTTTGACGATCAACAATAACCAATATTGCATTATTCCTTCTAGGAGTCTTTGGTAGCCCCATGACAAAGTCCATCATAATATTGTCCCATTTCCACTCCGGTACTAGAAGAGGTTGCATGACTCCTCCAGGGTATTCCCTTCTAGCTTTCATTTGTTGACAAACCATACATCTTGACACAAAATCAGAAATCTCCCTCTTCATATTGTCCCACCAAAAATTTTCCTTCAAATCTCTATAAATTTAGGTTCTCCCAGGGTGTATAGGGAAATTGGAACTATGAGCATCATCCAACAATTCCATTTTTATATCAGGTATATCTGGAACACAAAGCCTCTTCCCGAATTTCAAAATTCCATTTTCATTCACAAAATCTCTCAATCTCCCATCATTCACAGCTTTAATATTCTTTTGAAATTCTCCATCATTAGTCTGAGAACTGTTAATACTTTCTAGTAAATATGGTTTGGCAACCATTTGAAAAAGCATTTATGTTTCTCCTTCCATGGTTATTCCCATGTCCATATTCACTAGATCCATGAAAATTGGATCCCTTTCAATTCTCATAATGTTTTAGACTCCATGATCTTTTCTGATCAAAGCAGCTGCCACCTTTTTTGCCTTCCCCTGGTGGTAGTGTATCATGAAATCATAATCCTTGATTAATTCAAGCCATCTCCTTCGCCTCATGTTCAGTTCTTTTTGTGAGAAAATATACATTAAACTCTTGTGATCAGTATAAATCTCACATTTTTCACCATAGAGGTAGTGCCTCCATATCGTCAAAGAAAAGATCACAGCTGCTAACTCAAGATCATGAGTAGGATAGTTTTCTTCATGAATTTTCAACTGTCGTGATGCATAGGCAATAACCCTATCATTCTGCATAAGGACACATCTAAGTCCATTCTTCGATGCATCACTATAAATAACGAACCCAAAATTCCCCGATGGTAGAGTCAATATAGGAGCATTGACTAATATTCTCTTCAGTTCTTTGAAACATTCTTCACACTCTTTTGTCCAAAAAAATTTAACCCCTTTACGTGTGAGCTTCATTAATGGGTTAGCCAATCGGGCAGAATTCTGGACGAAACGTCGATAATAACTTGCTAAACCAATAAAACTACGTACCTCAGTTATACTCATCGGTGTTGGATATTCTTGGATTGCCTTGGTCGTAGAAGGATCAATAGAGATTCCATCTTTAGAGATAATATGGCCAAGAAAAGAAATCTCCTGAATCCAGAATTCACACTCGCTAAAATTCCCATATAATTCATCTCTTCTCAGAGTCTTCAAGATAATGCGCAAGTGATTTTCATGATCTACGTAGCTTTTTGAGTATACCAAGATATCATCAATAAATACCACCACAAATTCATCGAGATATTCCTTGAAAACTCTATTCATCAGATCCATGAATACAGAGGGTGCATTAGTCAATCCAAAAGGCATTATTGTAAACTCATAATGCCAGTACCTAGTTCGAAATGTTTTCTTCGGAATGTCTTCCTTCTTCACACACAACTGATGGTATCCAGATCGAAGGTCAATCTTTGACAAGTATTGAGATCCATGCAGTTGGTCAAATAAATCATCAATGCGAGGTAGGGGATACTTGTTCTTTATCGTTATAGCATTGATCTCCCTGTAGTCAATACATAACCTCATAGATCCATCTTTCTTTTAAACAAAATGAACAGGGGCTCCCCATGGAGAAACACTGGGGTGAATAAATCCTTTATTAATCAATTCCTCTTGTTGTTTCTTTAGTTCAAATAATTCTACAGTGGCCATTCTATAAGGGGTCTTTGATATAGGCCTTGATCCAGGAATTAAATCAATGGAAAACTCAACTTCTCGTTCTGGAGGATGTCCAGGTAAATCTTCTAGAAATACATCTACAAATTCTTTCACAACAGGTACATCCTCTATTTGAACATTCCTTTCCTCACCCACAGTTATTTCATTCTCTTCCTCCCCAATAATTGAATTTAGTTGAGATACTGGGGGTGGATGTAGATACGAATTAGGTGGTGACGATTCTGCTCTAAAGATAAGGTGTTCCTTATCATCATTATCAAGAATCGTAACCTCTTTCTTCTTACAATAAATCTTCCCATCATTGTCTGAAAGCCAGTACATACCAAGGATTATATCAAACTCAATCATAGGTATGACGACGAGATCAGCAGATAAAGAACATTTATGTGCTCTAATGGGGACTGATTCACAAAACATTGTTGCAATAATACTTCCCTTGGGAGTTTTAACTGACAACTCCCTTGTTAAATAAAATTGGAAATATCTGATTTTCATAGCAAACTAGGAAGATATGAAACAATGCGATGATCCAGAATCAAATAATGCATTTGATAAACATGAGGAAACCAATAAATTACCTGCCACCATGTCTTTCAGAGCTTCTACCTCAGCAGTAGTGATAGCATAGGCTTGGCCTTGATCCCTTGTCATTTTCTGAGGTAAGTTACCCTAATGCTTTGGACATTCATTTTCATAATGCCTCATCTCCCTGCAATTATAGCATTCAACATTGTTAGCTTCCTTCTTCCCCTTACAATCACGAGCTTGGTGGCCTTTTTCACCACACTTGTAATAGACTCCCGATCCCTTCAAGAAAGTACCGGGGTGTTTCTTCCAACATTTACCAAAGTATGGATATTCAAAATTTCCCTTCTTCCACTTATTTCCATTCCCAGGTTGATCAGCAGATCTCTTCTTCTCTTGCTTTGCTTTAAAGTCATAAGACTTAGAGAATTCATATTCGGTCTTGATAGCACATGGGACAATGTCTTCGTACGACGAGAAGGATTATGAGACTAATGCTTGATAGAGAAATGGTTTTAACCCATCAAAGAAACGATCAATCTTACTTATTGGGTTACGTATATAATCTCCAACATACCTTGCTAACCTTGTAAAGTTAGCCTCATACTTTGTGACATTCTCATCCTCCGTTTGTCTTAGACTCAGAAACTGCCTTTCCATATCTGCTCGATGGTCGCGAGGAAAGTATTTTTCTAAAAACATATATTTGAACTCCCTCCATTCCATATTTTATACTTAATCATCTTCCTTCATGTTTTGAATCAATGACCACCATTGATTAGCATCTCCAGTGAGGCGGTAAACTGCCATGATAACTTTTTCCCTTTCACTACTCCCCAAAACCTGAAATATTTTCTCTAGGGAATTTATCCATTGCTCAGCTACTAAGAGATTTATACTCCCCTTGAACGTTTTTGGTTGTTTCCTCATGAAGAGATTTAACATTGATCCTCCATGCTGTGGATCAGGGTGCTCCATACGGGTAAGGTTATTATTTATAACCTGAGTGAGTTGTCCTAGTATGGTGATTAGCTTATCGGCACCAGTTGCATCACCAGCTCCATTATAATTATCTTGAGCAGGAGGGAAATCCCTACATAGAGTGCGTGCATTGATACAGTTTCCATTTCTTCCACTAGGCGCCATTTCTAATCAATGGCATAAACCAGATCAGTTTATGAATCAAAATACATAATCCCATACTTATAAAACACTTAACATAAATTGAACTATTTATGGATATAATCCATAATCATAAGAATGTTTTCTTTGAGGAAGTATATACTCATAAACCCTTCATAATGATTTGTAAAGAAAATGAGAGTTATCCTACGAATATCCCCCGGCAGTGTCGTAACCAAGAGTGCAGCAAGGCCTGTTGTTGTGCACCAGTTCTCGTTCAAGTCTAGCTCAAGGTATTGTTTTCAGGTATTACCCCTAGGTACATCTGTGCCAGAGCCACCTCTACCTGCTAGTATCCAGACAGGGATGTATTGCTCGGAAAACTCAAAAAATCTCTATAATACCAAAATTCTAGGAAGTTCTTCTTTTCTAATCCTCAAAGTTCATCTTAGGTCTACGTGCTCTAATCAGAGTTTATCAAAATCTAGCTTCCAAGGTTTGTACTAAACATCCTCTGGTACCAACTGTAACGCCCCAACCCCAGTTACCTTGATTCGGTGCATTATTACATAAAATTGGCATGATCACAAGAAGGATCAAATCTCGAAAGACCGATTGGTTTAGTATCCTTGGAAACACTAGATATATTCATAAGTCTTACATTACATCATAAAAATGAAAACAACAACAACATATTTTCTTCATATTCCACACTCATATCCCCACATAATATCCATGCAGGTCATTAATAATTTACTTCTTCACTTCCTGGGAAAAATAAAACATAGAAAAGGGGTGACCTCAAATGCCCAGTAAGGATAACAATATAGCAGAAACGTTCATAAATAAGAATAAACATTTAAGGCAATGTATAACTAAAAAAGCCTTTTAAACTTGAACTTCAACATAGTATGGAAAAAGTAAAATGAAATAATGCTATTTACTTATTCACATGGATATTATAGTAATCTAATAATCACATGCAATATCAATAACCACTTTCATAATGATGGAATGCATAATGCCAGACTATCATAACAACGTAGCCAAGGCCTCGTGCCAACACTACAAATAAGATTTTGTCAAGGCCTTGTGCCAAGACACTAGTAAGTCTCATGAGACCTACCGATGCATCGAGGAGCTATAGCCGGCTCCACCTGTCACATATTAAGTCCAATGCATTCCCATATGAAAAGGTTTAAACATAACATAAACATTCGTATTAAAACTAGAATACGAAATGTCAATACTTTCACCATAAACTATGAATGGTATAAAAATAGCACATCCACAGTCAAACATATCACAAAACCTTCAATACAATATATATGTTTTGTATAATAATAAATCCATCAAAGGATGTTGACATAGATGAAATCAAAACTCTTTTTAGAGAAATATCACTTTCTATTTTTAAATCAATTAAGAGTCTTAAATTTATGAAATAAAAAATTTTCTCCGAAAATATTCTTATATGATTTTAAGGGAAGCTTTGATGATTTTATAACGGCAGAAAATAGTCTCACCCACCGTATAAGTTAAAAAAACATTCTTACCTTAATTTTGTCGAAAAGGTTAAAAAGCACCTTGTTTGGAAAACGACGGAAAGATTCCTTAATAAAACTCTAATAAAAAGTCAAACAAGGTTATAAATTACTTTAACCCATATTCTAGTAAATAGTAAAAATGTTTTGAAATTCATTTTTAAGAAACATGGATGTGGATGATAAAGAGATCCCAGTAGATTATTACTTATAAACAACCTCGGATAATGAAGAGAATGTGAAATAACCCTTACCTTGTACTTTTCCTTGGTTGGGGTAGATTAAAATCCTATATAATAGTGAAATAATTGTTATTAAATTATACAAGAATCATATACATTCATATGATATCATATATGATCTTTTAACATTGCTTTGTTAATAGTATCTTAGTATTATCGTCGTTTCGGGTGTTAACTTACTCATTTTCTTGTATATGTTTTGTTACATAAGCCATATTTGTCATGGATAGGTTTTATATTATTCATATACATAATGATATAAAGTCCTTAAACATTATTTTTAAATCATCAAATGATAGTTATTCTTGAATGGATACGATGGAGAATGAATCTCATCGCGTTCGTGGAGACGGTAGTCCGTACGTACACACGAGCGACAATGTCATTATTTTGATATTAGAATAATATATAAATGGATGGTATATCATATATACAGAATCATTAACAAGTTATATTTAATATTTACATGAGTTAAACATGATTATTATACCCATCCAAAAAATAATGTATTGAATAACAATTACACCACGACGTGGAGACGGTAAGCCGTACGTACGCACGTATGGTGACATGTTATTCAAAGGGTGGATAGAATACTGAATATGGTTGTACCATATTTATAATAAAATCACAGTATATATAAGATACTGGAGTTATTATTTTATAATGGTAATAACAATGAATGAAGAAGTGGAAGAAGAAAGGAACTTGAAAAGGGGTGGTGAAAACATTACCTCTTCTTCGGGTTCTTCCTTTTGATTTGATCAGATTGGCTCCTTAGGTTGGCTTTCTGATCAAACTAATGCCTCTAGGTTGTACTTCTAGAATTTGGGAGAGTATTTTGGCAGAGTTTGGCCGATCCAAAAGGGTTTGAAGGTGTGAAAAAATGAGAAGGATGAGTTCCTTTTTATAAAAGTGGTTAGGGGCACCTTTTGAAAAGCTAGAAATATTAATTTATAATAAATTCATATTCGGTTTCTAATGGCTCGAAAGTTGATTTTATAAATTTTAAGGTGGGGATAGGTCGAAAAACATTCAACCAATAGTATTTATACAGGTTTGGGTACTTATATTAACCTTATCTTTAAGTATTATCTCTAAGTTAATTTGTTTCACTTTTACAATGTCTCTTTGTATTTTTATATTATATGGTTAATAAAATTACTATATATATCCAAGAGACCCCCAAGTGGTCCATTAATGATATAACTATCATGATATAAGTCTCTTGGCCGAACCTTAGATTTTTAGGAATTTAATAACAATTAATAATATAATATTTGTTTTAAAAACTATTTTATGTCAATTTTGGCACTATTCAATAGTTGATTTTTGTGAAACTTATAACAGAATTATTACTTCGAAAAAAGTCAATTAAATCAATCCTAATATTTAATATTATCCTAGAAAAATAGTTTAATTCATTAAAAGTCTCATATTATATTTATTTGGGTATTTATAATATCAATTATTTTAATTTTTCATTATTATGGTAATTACTGCATTATCATTGTGTCATAAATATATTAAAATATTAAAAGACTAAAAATTATAAATAAAATATCATTACGTAGGAAATGTTTTTATATTTATAATTAATATTTATAGTCGAAAATCCAACATATATAACCCTATGTAAAAAATTGTTTTTCTAAAAGATATATTCTTTTGTTATTTTTGTACTTATTTTAACTTAATTAAAATTAAGTGTCCCTATCACATACAAGTGGCTCCATGGGGTCCCAAAATATACCCAATGATGCCTATGGTCGAACATGTATAAACCAATAAGTCTAGGACATGTTTTATGATAATTTATTATTATTATAATATTATTTTTTAACCCTTATTTACGGGATTTACCCTTAACCATGGTAAATAAAATATTTACCGAAGTAATTATTCAAAATGTCTAAAAATAAAAGTTACCTATTTACACAATTTGAACATCCTGATTCCAAATATGGAAAACATTTTTCCAAATTCAAAACACATAAGTGGCAGAAATTAATTTGAAATTAATTCTTGTTGTTAAAACAAAAAGCGTGTTTTAAGAGATAATAACTATCAAAAGATTGACACTTGTTTATGTCCGGTTTAATTGTAAAATTATGTCCAATGACCAAAATTAAATTAAATGGTAAAAATATATTCTAAATATACTTTAAAACCACTAAAATTCATAATTTATCATTATTAATTATTTTGATTAAAAAAGTTGTTTTTAATTAAAATTTAGCAATTTTCACTATTCATCAAAATACTAAAGTTATCAGAAAAGTACAAAAATTTTACCATAGGCTAAATTAGATATTCTGAATCCAATAATGAAGTCCATTTTAATAAATAAAATATATATAATTTCAAAAAGTAGGTATTACTATTCATAACGACTAATTTGATTGGTTATGGTGTGTTAGAACATGCTATCACGTTATTCAAAGAGAAGCGTACCGTGGAAGTTTGGGGTGTTACATTTATTAAAATGGAAATGGGTAGGAGTCATTGAGACCGACTAGAGTATACTCTGGAAAATGTCATAGAACCTACGCCCTGGGTGAACTAGTATCTATTTCCAAGTGTAATAAATGATTTCCATGATTTTGAAAGTGTCAATATAACTGATGATATGAGGCGTGTGGATCAATTGATTTAGTTTCATAAGTAGAATCCACCCATCATTAAGGGTGATTTGGAACTAGAAAGGGTGGATATGTGGTTGAATATGATGAATGAAATATTCAATTTCCTAGGCACGTTTGAAGTGTTTATGGTGAAGTTAGCAATGTGCATGTTGGATGACCTTGCACAGTAGGGGTGGGAGTTAGTGGTAAAATCTAAAATAGACCATGGTATCACATCGGAGGGTATTGAAGAGTTTTTAATAAAAAATTATACCCTAACACATCCAAAATTCAACACATAATGTATTTCATCAGTTTGTGGTAGGATAACCTTCAATTGATAGAATATGTATCTATGTTTATGAATATAGTGTGGATTTCAACTGAGCTGTTGGCTAGTGAATCCATGAAGGAAAAAATCATTGAACAAGGATTGAGGTACCAAATTCATTCCAAAATTGTGGTGCTATGTATATGTGATTATATGGAAATATTAAATAGAGAGTTTGTGGATAAAAGGAATATCATGTTGATAAAATTGGGGAAAACATATTCGTGCACATGATGATTAGTGGGAACTCTAACCTAGGGTTCACGAAGAAGTGGGACACTTTTTTCCAAGATGGTAATATGGATTAGAATAAGACGACATGATCGACGGAACTTCCTCCAAATAATCAAAGTAATAAATGTTGTTTTTTGTGTTTTTATATAGGACACATGAAGCGATAATCTATGAAATTGCCTCAAGCATGGGATAACTACATGCAGATGTGGCTTCATCAATATTATAATCAGAATGCTCTAAGGTTGGGTGTTCTTGACACTCCTCATGGGTCACATAAATCCTATTCCTCGACTATATGAGAGTTGTATCATGCTCATCATCATCATATCTAAGTTAGACATGGTGATTCCTGGAGTATGACAACTCCTCATCATGGTATGTTTCTTCAGGGTAATAAAGAACAGAGTGTTGAATTAACGTATCTATTTGGAGTTGAGAAGGTTATATTTGATGATCATCCTAGAACATCCATGGTTCGAGGTACAGTTATTGTTAATTATACCATTATGCAACTGTTGTTTGAAAATTGTTATTCTAATTCGTTCATCCCCTCTCATGTGGTTGACTAGATGGGTTTGTGTGTTTAAATAATGCATTATTTTTTAAAACATCAAACTCATCTTGGTCAAAGAGAGTGTTGAGACATCCTATGTTGAGCATGTGCTATAGTTATGGATGTGTTTGAGTTCATGTGGTATTTCAAAGTGATTGAGATTGATTCATGTGATATAATCTTCTGTATGGTTTGGTTGGTGATGATTATGGCCCACATTGAATGTTATATGTGAACACTTAGTTTAATGATAGTTGACGATGTCGAGCATATCATTAGTGACGAGAAAAATGAAAAGGATGGTGAAATAGGATTTTATCACCATAAGTTGGCATGATATCATATCAATTAGTGGAATTTTATTTGTAATCCAAGGATGTGGTTGGGAGAAGTCGTTATCGAGGATAGGTTGGTCAGTTTAAGGAAGTCATTCCTCTTGAATTCTCAGTGTTTCAACCCATGAGATTAGTATTGTTTATAATTTATATTTTTCTAGGGAAACATCATATCTCAATCCCATCTTAATTGGGTAAATTGAATGTGCAGGTGGAATATCATGAAAACAATGAGATCATCCATCCTAACACATCAATATGGAAAACAACGAGTTATTTTGTTAAAAAAGTTGTTAGAAATATTCAGATGTGTTTTTATTATCATATTATTTCCCAAGTCCTGATAAATAATCGATATTATCCTCCATGAATTGATAAAATATCAATTATATTGGGGAGCATTGTAGTTCTCCAAGATTGACATACAATTAGGATATCATCCGTTGCGGGTGCGGAAGGGGGATATTCCAAAAATAGATTTCAAGAGTAAATATGGCCATTATGAGTTTGTGTTTATTCCCTTTGGTATTATGAATGCACCCAAAATATTTATTGAATTTTTGAACCAGTTATTTCAAATATATTGAGATTATTTCATGGTGGAATATGTGGATGATATACTTTTGTATTCACGGCTAGTGATAGAGGATGAGAAACACATTGTATCGATGTTGGAAAACATAAGATAAATCAATTGTATGCCATATTTTCAATGTTTAACTTCTGGATACAAGAGGTAGATTTTACGGGCCATATGTTTTATGATATTGGTTTCTTAGTGGTTCTAGTGATGATAGTGGTAGTTGTCTCTTGGAAACATTCAAATAATGTTTCTGAGTTTTGGAGCATCCTTATACATTCTAGGTATTATCAATTCTTTTTCATGTCTTCTAATTATTAACTTCACGAATTACTAATTTCATAGGAAATAATATTCTTTTTAATTTGAATGAGTAGTGGCAAAAATCCTTTGATGAACTTAAGGATCATATTACATTAGCACCAAACATGGTTTTTCTAGAACCATGGAAAGGGTTCATGGTGTATTTTGATGTATCATGATTAGGGATGAGGTGTGTTCTCATGAAAGTTTATCATGTGGTCATGTGTGGGTTATACTAGTTTATTATTCATGATATGAACTACCAAAAATATGATTTTGAATTATAGATAGTGGTTCATGCTTTAAAAATGTTGAATCATTATCTATTTGGTTAAAAATTCATTTTTTACCTATCATAATAGCTTAAATAATTTCTCTCAAAAACAGATTTGAATATTAGGGAGAGGAGATGGTGGGAGTATCTCCAGATGTTTGATTTTGACTTGATTTACACACATAGTGAGAGAAATTCAGTCGCAGATGCATTATGTTGATAATTATATAATCAAGTGGTGAAACATGAATCAGATCATTGGTAGTTGATTTCGGTTATAGATGACATGATATTAGAATGTGATGGTCGGGGTGATGTCGTTGATTTATTTTTTGTCTTGTTGGTTCTAGAATTGGATGGTTTGGTTATAGAGGTGTATATTTCCAATTAACAATGTGTGGATATGATGTCAAAACTCAATGGAGGGGAGACCATTTAGGGGTGAAAACATGATTGTAATTTAAGGTCATGCCTTGGTAATATGATGGTTATACAAGTATCTTGTAAGGAATAACTCTTTAGTGATTACTATCATTCAAGATTGTTTGTTCATCCTGGAATCCAAAATATATATTAGGAGTTGAAAGTGTAGTTTTGGTGGCCCTATATGTAAAAGAATGTGGCCAAGTATGTATCAATATTCTTGAATTTTTCTTCAAGTTATGGTGGAGCATTCATGAAAAATAGGACTGTTATAGTCCTTACCTATCCCTATGTGTAAGTGGGAGAAAATTGAGATCAATTTTGTTATAGGTATATCATGAACTATCAGGAATCACGATTCCATATGGGTGATATAGATTGGCTCAATAACTTGTCCTATTTCACAACTATTTATGTATCTCATACGGTGGAGGATCTATCCAAAATCTATATCCAGGTGGTTTTAAATGGTCATGGTGTACGAGTTTCGATTGTATTAGATAGGGACCTATGGAGGGCCTCTATTATAAGAAATCCTTGAAGAGATCCCTTGGAACTCTATTGATGATGAGAACAAAATACCATCCTCAAGTGGATGTTCAATCTGGGAGAATGATAAAAATGGTATAAGATATGTTTTGGGCCGTTGTGATGGATTTTGAAGACTCATGGGAAGAGAAATTTCCATTGGCGGAGTTCACCTACAATAACAGTTATCATTCCCACATAAATAGGGAACCATTTGAATCATTTTATGGGTACATGTGTCTTTCTCTAGTATGTTGGGTGGAAATATGTGATACTTATATGGTTGTTCCAATCTTTGTCAAAGATATGACATTGAGGAATAATTTTATCATGAAAAAATGGATACAGTGCAGAGTTGTCAGAAATCTTATATAGACCAATGTAAATTTTCATTGTCATTCTTGGTGGGTAGCCTCATATTACTTATAAAATATATGGTGTTGAGAAATCATCAGTTTGTGGAGAAAGGTAAGTTATCTTCAAGATATATTGTGATTTTGATATACTTGAGTGGTTTGGGGAGGTGGAATATCGGTTGGACTTTCCATGATAGTGTAGTTCAGTGCATTAGGTGTTTCGTGAGACTGTTAAAAATTTATCTATCAGATCAAGACCATGTGAGTCATTGGGTCAGGTTAATCTAGAGCAGTATGCGTCCACAATGTGTGTTCTGGTGTAGATTTATGCTAGCCAAGAGAGAGTAATTCATAGTAAAATCATTATTCTAGTTCGAGTTTTGTGGAAACATCATCAGATTCTGGAGGAGAATTGAGAGTGGAAGTAAGGGATGGTCGGGCAATGGACCGACCTATTTCATTAAATCATTTGTTCTCTACTGTTTGAGGATGATAAGTCTAATTTTGGGTAGAATTTATTACCCCTTATTTGATGTATTTAACCATTGTTTATTGGTTTTTTCACGTTTATTGTAGTTCAGAAATGTTTAG
Source organism: Viscum album (assembly GCA_963277665.1). NCBI lineage: Eukaryota > Viridiplantae > Streptophyta > Magnoliopsida > Santalales > Viscaceae > Viscum > Viscum album. The sequence continues at coordinate 506,116,967 of OY728142.1, read as the reverse complement.
GAGAGTTTAGAAATGTGTTGGGGTGGTTTGAATGATTTTATGAAGTTGGTTGGTTTATGAAATTTTAGTGGAAACCATGAATAAATCCCAGGTAATCATGAATGTGAAGGTAATGACATGGGAGATGGTGGAAAGTTAAGGTGCACGATTTCCAAACTGTTCGGAAACCAAAGAAATCTGTGCAACTTAATATTGTGGGTTTTTTTCACAGTTGGCACATGGTCTGTCTAACCATGAGATGTAACTCTTAGGGGAACCATTTTTAATAGTATAAGTTTCATGGTTAGTGAAAAATTATTATAACCCTGTGATATAACTGTGCATGGCATTAAAATTTTCATTTCTAAAAATGGGTCAATTGAGATTGACCCTAAAGAACCCATTTCCTCTACAACATGAATCATACTCATGATTTTTTATTCTCAAGGGTTAGAGATCCTCTTTCACTCATCATGGGGGATTTTCAAAGTATTTTCTTTGTGCAGAAGATGATATTATCATCCAATAATACTCCTCTCTTGGATTTTTCTTGGTTTCCTTACATCTATTTCCCTTTATCTATCTTGTTTTCCAAGATCTGCATTCATCACAAGTTCATCTAGGAGTTTTGATTAAAAAAATGGTGAGATTTGGGCTTTTTTAGGTTATGAAAATTGATATAAGGTTATTTTGTGAAGGTTTTATCCTGATTAGGTGTGCAATTTTGTGGTTGGTCGAATTCGCCAAACCCTATGTTTAGTGGCTTCTATAGCATCTCTATATTTCAATAACACGAAGGCTCAATTTTCAATTTATTGTTTTTTCTTGATATTGACAATTACTGTGATGTAAAAATCTTGGTTGAAACCCATTTTGTGATGATTTATGGATTTTGGGGAAAATGGGTTATTATTTTGAAATGTGATTTGATTTTGGATTTAAAAATTACAATGTCAAAATCATTGGATTGAGTGATTATGGAAAATGGTTTTTAAAAATTGAGTTTCAATAAAAATGCTGTTTTATTAGAGTATGGGTTGGAATGAATAATTTATTAATGAGTTTTTTAGATAAATGGTTGATTTATTAAAGTTTTTTCGAATGATATGTTAAAATATTGTTAGGAATAATTGGTTAATTTGCTGTTGTAAACTATGTGTTGATGTAGTTTTGGTATTTATCGATTGTTATGATTATTGGATTATGTGGTACAATCTTGGGATGAATGGGATGGATTGTGGGCTTGAACGACCACCATAAATGTGATGGGATATGGGTATGATGAACCACAATAAAAAGGGGATGGGGTTGGATGTGAAGTTCCACTATTAATTACAACATCGAGTTCATTAAGAAATGTGTGATTATGGTAGTGGTAGGAATGAAAACATGAAAAATAACCTTATTTATGCCATGTTGGATTGAGTAATAACATGTTGGGTTTCATTAAATATAATTGGTTTGATTTGGGTGAATTGTTTCAGGTAAGGATGTTTCTAGTTTTTTGTTAATTGTTGAACTGTTATAATGGCTATATATAAATTGTTTTGTATAATTGGGCTAACAGTTCTATCCTAGTGGCATGTATAGGGAATTCATTTGTGTAAAACCAACTAAATATTATTTCTCACCCACAGATTTAGAATATTTTTTATTCTACGGAATTTTGATTCATGGATATATGAAAAGGTAAGGCATAACATTCCTTTACTAGTGCTTCCTGGTGCATGGATGGTATTGTGGTTCTTGGAGCATGGAGCTCGTTGTGTAGCTGTAGAGTTTTTCCATAGCTTCTTTGGGATTTTATGCTTAGTCTCCCACATGGTACTCTGATTATGGATTATTTTCATTTAATTTTATTGTTCCTTAGGTATTATAAATAGTTATTCATTATTGACATGAATCATGTAGTTATTATGGCATTGGCATGTTTGGTGGGGTGTTTTAATTTCTATGGGAAAATCATCCCGCACTATTCATGAGGCCCTTAGCATTTATTTCCAGCCTTTGCCACCTTGGGGATGTCACCTAAGGCTGAGTAGCAATCCATCTCTTTCTCAATCAAATGTGTTTCTCCAGAAAGTTACACTATATATATATATCTGTGTGTCTTCTATGTTTGGATATTTTTCGGATAAATCATTCTTAAATGAATTTTTTTATAACAACCTCGAGGCCTTACTCTTGGATCTGATGATGAAAACATAATCCTTGTATTTTCAGATTTGATGATGATAATTGAAACTGAATTTCTTGCACTGAATACTTACAACATTAATGGAAAAACATTTATCTCCAATATCATTGATGAAATTTTCATTTGGAAGTTTTAGATAATTAGAATAAAACACTACATATACAATTCACCTGATTGTAAATAAAAATTTCTCCCACTAAACATAGCGTTCCATTTTCACAATAAGACATCATCATCATGAGATTGAAATCCTTTCTATAAATTAAATGTTAAACCTATTTCTTCATATCCTGGGTAATAGTAAGTATAAGAAGAGGGAGATCAAATGCATAGTATGTAAAAATATAATCATTTACAGATTAATATCATCAGTGTTAATAGTAAGATAATAAGGGAATGATATCAAAATAAATGTGCATGATTATAACATATGAAGATTAATACCTATCAATACTTTGATCATAAAACATAAAAAAATTTAATAATGCATTAATAAAATTATTAGTCTTATGAATTAGTAATCCATAGCCATGTCATATCAGTCATGATAAAATGAAGCATTTTAATTCTATAGCAATCATTGATAAAACATATTTGTATCTTGTAAAACCATCAGATACAACACTTTCATAACCCATAAAAATTGAAGAACCATATATAAGACATCCAAAATAATTCTGAATAAAACATCACCATTACCTAATGCATTGTGGTGAAATCTAGGTGCACCCATCATTTAATCTATATCAGGCCCAACAAACACTATCTGGGCACAACTATCATATAAAATTTTTAAAAACCATAACATGTGTCAGTTACATTTTTATCATAAACTCATAGATAGAACAAATTGTTTTTTATAAACCATGTTAACTGATAGAAAATAAACACCCCCTAATAATCTCTTTGAAACATGATTAACTATTGGAAAATAAATGAGTTACATTATAGCCACGTTGACAAAATTATAATCCATCTAGTGAGATAATAATCATGGAATAATTAAAAAATATCACCAAAGGATGTTATGTAACAAATTTTTTTATTTTAATTAATGTAAATACTATTAAAATATCATTAAACACATTTTTTAAGAAAATAAACCTCCAAATTTGAAATCATTTTCTAAAACATAAAAAATTTTAAAAATCATTTTCTTTGAAAACAACCTTGAAAAAAATATAAAAGTTGATTTAATCTCATTTCAAAAATTTCATGTGGAATATATCCTTTATTATTGAATTTTTTTTAAATAATGTTTTTGAATAAAATTATTTTTCGATCAAAAATAAATTTTTTCATAAATATATTATTTTGATACATTGAGTAAATACAGAGATACAAAATATGGTAAACATGTACTCTCATTAATTATTTGTATAATAAGAAAATTACTGAGTTTATTGAGTGATAGTATGATATATTTCATCATTTGAATCACAATCAAGAACAATCTCAATAAACTATAATATTGTAACAAAATACTGTTAGCCACTTTTATAGGTTTGATACATAATCCCCACTAAATAATAAAATTGAATAAAACTTATGAAATAATTAAAATAAATATATTTATGATATAAAATATCAAAGGGTATTTATAAAAACCTCATAATATAATATAGGTTCATAACACGACATAAGTATCAATGAAGAAAAATTATGAAAAATATACATTACCACTTTTATAACATTGAAATTGTAAACACAATGACCTAAATAAAATGGATATGTGAATAAAAAATAATTTTGGATTATAATAATTTATTTCATTAATGAGATGTATATACACAATACAAATATAATTGGTTAAGTTGATATATATCTCATAGAAATAAAACCAAGACAATAAAACCAATATATTGGGTCTGATTCATCAATATTGTCTTCGTATTCAAGAATAATTAACAAATGTTAGTTATTTCATTTCTTAAGACAATTATTCATGTTAATTATTAATTTTATTTCAATTAAAAACAACATATATATAATTAAATAATCATTTCTGTTTTTGTTGGATGTTTTCACTATATTCAGTTTGGGTTTAAAAAATTACATAGGTGGGATAACTATGGTCAAAATGTAATTATTTAAACACATCCATAATAATAATAATATAATTAAATTATGTATCCATATATCATACTCGTGAAACATATTATGAAATATGGTTATGAAAAATGAACAAATGTTCAAATCAGTGAGATGGCAGGTCGTATGTAAGCATAGGTAACATTTCTATTTTTCAATGATTATAATTGAAGAAGTTAAGTAATATTTTTAATTTATAAAATAATAAAAATATAATAAATTAAAATATTATTTAATAATAAATTCTTATATAAATCATTATTATGATGTGGTTGTGAAAAAAATGATCACATCACTTCGAGGAGGCTGTAGTCCACATGATAATGATCAACATTATAAATTTTCATTGAGTGAGAAAGTAAAAAATAAAATGATATATTATATTTAAAAAATGATAAAAATGTAATTTGAATCCTAAATATTTCATTTATACTACACATATTCAATATATTCTCCCTTATTACCTTCAATGTAATGCATTCTTGAAAAATGAATATTGTCGCTTTACAAATCGGTAGTCTTTCATACATACACGCGATGTTATCATATCGCTTATAAATTGGATCATAAAAGGATATATATGATAAAATTATCCCATAGCTGTAATTATGTGATAAATATCATATATAAACATCATATCCACAATCATACCCCACCATTATACGTGGATATGTAAATACAAATGCCATCTTTCCACGATGACATAGTCCGCCGAACACAAGAAAGATGATTTTGTAGCCCATATAATTAAATTGTGTGTGGTTGATGGTCATTCCCTTAACATAAAAAGGTATTAGTATATTAAATATAATGCTTTTATTATATCATATAGTAATAATAATAATTTACGGTTGATGAGATAGAAAAAAAAATCTCAGGGGTTAATTTAGCCTCTTCTTTTGGTAACTCTTATGGGATTGCACCAATGGACTGACTTTGAAGACTTTATTAAAAAAGTATGGTTTGTAGGATGATAGGATAAAAATTTAGAATTATTCTTTTATTATTTTTTTACGGTCCAAAAATATTTATATTTGTGAATAAGTGAGGGGAGGGAGTTCCCTTTTATAGTTTATGATGAGTGATAATTTTGTAAATACTTACAAGTATTCACTATTGGTAGATCAAATCCAATTGGGTGGTGCTTACTGTGGAATCACTATATAATTTCTATAGAATTACTGTAGAATTTGGAGAGCTATATCACCATAAGAACATTTGCAATGGTGGTCACTATAGCCGGGATTGTAGTGTAGGAACACAGTAGCGAGTACTGTTGCATCCCAGGTACTGTAGAATCACTATTCACTGGTGAGAATTTGGGTCAATAATATGTGGATGCATGACATGTAATGGGATTTAATTCTCACTAGGGCTATAAGACATTTAATTCTATTTATTTCAACTAGTCTTACATTCAATGTACTGAATAAATATGGCTTGATGGGTGGGTTATCGCTTTATAGGGATATGGTCGTCCATTCCAGCATGTGTTTGAGGTGTATGTGTGTTTAAATATAATTATACCCTAAAAAAATAATATATATATATATATATATATTGTGGTAGGTATTATATCATCTACATTCACCTTAAACACACATAAAACATATTTTGAAAACATTATTTTTACCTTGATTCCAATATGTCCTTATTTTTTCCAATTTTCATTCAATTAAGGTTACTTGTTTTTTAACCTAAGTAATTTATAAATTAATTCAAAAATAAATTGATCTTTATCAGTTAATTTGGACCCAAAAAATATAATTATTTAAAAAAAATTATAAAATAAAATTCCAATGTGTGTTGAAAATTAATCTTAATATTAGTATATTTAGCATGCAAAAAACCCTTTTAATATTAAATAAGCTAATATAGTTTTTATATATATTTAACATTCATTAAATTCATTAAAAATAATATTTTCCATGAATAGATCCTATTTTATTTTTATTAAAATTTTCAAATCCTATGAAAAAATATACTATTTTTGTAAAATTTTGAAATTTAATAAATTTTCATTTGCTGTAAAATAACACAAATAACAATTTTCACATTATTCATTTTATTTGAATTTAAAGAAACATATACAATGATGAAATTAGAATATATTAATCTCAAACCTATTCAACATTATATATTATTCTATAAAATTAATATATGATATAAATACATATATTTTACTAATTTTTTAATATATTTACTATCATTTATTTTATTTTATTATTAACTAAATAATTATTGCATTTGATTTTCTTATGCAATTATAGTAAATATTTTATCACTAAATAATTTAAATAATTTTTCATGACAGAAAAATAATTTTTCTTAAAAATAATATTTATAGGGGAACCTATATTGTTATTCGTTATCCAAAATATTTATAGAAATTAAAGGGAAAAGGGATAAATTATTGTATTTTTCATTAATTAACGTATTATATGGGACACTTACAAAGAATTGTATACCAAATAACTCATAAAAATAGTTCCTAATGTCATAATTCTATAAATATGGCCATTTATTATGTGTTGGAAAAATTATTAGGGGATTTTTGTTTTTAATTTTAATGTTAAATCCCATGGAAAACTCATTTTTACCTTTATCATTCAGATAATGTTTAACTATTTTCACTAATCGCTATGGTCAAAAATTAATTCTGGAATAATAAAAAATATAAATTAATCTAATTAAAAATATTTAATCCATTTTTCAAAATTAAAATGACATTAATGGAAAATTTTAATTTAACTTTAATCTCATGGACGTGGGGAGATAATAGATTTTTAAGAAGAATATTTTTTTAGAAAAAAGATATTTCTATATGAACTGTATAACTAACAAAATTAATTTTATAAAGATAAATTAATAATTCATTATATATATTATTCAAATTTAATTTAATATTTTCCTTTTTAGCTATTATTTTTGTTAGTTAAAATGAAGAAACATTATGCAATTTATAATATTTTTTTGGAAAACAAATTTTAAAAGAAAAAAAACCTAATACTAAACACCAATATAGATTTGACTAAAGGTAATTAATTGGATTGAATATAAATAAATAAATCATTAATTATTTTCAAAAATATTCAAAACATATTGGTACTTTTAAATTACTATATTTATTTAAAATAAAATACTTTTTATAGAATTGTTATTTTCACTATTCAATTTAAAATAATTTTTTCAAATCCAAAAAACATCACCCAAAGTATATTTTGATATAATGATTCCAAAACAAATTTAATTTTATCAAAAATGTTTTCTTCATGTTCTAAAAATATATTATAAATTTTTTTTGTAGATAATCAAAAAAAATTAATTTTGAACAAACATGTATTTATGAAAATTAAAAAACCAAAAAAATGATAGATTGCTGACTAAAAAATTATCAATAATTTATATTGAATATGAAATTTATATATAAAAATATACGTATTTCATAACATAATAAATACTATTAATACCCTCTAATTTAATGTATAGAACGTAATGTTAAAATATATCATGTGTAATTTAAGTTCGTTTTTGAATTTTTAATACACTATAGAACACAAAAATATCTGGGTTGCATGTAATGAAAGATAAATTGATTTTTTCTTATATCATGATCAAATTAGTGTTTTGTATCTTTGGCTCTATTAAATATAGTTTTAGTTTTTTAAAATATCATGGTGGTACATACGACCGCATTTAATAAATTTAATCCTCTCAATTTGAGCTATATATTAATATTCAATGGTCAGACTTTTTAAAAAAAATTACTAAACCCACACAATAAAAGGGTTTAAGAAATTTTTATTATTATAATAGATAAAGGGAAGTCAAATGGTGATATTAAATAATACATATCTTAGTTTCCTAGTAGAAGAATATAGGTGTGAATGGAAGAAACGAATAAATAATTATAGAGGTTGATTCAGGTAATTGATTACAAGAAAGTGAATGATCAATGAAATGTTAACATATTTAAAATAATAAATATATAACGATATAAACTATATCGGTTGATCATAAATAAAGGTACTTGTATAATATTTTTGATTCAAGATCCTTTCCCTATTTTTGATTAATTCTCTTACATCTAGAAAAATAAAATTCCGAAATATACGTACTTGATGAGTAGAAATTTCTAATTATATTAATTTTAACAAAAATATATATTTCTCCCTATAAAAATATTATAAATGATAAAATTATCATTTCAAAAGAACTAAATTAATTTTTTTAAAGGATCATGTAATAATATAAATCATAACAAGATATTCCACTTGTATTTTGACATTAACCAAAACCAAAATGGTTATCAATTAGTAAGATAACAAAATCATACATTAATATCTAAATTTAAACAGAAATAACAATAGTTTAATCTGAATTAATATGATAATTACTATTCTTATAATTATTCAACTATATCTTAGATATGTTCAATACACAATGATTAGAAGGATTTGTTCATATATTCTTTTAAGACAAATCAACCATTGTTCCTAATCAAAAATACAATATTTTTTAAAATTAAAAAAAATATTTAAATATAAATATTTCATACTAACAAGGATATTATATAGGACAATAGTATGTGTCAAACTCTAATTATCATTCAGTCATTTGTTGGAGCCAAACTGCCTTTCCAAATGTGACCGGATTTTATCCCACATAGTGATTTTATTTATTTCATTCAACGTGAAAGGTAATTCCTACTAAAATAACAATTCATGTTGATCCTAGGGTTTACAAAAACCTCATCCCAAAAAACGGTCACCAAAAAATACAATCAATAACAAAAAATGAAATAAATAAACAAAAAACAAAAAATGAGGTGTCTAAGTCTTTGATATTATGATCATACTTAATATTATAAACCTATGATGTTACACATAACTATTATGATAACATATCATGATAACATAAAATTATAAAAGGATATATAAAATGACCTTTGATACAAAATATAATAGACCTGAACCCACACTCATAGATTTTGTTCTGAAAACATAATCTTTAAAATTCTAGATTCGATGCCTATAATTGTGACCCGATTTTTTATCCTAATAATAAAAAAGAAAAAAGCGCATTTTGATCACTTTTATCCTTGAAGAGATTTTAGGTTTAGTGTTTTATAGAATTAGGAAAAACATATACATCAAAAATTTACATGAAATTAAGTGATAATTTATCCCACATTTTCTAGAAATTATTTTTTACATTAAGACATCATCATCATCCTAATGAAATCTATCATAGAGATTACCAATTCAAACTCTTTCTTTATTAACATAGGAAAATGAAACAAAATAAGGGTGAGAAAAAAATACCAATATGGGAAAACATATAAATTAATAAATCAATTTCACAAGTTATTATATAAATAGAATAAGTGTATAATGGCATAATAAATGTGCATGAGTATAATATAAGAATATTCATACCCATGAATACAAGGATCTATAGACATGGAAATATTTAGTAAGGCTTTAAAAAAGGAATTATTCATATGAATAAATAATCATGATTCATGTGATATAAATATGGATCAAATCAATCAATATAAACCCATAGTGATTATGGATAAAATGTATTGGTTTTTGGGAACATCATCTCATAAAACCATTATATATACCATACAGAAACCTTAAAACCCATTAATAATTTTAATAACAAAATAAAGAACAAATAATATAAATCTATAAAGATTATAATCATTTCCCAATTAATTGGATTGATATATGGTTTCAACAATCATTTAATCTCTAACGGGCTCACCCTACGCTATCTAGGGACACACATCATATATAATGTCCAAGAACCACAACAAGAATAAATTACATATTTTATCATAAACTCAAAGAAATAACCATTATTCATTCAAAAACAAGATTAACATATGGAAAAAAATGGGTTCAATTAGAATATATTTGTAACATGATAAACCCAATGGAAAATAAACAGGTTCCATTACAATCTCTATGAAGTAATCAAAATCAATAGAGACAATTATTTTGGATTGTATAATTAAAAAATATCTTGAATTCATTATAAGTAAAAACAAGGGTTTTTGATATATATGAATTAAAATACTACTAAAATATTGTTAATAATATTTTTGAAGAAAATAAAAAATCAATTTTGAAATAAAATTTCTAAAACATAAAAAATTAAAAAATTATTTTCCTTCCAAAATCACTGAAGCAAATAAATTATTTGTAAAAAATTATTTTTATAATTTCATATGAAATATATTTTACCTAATTATGTTTTTTTCAAAAAAAAATTAGTGAACATGGATTTTTGAAATGAATGATTATTTTATCTAAATTAGGAATTTTCATGATATCATTATTTTAGACTCTTGAGTACATAAAGAGAGTAAAATTAATGTAAGAAATGTATTACCATTAAATAAAAAATTAAGAATAAAATTCATGATTTTAATGAGTAATAGACAATAAGATATCTTCATAAACAATCCCCATAAATGATGATATTGTAAGAAAATAATCATACCATTTTTATAACATTGATCATTAATCTCAACAAAAAAATAAAATTATAAGAAAAATATAATATCATGAAAATAAGGGGATTCATTATATAATATTTAAAAAGGTATTAATATACACCTCATAAAATAATATAGGTTTATAACCCAACATAAGTCTCAAAGAATGAATATTGTCACGAAACTCCATTACCATTGTGGTAATTTTTGAACCGTAAATCCCAAGAAGGGTATATCCAAAAATGGATATATGAATCCATGTTAATTTAAGGATAATAATATTAAAATAAATTCAGGGGTATTTTATAAAAACACAATAGAAATAAATATTTATTATTAAATATATCTAATAGAAATAAATATTGAATATCAAATATATCTCATAGAAATACATGTTAGAAAGAAAACCCTTTCCATGAGTATGATTCATCACGTGTGTCCTTATCTCCTAAATAAAAAACAACTTTTAATTATTTATTTTATTTGGAACCCTTTTAATTTTTATTAATACTTTTACTTCACTTATTAATAATTTATATTAAATAAATTTACCAATTATTTTTAAGGAATATGTTTTGACAATATTCATTTTTTGTGTCGAAAACAACTTAGGTAGGTTGATAATGGTTAAAGATAACATTATTAAAATTTATCAAGAATTTTAATAAGGAAATAATTATAATATTTATAAATAAATTAAAATTTTCAAAACTATCATCAAATATGGGTATGAAAATTTTCGTATTGTTATTATCATTGTGATGGTAGGTCGTACGCACACATTAGTAACATTTCAATTTTCAATGATCATTTTAGATAGAATGTGAGTAATATATTATCATAATAGAATGATAATAATATCATAAATACCATATTATAATATATAATTATGTATATAATTATTTTGGTCTTGTAGTGAAAAAGATAATCGTGTTGCTTCGAGAATTTGGTAGTCCACATGTCCAAGAATGGCGTTATCAATTTATTAGTGAGCGAAAATGTACAAAATAAAATGATATATTATATTTTTAGAATGATAAACAAGTCATTTATATAATAAATTATTCATGTATATAAATTATATTTATTATATTTTTCCACATTAACTTCCTTATAACACATTTTAGAAAAATGAATCACATTGCTTCGTGAGGCATAGTCAACTGTACATACGATCAACATTATCCTACCTCTTAAAAATTGGATCATAAAATCTTATATATGATATAATGAATATAAATGTATAATTATGTAATAAAAATCATATATACAAATTAGATCCATCGTCACCCCAAAAATAACTACCTTTTATCATATGTAATATGCTATGTTTTTTATATATGTATGGTATAATAATACTTTAAAGGGTTTTCAAATGAAATAAAATAAAAATCATCATTGGTGAACATTATATATTCTTTGGGTAACTCTTTTAGGTGTACCCAAAATGTAATTGATTAGTTTGATTTTTTCTCATGTTAAGGATTCGAGTATTATAATAGAGATTTATAAATGTTATTTGGGATGGTATTTGATAACTCAAATGGCTCGAGATATGAAAATAAATAAGGGCAGTGAGTACCCTTTTATATATGAGGAGGAGTGAAATATTTATAAATACACAAAAGTATTTATTATTGGGAGTTAAATAATAACTCTATTGTCTCCAATATAGAGAATTAATGGTTTTTAGGGATAATACGGTTGAAAAATACCCCCACCACAAAAAAAACAATATGTTTTTTTTAAAATATTATTATCTTTTATGTTTCCTTTCTTAATTTGGGTTTTTCATTATAATAAATAGTTTTCTAACCTAAATACTTTATCCAATAAGACTTAAATAAAGTGAGACATATAAGTCAATTTATTCCCCATATTTATAATTATTATATCAAACTTATAAAATTAAAATCCTCTATGTGTTGAAAAATAACTTTTACATCTGCGAAAGTAATGAGCAGAAACACCCTTTCAACCATAACCATTTAATAATTTTTTTACAATTTAGGAGTTTGGATAGTCAATAAATAATTAATCCCTGACAACAAAATATTTTCTAATTAATAACATATGAATATAACTTTTAATAATAGTGGAGTATTAGTACATTGATTTTGTTTCATTAAATTGCATATACTATAAAATAATATTAATTTCAATGATGACATTATTCATTTTAATTTAATTTTAAAAAAAATTAAGAGAATTGTAGAATTTGGATTTTTTTCTCACACCTATTTAACAAGATATATTAATATAAAAAGTAAATAATATATAATAAATCATTCGGTTTAGTCAAAGTTTTCTATTTTTAGTATCATTAATTTTTGTAAATTACTAAGTAAATAATTCATGTATTGGCCTTTATTATGCATTTAATGTAAATATTTCCACTCTAAAAAATTAAGATGATTTACAATAATGAAAATAATAATATATATTTGTAAATAACATTTATAGATGAACATAATTTTCTCCCTATAAAATAGATTTATTGAAATTAAAAGTAAAACAGGTTTCTTTTTTGTCTTTTTGTTTACTTAAATTATTATATAGGTCACATTCCCAGAACAATGCTCCCAATTTTTCCAAAAATTTACTAAGGTCACAAGTTTATAATTATGTCATATTATGGGGTTTTAAATGGTTCTAGGTCATTTTACCCAATGATATAAATTTTAATCACCCATTTAACTTGTTTTACCCTAAATTGTTATGATTATTTTTCACAATTTTCACTAATCATTATGGTAAAAAATTAAGTTATAATTATTTATAATTATAATATATTCTGATTAAAAATAAGGAATATTTCTTTCCAAACTAAATTCACAAAACATGAAATTTTTAATTTAATTTTAATCACACTGATGCAGTGAGACAAGAAGTTTTTAATTATAGTATTTTTTAGAGAATAATGATTCAATATTTACTATATGACTAACAATAATCATTATATGATATTAGATTAAACATTGACGACATGTAATCATAATATTTATTGTAAATAATTCCTTATTTTGTATTATTTAAATTAATTTTAATGGAGAAACATTATTTAGTATAAAATAGTATTTAGAAAAACACATTTCTGATCCTAGAAAAACTCATATACAAAAAACCAATATAAAATTGACGAAGATTAATGAACATGATTAAATATAAATAAGTAATAATTTTTTACTTAAAAAATATTCAAAATTATCTGGTAATTTTAAATTACTCAATTTATTGTAAGAAAATGACTATTAGCAAAAATCGACATTTTCATTATTCACTAAAAATTCAATATTTTCTGAAAAATACAAAAAATTTACCTAATGTTCATATTGATATTTTGGATCAAAAAATGAGAATAATTTTATCCAATAAATTTTCTAAAATTTAAAAAAAAATATTATAATAAATTTTCATGATAATAAATAAAATCATTTCTAATGAAAATATAATTTTAAAAAATAAGTCAATAAGAAAAAATAGCACATTTATAAATGATTAATCAATAATTACGTAGTTTAAGACCTTCAAATATATATATATATATATCCTAATGTAATTAATATTATTCATACCTTCCTATTTAGTGGAATGGTTAAATTGGTAATATTTATGATGGACTATTTATGTTTTATTTTTCCTGTTAAATACAATACCGAACATCAGAATATCAGTCATGTGCATAATGGAATATTATTTGAGTGTTGTTAATGACATAATATGAACTCATAGTATCATTTCTATTATGATATCGACTATAATTTTTTTATTTTAAAATATATGGCTGTTAAAATTATTCTACAATCACTTTATCGAGCCCATGGCGATCATGAATGCCATTTAGGCTATTTTAAGAGTGGGTGAGTGTTCCAAGATAGTTCAGTGGTTTGGGTATGTTCATGAAATTTTTTTATTATAATATTTTTTTCGTATTTCCACTGTTGGAATGTATCCTTATATATCTTAGTATACATGATATATTATATTTCATTCATAAGTGGTAGGTTTTGAGTGAGTTCTTCCCAAATTCTCATCAATAAAAGTATTAAGTTACCATGGGTGGTCGGAAAATAAGTCTTTTGTAAAATTTTGTAATTTGACTCTAATCATAATTTTCCTGTCCCTATATTATTCCAGTTGAAATTTATTATTTTATGTTGGAATTGGTTCATGGTTCTAATTTTCTTATGTCTATTTGTATAATGTTGTGTAGTCTCAATTCCCTCTCGATGAAATATAGAAACACCATGAGAGGGTTCTCCAGCCACACCTTAGAAAGAAAACCCACTAGTTGATCATAATATCACTTAGGTATTTGTACATATTGACCAATTTATGGACCTTGGTGAAACACCTTTCCCATGTCATGCTAGATATGTGGATCCTCGAAAGGATAAGGATAATGACATATCATAAAAGTATTTTTAAAAAATCCACTATCATTCCAAGGGACTAATGAGCCTCTTGATATCTAATATTGGTTTCTGAAATATTTATGGACAAATTAAATTCCAAGAGACCGTATATTTCAAAAAGTCTAATTCTGTTGTATTATGTTTTGTGTTCTATGTATAACGATGCTTGACTTGGCACTATTGGAAATAAATAATAATTTCGGGGAGTGGTAAGTCTTCAATTCCATCTTCACTAAAAAATACATTGAAATTCTATAACCTAAGACAAGAATATTGAGTTTTGTGACCTTGAGTATGAGAATAATATATTATATATTATGATATTCTCTTCTCTATGCTCACTCTATTTTCATATGTGGTTGTGTAAAATGTTAATATGAAGTCTTAGAGGTCTTAGAAGGTACATTGGAATGATATTCAATCAGATGTGTTCATGAAAAATATTTATACTTATGTTTAGGTGATGGATATGGTGAATATGTAATAGTTTGACATGGATGAAAATACATGCTCACAATAGTTCCTCCTACCCAAGTGGTAGCATATTTTGGTACTCCAATGGGAAGAGGATGTAGGGTGAGTTTCAGAGGGGTAATAGTAGTTGTTCTTCATAGATGTTATTTTCTATACCACCAATAGTTATTTCTTGTCTAACTTGTTTCTAGTCTGACTAGATGGGGAATATGAGGTATTATATCCTTGTACTATTTAAAATAATCATCTCATGTAGTTGTCATGGTCACTTCAGAAGTTTCTCCATGATATTTGTTTTTTACACATTGGAATAAGATCATTATTAAGAAGGGGCAATGTGGGGCAATTATGTGTTTCAAAAACAATATATTTCTATCCTCATGCCTCAAGAAAAAAGTTTTTACACACAATAAAAGTGTCTCCCATGATTTTATATATGGGACATATAGCTTTGAGAAGTATAATTTTTGTTTCCTCAATTCTAGAGTATTATTTATTTGACATAGGAACCCCTTACTAATTCATGTCAACATGTATCATGGATTATTAAAAAAATATAATGCAACTCAATACTTATTTTATGAATATTTAAATCCATATATGATATAGTAAGTAGAAGGATTTATGATTTCTCTATTGTTTCTTCTTTATGTTCAACATTGAGCTAGTTTATGATTTCAATATTATCAAAGTAGAAAGCTATTATTTTATTATTATGATTGATTGGTTCATTTTTAAGAAACCATAAATAGAAAATTTTTATTGTTATGTGTCTATTTCTACCCTGATGGGAACTCCAATGTGTTATATGGACAATGTGTCCCAATGAATAGTTATATGAGACATATCCTTCCAAATAATTCTATTTTGATATGTTTTTTGCGGTCTCATTGTGGAAAGAATTTTTCAGTGGTGAATTATCACATGAAGTTAATGAATTTCCAGATGTGTTTGTATATGAATTTTATAGTTTACCATAAGAGAGGGATGAAGAGTTTTTGATATACATTTTTCATAAAACTCTACCATTATTGACACGATCATACCGTATGACTCCAACAGTGATAAAAGAGGTAGAAATTCAATTATTTCATTTGAGATCATTGAGGGTCATATTGTTGAATGTGTCACCCTGTGTGGGCCATATGATATTTTACAAAAAAGCTTATACACCTCTTCTCTTAGGAATTGATTTATCAAATGTTCAACATGGTAATAGTAATTAATAAATATTATATGCCCTACATGTGGGCCCCACATAGTGCAGCACAAGCCCTAGGGTTCCCGTGACATGGGACTAGCCACCCAGCTTCATTATAGTAGGTTATCATGGCTTGACATATCAGGTGTCATAACATGAAACATTCACTTGAGCCCCACAACATGAATCATAGGTGGTATTTGCATGAATATAAATGTTTTTTATTGTCCCTTATCAAAAAGTCATTTTCAATTAAGGTTGATATCTAATAAGATAACCATATGGTAAACACACCTATAAGGACTATCCCCCTATGAAAGCAATACTATTGGAGGTAGGTATTGTTTCCATGGTCCAAAAAAGTTATAACAGAGATCACGATCAATTTTCCCCTATTTAATTACATAGTGGGATATTTTGGGTCTCACAAAATTCAGCATGTTCCCTAGGGTTCCCATGACATGGGACTAACCCACCATACTTCTTGGAACAATGGTTTTACGACATTAAATGTAGGGTTTAACACCAAGACACATAAGAATAAGTCCTATATTGGAACATAGATATTTTTTGGAATAGAATATAAGATTATTGTATCCTCCTACCCATAAAAAATTACATTAAAATAATGTTTATCTCTAACTATAGAACCCTAAAAAATTACCTGAGGGAAAGCACCCATAATAGAAAATATTATAGGTGGTACAGATTATTTCCTAGTTACTAACACTATATTGGTGATTTCATTGTTCATTTTGAAGTGGAAAAGTGGTTCTTTAATATTTTTCTTCATTTTGGTCACAATCAACTTATAATTTAGGATGTGGATATTGATAACACTATGTTAAGGAGTATGTATTGAAATTATAAGTACCTAGTGATTCAATTTGGTTGGACTGTCTATCTTGTCTTCATCATAGAGCTAATAAAGAAAATATGAAACCAATATCTTGATACCATTATTTTTGTATTCATGAATTAAATTATGGTATTCTCATACACTAAATATTATCATGTTCACAAGTTGATACATTTCATAGGAATATATAGGGATCATCACGTATTTATAAAACATTTAAAATACAACTTATTGATCAAAGAAGCTATTTTTGTGGGATATGGGGTATTATATCATTGTTTCTTATATTAAACTAATAATAAAATTGTTTTAATGTCATGATAATTATCATAGAATGTATTTAAGATTCAAATATTCCTATCATTGGTAGGATATTATCATTAGTTTTGAAGGATTTATCAAAACATTCATCACATTTAGCTAATATCTTCTAAAGGGGGTAAAATTATTTAGGTACAAGAAGTTTTAGGAATCCTTTGATAAACTAAATTTTTATTTGACCAAAACACCTATTTTGACTCTTCCAAAACAAAGATACGACTATATTGTTTTTTAGTTTTATCATGTGTGGTGATGGGGTGCATTCATATGCTAGGAGATTAGGTTGTTATTTATTGATATCATTATCTTATACCTCATGAAATGAATTATAACAATCATTATATGGAAATAGAAAATGTTATTAATTTCCAAAATAATAATTGATATTATATTTTGAATCAAATGTTCATCATCGACTCTAATCATAAGATTTGGGGTTTTTTTCACCTTGAAATATTTTATATCTTGGAGAGATGGTGGGTGGATTACCCAAACTGATTAAACATTGGAATTTACTATACTCTAGGGATGGATATTGTGATTTATGATTCACTTACATTGATGTTTCATTCCTTGTTTAAAACAATAAGAATATTAATTTAAACTTTATAGCACCATTTGTTTTGATACACAACGGTGTCAAAGATGTGGATTATTGTAATGTTCTGTAAATTTTTCAAATTACATCATATCTACTTGGATGATCTTCCTAGAGAACTAGTAAGATAATAAT
Organism: Viscum album; assembly: GCA_963277665.1. NCBI lineage: Eukaryota > Viridiplantae > Streptophyta > Magnoliopsida > Santalales > Viscaceae > Viscum > Viscum album. Next base: position 506,098,189 of record OY728142.1, on the reverse strand, counting down.
TATCTTAATTCCATATATTCCTTATAAGGTGGGGATACCATCGTTGAATGGTATCTCTCATTATACGGTATTATTGTTTCAAGAACTGGTATGTTGATGATTTTTTGATGAGAAAATATGTGATTATGGTCTATCAAAATTCTTAGTTGTTTCCCCACCAAATAAGATGATTTTTTTAAAATGATGTGTAAATTTTTGTGTTCTAGTATAATATAGGATATAAGCAAAATCATATAATTATTAAAATCATTCTAATTGTCTAATTATGAGAAATAATTTCTTTCTAGTTATCCACAAACTCTATATACGGAAACATGAAAAAGGTATTAAATATAAATGGATTTCATTATTAGTTTACCTCAACCCTTAATGATTAGAATAATATATTTATGGTTATTTAGTTGTTAACTTATTCGGTTCATTTTATAGTTATTTGTGAAAATAATAAATTGTTTTACATGAGGATATTTTCTAGAGATAAAAGGCTATATATGGCGTTAATAACCATTGTATCATATATATATTTTCATTTTACCTCTACTTTTTTTGAAGAACCTAATAGAGGTGATGAGATCTTGGTTTATGTTGAGAATAATATATTATTTTGAAAGACATGGGATAGAAAATGGGTAATTGAAATTATAGTAGTTATGCTATATTTCTGTCTCTTGGACTTTGGGAGTTCGTAGAAAACCATCTGGATTAGTTGTGTTTCATTATAATAATAGATATTAACCATCCAATAAAATTTATCCCTTACAATATTTATATGTTTTCACCTATAAATCACCATTTTGATCATAAAAGGTATATTAATCATCCATGATGGGAGAATATGTGGTTTATTAGACAATGAGGAAAGACCAAATGATTTGACATTGTTTAGTTTTATGTTATAGATGATAATGATATTATGTAGATCATCATCATCAAAATTTGTAATTTTTGATAAGTGACTAGATTCTATTGAATGTATCTCCAAGTTTGTGTCACCATCCACTAGATATGTAAGGAAAGTTAGTTCCATGATATGTGGTATCTTTTTTGATCACTAGATAGATTATAAAGGTTTATTGTTGCTTTTATTTTTCACATTAGTTGACTTTGATCTATTATGTTTTCTATCCATATCAAATAAAAATGCATCCTCTTGACTCATTTCATGTTATGGATTCATAAGACATTGTCTTATAACCAAATTAGTTGATGATTTAGAAACCATTTAAAATTAATTATTCTTTGCCAATGGTTTCATGTGGAAATTTTATATCGTTAGTTTCTAATTTGGTGCATCATGGATCTGATACTCATGAGATGTGGGGGTGGGATTATATGATGGGGGAGAAATGTCCTCATTTATTTCTCGAAATACATTATTCAAGCATAATTGCTTAGGATATTATCTTTATGGTGGGGATATTTTCACATCCTAGTTTTATGTTTGTTCAATTATTATGATTTGGAATAGTTTTTTATTCAGGATGTGTTGGATGGTTATAAATTAATTAAAATATTTTTTCTAAATTATTGGTGTCAAATGGTAATCACCAAACTATTTTCCTAGACATTTAAAGAATAAAAATAACATATACATATGGGTAGGAATAAAATTCATGGTTATGTTTGTGGCCATGAGAATGTTGTGTGGGGAGTCTCCCTATGGGACATGGCTAGTTTTCCCACTAGCACATCATGGTGTAGGGTGTGGTGATCGCAAAATGTCCAATATGTATACAAAAACCCATGGTTAATTTGTAGATTGGACTCCTCATTAGGGAATGACCATTTCCACAACAATTGTGGTGAATACCCACAAAGTCATGGTGTCACCATTTTTAGCAATTCTGAATGGCCATATCAACCTGCAAGTCTCATGGAGGAGGTTATGACCATTTATGATGGAAGTGTTATCATTAAAGGATGATTATGATTTATTTTGTAATTATTTTCCCTCACTCAAAACTATCTTATTAATTTCAATAATGATCAATTCAATTGATTCAAGGGAGAGTGTTGAACTACATATCATCCCTTACACTCCTTGTTAAATTGGTCTTATCCTCCCTCGATTTTCATTTGTTACAGATCTTATAATGAATTTTTTCTAGTGGTATTTGGTTATTCATTCCATATTTTAATCCATATATCATTGAATTTTAGATTCATTATTTGGGAATTTTAGTGCAAGTATATTCATCATTCTTTTTCAATCATCTCATCTCTCCAGCTTGTGGATCCCTTTTGATAATTGAAATTCCATTTTTTTGGCAGATGATTGTTTCACAAAATCCATTATTCTCTTAACCATTCATAATTTTTTTTATTTTTTTCATAAAATAGGGTGAAGGAATGTGAAATGTGGTGGTTGTTTTTATCTATATTAAATAGAATTCGCCATTGGTATCATTTGTTTAAATAGATTTCAAAGAACATTTCATTTAGTATCAGTGGTTTCTTTTTTGATAATATATGATATTCTATTTGACTAATCGTAGTTGGATTAAATGGTAATCCCCCTGTTTTGTAATTTTTGAGGTAGGTAGACACTCTCAAGATTGTACTTCTACCTCATTGGCATTGTTCCCTTGGGTATTGAGTCCACTGGGTTGTCTAATGATAATAAGGCTTGGAGACCCTATCAGGAGTGGGATATTATCCCCATAAGACTATTTTCCTAGGGTAATATTCATGGCCCGTCTGATATTATGACATAATTAATAGAATTATCCATGGTAAATTGGACATATTTTAACAAGGAACTATTTTTCCATATTTTTATTATTTGGAATGTGTATGTGTAGTTATTAGATAAACTAATTATTATAGAAATGATTTCAAAAATGATATTATTGTATTTATTGTTAAAAGGGCTTAGATTTATGATTTATTTAAAAGGTCTAAAATTTAACATCATGTAGTGTTTTTTTTAATTAATAAAAGTCTATTTATTTTATAAATACTTTAAATTCAACACTTTGTGCGATAATAGTGGACTTCATTCACACATCTTGAATAAACCATTAGGTTTATGTAGATATTTTTGAATCTGATACATGTAAAGGTAATGCACCATATTATGGTGGTAGTTTTTTATGTTTGTAGGTTTTTAGAGATTGGTGGTGACTACATGACATATGGATATTGGTTTTTCTCTATTTTTGTACATTGGCTTGATTTTTGTATTTAATGACTTTTTTAAATATTTTCTTCCTTTCAATTTTTGTCTTGTACTTTTATACTGAATTTCTCTTTATGTGGGCTTTTATAGCTTTCATATGTTTTGGGAAAATAATTCCCAAAATAAATATTTGATTCCAAAATGATTTTTGTGTGCCCATGGGTTTGTGGAATTCCTTTTGTACTATGTCAAAGATGGTTTACGTTCCTTGATTGTTGGATGATTTGATTCAGTTAATGACACATGATGTTATAAACATTAATTCAATATAATTCATTATAGGCTTACTAAATAATTTATATTTCTATAATATCATCATATCCTGACCCAATAGTCCATATGTGAACTCCCCAAATCTATATCCAATAGACCAGAGGCAAGAGACTCATTTTTTTGTATCCACAGAAAAAAATTGTTATAGGTGTTACCTATAAATAAAATCTCTCCCAAATTAAAAAAAATCATCAACCATAAAATAAAATAATAGTAATCAACCTAGTGATATAATGAATAACCATCAATAATAAATTATTACTCATTCAAATATTATTGTAATATTAATAAAATAAATAATAAAGGACATATACACTATAAAATTTAACATAACAACCCACATTGAAAACAAGAAATAAAATATTCAATTAAAACGATTGAATATAAAAAATTAAAATTTATAAACACTCTAAAATATCTTCCACCATATCTCTTCACAATCAATCATCTTTAAGAATCACTCAACTACCTCTACTAATCCTCATGGACATGAGAGTTAAAAATTCTATTTGTGTATATTGAGATGTTTAATAATACACAGAATAGTCATCATATATAGTGACTTGACTTCCATAAACCACTACTATCAATGAAAATATTTTATATATGAATTGAAAATGATGATAACCACCTCATAGATATCATTAGAAATATCACAATAATATCTTTTATTCATTCAAAAAAATGGTACTGATAGCTCACTACCTTCACACACATCTATTAATAATAAGTTATATATTAATATTTAACTCATAGTTTGTATTATACCAAAAAGAACCCCCTTTGAACTACATATATCTAGATCCTAATAGAAACATTAGTGTGAAATAAACAAATATTTAACACGTCACTATCCACCTTAATTCCATATCTATAAGAGAAAAGATGTGAATAAAGTCAATTGATTCGTCTACTACCTCAAAAACATGATAATGGGTGAGAATAAGAATACATATCATTGTATCATCAACTGACACTATCCCAATGGATAATAATAAGAATAAATACATTAATGTGTCATTTTCTATCAATAATAATTGTCTTTGGTGTTAGACATAGTTTTTTATTTGTTGTTAATGATGTGTCAATATGTGTTTGGTGAGACGATGGTGATAAGTGGTGATGCATAAATAATTGTTATGGACTAAATTTATATAATTGGATTCCATGATTGATAAAATACCCATGTCAATGGTAATTATTGATGAACTGATATTACATTCCAAGAAATGTTTTTTAAGATAATCCACACTATTCAAAACATTTTAATAATAATTTAATTCCATGGAATAGTTCTATTATTTAATGAGTACTAAAAATGTCTATAAAAACAATGTGTATTTATTATGAGGTGAATTTTCAAAATAAATAATCAATATCTTCTTGGTATTATATTATATGCTTATTATAGAAACAATGTTTTTATAATTTTTATTACATAAAATAGGGTCCAAATGTTACATGGTATCATGAGAATCCATCTACCACTCTTGGTAGACCATATATTCAATTACGTGGGAGATCCAGCTTATGGAGGCCTACCGAATGATAAGAAGTTGGATGTGTATAGGATAGTAGGAACACTCCCATAAATGCACATGTTTATGGGCTTATAAAGCTAAATAAGCACTCAGATGATTACCAAACCTATGAGGGGAAAATATGATATAAGTACTTATTACCCTTATTAAACCATATGGATATAATGGTTGTTATCCAGTTCAAATGATGAGATAAATTTCATCAGGTTAAGTGATCTTCTTCAACCTCATGACCTTCAATGAGATAACAAACGCTTAAAGTGATCGATGATCACTACCATCCATGACTCCAACCATAAATATAAATCATTATGAAGAAACAATTTTTTGATATTGATCCAATACGATACATTAAATTGATTTTTATTCATGTATGTGATAAATCAAAGAAATAAAATCTAACATAGGATGATATGAAGAAACATTAACATGGTTAGGCATAAAAATGTAATGTATGTGTTTGATAATTATAATGAGGAATAAAGTAAAAATATGACATGAATTTGAGGACTTCTCCATAATGGAATAGGGACCACGATTATCAAAATTTTGGGTATTAAATGAAATCCATTTTAAAAAATATAAAACTTTATATCTTTGGATTTCGATTTATTTAAACAAATGACATAAAAACCAATAGTAACGAGGTGAATGAAAGTGATGTTTTCCTATAAATATCAAGTCATAAGTCAAGGAGGGTTCATTTCTTTCATTATTGTGGGAGATATTTAAATATATCATCTATGCACTCTTCTACTACATAATAGGAAGAGCATAAATGAAGATCAATGGCTTACAAGAATGGGAAGTATATCACAGACTTTCATACTTCTGAATCACACACTGAAGGGTTTTATGAGGAAACAGAGTAGTGTGAAATAGATACTAGTTTGTGTGAAGCCTCTATGATTCCATGATAAATTTTATATATCTACACTATCAAACACAAGTAGAATACATGGGCAGTATACTTGCATAAAAATATCATTGATTGTGAGAAGAACTTAGACACATCATATATCTATGTTCATGAAGGGAAAAGGAATATTGACCCCCACTTTATTTAATAAGGTTATGAATTTTGAAGGAAGAATACCCATTCAAGAGACATTGAGTTTCATGAAGAAAATATATAGATATTATTTCGAATGAATCATCATTCCACATGGATGAACACATAAAACAAAATGAATATAGTAAATTAAAATTTGATAAATACCTAAACTGAACATAAAATAATAAAGAAGGAAATAATATATGTTCTATGGTTATATTTGAAAATCTAGCACAATATCCATTCTTAAAGATCAGGTTATATATTTGTATTGAGAATTCAATAAGGAATGAGATTGATGTTTTTTAATGTTACTCATTCAGAAAAAAAATGTAAATTATTTTTTTCATTTCTTTCACAAATCCATGATATTCAAGGATTTCATCAGAAGGAACAAATAATATATTATTCATAGTTCCACTAAAGAAACAAGTCATTACAACTGATAAAATATTTAATCAATAACAACTAACCCACTAAGTAGCTATTAAAGATACATGAATAGGTACACTATCAATTTTGATATAGTGATATCCTAGAGGAAGATCAAAAAATAATCCTACAATTGATATAGACTTGAAGAAAGACGAAGTCTTCCTATTCGAGAATTGAGTAATAGAAGTCTTCTAGTATGATCTATGAGTAGGAGACTCTCAGTTGGAGTGATAGATGCTTTGATTGAGGATACAAGAAGGAAGTTCCTTGAGTTTGATCAATATATAGAGAATATTTAAAAGATATATAGAGAATATTTAAAATATATATATAAAAAATTAATAATGAGGGATGATAATGTGATTGAAATAAATTGTGTTGAGTAATAGAAGTCTTCTAGTAACATTCCAGTGAAATCATACCAATTTCATTTGAGAACACCATGCAATATAGATTCCAGAAGTGAAAGTGAGATTCTTTGATTGAGGATCCAAGAAGGAAGTTCATCGAATTTGATCAAGATAATTATTCTATAAAATATCATTGAAGATTATTTTTTTTCATTAATTTCACACATAAAAGTGTGACTATAACACCATCAAAAGGAAGAAATAACAACACAAGCATAGTTACATTAAGGCTAATAATCATTATATTGTGTCATATTTTATGAAAATCTAACAGACCCACTTAGTATCAGTGGAGAAATATTATAGATATACGTGATAAAATTTGATTCAGCAAGGTCATGAAGGAAGATCAACAAATAATACATTAATATAAAAATCCATGATTAAATATGATGTCTTCCTATTGGTGTTGTGAGTAGAAGAATTATTCTGGTAATATCATGGTGCAGAAGGAGTCTCTTGATTAGATCGAGAGAAAGAATTCATTCTGTTGGATCCAGACACGAAACGAGTCTCTTGGTGGGACATGGAGAATAATTAATTTATTTAGATATATATGTATGATAATTAACTTATTTTGTGCTGGGAGTAGTGTAATAATTTTTTTTATAGTGAATAATCTATAGTTGGTTGGAATTACCTGTAGCAGTAATGGGTATGAATTTACTGAACCATTTAAATATTGTGTTATAATATCTCCCCATTATTATTATTTCACATGATGTGAGATTGATATGTATTGTCGAGTGGATTTATAAAATTAATATTTTTGATATGTTGAACTGAAAAATACAAGAATTCATAAAAAAAGACTAAAATTATCCACTCATCCCCTCTCAATGGTCAATCTATCCTTGGGCTCTTTAAATGTTTGTGAATGTAAATTGATGGTATAGTATATCATCAACATATAATTATTCTTATCACTAAAATAAAATTTGAATATAATAAATTTCAGGGATAAAAAAAGTAACCATTCATGATCTATGTACTTTTCACATGTTAATTTAATATAATAATCCAGAAGCTACCATAATGACCTCCAAATTTTTCATATATTTTACCAAATCATAGTTTAATTATATTTCAAATTAATTTATAAATATATCCCAAAACAATATGGTCAACATAAAAATAGTATGCACACCCACATAATCATTTAATATTTATATTATCTTTATGATAATATCATGTAATCACTTGAACATATCAAAATTTTAATTGAGATAACATAATTATTTAAATTACACATCATCACATTAAAATATAAATAATTAATAGTGGGTTTTCAAATATGTGGTGATTTCAACCACCATGTAGAAATATGTATCGGTTTCTAAAACCACCACTAATTCATGAGTAGTTTGCCTAATTTTTATGGGTTATTCAGTACATAGTGGGTTTTTAAAATCAATAAATATATCTTAATTATGGAATGTTGGATCCACTACATTATCTTTAGTAGTGGTTTTTTAAATGTATTTTTTATATATTAGTAGAAATTTTAACCACCCCATGTCTTATAATGGAGAATTAAAACTAATAATTTCTTCGATTAAATTCGATGTGTTTTAAAAAAATACAAATTTATAGGTGATGATTTTTTTGAAAAATTATAAGGGTTTTGATTAGGTAAAAGTTGTTTAAATAATCACTAACCAATTATATTCTGTTACACCACCACTAATAACTAGTAAATGTAAAAACCTAGGAACCAAATTACTAAATAAACTACTGAATATAATATACAAAACACAAAAAATCATACAAAATCAGACACATTTTTTATTAGTATAGAAATACAACAAATAGGGGAAGACAACATCTTCCCTAATCTCTTTTCTAAAAATTATATACTTAAAAATAAACATGATTAATATTTCATTAAATATTTTAGAGGAAATATAAACAACATTCATCATAACATAGAAGACAATATAAACAAAAGGAAAGAAATATCACCCCTACCATACATGATCAAATGGGCTCCCCCACCCACCCTGATAGTGGATTATATAGTTTCCCCTTATTTTAAATCCTTTAAATATATGACATATTAATGTTTGTTTATCTTTCATTATTAATTTAATTTATTTAATAAATATCTTTATAAAAATTCAATAAAAATTAATTTAATTATTTGTTCAAATTTATGTGTATGTACCAATAACAACCCCCCCTTCAATAATCTCATGATGATAATGATGCCTCCAAATTCTCAGATGACACCTCCTGATTATCTAGATGATCTTGTCACTCATGTCCATATATAATATAACCAATGAATCATAAAGGGTGAATTGGATTTACATAGTATACCCATTGTATATTGGATCATATTAGATATCATTAATAAAGAAAAAGGGTATATATTAATTGTAGTGAGCCTAACTAATTAATATGAGATTGTATCAAATATCGCATTTGATATAATTGGAGTTATAGAAGACCAAATCATATCTTTAAATCCTTTTAATTTTAGTATTACTATATCATATGATTGAATGAAAAAATTTAAAACATTAAATATAATTTTAATCAATTTTTTTTAAAGATAAACAATAAAATAAATTGAATTAATGTATGAAAAATAAAATAATATTATTATTTAATATATAATTTTTTTATGTTATACACATATTAATAATTAATTCATCATTATATATATTATTGTTATACTCTACCATTAACATTATTTCATCTTCTCTACCCTCCCATGTATGATCAGTTATTTCAATATCGTCATGGAAAAAATGTGTCAAGTTATTACAATTTATGGTCTCACTTTCACGAAAAATAATCTATTTTATCACCATATCATAAAATCCATTGATTTTCATTTATAATATAAGAATGAATCCTTCACAAACTCTCCATTTTAAATAAAACATGATTCTAGATTTAAATGCCAAACTACATGGATTGTGTTCTTCACATTCACCAATATTGATGAAATCATAGAAGATAACACACATAAACTATAAAAAATATTTCTTTAGGACGATATAAATATCAAACCAATTAAATTAAATTAATAAAACTATCAATTATCTATGATAATTTAATTTGATAATTTCAATTAGCTTTTCAAAGTATCTCAAAAATTTATATCAATTGAAGATGACGCCATTTTGTGAATTAAAACCTTCTTCAAACAAAATAGTATAAAACATAAATATATTAATGTTATAATAATTTAATATCTTAGATGGATTTTCAGTTCCTCCAGACAAATATTTTAAAAAAAATTGATATTTTACCTTTATTAGTGATATTTAAAATCTGCATAAAATAATTGAAAAAATTATTAATGCATGGAGATAATTATTTCAATATTCAATGAAATTTAATTTTAGTAGGACCCTACTCAATGAGTAAACTAATCAATAATTTAATCGTTTGTGTATTTCCTTTTTGCATTCCCTTTGAATTTTGACTCTAAATTTAAATCATGATTTCTTTGTTTATTTATCTATTAAAAGATATAGAATATCACTATTCAATAATATATATCTAAGTGCTTTTTTATCTTCATTTTTGTTAATAAAATTATGGATTGTTTCAAAAACGAGGAACAACAAATTCAAATTATGATGATTTTCTATAGAATTATAATTGATTTTCATTATCATCCTTCAGTATATATCAATTAAATTTTATCTCAATCCTATAAAAATCATCATTCAGAATGTGCGGCACACTTTAGATATACATATAATCAATAGATAAATATGGTTTGAAATAATTTTCCATTGAATAATTTATGTGACATAGATACCAAATGAAAGAAAATTATGTAATAGAATAACCATATATGAAATTTTCTTTGAAAAAAAAAGTGTTGATATAAATTAGGATTATAGTACATAAAAATATCATACTTCTAAAAATGTTTACACACACTATAACTTCAATATTATTTGGTTTAATGTGTTCTCAAATAAACCATTTCATTGAATAATAATTTCCAAAATATCATCTCCCATGGTTAGAGTCTCATTTATTTATTTTCATTCAATTCTTTAAATCTATAGTTTTTAAATTTATCTTCAAATGGAATACAATTAATTTCTGAAATGTGATTATGATTGATGATTTTTTACCAATTAACTATTTATGAAATTATAAATATAGAAAAGTATATATAAAAATAAAAGAGTCATTCATTTGTTGACTAAACAACATAATATTTTTTAAATACACAAAACATGAAAAGTTACTATAATAACTATCGACTACTTCGAAATTTTTAATCCCTGAAAGAAAAATTGTCTTACTAATTTTTCAATGAGAAATATATTATATGATTATTCCTAATAACATTTTAAAATAATTAATTTTTAATGATCATTTATTTTATTTCATCAATGGAATTTATATGATCTTTTTATTTCCTACACACATTTAATATTTTAAATAAGAATTTTCCATATTTTTTTAACTATTCACAAGGTTAAGATTATTATTTAACAACTAAAATTACCAACAATGAATTTTCAAAAACAAATACCATGTTTCTTCAATTATTGTATTCTCGATGTATAAGATGGATTTATTTTCCCAACAACATCCAAATAATATTATATACAAAAATATTAATCGACAATTAACATATTTAGACATTATTTCTGAATGTCATGATTTTTTTGGTGGTAGATTCAAATAATTTTATTCAATGAAAAATTATTTGTTAAAATAATATTTATAATAATAATAAAAAAACATTATATTAAATGGTAAACACCATTCCATATGACATGTAAAAATTTATACTCATAATCAATATTATAATATATATATATATGCTTGGATAGAGTAAGTGTTTCAACCAAACAAGTTTCATAGTCCATGAAAATCCCTAATTTTCCATAAAATTCATCACATCCTATAAAACTTGTTATTTATATTTAATTTTATAATTTATATAACATTTTTTTAGTTTTTAATTGGAGAATGTTTTTAATTTTAATTTTTGAGTTCTTCAATATAGGAACATAGTTGGAACACGGTTAGTAGAAATAGTGCTAAAACCATGTCATTGAATATGAATTTTTTAGTTGATCTGTGAGAAAATATGGTGAAGGGTTTCTTTAACCCAGATACACTCTCGTGAAAGGTGTTTAGAGGCCCATAAAGTGTTGTAGTGAAGGGGTACAGTTTGACCATTATTACAGAAAAACTGTATGAGCTAAAAAATGTATTCTAATAATAAAAAAAATAATTACTTTTCTTATTATTAGTAATATTATTGTTATATTTATTATTATTTTATCCCCCCATTTCCCTTAGACATCACACCCTCCCTTTCCATGTGTAGTGTGCACCCCATGGCCGAAGCCCCTCCATTCATGTCTATCCCTCCTCTTATTCTCGAAGGTTTCCAACCACTTCCACTTCAATTTTGGGTGTCTCCATCAGGGTATGGTCTCTTATTCTTCCCAACTAGTTTTCTTATAACTATTTATTCTCCATATTATATTGTACACTACCTATAAAAACCATATCCTAGTGTTGGGTGTCTATTTTGGTGGTATATTGATGTATATGGTTCTCGGGTCCTGTTGTGGCTGATTCCTACTATGGTTTTTGATGGTAGTGAGTTATCTATCAATTTTATGTAGGGTTTTATCATTTATTAATATTTGGTCAATTTTTAATTATATAATTTGTGATTTTTTGGTTTCTTATATTTTGTAGTGCAACTTTGACACCCCTGAGGTTGCTTCATGCCACTAGTGTTGAAGGAATGTTGTACATGTATAGATAGGTTACAAAAATATATATATATATATATATATCCTATTTTTACATATTCCCTTATGAATATGGGAATATGTTCATAGGTTCAAAAATAATATATATATATATATATATAATGTTGTATATGTGTTTAACTGTGAATCAGATTTTGGATTCCATCATAAAAAACAACCTGTTTTGAGGTAGGACCCACTATGCCAAGTCCATTAAATTGAATACAAAAATATCCTATAATTTGTATAGAGTGTTCTAATTTTATTATAAATCTAATAAATTTTATAGAAATTCTGTGTTGAACAGTATTGGTTTATTGATTATTTTTCAACACATTTTGAATCATTAACTATGAGGTTTTCTTCTTAAAAATCTTTTACATACTTTGGTTGAAACTCTTTTATTATTGATTGTTTAATTGATTTTACAAATTAATTATATCATGTGAATTGGAAATATAAATATATGTTCATCCTTTCTGCCAATTTTCTATAAAATATAAATGATATGTTTGATTTTTTCAATGTGCTTCAAAATGTTTTTTCAAATGTTAATGAATTGCTTTCATATGGTGATACCTAATTTGAAAAATTGAATTTTTTCCTAAAAAAATGTAACCAGCATGGATATTATCCATTACATGGTTAAATATTATGGATTGTGTAAGGTGGTTGTATTTAGTATGTATATTGTATTTTCATGATTGTGAGGTTGTATTCAGGCTTTCATCTTTAGCTACAATGTTTTATACAATCATAGGATCATAGGAGTCATAGTGACATATACGAGACATATTTTATTTTATCATAATTAAAAAAACTATATCCCCATGCCGTATCCATGTGGGTTGTGCTACAAGTGATGCTAGATAAATGAATCCTAGTAGGTTATTGATATTTTATCTTATTGATATGTTGGAATATGGATTCTTAACTGAGTATGTGTAGGGTATCTACACATGGTTTCATGGTATATTCATTTATATTTAATTTACATATAATTTTAATTCCATCTTTTTTTATTTTTAAATTAAATAATTTCAACACTTATGATTCCTTTAGTAGTTATATTAAAAAAACCTATTTATGTATACACTGCATTCCTTTTCTTGTTTTTCAGTATGGTTTTTATTTCACCCCATGTTCTTATTTGTATAATGACTTATTTGGAAAACCATCAATATTTGGACACCATTTGGGAAAAAGGACATGATAATGGTTATTTTTAAATTATTATATTAATACATATTTTATGGGAAATAAACACCTTATTTTAAATATATATATTATAAAAATTCATGACATCGTATTATTTATACTAGCAAAGAATAGGGTAGGGTACCTCTTTTGTATCCCTAATGAGAATCTCATTTCTCAAACCAACAATATATTTTTAGTCCCATGCTCTTCCAATTTTGGATCTCTCTTAGAGAGACCATGGTTATTGGTTGGTGGTGGACCACATTGTAATTTGGATGTATGTTTTGTATTTTAATTATATTTATTTTCAACTACCTATGTTTATTTTATTAATGCTATTTATTTTTTATATATATTTTGTTGGATCGAATATGTAGATATGTAAGTCTATTAGATGGAACAATAGAAGAGGGGGGGGGGGTAAATTGTAGGTTTAAAAACCTTTTGAGTTTTAGCTCTTAAGAGATTATTTTAAATGATCTTAAAGTAATACAAATACAAACACTCACAATTGTATTGAATATAAAAGGTATGATGTAATGTAATACTAATGAAATGTAAAAAAATTGTATTCAAGATGAACACAATAATCATAGTAATATTTAGATGAATGATTCTACCTTAAAGCGTATAGAGTTAATCAATAAAATATGTAATAGAATGTATGTAATTGAAACAATTACAAATGTATAAGAGATAGAAAAGGAAACAAAAACAATTTCCATTCTAATACAGATTGCAGCAGAAATGTAAAAGAATTAAAATTATTTTAACCCAAAGAGAAGGGTTATCCTTTCACCTAGGATAAAAGGTCTGTCTCACCAACACCTTGGTGAGCCCTTGATATGATGATCGGTTCGTCTGTCTGCCTATCCCCGGCAGCCCTCAATACGATGATCGGACCGTCTGTCTGCCTATCCCTGGTAGCCCTCCATACATTGATCAGACTGTCTGTCTGCCTATCCCTGGCAGCCCTCGATTTTGTAGTTAATCGGCACCTATATCTTTCAATCACTTGAAAGCCCTCGATACGATGATTGGACGCACAAAGCACAAATCATGAGAGAAGTCACTACATCTCTCTCTAGAACTTGATAAAAGAAAAGTATCACAGTTGTATCACGCTTGTTCTTAGTTATCTTTTGTTTCTCTCAGCTTCAAATGACCTCCTATTTATAGGCCTCGGGTTCCAATGGTCACATCTCCTCCAATGGTCATATTTGTTCTAAAAACTCGGAGGGGCTTGGACACCTGGCATCATAATGGTCATATTGAAATAGAAATCACGACATAGTTTCGATTAGTTTGTAACAAACTCAACGACATCGTATTGGTCCGTACGAGATATATGAATAAGATAGTCATGAGTACGATTTAAATGAAGCATGTGTTTTTGACAATGTTCCAAAACAAGTATGAAATGAAATATATGAGTAGCAGAGTCAATAAAATTTCCATATTCAGTACGATTAGCATTGTACGATTGGCATGGTCAGTACGATCAGTATGATCAGTAAGATACACATATTTAGTACGACCAGCATGATCAGTATGATTAGCCTGGTCAGTACGATCAGCATGATCAGTTCGATCATTATGGTTAGTACGATCAGCATTGTGCGATTGGAATGTTCAGTACGATACGATTAAAAAGACATTTGTGATTTCCAAAATAAAATATAGAAGTCAAAAGATAACTTTTGACTCAACAATCTCCCCCTTTTTTGAAAGAACAACTCACAAAGTAAATATAACAAGAAATACTTATCTCCCCCTGAGTTATTGGAAACTCTTCTGAATAAGAAATTTGAATACAACTAACACCCCCTTAGGTGTACTTTATTAAGGTTTGTATTCGTAGATTTCCCTTAAGTGTTTTAAATAATTTTCCTCTTTTATAAAACATTCTCCCCCTTTGTAAACATTCTCCCCCTTTGTAAACATTCTCCCCCTTTGTAAACATTCTCCCCCTTTGTGATTTACAAAAATAACGAGGTACACTTTAATTTTCTAAAAGAGTTAGAAAAAGAATACAAGACAATGGACAAAATAAATTTCATTACCATAACAATCAAGACAAAACTTGAAAACAAATACAAGCCACTTGTTTTCTCTTTCCTTCTCCTTTTTGATCAACTCATGAAGAACTGCCTTCAAATTTTTTAACCCTTTCTTGTCTTCTGATATAGCATCACCCTGAGACCTGAGAAGTTCATGTTGATCGGCAATGAGTGGATCCTAATTTCTGATTGACTCTTCCTGAACTTCGATTAATTCTTCAAGAGTTTCAATTATGTTTTCAAAATTCTTATTATCTTTAGATAACATAGAATTATGATTCTTCAACAAAACTATTTCATCCTTGAATGATGAAACCTTTGAGAATTCATATTGAAAATCATTCATTCTCTCCTGCATGTATTTTACTGAAGGAACATCGGCTCGTTGAGAAGACAAGATATTCAAACTTTCAACTGTTTCTTTGTCAAGCTTATTGAATGAAATTTCATGATCATTTGACAACCTTCTTATCTCTTCAATTGATAACTCATGATCATTGACTGAGCTCTCTGTTTTGTATGACCACATGGTAATCTTGTTGTAGGCCTTATTATGGGCAGCCGAACATTCTAAAAGGACTTTCAAATCAGCTTCGACTGAAAAAACATTCTTTCTCAATTCATTTACAGAGCCAAACTTCTTCTTCTGATTGTCAGTAATAAAATCAATCTTACCTTCTAGCCTAGGGAAATATGGAATGGTCTTCTCAACCCTTCTCAAAACATGGAAAATGTAATCACTCTTTTTGAGAGAGATTGTTTGTTCTGAATCAGTATCTTCATCGTACAAAGCCAGTTCATTTGATCGGCTTGAATCTACAATTGGTTGTTTTCCTTTTGCTTTTTCTTTCTGCTTTCTTTCCTCTCTCATTTTATCACTAATGAAAACAAAATTATAAGTGTTAGAGGATTCAACACCTTTCTTTACATGAGGGGGTGTTTTATCCGGAGTTTTAGAAGTTTCAAAGGGTGCTTGATCAGCATGAGGGATTTTTTGAACACCTTCACCCAGCTTTTGAACCGATTCTTCTCTACTTTTCTTCAAACTCTGAAGGAATTCTAAAATAAAATATTCTTCCTCTTATTCAACTTCTTCTATCTCTTCCATCATTTTTTTTCCTTTTTCTTTCTCAGGAAGACTCTGTACGATGGGATCTTAATGCACTTCTTCCGTTAGTTGAGCACTAGAATACTAAACCATTTTCAAGACATTAGAGATATCAAAGTCTTGAGCCTTTCTTTTCAAAACAGTTTTCTTTTTCTTTTCAGCCTTAAGGGTTTCTTCTACCCTTATTCTTTCTGCAAAAGCATCAGCCGGGTCAAGACCGAACTTTGGATCACAATCCTTTCTCTGTTCCTTATCCTTTCTCCATTTGGATACAACCTCCTTACTGTACTTTGGCTTCTTCTTAGGCTTTGAACTGGTTTGAGGATCAGACTTTAGAGTAATATCAGTAGATTGAATGTCTTTGGCTGCCATAGGTGCTAATTGATTCTAAGCCAATTCAACTTCTATATCTCTGACAAAAAGTTTTGAATTCTGATCAAAACAAACATTAAACTTCTTCATAGTACATTTTCTAATCCAGGATGGCCTCAAATCTATCATCTTCCCTTTCAAAGGAATGTTGCAAAACTTCATACTCTCGAGAATAAACTTTGTATGAATGGATGGATACATAATCAAATGAAATTTGATTTCCCCTGACTTCACATTCTTGATTGTTTCGAAAACATACCCCATGAGATTCACTTTTCACATGTTGACAAGATAGTCCAACATGAAGATATCAGAAACCTTCAGAGTTTCTCTATCCCCTTTTCTTGGGATACATAAAACCTTCCATCCATAAAGCCACAAACCTATTGTCCTGTGAAAGATGAGCCACTTTCCTTTTCTCTTCATTCACAAAAAACAGAGACTTCTCGGCACATTATCTATTAAACGTACCTACTTCCTCTGGTAGTTTATGAGATGGATAGAAAGAATCCCCTTCTGTTGGGACATTAAGAAAATGTGCTGCTTGTTTCACAGACATAGATAACTTTCTATCGTACACAGCAATATTGATAGTCATGTCTTTGTCGAAAGATACGGTTTTATAAAACTGACAAACTTCATCAAAGAGAACCAGATCTTGAGAAACAGGCCTTTCAACACACAAATGATCCCATACTTGAAACAAAATAATCCTCTTGATAGTAGAATCGTATGAATCATAGAAGTCGCGGGAAACTAACCTTTCCCTTAAAATGTATTTTTCTGAGAATGCCTTTGAGGACATATTGGCAGGAGTGTTGGCAGATGACTGAGACATAAGGATGCGTCCGATGAAAGATCAGACGATGACTTAAAACAATGAGGCAGAGCTTTGACGTAGATCCTAAAAAACGATGTGGGTTTGGGGAGGGCGGGTGGGATATTTATAGGTGATATATCGGTGACCGTTGATCTTCTACAGTCAGGATTAGAGAAAAACAGATCAATGGTTAGTATTAAAACGAAAGAAAAAAAATGAAAAGTAACTGCTGGAGAACGTAAGGTTTTTTTGGTTTTAGTAAAGTTCGTACGAATTAAAATAATACTATCAATCATCATACCGATGGAAAAAAATTCCTTACCATTAACTGAAAAGCCTATGGAAAAGAAATTCATTACCATCATCGGTCGATATGGTGAAGTAAATAATACAATAAAACTGTCAATACGATAAACAGAAAAGTAAATGATATGATAAAACTTCCAATACGATAAATAGAAAGGTAAATGACACAATAATACTGTCAATACGAAAAACAGAAAAAGTAAAAACACATACCAAGAGATTAAATAATTGAAGATCATAAGATAAAAAAGAACATGGGAAAAAAATTTCCTCCCCCTTTCAAAGTGAGTTATTTAATGTTTGGGGAATTGTAAAACATGAATTAGATATGAATGAATATTTTAATGTAATCATTTCTAGCTTCTATTTTATAAACTTCAATCTATCAGATGGTAATGGCTTTGTAAAAATGTCAGCAAGTTGTTCTTGAATTCTGATAAATTGTAAAACGGTGGCTTCTTTTTGTGTGTGATCCCTAAGAAAGTGATGCCTAACATCTATGTGTTTTGCACGAGAGTGATGTGATGGGTTCTTACTAAGAGCTATGGAACTAGTATTATCACAAAGAATTTGAGTTTTGGAGAAACTCAATCCATAATCATTCAGTGTGTGTTGCATCCACGATACTTGAGCACAATAACTTCCAGCTGCTACATATTCATCTTCAGCAGTGGATAGTGCTACTGAGTGTTGTTTCTTGCAAGACCATGAAACCATAGAATCTCCTAAGAAATGTCATGTTCCAGAAGTACTTTTTCTATCCATTCTACAACCACCAAAGTCAGCATCTGAAAAACTTTTTAAAATAAAATCATTCCCAGAAGAGTAAAAAAGACCTAAATCCATAGTGCCTTTTAAATACTAAAATATTCCCTTTACGGCTTTTAAATGAGACTCTTTTGGATTAGATTGATATCTTGAACATAAGCATACAGAAAACATTATGTCTGGTGGACTAGATGTCAAGTATAGCAAACTTCCTATCATACCTCTGAAAATTGTTTGATCTACTGGTTTCCCAGTTTCATCAAGATCAAGTGTATTTGAGGTACCTATGGGAGTGCTAATACTTTTAGTCTTGTCATAACCATACTTTTTGAGTAAATCTTTTATTTACTTGTTTTGAGATATATATGTTCCTTCTAGTTTTTGAGAAATTTGAAAACCTAAAAAGAATGTTAACTCACCCATCATACTCATTTCAAACTCAGATTTCATTAAATTTATAAAAGAATCAGTTAAATACTTATGAGTTGATCCAAATATGATGTCATCAACAAAGATTTGAACAATAAATACATTTTTATTTTCCATTTTTATAAAAAGGGTTGGATCTGATGTACCTTTTGTATAATTGTTTTGTAAAAGAAAACCTGTAAGTCTATCATACCATGCTCTAGGGGCTTGCTTAAGACCATATAGAGCCTTGGTAAGTTTGAAAACATGATCATGATGATTTGAGTTTTGAAGACCAGGAGGTTGTTCGACAAAAACTTCTTCTTGAACAAAACCATTTAGAAAAGCACATTTGACATCCATTTGAAATATTTTGAAATTGAAATATGCTAAAAAGGCTAATAGAATACGAATAGATTCAAGTCTAGATACAGGAGCATATGTTTCTTCATAGTCTATTCCCTCTTGTTGATTATAGCCTTTAGCAACACGTCTTGCTTTATTTCTTACAATTATTCCATTTTCATCACATTAATTTCTATAAACCCATTTTACACCAATCACAGTTGTTTCTTTAGGTCTATCAACTAAAGTCCAGACTTGATTCCTCTCAAACTCATTCAGTTCATCTTTCATTGCTTTGATCCAATCATCATCACCTAAGGCCTCACTTGGACTTTTAGGTTCAAATTGGGAAATAAAAGCAAGATGTTCTACTTAATTTCTTAATGAATTTCTGGTCCTTATAGGTTGATTTACATCACCAATGATGTTATCACTGGGATGATTCCTAGGAAACAATTGATTTGGGTTTTGTAAAACCTGCTCATCAACATATGGTAGAAAATCTTCTGTGGTAAATGTTTCAGGAATACTTTCTTGAACATTTTCCTCATCAGAGTGATCTTCAAATAACGGTGGATAATCATTTTTAGAAAACACATCCGAGGATGTAGGATTGGGTTGGTTGAAAACAAAAGTATCAGATTCATCAAATTTCACATGTACTGTTTCCTCAATAGTGTAAGTATTTTTATTGAAAACTCTATAAGCCCTAGAGGTCGTAGAATCGCCTAGAAATATTCCTTCATCAGATTTTGGTGAAAATTTGTGTAGATTATCTTTTGTATTCAGAATGAATACTTTGTATCCAAAAACATTGAAGTATGAAACTTTTGGTTTTCGGCCAGTCCATAACTCATAAGGAGTTTTATTAAGAAATGGTCTAGTTAAAACACGATTTATAGTATAACAGGCAGTTCTAACAGCTTCAGACCAGAAGTGTTTAGCAATTGAGTATTCACTCAACATGGTTCGAGTCATTTCCTGGAGAATACGATTTCTTCTTTCAACAACACCATTTTGATGAGGAGTTCATGGAGCTGAGAAATTGTGAGTAATACCTTTTTTACTACAAAAAGATTCAAAATATGAATTTTGAAATTCACCACCATGATCACTATGAATAGTTATCAATGGTAGGTTTTTCTCATTTTTAACTTGGGCTCTAAAAGTTTTAAAATAGGAAAAGGCTTCAGATTTATTTGTGAGAAAGTAGACCCATGTAAATCTAGGAAAGTCATAAACTAATAGAAATACATAGTATTTTCCTCCAATGCTTCCAGATTGTGAAGGACCAAAAAGATCCATATGCACTTGCTGTAATGAATTAGAAGTTGAAACTTCATTAATTGATTTAAAGCTCGTTTTATGTTGCTTTCCAAATTAAAATGGATCACAGATTTTTGAAGAATCATATCTAAGGTCTGGTAGTCCTTTCACAAGTCTTTTCTTTGAAGGTTTAATAAGGTTTCTCATATTACAGTGTCCTAGTATCCTATTCCATAGCCATGATTGGTCTTCTATTGCACTTAAGTAGGGTAGGTTTTGGTTCCTAAGGTCTTCTAAATTAATAGTGTAAACATTCTCTTGCCTATAGGCAGATAGAATGAATTCATCCTTGAAATTGTGAACTACACACTTATCATTTCTAAAATTCACAAGGTAACCTTCATCACATAGTTGACTTATGCTGATGATATTGTGTGTAAGACCTTTAACAAACAAAACATTTGAGATAAGAACTTTTCCAAGAAAAACGATATTACCTATACCAACAATCATTCCTTGAGAATTATCTCTGAAGGTTACTTTTCCACATTTTGTTTTGATTACCTTTTCAAAAAGATCATTGTTTCTTATCATGTGTCGAGAACAAAGACTATCCATGTACCAAATATTATTATTGGTGCACTTATCATTTCCCTAGAAAAGAAACAATTAGTTTTTTGGAATCCAAACTTGTTTGGATCCAGAAGGGTTATGTAAAATAATTTTAGGAATCCACATTTGTTTTGAAAAATGAGCTTTATGAAATCCTAAAGATTGAGTTCTGTGAAGAGAACAATCTCTTCTCCAGTTTCCTCCACATTGACACTTAGAACAAAAAGAGGTTTTCTGAGGAACAAAATAGTTATTACTAAAAATAGGTTTGGGATGAGTAAAACCAAGACCAGAACAATTTTCAAAGGTCTAATTTGAGAATACATCTTGTCAAAGTTTTCCTTTCCATGAGTAAAGTTTTACAAACATTCTTCAAGGAAAAAATTTCTGACTTTAATTTTAAAACCAAATTCTTATTTTCCAAAACATTTGAATTTGAACTAGAGTTAGGCTCTAGAATATATTTCATTGAAATTACATTTTCAAGATCCTTAGAAAGTTTATCCTTATCAGATTTGACTTTCTCAAGGGTTTTTGAAATATTTTCAAAATCAGATGTTTTCACATCAAGATCTTTAGAAATATCTGATACTTCTTTAGTCAAGATTGATATTCTATAAATTTCTTTCTCAAGAATCTTTTTTAGTTTAAAATTTTCATTTTCAAGTAGTTTAGAAAATCTAGATACTTCTTCAAAATAAGGTAATGTATCATCATCTGATGATGAAGATTCATCATTTGAAGATTCATAATATCCATTATCAGAATAATTTGCATTCAAAGATACATTTTTAATAGCTTCATCATTGTGTACTTTAGCCATGAGACAATGATCTTCAATTGGTAGTTCGGCTATAAGTCCAATATTTTATGGTCATGAGGACTCATACTCTGAAGAATCATCTAATGAATCACTACCACTTGCACTCAAGGTATCATTTGCCTTCAAAACATTCTTTGTCTTATAAAACCTTTTTCTGTTTCTTTCAGAGTGTTTCTCCTTTATCTCTTTCCTCTTCAGTTAAGGACAATCAGGCCTTATATGTCCTGCTTTCATACATTCATAACAAGTTACCTCTGAATCTTTCTTATCCTTCCTATATTCTGTTTTGAATCTATATTGGAAGTTTTATTTCCCACAATCTTGTTCATTCTTCAAGCAAGATTGGCTAACTCATTATCCGAAGGATTACAATCACTTGAATCAGATATAACAACTTTCTTGGCTTTGGATCTTGTAAGCCTTTTAGGTGTTTTAGATTTACATGCAATGGCTACACTTCAATTCCAATTCTACTTCTTTTTGAAATCAGCATCTCTCTTCATTCTTGTCTCATGCTGTAGAAGAGTTCTAAAGAGTTCATCAAGAGTAATCTGGGAAACTTTTATATTTTCATCAATAGCTATCCTTTTTGACTCCCATTCATCTGGCATTATATCTATAATCTTATCAACAAGAGCTTCATCATCAAGAAATTTTTCTCCAATAGATTTTAAGCTATTGACAATTTTCATAAACCTTTGTTTCACATTACATACTGTCTCTCCATAAGGAAAAACAAACCCATGATACTATACTCGAAGAATTTCTCTCCTTGTTTCTATAACCATGGATGTTCCAAAGTGAGTGACTTCCAATTTCTTCCACATATAGTTTCCTGCTTCACATGAAGATATATGACTGTATATATTACTGTTCATAGAGCATAATAAAGTATTGTGTACATTATAATTCAGTTGACATTCTTGCTTCTCTTGGTTAGTGAAAGTACTGACTTCTTTGTCAGGAGTTTTGTAACCTCCAGTAAGCATAATAAAATTGTCTACACCAGTATTGATAACAAAATTCATTATATGATATCTCCAGTACTCATAATCATTCCCATCAATGATAGGTGGTCAAGTAGGATTTATATTGTCTATTGACCCAATATTCATTCTTGCCATCAAAAAAACTTTTCCACTCCACAGGTTAGTGTAGTAAGTAAAAATAGAATAAGAAATTTAAATTTTTGGAAAACCTTCCTCTGATACCAATTGATGGATCGAATATTTAGATATGTAAGTCTATTAGATGGAACAATACAAGAGGGGGTGAATTGTAGGTTTAAAAACCTTTTGAGTTTTAGCGCTTAAGAGATTATTTTAAATGATCTTAAACTAATACAAATAAAAACACCCTCAATTGTATTGAATATAAAATGTTTGATGAAATGTAATACTGATTAAATGTAAAACAATTGTATTCAAAATGAACACAATAATCAGATTAATATAAAGATAAATGATTCTACCTTAAAGCATATTGAATAAATCAATACAATATGTAATAGAATGGATGTAATTGAAACAGTTACAAATGTATAAGAGATAGAAAAAGAAACAAAAACAATTTCCTTTCTAATACAGATAGTAGCGAAAATGTAAAAGAATTAAAATTCATTTAACCCAAAGAGAAGGGTTATCCTTTCACCTAGGATAAAAGTTCTATCTCACCAACACCTTAGAGAGCCCTAGATATGATGATCGGTTACTCCTTCTGCCTACTCCCGGCAGCCCTCGATACGATGATCAGATCATCTGTCTGCCTATCCCCGGCAGCGCTTGATACAATGATCAGACCGTCTATCTGCCTATCCCTGGCAGCCCTCGATTTTGTTGGTAATCGGCACCTCTTTCTTTCAATCACATGAAAGCCCTCGATACGATGATCAGACGCACAAAGAACAAATCATGAAAGAAGTCACAACATCTCTCTCTAGAACTTGATAGAAGTAAAGTATCACAGTTGTATCACGCTTGTTCTTAGTTTTCTGTTGTCTCTCTCAGCTTCAAATGACTTCCTATTTATAGGCCTCGGGTTCCAACAGTAAAATCTCCTCCAACGGTCATATTTCTCCGAAAAACTCGGAGGGACTTGGACACCTGGCATCATAACGGTCATATTGAAACCAAAAGAACGAAATCATTTAGATTAGTTTGTAACTGACTCAACAACATCGTATTGTTTAGTATGAGATATATGAATAAGAAAATCATGCGTACGATTTAAATGAAGAATGTGTTTTTTGACAAAGTACGAAAACAAGTATGAAATGAAATATATGAGTAGCAGAGTCAATACAATTTCCATATTCAGTATGATCAGCAATGTACGATTGGCATGGTCAGTACGATCAGAATGATCAGTATGATACACATAGTCAGTACGATCAGCATGATCAGTACGATTAGCCTGGTCAGTACGATCAGCATGATCAGTACGATCATTATGGTTAGTACGATCAGCATTGTACGATTGGCATGTTCAGTACGATACGATTAAAAAGACATTTGTGGTTTCCAAAACAAAATATATAAGTCAAAAGATAACTTTTGAATCAACATATTTTTCATGGGGTAAATTATACCTAACTAATTATTGATTATGCCTATTTATAGTTTCATGCATGGGGTATAAAGAATGACTCTCGTATATTGTCTTGTGATGACTCAGTAGACCGGTTCTCGTTAGAGCCAGGTTGGTTAAGAAAAAAGGCATCAAAGAGTCATCCCTTGTTATTTGGTGATGTATAGTAGTTTGTATATAGATCATTCATGATTCAATTAGTAAGTCTGGGGTAGGTAATTGATCACCACATATTTAATATGATCGTTAAAGTGAAAGGGTGGTCTAAGGTGGTATTTTCTAAAGAATTCATTATTGGAAGTGAGGTGTTTTTAAGGTCTAATGATTTCATTTGAATGTTTCCAGTTAGTTTTGAGGATTTGGTTTATATTAGGGGTAGATTCAAAATGTTTTTTGTTGCGGTTCATGGAATGATAAACCATCTTTAGACCATGAAACTACCTCTAATGGCCTCATATGTGCTCACCTAGTTAGTGTAAGAACTAACAAACCATGTGGAAAATCCATGTATTATAGTTATTCTTATGAGATCCTGGGAATTTTTATCATATTGTGGTGTCCTTTGTTTTTTTTGATTTTTTTTGAATTTATTTTGGGGTTTTTTTAAATGATTTTTGGTGTCTAATTTTTTTTATTTTCTTTTAAAAATGGGATATTAAAAATGAAAACATTGAACTATTTTGAATGTTAAATGGGTTGTTATAAAAATGAAAGTCATTTTTGAAATTCATTTGGTTTTGGAATGTTTTTTTTGAATGTGGGATAATGATTTATTCAGAAATTAATTTTTTTTGAAATGATAAGAGGTTTTTTTAAAAATTGATTTAGAACATTTTAAATTAATATATAGAAATATATTTTCATATTTGACCTTTTTAATTCTTATGTAATATTTCATATATGTATGCAAGTGTTATGGAGATATTTATGGGTACGTGTGGATTTTTTCTTAATTTATCACAGAAAAGACTATGTTTAGGGATTCATAGAATACTAATGGTTAGTGTAATTTATTTTTATCTTGTTTAGATAAGTGGACGTGTTAGGATTGTTCTAGTCAAAGGGTACATGAAATAGTAAGTGGATTTTGAAAATTTTTTAAGTTCAAATTATTTTGAAGAAGAAATGGTTTTGAATTTGGAAGGAAAGTGATGGTTTCAAAAAGTTTAATTTATTTTCATTGCATGGTGCATGGGTTTTGAATTGTTGTTTTTGTTTGAAATGTAATCCTGGTTTAGTTTTTGTTGTAATTTGTTGTGATATCTTATTTTTTGGGTATTTATATAATTTTTAGAGTATTCCTCCCAAAAATTCCTTGATGATTCCTATGGATATTCTTTCGGTTTTTTGTTTTCTCTAGACTCCCAGTTGAGTGGTGGAGTAAAGTTATTTTAATATATTTCTTATTTTTCATGGTAGTCAATGATATTTATAGTTTATATGATTTATTAACTAATGGTTATTCTGGTATATCAATAGAAGGTGAAGGATTGGGTTGAACTTATTCAATATAAAATTTTATTTTCCTCCAATTCAACATCAAGGGATCAAATGAAAGCTCATTTCATCATGTGGGGTTTCTCTCTAATGATTAAGGGTCGTGTTCTATTATCTAAGAAAATACTAGAAGGGAATTGATGATTAATGGGTCTCAAGATTAATTTGTTTTATAGGTTATTATGTGATAATTTTTAGTATAGTTTCTCAAGATGGTCATGAAAGGTTCACCATATATTGAGGCTTGTGAACCAAAAAACCTATTATTGGGGTGTCTCCTTCATCAGTTATTAATTTTCATTCATCTAACCACTAGATTGTTTTCTTCAAATTGTGTTGTTTTTGGAACATTAATATGATTTCCATAATCATATGAAGGCTTGTTGACAGTGTATCTAAGTAAAGGATTTATGACAAGTGTTTCCAGGAGAGTCATCCTCTGTTCGAGGTATTCAGTTCTTTAATATGGTGAATCTGATGCTTCAAGACATTTGGTATCCACCCATAAGTATCAGAGTGAATGTTTTAATAAATATAAGGAATTTCTAGGTTTTGGGGAATGTATTGACCCAAAATGACTTCCCCAACATCAGGGTGGAATATGTTTGACTGTCCCTTTTGTGGTTTTCTATTATTGTGACACCCTTTCTTGTTTTGGTGGTGTTGGTGGACTGGTTTCTTTTGAGATCATTAATATTGATCCTTTTTATAGGAAATTTTTAATTGATATCAATCATTTAGATTGGTTTTCGATATTGGTGGTATATGTTTTCAAATTTTCAATCTTGGGAAATTATTAATCATGATCTAGTTGGATGAAAAATTTTGGTATCTTGGTCTTGTTACTTATTTTTATTGGACAGTTGTCCATCAAGAGTTCCTCTTAGTGTGACCACTATGATATTCAGTTTAAAAATGGTTGGGAGACACACTATAGGTCTCATTGATATCCTCTCTTATTCTATTCAAGTGTGACTTGGGAAATTAAAAAGTCACACATATGGTAATTTTTTCATCAATTTGTGGGTTGTTTTGGCCTGATAAATGATATTTAATCAAATTCCTAAAATGGTAGGGTGACCTCCAAAAAAGTTTCTCTTGGTGAGTTTTATCTAAATCCTTCTTGATTGGGTAACCCCTTTCCACTATCCCACCCGACCCGATGAGTTTCTTTAGTAATTTCGATTTTAGGGGTTGAGGTGTTCCTTGTTTGAGGTTGTATTTAGAGACATGAAATTATTTCAATAACAATTCGTTATTTTAATGTTTGAGTTCATTCAGTAGGTTATGTTTTGTTCTTATGTGTTGGTTATTTTTTTATAATGACAACTAGGAATCTTTATGGATTTTTTTTTGGGATTTGGGAGTGAATTAATATTTTTTTTCTAATTTATGGGTGGTGTATTTTTCGTTTTTAGATGCACTATCCCCATGCCTTATGAATTAATCAACTGAGTCCATTAAGACTATTTTGAGGGAATAAAGTTCCATGGTGGGGATAATTGCAACATAAAAACCCAGATTTAATATTAATATTTAATTATTTAATTATTGTTTCGTTAATTTATTATTTCCAAGAAAAAATTTGGTTTGAATTTCAGTTTTTGGGTTTTTCAATATGGGATCATGTTTTGTGAACTATTTGAAAACATCATTCAAAAATTGTTTGGATTTGTATGTAGTTTTTAGCCAATCTAGCCACATTGTTGGTTCTTAGTTTCCTTAACAATGTTCTATATCCATGTAGAGTGTATAGAGGCCTACAGAGCACCATAGAGTTGGGAACAGTTTGGCTAGCCATACGGTGAAACCTTGAAAGAAATAAAATTATTATTATTACTACTATTTTTATTTTTTAATATTATTATTATTTTCTCTCCCTTCCCCTTATCTTATTTACCCCCTCAATTTCCTTATGCATCATGTACCCCATGGATGAAGCCTCTCCTATCATGCCCCTCCCTATATTCTTGCACCATGGATTTTGACTGATACCACTTTCAATTCATTGTGCATTCATCATGGTATGGTTTCATATTATTTCCTCATTGTATTATTATTTTTTATCTTCCATTTATTACTTTCATTCCCTATCTAAATCCAAACCAAATATTTGTTTTCTACTTTTGTAGATTCTTGACACCTAGGGTTATCAGGTCCTATTGATGAAAATTATAACCATGGTCATCTAAAGCGGTGATTCCTTCTTCACCTCAGTAAAATTTTCTCTGTTCTAAAACTTTTGTCAGTTTTTAATTTGGTATTTCATGAGTTTTGGGTTCCTTATACATTTGTTGTTCATCTTGAATTTCCATTTCTTTTTCTTCAAGCCTCCAGTATATAAGGTGACATGCATGTGTATGCATAGGTAAGAACACACACCCACACATATACCCTCAATGTATATATTTTATCA
Organism: Viscum album; assembly: GCA_963277665.1. NCBI lineage: Eukaryota > Viridiplantae > Streptophyta > Magnoliopsida > Santalales > Viscaceae > Viscum > Viscum album. Next base: position 506,068,958 of record OY728142.1, on the reverse strand, counting down.
TGTTGAGGGGAATATCTTAATTTGGTTAAAGGTTATATAGATACAGGATGGTGTCATGCATGAATGTTAGAAGTAGATTTGGGTTGCCAAAATAAAAAAACTTTGTGAATTATTATAGGTCACCATATATCTGAGCCATTAAACTAAAAACTATAATATATTTTCTGTATTGGGTGTTATCATTATATAATTAATCTATTAAATTTTATTAAAATAGTATTTTCAGCGAAATTCATTTATTTAATGTTTTTTCGAACATTTATTATGGTGTAATATGTTTTTTTATTATAATATATTTTCCATACCATATTTAAAAATACAGGATTCTTGATTCTTTTTCAGTTTTATAAATGAATTATGTCCCCAAAATAGAAAATTTCATATGTTTTTTGGCTTCTTAGATTGTTTTTAATTAAATTTTAATAACAAGTTTTTAATGATAAAAAATATAATTTTTAAAATGTGATAAAATCATTTTAAAATAATGATTATTGGTTGGTATATTTGAATTCATTCTTTAAAATATGTAACCTCCACGAATACTCTCTATTCTTGTTGAATTTTCCTTGATGGTGTTAGGAGGTGGGCTTCAGAATCTATGGTGGATTTTCATGATAGTGATATTGTATATAATTTTCATCCTCACCTTAAACTTTTTCTATACATGTGATCCTATAATTCATAGTGATAGATGATATACAGTTTCAATTTAGTCCAAATTTGATAGACTTGATCCTAATTAAATATTCATTTGGGTTGTGAAACTAATGATGTTAGTTGAGAGAAGTCTAATGGGTTTTTGACATTGGATCATATCAAATGGTCGACAAATGGATTCCAAACCAAGTATACATGGGGTTGATTAATATGGTGTCTAGTTATATCCCATGATATATGATTCACATGTATTCTACTTTACCTCATTTTGTGATGTTTTAAATAAAATCATCATAACAATTATTTTTCCACTATTACTTCTTATAACAACGAAAATTTATAAGTAATCCATTGTGCATATTTCTTTTTCACAGAGTTGTTTCCCTAACAAGATTATCTTCGTTGTAAAATTATTTTTTGTAGACCCTGTGATTATTTTATAACCATGTTAGAAAAAGGATAGTAAAATGGTTCCTTTAGAATTATGATCTTTTAATTTTTTTAAGGAAAATAAAACTTTATTATATATATATATCAATCTACTATGAAATTATTTTCTATTAAGAGGTTAAACATGCTGTGTTTTTTCTAATTTTTCATCCCAAGTGAGAATCTTAATTCTCACAGCTACACTATCTTTTAAGTTTTATATTCTTCCAGTTTCAGGTCTCCATTGGAGATAGTGTGGATTTGTTATTTGTGTTGACCAATGAGGTCCCTTGGATATATGATTAATTGATTACTTTTATTTCATTTATAAAAGTTCATTTTTATTTTATTTATATTTATTTATATATTGTTTCTATAATATATCATTCCTAATTGATTATCCTCAATGATTGAAACTAGTTCAAAGATTAGTAAGATCAAGAATGCCTCTCGGACTATGTCATGGTCCATCTCAGGTGACCGACAGGGGGTTGACCTGGGATGGTTCATGACATAAAGGAATCATTCATTTTGATCCTTTTAATTATTAATGAATCATAGGAATCTGTACCATTATTCTATAAATCATCTAATTTTTTAATTGGATGATGAATGTATAAATCAATGTAATTTCATAGAATTTTATTTATTGAAATTTTCATCAAAATAATGAATTAATTTTTTATATACACTGCCCTGGAGTTATATTGTATGTGATAAAAATAACTATATATATGTTATAATTTATACATAGAGACTTTAATGGGTTAAATATATTAATATGCAATTCCAAAATTAATATTCATAGGATATAAAAATAAATTAAGGGTTTATAATATCTTGGATGATTCAATAAATCAACGTTAATATTTTCTACATAATTTTACCTCATTTGAAATTATATTTTACATCATGTTAATGATAATTTTTACTATTTTTTCATTTGAAATTAATTGAAAATATTTTTAGTTGGTTTATTTATCTTCATATTTTTTATATTGAGTTTATTTATACATTCACCATGACTCATATATTTTTATATAGAATTTTGAATTGTCTTACATTCTAATAATTCTTTATCTTCTTCATAATACAACATAAACTCCTTGGTACATTCATGTATCTTCTTATAACCAAACATGATTTTGTTCACAAAATTATTCATCTCATAAAATGTGTTTATTATCATAGATTCATAAAATTAATCCTAAAAAAATATAATAAAACCAAAATTACATTATATATAATTATATATAATTACATGATATGGAAGAACATTATTTGAGAATAAATTTTTATATATTTTCCTCATCCGTAATAAAGCTTCTCATTGTCAACATATACTAATTTTTTAAACTCATGTGATTTTTTTGGTATCTTAAATGTTTTATTTATGTCATAAAATTTAGTACTAGACTCCAATATTATGTTATGTATTTTATCACGATGTGATGAAGATCAAAAAAATTATTAATTTTGTTTTGAATTTAATTCTCCACTTTCAAGGTAAGATCTTATTCATTCTGAGAATTATTAGACCTATAAATTTTAATATAATTAAATTATCAATAACAAATCCATCACACATTTATAGTAAAAATTTGTTTCAATACGATGTTCTCAGAAAATTCTTGTTTATTCCACCATCGTATAGAAATATAATTAGAACATGGACATTATATTTTCCATTGAAAGAATAATTTTCAATTGCAATATATAAACCCCCTAATCCTTCAATATATTGAGATTCAGTAAAGGGTAAATTCATTCCAATTTTATCCATTTTCATCATATTAATATATATATATATATAAAATAACAAATATTATTTAAATAAATTATATTAAGAATATTAAATTCATGTAATATTAAATCAAAAGAATAATTCACTTGTAAAATAAAATAATGTCAAATCAAAAAATGTTCCATGAATATTAAATAATATAATCTAATAAAATATGGGGGTTAAAAATATAAACATGAAAATTATTTATGAATACATGGATAATTAATTGTTAAAAAAAATATTACTTCTAATTAATTAATGATACATTTTGTAGAAATCATAAAAAAACAATTATTATTAATATATATATATAATTTTGGTCTACAAAATATTGCTGTAATAATAATAATATAAATATACTTAGTTTATATAATGGTCATTAGAGCTAAAATGATTATCCATTTAAACTGATACAGGACCCATTAATTTGAACCAATTAAACTAATGAATTTTTTAGAATTAAAATTTTCTAATTTTTAATTTGTAATCAAATAATCAATCAAATATCTCAACATAAAATATAAACACTCTACATAGTGATTTAAATAGAAAAATATATTTTTTAAATCATTGAATTATAAATAATGAAAAAAATATAAAACATAAATATTAAAAATTTAATCAAAACATTAATTTATCATATAATAATGTTAAATAAAATCAAAGTTTAAAAAAATAGGATAACAAAAATTTTTACAAGAAATATCTAAAGATAAATAAATTACTCCCTTTGGAAAATAAAATATTTGCATATTCCCTCTTCTAAATAGAAACTTGAATGATATATATATTCAATAAAATAAAAAAAATGAAAAAATGTCAAACATATGCAATTCGAGATGGATAGTGGTGTTTAAAATATTTATAAAATAGCATAGAGAGGGACAGAATTTTGGTAAATATGAAGTGGCAGATAGAAAAGATAGAATTGTGGCTAGAAAAGACTGAATGCCATTATAGAAACATCAAGAATAAACTATTATGGGAAGAAAAACTATGGGGAATTGGTTAACCAAGACGAGGGAGGGAGTGAGGGAAATTAAAGAAAGGGTGTCATATGCGGAAGAATGGGTTTTTATTAGTGACTTTATTATAATAATATCCACGAATATTCTACTTTAAAATATTAGTGGGGGTAGTTAAAAAAATAACTTTTCTCAATAATGAGGATTAATTTTATCATAATCATCTATAATTATATGAAAAAATGTATTATTTTGTCACTGGATAAGTAGTTGTTTTAAAAAACCACAATATTTAAACCTCAACTAATTGTTTTTTTATTGATTTAGGGAAAATTTCATTACAAACATTCTACATCCTTCATGTGAAATTCTTGTTACACCAATTAGTTTTGTAGTATTTTATGAAATGAAGTTTTTTTTTATAAATATTTCATCGAGTTGGTTATTAATGTCACCTATTTACCACCAATGAATGTTTATCTAGACGCAATTCCAAAGAGAAAATAGAATATGATAGTCAAAATTTGAAATAAAGGATTATTTTGAAATGGATCACTAATACCACGAATTATCAAAAGTAATTCTTAGTTGATGTCTCCCATCATTTAAAACACTACACTATAGTTTGTGGGAATTGAAATTTAAGGGTAATTTTAGGTGATGTCGTTCCTATATCATTGGGTGTTTTGAGAAAGAAATTCACAACATTGGGTTACTGTAATGAGACTACACCCTGGGGGACATGTTGGTGTGTTTCTAGATCGCATATGTGAAATGTCCATGTCCTCAATGGGTGTGATGGTGGTCGTAGGGAGTGAAAAAAAAGACTATTCAAATTGAAAGAATATGTTTCACAGGGCGTATTGTCTTGGGAGTAAACCTATGTAACATGGGGACACAAAATGCCTATTATGTTGATGGTGGTCTGATAAAAGAGTGAAATTTTAACATGTTAACTAGTATGGGACTATTTCATAGTTATTGGTGTGTTGAATTAAAATTTAAATAGGGTTTTCACTATTCTATGGTGAGGGGTGTATTAGATGGTGATGTAATGATTTTGAGAGATATCATTTATGTGATACATGAGCAATAGGTTTAAGGATTCATAATCAAATACCTCTATTTTTTGAAATTTATTAAAAAAATTATGAAGGAGGGTTTTATTATTTTATTTATTTAATTTAATTTTAATTAATTCATTTTACAAGGTGTTAATGAAATGGAAGACAATAGTATTTGTGGTGGATTTATTATGAGGAAATCAGGGATGGTTTTTTAGGAATTTTTAAAACCCCAATCTTGTAATGACAACTATACATTTAATGGCTCATAATACCTATATTTATATAAGAATGATATACTATTGTATAATAAATCCATTGTGAGATACTCTATAAAAATATTCATATATCTATTATACATATCAATAGGTGTGTCTATATCATAAAATCTATCTATAAAATAAGAATAAGAATATAGTTTTCTATATGGGGGATATAATGTGTCTGGAAAACATTGGAGTATTTTTCAAAGAACTATAAAATAGCGATGTTTAAAAGGATATCACAAAAAGTATATAAAGAGAATAAATTGGGAATTAATGATACCGAACCACAACAGGTGAATCATTGACATTAAATAATTTTGATGAAGGGACCAATATGTCTATTGACTATATGAAAATACTACCCTTGATTAGTTCTAAGAGGAAGAGGAAGATGTAATTAAGCCGAATATGGAAGTGATCCAAAGTTAGTGCAGTGAGTATTTGGTGATAGTGAGTGGATCGAAAATATTATAGGGTTGGTATCCTACATATAAAGTAACCTAATTTGATTCCTATTCTTTTAGTTTGGATAATTTATTTTGGGGAATCACATATCATAATATTGTGCTCCTTACAGTATCACAGTGCGGTTGAAACATTTAATATCTTTATTCCCTAATTAATTTATTCCTGAACCCAAAAAGTGGGTCAAGAAACCACAATGTATATCTGGTAATAACGGAAAATCAAGAAAAAAGTTAGTTGGACCATGTTAATCAAAAGGGAATAAATGAGTAAAACTTAAGATTATGAGGTCAAGGTCTAAATAGATAAATTAGATATTAAAGGTACAGTGTTTTAATTTGCTTTTACATGAATAGTATAATTCTCTCCACCCCCTATTATTGTATATCTCATGTAAGGCCCATTTTTGGATCTAACAAATGGTATTAGGGGGAGGTTCCCTATATTGAATTTTTTTTCTCTAATTTATCTCAATTTCATTTTGAAATTGATGTATCATCATATTTTTTAAAATATTGGATTCCATGGAAAAAGGTGAGGAATTTAAATAATTTTGAGAAATACTATTGAGACTATAATGTGTAACTATATATTGAAAGAGGTAGATCATTTGGAATGAGATTTGAAACCCACAAATGGATGGTATGAATGTTCTAGATAATGGGTTTATTCAATCATTTATTGATGATAATAGATTGGTTTAGGAGCAATATATAACACATTAAATTATGAATACTAATTAAGATTAACTATTAAGTATACCAAGATTAAATGATTCCCATTTATTTAAATGAGGTAACTAGTAATTAAAGGAATAAAATTTAATACATTAATATGAAAAGTCTATATATTAACATTAAAATATTTTTAATTGATTAAGAAAATATTTGGGTGATAAAAAAGTATTTTGGATGTTTTAAATTCCCTCAAGGACAAGAATGACTCTCTCACAAAAGATTTGAATAATATATAAAAAAAATGGAAACTCAAAAAGATAACTCAAATTATTTTCAAAATATAATGGAAAAATATGATGATTTGGTAGAACTCATGGATAATGTGATTAAGGGGATTAAATTCGTTCAATAAGAAAAAGTAATAATCAATGATTATGTTACTCAAATGAATTATATAATTGAAAATCAAAGTTAGTTTTTGGAAAAAAAATCAGTCACATAGGAAGAATATATGTTTTGTAGGAAGAATCTAAATTCAGAATTTATCACTCATGTTTAATCCTGGAGGGAGATAATCCTACATTTGGATAAATAATTTGAATCATCCAAAAACTAGTTAGATTTAAAGGGTAATATTCAACTCAATAATTCATTATAGCTGTTGTTTTATAACCCTTTTTTAGGAGGTGAAAACATAAAGAAGAAATATACCATCTATGTGGATTGTCAAGAAAATATTTTCATGTCATAATGAGCATACTCAAGGGGTAACATTTCATTTGGATATGAAGGAACCCCATCGAGGCATGTGAATAATAGAATAATGGATATTCCAAAGAAAAGGTAAACTTCTTAAAGTTATATGAAATGTATTTAAAAAGAACTAAAAATAGGTATATGAAACCATATGGGGACTCTAGAATGTACTGGTAACACATGTTACCTTTTTTGGGAGTCAAGGATACACATTTAGAGTTTTTTAGAGACATGGTAATACATCAAATACTATGAAGGATAGGGGAAACATGAAAGGAAATGTCACTAATACTAGAAAAGTGGGTAAAGGTATTAAAAAATTATTATTATTATAGCCATGTCCTTAGTGGGTATTTAAAAGGATATATCATAGGGATTAAAAGAAAATTTCGGGACACATACTATGAAATACCTATTCTGTTAAGAAATTGGATTCAATTTTTATACGATGAATGATCCCCTGTTTAATCAAATGTAATTAATTGATATAAAACAATAAATATTCTTTAAACATATTGGATATATTATAAAAGGATTTTAATGAAATAGAATAGATAAATTGATGATAAAATTATGAAATTCCATGATAATTGGACATCACCAATAAATATAAGTATTTAAAAACATTATTATTGTTTAAAAGATAGTTAATGCAACCAGAAAGATTATAGAAACATAAAAGTTTCCTTTTATAGTGATATTCCATCATCCTTAACATGTGGAAGATTGAGCTAGTTATATACCTTTATTCCTTATTATTTCAACTAATATTGTGAAGAGGTGAATAATTAAACTATCAATGGGGTGATTATTCTAGAATATCACATGTGATTAGAGTTTAAAATAATAATTGATATATCATCTAATATAAATTGTTTTACTCTAAATGATGAATATAAACATGGAAATAATAGAGGACACTAATTTTATGTTCAAATATTTTTTATCTCAAAAAATGTTTTGGTGTTTGTTATCATCTTCTATTTTTGAGGACATAAAAAAATAAGTTGATATAGTAGAGTTTTTACCATAAGTGCAACCCCCAAAATGAGCTACAAATACTGATTTTAAGATGTATATATAAAAGTAGAGGTTTGAGAAAAGGATAAATTATATTAATCCTTAACAAATGATTTTAAATGTTGTAAAAATTTTAAAATCATTTAGTATAATTTTTATTGTTTATTTTTTATGGTGTGAAAGTGTGACTGATATTATAGATTATGTTTAGAAAGATCAAAAATAAAATGTTGTTATGATTTGCTCATGTGTAGTCATCTTTTGAATATATATCCTTTTTTATCTATAGTAATATTATATCCTACACCGAGACAAGACATGATAGGAATAGATAATTTATTAAATATCAATTTCTATGAGGTAAATTCATTCAATGAATCACTAGTGATAATATAAATAAATGATCTAAATTGGTATAGAAAAATTTATTTCCTTAAAAATATGGAGGAAGATTTTAATGAAAGTGGGGTAAAACTTTTAAGTCAACATGATTAAGAAGTTGACCCCATTCCAAGGGGGGAGTATGAGATGAAATTGGATAAACTAATACATGAAGGGGAATATGTCCCAAGTCTGTCTAAAAAGGAGATAAAAATAGTGACAAAATCTATGAGGTGATAACCCTTTTTATTAAATTTAAATGATGGGGTAAAGGAATTTAAATTAAAAGTTGTCTCATCTCGTAAATAAAATCCAAAGGCGGGGGGGGGGCTATTGGAACCCCAATTAAAGGATTGAATTTGATGACCAATATTGGTTTTTTTACAGAAGGATGATAGAAAGAGTATCTTGGTGTTAAAAGAGTTAGAAATAGTGGAAGATGGATCCCCATTCTACTTCTTATGTGAATGCACTATTCTATGGTTTCTTATATTTTCAATCAGAATAGTGAGAAATATCCTTTATTATTTGTCCTTTTCTAGGCCTTTGTGGGTTGATTTATATTTGGGGAATCTGGGGGTGTTTTCTTAAATAATATCCATGAATCCTTCTAATTTTGGAGTCTTATACTACTGTCTCGTAATATTTTTCCCTTCAATAATTATTATTCTTTTAGAACCTATTAGTATTGTGAGGGTCACATAGTATGTGGTGATTTTCCTCCTAATTACTTATACCTAACCAGATATGGGTTGTCTGATGATGTTTGAAGATTGCAGAAGTGTTTGATCCCAATATAGGGGCTTGCGGGTGGTGAATGCTTGGAAATTGAGCAGTAGTTTTACTAGGCTTCATCACCCACACATATAGCTTATGATCTGGACACCACCACTATGGATCAAATATCATGCATACTATGAATATCTCTTTTTTGGGTGGTGGTGGGTTTGTTAAGCATTGTTTATTCTGAGTTTCCTATATGTGGTGGTGATAGGATTCTAAGAATGGCTTGATCACCATAGAGTAGTGGTATCTATAACATTGTTAGTAGGGTGTGGTTTTCAGATTATTTTCAAATGACATTTGTTTCTATGAGTTATTGGTCGTTCCTCATATGCTTCTGGCTTGGGAAGTTGTGGATGATGTTGGTCGGTTGGTGTCATTATTATTTATTGTGATGGATGTGGTCTTCGTGATGGGTGGTGGAGTATGTTTAGGTTTATTTGGGTGTATATGGATTGGATTATGACTTTTTTAGTTTATTTGGTGACATTTCTAGTGAGGATATGGTTTAATTCGAATCATGACAATTTGGTGGCATTGTTTTTTCATTGTATTTATCACATATTTAAAGGCATTAGTTATTTGTTTCATTGATTTTGGGAATGGGTGAAGCTATTTCTAGTGCTGCTAGGTGGGAAAATAGGAAATAATGTTGGGAATGTTTGAATATAAAATCATTTATATATATATATATATAAAACATATCATTTGTGGATGGGTAGATAATCTTACTATATCATCTTTATTAGTGTTTAATGTCCAGTTTTTTGTGTTGCATTAGGTTGAAAGTGTAGTGATTTACTTAATGCCTTAAAAAATTGGTTGCTCAAAATAAGGATATGTGTACTCGAAAATATCATATAGACCACCAAAACTTTTTAGTGTGGGGTTTAGGGGGTGATCTACCACGTTTTTTTACCATCATTACACAAATTCAGGGATGGTGGGGCAACGCATCTTCTTCCACTATTCTCATTATTACATTGTTAGGGGAAATGAGACTTCTTATATTTCCTGTTTTTATATATGATTTTCATTGTTCAATTAGTACCATTATTATACTTTTATTCATGTATATTTTCTATCATATTTGTTTCTCCTTATATGGGTTCCCAATTTATCCATTTTTTAAAGTGGTTCTTTTTGGGTTCAATAATGATAGATTGATCCTAACCGTTAAAAAAATTAGAACAGGAGGACATTTATTTAGATAATTTTTTTAAGTAAAAAGTAAATCTAAGAATTTAAGGTCCAAAATAAGGATCAAATTGGTCTTATATTTTGAAGAGGAAGATCATTTCATACCACAATTCATGTAGAGTTGATGTTTCCAAAAATGGGAAGCTCTATGATCTTAATAGTGGGAGTGCTGAAGGTGAGGGAAATTCCATGTTCTTCCAAATCCATATCATAGATATTATTTTGAAGGTGATTCCCAATATGGGAAACTAAAAATGGGATACCACATGGGGTCCCTTAAGGTAAAATTATAGTTCACCTTGAAAAAAACAAATTCGTAGATGAGTATGTCTGTGGCCTTGGTGAGTGAAATACGTGCATTCAAAATAAACCACATCATTTCACTGGGCATAGTGGCTTGGGTATCAACTAGTGTAACATGATGAACCCAAAACTCAAGTTTTGATGACTGTATTATGATTTAGAGGTACCTATTAAACATGGTAAATATGACGGGTCCATGATGTAGGTATCAGTGTTTTGAATAAAACCCTACATTGGTTTTTACAATATCATGGTGAAGGGACGATAGATGAGCGATGTAGCAATTTCGAGGGAAATAATCTTATAGATGTGTGATCTATGATTAATGATCTGATATATCTTTGAAAAATAGAAACTTATTATCTGATGATCCCTCCATTAATAAAATTAATATCATCCATTATAGGAGAAAACCATTACAATTGACTCTATGCATATAATTGTGTATATAGAAAACAATGAAATATTAGAGTCTACACCATATAACCGATATATATAAGAATAAAGAGAATAAGGGGTTCTAAGCAAGGGATTGTATGTTTTATAGAAACCAAATATTAATTTTCTAAAGGATTTGAACAATGGGTTGTCATATTAGTGACCCCAACATGTTTGTGGGGAGAAATATGCAGAGTTCAATGAAACTAATCCATACATGGCGCATTATCTAATATGAATGATGTTGATGAATGGAGCCAAATATTTATAAACTATGTATAAATCATATACACGAGTAGTGAGCATAAAAAATGTGTTGTTGGTGAGTAAATAATGGCAGTGGTACTTAGGTTATAGTCGGTGAAACAAAAATTTTGTGTGCAAGTGAGCCTCGATGTGGACTGACCAAGCCCAAAACACATCATTTATTTACTGTGGATAGTGTATTTTGGTGCATGGCACATAACTATATCTTACTCCTTGGAGTATCATAGTGAAGATTCACCATGTAAAATCTATTTTATTAATTTTACTTATAAATGAACATGAATATAGGTTCATGAAACCATAATTAATATCATGTAATATGGGATAGACAAGGGATTCTTTAATTATATCAAGTTAATCAAAATATTAAAAAGTGTGAACAATAAGGTTAATACATCATGATCTAAATAGGGATGTTAGATATTTAATTTAACGTTTTTAAATAGTTATATGATATAATATCCTTATTCACCCCTCCCTCTTACAGTATATCGTATATTAAGCCCATATAAGAACCTAAGCTAAATTTTAGTAGCTCATGTCATCACAAATTTTTTTATTAGGATTTATAAGTTCACACTATTTAAAATATTTTATGAAGGATTGTATTTTTAATTATAAGTAAACACTACCCAAGTGTTGTAATAAAATATATTGTTTATACATGTAATTTACATAAGAGATATATTATAGTTTAAATAATTTTGTTTTAAAATCATGATAATTCTACATTAAACACAGAAATTATTCACTATTTTTAATGAGTATAATAATCATTAAAAGTAATTCATGTCCTCCTTGATTAATTTGTGTCCTTAGAAGAAGATTATGACATATTAATGAGATTCATGACATATCATGGTAGTCCACATCATCAGAACATATATATGTAAAGTTATTACTGATTTAATGAATAATTACCTTATATTCCATTAAGAATCATTCAATTTAACACTAATGAATAGTGAAAAAAGTCAATGAATTCCATGTAAAATCTTAATAAAGTCCATATTATTTGTGAAAATATCTCCACAATGTATGAACTTAAAATATGAAATCATAATATAATGATTATTTTTATATATAAATAGTTAAATTTGAAAACAAAATTCAACGAAAAAGATCCAAAAATATTTCAGTTATGATTAGGAGTTCAAAATTTTGTTAGAGAAATTTTGGGTTCCTAATTGTGTGTTAGATAAATTTATGAAAAAATATACATAAAATGATATTGAAAATAGTGATTTATATAGTTTTTGATATATATCCTATTTATATAGAGGTGGTTAATAATTTCACAGTTTTTATATAAAATTCAAATAATTTTAATCATGATTGATCCATATAAATTCCAATACAAAAAAATTCAATATTCAATGATATAAAATAAATGTTTGGTTACCTTTTCCATTTAATCCCCATGTGAAACAAAATATATTGAATTCATATTCTACAAAAACATCATATAATATTTCCTTGAAAAACTATAAATTATTCATGTATCAAACAATATTATCCATACTAAAGAATAAAATAATATGTATTCTAAACCCTAAAATCATGACCTTGGGGGAAATGGGGGACTGTCCCCTAAAACCCAGTATGACTATAGTAATAATGTTGAATGATGAATATTGGAGGCTTACTATAAAACCAAGACCATATAAAATCAACCTCCACACATATGCCAACAATATTTAACATATAGATTAATATCAAAGGAAATCTAATTTAATATTATTTTTTTATAAAAAACCATGTTTCATTGCTTCTATACGATATTCAGTATCATTGAAGACTACATGAGGTTTGATAATTACACATTTTTTCAATGACCACAACCATTGTCAACTAGTTAACGAGATTCAAGATATCATGAATCCTCCTCAACTATGAAGATGAATCCTTTAATCGTACTCTGATGTAATGATTTCTGAGATTAATTTTCATTATCCAAGAATGAAATAATAGATTATTTACAAGATGTATTACACACTGACTATCAAGAATCAATAAACATTCATATATCCCAATGAAACTCCTTCAAAATAATCATCAACTACATGATTTTCATAGTCACCAATGTAAAATTTAAAATTTATTTATTTCTAATAGATAATTCCATAATTTTTTATAATTTTAACTCACAAATCACATATGTTCAACTATTGGTATAATAAAAACAATACCATCCTTTTCCAACCCATTATCTTGGGTCAAGTTTGAGGTGTAAAAACCATAAGGGGACCTTCCTTGGACACCAAAGGCTATAAATAAATGTCAAGGGATTTTTAAAACATTGTGGAATTATTTTTCATGAACATAAAACACAACAATAAATTATAACAAAAAATCAAACAAAATATATGATACAAGGGTATAGAAAATAAAACTCAAGTAAAAAAATAAAACAGTAATATCAAAGTATTAATAATGATGTAATGAAAAATGACTCAAGAAGATCAAAAGTCAACACGACTCTTTGAAAAAAATTTGGCATCATCCCATGAATCACATGAAATATAACCAAGATCTAAATATAAAATTCATCCCACTAGATCCATCTGTATCACTAGAGATTTATGACAGAATTCCCTTCCATGTGTCCTGGTAAAAAAATCAACAAATGGGATAAATGGACTCTATAGGGGTTGAGTGTAATAGTTTTTAAAAAGACATAAGTTATACACCAATAAAAAAACTAGGAATAGAATATTTTGACGCATTATTTTTATTAAATTTAAGAATAATAAGCATAGATTTATAAAAATCCATAAATGGGTTCCATGTAAGAAATCATTAAACCAAACTTCGTATCATTTCTTACTACATGGAATAAACATCCTATGTTCACACAAACACACACACACACACACACACACACATTTCAAAGAAATTTCAATAATGGTTAGTGGGGAGTCTTCTTATCATGAATCCATCACTTGGTGACCCACATTAAAAAGGGAACTTCATTATCGTGTTTTTTCCTACATTGACATTGGTACTTCACAAACAAGATTTAACCCAATAAACACAAGCCAACCAAATTATTCTATATTCCCTTCCACTTTATTAAAATAAAACCATTCCTTAATTTTATACATTTCATCAACAATTTCTATTTAATTAATGAAAAAATGTAATTTTAAAGCCATTAATTAATATTATAAAAAATAAAGGTCCCTCTAAAATCTATCCAAATTCCTATGTTCCTAAATCATCAACCAAAACAATTTCTGTCCAGAAATAATTTTTGATTCCTTGTATAATATTTTAAAAAAATTAGATCAACCAAAAATTTTTGTTCAAGTATTAGTAGAGTGGACCAGAATTAAGCTATATTAAAACGGGTAATGATAATGAAAAATAGAAAAAAAATAGATTCGAGAAAAAATGTCATTTATTTTAATAGGTCTAATAATGATCCCATCAAAAAAAATCATGGATACTATATATATCTTTATTAGATTAAATTTAATTTTCATTGTTAAGGGATATTACTAGATATATTGACAAAGGAAAAAAAAGACACGCCATTGATTCAAGATATAAAACACACTTTGATTCATCATAATATGTCCCAAAAGGAAATGTAATAACCATGAAAACTTATAAGAGGATAGGATATTTATAATATAGGATAATTATATTAACATGAGTGTTTTCTGGTGAATATCTATGTTAAATTATTATTTTCCATGAATTGGATACTTGTTGTGAATTTGGGCCATAAGGATTAACAAACCGTGCACCGATAATGTTCTTTCTACTGTAAATCGACCAGAGAGAAACATGGTTATTACATATGGTTTTCATAACCATTCACTAACTATGAAATTATACTATCTCTAAACGAACCCCTAGTATGGTTGGTTTACAAATTCATACAATATTTTCAAAAACTATTCTTCTCCATTATCTCTACATTCAAAATTTCTCTTCGCATGAGAATAGATTAGACAAACAATACACCAACCATGAACCTACCCATAACTTCCTAAATGATTTAATTGAGATAATTCCTAGTTTCTCTCAACCATGATCAAACCATGAAACTCTATAAATAATTTAAAAAACACTAGAACTGTCCTGATAACAATAAAACACAACTAAATTATTAAATAAATTAGAAATAAAATATATAATAGAAAATAACATCACAATGGGGTTTTTATACTCTACCAACAAATAAAAATTCCATCTTTATAGAGTTTTATATTTATAGTTCATTAGAATTTATCGGTCCATTGCTTCAACATATTGTCTCCACATTCCCATGTCTCTTCTTAAATTTGAATATTGTCTCATAAAACTCACACCAATTAGATACTCTTCAACTATAACATCTTCTATTGCCCGTACATAATATTTATCTTCACATTTATTAAATTGTCATCTATTGAAAAATCACTTTTTCCCAATGATCCATTTATTAAGGATCATGCTATTACTTCTTCAATTGAGACATGTGAAAAACATTGTATACAAAGCTGAATCATAGTGGTTAATCCAATCGATATGACACATCATTAATCCATTATAGTATTACAAATGCGACAATGTATCAGGGATAAAATTTACCTTGGTTACCCTAAATTTTGATTCCCTTTCCTCATAAATACATTCAAGAACACATTATCACCCACATGAAATGATAATGGTCAAAGATAATAATCCACAAAATGTTTTTAATGAGCTTGAGATGTGTCAATTATTTTCATGATCATATATAGTTTTAAAAATATCTTGAATAAGACTAATACAAGAAATAAATCATCTCTAGTATCTACCAAATTAAGGTTAGTATAACAAGGATGACCTTACAATGCTTCAGAAGGACTCATATTCACCAATTCCAAATTACTATTATTTTATAAAAACTCCACTACCATTACTTGATCCTCCCATGAGCCTCCAAATAACACAACATAAGATTGAATCATGTATTCTAAGGTTTAGATAATCAATTATGACTCTACATCTATTTCTATATGATTTGAAGTGTTCATGGTAAATTGAGTACCTAAATATGGTTGTTAAAATTTCTAAATTTGAGTTGTCAAATAAGGATATTAGATAGAAATGGTCAAAATAGTCTTTTAATGAGACTTTATTATCACCTAAATATATATTATTATTAAGTATTCTACCATATAATATTAAAAAATTGGAATTAATTGAGTTAAATTTATGATCTTATACACAATCATCCATATTATATAATGTTACATAACAATTCATGGAATTATTTTAAAAACATCCAAAACTATGTGATAAAATATTCATATTCATATGAGTAATGTTTTTTAAATACAAGGTTGTCATTAGTTCTCTATCTTTTATTATTTATATGTGAGGAATACTGATACACACTCTTTCTCCTTCCTTTTTATGCAACCCAACTAGAAATGGGTACTCAAAACCTTATAATTATTCTAAATTCTACGAAAAAACCCATTTTGGGTGATGATAAGTAGAAAAAGTCTTCTTCCCAATAATATAGAAAAATAAAAATATAGTCATGAATAAAAAGAAAATAATTTTAATATTGTGTCCATACATAAATGTTCTCCCCGCAATTTAGTTTTGATGTTATGGTAAGTTAATCAAGATCTGATCTTTGATTATCACTGACTTTTTCTTCCAATCTGTTAATAAGTGTCACCAGATAAAATATTGTATCTTACTCTTGATCAGTGTAATCTAAGTGTATATATGCTATCATATACATTAGTTCCAACTGATTACAAGCATAATTAGCTATGTAATTTTATGAACATCAACTCAATGAAACTTCCATGGAATTCCCTTTCAAAGGTTCTTAAATGAAATCAAAGTAAACAATTTGGAGGAATTACATAAATAATCATTATAAAAAGTGAAAATATCATTGGTAAATTATGTATTTTTATTTTTTTATGACATCTGAACACAGTTAATGTCTCACCAATGAGATAATGTAGCTAAATTTTCAATACAAGAAAAACCAAGTCTGATTCCAATGCATGATTCAGATATTTATTTTTCATAAATTTGAAACTACCATGAAATATAAGCTACCATATGATCTCTTTACATAATAACACAATTTATTCTTGATCTAAATGAATCAGAATAGACCCCATAACCATTCCCATTTTCTGTAAAAACTATAAATTATTAAAATATTAGACTCGCTTCTGGATCAAAAAATGATTGTTTCAAATCCACACTCTATTGGAATGGATTGAATTTTTATTAGTGATTTTATCTAATATTTGAGTAAATAGGAGTCCAAAATAAAGTGAAGATCGTAACATAGTATGAAAAAATTGTTTTTTATCTCAATTATATTTTTTCTTTTCTTCTAAGAGAGAACATATTAATACTTTGAAGGGTTTACTAATAAAAAATTCTAAAAAGTGAAATAGCTTAGGAAAGGGGAATAATATGTCCAATAATAAAAATTACATAATTTTTAATATCCCTAATTCTACCACATAATTCCCCATAAAATCTATAAATATTATTCTTGTTCTTTACGAGTTTGATAATATAGTATAATTTCATCACCAACTACCACAATTGATTTTCTAGGTACCCTTGAAATTCATTATTCATTAATTCCATGAAATATTAAGGTTCATTTGAAAAGATAAAGGGAATGAAAAATATTAATATTGACCATAATGAATATTCAAAGCTGTATTTTTTATATCATCTATCAAAACCCAACTTTGGTGATGCCTTGAGCATCGATCATTTTTTCAGAACAATTGGGACAGTTTTAATTGTTCAAAAAATTCATCAATACGAGGTAGTGGATATTTATTCTTTATCATAACCTGATTTAGCTAATTGTAATCAAGACATAGTCATAAAAATCATCCACCTCCATTGAAAAAAACATCATCATTTCTATGCAATGTAGTTAGTCTTATAAACACTATTCTTTCCAATTGATTCAATATGATACTCACATATACCAATTCAATGGTTCCATTCTATAGGATGAATGTCAAATTTGATTTATCCTTTGAAGGATATGAATTACAAATTAAAAATATATTTCATGAGTAAAACATGTGAAATCATCAGATATAACATCATAATAATAATCCAGCATGGTATGGAAATTTCTATTATCAATTCTGATGTTAGTCCCAAAAGTGACTACTGTTAATTGATAAGAACATTTTCCATATATTTTAATTAAAGGGTCTACTTTTCTATACTTGACATCTCAATATACATTTAAAAGTATTCACCATTCCATCGTGATATGTAAAAATTTCTCATTATGCATGACAATTGATATGATACTTTGAAAAACTAAAAAAATCATCCTTGTGACTATGTCAAATTACCAATTCCAAAAATAGAAAAGTAACAATTAAAATAACCTCTAATGATTGTTATGGAACCAGATACACATTTAAATCCCCTACACTCTCACTGCCAAATATGTTTACATGTACTCATCATGTGTGGCATCATATTAATACATAACCCCATATAATGAATGAAATGTTATACAATAGAAGAATGGGATGCACCATTATCAATATGTAATTTCAAAATAGTCAAGTTAATAAAAATGGTTCCTCATTTATTTTATGGACATGATTGGACTTCAATGATTTTCTACTCAACACCGTATAACTACTTACTCACTACCCCATGTTCCTTTCATCAATGTTATGGTTTCGTTATCATAGGATTTATGGTGTTCCTATATTACCTATGGATCCCTAAATTTTAAGGCCATTAATTACTTTGATGAGAACCTATTGTTGAAGCATATGATATTTGAAAGACATGATATGTATTCCTTGTAGAAGATGTAATCTATATATGGGGAAATATTAATTAATATTAGTGTATAATTATGAGATTATTCAAAACCTTAGAAGTATGATTACCTCATCTTTTTTTCCCAACATTGGATCATCCTTCTGTTCTTGTGGAGGAAATCATACTTCCAATTGTTCAATTCACTACTAGATATTGTTTTACCAATATTATTCTATTCACTATCTCTATATATTCAAAAATATAGAGGCCCACTCTATAAGGATGAATTTAGATAAAAATCAATTATCTGAGATTCATTCATCCATGGTTGTATTAGTATGTAGTTATAGAGAAAAAAAGACTAAGTTTACAATTATAGATACATTCTCAATCACTTATTTATTCTTCTTACCTGGACTGAATAAATATGTTGTTCTCAATATTCAATGTGCATGGATATAATTAATATTTAATCAATTCATTAATTTTCTCCAAAGTTTGTCCTTGAATGAATTTATCATGGAATTTTATATACCACCATTGTTGTGTATAATCCTTCAGCATGTAGACAAGTAACTTTAACTTTAGATCATTCATTGTTCTATGGAAATTGAAATTTTAGTTCATTCTATTAATCCACTCTTCTTCTTTTTTAGATTCCCAAGCCTCTCAAATGATTGGTGGATTATGTTTTTGAAAATAAAAATTATGATCTTGTCGAAGAGGATTTTCATTTTTATTTCACTTATGTATATCTTGAATATATTGAACAATTCTCTAAAAAATCTATTGGTTCACCTATGTCCCAGGTGCAACATCATTTTCTATTGAATAGTATTTTTTTCTATAATGTGTACTCGATTATATTTTATCTATAAAAACTAAAAAACACAACATAATCCTAACGTAATAAAAAAATATGGATTATAATATTTCATGTCCTAAAATGAAAATGTCATCATAAACAATTTTAACAAATAATCTATATTAGCTATAATTATTACCATTTTCTGGAAATAATCTAATATATTATATACAATGCTTTCAGAGTGGGATGTCTTATTAGTAATGAATGATATACTATACTCATCAAATAATCTCATGATAATGAGATGAAAAAAAAATTATAAGCATCACAAAACAATTTTTATACCCATAAAACCCTAGTAAATTGATGGTTGACATAATGGTTTAATCTACATGGTTTTATACAATAAATTACATGTTTATAAATACTTATCCAGTTTTTTGATTCATTGGATAATAATATTTTCATTAATTAAGCCATTTATAATATCCCTACCGAACCCATTGGCTTGGGATGGGTCATTGGTGGAACTAACCTTAAGAATCCTCCCCAATACACTAAGATCTAGAAATAAATTTGAAGGTTATTGTAAAGAATTGGTGAATGATTTTCCCAAAATAACAAAAACATAGACAATATGAAATAAAAACAACCAAACCAACCATATGATGTATATTTATAGGTAATACCACTCATGAAAAAAACCATAAAAATATAATATGAGAGTAAAAAATGCCTTATTGAATATTTTCTGAAGAATAAAAGTGTAAAATTTTACTCTATGACACCTAGTGGTATCATCCCATAAACACCCAAATAATATCCAAATATAAAATCCACATTCCATTACCACATAATCAATATTCAGTTATAGAGAATTATTATATCCTTCCATTTTCAATTTTCTAGTAAACACCATTTATAAATATGCCAAAGATCCCAAGAAAAGTGTATGTATAATGCTCAATATGTAATACCAAAATACTTCCCAAAAAATTATTGAAATACATAAAAATGTTTGAAAATTTATATAAAATAAATAATATGAATATAAACATTTTCATATGAATCTGTTAAAAAAATCTATGTATGAATTTTTTTAAAACAATATACTAATATTTCTACAAAAATTGTATAAACATTTCAACCCATAAAAAATTAACTTTGAATTTTTCATTCATTAAAAAAACATTTCATTGAATCCATAATTTAAAATTATGAAAATAACAGATTTTCCCCAATCCATCCAATTAATAATGTTCCAAAATCATAAAACAAAATAGTTTCCTTCAAGATAAAATTTATTGTACCATATAAAAATAAAATAAAATTATTTAAATAAACCATGTACTAAAATTCTAAAATTAGTAGATTGGAATATATTTCAGCAGCCTATCAATGAGTAATGATAATAACGAATGTAATAATGTAACTTCTAGATCTATATTCACAACACATTTACTTCAACATATGAAATCCTGATCGCATAAAAACACATTCCCTATCATATATTTATCCATAACTGATTCGATCAAAAATTTCATGAGAGAGGAAAAGAAAATATATATGGATAGAGAGAATAAATAATGAAAAAAATTGATTCATGAGGTCCAACACCTATAGATTCATTAAAACCAGTCATTACATCAAAGGGAACTATAAATAAATCATCACAGTGGAGTGGTGTTTCAGATCCAATGATAATTTGAGAATAATGAGAGTATTGGGGTTATAATCCAACTTAAAAGCTATTTTTTATTAGGATTTAATGCATGACCCCTAGATAGGCCAAGAAGTTTAACATTTGTTTCCACCATGAACACGCTAATAGACATCACCTAGGGAGCCACATGACTATCCTATATTATTTGGAAAATAATTCACTAGTAGTTCACATGCTACTAGACATAACATTTGTTTCCACCATGAACACGCTAATAGACATCACCTAGGGAGCCACATGACTATCCTATATTATTTGGAAAATAATTCACTAGTAGTTCACATGCTACTAGACATCACCTGGGGAGCCACAAGACTATTTATCCTAGAATGAACACATTTTTGATAAACTGTTCACCATCCATGCACGTGCCCAAAACATCATTCATGGTTTACTAGTGATGTTTCAGGGTTTTTACTAACCATGAACAAACTATGAACTACCAAAAACACTTAAAAACACTCTAAAAGAACCCAAAAACACACAAAACACATCCCAAGTATTATATAAAATAAAATACATAATAATATGGAAATGTTCTTGATAATGGAGGTGTTATAGAAATTCATCATACTTGTTCTGGTATTTACATCACTACCCATGTTTTTATCAACATAAAGATTTCTTTGAATCACATGAGTAAATAATTGAGATATTTATTCACTTTATTTAATGTATCTCTGTACAAAATTCAATGATTCCTTATATATCCTCCCATAAGTTTCAAAATATTGGATAAAAATTCCACTACATCTGTTATGCTAGGTATAGTGAAAACTGTAGAATACATCAGAATCCCCACTATTAATACATAAGGAATATTTTCCATAATGTTAAATTCATCTTCAAAAATAGGTGTTTATTCCTTTGAAAACATTATTTTATTTATAAGAGTAATGAAAACAGTTTTTTCTTTGGGTATATTAATCCAGATCAAAAGAATCTCATTGTTCATTTTTTTTGATATATTCAATTTTATTATAGAATAATATTAAATAATAATAGTCCATGGTATTCCATTACTCATTCAAAATTCCTTCAAATCAAATTTAGATAATAATTTTATCATTAACACGTTGAGTTTTTCATAACTCAACACTACAATGGGAATATCATCGAAATACAATGATAATATCCTATAAAAATTGATAGGAGAGTCAAAAAAGAAACATTTATCCATGTTGAATCTTGAATACTCATTAATTCACATAAATTATTTGAATTTTTTCATTCCCATTCCTAAATTCCTATTTCAGTCAATAAAAACTTTTTTTAGTTAAAAAACAAGATCATTCCTTTCAAACTCAACGAACACTTCTGGGTGCACTATATAAATATCTTCCTCTAAGTATAAATGAAGGTATGAAATATTAATTTCCAAATTATCAATGTTTAATATAGATAGAAATACTATTATCAAAATAAACATTCAGTATATGATTTAAAAAATTATTTTCACAAAGGGGAGTGGGTCAACCTGGTTTGTCATCGAATCTATTATGCGATGAGGCCTCAAGCACCCCACCAAACTTGATAATGGAATATAAATTGATAATAGAAAAAAATTCATAAAATAGGGAAACTATAGCCTCAAATGAAATTCAAATAATAGAAAAACTAAACCAAACACATAAACATACATGAACATCAGAGTATGAATAATAAAGTATCAAAAGAGATGTATATTATACCAAATGAAAATGTTTCATAAAAACTCACGTCTTTCTAGAATGAAATAATGAATCACCAACTAGAGAAACCTAATATATATAATAAATTAAAAAAATCACAACCCTCTACTACGAAAACCAATCCATACCACAAACTCGATCTCTAACAATATTTATGTTGCTCCAACCTGGTTTTTAGACACCATACTAATGGCCCCACTCGATTATGAAATATTAGACCTCCACACAATCTAATGTTAAATAAATGATCAAGATAATATCCCACACAATTTTATGCATAAATACCATAGTTAATTTGTATGAGGTGAGAAAGAAATCTCAACAGGCCACCCCCATATTTTGTCTAGACATCTTCTACAATAATGAGTGCATGAAACATGTGACATTACCAGTAAATATGAATTTAAACTGACATAAATTAAAAAATATAATAAATGAAAAAAACAAAAATGAAATATAAAAAGCATAAATCCATCACTCCATGGGTTATAAATTCACATCCATGATTGAAAAGGCATACTCTTACCCTAGTTAAATTCCTCAGAACATACTGCTCACCATTCTGCAAAAACATATTGTAAATCCCCCTGATCAACAAGAAGTTTATAGATATATGGTATTATTAATTATCAATTCTAAACTAATCAATACCCATGATAATCCAAAATAATAAAATTAATCAATTATAGTTCCTAGGACTACAATAGTATGATCTAAACTCGTGATAGGAACCTCTAGGATGACATAACTGATGAACCTATCCATGTCACGGGAGTACTATAAAACTAGCGAAGATATAAATATCCCATTGGTGAAACTCTTCCTAACTAATCCAAAAGTAATTATATTTTCATGAATTCATATATATATATCTTGATAGTGAAATATCCTACATTTGGAAACATACACTAGCCATAGCATAAATCTATATTAGATGAGGTAAAGGTGCACTCATCTACATTTTCCATTTGTTCCATGTACCCAAATAACATAACCAACCAACCAACCAATATGGAGTGAATCAGAATAATCTCATGCCCATCACCCACTCAATTAATATTCTAGTGGTATCCTCTCATATAAAAAACCTAAAATATAACTAAATCAAAAATTCTACACAAATAAATAATAACTTGTGTCTATCAAAACCCAAACCCAACCAATAAAACCATTAAAAAATAACTACCCTCTCATGGTTAGAAAACAACAGTGCACCCGAAATGGTACCATTGAAAAATTAAAGAATATAGAAACCTATAAGGTGTATCTACTGATTGATAAAAACATCATGACATTCCCATCGTAAGAAAACCTCAATCTGTCACATCATCACACAACCTATCCTGAAAAAACATCACTCACAAGAGAATATTAAAAAATCACCATGCCAAAAAGGTAATCCTCTAAAGTCCTTAGGACCATTATTAATCTATACCCAATGAAACCAATCCATACCCAATATCCCTTGATTTCCCCCTAACCCAAAGGCTCAAAATGAAAAAAAACCCGAATGAAACTGACTAATGAAACCCATCCAAGAAACAACCTGATACCATATTACGGTAACCATATGAATGATCCTGAAAATATAACCTATGGAATTTCCAACTGATGTTATAAAAAAATGCAAAACCCTCACCTTGGCCACACACTACACATCCTATAGGAGGATCCTAAATAAAAAACCTTCAAAGAATCCTTCTTCCATTCCTAGAACCAATATAAACTATCTCAATATGACCTTTCATCACCCCAAGGTGTAAATAATCATGTTTACAGTGAAATAACATCCCTAATGGGATATCCCAAGTTCAGTTACAACTCTAGTAATAAAATACAAGTGAAACACATCCAATGTGGGAGTCCAGAGTGTATAAAATTTTTAATATATGTGTACACTGATCAATTGTCCCTCGGTGTGTACTTAAATCTATACTAGTGTGTATGTCCTTAGTATAAGACATTAATTTTCCTTATATAGAATGTTCATTACAACGGTGTACTTATACATGTAACACACTGGGGATCTGTCTTAATATCACATATTGATTCCAGTTATTCATTGTACAATGCGTCTATTAATTTACATGAAATGACTATGTTCCCACACATGAGGTATCTAATTGTGTACCATGACTAGACAATGAATTTCCCTACATAATGTGTTCCAAACATACATGTAGTTTAGTATCCTTATCTATCACAATTCTCAAAAAGATTAGAATATGACATCTCTTCAATAACCATATTTCATGTTCTCATCTCTTACTCAATATAAAACTCTTAATGATTACCTTGAATCACTTATTGTCTTAAAAAACAATCCCCAATAACCCTCAGGGGGGTCGTCAATAACACGTAATAGGATTTAAAAACCAAAACATTTAATCTATAAGGAGATCAATGAAGAAAATAAAAAACCTATATAAAATGTTTATTCTTCATGACTATATCGATTACATATTTCCAATGCATCCCAATATTACCCTTCAAACAAAGATGATGGTGATTCACTCTCCATATCCCTCTACCTCTTTATCCTCCCATCTATTCATATAAAAATGGTGAATAACATCTCAGAATAGTTTTAAAGCCATAAAGGGAAAGAATGAAAAGTGAAAAAGGATAAGGAAAAAAGTAACACCTTCATAAAAGGATCGATCTATGTTCTTAAAATAAATGAATGTTTATACCACACCTAGTTAATACCCATTATTATATACTCATATATGAATTAAAATTTTTACATTTAGACACTATTGAAAAAATATCATTGTCCTTCTAAAAAGAATAAATTAATTATTAATACATTTTATATTAAATATTCCATGAAAATAAGGTTGGATTGTAATAAAAATAAAATATATTCCTAGGGTAAACACCTTATTTTGGGACCAAAATTTTTGTTCAAAAACAAATCTGAATTAATATGAGAAGAAAATTTTCTATTATTCACATTAAAACTACAAATAAGAAAAATTAAAACTCATCTTGATTTTTTGAATGATAACAATGTTGTTTGTTAAAAACTTGCTATCAAAATGCTTATCTTCCCTATGAAGAAATGGTAGTAAACCATCCACCGACCATCCACCTTAAACATTGATGTAGACAATGCTACCTAGAACATTTGTTGAATAGACTCACAGTGCTCACTACTCCTCCGACATGAAGGTCAATCATCAATGATCAGGGAGATTCATTCCACATTATGATTATTCTTATTATTGACCCATGAACAAAATTAAAAACTGAAAATCCCACACTTATTCTTCTATTGAAATTAATGACTAGATGTGTCTCACTCTCTCACACCCAAACACTAACATTAAACACGAATCATTTCCCATTCCATGATCAAAATGATAAACATTATCTATATTGGTCCATCCATTTTCAATGATAATTATTACCCAAAGTATCAAATGTTCTTCCCCCAAAATATGGTTTTCCTCCCACTACTCCTTTGGCATTGACCTTAGTAAGTTCATTATAACTACATGACATGGTATTCCACAAAATGGAAAAAACACATAACAAGACTTAGTAGTTTAACAATCCTTTTAAATAAAAACGCATAGTTGGAATCACAATCACATGATCCATTTCCTAAAAAAACAAAGTGTATATTTCTAAACCACTAAATATTCTCCAATTATATGTTAGTTCTAACATGTCTGTAGTCCCTCAATGATTTTTGTAAAAAAATGTTACATATTTTTCATGTTAATATTAAACAAAAAACAACCCACAACTATGGAATCATTAGAAAACCATGATCATCTCACCACGGACTCACTAGACAATCAAAAGGACAACTTGAACTAGAAGAACCTACAGTTATATGAATATAACCATACCATTCATCATAATCATCCATGATATCGAGATAACTACATGTGACCCACCATTAAATCTTAAGGTAACCATATTATTTACCCAAAAATCTCTCAAGGAAACTAAAACCACTAGTTTAAAATCCCCGCCCTAGTTAAATATGAATATTAATTAGAAAAGGTTCACCACATGACATTTAATGTACATCCATATACACCATAGGTTGGTGACTAGAAATAGAAGTGAAACGTGGTACTTTTGGAAGTGTATAACCATATATCATAGTGTTGAATTTGAAAGAGATTTTCCAAAAATGTTTAGCATGTATGTAGTACATGATTATATTATGTTTATGGAATATCAATATGTGTGCAAGAAATAATATTTCTATCATTAAATCTATATTGATCAAAGAGAAAAACTAATATTCAGTGTATTACTATTTGAGAATTTCAACTCCTTTAAAGTGATATTTTATTATTTAATTTTATGAGATATAATTCCAGTGAGTTAATTAATACTATTAATGAACCTCCCATAACACTTGTACAGTTTTTTTGATGGATGAGTTAATGAAGATAACACCTTTGGTGTGTTCACAATTCTTATATAAATTATTTCCATGAAATGGGAGTACATATGTGTGGATGGAGATCCTCATCCTTTTTTAAAACTCCATTAATCTGAATTAATTTTATCTTCAACTTTTTCATGTTAATGTAATTGCATACCATGTAGAGAGGATTTGGTCCGTCTTTCTCACGACCCGTCCCAGTGGTTCCGCGCCGTGACTCCCCATGCCCACCTCTAATAGGCCAGGGGCTGCTGACTAGCACTGAGTAGGCGTATCATTGACATGGGAGGCATTGCCAAAGTACCTATACACACACACACATATCCAAGACCACAATTGCTGAAATGTAAAACACTAAGGAACAGAAATGAATGCATACAACTAATCCCAACCAACAGAGTATGATTAATGGTAGAGTACTGTAAATGTAAATTGGGACAGAATACAAGCCCACCAAAAGCAAGCATCTGAAAAACTGAAAAGTCTATCTTGTAAGCACAAAGGTACTGGGACTGCCACTCATAGCCGTAGGAATGCCTCGGCCTGTAGGGAAGTCAGAAATCTCGGTCCTGTCCTAGTCCTCCCTGGACTCTGTCAAAAGGCTGCTCATCTGCACGAGACACTAGATGTGTGGGCAAAGCTCGTGCAGGGGTGAGTATAACAATAGTCAGTAGAGGACCCCGAAAACCACAAAGCAGTACAAAAAGTAAAAGTATGGTCAGCTATGCACAGTATATGTCTACATAACATATAGAACAAACCAGATATACTAAAAACCCAAACTCATGGTCTAGAGGCAAGTCACACTACCGCATACCCCCGTTAGGGATTTTTTTTTGAAGATTCCATGACGCACTCATTCCTAGTGAACACACTCTACGAGTCTTATAGCTCTGATGACATCCATCCGAGAAGTGCTATTCGTTGGGAACCATCTCGAGAGATAGCTACACTCATTACGGGAGACACACTTCTGAGTGGGAAATATAACGATACACAAATGAGGATCACTGCTAGGGCCATGGCGGATACCGCGACTCATCCGGAATTCACCTACTAGGTACAGGATCAACGCCCGGTAATGTTGGTCATGTCGATGCCTGACTCTACCTAGGGTCTGAAATGGTTAGAGGGTCTCGATCCGGGCCTGTCGGATGGGTTCCTGACTCTATCACAGAATTTCCTGCTGAAGGGATCATAATCCCATGTGAGGAAATGATGCTTGACATTCAGGGGAACAAGAAGAAGGGGAACTAACCCAAACGAAAGATTTCAAGGAACTGTGAACAAAATGACCAAGCCGTTTTCCAAAAAGTACACGGTGTGTAAAAATGATACACACCGTGTTGTCCAACCCTGGGTACTTCCCGTGTACAACGACCAATGTCGTGAGGCTGGTCATGTAGAAAAACTTAGTACAGGGCGTGTAGTACGAAGTACACACCGTGTCTGGGTAACTGGGGTTGGCTCCATGTACTATGGCCATGTGACCGTACACGATCATCAACCCATGTACTCCAACTTGTGCAACCTTCACATGGGGTGACCCACGCTGTTGACCTCACATGGATGGGTGATGGAGTACACGACCGTGTACTCCATCCTGTTTCCGTGTATCCCTATGATACACGTTGAGCTTTCCGTAGCCGCCTCTGCCGAGCTGTACACACCGTGCTGCCTGAAGCTGTGTAGAGTATCCAGTGTTCGTGTACTACCCAAAGTACATACTCAGCTTTGGCGAAGGTCCAACACGCCGTGTGACCAGGGTCACATGCCCTGTGATTATTATCTGACCCTGAAACCCTAGCCACCACCGCCATAACTGCACGGCATGTTCTTCAGAAGTACACGTCGTGTATTCTGGAAATTTCTAGAAACGGCGCTCTTCATCGGCGTGCCTCCTGTGATGCTACGATCATCAATCCGGTCGTTCGATCGCCAAAAAACATCCAGGTTCTGGTCGCCCCGACCCCATGAAGCTGCTTCCGTCTTTTTCGGGACTCCGATAGGCTCTGAAAACGTGTTCTGATCTCCCCGCATGAAGAACGCTCGAAGAACCCTCTTTCTAATCCTGTCTGATTTGTCGTCCTCCATCGACGCCACACCTCTACAAGGATTTTTCTATGTCGAACCTTTGATTTGGGATCGTTGCATCACATTACAAATGCGCAATGATCCACTGTTCGTCGCCCCGTGAAGAACACGAAGAATGCACAGGGAACAAGGACGAGGAAATCCAAATAAACAAAATTGAGGAAAGAACCTCTGCCGCCATTCATCACGGTGTTGATCCTCTCCAATTAATAGGTTTAAAACGGGGAAAGAATCAACAAAAACATAAATCATGGATCAATTCCCTATAGTCTTCCCAAAGAAAAATCCCTCCCACAAGAATGTACGAATCCGCTGATCAACTTGTTTGTGGTTGATCTGTGTTCGTTGTTTAAACTCAAATACAGGGAAAAGAAATCTAAATAACAACCCCTACCTTTCGAAAGGACTGATCGTTGATAAAGGAGTCATGTTGCGGTTGTCGTCGAGATCCTTCAACATTGGCACAACGATCCTTGGTTTCGATCTGTTGTCGTTTTTCGTCGAGAATTTGCTCCAACGCACCACGGATTCTGTAGAGGCTCCTCTCTCTACATTTCCAACTACGTACAACTACTTAACCCACATAAAGGGGAAACTTGTTGGCATTTAATTACTCGGTAGTATTAATGGCATTGACTTGCCATTTCAAAGTCATTAAGATGCGCCATTAATTTAGGAAATAGCTGCACCATTGCCATGCTTCAGTGGATGTTTCCTTAAATGAAATAAAATAAACTGGTTAATTTATTTTATTTTCTTTTACTTAAAACGTCTGAAAATTAACTTTTTCCCTCGAACCATGCCGGTCGAGGTTAGCCTCATTCATAGGTAAATTCGTCATTCTGGACGCAACGGTGTGCTCAGATTTTTAATTCGGTCATATGTTTGGAAACTGTCACAACCACACACAAGTGCCGACTCACTAAACTAAAAAAAGTTCACACCACAATTCCGAGCTCACTGGACCTCGGAATGATGTGCCGTCTTCACAACCAGTCTCAGAATAATTCCATATAATATTTAAAAATTATAAACGGAAAATCCGAGACATTACATTCTCCCCCAACACGGGGCTTTATGTCCCCTAAAAGCCAAAACAAAGGCTACACAAAAAGATGAGGGTAATGGGAATAGATCTGAGCCTCCCACTCCCACGTGCTCTCTTAAAGATTCTCATGCTGCCACTGGAGGCACACCAAGGGAATAGATCGCCCACAAAGGATCCTCTCCTACCGATCCTCGATCTTTACTGGGTACTCAGAAAATGTCCCTCCGTCCTCGATGTCCAACTCGCCCGATTCGATGACGTGTGATGGTTTGTGCATGTACCTCCTTAGCTGCGACATGTGGAAGACATCATGTACCCGATGAAACTATGGCGGTAGATCTAGGAGGTACGCCACCTCGCCAACTCTACACAGAATCTGGAATGGTCCGATGAACCTCAGAGACAGCTTGCCGCCTCGGACAAATCTCTGCTACCCTCGTCGAGGTGAGACCCGAAGAAAGACTTGGTATCCCTCCTCGAATTGCAGAGGTCTTAGTCGTCTGTCAGCATAAGACTTTTTCCGGCTTTGTGCAGTCTTCATCCGCTCTCGGATGATCTGAACCTTCTCTGTGGTAGATCTCACTGACTCTGGACCCATGTGTGCTGACTCTCCGGGGTCTGTCCAGCAATGCAGTGACCAGCATGGTCTCTTGTACAAGGCCTCGAACGAGGCCATACCTATGGTAGAGTGGTAGCTGTTGTTGTATGAAAATTCCACCAGTGGTAGGTGTTCCTACCAGCTACGACCGAAGTCCAAGATACAGTCCCACAACATGTACTCCAGAACCTGAATGGTCCTCTCTGTCTGACCATCTTTCTGGGGATAAAACGCTGTGCTCAAGCGCAGTTGAGTCCCAAAAGCCTCCTTCAATCCCTTCCACAACCGGGATGTGAAGCGGGCATCTCGATCTGAGAATATAGTCTAGGGGATTCCTTGAATCCAAACCATCTCATCTATGTAGAGGTGTCCCATTCCCTGTACGGAAATCTGCTCCCTTATAGCTTGGAAGTGGGCCGACTTGGTGAGTTGGTCAATGATCACCCAGATGGAGTCATTCCCCTTGTACGTTCATGGAAATCCTGTCATTAAGTCCATAGATATTTCATCCCACTTCCAATTTGGAACTTCCAGGGGTGATCTAACCCTGCTGGAACCTGGTGCTCAGCCTTCACCTGCTGGCATGTGAGGCATTGAGATACAAACTCAACCACCGCCTTCTCCATGCCTGACCACCAGAACTGACGTCGGATGTCCTGGTACATCTTTGACACTCCAGGATGTACCACCAAAGGGGATGTATGGAACTCCCTCAAGACCTCCTCCTGTAACGCCACTAGTATAATAGTGCGTCCTCTGAAATGAAGTATCTGCTCCCCACCTTGTGAATATCCATCAAGAGCATGTCTTGTGGATAACAGAGCACATAATGCCACATAGTCGACATCCCCAACTGTGACTCCCTAACTCTATATAAGAGTGGAGGGGTGACAACCATCGACTGTAGGTAAGCTGTATCCTCCCCATCCACAGAGGATAATTATAACGCGGCTAACTGCTATGTCGCCTCACTCAACAACTATGAGCTCAAACTTCTACTGAGGTCATCTTCCACCTAGTTCTACTTTCCAGGAGTATAGATAATCTCAAAATCATAGTCCTGGAGGCACTCTAGCCAATGCCTCTTCCTCAGATTCATATCCTTTTATGAGAATATGTACTTGAGGCTCTTTTGGTCAGAGTAGATAATGAACAGCTCACCCATAAGGTAGTGTCACCACATCTTCAATGCGAAGACTACCACTGCTAAGTCGAGATCATGGGTCACATAGTTCTACTCATGTGGCCTAAGATGGCACGAACCATAAGTAATCATTGTGTGCCACTGCATCATGACACAGCTGAGCCCGGTCCCTGATGCGTCGTAGAAAACTATGTACTTGACACTCTCCTCCGGCAATCTCAAGACTGAGGCACTCGTCAAACTCTGTCTCAACTTCTCAAAATCCTGCTAGCACTTTTCTGTACACACAAAGGGTTTCCCCTTCCTGGTCAAGGATGTCATTGGTGCTGATATCCAGGAGAAATTAGGGATGAATCTCTAGTAATATCCTGCCAACCCAAGGATACTCCGCACCTCTGTCACGCTCTGAGGTGGCTCCAATGCTAACACAGCCTCCACCTTGGCTGGGTCCACAACTACTCCCTCTGCTGAGATGACATTTCCAAAAAAGTGGACCTACCAAATCCAGAATTGACACTTTGAGAGCTTCCCATAAAGCTGGTGCTCCCGAAGTACGTCTAGAACCATCCGTAGGTGTCTCGCGTGCTCCTCCTCTGACGCTGAGTACACAAGGATGTCATCGATGTAGACCACTACGAACCGGTCCAAGTACGGCGGGAAGATATGGTTTATCAACCCCATGAACATTGTGGGGGTGTTCGTCATGCCAAAGGGTATCACCACGTACTCATAGTGACCGTAGCGACATCTAAAATCCGTTTGTGGTATATCCTCATCCCGTACTCATAGCTGGTGATATCCTAATCGAAGGTCAACCTTCGAGAACCACTGTGCCCCTTTTAGCTGATCGAAGAGGTCATCGGTCATTGGATGTCGATATTTTTTCTTCACCATCTCCTGGTTTAGGTGCCGGTATTCCACGCACAACCTCAGACTCCCGTATTCCTTCTTGGAAAACAAGACTGGGGCCTCCCAGGGTGGGACGCTAGGTCTTACGAAACTCATGCTCTGAAAATCCTCTAATTGCACCGTCAGCTCGCGAAGCTCTGCGGTGTTGAGTCAATAAGGTTTTCCTTATGACTTTTCCATTCCTTCTTGTTTTGAAAATCACAAACACCTTATCCTTAAGGAAAATCGCTTTTGTAAGGAAAATCGCTTTTGTAAGGAAAAATGCTTTCTTAAGGAAAATCGCTTTTATAAGAAAAATTATCCTTATCATATTTTCATTAATATTTTTCTTAAGTATGAAATTCGGATTCACGTTCTCGGAATCATTAAAACTGATAAAAAGCATTCTGTTTTAGGGTTCGGATTCTGGACAAGAACTATAAGGAAGTTACATTCCGAATTCCAGTTATGAATTCTGACTAAGTTCTATTCCAGATTCAGGATACGAATTCTAATGAAGAATTCCCATTACGAATTCTAATGAAGAATTCTCATTACGAATTCTCATTACGAATTCTGAAGAAGAATTCCCATTACGAATTCTAATGAACAAATCTCATTACGAATTCTCATTACGAATTCTAATGAAGAATTCCCATTACGAATTCTAATGAAGAAATCTCATTACGAATTCTCATTACGAATTCTGATGATGAATTCTCATTACGAATTCTGATGACGAATTCTCATTCTGAATTCCAATTCCGAATTCACCTATTAAACAGAATCTGGTTATCATTGTTTTATACACTCTGAATTTATTCACTCCGAACTTTCACTCCGAAATTTCTATTCCGAACTTTTATGTTATGGGTTTAAAACGATGTCGTACTTTCTGTTACACTTGTTTTGTTATAAAACGATGTCGTCCATTTTGTTATAAACTAACCGTTGTCTAAGTGACACGTGTACAGGTCCCTCCGAACTTTAAGGAAAATATGACCGTTGGAGGAGGAGCCGACCATACCTATAAATAGGAGCTCATTTGAAAGAGCTCGTGGTTAGCGGTTGTGACTTCTGTGCTTACATGCTGTTGAAGTGATTTCTAGAGAGAGAGTCTCTTATTAACTCTCAAAGCTTCGTGCGACTCCGAATGCTGTTGATTACATTCGAGGGCTTCCGGGGATAGGAAGACAGAGGTGCCGACTACCTTAAAGATCGAGGGCTTTCTTGCTGAGAAAGACAGAGGTGCCGACTACCTTAAAGATCGAGGGCTTTCTTGCTGAGAAAGACAGAGGTTTCCAACTACCTTGAAGTTGAGGGCTTGCGGGGATAGCAAGACAGAGACACCGATCTTCGTATCGAGGGCTTACCCTGGTGTGGGTAAGACAGACTTGCTTGAAAGTATAAACCAAGGGACCTTTATCCAAGGTTGTTGGATACCCTTCTCTTTGGGTTAAAAGACTATTATCTTGTTACTAGTAGTTTTACTACTTGTTTTTATTCCGCTGTAATTTGTATCTTAAGGAAAGTATAACTTTCTTATACTTCCTTACTTACTCTGATTAGTTTAGATTCTATACGCTTTAAGGTAGAATCTCATATTGTAACTTTTGTTAAGTTTCAATTTCCGGAACCATATTTCCGGAACCTACTTTTGGAATCCCTTTCCAAGTTCAGTTCGGTGTTAGAGGTGTTGTGAATTTACTTAATTTAACTTTGTTAAACTTAGTTCTTTTCTTTTCTTAAGGAAACTCTAGTTTCTCATAACTAACTTTAAAGGTTCTAAAGGAATTTTTAAAGTATACAATTCACCCCCCCTCTTGTATATTGAGCATCTCATATTATATTTCGATCCTACAATTGGTATCAGAGGTTGGAAACCTCTTACTCTATACCATTCTTACATTTGGTATCAGAGCCAAGGTTACTGAAATACTTGTACTCACATACAAGTTTTTCTTGCTTATTTTTCTATTCCGAACTATTACATTCCGGACGATCCATTCCGAACTTTTCCATTCCGAACTTTGTGATTTCGATTCTTTGCTACTAACAAATTTTGTATCCAAGTTATTTTTAAGTATGGCAGGAATGAATGTTGGTTCGATAGACAATCTGAATCCTACAAGACCACCTATCTTTGATGGTAATGATTATGAATACTGGAGAGATCGTATGAATACATTCGTTATCAATACTGGAGTAGATAACTTTGTCATGCTTACTGGTGATTATAAAATTCCTGACAAGGAAGTCAGAAACTTTACTAACCAGGAGAAGCAAGAATATCAACTTAACTATAAGGTACGCAACACTTTATTATGTTCAATGACTAGAAATATATATAGCCAAATTTCTTCTTGTGAAGCAGCTAATTGTATATGGAAGAAGTTAGAGGTTACACACTTTGGGACTTCTAAAGTGATTGAGACTAGAAGAGCTATGCTTAGAGCTGAATATCATGGCTTTAATTTTCCTTATGGAGAACCTATTTGTAAAGTTCAACAGAGGTTTATGACCATAGTCAATAGTCTGCAATCTATGGGTGAGAAAGGTTTAGATGATGAAGCTCTTGTGGACAAGATAATTGATATTATGCCCAATGAATGGGAATCCAAGAGAACAGCTATTGATGAGAACAGGAAGGTTACTCAAATTACTCTTGATGAATTATTTGGAACTCTTCTACAACATGAGACTAGAATGAAGAGGGATGCTGACAACATCAAGAAGAAGAATGGAAATGGTACTGTTGCTTTTACTACAACTTCAAATCAGATGAAAGCTAAGACTCCTGAGAGAGTAACCAGATCTAAATCGAAGAAAGTCATTTTCCAATCCGAATCTAGTGAAAGTGAAGTTTCAGAAAATGAATTAGCTAATCTTGCTCGAAGGATGAACAAGATAGCTGGACAGAGAAACTTTCAATCCAAGTATAAGAAGAAGGATAGGAAAGATAAGAAAGATGGAGAAGTTACTTGTTATGAATGCAAGAGAGCTGGGCATATTAGACCAGATTGCCCTATACTTAAAAAGAAAGAAAGAAAGGAAAGGCATTCAGACAGGAACAGGAAGAAGTATTACAAAGCTAAAGCTAAGAAAGTTTTGAAAGCTAATGACACCTGGAGTGCCAGTGGTGGTGACTCTTCAGATGAATCTTCTGAATATGAATCTTCAGGACAGAAGAATCTCGGTCTTATAGCCAGATTACCTGTTGATAATCATTGTCTTATGGCTAAGGTACGAAATGCTGAATCTTTGACCAATGTTTCCTTAAATCCTAATGATAATAAGTATTATAACTCTTCTGATGAAGAATCATCTTCTGATGAGGAAAATACTTTACCTACCTTTGAAGAAGTCTCTAGGTTTGCTGAACTTCTTGAGATTGAGAATTCCAAACTCAACAAGAAACTTGATAAGGCAAATTCTAGGAATTCTATTCTTACTAAAGAGATATCAGATCTTTCTAAAGATCTTGATAAGAAAAATGCTGATTTTGAAAGTATTTCAAAAAATCTTGAGGAAGTAAGTTCTGAGAAGAATAAACTTTCTAAAGAGTTAGAAAAAGTAATTTCTAATAAAAATGTTTTCGAGCCTAACTCTAGTTCCAAAACTAATGATTTTGAGGATAAAAACTTGGTTGTAAAACTCAAGTCCGAAATATTTTCCTTAAAAAAGTGTTTATCAAACTTTACCCATGGTAAGGAAAATTTTGATAAGATGTATTCTCAAATACGACCTTTAAGAAATAAATCCGGATTTGGTTATACCCATGCAAAACCAGTTTTCAGCAACAATTATTTTGTTCCTCAAAGTGCTCCATTTTGTACTAAGTGTCAATGTGGTGGTCACTGGGCAAGAAATTGTTCCTTAAACAAAACCCAATCCTTAGGTTTTCATAAAGCTTATTTTTCTAAGAAAATGTGGATACCTAAAATTTTATTGTCTGGAAATCTCGGATCCAAACAAGTTTGGATTCCGAAAGTCTAACTTTGTTCTTAATTTCAGGAAAATAAAGAAAGTTCCAGCAACAATATTTGGTACATGGATAGTGGATGTTCCCGGCATATGACTGGTAACAAAAGTTTTTTTGAAAAGATTATCAAAACGAAAGGAGGAAAGGTAACTTTCGGAGACAATGCTAAGGGAGAGATTGTTGGTATTGGTAATATAGTTCTTTTGGGTAA
The DNA here is from genome assembly GCA_963277665.1 of Viscum album. Classification (NCBI taxonomy): domain Eukaryota; kingdom Viridiplantae; phylum Streptophyta; class Magnoliopsida; order Santalales; family Viscaceae; genus Viscum; species Viscum album. Next base: position 506,031,130 of record OY728142.1, on the reverse strand, counting down.
AACTTTGATTTCAAATGTTCTTTTTGTTAAAGGTCTTAAGCACAACCTCATTAGCATAAGTCAATTATGTGATGAAGGTTACCTTGTGAATTTTAGGAATGATAAATGCTTAGTTCACAATTCCAAGGAAGAATTTATTCTCTCAGCCAACAGGCAAGAGAATGTTTACACCTTAAACTTAGAAGACTTAAGAAGCCAAGATTTACCTTGCCTAAGTGCAATGGAAGATCATTCTTGGTTATGGCATAGAAGACTAGGACACTGTAATCTTAGAAACCTATGTAAACTCTCTAAGAAGAAACTTGTTAAGGATCTACCGGAACTTAGATTTGATTCTTCTAAAGTTTGTGATCCTTGTCAATATGGCAAGCAACATAAATCTAGTTTTAAGTCAATCGGTGAAGTCTCAACAACTGATGCATTACAGTTGGTGCACATGGATCTTTTCGGTCCAACACAAACTGGAAGCATTGGAGGCAAATACTATGTGTTTGTTCTAGTTGATGATTACACTAGATTTACTTGGGTCTATTTTCTAGCAAGGAAATCTGAAGCTTTTTCTTATTTCAAAAGTTTTAGAGCTCAAGTTAAAAATGAGAAAAACCTTCCATTGAAAACTATTCATAGTGATCATGGAGGAGAATTTCAAAATTCAGATTTTGAAACTTTTTGTAGTAAGAAAGGTATTACTCACAACTTTTCAGCACCTAGAACTCCTTAACAGAATGGTGTAGTTGAAAGAAGAAATAGAATTCTTCAAGAAATAACTAGAACCATGTTGAGTGAATATTCTATTGCTATACATTTCTGGGCTGAAGCTGTAAGTACTGCTTGTTATACTATAAATCGAGTTTTGATTAGACCTTTTCTTAATAAAACTCCTTATGAGTTATGGAATGGTAGAAAACCTAGACTTTCCTACTTCAAGGTTTTTGGCTGCAAAGTATTCATTTTGAATACTAAAGATAACTTACATAAATTTGCACCAAAATCAGATGAAGGGATTTTCTTAGGATATTCCACAACCTCTAAGGCTTATAGAGTTTTTAATAAAAATACTTGTACTGTTGAGGAAACAGTACATGTGAAATTTGATGAGTCTGATCCTTTTGTTTTTAAAACCTCCCAACCTACATCCTCGGATGTGTTTTCAAAAACTGATTATCAATCTTCGATAGAAGAACCTTCTGATAAGGAAATTGTTCCAGAAGATACTTCTGAAACATTCACCCCAGAAGACTTTCTACCCTATGTTGATGAACAGGTTTTACAAAACCCAAATCAGATGTTTCTTAAGAATCATCCCAGTGATAGTATCATTGGTGATGTAAATCAACCTGTAAGGACTAGAAGTTCCTTAAGAAATGAAGTAGAACATCTAGCATTTCTTTCCCAATTAGAACCTAAAAGCACTGATGAAGCTTTAGGAGATGATGATTGGATCAAAGCAATGCAAGATGAACTAAATGAATTCGAAAGGAATAAAGTCTGGACCTTGGTTGAAAGACCTAAGGAAACTTCTGTTATTGGAGTAAAATGGGTCTTCAGAAACAAATGTGATGAAAATGGAGTCATTGTTAGAAATAAAGCTAGACTTGTTGCTAAAGGCTATAATCAGCAAGAAGGAATAGACTATGAAGAAACCTATGCTCCAGTAGCTAGACTTGAATCTATCCGTATTCTACTTGCCTTTGCAGCATTCTTTAATTTCAAATTATTTCAAATGGATGTAAAATGTGCTTTTCTTAATGGTTATGTTCAAGAGGAAGTTTTTGTTGAACAACCTCCTGGCTTTGAAGATACAAAACATCCAGATCATGTTTTTAGACTTACCAAAGCTTTGTATGGCCTTAAACAAGCCCCACGAGCATGGTATGATAGACTCACTGGATTTTTACTTCAAAATAACTATGTTAAGGGAAATGCAGATCCAACCCTTTTTATAAAGAAAGATAAGAAAAATGTTTTGATTGTCCAAATTTATGTTGATGACATTATATTTGGTTCAACTCAGCAATCTTTGACTGATTCTTTTGCTAGTCTAATGAAATCTGAGTTTGAAATGAGTATGATGGGTGAGTTAACATTTTTTCTTGGTTTTCAAATTTCTCAAAAACCAGAAGGAACCTACATATCTCAACATAAGTATATTAAAGATCTTCTTAAAAAGTATGGTTATGACAACACTAAGAGTATAAGTACTCCTATTGGTACCTCAAACTCTTTAGATCTTGATGAAGCTGGAAAACCAGTAGATCAAACATCTTTTAGAGGTATGATTGGAAGTCTACTTTACTTAACAGCTAGTCGACCAGACTTAATGTTTTCAGTATGCTTATGTGCAAGATATCAATCCAATCCTAAGGAATCCCACTTAAAGGCAGTAAAAAGAATTTTTCGCTACCTTAAGGGAACCATGGATCTAGGATTATTTTATACTTCTGGAAATGATTTTGTTCTAAAAAGTTTTTCTGATGCTGACTTTGGAGGATGTAGAATGGATAGAAAGAGTACATCCGGAACTTGTCATTTCTTAGGAGATTCATTAGTTTCTTGGTCATGCAAGAAGCAACATTCTGTTGCACTCTCCACTGCTGAAGCTGAATATGTAGCAGTTGGAAGTTGTTGTGCACAAGTGTTGTGGATGCAACACACACTCACAGACTATGGCTTGAGTTTTACTAAAACTCAAATTTTGTGTGATAACACAAGTGCCATTGCCCTAAGTAAAAACCCTGCACATCACTCTCGTGCAAAACACATAGATATTAGGCATCACTTTCTTAGGGATCACACTCTTAAAGGAGATATTATTCTTCAATTTATCGGAACGCAAGATCAACTTGCTGACATTTTCACAAAATCCTTGCCTTCTGATAGATTTGAATATATCAAACAAAAGTTAGGAATGATAACCGTAAGGTAATCTTCCTTAATTAACTTTTTGTTGAAAAAGTCTCCTTACAGTAATAAACTCCTTTTCATAGGGGGAGTACATTTCGTTGTTTAAACGAAGTTTTTCAAATTTTGTTTTCCAACTTTTCGGAACGACAATTTCCGGAATGGAACTTCCGGAACTACAGTTTTCCAGAAAGGATATTTTCGTACAGAATACTTCTGGAATGAAAGTATTCGTATCGTAAATTTCCGGAATGAACAACTTTCGTACTGGAACTTCCATAACCAGATTTTCCTACCAAGTTTGAGTTTTTTTTGTATTGAGTTTTTTTTGTATTGAGTTTTTTGTATTAAGTTTTTCGTATTAAGTTTTTCGTATTGAATTTTTCGTAGTCGTTTTTATATTATCCATTACGAACAACTTTCCTAAGCTAATCCGAAAGGTATGATTTCCTTACTGAAGTTTTCGTAATCAAATTTTACTTGCTGGCATTTTCTTATAGTTTGTTTTCGGTTTTTGGATTTCTTAAATTCTGTTTTAATAAAACCTCAAAAAGATCGGATTCAACCTCTCAACCGTCAGATTTGATCTCAGATCATTCTAAACCGTTAGATCAACCGAGGAAGTTGAACCGTCATCCCAAATGCCTATATAAAGGGGACCCTATTTTCTCGTCCCACATCGATTTCAAGCTTTTGCGTGCTGAAGCTCTGCCTCTCCGATTTAAGGCTGTTCCGAATCACAGTTTTCTCTGCTCCGAACTTCAGTCTTCTCCGTTCCGAATATCTCAGAGGACTTCTGATCCGAATGTCTGCAGAGTTAGCTTCTCAAGAGATGTCTTCAACCAAGCCTATTTCTCAATGGTTAGTATACAGAGAAAGGTTACTCCATACCGATTTCTTCAACAACTATGATTCTCTCATCTCAAAGAATATCAAGTTGAATGGCTGGGAAGATGTTGCAGTATCTAAAACCGGGGATCAAGATGAGGTATTTTCTGATTTGCTTGTTGAATTTTATGAGTCAGTTTCTTTCTTCAACGAAGATGATAGGGAGAAGTTTTCGTTCAAGTCGTATGGCAAGACTTATAAACTATCTTACACCAAGGCTGCAAGCTTGGTAGGTTTATCTTATGAAGGTGAGGCTGAGTTTATTTCTCATGTATTGCCGGACAACAAGGGTAGTTTCAACAAGGAAAAGGCTTTAGAAACCCTCGGACTTGCTGATGACAAGGCTCCGAAAATTGCAAGTCTTCCTACAAATTTCCGGATTCTTGAATTATGGGTACAAGGACTCATCGTACCGAGAAAAGGGGATAAGGACAGCCTGAAGAAAAGTGAGATCTACATCTTAGACTTTTTGATAAATCTAAGAAAATTCAACCTCATGAGGCATATTCTTATAACCATCGAGAACCTTAAGAAAGGAAATCTCAGAGCTCAGATTGTTATGTACCCAGCCATTTTATCTAAGCTCATAGTTCGGTGCCTTGAATCTTTCAAGGTAGCTTGCAAATCAAAACCAAAGGTGTGTAAAATCCTGTTAGTAAGTGATGACACTCTCAAGAGAATGAATGTGGCCTTCAACAATGAAATTGGAGAGTTCGTTGACCTGCCTGATCAGGAAGAAACGACTACGAAAGTGGCTGATCCGGAACCCTCCAAGCCGGTAAGGAAGAGGAAGCTGAAAGAAGTAGTTGGTGGAGCTGAGGAACCCAAGTCTAAGGAAGTCCACTCCGCACCTCCTAAGCCTAAGAAGAAGAAGACCTATACTGAGGAGGTTGCAGCAAAGTGGAGAGCTGACAAGGAGAAGAGGAAGGAAGGAGATCCGCAGTTCGGATTGGATCCCGCAGAGGCTAAGGCTCTGAAAGAAAAGGCTGCTGATGAGCTCGAGAAGCAAGCTAAGGAAAAGAAGCTGAAGAAGAAGTTGTCAGAAGCTGAGGCTGTGCAAGCGTTGTTGAAATTTAATGAAATAGTTTCAGCAACCATTCCCGTTCCGAGAACTTTTTCTCTGGATTCTCTACCTGAGACTCCAGGAAGAAATCTCGATGATCCGAAAGAGGCTGCTGCTAAGAATGCTGAGGTAGATGAACAAGTGGAACAAGCTGAAGAGGTTGCTGAAGGAAGTGGCGAGACAGGAGATGTGCTCAGACAGGTAGATGAATATAAGGGAACTCCCTCGGAACACCTGTCGCTCCGAACATCTGAAGCCGAATCTTCAAAACTAGTTACTCCAGTAATAGAAGGAAAGGAAGGAGAAGAAGAAGTTTCGTATCATGGAGAAGAAGAACAATTTTTACTTGATGCTGCTCAGAACGAAAATCTAGAAGTTGTTGTTGAGAAAGATGATGTTGTTCAGGTCTCTGATAGTGAGAAAAGGTCTCCGGAACAGGTTTTTATTCCAGAAAAAGATAAGGGGAAACAAATTCTTGCTGATACCCCGAGTTCAGAAAAGAGTATGAGGAAGGAAGCTGGTAGCTCTTCTAAGAAGAAGTTGGAGCTGATTGAAGAAGAAAATTCTCCTAGCAAGATGTCAGATTCGGAGTCATCATCGTTGGGGCACGATTTTGTTGTTCAGTCCTTGAAAAAGTTGGTGGGAACCATTCCGACCTTCTCCAGTATTGATTCTCGGTGCCAGATGCTCCAACATACGCTAAATCAGAAAACTGACTCCGTATCCATGGTTATGGATAAATGTGTTGAGATAGAAGCCCAGTTCAAAAATTTCTTCATTGGTTACGAAGCCCATAAAAGATCTTGCAAAAGGATGACTAGCTGGTCAAAGAAGAATGTGGAAGAGATGAGGTTGCTGGATGAGTTTCAGGAGAATGTTAAGGATGCTTTTGAAACCGAGGACAAAAAGATTAAAGAGCTGACTGCATCGTTCGAAGAAAGGTTGACAGAGGAAAGGAACATTCGGATTCAGGAAGTGAGAGATCTTAATGGAAAGCTCAACTCCGTAAATCAGAGTTGGAAATTTGAAAGGGATCATCGAATCAATTTTCTAGAAAGGATAAAGGCTCAGGAAGAGAAAATGGAAGCTCAGGAAGAAAAGCTGAAGGCTCAGGAAGAAGTAATTCAAGTTCAGACAGCAAGAATACTTGCTTTAGAAAAGCAAGCAGAGGAAGATCACAAAGACCTCAAGAAGATCAAGACAATTCTTAAGGGGCTAATGTCGAAGGAGAAAGATCCCAAATGACCAATCCGATCTTTTTGTTGTAATCTGTTTTTCTTGCTGACATTTCAAATTTAATAAGAATCGTGCTTGTTGTTTCGTTTTGTTGTCGTTACTAATCTTACAGGTACTTTGTTAAGTTTTTCCATTCCCTCAAATTTTTTTTGAAAATCACAAAGGGGGAGAAGGAAAAGATCCTTAAGAAAAAGAGGAAATCTATTAAGAGTTTTTCAAAGGGGGAGAAAGGAAAATACCCAAGGAGAAAGAACTCTAATAAGAGTTTGTTTAAGGGGGAGTTTTTATTAAAGAAACATCACTCCGGAAAAGTGAATACGATCCTTAGAGTTTCAAAGCCTAAGGGGGAGTTAGTCGTATTCATCTATATTCTTAAACCAAGGGAGATAATCTTTAATGTGTTTCTTTCTTCTTAGAAATAGCTTTTTCGTAAGGATGTTTGTGCTTTCCAAAAAGGGGGAGATTGTTGAGTCAATAAGGTTTTCCTTATGACTTTTCCATTCCTTCTTGTTTTGAAAATCACAAACACCTTATCCTTAAGGAAAATCGCTTTTGTAAGGAAAATCGCTTTTGTAAGGAAAAATGCTTTCTTAAGGAAAATCGCTTTTATAAGAAAAATTATCCTTATCATATTTTCATTAATATTTTTCTTAAGTATGAAATTCGGATTCACGTTCTCGGAATCATTAAAACTGATAAAAAGCATTCTGTTTTAGGGTTCGGATTCTGGACAAGAACTATAAGGAAGTTACATTCCGAATTCCAGTTATGAATTCTGACTAAGTTCTATTCCAGATTCAGGATACGAATTCTAATGAAGAATTCCCATTACGAATTCTAATGAAGAATTCTCATTACGAATTCTCATTACGAATTCTGAAGAAGAATTCCCATTACGAATTCTAATGAAGAAATCTCATTACGAATTCTCATTACGAATTCTAATGAAGAATTCCCATTACGAATTCTAATGAAGAAATCTCATTACGAATTCTCATTACGAATTCTGATGATGAATTCTCATTACGAATTCTGATGACGAATTCTCATTCTGAATTCCAATTCCGAATTCACCTATTAAACAGAATCTGGTTATCATTGTTTTATACACTCTGAATTTATTCACTCCGAACTTTCACTCCGAAATTTCTATTCCGAACTTTTATGTTATGGGTTTAAAACGATGCCGTACTTTCTGTTACACTTGTTTTGTTATAAAACGATGTCGTCCATTTTGTTATAAACTAACCGTTGTCTAAGTGACACGTGTACAGGTCCCTCCGAACTTTAAGGAAAATATGACCGTTGGAGGAGGAGCCGACCATACCTATAAATAGGAGCTCATTTGAAAGAGCTCGTGGTTAGCGGTTGTGACTTCTGTGCTTACATGCTGTTGAAGTGATTTCTAGAGAGAGAGTCTCTTATTAACTCTCAAAGCTTCGTGCGACTCCGAATGCTGTTGATTACATTAGAGGGCTTCCGGGGATAGGAAGACAGAGGTGCCGACTACCTTAAAGATCGAGGGCTTTTTTGCTGAGAAAGACAGAGGTGCCGACTACCTTAAAGATCGAGGGCTTTCTTGCTGAGAAAGACAGAGGTTTCCAACTACCTTGAAGTTGAGGGCTTGAGGGGATAGCAAGACAGAGACACCGATCTTCGTATCGAGGGCTTACCCTGGTGTGGGTAAGACAGACTTGCTTGAAAGTATAAACCAAGGGACCTTTATCCAAGGTTGTTGGATACCCTTCTCTTTGGGTTAAAAGACTATTATCTTGTTACTAGTAGTTTTACTACTTGTTTTTATTCCGCTGTAATTTGTATCTTAAGGAAAGTATAACTTTCTTATACTTCCTTACTTACTCTGATTAGTTTAGATTCTATACGCTTTAAGGTAGAATCTCATATTGTAACTTTTGTTAAGTTTCAATTTCCGGAACCATATTTCCGGAACCTACTTTTGGAATCCCTTTCCAAGTTCAGTTCGGTGTTAGAGGTGTTGTGAATTTACTTAATTTAACTTTGTTAAACTTAGTTCTTTTCTTTTCTTAAGGAAACTCTAGTTTCTCATAACTAACTTTAAAGGTTCTAAAGGAATTTTTAAAGTATACAATTCACCCCCCCTCTTGTATATTGAGCATCTCATATTATATTTCGATCCTACATGCGGGAGCCATCCGATAGGCTGATGAGGAAATCGCGGTCGTCCCGGGGTCTAAGTTGATGTAGAAGTTGATTTCTCGGTGTGGAGGTAGTCCTGGAACATCTCTAGGAAGACGTCGTCATACTCCACCACCACTGCGGGGAAATGAGAGCTCACAATATCTACTACTCTGAGGGTAAGTCTAGCCAACTCATGAGTGATCCGCTGCACCCTTCAATGAGTGAGCCCATTTTCTGCAGCCTGGGATTCCATTTCTCCAACAAAGGAAAACCTTGTTCCATCACAGCGGACACACCGCACCCTTCGCCTAAAACAATCAATCTGGGCATGGACAGAAGATAACCAATCCATACCGAGAATGAAGTCGTAAGGCCTCGAAACTACCACCAAGAGGTTCCAACCAAAACTCTCACCTCCAAGGGTAAGATCACACTATCTACAAAGGTGCATGATCTTCGAGTATCCTCCCGTAGGTGTCTCCAAGCATAAGGATCGAGTCAACGGTTCTAACGGAATCTCGAGGTTTTGTACATTGCATGTGGCTATAAGGGAATGGATAGCACCTATGTCTATGAGAAGAAAATATAAGGTAGAAAAGACACAAATCATACCTCAAATCATCCTTGGAGCCCCTGGGTCATATGCCTCGACGGCATACAGTTGTCCCTGTCCCTGTCCTCCAACTCCCTGAGCCTGGTACGGACCTCCTGGGGGTGGTGGTGGAAGTTAGTCGAAGCATCTGCGACCACCTACAGCTCTCCCTGCTCCTCGGCCACATCCGCCGCCTGGCAGATCTACCTGCTTTGTTCTCTGCCTCTTCCTCAGTGGTCCATCAACCACTTCCCTGTCAGTAGCTCAATGTGTGGGGAAATCTCTAGCGAGATTCCCTTACTGTCGCATGCATAGCATAACTTCTCCCTAGGATGACTGGATCCATCCTGAGAGCCATGGACTGTCGATCCCCTATACTGGGTCCTCTTATGTTGTCTCCCACATCCTGATCCCTACGTCTGATGTCGGCTCCCTGCTTCCGGTGTCTCTACACCTGTTTGCCTGCGGCTGTCTCTGCTCCGCCATGAAGCTCTCGATCCCCCAGGTCCGCTTGAGCACTCCAGAATAGGTCGATATGCATAGATGCACGACACCAGCTCGGATGTCTAGCTGTTGTCCCCGCTCAAAGGTCTGAGCACTGAAGTACTGATCTCTGACCATATCCACCGACTACCTGGCGAGGTTGGTGAACCTCAATGAATAGTCATCCACCGTCATACTGCCCTGCTGGAGCTGAAGAAGCTCCTGGATGTGCACATCTCTCAGATTAACTGGAGAGAACTCCTCCCTGAAGATTCACTAAAACTCTGTACATGAAAGAGTCTCATCATTATTAGTCTGCGTGGTCAGACTCCACCATTTTCCCACCAAACCCTGAAGAAGGGTCGCTCCTAGGACCACCATCTGGTCTGCCGGTGTCCTCACTAGACGAAAAACATTGGTTACTGCCTCAAGCCAGTCCTCAGCCACTTGAGGGTCAGGCTCACTTCAGAACATGAGGGGACTCTATCTCTGAAACTCATGGAGCACGCTGAGTCTGCGCACCTCGCCGGTTGGTACAGCAGGTACCACTTGCTGGTCCACTGGTGGTACAGCAGGTGCACCACCTGGTGGAAACGCCTACGGAGCATGTCCCTGTATCAAAGCCTTGTCACTGAGTGGGTCATCTTCATGATCATGTTTTTGAATCCTAGCGTGTATGCATCACATAGGCATCCTGTAATGAAACAAGATGTGTGACGGTCAATGAGTATATCTAGATAGCAGACACCAAGTACATGGAAAACACAACGCATCCCTATATGAAGCATGTACCTTTTAATTCCCCACAACCAGTGTTTTCATGAATCGGGTCGAAAAGAAGGTTATCGGAGTCCTGGTTTATGGATACGTCGGCCGCCACACCAACACTAGGGTCCCTGTCCTGAAAGTCGAACCTGAAACACTTAACATTGTTTCCCCAAACCAAACTCACAGACTCTTGGTCCTAAGGTAGAACCGACCACCTCTGATACCACCCTGTCACGACCCATACCAGTGGGGGCGCGCTGTGACTCCCCAAGCCCGCCTCTAATAGGCCAGGGGCTGGTGACTAGCACCAAGTATGCATATCACTGACATGGGAGGCATTGCCTAAGTACCCGTACACACACACACACATCTCCAAGCCCACAAATGTTGAAATGTAAAACACTAAGGAACAAAAATGCATGCATACTACTAAACCCAACCAACAGAGTACAAAATAAGGTAGAGTACTGTAAATGTAAACTGGGCCAGAATACAAGCCCACCAAAAGCAAGAGTCTGAAAAACTACAAAGTCCCAACTGTAAGCACAAAGGTACTGGGACTGCCGCTTGTAGCCGTAGGAACGCCTCGGTCTATAGGGAATTCAGAAATCTCGGTCCTATCTTGGTCCACCCTGGACTCTGTCAAAAGGCTTCTCGTTTTTACAAGACACCAGACATGTGGGCAAAGCCCGTGCAGGGGTGAGTATAAAAATACTCATTATAGGACCCTGAAAACCACAAAGTAGTACACATTGTAAATGTACGGTCAGCTATGCACAGTATACGTCTACAGAACATAGAGAACAAACAAGACATACTCAAAACCTAGACCTATGGTCTAGAGGAAAGTCACACTACAGCATACCCCTGTTAGGGATTCTTTTTGAAGATTCATTGATGCACTCTTTCTAGGAGAACACACTCCATGAGTCTTATAACTCTGATGACATCCGTCCGAGAAGTGCTGCTCGTCGGGAACCGTCTAGAGAGATAGCTACACTCACTATTGGAGACACACTCTTGAGTGGGAAAGATTTCGATACATAGATGAGGATCACTGCCAAGGCCATGGAAGATATCACAACTCATCCGGAATTCACCTGCTTGGTAAGGGATCAATGCCCGGTAAATTTGGTCATGTCGATGCCTGACTCTACCTAGGGTCTGAAATGGATACAGGATCTCGATCCGGGCCTCTCGGATGGATGCCTGACTCTATCACAGAAATTTATGCGGATGGGATCATAATCCCACGTGAGGGAATGATGTCTGACCTTCAGGGGAATAAGAAGAAGGGGCACTAACCCAAACGAAATATTTTCAAGGCACGGTGAACAAAAGGACCTAGCCGTTTTCCAAAATGTACATGGCGTGTAGAAATGACACACGTCGTGTTGTCTGACCCTGGGTACTGCCCGTGTACAATGGACCATGTCGTGAGGCTGGTCATGTAGAAAAACTTTGTACACGGCGTTTTGTGCGGAGTACACGCCGTTTTTGGGTAACTGGGTTTGGCTCCCTTTGCTCTGGACATGTGCCCGTACACGGTCATCAACCCATGTACTACAACTCGTGCAACCTGTACACGGGGTGACCCGCACTGTTGATCTCCCCTGGATGGGTGATGGAGTACACGACCGTGTACTCCATCCGGTGTCCGTGTATCCCCAGGATACACACCGAGCTCCGCATAACCGCCTCTGCCGAGCTGTAAATGTTGTGCCGCCTGAAGCTGTGTAGAGCATCCCGTGTTCGTGTACTACCAAAAGTACACACCGAGCTTCGGGGAAGGTCCAACATGCCATGTGACTGGGGTCACATTCTGTTTGATTCCTCTATGACCCCGAAACCCTAGCTGCCACCGCCAGAACTACACTGCGTGTTCTTCGGAAGTACACACCGTGTATTATGGAAATTTCCAGAAATGGCATTCTTCGTCGGCGCGGCTCCCATGATGCTCTGATCCTCAATATGGTCATCTGATCCCTGCAAAACTTCCAGGTTCTTGTTGCCCCGACCCCACGAAGCCACTTCCGTCGTTTTCGGGCCTCCGAGTGGCTTTGAAAACGTGTTCCGGTCTTCCTGCACGAAGAATGCTTGAAGAACGCTCTTTCTGATCCGGTCCGATTTGTCATCCTCCATCGTCACCGCACCTCCAAAAGAACGTTGTGATGTCGAACCTTTTATTTGGGATCGTTGCGTCGTAGAACAGATGCACAATGATCCATTTTTCATCACCTCGTGAAGAACGTGAAGAATGCACAGGGAAAAAGGAGGAAGAAATCAAAATAAACAAAATTGAGGAACAAACCTCCACCGTCATTCGTCACGGCATTGATCAGCTCCCCGTTAATAGGCTTAAATCGGGGTAAAAATCAACAACAACATAAAGCATGGATCAATTCCCCATAGTCTTCCCAAAGAAAAATCCCTCCTGCAAGAATGTACGAATCCGCGGATCAACTTGTTTGTGGTCGATCCGCGTTCGTTGTTTAAACTCAAATATGGGGAAAAAATAGAAATAACAACCCCTGCATTTCAAAAGGACCGATCATTGACGAATGCATCATGCTTCCGTTATCGTCGAGATCCTTCAACGTCGGTGCAATGATCCTTAGTTTCGATCTATTGCTGTTCGTCATCGAGAATTTTCTCGAACGCACCACGGATTCTACAGAGGTTCCTCTCTCTACGTTGCCAACGACATACAACTGCTTAACCCATTAAAAGGGGAAACGTGTTGGCATTTAATTACATGGTAGTATTACTGGCGTTGAATTTCCTTTTCGAAGTCATTAAGATGCGCCATTAATTTAGGAAATAGGTGCTCCATTGCCACACTGCAGCAGATGTTTCCTTAAATGAAATAAAATAAACTGGTTAATTTGTTTTATTTTATTTTACTTAACACGTCCAAAAATTAACATTTCCCCTCGACCCACGCCGGTCAAGGTTAGCCTCATTCTTAGGTAAAGTTGTCGTTCCGGATGCAACGGTGCGCTCAGCTTTTTAATCTAGGCATCCGTTTGGAAACTGCCACCACCACAAACAAGTGTCGACTCACTAAACTAAAAAAAAGTTCAAACCACCATTCCGGGCTCACTGGACCACAAAATGACGTTCCGTCTTTGAGCCTGGTCTCGAAATAATTTCATATATTATTTAAAAATAATAAACGGAAAATCCGAGACATTACAGTCTTAAAATTGTATTTATTCAAATAGATTTTGGATTTAACATGACGGTGGGATGATTTCCCACATTAGTGACGTTTATGAAATGCATATTAATATTAAGATGAAATAATGGATTCGTTGATATATGGTACAAAAATTACAATTGTTTCTTCCTTTATGATTTTATCATTCGTTTAATATTATTTTAAAATATATCTTCATGTAAGGATTTTAATGAAAATTATTTGATGTAATTTTCATTAATATATTCTAAAATGTAGAAAATTAAAGGATATAAAGTAAAACAATTACTACGAAATTGCACAAATGAGTGGTGTATAGACCTCCAACCAGAAGATCCATTAGGATGAAATGTGTTTCATTCCCAAATATTTGATAAAATGGATTCCATTGAGAGGTTTATATGGATGTCACATTGGATATTTTCATACAAGGAATAGAGATCTCCCACCATTCCCATGATTCATAGGGATATATTATAATGTTTTATTAAATATTAGGATTATATGAAGAAGATAATAAAATAATTTAGTAGTTCTATATTACTGGAAAGTTTATATTGTAAAAGAAGATACACAGGCATATCTATGATATGTGATGTTTTAAAATTCATTACCATTAAAAAATGAGTATTGTGAGGCTAACCAATTATTTTCTCTTATATAGTGTTGTATGCATAGTGTCCATCGTGCCTAACCATTATATATATTGCTCAACATAAGGGTTGCAAAAAATTACCCTTTCATATAAAGGTGTTATTTAAAGTTAATGGTTAGTTGTAATGTCTCATGAAAATATAAAATGCTTCATACCCTTACATGAGTAGTGGGTTCCTAAACGTGACGATTATAGTACTCATACGTTGATGTTCTAAAAGGTTGTGTAATGGTATAACATTATATACCCTAATGAAAGGCTAACAAACTTTGGGATAGTTTGGGATATTTTAATTTAAAAAAGGATTACAAAAAATAATTAATTATATATTTTTTCTAATTAATTAAATTTTATTGAAACATTTTATTTCAAAATATGAAATGTTAATAATTTAAATACTTTTAATTAATTATATCGCAACACTTATTGTCTATAAGTAATGTTTCTTATTTACAAATAATAATAAATAAATTACAAAGGGTTATAAGTTATAAAATAAGTTCTAAATATTAAATGTTTATATTTGAATTATGAATTTATAATAATTAATTATATTTAATTTCCCAAAAAAAAGAGGCCCTTATTTGGATATTTTTTAAGAAATATCAAAATGTGTATTTATCATTAATATGATCAAGGAATAAATAATGACTAAATATTTGATATTAGATTATTTTAAGTGTTTACATAATAAAAATTTAATTATAAATATTTAATAAATTATAAAATATAAAATATTTGGAATATAAATTACATGAAATATTAACCATGAAACTGTTTTTATTGTAATGAATATAATATTTTTTGAATCATCATTATAGAATGTCCACGATATTAAAGGTAAAAAATCTAAAAGGGTTTATAATTATCATTGATTTTTGGGTTGTTAATATATTTTTGACCCATGATTAAATATTTTAAATGTTTATTGATTTAATGGTTATTAACCTCTCTAATCTTGTTTCATAAATTATTTAATAAAAATGAATATAATTTATACTTTAGTTTTAAATGATGATCAAAATCTTTGATAGATCACCCAATTATATATAAGTTTACATTAATAAATTTCATTTTTTTCTACATTACCAATGTTTGTATGTAAATTTATATTCCAACTTTTTTGTTGAATATGTTGTATATATTTTATATTATATTTATTATGATTTGGATTCTCTCTAGAGTAATTTTTCCTCGGGTAGAGGGACTTGGTGCCAGAATACCTACATTCCTAGAGTTTTGTGCCTAGTCATTGAAAGTGAATGGGGATGACTATTTATCTCCTGGGGGTTACTCATGTAATGATTTTGAATCACACATAATTAAAAACATTTATATTATGTTTTTAGGTTTCTTATTCTTATGATGTTTTGATTTATGTATGAATATATCGGAATTCTAATTTGGGGTGAGTAACAAAACCTTGATGCTCTTGTACTGTGATACACATCATTATTTTTTGAACATATTGATTATTTGAAACCAAAATAATGAAGAGTTTTCATATGTAAAATGAAAAAACATGAGATAAGATGGTTAGATTAAAAACATCCATTAAAATACTAGGTGATAGATTAGATAAAAAACACCAATTCTCAATATCTCAATCATCTAGTTAGGTAGGTCATACCATTTCAGGGTTCCAATAGATTGTCTTTTTTCAAACAAGATAGGATATGTTACACTAGAACGACCTTATTAAGGTAATTACAAATATGGGTTCCATTAGATGGTCCTTTTTCAGCTTATTTATGGAATTTTTTTGGGTTACACTAGAGAGAGACCCTAATTGGATTATGTTACTAGAGGAATAAGCAAGAGGTGAATATTATAATGTAATTGAAAATTTTTTTGATAGAAAATTCTAGAGTCATATATTATATGATTGGTAAGATCCCATACATAAATAAAAAACTAAATGGTAAAATTCTAAATTGACCCAATGATTTCAAAAATATGGATCTCAGACTACTAATGGATTTGAATGAATGTTAAAATGTGTAATCATATTAGTGAAATAACTTTTAATAAATTACCCTAATACATTTTTAATAAAATTTTATACTCATTTTTCTCAAATGTCAAGCTTTTGGAACAGGTTGAATTCCTCAAGTGTTTTAAAATTTTAGAGTTTTTTGGGTAGACCAAATCATTTATTAATAAATATAACTTAATTAATATAGTTAATTACATCCATGCACATGATTTTATATGAATTTTTTTTTGAATGTGTCTTAGTGGTTTGGTTGGGTTTTAGGTCCATCGGAGGCTGAAAACCCATGTTCTCAATGTTTGCAGACTTGGGCACATAATTTGAACAAGTTGGGAGTCTTAAAACGATAACCCATGAAACCCTCAAGGTCTAATGGAAATGGGATTCAAAACTTTTCTTGAGGGGGAACACATATGTTCCACCATTTCTTCATTTATTATAGAGATCTCCCTCATGGTTTGCACATGGTTTGGAAATCTATGTGCATGGACCATGCAGAGCATAGATCATGGGAAGCGGGTGTTCCATGGCTAATACATGGTTTTAATAGCTGTAAAATCTAATTGTGATACCCATTAAATGTGTAAATAATTTTTTTCTTTTCACCTATATTAAAAACGATTCCTCTTTCACCTACATGTGTGGATTTAATTCTACTCAGTCGGTGTGCTCATTTCCTCCTCTCTTAGGTGTTGAGATAACTCCATTATATGAGCTCTATTATTTGATCTATTAGGATCATTGGAACCAGATGATTATGAATTTGAATCATCTTAAATCTATAATAATTTTCCCTAACATAATGGAGAACTAAATATGTGTATGTTGATTTACCATATTTATAGGTCATTTGTCTAAAAAACTTATCTAATCCAATAATATTGAGATAGAGGCTATAATCTGATGTGTGGGTGTCTAAAAATATAAGGAAACTTGTTATTATAATATATATGTTTTAGCAAGTTTTTTTTGGCTTTTTCATTGAGCGTTCTACTATTTAGTCAGAGTGGTACCCAAATTAAATAAATCCCTTCCTCGAAATTAATTGTGATACCCTATGGGATGCCACTAGGCATGCATAACCCATTGATTCCATGACTCAGATGATTATATGTCTTGAGACCACTAGGGGAGTTAGGTAAAGTTTTTTTTATTTATTAAATTGAGTTTATGGATGTATATATCTTGAATTATTTGTAATGTGTTCCATGGTATCAATATGGTCTTTCCTGAAGGATTGATGGGGTGATGACCACCTAACATGTAGAGATTTAATAATAAGGTTCGGTGAGGACCATATTATATGATTAATGATGATCATAGGTTGGGAGACATGGTCATTGGGTTGTGGTTCCAATGTAGTCAGGTTTTGGGCATGGACCGACAGATATTGGATGGTGATGACTATCAGATGGAGTGACAATGTGGCATGGGAATGTAGAACCTAAATGGCGTGTCCTAGGGATTTATTAATGATTTTTCTCACATGTGTTGGACAATGCATCCTTTCGAGTCATTTTAGCATAGTAGGACTTATATGATGGGGTTTTATTAACTCCTTTTTTGGGTAGAGGCCTTTGTTGGTTACAGTTTAGGATAATGGTTTGAGGTAATTTCTATATAAATCCACAGGGTTGGAGAGGATCCATCCGTTAATGGTGGTGAGATAGTCTATTGTGGGATGATGAAATATGTACTTGGGGAATTTCATAAAGGATCATTTGAGAGGAAGGGCATCGTTGTTCCTCGGTACATCGTTCATTAAGAAATATGTGTTATTACTTAGAAGACATACATTAATGTGCCTTATGATGTCAGGGTTCTAGATGTAGGCTAATTTCGAGTAGGATACTGATGAACTAGATTATTAATACTAAGATATTCCTTCTGTATGTCAGTACCTTGACATGGAAACAATTTTTCAGAAGTCACATGGTCACATGTGGTTTTTTTGATGTAGATCCTAATGGTTCACCTAGGGTGATTCAGATCCATGGATTCCTTGGGAATAGGCTATGGATTATCTCCAGTAAGGTATTATGATATTAAATGAAGAAAGTGATTACACCCTTTTAACATCAGAACATAAGGTGAGTGGTTTATATTTATGAATGTCTGCTTTGTTATTATATTTATTATATTTAAACATGTGATTAATCATAGATATTACATAATCAAACATTGGTCATGGCCTATTGATATTCTTTCTCACACCCTACATGGGCCCTTTGAACACATTCAGAATTTATGGCTTCGCAATCGGGTAAGTTTTTCATATCTGAAGTTAGACATTTGTGATGGGTACTTTAGAATGGGATGGATGGAAATGTACCTTATAGTTCATACATCCTATAGGGTTTCGTTTTGTTTCTTTTTGTTTTATTTATTATATTATGTATGTATGTATTGAGGGTGAACATTGGTGACCCTTCTAAATATTCTTATGTATGACCGTTCTAGTATGAATTTTTAGTTTCAGTAACTAAAAATTATATGTGTGAATGATTATTTATTTCATTACTATTGTTGTTTATAATTCTGGTATTTCATTATATTGATTTTTTTTCCTCCATGGGTGTGTTTCCAGTCCACTATTTTTTGGTATTTCTTTTCCTCTGATTTATATATATTTATTAGGCCATTATTATATCATCACCATAGGTTATCATCCCACAACTATCACATTTATACACACTCACAAATAGTCATAAGTGTTTGGATTATGTGGAGGAACACTTAATGCCTAGTGGCAAAAAACCCAAAGTAATTTCTGGGTGGAAAACCTAATCGAGGTGCTACAAATGGTATCTGAGCATTTCTAGATTGGGGATTAGAATATACATTCAGATAGATAATAATGGTATTGATTATTTATTTCTTTCTCTATTTGTCTTACTATTTGAACTATATTATACTGTAGATTCAAATGATGTTAAAAGTAGATTATATTTTGGTGTTGGGTTCCTAAATCCCCAGGTATAGGAGGTAAACTGTGTTCCCTAATGTGGGAATTATTGTTATTATTTTCCCATTATATAGTTGATATGATTTCCACCTTGAGTTGGGCACTTGGGTGTTATTTTTTAGATGTTGTGATATTTTTCCCTTGACCTGGTATGGTCTGGGAGATTCATTGGACCATTCCCCTGGTATGGAATGGGTTGTTTTATTTTATGATTTGGAATATATGATGATATATATATATGTGTGTGTGTGTGTCTGTGTGTGAGTGTGTGTGTGTGAATATGATAAGTTACCTTATGATATGTGATACCTATATATATGGGAATGGATCTTATATGAGTAGGTTGGGATGATGATATTGGGTGATTTTAAAATCTAGGACTGGTGATGAAGTCCTAAAATTTTGGTGACAATGTTCGTTAGGACAGGTGTGGATAAGGACATATGTGAAACTTGGATTTGATCTGGGCTGGTAAAGTGCTAATAGGTAGGATGTTGTGAGACATGGTTGTGATGGGGGAGGATAAGGGTATTGAGTTTATGAGGTTTGTTAGTTCCATCCCTTATTTCATTATTTATATATGTGTTTGTTATCTTAGCTATCTTACATTCACCTTGGTATTAAGCGATATGACACCTATATGGGCTATAATCACTACAAAAAATGTAATTTAAAGATGTTTTATTACAATGTTTGTAAAAAATTCAAAAAAATATGGATGTTTCCTATAAAATGTTGTTAATTTAGTGGTGATTAGTGAAAAACATTACTAAAATAGTGATATTTCACAAAAAAAAATTCATTTATATAGTTGTTTTATAAAAACATTTATATTTTAGCTAAGTTTCTTGATATATTATCTCTAATTTAATGACGTGTGCCGATAACATCTCTAATTTTTCAATGTTTCTTTAAAACATCATTAATTTAGTGTTGTTTTGTAACGATCCAATGTTTCTCAATAGAAATTACAATCTTATAAATACGTCAGGAAATCACATGACAACACAATATAATGAACTACTAAGTTCTATGTGACATTTAAACACAAGTTTCTCACTTTTGTGTTTGGAATTTTCATAATTTGAAAAACATGGTTGCGATCAGTATGTTTTTTGGAGTCTTACTAGAAAAACCTATTTTTTGGTGAATAGTAACCTACCCGTATGACCAGTAACATTCCCTTATAAATAGTTATATACCATAATTAATAGTAACACTACCTATGATAATATATAAATAATATTCATTTTGAATATACGATATAACTATATTTTAGAATAAGTTAACGAATGTTTCAGAATTGGTTTCTGATAAAAAATTATGATTTTAATTAATTATTAAATTAATCATATATAGATAATTATTTTGGAAAAATGGACTTTATTTTTGGATTTGACAAGTCGAAAAATGGTTAGTGTGAATTTTTATTATTTTTCTAAAATACTTGAATTGTTAATGATTAGTAAAATCCGATAATTCAAAAATAAATGATTAAACCATAATTTCAACATCATGCATGAGTCATGGATGATGTAAATTGACTTGGGATCAAAGTCAAATGAATTTATTACTATTATTGGTCATGGAATACTTACTGTTCTTTTTCTTTTGAAGAAATAATATATTAATGATTAAAGAATTAGAAAACCCTCCTCTCTTCCACTATAACCCCCCCCCCCCCCACTCCCTCTTCTCTTTACTACTCTAAAGCCTTGTGCCTTTCAAATATTCTTCCCAATTCTCTCCCCAAGATCCTCCCCCACATCAAAAATTTCGTATAGACTTTAAAATACCAAAACATCACCCCTTAAGAGGTTTTCAAAGGAGGAAGTCTCAAGAGGTAAATTTCCCTTTCCAATTCCATCATTTCTTTTAAGATCATTTCTTTTTGTTTGTTTCATCACCTCCTTTCACCCAAATAGTTTTATAACACCAGTAAAATACATGTATTGAATTTTTTTTATGATAATGGAATATTTCATTATCATTTCTCCTTCCCCACCTTTTTATTTGAATGAAATTAAAGCACCGTTCGAGGTGCGCTAATTTAGCACATTCAAGAACAACATTTAATCAATTTATTTTATTATCATTAATTATGCTCATCAAACAATTTATGTTATGGTTGAGATAGATTATTATATATGTAATATAACTTTTTTATGGTTCTATAGTCCTTTTCTACTAATGGTAACAAGTTATAATTAAAAACATGTTCTTTGTAATCTACCCCCCAGGATTAACCAAAAAATTATCACTAAGGTTTTACATATAATATTTTGACTTCACTCTAAGTAACCAAATAAAATATAAATCCATTTAATATCCTAGATATTCACTAATATCATTTAAATTCATTTTTGTACAACCACTTCCATCTTAAATGTTTATCCGAACATGAATATAAGTGAACCGATCTTTTGAAACCTATTAAACAGACGAGACCGAACAATGAAATTGATCCTTATAATTAATAAACAAGGACTTGAATGATCTAAAAAGGGTTATAATAAATCAATTTCATATATAACAGGTTCATTATTTATTAATTAATAAACATAAATTGTTTATTATCGTCATTAATCACAAGTGGAGAACAACACTGGATTTATGGTAAGGGATCGTCTCCATTTCTCTCTTAATCAAGATTGCCCTCTATGATATGCCTTTCAATGGGTAATAAAAAATGATGGGGTATCTTTTTTCACCTCCCCCATACTTCCCTCGTGTTTTATAAGTGATGATAAACCCATATTCTAACTTATCAATCCCAATTAGGTACACCTGACACAGTGTCGATAAAATAGTAATGAATAATACCAGAACAATCTTTGTTATTTCAGGTTGCCTTATCATTCATTATATGAAAATTAAGTAATCTTATCTATTTATATACATATTCAAAATTCTGTATATTTTTTAAAAAAATCATTTATGATGACCCTTTAATTACTCTATTTTGTGGACATACATGTTTTTAAAATATTTCCTTCTTAGAACATTGTGATAAGCAAACCTCTTTTAACGGAACTTCCCAAATTGTTACCCAATTTCATGTGAACACTATTGTATTTTTTAAATCCACCATTTCATTTATAAAATTATTATTATTATTATGAAAATATAATTTGTTCAATTATGGTTCTATATAAAAGAATTTCATCTTTTCTATTTTAAAAGATCAGTATAATTTTCCTTAAAACAACACAAAAATGATTTAATGATAATGTTAACCAAATGAATTTTTTATATGTTGTCACTTCTTTACCCCAAAAATGATGTTATATTCCAATTTTACCTAATCAATGTCCATGTATGTTCTTATCTCAATCATTCATGGACACAATCCTGATACACCCATTAGTTATGCTTGTTTTCATGGATGTGGTACCTAATTCATTCCATGGGAACCCTTATGTTTATTTATGGTTGAATACGTATGATTATTTATGTATGAAAATTATTTATGTGGCGTTAATATTCGTGAATATTTTGACATGGGTGCGCCCAGATAGTGCTCCAATGCATTGGGTAATGTTAAGTATCAGGAGATGCGATGTGAAACGGGGTTGGCGGTTAGCCTGACCCGTACTAAATTGGGAAACGGGATTGGCGGTTAGCCTTGACCTAAGACAAAGAAATGTTTTATAATTCTTCCACATTTATATGATTCCATGGTTATATGATCCTATTCTTATATGATATGATTTCGTATATTCCTTGCTTTGGATATCATTATGTCCTTCCTCCTAACTCATGTGCTTAAGATGTACCCATATGATCATTCCCTTACTGGGATTTTTAGCTCATCCCTTTGTTCATGTGTTCCCCCGAGAACCCTATATAGATATAAGGTCTCAAAAGGATATAGTATATATTTATGGGGATTAAATAACAAAGTGTTTTTAACCCCTTATTTAATTTTTTTTAATTTAGTCATCCAAGACACTAGACATAATGATCATTGGCTTGTACGATAATGTAAAATTATTCTTAATAACTTGTAATGTTATATGTAAATGTCTTAGTTCACTATAGTTGGTATCATAAGATGGTCTAGTAGTTTTTGGAGATTAAGAACAGAAAACCATGGTGAGAACCTTAAGGATGAAACTAAGTATAAGAAAACATTCCTAAATATTGGTTAGTATTGAGTAAGTAATTTATCATGAAAATACATCACTATATGGATATGAACATGTAGAGGTGGCTCTGGCACAGATGTACCTAGGATTGAAATCTCTGGCAAGGAGTTTTAGGCTTGACCCAGGGTATCCTAGTACACAAAAATGGTCCTTACATCACTCGTGGTTACGACACTCCTAAGGGATATGCTTTGGTAGATTCCTGAGATTATTATAAACCATTAGTAAGGGGGGGAACCCATAAGAATATAAGTTAGGAAATAGATTGATGATAACCAATATTTAAAACTACAGAATAACTAGTTAAGTCATACTTCTTCTTTATAATTTTATCCATTTATGTTTAACGATTCATTTTTATTCCCAATAGTCAAGTATTCAAGACCACTAATTATATGTTCATTTTCTTAATTTATAGAGGTAAATAAAAGAGAATGTTCCAACTACAAATGTGATAGGAAATGTGAAGATTTCCCTAATGATATGCCCTGATATAATGGGAGAGGGTTCTCAAAACATCATGGAAGTACTTGCTCAACTGGCTGGAGTTATGAATAATAACTTGAATCAGGCGGAACACCCTCCTCCTCCACAAAAAGAGGCAGTTGTTGTAGAATCATTCATCTGGAAAAGGCATGCCATGTTTAGATGATATCCTAATCCCCTCCTCACAGAAAAATGGATTAACAAAATTTAATATATATTCTCCATCCTCTAGCTCTTGGAAGATGAGAGATTTTTATTGGTAATCTATTGTTTTGATAAGAAAGATGATCAGTGGTAGACACTGATCTAGTATAAAAAGTCCTAAGAAGAAACATATTCCATGGGATTGTGAGGAATTCAAGGTGATGTTTTTCAATAAATATTTTCCTCAAAACCTCCGTCTAAAGATGTAATGAGAGTTCCTCAGACTCAAGCCAAAAGAAGATGAGTCCATCTGGGTGTATGAAGAAAACCTAGAAAGGGATTTCAAGGTATGCATGTGGCTTTTGTCATGAAAACTAAAAGGATGAAAGATCTCTTCTTTAGCGGACTAGAGCCGAGTCTATGAAAACTACTTTCAATTCGAGACTTCAACAATTATGAGGATATTGTCTGTTGTGCCCTCAAGGATGAAATGGATATTGGATACTCTCAGTGGTCTCATGGGCCCAGTGAAAAGAAGCGTGAAATGGAAAAACAACATGGGTAGTTCATTAAACCAATCCCATGATGTAAAGAATCCTATAGTTTTCCCCTTACTAAAATTTTGGGAAGAAGCATCATGGTATTTGTCTAAAGGGAACTAAAAATTGATTCAAATGTGAAAAGATTGGTCATATGGGCAAGAACTACCACTAGGATATGAATAATCCCACCAATGAAGAAGCAGAACATAAATTTCAAGTCAACAATCAGCTTGTAGTGTAGTGTTACAGCTGCAAGGTGCATGTGGAATTATGCAAACAATTTCCCTAAGATGGGGGTTGTCAAAGGAAATCAACAACCACCTCCATGGAAACAAGGATGGACTTATGTTATCAAGTTTGCTGGGGTGGAGTTGGACAATGATGCGGTGATAGGTACACTAGTTATTCATTCAAGAATAGAAAACTTCAGATTTGATTCTAGTTCTATGCATTCATTCATATCTTGAATGTTTTGTAGAACTATTCAAACACCACCTCGAAATTTGGAGGAAATATTATCTATGAGAACAAAGAATGGGGAAATCAGTGTGTCCACTGTTTAAAACTCATCTCCAGTTAATGATTGTGGACTGAACCTCACAGAAAATATCTTCATATATCTTTTACTGGTGTTCGATGCTATCTGGGGTGCGGATAAGATGTCTTTATACAAAGCCAATATCAACTGTCGGAAAAGGGATATCTCTCTTCACATATCTAATCACCATCCAATTCATTAAAAGTATAAGTAGGACAATTTATCCCATTTCCAATCATCGTCTCATGTGTGGATATTGATTCCTTATGAGAAATCATAATTAGCTCAAATGATTGAGACAAAGGAGAGAATCATGCTTGAAGACATGGTCATATTAAAGGATTGCACTAATGTATTACATGAAGAGTTTGTTGGTCTCATTTTAACCGAGAGGTTGAGTTCTCAATTGATCTTATCCCTTGATCTCTACCTATATCAATGAATCCTTACTAAATGGACAACATAGAGCTAGAAGAGCTGAATAAGTAGTTATAAGAGAATATAGAGAAGAGTTTTATATGCCAGTGTGCCTTACCCTGGGGTGATCCAGTCCACGTCGTCATGAATAAGGATGGATCAATGCTCCTTTATATCTTTTATCATGAGCTCAATAAAATCACTATAAAGAACAAGTATCCCCTTCCAGGGATAGATGACTTTTTCAATCAGCTTTGTGGGGCCAGTTATTTATCTAAGGTGGAACTTCAGTTGTGATATCACCAATTAATGGTGAGAAAGTAAGATATTCCCAAGAAAAACATTAAAACGAGGTATGGACACTATGAGTTCATAGTGATGCCCTTCAGACTCACTAATGCTCCAAAAATTTTCATATATTTAATGAATTGTTTTTTAGAGATTACCTCGAAATTTTTTTAGAAGTCATTATTGATGATATTTCGATATACTCCATGAGAAAGGATGAACATGAGGAGCATTTGAATACTATGTTACAGAATTTGTGAAGGGAGAAGTTGTAGGAAATGTATATTAAATGTTATTTCTATATGGAGAAAGTATCATTAGTGGGGCATGATATCACCAGTAATGGGATATCTATGGAGCCTTCCAAGACAAAGGCAATTGAATAGTGGCCCATGCCAACTTTTATAATAGAGATTTATAGATTTTTGGTTCTTTCTGGGTATTATAGACGATTTGTGTATAAATTTTAATGAATTTCAAACCTAATTTACAATATGAAATGGATGGGTGTAAAGTTTGTCAAGATATAGTAATGTGAAGACTATTTCAAGGACTTGAAAAGAGGCTTATCACTACGCCAGCACTCACATTCCCTACATGTGGGGAACATTTTGTGTTGTATAGTGATGATTCTAAGAAAGGATTAGGTTGTGTGCTAATGAAAAATGATTAAGTGATAGCATATACTTTTCAGCAGCTGAAAATCCATGATCAAATATATCAATCTTGTGATCTGGAGTTGGCAGTGGTGATATTTGCGTTGAAACTCTGGTGACATTATCTATATGGGGAGAAGTGTGAGATATATACTTACCATAGGAGTCTCAAATACATATTCACAAAAAAAATATATTAATAAGTGCTAGTGAAGATGGATAGAGCTTGTCACGACCCGAACCTACCCAGGCTTGATCCGCAACTACCCCAAGCCCGCCTCCATAGGCCAGGGGCTGGCGACTAGCGCCGAAGGCACAACAGCTCGGTGAGGCCTTTGCCTATGTACCTGTACACACACATGCAACACACTCAATTAAACTGTGCAGAGTAAAACAAAAGACAAGTAAAGAAAAGGGAAAATGGTATATATAAAAACCACAAATATGCATCGACCTCTAAACAGTACAAAGAAAGTGCTGAATGTAAACTAAAAAGAAAAGGGGCAAAACACGTGCCCAACCAGAAAAAGTGCCACAACTAGGGAACAGGTAAACAAAACAAACAGCTGGAAGGGTTCCCCATCTGGAACCCGACTACGACCACCGCACGTGGTCCAAGCTCCTGAACTCCTATGCTCCACTGAAGTCACGACCAACCTTTCCGTCGTCTGCAAAGGCACACCAAGTGTGGGAAAATCCCAAGCAGGGGTGAGTATAAAAATACTCAGTAGGATACCCCGAAGGCTCGAGGGAGAATTAAAGGAGGTACCGAAGGGTGAGCAATAGAGAAAACAGGGAATAGTAGAGGAGTACAACTGAAAGTGCAGTAAAGAGTCGAGCTCAACCCAACAATAGAAAGGAAGGAAGGCTTGTCCAGACACAAGGAGCTGGAAACGGTGAGAAGTTGAACTTCCCATCGAGTCTTCGATACCTATATCTGGAGGGTAGACTCGTCCAACCATGAGAATCTAGACACGGAAATCACGTGGCTTACCCCACGCGTCTTCGCCTCTCCAAGAAGGATAGTAACCAAACCCAAGAAGTGGGTACTGGAACAAGGTATATAGATAACCACATGCTCAATCAAGAAGCCCGAACAAGATCTTAAGGAGATTTCTATCCCATAGCTCAGTCCCAGAAAAGTGAGTCACCAACAGTCCCAAAAGTAAACACCATCGATGCCCAGCAGCCCACACATCTGCCCCGAACTACATGTCAAAGGGCACAAACCAACACACCTCGACACTACCCGCTTTGGGCGGCACTGACTCGCACGCACGGTTTTAGGTCGCGTCTCAAGGACGTGTCTCGGTGGGGGAAAGCACCCCTCGTACTTGAGAGTTCTGGGGGAATGTCAAACCACACCATGTCATTACCCCGCAGTCGAGAGGTCTTCTCAAAGTCGATAGGGGACCCCCTACCCAGTCCCGCTGGAGGGTCCCTGGAAGTCAACGGGTTCCCACTACAGGGAGACCCGGCAATAGTCGACGGGTACCACACTACCCAGTCTGTAACAGAGAAATCCACTGGTGGGTGACCTGGATAAAGATAGCAACAGGACCACTACCCAGCCCAGCTGGAGGTAACCCAACATCGGGGACCACTGCCCTGCCCAGCTAGAGGTAAGCCCGACATCGGGGACCAATGCCCAGCCCAGCTGGAGGTAAGCCCGGCATCGAGGACCACTAACCAGCCCCACTAGAAGTAAGCCTGGAACTGCTCTGGTCATCCCTGCTGGATGGTATTTCTCGGTGAACACCGATGTACTGCCCATCCCTACTGGATGGTCCAACTGGCGAGCCCTTCTCGAAACAACCTCAGCCCTACAAGAAACAACCTCACCCATGCTGGAAACAACCTCAGCCCTGCTAGAAAAAACCTCAGCCTTGCTGGAAACAACCTCAGCCCTGCTGGAAACAACCTCATGGATAGAGGATCAGTGCCCGTGTCATGTGTTGGTCACACCGAGTCCACAAGAACACTACCAGGGGTCACGAAAGAATGGGAGAAACTCCCCAGGCCTCTCAAGGAGATCACTCTCCAATCCGCTAAGTCACTGTCAAAACGGACTGAGACAACTCATCCCAGAAATAGGGAAAACACCCATGCAGAATGAGCACACGTAGTTGGAAATAGTGCCACAGTCCGGTGAAAGGGCACAGTACTGAAACCCCTCATGGCTGAAGAAATAGAGGAACCAAACCATCTCTACCGGCCAAACCACCGACAATGAAACCAAGGGGAGACAACTCAACCTTGCTGGTCAACAAGAGAGAATAGGACCATGGGAGACTCAACCCTTCTGGTCAACAAACAAGAACAGAAAAACCCTCTACGTCACAAGAGTTCAAAAGTATATAAAGCATAACACGGCACGCACATGAGGCCCACACGACATGTGGCCCCAACTCAACCCCAACTGAGTGCACAAACATCCTCAGGTACAAACAACCACATGTTCCTCCAAGCGTTCACGTATACTACCAGAGCATACCTCGTTCCAGCCCAAAGGCTATTGTGCACACGACACCCAACGTCAATGCGAAGGTGTGACGTTACAACTCCAACCTGCCACCTCAACGGCTGAGGCATAGCCAACCACATCTCTTCACTCAAACATGAGTTCACGTGATCACACGCTAAGGGTTCTCTGCAAACACGATGAGAAGAACCACCATCAGAGTGCCTTTCACATTTCCACATTTAATAAGATCGCGCAAGAGGCTCTGCAAAACCAAACGGATCGCACCGTTGTAATCCTCGCAAAAAGACATGAGAGATAGACGACTTACTCACCTCAAAGGAATATCTGACGGAAAATTCACCAACACCGCCTCACGCCCGAACGACATCCTGTGATCTCGAACCTCGGCCCCAAAAACATTCGGGCGCATCACACCATTGTGATCCCCTCGTGAAAACATGTCAAAAAACTGCTCACCAGAGCGCAACAGATATCTGGAAAAAGAGATGCATTCTGGTGCACCGCACATGAGCGGTGGTACGTGGGACCCTCATCACAGTCCCAAAACTCAACGGACGGATTGCCCCATTGCGATCCCCTTGAAAAAACACACAAAAACAACTGCTCGCACGCCCCGAACGAATGTCTGATGAAAAAGTCGTGAAACGCTGCACGCAGCTCAAAAGATGGGTCGTGGGGTCTGTGCCTCAACACCTAAAACCACCCTGGAAAGCTCCGCCTCGGTTCCAGGGTCCCAATGCCATTAAAGGCGCTTAAATTGGACGTCGGACGTGTCCGCGCCGTCCAAAACAAGTTCCCTCAGAAAAATGACATTTCTCGTAAAGACGTGTCGCGCCTCCAAGGCCCCTCATTTAGGGAATTAAAAATTCCCGAAACCATATCCAAAACATCAACTTGAAACGAGCTTCGTGCTTCCACAGACGACGGTCAAAATGGACGCCCGTAGCCCGAAATACGGGAGTTAAAATATTTTAAAGGGGGGAAACCCCCTTGGGCCGGACCGGCCCGGTCCGGCCGGCCCGCTAGGACCGCGGCCCAGCCACGTCACGTGAGACCCACGCTACGCGCGGGTTGCGTCCATACAGAGACCCCCCAACGGCGGGTCTCGGTCTCCCGCGGGGTCGCAGCGCGACCCCGGTTTTCCCCTCGTCAGCACCCCAGCGCTCCCCAGCGCCCCAGCGAGCTTCGCCTCGCCCCGACGATGGACGCCGCGCCGCCTCCTCGCACTGGCCAGCCGCCGCCTCATGCCGAACCCCCATCCTAAGGCCTCCCGCACTCCGTGACACCCTCCTAATGCCACCAGTGCTCCACTGCATACTGCCGCCCTCGGACCACCAGAAGCCCTCAAAACCGACCGGAAAAACCCAAAAACCAACAAATTTCACCGGATGACCACGGCCTCCCCCGAAATCCAATTTAAAAACCGAAAAGAGTGATGGAAAGCTCATAGAAAGTACTACACGATCATGGGATTCATTTTCAGATTCGACAATAATTCAATAATGTAAATTTAGGATGAACATGGTGTCGGGAACTAAAATGGAAACAATATCCTACTTTGCAGGGCGCAGCCCGAAGTTTCTCGGTGATCCACCGAAGCTTCGTCTTGGATAAGGGAGGAGAGGAGAAGGGATCCTCCTTGGTTGAGCTCGTCCTCCAGGGGGGAGGGAAATGGGGAAGGAGAGGGGTGGTGTTAGGGATTAAATAAAGAAGAAATTAAGTTAATTTAACCCCCAATTTATCCCGCACCCGAAACTCTCGACGGGGTCGAGGTTAAGCCTCCCCAAGGGTAAACACCACCTCCTGAGCACAAAGGAGGTCTCAGAATTTTAATTTGAGGCCCCATTCAAAACTAATAAAGCTCAAAGCCCGAGGCTGCCAAATTACGAAAATGCACCTGGGGCCATTTTTCACTGACGGCCCGCGCCCACAAAACATACACCCCTCCTAGGGTAAACGACACATTCTGAACTCAATGGTGCCCATGGTTTTTCAATTAGAGAGACCATTTCAGAGATACTCGAGTTTACCCATTAAACGAATAAATTAATTTACCTGTTTAACGTTCCGAAAGCGAGTGAGGGGTCCAAATAACCCACGCCGACTTGTTTTATGTCACTCCTAGGGTAAAAACACCATTCTAGACCCATCCGTACACTCAGATCACTGATCTAGATCACCGTTTAGGAGTTATCCCATTTATTTGGGGTTTCCAATGTGAACTCACTGAAAATTTAATTCCGGCCACTCTGGGGCTCGGAATCGCACGCCGTCTAAAGGCGCTGCTCTGGAATAACATCAAGAATATTTGAAAGTGTTTTTCAGCAAAAACTGGGTTCTTACATCATTCCCTCCATCACGATTTTCGTCCCCAAAAAGCAAAACCAGGGAAAAAATTAGGGTACTCAGCCTGCACCCAGCTCCTCTGCACCCAGAAGAAGTTATGCACAGCTCTGCTCCACCGCAGACAGACCAAAGGACTGATCCATTCACGCGAGGTATACCCTCGCCGATGTCGTGCATAGGGGAACACACACATATTCTCAGGTAAGTCACGTGGGAGACGTCATGCACTCAAACCAGCCCTTGTGGTTAGGGAAAGGTGGTAGAGAACCTCGCCATCCCTCTGAACTGTCTCAAACAGCCCAAAGACTCTCATGGTTATCTCACCTCCCCGACCAAACCCTTACGCTGAACGTCACGACTGGAATCACTGCCTGCACCTGGAACAAGGCCTGGTGATTCCCTCCTTCAGAATATCCATATGGTAAAACACCCAAGGATATCGGGTCATGCAAGGTTCCACAGTCGATATATATCAACCAAGACTCTCTTACATGCTCGTAAAGTGATGGAGTTGACACCATCGACCAAAGAGGAAGGTTACACACCTTCTACTCTACCAACATAGGGTTACACACGAAGCCCTGCGTCACCCTGGTAACAACTCAAGCAAGGAGTAGGGAGGATTGAATTACACACACAGAGTCTAAAAATTCTACTACAAAAGGTAGAAAAGCAGTAGAGTGTACCTCTTATCAAATCATGCTCTGCAGGATCGTAGACATCCAAAGCTAGCGACTGTCCGCGGTCCCAAATGTAAGCTCCTAGAGCCTGACGTGGACTGCCTAGTGGTGATGGAAAGACCTCGTAAGGTCTTACTCCACTCCCAACTCATCCCACTTCACTACTAGCACCACCTCTCTGGATACAACTCCAATCACGTCGCTGCCTCTGTCGCGGTGGTGCACCTCCTGCCTGCCCGAAGCTCTCTGCATGGCTGGTCGTGCAGTCCCGTGCCAGGTGACCTCACCCATCGCAAGCATAACACTGAAACTCTTGGGGCAGCACTGGTGCCCTCCGGCGCCACTGTAGTGTACGACCACGCCCCTAAGTATGGTTGTCAGAAAGCCACATGCGTCGAGGTTCTGCTGGTCGACGCCCACTAGCAGCGGTAGACGTCTCGGCTCCAACATGCCTGTTGCCACCACCAACTCTAGAATGTGACAGGATACCCTCTGTCACCAGTGCCTACTTTAGAACCCCAACATATGTGGAAATGCCCAAGGTTACTATGAAATCACAAATCTCTCGGCGGAGACCCTGCTCAAACTTCTGCGCTCGAATGTTGTCATTATGGACCAAGTCTGGGTAAAAGCGTGCACGGTCTGCGAAAATAGCCGCGTACTCGGCCACCGTCATCCCTCCCTGCTGAAACTGAAGGAGCTCTTGAATCCGAATGGAGTGCAAGCAGGAGGGAAAAACTCCTCATGAAACAACGACTGAAAGTCGACCCACAAAAGCGAAGACTCATCAAGAATCTGAGTCACCAGACTCCACCAATGCCAAGCTGCTCCACGAAAAAGGGTGGATGCCAAATCCACTCTCTGATCTTCCGGTGTCTGCACAAGCCTGAAAAGGCGAACCACTTCCTCGAGCCAAACCTCTACTGCATGAGGTTCTGTCCCACCACTAAACCTCAGCAGTCTCTGCCACTAGAACACCTGGAGCGCGCTCAACCTGTACTCAAGCCCAGTCTGCTCATCTGAAGCTGTCTGATCCTCAATAGGTGGGGGTGCTGCTACCGGCCCACCCGAAGAAAGGGATCTCATGATGGGTCCTGTACTGTGGCCTCGTAGCTCACAGGGTTGTTGTCACAAACCAAAGCTAGGATCCTGGCTGGATGTCTTCGCAAAGACATCCTGAAAATCATCAAGGAGTGTCGCGGTCAGATGAGCATATATGTATATTCCAATAACAAAAAAAATGGGGAGCTTAATAAATAAGGAAGTCATTGACTCAATCCTATGTGATACACAAACCAATTTTCCCTTCAAAAAGTGTCCCAGCATGCCGAGTCGACAAGCGGGTTATCAAGGTCCTAGTGAATGGATACATCGGCCGCCACACCATCACTAGAATCCCTGGCCTGAGAGCCGCTCTCAAGACACGTTGACACTGTGGCCCTAAGACCCAACCAATTCCTCTTATAGGGATTTCCGCACAACTTCCCAAGGAATTAACCACCTATGATACAACATTGTCACGACCCGACCCTACATAGGCTCGATCCGCAACTACCCCAAGCCCGCCTCTATAGGCCAGGGGCTGGTGACCAGCTCCGAAGGCACAACAACTCGGGGAGGCCTTTGCCTAAGTACCTGTACACACACACATGCAACACACTCAATGCAATAGTGCAGAGTAAAAGAAAATACAAGTAAAGAAAAGTGAAACTGATATATATAAAAACCACAAATGTGCATCGACCTCTAAACTGTACAAAGAAAGTTTTGAATGTAAACTAAAATGAAAAGGGGAAAAACATGCACCCACCAAGAAAAGTTCCACAACGCGGCAATAGGTAAACAAAACAAACAGCTTGAAGGGTTCCCCACCTGGAACCCGACTACGACCACCGCACATAGTCTAAGCTCCCGAACTCCTATGCTCCACTAAAGTCACAACCAACATGACCATCATTTGCAAGGTAACACAATGTGTGGGAAAATCCCAAGAAGGGGTGTGTATAAAAATACTCATTAGGATACCCCGAAGGCTCGAGGTAGCAAAAAAGGAGGTACAGAAGGGTGAGTAGTAGAGAAAACAGGGAATATTAGAGGATTACAACTAAAAGTGTAGTAAAGAGTCTAGCTCAACCCAACAAGAGAAAGGAAGGTAGGGTTTTCTAGAAACAATGAGCTAGAAATGGTGAGAACATGAACTTCTCATCGAGTCGTTGCTACCTATAGCAGTAGAGTAGACTCGTCCAACCATGAGAAACTAGAACGGAAAGCACGTGGCATACCCCACGCGTCTTCGACTCTCCTGGAAGGAGAGTAACCAAACCCAAGAAGTGGGTACATGAACATGGTATATACATAACCACATGCTCAATCAAGAAACCTGAACAAGATTGTAAGGGGATCTCTACCCCGTAGCTTAGCCTATGAAAAGTGAGTCGCCAACAGTCCCAGAAGTAAACACCATCGATGCCCAGCATCCCACACGTCTACCCCAAACTACATGTCAAGGTCTGAAACCACTGCACCATGAAACTATCCGCTTTGGGCGACACTGAATCGCCCGCACGGTTTTAGGTTATGTCACAAGGACGCGTCTCAGTGGGGGAAAGCGCCCCTCGAACTTGAGAGTTCTGGGGGAATGTCAACCCACACCATGTCACTACCCTGTAGTCGAGAGGTCTGCTCAAAGTCAATAGGCGACCCCCTGCCCAGCCCTGCTGGAGGGTCCCTAGAAGTCAATGGGTTCCCACTACAGGGTGACCCGGAAAGAGTTGATGGGTGCCACACTGCCTAGTCCCGTAACAGGGTAATCCACTGGAGAGAGACTAGGCTAAAGTCGGTAACAAGACCACTGCCCAGCCCAGCTGGAGGTAACCCGGCATCAAGGACCACTACACAGCCCAGCTGGAGGTAAGCCCGACATCAGGGACAACTGCTCATCCCACCTAGAGTTAAGCCCGACATCGGCGAACACTGCCTAGCCCCACTGTAGGTAAGCCCGGAACTATTATAGCCATCCCTGATGGATGGTACTACTCGGTGAACACCCCTGTACAGGCCATCCCTGATGGATGGTACAACTGGAAAGCCCTGCCCGAAACAACCTCATCTCTACTGGAAACAACCTCAGCCCTGCTGGAAACAACCTCAACCCTGCTGGAAACAACCTCAGCCCTGCTGGAAACAACCTCAGCCCTACTGGAAACAACCTCTTGGATAGAGGATCGGTGCCCGCGTAATGTGTTGGTCACACCGAGTCCACAAGAACTCTACCAGGGGTCATGAATGAACGAGAGAAACTCCCCAAACCTCCTAAGGAGATCATGCTCCAATCCGCTGAGTCTTCGTCGAAGCAGACTGAGACAACTCATCCCAGAAAGTGGGAAAACACCCAAACAGTATGAGCACACATAGTCGCAAACAGTGCCACAGTCCGGTGAAAGGGCATGGTACTAAAACCCCTAACGGCTGATAAAATAGAGGAACCAAACCATCTCTACCGGCCAAACCATCGAGAACGAAACCAGGGGGAGACCACTCAACCCTGCTGGTCAACAAGCGAGAACATGACCTGGGGAAACTCAACCATGCTAGTCAAAAAACAAGAACAAAGGAACCCTCTACGTTGCGAGAGGTCAAAAGTACATAAAGTAGAACACGCCACGCACATGGGGCCCACACGATTTGTGGCCCCAATTCAACCCCAACTAAGCGTACAAACATCCTCAGGTACAAACAACCACATGTACCTCCAAGCGTTCCCTTATACTCCCAAAGCATACCACGTTCCAACCCAAAGGCTATCGTGCACACGACACCCAACGTCAACGCGAATGCGTGACGTAACAACTCCAACCAGCCACCTCAACGGCTGAGGCACAACCAACCACATATCTTCACTCACACGGGAGTGCACGCGATCACACACCAAGGGTTCTCTGCAAACACGGTGAGAAGAACTGCCATCAGAGTGCCATTCACATTTCCACTTTTAATAAGATCGTGCAAGAGGATCTGCACAACCAAACGGATCACACTGTTGTAATCCTCATGGAAAAACACGTGAGATAGTCTACTTACTCACTTTAAACAGATATTTGATGGAAAAGTCACCAACACCACCTCACGCCCAAACGACATCCCGTGATCCCGAGCCTCGGCCACGAAAACAGTCAGGTGCATTGCACCATTGTGATCCCCTGGGGAAAAACGTCAAAAAGACTGCTCACTAAAGCGCAACAGATATCCGGAGAAAAAGATGCATTCTGGCGCACCGTAAATGAGCGGTGCTACATGGGACCCACATCCCGGTCCCGAAACTCAATGTATGGATTGCACCATTCTGATCCCCTTGAAAAAACACCAAAAAACGACTGTTTGCACGCCCCGAACAGACGTCCAATGAAAAAGTCGTGAAACGCTGCATGCAGCTCAAAAGACGGGTCGTGGGGCATGTTCCTCAACTTCGGACTCAATGCCTGAGACCACCCTGGAATGTTTTACCTTGGTGCTAGGGTCCCAACGCCACTTACGGCTCTTAAATCGTACATTGGACGCATCTGCGCCGTCCAAAACAATTTCCCCCAGAAAAATGACAGTTCTTATAAAGACACGTCGCGCCTCTGAGGCCCCTCTTTTCAGGAATTAAAAATTCCTGAAACCATATCACAAACTTCGTCTTGACACGAGCTCCGCGCTGCCACAGACGGCGCCCAAAACAGACTCTCTTAGCCCAAAATACAGGCGTCCTAATTTTTTATTAGGGAGGGGGGAAACCCCCTTGGGCCGGACCGGCCGGGTCCGGCCGGTCTGCCCTGCTCGGGCCAGCCCACTCCGGCCGGCCCGCTGGGACCACGGTCTAGCCACCTCTTGTGAGACCCGCTCTATGCACGGGTTGTTCCACTGACCATCCAGTTGGCCGGTCACGTCCATGCAGAGACCCGCCAACGACGGGTCTCGGTCTCTCACGGGGTCACAGCATGACACCAGTTGTCCCCTCGTCGGCGCCCCAGCGCTCCCCTACACCCAGGCGAGCTTCACCTCACCCCACTGACGGACGCCTCACCGCTTCCTTGCCCTGTCCAGCCATCGCCTCACGCTGTGACACCTGGTTGAGGCCTCCCACGCGCTGCGACACCCTCCTGAAGCCGCCCGCGCGCCACCGCCCGCCGCCGCCCTCGGACCAGCAGAAGCCCTCAAAACCGGCCGGAAAAACCCAAAAACCCGCAACAATCACCGGACTACCATGGCCTCCCCCGAACTCCGATTTTCAAAACGAAAAGAGAGATGGAAATCTCATAAAAAGTAAAACATGATCATTTGCTTCATGTAAAAATTCGATATGAATTCAATAATGTAAACTTAGGATAAACATAGTGCGGGAAACTAAAATGGAATCAAGATCCTACATTGTAGGGAATAGCCCGAAGATTCTCAGTGATCCTCCGGAGCATCATCTTGGAGAGGGGAGGAGAGGATAAGGGATCCTCATTGGTTGAGATCGTCCACCAGGGGGAAGGGAAATGGGGAAGGAGAGGGGTGGGGTTAGGGATTAAATAAAGTAGAAATTAAATTAATTTAACCCGCAATTTATCCTGTGCCTGAAACTCTCTACGAGGTCGATTTTAAGCATCCCATATTGTAAACACCACCACCCGAGCACAACGGAGGTCTCAGAATTTTAATCCGAGACCCCGTTCAAAAGTTATAAAGCTCAACGCCGAAGGATACCAAATTACGAAAACGCCCCTGGGGCCATTTTTCACTGACGGCCTGCGCCCGCAAAACTTACACCCCTCCTAGGGTAAATAATAAATTCTGAACTCAACGGTTCCCTCGGTTTTCCAATCTGAGCCACCGTTTAAGTGATACTCGATTTAACCATTAAACGAATAAATAAATTAATTAATTTATCCTTTTGACGTTATGAAAGCGAGCGAGGGGTCCAAACATCCCACACCGACAAGATTTATGTCGCTCCTAGGGTAAACACCCCATTCCAGACCCATCCGTACACTCAGATATCTGATCTAGATGACCTTTTAGGAGTTATCCCATTTATTTGTCATTTCCAGTGTGAACGCACTGGAAATTTAATTCCAGCCACTCCAGGGCTCGGAATCGCACGCCGTCTGAAGGCACTGCTCTGGAATAACATCAAGAATATTCCAAAATGTTTCGTAGAAAAAACTAGGCTCTTACAGAGCTCATGACGGATTATGACTACTCAATCCACTACAACCCCAATAATGATAACTAGGTGGAAGATGCTCTAGGTAGAAAGGATCTTGGAAATTTATCAATGACGAGAATTGAAAAGGATCTGATATTAAAATATGTCAAAAGTATATACATGGGGATCATTAGGGGAGGAACATCATCAATCCTTTCTCAAATTATTTTTCAATCATCCCTCATGGAGAAAATAAAGGCTGCTCAAAGAAAGGATACAGAACCTCTAAAACGGGTGGATGTTATTAAAAATGGGAAATCCACCGATTTTAAAATTAATGAGGATGGAGTTGTAAGATTTGTGTCATGATTATGCCTACCAACCATTAAAAAGATAATGAAGGATATATTGAATTATTTACATAGCTCGACCATCACTAACCACCCAGGGAGCACAATGGTGTATCGAGATCTCCGGGAAAACTTTTGGTGGGACAATATGAAAAGAGATATTGCTGAATATACATCAAAGTTCCTAGTATGTAAAAAAGTAATGTCTTGGAGGAAAAAATATAAGGGGATGATTCAACTACTACCCATACCAAAATGGAAGTGGGAGAACATTACCACGGATATTGTCAGTGGACTTCCATGGACATCCAATGGATACAGTGCTATATGGGTCATTGTGTACCATCTTACGAAGTCTGTTAACGTTATTGTGATTCAAGAGGAATTTTCTTTCGGTCAACATGCACAGATTTACCTGATAGAAGTAGTAAGGATGCATGGAGTACCACTATCTATTTTATCCTATTGTGATCCGAGATTCACTTAGATATTCTAGAGAAGTCTCCAACATGCTCTAAGAAGTGAACTAAACATCATTACGACCAATCATCCTCAAAATGATTGAAAATATGAGTGAAATATTCATACACGGGAAGAAATTTTGAGATCATTTTCTATGGAATTAAAAAGATTATGGGACTAACATATTCAATTGGTTTAATTCTTCTACAACAACAGTTTCTAATCAAGAATCTTAATGGAACTATATAAATCCCTTTTTGGGAGAGGGTGAAAAACACTAGCGATTTGGGATGAAGTCAGTGAGCGCAAGCTGCTAGGACTATAAATTGTCAATGAAATAGTAGATGAGGTTATAACCATTCCACAGCATACCAAGACATCCCAAAGTTGACAGAAGAGTAATCCAGATAACGGTCGATGATATCATGAGTTCAAAGTTTGATACATGGTATTTATATGCATATCTCTGTGGAAGAAGGTCGTGAGGCTCGAAAAGAAATGGAAGTTAAGTCCCAAGTACATCGGACCCTATGAGATCCTTGTTCGAGTCGGAGTTATGGCTATGGACTGTCACATTACCTACCATGACGAATGTACATAATGTCTTTCATGAATCCCTATTAAAGAAGTACATACCAAACCCTTCACATGTACTCTCTTTGGAGGTGGTATAGTTGGAGGATGATCCTTCCTATGAGGAGCAGCCAATGAAGATCATGGATTATATAGAAAATGTTCTATGCAACAAGACTACTCATCTGGTCAAGGTACTATAGAGAAACCTTATGTAAAATAAGGCAACATGGGAACTGGAAGAAGCAATAAAGGAATAGTAACCCCACCTATTTTTATTTTATAATGTAAAAAAATCGAGGGAAAAGTTTTATAAGGGGGAAAAAATGTAACGATCCAATGTTTTTCAACAAAAATTACCTTCTTATAAATATGTCATAAAATCACATGAAAACCTAACATAATAAACAAATGAGTGCTTAGTGACATTTAGACAATTGTTTATCGCATCTGTGTTTTTAATTTTAAAAATTTGTCATACATGGTTGCGATCAGTAAGTTATTTGGAGTCCTATAGAGGAAAATTAATTTTTGGTGAATAGTAACCAAACCTTACGAATAGTATAATACCCTTATAAATAGTGATATATCATAATGAATAGTATTCTTACCTATGATAATATATTAATAGTATTCAATTTGAATGCAAGATATACCTATATTTTTTAATAAGTAAATGAATTTTTTAAAATTGGACTTTCGTAATAAATTATTATTTTAATTAAATATTAAAATAATCATATTTAGAAAATTATTTTCGAAAAATGGACTTAATTTTTGGATTATATACATTGATAAATGGTTAGTGTTAATTTCTGAGATTTTTCTAAAATACATGAATTTTTTATGAATAGTAAAATTTAATAATTCCTAGTAAATGCTAAAGCCATAATTTCTGCATAATTCTTGAGTCATGGATCATGTAAATGGCCATTGGTTCATAGTCAGATGAATTTATTACTATTCTTGGTAATTTAATACTTACTATTCCTTGTGTAAGGACCTGACCCCAGTTTCCCACAGTTGGTGACTTATTTGATTTCGTTGGCATGCATATAAGGAATACGAATTCTAAAAGACCAAGTAGTTTTGTATTATTGGAAATAAGATACATACATAAGTTCAACTTTACATAAGGAAAGGGAAAAAACACTAATTTATTCCACTAGAGTCATCACATCTTCTAGAATATGCTCGGAAGTCATTCATAATATACTTCTTCATGTCCTGAGAAAATGAAACATAAGAAAGGGGTGAGCTGGAACGCTCAGTAAGAGTAATCAATATAGCAGAAGATAATATAAACATTAGACATGGTGAATAAGTGAAAACAAATGGCTTTAATAATAAACCTAAACACATTATGGAAGGAATATGACCTGAGTGAATAATGCCATAATAAAACATAATCATGGGTATTATACTAGTCGAATAACCACATGGAATATCAATATCTGAACTCATAACTATGGAATGCATAATGCCAGAGATTCTGAAATTTTTTATCAAGGCCACGGCCAAGACGTCTAACAATTAAGGCCTCGGACAATTCCTCATCTAGTTGTCTCATGAAACCTACCGATGCATCGAGGGGCTATAGCGGGACCCACCCATCACATAATAAGTTCAGTCCATTTCTCATATGGGAGGGGATAAACATAAACAACATATACATTCATATTGAAACTATCATTTGAAATGTAACAAACTTTCCCCAATTATTGAACATAAACACTAACCATTAGGGATAATAGGGTGAGTGGTTTTAGGGAAGATCATCCAAAATAGAGTTATTCATAAACCATTAAATAAAATATGGTAGATGACTTCATAAATTATTAAACCCATTAATACCATGGAATCAACAAGAGTGTTGAATTAGATGAAAACACTCTTATAAAATCATTAAGCAATTCTTGATATAAATACTATTTTATTTTGAGAAGAAGATTTCTTTGGGAAAAATCATTGTATAAAACCAGAAGTGATGTAAAATATTATTTTTATAATAAAATGGGTGATTTTATAAAGATAATTTTTTCCAAAAACAGATAATAGAGTGCCTTTGAAAATATGAAAGAATTTGATAAATTCCCTTGGATCAAGCATGTATTTTGGAAACAACTTTGAATGTTCCTTTAAAAATGTGTAACTATCAATAAAATATGGATGGGTTATGGTTTCTACACATATATATGATACTCACACAGAATATATTATGAGTACATTACAATACATAATAATTTCATTGAGGTAATTGGACAATGAAAGTATCCCTAATGAAAATGGAAGTTTGGGTGGAAAAACCCTTACCTTAACTACAAACGTGTTCGTATATTGTAATTAAGTTCCTGGAATAAGAAATTATACTTTATAAAAACTTATTTCAGAATATATTAGACTTGTATTTAGTTTACCATAATTCTGGTTAGTTCATTTATGTATTTATTTTCAAGTTACTGTATTGAATTTCGTCATTTTGTAGTGTTCGTTTCATTTATTTTCATATTCGGTTCACTTGATTTTAAGTAATGAAGTGGAATGGATTTAAATATCCAGAATTAAAATTAAATATTATTTAAGAACATCCAGAATTTTTAATGTCCATTTCTATCATTTGGTTACATGTAATGAGGATGAATCATTAGATGATCACCACCTCGATTATTCAACGGTATTTGGAATATTATGAACTAGTTTTGTCATATAACATAATTATATGTACATATTATGGTTCATGATTATTAATTAGGTTATAAAACATATATTATATTCCGGTTCAACCATGAATATGGTTTCATGACTAGTAATGAAGAATAAATTGAAGAATGAAACTTCGTCATCCATGGAGGATATAAATCGGAACCTTATGGATATTGATTTCGTTTATAAAATAAAAGGGAGGGAGTAAGAATATTTATGACCATTATTCCATTCACATAAAATAAATCTAGTATATAGATGT
This sequence comes from Viscum album, assembly GCA_963277665.1. Lineage (NCBI taxonomy): Eukaryota > Viridiplantae > Streptophyta > Magnoliopsida > Santalales > Viscaceae > Viscum > Viscum album. Next base: position 505,988,975 of record OY728142.1, on the reverse strand, counting down.
TACTAGAGTTATCATGATCATTTGGACAGAGGAGGTGAGGATAGGATAACAGAAGAAGATAAATTGAAATGAAACCAAATGAAAAAGAAGGGTACATTACCTCTTGAAATAACCTCCATGAGAAACTCCTTAAGGGAAGGGGTTTTCTTCTTTTGGAAAGACCAAAAGCTTCTTGTACGTGGGGAGAGACTAGGGAAGGGTAATTGGGCAGAACTATGAGGATATTCAAGGCTTAGAGGAGTGAAGTGAAGAGGGAGTGGTGAGGGGTTTTATAGTGGAGGAGAGGATTAAATTTTGAATATCTAATTCATTATTTTATTATTTCCCTCAAGAAAACCAATAGTATTTTTTCATGTGACCCCTTACAGTAATAATGGCATGTGAGTTCAATCCAAGTGGCCTTATATTACATATGATGTCATAATTAGTGTATTTAACTGATAATTTGTATATATGGAATTTTATTGTATTTCACTATTCATAAAAAAATTCTAGAATTTCAGAAAAATCCCAATAATTCACCCCAACCATTATTCGACATGTAGAATTCAAAAGTGAAATCCATTTTTCAAAACTAATTTTCTCAATATTACTAATTTAAATTTTCAATAAGGTTATATTTGATTAGAAAAATAACAATATTGAAGTGCAATTAGTTTTATGTGACATTGAAAAATTAATTAAGATCACATTATCATATTTCATTAAGAAAATAAATAATAATATTATTTACTATTCAAGGAAAATATTACTATTCATATTACTATTCATAAGGGTATGTTAATATTCACCAAAAATCATGTTTGTTCTATCAGACTCCAAATGTCTTACTGAACACCACTCTAGATGACCAATTTTTTAAATTCAAAACATAGAAGAGGAAAAGTTGTGTTTATAAAATTAAATTATATATTTATTTTGAAAACCTCGTGGTGTTACATTCTACCTTCCTTACAAAAATTTCTTCATCGGTTTCTTAGAATATTACCTAAAATGATTCATGTATGTCTTTAACATAAGCTCCTCAGGATCCCATGTTGCTTCCCCCATCTTATGGTTCCTCCATAGAACCTTTACCAATCGAGTCGTCCGATTTTTCAATACTTATTCTCTAGTATCAAGAATCTTGAATGGCTCTTCATAGTATGATTGATCGGGCTCAAGTTCCACTTCTTCATAAGTGAGTACATGTGTTGGGTATGGAATGTACTTTCATAAAATTGACACGTGGAACACATTTTGAACCTTGGAGAGACTTTGCGGCATTGCCAAACAGTAAGGTTCGGCTCCAATTCGGTCTAGAATTTCAAAAGGTCTGATGTACCTTGGACATAATTTTCCCTTATTACCAAAATCATAAAATACCCTTCCATGGATATACCTTTAAAAAATGTGATCACCTTCTTGAAACTCCAAATCCTTCCTTCGGTTATCTGCATAGCACTTTTTCCTACTGTGAGCTATTTTGATATGGTTCTGGATAATCTTCACCTTTTCCATTATTTCTTCAAAAATTTCTTGGCCCACTAGATTCCATTCACCAAAATCATCCTAGAAAGTTGGTGTACGACATCGCCACCCAAATAATTCTTCATAGGGTGCCATCTGTGTACTTGAATGGAAGCTATTGTTGTAGTAAAATTCTATGAGAGGTAAATACTGATCACACATGCCTTGAAAATCATGTGAGAAAGACCTTAACATATCTTCCAATGTATGAATTTTCAGTTCGGATTGTCCATCATTTTGTAGGTGGTAGGTAGTTCTCAAATGAAGATCAGTATCTAGGGCCTTCTGAAGACTTTTCCAGAATCTTGATGTAAAACACAGATCACAATCAGAAACAATTGATAGGGGTACACCATGAAGTCTCACAAATTCATTAACATATAGTCTTGCTAGACGTTCAAGTGGTAGATCTTCTCTTACAAAATCAAGTGGTAGTCTCACAAAATCAAGTGCTAACATGGTAAGATGATCAACAATGACCCATATTGCATCATTTATTCTAGGATTTTTTGGCAGTCCCATGAAAAATTCCATCGTGATATTTTCCCTTTTCCACTCTGGTATGGGAAGTGGTTTGAATACTCTTCCAGGCTATTTCCTTCCAACTTTCACTTGTTGGAAAACCATACATCTTGACACAAAATCAGAAATTTCCATCTTCATGTTGTCCCACCAAAAATTGTCCATCAAATATCTATACATCTTAGTGCTTTCAGGGTGTATGGGGAAATTAGGACTATGAGCATCATCCAACAATTCCCAATTTAGATCAGGTATACCGGGAACACAAAGTCTCTTCCCAAATTTCAGAATTCCTTCTTCATATACGAAGTCACTCAATCTCCAATCATTCAATTCATTAATCTTCTTTTGAAACTCCCCATCATCAGCCTTAGAATTTTTTATCCTTTATAGTAAAGATGGTTTGGAAAACATTTGAAAAAGAAATGATGTTTCACCATCCATGGTTATTCCCATATCCATCTTTACTTGATCCATGAAAATATGATCCCTTTAAACTATCATCTTGCTCAAAACTCCATGATAATTTCTTCTCAAGGCATCTGCCACCTTATTTTCCATCCCCGGGTGGTAGTGCATCGTGCAATCATAATCTTTGAGTAGTTCAAGCCATCTCATTTGCCTCATTTTGAGTTCTTTCTATGTGAAAATATACTTCAAACTCTTTTCATCATTATAAATCTCACATTTTTCACTATATAGATAATGTCTCCAAATCTTCAAATCATAGATTACAGCAGCTAACTCAATATCATGTGTAGGACATTATTTCTCATGAAATTTTAGTTGTCGTGATGAATAAGCAATAACCCTATCATTTTTCATAAGGACACAACCAAGTCCTTTCTTTGAAGCATCACTACAAATAACAAACCTGTCATTCACTGATGGTAGAGTCAATATAGGATCATTGACTAATATTCTATTCAGTTCTTTGAAACATTCTTCACAATATTTTTTCCAAATATGTTTTACCCTTTTATGTGTGAGCTTCGTTAGCAGGTTACCCAGTCGGGCAAAATTCTGCACGAAATTTCGATAATAACCTGCTAAGCCAATAAAACTACATTCCTCAGTTATGTTTGTTGGTGTGTGCCAATCTTCTATTGCCTTTTTCTTCAAAGGATCAACTAGGATTCCATTCTTAGAGACAATATTTCCAGGAAAAGAAATCTCCTGAAGCCAAAATTCACAGTTGCTAAACATCCCATATAATTCATGTCTTCTAAGAGTCTTCAGGATAATGTGCATGTGATTTTCATGATCTCTGTTGCTTTTGGAGTATAAAAATATTTCATAAATAAATACCACTAAAAAATCATTGAGATATTCCATGAAAAATATGTTCATTAGATCGATGAAGACAGAGAGTGCATTAGTCCATCCAAAAGGCATTACTGTAAACTCGTAATGCCAATACCTGGTCTGAAATGCTGTCATTGGAATATATTTCTTCCTCACATGAAACTGTTGATATCCGGATCAAAGATCCATCTTCGAAAAGTATTGATCTCCATGAAGTTGTTCAAATAAATCATCAATGCGAGGTAGATGATACGTGTTCTTTATTGTTATAGCATTGATCTCCCTGTAGTCGATACATAATCTCATAGATCCATCTTTCTTCCTAACAAAAAGGATAGGGGCTCCCCATGGAGAAACACTAGGGAGAATAAATCAATTATTACTCAATTCCTCAACTTTTTCTTTAGTTCCACAAATTCCACACTGGTCATTCTATAAGGGGTCTTCGATATGGGCCTTGAACCAGGAATTAAATCAATGGAAAAATCAATTTCTCCCTATGGAGGATGTCTTGGTAAATCTTCTGGAAACAAATCAACATATTCTCTCACAATAATTACATCCTATATTTGAACAATCCATTCCTTACCCACAGATATTTCATTCTATTCCTCCCCAATAATTGAATTTATTTGAGATATTGGTGGTGGATCTAGATAAGAATCAAGTGATGCTGATTTTTCTCTAAATATTAGGTGTTCTTTACCATCATCATCAAAAATTATAAACTCTTTCTTCTTATAATATATTTTTGCATAATGGTGTGAGATATAATCCATTCCTAGGATTATATCAAATTCAATAATGGGTATGACAATGAGATCAGTAGATAACAAACATTTATATGCCCTAATGGGAACTGATTCATAGAACAATGTAGCAATGATACTTCCCTTTGGAGTTTTGACTGCAAACTCCCTTGTTAAATAAAATTGTAAATATCTAATTTTCATAGAAAATTGGGAATATATGAAACAATTCAATGATCCAGAATCAAATAAATCATTGGATAAACTTGAGAAATCAATTAAAGTACCTTCCACCACATCATTAGGAACTTCAACCACTGTAGTTGTGATTGCATAAGCTTGTCCCTGATCCCTTGATCTTCTCTGTTTCATATTTCCTTGACGTTTTGGAAAATCGTCAGCAGTGTCCCATATCCTGACAACTATAGCATCGAACATCAATGGATTCCTTCTTCCCCTTGAAATAACCAGCAAGATGGCCTCTCTGACCACATTTGTAGCGTACTACTTTTTCTTTTAAGCACTCACAAGGGTGTTTCCTTCCATAATTGTCACATGGTGGAAATTCAACTATTCCCTTCTTCCCTGTTTCTTTATTTCATTTCCCAGTGCTTTCAGTAGCCCTCTTCTTTTATTTCTTCCCCTTAAATTCATAAGACATAGTGAAATATTTTTCTGTCTTGATAGAACATGAAACTTTATCCTCATATTATGAAATACTTTGGGAGATCAGTGCCCGCCGGAGGAATGGCTTTACGCCATCAATGAATCGATCAATTTTTCTCATTGGATTTCATATGTAGTCTAAAACATGTCTTGTTATTATTTTGATAATAACTACGTACCTTGTAACATTCTCATCTTCCTTCTGCCTCAAATTCAAGAATTACCTCTCTATATCTGCTCGCTGCTCACAAGGGATATATTTTTCTAAGAAGATTTCATTAATATCCCTCCATTCCATGTCTTTTATCTCTTCCACCTCATTTGTGTTTTAGATTAAGGACAACCACTTATCCGCATCTCCTGATAGACGATAGACCTCCATGAAAACTTTCCCTCTCTCATTACATCCCAAGGAGAGAAATATCTTCTCAAGGGAACATATCCACTTCTCTGCTGCAAACGGCTTTGTAGTCCCGTTGAATGATGGAGGCTATTGTCGCATAATGAGAACCTGTATGGCTCCTCCACATAGTGGATGTGGGTTCTCCACATAGGTAAGGTTATTATTCATAACCTGAGCAAGTTGTCCAAGTATATTTATCTGTTGCTCAGCACGAGTCCAGCACCAGAGCAAATATCATTATCACGCGTCGGAGGAAAATCCCTACAGGGGACACATGCATTCGTGTGATTTCCATTACATCCGCTATGTGACTTATCTAGATAATTGAATACACTATATTAGGTTATGAATCATAATTTATAATTTTAACATAAAACTACCCATAAAAATTGAGATCCTATGCATGGATAATCCCATATTCACAAATATAGTTTCTTTGAGGAATATTTACATTTCAATCCTTCATAATGGATGGTAAAGAAAATGTGAATTATCCTATGGATATCCCCTGAGAGTATCGTAACAAAGAGTGCATCAAGGCCCATTATAATTCACCAGTTCCCATTTGAGTCTAGCTTAAAGCGGTGTTTTCAAGTGTTACCCCTAAATACATTTGTGCCAGAGCCGCCTCTTCTTGCTCATATCCAGACATGGATGTATTTAATGAAAGATCCACATAATCTATTCCTTACCAAAATACCAGGACATTATTATATGTATATACTCAAATACTAACTTAGGGACTCTTTCCCAATTCTATGTTTTCCAAATATAGTTTCGAATTATTCTACAAAACTTCCTCTGATACCAACTTTAAGGAACCGACCCCAGTTTCCCTGAGTTAGTGCCTTATTTGATTACGTTGGCATACATACAAGGAATATTAATAATGAAGGGCCAACTAGTTATGGATTATTCGAAACAAGATACATACATAAGTTCAACTTTACATAAGGAAAAGGAAAACAACACTAATTTATTCCACTAGAGTCATCACATCTCCTAGATTTTGCTTGCAAGTCATTCATAAAATATTTCTTCATGTCCTAAGAAAATGATACATATGAAAGGGGTGATCTCAAATTCTCAGTAAAAGTAAGAAATATAGTGGAAGATAATATAAACGTTAAACATGGTGAATAATTGAAAACACAAGCCTTTAATAATAAACATGAACACATTATGGCAGGAATATGAGCTGAGTAAATAATGCAATAATAAAAAATAATCATGGCTATTCTACTAGTTGAATAACCACATCAAATATAAATATATGAACTCACAATGATGGAATTCATAATGTCGGACATTCTGAAACATTTTGTCAAAGCCTTGTCCAAGACATCTAATGATTAAGGCCTCGACCAAAATCCATAACACAATGGGAAAGGCCTCGGCCAATTCCTTATCTAGTAGTCTCATGAGACCTACCGATGCATCGAGGGGCTATATCATTCCCCACCCATCACATAATAAGTCCAATGCATTCCTCATATGAGCAAATATAAACATAAACAACATATACATTCATATTAAAACTATCATATGAAATGTAACAAACTTTCCCCTATTATTGAACATAAACACTAACCATTTGAAATAATATGGTGAATGGTTTTAGGACAGATCATCCACAATAGTGTTAGTCATAAACAGTCAAATAAAATATGGTTTATGACTTCATAAATTATTAAACCTAATAATACAATGGAATCAACAAGTGTGTTGAATTAGACGAGAAGACTCTTATAAAACCATTTAGAAATTTTTGAGATCAATACACTTTTATTCTGAAAAGAAGAGTTATTTTGGAAAAATATTTGTTGAAACCAGAAGTGAGGTAAGATAGTATTTTCATTATAAAATGACTGAATTTATAAATATAATGGATTACAATAACAGATCATATAGTGCCCTTGAAAATAGGAATGAATTTGATAAATTCCCTTGAATCAGGCTTGTATTTTCGAAACAACTTTGAAAGTTGCATTAAAAATGTTTAACTATCCATAAAATAAGGAATGGTTCTGTTTTTTACACTTATATATGATACTCACACAGAATATATGATGATTACATATCTATAAATAATAATTTCATTGAGGTAATTAGACAATGAAAGTATCTCAAATGAAAATGGAAGTTCGGGTGGAAAAACACTTACCTTAACTCCAAACATGTTCCTCTATTGTACTTAAGCTCCTGGAATATGAAATTTTACTTGTTAATAACTTATTTCATAACCTATTGGACATTTATTTAGTTTAACATAATTTTGGTTAGTTCATTTATGTAATTATTGAAAAGTTATCGTATTGCATTTCGTTGTTCCTGGAGTGTTCGTTTCCTTTATTTTCATATTCGATTCCCTTGATTTTAAGTAATGAAGTCAAATGGATGTAAATATCCAGAATTTAAAATAAATATTATTTATGAACATCCAGAATTTTTAATGTCCATTTCTATCATTTGGTTACATGGAATTAGGATGAATCATTAGATGACCACCACTTCGATTATTCAGCGGTATTTGGAATATTATGAACTGGTTTTTTCATAAAACATTTATTATGTACATTATCTGGTTCCTGAATATTGATTAGGTTGTAACACATATATTATAGTATGGTTCAAACATGAATATGGTTTCATGAGTAGTAAGGAAGAAGAAATTGAAGAACAAAACTTCGTTGTCCACAAAGGTTATAAATCAGAACTTCATGGATGTCGATTTCGTTTATAAAATAAAAGGAAGGGAGTAAGACTATTTATGATGGTTCATCCATTAAAATGATATAAATCTAGTATATAGATTTTACTGAAGTTGTCGTGATTATTTTTACAGAGGAGGTGAAGAGATGATAACAAAAGATGATAAATTGAAATGAAACCAAATGAAAAAGATGGGTACTTTACCACTTGAAATAACCTTCTTGAGAAACTCCTTAGGGAAAGGGGTTTTGGCCTTTTGGAAAGACCAAAATCTTCTTGTACGTGGGTAGAAACTAGGTAAGGGTAATTGGGCAGAACTTTGAGGAGAATCAAGGCTTATATGAGTTAAGATAAGAAGGAGTGGTGAGGGGGTTTTATAGTGGAGGAGAGGAGCAAATTTTGAATATTTAATTCATTATTTTAATATTTCCCTCAATAAAACCAATAACATTGTTTCATGTGACCAATAATAGTAATAATGGAATGTGAGTTCGATCCTAGTGTCCTTACATCAAATATGATGTCATAATTAGTGTATTTAATGAATAATTTGTATATACGGTATTTTAACATATTTCATTATTCATAAAAAATTCTAGAATTTCAGAAAAATCCCAAAAATTAACCCCAACCATTTTTCGACATGTAGAATTAAAAATTGAAATCAATTTTTCAAAAATAATTTTCTAAATATTATTATTTTAATTTTTAAATAAGGTAATAGTTAATTCGAAAAATAGCAATCTTGAAGTGCAATTAGTTTTATGTGACATTGATAAATGTATTAAGATCTCGTTATCATATTTCCTTAATAAAATAAAATAATAATATTATTTACTATTCAAGGGACATATTACTATTCATATTACTATTCATATTACTATTCATAAGGGTATGTTACTATTCACAAAAAATCATGTTTGTTCTATCAGACTCCAAATAACTTACTAAACACAAATCTAGATGACCATTTTTCAAAATTCAAAACATAGAAGAGGCAAAGTTGTGTTTATAAAATTTCTTTCTATATTTATTTTCAAAACCTTAGGGTGTTACACCTTGTATTTTGAAGAAATAATAAACTAATGATTAAAAAATTAGGAAAACCCTCTTCTCTTCCACTATAACCCCCCCCTGCACTCCCTCTTTTCTTCACAACTCTCAGGCCCTATGCGTTGCCAATATTCTTCCCAAATCTCTCCCTAAGATCCTACCCCATATCCAAAATTTCCCAACAACGTCACAATACCAAAAACCCTCCATTTAAGAGGTTTTCGAAGGAGGAAGCCTTAAGTGGTAAATTCCTCTTTCCAATTCCATCATTTCTTTTAAGTTTTTTTCTTTTTGTTTCTTTCTTCACCTCCTTTCACCAAAGTAGTATGATAAAACCTATAACATACATTTACTAGAATGTTTTTATGCTAATGGGATATTTAATTATCTTATCTCTTTCTCCAAAATTTTATTTGAATAAAATTAAATCTCCATTTGAGATGCGCTAATTTTGTACATTCATGGACAACAGTTCTGTAACGACCCAAATCTGGGGCCACATAACTAGTGCCCCGTACCCTGTTCACCACATAACCTCAAGCACGTTACCCCAAATTCCAGAAGCTTCTGACTATCATCGAAGACCTTGGTGAGTCAGTGGGGAAACTATGCCCTCATTGGGAAAACTGTACAGCGGAAGAACAAACTTACACAATAGTGGAAGGAGGAACAACATATGACAACTGAAACTAAAAGTATAATCAATGTTTGATATAACAATGATGCAGTATGGTACATGTGTCTAAGGAAAACAGTAAACAAGACAACATGTTGAAATACAACTGAAACCAAATACTAAAAGTAAACAGCAACTCTAGATGCATCGTGAGCCAAAGCCCGATCCCATGCTCTCCAGCTCCAACCAGCAATCATGTACCTGAGGTGAAAGGGCCACAATCCCTATCCACAACTGCAACCATATAATCTGTTTGGGCTGAAAAACCAGAACCAAACAGGGTGTGAGACTAATCCCAGTAGGCAACCACCACAATATTTGTGCCCTACTATTAGTGATCAATATAGAAAAAGTAAAGGAAATAAATACAGTAATGAACTAGGAGTACACCAGTAGAAATCCTACCAGTTATCATTCTCATTCATTTAATTAAACAACCAGGTAATCTAGGAAAGCTCTCTATTCCAAGTTAGAGCAAGTAACAGAACAAGTAACTAAAATAATACCTAAACCACAAGCAGTTCAAACCCAATCTTGTTCTTTGGATTGGTGGGCTCATCACAACCAACCAAAAAAAATTCACACTGACTCTCCGGGTGGCACAAACTAGCAGACCCCTATAGCACAGTAATCAAACAAGGCACAGACACTCTGGGAAGCTCTTAGGTCAATTCCCCTATAGTCTTGCAACGATAGCTACAGAATCTTTGAGGAATCACTTACGTCTAAATCCTCCTATGGTCTAAATACGTGTGTAAACTAAGAACACTCTTGGGATGTACAAAGTCATATTCCCATAGGTCCGGCATACGAAACTAAAACCAGTAGACCCTCTAGGGAAGCACTTAATCATGTATTACCTCTTTGATCTCCCACACCAGGTTCTCACAGCCTTGAGCAGTCCAGTCAAGCATAATCGACTGTCAGAATCCCTAAGTAATATCAACAACAACTTGGATAATATCTACAATGCATCCAGAACATTTAAACAGTAGACAACACCTACAAGCAGTTATAACAAGTAAACAAGAAATTGAAGAAGGGTTTGCCTCACAGGAAAATGGTCCCAAACGGCAATAAACAGCCAAACAGGGAAAAACACCCATGGCGTGATCCTCAAACATGAAACCAAGCATACATTAGTATCAATTAATTAGAAGCTAAAAACAATCTATTTATATTAAACAATAGGATCAAAATCCCAAACATGGGATACCCGATACATGGGTATCCGGCACTTTTGCAACAAAAACTCAAAGACATTCAACATAGGGAAACAAACCACCTACCTAGATCCTAGTAGATCTATATAAGTGAACCGCGATGATTGATTCTCCTTAGAACGTCGAAGATATGAGAAAATGTCAAAAATTCTCAACCAACGCTAAATTGAAAATGAGGAGGAATCATGAAACAAGAATAATTAAGAACCAAGAACTCACCATTTTGATTCTATTGCAACCGACAGTGTTCGATTCAGATAACTGGTGACGGATCGGTGGCTCAAAGAATATTCAGCCTCCTCGGACGCTCTGGGCAGAATTAGGCAATGAAGAAAATGAAAATAGGGTTAAGTCACGACCCTAGTCCGATTAATGAAATAAAAAGAAAATTACACGGCGTGTACCTTGGTTTTCCATACTCAGCTTTAAGTGGCCTCCACATCACCCCACACGCCCATGTGTGTGGCCCGGACTTGGCCACCACACTACCTCGCACGGGAGAAATGTACAAGGCGTGTACTCATAAATTACACAGCGTGTACTCTGAAAATTTCCAGATTTTCCCATTTTCATTAAAAATTACCATAAAAGGAAAACATACCTAAAACGACGATTCGAGTTCTTAGAAACTTACCCCCTTAAAGAAATTCATCCCCGAATATCCCTAGCGAGGCATAGATTATGAAACCCCGAACAGCTCTAGCCACTATGATCGTACATCGGCCTCCTGCTCCCAAGTCTCGTCCTGCACTCGCCCATACTGCCATAGCACCCATACTAGAGGAACATACTAGCCACAAAAAACTTCAGTGCTGCGATTGAAAATCTGGTTAGGATGCTCCTCAAATGATGCATATGCTTCAAGCTCAACCTCCTTGGGTTGAAAGACATGATATGGGTCTGAAACGTAACGTCGGAGCTGGGAAACGTGGAAGAAGTCGTGCATAGCCCGATACCTATGAGGTACCTACTACCGATAGGAAACCAGACCAACTCTCTCCAACACCTCAAATGGCCCGAAGTACCGACGTGAAATCTTACCCTATCTCTAGATCCTCTTGTGTCCCATCCTTGGTGTGGAACGCAGGAAAACATGATCCCCGACCTCGAACTCTAGAGGTCGTCTCCGCTGATCAGCATAAGACTTTTGCAGAGACTGTTCTGTAGCCATACTCTTTCGAATCAACTCTATCTGCTCTGAGGTCTCTTGATCAAGATGAGATCCCAGCAAAGCTGCCTCTCCTACCTCTAGACAGCATAAAGGTGATCCGAATAGCCAACCGTACAAGGCCTTGTAAAGTGCCATCTGAATATTCGCCTAAAAACTGTAGTTTTAGGCGAACTCTGCAAGAGGGATATGCTTTTCCCAAGAACCTCCAAATCCAAAATGCAAGCTCAGAGCATATCCTCAAGCACCTGGATCATGTGCTCAGACTGGCCATCAGTCTGGGGATGGTATGATGTGCTCAAATGTACGTGTGTACCCAAATCCCTCCGAAGCCCCATCCAGAACCGAGAAGTAAAGTGTGCATCCCTATCTGAAATAATGGAGTATGGAACTCCATGACGTCGTACAATATCTCTAATGTAAAGTCATCCCGAATCATCAACACTGAAGGTCTCCGTGACTAGAAAGAATTGAGAAACCTTCGTAAGCCTGTCGATGACAAACCAAACAACATCGTTCCCATGAGGCGACCTCATCAAACCAGTCACGAAGTCCATCGCGACATCGTTCCACTTCTACTCTATAATAGGTAACTCCTGTAAAAGCCCTGCTGGTCACTGATGCTCTGCTTTCCCCTACTGACAAGTCGAGCATCTCATGAAAAAACCAGCAGCGTCTCTTTTCATACTTGTCCACTAGTACTCGCGATGTAGATCACAATACATATTGGTGACACCAGGATGAACTGCCCAAACTGAGGAATGAAAATCCCGCATTAGCTCCTTGTGTATGTCTATCGGCACCCATACGCATCCCTGGAAACGCAAGATCTCATTCTTGCCCACTGTACATTCAGGAATAGGGTCCTCTCCTGACACACTCTCCCACAAGACTAAGCCCTCTGAATTTGATAGATGCCTCATCCGCACCAGATCAAGTAAAGTAGAGGTAACAATCATTGAAGAGAGAATGGGATGTCCCTTTCTATCGTGCACCTCCAAGTGCATCTCATAGAATAGGTCCATAAGCTACTACTCGCTGCTAGCCTCCTGAACTTCCTGTAACTGAGTCCTCTTACTCAGTGCGTCTGCCACATCATTGCCTTTCCCAAATATATAGGCAAGCTCAAAGTCGAAAGACTGCAGGTACTCGACCAACCTCCGTTGTCGTTAATTTAATTCATGCTGTGTGAACATATACTTGAGGGTCTTGTGGTTAGTATATACCACAAAAATCTCTCCCAGCAGATAGTGTCTCAAAAAATGCAAAAAATGAATAACAGTAGCCAACTCCAGGTCGTGTGTAGGGTAGTTCCTCTTGTGTGGCCTCAACTACGGAGACCCATAAGCAACGACCCCACCTCCCTGCATAAGCACAACTCTCATCCCAATACCTGATGCATCATAGTAAACAGTATAGCCCTTGCCCGGTTCTGGAAAGACCAGTGTCAGTGCTGACGTCAGCCTCCCCTTCAGCTCCTGAAAAGGTGACTCACAAGAATCTGACCATAAAAACGTCTCCCCCTTCTTTGTCAGACCTGTCAGTAGTGCTTCTAGGTGTGAAAAGTATTATATAAACCACATGTAGTAACCCGCCAGCCCCATGAAAATCTGTACCTCGAAGACATTATTCGGCTGCTTCCATGTAACCACTGCCCTCATCTTTTATGGGTCTACTGATACTCCTGTGTCTGAGATGACATGGCCCAGGAAGTTAATCTCATAAATCCATAAGTGGAACTTTGAGAGCTTAGCATATAACGGATTCTCTCTTAGTTCACTCAATACGATCTCAAGATCGGTAGCATGGTCATGTCGAGTTTGAGAGTACACCAAGATATCTTCCACAAAAACCACCATGAAGGATTCCAAATACGGAAGGAAAACTCTGTTCAACAGTGCCATGAATGTTTTTGGCACGTTGGTGAGACCGAATGGCATAACCAAGTATTATACAGGCCATATCTGCTCCAGAAGGCTGTAATAGGTATATTAGAGGGTCTAACGCGCAACTGATGATAGCCGGATCTCAAGTCAATCTTTGAGAACACCCTAGCTCCCTGAAGCTGATAAAAAATCAGCAATCCTCGGCAAAGGATATCTGTTCTTGGCCGTCAACTGGTTCATCTTCCGATAGTCCACACATAATCATAAGGTACCATCCGCCATCTTCACAAACCATACCAGCGAACCCCAAGGGGACGTACTGGGTTGGATAAAACCTATTTCCTACAACACCTCCAACTGTTTCATGAGCTCTTGCAACTCATGTGTCGCCATTCTATAAGGAGGTACGGATACCGATGATACTCCGGGCACAATATCGATATAGAAGTCTACCTCTCGCTCTGGAGGCAACCTTAAAAAGTCTTCTGGAACAACATCCAAAAAAATATCAACTACCGGAGGAAAATTCATCTGAGAAGTCCCATGATCATCCAGATATAAACTAGCTATCTGGGCTGTATCACTACCCAACCCATGATTCTCTAGTCCAGCTCTGCTCGCCTGGACATCCCATTAACCCTTTGGAAGAAAAGATCTTCCATCCAGTGATGTGAAACTCACCCTTCGGTGATAGAAGTCGACAAAGGCCCGGAAGGAAACTAACTAGTCCATCCCAAGAATGAATTCATAACCCGACATCTCAAGGACATAAATATCCCACAAGAAGTGACACCCACCATCTTCAAGGGGGCACTCCTTTCACTGACACACACTAGTAGTTATGTGTCCCAAGGGAGTTTCTAGTGTCATCATATCCTCATAAGTAATGACAGTAAGTCTAAGGCTTTCCACAGTGTGAATAGAAACAAAGTTATGAGAAACTCTGGTATCAAAAAGTGCAGAAGATAAAACTGAGGCAACTAAGATCATACCTCAAACTGTGGAAGGTCCATGATCTCGCCCTTGATGAATCTGCACTACCTCAAACATCTGGCCAGTACCGCGGCCCTGTGTAGCAGCCTGATATCCCTATGATGATCCTCCCTGAGCCTAACCACTGCATCCTTGACCTCTAACCTGGCCCAAATGACCTAAAGAACCCCATCCCCTAGTCTGTTGTGGAACTGGTAATTCTGATCCTGTACGAGGAGTAGAAATAGATCCTCCTTCACTAGCCGCTGGAAGAAGAACCCAACAAAAATGCTTTAGATGACCCATCTTGCCGCAATATTGGCACTCTACTGGGTCTCTCGGGCACTGAGGCTTCTTATGAACTCTCATTCCACACTGATAGCATACCACCTGGTTGCCCGAAGGGAGATCCCATCTACAAAAAGAAATATCGTGCTTCCTTGAGTCACATTGAGTAGACTCTCAGTGGAGATTCCTACTCTCAGTATGAAATGAATGTACCTTGGTTGCTGAACTGCCCTGGTCAAAATCTCCAGTCTCCCTCAAATTTCATTTAGTGATCAGCGCCTGCTTGACTATCAGAGTAGTAGAAGTCAACTTGAAGAAGTTCACCTGCGATCTGATCTCTGGTTTGAGCCCTTCCTCAAACTCCCTTTCTAAAATCATCTCATCATTTCCCAAAACGGAAGTGAAGCGTTGTAACTCAGTGAAATGGGAGGAATACTCCATAAACAAAAGAGTACCCTGCTACAGGTTTCAGAACTCTCTGGCTTTGTAGGCCTTCAACATCGCTGGATAGAAGTATTCGTAGAATTTACGGTGGAACTCGTCCCAAGACATAGTCCGTTGGTACACTGCCTGCGAAACTATATCCCACCATCTCTTAGAATAATCTTGCAACATGTAAGTTGTGAGATTCACCCTTCTGTCTGGGGGTGTCTCCAGATGCTCGAAGATGGAAAGCATGGTTTCTAGACCTGACTCTCTAGCCTGAGGTCCTCCATCCCCTATAAAATTTGGAGGATGCCGCTACTGAAAAACCCACGTCAACTTGGCCATAGATGGGGCTGGATGTTGGGCTCCTTGGATGGTCTGCATGAATTCTATGAAACCCTCGTTGAACTGAGCATCGACACTAGTGTCTGGAATCACTGCAGGTGCAATGTCCGGAAGGATCGGTGGAACTACTGGTAGTCCTTGGTTTGTCGTGTCATTGCGTATGGTCACAGCCTGTTTCCTGACATGCAACAGGAGGTCTTCTTTGTGCCATAGCCCTAAAATTTCAAAAGAACACCTCAGAATTAGGATTAACAAGGACAGAAACACAAGGGTACAAAAAGGTAACAGGAGAGATACAAAATTAAGTTTTCCAAAACACAACTACATGGAGTGTATTTAATCTACATGGCATGTTTGTTAAATCCATTCACATGGGCGTGTACTTCTGCCACTACTGGTCATGTAACACCTCAGAATACACAGCGTTTTGTTCCAACACACGGTGTGTACTTGAGCTCCACTCCCCTACCTGAGTTTCTTTACATGGATAACCTACACTGTCCTATTAATCCTAAACTACATGGAGTTCTCACTAAGGAAACGGCGTGTACTGGATAGGTCCAGCGACCTTTGTAGCAGGTTACACGACAGGATACATGGCTGACACTTACACGATGTGTTTCGAACAAACAGGACGTGTATAAGAGAAGATAAAACCGTCTTATGTTGTTCGTGACAGGGTCGGGTACCTAGAACAAGGATACACAGTGTGTTCAGAACAAACAAGGTGTGTATAGAAGAATATAACACCATCCCATGTTGTTCATGACATGGACAGGTACCAAGAACAAGGCTACACAGCGTGTACTACACGAGCATCCCCAACCCGTGTTGTTAGTGACACGACCAGTTACACGGTCGACTACTACACGATGTGTATTTATTTTACAAGACATGTACTCAAAGACATTCTACAACCCTATGTCTATGTTCATATAGTTAGTAACATGGTTTAAAAACTATACAGCGTGTATTAATAAAGTACACACTGTGTATTATGGGTTTTTCCGGGCGGTAGCTCAGAAACTACACCGAACCCCAGAAACACTGAAACAAAAACATCTATGTTCCAAATTCCGATCCGTGGGGGCCCATACTCCCCGAGAATCAATTAATGGCATCATAACAATGAATAAACCAAGTAAACAGCATAAAAATCCAATGATCTACCAAATTCCGTTCCTTTAGATCCCATAACACCTCTAAGACCAAAGTTTTGAATCCATGATAAATTAACTGCAAAAATAAACAACACCTTGTTAACATAGCTGTATCTCTATCACATCAACTATCACAACATCATGCACAATCTATCACGACATCTATCACAACAGCATGCAATCTCTAATGCACCCTTGATGACATGGAAAAAGGAATGACAAGTGATTTCATATCCAATGCCTATATGATGCATGAGATGGCATACCCTCATCTCATTAGGGTGCAAAAAAATAGAACAACAATAATATGAACTGTAATAGCGTCAAACATGTGCATCACCCAACCGTTAAATATAATAAACTCTAACACTCTCAAAAACTGAAAATTTCTATTACGGGGTAATATAGCTTTTCCCTATACATGGGTTAATTACTCCCGAGCACAATTAAGTACTAACTACCCATTTCTTCTTATCCCTGTCTATTGTCACAAAATTGTATGGCAATAGAAAATAAAGAAAACCTCATTTGATACCACTTTGTAATGAACCGAATCTGGGGCCTCATAACTGGTGCCCCATACCCGGATCACCACATGACCTCATGCGCGTTCCCCAAATGCCAGAGGCTGCTGACTAGAAGTGAGTGCCTTGGTGAGTCAGTGGGGAATCTATGCCCTCATTGGGTAAAGTATACAACGGAAGAACAAACATACCCAATAGAAAAAGCAGGAACAACATATGAAAACTGAAGCTAAAGGTAAAATCAATGTATGATATAACAATGATGAAGTATGGTACATGTGTCTAAGGAATACAGTAAAAAAAACATGATGAAATACAACTGAAACAAAATAATAAAAGTAAACAGCAACTCCAGTAGCATCGCGAGCCAAAGCCTGGTCCCATGCTCTCCAGCTCCATCTAGCAATCAAGTACCTAAGGTGGAAGGGACACAATCCCTATCCAAACATGCAACCAAATAATCTGTTTGGTCCAAAAAACAGGACCCAAATAGGGTGTGAGACTAATCCCAGTAGGCAATCACCACATGATTTGTGCCCTACTGTTAGTGAGAAATATATAAAAAGTAAAGGAAATAAATATAGTAATGAACTAGGAGTACACTAGAAGAAATCCTACCAATTACCATTCACATTCATTTAATTAAACAACCAGGGAATATAGCAAAGCTCTCTATTCACAGGTAAAGCATGTAACACAGCAGGTAACTAAAAGACTACCCAACCCACAAGCAGTTCAAACCCAAACTTGTTCTTTGGCTTGGTGGACTCGTCACAACCAACCCAAAAAAATTCACACTGACTCTCCAGGTGGCTCAAATTAGCAGACCCCTATAGTCCAGTAATCAAACAAGGCACATACACTCTGGGAAGCTCTTACGTTAATTCTCCTATGGTCTTGCAATGATAGCTACAAACTCTTTGAGTAAGCACTTACGTCTAATTCCTCATGTGGTCTCGATACGTGTGTAAACTAAGAACACTCTTGGGAAGTACAAAGTCCTATTCCTGTAGGTCCTGCGTACGAAACTAAAACCAACAGACCCTCTAGGGAAGAACTTAATCATCTATTCTCTCTTTGATCTCCCACACCAGGTTCTCACAACCTTGAGTAGTCCAGTCGAGCATAATCGACTGTCAGCATCCCTAGGTAAGTTCAACAACTATTTGTCAAATAGCTACAATGCATCAAGAACATTTAAACAGAATACAACACCTGCAAGAAGTTATAACAAGTAAACTAGCAATTGCAATAGGGTTTTCCTCACCGGAAAACGGTGCCAAACAGCGATAAACATCTAAATAGGGGAAAACACCCATGGGTTGATCCTCAAAGATGCAACCAAGCATACATTAGTATCATTTATTTATAAGCTGACAAGAAATATAAGGAGATTAAACTATAGGATCAAAACCCCAAACTCGGGATACCCGATACATGGGTATCCAGAACTTTTGGAACCAAAACTCAAAGACATTCAATGCAGGGACACAAACCACCTACCTCGATCCTCAGATATCGATATAAGTGAACCATGACGATTGATTCTCCTTAGAACATCGATGATCTGAGAAAACATCCAAAACGATCAACGCACGATAACTTTAAAATGAGGAGGAATCACGAAACAAGGCTAAAGCAGTGCCAAGAACTCACCGTTGTGATTCTATTGCAACCAATGGTGTTCGATTCGGATAGCCAGTGAAAGATCAGTGTCTCAGATAAGATTTGGCCTCCTTGGATGCACTAGGCAGAATTAGGAATAGAAGAAGACAAAAACATTGTTGAGTCGCGACCCCGGTCTGATTAATGAAATAAAAATAAATGTACATGGCGTGTACTTTTAGAGTACACAGCGTGTACCTTGGTTTTCCTTACTCTGCTTTAAGCGGCTTCTACATCACCCCACACGGCCGTGTGTGTGGCCCGAACACGGACAGCACATAGCCTCACACGGGAGAAAAGTACATGGTATTTACTCATAAAGTACACAACATGTACTCTGAAAATTCCCAGATTTTCCCCTTTTTCCTTAAAAATGACCAGAATAAGAAAACATAACTGAAATGACGATCCAAGTTTTTACAAGTTTATAAATTTCTTTTATTATCATTAATTATTCTCATGAAAACATTTGTGTTATAGTTTAACTAGATTATTATATAGGTAATATATCCTTTATATGATTATTTAAACCTTTTGTACTAATGATATTATGATATAAATCAAAACAAGTTTTTTTTGTAATCAACCCCCCTAATTAAACCAAAAAGTTATCAAAAAGCTTTTATATATAATATTTCAACTTAAATATAAGTAAAAAAATTAAATTTAAAACCATGTAATCTCATGGATGCTCACTAATAGCATATAAATTCATTTTTTGACAACCACTTCCATCTTCCATGTTTATCTGAACATGAATATAAGTGAACCGATCTTTTAAAGCCAAGTTAACAAACGGGCCTGAACCATAAAATTGAACCTTATAATTAATCAAAAAGGCCATGAATGAACCAAAAAGGGTTATAATAAATAAATTAAATATATAATTGGTTCTTGATTTATTAATTAACAAACCCAATTTTTTTATTCAGGTTATTCATAACGATTGCAGAACACCACCATATTTAAGGTAAGGGATCCTCTCCATTTCTCTCTTAATCATGATTGTCCTCTATGATATGCATTTCAATGTGTAATACCAAATGAACGGGTATATTTTTTCACCTCCCCATACTACCCTCATGTTTTATAACTAATGATAAACCCCTCTTATATCTCATAAATTCCACATAGGTACACCCGAAACCATGCCGATAAAACCGTAATGAATACTACCTGAACCTTCTTTGTTCATTCAGGCTGCCTTATCTTTATTTATATCAAAATGGAGTTATCTTATCTGTTTATATAAATATTCTAAATAATATTTATTTTTACAAAATTTATTTATGATGACCCTTTCATCACTATTTTTTTGAGATATACATGTTTTCAACATATTTTTTCCTTTGAGCTTTCCGATAATAAAGCCTCTTTTAAGGGAACATCCTAAATTGTTACCCAATTTCAAGTGAAATCTATACTCTATTTTAAAAAAACAATTGAATTTATACTATCAGTATTACTATTATTATGAAAACCTACTTTTTTCCATTATTTATTTATATAAATGATTATCCTATTTTCTATTTTAAATGCTTTATAGCATTTTACTTAAAACTGAAAAAAATGTTTTGAAGCTAATGTTATTCTAATACATCTATTATATATTGTCACTTCTATTTGAATAAAATTATGATATTATATGCCTATTTTACCCTATAAACATCCATGTATGTTTAAATACCATTCGTTCATAAACACTTTCATGATACACCCATTGGTTATGATTTTTTTTCATGGTTCTGGTAACTAATTATTTCCATGGGTACCCTTATGTTTATGTATGGTTGATTATATATGATTATTTATGTGGAATAATTATTTTTTTGGAATGTATATTCATGAAAGTGTTGATATTTGTGCGCCCATAAAGTGCTCCAATTCATTGTTTAAGCTTAAGTCTCATGAGATGCGATGTGAAATGGGGTTGGCGGCGAGCCATAACCTGTACTAAAATGGGAAACGGGATTGGCGGTTAGCCTGGACCCATAACAAAGAAATGTTTTATGATTCTACCTCATTTATATGATTCCATGTTTATAAGATCCCATGTTTATATGATATGATTTTATATGTTCCATGCTTTGTATATCATTATGTCATACCTTCTAACTCATGTGCTTATGATATACCATTACGTTCATTCCCTTACTGGGCTTTTCAGCTTATCCCTTTGTTAATGTGTTCCCTAGGGTACCCTATAAAGATGTAAGGGCTCATGTTATGTTATGTTCTCTTTATGTAGATTGTATAAAGAAGTGTTTTTAACCCCTTTTTTTATGTTTTATGTTCCTATTTTTCCAAGACACTCAATATAAAAATCCTTGGATTGTACTATGATGTATAATTATGAATAAAAACGTGTAATGTTATATGTGAAAGGCTTTGGTCTCTATTTGTTTCATTAAAAAACATTGCTAAATTACTTTTGTTTCAAGGTAAATTTTGATAAATTGGTGAAATTTCATGAAAGGAACTGCTAAATTAGCAAAGTATACTTAAAACATCACTTAATTAGAGAAATTTTCTAGAAATGTCACTAATTTTGCAATGTTTTCAAAAAACATTGTGAAAAATTTCCACATATTAAGGAAACTTCGCTAAATTAGCATATTTCTTTTTTCAGGAAATGTCAAAAATTTTATAGCTATTTATATAGCTCATTTTCCTACATTGATGTAAATATATAATTAGATATAATTATATATATTATTATATAGAATAATAGAGACATAAAAATAAACATATATATAAACAAACACACAGACACGTATATATAAACACACACACACACATATAAGTAAATATATACATATATTTTTATATATATAAATAGATATATTTTAAATTTAGTCATGTTTTTATGTAAAAATGGCTATTTTATTAATATTTCTACCGGTGTTTTAAAACATGGCCAATAAATATATAAATAAGTATATATTATAATTATAAATATATACACATACATATATTTATTTAGACACACACACACATATAGTTATAAACATAAAATATAAACATGTATATATATATATAAATAAAATATATACATTTATATATATAATATAAAATATAAACATATAGATATATAAACACAGAAACACACACACATATATATTTATAATATAAAATTTATACATATATATATAATATAAACATGTATAAATATAATATTACATAAACTTATATATGTATATAAACATTACATAAGAAATATAAATACACAGACACATATGTTAATATATAAAATTATAGAAATTTAATATATTAATTATTCAAATACTGACACATATATAAAAACATATAAATACCACACACACACACACATATTGACATATATTTATTTAAATATAAACACATAAATTTTTAATTTATTCTTGTTTTTAAGAAAACATGGCTACTAAATTGTAATTTATAGCATTGTTTTAAAACATGGAAAATAATATATAAATAACGAATTATTATTATATATATGTACATGTATACATATATATTTAAAGAGTGATAGACATATATCTATATATATATATAAACATATAAAAATGAACATATATATATAGAATATAAACATACATATATATACAACAAATTATAATCATATATATATATATGTATACATATTTTCTCCATGGGGGTGGCCTAGAGGTTACGAATGATGGATCAAACCATTAGGTTCAATGTTCGATTAGCACCAGTTGCAGGTTTTAGCCAATGAATTTTCACCATCATTTTATTTAACGCCTCATCACTATAGGGAAATGTGGGAAGGCATGTTTTACCAATTTGTGTAGTGGTTAGCATTATAGATTGGGGGTCTGTTACACCATTATTGGAACAACATATGTTGGGAAGAGCATTAATTTTATTGTTCAGCTAGGGTTTCTATGTAATAAAACATATAGATATAAAAATGATTATATATAAAATATAGACACACACACATATTATAATATGAACCTTTATGTAAAACATAATCATATATACAATATAATATAAACAGACACACACACATATATGTATAAACACACACACACACACAAAGAATCATGAATATAAAAATAAAATTTAAATATATATATATAAGATAAATTTATAATTATAAATATATATATGTATACATACACATATATATTTATACACACAAACAAATATTTAAACATATATATAAACACTAACCCAAATATATAAATAAACATATGTATAAATATTTTAATAAATATATTAATATAATTAATATTTTACATAATAATAGAAGATGATATATATATATATAAATAAAACATAGTAAAATTAAATAATAATGACATGAATATTTTATTTGGAAATTCTTCTTGGATTTAAGGGGGAGGTAGCAGGTTTAAATCCCATTAGGTTTAGTGTGGCAATAAATCTGCAGGCCAGGAGGGCTAGGGAGATTCTAATTAGAGTGCACATGTGGAAGGTAAAGGCGAGAAGTTTTCATTGTGCTCACATGCATAGTGGGGAGAAATGCTCGATGACCTAGAAGGTGGGATTCTTGGGGGTGGATCAACATGTAGAATTTTTTTAAAATATAATTTAAATTAAGAAAATAAAACCATTATTAAGAAAAAAGTTTAATTTTCTACAAAAATATTAGCTTAAAAAATAATTTCATTAACAAAATATTAATCAATTTTTTATCTTCCTGAAAATGAAAGATTATTTATCAATTCTTCTAAAAAAAATCGATAAAAGAGGTGTCACTAAATAGTGACACTTATAAATGTAGCTAATTTATTGAAGTTTATTTACAAATGTTTATAAAAAAATTGATAAATGAGGTGTGATTAATAGACACATTTATAAATGTCACTAAATTAGTGACTTTTATAATATTTGATAATTGGTTATATTTATAAAAAATTTCAAATTCACGAGGTTTATATAAATTTCTATCTTAGTGACACTTCATTTACTGATATTTTTTAGATATTTTAGTAAATGAATGAGAAAAGCTTTAAAATTTCTCTATTGTAATTTTTTTTATAATTTGTGTGTTTGGGAATAAATGGATCATTAACCAAAAAGTGATGTGGTGCCACTTGAGATTGAAAATTTTGTGACCCTAGAGGGTTTGTATGAGCCCCCAAAGGGCCAGGCTACTCATGGGCTCTATGTATAAGTTTAGGTACAATCTCTAATGTAATCATAGAATCCACCATATTTGACAGCTTATAGGATATGGATTAACATGTAGCTCAGAATGAGTCTAGTACGTTTTATCCAGGTGATTAATAGGGTATCTCATAGAGTAGAAACTTCTATGGAATATCTAATATGAGACTTCTAATCGCATCACCCACAACTATTTCAGGGTGAGGGTGGACATCAAATATCTGAAAACTAGATCTAATAAAAACATATGATCTTTAGGCATCCTGAGATAATCCTAGGCTTGAGGGTGCAGGTATAAACCTACATACTTATGGGACATGCTCAATGCTGGTGGGACCTACAGAGTTAGGAAAGCAAACATGAGGGACTGGCCGGGAAGGACATTGAGGCCATAGTTTTCAAGAACATTTTTATAAATATGTTGAGGGTGGAGAGAGA
Organism: Viscum album; assembly: GCA_963277665.1. Taxonomy (NCBI): domain Eukaryota; kingdom Viridiplantae; phylum Streptophyta; class Magnoliopsida; order Santalales; family Viscaceae; genus Viscum; species Viscum album. Next base: position 505,964,146 of record OY728142.1, on the reverse strand, counting down.
TCAAGATTTGATGATCCTAAATCAGGGAAACATGGCATTCATGGTATATGTAGTGGTATTCATTGAGATTCCCCATTTCTCACTTGGCATGGTGGGAAATGAAACCTCGAGGGTGTGGTGTTTTGAGGATGGTTTATGGAAATATATTACAGTGTAGGTAAACATCTTCATATTACCCTCGTTATCTGAGGTCGTCAACCAGATTCTCATAGCATATGGAATCATGATGGACTGATCATACTCGATCTAGGTGAAGACGAAAGGAGATTACTGTGCTGACGATTCAGATAGTAGGAATCAAGGAAAGGAACATTATCAGTAGGTTTGTTGGGCCAGATACATGATCAGACCACCTCATAGTGGGTTTTCGTTCATGTGCATTTACTTTGGAAAGCTATTTTATGTGCAGACCCGGTGTGATCATCTAATGAAGGAGTATCGAGCATGCAGATTGGTCGAGAATCTCAAGAGGTTCATTGTGAATCCTTTTCTGATAACCAATAGTAACGTATGCTGGGTAGAATCAGGGATATGAGATTGGACCTAGAGCAATACCATATGCTATTATATAGGTGGTAGATGCATACATAGGTCATGGAAGTTCGATAGTGGGGTTAGTGGCTGGTGGAAGGTGCAGTATCTTAGAGAGGTGATTCATGAGCTAGCTAAGATTCATGCTAGGTTCATGCATTGTGTATTCCATGTGAATATCATTATGGGGGATGGTTTTGTTTATAGGTACATTGTGGATGCACCTGTGGTCGTTTTTTGATTTATTTTGGAATAACCATTGTGTAGGCATATCTGTTTTGAGTCCAAGAGTTCCACGATAAGTACCAATAGACTAATCAGACACATCATAATAGATTTCGGTTTATCCAATTGTGTAATATATATATATATATATATATATATATATGATTTTCTGGAATGTGTTAGTCGATGATATGCTGTACCTGATTGAGGTTGAAGGCACTTGGACTGATTTTGAGAATCTAATGAGATGAGGGACCTCATAGGTGTCACGCGTGGCATAAACATGAGGATGAAATCTAATGAGATTTAGAGTATGATGGGTGTTGTGTATAACACATGAAAATATGGTGAGGTGATAGAATGATGAGGTTTCATATGAGGTATTAAAGTCAAGGGATGGTCAATGAACCATTGGTTTTATTTTATTTTTGATTAGGGAAGTGATTATGGAAGGTAACTCTTATGGTGGGGAGCTCAATGAGAGAGTTTATGTGTTCCCTTTTAGATCTGGGTCATTCAAGATTCATTTAATGGGAAAGGTATGTTCAGTATCAAATGTGTTTTTTCATAGATATAGGATGAGCAATGTTATGGTTTCGAGATTGTATCATCTTGGTTTTTTTGAGTGGGTCGAATTCCTCACCTGTTGGTAACATTTAAATTTTTTTGCCTTGATCATGTACATAATCTATAAAAAGAACATATTAATGAGATTTTCCTCACCCAAGACTTTTCCTTTATATTATCCCTGATTCTAGGGATGTATATTCGGGTTTTGGATTGGTTTCATGTTTGTTGAAAGCCAAAACCCATGTTTTCCAAGTGCACAGACTGGGGTGAACAGTTTGAAAAAAACTGTGTGGCCTCGGAGGAGAAACCATGAAGCCCTCTAGATCTAATTGAAATGGGATTTAAACTATGATTTATGGGGTTCATTATTGTGCGTCAATTTAATCAGTTTTTTATAGAGAGATCATTCATGGATTTCATATGGTTGGGAAAACTGGGAACATGAAATTTGTGAACCTAGAGCGTCGGCCGTGGGTGTTGCTTGGTTGGTGTATGATTTTCCAAATCATGCAACATAATTGTAATACCATTAAATTTGTGAATATTCATATTCCCTCTTCCATACATTAAAACATTTTCCTCCAATTTCTCATATACATGTGGAATTAATTTCAACCAGTGCTAGGTCTTCCTTCTTCCTCTCTTTGGAATTGAGATAACCCCATTATCCAAGATTCATTCTACAATGTGATGGGTGTTTCAGAACCATGATGGTCATCCACCAAATCCAATTTTCTCTATTATTCTCTGATCTCAATGCATAGTGTTCTAGATTAGTGTCAAATGATTTACCTTATTTTCAAGGTGTTTATCTAAAATTAATATTTAATCCTAATCGGTTTGAGTTAGAGTCTAACATCAGATGTGTGGGTGTATTACAACAAAATGTTGGTTGTACTTATCAATATCCCTTTTTTTAAAAGTGTTTTTGGGGGTATTAATTTTATCATTCCATTTGGTAGTCTTAGAGAGACTCAAATTAATTTATTTCCTTTATTTAAATTAATATTGAGTCTATATGAGATGCCACTAGGCATGACAAAGAAACTAATTCATGTACTTGGCTAGGTATGGGGCTTGATAATACATGGTAAGATTGGCTAGGTGTGTTATTTTTTTTTAATAAATTGAGCTTTTTATATTAAATATAGAGATATATATAATGTTTTATGATGATTTCCATGGGAATATGATAGGCCTAACCCAAGGATAATGGTGGTGATAACCACATGAGTTGAGGTGACGTAATCGTTAGGTTGGACAATTACTAGATTCTATGAGTGATGGTGGTCACATATTGTGTGACTTGGTTATCTTGTTGAGGTGAAATTTTCATTAGGTTATGGGGAATGGCCTATGTGATATTGGATCGTGAAGACCTTTAGATGGAGTGAAAAAAATTTAGGGGTACGAGGTGCCAAAATGGTGTGTCTTATGGGCTTAATTGGGGATTTCTGCTCACCCATGTGGGCAAATGCATTGTATGGAGTCTTGTGTGCATATTATGACTCATGGGATGAGATGGTATAAAGTAATCAAGTGTGTACATGCCTCTATTAGTTTCAGAATAGTATTATGGTTGGAGGTTATTTTTATAGAAATATATGGGGATGGGGAGGAGCCATCAGTTGATTATGCTTAAACCATACGTAGGGGGTTGAGGCTCTCTATACTTGAGGCTGTGGGGACATGATAATTTGGGATGGAAAACATGATCATTCTTTGAGATATTTACTGTTGAAATGATGGTGTTATTACATGGAGTACAGAAATCAATATTACTTCGGATATCTAGCTTTGTGCGGAATGGTTCTTTTGAGCATAGGTCTGAGAGATCATATTATTATTTCCTGGGTATTCCTTCAGGACATTGGTGACCTAACATGGATACATGGTGTTTGGTGTAATATTTTTTTAGTTTATTTTTTCAGAGATGGAACATAAGGGTTCACCTGTGAGGATTCACATTAGAGGATTACTTCGTTTTAGGATAAGGATCCTCTCCATAATGGTATTCTGACATTGGCTGAAGTAGGCGATCCCTCCCTTATGGATGTTTAACACAAGGGGAGTGGGTTATTATCATTCATGCAGGTTGTGTTGTTAATTCTTTTAATAATTTTTATTTATTTATTGATATTAGATAATTTCACATTGGTAAAGGCATACTGAGATACGTTTTCATATCCTATATAGGCCCTTCGAGATGTCTATAGATATTATGTCATTGCAATCAGGTAAGTGTTTTGGATATTGAGATGGTCCATTGTGTTGGGATGTTTGGAATTAGGTTTATGAAAAGGGACCTTGATGTTCCAACATCACATGGAGTTTCATTTTTTCAATATGCTGTTATGTATGTACTTTACTAAGGATGGCCATTGGAGACCCTTATTCTTATTGTTATGTATGACCTATATTTTATGCATGTTTTTTTTTGTAATTAAAATTGATATGTGTTTTATTTATTTATTCTAGTGATACATTTTTATGATTCTCTTGTTTCATGATATTCCATGAGCTTTCTCCATTGGCAGGTTTCATGTTTTGTGTGTGCTGGAATTTATTTTCTTATTATATATATATATATTAGACCACTATTATAACATTTTTAAAGGGAAGTGTCTCATGACTATCACTTCATTACTCCCTCACTTCAAATCAATATCCTATGGTGTATAGGGAGGCATGTTTAAAGCCTTTTGTCACTCCGCCCAGAGTACTATTCATGTGGAAAACTGGGATGGGACTCTACAGGTATAAAAAAATTGTCTATTGTAGATGATATCATCCTAGTCATCATAAATGTAAAATTTTTTATCCATCATTGAATATGAGAACATTTATGTAGGTAGATCGTATAACTAGTTTTTTAAGAAATTTTCTTATGAATGATTAGTGATTTAAGAATTGTTCTTAAAAAATAATATGTTTTAGAACATTAATATCCTCTATAACCATGTATCTATGTTTTTTAACATGTGAATATAGATTCTTATAAAAGTATAATGTGATTCTTTATGGTTTCAAATGAATTATATTCAAAATTTCCATATGAGACATAACATAAACTCATTTACCTAATACGATTTTGTATGTCAATTATTTTAGTCTCATATAATAAATATGTCTGGATATATAAAATGATATTCAATATGGTCAAATTTGATGAATATCATGGTGAGAGTAAAAGTTTATTAAAACCATTAATGGTTATATGAATTTGTTTTTTTAGAAATATTTGATATCAACTGAATGATTTAATGGTTTTGTAAATGTATATATGTTCAAAATAAGAAAACAATTGATTCTTGAATTTTCTATTTCATATAATGGGGAAAATGAGTTTCTTAATTTAAAACATGGATAATTATAGAATAATGAACATTTTATAAGATGTGTATTATCTCATTTTTTTCACGGGAAGAGAATGAAATCAATTATTGTTTAACCAAGTGAGAAGAGGAGTTTATGATACCCAGTTTTATGATTTCATAAATTTTATAACATAATTTAATGAGAGACTTAAAATGGAATATTATGTGCATAGAATTCATACTATTTTAATTTATGTAAATGTTACTACAAATTTAATTAATTAAACAAATGATTAAATGATATTATCAAAGAGTTCAAGATGGGTTATCCTAGAAATAATGTATGGTTTCTTTTATTACATGGATACTAAAAGTGGGTAAAATATTAAACAAAAACAATAATAGTTGGTTAAAAAGATAAAAAATGTCTCTTTAATTTTATAATCATGGTCATTTAATCCTTGAATTATTGTGAATGTGGGAAAAGAATTAAGTATTATCATATTATCTAATATATAACTGAAGGATTTTTTGAAACTCCATGGAATGATTATGTTTGTTATGTATGTTATAGAAATTAATTCATGGATTTTGAAAGGTTTTTGATAATGATTTTTTTAAGGGTGGGGCCGAAGCCTCATTTTTTATTTAATGCAATGCAATTACCTCTTTTAACTAGGAAGAGGGAGACCAATTACATAGCCCAAAGGCCTAGTGGGCATTTTCCCCATCATATGGCCCGTATGCCCAATTTTTTGGCCCAAAGCCTATTCTATGAATAGTATTGCTACAATACTATTCCTTCTATGAAGTGTTTTAAATATAAATGAGTTCAAAAATAATGGAATAATTGTTTTTATCATGTTGTTTACATTCATCAAGTAAATATTTTTTACATTTAAATATAATGGACAGTTTTAACCTCTGATGAATCTATGTAAAACAATTGTATCTTCATATCATTTATAATATTTGATAAGGGAATTTTTTGGACCACAAAGAGATGTTATGCAAACGAATGAGGTGATTAAATGTATACAAATGGTTTATGGTTCATCATTTTCTATAATTGGTTTTTATAAGAATATATGGGTAGAAATTTTATCCAGGATAATAATTTTATCCAAATATTTGTTAAAATATGTGGTAATGTGTTACTTCAACCGTAAGGTTATTTATTTTAATGTATTCATAATTTAAATGAATTATTTTTTAAACACATATGATAACAAATATGATATGGATAGAATTTTTTTTAAATATTCATACTAATAATAATAAATTACCATTTCCAAAAAAATGGGTATGTGTGTCTTAATAATATATTCTGAAAAGAATATTTATGTAAGAATATTGGAGTAGAATGCATGTACATAAATAATTCCATAATTAATAGATTAATGATAACACCAATGTTATGTTTAATTATTTTCCACATAATATCCTAAATTTATAGGATATATAATGTTAAAGAAGAATATAAAGTGTTAAATTTAGTTACCATTTAGATAGTGGATATCACTATTATACTTGTCTTAGATATAAATTTCCATAAAAATACAAAGAGTTTAGTATATGTGATGACAAAAAACGTGACACATTATATTTTGTAAACATGAAAAAATAATGTCTCAATTTCATGAAGTATTATACCAGTCAATATGAATAGTGAATTAAATTTCTTATCCTAAAAAAGTTTAGGGTGTGGAGGTATGGAGAAAAGAAATGAGTTATATTAGTTTCTATAACAAATTAGTTTTCACATTATCCAAAAAGATTTTAAGAAGACTGGTTAACAATAATATAAGTTGTTACATTATTTGATGGAATGTCTTAATGAAATAGGGTCATGAATAAGATGTTGATGATCTATTGAACAGTTATAAATAGGAAAAAATGTTTACAACATAACATTTTATATCAATACATAAAAAATTTCAATATTTTCAAGAAGATGAATATTTAGGAATATGATTCCTTACTCTCAAAATTATTCCAGCTAGAATCCTTTTTATATGCCTCTCACTAAGGATTTATTGGAATGGGTTGATCGGATGGTCACATTAAGATGTTATGTAGAGTAAATATGATTTAATGTGTTAATAACACTAAAATATTGTAGGAAACATATGATTGGTCTAGCAGTTCTACCTATATGATATGTTAAATTCAGTTTTTATATCCGGATAGCTAAATATTATTTACTATTTATGAATATCAAATGGTTTCATAATTTAATGGAAACCTCCATATTTTCATTCTTTCTTGTTGGATACAAAAATGTATATCTATCTTCACATTTTATGAAGTATAGTGATAATGTACCTTTCAATGTATGACTTTTATTTTATCCCTAATTGATGTTTTCATGGAGTATTATATGTATTGTTTAAATGATAATGTTATCATGAGTAAGATTCTTATATTGAAATATAAAACATTCTCATGAGACAAAAGAAAATCAATATGAGTCTTTGTGTGCATTATATGACCAATTATAAATTCTATATGATGTTTTCTATATATATTTATTTGGTATAATAGTGTTGTATGGACCATATATGAGTCCCCACTATCTGAGGTGGGTGAGATACCTTGCATGAGAACCTTATTACTTTGATACCCTATATATGGATGTCGACATGTTTACATAGCTTATATAAGTGTGGTTTTGTATTTTTCATATTAGGTCGTTTTTTTAATATTAACTAATAAAATAATTATACTCTCATATTATGAGTATGATACGAGGTCCTTTTATTTATATTTATTTTGGGAGTATGACGATACAAAAAAATATTTTATATTTTTCTAGATTAGGGACATGTGATGTGCTTATCCAAACGAATGAATTCCCTATGATGTATCCATATACCAGTTCAATAAATATTCTATTAATCAAAAACATATGAGTTGGCTATATGGGGACGACATTCTCTATTTCTCATGCTCCCTCGATATCTTAGACAAAGAGAAAATATGAGAATGTACATTTTTATACAATGTAGATTGGAGGACATGGGTATATAGATACATGTGTTTGATAGAGATCATTGAGGATCACTTTATAGGCCAATAGAATTGGTCCATTTCATGAATTTTTTCATTAATTACATATATGAATGTATATATCCATATTCTCCCAATGTTATAATTTCCCATGGGGGGAAACATTATTTTGGACGAAATGGGGATTGATATTAACTCAAATAAATACTATAAAAGTTGTTTAATGTTAATCCAAATGTTTTTTGGATTTCAATTTAGAAGGTATTGTATATGATGAGATACAAGGTGAGGTTAATGGCATCTTTCTAAAAGTGTTTTGGAATATATCTAAATTGTGTTTTGAATATTATATCATAATTTATTTTAAATGATACAATATATGGTGAAATATAAAAATTTCTATTTTATATTAGTTAAAGTCAGATATTAAAAAAATATATACACTAACTCTATATAATGTATGTGATGCACAGTTATATTATGTGCATGGGATATCAAGATGCATTATTATAATAATATTTTATGATTGATACTACTTTTGATCAATTGAAAAGTTGAATATTATGTGTGTTAATATTTGAATAGTTTAACTCATTTAAATACATAATTCATTATGGAATTAGATGAGATATAATTTTAGAGAGTAAATTTATATGATTCATGAACTAGTTGTGCAATTTATATATTTGTTTTAAAATATTAATTAACATAAAAAACACCATTGGATTCATATTAGGTGTTACATAAATAACATACAAGAGCTGGAAGTGTAGCTATATGGATTTAGATCCTCAACCTTGGGTGACACTTCCTTAACCTGATTGTCTTTCATCTTCCACCATTTCATATAGTGGTACAGGAAAATCATGGAGAGAATATTGGATCATTCTCCAATATTAATTTAATTGGATTAACCCTTAGATATATAATAGATATCGTATTATTTTTTCACTTTGGCGATCTTTATCAAATTCATATTATTCGAATGAAAATGTGGTGGCATCTATACTGTAAGGTACAACAAATATAACATGTGTTTCATTTTTTTTATTTACATGGGATTAATTTTTTTTAAAAGAGATCATAGAATGATAATATTAATTTTTCCCATAAATTATAATATTTTTTATTATAAACTACCAAAACCATCCACAATTAACATAAAATTTCAAAAATCCAACCACAATACAAAATAATTAGAACGAGGAAGAAATAAATTTAAAAAACCAAATTAACAGTTAAATGATATAATGCTATAAACATCCATGATTCCCATAAAACTAGATTACTAATGGGATGATTAAATATACATATAAACATAAATAAAATAAAATAATATGTTTGATCTAGTACATCAGGAGCTAAACTCATCACAATCTCGATGCACTCATCTAGGAAATCCATCTCTAGCATGCTATCTTCGGCCTCGACAAAAACATGTGGCTACAACCAAGTGAACGTCTACTCAGGTACCGAAGTGAAATAGTTTTCCAAGTATGGTGTGAGTTCTTAACATATTAGGACACCACCAATATAGTCTCGTACATAGAAAAAATCATTATATATTAATTTAAATTACTCAACTGAATAAAAATGATACTAAATATTGATTATGAAGACAAATTAAATAACTAAATTCATACCTTGGACAAGATGGAAACCTATTTATGACCACACCTTCTTCAGACATCATTGGAAATGTATCTTAGTAATCTACATCACCATAGGGGATACTAGTTCAACCCCAAATATCACACTTACTCACCTCCCCTAAATATATAGTAAGATTAAATGTATTATCTAAATATCCAAAAATAATGAAATCATGTAGGATCCTATCAATTCTAGGAATACTACTCATGTAGTGTGTATGCAGTGGAACACAAAAGTCATCTCATCATTCACTGTTCTATTCTGATGCTTGATTCATTAGTCATATTATATAATAAATCAAGATGTTGGAAACTAAAATGAGTTTCTAATGTGACAAATCATAGAGAATATATATATGTAACACTCCCCTGACCCAAGATTAAAATTAATAATCCATAAATAATCATCTCTAGAGTTTATTCCTATATTTATTTGGGTCATGTAATCACCACATGTCAAGATAATCCTATTTATCAATTGAGGCGACCATTATCATCCTCTAGGATATAATAAAAATAATCCACTTGATGGAATTATGAAGAACCAATATCCTTTGATATATTCTAGATCTTATACTTTATGGTATCTTAGGGTATATTATAGAAAATAGGGTGTCTAAGACATAGTTAAAAATATCCCCTATTTACTGGTGCATAGAAAAATCTCAGACGATACTATGAATTTTGGAAATGGTTACATTGAATATTTGATCCTGATATCACTATGTATCCAAGGAATTAGAAGAATTAATTACTACCAATTCAAATATTAAATTTTAGTAAAATGAAAATATTAATTAATTAGGGGATGTATAACAATATTTTGGGCATCCAACATGATATATATACTTTATGTTCTACACCTAGACAGACATGTATAAAAATAAAAATTATTATAACCATATAATACATACTAATTTTTATATTCATGATTCTGGTGGAATTGAATTATGACGTAATGGATAAATAGCATTGGTCCATTAGAGACCAAGTAACCCTATTATAAAATTAGTTGAATGTTTCATGACCCTTAATCCATACAAGTTAATTTTCTATTTTTTTCATTCTAGATAATTACAGTTTTTCTTATAACATAATTTATACTTAATATTGGAGGGTTAGGGGGATTCTTAATCCCATCCTAATATATCGATGTCCTTACTAGTCATGTCAATCAATCCAGGCATCAGGGGAATACCCATGTTCATTATTGTACAGAACCCCTCGATTATACACATTAGTTCATGTTCCTTGTTCAAATATCACACATAACTAATCATTTCCATACAAAGAATATCTTGGAAAATCAATATACTAGAAACCCATTAGGTCTCTGTAGTCTTAATAAATTTGAATATCCATCCTTGGGTCCTCATTTTCACTCGTACTCTTTAGTCAACATTAGTTATTATAGGGAGTCACATCACAGGAAATCATTAGTAGGTTTGAATTTCCCTTCTAGATTTTAAAGGTATCACAATTCAAAAACTAATCAATAGATTGTTCATGTCACATTTAGGTCCATTAGGTCAATTTCAGATGGTCTTCTAACCCATCCAGATCCCGATATCCCAAAGGACATCCCACCTAGGTTTGGTCACATTAAATGAATGTGGTTATCTCATCCCATACTTAGCTCTACAATCCTAATCATCTCAATGCATAAAGGGGTACTCAAAAGCCAACATAGGATATGTTATTGATCCTGCACCCAGTTCTAGTTTAGAGGCATATCAATCACCATACACATGTTTCACTCAGTTTTATACAGTTCATCCTCACCTCCAAAGAGGTATGGATTCCACCAGGTATCATAAATATCTCAGACTTTTCCATCAGTGGATGAGGTGAAAAGCTAGTACATAGGGGTTATTCATGACCCTTGGTGTCCACCCATTATAATTTACCAATTTAATTTAATATAAAATTTCCATTTAATAAAAATAATACTACATGTCTCTCTTAGTGGTGAGATCATGAATTTACATAAAACAATAACAAATTTTAAATTATATATGGAATGTATATGAGACCAAATACCTCTAAGAAACATTAAACTTTTATCTCCAAAGGCCAGAAACAACAACCAAGGCCTTACCATATATCTATGACACAATTTAAATAATATGAGACTCATCTTCAAAATGAATCCCCCAAAAATAATTATTTATAATAACATTATATTTAATGAATTAGTATCAAAAAAATTATAATTATCTAAAATAATTAATTTAAAATTACATAAATACAAATTCCCACAAAAGAATCCCATCACATCAGGATTGTGACCAAATAATTTTCAACAATCCATGACAAGTCCCCAGTCTAAAACTGAGGAAAATATATAACCAATGTATTAAAAAAATACTGATTTAATTTATCATATGATAAAAATCATTGAAAATTCAACTCTTTGACATACCTCAATGTAATAAACATGAAGAAGTACAGATAGAATCACAAGTTACCCTCTTCCAAGACTAATGGAATGTCCTATCATGCCTTTCACATTCTAAAATAGTCCATTTTAATCATAAATAAATCCATAATCATTGATACAAAAAAATTATTATAGGATAGGTGGACACGAAATAATTATAGATCAATTATTATCATACCAAAACTTTCAAAGAAAAAACCCGAGAAGGCACCACATAATATGTATTGGAGAGGGAAGTAAAGTTGAAGGATAACTGGTTCATGTGATGGAGGAATAATCTGATAAGAGGGTACATACATATTAAATGACTATTTGGTAAAATTGAATTTTTTCTCTCCTTTAATGATTCAAATGGTTTGGCCACATGATTTTCAAAACCGTGCACACCCTCTATTGGAGACATCTCACCTCCCATAATTTTCATTCATGGTTATCCAAATTATGCACGAACACTATAAGAACCCCTACAACCTCTAAAACAATCACATGGTTTCCAATATAATGTAACATGACTTTACCCCCAATCATGTTCCAAACATTTGATCTATATATTTTTCTTTAAAAAATGAACAAAAATTCCATTAAGTATAAAGGTTTCACACTGTTTCCCCTAAACCATGGGTTCAAACTGTGCTCTTGGGCACAAAACCTCAAAAACCTATGAGCAAACCAAACACTATAAAGAAATAACAGAAATATTTTTTGGACCACCTAGTCAAAAATGGAACCTAATAATCCTCATTCACATATGAAAACATCAATGTGAGGTGTTCTTACTCTGGAAACTCTGATATGAATCTAAAATCAAATTTCAACCCATTGAGTAATTGAAAATTCAAATTCCATCTATTTCATTAAATTCATATAGATATGAGACAATAAAAATCACCCACCTTAATACATTTCAACCCCATGAATCCATGGTGGTCATCAACACAAAACTACTGACCTACCACCATCATGAATTACTACTCAAATAGCTATGTTCCATCTCTGATCTCCAAAGGCATTTCCCAAAGCATAATATTAAATTTCGTCATATAAACTTCCAAAACCTGAGACAAATCTTGTATCCATCACCAAAAAAATAATAAATTTCATACCAAATCCCATAATTAGTTAATCACACATTTAATAAATGGATATCACATCTTAATAGATAAATATTCATTATATAAAAATTGATCCATGATAGAATAATATTGGTTTAGTTCCCCTTGAAACATGAAAAAAAGGAATTTGTTCATAGGTGAACTAAATAATATACCAATTAGTTAATTATAAATAGAACACATTATATACATATAATACATAAAAACAGTCTTCATACACTAGGTAATGAAATATATCAGAAAGGGTGAGGTATGATACACAGTAAGGGTAAAAAAATGGAGATATCATTGATCAAAAAATTATAACATGACAATAAGGTCATGAGAACATGATAATAAAATGTAAAAACTATAACCTATATATAAAATATCACATCCTTGAGTCATGGTATAATTCTTGTTTGTTCATAAGACATTAATCAAAAAGTAATTAAAGATCATGTTCTATGAGAGAACACCATAGTCATTATTTATAAACATTTAAAAGACACATACTCACAAAAAAAATCCCTAGAACTGAAGGATAATTTCCAAGTATATCATAGTGGAATGTTTTCAATCCATAAACCATCAATGTATTCCAATATCAGTCCACGAACCATCGCAGTCGAAAATGTCGCTAATTTATTTAATATCACTCTCCATTTAATTCGTTTTTATTCCATGAGATATAAATCTTTAAAAAGTTCATTGGAGGGAGATATAAGTCCCACCCATCACGTAATGAAAATCATACTTATTTTTTCCAAAAGATCATAAAATATTCATCATATTCGAAACCATGAAAATAAATGGGGCTCATAAAACATTCCTCATAGCATAACCTGTGGAAATTAAATGGTTTCAATAAACATTTTTTCATTTCACCATATCATAACATGTAGAAAAGGAACAAGTTTTATAAACATATTTTCAGGATAATCAAACAATATAGAGATATAATAATTAGGGTATCATTGGAAAATATACCCAGGAAAAATTATTTGACCTCAAAAGTTTTCATCTTAGTGGGAAAATGATTTTTAAATATCGCATCAAATATTTCTTAACTAAAATAGGCTATTGACTTTAAAATCACTTATTTAAAATCCCAAAAAAATTAAAATTTTAAATAAAATACTTTTATAAATTATAAATTTGTAAAATAATAAAGTAATATTAAATTAATTGATTAGTAAAGAGGGCATAAAATTTTATTCATGTCGTGTACATTACAATAAGGATTCCTTATCATTTTTTAAAAAAAGATAAAACTACCTCATTTGTAAAATGACATGAATATTTATTTTAAACCATTATTTAAAAAATAAAACTTTTGTAAGAAAGAATTTAAAAAATATTTTCAATACATTAATAAAAATTTTATAGATTTTTAGAAAACATGGTCATATAGGAGAAAAGGTTTTTGACTAAAAAGAAAACTAAAGTTGATTTTTTCCAGAAAATAATATTTTGGACTATAGAGTACATAATATGGGAAAATTAATCAAAATATATAATTTTTATAAATAACAATTTTATAATAGAATTATTCAGTGTCATTAGATATAGATCATAATATTTTATCATTTAATTCATTAATCATAATCAATCCTAACAAACAATGAGATCAGAACATAAAACCCTTAGCACTTAGGTAACTTTTGAATAAATATCCTGACAAAATAATGAACCCAATATGGATATATATATCCACAAGAAATTTCATAATAAGGATAATAAATAATATTAACTGGAATTATATACAACAAACATAAAGTAAAAAGTGGTGTTCAAGTCATGTGTTCCATAGAAAAAATGGCAGATGAAAATTTCTTACCAGAAGTATCGAAAATCCTCACACATGTTCGAACATACTCTATAAAAAATATAAGATTATTATAATTTTATTATAGAAATATAAACATATATATAATATTATATATGATTTACTTATACCCTTTTACAACTCATTCATTGTGAATTACTTGTTAAAATTATGGTTTCAGGTAATAATTTCTTTATTTTTCATGTATGTTTTGGTTCAGCATGTTTGGTCCTTGTATAATGACTATGGTTCTATAATAATAATAATTTTAATCATGATATGTATATAATATATAATAATTAAATACTTGTAAATATACATTGATAAATGTTTGATATTGTAAAATGAATTACGCCATTTATAAAGGCAATATGTCGTACGTATGCCTGAACATTGTTTCCATTTAAACAATGAATTGAATGAATGAAAGGTAAATAGTTTCTAAAATTTATAGAGTAATTTTTATATCATATATATCATATATATTCATTAAATATACTTATATTCCCATTAATGTAAAAATTAATTGAAAACTATAACACATTGCTTCATGGAAGCAGTATTCCACACATATACTCGAGTGATGTTATCATTTTTGAACAGATGGGAATATAAGAATTTATCTGTAGTGTTAAATTTTCAGAAGTATAATAATTTATTAAATATAATATATATATATATATATAAGAAAAATCCATAATTATATCCATCTTTGATAACTACTGATGGAAAATTAATTACATTGGTTCGCGAGATGGTAATCCACTTTACACATAATCAAGTGTTTTGATTCAAATTTTATGAATGTATAGAAAGTTGTGGGTTATTACAATTATATATTAAAAACACATTATATGTTTTATAATGATGTTATTATATCACAATAGTTCAAAAATATTTCAGGGATGTTGTAGAAGAAATAATATAAAAAACTCAGTTTAGAAGAAAACCCGTTATTCAAACAATCTCTATTTGTAAGCACGAAAATAATTCATAAGACGATATAATAATCAAAACAAAGGTTATGTGACATTATTAGTGAATTAATAACTGTATTTTTATAGTATTTTATGTATAAAATGTATTAGGATTTATAAATTGGAGTGGATACATGGGCCCTTTTATAAGTTTGGAAGTGAAAACACTTGGATATTTTGAAAAGAAAATGATACACACACATTTTACACATTACAAGAGGATAATAAATGGATAATTATCAAACCTTAGTTGATATAACATTGAAATAAAAACATTATGTTGGATTTTAACTTGCTTTTTCTTTAATTTTAACACTTATATTTTAAGTTTAACCCCTTTGTAATCTTGTATTAACCTTGAACACAATAATTACAATTTATTGTGTTTACTATTCATTATGAATAATATTTTATCTAATATTATAATATTATAATATTTATTTTTATTAGAAATATAGAATACATTTATATAAATATAATTCAATGAAGAGGATTAATTTTATTTTATATTAAACTATCAGATGTGATGAAAAAGTAGTTTTCCAAGGAAAAGGTTTTTATGAGTATAAATAGATTTATAGTTAAAATTAAATATTAAATTAATTCCTTGGAATAAAATTTGAATAAATATAAAATAATTCATGTAATTTAACTTTTATATCATTTTAATATAGAATATGATTTTTTTTCTGGATATAAATGAAAAAGGTAATTTTCAATAAAATGAACAATTTGAAAATATTCATTAAATAAATTAAACTTTTCAGAGAAATCCCAAAAATGCGCCCGAAGATAATTATGAAAGTTTGATTATATAAATTATATTAAATATATTAGTTTTTTTCTAAAATAAGATAAATTAAATTTTATAATTTATTCAAAAAAAGATATAAGAATAATTTCTTGAAAAAATTTTATTTTTGAATAATATAAAAGCATTATAGAACAATACATATTTATTTATCATTATATTTTATTTTTCTAAAACATTGAAAATTATTTTTTAAAATTTTTTTATTCATATTCATAAATCCAATATTAATTTCTAGGCTACAATAGTCATGTTTAAATAATTATATTATATCACAGTTCGTTAAAAGTAGATGTTACGTATAATGCATGTTATTTAAGAGGATACTTAATTTTTGTGAAAATATATTTCATAAAATATTGGGGTGTTAAATTATACCCCTGTAAAATAAATGTATCACGTGAAATTATATAACTATGATACAAACAAATGAGGATGCTTATTCCTCATCATATCCTTAGGTTCCCATGTATCTTCCTATTATTGGAGGTTTCACCATAAATCATTAACTAGCTTAGTGGTATTGTTTTTTATAAAATTATATTTATTAACTGGATGCTCTACCAGTTGTTCCACATTAAAAATATCCTACCCTAGTGGAATGGAATATCAGATTAGTACATGTGAAGGATCAGTTATTTACTTCCACAAGAGAGATACATAGAAGAAATCATGGATAGAGAGAGGGTCATTAGAAGTGCCATGAAATAAACAACCATCCCTACTTAATCAAGAATCTTGAAAGTAACAATATAACCTGGGATTAAAATTAATTTCTTCTAGAATATGATTACCATTTACCACTGTAATAATAATAAAACTTATCAAAAACATCAAATTCCAAACCAGATCCTTGTTTATCGACATAATAGTTTTGTCAACATTGTGATTCACGTATGCATTTATTAATATATATAACCATATTTACCATTTTTTTCATTCTACTATTTTACCTATACATTTATTTCTAAAACTTAATACCAAAATAGTAGAGTTTTACAATTCATTCTATAGGGTGATTCATAATGATAAACCTGAATTCTTTAGTGAAAGCTATTGTTGTAAGAAAATCATTTATACAATATTGTTGAACCCAACAACCTTATAAATGAATCGAAAATGTCCTTAGAAAATACTACAGGGTCTAATTTTTTCTATCAGACTAAATATATATTAATTGATGATAAAAAATATTGAATCTCATTTCTATATCTCATATCTTCCTATGAATTTGGTGGAACTTCATGGTAATCCTCAAATCCTGATAAGAAAATATAAAAATTGAAACACCATGAGAACATAAAAATTATTTAATGTATATCCTAGAAGAATAATATCAAGATAAATCATTTCAAATAGATATAAATTATGTTTACTTCATTTGGTTATCGACTATAATCCGTAAAATATTATTAAATTTAAATATATTGGGGATGCTGATAATAAAATACATGGTGATATTTTACCACAGACATTGTGGTATGGGTAATGGTTTTAACATCCCCTTTAACATTTTCAATTCAGACTAAATTTAAAGGAATAATATGAATCAAGATACCAACACTTAAATATTTCTCATCATGTTATCCCACCAGAATGATAATTTCAAATAAATATATGTATGTTTACTTCTAGATGAACAATGAATGAAGAAGTAAAAGCTTTATCAAACTACTCACACTTCAAATATTGTATGTATGAGACACATACATAGTTTCTAAAAATTATCATTCCCTCATAATTGTGCTTAATCTATGGAAAATTTAAATCTTTCTTCTATAGATCTATGTACTCCTTATGTGCCATTTAAATCTTCACCTAAATAAATTGTTGAACACTTATATTAGAAAGATACGATTCTTCCCGAAAAATCTTCTCTGGATCAAGTTAAACTATTTATAGGATTATATATTAATTATAATTTTATGATTAGTATTTATATAATACCAATTTATGTAAATAATATATATATATATATATAATAGGGAAATTACTGCGACTAACTATAACTCATGAGTTTGGTAATTTTTGTCCTGAACCTTTAGTTTTCATGAGTTATATGATATCACCGTGTCATTTTTCATAAGGATATATCTCTATAGATTCATCAACACAACAATATAGAATAAAAACTATTCTGCAATATTGGGAAATGTATGCACGGGTATGGTAACAAACATTCTCTTCATATCCATGAAATTTTCTTGGAATTCATCTATTCATAATAAAATTAATCTGTTTCATGTTAACATTGTGAGTGGATGGAGAACCATGAGAAATTTTTAAAAAAATGTTGCTGAAATTTTGGAAAACCAAAAAATCAGTAAATTTCAATAATAGTGGTTGTTCTGGGCTAGTGAGAAATAGCGATCATCTTTGATGGATCCACCGATATACCCTCATTTGAGATTATATTAAAAAATGATTCCTTGTATATCCAAATTTACAGTTTTTAGATTTTTCATATAGTTTATCATTCCTTAGGGTATTAAATGCAATTTTCATGTTATCTTGATGATCTTCTATGATCATTTAATATATAATAATATCATCTACAATGCTACAAAAAATAGATCGAGTTAATCTCTAATGATTCTATTAATTAAACCCTTGAATATAGAAAGGGAATTGGTTGTACCAAAAGGTATAACTATATACTCAAAGTGTCAACACATTGTTACAAATTATATCATATGTATATCAACTATCTTTACCCCCAATTGATGATATTTGGAACATAGGTTAATCTTAGAAAACTTTTGATCAATGCTCACATGATAAAAAAATTGATCAATATGACGTATATGATACTTGTTTTGTTATGATATTTTTTAATTAAAGATTATCAATACAGAGTCATGTCGAACAATCATTCTTATTAAAAAAATAATTGGTGCACCCCATGGTGATACACTTTTTTAAATGAATCCATATTTAGGAATTTCCAAGAGAATCCAATTCAATTCTTGAAACTCATTAGGGCCATTATATGTTGAGTCACCAAAATATGTTTTTCTCTAGGTCTAAGTTTTATTGATGACTCAACATCAGTATTCAACTAAATAATAAGAAACTATTCCGGATAGAAATCAAAAAATCCCCACAAAATATGCATTAACTAGCTGATAAGTTTCTCCAAAACATCATGAGATAAACACCATTATTGAATGTGAATCAATACTCAAACAATGTATTTGATCTCCAACAAAAGATCATATTTATCATCAAACTAATTGTTTATCATACGTTGGTTTGGAAAATAAAATATGAAATTACTTCCTTAGAAATTGATGTGGGATTTATGTAGAGATAACTAATCCATGCTAAAATAACAAGACTTCCAATAGAAGTAAAAATAATGAGATTTAAATGGAACACATTCCCACAGATATCAATTTTCGAAGAATAGTATATGTGAAAAGAAATCATTGTATCATTCATGGGGTTCACTACTAATTCAAAATATAATTGTTAAGGTGATATTATGATACCCTAATAAAATTAATCAGATTTAAAAGAGTGGATTGATCTCAAATAAAATAATTAATTAACAGCTTTAGAGTGGATGATAATTGTACCATTCAACACTTCATTATAATATCCCTCATAAAAAATGTGTTGTAATGATATTTACCTTCGTATCATAGATTAATAGGATTCTAAGGTTGGGAGACATCATTATTCATTAGATTTTAGGACTGATTGTCTTTATGAACAAACTCCTTTCATTTGGAACACTAGATTGCTGGTGATTCATTATGTTCTGTTTTCCATCTATTTTCAAAATTAGAAGAATTATTCCCATCACATCAGCATTATATTTCTAGATGAAATTTTTTCCACACATAAAGCATTTAATGTCCCCCTAAAGATATGTTTCTCCATGTTTCCTTCAACATGTTAATCATGAAGTAAAATTTCATCTTATTTTCAACATATTTTTTACCGCGTCCTTTGAATAAAATAATTATTTTCATATATATACCATGATATTTATAATAAAATCCAATATCTGTTACTACCATGATATCTCAATGAAATATTAATTCATAACTAATAATTTTCCTTATCAATAATTCACAACTAATACATGGTTTTAATGCACTGATGAATAGGTAAAACCATACATTTTTTTGGATCAAAATAGAAGATGTGTACCACTCAAGTATTGTACAATTTTTCCCATTGGCAGTAATAGATTCATTATCCTTAATTTTTAGCACATGGAATTTATTCTTTATTTTCACACAAAAATACATGTACAATACATACTTAATGTTAATGTCATAATCTCATCCAATTTTTCGGACTCAATTTTATATTATTACTTATAATTCATGAGAAGAGTATACTAGTTATCTGCTTCACCTTCAAAATGACAAACAACTAAAATTATTTTTTCATGTTCATAACACTAGATAATAAAGAATGTATATTCATTGATACTAATCCATTTTTCAGAAAATAGTGGAACATTTTAGCATAAAAGACAGTGGTAATTGACTCATGATGGACCGAACATAATATTATTCCATAATTTTTTTATTTTTGAAGTATATATAGATTAATATCTTCATATTTTTATGTGGGTATTATAATGATATTTTTCATTCCATATCTCATATAAATTGGTTTCTTTGGTGGTAATTCAATTCATTTTATATAACATTCAAAATAAACATGATGCCTATATTTTTTAAAATTTATTATGACAAAAAATCATTGTCTGGGAAACAATATTCATAGTGGGAAACCACATAATCAATAAAAAAATCATTTATGGTATTTATAAATCATGGAAACTTTTTTCCAATCTATGACACATTATGCGTAACCTAATTCATTTGTGGTAATTATATATTCAAATCATTCCTGATGGTACATAATGAATTTGTGAGTATCTACACCATATCCTATGAGAGTGTCATACCTGGTTTGTATAATTTCCCATTTTCATGATGTAGGTGATTAATGAGTCAAAATCAAGAAACCCATTCCCATGTTATTACCCCAATGTAAAACAATGTAAAATCTAAATTCACATACAATATACAAACTAGGATGTTATTTATTGTAAAAAATCACTCAATCCTTCACCAAAATTCTCGGATATCTTCCTACAAATGGAATTTTACTTATGGTTCTCACTATTGTATTACCATCATAGTTTTTAAAGGTTAAATGAACCATTCTATGATACCAAATATAGAAACCCACAATTTTTATTCATGGATATCACATCTTAAAAAATTATAATTCATTAGATAACAAATGACCCATGCCATAATCATATTGGACAAGTTTTGATGGAATCATGGAAATAAAAAAATCTAGTTCATAGGTAAACTACATCATCTCCCACTTATCTCCTTATAAACATCACCATTTAAAGAAATAACATACATATAACCTTCATTATACCATGGGGAGAAGAATATTAATAAAGGAGGATCTATAATGCTCATTATAGGTAATCAAGGGATATATTAATAATGAAATAAGAATAAGCTAAGAATAATAGTGTGAGAACATTATCCTAACATTTGAAAACCATACCAAAAATTTCAAAGTTCATATACTTGAGTTATGGTGTAGGATCCTAATTCTTTCTTGATGTAAATAATCTTTCACTTTTTATAAATTTTTAGTTTAAATTAATAAATATAGCCTAATGTGAGTGAACATTGATTTCATGGTGGTATAGGGCGTATTTGGGGCAATTTTATTGTGGGGAACCTATCTTTTGGGGGACAATAGGCTTTTCGCATGGTTAGAAAAAACCTTGTTGGGGTATTTTTCATGATTATTTATAATCGTGTGAGTATAGACAGTGGGATAAAGGTGCCCGCATGGTTTAAAAAAAGTGTGGGTGGATGAACAAGCTCATGATGTACACAATTCAGTTTTTGTTAGTGGGTTGAGACACTATTTCTACATGGTTAGTCAATCTATGCGTAAAAACTATGTGGGGTGGATCTCCTTACAATTGTGGGCACACAGATGGTGTAAGTTTTGTAAAACCATATTACCAAACCACTTGAGCAAATATTTTTGGTAGAATCTTGATTTTTACCATAAAATGGTTATAATTTAAATAATTGTTTTTAATTCTCCCCCATTTCATAGCCATGGTCATTTTTTGTCATCCCCTTGACACCAGAGCTATGAATCAAGTGACCTACTATATCTGAACTCAAAATCAAGGTCTTCCAGAAGCATCATATCCATCAAGAGAAGACCTTAATTAAATTTACGTAGTTCCTCATTCTTCATGGTATAATATCAACTATTTATTTGCAATATCATATGACCAATTTGCAAGTTTTTCAACTCTTATTTGTTTTTACTTTTGAACTATGTGGAATCAGAACTGGATACGGGATGACCACTATAATAATGACATAACATAGGTGGTGTCATGATTTTACCTAAAATTGAAGGTGTTTATATATATATATATGTTGTTGTGTCAATAACTCTTTTTTTCATGAAACACTTTTAAAATTAATCTTAATACTTAAATTATATGGAAAGGTAAAAAGTATTTAATTAATGGGAGCATTGAAAAATTATTAAAGGTCATGACCCTTTAATTGGAATAACCTATTTAGTGTGTTTCTAAATTAAATGGGCCACTAGGGGTGTAAAATTGAATTGGATTAAGTCAAGGAGTGTCGTTAAACCTCGCCATGGGATTTTAAATGATTTATTATATATTTCAATTTAATTTCATAATGAAAGGGGATGGATGAAAATGAAAACAAATCCTTCCAATAATGTCTTGATTAATCATGAATTTATTCTTATATTGATAATCCCATGTGATAAAAATAAGAGGTTAGGCCTTATAATCATTTCCCATGCCTTGAAACACCTTTTTTAGGATATGATTTTTTGAAATGATTAAATGATATTGATTTAATGATTTTCATTCCATTGATGAAACATGGGATCTTATATGAATTCCATGGATAGAATCATTTAAATATTTATTAACTTTCTCCTATGTGACACTTGGTCCTCATATAAGATTTCTAGGAACATACCAATAGAAATAATTCTCAATATATTGAGTAGTACTTGAAATCCTTATGGATATTCATGGATGGACTTAGAGTGATGTTTACTATATATATGTTAGGAGTGAGAAATATAATCCCATAGTGTACCACCATGGTTGATCTCAATGACAATAACGTTATACCAAACCTAGAGGGATACAAGGATTTTAATCAGGAATTCATCGGATGGTCTTGTAAGATGTGTGGTTTATGATATTATTGGAGAAATATGTCGATTCGAATTAATGAAATGAAAAGGAAGGGATAAGGTTCAAAACATAATATTATATGGAATGTTCTATATGACACATAATTGAACGCAATGAACAATCATTCATTCAGTCATTGTATTACACTTGGTTGATAGTAGAGTTATCCATCCTTGATTACATATCTACACAAAGGATTTTGGGAAACACACTAGGTACTAAGACAATTAATTATGTGAACTTGATTATAAAATGATATAAGAATGAGTTTTTTAGAGACACTACAGCTATGGCTGAAGTTGATAATAGAGGATGGGTGTCCATGGGAACCCGAAACCTGGGGATATGATGACGAATAAATATCCTCATCTATTTGTATCCCTATAACAAATTTTGAGGTAAGAATTCACTTTAAGGGGGTAGAATGTAACACCCAGATTATTTTATGAAATGTTTTCTCTTAATCATAATAATTCTTCAATAACTTGAATTTACCACAATCATGAGTTTTAAAAACCCTGATATTCCCTTAGTATAAAATGACCATTTTAACAAATCTATTAGGTTTTCTTGAATAAAAATAAATGACTTATAAAAATGTATGGTGAATTATTATATTAAAAATTATTTAAGAAAAATATAAATCAATTATATATTTATATTTTTGTATTAATACATATATTGAATTCCAACTAGTTAATGAAATTAATGAAATATTTATAGCTCCCCTATCCTTTAACATATAACATTACTTGATTTTAAGAATAAACATACATTACAATACAAGTCAAGGATTGTAAATTATAGTGTCTTGGAAGAAAAGTTATATAATCGAACATTATAAAAAACAAATTTTTATTTAAACCCCATAATTAGATCCTAAAATCCATAGTTCTGATACAACTTTATAGGATAACATGGGGAAAACATGAAAAAAGGGATGAGATAAAATCACAGTAAGGGAAAAACCATATGAACAACAAATTAGCACTTGTGATAAAGGCATTACATAATGATAAAAAAAAAATGTCACATATGGAATCATACCATATAAACATGGGATCATATAAACATGGAATCAAAGAAATGAGGTAGAATCATAAAACCTGAATTTATTATGAGTCAAGGCTAACCACCAAGACTGTTTTACATAGTATCACATGCCAAGGCTAACTGCCATGACCGGCGAACATAGTAGTAGTATACGAGGCTAACTGCCAAGACCATCACACATAACATCTCATGAGACTCAAATTTACCCAATGAGTTTGGGTGATATCTGGGAAAAACCATGTTACATTTCATGAATATTTTCCCCATAAATAATCATACATATTCAATAATATATAACCATAAGGGTATCCATGGAAAGAATTGAATACCAAAATCATGACATAAATCATAACCAATGGGAATACCATGAAAGTGTCCATGAAAAAAAGTAATTAGAACATACATGGTTATTCATAAGGTAAAATAAGCATATGTAATGGTAAGTGATGTAGAGAAGTAGTGACTACACGTATGAAATTTATTTGAGAAATTTTATCATTTAAATCAATTTTGTATGGTTTTAAGGAAAATAATATAGAGATTTTAAAATAGAAAAGGGAACAATATTTTATATAAAACCAGAATTGAAAAAATAAGGTTTTTATAATAAAATTATTATTTAATAGTGTCAATTGTGGCTTAAAATAGAGAATACTGTGAACTTGAAATTGGGTTAAGATTTGAGAAGTTCCATTAAAACGAGTTTGCCTATTGGGAAGTATCGATGAGGGTATAACTTAAAAAAATGTATATAATAGAAAGAGAATGAGGGATGGATCATGAAACATGAGTTTGGATAATATAAAAAGAATTAATAATCCAAACATAAAAGAAAAAGAAACTTGCATTTGGGTAAAAATAACGATAGAGAAACCCGAAGGAATAATGGTGGTTTGGGTAGAGTTCCTTACGGATTATGGACATGGTATTGAGTGTACCAAAGAGGGATTATTGAGAGATAACGAGGATTCTCATAACTTATAAATCATGAGGTAAGTATGGGGGAGGGGCGAAATTATTCCCCATAATAACATATTACACATAAAATGGCATATCATAGAGGAAATTCCTAAATAAATGTCAAATGGATAGGATCACTTACCTTGTATATAAAGGTAATATTACCTTGTTATTAAGGACATCAATACAGAAAATTAGGTTTATTAATTAAAAATTCAATAACCTCATCTATATTTAATTGATTTATTATATCCTTTTTATGTTAATTCCAAACCTTTTTCAATGGTTATAAGTTTCAAGTTCATTGTTCGGGTTCTTTTGTTTCCTTGGTTTTAATGATCGATTCATGTTCAGGAAAAACATGTATTCTAAAGGTATTATTCCATAATTGAGGATACATTTTATTATTAATCATAAAAAAGGTTCAATGGTTGAAAATTTAATTTGGTTACTTAGAGATAATTCATATCATTATATAATTTTTTTGTGACAACCTTTTGGGTTTATTGGCAGTTTTTGACCACAAAGAACTTATTTTGTTTTAGAAACCAAAACCACGTGTAGGAAAAGATTATATAACCATAGATGATTCATAATACATATATTATGGTCTTGTTCATCCATGAAAATAGATGTATGACCAGAATTTAATACACTAATGGAAATTGACTAAATGTTGCCCTTGATTCTTCTAAATTAACGCATCTCAAAAAGTTTTTTCATTTATTCAAATAAAATAAATGTAAAGGAGAGAAGAAACCTAATTATCCCATTAGAATAATATTATTAATTGAAATTTATGTCACTGGAGTTACCATACTATTTTTATGAAGGGTGCTTATGAAATAAACAACAAAATAACATAAATGAAATAAAAGAATTGGAAAGAGGAATTTACCTTTTGAGTTTAACACCTTTGAGAGCCACTTAAGAGGATATGATTTGGTATTTGGAATAGAATATGGGATATTAGGTGTGGGGAAAGAGTTTGATAAGATATTTTGGCAAAATATTGGCATGGAACATGGCTTTAGAGGATTGATGATAAGAGGTATGGATGGGAGGTATTTATAGTAGAGGGGAGCTGGGTTTTCAAAATATTATAATCATTATTTTATTATTTCTTCTAATGACAAGAAATAGTGAGTTTTACATGACCGTGAATAGTAATAAATGAATTTTATTTTGAACCGATTGGGATTACATCAGCAGATCCACATCAATAACACAAAAAATCCATTATTTAGCATTTATCATAAATTATCGTATTTTTCTATTCACCAAAAAATCATGTATTTTAGAAAAGTCCCAAAACATCACTGTAACCATTTTTATATGTTTTGAATCAAAAAATGAAATCCATTTTTCAAAAATATTTTTTTAAATATTAATTATATAATATTTAATTAAAATCACAATTTACTCAAAAAGTAATATTTTTAAAACTATTATTTTATTATTCCAAGACGTAGGTATATCAAACATTCACATAAATATTATTTAAATACTATCATAGTTATGGTTAAAATTCATTGGGTATATCACTCTTAATAAGGGTATTTTACTATTCATAAGGGTAGTATAATATTCACCAAAAATTAAGTTTTTCATATCAAACTCTAAATAACATACTGATTTCAACCATGTAAGTTTGATTTTGAAAATTTAAATCACAAAAGTGAAAACATTATGATTAAAGGTAACATAGAACTTATTATTTCATTATGTTTTTATTTCCTGTGATTATATGAGACATTTATAAGAAAACAATTTCCATAGAAAAACATTAGGTCGTTATATCATTCCTCCATTATGAAAATTTACCCTCGAAATTTAGTTTTACATTTTACGAGATAAGAAGGTGTGGGTAGTTTTCCTTCATCGCCTCCTCTAGTTCCCATGTTTCTTATTCTAACATGTGGTTTTTCACATTACTTTTAACTAGTGAGTAGTCTTTTTATGTAGAACATTATCACTATAATTAAAGATTTTCTTTGGCTTCTCCTTGTAAAAAATATCATCATCCCACTGTACCACCTCTAAAGAGATTACATGGGAAGGGTTTGGCAGGTACTTATTTAATTGGTATATATGAAATACATCATGTACATTGGCCATAATAAGTGGAAATGCTAGTCTATAGGCCACATCCCCGAAATAATCAAGAATCTTGAAGGGGTCGATATACCTAGGAATTAACATACCTTTCTTCCAAAACCTAATGACCTTATTCCAGAGAGATATGGGTAGAAATACCATGTCTCTGACCTTAAACTCAAGGTCACATCAACAGTTTTCTGCATAACTCTTTCGTTTACATTGGGCTACATTGATATATTGTTGAATGGTTTTCACTTTCTCTACCATTTCATCGACCATTTCAGGTCCTAACAACTTACGCTCACCAACTTCATCACAACACACTAGTGTTCTGTACCTTTTCCCATAAAGGGCTTTATATGGTTCCATTCTATTACTCGAGAGGAAAATATTGTTTTAGAAGAATTCAACCACTGGAAGATGTTATTCCCATCCTTCTTTGAAGTCTATAGAACATGATCTCAACATGTATTCTAATATGTGAATAGTTCGCTTAGATTGGCCATCATTTTAAGGATGATAGGCCGTACTGAATTTCATGTCATTTCTCAAGGCATGTTGGACACTTTTCGAGAACATCACATTGAATCATGGATAATGATCCAATACAATAGTAAGTGGTACTATATGATTCCTTACCACTTATTTATTATAAGTCTGTTCAAGTTGATCCAATGAGAAATCCACTTCATTTGAGATAAAGTGATCTATCTTCGTATGGAAATCCACAATGACCCAAATAGCATTGTTTCCTCGGGATTTACTATGAAGTCTAGTGACAATGTCGATGGTGATGTTCTCTCATTTCTATGTTGGTATGGTTAGTGGATGCATCATCCCCTTATACTTTTTCATATCATCTTTTACATGCTGACATACGAGGAACTATAATGTATATTCACCAATCTACCTTTTCATATTGTCCCACTAATTTTTTTCTCAGAGATCTCAATACATCATTGTTCTCCCTAGGTGAATTGAGATAGTCGAGCAATGTGCATCATTCAAAAGTTGCTTCATTATCTCTGGATTGTATGGTACGAATAATCGTGACCCAAATCTCACAACTCCTTCTAAATCAATCATGACCTCCTTGGATTTTCCATTTGTGATAGCTTCCACCATTTTTATAATTTCTTCATATTTTCATTGAGAATTCTTTATTTTCTCTATGAGGTATGGTTGAGAAATAATTTGAGAAGGGAATGATGAAGTTCTTCCCATAATGATTCCCATGTCCATCCTCTAGAAATATAAGAAGATCAAATCCTACTTAATTCTCATCATTGATATATATGCTTGATTCTTTCTAGTTTGAGCATCTGCCACATTATTTTCCACATCGAGACGATAGTGGATTGAGCATTCACAATCCTTGATGAGATATATCCTACTTTATCGGTACATATTAATTTCTTTCTATCTGAATATATATTTTATGCTCTTTTAATAATTATATATCTCACACTTCTCCCTATAGAGATAATTCCAGCACATATTTAATCCAATGATCATAGCTGCCAACTCCAGATCAACTTTGGGATAGTTTTTATCATGGGGTTTTAGTGTATTTGAGGCATAGGATATAAAATATCATTATGTATCAGCAAATAACCTAATCCCCTCTTTGAAGTATCACTATACACCGCAATGAGTTCTCAACTTTTTTGGAGTGTGAGTACTAATTCTGTGATAAACCACTTTTTCAACTCCTTGAAATAGTCTTCACATTATTGAGTCCCAAAAAACTCTACTCCATTCCATGTTAGTTTGGTCATTGGGTTTGAAAATCGTGAAATGTTCTTCACAAATTTCTGATAATACAAACTAGAACCAAGATGATGTTGATCTCCATTATGTATGTTCGATTTCCTACTTCTTTGAAAGTAATCAAATGAATATCATTAAAGAAGACCAAGAGCAGAACCTTCCATTTGAAGAAGGAAGAAGAATGTATCCATAGTTAGTATAAAAACCTAGTTAGACACTGTAAGTTGGGCTAGGTCATCACCATTATAGGGAAGAGGATTGTTTCCCACCCTCCTCTAAAGTGTAGGGACTCACACTGGCTAGAGGATTGTTTACCTAGACACTCCATTTTAATTTCATATAACATCATAGAGGAGAATCCATGAACTAGTCATGTCCATGCATAGAAAGGATGTAGCTACTCTTATTGAGTGGTGAACCTTGTAAAAATATCGTCTGCATATTTTTTCTGCTTTCAATTATTACATGTGACATGGAAAAGAGAATAAGAGAATCAAGATCCTAACAGGTCAAAAGGTACATGGATAAAAGATGGAATTGGTTTAAAAATTCCCAAACACTAATTCACCCCCTCTCAGTGTTAGGTATATCCCAAACTGGTCCTCTCAATTAGTAACAGCGGGAGGTTCACCTCTATTGGATTATCTATAGTTATGTTATTCTCTTTTGAAGATTTTAGTTCCATTCTTGATTCAATAATGAAGAGTTGTATTGGTGAAGATTCAGTTACCTTTGATAAGAAGGCTATATCTACCAAGACCATGATGAATAGGAAAAAGAAAGAGAAGAGAAGGTTGATAAAGAATTCCCTATTATCTGAAGAAGTGGAAGCATCTGGTTCTCCATATCTGGATGACATTGAATTCAGTCAAAACATGGAAAGTAATGAGAAGGTGGCTCAATCCCCTATGAAAAATATGGAAAACCTTCCTACCTAAACTGATCAAGAGGTATGTGTTAGAACATTTGGAAATTATTCTCCTACTGAAGATGCTAACACAAGTGGTGATGATCAGTCTAAAACATCTCAATAAATATCAATTGATAGATTAAGAATTATTCTTTATGGTATTCATAAAGAAAGTACATCCCTGGTTTGTGGAGTATTTCAATACATGCATGAAAATATCACTCAGCTGGAAGATGAAACTAATGTTTTGGAGAAATAATTACAAGAAAGAAAATGTTGTATGTCTAAAGCTCTCTAGAGAGGTTGGAGCCTTTGAAGTAACAAAGGGGTAATTTGAAGTATGTTATTCAATGTGGCTCAAAGATGTTAAAGAAAAGGTTTGAGTCAATATGACTCTACAAGGAATAATCATGCACATGAAAATGAATTGAAAAGAAGCAATGAAATCAAGGAGGAATATTTGGAAGAATACTCCAAGAAGATCAATAAACTTGACTCTTTGTTATAAAACAAATTAAATATTCATAAAGATGAAGTTGAAAGATTAAATAATTCTTCTAAAGAGAAGATGACCATGATTGAATATTAATAAGTCATCCCCAATATATGATGTCTAGAATTGGAAGCTGGGTTGACCAATCTTGAGAAGACACATATTGAGTCTTCAAAAAAGAAGGAAACAGTTGCTGCTAGTACTCAATGCTCAATGGAGGATTATAATATCAAAAAAAATCCAACATGTGATTAGAAAATCATGTCTTCACTCATTTATCTATCAAAAGAAGCTGATAAAGTAAAGGTATCATCATCAACAACAACTTGTACTAATTTTTTTAAAATAGTTTTTACAAAAATTACAGATAGAATAAAAATTCCAAACAAGTATGGATGAAGAAAAGTGATAAGAAACCAACCACCATGGATATGGTGGATAGGGGAAAGAGTGTGGAAGATAGATCCCCACAAAAATCACAACAATTCAAGAAGAATATTTTGCAACCTTATAAAGAAGATGGAAATAAGTCAAGGTTTTTTGGTCAATGATGGTGCTGTAAAAGATTTGGGTATTCTGCACTAGATTGTTGGTACAACCCCTTAAATGAAAGTGCAAAGAAAAGACCCATCTTAAGGGTGAGAAATCCATAGAAGAAGAAGCAACATCCATAGATCCAGAAGCATCTTTATACTGAAAATCGATTTGGAATGTTAGATAACATCTGTGATGTATGCAATATGTGTGGTCACATGAATAGTAGATGTTCATTTCAAAAGGTACCCAAAGCTGATAAGAAAATAAGATCACAAGAGCTGGATAAGAAAGAAAAATCATCCCTGGGATGTAGTGAGAAGTATATTGAAAAAAAAACACTCCCAAGAAGTCTCTAAAGAGGAGAGTTGAGAAGACCACGGATTCTAAATCCAAGAAGTTGAATAATGGTGCATCCAAAATAACTACTAATAGTGATGCCACTCAAAATATGCCATGTATAAGATCCAATCATGATGCCTCAGTCGGTAATTATATACTGGTGGTTTGGCTATATGATTTGGACTGAATGGTAAAAATGGAAGATGAACTGGCTAAGGATAGTACTAAAAACAAACAGAATATTCTACATGAAGACAGTGAAGTTCTATGTGTGAGGTGAAACAAGGCTGGTCATACTATTAGAAATTGATTTGAATTTATTCTAGCCCAACAAGAATTCATGAAGAGGTTGAAAGTTTCATTGGGAGATTCTAGTTCTTGGAATGCTCTGGCAGAAAGAAGATTCACTCACAAAGGGATAGAATAAGTTTTGATATCCACAAAAACACATTCAAAATTACAGATAAAATGAAAAATTTTGAGTAGTGGTGAAAATGGGGAATCTTGGTTGAGAAAATAATCTCAACCATCCAGGTCATATTGAAGAAACATGGAAGATCCACCTTATTCCCTTAAATATTTGAGTATTTTATTTTCTCATATCATACAAGGAATTGAACTTGAGGTAATCTCTCAGGGAGAGATCCTACAAATAAATGGTGAGAAGTGTTTCTTTTAGGGATAGATACAGAAAAATCTTCTAGAGTCATTATCTGAATCAGTATCAACATCAGTTGGTATAAAAATTAATTACTCTAATGATTTTCTAAAGATTATGACATTGGAAAAGTTATGACATTTCATAATCTCTCATACTTGGTAACTAAAAATAAACACTATTTCAAAGTGGGACTAACTAAAATTACTCAGTGACATAAGATGAATGGAAGGGTTCCAAGGTCACATATCCTGCCTTTTATAGGTGAATATTTTCGATCCACTTATTGAAGTGAGTGGTGGAGTTTCAGGTTAATTATTCCATATCACACTTACTATCCAATGCCTGGAATGAAAGTGGAATCCCCTTGATGTCAAAGCTCATGGGTTCTCATCTCATGAGGTATCATGATTCAGTGGATAATGGATAACTATGTTGTATAAATCAAATCCACTTGTTTTCTACATTGAGCCTTGATCAAGTAGACATAGAGTGAAATAATTGATGGCACACTGCTTAAGTAAGGACAGATACCCTCTCTACCATGATCTTTGTATTTCTTGTCAATAAGGGGGAGAGAATGTGAAATGAAAGGGGGAAAGAAAAAATTATATGGGAGAGAGAATATTCTTATTTTGACATTGACACATTAATTTGAGGATACTTTGTGGTATTGACAACAAAATACAAAGGGGGAGATTGTTGGGACCACTTTGTGTATGAAGATTTTATTTGTTGTCAGCAGTTTTCAATACTAGTGAAAATGAAGAATAATATGAAGGACTAAAAAGTTTTTGCTGATTGGATGAAATGAGGTTTCCTAGAGAATTGTTATGGAATCATAGCACTAGATGTCATACTTGAGCTATTCTCTATGAAGATCAATTCAGACGATTTTTGAACTGATACTAAGTTCAAAGAACTTGTGTCAAAGGTTACATATTGTTTACAACAAGGAAGATTAGTGAAGTATCATCCATCTAAGGATGATTGAAGAAGAATGAGCATTTAATGATGACCATGTAATGCTTCACGATTTCATGAGAACCATGAAAGAGCTTACTTGAAGAAATGAATCATATGATTTGAATGATGTAGATAATTATGGTTGAATAAGAAGAGAGAGTTTGGAAGGGCGTGTCATTCTATGAAGGTCATGAATTACACATTGCCTTGAAATCAGATGATTGTTGCACTATTCTTAAAGTTCCCAAAACATGTATCAAAGGTGATACGTTGTCTGCAACAATGAAGGTACTTGAAGAAGCCTCAAGCCTCCACTTTTGGTTAAAGAGAGATGATTGGAGTTATTTGTAATTAACACTCCAAATGGAATTGATGATGTAGAAGTACTTTGGAATTATTATTCCAAAAATAATGGAAAAAACCCAACTATGGTTTGCTGATATGCATTTCACAAATATCATAAGTCAGGAGAACTTGTGATATAAGCCTTATTAAAGATAGGGGGAGTAAAGAAGTGTTTTTGGAAAAGGAATCAAAGTGGCATACAGGTCAAAATTGGCGCACAGGTGTGGCGCACATGTGTGGCGCACATGTGTGGCGCACATGTGTATGTTGCGCACAAGTGAAATTTCAAGATCATCACATCAAAATATGACAATGTAAATAAAGTGGAGAGTAAGTTAAAGATTGGTGCACAATTCAAAAAGTGGCACACATGTATAAGCAATGTGAAAGTGTGACGCGCAAGTATATGTGGCGCACAAGTGTATGTTTCATGCAAGACATATTTCAAACATCATCATATCAAAATATTAAAAAGGAAAGAATTTGTCGCACTAGTGATGAAATGTCATGCAAGTGATGGAGCGGCGTGCAAGTGATGGTGCGGCACAAAAGTGGTGGAGCGGTGTGCAAGTGCGGGAGTAGCGTGCAAGTGATGGAGAGGCACGCAAGTGTAGGTGGAACGCAAGTCACCAAAATGTATATAAATAGATGACAACCCTCTTCATTTTTAAGGAACAATAGTTAATATAAAATTTGGGCTCTGATCATGCAAGTAGTAGAAGTGGCGCGCAAGCAGAAGTGGCGCGCATGCTGAGGGTTATTTATAAGGCGTCCAAGTAGGGTATCATGCAAGTTTTGTCATTCAAGTTTTGATGCCCATGTTTCTAGAGGCGCACAAGCATGGAGGTGATTTCATGAAGTGAACTCTGTATGATCCAAAGTTTGTACTCAATTTGTGATCTGTGCTCAATGTTGGCGCGCAATTAGTGAGTAGGCATGCTAGAAGAGTGGTGCTCCCATAGGGAGGCACGCAAGTAGGGTGGCATGCAAGTAAGAATTGGTGTGCAAGCTGTGAGTTGTTCTAGAAGTTCTTACCAACTTTTGTTCAACTGTGATGATGCTAAGTTGATCTAGACATCATTGTTTTTACAATCACAAAGAGAAATTCTGATTCTAGAAAGAAGATGAAGAAGAGGAGCTCGGTGTAGATGGGTTTTTCACTAAGAGAGAATGTGTGAAGAAGAGTAGGTTTCAATACAACTATCTTTTCAATGAAGAATAAGAAGAAGAAGAAGAAGAGTTTACAACTTACAGGTTTGTTTCATAGAATGAAGTGAAGAAGAAGAATAAGAACATAGTATTCCCAATTGATGCCTACAATTATTTAGGGTAGTTTGGTTCAGATGATTCCAAGTGAATCGATCTTCACTACCTAAATAATCACATTGGTATATGTGATTCTATCCAAGAATATAGATGAATTTTCAGTGAAATTGGTTGTTTCACTAAGAAGAATAAAGAAGAAGCCTAGTACAATTGGTGTTGCACTAGAAAAGAAGAGAAGGAAAAAAGGAAAAATTGCTTGCCTACTACTTTTCAAGTAATCAAGTAAAGTGCATTAAGGAAGACCAAGAGCAGAACCTTCCTTTTGAAGAAGTAAGAAGATTGTCTCCGTAGAAAGTATAATGAACCATCTAGATGCTGAAATTTGGGATAGGTCATCACCATTCTCGGGAAGAGGATTGTTTCCCACACCCCTCTAATGTGTAGGGACTCACACTGGCTAGAGGATTTTTTTCTAGACACTCCTCTATAATTTCATATCACATTATCGTGGAGAATCCATGCACTGGTCATATCAATGCATGGAAAGGACGTAGCTACTTTTATTGAGTGGTGAACCTTTTAAAAATATTGTGTGCATATTTTGACTTCTTTCTATTATTGTATGCGACATTGGAAAGAGAATAGGAGATCATAATCCTAATAGGTCAATAGGTACAGGTATAAA
This sequence comes from Viscum album, assembly GCA_963277665.1. Classification (NCBI taxonomy): domain Eukaryota; kingdom Viridiplantae; phylum Streptophyta; class Magnoliopsida; order Santalales; family Viscaceae; genus Viscum; species Viscum album. The sequence continues at coordinate 505,928,343 of OY728142.1, read as the reverse complement.
AGTTGGAATTGGTTTGAAAAGTCCCGAATAATGATTCACCCCCCTCTTAGTGTTCGTTATATCCCAAACTAGTCCTCTTAGAGTCTCTAATATCCATTTAAAACTTGACGGAATAACATAAAATATCTTCATAATTGTAGATGTCTAGAATATCCAACACCTTTTGTAGTCTCAGAGTTAGCCTTCTAAAGAAGAAATCCACCTTACATTCAATGTTCATGAAAAATCCATTGTCGTACCTTGATAGCATTTTAAAATTTTCTTTAAATCCTCTGATCGGCCCGTCTACCTTATGCATTGGACCAAGGAACTCTCTTTCTATCTGAAGGCAGAGGTTTCAGGGAAAATATTTATTGAAAATCATACTCTTGAAATCCACATAATGCATGGAATAAATTTCTTGTTTAGACATTGTATTTTGGATCTGTGTCCACCGTAGATGAGCCTCCCCATCAAAATGATAGACCACCACTACAGGTTTCTCATTATCCGAGCACTGGAGGACAAAGAATATATTTTCAATGGAGTAAATCCATTGTTCCACGACAATTGGATCTGATGATGTACTAAAAATGGTAGTACATTTCCAGATGAAACATATTATGGAAAATTGAAATTTCCTTGAAGGACGAGGGTGTTCCACATGATTCTTGTTATTATTAATAACTTGACCAAGCTGAGCATGCATTGTCATGATTTTTTAGCACCCAGTCGATTCATATCAAGAATATCTTTTGGGAAATCATTACATTTCCTATCGAATTAGTTATTCAAATGTATTCATCAATTTCCCACCATTAACTATGAAAAACAAAGTAAAATTAGAGGTATTGAATGCATAACTATTGATAATAAAAAGGAAACTGTTTACAAAAAAGGATAAACTTGAAAAGGAGAAGTATATCCTATATTATGGTTAATTATTTTTAAATCTAGTTTATCAATGATATATATCTTAACATATATTCCTATGGTATTTTTTTATTTACCGCAATAATTTATTGTACAAATCTTGTGAATTTACCAAAGAATATCCCTCGAGAGTGTCAAACCAAGAGTGCATCAAGGCATGTTGTCATGTACCAGGATACCCTAGGTCTTGCCTAAATCTCCATGTGAGTGTTTTCACACCTAGTTACATCTGTGATAGATCCACCTCTACCTATTTTTCTCTATAAAGGGTCGCATTTTCATGGTAAACAACATACTCTATACTTACCAAAATGTTGGGATGTTTTCTTATACTTTTTCTCAAACTTATGTTTCTTACTAAAGAGATCAATTCCTAATATCCAAAAATAACTAGACAATCCTCTAATAAAATCTATAGATACCCTTTACTTTTACATATAACATTACATGATTTTATGCATAAGTATACATCAGAGTACAAGGCAAGGATTATAAATTCTAGTGTCATCGAATACTAGGTACATAATCAAATATTATAAAAACAATTTTTTATTTAAAATTAATAATGGGGTCATATCTTCCATTGTTCTCACACATCTGAAAAGGATAAAATGGGGATAAAATGAACCAAGTGATGATCTAAAATCCCAATAAGTGAATAACAATAAGAACAAAGAATTATCACATGGGAATAAAGGCATGAAATAATGATAAAAAACATGTAACATATAGAGTCATTACATATGAACATGAGATCATATAAACATAGAATCATAGAAATGTGTGAGAAAAATAAAACATAAATTTAGTATGAGTCAATTCTATCCTCCAAGACCATTCACAATAGTAGCACAAGCAACATATAACTTCCAAGGCTGTCGCACATAGTAGCACAAGCCAAGGCTAACCACAAAGACCATCGCACATAACATCCCATGTGACTAATATTTACCAAAAGATTTAGAGCTCTATCTGGGAACACCCATATTATATTTCATGAATATTTTTGCACATAAATAATCATACATATACAATATTATATAAAAAAAAGGCTTACCCACAAAAATAATTTGGTAACACGATCATTACATAAAGCATAACCAATGGGTGTATCATGAAAGTGTCTATAAAATATATTAATTAGAATATACAAATACATTCATAAGTTAAAATAGAAATTTTTTATTGTAATTGATATTGAAAATAAGTGAAAACATTTGTGAAATTCATTTCAATAATTTTAGCATTTCGAACATTTTTGTGTGGTTTTTTGGACAATAATAATAAGATTTTGCAATAGAATGGAGGGAAAATATTTTATATAAAAACATAAGTGAACCAAGAAAATTACCATAGAAAGAAATATGTTTTTATAAATATAATGGTGGCTTAAAATATAATATATGGTTTATATGAAATTGTGGAAAACTTTGGGAAGTTCCCTTAAAACCAGGTTTCTTATTGGGAAGTAACGTGGAGGGAATCACATAAAAGCATGTATATCCCCAAAAAATGAGGGATGGATCATAAAACATGATTTTGCAGCATAATTGTTTTAAAAATTTTTAAATAAAATTAAAATACATCTTCATTTGTGTAAAAATATTGGTAGAGAAACCTGGAGGAATAAATTCAGTTTTCCTACAGTTCCTTATGGATTTCTACATGGTATTATTGTACATAAGATGCCTCAATGACAGTGAATGGAGTTTATCATCAATTATAGATCATGATGGAAGTAAGGGGTATGTTATAAATCATATCCCATCATTAGTTATTACACATTAAATGGAATAGCATAGAGTAAATTCTTGAATAAAAGTAAAATGGAGAGGATCCCGTACCATATGTCTAAAAGTGTTCTTCCACTGTTATTAATGACCTGAATAAGGAAATCACGTTTAATAATTAATAATTACAGTAAATATTCTCTATTTAATTGATTTATTATAATATTTTTATGTTCATTAATGTATTTTTTGATTGGTTATAAGGTTCATTTTCAATGTCCGGGTCCATTTGTTCCCTTGCGTTTAGTGATCGGTTCATGTTCGGATAAACATGTATGATGAAGGCGTTTGTCCAGAATTGAGATTACATATTATTATTGACCATTCCTAAGTTTACATGGATTAAAATTTAATTTTGTTACTTGTAAGGAATTCAGATCATTATATAAAACTTTAGTGACAACCTTTTGGATTTAACGGTGGTTTTTACAACAATAAACAAATTTTGATTTATAAACCAAAACAATGTTTAAAACATTATTATAGAACCATAAATGTGTCATAATACATATATTATTGTCGGTTTCAACCCAAAAATGGTTTCATGACCATAAAATATTACAATAATGGAAATTGATATCCCAACGTCCTTGATTGTGCTAAATTAACATATCTCAAACGGTGTTTTCATTCCATTAAAATAAATGATGGGGAAAGAATAAAAGATAAAGAATTATACCATTATAAAAATAAAATTCCATTATATTTATTTTACTAAAGTTACCATACCATTTGGGTGAAGAGAGGTTATAAATGAATCAAGAAAAGAAAATAATTTAAAAGTAATAAAAGAACATGAAATAGGAATTTACCTTTGATGTTTAACTCCATTGAGTGCCTCCTAAAAATAGAGGATTTTGTATTTTGAAGAGACAAGTGACTGTTGGACATTGGTAAGGAGCTTGGGAAGAGATTATTGAAGAATATTGGCATGAACCAAGGCTTAAGAGGAGTGAAGAGAAGAGGATAGGATGGATGGTATTTGTAGTTGAGGGGAGGAGTGTTTTCATAATATTATAATCATTAATTTTTTATTTGTTCACAAAAAAAGAAATAGTGAGTATTACATACCAAGAATATTAATAAATTCATGTGATTTAAAAAAATTTGGCTTAGATCAGTATATCAACATCAATTACTCAATAAATCTGTTATTTAGCATTTATCATAAATTATCATATTTCTACTATTGACCAAAGATTCTAGTATTTTTGAAAAATCCCATAAATTAACCACAACCATTTTTATACATGTAGAATCCAAAAATGAAATCCATTTTCAAAAATAATTTTCTAAATATAATTAATATAATATTTAATTAAAATTACAATTTAATTGAAAATAACAATTTTAAAACATTTATTTTTTATTCCAATATATTGGTATATCATACTTTCACATGAATATTATTTATATTCTATCATAAGTAAGGTTACTATTCATTAGGGTATATCACTATTCCTAATGATATGTTACCAACAATAAGGGTAGGTTTCTATTGACAGAAAAAAAAATATTTTCTTATCGGACACCAAATAACTTACTGATCGCAACCATGTATGTCAGATTTTTGAAATTCAAATCACAAAAGTGACAAACTTATATTTATTGGTCAAATAGAACATAATAGTTAATTATGTTGTGATTTCATGTGATTATATAACATATTTTTAATGAATTAATTTTTTTTAAAAAAAAATTGGGTCGTTACAATATATATGTTATATACATAAAAAAATATTTATGATATTAAACCAATAGAGATTTTTTCTATAGGTTATGAGTAATCCCTATTTGATGTATAAAAACCTATATTTTTTTAAAGGGAAAATTTTTATATTCTAATAGATAACCCCTTTTAAATTAATATGTTTACACAATAATGATTTTTATGCAACAATATATATATTTAATTTCGAAGTGTGATATAAAAATTTACTTTGATTTGATTCTTAATATTTTTATAAAAAGTTTAAAATTATGATGAATAGTAAAAGTACACTAAATTTTAATTGAGAAAACATTATTAAAAAAATAATTAATATTGTTAAATTATAATATTTAATATTTTTAAGGTATAAATAGAATATATTTTTATCTTTCAATTTAATCTATTTAAATATAATTAATTTTACATCGAATTAATATGTAAAAACATTTCAATATTTTACTATGTTTTAACTTTTAAAACACGTTCTCTCTTTCCAAAAATTGGAAAAATTAAAAAAAAATTGTTGAAACATATTTATTTTTAATTGTCAAAAATTTATTTAATATTTGAAATCATTACAAAAATTGATTCAATGTTTGGAATCAGTATAACCAAATTGTGTAAATAACATTATTTTATTAGTATCCATTATGCTTGTAACTTCAATATTTTTTTAAATATGGTAAAAGGGTAAATTGTGAAATTAAGGTTAAGAATACTACTATAAAATTACACTAATAATTATATTAATATCATTTAATGAGTGTGTTTTGGCATAAATCATTATTAGGTAGAAATGTTGTTTTTGGAAGCAACTTGGATAATATTAGGATATTTAATTCATTTTATTTGAATAAACATTGTATATGTGTCACTCAAATATTATTAACTAAATAATTTTTTATATAAGGTCATACAGAAGATAAAATATATTACGAATACTCATTTTCATTATAAATTTTTTTTATCAATGTAATTTATTTTTAATTTTTAGAGAATAAATAATTACCTCAAATTCTTACACTATGATGAGGTTGAAAGTAATAAATTGATGAGAAATCAATGAAACAATTATTATTGAGATTATAATCACCATAAAAGACCCAAAAACTTTACCAAATCCCATTTTTAGTGTATATATTGACCACAAAGATCTATTTTTCGAGTTAGTAACCATTTAGATCCTTATATAAGAGATTTTGAAACTTATTTTTTTTATTCAAAGTGATGTTAATGTTGTCAAATTCATAATTTAATAAGTATAAAATTTAAAATGATGGATTTTGCAGAATATAAACTCTTCTATGAATATGATTCTAAAATATTGTAGATTCATCTTCATTATCGTATTTTATTTTTAATTTTTACTCCTCATATAAGTAAATTAAATAATTAAACAAAATTAATGTAGTAATTATTTTATGAATTGAGATAACAAATAAATGTTATTAAAATATAAAAAATAATATATTTTGTGATAATTAATATGTCTAATTCATTTTATAGATGAACATGACTTCTTAAAATTATAATAAAATAGTTTTTTTGAAGTTAATATTTATCTTAATATTTTTAAATATAAATTAATTGAATAGTGTCAAAATTGACACTATGGATTGTTTATAAAAATAATTTTTAATTAAATTATTGCACATTAATAATTTTATAAAATATAAAATAACTATTATATGTTCTAAAATTATCTTTGGTATTTATTAATGGTCTAATTCACATCTAATAAATAATTATTTCAACCATTTAGTATTCTAATATTTCTTACCATTGTCCAAAATTTTATAGAATAACTAAGTGTTATTTAAAATGATAAAGAAACAATTGACTTAAAGACATGTATAAAATATATTATTTGATGATCATAAAATAAAATATCATCTCATTTTCTAAATTGGTAAAATTTCGAGGTTTCTTATGGGGTTTGAGTTAATCATAAATTAATATGTTTGGAGATCCAAAAAATACCCCTCACCTCAATTATAATAGGGCAACTTCTATTTAACCTATTAAATTAAATTTGATCCATAAAGAACATACTTTCCCTTATCCATTACCTTATAAAATTCACTATATAAATTCCTGAAATTCATTCCTTCTTCAAAGTCCAACTCTAATTCTCAAGAAGGATATTTAGAGGAAGCACGTCGATCTAGTGGTAATCTCCACCACTGATTCCTTAAAACATCATTCATATTCTACTTCCTAATCATAATTTGATTCATTATAAATCAATAAATCCTATATAAATTACATAATTAGATGTTATTATGATTATGGAACACAAATATTCCACTTTTGATCCATCCTATGAAAAATGAAATCACCACATGTGTGTACGTAATGTTTGTCATTTCAAAGCTATGGTCTAATAGGTTTTTCCACACCTCCTTACTTGTATGGGTATAATGATAGAAATTATAACTATATATGATTATTATTACATTATATTTATTCTAAAATATTATTCACCATTTAATTAAATAACACTCAACAATAATGGGAATTATGGCGTTGCTTGTGTGTACGGACGACCTACTGTCTCCACGATGTGATGTGATTCATTCTACATGGTATTCATTAAATAATGATTATGTAAATTTATAAAATGAAAAAATATGACATATATAATGTTAATATATTTTTATAATCATATAAATATGACATATTAAAGATAACTGAAACTTATTCGACAAAACCTGAATATTAAAATAAAGTAGTTTATACCCGAATAATAAGTAATAAAATAAATTTATTATTAAGTGAATGATAATATGATCCATATGATCTCAAAAAAATTAATATTATTCTAAAATAAGTAAATGATATTATTTAAAAAATTATAATAGTTTCAGATATATATATAGGAAATCATACCTAAAGGGTATGGGTTAATTTTGCAATCTTGTTATTATCAATGAATTTTATACATATGTGTTTACTGAGGTATACTTATAAACCATGTCTATGTTTCCTAAATATGTGAAATTAGTTATATTATTATAAAATTGTTTAAATTCAATTTTACACATCAAGTAATTTTTATTAATCGGTATGAAATGAATCTTTTATCGTTATTCGATACGAGGTAGTTTTTGTCTTTTTTGGAAAAATTATGAGGAGAATGTTTTTTAACATATACAAAATGAATATATTTTCACTTCTTCATAATTCCATATTTTCATTAATATTTCTCTATATTATTTCAATTTCAATATCAAATAAATTCTTTTATTTTAAAATTTCTCATATTTCTGGAAAAGAGAACATTTTTTATGAAGAAATGATATTTTTCTCAAAAATTAATTTCATGTGTTATATTAAAATTAATCTCCATATTAGTTGGAATTTGTTAATAAGGTTATTTTTCAAATATAATATCCTTTTTGTTTCAATGATTTTATTGTCTTTATGATTCAATGTTTTTTATAAAATCCATATGGTTTACAAGGATTTTGTTATAATGGAATAATATTTAAAGAAATAATATTTATTCCTTCAGTTATGATGTATGATTTATTTTATTATGGAATATGTAAAAATGATTTAATTATGATATGGGTTGGACCTATATTTCCCTCAATTAATTGGGTAGAGATTTTTATCTCATGATATAGACATAGCTCGATTGTAAAATGATCTTCGTTCAACAATAGAGGGATGAAACGAGGAGTGAACTCAGTTCAGTAATTTACTTTGTCTGCTATGATGGTCTTGGAAATGAGCCTGAACTAATATGAAATGGTTTTATATGAATATATGTATTTCAAAAAACATCATGTATTATGTTATGACTTTTAGGATTACATTTATAGATTCTTATAAACTATCATGATTTATCCAATTGCATGATATCATGATCATTCAAATGTAGGATAAGAATTTAAAATGATGTATTATTATGTCATTGAATTATGATATGATTGATATCTCTATTTTTTACCATTACTAATTATATGATCTCACCCTTTCATATGTTTCTTTTCCCCTAGTATTGAATTAGGTTATTATGTATGTTATGTCAAAAATAGGTCCAGTTATTCTGAAATATGTGGGAGACAATAAAGACGTCTTATAAGCTAGTTGTTTATGTTTCCCTGTTTGAAAAGACACTATACCAGTACAGTCCAATCATGGATTTATTATATATTTAACACATATTCTTTAAATTTGAATTAATATCAATTTATGTAATTTATGGGTTGTTAAATGATACATCCCATGGTGGAATAGAATGTTATTCTATCCATCATTTACAACACTTTAGAATGATATTAAATAATCCTAAGACTCATTTAATGAATCACAAATAAATACCACTTTTGGAATTATCCACTTTGAATTAAATTATTAATTTACCAACATTTTCATTCAATTATATTCCATTAAACATATTATATATATCTCCATAGTACATCATTATAAGGATCCATCCTTATACATTTCATAATCATGAATTATGTCAAGAATTCACATTGACGATATTTTCAGGATTAGAGTTTTAGAGAATTTGGACATAAATAATACATAATAATCAAATTTATACCAATTGTATACCACTAAAATAGTATGAATTTATTCCAAAATATAAATCTTTTAAAAGTAAGCATGATTTCTTTTTTCTTGTTAAAAATATTTTTGACATCTTATTTTCTTTTGACAAACCTTATACCCTCTGAGAAAATATTAAAAACATGGGATGTGCACAAAAATATCAATAAGGGATATAATATATGGAAATAGAACAGTAGACCATGAAAATTTATGAACTTCAGAAATCATAAAAATCCTTAAAATCATTATAGAAATCATAAATCATAAAAGTAAGTTGTGGAATATTTATCAAAGATACATTGAAGCTTTCACAAATACATATGGAGTATCCTTTGTACTTACATTTGGAGTACCAATCATAGTGTATTCCCTAATCATTTTTAATGGAATCCTTATTGTTTAACTCTATCTCATTACTCAATGCATTGTTCATGGGCTCACCCGCCCTTAGATTATAACACAACAACCCATATACATACGCATTTCAAAAGAACCATAACATAATCATAACACATAGACCATTCATAAAAGGAAAATATAATTTCCACATTGAACTAATATGATATTATTTAAATATATTGAAATAATGAATTAATTATAAAAACCATTTTCAATACCAAAATACCTAAAAATGGAATACAATATTTACTTTTTCATTAAAAATGTTATGGATTTTAGTGGAATCTAAATACCAAATAATGGTCTTGGTTTCGGAATGGTCGTTGTCACTACTAATGTTAAAAAAATTCATTTTTTCATTTTTTTACAATGATTCATATAAAAAATCCTTTTCAAAATCATTTAATGAAATTTAAAGTAAAAAGGTCTGATTATAAACCGTATAAAACAAGGTGGTGTATAATATTGAAAATATACCTCAGTGAAAGGAGATTGAGATGAAGTCCATTACTGTGTTTCTGAATCATCATGTATAATATTTATATTCCTAAATAATAAAATTAGATTAATTTAAACTTACTTGAGAACCTTTTTCAACAGTATTATTTCATTTATTTCACTTATTATCATGTTATAATACATAATATTTATTTATGTTTATATCAGATGTTTTCTCGATATTTGGTACTTGAGTAAAAAATGAAATTGTATTAGTTGTCACTAGTCTATGTGGTCACTATTCCACCATCTATAGAATATAATTAATTAAATAATAAAAACATACATACATTAATCATACTTTTAATATCAAACTATAAATTATGGATAATAAAAATGAACAAAATTATTTTCATGAGACGATAGGCCGCACGTACGCATGAGTAACATTACCATTTCTCGTTCATAATTATGGTAATAAGGTAATTTTTATTTTTTCATTCCCTATTGATCATTAATTCATTAATATAATATTAATAATTTAAACATACTTATATATATATATATTTATAATCGTTCTTGAATAGTTATTGTGGAGAATTAATCTCATCACCGCATGGAGACAACAAGTCATACGTACGCACGAGTGAAGATATCAATAAATTTAATGGTTAAATGGTGTTTAATTGGATGGTATATTAATAATAATTAATAATTAACAAGTCATTTTTATTTTAACATCATTTATACTAATCATTATATTCATTAAAATAATGTATCGATGAAAAAAAGTTTTTACCACTATGTGGAGACGGTAAGCCATACCTATGCACACATGGTGATATTTTCTTTCATAGGATGGGTACAATTATGAATATGGTTGACCCATTACCATAAAAATATATTAGTATATTGTGGATACTGGATTTATTACATCAGTATGGAAACAACCTTGGAAAAATATTTAGAGGAATAAATGGAACATAAACTATTCAAAACCATACCTCTTATTCTGTTTATCACCTAAGGCATGAAAAAATATGGAAAGGGATACTAGGAAGAAGTTTGAGAAAATCTTTAATGAAACAAAATGCTTTGTATGTGTGATTATTAGAAAATATAGGGTACCTTTTTATAGAAGAGGGATGGGGCGCCCAAGAAATTTTTCAAAATATTAAATTAATATAAATTAATATTGTAATAAAAATAATTATAAATTGAAATATGTCTATGATAAAATGAGGGTATATTGAAATCCTCTCATCCAATAATTTTTACACTTTTATAGAGTTTATTTTAAACCTTATCCTTTTGGTTTACCCTTAATTATTCACTTTTAATATTAAATGTGGTAATAACAATTTAATTATTAAGATGATGATGATTATAATTAAATAGGTTAAATTTAATATAATTGGATACATAAAGAATTTTTATAACTTATCATAGTTTATTTGTGATTTTAATATTTTTTTAGGATTTTTTAATAATGTAATAAATTAAAATTTTTATAAAACATCTAATTTTTCAATTTTCAACTATTCATTTTATTGAATTCTAAATATATATAATTATAGAGATAAAATTGAACAAGACCATGGAAAAGGCTTATAACATGTCATATTCTCCTAGAAAAAATGTTGATGACAAAAATTATGTAAAATATTAATTATTTTACAATTTATAATATCATTTATTTGATTTCATCAATAATAAGTCTATTATCCATCATCATTGTGTCATGATTAAGTTTAATTACATAACGTATAAATGTTACAAATAAAATAACATGACATATGAAATATTGTAAATCTTTATACTTACTATTTTTAGTTAATTTTATCACATCTATAAACCCATATATAATCGTTTTATCAAAAATATATATGGTTTTAACATATTTTCCAATATTTTAAATTAAAAGTTATAATTTTCATAATCATACCCATGTAGTTTCAAAAGGTAGAATGTTCATTATTAGGGTTTTAATGGTTATAAATATCTCATCACATAACATTATTACATGTTTTAGGGTAGATTTATATTATTATAATATTATTTTCACTTTCATTTACCTAATTTAACCATTATTTATAGTAAAAAATAATAATTACTAAGCTTATTGTTCACCATGACTGAAAATAAAAGGGATCTATTTACATAATTTGGACATTCTGAATTTTAATATGGAATCCATTTTTCCATACTAAATACACATATGTGTTAAGTAGGAATATAAAAAGTAATACTCAAGAGAGGTATAGTTGTGTCATTTTTAAAATCTTCAAAAATCATGGATTTTAACAGCCACTATAATTTATGAAAATATTCACTATTATTCTTCTCTACAAAAATAAATAGCCGATAAAAAAATAAAGTACACAATTTTTTATAGTGGTTTGGGGTAAAAATATCCCCTAGTACACTCAACGAAATAATCTCTTTGTGAGCTATGTGAATTTCATTAGTCTGGTCCTCTTATCATAAGATAGAAATTCTAAAACTGAGTGAGGGTAGTTGAAACCATTAAAAATAGAACAAATAAAAATTCATGTGGTTTTATAAGATGGAACCGATTAACCAGAGCTTATATCGGGAATATGACACTCCAGGACATCTATGTACATGTAGTTGGAACTCAAATAAATCATAAGAGAATGATTTGTATTAAATAGGTTGAAATTCACAATTGAAATTAGACAAAATTTATAGTAGAAAGACAATATTTTTAAAAATACAATATCATCAAGATTGAAATAGTGTGAAGTGATCCGATTGAAAAAACATCTTTAATAAGGTATAAACCAAAAACAACAGAAAAATATTGAAAATGTATATCTCCAAAGTGTAGATTCATTAAAAATTGATCATTCTTCATAGTATCATAATGAATAATTCTCAAATAGAATAGTCATATCTTTGAATCTCCTATAAAAAATGTGAAGATATTCTTTGAGAGAATATATAGAGAAGACGACTTGCTTCGATATTATAGATTCGAAAGAATATCCTAATTGATCATGAAAATTAAAATTTCAATTGACTAGGGGACTCGTAAAATCCCTAATAAATAAGAATTATTTACATTGATAAACTCAGTTCTTTGAAACAATCAAAATGATCCTCGAATGGATATTTAATTCTATCTCGATCTTATCAGTAATCTCAGATTGAAAACACCTCTTGAAAAAACATATCTATTTATAAGAAAATGTGTAGTTGAGTTGTGCAGTGTAGGGTTCCTTTGTGTAGCATAGGGTTCCATTGTGATACTTTGATCAGCATATATTTTATTGATGATGATCCATACATTCATCCTTAAAAACATAAATTCCCAAACATATCAACGATTAACCATACATTCAATTTTCCAGAACATATGGTTTCGAATAGTAAATCTAGACTCCAATGTAGGGTTGATATTCCTTACAATTATAATTCACTGAATTTAGGGTTGGATATCCATATCTAAAATCATTAGAATAACATCGGTTTGACACCATACACATACAATATCCTTTTATTGTATTGTAAGGATTAAAATAGGGTTTTCATAATCAATCCTGTAATTCTAAATTCCATTAAAATAGAATATAAATTATTATAAAATTCACTTAACAAATATTTCTAAGAAAAAAATAGGGGTATTTGTGAACATCAAAATCAAAATAAATTATAGAGTATTGTTGAGAAAACACATTCCAGAAAGTATCCTAATTTTTTATGATCACAAAACCCATAACAGAATCGTTTTCAAAAATTAAAAAAAAAGGATTTGTAAAACACAAAAGTAGATATGATAATTTTCACAAAATTTTGATTTCACAAAAGTATATTGATAAAGAAAATATACAAATAAAAATGTTTTAGTTTCAAATATACTCCCTATCTCTATTATATATAGTTTATTTTCATAAACATAGATCATCTACCCCATTTTTTTGATATAAAAAGGCTATTTGAAAGAATAAATGAAATAAACTATAGTTTAATATAGTTCAGAACTATAAATGAATAGTTATGTATTCTTTCATTTAGAAAAATAAATCTATTAATGGCAGAGAAGTATAAAACTTAAATAAATGTTAATAAATCAAAATACAAATAACATCAAGTAATTTAAAGTGTCATTTAATTTTTATGAAAGGTTATATTAAAATCCATATTACACTAGTGCCTTAAAAATGAATGGTTTAGAGTTCATTTTAGGCAGGGATTGAGGGATCTTCTGGAAGAGGTAGGGAATGAACAGTACTACTATGATTAATCAACTTCAACATAATGCTTCATAAATGGTTTCTAGAAACTTAGGCGCAATGCTAAAGTGGCATATTGGAATCATTTTAGACCCTCAAGCCATCAACAAAAATGATTGTAACAAAATAATCCACATCTTCTTCAGACTGGATGAAAGAGGTAAGCTTGCCATTGACTTTATTAATCATTGGTTCCAACCATGATTCATTTAATGTTTTCTGACTTACCTAATGTCTCTGATGGTCTGACAAAAAATTTAATCTTATTTTGTCACATTGAAGAGTGTGTATCCAATAATTAAAAAAACACAGTACAACAGTAATTGCTTCAAAATTCCTAAGTAATTTAGGCAGTGTTTGTTGAGAAGAGGTAGATGATCTGTTTCATTCTTTGAGAGACTAAAACTCGCTTTTAATTATTACCTTAAATGCATCAAACTCTATCTTATTTAAATATTCATCCTTCAATGCACAAACTTTTCTTGGAATCATGTCCATATGTTCCATAAGATCTCCAGCTTAAATTGGATTTTCATTAAATTCTCTTAAATAAAGCTTTTGTACTTTATACTATGATCTCGGTACTAAAACCACTTGGTACTCTTCAAAAAAATTTCTTCTTAGCTCTAACAGTTGTCTTAAAAACAAAATTTGAGCCTCTAAAATTGGTATCTTTATAACCTAAGAATTAGCCTCTGAATCTAAATATTATGTAGAATTATCCCTTGTTTCATCAACTTCAATTAAATATTTGATTAGCTCACCATCTCCCTCTAGTCTGTTTCCCAAATCTGATCCTCCCAAAACACCATAATCTACAACAATCTATGTTCTAGAATTTGGGATTTCTTGTATTTGTGCCTCCTTCTCAACATTCTTATCTACTGGGTCCTTGTGACCATAATCTTCTCTGTGTTCACCAGGTGGAATGACTTCCACATTTACAACGACAGCCACAAGAACTACATATAGAACATTAAAAGGTACTCCTTTTCTATGAACAAGAGAGCCTTTTGTTGTTGACGCTTCATCATCATCATCCCACTATCTCACAGATCCTACTAAAGGGAAAATACATTTCTCCACCTATGAAGATACTAATAAATTTTTTTGTTTCTCACCACCAACTAAAAGAAAACTGTTGTAAGATTTTCTCCATACAGTACCATTCTTATTGACTATCCTAGCATTTAACATCTTGTTGTGTTGACTGTATCATTCAAAAATCATATTCACAATCTTCCATTTTCATTGAAAAAATAAAATAATGAATCCTACCATTGGGATAATATCCCATCTTGGCATTTGCATAGCTGCAGTGATATAGATAATAAATTATAAACCAAGATAAATTAAACGTACCATTATTCAAAAGTAGAAAAAAGATGTATATTACTGGATAAATAAGATTCATAATCTTCAATGTTTTTGAAAAAATCCCCCAATGAATAAAAGTTATCATAACACATCATTGAGGAGAATGTTCTTCCATAAAAAGGTTCTTGAAAGCCTTTGTTTTAAACAGCGAAAACATAATGTGCTTAGATTTATGTCTTAAATTTACAATACTCTATAAATCAAACTTAAAATCCCCCTCAAGGGGGAATCTCAACATATCATTCATTTCAACAGATGATAATAAAAACTCATTATTATAAATATTATAAATAATATATTATTCATCTAAACCAGAAATAAATGAATCATTCTTAAAAAAATTAAATTCTATTTCATAAACCATTTGTATATTATCATCTCCAACGTAGAAAACCATGCACTGAAATTTTATAGACTCATTAAGAGAAAAATTCATAAAATCTATATATCTAAATTATATTACCTTTCCATGCTAAACAATGGAATATTTTTCTATAGAATACATACTTTTATCTAACACATCATTAATGGATCATCATGATGTTATAATTTATGATGGTTTTTTGATAGAATGGATTGAAGTTTTAGGGTTTTTAGTAGGAAAGAATTGAAATAGGGAGGCACTCTATTAGATGAATAGATAGGAGTATGAGAGCGGGAGATTACAAATGGTTTCCTTGGGCTGATCGAGGATGTACTCATTATGTTTTACAATTTGAAAATACATATAAAAACACTCAAAAATAAATTATTATCAAAACAAATTAAATTGAAATTAAATAAAACTTATTAAATGAAACTTATTAAAATAAAAGAAGAGAAACTGAAAATAATTTATTAAATAATTACTTAAACATAAATAAAATTAACACCCCTTAATAAAATAAAAAATAGCATTAGGAATTGGATTAGTTAACCTATTAGCTAATTGATATTCGGTATTAAAAATTTATAAATAAATATCCTTTTTGAGGACATAATATATTAAAAAATGATGTCTTATATCAATGTGAATAGTCCTATAATAACTTCTATGATTTTTTGAAATATAAATAGATATAGTATTATCACATAAAATAGTAAAACTATTAATTTTTAATCCAAAGTCGAGTAGTGTATTTTTCATCTACGACACTTGTGAATAGAAACTCTCAGCATACACATATTCAGCCTCAGTGGTTGATAGGGAAACTAGGTGTTGATTCTTAATTGGCCATGAAACTAAATATTTTCATGAAAAGTTGCAAGTTCTTAAGGTACTTTTTCAATCTAATATTTAACCTCCAAAGTTAGTATCAAAATATGAAATTAAATTAAAATAAAACTTTTTAGGGTAATGACGATTTTGTAAAGTAGTTCTTTTTAAACATCTAAAAATTATTTAAATAGAAGTATGATGGAATTATTTTGGGTTTGACTGAAATATAGAAAAAACACATTCTGAAAAACATTATTTCACCTCTACTTACCGTAAGATATATCAAAATTCCAGTCGTACCACTATATAACTTGTTGTCCACTGGTTTTCTAGATTCATCCAAAATCTTGTTTTATATCAGTACACATGAGAGTTGTATATGTATTGCTGTTATGATGTCCAATATTTTTCAATAAAAATAAAATATATTTACTTTGATTTATCACATTTCCAAAATCATTTTCCTCAATCTGGAATCCTAAAATGAAATTAAACTCTGACATCATAATCATTTGAAATTATTTTTTCATTAGATTTGAAAGATCATGATGTGGATTTTTATTGGATAGACCAAAAATAACATCATCAAAATAAATTTGAAGTAATAATATATTAGAACAATTAGTTTTCATAAAAAGTGATGGATCTTCCCAACCAACAGTGATTCCATTTTTCAAAAGAAAATAACTTAATCATTCATACCACAATCTAAGTGCTTGTTTAAGGCCATTGAGATATTTGTTATGTTTAAATACAAAATTTGGGTTTTGAGGATATTAAAAACCACGGTGTTGTTCAACATAAACATCCTCAATTATGTGACTATTTAAAAATGATAATTTCACATCCCACTAATACAATTTAAAAAAAATTGAGATAAATAGGCTAAAATGATTATTATGGCTTCAAATCTAGGTATAGGGGGAAGGATTTTTCATAATATATACCATCATCCTAATTATATCATTTAACAAATAATTTATCATTATTCCTAGGATTAATCCATTGATAATCATATTAATTTATAAAAATCCACTTAGTTACTATAACTAGATAATTGGTTGGTCTTTTTACTAGTTCCCAAACATCATTTCTTTTGAACTTTTTTAGCTCTTCATGTATTGATAAAATAAAAAATCATCATATAATCATTCTTCAATGGTATTAGGTTCTAAATGAGATAGAATGGAAGATAATTATTCTAGGTTTTCTATAATTCATATAGTTCTAATTCTTATGTTAAAATATCTTGTTACGTTTTCTGAAGGATGGTTTTTTAGGGTTCTAGACTTTCTAGGTAGAAAACATTCAGGTTCGTCAGTTTGATGTTCATTTGAACTAGACTAATATTTATTAATATGTATTTCAAAATCATTTTTAAGGGTTTTGAGTCACATGAAATCAATATATAGTGACATTATCGGTTTAATCTTATTATTTATTGAATGGTTCAGTTTCATCAAACATCACATGAACTAATTATTAAAAAATTCATGACATTTTATTAAACACTATATAAGATATAGAGGTAGAAGAATATCCCAAAAATATTTCATTATCAGATTTTGGATCAAACATAATAAGATGATTCATGGGGTTGAAGATATACACCATGAATCCAAAATCATTTAAATGCTTTCCTTTGGTTTTTCTATTATTCCAAAGTTCGTAAGATTTATTTTTAAAAATATTCCTTTTTAAGACCATATTTATGATATATATGGATATGCTTACTACTTCAGCCCCAAATAGGTTGAAGAACATCCATTTCATGATTAGTCATATATATCCTTTCAACAATTCATTTTTGTTAAGTTGTTCTTGGTGTACAGATGATGAGTTTAATACCAAAATTTGAGTAAAAATAATTAAATTCTTGATTCTAAAACACTCTACCATGATCACTTATTAATGAAATTATTTTAAAAGCTCTTTCACTTTGAACAAATTTATATAAACATTCGAAAATAGTGAAAATATTAGTTTTGTGTTTTTGAAATTAAACCCAATTAAATATAATCTAATCACCAACTAAAAAATAAAGATATTATTTATTTTCCAAAAATGATAGCCATGATGTTCCAAACAAAACAATATAAAGAAGTTTTGAAGGTTTTGATGTTACAATTTTGTTAATATATTGGAAAGATTATTTGGGCTTCTTTCCAATTTTTCATGCATCACCGAATATATCATTGTAAAAAATAATAATATGAAAATCAGAAACTAACTATTTCATAGATAATTTAGGTAAAACATAAATATGACAATGTTCCATTATTCTATGCCAAATAAATGATTCATTTGTATTAGAAGATAAATAATTCACTTTATTTTTACACTAGGAATTTATATCCGGAGTATAAACATTATTATTTCTAAGTGATCTAAATTTAGGTAACTTATATTTAAATATAGAAAAACAATTGTTATAAAAATCAATATATAATCCATAATCACATATCTAAGAAATACTTATCATATTGTGATTTAACTGTTCCATATGTAGTACTTTAATGATTGAGATAGACTTTGGACCTCCAACATTTCAAAATCCAACTATTTTCCCTTTGGCATTATCATCAAAAGTTACCTGAACTCCATCCAATTGAGTTTGTGTGTGTTTGTTTGATGTATCTTCCCTCATGTTCATCGAACATCCATATTTTATATGCCATATATCATCTCTATTCTGGTATCTTTTTACCTGAAAAATTATTGAATTAAGTTCTTGTTTTGGTACCCACACTTTATTTGGTATAATAGTGTTAGATAGAAATGAATTGGGAATTACTATGAGAATTATTTTTTCATATCTTATATTTTTAGATTCATATAAACTCATTGAAAAAAGGCCCATTTAATGCCACATATTTGAGGAATTTTCAAATTAAATTCATTTGTCTCATTGCATTTTATTCCAAAAAAGTAGTGTGTTTTATTCTTTGAATTGGGGAAAAAATAATTCTTATACAGTTTAGATTAATGACCCTTAATTCATACACCAAATCATTCTTTTTTAATAACATTCATTCCGTAAATTTCATTAAATGTATTTTCTCCTTAAAAAGGAGAATCAATTTTAAATGTTTTTACTTTATCTTGAAATTCTTTTATTTTTTTATGATCATCATAATTTGATGTAGATCACTTAAATTTTTCAATTAGTTATTGAATTTTTTAGTAAGGTATTTTTATCACCTAAAACAACATTATGAATATTTTTCAATGACTTATGCTTATTTATCATATAATAATATATTTCTTATAATATTGGACAATATGCATTCAATTTACTATTTGAGTAGCTGGAAGAATCATAATCATAATTGGGTGAGTAATAGGTTTGTACATTTTCCTTTTTATCCATGAAGTAGTTACTGGATTTAAAATTTGATTATTATTTTTTTCTGAATCAGATTTAGATGATCAAATTGAGTAATCATAAACACTCTGTGTTTCATTTATTTCACATCTTATATTATGATTATAATCATAATGTTTCTAATATCTCTTCTCTTCCATTCTATTTTCATCTTTTATCTGAGGAAAATCAGGTCTAATATGACAAAATTTATTTCATTAATAATATATGAGTTATTTTGACTCTCCATCATCCTTATTTAATTATTTAATGAATCCTCTATTCCTCTTATAAAAATTGTGAAACATTCTCTCTAACTGAGATTGTTCTATTTCATAATCAGATGAATCAGAATTCTTCTCTTTTATGTATTCATGTTTTATTTTTCTTCTTGGTTTTTTAGATGTTACATTTTGAGAAGTGTTCTAATTTTTCACAAGTATTCTATAATCTTCATCTTTTTCTTGAATCTTAGCTTCATACATAATCTATGTACAAAATAGTACATTCAATGTAAAATATTTGATAGGTGATGATTTTTGAATAGTAGTAGATATGCCATTCAATTTAAAATATACTACTCTCAGTACTGTCATTGCATGATCTGATAGTTAGACAGGTTCACCTAAATACGTAATATTATTGATAATTTCGGTGAGCCTTCCATTAATTTGTGTGATTATTTCTCCATTTAACATTCTAAATGTGTGAAATTTCAGTTCAGCTATAGCATAACTCTTTTGTCTCACATTATCTATCCATTCATTAGAAAATGCAATAATTTTCCACATTTCAAAAGCATTGGTACAATGGGCAACTAAATTGAACTCATCTACTCTTAGACGACAAATAATAACATTCATATTTTTTTAAATCATGTAATATTCCACATATATTATAGGACCCCATGATTCTAGTTTATCATGAATCTTATATATTGTTATGACAATTGAGTAAACTCTAAATCCAAGTAACTTTAAATAGATAATAATCCTTGATTTCCAACACCCATAATTTTCACCATTGAAATATGAAGCTCAAACCTTAGACATTATTTATCTAGGATCATCCATTTCCATATTTGTATAGACCTTATACTTTTCATATTGCAATATATTTATGCACAATCTCTCATCGGATAACAATTATTATGTCAAAATATACCATGTAATACACAAGAGGGGGGTGAGTTGTATCTTTTTTAAAATATTCCAAAATTATTTCTTTTAGAACCCACTATAATTTATGCAAATATGAAGTGTTGTAATTCTGTAAGAAAATATTCAGTGAATAAAAAAAATGAAAAAACACATATTTTTATAGTGGATCAGGGTACAAAGATCCACTAGTCCACTCCACCAAATACTCTCTCTATGAGATTCGTGAATTTCACTAGTATGGTCCCCTTTTCAGAAGTCCAAAATTCCACAAATTAGTGTAGGTTTTTGAAACCTTACAAAAAATACATATTACAAAGTATTCTAGTTCTATAAAAGGGAACTTATTATCCACAACATAGATCAAAAAGCTGATACTCTAGCATAACTGAGTATGAACTATTGAAACTCAAATAAATCAAAAGATATTCATTTATTTGAAATTGTTTGACAATCACATTCTAAACCACACAGAATTGACAGTATATAGAATGTCTTTCAGAAAACACTACCATAATGATTGAAATATTCTGAAGGGATCCAATTTCAAAATGATCATCAATAAGATAAAAAAGTAAAATAGCTGTAAACTATTGAACATGTATATCTCCAAATTACAGCTTCATTCAAAATTGATCATTCTTTTCAGTAAGAGAGTGATGATTTCTCAAATAAAATAGTCTAATCAATGAATGGCCTATAACATATGTGAATATATTCTCTTAGAGAATATATAGAGAGTTTGGAATGTTTTGATATTCCAGATCCAAAAGAGTTGCATGATTGTTCACAAAAATTAAATTTTCAATTGATCAGATGAATCATGACATCTCTTAGAAATAAGAATGATTTACTATGATGAATTGAATTCTATGAAACAATCAATATGATCATTGAATAGATTTTTAATTCCGACTCTATCATTGGACTAATATCAGATTGAAAAAATGGCTTGAAAAAACATCATTGGTTAGAACACAAAAAATGGTATAGTTGTGAAACACATTGTTCCTTGGCATATTGTAGGGTTCCATTAAGTTGTTTAGGCTTCTTTTGTGATAATTTCATTTTTACATAATATAGGGATGAAAAATTAACGTAGGTATTAGGATCCATACGCTCTTCTATTGTCAGTATAAAATTCCAAACATAGTATTTAATAACCATATGTTAAATTTTTCTGAATGTAGGATTGCAAACAGTAAATTAATACTCCAATTTCGGGTTGATATTCCTTTCGTATATCATTCTCTGAACATAGGATTGTTGATCCACAAATAAACTCATTAGCATAACAGAGGGTTGATATCATATACTAACAATATCTTTTCACCGTAATGTAGAGATGAAAATAGTGTTTCTAGAATCATTCTTTTAATGATAATTCATTTAAAATAGAATACTAATTCCTATAAAACTCTCTGATAAAAAATTTATTAGAAAATAAACAGGGGTATTTTTGAACCTCAAAATAATAATAAATTAAAGAGTATTATTGAGACAATAAATGTCCACCTAAAAGTTGCAGTAATTAATCTAAAATTAATTCCCATTTTCAATATAGGAAAATTGATTTTTAGAATAAAATACCACCGAATGATTATCATGTGTTTATATTCAATTTCAATGATAAATTACATTCACTGAATAAATTTTATTAAATTATAAAAACATAGACCAATTAAACAATAATAAAATTTTAAGGATAAAATATCTATATAAATAAATTTGGTGAAAAGGACAAATTGAATTAAAATACAGTATTTTCAGTATTTATAAAATAATAATTTAATCACAAAAATACCAAAATGCAGCTAAAGTAAATTATGATGTCCTACTTCTAAATAATACACTTATTTTGGAAAATATAACATATAAAAGGAGAGAAAACATGATTTAAAAAGTTATTTCCATCAAATGGTGATAAAACTAACTTTCAAAAAATATTAATGTATTTTATGGATAAAACTAGATTTATTCTCATTTTAAGCCGCGAAAATTTATTAGATGAATGTAAAAATATTTAATAAACATGTTTAAACATAATATAGTATGTTATTTTCATTATTTCTAATATAGTATCTTATTGATAACTACAATTTAAAATATTAAAACTAATACAGTATTATTTTTTGGTATAACTCAAATTTTTGTTCAACATAATATTTTGAAGAAACCCATTGTTGTGTGTCAGGTACACTATCATACACATCATCCCATTTTAAGTAAGCTTGATATCTAATTCATAAATATTAATATATATAGAATGTTATTTTTTGATAATTTCCTAGGATTCTACATCCTTCCCCTATTTTGGAAATTTTTTAATCACAATTTTATTTAGTTATAAAATAAGTGGGGTTGTTTCCCCATCATTGAATTTTCAGATTTCCATATTTCCTCCTATACCATATGGGTTTTCAACAAAACCATAACATGATGAATCACCTTATTTCATAACACATACTCTCTACGATCATTAATATGTAGATATTATTCCTCATAAAAAATATTGTCTTCCAACTAAACCACTTCTAGACTCAAAAAATGATATGGATTTGAAAAATACGTTCTCAATATAGAAAGATAAAAAACATTGTATACCTAGGATAAACTCGGAGGTAAAGACACTCTATAAGAAAATGACCCTACTTTCTCTTGGATTTTATAGTGTCTAATAATCTCGGGACATAGCTTTCCCTTCTTACCAAAATGAATGAAACTTTTCTATGGTGAAACTTTGAGCATGACATGATCACCTTCCTCAAAATAATGTTCCTTCCTCTGGTTATCCACCTAACGTGTTCCTTCTCCAAGGTTTTCTCATGTGTTTCTGAATCAAATAAATTTTTTTGCCTTAGCTTCAACCAATTCTTGTACCATCAACTTCCTTTCTCCTACATTGTCCCAAAAAGATAGTATGCAACACAACTTTCAATATAATACCTAAAATTGTGCCATCTGTATAATGGAATGAAAACTATTCATATAAGAAAACTCAACCAATGATATATGTTGGACCCAACTTCTCTAGAAATCCATTGAAAAAGCACATAGAATATCTTATAATGATTGAATTGTTTTTTCTGTCTAAAAATAAAGTTGTGTAATAAAATATATTCTAAAATTTATTTCAATACCCAATGACTTCTGAAGGTATTTAGAAATGATAGAAGTGAACCTGGAATCATGATCTGTTAAAATAAAGAGATGAACTCCATAGAAATAGACTATCATGATATTATACAACTGACATTGTGGATTTTGAGACAATGTATGTTGAATTGGATGAAAATTTGAAGCTTTAGTAAATATATCAATAATAAAAAAATTGTATTTTTACCTTGATATGTCTTTGATAATCCCACTATGAAATCAATGGATATATTCAACCATTTCCACTCTGGTACTAGTAAAGGATGAAGCATCCCTTTTGCAAACATTCATTTTTCATCCACCTACTGACCTGTCAATCACATCACAGTAACGTCAAAAACATTTATTTTCATTCCATCCCACTAGTAATACTCTCAAAGGACTCTGTATATCTTAGAACTACCAGGACTGAAAAAAGTGGAGTACTATGAGCTTCACAAAACAACGCATTCTTAAATTTTGAATCAAAATAAATACATAACCTCTTCCCAAATCTCAAAAGACAATATTCATCAAGGCAAAATTCTAGAAACATACCATTATGAACCAATTATTCAATTTTCTATAACTCACTGTTATCCTTTTTCAGTTTCTTAATTATGTATAATATAGATGATTTCACTAACATTTAAAATAAAATTGGGAATTTTCTTGCGAAAAAAACATCCATGAAATAATTCATCAAATAATTAACCAAAAGATCATGTTTTAATCATATCATGGTTAATATAGAAGTAATTTTCTAACTGAATTCATCCACGATATTGTTTTCATATTCATGATGGCATTGAGTCTTGCAATAATAATCTTCAATTAGTTCGAAGCATCATCTCTTTCTCATGTTCAATTTTTTCTAAGTGAATATATATTTAAATCAATTTTGATCACAATATATTTTAAATTTTACTATATTCAATTGATGTCTCCAAGTTTTTAATGAAAAAATACTGAAGATAATTGAAATAACGTGTCATGTAATATAACTCATGAGTTTTTAATTGACATGAAGCATAAGAAATTACATAATCATTATGCATTAGGACACAACCATGTCCTTTTAGCGAAGCATCACTGACGATAAAAAATTCACCATTCATGGATGGTAATGCCAAAACTAGAATATTCAAAAATATTTTTTCTATTCTTGAAAACAATCATCACATACTTTTTTCTAGATGAACATAACCCCTTTTCTAGATAACAAAGTCATCAGGCTAGATAAGCATCCCCAAAATTCAAGAAACCTCAGGTAATAGCCATCGAAACCATGAAAACTGTGAATATAAGTTATATTTGAGGGCCTTTCCCATTATTCAACAACTTTTGTTTAAGTCAGATCAGTAGTTATGATATCATTTGAAATAATGTGACCATGAAATGAATATTTTTGTAACCAAAAATCACAGTTGCAAAATTTCCAATAAAATTTAACTTCTTTTACGGTTTGAAATAGTATACTTAAATGAATTTTTCAGGTCATATTTACTTTTATAATATAGCATAATTTCATCAATAAACAAAGCCATAATCTAATACATAAACTCAAAAAAAATTATACTAATAAGATTCCTGAATACATTAGGTTCATTTGTTAACCCAAATAACATAACTAAAAATTCATAGTGGATATATATTGTATAAACTATATTCTTCAGAATGTTTTATTCATTTAAATTTAACTGATAGTACCCCGACCTCATGCCAGCCATTGTGAAATACTAATCCTCATTGATATGACCAAAAAATCATCAATTTGAGTAAAATTATACTTGTTGATAACATAAAAGTTATTCAAGGATCTATAATCAATGAAAATTTTCATTGAACCATATTTTGTTTTAAAAAAAAGATAGGTTCACCCGAGGGGGATGAGCTAGGTCGAATGAAAAATTCATCTAATACACTTGAAATTTATTCTCTAACTCAAACAGTTCAATTTGAGCCATACGATAAGGGGGTTTTGAAATTATATTATCCTTAGGAACTTAGTAAAAAGTAAATTAAAAATCTTGATTTGGTATAATATGAAGAAACTCATGATAAAAAACATCAAGATACTCATTTACCACTAACACATCATTAATCTAAACTATACATTTGTTTTCAAAAATATGTTCAAGGTAACATTCATATCCATATTTTAACTATTTCTGATCTTCTTGACAAGTTATCAATGGTAAGGGTTCATTCTTATACACAAACTTAATTTCTTTCTAGAAATAAACTTCTTTAGCTCTACAGAAAATATTATTATGGTAAACAAAAATACAATCCATACCCCTAAAATCCTCAAGCCCTACTAGAAGATAACAATACATTTTTTTGGTTGATTATTTTCATAGACAAGAAAAAAATGATTATTAAAATTTATTTTTGTATCAATTTTTTCCCATGGTGGTTTTACCATTAGTTTTGCAATCATTTCATATGGTGTAATTATCAATTTACTAGAAAATTTCTCAGAAATAAAAGAATTTGTAGATCTAGAATCAAACAACACAATGGTATAATATGAATAAATGAACAATGTACCTCATACAACTTCATTAGATGTTCCAAAATATTCTGATGTAGTTATAAAGGATTTCACCACAATTTTCTGCTTTTAGTCTGGATGCTTCCCATAGTTTAAATTCTTCATCAGAAACTCATTTTCATAATGACCCATCTAATTGTAATTAAAACATTTTACTAAATGTAAACCAGATTTTTTTATTACCACTATCATTATATTATTTAGTGTAATTATGAGCATTATGTCCCATATTACCCCATTGTATGTACATACCATATTTCAAAAGGCATTCCCCAGTGTGATTTATTCCATAATTTTCACAAACTATATACTTAATTTTCATGCCATCATATTTTTTGATGAATAATTTCCTTTTTCCTACCACCTCAACCACTTATTCTGTTATTTTTTAGAGAACACATAATCATTTAAAAACATCACTTACACCATCTAAACACATTTAACAGACATTTCATTGTAACTCACAATAAGACAATTCTCATTGATACACATGATTTAATCCTAAGTAAACATTATTGTTGGGACCAAGCTGAAGGAAGCTGTTTGTTGTTGAAGGTTGTCTTTGTTGAAAGTTGTCTTTTGTTGTTGAAGTTTTCATAAAAGACTTGTTGAGAAAAGTTTCACTTAGGCAAACTTGAAGTTTTCATATTCTTGAAGTGTAACGAAGTTAGGAGTTCAGAACCATGAATCCGGAATGGAGAATCCAGAACCTGGTAGTGTGAAAGTTCGGAACATGGTGGTTCCTGAACCAGTTGAAGTGCGGAGTCGTACTGAATCAGTACTGGAAGGTTGTTGTTCCAGAACTGAGAGTTCGGATCCTATCGATCACTACTGGAAAGGAAAGTTCGTATCCTGGTGCTTGTTGAAAATTTGGTGTCTGGGAATCGATAAATCGGAACCAAAGTATTGAGGTTCGGAACCGTGAAGTTCGGAGTCTAAAGTGTGAAGACTCACACTGAATGTGACGATGCTATGCTGTTTTGTATTTCCTATTTGTGAGTACTTGCAGGTATTCACATGCAAGCAAAATTCGGTACGAGAAGGCATTTCGGAGTCGACCTCTCATGAATGGAGTTTGGAGTTGATTTGGTGATGAAGAGGTTCGTAGCGAGAAGTTCGTAACGGGATGCAATGGCGAAAAATCCAGAGAAGTCATTACAAAAGTCAGGAGTTCAGGTTGGACTTTATCTCCTGACTGAGACGTGCATATCAAGGGGGAGAAGTTACCAGATGTTTCGTAATGTGAAGTTCATACCGAGGAAGATCGTAGTGAAGAGATTCGTAATTGGCATGCGGTGATGAAAGATCTGACTGAGAAGTTAGTAATGAGGTAGTTCGTACTCAGAAGGTTCGTATCAAGGAAGTTCGTATTGAGGATGTCTGAGCTAGAAGATCAGAGTCATTCTGAAGATGTTCGTAACGATGAAGTTCAGAGATGACGTCCTGAAGAAGAGTTCGTAACGACAAGTTCGTAACGAAGAGTTCGTTGTTAGAAGCTCAGAGTCGACTTGCTTCAAGAAGTGTTCAAAGTCAACTAGTCAGATAATCAGAGTTGACGATGCGGAATCAGAAGATCGTAACGAGGAGTTCGTAACGAGAAGATCAGATTTCGCTGGCTGTATCAAGAAGCATGGAGCTGATTGGCTGAAGAGAAATTTCAGGGTCATCTTTCAGATCCTGAAATTCGTAACCAGGTATGCGGAACCGAGGAGTCTGTATAACAGATCCGGAAATGTGGTTACAGAGAATTTGTGTAACAAAGGCAGATCCGGGAATGAAGCAAGAACCGTAATCAAGTGAAGGTTGAAGAATATTCTAGAAGAATCCAGAAGCGTTGATGAAGTCAAATAATGCGCCGAGATTTAAGGAGAATTAAGATTTGAATGATTTCGATTAAGAGGGATTGAAATTTGGTTTCCCGCCTAAACGATTTTTGGGTCTCCTATAAAAGGCGCTCACTGTGCAACTTTGATGATTGATGATAATTACTGAAAATATAGAGAGAGAAGCTCTGATCATCTAGAGAGAAGAAGAGTTCAGATTGGAGAAGAGTTAGCCGAACAGGAGTTTCATTGCACCTTCGATTACGAGGTTTTGATAACGGTTTGTTATCGTATCAAGCTTTTCGGGTTGAAGACTTTTGAAGTGAAGTATCCGGAGTGGTTTGTCGGATTGAAGAGTTTGGATTGAAGAAGACTGGGCAGAGTGAAGAAGTATCCGGAACGGGAAGTTCGGAGTGATTAATTCGGAATGGAATTTCGGAACGAGATTTCAGAAGCGGTTTGTTATCGTACTGAGTCCCTCCAACTGAAGCAGAAGTTCGGATTGGGAATTTCGTAATGAGGATTCAGAATGGAGAATTCGGAACGGTGATTCGTAATGGAGAATCCGGAACCGGAATTCAGAATACATGTGCGGACAGCTTTTGAACTATCTTAAGTCCGTAATCTTCTTACCGGCTTCTGGGTAAGAAAGTGAAGATTTGTACTTTGGAGAATACATCTGTTTAATTTTAAAGAAGCACTGAAACATTGTGTTATCCTATTTGTGCTAAGAGGGAGCACACGCACTATTGGATTGTTTTCAAAGTGCTGCACGACTGTAAGGGTATATCCTACTCGTTGTATTCCACATCAAAGGATTGTTTTCTAGTGGATTGTCTGGTACTGGATTATTTCCGTACCATACCAAGGACGTAGCTACTCTTGTTGAGTAGTGAACCTTGTAAATCTTGTGTTCCTGTGGATGTGTGTGTTCAGCAGGGAAGAAACTCTTTAACAGGAGGCGAAGGTTGTTTCAAAAAGGGGAAACTTAAAAAGAAAAAGATATCACTGATTCACCCCCTCCCCCTCTCAGTGATACTTGGATCCTGATTGGGAACTTCAATTATTGATTTTTCTATCAATATATTAGATGAAATATGGAGCATACATTTCTAGTCAAGTGATTCTTTCTTCATAAGATTCCACTGAGTCATCCACCTCCCTCAATTCAAAAAATCGATTTTCCATCCTATGTCAAATCTCATTAGGAATGTATTTATAAAGAAACATGCCTTTGAATTCATTCCAATTTAGATAATCTATCTCTTCAATATCCCTGATATTATTAAGCATATACTACTACTAATTAGCTTATCCTTCAAAATGGTAAATAGAAATAGTAACCATTTGTTACTCTGAACCCTGATGACATCAAAAATATTTTACACTTTTTTAATCAACCTTTCTTATAGCACAGGGGAAGATTATCCTCTAAATGATGGAGCATGTTTCCTCATTAAATGCTTCACTAATGAAATGTTACTCTATTGTAGATCTAGATAATCATTTGATTGTATAACAACATCATTTTTTTCCTGAGTCAACTATACATTCATGACAACAAATAGTTCATTTCCAATTATGAAAATCTCAAGAAGTCGATTTAGAAGGTTGTTTGCCTCTTATTGTCATCCTAACATTCCTACCATGTTTCCTATTCAAAAAAACCATTTTGAACTATCTTATCATGAGAAAATCAACATGGTATCTCCAAATTCTATATCATTTCAATTTAGACATAAGTTAAAATTCATTTTTGGATACGCTATTAATAGTATTATTACCCCTAATGTTATCTAAACATCCCTTTGATACCAATTATATGGCCCAACCATAAACATTGTATAATATTTATTTATGTCAGGAATTCATAATGATGATACATTAAGGTTTGGAGTTTTAGAGAATTAGGACATAACTAATACATAATATCTCAAATTTAAACAAATAGGATACTACTACAATAATATCTATTTATTTCACAATATGAAACTTTTAAATATAAACATGATTTATTTTTCTTGAAAAAAAATTTAATGACTTATTTATTTATCTCACCATCCTTATACCATGTGATGTGAATTTAAAGACATGGGATGTGCAGAAAAACCTTAGTATGGGATATAAAATGAGGATTGAAAACCTTTGTCCATGTATATTTATAAAACCATGAAATTATAAGAATCTAGAAAAACATCATAAAAAATCATAAATCATAAAGGTAACATGTGAAATCCATATCATACGTACCTTTTATAATTCATAGTTATATAAAGATTAACATTCATGGTTACATTTTGAATACCCATCAAAGTATATTACCTAAATCTCTTAAAAGAAACCTTATTTTTTAACTCTATCTCATTATCCAATGCATTGGGGAGCTATTACGGGCTCACCCACCCCTACAAAATCCTGGATCCACCCATATACCTTAGATATTCCAAAGAACCATTACATAATCATTACACATATACTATGTACAATGAAAGGAAACACTCCAACATTGCAATCATAAAATAGCATTTTATGATATTTATTTAATACATTCATTCTCAAAAAGATTTTCAACACCAAAATGCCTAAAAAGGTAATAATATATTTAATTTTTCTTTATAAACATTATAGATTGTATAGGAATCACAATCCCTAATAATTGGCATGGAAGCGGAGAGGTCATCATCACTGAATATGTTAAAAAATAATTCCTTTTTTAATTTAGAAAAATGTTTCAGAAAAAAATATTCCCTTTTTTAAAAATCCTTGAATGAAATTAAATCTCCTAGGGGTTGATTGTAAACCATATAAAAAAGGTGGCGTATACCTCAAAATACCTTTCAATGAAATGTCTGAGGGGTTGATCATATTTTTAATGCACATACATAACTGGTATTATTAATAAAGGATTCAGAATGATTGTTTTTCTAGCAATTTTTTCCATTATTTTGTTAGTGCCACAATTTTATACTTATTACAATGATTATTTTATAATCTCATGGATCATATTTATTGACTCATGTTTCGTCACTATGATTATTAATTTCTGATTTTATGTCAGGTTTTATTTCATGACTCATGTTTTATGATATATGCTTTATTAGGTATTATATTATTATATACCTTGATCATACTTATATTCCAATATCATTCTCACATATTAACATTGATTTTTATAATTTTTTATTACCCTCATAGAGCATCTATTCTAACCCCCATTATAATTCCTCATTTCCATATGTTATGAAGATAACAAAAGTATGAAATGTATAGAAGCCTATCTTATATATAAAAATATTTTGAATAATTTAATGACTTTTTAAGGATTAATTAGTTAATTATATTGTGGGAAAATCCATTAGATTAAAAATAAATGATTTTTTTATTTTAATGCTTTGTACTAATTGTCCAAACACTAAACTAAAAAATATGAATATGTTGCATCATAATTGAATATTATATTTAAGGGATGTAATTAATACAATCTCATCTATGGGCTATAACATGTCCTACCATTAGTATGTAATTTAAGAAATAAGAGATAAGTGAATATCCAACAATAAATACTATACATATATAAAATCACTACTAATAAATAAATTTACTCTCATATATTAATGAAAAACTAAATATAAATATGAAAACAGGTGTATGAAGTGACTATAGACTCTAATATCCCCCAAAAACTCTTTTTATTTAGTAATTCACAACCCCATCACCAGTTTATTCCTACATAGTTTAAATATAGTTTATATATATAAATATATTTATGTTGGGTGATAATAAAAGTATACTGAATTATATTCTACTGAAATCTTCTCATGAAAACGTGTCAATAGAATAATAAAGCCTAGTTAAGAGAAAAATAGATCTAACTCATCACATAAAAATGTAAATATATTTTAAATCATGACCATGGATCATTGACCACGTAACAAACACAATTATGAATATCTATAGAAAATATATATATATAAGAGAAAATACCCTACCACTATATCCCCATTGGGTTTTTCACTCTCAAGATGAATAGGTCACATTCTATACACATCACATTCATAAGTTATAATTCCCCAAACCCGGAAATTATATCATAATCTTATCCTATATCCTGTATAGATAATCACAACATTTTCCACAAAAAATGGTATAGTTAATTCTAGTTCATCTAATTTATCATATATTATACCACAATACATTACATCCATGTATATATACCCATGAAAATCCATAACCATAATAACCATATAAAGTATGTGTTATAACATTAATAAATTAGTAACCAAACATAAATATATACTAAATCCAATACCCATTATAAATTGTTTGATTATATACCATATTCTTTATATCCTAACAAATTGGGGGTGACTATATAACATACTACAACTAATCTGAGATCAGGGGGGAGGGAGACGTTTTTCATATTTTCCATCATCAATCGGGATATTGAAGAAAACACCCTCAAAATAATTTTGTATTTGTTTCCCTACGAAATAGAGAACTGAAGTGTTTTTAATAAAAAACATAATAATATATCATAAACCCCCAAAATAATAAAAATTACTTGAATTGGACTCAATCTTAGCAATCATCCCCCATGATACCCAACTAGCACAACAAATTTCAAAGAAACAAGATATCATAAGAACAAAATTATTGTGATTCAATCATCCTTAATATTCCCTATTGAGTAATTATATATATATATATATATATCATCAAGGATTCACCAATCCCAGTTTAACTACTTTATTTCAATAAAAGAAAACTAGCTAATTTATTCATTATTCAATGCACAAATTCATAACCTATGATCTTTGAGCATTTATTCTAACCATTCCAAAACTCCCATTAAATTATAAATCAATTATCATTTTTCCCTAAAAAACACCCAATACCATGGGATTATT
Source organism: Viscum album (assembly GCA_963277665.1). Classification (NCBI taxonomy): domain Eukaryota; kingdom Viridiplantae; phylum Streptophyta; class Magnoliopsida; order Santalales; family Viscaceae; genus Viscum; species Viscum album. The sequence goes on along the minus strand of OY728142.1, from coordinate 505,894,750 downwards.
ATTAATCCATTTAAAATTATATAACTTTGTGAACTCTTGGAATCATCATAAGTTACCAAATATAATTAATAACTTGTAGGTCATTGAACTAACTCCATCAAGCAGTTGGTAATCATAACTATAAATCAACTGAAAACTAAAAATAAAATAATTAATTAAGAAATAATTGATAGGCTAGACCAAAAAATAACTCATTCCAAAATATCTGGGGGCATACATGACTAAATTTTCTTTATCACATTCCATTTCTCCATTACCGATATCGACCACCAAAAGAACACTGGGAATACTAGCCAATTAATCATCAGATTTCCCAGACAATCCAATTTATCATAAAAAAATGTTTTGATCTAAAATCCTATAGAAATAATACAAAATATTAAATATATAATAATTAAAATAAACTATGGAGGGAATCATGTTTTTATCATTGAGGCATTCGATCCTTTATAAAAACATAAAGGGATCACTCAGTCCCAAACAACAATCTCTATAAAACAAAAACATAAATAATGTCCTGAATTATATTTTTCATTTCAAATATTTTAAATATTAATAAGAAAAGTATAGAATAAATATTTATTCGTAGTAAGGAATCGTTCATAAATATTCCTTTAGCATGACTACCGTATTTTATCTATTTTATGAAATAAGTTAAATTTAATTACATGATTATTTAAAATTATATTCATCATTATGGCTCCACATTGATTATTAATTTATGGAATATAAATAATTTTAAAAAATAAAAAATATATGGAACATAATCTAGTATATCATCATTAAATATAAACATAATGTAAATCTCATGTAATCACAAAATCCCAATTACATATAATGAACAAATAATGTATATCAAGTGTAATAAGTGTTAATTCTTATTCTTATTGTATTTTATTTTAAAATCATGATATTATTATTATTTTAGGTGATAATGTTTTCAATTTCATAATATAAGTTTTTAGATTATTATATTCTCATGTGTGATCTCATACATTCAATAAAATAATACCAAATATTTATTATACAATACATCAAACCAAATTAAAAATTAATACATCCTCTACCATAGAAAAGTGTCACAATATTTTGTTCCGAAAATATAGAGAGATAGAGAGAGTGAGAGAGATATATATATATATATATATAGATAGGTATATATGATAATCATATGTATAATCTCAAATGAAGGGATTGGGTTAATCATAGACGACTCACAACACATGAATAGAATACTCAGATCTCCCACTGTTGAGGAAAAGGAAGTAAACCGAAATAATGGAGAAAGAATCAATGGTTTTAGAAAATATAAAATACATTATATCTCTATTTTTTTGAAACTCGTCTAAGACATTAATTAAAATTCATATTAAATTTATTTTGATTTAATTACCCTCATATAACTCATTAAAAGATTTAAAAATCATTTCATGAATAATGGAAGTAAAATATATATTCATTTCCATGTTAGAAGATATTAAATTCATTATTTTCAATTAATTTTACATTTTATGTCAAAAAATATCAATGATAAATTATTCTATGTGAAATATGTAATTTTCAAACCTAAAAGTGTTAGCCATACATTAGGGGGTACTATATTCATGTGTAAGATAAAATAATTTATATGTAAGGTTATGTAAACTGTTGTGAGATATGAGTTACCTTTGCAAAACTCCATTATCACATGATAAAAAGAAACCTCTAAAATATAATGTCTATTTTAGGAGTGGGTTATATTTATGGAAGGATAAACTGTTCTTATGTAGCATTACACAACACATAAAATCCCATCCTTACCCTGATGCATGAAAAAATTTGCCAACATGCAATATTAGACACATTTATGTATAAAATTAAACATTTTCATACCATCATGAAGACAATTAAAATACCATATTACCCTAACATGGTCAATATAAATCCTAATAAACCTTATGTATTCACATAAATGTTTTTATATAGAACATCAAAATACATATAAATAGGGGTAAATTCTATTTCCATCACATGGGGAGGAGACTACGTAAGGGAAAGATAATTTTTTAATATAAATAGATTTCAATTAAAAAACATATATATAATTGGGATATGTCCCATAAAACCCTCTTAATACATCCACACCACAATAATTTTCAAATTAGGGGAGTTTTCAATCTATACCATTACCTTACTTACCTCTCAAACAATTATCATCCTCAACAATTTAAAACTGAACCTAAGAATGAAATAGAAAATGGTCTGAAAACCCCCCCATGAGATACATCTAAAGGGACTGCACATATCCATAACACATGAAACAAGACACGAGACTTTAGTGAAGAAGCACAAAACACCATCAATACATACATGTATCTTTTAATAGATAGTTAAAAAGGTATAAATATATCAACAATCACCACATCTAGGATAAAAAACAATCAAATAACATTATATCAAATCTTCTCCTCAAAGACTAAAAAAATCAAACGTTAAAAAACCTAGAATATTGAGTGAAAATATAACAATTCCACTCTAATTTACTCTATTCTTTTCTATCGTACTTCCATAATAAACAATACAATGGGATACCATGCATGGGAAAAACATTCTTCTAATGGTCCTTGATCTCAAAAGGCCAATCCTAGAAGGATTAATTAAACTCATATCCCATATAGTATTTTGAAATGAAATGATAATCATCGTGGTTATATTGAAACATAAGTATATTACAAAATAGATTATGAATCTAACTTATTTTCAGGGAATTACTAAATGATTTGAGACACCACCAAAATGTTCTAACACCTTGAAAGGTTCAAATAATCTGAGTGAGATCTTACTCCAATGACCAAGTCATCACTATCCATAATGAAGATACACATTCAATAATCTATGATCTCTATTATCATACTATAGATGTATCCTCCTACCATAAAAATTGGACTTATGATAATCACACACTACCTTCAATTTCTCATATACTTCCTATATATTCTTTTTCATACTCTAGACCGATTTATGTCCATGAATAGAAGAATCTATGATCATATCCCAAGAAACCATATATTTGTATGGTTATTGAAAAAATTGTGATAATTTATTTTAACAATTTTTTATATTTGTGGACAACTAAACTTTTTGTATAAGAATTTTTGTGCTTTCAATGAACTAGATCCAGGAATCAGATCCATCTACATCTTATTCATCTCATCAGGTCCAAAATAATTAGAGGAATAATTTTTTTGTTTGTTTGATGTTATCCTTTTACATATTTAAATTAATAAATATGTTTTTATTAATAAAGAAATAATTTGTTGTATAAAGATGTCTTATTATTTTCTATGTGGTTTATTGACGAACGTGAACTCACGATTTAGAGTTTTTGAATTCTTTTTAAACCAAATTAGATGATAATTTTTTGATTATAATGTTCTCAGAAATCATTAATAAATTAATGATAAATTATTTTGAACAAATTATAGAGTGGTTTGAAGAAATTTAAACATAAAAAGTGAAGGATATACTTTTTAAGGGGAATTCTATTATTCTGTGAATTCCATAATAATATGAATACAATCATAATAAATTGAGAATGATATAGAATTATGATTCACTAAAAAGGATAGAGAGATCAAATTCACTGGATACAAAAAATATGATTCACTATGAATGATATGGAATTTGGATTTAGTGAGAAGGAAATAATAATTAGACAGAACCTAAGAAAAAAACATATTCATAATAAACAGATTACAAAGACGCCTCAAAAATAAAATTCCCAAACTTTTATGAATTATTGATGTGGTCAAACATTAATTTCAATTTATTGTAAATCTCAAAGAAATATAAATATTATTTATGAAGTCAAAGGTGATGTTTAACTGTGGGATATCTTTGGATATTTTGATATTTTAGGATGTATGTAATGTTCCCAAGTTTCCTACCATTTTTTTAAGAGCCCCCTCTAAGTACTTATAAATATCATTGAATCATCGTCAAAATTTCACACAAGTGGAAATGGTGGAGGGCTGAAGAAATAAAGTGAGAGTATTTTCTTCACATTGATCTTTTGTGGAGGATAATAAAAATAAATTTTTATTTATTGGATTCAGATAAATTGAATTGAGAATCACGTATTCAGTTAATCAGAATGAGTTAATCAATCTAAGGTACACTGTTTTAGGTATTTGAGTTGAGATTGAGTTTATCAGATTAAGAATGAGTTCATTATATTGAGTCCATCATATTAATGGAATCATAGATTGACTAATTCTATTGAGATTATCGAATCTAGGATGATCGTATTGAGTGAATCAGATACAGATAGATTGTATTAAAATAATCTAATCTAGACACAATATGTTGAGAAAATTGGATCCAACTTAATCAGACAAAGGATTCAGACTGAACAATTGGGGTATAGTTTCAACAACATCTTTATTATTTTCTCTAGTTCAATTTATTTATAATAAAACATTTTAAAATGATAAAATTCAATATAATCATTCTTATCGGGAGATAGAAGGTGTCTAACAAAATTTGGTACAATTTTTATTCACATATACATAATAGTGGATTTTCTATGGACCCATGGGAGTGCTTATAGAAAGGATATTTGTTTTCACACTAAGGCTAAATAATGTAAATCATGTCATATTTATAATATTTAATATTCTTGTATGCATGAGTATTTAATAAAAATTTATAATGAAATAAATCAAAGTAGGTTATAGGGATTATGCTTCAAAAACAGTTGAATCATATAAATAATGAAAAACGGGTTCCCCTCTTATTAGTTGTTATTAGATCCCTTTAAAATTTAATTTGTATTAGAAGGAATGTTCTCTTATTGAATCCTTATCATGGATAATATCAGTTCAATTGAAAATAGAGGAATTATTCTATTTTTTGGAATATATTACTATAGATTGAAAATAGAATGACTCTTTATATTCTTTCTCTCGGCCTGGAAGTTGTTGATGCTATTATTATTGGATTTCCATTTGTTGATAAAGATAATCATATGAATTTTTTTAATTAGATAAATGTATATTTTTATGGAAAGTCTAGAATTGAAATTCTTATGTACTTTTTAAAGAATTATTATCAAAATTTAATAGGTCTCAATACCTAAAAAAGTATGTATTATATGCAGGAAAGTGCATTCTATAGGAATAGTAATGTTATGGAAGTAAAGATTAAAAAATATCTTAGTAATTATGAATACCAGAGAATAAGAGTTGAAATAACTGATGGAAACTTCACTATAGTAAATGCAATTTCTTTCACCATCAGAGTAATCATATATGTCTTGGAATATTATATCTATGTAAACAAACTTATGAGAAAATTTCTAGAAATGTTTTATTCTAAAATTTATTATTTATAAGATAACGATTATTCATCTCTTGATGAATTTCATAAGATTTGTGTTGATTATAAATTGAAGAAAGATCCAATATTCAAAAATAAGATGAAATATAAAATTGATTCAGAAGCTATGGAAAAGATGAAATTCTAAGATGTTGAAAAATCTAATCCATGTGAGTCTAATGAAAAGGAATTTGATGAGTTGAATGATATGATTATATCTATTATCTCTAAAAACTATCAAATATGAATATGAAAAGATGGAGGTAAAATTCCACTAAAAAGTTTTGAGTGTGGTGGATTCATAAACTTTTCTATGAATTTCCCCCAAAAAAGTCATATAATATCATGATAGTTCTGATGGAAAACCTATATGGAAGAAGTGGAACAAAAATGAAAAATAAGAAAAGTTTTCCAACAGAAACAACAATAAGTTTAATCAAAACAAAAAAATTATATTGACTAATAAAGTTCAATCATACTCAATCGAAAACAATTCATCTAAAGATAAAAATTCAAAAAAAATTCAAAACCATCATTACCAATGTTTAGAAAATAAAATATTCCTCCGATAGTAAATAAGGGGATGAATAATTTTATAGAGAGTATCAGTTCTGAGAAAAATATGATTCATGTATTTAGAAAAAAACTCTCAGGAAATAAATTAGATTAATGAACAAGGATTATGAAGAAGTTTAGGATGGAAGAAAAGATGTCATCAATCAAGAAGATGAATACATTTTGGATGTTTTACATTAAAAACATATAATTGATGGATACGAAAAGATTATTGACAATACTAGTATGAAATTTGAAGCTAAGAAAGAAGTGGTAAAAATGATTCAACCAAAATTTATTGACTCCAAAAAAATGTTGGAGATTACAGAGAACTTCAGTAAATCCTCAGATGTAAAATACGTGACATCTAATGTTGCTAAAAAAGATCAAGATGAGAAGGAGGCGAAATATTATACCACCAAAAATAATGTTTCTTCTGATTCGTTTAACATTTCAGGTTCCATAAAAACTATTGAGAAAACATTGGGGGATAATGTGTGTGTGATACCTATAAAGTATACAAAAGTTGAAATCTAACTAAATAATAATTCTCTATATCCTGGGTATGTTATGGTAGAAATAAGTTATTTACCTCAAAAAATATTCAATAGAGAATGATCTTTTTTCAAAAGGAAATCAATATTCTATAGTTATTTCTGTGGTTGTGGAATCTATGGGTAGATGGTTTGTAAATTTTTTAATCACTTATCTACACTCGGAAAAATTTTCATCAATGTGGAGGAAATAGTGAATGAAGAATGAGAAAATTGTCTAACTTATAAAATGTTAACATGGTTAATACCCAAGAGGCTATAAAATTTTCCAAAAAATTTCAATTTCAATTTCTAGAAGTAGTTTTTGGAAGGAGTGATTAGTCTGGTCATGATGATAAAAAATTTAATATACTCATTCTATTATTTTTTTCTTATCATAAAAAAGTATAGAAATCCAAAATGAAGAATGTAGGGGAAAGAGATTTTTTTGTTGATAAAACATTGAAAGAAATTAAAAGGAAAAACCCATAGATACTTGATTTTTTTTTTCATTGCATATGAATTTGATATAAAAATGTTTAATAATGTTCAATTTCATGATGGTTGAACAATTACATTTGGGAATGATAGTTCTTTAAAAATAAGAGGAATCAAAATAGTTGAGATTGAAGTGAAAAAGATTAAATCTAAGAATGTTTTATTCGTTGATGGGTTGAAAAAATCATAATTAGTGTAAGTAAAATATATGATGATGGAAAAAAGTTTCTTAGAAAATATTTTTGAATAATTAAAAGTGTGGATGATGAAAAATTAATTACTAAGGGAGAAATAATAAGTGGGAATCTATTTAAATTAGGAGAATTCAACAATTCCTATTACTGGAGTGCTAAAGATGAAAACAAATTGTGACACCAAAGACAAGGTCACCATGGGTAGAAAAATATAAATAAACATTCTAAATATGATGTTTCAAAAATATTATAGAATTGAAAATATGAGATGAAGATGGTTGTATTACTTTTCAGAAATGAGAGATGACTAAAAAAGTCATAAAAGATTTGAGATTCAATCTACAAGACTAGTTAAACTTATTCATTCTAATTTATTTAGGCCAATTTTACATCAATCAACAAAATTGGATTTATAATTTATCAATTTCATAAATTATTTCACTCAGATGACAATCATCATGTCTATGAAGTACAATTTAGAGGATATTGAAATGTTTAAATACATCAAAAAGATGTTGCAAAGGAAATGGGGGTTTATTTGAAATTGTTGAGTACAAATAATGGTAATAAATTCAAAAGTAATACATTTGAAACTTATCCGATAAATAATGTTTCTGGACATCATTATAGTGCTATATATAATACATAAAAAATAGATTAGTTGATAGAAATAATAGAATATTTGTTGAAATGGGATGACTTATGTTAACAAAATACAAACATTCAATGTTATATACGAGAGAAGATGTTAGTACTGTTGTACGTGATTAAAATAAATGATTTGGAGACCGAAAATCGACATGAATTTTTAAGAATTGAGGTATTACAAAAACCATCATTGAAATACATCAATTTTTTTGGAATTCCATATTTTCCCAAAATAAAAAATTCAAATTGGTGAATGTTTGATGTGAACTATGAAGAGGGAACTTTTATGGGTTATTCATTAAATGGATGAAGTTAAAAATGTTAGAAACGATGTTTAAAAAATTTGTTTCACTCATATGATGTGATGGAGATTAAATATCAAATTTCATTAAATTTTTCTGTTGAGAATACTGAGGAGGATAAACTGGGGAATTCCAACAATGATGAATATAATTAAAATCATCCTTATCAAAACATAGAAAAATCATGTTAATGAGAAATTTATATTTGTAAATGAACTGTAAAGACCCGTAAAATTCAAGGGAAATTTTTTCTTAATTTTCTTTGGAATTTTACAAGAGCGCGGTTTCTGACGGAACCTGATTCCGAGGCCCGGAGTGCCCAGAATTAATTTCCAAAGTTTGGCTCGGGTACATTCAGTGAACGAATGAGCGGGAATTTCTAACTTTTGATCTGGTGCTCAGAATTGATATCTGAGGACACCGATGAACTCGCATCGCCGATATTCGCTTAAGAAGACCTTTTCCGAAGTTTCGTTTGCCTAGGAGGAGTTGTTTAATTTTCTGGATGAAATGAAGAGTAAAATAAAATTGTGATACAATATTTATTTTATATCTTTTAAGTGGTTAAAATCTTTTGTTGGAAGTTGGGTGGTTTAACCACCTAAGAGAGGATTAAGGTGAGGAGGGGCCCACCCGAGCCCCATCTTTTCAAATTCCCTAACTCCCCTCTCTCCCTCTTTAAAGCTTGATAACTTAACACTTAATTAATTACACAACTCATGTAAAATTAATTAAGTGTTTTGTTTTTGAATTTTAAGTTTTTGAAAAGCTTGGATTAGTAAATAAAATAAGGAGGGACCTTATTTTATTTGGATTGTTGGGTGAGGTGTGGAAGAGCTTTGGAGAGAAGCTGAAGAAATCCTCCACCATCTTCATCTCCTTCATGGAAGAATGCGAAGAACGTCCGCCGCTCATGAAGAACACCGACGATGACATCTTGACTCGTCTTCTCCGATTGCATCCTCCTCGACTTCTTCGTCTTCTAACCAACGTGAATGAAACGACGACCGCTTTCCACGACTACGTCAACGTGCGACTATCAAGGTAGGGGTTTTCTTCAATATGATTATCACTTTCCATGTTTTCCCCTTCTAAATCTATTGTGGGATTGAGAAAAGTGTTTGTTGGGGATTGTAGGGGTTGTTGTTTTTGTTTATTTATTTATTCTTGATCGTGGTTCTAGCATGACTAACGTGAGGATATTTAAATATGTGTTATCGTTTAACGTGAGGGGGCCGGACCGTATGAACACGGCCGAACCCCATCCTTTGTTCTTGTTGATTTATCTTGCGGATGAAACAAGATGGCGTGGTGCCGTCGCACCACGCGGATATTCGCACGATTATATTGCGCGGCACCGTCGCGCCGCGCCGTGGAAGGAACATCAAGAACGCGACGCCGTCGCGCCACATCGAAGGAAATCAAAAGCGCGGCGGAGGGGCGCGGTGCCGTCGCACCGCGCCGGACGACGAACACCGCGGCCGGTTCCGGGCCGCGGCGGGACGAGAAGATCGGCGGCCGGGCCGCCGGCATCGGAAGCTGGAAAGGGTACCAGTTTACCGGTCCCGTTGAAGAAAAACCGGCCGGCCATATGGCCAGCCGGAAGGTCAAAGGCCGAGGGAATTTAATTCCCCCGGCCAGCTCTAAAACCCCCCCATTTATGAGGGGGGGCAGTTTCGTTTAGGGGGGCAGGCGCCCCCCCCCCCCTCGTTTCCCACAAAGCAGGCCCCCACATGGGGGGGCTGGTTCTCCAAGGCGCGGCTATAAGCTGCACCGTTTTTTTTTGAAACAAGCGGGGGCCCTGCCCCCCGCACGCTGCATCCGTGCGGCACCAGGCCGCCGCGCCGCCGCGCCGCCGGCCAGCCGGGCCGGGTCGGCCCGGACCCAGACCCCCCCGTTTTCGAGATGGTTTCGGTCTTTTGGCCATAACATGAGCCACAGACCTCTGATTGACGAACCGTCAGTGGATACGCGATCCTTGGATCGATACGGTCGTTTCGGTATATTACACTCAGGGTTACAGAATACTTTGAGTTCGGCCGGGTTGGTTCGTACACGAAACCAACCGGGTCTTCGGAGCGGAAACGCTCATATCTTGAGCTACGGACGTCCGTTTGACGTGCCGTCAGCTTTGTTGAGTTCCTCTTAGTGAGACGGATCTTTTGGCATACTCCGCTCGAGGTTTGGACGTAGGTGGAGTATGGTCGGGTTGGTTTTTCCTTAAAAACCAACCGGGCCCCGGGGACGAAAATGCCAATAACTCTCAGACCGGGCGTCCGATCGACGCGCCGTCTGTTGCGTTGAGTTCCTGTTGACGATACAGAACTTTTGGATACATCATCTCTGGACTTTGTGACAGTTGATGTATCAGCCTCTCGGCTAGTGGAGTGGACCCTCCGAACGAGCTTGCTGTGTGCGGGAACCCTAGTGTTGGCTGTTACTGTGACTACTACTGCTACTACTGCTACTGTGACTGCGACGACGACAGTACAGAGATCCTGTGTGGATTCGACGACGACGACTACAGCACTCAGCGATCCTACCTGGATCAGTGCTACAGGTCCTGTGTGGGCCCGATCCTGTGTGGGTCCGATCCTATGTGGGTCTTTGCGCTCAGCGGTCCTGTGTGAACCAGTGCCTACAGGTCCTGTGTGGGCCCGATCCTGTGTGGGTATTTTGCGGGGGTTAGTTACCTATCGATCCTTCATGGGTCAGACGACTTAGATGGATCAGAGATCATCTTTATTGTCTTTCGAAGAATTATACCCGTGTCAGCTGAATCCTGTTGCTTTCCTGTGTGGATTATGTTGTGCTATCCTGTGTGGATTACGTTTTGTTTTCCTATGTGGAAAATGTTTACTTTCCTGTGTGGACTGAGTTGTACTTGGGATCGTAGGTTGGAGCGTATTTGAAATTGACGACTTAGGTATATGTATGGGCATATACCTAAGCAGTGTCGGTTGTTACTTCGTGATTGTACCTTTCTTTGTGGTTTATCCTTTGTGGATTTGAGAGACCTTAAGGGGTCTTGGGGTCCCTACTGAGTAGCTTATACTCACCCCTGCATGGGCTTTGCCCGCACTACGTTGTGTTGGTTGCAGACGACGGACAACATTGATCTTAGCTGAGGCTTGCAGAGCAGGACGGTACCTAGAGGTGGATTACTGGGCGGGACGTGCTCTGAGCGGACGGTGGGACCCGTGGAGCGGTGGAGCTATCTGTACCCACCCTTCAGGTGGGATTTCCAGTGGACATCTCGGTGTAGCGGCTTTTACTTTTCAGTTACTATTTTCCCTTTCGAGTTGTACTTTACTTTCAGTTTGGGTTTGTATACTGGCCCATTTACTTTTCCGCACTTTCAGTTGTACTCTGCTTTTGCTTAGTGTTTACTTTCCGCTTTCTTACTCTGTGGTGTTTGTTTACTTTACAAAGGCAATGCCTTCCCTTTTTACTGGGATTTATGCCTTAGTGCTAGTCGCCAGCCCCTGGCCTATGGAAGGCGGGCTTGGGGTAGTCACGGCACGGACCCCGAGGGCGGGTCGTGACAAATTGGTATCAGAGGAATTCGGTTCTACCGTGAACTCTGATCTTTTCTATGTGAAGCAATAATGTTTAGCGTATTGAGTGTGGTTATCAGTCCAGGGAGTCTAGTGTTGGTGCGGCGGCCGACGTATCCGTACACCAGGACCCTGACTTCTGATTTCCGACTTAATGCACGAAAACATTGATTGCGTGTGTGTTTCAAAGTTTTCTTTGTGATTACTTTATATCAGCTCACCAGTTATACTGTTCTGACCGTGGCGCACCTGTTTCCTTTTCAGGATGGCCCCACGACGGCAGCCAGCTAGGGTTCCGAGAGTCGAGTGTGACGACGGCCCACCGAGCGACGAGGCCTCGGTGCAGTGCCCTTTGTCAGTAGTGGCACCGGCGGTAGCTCTACCCACCGAGCCCCCGATGCTTCCAGCACCAGCCACTGACGATGCAAGTCGCCTCAGCGCACTGCATGAGTTTCAGCGCCAGCGACCACCCAGGTTTCGTGTGGAGATGGATCCCCATGTAGCCGAGGACTGGCTGGAGGCAGTGGTACGTGTGTTTAGGCTAGTGAGGACACCGGCAGACTTAATGGTGATCCTCGCTGCAAGCCTACTACACGCAGCAGCAGGACGATGGTGGAGCATGATGCTCCAGGTTCACGATGAAGCATCTCTACTATGGACGGACTTTGAGAGCCTCTTCCGCTCGGAGTTCGTCCCAGCCACCCTTCGTGCGGTGCGTATTCAGGAGCTTCTTCAGCTGCGGCAGGGCAGCATGACGGTCGCTCAGTACTCGGCGAGATTTACCGATCTCTCACGCTACTCGACCGACATGGTGTGGGACCCATTCTTCCGGGCCCAGACCTTCGAGCAGGGTTTGAGACACGATATCAGGGCATCGCTGATCTCCCTCAGCATACCGACTCAGACAGGAGTACTGGAGCGGGCCCTTCTGATCGAGAGCTTCCTTGCTGAGTCTGTACCAGCACCGAGATCCACCGCAGGGCGGCACGTGGCAGAGTCATCTGCAGCAGGCAGCCGACGAATGACTCAGGGGTCCAGGCAGACAAGACCATCAGGCAGACGACCTCAGGACACTGGCTCAGCAGTGCGGGGCACACAGCGAGGAGCCAGTCTTTCGAGAGACAGACAGTGCTACTCGTGCGGCGGGCATGACCACATGGCTCGTGACTGCCCGACCCGCCGTGCCGAGGAGTAGCAGACAGTTGAGGGACCACCGAGGCAGAGGCAGAGGGTCAACTGTGGCGGTCTGCATGGAGGAGACGGACGAGGCAGAAGAGCTGGATGAGAAGCCGGTGGTGGGCGACGCTTTGAGGCTCTGCCACCACCACCACCAGGAGGTCCACCCCGACCATAGGGAGCTGGCGGGCAGAGACAGGCACATCTCCAGGCAGCAGAGGCCTACGACCACGGCGCACTCGAGATGATTCGAGGTACTATCTGTGTCTATTCCACCCTTGCTGCAGTTCTTATAGACACAGGAGCGAGTCACTCTTTCATAGCCGCTTCCCTTTTTCGGATCTCGGAGATTCCGACAGAGCCGTTGGCTCGATCCTTACGGCTAGAGACTCCTACGGGAGCAGACTCGACGATTACGCACTGGTGCCGGCAGTGTGAGCTTACTCTTGGAGGCTAGAGCTTCGGCTGGGATCTTCTTGTAGCAGCGTCGAGGCCTTACGACGTCATCTTGGGCATGGATTGGCTATCTACGGTCCATGCACAGATTGACTGTTTTAGGCGCAAGGTGCGATGTGTATGCACCGACGGGAGTAGGTTCACCTTCACCGGCGAGAAGGGAGCCTTTGCAGCACAGGATGGACTTCTGCGGAGGAGAGGACAGCCCATCACTCATCAGATGGCTAGCCTCATCCTTGGATCAGTTGACATGCAGAGTCCTGGTTTTCCTGCAGTGGTGGATCAGTTTGCGGACCTTTTTCCCGACGACGTTCCAGGGCTACCTCCTCACAGAGAGGTAGACTTTTATATTGACTTGTACCCCGGGACAACCCCGATATCCACTCCAGCATATCGGATGGACCCCACCGAGCTTCGAGAGCTACAGGTACAGTTGGAGGACTTCCAGGGCAAGGGGTTCATCCGACCCAGTGTTTCACCCTGGGCTTCCCCGATATTGTTCACCAAAAAGGCGGACGGGAGCCTACGGCTTGTGTTGACTATCGTCGCCTGATCCTGGTGACAGTGAGGAACAAGTATCCGCTACTGAGGATTGATGACCTCTTTGATCAGCTCAAGGGAGCACGGTGGTTCTCGAAGATAGATCTCAGGTCAGGCTATCATCAGCTCAGAGTCAGAGACGAGGACGTGCAGAAGACGGTCTTCAGATGTCGGTTTGGTCATTATGAGTTCTTGGTTATGCCTTTCAGTGTAACCAATGCTCCAGCAGTGTTCATGGCTCTCATGAACAGGATCTTTCAGCCATACCTTGATCGGTTTGTCGTAGTCTTCATCGACGACATTCTGATTTACTCTACGACTGAGGAGGAGCACGCCTATCACTTGCGAGTTGACTAGCGCACCTATCTTGAGGTTTCCTGAGGAGGGAGTAGGGTACGTAGTCTACTGCGATGCATCAGGGACCGGGCTCGGATGTGTTATGATGCAGGAGCGGGCAGTGATCACCTATGGATCACGTCAGTTGAGGCCGCATGAGCAGAACTACGCTACCCATGACCTGGAGTTAGCAGCAGTGGTCTTCGCTTTGAAGACATGGCGACACTATCTGATGGGCGAGCGCTTTACAGTCTTTTCCGATCATCAGAGTCTCAGGTATATCTTCTCACAGAAGGACCTGAACTGAGACAGCGGTGATGGCTCGAGTTCCTCTGGGACTATGACTTTGAGATAGTCTATACTCCTGGGAAGGGGAACGTAGTAGCCGATGCCCTCAACAAGAGGACGGGCATTCAGCTACTTGAGGAGGCAACAGAGCAGCTAGCCTCTTTGCAGATATCCTTCATGGATAGAGATGGAGGAGCCTTCCTCCAGTCTCTCATAGTCACCCCTCCACTACTGCAGCGGGTCAGAGAGGCACAGCGTGAGGACGCTGACTGTGAGACACGGCGTGCACAGATATCCTCGGGATAGGCACCTGATGGTTTATCCCTTGGAGCAGAGTACAACATCCTTTTCAGAGGACGTACCATGGTACCAGTAGCTTTGCGAGAGGAAGTGCTGAGAGAGTTTCACACTTCTCCTTTGGCGGTACATCCTGGAGTGGCGAAGATGTACCAGGACCTCAGACGACAGCACTGGTGTCCGTGCATGAAGAAGGCAGTAGCAGAGTTCGTTTCTCGATGCCTCACCTGCCATCAAGTGAAGGCAGAGCATCAGGTACCAGCTGGCTTGGTACAGCCCTTGGAGGTTCCAGAGTGGAAGTGCGACGACATATCTATGGACTTCGTGACTGGACTTCCACGCACTTCCAGAGGTCACGACTCCATCTGGGTGATTGTTGACCGACTCACCAAGTCGGCACACTTATTACACATTAGAGAGAAGGGCTCAGTGAAGAGATTGGGACGTCTCTACGTTCAGGAGATTGTGCGGCACCATGGTGTGCCATCATCTATCGTTTCCGATCGAGATGCTCGCTTTACTTACCATCTTTGGAAGGGGTTACAGGAGGTGTTCGGGATGCAGCTACGTCTGAGCACAGCCTTTCACCCTCAGACGGATGGTCAGACGGAGAGGACCGTTCCGACTCTCGAGGACATGCTCCGCGCATGTGTCCTCGACTTTGGTCATAGCTGGGAGGACCACCTACCCTTGGTGGAGTTTGTGTACAACAACAACTACCACTCCACCATCGGGATGGCACCGTACGAGGCATTGTACGGCCGACCTTGTAGATCTCCTTTGTGCTGGACAGACCCTAGGGAGTCAGCACTGGTGGGACCGGAGATGGTCCAGGCCTCGACAGAGAAGTTCCAGGTCATCCAGGAGCGGATGAGGACAGCACAAAGCCGACATAAGTCATACGCTGACAGGAGGCGGAGGCCATTAGAGTTCGAGGATGGCGACCACGTCTTCTTGCGGGTCTCACCTCGATGTGGTATTCGGAGATTTGGCCGAGGCGGCAAGTTATCTCCGCGCTTCATCGGACCCTTCCAGGTCCTCAACAGGGTTGGCGAGGTGGCTTATCGCCTGGCTCTACCACCTCAGTTGCACCGGGTGCACGACGTCTTCCACGTATCTCAGCTGAGGAGATACGTGCACGACCTGACACACATCATTGACCATGGGGAGCTTGACGTTGATGATGGGGCGACTTTTACGGAGGTCTCGGTGGAGATAGAGGATCGACAGGAGCGGGTCATGTGTGGGCGATCGATTCCTCTTGTGCGCATCAGATGGCAGCACGGGAACCTCCAGGAGAGCACATGGGAGCGGGAGGCTCAGATGCGTGCTCAGTACCCTCATTTGTTTCCCTAGTTTTTGATGTATCTTTACGGGGACGTAAAGCCCTGAGGTGGGAGTAATGTAAAGACCCGTAAAATTCAAGGGAAATTTTTTCTTAATTTTCTTTGGAATTTTACAAGAGCGCGGTTTCTGACGGCACCTGATTCCGAGGCCCGGAGTGCCCAGAATTAATTTCCTAAGTTTAGCTCGGGTACGTTCAGTGAACGAACGAGCGGGAATTTCTAACTTTTGATCCGGTGCTCGGAATTGAAATCCGAGGACACCGATGAACTCGCAGCGCCGATATTCTCTTAAGAATACCTTTTTCGAAGTTGCGTTTTCCTAGGAGGAGTTGTTTAATTTTCTGGATGAAATGAAGAGTAAAATAAAATTGTGATACAATATTTATTTTATATCTTTTAAGTGGTTAAAATCTTTTTTTGGAAGTTGGTGGTTTAACCACCTAAGAGAGGATTAAGGTGAGGAGGGGCCCACCCGAGCCCCACCTTTTCAAATTCCCTAACTCCCCTCTCTCCCTCTTTAAAGCTTGATAACTTAACACTTAATTAATTACACAACTCATGTATAATTAATTAAGTGTTTTGTTTTTGAATTTTATGTTTTTGAAAAGCTTGGCATAGTAAATAAAATAAGGAGGGACCTTATTTTATTTGGATTGTTGGGTGAGGTGTGGAAGAGCTTTGGAGAGAAGCTGAAGAAATCGTCCACCATCTTCATCTCCTTCGTGGAAGAATGCGAAAAACTTCCTCCGCTCACGAAGAACACCAACGATGACATCTTGACTCGTCTTCTCCGATGGCTTCCTCCTCGACTTCTTCGTCTTCTAACTGACGTCAACGAAACGACGACCGCTTTCCACGACTATGTCAACGTGCGACTATCGAGGTAGGGGTTTTCTTCAATATGATTGTCACTTTCCATGTTTTCCCCTTCTAAATCTATTGTGGGATTGGGAAAAGTGTTTGTTGGGGATTGTAGGGGTTGTTGTTTTTGTTTATTTATTTATTCTTGTTCGTGGTTCTAGCATGACTAACGCGAGGATATTTAAATATGTGTTATCGTTTAACGTGAGGGGGCCGGACCACATGAACACGGCCGAACCCCCTCCTTTGTTCTTGTTGATTTATCTTGCGGATGAAACAAGATGGTGTGGTGTCGTCGCACCACGCGGATATTCGCACGATTATATTGCGCGGCGCCGTCGCGCCGCGCCGTGGAAGGATCATCAAGAACGCGACGCCGTCGCGCCGCATCGAAGGGAATCGAAAGCGCGGCGGAGGGGCGTGGTGCCGTCGCACCGCGCCGGATGACGAACACCGCGGCAGGTTCTGTGCCGCGGCGGGACGAGAAGACCGGCGACCGGGCCGCCGGCATCGGAAGCCCGAAAGGGGACCGGTTTACCGGTCCCGTTGAAGAAAAACCGGCCGGCCAGATGGCCGGCCGGAAGGTCAAAGGCCGGGGGAATTTAATTCCCCTGGCCAGCTCTAACCCCCACCCCATTTATGAGGGGGGCGATTTCGTTTAGGGGGGCAGGCGGCCCCCCCGTTTCCCACAAAGCAGCCCCCCACATGGGGGCCGGTTCTCCAAGGCGCGGCTATAAGCGGCACCGTTTTTTTAAACAAGCGGGGGACCTGCCCCCCGCGCGCTGCATCCGTGCGGCGCCAGGCCGCCCGGCCGGCCGGTCCGGGTCAGACACGGGTCGGGTCGACCCGGTTCGGGCCGACCCAGGGGGGGGGGGTCGGGCCGGTTCGGCCCGGACCCGGACCCCCCCGTTTTCGAGACGGTTTCGGTCTTTTGGCCATAACATGAGCCACAGATCTCTGATTGACGAACCGTCAGTGGATACACGATCCTTAGATCGAGACGGTCATTTTGGTATATTACACTAAGGGTTTCAGAATACATTGAGTTCGGCAGGGTTGGTTCGTACACGAAACCAACCGGGTCTTCGGAGCGGAAACGCTCATATCTTGAGCTACAGACGTCCGTTTGACGTGCCGTCAGCTTTGTTGAGTTCCTCTTAGTGAGACGAATCTGTTGGCACACTCCGCCCGAGGTTTGGACGCAGGTGGAGTACGGTCGGGTTGGTTTTGCCTTAAAAACCAACCGGGCCCCGGGGACGAAAATGCCAATAACTCTCAGACCGGGCGTCCGATCGACGAGCCGTCTATTGCGTTGAGTTCCTGTTGACAATACAGAACTTTTGGATACATCAACTCTGGACTTTGTGAAAGTTGATGTATCAGCCTCTCGGCTAGTGGAGTGGACCCTCTGAACGAGCTTGCTATGTGCGGGAACCCTAGTGCTGGCTGTTACTGTGACTACTACTACTACTACTGCTACTGTGACTGCGACGACGACAGTACAGAGATCCTGTATGGATTCGACGACGACGACTACAGCACTCAGAGATCCTATGTGGATCAGTGCTACAGGTCCTGTGTGGGCCCGATCCGGTGTGGGTCCGATCCTGTGTGGGTCTTTGCGCTCAGCGGTCCTGTGTGAAACAGCGCCTACAGGTCCTGTGTGGGACCGATCCTGTGTGGGTCCTTTGCGGGGGTTAGTTACCTATCGATCCTTCGTGGGACCGACGACTTAGATGGATCAGAGATCATCTTTGTCATCTTTCGAAGAAGTATACCTGTGTGAGCTGAATCCTGTTGCTTTCCTGTGTGGATTGTGTTTTGCTATCCTGTGTGGATTACGTTTTGCTTTCCTGTGTAGAATACGTTTACTTTCCTGTGTGGACTGAGTTGTACTTGGGCTCTGAGGTTGGAGCGTATTTGAAATTGATGACTTAGGTATATGTATGGGCATATACCTAAGCAGTGTCGGTTGTTACTTCGTGATTGTACCTTTCTTTGTGGTTTATCCTTTGTGGATTTGAGAGACCTTCAGGGGTCTCGGGGTCCCTACTGAGTAGCTTATACTCACCCCTGCACAGGCTTTGCCCGCACTACGTTGTGTTGGTTGCAGACGACGGACAACGTTGATCTTAGCTGAGGCTTGCAGAGCAAGACGGTACCTGGAGGTGGATTACTGGGCGGGACGTGCTCGGAGCAGACGGCGGGACCCGTGGAGCGGTGGAGCTATCTGTACCCACCCTTCAGGTGGGATTTCCAGTGGACAGCTCGGTGTAGCAGCTTTTACTTTTCAGTTACTGTTTTCCCTTTCGAGTTGTACTTTACTTTCAGTTTGGGTTTTATACTGGCCCATTTACTTTTCCGCACTTTCAGTTGTACTCTGCTTTTTCTTAGTGTTTACTTTCCGCTTGCTTACTCTGTGGTGTATGTTTACTTTACAAAGGCAATGGCTTCCCTTTTTACTGGGATTTACGCCTTGGTGCTACTCGTCAGCCCCTGGCCTATGGAAGGCGGGCTTGGGGTAGTCACGGCACGGACCCCGAGGGCAGGTCGTGACATGAACATTTAAATTTCCTACCTAAATAATAATTTTGAATCCAACAACAATAATAGGAATAAGAAGGGTTCATTTCAAAAAAGAAGAATGTTGATATTATATAATTAGACTTCACATATCTCAAAATCTGTAATGGAATCAGTTTCAAAAGATCTTAAAAACAATGAATGGATGGATACTATGAATGATGATTTGGATCAGATTGATAAGAATAAAACATGAGAACATGTTTCATGGTCTTAAAATTTTTTATTATATTTAAGTGGGTTTATAGAATAAAATTGAATGGGAATGGATATGTTTCAATAAACAAAGAAGAAATTATTTCTAAATGAAATGAATATGTGTAAGGTGTGTATTTTGTTGAAACATTTTCTCTCATCGCATGGCTAGAAATTGTTGGAATGTTTCTTGAAGTGTCTGCTCATAATAATTTCAAAGATTATCATATTGATGTAAATTCATCTTTCATAAATAGTGAGATTTTGTATGAAGTTTAAATTAAACAACTTTATGGGTTTCTACATGATGAATATGAAAAAAGTGATTGAAAATTGAAGATTACATTTTATAAGATAGAAAACCATTAGGTGCTTGGTATTCTAAAACTGAAAATTATTTAGGAATATTGTGATTTTATAAAGGAATGATTTATAGAAATTTTTATGTGAAATATGTTGAATACGATGTAATAATTTTAATAGTTTATGTGGTTGATATAATATTTTTCTAGGGATAGAGAGGTTTTTTGTAAAACATCTTCTGAGAAAATGAACAAAATTTTGAAATTTTTATATTATTAAAATTACCATTCTTACTTGAATTACAAGTTCAAAAAAATAAAAAATACATTTTTTATCTCAAGAAATGTATTCCAAGAAAATTTTAAGGATGTTTGGGATTGAAGTATCTTAATATGTTTCAGATCCTATTTTAGTGAGAAAAATGTTGAGTAAACATGAATCTGGAATAAGTGTAATTCAAAAAGTTTTTCAGAACCTTGTAGGAATTCATATTTATCTTATATCATGTTGTCCAAATATTGTTTATGATGTACCTTTTTTCTATAGGTATCAAAGTAATCTAAAAGAATAACATATTATGGTAGGAAAAATAATTGTCAGATATTTCAATCGAATAACATCACATGGGTTGTTATTCAAAAGAAATAGTGAGATGAAGATTCAGAGTTTTACTAATGAAGATGGTGCAAGATATTTTAAGGAAATAAAATCAATCCAAGGAGGAAAACATTTATTGGGTGAATGTTGAGTGAGTTGGCAAAGTAAGAAACAATGTTCATTAACATTGAGAATATTTGAATCCAAATATGTTTCGGCTTCTCAATCATGTACTAAAATGTTGTGGATAATTTTTTGGCTAGATTATTTGGAAATAAATATTTCTAAACTGTTGAGGATAAATTCTGATAATCTGATGGTAATTAATCCTTGCAATAATTCGTTCCAACATTCAAGATCAAAACACAATGATATAATGTTTCACTTTATAAATGATAAATTTACTAAAGGTTATGTTTGTCTTGAATACATTTTTTTCTGATGCATTTGTCATGGCATGCACATCCATCTGGGGAGTGCATGCGACTGTTGGTTGCCCTGCATTCCCTCATTCAAAAGGCAGGCATCATCTATTCCTTTTTTAGAGGCGTTTTCTCCTTGATCGAAACAGGATGATGGGGTTCTTCATTTCATAGATTCCTCATCAGAACTCATCACTTAATCCAGGTCTCCCTTATAGACATAATGTGTTCTTTGTGAAACTATTCTCAGTGTCATATCTTAATAGACACCATTTAATTACACTGCTTCTATCGGGACATTCCAAGGTTTCCGGTCAGGGCAGCAAACTTCGTTCGGGGAAGTAGTCACGTTGGACATCAATGGCATGTATGGATGCTGGTATACTAGCGTGTTTGGGTTTCTTCCCCTTATTATAGGGCTTCTAGAGGGCACTGAATCCCAATTCATCCCATTTCAAATGTAGAAAATTAAATTCCGTAAGCATGTATCTCATGTGTTCCTCAGCTCAATCCCATAGAAGCACGGGTAGGACCCCCATGCTTGTTTCCCCTGGCGACATCAATATGAGGAATGTCCTTGTACTGGTCGAGCCGAACACGAGTAAGACCTCCATGCTGGGTGCTGGTGAAGTGAAACTGGCCCTCACCCATTCAATTTCTATGGCGAGGAGGACATTCACCAACTGTTGTGAGGACCTTGAGAGGCCCCCCATGATGGAGATTTACTGAATGTGCAACGTCCCCACACTAGCAGTCTGTGTCAGGTGGGATGACTCCATACCTGATGTAATGAGCATGGGAGAGGCTTCTGTGTGCAGTGTCACTATCGTGAGGATATCCCTAGTTAGGATTGGGGGTAGCACGAGGCGGACATCTATACTAATCTGGGAAGTGCGGAAGTCCCACTTTCTCCATGGTGGTGGTACGTGGAGGGCCTCTGTACTGGCGGCGGCCACTACATGCACCGACGACCGAAGGAGTCAACCCGTCTTGACAATGGGGCAGTTGGGGCCTCAATCCGGGGTGGGTATACTAGTTACCCTTCTCATAATACGTAATGGGTTGATAATACACATTGGTGGTGTCCCGAGACATAATAGTTTCCGACGTTGATGCCCCTTTACGGGTGTCCTCCTCGGCCTGTGCCCGATGCTGGAATTGGGGCAACAGGATTGGGAAAAATAGTGTAAGTGCCTGGCTTACCTACTCCTCAACTTGTGAGATAGGGTGGCGGCGCTGGTGTGGCCTAGTGGGATCCCTCGTTGGGGGCCCCTCAAATGGTATCCTGACTGGGATGGCCCAAACATCCCCTACCTCGTCAGCATAGGGGAGAGATTCATGGAGTAGTTCCAATGAGAGGCTCCCGAAATGATTGTATATTGGAACGGGGAGCAGTGGCTCCCTACGTGCCCTTGGGAGCAGTGTTGGTGATGAAGTGCAGGTGCCTCTAGATCTTGATAGGCCATATCTCAAGTTAGGATAATCCCCTCTTCCTCATTTTAGTGTGTGAGGTCATTGATCAATCTCCGTTGAATGACTTCAGATAGGGAGATGGGGTATGGACGCCAGAAATTTGTAGGCATGGATATTATTTCTGAAGCGGTGGAGCTGTGTGGGACATTTGTTTTGGAATTTCCCCTACCCCTGTGCCAGTGGACGGGAGGTGATCAAATTCCTACATCAGCTTGGTTCCTAAAAAGAAGGGAGATTAACCCATTGGTGCTACAAGGAAAGGAATCAATGATTGGTTCCCCAACACCATTCTGTCTTCCATGGATGGTAAGATTGATCCACACTAACAACATTGCAGACTGGGATGTCCAACATTTTGACAACCCCATCTCATTCTAAGTTTCAGGCCAGGCCCCTTATTTTCATGGTGGGACCTAGTGCCAGATAGCTAGATCTTGTGAAAAGCTAGTCCACTGATGTCTCAAACACTAAAAAATTTCATATTTAGGAGTATATATTCATGTCATATTTACTATTTCTATTTTTGATGATTTTTCCCGGGCGTTCACATCCATCTATGGAGTGTGGGGGTCTGTTTGTGTCCCCACATTCTCGCTTTCCAAAGGTGGGCATCATCCATTATTGTTCAGGGATGTTTTCTCATTGATTGAAATAGGGTGATTGGATGTTGGTTCTTCCTTCTATGGATTCGTCCTCGGAACTTGTCACATAATCCCGGTCTCCCTTATAGACATAAGATGTTTTTTGTGAAACTCGTCCCAGTGTCATATCATCATGGACACCAGTTAATTACACTGCTTCTGTCGGTAAATTCAAAGGGGTCTGGTCAGGGAAGCAACCTTCGGTCAGGGGAGTATCCATGTTGGACATCAATGGCGTGACTGGACACTAGGATACTGGCGCATATAAGTTTATTTCCTATTATTATAGTGCTTCTCGAGGGCATGGAAGCTCGAGGAATCCCATGTAGAATGAGGGGAATTACATTCCACAGGCATGTATATGAGGATCTCCTCATCTTTCTATGTTTAACATAGGGTATACCTCAGGTTTAATGTCTAGAAGAGACATATCAGACAAATCATAACACTGAGTAGAGCAGATCAGGTTAGTGTAACCCATAGAGTGAACAATGATGTTCGGGCTAACGCGTAGTTAGCTACCCGATTGTAGTTAATGGGAATGGGGAATAAGATGGACTGATCACACCAGGATGTGGCAGCCTGTGTTTGAATTAGGATGGATGATGGTTGGTTTATTGAAGTGGGTTGAGAATAAGATGGAGTGGACTCGAGGATGACAATTATATTGGGCTTGAGTCTCTAAGAGTCCTCCTACGTATCCCAATGGAAGGAATTCAAAGTCCTTGTAGTTCACCTGACAACGGATTACCCTCGATTGGGGACTTTAACGTCTTACCACTGAATGGGGTTGAAAATGGATTTCCATTGATGGGTCTTCAAAATGTCTTACCGCTGGATGAGGTCACAATGTATTACCATTGGATGGGGTCACTATGGCTTACTGCTGGATGGGG
Organism: Viscum album; assembly: GCA_963277665.1. Classification (NCBI taxonomy): domain Eukaryota; kingdom Viridiplantae; phylum Streptophyta; class Magnoliopsida; order Santalales; family Viscaceae; genus Viscum; species Viscum album. Next base: position 505,870,698 of record OY728142.1, on the reverse strand, counting down.
TCACAACGGTTTACTGCTGGATGGGGTCACAAGGTATTACCATTGGATGGGGTCACAACGGCATACCGCTAGATTAGGTTGAACCTCAGGGAGGATTCTTATGTACCTTGTCTAGAATGAAATTATCAAAGACCACTTTTTCGGGATGGTGGATGCAGTTTAACGTCGTGAAAGACAAAATATGGGCATATAGTTTAACTTCATGTGGGATGAAGGTGGTCTGACGTGAGGGGGGGGGGACCAATGGTTGTTAGGCGTAAACCTCATGTAAGATTCCTACATACATTTATTGGCAAGGATTAGTGTCCACGTAGTTCTAATGGAGTGAGAACCGACTTGAAGATGGGCATGACCGATGGGTGTTACGCTTGAATCTCAGGAAGGCTTCATACGTACCTTGCCTTGGCAAGGATCAATGTCCACATAGTTTGGAAGGGTATGTGGGGCTTACACTCTAGGCTGCCTAGATAGGATTCCATGGTCGATGCTTACTCTAAGACCATGTGAGTTAGCCTCAGTGTGAGAAACCCGAGGTATCAAAGGCATGCTGATCATGTTGTGAAAAGTGCATCTGTGGGAAATGAAATAGGGCTTACACGTAGTTAGCGGCGCAAAGAGGAAACCAGGGCTTACGTGTGGTTAGCAGTGTGAGGGTGATGAAGATTGGGATGTACTGCAGGATGAAGCCTTGACCGGTGACAAAGGCCACTGGGAGATGGAATTGGCACCCAGGAAGAGAGGAGGAGCAGGGATGCTACCTCCTACAAGAAAATCTAGTGGCTTACACCAGGGTGATTTCCCTTTCACTGCGGATGAATGTTGTTCCCATAAAGAGGATTTCATTCAGTATAAGGAATGATCTAAATCTCGTGGAGACCTATGGGTGTAGAGAATTTCTGAGATGGGGCACCCAACATGCAAGACACAGGGCGAGTTCGCATTTTAACATCATGTGCTCAGGACGATGGTGCTAGGCACTTTAACGTTCTGCAGCTCAGACGAGGTTGGTTTGCTCTGCACCCCTTGTACTTACATAACTAATACCCTTCTTTTCCTTGAGGGATGGAAGGCATCAGAAATGTTGTGTTGTAGGTGTGGGTGGGGGGTTGCATGGAGCGTTCCATTGGGGGGGGAAGTTGTTGTGGCTATGCGAAGAATCAATAGTTGTTAGCATGCCTATGTGAAGAAGCATGGGGTAAAGCAATGCAATGGAAAGCGATGTCCAAGGGACATTGAAATTTCTCTATGAAAACATGAAGGGCCTCATGGGGAGAGAGTGTGTGACATAGGACTGTTGTGCATAGGAGGGGCTCATACATGGTGCCTTAAGGGGAGTGCAACACATGGACTGCACGTTATAGAATAAGTCGGGGCAGAATAGAAGGTCTGCATGCATGATGCTAGAATTGTTCTCAAGATGAAGGGGTTTCCCGCAAGAGGGAAAAGTGGCATGTATGAATGACTAGTTTCATGCAAGATATATGCTTTTCACGAATGATGGACGAGTTGTAGACTAGGACTGGTTTCACACAAGAAGGACTGGTGGCCCGCAAGAGATCATGATGCAGAGGGAACTTGCACGCAAGAGTGGATCCCTCGTGCACAGATGACTTGGGGAGAAAAGGTAGTCCTGAGGATCCAGCCCAAGAGGGCCCACCCGAAGGATCCCCCCCCTAGTGGGACCTATTGTGCAAAATCCAATACCAGAAGTCCATGGGTTTTTTTTGCCGTCACAGAAGACGTGGATTTTTCACAGTAGTGTGTCTCTTCATCTTCTGTAACCATCCCTGAAGGGAGAGGTTATGGATTGTTTTATAGTCTGAGTCCTCGGGGTGGCGTGAAAGGGCCGGGTGCACAAACTCACATATGATGTCAGATTAGGCAGGCAAAGGGGGATAAGAGTGAAGAGGGGGTCGGGTGCTCGAACGCCCATTTCACATCGCCTTGTGCGTGGAAAAGGGGTCGGGTGTGAAAACACCCATTTGGCATCACCTTGTGCGCGGAAAAAGGATCGGTCGTTCCAAGTCGCGGTTGTTGTCTCCTTGTGCACGAAAAGGGGGTTGGGAGCACAAACACCCATTTGATGTTAGCTTGTGTGTGGAAATAGGGTCGGGCATGCAAAGCCATGGTTGATGACGCCTTGGGCACAAAAAGGGGGTCGGGTGTGCAAACGCCTGTTTGACATCGCATAGTTTGCTGGAAATCAACTGGGCGCACAATTCAGCGGTTGATGTCAACTTGGGAGCGGAAAGGGAGGGGGAACGTATTATTTTGCACACTGAAAGGTCACTTGCGTGTGTCCACAAAATATTGTGTGTGCCAGCCTTCCGGGCCCCGAAATCTCTTCTTGCCATCCCGAATTCATCCATTTCTCTTTTATGCGACCGATGCATCCCTTCTTTGAATTTTGGTGTCAACAACAGTTCAACAACGTATCAAATTGATAATTATATTACGAATGAAATTATGAAATAAATTTTTGTTGAATTTAGGCAATAAATTCAAGTTCAACCTATTCATTTTTTCTTCCTAAACACATTATAAGGATAAAAACAACTATTTGTTGAATTATGTTGACAAAGGAGGAGAGAAAGTACAAACATTGTACTTTGTATGAAGCTTTTACTTAACTTTGTTTTATGAATATAGGGAGATGGTTATAATAGAATGGGGGAGAGAAAAATATAAGTTAGGGAAAAATAAATGAAATAAGAAATGATAAAAGTGAGAAAGTAGTAGATAAATGTATAGGGGAGATTATCGTTAAATGTCATTAAATAATTTATTACCATTGATGGATGGAATTCCTTCACAAAAAATTATTTATCTATTAGTGTGGTGACAATAGAATCTCTTTTGAGAAAAGATATGTTTTGATAAAAGTCAAAAGTTGAGTTGTGAAAATTTTATGAGAACTATAAATGTTGTTAGTAGGGATTTTCAATAAATCCAAAGGGGGATATTAGCAAACTTTTGTTATAATTTTTTTTAACAACGTTTTTTATTTTTTGAAAACTAACATTTTTGTATAATAATTTTTTTAATGAATCATATCCAAGAATGAGATACATCTTATTCAAATTAATATCATCAGATCCAAAATAATTAGATGAAGAAATTTTTTGTTTTATGGTTGTTTTACTTTATCATATTTAGATAAAGAAGGATATTACTGAGTTATAATGAATGAAGTAGTTTTTTTAAAAATTCATATTTTTGTTGAAGTGGTTTGTTGAAGAATGATAAGACATGAGTTAAGAAGATTTAATATTATCTAAAACAAATCATATGATTAATTTCTAATCATAATGATATCAAAAATCATGAATACATTCATCATAAAGGATTTCTGTTAAATGATGGAGTGGTTTGAAGAAAATAACAAATTATTGTGTGAAGCGTATCACACTTGATGGGAATTTTATCATAAAGGTAATTTAATTGGAATGTGAATTCATTAATTATGATCTGAGAAGGATACAATACTTGGATACACTGAAAAGGGTACAAAAATATTATTTAGTGAATTCAAAATTCAGAGTTTGTGAAAATGATACAGATTTTGGATGCGGTGAGAAGGAAATAGAAATCAGACTGACTATGAGAAGGAAATAGAAATCATACTTCCTCTGAGAAGGAAATAGATTCATAATAATATTTTGAGGAAGATAAAAAATAAATACAAAAAAAGTATAATGAAGTATCAAAGTAATCAAATATGAATTTCAAAATTCCATAATTCTTAGTGAAATCTATAGAGGATTGAAGATGTCAATGTTGATGTTTAAATACGAGATATCATCGGATATTTTGAGATTTGAGGAATCGAGGAATGTTTCCATGTTTCCTGAATTTGTTTTATGAGTCACCTATAAATACTTCCTCAAATAATTTGTTCACAATGGGATTTCACGCATGTGGAAAAGGAAGAGTACTGAAGAGACCAATTGAGTTACTTTTCCTACTAGATATCCCATGAGGAAGAATAGACAATTTAATGTTTATTTACTGGATTGAGTAAATCATATTGATATGGTCTTATATAGATAATCAGATTGATTCAATCATATTGAGGTTCATTTTATTGAGTATTTGAGAAAAGTTTGATTAATCCAGATTGAGAATGTCTTCATTGTATTGAGAGCATCATATTTATAGGATTGGATATATACTGATTGTATTGATAAAATCATATCCAAACTCATTATACTGAGAGAATTAGATCCATATTGACTAAAATGAAGTAATCAGATTTCAAATCATTGGATTGAGAAAATATAATCCACCCATATCATACTGAGGATTCAGACTGAGCAATTACGGTATAGTTTCAATAGGGTCTATTATTTTTTGGCACCATTAATTTATAATTTTTTTTAAAGTAATGGGAGTCAGTATGATCATTCTTATAGGGAGATAGAAGGTGTATAACCAGAGTTTGAACAAGTTGTATTCACTTCTTTATAATGGTGTATTTTTATATACCCATATGATAGGAAATGGAATGGATGTAGTTTCTCATACTAAGGATTATCCTTGTAATTATTTTGTCTTTTAAATACTTTACTATTTTTCAATTCATAAGTATTTAAAAAAAGTTGATAATGGATTAAATCTTAATAGGTTTCCGGGGTAAAATTTTAAAAAGTCTTGAAAAATATAAAACATTAACCACTTAATCACACCTCCCCATCTTAGTTGTTATGTAATACTTTGTAACATAATTTATCCATATAGTGGTCCGAACTAAGATAAGTTAATAGTGGACAGAAAACTACCATTGTATGAAAAATCAAATAAGTGTGGGTTCAGCGCCAAAAACCCTCAAAAATATAGAATACAATCATGAAACATTGCATCTATATTTTTTATATTGTGTTGTATCTGACCAATAATCAACATGGTAATGGATGTTCTCATACATAATTGAGAGACAAAATAATATCAAATACCTTCCAAAACCCTAAAGGTGTAATGGGGATCATGAAAAAATATGATCATCTATGAAAACTCATGAATCATAAAAACCTCATATAGATACTACCTCAACAAACCACCACTAAGTTTTAATCACTAATGAATATTAATCAATAATACTTCCTCAACCAGTCCATGATTATCCATATAACATTATTTCCACCCTTAGTTCAAGGAAATTCAGTGTTGCAGACTATAAAAACTTCCTCCCACTTCCACTATGGAATATAAAGTGTATAAAAAATGAACTAGGATCATGGATCATAAAATTCACCCTCTAGAAAAATACACATCAATGGAAAAACTATAAAACTGATATCACCATTCCATACGACCAATAATTAACTCACAATGTGTGATACATAATTTCCACACGAAGATACACTGCTAATGGTGAAATATGGAACTTGTGGAGAATCACATCAAGAATCATTTAATGACAAAAATTCTCAAGAAAAACACCTAATATTGGTCACACATTGATCATTTATTAAGTAATTCCCAACAAAAAACTCTATCTCACAATACCACAACCTCCAAATTGCAACGAACCAATGTTTTTAAATGGAAATTCCCTTCCCATAAGTATGTCATAAAATCACATGAAAACATAACATAATGAACTACTAAGTGCTATGTGACCTTTAAATATATGTTTGACACTTCGGTGTTTGGAATTTCAAAAATCCGGCATACATGGTTGTAATCCGTGAGTTTTTTAGAGTCTGAGAAGAAAAACTTAATTTTTGGGGAATAGTAACCAACCCTAATGAAAAGTAACATACCATTATAAATAGTGATATACCGTAATGAATTTTAATATCACATTTGATAGTATAAAAATAATATTCATGTTTGAAGTACGATAAAACTATATTTTAGAATAAGTTAATGAATGTTTTTAAACTTTATTTTATAATAAATAAATATATTTATTAAATATTAAAATAATTATATTTAGATTTTTTTTGAAAAATTGAATTCCTTTTTGGATTATACATGTCAATAAATGGTTATAGTGAATTTTTGGGACATTCCAGAAATACTTGAATTTTTTATGAATAGTAAAATACGATAATTAACAATAAATGCTAAATAAGGGATTTTATTGAGTCATTGATGATGTTATGCTGATGTAAGCCCACATTGTTAAGGAAAACATGATAAAATTACTATTCTTGGTCATGGAATAATTACTATTCCTTGTCTTTTGATGAAATAATAAATTAATGGTTATAATATTATGAAATCCCTCTCCTCCACTATACAACCCCACATTCACTCCCTCTTATCTTCAATCCTATCAAGCCTTATTCCTTGAAATTATTCTTCCCAAATCTATACCCACATAAAAAATTTATTAGCCTCTTTAAAATATCCAAACCTCTCCCCTTAAGAGGTTCTCAAAGGAGGATGTCTCAAGATGTAAATTCTTCTTTCTAATCACTTCATTTCTTTTAAGTTATCTTTTTTTTGTTTTATTACTCACCTCCCTTCACAATAATAGTATGAAAAATCTAGTAACATTAATGTAATGGAACTTTTTCATGCAAATTGTATATTTCATTATCTTCTCTCTTTTCCCCGCCCTTTTATTTGAATGAAATGAAAGAACCTTTTGAGATGTGCTAATTTAGCACATTTAAGGACAACAGTTTATCAGTGTATATTATTTTATTTAATTTCGGTTATGTAAGCATTTGTGTTATGGTTGAACCAGAGTATTATATATTTAATATATCTTATTTTTGGTTATGTAATCCTTTTGTAAAAATGGTATTATGTTATAATGAAAAACATGTTCTTTGTAATCAAATCCACCGATTAAAAAAAATGGTTATCACTAAGAATATATATATATATTATTTGACTTCACAATAAGAAAAATAATTAAAATTAAAACCATGTAATCTATTAGATGTTCACTAAAGAATATTACTTCAATTCTAGACAACCACGTCATCTTACATTCAATCCAAACTTGAATATAAGTGAACAGATCTTTTAAAGCCAAGTAAACAAACAAGCCTGAACAATGAAATTGAACTTTATAACCAATCAAAAAAATTTAATGATCTAAAAAGGGTTATAATAATTTAATTACATATATTTGAGTTTCTGAAAATAATAATTAATAGGGCTTAATTTGTTTATTTTTGTCATTAATAACAAGTGGAGAACACCAATCCGTTTAAGGTAAGGGACCCTCCCCTTTTCACTCTTAATCAAAAAATTTCTCTATGCTATGTCATTTTTGGTGTAATACCAAGTGATGGTGTATATTTTCTCACCTCCCCCATACTTACCTAATGTTTTCTAAGTGATGATAAACCCGTTATCTCTCTCATCAATCCCTCTTAGTTACACCTGATACCATGCTGATAAACCGTAATGCATTCTACCCAAATTTCTTTTATTCCTTCGGTTTACTCTATCTTTCATTTTTACCTAAATGTAGTTTTATTGTATTTTTATGTATAACTTTTAAATTATGTTTATATTCTCCATAATCATGTTCTAATATCCATATCTAATTCTCTTTCGGGGATATACATGCTTTTATGTGAATCATTCCTCGATACATCCCAATAAGCACATTAATTTTAAAGGAACATCCCGAACTTTTACCCAATTTCAAGTTCACTCTATTCACTGTTTTTTGACACCCCTGTATTTAGAAAATAATTAATTTTATTATGAAAACCATCTTGGTTAAATTCTGGTTTTATATAAAAGAATTTCTTCTTTACTATTTTAAAATCTCCATAGTATTTTCCTTAAAACTGCACAAAAATGATTTAATGCTAATGTATCTCAAATACATTTCTTATATGTTGTCACATATAATTTCTTCCACATACCATGTTATATTCGTATATGACCTTATGAACATCCATTTATGTTCTAATCCCTTTCTTTCATGGACACATTCAGGATACACTCAAGGGTAATGCTTTATGTCAATATTGTGTTACCCAATTCTGTCCATGGGTAACCTTTTTTTTATGTATGGTTGATTATGTATGATTATTTATGTGGAAAGAATATTTATGTGGGACTAAAATTGATGTGGAAATATTATTCATGAATATGTTGAGATGAGTTTGCACAAATAGCGCTCCAATGCATTGAGTAAGTTTAAATCTCATGAGATGCGATCTGAAACGAGATTGGTGGTTAGCCTTGACCCGTACTAAAGAATAGTTTTATGATTCTGCCACATTTATATGATTACATGTTAATATGATCCCATTATTATATGATATTATTTCAAATGATCCATGTTTTGGATATCAATATGTCATGCCTCTTAACTCATGTGCTTAAGATGTATCCTTATTTTATTTTCCTTACTAGATTTTCAACTCATCCCTTTGTTCATGTGTTCTCTAAGGTACCCTATGCAGATGTAAGGTATCAAAGGAAGTTAGAATCTCTGTATGGAGATTAAATAAAGAAGTGTTTTTATACCCATTTTCTATGTTATATGTACCTATTCATCCCAAACACAAGACATAACTATCCTTGGTTTTTACTCTGATGATTAATTATGATTTAATTCAATGAATATTATATGAAAAGGGCTCTGCTCACTATAGTTTGTATTAGAGAATGGTCTAGTTATTTTTGGAGATTAGGAATAGTGAGCCTTATTAAGAATCTTAAGAATGAGACTACGTATAATAAAACATTCTAGATTTTTGGTGAGTATTGAGCAAGTGGTTTATCAAAAAAATACATCACTCCATGGATATGAGTAGGTAGAGGAGGCTCTGGCACATATGTATCTAGGGGTAAAACCCAAAAACACTGCTTTGAGCTAGACTCGAATGAGATCTGGTTCCCAACAATAGGCCTTGTTGCACTCTTGGTTACAACACTCCCGAGGGATATACTTTGGTATATTCATGAGCTTAGTACAAACAGATATTAAGGGACAAAAAGAATCCCAAAATAATATAATATAAGAAATAGATTGAGTATAACCTGGAAATAAACATATATTTCTTTTTTATAAGTTTATAATTTTATGTTTTAAAGAATCCTTTTTATGCTCAATAGCTTAGTATTCAAGACCTCTAACTATAAGATCTTTTTCTTAGTTAATGGTGGGAAATAGAAGAACACATTCCAACAAACAATGTGATAGGAAATGTGAAGATTTCCCTAATAATATGCCTTATGTGATAGAAGTGGGTGCTCAAAACATCATGGAATTACATGCCCATCTGGCTCGAGTTATGAATAATAACGTGAATCAGGTGGAATGTATTCCTCCTCCAAGGAAAGATCGTGTTGCCATAGAATCCTTCAAGCGGCAATGGCCTCCCATGTTTAGTAGGTATTATGATCCCCTCCTCTCAGAAAAGTGGATTAACTCCATTGAAAAATTCTTATTCGTCCTTCAGTGCTCGGAAGAAGAGAAAGTTGTAATGGCGGTCTATCATTTAGATTGAGAAGATGATCAGTGGTGGACACTGACCAATAATACAAAGTCCCAAGACAAAATTGATTCCATAGACTGGGAGAAATTCCAGAGGATATTTTTCAAAAAATATTTTCCTCAAACCCTCTATCTCAAGATGGAAAGAGAGTTACTTGAACTCAAGAATAAGAAAGATGAGTCCATCGGGGCGTATGAATCGAAATTTACAAGGATTACAAGGTACGAATTTGGCTTTGTCATGGACACCTAAAGCAATGTGGATATCCTCTTTAGTGGACTAAAGCCGAGTCTAAAAAAGGGATGGTGATTCGAGACTTTGATAGTTATTAGGAGATTGTCTATTGTGCCCTCAAGGTTGAAATAGATATTAGAGACTCTCAGTGGTCTCATGGGCCTAGTAACAAGAAGAAAAAAATTGATAACATCATGGCTGGTCCATCAAACATGTCCAATGATGGAATAAAGCCTCAAATTCCCCTTTGAAATTTTTTGGGAAGAAGCATCTTGGTTACTATCTCAATGGAACCAAGAATTGCTTCAAATGAGGCATTTTTGGTCATCTAGCCAAGAAATATAGATGGGATATGAAAAATCCCGCTAATGTTGAAGAAGAAAGGAAGGTTCAGATCAAAACTCATCTAGCAGTGTAGTGTTACAATTGCAAGGATCATGGGCATTATACGAACAATTTCCCTAAGTAGAGGGTTGTCGGAGGCAACAGGCAAAAACCTCTAAGACAACAAGGAAGGGATTATTCTATCACTACTGCTGAGGTGGATCTGAAAAGCGATATGGTGAAAGGTACGCTCGTTATTCATTCATGAATAGAGAACAAACTATTTGATTCTGGTTCTAAGCATTCTTTCATATCACGCATGTTTAGTAGAACTATTCAAACACCATCTCAACATTTGGAGGAAAAGTTATCTGTGAGAACAACAAATGGGGAAACTATTGCTTCCATGGTTTATAACTCCTCCTTAGATAATGTTTGTGGACTGAACCTCCCCGAAAATCTACTCATACTTCCTTTAGTAGAGTTCGATGCTATCTTGGGCATGGATTGTCTATATTTTTAAAAAGCCAAAAACGATTGTCTGGAAAGGGAGATCAATTTTCACATCCCTAAGCATACTCTAATTATTTACAATTTTAAGGAGTACGATGAGTCTCTTTTATAAGCATTTTCTCATGTTTGGATACTGCTTCCTTGTGAGCTATCATATCTAGCTCAAATGATTGGGACAAAGGATATAATCATGCTTGAAGACATGCCCATCGTGATGGATTACACAGATGTATTCCATGAAGAGTTTCCTGGTCTTCCTCTTGACAATGAGGTTATGTTCTCAATTGAACTTATCCATAGATATCTACAAATCTCAAAGACACTTTACAGAATTACCATTGTAGATCTAGAAGAGCTGAAGAAGCAGTTATAGGAAAATATGGAGAAGGGTTTTATATGCTCGAGTGCTTCACTATGGGGTCCACCTGTCCTCTTCCTCAAGAATAAGGATGGATCAATGCGTATCGACATTGATTATCGTGAGGTCAATAAAATAACGATAAAAAAAGTATCCCCTTCCACAGATAGATGATTTTTCTGATCAACATTGTAGGTACAATTATTTCTTTAAGGCGTACCTTCTGTCGGGATATCACCAATTAAAGGTGAGGAAGGAAGATACTCCTTAGACTGCCTTTCGAACGAGGAATAGACACTGTGAGTTCATAATGATTCCGTTCAGAAATCACTAATGCTCCAGTAATTTTTATGGATTTAATGAATAGAGTACTTAGATATTACCTCGACAAATTTGTGGTGGTCTTTATTGATGAGATTATGATATACTCCAAGAGTTAGGAAGAACATGAGGATCATTTGAAATTTGTTTTAAAGAATTTGTGAAGGGATAAGTTGTATGAAAAGTAAAAAAAATGTTATTTATGGATAGAAGAATTATCATTATTGGGGAATGTTATCACCAGGAAAGATATATCTATGGACCCCTCTAAGAAAAAGGCAATTGAAGAGTGGCGGAGGCCAACTTCTATAACAGAGATCCGTAGATTTTTTGGTATAACTGAGTATTATCAACGATTCATGAAGAACATTTCACGATTTTAAAACCCAATGACCAAGATGACATTGAAGGGAGTAAAGTTTGTCTGGACACAGGAATGTGAAGACTGTGTCAAGGAGTTGAAAACGAGGCTTATCACTATGCTAGTACTCACACTCTATTTAAGTGGAGAACTCTTTGTGGTGTATAGTGATTATTCTAGGAAAGTATTAGGTTGTGTGCTAATGAAAAATGATAAAGTGATAGCATATGCCTCAAGGAAGCTGAAAATCCATGAGCAATACTATCATATGCATGATCTGGAGTTTGCAGCTATGAACTTTTCGTTGAAAATCTAGTGGCATTATCTATTTGGGAGAAAATGTGAGATATATACTGAACACAAGATTCTCAGATATATATTAACACATAAAGAGCTTAATATGCACCATCTAAGATGGATAGAGCTCATCAAGGATTATGACTGCTTAATCCACTACAATTCTGGTAAGGTAACAAGGTGGCAGATGCTCTAAGTAGAAATGATCGAACATTATTATCAATGATGAGAATTGAAAAGGATATGATCTTATTATATTTGCAAATGATGGAAATGGGAATCATTATGGGAGGAACATCATCAATCCTTTCTCAATGTATTTATCAACCATCCCTATTAGAGAAAATAAAAGACGCTCAAAGAAAGGATGTGGAAATTCAGAAAAGGGTGGAATCTGTTAAAAATGGGAAATCCTCCGATTTTAAAATTGATGGGGAAGGAGTTGTATAATTTGGGACATAATTATGTATACCATCTGATCCAAAGATAATGAAGATGATATTGAATGATGCACATAGCTTGACCATCTCTATCCACCCAGGGAGCACAAAGATGTATCGAGATCTCCTAGAAAACTTTTTGTGGGACAATATGAAAAGATAGATTGCCGAATATACATCAATGTGCCTCGTATGTCAGCAAGTGAAGGCTGAGAGACAAAATTCTAAGGGGATGATGCAACCACTACCCATACCAGCATGGAAATGGGAGAAAATTACTATAGACATTGTCACTGAACTTCCAATGAAATATAGAGAAAACAATGATATATGGGTCATTGTGTATCGTATTATGAAGACAACTCACTTAATCACAGTTCTAGAGGACTTCTCATTACATCAACTTGCACAGATTTACATCAAAGAAGTGGTAAGGACACATGGAGTACCACTTTCTTTTGTATCCTATCATGATCCGAGGTTCACCTTGATGTTCTGGAAAAGTCATTAACATGCTCTAAGCACTGAACTGATCTTCAGTGTGGCCTATCATCCTCCAACTGATGGCCAATATGAGCAAACTATTCAGACATTAGAAGACATGTTCAGATCATGTTCAAAGGAATTCAAAGGAGTATGGGACAAACAAGTTCCATTGGTTTAATTCTCCAAAAAAATAGTTTCCAATCAAGAATATGAATGGCACCATATGAAGACCTTTATGAGAAAAACTGCTGAACACTGGCATGTTGGGATGAAGTCGGTGGGTGTATGCTTCTAGGACCTAAAATGGTCAAGGAAATGGTGGAGAAGGTGAAAACCATTCCGCAACATATCAAGGAAGCCCATAGATGACAGAATAGTTATGCAGATAACCATCGATGAGACCTTGATTTCAAAGATGGATAAATGGTATTTCTATGCATATCCCCATGGAAGAAGGTCATGAGGTTTGATAAGAAAGGAAATTTATGCCCCAGGTATATCGCCCCCTTTGAGATCCTTGATCGAGTTGGGGATGTGGCCTAAAGACTGGAATTTCCACTTACCATGTAAAAAGTACATGATGTCTTTCATGTATCCCTCTTAAGGATGTACATACCAGATCCTTCACATGTACTCTCTCAGAGGTGGTATAGTTGGAGGATGATCTCTCTTACGAGGAGAAGCCAGTGATGATATTGGATCATAGAGAGAATGTTCTACGTAACAAGACTACTCATCTGTTCAAGGTACTATGGAGAAACCATAATTATGAAGAGGAAACATGGGAACTGGAGGAAGTAATAAAGGAAAAGTACCCACACCTATTTTTGTCTTAGAATGTAAAAAAAAATTCGAGGGAAAAATTTCTTAAGGGGGAAGAATGTAACGACCCAATGTTTCTCAATAGAAATTCCCTTCTCATAAGTATGTCATTAAATCACATGAAAACACAACATAATAAACTACTATGTGCTATGTGACCTTTAAATATAAGTTTTACACTTTAGTGTTTGGAATTTTGAAAATCCATCATACACGGGTGTAATCAGTAAGTTATTTAGAGTCCAAAAAATAAAACATTATTTTTGGTGAATAGTATCCTACCCTAATGAAAAGTATAATACCCTTATGAATAGTGATATAACATAATGAATAGTAACATCACCTATGATATTATAAAAATAATATTTAAGTTGGAGGTATGATATACCTATATTTTAGAATAAGTTAATGAATGTTTTAAAATTGGTTTTGATAACAAATTATTATTTCAATTAAATATTAAAATAATCATATTTAGATAATTATTTTTGAAAAAAGTACTTCATTTTTGGATTATACACATCGTAAAATGGTTAGGGTGAATTTTTGGTATATTTATGAAAAACTTAAATTTAATATGAATAGTAAAATAAGATAATTTACAATAAATGAAAATTAAGGTATTTATTGAGTCATTGATGATGTTCTACTGATGTAAGCACGCTTAGTTCAGGATCCCATTATAAAATTACTATTCTTGGTCTTGGAATACTTCCTATTTTTTGTCATGTGATGAAATAATAAATTAATGATTATAATATTATGAAATACCTCCTCTCCTCCACTATAAAATCCCCCTTCACTCTATCTTCTATTCACTCCTCTCTAGAATTGTGTCTTTCAATTATTCTGCCCAAATCTCTCCCTACGTCCAAATGCTCTTAGCGTTGACAGAATACCAAAACCTCTCACCTTAGAAGGTTCACAATGGAGGATATATCAAGAGGTAAATTCCTCTTTCCAATTCCCTCTTTTCTTTTAGGTTCTATTTTTTGTTTCATTCCTCACCCCCATTCACAATAATAGAATGATAAATCCAGTAACATTCATGTACTAGAATTTTTTCATTCTAATGGTATATTTCATTATCTTCTCTCCTTCCCCCGCCCTTTTATTTAAAATAAATGAAAACACTTTTTGAGTTTAGGTAATTTATCACATTCAATTACAACATTTTATCAATTTCTATTATTATCTTTAATTCTAGTAATGAAACCATTTGGGTTTTGATTGAACCATATTTTTATATATTTAATATATTCTATTTTTTGTTTTGTAATCTTTTTGAAAAAATGTTATTATTTTATAATGAAAAAAATGTTCTTTGTAATCATATCCATAGATTAACAAAAATGGTTAACACTAAGGTTATATATATACATAATAATTAGACTTCACTCTAAGTTACATATTTTAAATTAATACATTGTAATCTCCTGGAAGTGCACTAATGAATATAACTTCAATTATAGACAAAAACATTCATCTTACATATAATCCAAAATTGAATATAAGTGAACTGATCTTTTAAGGCCAAGTAATCAAACGAGCCCAAACAATGAAATTGAAACTTATAACTAATAAAAAATGATTTGAATGAACTAAAAAGGGTTATAATAAATAAATTACATATATTAAAGGATATGGACTTAATAATTAGTAAGCCTAAACATATTTATTCAGGTCTTTAATAACATGTGGATAACACCAACGGGTTTAAGGTTATGGATACTCCCCTTTTCACTCTTAATCAAGATTATTCTCTACGATATTTATTTTTTGTGTAATACGAAGTAATGGGGTATATTTTCTCATCTCCCCGAAACATCACTAATGTTTAATAAGTGTTTATAAACCCCTTATATTTCTCATCAAGCCCTCTTAGTTACACCTGATACCATGCCGATAAACCGTAATGAATTGAACCCGAACATCGATTATTCCTTCAGGTTACTCTATCATTCCTTTTTACCAAAATGTTGTTGTCCTTTAATTTTATGTTAAAATTACACATTATATATATATTCCCCATTATATTGTTTTAATATCCATCTATCATTATCTTTTGGGGACATACATTCATCTAAGTAAATCCCTCCTCGATACTTCCAAATAAGCACACTCGTTTTAAAGGAACTTCACGAACATTTACCCAATTTCATGTACACTCTATCCTCTGTTTTAAGAAACCAATGTCTTTATAAAATAAGCAATTTTATTATGAAGACTTTATTGGTTCATTCCTGGTTTTATATAAAATAATTTCCTCTTTACTATTTTGAAATCTTCTTAGTACTTTCCTTAAAAGTGCACAAAAAAGTTTGAATGCTAATGTTTCTAAAATACATATATTATATGTTGTCACTTTTATTTGTAACCACCTACCATGTTATAATCCTATATAACCTTATGAATGTCCATGTGTGTTCTAATCCATTACATTCATGGAAACATTCATGATACACTCATTGGTTATTCTTTATGTCATGACTGTGGTACCCAATTCACTCCATTGGTAACCTTATGTTTATGTATGGTTGATTTTGTATGATTATATATTTGGAAATAATATTTATGTGGAAACAATTTATATGTGGCAAGAATATTCAGGGAAATTCTGGGATGGGTGCGCCCTGATAGCGCTCCAATGCATTGGGTAAGGTTAAGTATCATGAGATGTGATGTGAAACGGGATTGGCGGTTAGCCTTGACCTATACTAAAGAAATGTTTTATCATTCTACCACATTTATATTATTCCATGTTTATATGATCCCAGGATTATATGATATTATTTCATATGTTCCATGTTTTGGATATCAATAATAGATTCCCCCTAACTCATGTTCTTAATATTTATCATTATGCTCATTCCCTTACTGGGCTTTTCTGCTCATCCCATTGTTCATGTGTTCCCTAGGGTACCCTATGCAGATGTAATGGCTCAAAAGAAGTTAGAATCTCTTAATGGAGATTAATTAAAGTAGTGTTTTTAGTGCCATGTTCTATGTTATATATAACTTGTCTTCCAAGCCACTAGACTTACCGATCCTTGGTTTGTACTCTAATGATTAATTATTCTTCAAATAATGAAATTTTATATGTAAAGGCCACGGGTCGCTATAAAAATTCCCGAGTTAGGTCTCTTATATCCATTGCAGTAAAGATAATTAAACTGTCGTATAATAAGGATACCATTTTACCAAATAATACATCCCAATGAATGACATGAAGTGTCAGAATAAACCGTGAAGATAACACCCTCCTTTAGTGACTAAAGTATTAGATTACTGTCCATCATCATCTTCAAATACTCAAAAGTAGGCTACCACTAGTCAATCCACATGAATTTCTGAACCTTCCCAATCAAGGATATTATTTGACTCACAATGAGAGATAAATCAAGAAAAACCCTCCCATAATTCTCACTATGCTAATAATAATATAATGGTTCCTAACATTCTTTGAGGATTCCCAATAAACAAAAATCTTAATATTCAATGGATCCACAACTACTCCATGATGAGATATACATTCCTACAAGAAATAAACCAAATAATTTAAGAAATTTTACACCAGTGTTTTCAAAAATAATTATTTGTGATGATTAAATCGCAAAAAATATAGGGTTACTTTATGTTATCTTATTTTAACATAGAGAGAACAAGGATTTTATATATAAACATCACTATGAATTGATCCAACAAATCAGAAAAATAGAAATTCTTCAATCACATGAACATGAATAGAGATTTTATAACTTATAAGGACATCATAATAAATATATAATTCTTATAATAACATTGGAATGAAATATTTTGGATATCCCAACCCTTCAATCAAATATGATGATATCCTGACAACAAATTGATATTTTTGAACTATTTATACCCCTTAGACTGAAAAAATAAATCATAAATTAGAAGTTCATGATAATAGTCCATTATCATCACATGACTTATATAGGGATAATCAATAAAAAATTAAATTCCATCAGCTTCCTTCTTGTACTGATACCTACCCATGTAGACTAGATCCCATGACTTCCTTATTACAATGCCTTATGATATAAGGAATAACATCTTGATGGAACTAATAGTTTAGTAGTCTTGGTAAACTAAATATATACATGATTTCCATACTGAATTTGAAAAAATAAATTACAAAATATTTTTTTAGAATAACACTATTCCCTCTTCATATACTTACACATCAATTATAGTAAACATCATGGAATCCTTGAAAAAAGATTAAAAATAACCGGGCACTCAAATTCATTGTAAATTCGATGCATATAAGAATCCATCATGAATATATAATTTATAATAAATGCAATAAGGTAAAATAATGAACACATCTTCCATTTAATCAATAAATTGGCTATCATGAATAGAGAAGTCTTAATCAATATGGAATGTTACATAAATAAACCCACCTTCAATTTAAATAGTAAACATAGATTGAAATTCATACATCAATTATATCATTATCAAAATATCATGGATTATAATAACAAAATCTATAATCAATAAAATTTTCAATTATTGGATGTCATGATATCAGGAAACATGGAACCTCATCCATATGGAAATTTTACAAGTTAGTTTAAAACTACAAGTAAACACCTGTTTAATGTTAATATAACGATTGTCCACATGATACTATTATTGCCTCAAGGGGCTATATAATTCTGAGACCCAACCATCACTACACTTCCAAATAATTAAAAATATATCAAATAATCTATTTAATTCATTAACAATGTTACTTATATTAAAATACCCATATTGATTAAAGAATATGAATGAAAAAAATTCCCGTAGATAATGAAATAACAACATACATTGAACTCTATATGTTAAAATGATATAATGTTCATAAAATAAATAGATCCACGAAATATAACATGGATATTTAGGGTAAATATAACTTCCAATGGCCATAAGAAAGTAAAAAATTTCATGGGAATGTTAATGAAGAAAAAAGTGGACAAATAATGTCAATTAATATACATTCCTTGGTCGAAATGATCCTGAATAATAAATAGTAATAACAAGAATTGTATTAATAATATGTATCCATAGTGAAATATATGTTAAATAAATGGTTGATATCATTGATGAATAAAAATAAAACAAAATTTCATTTAAAATATTCATGAAGGAAATGTACTTTAAATTTTAAAATTCATGTTTTAAACTAAAAGAGAAAAATAATTTTTGAAGATAATTTCCATTTAAAATAAAAATTGACAGTTACAAAGGGATCTTTGAAAACATCTAATGGACCTGATGACCATAAATTCAATAAATTCTGTGTACGATAATGGAAATATTACTTTTACATTTTCTATATAATCCAAATAGGAATTTCTTTGGAAATAACATGATGATTCCTTTCAAAAAAATTAAAAATTTAAATACAATTAAAATTTTATTTAATTAATCATTCTGAAAATTTTAAAAACATTTTGAAAAACATTTTTATAAAACATGGTTTTGGAAGAAAAAAGATTTTTGATCTAAGAGAGAAATGAAGTTGGAATTTATGAACACATTTTCACAATCATTTTTACTACCAAAGAGTGGTAAAATGGAATTATTTCATGAAAAAAGTCATGAATAACAACAATAGAATAAAATTAAGGGTTTTATTAAACAATGATCAAATACTTTCTTTTATTAAAAAATCATGTACAAAAAATCCTAATTGAAATGATATTTTAAAATAAACACTTGAAAGGATCATAACTCTGAAGTGAGAATTATTCAATGAATACATTATGCATATCAAAAGTAAGTCAACAAAAAAATATTAAATAAAAAAAATAATATCATATGTAACTAAACACATTATCTCAAAATATCAAATATAATGTGGTAATAGAACCCATAGAAATTTAATTGAGTTTTAAAATTCTTTACGAAGTAGAATAGTTTATGTCAAAATAATGTTAATGAAATAATTAAAATATAAACTAAAATACCACAAGACATTAATTAATAGATATATATGATGCAAAATTGGTATTATATACATCATATAAAATAAATTATGGTCATTGAATAATAATTTCCCCTACTAAAGGGAAATCCCAAAAAGTTTCCTTACGAATATCATATCATTCACTTGAGAATTAATCAAGGAATTAATTTTGTGAATCAAATTAAAATCCACATAAAAATATAAAATAAAATATAAAATAATTGAAATTAATTGCACCCATAATCTTAGAATGAACTAATCAATGAAGTTGAGGTTTAACATTATGAAAATAAATTGATAGAAAAATTCCTTATATCAGACTTCGTTTTGGTTGAACATGTATTAAAATTTTTTATATTGGTTTTAGACATATTATTAACATATAATAGAAAATTATTTTTATTTATAATATCATATATGATCCTTTTTTACATATTATAACCCTTTCATTAATAATTTTTCAATATTTTCATTGTTTCATGTGTTAATTTCCTTTTTTTCGGATTCATAATTTATCTTAAAGGTTACGGTTCGTATGTATATTATATTGTTATATCATATCTATAAAAATAATCATGGAATAATTATAATATTTTAACATAAATTATATGTTTATGAAAAATCCAGAATGATGGTTTCTGATATATGAATCACACAACGATTATAGTAATGGTGGGATGTGCGTATGAATGGGGAAGGTTTCTATATTTAAATAATCTTTATGGATAAAAGGTAACTAATTTTTTAACATTATAGAATTATAATAATAAACTAAATATCATATTATTTTTTTAAATAGAATAATTTATATCATCCATGTGATTTGGTTTTGAAAACACAGTCACAAAGATTCGTGAAGGCTGTAGTCCACATGGTAATGAAAGATCATATCATATTTATGTGAGGGAGAATGAAAGATAGAAAATGATATATTATATTTTTAAAATGAAAAAAATTACATGAATATTATATCTATGATATTTATATAATTAAAATTTCCTCAAATTTATCCTTATTACCTTATATGTAAAACATTTTCGAAAAACAAATCACATCACTTTGTTAGACTGTAGTCTACCATACACATGAGTGATGTTATTATATCCCCTAGGAGATGGAAATTAAAAATTTATATATGATCTAATTACTAAATTGTTATAACTATATTATAAATATCATATATATAGTTTATATACATTACTACACCCAAATATTCGATGTTGTATTGAAAAAATGAATGACATTAGTCAAGGAGGAATAAGTCTGTTGTACAATCCAATGATGATTTTTGGAACCCACAAGATGTAAGTAGAGAAGATGGTAGTTCACTACAGTAATATATATAAATATTATTATATATTAGATAATTAGTTTATTATATCATTATTGTTTACTAATAAATTAATGATGTTTATGGAGAAATAAAAGAAGAACGGTCGATGAAGGATACTATAACTTCTTCAAGTAACATCCCTATATTCTCACAAAAATCCCTCTTAGGTCAGATTTATGATATAACTAATTTATATAAGATTAGGGTACAGAATTTGTGAAGTTATATGGAATATATTGTATGATCCAAAATAGTTTGAATCTATAAATAATAGAGGAGAGTTTGTGTGATTTTTTAAGTGAGGTGAGTGTCAGACAAGTAATTTTTTTTAAAAAAATGTGTAGCCATATTTTTTTCATTTTAAATGGGTAAAAAATGGTTAATTATAGATAATTAAGTCTATATGGTTTAAATATTAACATACTATAGATTATATATAGTTTTTAAGACATTTTAAAATAAAACTTTTTTGTTTAACTCCCCACATAAAACCATTTTTCCTTAAATCTGATAAATAATTTTTACTATTTGTTGTATTCTTTATGGTAATAATATAATGTTAAATTATTAGATAATATAAATTATTATAATTAAAATAGGTAATCAAATTTTCAAAATTCCATTCATATAAGTGGGAAAATATAATTTAATATTACTCCTACAGATGCGATGAGAAAACAATATTTTAAAGAGAATATGTTCAAAAGATTATATTGTTTTTATATCAATGTTCAATATGAAAATGATTCCAATGACCTAAACCTGAATAAATGATATACAATTTAACTAATTTTACACTACAATTAATTTAATAAAAATATTACTTTATAAATAATATAAACGAAAACACCTTTTTGAATTAAAATTCAATATTTTTCACTATTATTGAAAATTGAATCATGTTACAGAAATCCAAATTAATCTCCGTAATATAATTTTGATATTATTATATGAAAAATGATTTTATTTTTAACGAATAATTTCTCTCAAATTTCTAAAAAAAATAAATCATTTGTGAATGGTTAGACAAAACCATCATTTAGAAAAATATTGTTTGCTGAAAATATAGCTTTTTTATTTTAACAAGTCGTGTTTTATTTATAATAAATAAATAACAACAATTTTTATTATTTAATTTATTGTATTAATATACACTAATTAACCCAATAGGTTATAATGGTATAATATATTATCGTCCATTTAGTCTCAGGGTTCCGTGTTCAACAAATTATCAAATAGATTAAATTTAATGAAGTATTTTTTTCCGGGTTGTTTAAGATCGATGTTCCATGTCATATACACTATGAAATAAAATTTGATAATTTTATGATCCCATGGTTCTACTTTCTCTCCACTATAATTTAATTTCACCAGCACAATTCAATTATAATCACATTAAACAAGGGTTTGGAATTTAGAAATATTTTTTTGAAAAACAATCATAGAAAAGACGGTTAATAAAATATCCTCTTAATATGAAGGAAAGGGAAATAAAAGCGTCGTATGAAAAAAATTATTAACTATGTGTCTATATATGTTAAAATTTATATAATTTTTAGATATGTAAAAGGAAAAAATGTATAAATAATTATATATATTGATAGAGGTTATTGATCACAACAAAGTGACTGATCAATGGAATGTTAATGACATCAAAACCATAAATCTATAATGATATAAAAGATCGATTGATTTAGTATAGGTGAAACAAATATAATAAATCTTTTGTTTAAAAATCCACTTCCAAAATATTTTGAATTTGTTTTAATATCTAAAAATATAAGGAATGATACTTACATGATACATTTATATTTCATAAGTACAATTTCTTCGATTGGTTATGATTTGATCAAATTTTCATTCATTACTTACTCCAGGAAATAACTAACCAGATACAATTTTTTATTCTCTAATCATTATAATTAACTTTTAATATATTTTTAGACCAATAATGGGGGGAAAATATAATCATTATGTGTGTACCTATTTTCAAAAACAAATATGGTTACCACATACTCTCTAATGTAATATATTAATCTATAAACCTAATAAATAAAACCACTGATTCATAATTAATATTTATTTTCAATATCATCTAACAACTTAAATATTATTTTGGAAATCACAAAGGAATGTGGTAGGAAGAAAACACTTTTCACCCTTTGGTTGTGGGTTCAAGCCTCACATTCTTATCAAATGTGATGGGTTGTCATCCAACATCTGTGTTGTCCTTTTTCTAAAAAAATATTTTTATAATTCATATATCATTCTACATAGCATAATAACTCATAAAAACATTAATATCAAGAATATGATAATCCTTAATAGTTAAAAATACTATTAAAATTACTCCTACAAGTATAATGGAATTATTTAATCAATTACATTTTTAAAAGAACATATTCTAAACCAATGGGTTCTATTCTCATAAATTTCTCCAAAAATAAACTTAATAATAGTATAATAACATCACATAAAACATAAAATGTGGTGTTTAATACTTTTAAATTATTATCAATGTTAATGTCATGAGACAATGCTGGTAGCCATAGCTATTAAGTTAATTAGGAAAAATATGTTTCTAATATTTAATACAATCCAAAGATCTGACCTGATTACAATAACCATTGGTAAAAATACTTCAAAAATTTCATTATTGAATCCCAATACACAAATATATCAACTATTTAATTTCATCATGGTTATTACTATTCCATAAGGCATAAAATATAGAATAGGTATTTGAATTTGATAATTCCCAGGTTGCAAAATTTGGTAAAAACACTATAAATAGATCCCTATGATGAGATTTATTTCCTGTCATCATACTCTTAATTTTATCACATATATACATTTATTTATTCACTTCTGTTCAGGAATAAAAAATTACCATTCTATTTAGACATCTTGTTTTCAATATATAACACCTTTGATTTATCCTAGCTCATTCATTATCATCATATATTCAAATCCGTAATTATGTTTTTAAATAAAATGTGAATTATCTAAATAATACCCCTCAAGAGTGTCAAACTAGGTTCACTGTATGTCCAGTTTTCATGTACTAGGTGGTGATAAGGTCATTCCCAATTGAGCCTACTTAGATATTTGACCCCTAGGTACATCTATGAAAAAAACATCCACATATAGTATATAAATTATGATATATTAATAGGAAATAAAACATAGTCTCTTCCTTAACAAAACATTAGTATTTTATTAAATAATTATAAGGACCTAGCCTTACACATTATATAATTTAGTAAATTAATTATGAATTCACTTATTTACCTTCCCAAAGATATTTTTGGTATAGGTTCTTAAAAAAGGAGGACATTATTCGTATAGATCAACCCATAAGAATAATGAGTGGGTACTACTAAAATAATATCTATTTTTTCATATCATAAAAAATGAAATATATTCATGAAATGTCTCCCCATCATTCATATTTTCTTATCCGTTTCTCTTAATAATCTGTAAACCCTATGTAAAATATTTTAAAACCTAGTATAGGAATAAATATCTTAGTAAGATACATAAAATTGTGGATATAACTATTAGTAGATGAATACTTATAAATATATGAAATAATTTTAAAAAATAAATACTTCTCGACCAATAAGTATCATATAGTTACTTTATTAAAACATGATATTTCTATAAAACATAGAAAACATAAATAATACCATAAAGGTAACATGGGGAATTACATACTTAGTATTGTAACCATAATGGATATGATAAGATCTGTAACCCTAAATTCTACGTTACAATCTTAGCCTTGTGTCTACCTTACAATTCAACCCTCATGGATACCATATAATGTAACCGTCAGATCTATATTATAGTGTAACCATTGTAGTTAAACATGGAGTAACCATACGGTTTACCTCAAACATAAAAATAAAAAAAATGCAAATTAGGGAGATGTAGGTACAATTATTCATCATAATCAATTCTCAAAAATCATAACATTATCATAAATAAATAATAAATACAATCCTTTTGAATTATTTAAAAATAGAAATATAAAATATGTTTTTAAAGAGGATCCCATTACAAATAACAAATAATTGATGTGAGAATTGATAAAAATTTGTAACATGGGTATAATATGTTAATCCATATAATAAATCATAATATAATAAAATTTTGATTAACTAACAATCTTATTTTCAAATATTCTATAAATTATAAGGATAACTTAAATAATGAAAATTTGTTAAGAATTCATTTACATCAGATTCATCTTAACTCAAAAAATTATAAAACCTCATTTAAAATGATTTAATGAGACTTATTAATATATTAAATAACCTTATTCATATTTATAATTACGTAATTGATATTATCATAACATATATCCACCCATTTATTAATAATAATTTTTTATTTTTATTGATTTGGGTGCAATTATTTCATGGATTCCATGGTTGGTTAATTATGGTTTTACATGTTGAAAAGGAGAAAAACACAAGAATTGAAATTCAATGTTATTAATGAATTTTCATAATATTAAATGATCTTATATACTATTTTGTACATATGTAATGGGAATTAATCATTAGAAAAAACAATAGTGATGAACATGAGTTTATTTTTGGTGAATTTCAATCATTATGTACCACTTTTGTTCTATAAATTAATATTAAGTATATAAATTATATATAAAACATAATATAACATTTAATTTTCATAATAAATTAATATTTATCCATATTGACGTTTTTATGACAAAATTAGAAGGTAGTAATGGATATTAAAAACACATCGTCCATGATGTGTGTAAATCCACACATCACAAATGATGTTTTTATTTTTAGAATAAATGACGATAATAGGTGGTGTGATAATGATTTTTCTCCACAAACCCGATATATTTTCATTATATATATGATACTAATATTATCAGGCTTTTTGGATAAGGAGAGGTGAATAGAGTATAATAAAAGGAAAATTATTTAAATTAAAATAAACGAAAACAAAAACGTATTTTTTCCATTTAAATTCTCTTCCTTAAGAACCTCCTATAGGCCCTTGGTTTTAAGAACATTGTGATACTAAATGGTCTTGGACACGGGGATGATTATTGGAAATGTATTGGGGTTTAAATGATGCAACATACAAGGCTTTGTGGTTTGAAAGGAATAGGTAGTGAGGGGAGGTATTTGTAGTGAAGGAGATGGTTGTTTTCTCATTATCGTATTCATTATTATATTTATTAGTTCATTAATTTGGCTACCTACTATGAATAGTATGATCTTTATCATCATATATATTAAAAAATAATGTATAGTTCAATTTTTGGGCATACAACAGCCTAAATTGTCTATGACTCAATAAATCGTGTTTTTTTGCATATATTTTAAATTAATATATTTCGTTATTCACAAAAAATTCAAGTATTTCAAAAGAATTAAAAAATTCTCCACAACTATTTTTTATGTGTAGAATCTAAAAATGCTCTCCATTTTTTATAAATTATTTTCAAAATATGAAAAAATCAATTTTCAATTAAAATATTAATTTATTCAAAAAAATACAAGTTTAAAAACACTAATTGATATTAGTACACTTATCAAAATTTATTTTAAGTCTCAGAAAAATGTCTTATTATAATAAGAAAATCAATAATAATAAATTATGAGTCTATTTTATGAAAATACTTTTTATTTTAAATAATTATATTTATTACAAAATGGTAATAAAATATTTTTGACATACAAATATACCACCACTTAATTTATTATTTAAAAAAATTAATTTACTTTTTCCATGAAATAAATATATCATGATTACATTAATAATATGTATAATCATTATTTATACTCTCATTAGTTATGTTAATATTATATATTCCATATTATTATTCTTAATAGTCATGATATTATCCCTAAGGTAAGGATACTATTACACTAGTATAAATTAATAAACTTATATAAGTACCACTTATTTTATTATGCATTTATAAATAATTTGACGATTTAATTACAGATTGATAAGGAATTATTTTATATGTAACTCAATTTCTACAATAATTATCCTTCAAGTATATCATAAGGTTATGCTACCTAATATATGTTTTCCTAAATATAATTCCCAAGGATTAAATTAAACATACTCCAATAACAACTGTAGAGACTCTGAAGACTGTATCCTTGAGCTAGTGTCTACGTTATTACATTAGAATAAGATATAGGGAATCAAATCCTGAAGAAAAAATAGTTTAGTGGTATGGGTAAACTAGATAAATAAATGATTCTCATTATACATTTGGACACAAAAATTGTAAAATTAATTTTTTTTATAATTTCTTTTTTCCTTTTATCATATCCTTGCACATAAATAACAGTACAACTCATGGAATCATAAAAAAAGAAATAATAAAGAGGGAGTCAAATTCTCAATAAGGTTTAAGTACAAAATATGATATCAGGAATCAATAAAAAATATTCACTATAAAAAGGTAAATTATTAATCACATATTCCATTTAATAAATAACTTGGATGTCATGAATAGATTAGGATTAATCAATATAGAAAATTAAATAACTGAGTACACATTATTTTTAAACAATAAACAGAGAATGAAATGCATCCAGAAAAAATATCAATGTAAATATCTAATGGATAACAATAGCTAAATTATTAATGTAGTAATTTTTTTATTTGATGTTAGATTGGAAATTATGATACATATATCATCAAGACTATTCATAAGATGGTATTAAACTACATGTAAAAACCTATTTAATTATATCATACTGATTCACCCCATAAGAATTCTAATTCATTGAGTGGATATACCATTCGAGGCCCCACTCATTATTTCATATCCAACTTATTCCTCATATACCAAATAACTTATTTAATACATTAAAAATAAGCCTTATCAAAAAATACCATTATTGAATAAAGAATATGAATCTATGAATATTTCCTTATATAAACATATAATTTTCAATGTTTAACTACATATCTAGTTATGATATAATCATTAATAAATAAACATATCTTTGATAAATAATATGGATATTTAGGGGAAATATAATGTATAATGGTCATGGAAAAGTGAAAATTTCAAGGAAACTTTAATGACATATAAATCCTGAAAGTGAATATCAGTTGTTTTTTTAATCCAAAATTGTCATTGACCACAAATAGTAATATTAAGTTTAGTATAAATAAATAATATAAAAATATTTTAATATTTAATATTAATGTTTATTATCATTAAGGAATTGAATTTACAAAAAATTTCACTAAAAATATTCTTCAAAAAGATATACAGTTAATTTTGAAAATAACCTTTTCATAGTAGATGTTGAGAAAATATTGTGAAAATAATTTTCATTTAAAATAACATTTGAATAATATAAAATGATAATTTAAATATTTTAGTGGTCAGGATGACATTAAATTCTATAAATACCAAGAATGTTAACACAATGACCTTATTCACATTTCTGATAAAATCTAAATGGTAATTGATTTGAAAATGACAGGAATATATACATCAAAAAAATTAACAAATTAAAAAAAATTAATAATTTCATTAATAAATAATTTGGAAAATGTAAAAAAAAATAAAACTTTTTCAGAAAACATGGTTTTGGGTGAAAATGGATTTCCAACCAATTATGGAAATGAATTTAAATATCATCAAAAAAATTTTGATGATACTTTTAATTCCCAAAGAGAGTAAAAATTTTACATTTACAAGAAAACATTCACAAATAACCATAGAATATGTAAAAATATGATTATTAAAAAATTTATAATTATTTTTCATTCATTGTATATTTATGATCAAATAGTCATAATTAAAATAAGATGGGGAAATAAACTCTTTCAATGATATTAACATTGATATTAGAATTATTCAATAAATCCATCATTTTTATCAAATTTAACTCCATATAAAACAAGTGTAAATACCATATATGATAATAAAATGTCATTATACACATAACCTTAGAATATCAAATCAAAAAACTAGGTAATATAAAGAATTGAAAAGAAATTCAGTTATGAAATTCATTACCACGTAGTATATTTTATGTTAAATTCCCGTAGATTAAATAATTCCAATTGGAACTAAAAAACATTTAGTTCGTAATGAATCATGATATTTCATTTAATATGTTAACTATATATACCATATAAATAAAATTAGGTTCAAAACATTAAAATATGCCCCAATAAAGAGAAATTGAGATGAAGTCCTTTAAGAAATCATATCATTGATGCGTGGATTAATCAAATGATTTATTATGTGTATAAAATGTAAATCTGCATAATTAAATTGGTATAAAATATAAAATAATAAAATTTCATTACACACATAATACTATCAAGACATAATCAATTAAATTTATGTTTACCCCAACAAATGGAAAGTGAGTAAAGGAATCCCTTAACATATGCTTCCTTTTGGTTGAAAATGATTTAACCACCTGTAGAGTAGTGCTAAAATTTTTCTTTAGCTTTAATGAAAGTAAATTTATATTTATAATATCATTTATGATCGTTTACTGACAAATTATCACCCATTAATTAATAATGTTTAATTGTTTTTATTATTTTAGGTGTTGACTACCCTCTTTTCTCATTTGTGCTTTATCAATAATGTTCTCATTATTCTGTGTATTATATAATTCCATAATCACCAGAATAATAATAAATAAATAATTATTATATTTATACCTCAATTATAATTTGAATATAATTCATTGTAAATGGTTTTTAGAAATGAAGTATTTTTCGATCATGGGGACGGTAGGTCGTACGTACACATGACTAATATTTGTTTTTTTCAATATTCATTATGGAAAGCTGGTAAGTAATATTTTATATTTATCAAATGATCATAATATCATAAATAAAGTATTATTTTTTAATATATACTAATACATATCATCCATGTGATGTGGTGATGAAAATAGAGTCACATTGCTCTATAAAGGTTGCAGTCCATTCATATATGAAAGATGTTACCATCTTTAGATGAGTGAAAAGGTATGAAATAAAATGATATATTATATTTTATGAACAAAAAATATTACAATATTATAAAAATTATATAATCTAAGACACATTTATTCATTAAATTTATCCTTCTCACCTTCCATGTAAAGAATTCGTGAAAAATGAATCACATCACTTTGTGAGGCAGTAGTATTTCAAACACATGAGCAACATTATCGTATCCCCAAAAGAATTGAAGATAAAAAAATCAGCACGATATGATGAATCCCGAGGTAAAATAATTTAATAAATATAATATATATCTATGTATTTATATCTGTTATCATACCCAATCATTACAGGTGTTTATGGAAAAATGAATGACATCAGTTTGTGAGGTAGTTGTTTGTCGTGCACATTAATGATGATTTCATAACACAATTGATGAAAGTTTGGATGAGTGTATTTAAATAAAATTAAATTTAAAAATATAATTATATTTAATTTTCTTATTTTATTATATCATAATGGTTTAATAATAATTGCAGGAAAATAAGGGTGAAAAAAATAAAAAAAAGTTGATGAAGAAAGATACACCTTTTTCAGGTAACTTTCTTTGGTATTCACCAATATCCTTATGAAGATGGATTTCATTAATTAATAATGATTTTAGTAATAAGTGATGTAATTATTTAAGTCATTTGGATAGTTTTTGGGAAACCCAAATGGGTTTTATGCTATTAAGTAGTTCAGAGAGTAGTGGCCTTATTTAAGCGAGGTGAGTGAAAACATGTAAATTTTTAAAATAAAACAATGGAATTTTGTTTTTATAACACAAAAAGTGTATAAAATGAAGTATAATTAGAAATTAGACATTATAATGTATAAGTAATTCCATATAATATATTTTATAAATGTTTTTTTTGTAATGTTATCCCTTACCTTCTTAGATTATCCCAAAGTAAACGAATTATTACCTGAACTACGGTAAATAATTTTTACAATTTTCAAAATTCAATATAGAAAACCCGTAATTTGAAGTTATTAGATTTTATAAATAATTATTATAAAAAATATGAAATTAATTAATGGAAATTCCATTCATATTATTGTTAAAATATATTTAAAACTAATCCCACATACTCGACGATAAAAAAAGGTTTTCAAAGAGAAAATGTTCAAATGTTTACAAACATTTTAGATCAATGCTCAATTTGAAAATGATTACATTGAAATAAGTTAGATTAATTGATATATAATTTAACTAATTTAATTTGATACTGAATTAAGAAATAATTTATCATTAAAAATAATATAAATGAAAATAATTATTTTTAGTTAAAATTCATTATTTTTTAATATTAATTGAAAAATTAAACATTTTACAAAAATGAAAAAATTAACCCTTGGATAATTTTAATATTTTTATTTCAAATTTTATTTTTTCAGTTTTTGAAATACTGTTTTCTAAAATGGTAAAATATAATTTTAAAATATGGGTGCATAGTGTGAATAAAGTTTCTTTTCTAAAAATATTTTGTTTTCAAAAAAAATAATTTTCGTCATTTAAATGATTATTATTATATTTATTATAATTACATTACCATAATATCTCTACCCACTAATTTAAATAGTTGGTTATAATGTTATATTATATTATTGTTCATTTTTACTCAGTGTTTCGTTTCCCACAAGCAATCAAATTTATTAATTTTGATAAAATATATTTCATGGATTGTTTAAACATGGTGTGGCATGTCACATATATTATAAAATAAAATATTCTTATTTTGAAACCATGGGGTTTTTCTAATATTATAAATTTGAATTAGAGGGCCCTAAGGTGATATAATCAGTCATATGAATCCTCTCTGTCAATTTTAATCATTCTAAACCCATAACTCATGCAACTCAGACTATTTTGGCCTACACCGATACATTTTTATTCGGTTTATACCCATCTATAACTCTATCAAGAATTACATATATCATCAAGTGGGTATTCTAAATTCCATTTCAAAAAATATATGTTGTTATTTTTTTAAAAACCATACTTATTACCAATAGATGATCTTGTACTGAATATACCATCATCCAGAACATTAAGAAAGATAAGAACCCAACAGTACATTTATCTATCTAATCCCCTATCTCACCAAAAACACATTCATGTGTCTGTCAATGTTATTGAATATAGTGATCAACGTAAATTATTCTATAATATCTTTAGATGAATATATTTAATCAATGTATAAGATGAAGCTGTATATTTATATCCATAAATTTTGATATTTTTGAAAAGAGAGATGTTTCCCTTGAATCAACTCACAATCTATACAAAAATCATATATTCTCTCTCACCCTCCAATCAGTATATATAATTCCAACGGAATGATAATATCTCCATCTAAATTCCCAAATCATGGATTAGGGCCAAGGAAACAATGGACTAAGTATCTTTTGAATCAAATAAGGAATATACCCAACTAGAAAACATGAAGTTAGTACCTTAGATAAATTCTAGACATTCAAATTATAGAATCAATTTGGAATACATCTTACCATACCCCAAACTCCCTGGAATCTAAATACCTTAGGATGAATACCTACCTAATCATATTCATCTCACATTATTTATGTACAAGATGAATTACTGGTTTTTCCTCTACCCACATCATTTCATATTCACTAAAAAAACTATAGATCAAAATACTAAGCAAGGATTTTATTCATTAAGATTAAACTTTTTTATATGATTATTAAATGAATTTAAAATACTTCTATGAGGAGCAATGATTTTACTTCATTTAGAGACTAGGTTCACAATATTATGATTTTATTAAATACCTTTAATTTCATAATATCATCTCATTTAGTTCTCTTCATAAACATACCCTACATAAATTGATTCTCATAACATGGTGAAATGAAATGTAAGAAAGAGTATGCTCATATTGCCAGTATGGGTAAACATGGGAATTATCTATGATTATACTATTAAATCATAACATAAGAATAATTTTTTGATTTCATATATATAAAATTTAATGTTTATAAAAAAATATATCATGGATCATAAGACCGATCCATCACATAGAAAACTGACATTTCAAACTGAAATATCTATATGAGTGAAAAAACAATCATAAAAATATCATGAACCGAAGGATAATTTCATAAAAGTGTAGAACCATAATATTTGTAAAAATGATTTCATATGTCTATGTTAAAAACCCTGAGCATAAAATTAAAATAGTTAAATCATCATCAAATTTTCCCAATTTTATAATTGATCAGGTGTTATCACTTGTTTCCCATTTCATAATAGATCATACATCATCAAATATTTCCCATAGTGGATCATGTACATCATATTTTCCCCCATCGATTTTCAAGAACATAAACTTATTTCCTATAATTATATCATGAGATAAAATGCATTACCCAATCCATAGGAGAGAGATATTGGTCCCACCAATCCTTGGTTAGAACGTGACCACCATCCATGGTCATAATGTGACCACAATCCTTGGTTATAATGATACATCTACCACATAATGATAACCATACATATGTGTGGAATAATATCATAGAACATTCAACATATTATGAACCATGAAAAAATGTTCCCATTAACATTCCATCAAATTATAACCAATATAAATGAAATAGTTTTTGTAATCATATCACTAATTTATAATAGAAAAAACTATCGAAAAGGATCGAGTTTCTAGAAAATCTCTTAATCATAATCCTAAATCATTAAAAAAAAGAATAAGGATGGTACTATTTAATCATGTTCATTTTAGGGCATAAGTAACATCAAATCATTTCATATGGGATGGATAATGTTTTTGAAAGATCACATGGTACATATTTTGAGGAAAATATACTCCGATTTTGAAAATCACTATTAAAATAACAGTTTACAAAAAAATCCAAATTATTTTCATCTAATATAATCTTTGAAACATTTGATGGATTTATTAAGTAATTAATTTTTTATTATTGTGGAAAATTTATTTCAATCCATATATGTTTAAACAATAATTCCATTCACATTTTCATAAATTCATAAATGGACTTGTATTAAAAATGAGATGATTTTTTTTTAAAAACAATTTAAAAAAAATCAAACATCTGTAATAATTTCTTTATAATTTCTTCAGAGAATATTAAAAAGCATTTTTTTAAAAATATTTATAAAACATGGATATGAATCAAATTTTTTTGATCTATGATAAATATAAACATAATTTTTAGAACAAGTTCATTTTCTCTATTTCGTACATTAAAAGAAGAAAATTAATTTAAAATTTTTATTTTCGTGAAAAAATAATGGAATAAAAAAATAATTTTTTCCCAAAATTGTATATAATAAGAACTCATTGTTTTAATCCATCATAAAAAATCTTGTTAAACAATGAGATTATGACATTAAACCATTACCACATTGGTATCACCCAAATATTAATTCCCATTATATCAATCACATTAGATGGATATTTATATCCCATAATTATCATGATATGGATCATAATGTATGTTATTGTGTTTTATATAAATGGCACAAATGAAACAAGTTTTTAATATGGCATGTGTCCTAGAGAAATGAAAGTGAGACAAAAATCTCTTACCTCTATGGTAACTTTTAAATTATAAGCCTCATTAATAAATAATATAAAATGAAACATTAAATCCCATGATTGTAATTATATTCACAATATAACAATGTAAAATTATTAGTATCTACACCACAGAAAATAAATTTGTTTTGACTGTTTTATTTGTCACCATGAAATAAAAGAGAGATTTCAAATCCATTACTGTATGTAAGGACTTTATAATTACATGTTAGAAAAAAATGTATAATAACTAAAATTTTATTATAAATCTATTAAAGAACTATAAATATATATATAATTACATATATTACTTACTTATGATCTTTTCTCAACCATTAATTAGTAATTCGTTATTGAAATCATGTTTTAGGTAATAATTGCTCTATTTTTATGTATTTTTTATTTGGTATTGTTGGTACATTTATATAGAAATTGGTTCCATAATATCCATAATTTTAAACATGATATAAATATCATAGGCACTTATTCTTTATCTATTATAAGTAATACATATTGTTATATATAGAAAATGCATTAGACTATTCATGAGTATGGTAAGTCATACATACATATAAATGTTGTCTCCATTTTTGCGATGGAAGGAATGAAAGAATGATAAAAAATATATAATATGATAATATTAATTATTATTTTGTATATATCATATATATTTATAAAATATATTTTTATTAAATTCCATATAAATATTTTTTGAAAAAAACCACATCGCTTCGTAAGTCAATAGTCTTCCATACACAAAAGTGATGTTATCAAATTCCCATGGAGAATAAATTTAGTATGTAAAAGTGATATTATAATTACTTATTTTTGATTATTTTATAAATTTTATATATTTAATTTAAATACAACATTGTATCGTGTATTGAGAGGTGTTGATGGAAAAATAATTAAATTTTTTCCCATGGCGATAGTCCACCATACACATGATCAATAGTTTTGTGTCCAATTTTATGGAGGGGAGATGGATATGTGTTATTAAACTTACAAAATAAATTTTTTTTATGGTAGATAATTATATTATATTATTTAAATTATTAGGACATGAATAAAGTTTCTAAGATAATAATTAAAAAGAATGAGTTTAATTAAGACAATTAAATTCTATTAGAAAAACCTCATTCACATCTCTTATTAAGAACCCTAGGATTTTTTGTTTGGGAAGACCAGAATATCTATAAATGTAAAAGGATTTGGTGGAAATATATTTTTTGGGTATTTTCATAATGAATTGGTTTATTATGTGTGAATAAGTGTGAGGTGGTTCACAATTTCTAATTAAGAGGAGTGACATTTCTGAAAATTTTCAAAAAAAATTCAATAATAAGAAGTCACTTTCATGTCATGTTCTTCAAAATTTGATAAATGAATTTTTTTTAGGGATGATATGGTTATTCCAAACATCAAACAAAAATAAATAGAAACATGTTTCAAACACTTTTTCCTTATACTCTATATTGAGACAATCTTACCATTTAATTTTTTTCCATGTTAATTAGTCCATTTTTATTTACCTAGTTAATTTTTAATTTAAGAATAAAATCAAAATAATCCCCATAATATAATGTTGACCAAAAATTTTAAAATATTAAATTAATGTTATTAAATAAATACTCTATGTGCATTTAAAATTAATTTCAACACATGTATATGTAACGCGCAAAACATTGTTTCAACCTAAACCACAATAATTAATTTTAATTACTTTCACTGATATTTAGGAAAATATTATTTATACATATTATATAATATAAATTGTTCTGATTCTAAATATATAGTCAATTTTATCATATTAAATTCAATACTGTGTAAGAATTTTAATTAAATTAAAACTTGTTGATGTGATGAAAAACAGTTTTCTAAAGAAATAATATTTCATAAGTATAAAAAGTTATAATTTAAAAAATGATTATTAAATTTATATAATAATTTAAATTAGATGTATTATTATATAATTTTAGTAATATGAATTTAAACATATATTACACAATATTTTAAATTTTCTTATATTTTAAACAAAAAGATATTTTTAATAAAAATCAATGTTTTTTGCTACTCATCAAAAAATTAATCATTTTAGAAAATATTCATAAATTACGTCTATGATAGATTTGAAATGAGGATTGAAAAAAAGAAATTCATTTTTTATCAAATAAATTTTCTAAAATTGGTAAATTTTATATTAAAAATAAATGTGTAGAATGTAATGTAACCACTTTTAATGAAAATATATTATTAAGCATTAAACGTGATTTATTTATATCCCATGATTAGAAATGTATTATTTTAATGACAAAACAGTTTATTGAATATATAAAATATAAATATCATCAAAATAACTCACAAATAGTGGCTAATTTAAATTATTTAATTTTAAAAAATTATGTTCATTAAAAATAGTTTTTTCAGAAAAAATTATATTTTACATTCAAAAAAAATTATTGTAATTTATATAAATTGATAATAAATGAATTTATTTTATTAATGTGTAAACCATTTCAATTTCATAATTTATTTAGTCAAATACATACCCTAAATCTTAATAGAAGGGTAAAAATGTTCATGTTTAAATAATAATGTTAATTGTTAATTATAGTTCTCTAAAACATGGTGTTGAATGCATCATTAGCTATGAAAAAAATATTTGAAAAAAAATTATATAATATTGTGGTGATATATTCAACTCCGCTAAATGGAATTGGTCATGAAAACTTTTACTTGATCTTGGTAATCATGTGTTTTAAATTGGAAAATTTTCATTCTAAAAAAAGGCACCATTAAAGGGTTGATAAAATTTCATCTAGAAAAGGGAGAAACATAAATACAAAGGGAATAGTGAAATAACACAAAATTTCATTTCAATATAGGTGAACATTATTAGGATGAGAAAACATATATTTTGAAACTATATCAATTTAGAAGATATATTTATACATTTTTTTAAGAGTTGAGAGACCAATAGTTTATCAACAATAAATAATGTTTTTACTTCATCATTTTAACAAATGGGCCCCAGTGACAGCACAGACAACCCGCCTTAACATGGTCGTCAGGTCCTGGCACACCAGGTACCACCAATTGCCCTGCCAACACATGGTCCCCACCCTGGCACCCACCATGTGCCCGAACGGGTCATCTGACTTATGACTATCCCCACATGCCAACACATGTCCTTTTCAGGGTGCTTTGTTCCCACTCACACACACCATGGGAAACTTCCCAGAAGGTCACCCATCCTGATCTCTACCTCAATCCCTACATTCTTAGCTGTGGATTACTAATCAGGTAGGTTATTGAAAATGAATTTGCACCCTGTTGACATGAGTCATATCATTAATCCATTTAACCCTTTATCATTCTGGGGTGAAACAATCACCCCACCTTTAGAGAAAAACGTCTTCATTATAGGACTTATATCTCAACCTAGACAGTGCGCTACACATATGGTTGGGTACCACCTCTAATACCAAAACATCAGTGTAGCACACTTCCTGGGTTGAGATGTTGGTCCCAAAACGAGGACATTATGCTTTAAATGTGGGGTGATTGTAACACCACAGAATGATAAAGGGTTAAATGGATAAATGATATGACTCATGTCAACAAGGCGAACCTTCTTTTTTGGGAGCCTACATGATTAGAACTCCTTAATTAATCATGCCTGCCTTGAGTTAGTGATCAGGATGGATGACCTTCTTGGAAGTTTCCCAGTGTGTGTGTGAGTGAGGACAAAGAACCATGTAAAGGACATGTGTAGGCCTATGGGGACAATCATTACTCCGATGACCCGTTCAGGCACATGGTGGGCCCTAGGGTGGAGACCATGTGTCTACGGGGCAACTGGTGTTACCTGGCATGCCAGGACCTGACAACCATGTTAAGGTGGGGTGTCTGCACTTTCACTAGGGCCTAGTTGTTACATTATTGTAACACCCTGAAATGATAAAGGGTTAAATGAAAAAAATGATATAACTTATTGAACGTGGCACACCTATTTCTTTTTAGGATGCCTTTACGCAGATAGCCAGCTAGGGTTCCAGATATAGTACGCACTGACAATCCACCGAGCGATGATGCCTTGATACAGGGACCCCATATTTGAGAGGAACCAATAGAGGAACCAGTGGTACCATTACCCATTGGTCCACCGATGCCACCAGACCTAGTAGTAGAGGGTGCACACCGCTTGAGCACATTGCACATGTTCCAGCCCCCGAGGCCTCCCAGGATCAGGGGAGGGATGGATGTGGAGTGCAGAGGAGGCGATCTGTACATACCCTTTAGGTAGGAACCTCGGAGGATGACCTAATAAGTATCATTATCTATCTTCAGTTGTACTTATACCTTTTCAATTGGGCTTGTATTCTAGCCCCTTTTACATACAACACTCTTTTTGGCTAGAATGTTTAATTGTTTTTCTATCTTGGTGTATTCTTGGTTGTGTGTGGTTACAGGAAATAATGGAAATTCCTTCCCAATTTTAGGAAATACGCATTCAGTGCTAGTCTCTAGCCCATAGCCTATGGAATCCGTATTTTGGGTAGCCATGACACGGGCCCCGGGAGAAGGGTCATGACAATAATCCTTTATGTAACATTGAAGGGTTTTTAAACATTAATTTAATGAACATATGAAAAAATAATTAATTAATAAGTACAATCTCATTAATTATAAAATTTGTAACAAAATCACATTTTTTATTCTAAATGATGACTATTCAATATGATTCTCTCATGTTTAAACCAATAACTAATCACAAGTTCTTTAAAACAATGACATTTCTTTTATATGGTCTCTAGTTATAATAAAATACAAAAATGTTAGTAAATGATTTCAAATATGGATAAATATTCATATGGTGAAATAATACATTAATTTCTAAACCCACATCCAATTTTTAAATAAAATCATCCAATAAATGGTTAACCCTAATACCCTTCTAAAAATTAAAAAAATTATAAATAAGCTTTCTAATTTTCTATGATAAATATAACATTAATCCAAAAAATATCAAAATTTATCTTTTAATCGTAACATACAAACTATGTGAATAACATGGCCATATATTCTGCAGAAACATGGTAATAATAATATTTACCATAAATAATAAAAAAATATTTACATTATTCATCATTCCATAAGTAAAACTAGACACCATTTAAAATATTCAATAAATTTTTTTTGTGATCTCCATAAATAATATCATAAATCACTTTAAATAAAATAATTAATCACCAATAAAGTCTCCAATACTAACCATTTTACCTTATCCATATAAATCATACATTTATCAAAACTAAACAACATTATATCAACATCAAGAACATATAAAGAAAAATATTTCTCTTAATAAAGTGTTTTACATAAAATACAACCCTTCCATTAAATTACATTTCTAGTTCATTATTTTCTTTCAACGTATTCTTAAAAGTCCTCAATAGAAGCAATATATTGAATGGTTTTGTAATATTTCAAAATTCATGTAATATAATTATTAAGTTATAATACATAAAAAATTGAAACATACAACTTTATTATTAAATTATTAACAAGGATATATATTATTATTCCTCAACACATATACCCTTACATATTTCATTTGTAGAATCATTATCATGAACAAAACAACATTTTCTTATAGTTCTTTTCAGATACTATTCTTGAGATTTTTTTCTAGGTCATCTATTTTTATAATTCCAATACTATTACCCTTTATAACATAAAACTATTGATAATTTATTAGAGAATCATTTATTCTTATTCATCTCAATGATTAAACAGCTCATTTTTTTCAGAATTATCTTACTATAATCCCATCTTCCATATAAATTAAACATGTTCTATTCCCTTTGAGATAATCCATGGGATGCGTCTTCCAAAAAATTTTATATGTAATAAACCGAATCTTCCTTAATTCAAGGACCACACCACCAATGATCTCATCAAAAGCCATCCTTCTCTTATTCTAATTAATGGAAGTTTCTTTTGGTGGTATTTTTTAATCCTATATTAAAATAACATATAAAATATAATAATAATTTTATTCACCACCACCACTATCACATCCTATTTTTCAATAACTCAATTTCTATAAAATTCAACATTAATCTAGTTGCATCTGGTTCTCACCATTGACTAAAATAGAAATGCATATCATGAGAAACAATATTCATAGTAGGAAAAAAATAATTATATAAAATTATTTATAATATGTATGAATAATTACACTTTCTTATCAATGTCACATAGCATAGGTTTACTCTAGGGAATTAATTATAATGATCTATTCAACTCCATCGTGATTATTCCTAGACATTGATAATTTCAAAAAATATTAGATCAGAGTGTGAAACTATGTTGAAATCATGGCACATTTTCATAAAGTAGGTGAATAATGTGTATATATAAATATTCTCTTTTCATAGTAATTACCTAGAGGTAAATCTGTGCTTGATCCAAATATAGTTTCAATGTCTAGTGTGGGATTTAATTTCAAGGAAACTACTCACTATATCCAGCTCTAAAATTTGTAGATATTTTATTATACAAAGAATTATCATTTTCATATCCTAAGACAAATCATTAAACATATTCCTAGACTTATCCATAGGCATATATCTAGGGATATCACTATATTTTTATCTTCATAGTACAAAATGTTAAATATACCTTTTCTTTAATACAAAATATTATGACCATGTATTTTCATACATGACCAAAATCCAATTTGTATGTATTTAAAATGAAACTTTTAAAGGGTAAGTATGATCCCTAAAAAATAAAACTGATTAAAAAAATTAAAGGGAAGTAACCACAGATAGATATTATATGAACATCCCCTCCCCAGTCAATAAAACATTATATCAATCATCCACCTTCGCATGATATCTTGGCTAGTTCTCCCAGGTAGGGTTTCATGCGACTGGTACTAATGGAAAATTACATACCCTCTAGGTATTTCATATCTGGATGGACAATAACTAGTGAATACATCATGCTCTGAATCCTCATATAGAGTTGTTCCATATTGAGTGCCTATGTTCTTTCACATACCAAAATAAAAAATCTTCGAACATCCTCAACGTCGTCAACCTCTGGGAGCCAACATAGAGAAAACCACTAAAAGGAAATTGTGGTCACTCACACTCACATCCCAAATCACCATGAAGACAACTACTCAAGTCCACCTCAAATAGAGTGGTAGAGTCCTTGATTTGGAGAAGAGGAACAAGCATTTAATTCGCCCAATATAGCTCATCTCCACAACCCCCCAACAATGATGGATTCCACCGAATTCGAATAAGAACAAAAATAAAGAAAAAAATTAAACTAATCTTATTAGCATCATATCACTCAACCTTTCATAAAAAACTCTATAAAACACCACAAATGAAATAGGTAACAATCATGAGATGAATAGTAAACACGTGATGATAATCAAAGATTCCTTGGAAGGATAACCAGAATCAATATGAGTCCAATATTGATTGGCATTACCTATTCCACCAGTCATCGTATCATGGAGAAAAACCAAACCCAAAGCCTTAACAAGAATCCTAGAAGACAAAAACATCAAATATGGTTTAGAAAAATGGAATCTTCTACTATGGAACAAAAATACAATGTCAAGAACCAATATCTAAACCCACAACACCAAAAATTGAAGTTGAAGTTAAAAAACTGAAACAATGATGCCTAAAAAGGCCATGTGACAGAGAGAATTGATGTCATCTCTTAGAGATAAAACCATGTCTAGATCATAACTTTCACCACCACAAAAGGATGTTGAAATATAAAAACCACACTACTACAAATAATCAGAAGACCGAGCTCAAAGAAACCATGTCATATTCACTCATAGAGAAACCACACCACTATAGAAGAAGTCTGTGAAAGAAGTATGGATCCCAACCCCATAAAGAACGAAACCAACTAATGATGGAATAGAGCCCACAACTACAAGAAACTAGTGGCCATAGAAGATTCAGATTTTGGGAACAGTTTCCACCATTGAAA
Source organism: Viscum album (assembly GCA_963277665.1). Taxonomy (NCBI): domain Eukaryota; kingdom Viridiplantae; phylum Streptophyta; class Magnoliopsida; order Santalales; family Viscaceae; genus Viscum; species Viscum album. The sequence goes on along the minus strand of OY728142.1, from coordinate 505,828,175 downwards.
ACAATGAAACACTTGTGTATTTCGAGACTTGGTAAACAATATTCTTATTTCATGAAATATATTAAACATATACCATAAAGATAATTATATGTGATACTCCTTATAAACAGACCCTACCTAATACATTATTTTAAACCCAAGGAAATGAAACATAAGAAATTATGATCTTAAATTCTTAGTACGGGGAAATCATGGGAGATATCAATCTATGATCATGAGAAATATTAAGATAATAAGAATGGTTTAATATTAAAAATATAATAAATAAGGTAAATATCAATCAATAATGGATTGTAACTATGATATATAACATAAAACATTATCATTTGAAAATACTTTAACTATAAGAGTGAAAAATACTATAAATAAATAATGAACTAGATGTTGATTTCATATAATTGTGTCACCATCATATGTATAAAGACAATTCTATATTTCATGGTTTAAAACTGATACTATAAAATAATAATTGATCAAGAATCATATCATGTTTCCTATTTTATAATAGATGAGGAATAATAACAATTTTCCTATTTCATAATTAATTAGGCATTATGAATTGCCTCACACAATGGATCAATCAGAATAGCATATTTCCCATATAAGATCAATCACATCGTCTTGTCTTCCATAATTATCTCATGAGATATAAAATATTACCCAATGAATTGGTGGGTGATATTTTTCCCTCCCATCCGTAGTTATAACATGATCACATTCCTTTAATATATTGTAACGAATTTTTTTTTTATAAAATTGCATCATCCATATAATGAAAAACATCATTATTTATGGAACAAGATGATAAAATATTCAAAATATTTTGAATATGTGAAAAATAAAAATATCTAAGAAACATTATATCATAGAATATCCATATAATGAAAATGGGATTTATAATCATCTTCTCCATTCATCATAGAATAACCCATGGAAAAGAAACATGATCCAAATATACTGCTTTATTCTAATCATAAACCATCCAAAAAATAATAAAAATTCACTAATTAGACCATATTAAAAATAAATCATAATTAACATAAAATTATTTCATTATATATTGATAATTAATTTGGATTATTACATGGGGCATTCCCTAAAAATAGTTTTTTCACTTTGAATATTAAATTTTAAAACTAAAATTACTAAAAAACATTTTAAAAATCATTTTGATTGAAAATATCCATAGAAATTTATATTGTAATCATGAAATCATTTATTTTTTATTAAGGTGGGATATTTTGATCATCTCACAAATGTTAAAATAATTATTCCATTCACATTTTGGTAAAGACTGGAGGGCCTTGTTTGAAAAAAAAACATGGAGATTAATTTAAAAAAAGGTTAAAAAATATACCATGGGTAAATATTTAATTTAAGAACGCTAGATTAAAATAAATAATTTAATTAAATAAATTTTAGAATACATGGTTATAGATAAAAATGGGGTCCTCACTGAAGAGAGAGATAAATAATATTTTTTATAAAAATTATATTTTAGTATCTTTAAATCTATAAGATTGTAAAATAAAATTATAATCTAGATATAATGATAAAGTTTAAAACCAATTATATTATTTAATGGTATATAATATGATTTCATCCTTATAATCACATCATAAAATATCCTATTATACAATTAGATTGTAACATTAAACCATCTCCACATTTGTGTCTTTTAAATCATAATACGCATATAAAAAATAACATTATATGAATATTTATATCAAATAATTATAAATATAATGATAATAAAATAAATTCATGGTAATTATATACACTGCATAAATGTATCCAGTGGTTTATAGGGCTAGTAACCCACAAAAAATTACAGTTAGGGGAAAATCTCTTATCACATTGGTACCTTTTAAATCATAAGACACATTGAATAATAAAATTAAATGAAAATATAAATATACATAGAATAATTATATACATGAAATAATATTTCTAAGGGTCAGTATGTACACTCACACAAAATAAATGGGTGGTGAATATGGCACATGTCTCCCAATAAATAAAAGAGTGACAGGAAATCCCTTACCTTAATTCTCGACTTCCATCATAAACATTTTAACATACTCTATAATAAATATATTTTTATTATAAACATCTTATATAAAAATAATTATATATATCAAACTATATATTATTTAATTTTTACCGTTTGTTACATGTTTATTAACAATTCTTTGTTAAAAACATGTTTCAATTAATAATTTCTTTGTTTTTCATGTATGTTTTTTGTATTTTTGACCCTTAGAATTGGATAATTGTTATATCATATCCATAATTATATCATGATATAAATATCTCATATATTAATTATATGTTTATTTATATTAATCCATAAAAGTTATAGATTGAAAATAAATTATACTATTCCTGGAGATAGTAGGTTGTTCTTACATATTAATGATGTTTCCAACTCCATTAAGGATGGTATCAAATAAAGGTAGATACTATATCACCTTTATATAGTAATTTTTCTTTCATATGTATCACATATCTTCATAAAATATATCCTTATTACGTTTCATTTAATGTGTTTGTGAAATAAAAATCACATTGCTTCGCGAGGCAGTAGTCCTTTTTACAAATGCGTGACGTTATCATATTCCCATGAAATGGAAATTAAGAATGTTTATGGTATATTATAACTAAATAAGTATAATTATATTATGAATATAACATATATATAAATTAATTCCTTCATTATATCTATTCATTCTATGCAGTTATAGAAAATGAATTATATTGTTTCTTGATGTGGCAATCTGTCGTACAAACGTTCGATAATTTAATTTCTGATTTGATGGAGGAGTAAGTGAATATAGGTTATGTGATAAACATAATAAAATATCATTATATTTTACATGTTGGTGTTATAATATATGAATTATTTTGATAGGAAGGGGGGTGTTAAGTGAATAATTAACAATAAATATTTTATTGAAGACAATTACCTGCTCTTAGAGAAACCTCTTTATGAGCTCTTACTAAGAATCATAGGAATGTAATTTTGGGAAAACAATAAGATATATAAGGTGGAAAATAATTTTTCGGAGATATTTATTTAGTATTAGTTTTATCCAACTCGTGTACAAGGTGTGAAACATTGATGGGAAGATGTTGTAAAATCATGACTTGACCTACTATCTAATCGGTAGCTGGATTGATGGGTCACTTGGCCCCAAGAACATCTCCCCCTATTAGAGAGGCTACCAACTAGAAGAAAGAGTCTTGATAGGTTATATATATGATACTATAACATTTTATGATAGATTAATAGTACTATTATTGGGTAAAAAGAGAATACAATAGTGGAACCAGTGAATAATTTAAGTCAAAGTAATGAAAAAATATAATGACTAATTTACTAAAAGTGTCCAACAATAACTTATTGAATACATAGATTGTGGATGATATATAAGATAATTTAGTAAACAAATAATATGAATTAAAATATATTACAAAAAAAATTAAAACAAAAACCCACAGGCGTTCTCCATGAGCATCCCAAGCTCTAGCTCTGCCCTTTACTCATAACACCTACATACACTAAATATAGAAAACAAAAAAGATCCTATATTTATAATAACAACTCATGTATGAGGGGTACCTGAGAAGGGTGTGATATATAAGTCATGGTTTTATGTAACCCACAATATGTTTCCCAATCTAGAAAGTGTAATATTATTTAAGCAGTGTGCAGGTATTGAGAAATTATAATAAAACTGAATGAATAATCAAACTCCCATCCAGGTTCCTAAAGGATGAATTCTGGTGATACATTCTTCATTCAATACATGGTATATCATATAATGTCACTATTTATATATACACACACACACGCACACATATAGAAATATATTCCTAAATAGAGATATGAATATATTATTGGGTTGGACCGGGACATGATGCATATCCGCCCAACACTAAACTATGAGGTAATAAGCTCAAATCACAGTGTTGTAAGCCTGATGCTGATGTAATGGGAGTTTGGGTCAACATTCCCTGTTGAATCCCTTATTATCATTCCATAATATTTAACTGGAATGGGGTAATAATTACTCCCACCCATTGATGAATATATTGAGCTGGCATGTGGTTAAGCATCCTTCTACCCATAGTCGTATATATAGAGGTGGCATAGGGTAAAACTATCCCCCACCCATTTATGTTTATATAAAGATGGAATTGGGTGAAACTACCACCCACCCATAGGCATTTATATATATCTAACATTGGGTTAAACTTACTTCTAGTAATATATATTTATATAGAGTTTCCAGGGGTAAAAGTGCATTGCACCCCTACATGTAACTATAGATCATAACAGGCATGGGGTAAGAAATCCTTCCATCCTTTCTTGTTTATAATGATGATTATATATCATATTTTTATCGTGATCTATTCCATGAGGTAGTACCTCCAATTATCTTCATTACCCATATTCAATTTCATTTTAATAATCCATTTAATTTAAAACATTTAATACAAGGAAATCAATTCATTAGGACTAATATATTTAATAAAGACATTCCATTAAATATAATCCACCCTATTCAAGGTCATCAAACTTAATTTTCCTAAACATATAAAATTTTTCTACATGATGCATGTGTTGAGGAAGGTTACATGGAAAATTTTATTCAAAGTATTCCACTATCTCATTTAAGTCATCCTAATCATTTCCATTCACCTTCACCAATTCAAAAACACTCTTAAAACATAGAAATGTCACATATAAGTATGAAGGGTCAATGGTCAAGGAAAAATTATGGGAAGAAAAAAAATCATATTACCACTTTGGACATCCCACGTCCAAATGTCCATACACTCCAGTGGTGTCTTGGGTTCATTGGATGACACTGGAGATATATTCCATTTTATTGAAAAGACTTGAAAAGATATGAATGTATTAGGTGTATTGGTTATATTATCATTTTAATGTAAAAGTGGAAACTCATTTCAAAACCTCAACAATGACCATGTCACAAAATAATATATACAAAAGATAACATTATGTTATAAAAATCAAACCATTAAAAAAAAGTAGGAACTTAGAAAAGTCTACATTTTTTTTTCTTCAAGACATCACACCACTATTGGAGGGGTTTTATTATAAATTCATGGCTTTGTTATCAAAAAATCTATGGAAAACTCTAATAATTTCCTTAACATTATAAAATTATGTATTGAATCTAAAAACAACAACCCATTCATTAAAAACATAGAACGGTGTGATAATTATTTAGTTACTGTATCACTAAAATTAAAGGGATAAGGAAAGGGACCCTACATTAATGAGGAACCAATCCAAACAATCGACACATGAACGCTTTGAATACGACAATAAACACTTCACCCTTTTATACAAATAAATTATTATATATATTTATACCCTTTAAACACATTTAAAAATTTCCATATCGATTAGGGTACATGTACAAGGGGTGTGTGTATATATATATGCACCTGTTTTTGTGTTCTCGAGACATTGAGGAGCCACCAGGCACTCTCCGATGGCAGCGAAAACTCAAAACCACATGATATATTTCCCATCACTACTGATTAATTATTAAGTGGTCAAAATAATAAAAGACCCTAACAAAAATTGTGTAAAATAACATAGTAGAAGAAATCCTCACTTTGATGTTATAATGAAAAGTTGAACTAACCCAATATGCTTCACCTTAGACGGTGAATATTGGAATGTGCATGAACATGACTCGGGAGAAGAACCCACACCCTAATTTTAGAAGAAACCCAAAAATGAGATCAACCATATCTTTAGGGTTTTTTCAATCCATAAGGGTGATGAGGAGACCAGAAATCGGTAAAAAAATGGAAATAAGGAGTATAAAACCATAACTTGAATGATTGGATAAGAAATGAGAGATGATCTGAACGATAAAGAAGATTGAAGGAGGGAACCAGAGGGGGTTCATTGCATGCATCTAGGGAAACATGGATTGTTGTCATTTGGGTGCTAAGGGGATAAGTGTGATGGTTTTATTTTTCATGTTTTTAATGGATTTTATTTTTGTTTCATTAAATTTGATAAAATAGGGTACGCCACACGGCTTGACCGACACGTTTTTCCAAAATGTTTTCAATTTGTGTGATAAAATTTGAAAGGATATATCCTGCAAAAGCACACCATGAAGGCAAGGGGAACGGTTTGTAAAAGATTTCATAGCCAGTGTCAACCTTCGTTTTCCACTAGAAATAATCTATATGGTTTGATATAGTGAGCTACAATATTTCATATAAATTGTCTACCCTTTACATCCTTTCAAAATCATGCCTTTTTTTAGGTCCGGTGCAACCTAAAATCATTGAGACATAGAATAAATTTATTTGGATTTTCCCCAACTCTAAAACAAGAACATTGAAACTTCAAAACTCTATGAATTTGGTACCAATGATCAGTTATAAAAATGGTTGTTTAGTAAATAAAAAGTTTAAAAAATATTTTCATTTTAATCCAGTTCAAAACATGGCACGTTACAAACTTTCCACTATAGAACATCATCTCGAGAAGCCTTTGGGAACATCATACACAACCCCAATCTACAAGGGTTATGAAGCTTCATTCCAATGGTTTTATTGTGTTTCTATATTCCCAATTTACATTAAAGCCTTTCATAAAGATATGTCCCTTAAGTCATCAAAACTTGATCCAAGACTCTTTTTTAACCGAACCACCGAAACAAAGACTAATCGAGCATGTGTACCTAGAGAAATAATCATGTCATCTATAATGACTCGTACCCTAGGGCTCGTTCCATGACTACCCCAAGGCCACCTTCCATAGGCTAGGGATTGCGACAAGCACCGAAGGCGTATTACCTAAAACTAAGAAGGAATTTCCCTTTTAACATGAAACCACATGCAACCATGAAAACAATAAGATATGAATACATGAAAACTGTATAGTAAAAAGAGAAAGTACAGTAACTAAAAGGGGACGGAATACAAGTCCAACTAGAAAGTATAAGAAACTGAATGTACAAGTAAACTGAACAACTCCAGTGAACACCCGCTAAAGATTCTACCTGAATGGTTGGTCTAGATCTCGAATGGTCGTCTTAGTGGTATTCCTCGTCTAGGTCCACCTACGAGCTACCTCTAGTCATAATACTCTCATCTTCCGTAAGCGATGTCTGTCATCTGCACAAAACAGAATATGGTGAGGGCATAACACATGCAGGGGTGAGTATAATGATACTCTATAGGGATTCCAAGACCCTCAAGATCTCATAAAATCCACTAAGGACAAATTACACTTCCAGAAAATAACTGACAACCCAAATTAGGTATATGACCATACATATACCTAAGTTATCAAGTAAACCCATATCAATCAGGAGGAAATAGATGGTCCAACTCAAAATCCCTAAGTTCAACTGTTCCACAAAGGAAGGAAAATCATGAAGGTAAGTACCCCACAAGTAGTCCACATAAGACAATACCACCAAGGTATTACCACGAATGAAAGTACCACACAGGTACATTCTTATCTCACACAAGGTATATTGTAGACACAATAGTAAAGATGATTAGATGTAACTACTAAATCATATGACTCTGTTAAGAGGAATATCCATGAAGTATCATGGTACATCATCAGACCCACACATGATCCTAGTAAATTGTCCATCCCACACAGGATCCTAGTACATATCTAGTACATCGTCAGACCCACACACGATGCTAGTACATCTCAAATACATCATCAGACCCACACATGATCCTAGTACATCTCCAGTATGCCATCAGACCCACAAAAGATCCTAGTAAATCTCCAGTACGTCGTCAGACCCACACATGATATCTAGGTGCTGACCCACATAGGATCACTCGGTGCTGACCCACACAGGATCGCTCGGTGCAGACCCACATAGGATCGCTCGGTTCTGACCCACACAGGATCACTAGGTGCTGACCCACATAAGATTTCTCGATTCTGAACCACACATGATCACTCGGGGTTGACCAACACAAGACCCTAGTGTAGTCCCGCATGTAATCCTATAGAAGTTCCTTGGGGTAACCTCAATCACAGACCCATGGAAGATATCTTTCTCAAGTCACAACCTGCTATAGGGTTCCCGCACTCAGATTGCTCATCCCCAAGAGAGTCATCACCTCAATCCACTGGTTGCTACTCCAACTACCACAAAGTGCCACAAAAATGTATCCCAAAGGACCGCCACATCATAGGGGTATCAACGAAACAGATGATGCTGAAATCAGACGTCTGGTCTATATGTTATGAGCCTTTTAGTCTCAAGGGCCTTGTTGGATTCATGATCAATCCAACCCGAACATATCACAACATTATTCAAATATCAAGTAGGGTATACCAAAGGGACCGTCTCTCTCCATGTTTTACAGTGCCGTTGAATGTTTTTAAAACAGACACCTTTTGCCAATGTTATGGTCGATAGAGTGAAAAGCTCATATCTAGTTCGGGTCCAGTCTAACTCGGTCGGACCGGCCTGACATGGTTTGGGTAGACCCAACCCTCTAGGTCTGGCCTGGCCTACGTGGGGGCCAAGGAGTGGAGAGAGGCCGCAAGGGTGGCATGTAGGATGTGAGGGTAGCAAGGCCGCAGGGGTTCGCGAAGGACCGTGGGGCGGCGATGCCCTGAGCGCCGCATTGGGCCACTAGGCGGCGAGGCAGCGGGGCAGTGGAGGGTCGTGGGGCAGTGAGGCTGCAAGGGCCGCAGAGGGCTATGCGATGGTGAGGCCACCCGTAGGACAACAGGGCGGCGAGGCGGAGGGGTGGCGCAGAGGGCATTGAGGCTGCGAGGCCACAGGGCGACTCAGAGGGCCATGGGGCTACGCAGAGGGCTGTAAGGGAGCGCAAAGGGCTGTGGGGTGGCAAGGCTGCGGGGCTACACTGAGGTCCATGTGGAGGTCAGGCCACTGGGCGGAGCAGAAGGTCGCGGGGCCACAAAGCCGTAGCGCACTGGGCCTTCGTTGTCGGCCGGCTGGACCTGCCGCCCTATTTTTTTCGCCTTCATCGTGGCTGGCTGGGTTGCCGGCCACAGTTCTCGAATTCAACCGGTGCCAAACGCTGGCACCGATTTCCATCACCATCACGAAGAACACAGAAAAGAACCATAAGGTTTGCAGAGGGGTCGGGCCATGTTGGTTTGGACTGTACCCTCATGTTAGGGTGGTAGCAAGCGACAATAATTTCTTCCTGGTTTTATGATTAATTATCAAGAATGGTTAAATGGAAGAAAATAAAACAACCACCCTACCTCAATGAATTGTTGATGGAGGTTGTGAGAAAGGATACTATGTCATTGGGTGTAGACGGAAATTGGAGACGTTGTCGTTTCCTTGACCATCGATTCGTTTATGTTGAAGACATTCCTCGTTGGCGAGAGCGTTCTTCGTTGGGGAGCACGTTCTTCGTTGGAGAACACATTCTTTATTATAGATAATAATCCTAAAAAAGTTCTCCTCCCCCCATTCCACAAAAAAATGAAAATTATCCAATATGATGCATTCTATCGATTTAATTGTTGGAAAAAAATTGAATTGGCATCAATAGTTACGACGAGGTTGGCATAATTAATTTAGAGGAAACCTAGGGTCACATACCTCATTAAAGAGTGAGATCAAGAGGCTTCATCAAGTTTAATAGGGGAGTTTAAGAGGGTTTTACACTTGGGTTGTCCCCACCACCATATCCCATGTGGGAGGTTTTAGTTCTGGTGGTCCCCACCTTTAAACCATCCACAAGGGAGTATTTAACAAAAAGAAAAATAAAATAAAAGTTTCTTTAATTTTAAATCTATTTCGATGAAAAGACCAAAATCTATCTTTCACCCTCGACCTACTGCGGACAAGGTGAAGGTACCCTTAAGTGAATACCGGTGCTGTGAGTTCAATGGTGCCCTCAAATTTCAATTCTGAGCACTGGTTCAAAAGATACAAAATCCTCCTCATACATTTACTGAATGTACCCGAAAAAAGATCATAGATTCATTCCGGGCACACTCGGCCTCAGAATCACACGTTGTCAATTTTTGCAGACTCATAAAATTCATATATATTAAAAAAAATCCTAGAATTTCTGTGTCTTTAAATTCTCCCCACATCAAGACTTTGTATCCTCGAAAGACACATCACAAAACTAAGAAAACAGGTGGGGGTACTGAGCACGTATCGGAGCCTCCCTCTCCCTTGTGCTGTCTTGGAGGTTCCCGTACTAGAAATGAACACACACTAGAGGTATCGACTGCCCACGAAAGACTTAATCTGGTCGTTCCTCAATCTCTATAAGAACCTCCGTAAAAGTATCCCCATAATCGACATCCAGCTCTCCGTGGTCGATGGCGTGGGATGGGTTGTGCACGTATCTCTTCAACTGGGATACATGGAAGATGTCGTGCGCCCGATGCAACTAATGTGGAAGAGATAAGTGGTATGCCACCTCACAAACTCTGCTGAGGACCTAAAAAGGACTGATGAATCATATAGATAACTTTCCACCTCAGACAAGTCTCCACAATCCTCATCGAGGTGAGACTCGTAGAAAGTCATGATCGCCATCCTTGAACTCCATAGGTATCCATCTCCTGGCATCATACGACTTATGCATTCTCTATGCAGTATTTATCTACCCCTGGATGATCTGCACCTTCTTTGTGGTTGCCTAAACCATCTCTAGACCCACGAGGGCTGACTCCCCTTGGTCTATCCCGCACAAAGGTGATTTGCAAGGTCGCACATACAATGCCTCAAAGGTTACATCCCATTGGTGGAGTGATAACTCTTGTTGTATTCAAACTCCACCAAAGTAATGTGATCCTCCCAACTGTGACTGAAGTCGAGGATGCAAGCACGCATCATTTCCTCAAGGGTCTGAATGGTCTACTCAGTCTGGCCATCCTTCTACAGATGGAAGGCGATGCTCAAATGAAGCAGCATCCCAAAATCCTTCTGCAACCCCTTCCATAGCTGGGAAATAAAATTTGCATTACTATAAGACAAAATAGTCAAGGTTACTCCTTGTAGACGCACAATCTCTTGTACATAAAGGCATCCCAAGTTCTCTACTGAACCCTGCTCTCTGATCGGTAGGAAGTGGGCCGACTTGGTGAGTTGATCGACAATCACCCAGAGAGAATCCTGACCTCTAGATGTACGTGGATTTCCTATCATGAAGTCCATGGATATCCCATCCCACTACCACTCTAGGACCTCTAAAGTCTGAACCAGGACTATTGGAAACTGATGCTCTACCATCACTTGAAAACACATGATGCACCTAGAGACAAACTCTGCTAATGCTTTACTCATTCCCAACCACAAGTGTTGTCGTCAGAGATCCGGGTACATCTTTGTCACTATTGGATGTACCGCTAGAGGGGATATGTGGAAATACCTAATCACTTCCTCTCGAAGAGACACTGGTACCATGATATATCCTCTAAAGGGGATGACATGATACCCACCTTCAGAAAATCCATCAGGTGCCTTACTTGTGGATATCTGAGCACGTTGAGCCTCACAGTCAGCATCCCCACATTGTGCCTCCCTGACTCACTGAAGAAGTGAGGGAGTGACTTTATGAGACTGAATAATGACTGCTACATCTCGATACACAAAGTATATCTGCAAAGCATCCAACTGCTCCTTCGCCTCTCCTAGAATCTATATACCAGACCTCTTATTTAGTGCATCTACTACAACTTTCCCCTTCCCTGGAGTATAGACTATCTCGAAGTCATAGTCCGGGAGGAACTCAAGCCAACGTCGTTGTCGTAGGTGTCTAGAACCATATGAGATCACTGCTCACTCCTACATAAGGACACATCTGACCCTAGTCCTTGATGCATCACAGTAGAATATGTACCCTACGCCCTCATTTGGAAGCATCAAGATGGGGGCACCAGTCAGCCTCTGTCTCAGCTCTTGAAAACTCTGATGGCATCTCTCTGACCATACGAACGATTTTCCTTTCATCATCAATGCTGAATGTGGTGCTGCAACTCAGAAGAAATCAGGAACAAGTCTCCGGTAGTATCTGGCCAATCCTAGGTATCTCTGTTGGGAACTGAAAACTGAAAACTCCTACTACCATGAGGGTAAGGATGGCTGACAAAAAATTGATCGGCTGCATTCTCCTATGCATGAGTATATCTTGTGATTCCTGGGTTTCCTTTTTCAATGACCAAGGAAAAACTCATTCCATCCTTATAGAGAAACCACATCATTTTTTCCTAATATAGTGAACTTCAAGTACAAATTGTGGATGTCCAGTCCATACCGAAACTAATGTTGTAAGGCCTCGACGCTGCCACCAAGAAGTTCCAACCGAAACTCTCGCCTCAAAGGTCAGATCATACCATCGGCGTAAGTGTGATTATTGAGTCTCCTCCCAAAGGTATCTCTTTTCTTGAGGGTCATGTAAATGAATTAACCAGAAACTCAACAATCCCTTACCTTTTCCTCCATCTCCCTGATCCTGGAGGGGTCTATAATAATATGGGGTGGTTGTAACATGTTTAAATGTATACCACCTCATACTGCTCTCCTAGCTCTGCTTTCATGTCTGCTACCCAGCATATTCATCTGTCCCTAACAATTATTATTGTAACAACCCAAGATTTTATGAGAATTATTCTTTTTAATTTCATTTATGTCTTGTTTTGTATGATAAAACAAAGGGATATTTCACTACACGCATCCCTGATTTAGTTTTCATTACATGCAAACACGACCTTCCTCGATAGAGTGTGTAGTACGCAATTCCGGGTTTCACTAAACAACGATATATTATTATAATATTATTATGGACTAGACATTATGAATAGTATTAACTACATTTTAAATTTTATAACATTATTATTCATCTTACCCATTTTCTAGAACATGGTATGAGAAAAAATAATTTGTTCGGGTAAAATTAGTATTTAAAAAAAAATGCAGTTTTACCGCCTTTTGATGGAGCACCAACATTAAATATTGCTTTCTCCATGTTTATAAGTTAAATTTGAGAAAATATAATTCTTATTTGGAATCAGGATATAAAAATTAAATTTGGATAAATTTTTCATACTATTCTGATAACTTTCATATTATAATGAATAGTAAAAACACGCCTTATTTTAATTAAAAACAATTTTTTTCATCGCAACAATTTATATGGATAGATTATCTTATTAATCGGTTTTAATGTGTAATTATAATATATTTATACCATTTAATCCAATGTTTGTCCTTGAAATTAATTTCACATAGAAATTGGACATAAATAAGTGTCGATCTTTTGATAGTTTTTGTTTCTTAAAAACACGCTATTTGTTTTGATATTAGGGAATTAATTTTGGAATTCATTAATTCCACTTATATGTTTTGAATTTTGAAAAATAGACATCATTTTTTAATTCGGAATATCAAATATGGATTAGGCTTGATTATTGATATTTTTCTGAAAAACATCAATTTTTGATGAACAGTGAATCCACTTATTGGTAGTTAAAAAAACCGACTCTTTCATTTAAATGAAATTTTACCACATCTGTGAATTGAATTTCAAAAATCCAACATACATGGTTGTTATCAAGAAGTAAAATGAGGTTCAATAATATGAAAATAATTTTTTTTGAATAGTAACTTTTGACTTCTATTTACCGCGGTTAAAGGTAAATAGGGTAATTCCAGGTTAATAGAATATTATAATAATTTAAAATTATGTTAACACTATTCCTATCCTTATTGGATGAGTAGTGGCCGACCATGGGAATCCATGGGTCGATTTTTGGACCCCATTGTGCCACATGGTAGTGATAATGACAATTTGGAATAATTAATTTAATGTAAAGACAAAATAGACATTAACAAAAATATTTTCATAATTAATTTTTATAAGGAGATATATAAATTATAATTTAGACTATAAATATTAATAGGAAATATAAATATATTTCCTACATGATGGTATTTGTTTTATAAATTATATACATCAAATAAATTAAATTATTTATGACACAATAATGATGCAGTAATTAACTAATTAATAAATGATTTTAATAAATAAGATTAGAATGATTAAAATAATATCCAAAAATGTCCAATTCTGATTGGATGATTTTATTTCGACAATGAGTCATATTATCTTCATCTTTAATGATTTTTATACATTTTGAAACTGAAGATATGTTTATAATAAAATAATATTTTCGCACTTTCCAAAGGTGCCCCTCTCCTCCCTAATAAAAGGGAACCTCCTAGCTCTCCTCTTCACAACACATTGAGACTTCAAGCTCGGCCAAAACATGACCATTTCTCTTCTCCACTACCCTAGAAACCTTTTGGAGTTTCTAGTATTTTCAAAATACCAACTCTATTTCATTAAGTGGAAGCTTAAAAGAGGTGCATCGAAGAAGAGGTAATCTCCTCTACCTATTCTTTCAAGTTTCATTATTTTTCAACTTATTATTCTTTAGTTGTTTAATTATAAAGTAATAACATCAGTATCAGTAATATACTAAATGTTATTATTAATATTAAACGACCCCATTTTACCTTCTATCCATCCTACGAAAAAAGAAGTCACCACACGTGCATATGTACGGAATGCCGTCTCCACGTCGTGGTGTAATATGTTTTTCCACCACCACCATACTAGGATTGGTATAATGGTGAAATGAATAAGTATATATGGTTATTATAACATAATATGAATTCTGAGATATTATATCATCCACTCCAATTCTATTAAATAATTATGGGATCGGTATCATCGCTCGTGCGTACGTACGGACTACCGTCTCCACGAACGCGATGAGATTCATTTTCCATTATTAACCATTCAAGTATGATTATAAAGTATATATAATAAATAATCATTAAAGATATTACATAATAATGATACTGGATTTATGTACATATATGTTTAATTTACTTAATTCCATTCAATTTAATAAGGAAAAGAAAACAGCGTTCATGTGTACGTAAAACCTACCATCTCCATGAACGATACATTTCTTTCCATTTATTGATCTATTATATATATGTATATTCTGAATATATATTATATATAAACCATTTTCTAAATTCTGGATGCATGTTATCATGATCTAAGTAAACATATAAATAATTACAAGTCAAAACACAGAAGATAAACGAAACGATTTAACCCAAAATGCTACTTTAACATGAATTTACAAGAAAACGGGTAATATAAAGTCCCAAGTGAACCATATATGATGTCATAACAATGTATATGATTCTATAATAAATCAATGAAATTATTTAAATCATTATACAGGAGGTTCAGATACATACGAAGCATATCAGACATAAGGTAAGGGATAACTATTCCAATCTCGTTCTTTTCTGAGATTGTCATTCGTAAGTACTTACTAGGGTTATTATTATCATCCATGTCTATTCTTTCTAAAAATGTTTTCATGTATGTTTAATGTCCTTTTTACCCATTTTTGACTTTTACCACATGTTATGGAAGGAATCTTTATTTTGTTTACCATGCGAGGAACTTTTTGACTTTTCTGACAAAAGTACAAGGAGAATGTTTTATAAACTTATACGACATGAACATATTTTTACGGTTTCATAACGCCTAATTTTCCTGAAGAGTCCTCTAAAATATTTAATGATCATTTTCAACAAGATCCTTTTTTTAAAATTGAATGGAATTTTGTGAAATGAAAATTATTTTGAGGAAGAAAGGATATTTTCCTCAAAAATTCATTTCAAGTGTTTTATCAAAATTATTTTCCATCTAAGATGACATTATTAAGTATGTTTTTGTTTCAAGTATAATGTATCTATTATTTACATGATTTGGTTTTTCTTATGATGAAATTATATCCATTTATTTTATATGTATTATTTTATGATGGGATGATGTTTATGAAACCCATTTTGTTCGTCGGGTTGTTAGGAATGATGTATGTTTATTTTGTGGCACACAAAAGAATGATTTAATTATGAGATGGGTGGGACCGATATCTCCCTCCAATGCATTGGGTGAAGATTTATATCTCATGATATAGACATGAATGTAACAGTAAGTTAATCTGGATCAGTAATACAGGACTGGAACGAGGAGTGAACTTGATTTAGAAAGGGACTTTGTCCACTAAGATGGTCTTGACAGCAATTCCTTGGCTACTATGGAAATCATATCATGTTCTTAATGGTTTTCCAAAATTACATGTTTTATTCCCAAGCTATTTTATCATTATTGATGTTCCTTGCCTTACGTACTACCATGTTTTATTTCATTACTCAAGATTTTGATGTCTAAACATTATGTTCATGTTTTTAAGTTCAAATGTATATTGTTTGTTTTATTTTCTCCATGAAAACCATTACTGAGCATTTGAGCTCACCATTACATGTTTCCTTTTCCCCAGAATTTAAAGAAAGGTTTTAGGTAAGAAAACAAGAAGGGATAGATCTTTATGGGAGATGTTGAAGATCTTTCACCACGATTTGAAGAGTATGTTCTGAGTTTCCAAAGACACTAAAATATTACGGTCCATGAGTGTTGGTTTTTGTTATGTATTATGTTTTCCACAAATGTAATGTAATGTCCATGTACATAATGTTTGGGGTCCCTACAATTGGTATCCTAGGAAAGGTTTAGTCAACCATTGGAAACTAGGATGTGAAAACGTTAAGTGAGATCCCTAGAGATATTTCTACGGTATGTATTGAGATATCCCTAAGGTTATGTATAATTATAGGTTATAGTCCTATAATTACGATAACGATATTAGAATTAACTTGAGATGTTAGATATTGAAGGTACTCCCTCTTTATTATGTTGTTTTCCTAGCATAATTTTGCCTCTCACACTATTCCTTTTGGGTTTTAGACGATGGCTGGAACCCAAAGGAACCGTGTTGATCAATGTAATGGACGATGCAATGATTGTCCTCCTAAACAACCAACATTATGGGAGATGGAGTGAAAAATCATATTTCTATACTTACACTAGCTATGAATAATTCTAGACTTCCAAATGAGCAGTGAAGGGAAAAATATTCTATTGAGTCCTTTATGATGCAACATCCACCTTCTTTCAATGGGTCTTCTGATCCACTTATTGCCGAACAATGGATTAGTACCATTGAAAAGATATTTTCCGTAATTTTCTATTCAAAACATGAAAAATTCATTTTAGTTGTTTACCATTTAGAAGGTATAACAGACCAGTGGCAGACTCTAATTAAGAATACAAGGCCCCAATATGAAATTGAATCCATGCAATGGGACGAGTTCAAAAACATGTTTTTCAGTAAGTACATCCCTCGTATTCTTCAATCAAAGATGGAAAAGGAGTTCCATGAGCTTAAGAATAATAATGATGGATCTTTTTGTATATACGAAGCAAATTTTACAAAACATTCAAGGTATGCATCTGGATTTATCATCCAACCAGAAAGTAATGTTGATCTATTCTTTAGTGGCTTAAAACCAAGTCTTAGAAGGGAATTATCTATAAGATACTTAAGTAGCTATGAAGAAATTGTGCGTTTTTCTATTAAGGTAGATCTGGATGTTGGTGTAACATATCCTTCTCATGTTTTGACAAGAAATGAAAGATGGAGTTCAAGGAAAAACCTCAGTAAAATGGTGAAAATAAAGTGATTTTTTCTTTATACTCAATGTGTGGAAAGAGGAATGGTGGAGATTGTCTAAAAGGTACTAGAAAATTTTTCATGTGTAGAAAAGAAGGTCATGAAGCAGATGAGTGCCGATGTAATGGGAAAAAGTTCTCTCATGACGTGAATAGAGAATAAACTATAGAGAATGCTCCACCAACACTTAAATGCTTCAAGTGCAAGGAAATGGGGAATTATGCTAATAAATGCCCTAATCCAAGTGTTATTAATGATAAAAGTTAGCAACATCTAAAGGAAAAGGATAAGGGGAAGTCACATGTGATCATTATTTGAGATGTTGAGTATGAAAATGATGTTGTGTAGTGATTAAGTGTTTATATAATGGTATTTCAAAATAGTATCATGGAATCTCATTTATAGTATCGTGGAATTTCGGAATATCTATGTATAGATTTTCAATAATTATATGGTAACGATAACCATGAAAAGTGATTGAAATATTTTTGGAAAGAAGATGATATCCACATAACGTAGGGATAAATAAAAAAGGAAATTATCTCTTGACTGATATAAGGAGAAAGTTATATCATAGTTTGAGTATATTGAAATTTTTGGATTTTGGTATGTGGAAAGAGTTAAATTTTGACAGCATTCATGTTTTAACTAAGGTTCTATAGTATTTTATGTTTCAATAGAATACATGATTAAGGTATTCACATGTTTGGAATACGATCAACAAAATATATCTGGGAAAAATTATGGTATTCACACGCTCGATAGATGAAATTTCTAGTAATTGTTTCCTTTATACAATGACCTAGGACAAAAGTATTTTGGATAAGCCTAAAGATTGGAAAGGATTATGTTGGTTGTAAGTTATTATTGTATAAGGCTAGAACTTTTTTCAATATTATTGATGGAATTTATAATAATGTAGTTTTATAAAAAGGACAACCTGCAGGATGGGCAACAACCTGTCACCTCAGACAAGGATGTGGGAATAGAACCCACAACCGAATTGCGACATGCCTTTATCACCTACCACTGGCCTAAAATAAGTCAGTAGTTAGTAAAAATTAGTTTCATTTTAATAAGAAATATGATAGTTGAAGTATAAGTCCATTTTTGGAACCATATCCGATTAATCACACCATAGATGGACTTATGTATAAAAATTTTACTAACTTATGTTTGAGGCAGATGGAATGACCTATCATTCTATTGCATGATCTTCAAAAACATCGTGATAGACAAATTCAACTTCATTTATTTAAGAGATGAAGTGTAAATTGTTCGAGGCACTAGCAATGTTGAGGTTGTACCAAAATCAAGTAAGTATTTCTTTTACTTCAACAATTATTCTACATATGGGAAATGATCTTGAAAACCAAAAATGTTCTCCTAGTGCCCTTATATATGATGATTCAAATGGTACCTTAGATCATCACAAACATTATGGCATTGTGATTCTTGGTTTTTTCATAGCCATGTTCTCTACCACTCTCCATCAGAACTTGATGGTTAGGTTTCTCTTCCATATCCATATTTTCATCTACGTTATCCTATGTGGAATCCCAGTGATGAGTCAATTTGGGTAACCGATATGTTTCATACTTCAGTTTTTAAAATTAATTTTAGTATTCCTTTTTACGATGTGGGATTATATAAAAGAAACATTCAAGTAATAAACCTTTTATAACCCCGACTAATTTCGAGGGTGGAATTCATTTTAAGGGGGGTAGAATGTAACAATATGATATTTTATGAGAATTATTATTTTTAATTTCATTGATGTCTTGTGTTGTATGCTACAACAATGGGATCCTTCACTACACACATCTCTAATTTGGCTTTCATTACACGCAATCACGACCTTCCTCAATAGCGTGTGTAGTACGCAATACCAGGTTTCACTGAACAACAATATATTATTATAATATTATTACGGACTAGATGTTATGAATATTATTTATTGAATTTTGAATTTTATAGCATTATTATTCATCTTACACATTTTCTAGAACATGGTATGAGAACAAAATAAATTTTTTGGGTAAAATAAGTATTTTTTAAAAAAATGCAGTTCTGACGCCTTTTGATGGTGCACCCAATTTAAATCTAGATTTTTCCTTGTTTATAAGTTCAATTTGAGAAAATAAAATTATTCTTTGGAATCAGGATATAAAAATTTACTTTGGATAAAATTTTCATATTATTCTGATAACCTTCATATTTTAATGAATAGTAAAAACATGGTATATTTTAATTAAAAACAACTTTTTTCATCAAAATAATTTATACAGTTATATTATCTTTTTAATTTGTTTTAAAGTTTAATTATAATATATTTTTACAATTTAATCCAATTTTGGTCATTGGAATTAATTTTATTTTGAAATTGGATATAAGCAAGTGCTGATCTTTTGATAGTTACTGTTTCTTAAAAACATGCTATTTGTTTTGATAACGGGAATTAATTTAAAATTAATTAATTCCACTTCTATGTTTTGAATTTGAAAAAATATACATCTTTTTTGAATTCGTAATATCAAATATATATTAGGCTTATTTTTTGGTATTTTTCTGAAAAACATCAATTTTTGATGAATAGTGAAACCATTTAGTGGTAGTTAAAAAAATACACTTTCATTTATATGAAATTTTACCACTTCTATGAACTGAATTTAAAAAATACGACATAAATGTTTGTTATCAAGATGTAAAATTAGGTTCAATAATATGAAAATAAATTTTGGTGAATAGTAACTTTTGACTTTATTTACCACGATTAAAGGTAAATAGTGTAAATCAAGGATAAAAGAATTTTATAATAACTCAATATTAACTTAACACTTGTCCTAACCTTATTGGATAAGTAGTGCCCGACCATGGGAATCCATGGGGCAATTTTGGGACCCCATTGTGCCACGTGGTAGTGATAATGATAATTTGGATTAATTAATTTAATGTAAAGACAAAATTTACATTTACAAATATCTTTTTGTAATTAATTTTTATAAGGAGTTATATAAATTATATTTTCGACTATAAATATTAATTGTAATTCTAAAATGAGTTTTTACATGATGGTATTTTTTTTATAATTTTTATACATCAAATAAATTAAATTATTTATGACACAATAATGAGGCAGTGGTTACCTCATTAATCAATGATTTAAATACAAAAGATTATAAAGATTTAAATAATATAAATATCATATCCAATTCTAATTATATGATTTCATTTCGACCATGAGTCATTATATCTTCATCTTTAATGATTTTTGGACTTTTTGAATCCGAAGATAAGTTTATAATAAAATAATATTTTCACACTTTCCAAAGGTGCCCCTCTTCTCCTTTATAAAAGGGCACCTCCTCCCTCTCCTCTTCACAACACTTTGAGCCTTCATACTCTGCCAACCCCTGCCCATTTTTCTTCTCCACTACCCTATAAACATTCTGGAGGTTCTGGTTTTTCAAAAGGCCAACTCTAGTTCCTTAATAGGAAGCTTAAAAGAGGTGCATCGAAGAACAGGTAATCTCTTCTACCGATTCTTTCAAATATCTTTCTTCATCAAATTCTTCTTATTTAGCTGTTTCATTATAAAGTAATAACATAAGTATAAATAATATACTGATATGTTATTATAAATATGAAACAACCCAATTTTACCTTCTATCCATTATACGGAAAACGAAATCACCGCGCGTACGTACGTACGAAATACCGTCTCCACGCCTTGGTGTAATCTGTTTTTCCACCACCACCTTACTTGGACGAGTATAATGGTGTAAAGAATAACTATATATGTTTAATATAACATCATAATGATTCTAAGATATTATATCATCCTCTTCAATTCTATTAAATAATTATGGGAACAATATCATCGCTCGTGCGTACGTACGGACTACCGTCTCCACGAACGCGATGAGATTCATTTTCCATGATTAACCATTAAAGTATGATTATAAATTATATACAATAAATAAACATGAAATCTATTACATAATAATGATACTGGATTTATGTACATATATGTTTCATTTATATAATTCCATTCAATTTAATAAGGAAACAAAAACAGCGTTCATGCGTACGTACGACCTACCGTCTCCATGAACGGTGTATTTTGTTACATTTATAGATCTATTAGATATATGTATATTCTGAATATATATTATATATAAATAATGTTTTACATTTTGGATGTAAGTTATCTTGATCTGCGTAATCATATGTATAATTACAAGTCAAAACACAGACGATAAATGAAACAATTTTACCCAAAACACTTCTTTAACATTAATTTACAAAAGAACGGGTAATATAAAGACATAAGTGAACCATATATGATGTCATAACAGTGAATATGATTCTATTATAAGTCAATGACATTATTTAAATAATTATACAATTGGTTAAGATACATATTAAGCATATCAGACAAAATCCAATGGATAACTATTCCAATCTCGTTCTTTTCCGAGATTGTCATTCGTAAGTACTTACTGGGGCTATTGTTATAATCCATGTCTATGTTTTCTAAAAAAATAATGTATGTTTAATTTCCTTTTACGCATTATTGACTTTTACCACATGTTATGGATGGAATCTTTATTTTTTTACCATATGATAACCTTTTTGACTTTTCCGACAAAAGTACGAAGAGAATGTTTTTTAAATTATATGACATGAACAGATTTTTACGATTTCAAAATGCCTAATTTTCCTAAATTACCCTATACAAGATTTCATTATCATTTTAAACAAAATTCTTTTTTTAAAATTGAATCGAATTTTATGAAAAGAATGTGATTTTGAAGAATAAAGGATATTTTCCTCAAGAATTCATTTCAAGTGTTTTATCAAAACTATTTTCCATCTATGATGACATTATTAAGTATTTTTATGTTTCAAGTATAATGTATCTATTATTTACATGGTTTAATTTTTCTTATGATGAAATGATATCCATTTCTTTTATATGTATTATGTTATGATGGGATGATGTCTATGAAACCCATTTTGTTCGTTGGGTTATTATGAATGATGTATTTTTATTTTGTGGCACACGAAAGAATGATTTCATTATGAGATGGGTGTGACCTATATATCCCTCCAATGTATTGGGTAATTATTTATATCTCATGATATCTACATGTATAGAATGGTATGTTTATCTGGTTTAATGATACAGGACTAGAACGAGGAGTGAGCTTGATTAAGAAAGGGACTTTGTCCACTAAGATTGTCTTGGAAGAAATGCCTTGGAAACTATGGAAATCATATCACGTGCTTAATGGTATTCCAAAATTACATGTTTTATTCCCATGCTATTTAATCATGATTAATGTTTCTTTATGATCTATTCCTTACGTACTACCATGTTTTATTTCATTACTCAAGATTTTGATGTTTAAACATTATGTTACTATTTTTAAGTTCAAATGAATATGGTTTGTTTTATTTTCTCCATGCTTACCCTTACTAAGCATTTTATATCACCCTTTATATGTTTTGTTTTCCCCATGATTTAAATAAAGGTTTTAGGTATGAAAACAAAAAGGGGAAGATCTTTATGGGAGATGTTGATGATCTTTCATCATGATTACAAGATTACGTTATGAGTTTCCAAAGACAATAAAATATTATGGTCCTTGAGAATTGGTTTTTTTTATGTATTATGTTTTTCAGAAAAGTAATGCAATTTCCATGTACGTCATGATTGGGGTCACTAAAATTATTCCCAAAAAAATTTACACACCCAAGTCTCTGAGATAGGAGCCAGTTTCCTGCTTTCCATCATCTAACATTTTCTGGTTGTATCCGCTCAGCCAAAAAAATTTCAACCACAAAGGTTCTCTCAAGAACCCTAAAATAAGTAGTAATGCATAGAGGGAATGTGTTGGCTAAGATTTCCTTAAAAAAACCTCGCTTGAAAGTCCATGCCCTGAACCTGATCATATCATATTCATCGAGTACCAGGAATGGTCGGTACGCCTCGATGAATACTCAAAAAACGACATGATGTCGTGCCGAAGTTGTAGAAGCTCTATAGAACTCTCAGCCACCTCTTGAAGCCAGTCCTCAGCTTCTTTTGAGTCGGGCTCACCTCAAAATCGGAGGGGTATCTTATATTGAATCATGCATAAGACACTAATCCTATATGTTTATTCTATCTGTACCACCAGTTGTATCTGCTGACCAATGTGCAGTGATATAGCTAACACACTACCTGAAGGTACCATCTCATGCAACGATCTAAGTACTGAAGCCTTATCATTAAACAGACCATCCTCATGGTCACTCATAGGAAAATACTAGTAGCTAAGATCTCTATATCCTCTAATGGTGTCTCAAATAGGCATAAAACTCTAGAAACCTCCTCCAGCCAGCCCTCAGCTGCGTGGGAATCTGTCTCGCCTCAAAACCTCAGAAGCCTATGCAGCTGAAACTGGTGCAATGCACTCAGTCTACGTGCATCGTTCGTCAGTTCATCTGGTGGTAACTTCTTCCCAACAGGTGGTGGTTCTGCTGGTACACCAGCTAAAGTTTTCTACATAGTATGTGGGCCCTACAGCGAGGCCACGTTGCTCGATGGGATATCAGTGCGTACTATATCCAGAACCCTAGCTGGAAATCTGCGTGGATGAATCCAATTAATGAACATGTGTTCCACTGTCATTAGGTTATACCGGGTGAGCTTACATAAGGAAATTACAAGAAACTCTTCAAAACACACATGCAATCAGTGTTTTCATGCACTAAGTCGGAAATCAGAAGTCAGGGTTCTGGTGTATGGATACATCGGTCACCGCACCAACACTAAATTACCTATACTGATAACCACACTGAATACACATAACAATATTGATGTAAAATGTCATAGTACTATGTTCTATGGTAGATCTCACTCCTCATATCCCAATTTTTCATGACCCGTCCCCCAGGGCCAGTGCTGTGACTACCCCGATCCCACCTTCCAAAGGCTATGGGTTGGAAACTAGAAATGCCGGCATATTCCCTAAACCTTGGAAGACGTTGCTTTTATAACTTTTAAACACGTGCAAATGAGCACACAACAAGATAAGAAGGCAAGGAAACTGTATAGAAAAATGAGTGACTACAGTAAGTAAAAGGATCCAGAATACAAGCCCCACTTGAATGTAAAAAAAATGAAAGTACAAGTAACTTGAAAAACTCCTATGAACATCCACCAAGGATCCTACTTGAAGGGTATGTACAGATCTCGAATGTTCATCTCTATAGTACGACTAGTCCAAGTCCACCTCCGAGATACCTCCAGTCCTGGTACTCTCATCATCAGTCAGCGCTATCTGTCGTCTGCACCAAACACTACAAGGTGCGGGCATAACCCGAGAAAGTGTGAGTATAACAATACTTAGTAGGGACCCCGAGACCCCCAAGGTGTCACAAAATCTACCAAGGACAAACCACATAGCATGAAAACAACTGAAAACCCTATTTATTTATATTCTCAAACGTATACCTAAGATATCATGTAAACCCATTTCAATCATGAGGAAACACAAGGTCCAACTCAAAAGACCAAATATCAACAGTTCTACAATGGAAGGAAAATCAGGAATGTATGTACCACACAGGTACTTCACACATGAGAATACCACCAAGGTATTACCATGAAAGAATTTACCACACATGTACATACTCATCTCACACCATGTTTATATTAGGCATGGTAGTAATGATGATTAGATGTAACTAATAAATCATCTTACTCCGTTAAGAGGAAGACCCATGAAGAATAATATTACATCTTCAGACCCACACAAAATCCTAGTAAATGGTCGGTACATCGTCATACCCACACAATAACCTAGTACATCTCCAGTACGTCGTCAGACTCACACAGGATCCTAGTTCATCTTCAGTACGTCGTCAGACCCACACAAGATTCTAGTATATCTCCATTACATAGTAAGAGACACACATGATCCTAATACATGTCTAGTACAACATTAGACCAACAAAGAATCGTAGTATATCTACAGTATGTCGTAAAACCCACACATGATCTCTAGGTGCTGACCCACACAGGATCGCTCGGTGCTGACCCACACAATGTTTCTCGGCGCTGACCCACACATGATCGCTCGATGGTGGCCCATACAGGATCACTAGGTGCTAACTCACATAGGATCGCTCGGTGTTGAAACACACAGGATTTCTTGGTGTTTACCCACACACAGCCATAGAGTAATCCCGCATGGAATCCTAGAGCAGTTCCATTGGAGACCCTCAATCACAAACCCACGAAAGATCTCATTCTCAAGTCGCATCCAGCTACAGGGTTCCCCCACTAAGCTTGCTCTTCTCTAGGGGAGTCCGCTCCTCATGCCCATGGTCGATACTAAAACTTCCACGAATTCCCAAGAAGATTTATCCAAAATGACCGCCACATCATCGGGGTCTCAACGCAAAAGACTTTGCGTCAATCGGACGTCCAATCTGTATGTTATTAGACTTCTAGTCATGAGGGCCTGGTAGGATTCGTGCTCAATCCAACCTGACTGTATCACAGTTTTATCCAATTCTAATGTGGGGTATAGCAAATGAACCATCTCATTACCAGGTTTACATCGCCATTGAAGTTTATTAAAATGGATGCATAGTGCCAATGTTATGTTCGATAGAGAGAAAATCTTATGGTTGGTCCACGTCCGGTCTGACCCAGTCAGACAGACCCGGCCTAACCCGGCCAAGGCCGACCCGAACTAGTTTGGGTAGACCTTACCTGATGGGTCCGTCCTGGCCAATGCTGCAAGGAGCGGGGGTTGCAAAGTATTGTGCGGCCTTGACGGCGGCGTAGTGGCCATGAGGGCGGTGAGGTTGTGGGGGATGTGAAGGGCCGCAGAGGGCCGTTGGGTGACGAGGCCATGAGGCCGTGGTGGGCCATAGGGCGGCGAGGCTGTGAGGTCCGTAGAGGGTAGTGATTCTACGAGGCCATGAGGGACGTGAGGCGACGAAACCGCTAGGCGGCGCAGAGGGCCACGGGGCGAAGAGGCCACAGGGCGGTGTGGAGGGTCGTGGGGCAACGAGGAGGGCCCCACAACGGTGAGGCCGCAGGGCGACGAGGCCACGGGACCACAGAGCGGTGTGCGACTGACCTTTGCCAGGCCGGCATGACCAACAACCATCAGTTTGTCACCTTCGTCATGGATGTCCATGGTTCCGGTCGCGGTTCTCGAATTCAACCGGTGCCTAATGCATGTACCGGTCACCATCACCATCGCGAAGAACACACAAATGAACAATAAGGTTTGCAGAGGGGTCGGGGCATATTTTTTTTGGCTCGTACCCTCCGCGTTAGGGCTGTAGCAAGCAGCTATAACCTCTTCTTGATTTTAGGATTAATTATCAAGAACGGTTAAGGGGAAAAAATCAAACAACCACCCTACCTTGGATATTTTTCGATGGAGGTCGCGAGGAAGGAGATGATGTCATTGAGGATATACGGACATTGGTGATGTCGACGTTTCCTCAATCATAGAATCATTGACATTGAATATGTTCCTCATTGGCACGAACGTTATTTGTTGGGGAGCGCATTCTTCGTTGGAGAGAATAATACTCCAAAAGTTTTTGATCCCCATTCCACCAAAAAATGAAAAGTAGCTAATATGATGTGTTCTATCAATTTAATTATTAGAATAAAATTAAATTTGCATGATTAATTACGAAGAGGTTTGAATGATTAATTTAGAGGAACCATAGGGTCACCTCTCTCATTAAATAGGGAGTTCAATATTCTTCTCCACATTTTAGAGGGTAGTTGAAGCGGGTTTTAGGCTCGAGTGGTCCCCACCACCATAACCCACGTGGGAGGTTTTAGTTCATGTGGTCCCCACCTTTAAACCATCAGTGTGAGAGTTTTAAAAAAAGGAAAAATAAGATAAAAGTTTATTTTATTCTATTTCTATTTCCACAAAAAATACAAATTCTATCTTTCACCCTCGACTTATTGCGGTCGAGGTGAAGGTCCCCTTAAGGAAATATCGACTCTGTGTGTTCAACGGTGCCCTTATATTTCAATTCCAAGAACCTGTTCTAATTTTATAAAATCCCACTAGTACATTAACTGAATTTACACGAATAATATTTAAGAAATTCATTACGGGCACAACGGGTCTCAGAATCACGTGCCGTCAATTTTCACAGACTCATAAAATTCCCATATATTTAAAAAACATATTACATGGAATTTTCAGGTCATTAGATCATTATATCATCATCATATTTCCCAAGGAACATCCCACCGTAGGATCTAATGTTAAACATCCAATTCCCAACTAAGGTTCAATCCCCCATTGGAATTTCCTTTCAATAACTCCTTTATGCATTATAACGATGCTTATCACTTGATTCCTAATATGGTTATAATAGTTGATTTTTTTTTTGAATTGAAATACAATGTCATTGAAAATATTTATGAAAATCCAATGATGATACATATCAAACAAATTTTCACCTATAAAGGTTCTTCAAGACGGTCTTCCACTGATCGTAAACATTGATCAAGAAGGATACAAGTCAAGCCACAAAGCCTGACCATTCAAGAAGATGCTCAGTTTAGATGGTCAGAAAATTTCATGAAAAATTATGACTCGTACTCCTAATAAATTTCACAGTCTCCCAGAAGACACCTACCAAAGTACATACCTAACATCAGTTTATGTTCCAATCCAAACCACACATCGATCATAAAACACAGAAATAATTCACGAAAACAAGCCCATCAGCTTTTCAAAAATTTGTGCGGTGTATGAAAGATGATCTCTAAGTGTATCTTGGATGATCTCAAGAATGGGGACACTAACCTTGCTAAGAATAATACAATAATAGTATTTTTTTAACATTTTCTAGTCAATCATTCAAAAATTTTATAAATAAAGGAAATTGAACCACAACTGGTTGCCCACAAGAAGATGCTCAACTCCACCAGTCAATCCAACATCAACATAAGGGAATTCCATTACCTCATAAAGAAACACATGATTGTTCATGGTTTTCTACCGAATTATATCCAAGATCAATGTTTCTTCTCAAAGGCTATGTACATTTCCAAAAACAATGTCATCCTGCAATAACAAGTGAAATTACATTTAAAAAATCAAATAGCCCCAAGTTCTTTTATGTGAGACATCAATTTTCAAAATGTTTTTCTTGGTTGTGTTACCTTTACTCGAAAGGATACATTTAATCAGATCCTATGTGAAACTCCCCACCAATGGTTTTTTCTGGTTTCAAAGTAAAAGATAAACTATCCACTGATACGTACATTCAATAAAAAACCACCATAAACATACATGTCACATTGACCCAAGTCACACACACAAATGTCATTTTATATTATGATAACAAAACTAGACCGAATTTCATGTCGAAACACATGAGTCTCGAAAAAGTTCTCCGGGTCATTTTAATGAAAGTAATTTCATGAACCCAATGCATTATTTCTTCTAAATTTTTTTTCCTAAATGATGTCAAACCTATTCATCCCTCACCAATAAAGAAGAAAGGTTCACCCAACCTATGAAGTGGATAACCTAATCCAAGCCATGTAAAACATACTAAAAACAATCATTACTCAATGTTGAAACCCAAAATATGGTCAAGGAAAAACATGAACACATTTACAAAGAATGGTTACATTTATAATATAGGATCCCTACTAGGGACAATGACACCTGAATGGCACCAAAAATCAGAACACTCACGATACAAGTAAGGCATTTAAACTCTACGGGTACTACCCACCAGAACTATCCCCTTATTACGAACAAGGGTTGAACCAATAATTTGTTCATGAAAAACCAAATTCACATGCTCAAAATATGATCAACTATTCTATTGTTAAAAGAATGAATGCCAACAGAAAATTCTTCCTTCCATCCCTAGTCAACTGAAAGAATATTTTTCTACACATACATGATAGTCCTTAAAAAAGGACATTGATAAAGGTTACATTTCCAATAAGTTTATATTTAATCACATTTAATATTAAAAACCATTAAAGATTAAATGAAATATAGGAAGTAATATTTTTCAAAATAAAAAAACTTATGATCTTTATTAAGATAATTCCCTAAGGGAATAATAGGAATGTCATATTTTTTGTAATTTTTTGACACATATTGATATTTATTCATAATTTAAAAATTTATCAAAATACATTCCTTTTAACTGATATGAAGACCTATAAGGGTCTCATTTAGAACAACGCGGGTTCAACAGGGAGAAAACCAATAGAAATTTGTCAATTAAAAGATTTAAAAACCCAAATATTTCGTCATGTAATAAAAATTCTCCAATTGACATACATGGATCCAGTTGTGATTTTAAGTATTTAAATAATTCAATTTATATTACAAAATAAACTAAATTTCTTTTAAAACCATCTCAAAATAATCAAAATTAGTTTGCCGTTAATATAGGTTTCTATTTCCCAATTCAGGAAGCTCACACACTCTTCATAAATTGGAAATTGGCTCCCATTAAACAAAAAAATTACAATTCATAATATATCATGATTGAGAACAATTGACCAATCATATAGGTGGCCACCTACCAACCTATAAAGCACCCATACACATTGTAGTTTGGAATTTGGCTCCTGTTATTCAAAACTAACTTTTACATTTTAATTTTAACATCCTTTTACAATGGTTTGAATACATAGGTTACCCTTTCCATGTTATAAGGTGCCTATATACCTTAAAACTATAAACGGGATCCTATAGTAATAAAAACAATTTAATTTTGAAATAAAAACCAATTATATATTTAAACCAGCTAGCATATCACTACAAATAGATAACACATATAAAAATATTGAAATCAATAAGCATGTCATATTATCATTTATTTATGGAAAAGCATGTTAAAATTCAACAAAAAAGAATATTATCTGTTGAGAAATGATAAATAAAGAAAAACCATGGAACATCACTCAATGTTAACAGTCAAACATACAAACAAACAATATATGAAACAACACGGCATGGAATGTGCCCGACATGTTAACTTATATGTAACTATTACGATGCATGCTATGTCATCTTTATCAAAACATACCAAAGGTAAAAATTCCATAAATCCCACAATTTATTAGGAGGGGAAACTAAACTAGTCGCTCTAGTAGAAATCATATCAAATGTTATATTAAATAGTAGAACCAATAATTAATAACCATTGACACATGTTCATTTCATGTAAGTGGGGTGATAAGCCCTAAGTATGGATATTAACCATGTGTCGACACATTTCTGATCTCTTATATACCAGCAAAAAAAATAAAAAAAGGAAATAAAATAACCATTGATACCACTTTTTTATGATCCTTCTCAGCTTACCATCATAACGGTAGTCAGACCGGTGGGCCATATGGCCTCAAGTGCATATTCCCTTAGGCCAGAGGATTCCGACTAGTATAGACAAACTCATAATGTTATAGTTTGGAGAGTACACCCTATTATTGGAGATAGAAAATCGTATTATAAGATGAAAATAAAAGAAAGTATCATAATTAGTAAATAAATGAAGAAAAAGAAGTAGAAGACAAATATTATAACAACTACAATGAATGTGGTCAAAAAAAGTCTATATAATGAATTAATGATGGATGATACATAATCCAAAGCATTAAAAAAGCGAATGATTTAAAATAGATTACAAATATAATGAAAATTTCGAAAATCCCCATTTATGATTTCCATGAGCATCCAGAGTTCCATCTCGTTCCTTCACTCCATAATATGAGGTACATGAAATATATAAAATAAAATAGATCCTAAAATTACAAGGTCTACTCAGGTCCAATGGGTACCCATGCAGGGTGGGAGATATAAATCATAGTAGATCGACAACCATGGTGGCTGTCCATATCCAGATAGTGTAATATTAATTATGTTTTTCTCATGTATATAGAAATAATAGTAGAACCGAAATAATAAACATGAATCCATCTAGGTCTATAAGGGACACCAGATGATCATGCCTAATTTAGACTATGGTTTGTATGTGTGATCATGTCAGTATGTATAAGTAATTAGATACATATATATCTAAACATTTATATAAATATGAATATATTTATATGATCGATCAAGATGGAATCCGCATGTGCGCAACCCCAGACTATGAGCTAATAAGCTCTAATCATAAGTTAGTAAGCCTGACGCTGATGTAATGCTGTCTAGGTCAACATTCCTTGTTGATTCCCTTACCGTCATTCCATAATATAAAACTAGAAAGAGTTAAAATTACCTACATCCCATCAATGTATATATATAGCAATCATATGGTAAAAAATTCTCCCCCCATAGATGTATATATAGAGTTGGCATGGGGTAAACTTGTTTCCTATCCATAGAAATTTATATAGAGCTGGTATAGTGTAAACCATCTTCTCACCCATAGATGTTTATATAGATATTTTATGGGGTAAAATTTCATCCCACCCATACATGTATATATCTATCATAACATCCATGGGGTTAGAATTCATCACATCCATACTTGTTTATATTGTTTATTATTTTAGCATAAGTTTATAATGATGCAAGCCATGAGGTCGTACCTCTCATGCTTTTCATTATCCATATTCAATTCCAATTTAAGGAATATATTTCATTTAAACAACTTAATACAAGGAATGAAAATTTCTATGATAAAATCATCTAATCAAAGAATTCCATTTAATATAATCCATCCTACTCAATTTCATCTCACTCAATTTCCATAAACTTGGAAAATCGTTCTACATGATTTAATTTCCAAGGAAGGTGACATGGTAGTTTTATTCAATGGGTAAAACTATCATATTTGACCTATCACATTCAAATTAATTCACCTTAAAAAATTCAATAACTAGATTAAAACATATTTTTTCCTATAAGAAGGTCCACAGGTAAAAGTCCATTAAACATTCATTGCAACAAATCAAATTCCCACTTGGGAAATCCCATTTAAAAATGGAATATACACTCATGGGTTGTCTTGGGTTTATTGGAACACACATGAGACAAATGAATCATCATTATAAACACAAGACAATCTATGAACATATAAGGTGTATTGGTTACATGAACAATTTTAATAGACATGGGGAAACTCATTTCATAACCTCAATAAAGTCCATGTCTTAACAAGCTATATACCAAACATTAAATCAAAGTATAATTAAATTACCA
Organism: Viscum album; assembly: GCA_963277665.1. NCBI lineage: Eukaryota > Viridiplantae > Streptophyta > Magnoliopsida > Santalales > Viscaceae > Viscum > Viscum album. Next base: position 505,795,301 of record OY728142.1, on the reverse strand, counting down.
GGGAAATGAAAAGGGAAATAATAATCTCTAATTCATACATTTTATCCAGATTATAGTGCACCACCGTTGTAGGGGTTTTATTATAAAATCTTGACATTTTGTAAAAAATATCATTGATCAAATCTATGAATTTCCACAACATTATCGAAGGATTCATTTAATCTAAAAACCATACTAATATAATTAAAAACATTGAATAATATGATAAGTAATTAATTCATGCATCACAAAAATTAAAGGGTAATGGAAAGGGACTCTCCCTAAAAAACCATGTCGAACACTCGTCACATGAAAACTCTGATAAAGGAAAAAAACTCTGCATGCTTGCACACACATAGATTCCAATATGTATAGTTATACCCTTTAAACCCATGTACATATTAACCTATTCATGAGGTAACATGTACTAGGGGTTATATATATTAATATATATATATATATATTCATCTTTTTATGTGTGCACATGGCATCAAGGAGTAACCAAACAATCTCGAACAGTAGAGAAATCCTGAAACAACATGACACAATCCAATAGGATTACGATTGATTATTAGGAAGTAAAAAAACTCAAAGATCCTAATAAAGTAGGATTGAAAAAACCTGTGAATGAAAACCTCATGTTAAAGTGATTGTGGAGAGCCAAACCAGCCCAACATGCTTCCCCTTCAATGCGGCATTTTAGAATGCGTGTGAACATGTCCCAAGGGAGATACACCATACCCTATTCTTAGAGGAATACCAAAAAAACGATCAACCCTAACACAAGGGTTTTGTATGTGCATGATGGAAGACAAGGATGCCTCAAATAATCTAGAAAATTGAAAAAAATAAAGAGTAGATACACAAATATTGAAAGATGGAAATAAATGGAAGAAGATCTAGATGAAAATAAAGATCTAATGGGAGAGTTAGAGGAGTTCCATTATGAGAAGCTAGGGAACAAGGGAGGGGTGTCACGTGGGTGCTTAGAGGAGAGGGGTGAGTGTATTTTGTTTTATGTTTTTATTTTATGTTATGTTATTTTATTTTATTTGTTTAATATTGGGTACACCACACTGTTTGGCCAATATGGTTTTCCAAACCGTGCACAAACTATCTAGTGAATAGTGCAATACTACTACCTCTAATGGCACACTGTGTGGGATAATGAAATAGATTAGAAAACTATGAGTATCCCATGCACACCACCAATTTACACCTATAGTATGCCGCATGATTTCAAATAGTGTTCTGGACTGTTTTTGGAAATCCATGTATTATCTTAATCCTTCAAAAATCATTAATTTTACAAGTCTGATGTTCCCAAAATTCCTCATTACACCTAGAAAACATGTCTTCATTTTACCCAAGTCCAAAAAATGACATCCAAACATTCCAACTCTAGGAATACAATTACAAGGCTCAGTTTTAAAAAAATTATGTTCTGTAAAAGGAAAAATTTAAAAAAACTATTACATTTTCATCCCATTAAAAACATGGGATATTACAGAAGTTCCATTTTATAATCGTGGAGGAGAGTCTCATTCTTATTACCACAAATATTCAATAATGGGAAGTCACTATAATTCTGAAATCCTCCAAATTTAATAAATAAATGAGTAGATAAATTAAATGGTTTATCAACACTTCCACCACAAAAAAACTAAACATTTTTTAAACATGTCTTCCTTAACCTCTCATACCTGAGGTAAGCACGAAGGTAATGACTAAGCTCCCACCAGGATTTCAGTGAAGTATAAAAGTATAGATGATTAGTCACGAAGAAAGATCATCTTATTCTATCAAGTGGCACTGCTTCTGACCATACATAGTCTAACTCATACAGGATCGATAGGTACTAACCACCGCAATAACCCACACAGGATTCGACCAACACAGGATCAGTATGCGCTGACCAACACAGGATCGCTGAGCGTTAACCCACACAGTATTTGAACAATAGAGGATTGGTAAGTGCTGACCCACACAGGATCGCAGAGAGCTGACCCACACAGGATCTGACCCAAACAGTATCGGTATACGCTGACTGACATAGGATCACTGAGCGCTGACCCACACTGGATCGGAATGCGCTGACCCACATAGGATCGCTGAGAGCTGACCCACACAGGATCTAACCCACACATGATTGGTATGCGCAGACCCACACAGGATCACTAAGCGCTGACTCACACATCATCTCTCTCCAATGTCTTCCTCACTATCAACCACTAGATCATCTTTCTCTGTCGAACAACAGATATCCATAGAAACCTAAAAATAACATTCTGTCGAAGCTATCGATCCTACGTGGGATCTCAGTAAAAAAGTTATTGTTGTCGATCCCATAGAGGATCCAGGTCCAATCTCATCGTTATCGATCCATCGGAGGATCCAGGTCCAGTCTCGTTATTTTGGAACTCATGGAGGATCCAGGTCCAGTCATTGGTCCATGTAGGATCCTATCATCTCAATCGCAGCCATCCATAGGGTTCCTGCACACAGCACGCTCGATTCCGGGAGGGTTCGCTCCTTGATCCAAGGGTCGATACATCAACTACCAATAAGTATCTATTGGATTTATCCCGTTTCTCTGTCTCATCATAAGGAACCCAATGTGACAGACGACACGTCAATTGGATGCTCAGTCTGTGAGTTATTGGCATTTACGTCCTAGGGGACCGTTTGGTTTTAAGGTTCAATCCGACCTGACCACACTCCAACTATGCCCAAACCTCCAGTGGAATATTCCAAAATTACTTTCTCACTCTAAGATTTCTATCTTCCCAAAAATTTCATCAATTATACATTCGTATCCCAAGATAGTGGCGAAATGGTGTAAAATGGCCAAACGGGTCCGAGTTCGGTTCGACCAAGTCAGACCGACCCGGCCCGACCCGGTCCGTGGGTCTGATTAGGTCAAAGGAAGTAGCCTGGCCTGAGGGTAAGTCCTGACCTGTAACACTGCAAGTTTTCATAGTACGTTTTTCTTCAAATTAATTCATTAACTTGAACTACACGCAACAACGAGTTCAAGCGCACCACGAATTACCAAACTAGTCATTCATAAGGCGTTATGAATAATATTAACTGAATTTTGAACTTTATACTACCCTTAAAATTTTATAATCCATATTATGAGTTTCTTTGACATATTGTATGAACTAATTCATTTATTTTCAGATAAAAGAGGTATTTTTTCAAAAATGCACTTTTACCACCTTTTAATGGTGAACCCTTTTTAAATCCAATATTTGGAACTTTTATATATTTAATTTGACAAACTAAACATATTCTTCAGAATCGGGACATAAGAATTTAGTTTCAGTATACTTTTGGTGTTATTTTGATAACTTTCATATTTGGGTGAATAGTGAAAATACTATATTTTAACTGAAAAGAAATTTTTTAATCAAAATAATATATAGTGTTAAATTATAAAATTTAATGGTTTGGAAGTATAAATAGATTATATTTTTACCATTTAATCCAATTCTGGTCATTTTAAATAATTTCACTTTGAAATTGGACATAAATAAGTGCCAAACATTTGATAATTATTATTTTTTAAAATTACCCATTTTAGTTTTGAATGCGGGAATTAATTTTAAATTAATAAATGAAAATTATATGTTTTTATTTTGGTAATATAGACTTCATTATTGAATTCGAATCAAAATTATCTTAGGGAAAATGTTTGGTATTTTTCAAAAAACTTTTAATTTTTGATGAATAGTGAAAAACATTGAGTTATAGTTTAAAAGAGCATTTTTATGTAAATAATTATTTCTTTTATTTAAATTTATTTTAGGTAAAAATAGATACATAATACCTATATAATTTCAAAGTCATTAATTATAGTCATTTTATAATAATTTTAGATATATAAAAATTTTATTGAACTTTTAACCGCCTTTTACCCACCTCCTAAGAAAATTTGTAAATTCACATAAAACATATTCCTACCACTTCTGTGAGTTGAATTTCGAAAATCTGAGAGACATGGTTAAAATCATGGAGTAAAATGTGGTTCAATAAGATAAATTTATTTTGGTGAATAATAACTTTTTACTTTTATTTACCATAGTTAAAACTAAAATAGGGTAATTAAGGATAAATGATATTATTATTATCCTAAGACATGTCTTAATTATATTGGATAAGTGTAATTCTACAAAAAACAACCATAAGAATAATATATGGCCATTTAGGTCCACTTGTATTAGATTAAGAAATTTATTATTATTTTATTTAAAGAAGAGTTAAAAAATTTAAAATCAATGTTTAATAACTAAACCATTTTTAATATAGGGTTATACATAAGATAAATTAGACTATAAATATTAATTATAAATATAAAAATATTTAATACATAATAGTATTTTATTTATAATTTTTAGAGATTAAATAATTAAATTTATTAATGGCCCAATGATGATTATGTAATTACCATATTAACGAGAGAATCAAATAAATGGTATTATAAATATTAAAATAAATTTAATTTCAGCATTTTCATGACATCGACGAATTTTCTAGGTGAATATGACATGTTAGGTTTGATTAAATGTATTTTTTTGAAGTAATCGGGCTTTTATTATTTTAACAAAACAAAAATACCATATAGTGTCAAAATTGACATAAAATAGTTTTTAAAACAAATATTATATTATTAATTGATATAGTGGTCCTAAAAATATAAGGATCAGAAAAATGGCTTAAATAATATTATATATGTCATTAATAAGTGACATGAGGTTCTCTTGGATGTTTAGAGTAAGTTTATTGACCATATATATTATGAATACAAGAAAACACAGTAAATGATAAACTATTTAACTAAGAGTTAAATCTAAATGATAAGGTTAAAATGGTAACATAAACTTGTCTAAAAACTATTAGTTGATGGGATGTTGCCCCATAACAACTTAAGTATCGAAATAAATTCATTTGGAACCATTATAAACCGAATATGATAGTATAAGAAATTAATACATTAAGTTATTTTAAAGGTGCCCCTCACCCATCTAATAAAAGGGAACTCACCCTTCACTCTAATTCACACTTATAAGCCATATGGATATTCCAAACCCTCCTAAAATACCTTCTCAAATATCCTCACTTCAACCTCGAGGCCTTATCTTGATCATAAATCCAACCTAATGATTCCTTTTGATCTAATCAAAAGGAAGTACCCGAAGAAGAGGTAATGATTTCACCTCCATCTTTCAAGTTCCTTTCTTCTTACACTTCCTTTTTCTTTGATGTTTCCATTCTAAAATAATAACTACAGTATATTATATATAATTTTATGTTATTATAATTATGGTACAACCAAATTTATTATTATATCCACCCTTTGAATGACATTTTACCATACGTGTGTACGTACAGCTTACCGTCTCCACGTCGTGGTGTAATTTGTTATTCAATACATCATTATTTGGATGGTTATAATAATGATGTATATTTGATGTAAATAATAAATATAACGTGATAAGGATTATTTATATATGATATACCATCCAATTATATATTATTTTAATATCAAAAGAATGATATTTTTTCTCGTGCGTACGTACGGATTACCATCTCTACAACGCGATGAGATTCATTTCCAAGTTCACCATTCATCAATGATTATAAAAATATATATTAGTAATAAATATGTAATATATGAAATAAAGATTCTTCTATAGAAATATATATTTATATATATAAGTATTAATGTACTTACATATGTCTTATTCACTTACTTCCGTTCAATACTATATGAAAAAAGAAACATCGTTTATACGTACGTACGGACTACCGTCTCCATAAATGGTGTTTTCAATTTCATATATATGTCTATTATTCATATTTATATTCTAAATATATATTATATATAAATCATGTTTTATATTCAGGAAGTATTTAAATCATCATCAAAGTGATACAATCAAGACTAACAAGTTAAAACACGTACGATAAAAAAGTGATTATTACCCGAAATATTTATATAACATTGAAATTATTATTAAATGGGTGGAATAGAGTCATAAATTAATAATTTATGATATCATAAATATTAATTTGGTTCTGGAATAATTTAATAACATACTATAGTATTCATACATGAGGTTAAACGTACCCTCGACTAAAGAAAAGTGCAAGGTAAGGGGTTTTCATCTCACACTTTATTTTCGTGAGATTCATGCCATATTTCAATTATTACCTTTTGTGTGGTGTATGTACTTCCCATTATTGTATTATTTGTGTAATACACTTTAATTTATATGTATTTACATATTCATTGTAGGATAATTATTTCATGGGGTGTATGTTTTGTAAGTTACCAAATTGGTAAGGGTTAATTCCTCAATCTCATTATTATCCAAGATTGTTTATGTGTAAGTATTTAATGGGACATTTTTATCATCCGTGTCCATTTTTCATAAAAATGATTTCAAAATTAATATTTTAATGATTTTTGAAAAGTACTATTTATCAATATCATACATTTAAATGTTTTAAATATTTATCTGTATAAATATTTTTAATTAATGTCCATGTTTTCAATATGATTTTAAGGATTTATTTATATGGACCTTAATTTTTTTGAAATGATAATTATTTTAAATAGTTTCAATGTGGTATGGGAAAATTTAATTCAATAATCTGTTTTAAATTACCTCCTTTATGAATTTGTGACTTTTAATTTATTTTACAAAAAATGATATTTCTCTCAAAAAACTTTACTCATCATTTTCAACTATATCAGCATCCGTTATTGGATATTATTTTTGATTGAGATTGATTTATTATAATACAATAATCCATTTTTTATTTAATTAGTTGTGATATATATGACTATGAATGTTTTATTTTTATACCATTCTTGGTTTATGGTTAATGTATTGACATTTGTATGATAGTTTTAATACGAATGTTTATGTTATGTTTCAACTTTTTCATATGAGGAATGTAGTGGACTTAGTAAGTGATAGTTGGATCCCGCTATAGATCTCCAATGCATTGGTAGGTATCATGTGACAAACTAGTGTCTTTGCACGATGCCTTGACAAAAATCTTATTTGTAGTCTTGGCAAGAGCCCTTGACAATGTGGTAATGATGTCCACTATTAGGCATTCCCTCATTATGAAATTAGTTATTACATGTGATTATTAGACTAGTGGAATATCCATTTTCATGTTTATATGGTAATGTTTCATTTATTTTTACCATATTATGTTCAAATTTATGTTTAAAATTATGTTGTTTTCATTACACATCATTCCTTAAAAAGTTTATAGCTTCCGCTAAATTATTTACCCTTACTGAGAATCTGAGCTCACCCCTTTCTTATATTTTATTTCCCTAGGATTACAAGAAATGTATTATTATTGATATTCAAGGTTATGATAAAGGGAGAAATGTAATTCTAAAATAACTTTCTTTGTTTTGTTTTATGTTTCAAATTTTAATGTAAAGTTAATGTGTGTAATCTATTTTCCAAGACTGCTAAACTAATCGGTCATTCGGGACTTGATTCATTGTAATAGTGCCAATGAATTTAAATAATGCACTGGCTCTGGGTAACTGGGGTCGGGGCGTTACAGTTGCTATCAATGAATGTTTAGTACAAACCTTGGAAACTATATTTACATAAACACTGAATAGAGAACATTACCGTAAGATATACTTTGAAGATTTGTATAGAATAACTTCTAAGAATTTTGGTAATGTAATAATTTTATGAGTTTTACAAGTAAATATATCCCTATATAGATACGAGCAGGCAGAGGCAGCATTAGAATAGATATACCAAGTGGTAAAACCAGAAAACAACGCTTTGAGCTAGACTCGAACGAGAACTGGTGCACGATAACGGGCCTTGCTGCACTCTTGGTTATGATACTCCTGAGGGATATGCTTATTATAATTCTCTTTTTATTTACAAACCACTATGAGGGTTTTATGAGTATATACCACCTCAAAGAAAACATTTTTGTGATTATGGATTATATCTATAAACTGTTCAATTTACATTAGGTATTTTACATGTTTTTAATTATGAATTTCGATTCATAAACTGACCTAGTGTATGCCATTGTATCGAAATGGCACCCAATAGAAGGAATGTGAAATCCAGCAATACGTATGATCCAAATAGTAAGAAGGATCATATCTTTCACGGTATTAATCCAACATTTAGAAAGACAAATATTCTCCCATGTATTCTCAATATATGAGTAAATAGTATATTGTGTTAATAAGATAAGTACATAATTTTCTGAGTCCTATGGCTTTGAAGGAAAGCAAGAGAATAAATGAATGGAAGAGAGAAAGTTGGATAAAGGGAAGAGGGAAAATAAGGATTTTCCCATATGTGATAACTGTGTAAAGAATCACCATGGTAAATGCTTGAAGGGAATTGGAGTTTGTTATAAGTGTGGATAAAAAAGGACACCAAGTACGTGATTAAAAGGGGAAAAAATTAAAATATACAATGCTTCATCTGCAAGGCGTTGGGACAGAACACGAATCAATGTCCTAATCATAAAAGTATACCGCAAATGATGTTGTTGGATAATAATATTGTTATGATAAAACCTCAAATGAAGAGGAATGACTAGTGTTCTTATGTTGTTATTATAGAATTATTTCATTTGAGTGTTGTATCAACAGTATACTGGTTACCTGAATTATATAGAATAATAAGGATTGTAATGCAGTACTATTTTATTGAATATTTGAGGTTATATAGAACCAAGAAAAGTTACTCAATAGTAGGATAAACTTTAGGAAAATATATGGTTGAGGGAAAGATAAACCACAATATGGTTCTGATACAGTGGTTGTGATTTAAGAATAATACTTGATTTATTTGGATAAATTATATTGGATATTCTTGACTTCCTTGAAAATGATTAATGATTTCCATATTCCATCATTGCGGCAGTTTACAAAATTTCTGGACAGAAAGCGTATATCCAGTATTCTATTAGGAAAAAGGGATCATGAAAGTAATCAATAAGGTTTTATTGTAATTTAGGATGTTGCTGTGTTTTAAATGAATACATGATGAAAGTGTTCACATGTTATTATGCAGAAAAAAATGATCATAATTACGTTTACCTTCCTTATAAATTTTGGACTATGAGTTTGGATAGAAGTATTTTGGATAATTCTAGTTTCATATTATTTTTGGATTTCCATAAAAGGAAAACCTGGAGGTTGGGCGGCAGCCTATCGTGTCCGGCAAGGCCGCAAGACTTGAACCTGCAACCAAAGGGTGACAAGGGTGTAACACCTACCACTAGCCCACATGATGTCCTAGATTGAATAATGTACTCTTTTTTAAAAAATTCTGGTAGATGAATTACAAATTCATTTTTTTGAACCCTGTATGAACATGATAAATAGAATATTATTTTTATGTTATATTATCTTTTAGAGTGAAAGATGAGTTTGTGGTAGGAATTAGTTGATGAATGAAACTCTACTAGTCAAGTATATATATATATATATAATTATTCTCCCTCTAATTAAGACTAAATTTAATTAACTCAATTTTCGATGTGGGTTTTCCCACAAAGGTATTTTATATTTTCAACCTTTTATTTTCAACAAACAATTTAAAATTATGAGGACGCAATTTATTGAAGGAGGGAAAAATGTAACACACTAATATTTCATAGTACGTTATTTTTAAAAGAAATTCAATAACAAGAACTACACACAACACCGAGTTCATGCGCACCACGACTTACCAAACTAGCCGTTAAAAAGCGGCAATGAATAATATTAACTGAATTTTGAACTATATAAAATCCTTATAATTTTAGAATCCATATTATGGATATAAATTAAGAACTAATTAATTTTTTTCAGATAAAAGAAGTATTTTTCAAAAAATGAACTTTTACAACCTTTTAATGGTGAACCATTTTTAAATAAAATATTTGAAACTTTTATATATTCAATATGAAAAAATAAACTTCTTCTTTAGAATTGTGACATAAGAATTTAGTTTCAATATATTTTTGTTGTTATTATTATAACTTTCATATTCCAGTGAATAGTTAAAAATACTATATTTTAACTGAAATGAACTTTTTAAATAAAAATAATGTATACTGTTAAATCATACAATTTTATGGTTTGAAAGTACAGATAGAATATATTTTTACCATTTAATCCAATGCTGGTCATTGTAAGTAATTTCACTTTTAAATTGGACATAAACAACTGTCAAACTTTTGATAGTTATTATTTCATAAAAATACGTCTTTTGGTTTTGATAGTGGGAATTAATTTTAAATTAATAAATGAAACTTATATATTTTTAATTTGGTAAAATATACTTCATTATGGAATTCATAATATCAAAATTATCATAGGGTATATTTTTGGTATTTTTCTGAAAACATTTAATTTTTGATGAATAGTGAAAAACACTTAGTTATAGTTTAAAACCTAATTTTTATTTAAATATTTATTTATTTTATTTAAATTTATTTTAGGTCAAAATAGATGCATAATACCTATATAAGTTCAATGTAATTCATTATAGTCTGTTTATAATAATTTTAGATATATAAAAATTTTATTGAACTTTTCACCGTTTTTTACCCACTTCTAGGAGAATTTATAAATTGACATAAAATATAATTTTACCACTTATGTGATTTGAATTTAGAAAATCTGAGAGACACGATTAGTATCAAGAGTATAATGGGGTTCAATAAGATAAAAACAATTTTTGGTGTATAGTTACTTTTTACTTTTATTAACCATGGTTAAATGTAAATAGTGTAATTAAAGGTAAATATGATATTATTATTACCCTAAAACATGTCCTAATTCAATTGGATAAGGTTAATTAGAACAAAAATAACATTAAGAAAAAATTTGACCCATTAGGACCACTTGGATTAGATTAAAACTATTATAATTATTGTTTTTAAAGATGATTTAAAAGAGTTAAAATCAATGTTTAATAACTAAACCATTTTTAATATAGGTTTATACATAAGATAAATTAAACTATAAATATTAATTAGAAAGATAAAAATATTTCCTACATAATGGTATTTTATTTATAAATTTTAGAGATTAAATAATTAAATTTATTTATGACACAGTGATGATGTTGTAATTACAATATTAATGAGAGAATCAAATAAATGGTATTATAAATATTAAAATAAATATAATATCAATGTTTTTATGATATCAAATAATTTTCTAGGTGAATATGATGTGTTAGGATTGATTAAATGTATTTATTATTGAAATAAACATTCTCTTATTATTTTAACAAAAAACAAATACCAAATATTGTCAAAATTGACATAATATAGTTTTTAAAAAAAATATTATATTATTCATTGATATATTGGTCGTAAAAATATAGGTTTTTCAAGAAGGGATTAAATAATATTATATGTCTCATTAATTATAAACTTTAGGTTCTCTTGGAATTTTAGAGTAAGTTTATTAACCATATATAGTAAGAATACAAGAAGGTACGGTAAAAGGTAAACTATTTAACTAAGTGTTAAATCTAAATGATAAGGTTAAAATGGTATCATAAACATTTCTAAAAGCTATTGGTTGAGAGGGTTTCAACCCATAACCACCTAAAGATATAAATAAATTAATTTTTAACCATTATAAACCGAATATTATTGTATAATAAATTAATACTATAAGTTTTTCCAAAGGTTCCCCTCACCCCTCTTATAAAAGGGAACTCCCCCTTCACTCTAATTCACACCATATAAGCCATTTTTATTCGCAAAACTCTATCAAAATACCCTCTAAAATATCCTCCCTTCAACATAGAGGCTTTACATTCATCATAATGACATCCTAAAGAACCCTTTTGATCAAATCAAAAGGAAGATCCCGAAGAGGAGGTAATAATTTCACCACCCTCTTTTAAGTTCCTTTCTTCTTCCACTACCTTTTTCATTATTGTTTCCCTTATAAAATAATATCTCCATTATATTCTATATACATTGATGTTATTATTATTATGGTACAACCAAATTCATTATTCTATCCATCCATTGAATGACATGTCATCATACGTTCATGCGTACAGCTTACTGTCTCTACGTCGTGGTATAATTGTCATTAAATACATTATTATTTGGATGGGTATAATAATGATGTTTATTTGATGTAAATAATAAGTATAACCTGATAATTATTCTTTATATATGATATACCATCCAATTATACATTATTTTAATATCAAAGGAATGATATTTTTTCTCGTGCGTACCTACGGATTACCGTCTCTATGACGCGATGAGATTCATTTACAAGTTCACCATTAGTTGATGATTAAAAATATATATATTACTAATAAATATGTAATATATGAAATAATACTACTAATGGAGAGATATATATTTATATATATAAGTATTTATGTACTTTCATATATCTTATTCACTTACATTTGTTCAATACTATATGATAACGGAAAATTCGTTTATGCGTACCTACGGACTACCGTCTTCATAAACCATGTTTTCCATTTCATATATACGTCTATTATACATATTTATATTCTAAATATATATGAAATAAATCATTTTTATATTCTTGATGTATTTAAATCATGATCTAAGTGATACAATCAAGTGTAACAAGCTAAAACATGTACGATAAAGAAAGGGATTATTACCCGAAATATTAATATAACATGGAAATTATTATTAAGTGGGTAGTATAAAGTAATAAATGATTAATGTATGATATCATAAATATTAATATGTTTCTGGAATAATTTAATAACATACTATAGTCTTCATACATGAGGTTAAACGTACCCTCAACTAAAGGAAAGTGCAAGGTAAGGGGTTTTCATCTCACTACTTATTCCCGTGAGATTAATGCCATAATGCCACTATTACCTTTTGTGTGGTGTATGTACTTCCCGTAATTGTATTATTTTTGTAATACACTTAAATTTATGTGTGTTTACATATTTATTGTATGATACTTTTTTCATGGGGTGTATGCTTCGTAAGTTACTAAATCGGTAGAGTCTAATTCTTCAATCTCATTATTATCCGAGGTTGTTTATGTGTAAGTATTTAATTTGACATTTTTATCAACCATGTCCATTTTTCATAAAAATTATTTTAAAATGAATATTAGGATTTTTGAAAGGTACTCTTTATCAATAACATACTTTTAAATTTTTTAAAAATTTATCTTTCTAAATTATTTTAATTATTTTCCATGTTTTTAAAATGATTTTATGGATTTATTTATATGGACATGAAATTTTTTAAATGATAATTCTTTTCAAAAGATTCAAATTTGTATAGGATACTTTGATTCAAAAATCTCATTTAAATTACATCAATTATAAATGTGTGAATTTTAAATGATTTTACAAAAAATGATATTTCTCTCAAAAAGTTTTACTCAACATTTTCAACTATGTCAGCATCTTTTAATTGATATTATTTTTGACTGAGGTTGATTTATTATAATACAATATTCTATATTTTATTGAATTAGTTATGATATGTTTGACTATTGATGTTCTCTTTTTATACCATTCATGGTTTATGGTTAATGTATTGATATTTTTTATGCTAGTTTTAATACGAATTTTTATGTTATGTTTCAACTTTTTCATATGAGGAATGCAGTGGACTTAGTAAGTGACGGGTGGAGCCCGTTATAGCTCCTCGATGCATCTGTGAGTCTCATGAGACAAACTAGTGTCTTAGTATGAGGACTTAACAAAAATTTTATTTGCAGTCTTGGCACGAGGCCTTGACTATGTTATAATGATGTACAGTATTAGGCATTCCCTCATTGTGAAATTAGTTGTTACATGTGATTATTAGACTAGTAAAATATCCATATGCAGGTTTATATTGTAATATTTCATTTATTTTTTAGCATATTATGTTCAAGTTTATGTTTAAAATGCTATTGTTTTTATTACACATCTTTCCATAAAAAATTTATAGCATCTGCTAAATTATTTACCCTTACTGAGCTTCTGAGCTCACCCCTTTCTTATGTTTTATTCTACAAGGATTACAAGAAGTGTATTATGATTGAAATGTATGGTTATGCTGAAGGGAAAAATGGAATTCTCAAAGAACTATCTTTGCTATGTTTTATGTTTCAAATTTTAATGTAAATTTAATGTATGTAATATATTTTCCAAGACTACTAAACTGATTGGTCCTTCAAGACATGATTCCTTATAATCGTGCCAATCTATTAAAATAATGCACCAGATCTGGGTAATTATAGTCGTGGAATTACATGACCAGAGTGGGTCGGCTCGAGGGCGGCCTGACTAAGGCCGGCGGGCAGGCCCCCGTGGCTGGCTAACTGGAGCGCATGGCCGGTTGGCGGGCTCGTGTGGTTGACTGACCACACATTGGGGGGGGGGGGGGGTTAAATCCCCCCTATCTTCTGAAATGGTGGGCGCATGCCACTAGCCTAGTAAATATGGGCCCCGAATGGTCCCGCCTACAACGTGCACCGGTAGTCGGCTCCGTCAGCCGCCCTCCTCCGACCGTTGCTGCCTATGGTCGTGGCTCTTAACTCCGGCATGGCGCGACGATGCCCCGCATATCTTGTCTAACAACCGCGGTCGTGTGGCCATGCCTCCTTCTTCCGGTGCGGTTCAATTCCACTATGACCATTGGGTAACACCACGGCCCACTTAGCCGCAGCTTGGTTTTCTGTGCGACGCGACAGCGCCGTGCCCTTCGGCAGCCCGGTGGCCCTTGCGCTGCAATCTTATTCCGTAGTCGGCTCATTTTCAGTCGCTGCATATACCGTCGTGACCCATCGGCCGCGGCCTGTTCCTCCGGTGGTGTTGTTGCGCTGTTGCCACCATCAACCAATCAAGAACCAACATAGGGACATCGGTCCGTGTATGTTCGGCCCACGTCCTCCGTGTTAGTTGATAACAATTAGCCAACATTGAACAATAATAAATGATGAAGAATGATGATTTAATTCAATCAAAACGACCTCTACCTTGCTTGTCGACGATTGTTGACAGAGTCGCGGGAAAAAGGTGGGCATTGATTCGTCATTCTCCCTTTTCGTCACGCACTCCCAAATCTCAATCTTGTGCATCAGAAAGTGTTTGGAGGTGATGAAGTTGAAAATGTCATTTTTCACATTCTTAGTTGGAGTGTTATCCGCCTTCCCCAATCTCCACCTAAAATATTATGCCATCCAAAATAAAATAATACAATATCCTCTATTATTGTGGCTGGCATGATTTCTAATGGATTCAATTAATTAATTGCAAAGATTAAATTAATTAATTAAGGGAGTTGGTACATTTAAAATAATGGGGGAAGGTGAAGAGTTTTCATCCCACATTAATGGGGGTTAAAGGGAGTTCAAAGCCCATGTGGCCCCACCAAATAATATCCTCCCAAGAGAGGTTATTTTTGGGTGGGCGCCACCTCTAACCTCAACGTGGAGGCTTTAAACACCAATAAATAAAAATAAGAACACCTTATTTTTATTTAATTTTATTTCAAAATTCCAAAAACTATCTTCCATTATCGACAGAACACAACTGTGGTGAAGGTCTCACTAAGAAATCAATGACGTTGTGAGTTCAACGGTGCCCTCTGATTTCAGTTCTAGGCACTGGTTCGAAAGTTATAAAATCTCGCTCGTACATTTAATGAATTTACACGATCAAAACTTCAGAAATTGATTCCGGTCACACTGGGTCTCGGATTCAAGCACTGTAAATTTTTGCGGACTCTTAAAAATCCCATGAATTTAAGAAAAAAAATTTCCACTGAAATTCAAGGTCATTACATTCTCCCCATCTCAGGTATTTATGTCCCCATAAGCTACAACTCGAACTAAGAGAACAAATGAGGGTATTGAGCACACATATGACCATCCCTTTCCCATGTTCTCTCCTGGAGGTTCCCATGCTACCCACAAACGTGCAGCAGAGGTATCGACTGTCCATACAAGACCCACTACTGTCGATACTCAATTTCCACTGGACGCTCCGTGAAAATTTCCTCATCATCGATGTCTATCTCTTCATGGGTGATGATGTGGGAAGGGTCGTGCACGTATCTCCTCAGCTAAGATACGTAGAAGAAGTCGTGATCCCAATGCAACTGCGGTGGAAGAGCTAAGCGGTAAGCCACTTTGCCTACTCTGCTGAGGACCTAGAAAGGTCCAATGAATCGTGGGGAAAACTTGTCGCCTCAACCAAATCTCTGTAGACCTCATAGAGGTGAGACCTATAGGAAGACTTGGTCACCATCATTGAAATCCAGAGGTCTCTGTCTCCTGTCAGCATATGACTTCTGCTTACTCTATGCAGTCTATATCAGCTTCCAGATGATCTGCACCTTCTCTGTGGTAGCCCATACCATCTATGGTCCAACTGGTGTTGACAACCCTAGGTCTGTCCAGCAAAGTGGCGACCTGCAAGGTCGACCATACAAGGCCTCAAAAGGTGATGAACCAAGCCCACTATAACCTAGTGCTCCACTTTCACTTGCTAACAAGTGAGGCATTGAGAGACAAAATCGATTATTTCCTTATTCATACCTGGCCACCAATACTATCATTGATGGTCCCGATACATCCTTACTACACCAGGATGTACCACTAGAGGTGATGTGTGAAACTCCCTCACCACTTCCTCTCGAAGCGACACTGGTACCATGATACATCCCCTGATGTGAAATACAAGATCCCCTCCTGCAGAAAATCCATCTGGTGTCTGCCCTATGGATCCATGTGCACGCTGAGCCTCGCAGTCAGCATCCCCATGTTGTGCCTCCCTAACTCTCTGATGAAGTGGAGGTGTGACTATAAGAGACTACAGAAAGGCTTCTCCATCCCTATCCATAATGGATAACTGCAACGCGGCCAGGTCATCTGTCGCCTCTCCTAGAAGATGAATACCTGATCTCCTACTAAGAGAATTTGATACAATGTTCCCCTTCCCATGAGTATTTACTATCTTGAAGTCATAGTCCTAGATGAATTCAATGCAATGCTTCTGTCTTAGGTTCAGTTCTTTCTGTGAGAAGACACACCTTAGACTATTGAGATTAGAGTAAACTGTAAACCGTTCCCTCAACGAACTATGGGTGAGACTAGCCAATTGTAATGAACTCAACTACACTCTTCTTCACCTACGTCCTACAAGAGCTTCTAATATTTCTCCTTTTCCAAAAAAAGAAATCTGGTCTCATCCCTTAGATGAACAACGCTCTTTTCCTATTACAGTCAATCCTAAAAAGAACGGTACTAATTCATGCCATGGATGATGTCATATGTCATCGACGCAACTACCATGAGATCCAACCGTTACTCTCACCTCCAAGGGTTGAGTCACACTGTCAGCATCAGTGTATCATCATTGGGTCTCCTCTAGTTGGAATCTCGAATCAAAGGGTCAAGTCAATGGTTTTAACCAGAACCTATCAGTATCAACCACACAAAAAGACCGGAATGCAAACGTCACAAAGACAAGTGTCTTTTATCACTCCAACTCAATGTACAAAGACACAAAACAACCAAAAAACAAAATAAACGAATCTAGAAGCATCATTAACAATGTCCTCGATGCCTAGAGCTAGTACCGCTCATTTCCACCTACTCCTGGAGCTCTAGGTCACCCATCTAGGGGTGGTGGTATTAGTGCTTGATGACTCTAACCACCATCCACTGACGGACCTACTCCACTGCCCCGTCCACCGCTCGGCTGATGCTCAAGATCCTACCCCTTCCTTTATCCCAGTGTCTCCTCTAACAACTCTTGATCAATTGTTCGGGGATCCATACAATCACGTGCACTGTGTCCCAGTCCCCTGTAGGAAAAACAGACCATTCACCGTTCAAATCTCCCTCGGCCTCAGGTGCCCCGCACCCCCGATTCCACATCTTCGGGTTGTCTAAAAATAGATATAAGCCACTTGTGCCTCCCGTGTCATCTACCTACTAACTGCTATAGAAGACTCATCTACTGTCAGAATGCCCTGTGGCAAGTGCAGCAGCTCCGGATCATGCATAGAGCATAGTGTCACTGTTACAATATCCTCCCTAAAAAGACCGTAGATGTTTCCCCAATTGAGGGTCACCTCATCATAAAACTGGAGCATCAGGATCCACCACCTCTCAGCTGCTCCCTGAAAGAGAGTAATAGCTAGGTTCACCATCAAGTCAGTGGGTGTCCCAACTGTGTGGAATACTCGTGTTATAAAATCCAGCCAACACCCAGCTGTCTGAAAATATTTCTCACCTCTAATACTCAGAGGCCTCTATTGTAGGAACCCTTGAAATGTTCTCAAGCGGAGTGCAGCCTATGCTACTTGGGCTGGTGGAAACGGTAGCCCAGAAGGTAGTGGTATCATAGGTTCCTCCACAGTGATGGGGCCTTGCACTGAGGCCTCATCGCTCGGTGGGCAACAATTGCGCTCTCTACTCAGAACTCGCACTGAATGACTAAGTGAAGACATCATGAAAAGAAACATGTTCTCCATGATCAAAAGTATACCTGGTGAGCTGACTCGAAGTAATCACAAAGAAAATATTTCAAAAGAAACACACATGCAATCAGTGTTTTCGTGCAATGAGTTGGAAAATCAGACGTAAGAGTCCTAGTGTATGGATACATCTGGTGCCGCACCAAAACAGGTTTCCCTAAATAGATAACCACACCCAAAACACTTAACAATATTAATGTTAAAAGAATAAGAGTCCGTGTTCTACGGTAGAACCCACTCCTCCGATACCAATTAGTCATGACCCTTCCTTAGGGTTCATTTCGTGACTACACCAAGTTCGCCTTTTATAGGCCTGGGGATGGCGACTAGAACCAAAGGCGAATCCCTGATATAAAGGGAATGCATTTCTTTTAAATCTTAAACACACACGGTATGAAAAAAATCAGAAGAAGAAACATGAACTATTATATAAAATTAAGGTGTACTGAAATTAAGTGGGCTAGTATACAGACCCAACTAAATAACAAGTACACGTACAAGTAAAAAAGGAAAAAATCTCCTAGATCGTCCACCAGGGAATCCTACCTGAAGGGTAGGTACATATCTCGAACAACTCAACCCTGAAGTATGTCCCGTCTAGTCTAGCACTAAGCAACCATCCATCCGTCACACTGAGCCTCGATCACTGGTAACTGTTGTCTGCACAGAACACAATAATGTGCGGGTGAAGCCCGTGTAGGGGTGAGTATAACAATACATAGTAAGGGACCCTGAGACCACCGTTGGTCTCTCATAATTCACTAAGGATAAACCGCAGTAGTAAGATAAAATTAAAAAGTATCAATCATCTTTACATAGGTATATGACCATACATATAATTAAGTTATCAATCAAAAACCAGCTCCAACTCTTGATCCCAACCACATTCCATTCAACAAGTGTAGAAACACTCCACAATGAAAGTACATCACAAGGTGTACCCCATTAGTATAGCTCAAATAAGAAAGCCATGTGGTATTCACCACAACACATCCACGATGAAACATCCATGAAGTAGCATCCACGAAGAAACATGCACCCTTACATAGGTATATGCCCATACATATACCTAAGTGGTGAAGATTACACTTCTTATACATGAGTTAAGCATGAAGGTAAGGACTCGGCTCACAGAAGGATTTCAGTGAAGTATGGAAGTACCGATGATTAGTCGCAAAGCTAGAACATCTTATTCTTTCATGAGGCCCTTCTTCTGACTATATGGAGTCTGACCCACACATGATTGATAGGTATTAACCCCTCTGCAATGACCCACATGAGATCTGACCCACACAGGATCAGTATGCACTGACCCACAGAGGATCACTGAGCTCTAACCCACACCGGATCTGACCCACACAGGATCGGTATGCGCTAAACCACACAGGATCATTGAGCGCTGACCCACACAGGTTCTGATGCACACATGATCGATATGCGCTGACCCACACAAGATCGCTGAGCACTGACCCACACAGGATCTGACCCACAGAGGATCGGTATATGCTGACCCACACAGGATTGTTGAGCGCTGACCCACACGGGATCTGACCCACACAGGATCAGTATGCGCTAACCCACACAGGATCGTTGAGTGCTGACCCACACATGATCTGTCTCCAACCACCGCCTCACTATCAGCCATTTGATCATCTTTCCTGGTCAAACAAAAGATATGCATAGAAAACTAAAAACAACAGTCTGTCGAAGCTATCGATCCTACATGGGATCTCGGTATAAAAGTCGTCGATGTCAAACCACGGAGCATCTAAGTCCAGTCTTGTCGTTATTGAACCCATAGAGGATCCAGGTCCAGTCTCGTCACTGTCAACCCCATGGAGGATCTAGGACCATTCTTGTCACTTTTTAACCCACAGAGGATCCAGGTCCAGTCGTAGGTCCATGTAGGATCCTATCATCTCTATCAAAGTCAGCCACAGGGTTCCCTCACACATCACGCTCGATTCTGGGAGGTTCCGCTCCTCGAGCCAAGCATCGATAAATCAACTCCCATGAGATCTCATGTTGATGTATTCTGAAGCTCTATATCATCATAATGAACCCAATGCGATAGACTGTGCGTCAATCGGATGCCTGGTCTGTGAGTTATTGACATTTGCGTCCCAAGGGCCTAGTAGGTTTTTAGGTTCAAACCAACCCGACCGTACTCCAACATTGGCCAAACCACTTGGGGAATATGTCAAAAGAACCGACTCACTCTCGTATTTCCATCTCCATAAATAGTTCATCAATCTGATATCTATATCCCAATATAGGGCAGAAATGGTGTAAACTGGCCAAAAGGGTCTGGGTCCGGTCCGACCCATTCTGACTGACCTGGCCCTACCCAGTCTGCGGGTCTGATCCAGTCCGAGGAAGAGAGCAGGCTTGAGGGGGCGGACCGGCCAGAATGGGGGGTCCGACTAGAGTGGGTCAGCCCGGCTGATGGCAGTCGAGCCGCAGCAGGCCAACGGGCAGGCCCGCAGGGCCGACGGACTGGCTCGTATGACCGGATGGCCCTCGTGGCCGTCGGGCCGGCTCGCGTGGCCAGCGGGCGGGCATGCGTAGTGGGCGTGCGGGCTTGTGTGTCTGACTGTCTAGCTCATGTGGCTGGATGACCATGCATGGGGGGGAGGTTTCATCCCCCCTGTCTTCTGAAACGGTAGGCGCATGGTGATATGCTGGTAACCGCGGGACCCGAAGGGTCCCGCCTATAGCACGCATCAGCCGCTGGCTCATCCGGCCACCCTCCTCTGACTGCCACAGCCTATGGTCCCTACTCTTTATTCCATCACGGCGCGACGAGGCTGCACCCAGCTCATTCGACCATCGTGGACGCGGGTCCTTCTTCCAGCGCGGTGCGACGACACCGTGCCCCTCAGGTATCACCGCGGCCTTCCAAGCAACAAATCTTTTTTATGCACGACGCGATGGCGCCACGCCCCTTCGACAGCCCGGTGGCCCTTGCGCCGCCAGCTTCTTCTGTGGAAGGCTTGTTGCCTGTCGCTGCGTATACAGCCGCGACCTGTCGGTCGTGGCCTATTCCTCCCGCAGTGGCATTACACCGCCGCCACTATTAACTGATCAAGAACCAATGGTGGGACATCGGGCTGTGTTTGTTCATCCCGCTCCCTCCGCATTAGGTGATAACAATTGGCCAACATTGAACCACAATAAATGACGAAGAATGGGGATTTAATTCAATCAACATGACCCCAACATCGCTTTTCGATTATTGTTAACGGAATCACGGGAAAATGGTGGGAGTCGATTCATCGTTCGCTACGTTCATCACGCACTCCCAAATCTCAAGCATGTGTGTTGTAAAGTGTTCGGAGGTGACGAAGTCGAAGATGGGGTTCTTCGTGTTCTTCTTTGGAGAGTTCTCCTCCTTCCCCATGCTCCACCCAAAAGACGAACCCAACCAAAATAAAATAATAGAATATCCTTTATTATAGTGGTTGGCATGAATTCAAATGGATTTAATTAATTAATTTCAAGGCATAAATTGATTAATTGAGGGAGTTGGAAAATTTAAAGTAATGGGGGAAGGTGAAGAGTTTTCATCCCACATTAATGGGGGGTTAAAGGGGGTTCAAATCCTGTGTGGGCCCCACCTATTTGATCGCAAGATGTGTTAAACACTGGCTGGGCCCCACCAAATAATATCCCCCCAAGGGAGGTTATGTGCAGGTAGGCCCATCCTCTAACCTCCGATTAGTGGTTTTAGCCACTAACAAATAAAAATAAGCACACCTTATTTTTATTTAATTTTATTTAAAAACCACAAAAACTATCGTCCATTATAGACAGAACGCAACTACAATCAAGGCCACACTATGAAATCAATGACGTTGCAAGTTCAATGGTGCCATCCGATTTCAGTTCTGAGATCTGGTTCAAACGATATAAAATTCTCGCTCGTACGTTTACTAAACATACCCGAACAAAACTTCAGAAAATGATTCTAGGCACATCGGGCCTCAGAATCAAGGGCCATAAATTTTTGCGGACTTGAAAAAATCCCATGAATTTATGAAAAAAAAATCCACGGAAAGTACGGGTCTTTACAAAGGTTATAAATTATTTTTATCATGTGATTTATCTAAAAGGGGTTCCCGATGATCATGATTATTGGGAAATTATAGCATGTGCTATATAACTAGAAATTAATATTTCAAATCTTCTATACCATAAACCCTTAGGAATAAAGGTTGTGAAAATAGTTATGACGACTATTATTTAGATAATGAAATTAATTATTTATTTATTTTATGATTATCTTGGCTCCCTTTAGTTGGTTTCTGAGAAGTTTTATTTATTTATTTTGAATAGTTTAGAGAATGTTAGCACAAACAAAAGAGAAATGTACATTGGATGAGTATATATACATGATAACATTATGTTGTTTTGTTAAAATATATATTAGGAGGTTATCTAAGAAATGAATTTATATATCGATAAAACTGGTGGATTCACGATTTTGAATATATATAACTATTAGTAATATATCAGAAGAGAGCTTGTGAGGTATTAACTCAATCACCACCCAACACACAATAAATGTCTAATTTCACACCTTCATAGAGTCTCTTTGGGGATATTTATTAGTGAATATATATTATTTTCCTAAATATATTTTGTTACCAAATATTATTTCATTATAAGATAAAATTTCCTCGTATGATTATTACACAATTCTCACTTTATTACTTCATCGTCATCGATAACAAATATTGATACAATAAAATCAATAATAAATTAAATTTACAACAGAACCAACAACTATTAAAATAAATAATGTAACCATGTTCATGAATAACATAATATCGAACATTATGAGATCTTACTCTAAAATTTTAAAATCAATTATTGGAGATACATTGATATTAAGAATAAAATAACTACTATTGAATGTAACATGGTATAATAACATAGAGAATGATATTAATGGATTTAGATGTCAATGTATAAATATATAAGGATCATGATAAATTATGAGGATTATAGATAATTGTTAAATATGATATTTGGAATTATTAAATTATTTCAATATTATCATTGTTAAATATTATATTTGGGAATTGTAATTGTTAGTGGTATAGTGATTAAAAATAGTCTGTTAGGATTTGTATATATTATGAGTATTGATGAATGTTAAATATCACAAAATAAATGAAGTATTTCTTCTACTTGTAGGAACATACTATATGAAGTTCATTTATCACATCTTGGAAGGAGGTAGAATCAATGGGGTTCATCCCTGACCAAGGACATGCATAAATCTACCCAGTGATGTTAAAATGGAACCATATGTGGGAGAAGTTATAGTTATTAGAGATGACAATTGGATCGTTGTTTGTTGAATGAACACATTAATTTAAAAAAAATCCACCCCCTCAGCTTTTGGAATATACTGGTGTGATTTGAGGTTATGTATGTAAGTTTATAATTTAAAATAATTTATATTATTTATAAAATTTAAAGTATGTATACCATTATACTATATTATTGATGAATGTATCAACCTAAAATAAAAGGTAAAATTTTTATTCATAGATAATAAATTTTATAAATTGTTTTTTTATATAGAATATATATTTTAAATTTATCCAAGGGGATAATTTTTTTAATTTTTTGATGATAATGGTAATACATGGTTAAAATGTTGTAATAATGTAAAATATAAGAAACACAGAATATATGGCATCATATTTATATAATCATGACCCAAATTAGCCAAGGATGTTTAATTTCAACATTTTCAAAACAAAACACTATAGTGGTAAATTGAGGATGGTATTTTAGTTTATATACCTAGTCTGTTCATACATATATATTATGTCATTTTAGATGAATATTTAACATATTTTGCAAATACAATCCCAAGGAATATTAAATATTGATTCCTTTTGAATCTAGATAAACAATATTATTATATAATTAAATTTCCTCAATATACCTCTTAAATATCATCCCATTTATTACTCAATATAAACATACCCTACTTGATTCATTATTCATAAACTGGGGAAAACAACAATAAAAATGTGTGAGCTCAAATGCTTTGTGATGGAAAAGATGGGAGATACTAATCAAGATCATATAAAAGAGTAAAAAGATAATAATTCTATAAGAACATGAATATAAAATTGTAATTTCATAACCAATATACCATGGATCTAAATAATGAGTCGGAGGATACAATTTAAATGTTTCAAAATACATGAATCATAATGTAATGAAATCATCAAAAATAAATCATGAACCTTAAGATATTGTACTAGAAGTGTGGAGACAATATATGAATAGAACAATTTCATATGTCATGTTTCATTACTAAGATCATAAAATTATAATGGATTATGTCTCAGAACCTATTTCCCATAGTGTATAAATCACAATGACATATTCCCCATAGAATATCAAGCACATAAAATTGATTATCATAACAGATTAAGCACATTTCCTCTTTATTTTGTAGATTAGATCAAGCAAAACAAATAGTTTCCCGTAATTATATAATTAGATATAATAACATTAGCAATGAATTATAGGGATATATAATATTTTGACAACCCATCACATAATGAAATCCATACATATGTGTTACATATGGTCATTAAACATTCATCAAATCATAACCCATGAATGTAAAACATATTTGATAAACCTTACCTTGAAAAGTAAATTTTGTTTATAAATATATCATAATTATAATCATAATCAATCATGATAAAGAATAGGGCTAGTTCCATTGGATAATATCCTCAGAAAAATTTATGTAACACTGATGGGTTTTGTTTTTTTAATAGAATAACCAATAATGTTCAACAAAAACACTATTTAGGAAAATGAACATTCCATTTTGATATCATTTCATTATAATATAGAATTTAACAAAAAACTATGGATGAAATCTTCATTGAAATAAATTGGTAAAATTTATAATGATAGCTTCATTTTATTTAGTATTCATTATGGGGGGAATTTTTTCTATTCTTTATATGTTAAAAAAGATAATATTCATTTCACAATTTTTAAATATGTCAAAGAAGTACAACATTACTAAAATGAAATAAATAATAATTTTATTTTTTAAAAAATTAATAATGTGTAAAAATGAATTTAATAAATTATTTTAAAAATTAAAAATATTCCTAAACCATTATTGGAAATAATGGACATTAATTAGAAATATTCTGGATCGGATAATAAAACATATTCATTTTTACATAATTTTTATAGTCAATTTAGTAAATAAATATAGGAAAATAAATGTAAATCATTATTTTCATGAATTAACTAGATGGAAATAAAATGAATTGGACTTATTATATAATAATATAATTTCGTCACCTAGATTTGAAAATTAACAATCCCGATTAAAATTGGATTGAAATATAAATCCCTTATCTAAAGTATTATCTATCTTCACACACATTTGAATATCATATATAATATATAAGGATTTGATATAATTTTTTCTAGAACCATAATCATTTATATAATCCCATTTATGTTTTAATTGTGATATTTTATCATCCATTTATTAAAAATTTGTTATTAAAAATCACGGTTCTTAGTGATAATTGTCATTTTCCATGCATGATTGGGTTCAGAAGTCCTAGTCCACGTACTATCATCATGGTTAAATCATCCCTATAAAATTATTTATGGTATAGATACCATATATATTAATTATAGATATATTTAGAGACATCTGTAAAGGATATATGTAGAAAAATACATTACACCATTCATGGAGATAATATGTCTTATATACACATGAACGTTGATTTCACATTTTTATGCAAGAAAATAAAGAATTGGTAAAAAATTAAATATTAAAAAAATCATTAATATATGATATATATTTTTCTAATAAATCCATATTACAACCCAAATAAAATGGAAATGAAAAAAATCGCATCGCTTCGTTGAGGTGGTAGTCCACTCATAAGCACAAGCGACATTATCATTTTATGAAAGACTGGAAGGAAATATATTATATTTGATATTGGAAATATATAATAATTTTAATTTTATTAAAATAATTTATAAAAAATAAACCCATCATAATACCCATCCAGGGAAGATAATGAAGAAATATTAATTATAACGCTTTGAGGGGATGGTAACTTATAGGATCACATGAGAAATACCTGAACATAACATTTGATTTAAAAAAGTGCTAATGAATATGGTTTATAATCAAAATAAAATTTATGCATATTTATGATAATAATTTTTTAAAATTATGATGAATATAACATATTTATAGTAATTATTAGAAAAAAACAAATGGAATAATGTCAGGTTTTATGATTTCCTATTTTTTATTAAGCCTCTTTTACATCCCTTCTTTAGAACACTAGTAATGGTATTTTATGAATAAAAACTATTGAAAATTCTATATAAGATTTTTTATATGAGTAATGATTTTTGTTCAATAAAAAATTATATTTTTATTAAATATTTATCAAATAATTTGTTTTCCTCAGTCTCTTGTGTTTCATACGAAGATGAGTTTAGACGAACAGAGTAACATTAAATGAGGGTTATGAAAAATAATCTGGATTTTATGATATTAATATTAATTAATAAATTATTTAAAATATATTCTTTAAGAATTTAAAATTTAATTCATTATTATTCAAATGATTATAGTTAAAAATAAAAATTATTTGAAATGAATCGTCATTGTTTTCTAAAAAATGGTTTTATGTGTGCAACGTATGATTATTAATAAATTAAAAAATCACTATTTTTTGATTGATTTAAACAAATTTATATATTATCTACTTCATAATATGTTTTGAACATTAAAAAAATATTTATTTTCTAGGAAGAGGTAAAAATAAAATTTAGTGTTTTGAAAAAAAATGTACTTTTTATAAAAAGCAGTTGTTGTCGCATTTGGTTCAAATTCAATGAAATTATTTAAATTCATTTATAGGTACTGAATTAGATAAAATTAAATATATTTTCATATTCATATGCTTAAAATATGGAAATTAGTCATCATTTATTTTTCTTCAATATGAATAGTAACAGGGGTAAGATTTATCACTTAAGTAAACGATAAATCTGGATTAAAAATAAGTGGCACAACCATAATATTTCATAATAATTATTAATTGAATAATTTAATTATTATCTTATCATATGATAGTCTATTTTTATTATTTTAATGGAATATATTCCTTGAAAATTGTTTATATATTTTTTAAATCAATGAATGTTACAAAATGCCACTCTCTTAGTTTTAAATATCCTTTATGTGTTCACATATAGAAAATAAATAGTAAATAACGAATATTAATGTTAATTTTGTAAATAATAAAATTATTTTCATGTTTTTTATTTATTTATAATTTTTTGGTTTTATATAATTTCTATAAATTCTAAAACAACGCCATAAGAGATTTTTTTCAATTGATCGAAAATAAAATAATTGATTTTGAAAATATTAAATTTTATATAATTTATTTAATAGATAGTATTTGATAAATTTTATCATTGTATATTATATTATAGGGTTTTTATAATATATTTTATTTGAATGAATACATTTTATTTTTTTCTTTAAATTAATTTCAATGAATTTTTTCAAAATTGATAATAATGATATTTTATCAATCAAATATTTCATTATTTATTTAAAGAACTTAAAAAATCTAAATAAGGAATTTTATATATTATATGGTAGAATATTTAATAAATTTTCCATTTTGGCCCAATTTTTACTTTATAATTACATATTAAAACCCATTAATATTTTAAATGTTGTTACCATAGTTAAAATTCAAATTGCTTAACCCAGGGTTAATCAAAATGATAATGTTTCAAATGAAGACAAATGTTGTATAAATAATATTTTATTATTTAATTATAACCCTATGATTATGAAACTATGAATATGTTTCTAGTTGTATTTATTTTATTTTATAATGAATCAATTATAATTTACAATTTTAAAAATTCCAAAATTCCTCTCACCGTTATTATAAATGTGTACCTACTCACTAACTTATTTACCTCAAATTGAGCATTATATATTGAAAAAGTCTGAAAATTTATCTTATAAAAATCAATATACACATTCAAGAGGTTTTTTTCATTCGAAAATACAAACAAACGATCCCTTTACAAATGATGTAAAGGATTCATTTCAAAGAATAGGTAATCACCATAAGTGATAACATTACTTTATACTCTTATTTACTTCCCCTAAATATAGTTCTTTATCATAAAATAATAATTTAATAATTGTAATTATTTTTAAATATTATTATTATTATTATTATTATTATTAAAATACAATTATATAAAATATTTTCCATAAATGAGAATCGAATGTATTACGTGTTCTTACGTATATCTAACCGTTCGCATGCAGCGATACAATTCATTTTTCATCAAAATATTTTATGGTTAGGTATTATAAAGGGTTTATTATATATATTTAATGTTTGTTAAATGATTATACATTTTTTATTTTAATATAACATCGAAAAAACATATCACCCAATCCTTTGGGAATTTATAACTATGTTCATGTGTACGTGTGGTCTACAACCTCAACTAAACAATGTGATTCATTTTTCCGTTATAGATTACTTGGATTGTAATAATGAATAATTAAGTGAATATATAATATATATATATGATATAATAATTACCCTATGAATTTTTATTATCATTTACTATTCATTAATTCCATTCTTCAAAAAATGAAAACAATATTTAAGCGTACGAACAACCTACGGTCTCCATGAACTATGTAATTCGTTATTCTATCAAAAAAATTACATATGAGTCTAAATATGTATATAATAATGTTATATTATTATTTAATCCTAATTAGTATTCTATATATCAATGATGTAGGATAATGGTTTGTGAACTAAAACCACTATACAGAAATACTCATGATAAAGGAAACAGTTAAACAAACAAATTACGATATTAATAATGAATTACAAAAAAATCGGGGACTTTAAATGTTATAATAAGACAATATATGATATTATAAGTATGAAAATTATTCTGGTAACTAAATATGATAAAATTTAATTTATTATACAAGAGGTTAGAGTGGTTTTGAGGTAAATATAGCTCAATGTAAGGTGTTTTATGTTAATATGACCTTGTTTATTGGGATAGATTAATATTAAGTTATAAAGAAAAAATGTGTTTAAAAATAAATAAATACACACATTAATATTATTATCCACTATTTATTTTTTGAAAATATATGTTTTCCTTTCATTTTCCTCACCTTATGTACTCAATAGACCAAAATATGTTATAAGGAAAACCATCATCATTTATCTCTTCAGTTGAAACCGAATTTTCTTCTATGTCTATGTTATCTCAAAAATGATTAAAATAATTTTTTTACTATTAATATATAAATTTATATTTTATATGTACCTATTTTATACTTTATATTAAACTATTAAAAATTAATCTTTTTTATTTTCCAAATGATATACTTTTTAAATTTTTTGTAAAATGTATTGAAAGATTGAATTTTCACTCATATAAAAAATGTATTTTTCCATTATCATAAATAATTTTTCCTTTTGAAGATTCATTTGTATTGATCTGTAACCATTTTCTATGAAAATTGTTTCCATTAAAATTAAATAGTTTTTTTAATTAGGTGATTTCAATAAAAAAGGAAATTTTTCTCAATAATGTTTTAATTATCTTTTAATTGTATTTATATTCATAAATAACATAAAACCATGATGTAAATAATAATTTACTTTCAATATTATATAAATATACATTCCTTATTATTTTATAGATGCTTTATGATTATGATAACAATATTTTTTTGAAATGAAATACTTTTCAATGGGTTATGTTATGATGAAATTTTTATGAAACTCATTTCTTTCATAGGATTGGATATGACGACTGTTTTATGATTTTATAGCACAAATATGTAAGATTTTCATTTTGATATGTGTGGTACATTTACCACCCTTTAAATCGTTTGTTAAATATTGATATCTAATAAGAAAAATATGACTAGAATGTGGATTGAACCCAGTTCCATAAGGGACATTGTCCACTATGATAGACTTGGGAGTCAACCTTGAATAGTATGATAGGTTGGAGGCTGAATCCATTCCACTTTTATAGTCTTGTAAAAGAGACTTGGATACTTTGTAAATGATTTTTTATGCCTTTCTTTATGCCTTGATTTCACGAATTATGTCAAATTTATGCTCTCATGGCTCATATTCATTGATATATTTATTATTAATGTCTTATGAACAACCATGATTTAGTAAATAACTAAATATTATGATATTTGATCGAATGGATGTGTTTTGGATATGTTAAAATCATGTTCATATACCCTTATTCTGATTTTTATATAATATTATATTTTAAATCTCCATTGTTTCCCCTACTAAGCATATGATCTCATCATTTTATTATGATTGCATCACTCAGGTTATGAGTATAGGTATTAAGTATGATCTTTCTATGAATGGTAAAAGTGTTGAAAAAAATGGGAAATTATGATAATATTTTATAAAAAAATTATTTATGTTCTTATTTATCCAAATATACTATAATAAAATGATTCTATAGTGGATAAAAAAGTTTTTTAATGAATATTCATCTATTAAGAAGAAATATCCATGTAGGAAAAGAGTATGTCACTATAGTTGGTATTAGAGAAAGGATTAGTTATCCATTATATATTAGAATGAATTTTTTTTATTAATATTCCTATGGAGAAGACTTATTATTAGATAAAATCCATTTTTTTTTGTAATAATCATGAATGAAATATATTAAAGTGATGGAATCATAAAATAATGTTCAACAATTTTTATATCATATAAATGATTTTTCATGATTATTTTGATTAACCAAATTATTACTATTTTTCATATTATTATTTTTGGTATCTATTAATGTATAGAAATGGGATGAATCTTGTTAATTTTGAATGTGATGGAGGATGAAATGATTTTCCTCTTAATAAATAGAATATTGAAAGATATGGATTGAAAAATCATGAGTTATGTTACAAAGATCATAATATTTAAATCTTGTTGGGATTGAAAACATGGAAAGGAGGGAATAAATTTTGGTTAAGTCATTTATTTACTATAGTCCTCATCTATTTAGTGGTTCCAATGTTCCACTAATCATTGAGAAATGGAACAATACCATTGAAAAGTTATTTTCTATTCATTATTATTGAGAACATGAGATATCTGTTATGGTAGTTTTTCATTTAGAAGATGATGATTCTTATCATTGTT
This sequence comes from Viscum album, assembly GCA_963277665.1. NCBI lineage: Eukaryota > Viridiplantae > Streptophyta > Magnoliopsida > Santalales > Viscaceae > Viscum > Viscum album. The sequence continues at coordinate 505,763,490 of OY728142.1, read as the reverse complement.
CTCTAATCCAGAACATGAGGGAATAATTAAAACTTCAATATGTGAAGTTAGATGAATTTAAAATATTATTTTCCAATATGTACATTCCTCGTAATATTCTTATGTAAGTGGAGAAATATTTCCTTTAGTTGAAAGAAGATGATGTTGAATCATTTGGTACTAATGAGGAATATTTTATAAGACTTGTGGGGTATGATTCTACTATTATCATCCAACCAATGTTTATGGTTGATTGATTCTTCAAGGGATAAAAAACAATACTTTAAAGGATGATTTACATTACTAAAATCAGTAGATATGATGAAGTTGATATATTTTCTCTTAAGGTGGAGATGGAAAATGTAAGTACCCATCAATCTAGTGGTTTTGATAAGAATCAAAAAATTTAATTTAATGGACATTTTAAACAAACATGGATATATACAGATGATCCTTTATTTATGCTTAAAGTGTGGAAGGAAGAATTTATATTTAGGGGACTATTAAATATTAAAGAGTGTGTAATAAAATTTCATGGGGAAAATGAATAATTAAGGGAAGGGAATAATTCATATAATGATTTGAATATAGAGATATTTTTTTTAATTCCCACCCACACTCTAGTGTATAAAATGAAAAAATATTGAGAATAAATCAAACCAATTTATAGATCTAAATGATAATGACGATGATCGAGTTCAACAAACTTATAATCCAATAGAAAAATGTAAATCCCATGTGATCACTATTCTTAATGATCAATGTTATAATTATGTGGTGAATATCAATCTTACCATCCATTCTATAACATGTAATTTCTTATTTAAATATTGATATACACAAAAATTTATAAATAAAAAATTTATATGTGTATCACTGTACCACACAAAAATTATATGTTATGTTATATGTAAAAACCCAAAATGATATTATTATTTAATCCCAATTCTATGAATTTCCTCTTGTTGATGTTTTTGGGAATATGTTTCTTCTAAATCTTATCATTCTTACTCCAGTTGATTTGGATGTTAATTTTGGAATTTATTGCCTTAATTTACATAAATCCCAACTGAATTTTTTATTCTAGGATGTTATATTTGATCTTCTAAACCAACTTATTATGGCCTATTAGTGTGTTGAAAAAATGAACATTTGTGTGAAATTGCATCCATCATATGGGTCATGATTCCTATTAAAAAGTTTTTCTTATCACTAATGGTTGGATAAAAATCTAGTAAAAAATACTTCCATAATACGGAAGAGTTTATTCATATGATGATGAAGTAATTATCTGGTCTTCCACTAAATTATGAAGTTGAGTTTTCAATAAAACACATACTTGGTTCTCCAAATATATCTAAGTCTCTATATTGAATAGAACTTATTGACTTTTAATAATTAAATAATAACTCTAGAAGAATATTGATATGGGATTCATTAGAACAGTTATGTAACCTTTGTATGAACCAATTTTATTTGATAAGAATAAAAATGGATCAATGTGACTCTATATTTATTATTAAGAACATAACAAGATAAATGTCATGAATAATTATCCCCTCCTCCTATTAATGATTTGTTTAATCAAATTCAGGGATCTCAATACATTCCCACGATTGGTCTTTATTCTAGATACCATTAATTGATGGTCAAAAAGGATGATATACACAAAACTACATTTTGTATAAGGAGTGAACAATATAAATTTATAGTGTTTCCATATAGTCTTACTAATCCCCTCTCTATCTTTATTGATTTAATTAATAGATTTTTTAGAAATTTCCAAGATCAATTTTTGATATTTATATATGATATTATGATTTACTCAAAGATAATAGAAGTGAATGAAAATCAATTGAAAATTGTGTTTAAGACCTGATGGAAGGATAATCATTATGAAAAAATTACCAAATGTTTCTTCGTAATGAATCATTATTGTGTCATATAATATTATTCAATGGTATATCAATAGACCCTTCAAATAAGGATGTTGTTGAATATTTTTCCAGACTAACCAGTGTAACTAATATCAATAGTTTTCTTGGTTTGGGTAGATAATATTGATGCTTTTTGGAGAATTTTTCATGGATATAAAATTCACTTACAATGTTAACTCATAATTGATACAAGTTACTATGGATAGATGAATGTGTTTAATGGTTTAAAAAACTAAATATAATGATAGCCATCACATCTTGGAATACACTACCCTACAGTGGAAAATGGTTTCTAATTTATAGTAATTTTTCAAAGTAGTTACTTGGATGCTCCCTCGTATATAACATTATAGATATAACTTATGCCTCAAGACAATTAATGTTTTTTGATAATATTATTCAGCTCTTTATTTAGTGTTATATATTATAATTTTTAAATTAAACATACAGAGTATTTATATTTTATGAGAAAGATGTGACGTATATACTAATAAATAATCATTAAAGTATATTTTCATTAAAAAAGAGATGTACATCCACTAAATAATATGAATGAAGCTGATTAGAGACTATAAGTTCTTAATAAATTAGCACCATGATAATCTAACCAAGGTGTAAGATACACTGATTAAAAAGCCTCATGCTATCATATATATGATGAGGATCACATAAAATACAATATTTCTTGACATGATAAGTTTGAATTATGAAATAATGAATAAAATGAGGAAATACATTATTTTAAAATGAAATTTCATATATCTATCCATGTAAATATTAAAGAGACCTAAAAGGAGGATATAGAGATAAAAAAATGTGAAAATGTTTCATGAGATAAATTTTGTTTGTGATGGAATAACAATGTTCAAGAACGTTGTATGTTACCCCTGGGTTCAGGATTTGAAGATGGAGTTGATCGATGAAGCACAAGGTTCTTCAATATCTATCCATCCCTAAAGTATGAATATTTATAGATATTTTAAAAGGTATTATTTTTTCAAATGAATGAAGAGATATATAGTAGAGTATGATTCCCAGTGCTTGATATGTCATCAAGACATGCATGAAAGGAATAATTCAAATGGGATCATAAAACCATTACCCATACAAAAATTGAAATGTGAAAACATTACCATTTTTCCTCCCATCGGAGTACCCGAAACATATAAATAGAATATTTCTATTTGGTTTGTAGTTAATTGCTAAATGAATTCAGTATAATTAATTATCATTAGAAAATATTTTTATCTTGATCAACTTACACATTTATTAATCAATGAAGCTGTCATATTTCATGGTTTAACTCTATAAATAGTATCTAATTACAATATAAGGTTTGCCACCTAATTTTGGAGAAGTCTTTAGTAGGATCTGGATAAAGATATAGTATACATCCCTATATATCATCATGAAATAGATGATAGGATGGATATGACCCTTAAAACTGTAGATTATTTTTAAGATATTTATCTATGGATTTCAAATTCTGACACAATCAACACCATCCATTGTTTTTATTTTCTAAAAATAATCATTTTCACAATAGAAGTCAGAAGTATCCTTTTGATATACTCTATGGTGGGATGTGTTGAAATCTAACATACTACAGTGAATTTAGATAAATATTGATATTTAGAACAGAACTAGTGAAATGATAGATATGGTTATATTTATTCAATAGCATAAATGAGCATCTTAGAGTCGAAAAAAATATAATTAATATCATCCAAATTATTATGTGTTTAATGTTAGAGATAAGGTATTCCATTATCTACCTTTTTAGAAAACGGTGATCATATCTGGATATAAAATAAATCTAGGTCCTAGGTAAAATAGTTATTTTTAAAACATTGTTCATATCTATATGATAGATTTTCGATTGAAAATTACATCCCATGTACTGAACAATGTGGTTGAACCACAGGGAAAAAAAAATTGTGAAGATCATCGAGTAGAGTTTCGGTATCATGAAGATAATGTTCTATGAAACCGGACCCCTTTCTTGGTCAAAGTTCAGTGGTGAAAACCTAATTTGATGAAGCTACATGAGAACCTAAGAATGTAATGAGGTATAAGTATACATATTAAATTATATCATAATAATGAATTTCAAGGATAAATAAAATGTACGGGGGTTATAATTTGATAGCCAAATATTTTTATGAAATATTTCTTATTAAATAATTTGATTTCTTCGATATCTTGTGTTACAAGCAACAACGAGTTTAGATGAACCACATGCCTATATGTGTCTGTTATCTACTAGTCGTTGGATTAGGGTGTGTAAATAAATATTAAAGAAAAACATATTGTCTAAATTTTTGTAATATTTATTCATTAATTATCAAATTATTATAATTCAAGAAAAATATTATTTTAAAATAAATTTATTCATTTTAAAAAACTATATTTATGTTTTAAATTTATTTTAAATAAATAATAAAATTATTCACTATTGATGAATAATTTAAACTATATTTTTATATTTATTAATTTATAATATTATTTAAACATTCACCAAATATTTTTTTCTTGTGATATGATTAGAAAAAATACATTTTTTCACTTAATTATTTTTAGTTTTCCTAAAATTTTGTTTTGTCACGTTTCTCACACATACATTAAAATTATTTTCTACAAATTATAGGTATTTAATTAGAGAGACTGGAATAAATATTTAGAAAAAAGTATCAAATTTTATAAATTTTCCACTTTTAATTTTGTTTAATTAGAATAGTAATGGTGGTAATATTAATCACCTCAGTGAAGTGTAAATTAGGTTTATCCATATTGATAATAACTCATAATATAATAATTTTTAATCAGAATTCTTATTGGATGAAGAGAATGGGACCCATATCACATTTGGTTTAAAATGTATTACTTTAATAGACATGTGTCCATGAAAATGATTTGTATATTATTTATATCAATTAAAGATAAAAAATATCACTCTCATAAGATAAAATATCCTTTATGTGTTCACATAGGCAAAAACCTTCTTATGATTAAATATTAATAGATTTTTTTCATAGTGAATTAGATTGATGATAAAAATTTATTTTTATTTTTTACATATAATGTAATTACAATAATTCCTTACACAATTCTAATACAATATTTATTCAGTTAATAGATAAATTAAATAAATGATTTTGAAAATATTAGAACTATTATAGTTTGAGTATGTTAATGTGTTCCAAAAAAATTAAAATTTTGATATTATATAATATCATTTTAATAAAATGTTATATTTGAAATAAAAACATTTATTTATATTTGTAGGATAAATTATTATTGCACTTTATTGGGGCCTCTTTCTATCAATATTAAATAATGGATTTGTTTTTAATACTTCCATTTAAAAATTGATAATTTTTTACCCTTACATACGATGGATGTGATTTGGAAATCCTCTATATGAAATATTTTATTTCACTTCGTATTGTAAAAAATGGCAGTACTTTCTTACTAGAATAATGGATTTATTCTCGGTTGTTTGATTCTGTTGTTGTTTCATTCAGACGCATCTGGAAACCATAAAACATCATTTTTGAGTGGTTGGATCACCTAATTTCCCTACTGGTACTATTTTAAAAGAGTTTGTTGGATAACTATTTTAAAATATGGGAATTTATTCCCTCATTAAGAAGTTAGGTTTGATACAGAAGATATTCTAGTGCCTTCATGCTGTGTTAATCTGCTAATAAAGATTGTCAGCATTTGGAATTTCACAATGATTAACATATTTACTATTTGGATTATTTCTATGTCTCCAATATCAAACATGTTTTTGAAATGATGTTTTCTAGTCTAACGATTTTAGGTTCTTCAAATTCTAAACATTGTGTTTTTTGAAGATTTGATTTAAGATTGACATCTCCATGAGTCTTGAATTAGTTGAAAAGTGGCATCCTTCAACCTCATTTATCATTATCTGGTTGACTTCAATTTGAATATGATGAGAATTTTTTCACCACTGGATGGCCGAAAAATGCATAGATTCTCTTATGTTTGAAAAATATACTGATCTAAAAGTGTTTATTAATTTTTTCTGTTTGTTCATTTTTCTTTGTAATCACATTAAATTCATGGTTGGTGTATGTACAATACACCTCATGTTATCCTTTTAAATTTTGATATATTTAATAATTTATATAGGTTAATGGGTTGGGTGACCAAATCATGTATCACCACCTTCAAAAATATTAATAGATTAAAAGTTGATAAAAATGATTTTTTATGAAAATATTATGTTATGAAAAAAAATATGTTATGAAATATTTTATAAAACATAAAAAAATAAAATATTTTATGTTGGATATTATATTGAAATAATTTCATAAAATGGATATTTATATTGAAACTTTCATCTTATTAGAAAAAATTACAACCCTTTAATATTGAAAACATTTTATTGTAATAAATATTTAAAAAAAATTAACCAAAGGATAATCAAAATGATTTTGCTTAAAATGAAACAAAAAATGGTCGATGTGTAATTTTTTATGTTATTACAACCTTATATTACCTTTCCTCCAAATACCAATGTAATTGGAGGAATTTTTCATGAGAATGATAAATTCCAAAAGTTCCCCGTAGCTCAATTATTAAAAGGAACGGTAAGAAATCTGATCTTCTTTTAAGGTATTAATCTTGAATTCTGGTTATTTTTGTGAAAAAGTAGAGTTTTATGAAATTTCAAGAGTACATGTCGTGAACTCTAAGTACACATCTGGTACACCGTTGCTGTGGGTGACTATGTACTAGCTGTATAACAGACGAGTACATAGCCATGTGTGGTGACCTGAAGACCGCCTAAAGCAGAAGATGGAAAAGGAAAGTTCACATCGTATACTATTAAATTACAGATTGTGTAATTTCTTTTCATTAAATGGACGATGGTCTCGTCTTATCGAAAAAAACATTTTTCTCTTCGTCTGTCTCATCCAGGAGCATCTGTACAGCCGAAGTTCTTTTCCAAGCCCCCAGCTCACTGTCCACTCTCCAAATTGACCGTCGTCGATTGCGTTGGAATCACATTGGTGATTTATTATTTTATTCTTTAACATCATATCTTTATTTGTCCTCTCTAGGAATTTATCCTCGGATGATCATTTTTAACAGGTTTTAATATATACAATGTTCTAGGGAGATTCAAGGCCTGATGTTCATGTATATCGATATCACAATGCTGAGTTAGGTCTTTTCTTCCTTTCCTTAGTTAACCATTTAATTTTATGTGAACAGGTTCCCTATACCCCAGAATAGGGTGTTGCATGTTTATGGTTTTAGACCTATTATTACATATTATTCCTTGTGTGATTGGATAGATGTTTATTGTTGTGATTAGAGATAATTTTTCCAGGATATGGATCTATTGCCAGGTTTTCTGGTTTTTTTCTATTTGTCTAGCTTTGCATGTTAGGTTGTGGCTTCGCATTCCATGCCTAGTATTGTTAGTATGGAGTTATTATTATCTAACATGCTATGATATGTTGTATATTGTTTATCCATGTAGTTCTTAAGTTTTAATTTTACCTCCATGTATTTTTTGTGCACGACTGAATTACTCGGAGTAGTGGGAACATGGTGTAGTAGACCATATAAATAATTGACGTTGAAGGATTCTCTAGAGTGTTTGATTACTTTTACGTTGCAAGACCATAGGGGGGATGGACATAAGTTCTCTCTCATAGTGTCTGTTGTTTCCTCGATATGGGCCACATGGGTAATTGGATGTTGAGTGCTTATTCAGAGTGACTATAAGTTATTGATACGAGACAACAAGGGGAATTGATGGTGAGTGCTTCCTCAGAGTGTCATTGCTAAAGCTGAACTAGAGGGGTTAGATTGTGGGTATTTCCTAGAGGGTTCCTGGTGACTGTTTTGGTTGAACTAGAGGGGTTAGGAACTGCATACTTCCTAGAGTCTTACCAGATTTTGATTAGCTGATTATGTGGTATATGAAAATGAATGCATTTGAAATTTTAGGATGGGTACTTTGTGTACATCCTTGTTTACTACATCATTTTGTATATTACCTTCCATACATATTCACTGACTATTAGGCATAGATCATTGGGTGGTTTCCTACTGGTATTAGTATCACACCCTATATGTGTCATGATTTTTGTCCCAAACAGATTATATTGCTGCAGGTATAGATAAGGTTAAGCGTCATTCATCTTCAGGTACTTGATTTCTGGGGATCTGGGGAGCATCAGACCAATCTGAGGCATGCGATACAGTGGAGAATTTTATATATTTTCTATTATACATTGGTTTAGTATTGTATTCCAGCATTGTGACTTGTTTGGATGACTTTATTGACATATGTATCATGCAATATATATATGTGTGTGTGTGATTCATCTGTTTATTACTAATTTTTTACCTATTGAATGTCTTACTACATCCACTATTGCTATCTTTTTTACTTCTGCCCTTTTACTCTGCTAATGAAGGAATAGTTTCCCCACTATCACACACAAGGCCCTCACTGCTAGTTGGCATCCTCTGACGTTTGGGGAAATTAGCTTGAGGCCATGTGACCAACCATGTACGGGGCACCTCTGTTTGGCTCCCTGAACCGTGACATTACAAATTGGTATCAGAGGTAGGTTATTTTCTTTCTGACTTATAGTTTGTAGACTATTGCTAGGGATTGGAAGAAAATTCCTACTTGGTAATAATCTGATCCCAGGAGTAGGTAAACTGTGTACAGGGAAAATCCAATCTACCTTGTTATTTCATTTTTTCTGGTTTTTCAATTTTACAGTTGATTTGATTTCACCATTGGGTGATTCACGTGTTTTTTGTTGTTATCATTGATTTTAATAAGGTTCTATTTGAGTTGAAACTTGATTTGATGAGGGTATGCCATATCATGCGTCATATAAGAACTTATTACAAATCACATGCCATGCATTCATGCCATGCAATTATGGTTCATTAGTGATTTCATGTTGTTGTTATAGATGTTGTGCTAGATATTATGCTGTTGTGATATATTCCTTGATAAAATACATGATTTTGATAGGGTATTGATTTATGTAAGGTTTCATTTGAATGAACCCCAAACATGGGTTCTTGAGGTGTTATGGGACCACATGGATCAGAATTTGGCGGATCATTACACTGTTCTTCTTGAAAATGACCTATATAAGATGCCAATCATTGAACCGTAGGGATTGTGGGCCCTCACAGATCAGAATTTGGAACCTTAATGTTCATTTTAGTGTTTTATCGGGTCGAGAGTAGTTTCTAAAGCATAATGTATGGATAAATCCTGAATACACGGTGTGTAAGGATGAATACACACCATGTGTCCTTCAGTTTGGGAAGGAACTATTTTTATTAAGTACACATCATGTATTCTCTAACCATGTTAATGGATTTGGGGGTATAGACATGGGGTTGTTAAATCATTGGGGAAAACGCCTTGTATTGGTTTTACACGCCGAGTTGTGTAGACCATGTGTCCACTCATGTGACTAATGACACAGATGGATAAAACATAAGTTATTCATGACATGTCAATCTTCATCATTCTATGTAGTGTAACCCCTATATCTGACCATGTAATGAACATCACAGGGTAGTGGAATCCTTCTATTACACGTCGTGTTAGTCATAAACACGCCGTGTAGAGTCTGTCGTGTAACTGGACGTGTAAATAACAACATGGGTTTGTGATATTCGTCTAGTACATGTCGTGTCTATAATTAACATGACAAGTAGTCTAGTTCTAGGATAACATTATTACTTAGAAGTGGAGAAGAACTGGCAAGGGAAGAGGATTCAAGTCCATGACATGTGTTAGGGAAACACGCCAGGCATATGGGGTGTTACATGACATGGGTTGTAAGAAGTACATGCCCATGTGAAGGCTTAAGGGAACATGACCTATAGGTATTATACATTCCATGTATCCATGTTTTAAAAAACATGAATTCTTTAATTTTATTTTTCCCTTCTTATGCTTCTATGTTTTAGTCCCTATTAATCTTGATCTGATGTGTGATCTTGACATTATAGAGTCATGCCACCAAGATGTCCTCCATTTTTTCCACGAGTTATAGGGTAGTGATCAGACACCATACATAGATTATCATGGACTACCGATAGATCCTATAGTTCTTCTAGTCTTGGAACCAGTCTTCATTTCGAACACAGGTGGTGACACACAGTTCCGAGAAGGCTATATGAGGTTTATGCTGACTTGCTAAGGTGTACCGCATTCTGCCTCGTCTATAGTTTTGTTGATGTGGGTTTTCTAGCAAGAGTATCCTCCCACCTTCATAGGGGAAGGAGGACCTCAGGCTACATAGTCAGGGTTAGAAGCCATTCTTTCTATCTTCGAGCATCTAGAGACACCTATAGAGAGGAGGGTGATGTTCACTACATATATTCTTTGAGATTATACCATGAGATGGTGGGATGTGATCTCACTTGTGGGATGATAGCAAGTTTTTTCTCGAGATGAGTTCTAATGTGCCTTTCTAAAGGGAGACATTGAGGGAAAATCAAGCCCGATAGTTCATTATTCTAGAGCAGGGTACTATTTATGTTGTGATGAATTCTTCTCACTTCACAGAGTTGCAGCACTTTACACCTATTACAAGAGGTGATGAGTTATTTCTGGCAAGGAAGTTTTAGGATGGTCTCAGGCATGGAATATAATCCTAGGTGAACATTTCCAGGATGATTTATATCACTTCTATTATTAACCAAGAAATAATCACAGAGTGAAATCTCAGGGATTCTGGAGTGGTGAGCCCGGGAAGTTTGGAATTCGGAGTTGGTATCCCTTCTACTGAGAGAAAGAAGCGATGTATATAGTTTACACGTGGAGATCATTGTAAGCGGGATACTTATTATGGTGGCCAAGTGGTGTGCTACTAGTGTGGGAAGAACGGGAATACGATACCACATTGCTTAAGAGACCCACTATAGCGTCGATCTTACGGGAAAATGGGTCATCTTCATCCCTTCAGTCTGATCTTATCACTAGAAGCTACTGACATGGCTTCTTCTCTAACTTCTTGTTCATAAGTAGCACCACCTGTTTCTCATCAGTCAGGGAACTGGAGCACTTCTAGCCATTTAGGGTGTGGTGGAGGTCATGGATATGGTATCTAGTTTCTAGTCATTTAGGAACAATAGGTTGGATTATCTCAGAGTGGTCAGGTTGGGTCATAAGGCCATAGTGCAGGTCAAACGTTTGTAGTGGAGCAGACCAAGCAGGAGCAGGATCCTGGATCCTCTACAGTTCAATGTACAATCCTAGTTACCTCAGTTTAAGGTTATGATCTTTTCAATAATAGGGCTTCCCATATCTTTATATCTATTTCTATTGATGAGAGACTTGGGCTCTGTATCTTTTATTCTATTGATATCTTGACGCTAAACACACCATTGGGAACTAGAACGACTAGTGTACGTCAGTGGATGAAGTGACTACTAGAGGTTGGTGGATGTCACATCTTATGGGACCTTTATGTCCAAGAGATAACAGGATATGGTGTTATTCTTAGTATGGACTGGTTAGTTCTCTTCCAGGCTATTGTTGATTGCTATAACTATAGGGTGAGTTTCACATCACTAGAGGGAATATCGTTTCTTCATAAGGGAGAATGTGATGTCCAAGTGAGAAGATCAGGACATTGGCATCATGGGTTGGGAGGAGTTATATCCTAGTATCAAAGTCTGTATCTATATGACCAGGGGACTTCAGAGATGGACTTTCCTCCAGTGGTGGATCGTTTTTGAGATGTATTTCTAGTGAAATTTTCAGGTTTTCTTTCATAGTGAGAAGTGGAATTTTATTCTAATCTTGTACCAGGACCGACACCGGTGTCCATTTCTATTTATAGGATGGCTACACCAGCATTATAGGAGATGAAGAAGCAGTTGGAGGTGTTGCAGTCTAAGGGGTTTATTTGACCAAGTACTTCTCCTTGGGGTTCGTCTGTCCTATTTGCGAAGAAGGTGGACATTACCCTCCAACGTTGTGTGGATTATTGGATGTTGAACCAGTTGATGGTAAAGAAATGGTATCCCTTTCCGTGGATTGATGATCTCCATGATCAGAATTTACGATCCCGGGTGTTCTTGAAGATTGGTATGAGATTTGGTTATCATCAGTTGCGCGTTAGACCATCATATGTACCTCTTACAGCCTTCTAGAGTAGGTATGGTCTATACGAGTATGTGGTTATGTCGTTCGGTCTCACAAACATCCATGAAGTCTTCATGTCACTAATTCATTGAGTGTTCCATCTATACATGGGTTCATTCATGGTAGTATTCATGGATGATATCTTGGTTTAATCTCACACTCAATATGACCATGATCTTTTTGAGTACACTAAGAGAGAATAAGTTATATTCTATGCTCTCAAAAGTCAACATTTGGATGGAATAAATTCACTTCTTGGGACATGTTATCTCAGATACAGGAGTATCAGAATTCCCAGAGAAAGTGAGATCTGTAGATTCTTGGGAGAAGTTGAAGAATTTCATTGAGGTATAGTGTTTTCTAGGGAAGGGAAGATACTATAGACGTTTCATACAAGAATTATCATGCTTAGCAGTGCCGCCGATGGGCCTAACAATGAAGCGTGCGAAGTACTTATGGTTCGAATCTTGCTAATCGGCCTTTTAGGAGCTGAAAGGGAGGTTGAATTCAGCATCGATACTAGTTTTTCCAGAGTCGGGCACGAGATACACTATCTTATGTGATGCAATAGGTATCGAGAGAGGTGATGTGCTTATACTAGGAGGAGTCATTGTGTACGGGTCTCAGATGTTTAACCCACATGATAGGAACTACCCGACACAAGATCTCGAGATGGCTGCAGTTGTTCATGATTTATGTTGTTTGATATGTTATCTTATGTGAGAGAATTTTGTGTTTTTCAACGACCAAAGGATACTAAATCATATCTTCACTCAGAATTATCTGAATTTGAGAAAGAGAATGTGGGTTCATTAACATTAGTCCTTTGACTTCGAGATTTCCTACACGCCTAGGAAGAGCATCACAGTGGCTGATGCGTTGAGCATGGGGACTCGGATACAGGTAGTTCAGGAGGCCAGCTGTGAGTGGAAGCTTATGGATTTGTTCTCTAAGATTCATTTGGAGGTGCATGACAGTCAGGGTCAGACATTTCTCTCTTTTCTGGTTGTTACCTCTACTCTACATGGTTGAGTGGGAACAAGGAAACTATCCGTTTCTGAAGGCCAAGTCCTATGGGAAAGTGTTTCAGGAGAGGACCCTATTCCTGGATGGATAGTAGGGGAGGATGAGATCTTGCAATTTCATGAGTGTGTATGGGTACCACCATACATACATAAAGAGGTGATATAGGACTTTAATTCCTCTGTGTGTGAAGTTCATCCTTGTGTCATGCAGATGTATCATGATCTACACTGTCAGTTTTGCTGGCCATATATGAAGAGATATATTGTTGGGTTTGTCATGAGATGTTCCACCTATCAGTAGGTAAAGGTGGAGAATCATCGAACAATAGGGATATTAAAGTAGTTACCCATTTCCGAATGATAATGGAATGACGTCACGCTGGACTTCGTGATAGGTTTCCTAAGGTAACATCAAGGGAATGATGGAGTTTGGGTTGTCATTGACAGACACACAACAGTTTCTCACTTCATGATAATCATGTAGAACTTCAGTTTTAATGATAGAGGAAGGTTTTATATCTGATATATTGTACATCAACATGTGTTTACACACTAAATTATTTCATACAAGGACATCCATTTTACTTCTTGGGTCTGTCATGGAATTTGGAAGGATTTGGGTACACAGGTACTTCTGAGTACAGTGTAACATCCCCAAACAGATTTCCAATTTAAGGGTATGATTCAGGTTCTTGAGGACTTTCATCAAGCATGCATCCTGTATTTTTGAGGTTCTTAGGAGAAACACATACTCTTGTGGAGTTTACCAACAATAATAGTTTTCAAGAAACTATTCAGATGGCACCTTATGAGGCTTTGTACGGTAGGGAATGTCGATCACCATTATGATGGATGGAGGTAGGAGAGGCAATGATGTTGGGACCTTGACTTGTCCAGGAGACCACATAATAGATAGAATATATTCATAAGAGGATGGTTATGGCACAGTACCAATATAAGTCTTATGCCGATCGATGAAGACGACCTAAGGGGTTCGAGGTAGGAGATCAGGTTTTTCTACATGTCACACCAAGGCTTGGACACAAAAGGATTAGATGGCAGGGTGATCTTTCATTGAGGTACGTCAGACAGTTTGAGGTGTTGGAGAGAGTTGGGTCAGTTACCTATCGGTTGTAGTTACCTCAGAGATACTAGGCTATGCATGATGTCTTCCACGTTTCACATCTTCGACATTACTTCTCAGACCCACCTCATGTTTTTAAACCCTAATAGGTTGAGCTCTAGGTGGATGACTCATTTTAGGATATTGTTTTCTGATTTTTCATCGTAGTGTGAAGGTTCTCTATGAACTGTTTTTCATCTGATACGAGTTATACGACACCACATGTGAGTACAAGATGAGAAATGGGAGAGGGAGGCTGGTGTACGGTCATAGTGGCTGGAGCTATTTGAGGATATTTCTTCTATGCCACATTTCTTGGTAAATTCGGGTCTAATTTTCTTTAAGGAGGGATTTTTGTACGAACATGGATCTTCTTTTTAGGTATGAAAATTGCTTTCTAGTAGCTTTTTATAAAAAAAGGGGAGTTTTTGGAAATTTCAGGAGTGCACGCCATATACTGTAAGTACATGCCGCGTACCCGGTTGTCGTGGGTGACTGTGTACTGGCCATGTAACTCACCGTTACAAGTTCATGTGTGGTGACATGGAGACCACATAAAGAGGAGGTCATAAACTAAAATTACACGTCATGTGCTTTAAAAATATCCACCGTGTACATTGATTTTTTCTTTAAGTGGATCCAGGTCACGTCTAATCAACAAAACCCATTTTCTCTTGGTCTGACTCATCTAGGAGCGTCTGTACGGCTGCAGATCTTCTCTGTGCCTCTATCTCATTGTCCGTTATTTGAATCTTCCTACATCGATTGTGTTGTAATTTCATTAGCCTTTTATCCTTTTTTTTATTGAACATCATCTATTTAATTCTATAATCGCGTGAGTTATCCTCAGATGAACTTTTTTATCATTTTTGAAGATCAAAGAAGTTTCAGGGTGATTCAAGGCCTGAAGGTCACATATATCGGTCTCACGCCACTAAGGTAGGTGTTTTGTGACTTTTTATAGTTAGTATTTAAATATTATGTGCAAAAGTGCCCAACACCCAAGAACAGGGTTTTGCGTGTTTATGGTTTTGGCCCTGTTATTACCTACTGTACCTTGTTTGTTTGGTTAGAGGTCAATTGTTGTGAATAGAGTTAAATTTTCCAGGCTATGGATGTTTTCCCTTGTTTTCTTGTATTTGACCACTATTCTAGCATTACATGTTAGGAAACTGCTTTACTTTCCATTTCTAGTATCATTAGGATGTGGTGATTATTATTTGACATGGTATGATATGTTGTAGATTGATTATCAAAGTAGTTCTTGAGGTTTACTTTGGCTTCCATGTATCATTTGTTAATGACTGACTTACTCAGTGTTGTGGAAACCTGGTGTAGTAGACCATAAGGAGAATTGATGTTGAGGGATTCTGAAAAGTGTCTGTTTACTTTTACATTGAGAGACCATAGTGGGGATGTACATAAGTGTTCCCTCATAGTGTCATTAGTTTCCTAGATATGGTCCACATGGGAATTGTACATTGAGTGCATCCTTGATGTTCCTAGTAGTAATCAATATGAGACTATAGGGGTAATTGAAACTGATTTCTTACTCAGAGTGCCTTTGCTAATGATGAACCAGAGGGGTCAGACTATGTGTATATCCAAGAAGATATCTTGTGTTTGTTTTGGTTGAACTAGAGGGGTTAGATAATGAGTGATTTTGAATGGGTTACCTACTTTTAATTAGCTTCGTACTATATAGATTAAAATTAATACATTTAAAAGTGTAGGATTTGTATTATGCGTACTTTCTTGTTTACTGCTTCATTTTGTTTATTTCCTTCTATATATATTCCCTGACTGTTAGGCAATGATCTTTGGATGGTTGCCTACTGGGATTAGTCTCACACCGTGTGTGGGTAATTCTTTTGGGCCCAAACAAATTATATTGCCATAGGTATCGATAAGGCCACGATCTATTCTACATAAGGTACTTGATTGTTGTGGAGTTGTGGAGCATGGGACCAAGCTGAGGTTTGCGATGTTGTAGAGCATTTTATCATTTTTCTATTGTACTTTGGTTTAGTATTATATTCCAACATTTTTACTTGTTTGGATGAATTCCAAGACTTATGTATCATGAGATATATATTTATGCTCCAGTTATTTATTACTTATGTGGTTAACCTATTGCATGTCTTACTGCTTCCATTATTGTAATCTGTTTACATGTGATGTGTTACTCTTCCAATGAGGGAATAGTTTAACCACAATCATAACCAAGGCCCTTGCTGCAGGTCGGAAGCCTCTAAAATTTGGGGAAATGTTCTTGAGGACTTGAGACAAACCATGTATGGGGAACCTATGGGTGTCTCCTGAAATCGGGATGTTACAGGAACCTACTCTCACACTCCATTCCACCACTCTGAGAATTCAAAAGAATTAATACCGATACCTTCTTTGATGTATCCCTATAGATTAAAAACCCTTATCCAATATATAGTATTGTAATTAGATTTGAAATAACTTAAATTCACTTCATATCCATCAATTTTTCTATACATTCATGTATTCAAAGGAACTAATCTCTCATACTAGTTATCTGTGTGAATAGATTAAAATTCCATCATAAATTATCCAAAAAACATTGAAAATATTAAAAAAAAGGAAAACAATAAATACTAATCACATTAGTTTGTCCAGGCAATTGTACAATAACTTATCTCATTGATGGATCCATAGATATAACCACATTCAAAATTATGTGACAAAAAATGAAATTTTTAAAACCAAAATTAAAACTTTTTAAAATTTCAACACATTTTATCTGTCCCTACAGTCATTAGTCAAATTCAAAAGTGATATTCACACTCTACCTTAATCGTGAAATATATAAAAATATCAACTATAATGACCACCACACACTGATTAGGGTAATCGATAAAGACTCTATTCATTAAATTCCTGAATATAATGTTATGATTAGTTAGACAAAATGCATGAATATATATGCATAGTTTACATACCTTGTAAAAAATGTTTTCTTTACTATATCCTCATTTTTACCATTAATTTATGACATTAATAGAAATGGTCTATCCGGGAAATTTATTTATGTTCATGTAGTTGTTTATAAAAAGCATCAATATGAGGAAGATGATACTTATTCATAGTAGGAATAATATTATATTATTAATAATAAATGAAAAATCACATTAATATCTTTTTATTTTCAATAAAAATAAATGGAACACCCTTATATGATGCACTTAGTGGAATAAATCCATTTCCATGATTCACATGGGGTTTTATCTTAAATTCCTTCAACACTATAGGTTCTTTTATATATGTAGTTCTTGAAATTGGTGTATCACTATATATGTTTTATTTTGGAAACTCAACATCACAATTTTTTGGAATACTAAAGAACTGTTCTAAAAAATTAGCTAGTTACTTTATAATGTAAATATCTTTAATGTTACGTTTATCTCTTACTATCTAATAAAAACAACCATTTTTAATAGAAATCAGGACTCATATAATGGATGTTTTTTAAAAATACCATACCTAATAATTTACATATTCTAGTGTCTTTAAAAAGTTATTACCATTTTTACATTCTCAACGATATTTTAGTATTAGTTTTTTAGATAATTATTTCATAACTCTTACATTACAAGACCATATATTTAAAATTGGACACTTAAATTCAGTGTCCATTTTCCCACCGAACAAAACTTTTATACAGATAAATGTTGTCTTTTCAAGATTGATCTCCAAATTTTTTAACAAGCTATGATTTATATCCCTACTAATCTAGTACAAAAATTTAAAATTTTTGATGATTAGAAAAATCATTTTATGGTGCATTAAAATGAAGGGATAAAGATATTCAGTTTTCCATGATAACAAATTAAAAAATTATTTTTAAATTAATATTTATGCTCAAATAATCCTTTTATTACTAATTAAATCATATTATGTACCAAATGTTTTTCATAAAACATTACAAAATAAATCTTAATAGTAAAATAAATCTCCTAATTATTTCTTTTCAATCATGAAGACTCATAATTTCTTTTAACAAAATTAGACACTTCACCATTAAAAGTAGAATACAAATTTATTTAATCATATGATCAATATCCTAACTAGAAATAATAATTAGATTTGAAAAAAAAAACATATGAAATAATATATATGTATATATATATATATAATGACTCAATAACTTGGTAAATCAATTTTAAATAACTCCTCAAATCAATCTTACACACGGAATAATGATACTTTGAACATATATACCCAATGTATTTCTGGGCTATCACAAACCCTCTCCTACTTATTTTATCACGGAACCATCTATCACTGGTTAATAACATAACCAAACACCTTTGGATTATAATATAACCACCCATTATCATAAATATTTTTAAAAACCATAACATATTCACAACACATAAACTCTTTCAATATAAAATATTGAAATAATAATAATATTCTATGCAACCATATGAATCCATTTATGATTATTGAATTATTTTCCCAATTTGAAAAAAATATTTTAAAATAACTAGAATATAGGGAATAAGGATTCCTATTTGAATAAAACATGAAATCATGTAAATTAATCTAGAAATGAAATTATTTCTAAGGTGGTGTGAAAAGTTGTATTTTCCAAATATGTTAAAATAGAAAATTTCATTTTTTTAACAAAAGACAAAACATTGTTTTAAAATATTCCATTCAAATAAAATTCAAATTAAACAATAAGTTATATGAAATTTATATTATGATTCTTTTATATCTACATAGAATCACACATAAAATAATTTAAAAAATATTGATGTGGAAGTTAAAGGGTCTTTAGGGAATCATTAAAATGGCACTTCTTAAACAAGTCCCTTACAGAAAACCATAGAAATATTATTTTTTAGAAACATTATAATGAAGTAAAACATGGTATGAATGAAACAAGGAAAACCATTATATATAAAAATAATTGTTTCTTAAAACATTTATAAGGATATGTATATTAAAGGTAATGATATATAAAATTAAACATAAAAACCATTAAAATGGTGGTTTTAAAGTAAATTTTCTATTATATTGAGTCTAACTATTCATGTATATTATTTTTAATCCAGAATAATAAAATAATGTAAATTAATTTATTATTTTTGAACAATTTTTTATTTTTACTTTTATTTCACTTTTTACAGTTTTTTCAACAATTAATGAATTAATTACTTTCACATTGGGTGTTTTTGAAACATTCGACTCATATGACAAAAATTTTATGGGTAAGATGAGTCTAACCAATGTTTTAATCATTAAATCAACTAAATAATATTAATAGTGATTTAATTATCAATATTATTCCTCAGCTATACATTGAAAAAAATAATGAAAGTTGGATATAACAAATGAACTATGATATAATCATCGATATTATAGGTGTACGTATGCCTGAGTAACATTTCAATTTTCAATGATTATTTGGAAAAAAATAAGTATTATTTTAACATTATATAATGACCATAATAGTATACAAGATATATTTTTTATTCAAATATACTTTGAAATATAATAAATGTGATGTGATGATGAATAATAAATCATATAAACTTGTGGAGGTAGTAGTTTTCACATACGCTCGAATGACATTATCATTTTCTAGTTTATAGAAATGTAGGAATATAGGTGTTTTATTATATTTATTGAATGATAAATATTTCATAAATATAATATATAAATATTAAATAAATTATTTGAACCAGAGATAACATGTTGGAAATGGATATATAATATGAAAATAAAATAATAACATGTAATTATACATAATATATTTATTTTATTATGTATTCATGGTTAAGGAATATTCTATTGTGGTGGAAGATGAAACAAAACATGGCTTATAATAACGCCTCTTATTCAAAGAACACTATTTTCTTAACACCTTAAAACCACTAAGGATGGTTTTATTCCCTAACTGATGATTAAATAACACGAGAGGGTATTTTATTGATGTATTTGGGAAGATATTTTTGAATCAAATCATTTTTTGAGTTTAAATTAATGATAAGATGTGGTTCCCCTTAATAAGAGAGAGGAGGGGAACTTTTTGAATTTATTTTAATATTAAATTAATATAAATCAATTGCTATATCCAAATGATTAAAATTTATTAGATTTAATTATAATGTGTGTATATGAATAATTAATCCCAATATTTAAATTTTCACATTATTAGATCACATTTTCCCTTATATATTGGTTTTAGCCCAGATTAACCCTTTCCACATTTAAAGTGATAAAAATTATATTTACACTTTTGTGGTCAATATAGTTTCAATGAATGAAAAAATAGGCCATAAATATTCTATGGTGGATTTAATTAACTATATGCTAATCACATAGCTAAAATGACTATTTTAGAAATTTTCAATCATTTATAAAAATATTATCTTCATAAAATATCAATAATATATATTTTAGATCAATTCAATTAATTTGAATTTCACAACATCAATTTAACAAACTAAAATTCAAATGGAACATTATAAATTATTCCTAAAATGTTGATTTTTATATAAAAATTTGTGGGTAATATTAATTATTTAAAATTATATAACATTAAATATTTTTAATATAAGTTATTTTATATTTTCATTAATAGAATAAATACTGTTTCGGCATTGTGTAAGCATGTAGATTATTATCTATACAAAAATAAATAACAATGAATTATGATGATTAATATAAATCATTTACATTTAAAATTACTATTTATAACTGATGATAAACTCGATTTATCCCAATGATAAAAATATTATATTTTTTAAAAAATTAAATGTGTGTCATTTTTATAGTTTTCATTACATCAAATATTATAATGTTTTTAATAAAATAAAATTATAAAAATCGTTATATAAATGAATCTTTTATGATTATAAATGAAATATATTAATTCCATAAAATTAATAAATGTTTCAGGGTCATTTTCAAGTCCTTATCATATTCTTTTTAACTGTTAATTATCTGATTTACCCTTTACCATGGTAAATAACTTATTATGATTACTGTAGATAATGACTAAATAAAAAAGATAAAAACCTACTCAATTTTTAAACATAAATTAATAATTTAGAATCCATTTTTTATGATTCTAAACATATAAGTGAAATATTTAAATGTAAAATTAAACACACAGAAAACACGATGAGAAAACGTTTTTCAAAAAATTTCCTTTTGAGTTATAATAAATTTTATACTAAATTATTTTATAAAATTCATTTAAAAAATAGTAATTGGATTATATTATGAAAAAATTGACTAATATAAATTAAAACATACAAAAAAATTAACATTGTAAATAATGAAATTAAAATGAAACTTTTCAATTAAAATTAGCATTTTTCACTATTTAATGAAAACCCATTATTTGGGGAAAAATATAATAATTTATTTTTTAAGATGAATTTTATATGAAAAATTTAAAAATTATATTAATTTTATTGAATAATATTTCCATATGTTTCAAAAAATAATTCTAATACTTTCTAATAAAAAGTAATAAAATCGTTTTTTAGAAAACATGTTTTTGAAGAATAGATTTTCTTTAAATATAACATTGTGCTAATTTAATAATAACTTATCATTAAATTTGTATTGATTAAATAATTTAAATAAATTTTAAAAAAAAGTAAATTATATTCAAAAATAGTAATTTAATAGTTATGTTATAATGATTAAATATAAATTACAATATTTCACAGTTCGGTTACACTCGGTGATGCATAATTTTTTACACTACTGAAGATTGTATTATTTTTAAAATCATAGGATATAACATTCTCACCCCCAAAGAAATTGTGTCCTCACATTGATATATCTAACTCATTAATCAATGTTTTAAATTTTAAATTTCCTTTTTTGAACTCCAACATTGTAAAGAAGGTTATAATATCCTATTGTTAAGAGAAAAATGAAAGTATTAAGGTTATCTATAGAAACACATAAATAGGTTTACAAATAAGAAATAATTAGTGTGAATTAATAATATATATATTAAAGTCAAGGATATTTTTCATATATTGATAGAGAATGATAAATATCATTTATCACAAGAATTTGAATGATAATGGGAAAGTCAACAACCAAAAAACTGTAACCCAAAGTGTTTTTAAAAGACAATAAATTTATTGGAAGAGAAATTTTAATTATGATATTTTTAATAGTATTTTCATATTGATGAGAAATTATTTTACCATCTTTGCTATGAGTGGATGGAGGTATACATACCTTATAGGTATAATTTTCATCCTCTATTCAATTTCCACCCCAACCACAATTTTTTTAGGGAATAATAATTATTAAAGATGAATTTTTTATTCCCAAATCAAAAAAATAATGTTCTAATGAATCCCATAATCCAATGAAAATAACAATATATTCTTCTTGTCTTTATACATTTACAAAAACCAAAATTGTTACCAAAAGGTATGATGACTCCCAAAATGTATAGAAATATATATGAAGAAATATTACCTTAATCCCCATGATTCATCATCAATACATAAAGATAAAATTAAATCATTCTCTAAATAACTATCCTTAAAATTATTCAACTTATTACTAACAATTATCAAAACCCAATATCACAACAATTATATCATTGATTTATCCAAGATAAATTTTATATTTTACTCTAAATAAAACTAAGCACTCTTAATGTATCATACTAAAATTTTTATTACGTAATAATACAATCTCAATGATATGATAATTGTTTTCCACAAACAAAATGAATCCCTATATAAATACATTAACATAATATATTCACCCAAAAGATAAATAAAACATCATTTAACAAATAAAATAAAATATTATTCTATTTACCATAATCCTATAATGGTTCCCAAAAATTTATTTTTGTTTTTTAAAAATAAAATTAATCAACTCATTAAAAAATTCTTTTCAATCCCATAGTTATCATTAATGTAGAAATATGTTCCCAAGATCAAAATAATCATTATCTATCAAACCATTTAATTGAAAACATTATTCAATATTTTCCATAAAATTACATGGGCATGTGGTAGGTGATGCAACATTTTCGCCCTTTTGTTGTGGGTTTAAGCCCCAAAGCCTTGTCAGATGTGAGCAGTTGTCACCTAGAATACGAATTATCATTTTAAAGAACAATGATAATATAATTACACTAATTTTTCTAAAATAATGATGAACATTGAAAAAATAACTATAATAATCAACGATCATATAAGATAAAATGATTATCAATACCATTAAACATATTTCCATTGAAAGAAAATAGAATTATTCATTAAATATCATTTTCATTTGTTATGATTAATGGAAAATTTTACTAAAAATATCAATCAATACTCAATAAATGTCTCCCAATGTATTCAAATCATATAAAACCTTTGAAGGGTTGTCTAATATTTTGAAATTATAATATTAAATGAAATCATAACTCTTTAATCCCTATATGTTGAAACCATTATAATTAAATGTTCTTTATCAAAAATTATTTTCCATATAATTTATTAAAACATACTTAATACAAAATATATGGATCAATTTATAATATTCCAAAATTTCAAAACATTATCCATTATATAATTCACACCTTTTATATGTCATTTTCACTTTCTTATTCTTCAATAATAATATCATTAAGAATGAAAAATAATTGATTAATATGTCATTCGGATCTAATTCATAAGATTTAACCGTAAGATATTTATTTTTTTATTTTATATACTCCTGAAGTTTAAATATAAAATGGATAACTTAAGAAGGAATTGAATCCTCTTCATATTTTTAACTAAATACTAATATTTTTCCTTAGAATTTTTTTTATTTTTCCAAACAATTACACAAGGAAACATTTTCCCTTTATATTAATAAATTTAACTAGGTGATTCGTCCCACATTCTTGAAACATGAGTCTTTTGATTCATTTAATGTTATATTATATGTCACCTGAACATTGATAAATCATTACTTCTCTCTTATTTTATGAGTTAGGAAATTCTCCTAGGTTTAATTTTTTAGTCATAAATTTGTATACTTGGTTATGAATAACCATAAGAGTTGTAAATACATATCTCAATCAATTAGGTTCCTTATTCATACAACAACTAAATTTCCTTCACTGTCATTATTATTTTGGTTCCAAATTAATCCATCCATTTACTAAAACCAAAATGATAGTGCGAGAATATAGAAAAACATAATAAACCATCATAATAAATGGATAAAAACTATGTTATAAATAACCATTTCATCTTCATCAACCTAAAGTTATCCAAAATATCTATAATTTTCCAAAACATACCAATAATTGTTGTTATAGAGTACTTTTAACTTTTTTCAAATAACATCCTATTATTTAAATTTATTTAAACCATTCTCTGATATCAATAATGATGGCCCAACATTAAAAATAAAATATTCTACTGACTTTAAGATATAAATCACTATCTTAAATTACCTATGATATTTTAGGTTTTATTCATTATTATAGTTAGGTTGTAATGGAACTGACCTCTCTTGACCATTCCTCTATGGAAATATGGTGTTTGAGGTGTTCGGGGAGGTCATGGTGACTTATCCCAAACACATTTTTCCAAATTTCCAATTCAATGAATAGTTTTGTCGGTGAGACCAATGAGACCAGTTCCGTCGGTGAGACTAATGCAAACAGTTTCATCAGTAAGACGGATGCGAATAGTTCCATCAGTAAGACTGATGTGTATAGTTCCACCACTAATATGAATTGTTCAATCAGTAAGACTGATGTAAATAGTATCATTGGATCAGTGAGTCATTGTGTGATCAATACCATTGAAATCGGGGAGTCATTCCTTGAAAAGTACCATCAGATTAGTGAGTCATTTTGTGAATAGTACCATTAGATTGGTGATTTATTATATGAACAATACCATTGGTATCGTAGATTCACTCTGTGAACAGTACCATCAGCATCGGTTAGTCATTTTGTGAATAGTATCATCAGATCGATGAGTCATTCTGCTAACAGTACCATTAGATTGTTGATTCATTCTGTGAAAAGTATCATCGTTAATGGTGAGTCGTTTTTGAATAGTACTATTGACATCGGTGAGTCCTTATATGAATAGTACCATTAGAAATAGTGAGTCCTTCTGTGAACAGTACCCTTGGATTAGTGAGTTATTCTGTGAACAATACCATCGTTATAATTGACTCATTCTGGGAATAGTACAATCAGATCAGTGAGTCATTCTGTGAACAGTACTATCGGTATCGGTGAGTCATTCTGTGAACTGTACCATAAACATCGGTGAGTCATTATTTTAACAGTACCATTGAGATTGTTGATTTATTCTTTGAACAGTTCCATCAGCATTGTTGAGTTGTTCTGTGAACAATACCATGGGAATCTGTGAGTCATTCAGTGAACAGTACCATCGGCATCAGTGAGTCATTATGTGAATAGTACTATCAAAATCGGTGAGTCGTTCTATGAATAGTTCTTCCAAGATCATGTACAGTTTTTCCAGGATCAGTAGGTGTATAGTGTTTCTAGGATTGCGTACAATGTTTCCAGGATCGGTTGGTGTATAATGTTTCAAGGGTTGGGAAATATATTTCCAGCTTCCAATAATTCCCCACCTTTAAAATATTCACGAATGTAAAATGCATTCAATGCCTTGTTTTAAGAGATTTAAGGATAAATAAAATCCCATAACTACTAAATTAATTTTCCTAAGACATATGATGATTTTATATGGTCAGACTGTGCGGTTTAATGAAATCCTCTTTTAATGGAAAATTTCAGCATATCTTAATCCTTCTTAATAAATATTTTAAAAGGATGAGATATATTTTTCCATTGTTCTACCTTCTTGTTCCATAGTGCAATATTATCAAACGTTTTTTTCTTTTCATAAGAGCGGTGTGATCAAACGTTAAATATCGGACTGTTTCCCCTTTAAATATTCATCCTTCTAAGTGTGCACCCCCTATTTTGGTGCAAGTAGAAAATGTCAATTCTTCATCAATATAAGGTATGATATATCATCATAATTTTGGGTTCATATTCTCTTGTTTCTCCATGCCATGTTATGTTATGTAAAATTCATGCTTCCAATAGAGTTTTCATGGGTTTTGGTTGAAGCGTCCTTCCTACCGCATCCTCCGGTGGATGCAGTTGTGATGAGAGGAGATGATTGTGATCCATTGTATGGATGGTTCTCGAATAAAGAACAACAATAACCCTTTGAGGTAGGGGATTTTTTTCTTCTCTATTCTTTTACGTGCAATGTAGAGTTAGCATGTGTTATTCCACTGGAAAAGAATGTAATTAATTTAATAAATATTTTAATGGGATATATAAATTGATATCACTCATATGTTTTTGCCTCTAGTTTTTCTAGATAGTGGGATATCTAGTCTTTTTTTATCTTCTCATTCTTGACTTGAATTGGTAATGAATGTAAACTGGGATTAATTGTAATTTTTTTTCAAAGATAAAGAGGCATGTAAATTAATCTAGTTCTTCTTGTTCTAATTTGAGGTTAGTCAAATTGATGTAGTAAGAATGTTTTACCAATTTTTGACAGATTACTTTTTAGGTTTCCCGTACTTGGATCCTACAAATAGTAAATCGGTTAATTCCATATGGATTAAAAGACATGATTTTTGATAATAGATAAGGCCTCATATGGTTTTGAGATACCCTATTGATTTTTTATGGGCTAAGTGCCCAGTTGATATGATGTTTTTTCCCTTCTGGTTGTGATGTGAGCTTGGATGGTTATTATGATACGTAGGGGTAGAAAGACTGATTGGTTGTGGCATTAGTTGATGCCTAGAATGGCGATATTCATCGGTTTATTCATGTGGGTGTCAGGGAGAACACCAGAGATAACGAATTGGGATGGATGTGAATGTTTCTATGCTTGACGAATCTTGTTGTTTGTTTATCTACATTAATTTACCCACTAATATATGAATATGGTCTTGCTAACCCTTCTTCTAGAAAGGGGAAATGACGTGTGGGGTATTCCTCATGCTTTTGGTGTTTTGCTTCTCAAGGAAGGAGGGGTATACAATCATGCTAGAGTTGTAAAATACTCGATGTGTAGTTAATCTAATAACTAAATCGAGCCCCCTTGTTTTTAGTTAATTAGAATTTTCTTCTAGAATTCCTGGGAATATGGGAAAGTAATGCTGTTAATAAATGATTGAATAAATGATGTTAATCCATGGGGTTGGAACATGCTGGGACGCAATGCTGAGGTTTCAATTTAATAGAATAGTGTAATTTGGGTGTGATTGTAATGAAATATATCATTGAATTTGTTAATTGTGAATTAATCTTTAAATAATTAATTAATGTAAAGTTCAACCGATAAAAAGGTAATGAAGTAATGTAATAAAGCGCTTCAAATTTTTGAGTGATTATAGGAAACCTAGTATTAGAAGTGGTGTCTAGGAGACTGATAGACATTAGATTAAGTTGAGTCTATGACTAAGTTATGCCTATAGTGTGGTTGTGAGCTATAGTATATTCTGTACCTTTTGTGTTTCTATATGCTACTCCACCCCGTCAGTTAGGGAAACTTACACCCTTGAGATTCTGATCCTTGGGTGGGGGGGGGGGGGTCCCCAACATTTCAGTGTGAGGATGGATGGATGACTACCCCCTTTGTCCCCTCTCTCTTCACTTGGAAGTTACTTGGGCCGGTAGGCACAATAGTTAGTTTTCCCCAAATATGTGTGTAGAGGGTTATAATGGCATGTGGTTATTGGAACACATATTTTCCGGATATAGTATCTATGGACAACTATAGGTGTAATGTGTATAAGTTATGATGAATTGGGGATCCTTAGTTAGTGTATAGTCTATAATGGCTTGTGGTTTAATAACCAATGCATGGTACACATTATGTGAGCTGTGGTGCATCCTGTAAAATGCCCGGTTACTTTTATTATGAGGAAGTGGTGGTTTTTTTGCATGAGGTGGATGTTGTGGTGCTTCACCCAGGATTATGCTTGCATGCCTTTTTAGAGAGAGATCATTCAGACGTGCGACGTTGTGGGATAGAGGCAAACCAGTGGGGAAGTAGTAGTGGGGTACCCTTGATATTACATATTATTTTATATACTCTTGTATGAGATACATGGTGATATTAACAATGTTGATACTAGGAATATTGTATACTTATTTAGGTGACGGGTTAGGTTCACTTGTTTTTCATTATACTTTATCATGATATCTTTAATTTTTCACGAGAGGTTATGGGAGGAATCCTACTGAGTACTTCATTGGTTCAACAGTTGGTGTTTCATTAGGCCATAGAAGAGTATACTGATGTCCTTCCAGAATAGTTTGTAGCATTACCCCCTCGAAGAGATATCAAGCATGAGATCATGCTACAACTAGAATCATATTCTATCTCTATGTCTCTATATATGATGGCCCCTTCATAGTTACAAGAGCTACTTATATAACATTATTGTTTGTTATAGTGAGGTTTTGTTTGGCTGAGGGTGTCACCGTGGGGTGCACTAGTTTTTTTTGTAAAGATGTCTGGTGGTAGTATGCAGTTGTGTATCGAGTGTCATCGATTAAACAATGTGAAATTGATGAATCGATATCCACTTCCATGGATTGAGGATTTATTTGATGAACTATAGGGTGCATGTTGGTTTTAAAAGATCGAATTATGGTCCGAATATCATCATATGCGTGTGAAGAATGATAATATCCCGAAGACTTCTTTCCAATGTAGTCATGATCATTACAAGCTTGTTGTAATGTCTTTCTGTGTGATGAATGCTCTATCCATATTCATGGGATTGATGAATGATGTGTTCCATGAGTTCCTGGATAAGTTCATGGTGGTTTTTATCGAAGAAATCCTTGTTTACTCCATGTCTGAGGACGAGCATGTAGAGCATCTACACACCGTTTTGGGAGTTTTTCGTCAACATCAGCTATTTTAGAAGTAGTTGATGTAGAGGTTTTGGGATCGAGAAGACCATTTCTTCGAGAATTTTTTGTCCCATCAGGGAGTATCTGTGTATCCATCAGATATATATGTAGTTATGTCTAGCATAACCTCCTAGAAAGTGGAAGAGGTGCACAGTTTCTTTGGTCTTGCAGGCTACTATAGGAGGATCGTAGAAGATTTCTCTCAGGTTGTGACACCTCTGACAGCATTGACCAAGAAGGATCAGA
The DNA here is from genome assembly GCA_963277665.1 of Viscum album. Lineage (NCBI taxonomy): Eukaryota > Viridiplantae > Streptophyta > Magnoliopsida > Santalales > Viscaceae > Viscum > Viscum album. Next base: position 505,734,041 of record OY728142.1, on the reverse strand, counting down.
CACTTATGTGGAAGGATCAGTGTTAGGAATCTTTTGAGTATCTAAAATAGAAGTTGTTATGTTCTCTAGTTCATTGTCTTCCCGCAGAGGTATTTCAGTTTGATGTTTTCTGTGATACATCGCATCTAGGGTTATGCTGTGTTCTGATATAGCAGAGATCATTTGTTTTCTATGGGTCATAGTAGTTGCATCCCTAGGAACATAAAAATTCCACTCTTGATATATAGTTGGAATCTGTGGTGGATTCTCTAATGTTGCAGAGACATTACCTCCTTGGTGGGCACTTTGTTGTTTTCACCGATCATAAGAACCTGAGGTATGTTTTCTCCAAGGGTGACATGATCTTGTAGCAGTGTTACTGGATTATGTTATTATAAGAATATGAAATTTAAATATCTTATACACCTAGAAAGAAAAAATTTGTGGCTGATTCGGTGAGCCGGAAGTCGCATATTGATGTTTTGTGTGAATCTAGTGATTTTTGGGGCGTATTAGAAGAATTTTCATCATTACATCTTGATATAGGAGAAGATGGGGGTAGAGGCTATATTTTTCAAAGTATTGTGTAGTCATCTCTGGTGTAGCTGGTGGAGGATTACATCTTGGGGGGACATAGGGGTGTAAGTCACGAGAGACATAGTTGTTTGTGGCGAGGCCCCTGATTGTTGGTTTGAGGATGAAGTATATCGAGTGTTGTATCACAAAAGGATATTTTTTTCATTTGGAGATGTGTGAGACTGTTATTAGATAGCTCTATAGTTCACCTTTAGCGGTGTATCCTAGAGTGGAAAATATTTACCGAACCTTGAGGAGTCAGTTTTGGTGACTTGGGATGAAGCGTGTAGTTGTAGAGTTTGGGTCTCAATGTTTGGTCTCCCAGAAGATGAATTCTGAGCACCGTGTCCCCGGTGGTTTTCTCCAATGATTAGATATTCCTCAGTGGATGTGGGAGGACGTATCAATAGACGTTGTTATTAACTTATCTCAAACTCAAGAAGGACATGATGCTATTTTGTTGTTAGTGTCCCATTTAACGAACTCAACCCACTTTATAGCGATCAAGGAGTCATGCTAAGTGGATGTTCTATCAAGGTAGTATCTGGGGGAGGATGTGAGAGTCCATGAAGTCCCAAGGACGATCAGTTATGATAGAGATCTTTATTTTACCTCTAGGGTGTGGAGTGGTCTCTAACATGTTATTTTCTATGTTATGCCTTAACATTTCTTTTCATCCGCAAAAGGATGGTCAGATATAGCAGACTATACAGACTCTTGAAGACATGTTGTGCTCTTGTGACCAGAATATTGGAGGTTCGTGGGTGGGGCACTTACCCTTGGTGGAGTTCTCTTATAATGATAGTTTTTACTCCACCATCACAATGGATCCATTGTAAGACATGTATGGAAGACCTTACAATTCATCATTGTTTTGGACTGGTTTGGAGAGTTATTAATTATTGGATCAGAACTAGTGAAGAATACAACAGATATGGGTTAGGTGATTCGTTAGAGGATGAAGACAACACATGATTGAACGAAATAATATGCTTATCAAAGGAAGATAGATTTGTAGTTTTATGTTGGGGATAAAATGTTTCTGAAGGTGACTCCCCATCATGGGAAGCGAAGGATTGGTCATAGGAGAATGTTTTTTTCCCGGTTTTCTGGGCCTTTCGAGGTGTTGTCTCCTGTTAGAGTCGTGGTGTATCAAGTAGCAATTCCCCCACAGATGATCTGGATACATGATGTTTTACATGTGTGATAGCTCTATTATTATCTTCATGATGATTTCCATGTTATCTAATAGGGATAGATCTATGTTGATGATGATGCAACCTTCAAAGAGCGTCCTGTGGATATCCAAGACCACAAATAAAAGGTGTTGTGTTGGAGTTCTATCCCCTTGGTTCATGTCTTGTGGAGGCACTGTGGCATGGAAGAGTGTAAACGGGAATGTGAGTCACAAATATGTGCTCAGTACCATGAGTTTTTTGTTATTTTAACTCTTTTCATGTAAAAAATGTTATCTTTGTGGTTGTAGACCATTCGGGTTTATGAGATGGATTTCTTTGGTTTCTTTTTGTGGCATGCTCTCTTTTGAGAGGTATCTCAATTGGTGGTTATTTGTACCCCATTTCTATTTTCCATTAGGTGGGTTTTTAATTCTTGAGGACAAGAATGTTTTGAGATATATATGATGTTATGGCCCATCCATCTTTTGTCCAATCCACTATGGAAATATAGTGATTGAGGTATTTTGGGAGGTCAATGTGACTTATCCCCAAAACTTTTCAAAATTTACAATTCTATGAACACTTCCATCAGTGAGACCTAGGCGAACTATTCTATTAGTAGGACCGATGTGAAAAGTTTCATCAGTGAGACTGATGAGAACAGTTCCATTGGTCATACCATTGTGAACAGTTCCATCGGTGAGACCGATGGGAACAGTTCCAGCAGTGAGACTGATGTGAACTGTTCCAGCAGTGAGATCGATGGGAATAGTTCCACCGGTGAGACTGATGTGAATACATCCATCGGTGAGACTGATGTGAATAGTACCATCAAATCTACGTTTCATTCTGTGAACAGTACCATTTCCATTGGTGAGTCATTCTGTGATCACTACCGTCGAATCAGTGAGTCATTATTTGAACAGTACCATCGCCATCGGTGAGTCATTCTATGAACAACACCATCAGATCTGGGAGTCATTCTGTGAACAATACCATCATATTGGTGAGTCGTTATGTAAACAATCCCATCGGTATTGTTGAGTCGTTCTGTGAACATTACCATCGACATCGGTGAGTCCTTCTGTGAATAGTACCACAGACATCAGTGAGTCCTTCTATGAACAGTAGCATAAGATTGGTGAGTCATTCTATGAACAGAACCATCAGTATCGATGAGTCATTCTGTGAATAGTACCAACTGACCGGTGAGTCATTATGTGTACAGTACCATCGGTATTGGTGAGTCATTCTAGGAATAGTACCATCAGCATCGGTGAGGCATTCTACAAAGAGTACCATCAGGATCGGTGAGTCGTTCTGTGAACAATACCAACAACCACAATGATTTTTTAGTTGAATAGTACCATCTTCATTAGTGAGTCGTTTTGTGAAAAGTACCATTGGCATCATTTAGTCATTCTAGGAACAACACCATTTGCATCAGTGAGTCATTTTATGAACAGTGATTTCAAGATCGTGTATAGTGTTTCCAGGATGGGTAGGTCTACAGTGTTTCTATGATAATGTGCAATGTTTCTAGGATGGGTAGGTGTATAGTGTTTCCATGATCATGTATAGTGTGTCAATGATCATTAGGTGTACACTGTTTCTAAGATAGTGACTAGTGTTTTCAGCTTCTATAGTCGCCCCTTTGACGTTTTCATTGACATAAAACTCATTTAATGCCTTGTTTTATTGGATTTAAGGCCGAATGTAATCGTATAACACCTATATTATTTTTCCTAATGCCCAGGATGATTTTTCATGGTCAAACTAAATGGTTTAATGAGGTCCACTTTTAATTGAAAAAACCAACATTTCTTAAACCCCCTCCGTAAATGCTCTAAAAAGATGAGATAACTTCCTGCCTTGTAATACCTTATTGTTCTGAGGTGAGAGACGATCAAACCTTTCATTCTTCCTATAAGAATTGTGTGATCAAACTATAATCCTTGGATCATTTCCCCTTGAATCTTCTTCCGGCTACATGCACTCCCCCTATTTTAGTGCTAACAGAAATTGTCGATCCTTCATCTATATAAGGTAGGATTTATCGGCATTCTTTTGGGTTAATATTCTTATATTTCTCTATTCCATGATATGGTATGTGATCTCCATGATTCTAATGGAGTTTTTTTGTGTTTCGGTTGGTGAGGTCATCCCGCAGCATCCTCGGGTGGATGCAGTTGTCACGGAAGGAGGTGATAATGATACATTGTGTGGATCGTTCTCGTATAAAGAACTACAAGAATCGTTTGAGGTAAGGGATTTGTTACCTCACTATTATTTTACATGCAGTGTATAATTAGAATGTTTTACCCCACTAGATCACAATAATTTGGACATATCAAATATTTAAACGGGATAAATAAATTGATTTTGATCATATGTTGTTCCCTCTTGTTTTTCAAGATAGTGTGATACCTATGATTTCTTTTTTTATAATTTATTTCTTAATGAGCATTGGTAAAGAATGTAAGCTAGGATTAATTGTAATTTTTTTTCCCAAGATAAAGAGCCATGTAAATGAACATGATTCTTATTTTTTTAATTTTAGGTTAATCAAATTGATGTGATAATCATGTTTAATCAATTATTGGTAGCTTATTATTTAGTATTCCCATACTTGGAACTTAAAAATGATTAATTGGATAATTCCATATAGATTTATTTTCTGGTTTTTTTGAAAAAGATAACTCCTCATATGATTCTGAGTTACCCTCTTACTTGCTTAAAGGATAAGACTTCAGTTGATATGATGTTTGTTTTCCTACTGATTTTGATGGGAGAATGGATAGTTGTTATGATATATAGGGGTAGGAGTCCCATTGGTTGCAGTAGTAGTTAATGCCTAGAGTGGAGAGATGCATCGGTTAATTCATGTGGCAGTCAGGGAGGACACCAGAGATGATGAAACGGGTTGGATGTGAATGTCTGGATGCTTGATGAATCTTGTTGGATGTTTATCTACATTACTTTCACCACTGCTCAAAGAATATTTTCTTGCTTACCCTTCTTCAAAAAAGGGGTGAAGACACATGGGGTATGACATGTGATTTCCGTGTTTAGTTTCACAATGGAGGATATGTGTACTCTCTTTCTATAAGTGGAAAATATGTAATGGGTAGTTCAACTACTCACCATGTTGAGTCCCCATGTGATTTGTATCTTAGAATGTTTTTTCTAGAATTCTTAGGAATAAGTAAATGTAATGATGATAAAAAATTATTTAATAAATTATGTTAAATTATGGGGTTATAACATTATATGACTCAATGCTGAGGTTTTTTATTTAAAGTAATAGTGGACTCTAGGTGTGTTGGTAATGAAATATAACATGGAAATTTTTTATTGGTTAATTTATGTCTACAAAACTAATTAGTGTATATTAAAACCAATAAAAAGGTAATGATGTAATGTTAAAATGATTTTTAAATGGTTCTGTGCTTATTGGATATCTAGTCTTAGTAGTGGCAGTCGGATTTTCGAGAGACGTTATCTATAGTTGAATCTACGACTATGTTATGCCCATATTATGGTTGTGAGCAATAATGTATTCAATAATTTTAGTTTTTTTATATTCTAGTCCCCCCGTTAGTTAGGGAACTGACACCCCATGGATTCTGAGCCCTAGGGGAGGTGTTTTCCCTCAACATTCCGAGTGGAAGATAGATGGTTGGCTACCACCTTGGCCCCACTCTCTTATATTGGTAGTTACTTTTGTGGGTAGGAACAACAATTAGTTTTCCCCATGTATGTGTGTATAGGGATGTAATGGCTTGTGGTTTTCCACACACATATATTCTAGGTATATTTTCCTATGGAGTAATATATGTGTAACATGTATTGGTTGCGATGGCTTGAGGATCATTACATGTTGTATGGGCTATAATGTCTTGTTGTTTAATAATCGACGTATGATACATGTTGTGAAAGTATGGTGGCATCCAAAAACTACTTGATTACTTTTATTATGTTTATGTATTGGTTTTGTTTCATGAGGAGTATGTTGTGGAACATTGCCATGTGTTTGAAGGTAATCCTTTTTGGAGAGAGATGATTAGGACATGAGGCGTTGTGGCAATTCTGCAAACTAGTAGGGAAGTAGTAATGGGGTACCCATGATTCCATTTTTTAGATTATAAGCTCTTTTTTGTGATACTTGGTGAGAGTAGCCATGGTGAGGCTGGGAACATAGTATACATGTTTAAGTGACGAGTTAGTTTCACTTATTTTTCACAGTAATTTAGCATGATCTCTTTACATTTGCATGAGAGGCTCTTGGGAGGATTATACTAAGTATAAAATTATAATCACCCTTTATATATATAAACTTTTCATTCAGGTCACTTGGAGTGGGATGGAGATCAAGATTTTTTCTACTATCTTGGGGATTCATGAGCTGTTCGGGCTTGTGGTTGCTGTTGTTTTTACTTTCCTTTATTACTTATAGTTTTTCCATTCAGTTGTAAAAGGTTTTCAAGAAATTATATATGTGGATTAAGATTTTATTTTATATTGTGGTCTAATTTGGAGTTGGTTGGTGTCTATATTATCTATATATTTTACATGTGTCCTTTTATATGGTAATTCATCCCATTTTTGTGTTTAATATACCCTCGGTGCAAGTCGTCAACCTGAGGCCTACTGCAGGTGTGACTCAATGGTCATTATCTCCCTTCTCACATTGTCAGCCCAAGGAAAGGTACACCATGTACAATGGGGGTCAAGAAATAGGTCAAAACTCTTAATTAACATAGACATATAATCATAAGTGGGAACTTTTATTTAGTATCTATTTTTCCTTCCAAACAAAATTACTGAAAAAATCATGTTTTCTTTTCATAGAACAACTCTACGTTTTTTATTTTTTTCATCATTATTGTCTTTAATCATGTACTGTTTAACATTTTAAAACAAGGAATGAGAACGAAAATCTCTATATAGGGCATAAAATTATTAAATAAATAAACACATTAGTCCAAGAATAATTATAAAAAATTTATTTTTCCAATATAAATTTTGACCCAAAATAATCATTTCCTATCGCAGAAATCACATTCTCAAGAAAACTATTTTAATAATAATATTATATAAAAAATTAAAACAAATAAATTATTATAAATTATTTTATTCAACAATGAATAATCATAATAAATTTCACAAAGATATAATATTCACCCATAAAAGTAGAATATACATTCACTTCAATAGATGATAAATATATTTTATTGATAAATAACAATATTTCCATAAAAACAGATATAAATCATATATAAAATCTATTAGTTACGTGAAAAATAATTTACATATCACTATTATAATCACTCTTACAAAAGAAATAACCATAGGTTCAATATCCATACCAAATTCAACAAATGAATATTTCAGACCCAAGTGTCATTGTTTTATCATTGAAAAACCAGATTATTGGTTAATACCATAACCACCCATCCAAGGTTTATAAATAAATAACCCATAAAAATAAAAATTTCTAAGAACCAATATATAATTAAAACACATAAAATTTTTCAATTTCCAATATTACACTCATAATAATATTGATTTCATCCATAAGAAAACATTTATGATTATTAAAAAATATTTTCCATTTTAAAACCATCTTTGAAAATTACCCTCAGATAGGGAAATATGTTTTTTCATCAAATAAAACAAGAAATAATATGAAGGAATCTAATAATTAAATAACATCAATATCGATAGGAAAATTTATTTTCACTCTATACTTTAAATGTGAAAATTTAATTTTTTTAGTGAACACCATGACATTCTGTAAAATGTATCTGTTTGAAAACATTTGAATGAAAGTCAAAAAAGACAAACAATTTAATTTATATTTATTTTATTTTTATATAGAAACATAAATAAAGTAATTTTCAAACTATGGATATATAATAAATATTTAGTCTTAAGGGTAACATTAAAAGAGGATTTTTAAAATAATTCCCCTTACATAAAATCATAAAAAATTCATTCATTTAAAAACAACATAAAGGAGTCAACTATATTTAAAAATTAATCATTCATACTCATGAAGTATAAATATTAATTTCCTTAAAAAATAATATGTACATTTATATAGAATATAGGGATATAGAGAATATAACATGAGAACATTTAATGTAAAGTTATTAATGTAATGTGTCTATAACATTGAGTCTGACTCATCACGTAGGTTCATTATCAACCAAAAGAATAAAATTATTTATATTTGTTAAATTGATTAAAATAATCATGTTTATTTTTTAATTTATTTAAATTATTAGTATATTATAATTAATTACTGAATCAATTAAGTTCATATCAGACATTTTGGAAATATTCGACTCATATGTCCAAAATGATATTTTAGGTCTACTATTGTCAAAATTGTCATTATTACATCAACTTAAAATTTATAATCATAAATTATGTATCAATTTAATTCATTAATTGTACTTTTAAAACTGATCATGTAATATTTAATGAATAATTAATTATGATATAATCATGGAGATACTATGCAATAAATAAGCACATGTAATGTTTCTATTTTTAAATAATCACTATGGAATGAAGTTAAATATTATTTTATCCTTTTATACTGATCATAATATAATAAAAACTATTTCATAAATATATAATTCTATATATAATCAATTTTGTTTGGTGATGGAAAACTTATTTCATCACATCATGGCTGTTATGTTCCACACATACGTAGAAATGATGTTATCATTTTTATTAAATGGTAACGTAAGAAAATAGTAATTATTATATGCTACTATAATAATAAATATTTATATATTATCATATATATATATATTCATTAAATACAAATTTTTTACCACTAATAAGTGGTGGTGATAGAAAAAAATTGTATCGGTCTATAATGCGTTAGTCCATCGTAGACGTGAATGATGGATTACTTTCCCATTTGACAGAGGATGGAAATGTATATTAGTGAATAAATTAATATAATAACATCTAATTATTTGGATGTTAATTATTTTATTATTTAATGATGCCTAAGTAATATTTTAAGGAGGTTGAAGAATAAATTAACCAAAAATAATTGGCTAAGAACAATATATCAACTTTGGAAAACCTAATTCTCATAACACATTAAGAAGACTAAGGATGGTATTATACAATATAATATACCTCTAGAACACATTTTAGGAAGTTATTAATAGATTTTGGAATATATTTTATGATCTAAATTGGGTATTAAGTGTGAATAAATGACATGAAGTATTGCACTTTTATAAGAGAGTGGAGTGGTACTTTTGAAATTTCTTATGATATTAAAATAAAATAAATTAATTTTAACTCTATAAAGGCCCAAATTGATAATATTAAATGATAATATGAGTTTGATATGAAATTATATCATCTAATAATATTTTAACTTGTTTATATCAATTTTTTACCCTTTTATTTTGGGTTGAAACACCTGTTAACTCATTAAACACATACTATGATATCATGGTTTTTTACCCCTTGAGGGTCAACAGAATTATTTTAAATGAAAAAATGACTGATAAATAGTTTTTAGATTATTTCACAAACTATTTAATTTAGTTCATCTGGAAATGATATTTTTAGTAATTTTATGTCATTCATTTATGTTTTATTTCCATAAAATATCAATAAATTCTATTTTAGAACTGTTCCTTTAATCTTCCGTTTATAATTTAAATAAATTAAATAAATTTGAATAAAATATCATAATACATCCTTAACATGAAATTTTTATCTATTAAATTCATATATCTCATTAATAATATTAAATTATAAACTTTTTAATATTTTTAATATAATTTATTTTATATTTTCATTAATTGAATATTCACTATGTCACTGTTGTTTACCAATTGAAACTAAATATTTTTCAAAAAAATTTAACCTTAAGTTACAATGAAAAATTTCTAAAATATAATATTTTTATTTTTATTTTTAACTGCACATGTACTCAATTTATTCCAATTTGAAAAATATATAATATTTATTAAAAATAAAACTATGAAATTTATTACTATTATTTTATTTGAATATTATAATGTTAATTATCACATCCTAATGAAAAAATTTTTATATAATATAATAATGTTTTATTATATATGAAATAACTCATATAGTAAAATTAAAGAAAATTGATTGGGCTATTTTTAGCATTTATCTTACCATGAGAAAGAAATAGTTATGATTAATATTCTGAAAGAATAAAAATAAAAGGGACCTAATTAAAAAATTAGGACATCATTATTTCAAATAATCATTTCATTTTTAATTATTCATAATATAGATGTGTCAAATTGTAATTTAATTTTACACCGACAAAATTTGATGGGAAAATGTTTTTTTAAATGTATTCCATTTAGTATCAAATGTTTTACATGTAATTCAATTATAAAAATAATTTCCAAAAAAATTGTTTTAATACAAATAAAAATTAATAATGAAATTTTGAAAAAGATCAAAAATATAATTTTACATTCCATATAATAAAAATATATTAAATTTTTATTTAAAATTAATATTTTTCACTATGCATTGGAAAATCGTACTTTAAAGAAATTTTTTAAAATATCTCATGAATATAATTTTGATATAAATATTTAAAAAATGAATCTAATTTTAAGATATAATTTTAGAAATAATTTTAATAAATAATTTTAATACTTTTTCATGTAATAGAAAAAAATAATTTTTCTGGAATACATTTTTATGAAGAATGAAATTATTTTAATAAAATTTGAGAGCTTATGTAAAAAGAATCAATCAATATATTTATATTAACTATTACATTTATATATATTTAAAAAAAAAATCCTAATAAAACCCACAAGTTTAATGGATTGGTTATAATGGTCACATTTTTATAATAATATTTTATTGTCTGTTTACTCTTCGTGTTTCATTTTTTTTAATTTTTCAAACGTAGTCTTATTTTAAAAATATATGGTTAATATATTGTATTAATTGGATGTTATTTTTTATTATCCCAATGGTAAAGGATTATATGTTTATTTTAAATATTATACATGAATTACGTTCCTCGATACATGAAGTGTTATTTTTTTAATGAAAGAAAAAACAAGCCATATGTAACAACCCGAATCCGGAGCCCCTCCACTGGTGCCCCGTACCCGGTTCGCCACATGACCTCAAGGACGTTTCCCCAAACTCTACAGGCTGCCGACTAGCAGCGGGGGCCTTGGTGACTCGGTGGGGAAACTATGTCCTCATTCGGTAAAGGATACAGCGGAAAAACAACAGCCAATTGAGGAAGGAGTAAAAACATGCATTACAACAGAAACCAGACTGTGGAAGCAATGAATACTTATAGTAATGATGATATTGATGCAGCAGGTACAAGTATATAAAGAAAATATCAAACAAAACAACGTGCTGAAATACAAATGAAACCAAGTGAAAAATAAAACAAAGAAAGCTCCTCAGCATTATGAGCCATGGCTCGGTCCCATGCTCCCCAGCTCCATTGCAATCAAGAACCTGAAGTAGAAGGGCGCTTTCCCTTATCTATACCTACAACAACATAGTCTACTTGGGCCTAAAAGCATGGCCCACACAGGGTGTGAGATATAATCCCAATAGGCAATCACCCAAAGATTTGTGCCTAATAGTCAATGAATACGTGGAAGTAAAATGAACAAGAAGCAGTATATAGGAAAGCACAGCAGCTACAATCCACAGTTCTAACAAGTAAAGTACACAAGTAAGCAACCAGCAACAACAAGAAAATCGGCAAACCTCTGTGTAGCGCTCACAGGCTTACCCCTATGGTTCAACCTATAGTACTAACAACCCTCTGGGAGGCACACACTGTCTCACCCCTCTGATTTAGCTACGTAATTAAGCAGACTCTCTGGGGAAGCACTCACTCTCAATTCCCTATATATTCTCATATCGTGGTAAAGGCACTCTGGGGAAGCACTCAACATCAATTCCCCCTGTGGCCCACGTCGAGGATCTACAGACCCTCTGGGGAAGAACTCAACTTTAATTCCCCCTGTAGTCTCACATCATAATTTAAAAAGACACTCTGGATAAGCCCTTCCGACAATTCTCCCTTTGGTTTACTACTCTAGGTTCAGATAGTCCTGAGTAAAACTAAACATGGTCAGCGCGCGTATATCGTCGAAAAAAACCTCAAGAACTGCTTGTCTATCAACTAAGTCTCAACAACAATAAATAAACAACAGTTCCATTATCCTACAACTAGGCATGGAAACTGGAAAAACTCCCAACAAGAAAAACAAGCATGGAAAAGAAACCTGAGCACAAAATCGATTACTCTACTCACCAGAAACAACATATACTAAAGCAAACAATCAAAAGTAGGCAATCCGCAGTGAAAAACAGGAAACACGCAATACCCCGTTCAAGTGTATTGATGGAATTTGCACATAATATTCATCAAACTTCTACGGAAAGGAAAAAAACACATACCTCGATCCTAGGAGATTGATATATGTAATCCACGAGGAAAGATTCCTCTTATAACAACTTAGATTGCTGCTATTCCAACGCAATCAACTGTGCTCAAATCGGAGGACGGACGGCGAGGCGGGAGCTCGGAGATGATTCGGCCGTACGGTCGCTCCCGGGCGGACGAAATCTGAAAAGAAGATCCAGGTTCTTACAAACTTCCCCTCTTAAAGAAATTCGTCCCCGAATTTCCCTAACGAGACAGAGAAGAAGAAACCTCGAACAGCTCTGGACATTGCGATCGTACATTGGCCTCCTTCTCCCAAGTCTCATCTTCTACTCGCCCATGCTGCCATAGCACCCGTACAAGAGGAACAGACCGCCCATGGAGAACCTTCATACTGCGATCAAAAATCCGGATAGGATGCTCCTCGAACGATGCATCCGCTTCATGCAGTAATTCCTCGAGCTGAAAGACGTGAGATTAGTCTGAAAAGTAATTTCAGAGTTGAGAGATGTGGAAGACATCATGCATGGCCCGCTACCTCTGAGGTAGCTGCAACCGATAGGCCACCGTCCCCACTCTCTCTAAGACCTCAAACGTCCCGACGTACTGCGGTGAAAGCTTACCCTCACTTTGAATCCCCTTGTCTCCCAACCTCGGTGCGACACGCAGGAATACCAGATCACCGACTTCGAACTCCAGAGGTCATCTCCACTGATCAGGATAAGAATTCTGTCGAGACTGCGATGTATCCATCATCTTCTGAATCAGCTCTATCAGCTCTGAAGTATTCTGAACAAGGCGAGGTCCCAAAAACTTTTCCTCTCCTGCTTCCAGCCAGCATAAGGGTGATTGGCATGGCCTACTGTACAAAGCCTTGTATGACGCCATCTGAATAGTCGCCTGGAAACTATTGTTGTAGGGAAACTCCACCAGAGGGATATTTTTCTCCCAAAGACTGAAAAAGTCTAGAATGCAAGCCCGAAGCATATCCTCAAGCACCTGGATCGTGCGCTTGGACTGGCCATCACTCTGGGGATGGTATGCTGTACTCAAAAGTACCTATGTACCCAAGTCCTTCTGAAGTCCCTGCCAAAACTGAGAGGTAAAGCGCGCATCTCTGTTTGAAACAATAGAGCGTGGAACTCTATGCAGATGAACGATCTATCTACTATAAAGTCATCCCAAATCATCAACACTGAAGGTCTCCTTAATCGGAAATAAGTGAACAACCTTCGTAACCCTGACGACGACAACCCAAACAGCATCGTTCCCTTGAGGTGACCTCGGAAACCCAGTCACGAAGTCCATCGTGACATCGTTCCACTTCCACTCTGGAATGGGTAACTGATGTAAAAGCCCCACTAGTCACTGATGCTCTGCTTTCACCTACTGACAAGTAGAACATCTGAAGAAAAAACCAGAAACATCCGTCTTTATACCTGGCCACCAGTACTGGTGACGAAGATCCTGATACATCATGGTGACGCCAGGATGAACTGCCCAAACAGAGGAATGAAAATCCAGCATCAGCTCCTTGTGTATGTCTTCTGGAACCCAAATGCGTCCCTAGAAATGCAAGATGTCATTCTCTCCCACCTTCCATCCAGGATGAGGGTCCTCTCCTGATACACTCTCCCGCAGGACTAAGCCTTCCAAGTCTGATAGCTACCTCATACATACCTGATCAAGTAGCATGGAGGTAACAGCTACAGAAGATAGAAAGGTCTGTCCCCATCTATCGTGTACCTCCAGATGCATCTCAAAGAACAGATCCATCAGCTTCCACTCACTACTAGCCTCTTGAACTGCCTGAATATGAGTTCTCCTACTCAATGCATCTGCAGCGGCATTTCCCTTACCCGGCCTATAGGCAAGCTCGAAAACAAAAGACTGTAGATACTCAACCCACCTTCACTACCTCAGATTCATATCACACTGGGTGATGTTATACTTGATACACTTGTGATCAGTGAAGACCACAAATTTCTCTCACATAAGATAGTGTCTCCAACAGGGAAAGGCATGAAAAACAGCTGCCAACTCCAGATCGTGCATTGGGTAGTTTCTCTCATGTGGCCTCAACTGTCGAGACCCGTACGCAACGACTCCATCTCCCTGCATAAGTACGACTCCTAGCCCGACACCTGAAGCATCACAATAAATAGTTTATCTCTTACCATGATATTGAAAGACTAGTATCGGTGTGGATGTCAAACTCCATTTCAGCTCCTGAAAGCCTAACTCACAATAATCTTACCATAAGAACTTCTCCCCCTTCTTGTTCAGTCCTGTCAAAGGTACTACTAGACGAGAAAAGTCCTGAATGAAGCATCTATAGTATCCAGCGAGCCCTAGGAAGCTCTGTACATCAAAAATGTTCTTCGGCTGCTCCTAGGAAACTATAGCTCTCACTTTCACTAGGTCCAAAGATACTCCTGCCTCTGAGATGACGTGACCCAAGAATTGAATCATATCCATCCAAAAGTGGAACATCGAGAGTTTAGCATAAAGATGATGCTCTCTCAGTGTACTCAGAACTATCTCAAGATGGGGGGCATGGTGGTGTCGAGTGTGATAGTACACCAAGATATCATCCACGAAGACCATGAAGAAGGAATCCAAGTAAAGATGGAACACTCGGTTCATCAGTGCCATGAAAACTGGAGGTGCGTTCGTTATACCGAACGGCATGACTGTATACTCGTATAAACCATACCTTCTCCTAAATGATTTCATAGGTATATCTGATGGTCTAACGTGCAACTAATGATAACTGTACCACAAGTTTATTTTTGAGAACACTCTAGATCATCGAAGCTGATCGAAAAAGGTCATCAATCCATGGCAAGGGATATCGGTTCTTGACCATCAACTGGTTCAGCTTCCGATAATCCATGCATAGCCAAAGGGTATTGTCTACCTTCTTCGAAAGTAGGACTGACAAACCCCAAAGAGAAGTACTGGGTCAGATGAAACCGTTATCTTGTAGCTCCTCCAACTACTTCTTGAGCTCCTGAAACATAGGTGTGGCCATCCTATATGGAGAAATGGACACCGGCACCGCTCTTGGAACAAGCTCAATAATGAATTCTACATCACGCTCAGGAGGAAAACCCGAAAAGTCCTCTGGAAGGACGTCCCTGAAGTGATCCACCACTGGAGGAAAGTTCAACTGTGGAGCCCCATGATAATCCAGATAATGACTAGAAATCTGGGATGTCACCCCTCCTAGCCCAAGATGCTCGAGTCCTGCCCGACTTGCCCGAACGTCCCATTGCCTCTGTGAAGAAATGGTTCACCCTCTAGGGAGATGAAACTCACTCTGTGGAGATAACAGTCAATGACTGCCTGGAAGGGAATCAACTAGTCCATACCGAGGATGACATCATATCCTATCATCTCTAGGACATAGAGATCCCATAAGAAGTGGTACCCTGCAACCTCGAGAGGGCACTCCCTAAACTAGCGTACACTAGATGTTCTCGTTCCCAAAGGTGTGTCTAGTGTCAATGAGTCGGAAGAAGAAAATATGTGGAGTACAAGTCTCTCCACAATAGAAACAAAGATAAAGCTATGTGTAGCACCAGTATCGAAAGGGGATGAAGATAAAACTGAGGCTACTAAAATCATACCTCGAATAGTAAAAGGGTTGGGATCCTGCTCCTGATAAGTCTTCTCCATAGCAAAATACTAGCCTCTACCGCGGCCCTGCGCCCCTGGATGACCACTCTGAGCTGGACCTCCCTGCTAGTGCTAAGGAACTGGTGGTTGGCTGCGATGGCCTCGACCTCCTCCTTAGCCCAAATGGCCGGAAGAACTCCAGTTCCCTGACTGGTGAGAGATTGGTGGGGCTACTCCTGAATAAGGAGTCATGGAAGAACCCCGGTCACCAGCTGCTGGTGAGAAAACCTGACCGAAATGCTGATGGTGACCCATCTTACCACAAGATCGGCACTCCACGGGGTCCCTCTGGCACTGCGGCCTCGTGTGTCCTATATGGCCACACTGGTAGCATGTCACCTGACTGCCCGATGATGCGTCTTTCTTCCTTGAATCACTTTGTGTAGGCTCCCTATGGCGCTTCTTCCTGTCATCTGGAGGAAATCTAACTCTGGAAGTAGAACCTCCCTGACTCGCAGCTCTAGAGTCTCTCAGATTGTACTTCGCAAGCAGTTCCTGGTTGACGATGGAAGTAATAGATGTCAGCTGGAAGATGTTCACATGCGAGCAGATCTCCCGCCTAAGTCCATCCTCAAGCTTCCTCGCCAATAACACCCTGCTCTTATCCCGAAGGGGTATAAAATGTTGCAGCTTAGTGAAATGAGAGGAATACTCCATGACAGATAGAGTACCCTACTCTAAGCTCATGAACACCTGGGCTCAATCGTCCCTCAGAGTCTCCGGGTAGAAGTAGTTGTTGAACACACGCTGGAACTCCTCCAAAGTCATAGCCTGCTGTTGACCCGCCTGTGAGACCACATCCCACCACCTCTTGGAGGAGTCTCGGAGCATGTAGGTGGAGAGCATGACCCACCTCTTTGGAGGCATCTTGAGATGCTCGAATATATTCAGCATGGCTTCCATCCATGACTCTGCTGCCTGGGGTCCTCCCTCCCCCGAGAATGTGGAAGGATGTTGCTGCTGAAAGACCCACGTCAAGTCTACCATAGACGAGGAAGGAGGTGGTGCTCATTGGAAGGCCTGCATCATCCTCATGAAACCTTCCCTAAACTGTGCATCCAGCACCCGCAACTGGTAAAACAATCGGTGCCAAGGATGGCTCAGCTGGGGGATCGACAGAAAGTCCCTGATCAGCCATATCTGGCGTCTGATCACTGATTGACGATAGATATAAGACCGAAGGGCGTCTCGGAGGCATAGCTCTGAAAGATCAAAAGCACACCTTAGATCAGGAAAATAAGGACAGAGAAAACAAAGGTACAAAATGGGAATAGGGGAAGAAAAACACACAAGACTGCAAAACATGACTACACGGCGTGTATAAACTACAGGGTGTGTCTTCTTAAGCCACTCACATGGGCGTGTACTCCTTCCCTACAAGTTTTGTATACTTCAAACTACATGGACGTGTTGACCCCAACACACGATGTGTACTTGTAACTATTCCCCTTCCTGAGATCATTACACGGCTATCCCACATGGTCCGACATAAACTGAGACTACACGGCGTGTTCCAAAGAAACACGGTGTGCAATAGACAAGGCTTCATCGGTCCGTGTTGTTGAGTACACGACCGTCTACATGGCCAGACCTTACACGGCAGTCTCCGAAAAAACACGGCGTGTATAGGCGAAGGTGAAACCATCCCATGTTGCTCGTGACACGGTCGAGTTCCTAGACACGACTACACGGCGTGTTCCGAACAAACACGGCGTGTGGAAAAGATGTTCATGTCGGCCCGTGTTGTTCGTGACACGGCCGGGTACCTAGACTGGACAACATGGCATTTTCCCTATGGACACGACATGTGGAAAAGAAGGTCACACCAGACCATGTTGTTCAGGACACGACCGGGTACAAGGAAAGGACTACACGGCGTGTTCCCTGTGGACACGGTGTGTTTTACCCGAGCCTCCCCAGCCCGTGTTGTTAGTGACATGGCTGGGTACACGGCTCCGAACTCACATAGAGTGTACCAATGGTACATGGCATGTTCCTGAGGTTACTTCCATGACACAGTGTTCTTCTTACATGGTCAGTGACATAGCCTGAAAACTACACGGCGTGTATCCAAAAAGATCACGCCATGTGTTTTGGGTTTTTCTTGGTCAGTAGGTCAGAGACTGTGCAGAATTCAAGAAACACTAGAAACAGGGGAAAAGGTACCAAATTCCGATCCGTGAGGTCCCATAACACCTCAAGAACCAAAATTTGGCGTTCATTTTAAGCAAGGAACAAAAAAACCGTTTTCTAGCATAACAGCAGATAATCTTTCAAACATATATTAGAATAGCATGCATAATCTACACAGAGCATATCAAAACAGCATGAAATCACTAATTCACCCTAGATGGCATGGTAAGAATGCATGACATGTGATTTCTACAAGTGCCTATATGATGCATGAGATGGCATACCCTAATCTCATTGGGATGTGACAGAAATAGAACCGAAATATCAAAACAATAACCGCACAAGTCATACGAATCACTCTATGTGAAAACATAACAACCATAAAATCTCAAATCCAGAAAACTGAAATTAACGAGGTAGTATGGATTTTACTTATACACAGGTTAGCTACTCCCGAGAACAGCTTAATGCCAAGTACTGAATCCGTCATATCCCTAGCTATAGTCTACAAATAGAAAGTAAGAGAAAAGAACCTCCCTTTGAAACCACTTTGTAACGACCCAAATCCAGAGCTCCTCCACTGGTTCCTCGTACCCGGTTCGCCACATGACCTCAAGCGCGTTTCCCCAGATTCCAGAGGCTACCGACTAGATGTAAGGGCCTTGGTGAGTCAGTGGGGAAACTATGCCCTTATTCGGTAAAGTACGCAGTGGAAAAACAACATCCAATAGCGGAAGCAGTAAAAACATGCAAAACAACAGAAACCAAACAGCGGAAGCAATGAATACATATAGTAATGATGATAATGATGCAGAAGGTACAATTATCTATGGAAAACAGCAAACACAAAACTGTTTTAAAATACAACTGAAACCAAGTGCAACGGAAAAAAAAAGAAATCTCCTTAGCATAATGAGCCACGGCTCGGTCCCATGCTCCCCAGCTCTAGTGCAATCAATAACCTGAAGTAGAATGGCGCTTTCCCTTATCTATACCTGCAGCAACAAATCTGCTTGGGCCCGAAGGCATGGCCCAAACAGGGTGTGAGATACAATCCCAGTAGGCAATCACCCAAAGATTTGTGCCTAATAGTCAATGAATACATGGTAGTAAAATGAACAAGAAGCAGTAAACAGGAAAGCACAATAGCTACAATCCACTGTTCTTACAAGTAAATTACACAAGTAAGCAACCAGCAAGAAGAAGAAAACATGTAACCCTATAGGAAGATCTCATAGCCTAACCCCTATGGTTCAACCTATATTACTAGCAACCCTATGGGAGGCACACACAGTCTCACCCCTCTGGTTCAGCTATGTAATTAAGAAGACTCTCTGGGGAAGCACTCACCTTCAATTCCCCCTATAGTCTCGTATTGTGCTAAAGGCTCTCTGGGGAAGCAATCAACGTCAATTCCACTTGTATCCCACGTCGAGGATCTACAAACTCTCTGGGGAAGCACTCAACATCAATTCCCCCTATAGTCTCGCATCATAATTTAAATAGACACTCTGTTGAAGCCTTTCCGTCAATTCTCCCTTTGGTCTACTACTCTAGGTTTTCACAGTCCTGAGTAAAACTAAACATGCTCAGTGCGCGTATGTCGTCCAAGTAAACCTCAAGAACTACTTGGCTATCAAATAAGGCTCAACAACAATAAATAAACAATAGTTCCACTATCCTACAACTAGGCATGGCAACTAAAAAACGCCCAACAGGGAAAACAAGCATGGCAATGCAACATGGGCACAAAATAAATTACTCTACTCACAAGAAACAACCTCTACTAAATCAAAAAAGAAAAAGAAGGCATTCAGTAGGGGAAAATAGGAAACACGGAATACCTTGTTCAAGGGTATTGGTGGAATTTGCACATAATATTAATCAACCTTCTACGAAAAGGCACAAACCACCAACCTCGATCCAAGGAGATCGATATATGTGAACCATGACAATAGATTCCTCTTAGAAAAACGTATATCACTATGATTCCAACGCAATTGTCCGTTCTCAAATCGGAGGACAGACGGTGAGGCGGGAGCTCGGAGAAGATTCGGCCATACGGTCGCTCCCGGGAGGACAAAATCTGAAAAGAAGATCTGGGTTCTTGCACCATAGAAAACATCAAATTCAAATACGGGGATAATAATGAGATTTTTGGGAATCACATTCCCTAAAAATTATACAGAATAATAATGTTATAATTTAGATTAATATTTCATACAATTATGAGTATTCACTATTGGCTAGACATCTAATCATTGAATATATATATTAATATTCCTTGATAAATTTACAGATATATTGAAATTAAAAAAAACTAATATAAAAAAGGGTATCTATATATTTAAGCATACATATTACAATATCAAATTTATAATTTTATCTCCAAACCCATAATGAATCTAAAATGTCTTATATTAGAGTGATAAATAAAATAACCATTAAATATCATTCATTGGATGTCTAAATCATGACACCTTCATCTCAATTTATGTAACATTATGTTTATCCTTGGTAATGCATGGTCCTTACCCAAAAATTATGATGTTATCCCATAATTAGACTTCTCCACTGGGTTTCATACCTTTTTTTATCATAATATCTAAATATAAACTAAAACCTTCTCTGAAACAAACTATAGGTGGCAATTATTTTTGTACATAAATATTACATTTTTTTCGAATATTCATTATATTTCCAAAATATAATCCTAGTAACCGTAATGGTTTTCTATATTTGGAGGATAGATACATATTATTTTATTTAATGACTGTTCTTCAACATAACCTATAAATATTTTCCCATTTAGTTCACCTTATGGATATACCCTACATAATCCTTTCATCATAACAATGGGAATGAAAATATAAAAAACCCATGATCTAATATGCTCACTAAGGGTAAACATGGGAGATATCAATACATTGACACATTAAAGAATAATAAATGAATAAGGGAGTGAAATATAGAATATAACATGATATATTCAAACATAATCTATCAGAGATCATAAAAGTGATGTATTGAAGAAAAAATTATAATTTTGAAAGACATCACTAGTATAAGTTGGAAATCATCATAAATCAGTTATGAGCAATAATTTCATGTCATATAATAATGAAACCATAATAATTATTGAAGAAATTTCATGTTTCATGATTAAATACAAAAAACATAAAATTTTAATAGATCATTATTCAACACAAATTTTCTATATTGGATTAAGGATATCAACATTTTTCTCATATTGGGTCAAGCATAATGACATGTTCTTACAAAATATCAGCCACATCAACTTTTTCCCCATAATTATCTCACGAGAAAAAATAATTTAACTAATTAATTATAGTTACATAAAATTATATTCCAACATATTGAATAATTTAAAAAATGATTATGTGTTATATAAGGCCTCTAATCATTTATCATGTCCTCATATCGTAACTTTTAAAAATAAACAGGGATTCATACACATAATCCAATCAAGATAACTGTTCTTTATAAACATCGTATCATCATAATCATAAACAATATAGATTAACAGTAATTATTGTTCAATTATGTAATAAAAATAGTAAAACATAAGAAACATAAAAAAATATTATTATTCAACAATAGTGTTACCATTTAAATATCATTTAAAACACTTATTAGGAAAATGAAATTTCTTTTTTAAAATAATTTAATTAAAAATTAATAATTTATAAAAAATTATGGAAAACATTTTCATTGAGTGGAATTATGGAAATATATAATGTAATCATTAAAAAAATGAGTTATCATGATGTTATGAAATTTCATTTATATTGTATAATTTTAATGAAAAAATTACATGGATATTGTTTTGTAAAAATTTAAAAAAAGTAACATGTTTCGAAGATTACTAGAATAATAATTTTAAAAAAAATTAAAAATGAAAACAATGGTAAAAAATAATTTGACCAATAATTATAGAATAGAAAAAATATTATTCATTTTTTCAAAAACATAGAAATGGAAGAGAATTATTTATGACAAAATTGTAAAATATAGATTATTTTTCATTAAAACATTAATTCAGTATCATGAGTGTTTAAATTGAGAAAATAATGTAATAATTTATTCTCATGAAAAAACCAAAGTAGAATAAAATAAAATGGTTATATTAGTTATTAATCCAAAAATTTTATAAATGGGAATTCAACCATAAGAAAATACCATTAAAATATGCATGAAATATAAATCCCTTACCTGAAGTCTCATATTTCATAGTATGTGACCAAATCTACCATTTAATAAATTTTAATTTTGTATAATTTTATTCTATATACATAAAAATATCCACTATACCATATATTATTTACATATGATATCTTATCACTAATTGATTAATAGTTTTTATTAAAAATAAATGTTATGGATGATAATATATTTGTTTTTCATACATATTAAACATAGAAGTCCATGTTATTAAATATTAATCGTAGTTACCCAATAAAAAAATTTAATCATGATATAAATGTAAAATATATTCATTTATATATATATATATATATATCAATTAAGTATATTTATAGAAAAATTAATTACATACTTCATGGATATGATAGGTTGTACCAATATATTAATGTTGTTTTTTATTTTAATCAGATAGAAAAAAGAAAATTAATTAATAATTAAAATTTTAAAATGCATATTATATAATGAATATTCATTAAATATGCATTTATTTTTATAAAATTAAATAGCAAATTAAAAAAAATTCTTATCACTTTGTGGAGGGGGTTTTCCACACGTACGCACGAGTGATGTTATTATTTTTTAATGGATTGGATGCTAAGAAGGTAGAAGTAACATGATAATTTTAGAATAATAATAATTTTTTAAATATAATTTATAATCGTTATACTCATTATAATACTGATCCATGAATTATTATGATGAACAACTATTTGTATCACTTTAAAGATATTATTAGTCATATGTATACACGAGTGAAACTTACACATCCCATTTGAGGGAAAAAGTACCCAATAAATGCCATTTTATAATCATAGAAATATTTAATTATAATTCGGATAAATAATTTATTATTTTATGAATAATATACTATATTTAGATGAAAAATAAGCAGAAAAAAATCGAATGAGTTCATGTAATATGATTACCTCTAGTTCATTAGGCCTATTAGGTCCCTTTTTTGGGAGCCTTGTATTAGTATTTTAATTATAGGAAGAACTAAATTCCATGTATATGGATATTTATAATATTAATTGGTTTGTTTTGTAACATATAAATTTCTATCTATAGATTAACTAATAGAAACAATGGGTTTTCTTTTATATGGGAGCGAGAGGTAACATGTGAAAATTCATAAAAAGATAAATATATAATAAAATATTTCTTAATAAAAATTCTTCAAAATGGCCATAAATCTGAAGTAAAATTATATAAGGATAAAATACAATCAATAAATTTAAACTTTATAGAGGTTTACATTAATTTTTAACATTATCTTTTTTATTAACCCCTTTGTAATTTATTTTTCACCATAATCGCGGTAACAACTCTATTTAACATACTAGTGTTATGAATGATACAATAAAATTCATAATTTAATAAAAAATCAACCACGTCTGATGTATTGAACTATATTACAACATTTTGGTTGATGATAATATTTTTTTGAATTTTAAATAATTTTTTATTTTTTATTTTTTTATAAAAAACGACTAATGTAAATTTTGGGACTATTCATTTTATCTGACATTAATTACACCAAGAGAAATATGAGGTTATTATACAATACATTTAGTAATACTTATATATCATATTTATCTAAAATATTAATGAAACACTATAAATTATTAAATTAAAAATAATTTTAATATTTTTGAAAATATATATTTTATTTGTATGTCAATTGAATATATAGAATATTATTATTTTGAAAAAATTTATTGTAATTATTTAATAACTAAATATTATAATGAGAAAAAACTTATTTTATTTAAGATAACTATTTATTAATAAATATAGAATATATTTAACACTATGTAAAAAATTTGAGATTGTAAAACCGAGAGAATGTAAGGTTTTACTTTTCATTTCATGAAATATTATAATGGTCAAAATAAAGAAAAAATGGAAAAAAATTTCATATACATGAATTTTAGATGATTAAAGATGACATATACTCATAAAAAACTGAGTCAATTTTTATGATAATTTTTTAGTCCTTATAATATTTTGTTATCATTAATTACCTAATTTTCCTTTACCATGGTAACTAAAATTACTATGGTTATTATTCATATTTACCAAAAATAAAAGGGATCTATTTATAAAATTTTAAAAAATAGATTCAAAATATTGAATATATTTTATCAAATAATAATTTTATAAATGGAAGAAAATCATTTAATTTTGAGCGTGCAAAACATGGGGAAAATATTTTTTAGATAAATATATTTTTAATCATAAAAATATATTTTATTATTATCTCATGACTAAAAAATATTAAATTTTTTTAAATAGTAAATATATATAATATAAAAATTTTATTACTGTAATTTAAAAATATTGTGTTGTTTAATTTATAAAAATAAAAAAACACTTTGCATGCATTAAGATAAATTCTCATAAAATAATCTCTTTTACATTTAAAAGATTTTAATTTTAATTTATAATCAATTGATATCAATTCATTTAATTTATATATTTTTTTAATAATTTTTATATTAATATTAATACCCACCCATTTAATGGTTTGGATATAACAGTGTACAATGTTGAAGTTTAATTATACTCTGAGTTGGGTGCATCAAATGCAATCATGAACTTTTTTTGAATAAATTTATATAATAACATATCGACATGTTACAATAAAAACCCATATTTTATTACACCTTAATTCATGATTAATTAAATAAATATATACTTAATAAAACATTAAAATATCATCTGGAATTCTATTTTTGGAAAATTATGTACATATAACATTAACATGAAAAATGAATACAACATCAATTTTTAAAATTCTGTTCCATGCGCTTATATTATTTGGATGATCTAAACAAAAATTTAATAACTTGGGGATATAAATAAGATATATTAATGATTTATATCCATGCAAGGAAACGATTTTTTCGCATAAGTTAACGAAAAACATGTGAACCAAGAGGCATACCAAGGTAACATAAGAGGGGTGAAATGTTAATCATGAACAATAAGGAATGATCTAACATGATAACATAAAAAAGACATAACAATGTGGAAGAATCATAAAATATGACATCATAAACATAATTCAAGAATTATTTCAATGAAAACATAACATAATATTAGTATGGAAAAAATTCGTGCACTATACATGGAATTTCATTGGAAAAAAATATTTTCCAATGCATTAAAGGGATATATAGTTCATGGCCCACCCATTAATTTCATATTACACACATACACAACTATGGAACATAGATCATAAATCATAATGATGAAATTAATAAATTTTAACCCAATAATTAAGGAGTGTGGGTAACATACATGTAAATTCCTAATCAATTAAGGATAGGGACATCTATTTTATTACACATTATTCTAAATGGGGACGATTATTCACTACACAAAATATTGTCATGGAAGGTCATATGATAATTTCAATAGAAAAATAGGAATACATAATGGTTTATAGAAAGAGATAACGATCATGAAAGGGGTCGATTATTACTTATATATCATAAATTTTTTAAAATATATGTTAAAAAATATATCCCAAATTCAAAAGTTAGAAGTAATATTGGTATGATATAAATAATGTTACTGAATAAAGAGGAGGAATAGATGATCCATTTTCTTGAGATATCTCTTCTATAAGAATTAAGGGATCTTCATAAAAAATTGGTGGAACATTGGGAGGAATCTGTAGAGGTATAGATAGAGTAAAATGATGCTAAAATATTTTTTAGCATATTGGAATGGTAGTTTTGGTTGTTTATAAGGGAAAACATAGGACAAATCATTATTAATTTCCAAATATAATATTTGGAATCTATATGATATCGTAATCAAAAAGAAAAATCATCCCATGGTTTTTTCCAATGCATTTTTTCCATGTTGTGTGGTTTTTATTATTTTATAATCATATGTATGTAAAACATTAAAATAATTCCATTGATGATATGGAAGTGAGTCATGTTTATAAAGAATAGATTTTTAATCCTTAAATTGTTATATTGGTTTTGGAGGATTCATTAAGAATTCATAACAATAATAATAAAACATAGAAAATACATTATTTTAATATAGATACATAATTTTGGTCATATATATTTTAGATTATACATTATATAATTGTGTAGAAATTATGATCTTATAATACATACCGTATATTTGTATTATATTAAATTTTTACCCAAAATTGGGAGTGTCCCAAATAATTATGAAAAAATCACTGCTGGATAATTTCAACAAATAGATTTCAAAAAATAAATTAATTTTGATTATATTATTCTATAAATATGATTTATATATAGTTTTAAATAAAAAACACATTTTCTGAGAAATAATTATTTTTTTGTCGATAAAAGTTTTTCCAAATTTTATAAAAATTATATTTGAGATCATAAAATGATATTATAAATTATGTTTAAAAAATAATATTTTATAATATTATTTTAATAAAATATTATTTAAATAAAAAAATTAAAGTAATCAAAAAGTGTGTTTTGATTGAAAGTATATATTTTATACAATAATACAATTTGTGTTTCATCATATCAAAATTCAATTTTTTTTCAAAAAAAATATTTAATAATTTAAAAATTAATATTAAAAATTGAAAAATATAATCATTATTTTATATAAAAAATATTCAATTTTTTATGTAATTTTTAGATACAGATCCCTCTATTATTGAAGAAAATTCCCTTATTTTATGGCGTGTGATGTTGATAATTTCTTGGGGTGGTTTGGGGAACATGGTTTTGGATATAATATAGATAATATTTATCCACTAAAAAAGAAAATAAAATACATGCAATGGTTTAAGCCATCACCAAATATTTATGCGATGGTTTCAAAAAACCAGGAAAAAGTTGTCATTATTATCTAACTCACAATGGTTCCTTACATTTAGCGGTGGTTTATGGGAATTGTGGCAGACCATTTGTTTAGATGCAGTTTTTTTTTGTTTCTTTTTCTGATAGTTTTACCTCCCAAAAAATGGTTAGAATATTGTGGGGGGGGGGGTTAAAATGATTCTATATTCACGATATTTTTTTAAAAGGGAAAACCGAAACTAAAACAAAAAAAAATCTCCTAAAATTTTAAATTTTATAGTGGTAGATTAAATGGATGTTAAAAAATGGAATATTTGGAACCATTTTAAACTACCACTATATAAATCATAAAAAGTGAAACTACAAATACTGTGGGCCCAAAAAAGCCCAAGAAAAATAAGAAACCAATATATCAAAAAAAATTCCATCCACCTGTAACACCCAAGAAAAGATATCCATTTTCATGCACATAAGAATCGACCCATTATATACTAATACCACAAGACACATGATCAAGAATATATGATAATAATGGGCTCAATAAGGTTATAACCTGAATAATTGGAATCCTTATACACAATCCATCTTATGTTTAGTTTCACATCATCTATAAATCCTAAGTGAACCCTAATCACTACCTGATGATCTTCTCTCGACACCCTCTCCATCTTCACATCAATATTCTATTGACAGCACTTTCATGAGAATTATATTTAATTTATACAGTTTTTTATATTTAAATTTGAATATAAAACCCATAAATGATTATGTTCTAAATTTTTTTTATGTTCTGTGATTTCCTTTCTCACAATAGGTGATTGATTTAATGTCACAAAGAACTGATCTAGTCATCTTTAAATATAATTAAATGAATGATTTATATAGAGTGACAAACATTGAATCTTGTATCTTTATTTGATCCCCTCATCCCTAAATTTTTCTTTCCAAGGTAACATACTCCCTCCTTGGTATTCATGTCATTTTATGAAGTAAACTTATAATAAGAACATATATTTCAATAAATAGTGCATAAAAATTAGAAATTATAGTAGATGAATAATTCTAAAAAATAAAACATACATAGATATGATAATGAACTACTTCACATATAACATCACTAGTTAATAAAGAAATGTTTCACTATAAATAAAATCATTTTTCCCATCAATCATGTCATTTTACTACTACATAATTACTTCATCTACTTCATCCACCCTTTCAAGACTAATATTTTCAATATCATGATAGACAAAATATATTCTCTTCTTTCCATTGATGGGATTCAAAGACAGATGTAAAATATTCGACTTCATCACGTATATCATTCATGTATCTTTGTTTTTCAAGAACAGCTACACTCAACCATACTTCCATGACATTTTCTATAAAAAAATAATTTTTGATTGTATTTATATTATATATGGATCATGTAATTCAAGGTCACTAACATCCATAAAGAATGTTAAGTACACATAAGTTAAATGAAATTAATCTATTTTCACAACCCTAATAGAATCAACCCACTTGAATTTGAAAAAAAAACCACAGAAAATATCCAATGGTAGTTTATTTTGATAATATCCATCAATACTCCATAGTATCCCACTTATGATAAAATAAATATACAAATATTCAATTTTTTAAATCCTTCTTCTGAATTGATTTTATTAAATTTAAATCTAAAAACATTTTAAGCATCGAACATTATATCTTGTTTTAGATTTCCCCAATCTAGAAACATTAAATATTCTAATAACTATGCTCGAGTATCTTTATTCATGATCTAAAAAAATTAATATACATAATTAGATTTATAAAATATATGTGTAAACCTAATATCCATAATAATTTCAATATTTATGATTATACAGACCATGTTAATCATTCTATAATATCTTTATAAACCTCTTTTGTTATAAAATTCTCATTTCATCTTCATATTGTCATTTTTCACATTGTTTTTACCATGGGATATTTAATAAATAGATATAAAATTTCACTATTTAGAAGCATATATCTATGTCCCTGAAATAATTCAATTTTCTTTGTTGAAACATTTGATATCTTCTAAACTAGTATACCAAGATAAAGAATGATTTTTTATTTCCCATGTTGTTAGGATTGAGTCAAATAGTCATCAACACAACCATCTTGATTGAATCTTATCTCAATATCATCTATGTATCTAGAATAAAAGGTACGACACTCCTGAACTAAATTTCATTCCAAAATAGACCATTCAGGATGAAATTTATTTTTCACATATGATTTCCAATTCACAAGATATATGTTAAATAAAATAAATAAAACATAATTTTATATTGAATGATGTTCCAAGAATTTTATACATAAGATAAAAAAAATATCAATAAATTTCCTCTGAATTGGATACATCCATAGATAATGTTTGGGGCGTCTTAAGTCACATTCCTCTACCAAATGCACATTTATTAACATAATTAAAGTAAAATATGACATAAGAAATATCATATTCATTGCAAAAAGTTTCAATAAAAATCCCACCTAGATACTTTCAAGATCAAATGGTTTTATAGTTTCTCACATAATATAATGAATAATGTGAAAAATTAGAGTAAAACAATAGTCTCATTTTTATGTAAAAATTAGTCCAACTACAATTGTAGTAATTATTGTATAAAATTTTTGAATTATGGATTTTCAATCCATGTATCATATGATGCTAAATTTAAAACATCATATACAATCTCATGTTATAAAATTTTGTAGAATGCATCTTTACCTCAATTTTTCATTACCAAAATTATTGTATCATAATTTCCATTCTCATATTCCCAGAAATAACACTTTAGATTAATTTTTTATGTCCTTATATGCATTGAGATGTACCATAAATTTTACAAGATCATTAAGCTATGCGAAGATCAAATATTCACAAACATTATTCTCAATATTCACAATATCAAGACCATTCCACAAAAAATTAAATTCCTAATACATATGTAAGAAGAATATACATTTTTCATTATATTTTTGTGTTCTAATTTCACTTGACAAAGAACTTTTATCTTTTTTCCCACTACCATTCATAATATGAACTTTCCCAAATATTGTTTCAACATTTCTAAGTGTTCCAAATATTTACGAACCCGGAAAAAACATTGGAGGTGGTCTACAATGAATATAGTAATTGAATTTTGACTTGATGAACTAAAATATATGTGATAAATCAAGATATGTCTGACCGCATAAAAGGAACTATATGTTTTTGAGGTATTTATTTGGTCTCAAGATCAAGGTTAAAAATAGGAAAAGAAAAACGTGTGTAAGTATTCCAACTAGAAAAATTCCAAAGTCTAGGAAAATCAAAAATGGATCACATTAGAGATGAATGAATTTTAATCATTGTTCTATAATATGCATCATATTTATTTATAAAAGGCAATTAGATAAACTTTTTTTTATTCATCATAGTATTATATTGATTCAGACTTCAAACATCACCCATTGACTTCCATCATAAAGATAAACATATTTTGAAATTCTAACTTCTTTAATCCTCTCCCCAATATGGCATTCAATAACTTGTAAAGGCATGTATTTTTGTTTAATTCAGACCAAGATTGTTTAAAACTATTCACATATCATAAGAAGGCTCAGGGATCATAGATCCATAAATTCATCATGAAAAAATTCCAATATCATGGATATCACCTAATTTGTAATTTCAAATAGGAATTTGATTTGGTACAACATCAATATAAAATTAACTTTCTAATATTTGAATGATCCATAATACAACTCTTGTTTTCTTTAATTAACTAAAACATGAATCACATTTATCTTCTCAATGAATTCATCTCTTATATTAGTCTCTATAGAAAAATTAGGAGGATCCAATTATATGTTATAATATTGATATGTTTTTCCTACAGTCCCCAAAACATCAGTTTTTCTGTTTCAATTTTAAGCACCCTCAACTGGTTTTTATGATATTTTTTGGTTTTGAATATTTTTTTTTGAAACAAAAAATTCATTTTTTATATTTTTTTTGTTTAATTTTTTATTGTCAGCAAAGATGGGAGATCGTTCATTTAATTAACATCAATGATAAAACATTTTGTATTGTGGAATTATTTATGCCAATACCAACACAAATATTGAGTAGTGAATTTATTGGATTTTAAGTGTTCATGGACTTCATCTCCCTTCAATCATATTCTAAAATTACATTTAAGACATTGATAAATTATTATACCAAAAATAAATCAAATAGAAATTATAAAATCTAAAAATTAATCCTACCCCATACCATACTAAGTTCTGTTCCTAGGTAAGGTGATCTATCTTTTATCCATATATATCCAAATTTTCCAACACATTATTAAAAAAATAAAAGCACATAAGAATTACAGAAAAGAAAAAGATATAAATGTAAGTGAAAAGAAGAAAACCCATGTAGTTATCAGAAAATTCATATTAGTACTAAAAATTCAATTTTATGAAATTAAATCAGTAATGGATAGTATTACGTAAGATAAAAGAAATAAAAAAATTCATAAATTAATTATTAAACACACAATGATGCATCAAAAAATTCATCCCTTCATGGGATTAGAAGTTTCTAGGTAATTAACTATAGTAACAAGATGATTAAGTGGTTCTCAAATATTTATAAAATCTTTTTCCTTATATTTTCAATTAGACATTCATAAAGGGATTTAGAATCCAACCCATTTTCAAAACATTTAAAACTACATCTCAAATTTTCTTCAGAAATAATGTTCAAACCTCGAATTAAAAAAAATAGATATAAAAATGTTTCCATAAAATCACTTTTGAAGGAAAGAGACCCAATTTAAAGAATTTCAACTACTGTCAATCACCCATTTATCAAGACCAAACTATAAATTTTTTTAAAAATCTTCTATCCACTATGAGACTTATGGTCTCAAAACTATTTATGAAAAGATTAAATTAAATCTACCATAAATTCGTAAACCATGAATTAAAAAAACACAAAAACATTTTAATGAAACAACTGGTGTCAAACACCCCTTTAAAAAATTAATTACTATCCAAAAAGCCTTTGGAAATATAACAACCACATGTCTTTTGATAATTAAAGAATGATGATAATATCTTTATATGGTATTACATTATATGAATGGTAATTTTTAACCATGAGATATATATGATATATATGTTATTTATTATTTATATTAATTTTATAAATACATTATATAATTTATATTATACCTATATAATTATAATTTATATTTTTAAATATATATAATAGGATGTGAATTAATTATGAAGGATAAGTTTGAGAGTTTCAACATCTTTTCAGAATATAACTCTTAACCAAGCAAAATGGTATCAGACCAACATAAGAATTCAGAAACATTCTATTCTACCCATATTAGAACATATATATTTATCCAAATATCCTTTCAAACACTTTTAACCTTATAAATTTAAATCAATACATATTTATAAATCATTCATAGAAAAAAAATTAAATTAGTAAAAAAATATTCTGATTAAATTACCATTCTCAAGTAATATTAATCAAATAAAAACAATATTGATTTCAAAATAGAAATATATATCCCTAAATATCGTTCAAAATTAACCGTTATTTACAAAATATTTATTTACATTGATATGTGGTTGATCAAAATTATGAATTTCTGTAGGCACTATAAATTATATTAACTAACTACATTAATAAAACACATGTAGTTATAACTACTAAATTAATAAACGTCTCAAAAATTATTCAAAACATTAGTATAAATCATATGAAATAATTAATTTAATAATTTAAGGCTCAAAGTAGATTCCTCCCCAAACAAAATAAATAGAAAAACATTGATTTAAAAAATAAATATACGGTCTACCTAATATATGAAAAAGGTAAATTCCCATGAAATTCATTATCATAATTAACTGTAAATAATAAAGTCCAAAATGACTAAATCAATAATGTTATAATAAATTTAAAACAATAAATTATAGGGAGAATTCTTAAAAATTAATTAAAATGAAGTATTCCAATAAAAGAAAAAAATTAAAACATCTAAGGGAACATAAAATAAATATTTATTTTCCATGTAGTTATAGAAATCAACTATATAGAAGAATCTACTAATTTCAAAATATGCACATTACATCTATAAAACAACTGTATATGAGAACATTCTAAAACCCATATTCATTAAAACATCCAACAAGTTTAAAAATTCAATTAATGAAATATCAATAACTCAAATAAAAACTTACAAACCATAATATTTATAAAGAGATAAATATGATGAATTTATTCTGGGAACACCCTATATAATATTTTTTGTATAATTAAGACACATGAGTAATTATATGAAACTAAAACATGATTACTACCCATATACATTGAGACCCAGATGATGTATACATATATGGGAAAACACAATAAGTCCAATAAGTTGCCTCTTATGACTAGAAAACCTAAATACAAATCATTGCGGCTTCCTAAGAGTTAGTAAGAGTAATAAAAAATTAAGGAGGTTGAAAGAGGGGAAGGGAGATAAATTACCAATACGGGAGGTCAAACTTCTTATGTAGATGAATTGAGGGGATCAAGGTTGATCGTAGCTCTAGTGTGGGCATGAGCGAAGGATATGGCTCCAAGGAGGGATAACGTTAGGGAGAGGGTGATAGATTTGGTGAGGTCAAAGGAGGGAATGAATGATTGGGGGTAATCAATGCATTGTTAGTGAGTCCTTGGGGGGAGCGACCTCAAAGAGGTCGATAGATACCCGAGCTCTAAGGAGTGGGGAATCACCTTTCTGTTAGGTCTTATTGTCGGGGGGTTGGGGGGGTCAGCGGGAGCTCGGGGCTATCTGGGTTGGGGAAGAAGTTTATTATTTATGAAAAACATAATCTTTAGATTGGGTCTTAAAATACCATTGTGAATTCATTTAAATTTTTTTCGGTAAAATTTACAAAACCGCCACTGAAAACCCACCACTAAAAAATTATTTTCGTGAAGTGATCCTCCATCAGATATTAGCTTCTCCATTCTATTTTTTGAATTTTGTTTTGATAATAATCATAGTGAAACACTAATATGACATAAAATTAGTGTGATTTTATAGCATCAGTTTGTTTAATTATCCCAGTGATGTTATCTCCCGTATAATAGAAAATAAATGGGCCTCATATGGTATAATCCTACAGATTGAGGCCATTTCTTATGATGTCTATGTCAAAAAGACATTATCATAACCATTATTATTTTATTATTAATGGTAAGTGTACAAAAAATCTATTATCAAATTTTAGGATGATTATAAATTTTTTAAATTGAATGACCATCTAACAGTCTAAAGGAACCTAAATAATGCATGTGTTTTCATTAAAATCATTTCATAATTGAGAATTTATTCATTAAAAAAATTAATTTCATTTATATATGTTTTTATATTTACATTATTCTCCCATCTAAAAATTTCAAACTCAATTTTTTTTTTCACACTCTAAAACAAATGAGTTTACTTTTGTTTCATTACCTCTCTTTATTCCTATGCCATTTACTCAAACATGTTGTTCATCCACAACACATTGAAAATGTTAGATGTAATTTTTCATAGTAATTTTTCTTCATGATCTATGATATTTATCAGATAATCTTCAAATTTAGAATAATTCTCCAATATCACAACGACTACATTCAATATATGTGATGGGTCATATATGTACATACTTAATATGGATACATGGAAAACATCATATACTTTAGATATGTTAGGTTAGAGTTCTTGTCGATATTATAATTACATAATTAGGTTAATGATCTCATATGGGTTGACTAATTTTTTAATAATATTTAACTTCTTATCAATCCTCATGAATTTTTTCAATAGTGATATATAAAGGAACACTTTTATCTGACATAAAACTCTAGGTCCTATCAATGATTGTTTTCATAGCTTTTCTATCAACTTTGTATTGATTTAAAAGAAATATTTTTATATTTATTCTTCTAGGTCATTTCTTGGATAATATCGTGTTCTATAAGATTCCACTATATAACATCATCCCGTCATGTTGGAGTCCAAAATCTATTCCCATATAGAGCTTTATAATGTTATATTTGAATCCTATAATTAAAACTGTTTTTATATGAGAACTTAGATAAGGGATGTTTGTAGTCCCAAATTCCTTTTTAATCCAATGAATGATCTTATTATTTCCTCTAGAGTTTTAATAGAACTTTTAGACTAATAATACACCCTAATGTGATAAGCATTGTTGAAGTTCAGTTCTATTTCTAATTCTTGATGAAGGATTCAAAAAAACCTCTCAGTAAACCTCAATTATTGATTTCATTAAGTAGTGAGAGGAACTCCATGAATACTTATAATTAATTTATATATATCATAGTGGGTTGTTCAAGAGAGATAAAATCCTTGATTTAAATTATAATTGATGACATCGTATGGTGATTACAAGCAACCAAAGAGTATAATTTTTTTGGAATTTTAGGGAGTCCTATAATGAAACCCATGGTTTTGTTTTCCCAATTCCATATTGGTGTGGGAAATTGTTATACCATACCCATATAATTTTTTTCTTCCATCTTGACTAGTTACCTTAACATTTATCAAGATATTAACTCTAGAATATCCATCTTCATGTTATCCCACTTGATTTTTTTTTTCAAATTTCTATACTAGTTAGTGTTTGTTATATGAATTGAGAAGCATGAGATGCAAACATCATCATGATGTTACCACTACAGTTATGGTTTTTATATGACACATATCCTAGTACCAAATTTTATAACTCAACATTTATGAATATTTAACCTTGGAATAATTGAAAACATTTTCTATAGCACCTGATCATCATTATGGGTCACCCTATTCCACTGAAAAATTGATATTTGAGAAGTGATTTGGGATATTGTGGATAGATATCCTTCTATTTTTTCCATATCAATATATTACATGTCTATTAATATTGGGTTCCTTTCAATCATTATTATATATTGGGTTACAAGATCCTTTCAAATTAGAGTTGTGGCCAATTTTTTTCCTTCACATAATTGTAATGTATTTAAAAAATATAATCTTATTTTATATCTAACCACATTTTATCGATAATGTAAATATATTTTTGTGTGATTATATACTTGAGACATTTATGACCCATATATATGTCACATTATTCTCTATAGAGATTATGTTACGAAATATTCCATGTGAAGATCACTACTTCCAAATATAGATCATTCACTAGGTAGTCCCTGTAATGGATCATTAATTGGTTGGAGGTATAAAATATCACATTATAATCTTTCATGAGTTCCCACCCCCTTTCTTATTTAGGCGATTTATTAACGATAACCAATCCTTCCCCACTGGTGGGTAATGTGAGCACAAGTTCTGTGAATAGCCACTTCATCAAATACATAAATATTTCTTCTTTTTTAACAATTTTGTTAAGCTTGTATCCCTTACATATGTTATTAGTTAGTTGAACTTATAATCTTGATATTTTAATCACAAATCATTTATAGTACCCGCCTAATCTAAAGAAACTATTGATTTATATAACAAATATTTTTTTATCTCTATCCACAGATTGGCTCTATTTTTTATGGATCTATATATATCCCTTGTTTAGTGATAACATGCTAAATAAAATTAAATTTCTTTATACAAAACTAAAATTTTCATAAATATTAATATAACATTTCTTCCTATAATATCTTCACTATAATATTTAAATTTTCATCATCCCCCACCCCTTAATTTTAGAGCGTATACGAATATCCTCTTAAAAAACTACCACTATTTTCTTGAAATATTCCATAAATAATATATTCATTATGTACATTAATATTGGAAGATAGTTAATGAGTCCAAATAGAATCACTATGAACTCATACTTTTCAAAAATTCTATGAAAATTAGTCTTATGGATATCCCCCTTATTGACCACTACATGATAATATCGCAATGAATGATCCAGCAAGGAGTTGTAATATAGGACCCACGAAGCTGACCGACAAACTCATCATAATATTTACGTGGATTCTAAATCATTATTTTCTTATTTTTAAGCTCATGATAATAATTTCCAATTTTCATTGATCCATCCTACATCATGATAAAGAGGACCATTATGGCCCATGGTGAAGCACTTGGTATTATAAATCCTTCATATAGATTATAGTGTAATTGTTTCTGCTGTTAATTAATTTTAAAAATTGTCATTATATATGGATACATGGATATTGGTAATGATCTAGATATGAGATCATATGAGAAGTGAAACTCAGTGTGAGGAGGTAGAGTAAATACTTCTTTAGGAAATAGATCAGTGAATTATTTCATAATTGTCATGTAATCATGGATGATATTTTATTTAGTCTCCATCATTAGTTCTATATAAAATTTATCATAAGGTAGTATTGTCCATGCATGAGATGTTATTAAAAATATATTCATCATTATTCTTGCATTTATATAGATTCAAATGAAAATTTGTGATACGAAGTTTGATTTTCTCCCCTAAAAGATTTGTATCAGCTCTATTCAAGGAATGAAAATACATTACCATAATATTGAATAATTATTATAATGAAAGAATCCCAAGTATTTATACAAATTTCATCACAAAAATTTGGATAGAGGATAAATCATATTCTTGAGATACAATAATTGACCAATTTTTCATCTATAATGATACCTCTACATTCATGTTTTGAGGTGGTGTTTGAATTGTTCAACAAATCATATTTGATTTTATAGATTTCATAGAACCATAATCAAAGAGTATGTTTTAACTAAATAAATGAATAACTATCATACCTTACACTACATATTTTTTATGATCCACCTCAGTAGTTGTGACGGAATATGCTAACCCTTTATCTCTAGGACATAGAGCTTATTATCATTGAGTATCGTCGAAAACCCATGACCTTTTGAATTTATTTGAATAGTTTCCATCTTCCTTATAGTGGATACATTGGGAAACATGATGAGGGTTAACTAGTTCAATCCATTGTTTCATCACATTGGTGGGATTCTCACATCGGTAATTCCAAACTTTTTTCACTTCCTTCCCACTCTTAAATAATTTAATTTCCACATCAAAATATTACATATCATCATATTCGTGCACATTTGAAAATTGAGGTGATGAACTTTATTATCCTTAATATATTTCTCCATCAAACCATGAGAATTAAAATATATTATCTACTTCTTACAATAGTACCATGTCACACATTAGAATCACATACATCCATTTTTGCAATGATGGGACATCAAATAATTTCTTCATATGAATAACAGTATAAAGTACCCAAAAAATTTATTAGATTTATCTTTATCCCATAAATGAAGAGGTCAAAATTAAATTCTGGGAAAATAAAAACAACAATGGTGTTTCTTATATATCTTCTACAGTTTTCATCATACGCCTGAATGGGATTTAAATTCCTTTTATTTTCGCTTAGGAAATCCCTATGAATTTTATGTTAGAGTGTGTATGGAAAATATTTGTTGGAAATAGTTTTCTAGAAATTATTCCACTCCAACAAATTTATCTCCCCCTCATGATTCAATTTTTTAACAAATTCAACAATTGATAATCTTCTCCCTCCATATGATAAACAACCGTCACTACAATTCCATTTTCAATGGATTAATCAATGGACTAGTTATTATCAATGGAACTGATCTATTACTCTATGATTAATGAATCAGATAAACCACTATGTATCAAATCCCTTTTTCTCATAACTGACTGAATTTAATCATTATATTTCAATGGGGATTTTGGAATTCCTCCTAATTATGTTTTTGGTTAAAATCTAGATTCAATTGTGATATTATTTTTACAATGTTCATAATTTCTTCTCCAAAATGTCTAGACGTATCATTTCGTTTACCATCACAATACCACACAAAAAGGTTTTTGACTCAGTTCCCTCTCCTTCCCACCATTGATTATAAATGAATGGAAAATAACGGGAGAGAAGTTTTTTAACTATTAATTATATAAACTAAGAACCCTAAAAATAAATTTGATAATTCAGAAATTAAATATATTCTTTACGTCATGAATTTATATGTTTCAATATATGTTTTCATGGATTTATTTTCTAACATAAAATCTTATGGAAATTTTTGTTCTATTAATAATGGTTTTTAAGGATCCTGTGAATATACTAATGAATATACATGTAGAGTGTCAAACTAAGGGAATATTAAGTCTTGATCGCATGCACCAGGTGATGATCTAGTCCTACTAATTGTGACATTTCCATGGTTTTTACACCTATGTAAAATTATTCCCATCCATATCCGCTTATAGTATGTATAGTCATATTTATTTTCTTAGAAATTACATTCTATATTAATTAAAAAAATATATGGATGCTTTTATGTGTTTAGTTTTATCCCCTATGCATTAAGTAGAGTTTTGTAAACCTAATCCCAAAAGATATCTATCATTTATTTATACCAGGTACGATAACCAATATTTATTATTCCTTAATTCATGATTTATAACCTAAATATACACTTAAAAAGACCACATAAGATCTTGAGGGATACTATTTATAAGAAATTGGGGTTATAGAAAACTAAATCTAAAAATTTTTACCGTATTATTATTGAGAAAAACTTGGCACATTACCTTGTATTCCATGAATCATAAAAAATATAATGGGTTAACCTGGGGACGTACATATGAATGTGGTGAGATAAAAAGACCATTAACAAAATAAAAAACCTATCAAAATTAAAAATAATAATTTTGATCGAAGATGAATTTCAAGGTATCATAAGTGGGGTGAAAATTATATTACTGAGAAATGAGGTATTCTATAACATGATAGTACAAATGCCACATATGAATGTGGAGACAACAAAAAAATATGAAATCATTAACATATGTTATGAATTACTTCAATAAAAAAATTTGTGATTAGGGTAACCCCCATTTCCTATACATGGAATATCATTATATAAAAACATTACCTAATGCGTTA
The DNA here is from genome assembly GCA_963277665.1 of Viscum album. Classification (NCBI taxonomy): domain Eukaryota; kingdom Viridiplantae; phylum Streptophyta; class Magnoliopsida; order Santalales; family Viscaceae; genus Viscum; species Viscum album. The sequence continues at coordinate 505,693,955 of OY728142.1, read as the reverse complement.
GAGGATATATATTCTGAGCCAACCCATTATTTTCATATAATGTGCATGCATATGTGTTCCACATGGATCATAAAACATAATGTTGTATTTAATAAATTTTAACCCCATGATTGAGGAGTCCATGTTACACAAAAGTAAATTGATAATAAATGAGTTATTTTTACAAATAGTTGAATATCAATTAGTGGATATGGATACCGGTATTCACTATAAAAAAGTTTGGCATGGGAAATCGTAGGACAATTTTGACAGCATAATGGGTATACATAAAGGTCTATATAATGGGTGGAATAGAGTGAAATGGATGTATAATTACTTGGGGATCGTAAGGATAATAATAGGGATATTTAAAATCCTATCCAAACATGTACAATTATAAATTAAAAGGCATTAAATAATGATGGTTCTTGAGTAATGAGGAGAAGTAAAGGATTGTTTACATTGAGTGGGAGACTCTAAAATATTAGGAGGAGATTATAAAGATATTAAGTGCACCTTTAGCGTTATATAGTTATGTAATGAATGATTTAATTCATACAAAAATATCTGTCTATAAGGAGGAATGGGATTTGGGGTGGGATTATATAGAAAAAGATAGAATAACTCTTTATTAATTTTAAAAAATTGGTTTTCTACTATATCTCTTTTAGTAAAAAAACCCACAGTTATTAACATGGATTCTCCCATGTATTTTGACATATATGATTTTTTATCCTTATTTTATCAGTATAATAATTTGAAATATTCAAATAAATCCTTGGGTGATGTGAAAGTTAGTCTTGTTTATAAAGAATTTATTTTGATATCATAAAATATAATATTTGTTTTGGATGATTTATTAAGGCATTATAAAACAAAAAAAATAACATGAAACCAAAATATTAACCATAATTATTTACATGAAAACCATTTATTTAATACATTAAATCATTTTTTGGTCATTATGACGTCATAACGCATACAATATATTCATACCTTATAAAATTTTTACCTAAAAATTTGAATTTCTCAGAAAATTATGATGAATTCACCTTAAGATAATTTCTATGTGGTGATTTGATAATTATTATTTATTTTTTCAAGATAATTTTTTATGCATGATATTTTACCCTTTTAAATAAATATACACATTTTTTAAAAAGTAATTTTTTCTTTTACAGTACTAGTTATTTCAACTCTTATAGAAATATTATTTGACATCGTAAAATATTATTATAATTAATAATTAAAATAATATTATATAGTAATAGTATTTTATTAAAATATAAATTTTTTAAAATAAATTAAATTCATCGTAAATAGTGACTTCATTAAAACTATATATTTTCCAAAAAGACAATTTTTGTTCCATCATATAAAAATTTAATTTTTATCAAACTCATTATATAATCATTTAAAAAGTAATATTTAAAAGGATAAATATAGTAATTAAATTATATAATTTATTAAAAAATTAAATCTATTAGGATCTATGTAAACAACCCGTTAATACACCCGTTAATTCCCTAAGGTAGAGGTCTGTGATGGTGAGAATTTCATATCGTGGTTCGACGAACACGGTTGGGGAAAAATATCAATGATCTGGAAATTATCCTATAAATAGTTGTTATCATAATTATGTTTTTAATGCCATATTCTTTTTTGGTCAAGGGAAATTTGCAGTGATTACATATACCTATTAATATTGAACTAATGTGCCTTATAGGGTGTGGTATTACTAGTTGTGGTCACCTCTTCCATTATGTGGGTCAAATAGAAATTATAATAACCATTAATATAAAAATCTTAATGATCACTTTAAAATGAAAATATTATCAATTTTTATGATGAAAAATAATATTTTAAATTTGATAGAACTTATAATGGTCCATAATAACCATTGTGGTGTATGAGTTTTCTAAGACATCATTTTTAAATAAATCATTAATTCATTCCAAATTGAAATTTCATTTATAATTTTTTGGGTTATTCTATCACTATGGATAATATTGTTACAATAGAGCACTAATAGAAAGTGGAATAATATACCAATTAAAAAATTATTCCATGAAATTCTACACATTACGCTTAGAAATTCCCAACCCTCTTTTTATTATTAATCACCAAATTTGATGTGGGCCCTTTATTTTCATATCAATGTGTACCTCCTATACTTTAATCTTAATTCTTGAAGGGATTAGTTTTCTAAAATCTAGGTTTCTAAACTGCGATGCTGAGGATACGTAAGGGTTCTCATTTCTCTCTATTTATTTAATATTTGGATTTCATATCCCATAATATCTTTCAAATTATAAATATTCATTTTCCATTATATTTATTCAAATTATCATATATTCATGTTATTGTTATCATTGATTCATTTTCCAAAACTCAAGCTTTATACACAGTTTTAAGTCTGTTACTATGAAGATGTAATTGTTTATTCTCTCTCTCTCTCTGCCCCCTCTCTAAATTTTTTTTACTTTACTATTTTTGTATCATTTTTAACCCCAAAATTATAATCACATTATAATTTTGATTTCCATTATTATTCCATTAAGAAGACATATAACCCATCTGAAAATTCCTTTCACTAACATTATACTTTATTCACGAGCTTTTATTATTCCAAAACCACATCATAGCCAAATAAATTGTATACTTTTTATTAAAATATTTTTGGATTTTCCTAGAAATTACATCCCGATCTAAAAGTAAATGTGGGAATGGTTTTGGATCAAATATATTTAATGGTATTAACCAGAAAAAGTGTTTATTGGGTATATCCCAATCATCATCCAAGTGTACGGTGAGTTGTATCTTACTACGCACCTTATTCAACAATCCTTGGGGATATTATTTGGATTACAATTATAATTTTTCTATAAACAAAAATACATCCTTTGTATATTGGTTTATAGTTTATGTATTTGTTTAATCTCAAACCATTGAATATAAAATTCTCTAAACACATTTAAAATACTTAATCTTGGTAAGTAGCTATTAGCTATAATTTCTTATAAATTACATATTTTGGTACATTTTGGAAATTGTTAAAAACTAATTACTATTTATATGTTTTAAGGTAATTCACTTAGATAGTATAACTAATTAATTGACTAGCGAAATATATTTATAAACCATATAATTTATTTTACATTATATTAATACGATGCATGATATGTTCCTTGGTGAAAATGTTCCATGTGTTTTTTAGTTGTTCAACATTAAACATTATGTCATGTATATCCTATATTCATTTAGTATGTGTTGGAATGCATTGTTATTTTATGTGATGTGTATGACATAGAATTATATATCCCCTTAGTGCACTGGTATGTCTCATGGTTTTCTAATATGGGATAATGGGGGTATCCATAGCATTTTTTAATAATGTTTTCTCCCTAGGACTTTCTTAGAAGATTAAAAAGTAAAACATTATACAATTCCATATTTTAGATTATTTTTTTGACACATAAGATTATTAATTTTTATTTTATCCATATATTACACTTATGTATTAATTTTTATGACTTCATTTTTTCTCATGATATTTCATTTTTCAATATATATACATTATTATATTCCACAATACATTTTTTAATTATGGAGATTTTAACATTGTACCAATAATTTCGTTCCCTTTTCTACAATTAGTAAAGATGATTATTATGTTTGAACATGGATAGAATTGTGTAATAAATATTTTCTTGTTTGTGTTGAAATTTGTTAATGTAATGTATCTAGTCTCTTGAAGAGTACTAAACCTTTATCTTTGGAATATAATATATTTTACATTGTTATCTATGTAATAAAAAAACCATCATCACATGGAAGATGAGGTTGCGGGAATTATAGTGGTACCTGAAGAAGGTTTAGTATAAACCATAGGAACTGCAATTAGGAAAACAGTAGTAGACAACATAGATTTTTCCAATAGAAAAATAAATTCTACATATCATTTTAGAATTTTATTTGATAATAAACTATATAATCTATATTTTAATATTACTAATTGAATAAAAATTATTTTTAGATAATGGAACATAATTAAAGAATCATTAACCAGGGAAAACACCAAAAAAATGTGATGACTATCCAGGAAATTTTTATAATAGAGTTAACATTTCTGTATAGAAAATTGTAACTATTCAAGGAAAATTAACTCAGGTTATTAAAAATAACCTTACTCACATGGAGTAACTAGTCTCCCTAAACTAGGATAAACCATATTAGATCATTTCATGGGGCCAAAACATCTACCTTTTAGTTCCACTATGAATATTATAAAGAAATAATAATGGAATAAGTATATAGCTAAAATATTTTTTTTAATTACGATAATATGTGAGAGATACTTTTATTATGTCTATTTATTGTATAAGTGGTTATACAAATCAATGTTGGTCATTAATTCAAAATAGTAAGTAATAAAAATAATTTTATTACATGGATTATAATGCCTTCAATGTGATTAATTGAAAATTATTTTCCATGAGAGAAATTTGTAGTAATGGAATGAAAATTCATGAAGCTTAATAAAAAATTAGAACATATTTTGGTTGAGTACAAGGTTAGTTTTACAAGTTTATGATGTTATGTTTTGGATTATCTAGGAAAACCTAGAAGAGGGATTGTCAATTATTTTATATTTTAAATCCCATTCTTTTATGTTCCATGGTGTCTTAAAATTTATCAACATGTGAGAAAATAATAAATTGATATCTCATGAACAAAAATTTATGTGTAAATATTTTAAATATAATGGATAAATTGAGAAGAAGAGGGTTCCAGATCAGCATTATATAATAGTGGACATCTTGGAAATTAAAGAAATATTATAGTTACCTATATATAAAAAATGTTTAAAAACACCAAGGAACTTGTATAAGGTTATTGGGTGTATTAATTAATTGTGTATAGGATGGTCACCCAGATTATGAGTAGAATGGAAAGTGGGATAAATCCAATTTAAAATGATTCAACTAAAAATATGTCGTTTACTACTCAAATTAATTCTTTAATACTCAATGTAATCTTCCACAAAAGAGGACTATGGATCAATGTCACGCCTTTCCCATAACAACACCTAAAATAAAATCCCCAAATGATGTGATGAAATTTACTATGTTTATACACTAAATTTTAGATAAAACATTATTTTGATACTGAATATATTCATATCTATATATTGGATTTGTTTTCAATGAACATTAAATCACCCCTAATATAATAAAAAATTATTTATTAGTTAGAACAATTTGTGGTGAATTGAGTTTGGTATAGGTGCACTAGGAAATTAAAATTAGCATGCAAGGTTTTTGTACCATTGTAAAAAAAATCATAAAAACTATGGTGGATTTTGATGTAATATTTTTGATGGATAGGATATCAAATTAAAAATAATGAATTTATTATGGTTGTTAAAAAGTTATAATTGGAGATTCAATTGAAAAATAATTTTTTTAGGTGGGATGCGATTACCAAGATATTTCAATGAACCGACCCCAATTGCCCGATAGAATTAAATTCATTGAAAGGATCTTTATCAAATTAAATATTTTTTAGGAATGGGATTTATAAGAATAGAATGGGTATCAGTTTTGAGGGATTATATAGCATTATTTACCAATGATGTACATGGATTATCCACTTTCTGAGAAGATTAATTCTCTATTGACAACATCATAAATTAAAATCTGATATCTAAATTAAATTATAATATGTCTCGAATGGATTTAGTTTAGATTAAATATATTATAAATGTCAGAGGATATTGTGTTCACTCATACAAGTGTTTCTCTATTGGAAACACTTATGCTATTTGTGAATTAGAAGGTTAGAAAATGATTTTATGCATCATTTATAAAACAAAATAAATAGGATTACTATAATGAAAAAGTATCCCTTTACATGTATTTATTACCCCTTTGATCATCTTCATGGCGACCAATACTTTTCAAGTACTGATAATCATTCTAGACACTATCAGTTTATAGTTACTAAGGGGAATATTATAATGAAAATATTTTATATAATGTGTGGTCATTATGAGTTTAATTAATCCAATTTTTTTAACAAATGATCCCTATTTTTAATGGATTACTTGAATAATGTATTCATATAATACATTGGTAATTTTTTGTGGTATTAATTGTCGACATTCTTACATAATATGAGTTATGAGGGAAATGATACCCATTTATGAATCTATCTTGAGGTGTTGAGGACAAAAGTGTTATATGGTAAAATTAGAAAATATAACATTTTTTGATTAAAAAGTTTATTTCCATTGATATATTGTATAAAATGATGGTTTATTTTTTGATCATTCAAAAATAAAAGATATTAAAAAATGGGTATGAACCATTAACATAATATAAATATGTAGTAATCTTAATTTAGTGGGATACTAACAACAATTATTTAAAACTGTGCTCGATTATGTAATATGTCAACCATGATAGCATATAAGGGGATTATGTTCACACGGAAAAATAAAATTCGTTGATAAAATGAATAAATAACGAGGATATTGATGAATTCTTTTGAATTGACAATTCCATTTGGTAAAGAAGGGTTTTTTATTTAAAATTATGCATTGAGGAAATGTATTGGATGTTTTTTAAGGAATATTGATAGAGTTGTGTCCTATAAGAAAATATAGATATAACACTATGAGATTAAATATCTAACATATTATTTAAATTTGTTTGCAATAATAAATTCTTGGATGAAATGGATACATTACCTTTATATAAGAAATGTGATATATATATGCCACAAGAGTTAAAAATATATAATTAATTATAAATATCTTAATATGATGTAAATAATATGGTTATACCTAATCAATGATTTTAAATGTGTTATCTATTATCATCTAGTCAAGTAAATCGTGGTGGTAGATACATTGAATAGAAAAGGCCATGGTATATTATCCATGATGAAGGTAAATAAGGATACAATTCTAAAGGACCTAGTAAGGATGTACTTATTCATTATAGTGTAAGAGGAATCATTGATCATATTCCATGTAATTACATAGCCATCATTAGTAAAGAATATTATGAAAGTTAATGTCTTAAAAAATAAGATGGATGTTGTGATTAATTGAAAATTAATAGAGGTAAAAATTGGTGAAAATGATGTTTTAAATTTTGAAAAGTTGAAATTTGTTCTAGTTATAACAGATTTGAGGAGGATATTTTGGATAAGGCTCACAACTCAAACTTCTCTATAATTATGACTAGTACCATGATATATATGTATAAAATCGAAAAATTCTAGTGGAAAATTATAAATGAAACATTTTATATTCTATTTTTTTTTCTTAGTATGCAAGTAGGTGAATGCTAAAATAAGACTTCCCAAAGGATTAATGTATTCTCTACCCATACAAAAATAAAATTTGAATTATATTACCATAAATTTAATAACCAATATTCCTAATAAATATAAGGTTAATAATTATGTTTGGGTAATTGTTGACCATCTCTAAAATTCCTCACATTTCGTTGAAATTTGATACTGTTTTTATCTGGAGTATCTTCCAAGGTTGTATGTAAATAATGTTTTGTGAGTTCAAAGAACTATTAATCATATATTATCAAGACCCAAGGATTACAAAAAAAATTGGTGAATAGGATAAAGTCATACTACCTTGAATTCAAATGAATTTGGGATCATTATTTTCCTCTTGTGGTGTTTTCCTACAATAATTCTTTCTAGTCAAGTATTAGTATTGAATCATATGGATCATTATTTGAATGATATATTGATCTAAGACATGCTCAGATAAAGCTAGATAAAAGAAGCATTTGTATATTGAAATATTTGAAGTGAAAAGTTGGAATGAATGATCCATATAGAAGAATATGAGAGAACACCAAAGTATAGAGAAATCTAATGATGAAAATTGATAGTAGCATATCGGAATTCAAGATGGAGACTATTTATTCTTGATGTTATCTCCATGGAAATAGGTCCTGAGATTTTTAATGAAATAGAAGCAAATTCTAAGATATATTGATCCATTTAAAATAATGAATATATAGAAGTGAAGGAATATCATTTTGACATTCCACCAAACCCATATTATGTTCACGATGTATTCTATATATCACATATAAGGAAGTAAATTCCATACCCCACGAATTATCTAAAATCTTATCCTTTTTAGTTGGATCCCAATTTATAATATGAGGAAGAGAATATTCACATTCTTGATATATGGAAATGAATATCACGTAATAAAATTACATGGTTGGTGAATATTATTTAGAAGAACCCTATTCTGGAAGAGGCGACATGGGAACCAGAGGACTATATAAGGATGTATTATCCACATCTATTTATATATTGATTTAAACTTTAGTAGATGATTTTTTATGTGTAGTAATGTAAGACCAATGATACTTAATTAGTAAATAATATTTTAATAAACATATTATTTCTAAAATAGACACTTAATTATTTCATCACAATGGTAAAAACATATAGATAAAAAAGAACTAAATAATTAAATTTATAAAAGAATAAAAAACCAATACCATAAAAAATGTAACAATATGAATGAAATTAAAAATCATCCACTTTGTTGAATCACACAAAAAAATTAACAAGTATATGGGATACGTTACTATTTAAAAGACAAAAATAAATAGTAAAATTGACATAGTGTAAGAACATACAGAATGGAATGAAGGGATTTATATTTTTGAGTATATATAAGGATTAATATGACCTTTGGGGATTATTGATCCTCTGTCAATATGACCATTTATTATTATGACTATAGGTTAATATTATTTTTGGTTAATTTAAAAATATAAAATTATGACCATTATTGGTAATGATATTAAGAACATATAGTTATGACTAGCCTATATTAAGGGTAATGCTTAATGTTATGTATGATATATGGGAGAAAACATTGATTAATATTGTAGAAACATCTCTTATAAAGTTAATTTATAAAATCTTGATAATGTGGTATAATCGTTAGGGTTTTCCCATGACCATGCCCAAGCACAACTCTAACATGTTATGTCGGAGTGAAATCGTCTATATGAGAATTTCATATTTGTGCAAATCACCACCTGATCAATATAGGATAAAAAACCTTGAATGTAAAACCACTTCACAAATTACATAAAGTGAATATGTTGGTGTTATTATTGGTTTTCTATATATGGGTTGATTTTAGTTATAAAATATATTCTTCCAGAAATTTAATGGATGTTTTCTATATAAATTATAGTGGATGAAGGTATAAACCCAACATAAATGAGAATTTGTACATAAATAGTTTTTGACTTTAATAAAATATATTTTAGATTTCTAATCAAGATTTCAAAATTATCCAAGGGTATAAATATTTTAATTTTTAATAAAATAGTATAATACTCTAAAATGGTATAAATGATAAAATACAATATATACAGTATATATTTAATTATATTGATGCAGTAATGAATCATTTTAGTCAAATAGTAGTTGAATCTATATTTTTATCACTGAGAACTATAGTGGAAAATTACAGGAGGTATGGGAGAATGAGGATTACAGTGGAAGACTAATATAATGGCTAATAATAAATTTTTCCCTGAAATCCAAGTACACACACCAATAAATACCCACCATCCTCTAATTGTTACACACAAAAGATCAAGATACCTCTAAATTTATCTCCCAAAAAGTCTATCCGTAATCAAAATCTTAAATATGGTAGAGTTTTGATGGATATAATATTGGGTTTAAATATAAGAATCTCAAGAGAGATATAGGTTCTTATTTCTCTCTCTTCAATTCATATTTTGATTTCAGTTTTATTTAATATTAAAATTTTCATTGTATATTAATCCATTATATGTATCTACGTTTTAATAACTCTATTTAACTATCATCACGGATACATTAACCAAATACCATATTTTTAACACTTTAATAAGTTGTTACTATTCCAAAGTAAGTGTTGATTATATATCCCCCTTTAAAATTCCAATTTACAATTACATTATAGTGTCAATTTTCATCTACAATTTATTTCCAGATTTTTCTTTTTTGGTCATTTCATGTTCAATTATTAATAACTATAACCCATGTGGTCATTCCATTCAGTAACATTATACCCAATTCAAAAACTATTACTATAAATATACCTCTTTAAAGACATAGATATCTTACACTTTTTTTATGTAAAATCTGTGTGATTTTAAAACAAAATACATCCATATCAGATAATAAAAGTGGAAAAAAATTATATCAGATGAATCTAGGGGTAATATCCCTAAAAATAGTTAGATATGTATATCCTAATCATTATCTAGGTTCACAATGAGTGGACCCTTACTAGACACCATGTTCGATTCTCATTGGGGGATACACTATGGGCAATTTGAATTTTTTTAAAAATTATGTTGAATTTATATAATATTTTATTTTACTTTTCTCTAGTCTCATACTATTGAAAATAATTTTTTTAAATACACTATATACGGTTACTCTTGAGAAGTACCTATTAGAAATAATATTTTATATATAACTTTATTTGGATAATTTTTTAAAAATTTAAATAAAAACTTATTCTATATATATGTTTATGGAATTAAAATATACATTATTTTTAATTAAATGACTATGTATATCTATTTTTTGAATTTATAAACTATTTTTTTCTTTGGGAATATCATCTGGGATATGTTCTATTGGGAAGATGTGCCATATATTTTAAATCTATTCAACCATGAAATTTATTTAATGTATATTCTATAATAAGATTTTTTGTTATGGAATGAATTGGGATTTTATGTGATAGGTGGGTCTCAGGATTATATATCCACTAAGTGAATTGGGATGTCTCAATGAAAAACTCTTAAACGGTAATGGGAGAACACATTCCTTTATATATAATATTATTGATCGATTCCATAATGAAATGATTAAGATGTTCAAAATTATTATATATATTTTTAGATGTATTTTTTATTCATGTGATTATGTTTCTATGTTCTTTCCATGGATAACAGTTATATATACATTCTTATGGCTTTAATTGTGGTCATGATGTTGAAAATTACACATAAATCATTTATTAGCTTATTTTGAATGTTTTATTTCCATACAATGTATTTTACCTCACCACTATTGTATTTTCTCTCTTTAATCCATAGATATAAATTAACATATAATTTATAAAAAAGGAAATATCTATGGAATAATGATTTATACTTTTATATTGTAAATATTAATTTAATATATCTGGGCTCATAAGGATTTTTTAACCTTGATTTTTGGCATGAAATATATTATAAGACATTTTCTATTAAATAAATAACCCACCAAAATTGGGAATTTGTGGTTGGAGGAATTATGTTTACAGTGTAATGATTTAGGATTTAACAAATGGATTAGTATGAGAAGTATATGATAAACCAACATAAATTAAATTAGGAAGAAATGTGATCAATATGGGGTGAACTAAAGAAAGGGTTAGACAACAAGATAATTTTAATAAGAATGTAATTTTAAGGATTAATTTCATTTATCATTATCAAAATTTCCCAATATTATTTATATTTTTCCACTCATTCAAAAAAATCGTTTTTTATAGAGTGAAATATAATAAACTATAGGTGTGAGGGACAATGTGTAGATTATGACACATAAAAACTATTAGAATGTGAGGAAGACTATGAAACCTTATGCATATTCTAACCCAAAAATCACAAAATATGATAAAAAATGGGAACATAGTTTAATTATTGTGAGTAACAAGTAATGAAATTATGGAGTTTCATGAAATATCATGTATTGAATATCATGATAGAAATAATGATGAATTTTCTATATGTCAAAAAAATATTTTAAGATAGGAAATTTTAATTCCATTAAGGTTAGTAGGATGTTCTATACATGGCGATTTTGTGGTTATCGGAAATTATTATATTTTATAAAATCAAAGGGGTCTGTAAGGATGATGGTATGGAAAAAACATGTGTCCAAAAACCCTCTAACGACCTCATTACATAAGTCTAGATTTATTTTATATTAACCTATTAGATTTCATAAATCCAAGGATGTCAAAAATGATAGTTGTGGACAATAACAAAAAATAATGGAACAAAGTGGAGCCTGCTGAGTGACTTCTAATCAGTTGGACTGTGATAAATATTATGAGACCTTTATTCTATCCACTCTAATTTACCCAGATTTTTTTCTAAGTGTTCCACCCTAATTATTTTCTATAAAATAAATTATCTTGTAATATTATGGATACTTTTTAAAAAAACGAGAATATGAACCTTTTTGTGGTTCCATACGATGTATTTGATGTAATGTAATAACTATTTAAATTTATCCACAATATTCAATGATCCTAATCATATTACTTATAATATCCTCACTATTAAAAAATATAAAAAGGTGAAAAAATAATTAGTATCCTCCATAAAGATACATTGATATCACCTAAATGGATGATGGAAATAATGAATAGCCATTATTATCCTCAATTATTGAACTATCAAGACACATAAGCCTATATGTTTCTAGGGAATCTGAAATAACCATGATAATTGTGGGTGTAGAATAAAATCCCACTATGCCACTATTTTATCAATAAGACATGGGGGTCCAATGAAAATTAAGGATGCATTCTAAACCATTTCCTTTTAAAATATTGAGAATCATTTTTGATTCCTGAAATCATGAGAGATTAAAAATTTTGTTCATGAAACAATTTGGGTAATAGAAGGAACTATTTGGACACAATTAAATCCATTTTGAGGAGAAATGGTAGGGAATCCATCCCTCCCCAACCATTGTCTGAGTGTGTTTAATGGATTGTGATGTAAAATGGATAGTTAGAAAAGTAATAAATGTGATAGATATTTATATAATGTTGATGTAATCATAGGATTGGGAAAAGATGGGGATTAAAAAGGCCAATGCAATGAAGAAATTACTCCATAAAGTGTCTATAGGGGTTTGACCATGAATCTCAATAGTAAATAAAAGGTGGAGGAGAATTCATTATTCACTTCATCATTTGACCCCAACATTCAACTGGAACTTCTATGTTAAAGAACTATGAGGATGATGAATGTGTTTGTGTGGTGTATATATTATAAAAATATATAATCACATTTCTTTTCTTAATCCAATTAATGATAAATTTTTACTATAGGTCTGAACAATAAACTCAATGGAAATTAAATTATGTCTTAACAGAAAACCATGAGAGGTATTTGAATAAAAATTTTAGGAATAGACCCAATATTTGGATAATGATTAATATAAGTAAATATACATGATTAAATCCTCATTAAAAAAATTAAATCGTGATTCATCTTATATATACCCTTAGTTATCATTTTTTATGGAATAAGAAAAATTTGAAGAAGAAAATTATTTAAATGGAGGAGAATGTAACGAAATGAGGTTTTAGTATATGTTATCATTAAATAAATGGTTTTTAACAACATGTTTTCAATTAAAATACTAAAAAAATAACTTGATTTATTTTTCAATATCTAATATGAATATTAATACTCATCCAATAAATTTGCTAGTCAAAATTCATGTAACGATACAATAAAATAAATAATGATTAAAGAAATAAAATATGGAATCTGATTTCACCCTTATAAAGCCCATTTTTTAAACTCTAAACTGTTATAGATTCACTAGGGTTTTCACTTCACTAATACCAAGATGAACATAAGAAATTAATGTGTGGGAAAACCCATATACAAGAGAAGTACAAGTTGTAGAGATCTCTAAAATATCTATTCTATATAAAACAATCTATGAAATTGAAACCAGGTCATATCTTATGCTTATGCTTTATGTGTAGATCATAAGGGGTTATAAAATTATAAATTAGGCTTATATCAAAGTGTAATAATATATATATATATATCACGAATTTTAAACTTTTTGAAATGGCATTTTTAATAAATTCGCATTGAATATTGAGATGTATTTTTTAGAAATTTGAATTTTATTTCAAATCAATATGTTAATTTTTATTTAATAATAAAAATAAATAAAAAATTAAATTTTTATACATATAAAAAATAATATTCAATATACAAAGTGTTATTTTTATATAAAAAATTATTCTTCAAAATATTTTATTATTTATTTATAAAAATTATAGATATTATAATAGAATGTTTTAAAACATAAATTAATTTTTTTGAATTATCATGGAAAAAATGATTAATATATATTTTTAGTTATCTAAAAAGGCATATTTTTTTCTTAAATTATGAAAAATACAGTTTTTTCAACTAACATAAATTTTATGAAATTAGTAGTATATAAGTATGAATAAAAAAGTTATGAAACCCCTTTATAGTAAAGATTATGTATTTTATAATGAAATATAAAATTTTAAAAAACTACTTTAATTTATATGCCTATATTTGACATTTTAAATTTTAATTTATATTTTTCAGAAAAAATAGACTTATATACAATATCAATTTAGTATAGTAAAATTATTTTTTATAATTTTTAAATGGATAATTGATCTAAATGGAATCCAAATAATTAATCATGAGGTAAAATTTATATATGATTTACCATTTTATTATTTTTCAAAAAAGATAAACTGGTAATGTAAATAATAGTTTCCGTGATGAAAACCAAAATGATAAAAATGAGTATCCTTTGGGATAAGTGACTTACATGTTAAAAAAAGGAACTAATTTAGTTTTTGAGAAGAGGATGAACAATACCTTGTATCCTATTAATTATTTCAAAAAATTTCGTCCACATTATATGTGATTGAGTTTCCATTATTGAAATATTTTGGGGATTTATTAAAATACCATTACTTTTTTACTTATAAAAGGGATGATACTCTCCTCCCTTCCATAACCACCGTAACCCATTGTTTTAGGCATGAAATATTCCCAAACATATCTTACTCACTATGATCCACCTTAATAAGGTTATTTTCTTATAAAAAACCCATTCTTAAAAAGCTTAATCCCCTTAAAAATGATAATCAAATAAATGACATATCTGTTTATAACCTCTATTCCATATATTTTTTTATTTATTCCATTTTAGTAATCATAATATATCATTTCACCATAAAAAATTATAAAAATATTATAATTATTATAATATTATTTAATTATAATGATATTTCATGCATTAACCACCCTCCCCATTTCCATTAATGAAAACAAAAATGTGAATCGAGTGTTGTGTGAACTACTACTTCCACGTTGCAACACGTTCCATTTTCCTTGATTTCATTACATGTTATATCATAGTGGGAAATTTATTATATAATAATTGTAGTTCTTATTTATTTTATATTATTATATTATAAACCATATTACTTCTTTTCCCTATTCTATAGAAAATGAAATTGTTAACCACATATATGTGTAAACATCTACCCTCATGGGGAAATTGAATTCCAAATTTTATTTCATTTTAACATGACATGGATATTCTTGAGAATTGTTTTGAAGGATAATTCTTATCAATATGATATAATTATGGATATTTTAGGTCAAATTGTATAAACTATTAATGATACAATCAAAAAACGATTATTATAATTTCAATCATTTAAAACATGTGTACAAACATGAAAATATTTTATTCAAATTATGTATTATTTTAATATCAATTATTTTTTTCTTATAAATCCATTATAATTATATCATATCACTCTAATGAAAATTAGATTCTATCATTATTATACATGGGTAAATATATTACAACTATATCATCTCCAAATCATTAATAATCATGGTATGCTAATGTTTGGTTCGGTTTGACCACCAACTTGAACAATAATATAAAATTATATCATTGATTATCATGAAAACTTATTTAATATTAAAATATATTTATAATATGTAAATAATTATTTTTTATATAATTTATACATCAATATATAACTTATTAATTTATAAAACACCCTTTATAGGTTTGAAATCCACGAAAATGTTTCTTCTTGATTTAATCATTTAGGATAATGACCAATGTACCCATAAAAAAATTAAAATCATTAATTAATTATTAATAAAAGATAAAATTACATATATATATTTTTTAATTGTGAGATCATTAATAATAAAAGCACAAATACGTCTCCTAAAAACTACTACAAATGGTCAAAATAGTAAACACCTTATTTGTGAAAATTTGTAAAACCTAACAAATATATATAGATAATGGATCAGAATTATAATTTTAAGTAGTTCTAAGAATTAATATATTTATTAAATAATACATTAGTATATTAAATTTTTATATATAGTATGTTATAGTTTTTTCTAATAAAAAAAATATAAATAGTTTTCATGACACATATCTTTTCCTTTGGGAAAAAAACTAATCATTGTCCATTATATTTCAATATTGATAGATGGTAAAACATAATGATTTTAGGTTTTAATTAAAATAAATATTTTACATAAATAGTGATTCACTCCAAATTCTTGTTTCTTGATTATTTCATTATTTATATACAATTAATTTTTTATTAAAAATTAATAGTTTTTTAATATATTTTTCTTCCAAATCAATGTTTTACATCATAATAATTTTATCATTTCAATAATTGAAAAAAAAATTATCTATAATTATCGGTTTATTTATATTTATTCATTTTAATGAAATTTTTTTTATCCTTTTAATGACATTCAATTTAAATAAGGTTGTTTTAAATTATTGAAAATTTGTTCCCTACTAGGATTTTATATACTTCCCAACTTTTAAAATATGTTCCCTACTGTTATTTTATATACATCCCTTATACATCAATTTTCAAAAAAAAAATTCATATCATGGTATATTTATTAGAATATATTTTTAATTATTACTTTAATAATTCTTCTCTTCAACTTCTAAAAAATTGTTATTTTGATAAGTGCATGAAATTAAATTCCTTTTTAAGATGATATTAAGTAATTATTTTTCAAAAAATTATTTTTCATGATTCTCATCCATTTTTAAAGGATTATTTTTAATGGGTTTATCTTTCATTATTCTTCTTATGTATTCACTTATTATTTTATTATTTTGGGTGATCACATTTTTGGTTTCAAATCATTTAATTAATTATGTACTTTTATAATGTTTTTCTGTTTTTTGAAGATCATTTTACATCTATGAGTTGTTTATAAAGACCAAATTATTTCAATTTTTATGTTTAAAAAACACATTAAATTTAAATGGGTTATTTGTATTATTATGATTATTTGATTTATGTGGTATACCTCTTTATGGATAATGACTGGTGAGATTTTATGTCACCCTTCAATTCATTAGTTTACATTTTTATCACATGAGATAACCATAAATAAAAAGAATTGGTTTTTCAATTCTATGTGATCATTATGGGTACACTGCTAATGGGTTTTATATTCTTTTGTATATTCTATATTTCCATTGGGTTTATTCGGTTATTCTGAATTTTCATGATAAATTTAATTTTTTGTGATATTCCATGTTATCATGATTATGAATTATGATTAATGTATTACATAATTTTATGTCTTACTCAAATGTTATATGATCATTAGGATGTGTTTTTAACCATTTCCTTTATCTTAATATTAAATAATGATAATTTTATGATGTTTGTTTTTTATAACATGTTTTATGATTATATTTTGAGATATTATTTTCTATTATTAACATATTTATTCAATATTTACGTTCTCATACATGTTTATGTTCTGAAACATTATGAAATTGATTTCAATTTCTGATATTTTGAGCTCACCCTTTGTTATGATTTTATTACCTAGGTTATAGAGATGAATTTATCATATGAGATATCTAGAAAGGGTTCTATAGGATCATGACTATATATAAATGTTTTCATTTGTAAAATAAAAAGATTATCCAGGTAATCTTCTATACATTAAAAGAGTAACCCCTTGTTCTATGGGAATATCTATAAGATGAATTAATTAAATAATGAAACTAATGAACTAATTTAGTTTTTTTATCTTGGTTTAACATAATGGTCATATTTGTTAAAGGTATGAATTGTTTTTATACCATTATGAGAATAAAAAATCTATCTTTTGAAACCATGTAATTTTTTAGTGTCAAAATTAATTATTATCACTATGGTATATGGATACTTTTATTTACTTATCATATTAATTATCTCAAAGAAACACTTTTGTATATTAGGAAACAATTTCATAATTATATTAGGAAAAACTAATTTTATGATTATCATGTATATTAATCTAAATCACTAAATAATGAACTATAATCAATGAAATCATGTTCTTGGTTAAAGATGTGTTTTGGAAGACAAAAAAAACCATTTAAATTCATAGAAAATATGTATTAGGTTTGTGGGTTTTTTAATAATGCTTCATCAAGGAAAAACAACATCTTTTTTCCATAATACATGTTATAGTATATTATTTATTAAAAAATTATTGAGTTTTTTTTAATATTGGTGAAGATAATTTGATATAGTCATCCAGGGATTCATGAGGGAATTTGTTTATTTATTTCTCCATAGATTAAGGATAACCAAAAATTAGTCAATTTATCAAAAGTTTTAAGCACTTGAGATAGATTAATATAGATAAATTATCATCATAGAAACTATTATTTGATTATTATTACATTTATTTAAAATTAGTTACAT
This sequence comes from Viscum album, assembly GCA_963277665.1. NCBI lineage: Eukaryota > Viridiplantae > Streptophyta > Magnoliopsida > Santalales > Viscaceae > Viscum > Viscum album. The sequence continues at coordinate 505,675,321 of OY728142.1, read as the reverse complement.
GAAAGAGTTTAATACTATATTTCTTCTCCAGATCGTCTTCTATTTTTTATAATAAAATGAATACGTATTGAAAATAATTGCAATCACAAGTCAGTAAATACACAACAATGAAACCAAAAAAATTTGTGAAACATTTAAATATAGTATGAAATTTCTTATTCATTCCATATCTATGTTTCATATACAACATTTTCATAGTTACATTTTGATCTTACACTTCAACCAACCTGACAATATGTTTCATATTTTTATATTTTTTTATTCACATTGACCCACACACATATCAATTATTCTCTCCTTTTTCTTCTTTAAATATTTAAAATATAATGTTTTCATTTATAGAGAACCTATCTATGTAGTAAAAGATAGAGGACATAATTATTTTTAGGTTGAAAGGGAGTAGAATGATTTTGGGAGTGAACATAGAAAAGACTATATATGTATGAGGATTGAAATGAATCCATATCCATATAGTTTTAAGGGGTGTTATATATATACATTTTTGTATCAAGGTGATTAAAATCTATAGTTAAATAGGGTTCATTAATATAAATCTTGTAAAAAATGTTAAAACCATTACTTGAAATTGCACAATACTATTTAAAGTCAAGTTGAATGAATTTAATACCCATGTGAGTAGAAAAAAACTATTAAATTTAGTTCATGAAAGGGTAAAAAAATCATTCAATGTCTTATGGAATAAATTATATACCTTTTATATTTACATTATATGAGAAAAAAGTTATTCTATGTGGTTTAACATCTTGCGGGAAATATGATATGTAATGCAGTTTTACATTGAATGGGGGGTAATAATATACTGTATATATTTAGACCATAAAATAAATATTATATTTCATGATGTTTTTTATATAATATGTAAAAAAAATTATTGGATATATTTGTTTTTTACCAACTTTTGGTGTACATGAGTTCATGAAAACATATTTGATACGGCACAATTGGTTTTAGGGGAAATTATATTGTAGAAATTCACATGCCCATAAAAGTTGGAATTTCAAGTCTGTAAAGGGTTTTTTTAATAATTAAAGAGTGGTTCCTATCTGAAGTGACATTCACTTTCTAAACACTTACATGAATCCTTAACATTAATATCAACATAGTTTTTATAACATGATGATTTTATCTCATAAAAAGATAGACAATTATGAAATTTAGAGAATACATATTGGTTTGAGGACATAAATGAAATGACATCAGTATGAAGGGAAAATATTGTGATGGGTTTCATGAAAAATGTTTTATATATTGGTTCTTTAAATAAATAATCACTTACGTTTGATTTCTTTCACATACAAAAAAAATGTGTTCTCTAGCCAAATTCCTTATGTTGGGGATTTCCTAAATCTAATATTCACATGTTTCCTTTTATTATCATCTAAAAATAACTCATGATTGTTTATATTTTAATTTATAATTTAATGATATTTCAACCATGAATTATTTTAAATATTTATTATTTTATTCTTCGTCCATTGCCTTTTCCATTTGATTTCGGAACTAGATTTGGTTCTTGATCATTTTCCCACGGTAATAAAAAATGTGCTACATATTAGCATATTCTAAACCTATAAGAAAATAACTCCATGAAACAAATACTATTTTATTATTTACCTTGATATTTTAATGAATATATTGGAACATTTTTTGTGACTCTAAATTCATGTAATAAAATGTTATTCATATATAAGGAAAATGAATTAAATTTTTAAGGAAAACGAATCACTTTGATGATTTTTTTCCTATAATAGAAATATGGAAGGAATCATATGAACATTTACATGGGTTCCAAACATGAAAAAAGAACGATCCTATAATAAATCATAAATCTATATGTTTTTTGAATATTTTTATATAAGTTTGTTCATCATGTGAGTTAGATTTATATAACCAGCCTATTTTATTTTGTTTAAACTCTGAATATATACCAAGATTATAGAAAAATAAACATTTTATATAGTCTTCTAAAAAATATTTAAAAAGAAAAAAATTCAATATTTTCCATTTTTACCATTTAAAATTTGTTTTTTTCAACAAATCTATTATTATTTTTGATAATTCTAGATTTATCACATTCTGTTAACATAATTTCGTTATAGATATTCCCCGAATCAAGATTCATAAAATGAGTTGTGGATATCGAGGATTGAAGATGTAAACCAATATCAATATCAGTTATCCATTTCCCATCACCATGATGTTTGAACTACTATAAGGCTACATCACCCTAATTATCCCCTTTCTGGATAACTTCCAATAAATTATTTTTTTATTCAGTAGAAATCAATAATCAATGTATTAAATGTAAAACATTCAATAAAGTGCTTAAATCAAAAAAAAAATCATTAGGAAGTTAAATGTATCATTTGGTGGGTGGTATATTATGGATGAAGATTTTAGTGTCAGATATATTTTAATGAAAAACCTCGTGACTATAATATACCTTCTTTATTCTAATGAGGAATAATGTTTTTGATATTACTATCCTATTCATCATTCAATCATGAAATAATAATGAGTATGGGACATAAGCGAGGATCTATGACCATGAGGTGGGTTTTAGGGAAATGTTTCATCAGAATATAGGGTATGTATATCCTTACAAAGTTCGAGTCTGGTCTAGTGGTTATTAGACTACCTAGGGTCATTCTGTTCATTGTGTAATTTATATTAAAAATTGAGGCTATCATCCCTGAAATTCAAGGTTTATAGGGCCCACATACTAAACTATATAACCAAATTCAAGAAGTGTATATCATCAATTTCTAATATGTGTCCAATATTTATAGGTTCTTTATTCATGGGGATACATATCATGGTTTTGTCAATCTATATGATATTTCAATCATTAGAGAGAAAGTATCAAGTCTCTAAAATATTATTTTAGTGGGTGAAGGGACCCTATAGATTCATAGATATATTGTATTATACCTGGGTAACAACCTTCTAATAAGTGATATGTTCCATATAATAGTGAAAATTCTCAAGGAATTTATAATTCTTTATACCTTTATAAATTTATGATTCTTTCAAACTATACTAGAATACGGGATGTATAATGTGTATGGATAACACTTCCTTTAAAAAATGTTATCATTTTCTACATAGTAAAATTTCATGAAATATGGATTATAATATATAAATTATTAATTTATGATTCAAACATTAAGGTCTAATGAAACACATATATTATGATTATAAAATTTTCATAAGGTAGAGTTTTAAACCAAGTCAATTCATAATTTTTAAAAATTTATCATTTTTACGGTATATTTTTAGGATCAGTTAGGGTATGAACAACACATGATAGGGATGAATCAGTCCTGGTATCATATTAAAAATTAAAACATTACCCTTATTTACCTCTTCCCTTACTCAAAAAATTTGTTGTGCTATATTACTTGTAATATTTTCATATTCATGTACATAAAAAATAAAAAAAGCATCATTAAATATCAGTAGTGTTTGTTGATGTGGTTTTCCTCTAATATGGATGACTATTCACTTATGGTTTGGTGGTTATTATACCACATACACAAAAATCCCCATTTATTATCATGAAATATTTAGTAAATGGAATATGTATAGACCTATATTCAAAACACCAACGAAGTACAATGAAAAATAACTAACCTGTTTATTCTTCATATAAAATATTTACATTAATATAGGTCAATGTATATTACTAGTGAATTCTATAGTCCATTCTAGATAGAATGGATCAGATTAACATCCTTAAAAAATAAAAATCATAAGGGATATTGTGAAAATATGTATAGATTTTCATATAAGTGTATAATAGGATGTTAACATAAAATATATTCTTCTTCATATTGAATAATGATCATCTGATGGCAATACCAATTATCTTATCTTTTTATTTATTCATTTGTTCATATCCATCATTAAAAATAACATTGGTTATATTTAATTATTGAACATCCTAAATGTGAAACTTGATTCTCAGGTCAGCACTTTCTCTTTTTGATATTAATGGTCTTCAATTGGATGTGGTTTTATCTCTTTTATTCTTGTTTAACATAAGAATATCTTAATATGATTATTGTACTGATATTTTATTTCCACATTTGACTAAAAATTATTATATTAAGAATTAATGGAGAATATATTTCAATATTTGATATGTAAATCTACCATGATAGGTGAAAATGATTTTTTTAAATTCTCTTATATTCCTTAGTCAATGATATTATTTAAATCTATATTATATCTTTGTGATGATAAAGTTTTATTCTACTTCACATATTCTACATAAAGTTCATCTTTTCACAACACATAGCTCTCCCATGAAACTCTTCTCTTGTATTATGGCATGATTCCTTCTTCACAATGCAGAGAGGAATTTTTAAACTCCATATTGAATTATAAACTCATTTCTGATGTTTTTAATCAATTGGGTATATAATTTAAATCATCTAATTATGGACTCTAACAATCATAAATATTTATAAATTTGTATGGATACATTATATTTATAAACTCTTACATTTCATTGTCTGAGATCAATAAATTTTAAAAAAATTTAAATTATAATTAAATCATATTAAAATATAATATGTTATAAAAAATCATCCAAATAGATTATGAAATTCCCATTCGTCTTTCAAATTTCAGGGAATATTATTTTTTTTGAAAATTATTTTAAAATTCAACTAACACTTATAAAAATTATCAATAGTTTTATAAATAAAATTTTATCAAAATATTTAAATATTTCTTGCAAATATCTTACATAATTGTTGAAACGTTTTTTTCATACATAGGATTCATTACTATACGAATTTTAATCACTCATCAACAGACATAATAAATGTTAATCAATTATTCTTATTTATTAGTCTGAGTTGATTTAATTTTCTAATTTTTAGAAAATTACTTTCACATGAAGTCACACATCCTAAAATTGTATTCCATTTTCATTTTTCAATCTCCACTCAAAATAATATCTAATGTATTCCATGACCATTTTTATAATAACCCACCACAAAAAATTATAGTAATAAACTCATGGTAGTAAAACTAATTGGAATGACTTCAACTCATCTATAGTAATAATGAGAATAATTTTAAACGATACTCATCCATGAGAATATTTTATTGTGTATTTCAATTAATATCCACCACCTTATCCATTTAATTTCTTTAATCTTTATGTAAGATTATTGTCATATGGCATAACAGTTCTCGTGATTGATAAATATAATGGCATCACATCAAAATCATTTCTATAATAATTTTCATGAGAATCACCATAGAGATAAAAATAACAATAACTGAGTATACTTGATGGAAAAATTATTCTCATACACAAATTACAATCTTCTCAAAACAATTACATATATGTAATACTGTGCAAGAAAATCTCTAATATCTAACCACCATTGAATGAAAATATAATCTTGTAATTTGGATGGTAGGATCAACCTAATCATTATTTCAACCATTTCCAGAAGTGAGTGTATCCTTAAGAATATCTAATGGGAGAATATCACTTCCATTTTCTTATTACTAATTAAAATAAACTAATTATATTTTCCATATGAACAATATAAAAAATTTACTTCCAATATCAAAGTTTATTCCTTGAACCCTAAAGCAATCCCCTTTCAATGGAACCTTTATTAGGAACTCAAATCCGTCTTCTTATAAACTCTTATCTCTACATATCCCATCCTCAATATAAACTTCATCATTAATAGAACTTATTGATAATAAATATATCATAGCATAATGTGTTTCCAACAAACATTCACTTGGGAATGGCCGTTGTATAAATTTATTGAAATATTCTAGATTGTCTAGAGATTGGTTATGACATCCATAATCTAATAATGAATATATAAACTTGATGTGTACCCCCCCCCCCCAAATAATTATATAGAGACATAATTAAATTATTATTAAGGTTCAATGTAATATAAATCAAGGAATGTAATGTAACCAAAGAACAGATACATAAGAATAATTTATTATTTTGTTAGTTAAAAGGGGTGCCCGCTAGAGATATCAATAACACAATCTTTATGAGTTTTGATTAATGGTTATAAATAATTTGATTCTATGATGAAATTTTGGTGGACTAGATTGAAAATATGATAAACATTAAAACATATACACACTATATATTCACTCTCAAATTTATTTACCTCATTGTTGTTAATCCCAACATCCTCTTAGAACATTTGATTCGATCAACCTACCATAGGTATGTTCCCACACTAGATAACATTATCTGGTGAGGATTACCACACCTGAGTAAAAATTAATTTTTTTATTCTCCAATTAAGATATATCTATAATATTCCAATCCATAAATAAACTCAAAATAAAAAATTAAAAAAGGATTTTATGGATCAATTCTCAAAGCCAGTTATTTTAAAGGGGGTTCAAATAAAATTTACCCAAACATAAACCATGATATAGAGAGTTAAAGTTATATGAGATGATAAAATATAAAAATTAGTTGATGGTTGTGGTGAAATGTCCCCTCTAATTCCAAATATGACATAAACCAATCAATGATTCCAAATAAAAAGATAATTTACCCACTAATCCAACAAATTCATAATTCCAAGAGAACTAGTATGAATAGAAATCCAAGATCGATAATTTCTCCTTGAATAATGTGTAAAACCATTTAGAATTAGATTAACTATCCATATATCTGGTACAATTCCACTCATCATGATATAAAGTTTTAGTTTTTTCATGTGGAGATAAAATCCAATGTTAATGAGTTAGTGGTTTTTACTAAACCGATAATTAATTAGGAAAAAGTAGACACTCCTTTGACTCATATTTCACAATATCTAATATAAAATATAAATCCCATAATTTAAATGGAATATATGTAAAATGGGTTAAAATGTAAATATATTTCTAACATGGGGGATATTGATTCATTAATAGTGCACATGGGACAAATGAATACATTAGATACGCTCTCCCTATTCACCTTTAAATTCCCACACTAGGTTAAAATAATCATAAAACCATAGAGAAAATAACTTGGGAAAATAACCACTCATATGTGTGTCAGCATCATGTGTTAGTTATGGTCATGGGTTTTTTCATTATTATATAGTTTATTAACATATTTTTAAATTCTTGGGAGGAGTGGACTAATTAAATTACCATTGTATTTTCCTCATCATTTTTTCTTCATAACTATAAATTCATAGGTTATTAAGTGTTTTTTGATTTAGAATCATATGTAATCCATTTATTGGATAATTTTTTGAAAGATATTGGAGCAATTTTACCACAATCTAATCATGACTTGGCACTTCATAAAACTTAATATAAATAGTGTAATTATTTTTATATACAACATTCATAATCTAGTTTTGTGTCTCTTGATGATATTTTTGACACATTTTGATCAAAGTGATGTGTATTAGGGAATGTATTTAATATATCTTATGTCATTAAAATTGTTACTGGGATTTAGTTTAATACATTTGAGATATTTTAGAAATTATTGTGACCTTATTAGAATATATTTTTACATGGGTTTGAAGATGAATCTTCTAGAATATTGTATTTTAGTAGCTAATAAGAAATAGAGAATTTGTAATGAATATGTTTAATGTTATGGATTTTCATTCAATGCATAAATCATATTTAAACTCACATAAAACATCGTATAATATGTTAGGTGAAGTATTTGTGGATGTTTCAAGGAGTTTAGAGTATATCACATGGTGGAAGAAAGAAATCTAAATTTTTATGGAGTTGATATGATATAAAATAAAAAAAATATTTTACAATAAATTTTATAAGAGTCAGCTTATGGTGAATATTGATATAAATAGAAATGGAATATGTATGTAACGGTATCCTTGAAGTTTTTATGGTGTCTCATAGTCTTTTAAAGGTAAATCTAATCTTTATAAGGTGAAATTATTATTTTAGTAATGTATATGTGAATTTTATTGTAAAAATATCGAATTTTTTAGGTTATTTATAGATGGTTTAAAATGAATAATAAACATTGTGAGTTGAATTTGAGACATTGGAAAGTGATTTATAGTTCATTTTATTCTATGAACATATTTCCAATGGTGAACTTATAGTTCATGCGGTGTGTATAAAATTATCTAAGATGTTCTATGAAGCTCATAGGTGAAATGTTCAAGGAATTGGGGAATTTTAATGTTTTGTGGGAATTGAAGAATTTCAAAAAACAATTTTTTGAAACTATGTATGTGTGATCAATATTTCATAAAACTAAATCAATTAATTCTAACACTGATATTCATCAATCTAAATATGATAAAAGTTTTTTTTCTAAGGGAAATGTAAAATAAGGTTTACTTCATGGAGATGATTATTGAATCATTAAGGATAAGAAGTCGGCATTTAGTTTCCATTATAACTTAATTTTCAAGATATTAATCTTCATTTTTTAATATGAATAGAAATTAACTTAAATGAAATTAAAAGAGGTCAAAATATGAAGATTAAGTTTCAAGTTGTATTAGAAAATTATTTCTCTACATATTGAATTTATAATTAAAATTATTATGATAGAGAATATATTGTACTCTAAGATAATATTATTATGGATTTATAAAAACATCATGTGTGTAAAAATTCACTAAAAGTAAATATTTAAAAATTATCAATGAGAGGGAAGAATAAAAAATATATTCAATATTTCATAGAAATTGATGAATATTTTTCGAGTGTGATAAAATAGAATGAGATATTTTTAGATTAGTTGGTTAAATTTAGAAAATATTATGATAGTGAATGTGGAAGAATAAGAATATGAAGAAGGTAAAGTAGAATATGAAATTTTATTGTGGTCTTGATTGGTTGAAGAATATTTTTTTTGACATCAAATTTTAAATTATTAGATCTCTGGGATAAGAATTTAATCATGGTTAGGGGACATTGTGTGTCTAGATTACAAGGATATTCCATTCCCATTGTAATATAAATATTGATATTAATTGATTTTATAGTTTCAAGTGAATTTTAATGATACCAATAATTAAAATTATCACATTGGTAGTTGAACATTGCAAATATATTGTTCCCTCTATGTGTTTTTGTGTGTTTTAGAGTGTTTGAAAGTAATCATTCAAATACATTAATAGGTGGATGAAAATTTTTTATAGAGTTAAATAATTAATTGAAATTAATTCTTCTTTCTATTTAAATAGATTTATCATTGATCCCTGGGAAAATCAAATGGGTTTCATATCTAGGATTCATTTGATGTATATATACTATTTGGAGTATTTATTAAAGGTGCTTCTCTCAACATAAATATTCAGTCACATATTTTTTTTACAAAAAAATAGGAAAACTCAATTTAGGGAATAGAAAGTGGATTACAAATTTTAATTGTAAAAATTATAACATCTTTAATGATATAATTGTACATTAATTTTTATGATTTATTTTGAATTTATAAGATGCATATAATGAATGATTCTTTCTTGTTCTAAAGTATTGTTCTAGTGATAATTGATATGAAAATTTTTGAGAATAATGGGTGTTCCTGAAATTTCCTCATGTCTTATAATTTACAAAATCAATTTTTTAAGGTTCAAAGAATGTAAATTATAAAATTAATATGGGAAAAAGATAAAACTGCAAATGAAAGAAATAAATAGGTGATGTAAGATAAACTACAATTTTAGAGGTTAAAAAATTAAGATCACAATTTGATAAAAAAAACTATAGATGAATTATTTAATCGAGTTAAGGAGGTTGTGAGAATTATTAGAGTTTATACAGAAAATATAAAAGATATAAACGTTTTTAATAAGATATAACACAGTAATCCTTATAGGTTTCATATTATAATCTCATCACTTTGTGACAATTTTTCACTTACTCTTCCTCTGAATGACAAAATAGGCATACAAATTTAATATGAAATAAAAAATATGTATGTTTTCAAGAATAAATTCAAGAATGATAAATAAATTTATTTTTATATCTCAAGATAAGATAAATTTAATATAATAAACATTGAAGAAGAAGCTGGATATTCATATTCTAAAATTGATATTGATGCAAGAGTTGATAATTTTTTTCCTCTTTTATCTAGAACTCTAAGAATTGGCTATGGAATTTTCATAGGGATGATTTCATTGAAATGATTCATCTATGGATCCATTGGAAAAATTTTAGAATATTTTCAAATATTAACTAATTAATAATCTAATGTCGATGAAGATGAAATTTCAAGAATATTTTATAATAATTAACCTAATAGAACTAAATAGTAATGGTTTAATTGAAAAGTTAAGGGTGGGAATTTCTCAAAATATAAAAAGATATTCTTTTTATCAATCTATAATGATAGTGATAGAAATGATGAGAATGAGGAATTTTTCAGCTCTAATAATATTGATTAGGCCTAATTAACATTGAATGTGAATGAGGAGAAATTTTTTAGTGATGAATGTAGTAATTATATGAGTAATGAATTAACTGAGATGAATTTTATATTGAAGATAAAATTAAAGGAGTGTCTTTTTAATTTCTTATATTTAGAAAATGTTATCCACAAGGTAAATAAAAAGAATTAGTATTCTATTATTAATTAATCAAGAAATTTAGAAGAAAAAACTAGGTTGGTGAAATATATAAATGATTTGAATAAATTACATGATGATGAGATGACTTAAAAAGTAAATTTTAAATAATGTGTAGAGGAAAATGGGAAATCCATGAAATTATTTTTCATAAATGAGTACAAATTTATGGGGAATTGAAAAAATTCATATTAAAAATTCATAATAATATTCATAAAGTTTGGGAATATTCAAATATGGTTAAAACTCATAAAGATGAAAAAAACAAATTTAAAGTGTAATAATAATAATAGAAATGTTTGTGAAACAACTGATATGAAGAATCAATTAATAATGAAAATGATTTTGGTAAAATCATTTGAATCCTAAAATTATGAATATTCATGGAATAATAAATTTAATTCAGAAAATACATATAACTATTAATTAAAAAAAATGTAGAAATAAACCAAGATTGAGAAATAAAATGTTGTGAGTATACAATATTTTATTTATGTTAAAAAATATCCACGATTGATGTATAATATAAGGAATAATGGAAGGTGTGGACATCTGTATGGATGAAATTTTTTACATGTAAGTATCATTTTTATTGATAATATTAGAACTACATACGGTTTAATAATATATATAAAAATTGGTTAGATTATCAATAAAATAATAAATATAAAAGGTTCCGGAGGGATAATATTAAGGGATTATATCCACTCAAAATAATAAAATTCAGAAGAAGGATATTAATTATAACATGAATGTTAAAAAAAAATTAAGTAGATATACGTAGTGCCTATAATATGTGGGCTTCCTGGTTACCATGATAAATATTTTTTCACCATCATGCCATCCTAATATATTAGGATTTTCAAAACATAAATGTATGAAAATAAGAATAAAATTAGATATGAAAATAATTTTATTGTTAAATTTTCACTAAATGTATTTGAAGCAGAATACCAATGGAATTAGGATAGTGAATGTTAATAAGATATGATAGTGTATTTTAAGATATTAAAGGATATTTCAAAGTTAATGGAATTATATATATCCTTTGGATATTATTTTTCAATGAAAATTAATGATGTTGGTTCAACGGTGATTGTGAAAAGTATTTATATTCAAATAACACTTTATTAATGGGATAAATCACATTATGATAAATGTTTCTCTACTATACGATTAGCATAATTAATTAATAATATATGATGGTTTCATATTTAAAATTTTAAAATATTGATGTTTAATGATAAGATTATAGACAACAAGAGGGAAAATTTTAATGATGGAGATGATAAAAATTAATACTTAGTACATTTAATATAAGAATATCAATGATATAATTGAATGATTGGATAAATTTTCGAATAAAAAATGAGAAATATCAGTAAAGGATATAATTTTAATTATTTACCTACAATGAGAAGATATAATAGTTAGACATTATCGACATGTCAACAGGTATAGAGTTTAAATTATCCATGTAAGACAGTGATGATTCAATCAAAACATCCATTGAGGCATATTTATTAAGAAACTTATGGGCCCATATTAATGAAATAAATAGTGATATATTTGTATTATATTCTCTTTATTGGTGAATTTAATTCAATTACACATGTTATGTTTATGAAACACAATCAAGAGTTTCTATTTTTTTAAAATGTTTAGAATAAAGGATGGAAATAATTTTGGGGTTTTTCATAAATACGATTTGAACAAATAATAGTTATTATTGTAGTAAAGTAATATTTTAAGAATATATTATGAATTTAGGTATCCTAAATAACCATGTTTCACTATATAAAATATATCATAATGGTGTCGTTGAATGTATTGATAGAAGATATTTGGAGAAGGCTTGGACTATGTGGATAAGTATGATAGTTATTTTTTTTTTTTGAGATTATCTATTAGATTAATGGTTTATACTCAGAACCCATATTTTTATAAACTAAATATTTATATTCCCCCAAAAGATTTGTTTTATAATAAGTCTTTATAATTATAATATTTGATGGTATTTGGTTTCGCCTGTATAATCAATGTGAAAAGTTAAAATCATGAGAAGTTTGAGAATATAGGAGAAAATTGTATCTTACTTGGAAATCCCTTAAATATAAGTGGATTCCAAAATTTAATTAATGATATCATAAATATTTTTTTATTTAAATAATTTTTAATTTATGGTAATACCAGGAAAAGAAAATATACATAAACAGGGTAGTCCTAGAAGTGATGATTTCTATTTTTGAATAAATGGAAATAAGTATCTATAAGTGATAAAAATTAAAAAGAAGTTCTAGTTGAAGAAGTGGATTTATCCCATAAATGTGATCAGTAGAAACCTCATTTAAACCGTCCAACATTTAGTATGAAATTTTTAGGTCCAAAAAAGAATCTGTGAATAATGGTTGTAGGTTCAGTCTATAATTTTAATGAGAAAAAAAAACAGACCACAATTATCTCACTACTTGAACCAAGATATGTGGATGAATCAATAGAACTTCTAGAGTGTGTAGATTTTATGAATGAAGAGTTATTTTATATTTAAAATAATAGAACATCATATTTGGTAACCAATCCAAAAAATAAGAATGTTCTTTAAACAAATGGGTATTTCAAAACAAGTTTAATAAAATAGGATAATTTTTTAGAAGTAGGGAAAGTCTTCTATACAAGTGGTACTCCCTGGTAGAAATTTTTTATTGAGTGAGACCATTGTACCAATTTCTCAAAGGGATACCATAATGGTATTTATATATATTGTAAAATAATTGAAATAAAATAATTTCACAATATATTTAATTTTTTATTTCTTTAATGGATAATTACAAGAGGGGGTGTTTATTAATCATCCCCATGGTTTCTTGCTTGGAGATGATGGAAGATCATGTTTTCAAGTTAAATAGGGTTTTATAGGCGTTAAAAATCCTAAAATCATGGTATTCATTGTTAGATACATTTTTCATTAAGTTAATATTCTATAATTAAAGAGTGTATAATAATATCTACATCAAAGATGATAATCATGTGTCACTCAATGTTATTCTCGATGTCAATGATATCCTATTATTGTTTGAAATAATGATTTTTTTATAATGATTATTCTTTTTATATTAATAATTATTATGAAATTACTCTTCTAGGAGAAATGATATATTTTTTGGGATTAAAAATTATTCATTATGGAAACCAGATCTTTCAATTTCAAGAGACATATTCTCATAAATTTCTAATGAAGCCTTAAATGAGAGATTTAGTGATTGGTTTGAAACCTTTTAATGGGAAAAAATTTATTAAAGGATACTAAAGGTAAATAAGTTAATCCATCACAATTCTAGATTCTTATTGGGTGTCTAAAAATCAAGATTACTTCATAGATGGATCATATTGGTTTTGACACCATTTATGGATGGTATCAAAGTTCACCAAAATAATCTCATTTTATTATTGAAAATAATTATTAGGAAAATTATAGGAATAAAATATTTCATATTGAAATATCATTTCAAATGAAAAAAATTCTATTTGGGTGTACATATTTAGATTCGGTAGGATGTATTATTGATAGAACATCTATATCCAATGGAGTTGTATTTATATGTTGAAGGATTGTATATTGGCACACAATGAAGAAAAATAATGTGACCTTGATAACTTTAAATGTTGAATATATATGGTTGAAACACAATCCACAACACCATTGATGAGGATAAGGACTCAGTATTACTATCTCGATGTATAGGTGAGGCTTTGATAACATGTGGGTTGTGATATCCAAACATCTCTGAATTTAAAAGACTTAGAGTGATGTTGGAAGTTTAATCGCATTTTCATAAAGTCAATGGTATAGTGAATCCTTATCTTTTATCATCCTTTTAATTTGATTATAATTTTCATTATTGAATTAAAACAAAAATATAAATATGTTTCAATACAATATGTATATAAACTAGAGATGAAACGATAGAGGGTGAATATTTTCCATTGATTTGTGGTTTACCCAACAGGGGGTTATTATATAGGGGAGAATTTATTTAAATAAATTTATAAAATTAGGATGTATTTTAGTGATATAATCTCAGTCATTGTAAACTATTATTGTGGTTTTTTGTGATAATGATTTAATGAATTTATTATATATAGATTTTAAGAATGATTTTTAATATGTGAAACAAGATTTGATTCTTTAATAGTATCTAAAATGGTAACAAAATATTTTTGATGTTACATCAAGTGAATGTAATATTTGATTTTTATGTTATTAAATGGGGATCCAGAATTAAGAATACATAAATTTTAGTCACTTTTTTTATTGAAAACATTTTATTATCATTAAATGCTAATATTTTCTATACCGATTTCACAAACGTAGTCATTGAATTATCGAGTTATGATTCCAATACAATCAGATAGGATTTTATTACTTTAATAAATGGTATTTATCAGTTTTAAAAATGTGATAATGTAGTAGGATCCTTGAAAATATAGTTTATTTTATTCATTCTAGTAATGGAGTGGATAAAATAATCGTGAACCCTTAATAAAAACGAAATTGTAAAGTGGGCCCTTGGTCAGTTTTTTTAAGCACTTATCAAGGTGGCCATTTATTATTTTTTTTATGCTGATTAAGGACGGTTCTATTAAAAATATTTATAGTGTTGATAAGATTACATTTGAATTAGTGTGCTACGAAAATTTACATCACACTGAAAATTTAAATATATAATTTACTTTAAAATAAATTAATATAAAACAAAACAACAATAACAATGTACAATTTAGAAAAATTTCACAAATAATTCATTTGTATGTACAATTACATTGGTATGTATAATTTATTAAAAGTATTATTACATAAAATTCAGAAATACAGTTCTATTTTCTTTGGACCACCTTCCAAATGTGCTTAATCAGACTACCAATTTTTAAATAGAAAACCACATATTGTACCAAATAATATTGTAAAGAAATTAATAAATAATTATTATGTTTTTTATACTATATAGACATATTATAAATATAAATATGATATAATGAATTAATGAAATGTCACATTTAAAATTAATACACATAGTACGAGTCTTACTAGGCACACTATGTGTCATATTTTCATTGTGTTTATTCCAACACATTACAAATGATTTATGGAAATTTTTCCAAATGTATCAACAAAACATTAGAGTATTTAAATTTTTTCATGTATTTGAAATTCATTTTGAAATAAAACTTCATTTTAAATAAACATGAAATTTAAGTTATATCAGATACACTGTGTTGTATATTTTCATTCGACTAATTTGTAGACATGAAAAAACGACCTCTAGATTTTTTTTTCAATTGTATCTAGATAATACGAGAATATTTTCACACTTTTGATTATGCGACACTCACTTTGAACTAAAATATCATTTTAATTTGAAAATACTCACTTTTAGTCATATCATCCGCACTATGTGTTTAATGAACACACATTTAACTCCTACACATCAAAAATAACTTATGGATCGTTTTCTTAATGTATAACTATAATTTCATTGTTATTTCTCATGTCTCAGTTTGTTTTTTTAAATAAATTGTAACTTTTAAATAACTTATGGATCGTTTTCTTAATGTATAACTATAATTGCATTGTAATTTCTCATGTCTCAGTTTGTTTTTTTAAATAAATTGTATCTTTTAAATATTTGACCAATAACTTTTAATGTATAACCATGTACATCATGTTTTATATTTTTATGGGGGTGATTTATGTTCATAAAAAATGACTTAGAGATTATTTTCATAATGCATTAAGGAAACCAATTCTTTTTTTTCGCATTTTAATGTATGCAAATTTTTATTTTTATAAATATTGTAAATTTTAAAAAAATATTCACATTCATTCATATTGGACACACCCTATGTTGGACTAATGTGGGCATGATTCCTAAACATTAAATATGTTTTTATGGATCGTAAGATTAAAGTATATATATAATTCGATCACATTTTCTCTATTTGGAGTATATAGTGCATGATTTGAAATAAAATTCCATATTAAACTGAAAACACACACATTTACTAATTACTCCAATAAAATGTGTGAGGTTAAAATTAATATTTATAATTAATAATTGATTTATGGTTTATTTTCTTAAAAAATCCTAAAAATTTAAATTTCTTTCTCAGTTTTTAGTGAGTTGCACATGTTCTGGACTAAAAGGAGATTTTTTTACTTAAAATATATCCATCAAGTCATATTTTTAATATAGTGTTTTGGATTTATGTTTAACTAATTTCTACACATCAAAAATTAATTATAAATTTGATTTAATGAATTATTAAGAAAATATCAGTTTTTTGCATGGTTTTCAATATCTAAAATGTGTTTTGAAATAATGTTTTACATTAATAGAAAAAACATGTACTATTAGTTGTAACTAACATACCTTGTTTTAGATAAATTATTGGTCAAATATTACATGCTAAAAAATAACTTAGTGAAAGTTTTCTAAAATATAAACATAATCTGAGTGTTTTCTCTTAGCCTTTACTGAGTTATACAAGTTTTTAACAAAAAAGTCATGTTTAATCTTAGAACACACACAATAAGTAATAACGATCAAAAAATATTGTATGTTGACATATGGTTGACCCTAAATGTCACAAATGACTAATAGATCATTTTTTAAATATTTTTGAGACTGTTTATGTGTTTTTCATTGGTTTTTAGAGAGTAGACACATTTTTAACTATTTTTCCCATATAAATGAATAAAATGAACTTTAATTAATAAAAGCCACACCATGTATCATATTAATTTATTGTTTATTCGTACACATAAAAAATTAATTAAGGATAATATTAAAAATGTATCACCATAATATGAATGTGTTTTCTCAGCCTTTTATGAGTGACACTTTGTTAACTAAAAGTTCATTCTTAAATAAAAAACAAGCACATTGTGTTATATTGGGAAAATTTTGTCTTTTATTTTTGTTCAATTTATTATTAAACATAAAAAATTATTTATGGATTGTTTTAATATTGTACTAGAACATTATAATTTTTTTACACTCTTTAAAGAGTTTCATGATTATTTTGAATAAAATCCCTATTATAAATAAAAACAAGAATTACCAGTCATACGAGGCACACTATTTTCTTAGATTGACATGTGGTTAATTCCTAAACCTCAAAAATGAATTATAAACTATTTTCCAGATAAATTAAGAAAATATGCAAGATATTTATATATGTTCATTTAGTGACAGAAGTTTTTAACTAAAGTGTTATGATAATATTGGAACACGCAGTTTCAGTCATATTGGGTATAACTTCTATTATAGTTGAGTGTGGATAATTTATACACATCAAACATTACTTGAGGATTATTTTAGTAATCTATGAATATAGCCAAAGATGATTTTCTCATCATTTAGTCAACGATACAAGTTTTGTACTACAATGTCACTTGAAAATAAATTTGTTCACTTTTCATCACCCAAACCACAATACAAATATTATTAACATTAAACTTATTCTAACACATCATAAAATATTTAAGGATTAATTTAAAAAACATATCAAGAAAATATGAGCATGTTTTCATAATTTTGAATATATGACATTTTATTCAACTAAAAGAGAATTTTTAAATTGAAAACACCCTCTTCCAGTCATACTAGATACAACATGTGTGAGATTGAAATAAAGTTAACTCTTATATGTCAGAAATTAATTATGGGTCATTTTTTTAAATTATCTCAACAATGTGAGTATTTTTTCTTTTTTATCATTTATTAAAACATTTTTTGTAACTAAAATGTGGCATTTGAACTGGAAACACATACTTTGAGCCATACTGGTTATATTGTGTGTCAGAATTATGGGATGTTTATTCCAATATGTTACAAATTACATATTTATATTTTTTAAAATTACTAATAAAATTTGTGTTTGTATACCTATTTTATAGTGAGTGATAACTATTTTAAAAAAAATCTCTTTTTTAAACTAAAAACACACAGTTTGAGTTTTGTTTGGAACACTGTGAATAATATAAAGGTTCCATAAATTCATACACATCATAATATTATCAAAGATAGTTTTCATACTATTTAATGACAATATGAGATTATTTATTCTATTTATAGTGGGTGGTCAATGTTTTAAACCAAAATGCCATTTCTAAACTCCAAACATGATCATTTATTCTTAATTGTCACACCATGTATTATATTTAAATGAATCTAAGTCCTACATGTGATATATGAATTATGGATTTTTATCCGAAGGTATCATGAAAATAGGGTATTTCCCTAGTCTCTATATAGTATCTCATGTTATTCTTTAAAATGTCAGATTTTAACTAAAAACATCAACTTTGAGCGATACTGGTCAGACGGTGATTCAGATTTATGTTTTTTTTGTTTCCTATAATTCAAAAATAGATTTTGGATAATTTTTATAACGTTTAAATGAAATTTGATTTCATTTTATTAGTTTTTATTTGAGGATTCTATTTTTTAACATAAATATCAATTATAATTTGAAAAAAATTCTCTTTCAATCATACTTACAACACCCTTTGTTGGATAAATTTGTGGTTTAATTCAACAAATGAAAAAAAAATATTTTTTCTAAAATTATCAATATAATATGATCATGTTTTGTCTATTATCAACGAATGGAATGTGTTTTGAACTAAAATTTTTCTCTTAAGTTGAAAACACATCCTTTGACTCATATCGTGTTCATAGTGTGTTAGATTATTGTGTGGTTGATTCCCCCAATTCAAAAACAAAATATGAATATTTTTTGTAAAATATTAGGGAAATATTTTTTTTCTGGTTATCAATTAGTGAAACATTTTTTGATTGGAAATTTCATATTAAAAATAAAAACATTCACTTTGAGTCAAATTGTTCTCACATTCTATTAGATTTTCATGTGACTAATTATTACATTTCAAAAATGACATAAGGATCATTTTTCAAAGGTATCAGAACAATCAGAGTATTTTTATTCATTTAAAATGAGTTTCACATATTTTTAACTAAATTGTAACTTTTAAACTGAAAATGTGAAATTTGAGTCATACGGTTCACCCCGTATATCATAATGATTTCTAGTTGATTTATAGATGTCAAAATTATCTTTGACATTTTATTAATAATTTAACAAAATAAATTGAATGTTTTTTATATTATTTTAATTTGTGCTTTTTTTAACTTAAATGTTAATTTTATACTAAAAATTCACTTTGAGTCATACCTGTAGAAAAATATGATATATTTACATGTGGATGATCCATATATATATATATAAATTGAGTTATGGATCACAATAATTTCTATGAACCCGCTTCACTGGAGCCCCTCACGGGTCTATATTCAATATAAGGTATAACCACTCATCAAACCTCCAGTTGGCCCCGGGTTGGCGACCGACATCAAGGGTGTTGAATAATTAAATGGGAAAATTTGCATCACTATTTTAAAATAATTGATAGAGAAAAAACACAAAAACTATGCCACATGTCATAAAAGAAACCTAACCATCACAATTTTGTATGTTATGAAATATATATAAAAGTACCCAAAATAAAGCCAAAGAGAAACTAAACTCCAAAATAAAAATTACCCCTAAGATAGTAATGTCAATATAGTTCCCTATAACATTTTTCAAAACCCTGAACAATAATTTATCTTTTCATAAGGTTAGAATTAAATGTATAATTTGGTGCATCATACCCATGATTACACATGAAAATGGTAAAATATAACATTAATACACCAGCAAAAAAATATCAAGAACAAAATGAACATAGATATATAATCAATCCATCTCATTATCAACATGGATTACTTGCCAAATAAAACATGTTTTAAAATAATAACAGGGAAACATTTATAAATGATCCCCATATCTACTTCCACTAGTGTGTTTTTTTCTCTCATTCCCAATATCAAATGTCTTATGCTATCATCACATTCATTCCATCTCATCACCACATATCCATCCATCTAAGATGTGGTTGAGGTTTCAAACCTAAAGTACTAATATATGTACATATTTATATAGACTGCACAAAATCTTGTCATAAGGGTTTCATAAAAAATGGGTTATTATCTTTATTTTCGTCAACATTGTATTATCATTACCATCAGATACAACTAACTAGATGAACCCCATTACACAGAACAACCACAAAAAATCAATAGTCACTTTTTTTAATTACTCTTTATTCCACATTTCTGTATTATTATTTTAAAATCCAATGTTTATTATTTAATTCATTTTAATTATAATTTGATGAAAATTTACAATAAGTAAAATTCAGATATAAATTACATTTAAGTCCAACATTTTAAGAGTAGTTAATATCATAAAATATTTTATTGAATTCAAATTATATTCATCATTAAATAAATCCAACCATTAATATCTTTATTAAAGAGTTACCAAGACACTATACAAGTGAACAAAAATGCATACCAAAAACCCAAATATATTAACCATCTGATCGCACATCACAAACATTCTATTCACAACCACACCATCTATCAAAATCATAGCAACCACCATAAAAACAATCATCTCACAAAAAACAACATACATATCACCACACTTCCATAACCTAATCACATCCCACATCTAGATTGGTCACCAATATCATAATCATGACCCCATAAAGTATAATCAACAAAAATACTGACAGCTAACATTATAGTAGCACACTCTGTAGATTTCCAAACCACATATTTTACACTAATTAATTTACATGGGTCTTTCACATTAATTCATATTATCATATATAGGTATTCTCGCAATGTTCTATAATTACATGGGAAACCAATTATTCACCAAATATATGTATTAATACATTTATGAGTGGTGGGATTAAATAATAATTCAAATGAATTTTTTTCAATCACCATCAGTGGTATATAATTCATAGTACCCGTAATATTACTATCAAAAAATGTTTAAGGTTTCAATAGAGAAAATTACAAAAAAATGATGAATCAAATAATCCTAAGATATTACTTCCCTCCGCTTCCAATTCAAGTTAATCAATATCAATATCTTTATTTTTTAATTCTTTACACCCACCCACATGAATAAATTATCATGAAAAGTTTATAGATAGAAAAAATAATAGAGAATAAAGGTATGATGTTCCAAAACATGTTGCATTGAAAGTAGGGGAAGATGAAATGATTTTATCACTTGGATATAATATATGTAATAGCTTTATCAATCATAAAAAACTTACATATAATTTTTGAATAATAAAGTGGACATAATACTACCTCATATGTGAAACAATACAATAGAAACTTAATTTGGAACCAATATTTTTAAGGCACTGGGAATCATGAATAGGAAGGCTTTGGGTCAAAGGATGACAACACCACGGATAAAGATAACGTTTTTGGTTCATTCAAGCGGGAAGGAAACAATCAAGGACATTATAGGGAAAAATAATACATTAATATTATAGATACATATCTCCGAATAAATTCAAATATTTATATAAATAACTTTCCCTTTTAATTTTTAATTTTTTTTATTAATGTTAGACATGAGGAATGGCCAATATAAATCATGGATATTTATGTAACTAAAATAATCTATTTAATCCCCAAAGAAAATATTTGAAAACATTAATTGATATATACATCCTAAATTTTAAGTCAAATATATATTCCACGTTTTTTTGGAAAATATGTGCATTTTTTAAAACATGTAAATTATGAAAATTGATGAACTAACTATTTAATGTGTTCAATTTCATGAAGTATTGAACTTTCCATTGTAAAGAACCTGCCAGCCATATAAAGGGACCAACTGATTGCATGAAGCATCCAATGGATCCTAATAGTAAACTAAATAACCACAATAAGATATTAACTAACTTCAAGAATAATCTAACTCTCTATAAGGAAAACAAACTGAATAGATAAAGGAATCATATGACTATAAAAAGGGACCAACGGACTATAAGGAAAAACAAAAAAATTTAAAACTAAACTAACCTACTGAATTAAGGGATCATCCTACCAATATATGATACCAACTAACCATAAGAAGAATCCAAATTACTACAAGAAGAAACCAATATACCACAAGAAGAAAACAAACACCCAAAGGAAGAAAAAAACAACTCTGAGAAGAATTATACTAAATTCACATTCATTTAAGTGACCATGATATAAGACATTGAAATTTAAAAAGGTAAAAGGCTCTCAACTGCCTCCTGACTCATATAATCCTTGATAAATCCTAAAGGAATGGTTCTTGGAACCCCTGAAATTTAATTAGATACCACATAAATCATTCATATACTCATGAATTGAAGCATAACTTAATGTAAACTGGATATGAGTATTTATATTCTCATGTGAGGTACTTCCCAATGATATTTATATATAAATAACATAGATATAGATAAAGGAGTAAAATAAAAATCATGGATATATTTTTAACCAAGGATAAGATTTTGTCTAATATTTATAAAATGATTAAACACATCATCTTCATAAGATGATAAAATAAAAGTATTATAACTAGAAAGTTAAACTATAAAATATCTAATGGTATTGGTTACACAACTAAAGATACTTATTTCAATCAATTTCCTCCACTCCTCCATTCCTACACAACACAAAAAATAAGGGGTTAAATCTACAACATTGTACATTCTAAAAACGATCCTGAATCTCAATTTTCTACTCCAAAAACATTACATCACCCTTTATGGATAACATTACCCAATAAAGTAAATGAGTCTAAACATAAAGATAATCAAAATTTAGGAAATTTTTAAGACCCCATGAACATTTTCTTGAAATGGTAGGAGTTCCAACTGATATACCACATCTCCAACATTATCTAGTACCGCTAAAAGACCAACAAACCTTATAGATAGATAGATAAATGAGTCATACTTCTACAAATCCCTGTTTGGGGAAAACATTAATAGCACAAGGTATTTATCCTCCAACCCTAGGTGACTCCACCAATGATATATTAAAGAAATATTTCTGTCCTATTCACCCTTTATCTACTATGAATGTACCATGATCTGCCCTACTGTTTCTGCAACACATTTGTACTACGGATTTATAACACCAAATATAAAACCGAGAACAATGGAGAAAGAAAATATAATTCATAAAACACCTTAAATATATCAATGCTCATGGATGAGTTTTAGATTATGTTTTAGGAATACTCAACTAGTGATAGGTTGGTCCCCCACTGTCTATTAAAGACCAAACACAATCTTGTAGTATGACCACCAATGTCAAGATGGTCCACTCTATAAGTACATCATTTAGGGGATATAAATTAGTTCTACTATATAAGTGAGATGAAAAATCATGTTTTATTCCTCTATATACTCATGAGGTAGAATATGTTTCTTGGCCAGATACATTGACATTTTTTACCCTATAAAGACACAATCTCATTGATGCATCATGTTTCTAGACCATCTATAGGACACGACCCTTTCCCACCAAAAAATATGCAAAACTATTTAGGTGATATGTGATCATCAAAACACAATCACGATAAGTGGAGATTTGTGTAACATAATGATGAAATTTATAAATATATCATCCCACTTCAACTTAGTTAAATCCAAATCCAGAAAAAAATCATCTAGGAATATGGTTCTCTTTTATCACTTTCTAATAATCCTAAAAACACACAGTGAACTCTACCACTGTCCACTTTATTCCAAGCCCCCAATGATGCATATGTAAACTATGATACATCATTGTAACACCTGGATACATCACAAATGGTGATATATGAAACTCAAGATGTAATATCTCATGCATCACTAATGAAACAAAATACAATTTTTAAATATTATCTTGTTCTTATTATCCTTGTTCTACCCTGATGGAAAATACTAATGATGGAAACTATCTCAAATAACTTCTACCATTAAATCTCCCCTCTATGACTCTTCCAAACAACATTTTAGAGACTATGAAGCTGTCATCTTATAGATATAACTTTTACCCCTGACATTCTCCGCAACAATAATCATCATTCATTCTCTTCAACCAATTTTCAAACATCTTGAGGGATGTGGATTAATTTCATTTTTTTTCAACATCAATTTTTACTTCTTCTTATCTTTTTATTACTAAAAAAATTTATTTTTTGTAATGATTACCGATTTTTATATTTAGAGGTAAAATTGTTATAAAATGTTCTTCTGTAAAAAGTGTTTTGTTTGTGTTTAATTTTTTTAGTAGTAAAATTAATTAATTAACTCTGTTTTAATATGAATTATTTATTCTTCTATTTTTAGATAAATTATAATTAATCATTCTTTTAAATTTTTAAATTTTTCAAATTATTTTTTTTCAGAATAATAATCGTAATTTATTTATTACTTTAATTAATTCTACTGTTAATAAACAAAATTTTTAATTTTGGTTTTGGTACTTTTAATATTAATAATTTAATACAATTAATTAAATATTTTTAATACATGGTTCTATTTCATTTTTCTATAGTTCAGTAATATCATTAATTCTTTAATTTATTAATTAACTAATAGGATTTTTCAAAACATCTTTAATTTTCAAAAAATTAAGTACATTAAAAATATAAAATGTTGTTTGTTATTTTTTGAATAATAATTTAATTTAGAATTAGAATATTAATAAATTATTATAGTTTTATTTAGTTTTTCTTGTATTTTAACTAATTATTTAATTTAAATTATATTTAATTTGATTGATTTTTTGTTGTTAAGGAGTAACCGGTATAATCTGACTCATCACTGGTGTCCAATCCCAATAATGACACAGAGTCACCATTCTCATCCTACACAATCATTATCCCCCCAACGGTGACTTGGAGTAACTGTTCCACTTCATCAAAAATGACTACACTATCACTGGCTCAATCACTCACCTAATATCCTTGTCACATCTACCTTCAAATGTCACTATTCACTACAACCACCACAATTGAAATCCGCACATCCCTCCATCCCCTATCATTATTGCAGTCTTCATCACTCTAGACCCATTATTCCCTTCATAAATGGAGACTCCTTGTCACTTTTTTAGTTCCACATTGTCCCACTGCCATGCCACTACCACCGTCACCACCTCCCTGACCCACCGTTCCCCAATTGCATCTCACCTCCTCTATTTTATCTATTTCACTACTTCCAGAATCTCGAGTCACATCGATTTAGGCAGGTGAAAAAAAACACAAATTGCAGCTGTGACTAAAAAGAAACCACAACAAAATCAGAAAATAACCAAGGTAACAAAAAAATCATCCATAAAGAAGATATCAAACAATTGAAAATACAAATAAAACTACCATATCTAAATGGTAACAACCACCCTAACCTGATTTAGGTTTAAGAAACCAAACCATGACGAAACCACCATTCCATATAATCCCTCCGTTAACAGGAGCCGACCGATCTTCCTCCATCACCTCATCACTGATTTAGTGTTGTCGCTTCAGAACCCTCCCTACTACACTACCATTAAATTCAGATCCATCCTATAAAACCACAAAGACACCTCATGCTCTTCCACCAAAGATGTAACCAATTGTGATTGTTGTCTTCCGAGTTGTGTAGAGTCATGGTGATCTTATCTCCTCCTCAACTCCACCTTGCCACACCCATGCACTGCTTCCCCCCATTAGCCCGAATACCCCGAATACCTTCTATCATATTTTTAATTATAATTTTTAAATAATACAATTATAATAATTTATCATATAATGTATAAAATATATAATTATAATAATATATCATTTAATATATATATATATATATAAATTAAATCACTAATATAAATATTGATAATAATAATAATAATAATAATATGTCTAATAATATATCAATATACTTTTATGTACTAAAGTATTTAGATATTTTGTTTTTATAAATAATATTTTTATATATATATAATTAGATGTTTTTTATTAATTTTAATATGTATTTTAATATATGTACATATTTTAATAATTTTATATTGTTATATATATTTAATAAGTAGTTTGTCATTTATAAATATATATATAATAATCGAACAAAGTAAATTTATTTAATTTATACATATTATTTAGTTTTTTATTTATTAGTTTATATATATTAGATACATTAAATAAGTAAAATATTATTATAATTTATTTGTTTTTTTGTTCTTCTGTAGTTACATGGGGATTTTGATCAATTCAGTTATAGATGGGTGTGTGTGGACATTCAGTGGAGGAGCAGACTGATTCCAAAATCATCAGAAGGCTTCAAATGTTCCCTTCACCACTTCAGGTAGTAGGAGGATACATACTGCAAGACTCCTACGACATCACTTATTCATTAACTCCACACATTTCGACCCATTTTCACCACTCACAGGACCCATTCCCCATTCTGTCCATCCATTTTTTTTAATTTTTCTTGATCATCCATTCCTCTTCATTTCACTCCACATGATCATCCATATCCACTCATTTATCCAACATCCATTCCAATCAATCCATCCAATCATCGATCCATTCAACCTACACTCATATAAAACACTAAAAATAGAGG
Organism: Viscum album; assembly: GCA_963277665.1. Classification (NCBI taxonomy): domain Eukaryota; kingdom Viridiplantae; phylum Streptophyta; class Magnoliopsida; order Santalales; family Viscaceae; genus Viscum; species Viscum album. The sequence goes on along the minus strand of OY728142.1, from coordinate 505,648,147 downwards.
CTGGAGCCAGACAATCCAGCCTGATCAGAATATCAGTGTTAATTATGAGGAGAGAAACAATCTTGCGAGAGGTGTTTCACTACTCAATTTCATTTACATTCAATTCTTCCTCTCAATTTTTTTATTTAAATTGATTAGGGGACTCAAGAAGTGACGAACTAGTTCTCTTTATCAATTCTTATTTGTTAATCGATGGTTCAGTTCGGTTTTTATTTTCTGAGTCGTTTCTATTTATTTATGAATCACAATTTACACTACCTAATAACCAATATGTGACAGTAATAAATCAATTCACAATTGATCATTTACTGAATTTACAAAAACATTGAGAAGGTTAGGGTATAACTTAACTTAATTAAATGGATTAATTCATGGGTTAATATCGAAAGATCAATGCTCAAGGAAGTTAACGGAGCTATGTTGATCTACTAAATTTGAATCTCAATATATTATCCCTATTTTCTTATGCATTGGATAATTGAATTATACTATGTAGTATGGGAGAACAAAATAATATCACATCAAAGTGGTATGAGTACCCTAATGAATTTTTTGATTGTTTTACTATATTTTTTCTTGTTGTCACAAAATTCATACTATATCTAACACATTCCATTTCACACATTCTTTTTAATTTTCAAATTTATTTTTTAGTATTTATTATTGATTGTATAGTTGTTTTGAGTAGTGGTTGGACTAAAAATTCACTAAGCCCTTCCATTTGGTTTGAAACCTTTTTTATATAATACGAGTAGTTTATAGTGTTTAAAAACTCAAATTTAAGTACTCTCAACGATTCACACATCACAAAGACCCAATATGAGAAGACATAACTTAGAATCTTGTGGTTAATGAAGTCCAAATAGAGCTCACAGTTGAGCTAATGTTTCAACTGATTCAGGGAACCCCATTTTCCCCATCATAAGATTATGACTTGTTCAGTTAAAATAACGGGTATGCAACTTCCTAGACCTATATGGGAAAATTGAGTAATTATGTTTTAAGATGAATTCATAGACCTAAAAGGAATTATACTAAAATTCCTCAAACATTACCTATTTCTCTAGAAACTAAAAAACCATGGAACTAATCATCCACTCTTTTAAATAATCATATGTTTTGAGAAATTGATCATTCTAGATAAATCTCCATCTATCATGGTCAAAGATGTTAAAATGGGTAATATATGATAGAATCTAAACAAACTCTGGTAATAGCCTAGAAGGCCACTAGAGCAGTGAACCTATATTAAAATCTTGGAAAAGATTCTGAAATAACTACCTCAATATTTTTTGTGTCCATGACCAAAACCTATTGATTAATCATATTCCCAAGGATATAAATGCTCCATGTATAAAAACATCACTCTAATAGACTTCCACAGATTATATTGTGTCGATGAACCTATAAGAAATTTTTTGTGACCCCAAATTAACTGTAATTGTTGTAAAAGAGGTTATACCAACATGAAATAGTAGTTTTTGGGATAAAATATTCTTTCACCATCATTTGGTGATATCAATACCGAATTTAAATCAACCAAACCCAACTAGAACCTTAGGAAGGTAAAAAAATGTTCTACTCATGGATGGGGTAACAACCTTTGACTTCAAACTAATTTAAATTAAATTATTTTAGAAAAAACCCATAGATTGATTCCCACATTCGTGGTTAAAATAAATTATGAATCCTAATTAGAATCATTATTCTAGTAAAAGGATATCTACTAAAAATAATCCATCTATAATCCCAACTCGCTCAACATCATTGTGTGTCATATGATTAAGAGCCATAGAAATTTGAGTGTCACTCGGTTCCTAATATATTTTATACATGACTTCATGTCAATGGGGTTGTGTCACATCACCCTCTGAAAGTACATAGACAGAGTCCTCAATAACAAACATGGTCTCTTTTTTCCATGTTATCTACTAACAACTCCACCAACTTCGATCAAATAGGATTTAAATGCTTTTCACCAATCTGAATGATCCACCCACCAATAAACACCAATCGTAGACCCTATATATAAAACAATATGACTATTTATAGGAAACTATAAATAAATTTACATTATAATATCACCATCCCATCCCAATATGAAATCATATGGTTGAATCTACAACACGACCCCCCCCCCCGATCTGATTTTCCCAATCACTCGTTTACAAATCTAGAACACATAAAACATAAAATATTAGACTCCAACTACAATAAATAATACTAGGGGTACTTGATTCCTCTCCACCCTCAGTGCTAATGTGTGGAACAGAAAAAGTTAAACGATCTATTATCAAACAAATAAATAATTAATGTCAATGTTAATCTTATCTTAACTCATACACCCTATAGTACCTCAAGGATTGGACTATTAATAGTATAGTCCTTTTCATTCCAATATCCTTTTATCCAATGATGATAACCTCCATTTCCATGATCTATTCTGGTTTCTTGAGGATGAGGACCATCATGGGGATGCCATCCACTATCTCAATCTCGTTATGGCTATGGAATGAATGATGGGGGATATTATTTCTCTTGTGATTGGAGAGGTACGTGACTACCCAAACCAAACCATGATCCTTAAGAATTCAATAGATGATCCAAATGGTGTCCATACCCTATGATGGAATATAAAAAAAATAAGAAACCCCAAAATATCCCTAAAAACCAACTAGATCAAGAGAAATGAAAATATAATTATGATTGACTAGATGTTGATCATAAACATGATGGATTTAATGACCCCCCCCCCACAACTATAAATGACGAAATTGTGATAATTACCACTGATTCCTACCTCCATTAGGCCTGGGGGTGGTGACCAACACAAATGGTATACAATCTCAAAAAATATAATCTTTTACCCTTTTAAAAAAGCTATAATGTGTGTTAAGATGGTCCATATCAAAACTAATCCACGTACTACTATATATTTAAAATAATTCCAAAATTTATCCCACAAGCATGTTTAAAATACAATTGTTACGAATACAATGAAACTCCAATGTAACAACAAAATCAAGGCTAAGTAGTGACACTATAGCTTCCCCAATTTCCGAGATAGTATGATATATCATGGTCCATGTGATCCTCCAAAAATCCTAAAAATGGAGATATAAATACATACATACATATATATATATATATGTATGTATGTATGAATATGGTGAGCACACAAATATTCACAATTAGAAAATCCAATATCTCTCATGCATAAGTGAGAGAAACATACTATTTCTCTCATAAGAAAATAGAAAATCCCATCAACACCTAAGATGGTATACTAATCATCCCAACATCAATACGGCACACTCACCATGTAACATAAGTCATGTAATAATATATAGTAAGAACATCAGTGATTTGGAAACCCGACACCACATCCCATTGGTTTATCCTCTCTTTCCTAGTGGAATAAGCCCTCCGGCTCCCACCACTTCTGAGATAACCACATCACAGCCTGACTGCACACACAGGGGCCATACAAACCACATCTCATTAAATCACCTAGGGCTCATGACACATCACATACCACATGATGAAACCTAGCCACAACCACATCGCATCCTACCTACACACACTTGGCCCCTCAGAAATCACATCACATCCTACCAACAAACATCTAGGCCACAAACCACAATATATCCTAAAACCATATGGGGATGCATTGAACATCTCATCATGAAGATGCTTAAGAAATAACAAATCAGATACACAAACATGGGTCTCACAAACCAAAATCTACCTAAAAATCATGGGTTACCTCCAACTGGAAGAAGGAGAAGGGAAGCACGGGTGGCCATCCAGCCATCCTCCCACTTAGATGTTTGTGAAAGAAACCATCCCCCATGATGATGGGGTTGTTCTACATATAGTGGTCAACATAGGTTGGGTGCTTCAAGAAATAAAAATTAAAATAAAATTAATACCAATATGATAACAAAAACTCAAGCCCAACCTCTAGGTTCTCAATCATAAAACAAATCATAATACATCATTTTTGCTACTGGTAAATGCACCACCACATGATAATTCACAATCTCGAATCATATACCCTCACAATTCATTTAATAAATTCCCATTTATTATTAAAAATTCATTTCTTCATTCCACCACTACTCGGGAAACTACCAGTTATAAGGAACAACAACTAGTACAACAAAGGTCACACCGAGGAAGGAGAACCATGGTAAAAATATCCCACTTGACATACCTTTCCATTCAACTAATTCATGACATATCATGTTGATCCTGAGGTATGGGTGATCTTTATACATGTTATTAAATAGAAGAGTACCCATGACAACCAATACCATATTTATTTTTCAAATTCATCCTTCCCAAACCATCCTCTAAATAGAAAAAACCCCCAACTCACAACTTCTTCCAACAACACATCACCACACAATCAGATCATGTTCATCTTTTATGAACCATCCCATCCATTCCACAATCAAACAATCTGTTAACTTGATATTCCAAACCACCTTCCAAACCACCCCACACAACATAACAATTCTCACAACCCAACAGAATCATGGGTCAGAGAATACCCACAAAAAACACACCACCACAAAAACCACGCCAAGGTCTATCAGGATTTTACAAGGCATTCCTCACTCAATTTACTCTTATTAATTCAAGGGTTATTACATAAATAGTTTGATCCTGATTAATCCACTTATTAGCTGAGTGTATGGGGTTAATAGATTTAATAAAAATTGTTCTACAGGAAAAAAAATCATCATGCATTCCCAAATCATTACCCGGTATGAAAATAAGTACCTCTAATGACCATGATTTTCAATGGGGGAATTTATCATGTATAATAAAAAACTGAAACAAATAATAAATAATAATATGATCATAAGTCACCATTTTCCACCTCATTGAAATTGATATTTAATAGATTCATTTATATTTATTTAATTTGGATTAAACACTTTTTACAAAGAATAAATTCAGACACACAACTCAAATGATACAAAAATGAGAGGGTTGAATGAAAACTAATTGGATGAATAGATTATTAACACTTCTTAGTTACACCAAACCAGGGGCTGCACATACAGTTGGAAGAGCCTCTATGGAAAAAAGGTCCAAATTCTATAACAAAATTGCATTACTCCTCAGGGGGTGGAGGATTAGGGTGTCTCACACCATGAAAATGATAAGTTCACAAGGAAGAGAAGATCCCTTCTTTATAATGGAAAATCATAAATCAATAATAGAAATGGTTTTTAAAATCTATAAAAGTCACTTCTTGACCAATACTATATGTTTAGTTGTCAAAAGAATCTTCATGTTTTTTGATGATATATATGATTTGAAACGGCTCCAAAAACTATTAAATATGGTATAAATACATTTTACGTTAAGTAAAACATTATAGCGGTGAAACTATAGGAATATAGAAACATTTTTCATTACTCGCTATTGGAATAGAAAATCATTGGATGAGTCACCATTGGGTGACTAACCATTGGAAAACTCACCACTAGAGGAGCTACCATTGAACAACTCACTATTGGACGAACTGCCATTGGAAGACTCGTTGTTGGATGAGATACCGTTGGATGACACCCCATTAAATGAGCCACTGTTTGTGTGAGCTACCATCATGAGTCGCTATCACAAGTCACCATTGCGACTCACCATCGTGACACACCAATGCAACTCATCGTCTTGACTCACTTTCACAACTCACTCTTATGGGTCACTGGCATGAGTCACCAGTGAAAGTTACAATCACAAGTCACCATTGCGATTCACCATCTTGAGTAAACATCGCGAATCACCATCATGAAGCACCCTCATGACCTACCATCAGCTACCTACAATTTGTGAAGCAAGAAAACAATAAATTTTGAATTATGAATAAAGAAGTCCCCATGACCTCCAAATACAATTCAACCAATAGATTTTCTCAATGTGATGTACCAAAGAGATTCAAGCCCTTACATAAGAATCCTCTCAATCTATTATCTCCCCTGAGAATTCGTAACCAAACCTAGATAGAACTGTGGAGTCTAAACAACAACCCCCTGAGATACAACTCAAGGATATCCTTATACTTGAAACACTTCTATATCAATCATAGTTCAACAATAAACCACCGTGTTTTGTTAAAAAGGAGTGAATCTTAGACATCCTTGAATAGCCCCTCTAACATCTGCTAAAACTAAAGACCAAAAGACCCACCACACAAGAATAAAACCCATTCAATCTTTAACACACAAATAAGTGAATTCCATTTTCCATGTCAGGATACTATCTACTCTGGTCAGCATTTACTGACCCGAATGGATTCAATCACATCATATTTAATGCATCTCTATTATGAATTAGTTCCTCCACTCAAATCATGTCAAGACATCCTCACACATTTCATACCATGGAGAAAGACAAATTTTATAAAATAATGTTTAAAAATTACATCACAAGGGAAGATAGGACATGGAAAAACTCAATAAAACTAATGGTACGAGGAACTCATATTTGTTTCTCATTCATAGGTTCCCTCCTCCATGCCACCATGACTCCAGAAAACATGAACCAATGGAATGATCTATCCACACAGCATCATCTACCGATGATCATAGATATCTATCAGTCATTCCACATATGTAAAATCACCATGGATATATAACTCTCCCCAATCAAGGACATGACATTCATCATGTATATACCAATGAAGTTGAGAGGAATGATTTATGTTATATATCCTCTCTAATTGTAGTAGAAATTCCAACTAGTGTGCCACTTTACCAACACATCCCACACCTTTAAGGTTCTACCAATTCTAGTAGAGTGCTTCATCCATATTCAAATCCCCCACTTCCCACAACAATGGGAATCCTTCAAGAACACTTATTCACCTACCATGAATTCCAAGGGCCTCCTCCTCCGATCAAAATAATAATTCTTTTTGTCTTATGCAGCTTTCATCCCCTCAAGATCAAATTTAACAATCTCTGTCGTGCACTACACTACATCAGTATTAAGAACTGCTATCTTCCCAACCTCGGTCCATCATAATGCAGAACGACATAGTCTCTCGTACAATGCCTCAAATAGATCCATGATAATGGGGGAGTGATATATATTGTTGAAATAATACTCTACCAAGGGAAGGGGTTTTAACCAAGATTATCCAATGTCTAACATGCATTTTCTCAACATATTTCCTGCATCTAAATAGTTCATTATGTCTACCCATCTATCTAACGGTTGAAGGCATCACTGAGGCATAACTGAGTTCCAAAATAATTCTACAATCCACTATAGAATTGTGAGGTGAAACATATATCATAATCTGAGTCAATGGATCTTGGAACTCTATCTAGTAACACCAACTCATCCACATACATATTTTCCATGGAATGCACTGTGACCAACTCTTTGATCACTTTGAAGTGATTCAATTTTTTTAGTTGATCCACTATTACCCATGAAGCATCACAGCCTCCTTGAGATTTGGAAAACACTATGATGAAATCTATTCAAATGTAATCCAACATTGAGTTTGGGACATCTACGGGCTACAAAAATCCCCTGGAAACATGGTTCTCATCCTTTAATTTATGAAAAACCAAGAACCTCTCCACAAACCCCATAACTAATTGTTTCACCATGAGTCAACAAAACATTATCTTCAAGCCACTGTAAATTTTATAAATATATAGGTGTACATCTAATGGTTATTAATGAAACTCATGAAGAACTCCCTCATGCATTTCTATAAAAACAAACAATCTCCCATGTAACATCATCTGATTATTACCATATTCCAACCATCCATTTAGAGCATCACCATTGACAGCAAAATCATGGAAAAACTCTACCTTTGAGTCTCCCCATTGAGATTTCTCCACCTACTTCATTAGTGAAGACTGCACCATCATATGAAATAATCTTCTTGTACTGTTTTCCATCCTTGCATCCATGTTCAAGGCTTCCAACTCCTTCATTGGCCACTAAGTGTTCACAGATTCCAAAACAACCTCCTTATACAACTTTTGACTCTAAGAATCGACCCCAACATTCCCTCTTGAAAGGTATAGCAGATCTCAAAATTATATTCCTAAAGAAACTCTATCACCCACCACTAACACTTGTTTAGTTCTCAATGGAAAAAAGATATCCATCAAAACCTTGTAACCCGTGAAGACCCCAAAGAGCTCCCCAATGAGATAACATCGCCATATCACCAATGAAAACATGACCACTAATAGCTCTAGATCATTGGAATCAGTGTTATGTGTGTATGTAACTTCCTATAGACATAAGAGATCAATGCCCACTGATGCATCGAGAAGCATCCCATTTCTAGACATGAAGTATCACAAAGCACCTTGAAAATAATCCCTTCCTTTATAAATTGGAGGACTAAATCACTATCCAACTTCCCGTTCAGATAGCCAAACACTTCCTTTCACTTTTTCCTCCACAAAAAATCTTTTTATTTTATAGTAAAAAATGTCAATGGAGCTGCAACTCAATCAAAATTGGGTACAAACCTCGAGTAATATATTGCATGACCAGGAAAACTATGAAACTCTTCCATATTCTTCGGTGTTTCTCAAGAAAAAACTACATCAATGATTAATGGGTCTAATACCAATCCATAATAATACACCACCTTCCTAATGAAATTGTCCTAGCTTGTCTAAAACTACATGAAAATTTTCGGTAGAGCTGCTGGCGTCGAAGAACTGGTAGGAAGATTCTGAGATGCTTAGCATGCTACCCCTATTACATTGAGTAGATCGGGATATCATCAATGAACATGATGATGAAACAGTCTAGGAACTCATAGAAAATAGCATTCATTTTCCCCATGATCATGGTTGGTGCATTCTTAACACTGAACTTCATGACCACAAACTTGATGCTCTCATACCAATATCTGAAATCCGTTTTATAAATATATCCCTCCATCACACTCTATTGGTGATATTGAGAATGATGATCAATCCTATAAAACCATCATAACCCTCTGAGCAAGTTTAAAATATCATCTATCCGTGGAAGTGTGTAACTATTCTTGGCCATCAACGCTTCCAAATTCATGAAGTATATGAAAAACCTCAGACCATCATCCTCCTTCTTGGCGAACACCACTAGAGTACCCCATGCTGACACACTGGGATAGATAATTCCATTCTTCATTATATAATCAAATTGAATCCTCAACTACCATAACTCAAAATGTTTCATCTGTTAATGATCCATCGGAATCAGACAAGAACTGGGATGTATTTCTATCCCTAAATCATTGTCACATTGAAGGGGTAGAGTCACAACCTCCTTGAGGAAGACATAAAATTATTCCTCAACTAACATGGGATACTCAACCATCTCAGCATCCAATAATTACACTAAAAATGCATCCCACAAAAAGATAAGGGACTCCACATTCTGACTACCCACCTGACAACTATTCTCGTCCGTGAAAGCCACACACTGGCATCCCACATTTGAAAAGACGACTCTTCTCTAGAAAAAATCTATAATGGAATATACTGAATAAAAATAGTTGATGATGATAATGACATTGTTTGATTTAATCTGTAGTAATAATAGATCCCCATCATACTTATGTAGCCACATTATTAGTCTACAAACCCCACACAAATAAAACATGTTGGTATGACCTCTGGCTGGTGTACTCAACACCCAGGGCATAGTAATCTTATCTAAATATAGTTTCATAGTATGTGTTATATAGGGTGAAACAAAGGATTGTAAATATATTAAATAAAAAAAGCTCAAGAAAGGGTACTGAACAAACTGATTGTACCTCAAACTATCTTTGGACCTATGGGAACTACTGCTTCTACGACTTTCTACTGACAACACCCATTTACTCCTCCCCTCTACTAGCGACATCCTCCACGACCACATCCAAATTTAGGTTTCTAAGGAACACTATGAGTTCAACCCCTACCTACTCTAACTCCCCTCGATAGAGCATGGGCCTACAATCGCTACTGCGGAAATGTACTAATTGAAAACTTCAAATGAAGATGGATTTTAGAATTCCCTCCTACACCATGTTGAACTCAGAAGTCCAAAGAAAATTTTCAAAATATTTTAGTAGACTCCATATATAAAACACCTCGGTCTTTAGTTCACAAGAAACACACTAGCCCCATAATGTAGAAATAGAAACAGCTGAGTTCAACTTCCCACCAGATGAAAAGTGAAAGTCTATAGTTCTTGAGAACAGATTCTGAAAACCCATACTATCAATGAACCCTTCTAGATCCCATCTCATGGTATACCTCCCCATAATAGCATCTTCTCAATCACTTCCTCTTTATTTTAAAGAACCATGTACATTAGAAACATAAAGAGAGTAACCACATACTACATAAAAGGACGAAGTGACACCTCTAGGAATCTTGCATGAGACTCCTCATCTAGAAATAGATCTTGGGAAAATTAAAGAGAACCTTGAACTTAATCCCCATATCCCAAAATGACATACTCCCTTGCTGGAGGGAGAGTAAATCCTAACTATTCTCATCCTACATGGTAAATGAAATGAATTATGCTCGAAAATACCTCTCAAAATAGACCCATAGAACATCATCCTCTTTCCTATCCCCTATGCACATCTTTCATCAATGACGCATAGCTCCTCAAATCTGGCATACTATTAAAGGAAACTAGTACTCCTTCAGAGCCTGAATCAAACAGAATGTGATCTCAAGCTCCTCGATCCAACTCTACATCTCCATTTTCAAAACAATTCCCTCATACTTTCACAAGGCCTACTACTGGAATGGACATATTATTCCCTATCACTATTCTTCCTCCTCAATTAGATAAATCCTCCACTGATCAACTGGATCGATTCGTTGATCCTAAACTACTTGATCCACACACGGCTGATGATTAGGTTCCATAGAAGAAATAGATTAAAAAATTAATTCCCATGCTTGATTAGTATGGAATTTTATTTATGTTTCATTTTTACCCAGTTAAATCATGTCATTATTGATTTAAAATTTTCTAAAACAACCCAAATCAGACAAGAAAAAAGTCATTATGATGCATGTACCATTTATAGGGTCTCTACACTACAAATGATATATCCTCACTTGGTAGTTCTATAGAATTAGAGTCCTTGCATCATATCCGAGGGTTAAAACATGTTTCTTAACTAGTCATCCATGTGCTATGTCATGTATTGAGAACACCTGACACCATTTCTCTACCAACCCATGAAAGTGTCATTATTTTTATCTACAAACAACATCCAATCTCCCAACCATCACCTATAACACCATTTTTATCAAGACCCCCTCCCTCCAAAGATTCCCATCATATGCTGGCAATGAAGAAAGGGAGATAATGACTCTTGATTCCTACCTCCCGTAAGCCCTGGGGTGGTGACTAGCACCAAGGGTATACAATATCATAAAATAGAAGTAATTCCCATCATTAAGGAAAAAATATAGGGAGATAAGATTTTCCTTCCCAAAACAACTCCAAGTAAAATATATAAAAAAGAAATAATAAATCCATCACACATGCATGATTAAATATAGTTGTAGTGAATATAATGAAACTCCAAAAAATATTGCAAAAGAATGTCTATGTAGTGATAAAGAAACTCTCTTAATGTTAGAGAATGTATGGTTTGGCACAGTCCACATAATCCACATAGGAACCTAAATACAATTTTATATACGTAGGGTGAGAAAAAATTTATACTCAGATGGAAAACCCATTGTCTCTCCTGAACAAGTGAAAGAACCATACAAAGGTCCCATGAGAAAACAACAGAACCCAAAAACACATACCAAGGTATTCTAGCCATCCAAACCTCACCAGGTCACACTGACGAAGTAACAAAAGTCATTTAAAGTAATATATAAGGATCATCGATCATTTTGTTACCCTGCAATACTTCCTACTTGCTTAGACTCTCTTGCCTAATGGAAAATTTCCACTTTCTCCCACCTCATCCGAAACAACCACATAACAACCCACCTGCACACACCATAGACCCACAAACCACATCTCATTCCATGACCATGTCCCTGGATCCTCGTCACATCCTACCCACAGACAATAGGGACAAAAACACATCACATCCTTCTTACACACACCTAGGCCATGGAAAACAACACCTATTCCCACTTGAAAAAACCTAGGCTACAAACCACATCATTACCCAAAAAACACATGGTAAATAAAAACACAAATCATCCTAAAGAAATCATGGAATGAAAAACATGCTCGCACACACTAGGGCCTCATAAACCACAATCCGCCTATTGAATCATGGGCTACCACTTCCTTTGAAGAAGGATCATGGAAGATTGGTTGGTAGGATATCCATCCTCCCACCTAGATGTTTTGGAAAGTCACCTTCCACATGATGATGGGGGTGTTTATCACATAGTGATAATCATGGATGGGGTTTGAATTGAAATCATAAGTAAAATACAAGTAATACATATATATTACCAAACACTCAATTCCAACTTATCTATTTTCAACCAATAACCAACTCAAAATACAACCTTTGCTACTAACTATAAATGCACCACAACATTACAAGAAAAAAGCAATAATCATACCCATATATAATTTATTTAACTAATTATCATTATTTATTAACTATTAATTTAGTCATTATATCACTACCCAGAAAACTACCAGTTATATGGAATAACAGAAAGAAGAACAAAGGTCACACTAGGAAGGAGAACCATGTAAAAAATAACCCACATAACATTACTATCCATTTAACACCCATTCGCGACATAACATACCAATAATGAGATATGATAAATCATTCAAAAATTTATTTATTAGAAAATAACCCTTTCCAACCACTACCTTCATTATTCTTCAATGACATCCCACCCAAACCATACTCTCAATAGAAAAAACTTCCAACTCAAAACCACAACTAGAAACACATTACTACATAAACCAATCATATTCATACTATAAAATACTTCCCATCCATTCCACAACAAACCAATCTCTCAACCTGAGATTCCAACACACCTTCAAACCAACACACATCACATATGCATTCCCACAACCCAACTACAACACATGTAAAAGAAAACCCAAACACAACACACCATGACACAGACCAGGCCAATGAATATTAATGTTTGACATAATATTCACCACTAAATTACATCTTCTTAATTCAGGGATTATCACATAATAAATTTTATAATGGGACATCCATTTATTAAGTGAATGTATGTCATTATGAAATTTCCGAACAACTCTTTGATATAAATCTAAACTTCATGCACTCCATAATCATTAATAAGTAAGAAAACAAGGACAACCAATAGATAAGATAGTTAGTGGATGAATTTATCCTATATAATTCACAAAAACAACCAAAAAAATATCAAGTAGATCATACATCTCTTTTCCCCACCCCTACATATTAATCTCAAACTAATTCAACTATATTTATTTAATTTATATTCCACTATCTTTACTCGGGATAAATTTTTATAGCCACACCCCATGATAAAATATTTAGAGGGATATAGGAATCCTACTTAGAAGGAGAGAGATCCATCTCTTCTTGGTTGCACCAAATATGGGGGCACACTTGCAGTAGGAGGAGCCTCTATGGAAAACATAGCGCAAAGGAAATAACATAATTTCATGAAAATTTAGGTGGGAGAATTGTTTCGGGCATCTCACACCAAGAGAATTGAAAGCATAAAAGGAAGGGAAGATATTAGTTTTAGAAATACTGAATCCTAAATCAATGAGAAAAACAGTTTTAAAAAGACATTAAAAGAGGATCATGACCAATACCGTGGTGTTTGCTTATCAAAGAAAGCATTAGGTTTTTAGAAAATATATATGATTAATAAATTATCCATAAAAATTAAATATGGTACTAAAATCTTTTTACATAAAAGAAAAAGTTCATGGGGGGAAATATAGGATTCCAGAAACAATGTTCATGGCTCACATTTGAATGCCCTTCAGTTGGATGAGTCACTATTTGATGACTCACCATTGGCCGAATCACCGTTGGATGAGCTACCGTTGGACGACACACAATTGGAAAAGATACCATTGGACATAAAATAGTTAGACATACTACAATTGTTGGATGACATTCCATTAGTAGAGCTACCATTGTGAGTCACCATCGTGACTCAATGTGGGGACTCACCATCTTGACACACCATCATGACTCACTGTTATGAGTCACCTTCGTGACTCACTATCAAGAGTCACCATCTTATGTCACTATCCATAGTCACATTCACAAGTCAAAATAATGACTCACCATTGTGAATCTCCATCATGACTCACCATCTCGAATGATCTTCAGTGACCTACCATTGGAGAGCCTAAAAACATGAAATTTGGCAGTGTTGAAATAGTCACTATGACCTCCTAGAACACTTCAACCATAAAATTTTCACAAAGTGAAGGACTGAAGAGTTCAAAGCCATTACAATGGCACTGATTTTCATTATCCCTAGCATAAAAATATACTCCTCAATAAGATATTTTCACCTCCCTCTCGAGACACTATTACCTAGGATTAGATCAACACAATCACTTCCACCTTCTGTACTGTTAGATACATTGTAAGGTTAAAAATGTTAGCTGAATTTTCAGTCACTACATGTAGTGCCTCAATAATGTATCATTATCAAGACTCCTCATCTGGAAATTGATTGTGAGAAAAAGGTTAGAGGTTGTACAAGTAAATCATGAGCTCTAACATTTTCAGGACCCCCTATTAAATGTATACTAGTTGATGAATTTTCATTTCCATCATCATTAATGATAAAAGAAGATGGTAAAACACTTTCAAAAATTCATCCCATGAATCTTCCCTTCCTTCCACTGTCCAATTTTAAACATCCGCCCCTAGTATTCTAGTCATCACAATTGACTAATTTTCATTAAAATTGTGTACTAAACTAAAGACCCAAATCAGACTAATGGTAATCACATGTTCCTCTAACCAATGCTCAAAATCTAGTTCAAAGGAAGACCCCAATATTATTTTCATTATTATAACATATAAATGTACACAATTACATCTTCATGATATAATTTTCCATTACTACATTTATCGCCCAATTTTAATGCATCGATATTATAAAGTAAGAACGTTGAATTCAATAATATGTATGAAACACAACACCAAGTGCTTAAGAGAATATTATATCCCATGATTTTATAATATAAATAACATTTTCAAAAAAATTAACATATTATATAGTTTTTAATGCATGAAAAACTTATTTACCTTCAATATCATGCAAAAAAAAGTTTCTTAAATGGATTTCATTATAGGGAAGACCATGTTTT
This sequence comes from Viscum album, assembly GCA_963277665.1. Classification (NCBI taxonomy): domain Eukaryota; kingdom Viridiplantae; phylum Streptophyta; class Magnoliopsida; order Santalales; family Viscaceae; genus Viscum; species Viscum album. The sequence continues at coordinate 505,632,802 of OY728142.1, read as the reverse complement.
ACCAAACAAAAATATATTAATAAAATTTTACTATTTAGTATTATATGATATAATATACATATTAAATTAGTGATTGTGAATATTTTTATGTAATGTAAATAAATATATGGTTTAAAAAAATATAAGATTAATTCATTGGTAATCAATTTATTATAAATTAATATCATAACTAACTAAATAAAAAGAAAATGATTTTATGCTCACAAAGGTGTTTTATCAAAATAAATTAAATTAATTACTATTAGTGAATGTTATTAATAATATATATATATATATATATATATTATATGTTAAATAAAATATTTTTTATATTCATACAATAGGTTTTAAAAGAATAATATAAAAATAAATCTAGTTTTAGTATTAAAAATAGTTTTAATGGCATTTTGACCACCTTAAAATGGAAAACCTATTTTAAATAAAATATTTGGAAATATTATAATTTTAATATGTCAAAAAAACATAATTTTTAAAAATGGATCATTAATAATATATTAGTTTTAATTTTTTTTACCTTTCTATGACGTTTCATATTTTAATGAATAGTAAAAAATCTAGAATTTTAATTGAAAACATATTTTTCATCAATTTTATTTATATGGTTTAATTGTCTTTTTTATTAGGTTTAATGTTTAATTATATCAATTTTAAATAAAATAACCCAATTTAGGTCATGGGAATGAATTTAAAAATTTAATTGAATATAAATACTTAGAAAACCATTAAATAGTTTACATTAAAAACCTGTTTTGATGTCCCATTTGTGAGATTAATTTTAAATTAATTTTGGATACTTATGTAATTAGAATATTGAAAAGTTGATTACATATTCTGAATAAGAAAATTTTATAGTGTATAATAATGTCAAATTAGTGTTTGAATAGAAATTCATGAATGTAATTTAAATTAATTATAGTGATTAAGAGAAATATTATAAAAATAAAGGAATAAACTTTAAACATAAGGACCAAAATGACATGAGAAAATAGTCCAAAATAAATTTTTCCTAGTTATAGAGCCTATAATTACTTCGATATACATTGGGTAATTAGTTCAGCTTGTTTCTAAAGGATAACCCATGGTGTAATTATCTTTTTAAAAATTTATGAGAATACCACTCCTCCTCCACTCAAAAAATGAATCCACACCTCCAAATTATTCAAACTGCTCAAGATATTTTCCACACTCGACCTCCTAGAAAATAAGTTACCAAAATATATCTCCTAATCATAGTACCATCACATTCGTATGAAAACCCACCAAGGTAGTCTTTTAGTGTAAACCAAAAGAAGTAACAAAAAAAATGAGATAACATTCTTAAATGATAACAATAATTTTATTTCCTTTTACACCCCCAAATTTGTATTATTACATGATTATATAAAAATATTAGTATAATAAAAATAATTATATTTCTATATTATATTTTTTATATCTACACATACTAACACTACCATCGAATGGGTAAGGAACATATTGTTTTTGTGTATGGATAACTATCGCCTCACAAAATCATGTCACTCCTTTTTCATTTACCTCCAATCACAGTTGGGTATTATGATGTAACTAATAATTTAAATTGTTATATATGATATTTATAATGTATTTATACTTATTAATTTTTTATATTTTACACACAATCATGTGTTCTATTATTTTGGGATATGGTAACTTCATTTGTGGACATGTGGACTATCGCCTCCTCAGAGAGACGTGATTTAGTAACGTTATACCCAGAAGGTAATATGGGAAGGAATTAATAAAACAATGCGAACAATATGAAATAAATATGATATGGGAATAAAAATTTATATATAAATATATATAATTTACTTTTTATTCTTTTTAAATATGATAAATATATGGAAGTAGTGTCTATATGTGTGTACGACCTATCGTCTCTATGAACGATACATTTCATTTCCAATATCAAAATAATTTGAATTATTATATATATATATATATAATAGATATATATGATAATTAAATAATGTTTTACATCCAAGATATGAAGGAATCTTTATCTATATAATAATAACAATAAATATAACATGTTAAAACAGACCCGACAAACTAGGAAATTAACACTCAAAATAGTTACAATAATGAAATATTATTAACAAACAAGTAAAACTACATTGTAAGATGTTAACATATGAAATTATAAATATTATTATAGATATAATAATTTTTTTGAAAATTATTATAACCATTATACAATATGTTAAATTATGTTCAACCGAAAAAAACACAAGGTAATGTATTGTTGTCTCACTTCTTTTCCATGATGCATACAACATTTTATCCACTTATTTATTTTGTTTAGTGTATATAAATTCACTTTTATATTATATATAACTGATATATTTATCATAAAGGTATTTATGTTTTTCATTTTATGTTATTTCATTCTTGTGAATTATAATTTAAAAGCTACAATATAGTAAGGGACTTCATTTCAATATCCATTCAATAGGACATATTTTATTATTGTGAACATAATTTATTATATATAGTGTACATATTGAGACATTGACATATAATATCAGTATTGGTTAATTATTCATTATATTTATATTTTATAATTGAATTATATCACAAAAGGGTGTTTTAATTAAGCATTACTAAGTGGAATATTATGTTTATAAACAAAGTTATTTTCTTTGGGTTATATTACATCCTCGTTATCGTTATTATAATAAGATTATGTGTTTACCCACATTTTACTATCTATTTTATTATTTCTAATTTTTTTATTTGTATTCATATTCCACACATATAATCTATCTATCGATTGATTCTCTCATCAATATTATGGTATTTTTGAGGGTTTACTTCACAAACTCATTTTGTTCATCAATGATTACACTAGAATTTCCATTTGATGAAATTAATTGATATTTTTTCAATAGACAAATTAATTTTCTTCTCATTTGGAAATTCAAGAACTTTTTCATGTAATATAGCCATTTTACACTATTTTGTACTCACAATATTTTATAATTTTTTTTAATAAAATCCGAATTCATTTTTCTCATTAGTTAGAGAACCTATTTTTCTATAAAAATCATGCTTTATAAAAATATTTTCTGAAAGATGTTTATCATTTGGAAAAAAAATTATTTTATATATATTTAACCATTTTGGTTTTTTACAAATGTGTTTATTGTAATCTTCTTGTTAAATTCTGAATAAAGAATTTTTCCAACCTTTTACTGTGCAAGTGGAATGTTTTTTTTACCTTGTACAACATGTACAAATTTTACCACCATATTTTATATGATGCTAATTTTGAATGTCTAAATAATTAATTTTAAAGAAAAAACTTTCAAAAAGAGATTTTAAAATAAAATAATTTTTTTTAAAATAAATGATATTTTTTCTAATAATGTTTTTAAAAGGTCTATTTATAATATTTCCATTCATCAATAGCATAAAACCTTTATTTTTATCTCACTTGGGATATGATGTATTGATTCTATCCTTGTTATTCCAATGGATGGTTTATGATTTATTCTGAAAAGTATATTATTGAAGTTCACTTATTTGGTTACATTTAGTCCACTTGAAATATTCAATTTCCTATTTAATAGATCATTGAATTTCACATAACAATTCATATCTTTTATCTTTGATATCTTTTTTTCCTAAACAATGTATCATTTTAATATATGGTGTTAACATTAAATGCTATTTTAATATATTGTAATTTTTTTATAAAAGTATATTATTTATTAAATAATGATATTTTACAAGGAATATTATCTATTAATTATATTGATTAGTCAATATGAAGAATGCTTCTGAAAATCAGTGATGGGTTGGTCCAAGACATTATATAGCCCCTCGATCATCAACTGGTTCTGATGAAAAATATTAGTTGTGAAAATTAAATATGATTTGACCTATAGATTTTAACTATCTATATGATATATCTTTACATCTTAGGATTTCATGTTCCTGAGATATGAAGTCCAATAATTAACTATTTCTTTCATTTAGAGCTAGTTATTAATTATCCATGATATTTTCACTATAAAACTACCGATATATACATTTAAATCCCTTTTCACTCTTTAAAAATCTTTTGTTTTATTTATTTTTCATTTACATATTTTTTAGAACATACATCTCAGTTTATTGATTAAATGGTATGTGTCTTATGTTTTTTCCTTTCCGTAGTGATTTTTATCCTTAATTCATCATTTATTCCGATGTACTTTACCCTTTCAAATAATTTGAGATAACCCTTGTTTTTACCTCCCTATGAATCAATGATTTATTCTAGGAAGGATATGAAAGGGTATGTTAGGTGGAAAAAAATTTATCCTGACAAAAAAAACACAGTATTTTGTGTATTCATTTCAAATACAAGACTCATGTTTGTATCTCGTTTTACAAGACAACTAAAATCATTGTTCCTTCTGGATTTTTATCATTGTAATTATTAAAATTTAATAGTATTAGAAACCAAAATTGGCCTAATGGGGTCAGGTTTGTACAATTATTATTAGAGGAAGTTTAGTATAAACCAAAAGAACTATATTTTAGAAAACATAGATTATAGAACATAAGCCTGTGGTAGTCCCTGAGGATAACTATTAAAGAACGTCCTGGAATTTTGGTAAGGTAGAGATTATGTGGGTCTTTGTAGAAATATATCTATGTTTGGATGGTAAATGTGGATTTGGTTCTAGCACAGATGTACCAAGGGGTAACAATGTTGAAAATGTGTGTTAGTCCTGACTCGAGAATATATTGGTACCTGACATCGAGCCACACTACACAACTAGTTTGACATTGATTTGGGAAAATATTAGGATAATTCAAATTTTATTTTCAAATAAATATTTTTTATTTTATTATTTGATGAAAATGAATGACCTAGGATAAAGCTGAGGTTTCTTAGATTCAAAATAATGTGTCATGATTTAGACATCCAAAAAATGAATATATGTTTTTTCCTATATGATAATTGATTCCCATAATATGATTTTTTGGTTTTGGAAATGCCAAATTCTAAAGGATAAACTCTATAACATTGGATGAAATATGTTGAAATAAATGTATGATGAATATTTGTATAGGTTTTGTGTTGAAATACTTAGTTAAAAGGCTATTTAGTTACTAAATTTCAAGGATATCCATCATATTTATTTTTTCAATTATATTAATATGGTTTTAAAAAATGATAAACTATATTCCAGGTGAGAACCCATCAAGTCCAATAATTTTTTAGGACTTCACCCATGACTTAAAGATGATAAGGGTTTAACACTTACCACTAACCTACATGATGTCCTGAAAACATTATCATTGTTTTGGTTAATTAATTTTATGCATAAATATTAATGGTGAACCAGAAGTATTATTTTTGTGGTTTAGAGAATAATTTATTCACAATATTGTATTTGGAGAATAGTTGGAGGGAAATGGAATGGCATTCCACATTTTATGAAAATTACGATCTATAAATCATGAATTCCTGTTCTTTAAGCCTCAAAGTTCATTTTTGGGATATCCATTTTTAATGTAATGGATACATTTTAAATTGATCAAATGAAAAAATGCAGATGAATGTAATGTTTATAAAATTGAACTATATCAAGTTATTTTATTTGATAATATTTTTAGGTGGTAGAATAATTACTCAAAAATATGGTAAATATTGAATAAATGTTATCCTAATAGCTGTTTTGAAATAATAGACTTCCAAACCATCAATGATATATAGAATTGAGGCCTTAAACATTCTATTAATCAATATATTTTTTGAGATTAATGAACTAAATAACTCACTATAAATATTTACCTTTTTCTTCCATGTGCATATCCCAATTTTCCACTAATGTTCCACCAGTTAGATATCTAGTTATATGTCAGTACACATGACCATTGTAATTCCCCTTATAAATTCTAGAGAAGATTTTTTTGAACCCTATGAAAATGTTTGATTTAAACACATGAAATATGAACCAATATATTATTAAAATCAATTTTAAAATGTCAAGATAAAATTTATATTAGGTTGGGAGAATGTAACTCCTCAATACTCTATTTTAAGAACATTGATTAGATAAGGTGTGTGACACATGACACAAAGCTCATTTTTTAATATAATATCCTGAGAAATTACAATATAATTACGATTTTAAAAATATTTGATATATTATACAAATTTCAATTACTGAAAATTTTATTTATCTTGCATCACATGCGACAAAGAGTTTCTTTAATTGATTGTGTTACACGAATGATTGAGTTTAACCGAACAACAATATATTATTAAAATATTATTATTTAGTGTAGAGAGATATATCCTAGAAATTAAATTATATATTATTAATATTATTAACTAACTTTTTAAAACATGTTCATTACGTAAATATAAAATTAATTAATTGGAAATAAATTTATTATAAATGAATATAAAAACTAATTGAATATAAAGGTAATGTTTTTATTCTCACATAGTTGTTTTATCTAATGAAATTAAATTAAATATTATTATTGAATTATATTAATGATATATATATTATATATTTAATAAAAAAATGTAATCATCCAAAATTTTTAAAAAGAATAAGTAAAACTTAATTCTAGTTTTATGCATAAAATTATTATTTTTCCTAAACATGAAATAATAAGGCCTTTTGTTGGAGAACCTATTATTAATTCAGTATTTATAAATTTGAAAAAAAAATATGTCAAAATAAACATCATTTTTTGTAACCTTTATCTTAAAATTATCATTGGGTTGAATTGTGTGTATATTTCTATGAAGATTAATTATTTGATGAATAATGAACCATATATGAATATCAATTTAATGTTTCATTTAGATATAATTTATTTATAAGGTTAAATTATATTTATTATCGGTTTTAATGTTTAATTTGTGAAATTTTATATCAGATAATCAAATTTAGGCCACTGAAATAAATTATTGTTTTAAATTTAATATGAAAACAAAACAAAACATTTTCACATTGAACATTAAAAATATTCATTGTTATCTCGTCTAGAGGATTAATTTTAAAATAATATATGCCACTTATGTGGTTGGAATTTGAAAAATTGTATTGAATATTTTGAATAATCAAAATTTATAATATATAATGATGTATTTTTTTACCAAAAACAATTTTTGAATGTGATTAAAATTACTTATAGTGATTATGAAAAAAATTATCAGAAATAGAGACTAAACCTTAAACAGATGTCCCAAAATAACCTATAAACATGTCCAAAATCTATTTTATGTCATTATTTATACCATATATTCTCTTATATATTCATTTTTTCATTATATGAGCTATTTTTAAAAGTAAAAACGTCGGTGGATTTCACATTTCAAGAAATTACAGAAATGCCACTCCTCCTCCTCAAAAAAAGTCACTCAACCTTCCCAATTATTCTCAAATATAATGATTTTTGGATCACCCAAAACCTACTTAAATGATATCCCAAATACAATCACTTAATTCTATAATCATCAAATTGGGTATAAATCCATCCATGAATGTATTTTGGTATAAACCAAAAGATGTTACCCAACAATGAGGTAACATTCTTTAACAATCACATTCATTTTCATTCCTTCTCCACCACAAAAATCATTTTATTATATGGAAATTTAATATATCAAGTATCCAAAATATTGTTATATTTTTTAATACTAAGTTATTGACATAAACTTACACACACTTAAATCTATTGGATAATGAATATACCGTTCATTCATATGACAAAGTACCTCCTCGAAAAATGATGTTGTTCATTTTATATTTAACACCTATAATGGGTGAAAATTATGATGGGAATAGTATTTTTATGTTTTAAATATGATATTTATAGTCTATTTATACTTCTTTAATTTTTATATTAAAAATAATTTCATGACTTTCATTTTTTTGGGATACGATAACATCATATCTGGACATGTAGACTACCGCTTCCTCAATGTGATGTGTTGCATTCAAGATATACCGAAAATTTATTGAGTGAAGTTTTTAACAAATATTTGTAAATAATATGATAAATATATGATAATGGAATTATAATATTCATATAAAAATATAACATTTACTTCTCATTATTTTTTATCAGACAATGAAGTGGATTTAGCATTCATGCATACGTACGACCTACAGTCTCCATGAAAGGTGCATTTTATTTTCAATCACAAAATATTTTAGTTTATTATAAATAAATATATAATAAATATAAATGATTATAAAGTAATGTTTCATATACATGAGATGATGAAATATTATTGACATAAGAAGAAAAAAATAACAAGTTAAAAATTACACAACAAACATGGAACTTAACACCCAAAATATTTTAAATAATGAATGCATATTAATCAACGGGTAATAAAATATTATAAGAAGATAATATTTGATTTTATAAATGTGAGTGTGGATATTTTATATATTACTGCCATACTCAGAACCATTATACATTATGTTATGGGATGTTCACCTAAAAGGTAATGCAAGGTAAGGGACTCTTGACTCACATTTCCTTCCAGGAGGCATGCCCCATTTTCAACACTAATTTAAATTTTGTGGTGTGTTTAATAACCCTATTTTATATTATATCCTTAATAAATTTAACATAATGGTATTATGGTTTCATTTAAAAGTATTTGTTTCATAGGGATTATAATTAAAAAGTTACTATGTAGTAAGGGACTTCATCTCAATTTATATTCTTTGAGACATATTTTGTTTTAGTGCCACTAATTTTTTATATATGGTGTTCATACTAACACTAGGAAAAGTAATATCATAATTAATTAATTCATTATTTATTTAGTTTTAATTTGAATTATATTATTAATGGGTGTTTTAATGAATCATTACAACGTGTAAAGAAATTCCATAACCAAATTTCAATTCACTGGGTTATATTTGTTCCTTATTGTCGTTAATATTATTAGATTATGGGTGTAATCACATTTTACTATTTATTTATTTTACTTTTTTTTATGTTCATTTATATTTTACACACAAAATATGTTTATATATTGATTCTCACATCTATATTATTTCATTTTAAAGGGTTTACTTCATAATACCGTTTTTTCGAGATTTTTTACACTTAAATTTATATTAGTGGGAATTAATGGATCATTGTTCAATAAACCCATTTATTTTCCTCTCCTTTGGTTATTAATGACTATTTTCAAGTTATATTACAATTTTTTTACTCTATTATATTCAAAATGTTTTATATATGTTATTAAGAAAACAAAAAGTCATTTCAATTTTTAACCAGAGAACCTATTTTATTCTCAAAAGACTGTTTTATTAAAATGTTTTAAAAAAATTAATTAAACATGTCAAAATCATTTTAAAAAAATTACACCATTTTGTATTTTAAAAATATTTTCGATGGAATCTTCTTCACTCATTCCAAAAAATGTATTTTTATAAACTTTTTAATTAAAAAATCAATTTTATTTTTACATGGTATGTAATGTACAAATTTACCAACCCTCAATTATTCAATTCCTTATTTTCAAGTTGAAAATGATAATTTTCAATGAAAATGTTTTAAAAATTTATTTAAAAAAATGAGTTAAAATGCAAATAAAAAGGTTATTTTCCTCCAAAATGTTTTTAAAAAATATTTTTATGATATTAACATTTGATAATGTAAACAACCCTCTATTTTTCAACATCTTGGGATATGTTATATCCATACCATGGTTATTCTTCCTCTAAATGTTTTATTAATGATTTGTCCAAGGATAATATTTATGATCACATCATTGATTATTTTTAGGCCCCTTAAAATATTTAATTTCCTATTATCAATGAACATTGAGTTTATTCTATTTATCAATATAATTCATCATGGATATTTTTATTGACTATATCGTATATCATTTTTATATATAGTGTTCACATTGATTTTTTTTGATTATCTAGTGAATTATTGGTAAATTAGTTTTATTTATTGAATATAGATATTTCATAAGGAAATTTTTCAATTTATAAAATCGATGAAACAATATTAAGAATGATTTGGACTTGTAGTGATGGATGTGTCCTTGAAATTATATATCCCCTCGAGGCATCAATAGGTTATCATGACACAAATCAGAATCAAAAATATAAACAGAAATATGTATATATATATATATATATTTAAACTATCTAAAGGATAGATCTAAATAGTATAGGTTATAATGTGCCTAGGACATGATGTACAATAATTTCACATTGAATTCATTTGGATCCAGTTAATTATGATCAATGAAATTTTCACAATGAAAATATCTATGGATGAATTTCATTCTCATTTCACTAAATAAATGGAATGTGTTTTAGTTATTTTTTCTTCCATATTGTTTATGAAATTCCTTCCCGGTTTATTGATTACATGGAATCTATATATAGTTGTTACTTTGACATATTGATTATCTCTATTGATTAATTTTTTATTCTATTTTAATTTAATCTTACTAAGAATTTGAGCTAACCATTAATTTTTTTCCTACCCTAGGAAGCCAATAATTGATATAGGAAATATATTCAACAATATTCTATGTGGGAATGTAGTTTTCCTAAAAAAATATTTTAATTAGTGTATTCATTGTTAATATAAGAGTCATGTTTGTATCTGGTTTACCAAGAAAACGAAAATCTATGGTATTTTTAGATTTAAATCCTTATAATATTGATACATTAATGGTTGAGTGCACCTTCTCCAGGCTACTGGAGTTTGGTCACTGCACCATTGATTGATTGGATCAGCCTACTGAACCACATAATCACGAACTACTCATGGATTATGACTATGATCCATTATTAAAAAAATGAAGGAATCCTATGATTTTTAGAATAGAATTTATCTATATTTCATAATGGAAATCATTTAAATTCCCAATAGATCCCTATTCAATCACAAATACAATAAACCATGATTCACATATGTCTCTAAGGTCGCTACACTATAGATAGAGTTATCTCCCCTATAGTATTTAGTAAGATTAAAGTGCATACATCAGATCACATGGGGCCATAAAAATATGTTTCCTAGCTGATTTTATTTCCTAAATCACACACAAAGTCAAATAAACACTGTTTACATTACATTCACATGTAAGCCTCATAATTGATTACCTCTAAACTCAATCATACCTCTAAATATTTTTATACCACTATATCATGAACTAATACACTAGTATACATCTTGTCCAACCAGAGAATAGAATTTATGATTCAGTGAGTCCCAACTATAAATGAACCTGGGGTGGTGAATTTCTATGAGGGTGAAAAAATCTTAAATGGGGGGCATTAACCATTTCATATAAAATGAATTATGGAAAATGAAAATTAACCAAAAAACTCCATCTCATAAAATAAAAAAACCTATACATCAAAAATGTTTATTTCAGACAATAAATATAAAGCCTATAAAATTAAACCAATGGGATACCTACAACAATAAATCGAAAATTTATTTGACCTCAAGGGTATTAATATCCAACATAGTGAATGTAGAACTATTTTAAACCTAAAAATAGTTTATATATACATAGGGTGATAATAACATTTATACTTAGTCAGATCATTCAGAAGGTTTCACATGAAAATCTGAGATGATCATTCAAATACTCTAGTGAACAAATAACATGACTGTCATGCACCTAGACATGTCATTTTTTAATCCTTACCACACTATTAATCACTCAATATCCAATTCATGAATGTAAAATCATATTGAAAAAATAACATTTGAAAAAAATCTATAAATACACTGCATCCAAAGAGTTACCATTCACATTTCATAATATGCAACATCATGCACCCCATCCTTTTTATTCCATCTATTCACTACTTATCCAACCAACATGATGTGGGTTAAGTCTCAATCCTTCCTACATCAGTCACTTGGTGTTCCTAACATCATGTGTTGGTAGTAATGTCATCATCCAAATATCTCATTACACTTCCAAAAGATCACACATCCATCCACAATGATATATACAAAGTAGTATAATATCATGAACATGAAGTAGATAAAACAAATTCACTACAAATTCCATGAATAACCACCAAAATATATCTCATCATCTCTTAATCATGAATTTTCACCAACTACACCATCATCGGTCAACACTCACCACCAACTCGGTAGCACTGTCAGGCACTTCTATTTAATGATGAGTGGGCAAGAAGGGTTATTTATCCACCCATTCCTCACAATGTGTATAATGGGGAAAACTCTCCTAGTAGATCTAGGAGTCAGTATATAGTAGTTGATTTGGGTTGGGTTAATGTGAAAAAAAATTAAAGTACAAGTTTTTCAATATATTTATGACACACAAGCCCAGTCTAATGGTTTCAGAATAATACAACAACATCTCCACCTTATCATCAACAACATGCTATTTTTACCACAATCCACCACTAACTAGATGAAAACAAATACATAAAGCAACCACACACTACCCATGGGTTCATTCATTCAACTTTAGTTTTATCCACCTTTACTAATTATTACTTTAATATACACCATTCATTATTTAAAACATTTTACTTAAAACATTATTAAAAATCAGAGTACTCAATATCCATATTGAATTTCTATTTTAATCAATAAATTTCGTATATATTAATCTCATTTACCATTTTCCCATATTAATATTCAAGTCCACATTTATTATATCCCACTATTAAAAATTTTATTCCACCACTTTTTGGAAACTATGTCGAGGAGCCTCACAATAAACAAATTTCCTAACATTAGCAACAATTACATCCCATGTCCCACACATTACATTAAAAACATCACTACCGATTATAGTGACCCTCAATTTCCAAAAACAATATGTGAATATATATTTTAGAATAATTAAAACATTAGACAATCAAATGCCTAAAGACCATATTAGTTTAGTGCCTTTAGAAACCTGGAAAACAAAATAATTTGTGCTTAAGTGAGCAACATTATCCCTCGCTGAATTTATTATGATTATAAACCTTATAAGAAACATCAAACATAATATATATCTGCCTAAATAGAGTAAGTATATAATAAAACTGGTGATAACAAATATCAGTAAGGGTAAACAAGGGAGATATGTAAGCATAATAATGACCATAAGGGTATGGAAACATAATCAAGAATATAGAAGACAATTCCTTGCATATCATACATCATATATATGAAATATGGCATAAATCATGGTAGTTCGTAAGACATGAATCATAAGTATATAAAAAACATAATATATAAAATCATAACGAAAGAATAAAACCGAGAATTGTGACAGACACATATGTATAAAATATGATTTCTATAGTATTTAGGGAACCACTTCCAACATCATCTTAGTTGTTTGGGTTCACTCCCTACACCATCTTCATAGTCAATTTAAAGACCTGGAAATATCAAGGAAAGTTTTTACTTAATTTCTTTGGAATTTTACAAGTGCACATTTTTAGATGGCACCTAATTCCGAGGCCCGGAGTGCCCAGAATCAATTTACAAAGTTTAGCTCGGGTACGTTCAGTAAATGAACGAGCAGGATTTTCTATCTTTTGAACTGATGCTCGGAATTGAAATCTGAGGGCACTGATGAACTCGTAGTGCTGATAATTGCTTAAGGGGACCTTTGTCGTAGTTGCGTTATGAGCGGGTTGATGTTTTTTTGGGAATTAGATTTAAGTAAATAAAATATGTTTTGTACAAATTTTATCTAAGGAAGGTGGTTTTTATCCTAATAAGGGGAAGTTGAAGGTGGATCCCACACCCACCTAACCTCCCATGGGAGAGTTTAGTGTGGTGGGGCCCACACAAACCCCTAACTCCCCACCTCCCCCTTAACTCCCTAAACTCCCCATAACTCACCACTATTTAATACAAAACAGCTCCTCTCATTTAATGGAGTGGAGCCTCTCAACTTTCCATCTCTCTCTCATCTTTTAATGTTTTCCAACACAAGATTATCAATGCTTTCAAACACTTAAATTATTTAATTAAGGGATTTGATTTTTGAAAGTTTGGATAGTTTAAATAAAATAAGGAGCAGCCTTATTTTAATTTGGTTGGATTTTTTGTGTTGAGGGAATTGTTTGAGAGAGAGAGAGACCTTCTAAAGGAGGACCTCCCATGCAGAGGCAGTAGATGGAGGACCTCCCAGGCAGAGGCAGTGGCCCACCCTGACCACAGGGAATAGGTGGTTGTGGGAGATCACATCATCGGACAGTAGAAGCATACGACAATGGGGCTTCAGAAGCAGGTGGACAGTAGTGAGACTAGTTTTAGGCATGGAGGCCTTTGTTTTTTGTGCTTCTATCTTCCTTGATTTTGTTGTTTGTGGTTGTTGGGTGTCTTGTACTACAAGATGCAGTAATAAAAGACACTTATCTTTGTGACGTTTACTTAATTGTCATTTTTGTTGGAAGAATACTGAGAGGTTCCAGTTAAAAACTATTGACTTGACCTTCACTTTCAAGATACCTACTAGAGGAGACCTAGTGACCACACACTGCTGTCGATAGTGTGACTCGACCCATGGAGGCATGAGTAACGGTTGGATCTCTTGGTAGTAGCGTCGAGACCTTACGACGTCATCCATGGAATGAATGTATCATTCATGTCAAGATTGACTATATAAGGCAAAGAAAGTGGTTCATACAGGGGATGTGACCAGATTTCTCTATCGTCAGAGGAGAAATCCCAGTAGCTCTTTGGTGAAACGTAAACGACATAGTGTGGAGATGGGTTCTTTTAATTGGCTAGTATCACCCATTGTTCGAGAAGTGAATGGTTTACGGTTCTCTTCATCTCAATAATCTCAAGATTATCTTCTCTTAGAAAGACATGAACATGGGATAGCGGTGATGGTTTTAATTCATCCATGGCTATGACTTCGAGATAGTTTATACACCAGGAGAGGGGGAACATTGTAGCAGATTCTCTTAGTAGGAGATCTGGAATTCAGCTATTAGGTGTGGCGAGACAGCATCCAAATGCATTTCAGATATCCTTTGTGTATAGTGATAGAGTCAGCTCATGTAGAACCAGGGATGGTTCAGGTTACAATGGAAATGGTGCAGATCATCCAAGAGCCGATGAAAAATTCACGAAGTAGACAGAAGTCCTATGCTGATAGGAGACGGAGACCACTGTAGTTTGAGGATTGATGACAACATTTTCTTATGGGTCTCACCTCGACTAGGTCTATGGAGATGTGGCCAAGGTGTCATGTTAACTTTGCACTTCATCGGACCTCTCCAGGTCCCCAGTAGAGTAGGCAAGGTGGCTTACTGCCAAGCCCTTCCACCTCGAATGCACCGTGTGCACGACGTGACTCACGTACCTCAGATGAGGAGATGTGTGCACGACCTATCCGTCATCATCGACCATGGAGAGCTGGAAATCGATGATGGGGAAATATCCATGAGGTTCCATTAGCAGTTGAGGATTGACGTGAGCGGGTCCTACAATGATGGTCGATTCCTCTTGTGCACTTTTGTTGGCAGCACGAGAACCTCCATGAGAGCACATGAGAGCGAGAGGCTCAGATGAGTTCACGGTATGTCCTTTAGTTTCCCTAGTTTATGATGTAGCTTTAAGGGGATATGAATCCCTGAGGTGGGAGTAATTCAAAGACCCGGAAATTTCAAGGAATTTTTTTTCTTAGTTTCTTTGGAATTTTACAAGTGTTTAGTTTTGGACGACACCTGATTCCGAGGCCCGGAGTGCCCATAATCAATTTCTGAAGTTTATCTTGGGTACGTTCAGTAAATGAATGAGTGGGTTTTTCTATCTTTTGAACCGGTGCTCGGAATTGAAATATGATGGTACTGATGAAATCGCAGCGCCTGTAATTGCTTAAGGGGACCTTTGTCGTAGTTGTGTTTTGAGCATGTTGATGTTTTTTTGGGAATTATATTAATGTACATAAAATTTGTTGTGTACAAATTTTATCTAAGGAAGGTGGTTTTTATCCTACTAAGGGGAAGTTGTAGGTGGGGCCCACACCCACCTAACCTCTCATGGGAGTGTATTCTGTGGTGAGGCCCACACGAACCCCTAACTCCTCACCTCCCTCTCAACTCCCTAAACTCCCCATAACTCACCCATGTTTAATACATAACAACTCCACTCATTTAATGGAGTGGAGCCTCTCCACTTCTCGTCATTCTCTCATCATTTAATGTTTTCCAACACAAGATAATCAATGCTTTCAAACTCTTAAACTATTTAATTAAGGGATATGATTTTTGATAGTTTGGAAAGTGTTATTAAAATAAAGATTACCCTTATATTAATTTGGTTGGCTTTTTTTGTGTTGAGGGAATTGTTTGAAAGAGAGAGAGAGACCTTGTGATCGAGGAAGAGAGTTCCTCCTTCATTGAAGAACACCACCCTTCACAAAGAAGGTTTATTATTCCAGTGGATTTCCACCATACAATGCTCGAGTCGGGATCAAAGGCCTTTGCGAAAGCAATGAACGCCAACGATCATCATCACCTTCATCTCCTCCCTTGCGATGACGTCGATGAGCCGAAGTCCACCCTCTCGCGATATCGTCATCGAACGACGAACAACATGAGGTATAGTTTTTAATTAAGTATGATTTTTATTCCCTTGATTATTTCATTCTAAAAACAATGAATGTGTATCAACTTATTATCAAGTTGATCTGCGAATGTTTTCCTTACAGGCGGGGAATAAATTATTGTGGGATGTTTTAGGGGTTAAGTTGAACTTTTAATGAATTAAAATTGAGCGTGTCCTATTGTGGAACATTCCTTACACTTTGGCCTCTTCTTATCGATATAATGGGAGGAGTTCGGACCGCACAAACACGACCGATTTCTCCTCCTCTTATCTTGTTAATCTTTGTTGATCATTGTGGCGAAGGTGGTGCGGTGACATTTCACCGTGCGGGAACCAAAAACAACGCGTCTGAAGTGTGCCGTGGCGATGGTGCACGGTGGCGACACGCCTCGCCGGTGAGGCTGAAGGAGGCCACGGCCAGGAGCTGGCCATAGCGGAGGGGCGCGGCGCCGTCGCCCTGCACCGAAGATTCAAAGGGCTGTGGCCGGGGTGGGCCACGACCGGGGTGGGCCGCAGCGGAGTGGCGCGGTGCCATCGCACTGCACCGGTCATACCGGATCCGCAGCCAAAGGCCACGACGGTCTTAAATGGGGAGGCCGGCTGAGCCGGCCGCTACCGCCACCTGAAGGCGGGACTCGCGGGGGACCCGCGGTTACACCAAAGGCCGGCCCTTACGGCCGGCCGTTTCAGAAAAATCAGGGGGGTGTAATCCCCCCTATAGAACCCTAGGGCAGACACCATGGGTCCTCCGTTTTGATACAAGGGGGTGGCGCCCCCCTTCGCACCCCACTCAGCCATGAGTCGATCCGTGGCCGGCTTCCGAGCCGGGCCATAGGCCGTGCCAGCCCGGCCTACCCGCACTGGGTTGGGCCTCCAGAGCCGGGCCGGGCCGCCAGCGTCGGGTCGGGCCGCACCAGCTGGGTCGGGCTGCACCCAAACGGGCCGGACCCGGACCCGGATCGGGTCAACCCGGTTCGAGCCAACTCAGGGGGTATGGGGTCGGGTCGGGCCGAGCCCGATCCCCCTATTTTCAGACCAAGTTCGTTCAAATGACCATATCGTGGGCTACAGACATCCGATCGACAGACCGTCAGTTGCGTAGGGATACTTGGATCAAGACGGTATTTTCAGTATATTACACTACAACTTTAGGTGAAGTTTGGTTATGACCGGGTTGGTTCGAACACGAAACCAACTGGGCCTTAGGAGACGAAATGTTTATATTTGAGCTCCGAACGTCCGATTGGAGTGTCATCGACTTTGTTGGATTCATATTAGTGAAACAGATATTTTGGTATACTTCATATGAGGTTTTTACGTAGTTGGAGTATGGCCGGGTTGAATTGTACCTGAAATTCAACCGGTCCCCTGGAACGGAAAAGCTAATTACTCTTAGATCGGACGTCCGTTTGACGAACTGACAGCGGCGTTGGAAATATCATTGAGAAATGGTCCCTATCAGTATAACCTATGCGAGTTTGGGGTATAGATGAGATACGGTTGGGTTGGTTCGTACACGAAACCAACCGGGCCCCCGGGATGAAAAGGCTAATAACTCACAGACAACGCGTCCGATCGACGCGTCGTCTGTTGCGTTGAGACCCCTGTGATGAGGCGGTCCCTTGTGATACTTCCTTGTGGGAATTTGGGATACTTGGAGAATCGAACAGTAGCTCATGGAGTGGATCCTCCCAGAGACGAGCGTGCAGAGTGCAGAGACCTAGTAGCTCTGGAATTAGCGACTGCTAGACCGATTCGACTTGGAGTGAGTCGACTAGCCCAGTGGACAGAGTGCCCGGTATTTGGTGGTAGACCCACGGTGGACGGAGCGCCTGGTAGTTGGCAGCAGACCTGCGGTATAATTATGGGCTTATACCTAAGTAAGGGTTGTCTGATGAGATCCTTTTTGTGGTTATCCTTGTTGGATTTAGTGAGACCTTGAGGGTCTTTAGGTCCATACTGAGTATCGTTATACCCGCCCCTGCACAGGATATGCTCGCAACTCGTTGTGTTGGATGCAGACGATGCACAGTGCTGACTGAGGCTGAGTGTTTGAGGACTGGAAGGTACCTGGAGTTGGACCTCATGATGAGTCAGTGTCCAGAGGTGGACATCACGACGAGATGGTACACGGATGAGGTTGACGGGCGGGAGCGTTGAGGAGGCTATCTGTACCTACCCTTCAGGTAGGATCAGTGGTGGACGATCCAGGAGTTGCGCTATCTATACCTACCCTTCAGGTAGGATCTGAGGTGGACGACCCAAGAGCTGCTTCTATATTCTAGCTGTTTGTCTTTTCTGTTGTACTTCCATTCAGTTATAGGTGTACTTTTCAGTTGGGTCTGTATACTAGCCAACTTACTTTTCAGCACTTTTTTGTACTTAGTGTATTACTTCTACTTGTACTCTAGTTGGTTGTTATTATTTTCTATAAAGGCAATGACTTCCCAGTTCTCGGGATTTTCACCGTTGGTGATAGTCACCAGCCCCTGGCCTATTAAAGGCGGGCTTGGGGTAGTCACAACACGGTCCGAGAGGACGGGTCGTGACAGTGAATGATTCAATACAATGTCCATCTTAGTAGCATGAGATCACTCTATATACCATATTTATACTCATGGTTAACTTTCATTGCCATCTTACTAGTCAAGGTTCTGCCCCAATAACACCTTAGTCTATCTCATTAGATATAAATCATTACCCACATGCATTGAAGGTATATATAGGTCCCAACCATCTCATAATTAAATCATATATGGATGTGCCATAATATAATAAATAATCATGTCATAACCCATGAAATGTAATGGGTATTATAATCATGTAATCATATCATAACCTATGGAAATAGATTGGGTTTGTAATCATTTTACCGAAAACATAACACATGAAAAGAAGAGGGTTTCAAAAGTATATAACCAGTGAAATATTGAATGGTTTCATTACCATAATTCTATATAAACATAGTTTAAAAAAAATATATGAATAGAAAAATTGAATAATTTCCACAAAAAATAATGAGTAACACAAATATATATTTTCTCATATGGGAAATAATTTGAAGATATTTTAAAAACATTTATTGAGAAAAATATTTTTTATATATTGAAAAATTATTTCTAAAACATAATTCTTTTTTAAAATTATCATCATTAGAAATATCATTGAAGACATATATAGTATAAATTGAAAAAATGGAAATATTTTTGAAAAAACATTCCCCTTAAAATAGGCTACCAATAACATCTGAATACATTTTTTAGAAAATTTTTTAAAATATTTTTTTCAATACAATAGACTTCGGACATGAGAAAGACATATAGTAAAATTTTACATAAATTTTATATTTTAAGTAACAAAGAGTGGAAAATGGTACTAATAAATGGATATATCATGAATAAATTGAAGAGATGGAAACTCATGAGCATTATTTAGAGATGGATTAGAATATTTAATCAAAAGAATCAGAAAAATAAACAATCTCAGAAAGCAATGAGATTGAATCAAAAACACGTATAACTTAGTAACTTGGGATCATACTCTCCATGTATGAAATAAAATTATATCAAGATTAAAATATCATGAAAATATGTAATTTAATGATCTAACATTAAAAATGGATGTGTATACACCTTATGAAAGAATTTGTTTGTGTAACAAAACATGAGTCTCAAAAGAGGTAAATTGAGCCAAAACTATTTTCCTGATTTGGAATACTTTGAAACATAACCCCAATGAAATGAAGGATAATAAATGGATATTTGAATACACTTAAAATATATTATGTGATACATATAATACATTCTTGGTAAGTGCATGCACCACACAAATGTAAAGAGTGGCGAAAATAGCCCGTATCTCACTGAAAAAAAAAGTGAGATGAGATCCCCTTACCTTGTGTTTTGACTATCGTTGTAATCTTTTGAACCACCATAATAATAAATGAAAATTTATTATAATTATATTAAATAGCTATATTTTTATATATAATACCATATGTGGTTTTATTATGACCATATATAACCCATTAGTTGACCATCTAATGATATAGTTTCACTTTAGATAATTTACGCATTGTTCTTCGCATGTGTCTTAACTTGTTATATCATTGATACATATTATTATATAATGATTCCATAATTTAAAAAATGATATAAATATCATGTATATCTATTATATTTTTAATATAATAATATCTATAATATATTATTTAGGAATTGAATACAACATTCCTGGAGATGGTAAGTTGTACTTATGCAAGAACGATGTTTCCATTTTTATTATCATATTAAAAGAATGGATGAAAATGGAATATATGTATATAATATAATTATATTATAGTTAAAATATTATATACGTCATATAATCTCCCTAAACAAATCTTTAATACATTCCAAGTAGTGTGTGAATGAATCACATTGTTTTTAGGGGGCAGTAGTCCACACATCCTTAGATAAAATTATTTTATTAACATAAAATGGAATGTATAATTATATATGACCTAAAAGAAATAAATATGACTAAGGAAATGACACATATAATATATAACATATATAATCAAATTTTCCTTCATAATGTCAATAATTAAAGGTGGTAATGTAAAAACAATCGATCATCGTTTAGTGAGTTAGTAGTTCACTGTACACGTCGATGATAAATTCGTAACCCATTTAATGTAGGTGTGTTTATCATTATGTTGCATATATATAATAAAACATACTAGTATATTTAGTATACTTGTTTTTTTATAAATACATTTAACAACGAGAGTATAGAGGTGTATAAGGAAAATAAAATATAGAAGCTTGAGTGTAGGTGTTACCTCATAATTGTGTAAGTCATTTTGGTTTCTACCAAAAGGATTTCAAAAATATGTTTTTCAAAAATGGAGGATTCAATGATGAAGTTTGTTATTTGGGGAACTTTATTGGGACGGTATTTTCTTATCCTATGTTGTTTTAGATGTGAGAAGAGGATGGTGAGGTGGTGGCATTTTATAGGGAAGGAGAAGTGGCACCCTTGTAAATATTTGAAGAGAGAATTCCCCCGATGTTTTTCCGGTTGACAACGGATCCAATAATGATCAAAATTCAAGAAAAGGGAGGATAGGGTCAAAATATATCTAGATAATCTTTTTTATTGGTGAATATGTCTTTTTGGCCCTTATGTTTATATTTTAGTCTATTATTAAGATTAATTTAACCTTAATTGATATAATTAATTTTAATCGCATTCACTAATATTTTTATTAATAAATAATATTAAAATATTATAAATTATTGATTTTTCTAGTTAAAAATATAAAATAGTTTTTTAAATATTTATCATCTAAATGAAATAAATTCATTAAAAATTATTACAATAGTCCGGATGATAATAGAGGGATTTAAAGAAAAAACATTCAAATTTTTGCTATGTTTTTGTATCCAGTTTAAATGTGAAATTGTTGTCATTGACCTATATTGTAGTAATTGTCAATAATATTATCTAATTAAACATTTAAAAATATTTTAAATAAAATTTTCCACAATAAATAAATTAGGAGAAAAACTTGTTTTGAATTAAAATTTTGTATTTTTCACTATTTATCCAAAAGTAATGTTTCATAGGAAAATCCCAAAAATACTCCCTAAACTAATTTTTCAATTTCAAATTAAAAAATTGAATATTATTTTATATAATTGAATTTCTAATTTTTATCAAAAAATAATTTGTTTTGTTTTTTAGATAAGGGTATTAAAATTATTTTATTCCAACAAATTTTATTTTTAAACATATAAGAACATTACTGAAAAATGAAAATTTTGTTATAAATATGTTTTATTTATATAAATCCATTATTATAATTATTAGAAAATTAGTTATTAATATTCATATTACTATGTTTAATGGATTTTTTATAATTATCTAATTTAATTAGTTATA
Organism: Viscum album; assembly: GCA_963277665.1. Taxonomy (NCBI): domain Eukaryota; kingdom Viridiplantae; phylum Streptophyta; class Magnoliopsida; order Santalales; family Viscaceae; genus Viscum; species Viscum album. The sequence continues at coordinate 505,610,284 of OY728142.1, read as the reverse complement.
AAAATAAATTTTGATTCCTAGAAACATTAGTTTTGCGTGTAACGTATTCCAAGTTGTTTTTCCGTGTAACATACGCCAAGTCGTTATCCTACATACCGTACACCATGTTGATATTCCATGTTATATCACCAAAGAAAATGTTTCATGTAACTTATTCCAATTCTATTTAATGCCAAATAATGTTTGACTTAGTGAATTACGAAACATAAATGAAAATATAATTTATTCAAAAAAAATTCAATAACAACTCAGGGTGTTAAATTATACCCTTTCTAAAATTAATTTTACGATCAAAATTAATCACTCAGGTAAAAATAAATGAAGATACTTCATCTTAATCATATCCTCATATTTCCACATAGCTTCTTATAACTAATAATTTCTGCATAAAACAATTAGTAGGTGAGTGGAATTTTTTGTAGAACATTTTCTGATTGGTCAAAAATTTCAATTTTTTGTTCTTCTTGAGGTAGATCCTAATCCATTGGTATGACCTCTGAGTTTAGTAAATTTTTAGGGTAAAATATTTACTTCCTCAAGAGATATACATGGAATAAATCATGGATATGAGGTATATTTGGAGGAAGTTCCAAATAATAGGCTACTATCCCGATATGATAAAGAATCTCAAATGGACCAGTATACAAAGGTATTACATTAACATTCTCTCCAAATCTCGTAACATTCATCCAGGGTGAGATTTGTAGAAACACTTTCTCACCAACATCAAATTCTACACATTGTTTGTTATCAACATAACTTTGATAATAAACATGAGCTACCTTGATTTGCTGTTGAATGGTTCTAACCATCTTGATCATTTCTTCATCAATCTCAGGTCCCAATAGAATTCATTCAGAAACCACATCCCAAGAAGTTGGATCTATAAACTTCCTCACATATAGAGATTCAAATAGTATCATTGATATTCTTGAGTGAATTTTATTGTGGTAAGAATGCTCAACTAGAGGAAGGTGTTTATCCCAGCTGCATTTGAAATCAAGATAAAATGATCTCAACATTTCAACTACAGTTTCAATTATTCTTTCAGTTTAAGAATCTGTCTGAGGTTGATAAGAAATATAGAAAATAAATTATGTATAAAGGGTTTGCTTAGGAATTCACAAGATCATTGTTCTAAATATAAGATCACAATATACTATAACAGAATGTGGTACTCTATAAAACCATTCCCCTTACTCAATTAATATCATGGAATTGTAATCTAGGGATATGTCTTATTTGATAATGATGAAGTGTGATGACTTAGTAAGGTGATAAACATGACAAATATAGAATTAAACAAATTAGAGACTTTGGGCAGTCTAACAAAAATCAATATTGATGTTCTCCCATTTCCATTCTGGTAGGGGTAATGGATGAAACATCCCTTTAGACTATTGTATTTCTATATTAACATGATGGCATTCCAACCACAAAGATAAAAACTCTACGATATCTCTCTTCCTTGCATCCCACCGGATGTTTTCTTCATGTCCATATACATATTCATAATTACTGGATGAATATAGAATGATAAACTATGAGCTTCCATTAGTATCACATTCTTTCAATTTTGCTTTGGAAAGAACACATAGACGGTTCATGAACCTCATCATTCCATCCCGATCAATGTTTAACTCATGAAACATTTCTTACATTCTTTTCCAGCTACACATCTTCATCAATGCCACCTTAATAATAACATGGATATAGGGATTTAGATTTATTTGAGAAAGATATTATTTCTTCCCTTCCTTCAGGATTTCTACATCCATCCTTTACAAATCTTTAAATATTGATTTTTTGGATCCTTATAACAGATAAGTTAGCATGATCCTGCAACATAATGCATCGTACAACGTTTTCTCTTTCATAGGGTGGTAATTTATCAAGAAGTAATAATCCTTTATCAAATCTAAAATTCCTCTCTATTATGTGTAAATATATAATTCATACTTTTATGGTTGATATATATAACATAATTATCTCCATAAAGATAATTCATCAATACCATTCATTCAAAAATAACCACTACTAACTTCATATCTTGAGTTGGGTAATTTTTCTCTTGAATCATCAACTACTGTGAGTCATAAGAGATAAACATGCTATTATAAATAATGACACATTGAAATCACTTCCTGGATGCATCACTATATATTACAAACCCTTATCCATTATTGGGTAATGTATGACTAATTGGACTTGCTAACATTCTCTTCAGTTCCTTGAAATTTTCCTAGCATTCATCAATCCAAAGGAACATGACTCCCTTTCGAGTTAACTTGTTAAGAGGATTATATAGTTGTGAAAAATTCTCTACAATTCTTTAATAATATACAATTAAACCACAATATTTGTGGATCTCAGTCACTGTGGTTGGTCTAAGGAAACATTCAGTAGCCACAGTCTTCAATGTATCTAATATTATACCATTTCGTGGGATTATGTGACCTAAAAATGAAACCTTTTGAAGAAAAAATTCTCATTTTGTCAATTTCTCATATATATTCTCTTTCCTTATGGCCTTTTGAATAATTATCATTTTTTCTTCATGCTATTCCTTTATCATTTATTAAATAAGAATATAATAGATAATGAATACCAAAAACTGATAGAGGTAATCTATAAAGACACTATAAATGAAATTCATGACGATTGAAGGGTAATTCATAATACCAAATGAAATCACTATATATTCAAAGTGTCCACACCGTGTACATAATGTTTTATTGGTTATATCCTCATTCATGAGCCTCAATTAATGATATCTCAAATGAAGGTCAATCTTGGAAATGTATTGAACTCCAGGTTTTTAGAAAACAAGTCATTAATATGTGGAAAAAGGATAATTATTCTTGATTTTAATCATGTTCAACTCCTAATAATCGATTCATAGTAACATTGATCCCTATATGTTGTCAAAAACAAATAATGGGTACACCCCAAGGTGACACTCTTGGATTAATGAATCCCTTATCATGGTTTTCTTGGAGTTTATTCTTTAATTAATTAATGTCAATAAAAACTATTTTACAAGGACACTTTGATATTAGTGTGAAAGCAGGTATAATTTGTACTGAGAACTCTACTTAAGGTTTTTTTGGAAGACTAGGAAACTATTCTGAAAATACATCCAAAAAATCCTTATCAATAGGAATATCATTGATATTTATTTTCTCCCCAGCCATTTGATATCAAAAAAACATTTTAAATGGGACTTAAAACCCATAAAGTAGATGTAATCTCCATAGTAAGTTCATACTTATCATCACATTGATGGATTATCATGGGAGGTTTCAAAATATCATACATAACATAAGTTACTTAAAAATTGACATGGTATTTATTTATAGAAATCCAATACATTCTTAAGAAGAAATCAAATTATACCAAATGAATAATAACATGGTTTTCCAGAAGTACATTCCCACAAACATCCACTAGAAAAGAATAATAGACTTGAGATAAATTCATCATAATAGTAGGGGGTTTCATTGATAATTCCACATCTATTTTTTGGTATAATATTAACACCATTAGAAAAATATATAGATATTGAAAATTTTTCACATCCATAATCAAATATTACATTAGAGGTTCTATAGTGGATGTTAAGTTTACCTTTCATCAAATCATTATCACACCCATAATTATAAATAGTGATTGAATGAGAGTTCCCATTTTCCCTCAGCTTAAGTGGATGCTAACTCTGATCATCATCAATATACCATGGGGTTGGGTAGTGGGTATCTTAATAAATGCTCTCCTAACACTTATATCCATAAATCATTGTAGGTGTATTATGTGCCTCCTTTTCCCAATTTTCAATGTTATTTAACTTTGTCCAAACACTATAGAAATCAATTTCTTGATGGCCTTACCTTACACATTTATAACATTTATTAAAATCCTTATGTAAATTTCCACCATTCTTCATTCAACATGTTGAGCATAATGTAAATCCCATGTTGTTTTTTTAGGGTTTATAGATTTTAAATAAAACTATGTCTTTTGTTCTTATCAAAACCATTGGATTGATATATGACTCCAACATCGATTTCATCCTTGATTTCACAACTCATAATCTCTTCATAGAAATTGAGGCCTCTTAAGGACAATTCCCTTTTGAGACTTTTCATTAATCCATTGAAGAACATGTCAACTTTACTTTTTAGTTGGATGATAATTCATGAATCATACATTGAAAATTTCGTGGAATTATCTATTTAGGTAACATTAGATTGATAATTCCTTTGGTTCAAGTTAAGGAATACTTTCTACAGCTTGGTACAAAGTATCTAAGGAATGTACTAAATAAAAAAATATTTTTTTGAACTTATCCCAATCCATGGACTCAATCTCATCTTAATTATCATATTCCCTATTAGAGTCCATCACTGGTCTTATTCTCCTTACAATTGATAGATAGTGAGAATTAATTTCTCTTCCATTGAAAAATAGAGAATAGGGTATATATTATCAGTAGTATAGATCCATTTTTCATCAATAAGTGGATTTGAATACCCTATGAAAGAATGTGTAAATTTCCTCATTAAAGAATCCACATAATTTTGTTCCCTCATTTTCTCATTTTTAATTACCCCATGATTAATTGCATTATAAATCCATGTGAGAATACTAACATGGTTTTTCATTCAATATCCAATGACATTATTTTTTATAAGAAGACAATAATTTCATTGTCCATTGCAATCAACATTAACATTGTACTTTCATATTCTCTCCATTGATTAAAACCACATGCATAGATTATGAAATTGTTATCATATTTAGGAGAAACATAATCATGAAAAGTCACTTATATGATGTCTATGATAGGACACCCTTATTAATATATGACACCATAGGTTTATCCTAAGTTATTAATATCTATCTTATTTTTAACTACATGATGATGGTTTGGGAATATTTTTTGAATTCCCAAATCATATACCCTAGTTTTGTCAAACTAGGCATGTAGAAAGGAACATTAACGTGTACCATATTACCACAAGTTTGGCCTAGAATATATTATCAGAGTTGTTACCCATAGGTACATATCTGTCATGGAAACGTCTACTTATAGTATGTTATAAGGGATATCTTTATAGCTAAAATCTCAATCTATACATTATCGAAAACACATGAAATTTTCCTATACTTTTTCTTATCCTTAGACTTATCCCAAGATAAATCCTAAGGGTTCCCACTAAGGTTATCTCATCTTGTCTTCCAAATGTTATCTAAATATTTTATCTAATACTATCTATAGAATCCCCCACAATTCAAACATTAAAATTATATTACATTAGATAATTTATTAAATAATTATACTAATAGAAACCCAAAGACAATATTAGTCTTGTTCCTTTAGAAACATGTAAAACATAAACTCTGATATATATATGTGATCTAAATTTTCTCTCACTATGTTGTTCTTGAATAGAACCCTTCTTAGACAAATCAAATATAATATATATCTTTATAACATGGGTATGTAAACCTCAAAATGGATGATCTCAAAAGAATAATAAGGGTGAACAAGGGAGATATGAAATCATAATCATGAGCATAAGGGTATGAGAACATTATAATAAAAATATATGATAAAACCGTATATATCATATATTAAATTCATGAATCAGGGAATAAATATTGTCACTTCATATTATGTTATTCCTATAGAAATAAACAACATAATCCATAAAATGATAACATAGGAATAAATCATGGAATTGTGGAAGGCACGTAATCATAAAATATGACTTATATCGTAACCAATGCATTACTTCCGATACCATTTTTGTATTATAGGTTCACTCCTTATTCCATATTGGTTGTCACGGTTCAATCCCATGGAAATATTAATAGCATTAGTTCAATATTTATACCATCTTGGTAGTCATGGTTTACTCTTATGGACATCATTGTAGACATGTTTTACTCCCAAGAGCATCCTAGTATATCTCATGATATAAAAATAATTAAACTATTCATTGGTGAAAGATATAGTTCCCACACATCTCATAATGATATCAAACATACATGTTACAAAAGATCATAAATAGTAATACCATAACTAATTAAATGAATTGGGTATTATAAACATGTAATAATATCATAACCTAATGAAAGATACATGTTTCATAATAATTTCATCATAAATATAACCAGTGAAAAGAATCGGGTTTCAAAAGCATATAATCTGTGAAAGAGAAATAGGTTTCATAAACATCATTTTATCAAAACATAATACATTTAGAGAATGAATATTAATGTAAAAAATTAATTATTTACCAAAAAATACATGATTAACACAAAATAATCTTATCTTATATGAGAAATAATTTTGAAATATTTTTTAAGAACATTTCTTGTGAAAATTATTCTTTTATTTTAAAAAACTATTAAAATCATAAAACCTTTTGGAAGACCTTTTTTAAATAGATTTTAAAACCTACAAATCATGCATTAAAAACCATAAAATTTTTCAAAAAAATTCATATATAAAGGGAGTCAAATAAATTTTGAAAAAATTTCTGTATTTTTTTTAAAATGTTTTATATACTATTTTTTCAATCGAAGAGTGATAGAGATATAGTTTACAAAAAAACTATATATTATATACCAAAAGTATAAAATGGTTCTAATACATTAATATATCTTGAATAAAAATAGGATAAGGAAACTCATTAGTTATATTAGGATATGGATCATAATATTTCATCAAAGGAAGCATATATATAATCTATCTCAAAAAGAGATGATATTGTCTCAATAAACACTTATAACTTGGTAACTTGGGAACATAATATCCATGTAAGAAAATAAAATTAAATGAATCTTAAAATATAATTAAAATAATTAATATTAGGATATATCATGTAAAATGGATGAATATACACCACTAACAATAATTTAGGTAAGAAATGAAACATAAGTCCCAAAGTAGGAAAATTGAGACAAAACTAGTTTACCAATTTGGTAAATATTGAAACATAAACCCCCTAAAAAAGATCCTAAATGTATATGTTAATACCCATAAATTTAACTATATGATAAATTTAATAAATTCATGTTATTTACATAATTCCACACAAAATTAATGAGTGGTGAATAAAACATGTATCTCAAGGAGGTATAGAAGTTAGATAAAATACACTTAACTTATGTCTTGACTCACATTGTACTCATTCAAACAACATATAGAATAAATATAATTTTATTATAATTATTTTACAGAACCATATTATTATATATAATACCATATATTGTTATACTATCACATTATATGACCCACTTGTCAAATATCCTATGTTATGGTTTCACTTCAGATAATATTTACTTTATTCTTCCCACGTGTCTTAATTTCTAATATCATTGGCCCTTATTATTATATCATTAATCCAGAATGTAATCCATTTTATAAATATAATTTATATCCATTATATTTTTTAATATAATAATATATATAATATAGTAGTATGAATTGGAATACACTACTAATGTAGATGTTAAGTCATACGTAGTCAGGAACACAATTTTAATGTTTTTGTTAGATTGGAATAATGAATGAAAATGATATATATATATATATATATATGTTCATAATATAATAAAAGTATCATTATAATGATAAATATAAAATATGTTCAGTAAATACATCCTAAACACATTCCATGTACTGTGTGAATGAATCACATCGCTTTTATGGGGCGGTAGTTGACACTTCCTTAACCGAAATTATTGTATCAACACCCAATAAAACATGTAAATATAAGTGCTTTAAAATAATTAAATAGGATTAAGGACATAATAAATATAATATGTAACAAATAAAAACATTTTTTTAATACCTTATTCCCACCATGATATGTGGAAATGAAAAAAATGAGCAATCATCATTTATTGAGGTGGTAGTTCACCGTACACATAAACAGTATGTTTGTTACCCATTAGATGGAGGTGTGTGTCAGTGTAATTTGAACCCTTAGAATAAAAACATAATAATATATTTATTATAATTTTTTCATTATAAAATATTTTCATAATTTGTTTTGATGGGGTGGATAAGTAAAATAGAAGAAAGGAGCTTGAGAGAATGTGTTACTTCTTAATCGGGAAACCCCTTTTGGTTTGTACCGAAATGTATCCATGGAAAACATTATGGCCAAATGAATTATTAAAAAATAATTTAGGGATTATTTGAAGTGTAAATTTTAGATGTTGGATGAAAATTTGTCGTTTTAGATTTGTGATGCAGGGGTTGAGGTGGTGGCCTTTTTTAGGGAAGGAGGAGTGGAACACTGGTAAATATTTGAATAGAGAATCCCCCCCCCAAACGTTTTTCATGTTGCAGGTGGATAATATAATGATCCAATGTTGATCTAAGGGAATATCGGGTCAAAATATGGAAATAAAAGGAAAATTTTGTCTTCTTGATACGTCGTTTGTGCCTTATAGTTATGGTTAGTTCCCTTATTATGGTTAATTTAATATTAATTTAGGTAATTAATTTTAATCACTTTCATTAAAAGTTTTTGTAAAAAAACTACTTTGAATGTGTTATAAAATATAAATTATTATTATTCCAAATATTTAACCCATTTTTTCAAATTCCAATCACATAAGTTGCATAAATTAATTAGAAATTAATCCCACAATCGGGTGGACAATGCTAGTTTTAAAAGTAAAAGTATTCCCAATTTTGCTATGTTTTTATATCAAATTTCATTTTGAAATTTATATCAATTAAAAAAATTATATTAATTTAGTAAAATATTCCATAATTAATCATTTAAATAAATTTTAAATATAATTCTTCCTTTTAAGTATATAAGATGAAAAATCAGTTTTGAATTAAAATCTAGTTTTTTACATTTCATCCAAAAGATAAATTTCATAAAAAAAATACCAAAAAATCACCCTAATCTAATTTTGATATTCACAATTAACTATTAATGTTATTTTATCAAATTAAATTTATATATTTTTCAAAATTTTATTTTACTATTTTTCACTACATGACATTATAATTATTTTATTCGTGAGGATTGTATTTTAAAATATATGAGGACATTACCAAAAAAACCTTTTCATATCAATATGTCTTATTTATATAAAACAACTATAATTTTTTTGGTAATTATTTATTATTACCCATATTAAAAATTTTAATAACTTGGTTATAATTATCTCATTTAAATAATTATAACAGTAAAATTATGTTTCATATAAACATCAATGTTGCATCTAATGTACCCTAAGACTTTGTTCCATGTAATATACAACAAGTCTATGTTCCATGTATTGTATTCAAGGTCTATGTTCCATGTATTTTATTGTAATTCTATGTTCCATTTAAAAACCTCCAAGTCTATGTCTTATTAAAAGGAATATTTTACATAGTACATTATAAGATATAAATTATAAATAAATTTATTCGAAAAAAGATCCATAAAAAATTTGTGTGTTACACCTATAATAACTACAACTGCTACAAAAAGAAATAATAATCTCACCAAAACAACTATATATCTACAACCACACATCCACCTCCCTCATAAAATACCACATCTGAATATTTCACCAACATCATAAAAATCAAAATAAAGGACATTTGACTAGAGGACCAACCAAAAAAACATACTAGAAGAACATGACCATAGATTTATAAACCGTATATTTCACAATAATTTATTTATAGGAGTATTTCATAATAAATAATCTTCTTATGAAAATGTTTTTTCACATAGTTCTATAATTACATACATAACCCATTCATATTCAAATATTAGTATCAAAACCATTATGAATGGTGTGTTTAAATTACATTTCAAATCAAGGGTTGTTAATCGATAATAGTGGTTTCTAATTTACAGTTGACACAACACGAATATGACAACATGTTAATATTTTGGGAGTAAATGGTGGGTCAAAATCGAGTAATAGAAAAAAATGTGATTACACACCTTATATTACAATTCGATTTAATATGGTAAATTATCATCATTAGTTCATTAATACCATCGACACAAAAGAAAACAGAATGAAAACTACCCAGATGCACAGCAGAAGAGTGAATAAGGATCCCAAACCTAGAAAATAAGTTTCAAAAAATGATATTCCAAAAAGGGATAAGAATACATTGTCATTTCCGAAATATTGAAAAGACAAGTCCTTAATCAGTTGCACAAAAATTGTGGATAAGGAAGTATTATGATATTGAAATAGAATCGTACCTAAAACAAAGCATTGTATTATAGAATCTAAAGAGGGATCCAAGATGTTGAACAGACATGTAATCATGAGTAGGAGTGATTTGAGTCAATGGAAGATAACCCAAATCACCAAATAATGGTATTAATTTTATAAACTAAATAGAAATAAGAACGACCTTTTATAGGGTAAATTCTTATACTTCAATATTCCAAATATAATACTAGAATAACTCTATTGATTAACAACTTCCACATTCATTTTTAAATTGATATTCAATTTATTTTTCATTAAAACATGTGGAAAACCCATTTAAAACAATAAGCATTATCGAAATAATATACTCTATTTTATCCTCATGAATCGTGTTTGAAAATATATATACTCTTTAAATATGAAATTTTATATTAAAATAATTTTTCATGTTATTCTAAAAAAATCAGGCATTTAGAAAAATATAAAAATTTTCCAACTATTAAACAGACCATCGAAAGGTATTGTCTGCTTGAAAGAAACAGCTATACATTATATGGAACAAATTAACATAATGACCTAAAAAACTAACCACATTTAGGAACTGAATAATTTCATGAAGAAACCAATATCCTAAAATAAGAAACCAAATGACCATAAGAAGGAACGAAACGACCATTAGGGGAAACTAATGGATTGCATTTAGGAATCAATTTCCCATAATAAGGGACCATCCAACCATAATAAGAAAATAATTTACCAAAGTAATAATCCAACCGACCATAATAATGAACCATCCAACTATAGGAAAAATCAACCATCTGCAGAAATAATCAAACCGACCAAAAGAAACGAACCAGCCTTATGAATAAACTAACCAAAATCTTGAATGAATCAAATAATACGATGGTCAATTATGTAATCATGAGATAATACATAGAAAATTTTAAATGCAAAATGGACTGAAACTCCATCCTGACACTTCCATGGAATTTAAAATCATAAAGGATGTTTTTATAACATCAACAATATATATTTCTAATGTATCAAGATAATACAATATTTTTTCTAGGTTTAATGTAATCCACATGAATTATGAAATAAAATGTAAATTTGATGTTGAAAATGAACATTTAGTCAAACTAGAAACCCCATATATCAAATTGATATGTAGATAATTCTAACACAATGAAAATGACTTAAAGTTTTTTTTTCATTATTTATCATAATAATCCAATAGTTATTTGATATATTTTCTATGATTGGTATGCGTTTTTTATTAAATGTCATTTTTAAACAAAAAAACTCCCATTGAGTCATATTTTCCATAATTACATGATGGGAAAAATTCCAACATGTTACATGTAATATGTTATTCTATAAAAAATCACAGTGTTTCTCAAAATATTGTTATTAAAAGGTATTAGTCCAGAAATAGAATGTAATGAATCACCATAGAAAAAAAATAATTCAATTAATGAACTAACATCTCCATGTAGAAAAGTAATAGTACATGAGTGAATCATAATTATCAAATACATGATCAAGAATATATTTTTTCAAGGAAACGAGTACCTATGAAGAGAGAATAATACCTCTATATATTGTTTAGGGTCTATCTTAGAGGCTAATATCATATTTATTAAAAAAAACATCATTTAAACTGATCATTTACCATTTAAAAATATTTTTTATTCTTGAAATAATTTATTATACATTTATATAATGTCAATGTCCATTATGTGGCTGACTTTTTTACACTTCATAAGCATAAAATTCATGGGAAAAAATTAGTACAAAATCACTTCCTTATGATCATTGAGAAAATTAAGTAAATATGTAGATGAAAAAAAACTATAATAAAAATAACCAAAAATTAATCGATAAATTTTTTATAAAATTAATTAATATAGAAATTAGAAATCAACTTTTCATGAAGTCTGTAAACATTTACAATGAATTTATTTTACCCACTAATATATGTAAATGTATACCTCCTCTTTTGAAGAGGTAGATTTTCGACTATCCTCGTAGAAATGGAAATATATAATTAAATTAGTGATTAATAAATTTTAAAAATGAAACTATAATTTTCAAAAAATACATCTTCATGTATGATACACTGTTGATATACTATGATAATTTTCACAAATTTACGAACATAATAACCAAATTTATTATCATTACATTATTTTAGTCACTATATAAGTATTAAATAAAATATGTAATTTGTTTTCATATATGATTTGATAGTAAAATATTATTTTATATACCTGAATACTAATCAATTTGTATAAATGAATTGGCTTATTTTTCTCATATACTATCTTCATACCATGATCTTTATGTTGTTGAAAAACTCCTTTATCATTAATTGTTTCTTTTTAACCATTCTAAAAAAATTATTATAGAATTTTATTTGTAAAATGTTGAATGTTGTGTATTAAAAATTTATATAGTCTATCATGTGTGGTTAATTTTCTGAAAATACATTATCTAAATATATATAATAAATAATTGGATATTAAATATAGATTATATTGAGCTATTAATTCGTACATAGATACAAAAAGGGATAATTAATGAATGAAATGAATACATATTTTATATTGCTTGATTATATAGTTTTACCAATGTATTATCAGTATTAATAATATTTTTTCATTGATATTATTTTTTATAATTTTTTGGATATTTTCCCCACTACTAATGAAATATATTTTTTTCCCAATGACAATTTATTTATGAATAAGTGATGTGAGAACTAATGAGTCCAATTTTTATAGGGTTTTCCTTTCATATAGTAATGATATACCAGGAAAGCTCACTCAGAGAAAGACCTATGACCATTTATTAAGATAAAAGAAAACTGCAGCAAAAGAGTACAACACACCTGAAAAACAGCAACATATCAGAAAACATCATACCCATCACCATACTGAAGATAAGATGCTTCATCCGCAGAAGTTGAATCCCACTCGGAGCATTCATAGTGCTTGAGAATCTTGGCATATTTCTTCATCAAATTAAACTTTTCTAGAGAAATAAAATCCTTAGAGGATTCCATTTCCTTTTTCAAACCATAGGCAGCCCCATGACAATTCTCCCTCTTGGAGGATGATCTGGTAGACATCGGATTCGGCAGGTAAGAATAATCTTTCCTTGGCCTTCTCCTTAGTGGAGCAGTCATACTGCCGTCACTTGAAGACAACTTATTTTTTCCGCCTTTCAAAATATCACTGAAGGACTGTTTGGAGAAAACATTAACATTTTCTTTGTCACTATCAGAGACATTTCCCCATCATTCATTGATGTAAACATGATCCTTCATTGGACAACCATCATTTCCTCTAATCAAATTACCCTCTGGCGTAGATAGATAACCTCTACATGGCTGTTGTGCTTCCCTATTAGTATCAATTGGAGGAAGACATTGAACGAGAACCTAATTTCCAAGAACATAAAGGTTCCCCTTCCCTATTTTATCATTGATTACTACAGGCTTATAATAGGAGTCACTCAAGAAAACCTCTGGACTAGCCTCTTGCGGGCCTTCCTCCATGGGGGCACCATTCACATTCACTAATCCCTAAAACTGGTTACATGTACGAACATTTACCATCTGCAACTGTCCAGCTCCAGTGTCATCTGCCATAGGCCACTTCCAGCTCCTAAGATCCGAGTACAGATAGTCAAAGACCTGCTTCACTAACGGATTAAAAACAGTTCACACTTCCTTCACCATAGCAGCATGCACAACAACCCCTTCATTAACATTCTGCATAGCCTCACACCCTACTGCAAGGTGAATTTTATCTTCCACCACAGCACAACCCATGGTTGATGCATCCACACTCACCCTCTACCAAGAAAATCCAAGTTCATCCTTCCTCGTGGCCTCCTAATGGGTTTCATTAATCAGAGAATCCCCAGGCCAAAACTCTATGAGTTGTTTCTCCCGCCCACTAGGAGGAGAAGTCTCCATATCCTCAACCCTTTGTTCATTCTCTTCTAGAGTAGAATAGACCTCACCCCTCACCACAGGCATCTCATTTAAGTTTGAAGTTCCACAATTTCCCCCGTTTTAGCGTACTTGCAGCAATCAGAGACCTGGTGTCCCTGCCTATGACAGAAGGAGCAGAGACTGACCCATGAGTCATAAAGAATGGATTGAGCATATTTTTACTCTCCTTCAATCATGATCTACACCAGCTCCAGAGGTTGATTTTCTAACTCCATTTCAATGATGATCCAAACAACCATTGGGTGTGAGAATGAAGCCGTCCAATAATCCCAACATAGAAATCATCCAATAGAGTTCCCAATTGACTGTAAGAGTCTAAGGTTCTAGAACGGCAGTGGCATCCCCGGAAGATTAATCCAAATCTCCAAGGTCGGTGAGTCCCAGTTCATGTAAAGATCAGAAGACCAACGAAGGTGGTGAAAATGAAAACCATGAATGGATCCACTAGAACTTGATCAGACTCTAATCATATCATCCTCATCATCTAAGTAGAGAAGGATTTGTCGCGGTCCCAAAATCCCAACAGAAACTCGATGAGCCAGACCTCATTCCTCATTCATGTTCTTGGAAAATTCCTCCACCATAGGATGCCGCCGCACAGATCTCGCAATCAAGGCCGTCGAAAGTAGTGAAGATGCTTCATCAAATTCCTGAACAGTGAATAGAACCATAGGCTGACCATTGATGCAGCCAGGGACTTTCGGAGCAATATTTATGCTGGGAAAGAGAGGAGAGACCGTACCTGGATGACAAAAAGGACCTTGGCCCTTGGACTGGACTTCTGGAGCATCATCAGTATGATTCGGGTAAGACCCCTCCCTTGGAGGAGGAGGGTCCGCTGCGTCGACCATGCCATTAGTGTTAGGTCACCATTCATCATCATCGCCGCTCCCGATCTTCCTCAAGAAAACAAAAACACAAAAAACACTCCTCAGTTCAAAATATATCAGTAAGAACGTATATCTTTGGTTCATGGGACACTTCAATTGGAGGGGTAAATATACTCTTGTTATTTCATATTGAACTATTAGTTGACCATTTAAATTATTCTGATTTAAACTTTTATTTTCCCATTTTTCAATTTATAACAAAACTCCTCTGTTTAAATATTTTTTTAATATTTGATAATATTTTTTCATATAAAATAAATTGGTTGGTAAATTCATCATTATAATCATGAAGTTTTATAATATTTAACATCAATTTAGTAAATTTTCCAATTACTTGTTCGACTATGTGATCATATGGATAATATAGTGAAATTTGTTGCACGAAACCCTCATTACGAGCTATGTGATTCCTTACAATCACATGATTCTATGAAATTATTTATTGAAAAAAATATCTATTGTGATATTTTTCTCTATATCCTTCACAATAAGGTAATATGTTGGTGGTGATAGACAAAAATAAAAATCAATTTCACCTTATAGAGTTTTATTACAAGAAAGGAATTTCTAGTTATCGTATTTGCATTTTGAATAAACAGTTATAGAAAAATAAATTATCATGGTAAAGTTAGGCCTTTAATATGAATTGATATCCTGGAAGATGGGGGAGTGGCTCTTCCTATAGTGTTTTGTAGTTTTTTTTATTACATTGGATGCCTTCATTAAAAATTCTATTTAATAGGACCACCAACTGAGATTTATATTTAC
Organism: Viscum album; assembly: GCA_963277665.1. Classification (NCBI taxonomy): domain Eukaryota; kingdom Viridiplantae; phylum Streptophyta; class Magnoliopsida; order Santalales; family Viscaceae; genus Viscum; species Viscum album. Next base: position 505,594,405 of record OY728142.1, on the reverse strand, counting down.
GATATCAACCTATTACTCCATTTATTATATTATCATGTCAGAGTCTTCCTTTGTTTTTTATTTCTAGAAAATATGATTAAGGAGACCCACCAAAAACCACACCTATGACATAGATATATGATTCTATAATATTTAAGGCTAGTGAATGTATTCATTAATCATGTACAATAGATGCATATTTTTAAGTCTAATCTGGATGAAACATATAAAAAAAATTAGTATCCATTTTTATATAATAATGATTTAAAGGATGAAGTTTTTATTATTCCATTATAACTCATGATTATAATACTCTTTTTGGGTTTTCATCTACTAGTATTCTCTATTTATTTACACAATCCTCATTCAATATCATATGACATGAGATGGAAATGGCTTTTAATTTTGATTTAGCAATTCTCATATAATCAAAGGAGCATAATTATTTTTTTCTTAATACCACATAAATTTATTGTTATATATTTAAAATAAATAAACTTTTCAAGTGAACCATACTACATCCTTTATTTACAGTAGCTCTATATTGGTCTTCATGGGCATTTATTATTTTTAATATGTATTTTTTACTTCATAAATTAACAATTCGTAATCAAAGTGATATATATATATATATATACATCCAAGGAACATATGATCAATCAAAATGAACATGAATTTATGAATCTTCACAATGTTTGATAAACACGTTCTATACTTGTTGGTTTATCATGTGTGCATATATTTACAATGGGTGGGGGTTTTGCTTCACATTATCATCCCTGAGTTGATACTCTTTAATATTTATCTGAAAGGATATTTGATCCATTCCATACACCATAAATAAAATTTTAATTTGAATAAAATCTAATATAAATTCACTTTCCTTGAAATAAGGAACTATAAATCATTGTTTCGTTATATTATTTGTTTAGAAAAACATATAATGTATATCGTAATGTAACCCTAATCTCTTCCCAACATAGTTCCTTAACTATAGGAAAAACATTTTTCCATATAATTATATCATTCGACATGTATATTTTATTGGTTAACCTAATGTAACTAATGGAAATGGAATTTTTGGGTCAACGAGATTACCATGCGTCTTCAATCCATCCTATGATTTTATGCCTTTACATCTTACCTTAATAGTAAATTTTCAGACTATTTCACTACAATAATTTCTTTTTTTCATAGAAATTATTCATTAAAAGTTTAATATGTAACAATCTATTACCATTCAATTATAACTGTTTAAATAAATGTCAAGGTTTTCCTTTTCTGTTGACTTGGTTGGGTGGAGAAAGAGATTGGAGCATACCTATAATGGTGATGTTAGTGTTTTTTTTGAATTTTCAGCATAAAAATGATGGTCCTATAACTTTATTGTGGTTTACCTATCGTGTAATATAATTAAATTTCATGTAAATTATAAAAAATAATTAATCCATTTTTAATAAGAGTGGGATTTTATGTGTTTTTGGTACATCTCCATTACACAACATGCAATTGGGTTTTATGTCATATAATGTCCCAAGAGTTGTTTTTAAATATGTTTCTCATTGGAAATATCATATTTCTTCTCAAAAATTCATTTCAATCAACCTAGGATCCATCTCCATGTGATTATGGGTCCATCCAACACATCTAGGAAGTTTTATTTTGCAAATGACCTTTGTTGTTGTTGTAGTGTGACTATCTGGGTAAGCGGTCTCCCTGTCTCTCCATCTATTTCTCATTCCTTCCTTAGAGATTTATAGATCATATTGGGATAGATAGATTTAAATATTTTTTTGTTGATAATTTTTAATAGGTTGACTTATTAGATCTTATAATCCTTCATTACTATTGGTAGGATCCATTTCATACATTGTATTTTTCTGAAAAATGTATGTGTCTCTATTATGATGACCAAAATTTTTAACACTAAACTTCATTATTTAAATTCAATTGTTTTTATTTAAATTCATTTTAATTATTTCAATTACTATTATTTCAATCGGTTGATTCAAATCCCAATTCCTGTGGATTGAGGATTTGTCTTTGATTTGGCAGGAAAATGGGAAAAACCTCCAATTCCATTGAATTTGTTTGTGTTTTTTGAAATTAATGGAAAAATGAAAAAAATTAAATTTTTGCATTTTAATTTTTATATTAATTTTATGAAAATGATTTCAAAATTGGTATTATTTAAAAGAATATTAAAATTGGTTTGAGAGAAACTCAATTTTTTTTATCTTGGAAAATGTCTTGATTTTATTAAAAGCCAATTTTGGTTATTAGATATAAAATCAGCATAACATAAAAAAGGTAATTGGATGGATTTTAATTTATGAAATTTTAAAATAAATTTACAATAATTGATTATTTTTTGAGAATATTAAATCATAGATAGTGAGTATGGTATTAGGTACAGACACACTAGGATGGGAATAAACTATCAAAAGATTAACGCTTTACTACACTAACATTTATTGTTGTCACATTATATTCTTCAATTGGATGTCGATGAGTGCTATTTGAATAGTGGAAAGGGATGTGTGTATAAATTTTCATTACTATTATATAAGTGTTTCAGTATCCCATAACATAGAACTATTAGGACTCTTGTCCTATGACTATTTTTTCCACTATATATATTTGATATATATTCCATTTTTTAATTTTTTTTTGACAAATTCCGTTTAAATATATATATAATTTTTATATAAAATGTTTTTTAATCCATTTGTACAAATTATTTCAATAATTTTATATGTAATTAATGATTTTTAGAAATATTATTTTCAAATTACATGCCTTCTTATTTAGAATTGAAATATTTATTTTGTTAATTAAATGTGGTAATCTTATTATAGAATCATTGGTGATAACATTCTTGGATTTTATCTCATAGCATACATATGACTTTAGTTTTATTTTTAGATTATATCCTTCTCAGTTTGAGAAAGAGAAAGAACCACTTGGAGGTGGTTCTGGTTCTGAATCCTTAGGTTTGAGTTGCTGAGACTATTGGGACATGGGTTGTTTCCCCGATTTTCTGTTACATTGGGTTGTTTATATATATTTGAATTATGGTCCATTTCCCCCTGTGGAGTATTTCTTGTATGAATAATGTTTTTTTTCATTCTTCCACTGTGTTTTTTGAATATTCATTCCCACATTCATATTGTATGATTCCATGTTCTAGTTGTCAACCTGTGAGGATTGGGAATTCCCTTCGGGCCACGTGAGAGCCAATTTGATTATCAGGTTACTAGGGTACTAAATAGTATTTGTGACAATGTATTATCATAGGTGCATGTTTTTTATCATTACTTGATGTTAGTATGCAGTTGTGTAAACTTTTAATGACTAAAGAGGTAGTTTCGGTTTAGTGCCTAGGCAACTCTCACCATATTGAGCGTTAAGACAATATGGGTGGTTTTGGAAAATACTATTGAGTATTATTTCTTGTATTTTACATAAAATTAAGTTGGATATATTTAAATTAAAATCATATTTTTTCTAATCTATTGGAATTTATTTCCCATATCACTATGTTTGTGTGATAATATTATGCCTTTAATGTTGTTTTCTAATGTTGTGTAGCATCATGCCCCTGAGAATATGTAAAAATTAGATCCTCGAGGAAGTTGATAATCTGTCTTAGTAATAAAATAATCTCATTAAACTGACTCTGATTGAGGTGATTGTTTGAATTGACTAGAATTTGGTACATGAACAAACATTAATACATGTTCAAGAAACAATTGTAGAACCTCAAAGATATAATTTGGGGAATTATTCTCAAGAGTTACTTTTCCCAAATCCACCTACATTCAATGGATCCAATAATCATCAATAGGATGTGTAACGGTTGATCAAGAATTATAATATTTTTGTTTTCATGGAGAAAACATGACAAAATAAAGTTGAAGGGTCCTGCTTTCGTGCGGGGGGGACCAAGATGAACATGGTATGATATAATGGTGATGAAAAATAAGAACAAGGGGTGTGAGTGTAATGAAATAATATTTGTTTTCACTGAACAATTATTTCCATAGATGATGTTTTTGTCCATGTATATATTTTTTTTTGACCTTCAGACGATAAGAAAGACTGTGATAGAATATGAAAACAATTTTGCGGATATTTTTCCATTTGCACCTGAGATCATTTTAAATGAGATGATGAAATACTTGAAGGTTTAAGAAGGTACTATGAAATGATAATAAAAAACATGTTTTCTTGATGAACATTCCCTCTTGTGATGATGTTCTGGATATATCCTTTAGGGTCGAAATTAATATAACTTACAATTCAGGGTAGTCAGAAGTTTCTTTCTCTCCCTGTGGATGTTTGAATTATATTAATCAAACAAGAATGCATGATGAATCTAATGGTGTCTCTAGATAGAAGGGTCATTCCCAGACTCCATTAGTTCATAGAGAAGGCCCATTTATTTTTACAAGTTTGGAAATATAGTGAAGTCAAAAAGTGTTTCCACTAAAGCACACAAGGTATGTGGTTTCTATGGACAATCAAGTAACTTGGAGAAGTTATTTTATATTTATTACACTCTTCATATTAGAAACTGGACATTATAAAATTATAAATCTATATGGTAATTTGTTTCATCATGGAAAACAAGGTTCGATACATAGTCATAAAAAATATAGCATCTTCAAGCTGTGGAATAGTCTCTAGAAGAAGCAGACATGTGACCAGTGGACATGAGAGATACCATCAGTATAGATTCATCACTGGTGACTGATTTATTTGAAACTGATGTATCTCATTCAATTATTTCAATATGTATTGTTTATATTAAACGTATTCCTATGATGTTTTTTATGTGATAAATATTGCTACACCCCTTGGAATTAAGATAGATTGTGTTCTCAATTATCCGGATAGTATTTTCATGTTTTCATCATTAATATTTCTTAGTGTTTTGTGTATATTGACATGAAATACTTTGACACCATATTAAGGATGGATGTGATCACTGAAAATAATGATTATAATGATTTTTATCATCATTGTGTCTCCCTTACCACACTCGACAAGGTTTTTCCAGATATTTCAAGGATTTTGGGACCCAAGGGTTAGTAGAGAGAAGCCATATTATATTGGGATGGGGTAGGTAATATCTATGATATATTTTAATATGTATTGAGAATATTTTAGTTGAGATCTTCTTCTAGTTGACATCAAGTTCTCCAATGTTTTCCATTTGAATTATCAGGTTTTCCACTAGTAAGAGAGGTATAGTTATCTAATAATTTGGTGAAAGGTAATATATTAGTATCTATTCCTTATTACTGCATATACCAACTGAAATAAAATAGGTGAATACTCAGTTTGATAATATTCTGGAAAATGGATTTATAGAGATGAGTGTGTCACCTTGGGTGGAACTGCTTCTCATCACTAATTAATATGATGGTTCAATTCACTTTGTTGGGATTACCAATAAATCATTTGAGTTACAGTAAATAATATGTATCTATTTCTACATATTGATGATTTGTTTGAATACTTTAAATAAGATAAGTGGTTTTTGAAGATTAACATTCGACCATGTTACCATCAGTCTAGAATAAATGAATCTGACATGTCGAACAATTCCTTTTAAGAGATTCTATGTACATAATGAGTATAATTTAAGGCCTTTCGATCTAACCAATTCTCCCAAAGTATTTATGTAATTGATTAATATTATCCTCTGAGATTATCTGATACTTTAATGATAGTCATTATAGATGACATCCTTTTTTACAGTATGTCTGAAGAGGATCATGTTCATCAAATGAGATTACTATTGAAAATATTTAGAAATCACCAAATTATTTCCACAATCATGAAAAATGATTTCTATATTATGATGTAAAATTCATGTGACATTTGGTGTCTTAACATGCTATTTCAATTGATTCAAAGAAGGTGTAGGTTTTTAGGACCTGGGAGAACCCACAAAATTTTTTCAAGATTCAGAGCTTCTTAGCTCCAATAAGGTAATATAATCAGTTTGTACTGGAATTATCAAAGTGGGTTTCTCTGATGAAGACACTCACTATGAAGAAAGTATATTTATTTTTGGGATATGAAATTTTATAATTATTCTGTTGAGTTGAAACTTCTGTTGACTACTACCCCGATGTTGAATCTTCCAATGGCCAGGTAGGGCTATGCACCCTTCTATGATTACTCATGTTTGGGTTTAGATTTCATTATTTTTTATGGTGATCATGTATTTTCATATGGCTCTATGAATATTAATAAAAAATGGAAAATTACATGACTTGTGACCTTTAACATGATTTTGTGATTCATTCACTAAAGGGTTGGTGGAATTACTTTTATGGTGGATTGTTATCATGTTTATAGACTACAATAGATTGATTTATATCATTTATCAAAATCATTTGAATATATTTCAAATGAATTGGGTATAATTGCTGCAATTTTGTTATTTTGAAACTACATATTCCTCATGTAAAGGGAATGTCCTAACAGATGTTTTGAGCAGAAAACATCGGACATAGGTAGTGAATGAATCATCACAAGAGTGGATCATTTTTTCCGACAATTTCGATGGGGCGCGCGCGTCCACCCGCTAGGGCATGAGAGGCACAGATTTTTTGTATCCGAACATTCCCACTTTCCAAAGGCAGGCGGCTTCCGCTCCTTAGTTAGGGACGTCTGCTCCATGATCGAAACTGGGATGATGGGATGTCAGTTCTTCCATCCGTCGATTCTTCCTTGGAACTCATCACCTAGTCCAGGTATCCCTCATAGAGTTAATACTTTGTTTTTGAAAGTCATCCCAGTGCCATGTTTCCATGGACGTCGGTTAATTACCCTGCTTCTATCCGGACATTCCAAAGGGTCCTGTCAGGGCAGCAACCTTTAGTCGGGGGAGTAGTCACATCGAGACATCATTAACGTGTCTGAATGCTTTGGAAATGGTGTGTCTGTCTTTGGTCCCTTGTTATAGGGCTTCTCTAGGGCGCAGAAGCCCGAGGAATCCCACTTCGAATGCAGTGAATCATATTCCATAGGCATGTATCTGAGGTTTTCCTCAGCTACCCATATTTAGCACATGGTATGACGGAGGTTTAACGTCCAGTGGAGAAGGATTATCCTGGTCAGAACTCCAGCTGTAGTGGATCACATTGAGGAATCACCCTTGAGGGAATGCCGATATTGGAGCTAGCCTGTGGGCGGCTTCCAGAATGGTGTGGAGTGGAATGGGGTGGAATGGGGTGGCATGATCTCACCGGGATGTGGCGGCCTGGGTAAATATCATGATGGATGATGGAAAACTACGTGAAGTAGATGGGGGAATGAAATGGAGCCGTCGTGGAGATGACGGTGGTGTTGGGATTGTGTCTCGAAGAGACTTCCAACGTATCCCCATGGTAGGGAATGAAAGTCCACGTAGTTCAGAATGGATGTGTGGGGAATAAACTCTTACCTGCACAATGTGTTAGAAGAACTGACATGAATATGGTCGGAACGACTAGGTGGTGGTGGGCTACAACCTCTTAAGGATTCCTACGTACCATGCCTTAACTTGGATCAAAGACCACATAGTTCATGTTGACTGCCGGAAAACCGGCGTGAAAAGGACCATGGCCCAATGGGTGGTGGGCTTGGACATCGTGAGGCTTTATACATACCATGCCTTGACATGTATCAAAGTCCGCATAGTTTGGGAAAAGTGGGATGTTATACTAACACGAAGGGGTGTCATAACAAATGGATGGAAGTGTCACAACGGCTTACCACTAGATTGGGATGCAATTTAACGTCATAAGGGATAGGGGCGTGTCGGAGAACCGACGTGAAGAAGGACCTTGGTCCAGGTGGATGGTGGGCTTGAACCTCAGGAAGTCTTCCTACGTACCATGCCTTGACATGGATCAAATAACACGTAGTTCTGGTGAAAATGGGGGCTTGGCACACAGACACCGAGACAGTCGGTGCCAATGATTGTTGGGCTTGAAACTCAGGGAGGCTTCCTACGTATCATGCCTTGACATGGATCGAATTACTCGTAGTTCAGATATGAATGTGGGTTTTAGAGAACCGATGTGAAGAAGGACCTTGGTCCAATGTGTGATGGGCTTGAACCTCAGAGAGGCTTTCTACGTACCATGCCTTGACATAGATCAATGACCTCATAGTTCAAAGGGCTTTGTCAGCGAACCGAGGTGAAGGTGAACCCAAGGATCCAATAGTGGTGGGATTAAACCTCATGAGGCTTCCTACATAACTTGATTTGGAATGGATTAAATTCCACGTAGTTCAGGATAGTCACAACAGCTTACCGCTGGAATGGAATGCAGTTTAATGGCTTTCGGGATGAGGGTGAACCCTGACATGAATAAATGACGGGCGGTGGGATTGATCCTCGTGAAGGCTTCCTACGTACTATGCCTTGACATGGATCAATGTCCTCGTAGTTCAGATGTATGTATAGTTTAATGTAATGGAGGATAGTATACAGTTTAACATCATGCTGGATGGGGGCATATAGTTTAACGTCATGTTGGACCGGGGCATTATCATGGTCAATGCTTACTCTAAGCCCACACGAGTCGTGCTCGGTGTGATAAACAAGAGGTAGCCGAGACTTGATGATCATATCATGAAAGGTGCGTCCATGAGAAGTGATTTGGGTCTTATGCGTTAGGCGGCCCATGGTACCGGGACTTACTCCAGAATGGATGCCCGAGAGTGCAAAAGAACAGGGGGAGAGGGATGTGGGATCGAAGGAAGAATGTGCCTTGTTCACTATCATTCCCTCCACTGGGCCTGGCAGTGAGGAAGTACAAAGTTTCATGGGTTCTACCTTCCTAAAGAGAGGCTAGGGGGCTTACACCAAGGTGGCTACCCTTCCTTGTGGACAAAATCCACTCCCAGAATGAGGATGTCATCCCCTGTGGAGACAAGAGGGTGTAAAGAATGTCTGATCTTGGTGGGACCCTACGCGCGAGGTGCGGGGTCGGGTCACAGTTTAACGTCATGTGTTGAGGATGAGGTTCTTAGTAGTTTAACGTCCTGCAGCTCAGATGAGGTGGGTTTAGTCTGCACCCCTAGGTCTTACATGACTGGTACCATCTTCTCCTTGTTGGAGGGAAGGCATCGACAAGGCTGTGTAGAAGAGGGGTCACAGAGCGAACCATCAAGGGGTCCTCGTTAGCATGGATATGCGAAGAAGCAATGGCTGTTAGCGTGCCTATGTGAAGAAGCATTAGGTGAAGCAATGCTGCGGGTGGTGTCATCCAGGGGACTTTAAAATCACATCGTGCAAACCTGGTGGGTATCACGGGAAGATGAATTGCCCGGCAGAGGGGTCCACAGGCAAGGGCCTTACGGAGCTCGGTTGCTTTTCATAGTGGAGGGCACTTGAGAAGGGGTGTGCTTTGCGAAGTGGAATACCTTAGCCATAGCATGGGGAAGAAATGTGAGTGTGAGGTGCTTCGCGAAGTGGAAGGTTGTTTGCGGAGCACTGCCTTGTGAAGAAGAGGAGCCTCGTGAAGCAATGTGCTTTGAAGTAGTGTTCTTCGTGAAGTAGAGTGACCCTGCCTCGGCATGTAGGTCACGTGTACATGATGGTTATTTCGCAAAGCATAAATACTCCATGACTGCCTAGGTTCCCTTGGGAATCCCCTTCCTTCGCGAATTCCATTAGGCATCGCAAAGGGCATCCCTCTCAGAAGTGGGGCTCAAAACGAGACAAGGCGAAGGCCTCTCGCGAAGAAAAAATACCTCGCGGAGCCCATGATTCCAAGAGTGAAGAGTGCTTCACGATTTGGGAGTTGAGAAGCCGAATGGTCGGATTGTCTATCCGGAGATCTCAGGGGGAGCTCGATATTTATACACAATGGTATCCATGAGGCAGAGCTCACACAGCGCGATGGGGGCAGCGGTTTCTTTATGGAGGGTTGTGAACATCAACCGGATTCGTAGAGAGGTACCACCTCTTCTGCTCGGCGGCGAGTTCACGAATGTCAGGGCATTTTTTGAGCTTTAGCACCTCTAGTGCTTCAAGGCGGGCTCGAAAACGTCAGGGTGTTTTCGGAGCGTTACCGCTTCTGGTGCTTCAAGGCGGCCGCGTTGCTCGGGGGGGCTTCGCGTCGGGGCATCGCGAGGCAGGACGTGGGGCCTATATCTTCCCGTCTTTATTCGAATATTTTTGGCGCCTAAAAACATGACAGATCATTTTTCACAATTTCATATCAGTGTTTGGGAAATATGGGGAAAGGATTCTTTGGATCATTTTTAATTAACAACCTTTATTCTATAGATTTTCTTTTCAGAGAAGTGGTTTAATGAAATGTTTGGTAGCATTTGAAAATCTTTTTTTGGTGGGGAAACATGGCCTAACTATCCAGTATCCACTAAGGGTATTCTTTGATATCAGAATCATTTTTTTGTACCATTAGCAATATGTAATGTTGTGATAAGGGATTTCCATTGTTCATTGTGGGTAGTGAATCCAATAATAGTGAAGACGTTATATGAAATGCTGTAGCAATTATATTTACTATTTATGTGAGGAAGAATTAATAATTTTGTCTCATATTTTTATATATAACAACAGGTCAAGTATGAGTTCAATAAATCATTGGTTTCTTAGAAACATCCAATCCCACTATGAAGTGGGATGATATATTAATATACATTCTTGTGGGATAGCTAAACACCCAAAGAACAATAGTGGGCTATCAGTTTTTATTGATCAGCTAACTAAATCTTATCAATTTATACCCATTCATGACCCATACAATGTTGAGGAGTTGGGAAATCTCTATGTGAATGATTTAGATCATTTGAACATAGTTCTATATTCTAATGTTTTTGGCATAGATCCTCAGTTAACTTCTCATTTTTAGAGACTCCTTTTTGAGATATTGGGATCTTAGGTCTATTTGAGTATAAAATACCATATAAAGTTAGATAAATAGAATGAAATATCTACAAATATTATTGATGATATTCTTCCGTCTCATTTTATCAACATTGGTGGGGCTTGGGATGACTGTATAGGGATGGTTGAGTTTTTCTATAACAATAGTTACTATTCTGCATTCAGAATGGAGCCTTTTGAGGACTTATATATTTTTTTCATGTAAATATCAATTTTTGATTAAATATCAGTGAAATTTATTTGTTTTTACCGATATTGATTTATGAGATTAAAAAAATATTCAAGTGATTCATCAGAGAATGTTGAGGGCACATAGCTGGCATAAATCCATTGTTATTTATTATTACGGACCATTGGATTTGTAATTTTTGATAAGGTGTTCTTGAAAATTTCACCATGTTTGGTTCATTAAATCAATTTGAGTCAAGGGAGTATTTCAACATGTTTTGTGAGACCTTTTGAGGTTTTTGATAAAGTGGGAAAAGTTTCCTTCCATTTTTCACATCCACTATTGCTGATGTCGATACATGATGTGTTCCAGGTCTCATAGCACCAAAATTATCATTCTGATTCATCTCATGTTTTGATCTGGAGATACCTTGAGGCGGAACCTAATTTTTCTTTGATGGAGAATCCAATCAGGGTAATTGATTTTCAAGCCATGATGCTTCAAGGGAGGATGATACCTTTGGTTCAAGTGCTCTAATAGAACAGATATAATTATCATGAGACATGGGAGTGTAAGGCACTATTGATGGAGAAGTGGCCTCTCAATTTTTGATATGGAACCCTTTTTCTAGGATTTATGGGGATTAAAAAAATTTATTGAGGGGAGGTTGTAAAATCCGGTTACAATTTTCCAAGGTATTTTTTTAAGAATTTTGGGGTATTTCATTTTTTTGTTGTCTAGGTTTATCTGAGAAGAAGTAGGGTGGATACCAATAATGGTGAAGTCAGAGTTTTTTTTTTGGAATTTTTAGTATAAAACCTTTTGATTCTATAGCCTTATGTGGATTTACATTTTGTGTAATATGTTTACACACCATTGATATTACAAAATAATAATAAATCTATTTTTTAGAAAAGGTAGATGTTTTCTTGTCATTTATTGGACATGAAAATTATATTATGTGTAATTGGTCTACATGTCGTGTAATGTCCAAATATTTTTTCTAAAAAGGTTTCTCAAATAAAATATATTTTCATATATTCGAGAAATCATTTCTCTCAAAATTAGAACCATACCCAAGTGATTTTGGATCTCTCTAAACCTTTCGTATCATTTTATTCAATGAACTATCATTATTTCAATTGCATTGTGACTCTACATTTAAGTAGTCTCCCTTTCTCACCATTCATTTCTCTTTCTCCCGTCATAGTTTGTTATATCATCTTGTAATTGATGGATATAAAATCTATTTTGTTAAATATTGTTTCAAGGTTCAGTTAGTAGACTTTATCCACCTTCATTATTTGTTGGTGAGTTCTATAGTGTAATTTTTTTCAATAAAAATTTTAGGTTTACATGTTATGATGGCCAATTTTGATTAACCCTAAATTACTTGTTTTATATTCAAATTTTATTTAAATTAAATATCATGATTTAAATTATTTTTCATTCAATTTTTTGATTGAATAAAAAATTACAGTTGATTGGGGATTTTGTTTTTTTTTTAACGAAATTGGGAAAGCACCTTAATTAAAATGAATTAGAGGTGTGTTTGAAATTGATGGAATGTTGTGAAATTAAAATTATTGAATGTAATGTTTGAAATTGAATTTACGAAATTGATTTCGACTATGTATTTTAGAAAAGTGGTTGAAAATGGTCTTTAGAGAAACCCATTTGTTTTAACTAGGAAGATGCATATTTTGATTAAATACCAATTTTGGTTTTTCATTAGTAAATTGGCATAACTGTATTGGGATAATCAGATGAATTTAATTTTAATAAGTCTTAAAAGAAATTTACCATCAATGTTTTTTTTGATAATATGCATGATTATGTAGTTAGTGATTTATTAGGGACAAACATTCTAGGTTGGGAATTATCTAAGACTAGATTGATGCATTAAAACACTAATATAAAGTATTTGGACCATTTTATTATTCATTAAGATGTTGATAATTATTTTTCACCATTTTTGGTGAATGTGTGTTCACATTTATATTATCATTATATTTGTTTATGAGTATCTCATAATCATGACCTATCATACCTCTTTGAAGATGAAATTGTTTCTTGTTGTTTATATTTGAAATATATACCATTTTATGTAAATTTATTTTCAGCTGCATTTTTATTTTATATAAACTATTTTATATTAAATTTCTATTAAATAATTTGATCAAAGTATTTCCATTATTTCCAATGAAATCAATGATTTTTTAAAATATACTCTTGAAATAACATGACACTTTATTGAAAAATATAATGTCCATTTGGTTAATTTAATGTTGTAATCTTTTAAATCCTCGGTGAGACCCTACTTGGATTTTAGATTACACCCTACCTATGAATTCAGGTGTTTGTAGATTATCTCCTTCCAAGTTTGAGAAAGGGAAACTCACCACTTAGAATTGGTTCTTGTTATTGATCATGTGTTCAGTTTTTCATAGACTATTTGGAAGTGGGTTTTTCCCAATTTTCTATTAATTTTGGTTTTTTATGCCTATTTGACTTATGGTACCCTCCACCCTATGGAGTTTTCCATGTATTAATAATGAATTGTTTGTCCTGATTCCATCATGTTTGTGGAAAATTCATTCCCACTTTCATGTTTTTTTGGAATGATCTAACCACCAACTCGCGGGGATCGTGAACTCTCTTTGGGACATGCTAGAAACACATTGGTTATAGGGTTATGAGGGAACCTTGTCTAGTTCATCACCTAAAATTTAATTTGTTTAAGAATTTTTAGTATATTATTCCTTGGGATTGATAGAATAAATATGTAGAGATAGAATTTTACTCAGTATTGGGACCATCAGTGTGTGAAGAGGATGTTGTTTTCATATTTATTTAAACATTTAATTTGGATTTCACAACTTTAGTAGGAACACATCATATATTTAGGTAAATAAATGAATATTAAAAAACACCTTTACCTACTTATTTAACTCTATCATTTTATCTAAATGTTGAAGGGGTTTAAACCATCTATCATGTTTTAAAATCCCCACTTTTTGGTCTATATAACATAAAAGGCCCAATATACATTGAGACCATAGTGAAAGACTATGATGTCCCAATGAAAGGGTAATCCTCAATTAAATTGACATATGACCCTATAATAGTTTTGGTCGATAACTTAAATGTTGAACAAAAATTTTTATTTGATCAATGATATAAAATACATGAAATGGTGGTGATTTATATATAAATGGATTGAATTTTTATAATTCCTTACAAAAATAAAATTTTGAACATCAAATTTCATCAATTTTAACATCACCCCTAGCATAAACCTAATTTCATTGATAAATAAGAACTTGGAATGTTATATAATTTAACTCTCATGTTCTATAGAAGATCTAATAGTATTACACATTCACATAAATATGATTTCATTATTTGGTACTAGAAATATCTATCAATTCATCCACAAGAGTTACTGTAGTATTTTTCATGGTAGTTCATTCACCCTATCATTTAATAGAGAATGTATAATCATTACAGACATATCATTTATATTATAATAAAACATATGTAGACCATTGTCAAACAATAAATGTTGTTTTCAAATTAATTTATGATTTATAGATGAATTATTAAAAATACTGTATCAATCCCATCCAATAATATCTTTATTATGGGTACTTGATATCCATATTTCAATATGTTATATATTTATATACATAAGAAATAATTTTTGGATTTAAACATATAATTAAAATTTTAAATATTATGAAAAATGTAACGGTGTGTTGGATTGAGCTATATATTGTTAATTGTTATAGTATTTGTTCCAAAAATCCATTCATTTAAAAGCCATATACTATGATGATATTTTTAGAGACCAATGATGTTCACATAAGAAATATAGAAAGTAAAGAATTAAATGTCTCCATTAGAAATATTTCACCTTTTAATACATCTTTTCTGACTTTTATATTTTATTTACCCTTTCACAATATACATATATCTATCAATGGAAAAAAATCCATCCATGGTGAATAGAACTATATAGTGGTATCTCTCTAACCAAGTAAACCATAATGAAAAAAATAATGGTAGGACGAAAATCACTAATTCTTTTAATATGACATCAATTTTCTTTTTCATAGTTGGAAATGTTACCGGATCTATATCCATTTTGTATATATCATTGAAAAGGAAAAAATTTTTGTTCAATGTATGATAGACATTTTTATACTGAATTTAATGTAATGACATATTAATTTAATCTAGCATTAAAAAATGATAATCATGTGATTTTAGGTAGATTGAATTTAGATTAGTTAATGACATGATATGATTAATATTATGTGAATACCCCTCTAGACAATAAAAAACATTTAGTAATTTTAAAAAATAATATATTTCTTTTCTAAAATGTAGGTAAGATACTAGTGGATTAAAATTATTCACATCACCATTTACCAACAAAACATATTCCCTTATCCTTATGTCCATAATTTCTAACCTATCCTTAATGTAATTATTTATTTTTTGAGGTGATTTTGAAAATGATTCAATGAAACATTCACATACATATTTTTCTACATGCATGGTATCAATAAAATGGTTAATGTAAAAATAAATTATATTCTAATTAATTAATAAACCTGATCAATTTTTGAATCTTATATTCTTATGGAATTTTGAATAATATTTACCCAAAATAGTGACCATGTACTTTAAATTATCGAACTATTGATCATGTGATAGTGGGAATTGTATTTTTACCATATGGTGATTAATATTGGATGATATCAACTTAGATTGGTATTAACTTCTTCAAGGAAAGAAATATTATTTCCTGGAAACATAGTCTTCATGAAATTTTTCAAACTAAGTGTTCATATTATTCACAAATGGGACACCATAGAAATACATTTATTATATATCCTGGAAAAATTATATAATCTTGAAATTTATTTATCATCATGTGAAACAGAGATCTCAACATGATATATTCATTTTTATAATTATCACACAATATAAAACCTAAATCACATATTAATTTCCAATCATTAATCTATGGAACCAAACAAACATCAATATTAGTACATTGCTATTATGGACCAAATATATTCATAGAAACACAAAGTTTTTTCTCTTCATACATAACCATGGGTACAAGTTAACATTTATCAACTTAATTATGAATTTACTATATGTTTTAATTTGTATAAAAAATAGAATCATTCTATTATTATATAGAAAAAGATAGATGTTTCTCAGCTAGTTTACCTAAATGGCTCAAAGGCTTAATATTTTTTATACATTTATTTATAATCCACCAATTTAAGGGTTGAGGGGGAACCCATAAATGCCCCATAGTCTACATGACATTAAATTTCACAAATGAATTAGATGGATTCATCGCATACTATGACTAATTGAACATTCCCTCCCCAACATCGACATTATGATATCAAAACCCCACCTTTTCATGGTTGTTCGCTAGCTATCCTGTGCAGAGATGAATAAGCCTGGTACTGAAGAAAATTTGCATACCCTCTCATTTTTTAAAATATGTTAGCTCTACAATGGTGTATACTCTTGCTCCGAATCCTCATTATGTGCTTCTTCCTTGTAGTCTGTTTGGTTTCAATCGCATATCATCTATCCAAAAGTCCATGATGTGTCCCAAAGGCCATGATGTGTCCCAAAGGCCTTAAGGTGTCCCAAACTCCAATGTGGACCAATGGCCTTGGGTGGACCAAAGGCCTTGAAGGACACGAGGACCAAAAAAGTGGCCTAAATGGATAATTGGATGAATAGTTACAACTGTTATAGTTATGCTCAATACATGTTAAAGAAAATGCTACATTTCATGTTATTGTTATGATACAGTAACCAAGAAATATTCCTCCACCCGAATTTTATCTTGGGTCACATGGATGCACATTAAGATTCATCACCAACCGGGTAGCGGTTCATGTGAATTTCTCATATTATTTATAAATTTTGTATAATCATGATTTTTCTTCTTCAATTTAAGAGAGTGTACTGGGAGATAATGATTTCTATATTGATATATTTTTTTTCATTCCACATCAATTACATTGTGGTATCCTCACTTCAATAAGGGTACCAAAACAATTGGAATGATTGGAAAATACAGTACATCATTCAAAAAATATTATTCATTTTTCCTATATAAATAAAAACAACATATATTTATTTTTTTTTGTTATTCATGTAACTTGAGAAATAACATACAATCATATAGACAAAAATATTTTCTTTCAAAGATATTACCAATTTAACAAATATTTATTTTAGTTTCATGTGTTCAATGGGGAATCTCATTATATTCTTCTATCATTTCATTCAAAATAGAATGTAGTTCCACAAAGATGGTGTCACATTATGTTTTTCAAGTTCCCAATATATGTATAATTAGTATGGATATAAATTTTTTAAATTTATTACAATATACATTCAATAGAATCTTATCAAATCTCCTTAACAACCTAGATAGAATTGCAAAATTTTGAATATCATCCTAAAATGTCAATATAATTTCCTCAATACTATCTTCATCATCATTTAAAGATATAATCATATTATTGACATGATATCCATCACAATTCAAACATTTAATCATATCAATTGATCCATTAACCATAGTGTTATTTAATTCACTAGCTACATTCAATTGTTTCCTATGTTTTGTCTAACATTTATATATTTAATCAATTTTATGGTAGATCACATGTTCTTCTAAGAACTCTAGAATAAATAGTCTTGAATAAAAAAATATATAATAATGGAAAAAGAATCATAGAAGAGTCATATGTATGATCTTATTCAAAACATGAGGAACCCTTTAACCCTATTCTTATACCCTTTTCCATATAATTAATTTCCATCCATTTTTTGATTCATATACATCTTATTTTATTAACTAATATTCATTTTTAATGAAAATAAATAAATATGCCTAATTTACGAGAATATAATCTTAATGTGTAATTATTTATATATACATACTTATAGTCATCATATTTGATATAATTTTTTAGTACATCAATAACTTTTTAGAAAATATAATGATGAATATTTATATGAATATAAGAATTTGGGCATGTATAATAAGATTTCACTATCAGAAAATATTAAAAAACAAATTGCTTATTTTATTCAATGTTTCTATATAATCTGAAACAATGTAATAAAATAGATTTTTATTATTTTTTTAAATCTATAAATACAAAAAAAATCAATTTCTTATAAAATATTATTATTTTAAATAATGAAATATAATAATCTCTAACCAAATAAAGACCCAACCAAAAACATGTGGTGGTGGAACACATTACCTTTACTTAATCCAAATCCCACCAACAACCCAAGATTATAGAATTAGATTGGATTTGTCATGGTTGATTGGGAAATATGTGAAGTGAAGGATAAAAATATACTTTGTGTGTTTATTCATGTTTAATTTTTTAAATTGGATATTGTTTTTTCCAGTAATTATTTGATTAAAATGACATCATATGATTATATAGTTTTATTTCCATGATCTCTCAACTTTATCATCTGTTTAATATATTTTTACATGATATGTTTTTAATGATATTATATTTTTTATCAATTAAAAAGAAGTGACAATAGGTTATAACCTTAGTCATTTTTTGAACAAATAGAAAATGAATAAATTGTTTGGGAATTTTTTCTATTCAGTTTTTAAATATCTCAAATCATCTTCCATGTGATTCAATTTTTTAGTTTAATTTTTATATAATATTTAATTACAGTATTATTTTCTTGAAATTACATTAGGTGATTTGTGGTTTTTATAGAATATATATTTTATATTATTTTATGTTTTTAATATATGCTGAATAAATACTATTAAAAAGATTAATTTTTTATTAATAATATATTATATTCTTTTATTATTCTACCTTATATATGTTTTTTATAATTTATTTCACATGAATATTTGAATTATATATGGTTTTTAAAATTATTATTGTGGCACTCGACTCCAAGAGAAAACATCATAGTAAAAATCTAAGACACAATGAAAGGAAACCATTATCACTTGATTTGAATCTCGAACAAGAACTCAAAAAGGTTTATGAAGTACTAGAAGGAACGATGTTGACAAATGGTTGTAGTAATAGAGTATTGTAGTAAATGTGTAGCATCATGCTGTTTCGGTAGTTATAGGAAAAAATGAATGGGGTTATATTGAAGGGTCGTTGGGTGGAGTAGTTGTGATGGTTACTGGGAAGAATTATAGGGTGTAGTTATAGATGGGACGAACAACAAAAAAATGATAAAAACAATAAAATATCGACCGTAATGAGTAATGACTGAAAAATATAACTTCGATTCAGGATTGATTTATCTATTAAAATAAGAGGAGGTTCTAGTAGCATTTGACTTCGGTGAGATCTTGAATGTCACAAGGAGCATCAATCCCTTTTAGGGTTCTTCTAAAAGAATGGAAAGGGTTTTATTATAACTAGTAAAAAACCATGATAAAACATTAATTTATTATTTCTTAAAGGAATGCTTCTCTTTATTAACACTAATTTATAGATTTATTAATACTAAATTTAGAACTCATAGTGTATAACTTTATCAGTTTTAGGTTAATTGAGAATAAAATTAAAATTTAGCCCAGATAGAAACTTATTTAACAAAACATAAAATTATATTTTTCAAGTTATAATAATTTACTGATTATAAATACATGAATAATAAAAATTCCAAAATTACTTCATAATGGAATTAATAAAGTAAAATTATAGAATAATTAATAAATTGGAAAAATATTTAAAATGAATATGTAATATTAATTATATAAATTACAAAAATATTAAAAATGAAAACTGTATTTATATTATATATGTTACAAAAATATATAAATGAATAATTATTTATATAAAAATAAATAAATATTGAAAATTTTATTTAGATAAAATGGTTTTACATTAATTAAAAATCCTAATTGATTAATGTAGTAATTTAAAAAATATTCAAATAACAAATAATGAATACTAGTTATTTAAATTACCAAAACATAAAAAATATTGTGTTTTCTAGATAAAAATTTAAAAATAAATATTAAAAATGAACAAATTATAGAAATATTATATAAAAATGTATTAAACCTGAATAAATCAAACAAAATATAAAAAATGAATTACAATTAAAATTGAATAAATATTAAATGGGTGAAAAAATAATCACTAATAAAATAAAATAATTAAAAATGAATATTTTGGAAAATTATTTAAAAAATAAATTATAATTTTAATTATATGAATTAATGATATGTTAAACATGAATAAATATTAAAATAAGAAATTATAATATGAAAATTTAAATTTAAAATTAATGTTAATAATAAAATAATAATAAATAATACAAAAGTAAAAGTAGTATATATAATTAAATAAATATATATTCCAAATAAAAATTAATATATACTAACTATATAAATTACATATATCTTAAAAATATTGAATATTAATATTTAAAAATGTATAAATGAATATAAAAATGAAAACATTACAAGAACTTTTAAATTAATAAAAATTTAAAATGAATAAAGTCATAAAATATTAAAGTTGATATATATTAAAAATGAATAATTAATATAAATTTAATTAATGTAAAAGATATATAAAATTTAAAATTTATTATGGGATAAATTTTAAAAAATATATTAAAATTGAATAAATAATATTAATTATACATGTTACAAAAATATTAAAAATGAATAAATAATAATAAAAATATATGTAAATATTAAAAACAAAATAAATATAAAATTGTTATATAGTAAATTACATAATTTAAACTAATAAAAAATATTTATATATGAATTATTAAAAGGACTATTAAAATAGAATTGAATATATATTAAATATATATATTATACATATATTAATAATATTAAATATTAATAATTACAAATGGATATGTTGATATTAGAATTGAAAATTTTACAAAAATATTAAATGTATAAGTATATAAAAATGCCTATATAAAATTGAATTAATTTTATTTAAAAAATCATATGGATTTTCCTGTGATTGTATGTACTTATATATATATACAACAATGAAATGTGTCAATTTGATAATAAATGAATTTTCATGTTATATAATAACATGTGCAGATGAATATACACAAATGTACACATTACAAAGGAACAGATACATACATATACATGCTTGTACACACACATACAGTAACAAGCAAGTAAACATGAAAATAATGTCCATCATGTACCTACACATACATATACATACATACACATAAAAGCATATTGTATAGACATATGTGTTTTACATACACATACACATACAAATGTGCCCATACAAACATATAGATACATCTACATACATAAACATACACATATACATACACATACACATTCACAGACACAAACACTTCCAAATACATACATATACAAACACACACACACACACACACACACATGTAAATACACAAACATGCACGTGCACATACATGCACATAAATACACAGACATTGTAAACATACACATATAAATATACACATACACAACACATAACACTATATTCTAACCCATGAAGATATATATACATATACACACCCTCGCAAAATTATATATACACATATACATACCCACACAAAGACACACGATTAAATAATCATACATATACATGAATGTGCACGAACACACAAACATATACACATTCATACAATGACATACACACACATACACATGATACATAAACATACACATTCATATCTGTACATATATACATACATATATGCAAATATACATATGAATCCAAATACATACACACACATACACATACATTCATAGACATACTGACACATACATGCACAAACAAACTTACATACCCATATACATATAAACATAAACATGGACGAAACATGTATTTATATACAAATAGATAAACATACATGAACATTTACACAACACATATATACACATACAACACACACACACACACACACATACATACACTTATATATAAATACAGACACATACAAACACGAACATATGTATACATAATTGTACATAAATGATAATATAAACTTGTACATACATCCTCATACATACTTGTGAAAACACACATAAATAAAAATATGTGTGGGTATTTAAAATTAATAATATGAATATAAATATTTAAATTCAAATATGAAATCTATTTATTATCTATATTATTTTTATATATTTTGTACCATTATATTTTAAAACACACACACACTCATGTGTGTAATTATAATTATATATAAAATAATATATAATTGATTTTTTTAATATATATATATATATATATATAGATATATTTTCTATTTTATAAATCAGATTTTATAATATATATTTATGTATATATAAATTATATATATATATATATATTTTTATTAATTAATATAAATTTGAAAAATTACTATATATTAAATGATGAAAATAAAATTTACAATAAATATTTTATTATTGCATAGTTAGAAATCATATTTATATAATTATATTTAATTGTGGTTAAATAATTCACAAATATATACAGAGGCAAGGGCTTCATCTCACCCACTTCTACCATGGGGGAAGATGTATACTATCTTGTATTATAAATTTTATAATGCATATATATTGTATATATATATATACATAATTATATATAAATCATATTTAAAAATTTATAAATATTTATATATAATTATGATCACTGTGGGGGATCTAAAAACTCTTATATTATATATTTTGTAATATATATATATATATATATTATTTATAAAAATTTAGATAATTATTGGAATGTATGTCATATTTTAAAAGTCTGTATATATGTATATATATGTTAAATTATTTATGGTCTTATTTATCTACACTAACTACAACACTGATAAAGGATCTCATTATCATGGAAAAAAATTTCCGTGAAAAGGGTTTCCTTTTATAAACAAAATTTTTAATTCTAATAAAAAGAAAATTTTATAGTGATTTTAGTTAATGATGATAAAATTGAACCATTTATCATCATTTTTTAATCTCTGAAATGGGTGGAATTGAATATTGTCAAATCAATTGTTTTGTTCATTGTGTTGTTTTTTGATTTTGAAAGTTATTTTAGTTCATTGGAAGAAAAAATTTAATGGGATATATTGTTGACACCCAGAGTAAATATTATAGTTATTGAGTGTAAAAATCTGGATTTTAATCAATGTATAAATACATTAGTCTATAGTTTAATTACTTATATTTATATTAATGGAAATGAATAATGAGTTTATGGATAAAATGAGGGTGTATGGGGATTCTTCAGAGGTCAAAACAATTTTTTTGGATAAAAACGTTTCTCCTCCCAATACGCATAATTTGTATAAGGACCCAACCATATTACATACATAATATTGAATTTAGTCAAGAAAACATTTCCTATTACATTTAATATCATTTCATGTTTATAGAATTAGATAATTGGGACAACACATTCCTAATATTACACGTTATTACAGAGTGGATACCATAAAACAGTTTCCATTTTTTTTCAATGTATAAAACATTAAATCTTAAACATGACTCCTTGACAATTAATCAAATTTTAACATGGTTTTCATCATTGTCTTACACATCCATTAACCTGTGAAACCCATTTAAAAACATGGGATGAGAAAAAAAGCTCAGTAAGGGATGAAAAAGAAGGAAAGAGCACATTAGTCTATGAATACTTGTAAAGTATGAAAGCATTTTTTTAAAAATATGATTGTCACCCATATATATACATACTTTCTGTAGCATGAGATTTACACAATATCCACAAAAAACATGAGAAAATTAATTTAATCATAAATTTATCTTAGGGATTTACTTACATAATCTTGTAACACTCTCAGCTACCTTATAGTTTGAAACCCTCACAGCTACTTTACAATTTGTGTAACCATTATAGTTACACATGGAATAACTATACAACCGACCTCCAACTTACACATAACAAATTAATTGGAGGGAAATATAGGTCCCAACCTTCATTATAAACGTTTCCCACAAACCAAAACATAGTCATACAACAAGAATAATAGAAAAAAACATTACTTTTGAACTTTGTAAAATATGACTTTAAAATAGAATTTTAAAAGAAAATCCCATTAAAAATAAAATGAAATTGAAGTGAGACTTAATTGAGTGTTTGGGATATGTATATACACTGCAATAATACACCATTAAACATAATATAAAAAACCCATCACACAATCAATTTTAATAGCACATAAATAAAGAAGTAAATGGTTTACCCAAATATGGGAAATCCGATTAAGAATTCCCTTACCTCAGGTTTGTCTTACTTAAAACTTGTTTAAATTTATTTTATAATTGTTAGAATAGTGATATTAGTATTTTAAATATAAATTTTCAAGTTTATAACATCTCATATTATCATTTCATAACATTATTTCACCATTTAATTGTTAGTATTTTTCCCCTTGCACTGTTTTTGGGTGAGTTCTTTTACATGATTCCCATGATTGGTTCGTGGTGGAGGTTCATGTCGATTGCAAGTGAAAATATAAAATTCGAATACAGTTGTATGTAAAAATATCTATTTACATAAATTATACAATTTATCATTTTGAATTCTTATATGAGGATGATCCATAAGATATAATAATAATGATGTTTGTTTAGATCCTTTTAGTGGTTCTTTGATAATAACGACCTCATTTTGTTTTATAAATTAAAACCATGTGTACGAAATAATTACAGAACCATTGATGGAAAATAATAAATATATTATAACCTTCTTCAACAATAAAAATGGTTTTTTGACCTGTCGTGAAATAATTAATTCAAATTGAAAACATATCATCCCTGATGTCGGTAATTCGACACATCATGGACAATGTTTTCAATTCATTGAACAAGTGGGGGAATAGAATAAGATATATGATTAATTTCACATGAACATGATAAAATTCATAATATACAATATTCTGTATCTTTCATGCCTCTTGGTTAATAGGAGGTGAGTAAATAAGAAGAAAAGAAATTAATCTTGAATTAAAAGAAAACATGAAAAATTTCTCATGAAAAATCGGTTGCCTAATGACGTCTCTTAAAATTTCATAAAAATAGTTTGATGAGAGAAAGGGGATATCTCATCACTATTAAATAATATGGAAAGTAATGGGGGATATAAGAATGAAATATGACAACATAATCCAATGGAAAGGAAGATTATAACATAAAATGAAAGAAAAAAAGAAAATAAAAGAGGATGTATACCTCTTGACCCCTTCTCCATGAGATCCTTCTTAAGGGATTCTGTTTTGGTCTTTTGGTGAGAACAGAAGCTCTAGTACGTGGGTAAGAGCCTTTGAAGGTGTATTGGGCTGAACTTAGGCATGGAACAGAGCTTGATAGGTGTGGGATGAATAGGGGATCGAGGGTGGTATTTATAGTCGAGGAGAGGGGGTATTTTTCATTATTTTAATCATTATTATAATATTGCTTCCCAAGATTATGAATAGTCTTAGTTAATGTGAACTCAAATAGTAATAATGGCATGTGATTTTGAACCAAGTGGACTTGAATCACTTATAATGTCATAAATAGTGTATTTTACTGATAATTTGATTATACGGTATTTTATCGTATTTCAAGATTCATCAAAAAATAAATAATTTCAGAAAAATCCCAAAAATTTACCCTAACCTTTTTTCGATGTGTAGAAATCAAAAATGAAGTAAATGTTTTGGAAATAATTTTCAAAATGTTATTAATTTAATTTTTAATTAAAAGCATACTTAATTAAAAAATTAACAATTCTAATTCTATATCTACTTCTATATCACAATGAAAATTTAACAAAGATATTATTATCATAAATACTTAAGAAAATAAAATAATAAAAAAAATTATTATTCACTAGGGTCATATTACTATTCAGTAGGGTATGTTACTATTCACAAAAAGAACAAGTTTGTTTCATCGGACTCCACAAAACTTACAGAAAACAATTGGAGATGACAGTTTCTTGAAATTCAAAACATAGAAGTAGAAAATTTATGTTTTAATGGCTAGTTATAAATATATGCTTAAAGAAAAGTTCCATTCATTTCTATTTATTTTTATAAAAATGTGGGGTGTTAAAATATCCCCACCTTCTAGAAATTGCATCCTCATAAGTTTTTTTACTTATTAAACAACTGAGGGTATTTTTTCCCTCATTGAATTTTTAGACTCCCATGTTGCTTCTTCAAACATGTTGTTTCTCAACAACACATTTTCCTAGTGGATTACATTATTCTAAAAAACATGTTCCCTTTGATCAAGAATCTAAACTTGTTTCTCTCCGTATGAAAGGTTCTCTTCCAGCTGAACTGCTTCTGGGATCAAGGCATGTGATGAATCTAGCACATACTTTCTCAACATCGAAACATGAAAAACATTGTGTACCTGAGAGAAACTCGGAGGCAAAGCAACATGGTATACCACTGTTCCATATTTCTCCAATATTTCAAAAGGACTGATGAACCGTGGACATAGCTTCCCTTTTTTAGCGAAATGCATCACACTTTTCCATGGGGAGAGTTTTAGGAAAACATGGTCACCTACCTCGAAGGATAAATCATTCCCCCTATTATATTCATATCTTCTCTGCCTTCTCTGAGTTGTCCACATGTGCTAATGGATCATCCTTTCTTTCTCAGCCACTTCTTCTACTAATTTAGGTCCCATCAACATTCATTCACCGACTTCATCCTAAAACATCAGAGTCCGACACCGCTTCCCATACATGGCCTCAAAAGGTGCCACCTAAAATTTGGAATGAAATTTTTTATTGTAAGAAAACTCAACTAAAGAAATATTTTGATCCCAATATCCCTGGTAGTCCCTTGAACAAGCTCAAACCATATCCTCCAATGTTTGAACTATTCGTTCTGAATACCCATCTGATTGAGGATGAAAAGTTGTACTGAAATTTAACTATGTGCCCAATGACTTCTGAAATCTCTTCCAAAAGATAAAATTGAACATGTGATCCCAGTCAGATACAATGGATATGGGAACTCATTGTAACCTTACAATCTCTTTGAGGTACAATCGATAAAGATAATCCAAAGACATTTTATATTGAATACAAATGAAATGTGTATATTTTGTCAGACGATCAACAATAACCCAAATTGCATTGTTAACTCAAGAATACATAGGTAGTTATACGACAATGTCCATGGATACATTCTCTCAATACCACTCTATAATTAGAAAAGGATGAAGCATCCCCTTTTGTATCTCCTGCTATGTTTTATCCTGTTGACATGTCTAACATTTCATGGTAAAGTCGGCAATATCTCTTTTCATTCCATCACACCAATAATACTCCTGAAGGTCTCTATACATCCTAATACTGCCAGGATGAACTGAAAATTTGAGAAATATTGTAACGCCCCGACCCTAGTTGCCTAGAGTCGGTGCATTATTACATAACATTGGCATGATCACAAGAAAGATCAAATCTCGAAAGACCGATTGGTTTGGTAGCCTTGGAAACACTAGATATATTCATAAGTTTTACATTACATCATAAAATGAAAAACTACTACAACAACATAATGTTTCCACAGTCCACACTATAATCTCCTCATAATATCCCTGCAGTTCATTCATAATTTACTTCTTCACTTCCTGGGAAAAATAAAACATAGAAAAGGGGTGAGCTCAAATGCCCAGTAAGGATAACAATATAGCGGAAACTTTCATAAATAAGAATAAACATTTAAGGCAATGTATAACTAAAACAAAAGCCTTTTAAACTTGAACTTTTAACATAGTATGGCATAAATAAAATTAGATAATGCCATTTACTTATTCACATGGATATTCTACTAATCGAATAAATCACATACAAAATCAATAACCACTTTCATAATGTTGGAATGCATAATGATAAACTTTAATTACTTTTCAAGGCCTCGTCCCAAGACCTTGGGGCTAACTGTAACCGGAACCCAACCCGGAGTGCCTCTAATAACCGGACACCAACCCGGAGTGCCTCTAATAACCGGACACCAACCCGGAGTGCCTCTAATAACCGGACACCAACCCGGAGGGCTTACTTTTACTAGTCCCTAACCTGGAGGGCTTACTTTTACTAGTCCCCAACCTGGAGGGCTTACTTTAACCAGTCCCCAACCTGGAACATACCTGTCCAACACATTCATATGAAGTAAAGATTGAAATATAACATAATCATTCTTATTGGAACTAGCATACGAAATGTCAATACTTTCACCATAAACTATGAATGGTATAAAATTAGCACATCCACAGTCAAACATATCACAAAACCTTCAAAACAATATAGAAGTTTTGTATCATAATAAATCAACTTCAAATAATCTTAAAACCCATCAAAGGATGTTGACATAGATGAAATGAAAATTCTTTTTAAAGAAATATCTCCTTTTATTTTGAAATCATTTAAGATCCATATAAAATCAAACATTTTCTTTGAAAATAATCTTATAAGCTTTTAAGGGAAGCTTTGACGATTTTATAACGGCGGAAAATAACCGCACCCGCCGTATAAGTTAAAAAAAACATTCTTATCTTAATTCTGTCGAAAAGGTTAAAAAGCACCTTGTTTGGAAAACGACGGAAAGATTCCCTTATAATCCTCTTATAAAAAGTCAAACAAGGGTATAAATGACTTTAACCCATATTCTTTTAAATATTAAAAATGTTTTGAAATACATTTTGAAGAAACATGGATGTGGATGATAACGAGATCTCAGTAGATTATTACGTATAAACAACCTCGGATAATGAAGAGATTGTGAAATAACCCTTACCAGTTTGGTAACTTATGAAACATACAACCCATGAAAGAGGTATCATACAATGAATATGTAAGTACACATAAATTAGAGTGTATTACACAATGAATATAATTATGGGCAGTACATACACCACACAAAAGGTAATGGTGGCAATATGGCATGAATCTCACGGGAATAAGGAGTGAGATTAAAACCCCTTACCACATTAATCAACTGAGTCGTATGGCCAAAAGTTAATAACCACCAAATTATTTATAGAATAACATGAATATGATAATATATATCAAATGCCAGTACACAATACACCACTTTCAATAATTTAGTGGCAAATAATGGAAATCTCACGGAATTGAATGTGAGATAAGAAAAATCCCTTACCTTGTACTTTTCCTTGGTTGGGGTAGGTTAACCTCCTTGTACTTTTCCTTGGTTGGGGTAGGTTAACCTCCTTTAATTTAGGTAACTCACTTTGGTTGGAACCAAAGGACTTCTTGAAATGCTTTCTGCCTAAGCGGAAGCTTCAAGGAGGAGGAGAGGGATGTGGGGAGCTTAGTTGGGCAGAGTTTGGACGAGCCAAGTGGCTTGAGAGGTCTGAGGAATGAGTAGAAGTGGTCTCCTTTTATAAGGGAGAAGAGGGGCTCTTTAGGAAAGAGTGAAAGTATTACTTTATAATATAATTATATTCGGTTTATAATGGTCCAAAAATCATTGAGGTCGAAGATAAGATGACTCATATTCTGAATAACATCAACCAATAAGAATTGGACAGGTTTTAGATAATATTTTAATCATTATAATCTTATTTATTTAAATGATTTATTAATGAGGTAAACATTGCATCATTATTGTGTCATTAATAATTTAAATTATTTGATGTCTAAAAATTATAAATAAAATATCATTATGTAGGAAATATTTTTAGCTTTCTAATGAATATTTATAATCGAAAATCCAACATGTATAACCCTATGTAAAAATTATTCTTCTAAAAGATGTAAGCTTATGCCATTTTTATTTTTATTTTAACTTTATTAATATAAAGTGTCCCTACCACATACAAGTGGATCCAATGGGTCCCCAAATTGACCCAAGGATGCTCATGGTCGGGTATGTGTCCACCAATAAGGTTAGGACACGTTTTAGGTTAATTTTGTATTATTATAATATTATTTTTTAACCCTTATTTACCGGATTTACCCTTAACCATGGTAAATAAAATATTTACCACAGTAATTATTCAAAATGTCTAAAAATAAAAGTTACCTATTTACACAATTTGGACATCCTGATTCCAAATATGGAATCCATTTTTCTAAATTCAAAACACAGTAGTGGCAGAAATTAATTTAAAATTAATTCCCGCTGTCAAAACAAAAAGCGTGTTTTTAAGAGGTAATAACTATCAAAAGATTGACACTTGTTTATGTTTGGTTTAATTGTAAAATTCTCTACAATGACCAAAATTATATTAAATGGTAAAAATATATTCTAAATATACTTTAAAACTACTAAAATTCATAATTTATCACTATTAATTATTTTGATTAAAAAAGTTGTTTTTAATTAAAATTTAGTAATTTTCACTATTCATCAAAATATGAAAGTTATCCGAAAAGTACCAAAATTTCACCTTAGGCTAAATTCGATATTCCGAATCCAAAAATGAAGTCCATTTTAAAATATAAAATATATATAATTTCAAAATTTAGGTATTACTATTCATAACGGATAGTTTGATTGGTTGTGGCGTGTGTTAAAACTCAAGGTTGCGTACAACACACGCTACTATTTTATTCAAAGGAAAGAGTACCGTAGAAGCTTGGGATGTTTCATTTTAAATTTTCTTTTTGATGTCCCAATTTATTCAGATAGTTTAAAATATTTTATTTTAAAAGGTTTCACTATTAAAGTTGATAAAAGTGCAATACTGAAAATGAATCTATTCTTGCATTATGACTAAGAAACTCATAATAGGGATTCTAATATTATAAGGATTATATAAAGTTCAAAATGTTGTTAATACTATTCATGACCTATTTTAATGGCTTTTTTTTGTACGTCATGGTGTGATTGAACTCGGTGTTGCGTGTAGTGCAAGTTATTGAATTATTTTTAAGAAATAACACACTATGAAATCCTGGGGTGTTACATTCTCCCCTCCTTCAATAAATTGCGTCCTCGCAATTTGAAATTGTTCTTCGAAAATAAAAGGTTGAAAATAGAAAATATCTTTGTGGGAAAACCCACATCGGATATTAGGTTACTAAAATTTAGTCTTAATATGAGGAAAAGAGAAATGAAAGAGTCACCACCAAATTATGATCTCGATTAGGAGAACATTGGTGGCATTTAGAGACATATAATTGGAGGAAAAACGTAAATATTTATAGGTAGTGATTGAGGTCATCAATCACAAACAAGTATAAAATTGAGGTCCTTAAATTCATCAATCTATGATTATTTGAAATACCATTGGTTCAACAAAACATAGGGTATTAAGATAACACATTTTTGACATTTCAAAATATCATAGTTGAAATCCCACATCGAAAAATGAATTAATGAGGCCTCTATTTAAAATAAAGAGTCGAAAGTATGAAGATTACCGAAAATAACACATACTAGGGTTCCATGTAGGAAAATATGGATATGGAAGAGAAATCTAACCATCAATTATCTGATGGAGAGTGGTAGAGAACATGGCTATAAAAAGGCCAACAATCCCAAAGCCATAAATTAGTGACGATTTAAGGTACCATCTAGGAAAACATTTTTGTTCTAAGTTGCTTTTCTTAATATTGAAAAATTTATTTATGATATTGGCTAAGATCATAAGGAGATATACTTACTTTATAATTAGAGTTTTATCCATTAATAAGTTTCTACCACAAACTCATCTTTCATTCTAAAAGATAATAGAATGTAAAAAAAATTCTATTTACACTATTCGTATAGGGTTCCAAAATAAACGAATTTATAATTCATCTACAAGATCTTTTAACAAAAACTACATTATTTAATCCAGGACATCTCGTGGGCCAGTGGTAGGTGATACACCCTTGTCGCCCTTCGGTTGCGGGTTCAAGTCTCACAGCCTTGCCGGACGCGACGGGTTGTCGTCCGACCTCCGGGTTGTCCTTTTATGGCAATCCAAAATAATCCAAACTAGAACTATCCAAAATACTTCTATCCAAACTCACAGTCCAAAATTTATAAGTAAGTTAAACATAATGTAGAACCTTTTTACCCCGTAATAGCATATGAATACCTTCATCATGTATTCTTTTAATACACCGAAATATCCTGAATTACCATATTCCTTATTGATTACGTTCATGCTCCCTTATTCCATATAGAAAGCTGGATATACTTCATTAATCCAAAAATGTTTTAAACCCCAACAATGATGGAATATACAAATCATTAATCAGTTCCAGGGTAGTCAAGAATATCCAATATAATTTATCCAAAACAATCACATATTATTCCAAAATCACTACCTCAGTATCAGAACTATATTATGATTTATCATTCTCTCAACCATATATTTTCCAAAAAATTATCCTTCTATTGAGTCACTTTTCTTTGTTCCACACAATCTCAAGTCCTTAATGAAATAGTACTGCAGTACAATCCTTATATACTCCATGATTATTGTAACAAGTACATTGTTGATACAACACTCAATTGACATAATCAACATAAGAACTCTAATCATTCCTCTTCATCTGTGGTAGTATCATAACTTGATTATTATCCAATAACATCATTTGCGGCATAGTCTGATGACTGGGACATAGGTTCGCGTAGTGTCCATACTCCTTGCAAATGAAGCATTGTAAATTTAAAACCATTTTCTTACCCTTGCAGTCACGTACTTTGTGCCCTTTTCCTCCACACTTATAACAAACTCCCATTCCTTTCAGGCAAGTTCCAGGGTGTTTCTTTCCACAGTTACCACATATGGGAAAATTCTTCTTTTCCCTTTTCCCTTTATCCATCTTTCTCTCTTCCATCCTTTTCATCTCTTGATTCCCTTCAAAGCCATAGGACTCAGTAAACTCTTTACTTATCTTATCAACACATGATATTATTTCTTCATATGATGATAATACATGGGAGACTATTTCTCTTATAAATTCTAGCTTAAGACCATGAAAGATATGATCCTTCCTTCTCTTTGAATCATGTGTATTTCTGGAGTTCTCATTCCTTCTATTGGGCGCCATTTCTAAACAATGGAATAAACTAGATCAGTTTATGAATCAAAATACATAATCCCATACTTATAAAACACTTAACATAAATTGAACTATTTATGGATATAATCCATAATCATAAAAATGTTTTCTTTGAGGAAGTATATACTCATAAACCCTTCAAAATTATTTGTAAAGAAAATGAGAGTTATCCTAAGCATATCCCCCGGGAGTGTCGTAACCAAGAGTGCAGCAAGGCCCGTTGTCGTGCACCAGTTCCCGTTCGAGTCTAGCTCAAAGCGGTGTTTTCGGGTTTTACCCCTAGGTACATCTCTTCCAGAGCCGCCTCTACCTGCTCGTATCCAGACAGAGATGTATTGCTCGGAAAACTCACAAAATCTATACAATACCAAAATTCTAGGAAGTTCTTCTATACTAATCCTCAAAGTTCATCTTAGGTCTACGTGCTCTAATCAGAGTTTATCTAAATCTAGCTTCCAAGGTTTGTACTAAACTTCCTCTGATACCAACTGTAACGCCCCGACCCTAGTTGCCTAGAGTCGGTGCATTATTACATAACATTGGCATGATCACAAGAAAGATCAAATCTCGAAAGACCGATTGGTTTAGTAGCCTTGGAAACACTAGATATATTCATAAGTTTTACATTACATCATAAAATGAAAAACTACTACAACAACATAATGTTTCCACAGTCCACACTATAATCCCCTCATAATATCCCTGCAGGTCATTCATAATTTACTTCTTCACTTCCTGGGAAAAATAAAACATAGAAAAGGGGTGAGCTCAAATGCCCAGTAAGGATAACAATATAGCGGAAACTTTCATAAATAAGAATAAACATTTAAGGCAATGTATAACTAAAACAAAAGCCTTTTAAACTTGAACTTTTAACATAGTATGGCATAAATAAAATTAGATAATTCCATTTACTTATTCACATGGATATTCTACTAATCGAATAAATCACATGCAAAATCAATAACCACTTTCATAATGTTGGAATGCATCATGCTAAACTTTAATTACTTTTCAAGGCCTCGTCCCAAGACCTTGGGGCTAACTGTAACCGGAACCCAACCCGGAGTGCCTCTAATAACCGGACACCAACCCGGAGTGCCTCTAATAACCAGACACCAACCCGGAGGGCTTACTTTTACCAGTCCCTAACCTGGAGGGCTTACTTTTACCAGTCCCCAACCTGGAGGGCTTACTTTAACCAGTCCCCAACCTGGAACATACTTGTCCAACACATTCATATGAAGTAAAGATTGAAATATAACATAAACATTCTTATTGGAACTAGCATACGAAATGTCAATACTTTCACCATAAACTATGAATGGTATAAAAATAGCACATCCACAGTCAAACATATCACAAAACCTTCAAAACAATATAGAAGTTTTGTATCATAATAAATCAACTTCAAATAATCTTAAAACCCATCAAAGGATGTTGACATAGATGAAATCAAAATTCTTTTTAAAGAAATATCTCCTTTTATTTTGAAATCATTTAAGATCCATATAAAATAAAACATTTTCTTTGAAAATAATCTTATAAGCTTTTAAGGGAAGCTTTGACGATTTTATAACGGCGGAAAATAACCGCACCCGCCGTATAAGTTAAAAAAAACACTCTTATCTTAATTCTGTCAAAAAGGTTAAAAAGCACCTTGTTTGGAAAACGACGGAAAGATTCCCTTATAAACCTCTTATAAAAAGTCAAACAAGGGTATAAATGACTTTAACCAATATTCTTTTAAATATTAAAAATGTTTTGAAATACATTTTGAAGAAACATGGATGTGGATGATAACGAGATCTCAGTAGATTATTAAGTATAAACAACCTCGGATAATGAAGAGATTGTGAAATAACCCTTACCAGTTTGGTAACTTATGAAACATACAACCCATGAAAGAGGTATCATACAATGAATATGTAAGTACACATAAATTAGAGTGTATTACACAATGAATATAATTATGGGCAGTACATACACCACACAAAAGGTAATGGTGGAAATATGGCATGAATCTCACGGGAATAAGGCATGAGATGAAAACCCCTTACCACGTTAATCAACTGAGTCGTATGGCCAAAAGTTAATAACCACCAAATTATTTACAGAATAACATGAATATGATAATATATATCAAATGCCAGTACACAATACACCACTTTCAATAATTTAGTGGCGAATAATGGAAATCTCACGGAATTGAATGTGAGATAAGAAAAATCCCTTACCTTGTACTTTTCCTTGGTTGGGGTAGGTTAACCTCCTTGTACTTTTCCTTGGTTGGGGTAGGTTAACCTCCTTTAATTTAGGTAACTCACTTTGGTTGGAACCAAAGGACTTCTTGAAATGATTTCTGCCTAAGGGGAAGCTTCAAGGAGGAGGAGAGGGATGTGGGGAGCTTATTTGGGCAGAGTTTGGATGAGCCAAGTGGCTTGAGAGGTGTGAGGAATGAGTAGAAGTGGTCTCCTTTTATAAGGGAGAAGAGGGGCTCTTTAAGAAAGAGTGAAAGTATTACTTTATAATATAATTATATTCGGTTTATAATGGTCCAAAAATCATTGAGGTCGAAGATAAGATGACTCATATTCTAAATAACATCAACCAATAAGAATTGGACAGGTTTTAGATAATATTTTAATCATTATAATCTTATTTATTTAAATGATTTATTAATGAGGTAAAAATTTCATCATTATTGTGTCATTAATAATTTAAATTATTTGATGTCTAAAAATTATAAATAAAATATCATTATGTAGGAAATATTTTTAGCTTTCTAATGAATATTTATAATCGAAAATACAACATGTATAACCCTATGTAAAAATTGTTCTTCTAAAAGATGTAAGCTTATGCCATTTTTATTTTTATTTTAACTTTATTAATATAAAGTGTCCCTACCACATACAAGTGGATCCAAGGGGTCCCCAAATTGACCCAAGGATGCTCATGGTCGGGTATGTGTCCACCAATAAGGTTAGGACACGTTTTAGGTCAATTTTGTATTATTATAATATTATTTTTTAACCCTTATTTACCGGATTTACCCTTAACCATGGTAAATAAAATATTTACCACAGTAATTATTCAAAATGTCTAAAAATAAATGTTACCTATTTACACAATTTGGACATCCTGATTCCAAATATGGAATCCATTTTTCTAAATTCAAAACACAGAAGTGGCAGAAATTAATTTAAAATTAATTCCCGCTGTCAAAACAAAAAGCGTGTTTTTAAGAGGTAATAACTATCAAAAGATTGACACTTGTTTATGTTTGGTTTAATTGTAAAATTATGTACAATGACAAACATTATATTAAATGGTAAAAATATATTCTAAATATACTTTAAAACTACTAAAATTCATAATTTATCACTATTAATTATTTTGATTAAAAAAGTTGTTTTTAATTAAAATTTAGTAATTTTCACTATTCATCAAAATATGAAAGTTATCCGAAAAGTACCAAAATTTAACCTTAGGCTAAATTCGATATTCTGAATCCAAAAATGAAGTCCATTTTAAAATATAAAATATATATAATTTCAAAATTTAGGTATTACTATTAATAACGGCTAGTTTGATTGGTAGTGGCGTGTGTTAAAACTCAAGGTTGCGTACAACACACGCTACTATTTTATTCAAAGGAAAGCGTACCGTAGAAGCTTGGGATGTTTCATTTTAAAATTTTTTTTTGATGTCCCAATTTATTCAGATAGTTTAAAATATTTTATTTAAAAAGGTTTCACTATTAAAGTTGATAAAAGTGCAATACTGAAAATGAATCTGTTCTTGCATTATGACTAAGAAACTCATAATAGGGATTCTAAAATTATAAGGATTATATAAAGTTCAAAATGTTGTTAATACTATTCATGACCTCTTTTAATGGCTTTTTTTTGTACGTCATGGTGTGATTGAACTCGGTGTTGCGTGTAGTGCAAGTTATTGAATTATTTTTAAGAAATAACACACTATGAAATCCTGGGGTGTTAAAAATATGAACTTCAAACAACAAATAAGTCTTCAACCAAGAATAAATAAGCATGCACAACCTTCTTCCAAATCTTAAAACACAATCTTTAACAAGATTAAATTCTGGCAACTTTCCCATTTTAACCAATTCTACCTTTTTCTATTGCTCACGACCTTCCTTCTTCACTTGTTTAATTATATGTAACAATGAAGAATGGATTGAAACCATGAAAAAACATATTTATTCCCTAAACCAACATCTTCTAAGAAAAAATTCATCAAATCATTAATCAAGGGATCATGTTCCAAATATTTCATTGTTAATGATGCATGATGCTTCCAACTCAAGGAATCTACCTCCTTTTTTCTTTTCTAGGATTGTAATTGATTGTGAAATCATAATATATCATCAGTTTAATCCATCTTCTCTACCTCATGATTAATTCCTTTTGAGTGAATATATATTTCAGACTTTTATGTTCTTTATATATTTGACAATTGGTTCTGTATAAATGATGCCTCCAAATTTCAGAGAAAAAAACTGATGATAATTCCAAATCATGTGTGGGATAATATAGCTCATAAGGTTTAAGTTGTCTCAAAGAATAGGAAATTAACTGATCATTATGCAACAAAACGCAACCAAGTCCCTTCAAAAACATCATTACTGTAGATGAAGGAATCACAATTTCTGGAAGGCAATTCCAAAACTGGTGCATTTACTAATATTTTATTCAATTTTTAAAAATAATCATCACATTCTTCTTTCTAAACAAATTTAACCCCTTTCTGTGTTAACTTGGTTATTGGGCTAGATAACCATTAAAAGTTCTTAACAAACCATCGGTAATAACCTGATGACCCAAGAAAACAATGAATCTTTGTAACATTTGTGGGACATAGCCATTCATCAACCACCATTATTTTTGGAAGGATCAAATGTTATTTCATCATTATTTAAAATGATCCCAAGAAAAGAAATTTTTTGCAGCCAAAAATCAGACTTAACGAATTTTCTATACAGTTTCTTTTCTTTTAAGGATTTTGAACAAACCCTTAGATGTTTTTCATTCTCCTTTTTATTTTTAGAAAATTCCATAATTTTTTTAGTAAATACAACCACAAACTTATCCATGAACTCATGAAATAATCTATTCAGAAGATTCATGAGTACAACTGGTGCATTAATTAACCCAAAGGGAATAAGAACTAATTCATAATGCTCATATCTAGAATGAAAGGCTGTTTTTGGGATGTCAACCTCCTTCACCTTCAAATGATGGTATCTAGATCTCATGTCAATATTGGAAAAGTACTAAGCTCCATGGAACCAATCAAAAAAGTAATAAATATGAGGAAAAAGATACTTATTTTTAACAGTGAATTTATTTAAAGCTCTATAATTTATGCAAAGTCTCATGGAACCATATTTATTTTTAATAAACAAAACTGAAGCTTCCTATGGTGAAGTTCTAGGATGAATGAAGCATTTATCGAGGAAATCATGAAAATAATTTTTCAATTCATAAATTACTATCGCTACCATACAATATGGGGGTTGTGGCTTAGCTTCAGGAACATTATAAATTGTCAATTCAAATTCCTAATCAGGTATGACACCAGATAACTAATCAAGAAAAACATCATGGTTTTCATTTACCACTAGCAAAACATTAATCTGAATAGTTTCCTTGTTTTCAAAAATATGAGCAAGATAACATTCATTTACATAATTCAATAGTTTCTCCGCTTCCTAATATGTTATCAACTCTATGGGTTTGTTCTTGTATACAAAATGATACTCTCTATGAAAAAAATATTCTTTAGCTCTACAGTCAATATTATCATGATAAACAGAAAGACAATCCATTGTCAGAATAACATCAAACTCAACTAAGTTAAAAACAAAAAGTATTGTAGTTAATGTCCTTTCATATACCACAATAGAAAGATTCTTCTAATTACTCTATAGAATGTTATTTCCCCTAGTTTTTTAACAATAATTTTGGGTCTCATTTGTTGAGGTGATATTTCAAATTTACCAAAACAATTTAAAGATGAAGGAATGTGTAGACCCTATATCAAACAAAAATTTAGAAAAATCTGAGTGAACAAAAAAATAACCTTATACAAATTCATTGGATGGCTTGACATCTTCTAACATAGTCGTAAAGGATCTCATTACACCTTTCTTCTTATAGTTTGGCTTCTTTGCATCATTAAGTTCTCACTTTGGGTATGAATTTTCATAATGACCCATCTCACCACATTGAAAACACTTTACAGACTTCTTATCATGATTAGTCTTAGAATCATTTTCATTGAAATCTTGAGCCATATCTCCAAACATAACACATTTAAAACACTTCTCGATTTTGTTAAGACGTTCCCTAGGGTGTTTCCTGCCACACTTTTCACAAACTGAAAATTGGATTTTCTTACCTTCATATTTATTTGGTTTATTCTTACCCATCACTTTCTATCTAGACCTCTTTATATCCTTATTTCCAAAATTCTCCTGATCATAAAAAAACTCCATATCTAAACTCACATCTTATTGCACATGTTTCTCATATCTTTTAAATACCTGGGAGGCCAACACCCTTCGATACCTTGGATTCAATCCTAAGTAAAAGTGGTAATTTTTTGTATCAAGTTCTAGAATAATATTTGGAGCATACCTCTCCAATCATGTGAAGTTCAATTCATAAATGGCCACTGAATATTTATGCTTCTGTTTCAATTCAATTAATTTCTTCTCCATCCTATGTTGCACTGCATTTGGAAAAAAAATTCAAGGAATAGAATTTTAAATTAATCACACTCTAAGGCATTAAAATCCTATCTACCCTGGATATTTTTTACCATTGACCACCACTAATCAGATTCTACTTCAAAATGATAAATGTAAAGACTTACCTTTTTATTTTTTTAACATCTCATAACATCGAATATCTTTTCAAGGGCTTAGATCCATCCTTTTTCTACTACTGGGTCAGAAGATCCATTGAAATAATGATGGTGTTTTCTCATAAAATGTTCCACTAATATCAAGTTCTGTTGCGGTAAATCTATTTGTTCTATTTCATCAATGCCACCACCATTTATTTCATGATTTAGCTGATCCATTACTGTTAAAAAATACTCGGTTCCATTCCCTACCATTCTGGGCTGTAGATCTGGAAGGATGTCATTATATCTGTGCCTCTCCAATTGAGTATCCCAGTTCCTTCCACGGACAACCATTCTGAACCAACTTTTCTTAGATTAAGAAATATATTAATAATTAAATTCTATAACATTTCCAATTAAAAATAGAGTTAAAGTAATTTATGGTATTATTTTAACATCATCTTAACCCTGAATGTTATCTAAACCACCCTCTAATACCAACTATAAGGAACCGACATTATTATATACATAATATTTAATTTAGTCAACAAAAAACTTCTTCTTACCTTGAAGATATTTTCAAGTATAGTGCTTTATAGAATTGGTAAAATACATTCCTAACATTACACATTATTACAAAGTGGATACCATAAAAAGAGTTTCCATTTTTTAAAACTATAAAACATTAAAACTTAAACATGACTCCTGGAAAATTCTTCAACATTTAACACGGATTACTTCTTTGTCTTACACATCCATTAACCAGTTAAAATCATTTAAAAACTAGGGATGAGAAAAAAATCTTAGTAAGGGATGAAAAAGAAGGAAAGAGCACATAATTCCATGAATACTCATAACGTATGAAAGCATTTTCAAAACAAAACATGCTTGTCACCCATATATATACTTACATTGTGTAACATGATATTTACACAAGATCCACACAAAACATGATAACATAAATATAATCATAAATGTATTTTAAGGAATTACATACATAATCTTTTAACCCTCTCAGCTTCCTTATAATTTCTAACCCTCACAGCTAACTTACAATTTGTGTAACCATCGTAGTTACACATAGAGTAACCATACGGTCGACCTCAAACATACACATACCCAATGAATTGGAGGGAAACATAGGTCCCAACCTTAATAATAAATAATACCCACAAACCATAACATAATCATACAATATGAATAATATCATAAAAACATTGCTTTTGATCTTTGTAAAACATAACTTTAAAAGAGGCTTTTAATAGAAAAGCCCATTACAAATATCATACAATTGAAGAGATACTTCATATAGTGGATGGAATATGTATATAAACTGTAATAAAACATAATTTAACATAATATAAGAAAAACCCATAACATAATCAATTTTAATACCACATAAATAACAAAGTATATGGTTAAACCAAATAATGGAAAACAGGTTACGAATTCCCTTACATTGGGGTTGTCTTACTTGAAACATGTTTAAACTTCCTTTATAATGGTTAAAAGAGTGTTATAAGTATTTTATAGAAAAAATTCCATGTATATAACATCTTATATTATCATTTCATAAAAAAAATTCACCCTTTAATTTTTAGTATTTTTATCCTTTGCATTGTTTTTGGGTGAGTTCTTTTACATGATTTCCGTGATTGGTTCATGGTGGATGTTCTTGTTAATTGGAAGTGAAACACCAAAATTATAATGGATTATCATATACATATATCAAGTGACATAAATTATACAATTTATCATTTTAAATTCTTACATGAGGATTATTCATAAGTTAAAATATTAATGATGTTCGTTAAGATAATTTTAGTGGTTCTTTGATAATAACGACCTAATTTTGTTTTATATATTAAAAAAACGTGTAAAAAAAATAACAATACAGTTGATGAGAAATAGTAAATATATTATAACCTGGTTCTACCATAAAAATGGTTTCATGACAGGACTTGATGTAATTAATGAAAATTAAAATTTCATCATCTACGATGTCGGTAATTCAACACATCACATACAATGTTTTTAATTCCTTCAACATGTGGGGAAATAGAAGAATATTGATGATGGATTGACCATGAAAATTAGAAAATCCATAATATAAATTATTTTAGAGATTTCATGCCTCTTGGTTAATAGGATGTTGGGAAAAAATAAGAAAATAAAATATTATTGAAATAAAAGAAAACTTGAGAAATTTCCCACTAAAATTCAGCAGCCTAACGACATCTCTTAAAATTTCATAAATATAGTTTGATTAGAGAAAGGGGATATCTCATCACTTTTACATAATATGGATAATAAGGGGGGATATATAATGAAATATCCCAACATAATACAATGTAACGGAATATAATAACATAAAATGAATGAAAAGAATGAAAATAAAAGAGGATGTTTACCTCTTGATCCCTTCTCCTCAAGATCCTTCTTAAGGGATTATGTTTTGGTCTTTTAGTGAGACCAAAAGATATAAGACGTGGGTAAGAGCCTTGGAAAGATTATTGGTCTGAAAATAGGCTTAGTTCATGTCTTCAGAGGTGTGGTAAGTAGAGGGGAATGAGGGTGGTATTTATAGTGGAGGAGAGGGTGAATTTTTCATTATTATAATTATTATTATTATTTTTTTCCCAAGATTATGAATGGTATTAGTTCATGTGACATAAAAAAGTAATAATGGCATGTGAGTTCAAACTAAGTGGCCTTGCATCACTTATGATGTCATAAAAAGTGTATTTTACTAATAATTTGATTATACAGTATTTTATCGTATTTCACTATTAATCAAAAAATCAAGAATTTCATAAAAATACCAAAAGTTTACCATATAAATTATTAGACTTGTAGAAATCAAAAATGAAGTCCATTTTTTTGAAAATAATTTTCTAAATATTAAACATTTAATTCTTAAATAAAATCATACTTATTTCAAAAATTAACAATTCTAATTCTATAACTACTTCTGTATCACGATGAAAAATTAACCCAGATGTTATTATATTAAAGCCTTAATAAAATAAAATAATAATAAAATTTAATATTAACTGTGGTAATTTTAATATTTATATTAATATTCATTCCTGTTTGTTACTATTCACAAAAAAAGAAAGTTGGTTTCATTGGACTCTAAATAATTTACTGAACACAAATGTAGATGACAGTTTCTTGAAATTAAAACATAGAAGTAGAAAAATTGTGTTTTAAACGATAGTTATAAATATCTACTTAAAGAAAAGTCCCATGGATTTCTTTTAATTTTTACAAAAACATGTGGTGTTATAGTTAGAACAAACCGTGTATGAGATTTTAGTGCACAATAAAGGGAATCGTGGTTTTAAATACCTATGCAGCCTAGACCACACGAGTATGTCAGTCTTTATAGTCTTATTAGTGATGTATTTTTTTACATAATTCCCAGGATTTCCCTATCTGTGTGCTATCCCAAGTGATGGTTGTCTTAGGAAATATCTAGGTGCACATTTGGAACACAATTTGACTAACCACGGATCCAAACCTTCCGAATGTTTACATTTTTTGGTAAAAGACCATTTTACCATATCTATTTATAACTCACTCCTTCATTTTATTTCTCTTCCATGCACATAAGGTCATCTTACCTGGAAGTTCCTTCACCATTCTTCGAAGGCATTGGGAGATCGTTTCCATCCGACCTTCGAATAAATATATGTACATCTCATTGGATTCCTAGAGGTAATATCCCCATTCCTTTAACTCATTTCATCATTCATATTAATATTAATAGGGTTATTTTTTTGTGAGATTTTAAACCCTATTTTAAAATCATATTTCTATTATTCAAATTTCAACTGATCTTGAATGAACCAAAGGCTGATACTGGGAATCTGTTCCTCTACAAGAATAAGTTCTGTATTCTATTAATTTTCCCCAAATGTATATCCCTTTTAACTTTTCACCGTTGGCATTAGTCTGGATTCTCTAGGCATTGATATTCAATTTAATATGATTTAATTTAGATTTTTTGTTGTAATATAATGACCTAGTTATCTCTATTTACATCATAGGATGTTTGGAACTAAATCTTGACTACCCAATTTTGTATTCATTCTTTGTTGTTACTTAAGTGACCAATATTTTGATTACATGAGACACATTTTAGGTGTGTTTTTGTTGAAAATTCACAAAATAAGTGTTTCTTCTTAATAAATGAATATTAAAAAATTTAATGGAAAGTATATATATATAATTTTTCCTTGATAAATTTTATTCTAAATGGACAATTGGTTTCATGTCTTTATTGACCATGTCACATAGGATG
Organism: Viscum album; assembly: GCA_963277665.1. Classification (NCBI taxonomy): domain Eukaryota; kingdom Viridiplantae; phylum Streptophyta; class Magnoliopsida; order Santalales; family Viscaceae; genus Viscum; species Viscum album. Next base: position 505,550,078 of record OY728142.1, on the reverse strand, counting down.
AAACGAAATTCAATAAAGCTAATGTATATAAAGTTGTATAATTTATTATGTGAGCTATGGAAAATTATGATTTATTTTTAAATATGCGATAAATGTTCTGATTTCGTATGGACATTCTTCATCTTTATAGGAATGGTCATACATGATCCCACCTTGGATTGCTCAAGGAATTATTTTAGAACACATATTATTCCATTAGGAATCATTGAGTATGTTTCTATGGAAGATACCCAATTTGGAACTTATTCCTATACTATTTGAGGATTTTTAGTTTGTTGTGTTAGGATACCTAACCTACTCTTGAATATTAGAATGCCCTTTATAAACTCTTCAGGATTAGTATGATGTAATTTGACATGGGTTGCCTTAGATTATTATTCTTGGTCTCCAATCATGCTGATAAAAATATTTAACATGGGCGTGATCCATTGGATCTGTTATAAATATTTTTTGTGTAATTGTTTTGGGTATACCCCTTAGATTAAATGGACCCCTTCCTTCTAGGATGCATGTTTTTGTATCTCGAGCTAGTACAACCATCTATGGTCAAGGAATCATCTTTTCCTATAGCATAATTTTGTGTATTATCATATTTACTTTCCATGGTCGTCAATATTTTATTAGCTATTCCATTGGATAAATGATTAAATGAATACAATTGCAGACACATCTTGTATTGGATAATGTAGGTATGGACGTCCCGGTGTCCCATGAAGAACTTGACCTCGAATTGTGTTATATTTATTTCTTGTTTTACTTTCATATACCTTCACTCTAATACAATTTATATCTATAGACTATTTTTTATGGACACCATTGGTAGTGGCCTATTGAGTTTATCTCCCACTCTATCTGGTCCACCAATTAATCAAATGAATATTATATGATTATTGTTGTGGATAAGGATATGTATCTAATTATGGATGAATCAATTCATATATTATGATGGGTGATTGGTAACAGATGATTAACCAAATTCTCAAAACGCCTAAATATTTTTTGGTTGTTTTGAATATTTCTTATCATCCTCATGCCATGTATGTTTGTTATTTTTTAAGATAAATGAAATCATTATTTTATATGGTACTATTACTAATTTTAAGTTGATTATTTATATATCAGCTATTTATACTATTTAGTCTAATTATCCATTATTATTTAAAAATATTTTCATTATTTACATATAAATTGTATTCTAATTTGTTTCACTATAATCTTGAGGGTGTAGTCTCCCCAAGGTACCACCTTGGATCCTCGTTGCTAGTTGGAATACTCTGGTGTACATGGAGGAAAGATTTTGGTCATGTAGCCAACTTATTCAGTTAAAATTATTGGGTGATCTGGGACATGATGTTACTAAGTGGTGTCAAAGAATTACTTTTCCTTACCTTATATTTTGGATTGGTAGAAATAAGAGTTGGATCTGTCAGAATTTGTAAGTAAACGTGTTTCCAGGAGTTGATAACCCACATGGGGAAAATAAAAATTTATTTGGGAGGTATTTTATTTGATGCACTCTTCCTTTTACAATTTCAATTATTTCACTATTTGGAGACGCATATGCGGTGTGTTGTTGATTATTTTATTATTGGATATTCTTTATCCTTGGTTTGGTAAGGCAGAGAATCATTTATCATGCATTATTATCAGAAACATATCGAATAAAATGTCATGAATTATTCCACGAAATGTAGATTTACTTATTTTACAAGAAGATAACTGTTTTATGTGCCCAGAGGAATATATCTATTATGAAACTAACATTTATAAAAGAAAAACATCATTGAATAGTGAGTTAAAAATGTGTCTGCATCAGCCTATTTAGTGATTTCTTATAATGTTTTATGATTCCATGTTAATTAACCAATTATCACATGTTTGGTTCACATAAATAGGTCTCTATACACTCAAAAAATGTTCATTTCAAATTTATGAATGTGATTTTTAATCCAAAGTATGCTTATACCTCTATAAATTTGGAATGTGAATTAATATATTCAAATCATTTTATTCTACCTATTACATTCTACTATAAAATGTAAAGACCAGGACATAATTAAAGAAATTAAAAAATATATTGTATAAGAAATTTACATGTATTAATTAGGGATGATACATCATTTAACTACTTTATAATAATATCTAAAAAACAGATAATTTATAAACAAAAATGTGGTCTTAGATAAATTGGGATTCCATTTGGATATTAAAGAATATTTTTAATATATAAACTTCAATATAAACTCAATATAATGGGACCCCAAGAAAAAAATAGAGAACTATACCTAGACCCAGACATATCATAGGGATATTGGTATTGTGTCTTGTGGTTCTTTATGATCAAATAACATCAACCAAACCTAGATTTACTTGTAAGAAGAGGGGCGTGATATACAAATAGGAAGTATTATACCTGTACAACATTTATATCTTTTGTATTTCATAATAAATTCTTTCTGTGAATTTTTCATGAAATTTATTGATATTTTCTGCCATTATTTCCTCATGTTTTGTACTATTATGGTTATGAAAACCATGTTCTATAGGTGGTGTGTGTAAAACCCCTAGATTTTATGAAAAATATTATTTTAATTTCATTAATGTCTTGTGTTGTATTCTACACCAAGATTACCTTGCGCTATACGCAACACCGTATTAGCCTGTAGTATACGCAACACTATTCTTGTACCGTGTTACACACAATTTTGATAATAGTTATTCTACGCAACATTGAGTATATATATATATATTCAATGTATAAATGAAATATTATTGGATTCTGTTATACGAAACAATGAAGGATTCTTTCACAACACACAACCCTGACTTGGCTTGCATTACACGCAATCACGACCTTCCTCGATAGCGTGTGTTGTACGCAATACCAGGTTTTAATAAACAATGATATATTATTAAAATATTGTCATGAACAAGACATTATGAATAGTATTAACTGAATTTTGAATTTTATAACATTATTATTCATCTTACACATCTTCTAGAACATGGTATAAGAAAAAAATAAATTTTTCGGGTAAAATAAGTATTTTTAAAAAAATGCAGTTTTGCCGCCTTTTAATGGCGCACCCACTTTAAATCTAGTTTTTGACATGTTTATTTTTTAAATTTGAAAAAATAAAATTCTTATCTTTAATCAGGATATAAAAATTTACATTAGATAAAGTTTTGATATTTTTCCGATAACTTTCATATTTTAATGAATAGTAAAAACATGCTATATTTTAATTAAAAATAACTTTTTTCATCATAATATCTTATGTGGTTAAATTATAATATTGAATGTTTTTAAAGTATAAAGAGAATATATTTTTACCATTTAATATAATGTATGTCATTAGCATTGATTTTACCTTGAATTCGTAGGTTAAATCAATTCAATCTTTTGCAATGTTTTAAACAAAAACCCGTTTTTATTCGACAACGGGATTAATTTTAATTTAATTTCTGCAACTTCTGTGTATTTAATTTTAAAAAATGGATTCTATATTTGGAATCAGTGGGTCCAAATTATGTTAATAGGATACTTTTTATTTTTGGTAATTATGAATAGTAACTACAGTAAATTTTATTTGCCATAGTTAAAGATAAATTGGGTAATTAAGGGTAAATATAATATTATAAAATTACCCTAACACATGCCAAAATTATATTTGATGGATAAAAGTACACTCATATCAACTAAGGGTCGCATTAGATTCATTTTATGGACTTTTTACCTTGAAAATAATTGTATTATTATTAAAACCAAAGAAAGTGACAACATGTCACTCTCTTAAATCTTACAAGTATAATAATTTTAACATAGTGATAAACATCATAAAACTTCAAAAATTAATAGTCTCCAGAAATCTAACAAAATTATATACATCATGAAAATTTATTTAGAATTTTTTGGGATTAAATAATTATCATTAATTGTGACACAATAGTGATGCAGAAATTATTTATCTAGTGATAAATCAAGAATATAGTTTTTATTAAACTAATAGTGACCATAAAAGGCACAAAACCCTGACCAAAAATTATGGGTCATGTAAATTTAAACTATAACCATTTAATGGTCTAATATTTTACCATTTTGAGTCTTATACAAGCAATTATGACACTTATATTATTTTATTTTAAATGATTCCAAAGTTATCACCTTCATAATTCAATAAATATAACAATTTAAATATTGTGATTTTAAGATGATAAATTCGAGTAAAAGAATTATTATGAAACGTAATATATATATCTTAATCATAGGATTTTATTTTAAATTTTTATGCAACAAATAAGTATATTAAATAATTATACAAAAATGATGTAGTAATTTTTTTATTAAGAGATAAACCAAATAAATGGTTTTAAAAATAATAAAATAATTATTATATGAACTATTTAATGTGATCCAATTTTTTTATAGATACATATGACCTTTTATTAATATATTAAAGCTTTTAGTTCGAACATATCTTCTGTATATATTATATTTAAATTCAAATAAATGAATAGTGTCAAAATTGACACTATTGTTATTTTATGAAAATAACATATTATAAAATTGTTTAAAAATCACAAAAATATTAAAAAATTATAAATTTAAATTTATATGGTCTATAATGTTATAAATTAATCAATTATGGAAAATTCACAACAAATAAGTAATTATTTGTTATAATTTAAAATTTAGAATTTTATTACCTTAAATGAACTTAAATAGATTAAATAAGGATAAATCAAAATGATAAGGTTTAAAATAAGATCCAAACATGTATAAATTTGATTGGTTGATTATATTACAACCCTATCTCATCTAATATTCGAATATGAGTCATTTTTGGAGGTTTTTAAGTGGGGTAGATTTAATATAAATTAATATTTTTAAGAATTCCAAATGTGCCCCTCTCCTCCCTTATAAAAGGGCACCTCCTCCCTCTCCTCCTCACAACAATTTGAGCCTTCAAGATCGTCCAAAACCTGCAAAATTATCTTATATACTTCCCTAGAAACAAATTAGAGGTTCTAGCCTTCCTCAAAGACCAATTTTAGAGCCCTAAAAGGAGATCTCAAAGAGGTGCTTCAAAGAAGAGGTAATTTCCGTTACCGATTCTTTCAACTTTATTTTTTCTTCCAATTCTTCTTCTTAAATTGTATCATTATGAAGTAATAACATCAGTATCACTCAAATACTGATATGTTATTATAAGTATGAAACAACCCTATTTCACCATCTATCCATCCTACGGAAAACAAAATCACCGCGCGTGCGTACGTACGGAATACCGTCTCCACGCTGTGGTGTAATCTGTTTTTCTACCAACACCTTACATGGATGGGTATTATGGTGTAAAGAATAACTATACATAGTTATTATAACATCATAATGATTCTGATATATTGTATCATCCACTCCAATTCAATTCAATAATTATGGAAATGATATCATCGCTCGTGCGTACGTACGGACTACCGTCTCCACGACGCAATGAGATTCATTCTCCATGTTAACCATTTAAGAATGATGATAAAGTATATATAAGCAATAATAATTAAATATATGAAATTATAAATCTACTGGATTTATGTGTATATATATGTATGTCATCTACTTAATTCCACTCAATTCAATAAGGAAACGAAAACAGCGTTCATGCGTACGTATGGCCTACCGTCTCCATGAACGGTGTATTTCTTTCCATTTATCGATCCATTATATATATGTATATTTTGAATATATATTATATATAAATCATGTTTTATATTCTATAATTAAGTAATAATTATCTAAGTAATCATATGAATAATTACAAGTTAAAACACGAACGACAAATGAGACGATTTTACCCAAAACGCTACTTTAACATGAATTTACAAAAGAACGGGTAATATAAAGTCATAAGTGAACCATATATGATATAATAAAAATGAATATGATTCTGTAATAAGTCAATGGCATTATGTAAATAATTATAAAGGAGGTTCGGACACTTACAAAGCAAATCGGACCTAAGGTAATGGAAATATCACAATCTCATTTTTATCCGAGATTGTTTATACTTTGAAATTTACTAGGGTGTATTTTATCATCCACATCCATGTTTCATCAATATGTAATATTATTTCCATCCACCTACAATTGTTTAAATCCATTTTTACCTTTCGGTGAGTTTTTAGTAAATGATATGAAAGGAACCTTTTGTCGTTTTTCGTACGAGGTACTTTTTGACTTTTCAGACAAAAGTACAAAGAATGTTTTTTTTACTTATACGGAATGAACGGATTATTAAAACATTATTTCCATGAAACTTACTTTAAAAGTTTTCAAGTTTATTTTTAATCAACTTATTTTAGTTTAAAATTGTATGGCATGTTAAGAAAGGAAAAGTGTTTTTGAAGTATAAAGGATATTTTCCTCAAGAATGGTGTTCATGTGTTTTATCAAAATTATTTTCCATCTAAGATAATAAAGGGTTCTATTTCTATCCCTATTATTACATTGATTTGATTATTTTGTGATGGAATTATTTTTATGAATTCCATTATCTTATATGAAATGTTTTATGATGTCACGATGTTTAAGATTCCCATTTTTATTACATGGGTTATACTATGATGTATGGTTTATGATTTTGTGGCACACATAAGAATGGTATCATTATGAGATTGGTGAGACCTATATCTCCCTCCAATTCATTGGGTAAAGATTATATATCTCATGATATAGACATGGCTGGAATGGTAGGTTATACCGGTTCAGTGAAACAGGACTGAAACGAGGGTGACTCGGTTCAGAAAGGGACTTTGTCCACTAAGATAGTCTTGGAAATGAGTCTTGACTAATATGATATGATTCTCTATGATTATGAGTGTATGCGACAAAGTTTCATTTTTTATGTTATGATTATTGTGACTACATTTCACTGCCATGATTTATCCCATGTTATGAAATTATGATCTCTTTTGCAGGTTAAGATTTCCAAAAGTTATGTGCTTATGTATATGATGTGATTGATATTTCTTTTGTTTACCCTTGCTGAGAATTTGAGCTCACCCTTTTATGTTTTCTTTTCCCCAGGATATAAAGAAAGGTTTTAGGTAAGAAAAAAAGGAAGATATTTATGGGAGATGTTGAAGATCTTTCACCATGATTAGAAGATTACATTCCGAGTTTCCAAAGACACTAAACTATTACGGTCCTTGTGTGTGTGTTTTTGTTATGTACTAAGTATTCCGCAAATGTAATGTAATGTCAATGTATGTCATGCTTTGGGTCTCTACAGTTGGTATCAGAGGAAAAGTTTAGTCGACCTTTGGAAACTAGGATGCGAAAACGTTAGTGAGATCCCTAGAGATATTTCTATGGTATGTCTAGGGATGTCCCTAAGGATAAGTATACGTATAGGATATAGTCCAAGAACTATGGTAACGATATTAGATTAAACCAAAGATTTTAGACATTGAAGTTACTCCCCCTTTATTATGATTTTTTCCTCTCACACTACTTTTTTTGGGTTTTAGAAAATGGCTGGAAACAAGATGATTCACGATAATGGAGGATATGATGGACAATTGAATGATATTCTTCATGACCAATCAAATGAAATTGGATTTGGAAGTCCAAACATCATTATTATGCTGAATCATCAATCTCATAATATGATCAATAAAGTAAAATTTGGTAAGTTTCCTGACTCGGCTAATAAGAGAAAGATGGAGTTTCATGATGATCATAGAGGAATGAAAGATCAATTTCCCCTATGTAAATCATGTGGGAAGAGTCATCATGGAGAATGTTTCAAAGGAACTGGAAGATGCTATGGGTGTGGAAAAGAAGGACACAAAGCCAGTAAGTGCAAAGGAAAAGGTTCAGTTAACACCAAGGATGAGGATAATGGTATTGCTACGACATCAACAATGGTTAAATGTTTTAAATGAGGAATGTACGAGCATTATTCAAACCATTTCCCTAAGGGAAAGTCTCATGAAGAGAATAAGTATGGTCGTATGGGTATTATTTATGTGGATGATGATGAAGAGACTACAAATGATATGTGAGATGAAAGAATTGTTGAAGCTCGGTCAATGGTTTAAGAATGTAGTAGAATGATTACATGTTTATCATGTGTAATGTTGTATAAGTAATCTTATGGTACTATGGAATAAAGAGACATTATGGATTGTTACACTATTGTCTTTTCTTGAGTATTGAAAGTGTATGATTAATGTTACCAGTATCCATGAAAGGTTATTCGGATATTTTTGGAATGTAGATGATATCCGCATAATGAAGGGATAAGGAGAAAATTAAATTTTTGATAGTATTCATGAGCTCATGACTGATATAAGGAGAAGGTTTTGTAATGGATTGAGTATATAGAATTTTTGGATTTTAGTATGTTGAAAGAGTTAACTTTTGACAGAATTTATGTTTTCACTAAGGTTTAATGGGTATTCATTTTCCAAGAGAATACATGATTAAGGTATTCATACATGGGGGGTAAATGATGGTATTCACATGCTTGGTTGATGACATTTCAAGTTATCGTTTTCTTTATACTCTGAGCTTGGACCGAAGTATTTTAGATAAGCCTAAAGTTTGGAATGGATTATGTTAAACATAAGTTAGTATTGTTTAAGGATAGAACTTTTTTTGATATTATTTATGTGATGTTATAGTAATGTAGTTTTAGAAAAAGGACAACCTGCAGGACGGGCGACAACCCATCGCGTCGGACAAGGCCATGGGAATTGAACCCACAATCGAAGTGCAACTGGCCTTTATCGCCTACCACTGGCCTACAGGAAGTCCCTGTTTAGTAGAAACTAGTTTTATTATATTAAGCAGTATAAGCCCATTTTAGGAACTATATAAGATTAATCTCACTATAGATGGACTTATGTATTTTTTTATAACTTTTCTAACCTTTTTTTTGAGACAGATGAAATGACCCATCATTCTATCACATGATCTACTAACACATCACGAATAACAAATTCAACTTCATTTCTTTAAGATATGAAGTGGAAATTTTTCAATTCCCGAACAACAGTGAGATTGAACCAAAATCATGTAAGTATTTTTTTTAATTCATCAACATTAGGGAAATGATCTTGTAAACCAAAAATATTGTCCTAGTGCTCTTAAATCTGATGAACCAGATGGTACCCTAGATCATTACAAATTTATGGCTTTGTGATTGTTGGATTTTTCATAGCCATGTTCTCTACCACTCTCCATCAGAATATGATGGTTAGATTTCTCTTCCATATCCATATTTTCACCTATGTGGAAACCCTGTGATTAGTTTTTTGGGTAACCTTTACGTTTCATACTTTTGTTTTTAATGATTGGTTTTGGTATTCCTTTTTACGATGTGGGTTTCTATTAATGAAACTTTCGAATAGTAAACCATTTATAACCCCGACGAATTTCGAGGGCGAAATTCATTTTAAGGGGCGTAGAATGTAACACCCCGATATTTAATGAAAAATATTATTTTAATTTCATTAATGTCTTGTGTTGTATTCTACACCAAGATTACCTTGCGCTATACGCAACACCGTATTAGCTTGCAGTATACGCAACACTATTCTTGGACCGTGTTACACACAATTTTGATAATAGTTATTCTACGCAACATTGAGTATATATATATATATTCAATGTATAAATGAAATATGATTGGATTCTGTTATACGAAACAACGAAAGATTCTTTCACAACACGCAACCCTGACTTGGCTTGCATTACACGCAATCACGACCTTCCTCGATAGCGTGTGTTGTACGCAATACCGGGTTTTAATAAAAAATGATATATTATTATAATATTGTCATGAACTAGCCTTTATGAATAGTATTAACTAATTTTTTGAATTTTATAACATTATTATTCATCTTACACATCTTCAAGAACATGGTATAAGAAAAAAATAATTTTTTCGGGTAAAATAAGTATTTTTCAAAAAATGCAGTTTTGCCGCCTTTTGATGGCGCACCGACTTTAAATCTAGTTTTTGACATGTTTATATGTTCAATTTGACAAAATAAAATTCTTCTTTTGAATCAGGATATAAAAATTTACATTAGATAATGTTTTGATATTTTTCCGATAACTTTAATATTTTAATGAATAGTAAAGACACGCTATATTTTAATTAAAAACAACTTTTTTCATCATAATATCTTATGTGGTTAAATTATAATATTGAATGTTTTTAAAGTATAAATAGAATATATTTTTACCATTTAATATAATGTATGTCATTAGAATTGATTTTACCTTGAATTCGTAGGTTAAATCAATTCAATCTTTTGCAATGTTTTAAACAAAAACCCGTTTTTATTCGACAACGGGATTGTTTTTAATTTAATTTCGGCAACTTCTGTGTATTGAATTTTAAAAAATTGATTCCATATTTGGAATCAGTGGGTCCAAATTATGTTAATAGGCTACTTTTTATTTTTGGGAATTATGAATAGTAACTACGGTAAATTTTATTTACCATAGTTAAAGGTAAATCGGGTAATTAAGGGTAAATAGAATATTATAAAATTACCCTAACACATGCCAAAATTATATTTGATGGATAAAAGTAAACCCATATCAACTAAGGGTCGTATTAGATTAATTTTATGGACTTTTGACCATGAAAATAATTTAATTATTATTAAAACCAAAGAAAGTGACAACATGTCACTCTCTTAAATCTTATAAGTATAATAATTTTAACTTAGTGATAAACATCATTAAACATCGAACATGAATAGTATCCAGAAAGCTAACAAAATTATCTACATCATGAGAATTTATTTATAATTTTTTGGGATTAAATAATTATCATTAATTGTGACACAAAAGTGATGTAGAAATTATTTATCTAGTGAAAAATCAATAATATAGTTATTATTAAACTAATAGTGACCATAAAAGGCACAAAACCCTGACCAAAAATTATGGGTCATGTAAATTGAAACTATAACCATGTAATGGTCGAATATTTGACCATTTTGAGTCTTATACAAGCAATTATGACACTTATATTATTTTATTTTAAATGATTCCAAAGTTATCACCTTCATAATTGAATAAATATAACAATTTAAATATTGTGATTTTAAGATGATAAATTCTAGTAAAAGTATTATTATGAAAGGTAATATATTTATATTAATCATAGGGTTTTATTTTAAATTTTTATGCAACAAATAAGTATATTAAATAATTATAAAAAAATGATGTAGTAATTATTTTATTAAGAGATAAACCAAATAAATGGTTTTAAAAATAATAAAATAAATATTATATGAACTATTTAATGTGATAGAATAATTTTATAGATACATATGACCTTTTATTAATATATTAAAGCTTTTAGTTCGAACATATCTTCTGTATATATTTTATTTAAATTCAAATAAATGAATAGTGTCAAAATTGACACTATTGTTATTTTATAAAAATAACATATTATAAAATCGTTTAAAAATCACAAAAATATTTACAAATTAAAAATTTAAATTTATATGGTTAATAATGTTATAAAGTAAAAAATTATGGATAATTCACAACAAATAAGTAATTATTTGTTATAATTTAAAATTTAGAATTTTATTACCACAAATAAACTTAAATAGATAAATAAGGATAAATCAAAATGATAAGGTTTAAAATAAGATCCAAACATGTATAAATTTGATTGGTTGATGATATTACAACCCTATATCATCTAATCTTCGAATATGAGTCATTTTTGGAGGTTTTTAAGTGGGGTAGATTTATTATAAATTAATATTTTTAAGAATTCCAAAGGTGCCCCTCTCCTCCCTTATAAAAGGGCACCTCCTCCCTCTCCTCTTCACAACAATTTGAGCCTTAAATCTCGGACAACACCTACCAAATTCTCCTCTCCACTTCCCTAGAAACATCCTAGAGGTTCTGGTCTTCCTCAAAGACCAATTTTAGAGCCCTAAAAGGAGATCTCAAAGAGGCGCTTCAAATAAGAGGTAATATCCGTTACCGATTCTTTCAACTTTATTTCTTCTTCCACTTCTATTCTTAGGTTGTATAATTATGAAGTAATAACATAAGTATCACTCACATACTGATATGTTTTTATAAGTATGAAAAAACCCTATTTCACCATATATCCATCCTACGGAAAACAAAATCACCGCGCGTGCATACGTACGGAATACTGTCTCCACGCCGTGGTGTAATCTGTTTTTCCACCAACACCTTACATGGATGGGTATTATGGTGTAAAGAATAACGATACATAGTTATTATAACATCATAATGATTCTGATATATTGTATCATCCACTCCAATTCAATTTAATAATTATGGAAATGATATCATCGCTCGTGCGTACGTACGGACTACCGTCTCCACGACTCGATGAGATTCATTCTCCATGTTAACCATTTAAGAATGATTATAAAGTATATATAAGAAATAATAATGAAATATATGAAATTATAAAGCTACTGGATTTATGTGTATATATATGTATGTCATCTACTTAATTCCACTCAATTCAATAAGGATACGAAAACATCGTTCATGCGTACGTACGGCCTACCGTCTCCATGAACGGTGTATTTCATTCCATTTATCGATCCATTATATATATGTATATTCTGAATATATATTATATATAAATCATTTTTTATATTCTATAATTAATTAATAATGATCTATGTAATCATATGAATAATTACTAGTTAAAACACGAACGACAAATGAGACGATTTTACCCAAAACGCTACTTTAACATGAATTTACAAAATAACGGGTAATATAAAGTCATAAGTGAACCATATATGATATAATAACAATAAATATGATTATGTAACAATTCAATGACATTATTTAAATCATTATATAGGAGGCTCGGACACTTACAAAGCAAATCGGACCTAAGGTAAGGGAAATATCACAATCTCATTTTTATCCGAGATTGTTTATACTTTGAAATTTACTAGGGTGTATTTTATCATCCACATACATGTTTCATAAATATGTAATATTATTTCCATCCACCTAAAATTGTTTAAATCCATTTTTACCCTTCGGTGAGTTTTTTGTAAAGGATATGAAAGGAATCTTTTGTCGTTTTTCATACGAGGTACTTTTTGACTTTTCCGAAAAAAGTACAAAGAATGTTTTTTTAACTTATACGGCATGAACGGATTTTAAAAACATTATTTACAAGAAGCTTCCTTTAAAAGTTTTCAAGTTTATTTTTAATCAACTTATTTTAGTTTAAAATTGTATGGCATGTTAAGAAAGGAAAAGTGTTTTTTAAGTAGAAATGATATTTTCCTCAATAATGGTGTTCAAGTGTTTTATCAAAATTATTTTCCATCTAAGATAATAAAGGGTTCTGTTTCTATCCCTATTATTACATTGATTTGATTATTTTGTGATGGAATTATTTTTATGAATTCCTTTATCTTATATGAAATGTTTTATGATGTCACGATGTTTAAGATTCCCATTTTTATTACATGGGTTATGCTATGATGTATGGTTTATGATTTTGTGGAACACATAAGAATGGTATCATTATGAGATGGGTGGGACCTATATCTCCCTCCAATGCATTGGGTAAAGATTTTATATCTCATGAGATAGACATGGCTGGAAAGGTAGGTTATACCGGTTCAGTGAAACAGGACTGAAACGAGGGTGACTCTGTTCAGAAAGGGACTTTTTCCACTAAGATAGTCTTGGAAATGAGTCTTGACTAATAAGATATGATTCTCTATGATTATGTGTGTATGCCACAAAGTTTCATGTTTTAAGTTATGATTATTGTGACTACATTTCACTGCAATGATTTATCCCATGTTATGAAATTATGATCTCTTTTCCAGGTTAAGATTTCAAAAGTTATGTGCTTATGTATATGATGTGATTGATATTTCTTTTGTTTACCCTTACTGAGTATTTGAGCTCACCCTTTTATGTTTTCTTTTCCCCAGGATATAAAGAAAGGTTTTAGGTAAGAAAAAAAAGGAAGATATTTATGGGAGATATTGAAGATCTTTCACCATGATTAGAAGATTACGTTCCGAGTTTCCAAAGACACTAAACTATTACGGTGCTTGTGTGTGTGTTTTTGTTATATACTAAGTATTCAGAAAATGTAATGTAATGTCAATGTACGTCAGGCTTTATGTCTCAACAGTGTGTCCTTATCCCCCAATGTTACCTCTAGTAGTTCTAACAATTTTAACATCCTCATATTCTTGATGTGGGAGATGATGATAAGATTCAAGGTAGATTCCTAAAACTTATTTAGGCTATATATTGTGATCTAATGTATGTCTCTTCGACGATGAAAATGAACCAAGTGTTTTAGAAGTATTACCAGCCCATTTTTACCAGGGTACAATATTCCCAATGTAGAAAAGTTATTAATGGAGGCCATGATGTTAAATTTTAAGCACCTTGAGACACAACTTGTGAGGAGAGGAATAATTTCTATTAACATGCTTCATGGTTCTTCCTAACATTGGTGGGATGTTTTGAATCTATTTTATGATTGATCGCACTACAATTCACTATTTCATTTTCACCCTTACACCATTATGGTCAACTAGTTTTTTATTGATAATTATAAAAATTATAAAAAAATTCTATTAATTTTTTATTTTAATAATTTTTTATCATTGTTAGAAAGTGAAATGTTACTTTTTGGATAATTTCATTGAAGGTGGAGGTGATTTGTAGGGCCCATGATGAAGTTCAAGAAAATGGGCCATGATGCATAGGATCAAAGCACACCAGTTTACTAAACCGAAATATGATACTAATAAATATATCCAAATGGGAGGAAATTTTGTACAATGTCCTAAAATTAAAAGGGATACATTTTTTACAATGTAAAATAAGAAAATTTCAGAAAATAAGAGGTCCATCTAACCAGATTTTTCTAGAACACTGAATCTGAAAGAAGTCAAAGTCCATGTGTAGTGACCGGTCCATATCCTAAGATTTAGTTTTCCAAATGATTCCCATAATTCCATGGAAATTTTAAATATATTGGAAAACAAAATTTTAGTTTTTTAAGGTGAGATAATGCTTTCTATCCACCGAAAACAATTGGACATGTGTCTTTACACAATCTGTGTTCCCAAAACCACCTTCCATTTTGCCTGTAAAATGATACATTGGGCACCTCATTTATGAGTTTGAACCATGAAGAAAAGAAATGTTATTTTGGATTCATATATATTTCTTCTTTTCATATTAGATGTTATGGAGGCCCCTATATTCATTTTAAGATCAATAATAAAGAATCAGTTCCACCCGAGCTTTATCATCCACATTATGTTGAGCTAAATGGTGGGCCTTCATTAATAGGGAGCTACACACATGTAAAGGGAGTTCTGAGGCACATATTAGCTATGTTTTTGAAGATATATGGGTGTTTAAATATTTATTTCCATGTATCTTACATTATATATCATTTTAAATATTGTTTTGATGGATTGGGTTGGTTTTCTCTTAATGTCTAATCGATCGGTGTATGGTTTTGAGTGCATAACTTGTATTGTTATGATTAGAGAAAACAATAATAATTTAATTAACAACATTATTGTGATTTAAATATTATTTGGAAGATCTTATTCCATGCATATGTTATGGACTTTGAAATTATGACTGTTATGTCAATATTTGGTTCTTCAAGAAATGAAATAAATGCTTACTAATTAATCGGGATTCTAATTATTTAAAACCAAATAATTACTCAGAAACTAAATTAATATCTATGAAAAATAAACATAAATTAAATATAGGGAAATCAAAACAACCCTTTTTTTATCTTTTTCAATTTCACATGGTTTTTCAACTATTAAACTCAATAATTTATGTTATTTTCTTTAAAATGTCTTCAAAATCACCCCCATTTTGTCATTTTTTTTAAAACACAGACTCTAAACCTATCAACGCTCCAAGAGAGACAACCTTGGGTCTTTAAAATACTATAAATCAGCAATAAAATAATAATAAAATTTTAATTTCCAGAAAATGCGGACAATGATCACTATAAAATGACAATGAAGACCATCTAGATTAGTTTTTACGACATCTTATTCCTTAATTTTCTAAGAGACGATGGGGATACAGAGTTCATGAACATGGAGTAGGGAAATAGTTCTCTTAAAGATTATTACACTTATTTTATAGATACTCAATGATTTTGTACTATCTATACTGTTGATGATATAATGAACTCTATACAATTTTAGGATGGGTTAAGCATCCTATTTGTTATCAGGTTAACATTTTCTAGTTAAATACCATTTATGATATAGGAACCTATGTTCTTAGAACCAGAAAAAACATAAGTGGAGTTGGTGGTCCAGATATATTTGGGCTAGCCTCTCAAACTAATATAGAAGTACCTTGTGGTAGGAAGCATCTCATGGAGACCCAATTTGATTCATGTACAAGTCAAAGTGCACATACTATTGGTTTATAGTATGTCATTAGTGTAGGAAGGAGGGTAAGGTGAATCCTAAATATGATAGTGACCTAAATGACTTCCAATATTGTGTCATGAGGTGAAATTTATGGAATTTTTTTCACATTCATTCCTCCAGTTTCTATTGAGAGAGGATTAGTACCAAATTTGGGTTCTGGAGTGTGATCATCAGCTCCACATCATGCATGAGAACTAGATTTCTATTAGAAGGACAGAATGAGGTTTTTTCTTGATTTTTAGAGCCAAGAACCAAATATATAGTGTTATTAGAGTAGTAAAAGTCAATTTTTTCATGCAATATCTTAGGGCCATATAGTTTGGTATGGTTTATGTAGTGTAGCATGTTCCATAAGACTACAGTTCGAGGTATGATTTTACTAGTATCTAATGTTGTATCTGTTTGGTTTGACACATTTGATTTGAAGTATGTTACATCTATGACTGTCATTGAGAGATTTATTTTTGAAATCTAGTACTCATATTGGGTATTCAACCATGAAACTCATTTGTGTATCCATCCAAGGAGTGTATGCTAGTGTATGGATTTTCCCCATGAGATAAGCATCTATAGTTATTTGTGGATCCAAATCTTTATTGAAATGTCTGGTGTTGTCATTATTCATGGGATGGACAGGTTAGTCCCTTATCATTACTATGTGGATTAATATTACCGAAGAATATATTTCATAACAACATAGAGGGGTAATTATATTAAAAAGGGTGAAAGAAATTTTTAGGAAGGTAGATCTAGACCAGAGTATCATGGGTTAAGTGCATGGATACCCAAATTTTTAGAAACTATATAGATCATCAAAGAATACATTAGGATGAATTCCCTCCAGTAGTAGAATGATTTAGGGATGTCTTCCTTAATTAATTGTCATGTTGACCTCTTGAGTTAGTTGTGGATTTCTCTATTGATCTAGATTTATGATCTGAATCATTGTTCATTACTCCTTAAAGGATGGCCACAGTTTATTTTTATGAGAAAAATTGATCGATGAATGTCATATATGTTATGGGTTTTATATAGACCAATACTTATTCCTGGGTTATAACAGTCTTTTCCTATAAAATCGATGATGGAACCCTCATTCTTTGTGAGGATTACCAGATTTTGAATCAACTTACTATGTTGAACAACTATCCATTTCCACATATAGAGAACCTCATTGATCATTGTTTCCGATGCTTTCGCTGGGGCGCATGCATCCGTCCATGGAGGATGTGCTGCTTGTTGCCCCGCATTCCCGCTTTCCAAAGAAGGGCGACATTGGTTCCTTATTCAGGGACGTCTGCTCCTTGATCGAAACAGGATGATGGGATGTCGGTTCTTCCTTCTGTGGATTCCTCCTCAGAACTCGTCACCTAGTCCGGGTCTCCCTCATTGATTTAATACGTTGTTTGTGAATCTCATTCCTGGTGCCATATCTTCATGGACACTGGTTAATTACACTACTTCCTTCAAGTCATTCCATGGGGTCTTGACATGGTAGCGACCTTCAGTCAGAGTAGACGGCAACATCAGGCATGTCAGGGCATCTCTGGGTGCATGGACATTGGGGAACCTGTATTCTTCCTCATGAGAGGGCATCTCAAGGGTGCACAACCCAAGGCATGTATCTGAGGTTTTCCTCAGCATCCCGTGTTTAACACAGGGTATGAAACATGTTTAATGTCTTGCGAAGATGGTTACGCCAATGGAGTTCCATCCGAAGTTTTCCTCAGGCATCTTATGTTTATCACGAGGTGTGCCGCAAGTTTAACTTCTTGCGGAGACAAAATAAGGGTGATCAGAACATCCAATGATGACAGATCCGAGGTGGTGCACTCCCTAGAGGGGAAAAGGGTGATGAATCGGGATGTACATAGAGGACAAAGACTTGGAGATATGATGGGGTTTACACATGGAAAGCGTCCCATGCACCGCTAGGAGCAGCTAGGAGGTGGATGGCATGATCCCACCGAGATGTGGCGGCCCAGGTGAGAATTTGGATGGGTGATGGATGGATGAATGAAGTGGAGGGAGAATGAAATGGGAACATCTCAGGGGAAAAAGTGAAGTTCGGATTTAGCCTTGAAGAGGCTTCCTACGTATCCCAGTGGGAGGGAATCAAAGTCTACGTATTTCGGGAGGGGATGGTCCGGGGTGTACACAATGGAAAACGACCCGGAGACATGCTGGGGCTTACACGTGGATAGCTTCCTGGGTGCCGCTAGGAAGCGGCCCAGGGTGGATGGGACTTACGCTCTGAGGCTGCCCAAAATGGATGATGAACCGATGTGGAGAGGTCGGAACAACTGGGTGGTGGGCTTGAACCTCTTGGAGGCTTCCTATGTATCCCTCTGGCAGGGAATCAAAGTCCACATAGTTCGGGAAGGATTGAGACTTACGCAACAGTGCTGCCCAGGTGCCACTAGCGAGCAGAATAGGTGGACGAGGCTTATGATCTGAGGCGGCCCATAGTGTATGAGGATTATGCTATGAGGTGACCCATGGTGTATGGGGCTTACGCTCTGAGGCGGCCCACAGTGTCTTCCTCATGTCTGGCCATGAGGGCATCCCAACTCACTAGCGGGTCGAGGTAATCACCTATGCACTAGTGCACAAGCAAGATAATGCCAAGGGAATTGAAATCTATCCGAACAAAGGGAGATAAAAAGTGTGAATCACATGACCAATATTCAGAACGTCATGAGAGTGGCATGGTGATGGAGGATAACTGTTGACCGTGGCGGAAACGCAGCATCCATATCACGTTAGCCAGAAATGAGGACAAACAAATGAGGGTCGACTGCTGACCGTGTTCGAAACACAGGACCTGACTCAAAGTGTCGCCCAAAGTCTTCCGGGGCGTTGGGCTAGGACATTAGGTGGACCATAGGTCAAGCATCTATACTGTTAGGGGGTCCCTCCAGACTTAGAAGTGAGTGAAGATTCGAATGAAGGACACGCAAAGCATGAGGTGGAGTGATGGAATGTTTGAATGGATTCCAATGCTCTTGATATTATGACACTATGATCATCAAAAAATGCATCTTATGCATAGAGCATAAGGCATCTCTTATTTGTAACAAGAGGCATCCTATGATTGGCACATAGGGATTACTATAGTTTATAGTCATGTAGATAGGACTACTGGCATCTCATGCTAGGAGCATAAGGAATCTCTCATATAGGGCAAGAGGTATCCTATGTTTGGAACATAGGGATTACTATAGTTAAAAATCATGTAGATAGGACTACTGACATCTCTTGCTAGGATCATAAGGTATCTCTCGTATAGGGAAAGAGGCATCCTATGTTTGGAACATAGGGATTACTACAGTTTATAGTCATGTAGATAGGACTACTGGCATCTCATGCTAGGAGCATAAGGCATCTATCATATAGGGCAAGAGGCATCCTATGTTTGGAACATAGGTATTACTACAGTTTATAGTCATGTAGATAGGACTACTGGTATCTCATGCTATGAGCAGAAGGCATCTCTCACTTGGAGCAAGGGGCATCCAATCATTTGTTAGATAGGGAGAATACTACAGTTTAGAGTCATGTAGGCAGGACTGTTGGAATCTCATGCTAGGAGCATAAGGCATATCTCGTATAGGGCAAGAGGCATCCTATGTTTGGAACATAGGGAGAATAGTACAGTTTATAGTCTTGTAGATAGGACTATTAGCATCTTAGGCTTGGAGCATAAGGCATCTCTTTCTTGGAGCAAGGGGCATCATATCATTTTTTAGATAGGGAGTACTTCATTTTATAGTCTTGTAGATAGGCCTATTAGGCAGAAGGTGCCTAGAAATAGTTGGTGTTGGGACTTACGCCAGGGCGGCCCTTTCTGGTTCAACCTGGCATAGGTTCCAAGTGATTGGGTTTGGAGGAGTTTCCTGAGGAATGGTTTGACTCAATGTACTCGGGGAATTGATGATGAGAACCTCAACTCACGACATAGGAAACAAACCAAGAGGAATACATCAACTGAAGGTGTTTCATGGTGTGTGGAGAAGTGCCTCAAATCATGGTGTTCCATAGGTGGAAGGTGGGTGCACATAAGGGTGGAATGGATAATTCCGACATCCAGGTCCGAAAATTTCACAGTGCGACTGTCCATATTTCATGGGGGTCTGTGACGGTAGCGAAGGGACTGAGCCTGAGGGTCGGGACCAAATCCCATCACTGACCCCGAGCGGGGGTGCGGGGGCGCAGCCCCCGCGGTATGGACTGGTGGGCGCGAAGGTAGGATCCTCACAAAGGATATGTCTTCGCGAAGTAGCTTCGCGGAGCATGGCCTCACGGAGCAATGGTCTCTCGCGGAGCAAAGTGGTCTCGCGGTGCTTGGTCTCGCGAAGCAGCATCGCGAAGCACTGGCTCGTGGAGCATGGACTCATGGAGTATGGTCTTGCGGAGAAAAGGGGTCTTGCGGAGAAAAGGGCTCTCGTGGAGTAAAGGGCTCTCGCGAAGCTTGGTCTCGCGGAGGAGCATCGCGGAGCATAGGCTCGCGGAGCATGGACTCATGGAGGATGGTATCGCAGAGCAGCATCGCGGAGAATGGCTCGCGGAGCATGGACTCGCGGAACCTCGGCTCGCGGAGCTACAACGTGAAGGAAGCTGCTCGCGGAGCATGGCTTCGCGGAGCCGCAATGCGGAGCTCCGCTCGGCCGCCCAAAGGGCGAAGTGGATGTGGCCGTCTGTCTGGAGAAGGGGGGTGAGCTGGGTATTTATAGGGAAGGGGAGCCGCGAAGCAGGCCTCCCGCACCGCCTCCAGTGCTTCGTGTCACGCTCGCGAACATCAAATTCATTCATGGAGAGGTACCGCCTCCAGAGCATCGCGGCGTGCTCGCGAATGTCAAATTTGTTCGCGGAGAGTTACCGCCTCTGAAGCTTCACGGGACCGCGATGCTTGGGTGCTTCACATCGTTGCTTCGCGAGAGGTCCTCGTGGCGCATCGCGAACGCCAAATGGGATCGCAGATCCTCTCGCCTCATTACTTCGCGGCATGGCTCCGCGATCACGGAGGGGGCTTCGCGAATGGGCTTCGCGAACCAGATTTCCAGCCTAACTTAAATGTCCATAACTCCTATTCCATAGTTCCATTCGGGCCTTGCGACCTACCAAATCGAAGCTTGCAAAATGGACTACAATCTTGGATCATGGATGTATGCATTTGTAAAATTTTCGGGACGCGTTTTCCGGGGTCTACAATCATCAATGAGGATATACTATTTTATTAAAATTGATTTGAGTTTCTGTTATCATAGGGTAAATTTTATATAACTGGACATACCATATAAAATGTTTTTTGGTTGGTATAGACTTTTAGGGAATCGAGTTATGCCATTCAATCTCATGAATATTTCTGACCATTTGGGTGGCCCTGATTAAACAGTTTTTCCACTTATTTTTAGATTCATTTGTCATAGTTTTTTGTATTAAATATTTTCTATATTCTCTTTATCTTCATGAATAATAAAATCATATTTATATCATTATAAACATTTATAGGGCATTAATTTTATGATATGATTGCTAAATTACACTTTTTTATCGACAAAGTGAACTTACTTGGTCACAATATATATGAGTCAGAAGTAACACTTGACCTAGAGAAGCCGAGGGAAAAAGATTCGTTTAATAGTCCCAATACCATGTTTTATGTATTGAATTTATTATGGATTATTTTATATTATTGGGGTTTTATAAAAGTTTTATTCTCTCTTATAGCAGAACTTCATGTCTTGAATAATATGTTCATTGTGTTTATCTAGTCTGAAGAGTGTATGAAATAGTTTTTAGGAGTTGAATGGAAGACATACATAAACCATGATCCTAATACTAGATGATCCTTATAGATTCTATATTATATATTTCATTTCTCAAGAATCATGTTAGGTGTTTTTAGGATTTAGGTAGATCAAATTTTTTTATAAGGATCTCAAAAGTTGAGGCCTCATGAGCATAATTACCCAATGAATAATCTATTTCTATTAGATGTTGTCTATGAATTATTTTATTAGGGACACTATTTGTTGATAGATCTCTTTGTGGTGTATATTTTCTAAAAATCCCTTAATTATATCTTCACACAGTGTTATTTGAACCTCATAAAACATAAAAATTACAAATAACTTCATTCCATTTATTTCAAGATTACCTATTTTCTCAGTAAGGGAAATATAGTTATCAATGCTCTCAGCCAGATGAAATAGAAATAAGTTTATAATTAAGTAAGTGATGAATGGAGGTTAATGGATATTCATTCTAAGATGCATAATATTGTTCATCATATTTATGAGTGGAATTTCCATACATCCATGGAAGTACCCTCATCACATCTGGATGGATTGAGGAGGAGGTAGTTATAAGATCATAAAAGCTTGGTCCCAAGGTAGAGTATTTTAGGTACATACCCAGCACTAAATTAGTCATTCAATAGAGAGGATATATTTCTTATACATGAGAATATATGGGTTCCTATAGATATGCGAGTATAACTATAGTGATAACCCTGGGATTTACAATAGACTATGCACCATGGAATTTCCAAGATGTTTTGTCACATGATCCACTCATATTGTTGTCATGGGATGAAAACTACAATTGTATATTTTCTCAGTATGTGTTTACTTAATTTTAATTGTAGGTGGAGAATCATGTGAATTTTAGATTTTTATTTCCATTACTGGTCCTATAATGAAAATGGGATGACTTCAAGATGGATTTTGTGAATATTTTACTATGGTCTCCAAAATGTATTGACTTGGTGTGGGTAGTTATGGATTTAATGAGAATGGAATCCCACATTATTCATATCAAAAAATTCCTTATCATTGGTTGATTTGGGGAGACTATATATCGATGAGATTATATTATTATACAGGGTCCCAAATACTATCATTTGTTGATTTGGATTTTCACTTCACATTGATGTTCTGGAAGGGGTTGTAGAATGAAATGGGTATATATGAAATTCTGAGTACATCATTCTAACATCATATTGATGACTAGTCAGAATAGAAAATACATGATTTAGAGAAAATTCTTCATGCATGTTTCCTTGATTTTAGTGTTTCTTAAGAGAATGTTATATCTCTTGTCGATTTCGCATAAAATAAGAAGTATTTTGAGAAATTGTGGATGGATTCTTATGATTTGTTATAAGGTAGAACATTTTATTAAACTATTTGTTCGATAGGGGTAGGAGACTCAACACTACTAGTAGGTCGTATCATTCAGAAGAACTTAGAGCAGCAACATCTCATCAAGAAGCATATGGTTAGCACTTAGTCTAGATTGAAATCATATTTCCACCACCATTTATGACCTCATGATTTCAAGATTGGGGATCCTTTTTTATTGAGTGCTTCCCATTAAACGAGGTATATACAGAAACAAGGGATAAAGAAGAATAATCATATGTTCATTATACCTTTTGGTATTTTCGATAGAGTCGAGATGGTAACTTACATTTTTCAGTTATATTAGAGGTACCAACCATTGTACGATGAATTTAAAATATCATAGCTTCACCGATATCATGCCAACCAATCTCATAATTTTGATCCTATGTATGTTGAATTATATTTTGATTCAATATTTAAATATTATCATAATAATATCATCTATCAGTGCTTGAAATCTCTCAATGGTCAGTTTATCCCTTCAATTCAAGTGTTATAACATCAAAACAATATAAAGATTGAGACTTGGGAGAGGGAGGCTGATGTCATTGATCAATGGATGATGTTATTCTTAGACTATGATTTTCCACCATTGGAAGGAAAAATTCGGGATGAGTAGGTTTTAGTGGGAATAATGTAAGAACCCATATTTTCATCAAGGTACATAACCTTTATTTTGATGTTTAATTTCATATCATTATCTTAATGGAAAAGTCCTATGAGTTTACAGAGGAAAAAAGTGTTTTCGATGCTTGTTCAGATCTTAGACAACTATCTTTCAAAAAAAATAGTTTGGTCACACTGTTAGTAGAAATCATGAGTCTGAGTCCACATAACTAGAATAAATTGTTCGAGTTATTTCAGTGCACAACTAAGGTCCCCATGGATTGATTTAACTATGAATCATAGTATTCACAACCATATGAGTGTCTCATGTCATGCAGCAGTATAAATTATCATGGGCTATGCATGGTTAGTTGAACTAACATCATAAGTTGTGCGAGGGGTGTCTTGGATAGAGCTATGAACGTGGATAGTTTATAGTTTACCTAACATTCGCCCAAACCATGCCGTTATTTAAAATTTGGGGTTAAAATACCATTTTTAAATCTCTATTAAAAAACGAAAACATATATTTATATTACATTATATGAAAAAAAGGTTCTCCTTCCATGGATTTTGTCCTCCCTTAAAACTAGGCTTTCATAGATCTAATCATTCCAACCTTTAAAAATATTTTTTCCCCTGTTGGATTCCTATCGATAATCAATATATTCATTGAGATACTTTTTATCATTCATTTTCCTATCGATGAAGTTATTTTGGTCTAAGCTCAGATGGCATATTTTAAGGGGATATTATCTATTCTTATGTTTTCATCCAATATAAACCAAACCAATGGACGCTACTATATGGGTGTTCCTCTACAGGCATAAGGTAGGTGTTCTATGACTTTTCAATAATTGTCTATCCATTTATAAATTTTCATAGTTGTGCACAAGTCGGTTTCACAAGTCATTTAACCTCAAACTAATATGATTCTGTTTAGTTTATCTATGATGTAATATAATGTCCTAGTGGGCCCTCATCGTTTCATTTTACATTGGGTCCTTAATTCTGAGAACCCAATTTATTGTGTGATCTTTGTTCTTCAATTAGTGACCAATATTGCAATTATTAGAGGCACAAATAAGCTGTTCTTGAAATTTCATTTTATAAGGTAAGCATTTCCTCTAAACAAATTAATATTTATTTCATTAAATGTAATGTATATATATAAATTTAACAAAATAAATATTATTTGAATTGGAAAATTGGTTAAATTTTTTATTGACCACATCACATATGATGAAATGTAATGAAATAACATAAAAATGGTAATTTTAATGATTTCTTACTGGCATATTATAAATTATGATTTAATATTAAATATTTGTATATTGTTACTATTTCATATAAACCATTTCCAAACTTATTGGAATAGTGAGACTTGATTCGATCTTGTATTAATGAGGGAATGCCTTGAGAACATAGAAGAAGAAATTCTGATTCATTAATTATATTTAAAATGGATATTAATAGTTTGGAACATGGAATTTATATATTAGAGGATTCCCAACATGACACTATATGATCCCTAACCTCCCACAAAAAATAAAAATACTTTGGATTCACTCATCATATTCAGTGTGATGTCTTATGACATGTGACACCTTGGATTATTCTCATTGGAGCCATTTCATGATTTCCCCATTATTTACCATGGATGTGATCCATAGACCCTATCAGACTTTTTTCTAGTGGAATTTTAATGGTATACGCCTTGGATTACCCTTATCCCTTCCTTATAAGATAGAGGGTTGAGAACCATGATCTATTATGAACATCTAATGTCAACGATTCCCTATTTCCTCTTGGATTAATTCTCTTAGAAACATTACTTAAAATGTTCACTATAATTATATTCCTTAATCTATTGACTAAATAATAAAATGAAAAATTCGCAGAGACATCCATCATCGAAATAATCATATATCATCATCCACGTGTCCTACGAGGAAACTGAGATGGAAATTGGTTATATTTATTTTCAATTTTAAATTGATATACCTTCATAATGTTATAGTTTATATTCATAGATAAAATTTTAATAAAAAAATTTAATGATGGTGTACTGAGTTTATCTCATATCATATATGGATCGCTTATGTTACCAAGGAAGATTAAATGATTGTATGTATTGATAATGGTTGAATCCCATTTTGGATGTGTGATTTTTAATATTATTATAAGAGCATGGTGGAATGTGATCAGGAATGTTATTGAGATGATTGGACAATTTTTTTTGTCTTTTTGACTCTTTTTATCATCATTCTACCTTAGAGGGTTGATATTTTTGTATTGACATGATATCATTATTGTATATGGAATTGTTCCAACATCGGAGTTGATTAATTGTGTCTCAATAATTTATACATGTCTCTCATCCTTATTCATCATTATTTCATATGTTATTTTTTTCAATTATTCATTTTTAAACTATGTTTCTCACTATTCATGGGGGTATAGTCTCCCCACCATACCACCTTGAACATTCAATGTTATTTCGTAGCCTCTGACATATGAGGAGGTTAACCTAAGGCCTTGTGGCAAACTGGGTCGATTATTGTTATCATGAGAGCTTATATATGATATAACATTTATAACTTGGGGATGTTTTTGAGTTCTATGTAGAATCTTTTATGTTTTTTTGAATAAGAATCCTGTAGAATATTTTAAGAACCCATTTTTTGCTATAACAGTATTTGGAATATTTTTGATGTTATACTAGAACAGCGCCTTTAGACGGCGTGCGATTCTGAGCCCCGATGTGGCCAGAATTAAATTTTCAGTGCGTTCACACTGGGCACGACAAATAAAAGAGATAACTCCTAAACGGTGCTTTGGATCTTAAATCTGAGTGCACTGATGGGTCTAAAATGCGGTGTTTACCCTAGTAATGGCATAAAATATGTCGGCACGGGACATTTGGACCACTCCCTCACTATTGGAACGTGAAACAGATAAATTAAATAATTAATTTATTCATTTAACGGATTAACTCATGTATCTCTTAAATGGTGGCTTGGATTGGAAAACTGACGACACCGTTGAGTTCGGAGCCTGCCGTTTACCCTAGGAGGGGTGTATGTTTCACGGGCGTGGGCCTTCTAGGAAAATTCCACCAGGGGTGTTTTCGCAATTAAGTGGTCTCATGCGTTAGATTTTATATCTTTCGAAATGAGGATCAGACTAAAATTCTGAGACAACTATTGTGCCCGGGAGGTGGTTTTTACCCTAGGCGTGATGTAACTTTCACTGCGTTTGGGGTTTCAGACGCGGTTTTAATTTGGGTTGAGTTTTAATTAATTAAAGGAAAATTTATTCTTTTTTTACTTAAGTTCTTCTACCTTTCCCCTCATTTCCTCCCCCAGACCAAACCTCCTCTCTTCCTCAACATCTTCCTCTCCAAATAACTCCTCCCACCATCCTCCTCCTCATCTGGTCAAGATGGGAGCGGCGGCGGCAGGCGCGGATCGTGCGGTGAAGCTTCGGGCTACGTCTTACAGGTAAGTCTTTTATTTCTGGATTTCTTATTCCTAACTATGAATAAATTTTGTTATTGTTTATATTGAAATGGAAATTTTATGATAAATATTAAACTCACTTCCTCCCTTTCTTGGGTCTCGATGAACCCAAATGAACTTGGCCAGCAATCGATTTAAATTTTTTTTTCGTACTTTTTCTTCCTCCATACTACATGCAATCGTCCTTGATTTAGGATCAACAATATCTAAACCCAACAGATTTTTGACACACAAATTTCTTCCAAAACGTCTTGGTAATTGAATCAAGATGAAATCGAGGGTTTTAACCATGGATTTACACAACATAAGCACAGTGAAGGTAGTAGTGGCTCGCGGTGGCCAGCCTAGGGTTGACCGGTGGTCTGAGCGACATTGTGCGGCGGCTCGCGGCTACTCACTGGCTCCCAGGCGGCAACTCAGGTGAGGTCGATTCTACAGTGGACCAGGGGCAGCGGAGGACTGGTGTGCGGTGGTGGATCCAGGTGATCCCAAGAGAGGGCAGTGTGGTGCAGTTGAGCTTGAGTGATAGGGTTTCCAGGGAGGCGTGAGATTGGGGAGGAAGATGATAGGATTTAAAAAAACAAAAAAAAACAAAAGGAGGACTTGACCAGCATTGAGAGACTAGTGGATTCTCCCCTAATTGGAGAGAGAAGATCCACCTAGAATGAATGGAAGTTTTGAAAAAAACATTATAAAAAATGATTTTTAATAATTATAATAATGTTATAATTATTAAAACTTTTAATTGGGTGTAACTTCCCTGTGCGGTGCCCAATGCATGTTCTATCAGTGGCAGTGTAACTCTATCATCAATATAGTTCTTTTAAGACCAATGTTGGGTACCATTTTCTGACTTGTGGAGCGGGTCATTAAAATACTCTAAAAAGAATAATTTTATTATTATTTTGAAGAATTGATTCGGACGTAACTTCTACATGGAGCGTCCGATTAACATGTCGTCTATGGAACCGTGTCCATGACCATGAGACAGTCATTTTGAGTCCAATCATGGATACTTAATTCAGGCTCATGGCTCGATTACCCGGAATGCCCAAGTATAATATTAATAATATAATTATTATTATTTGAGGGAATCATGTATCGGATTGTATGTCTGTTTTTGACATCCGATTCACGCGCCATCAGCAGCATCACGACCCTGAAGTTGATGCTGAAATTTCATGACTAATTTCGAGCACTTAAACCGGGATCAAGGTGTGGACCCCTCGGGGACCATTTTGGGCGTTGATGGTGAATTTCAGCTACTCCATCGGGTATCCATTTAGGACAGGAGAACAATATATCTTTTGTGTTTTTCCGAGATGATCGCAATGGTGTGATCCATACGTTGCACTTCTGGACCGAGATGCGGGTGCCACGAAGCACCGCTCGTGTGCAGTGCACTGGAATGCATATTTTTTTCTAGATATCCATTCCACTCAAGTGAGAAGTCCTTTTGACGTGTTTTACCATGGGGATCGCAATGGGGCGATGTGTGAGACCATTTCCAGGGCCGAGGCTCTGGGCCACAGGACGTCGTTCGGGCGTAAAGCGGTTTGGGATGACTTTTCCATCAGATATCTATTTGAGTAGAGTAATTAGTCTATCTCGAATGTTTTTCCTCTATGATTACAATAGTGTGATCCGTTTGGATGTTAGGAGTCTCTTTCGAGGTCTCATTTAATTTGGAAGCATGAATGGTGCTCCAGTGGCGGTTCTTCTTGTTGTGTTCGGAAGCCAACCCTTGGCGTGTGATCACGTTCACCTTCATTTGAGTGGAGTTGATGTTTGAAGAAATGTGGTTGTCCTTGGTAGAGTCATGGAGGAAGAAGGTTGGAGAATTACATTTTTGCCCTTCGCGTGGATGTTGGGTGTCGTGTGGATGATACCCTTTGGGATAGAGATGTGGTAAACTCTGGAAGTATACAAGAATGCTTTGAAATAGATGATGTAGCATGTGCTTAAGAACATTTGTGATTGGTTGGGAGATGAGATGGGGCCACACATCGTGTGGGCCCCATTTGTTTGTCTTGTTCTACTTTACGTACCTTTGACCTCTCGCGACATAGAGGGTCCTCCTGTTCACGATGGTTTAGACTAGCAGGGTTGAGTGGTTTCCCCATGTTTTATTTTGGATTTGGGTGGTTGTGTGATTCCCACTCCGAGTTCTGTTGGCCAGAGTTATACCATCCAGTAGGGATGGCCAGAGTAGTTCTGAGTTTACCCTCTATTAGTGACTGGGTAGTGGGTAGCTCATTGACTTCTTCGGGTTTACCCTCTAGTTGAGAATAGGCAGTGGGTTTCTCACTTACCTCTAGGGTATATCCTTCAGTAGATACTGGGAGGTGGGTCACCCGATGACTCTCGAGGGTCTACCCTCCAGTAGGGCTGGGCAGTGAGTCGCCCGTCGTCTTGTTCCAGGTATACCCTCCAACAGGGCTGGGCAGTGGGTCGCTTATCATCTTGTTCCAGGTATACCCTCCAGCAGGGCTGGGCAGTGGGTCGCATGTCGACTAATTCCAGGTCTACCCTCTAGCAGGGCTGCGCAGTGGGTAGCCTGATGATGTATTAGGGTTTACCCTCCAGTAGGGCTGGGCAGTGGGTCACCTGATATCTTATTATGAATCACCCTCTAGTAGGTCTGGTCAGTGGGTCACCTGTTGGTATTTTAGACTTTGTTCATTCTACTAGGCTAGTATGTGGCTTTACTCCGTGACTACTGGAGCGGGACCCTCATTTGTATGGGTCAGTGATGTGACAACATTTACTTTGAGAATACCTCTTGACTTTGTGACAGTGACGAGAAGTGGTTTGAATTAACCCAGAACTCTCATTTATGAGGGGCTCTTTCCCCACCGAGACGCGTCCTTGTGAAATGACCTAAAACTGTGTGGGAAATTTAGTGCCTTCTAAAGAAGAGAGTGTCGAGGTGCGGTGATTTGACCCCCTTGGCTTGCAGTTTAAAGGAGATGAGTAGGATGCTGGGTATCGATGATGGTTACTTCTGAGACTGTTGGCTACATCCTTTCTTGGGATGAGCTACGGGACGAAGATCCCCTTACGATCTTTTTCGAGTTTCTCAACGGATCATATATATATATATATATACCTTATTCTAGTACCCACTCCTTCTGTTTTGGTTACTCTCCTTCCAGGAGAGGCAATGACACATGGGGTATTCTACATGTTTTCCATTTGTAGCTTCTCGTGGTTGGACGAGTCTACTCTCCTGCTATATGTAGCGAAGACTCGATGGGAAGTTCATCTTCTCACCGTTTCCAGCTCATTGTGTCTGGATGAGTCTACATCCTTTATCTTGTTGGGTTGATTGGGACTTTCTACTGTTACTCTTCTACACTCTCTCTGTTGTACACCTTTACTATTCCCTGTTCGATCTACTTATCACTCTTCAGTACCTCCATTGTTCCTCCCTTGAGCCTTTAGGGTATCCTAATGAGTATTTTTTCTCACCCCTTCTTGGGCTTTTCCCGCACCTGGTGTGCCCTTGGACATGATGGATAGGTTAGTCGTGACTTCAGCGGAGCTTAGGAGTTTGGGATCTTGGAGAACGTGCGGTGGTCGGAGTGAGGTTCTAGGTGGGGAACCCTCCCAGCTGTTTACTTATGTTCACCTGTTGCCGAGTTGTGGAACTTTTATGGTCGGGTGCGTGTTTTTCCCCTTTTCTATTCAGTTTACATTCAAAAATTTCATTATAATTTTAGTGTTCAATGCACGTTATGGTTTATTTATAGCAGTTGGTACATTGATTTTCTTTTTACTCTTCACTTTTTCTTTGAGAGTGATGCATGTGTGTGTACAGGTAATTAAGAGAATACCTCCCCGAGTTGTTGTGCCTTCGGCACTGGTCGCCAGCCCCTGGCCTATAGAGGCGGGCTTGGGGTAGTTGCTGCTCGGGCCTGGGTAGGGTCGGATCGTGATAAAGTTGTATCAGAGGGGGTTCGTTACTTGGGACGCTGTTCAGACATCCCTAAAATAAAAGGAATTGGTTGGGATATTTGGAAATAATGTTAACATTGTTGGGTCGGAAAAAGACGGGGAATGATGGCAAGAGGGGGGTGAATTGCCTTTTAAAAGATTGATTAACAAATTAAAAATCAAAGTAAAAATGCAGCGGAAATAAAGAAGGCAAGACACACAAAATTGATAATGGAGTTCGGCCAAAACCCGTCCTACGTCTCCGCTCCCAACTCAACCGTTGAGAGATTCCTACCGCTTGCTTTTCAATGGTTTTAGCAAAAAACCCACTAGGCTTTGAGGTAGCACTAAGACCTATTACAGCTTGCTTTTTGTGGTTAAGCAAGAACCCACTTGCTTTTGATGGTTAAGCAAGAACCCACTAGCCTTTTTAACGGGTGAAGGCTAGCTCACCGAAACACAAGCCTTTTAAAAGGAAAGGCTTGAAGAAACCTCTTCACACCTTAGTGGTGGTGTGAGAACCCAAGAGAAAGAGGGGATGAGAAAAGTGGGAGTTTGTAGGCACAAACTCAATTTAAGCTCAAAAATAAATATACAATAAAAACCATATTTTGAGAAGCCTTGGGCGCCTTTGATTGGATGGAGATGTTGAAGGACGCTTCCAAGCTTCTTTGATGGTGCTCTTGGATGTGGAATTGGATTGGAGCACGTTGGGTTCCTTGAGAAAATCCGCCGGAGGTTCGCCAAAATGATCAACAATGTGTCCGGTGGCTTGGGTGATGATCCGGTGCTTCCTAGGCCTTTATTTATAGGCTAGGAACCTTCAAGTATCCGTTGGAGGGCTTTGGAGCCGTTGGAAAAGGCCTCGGAGCCGTTGGGAGGCTTTTGGAGTTGACTGGTCAAAGCCAACGGCTAGTTTGACCAGGGCTACCGGCTGGCCGGTACAGCTCCACCGGCTGGCTGGTGCCTTGGTAGAGAAGAAGAGTCTTGATCCAGGCTCTACCGGTCGACCGGTGGAGGATCCACCGGCTGGCCGGTGGCAAGACAGTAGCAAACACTATTTGGGCTGGGTGCCACAGGTCGACCGGTGACAGAGCCACCGGTCGACCGGTGCAACCTGGCAGTGGGCAATCCCTCTTCCAGTTCCACCGGCTGGCCGGTGCTATCACACCGGTTGGCCGGTGGACTGAATTTCAGTCCATTTCTTGTCCATTCGTGGGCCAATCCTTTGGCAATCTTTTGCCTATCATCCACAACACTTAAAAACAAAGTTAAACATATATGAAAGTGATTGTGATCATGAAAATCAAATAGTGTGGGGTACAACAATCTCCCCCTATTTTGATGATCACAATCACTTATCAAAGCAATGTAAAAACTTAAATGAAAGGCATGCTTTAAATGATAAATTGAAAATAAATACTAAGCATGAGAGAAATGATTCTCCCCCAATCAATCAAGAAATTTCTCCCCCTTTGTGATTATCAAAAAAGCACGGGGCATAAAACTTGATTGAGGGAAACGATGAAAAACAAGATGGAGATTTGAAAAATCAATTGAGATTTTTGAAATTGAAATGAAAATTTGAATAACAGTTTGAATTGAAAGTTTTGAATCAAAAACCAATTGAGATTTGAAATTTTAAACCAAATGAAATTTTTGAAATTGAGAGTTTTGAATCAAAAATGAATTGAAAATTTAAATTGAAAAAGGAATCGAAAATTTGATACCAAGAGTTGAAATTGAAGGTTTGAATTGAAAATTTTGAAAATAAAATCAAAAGGACTTAAACGATCCTAACTCCCCCTAAATAAAAACAATGAATTACCGGGGAAAGGAAATAAATTTTGGCCCGGAGAGACTCGCAAGAAGGGATTTCTCAATCCATACTTGTCTCATAGCGGGTCTTTTCCTATAGAATTCGTCCGAATAAAAAATAGACTTGGGTTGGCCGTACCGGGCATTTTTGCAATTACATTCATAAATAAGGTGCCCGGGTTTTTTGCAATAATTACAAAATTTAAATTCGGAGCTCCCCCTTACAAAAACAGTTGGAGCATGGGAGGAGGAAGCTATATTGGTGTAGCCAAGTCCATTGGTGGTTCTAGATATTCGTTGAGAACCTAAGAGTTTGGACAGATTTTGTTCACCTTGGGTGAACGTGGCTAAAGATTCTCTAAGGTCTTTGATGGTTGATTCCAAAGAATCAACATTTGGGAAATTTTGGATTTTAAGGGTGAGTTCCTCCTTCTCTTTGAGAAGTTGGTCTTTTTCGGAGGAAAGCTTTTTGAAATTCTTTTTTAAAGCAACAAATTTTGAAGATAGTTTATGAAAACCATTTTCAAGTTGGTCTCTAGCGTATTGGAGATCCTCATAGGATAAATGATTTAAAGAATTTGAATTTGAAGAACAAGATGATGAGGAGTCGGAAGATGTTACCTCATGACATGCCATTAGGCATTTCGTACCGTTGTCGCTCGAGGAGGAGGAGGAGGAGGATGATGAGGTGTCACTCCATGTCGCCTTGAGGACCTTTTTCTTTCCTTTTTCCTTTTGCGTGGCCCGTTTTTTGTTGAGTGGGCAATCGGGCTTGTAATGGCCCTTTTCGCCGCACCCGTAGCATTTTACCTTGGGCTCGGATCTTGCAGTGGGTTATTGCTTTCGATGCTTGCGGGATTTCTTCTTCTTGTGCTTCTTCATAAATTTTTGCATTTGGCGGGCGAGATTCTCCATTTCCGGGTCGCCGCTTGATGATGAGGACGATGAGGAAGGAGATGAGGAAGAAGATGAGGAGGAGCTTACTTCCTTTTGTACCTTGAGGGAAATGTTCTTTGGTTTCTTGATTGGTGTGCCCTCCTTTTGAGCTTGCCTCCTCATCGTGATCTCGTACGTCATTAGGGATCCGATGAGCTCCTCTACCGGCATATTTTTGACGTCCTTATCTTCTTGGATCGCCGTCACCTTTGGTGCCCATGAGCTCGGAAGGACCCATAGGATCTTCTTGACCATCGTCTCGGCTGAAACATCATCACCAAGAGATTTCCTTCCATTGCACACGTCAGTAAAGCGAGTGAACATATCGGTAATAGATTCGGAAGGATGCATGGAAAAGCTTTCAAAATCTTGCCTATACATGTCTAACCGAGTATCCTTAACTTTGTTAGTGCCCTCATGAGTTACATCTAAAAGTTTCCAAATTTCATGTGAGGAGGTGCAAGTAGACACTCGATTGAACTCATTTCTATCTAAGCCGCAATGGAGAGCATTCATGGCTTTGCCATCAAGCTCAAAATTCTTTATATCGGCGGGGGTCCATTTGGATTCGTCGGGGGAAGACAAGGTGTAACCTTGCATGACAATTTTATAAATGGGATAACCTATACTTCTAAGAAAGGTGGTCATGCGGGTTTTCCAATAATTATAGTCGGTCCCATCAAAAAATGGAGCCCGACCCAATGAGAGGCCCTCGGGGGCGAAAGAGATTGATGCCATCTTAATGGATCTTAAATTTGAAACCGGGTTAGGGAATTATTCAAATAATCCCTCTGATACCAAATGTTTGGGTCGGAAAAAGACGGGGAATGATGGCAAGAGGGGGGTGAATTGCCTTTTAAAAGATTGATTAACAAATTAAAAATCAAAGTAAAAATGCAGCGGAAATAAAGAAGGCAAGACACACAAAATCGATAACGGAGTTCGGCCAAAACCCGGCCTACGTCTCCGCTCCCAACTCAACCGTTGAGAGATTCCTACCGCTTGCTTTTCAATGGTTTTAGCAAGAAACCCACTAGGCTTTGAGGTAGCACTAGGACCTATTACAGCTTGCTTTTTGTGGTTAAGCAAGAACCCACTTGCTTTTGATGGTTAAGCAAGAACCCACTAGCCTTTTTAACGGGTGAAGGCTAGCTCCCCGAAACACAAGCCTTTTAAAAGGAAAGGCTTGAAGAAACCTCTTCACACCTTAGTGGTGGTGTGAGAACCCAAGAGAAAGAGGGGATGAGAAAAGTGGGAGTTTGTAGGCACAAACTCAATTTAAGCTCAAAAATAAATATACAATAAAAACCGTATTTTGAGAAGCCTTGGGCGCCTTTGATTGGATGGAGATGTTGAAGGCCGCTTCCAAGCTTCTTTGATGGTGCTCTTGGATGTGGAATTGGATTGGAGCACGTTGGGTTCCTTGAGGAAATCCGCCGGAGGTTCGCCAAAATGATCAACAATGTGTCCGGTGGCTTGGGTGATGATCTGGTGCTTCCTAGGCCTTTATTTATAGGCTAGGAACCTTCAAGTATCCGTTGGAGGGCTTTGGAGCCGTTGGAAAAGGCCTCGGAGCCGTTGGGAGGCTTTTGGAGTTGACTGGTCAAAGCCAACGGCTAGTTTGACCAGGGCTACCGGCTGGCCGGTACAGCTCCACCGGCTGGCCGGTGCCTTGGTAGAGAAGAAGAGTCTTGATCCAGGCTCTACCGGTCGACCGGTGGAGGATCCACCGGCTGGCCGGTGGCAAGACAGTAGCAAACACTATTTGGACTGGGTGCCACAGGTCGACCGGTGACAGAGCCACCGGTCGACCGGTGGAACCTGGCAGTGGGAAATCCCTCTGCCAGTTCCACCGGCTGGACGGTGCTATCACACCGGTTGGCCGGTGGACTGAATTTCAGTCCATTTCTTGTCCATTCTTGGGCCAATCCTTTGGCAATCTTTTGCCTATCATCCACAACACTTAAAAAAAAAGTTAAACATATATGAAAGTGATTGTGATCATGAAAATCAAATAGTGTGGGGTACAACAAACATGTCTCGAGAGTGGCTCTCAGGCCAGGGAGTCTAGTGATGGTGCGACGGCTGACGTATCCAGTCACCAGGACCCTGATAACCCACTTGTCGACTCGGCATATTAAGACACTAGTTGCCGGGAAATGGGTTTCTTCATCACATTGGATTGAGTCTTTGACTATCATTCTTAAGTAATCTCCCCATTGTTGTTATTGTTATGTACATATATGCTCATCTGATCGCGGAACTCCTTGATAATATTCAGGATGTCTCTGGGAAGATATCCAGCCAGGATACCAGCTTTGGTTTGTGACGATGACCCTGTGAGCTATGAGGCCCCAGTACAGGACCCATCAGGTGAGCCCCTTTCTCCGGGTGGGCCGGTAGTAGCACCCCCACCTGTTGAGCAGCAGACAGCTTCATCAGAGCAGATTGAGCTTGAGCACAGGTTGAGCGCGCACTGTGAGTTCTTGCAGCAGAGACCACTGAGTTTCTATAGTGAGCCAGACCCTCAGGCAGTAGAGTTTTGGCTCAAGACAGTGGTGCGCCTCATCAGGCTTGTGCATACGATGACATATATTATGGTGGCTTTGGCCGCCATCCTTTTCCATGGAGTAGCTGGGCATTGGTGGAGTCTGGTGACTCAGTTTCTCTATTGGTCGTCACATTCGTGGGGCAACCTTCAATTTTTGTTTTGTGAGGAGTTTTTCCCCTCCTGCTTGCACTCCATTAGGATTCGGGAGCTCCTTTAGTTTCAGTAGGGAGGGATGATGGTGGTCGAGTACGCGGCTAGTTTCGCAAATCGTGCACACTTTCACCCGGACATTGTCGATGACGACAATATACGATTGCGGAAATTTGAGCAGGGTCTCCGCCGAGAGATTCATGCTCTCATAGTACCCTTGTGATTTTCCACATATGTCGGGGTGCTAGAGAAGGCACTGGTGACAGAGAGCTTCCAGTGACATTCTAGAGTTGGTGGTTGTATCAGGCACATTGGAGCCGAGACGTCTGTCGCAGCAAGCGGGTGTCGGCAAGAAGAACCTCGACGCAAGTGGATTTCTGACAATCGGACTCAGGGGCATGGTCGTACACCACAGTGGCGCCGGAGGGCACCGGTGCAGCCCGAAGAGATTCAGTGCTATCCTTGCAATGGGCAAGGTCGCCTGGTATGGGACTGCCCGACCAGGCATGCGGAGAGCTTCAGACAGGCAGTAGGTGCACCATCGCGGTAGAGGAAGCGCTTTGATTGGAGTAGCGCCCTGAGAGGAAGTGCTAGCAGAGGAGCGGGAGGAGCCGGTAGTGGGATACGACATTACGAGGTCTTCCCATCACCACTAAGTGGTCCATGTGAGGCTCCAGGAGTTGACAGTTGGGACCGCGGACAACCACGAGCTTTGGATGTCTATGATCCGGCAGAGCATGAGGTGATAAGAGGTACGCTTTACAGCTCTTCTACTTTTTGCAGTAGAATTGTTAGACTCTGTGTGTGAAATTCTTTTCTTCCATCTCCTTGCTTGATTTGTTAGGAGGGTGGCATGGGGCGTGGGTGGTACCCTATGTTGGTAAGGTAAAATCTATGAGACCTTTTATTTAGTCGATGGTGTTGACTCCTTCGCTATCCGAGCACGTAAGAGAGTCTTGGATGAGAGACATTGACTCTGAAATCATGCATGATCAGATGTCCTTGGGTGTTTCACCATATGGATATTCTGAAGGAGGGAATGATCGGGCCTTGATCCAGGCATGGGCAGTGATTCCAGTCGTGACGTGCGACGTAGAGGTTCGATAGGGGAGGTGAGCTACCCCCGAGGTCCTTTGGACCATTTGAGAACAAGAGAAGGGATGGTGAGGTTCTCTACTGCCTTGCCCTAACCCCAATGGCTTTTTGAGTGCATAAAGTCTCCCGCGTGACTCACCCGAGAAAAAGTGTGTGTTTTTATGCCTGTCATCATCAAGGGTAGACCTCGCGTGAAAATATCAAATCCTTTGGTCTGTGTGCGGTGACGCGGGATTGTGCAATAGCTCTTCTGGGTATGGGAGAGCCAGGTGTGGGATTATTACCCTAAGTTGTTCCCTGGTTTTTAATTTTGGGGACAAAAATCTTGAAGAAGGGATTGATTTAAGAACCCAGTTTTTGCTATAAAAGACTTTGGAATTGTCTTGCTATTATTCCATAGCAGCACCTTCAGACAGTGTGCGATTCCAAGCCCCGGTGTGGTCGGAATTAAATTTTCAGTGAATTCACACTGGGCATCCCAAATAAATGAGATAACTTCTAAAAAGTTCTTCTGTTCCAAAATTTCAGTGCACGAATGGGTCCAAAATAGGGTTTTTACCCTAGGAACGTCATAAAAAATGTCGGCGCAGGATGTTTGGACCCTTCGCTCACTATCGGAATGTGAAACGGATTAATTAAATAATTAATTTATTTTTTTTAACGGCTTAACTCAAGTATCTATTAAACGGTGGCTCTGAATGGAAAACTGAGGGCACTGTTGAGTTCGGAGCATGCCGTTTACCCTAGGAGGTGTGTAAGTTTCGCGGGCGCGGGCTTTCTATGGAAAACACCACCATGGGAATTTTCGTAATTAAGTGGTCTCGAATGTTAGATTTTATATCTTTCGAACGGAGGGTTAGATTAAAATTCTGAGACCACCTTTGTGCTCAGTAGGTGGTGTTTACCCTAGAAGCAACGTAACATTCACTGCGTTTGGGGTTTCAGACGCGGTTTTAATTTGGGTTGAGTTTTAATTAGTTAAAGGTAATTTTATTCTTTTTTTACATAAGTCCTTCTCCCATTCCCCTCATTTCCTCCCCCAGGCCTAACTTACTCTCTTCCTCATAATCTGCCTCTCAAAATATCTCTTCCCACAATCCTCTTCCTCCTCTGATCAAGATGGGAGCGGCAGCGGTATGGTGTAGATCGTGCGGTGAAGCTTCGGGATACATCCTGAAGGTAGGTCTTTTATTTGTGGATTTATTATTCCCAAATATGAATAAATTTTGTAATTGTTTATATTGAAATGTAAATTTTATGATAAATATTTAACTCACTTCCTCCCTTTCTTGAGTCTCAACAAACCCAAATGAACATGGTCAGGAATCGATTCAAATTCGCGTTTTCGTACTTCTTCTTCATCCATACTACTTGCAATCGTCCTTGATTTAGGTTCAAAAATATCTAAAACCAACAAATTATTGATAGGAAAATACCTACCAACACGTCTTGGTAATTGAATCAAGATTAAATCGAGGGTTTTAACAATGGATCTGCACAACAGAAGCACAGTGAAGGTGGTAACGGCTCGCGGCGGCCAGGCTAGGGTCGAGCGGTGGTCTGAGCGACGGTGTGAGACTGTGGCTCCGGGTGAGCCCAGGTGAGGGTAGTGTGGTGCAGTTGAGCTTGCATGATAGGGTTTCCAGGGAGGGCGTGATATTGGGGAGGAAGATGATTGGATAGAAAAAAAAACAAAAAAAACAAAAGGAGGACTTCACCCGTGTGAGGAGACTAGTGGATTCTCCTCTAATTGTAGATAGAAGTTCCACTGAGAATGAAAGGAAGTTTTGAAAAAAAAAACATTATAGAAAATTATTTTTAATAATTATAATAATGATATAATTATTAAATCATTTAATTGGGTGTAACTCTTTCGTGCAGCGCCCAATGCATGTGTCGTCAGCGGTAGTGTAACTCTATCTTCGATACGGTCTTTTCAAGGCAATGTTGGGTACCTTTCGCTGACTTGGGGAGCGGGTCATTAAATCTCCCTAAAAAATAATTTTATTATTATTTTCAAGAGTTGATTTGGACGTAACTTCTACATGGAGAGTCTAATTAACGTGTCATCTATGGTAGTGTGTCCATGACCTTGAGACTGTGATTTTGAGTCCAATCTTGGATACTTAATTCGGGCTCATGGTTCGGTTACCTAGAATTCCCAAGTATAATAATAATAATATAATTATTATTATTTCAGGGAATCTTGTATCCGATTGTACGTCTGCTTTCGACATTCGATTGACGCTCTATCAGCCGCATCACGACCCAGATGTTGTGGCGGACATTTTAAGACTGATTTCGAGCACTTAAACTGAGATCAAGGTGTGGACACCACGGGGCCCGTTTTGGGCGTTGACGGTGAATTTCAGCTACTCCATCAGTTATCCTTTTAGGACAAGCGAACAATCGATCTTTTCTACTTTTCCGAGAGGATTGTAATGGTGTGATCAATTCTTTGTGCTTCGGGACTGGGATGCGGGTCCCATGAAGCACCGCTCGTGTGCGGTGTGCCGAAATGCATATTTTTCTCTGTATATCCATTCTACACAAGTGAGCAGTCCCTTTGATGTGTTTTCCCAAGGGTATCGCAATGGGGTGATGCGCCTGACCATTTCTGGGGCCGAGGCTCAGGGCCACGGGACGTCGTACGGGCGTAAGGCGAGTTTGGACGAATTTTCCATCTGATATCCATATAAGGTGAGTAAGTAGTCTATCTCGCGTGTTTTTCCATGAGGATTACAACAATGTAATTTGTTTGGATGTATAAAGTCTCTTTCGA
This sequence comes from Viscum album, assembly GCA_963277665.1. Lineage (NCBI taxonomy): Eukaryota > Viridiplantae > Streptophyta > Magnoliopsida > Santalales > Viscaceae > Viscum > Viscum album. The sequence goes on along the minus strand of OY728142.1, from coordinate 505,508,993 downwards.
GGTCTCATTTATTGTGGAAGCATGAAAGGTGCTCTGGTGGCAGTTCTTCTTGCTGTGTTCGGAAGCGAAACCTTGGCATGTGATCGCTTTCACTCCTGTGTGAGTGGAGTTGATGTTTAAAGATATGTTGTTGGCCATGCTATAGTCGTGGAGGAAGCAGGTTGGTAAATTATGTTTTCTCTCTTCGTGTGGATGTTGGGTTTCATGTGCATGATAGCCTTTGGTCTAGAGATGTGTTATACTCTGGTAGTATATTGGAATTCTTGGAGGTACACGATGTAGTATATTCCTGAGAACGTTTGTTCTTGGTTGGGAGATGAGCTGGGGACACATGGCGCGTGGTCCCCATCTTTGTGTCGTGTTCTACTTTACGTACCTTTGACCTCTCGCAACATAGGGGGTCCTCCTGTTCACGATGGATTAGACCAGCCGGGTAGAGTGGTTTCTCCTGGTTTTGTTTTGGAGTTGGGTGGTTACGCAATACCCACTAGGAGTTATGTTGGCCAGTGTTCTACCATCTAGTAGGGATGGCCAGAGCAGTTCCGGGTTTAACCTCCAGCAGAGACTGGGCAGTGGTTTGCTCATCGACTTCTTCGGGTTTACCCTCCAGTAGAGACTGGGCAGTGGGTTGCTCACTGACCTCTAGTGTTTAACCTATAGCATAGACTAGGCAGTGGGTCACCCGACGACTCTTGAGGGTCTACCCTCTAGTAGGGCTGGACAGTGGGTCGCTCGTCATCTTGTTCCAAGTCTACCCTCCAGTAGGGTTGGGCAATGGGTCGCCTGTCAACTTATTCCAGGTCTACCCTCCAGCAGGGCTGGGCAGTGGGTCACCCGATATCTTTTTATGAATTACCCTTCAGCAGGGCTGGATAGTGCATCACCCGTTGGAATTTTAGACTCAGTCCTTTCTACTAGGTTATTCTGTGGCTTTACTCCGTGACAACCAGAACGAGATCCTTGTCTGTACGGGTCAGTGATGTGGGAGCTTCGACTTTGAGCAAACCTCTCGACTGTGTGATAGTGACGAGGTGTGGTTTGACATAACCCAAAACTCTCAAGTATGAGGGGCACTTTCCCCACCGAGACGCGTCCTTGTGACGCGACCTAAAACCATGCAGGCGAGTCAGTGCCTCCCAAAGAGGATAGTGCGGAGGTGTTGTGATTTGAGCCCCTTAGCTTTCAGTTCGGGGCAGACGTGTGGGATCCTAGGCATCGATGAGAGTTACTTCTGAGACTGTTTTCTTCTCATATTCTTGGGATGAGCTACAGGACGGATATCCCCTTGTGATATTGTTCAGGTTTCTCTATAGAGCATATATATATTTATAACTTGTTCTAATACCCACTCCTTGGGTTTTGGTTACTCTCCTTCCAGGAGAGGCGAAGACGCGCGGGGTATGCCACACGCTTTCCGTGTCTAGCTTCTCATGGTTAGTAGAGTCTACTCTCGTGCTATAGGTAGTGAATACTCAACGATAATTTCATCTTCTCACCGTTTCCAGCTCCTTGTGTCTGGACGAGTCTACCTCCTTTCTCTAGTTGGGTTGATTTGGACTCTCTACTGTTACTCTTATTCACTCTCTCTGTTGTACTCCTTTACTATTCATTGTTTGGTCTACTTCTCACACTTCGGTTCCTCCTTTATTGCTCCCTCAAGCCTTCAGGGTATCCTATAGAGTATTTTTACTCACCCCTCCTTGGGATTTTCCTGCACTTGGTGTGACCTGAAAGACGATGGACAGGTTAGTCTTGACTTCAGCGGAGCTTAGGAGTTTGGGAGCTTAGACCGCGTGTGGTGGTCGGAGTCAGGTTCCAGGTGGGGGACCCTACCATCTTTTTACTTATGTTCACCTTTTTCCGGTTTGTGTCACTTTTCTTGTTGGGTGCATGGTTTTTCCTTTTTATTTTCAGTTTACTTTCAGTACTTTCTTTGTAATTTTAGAGGTCGATGAACATTGTGGATTATTTATTGTAGTTGGTACTTTTCTTTTCTTTTTACTCTGCACTTTTCATTGAGTGTGCTGCGTGTGTGTGTTTGTGTATAGGTACTTAGGAAAATGCCTCCCCAAATTTTTCTGCCTTTGGCGCTGGTCAACAACCCCTGGCCTATGGAGGTGGACTTGGGGTAGTTGCAGCTCGAGCCCGGGTAGGGTCGGGTCATGACAAATATGATATTTTATTTGAGAATAATTAGTAAATTAAATTGAATATTCATGTTATTTATTATTTTGTTTCCAATTCAAAAATAAAATTTATAATGTAAAAAGTATGATATATGAGGTAAAGGTTTTACGGATATTTGGAAAAGTTAGGAATAAGTTGGGTGGATTTTAGATGAAATAAAAAAATACTCCTGGAGTAGATAATATTCAAGCCAATGAATGGTTATGTCTAAATTTTATAAGATTCACCCTATGCATAATACTGATATAAATAGAATATTAATAACTATGTATGGTTATCCTTGGTGTAATTATGATATTTCACATTCTTTATAAACTAGGTACTGATCATTGTAATATGAACTTATGTTTTTGTTAACATATATATAATTTCTAATATGAACATCCAAACATTATAATGTGAGTTCCAAAGAACATAATGTGAATTATAGAATCTCTATGGTTATTCTAAGACATCATAAGGTGATATGTAGTTCTTTATTTTGTGATATAATAATTGTTAAGGTTAACATCCAATTTATAAGGATGCATTAAAATTCTATAAGGATATCTATAAATCTAGTAAGGCTATTTTTTCAAACTAATGAATATTTTGAGGTTTAATGGGAATTGAAACTGTTTAAAAAAATAATTGTCAAGGATTACTATTTTGAAATATATATTACATAAGATTAAAGTAGACAATGAAAATTTTGATATTAATAGATTTAAATATTTAAAATTCAATTATTGACTCAATGAAGGGGAGAATAATATTAATGTTTTGAACAAGGTAGATGTACCACAAAGGAGATGAATTTGAGTTTTATTTTTCATAGTAGCTGATGTGTCAAGTAACTAATAATCTTGTTACATCTCGATGAATGGGATTAAATTTCATAAAAACAATTTTAAATAATAATGACTTGTTTCCAAGAACATTAGATAGTAATTTCTCTACATTTAGAATCTTAAATTAAAATTATGAAGAGGGGAAATTGCTTGTATAAGATGATTTTTATTTATAGTGTCATGAAAATATGATTTATAAATATATATAGTCGATAAATTTTCATAGGTTTTTAATGATATAGAACTATTAATGGAAGAATTCATTTCTATAATAAAATAGAATAATAATATTACAGTGGAAGAAATTAATGTGTGAATATTCTATGAAGTTCATTACATACAAGTAGAATAATAAAATTGAGATAATTTAAGAGTAATATGATAAATGGAATGTAGAATAGGAATCTTGAAGGATGTATTCTTTCAATTTACTTCACTATTTTTTGAAATTTTAATTTTATAATGTTGAATCTATGTGAGAAGAACATGAACACTGTTAGGAGACTTTTTGTACCTTGAGTAAAAGGAGAAACCATGTTCATTGTAATCCATATTTTGATACTAGTGGGTAGTATGATGTTAAGTGAATTTGAATCATTCCATGCATTAACCATTTTTGTGAGGGGAGAACCTAAAAAAACATATTATCTCCTCTACGTGTCTGTGTTTGGGAGTGTCTAACAGTTATAAATCTAACACTTTTTTATGTGGATTACTTTTATCATAAATGAAACCTATAATTAATTTAAGTCAATTATTCAACCAAAATTATTTACAACTAATTTATGGGGTGCTTTTCGTTCACATGAGAATTCGATTTTTATAAAGTGTATAAGGGAGTGATCTATGTCCATACTAATTTCATTGGTTGGAATAACCACTAATCATGTGGTAATACAAGAAGAAAATATTGAAAATATTATGGGTTGATGTGAGTCACAATGCCTTCCATGATAAGGATTTATCAATTCATATCATGATATTTATTCTATAATTTAGTTGTAGTTGAGTTGTAATACCCATAATTTATGCTATTTTCATATTTTATTATGTATTTTAGGCAATAAAATGTTTCGGTTAGGCCTCATGATGGTTCTTTGTGTATTTGAAGTTTTTCGGAGTGTGCATGGCTAATAGAACCTCTCTAGATTCATTATGAAAACCTTCAAGTGATATAGGTGTCTTTAGTGTAGGTTTATGGTTGGCATACCATTTCGAAAATTGTTTTTTATGACTATGAAACATTGAAATTTTGGTGACAGATACTCTTCTTCCTGTTAGAAGATGGTTTTCTAAACCATTTAGAATGGCCATTTTAGAGAAATAATTATTATTCTAAATTCTATTAGGGACCATAAACATCCTTAAAAAACTCATTCTTCCTCCTCTATCCTAGTATCATGAATTATATCACTCCACTAGGAGATTTTAGTGATATATTTTTTTTCCATTGGTTGATTCAAATAGATCAATGATTACTTGATCTAGGATATTGAATGGAAGAGGTGAATTATTCTTCCCTCTAATTTATTCTAATATTTTTTCAAAATAAGAACCCTATATTGGGCCTATATTACAAAAATCTACTTGTTAGATCCAGTTTTGATAAATAATAATTTTTTCATTAATAAAATAATTAGGAATCCAAAATCTTCAAAACAATGGGATAATTTTTTTGTGTCAAGAAATTCAGATGTAAATAATTTCACTTCATTTTCCATTTTCCCATATAAGGATATGATCAGATCTTATTAAATAATCTGCTTTTATTCTAAGATGTATCATCATTGTCAAATATGTATTGGAAATCACGTATCATATTCGGCTTAAAAATAATAATTGTGGCTAATTTCTAAATGTTTTTTTGATATAAATATTAAATTAAAATCATTTTTAAAATAATGGTTTTAATTTTTAGTACCTTACATGAATTTTTTGGGTTTCTCATATTCATATGTGTATGAAAATTTGTGTTTGACATGGCCATAGATACAATAATATATCGCATTTAATTATACTAATGTGTGATGAATTATGAATGGACAGATGGAAGTTACTCACAAGTTGGAATGTTTAGGAGTGACCTTTATGCAGTTCCTATATTTGTAGGTGTAATGCATAGGTTCATGGGTTCATTCCATGGGTGTGATTTTTTTTGATTTAATGTACTAACACTGTATATATATATGTTGTAATTTGGATTACATTATACAGAATACCTTTTATTTTAAATAAAAAATTTACTAACATATTATTTATTTTAGTGGAATTTTAAGAAAGTCATAGTGATTTCCTACTAGGTTGCATACTCGGTCCATGAATATTCACCATTTTTCATATATAGATGTTTTTTATCTTGATATAGGTAAATATAGGGTTTATTATTTTACCATTTAATATTGATGATTCTAGGATCTTAGATGATTGTAGTTGAATCATGGAGTTTTTATCTAGTGATAGTGTTTGGGGAAGATCCACCTCACTGCCTTGTGTCTTTGAATATTAATTTTTATTTAAATTGATTATTATAATACTGATATTGATAAATTTTATTAATTCTTTTTATATTACTATAATTATTTTTTGGGATATAAATTTGGCATTGTTAAGGTTTTATGTCATGCAACATACTAGTATTTTTTCATGTTAATCATTTATGGGAAAATCATCCCCAATGTTTTGTTAAAGCATATAACATTTATTTTTATCCTTTAGTGCCATGGGGATGTTACCAAATGTTAGTGGAAGTTTGGTCCTTACTAAGCTATTGGGTTTGGTTATGATGATGTAAATGATATCAGTTTGATATGGTATATCTACTAGAATGGTTGTATGGAGATATGATATGTTGACACAAGAAATGTGTTGAATAAAGTAGATATCAGAACTATTTATATTGAAATTAATGTTCCTAGGGTATTCTAGGAATAATTTTTTTTGGTAAAAACTTCTATTCATATTTAGAACTCATCATCAAGGGTTTAGCTGATGATTTTCATATATTAGTGAATATATATCCCTAGAATTTAATCATTAATATATTATTTCAAATAATAGATATTGAAATTATGTTAATTCAACATTATTTTTGTGTTATAATATACATAATGACTTTGAATTAATGAAACATGTGGTATATAATGGGAGATTATTACTTTGGTTTTATAATAATGTAACTCATTCATAGACATATAAACTTGTAAGAGGGAGTAGTAGAGAATGTGTATTACCCTAACCAAAAGTGAACTAGGAACTCTTGAAATAAATTAAATGTATTTTAAGAGGGAAATTAATTGGGAAACCATTAAAAACTGATCATATCATGTAGTTTCCAAAAAAATCACTAATATCTCTAGATAGTTCATTAGTTGAACAAGTAGTGACACAGACTAATAGGATCAATCACATTTTAAATTTTCTTGCAATGTAAGATGATGTAAAGGTCTATCTATAATTATATTTTCTAGTGTATGTCAAAATGAAATAGTGGTATTTTTTTTAAAAACAAAGTTCACCAATGAATTACTTGGATGGGATTCAATGAATTATTTAAGAAAAAATTTAATCATCATACATTAAAAGTAACCAAAATTTCAGATTTCTATAGACTCAAGCTGTGAAAACTTACTGTGACCGAGTTTGTAGTTATGTTTATGAACATAGTTCATTTTTCTCTATAGGTAGAAGCTAGCACACATATGTAGGAATGCATATTTGTGTTAGGAAAATAACCTGATGTTAATTCTAAGTTTTTAATGTTATTAATCAATGATTATATAGAGATTTTCCACATGTATTATGTTGTCTGAATAGATATATGTTGGAGTTATTGTGTAGTAACAACTATATTTTTTATTGAAATTGGTGGAAAAAATATTAGAAACAAGATGAGGAGTAAGCCCTACTCCCATAAAACTAGAGCACCAGTACATTAGAACATCGACCATTTATCTTTCCCACTATTTCATAGTATGTAATTAGGTTATTTAAAGTGTGTCTAATCTATATATAGGTACATGTATAGGAAAAATATTGCTTGGTAATTTCATAGCTGTTGATAAAAATTACATCGCATGAATTTTTGTACAAGACCCATGAATTCAAAATGAGCTAACAACTCAACTTAGTCTTAGATCTCACAGACTCACCGAGAGAGGAATTTTTAAAACTGTTCCCACCCTATGATTTGAGTAACTCATTATAATTATCATAACACATAATTCATATATATTACACCTATCTAATAATGAAATAAGTAAAATCCAATCGAAATTTACCAGAAACTATATGGAGTTGATCGATAGATCGTAGTTGTTCAACTAGATCCCTTGATAGTGCAAGGCACCATTCTTATGAAATAAACACTAAAAAATTATTATTAGATATTGGATGATCCCAATCTGTTATGTATTTACATGTGGAAAATTAATTGCTTCTCCATATTGAAAGGATTCCTCATGTAATTAGAAAAAAGGACTCTTGGATATTGGGGATGTAAAGGATTGAATTGCTTATCCTATCTTGTTATTATAAATGAGTTAATAATTGTTTTAATATTATAGCCATGGAATTGAATATATTCTCTTTGATTATTTAGAATAGTCTGAATATTGGAATTCAATGTTAATATTTATTCTTACACCCAATAAGATACTCTCATATCCTCATATGGTTCTATTATCTTGTTCAACGGTGATTGGGATATGAATATTAGTAGAGAGGGTCCTCTGGTGGAGTTATATTGAAACATATATCCATAGTTAAAGATGATTAATTTGGATATAATGAAAGAAAATGGTACTGGTAGTTTTCTCCTTATAGAATGTTGATACACTATTGTATTTGTAAATAATTTCTATACGTTACCACCTCATGGAGAAATCAAATTTTTTATCAATATACATCGATGATAAATTCATATTTCCTATTATTCATATAGAAAGGAACAAACTAAATTACCAGTACTAAAGGTCTGGCTAGATGAACTAGAATGAAAGGGATTCATAAAACCAAGACCATCTCTATAGGCCACACCAATCTTCTTCATAAATACATTATATATTTCACTAAGTTTATCTATAGACTATAATAAATCAAACCCGCTTATGGAAAATAAATGACACCCTCATCCTCAAATTGATGAATTCTTCAATTTTTTGAAGGGAGTTGATTGGTTCTCTAAAATTAAATGATTGTCTTTTTATCCCAAACTCTAAGTTATTAAATAGTATATTCTATTGATGGATTATTGATGTTATTACAGTCACTAAGAATACATAGTTATTCCATTTGTATAATGAAATATTTTAGTAGTTAGGATGTATTAAATAAACTATTTCTAGAAAAATTCTCTAGACATGTTTGTAGTGTATTTATCAATTATAGTTTTGTGTTATCTCAATTTAGATATTATAATGATAATAACATAGAGATTGTATTGAGTATATTTATGAAAAACAGATCTATGATAAATAAATAAGAATATATTCTTAATACATGTTGTCTAATTCCATAGTCATATAATTTATGAAAAAGGCCAATCAGTCTATCTGAAAATGATTGATATAGTTATTTCATGGAAATAACATAAGAAAAACATGATTAATGAATAATTCTTGTAGAATTAGGTTATTATAATCAATTTATTGTGGATTCATATATACACACTTAAACTTTAAATTCATTAATAAAAATATTTATTTATTAAAATAGAATCATTATTTCAAGAAATACTTTTAGGATCATAGGGCTTATCTCAAATCATAACCAATACACATCATGATACAACCAACACATTAAATTTGGAATATTGTGATGTGAATACATTGGTATTGGGTTTTGTTCTCATTCATGGAGTCCTTGTTGTCTCATATGCATTGAGATTGTCGAAGAAACATTAAAAAAATTATTTAATGTATGACCTAGGCATAGTTGTGGTGGTCTATACAGTAAAAAAAGTTCCACTACCTATTTTTGACTATATTCATATCAGTTATATTTTCCAATGAGATTCATTGTTTAAAATAATGTTTCAGATGTGTCACAATTAAAAATGTTCCATCATAACCCTCACCATGTTATATGCTAGGACTATGTAACACATAATTCGAATGATGTGATTGTTCTTTAACTAAAATATATTATAGATAATCAAGATAAAATATTACGAAGGATATTTAAATATATATATATATATATATGGTATGTATTTTGTGATAGTAGGGAATGATTCAAAAGGACTGAGGGGAATGAATGTGCATTACGCTTGAGTAGGGCCCACAACTCTTTAATGACAATGCAGACCACAAGCTTCCATAGGATAGACATCACATCAATAGGAGAGTGTAAAACATTAGGATGAGTTATTTAATGATTTTATTATATATTTAAATTTTAAGAAATTATTTTTATCCATTAGTTATGTTTTGTATGATTCTGATATGTTTGGAGGTGTTTTGGAGGGTGTCCAATTTTGGAATGGTTTGGGGAAACCGAACAAATTTCTAATGTAATCATAAATATATAGAAGGGGTTTTCTACATATGTGAACAAATTTTACAAACCAAACAATCACATTTTGACCATAAAATAATTTATAGATAGCCTATTTCAATGGTTTGTTCACAGTTTTCTAAAATGTTTTGACTAATTGTGCGATGAGAATAAGTTATTGGTTCCCAGGTGCACATTGCAAGATGATAGGATATAGAATTAAATAATTTACAAGCAAAGTGATGAAACTTAATCACATGAAGTTATCTGCTCCCTGGTAAAGGTTTATGTATATCACATGAATTAATTAGATACAAAAATTAAACATGAATAATTACCATTTTCGAATAGATGTAGGTTTGAAAACACCTCATTTATAATGACAATTTTTTGAAGGATCTTGGAATTAACCCTTATATATCTTCCAAACATAGTTAATGATTCTATTTCAACATATATCATCCAATTATGGGTGTTAACATGGAGATCAATGAATCCATTGGCATTGTGATAAGCACATCAACACTGTTCTATTGGTCTGTGGAGACATTCTGGGATGGATGGCTCAGATGGTGTATTTATCTCTATGAAATATTGGTAAGAGGCTATAAATGTTCTAAATCTACTAGAATGAATAATAAATTTAATAATATCACTTCACTTCTTATATAATTGAAGTTAAAATATATGCAAATGGATCTTTGACAACCCATATACAAAATCCCAACTAAATAAACAATAAATGACATGTTATGACAAACTAATTACAACATAATTTCATTTATATTTTTTATACTTACTCATAATATATAATAAAAATATATGTGATAAAACCAAGTCATTAACTCAGAACATAATTACCATAATATTGAACAAAAAATTATTATTAAACTAATATTCATTGGTAAAATATTTTTTAACATATTTAATTAATTCCTGTTGAATAATTTTAATAAATAAATTGAGCCCTAATTATTCTATACATGGATTATATGAATTTATTTATTTAATTTTAATTCTAAATATGCAGAAAACTCTCAGGCCCCCCTAGTTTGGACTACTATGTCTTTTATAAAAATTCAAATAAATAATGATGGCTCTTGAATACAATGTTGTGTGTGACCATCTTGGACATAATCTCGATAGTAGTAAACACTAATCACAAAGTAGTAGAAGCTTCTAGAAACCCGTCAAGGTCTATAAATAGATATGGAATATAAATAAAAACGGAGACTATCCTATAAATACACTCTATGTAATATAATATCTTTATCTCAATATATCTTATAAAGAAGTACGTAGACATTGTTTCATCATCCTATTTTCAATATTAATATTTGGCCTTACTAGATGAAATAACAATATTCAACTATAGACAGGTGTGCAGTAAATGCACTACAATCTCTACCAATTAGGGTAGAGATATCCCTTCCCATTAAAAGAGATAAATTCATTCTAAATTATTCAACAAATGTCATATTTCCAATCATGAACCCAACATTTGATACCCCAAAAAATTGATTGAAATAGTTTTTTCATTACATTAATGTACACTATCAAATATTTTTAGGACAAAAGGGGCCTAGAAACCATTATATGTGGGGGTGAATCAGGTTATGGATATTATTTTTTAACATCTTTCAATGCCACTAGATCTTGACCTCTTGATTACAAGGGTCACATCTTATTTACATTAATGATAATGTGGATCGGGTCCTTTCCAATTTTATATGATGATATTGAACTGAATCTAATGAAATAAAACAACCAAAAGGACCTAATTTTTTTAGTTAGGTCACCCTCACTAGGATACATTCTAGGAGCATACAAAGAAAATGTTCTGATTGTACCAAATTCACTAAGGCTCATTGCCAATAATGATGTTTGGCATATATCACTTTTATAACTAGGATCACTACCATTATTAAATTTAGGGACTACTCAATGTATTATCAAGGGTAAATCACTATATCTCATTCTTTAGCTCCCTCCTTGAGGAAAGGATCACATTCTTCCTCTTCTTTTTCCCACTTCTCATGGAAGGGATCTATAAATAGTTTATGGCCATGTAGGACCCTTCATTTTCATGAAATCATGAATCATCACATATCGGTAGATGGTATGTTGATGTCTTGTTTTCATCTATAGAAGAAATCCACATTTCCATGTTCTGTTAGGTTAGTGTAAATTTCTTTTGGAACTGGTTTCAAGGATTTTTCATGTTTCTTTGAGTCCTCTATGAACAACATAGCTTTCTCTATGAATTGTGTAGAGAGTAAACATTACAGATCACCTCGTTTGCAAACAGCTTACACTTTTTCTGCTGTGTACCACCTCTACATACCATCTCCACAAACCTCTACCATGTTCCACTTCTGCATATCATTCATATAAACTCCCTCTACTTCAGTGGAATTATTTTTTATGTGGACTACTCCTTCTACAGACCACTTATTATATTGTGTACTACAATTATCCAAAAACACCCTTTCATGTAATATCATCTGTGAACTGTATCACCCTTTATAGAATCCTCTTTGAGAGCCTCTTTCGGACATGTCTAAATTCCCAGAAAAATGTTGTTTTCTTGTGAATGTTTTTCTATGTAATGATAGGATTAGAGATACTTATATTGTAAAATAGATCCAAAAATAAATTATTACAAGAGTTACCAAATATTCTACATTATATTGCCGTCACTGTATACTATTTCATTCACTAAATGTTCTTCCCTACGTGGTCTATGTACCATCAATCTTCCATTAGGGTGGCCAAACTCACCGTCACAATTTTGGAAGACTCTCCCTTCATGACATCTCTAATCACTGGCTTGTTTCCACCAATGAGATCACATCCAGTGTACTGCATGCCATTCGTATATGGTATTTCATCCCGTGAACTGCATTTGCGAACTATTTTCCTTCCTCGAAGAGCAAGTTTCCCCACAAACCATTTTTCCTTCTACGAACCATTCCACGTTCCTCCTTAAAAATCTGAGAACTATAAATCATGGCCGGTATAATATTCAATCATACAAAAAAATAAACCTATTCATAAATTGGAACTCTTGATTTTGAGGCTCAAAAATATGCACAAACACTTATAAAATATTCCACCATAAACACCTATTTTGGAAAATATGAATGATAATCATTCATGTTCATCTGGACTTGTCAACAAACATAGTCACACACAAAACATATTGACAAGAAAACTTGATGGATTTTTTCCCAACAAGTAGTATACATTGATAATAATCTGATGTTATGGGACTATTACACATTCTCTCATACAGGTACTACCAATAGCACCTGAAACGCATGGTGTTATAATTGAAATGTCATTTATCATGATCTATTTTACATGGAATCATAAAGTAAAAACGTTATGTGAAGATGCGTCAACAATTATGAGCCCCCAAAACCTGGTAGTCAATCATTATCTGTTCCCATTCACAACGATTTATCTATACCATATGAAATTTTTTTAAGTTTAATTCATATTATCTTTATGTACTCATTATCTACTAGGAACTACAGTGAATGATTATATGACAAATAATCTAGGAACATTAACATTTTAATATTGTATGTTGTAATATAAACTCTTTTATGTCATGTGTGCGTCATGCATAACTCATTGTATACATGATATGGTAAACAAAAAGTATGGTTTAGTTGGGTCTTGGTAACCCACTATTATAATAATCCTACTTGCACTAGATCTAACATTATAACCCAACATGATAGATCTCACATGATAAGATCACATTTCATCATAGTTATGGATTTAGTAATTGGTCCAAACACATGTTAGCTACATGGATATTATGTTTTATGTTACCATACCTCCTTTGATTAAATTTCCTTAGAGGTGATTTCCTTATGTATATATATTTTTTCACTATATAATATTAACATATTTGATATAAAATTAAATAATTATCAAAACAATAAAACTTTACAAACAAGTTCAGATTCTGAGAACATGATCAACTTGTTGTCAATTTTACACTAAATCTTTATCTACCTCGTAAACTACAACAAACTTATTATTTATATACATGGATACCACTTCCATGAATGATATTTTATTTATCATTAACATATCTATACAATAATATTATATGATATTGATATATGGAATACTAGTTTAATTCTCTTATATCTAGCCTTAGTTTTTCTAAATATACTAAGAAGACATCCTTCATAGTCATTCATGTTCAAATTCACTATTAAGACCACGTCATGTGCATTTCCCTTAGATTATACTAATATTTTTCTACCATAATCTATACAATGAAAATATTATATTTAGTAAATAAAATGGAATATTTTATTTATCCATCGTAGAAGCACATAGAATTCAACATACTACATTGATCACCTTATATATACTTTTCATATATGCATGGGGGGATTTTTGTCTTCTCACATTGATGAAAGTTATATATCAAATTGTTTCAACATGAACTTATCAATACCTTTTTATTATATATAATATTGACTAGGTTTGTTTGTATTTTAGATCTACCCTAATAGATATCATTCCCTATAACATACATTTTTATTTCTGTCAACATTTTTATAATTTAACTCATTTAGGTCTGATGTAATAGTATGACCAAAAAAAGATTTCCATATATTATAAAATAAATTTTACATGGAAAACAATGACACTCCAACTAACCTCTTATAGAAACATGGAAAAAATTTCAATCCAAATAGATATTCCGTTATTATGTTGATTACATCAATCCAAAACAAAATTTCAGTAAATTTCATCCCTTGTTGGAATTATATGGTGTTACCATCCCATTCTGGTAATATCATACAGATATCTTCACTGAATGGTGGGTTTAACATCTAATGCTCAAAAAAAATATCATAGAATGTATCTATGAAAAGTAAATTTATATTGGATTTAAGAATAAGGACATGGAATAAACAATAAATCATAATTAGTACCATTCCTTTACCAACCATATACAATTTCACTTGAACACCCACAATAATATTGAATCAAAATATTACCAAATACATTAATAAATCGAATCCTTTTTTGAATTTCAATGTATCCATTCAATCATATCTAATTTCAATTTTATTCTTCCTTATGGGATCAATTATTATGCATGAATAATTTATAACAACATAAGGTAAATGTAAATCGATTACCATTGTTTTATTCATTCTATGGAGTATGGGTATTTGGAAGATAGTTTTTTCCTAGGCTCTTGTAAAACTTTATCCTATTCCATGTACATGTGAATTGAAATTATTGACTAAATCCAATACAGACATGCTCATACTATTTCAAGTCCAGATGTACATATTAATATATAAATATAGTATGTAACATGACTATACATTTTCTATCATAGGTATTGATGTCGTATACATCGATAAAATATGGATACCAATAGAGATTCATGCTATTTATTCATGATTCATGTTTGTTCATATAGTATACAAACTCGTTACATATAAACACATTTTGTTAATTCATGATTGATTGATATCATACTATTAGTAATATGATATCCATTAATTAATATAATATCCATGTGGTTAGTGAATAACATAATTATTTTCATAAAATGTTGGGAAGATGATGGAATTTTCTATATTACATGTTTGTATCAACATTAAACCTCCTTTTACTTACGTCATGAATCTATTGTGAATTAGGAAATGTGATTTTAGGTGTTAATCCTTGATAAAATTTATTGATAAATGTTTTCATTTAATACTAATCAAAGATCCTATTTAACATCATAAATTTGATATGTATATGGTAATATGTGTTTAAGAACTCTGTCCATACTACATTATTATGATTCATTACTAATTATTGAACATATTATTCGAAACATGGGACTAAATAAAATCATATTTTCTAACTATGAATATACCATACTTCAATTTTACATTCCTTAATAACATTTAATTTTATACTATGATCTATATTTACCACTTTTATAACCATGAAATATTTTAAACTCTCTTGCTAATCTAATTATGAAAATTTTGTTTCATACATTTTTTCATATTGTTTCTTTGTAAAAAAATAAATATGAAAATCTGTCAATAATACCTAGATTCATTAACTAAACATCTCTAGATAACATATTTCGTATATCCTTTATAATTTCATAGTTTTGTTTGAAAAAAAAATATTTCCAAAACATGGAATAATGAGTCTAAAATATTTTATATATCATGTATTTTCAATAATTATTAGAATACGAAACTCTGAAATGAATGTTTGAAACATCAAACAACATTAATTAAAAAACCTTAATAATATATCATTGTCCCCATTGAACACTTGTCATATATATTTTGGTGATACATAATAAATGTTCTATTATATTTAATAAATATGGAAATTAATAGTTGTGTGCTTCTCATTACGGAATTTTAGAGATGATATTTCATCTTATTTGAGAATACACTTTAGTTATTATACAATTTAATTTATTATATTGTTAACGTATTAAAAAAGCTGATATTATAGGAAAATATTATCTGATACCCAACAATTATTATTGAAACATTACATTTTAAAGGCGAATATTTCTGAAAAATAATCAACTAGTTACTTTTTTTGTTGTGTTGTAGAATTTAATATTTTATATATATATGAAAAAAATAACCATTTTTTTATAATAAAAATCCTTTAAATTATGTATGTTGTGATGGTGCCATTGGATTCACACATTCCATGGGACTTTTCACCCTTTCTTTCAACTTCTTCACCATAAGAACTAATACATTCCATAAGTTTTTATTCACATGGTGAACCATTACTAAAAATGTAATGAACTATTTTCACTATAATTTTTTTAATATAAAATTAAACTAGAGTAAATGGGTGACAATGATATGAGAATTATTTTCATTGAAATATAATGATAAATAATTAATATTGATACATATCCAATGTAATCATTAGACCATTCATATATCACTTCAGTTTCCCCTTCAATGCTTCTCAAGGATGAGAAAACGTGTAAAATAATCCATCTATTGATCTTTTATCCACAACCCACACTATATGTCGATGATAGAATTAAGATGTAAACATAAAATGAATCTCACATGAGTCTCATGTAAGCATCTCAAACATACTTACATCCCGAGGTTCATTGATAGTGATTGGGGACACCCACACCTTAAAGATTCTATTTTTTAATATTGTCTGTAAAAACCTATACTAATCATGAAAATTAATACTAGATATGACAGAGAATTTTTCAAATATTAATCCATGTATACATGTGGTATTAATTTCCATTTTCTATAAAAAATCTAATAGATTATTATTGTTCCCTATATTTATAAATTGCCAATTAATTTAATAATAAAATGTCTTCCATTATATTTTCGAAATCTAGTAGTCCTTTCTACTAAACCCAAAATCCATTTTCAGATGATTATTGTAATGAAAGGGATACATTAATACACATTTCATAGTCTACAGTATTTCTCTATACAACTCATCAGAGAGTGTTAGGGTATTAATTTGATTTTTAAACCACAATAACATGATGATATTTCATCTTTTGATTGAACTCTTAACGTATAGAAGACATATACATGATTTAATCAATGATTTTCATCAAAAAATACAATTAATATACCTTTGGATACTTCTTTTCTATCATATTTTGTTTTGTCAACTCATGGCACTCAAAATAAATCCACAATAGTCTGATGTGGCCTTCACTTTGGCTGATGAACTCCTTATACTCTTGTTTGTGTTTAAAATCAAATGATATAAGGTTTTTTTACTTTATATTTCCTATAGGTTTTTTTATTTATTTATAAACAAATGTAATAAAATTTTTATCTGACATGAACATAGAATGTGATATCATTCAAAAATAAATATGCAACAAATTGAAAAAAATTCATCAAGTCATAAAACGATTTAATATATGATTTTTTATATTTATTATTTTATTTGATGGATTAATCATGAATATTCATAAAATAATAGTTAGTGAAAAAACCAAATAATCTATTGGAATGATCCTACGAATTTTATATAGGATGATCTATTTATAACAAATGTATCATGTGTGACCTAAGGGGTATAATACCTAAGGTGGTTCTTAACTCGTATTATATCTCACCCTTAGTATACTATTTTCACTTCTTGTTTGGGAAACGTCCTCATCTTTCCATTTTCCACATCTTACATTGTCACCGTCAAATGTATAAATTCACTCAAATTCTAAAGAGGGGGTATTGAGAGCCGTAGTAAATAAATAGAAATAAAACTGAAGGATGAATATTCCTTATACATATTAAGTGAACAAATAATCGTGCAGACACAATCAGAAAAACTAATTAGATATTCCCATCATCACACACATTTATATTAATTAAATAAAAAATAACGGATAAAAACAAAGGGTTGATCATTTCTCAAAAGTAGTTGATGAAAAAATTAAATACATAATGATAATTAAAAAGTATTAAATTAATGTTTGAGGAATTGTCAAAACATAAAATTTATTATTTAAATTCAAACAATTTAATTTCTTTTCGAACGATAATTAATTTAATTTTTGTATAGAAGTTAAATTATTCAATTAAATTAATTTTATATCAAAAATTAATTATTTTTTAAAGAATAAAATTATTAATATTGATTTATATAATTTTATTAAATACATTTCAGATTATTTTCAAAATTATATGATGCCCTAGAACCATGACCAAGCCCATTTTTTGTCAATTAGAACCCACAGAAGTTTGTTATAGGCCAAGAAGAACCAACCCATGGATGTTGCGGGTTGGGGAGACTGTGTCCTAGGTGATTTTGGGTCAAGTAGACCTGTATTAATAATTTTTGGATTGAATCGACCCTCTCTAGTAACTATTTTTTTTGATCTGGGTAGGGAATACTTTTATAGGGGGTTTGGGTCAGTATGGGAATTGTGCCTCTACTCATAGCGAGCCATGCATGGGGTTCCCCAATAGCCAATAGTGGCTTAGGTGGTGAAAACTTGAATATGGGATTCCCACATAGACATCCAATTAGAGTGGTAAGGTCAGGAAACTACAATAATATTCTGGTGACTAGTGGGTGATGACAGATATGGTGACACATTAAGAGGTGTTAGAACCATATAATATGGAAAACACTTACTGAATATAGTAAGGGTGGTGGGATGGGTGGAGCTGAGCTGTGGGAAAGAGTGGCATTAGTCAACCTGGTGTGGGAGTGCACTACTGATAGTCTGAAGGGAGTGCCACGACAGGGTCATTAGTGCCCACTAGTAGTGAAAAATAAGACGTGTTGTGGGTGAATGTTCTTTGACAAGTCGGTTCTATAAGAAAATATTTATGGGATGACCTCCCCCTTTTTAAAAATTAATGTTCCAAAAGAGCCACTGACACATTAGAAATAATATTTTTATTCATTTTTTTAAATGAGGGAAAAACCAAAACCCTGTTCAATTAAATATGTTTTAAAATTTTTTATTTAGAAATAACCTACAACCCTATAATCAATAAATATTATTATGAACTCCATAAAATTTTGAAATAAAAACCACTGGCTAGTTCCTTGCTGAAAAAACTGGAGATCCAAGAATTTTTATTGTCCAATGGTATGGGGTTAAAATTCAAAATTTATATTAAAAATGTTCCTCAATTTTTATGTCTATAAATTAACCATATATAATTCATTTTAACATTTCTAGATGGTCATAACACGTTCATCCACCATCTGATCGATGTGTGATATTTTCCATTGAGATAGAACATATTCATACAATATAATTTAATTAACTTTATTTTTTTAGCTTGTAAAATTTTAATGATCCATATGAAACCAATTTTTGGCACCATGTCACATAGAAGAAGTTAGTGGGTGAGTTATTAAAAATTTTTAATTCTGGATTGATGAAAAATCATTATCTCTAGTGATCTGATCCCTAATAAAGTCTTAGAATCTCATATGAATTAATTAATTGTAAATATTATAAATGAATTATTACATAATTTGAATAGATGTTATCTCAATTTAAACATGTCATCGATGACTGTTGGATGAAGGATTCAATATCAACCTCCTCTAGATCATCCTCACACACTATATGATTATACATGAACACTGATGGTTAAACTCAAGGTTCTATTATATATCCCTGAAAAATAATTCAATATCGTGATGACCACCTTGGATCCATTCAAACCATCCATGAAGACATTTTTCGATAAATTTATAGGATAACACCTTAATCACTCTATAATATGGTTGAATGGTGAGAGAATCTCTCAATCCATTAGAATAAACAGTCCAATAAATGATAGACCTTCTATCATAATATATTTAATTGTCTAATACTTGAAAAAGGTTCCCCAAACACCATAAATAAAACAAAAAATAAATTATTAGTAAATCAAAATTTATGATAATCAAACTACATAAAAAATTTATTTTTATATTTATCAATTAAAAATAATTAATTAATAAATTTATTACATGATAAAACAGATCTATTAACTCGACTAAAAATTATTTCAACACATTTCTTTAACAAAATAAATAAATTGAGATCTTATCTCAAATATCACATCACATAACAAAGAAGATCAATAATCTCAATTTATTTAAGAATTAGAAATAGAATACATCAAAATAATACAATGGTACAAAAAAATTACTGAAAACTTCCATAACCTACCAATAATATTCCATAGCATTTAAATCTGCATGGGGTAACCTAAGGACATACATATGAAAAGGGTGAGCTATAAAGCCCAGTTAGGGAATAAAAAAACCATTACATTATGGAATTATTACATGATTTTCTATAAAAACATCAATGGGACATAAAAGGTGTGAGATCATAATACTCTACAATGAGGCATGATAACACATGATAATATAAATGCAACATGATAAATAAGGAAACAACATTTAACATGACATCAAATACATTGGTCAAGGTTGACTAAAAAGACATCATAAAATGGTGGACATAGTGGCCGAATGGATTATGATTACTTCCTAATCACAGACATTATTTCTAATTAGTCCAAAACATTACCCAATGAATTGGAGTGCTATATAATTTTTGGCTCACACATCCCTTTTATCTCATGTAAATGCATAAATCTTCCACAAATAACATTGAACATACAATCATATTTAATAACATTTAATACCATGTTTATGGATTGTAGAATATATAAATGGATGACCAATATAATGAAAGTATAGGTATTTTTATTTAAGTAATCATGAGTGAAAATTTTGATGGTATTCAAAATATAATGGTATGGAATTGAAAAATTACAAGATAAATTCAAAACTATAACGAGGGTAAATAATATATCACGAGATGAATTATTGAGACTGATAGAGGTATATAATTATTTTTAAATCATAATGGAAATAAGAGTTATGTATAAAATAATATCCCATTAATAATAATTGAATATAAAAGGTCCCTTGTTTTGTAAGATTCATGAATAATAGTTTGGCATGAAAAAATTGTAGGGTAATTTTAGCAGAATAAGAGGGGAACAGAATGAATAATGTGAGGTATTAATGAGAGTAAAAGTGGTCTATAATTACATTGATATCATAATATCATTATTATATATATGTAATAGCATAAAAAATATGAAAAATTGGGAATAAAAAGGCATATTCCAAAGTAGGTGCTTCAATAAAGGGGATAATGAGATTATCCCTTACCTTGAGAGGGGGTTTCCAAAAGATTAAGGGAAATTTAAGAGAGATTGAGGGAACCTTTAGGGGGATGTATAGGGTAACATTTTCAGTATATTCATTCAATATAGTTTTTAGTGAAGATAAATGGGATCATGGGTGATTTTATATAGTAAATGTCAGTTGAGTTTTTCATTATTTCCAAAACATTGTTTTTTGACTATATTTAATAATGAAATTAAAATAAGAAACAATTTAATGGTTTTTTATTATGATATCTATAAAAGTGGTTTTCATAATTAATTTATTACCCCTTGAACTGATAACATTTAAATAATACTCTTGGTGATTTGGAAGTGAGTCACATTTACAGAGAATTGATTTTAAATCATTAAAGTACAATACAAGATTGAGATGATTCATAATAGATTTAAAAAATTAATCAAATAACATGAAAATATATTTTAAAGGTGGAATATATATTTATCATTGGATAGATTATATGTAATATATTAAATCGTTTTTATGCATTATGATTTCATAATACATACTGTATATTTATACGATATTTAATTTTTTTAAAAAAAATCTACTAACTAAAAAAATTATGAAAAATTCCCCAATAGATAATTTAAACCTACTCGTTCAAAAAATTAAATCTATTCCATCTAAATAAATATATAAGTAAAGATAATTAAATTTTAAAATTAGAATCCATATATATTTAAAAATTTAGTTTTTTAATAAGAAAAGTATTCTGAAACTTATAAAAATTTAAATTCTATTTTTAAAATTTATATTATAATTTATATGTAATAAATATTACTAATAATATTATTTAAATAAAATATCATTTAATTTATTAATTCCTCAAAAAGAATTCGAAAATTTAAATTTCATTATATCCAAAAATATTATTTATGTTTTATCATTAAATATATAGTTTTTATCATAAATATTTTATTTAATCAGTTATAAGGTAATAAAATAAGGAATAAATATAATATTTTTTATTGAAACAAAAATAAATATATTCATATGATTAGGGTTGAGATAAATATACATTTATTACACCATCGAATGATCTATGGGTAAGGTCATCGATGATGATATTGTCTTAGGATGGTTCAACGAATAGGGTTTGGGTCATGACCTCGATAATATTTGACTCCTCCTATAAACTATTTTAGACATGCTTTAGTTTTTGGATATAATCTTGGACATGGTCAATGAAAATTCTTAAATATTTCATCTCCCATTGAAACTTTGATAAAATGGGGTTTATAGGGCGCACTCCTTTTAGTCAAGGCCATCACTTATTTTGTCTATGTTAATAAGACTTTATCATAAACCGAAATATATACTAATAATATAATAATTTTTCAATGAATATATTTTCAACTGTTATAATTCATAAATATATTATAAATTGGGGAGGATATAACAAAATTATTTAAAGTATATTATATTTACATATTACATAATTGGGTATTTTATTCAATCACAAAGGGAATTCAATTTATAAAACATTGTGGCATTAAATTATTCCCTATTTTAGAAATTTTACCATTTCATTTTTCATATTATACAATAAAATAGATGATTGTACTTGTATTTCAGCCTCTATTTTAGATCCCATGTCGCTTCCTCAAACATGTGGTTCCAAAAAAACACTTTGACCATGTGAGTTGTCTTCCATCATAATACTCTATCTCTATGATCTAATATCTTAACTCATTTCTCCCCACACGAAATTTCATTATACAATAGTACCGACTATGGATTTACTCAATGGGGGGGTACGATATGTACTTTCTAAAGAGGGATATAGGGAACACATCATGTACTTGAGATTGGTTTGGTAGTAGTGTTGGTCGATATGCCATAGAAATTTTGCGGAAAAAGATATCAAGGGGCTGATGTATCTTGGAATAATATTTCCCTTATTCCTAAACATCATGGGATTATTCTATGGTGATATAAAATGGAAATATTTTTCTCTAAACTCAATCTCTATATATTTTCAATGATTGTATTCATATTTTTTTATCATTTTTTTTAATTTATATTATGTTGAATGTTTTGAACAATTTCTATCATCTCTTGGATAAGATCATATCCCATTATCTTTCACACTCCAACATCATCCAAACATGTTGGAGTCTAAAACCTCTTCCTATATAGAGCCTCATAAGGTCCCATGTATATGATTTATTGAAACCTACTATTATATGATAACTCCACTAGGTAATGTGTTTATCAAAACATAATTTTATATTCATTATACATGATCTCAACAGACCAACTAATGTTCTAACAGTATATTCAGACTATTCACTGTTATGAGGGTGATAAGTAGTGTTTAACCTTAGTTATACATTCAATTCTTCCTAACAGATTCACTAAACCTTAATAAAACTTCAAATCACGATCAAATACAATAGATTATTGCATTACAATAAGTCATACAACATGTCTAAAATATTTCATGGAGATTTCGTGAAGACATAAATCTTTTTTTATAGTAATAATTTACTATAACATGGTAAGGAAATTGAATATCACCTAGATGTAATTAATTTAATTAGGTTTCCTGGGGAGTCCTATGAATAAATCCATTGTTATTTTTTCCCTTTTAAATATTTGTATGGTAAAATGTCCCATCATTCCCTTAAACGTCTATCATTTTCAATTAAATTGTTGGAATAATAAGCATTAAGATATATACACCTCAATATCTTTGTTTATCTAACAACACTAGAAATTTTAGTTCAAATATCTATACATATTACTGATTCCTAGATGAATAAATAATTATGAGATATAAAAACCACTGAGTAGTTCACTATAATATTTTGAAACACATATCTATGTTCCAATCCTTATAAATCCATCATTGTCGAATTTGAAATCTACATTATTATATTCCTTCTTAAGTAGATTCTCATCATCTTTATAAGACTCCTTGATCCTCTCAAGAATGTATGGTTGAGTAGTTATTTGAAAAAATGTACTATGAATATCCTTTTATTATTCCCATGTACATCCTTTTCATGTCCAAAAATATTGGATTCCATACAATCATCATCATGTATTGATATTCTGGATGATTTCTACTAAAGTAATCTAAAACGTTTTTTCCTTCCTAGTATTGTAATAGATAGAACAATCGTTGTCCTTGATAAGCTCGAACCACCTTTGTTGGTTAATATTAACCCCATTTTATGTTAATATATACATAAGTAATCTATGATCTATATATATATCACACATCTCACCATGGAGGTAATGCCACCAAATCACCAATGAAAAGATCACTACAACCAATTCTATATCATGAGTTGGGTAGTTATTCTCATGGATATTTAGATGGATTGAGGCATGATTTATCACATTATCATGTTTTATGAGTACACAACCGAAGAACTTTTTGGATGGATTATTCCATATCACAAATAAATCCCAGTTAGTGGATATATTGAGAACATGTGTATTGGTAAGCCTTTTCTTCATATCTTTAAAACATTCTTCAAATAAATCATTCTAGAAAATCATTACTAAATTCAGAGTTATGTTTGTTATAAAACATGTCTATTATTAAAAGTTTCTCACAAATAGTCAATAAAATCCATAAAATCCATTAAAACTATGGATTTCTATTATGGATGTTGGTACTGGTCATCCTTAAATTTCCTCTACTAATTAATGGATCCATAGATTTCCCTTTTCTCCTGATATAATTCCCAAGAAATGTTACTTGGTCAAAAAAGAAGTCGTATTTTTTCTAATTTTCATATATATTTTTATTCTTTATGGTCATAAGTATGATATTAATATGCTCTTTAGGTATCTAATTTATTTTTTAGAAGATAGAAATTTCACAATAAACAAAACCAAAAATTTGTCAAGGTACTACCTAAAGACTCTATTTATCAAATCCATAAATATTTCTGAAGATTTAGTGAGAAAAAATGGAATCCAAATTAACACATTGTTCACATAACTGGTACAAAAATAAACCTTGGGGATATCATCCTTCTATATCCTTACATGAAAATATCCAAACTAACAATCTATCATAGAGAAATATCGGTCATCCTGAATCTGATCAAACAATCCATCAATCCATGGTAGAGGATACATGTTCCTTACCTTGACCCTATTGAACTCATGTTAATTAATTCATATTTTCATTGACCCATCCATATCCCTAACAAAGAGTACTAATACACCCCATGGTGAAGCACATTGGTGTATAATCCAATTATCCAAATTATATTTTAGTTTCTTTTTAACTCTTCAGGTTCAACAACAACCATTCAATAAGGAGTCCTGAATATTGAGAAATACTCATGTATAGAATCTACTGTAAATTCAACCTTTATTCTAGGTGTAAGTCACATAAATTATTCATGAAACACATCCATGCATTCCCTGAGATTGCAGAAATATTTAAGGATGATCTTTTAATTTTTATCAATCATTTGAGAAAGATAATATTTATAATATGTTCATAATATCCATGGTTGAGATTTTGGTATCAAAGAAGATTCATTCTCTTGAAATTACATAGAATCAGAAGACAATATGAAATGTAGAGGTAGATTTTTTTCACATGGAGATTTATTTATGACTATTATAAGGTAATCCAATCTACACCTAGAAATGTTACCAATTTAACTAAAGGATTTATTACAAGGTTCACTAGGATGTTAAAAAAATTGATTGTGGGGGATTTATATTCTTAGGATGCAGTAATTTCACTATTTACATTTTTCACTAATAACTCTTCTTCTATGTTTTTGGTGGTGTTTGAATAGTTCTATTAAATATATGATATATGAAAGAATGTATAGAACCAGCATAAAAAATCTAAATTCTCTATTATTTAATGAATAACTAGCGTACCTAGTACTATTTAATTGCAAGAATACCCCTCATATGTTATGACAATATAATTTCACCAATTATATCTTGGCCTTGGGGGTTAATTTTTTCATCATTATTCAAAAAACCATGGATTAGTGAATTGGCTCAGGTAGTGTCATTGTTCTTCAAAGATGAAACATTGTAATATAGTATTATATTTGACTAAATCATTAATTTCATCCATCACATTGGTGGGATTTTCTGATGAAAAATATATAGATATGTTTCATTACTTCCCTTATGTAAAGCTTATTCACATCTCATTCAATAAAATTTTAGAGTGATTCCTTACTCAACACTGAAAATGGGGATTTCTAAACTTCTTTATGAAGTTACGTTTCTGCATCACACTTCCAAAATTAAACTCCACATTCTACTTCTTATCACCATGATACCCTTGATAATTTCTATTATCCATATCAACATTGAGGGTACACCATAATATTTACTCATAACTATCAATGTGTATGATGGATATAAAATTTCATAAACATATCATTAATCCAACAAACAATCAATCAACTTCACATTCTAGTGTAACAAAAAATGCTTGAGGTGTATAGTGAATGTCTTGTGAAAATTAAATTGTGTGTCTTAATAGATTCTTCGTCCTTCTTCTTGAGGCTAAGTAAGTCATTATCCATTTTTACCAGACTTTGAGAAAAATACTTATAAAAAATATATTCCAGAATTACTTCAACTCCATCACTTTGATCTCCCAATTTGGATTCATATAATAGAACAACATCAACCAATAGTTCTTTTATCCTAACATGTGATAAACAACCAACATGATATTATCCTTCTCAGATCATCTAAAGATGCATAATATATTTTCAATGGAGCTGGTCTATTGTTCATAAATTAAGTTATCAAAACTGCTACTGTTTAAAAATGTTTCCAATACTGAAAAAAATTTCTTTGTTTTTATAAATTACCATATCATTAAATATTATTAAATTGTGAATTGTTTTAATTAACAAATAATAGTCCATTAAAGTTTTTAATAATGTTTATGTAAATATTTTTATATGATTTTAATTTTTAATGGGTTTTAAAGTCATAATTATTTTTATATTTGTTAAAAAATTCTTTATCAAAACTTTATGGCCCATCATATTTGCAAAACCAAAGCTAGTCATTAGGAACATTCATTGAAACCAATTGGACTACCCTATGGAATAACCTTCCATTTGAACCAACAAGTTGGAATTTTTTTTGTACCATACATAGTGAAATCCAAATAAATGTGGGTATGTGTTTATGGTCTATAGAGAAACATCTCATAGGCACAAATTCCATTCTGGGATATCATGTTGGGCCTGCGTATAAGGCATGTGTATATGAGTGATAGATTGCGAGGGATAATTTGTAGATGAAAACTCATGGTGGGGATGGTGCGAGTTGATTAATAAATTGATCTCTCCTTATATCCCAAAATCTATATTGGTTGTGTTTATGTATTCTTTATTCATATGAGTTAAAAACATAGATATATTTTCCACAATTGGATCGAATCTATCTCATTTTTTTTCTCTTTTATATCTCCCATATATTAATTATTCTCCCATATATATCCTATTTTATTTTTTATCTTCTTCTTCCTCATCCATCTATTGTTATTAAGTACTATTTGAATTTATCATAGTGTCATAGATGCATCTAACTAGGCATTAAATTTTATTTAACCTTGTTGGAATGTTTAAGAATTATTAAAAAATATTTCATGCATTTATTTATTTTTTTAATTCATTAAATATTTCAGTTTTTGTAGTTATTCCTTGTTAAATAGAAGTCATTTCATACAATTGAAGGACTGTTCAACATGTTGAATGATTTTCTGTAACAGTAGAACCATTATCCCCCAACGGGTGAATGTTGGGCCCCATAGTAAAAATCATTTCTCATGTGTGGATCAATTTTATAGCATCCTATGTATAACATAGGGGGATATTATATCATCATAGATGAATATTCAGTTCATTATGAAAATAAATTTATAAGAATAATAATTTTTTATTATATTTGGAAACATGGAAAAAATATTCTATCCTAGTGAAAGATCATCAACATATCCCATAAAGGCCTCTACCTTTATTACTTTTACCTAAAACTTTTATCTGTAACCCATGGAAACCAAATGTAAAAAATGGTGAGCATATATTCCTAGTGAGGGTAAACAAGGGATACATGTAAGAATATACATGAACATTGGGTTATGTAAAAGTGGTCACATCATTATAAAATCATACCATGTATATCAATGAGCATAAAAAATATTTATGGGATAATCATTTGTAGTTCGTAAGACATGAATCATAAGGAAATAAATATCATGATCCATGAAATCATAACTGATGAATAAGACACAACATTTTTTTCATACTTATAACAATAAAAAAAATTATGTCAAGTCTACCTACCAAGACCATAATAACATGTTTCTCTTGTATTATTACATGTGTACCTACTTTGTAAATTGGATAACAATAAATATACTCTCTTACTTTTTTTCATGGGCTACGACACATTTACCATCTTGTTTTTGAGATTGGTCTAAAAATTATTAATCCCCTTTATTTTAAGCTTCGACTACAACCAATATACCTTCTTATTATCATGATTGGTCTGTAACCTGTGTAACCTATTTATTTTAGGCTTTAGCTACAACCCATGTACCTTATCATTTTAGAGATTATGTTATAACTTTTTTAATCTCTGAGATCATATAAATCATATCATTACTAAATGTATTGGATAGATATATAGGTCCCATCCATCTCAAAAGAAAACCATTCGTGCGTGTTCCACAAGATAAAAAACATTCATCATATCATGACCCATAAAAAAGATAGTTATTTAAACATTAAATCACAATCCTTGAAATGAAATGGGTATCACCAACATTTCATCACATACTAACATTTTAAAGAGATAGGTTTCATCATGAAAACATAACCCATGAGAATAAACAAGGTTCAAAGTCATAAAACATGTAGAAGTATAATGGGTTCCATAAGATTCATTCCATAAAAACATAAACCATTCATGATATATTATGGATGTAAACTTAGGATAATTTTAGAGAAGTTAATGAGTAAAATAAATGGTTTTTATCTTGGATGTAATATAACATGGATGGATATTTTGAAAACATTTATGATTTATATATCCCTTCATCATTGAAAAAAAGAAAATTTAAATCAAAAAACCTTTTAAAACCCATTTTACATAAATACATATAAAAACATTGGAATTTTTTTAAAATATTTTCCTTTAAATTATCTTTTAAATAAAATTATTAAAACTTAAACATTTATAAGTGAAAATACAACATCAATGAATTGGCGGCTAGTAAATCCATACATGTCATTCGAGGTTTGAATAACATTCCCTCTTTCACTGTATTTTTTTAAATGAATTGTTTGTAAAGAGACAAGAATATTCCATTGAAGGTATTGGAAAAAAGTTGAAATGGATAAAAATATATTTCAAATATTACAGAATAATGGTAGGATATTATAGTAACAATTTTTATAAAATTTAGTTTTCTGATTGAAGAGACGGTAAAGTCTGGCTTTCCTAAAATTAATTTCTTAACTATCATATATACCAAAGAGTAAAAATATGGTACCAATACCTGAATATATGATTCATATAAAGAGGATAATAAATTTTATGAATGTTCATGAGATATGGGTCATAATATTTCATCAATGGAATCATAAACATAAATAATATTGAAAAGCAATGAGATTGTTTCAATATACCTATATCACTTGGTAACATGGAATCATATACTTCATATATGAAAACAAAATTACATGAAACATATAATATCATGAAAGTATTTAGATTAATGATATATCAAATAAAATTAAATTATATACATCATAATATGAATTTATGCGAATAACAATACATGAGTCTCAAGGAAGGAAAATGGAGACACAAATATTTTCTGATTTTGTTACTTTTGAAAAAAAATATTCTGGAAATAATTGTTATATAATAGATGTTTAAATACTTATAAAGTTGACTATAGGAATAATTTTTTTACATCCATGGATAATATACACACAACAAAAATGGAATGTGGGGTGAATAAATCATGTATCTCACAAAAAAAGTGAGATGAAATCTCCTTACCTTTTGTCTTGACTCGTGTCATACTCATAAAGTCCACCAATAAAATAAATATAAGTTTATTAAACATATATCAAGAACAATATTTTAATATCTTATTCCTCTTATGGTTTGATTATGACATTATATTTCCTTATTTTGACTATTCTGGGATATGGTTACGCTTGGGGTTGTATTCACTTAGTTTTTCAAATGTGTCTTAATTAATTATATATTTGGTCCTTTTAATTATATCATGATTTCCAAAATTTAATCCATGTTACAATTATTATATATATTCATTATATTTTTTATAATAATCTATATAATATATTTGTATAAAATGCAATACACCATTCATGGGGATGGTAAGCCATAAGTACACTTGAACAATGTTTATGTTTTTATTGTCGTATTGAAAGAATAAAAATGAAAATGGACTATATGTATATATTTATGTAAAATCATTAGAATATAATTATAATGTCATACATAACATATATTTTCAATAAACCCATCCTTAATACATTCTATTTAGTGTGTGATTGAATCATGTCACTTTAAGTGAGGGGTAGTTCACACTTCCTCAAACGACATTATTGTATTTAAACCAAATAGAACGTCAAAACATATTTGATGTAAAAATAATTCAGAACCAAAATAAATAATAAATTTAATACATAACATATATAAATATAGTTTCCATCATAATTTCCATGATGATAAGCGGTAATAAAAACTTGATCAATCATCGTTTAAGGAGGCGTTATTTCACCGTACACGAAAACAGTATGTTCGCTACCCATTTGAGGGAGGTGTGTGAGTTTAGGTTGAATAAATATAAAAAAACACTTATATTTAAGATAATTGTGTGTTTATACGTGAATTTAATAATAAGAGTGGATGGGCTTCGTAAGAAAAATAAATGATAGTAGCTTGTGAGAAGGTGTTACCAATTAATTGTGTAACTCCTTTTTGTTTGTTCCAAAAAGCATCAATGGATGAAATTTTTACCAAAGAGATGATTAAATTAGTATGTGAGTGATTTTGGGAAGTTTATTAGGTAGATATTGGATTAACCATAGTGGTTTTATAGGCGTTAAGAATAGGGAGAGTTGTAGCCTTTTATAGGGAAGGAGGAGTGTCCCTCTTGTAAATATTTGAAGATAGAATTACACCATTGTTTTTCATGATTGAAGTGGATCCAATAATGATACTATGTTAATTTAATTGAGTGTAGGGTAAAAATATGGCAATAAAATGGATTTTGGTCAATTTTATAGGTCTTTTTAGGACATATGGTTTTGTTTGTGTCCCTTATTAACTATAATTTAACCTTAACCGATTTAATTAATTTTAATCACATTAAAAAATGTTTTAGTCAAAAAAATATCCAATTTAAAAATTATATTTTATTCTTATTCCAATTATTGAATCCTTTTTTTTTTAAATTCTAATAATATAAATGGCTTAAATTAATTTAAAAATAATCCAATAGTTCGGTCAACAATGTTGGTTTTTAATAAATAAATATTCAAATGTTTGCTATGTTTTTATATCCATGATTTGTGAGAAATTGAACTAAATGTCCTAAATTATACTAATTGATAAAAAATAATATATTATTAATAATTTAACTAATTTATAATAAAATTTAACCTTACAAATAAATTAGACATAAAAACAATTTTAAAAAAATACGGTATTTTCAACTATTCACTAAATAATTAAACATTACTGAAAAATACTAATCAAATATCCTAAAATAATGTTAAAATTTCATTTTCAAATATGAAAATTATATTTCCATATATTTTAATAAAATTTCCAAAATTTGGATTAAAAATGTGTTCTACATTAATAGATGGTAAAACTACACTTATAAAAATATATGTTTTGAGAATAAAATTTGGGGTTTTCTTTGATGTATATGAAATATATTGAATAAATATAAAGAATATTTGATTTAATGTAAAAAATATAAATTTTTATTTATATCACTCCCTAGTAAAATTTTGATTTTTAGTGTAAAACAGGATTGTGGCCATAAAAATAACAATACATTTTTTTACATTCAATTGGTTTTCATATTCATTTTTAATTAATTGGTATTTTATAAATTCATATAATATTTTGAAAACCATTTATTTTAATAAATTATTTAATAATATTCATAGTCTCAACTTTAATATATATTTTATATATTATTATATTATTATATTATATTTTATAATATGATAATTTTCAGTTTAACTCAGTCTTATGTGTCACGTAAGACATCAGAGAAATTCATAATTGTATGTAATGAAATATGACCTTGGTCTTATTTTTAGGGAAGGATAACATTTATAATGCATCAGGTGAATGATTAACTGATTGTTGATTATAAAATATTCCAAACATCTTCCTCTAATATAAAAAATCTATCATAAGTGTTACCTAAAATGAGAAATATCAAAAAGGTTTAATTAATTAAAAATAATAATTCACAAAAATATCTTTGTGTTGCATTTTAAACAGATAACATGAATTTATCCCATGAAATTCTGTTGGGTTATCAAATTCTTAATACGTGAATGTTTTATTCATAGAAACCCACATTGTAAAAATGAATATATAAAAAATGCGTGAGAAAGTTAAATTTCTAACCATAATAGTTACCCAAGGAAACATATAAATAAGATTATATTTAAGATAAAATAGGTTGGGAATGAATATAATACATATAGTAAATGCATAAATATTTATAGTGACATATTGAGCTCCTAAATCACAATAAAATTGATTGATCAATGAAACATATCGGCCTCAAAGTAATAAATATTTTATAATTTATAAGGCCATTAGTTGGCCAAAATTATGGTATTAGAAAAACACATTTTCTTTTAATCATTATCCAAATTCAGTGTAATTCTTCTACTGAGCCACAATATAAGGAAATATACTTGATGTATTTATACAAAAAATTGTTCTTTATTTATAATTTTATCAATTACTAATTGATTCATTATATCATGTAATTGATGAAAAGAAATTAACATTGATGCCTAAAGTGAAGAAATAAACATTTAACTGATCTTATGTCAACTAAAACAATGAAAATTATTACTATTTATCTCTAAATATTATTCAAAATAAACATATTTAATAAATTAATTTTTAAACATAAAAAGTAACTCTACTGGTTCATCATTAATAATTGTTCAAAAAAATAATTACACCATAACCAGGACATCGTGCAGGTCTGTTGTAGTTGTCAAATCCTTATCATCATTTGGTCATGGGTTCAAACCTCATATCCTTGATATACATTATTGGTTTTCACCCAACATACATGATTCTTGTTTATCAAACAGCACTAATATAATTTCCAAAAATATGAAATACATACTTAAAATAAGGTTAATTACTAAATTTCATTTTAATTATGGTTTTCAAAACAACCTTATTACATATATACATTGTCTAATGTTTAATATAATCATTTCATTAATTGTTAACATTATAAACCTTATGAAATATTAAAATCCAAAACAGTAGAAAGAAGTTCAAGAAATCATCTTAACATTGATTCCCCAATATGTCATCATATACCAAATATGTGAATACCATCATCATATATAGTTGTGAAAACATGTTCATAATCTTAATTTCCATAAATTCTTATTGAATACATACATTCTTCCAAAAGATAAATCAACCTCGATTCATTAAATATCATATTATATTTAAAAAATCTTTTGAGAGATTACATTCATGATTTTAGATCCAAAAAATCAACAAGGCATTATTAATAAAACAATTATGTATAGAAAGATAATCATTGATCAAAATCATAAAAAGTTAAACAAAAGGATCAACCATATTTTCATATATAATATTTTTATGAAATCCCTCTAAAAATTCCTTGCTATGGAGGTCCCCAAATATCACTATTCACGTCATCAATTTTGATTGAATATGATTTCCCCTTTTTGTTTTTTTTTCAGAGGTTTTTGGCACAAATCAAAATTGTTAATCATTGGATTTGGTCACTTTTTGGAAAAAAAATCCCAAACTCCCTCCAATTGAAACACTGATGTGTGGGAGGTGCATCCTGAACAGTTTTCTCATTATTTGAATCCTTATATAACTTTTTCCACTCACATTGGAATTCATCATCTTGATGTCCTTCCTTTCCACTCTAAAAATATTTAGTAGACCCATTAAGACAATTCCTACCTTTCTTCCTTCTATACATTGAGCACAAATGAATGACCATATTCTAATATGCATGTTTTCATTATAGTCCTTTGAACTCCATCTTCATCCTCATGTCAAAACCATGAGATGGATACATAACTCTAATACAAATTTCAACATTAATTGGAGAATGCATTATATATTCATAACTACCAAAATATATTATGGAAAATACCCTTATGAGACTTCTCTTTAATAGACTAAATTACATATCACCCTTACTTTTTGGTTGGACGATAATTCTTGAATTGTACCTTGCATGTCTTGCGAAATAATCCTCATAGCCACTGAATGATTTATCATCCTTTTTCTTCAACTCAAGGAACTCCTTTTCCATCTTCATACGAAGAACACAGGAAATCTATATATTAGTGAATAAGTTCATGAACTCATCCTAATCCATGGATTCAATTTTATCTTTATTCCATGTATTATTGATTTTATTTTCCCACTAGTTTTCTTTTACTTTAATAAAAACAAGAATGACATTCTCATGATTCAACCACTAGGTAAGAGATAATATTGTTTCAGTGGTATTGATCAATTTTTTAGTAATAAGTGGATCATAATTCCTAATTAATGAATGTCGTAGTGTTTTTATGAAGGACTCAATGGAGTGGTTTTCTATAATTTTAACTATTGGATGTTTGAAATGATTCATATTTTGAGAAATTTGTGTGAGCATATCCATGATGTTTTTAAATAGAGCTCCCAAATCATTCATATCATCAGGAGAACAATTATTTAATTATCCCTTACACTGACCATTAATGGAGTTCCTTTATGTTCCATCCATTGACTAAATCGAAAAAGAATAGAGTAAGAAACAATTATCATAGTGAGGAACCACAGAATAATGAAAAGTTATTTATAGGATTTTTAAATTATAAATCTATCATAATATAGGAAACCTTAAGGTTATCCTATATAAATAATATTGAACTTATATTTAAATCCCTGATGATGGTTCATGTAGTGTATTTGAATTACCAAAGAATATCCCATGGAATTGTTAAACCATGGTTGTAGCAAGGCCCGTTATCATGTAATAGATTAACTTGAGTCAATTTAGAAACATCATGTCAGAGTTTTTACCCCTTGGATCATCTATTCTAGAGCCACATCAACTTGTATTATAGAAATATGGATTTATTTCTAGGAATCCACTCAATCTATCATATACCAAAATTCTGGAACATTTTCCTAGACATTAACTCGTCTTTATACTTATCCATTGATACATCCTTAGACATATCCTTATAAATATACCAAGATATGTCACTAATGTTTTTTAATCCTAATTTCCAAATGATTTATAAACCATTCATTCGACACCAAATATAGAGAAATAGTCTAAATATAAATGGATATTATATAATCACAGATAAATATTTAGTAAATTGAAAAAATATATGCTTGTGGACCGTAATTGTTTAAAGACATAGGAAACATAGAATAAAATATTTTAAA
Organism: Viscum album; assembly: GCA_963277665.1. Classification (NCBI taxonomy): domain Eukaryota; kingdom Viridiplantae; phylum Streptophyta; class Magnoliopsida; order Santalales; family Viscaceae; genus Viscum; species Viscum album. The sequence continues at coordinate 505,473,021 of OY728142.1, read as the reverse complement.
AAAGTTAATGATCTTATAAATATCCCATGATGATATCAGTCTTTATAACTTCTTCCTATACTAGTAATTCATAACATGGGGATATTAAACATAAAAAGAGGTGATATCCAGTGTTCAGTAAGGGTAAAAAAGGAGACATGTATGTATAAACATGAACATAGGGGTATGAGAATATGATCGTATCATTAAAATATCATACCCTTCATATAAAAAAACACGAGATATGGGATAAACCATGGCAGTTCATAAGACATGAATCATAATGAGATGAACATCATGATCCCTAAAATCATAACTAGGGAATATGACATAGTATTTTTGGTATGCATATAATAATTAAAAAATTTATCTCAATGATACCTACAATTTCCATTATAACATGATAGGAATGGGATACGACTCGTGTACCTTCTTCAGGATTGAACAACAAAAAAATTGTACCCTAATTCATTATGTCTTGGGATACAACCCATAAACCTTCTTATTTTAGGGCTTTTTCAACAACCCAAAACCTTCTTGGGATTTTTTAGGGCTTTTTTCAGTAATGAAGCACATGACTCCCATAAACCTTCTTGTTTTTAGTCTTGGGATACAACCCATGAAACCTCTTTATTTTATCCTTGGACAGAAACCCATGTATCTGCTTGTTGTTGGGCTGGGGATAAAAACTGTGAACCCTCTGTGTTCGTATATATCTCATCCTTACCCAATTAATTAGAGGTTCATATATTTCCCACCTATCTTATAATAAAATCATTCATACAAGTTCCACAAGATAATAAATGTTTCATCATATAATGAACCATAAAAAGATATAGGTTTTATAAACATCAAATCATAACCCAAAAATGGAATGTGTATCGTTAATATTTTATCACATTATAAAATATGAAATATATAGGTTTAATAATCACTTTCAGAAAGCATAACTAGTGACAATAATTGGGATTCAAATTCCTAAAACTTGTGGAAGTGAAATGGGGGTCGTAAGCTTCATTCCATAAAAAAATAAACTATTCATGAAATAATTTTTATGGAAACATGGTATAATTTCCTAAAATAGAATGAGTTATATAAATGGAAGTTATATTACATGAAAAATAACTTGCAATAACATTTTGAAAAAAATTTTGAGGTAAATATGCGTTTGTATTTGAAAAAATTTATTTAAATCCTAAAATATTTTAAAAACCATTTTCTTTAAAAAAATATAAAAGAAGTATCATATCCTTTTAAAAAAATTTCATTTCAAAAATCATTCAAAAAATATCAAAAAAAATTAACCCTTAAAACATGAAAATAGTAATTCAAATAATTGAAGATGAGTGATTTTGTACATATCCTATGAGGTAAAACCAACATTCCATTTTCCAGTTAAAAATGTTAGAAAAAATGAAATGTTCCAAATGTGACAGGAATTTTATTTTTAATATATTATTTAAATGAAAATGGGTAAAAAATTATTTTAAATATTATAAGGTAATGGTACAATATTATTGGATCCCTTTTTATTAAAAAATATATATTTTCAATTGAAGAGAATGTAATGTCTAGCATTATTAAAAATAATTTCTAATTTATTTTATGTAATGAAGAGTATAAGGATGGTACAAATATTTGAATATATTATGAATTACTAGAGGAGAATAAATTACATGAAATATCTTGATATATTGGTAATTAGATTTCATCAGTGGAACCATAAACATAAATAATCTTAAAATGTGATAAGAATGATTCAATAAACTATTATCACTTTGAAATATGGGATCATACTCATCATGTATGAAAATAGAATTACATAAAGTATATAATTTCATAATAATATGGATATTACTAATATATCAAATAAAATTGATTTATATACACATATATATTAATTTATGTGCATAACAAACAGGAGTCTCAAAGAAGGCAAATTCAGACACAACTATTTTATCGATATGGTAACTATTGAAAGTAAAACCCCATGAAATAAAGCTTATATAATTCAAAAATAAATAAAATTAAATTTATATATAAGAATCATTAATTAAATCCATGGGTAGAATACACACCACACAACTGGAGTCTGTGGTAAATAAAGAATGTATCTCACAGAACTAAAAAGTGAGATGAAATCCCCTTACCTTGTGTTTGGAATATCCTCATACACATACAAAACTCCCATATAATAAATATAAGTCTATTATAAATAAACCACTATATCATATAATTATATATAATACCTTATTGTGTTTTATTATGTATTAACTGCTTATAAACAATACCATGTTAATGTTACGCTATTGATAATATTCATTTTTTCACATGTGTCTTAATTCGTTAAATAATTTTTCCTTTAACTTATATCATGATTTAAAAATTTAAAAATTTATATAAAAATTATTTATATTAATTATATTTTTAGTATAATAATATATAGAATATAGTATTATGATATGTAATACACCATTCATGGTGATGTTAAGCCGTACACAAACATGAACATTGTTTTCTTTTTTATTTTCGTATTGAAAGGAAGAAAGAAAATTAAATATATATATATGTGTATAAAATTTTATTAAAGTATCTTTATAATGTTATATATATCATATAATTTAACTAATACTATCTTTAATACATTCCATGTTGTGTGGGAATGAATCACATTTCCTTGAGCGGTGGTAGTTCACACTTCCTCAAATGAAATAATCACCTTTACACCAAATGCAATGTAAAAAAAGATATGATTTGAAAAATTAATAAATAAAATTAAATACATAATAAATCTAATATATATCACATATGAGAAAACATTACATATTTATTTTAACCGTGAGTGTTGCTAAATGAAAAATGAACAATCATCATTTAGTGAGGTTGCAGTTCACCGTACACTTAAAAAGTATGTTCAATACCCATTAGATGGAGGTGTTTGTATGCGTAGGGTTAACCCTTATAAAAATTACATAATAGTATATTTATAATAATATTTTTAGAGAATAATTTAATAATCAATGGTAAGGGGGTGGAGGAGGAAAATAAATAATTGATCTTGAGAGATAGTGTTACCTCTTAATCAGGTAACTCCTTTTGGATTTTTCCAAGAGGATTCCATTGTTGAATATTTTACTAATGGGTAGTTTTAAGAAGGTAGGTAGGGATGTTGAAAAGTGTATTTGGAAGATAATTTTATATCCAATGTGTTCTTATAGGTGTAATGAATCAGGGGATGTGGTGTCTTTTTTTAGGGATAGAGGAGTTGAACTCTTTTAAATATTTTAAGTAATAATTACACCTACAATTTTCATATTTAAAGTGGATTAAAAAATTATTCAGAATCAATAAAAAAGATGAATGGGTAGAAATATGTCTATAAAATGGATGTTTAACCTATTTCAGGTTGTTTTGGTCTTTAATGTTTTGGTTCAATCTCATATTAATCTTAATTTAACCTTAATCGATTAAATTAATTTTAATCAATTTCACCAATATTTTTGGTAAATAACTATGTTGACATATTTTGAAAGAATAAATTCGGAATATTAAAAATATGGAATTAATTTTCCAAAATTCCAATGACATAACTAGAAGAAATTAATTTAAAATAAATCCCATTGTCAGGTTAACAATGTGGGGTTTTAATGTAAAAAAACTTTCAAAAGATTGTTATTTTTTATACCCTATATTAAATATAAATTGATCTCAATGACCAAAATTGTATTAGTTAATAAAAATATTATATATAAATTCTTTTAAAACAATTTAAAATATAATTTAACTTTACTAATCATTGTTATCGTAAAAAATTTAATTATAATTATGTATTTTTAAATATTGATTATAAAATGAATCCTTACCGAAAATAGAAAAAAACTATCCTAACAAAAATTTTATGTTTATATTTCAAATATAAATTTTATTTTCACATATTAAATCTATTAATGTGGAAAATTTGTGATTTAAAATGGGCTCCGTATTAAAATGTGGTAAAATTACATTTATAAAAATATATGTTTTATGAATAAAATTGGGTTTATTCATTTCTTATTTCTATATAATATATGGAGTGAATATCAAAAATAATTTTTTGAATATAAAACATATATATTAAATTAATATAAAATGATAATTTAATTACATTTTTTAGTGTAAAATAGCTTTGTGACTATATAAATAGTAATGCATCTTTTTATATTCAATAAATTTTAATATTAATTAACAAATAATGTGTAACCAATGAATTCATGTTAATTTGTGTAAACCATATATTTTCATAAATTAGTTAATAATATTCATAAAATATAATTTTAAATCAATTTTATACCTTATTATGAAAAATTATAATATTTTAATAATATATTATTATTTGGTAAACATAAGCCTTGCGTGTTATTTACACAATCGAGTAAATTAATTATTGCGTGTAATTCATTCTAACCTCAGTGTTGCGTGTAGGGATAGGTAACGTTTAGGTTGCATGATGAACATGACTAACTTGGTGTTTCATATAACACAATCCAAACATAGTTCATTAATAAAAAATAATCTTCCTTTAGAGTTACATAAAATGAAAAAGATCAAAAATTCTAATTAATTCAAAATAAATAATTCACAATAATTTTAGGGTTTCACAAATTGGCCACCAATAATTGCCTTTCCACCATTTTATATTTTTTCACTATTGTATATCCAATGTGGGATTTTTTTTTCGTCGACCAGTGGATAAACTTTTTTTCTACTATTGAAATTCAAATGGTAGAATAAAATTCACTAGTATCTGATTTTATTTTCTACAATGGGACATCCGACAGTAACACCTTCAGATGCTTCGGTAGGGATTTTTTATTTATTCATTCAATGTTTCATTACTTTTTATTTTTAATTATCTTCTTCCTTCAAACATTGTGTTCTTGTATGTTTTCCCACCATTGGAATTCATGCAACAATGGATAATTTTCCACCATTGATCATTCAATGGGGGAATATTTTTCTTTCTTCTCTAGAAGAATTCAGTTTCATAGTGTCCTAGTAATAGATTTATCTTAATTGAATGATATTTTTTATGATTATATGTGTAATTTTATACATATTTATTTTTCTATCATTGAACATCTAAAGGTAGACCAATTTTCAAGTTGTTGTATAATCATTCTACCAGTCTCCCTTCTCATAAGTAGAATCATTCTTCCACTGCTCTCTATTTTAGTGGTCGATCTACAACAATGGTAGAAAGTCAATCATCCACCAATAATCTTTAATCTTTTATTAGTTCATTTTTTTGGAAAAATCCATTTTTCTTTTAATAGATTTATTTAAAATTAATACATTTTAAATGTTTTAGTATATTTTTTTTAAATATAATCATAGGATTTGTAGAAATTAATCTAATAATTTTTTATATACACATATACATGCTGTTGTGTTTGGCCTATCATATAATATTTTAATATCATTATAATCTATAACGTTATATTTTTATTTCAACTATTTTATAAATATATGTTGAATACATTTTATTCTCATTATATTAGTTATATTATATTGATGATTCCTGACAAAACATATAGCATGATTATGATCAATTTTCAGCATAACATTTTCAAATAAAGGAAATTGATAGGTATTTTATTATTATCATTTATCAAGTGTCATTTAGATATTGAAAATTAATGGACACCTAAAAGATCTATGTCTTAATTAATCTATATCACTATTCAAGGTAAAGAAACAAATTATCATGTTTATCAATCGATACATCCTTTGTGATGAAAATTAGAGACATTATTAGTGCTGTATTTTTTTCAAAGAAAATTTTGTGATTTTTCTACACCAGATGATATCATAGATGAACATTAACATTTTAAATCATTCCATTAATGTTATAAACGATCAATATGTTTCAAAATCTTTGTATATTCTGAATATACACTTATATCTCTATATTTTTTTAATGGTGTATTATTTATTCATCTATTGGAATTTCTTCGAGTTATTTTTATGCTTTTACCAAAAAAATAATAATGTATGCCATCATGTGGTCATTCCACCACCTAAAAGTATGTATGGTTTACGAATCCATATCAAAATTTAGGTAAACAAGGACGATTATTCTATAAAATGACTTGTTTTTTCCTCCAGTATTATGTAAAATGAAGTGTTTTTAATAAGGTTCTGAAACCATTAAATGTGATGTTATTTTTTAGTACAAATATGAATGAGGAGTAGATGAGTTTAATGATAGAACTATAATATTTGTGATCTGAACAAATATGATTCTTGGTGTTCGTTCATTTATATTTTCATTGAACTTCATTTCATGAACACTTAACTCAATACAGTTATTTAATTTTTGTAATCTGGATTTTTTGTAGCTAAATTTTTTAAATTACTATTCACCCATCCAATCATTATTTCCATCACTATCAATACAAATATTAGTATTAGAGAAAGATCAATTGATTCTTGGGTCTTATTTTTATCAATTTAAATCAAAACCATTTCTGTAATCAGTTATTATTTTTAATGAATATTTACCCCTCTTTGAAAACCTAAGATCATTAACATATCATTCTATGAAATAATTAAAAATATTTTTTTAATAAAAATGTTATAAATGTGAATGATAGATGGATTCCAAAAAAAAACCTAATGTTTGATGGAAGTGACTACCAATACTAGAAAGAAATAATAGAAGCCTACTAGAAATAGTTATGCGTGGATCACTGGACACTCATGGATAAGCCATATTAGCTACCCAATTTTGATTTTAAGACACTTGTAGGTAATGAATTTGAAAAAAATGTTTTGAAATATAATGTTAATAATATTTTTTTATGTTATATAATTAGATGTTTTTATAAAAATGTTTCATATTGTATGACAACACATGATATATGGAGGACACTTCAAGTGACACATTATGGGATTGTAATGATAAAGAGAACAAAGAAATTAATCTCCTAAGAAGATAACTTGGTATTAAATATGGGATATTAAGCATATGCGAACCAGATATTCCCTCTGTAGACTAGTATTACTAATGGTATGGGTGATCTTTGGGAAATTGTGGAAAACCCAACTCCAGTGGAACAAGTACTCAATGATCTTACAAAAAATGTGTCATGAAAAAAAGGTGACATTGACTAGTGTAATAATTTTAACGAGTATAAATTAGATTATATAATATTTTCCCTAATGTATTATGAGTTAGAGATAATTTTTTTTAAAAAATATTATACTGAAATAAAATGTATTTCATTTAAATATAAATTTATTTATGCCTCTAGTGCCTCTGAATCTATATTCCAGGAATGTGATAAGTATATGGCTCACCTTAGTAATATTTTTTTCATGTTTATGATAAATAACTGTGGAATTAAAAAGTTTAGTGGAAAGTCCAAAAATAACTATAATAATGATAATTTTAGTAACAATAATGCTGTTTCAGAATTAAATTGTTATTACTCCAAGAAGAAAGGTCACATAAGAACTCATTTCCCTAAAATCAAACATCCAAAGAAATGAAAAGAGAAAAGGATAATTGAAAAACATTATTTAATTAGATGTTGGGACTACATGGATAGTTATGAATCATAAGGTGATTCCATAAGTTAATACGAGATAGTCACAAACAATTATTTTCATATAATTTTTTAAAAACAATTTAAAACAAAACTATTTTTCAAAAATCTCAATAATATGTTCTTCTAGTGTAACATATTTTAAATATTAAATGAATGGGAATTATACTGAAAAGTGTTCATTTAGATTTACATAATAATTTGAGAATATCTGAAAATTTATTACTATATATTTATCATCTAATGATCCCACTAATAAATTCATTAGATAAATTTGGTTGATAATGTGTTCTTATACTAGACAAGTTTGACCCATTATATAAAGGGTGCCTAAATAGCCTTTTGGATTGTTAAATTTTATTAAATATTCCATTGAATTCTCAATAACTCATAGAGCTTAGATAGTGGATGCAACAAGAAAATGAGAAGTGATATTTCAAAATAATAATCATTTAATTCCTATTATGGAGGCCTTGTCAAATTTGGATATAATACTAAGGGTAGGATTAAATGTATTAGTGATGTTGGTATTCAATAATAGTTATTATTTTAAAAGTATTATATATACATGGGTTTAAAAATAATATTATACGTATATTTATATTTATGTGATGATAGATTAAATATTATATTTGAAAATGATAAAAATAATATTATGGAAAATAAATTATTTTTGTTTTCAAAAAATAGATATGAAGATTTATACGATATTTTTTTTCAGATCTAACAAAACAAAATCTTATGTGTTTAAATGATAAATAATTTGATGAATTTATATGAAATAAGTGGAATGAGAATGATAATTTGAAACTACTACACAAAATTTCAAACAATGAATTGGTTATGAAACATCCCAAGTTACATACAAGTAATTACTTCATGTTAAATTCCAGTTTGATAGATAAACAACCCAAATAATAGGTTATGTCTTTAAATGATGTACATACTAATGGATGTTTGTATTTATCAAATATTGAATATTTTAGACATATAAAAGGTGTTAGTTTTATTGAAAATAAGTACGTATTTTCAATTTTAGATGATTAGAGTAGATTATTTTGGATTTATTTCTTACCTAAAAATGGATATTTATATAAATATTTTTCTTTCTCAAAACTTATTCAAAATTTCATGAATATGTAAATTATATCTATAAAATGTGATAGAGGAGGTGAATTTTTTAATTTATAATTTTATGAGAGATGGTGTTACCTCTTAATCAGGTAACTCATTTTGGATTTTTCCAAGAGGATTCCATTGTTGAATATTTTCCTAATGGGTAGTTTTAAGAAGGTAGGTAGGGATGTTGAAAAGTGTATTTGGAAGATAATTTTATCTCCAATGTGTTATTATAGGTGTAATGAATCAGGGGACGTGGTGTCTTTTTTTAGGGATAGAGGAGTTGAACTCTTTTAAATATTTTAAGTAATAATTACACCTACAATTTTCATATTGAAAGTGGATTAAAAAAGTATTCAGAATCAATAAAAAAGATGAATGGGTAGAAATATGTCTATAAAATGGATGTTTAACCTATTTCAGGTTGTTTTGGTCTTTAATGTTTTGGTTCAATCTCATATTAATCTTAATTTAACCTTAATCGATTAAATTAATTTTAATAAATTTCACTAATATTTTTGGTAAAAAACTATGTTGACATATTTTGAAAGAATAAATTCGGAATATTAAAAATATGGAATTAATTTTCCAAAATTACAATTACATAACTAGAAGAAATTAATTTAAAATAAATCCCATTGTCAGGTTAACAATGTGGGGTTTTAATGTAAAAAACATTCAAAAGATTGTTATTTTTTATACCCTATATTAAATATAAATTGATCTCAATGACCAAAATTGTATTAGTTAATAAAAATATTATATATAAATTCTTTTAAAATAATTTAAAATATAATTTAACTTTACTAATCATTGTTATGGAAAAAAATTTAATTATAATTATGTATTTTTAAATATTGATTATAAAATCAATCCTTACCGAAAATACCAAAAAACTATCCTAAAAAAATTTTATGTTTATATTTCAAATATAAATTTTATTTTCACATATTAAATCTATTAATGTGGAAAAATTGTGATTTAAAATGGGCTCCGTATTAAAAGGTGGTAAAATTACATTTATAAAAATATATGTTTTATGAATAAAATTGGGTTTATTCATTTCTTATTTCTATATAATATAGGGAGTGAATATCAAAAATAATTTTTTGAATATAAAACATATATATTAAATTAATATAACATGATAATTTAATTACATTTTTTAGTGTAAAATAGCTTTGTGACTATATAAATAGTAATGCATCTTTTTATATTCAATAAATTTTAATATTAATTAACAAATAATGTGTAACCAATGAATTCATGTTAATTTGTGTAAACCATATATTTTCATAAATTAGTTAATAATATTCATAAAATATAATTTTAAATCAATTTTATACCATATTATGCAAAATTATAATATTTTAATAATATATTATTATTTGGTAAACATAAGCCTTGCGTGTTATTTACACAATTGAGTAAATTCATTATTGCGTGTAATTCATGCTAACCTCAGTGTTGCGTGTAGGGATAGGTAATGTTTAGGTTTCATGATGTACATGACTAACTTGGTGTTTCATATAACACAATCCAAACATAGTTCATTAATACAAAATAATCTTCCTTTAGAGTTATATAAAATGAAAAAGTTCAAAAATTTTAATTAATTCAAAATAAATAATTCACAATAATTTTAGGGTTTCACAAATTGTCCACCAATAATTATCTTTCCACCATTTTATATTTTTTCACTATTGGATATCCAATGTGGGATTTTTTTTTCATCGACCAGTGGATAAACTTTTTTTCTACTATTGAAATTCAAATGGTAGAATAAAATTCACTAGTATTTGATTTTATTTTCTACAATTGGACATCCGACAATAACACCTTCAGATGCTTCGGTAGGGATTTTTTATTTATTCATTCAATGTTTCATTACTTTTTATTTTTAATTATCTTCTTCCTTCAAACATTGTGTTCTTGTATGTTTTCCCACCATTGGAATTCATGCAACAATGGATCATTTTCCACCATTGATCATTCAATGGGGGAATATTTTTCTTTCTTCTCTAGAAGAATTCAGTTTCATATTGTCCTAGTAATAGATTTATCTTAATTGAATGATATTTTTTATGATTATATGTGTAATTTTATACATATTTATTTTTCTATAATTGAACATCTAAAGGTAGACTAATTTTCAAGTTGTTGTATAATCATTCTACCAGTCTCCCTTCTCACAAGTAGAAGCATTCTTCCACTGCTCTCTATTTTAATGTTCGATCTACAACAATGGTAGAAAGTCAATCATCCACCAATAATCTTTAATCTTTTATTAGTTCAATTTTTTGGAAAAATACATTTTTATTTTAATAGATTTATTTAAAATAAATACATTTTAAATGCTTTAGTATATATTTTTTTTAAATATAATCATAGGATTTGTAGAAATTAATCTAATAATTTTTTATATACACATATACATGCTGTTGTGTTTGTCCTATCATATAATATTTTAATATCATTATAATCTATAACGTTATATTTTTATTTCAACTATTTTATAAATATATGTTGAATACATTTTATTCTCATTATATTAGTTATATTATATTGATGATTCCTGAAAAAACATATAGCATGATTATCATCAATTTTCAGCATAACATTTTCAAATAAAGGAAATTGATAGGTATTTTATTATTATCATTTATCAAGTGTCATTCAGATATTGAAAATTAATGGACACCTAAAAGATCTATGTCTTAATGAATCGATATCACTATTCAAGGTAAAGAAACAAATTATCATGTTTATCAATCGATACATCCTTTGTGATGAAAATTAGAGACATTATTAGTGCTATATTTTTTTCAAAGAAAATTTTGTGATTTTTCTACACCAGATGATATCATAGATGAACATTAACATTTTAAATCATTCCATTAATGTTATAAATGATCAATATGTTTCCAAATCTTTGTCTATTCTGAATATACACTTATATCTCTATATTTTTTTAATGGTGTATTATTTATTCATCTATTGGAATTTCTTCGAGTTATTTTTATGCTTTTACCAAAAAAATAATAATGTATGCCATCATGTGGTCATTCCACCACCTAAAAGTATGTATGGTTCATGACTCCATATCAAAATTTAGGTAAACAAGGATGATTATTCTATAAAATGACTTGTTTTTTCCTCCAGTATTATGTAAAATGAAGTGTTTTTAATAAGGTTCTGAAACCATTAAATGTGATGTTATTTTTTAGAACAAATATAAATGAGGAGTAGATGAGTTTAATGATAGAACTAGAATATTTGTGATCTGAACAAATATAATTCTTGGTGTTCATTCATTTATATTTTCATTGAACTTCATTTCATGAACACTTAACTCAATACAGTTATTTAATTTTTATAATCTGGATTTTTTGTAGCTAAATTTTTTAAATTACTATTCACCCATCCAATCATTATTTCCATCACTATCAATCCAAATATTGGTATTAGAGAAAGATCAATTGCTTCTTGGTTCTTATTTTTATCAATTTAAATCAAAACCATTTCTGTAATCAGTTATTATTTTTAATGAATATTTACCCCTCTTTGAAATCCTAAGATCATTAACATATCATTCTATGAAATAATTAAAAATATTTTTTTAATAAAAATGTTATAAATGTGAATGATAGATGGATTCCATAAAAAACCTAATGTTTGATGGAAGTGACTACCAATACTAGAAAGAAATAATAGAAGCCTACTTGAAATAGTTATGCGTGGATCACTGGACACTCATGGATAAGCCATATTAGCTACCCAATTTTGATTTTAAGACACTTGTAGGTAATGAATTTGTAAAAAATGTTCTGAAATATAATGTTAATAATATTTTTTAATGTTATATAATTAGAAGTTTTTATAAAAATGTTTCATCTTGTATGACAACACATGGTATATGGATGACACTTCAAGTGACACATTATGGGATTGTAAAGATAAAGAGAACAAAGAAATTAATCTCCTAAGAAGATAACTTGGTATTAAATATGGGATATTAAGCATATGCAAACCAGATATTCCCTCTGTAGACTAGTATTACTAATGGTATGGGTGATCTTTGGGAAATTTTGGAAAACCCAACTCGAGTGGAACAAGTACTCAATGATCTTACAAAAAATATGTCATGAAAAAAAGGTTACATTGACTAGTGTAATAATTTTAACGAGTATAAATTAGATTATATAATATTTTCCCTAATGTTTTATGAGTTAGAGATAATTTTTTTAAAAAAATATTATACTGGAATAAAATGTATTTCATTTAAATATAAATTTATTTATGCCTCTAGTGCCTCTGAATCTATATTCCAGAAATGTGATAAGTATATGGCTCACCTTAGTAATATTTTTTTCATGTTTATGATAAATAACTGTGGAATTAAAAAGTTTAGTGGAATGTCTAAAAATATCTATAATAATGATAATTTTAGTAACAATAATGATGTTTCAGAATTAAAATGTTATTACTCCAAGAAGAAAGGTCACATAAGAACCGATTTCCCTAAAACCAAACATCCAAAGAAATGAAAAGAGTAAAGGATAATTGAAAAACAATATTTAATTAGAGGTCGGGACTACATGGATAGTTATGAATCATAAGGTGATTCCATAAGTTAATACGAGATAGTCACAAATAATTATTTTCATATAATTTTTTAAAAACAATTTAAAACAAAACTATTTTTTAAAAATATCAATAATATGTTCTTCTATTGTAACATATTTTAAATATTAAATGAATGGGCATTATACTGAAAAGTGTTCATTTAGATTTACATAATAATTTGCGAATATCTGAAAATTTATTACTATATATTTATCATCTAATCATCCCACTAATAAATTCATTAGATAAATTTGGTTGATAATGTGTTCTTATACTAGACAAGTTTGACCCATTATATAAAGGGTGCCTAAATAGCCTTTTGGATTGTTAAATTTTATTAAATATTCCATTGAATTCTCAATAACACATGGAGCTTAGATAGTGGATGCAACAAGAAAATGAGAAGTGATATTTCAAAATAATAATCATTTAATTCCTATTATGGAGGCCTTGTCAAATTTGGATATAATACTAAGGGTAGGATTAAATGTATTAGTGATGTTGGTATTCAATAATAGTTATTATTTTAAAAGTATTATATATACATGGGTTAAAAAATAATATTATATGTATATTTATATTTATGTGATGATAGATTAAATATTATATTTGAAGATGATAAAAATAATATTATGGAAAATAAATTATTTTTGTTTTCAAAAAATAGATATGAAGATGTATACGATATTTTTTTCAGATCTAACAAAACAAAAGCTTATGCGTTGAAATGATAAAGAATTTGATGAATTTATATGAAATAAGAGGAATGAGAATGATAATTTGAAACTACTACACAAATTTTCAAACAATGAATTGGTTATGAAACATCCCAAGTTACATACAAGTAATTACTTCATGTTAAATTCCAGTTTGATAGATAAACAACCCAAATAATAGGTTATGTCTTTAAATGATGTACATACTAATGGATGTTTATATTTATCAAATATTGAATATTTTGGACATATAAAAGGTGTTAGTTTTATTGAAAATAAGTACGTATTTTCAATTTTAGATGATTAGAGTAGATTATTTTGGATTTATTTCTTACCTAAAAATGGATATTTATACAAATATTTTTCTTTCTCAAAACTTATTAAAAATTTCATGAATATGTAAATTATATCTACCAGATGTGATAGAGGAGGTGAATTTTTTAATTTATAATTTTATGAGAGATGGTGTTACCACTTAATCTGGTAACTCCTTTTGGATTTTTTCTAAGAGGATTCCAATGTTGAATATTTTCCTAATGGGTAGTTTTAAGAAGGTAGGTAGGGATGTTGAAAAGTGTATTTGGATGATAATTTTATCTCCAATGTGTTCTTATAGGTGTAATGAATCAAGGGATGTGGTGTCTTTTTTTAGGGATAGAGGAGTTGAACTCTTTTAAATATTTTAAGTAATAATTACACCTACAATTTTCATATTGAAAGTGGATTAAAAAATTATTCAGAATCAATAAAAAAGATGAATGGGTAGAAATATGTCTATAAAATGGATGTTTAACCTATTTTAGGTTGTTTTGGTCTTTAATGTTTTGGTTCAATCTCATATTAATCTTAATTTAACCTTAATCGATTAAATTAATTTTAATCAATTTCACTAATATTTTTGGTAAAAAACTATGTTGACATATTTTGAAAGAATAAATTCGGAATATTAAAAATATGGAATTAATTTTCCAAAATTCCAATGACATAACTAGAAGAAATTAATTTAAAATGAATCCCATTGTCAGGTTTACAATGTGGGGTTTTAATGCAAAAAAATTTCAAAAGATTGTTATTTTTTATACCCTATATTAAATATAAATTGATCTCAATGACCAAAATTGTAATAGTTAATAAAAATATTATATATAAATTCTTTTAAAACAATTTAAAATATAATTTAACTTTACTAATCATTGTTATGGAAAAAAATTTAATTATAATTATGTATTTATAAATATTGATTATAAAATGAATCCTTACCGAAAATACAAAAAAACTATCCTAACAAAAATTTTATGTTTATATTTAAAATATAAATTTTATTTTCACATATTAAATCTATTAATGTGGCAAAATTGTGATTTAAAATGGGCTCCGTATTAAAAGGTGGAAAAATTACATTTATAAAAATATATGTTCTATGAATAAAATTGGGTTTTTTCATTTATTATTTCTATATAATATAGGGAGTGAATATCAAAAATAATTTTTTGAATATAAAACATATATATTAAATTAATATAACATGATAATTTAATTACATTTTTTAGTGTAAAATTGCTTTGTGACTATATAAATTGTAATGCATCTTTTTATATTCAATAAATTTTAATATTAATTAACAAATAATGTGTAACCAATGAATTCATGTTAATTTGTGTAAACCATATATTTTCATAAATTAGTTAATAATATTCATAAAATATTATTTTAAATCAATTTTATACCTTATTATGCAAAATTATAATATTTTAATAATATATTATTATTTGGTAAACATAAGCCCTGCGTGTTATTTACACAATCGAGTAAATTCATTATTGCGTGTAATTCATGCTAACCTCAGTGTTGCGTGTAGGGATAGGTAATGTTTAGGTTGAATGATGTACATGACTAACTTGGTGTTTCATATAACACAATCCAAACATAGTTCATTAATACAAAATAATATTCCTTTAGAGTTACATAAAATGAAAAAGATCAAAAATTCTAATTAATTCAAAATAAATAATTCACAATAATTTTAGGGTTTCACAAATTGGCCACCAATAATTGTCTTTCTACCATTTTATATTTTTTCACTATTGGATATCCAATGTGGGATTTTTTTTCGTCGACCAGTGGATAAATTTTTTTTCTACTATTGAAATTCAAATGGTAGAATAAAATTCACTAGTATCTGATTTTATTTTCTACAATTGGACATCCGACAGTAACACCTTCAGATTCTTCGGTAGGGATTTTTTATTTATTCATTCAATGTTTCATTACTTTTTATTTTTAATTATCTTCTTCCTTCAAACATTGTGTTCTTGTATGTTTTCCCACCATTGTAATTCATGCAACAATGGATCATTTTCCACCATTGATCATTCAATGGGGGAATATTTTTCTTTCTTCTATAGAAGAATTCAGTTTCATAGTGTCCTTGTAATAGATTTATCTTAATTGAATGATATTTTTTATTATTATATGTGTAATTTTATACATATTTATTTTTCTATCATTGAACATCTAAAGGTAGACCAATTTTCAAGTTATTGTATAATCATTCTACCAGTCTCCCTTCTCACAATTAGAAGCATTCTTCCACTGCTCTCTATTTTAATGGTCGATCTACAACAATGGTAGAAATTCAATCATCCACCAATAATCTTTAATCTTTTATTAGTTCATTTTTTCGGGAAAATCCATTTTTATTTTAATAGATTTATTTAAAATAAATACATTTTAAATGTTTTAGTATATTTTTATTAAATATAATCATAAGATTTATAGAAATTAATCTAATAATTTTTTATATACACATATACATGCTGTTGTGTTTGGCCTATCATATAATATTTTAATATCATTATAATCTATAACGTTATATTTTTATTTCAACTATTTTATAAATATATGTTGAATACCTTTTATTCTCATTATATTAGTTATATTATATTGATGATTCCTGACAAAACATATAGCATGATTATGATCAATTTTCAGCATAACATTTCCAAATAAAGGCAATTGACAGGTATTTTATTATTATCATTTATCAAGTGTCATTCAGATATTGAAAATTAATGGACAACAAATAGATCTATGTCTTAATGAATCGATATCACTATTCAAGGTAAAGAAACAAATTATCATGTTTATCAATCGATACATCCTTTGTGATGAAAATTAGAGACATTATTAGTGCTATATTGTTTTCAAAGAAAATTTTGTGATTTTTCTACACCAGATGATATCATAGATGAACATTAACATTTTAAATCATTCCATTAATGTTATAAACGATCAATATGTTTTAAAATCTTTGTCTATTCTGAATATACACTTATATCTCTATATTTTTTTAATGGTGTATTATTTATTCATCTATTGGAATTTCTTCGAGTTATTTTTATGCTTTTACCAAAAAAATAATAATGTATGCCACCATGTGGTCATTCCACCACCTAAAAGTATGTATGGTTTATGACTCCATATCAAAATTTAGGTAAACAAGGATGATTATTCTATAAAATGACATGTTTTTTCCTCCAGTATTATGTAAAATGAAGTGTTTTTAATAAGGTTCTGAAACCATTAAATGTGATGTTATTTTTTAGTACAAATATGAATGAGGAGTAGATGAGTTTAATGATAGAACTAGAATATTTGTGATCTGAACAAATATAATTCTTGGTGTTCATTCATTTATATTTTCATTGAACTTCATTTCATGAACACTTAACTCAATACAGTTATTTAATTTTTATAATCTGGATTTTTTGTAGCTAAATTTTTTAAATTACTATTCACCCATCCAATCATTATTTCCATCACTATCAATCCAAATATTGGTATTAGAGAAAGATCAATAGCTTCTTGGTTCTTATTTTTATCAATTTAAATCAAAACCATTTCTATAATCAGTTATTATTTTTAATGAATATTTACCCCTCTTTGAAAACCTAAGATCATTAACATATCATTCTATGGAATAATTAAAAATATTTTTTTTAATAAAAATGTTATAAATGTGAATGATAGATGGATTCCATAAAAAACCCTAATGTTTGATGGAAGTGACTACCAATACTAGAAAGAAATAATAGAAGCCTACTTGAAATAGTTATGCGTGGATCACTGGACACTCATGGATAAGCCATATTAGCTACCCAATTTTGATTTTAAGACACTTGTAGGTAATGAATTTTTAAAAAATGTTTTGAAATATAATGTTAATAATATTTTTTAATGTTATATAATTAGATGTTTTTATAAAAATGTTTCATCTTGTATGACAACACATGATATATGGAGGACACTTCAAGTGACACATTATGGGATTGTAAAGATAAAGAGAACAAAGAAATTAATCTCCTAAGAAGATAACTTGGTATTAAATATGGGATATTAAGCATATGCGAACCAGATATTCCCTCTGTAGACTAGTATTACTAATGGTATGGGTGATCTTTGGGAAATTGTGGAAAACCCAACTCCAGTGGAACAAGTACTCAATGATCTTACAAAAAATATGTCATGAAAAAAAGGTGACATTGACTAGTGTAATAATTTTAACGAGTATAAATTAGATTATATAATATTTTCCCTAATGTATTATGAGTTAGAGATAAATTTTTTTTAAAATATTATACTGAAATAAAATGTATTTCATTTAAATATAAATTTATTTATGCCTCTAGTGCCTCTGAATCTATATTCCAGGAATGTGATAAGTATATGGCTCACCTTAGTAATATTTTTTCATGTTTATGATAAATAACTGTGGAATTAAAAAGTTTAGTGGAAAGTCCAAAAATAACTATAATAATGATAATTTTAGTAACAATAATGATGTTTCAGAATTAAAATGTTATTACACCAAGAAGAATGGTCACATAAGAACTGATTTCCCTAAAATCAAACATCCAAAGAAATGAAAAGAGAAAAGGATAATTGAAAAACATTATTTAATTAGAGGTCGGGACTACATGGATAGTTATGAATCATAAGGTGATTCCATAAGTTAATACGAGATAGTCACAAATAATTATTTTCATATAATTTTTTAAAAACAATTTAAAACAAAACTATTTTTTAAAAATATCAATAATATGTTCTTCTAGTGTAACATATTTTAAATATTAAATGAATGGGCATTATACTAAAAAGTGTTCATTTAGATTTACATAATAATTTGAGAATACCTGAAAATTTATTACTATATATTTATCATCTAATCATCCCACTGATAAATTCATTAGATAAATTTGGTTGATAATGTGTTCTTATACTAGACAAGTTTGACCCATTATATAAAGGGTGCCTAAATAGCCTTTTGGATTGTTAAATTGTATTAAATATTCCACTGAATTCTCAATAACTCATGGAGCTTAGATAGTGGATGCAACAAGATAATGAGAAGTGATATTTCAAAATAATAATCATTTAATTCCTATTATGGAGGCCTTGTCAAATTTGGATATAATACTAAGGGTAGGATTAAATGTATTAGTGATGTTGGTCTTCAATAATAGTTATTATTTTAAAAGTATTATATATACATGCGTTAAAAAATAATATTATATGTATATTTATATTTATGTGATGATATATTAAATATTATATATGAAAATGATAAAAATAATATTATGGAAAATAAATTATTTTTGTTTTCAAAAAATAGATATGAAGATGTATACGATATTTTTTTTCAGATCTAACAAAACAAAAGCTTATGTGTTTAAATGATAAAGAATTTGATGAATTTATATGAAATAAGTGGAATGAGAATGATAATTTGAAACTACTACACAAAATTTCAAACAATGAATTGGTTATGAAACATCCCAAGTTACATACAAGTAATTACTTCATGTTAAATTCCAGTTTGATAGATAAACAACCCAAATAATAGGTTATGTCTTTAAATGATGTACATACTAATGGATGTTTATATTTATCAAATATTGAATATTTTGGACATATAAAAGGTGTAAGTTTTATTGAAAATAAGTACGTATTTTCAATTTTAGATGATTAGAGTAGATTATTTTGGATTTATTTCTTACCTAAAAATGGATATTTATACAAATATTTTTCTTTCTCAAAACTTATTCAAAATTTCATGAATATGTAAATTATATCTATCAGATGTGATAGAGGAGGTGAATTTTTTAATTTATGATTTTATGATTTTTTTTGAATCAAATGGATATAAACATAATTTCTGAGACCCTAGAACACCACTACTAAATGGTGTGGTAGAAAGAATGAAATGATCAATTAAAGAATTTACTAGTTCGAAGATAACTGAATTTACATTACCTAAATACTTATCTGAAGAATCTATAAATATGACTTTAAATGTTTGGAATATAGTTCTTATTAGGCATCTCCAAAATAAGGCCCATTATAAAATTTTTAAAGTGATTAATCATAGTGTTAAATCTTTTAGGGTCATTGATGATAAAGATATTATATTAAATAGAAAATATAATTATGAAAATTTTTATTCTAAATTATATGAGGGGATAATTTTTGGATATTTCAATCATAGAAAGGGTGAAATAGTTTTCAATATAGAATATTCTATTTTAAAAGTATTTTTTCCTATAAAATTTAATGGAAACAATTATAATAAGTAATATTCTTATTCAAGGAAATAGAATGATGAGATTAAAGAATTCAATTTGGGTGAAGATATTGAAAAAAATAACTATATTTCATTAGTTGATAGGAGGAGAACATATTATCTCAAACTGATCACAAGGAATGGAAAAATATTAAATATCACCTTATTGAACAAGTAATTGGAAATATAGAATCTATAATTTAAACCAATAAATGAGTTTAATTTAATGTCTAAACTCTCCTTTTGTGGATAGTTTTTTTTCATGTCAATATTTCAAATTATTTAATTGAATCAAATTGTATTTATTATATTCATGATTAATTAAATCAATTTAAAAATAAAAAAATTGGTATTTAGATTATTTTTCCAAAATATAACCCTATTATAGAAACTAAATTTATTTTTTGTAATTGAAATAACGATGCTTGAAACATAGTAAAAAATAAATAATGGCTAGAAGCTCAAGTTTATTCCCAGTAAGAGGTTATTGAATTTAAAGATTATTTTTCTCCCCTTTCTAGGATATAAGAAATTATAATTCTATTCTCCATTTCTAGTAAAAAAAACAACCTATTTCATCTTGATTTAAAGAATATCCTTTTTAAATGAAATCATTTCAGAAAAATTCTATGTTAGAAAATCCCTTAGATATGAAAAATATAAGTGTCTAAATAATTTTTGAACTTATAATGATTTATATACTCTTATGTATGATTGAATATATGGGTATGAATGAATGACTCCATTTTTAATGTGAAATGATTTGATTAATGGTATTGTTAATCCATAAGTTTTCATAAACAAATTATAAATGATATAATAATTATAACGATATATGTTGTTCATATAATATTTCACATTACATATGAATCTCTTTGTAATTATTTTTCTATCTTAGTGACAATCATATATTACATGAGATTTTTGGGAATAATCAATATTTTTATTGGATTTAAAATTAATCAAAGTAAATATATTATTCTCTAAAATCAATCTAATTATGTTAAAGAACAAGAAAAAATATTTGGACAAGTTTCTAGTAAGACTACGAAAAAACCTCTCAGAACTAATTGAAAATTGGACTCAAATGATTCTATAAATTCAAATAATATAAAAATGAATTGTCTAAAGATACGAAATCCATTTTATATAACATAATCTTGAAAAAACATAATGTTATCATCTTTTTTTTGTTCTAGGTTTCAATACAACCTGAAAGAATGTATTCATAATGCAGTTAAAATAGTAACTAGATATATTAAGAGTACATTTTGAATTTTATTTTCCTATTCTAATAATAACTATTTATATTGACTTTTTTAATCTAATTCTAAATTAGGAAGTTAAAAAGAAAATAACCACAGGTTTTTGTCACTATTTAAAAAAAATTAATTTCATGGAGCTCTAAAAAATAAATTATGTAGCACTATTAATTATATTTTTTGAATATGTTACTACTGAGAGTTTTATATAGTATTTGGAGAAAATAAACTTTTTATGATTTTAATATCATTGTTGAAAAAATATTTTTTTTTGATAACTCAAGTGAAATATCAATTTTTAAGAACCCCCTTTAACACTCTAGAACTAATGATATAGATGATAGATTTAATTTTCATTGCGATCATGTAACTGAATCTCATATATGACTATAATTTTTTTCTACTAAGAAAGAATTAGTTTATTTTTTCACTAAAAAAATAGAATCTATTAAACATGAGAAGATGAAATTAAAATTGGGTGTGTTAGAAGCATAAAATATCTTTTTAAATAATGTCTTCCATTTAATATATTTTTAATTGTGTTCTATAATTGAATTTAATTTTCTTTTCACATGTTTAACTCTATTTATGTCAAACTGATTAAAATTTCATTGTTAAACTATCACTCTGATTTAATTCTTTATTAATTGAATATTGAAACTATATGTTTTCTTTAATGATAATACTAAGCTTTTATACTTTCAATGTAGTTTATTTTGATTAAATTGGAGTCCCTTTATCATATTAAAATATAATACACTTTTTGATAAATTTAATAATGGTTGAGATTTATTAAAAATATTAATAAATGTTTTACCTTGAAATTTATAAAATTGTGGAATGACCATGTATTTTATGCTTCTAACACACCCAATTGCGATCATGTAACACTCTAGAACTAATATTTTTTCATTTTTTGGATAAATTTCTCTCCCTTAAAATTTTATTAAATTCAAAACTATTTTAATTAATTAATAATTTTTGACATGTTTTAGTAATGTTTATGTAAATGTTTTAATATGATATTTATGTTTAATAAATATTATATTATTACTTATTTAAATTTTTGTTAATTTTTTCTTCTATTATCTAAATATTTTGGCTCATCTTATGTGAGACACAAAGGATGTCCCTAAACAACACTAAGAGGAACCAATGGGTCAATGCCGTGGGAGATCCTATTATAGGTATCCCACTAGGAGGTTGTATTATTCAAAAGTACATTATGATAGCCTAATGATGGAATGACCATGTATAATTCCCATAAAGCATGACCATTGGTTGCGTGGCTTGGGCATGGTAAGCTCATTGATCCTGTGTGTAAGGACTATGTGTGTGAGTGATGGGTTGTAGGTGTTGATCTCCCACTAGAATATTTATATGAGGATGTAAGGATATTATTGGTAAACTACCTGATCCTCATGTACCATAATCGATGTAGGACATCGGTATGAATTAAGTATTCATTCGAGTTAGAAAATCTCGGATAGATTACCTTACAACATAAATGATCTATATCATCCAATTGTTTCTCATTTGTTTATCCTACAAATTAATTCTTATCATTGAAATAGTTTATTCAATTTTTTATCTTCTTCAATATCAGTTGTCTGTCGACATCTAGTATAGCTGAAATTTTTCGTAGTGTCTCTAACGTATCTAACCCCACTATTCAGTTTAACGTTGGTTATGATATCTATTATGATACTTTCATGCTTCCTGACTCATGGATACTTTTATTTTCCATCAGGATATTCCTTGTTCGATGATGGTTCAATAAAAATATTGGAATCATGTTTCAACACTATGAATGGGTTTTTTTATAATGGTTGAACCATAAGACCTTAATGGTCAATTGTAAGACCCCAATAGTAGAATCATTGCTCATCATTGGAACAATTTTCCATTGGTAGAAATTCTTCCACAATTCTCTGATTTTCCACTATTAGACATCCAATGATGGGTCATTTTTTCATACACCAGTAGACACAATATTTTTGGACCATCAGACATCCAACAGTAGAATAAACATCAATAGTAGATTCTCTGTATTGCTATAATTGTACATTGGTTGATAAAACCTTCAGTTTCTATAGTGTGTATTTGTTTTTATACCATAAATGTTTCACTAGTTTTGTTTTGAACTAGCTTTATATTTCACAAAATTTGTTATCGTAACTTTTTTCACTATTGGAATTCATCCAATGTTGTATTATCTTCCCCCATTAGACATACAATTGTAGCATATTTTTATTTCATCACCATAATCCTTCACATTAACTATGGGAGGTCAATAGTTATATTTCTCTTTATTGTTATTTATTTATTTATTTTAAGTAAACTGGTAAATCTATCTATTTTATACCATTTGGCATCCCACGGTACATAATTTTTCTAGCTGTATTATAATTATAAAACAACACAATGTTTTAATAGATTATAGAATTTTACAACTTCTCTGCACTTCAATGGTGGAAATACACCAATGTTTGCATTCTAATATACCAAAAGAAATTATCCAATTTTAGTTCAAAAAATATCTAATTTATTTTGAGATGTTATTAAAGTAAATTGTTTGTTAAATGTTTTAGTACATATTTGTTGAAATATAATTGTATTTTATGTTAAAAAATAATTTCTAACATTTTATATGTACACATATACATGAAGTTTTGTTTTTTATATTAAAACATCAAAATATCTTTATAATCTAGAATATTATATTATTATTTAAATTTTTTTATAAATATAAATTGTATATATTTTTATGAATTATTATATTAATTGTTTTACATAATTATTTATTAAGAAATATAAGGTGTGAGTGTTCTTTATTTTCAGTGCAGATTTTATAATTGAAGGTAGCATTCATATTAATTTATTGTTTTTATCTTACATGTATCTTTTGGATATTAGAAGTGGACATGATTATAAAGGACCCCTATCTTTATGATCTAAGAGACATATTTAAATAATAATAAAAATTACAGTGTTGATCATTCGAGAAATTCTTAGTGGAATGACTTCTATAAATTCTAGCTTCTTTATTTTTCTAAAATAAAATTTGTGTGACTGCTATACTCTAGATTTGATCACATAAGAACTTAAACATTCAATACTGTACCATTAAAGTTTTCAAAATTCATCAATCATCCCCATACATGAAAATATCTATCATAATCTAATTTCTATGTATTTTTTTCTTTGTGTAAGGAAAATTCTTCTATTTTTATTCCTTCATTTTGGTTTATGAGTTTCCCAATAAAAAGAAACTCTTGTTCCATCAGGTAATTCTACTAGCTAAAAGGAAATCTAGGTTGTGAAACATGGTAAAATTTTAGGTTAATCGAAAAGGTTGAGTCTTTTGTAAAAAAAGTTGGTTGTGTATATGTGTTCCTATAAAAGTTTGTGTCGGTAACAATGTTCTCAAACTGTTAAATGATAGGTTCTTAGTTGTTACCAATATCCTCGAGGAGTATAGGAGGTTCTGGAATATACTAGGGTCTTTGTGATCAGAACCATTATAAATATTGGTTTAATTTATTTTTATTTTTATTGAATCACATTTAATAAAAAATTCACTTACTAAAATTATTTACTTTTAAACCTCAAATTTTTATTTAATTTTTCTTAAGTTGACTATTCACCCCACCCAATTTTCATTATTATAAAACTATTGATCCAACAGTATGGTCTAATAAAATTTGGATGTATTTTTTATATAAATTAATCAATTGCATCCTTCTCATTCTTTGGGGCATTTGGGTGTTAATCATCATTTAAATTTCAGATGAAAAAATAATTTATTTTACAATGTATAATCACAAAGTGTGTAATTCCAACTCCCATTGGGTTTGGAATCTCATTTATACAGTCATCATGTTTCCACTCTCATTGATTTTTGACTTGGAACT
Source organism: Viscum album (assembly GCA_963277665.1). Taxonomy (NCBI): domain Eukaryota; kingdom Viridiplantae; phylum Streptophyta; class Magnoliopsida; order Santalales; family Viscaceae; genus Viscum; species Viscum album. Next base: position 505,447,200 of record OY728142.1, on the reverse strand, counting down.
CTTATATCTATCAATTAACTAGAATAAAGGGAATACTTAGATGTGAAATTTTCTAAAATTTTAATCACACAAAAGAGATACAATATAAATTAAATAGAAAATACATAATTAATGTATATTATATGGTCTATTAATTTATAATCATTAATACATGTTGTCCATGATCTATTTAAAAAATATATAATATCATCTACATTTTTTTCTCCTTTAATAATGGTTTATAATGAGCTTGTGAATTTTCCAAAGACTTTCACATGGGAGTGTGAATCGAGGTGTGCAGTCGAGCCCATTGTAATTAACTAGTTCATGATGGAATCTATCATTGTAGCTGGTATTTAATGGATTTACCCCTAGGAACATATGTATCAAATCCATTTCCACTTGAAGTATCCACACATGTAATTATTTTCGTCGAAACATCTTAATCTGTAATTTCCAAAAAATTATGGATTTATTAATATATTTAGTATTTTCCATAATGATTATGCTAATGTTTTATAATCCTAATCCCAAAAACAAACTTGAATTTAATTAGATATCATCTTGAAAATCCATTGTCGTTAAAAAACTATTCATGATTTATTACATACAATATCATTTAGTAAAACCAGAATATGGAGAAGCCTAATGTTTTTTATAATTATGTACATGGAACAACTACATGATACATGGGTATAAAAATATTATTTAAAACATCCTTAACATTCTTCTAATATTCAAAACATTTTAAAACTACATTGGGTAACCTATGAACATACATAAGAAAGGGGTGAGCCATAAAGTATAATATGTGAATAAAAATGGATAAAATGATGAAAATAATACATTTAATTCAATTGTAATTTCAAATGGAAATAAAATTAGAAATAATCCTATTCATGAACAAAAAGGCTTGATATTACATGATAATATAATGGCAATATGCGAATAGTGGTGAAAATATTAAAGATGGAATCATGAACATATGTCAATAAAGAGATTCATGACATCATAGAATGATAGAAAATGGCCAATAATGTATTTGGTTTACTCTCTATTCACATACATGTTGTCTCCTGAGACTGAAACATTACCCAATGCAATGGAGGGCTATATAATTTTGTACAAACCCGTTTCTTTAGAATCATGTAAATGCTTAAGTACGCCACATATATCATTCAACATATGATTGTATTTCATAAAATGTAATCCCATAATTAAGGAGTGTGTTATAAACTCATTGATTTACCATATAAAATTAGTATAGTTATGTCTGGGTGAGAAAACAAGATTGGAAATGGAAATGGTATTCACAATACAAGTTTTTTCATTGAAATATCATAGGATAAATTCTGCAACATAACATGGTTACATAATGAATTACACGAGGTATTAATGAGATTAAGAGTGTTCTTATAGAACATGGGAATAATAAGACAACTATATGAATGTGGAGAAAAATATTCCATTTGTAGTAAATGAATGAAAAATATAATTACACAATGAATGAGATTGAGTAAATATTGGGCAAGGAAGAATCCCAGGATAATTTCCTTAGTAGAATGGGGTTACATAATGAATAATTGGAGGGCTTGATGATTGTAAAATAGATCTATAAAGACATGGAAATAATAAGGGAAGTAATATGGATATGTAATAATATATTAGACATGATAAATAGGAAATTTAAATGCATTAGACTATGAATTTTCATGAGTCAATAAGATAAGAATGGGATCCCATTCATTGTGAGTGTGTTTCGAAAAGATTGAGAGGATCTTCTTGAGAGAATAGTTGAACATTGAGAGAGATTTATATTTTGGAAAGGGAAGAGTATTATCATTCGAAAATTATTTTTAGATATGTTAAATAAGATAATGGGTTGTTTTATATAAGAAAAGAGATGGTGAGTTTATTATTATTTCTCAAATTTAGGTTATTGAAATTGTACTATAATGAATTCAAAACTACAAACTATAACCTCATTTTTTCCCAAGGATTCCAAAAAATATTAGGGGAATTAATTGTTTCAAAATTTTATGTACTAAAAGAATTAAAATAATACAATTAGTGACATGTATGTTGGTGATGTTTACAATGAATTGTTTTTAGAGCATAAAAATATAATATTGGTTTTGAATTATTCATAAAGTGTTCTTAAATTTAATCAAATAACCTCAAAAAATTATTTCAAATGTTAAATATATTTATTTGGATAAATTTTATGGAATATATTACATCCCTTTTTTCTCATTATGATGCTCTAATACATAATGAATATTTATACCATATTCAAATCTACACGAAAAATTGGTTGTCTACAAAAATTATCAAAAATTAACCATTGGTTAGTTTTAATATTATTATTCTAAAATAATTATATATATATATGAATTAGTATAATTATAAATTAAAATCCCAAATTACTAAATAATGCTACTATTATTATAATAATAGTTTTCCAAATCTTAAAAAAAATTACATTTTCATTTTATAAAATTATATTAGAATTTATATTTTATAAATACTATTTAATAATACATTTTTATTAAAATAAAATTTAATTCATGGAATCATCATAAGAAATTTTTTAATTTAAATTTTATATTGCCTAAAAATGTATGATTTCTATTTTATCGTATGAAAATATTATTTTTATTAAAAAAAATTCCATATTTATTAATAAAGTGAAAAATCTAATTAATAAATAAAATAATTATTTTAATGACAAGTGGATATAAATATTCATACATTCAGGGACGGGATACATATCCCATTTGTAGATGCCGAAATTCACTCCAGGTCTGAGTAAGGTTCAGGCACAACAGAGCGAAGACATATTTGGAATTAGTGATCCATTCTAGGGGTCCCAGAGGGGTGGTGTGAAAAAACACACTAAGCCGTGCGAAAAAAATATTTCCTGTGCGAAAAAATCTGGGATTCGTGAGATTTTTCTGCGTGGGATCGAAACTATTTCGCGCCACCGCTCCGCACGGTTGATCTCTGTGCTTTCAACATTGGGGTGCCCAATATTTCGTACCGAATTGTGTTTTGTGTGGGACCGCGATAACGAGAGCCTATAAATAGAAGGCATCCCCTTCAACTTTAGCCTGAAGAATCTGAACTTTCTCCCCCATGTGAAATTCCTCTCCCTTGCGCACAAAAGGATAGATCTCAGGTACTCAATTTTTCATGGAAAGTCGCCCGGGGTTCTTCCTTTGTGTGCGACTACTCAGGATTGATCCTTTTCCAAACCCCTTCAAGCCCCTTCCCCTATGCGCAATTCTTTTGATTGTGTGCAATTAGGGCTTCAGTGTGAAATTCCTTTTATGGGCCAACCCGCTCTTTTTCAAGCCAAGCACTAAATTCCACACCAGCCCAGACTTTTTCGCACAATAAATACCTTTTGGGCACTGGCCCGAGCCCTTTTTCGTGCAACGGTCCCTTTTGCATGAAAGCCTCTCACCTTTTGCGACTGTGATGTCCCTCTTTTGGGAATCATTTTCAAGCACCTCCAATAGCCACAACACCTTCGCTATATACTCATTTCCCATGAAACCTCTTAGGTTCGCACGAAGTGACATCAATGTCCCCTAGACAATACCACCGGTTTTGTTGATTCGCCTCATTCTTCTTCACATATGCACGCTATTGGATATTTCTTCTTCGAATATCCACGCAAACATGGACCCCTTGATGGTTCACTCTATGAAAACCCATATCCATGACTTTTCCTATCACCTCTATGCACCAAGGAGTAGAGGGTACTAGTAATGTAAGTCCCCGCAGTGCGGTGCAAACCCACCTCGTCTAAGCTGCCAAACATTAAACTGCCCAGCGCATTCATCCTTAACACATGAGGTTAAAATGTGACATCTCCCATGCCTCACATACGGGATACCCTGACCTTGGACATTCTCTATGCCCAGTGGTCTCCACACGGGATGATATCCTCCAGATGAGAGTGGCGTTTGTCCACGGGGAAAGGTCTACCATCTCGGTATAAGGCCATAGCATTCTTGTAGGAGGCACGATCCCTACTCCTCATTTCATCTTCAGTCCCCAGGGCCAGCAAAGGGTGTGATGAGGAATGGTGATCCTCCTTTCATCAGTCCCAAATCCCTCTCCCACTTTACTTTGTTTCCATTGGTCCTCCCTCATGAATTAAGTCCCAAGCTCTTCGGGCCGCTAACCATGTGTAATCCCTTGTTTCATCTTGGGGTTGTGATCATGTGTAAGCCCCCCACTACTTCCCACGAATTCACCTTTGGTGACGTGATCTATGAGTCTCTGCTATATCTATTTCCTCAAATCGAGCATGACTCACGTAGGATTATAGTGATCACCGGCCATGACATATTCCTTGGGATTACATAGAGTGTAAGCCCCATGACATCTTGCACTATGTGGACATTGATCATTGACAAGTAAAGGTACATAGGAAGCCTCCCCGAGGTTCAAGCCCACCATCCATGTGACCCTAGTTCCTCTTTCACATCGGTTCACCGACCCCCCAAAGCCATTGGTTCCGACCATCTTCACATCAGTTCACCAACACCCCGAGCTGACCTAGAGTGTAAGTCTCATGCCACTTGAACTATGTGGAATTTGATACCTGATGAAGTAGGGTACGTAGGACGCCTCCACGAGGTTCAAGCCCAACACCCATTGGTTCTGACCATTCGATTTCATGCCCCATCCTGAAATACGTGGTCTTTGATCATTGATAATGTAGGGTGCGTAGGAAGCCTCTATGAGGTTCAATACCAACACCCTGTCATTCCAACCCCCCATCATACTGGTTCACCGCATCATCCTGAACTACGTGGTCTTTGATCCTTGCTAAGGCATGGTACATATGAAGCCTTCTTGAGTTTCAATCACACCATCCACCCGGACCCCAGGTCCTTATTCACATCGGTTCACTGACTCCTGCCCCAAACCATAACTACGAGGTCTTTGATCATTGATAAGGTAAGGTACGTAGGACACCTCCTCAAAGTTCAAGCCCAACATCCAGTAGTTCCTACCCACTTCACGTCGGTCCACCCCCATCCCACATTATCTTAAACTGTGGACCTCACCCAATGGTAAGCCATTTTGACCCCATCCAACGGTAACCCATTGTGACCCCATCGAGTGGTAATCCATTGTGATCCCATGCAGTGGTAAGCCATAGTGACTCTATCCAGCGATAATTCATTGTGACCCCATTCAGTGGCACGCCGCCATCAGAAGAACTACGTCTACTTTGATTACCTGCAATAAGGATATGTTGGAAGCCTCTTCGAGTCTCAAGACCAAAACCATCGTCATCGTCATGATGGCTCCATCCCATTTACCACCCCTCACAAAACCTTCTATCATCCATCATGATTCTTACCCGGGCCGCCACATCCTAGTGGGATCATGCCACCCCATTCCCCATTCCGACTAATAAAAATCAGGAGGCCACCCACATGATGGCCCCAGTATCAGTGTTCCCTCAAGGGGGTTCCCCAATCTGATCCACTCTCATCAGTGTTCTGATTAGCCCGATCCATCTCTGGCGAACGTTAAACTTGCGGCATACCCTACGTTAAACATGGGAAGCTGAGGAATAACTCAGATACATGCCCATGGAATATGATTCCCCAAGTTTGTTGTGGGATTACTCGGGCTTCCACGCCCTCGAGAAGACCTATAATAAGGGATATAAGACAGACAAGCCAATCCACCAATATCCAGACATGCTAGTGTTGCCCAACATGACTACTCCCCTAACCGAAAGTTGTTGCCCGGACTGGAACCCTTGGAATGTCCAGACAGAATCAGTGTAATTAATTAGTGTCCATGATGATATGGTGCTAGGAAGAGTTTCACAAAGAACATATTAAATCAATTAGGGAGACTCAGAGTAGGTGATGAGTTTAGAGGAGGAATCCACAGAAGGAAGAACCGACATCCCATCATCTCGTTTCGATCAAGGATAAAATGTCCTTGAATAAGTAGCAGATGTCTCTTGCCTTTGGAAAGTGGGAATGTGGGGCAAAAAAAGAGCACCATCGTCCCCCAAAAGATATGGATGATCGTGCCCCGATGACAGTTTCAGAAACAGAAATGGAGAACCCGACGTGAAATTCTTCTCCTCAATTTGTAGGTTAGTAGTGCTCGGGGAATCAATGGTTTGACGTGTCACCGGATCTAGCTATCTAGCACCGGGTCCCACCAAGGAAATAGTGGACCTGACATGAAACTAACCAGAAGGTGGGGCAGTAGAATGTTAGAAAACCCGTTCTACGATGTTGTCAGCGTGGATCCCTCTTACCGACCATGGAAGATAGGATGGATATGGGGAATTGTTCGTCAATTCCTTTTTTCATCACTGATTAACTAATCTCTCTACTATCAGAAATCTGGTTGCTGCATCTGGAATGTGATCACCTCCTGCACACCGGTGTCAGGGTAGGGGAAGAAATAACGTGACAGTCCAGCATGGTTCCACCACTTTCGCGATGACCTCTACACCCATGGTCCTAGGGCGTCCATGCCCCCTATCCCCATCCGAATTCATTCAACGAAGGGTGATCAACAACCTCATGCATTGCTATGAGAATGAGGGAATAATCCCAACCTGAGATATGGCCCACTTGCATCTCGAGGCATCCTTGCCTCACTGTCAAGGCCACCACCGAGGGCCGCGCTGTGAGCCATTACTCCCCACCTTGACGTACAACCGTTTCGAGAGCTTCTCCATGGAACACTTTGATGACTCCCTGCCTTATGCTGATGAAGTAGGTGATGTCCGAGCAAGCCCGATCCGAGTCCTATTCTAGGGGCTCCCAGTGAGGGCTGCCACCCGGCCGCGTCAGCACCACCACCCGGTCTTGCTGGACGAGGAGCAGTTAAGCTATGCACCTTCACCACCTGCCCTGGTTCGTCCGACCCGACGCCAACATCAGGCGCAAGGAGAGGACGCCCGCCAAAGGGCATCAACGTCGATGACTACTGTGGCCCGAACCACTGCCTATGCATATCATCAGGTCCTAGCATACACTGTGTAGGGTCGCTTATATGCCCGACCAGAATCGAGGTCGCAAGTGCCCCACGAGAAGGATGAGTCGACTCTCATGGTCGTAGGCACAAGTAGTGGCTGCTGCGAACCAACCTGCAATGATGCCACGCAATACAGATGTCCTCCCCGTACGACCACCACGAAGGACGTGGGCCTTTCCTGCTTCAAGGATCAGCATGGACGTCCGCCCTGTGCCACCCTCAATCCAAATGAGGGTCTTCCTCAAGGTAGTGATACTCATCATAGAAGCCTATATAGTGCCCATTACACTGGGTTTGGAGTCCTTTCTCATGCCCCTGACTGTCGGTATAGAAACATTGTAAATATGGTCTCTCTTCCACGTGGGGACCCTCCCCATATCCTTTCAGCACCCGGTGAAGGTCCTCCTTGCCTTGGCACCCAGAAGGGTGAGGGATAGCCTTTCTCCACTCGCAACCAGCACGAAGGTCCTACCCATGTTCATGTTTATCATTACAAGGACTCTCCTCGTACTGAGATTCCCTTGGAAAACAAGCATGGGGGTATTTATCATGCTCATTCCATTTCTAGTGGTGGTCGTTCCCACTTCTACGCTACCCATGGAGGTCCTCCCCATGTCCCCATTGACATTTGTCCTAGGGATCCTCTCACTTCAGCTTTCTCGGTTGTAAACCCTCTCTGCACAAGCACTAGTGCAGCCGAAGGACCTTGTGTCAGAAATCAGCCATGTCCCGATGAGCCACCCAGGGGATTGAAGGTGGGTCTTTGCCCACATAAGAAGAATTCTGAGAAGGTCGGGATGAAGATCAAACTGGTCTGCTTCTCAGACTCAGAAGAGGAGTATGACTCAGCTTAGGAATCCTCCCCTTGCTCATCTGAGTCAAGGGCTGGGGCAGGGATAAGGCACATCAACCTAGTACTCCTAGAATGCGAGGTCCACAGGGGAACCCCCTCCCTCCGTAGGTATATCAAGGAGGATGAAAATATGGCGACCCTATAGGTTACGGTCGTGTAATCACCACCATCATCACCGAAAGTTCTCTCTACCTCCACAATGGATCACATAGGACTACTCTGAGGACCAATGGTGGGCGAGCAACATTCCAGCCGATCGCTAGTAGCCTTGTCCCATGATCTAGGAACAGAGGTCGTTATCCCTTCTTATCGTGACGTAGAGGCCAGGTCACTACACTCTTCATAGGACAGCCTGAGAATTGGCGGCCAGTAAGTCCGTTCGTAGTACTCTCCATCGGCTAGCATGTCGTCCCATCAGTCCGCCTCTAAACTGCTGCCAGTTTCTTAGCCACCCCTAGTTGACGAGTGGGGAAATCATGGCCCAGACCTAGAATCTGAGCCGAGGTGCTTCTGGAACATCTTCATAGCAGACCACATCCCTGTGAACTTCTGGCCCTTAGCAATACTGAATTTCCGCATACCAGAATCCCTCACCCTAGTGCTAGTTGAGGGTTTCTGCCACACCCTATGGGTGATTCATCTTAGTCTTCATCATTGGTGAGTGGTGTATCCCAGGATCCAAGCGCATTTCGAAGAAATCGTCAAACAATATCTTCTAGTTGATCTGGCCGCACTCCCTGTTGTCCAGCACCCCGAGTCACCAGGCCGACGCATGACCCTCGAACAATAATGCTTTCAGAGTATCAAGGTACTTCACAAAATTATCAAGGAGGCTACCCCTCATGTGGAAATCCGTGCATGGGGGCAGTATGCTGCCCTCCACTTCAGTCCTTTCCAGTGGCAGCCCAACCTTCTTGGAGACATCGAAGACATGCCCCTGAGAAGGGTCGCGGTCAAAATGGTCAATATAGTGGATGAGGAGGATGAGATGGAGCTAATCGATGGAGGACATACCCTATGAGGGCGTACCACCACTATTGGACCCATCGAGGAGGGTCAATCACTGTCAAAATAACCTACTAGGTATACCTACACCCACCATGGCATTGGTAATCACCCAAAATTCTGGTAAGGGAAAAGAGCACGTCGGAGCTTCCAAACACCCTGACCCGTCCTCCTTGGTGCAGAAGATAGGGAAGGACCCTGAGAAGGCAAAAATGCTCCAACAAATTGATGAGAAGAAGTGGTTGGTCGATGAACTCCTGGTTGAATACGCTGAAGAGAGATGGCCCGAATACGGTGATCCTAGGCTAGTACAGTAGGGGCAGGAACAACTTCCCCTCGACGAGCTTCCCCCAAGCAACCATGATCATGCTTCTCCCACATACAGGGAAGATTTCGGTGCTCACGAATATAGGGCAGAGCATGTCTCGCCAAACAATCCGAAATGGCGTGACAATCCAAGGAATCTAGCCCAGGTCCCCCCATCTGTCCCGCTAGTCGCTCCACATGCCGCTCCACGAGCCGATGGGCTTGTTTACCATGTTGAGGAGCCCGTCAACACACTCGTAGTTAGGGATCCTTGTCCAGATAGGTACCCCCGCCCAGATGATCCTATGGCGGCACTCATTTCCCACCTTGAGGCATTGGAAATGCAATAGGTGGAAATCCCACCTGATGGTAATCCATATCCGGCATGGGTGGATGATATGTTGGCACCTCCGGGTTTCAAGAATCCCACCTTCTCTACCTTTAATGACACGGGGGACCCGCTGCAGCACCTGGCCTACATCAACTCAAGGTGTGGGACCACGTTAGTGACTCTAGCGCAACAAGATGCTACCAAGCCCCGCTGCTTTGTTCATACATTGGAGGGGTCCACATTCATCTGGTACAACCAGCTCCCTGTCAGATCCGGGACTAGTAGGGAGGACCTTCACTGTAAATTACTCTACCATTTAATCTCTACCACCTAGAAACCAAGCATCGCAGACCTATTCATGTGCAAGCAATGACCTGATGAGTGATTCATAGACATTATTGCCTGGTGGAAGGGTCTCACATACTCCCTTGACACGCCTCTGACTTAGGATAAATTACTGACAATATGTGTAGAAAATGTCAAGATGGTGCTTCTTCCCTCTCTAGTTACCCAAAACTACCCGGGAGGGTTTCGAGATTTCTCTGATAAGGTCCAGTGCTTGGAGGAAGCCCTACAACAGGCTAGCCAGGCACACCTATTGCCCCCTGTAATTATAGTAAGGAACGCTGCAAGAGCCGAGCCCACCGCATATCCCCAAATAGAATCCCCCATGCAACTAGACTTTCTACCAGTGGAACTAGTCCCAGAACCTCGTAGAGGCCCTCCACCTCAGGCACAACCTCCATCTCAATAGCATCATCCTCAGAATCACCACGTGCCCCCGCAGAATGTGCTTCCACTGCCCAGCTGGGACAATTAGGGTCATCCTCCTCGACATGCCCCTCTAGCTCTTCACCAGGGCCAAGCTCTAAAGGCCCGATTTCTGGATAAGACAAACTGGACATACTCATTCAATTAGACTATGGACCCTGGTTACTTCTATAGCACCTTAGAGATGAGGATTGTACGCTTGCCTGAGTGCAGAAGGCCGGAAGAGGTGAATCTCACTGATCACGCCAACTACTACCCCTATCTTTGGATTATGGGGCACACCCTCAACCAGTGATATGTATTCAAAGAATGGATTCAATACCTGGTCGATAACAACATAGTCAGGCTGGACCCGGCCCCAGCACAAGTGGCGGGTGTCTTTATATGGCCAGACAGCAGTAGTGACAACAAAGGTGAGTGGAAGCAGGTTTCTAACCGCAATTCCTAGATGTATGATGACTGGATGGCTTGAAAATTGTTCTCTCCTACCCATGGTATCAATTGGGAATTACTGAATCATCCAGATCCTACAGAATCTGCGGCCACCACTTCTGCATCATTATCTCAGCCGGCCTATTCCCAGAAGAGCAAGCATCAGTGGTGTAAGGTAAAGCAACGCACCCCGCCAATGCCATCGTCATCCCTCACTCTTGAAAAATTTATGCCCTTGAATATGGGAAATATGCCTAGAATCTACCCAGTGTTGGATGACTCTTCATGTGATAATCAAGGGTACGATTCGGTTAATACTGTGGAGTTGGTAAACCTCAATATGACTCCCGACAATGGGGAACTCCAGAAAAACCTCTCCAACAACCCCAGTCGATGCTAAAGTCGGCAGAGCCACGACCATATTGGTCATTGGGGAACTTTAGTTTTCACCTCTTTCTAGGCCTTCCATGCCACTGACACTAGACAGTACGCCAAATGCAGAACTCAGCATGTGCAGCCACTTTATCTGGTGTCGCTGGGCCTGCCTCCACCATTATTTTTTCTACTAGATCATACAGAGCTGCCTTGACCATACCACAACTAGTCTCGCCCTACTACTGGCCAATCTCAGTCGTCTGGTCCTTATCCGGTAGCTACTGTTCAGGCTTCGACTAGTGAGCAACGGGACATACAAAGCACTAGTCAGCTGGCTGTCCAGCCTACAGGGCCCGCCATTCCTCCAATCAAAGAGCGACCTATTGAAATAAGATGTTCAAACTTGGAATGGAAATACAATGTTCTCAAGAACCTTTCTGGAATCCCAGATATGATTTCCATCCTTGAAGCGCTTCTCTTGTCGCCAGATATGTGTGAGGCCCTCGCTGGGCCTTTAAGTAGCCCCCTCCAGTTTGAGATGGAGGTAGCAGCTGCAGATGCCTTTCATGCTGAAGCGGTTGAGAAATATGAGTATCAAGCCATCATTTCCTTCTCTGGAAAAGATGAAGGCTCTCCCATTTAGGGTCACATTCGCCCACTGTACATCACCAGCCAATTTAACGGCGTGGAGGTTTTCCACTGTCTCGTTGACACCGGCTCTAGGATCATCCTTATCCAGACGCGAACGCTGCAGAATCTAGGTTTATCCGAAGATGATCTAACTCTCTCTGATTTAAGAATCCAAGGATATGATAGGACATTGTATACCCTAGTTGGTAAGATCTATCTGAATACCTAGTTTGGTTCCCTAGTTTCCAGCACCAAGTTTATGGTTATCTCCCAGGACACAGCGTACAATTCATTGATGGGCAGACCATGGCTCCACCTACACATGGAGGTCCCCGGATCGTATCACCAGTTCCTCATGTACTCAGTCAACGGTTGAGTAGGCATAATCCAAGGTGATACATCTTCTTTCTCCTCTTGTGAATCCCGCTACCTGGATTCATACTTTTACAAGATCAAGGTTCAACAGATTCAGGAAAGTGAGGCTAAACCCGTAACGTTTTCAACCAACCCCTGGGTAGGCTTGGATGACGCCTATGTCTTCCCAATCCATCGATTTGTTGCCACGACCCCCGACATGGAGCAATGTTTTGTTTTCCCTGGTACAGGAGGGAAACATGTTCCCAAGTCGAACCGATGGTGGGAAATCAACTCGTACTCCTACAAGAATCAGGATCAAGTGATCCCAGAGCCTCCTACCCATGTAAGGTATCAGGATGTCCACCCTTGGAAATGGAAGTACATCAAATGCGTATGTTCCACCAAGATGGAATTAAATGGATCAAGCCAACACGCCACTACTACTTTGATATTATCATGTGTGGCCCCTTGGGATGAAGACCAGATGGTATTGGATGAACTTCCTTCATTGTTATGGTCTTAACAGAATTTCAATCTACCGATATGTTGTCCACTACTGCCCAGGCTGGAACCAACCTCCCGTAGGGATCCATTGACCCAGAGGAAGCATCGCCCGCTGGAAATTCCCCCTCTGCAAGAAAAGAAGAGGATATAGACGATGCTCCCCCTACCTTTGAAGAGGGAATCTCTTCCACGGTTGATAAACCGGTATTGGTGAACTTTGGTAGTGAGGTAGATCCATGACCCACATTGATCAGTGCCGCCATGTCCCTCAAGGAGCAGCAGTGGTTCATAGATTTTCTGATGCAGCATTGTGATGTGTTCACTTAGAGCTATGACCAGATGATAGGACTGGATCTTTAGGTATCCGTCCACCACCTCGGTCTCCCTACAAATCATCGTCGATTCAAGAAGCCTCCCAAAAATATGCACCCTTCTCATGGTACCATGGTCAAAGACAAAGTTGACAAACTCACCAGATCCAACTTCGTCAAGGAGGTACAGTACCCCAACTGGCTAGCCAACATTGTTCTAGTCATGAAGAATAGTAGACATACCAGAGTCTTCATCGACTTCGATGGTATCAACTACCACTGTCTGAAGAATGATTTTCCCCTTCCGATGACATAATTGTTGATCGATGCAACAGCTGGGTTCCAAGCTCTCTCTTTCATGGATGGTTACTCCAAATACAACCAGATCTAAATGGCCCCCCGAGGAAGAGGATTCCACAGTTTATAGGGTTTCATAATGTACTTTTTGCTACCAGGTTATTCCCTTCGTCCAAAAGAATGCAGGTGCTACCTATCAGCGGGCCATGCACCGCATATTCAATCCAATCCTCAGGACATTGGTGGAATGCTATGTGGACGATCTGATGGTCAAATATCTCCAACTCGAGGACCATCTCAAGGACCTTGAGAAATTGTTCAGCTTCCTCCATTCCTTCCATCTAAAGATGAACACGTTGAAGTGTTCCTTCAGGGTCACCTCTAGGAAATTCCTTGTCTTTTTTGTCAGGTAAAAGGGTATTGAGATCGAACCAGAGAAGATCAATGCCATCATCCAGATGCCTCCCCCGAGCAATATTCAAGAACATCGAGGTTTGCAAGGACACTTAGGCTATATAGGATGATTTATTGCAAATATGTCTGGAAAGTGTATCCCCTTTTCTCAGCTCATGAAGAAAGGATCTGCCTACGAGTGGGATGAAGAGTGCCAGACCTCGTTCGAGGAAATCAAGTAGTATCTGCTCCAGCATCCGGTCCTGATGCCTCTAATATTTTGAAAACCATTGATCTTGTATGTGACTACCCTAGAATGATCTCTTGGCACCCTCTTTTCCCAAAGGAACAATGAGGGGATTGAAAAAAGCCTCTACTACCTCAGCTTCTTGCTCCTCGATACGGAGAACAGATACTCCCCCATTGAAAAGAGGTGCCTTGCACTCCTATTTGTCATGAAGAAGTTTCAAAACAACCTACAACACCACAAGTTACATCTATTGTCTCGGGTAGACCCACTAATTTACATGTTGAACCGCCCTATGTAGACCGGCCATATTGCACGGTGGGCAGTAATCCTCCAGCAGTTCGACATCATGTTTGTGCCTCAAAAGGCTATCATTGGACAAGCATTGGTCGATTTTCTAGCTGCCCATGCTAGACCCGTGGACCAGCCCCAGTACTTGGATTTTCGTGAGGAGGCAATCCTCTCAATAGATCATGCCATCCCATGTTGGCATATTAACCTTGATGGTGCCTCCTGGAGCCCCACCAGCGTGAGACTAAATGATCCTAATCTCATTAGAGTAGGCCTCAGTATCATCTTCATCACCCTGGTGCAAGCCATCCTACCATACTCATTCCTATTTTCAAAGGGTTTCACCAACAATGAGGAAGAGTATCAGGCCCTCATTATTGGCCGTCAGTTGTCCCTCGAGATCGATGTGTCCCATTTTCATGTGGAAGGGGATTCTGAACTGGTCATCAAGAAAATCATTGGTGACTACGTCGTCAGATAGCCAGACCTCGCACCATTGTTGGAGTGCACCCTCCAGCAAATGGATCGTTTCCCATCTCGGTCAGAAGTTACTCATGTCTCTCGAAATGAGAATGGTCGAGCAGATGCCATGGCTGGCCTAGCGGCATCAACTACATAACCTGATCAGGGTGATCTGATTATACACGTGGCACATCGAAGAGTCATTCCACCCATCACCTTGGATGATGACGAAGACCTATGAGTAAGCCATCTTACAGCCGAAGCCTCCACGTCAGGACCCCCATGTCTCTTAGATGTAGTGGTTGAACCGCCTCTCTACTGGAGAGCCCCTTTTGTTGAGTATCTCAAAAATGGTTGACTCCTAGCTGATCAAGCAGAGTGTGAGTGAATCCGACGCCGTGAAATCTAGTTTACACTCTAGAGTGGTCCCAATCTTGAGAGGATCCTCTACATGTATAGGTTCAATGGTGTTCTCCTCTGTTGCATCAAAGGAGTCAAGACTTATTAGGTCATGCATGAGGTTCACGTCCGTTACTGCGCCGCCCACCAGACTGGGCCAAAGATGTCCCATAAAATCCAATGAATGGCATACATCTGGCCCTCCAAGATCCATGACATGATTGAGTTCTCTAGGAGATGTCACATGTCCCAAATTCATGATAACATCTTTCATTGGCTGCGAGAAATTCTTCACTCCACCAAGTACTCTTGGTCATTCGTGGCATGTGGACTCGATGTCATGGAACCATACCCACCAGTGATAGCTTGCCAGTGCATGTTCATCCTGACCACCACAAATTTCTTTTCTATGTGGGAAGAGGCAGTTCAGCTCAAGGAGGTCAAGGCATGTTCTATCATTGTCTTCGTGAGCTCCAATATCATCTACCGGTTGGGAGTCCCTCACGTTGTCCTCACTGATGACGACACCATCTTCCGAGCAGCCGATCTGAAGAAATTTTACGCCACGTACAACATCCATTCGAATCATAACTCCTCATACCACGTGCAGGTGAATTGGCAGATCAAGGCATTCAACAAAACCCTCTCTAACATTCTTCAGAATATGGTTTGTCAGAATTAGAAGAGTTGTCCAAAAAAGTTCCCCAACGCCCTCTGGGATTATTGGACGATAGCTTGTAATTACACGTAGGTGACCCCATATTCCCTGGTGTACGGAGCAGAGACCAACCTACCCATCGAAATCTAACTGCCTTCGTTAAACATAGTGTTCTATGACTAGAAAGCGCCAGACAAGGTAGCAAAAATATTTCTGGCTGAATTGGAAGCACCTGACAAGAATAGGCTTTGTGACCTGCACAATGTGGAAAGGCATCAAAATAAGATAGCTACAGCCTTCAACAGGAAGGTTCTCCTCCACTCTTTACTATAAAGAGAAGTGGTATTGGCCCTTCGGGCACCAATGATCCCTAGCACAATACCACCCAAGTTAGTGCCCAAATGGGAAGAACCTTACATAATTCACAGGATTTACCCCAATGGAGCATAATACCAGGTGACCATGGATGGTGAGCATATAAATCTTTCCATAAATTCCACGTTCCTCAAGAAATACTTTTCCTGATCCTATTGGTCCTACACGACCATAAACAAGATGGTCAAAAAACGACCTTAAACTGAATGGTCCCACATGACCTAAACTCCACGATGGTCTAGCAGGACCTTAAACTATTCAGTCCTACACGACTGTAAACTACACATCGTCCTGCATGACATTAAACTGCAACTTGAGAACTATGTATGTCTTGATTCCCATCATCATGGGATGCGTAAGAATGCTCATATTCCTCGTCCTGAGCCCAGCCCCATACTCTTCCATTTGACTATCCCCTCTGGGTATAGTTCACTCGGATGGTCCTTGCATGATATGGTGTAGGCATCCTTAGACTCACCCATTCTAGGATTATAATAGTCACACCAAGTGACCACTCCCCATTCTTCTATCCTCCCATGTCCTCACCGCATGACGTTAAACTGCATGGCCTTCACGAACTACATATGGAATGATTCCCTTCCTTATGGGATACGTAGGAAGACCTATAAATTTTGTCTATTGGCCCATCCAAAACGCCATAATATTCCGCTCAGGAGAAGACATATGGTGGAGTGCAGACTTTTCCCCAATTTACGTCGAGATCATCTCAATTCAGCCATACATCCCACTCCCCAGAGGTGTCCACCTTTTTCATCACCCTTCTTGACTTTAAAATAAATGGGTACAACTATGATTCACACACTCCTTTGATTAGGACTCTATCATCCTTCCCATCCCGAAGGGCCCCCGAATAGAATGTATGTGAGGCCCAAGGGATCTCCCTCCATTTCGGACCAACACCCTCAAGGATGTTGAGCAATAAATTGATACACGTCTCGCGTTGCGAATATGGTCACCTTTCGATGATCATTTATTCCTCCCATTCCAGGTCACTGTAAGGACACTATGTTTCGAACATGGCCAACTGCTATACTTATTTGTTAGAACCACCCCATGATGTCCCAATCATTGAGTGTATTAGTTTATTTTGTCACATTATGTCTCCATGAAATGAACTCCCTTTGGGAAATTCTAGCTATTAGACCCCATATGATGGGAAAAGCTGAGATCACCTCTCTGTTTCCCAAACTAATAACTCCTCACATGGGCTTACGAGCTGTGATGAGGCGGTAACCACACAAGAGGACATATGGTTTCCCATCCGAGGCCCAGCCCCAGGAACCTTGTCCTTTTTGGGCCCCCAACCCAAGTACTCACTTGGGATTTCATAGTGTGGCATGGGATTATGTCCTCATTCACGTTGGTTTATTCATTGTGCCATACACATCCCCGGATGAGAACCTTATCTTCTCTTCATCCCCACGGCAAGACGTTAAACTATAGACTGGTTGGGCCTTTCCGGCAGAGGCCCAACCTCATGCCCTAGGTCTTTTCAAGCCCCTTGGCCATTTCGAGCCCCCATCCCAAGATCCTATTTTGGATTGTATGGTGTGTCAGGGGATTAGGTCATCATTCACGTCGGGTTACTTGTTGCTCCATAAACCTCGTGTATGTGAGGTATCTTACCAACTTTCGTCCTCACTGAAAGATGTTAAACTGTAGACTCGTCAGACCTTCCCGTCTGAGGCCTAGCCTCAGGACCCTTGGCCATTTCAGGCCCCCGGCTCAAGTCCCTATTTAGGGTTTCACGGTGTGGTATGGGATTATGTCTTTATTCACGTCGGGTTACTCATCGTGTCGTACACCCCCCTCGTTCGGGTATCTTACCCCTATCTACCTTCAAGATCTATTTGTGTCTGGATTTCCATTCTCATGGGATATGTAGGACTGCCCGAATATCTAGACTTCTGGTCCGGACCATCTCTCAAAAATATCCCTTTCACCTTAGCCCCATGGACTACCCTTTCATGAGGAGGGGAGTATATTATGTGGCATGGGATTATTTCCTCACTCATATCAGGCTTCTAATGACCATGCCACGTACCTCTCCCTCCTGGGTGTTCTCTATCCCTATATTCAATACTCATCCCTTCAAATAGGTGACTCTCAATTTGATAACCATATTCATCTTTATTTGGTGATTCAACAATGTGCCTAAGTGTACTCTAGTTTAGTACCTGGAATGTCAGACTCTACTCGGACAGGCCTTTACCCATTTATCAAGCTTCATTACCTTCCTAATTAGGGCTTCCATCACCTTTCACATCCAAAGGGACCCCCGAATTGCATGGCTGCTCGGCCCAAGGGCCCTCCTACCATTACGGGCCAACGTCCTTGAGGGTTTTAGACAAAAAATTGATACAAGTCCCGCGTTGTGAATATGGTTAGTGGTCGGTGCTCATTTGTTTGTCCCTATTTCAGGATAATGTGATATGGATGTTGTGTTTCGAACACAATCAACAGTAATCTTCCTTCATCACACCAACCCCATTAAGCCCAAATTGTCGGTTACATGATTCACATCCTCCTCCACCTCATAATGTCTATGTAGAACTTCGAAACTCTTGTTACTATTCCTCAGTGCAAATCTACATGTTAGGAGGAAAAATCCGCGATAAGGCAGTTATTCAGGGGCTCCACCGATTTCCCCTTTTCATGTATTTCACGTATTGTAAATACCTTATCCGCCCTTGTTCCCTACACCGAGTTCGACCCACATAGGCTTAGGGTTTGTGATAAGGTCCACCATTACTTGGGATAGTCCTTCTTCTCCATGGTATGATATCTAAGACCATAATCTATGATCTATTCCAAAAATATGCAGGAACACCCCGACGTCTCGTTTTCGGGTCCAGATCAATTGGGAGCTGGTTTCTCCTACCCCTTACCCTCTTAAATCTATCTTGGCCACATGGACCGATGTTTCATTCCCAGAATTGCATACGGTGTGGTATGATATTATGTCCTCTTTCACGTCGGGTTTGTTTAATTGCACCTTGAACATTCTCCCTTTAGCCTTGTTTCTACTACGTATGTACCACATGATGTTAAAATGCTTGCCTGGTCCCATCACATGACCCTAAACAGTGAAATTATCATCCTAGACGAACGACGAAAAACATCACTGGATCGTTATTTCCTCACTCAAGGGGACACCATGTTTTCTATTGGTCACATGCCATACCATTTGTCAATGCCTACATATGGCTTGATTCTTGTGTTGATGCCATGAATTTCTATCTTGGCCTTTCGCTTCACAAAAAATCCCCATTCTCTATTAAGGACAAACAAGATACATCAAATATCACTTCTTTTGGTGGGAGGGCCACAACTGCATGCCCCTTTTATCCCTGGAACTTTTACATTACTATTCTATCTCATAGAACTACGTATAGCATTATTCTCATTCTCATGAGATATGTTGGAACGCTCGAGCACTTACCCCACGAGCCTAGATTTACTCTCGTTCTTGGTCCCTCGACCTAAAACCTTTGTAGGGAACACATGGTAATATGTGACTATGTCGTCATTCACGTCAGGTTTCATAACCACTTTACCATGTGTCCCCTGCACTCCTTACTGATCCATGGTCCGAACTCTATGACCATAATCTAAGACCACTCCATGTCCTTACTGCAAGACGTTAAACTGCATAATATCTTCCAGAACAACGAACGACTTGATTCCCATCCTCATGGGATACGTAGAGACACCCAACTATTTCTCATAGTGTCCAACCCCTAGGAATCATAAACCCTTTTCCTCCTCATTTACAGCCCCTTGGTCTGACTCCTTGTGGGGAACCATGTAACAGAAGCTTCGCCCTGAACATGTTCGGGATGCCCCATGATAAAATTGGGAAGTAGAAGATCCCTCGCCAGAGAGGTCCTATCTAAAAATAGTACTGATCTAGGATCAGACTGATGCACCCATATAATGATCTTCCACCATAGAGGAATAATTTCAAGATTGTTGGATCCTATCCAAACAAACCATCGCTCCGCATTCCACGCTTTGCGTGCCCCTTATTTGGACCCTTGTCCCATTTCATGTCTAAGGGAACCCCCTAATAGCCTGAATGCTCGGGCTATGGCCCTCCTATTGTCCTGGTCCAATGTTCAGAAGGCTAATGGATGACATTTTGAGTCAGGCCCTGTGTTTCAAACATGGTCAACAGTCTGCCCTCATTTTTTATCCCCATTCCAGGGTAACAAATTAAGTATACAATGTTTCCAATGTTATCAAAAGTTATTATTCATTATCACACCACCTCCACTGTGTTACGAATCCTAGGTATCGTGGCGCACACCTTCCATTCCCACCTGTTCAGATTGATTCCAGCGCCCTTGGCGTTATCCCATTCGTGCACAGGAGGACACTGGGAAAAGGGTAATTCAGCTATTCTGAGTTCTTCATTCTCTAGTCATGTCTCTCCCATTTCCTCCTAGAAATCCTTGACTTTTATTCAAACCCTGGATTCCCAAATATTGGTTGATGGTCCCACAATCAAGATAATTAATAGTACGAACATCCCTTGTTTCTCACATTGGGTGCGACCCACGTGAGCTTAATAATTGATTTCTATTTATGCCAAGATTGTGGTTGAATGCGTTAAAAAAATGGACTAGTAAATAAATTTATCCATACATTCAGTCTAGAATAAGAATAAGTAATGAAAAATTAGTTTATGAGTATGGTTAGAAGAGGGACCTTAAGTGTCAGCATTATAAATAGATCATTCTAGTGCCACTACCTTTTTGATGGTGGCCTCCGAGATTGTTTCTCGCCCCCTGAGGACTCTCTCTTCATCAGCAACTACAGAGCATAGTCCACTGACTCTAGCCCATGCTTTCACCTGTTCATTTTAATGTGCATATATTTGGTGTCCCGCTTCCACTAGTTGCTCTTTATTATGTACCATCCGGGCCCTGAATTACTCCACAAGATTAGAATAGTTTGTGATGAATATCACCTCTGTTTCACCGGTTCGTCAAGGCATCGTGCCTCTTGTTTTTCCTAGATGAACACTTGGGTACTCCCTGACTCCTCTCGACACTGTGCAACATCAGAGTGTCGGCTACTACCACGCATATTCTCGGCCACGTAGTCAGAGACCGTCGAATGATGGCGCTGAGCATCCACCCCACCATAATAGATAAAGCGTAGCCAGGCTTGGAGTGATCCCATCTGTTTAAGCCATCCTTTATGGGGCTGACCGAGAAAGAACTTGATGCACTTCCACCCTTTGTGTCGTGTCATTCGGCTCTCCTTGGCCGCCTCCGAGTTTGAATCATAAATATCTTCAGGGTCTGTGGTCCGATAGTCGGGGAAAGCAGCCAACAGACCAGTAGCAGGGTCTTCTTTGGCTGCCCCTCCTAATGGGTTGGGTTCTTCAATGCCTGAGTGACCATCCCCTCTCTCCTCAGTCTCAGAAGCTCCCTTGCCGACGTCCGACCCTGCGCTGACATGAGTACTGCTGATTTCCACCACTCTCTTCTTACATTGTGTTGGGGCCGACTCGTTTTGAGAAGTGTGCCCTGAATGGGATGGCACGTTTGTAGTTGAATCAATTTCGGACGACCCTTCGGTGGCCCAACGAGCCTCCAAGGTTTTGATTACTACACAAATAAGGAACACCCAGATCAATTGAGCTCTCCAATGGTGATTACCTGTCATTGAAGTAATGAACTTACAGGAGCCCAAAGCATCGACCTTCAGTGTTCTGGCTGCTACAAGATCTATCATTATGGGGGATTCTTTAGTGCTCGACAACTCAATAATGGGTGTCGGCTCCCCACCATGTTCTACCGGTGCCTCCTCCCCTTAGAATGGAGACCCTTGGTCGATGCCCATATACTCTTAAATAGGATAAGGAGATATAATTTAGGGACACAAAATAGTATGAGGGGAAAGGATGGATAAAGGTTGATACATACATCAAGAAGCTCAGTTTTATCCATATTAGATCTGATGATCATGGCACTATCCCGGAGACTCCCTTCGTGGGATATCCCTTAAGACCCTACACCTGCTGGATCCTCGTCTTCTCCCCCCCCCCCCCTCCTTCACCTTCTCATTCTTCCTACTCCTCCGTCTCGGTGCACTCTAACTAATCTTTTCAGTCATCATCCTCTAACGTCATCATTTCTGGATCACGCTTCCAGCAGAGCATAATGTTCACCAAGAATGATGGCTCCTCACGCCGACCTCGTTGCTATGAATAAATTTCCATGGCTGTCATATACTGATGCCGACAATTAATGTTCACCCAGTCGACAACCAGAATGAGTCCGACCTCCAGAAGCTGGATTCCGTCACAATGTATCTTTTTCCAAAGAGCGTTAGCACTCATTGACTGTTGTAGGGTCATCCAGGCTGAGCATAGAGCTGGGAATATTGTTTCACTGGAGGGTTGGAGCAGATACCTTATCTACTTCCCTGGGAGTTCATTGGCCTATACATGAGCCCATATCCCCCTAGGTGATGAGGGCTCGACCGTGCCATGCAACGTCCCCACTACTGAAGCCCTGGCTGGTGCGGGCCTGGTTTCCGGACGTGCTTTCGACCATCTCCCCTCAATAGAACCATGTCTTCTCTCTCGCCGCCCATTTTCTACACAGGATACCTTGAGTTGTCAGACTCAATTATGAAAAAGTCTCTTGTGGTATGATGTAGCTCAATTTTCAACATATTCTGTTGAGAGGCCAGTGTCAACTCTGGTGCGGGGAAAGGTAATGACATTTCTACAACCATGGGTTGTGAACATCAGCCACATTTGTCAAAGAACACATGGGTACCTCTCTACTTGAACATATTTGTAGACATTCTTTAACAATCGATGAAGGCAACCAAACTTCCTGGAAAACATGAATGACACGTAGGGCTCAAAAAATAGCTTCCCATCAATCCGGGCCACGAACACCCCACCTATGATGCTCTGGAAGTATTCTTTCTAATCCAGTGAGCATTTCCTATTATCTATCATCTATATTGTCTGGGTGGGGAATGGGATAAAAGTGAATTTGGAGTGATTGTTGATTCTGATCCTTACTCCCTCTTCATTGAGCGTCACCGGCATGACCCCAATGATGTTCAGCATGTAAGGTCGCAGGCCATTCCCTGGAGGACGAATGGAGTTCCGGAAGGTATAACCACCATAATGGGATGTGACCTATCCATAAAAGATCTGGAAGGGGGCACAGATCCTCCACGGTGACCCTCCTCTCGAAATGTGTCCCAAAATGGTGTGCATATGAGCCAACACGTGGACTCTTAGATTGAATCTTTGATTGGCGATCATGATACTCGTCATCACCAGGGTCGCTGGGCGAACTACCATCCTTATGTCCCTCACCGAAAAGACCCACCAACTCAAAAATGTGGCATGGAACCCGGAATATCAGATGTTCAGGTCTCGACTCTCATTTATGATGAAGCCCCATGACTGATAGTTCCCTGCCTCTAGGATTCTCCCATACGACCCACTCTTTCTCCTTTGTGCCATGGTCGGATGTCGTCTCCCTTGCCCCATAATTTTGATGTCTGGATCTCTTTGCAAGAACAAGCTGAACCATTTCTGGGAAGCAATATACTTCAGGAAATCCTTGACCCCAGCATCTCCTTAGCTAGCTCCAGTATGTGCCATGTCAGCATAGGAATTCGTGATCTGTCGCCTCTGATGTTCCTCATCGTGTGAAATTCATCGTACTAATGCCCATTCAGAAGGATACCCCCTATGCAATGGATGTCCCACAGGCTGATGCCGACTACCCCATGATAAAGTTGTAAGGTATTGGTGTCGGGAGACCATCGAGTAAACAGCTCTGGCCTGAGCTCAGGATGGCGATAGAAATGAAACTGCAACGTCCGCACCGCCTTGAACAAACCGATGTGCTGCAGTTCGACCCCAAACTGGTCGCATGTCTGGTGAACCAAATATGCTCAGGCCCATTCACTATTTAAATTTCTTCTAGATGATAGATCCCAATCTATCATATAGATTTTGGTCTTTTCAGTAACACTCTGACGAAAGGTGCTTGAGTAATGGGCTGGAGAACTCTCCGCAACAGGGTCACACCCCAAGATGGTCCTCCTCTTGGGATTCATGATGTAAACGTCCAAGTGTCTGGTTTCTCTAGTAGGATGACCGTTTTTAGGTGATGTTATACCAAGGTAGGTCATCCAAAATGGTCACCCATGACCGTGGTGTGTTGACCTAAAACCTTGGCACATTTACCTACTCTAAAATTCCAAATTCTCAGATCGGCTGATTGTAAGATAGTGAAAACTCCTTCTACACTAGGGTCAACATGTTGAAGAGAGTATAGTTGTTGGAAATTATCCTTCAGGAGCCATAAAACTCAGTTTTGGAGACCATCTCAGCCCTTCAAGAAGCAGATGCAGCTTCCCTCTCACCGTTAGCCCGATTGGCAGCCATCTTCTATTGGCAAGATTTTAAGCGGTCAGCACGAAAAAGAAGGAGTTGTCGAAAAAAATCAGGAGCTAGTGTTAAAAATCAGTGACTGCCACGAAAAATCTGGACTGGTGAAAAAAATACTAGTTTGTCCCATAAATAGATGACTAATCGCAGAAAATTACCTGCAACTGAAGCATTTTTTGAACGGGGAATGGAAATTTTTTCAGGCATGAGAAGTTTGAGATTATCACGCATGAAAATCTTTACAAACTGGATGACCCGTGGGGCCTTTTATAGGTGCGATGAGTGGTTTCCACACTCATGTGAAAAACAGATTGTGTGTTCCGGGATGGTTTTTCATGCTGCTTTTGTTTTTTGTGCGTGACGACCCATGGAGTCCTGTATCTCAGCATTTCCCTCGGAATCTGACCTCCTTCCCCCCTCGCCGATCTGATTCCGAGGTGGGGAATTTGTAGATGCTGAAAAGAAATCCAGGGCAGAGGAAGGTTTAGGCGTGACAAAGAAAATCCATATTTAAAACTGGCTATCCATTCTGGGGGTCCTGAAGGGGTGGCATGAAACAAATACTAAGCCGCACGAAAAGACTATGCCCCACGCGAAAAAATCTATGATTTTAGAGAGTTTTTTGCACGAGCATGGAACTATTTCGCGCCACCGCTACGCACGGCTGATTTTTGCATTGCCGCCATCGGGGGTGAAACATTTCACACCAAAGTGTTTTTCACGTGGACTCGTGATCCTAAACACCTATAAATAGAAGGCCTCCCATTTGACTTCAGCCTAAAGAATTAGAATCATCTCCCCCACGCGAAATTTCTCTCCCACGCATGGAAGAAGATTCCTCTTAGGTAATAAATTTTTCATGCCAGGTCACCCGGTGGTCCGGCTTTGCGTGTGACTACTCGGGCTTGATCCATGTCCAAATCCCCTTGGGCCCCTTCCCCCCCATGAAATTCCTTCTGATTGCACACAATTAGGGATTCGAGGTGCAATTACTTTTGAGAGACAACCCACTCTTTTTTCACATCCATCGCTCAATTGCACACCAGCCAGTAATTATTCACGCATGCAATTCCTTTTGCACATCAGTCCGACCCCTTTTTCGCCCACCAGACCCTTTTACGCGCAAGCCTCCCGCCTTGTGAAACCGTGATGTCCCTCTTCCAGACATCATTTTCAGGTGCCTCCCTTTCCCACAAAACCTTCTCCAAATACTCATTTTCCGTGCAACCTTCTAGGTTTTCACGAAGTAACATCAATGTCCCCTGGTCGATACCTCCCTTTGAGTTGATTCGCCTCATGCTTCATCGCAAAGGCACGCTAATGGATATTGCTTCTTTGCATAGCCATGCTAATGTGGACCCCCCAATGGTTCACTCCGTGACACCTCCTATCCACAGATTTTTCTGTCCCCTCTCTGCACAAAGGAGCAGAGGGTACCGGTTATGTATGTCCTAGGTGTGCAGAGCAAACCCACCTCGTCCGTGCAGCTAGACGTTAAACTGCCAAGCACCTTAATCCTCTACACATGATGTTAAACTGTGGCCTCTCCCCGTCCCTCACACATGGGTTACCCCCACCATGGACATTCTCCACGCCCACTAGTCTCCACAGGGGATGAAATCCTCCTTATGAGATTGGTGTTTGTCCAATGGTAAAGGGAAACCATCTGGGTGTAAACCCCTAGATTTCTTCTAGGAGGTAGCATCCATGGTTTTCTTTTATTATTTCGTCCCCAGGGCCAGAAAAGTGCTTGTTGGGGAATGGTGCTCCTCCTTTCTTCAGTCCCAAATCCATCTCCCGCTGTGCTTTGTTGACATCGGGCCTCCCTCCTTGAGTATGTCCCAACCTCTCATGCCGCTAACCATGCGTAATCCCTTGTTTCCTCTTTCGACGACGATCACGTGTATGACCCACTCCACTTTCCACTGAATCACCTTTCGCTACGTGATCTGTGGGTCTCTGTTATCTATTGTTTCTCACACCGAGCATGACTCACGTGGTCATAGAGTTAGCACCGACTATGAGATCTTCATTGCACCTCCAAAGAGTGTAAGCCCCATGCAATAATGAACTATGTGGACATTTATCTTTGCCACAGAAATGTACGTAGGAAGCCCCCTGAGGTTCAACCCACTATCCTTGGGACCCCAGGTCCTCTTTCACGTCAGTTCACCAACCACCATAGCCATTGGTTCTGACCATCTTCACGTCGGTTCACCAACACCCCGGGAAACCATAGAGTGTAAGCCCTATGCCACCTAAACTATGTGGACTTGATCCCTTCCAAGGTAGGGTACCTAGGAAGCCTCCACATGGTTCATGACCACCGCCCATTGGTTCTAAACATTCAGTTCCATGGCCCATATTGAACTACGTGGTCATTGATCCTTGCCATGTTAGGGTATGTAGGAAGACTCCCTGAGGATCATACCCAACTCCCGGTCATTCTGACCCCACATCAAGTTGGTTCACCACATCAAACTGAACTACGTGGTATTTGATCCTTTCTAAGACAGGGTATATAGGAAGCATCCCTAAGGTTCAATTCCACCATCCACCCAGAACCCATGTCCTTATTCATGTCGGTTCACTGACACCTGCCCCATACCAGATCTACGAGGTCTTTGATCCTTGCTAACGTAAGGTACGTAGGATGCCTCCCCGAGGTTCATGCCCAACATCCAGTAGTTCCGACCCACTTCACCTCGGTTCTCCCCCCATCCTGCATTACGTTTAACTGTTCACCCCATCTAGCGGTAAGCCGTTATGACCCCATCTAGTGGTAAGACATTGTGACCCCATCTTGTGGTAAGCTGTTGTAACCCCATCAAGTGGTAAGCCACTGTGACTCCATCCAGCAGAAAGACATTGTGACCCCGTCAGTGGAAAGCTGCCATCAGATGAACTACACTGACATTGATTCCCTACCACAGGGATACGTAGGAAGCCTCTTCGAGGCTCAAGCCCAAAACCATCGTCATCCTCATGAAAGTTCCATCCCATTCACCACCCCCTCATGAATCCTTCCATCATCCATCCCGATTCTTACCCGGGCCGCCACATCCCAGTGGGATCATCCCACCCCATTCCACATTCCAACTAATAGCATTCGAGAGGCCACTCAAATGATGGCCCCATTATTGATGTTCCCTCCAGGGGGTTCCGCCGTCTGATTCACTATGGTCATTGTTTTGATCAGCCCGATCTGCCTCCACAGGAAGTTAAACTTGCGGCATACCATGTGTTAAACATGGGAAGCTGAGGAAAACCTCATATACATTCCCATGGAATATGATTCCCCGCGTTCAATGTGGGATGCCCCAGGCTTCCGTGCCCTCGAAAATACCTATAATAAGTGACATAAGACAGACACGCCAATCCCCTAGCATCTAGACATTCTAGTGATTCCCAACACGACTACTACCCTGACCGAAGGTTTCTGCCTTGACTGGACCCCTTGAAATGTCCCAACAGAAGCAGTGTAATTATCTAGTGTCCATGAAGATATGGTGCTAGGAATAGTTTCATGAACAACATATTAAATCTATGAGGGAGACCCAGAGTATGTGACGAGTTCCGAAGAGAAATCCATGGAAGGAATAACTGACATCCCATCATCCCATTTTGATCAAGGATCCAACGTCCCTGAATAAGGAGCGGATGCCACCAGCCTTTGGAATGCGGGAATGAGGGGCAACAAAACCGCATCGTCATCCCCCCAAAAGCGACAGACGCACGCACCCCAATGAAAGTGTTGGAAACACCTTTATTAAACTATCAAATTCCCTAAGGGTAATGTGTGGGACAATGTTGTCTTCATGGGGTGGCTTGAAATACATGGTTTCAGTAATGGTATTGATGAGGTTAAAATTCTCTGATAAAAGGGTTTTCTAGTGATTTAGTAGTTGGATATCAGCTTAAAATTGGTGAAGAGAAAATCCCAAATATTCCCTCCACCTCATAATCTCTGATAATGTGGATCCATTGGGTATGATCCTACTTTTCGAGGAAACCACTTCTTTTGTCTATTTAAATATGACCTTCTCATATCCCTATATATATACTAACAATATATTCACTATTAAAAATGCGTGTTATCAATTGTTTTATCCTCAACGGTCTTTTAAATTCAACATATTATAACCGAATAAGTGAATGTTTTTTCCCTAATCATATTACAAAAAAAGGAAATTAATTTAACCATAAAGTGAATTTCATTTATAAATTTTCTGGTTGTGACAATAATTCATGCAATATCAAATGAATAGTAATTATTAAAATAATTTTAATTCATATAATATTTTCCACCAATTCGTTCAATGACTTATGAATACTTTTAATTAACATATTATACCTAATTATTAAATACATTTATAACATGAATTTATTTATTTATAAATTATCATAAATACATGGACAACTCTTAGACCTCATTATAGGTCCCACCAATTCAAATATACATATTAACTAAATTTGTATGACTCTTGAATAAATTTTTGTGTGTGAACCTTAAGGCCCTTATCTCGATTGTAGTGGAAACTATTCAATGACTGATAGTGGATTCTATAAACCCATCATGTCCCTTAAGTTGTCATGTAATTATCATAGGAATGAAATCGTTCCTATGAAAAAAAACTATGTAATATAATCTCTTTATATCATGATATCTCATAAATGAAGAAAAAAATCTTTGTGTCATCATCTATTTATTCTTTATTATTCTATGAAATTACATGATAGACTTTCCCTCTTATACCATGGTCTCGGGTTTACAAATGGTACTATTATCCAAATAAACTAGCCCCAAGATATTTATTCCTATCAAAAGAGGAAAATTATTTATTCGTTGTGCTATCAATTCCACAATTCCTGTGATAATCCAAAAAAAGTTACTTTTATATAAATTAATTTTAATAGTTTTCCCTTTCATAAATGTATGTCATCAAATAGTATATGATGATAATAATCTGAATTCATGATACCACTTGTAACATCACGTTACATTTTCATGTACTTTTTGTCGTTTCTAAGTACCTCTGATTTGAAGAAGTGACTTGGGGGTGCGTTTGGGTGAACTTTTTAGTAAAAAAAGGAAAATGACTTGTGCATGGTTTGCGCACGGTTTGACAAATCGTGTGACCAAACCGTGCCAACCAAGCAGCATTGGACTGAGAGGTACGCATGGTGTGCACATTGTTTAACAAACCATGCGACCAAACTATGCAGACTAGGCATCTATAGATAGTGAGGGATACACGATGTGCGCACGGTTTGACAAATCGTGCGCCTCTACCCAGGTAAACGGTGCACGTGGTTTTTAATTCCGCAAATTTCTTTTAAAACCACCCGAACCCCCGGGTCTTCCATATTTTCGACATTGGCTCGGGCTTACCTATTTCGTAGTCTTTAAAAAGCCTCCTAGTGAGATTCCAAGGCGATCCGAACATCTTTCTTCGAGATTGAAGACTTTTATAGAAGATCTTCTCTCCTCCTTGTAAGTGGATTTCATCCCGTTGCATATCTCGTTTATTCCTCTATCTTTCCGTGATCTTTTCATGGAAGATTTATTTTGTTTCCATGGATATATACCTATGAGTTGAGGTATAGATCTAGGATTGTGAATCTATATCTAGTTTTGAAAGATCTTGATCCCATTAATCATAATTTTGGTTTTAAGGATTTAGATCTAGATTTTGATAGACGTCTTTGTGCCTCTCAGTGGTTGGGGTTTCTCATTGGGTTAACTCCCGTTAATAAATCGAGGTAGGTGGTTTCATCCCGATTTTCCAAATTTATTAACATTTTATTTCCTTGATTTATTTGAATTGTTGATTTAAATTCAATTGATCATGTTTGCTTTCAGTATAATTGATAAAAAACCGATTTCAATGAGTTGATGTATTTGAAATGGTCTTGGCATGGGAATTTGGAAAATCCCAATTCTATTGAATTGGGTGTGTTTATAGAAATTGGACGATTTAAATTTTTCGATTTAAGTTGTGGATTTGATGGAGATGATTTCAATTAAATTGTTGGATTAAATTTTGGAAATGAATTGTGTAATAATGGAATTGGTTTTTAATGGATTTTAAACTTATGAAAATGGCTTAAAATGATTTGATAGAAATCCATTGGTTTTATCTTATGGAAGGGAATGTGTTGAATAAAACCTATTTTGGTTTTAAATGAAATGAAATTGGAAATTTTGAAATGGAAGAATGAGATTGATCGTATTTTAAGAATTCTTAAAATAGTTCACCCATCATGTAAGAGCGCATGAAAGCCTTAGGTTGCTAGTGAGTTATTTGGATACACTCTACGCTACGAAAACTTTCTAAAACATACATGCAACTGGTCATATCCCTGACGGTTTGGTGACGAGTCTCCTTTGTCCAGTGTCATAGGGACGTGTGTATACACATTTTTCTAAGTTTACATAGAGAGTGTTGAATCCTATAACTTGTTAATACTATAGTACCTTTTGGAAGATGACCATGTTGCTCGCTTATTTATTTATATTTGAGATATAAATGTATGCCAATGTTTTTGAACTGCTTTACATGCCTGCTGAATTTATATAAACTATTTTATATAAATGTTTTACTTAAGAATTTTTTTTTTAAATATTCCAACATTTTTAAAACCTTTGTTTAAAGTGTTTTGATTTCCATCATCTGAAAATGTATAGCATGTATTGTTAAAATATTTTTTTGAAATTCCAAATCAATTTATTGGAAAATGGAAATATTTTATCTGAATAATCTATATTTGGAATTTGTTACGGAATATTTGGTGGTATCCTACTGGGCTTAGGCTTGCACACTTCTTTGCCTTGATGTTTTTTTAGATTTTCATTTTCCAGGATCAAGGAATGGTAAGGGACCTCTTGGAGGTGGATCCAGTTGTTGATCTCTGGTCTTGGTGAGTTGTGTCCTTAGGGATTTTGAGATAGTGTTTTTCCCTTTTTAGTACTTTGGTTGTAGTAATTTGGCATTTCATGCCTCTTTTTATACTAGTACATCACTCCCAATAGAGTTTCATTTGTTATGCATATTGTTTGTTTTACTCTTGCTTCTGTATTCTTGTAGAGAAGTCGTTCCAACTTGAATTTTGTACGATTACAGGTTCTAGTCGCTAACCTATGGGGATCGGAAATTCCCTTCTGGCTATGTCAGGGCCAGGTCGGTTATCGGGTTACAAGGGTACCCGGGCTGGTTCATGAAAAAGTGGTATTAGAGGGCAGGATTAGCATCTTTCCTTGATTAAAATATGAATTTGAGTTTTCTTGTTGGGACATAGGATGTAGTTTTGATTGACTGCCTAGCTAGATCTCACCACAATGAACCTTGTGTCACCAGGGTTGGTCAGGGAAATACGACTTATGGATTAGTTCTAGTATTTTCCCTCTATTGATTTGGATAGAGTGGAATCCAAATCATGTTAATCCCTTTTATTAAGAATTTTTTTCCTTGTTACTCAGTTTGGGTGTTAATCAATGTCTTATTGTGATGTGTAGCATCATGCCTTCGAGAATACGTGGAGCTCAGATCCAAAAGAAGGCTGTTGCTGAATCTCAGTAAGCGAGTCCTACTTTGGATCCGAGTCTGGTTGAGGTGATTGTTCGCACTGTCCAAGCTCTAGGATAGGCACCACCTCCACTTCCTATTCAATCCCCGGCTTTAAATCCTCATAGTGATATTTTTCAAAGTCATTCCCAAGTGTTACTACATCAGAAGCCACCAATTTTCAAAGGCTCCACTAACCCTCAACATGTTGAGGAATGGTTGAGTAAGATTGAATGTCTGTTTGGATTCTTGGAGACACCTGATGTGATCATGGTGAAGTGTGCCACCTTCGTGCTAGAAGGACCAAGTAGGAGATGGTGGGACACTATGGTGATGGCTGGGAAACATGTGGGCTTGGAGTGGAAAGACTTTAGGGTTCTTTTCACTAACTAGTTCTATCCAGAATAAATGGTGTTGGCTATGTTTGTGCAGTTTTTCAAGCTTGAGCAGTTCAACAAAACCGTGTCTGAGTACTAAAATCTTTTTTCTATGTTGGTACAGTTTTCTCCTGAGATTGTATCTAATGAAAGGAAGAAGGCTCAACTGTACGAGTTCGGAATTTGACCAGATATCCATTCTCAGGTTTTCTTACTAAAGCTACCCACTTATGTTGATGTGCTGGATAGGGAGATGATGGTTGATATAGACTTAGTAGGGAAGTTAGTGTTAAAGGAGGTTCATTTCACTCCTAGTAGAAGTGTTGGTTACATTAGTGGAAAATAGAAGCGTGACTTTTCCCAGGGTTGTTCTCGACAGTAGAATCATCCCAGACATCCAGTAGCACCAGGAGGGGATTCATTGACTTTCTATTATCATGGGAATCCAAGACATTCTAACAGGGTTTTCACTGAGGCACCCAAACACTATAGCTCCTGCGGACGTTTAGGGAACCTACAGAGATTCTACCATCACTTATCTACACTGCGTAGTGGAACATGATCATCAACACCTCATAATACTGCAGGGAAATCAAATGCTTCACATGCAGAATTGTTCCAGCCACAGGCATCCAGAACAAAGCTTCTTCACGAAGTGGAATAGTTTCCAGAGGTAGCTGATGCAATTCCTACAACTGTGAGAGGTACCATTACTATAGCTTCGTGTTTAGTGACAGCACTTTTAGATACTGGTGCATCTCACTCTATTATTTCAACCCATATTGTTAATCTACTTAATCTACCTATAGAAATTTTATCTTGTGTGATGGATATTAGTACACTCCATGGTACAATGAGAGAAAAGGGTCTTCATAGTCTTGCTTGTGTCCTCTCTCTATCATATGTTAATCACAAATGGTGTTTCTTGGTTCTCATCATGAAATATTTTGACGTCATATTTGGGATGGATTGGCACATTGACAATAAATCCTAGATCGATTTTTATTATCGACGGGTCTACCTTACTACGCCCAGTGGTGTGCCCCTTATTTTTCAAGGGGAATGGGACCCATGGTCAAGCAGAGCCGGACCATCATATCCACAGTTGGGGATAGTTATATCTGTGTTTTCTTTTGATCAGGAGGGAGATTCAATGTGTGGTGATCTTCCTCCAATCATCACTGAGTTTCCTGACGTGTTTCCTTCTTACTTATCTGGTTTTCCACCAGTAAGAGAGGTTGATTTTTTCAATTGACTTGTTACCTGGTACACAACCAGTTTCTATTCCCTCATACCGAATGGCTCCAGCAGAACTAAAAGAACTGAAGTCCCAGTTAGATGATCTTTTTGAGAAAGGTTTTATGCGCCCGAGTGTGTCACCTTGGGCAGCACCTATTCTCTTCGCCAAGAAGGCTGATGGTTCTCTTCACTTATGTGTTGACAATCAAAAACTCAATTGAGTTACGATAAAGAAAAAATATCCATTACCACAAATTGATTATTTGTTTGATAAATTGAAAAAAGAAAAGTGGTTTTCAAAAATTGGAATTCGATCTGGTTACCATCAGTTGAGGATAATGGAATATGACATTCTTAAGA
This sequence comes from Viscum album, assembly GCA_963277665.1. Classification (NCBI taxonomy): domain Eukaryota; kingdom Viridiplantae; phylum Streptophyta; class Magnoliopsida; order Santalales; family Viscaceae; genus Viscum; species Viscum album. The sequence continues at coordinate 505,413,187 of OY728142.1, read as the reverse complement.
CTGCTTTTTGGAGTAGGTATTTCCATTATGAGTACCTTGTTATGCCCTTAGGCCTAACAAATGATCCTTCGGATTTCATGGATTTGATGTACATGGTTTTCCGTGAGTATCTATATAATTTCGTGGTAGTCATTGTTGATGACATTCTTGTCTACTCCAAGTCTGAGGATGATCATGTGCATCATATAAGAATAGTTCTGATTCTTCTATGGAATCACCGACTTTATGCAAAGCATTCAATGTGTGATTTCTGGATTTGGGAAGTGAAATTCGTGAGACATGTCTTGTCAGAACAAGGAATATCAGTTGATCCTGAAAAGGTGAAGGCTGTTATGACTTGGTAACAACCAAGAAATTTTTTTGTGATTCGGAGCTTCTTGGGATTAGTAGGATATTATCGCCGATTTGTTAAAGACTTCTCAAAGATAGATTCTCCAATGACTGCTCTAACTAGAAAGGGAGTGATGTTTACATGGAATGATAAATGTCAGAGTTATTTTGTTGATCTAAAGCATCATTTGACTATTGCGCCGGTGTTAACTCTTCTTGGGGCTGGGATAGGTTACATGGTCTTCTGTGATGCATCGGGTTCAAGTATGGGATGTGCCCTTATGCAAGGTAATAATGTTGTTGCCTATGGATCTCGTCAGCTTAAGTCTGAGGATAAGAACTATCCTACCCATGACCTTGAAATTGCAGCTGTAATGCACTCACATAAGTGTTAGAGACATTAACTTTATGGAGAAAGGATTACTATGTATTCAAACCACAATAGCTTGAGTTATATCTTCTCTCAAAATGATTTGAATCTTCTCCAAAGGCATTGGGTGGAGTACCTGCAATATTTCGACTATGACATTGCCTATACCTCGGGGAAAGGGACTGCAGTGGAAAATGCATTAAGCAGGAATCTTCTATATCAGGCTGTGATAGAATCGTTAGAAGAGTGGATTATGATGGCTCTTTTTGCTCAGTTGAATATTTGATTTCAATAGAATGGGAATGAAGTTTCATTATCCAGTGTTCAGTTGACTTCTTCTCTCCTTGAGTTAATTCATCAGGAACAACAACTGGATGATGAAATCCATAATATTAGGGACTCTCCTTATGGTGGGGAGACCGACACTCTGTGGTCGTTCTCCAAAGAGGGTGTTTTGTGTTATCAAAACTGTTACGTTGTACCGTAGCGGCAAGGAAAGATGGGATGGAGGGTTTCCATAACTACCAGTGGGCAGTACACCAATGAACCATGAAGATGTTCTATGAAATTTGGCAGTAGTTCTGGTGGCCAGGTATGAGATGATACTTTTCTGAGTTTGAATCTCGTTTCTATACATGCCAGTAGGTAAAATGCGATCACTAGAAACCTTTCGTTTTACTTCAACCACAACTAGTCCCTACATGGAAGTGGGATGAAATCTCTATGGACATTGTGGTGGGGTTACCTCAAACCCAAAGGAAGAAGAACGTGATATGGGTTGTGATCGATAGACTGACCATGTTGGCTCACATTATACCTATTCGTGATATAACCATAGTTGAGGAGTTGTGAAATATCTCTATGAAAGAAATTTTTTGCTTGCACGGAGTTCCATATGCAATAGTATCTAAAAGGGATCCTCAGTTTAAATCTCGCTTTTGGAGAGGCCTTCAAGAGGCACTAAGATCTCAGGTTCATTTGAGCACGGCCTACCATCCACAGCCCGATGGCTAGACAGAAAGATGTATTCAGATCCTTGAGGATATCCATCGCGCTTATGTTCTCGACTTTGGTGGGTCTTGGGATGATCATCTGGGGCTAGTTGAGTTTTCATATAACAACAGTTATAAATCAGCGATCAAAATGGATCCTTTTGAGGATTGGTGTGGTCATCCTTGTAAATATCCTTTATGTTGGTCGGAGATTGGTGAAAGCTCTTTGGTACGACCATGTTTGGTCCCCGAGACGACAGCTAAGATCCAGTTGATTCGTCAGAGAATGTTGACAGCACAGAGTCGGTACAAGTCTTGTGCTGATCGTCGCTATAGAACTTTAGAATTCTTAGTTGGTGACCTGGTGTTCTTGAATGTATCACCCTAATTAGGTCATCGACGGCTTGGTAGACAAGGGAAGCTTTCTCATCATATTGTGTGAACTTTTGAGGTTATTGGCCTTATGGGGAAAGTTACTTACCGTCTAGCTCAACCACCATAGCTGACGTCGATACATAATGTGTTCCTTGTATCTCAGCTGCGAAAGTATCTCTCTGATCCATTTCATGTTGTGAGTTGGAGTGATCTTGAAATTGACCCAGATTTATCTGTGACTAAACAACCAATCAAGTTTTTTGATTCTAAGACCAAGGTAATTTGTGGGAGAACGATACCTCTGGTCCATATACATTGGCATCATGGTTTATATTCTCATGAGATGTGGGAAAGGGAGGCACTAATGAGAGAGAAGTGGCCTCATCTTTTGACGTCGAGGTTTTTCATAGGCTTTCTGGGGAAATAAAGGTCTTATGGAGGGTAGGTTTTAACATCACATTACTTTTTCCGGTAATTTTTGACATTTGTGAGTACCTATGATTTGGAGTAGTGACTTGGGGGTGCATTTCGGTGAACTTTTTAGTAAAAAAAAGGGAAATCACTTGTGCACGATTTTCACATGGTTGGATAAACTGTGCGACCAAACTGTGTCAACCATGCATCACTTGACCGAGAAGTACGCACGGTGTGTGCGCTGTTTGACAAACTGTGCGACCAAACCGTTCGGACCTAGCATCTTTGGATAGTGAGGGCCGCACGATCTGTGCATGGTTTGAAAAACAGTGCACCTCTTCCCAGGTAAACCATGCGTGCGGTTTTTAATTCCAAAAAAATCTTTTAAAACCAGCCAAACCCCTAGGTCTTCCATATTTTCGACCTTGGCTCATGCATAACTATTTTTATGTCTTTCCAAAGCCTCCTAGAGAGATCACAAGGTGATCGGAACATCCTTCTTTAAGATGGAAGGCTTGGATGGAAGATCCACTCTCATCTCGGTATGCGGATTTCATCCCGTTGCATATCTCATTTATTCCTCTATCTATCCTTGATATTTTCATGGAAGATTTTTTTATATCCTTGGATATATACCTATGAGTTAAGGTATAGATCTAGGATTTTTAATCAAGATCTAGTTTTGCAAGATGTTGATCCCATTGATATTAATTCTGGTTTTAAGGATTTAGATCTAGATTTTGATTGACGTCGTTGTGCCAGTCAGTGGTTGGGGTTTCTTGTTGGGTTAACTCCTGTCAATAAATAGAGGTAGGTGGTTCCGTCCCAATTTTCCAAATTGATTAACATTGTATTTACTTGATTTATTTCAATTGTCGATTTAAATTAAATTTCTTATGTTTGATTTCAATTTAATTGATAAAAACCCAATTCCAATGAGTCGTGGTATTTAAAATGGTTTTGGCATGGGAATTTGGAAAACCCCAATTCCATTGAATTGGGTGTGTTTATGGAAATTGGCCGATTTAAATTGTTGGATTTAAATTGTTGATTTGATGGAGATGATTTCAATTAAATTGTTGAATTTAACTGTGGAACTGAATTGTGTAATGATGGAATTGGTTTTCAATGGATTTCAAACATATGAAAATGGATTAAAATGATTTGATAGAAACCCATTGGTTTTATCTTGTGGAAAGGCATGTTTTAAATAAAACTTGTTTTGGTTTTAAATTGAATGAAATTGGCACTTTTGAAATGGATGAATGGGATTGATAGTATTTTAAGCATTCTTAAAATAGTTCTCCCATCATGTAAGAGAGCATGACAGCCTTAAATAGTTAGTGGGTTATTTGGATACACTCTATTCTATGACAACGTTCTAAAACATACTTGTGGTGGGTCACATCCCTGACGGGTTGGTGATGAGTCTCGTTTGGCCAGTGTCATAGGGACGTGTGTATATAGCTTTTGATGAGTTCACATAGAGAGTGTGGAATCCTATAACTGGTTAATACTATCGTACTTTTTGGGATATGACTATGTTTCTCGCTTATTTATTTATATTTGAGATATAAATGTATGCCAATGTTTTTGAACTGCCTTACATGCCTGCTGAATTTATATAAATTGTTTTATATAAATGTTTTACCTAATCCATTGTTTTAGAAATATTCAATCATTTGTAAAACCATTGTTTAAATTGTTTTTATTTCCATCATTTGAAAATGTATATCATGTTTTGTAAAAATATTCTTTTGAAATGCCAAACATGTTTATTGGAAAATGGAAATATTTTATCTGGATAATAGATATTTGGCATTTGATATGGAATCTTTGGTGGTATCCTTCTTGGTTAGGCTCACACCCTACTTTTTCCTTCGGTTTTTCAGATTTTCTTCATCCAAGATCGAGAAAAGGGAAAGGATATTTTGGAGGTGGATCTAGTTGTTGATCTCTAGTCTTGGTTAGTTGTTTTCTTAGGGACTTTGGGACGGTTTTTCCCTTTTTAGTACTTGGGTTGTAATACATTGGCATTTCATGCCTCTTTGTATTCTGGTACATCACTCCTAGTGGAGTTTCTTTTGTTATGCATACTATTCATTTCACTGTTGCTTCCGCATTCTTGTGGAGAAGTCATTCCCACTTGTATGTTGTACGATGCGAGGTGCTAGTCACCGACTCATGGGGATCAGGAACGCCCTTCGGAATATGTCAGGGCCTGCTCGGTTATCGGGTTACCAGGGAACCTGGGCGGTTTTGTGACACCACTACATGCACCTATTAATATAAATTACAAATGACAGCCAAATCATGTAGTGTTCTTATTTTTGGCTCTCTCATCATGATCTCTTCTACTTAAGATCACCAAGTACGAACATTGTGAGAATAAGACAAAATTACAATGATCTCCCAACACTTGATAGTCATATATTTCGATACCATGAACTTTTTTAAGATATATTTGGATCATTTATAGTTACTATATATCATTTTGTTGATTACTCTTCATTTGGTTATTTCCTTAGGTGTTTGTTTGTGTGAAAATTTGAGAAATTTAAAGGAAGAGGGTTGTTCATGGTTGACACTCAGTTTTCCGTAACCATGGGACCTAGTCCCACAAACCTTGTGAACCCAAATTGAGTGAATTCACATGGTTGGAACATAATTTTTTAAATAGTACGAAATAAATATAGATACCACACACCCCCACTAGAATAGGTGCACAATTTTGAAAACTATGTGCCTTTACCTAGAAAACCATCCATGTTTTTTTAATTAACAGATAAAATAGTTTTAAACATTTCCACCCCCATATTAACACTTAATCAGACCTAGATTTACCCTAAGATCTCTTTCATGATTTTGGATGCTCTACTGAAAATTTCAATCCTTCATGATGTTTTTTCTTGTAAAATAGAAGGGTGGATTGAAGATCTGTTCCTTCATGGGTATGTGATTCATTCCATTTTTGGTCTCTCCCTCTCTCTCTCCTACTCCTCATCCCAGATAAAAGAGGCATTTTATCTTCTATTGGTTTTAGATCTAGGTATAGGTTAGATATATATTGAATTATTATAATTTATATCTGGGTTTTGTATCTAGATTGTATTCTTCATCACATTCTTGATGGATTCACATTAATTTGTGGATAAACATTACAAAGAATTCTTCTTAAATATTGAGGATGGCGGACTATAATTCAAATCCCAAAGTCGTTATCTTAATTTATTGTATTTAATTTTAGAATTTATATTATATGATTATTAATTGATTTTATTGTTGAATTAATTAATCCAGTCAACTAGTTAATATTGGGAAATGGTAGAATTGGGATTATTGGGATTATGAATGGAAATAATTAATTACCAACCTAATTATAAAGTTATATATATATTTTAACATGAATAATTATTTATTGAATTAATTAATGTGAATATTTGGGATTATAAAATTGATTGATTTGGAATAATTACTTTTACAATTCATTGTAATTATATTGAATTGTTGAATGTGGATAATTAAATTGTGAACAAATTATTGGAGGTTATTCTGATTGTTAAATTAATTGAGATTATTAATTAACCACTGAATTAAATAATTAATTTTATTTAGTTAATTAATTGTTCAATAATTTAATTGAATCAAGTAATTTTGTAATTTTTGAGTTTGATTAATTGAATGGTAAATTAAATAATGTGATTTTGTGAAATGATGAATGCTAAAAATGACAATCAGATGTGACATAAAATGGTGAATATTAAAAATGGAATTCACATGTGACTTGAAATAGTTAATGGTAGCAATGTAATTCACACGTGATTTGAAATGGTGAATGGTAATAATGTCATTCACATGTAACTTGAATTGATTAACAGTAAAAATGGAATTCACATGAGATTAATTCATGAATGGTATCAATTGAATAATAGTGGAATTAACCTGTGATTTTAATTTATGAATGTTATAAATTGAATAATATATATGATATTCCATGAGATTAATCCATACACTCACACAGTACGAATAAATTATTGAGTGTTCAGGTGTCCTTGGGAACTTGGTTATTATTTTTTAAAATTAAGAGTAATTTAATACATGAAAAATATTTAAATTATTTATTTGGTTCATTTTTTAAACTATTGTATGAATTATTTTATTGGATATTATTTTAGACATTGTTGGTGGTGGCTTTCTGACTTGTAGTCACACCCTAATCGAGCTTCTTGATCAATACCTAAATAGAATCCAGGATTGAAGGACCTGAAAAGGAAAAAGGCACTAGATTTGATGGATAATTTAGGATAGAGCATGGATGAGGGACTTGGACATAATTCACGACCCATTGTATAGTTGTTAAGGAATTTACTTTTGGCTTTTTATTTTGAAGTACGACATGCACATAGGCATGGAATATCTACTATTCACATTTTATATTTCATTTATATTTTTAGTCATTTATTATAAAATTAATCTCTAGTTATGGTTATTATTCATTCGGTTTTTAAAAATTTATTTTAGTATTGGTATTACATTGATAAAATGATATGGTTACCCTATGATCGATATTAGACCCTCCCAACTAGTCGGGAGCCTCTGGCACATGAGGAGGAATGGCTGAGGTAATGTGATTGAATGGATTAGGGCACCTATGTGTGTAATAAGGGTCGGAATACTTCATAAATCATATATTTTCAGTTATAATAACATTACTAGAATATAAGACATTTTTTATGAATAAATTCATAGTAAATCATGAATCTCATTATAGAATGGGAACTGTTGTAACCTTTTCATATGGAAAATAATGTATGGACATTAACATTTAAATAGTGGATTCATAATTATCAAATCTATTATGTTATTTTTACATCATACCTAACATAATGAATATATGATTTGGAAATTTAAATGTACTATTTAGTAGGGTCTTGGGAACCCACTATTGCAACATAATAAAATCTAAAAATTCAATTAAATTTCCAAAATGTTCTTGAAAAACCTCATTATTTCTCCTCTAATAAAGGATATTTAATTATTGTACTCTCTATGCCGATATTGTAATTATTTTTTCCTCTATTAATCAATTCCATTGGGTTTATGATTTTTGGATAGAGAAAATTTAAGGAAAGATCATTTTCTCCTTTACTCTCCTCAAATCCCCAATACTCAATAAGGAGGAACCATAGATTGGTTTATCCTTTTATGAATCTATTAGTAAGATATTTTTTAGGTAAAAAATATATTGTATTAGTTGAATTATTTGATAGGGATTCCTAGATCTACTAAATTCTGGGATAATTCATCTTGTTTCACTCTTTAGAGGTAGGTGGATTCAATTTGTTTTCCACTTCCCCTATAATGTGATGTCTCAATACAATCTAATTAAATTGATTATGTATCAAGTAGAAATATCCTTTTATAACACCCATTGGTAACCACATTTATTGGTGACACATATATGTTGTTTGACTAAATTATTTTATTAAATCAATATTCAAATTACTCATTTTGAATGTTATTACTTTGCTTGAATTTGTTGGACATGTGATCATAATAATATGTTTAGGTCCATGTGGAATAAATATGGTAATGGTTTAAATAATTTGGAATAATTTAATATGACATTGAGTGAAGAATTGGGACTGGAGGGATATATTATACTCAATATTTGGATTTCATAGTAGTGGCCTTCGGGTAGTGGATTCATTAGTTGTTGTAATTCATTATTGTATGGTTCATGTCATAGGTTTTATTTAGTTTTTAAATAATTCACTATGTTTAGATATATATATATATATATATATATATTATGTTTAATTTTTTTTAAATGTTTTTACCTATATTTTAATTTGAATAAAATTTAAACTAAAATGATATTTTTTTTGTGGAATTTGGGGGATCTCACTAGGGTTGACTATGGGTTTGTATAGTCATCCTATGTATATGAACAATGGTGTAAATAAATATTTTTTTTCATAATATATGTAAGGATGAGGTTTCATTTTTTACCATCATTGTTTAATGATTCTATGATCTTATATATTTGTCATTGGATCTTGGGGTGGATGTCATGTTTTGGCCTTTTCAATGGTGCCACCCCAGAAAACAGTAATTGTTATCATTATTCCAAATTTACTATTGTATAATATTTTAAATATTATATTATTTTGTATTTTCCCTCTTCTGAATCTATTTAGATTATTTATTATAAATTTTTATTTATTATATTTTTTTATCATGCATCATATTTTTTTCATTCATTTTGGTTATTTATGGGAAAACCATCCACCATGTTTTCGTAACATCCATAAAATTTATTACCATCCATTGGATCCCCGGTTTTTTCATATAAGGTTAATGGAATTTCTATATTTCCCTAGGATATGGATTTTTCCTTGATGTAAAATTATCAATCATAAACCACAAGGATATTTGAAGATGTAATGGCTCAATATAGGGTAAATTTAACATTTTTCAGATGAAGATTTTAATTCAATGTATAATACTTCATTGAGAAATAAAACATCTTAGTATGAATCTATCCCAAAAGATAAGGTGTAAAAATATTAAAATATATTTTACTCTATCATGTAACCCAATAGTGGTCATGTAAAATAAATAAATAAATAATCCCCCAAACTCATTTAGATCAGTTATTTGGTTGAATGAATCATCTTCATAAGATATTTATAAATATGAGAATTAGTGGTCTTGAATATGGGACTTTTTATACTGTGATAAATAATTTAATTATTGAGTTCGAACAAAATGGAGTTACGGTCGATGGATCTCTTCAATGTTGAGTTTGACGCCCACTTCTCCAAGTCACAGTGCTTCAATTTAGGTGGAGGATCCAGATGAACATGTTGAATATCAAATCATGGCTTTCACTATTGAAAATATCATAGTTATAGACCAATGAATGTATTAGTTTCCTTACGTCATGGATGAGGTGATATAATCACTAAAAATGAAATAATAAAAAAGTTAAACTTCATGGCTAACAAATCTCAAGTGAGTTTCTGGCTATCCAAGAGAATAAATGGATACTTTGAAATAATCTTTTAAGTGTACCTCATTATAGTCTCCCATTATGACATTTAAGCCTTTCATGTAATCTCTATATAATTTAAATTAATATTATCCAATGTATATATTTTCCAAAATTTTCTCATTTCAACAGACTAAATGACCAATTTATTACATTTCTATGTCAAAAAGCTATTATATACCCAAATATTACATAATAGGTCATGAAAGATACCCAATATTTGTCTTGGGATAGGTATTTCATCAGTTATGAATATATTTTCTTGGTTTTTCAAATGATTTATGTTTAAGATAATAATTTATAATATACTAGGAAATATGTATGTATAATTTTTAAACAATGGTTTCTTATTATTCAAATAGGAGTAATGGAATTATAATTTTAATGATGAAGAAGATTACTATTATCATTGACCACATTCAATACATGGGTCAGTCACCTTGGTAGTTAGAGAAAATGAATGTAAGAAGAGGATATCAATAGAACAAGTATGAATAATGTGTTCTATAATAGGATATCAATAAGATTATAGTTTTATAAAAGATATTACTCCTATAATAAGACACTAAATTAGTATAGGTTGGTTGTATTGGGTGGTTATATGTTAGCATTATGTACCGATGGGTGTGTATTTTTATATGATGGTTACAGATAAATAATGATTTTTAATTACAAAGAAAGATGGATAGAAAAAATAAAAATAGTGATTAATATTTTCATAGGCAAGCAGTGGATAACCATTAAACAAGTTTGAGACATGGGTTTCAAAATATGATTATCGTAGAATGATAGTTTTATTGGTGGAATTATTTTATTAATTATACCATTAATATTTATATATTTCTTATATCAAGGTCGCATTTTTCATCAACATGATCCAAAGGGGTGTCCATTTTGGTATGATGTTTAAATGTTTTAATAGAATATTGTTTCTTATAAATTAGAGACATGAAGTAGGATTAATAGAAAAGAAAATATCCAATACGGATATGATCAACCAAAAAACATGACAGGGTGCATCGATCAAGTTAATGAGATGAATGGACATGAAACGATTGAAATAATAGATGAAAATACCACCATGAATTATTAAAATACCAAAATTAATTATCATAATAAATAGGATACTCATATATCATGAATAAAAATAGAAATATTTCAAGCATGTATGCAGTTTTTGAATTAAAAAGTGACAAAAATAATGATAAATTATTATGGGATGAAAGAGGTGAATCCTGAAATGATTGGGAATAAAAATAAAAATATATTCAATGAAAATAAATGACTTATACATTTTGAGTAAAAATGGATTTGTTTTATCCCATTTTTTCAAAATTATTTGTAGATTTGGGTGTGAAGGATATTATTGGTGTCTGTTTACAGTTTTAGGGAGTCACTAGGTATCTTATCAATATATAAATTCGGGAACATGTCATTCTAGTGGTTCGTAAAGGGAAAATATAATTAAATAGTGGAAAATGAAAATATTATAAACCATTACATTATGTGAGGACCACTGACATGAGGATGTGATTCTAACATCAAAGAGGCTATCCAATAGAGCTATGGTTTATATAGATTGTTCTTTTTTATAGGGAGCAATAAAGGTTTCATTGAAACATTTTGAATGAATTGGCGGTATAATGAGTATAATTTGACATTTTAGACAATTTTTTTATCCTATAAAAAATATTCTTATTTATAGATATAAATTTTCTATGTTATAATAGTGTATTCTATATATCATGGTTTTATTTTAATTCATATCAAATTTTTTTGGTTTTTATGTCAAACAAGATTTAGACCACTTTAATTTTTGAGCTCTAAATTTATCTGAGCCACAAAGAAAATGATTATAAATCCTGGCTAATATTTAGTAAAAAATTATTTTTCTGGTGTTCATAGCTTAACATTTATCTATAACATTACGTTTAGTTTAAGGTCATACTTTATAAAGTATTATGTTATCATTTAGTTCAAATTAAAAGACATTATACCATCTTAATGAATTTTGTCTGATCTTGAATCATAGTTCATTTTCCTATGTACTATTTTATTGTAATGAAAATATGATGGATGAAGTTGTAAAATTTATGTATTAAAACCCATGTGAATATGGATGTTCTCAAAATTATGTTTTATGTAGTTTAGGCACATGTAAATTAATAAATATGGCAAAATTCAAATCTTCTCTAACTTTTTCCCATATATATAGACATAGAATATATATCATGATTTATACTAAATCTATGTATTAGTCAAAAAGAATTTATATATCTTTTTATTTATGTTATATTTTATAATAACTCATATAGTGGAGTTTTATTGAACATATAATTAATTTTTCTCACATATAAATTTATAAATATTTAGATAGAAATGTTTTGTATCATTTTCCTCATTTGTCAAATGGTGCATCATGAATTTTTAATAAACCACCATTTTTGGATTTTTATCCAAAATATCCATATACATATTTAAATAATCCTAAAATGAATATTAATATAAGAAAATACTAATCATTTTATGGTCTTATAGCTCATAATTTTATTGGTTTTTAGTTTTTTGTCATTTATCTTGGATGATCATCTTATATTGTGTAGGATCTTTTACATGAGGCATGATCGGAATGTGGTGATTATGGTTCCCGGGGGGACTTGGATGTTTTAAAAAATTTATGTTAAAGACTTATATAATGGTTCTAGGATTTAAAATATATTGTTTCAGAACATGAATAAAGACATTATTAGATAAATTAAAAGGGGAATGTTAAGTCAAGATGAATGTTGGAGAATATTTTATGAATTAAAAAATTGAATGATAATGTAAAATAAGTGCTATGTTGTTAGATGAATGTTTTTAGGCCCATGAATATTATTTTTTTCAATCAATACAAATACATTTTAATATATGAATCAATACACAAAAAAAATTTACCATTACTTTTCCCTAATAAAATTCAGGGTGTATGTGTCAGGAAATAAACAGATTTTATGTTCACTAAAACATAGGGAAATTAATATTGTTAATTATTACATAAAATGATTGATCTAAAAGTTATAAAATGATGATAGATATGTACGGTCTGATCGATGATAATGTTTAAAACATTTTATTTCATCATTGTAACTACTAGGTAGAAATAGGAAAACAATGAATAACAGCTAATCATGTTTGAATGATATATTTTATGATATACTACCAATTAATTTTGATAATAGAGGATCATTAATCCAAGATATTATCCCTAAATTTGTGTAGTATGTAAGTATTAAGACTTAAAAACCATAAACATAAATTTATGGTGTTGTATAGATAAGGTAATTTATATATAAAAAACATAATATGATTGGTTAGATGATGATGACTCGTGAATTAAAGTCATAAATGAGGCACTATGCACCTATACTCCTGGATATGGTGAATATAACACTTTATTTAAATGCTTACACTGAAAAAAGTGAGATGAACCAAGATAAACTTGTCTTTATATTACATCAGTTCCATATGTTAAAGATTACATATCAAAACTAAATATATAGTCACAATTATGGTTGTTTTATTTCATTTTAGGATCATCTACATAAGATACTTAATTTAAGATAATTTTTGATATCTCTCCATTTCTATTCAACACTACACTCCCTTCTAGACATCTTATAAGTTATACTCATATTTATAACATGGGGCATAGAAATATAAGAAAATTGTGAGATAAAATTCCCAATATGATAAAACATATTAATTTTTTATCCTAGGTTAAATAATAAGAATCTATGAAACCATAAGTATGTGAGAAGTATCTTATTAAAAATAACAAGGAAGAATAATAATTGATCCCAAGTTATGATATAAGGACATATAATATTAAATGGAAAAACACATTCCCTGGTAAACATTTGTGAGGATGAAATGAGTTATGTTTCAAAATTATTTTTATATAGAAATTATGGATTTCATTCAAACAAATACTAATAACTATGTATGGCACTAACACAAGCATAGAAAATCATGTGAACCAAGATACCAATATTATGTTCATGAAAAAAATTTAAGAAAATGTACCTATATTAAGTTCACATATTAAAATACTAAACATATATTCTCACAAATCATTTAGACAAAAATATTTTGAATAGAGCTACTCCCATAACCATTACAAAAAAAACCTATGAACATTTACCTGAATCATGTTCACTTGATAATCTTTTAAAATAATATAACTGAATAATGTTCTCATTAGAAAGTTATAAATAAACTACCTTAATCATGTACATACATGAGACCTATGAACAAATCTACCCTAATCACATTCACAAAATTATTCTTTAAAAAAAATCAACATTTATCACATTCACAAAGAAATATTGTCAGCAAATATAGCTACATCATGTTCACAAAAAACAATTAAAAAACATGTATCTTTTCCGTAGAAAATTATATCATATCAAGTGATATGAAATAATTACTAATACATTGAAGGTTTATATAAGACCCCACCCATCTGTAATAAGAATCCAAATATTTATGTACCTAGAGAAAATTCAAACATTCACATTTCAAATATGAATTATTAACCCATAAGAAAGAGATGATTTTTGAAAAATACAATAAATGACATTTCATAAGAAATCCACAGTACGAAGTCATATGATAGAATAAGAACATATCCCAAATTTAATAGACATATCATTAAGGATGTTGACATAGATTAAAAACACATTTTCAAGATTATTTAGTAAACTGTTTTAAAATTTAATGGAAATACCCCTATTAACTTTGAGACCATTATGTATTGAAATTATTTAGAAAAAATATTTTTAGACATTTATAGTATGATTCGTTAAAAAATATAGTAAATTCCAAAAAAAAAATTTACACGTAAATACTATAAAAAAATATGTTAGAGAGATTTTTTTACGTTATCGTAAAATGATAAAGTCATGTGTTACATTTAAGATTTTTTTTAAAGTGTGAGATGAAAAAAATTTATAACATTTACATTAAATTTTTTTTATAATAGTGTCTTAAAAAATATATAAATACAACATTAGGGAAGTGTGGAGTGGATAATAAAACAAATTATCATGGGAGAAAAACCTTTTTAATATTTTAAAATAAATTTTTTGAAATCCAATATTATAATAGATATAATAAACCATAATTTTGAAAAGTGGTTAAGAGAACTAGGATTTTAGAATAATAAAACAAATAATTATGTTTTGAAAAATAAATCATTACATTGATGGTAATAAAATATATAGGCATGGGGATGAAATATTTGTTCAAGTGAATGATATTTATTCTTATAAAGGTCATAATTTTATGGGGAAAAAATTCACGAAGCAGGAATATATGAATATAATTTTTCTATTTCAAAAGATATGAAAGGAAAGTATAACCTAAAATATAAAGTTGGATGAATACAATAATAGAGGTAATATTTTCAAGACGATAAATTACAACTCATTAAAAGGGGGATTGAGTTAATATAAAACACTTACATCTTTTTCATTTTTATACATGAAAATCCATGAATTGTGAATCATTTGATAGATTTATAAATACCTTAGATTTCATAAAAAATTACAATAAAACAATTAGGGCCAATATAAAAACTAAAAGAGTAAAAATGTGTTTAATACATAGAATATCTAAATAAAGAAAAATTAAAAAGAAAAAAAAAACCTTACTTTTATTTCTACTAAACCAAAAGTTTTCTAACATCAGACAAAAAATTCTAAATTAATCACATAATTCAAAACCATATTCATACCTAAATCCTGTTATAAAATTTATTTACATTCTTTTATAACAAATATATTATATAGTTATATTTTATTTTCATCATTGTATTTTTATTAGTATATGTTGTTTAGTTTAGTACTAGTTCCTTAATAGAGGCATTGATATTTATTTAAAAATTAAAAGTTCATCATATGGAAAAACATACTGGTACTAGAATATTTATTTTATAATTATTTATATTTTTTTACAATTATTTCATAAATATATTAGTTATGACATATAATGATGTTGTTAGCGATGACGTTATTTTGGTAAATTTAATGAATTAGGGGTGTTATATTATCAATAGGTTATTAATTAAAAATAGCAATAAAGAAACTAAAAATTATTATTTACTTATTGTTAAAAAATATTTAAAAAATAAGTTTCTCCATAGTTACACATGATATAATATTATATCATCCCTAATGTAGGTGGTTAAACTAAAAAAAATAAGGACATGCTATAACCTATAGGTGTGTGGGGTTGTAAAAGAGACAACTTTTTTAATAATATATCTATTCAAAAATAATTGATATTATATAAAGATTTTATATGGTGGTGAATTAGGTATTATTGTATTTGGAAAAATAATAAAATACTAGTGTGAAAATTGAAACAAAACACGATAATAGTGGTGGTAGTTTCCATATATGCACAAGAGAAGCATTAATTTTTCATGTATCAAAAGGAATATTCATAAAGATTTATAATTTTAGAATCATAATAATGCCAAAAAAATATCATATAAATACATAAAATATAATTTGTATATATGTTTGTCTGTGTGAAGCAGATATGAAAAATTAAGCATATCGTTCATGGACGTGGTTTTCCTCACATACGCATGATAACATCTTCAAATTTCGAATAGATTCAGTGTATGAGTGTAAATGAATATTCCCTTAGTATAATTACATTTAAAAATTTTAGTAATAATGTTGTTATTATAGCATCATGGAAAAAATAAGTTTTTGGGGTTTGAAGAAGAAATTAATGGAAAAGAAAGAAAACGAAGTAATTGAGAATTTCACCTTACCCTAGAATATCACCTTTTCATATTGAATTAAGGATTTGAGAGCTGTTATTTTGGGAATTATTGAACCTATTGGAAGTTTATATAACTGTTGAACAATTATTGTGGTCAATTTTGGTTGAATATTTGGGGATTGGGTTGTGAATACAAGGGGGTGCTGATGAAACCTCTTTAATGAAAAAGAGTCTCTTAATTTAATTAATAAAAGTTAAAGTTACTATTTGGATGAAAATGAATCCAATAATTCAAAATAAATTATTATGGGAAGGGTAAGGTTGATTGATTCTTTTCCACACAATATAATATATGTTTCATAAATGTAAATCAATATATTACACATATACTTTTCACTCATAAATTTTTTGGTTTTGGAAATGTTACTATTATTAACATCAGTAATTTAGTTTTAATTACTTAAAAAAGTAAAAATTAGAAATTTTTAACCTTATGATAAAACATATGTAATCGATTTTATAAAAAATTATTATACTATTTTGAAAAAATATGTTTTACATTATTGCATGTAATATGTAAAAAAAATTATTGAAAAAGTTTATTTTCGAACACAAAAATTATGATTATGATAAAATTATAGATTTTACTGATTTTTATGAGATTAATAAGTTTATGATTAATAATATAATATTTATATTTCTTGAAAATACATCCAAAAAATATTTCTATGTTGTGATATGATAATTAAATAAAAATATGACTTTTTGTTATCTAGAAAAATGACTAAAAAAATTTAAAAAAATTAATCATGAGCTTCCTAATTTAAAACATTTATTTTTAAATGCGTAATTTGACTCCAAAAATAAATTTTGAACATGAAAAAAATTTATTTGTTTTTATGTTATACTTACATTTTCATATAGTTATAAACACTACAGTTTTAGTGAAAAATTATATTTTCACTATTCAACAAAAAATAAATTATTTTCGAAGAAATTTAAAAAATTATCTTATGATGATGTTTTCATGATTAATATAATAACTATTTTCTTTTAATATAATTAAAATTCTAGTAAATTATGAATTTATTTTTATATGATAAAACAATGTATGAAGAAAAATAAATCATATAAAATAAAAGTATTAAATATCAATTTTCATAATTTTATTTCATATAGAATTTTATATAAATTAGTATTAATATATTAAGTTTTAAATATTAAATATTATTAAAAACATTTTGTAAAATGTGATATATTTATTTTTTTATGTATAATACCCATCACTTAAAAAATAGTTCTTTTAAAAATATCCCTTTTTATGATTTAATAGTTTTAATCACATCCATAAATTTGTTATCTTATAACCATGAAATCTAATTAACACAAAAATTAATATTGAAAAATGAAAACCATGTGTAAGGTTTTTAAATATTTTTTTAATAAATTTTCTTTTAAGTATTTTTCTATTTTATTGAGAATATATTTTTATTGAAATTTTGTTTACTGATGTTTTAAATTATATTTTTTTATATTAATAAATGTGTATCAATTAATATTAGTTTATTATTATATGTGAAGGAATATAGTAAATATAATATTTAGTTATTGTAAAATATATACGAAACATTTAGGTCATTTTAATAAATCATATTTATATTGAAATGAGATGTTCTATATTGATTAAATCAATATGTGGATATTCGATAGTGCATTGAGAAATATGATAGGGAAAACCAATTTTAATATAGATGGATGAACACTGAGATGACTTTTTGACAAATGGGAATGAACTCTATTTGAAAAAATATTTAAAAAAGTAAGAAATGTAGATGACTCACATAGTTAATTAGGAGTTATCCTATGACATTTATTCCCATGAGATCATTAACAGCTCCAGATTATTCTTCATACGAAAAAAATCCTATTGATGGTGGTCACTAATAATTCCATTAATGGAACTTCATTAATTACTACACACTCCACCCAGTAAGGGGAACCTAAATACTTTGGATTATCTACACTCTCATTTGATTTTTTCTATTTAGCGTATCTCATTTCCATTGGATGGGGAAAGAAGGAATAATCTTTTATACCCTTCATGTTCCCTTTCTGAACCTTCATACTCTTTTGATTATGTATATATTCCCCATGAATATCATCATTAGTGTATCCCATGATTTAGATAGATTGGTCATCACTATAAACGTATGCAATTTCACCATGCCCCTCACTCATGATATTATGTATGGGATTCGTTCACATTAGGTTCTGTCTTTTCAAGATATAGACTCTCAAAGAGCTTGTCAAGGTTTAGGGCTGGAGAGTCCCATCTCAGAATGGCCCCCATACTAGATTTGAAACATCTATAAGAGTCTCAAGTTCGTGGTATCCCTATATTTATATATAAATATTAATTGAGCTTACTATATCAGTATAGGATGCAACCATT
Organism: Viscum album; assembly: GCA_963277665.1. Classification (NCBI taxonomy): domain Eukaryota; kingdom Viridiplantae; phylum Streptophyta; class Magnoliopsida; order Santalales; family Viscaceae; genus Viscum; species Viscum album. The sequence continues at coordinate 505,394,423 of OY728142.1, read as the reverse complement.
GGAGTCCTTACACCTGCATATTTTTCCAGTTTGACATTTCCCATGTCAAATCTCAGAACCCCTCCATGGGAGGCCAATTTTGAATTACTAAGATCTGAATCATGGAACATGTATGCACTGGCCACCTCCAAGAATACAGGACCTGTAATGACACTAGTAGATGACTTGGGACTACCTAAGTCCTTCTCCAACCGCGTGAAAATATCTGAAACGAAGTAATTTTCCCCAAGAGACTCACAATGAATAGATATTGCATTATTTGGGGTAGAAGCGGCCAACTGACTCCTCATTATCCCTACACCACCACCCAACCCCATGCATTTTAATTTATCTCTTCAAACCTCATTCTGTTGATGATGATGACAGACAATCGAAGAGTGACCCAGTTTCTTATATAAGGAGAAAAAACCAAGCAATGATTTGAAAATCACTACATTCTATTGTTGATATTCTTCTTCCACTATAACCTAAATGAACATATTAGGTAGATTTTATACATCAACATCCATGAATATGTTGGGGGGAACGGTTCATCTACCCTCATCATCATGTTGATGGGGTTGACATTGTAGAGCCCTACTTAGGAGGATATGTGTGGATATCTTCCTGTAAAGAATTTTTTTGTCCCACTAAATATCTTATGAAAATAGGATTCATGAAATTTCATTATTAAAATTAATGAAATATACGAAACATCTTTTCACAATGTATAATAAGGGAATAAAAGAGGTTAAAATTTATGTGAATGATAATAAAAAATTGATATGGTAGTTGGGTAACATAAAAAGATAAATTTGAATTTGGTGAACCTATAAATGAATAAGGGACAGAGAATATTGACTTAGAAAGGATGAAATATACATATTTATAGATAGTCCTTAATCTAGGGTTTTTGTGTGTATCTACATATCATGTGATGATATGAATCATGATACACCTAGATTTAAATAAATATTATACCTTAAATTTTAATATCATGATTTTGAGTTAAAGGAAATAACATGTATTTTAATATCATATTGTAATAATGATAGGTTTTTTAGTTTTAGGGCATTTTTTATGATGTTAAAATGACTCATTTTGGTTCATATAGATAGAAAAAACATACCATGCAAGGAAAAATCTTATGGAAATAATTATAATTATATAAAATTATACATTATCTATATTGGATGTTAAATGATGAAATTCAATTTCATATAGTATGAACCTATAAATACACAATGTGGAAGGTGATTTGTAATATTTCCATATCAATATCAATGGGTAGGCGATGTTGTGAGATCTCATATCCTTTACCCAACATGAACATTTATTTTTTACTTACGATGTTATGTATACAATTTTATATACACAAGACTTTTTCTTAATGTGAGAGTATTATTACTTTTTATATACTATATATAGTAATTAACATATATTATATGTCATATTAAATGGTTTCAGTAGTTCAACGATATAATGAAAAATTAATAATTTTATAAATAAAATATCGACGTTTTTATTATATTGTAGAAAAAAATTAATTGGATATAGATGATGTATCTCTATTTAGTGTTTGGAGTTTGAAATCACTGAAATTTTTTCACATGATATTCTCACATGTTAATATAGAGTTTAAAGAGTTTGATTTCATTACAATAAATAAATAAACCCATTTTAAGGTCACATTTGTTTTTTCTATTTATGAGTATGTGTACTGGTCACTAAATTAAATATCAATATTAGAATAAACTAATATAAAAATTAAATTCACCTTATGTTAGTACCGTTATTTTTTATGCTTATGATGAGGTTTATTTTATTCAGTGTATCATTAATTTTATGAAATTAATTAAAGGATCCAGATACTATCCCATCACATAAAATTGTTAGAAGAAGATTACTCAAGCCTATTGACATGTATAATAGTACCTTGATTATGACCATGTTCATGGTAGATGATGTAAATTATATATAATATTATTTAAAAAATTAACTATACAAAATAGAAGGACAATGACACTAAATTTTCATTATTCTTTATGAGATATCACTTTTCTAATTGAATGTATTCCATAGGGAGTGTTCATAGGAATCATTTTTCATCACACTAACTTACATTTATCACTTTAGGGGACATGATTTTTTCATAGATTCAAATATTTTTCATTGATAAGGACATAATAATAAAGATATATGGCTCTAATATTCTACATAAGAGGCTTATCTATGAACTCCACTAATTCAAATGAGTTTGTGTTCAAGATGAAGTATTTACCACGTCCCTGGGTCAGTGACCAGTGGAGTGAGAATGATTATAAGTAAATAAATAAATAAAATTCAATTACAAATTACTCTGGTTTAAATAATTATTATTGAATTTATTTTTTAATGTATTTAAATGTTCCTATATTTAAAAAATTCATCCAAAAAATTATTATTTGAATCAATATTAAATATTAGAGGATTGTTAAAAATATTTTCAATGAATGAGACATGTTTATGTTTTTATATCAAAACATAACATGTTTATGTGTTTCATGTATATGATATAGTATTAAAAAAACATATTAGAAGTTAACTATGTCATTATTGACAAAATATGTTAATTTTAAACATGAAAATTATTTAAGGACTAATGTGGAAATAACAATATATAAAACTATTTAAATACCATCTATTAGACTACAAAATATGATAATAATAATATTAAATTAATGAACTATTCTTTTATATTCTCTATCATGTCATATACCAAGAAATAAGATATGTGAACATGAATATATCAATGGCTATTCAAGAATCCATCACATGTTCTACATGGGATCATATAAGCATTATTAATAAATTCAAATATCAATGAAAGCATATGAAAAGTAGAGATCAAGGATCCAAATTATTTTTAGATCATTTATTTGATGATTTATAGGTCTCTTTATTTTGATCCTCAAATACAAAACTCACCATTAATGATTGGACCATGTTTGGACAACATAAATGGAAAATGTAACATTTTGGTTATATTAGTCGTACATAAATTCTATTGTAAATGATTAATTAAGGGATCAACAAACTGATATGTTATATATTATCTAAATACATATATCTATATCATAATTATTAAAAATATTGATCACAAAATTATCCTCAACACTCAGGTTTCTTTTTTTTCTTTTAGAGCAGTTGTACAGAATATTAGTTGGTAATTTTGATTAATTTTAATAACATTTATATATAAGAGAGCATTATTAGTTGTGTAGTTTTAAATATTTCTCTAGTAAGCTTACATATAGGTCATTTATTTCTAATTGAAATAATAACGGATTCTTTTAGAAGGTGAAATGGGAGGCAGTGTATGAGGGTTGTTTGTAGGTGGTGTTTCATGCATTAGGCCACCACCTACCCTACTACCCTAGCCACCCAAATTAATTTGAAATAAATATCATCCCCGATACCCCTATAGACTGAGTTGGATAGGATCCCAACCTACAAAAATATTTTCTTCTTGGGAACTTTTAACATCTAAATAGATTTTTTTTAAATGATTCATAGAATATTTTAAAATATATGGGATGTTATAATTTTTTTTTATTATATGAGATATATTATTAATGACCTGAAAATATTTTTTAAAACTTTTAATTATTTATAAAAAATAACTATAATTTCAATGTAACACCATGAATCTATTGACCATGAGCTTTTGGTTACCATTCTACGTTGGTATAAAACACATGAGATCACATTCAACATGATATAATAGATTATTAGTCTTAATATATAGAATATATATATATATATTATTAAATTACATATTAAAAAATTAACCTCCGGTGAGAAATTTATTATTTTTGTACTAGAACAATAGAATCTCTTAATGGTTACTTCTTGGTACCCTCGGGTAAGGAAATCAAAATAAAAGTTGACCATTAATTCTCAATAAGGGAAAAGTTATAGAGAAATATTTCTTATTGTAAATAATTCATGAATCATATGGTTGAGATTAAGAAATAATATAATATCTCATATAACTAATATCAAGAAAGGGTGATATATCCATGGGTAACATTATAATATAAATAATCACATAAATTAAAAAAAATAGCTTTATAATAATATATAAAATAGTTTCAGACATCATAATCACACCATCAACTCCTAGTTCCAAGACATCATACCTAAATACATACGGAATATTCCAAATACCTGAGCTAGTTTTCCTCATGAGACCAAATGATACATCTAGAGGATATATAATAGTGGGCCTTACATGGTCACTTACTATTTTCAATTCCTTAATCATATGATAGAAATTAATTTAAATACAATACATAATCAATATATAAATTCATATTACAGAAATATCTTATAAAATGAAAATATTTTGCATAACAATTAAATAGAAAAAATCCACTAGACATCCATGGAAATATTTTATATAGTACCAATAATGTATATCATAATTAAAGCATAAGAATTATTTGAGTATATTTACATTTAAAAAAATATTATAAATAAATTATAAAGAAAACAAACCAATAACACAATATTTTAAAATATTTTATAAATAAACATTAAAATAATACTGAGATTGATATTTTTAAGGAAATATATTGAGTATTATATAGGTTTATTAATAAAAATTAACGACTATGTTGGAGGGAATAGGTGGTCATGTGATAAAAAATGAGAAAAACATTCTTTCCACATATTAAAAAAAAATTTAAAAAATACTTGTATGAAAAAAATATAATAAGATTCCATTAAATAGTGTGTGAATGTTGTAAAAAAATAGTACAAAAGTACCACTATCAAAAATCTCATCATTGATAATAAATTTCACAAAAAATTATGAAAATGAAAATGGGTGAGAAATATCCGGATGAAAATATAATTTAAAATAAAAACAAGGGAAATTTACAATTTCAATATATATATTATTATGGTTTATTGAAATTATTAAAATAGGTTATCCACATCAATGATTTATTTGAAACTATAGAAACCCATACAATTAAATACCTTCTTCATCGACACTTCCACTATATCCCCTCTAGATCAAGGTCGATCCCTCTATACTATCACTACCAAATCAAGCCCTCTACCCCATCCACTCAACCTATATCTCCCTATGCATATCGAATCTTCGGTTCCTGTCTCCACCTCTCTGTCACTCTCATAATTTGTTCCCATTTATTCACCCTTACTACCGCCATCACATCCATTCATAAATTTTCTCTTACTACTACAAAATTAATCCACCCATGGATCCATATATTACTACTCCTCCTCCTTAACCCCTCCACCTTTTCTAAAACATCCATTTCCCCAATTCCCTTTGTTACCTTTTTCATTAACATAAGAAGTCCCAAAAATCTAATTTGGTTAACCCATCTACATATACTTTGTCTTATACCCTCTAATAACATAGGTTTAGTTTATTATATGTGTTTATACTTCCATATCCAAAAACCATAGTTTCTATAGGTTTTAGATGTGACGTCTATTTTTAAAATTCCTCCACCCTATATTTCATCATCCATTTCTTTACCAAATCATCCCCATTTACTTCCACATCTAAATTTATTCTTTCCATGCACTATTTTCTTATCCTGTTCTTGTAATTTTTTCTATGCATTAAATTTATTTCTCTATGTGTTTATAATATCACCATTTAGTATTCCTTCTATTTTAAATTCCTAAATTTATTTCATCGGTGTCAATAAATTTTTCTAAAAGATTTGAATTCCAATGAATAGGATTATTATGTAAGAATAATTTCTCCTTAATTAATTTATATCCCTAAATAATTATATTTCAGATGACCTATGTATCTCTACTCCCCTAATGACATATTTGGGTAGTCACCTTTATATGTATTGTCCCAATCTCTTTGTTAACTATTTTCTCTTATTTCAAATTCAAAATGAGTTTCATACTATTTGATTAATTTCTATTTTATCCAATGTATATTATATCATTTATGTTTTCTAATAATTTTAAAATTATATATGTTTATGGGTTTTGATTGTGTCATTGTTTTTCGAGTGAGAATATTATGAATTCACCATTATGTTAGAAAATAGTCATTTCTATATTATTCAATTAATTCATTCTTTTCAATGTCATTTTATTGATATATTTAATTAAATAATGTAAAAAATAATTTCATTTTCTAGTATCATTTATGTTATCGTGTCTTTATTGCTCTTGAAAAAATAATTAATTCCCTTTAATTTAAAAAATATATTAATTGAAACAATTATGGAATTAATTATCACTATATATGATCTTTATATTTTTTATGAATCTTTAATTGCACAATAATAAAATATTAATGAAATAATATATTTGAACCATCTATACATATTCCCTTTTTGTTATTAAACAAACATGTTTAGTAGTTTAGTTGTGAATATAATAAATTAACATGAATGAACAATTCTCAATGTTTAATATTCTCCTTGTTTTATGTATATATAGATTATATAATTTAACATTCCAATATTATTTTAATACTTAAATACAATTAATTTAATTAAAATAAAAAAAACTATTTTCACTCCTTGTACCATTTATAAAAAAATTGTTGAATCCTATTTTTAATTTTTTGGCCTAATTTTGTACTTTTTCCCCGGATTATTGTTTACTTCTGTTAACATGTGACTATTTTAATTGTTAAGATTCTTCTGATAAATAGAAATTTCTATGTTTGATAATAATTTATATTTATAGTCTTAGCTCAAATCATCCACATTTAGGCCTATATATGAGTTCATTTTTGATGATTTTTGTACTTTATTGCATGCTATTCCTTTAATATATTCTAATTCTGAAAATCATATAATTTTATGTTATTATATTATTTAATAATATATAAAATTACTCATGAATTTTAATATCATTATTAATTAAATTATGCATATGGACTATCAAATTGTCTACTTATTTGTTAATAGGATTTTTTTTTATGATAAAAATTTATTAATAACACTATAAATGTACCCTCATGACTAGTTTATCATATGGTACACAACGATTTTCAGTGTTATAATATTAATATTTAATACTTTGTACACAGTTCATCACGAAAAATAAAAATATAATGTAACATAAACAATAAATTAAATATTATTAAATCAACATGCAACTCTTTTTATGTATGTAGATTGAATTTAGAAAGGTGGACACCACTTCCAAAATAAGAATTAAAATTTAATGATTCGTTATAAATAAATGAATTTAAGGATTATTCTTATATTATTTTAACATCAATTTAAATTATAATTCCATATATTATAATTTGTTACTCATTAAAAAATTTAGTTCCATAACCACTTTTTAAATATATTCACCATTTCAAACCAAAACTAACCACTCTCATCATTGGATTGGGTATTTAGTTTTTATTCTTTTATAGTCAGACTTTCCTTTTAGTGTTTTTAGCTACTATCTTGGTTTTCATGTTTCTGTTGTTTTTCATTACAGTTTTAGAATATATATCTGTTTGCCTTCTGATATTTCCTGTTTTCTCTATGTACATGTTGTGTGTTTTTTAGGTTGGGATAAATCGTTACTTCAGTTTTGTTGATAGATGCCCGGGTTCTAGTCACTAGCCCATGGGGATTGGAAATTCCCATCATGTGTGTGATAGTTCGGGTCGGGTGTTGGGTTTTAGGGAAACCTGGTTTAGTTTGTTTCAGTTATTTATCAGAGTAGGAACCCAACCTTATGTATGGTACACTGCTTGGGTTGAGATTTAGGGCCCACAAGAGGACGTTGTGATCTAAAGGGGGGCGAATGTAACATTCTAGAAAGATAAATGGATAATTAACTAAATTATATGACATATTTATGTAAGGTGTAACATCCTATTTGAGATCCTATTTGATTTGAACTATGCAGTTAAGAATCCATGGCTTGTATTAGTGATCAGGATGGTTTACATTCAAGGAAGCTTCTCATGGTGTGTGTGAGTGAGGAAAAATCACACTATAAAGGGCATGTGTTTCCATGTGGGGACTATCCTTAGTTAGATGACCTATTCGGGAATGTGGGTGGGCCCCAGGGTGGATATCACATGTTTGCGGGGAAACTAGTGGTACCCAATGGGCTAGGACCTCACAGATATGATAAGGCGTTGGGTTTTTGTTGCCAGTAGGGCCCAGTTTTTACATTTTGGTATCAGAGGAGGTCTTTCATCATAAATATTTTTCTGAGGCCTTCTATTATTCTAAACATATGATTATTAGGACATGAGATATATGTAGGGTTAAGTTCCCAATAATCTTTTATCATAACGAGATTTAATTTACACTGGTATGTCAAGATATGTGTCTCCAGTGTTGGATTTAATTTTATAATATCAATTTTTACTTATGGTTTTTCTAGTTTAAAATAGTATTTTTTTGGTGTCTAATCATTCTTATGATTTAGTGTGCAGAAGTAAGCCTCCAAGATGCCTTCTAGAGGTTTCTACGGAAGGTGTAACTAATGATCCTCAAGGGAATCCACCTATGGATCATAATTTAATCAAGGCTATCATATGAGCGGTTCATGATGTTGATCAAGATGTTCCACGAGTTTAGAATTTCAGGGATGAGGTATATCCAGGAGACAAAGGGGAACAAGATCGATTGTGGGAGTGATTGAGAGAGAATCTACATCCATTAAAGAGATGATTGAACCACAAGAGGAAAAGGATTTTATGGATAGGATTGATCAAATATTCTACTTCTTAGAGACACTTGAGAATATCATGGTGATGTGGACAATGTTCAAACACTGGGGTTCCAAAAAGTGTTTGTGGGACTCTATAGTCCAGGCAGACAGACATGTGGGATTGGATCAGAATGTTTTAAAACCCTAGTTCTTTCATTAGTTCGGTCTATAGTCTTTGATGATGGAAAAATATCTAGAGGTAATATCATTGTAGTAGGGAGAGGGTTCAGTTCAAGTCTACACCAATAGGTTTGATGAGCATGTCTGTTTTGCTACGAACGGGGTAAGGAATGACAAGATGAAGGTACAATAGTATCTATAGGGTTTGCGGCCATACATTTGATCATAGTTGTTCATGTTGAATCTTTGTACCAATGAAAATATATTTGTAATAAAAATTATGGGAGAGATGGAAATTGGAGGAAATTTTGTTGTTTCTACCTCTTCTCTACCATATGGAGACTACATTAGTGGTGTGAACGGAAAGAAGAGAAAGTGGTAGAACCATCATAGATGTTGTGGAGGTGGGTCTTAGAAGCGAACCTCCTCTGCACCACCCCTTTTATATAGTACTATTTCTTGGACATACTATTAGTGAGGAAAGGTAGGTCACACCAAATCATCTTTTCATGTTCCCATAAAGGTGTGCAATAGATGTGGATGTGTTGGTAACCTTTAGCGTTTCTATATAGATATGAATATTCCCAGTTGTGGTAAGGGTTAGTCAGCTCCAAATTCTACTGTAGTGCGTTCAAAATATTTAATTACTAAAGGGCTCAATCCAAAGGCCTTAGGTGTTAAAAATTTACATGAAGTAGATGAGTGTCCAATGAAATTTGATGCTGGTCCTGTTACAGTTAGAGGTATTTTCTTTATTACAATGTTAGTAGCAATGAAATTGTTTGATATTGGTGCCTCCAACTTGATAATATCTACATGATTTTTTTGATATACTTATAAATACATTGAAACATATGCCTTTTTTGATGGAGATAGCGACAACTATTAGAAGGATGAATGATTTGGGGTTTTATAGTTCTTGTTCATTGCTGATAGTTGACATAGAGTTGTCTGAAATTTTCTCATTATTGATCTGGATCAATTTGTCATCATCATCGATATGTATTTGATTTTATCTCATCGAAATGAGGTTGATTTTTATTATCAACATGTTTGGTTTCTTACTATCGATGAGAGATCTCATGTGTTTCAGGGAGAATGGTACCTGAGGTTCGGTTGTGCATGACCATCCTACCTAGAGATCAGATTTGTATTGGTTTCAATTTCATTTGAGCCTGATGATATTTCTCTGGATGAGGATCATCCAATTGTTTTCTGAGACATTCATAATGTTTCTATGATGACTTCTCCATTCTTCATCTAGAGAGATAAGTAGGGTTCACGATTGACGAGGTTCTAGGTACACAATCGATATATATTCCCTCATATCTCATGGAATCAGAGGGGTTAAAAGAGCTTAATATTTCGTTTTATGACCTGTTAGAGAAAGGATTCATTCTTTATAGTGTTTCTCCTTTGGTGACCACTGTTCTATTTTCCAAGAAAGTGGACAGTTCACATCTATTGTGTGAGGACTATCAGATGTTCAACTGGGTAACGGTTACGAATAGATATCTATTGACTTATATAGTTGATTTGTTTTATCAATTATTGGGGGAAAAGTTGTTCTCAAATATTGATCATTGGTCAGGTGATCATCAACTCAGAGTCTGGGAGTCTAATATACTAAAGATGACCTTTAACAGTATGTATGTCCATTAGTAATATCTTATGATGCCTTTTGGTCTGACTAACAGTACTTCAGTTTTAATGGATTAGATGAATAAGATATTCCATCAATTTCATGACACTTTTTTGGTAATTTTTGTTGTTGATATTCTAGTTTATTCATAATCAGAATGTGAGCATGAGCACCACATGAGTTTGGTTCTGGAAGTTTTGAGAAGTCACCATCTATATCAAAAGCATTCAAATTGTAGTTTCTAGATTAAATAAGTGAGGTTATTAGGGAACAAAATTTCTATGCATGCCTTATTATTTGATCCAAATAAGGTAAAAGTTGTTTTATCCTGGAAGGAACCATGAATTGTCTTTGAAATTCGAAGATTCCTTTGTCTTTCTAGATACTACTTACTATTCATTAAGGATTTTTATATGCTAACATCACCATATATTGATCATACCAGGAATGAAATGAAATTATCATAGGATTAAATGTGTCAGTACTATTTTGATAAATTAATATGACTTATGGCTTAAAAAACCATTTTGATCATACGATATCTTGTTAAAGGGTATGTGATATTCTTTTATGCATCGGGTTCTAGTTTGGGATGCATTTTTATGAAGTATGATCATGTGGTAGCTTATGGATCTCTTCAGGTCTGACCACATGAGTATAACTACACCATTCCTAATTTATATCTCGTTGTGGTGGTACATGTGGTTAAATTTCGTAGAAAATATCTTTTGTGGAGAAGTTTACAGTCTTATGTAATTATAAGAGTCCGAGTTCTATATTTTCATAGAATGGCTTAAATATCTGATAGAGGAGATGAATAGAATACATTTAGTCATTTGACTCTGACATTTCTTACTCCCATGTGAGTGGGAATGTTGTTGTAGATGCTCTATTCAAGAATGTGTCCTCACAAGCATTTCTGGAATCAAAGGAAGAGTGAAATATTATCAAGATTTTTTCTGAGTTTCTCTTTGGATGCTAGGGAGGATGTTTCTAGAATGGTTATGACTAGGGTTCACTTATCATCATCTCTCATAGAGTCTATATTTAAATGGTATTAATAGTATTATGTTTTTAGAAGATTTTATAAAACTATTATCATGGGGAGTCTGTTCCAGGTTTGTCTCTTTCTTCAAAGGGAATAGATTACTTCATAAAGTAAGATGTTATCCCAGTATTTGAGAGAAGTTCAATTTTGATTGATTGTCATAGATCTTCATGGATTTTTTATCTAGGAGATATAAAGATTTTATATTACATGAGAAGATGATTCTGGTTACTGGGTATAAAGCGTGACATTGCAGATTATGTGTCCCACGGTTACACCTACCAATGGATGAAGGCATGAAACCTGGAGCCCTATGGTTTTCTGTAGCCTCTCTGAGTGCCGGTTTAGAAGTGGGATGAGGTGTCCAAGGATTCTATTGTTGGGTTGACATGTACAACTTAAGGGGAAAATGATATCTGGGTGGTTTTTGATCAGCTGACCAATGCTACTCATTTCATACAAATAAAATACACCACTAATGTTTAGGATGGGGGTAAGCTGTATGCATAGAAGTTCATGAGGTTACATGGGAGACTTTCTACCATTGTATTGAATGGGGATACTTTGTTTAAATCGATGTTCTGGAGGATTATTCAAGGGAAAATAGAGACTCAGGTCATGTTAATCAAAACATACCATCCAAAAATAGATAGCCGAATGGAATGTGTAATTATGATCCTAGAGGATATTCATTGTTCTTATCTCTTGGATTTCAATGGATCATGGGATAACTATCTGGGATAGGTTGAGTTTGTTTGCAAAAATATTTATTAGTCATCAATCAGAATTTAGGCATTCAAATCATTTTATGGTCGCCCATGCAGATCACCTCTTGTTGGGTAGAGGTGGGAAAAGTATCATTGGATGGACCAAGTATGGTTCAGTAGACGTCCACAAAGATTACTGAAATGAGATAATGTTTGGTTAAAGACTAGGGTTGATTGAAATTCTATAAAGATCAGGATAATCATTATTTTTAGTTTTCTGTAGGTGACTAGGTTTTCATGAATGTTTCTCTTTATTTGGGTCATCGTTGGCTCATAAAATACGGAAATTTTACTTCAAGATATGTTGGACTGTTGGAGATCACTGAATTGAAATGGTAGGTTGCATACTCGTTAGAACTGCAGGCTCATTTGACAAGAATTCATGATATTTTCCATAAATAATAGATCAATAAGTATCACCTTGACTCTGTTCATGTTCTTATATTGGGATAAATGGAACAAGAATCAGATGCGTTTGTTTTAGAGAAACCAGTGGTGATCGTTTATTCTCAAAATAATGTCTTGTGTGGGATGTCGATTCTGTTGGTTAGAGTTATATGGTAATAAGTAACATATTTTAATGACACTTGGGAACATGAGTCATTGATGAGGGAGAAGTGGCCTCGTCTTTTTCAAAGATTTACATCTTCCAAAACACTTACCTAGGAAGAAATATCTTTATGGTGGGGATATTGTAATATCCTATTATATTGATTTTGTATGATTACTCTTTTTTTAAGTTCCATTCTAGTATTAAAATTTGTAGGTGTGTTTTTCTAGACTTACTGCTACAGAATAGGTACATGTCATGTACCTAAGGTACACGTCATATACTAGTTTCTCAATTCATGTTGTGAATTGGGATCTTGTTGTGAGAATATACAGAAAAGGTACACATTGTGTGCCTATGGAACACATCAAGTAGGGGTTAAATAAAGGATTTTGAACCTAAGACATGGGGTTTTTCATCATAACATTTCTAGTATGGACTACACATCACGTCCAAGCTAGTTGCCTAGTTTAAGCCACACATTTTTCTATTTTTTTTGTCTTTTTCTTCTATAAAATCTTGTCTCTCAACCTTAAACTACAACTAGGTGTTTCTAAAAGGAATATCACCTTCCGGATTGATCAGATCATCTCTGGTTCATCGTTACTTCTATAGTGAATCTATCAATCTAAGGGTTATGAACTACTCTTCCCTATGCGGGATTGCGATAGCACCCTAACCTTGCAATATTTGATCTGATGATCAAAGATGGATATATTTTGTTGTCCTCATCTAGATCTATTGAGAGATCTTGTCAAAAATATTGTCCCCTTTCTAGTTTTGGTGCAATGAACATTATTTCTTGTCGTATGCGGGCTTTCTTCTATAATTCAACCAATTGTCTTATTTTTTGAATCAGTCCATTGAGGTGATGGTTTGATTATAGGGCCTTTGTTGATGACGTTGTTGGGTATCATTGCTTTTGGTTTCCATTGTGGGTGTGTGCGACCTAGGCTTTGAAATAGGTGGTTCTGTCTCTAGACTATGATAATGATCCTGATTAATATTACTTTATAAATTGATTTATAAAATTGGCATGATTGTTTGTGTGTGATAGAAAAGGGTTCTTAATGAAAAATGGGTTTTAACTAGAATTTGATATATTTACTATGAAATGGTTTTGAATGGTTTTCAAAGCATTGAAATTGAATTATGTAATTGTGAACATTGGTTACCATGGTTACTTATGTGGAAGGTTTAGCTTGACTCCACCATCCATTGATGTTAATATCGAGGAGGTGTTTCATGGGGTTTTCAAATGTTTTTTATTCCATTTTTTCAGGGGGACGAATATTGACATTTTGGGGGGATTACTCTTAGAATTTTCGTCTAATTCCTAGGACCATTCATCTCGAATAAATATCATGCACTGGATTATATCGGTATGAATAATTTTTTTCCTAGACATATAGTATTCCTTGGTGTAGTGATACATGTGATTCTATTTTGTACTACATAGATTTTTGAGTTATCCTTCACGTTCATGTTTATTCTTGTGAAAAACAATATGGAAAATATGATTAGAAACTAACATACATTCTTTTTTTAGAGTTATGGAAATGTGAATGTTTACCATGGTTTCTTAAAAAATGATTTACTATTTACCATTCCATGTTTAAAATTTTAAATAAGAATACAAGATTTTCTATATAGTGATTAACTATGGAACACCTTGGCGGGATCCTATTGATCATGTTACCTCACACCCCATGCAATTCATTAGTGGTGCATAAAACATTGTTCACCTTCTAGTGTAGGGAAAGGAAATGCTCCGTAGTGAGGTGGTGAGGTTCTTGTATTCCCATATGGGTCGCTGGTGGTGGGATGGTTGGAGTTCTTCCATGCCATCATTGGAGCATCTCTATGGTTTTGAGTCCTCTGCAGTCAGACTTTTATTTTATAGTTTTTATCTACTATTTTATATTACATATTTTATTTATTTTTTCTTAGATATATATCATATATATTTTCATTCTTTTTCTATTTCTTATTTTATCTATATATATTTTTTGTGGTAGTTCAATTTGGGTGAAATCATTCCCTCTTTTTTATCGTTCAATTCCAGGGTTCTTGTTGCTAGCCCAAGGTGATCAGGAAGGCCCTTTGGGTATGGGACAGATCAGGTCGGGTGCTAGCTTTCATTGAAACCCCGGTCAGTGTGTTATATATTCATTAGAAATATATTATTTTAGCAATATTATGTCGAATTATAATATCTATAATCTTTTTTTTGTGTGTGGATTAATTCTTTTTTATCTTCCATCAATCCATTACATACAACGTAATTTTTAATTTATGACATGATATAGAATTTTTATAGGTCAATATTCTAATTCTAGAATCATTGATGTTTTTCATATAAATCAATCTATGATAAATTAATATTACTTTTTTGGACCAATTTTTATGTAGTCCATTGACAATGTATTTGACATTATGTTTGAAATCATTATGATGAATACTTCTAAAAAAATTAGTGTAATAAATTTATCATTCATGTTTCCAAATATTTCCTCACATGCATCATTCAAAAGGAGTTATATGTATTAAATAATATCAATATGGATTGGATAATTTAAAAAATATATTACATACTATTTATCAGACGTGGTGATTGATACTTTCAGTAATATTAGTAGTAATGATTGACAATTTGATGTGTTTTATTACTGTAATTTCCAAATTCATATTGATATATTAGATTTTACCACATATTTGTTTGTTTATTTGATTTTAATTTAAACTACTATTGTAAATTGATCAAATACCATTATATTTTTGTTTTTTAAAAGGTTCTATCCAATTGGATGTCTGAAAATCATTGTCTCATATTTCTAGGGTATGAATGATTTGAAGCTTATCCTTGTTGTTAAAGATGATTTTCAAATCATTTTTATATCATCTACTTTTATATCATTTAGTGGATAATAGTTAATATTTATAAAAAACAAGACATCTTTCAGATATCATAATGGTATTTTAATTTCATTCCGTTTCAAAAAATCATTCAACCATAAATATATTGATACCTATTTATAAGAGAAATAATTTGAATTTAATTTAGACTCGTTATTATGAATGAAAATATAATGTAATTGATTGTATAATTAACTTGAATGTTATATACAATATATTATGAAATAATAACTATATTTAGCTGCATTAAATGATTTTTTTAATATATCTACTATGTTAATAAATTTTCTCTTCTGTTAAGAATTAGGAAATGAAAAAATAATAATTTTTATTTAGTATATATTTCAATTTAGAAAAAATAAATTTATGCAAAAAATACAATATTTTTATTTTAGAAAATTCTAATCATATTGTGTCTTACTTTAATGCACTCTAAATAAATATCTTATCTTATTTAATTTTTAATCCACATTTTGATATTGTATGTAATTTATTATTAACTATATTTTCCATTCATGTCTAATGTACTTTATTCCAAATACTATATTCTTAAACTTTTTCTCTCAATATTTTATTAATATTAGAAAACCATAATTTTATTTTTCTAACTCTATAAATAAACTCATATCCAGTATAATAATTTTTCTAATTATAATAAAAATCATAACAATTACCTTTCTAATATATACCCTTGGAATATTATTATTTAATAAATAACATAACATAATCATTGATTATGATTCTCTCTTATGAATATTTTTTCATATAACATCCTACACATTATTAGTGTATATTTTCTCATATAAAATCATACACATCAGTAGTGTATGATTTCCATTGATATATATAATTATACCCAAAACATAAACCATGGTTATCTTGTAATGTATAGTGGTGAAATATTCACCACTAGATGACTTTTTTAAAATTTCAGGGAAAACATTGGAATTGTTTTTTTAAGAAAATATATCTATGACATAGCACCGTGGGGAACCCTGATTGGATATGAAATGATAAATCATGGTTTATTATTATAGTTAATTATATAATAAAAAAATTGTCGATACTAATTATGGACCCAAAAATTCAAAGGGTCTCCCTATCCTCCAATCCTTCCCAAAATCTATAAAGATGAAATATTCTATAAATACATTACTATGTGATGGATTATCCTCCAATGAAATTTATTAGATACTTTTTTTAGAAAAATAATGTATCTGGAAAACAAGTAGTTTTATAAATAGACAAATGTGTCACGTAATAATATTTTAAATACATTTGAATACAATATATAAACCCTTGTTTTCTTCATGAGATCCATCTACTCTCTTAGTCATGGTTCATCCTCCAAGCCACCTACCCCTCACACTAATCCACCTCTATGACCTTGAATCAACCAGGTAGCACCTAAAAAATATAAATGTGTTTATTCATATCTTTCACTAAATATATTCACATCTATCTATTTAGTTATATCCAATCAGAAACACAAAATGCTACAATATCCCCTTCAATCATTACCAACAATATAAAAAAATTATGTTATTCATTACTAGAAACCATATCTATTTAGCCACTCATTATTATCACCATGAATTATAGAAAACATTTTTAATACCCTTCCTAATTAAATTTACCACCATCTATGGCATACTCTGATGTCAGTGGTTAAACACGCAAACAGTGTAAGACCATGCCTACCGAACCCCTACCCAATAGATCCTATAGAACATCCTCTAGCCCATGTATTCTCAAAACCTTTTTTCCACAGGTAATTCAACAAATTATTCATCCTTTAGTGAGGTTTTACTCTTATTCCACGTATATCTTTTCTTATGATTCACAAACTCCATTTATTGATACATTCTTTGGAAGCCACTTATGTGAATATTGAAAATGAATAAAACTATTGACATGTTGGATATGTAGAAAATTGGAATGGTAAACAATAACATGGAGGAAATATAGGTTATATATTTTTATCAAATTATCCATGTGTGAGAGAAGGCCTAAAGATGTTGACATTAGAGTTTTTATCAAATTTTCTGCATACCCAGGAGGATGTTGAGTTTAGGCAAGGCCACAAATACAAAAACAAATTTTTAGTTAACATTGGAGAATAAATTGATGTTTAAAATAGTTAATTTGTATAAAAAAAATATTATAATGATGTGATACAAAATTATATGAAATTTCACAAACAAACAGTTTTATCCTCCTTTTTAGAAGACCTGAGGAACATGAATGATGTAGCCAAGATCTAAAGAACAAATCTAGGGAAAAACATCAACAAGATTATATAATTACCCATTATATAATATTTATTTTTAAAGATTCATTCATAGGGCTTAGAGATTCAGTCATATTTACTTATATTTTATAAAATTAATATTCTGGGAATATTATAATCATGCAGACGTTGGACTTATATTTCACAAGCCACTAAAATTAGTCCAAGGGTACAATCATGTGTGGTATTTCTCCCCTTTAGAGAAGAAAATGGATACATTTTTTCTAAAATTTCCACCTTACTCACATGTAAATATGTATTTTATTGATTTACTATTGTATTATATTTTAATATTATTAAAGCAGAATAGAAAGTGTAGCATGAAGAATAAGGAGTGCGCATACTTCATAGAAGAGGTTGGGGATGATGATATCTATTCATTGGCTACCATGCATTCTGGACCTCCACCGGCACAAAAAATAATACAGACCAATACTACCAAGTGAAAACCAAATTTAGTCTCCCAACCATAGATTAATATGTATTTTGGTATAGATTCTAATACATTATTGAGCTTTAGAACATGTACAATCTATCCCTTAATTTATCTTATGTTCCACCACCTATTCCATATCAAACCTCAATACATATACCACTACCCCCGTCCAAATCATCTTCAACAATACCCAACACCTACCACCAATCCCATAGTTCAATTTTACCAAATCATACCATCTTCTTCTATATCCATCATCATCCCACCTCTATCCCCATTTGATTATACATTTCTAGGGAACATTATCCCCATTAGAGTTACTACTCATGAGACACAATATATCCGTGATGATGTAACCACCCATTGTCAAACAGAGTTAGTACCTAAACAAATGTTATGTGTATGATATCTAATCCACCCATGGTATTCTATTCATTGATCCCCACTATTGGTAACAAGGATTTCCTATTGATCTTGGATTTTTCAACACATGAGAATGTTGATTTTACCCCAAATCTAATTTAAACCAATTCCCCCACTACAACCTCTGCTACTATGAGGCCAAAAATTGTTATTGATACCATGTTTATAATTTTCATGACCATTTAGATATATTACATTTTATTGAATTCTAAATTAGATTTTATTCCTGACATGTGACTGAGAAAGAATTGAAGAACCAGTATTAGGAACTGTGAAGACTCCTATAACTAATTTTTTTTGAGAGGACACCATTTTGAAACTCCTAGGGATACCCTATACCTACACACTACATATATGCCTTGTAAATAAGGTAGTTATATTATCTCCCTTATTGTGCATACCTATGGAAAAATTTAATCATCCTTGGTATCCACTTAGAGTCTACTGAGATATATTTAGGATATTATAAAGTGGAATTAATATTCACATTGAAATTATTTACCCACTATTTTCATGAATTCTTTTGATTCCACTGGGGATGAAATGATGTATACCATAAAGGCTGGGGAGGATACCAAGGAATCATAGTATATAAACTATTATAATTTTTGTGTATGGTCACTCTCATTTATAACTTTTCTACCACTGTTTATACTTGGTATGGATTTTTTAATTTTTGAACTAATTGTATATAATTTTCTACCTTAATAGATGGTAAACATGGAACATTCCATTTTGAGCAGCTCTACTATTTTTAAACAGTTTTATTTATCTCTTTGATCTAACCCTTTAAAAAGTGTATAATATTTTTTGTGGAATAAAATAAAATGGGCACTATATGTAATTCATGTATTTCATTGAAATTTATGTATCAAAGGATCATTGAAAATAGAATAAAATAATTTCAGAATATTTGAGTACCCTTTATTATATTTTTTCTACTCCGTTGAGGTACATAAATTTAATGTAACATGATATGATCCCAAATTGTGTTAGATATTGTCAAAAATTATTAATTCAAGATTATGAGAGGGATCCATAGACACAATTTAAACTTTTCCTCTTTACTAATCTTGGAGACATCATTATTTAGTAAAAATAAAATTCACTATTCAATTTTTTTGTGTTATTGTGCTCATAAATGAAAAATATATATGTAGATATTTTTTTAAAAAATTGATATAGATTTTGACTAAGAGTGATTTTAATGATATTAATGCTAATCTTCAGTGGTAAAATGTACCTATCCCTAAAAATGTTTTTTCTATTTTATGTTGTAAAATATCATGATATTTTGTGATTATGGGGTGATATATGATGCTATATCCTACTGAAGAAGGAAGATATGAGATTTGATAAGTGTAGGTAATAGTTTTTTATTGAATATGGAAGATAAATAAATGGTATTAACCATTGATGATTCCTTTATTTTTAATGGTTTAAAATTGTGACTATATAATTAAATTTCCATGGATATAAATATTGGATGTCGACCATAGTAGCAACGGTAAAACTATGTTTATTCCAAGCTATTTCCACAGTTTAAACCATGGAACAATATGGTCTACTGCTATGGTTTAAAAAATTATAGTAGGATTTTACAACCACTATTAACCATGTATATATCAGGCTTCATCTATGGTTTAAACCATGGAAATATATTTCCTACTCCCACAGTTTATGACATGGTATTATGCATAAGTAACCATTGTTAAATCGTGACAACATCTATTTATTTACAAGTTTAGAACCTTGAAAATATGCATCTATGTATATATTTTAAAATATAACCATAACAAAACCCTTTTTAATGGAAATAGGGCCCATGTTTTTTGGGTCTATTACCGCGGTTCCAACCCATGAAAAAATCTTAATATTGGGGTTATTAAAGTTATATTTTTCATAAAACTATTTAACAACAATATTTAATACCAAAACAGTTAAAATTAAAGTAAAATATGAAAAACCAATAAATAAAAAAATTATAATAAAATATATGGGTTTTAAGAGATAAATATCATATAAGTCCCCTAGTATGAACATAAACATGCACAATCCCAAAGAATAATGAGATTGGGAAATAAACCCTTATCTCGAACTTCCTCTTAGTCTGCCAAACACAAATCTACATTATAAAATATTTAGAAATATTATACATCTATATAAAAACTATATTTGTATTTATCTTACTAGATAATATTTATTAATAATTTCTTCTTATAATTATTTTAATAATTTGTTGTCAAAATCAATATTTCAGTTTCAATCATTAATTTTTTCATACATGTTTTTTTAAAGTGGTTTCTTTCCTTGAATCCTTGAAATGTTTTCAACATCTCTATTATTTTTTATATTTTATAATTACAATGTATACACATCCAATAATCTCTTATAATATACCATTAAAATCATTCATGAAAAATTAAAAGCTTCAATTTATAGAGATGGTAGTTTGTATATACACAAGAGTGACATCTCTTTTTTAAAATTGATGTAAAAGAAATAACGTATATTGAGGATTAATTATATAAAATAAAAATAAAAATAAAAATATAATATTTATTAATCAAATATATCATTATAATCATCCATGTAATGATATCATAAAAAATTAATCACATCGCTTTGTGGGGGTGGTAGTCCACACATACACATGAACAAGATTACAATTATTCAAAAGATTATAGGTTATTAATTTAAATAATATATTATCATTATAGAGACATAATAATTTCCTATGTTATAATATATAGCCAATAATTCTATTTTAATAAATATCCATGTGAGGTGATGATGAAAAATAAAATACATCACTTCATGGAGTTAGTTGTTAGTATGTATGAACGAGTGATGTTTTCATTTCTATTTATATGTAAAAGGAGATGAAAAGGGGTTATAACAGAAATATAATAACATTTAATTAGATTATATATAATTATTTTATTATATTAGCATTATTTTGATTGTTTTGAAGGATGTGGAAAAAGAAATAAGCCCTAACGAACTTGTTTAAGAGTGATAAATTTTTAGTGGAAATACATCTTTATCTGGCACCTTAATCTTTATTATCCTAGTATTTTAGTGATACAAGGTCCTCATGGAAAAGGAGAAGAATTGATGGAAGTTATTTGGTTAGGTTATTTCTCATATAGAGTGCTTATAATGTGTGATAATGATATTTGAGGGTGTGACCTTTTATAAATAAAGTGAGTGATAGACTTAAAATTATTCAAAATATTTATATATTAGAAGTGTATTAGTAAGGGAAATGTGTCTATAAAATAATTAAATTTCCATTATAAGGTGATAATGGTCAAAATTCCCTCGTAAAATAAAAATTAAGATCAGTTTTTGTTCTTTTATTATGAGGTTTTCATATTAATTAACTCATTTAACACTTTACTATAGTGACAATATTTGTGAAAATGATTATGTATATAATAACCACAAATAAAATTGACCTCATTAATAAATTTTAACCTCCTATTATTAAATAGGAACACTATTATTCAAAATTTATTTTTCAGAATTGGAAGAATTTATTTTTTATATAATTGTGCAAAAATTACGAATAACAATTGTTTTATTAAAATCTATATTTTAAAATAAGATTCATATTATACAAAAATAATAATATTGATTTATATGAAATTATTTTTATTAAATTTAATTAACATGGCCTTATGATATATTATTCCAATTCCAAAATAAAATTTTGTTAAACAATTAGATGATTTATTGAAATGAAAACAAAAATTTTCCAAAAATAAAATATTTCACTATTGACCCAAATCAATTATTTCTACAAAATCAAAAAAAATCACACAAATATTAAAAATAAATTATAAAATATAACATGATATCCATTTTTAAAATATCTAAAATGATAAATTTTTTATTTTAATTATTACATGAATATTTTTGATATAATGATAAAATAATAAGTTCATTGGGAAATAGTATAAGGATATTGTGTTTACCTATTATAGGAAGGTATAGAGCATTAAACCATCCCACTTTAAATAATATCATACTAAAAATTATAATAAATTTAATTTCATAGAAAAATATGTGTAATCCTTCATCAAATCTTCTCTTGACACTCATATTGCCTAATATTGTTTGAAATTTATCCAAAAAAATCTTTACCAATTGAGTTGTCCAATTAAAAAACCATTTCTATAATTTTAATAATTTAGATAGACTCTTAATAATAAGATAAAAAGGGATCAAACTATTTTCTTTCATAGGTGTTTACATGTGTTAGATCTGGTATATATTTTCTTAAGGAAGAAATTGGGAAGACATCATGTTCTTTAGAGTGGTTCGGTGGAATAGCCAATTGGTAATTGAGAACTCCATTTATAACTAAAATATTAAAAGGCTTTAAGTACCTTGTGAATAAATTCCCCTTTTTATTCATTCATGTAGTTAATTTTTGTGAGCATAATTTTAAAAGAACATGATCCCCACTAGATAGTATAAATTCTTCCAACTGTTATTGGCATAACACTTTTTCTTGCTTCGAGCTTCACTGACACGACTATTAATAGAATGTACCACCATATTCATCTCCTTTAAAATAACTAGGAATAAAAATTCCTTTCTCCAAATGATTCTAAAAACACTATATTATAACATTTATTCCCATATAATTCTTTATATTGTGCAATTTAGTGTCTTGAATGAATGTTAGTATTGAATAAAAAAGTCTTCTATGGGTTGATACTGATAGTAAATTCCTTGAAAATCCGAGTATAATTATATAAAAATTTATTCCAGTTTTTCACAAGTACATTGATTATTCCAATCAATTTATAGATGATATGCAGTGCTCAAATGTATCTCATTACAGAGACCCCCTAGACCTCTTGATAATTTTAATGTGAAATGAGGGACATGATAAGATAATATTTATATGTATGGATCATTAAGACTCACAAATTCATTAATATTAATCTCAGAAATTATACCAAGAGGTGGATCATTATTTACATCTAGGAAATTTGTATATATTATGGGATGGTAACCAATAACCCACACTACATCATTTTTCATTAGAGTATTTAGAAGTCAAGTGTCAATGTCCATTATACCATTATCCCTCTTCAAAATCACAATACGATACTTGTTAATTATAACAATAGTTAAAACTCTATGTCCAATCATACATAATGTATCTCCACCATATTTTTATTCTATGTGGTGTATTGTATCAATAAATCATTTCCCATGAGTACTTCTAACCATATTCTTTACATCCTGTAGAGAAATTTTTGTGAGAATATAGAATTAAATTTTTTTACCCTATATATATTTCACATTATTCAATATATAGATAGTTCATCCATATATTCCTTTAAAATATTATAGCATTAAACTACATATAATGAGTTTCATAGTTCTATTCATGGATCTCTAATTTCCTTAATGATTAAGAAACTACTCTATAATTCTATATATAGAATGAACATAATCCATTCATTGATAAATCGCTATATTTTAAAAACCCTTACTTTCACAATGTTAAAGTCAATATTGGTTAATTAAATATTATCTCATATATATCATTAAAAAATTATTCACATTCCATTTATAATTCGAATTTAATCACTATATGGGTAAACATGATTAATTTGATGGATAATTTGGTTATTTTTTGATTGAATCACTGATTGTAACCAACTAAATTAACAAAACTATTTATCATAGTCGTATTCACTGATATATGGCATTCTTTGACCACATTTTTCAATTTATAATGAATATATATTCCATCCATAGAGATAATATGGATATTAAACAAATATTCTTTGAGATAAAATTCCAACATACTATATTTACCATGTAATTCATTTTCCATGATAATATCAATAATTACACTTATAATATTATCATGCTCTACAGGGATTTTAGAGTATATTATAATAAAATCAACGAATACCACCGTGATTTTATCCTAATATTCAAGGAATTATATATTCATCATATTTATAAAAATACAAGGTGAATTGGTCAATATGAAGGGAGTTACCATAAACTCATAATTTATTTACCTTGTATGAAATGTTCTCTTTGATATATTATCTTTCTTCAACCTTAACTGTTGATAAAAAGAGTGAAGAATAATATATTAAAAATATTTACCTCTATTATGTTGATAAAATAATTAATCAATTTTAAGTAAAGGATATTTATCCTTTATAATAATGACATTGATCGCCTTGTAATAAATCCATAACCCCATATTACCCTACATTTTTTCCAAAAATTGGATATGGGGTCATCAAAGTGAAACATTAGTGTGTATAAATGTTTCATTACAAAAATCCTTCTGTGTTTTCTTTAACTATTCGACTTCTATAGGTAACATTTTATAGGCATACTTAAATATATGATTTTTATTGGGGATGAATTTAATTAAAATTAAATTACACAGATTGGTTGATTTATTGGCATGTAATTTGAAAACACATCAATTCATTCCCTTATAATAGGCACATACAATATTATTATGATCCCCTACCAATCCGATGATATCATTTTCTCTTACTCCTCTCCCATGATTTAATTAAGCTGGTCTACTAGAGGTGGATCTCTAAAAGATTTAGTTACTGAGGTTTCTCAATTAAGATCATGGAATTCACTACACCCCAAATTAATAGTAATATAATCATATAAATAGTAAATTACTTAATTATAAATTTTGGGATAATAAACACCATGGATTATATCAAATTCAATCTTAGGTATGGTAATCATGTCTACATCTATGAAAAATCAAGGCATGTGAATTGATATTTCTTCACATATCCTCATTGCACTAAGATTCCTATTAGGTTTCTTGATAGAAAACCCTTTATTTAGAGTGTTATATGGTGATTTATTTCTATAAAAAACTAAAAAGATATAAAATATTACTCTAACTAGAAACCAAATAATAAATTTAAAAATTTTGAGTTTATGATCTATGAAACTATTGTAATGTAATATGGGACTTCAACCTCTACTATATAAGTAAAATAAACATAGAAAATCTACATTGGAAATTTCAATGTTGAATTATCTTAGTTATTATGTAATTAGATTAAATAGTTCCCCATATTCTTATTGTTAATGAATTGGACATTGATGGCTTCTATCATGCCCTTAAAATCACGAGCCTGATTTCCAATATCTCTAAACATGAAGAACAATATCATTATCTTTATGTTTGTTCCAGGGTTTTATCTTTAACCACTAAATTTTTGATCTCCCACCCTTCCCTTATTCATTTTTACTATATTTATTTTATGTTTCTTAGATCCCACATATTTTCCTGATTTTCCATGAAAAAATAAGACTCGGATAATTATTTCTCCATTTTGATGAAAATTTATTCTATATCATCATATTTTGGAAATTTACAATTGAAATGTTTCCTCATATGTTTTTTTTCCAAAAAAATAATTTATAAATCTTAATTCTTGGATAAAGCCTAATACAATACATTAGATACTATCATTTTGAAGATATATTCATATATAACAATATTTTCTTCATCCTTTTCCATTAGATTAAAATATTTCAATACTAAATAATCATGATTCACATGAAGAATTTATAATTCAAAAAATATATTCCTAAAATTAAATCATTCAATATAATTCAAGCCCTCAAAATCCATGTTGTTCTGAATCAATAGAAATTATTGATCAATATCTCCACATATATTGTAAACTTCCATTGCATATTTCTCTTTTTCACTACTTCCAAAAGTGAAAAATATATTATCTATATACTTGACCATTTCAAAAAATCTAATAGATGTTTTTTCTAAAAAAATAATTGTGTTTTTTATTTCATGAAGTACCCTAACATGAACTTACTAACTTGGTGAAAATTATGGTGCTCTATATAAGTCAGAATACTAGTCATGACCTAATTCAAATGACCTAATATACTTATAATCCACTCATATCTAGAAATAGCCTTATTTAATTGATTCACTCTATGATGAGGTAAGTCCCTAATTAGGTTTCAGGTTTTAGTATAGTTTTTTTGTTTCTTTCCTTAAGCCCCATTTCTAAAATATATCATAACAGAATCAACTGATAAAATAACAAATATTTCATAATGAAATATTATTTCTATGTTAGTAAACATATTCTATAGTAGTTTCTTGAATATTTTATATGAAAAAAATAACAATATCTTTTTTTATATCATTCCATTCATGGTCTAATTCCCATGGTTCCTACTAAACTTGGTATGATACCATTTTAAACAACCCTACTCCAATAACCCAAAGTTGATGGTTTCCTTAATACATTAATACAAAATACAATTTATCATATCCAATGGGATAGAATATTTTATTAATAATAGGAGACTACATACAAACATGATTTTCACAATACATTTGAGTCCTGAAATAACACTTAAAACTCCTATGAGAAATTTTTTAGTATTTTTGTCACTATTATCATTTAATGTGTAATTCTTGGTTCTATAAGGACTAGAAAACACAATAACAAGTAATCACATATTCTGAATAAGGAAAATAATTTAGCAAAAACAATCATTGTATAAATAAACTAAGAATAATCTATTATACATAAAAAATAATAAAATTTTACATATAACTAATATAATAAAAGGTGAAAATATCAATGGATAACATAGAAACATCAATAATCATGTTTATAATAATAAATAGATTCATAATGGTAGAATTTAAAATGTCAGACAGTGTAATATTATTCTAAAAGGCTCCTTCTAATAAATCTCATGTAAATAGGATTTGAATACACTAAATACCCAAGGAACTTTGTATCATGAGACCTAATGATATGTCAAGAGGGTCATTAAAAGTAGGTCCCATCAATTCAATGACTATTTTTAATATATTCATCATATTAATTAAATGAATAATAATAAAATATATAATCAATATAAATATTCATTTTGAAAAACTAGGATACAAAATTTAATAAATTTACCTAATCAATTATAATAAGAACACGAACAATATATATATAGGGCAGATAGTTTAATTATATAGTATCTAAATTAAAATATAATAATCCATTAAAGGTGTTGGCCTAGATAAAAGAATATTATTTGAATGCATTTGAAAAATAAGAAGAAATAGCTTTTCTTAAAACATTTTGAAACTCTGAAACTCCAAGAATAATGGGAAAAATATTTTTATTGAAAAAACCCAAAAACATAAAATTTAATCATGATTATGAATAATAGCTATTAAATACTGAAATATTAATGATATGGAAAATTTTAAAAATCTTTTTTTTCCAACTTATGTAAAATGTCAGAAAATGACTTTAATGAAAAATACAAGAATACTCTACTAAAAATATTGTAATGAAAGTGAAATATAGTATAATAATCAATTTACATAAAATGATAATGAATATAATAAATTTTACTAAATATTTTAATGAACATGAACCTGGAAATAAATGGGGGTAATTATTGACCAAAAAAAAGAAATAATGTCAAAATTTCTTAAATAAATTTTATAGATGAATTTTATTACCAGAGGGATGAAAATGGATGGAAAACATGATAACCAAGAAAATACCTATATAGGAGGAATGTATATTTGTATTATGATGTAAATATAATATAATTACCCAACATATAACAAATAATAATCAATTTTAATAAATAATGATATTGTAATATAAACCCTTACATTATATATATTCTTTGTTTGAAACACTCTAATATCCGGTATAAAAAATTTCTACATATTATAAATACTTTTAATAACCTTGATTATATTTATCTGAGTAAATATTATTCATGAATAATTTTTTCTTAACTATTTATCAATAATTTTTTATAAAAAAAATATTTTAGTTTTAAATATTCCATTTCCCATAAAGTTTCCATTCGATAATTTCTATCAATGTACAATGTTTGTGGCCTCATCATCTATAGAATCATAATATTATTATAATTATTTTATGTTTACATTTAATATACATTTAAAAACATCCATTAATAGATAATATGGAAATGAAATAGATATTTCAAGGAGAATAAATTCTGTATGTACGCAAGAGTTGCATTTTCATTTTCAAAAATTTTAAATATATATATATTATTATTATTAAAATATTTATTTTCAAAAAATAAAACCTCATAATAGAAATTTAATATTAAATCATTATATCAATACTTATGTTAATCCATGATAGTATTTAATAAAAAATGTCTCACGTCACATTATGGAGGTGGTAGTCCACATGTACACATGTGTGATGTTATCGGTTTCAATTAATATAATTGTAATAAGAGACATAATATTTTATCTTAATTAATCAATAATATTCTAAGAAATAACTTATATAATTATTAATTTCCTATTTATTTCCATCCATATTATGTTATAATAAATAATGAAACATATCACCTGGTGCATGGAGTAGTTTATATTTATGCACAAGGGACATTTTAATTTCCCTTAGAATTGAAAATGATATTAAAATGGTTTATATAATAAACATAATAAAAATTCTAGATATTTTAATATTCTATTTTCATTATATCATCATGGTTGTAAAAAATCCACATTAGTAACCTATAGTCAGTGTCTAAACTATTAAATTGGCATTAGATACAATAGATCACATCACCAAGGACTGATCAGTTTATGAGTCTTGATGAACTATATTTATACATGATCCCCATTATAATTTGAATATAAAATATAAAATTTAAAAAAGGTAAAATATTATGTAACATTGGTAATCATTAAATTATTCCTTCTTCAAATCATAGGGAAAATAAAACAAAATCATTTTGACGTTAAACTCTCAGTAAGGGTTGAATACAACAGAAACTATCATTGGTAAATAAAGAATAATAAATATGTAAGAAAAATAAATTAAAACACATTCAATTTAATTAATAAATTTATCATGAGACCAATTCATGGTTAATATCAAATTAATAATTCCAAGGATAATAATAATAGAATTATCAATGAGGTATGTTCATAATATTAGTCATTGTGATCATGGGCGTGTTCTAGTAAATTCTAAAACGTGGGTAAGTATACACGAGAAACCCATGTAATTAGTCTAGATAACTAGTTTTTCTCATGATACCTTTTGATGAATCTAGGGACTATATATTACCATTCCCCACATATAACTTCATTTTCAATGAATTAATTATTTATTTAATTATAAGGCCCCAGCCTTAAACCTTACTTAATATTGAATTAAATGAATAATTCACATTGAGAATCTTTTCGGGTTTAGAGTTTTAGAGAATTAGAACATAACTATTACATCTCAAAAGATTACAAAGTAGTCACTTATACTAAGTTTCCATAATAAAAAAACTCTTGAAAGAAACATGTCTAGTTCCTTGTTTTATATAGCATGACATTCCCTTGATCCCATCCTTGACCTTATTCCACATTAAGTCCTGTGAAAAACATTTCAAAAAAACTTGGGGTGAGCATAAAAAGCTCAATAAGGGATACACAAAGAATGAAAACTGTTAGTTTTTCAAAATCAAGTAAACCATGTATACTCTATCAAAGTAATACCTTCACCTTCATGAATTAGTAAAAACTCTTCACTGAATAAAGTATCATTACTTACCTTTTTGTAACCAAAGTATTACCATAAAACCCATATAAAGAACACATAACATATATAAAGGTAACTTTGGACATAAACATACCTAAGTGGAATAACCATACAGTTGACTTCCACACATATCACTTAATGGAATAGCCATACGGCCAATTTCCATACATACGTAATGGAATAGCCATACGGCCGACTTCCATACCCAATGCATTGGAGGTTATAACGTAACCACCCGTCATATGGTTTATAACGTAACCACCCGTTAAAATGTCCAAGTATGAATATAAAATCATAAAACATAAAACCAATATAAAGGAATGATAACATTTCCACATTTCAATCATTATATAACATAAATATATTGACATAATAGAATCCTTTATCAAAACCATTTTCAATACCAAAATACATAAAAGAGTATATGGTATTTATTTTATTCTAAAAAAAATACGGCTTGTTGAGGAAGCCAAAGACCAAATAATAATCGCGGCGGCGGAAAAAGTCGTTGTCACCGCGTACGTTAAAAAAAACATTCCTTTTTTCGTTTAGTAAAACGCTTCGTAGAAAAAGATTCCTTTTGTATAAAAGTAAAAGTCAAAGGAGTTTATACACCGTATAAATGAAATTTGTGTATAAAACGAAATATGCCTCAATGAAAGGAGATTGAGACGAAGTCCCTTACAAAGATCATTTTTTAAATAAAATAGATCTATTATTTTTATTCACTATAATTACACATAATGCAATTACAAATACAAGATAGGACATAATAATATCATGACGTAATTTTAAAGTAGGAGATTAACCCAAAGAATGGAAATTGGGTTAAGAAGTTCCCTTACCTTGGGTCCGACTTGACTCGATCGTTCTTTAACGTCCTGAATAATAAACTTGAGTTAATTTATACTTGATTAAGAACCATTTTAAAGTTCATTATTCCTTTTATATCACTTATTTCCATGTTATAAACATTATGTAACCATTTAAGTTAATAATGTTTGTTTTCTCAATATTTGGTTCTTAAGTCGAAAGTTGACTTCTTACAATTACATGTTGTTCGTGTGGTCAAAAGTTCTTTATATCCAGAATGAAATTTCCGATTTGGATATAATATGTATCATATATATCCAGAATATACATGTATTTATAATATTACATAATCATTTAGAGGTAATAAATGAAATGCACCGTTCATGGAGACGGTAAGCCGTACGTACACATGAACGCTACTTTCATTTCTTTGTCATATTAATGGAATTAAAACTAAATGAGAGGTATGTATATTTTAATTCCAGAATTATATTCATCATTTAGATATATCATTAATTATATATATACATTATATACATGTAATTTTAATAGTACATTACATTTGGGGATAAGAAATGAAATGCACCGTTCATGGAGACGGTAAGCCGTACGTACGCATGAACGCTAATTTCATTTCTATCTCATACTTTAATGGAATGAAATAATAATGATATAGAGGTATATTATAATTCCAGTATAACATCATATATAATAACTTTAAATCCATCCTTTACACGTCTCACATATGGCATTAACGAATCACATCACTTTGAGGGGGCGGTAGTCCGCACTTCCTTAAATGAAGATATCGTGTTTACCCATAATGGAAACCATAAAGGTATGCCAAAAATGAAAAATACAGAAGCTTAAAGAAAACATAAACATATTATATATCATATATAAAAATAGTGACATCATAATGGCCACCCTTGAAGGTGTTAAATGAGTATTGAACAATCATCATTTCGGGAGGCAGAATTTCGCCATCCACGGAAACCGTATGTTCTTTACCCATTTGATGTAGTTGTGTGAGAGTGTATCTCAAATAAATATTATAACAACATCCTAGTATATTTAATATACTGGTGTTGTTACAAAAGAATTAAATAAAAAGAGTTTAGAGGGTTGGAGAAGCAAAATAAAACAAATGAACAAGAGAGAATGAATTATCTTTAAAAGTGTAACTCCTTTTGATTTGAGCCTAAAGGATTCCTTTGAAAGGATTCTGCCCAAATGGAATCCTCTAGGATGAGGAGAGGGATTTGGAGAGATTAATTGGGCAGGGGTTGGCCGAGCCAAAGGCTTGAGAAGTGTGTGAAATGGGGTAGAGGTGGGGGCCTTTTATAAGAGGAGAGGAGGGGAACTTTTGGAAAGTAAAGAAATATTACTTTATTTGAAAATGTGTTTCGGTTTTAAAAGGTCCCACATTGATATAATTCGTGGATAAGGTGATACGGGTTCTAAATCCACTCATCCAATTGGTTTTGGACATGTGTAGGTTTTAGATTTTTCATTATCTTTCCATTTTATTTAAATCGTCAAATAATGATGTCATCTTTGCAACATTATTATGTCATAAATAATTTTATTTATTTAATTACTAACAATTATAAAAAAAATACTATGATGTAGGAAATATTTTTAGCTTTCCAATGACTATTTATAATCAAAATTTGGACTTGTATAACACCACTCAAAAATTATTTTAGTAAAACAATTTATGTTAGTGTCATTTTCACTTTAACATAAAATAAAAATATATTAATGTAATTTTCCAACTAAAGTGGCTCCATGGGGTCCCCAAGTTGGCCCATGGCTTGTCTTGATCGTCCATGACTCACCCAATAGGTGTAGGACAAGTGTCACGGTGTTTTCACATTCTTATAATACCATTTTTACCTTAAACTACACTAATTACCTCTAATCGCGACTAATGAAAAAAAGTTACTATTCACCAAAAAATTATTTTAATCTCATTGAACCACATTTTACTTCTTAATGACAACCATGTATGTCGGATTTTCAAAATTCAATACACATTAGTGGTAAACTTTCATTTAACTGAAAAATCAGTTTGCTTGATTACCACTTAGTGGTTTCACTATTCATCAAAAATTGAAGTTTTTCAGAAAATTACCAAAAATTCACCCTAAGCTATATTTGATATTCCGAATTCAAAAATGAAGTCCATTTTACAAAATTCAAAACATATAATTCAAATTAATTAATTTAATAATTAATTCCCGCTGTCATGACAAATAGCGTGTTTTTGTGAAACAATAAGTATCAAAAGATTGACACCAGTTTAAGTCCAATTTCAAAGTGAAATTGATTCCAATGACCACCATTGGATTAACTGGTAAAAATATTTTCTAATTTCACTTTAAAACCAATTAAAATAATAATCTAATCATATAAATAATTTAGATAAAAAAGAGGTTTTGAATTAAAATACAACATTTTACACTATTCATAAAAAATTGAAATTTATCAGAAAGGTACCAAAAATTTACACAAAGTAAATTTTGATGTCCTGATTCTAAAGAAGGGTTATATTTGGTCCAAAATAAATTATAAGAGTGATCAAAACTATATTTAATGACGGTTCACCATTAAAAGGTGATAAGTGAACCTTTAGTGAAAATTAGAGTATATATGCCCTAAAATTGAACTCTTTCCGTATTTTAAGCCTTTATCTTCTATTGGGTAGATGTATAAACATTTAAAAACATATCTAATCATATTTTAGTTATTTCTATCCATTCCCGCCAGTACAACGGCTACTTGTTAACTAACATTTAAAATAATATTATTTTATTACTAGTGTGCTACGTAAGTTTCAAAGAAACTCATCGTTGCGTATCGGGTACGCTATCAAACATAGCAACCCCTTTAAAATAAAATTAATATTTAATTCGTAAATATTAATAAATATGAAAATTCTTTATTCTTTATTTACCTGGGATGTTACATTAATGACCTATTCAAATCATAAACAAAATTTGTTTTCAAAACTATTTTTGTTGAGTAAAGAATATTGTGTTACAATATTTACCCTTCTAATCAGATAACATTCAATGTAATATATATATATATATGTTATAAGATTTAGGTAATATGAATATCCATAATATAAATAATATAGATATATAATATAAATGCAATGTCTATGAAATCTAGTCATAAAAAATGAATGTTACAAGAGAAAGCTAATGACCCCAACATTTATAAATGATAAATATAGAAATTAATTCAACTAAAATAATGGTTTTATAATAATATAAATTCATTTATATAATGTAGAATATTAGAAAAAAGAAATATAAAATAAATTTTCTTAATTAATTTTTTTTAATACTAAGGGATACTTGTTGAAGAATACAAATATCAAAAAATGATTATGGCTACTAGAAAATCCAATAACATCGTATATGTTAGATAGAAACATTCCATTCAAATTTTTAAAATGGATGTTGAAAATTAATCAATTTTAAATAGTCCCTTATATGATTATACTAAATGTTAAATATCTCATATTAAATCCTTAATAAATAATTCAAATAAATAAAAGGTATTATTTAAGACAATTTTAAAAAAAATATTGATATGGAAGAAAAATATTCCTCATCAAGAAGTAATATATTGTCAGATTTTGTTTTAATCATTTAGGTTTCAGATTCAATACTCATTACGTGGAAAATTTTAATGAAAATAATTGAATTATATATATATATATAAGAATAACATATATGGGGTTTATGAATAATATATATAATATTCCTCCATGGATAATATATGCAATATAAAAATGATTTTGTAAAAATAAATTCATTATTCATTAATAAAATTTCAATTATAAATCATTGAAATAAAAAATAGTAATATAAATAGTAAATATAATTAATAAATATAGATTCATGTTAAATATATCAATGTTTTTGTATATACACCACATAAACGAAAATATATATATAATACAATATATATCCCTATAAAGTGGAAATTGAAAAGAAATCATTTTACCTAACACATCCACTTAGTTGGATTTCCTTTAAGAACGCATATAATAAATTTATATTCATTATAATTAAATATATGAACTATCATTTATGATCCAATTATAAAATATTATCAACCTTTTGTTAAAAATATTTCATTATTATCCTTGATTTTTATGTAAATGGTTTCATTTTTCATCACATTTTGTGACTTTATTATTAGAATAATTTATTACACATATGAGATTAGAATGAGGTAGAATTATTTCAATATTTAGAATAAAATATATCTGAATTTTTTATTGAGCTCACATACATTTTTTCCATTTTGAATAGAAAAATTGTAAAAATTAGTACACATGGTTTTTGATAAAAATTATTTTACCTTGGGTTAATAAAAATTATATGGATTTAAATTACCAACAAACATTTCTAAATTATTTTGTTTTAGTAAATTTCGACCATACACTTATTACCCTAGAATATGATAATTTTGGGAGCTCACATTAACATGGTCATCATGTCTCTGCCCCATATGCTCCTTCATTTTTTATGCAAACACATATTGTCCACATCTTGGGGATGAACCACATTCTCAAATGTATCATCGTGATCATTATGACACCTACATTCCAACAAAACAACTTTTAGTGTGTTTTTATTAACTAAAACACACCCTAAAAATCATAAAAAGATTTTACCCCTCCAATAAATACTATAAGACGACCCTTACATAAATATGGATTTGTAATCTTGCATGCACCAGAAAATAAATGTGTTTATTTTTTTCCTAGGTAATAAGATTTATCCTAATAACACTTTAAATTTTTGATGTTTTATATTGACCCAAGAGAGAAAAATAACCTTTTTGTAGACAATAAATTTTACCACGGGAGGTTCCATATCATTTTTGATGGATTTATCTCTGATACCACAGTAATAACTAGGCCCCACTGATATCACATGCATACCTCCTTATCATGGTTATCATGGTCTAGGAAAATATTTGTTATCAGTTTCCCTGCAAGAACCTAATTACCCCTCCCTAGGGCCAACCACATAGACAAATGTATAATTAAAAAAATGAATGGCCCCATAGGCCTGCACATGTTCTTTCAATGTGATTTTCCCCACTCAAAAACATCCTGAGAAAGAACCTAAGAAGTCACCCATCCCAGCATTAATCTTGGAAAAGACTCTCTTAACCATGTAGTTATAATATAGAGTGATACTAAATAATAAAGTTTCCCCATATTTACACGAGTAGTAACATTTATCCTTTTAACCTTGTAATAATATGGGGTGTGAAGATGGTTATGATAGGTGTGAAAGAGGTAGAAGAATAAATGAACATGAAATAACATGGTTAAGAGTTACACCTCTTATTTGAAGAACCTCCTTTTGATTACACCTTAAAAATTAGTATATTGGTCCTTTTATGATACTAAGACTATTAAGATATAGATAAGAATGTTATAAATGTATTTGGGTATGTATTATCAAATATACAATGCTTAATATGTGTGAATAATATCATATAGGAGGTTCCCTTTTGTTAGAAATTGGAGTGTCACACTAGTAATTATTATGATATATTATATGTTATAAGTGTATTGCTCAAATTCATGAGGCAAAAAACAAATTAATTTATAATTTAACGACATAAGGGTTAAAATAACCTCATCCAACAATTATTAAGAGGATATTTTTTACAACTTATCACAATTTTTAAGCATTAATTAACATGTTTTATCCATTTACCAAAAGGATAACATTTTTACTAATGTCTCAAATCAAGATTAATAAAAATGAAATTAAAATAATTAATAAATTTGGACCTCTTGATACAAAATATGAATCTAATTTTTAAATATTTTTTCATAGGTGTTTACCAAATTAATTTTAATATATTTATATAAAAAGTAACATGAAATATTTAATTAGAAAAAAACAATTTAATCATAATAAGGATCTTTTACCAAAATAATTATATTATTTATTAATAAAGAGTTAGTATGATTATGTTTGATAAAATGGTTTTTATTTTAATTTAAACCCAAATTAACAACATAATCGCAATTTTAAGTTACTTGATTTAAATAAATAATACGTAATTTTAAAAAAATCATATTTTTTCACTATTCAGTAAAAATGGAATATTTTTGAAAAATTCTAAACAAAAACACAACATAAATTATTCCTTATTAAATAAAAAATCATATTTTTTAAAATTAAAATTATTATGTCGTTATATTTTAATTTTATATATAACCATGAACTATTTTAGTTGTAATGATATAATTGTAGGATGTGCATTGTGCAACAATCATAGTATGTACTACTTAACTATTATATGATGATCCTCTATGTTAAATTAAAAAATTATTATTTATTATTCCATTTTAATGCATGTTTAATTATTATATAAAGAGGCCAACCCATATATTATTGGTTTAATGTATATTTAATTTCAATTATTTTAAAATGTAATGGTTTTTTATAGTAAATTATTAAACAACAGTTTTTGGTGATATGTACAATATTTCATCCTATTTATGGTTTATAAAAAATATTTCCACTATATTTAATTATTAAATTTTAAAAAATATTCCACTATTATCCTAGAATCTGCACCAGTACATATTTTTAAATAATGAGGTATTCATGATGATGAAATATAAAACGTGATAGAATATAAATCCAAACATGTATAAATACATGGGATACTAATTATTTCACAAATCAAAGAGTTCCTCTTAGTTCACGGTTGAATTATCATTCACATAAAAAATAAAATAGCTTGATAAAAACCATGCATATGTATATTATTTATTTATTATTCTTAGTTAATAAATATATGAATGTGCGGATGAAATAAAGTCACACATGATATATGAGAATCATGAAAGGATATAAATGAATTATTAAATGGTATATGTTTTTCATATTTATCCATAGTAAATATTGTTAATGTTCTAACTTAATTGAATTAATAAATCCAATAAATAGAATTTAATATTATTTTTTAATTTTAATGAATGAACTAAAAATATATGAGTATATAATTAAGTATCTAATGCCTTCCAAAAACGGATTTATATCAGAAATTTAGCTTGGGGTTCTTATTGTCTTGGTTTGGGGATGCCTCCCCTTATTATAGAGTTCAACGGGTTTGGAAAGAGGAATTAATTAAAATCTTAATCAAATAAATATTCATATAAATCTTGATGGTAATTATTTATGTAAAAAATCATCTAGATCTATACTTAACTATTATGGGAGGTAAAATACAAACAACCGATTGTGGTTTTTCAAGTAAATTTACCTAACCATCCAAAATACCATCTTAAATCCCATTATGTATGGAAACAACCTTATATTACACTATAAATATATAACTAAGTATACCTTCAAAATATAATATTCATTTGAAGGGATATTATTAATTCATTGGTGGAGGGTATTTGGGATATGAATAAAATAAAGGGGGAAATCAAAGAATAATAAATCAATAATGTATAAATTATCAAAATTCAAGATAAAAAATAATAAAGTTTATTTATTTGTTAAAGATAATAATGGGAAATGTTGCCATAAAATGTCATTCATAATGATCCATATTGTACAAAGAGACTTGTCTAATCCTAAAGGTTTTTTAGGAGTGGTACAAAAAATTAAAAATAATAATATAAAAATAAAATAAATTATATGTGGTGGGGTAACCACATTATACTAATCATCCTTAGGGATCAAGAAAGAAGACATTTATTTAGATAGAAATCACATTGATGATGTAATTCATGACCAATAGAGCATGTTAACATTTATTACGAGTATATTACAAATAATTCATGTGTACAAGGGAATATATAAAATATTTTCTCATCTCTATGAAGAATATAATGAGATAGAAAGGCTATGGATGTATGAAATATACAGTAAATAATTTACATGAATATTTGGGTGATGAAAACCATTTTATTCCTCATTTACTGGTGTTTGTTAAGTATATTGATTGATTAATGCCCCTTTGATCATGTTAAATAAATAACTATCTAAAAATAAATATTATAATAAATATCCCTTTATTTCATAAAATATATTTTTTAATTATACCATTAATTATATAAATAAGTTTCTCACATATATTATGGCCCAGGAAATCCATGTTGAAAAGGAAAAGAATAAAATTAACTATTCATTATTTTTGGAAAAAAAAAATAAGAAGAATGAAAATGATAATATGCCAATGGCTAAGTCAAATCCAAAGTAAAATATCTAACACTGTTCAATAATAAATATGTATTAAGGTAGTGTAAAAAGTTCAAAGTTATAAGATTTTTATATTAAAATAATCACTATAGAAAAAATATTCAATACGAGGAAGAAGAGGAAAGTTAAGGCCTTCTATTTAATTATATTTATCGCTAAATGAAATTTTTTTACTTATACATGTAGATTTCTGGTTATAACTTTTGGATTACACACATGTGATCAATATTCGGAACTATTTATATTCAAGTGGAAAATAAAGGGTGATGTAGGTCTCCTTATTGCTTGTGGGGAATTAATAGAAGTATAAAAAATATGGAAATACCCTTATTCGATATATAATGACATGGTGATTCAACTTATTTATTTACTATATACCCAATATTACCAAAAATATAATCTTTTTGTTATGTTTTGATAGAAGTGGGGTTTTTTAGGTTTTTAAATAATTTTTTTATTTTATATTTTTAATATATCTAATGGTATAACATATCTAAATACTAGTCTATATATTCTTCAAATTTAAAATATAGTTTTATTAATCAACGAAATGAAAATGTAATGAGACTCACATCCCTCCCAACTATAGAACTTCTATCATGGTCATGTGAATGAAATATTCTTAAATAAATTACTTAATAAAGTAATTTAAAATATATTATGATAAATCCTTATATTTAATTAATAATTGTTTATAATGAAAATGACCGAATTAGCCTTCAATATTAAAGATAATGATATTTAGAACATATAGAACTGATTAATAACTATGTATGTGGTCTATTTTTATTAGATATAATGGGATGTTGTTATTTAATTAATACATTTACTAGTGATGTTTTTAGACATTTATATTTATTCATAATGAGATATAAGTTAAATTACATTTCTATGTTACAGAAATATTTCAGTTATGAGGAAAATTAACTATAAAATAATATTAAAAAACTCGTATATGATTACAAAATAGAATATGTATTCTATGATTTAATCAAAAATTTAAAAGGAATATGAGATTGTATTCACAAAGTGATGTATTTTATTTAATGTCAGACATTCCTAGTTTATTTTGGTGGTTATAGAATGTTGATGTGTTTTCAAGAGTATGATTCTGGAAATTGGGGAAAAACATATTGGAGTTAAAAATCATTCAATAGTGGAGAACACCACTATGTTACTGGTTGATAAACAAAATTGGGGGTTTTTATAGGTGGACTACATAGACTGTTGGTGGGGGTGTACTAGGTACTAGGTGGCTATCTTAATTTTTTTATTTTTTTTGGAAAAATAAATTTTTCCTTTTAGTAAAATGTGATAATATAGGAACCCCATCATTTCCCACCACACATGATTGATCACCTTGGGTCCCACTATTTTCGTTCTTCAAACTTTTGTTTCTATTTATTTTGAGCTCAAATTCTATCATAGTTCATCCAATTATATATTTATAGGTAATTTTAAAAATAACATTCTATCTACTTTATATTTCATCGATTATATTATAAATGTTCATCTAAAATTGATATTTAGGGGGACTATATTATGTTATCTCATTTATTTTAATTGAGGATGATTTTTAAGATATATTTTTTATAATAATAATATTACTATATGGTAGGTGTTTATTAAATAATTCACCCATTTTTATTAGTTTCATGCATCTAGTGTTCTATTGGTATTGTGGAGATACTATGATCTTCTAGGATTGAAATGTAAGGAAAAAACTTTTTGGCCCACTAATTTTAAAAAAATAAGATATTTGAGATGTCTAAGGATAGTCTGTGGTTTTTTGCTACATGTGATTCATTTTAACAGTGTCTCATTTCACCAATTTTCGAAATTTTAGTTTTCTAATGATAGATATTCCTAGAGGAAGCTCATCCTATAGGTATCAAATCATAGTGGTAGCTCATTCTAGCAGTATCTCTGTCGCGACCCACCTTCACCAAAAGGAGGTAAAGGTCAGCAGATTGCACATCCCTTCCTTATTTAAGTTGAAGGAGAGATAATGACCCCCGAAACCCACCTTCTATAGGTCCCGGAGTGGCGACTAGCACCAAGGGTATGGAAATTACACACAAATGGAAGGCATTACCCCTTTTTGTTTTATTGCATTGGGAGATAAGATGATGAAACCCAACAACACCAAAACTAAATGAAAAGTAAAGCAAAATGTAAACCATTCCCACACGCATGTTCCAAAAGTAAAACCACAAAGTTGAAAAGGTACTACAAGGGTAAATACCAAAGAAAGAAAAAAACCAACAACTGCAACTGCCCCAAGGGTCCGAGCTAGTATGGTCCTGTGCGATCCCTGAAGTCCTCCTAGAAACCTGAAAGCATTTCTATATACATAGGGTGAGCATACAAGTACACCCTGTAGGGAAAACCACAGACTCTCGTGCACATGTGGGGGAACGTACTAAAGTCCCATGAGAAAAGGAGTAAGCCAAGCACCTAACAAGGTAAACTATCCACCCAAGCCTCAACAAGGCACACTCTCCAAATAACGCAAGTCATGTAATATATATAATAAGAGAACATCGATGTTTGGGTACCCCTCACCACATTCCCACTGGTTATTGAGACGTCCTACGCATCGAACCAATCCCGCCATTCTCACCGCAGTCCCACTGCCACAACCTCCCGCACACACCTGGGCCACAACCACACGTAGTCCCACTGTCGAATCCCACCCGCAAACACCTGGGCCAAAACTTTCACACGTAACCACGCCTGAAAACACCAAGGCCAGAACAACCACCACCACACCCGAAGACACCTGGGCTAGAAGATCCACTGCCACGACCGAAGAAACCTGGGCCTAATCCAGAAGATACTTGGGAAACTACCTGCCCACACACACCTGGGCCATACCCACCACACTACCCCGCCTGAAGGTTCATGGGCTAATAATAGTCCTCAGGCCATCACAGCCTACCCGAAGATACTTGGGCTATCTAGGAAAGGGAGCTGAAAAAGAGATAATAACCATCCACTAATAACAGTGCTGGGAAAATCACCCTCCCCCATGAAATGGGGGTGTTCGGCACTAATTTCTCAACTTGGATGGGGCGCAAATAAGAAACACAAAACTAAAACTATATATATAGGTAACAATCACTCTTCCAAGTTTAGGTTTCTCTTCAGCCAGCCTAAAGAACACAGACAACACTCAAGTCTGAGTCACAACTTTCGCCAACAAAACCCATTTGTCCCATTCATTTTCATGTTCCATAATTATGTTTAATTATGTTCTGAACCTACTTGGGAAACTAATACCATAATCATAACCAACGAAATGAATCCAACCAAACTCCAATTTAAACATTCACACTTGGTTCTCTTGTAAAGTCCCAACAACAAAGGGATAAGTGAGACCCCTCAAAGTACTGGAACCAAAGTATCCTCCGAGACACTACCCCGTGTCCCCCAAAATGGTTTCTCATCAATAGAGGATCCCACCCCAATCGTGATATAAACAAGGTAACCACCCCGTCTTAAAACTCACAACCACCGAATCCAAAACAACAGGGGATACCCTCCCCAATTCCATAACCACCGAAAGTATAAAAACAAGAGATATGATCCCCTCCCACATCTACAACAATCGGCCCATAAATGAAAACTACCAAACCACTAACACCAATAAAAGGTAGGGCCATGCTGGTATTTTCATATTTATAATATTTAACAAACTCCATGATTTAAATTTCCGTGTGCTTTAACTGGGGGTTATCACAGAAGGATTGATACGGGTGCTTTCAATTTATTTAGCCGGGTATACGTGATTAACCAATTTCTTCTTTACAGCAGGAGTTCACAACCACAAAAAATCTATTTAAAACATCACCATGGATTCATTAGTACACATAGAAAGACCACCAATGGCCATGATTTTCCGTAGGTATAAGCCATCATAATTCAGAATTATAACATAAAATAGCATCAACGATCACTGCCCCCCCCCCTTCTTTCTTTAGAGAATCCCTTCATTGTCTTTATTTAAGTTAGGTTCATCCAATTTTATAGAATCTAAAGCATGTCCACCTTGCATGATACACAAAAGGGAGAGACGAAGGAGAAAATTCCCTACATGTTGATCAACGATCGATGCAAAGGGTGGGTGCGGAACTTTACAGATAGAGATGCGGCTCGTCTGAACGAAAAGCTGCTTGTCTGAATGAAGGGTACTACTAGCACAGGGTGATCGAGAAAAAAAACATGGGGGGACCCTTTAGGTTTATAAAGGCTAGGGACGGTTGAGATAACAACGTCAAACCGCGTAAGGAGCTGGGGGTCATGAGTCGACCACACTGCCCCACCCGTTATTAAAGGGTCGGGTGGTTTAAACTTACTCATACACTAGGTTAATTCATTAAATATTTAATTAAAACATTTATGGGCATTACCGGTCTTTAAAACAAGCTTAAAGGGGTCAAAATAGGGTTTAAAACCCAATTTGAGCACGTCACTAGAAAAACCCTAACAAGGCTGGGTGACACAGATGGGTCTCACCGAGCGGTTGGTCTCACTGATCAGTCGCACCAATCCATCGCGCCGATCGGTCTCGCCGATCGTTCTCAT
Organism: Viscum album; assembly: GCA_963277665.1. Taxonomy (NCBI): domain Eukaryota; kingdom Viridiplantae; phylum Streptophyta; class Magnoliopsida; order Santalales; family Viscaceae; genus Viscum; species Viscum album. Next base: position 505,350,249 of record OY728142.1, on the reverse strand, counting down.
CGATCGGTCGCGCCGATCGGTCGCACCCCGAGATGCTACCCCTTTAGGATCCGGATTTATGGCAAAGGAAAGGACCCTGAGAGTCTGGGTCATCACATTAGATACATCTCAAAATATTCTCACCCTCGAGAATTTAAACAACCCAGAAGGAAAGAATGGGTCCAAACAACCACCTCGAAAGATACCTCTCAAGAGTGAACCTAATTGTTAACTAAGAACACCTACTTTTCAAGAACCAACCAAGATTACATGTCAAAATTCCCAGCCATGAGGGTTGGGGAGTCTCCTCCCCCATGTCATGATACTATCCACTTTGGGCGGCATTGACTCACCTGCACGGGTTTATCGCATCCATTTTAATGCATCTTGATTAGGGGTCGGGTTCTCCCATCCCCATAGCCAGGATTTTTTGCACACATTTAGAGGAAATAAAAACACATATTTCATTTCCAAAGGTAAAATAATCCACCACAACAAGTATAAACAGAACAACACAAATATCAAACCAACTATGGATACTGGGCACGCATCTATGCTTCCCTCTCCCACGTACTCTCCTCAAGCCCATCGTGTCTCCATAACACACGAACCAAGGGAACGGTTTTCCGACAAATAACCTTCTCTTTACGATCCTCTATCATAACTGGACTTTCCAAAAAGGTCACATCGTCCTCGATGTCTAGCTCTCTCCAGTCAAGGACGTGTGAATCATCATGTAGGTAATGACGGAGCTGGGACACATGGAATATGTCATGTATCCTCAGTAGCAGCGGTGGTAACGATAGCTGATAATCCACTTCACCGACCCACCGCAACACTTCGAAGGGTCTGATGAACCTTGGAGAAATCTTACTCCCTTTCCTGAACCTCCATTGTCCACGCCGAGGGGAGACCTTCAAGAACACGTGGTATCCGACCTCAAACTCCAAGGGCCTCCTCATGGTATCAGCAAACGACTTCTGCTGGTCCAGGGCAACCTTCATCCTTTCCTATGTGTGCTGAACCTTCTCTATCGTGCTCTGCACCACCTCTGGGCCAAGGATTGATGCCTCTCTGACTTCGGTCCAATACACAGGTGAGCGGCATGGCCTCCCATACAAGGCTTCAAACGGGTCCATACCAATGGTAGAGTGATAGCTATTATTGTAGGCAAACTCTACCAGAGTCAAGTGTCGCACCCATGATCCTCCTGAATCCAGAACACATGCTCACAACATATCCTCCAACGTCTGGATAGTGGGCTCTATCTTCCCATCTCTTTTGGGATGGAAAGAAGTGCTAAGACGTAGTTGGGTGCCAAAAGCATGCTGCAATCCTCTCCAGACTCATGAGGTAAACCGTGCATCCCTATCCAAGACTATAGACCTCGAAACTACATGCAACCGCACCACCTCATCCATGTACCTTCGTTCCAATGCATCCACTGCACTCAAATCCTTGATCTTCAGAAAGTGAGACAATTTTTTCAACTGGTCCACTAACACCGAGATGCCGTCATATCCCCCTTGGACCATGGGTAGTCCCGTGACTAAATCCATCAAGATGTCATCCCACTTCCACTCAGGGACATCTAGAGACTGCAGTAGGCCGACTGGAACTCAGTGTTCAGATTTCACTTGCTAACACACTAGCACTTCGCCACAAACTCTGCCACAGCTCACTTAACTCCGGGCCACCAAAACTGGTTCTTCAGTCCCTGGTACGTCTTGGAAACTCCTAGGTGGACCACCAGGGGGTGAGTTGTGGAACTCACTGAGAACCTTTATGTGAATCACTTCCAGAACAAACATCCTTCCCTGGAAAAGCATCAGTTTCTGAACATCTTATATCCATCATTTAGGAGTATTGCCCTGGTCAACTCGGTCACACATCACTTCGCACTCTGGGTCTCCCCACTGAGACTCCTCCACTTACTGCAACAGAGAAGACTGAACTGTCATCAGATACAAGCAGCCTCTACCGCTATCCATCCTCGCATCCAGGTGTATGGCAGCCAACTCCTCCATGCCTTCTAGGTGTCTGCCGACTCTCGGACCGCATCCTTCTACGTCCTTCTGCTCAAGGCATCGGACACTACATTCCCCTTCCCTGATGTGTAAGACATCTCGAAGTCGTAATCTTGGAGGAACTCCATCCACCTTTGCTGCCGCAAGTTTTGGTCCTAGTGGGAGAGGATAAACCTGAAGATTTTGTGATCTGTGAAGACTAAAAAGCGTTCTCTGATGAGGTAGTGCAACCATAACTTCAGCGCAAAAACGACCAATGCAATTTCCAGGTCGTGGGTGGCATAATTACACTCTTGAGGGCATAGTTTCCTATACCCATAAGAGATAACCCCTTGTTTCTGCATCAACACACATCCCAAGCCCTATCCTAAAGCATAACAGAACACCTCATAGGCCACCCCTTCTTCTGGTAATCTCAGCACTGGGGCACTAACCAACTTCTCCTTCCGATAGTTGAAGGCTTACTCACATTGCCCACTCCATACGAAAACCTGGACATTCTTGGTCAGGGCTATCAAAGGGGCTGCTACTCGAGATATGTTGGGTACGATCCTTCGATATTATCCTGCCATCCCAAGGAAACTACAGACCTCTACCACATTCTTGGGTGCTGCACAAGAAACAACTACCTCAACCTTTTAAGGGTCCACCGCTACCCCCTAAACGGACACCATGTGCCCGAGGAAGTGCACTTCTCGTGTCCGGAATTTTCATTTCGACAACTTCCCATAGAGCTAATGCTGTTAGAGGACCTCCAAAACCATCCTCAAGTGCTCTGCATGGTCCTCCTCTGATCTTGAATAGACCAAGATGTCATCGATAAACACAACTACTAACCGATCTAGGTACTCCTTGAAGATGGAGTTCATAAGCCCCATGAACACAGCCGGGGCATTTATAACACCGAAAGGCATGAATACGAAATCGAAGTGTCCATATCTACACCTGAACGCCATCTTCAGAATGTTTCCCTCCTCCACTCTTAGCTGGTGGTACCCAGACCACAGGTCGATCTTCGAGAACCATCCTGCCACTTTCAGCTAGTCGAAAAGATCGTCTATCATCGGAAGAGGGTAGCGATTCTTGATCGTCGCCAAATTCAGACTCTTGTAGTCTATGCACAACCTAAGACCACCATATGCCTTCTTTTTGAATAAGACTGAAGCACCCCACAGTGACACACTCGGCCGGACATAACCCCTCTTCATCAGATCGTCAATCTGGATCCATAACTCCCGTAGCTCTGAAGGTGCCATCCGGTAAGGATCCATCGAGATCGGACGAGCGTCGGGCTGCAGGTCTATCCCAAAATCAATATCACGTCGAGGGGGTAGAGTCATCACCTCCTCAGGGAAGAAGTCCATAAACTCACAGACGATATCTGGCACCTCCACCATCTCAGCATCTACTGACTCCACTGACAGCTCGCCTAACAAGGAGAAGAGGGGTTCCTCTCGCCTGCTGCCCTTCTGACTGCTCCTCTCTCCGGTGAAGGTAACACGTCGGCCGCCCAAGTCTGAGAACAAAATACTTCCTAGGAAACAATCGATGATGGCACACATAGAGAATAGCCAGTCGATGCCTAGGATTACATTGTATGGATGTATCTTTAGTAGAAGAAGATCCCTAACCGACTGATGTGGCATTATCATCAGTCTACATCCCCGAAAAACAAACAACAAGTCAATCTGACCTCTGAATGGGGTGCTCAACACCAAGGGAACTGGAAGTCTCTCGGCATCTAAATCCAAGGCACGTGCTAGACTGGGTGCAACAAAGGAGTGTGAAGCTCCTATATCGAAAAAGTAATAAGCAAGGGTATTGAACACACTGATCGTACCTCGAACAACCTCCAGCCCTGCTGGAACTGCTACCTCCGTGGCACGTAACTGTCCATGCCCAGCTCTTCTGCCCCTCGGCTGTCGGCCACCTCCCCAGCCACGCCCTAGTCGAGGTCCCTGATGAACGCCCTGAGGTCGACCTCCTCCTCCTATGTCTACCCTCGGAGGAGCGGGAGCTCGCTGTACCTGCTGCTACTGCTGGAAAGGCCTGGATGGAAGCTGCTGATGGGGCGGGTGGTGGGGCTGTCTGCCTCCACCGTACTATACCCGGTCCGAGCAATGACTCCAGAGATGTCTAGGGCTCCCACAGACGAAGCACGGTAGCCCTGGGCCCGATAAAAAGGGCGAGAACCAGGGGATCGAAACTGAAATTGTTGCGGCCTGCTCCCTTCTGGTCGGAACCTGGAGGGTCCTGACACTAGAGGCCTGGTGCTGACGGCCTTCCCCTTCAGTGGTCCCAGCTGGATCTCCTCTCATGAAACTCCTCCTAGATCGTGCATCCTCTCCACCAATTCGGCCTTCTTCTAGACCTCCAAGTACATCGGCAGGGTAAAGGGTGTGACAGCATACTAGAGGGAGGGTCGAAGCGCCTCCTCGAAACATCTTGTCAGAGACTCCTTGTCAAGAAAAAGGTCCAGAGAAAAACATAGGAGGTCCTTGAACTTTATTCTTAGCTCCCTCACTAACATACTCCCCTATTTGCGGGAGAGTAGCTCCTGTATCTTTTCTTCCTTCATCATCGAGGAGAGGAATTTCGCCCATAACACCCTCTAGAAATCATCTCATGCCACCTCAGCCTCTCTCCTCTCCCCCCAAGTAAAGCGTCCACCACTGTCGCGTCGCTCCCCACATCTGGATGATGGCCAGAGGAACCCAGTACTCGATCGGGGCCCGAATCAGGCCGAATGCTATCACTAGATCCTCTAGACAGCCTTCCGTCTTCATGTTAGAGGTCCTGCCCTCATACTTCTAGAGGGTCTATCGCTGGAAGGCCCGAAGAGTCTTCTGCCACTAGTCTTCCTCCTCTTCTCGATCAGCTCTCTTCTAATCAGCCAAAGTAGTCTTTGGGGCCTCGATCGCCAGTACCACATGTGGTCGCCTTCCAGGTGCCATAGCTGCAAGGTAAACAAGGAATGTCTAAGCCCAAGTATTGCAGAATATTGTTCTTAAAACTTCTTAACATTTTCATTTATTCTTAATTCCCAAGACATCCCAAAAACACGAGAACACAAGTCATTATGATGCATGTGCCTTTCCTAGGGTCTGTACCCTGTAATCAGTGTGGCCTCACTTGGTCGTTCGGTAGGTCCAGAGTCCTTTCATCGGATCACGGGGGGACCTAAAATCCCATGTTCTAGCCAGTCTTCCCTGGACTAATTCACGCACCAAGGTCAACCAACATTGTTTCCCTACCAATCCCATGCAATCCTCACTGTGCCTAACTCCAGAATCCATCCTATATCTCAACCGGAACCTCTAATACCATTCTGTCATGACCCGCCTTCACCAAAAAGAGGTAAAGGTCAGAAGATTTCCAAGACTTTCCTTTATTAAGTTGAAGGAGAGATAATGACCCCCGAAACCCTCCTTCTATAGGTCTCGGAGTGGTGACTAGAACCAAGGGTAAGGAAATTACACACAAATGGAAGGCATTACCCCTTTTTGTTTTATAGGATCAGGAGATAAGATGATGAAACCCAAAAACACCAAAACTAAAAGAAAAGTAAAGCCAAAATTAAACCATTCCAACATGCATGTTCCAAAAGTAAATCCACAAATTACAAAAGTGACTGCAAGGGTAAGTACCAAAGAAAGAAAAGAAAACAGCAACTCCAATGGCCCCAAGGGTCCAAGCTAGTATGGTCTTGCGCGATCCCCGAAGGCCTCCTTGAAACCTGAAAGAAGTTTTATATATGTAGGGTGATCATACAAGTACACTTAGTAGGGAAAACCAATGACTCTCTTGCACAAGTGGGGGAACGTACTAAAGTCCCATGAGAAAAGGAGTAAACCAAACACCTAACAAGGTAAACTATCCACCCAAGCCTCACCAAGGCACACTCTCCAAATAACACAAGTCAAGTAATATATATAATAAGAGAACATTGATGTTTGGGTACCCCGTTCCACTTTCCCACTGGTTATTGAGACATCCTACGCATCGAACCAATCCCTCCATTCTCACCACAGTCCCACATCCACACCCGCCCGCACACACATGGGCCACAACCACACACAGTCCCACTGCTGAATCCCGCCCATAAACACCTGGGCCACAACTGTCACACGTAACCATGCATGCATACACCTAGTCCAGAATAACCACCACCATGCCTGAAGACACCTGGGCGAGAAGATCCACTGCCACGCCCGAAGACACCTTGGCCTCATCTCGAAGATACTTTGGAAACTACCTGCCCACACACACCTGGGCCATAACCACCACACAACCCCAACCGACGGTTCTTGGGATAATAATGGACCTCAGGCCATCACAGCCTGCCTAAAGATACTTGGGCTATCAAGGAAAGGGTGCATAAAAGGATCTAATTACTAGCCACTAATAATAGTGTTGGAAAAAACACCATCCCCCATGAAATGGGGGTGTTTGACAATAAGTGATCAACTTGGATGGGGAGAGAATAAGAAACAAAAAACTACAAGTATATATATAGGTAACAAGCACTCTCCCAAGTTTAGGTTTTTCTTCAGCTAGCCTAAAGAACACAGACATCACTCAAGTCCAAGTCACAACTCTCGCCAACAAAACCCATTTGTCCCATTCGTTTTCATGTTCACTAATGATGTTTAATTAAGTTATGCACCTACTTGGGAAACTAATACCATAAGAATAACCAAGGAAAAGAATATAGCCAAACATCAATTTAAACTTTGACACATGGTTCTCTTGTAAAGTCACAACAACAAAGGGATAAGTGAGACCCCTCGATGTACTAGACCCAAAGTAACCCCCGAGACACTACCCTGTGTCCCCCAAAATGGTTTTGCATCAACAGAGGATCCCACCCAAATTCGTGATATAAACAAGGTAACCACCGGGTCTTAAAACTCATAACCACCAAATCCATAACAACAGGAGATCCCATCCCCAATTCCATAACCACTGAGAGTATAAAAACAGGGGATCTCATCCCCTCCCAATCCTCCAGGAATTGGACCATAAAAGAAAACAACCAAACCACTACCACCTACACAAGGCAAGGCCATGGCAGTATTTTCATATTTATATGATTTAACACACTCCATGATTTTAATTTCTGTGTGCTTTAACCGGGGGTTATCAAGAAGGATTGATCCTAGTGATTTCAATTTATTTAGTCGGGTATACATGATTAACCAATTTTCTCTTTACAGCAGGATTTCACAACCACAAACAAGCCATTTAAAACATCACCAGGGTTTCATTAGTACATAGTGAAAGACCACCAACAACCATGATTTTCAATTGGCGTAAGCTAGCACAATTCAAAATCATAGCATAAAATAGCATCAACGATCATAGCACCCCCTTATTTCTTTATAGAATCCGTTAATTATCTTTATTTATGTTTGGTTCATCCAATTTTACAGAATAAAAAGCATGACCACCCCATATGATACACAAAAGGGAGAGACAAAGTAGAAAATTCCATACTTGTTGATCAACGATCGATGCTAATGCCGGGCGCGGAACATTACAGATAGCGATGCGGATCGTCCAAACAAAAATCTGCTCATCTGAATGAAGGGTACTACTAGCACAGGGTGATCGAGAACGGAAACCTGGGGGAACCCTTTTGGTTTATAAAGGTCAGGGATAGTGGAGATAACAACGTCGAACCGCGTTAGGAGTGGGGGGTCATGGGTCGACCACGCGGCCCCAAATGTTATTAAAGGGTCAGGCAGTTTAAACTTACGTATACACTAGGTTAATTCATTAAATATTTAATTAAAACATTTATGGCCATTACCTGGCATTAAAACAAGATTAAAGTTGTCAAAATAGGGTTTAAAACACAATTTGCGCACATCACTGGAAAAACCCCGACAAGGCTGGGTGACACCGATCGGTCTCACCGATCAGTCTCGCTGATCGGACTCACCGATCGGTCGCGTCAATCGGTCTCTCTGATTGGTCACACACCGAGATTCTTCCCCTTTAGGATCCAGATTTTTGGCAAAGGAAAGGATCCTGAGAGTCTGGGTCATCACAATCTCATTTTGGCAGTGGCTCGTTATAGTAGTAGCTCATTATAGTGGCATCTCATCCTAGATGTTACTCACTAATGTTAAATTGTCTGTTTTTTAATCACTAGTGTTGACTCACTTGAAATGACTCTATAGTGGGCACTCATCTTAGGGGTGGTGGTGACTCATTTCAACTACTTTCCAAATTTCCTGAATTTTTCAGGTGTTACATTTTTTTCCCTTTTTACATTTATTCTTATGAAAAATGATTTTAATTTCATATTTAGGAGATTTTAAGTCATTTCAATGTCAATAAATCATGTTTTTTATTTTATAAATGTTTTGATAATTTTAAAAGGTCAAAACACATGGTATTGGTTAGACTGTCCATTAATGAAAATTCAAACTATATCCAATTAAAATGTCTTGGATCTGATCTTTCAAAAGATGTGTTATCATTCCCTCAATTCATTATTTCCAATTTTTAATAATACTAGATACCCCTATTTCCTTCTTCCTTGGAGAGTTTTACTTCAATTGGTTCATATTTTCATGGATATCTTCTTAATATATGCACACCTCTATTTTTGGGGCAATGAGGAAGAATATATATTTTTTCTTCCATGTAGGATTTCCTTTGACTTTATTTTTTTATCATATGGTATTATTATTTAAACATTCATATTTTAATATGTTTCTCATTCTGGATATACAAAAGACAATAAAATAGGTTTAAAATCAATATTAAGGGTCTTGAAAAAGTGATGTATGATCTTACAACTATTATTTGATATGGTTTTTTGTTTTTATGTTATTCATTGTATGTTCTAAATAGCCAACTAAAGATTTTTTCCATTGGGGTCCCTACTTCTATTAATGATGACGTGGAATATATAATGGCAATTATGGGATTTTGATTTCACTTATTATGGAATTGGTTAACCACATACTTTCGGTTAATAAAATGGATACCCTATGATCATATACCTTGTGTGATAACACCCTCAATCAATAAAGTGAAATAAAATAAGGGATTCCATGCTAAATCTAAAAATATGTTTTGATATAGTATGTGAAATAACATATTTTTGGAAACCATTTTTTGTTAGGGGTTGGCTTTGGGGATATTATGGATTAGATAAGATGTGTGTGGGGTCCTGAATGTGATATAGTTTTGCAGTGAGAAAATGACAGCTGTATGGTTATATAGTGGTGTTTTGTTGGAATATGTTTCAAACTTTGTTTTTGTGATTCTTTAATGTTCTTCTTGATGCCTATTGTTTGTCATTCAGTGCCTAGTAGGTATGGATGATGAAATAAAAATTGACCATAATTTTCAATTCATACATGATAAGGATTTAAACAATGTTATTAGGGGAATGGTATTGTAAAAACAATAGGGAATATGGTTTAATATTAATTAAATAATAAAAACTAATTATGAATTTTGTTTTCCTTGTATGGTGTTCTGCATTTAGAAGTGGCATCAAAGTGGGAAATTCACGTGAATATTGGTGTTTTATTTATAAACACATAATTTTTTATTGTGTGACTTTCTCTATATATATTTATAAACATTTTATGTTGTTTTAATTTATATACATGCCCGCCCTTGTCAAGAACTATGTGACAAAACCCACATAGTCATGAAGGAGGTTATTTTTCCAACATCCTGGGGGGATGATGGACGGTTGGCCACACTCTCTTCCATTCTTCCTCTTACTGGACATTGTGGCCTATGAGTCTTCAAGCGAGTTGTGATATGGGGTCTCAGGTGTCTTCGGGGTTATTTGGGGTGTATTATCCTTGGTTTCTTCAAGTTGAGATGAGATCTTCTATCATAAGTGTTTTTAGGAAGAGATGTATTTTGATGACTATGGTGTGTGTGGGAAGTGTGTGATGTGTTGTGATGGACCAGGTGTGTGTGGATAAGATGTACTATGAGGTGTCACCCATGTGTAGGTTGGTCGGATGGGATTTGATATATTTAGAATATGGGGTAGTGAAATTACATTTTTCATAGGGGTGTGATAGCATCCAATTAGTGGGAATGTGTTGTGGAGTGACATATCATCAATATTATATATATCATATTATATTACTTGGATACATGGTGATTGAGCCTTGGTGAGGTTGGGGTTATGGTTAGTACACATACTATGTGTTGTTTGTTTTTTTCCCACTGGTGCATTAGTATGATCTTTCCACTTGTGTATGATAGACATTAGTTTTCCTACTCAGAATTCTAATATTCTCACCCTACATTTATAAAATCTATTTTAAGGGTTCCAAGAAGATTACATAGACAATTATGGATATTACCATCTTGGACCTTGGGATAGCTATTGTTTTGCTGCTCAAATTTGTTTTTGGTTATTCACATTCGATAATTTTGTTTGTATCTATTCTATTAACACATGTATTTTGGGATGATTTTTGTTTTTTATTTTATATATTTTGTGGATTTATTTTTTGTTGGTTAATCCTATTTGTAGATATTGTTTGTTTATAAAGTGTATTGCCTCCCATATTGTGATAAATGTACACCATTGGTACAAGTCTCTATCCTGGGTCCCTATAGAGGTAGAACTATAGGGTCATTATCTTCCTTTCATTATTTCCATCCTAGAAATGATATATTTGGATAGATGGGGGCATGATAGAGTGGTATCAGAGTTGATGGATGGGAGATAGGGTGGTTTTTGTTGTTATGAATAGTGATGAATTCATCGGTTGGTATAGAAACTATGTTGTTTTACCTTGTGTGTTTGATATAGGTTTGAGAGACTGGCTAGGTAATGGGATATTGGGTCCCCCATGATCTAGTTTATTGAATCTAATCTTATTGAGTGACCCTGTGACATGGGACTGCTAGTATAGTAGATATCTATGAGAGATACATGCATCATGATAACTTGTTTTCTTGTTTGAATTATGTTGTTTGGGGAAATTCAAAATGAATAAAATTAATAAAATTTATTAAAATTAATTAAAATAAATAATAATAAAAATACATACTACGAGGCATAGAAAATTGTTGTTTTTATATCATCTATGGCTCATGGTCGTCGTCTGTGTGTGGCTCAGGTGGTGGTGGTTTATCTGGATGAACTAGTTGATCAAAAAAGGTATGATCTATCTAAGGATATTGACTGGTCCTAGAAGATTCTGCATACATTTCTGCTGCATTCTTTGGAAAAGTATGAGGGGAGTATATATCATATGGACACAGAGAGTTGGATAGAGGATCTATAGATCTATTTTTGATTAGTCCAAGCCCTGATATTGTACAAGGTTCAGTTGGATAGTAGTCATATATGAGGAGATGAACGTTAGTGGTGTACGTTGTACCTTGGTGAGTAGAGGGAGGTTGATTTCCCATTGGTCTCCTTCCATAAGGAGTTCTGTGTCGAGTTACATGCATAGAAAATGAAAGATGAGAAGTAGCTGGAGTTACTCTCCATTCATCAAGGGAGTATGTCTGTGAGGGGGAATGATATTTTGTTCAAGGAACTTTTGTGCATCCCAATATATTTTTTTTCTAGATAAGGATTCCTGGGAGATGCATTTTGAGAAGGCACTACATCCTTTGATCAAGTACACAGTAACACATTTTACATTTCCAATGTACCTGGAGGTTCAAAATATGGTATTGGTGATCAAAATGATATACTCAATAGGAGTGTTTTAGATAAATAGAAAAAAAAGGTTCCCATGAGGAGCATATTTTTTAGTAGAAAACCTTTGGTGCTGGGGCCTTGATATTTTCAACCAATCTGGAGTCATCATCGATAGCTTCTTTATAACATTTTAGTTTCCATGCCTTTGTATGGGATTGGGGACAATGTGTATATTTTTTTGGGATTACAACTATCTTTTGGACCAGTTCCTGGTGGCTGATAGTTCCCAATTTTGTATATGTAGATAGGTTTAGCATCATCCTTAGTAGTAGATATCAACGAGGCCTTTCCAACACTAGGGGAAGTAGGATTATGGTCAATGTTGGATAGGTGAGGAAGGTAGATCCAAAACATAGGATGTTCCTTAGGATTAGGGACTTCAAACCGATTGTGGTCGTAGAGGTGGACTTTAGTAGACATGTATGGGATGTGGGAGTGGTCAGTTGAACGCTGTAGAGGTAGCATCACTGGATAGACCATAGATCATTAGAGGAACAATTAGTTTCACATCTATGTTTTCTTTTATTTTCTTGATTTGTGATCTCCATAATTCTTTATTTCAATATATATAGCCCATGATCTAGGGGTAGGCATATATAGGCTTCCCATACCCCTAGTTCTGACTATGAAAGTCATAGGCTAGACCTTTTTTGATGTGTGCCCAAGGTGTAGACTTATGATGGCGATACATCAGTATCATGGGGTTATTTTCTTTCCAAAGATGAAAACATAAAATTTCATCTTGGGAATGGAAATGAAATATTCCTTACATTTTATAATAAATTGTTTCCTTAGGAGAGTACCTTTTTAAGATGTTGATGGATAATGGTTAGATCTCATTGGTGAACGGTGCTATTATGTGATATTTGGTGTGCACAGTCCCTTCAATACTAGATGGTTGAGTTGTTTGTGTAATCAGTGGATGAGGGAATGGTGGAGGTTCCTATGATCATCATGGAGTTCCATGAAATTTTACCCAAAGAGGATTTGAAAATAACCCTCAACCCGATATTGAATTTGTGATAGACATGAAACATCATACCTCTCTAATTTTGATGGATCCTTTCCATATGACACTATTTGATTTACTGGAGTTGGGGATTTAGATTGATGATATGATATATTAATGAATCATCAATCTTAGTGTGTCACCATGGGGTGATCCATTGTTGTTTTCCAAGAAAGTAGATGGTAGTCTAATGTTGTACATTTATCAACAATAGTTCAATCATGTGACTGTAAATAATAATTATCCTCTTCCGATGATTTTTGATCTTTCTAACCAGCTAAGAGGGGAAAGTTATATATCTAAGATCGATCTGCAATTTGGATATTACTAGTTAATGGTGAAGGAGGGTGATATCATGAATAATTCCATTAGGTGCAGGTATAGTTTCTTCATGTTCAAGTTCATTCCTTTTGGAGTTACAAATTAACCATTCGTCATCATGGGTCTTATGAACCAAGTTTTCTAGGAGTTAATGGACTTATTTTTCATTTTCTTCATCAATGACATATTGATCTACTCAAGGATAAGAGGGAGAAATAAAAACATATCATTGCTATGTTTTATGTTTTTCATAACCACCAGCACTATTGAAATTTTCCAAAAGTTCATATTTTGGACTTGTGAGGTTCAATACATGCAGATTGTGGTGTCTCAGCAAGGTGTGACTATGAACCCGTCAATGGTCGAGGAAATTTTTTTTAGAGGAATCCAAGAATGTGGCAGAGGTTCATAGATTATTTCATCTAACTATCTATTATTATATATTTTTGATTTATTTCCCTCTATTTTCAACCCCATTTACAACATTTAATAGAGAATACTAATATTTTCTATGGACTGATCAATTCATTTTAGCATTTGGATACATGAAAGGGAAGTTGGTTATTTCTACAATGATTTATCTTCCATAGGAGGGTGAGTTGTTCAATGTATTTTGTGACACATCCCGTCTTGGCTTAGGGTATGTCTTGATTTATTAGAAGGTAGTGATCTATTTTTTTTATAAGAAATTAGTCCCTCAACAACATAAATATTCAATCTATTACTTGAAGATAGAGATAGTTTTCTTTGATGATGTATTGGGGACATTATCTCATTGAAGATCTCTTTGTGGTCCTCAGAGTTCCAAAGTGTTTCATATATATCTTTTCTCAGTGTGCATGAATATACAATTGTATAGGTAGATAGAGGTTCTTCAGAAAAATGATTTTTAGATATCCTACAACTCAGTTATGGGGAATATCATGGACGATACTTGGATCAGGATGTTACATAATTATTGTTTTCGGGATTTTTCAGATTCTTAGATATCAATGGAGGAGTTGGAATCCCTGGACGTAATTTCAAATTTGGATGGTGGTAGAGGTTTTTTTTCAGATGAATGTGCATTCTTTTCTAATGTAGCAGGTGGAGGAGTCTCTGTTGGGAGTCCTGAAGGAAGAGGTATTGAATGATTGAGTTGGACATTTGATGGTCTGGAGGGATGGATGGAGGATGGTAAGAACAGGATGTTGGATCAAAGAATTCTATTTGTTCTAGTGTAAATGTATAAGGGAGTTATTTATAAATTTCATAGATCAAATTTGGAATCACACCCAAGAGATTCCAAAATGTACCATGTCTAAGGGAACAATTATGGTGTCCTAGAATTAAATGGGATGTGACGGACTTTGTGGCTCAGTGTCTGGATTTCCACTAGCTAAAGGCTATACACTGTTATATGTGTAATGAACCGAATCCGGAGCCCCTCCACTGGGGCCCTGTACAAGGTTCTCCACATGACCACAAGCGCATTTCCCCAAATGGCAGAGGCAGCCAACTAGCAGCGAGGGCCTTGGTATGTTTTTGGGGAAACTATGCCCTCATTCGGTAAGGTATATGAAGTAAAGAAAACAACAGTCAATAGCAGAAGCAGTAACAACATACATAACTATAACCAAACAATAGAAGAATAAATATATAGAAATGATGATAATGATACAGCAGGTACAAGTATCTAAGAAAAGAAGTAAACACAACAATTTTCTGAAATACAACTGAACACAAAGTACTAATGCAACAGCAACTCCAGTAGCCTCGCAAGCCATAGCATGGTCACATGCTCTCCAGATCCACAGCAAGTCAAACACCTGAAGTAGAAGGGATCTTTCTTTATCTATACCTGCAACAACATAATATACTTGGGCCCAAAATCATGGCCCAAACAGGGTGTGAGATACAATCCAAGTATGAAACCACCCAAATATTTGTGCCTAAGAGTCAATGAATACAAGGAAAGTAAAGTACCGGAACAGTAAAAAGGAAAATACACAGCAGCTATAATTTACAGTTTTAGCATATAAAGTACACAAGTAAACAACCAACAACAAGTAGAAAATAGGTAACCCTCTGGGTAGCTCTCACAGACTAACCCTTATGGTTTAACCTACAAGTACTAGCAACCCGCTGGGAGGCACAGACAGTCTCACCCCTCTAGTTCAGCTAAAGAATAGACTCTTTGGGAAAGCACTCACTAGAAATTCCCCCTATAGTCTCATATCGTACTATAGGCTCTCTGGGGAAGCACTCAACGTCAATTCCCCCTATGGCTGTTGTACCTCTCAAACCCCTCGAGGTTTAATTTTCATGATCACAATCACCCTCTTATTTGTCTAACCTCTTTCAAGTGTTTTTTGGATGATAGGAATCATTTCAGGTGGCTAAGGAATTAGGCCAGGAAAGCAAGAAGGCACAAATGGACTGAAATTCAGTCCACCGGCCAACCGGTGGCTTCACCACCGGCCAGCCGGTGGACTCTGGGCAGAAGAGCCACTCACTGCCATCTCACCGGCCAACCGGTGGCCTCAGCACCGGCCAGCCGGTGGCACCCAGCCCAAATAGTGTTTGCTACTGTCTTTCCACCGGCCAGCCGGTGGCTCCTCCACCGGTCAGCCGGTGGAGCCTGGACCTTTTTTCTTCTCCTCTGCCAAGGCACCGGCCAGCCGGTGGAGCTGTACCGGCCAGCCGGTAGCCCAGTCAAACTAGCCGTTGGCTTTGACCAGTCAACCCTCTTTTGGCCTCCAACGGCTCCGAGGACTTCTCCAACGGCTCCGAAGACTCCCCAAGGGTTCCATGCCTATAAATAAAGGCCAAGGAAGCCCCAGACACCTATCGGATCATATACCAAGCGCTCGGACATATTGTTGTACATTTGGCGAACCTCCGGCGCTCCACCTTCAAGGATCCTCAAGTGCTCCAATCCAATTTCCAATCCAAGGAGCACCTCAAGAAGCTTGGGAGACCACGCTACATCAACTCAATCTATCCAATTGGCGCCCAAGTCTTCCTCAACTACGGTTTTTCTTGTTTATTTATTTTGAGCTTTAAATTTGGGTTTGTGCCTACAAACCCCAACACCTTTTCTCATCCTCCCTTTCTTTTGGGTTTCACATCACCACTAAGGTGTGAAGAGGTTCACAAGATTTTCCTTTAAAAAGCTTGAGACATAGGTGATCTATCCTTCACCTATAAGAAGGATAGTGGGTTCTTGCTAAACCATTAAAAGCAAGTGGGTTCTTGCTTAACCACCAAAAGCAAGCTGTAATAGGTCCTAGTGCTACCTCAAAGCCTAGTGGGTTTCTTGCTAAAACCATTGAAAAGCAAGCGGTAGGAATCTCTCAGCGGTTGAGTTGGGAGCGGAGACGTAGGCCGGGTTTTGGCCGAACTCCGTTATCAATTCTTGTGTCTTGCCTCTTTATTTCCGCTGCACTTTCTACTTTGATTTTAATTTGTTTATCATTTTTTTAAAAGGCAATTCACCCCCCTCTTGCCATCTTTTCCCCGCTTTTGTTCCGACCCAACAATTGGTATCAGAGGGAATTTTTGAGTAATACCTTAAAAGGTTTCAAATTCAAAGATCCATTGTGATGGCATCCACCTCTTTCGCCCCCGAGGGCTACTCATTGGGTCGGGCTCCATTTTTTGATGGGACCGACTATAATTATTGGAAAACCCGCATGACCACTTTTTTAAGAAGCATAGGTTATCCCATTTACAAAATAGTCATGCAAGGTTACACTTTGTCTACCCCCGACGAATCCAAATGGACCCCCGCCGATATTAGAAACTTTGAGCTTGATGGCAAAGCCATGAACGCTCTACATTGCGGCCTTGACTGAAATGAGTTCAACCGAGTTTCCACTTGCACCTCATCTCATGAAATTTGGAAACTATTGGAAGTGACCCATGAGGGCACTAACAAAGTTAAGGATACTCGGTTAGACATGTATAGACAAGATTTTGAAAGCTTTACTATGCATTCTTCCGAATCTATTACCGATATGTTTACACGCTTCACTGACATTTTCAATGGAAGGAAATCTCTTGGTGATGATGTTTCAGCCGAGATGATGGTCAAGAAGATCTTATGGGTCCTTCCGAGCTCATGGGCACCAAAGGTGACGGCGATCCAAGAAGCTAAGGACGTCAAAAATATGCCGGTAGAGGAGCTCATCGGATCTCTCATGACGTACGAGATCACAATGAGGAGGCAAGCTCAAAAGGAGGGCACACCAGTCAAGAAACCAAAGAACATTTCCCTCAAGGTACAAAAGGAAGTAAGCTCCTCCTCATCATCCTCTTCCTCCTCATCTTCTTCATCTTCAAACGGCGACTCGGAAATGGAGAATCTCGCCCGCCAAATGCACAAGTTTATGAAGAAGCACAAGAAGAAGAAATCCCGCAAGCATCGAAGGCAAGAACCCGACAAAAGATCCGAGCCCAAGGTAAAATGCTACGGGTGTGGCGAAAAGGGCCATTACAAGCCCGATTGCCCACTCAACAAGAAACGGGCTAAGGAAAAAGGAAAGAAAAAGGTCCTCAAGGCGACATGGAGTGACACCTCCTCATCATCCTCCTCCTCCTCCTCCTCGAGCGACCAAGGTACAAAATGCCTAATGGCATTTCATGAGGTAACTTCTTCCGACTCCTCATCCTCATGTTCTTCAAATTCAAATTCTTTAAATCATTTGTCTTATGAGGATCTCCAATTTGATAGAGATCAATTAGAAAATGGTTTTCATGAACTTTCCTCAAAATTTTTTTCTTTGAAAAAGAATTTCAAAAAGCTTTCCTCCGAAAAAGACCAACTTCTCAAAGAGAAGGAAGAGTTGTCCCTTAAAATCCAAAATTTTCCAAATGTTGATTCCATGGAATCAACCATCAAATACCTAAGGGAGACCCTAGCTATGTTCACCCAAGGGGAACAAAATTTGAACAATCTCCTAGGTTCCCAACGAATATCTAGACCCACCCAAGGGCTTGGCTATTCCAAGCAAGCCTCCTCCTCCCATGCACCCACTGTTTTTGTTAGGGGGAGCTCTAGCTTTAAATTTTGTAATTATTGTAAGAAACCCGGGCACATGATATATGAATGTAATTTCAAAAACGCCCGGTATGGTAGGCCCAAATCGATTTTTTATTCGGATGAATTCTATAGGAGAAGACCCGCTACAAGGCAAGTGTGGATTGAAAAATCCCTCTTAGCGAGTCTCTCCGGGCCTAAAATTGTATCTTTTCAAAATCCCTCTCCCCGGTGACTTTTTGTTTTTATTTAGGGGAATTAGGTTCTTTTAAGCCTTTTTGTGAATTAAAAATTTTCATTCAAAATTCTCATTTCAAATTTTTTATTCAAAATTTTCAATTCCAACTTTCAATTTCAACACTTGGTTTCAAAATTTTCATTTCAAAATATTCAATTTAAATTTTCAATTGGCTTTTGATTCAAAACTTTCAATTCAAACTGTTATTCAAATTTTCATTTCTAGTTTTTCAAATCTCTATTCCCTCAATCAAGTTTTATGCCCCACGCTATTTTGATAATCACAAAGGGGGAGAAATTTCTTGATTGATTGGGGGAGAATCCTTTTCATCATGCTTAGCATTTCCTTTCAATTTCAGTATTTTACTTTGATTGCTTTGGTGATTGTGATCATCAAAATAGGGGGAGATTGTTGTACCTCTCAAACCCCTCGAGGTTTAATTTTCATGATCACAATCACCCTCTTATTTGTCTAACCTCTTTCAAGTGTTTTTTGGATGATAGGAATCATTTCAGGTGGCTAAGGAATTAGGCCAGGAAAGCAAGAAGGCACAAATGGACTGAAATTCAGTCCACCGGCCAACCGGTGGCTTCACCACCGGCCAGCCGGTGGACTCTGGGCAGAAGAGCCACTCACTGCCATCTCACCGGCCAACCGGTGGCCTCAGCACCGGCCAGCCGGTGGCACCCAGCCCAAATAGTGTTTGCTACTGTCTTTCCACCGGCCAGCCGGTGGCTCCTCCACCGGTCAGCCGGTGGAGCCTGGACCTTTTTTCTTCTCCTTTGCCAAGGCACCGGCCAGCCGGTGGAGCTGTACCGGCCAGCCGGTAGCCCAGTCAAACTAGCCGTTGGCTTTGACCAGTCAACCCTCTTT
This sequence comes from Viscum album, assembly GCA_963277665.1. Classification (NCBI taxonomy): domain Eukaryota; kingdom Viridiplantae; phylum Streptophyta; class Magnoliopsida; order Santalales; family Viscaceae; genus Viscum; species Viscum album. The sequence continues at coordinate 505,331,073 of OY728142.1, read as the reverse complement.
TGGCCTCCAACGGCTCCGAGGACTTCTCCAACGGCTCCGAAGACTCCCCAAGGGTTCCATGCCTATAAATAAAGGCCAAGGAAGCCCCGGACACCTATCGGATCATATACCAAGCGCTCGGACATATTGTTGCACATTTGGCGAACCTCCGGCGCTCCACCTTCAAGGATCCTCAAGTGCTCCAATCCAATTTCCAATCCAAGGAGCACCTCAAGAAGCTTGGGAGAGCACGCTACATCAACTCCATCTATCCAATTGGCGCCCAAGTCTTCCTCAACTACGGTTTTTCTTATTTATTTATTTTGAGCTTTAAATTTGGGTTTGTGCCTACAAACCCCAACACCTTTTCTCATCCTCCCTTTCTTTTGGGTTTCACATCACCACTAAGGTGTGAAGAGGTTCACAAGCTTTTCCTTTAAAAAGCTTGAGACATAGGTGAGCTATCCTTCACCTGTAAGAAGGATAGTGGGTTCTTGCTAAACCATTAAAAGCAAGTGGGTTCTTGCTTAACCACCAAAAGCAAGATGTAATAGGTCCTAGTGCTACCTCAAAGCCTAGTGGGTTTCTTGCTAAAACCATTGAAAAGAAAGCGGTAGGAATCTCTCGACGGTTGAGTTGGGAGCGGAGACGTAGGCAGGGTTTTGGCCGAACTCCGTTATCAATTCTTGTGTCTTGCCTCTTTATTTCCGCTGCACTTTCTACTTTGATTTTAATTTGTTTATCATTTTTTTAAAAGGCAATTCACCCCCCTCTTGCCATCTTTTCCCCGCTTTTGTTCCGACCCAACAATGGCCTGCGTCGAGGAAGTACAGACTCTGTGAGAAAGCACTCAATGTCAATTCCCCCTATGGTCTCACATCGTAAATTAAAGACACTCTAGTGAATCCCTTAAGTCCATTCTCTATTTGGTCCATACACTAGGTTCTCTCAGCCCCGTGTAATAAAAACATGGATAACGCTCATGTATCGCCCATATAAACCTCAAGAACTACTTGGATATCATTCTAAGGCTCAGCAGCAAACTACACAATAGTTCCACTACCCTAAAACTAGGCATGGAAACTGGCATAACACCTAACTAGAAAAGAAAGTATGGAAAACATCTAGGCTAAAACAAAAAGAACTCTATTCCCTAAGCTAAACATCTACTATAGCAATCAAGCAAGAAAAAAATCAATCATTGGAAAAACAATGAAACGCACAATTCCTATTCAAGGGAATTGGTGAAATTGAATAAAATATTCAAATACTTTCAACAGAAAGGAACAAACCACCTACCTTTATCCTAGGAGATCAATATACTTGAACCGAGACGACTGATTCACCCCCGAACGTCCTATATCTACGAAAACTCCCAAAATGTTCAACCCAGGATATCTTGAGAAGGAGGAGGAATTGGAAAACAAGGCTCAAGAAGAAGGAAGAACTCACCGCCGTGATTCCAATGCAATCGACCATGCTCGAATTGGAGAATGGACGGAGAGGGGGAGAGCTTGTCAAAGATTCGTGGATCCTTAGTGCTCTCGGACGAATGGAACCTAGAAGAAGACGTTTCTGTGCGTTAGGAGCGACCCCTATCCGTTTAGTGAAAAAAAGTACACGATGTGTAATTTTAGAGTACACGGAATGTACAAGGTCTTTCCGTACTCCACCAAAATCGGCCTCCACATCACCCCTACACACTGTGTGTGTGTCCCGGACATGACCAGTAAACGGCTTCGAGCAGGAAAAGAGTACACGGCGTGTTCTCAGAAAGTAAATGACATGTACTTCCAAAATTTCCAAAAACTATGTTTTTATCAAAAACTCTAGAAAATGAAAGGCATACCTGAAATGAAGATTCAGGATCTTACAAACTTCCCCCCTTAAAGAAATTCATCCCCGAATTTCCCTAGCGAGGCGTAGAAGAAGAACCCCCAAATAGCTCCGGCCACTACGATCGTAAATCAGCCTCCCTCTCAAAGGTCTCATCCTATACTTGCCCATGCTACCATAGCACCCATACAAGAAGGACAGACCACCCACAAAGAACCTTCGTATTGCGATCAACAATCCGGATGGGATGCTCCCAAAACGATGCATCTGCTTCGAGCTCAACCTCCCTGGGCTGAAAGACATGAGACGGGTCTGAAAAGTAACGTCAGAGCTAAGAGACGTGGAAGAATTCGTGCATGGCCCGGTACCTCTGGGGTAACAGTAACTGATGGAAGACCAGTCCAACTCTCCCCAAAACCTCAAACGGCCCGACCTACAGCGGTGAAAGCTTACCCTGCCTCCGAATCCTCTTGTGTCCCAACCTCAGTGTGACACGTATGAAAACCTGATCCATGACCACAAACACCAGAGGTCATCTCCACTGATCAGCATAAGACTTCTACCGAGACTGTATTGTGGCCATTCTCTTCCGAATCATCTCTATCTTCTCTGAAGTCTCTTGAACAAGACAAGGTCCTAGCCAAGCTACCTCTCCTACCATCAGCCTGCATAATGGTGATCAGCATGGCCTACAGTACATAGCCTCGTATGGTGCCATCTGAATGGTCCCCTGAAATCTATTTTTGTAGATGAACTCCACAAGAGGTATATGCTTCTCACAAGAACCCCTTAAGTCTAGAATGAAAGCTCGGAGCATATCCTCACGCAAGTAGATCGTGCGCTCGGGCTGGCCATCAGTATGGGGATGGTATGATGTACTCAAAAGTAACTATGTACCCAAAGCCTTCTGAAGTCTCTGCAAAAACCAAGAAGTAATGCACACATCCCTATCTGAAACAATTCAGTGTGGAACTCCATGTAGACAAACTATCTCTCTGATATACAGTCGTCCCAGATCATCAACACTGAAGGTCTCCTTGATCGGCAAGAAATGTGAAACCTTTGTAATCCTGTCGACGACAACCCAAACAAAATCACTTCCCCAAGGTGACCTCGGTAACCTGTTCATGAAGTCCATCGCAACATCGTTCCACTTCCACTCTGGAATGGTTAACTGCTGAAAAAGGCCATCTGGTCGTTGATGCTCCACCTTCACCTGTTGACAAGTAGAAAATCTCATGAAAAAACCAGCAACATCCCTCTTCATACCTGGCCACCAGTATTGGAGATGAGCTTACCACATTGATGAATGAATGTCCCGCATTACCTTCGTGTGTATGCCTGCTGGAACCCATACACCTCCCTGGAAATGTGAGATCTCATCCTCGCCCACTGTCCATCCAGGAAGAGGGTCCTCTCCTGACACACTCTCACGCAGGACTAAGCCATCTGAGACTAATAGCTACCTCATCGGTACCTGATCATGTAGTGTAGAGGTAAAAACTACAGAAGATAGGAAGGTTTTTCCCTGTCTGTCGTGCACCTCCAGATGAATCTCAGAGAACAGATCCATAAGCTGCCACTCACTGCTGGCCTCCTGAACTGCATGAATCTGAGTTCTCCTTCTCAACGCATCTGCCACCGTGTTGCCCTTTCCCATCGTATAGGTACGATCGAAATAAAAATACTGAAGATACTTGACCCACCTGCACTGTTTCAGATTCAGATCACGCTAAGTGAAGATCTACTTGAGACTCTTATGGTTGGTGAAAACCACAAAGTGCTCCGCCAGAAAGTAATGTCTCCAATAGCGTAAGGCATGAACAACTACTGCCAACTCTAGATCGTGCGTCTATTAGTTACTCTCATGTGGCATCAAATGCCGAGACCCATACGCAATGACTCAATCTCCCTGCATAAGCATAGCGCCTAGCCTGACACCTGAAGCATCACAATAAATAGAATAGCTATTGCCTGGATCTAAAAATACTAGTATCGGTGCTGATGTAAGCCTTCTTTTCAGCTCATGAAATGCTAACTCACAAGAATATGACCAAAAGAACTTCGCTCCCATCTTTTTCATACCTGCTAAAGGTGTTGCAAGGCGTGAGAAGTCATGAATGAAGCGTCTGAAGTATCCATCCAGCACTAGGAAACTCTGTACCTCAAAAAACTTCTTCGGCTATTCCTAACTGACTACAGCTCTCACTTTCTATGGGTCCACAGATACTCTTGCCTCTGAGATGATGTGACCCATGAAGTGAATCTGTTCCATTCAAAAGTGTCACTTAAAGAGTTTAGCCTAGAGCTGATGCTCTCTCAGTGTACTCAGAACGATCTCAAGATGTGTGGAATGGTCGTGTCAAGTGTGATAGTACACCAAGATATCATCCACTAAGACCACGAAGAAGGAGTCTATGTGTGGATGGAACACTCGGTTCATCAGTTCCATGAAATCTCTAGGTGTGTTCATGAGATCGAACAACATGACTGTATACTCGTATAACCATACCTACTCATGAAGGCTGTCAGATTTTTATGTGATGATCTAATGTGCAACTGATGATAACCGGACCTCAATTATATCTTTGAGAACACCCGGGCTCCTCTAAGATGATCAAAGAGATCATTGATCCTCAGCAAGGGATATCGGTTCTTGGCCGTCAACTGGTTTAGCATCCGATAATCCACACAAAGTTGAAGGGTACCGACTGCCTTCTTTACAAAGAGGACATGCCAAACCCAAGGAGAAGTACTGGGATGGATGAAAGCCTTTGCCTACAACTCCTCCAACTGCTTATTGAGCTCATGCAACTCAATTGTAGCCATCCTATAGGGAGGAATGGACACTGGTGCCGCTCCGAGCATGAGCTCAATCGAGAATTCTACCACACGCTCCAGAGGAAAAACTGAAAAGTCCTCTAGAAAGACATCTCTGAAACGATCCACCACTGGAGGAAAGTCCAACTGTGAAGTCCCTTGATCATCTAGATAAATACTAGCAATCTGGGATGTCACCCTTTCTAGACCATGATGCTCGAGTCCTGCTCAACTTGCCTGAACATACCATTCACCTCTATGAAGAAAAGATTCACCCTCTGGTGAAACGAAACTCACCCTGCGGCGATAACAGTTTTCTTGGAAGGTAACTAACCAGTCCATCCCGAGGATGACATAATAGCCTGTCATCTCGAGGACATAAGGGTCCCATTGGAAACAATACCCTGCAACCTTGAGAGGGAACTCTCTACACTAACGTACACTAGATGACCTTGTCCCCAAATGTGTTTCTAGTGTCAATGATTCAGAAGAAGAAAAGATATAGAGTACAAGGATCTCGAAGACAGTAACAAATATAAAGATAAAAATAGAACCAATATTGAAAAGAGATAAAGATAAAGCAGAGGCTGCTAAAATATTACCTCAAACTGTAGAAGGTCTGGGATCCTGCTCCTGATATTTCTGCTCCACTACAAAGGTCTGGCCTGCCCCGCAGCCCTATGACCCTATGTGTCCACTCTGAGCTAAACCTCCCTATTGGCACTGAAGGACTGGTGACTGACTACCATGGCCTCAACCTCCACCTCGACCCGAACGGCCGGAAGATCTCCAGTTCCCCGACTAGTGTGAAACTGGTGGTTTTGATCTTGAACGAGGAGTCACTGAAGAACCCCCATCACCAGAAACTGGTGAGAAAACATGGAAGAAATGCTGAAGCTAACCCATCTTTCGGCAGGATAGGCACTCCACTGGGTCCCTCTAGCACTGCGGCCTCGTATGCCCACTCCTACTGCACTGGTAGCATACAACCTGGCTGCCATAAGATGTATCTCGTCTCCTCGAGTCACCGCGCGAAGACTCCCTATGACATTTCCTACTATCAACTCGAGTAACACTAGCTCTGGAAGCAGAACTGCCTTAGCTCATAGCTCCGGAGTCTCTCATATTGTGCAGCACAATCAGTGCCTGGTTGACGATGGAAGAGATGGAAGTCAACTGGAAGAGATTCACCTATGAACGAATCTCCCGCCTGAGACCATCCTCGATCTTTCATGCCAAGAACATCCCATATCATCACTAGAGGGGTGTGAATCACTGAAGGTCAGCAAAACGAGAAGAATACTCCATAATAGATAAAGTACCCTACTCTAGACTCACGAACTCCCGGGCTTGATCGACCCACAGGGTCACTTGGTAGAAGTAGTTGTAGAACACGCACTGGAAGTCCTCCCAAGCCATAACCTGCTGATGACCCGCTTGTGAGATCACGTCCCACCACCTCTTGGCAGAGTCTCAGATCATGTAGGTAGCGATCTTGACCTGCCTCTCTAGAGGAATCTCTAGATGCTCAAAGACAGTCATCATGGATTCTAACCATGACTCTACAGACTGAGGTCCTCCTTCCCCCAAGAAAATAAGAGGATGCTGCTGCTGGAAAACCCACGTCAAGAATTCCATAGATGTGGCAGGAGGCGGTGCTCCCTGGAAGGTCTACATCATCCTCATAAAACCTTACCTAAACTGCGCATCTCTACCTGCAATTGGTATGAAATTCGGTGCCAAGGCTGGGCCGACAAGAGCATTGAAAAGAAAGTCCCTAATCTGCCATATCTGGCGTCTGATCACTTCCTGACGACTGACGCACAACCGGAGGACGTCTTGGAGGCATATCTCTAAAAGATCAAAATCGCACCTTTGATTAGAATTAACAAAGACACAGGACACAAGAGTACAAAACGTGAACAGGGGAAGGAAAACACACAAGTTTACAAAACACGACTACACGATGTGTATAAAAACTACATAGCTTGTCTTTTTAATCCACTGACATGGGCGTGTACCCCTGCCCTACATGTAGTGTAACACCTCAAACTACACGGTGTGTTGACCCCACACACGGCGTGTACTTGAATGCTATTCCCCTGCCCGAGTCTCTTTACATGGCTAACCTACACGGTCCGACTTAACCTGAGACTACACGACATGTTCTGAACAAACATGGTGTGCATAGGTGAAGGTGACACAGTCCCATGTTTCTCGTGACACGGCCGTGTACCTGAAGAATACTACACGGCGTGTTCTGAAAACAACACGGTGTGTCTAAGAAAAGGTAACACCGACCCGTGTTGTTCGTGACATGACTAGGTACCTGGACATGACTACACGGAGTGTTCCTTTACAACACGGCATGTTCTACTCGAGCTTCCCCGACCCATGTTGTTAGTGACACGGTCATGTACACGGCTCCGAAATACACGGCGTGTACCAACCGTACATGGAATGTTCTTGAAGTTATTTCTACAACAGCGTGTCCCTGCTCAAACGGTTACTAACACAGTCTAAAAACTACATGGCATGTAGTCAAAAAGTACACATTGTGTATTCTGGGTTTTTCTGGGCAGTAGCTCAGAAACTGCACAGAAGCCTAGAAAACAAATAAAACAAGTCAAGGAGGTACCAAATTCCGATTCATGAGGGCCCATACTCCTCGCGAATCAAAACATGGCGTTCATTTAAACAATGTAGAATACAAACAATCCCCTAACGACGAAGAAGAGATTCTATCAAGCATCTATCACAACAACATACATAATCTATACAAGGTCTATCACAATAGCGTGCAATCGCTAATTCACCCTAGATGGCATGGAAATAATTCATGGCATGTTATTTCCCATGTGCCTATTTGATGCATGAAATGTAATACCCTCATCTCATCGGGTTGCGACAGAAATAGAACCACAACAGTCAAGACAGTAACAACACAAAGCATGTGAATCACTCTAGGTGAAATCATATCAACCGTAAAATCTCAAAACCAGCAAACTGCAATTAACAAGGTAGTATAGATTTTCCCTATACACAGGTTAGCTAATCACGAGTATAACATAATACCAAGTATCGAATCCGTTCTACCCCTGGATAAAGGCTCCAAATAGTAAATCAATGAAAAACAAACTCCTATGATACCACTTTGTAACGAACCGAATCAGGAGCCCCTCCACTAGTGTGTCGTACCCAGTTCGCCACATGACTGCAAGTGCATTTCCCCAAAGGCGAGAGGCTACCGACTAGTAGCGAGAGCCTTGGTACATTCTTGGGGAAACTATTCCCTCATTCGGTAAGGTATATGAAGTATGGAAAAAAATAGTAAATAGAAGAAGCAGTAACAACATACATAATTGAAACCAAACAGCAGAAGAATAAATATATAGCAATGATGATAATGATGCAGTAGGTACAAGTATGTAAGAAAAGCAGTAAACACAATAATGTGCTAAAATAGAACTGGACATAAAGTGCTAAAGCAACATCAACTCCAGCAGCATCGTAAGCCATAGCTTGGTCCCATGCTCTCCATCTCCACAACATGTCAAACACCTGAAGTATAAGGGTGCTTTCCCTTATCTATACGTCCAACAACATAATATAATTGGGCCCAAAAGAATGGCCCAAACATGGTGTGAGATACAATCCCAGTAGGCAACCACCAAAAGATCTGTGCCTAACAATCAATGAATACAAGGCAAGTAATGTATAGGAACAGTAAACAGGAAAATACACAGCAGCTACAATTTACATTTCTAGCATAAAAATTACACAAGTAATGAACCAAAAACAAGTAGAAAACAGGTAACCCTATGCGTAGATCTCATAGCCTAACCCCTATGGATTATCCTACAAGTACTAGCAACCCCCTGGGAGGCACACATAGTCTTACCCCACTGGTTCAGCTAAATAATAGACTCTCTAGGGAATCACTCACCATCAATTCCCCCTATAGCCTCGTATCGTACTAAAGGCTCTCTAGGTTAGCCCTCAACGTAAATTCCTCCGGTGGCCCGTGTCGAGAAACTATAGACTCTCTGAGGAAGCAGTCAACATAAATTCCCACTATTTTCTCGCATCATAAATTAAAGACACTCTGGAGAAGCCCTTACGTCCATTCTCCCTTTGGTCCATACACCATGTTCTCTCTGCCCCATTTAATAAAAACATGCATAACGCGCGTGTATCACCCAATTAAACCTCAAGAACTACATGGATGTCTTTCTGAGGCTTAGCAGTAAATAGCACAATAGTTTCACTATCCTACAACTAGGCATGGAAACTGGCATAACGCCTAACAGGCAATGCAAGTACGGAAAACATCCAAAGTGAAGAAAAAACTACTCTATTAAAAATGGTAAACCTATTTTATAGCAATCAAGAAAGTAGGCAATAAATCAATGGACAAACAATAAAATGCACAATCCCATTCAAGGGAATTGGCGAAATTGCACAAAGTATTAATATAATTTCTACAGAAAGGATCAATCCACCTACCTCGATCCTAGAAGAACGATATACTTGAACCATGACGAATGATTCTTCCCTGAATGATGTAGATCTGATAAAACGCCCAAAACATTCAAGCCACGATTTCTTGAGAAGGAGGAGGAATTGGAAAACAAGGCTCATGCAAAAGGAAGAAGTCACCATTCTGATTCCAAATCAATTGACCATGCTCGAATCAGAGAACATACATGGAGGTGGGAGCTCATCAAAGATTTGTGGATCCTTGGCGCTTTAAGATGAACAAAACCTAGAAGAATATGTTTATGTGCATCAGGCATGACCCTGATCCGTATAGTGAAAAAAGGAATTACATGGCGTGTACTTTTAGAGTACATAGTGTGTACTAGGACTTTTCATACTCTTCCAAAATAGGCCTCCACGTCACCCCTACACATCGTGTGTGTGGCCCAGACCCGGATAGTAAACATCTTCAAGTGGGAAAAGAGTACACGGCGTGTACTCAGAAATTACATGGTGTGTACATAAAAAATTTCTAGAAAATTTATTTTTCTCAAAAACTCCAGAAAAAGGAAATGCGTACAACAAACGAAGATTTGGGTTCTTACAATCAGGGTATTTTTTTCATCCCATGGAATTTCATGAGTGGAAATGGGAGGAAATATTGAAGGACTTCATCACAGTGTTACCCAAATCATATGGAGGTTGTGTTTCTATATGGGTTACCATGGTTCAGATAAAAAAATCAGATCACTTCATAGAAATCCTCGAGTTAGGAATAGTGTATTTTCTTATAATAGGTATGTGAATTTTGTGATATATATTCATGGGTTTTTGAGGTCCTTTGTATCTGAGAAATATGAATGTTTTACCTCCTGCTTCGAGAGGGGATTAGAACATGATTTTTGCAAACAGTTTTGCCTTAGTAAATCCTTCCACCTAAAGACAGCTTGGAAGACATATAAGAATATCCAGATGATATGGATAAGTTTTTTCACGTTTCATGGACCTTAAAAAATCATGGGCCCAACACCATTTATTATTTGAGATTTCATATAATAATATCTATCACTCATCCATTGGAATTTCCCCATATGATTATTTGAATGGATTTCCTTGTATTTCTCTATTATGATGGACTGAGGTTGGGGAGGTAGTACTTCATAGTCTTGAGATGTTCCAATACACAAATTAGACAGTTAATTTTGTAAGATTTAGGGTAATTTTAGCACAATACTAGTAGAAGTATTATAGGGCTCTTTTGAGGAGGACACTAGTGTTCGAGGATGAAGACTATGTGTTCTAGGTAGTTTCCCCACAATGTGGGAAGATACGATTCGAGAAGTGTATTAAGGTCTCTCTTAGGGTTGTTAGAACTTTAGAGTTGTTGGGGTGACTTGGAGAGGTGTAAGATTAGTTAGTGTTTTCACCATGGCTTGGATGGATCCAAGATGTCTTCCACATCTCTCACCTCTGTCAGTATCTTAACAATGACCCCAGAGTCATTGAATGGGGAGAGTTGGATATTCAGGATGAAAAAAATTTCATGATCTTCTAGTGGAGATCTATTATTATCAGGATAATGTGCTTTTAAGTCAAACCATTTGCCTTGATCAGGTGTTATGGAGGTATGGGGGCCTGGAGGAGAGTACTTGAGAGTGTGAGAGATAGATGTGAGCCTAGTACCTAGAGTTGTTTTTGAGTGTTCCCTTATCCTTTTGTTCCTTGTGATGTGTTTTTTGGATCCTTTTGTTTTATGATATATATTTACCCTTGATGTTATGAGAATGGTGTGATGTGTGATAATTTCCTAAAAAATGAAAGGGGAGGGACCTTACTCCTAATCTACACCATTAACTGTAATGGTATTTAATTTATATACGTGAGTCAGTGACACCCAGAGAAGATTGTATCAATACATTGAAGATGGAGTTCTGTGATACTTATGTATGGGATGGTATAAATAGTTAGATGTTATTAATGTTTTGGTTAACAGGTTATAATATTGGTGGTGTTTTTGGTGTAATGAGTTTCAAGATAGATATCTCAAGGTATGGTTGTTCGGTCTCTTCTCCTATTTTCTTCATGGATAGTTTTAAATTACTTTGGGTGAGAATATTTTGAGGGGTATCTATTATAATGGAAAATACATTACATCATATTAATTTTCCAATAATCAGATTTTTGAGGTGTCCATGGATGGGCCATGTTATTTTTTAGGCATGTTAGTCAATCCAAAGGTGACTTATTTCAACATTTTTACAAACTCTTGATTTCGAATGGTACCTAATCAGGGAGTTAGATCACTGAAGTGGTAGATCATCATGTAATTATCTCTTCCTATAGGTATCTCATTATTGATGTAGCATATTCTGGTAGTATCTCTTCTTGGTAGTAAGTCATTGGTGGTGACTCACTAACGGTGACTCGTCTTGCAGTCATGTGCTAGCGGTGACTCGCTGGTAGTGACTCATAGGTGGTGACTCACTAGTAGTGACTTATATTTTGATTACTCATTCTACCAATGGTAGTGAGTTATTTCAATATTGTTCTAATTTCCAAAATTTTATGTTTTTTCATGTCTTTCCCGTTTTTACATCTATTTGGACAGAAAACGTGTTTAAAGCCTTATTTAATTGAATTACAAGCCATTTATAATGATGTAAACCATATTTTTAATTTTCTAAAAGTACATAAGAGTTTTAATAGTGAAATTGTGTGTTCTTCATTAGAACCTCCTTTAATAGAAATTCAAATATTTTCTAATCCTTTTGTCATCGATCTAATATTTTTAATATCAAGATATCCTTATCATAATCCTTTAGGTATAGATTTATATTGAAACTGTGCATCCCCATGACATTATTTATTGGAAAATTTTCATGTTTTTTTTTTCATATTTACCTAGAGAGATTCTTGTTGTAGACACAACTATGTTTCATGTGCAACAAGGCAGTTTCAATTGCTATTCATCCCTGTAGGATTTCCTTTTTATTTCATTTTTTGTGTATCTTGAGGGATAGGTATATAAATGTTTATCATTAGAAATATATTAGATTTTGTATTATTAAAGATTATCTAATTGGTTTCAAATCTATATAAAGGTGTTGGGGGTTGGGCAATATGATTTTACATATTTTATTGAATTTGATTTATTCTTTTGATGTTTTGAAAAGTATGGGATAAATTACCCATTGAAACATTTGTCTGCTGGGGGTCCTTACTTGGGATTATGATGATTTGAACGGTTGAATTAATTTTATATGGATGTTTAAGTAACTTATTATGAAATTTTTTAACCACATAATTTCAGTTAATAATATGGATTTCCCATGATCATATTCATTGTGTGATAACACCTTGAATAAATAAAGTTAAATTAAAAAATAGATTCCTTGTTAAATGTTAAAATATTTTTGTTCTGTTGTGTGTTGTAATGTGTTTTCTGACATGGTTGTCTGTTTTGGGTTTGAATTTGTGATATGATTGATGAGATATGACCTGTGTGGGGGATGTGCATTATATATGGTTGTGCAGCATGGTTGTGATGATTGTTTTTTTTCAGTGAGGCTATAGTCGATGATGGTTTTGGACATGGTTATTGGGTTTTTCCAATGTCATGCATGCCCTCTACTATTTTTAATTAAGTGGATGGTTGTTATAGATTGATAAATCAATAATTATATTGAACTAGAATTACTACATGGTAATTATTAAAACTATGTGATTAACGAAATGGGTTTGTAATAAAGAATATGAAAAATGGTTTAATTTTAATGAAAGAATAAAAATTATCTATGGAATGTGTGTTTCTTGTATAGTGTTATGTATTTAGAGTTGGGAACAATTTCGGGAAGTCATGAGTAGGATGGTGAATTGTTTTTAAACCGTTAGGTTTGGATTTTGATCCTTTATATATATATATTCCAATTTTTTATTCCGATTATTTATATATACATCACACCCTTCTCTTGTACTATATGATGACATCCAACTAGTAATGTGGGAGGGTATATTTCTCATCATCCTGGTGGGTGGGTGTATGGTTGAACAACTTCTCTTCTATTCTCTCTATTCCATGTGATGGGGGACTATGTTTATTTGGGGGTGTTGAATTATGGTGTCCCAGGTGCCTTTGGGATGATTTGTGGTGTGCTATACTAGGTCCTTTCAGGATGAGATGTGTTGTGTGTACTAGGTGATTTGAGGATGAGATGTGTTGTGATGGCCCATTTTTGTGCTATATAAATGCATTGAGTTGTGATGGACTTGGTTTTTTAGGTGGGATGTGTTGTGATGTGTGTCACGGGTGTGTGTGGGTGGTATGTGATGTGATATATTTAGAAGAAATGGGAGCGCTTGGACATTATTTGTTTGGGTTTGAGAGCAGCTAACTAGTGGGAACGTGGTGTGGGGTACCCTATCATCGATGTGATTTATATTATTTTATATTAATTGGTTGAGTTATTTTGTGGGTGAGCCTTTGTGTGGATGTGGTTATGGTTAGTCTACCTCTTAGGTGATTCTTGGTTTTGTTATATTCTCACAGTTACATTACTATAATACTTCTACTTCTATGTGATAGACTTTAGTTCTCATACTAAGTATAATTTAATTATAACCCTACATATATTTAAAATACTATCTCATTTCCAAGAGTATTATTTGTATCATGATGGACATTACTTTCTTGGGCCTCGGTATTGTTTTTGTGCTGCTACTCTAGTTTTTTTTGGTATTTTTGTTTTATAATTTTAATTTTATCAGTTCTATTTACACATTCATTATGGGATGGTCTTTTGTTTTTATTATATATATCATTGAGTTTTTTTGGTTGATACATACTATCTCCATATCCTGTTTTTTAACGGGTATTTCATCCCATATTGTGATATTTTTACACACTTGGTACTAGTCCCCAACCTAGGGTGTACTGGAGGTGGGACTCAGGGGGTTATTATCTACAATTTCTTATTTCTTGACGAGGGGGGGTATTATTTGAGGGAGGGGCCACAAAATGAACATAATTTTATTTTTTATCACACTAAATAAGGATCCAGGAAAATTAATAAAATTATAGATTTTTATGTTATTGATATTTTATTATGTTTCAATGATGTTCTTTTCATCTTGGGAAATAGTCATATTACTATGATAATGAAACATACATGGGGTGTTATTACATGTGTTATGAGTTTATAAGTCATGTATAGTGTCCTTGAACATTCCATATTGATAGGATGATTGTGTATGGGTTTGGATAGCTCTATATTAAACATATTTTGGAAATTTTGAAACATTTATAGCCATTGTGGTACATACCCTTGGGATGGGTGATTATATGGATGTCAAATGTATGCCAAGGGAGGTCATTCTTGAGCTAAATGTAACTACACGTATAACAGGATGGAATATCTGTTATTATAAGCGATTTTTTCGTATTAATTCTTTGGGTGATAAAAAATTCATCTGTATGTTCTTTTATATTTATGGTGATCTCATGTTCATCTATTCTTAATATAGATTTTATAGTCAATTTTCAATAAACTATCATATAATGGTGTATATAATGGAAAAATGTTCACTTGAATAGAATATTTTTTATGGTTATATCTCATTATCTATTATTATTCAAGTATGTAGACTACACATTCACTTTATTTATTTATAATTGGTCTTATCCCATTCATTATTGATTGTTTTATAATTGATTACAAATCGTTCATTTATAATAATTTTAGTAGTAGTGATTTCCCATTCACTAATATTTTTTAGGCATGGTGATAACACTTTCACCTTTATAAATTATGTTTTGTGATAAATTATTCTCATTTAATTTATTTACAAGTGGGGATGACCGCAATACCAATACTCATGAAATTAATGCACATAAATTGTTTGCCGAATATGTATATTTTTAAAAATATTTTCTGTAACAACCTGATATTTCGATATATGGATTATTTTAAATGATCGATATGTGTCTGATATGAAGGTTCACATTTAACACTAAACTAAAAAGAAATTGTGATATATTTATATAAAATATGAAATATTGAATATGACCATTATAACAAATTCATTGAATTAGTCAGACTTAATAGGAGCAACAACATAATTAAATATAAGTATAACAAAAATAACTGTACTTTTGATATGTATGAAATTTCATTTGTTTACTTAAAATTACTCATAATAACGTTTATTCTAAAAATATATATATTTTTTATTAAAAATTACTTTTTATAATATATGAATTTATAATAAAATAAGATTATGTTAATGATGATAAATTATGTTAATAGTTTTTTAACTAAAATTTATTTCCTAAATGATATTAAATAAGAATAATAATGGATCATTTTTTGAAATAATGTTTTCTAATAAAAATAACATTTCATTATATTTTTTTATTAAAAAATTGAATTTATATATTTTATTTAATTTGACTGAATATTTTTATTTGGATTTAGTTTATCAATTTGGTGTTAGGAATAATTTTTAGTGGTTTTCAAAAATAACTAATTTTTATGTGAATTGTAAAAATAGTGATTTTTCTTAAAACTATAACTTTTATAATAGAATATTGGCATAAAACTTTTAGAAACACTTTTAATATAAAAATATATATTAAATAATTACTAAAAATCATTCAAAACTTTTGGTTGAATTTATAAAAATACGATTTTAACCATTCTTGAAAATTAAGTAATATTTCAAACTAGACATTATATTCACAGAACTATATTAAAAATTACACTTTATCACTTTTAAAAGAGAAATAAATATAATTAATTTCAAATTTTAATTTAAAATTTTATTATAATTAAATAAAATCAATTAAATTTCTATTCATAAATATAATAATAGTTTAAAATTAAATAATGTGAAATTGGTTAAATTTTTTTAAATGATTTATTTTATTCCAATCATGTAATTTTTATCTAATAAATTAAATTTATATAATTTAAATGATGAATATAATAATAAATTTATATTTAAATACATTTATATTGACAAAAATTATATTGATAATCAATAGAATATAATATTTACAATACATAATGGTTAAAATTCCTTTTTCTACAAACCACATGAAAATATATTATATTTTTTAACATAAATTTTTTTTCATAGTATTTATAATTTTAATTGATGTAAATGGAGAATAAATATATTTTGAAAATATAATAATTTTGTAATAGGGGTTACCTATAATAATTTGTATAAAATAAAAAATGCTTTGTTAAAAACAAGTAAACAAGGTAAAAAATGAATATGTAAAAATGTAAATTCCTATAAGAAAACAATAATTGTGTTTAAAAATTAGGTGGAATGTGTTTGTTGATGATTTAATAACCCATTGACACCCAAAAATCCATTAATAGAAGCTTTTTGAGATATTTTTTGAAAAAACAACGTACTGATAACATGAAAGTGTAAAGGGTATTCCCAAAATTACCCTTTTCATCACTTATAAAAGTGTATCACTTACAACCCTCTATATTTACACATACCATTTATTTTACCCAAGAAACTATTACCAGAATATATCACATAGAAGTTATTTTTTCATCTAGAAGAAAAGGGCTTCTATAGTTAGCATAAGACCCTCACATAGAAGAAGATATCTAAGGGAAGATCGAGTGTCTAATGTAAGTATTAACTTCATAGAAATCATTTCTCAATGATATTTGTCTCAAAAAAAATTTAATTAATGAAAAATATATTGAAATATTTATAATTAATAATCTTATATGGTATTATATTAATGGAATAACAAGTACTTTTTTCTCGATCCACTAAGGAAAAAATAAGCATCATTATTGCATGTGAGCGGACAACCAACTTCATGAAGCAATGTCATATGTTTTTTAAAACCTCCTCTCATGCACGGTTTTAAGGATGAAATTTATGAATATATTTGAAAAATAATCTATAAATTTGATTATAAAAGGAATAAAATATTATATAATTTATTTTCTTCTCAATCATGATAAATAGAAACTTTAATCATGCATACGTGTAGACTACCAACTCTATGTGCACTGAGTTTCATTTTTGATCACCACCCAACATGTTTGTATTAAAAAATATATTTAATATTTTAATAATTTTCCCATAAAAATATTAATATTATTTACACTCTTAAATTACTTCAATATTGTTTTTACTAAGGTCACAATATTAAAGGAGTTACAGATAAATTGATTGAATAACTTCAAAAAACAGACATATGAATGAAAAATATATAATAAAAAATATAATATGATATTAAAATGTATATATTAAATAAAATTCATATGAATATATTTCCTAGTTGGTAATCTAAAAAATTAATATAATTATTCAGGATATTAAGTGTGTGCGTAGACCTAGTATTGAAAAAGAAAAAAAAATTCATCCCAAATTTTCATAATAATGAAACATTATATTTCATCAAAAATAAATTCAATTAATTGGGGAGAGTAGTTATATTATATATATTATATTAATATTTATCTTATTAATGGTATTTTTATCTATATTCAATACCTACCTACTTTAATGTTTTAATTGGAATATTTCTTAGGACATAATGGTGTTTTTATCTCAATTTTGTGCCATTGAGATATGAAAAATATTCACCACTAATGTATTTTTTTCTATGTATAAATTAGACATGAACTTAATTTCTTTTTTATTTTAATGAAATAAAATTTATTTAAAAATGTATATCATATTATACCATTGATGGGTCTTCAATATGAATGATTGCAGAATTTTAAGGGATTTACATCCTAATTTCAGATCAATGAGATATGTTTTAATGTTATGAAATTATTTATTATTTATATAGATTATTTTATAACCAAGAATGTATTTTAGTATAATTAATGATTTAATTCATTGTATTTATAGAAACATCCAATTTCCATGATTCTAATGACATTTTAATTATAAATTTAAAAAATTCACAAGGGTCGTGTTAAATAAAACTTATTCTTATGAGTGGTATGTTTTATTCATTCATTAATTTACCAAATATTCATCTATATTTCTATTTTTAGGGATTTAATATGTTTATTTATTTTTAAAACATATTTATTATCTAAATACACTTCTATTAAATCTTTTATTTCCACCCTATTTAAAAACACATAAGGATTTTTTACAAGTCACTCGTAACTATGACTTTTACATTGTTGGATGGAAATTGTTTTCAAAATTTACTTTTCATGATTTGGGATTCATTATATTTAATGAAATATCTCTAATGCTGTAATTTTTTTCTTATCTTAATCTATATTTTCTTAATCTTGTTATTGTTTTTGGTGATCATGTTTCTCATATCAAATCATTTAATCCATAATGTTATTTTATACCATTTAAAAGTTTTATGAACCCCATTTTATTTTCACGGATTATTTATGAAATGTAAATGGTTTCCATTTTAATTTTTAATGAATATATTACTTTTCCATGGATTCATTAATATATAATCATGGTTTTTTAAAGATGACTCAGATGTATATACAATGATATGTGGGATACGGTATCACACATCAATGCATTGGTTAGGGTTTCATATGAATTGATATGAATAAATATTGTGTGAATGAGATGTAGGAAGAATAATTCACAATTTTATTTTGTGAATGAGATGTCACACATTTGTTAATTTTTTGGAATAATAAGATATAATAATTTTTCACATTTTTTTCTGAACATGATGTTGAATTCTTTGTTCATAATATATTATAATCTTTCATTTGTGACTATGATTTCTCTTCCATCATGATTTATTTCAATGTTTGGACAACTGTGATATTAAAAGTTATAAATATTTTCATTTTCATTAATTATTAGTTCATATTTTATTATTTCTATTATTTTTTTCTAAGACGTGTTTTGAAAACCATTCTGGGGTCTTATGTTTCTATTTCAGGATCCTTAATTCTCAATCATGTTTTATGATGGTCACATGTTCTATTATTGTGTTTTTATTCGATAAATATCCTATAATCATGTTTTTAGATATGTTTATAATCTATCCCATTATGAAATGTTTATATTTTCTCCCATATACATCATTTCATATCACTACTAACTTATTTTTTTACTCAAGTTATTAATATAAGTGTATCTTCTAGAATGTCTACAAGAGATTATAGAGGATTTTGATTATATAGAAATGTTTATAAAACAATATACCTATGTGGTAAACCATTATGAATCCAAATATTTTGATCCTTGGGGTTCACTATAGTTTGTAAGATGTATTATTTAAATATTTATATTAATATATCATTTTTTATGCTTATCTTGGTTAATTATAGTTGGTATCAGAGTAGGGATAAATTATTTTTAGAGACTATTTATGGAAAATAAATAATAATATATAGGGGAAATTATGATGAATGATTATATTGATAATATATTATTCATATGTTTGATTAAATTGGATAATGTGTCATTCTCCTAGAAACTAATTCTCTATATTGATAATATATGTTGATGAATCAGAGTGACCTAGGCTTATCATACATAGATATTACATTTTTTGGTAAATATTCCCTACATTACATGATCAAATGCCTAAGGATGGTAATTGTTCAGTTCTTCTAGGAACATGGAACACTATATTCTTAATTTATGAATGATCTTAAATGTATACCATAAATATTTTCCCCTTTAGAATTCATAATTATAAATTATTCTTCCTAACTAGGGTAAAGCTAACATAAGAAAAGGTATGATATGTGATAAATTATAGTATATAAGGGATATTAGTAACAATAATATGAGAATATAAATATGAGAACATATAAATAAAATATGAAAACCATAACCTAAATATAAATTATTATGTTCTTCAGTCTTAGAATAAGTATTGGTTGTTTATAAGAAAAGAATGAAAAGGTAATCAATGAACATGATACAATAGATAATAACATGGTAATAAGATATAGAAGGGTGTCATATAAATAATCAAATAAAATCTCTTAATAATAGTCAGGAATCATTTCCAAGTATATCATAGATGACTAAGTTCACTTCCCTAACCATTATAGTAGTACAGCTTCACTCCCAATACCACTATAGAAGAAAAGTCCATTTTTGAACATGGTTCACTCCCTATTCCATTCTTGTCTATCGCATGAGATATAAATCATTAACCAATGAATTATAGTTAGATAAAGTTCTCACATCTCATAATGAAAAAAATATTTATGTGTGATACTCGATCATAGAAAATTCTTCACATCATAAACTATGAAATTTAATGGATTTCCAAAAAATGAACATTTAACAACATATTGAAAAGATATAGGTTTCACAATAATTTCATAATTTCATCATATAATTTATAATTTGAAAAGAAATAGGTTTCATGTGATTTCTTTTATGGTAGAACCTGTTGAAAATGAAATTGATCTCATAAACATCATTTCCTCATAAAAATAAATCATTTAGTGAAATAATAAGGATGATATCATAGGATAATATCCCTAGTAAAGTATTACTATACTCAATGTATTCCATCTTAGATGGAGAATTATTATGATAGACATATAATAAAAAACATTCCATTGATAAACAACCATTATTTAAAATAAATTTTTAAAATTATACCTTATAAAATATATTGGATGACATTTTAATTGAAAATATTCTTGAAAAATTATAAAGTAATATTTTAAAAATATTTGAAAAATTTCTTGAGAAAAATATAATTTCCACATAAAAAAATTAAAACATAAAAAATTTTAAAAATCATTTTAATTTTCAATTAATTTATTTAATAGCATAATATCTCCAAATATTATGGAAAATGTTTCATTTAATATAACATTGATCACATTTATTGGAACCATGAAATAACTAAGTAGTCGTGACAATGTGATATAAAATTCATGTCATCTGTGTACTATAGTGGTGGGAGGACACTGTAGCAGCAGTAGTTACAATAATAGACATGTACTGTAGATGTACTATTCACAGAATGGGCCTTGGGCCAAAAATATTTGGACTACGGGCCATGTATTGGGATAAATGCCCTCTGGTCCATCGGGCTATGTAATGGGTCTCCATCTACCCAGTTAAAATAAGTCTTTACTTTAATTTAATAAAAAATGAGGTATTAGCCCTATACTTTTAAAAAAATGTCTTGAGTGAAAAAATAATGATTCATTTCCAAAATCATCATAAAAAAATAAGAATTTTTTTTAAAATGAAATTAATATTTAATTAAAAAAATTAATATTTTTAGTAATTATGGTTTTATAATAAAAAGGGTTTTTGACCAAAATGTGAAATTATAATTATTTTTCATAAAAGGATTATTTGTAAATATTTTATACATAAAATTAGGAAAATGAAGGTAAACCAATTATTATACATAAATACCCATAGGATAATAAAATTCATGAGTTTATTAAGGTATAAATCATAATATGTCACTATTAGAATCGTAAGTATGATAAATCCTGATAAATGATGAGATTGTAATTTAAAACCCTTACCACATTAGTAATTTTGAATAATAAGCCCCGTAAAAGGATTAAAATAAATGAAACCTAAAATAAAATTTTAATAAATAAATTCATTATATTATATGTAATGGGGTCTCTATATACACCTCATAAAAGAAGATAGGTTTAAAACATGACATAAGACTCGATGAAGGAAAATTGGAAAAAACACTTTACCGCTTTGGTGGACTTTGAAAAAGTATTATCCAATATTGGATAATATAAAATTAAAAGTTAAATATCATGAAAATAATGGTATTAATGGTATAACATGTTAATGTATTATTATTTACACTATAAAAAATAATTTTGTGGTGGATTTTTATATATCTTCTTGAAATGAATTAAAGACTATATATCGTTTTCTTTATTTATTGAATTCATTGGTACACAATAGAACCTCCGGTATAATAAAAATATGTTTATTATATATCAATTTCATAAGAATATATATATATATATATATATATTACCATATATGATTTACTCATGTGCTTTTATTACCTTCTTATTAATAGTTTCGTCTTAAAGTCATGTTATAGGAAACAACCACATTGCCTTTCATATATGTTTTGATTTATTATATTCAGTCTCCATGATTTTATCATGGTTAGAAAAAAATATAGAATAATAATAACTAAATATTTATCAAATTTTTATAAAAATTATACTATTCATACCAATCACGAATCAGGGTTTTCGGAAATGAAGTACATTACGATCATGGAGATGGTAGAGTGTACGTACGCATGAATACCAATTCTATTTTTCAATGATAATTAAATAAATACGGTGAGTAACATAAAATAATTATATAATGGTAATAATATCATAAATAATATATTATTTATTTAGAAATATAATCCATATGGTGTGGTGATGAAAAGAGAGCCACACTGCTTCATGAAGGCAGTAGTTGACACTTACATGAATGATGTAACCATAATTCAGTGAGAGAAATGAAAAGAAAAAAATTATATTTTATATTTTATGAATTAAAAATTATTAATTAATATAAAAATTATTCCATATATATCATATATTGTTATCTTTGTTATCTTCCACATAAATCATTAGAGAAAAATAAATCACATCGCTTTGCGCGGTTGTAGATCGTCGTACAGTTGACAGATATTATCGTATCCACTATGAAAAGTAAATTAAAAAGTAACAGATTAAATAATATATATATATATATATATTATAAATATTATATTTATACTTTATTTTAATCAATATAACAAACTATGAGAGTTGGGAATTGAAAAATGAACGACATTAGATCGTGAGGCGACACTCCGACTTACACACAAATAGTGATTTCGTAACTTATTTGATGGATGTGGAGATGGTTGTAGGTAATGAACTTAACATAAATTATTATAACTCTATGTAATATAATTGGGATATTATAACATAATGTTTTAGGAAAAAGTTTTGTATGTGGAGGAATAAATTAAACAAATCTCTCACTGAATAACGTTACATCTTCTTCCAGAATGGTCCATAGGATTGCACCAATGATTCCCTGGTTGGATTAATGTAAAAATGGTTTATTATATTACATTCAAAAAATTTGATCGTGACATGGGAAGTTATTATCAAAAACAAACGGTTTATATGGTTTAATGATGAGAGGATAGTTGGTGGCCTTTTATAATTGTTGTGAGTGGGACACATGTAATTTTTTGAAAAGGAAAAGGTGTTACCATGTTTTTCACATTCCAAGTGAATAAAAAATGGATTGCAATATATAATTAGAAATTATAGGGTCTAAATAGTTTTATAAAATATATTTATACAATTTTAAGGGTCATTTGAATTCTTATAATTTTATTTTAACCCCCGATAAAATAATTTTTGCTTTTAACCACTTTAACTAATTTTTAATACTTCTAATGTTCATTTTAAAAAACATTAAGATGAAATTATTATATAATAAAAATTATTCTTATTAAAAATATGAGATAAATTTTTCAAAATTAAATAAATTGAATTAGAAAATATTGTTGAAATATTAGTCCCATAGATGCGAAGAGAAAATAGGTTTTCAAAGAGTAATTGTTCAAAAGGTTAATGTGATTTTATCTCGATTTTCATAATTAAATTGATTCATATAAATTAAATTGGTTTAATATATATATATAAATATATATATATATTGAAATAAATATAAATTAATAAAATTTAAAATATAATTTTACTTTATAAATAATTTAAATGAAATGGAACCTTATAATTTAGAATTTTTATTTTTCACAATCTATGAAATAATTAATCAACTCAAAAAATTTTTGAATAACCCTCCATAATATATTTTTTAAATGGTTTTTTATATAATTAATTTTATTTCTTAAAATTAATTTTATAAATTTTAAATAAAATAATCATAAAAAACAAACATATGTGATGAAAATGTTGGTTTTTGTGAAGTGTATTTTTTTCAAACACAATATGATTTTATATTCACATTATGTACAATAAAAAAATTGAATGAATCTTAATTAGAAATTATTAATATATATTATATAAATTTTATTTAAAAAATTCATAATTGGGGATTATTTTTTTAATTTAAACAAATAAACATTATGCACTTTACAACAATTTTAAAAAACTCTTTTTAAAACAGAAGTTATTCATATATTAATTCCAATATAAGGTTTTATAAAAAGTATTATGTGGGTTAAACATAAATAAATTAATATTATTTTAATTTAAAACATAAATTTTAATTTTAATTAATAAATTTAGTGATAATAAATGATATTTTTTATGATTCCAAAAAAATTACCATTACTATAAAATTTTATAATTTATCCATAAGTTAATTTCTATATGATTATTTAATAAATTATGTCAATTTTTTCAAATATATTTCCAAAATTACTATAATATTTTCTCATAAAAAGAAATAAAATCCATTTTGATGAAAACATATTTTTTATAAATATAATTACTTTACAAAAAATTGAATGAATATTTACTATGAATTTATAAATTAATTAATATTGATTATGGAATTTATATTCTACCCACTATTAAATGAATTTATCCAAATAAAGTCATCTCAATCATAACATTTGAGAATTCCATCATAGAAACCCACGCTGTAAAAATGTATAACAAAATATCTTTTAAAAACAGAAATGTATAAAATAACTTCCTAAATTAAATATTAACTATGATATCACATAAGATAACATATACAGGATGTGAATATTTTTACATTTAATAGAATAATATATAATTATAAGAAGTGATAAATATCATTTAACATAATAATGTGGGTGATCCAGATATGCTCCATGAAAACGATACCATAATCCAAAGAGTTGTGAAAAAGGTAATTCATATAATAAAAATTGATGTTAATATCTGAACATTTTATTTCAAGATCATTTTCCTAATTTTGGGAAATTTTAATGAGAATCTATACTAATATGATTTCTTTTGATTCGATAAGTACAATCTCATACATTATTGTGCCTTGAAAAATTTAATCATCATCACTTACCATAAGAGTTGAATTTTACATGTCTGAAGAAGTAAATAAGAACCATTAAATAATGATAATTCATTTCTTATATTTATTTTTATAATAAATAACAAAATATGTAACATAATTTATGAATAAATCCTCATATGTTGAAATAATAAATTAATTTTAAAGACCTCATAAATAATTTATCTTATACCATCCATAAATGGTTATCTTTATAACCCTTAAATAATTGAAAATTTTAATATATGGTCTCTAAAATCCTCAAAATGAACATATCATTAATCCCCCAAAACAACAAGAATTGTATCTCAATTATCACATACAAAGAATGTGAATTCCTTCATCATGTTTTCTCTTGAAAAATAGTAATAATCCAAGCTTCCACAAAATCGTATTGAAAATCAAACATGCTTATTAATTACTATAATAAAACCATATATTATTGAATATATTCAATATGTTTAATAATTTTTAATACACAATCATTGTTAATATAAGTTGCACTATCTATAGATCATTAATTAGTTCCATAGTAATCAATACTATCAAATTTACCTTATTTATCCAAACAAAATATCTAAATATTATGAATATATTATGGGTTATATTCCCATAATAAAAATGTAACCATACTATAACATAACGTTTCTATTTGATAATGAACATTAAACAAATTCTTGAAATTCCTTAATGAATAAATTACACTGAAAAATCACTATATATTACATTATGCTTTAATTATAATACATTAAATCATCAATAATTCTACTTCATTATAAAACCATTTACAATTATTGTCCATATTATTAATTAATACCTACATCCATTAATATGTCATTAAGAGCCTATTCATCATCAAATTAAAAGCATTATTCATAAAACCTCCTTGATTTAATTCTTGATATTTCCCCTTTGGACATCCATTTGCATAATTATAATTAATTATTCATGTAAAAACATTCATTGATTTTATGTTTGGGATACTAATATTCACATTAATTTCATGAACTAAACTCTTCCTTTTTACTTTGAAATTACTTTGTTTGTGTCTTTCTTTTCCTCACTCAAAACATCAACTCATTCATATATGAAATTAACTTGACGGTTTTATTCCTCTTTATCAATATATATGAAACCGATTCTTCTTTCTTCCATGGTATCCACAACCCAACATCTCAGAAAACTTTATCCCTCTCTTCTTTGAAGAGACCAGAAGTTGGATATGGATTATGTTTTTAATCATATATCATGACAACTTTTTGGGAAGAATGAAAATATTCTACACTTAACTCATCATCCAATTTTTCTATTCATTAGAAAATTATATGTCATGAAAATAACATGTAGTATGTATCAATAAAGAGTATTTTTTTGACCTTTAAAAGCCAATGATTATCCTTGGTCATTCATATTCACAATCTATTGTAATTTTTCATGATTTTTTGTAATTATTTTTTAGTTTGCAAATAATATCCATAAACTCTTCAATAAAATGATTTTGGGTTGTGGATACCAATAGGGATGTTTATAATTACGCATGCATGAGGGTGAATGCCATTGATAAAGAATGGGAAAGGTATTCACAACACAATGATTTTGGCTTCAAAAATCTCACTGCAATTTCTACTGCATAACTGTGTGACATAAGCATTCATTAAAACGGTTGATGAGGGAGAATGTGGTGTCCCATAATATTTAATTTAAATGTATAGTAATTTGATCATATAGATACATGTCCCAACATATGAAATGAAATTCGTATTCTTATTAGAAAATAATATCTTTAATGTAAATGAGAAAAGAGAAATTCCTTACGAAATTATGTCACAGTAATAGGTGTGCGTGGATGGAATTTATGAGAAATAAAGTAATATATAATCATTAAAAATATGTAGAATATTATGGGGGTGTTTTGAAATCATATCCCAACATTATTAGTTGAAAATAAAATGGCATAACAACATAAAGAAATTTGGAAAAAATGAGAACGAAATAAAATCTCATACTTGGATGTGTGATCCTAAAAGCATGGAAGGGGATTGAGAGTGCCTTCTTTAGAGCCTCGGGAGACTTTGGAGGACTATAGAGAAAGGATTTCAGAGTTTTGACGAACTAAAAAGGATTTTATTGAAGTGGAAGGTGGAGTTTGGGTCGGTTTATACAAGAAAGGAGATGGAGTTTTTTATTATTTAGGTTTGGGACACAGCATATTAAACTAATCAATACCCCAAACCTGCCCATGGTTTTTTCCTATATGTTTTACTAAAGGGGAGTGGAAATAAATAATTTAGAAGTAAAATGGCCTAAATTCTAAAAAAAATGTGGTTTATTGTATAGGGGTGAGTCACACTGTCAAAGAAATCAATTTAAAATGCTAAAATGTTTTATAAGTCATGGTGGTCCACTAAGGCTTTGTAAAATAAATCAAAAAAAACTAAAATTACATTATTTTAATTGTAAAACATATACTGACAGAACATAATGTTTATATTATTTTATTACATCACTATTGTGTCATTATGATGTCATAAAAAACATTATATATTTAAACAGTAATTATTTTTTACCCAAAAATTTGACTATCTTAGAAAATTATGAAAAATTCATCATTGGATACCTTCAACATCCTAATTACAAAAATAATATTCAATTTATCTAAATAATTTTCATAATATGTGAATTTCTAATTTTAATATAAAAACTTGTATTTATCGAAAATTCATGGGTTTTGACATAAATAGATTTCAAAATTTAATAGAAATAACAATCGCATTCGTAATAATTATATAGTCATTTATATTATATAAAATTAAATTTAGTAATAATATTTAATTACAATATTATTTAATTCAAAAAACCATTAATTCATCAAAATATATTTCTTAATTTAATAATGACTAAAAATGTTAATTTTTTACAAAAACTATTTTCAACGTAAAAATATTAAAATGAAAGTATATTCTTTGTTATATAAAAAATATTGAACATAATCATAGTGCTATGGTATTGTTACATAACACCTTATAACACCAAAATTATACCATGGGTAAGGTTTTCGATGCTGACAAACACTTGGGGTGGCTCAGATAGCATCACTCGAGTGGTAATCTCAATCAACATTCACTTCTCTCATAGGCGGTTCTGCTCGCGCTTAAAGTGTTGAATCTCGGCATAGGATTATTCAAGAAAAAATCCCAAGGCTGTCACCTCTTTTATAAGCTCTGAGAAATGGGATTCTTAGGGATAAATACTATAGTATGAGTTCATCGCTTCCTGTTCCCGAGTAAATGAGATTTGTTAAAGCCATATATTTATACTAATCATGTGATCTCTATTCAAAAAAAATATTAGAAACAGTCACAATTCCTATCTATATTTTAAAATCCAAAAATTCAAAACAAAATAAGTTCATATGTTTTTATATATCTGTAATAAGACATTTAAATTATCAAGAGAAATTCCCATTAATTAATTTTTGTGTTGTTACAGTCATCCCCCCATATGAAAATTCTCCCTCGAAATTTCCTTTTACATTATATACCAAAAATAGGTGCCTGTAATTTTCTTTCATTCCCTCCTTAATTCTTATGTTGCCTTTTCATACTTATGGTTTTACCAAAATACCCTGACCAGGTGGGTAGTCTTGTTACATAGAAAATTATCTCTACGATCCAAGATATTCACTAGCTAATCCTCATAAGAAAGACCATCCGCTAAATATACTACCTCTGAAGAGATTACTTGTAAAGGGTTTGCTATGTACTTCCTTAAGAGGGATACATGAAAGACATCATATACATTGGCCATGGTTGGTGGAAGTGCTAGTCGTTAGGCCACATCCTTGACATGATCAAGAATCTCAAAGTGGCCGATGTACCTAGGACTTAACTTCACATTCATTCTAAACCTCACGAACTTCTTCAACAGAGATATGCAGTGAAATACCATGTCTCCAACTTTTAACTCAAGGTATTGTCGACGTTTATCTGTATGACTCTTTTTTGACATTGGGATGCCTTGATATGATGCTGAATGATTTTCACCTTCCCCACCTTTTCTTCAACCATTTCAGGTCCTAGTATCATACTCTCACTGACTTCATCCCAACATGTCGGTGTTCTGCACCTTTTTGCATAAATCGCTTCATATGATTCCATTCAGATGCTTGAGTGAAAACTATTATTGTAAGATAATTCAACCAGCAGAAGATGTTGGTCCCAACATCCTTTTAAGTCCATAAAACATGATCTTAACATGTCTTCTAGTGTATTAATAGTTTGTTCAGATTGGATATCAGTTTGAGGATGATTGGCTGTACTGATGTTCAGTTCAGTGCTTGGAGCATCTTCGAGACTTTTCCAGAACATCGAGTTAAATCTCAGATCACGATCGGATACATAATATATTGGTTCTCAATGCAGCCTTACCACTTATTTGATGTAAATCCATGCATGTTGATCCTATGAGAAGTCGTCTTTTTTGGGAAAAAGTGAGATCTCTTCATGAGACAATCCAAAAATGGCCCATATATCATTGTTTCCTCTAGATGTCCTTGGTTGTCCAGTGAGAATGTAGGTGGTAATGTTATCCCACTTCTATGTTGGTATGGGTAGTGGTTGCATCATCCCCTTAGACCATTGCCTCTCGTCCTTTACGTTTTCACATACTAGGAGCTTTCATGTATAATCAGAAATCTCCATTTTTTTATTGTCCCACAAAATGTTTTCTCAGAGATCTCAATATATCTTTGTGCTTCCTAGGTGAATAGAGAAGGTTGAGTTATGTGCATCATCCAGAAGCTCCTTCATTATCTCTGGATCAGATGGTACATATAATCATGTCTCAAATCTCAAAATTATATCCTTTTCAACCACGAAATCTGAGGATTTCCCATTTCTAATAGCTTCCACCCTTTTTATAAGTTCCACATCCTTTCATTGAGTGTTCTTTATTATCTCAATGAGGGATGGTTGAGAAATCAATTGAGCAAGGATTGATGATTTTACTCCATTAATGATACTCATTTCCATCCACTTAATGTCTATGAAGATTGTATTTTTTTTCAATTATCATCGTTGATAATGATGCATGATCCTTTCTACTTAGATAATCCACCACCTTGTTTGCCTTACTGGGGTGGTAGTGGATTGAACAGTCATAATCACTGATGAGTTATATTTATCTTCATTGGCACATATTATGCTATTTTTATGTGAATATATATTTGAGGCTCTTGTGATCAGTATATATCTCACACTTCTCCCCTTTCAGATAATGTCTCTAGATTTTAAATGCAATGATCACAGCCGTCAACTCCAGATCATGTGTTGGGTAGTTTTTTCTCATGGATTTTTAGTTTCCTTGAGGTATAGGCTACCACTTTATAATTATTCATTAACACATAGACTTAAACTCTCTTTTATGAATCACTATACACCCCAAAGAGTTCTCCACTTATTTAGAGTGTGAGTACAGTTTTAGTGATTAGCCTCCTTTTCAAATATTTGATGATTTCTTCACATACATCACTCCAAGAAAACTTCACTCCTTTCCGATTTATCTTAGTAAGAGGGTTGGAAAATCATGAAAAATTACTTACAAATCAGTGATAATATCTAGCTATCCCCAGGAAGCTACAAATATCTATTACCGATGTTAGCCTCGGGTATCCCTCAATTTCATCTCTCTCGGAGGGATCCACAGACATCCCATTGATTTTGATGATATTACCCAGGAATGAGAATTCCTTCAACCAGAACTCACACTTTCTATATTTTTCATAGATATTCTTCTTTCATAGGGGCTCTAGTTCAGTGCTAAGGTTCTCCTCATTCTCTTCCTTGGCTATGGAGTATGTTAGAATATCATCTATAAATACTACCACAAATTTGACATGTTAATTTCTAAAGACTCTATTCAACATGTCCATTAAGATTTTCTTGAGCATTAATGAGTCTCAAAGGCATTACAATGAATTCATAGTGCGCGTACATTGTACAAAAAGTAGTATTGGGGATATCCTTCTTCTTCGCCCTTACTTGGTAATATCCTGACCTCAAATCCACCATAAAAAAGCACTCTGCTCCATGTAGCTGATCGAATAAGTCATAAATTCATGGAAGATGATACTTTTTCTTTATCATTATTTTTTTGAGCTCATGATAATCAATGAAAATGTGCATTGACCCATCCTTCGAATTGACCAGGTGGACTAGTGCACCCCATGGTGAAGCACTTGGGCCTATAAATCCTTTATCCAGATTCTCATGTAGTTGTTTCTTCATCTCCTCAAGCTCTTAAATAGCCATTCTATATGGAGTTTTGGATATTGGAAACACCCCTGGTATATTGTCAATTTAGAATTCAACATCTGTTCTAGGAGGAAGAATAGACAATTCATCGTGAAACACATCAGTGAATTCCCTCACAATAGGCATGTCTTCAAGGATGCTTGCAACCTTAGACACAATCATCTACTAGATACGCATTCTCATAGTGTAGTAATATCTATGCTTGAGATGATGGTGTTAAATAATATTCATCTTCCTCCTTACACATGTATATAATCGGGGGTTGATTCTCCATATAGAGAGTGATTTCCCTCTCACAGAAATATTTGTTGGCACTATATAAGGAAACCTAATCCATGCTTGGAATTATTTAAAATTCCATGAGAGGGATTATGATGAGGTTTGATGGTAATTTCACTCCTAAAATTACGATAGGGGAGGATTTATATTCATGGGATGCAATGATTTCCCTATATGTCGTACTCACCGACATATTTACTTCCATGATCTGTGGTGGTGTTGGGATTGTTCTACTAAATGTTCGGGATACAAAGGAATTCATATAACTACAAACAAAAAACCTCATTTTCACTTTTAAATTCGGGTTCTACCATATCTGATATAGATACAGAATGAGTACATTAAAATATTAAACACATAAAGGGGAATCCAATGAAAAAAATGTTAACCTATAAATATCAATTCTTTAACTAATTAATTTATAGGCTAAAATCTATGTTATCCATGATATACAGCCCAGCATATATTCATAGGTTCATTTTTTATTTCCCTTAACAATGATTCATAGTAATCTTGTGAATTTACTAAATCAGATCTCCCGGGAGTGTCATAAAAAAGTTTGTAGCAAGGCCCACTGTCATGTACTAGGATATCCTAGGTCAAGCCCGAAACTCCTTGTGGAAGTTTTCACTCCTAGGTACATTTGTTCCAGAGACGCCTCTACCTACTCATATCCAGACAGGGATTTATTTTATTAATAAATCACATACTCAATACTCGCCAAAATTTAGGGATTTTTTTATTATACTTCAAATAATCTCTAAGCCTTCATTAGTGGTTTCTAATCATAATCCCAAAAATAACTAAACATATCCTCTGATACCAACTATTACAACCTTGATTTTTATTACACACTTAAACTTGATTTATTACATGAACTATTCACTTGATACAACTTGAAATATATATAGGTATAGTGTCCTTGGGGATTAAGAACATTACATAACCAATTATAACATAAAACACAACATCATTATTGAAAACTTTTTTTACATGATCACAACATTTATTCATCTTTAATATTGTCTGGGATAACCTAAGGACATCCATAAAGAGGGTAAGCTATAAATCTCTATAAGGGAGTAAACATGGCATAACATGAAGAATAAAATACAAGTTAGGAAATAGTAATATCAATGGATCATAATATTGACATAAACATAACGACGTGATATAGAATGATTATTATTACATGGAAATGTGTCAAGAACACATAACATGGTATTAGAATAAGCCATGTATCATTTTACATGGAGAATCAATAAACCCTCCTTGAAGATGAATTAGCATGAGTAAATCCTCATTGAACTTTAATTATCAGGGTAAAACCCTCATTTCACTTTACGTATCATGATAATAATCTTTACCCAATACATTGGAGCGCTATCAGGGCACATCCTTCTTAAACATTTCATTTACGGCATTAGTGTGTCAATGGATCATACAAAATGGAATCATTAAAGTTTTTAATTTACTCCATGATAAAGGAATTTGGAATATATAAACGAAACAATAAATCTATAAGTAATAATTCATAAAGGTGAATACCTTTGGAAGAGCAATTGGGATGGTATTCATGACATAATGATTATGGATTCAAAAATCGTGGTCCAATTTTGGCAGTAAAACAGCAAGACATAAGCATTCATAAAAATGGTTGATGAAATATAAAGGGATGTCTCATCATATGTTCATTAAATTGACAGTAAGGGGGTAATATACATACATTTATCAATATATTAAATATAATTTAGATTCATCTTACAAATGAATATCATGAATGTAAATGAGAAAAGAAAAATTCCTTACAAACTTTCAGCATAGTAACAGGTGTACATGGAAGAAATTTATGAATGATAATGTGATATATCATCATTAAAAAATAAATAGGGAAGTATGGGGCATGCACAAAATCATACCCCAACATTTTTAGTTGAAAATAAAAGGCTATGACAACATAATTTTTTTGAAAAAAGTGAGAAAGAAAGAAAATATGTTACCTAGAAGTGTGACCTAAAAGGCTTTGGAGGGGATTTAGAGAATCTTATTGGGATATTGGGGAACTTTTAGAGGATTATAGATAGAGTAGGGAAGAGTTTTGACAAACTCCCAAGGGTTTGAGTGGGGAGGACATGTGGGATTGGGTGAGATTATATAGGAATGGAGAGGAAATTCATTATTATTTAGGTTTGGGACACCACATGTTAAAGTAATAAAAAAAAACCATCCCATAGTTTTTACATTGTTTCTTACAAAGGGGAGTGGGAAATAATATTTTATAATGCCAATGGCCTAAAATCTTAAAATAATATGGTTTCTTATGTGGAGGTGAGTCACACTCTCAAGGAAATCAATTTAAAGTGCTAAAATGTTTTATAATTCTTGGAGGGTCCACTAAGGATTTGTAATCTAAATAATGAAAAACTAAAATCATATTATTTTAATGGTAAAACATATATTGTCCCAAAATAATGTTTATAGAATTTTATTACATCACTATTTGGTCATTATGTTGTCATAAAACACATTATATATTTAAACCGTATTTAATTTTTACCCAAAAATTCGATCATCTCAGAAAATTATGAAAAATTAAACATTGGATAATTTCAACATCCTTATTACAAAAATAATATTCATTTTATCTAAATAAGTTTCTAAGTAAGTGAATTATTTAATGTAAAAAAATCCTTTATTTAACAAAAATTCAAGGGTTTTGACAGAAATAGCTTAAAATCCTTAATAGAAACCACAATTATATATGTAATAATTATATGTTAATTTATATTATATAAAAATTAATTTCATAATAATATTTAATTAAAATATTATTAAATTTAAAAATCCATTAACTCATAAAAAATTATTTCTTAATTGAATTTCAAATAAAAATACTATTTGTGCCTTATGTACTATTTACAACATAACAATAATAAAATGAATGTATATTCTATGTTCTATACAAAAATAATGAACATAATCAACTTTCTAGGGTCTTTTTACATCTCCCATTATAACATAAACATATGAATGATGGGTAAGGTGTGCGATGGTGACAGAATCTTGGGGTGGCTTGGATAACATTGCTCGGGGGGTAATCTCTATCCACTTCCACTTCTCCCATAGACGGTTTTGCTCGACCATAACGTGTTGAAGCTCCACATGGTCTTGGTTAAGAGAGAAGCCAAATGACGTCACATACTTTTTGAGCATGGACAAATGGGCTTCATATCGAGATAGTCTACTAGATGAGGCCATAACTTCATTTTTCTGAGTAAATTATATTTCTTAAAGCCCTATATTTATACTAATCATTTGATCACTATTCAACAACTATATTAGGAACATTCACAATTCTTAATGTTATTTTAAAATCCAAAATCATAAAACCAAGGAATTTCATATGTTTTTATATATTCTTAATAAGATATTTAATTTGATCAAGATTATTTCTCTTAAATGAATCTTTAGTTCATTACAATAGGATTGTAATATTCTAGTTCCTTTGTAAACATAGTGTAAAATATTCAAATTCATTAAATATCTTCAATTTCTAGTGTAAATATATTCCCCATTATTAAACATACGTAAAAAATAACTCTTAATCCTATTCAATGGAAATATTAGAATGAATAAGATCAGATTCAGATTATGGGTAAATAAGAGAGATACATAAGCATAACATGAGTATAAGGGTATGATAACTTTTGAATAACAAATGAAACTATACAATCCATATAAAATATTATAATCATGTGTCATGAAATAATGATTTGAATTTCATGATACATGAATCAAATTTATCTAAATAGTAAGAGAAATTAGATAATAACATAGGATGAACATTTTATATTGTTTCATACACATAATCATATAGAATCATTTCCATAATAATCAAGGATAATTTACAATGATATAAAAGCGGAAGGGTTTCACTTCCCAAGCCATCATAGTAATAATTCTTCACATCCAATACCATCCAATTTAGATAATTCCTTTTCTGAACTGGGTTCACCAACTATTCATGTGATTTCCATCTGATTTGATATAAATATTTACCCAATACCTTGGAATGAGATATAGGTCCCACCCATATGATAAAGAAAACCATAATTATGTGCACCAAAAGAACATAAAATATTCTTAATATCAAAACCCATGAAATAAAATCTTGTATTAGAACAATATCTTATATAAAAACCATGTGGAAAATATATATGTTTCATGATGATTTTATCATTTTCATCATAGCATACCCCATGTAAAATGAAACGGGTTTCATAGAAATTTTATCATTGTACAACCCATGGAAAAAAGAAATGGGATTCATAAACATAATTTTACCATAAAAAAGAACTGTTTAGAGAAATAATAAGAATTATATCTTTATATAACATACATAGTAAAGAATAATTAACCACATATGGTTTCATCATAAATGGAGAATAATTATGAAAGAAAGGTCACATGGGAAACTTTTTGAGGAAACAATATTTTATAAAAATATATTTTTGAAATCTATCCTCATAAAATATTTATGTAAATACCATTCTCTAATAATAAACATGAAAAATTATAAATGGAAGAGTTAAAAATCCTTTAATACATTTTTTTGATAAAATTATCATATCCTTTTTGAAAAAAATTCATTTTAAAACATTTCAAAAATAAACCCCTTTTCCTTTTGAAATAAATTATTTAAAATCTAGAAATTTTTCAAATCTGAAGGAAAAATTTATTCATTTAAATAAATTTTAAAACATGTATCGGAAGTGTGAACTCTTTGAGTAGTAATAATATCAGAAAAATGTATTCATGTCCTTCTTGTTCAAAATAGTGATTATTTTGACAATTTAAATAAATTTCAAATGGGAATTGTTTGGAAACCAACATTAGTATTCCTTTCTAAATTTTTTTAAAAATTACTACATGGTTAAAAAATTCTTTAATAAATTATTTTAGTAATGTTATAAACATTTTTGAAAGGATTTTTAAAAAAAATATTTTATAAAAATAGTTTTTTCGACCGAAGAGATAATTAGAGAATATTTTTATTAATATCATAAATTAGAAATATATTATACACATGAAGATAAAATTTAAAGAAAAAAATTATTGTTTATAAATAACTATATGATAAATAAATAAATTTATTTATTTAAAGTTAGAAGATAATATTTCATCATTAGAAAAATAAACATCATCAATCCTGATGAATGGTGATATTAAGACATATAACCCTTACAACATTGTTAAAATTGAATCATAATCTCAATGAAAGGATAACATTAAATGAATCATAAAATCTCACGTGAATAAATATTTTCTTGATTTTTATTGTAAATTTGGCTGTATATTCAACTCATAAAATAAGATAGGTTCATAACATTACATAAATGTCATGGAAGTAAAACTGAGAAACAAATCCCTTACCACATTATTAACATTTCAAATCGAAATACCAAATATAAAATTAAATAAAATGAAATATTAAATATCTGGAAAATAATGAGATTCATGATATGAAATATAAAAGGGGTAGTATATACACCACAAAAAATAAATGAGTTGTTAATTAGTGTATATCTTTAAAAATAAAAAGCAAAGACTAGAATTACCTTACTATTTATCTCGAATTACTTCATACATAATTGAACATTCTATATAATAAATATATTTTTATTATAATTATATTAATTAAATATTAATATATATATATAGATATTAACATATATGATTTACTTATTTCCATTTATTACTCGTTTCTTATCATTTACGTGCTAATGTCACCTTTCGAGTAATAACCAAATTGTTTTCTATATATGTTTTGATTTGTTATTTTTGGAAATATTATATTGATCATGGATTTATAATCTCCACAATAATAATAATGATATAATTATCATTTTTATTCACCATTATAGTATTCATACCAATCATCAAAGATGATTATGAGAAATAATGTATGTTATGATCATGGATATGACAGGCCTTACGCATGCATTAGTAAAATTTCCATTTTTATGTGATCATAATGGAAAATGGTATGTAATATAATTTTTTTACAAGATTATAATAATTAATTAAATACAATTATCTTATTTTTTATCAAATATTGCATTTTATTTTGGGATGAAAAGGTAATCACATCAATCTTTAAAGGTGATATTCCACACAAACATTAATAAAATTGTCATCATTCAATGAGGGAAAAGGTAAGAAATAAAGTTATATATAATATTTTTCAGAATTTCATGTATTTCATTATTGTCAAAAGTATTTCGTTAATATCACTTATATTTTTCCATATAATATTCAATTTAAATCATTAGTGAAAACCCAATCACATCATATCATGAGGAAGTAGTATTTCATACACACAAGCAACGTTATTGTATCCCTATGAAATGGTGATTACAAAAGAATGTATAAAATAATTACTCTATAGTTATAATTATGTTATAAATTTCATATATATAATTCATATCCATCATCAAAACCAAATATTTTATTTAGAAAATTATAATGGAATGACATCAATTCAAAATGTGGTAGTCCACTATAAACACAAATACTGATTTCCTAGAAAATAACATAGAAGTTGATATAGTTGTAGGTGATTATCTTATCATAAAATTACTTATAATATGGAATATAATGAGTTTATTATATAATAATTGGTTAATAATAATTTAAGGTTATTGAAGTATAAATAATGGAAAATTTCTTGTTGAATAAAGTTACCTCTTCCTTGGGAATCATACTTTGGAGAAGTAAAATGGAATGACATCAATTAAATTTTTTTTATCCCACCGGAAACACAAATAATAATTTCCTAACAAATTACATAGATGTTTAGATATTTTTAGGAAATTACTATATAATAAAAACATCTCAGAATATGGAATATAATGATCTTACTATAAAATAATTGGTTAATAGTAATGTATGTTTTTGGATGTATAAATAAATGAAAAATTCTTATTCAATTATTTTTCCTCTTCCTTGGGAATCATACTTTAGAAAAGTAAAATGGAATGACATAAATTCAAAATGTGGTATTCCAATATAAACATAAAAACTGATTTCCTAACAAATTCTATAGAAGGTGAGATAGTTGTAGGTAATTACCTTATCATAAAAAACATCTCAGAATATGGAATATAATTATTTTATTATATAATAATTTGTTAATAAAAATGTAAGGTTATGGTAGTATAAATTAAGGAAATATTCTCGTTGAATTACATTACCTCTTCCTTGGGAATCATCCTTTGGTTTTCATGTAAACACTCGTTATAATGTATTTATATACATTCCACATATTATATGATGAGATAAGGTAATTTGGGAAGAAATATTTTTTCATGTTTTGGCAAAGACAATAGTGGTTTACGTTGTTAATAATATATGATAGATGTGGATTTTTATAATTTTGGTGATAGCCACATTTGTTATTTTTTTAAAATGAAATGGTTTACCCACACACATATAATAAAAAATACCAAAAATAGATAATTTTATAGAATTACCAATTATAGGGTCTAAATATATTTATAGAATAAATTTTAAATATTTTTAGTTTATTTTACCAAATATTATTTTAGTTTCACCCATGGTAAACCCATTTTTAACTTAACCACAATTATTAATTTTAAAAATTTTCAAAATTCATTTATGTAAAAAAAGTACATGAAATTATTAGATAATATAAATTATTATGATTCCAAAGAAGGATTCCATGTTTTAAAATTCAATTGACATAAGTATAAAATTTTAATTTAAAATTAATCCTACAAATGCGATGAGAAAGCGGGGTTTCAAAGAGAAAATAATCAGATGTTTACAATGTTATTGTATGCACATTCATTATTATAGTGATAACAAGAATTAAATTGAAATTGGAATATAATTAAACTTTTTTTACATTTAAAAATATTTTAATATATGATTAAACTATATATAAAAGTTAAATAAAAAATTAGTTTTCAATTAAAATTTAATATTTTTTTGTATTCATCAAAAAAATATTTTAACAAATTTATAAAAAAGTAAAAATAATATAATATTGATGTTATGATTTTCTAAATATATTTTTTGGGTAAAATAAATTTTCTAAAATTATAAAAAACAATTAAATCAAAAACCCATATACATGATGAAAAATATGTTTTTGAGAAGTATATTTTTCCATGAACTGGATTATTTTATATGGAATCAATGTCTAAAAATAATCATTGTATTAATTTGAGTTAAAATATTAATATATATCTTTTATATATTTAATTTCCAAAGTTCGTCATTATTTAATATTTTAATTAGTTATTATGAATAAATATTGTGCACATTAAAATAGTGTTCAGAATGAAGCCTATTTTGAACCCAAAATTAAACTTATACTAAAATAACATATAAATTTGAACCAAATTTAATTTACTAGATTAAATGTAAATAAATAATACTTATGTTACTTTAAAATAAAATTGGGTATTTGAATTACTTAATTTATTAAAAATAATTGATGGTTTTATAAAAAAACATTATTTTTCAATATTAATATATAAATAATCATTTTTCAAAAAAACACAAATTTTCCCACTGTATTGACTGAATATTTTGATATGAAAAATAAATATTCTTTTTTCAAATTAATGTTATAAAATTACATATTCTTTTCTCATAAAAATAAACAATAATCACATTTGAAGAAAATATATTTTTGATGGTAACAAATTACTGATTATATACAAATAATGTATAAATGAATTTTATATTGAACAAAACAACTTCAATGTATATTGCATAAAATATTTTTTACAATTAATATCTTCATATATATTAGATATTTAATAAAATTTATATTTAAAATAATATTATTTTGTGGTTCATTAAAACTCGATGTCGTATGTCATGCATCCAAATGAAGAAACCCATAGTTCCAAGAAAAAAAGTGTTAAATTTTTTTAAATTAATTTGAAAATAAAGATTTCATAAAATCTCAAGATGTTATATGTAGGATCGTGCATAATTTCAAATAGGTTTATTAAATCTTAGGAGGGTGTGTTATGTATTAACTCAACTATGACCAAGTGTACAATAATAAATACTAACTACACACATAGTTTGATACTACTTAGGTATATACATGGGTTCATATTATTATATTTAGAAACATTTTATATCTTTTAAACATTTACAACTTTTTAAATTTGGAAATCTATATATTGATAACCTAGGTCAAATTTATTAGATTTATAAGATAAAATATGAACATCATTTTTCAAATCCTTAATCTATTATTAAATATTCTATCAATGTATATTAATAAATTTGTATATATTCAATAATAATTATTCATTAGTAAAGGTAACAAAAGGAATATGAAAAAATAGTGTTGAAAAAGGATGAAATAGACAATGTGTTCGTCTTCCATACATGAAACCTAATGAGATTGGGTATCAAATTAAAAACCTCATGGAAATGGTCAAAAATTCTCTTAATATGTGAGGAAACCCCAAATTGTGTGGAGAAGATGAATTTATCAAGTAGTAACCAACTATTTATTGATCCATTTATTAGAAAACATCCACCCTCTTTTAGTGGGTCCTATAATCTACTAGTTTCTAAACAGTGGATCACTGTAATGAATAAAATATTTTTTATTTACAAGTTCTCAAACAATGATAAAGTATATTTTGGTAGTATGTCTTTAAAAAGGTGATGTTTATCAGTGGTGGAGTCTCATTAATAATTCCGCATAAAATAGGAAATTATGATCTATGGTTTGGGAAGAGTTCTAGAAAAAAATTTCAACTTTTTCTCAAACTATCCGAAAATATATAGTGAGAACTACTTGAATTGAAATTTAAAAAATAACAATATATTAAATAATACGAAGAAAATTTCACATGAATGATGATGTATGCCTCATTTTCACCTCTTATACGGATCGAAAAAGTAATATATTTTTTGGTATTATAAATCCTAGCCTTTTATTCTTGTTATCCATAAAATACATGGATAGGATCAAAGATAATGATATATGTTCTCTTAAGGTAAAAATAAATGCTGAAAAAACCATTATTCCAATGGTTTTGGAAAACATAAATGATAAATGGATTCCAATTCGAACATAACTGATAAATAACATATATGGAGGAAATATCAATAACCTATATGCCAAAAATTAGGTATGATGTATCAAAGAAAATTCTAGTTATGAAACTGTGAATAATATATATATTCTAATAATGGAATAGGAATCATGATTATTAAAAGAATATGGGAAACATGATGTATTGATGGAATGTCTAATATTCCAAACAAAATGAGTATAGGAATTTTGTAAACTAATTCATTAATCTTAGGGATATCAATGAATATAGTCCTTAACAACCTATAAAATAATTGAAACAATTAAGTTCCTTTGTAATGAATACCCAAAATTGGATTTATGTAAATTAGAAATAATTATCCTCCACATTAATGTTGTTGATTTATTGTTGGAGTATAATTATTTAACCCCAATTTTTCAAGGATGTAAATAAAACTATTAAATTACAACTCTAACATCTCGATTATCCTGGGAAACTTCAAGATATATTGTTATTGTAATCTAATAGAATGTTTATCAAAATATTATTCATGTTAATATTATTAATTAAATATTTAAGAGAATTATTGTGATATGAGGGATTGAATATATACATATACATTGATGATTTATCAACTCTTAGAATAAGGAACTCAAAATTCATTTTTTAAATCAACCAATTATAAAATATCCATTAAGGGATTGAAATTAACACTATATGAAAACTAAATCTATAGTATTAGTTATGATACCTAATCATGTGTAATTTTTAGTAAAAATAATTAAATGAAATTGATAATTTTGTTTGGACTATTATGGGGAAGAATGAGATATATTTCATATGATTGAAATTTATATATCTGTATGTAAATTATATCCAGAGTCACATTTTTTATTTTGAAACACTTATATATTTTCATTAATAATCAATAAATAAAATTTTGAAGATGAAATTTATTTAGGGGGTAATGTAGTGACATGATATTTTTGTATAAAACTTTCTTCAAATGATCCAAATTTGATCGAACACATGTTCAATAGACAACATCAAATTAGAATTAAACCACGATATATTTAGATGAAAATATGAACTATATGTATGACCATTAATGCCATTCCATTTTATGGGAACTAATTATTTAGATTAATCTCATTATAATCTAGTTCTATAATTAAAATAAATGTTACATTTATTATAAATGAATCTCTATTAGAATACATAAAACAACTAATAATACTATTTATTATTTAGAATACTATTTTTTATAAATTAAAATTTTATATGACATAATTATTTATTCCATGAAACATATGATCAACCATGATAAATTATTTTAATAATTCATTATTACTAATGTTGTTAGTAATTTATTTGAAATTAGAATAATTATAGTTAATATTTTAACATTTCATTTTCCAGTAAATAAACATTTTTATTATAATATTTAATTTTACAATTAAATTTTAAAATTTGTCAATTTTTATTTTACCAAATTAACATTAACTTTTGATCTATTATCTTAAGATGATTTTCAGGATTTTTAGAAAATATTTTATTTTTTGGCGAATACAAAAAATATAAATTTTTCAAAAAATATAAAACCCTTATAATACAAGAAAATATATAATTCATTAAACCCATTTTAATATACAATATATATAAGTATATATATATTTAATAATTCATATAAATCATTAAAAACACTGTGTTGAATTTATAAAACATGTAATGCCTCGACCCCAGTTACCCAGAGTCGGTGTAGTATTACATAACATTGGCATGATCACAAGAAAGATCAAATCTCGGAAGACCGATTAGTTTAGTAGCCTTGGAAACACTAGATATAATCATAATGTTTTACATTACATAATAAAAATGAAAACTACAACAACATAGTCTCTATAGTCCACACTCTTATCCCCTCATACTATCCCTATAGGTCATTCATAAATTAATTCTTCACATCCTGGGAAAAATAAAACATAGAAAAGTGGTGAGCTCAAATGCCCAGTAAGGATAAAAATATAGAGGAAACTTTCATAAATAAGAATAAACATTTAAGGCAATGTATAACTAAAACAGAAGCCTTTTAAACTTGAACTTCAACATAGTATGGCAAAAATAAAACGAAATAATGTCATTTAGTTATTCACATAGATATTCTACTAATCGAATAACCACATGAAATATCAATTACCACTTTCATAATGATGGAATGCATAATGCCAGACTATCATAACCACATAACCAAGGCCTTATTCCAAGACTACAAATAAGATTTTGTTAAGGCCTTGTTCCAAGACACTAGTTTGTCTCATGAGACCGACCGATGCATCGAGGAGTTATAGCGGGCTCTACCCGTCACATATTAAGTCAAATGCATTCCATAGGAAAAGGTTTAAACATAACATAAACATTCGTATTAAACCTAGCATACGAAATATAAATACTTAATCCATAAACCATGAATGGTATAATAATAA
The DNA here is from genome assembly GCA_963277665.1 of Viscum album. NCBI lineage: Eukaryota > Viridiplantae > Streptophyta > Magnoliopsida > Santalales > Viscaceae > Viscum > Viscum album. Next base: position 505,286,775 of record OY728142.1, on the reverse strand, counting down.
CACATCCACAGTAAAACATATCACAAAACCTTCAATACAATATAGAAGTTTTGTATCATAATAAATCAACTTCAAATAAGCATAAAATCTATCAAAGGATGTTGACATATATGAAATCAAAACTCTTTTTAGAAAATATCTCTTTCTATTTTGAAATAATTTAAGAGTCATATATTTATAAAATAAAACATTTTATTTGAAAATATTCTTATAAGCTTATAATGGAATCTTCAAAGATTTTATAACGGCAGAAAATAGCCACACCTGCCATATAAGTTAAAAAACATTCTTACCTTAATTTTGTCAAAAATTTTAAAAATGACCTTCTTTGGATAATGATGGAAAGATTACATTATAAACCACTTATAAAGGTCAACAAGGGTATAAATGACTTTAAGCCATATTCTAGAAAATAGTAAAAATGTTTTGAAATACATTTTTAAGAAACATGGATGTGGATGATAAAGAAGTCCGAGTAGATTATTACGTATAAAAAATCTCAGATAATGAAGAGATTACGAAATAAACCCTTACCTTGTACTTTTCCTTGGTTGAGGGTAGGTTAACCTCTTGTATAATGGTGAAATAATTGTTATTAAATTATACAATAATCATATATATTAATATGATATCATATATGATCTTTTTACATTACATTGTTAATAATATTTTTGAATTATCGTCGTTTCGGGTGTTGACTTACTCATTTTCTTTTATATGTCTTGTTATGTAAGCCGTGTTTGTTATGGATAGGTTGTATCTTATTCATATCCAGAATTATATCAAGTCCTCATATACTATTATGAATCATCAAATGAGAATTATACTTGAATGGATACGATGGGGAATGAATCTCATCGTGTTTGTGGAGACGGTAGTCCGTACGTACGCACGTGCGACAATAACATTATTTTGATATAAAAATAATATATAATTTGATGGTATATCATATATACCGAATCATTATAATGTTATATTTATTATTTAAATGAATTAAAAATCATTATTATACCCATCCAGATAATAATATATTGAATAACAATTACACCACGACGTGGAGACGGTAAGCCATACGTACGCACATATGGTGACATGCCATTCAAAGGATGGATAGAATACTTAGTATGCCTGTACCATATTTATAATAATATTACAGTATATAGGAGATACTGGACTCATTATTTTAGAATGGGAATAACAAAAGAAGATGAAGTTGAAGAAGAAAGGAACTTGAAAGAGGGTGGTGAAAACATTACCTCTTCTTCGGGTTCTTTCTTTTGATTTGACCAAAAGGGCTGTTTAAGATGGATTTATAACTAAAGGAAGGCCTCTAGGATAAATTTAGGGAATTTTAGAGAGTATTTGGGCGGATTTTGGCCGAGCCAAAGGGCTTTGAAGGGGTGAATTAATGAGAAGCGGGAGTACCCTTTTATAAGAGGGGTGAGGGGCACCTTCGGAAAAGCTATAAATATTATTTTATAATAAATTCATATTCGGTTTCTAATGGAACCAAAGAGGATTATATAAAGGTTTAGGTGGGGATGGGTCGGAAACCACTCAACCAATAGAATTTAGACAGGTTTGGGTCATTATATTATCCATATATTTTAGTTTTAACTATAAGTTAATTAGTTTGACACTTACCAAGTCGCTTTGTATATTTACCAGGAAATTCTGAACCAGGCGTAAGCCTGGTCCCGCAAATTTATTAAAGGAAAAAAAAGAGAAAAAAAAGAAAAAAAAGAGAAAAAACAACCGGTTAAAGGGTTGCCGGTACCCCTTACAACGTGACACAGCAACCAAAGACCACTCCGCATCATACAGTGCAAATACAAATTCAAATTTCAAAACCAATTACCCATACAGCTGTCCTCGATCCGCACGCCGTCACCGCACACCTTTCAATGCCTCGAGTCGCTCACACCCTTGATACGCACCCAACCATCACACCCATCAACATCACCATCAATCGTCACCGGCGAGACCTCCTCCGGCGTCAATACAACACCAAGATCCACAAAATTAACCAAAAACAGAGACAACAATCCCAGTTCAGAACCGGAGAATCGCAACCCACACGCCATTCACTGAACATCGGCTCCCCAAGTTAACACCAACAAACCAAAACCAGAACAAGAAACCTCCAATCGATCACATCCCACCACCGAATGTGTCGCGGACCAAAAAACAACTGGTAATCACCAACCAACCCACCACAAAACCATCACCAACACCTCATGAACAAAACGACAGAAAGAACGGAACCAGAAACATCACCAAAACCAGATCTCGGAGTTGCTATAGAGAAGATCCCGTCGTCGCCATCCAAGCCGCACCTCAGGGTTGCGACGAAACGCCCAACACAGGTCGGAGAAGAGGAGGCATCACTCGAGCCGCAGATCCTGGAGCTGTTGACCAGCATCACAAACAAAGAAACCCTATCCGAGATAGGGAATCGTTGTGCGAGAAGGAAAAGGAGGTGGAGTCCGCATCACACAATCCCAGAGGTCTCCGACTCCACTGCAAACGAGAGACCGCCGCCACGACCTGAAGGAAAGGCGCCGCACGAACCCTAGGCAGAAGGATGCGGCGACGAGGGGAGAGAGATGGAGACGCGGAGCCCCTTACGGTCCCATCCCTCTCTTAGTTCTCGCTTTGTATATTTATATTATATAGTAAATAAACATACTATATACCTCCAAGCGACCCCCAATTGGTTTATTAATTATCATGATATAAACCTCTTGTCCAAACATTAGTTTTTTAGGAATTTAATATCAATTAATAATATAATATTTGTTTTAAAAACCCTTTTATGTCAATTTTGACACTATTTAATAATTGATTTTTGTAAATCTCACAATAGAAGGATTACTTCGAAAATTTTTAATTAAATCATTTATAACATGTAATGTTAACCTATAAATTTAGTTTAATTCATAAAAAGTCTCTAATTATATTTATTTGGGTATTTATAATATCAATTATTTTAATTATTCACTATTATGGTAATTACTGCATCATCATTGTGTCATAAATAAATTAACTTATTTAATGTCTGAAAATTATAAATATAATATAATTATGTAGGAAATTTTATATATTTCTAATTAATATTTACAATATAATTTATCTTTTGTATAAACCTATATTAAAAATGTTTTCGTAAATAAACTTTGATTTTAACTCTTTTAACTCTTCTTTGAATTAAATAATAATAAATGTCTTGTTCTAATACAGGTGGACCTAAATGATAATATTTTATTCCTAAGGTTGTTTTTGGTCGAACTAAACTTATCCAATAGAATTAGGACATGTTATAGGGTAATATTAATTTCATTTTTACCCTTAATTTCCCTATTTACTTTTAACCGTGGTAAATAAAAGTAAAAAGTTACTATTCACCAAAAATTATTTTCATCTCAATGAACCAAATTTTAGTCCATGATATTAACCGTGTTTCTTGGATTTTAGAAATTCCACTCACAGAAGCGGTAAAATTATGTTTTATGAAAAATTCAGTTTTTTAACTACCACTTAGTGGTTTCACTATTAAAAAAATGAATGTTTCCAAGAAAATACCAAAAATTAGGCCTAAGAAATATTTGATACTATGAATCAAAAAATGATGCCTATTTTACAAAATTCAAAACATATCAGTTCCATTAATTAATTTAAAAATTAATTCATGTCATCAAAAAAATAGTGTGTTTTTATGAGATAATAACTATCAAATGATTGACAATTGTTTATATCCGGTTTAATTGTGAAATTATTTAAAATGAAATTTTTTTTATTAAATGCTAAAAATATATTCTAAATATACTTTAAAACCACTCAAATTCATAATTTATCACTATAAATTATTTCGATTAAAAAAGTTGCTTTTAATTACAATTTAGTAATTTTCATTATTCATCAAAATATAAATGTTATACGAAAAGTTCCAAAATTTCACCTTAGGCTAAATTCGACACTATGTATACAAAAATGAAGTCCATTTTGAGAGATAAAATTTATAAAATTTCAAAAAATATGTATTACTATTCATAACGGCTAGTTTGATTGGTTGTGGTGTGTGGTAGAACTTGAAGTTGCGTACAACACACGTTATTGTACTATTCAAAGGAAAGAATACCGTGCTAGCTTGGGATGTTTCATTGTAAATTTTTTATGTCCCCATTCTAAAAAGTAAATTTATTTAGTCAAATTGAATATATAAAAGATTAAAATATTGGATTTAAAAAGGGTTCTCTATTAAAAGTTGGTAAAAGTGAAATACTGAAAATGAATTTGTTCTTATATTATGTCTAAGAAACTCTTAATATGGATTCTAAAATTATAAGTATTATATAAAGATTAATTTTTAGTTAATACTATTCATAACCTCTTTTGAACGGCTTGTTTGGTATGTCATGGTGCGCTTGAACTCGGTGTTGCGTGTAGTGCAAGCTATTGAATTAATTTGATGAAATAACACACTATGAAATCTTAGGGTGTTGCATTCTCCCCTCCTTCAATAAATTGCGTCCTCCCAATTTTAAATTGTTCATCGAAAATAAAAGGTTGAATATAGAAAATATCTTTGTGGGAAAACCCACATCAGAAATTGGGTTAATAAAATTTAGTCTTAATAAGAGGAAAAGAGAAATGAAAGGGTCACCACCAAATTATGATCGCTATTCGGAGAACATTGGTGGAAATTAGAGACATATAATTGGAGGAAAAATGTAAATAATTATAGGTAGTTATTGAGGTCATCAATCATAAACAAATGTAAAATTGAGGGCCTTAAATTCATCAATCTATGATGATTTAAAATACCATCGGTTCAGCAAAACATATGGTATTAGGATAACACATTTTTTGTTTTAAGATCCCATCACTAAAGTATAAGAATTAATTTCTTCATTGAATAAGAGAAGAATAAAAATATATACATGACAAGTAGAGTTGCATCCTTTAATTTTATAAGACCCCAGCCTTAATCCTTACTTAATATTGAATTAAATGAATAATTCAAATTGAGGATCTTTTTAGGTTTAGAGTTTTAAAAAATTAGTACAAAACTATTACATCTCAAAAGATTACAAAGTAGACACTTCTACTAAGTTTCCATACATAAAAGAACTCTTAAAAGAAACATGTCTAGTTCCATGTTTTAGATAGCATGTCTTTCCTTGATCCCATCCTTGACCCTATTCATCATTAAGTCCTGTGTAAAACATTTCAAAAACATGGGATGAGCATAAAAAGCTCAGTAAGGGATATAAAAATATGGAAAGGAAACATGAGTACATGTATACATAAGAATTAATGAAATCATAATTTAATCATAAAACATAAGAACATTAACATACCTCATAAAATCATGAATAAAAAATAGAAATCATAAGACATAAAGGTAACTTGAGGCATTCATAACTTTCTTATGTAGGTAGTAACCCTCTTGGATTCATTTGGAATACCCATCACAGTATATCCCATAAATCTATTCGGAGAAACCTTAACATTTAACTACTTCACGTTACCCAATTCATTGGAGAGCTATATCGGGCTCACCCGCCAGTAGTTTATCACGGAACCACCCGTCTTCATAATAATTCCCAAAACCATAACATAATCTTATCACATAAAACATGCATAAAGGAAACATAACATTTCCACTTTTCAATCAGAAGATATCAATACAACACATTGACATAAAAACATTATGAAAACCATTTTCAATACCAAAATAAAATAAAAGTAAAACATGGTATTTATTTTTCATTAAAAAAATGTATGGCTTGTAGAGGAAGCCGAAACTCAAATAATGGTCACGGCGACGGAGAAGTTGTTGTCGCCGCATACGTATGAAAAAACATTCCCTTTTTTCATTTAGTAAAACTCTTCGTATAAAAATATTCCTTTTCTATAAACGTAAAAGTAAAATGGGTTTATACACCGTATAAAATTAGGTTGTGTATAAAACAAAATATGCCTCAATGAAAGGAGATTGAGACGAAGTCCCATACAAAGACGGTATCCTTGGATTAAGGATAAATCAATTACATAATTGTGTTTGACAAATGAATACACCAAATAAAAGTGGATATTTAGTGAAAAACAATCAGTGTACATTCACACATATTCATAGAATGACATATTCAAGGAGTACAAGTTTATCCCAAAGAATCAAAATTGGGTTAAGAAGTTCCCTTGCAAAAATTCGACAGCCTAACGACGTCACTTAAAAATTCAGAAAAAGAGTTGATGAGAGATAAAAAGGGTATCTCATCACTTGGACATATAATTTACATCAATAAGGATATATAAGAACATATCTGAACATAATATTATGTGAATTAAAATACATAACAATAGAAGTCTTTTAAAAGAGGAGGGTGCAAGGTTCCCTTACCGACTTGGGTAACTTTCGAAACATACACCCCATTGAAGAAGGGGCATAAAATGAATATGTAAATACCCATAAATGAAATTTTATTACACAAAGAGTATAATAATGGGTATTACATACACCACTCAAATTAAATGGTGGAAAATGTAGCATAAATCTCACGGGACTAAAAGTGAGATGAAAAATCCCTTACGAAAACGTGGCAGCCTAACAGCGCCACATAAAACATCCAAAAATGGATTGATGAGATTAAATAGGGTCTCACATCATATTACAATAAAATATAAAGAAAGGGTAATATAAAATAACATCACCCATCATAACAAATAGGAGCTTAAAAGATGTAACATAAAGGAGAGTACTTAAAATGAAAGAGAGAGGTTAGATCTCTTTAGAAAATTTGGAAGCCTAACGGTGCCACTCAAAACATCCAAAATGGATTGATGAGAGAAAATAGGTTCTCTCATCATATGAAGATAAAAATTACAGTAGTATTAATATAAAAGAACATACCAATCATAAGAAATATGAGCTTAAAAGGAATGACATAAAAGAGTGTACTTAAAAAGAAATAGAGGGTTAGGATCCCTTACCTCGGGACCGACTTGACTCGATCGTTATTTAACGTCCTGCATATTAAACTTTAGTTAATTTATACTTGATTAAGAGCCTTTTTAATGTTCATTATTTCTTTTATATCACATATTTACACGTTATAAACATTATTTAATCATTTAAGTTAATAATGTTTGTTTTGTCGATATTGGGTTCTTAAGTCGAAAGTGGACTTCTTACAATTACATGTTGTTCGTGTGGTCAAAGGTTCATTATATACAGAATTATAATCATGATTTGTATATCATATACATCATATATATCATATATATCCATAATATACATGTATTTATAATATTAAATAATCGTTTAGAGGTAATAAATGAAATTCACCGTTCATGGAGACGGTAAGTCGTACGTACGCATGAACGCTACTTTCATTTCTATGTCATATTAATGGAATTAAAACTAAATGAGAGGTATGTATATTTTAATTACATAATAATTTTCATCATTTATATATAACATACATAATATATAATAACTTTAAATCCTTCCTTTATACATCCCACATATGGAATTAACGAATCAAATCACTTTGAAGGGGCGGTAGTCCGCACTTCCTAAAATGAAATTATCGTGTTTACCCACAATGGAAACCATAAAGGTATGACACAAAAGAAAAATACAGAAGAATAAGTAAATCATAAACATATTATATATCATATATAAATATAGTGACATCTTAATGGCCACCTTTGAAGGTGTTATATGAGTTTTGAACAATCATCATTTCGTGAGGCAGAAATTCGCCATCCATAGAAACAGTATGTTCTTTAACCATTAGATGTAGGTGTGTGTAGGTTTATCTATAATGATTCCTATAACAACATCATATTATACTGAAGATACTGTATTTGTTACAAAATAAATGAAAAAAAAGAGTTTAGGGGGTTGGAGAAGCAAAATAAAACAAAAAACACAAGTGAAGACATTATCTTAAAATCGGGTAACTCTCTTTGATTTGAGCTCAAAGGCTTCCTTGTGAAGACTTCTGCCCAATGTGAGGCTTCTAGGAGTAAGAGAGGGATGTGGAGAGGCACAATGATCCATGGTTGGCCGAGCCAAATTCTTGAGTGGTGTGGGTAAGGTGGTAGAGGTGGGGGCCTTTTATAAGAGGAGAGGAGGGGCACTCTTGGAAAGTTACAAAATGTTACATTATCTTCAAATGAGTTTCGGATTTTAAAGGTCCCACATTGATTTATTTCGAGGATAAGGTGGTAAGGGTTAGAAATATACTCATCCAATAGTTTTTTGACATGTTTATGTTATAGTTTTAACATTAACATTTCATTTTATTTAAATCCTTTATTAATGAGGTAATAGATGCATCATCATGATGTCATAAATAATTTAATTTATTTAATGACTAAAAATTATTAAAAAATATATCATGATGTAGGAAATATTTTTATATTTCTAATGAATATTTATAGTAAAAAATATGTCTTGTATAACATGATTTAAAAATTGTTGTATTGAAACATCTCATGCTTGTGACATTTTTATTTTAACTTTAAATAAAAAGTTATTTATGTCATTTTCCATCTAAAGTGGCTCCGTGGGGTCCCCAAGTTGACCCATGGATTTTCATGGTCGTCCATGACACATACAATGAGGGTAGGACATGTGTCTAGGTCATTTCACATTATTAAAACATCATTTTTACCTTAAATTACACTAATTACCTCTAATAGTGATTAAGAACATAAAAGTTACTATTCACCGAAAAATTATTTTAATCCCATTGAACCAAATTTTACTTACTAATGACAACCATGTATGCCGGATTTTGGAAATTCAAAACAAAGAGGTGGAAAATATTCATTTAAATGAAAAATCAGTTTCTTTAACTACCACTTAGTGGTTTCACTATTCATCAAAAATTGAAGTTTTTCAGAAAAATTCAAAAACTTCACCCTATGCTATATTTGATATTCCGAACTCAAAAATGATGTCTATTTTAAAAAATTCCAGACATATAAGTTTCATTAATTAATTTAATAATTAATTCCCATTGTCAAAACAAATAGCGTATTTTTAAGAAACAATATCTATTAAAAAATTGACACTAGTTTAAGTCCAATTTCAAAGTGAAATTAATTCCAATGACCACTATTGGATTAAATGGTAAAAATATATTCTAATTTTACTTTAGAAACAAATAAAAATATAATCTAATCATATAAATAAATTAGATTTAAAAGGGGTTTTGAATTAAAATACAACATTTTTCACTATTCATTAAAAAATGATCTTTATCGGAAAGATACAAAAAATTTACACAAAGAAAATTTTGATGTCTCGATTCTAAAGAAGAATTTTATTTTGTCAAATATAACACATAAAATTGCCAAAAGTGGATTTAATAGAGGTTCTCCATCAAAAGGCGGTTAATCGGCCTTCTAAAGAATATTAGAATGTTTACGCTTAAAATTGAATTCATTCACATTTTTAATCCTCTAACATTTATTGTAAAAAGTAAAAATATTTGACAAACATATATAATCATTTTGTAGTTAGTTATATTCATTCCCTCCATTACAACGACTAGGCATTAACTACTATTTAAAATAATATTATTTTATTATTATAGTGCAACGTAAGATTCCCAAGAAACTCGTTGTTGCATATTGGGTACGCCATCGAGCATAGTGTCCCCTTTAAAGTAATATTAATATTTTATTCACAAATATGGATAAATATGAAAATGTCATATTATTTATTTACTTGGGGTGTTACATCCTTCCCCCCTATTGGGAATTGTGTCCTCTCAATTTTTAAAATTGGTCTTAGAAACATCATTGAAAGTCCCACATCGGAACAAGAATCAGTAAAACTATCCCATTAAAATAAAGAAAGAGAATTACAAAGGTCACCCCAAGTTAACCCGTACTAGGATTCCATGTAGGAAAACATGGACATGGAAGAAAAAACAAAGGGTCATGTTCTACGGGATAGTGATAATAAACATGTCTAGGAGAAAGTTAACAATAAGAAAATACTAACTTGTGATGGGTTAAATGGTATTTGATTCCCCAGTAGGAAAAATTAACAGACATAATTTTTGTTTTAAGTTACTTTCCATTGAGGAATTTATTTATGAGCTTAACTAAAACATAAGGAAGCATACTTAATTGTCATGTTGACTTTCAACTTTCACAAGATTTCTTACACGAACTCATATTTTCTCCAAAAGACGAGTATTTAGGATGACTTACTAATATTAAGAGAGTTATAATCAACTTCTACAGGATAAACTAATCCACAAAAGAGAACTATATACTTCCTATGACTTTAGACTTTAACCAAAACCAAAACCAAAAAGGATAGAACAAGATCAGATAATCCAGAAAAGGATAACCCTATATAAAAAGAAAATCTATTCTTAATCTCCATAATTTGTCCAACAAAACCCAAAGTTCAACGAAGACCATTCGATAAACAATTATCCATAAAAATTTTCAAAGTAAACCAAACTAAGATTGAAACCCAAATATTTGAAGGATTTAATCACATAGTCTTCCAAGGTACAACTTAACTTTTATCTCCAAATAACATCAGATGATCTTAAATTCTCACATTGAAACGTAATTAACCAAATCACATATCCTCCATGATAGGTTAATCATTTACATAGATAACCCAAAATAAACTTACTCTGGATTCCTAAAATAATCTAACTAAAAAGAATTAGTCAATCTAAACAGGGAATTCACGTATTCCAGTGGTAGGATACAAATACCAGTCGCACTTTGGTTGTGGGTTCGATTCCTGAAGATTTGTCCGACGTGATGGGTTGTCACATGGTCTGTGTGTTGTCCTTTTTCCTAAACTATATAATTCTTATAACATTCCCCAAAATGAGGAAAATCTTCAAAAATAATCATAACATATTTTAACCTCAAGTTTATCTCATGCCATTAATTTTCCATCATAACATATAACGACCCATAATTACCTTAAAAGTAAGGATCATATAAAATCTAATGGTTATCTTTATAATTATTACCTGAACTTCCACATCGATTGGTAATCTCATACATGATGCATTACAGATCATACCAAGGTTCAAGTGGTTGATCATGACTCCTTGATAGTTGGTTTAGAACAACCACGAGTTTCCTCATTGAATCCCCTGTTTTATCTAGTATCTTAATCAGAGAACCACCACAGCTTCCTTCAAACATATTGTCTCTTTGGTGCCTGCTAGATCCATCCATTCACTAAAAACAGAAATTTCAATGTGATTATATCAGCAAAACCATCATGTACTAATGAGGAAGGTAAACACTAAGATATACTTACTCATTCACTTTATCTAAAACTAGGACTCTTTCTGAAATCCTAACCATTATGGTAATGTCACTTATGCTTAGAGAATACCCTAACCTCTAAAGCTATCTAAACCGACCTCGAATACCAACTATATGACCTCGGCCTTAAACCTTAATTAATATTGAATTAAATAAATAATTCAAATTGAGGATCTTTTTAGGTTTATATTTTTAGAGAATTAGTACAAAACTATTACATCTCAAAAGATTACAAAGTAGACACTTATACTAAGTTTCAATAAATAAAAATAACTCTTAAAAGAAACATGTCTAGTTCCATGTTTTAGATAGAAACTCTTTCCTTGATCTCATCCTTGACCCTATTCATCTTTACGTCATGTGTAAAACATTTCAAAAACTTGGGATAAGCATAAAAAGCTCAGTAAGGGATATAAAAATATGGAAAGGAAACATGAGTGCATGCATACATAAGAATCAATGAAATCATACTTTACTCATAAAACATAAGCACTTTAACATACCTCATCAAATCATGAATAAAACATTGAAATCATAAGACATAAAGGTAACTTGAGGCATTCATAACATTCTTACATAGGTAGTAACCCTCTTGGTGTGTTTGGAATACCCATCACAGTATATCCCCTAAATCTCTTCGGAGAAACCTTAACATTTAACTCCTTCGCGTTACCCAATGCATTGGAGAGATATATCGGGCTCGCCCACCCTTAGATTATCACGGAACCACCCGTCTTCATAGTAATTCCCAAGAACCATAACATAATCGTATCACATAAAACTTGCATAAAGGAAACATAACATTTACACTTTTCAATCACAAGATATCAATACAACACAATGATATAAAAACATTATGAAAACCATTTTCAATACCAAAATAATATAAACGTAAAACATGGTATTTATTTTTCATTAAAAAAGTTATGGCTTGTAGTGGAAGCCGAAACTCAAATAATGGTCATGGCGGCGGAGAAGTCGTTGTCGCCGCAAACGTACGAAAAAACATTCCCTTTTTTCATTTAGTAAAACTCTTTGTATAAAAAGATTCCTTTTCGATAAACATAAAATTAAAAGGGGTTTATACACCATATAAAAGTAGGTTGTGTATAAAACAAAATATGCCTCAATGAAAGGAGATTGAGATAAAGTCCCATACAAAGATGGTATCCTTGGATTAAGGATAAATCAATTACATAATTATGTGTGACAAATGAATACACCAAATATAAGTAGATATTAAGTGCAAAACAATAATAGAACATTCACACATATTCCTAGAACTAAATATTCAAGGAGTACAAGTTTATCCCAATGAATCAAAATTGGGTTAAAAAGTTCCCTTGCAAAAATTCGACAGCCTAACGACGTCACTTAAAAATTCAGAAAAAGAGTTGATGAGAGATAAAAAGGGTATCTCATCACTTGGACATAAAATTTACATCAATAAGGAGATATAATAACATATACCAACAAAATAGAATTTTAATTAAAAGACATAACAAAAGAAGTCTTTTAAAAGAGGAGGGTGAAAGGTTCCTTTACCGACTTGGGTAACTTTCGAAACATACACCCCATTGAAGAAGGGGCATACAATGAATATGTAAATACCCGTAAATGAAATTATATTACACAAAGAGTATAATAATGGGTAGTACATACACCACTCAAAGGAATTGGTGGAAAATGTAGCATAAATCTCACGAGACTAAAAGTTAGATGAAAAATCCCTTACAAAAATTCGGCAGCCTAACGGCGCCACTTAAAACATCCAAAAATTGATTGATGAGATCAAATAGGGTCTCTAATCATATTAAAATAAAATTTAAATCAATGGGAAAATAAAAGAACATCACCCATCATAACAAATAGGATCTTAAATGAAGTGACATAAAGGAGAGTACTTAAAAAGAAAGAGAGATGTTAGATCTCTTACAAAAATTTGGCAGCCTAACGGTGCCACTCAAAACATCCAAAATGGATTGATGAGAGAAAACAGGGTCTCTCATCATATGAAGATAAAAATTATAGTAGTATTAATATAAAAGAACATACCAATAATATGAAATATGAGCTTAAAAGGAATGACATAAAAGAGTGTACTTAAAAAGAAAGAGAGTGTTAGGATCCCTTACCTCAGGACCGACTTGACTCGATCGTTCTTTAACGTCCTGAATAATAAAGTTGAGTTAATTTCTACTTTCTTAAGAACATTTTTCAAGTTAATTATTCCTTTTATATCACTTATTGACATGTTATAAACATTATGTAATCATTTATGTTAATAATGTTTATTTTGTCAATATTTGGTTCTTAAGTCGAAAGTGGACTTCTTACAATTACATGTTGTTCGTGTGGTAAATGGTTCATTATATCCAGAATTATATTAATGATTTGGATATCATATATATCATATATATCCATAATATACATGTAATTATAATATTACATATTCTTTTGGAGGGAAGAAATGAAATGCACTGTTCATGGAGACGGTAAGCCGTACGTACGCATGAACGCTACTTTAATTTCTATGTCATATTAATGGAATTAAAACTAAATGAGAGGTATGTATATTTTAATTCCAGAATTATATTAATCATTTATATGTAACATAAATCATATATAATATCTTTAAATCCATCCTTTATACATCCCACATATGGCATTAACGAATCAAATCACTTTGAGGGGGCGGTAGTCCGCACTTCCTAAAATGAAATTATCGTGTTTACCCACAATGGAAACCATAAAGGTATGCCACAAAAGAAAAATACATAAGCTTAAGTAAAAAATAAACATATTATATATCATCTATAAATATAGTGACATCTTAATGGCCACCTTTGAAGGTGTTATATGAGTGTTGAACAATCATCGTTTCGTGAGGCAGAAATCCGCCATCCACAGAAAGAGTATGTTCTTTAAACATTACATGTAGGTGTCTGTAGGTGTATCTAGAATGATTATTATAACAAAATAATATTATATTTAAGATACTGGAGTTGTTACAAAATAAATGAATAAAAATAGTTTAGGGGGTTGGATAAGAAAAATAAAACAAAATAACACAAGTGAATACATTACCTTAAAATCGGGTAACTCTCTTTGATTTGAGCTCAAAGGCTTCCTTGGGAAGACTTCTGCCCAAAGTGAGGCTTCTATGAGTAAGAGAGGGTTTTTTAGAGGCAAAATGAGCAGGGTTTGGGTGATCCAAAGGCTTGAGAGGTGTGGGTAAGGTGGTAAAGTTAGGGGCCTTTTATAAGAGGAGAGGCGGGGAACTCTTGGAAAGTTACAAATGTTACTTTATTTTCAAATGAGTTTTGGATTTTAAAGGTCCCAAATTGATTTATTTAAAAGATAAGGTGGAAAGGGTTAGAAATATACCCATCTAATTGGTTTTTGACATGTTTATGTTATAGTTTTAACATTATCTTTTCATTTTATTTAAATCCATTATTAATGAGGTAATCGCTGCATCATCATGATGTCATAAATAATTTATTTTATATAATGTCTAAAAATTAAAAAAAAAATATCATGATGTAGGAAATATTTTTATATTTATGATGAATATTTATAGTCAAAAATATGACTTGTTTAACCCCATTTACAAATTATTTTAGAGAAACATCTCATGCTTATGACATTTTTATTTAAACTTTAAATAAAAAGTTATTTATGTCATTTTCCAACCAAAGTAGCTCCGTGGGGTCCCCAAGTTGACCAATGGATTGTCTTGGTCAGCCATGACACCTACAATGAGGGTAGTACATGTTTCTAGGTCATTTCACAATATTAAAACATTATTTTTACCTTAAATTACACTAATTACCTATAATCGCGATTAAGAACATAAAAATTACTATTCACCAAAAAATTATTTTAATCCCATTGAACCACATTTAACATCCTAATGACAACCATGTATGTAGTATTTTTGAAATTCAAAACACAGAGGTGGAAAAGTTTCATTTAAACGAAAAATCAGTTTCTTTAACTACCACTTAGTGGTTTCACTATTCATCAAAAATTGAAGTTTTTTAGAAAAATACCAAAAATTCACCCTAAGATATATGTGATATTCCGAACTAAAAATGATTTCTATTTTACAAAATTACAAAAATATAAGTTTCATTAATTGATTTAATAATTAATTCCTCCTGTCAAAATAAATAGCGTGTTTTTAAGAAACAATATCTATTAAAAGATTCACACTAGTTTAAGTCCAATTTCAAAGTGAAACTAATTCCAATGACCACTATTTGATTAAATGGTAAAAATATATTATAATTTTACATTAAAAACAATTCAAAATATAATCTAATCATATAAATCAATTATATTAAAAATAGGGTTTGAATTAAAATACAATATTTTTCATTATTCATTAAAAATGATCTTTATCGGAAAGATACCAAAAATTTACACAAAGTAAATTTTGATGTCTCGATTCTAAAGAAGAATTTTATTTTGTCAAATATAACACATAAAATTGTCAAAAAGTGGATTTAAAAGAGGTTATCCATCAAAAGGCGGTTAATCGACCTTCTAAAGAATATTTGAATGTTTACGCTTAAAATTGAATTCCTTCACATTTTTAATCCTATAACATTTATTATAAAAGTAAAAATATTTGACAAACATATATAATAATTTTGTAGTTATTTTTGTTCATTCCATCCATTACAACTTCTAGGCGTTAAATACCATTTAAAATAATATTATTTTATTATTATAGTGCAACGTAAGATTCCCAAAAACTCGTTGTTGCATATTGGGTACGCCATCGAGCATAGTGTCCCCATTAAAGTAATATTAATATTTTACTCTCAAATATGGATAAATATGAAAATTTCATATTCTTTATTTACCTGGGGTGTTACAAATTATGTTCTACCACAAACTCATGTTTCACTATAAAATATAATAGAACATAAAAATAATATTCTATATATCCTATTCGTATAGGGTTAAAAATGAATTTATAATTCATCTAGCAGAACCATTAAAAATGACATTATTCAATCCAGGACATCACGTGGGTCAATGGTAAGTGATACACCCTTGTCACCCTTCAGTTGTGGGTTCAAGTATCGCGGTCTTGCCGGACGCGACGGGTTGCTGCCCGACTTCCGGGTTGTCCTTTTATGGAAATCCAATATAATCTATACTAGAACTATCCAAAATACATCAATCCAAAATTTATAAGGAAGGTAAACACAATGAAGATCCTTTTTTCCGCGTAATAACATGTGATCACCTTCATCATCTATTCTTTAAAAACACTGCATCATCATTAATTACCATAAAACCATATTGATTACATTAATGATCCCTTATTCCTTAAAGAATAATAGTTATACTCCTTCAATCCAAAAATGTTGTAAACCCCAACAATGATGGAATATAAAAATAATTAATCAATTTCACGGTAGTCAAGAATATCCAATATAATTTATCTAAATCAATCATGTATTATTCTAAAATCACTAGCTCGGTATCAGAACCATATTATGGTTTATCTTTCTCTCAACCATATATTTTCCAAAAATTTGACCTGCTATTGAGTCACTTTTCATTGTTCCACACAATCTCAAATCCTTAATGAAATAGTACTGCAGTACAATCCTTATATACTCCATAATTATTATAACAAGTACATTGTTGAAACAACACTCAAATTACATAATCAACATAAGAACTCTAATCATTCCTCTTCATCTGTGGTAGTATCATAACTTGATTATTATCCAATAGCATCATTTGCAGCATAGTTTGATGATTGGGACATAGGTTCGTGTAGTTTCCAAACTCAATGCAAATGAAGCATTGTAAATTTGATACCATTTTCTTACCCTTGCAGTCACATACTTTGTGCCCTTTTCCTCCACACTTATATCAAACTCTCATTCCTTTCAGGCAAGTTCCAGGGTGTTTCTTCCCACAGTTATCACATATGGGAAAATTCTTCTTTTCCCTCTTCCCTTTATCCATCTTTCTCTCTTCCATCCTTTTCTTCTCATTCTTCCATTGAAAGACATTGGACTCAGTAATATATTTACTTATCTTATCAACACATCATATTATTTCTTCATATGATGATAATACATGGGAGACTATTTCTCTTATAAATTCTAGATTAAGACCATGAAATATATTATCCTTCTTTCTCTTTGGATCATGTGCATTGTTGGAGTTCTCATTCCTTCTACTGGGTGCCATTTCTAAACAATGGCATTCACAAGATTAGATTATCAATAACAATACCTAATCCCAAACTTGTAAAACGCATAACATAAATTAAATAGTTTATGCATATAATCCATAATCATAAAAATTTCTCCTTTGAGAATTATATACTCATAAACCCTTCATAATGTTTGTAAAGAAAATGAGAATTATCCTAAGCATATCCCCTAGGAGTGTCATCACCAAGAGTGCATCAAGGCCCGTTGTTTTTCACCACTTCCCATTCGAGTCTAGCTCAAAGTGGTGTTTTCGGGTTTTACCCCTAGGTACATCTGTGCTAGAGCCGCCTCTACCATCTTGTATCCAGACTGGGATGTATTGCTCGGAAAACTCACAAAATTTCTACAATACCAAAATTCTAGGAAGTTCTTATATACTAATCCTCAATTTCCTTCTTAGATCTATGTGATATAATCAGAGTTTATCTAAATATAGCTTCCAATATTTGTACTATCCTTCCTCTGATACCAACTGTAACACCCCAACCCCAGTTACCCAGAGTCGGTGCAATATTACATAACATCGTAATGATCACAAGAAATATCAAATTTCGAAATACCGATTAGTTTAGTAGCCTTGGAAACACTAGATATATTCATAAAGTTTTACAGTACATCATAAAAATGAAACCTACAACAACATAGTCTCCATAGTCAACACTCTTAACCCCTCATATTATACCTGCAGGTCATTCATAAATTACTTCTTCACATCCTGAGAAAAATAAAACATAGAAAAGGGGTGAGCTCAAATGCCCAGTAAGGATAACAAAATAGAGGAAACTTTCATAAATAAGAATAAACATTTAAGGCAATATATAACTAAAAAAGCCTTTTAAACTTGAACATAAACATAGTATGGCAAAAATAAAATTAAATAATATCATTTACTTATTCACATGTATATTCTACTAATCAAATAATCACATTAAATATCAATAACCACATTCATAATGATGGAGTGCATAATGCCAGACTATCATAACCACATAGCCAAGGCATCGTACCAAGACTGCAAATAAGATTTTTTCAAGGACTTGTGCCAAGACACTATTTTGTCTCATGATACCTACCGATGCATCGAAGAGCTATAGCGGGCTCCACCCGTCACATATTAATTCCAATGCATTCCATATGAAAAGGTTTAAACATAACATAAACATTCGTATTAAAACTAGCATACGAAATGTAAATACGTCATCAATAAACGATGAATGGTATAAAAATAACACATCCAAAGTCAAACATATCACAAAAACTTTAATACAATATAGAAGTTTTTTATCATAATAAATCAACTTCAAATAAGCGTAAAATCCATCAAAGGATGTTGATATAGATGAAATCAAAACTCTTTTTGGAGAAATATCTCTTTCTATTTTGAAATCATTTAAGAGTCATATATTTATAAAATAATACATTTTATTTGAAAATATTCCTATAATCTTGTAAGGGCTGCTTCAACGATTTTATAATGGTAGAAAATAGCTTCACCCACCGTATAAGTTAAAAAAACATTCTTACCTTAATTCTTTCAAAATGGTTAAAAAGGAACTTGTTTGGAAAACGACGCAAAGACTCTTTTATAAACCACTTATAAAAGTCAAAAATGGTATAAATGACTTTAACCCATGTTCTAGTAAATATTAAAAATGTTTTGAAATACATTTTTAAGAAACATGGATGTGGATTATAAAGAAGTCCAAGTAGATTATTACGTATAAACAACCTCGGATAATGAAGAGATTACAAAATAAACCCTTACCTTGTACTTTTCCTTGGTTGAGGGTAGGTTAACCTCATATATAATGGTGAAATTATTTTTATTAATTTATACAAGAATCATATATATTAATATGATATCTTATATGATCATTTAACATTACTTTGTTAATAATATTTTAGAATTATCGTCGTTTCGGGTGATAACTTACTCATTTTCTTTTATATGTTTTGTTACATAAGCCATGTCTGTTATGGATAGGTTGTATCTTATTCATATACAGAATAATATAAAGTCCTTAGGTACTATTATTAATCATAAAATGAGAATTATACTTTAATGGATACGATGGGGAATGAATCTCATCGCGTTCGTGGAGACGGTAGTCCATAATTACGCCCGAGCAACAATATCATTCTTTTGATATTAAAATAAAATATAATTGGATGGTATATCATATATACAGAATAATTATCATATTATATTTATTATTTACATGAATTACAAATCATTATTATACCCATCCAAATTATAATATGTTGAATAATAATTACACCACGACGTGGAGACGGTAAGCCGTACGTACGCACATATGGTGACATGACATTCAAAGGATGGATAGAATACTGAATATGGTTGTACCATATTTATAATAATATTATAGTATATAGGATATACTGGATTCATTATTTTATAATGGGAAAAACAAAGAAATAAGAAGTTGAAGAAGAAAGGAACTTGAAAGATGGTGGTGAAAACATTACCTCTTCTTCGGGTTCTTCCTTTTGATTTGATCAAAAGGGCTCATTAAGTTGTCTTTCTGACTAAAGGAAGGCCTATAGGATGAATTTAGGGAAGTTTAGAGAGTATTTGGACAGTGTTGGGCCAAGCCAAATGGCTTTTAAGGTGTTAATTAATGATAAGGGGAGTTCCCTTTTATAAGAGGGGTGAGGGGCACCTTTGGAAAAGCTAGAAATATTATTTTATAATAAATTCATATTCGTTTTATAATGGCTCCAAAGTGGATTATTTAAAATTTAATGTGGGGATGGGTCAAAAACCACTCATCCAATATAATTTAGACAGGTTTGGGTCATTATATTATCCTTATCATTTAGTTTTAACTCTTAGTTAATTAGTTTGACACTTACCATGTCACTTTGGATTTTCATATTATATAGTTAATAAACATACTATATACCTCCAAGAGACCCCCAAAGTGGTCCATTAATGATACAACTATCATGATATAAGTCTCTTGGCCGAACCATAGATTTTTAGGAATTTAATATCAATTAATAATATAATATTTTTTTTAAAAACTTTTTTATATCAATTTTGACAATATTCAATAATTGTTTTTTGTAAAAATCACAACAGAAGTATTACTTAGAACAAAGTTAATTAAATAATTACTAACATTTCATATAAACCTAGAAAATTAATTTAATTCATAAAAATTCTATAATTATATTTGTTTGGGTATTTATAATATCAATTATTTTAATTGTTCACTATTATGGTAATTACTGCATCATCATTGTGTCATAAATAAGATAAATGAGTTAATGTATAAAAATTATAAATAAAATATAATTATGTAGGAAATTTTTTATCTTTCTAATGAATATTTAAAATATAATTTATCTTATGTATAACCCTATATTAAAAATTATTTAGTAAATAAATGTTGATTTTAACTCTTATAACTCTTCTTTGAATTAAATATTAATAAATGTTCTAATCTAATACAAGTGGACCTAAATGATAATATTTTATTCCTAAGGTTCATTCTAGTCGAATTAATCTTATACAACAGAATAGGGACATGTGTTAGGGTAATATTAATATCATTTTTACCCTTAATTACCCTATTTACTTTTAACCGTGGTAATAAAAGTAAAAAGTTACTATTCATCAAAAATTATTTTCATCTCAATGAACCATATTTTAGTCCTTGATATTTACTGTGTCTCTCGGATTTTCGAAATTTAACTCACAGAAGCGGTAAAATTATGTTTTATGAAAAATTCATTTTTTTAACTACCACTTAGTGGTTTCACTATTCATCAAAAAATGAATGTTTCCAGAAAAATACAAAAAATTAGGCCTAAGATATATTTGATATTATGAATCCAAAAATGATGACAATTTTACCAAATTCAAAACATATCTATTGCATTAATTAATTTAAAAATTAATTTCTATCGTAAAAACAAATAGCGTGTTTTTAAGAGATAATAACTACCAAAAGATTGACACTTGTTTATGTTCGGTTTAATTGTGAAATTATGTACAATGAACAAAATTGTATTAAATGGTAAAAATATATTCTAAATATACTTTAAAACCACTCCAATTAATTATCTGTCAATATAAATTATTTCTATTAAAAATGTTGTTTTTAATTAAAATTTAGTAATTTTCACTATTCATTAAAATATAAATTTTATCTGAAAAGTTCCAAAATTTCACCTTAGGGTACATTTGATACTCCGAATACAAAAATGAAGTCCATTTTGAGAGATAAATTTTATAAAATTTCAAAAAGTAGGTATTAATATTCATAACGGCTAGTTTGATTGGTTGTGGTGTGTGTTAGAACTTGAAGTTGCGTACAACACACGCTATTGTATTATTCAAAGGAAAGTGTACCGAGGAATCTTGGGATGTTTCATTTTAAATTTTTGATGTCTCCATTTTAAAAAGTAAATTTATTTAGTCAAATTGAATATATAAAAGTTTAAAATATTGGATTTAATAATGGTTCACTATTAAAAGTTTGTAAATGTGAAATACTGAAAATGAATTTTTTCTTACATTATGTCTAAGAAACTCATAATATGGATTCTAAAATTATAAGGATTATATAAAGATTAAAATTTAGTTAATACTATTCATAACCTCTTTTGAACGGCTTGTTTGGTAAGTCATGGTGCGCTTGAACTCGATGTTGCACGTAGTGTATGTTATTGAATTAATTTGAAGAAATAACACACTATGAAAACATGGGGTGTTACAAAACACAAATTAAACATTTTTGAAACTCAAGTAGTATTTCACACTAAAAATTATTTTTACACGCATATATTAAAAATTAGACTTTATCACTTTTATAATTAAAATATAAAAAATTGTATATAATATTTGAGTTTAAGATATCAATATTATTGAACCATTTTAATTTAAATTTTAAGAATAAAAATTAAAATATATTACTGTTAGTCAATCGAATAATGGTGAAATTTATTTTTAAATGAATTACTTTTTTATATCAGGTAAATATTCACTAATAAATTTATTAACATAATTTAAAATAAGATTAAAATATTATTTTTAATCCTATATACATTTTATTTACAAACATTCAATTATTAATCAATGCTAAATAAAATTATGAACACATAATGGTTAGAAGTCATGTTTCTATAAAGAATTATCTATTATATATTTTAATTTAATATTTTAGTTGAAAAATATTTTCAAATTAAATATGAGTAAATGATTACAATATTTAGTTTCAAAATTAAAAAAAATTTGTAATAGGGGTTACATAATATTTTTATATAAAATATAAATTACTTTGTTTAAAAAAATCCAAGGTTAAATTAAAATTGTTTCAATTTAAAAACCTCTGTTAGAAGAATTGAAAAATTCTTGAAACTTGTGTGAAAGTGTTTGTTAAGTCGTTTTGACCCAATACCACCTTAAAAATCAAATATTATGAATTTTTTAAGTCATTGGCCATGGAATTTTAAATGATATCATAAAAATGTAAATGTTATTCCCCAGAGTACCCTTTTCTTCACTTATGAATGGGTATCACTTCTACCCCACCAGGGATACACCTACGACACTTTTTAACATACCCATATACAAAAAATTATTATCCAGTAATTCATTTTTAATCCATGGCCCCTTTTTCTGTTAATTTTATCTAATGTCATTCAATTTTAAGGATTTTTATAAGAGGATATCATTTCTCTACTATTAGTGATAAAATTTAATATATTCTCTATAATATTATGCTTCCAAAAATCTCTTATCTATAACAAATAATTTAAAAATTCATTAAAATACTGAGATTTTATTATTTTCACGTACCAACCACTATTTATTCTTCTTCATCCACTACGGAAATTAAAAGCATTAATAGCGTGTGTGTGTGTGTGTGGAAAACCACCTCCCCAGAGTGACATATTTTATGTTTTGAAAAACTATATCATGGTTAATTTTAAGGAATGTATTGCTGAATAAATATAATTTTTAAAATATAAATATTATTTTTAAATTTAAATTTATCATATAATTTATGTCCCTCTCATTCATTATGAAATTGAATCATAAATTATTCGGGTGTGAGATATTACCTCCTTAGGAAATGAATTTCATTTTTCATCACCACCTATCAGGCATAAATTTTATAAAATATTTAATATATTAAAATTATGAAAATTGAAAGAATAATTTTCTAGATACAATGAATATATTTAATGTTTCTTTCAAAGAGTGACATAAATATTATTAGAATAACCTAAAGTAACTGATGTATGAATGAAAAATATATACAAAATAAATATAATATGATAATAAATGGCCCATGTTAAATGTAATATATAATAATATTGTTTCAAATATAGTATCAATCAATATTAATTGTATTATTTATGATTTATGGTACGTGTACAGGGTTTCATCTCAAATTTCTTTATTTGAGTAAAATTTTAATTTTATTTACATAATTTAATTTAAATGGTATATATACATAATTTATGATATATAATATCATTATTTTTATATATTAATGGTACATGAACTTAAAATTAAAGTCACATATCATTCAAGTTGTTTTTATATTGACATTTCATAAGACATATGTGTTTCTCATATCAATTTTTCATTATTATGAAATGAATTATATTAACAAATTATTTAATATTTGTAATGTATTTGTTGGTAAATAACCTATTTTATGATAATATTAATTTAATATAATGTATTTTTAAATCCGTCTCATATTTTTCCTTTCAAGGTCCATCGATCTAAAAAATAAAATGTGTAAGTGTTTTACACCTCATTTTTTTTAATTGAGACATCGTTTAATTTTACAAACCAATTACTTATTTATATGGTGTATATAATACCCATTAATGTATTTTACCCTGATATATTATATAGTTAATAGAATTTATAGAACCATTTTATTTTCAAGCATCTAAGAGAGTTTGATAAAAAAAATATATAGTCGTAAATGACATGGTAAATAAAAATTCTTCCTCTAAGTAATCACTCTTCTTCTTGATTTTATTTTAAATATGATCACTAAATATTATATTTTAAAATATATTCTATATTTATTTATGGTGTAATGGGTTTCTATCTAAATTCATTTCCAAGCGAGGTATAGATTTTATTTTTTTTACAAAATATATCTTTTGAAAAGACATAGGTAACTATGAATTTTATAATGATAAATACAAAGTGTTTTCAAATATATCATGTTGTGATTTATTTTACATTTCCTTCAAATTAACTATATAAAATTGAGTAGTGTTTCATTTTTGACCCTATCATTTGATTAATTTTATGAGTATTTTAGTGATAAATTTTTTGATATCAAATGATTTATTACCAGATGTTATTTTTACCATTTGGATGATTTATGAAACAATTTTTGTTTACATGGATAATTTATTTAAAGTGATGTTTTTCTATTTATATATTTGATAAAACCTTCATTTTTTCATGTTTTTATAAAGGTATGATTATGATTTATTTTTTAGTGGCACTCAAATATATATGGACACTAATGTGTGACGTCCTATATCTCCCTCTAATCCATTTGATTTGGTTATATATCCCCTGAACCAATGAAATGTTGTGTCAATGTGATGAATGTTGTTTTGTTCACATGTTTTTTTTGTGAATGATATGTTTGAATATTATTTAATCATATTTTGAATTATTTTTTGAATGATTTGTTAATTTTTTTTTTGTCATCATGGTTAAAAAATATTTGTTCACGATATTTTTTTATTTATATTTTTTCCACTTATTTTTCTTATGTTATTAATTATTAATATGTTATAAAAAATATTTATGATGTTATTTGTTTTAAATATATTATATATTCTTATATCCTGATTTTATTGTTTGGTTTTTCAAATAGTTGTTTCTAAACTATATGTTTATTAACATTCATTGGACATATGTTTCCATAAAATGATCCTTAATGATCAATCATGTATTTTGGTTTTCACTTATGAAACCGATATATTTTTGTCTCATATTTACCCTATAAATGTATTCTAATATTTTTATCATATAACACCTAATGATATATTGATAATTTTTCCCTTACTATGAATTAGAGATTAGATATTTATTATTTTTTCCTTTTCTCGGGGTTTGAAGCTAAGATTATCTTTTTAAATATATAGAAGGGAGTATAGGGATGTTTTATTAATAATAAATTATTTTTATTAAGATGGATATGTGGATAATCTCTAGGAATCTTAACCGTTAGGTCTATTGGTTGTCTGACCGTTTGTGATATTTATTAGTTAAATAATTATATTAAGTTATTATTTAAGTTAAGTTTATCTTAGTCACTATATTTCACCCTTTTTGTATGTTGAAAACCCATTCACCCATGGTGTGTGGGGATATTCTATTTATCCATGGTGTATAGTGATCACCTATTGACCTATGATATTTATCTTGATAACCCATTCACCCTTGTCATTAAATACACTGATGACCCATTCATCTACCTTCATGTTATGACTATTAATTACCAATTCAACCATAAATAATTATTGATAATGATAATTTTTTCTATGATGTTATTATAGTTACAGGTGATAAAACATTCAAATTCTTATTGTGGTTATACTATAGGAGTACCCACAATATTTTGGAATTGTATGAACTATGAATGGTCAATCGTCTTGGTGATTCCTTAGTAATAAATTGTGAAATTATAGTTATGTTATGTTTATAATTAAAATATTTCACATTTTTTAAGAACCAATATATAAGGGATATAATTAGGGACACTATTGGTAGTGACCTAATTAGTATTTTTCTTTTACCCAAAAAATACACCTTGATGGGCTTGAAAAACTAATTGTTAGGGTTTTAGGTAAATTAATTGGAAAAGTAACTAATGTTTTATCTATGGATGGATAGTTGGGATTGGGAGACGTGACCATGTAAAGCCTCAATCAAAGTTTATATTTATGTCACTATACTTTTATACATTAAGGATTGTTTTTAATACCATTAACCCTTTGCGAAATTTTACATCTATTATATAACTTGTGTAACATTAACTATGGTTCACATTTTGTTGTATAAAATTATGTTTCATTATGGTTATCTTATCGTAGTAATTTTAAAATTCTATTATTTTTTCATAGATGATGATAAAAGTGGTTATTAAATTGATGATATTATTTTCTCATGATATTGATATACCCTTGTTTCTAGTCAATATCCTCTACATAAGAGAGGAGCACAGAGGTCCTATTGATCTCTAGATCAATAAATGTTCAAGATGACTGGACTGAGAAAGTTATATAGTCTCCCAAATCACTTTTATATATGAACAATATTTTAATTGTGTTAATAAAATGAGGAATCATGGGGTTCTTGACATTATGGGATGATTAATGAGTTATGAAGCTCTTAAATATTCTTTTTGTGGAAATGATTTTACAATAGTTGAATATTTACTAAACAAATAAATGACTAAATTATAAAATGTGATTTTTTGTGAGTTATTTTATTCAATGAAAAATATATTAGAATTTATTCATGTATGGGTATAAAAGTATTTTATCAATAAAATACCAAATAAAAAACATCAAAAAAAACATGTTTCTTTTACAGATATCTGAAGAAGATTAAATATATTACATATATAATTTTATATATTAAAAATATATTTTTTATGATTTTTAAAACTTATAAAAATGGAGAACCTTACCAATAGAAATATATAGATAAGTATTTAATTTTAAAAAAATTAATCTCTAGATACAAATGAGTTTATTTAAGACCAAAATTTCCAAAAATAGTAATAATAATGGAAGTTCTAGATATACAAGTATTATCTAGGTTGATATGGAATTTATAGAACAAGAGATGTTGTTTTTATAACATTTGTTTAGAGGAGACATTATTCATTTTGGTAAATAATCCTACTAACTAAAAGGAAGAAGTGGATGGAAAAAAAGTAGCCACACTGAAACAGACCATGATTTTAAAATGGATTCCATAGACTAAAATTATGTTTATACATTTAAAGACCCACCCACTGATGTAAAATATATTTGGTACAAATGGGTATTCAATAAATATATTGAATTTAATGGTATGTAAATACCTATAAATAATGTTTGGATTAAAAGGATTTATGAGAATATCTTGGTATTTAATATCACTATACTTTTTTATCATTCATTATACTAAAATAAATTAGAAATATATGTCATAGAAGCCTTCTATTATTATTAGATTTGTTAAAGAAATGTCAAAAATTTATAATTGGAAAATTTGTTAAAGATGTATATATGAAAAATAATAAGATATTATGACATACCGTATTGATAATAGTGAATTCAAGAGACAATGATCCTTTAATGGGTTAAAGAGAAAATTTTAATTAGTAAATGTTTATTTTTATGGGATTGTACCAATATTCAGTTTCATTAGTTCTAGATTTGGGTCATATGTTTATAAAAAGTTTAGTTTTTCTTCACATTTTTCCAAGTATTATTTAATAATTACATATAATAAATAGGAAATCATGTTCATTTATAAAAGTTAGTTATTATTTGGTTAAAAGGATGTTTCTCTATGAATGAATTGGGTGAATGAGATTAAATTTTTGGGATAATAATAAATTAGGTAATATATAAATAGTTTCTTAGAACATGAAATATTATGTACATTTATAGTGTAATGAAAATATATAATAATCCAATAGTATATTTTTTTTTAATAATTTCACAATGAATTAATCTCTCTAAGAAAATTTATCCATAGATACATGTAGATATACGTAGAAAGAAATTTATTTTTTTATGGTTTTGTTATAGTACCAATCATGTATTATATATTTTATATTGTTTAACTTGTTAGGAAATGGTCGATAATAATGGGAATATTATAAACATTGGATGTAATATATTTTTATGAATTTATAACACTTGTCTATTACCACAACCCAATCTTCCAAAAAATGGATATGTTTGAGTTGTTATCTAACTATAGATTTTCATCCCCATAACAATTGGATACCTATTAGTTAAATGGTCCTAAAAATTTCATGGGGAGACTATTACCTAAAATTTAACACCTAAGGATCATTTATTAATCCATAAAAAATTCAACATCACTCATACATATAATAGACATCACAAAAACCTATACATAAAAGACATTGATCAAAGAGGACCCATATTGTAAAAAATTTAAAATAGCAAATCTCTATATGATGAATCAATAAATAATAGAGAAACAATTATAGTATGAATAAAACTTCCGTTAAAATAAATAAATAATAAGAATACTAGAATATATAAAGATATAACAATAAAAATATATATATATATATAATGGCCTCCACTTCTATTCACATGATCGAATCCTACTGAATCCTTGATCAAAAATAATTTTCTCATCTTAATATATAAATCCAATTATACAATAATATATGTACATAAAAAATTCATAGAGGTTTACCCTTGTATTCCAACACCTGAGCCATGTCTGATGGTAGGGAGTTAATCTAATGACCCCATAGTATTACTCTGTTCTCTTGAACACTTTGAGTGCTTCTATGATATTAGATATTATCTAGAGAGTGAAAGCTAGTGATAATTTCAACCCACCCTCTAAAAAACTAAAATGTATACATATGAAAAATAATACCATCATGTATTGAAGACACAGATACCGTGATTTATAATATTTAATCTACCCAACTCAGACTATGAAAAATTTTCCTACCATTGAAAACATGCACACCACTATATCTCCAAAATGTATACCATAATATTTTATATCATTATATATAGTTTCCATGAGGTCTTATTATGAATAAAAATAATAACTCATTAGTTTTTAACATGGTCCATCAGTCTCCCCACATCTCTCTCATATCCTATTGTGTTAGATTTAGATGTTCCAGACCCAACCAACTTCTAGAACGTCAATATAAACAATTTTACTGGAATTTTGGGAAATACGTGATGATATAAGAGTATGTATTCGGAATCAATAACTTATCCGCTTCAACCACACACTATCTAAATCTCATCAAACAATATCAAATGAAATTAAAAAAATAGAAATCAATAAATATAAGTAAATAAAATAACAAAGGAATCAAAATATTTTTCAATATCCAAAAAATATTCATCTTTATGAGTCAGAAACATCACTATAAGAGTATATAGGATAATACAAAAGAATGAATAACTTCATAACACAAGATGATAAAACTATAACATTAATTCATAACCATTTATATTTATTATAAATATCCCAATATAAATTTATAGTAGCTAACTTCATGTAAATTCTAATTCCAACTCCGTCAAAATCTATTAGGGCAATCCAACAAATATCAAATCTTCTTGGAATTTGCACCCCTCAGTCAATGGTTTTCACTAACCTAACAGGTCCTTCGAGTGAATACTATACACTTTGGAAAAAACTATGAATTTATACATACATTAATTCATTATAAAAAATATGTAAATATTTTTCATATCTGTGAATCAGTATTAGAGCCCAATCTTCAACCACATCCTTCAGATTCAGAACACGCATAATTAGGCTTACAAATCATTTCTATTTCCAGTTCCAGACTATGGGTTCAAATTCAACCTATTACCTTGTACTAATATAATTATTTTAATGTCACAACATTGTAATATAACTTTGTATTATTAGGAAAAGATATTCTAACACATGAATTTATAATATCTAACTTGTTAATAATTTCTAGACTTCATCATAATGTCCCATAGTTTACTAGTAATAAGTTCTATATATCTCTTATTGGTTTTCTTTTTTCTTACTTGTAAAAGATTGCATGATATTAAAAATATCATGTTATATAAGGCCCACATAATCCATGTAATTCTTTAGAATTTACTAAGGTATAAAATTAGTTAGGGAATTAGTAAGTTTTGTATTCCATTCAAAATTGCATTTTCCCATAATAATATATTCTTAGAGATTCTACATGATGTTATATTTTAGCTAATTATTCATTTTTTATAACTAAAAATCTAGATTATTAGATTGGTGAATCATGGTTTTTCTATAATGGAAAATAATTTGAGAATCCTTTTTTTGTAGAAGTTTTCTATTAGACCATTAAATAACACCTACTCTTTCTCTACACTTATAGCTACAATATACTCAGCCATTGTGGTTGATAGTGAAACTATAGGTTGTAACCAGGACATCCAGATCATGTAATATTCTTGAAAACTAAAAACAAAACTGGGTTTTCCATTTAATGGATCTATATATTCCATAAAATGATAATAAAAACTCTAAAGATATCATATATTCCAAAATAGAGTGCGATATATTTTCAACCATTTAGATATTGGAAGATCCCCTTGATGTCCTCCAAATATTCCATTCCTATATTTTTTATAAAAGTTTTTGTCACAACATCCACTTGGGGGACATTTAGCCTAATAAAAACAACGTAACACATAGAAATTCAAAAAATTGATTCAAAATAAAAAATCAATGTAATCAAACTCCTTTTTTTGTGTATTAACTTTTGAATGTTTTAAGTATCGATCGATTATAATACTCACCAACTTTGACAAAACCATTCTGTATCTTACCACTACATTTTGGAAGTATGTTGGACAAGTAAAAAAATTTATTAGAAATCTCATGTATCATACAATCACCATTCCTAACATCTTCATTATGAAACCAAGAACATTAACTTATAAACAACTAAAAAAATTACACATCAACACTTCTAGCCTCACTATCATAGGTTTATTTAAGATCAATTCATTAATATATAGAGAAGTAATTATGGAAATTTCATCATTAAACACATTATGGTAAATATTTATAACAACCTTTATCTAATGAAATATCTATTACACTCTAAAATTATCAAAATAATGATAAAATTACCTTTTTTTCATTCTTCAATTGATAAAAAATTACCTAATACTTCACCATGGGACCACATTTAGTTATTTTTCGACCATTATGATCACTTCTTGTAGATTTCCACATGAAATTTACTATAAATGAAATCATTCTTAATGTCAATTTTTTCAAGAAAAAATTAGTAATGGAAAAATGTTAAGAACCATGTGAATGGTTTTGTGTTTCATAAAAGGAGAGTATCCAAAAAAATATATTTATTTCAAAATTAAATTTGAAAGAAAAAAATTGGGAATCTGACAAGATTCAAAATATAGATAACATCAAACCTCATGATAAATTAACTAACGATTTTAGATCAAATTAATGTTATTTGAATCAATTAACTTGAATAGACAACATTTAATTAAGGTGACCTCCATATAAAAATTTTAGCTAATGAGATCCTTGGTGTGGAATTATATCTGGTCACATGTCCAAAATTCTCCTATAAGATAATTTTACAATCATTGAGACCTCAAATCAAAATCATATTATGTTATTAAATGAAATAGGATTTCTCCTCATTAAAATCAATGTTAAAATTTATTTTCAACATTATATGATAATCATACCCTAAAACCTTGATTAGGAAAGACTCTTATAATATATATTCGTTAGGATGAATGATGATATAATGCATGTTAGCTGATTCAACACCTTTCTCATTCTTTTGGATGTTAGCAGCAACATTTAAACTCTTTTGATAATTTTTTTACTATAAGTCCTATTATCTGGAGGAATAGTTATGTTTGATTGATGATTTAACCTCCACATCATCCAAGTGTACTGAATAAATCCATCTGAAAACACAATATTGTATCTAAAGTAGAAAATTATGTTATTTCCATGGATATATGGACATGATTTTTAAAATATTGTCTATAGGAAATTTTTTTAAGGGCTTTAGGACCTGTTTTTGTAAAACTGTGGATATATCCCACATATATAGCCAATGGTTTCAAAAAAATTTCTATAGGTCTCCAACCTTGTGTGGGGAAAATATTTTACTTTCTAATATATAGTGCCATGCTCTATTTCCATGATATTTAGGATACATCCATGTTTTTTATAATATATATTTATATATCCCAAAATAGGTGTGGTGTTGTTGTTAGGCAGCTGAATTCTATAGGTGAGGAATAGAGATCAAATCCGGGTTGAGAAATATTATTTTTGGGCTACAAAAATAGTTTTTCGAGGCTATAACCACGGATTTGAACCGTGGAAATAACACCAATGGTCATGATTTAAACTATGGATATAGATAAAATACCATGTTTGACCATAACAAGAAATTTATTAAGGGTTTTAATACCATGGAAATATCCCATCAATTTCCTTGTTTTTAGGCACTGTTTCAATGGGCTTAACCTATAGAAATACCCAAATTTTCATTTTGTGTTATTTCATTTCTTTGAAGAGAATCGAATACATTATTCCAAAATGATTTTTGACTTATTCATTGAGGACTGGGATTTTAATGTATAATCATTGTACACAAATATATCATACATCATACCTCCAACATGATGGATATATTTAGGTCTATAACCCATAAGAGTCCCTTATTCAAATGGGGTGGATTCTCATCACTCATCACTGTAGAGTGGTTCTGAGATCCCTCACTAGTAGCATCAACTATAAATATTCTAGTGTGAGAGGGAGGATTCCTTCCATCACCATGGAACTCTTCTATCCACTTTGGGATCCTAGCTTTCATTGGATGCTTTCTAATCCCAAACCATTCCCCTGATCTACATGATACCCCTACCTTGGATATTTTATAAAACTAACTCATCTATTCTCACTAGTTTCCTGTGTTATAACTTCTTGGGGATAATTTCAGTTGAACCTCACAAAAACTCTATATGAGAAAGATTTCCTTGGTCTAATTCGTAGGGAAACACTCACCATATCATCTACCCATAATCCACCTTTGACCTGTATTGACTCGTAATAATAATGAAAATATCATAGAAGTATTCTTATTTTAGTTATAAAAAACCCTTCACCATCAATCACTCCCTGTAAAAAAATTATTATTTTCTTCCACTTTTAGAAGATAACACCATTTGTTCTAAATTTACCAATTTATCATCAGAATTATTTTATCTCCGATATATTTGAAACATGTAATAAATCCAACTCTTCCATCATTCCTAACTCCCACAAAAAATAGTCACTCATCCTTCTCACCTAACTACATATTCAGCTTCCCCACTATAAATATGAGGTAAAACATGAACTTTAGAAACAATGTTATGCTCCATCTTTCTATCCTTGTCTGTCTACTTAAACTCAGTTGGTTCCTCTCCATCAAGACATCACACATTTAAGACTCTACTAGGATCATTAATTTTCATTAATAATTCTTTTACATCGGGACATGGTATATCCATAAATTGACTAACATTATCCATGTTATAAATTGGTTTTACTAATCTAACTCCATTATAATTTTCCTTAAATAGCTCATCACAACCTTTCATATGATTAAATAAACATTATATTTCTCTTTTGGTTCATTGTTCCCAATATAATCTTTCCCCCAGTATCAATCATTCAATAAAATATCCCCCTTGAAAAATACATTTCATAATCTAATATGATTTGACTGTCTATTATCCCAGATTTTGGAACCAAAAATTCCATCACCTTTTACAATTAATATATCTGTTTGAGATCTATCATCTATCTTATCTATATAATTGGAATTGATATGGTAATACATGATACATCTAAAAACATTGTGATAAGTAAATTCCAACTACCTTATAGATTAATGATCATTTAAAAAATGTCTTTTCAAGGGCTTCAAAATAACACATACTCATTAGATAAGTTGCCCAATTAACATCATCAACAAAAAATTAAATTCAAAAAATATAACATAACCACATGATTATATCACTCCAATTTGGCACATGATTCCTCCATTCAGAAGACCATTCTGATTAGGTTTTCTGGGAATTGTATTCTTCATATCTAATATATTAATCCACTATTATGTTTGAAACACTCTCCATCCATACTAACCATTATTATAAGTCCAAAGTCATTGTATCTTTCTGTACAACAAAAATTCTACCGTGACTTAATATCTGATGAAATTATAGTGAACATTATAATTATGTTTCAAAAAAACAACACCAACCATGTAGAATCATAAATGATGTTAATGTAGTAAAATTCACTCAATGATATCATACTGGTTCTATTACACACATATCGAAATAAAATTGCATGATCTTATAATTATTTAGTTTCATTATATCTAAATTGAATGATAACTTCATTTATATAATTGGATAAAACACTTATATTCTCTTTACTCCACATGATTGAGAACCAAGAGTCCTTTAATAGATATGTTTCATAAAACATTATCACAAATGTAAAAAAAATTGTAATGAAACAACATTTTTTTTCCCAAAGATGTCTCTCTAGCATGAACGATTCCTTCTGAAACCTTGATTTGGTAAAATGTTCAATCCATTGCACCATCATCACCACCACGGAAACTCATTTGATTTTCCACATAGCATATTTATTAATTGTATAATATCTTTTATCATCAAGATAGATAAGAATAAGTAGGTTCTATTAAAAACCTATGATACTATAGGTTCCTTGAATGTAAAGAATACATCCATTAATTATTTTAATGCCTACATATCCTATTCCATCAACCTCAAGTTAATATCCATAAAAATGATTATCTTTAATAGTGTATTAGACATAAAACTTCACATTAATTATATTTCATAATTTTAAATAAAAAACTCTACCTTATCAAGAATCTATTACTCTATTGAACTGATAAAACAATGAAATTTTTTTGACTCACCCATGATATAGTGAGTAAATAAAATGAATCAAAATTTATATAGTAGACATACCTCTATCAGTAATTATTCCAAAAATATCACCTCATTTTTTAGTGCCATCATATATATTCAATAAGACATGGAAACTTCTTATGGATATTATATATTATATTTTACCATTTTTTGTTTTTTATTATTTTAGTGAAGCATACCCTTCATTCCATACTAATATCACATTTAATAGAACATAAAATAACCATTTTCAGATATCTTTATTTAATATTTGATCTGGAATCTACTTGAAAGACTTGTCAATATTTTATATGGAATTACTTGATGTGCTCACCATCACAACCCAAAACTCAAAAAAGAATTATATTAAAATACATGAATTTACAAATTTAGTTAAATTCATGTCAATAGACTCTAACATATTCCAAATCATGTTGATGTTATTCAAATTCCCATCCACCAGCCTTCATTCTAACATCTTCATGTAGAAAATACATAAAAAACACTTTATTCACTAAATGTGTAGTTTCAGATATATTTTCAAGTATACCCGTCTATTTTTTTTATTATTCTCCTTAAAATTGAAGAATATTCTTAATTAGAGAAATATATATATATAAATATATTTATATAACACATATTTCCATCCAATAATGTCTTTTCCACTCTACCTTTTCCATTGCTTCTACAATCATCCTTTTCAGTAGAAGATCGAGTTCCTCCAGAAATAGATAGTCCATTACCAACATTATCCAAAAAAATGTATGATCCATCAAACATATCCATCCTCAATATTCCCTTAACCATATCCATCTTCCAAAACCAAAATCGCCTAATAAATATGAAATGGAGTAAAGGTCAACTGGGTCATGATTTATAGAAGTCTCTAACTGAGTTTTCATTTAGAATATTGTACCAAACACTGGTACCATTTCTTGGGTTTGGTGTAGAGGTTTCTAAAGTTGGTTAGTTCTATAATTTTTCCTTCCATTGCAACATACCTAAAAAACAAAATATAATAACCAAATATTATAACAATGGATAATAAAAAATAAGATAATAATTAAATCATTCTTTTCCACTTTTATAATCCATTGTTTCATTATTAATATCATGATATTTTGGGATTTATTTAAATTATATCATATGATGTATTTATAGAAACACAGAACTTCTAGAACTACTACATCTATTACATGAAGTGGAATCTGTAAGACACAAATATAATAAAACTTATTTCTATTAAATACATTTTATAAGTTCAAAATCTTCTAATGCAAGAAAAATTGAAATAAATCGAATAATTAAATGTTATAATACTGAAAAACACATATTTAGTTACAATTAAATGAAACATAATTATTAAAATATGTTATAAAAAGTAAAACATTATTTATTCATAGATGATGAAAATTAAATCTATCTTTATTACATTGTTTACATCTTGATTAAAAATTATATTTATAAATATAAGAATATGGATTTAAAAAAAAGAAATTAATTTTTGAAAAAAAAATTCACAATTAACATTGGTTTATATTTTGATATTTTTATGAAATAGTCCATATTTGGGTGAATGATAAAAAATACGAATTTAAAAATTTAATCACTTTTATGAAATTAAAATAATATAAAAATGAATTGAATGATTATAAAAACAATTTTACAGAATAAAAAAAATATTTACAAAGTAACATAATAAATTTCAAAACAAAATTTTAAAAATTTAAATCCATATTTAAACTTTTGGATGTCTTATTAATTTTTTTATTCAAATAAAAATGGTTATCTTGTAATGATATTTTGAAAAGTTTTCCTCTAGTTTTGGTTTTTTTTAAATTAAAATAAAACTTATTTTAATAAATATAATACAAATTATTCAATTTGAATCAAAATTATATAATATTTTGGTATAAAATAATTTTTATACCTAAAAATTAATTTTTTCTAAAAACCAGTTTCTGTTGCATTTCAAATAATTAATTTTAATTTTTTCACCACCTATAGATATTTAATTTTATAAAATATATTACAAATTTAGTGTAATGAAATTTTAATTTGGAAATGGGGAAAATTTATTTTTTTAACTAGAACTAATATTTACCATGGTAAAATTTTGTCTGCAAGATAATGGATAAAGGGGTTTATAGGGGAAAAATTAAAGGTAAGGAATAAAATACCCCTAAAACTTATCTATAATTGATTAGTTTTGTTTATATAGATGTATAATTTTACAGTTTTTTAATTTTGACAAAATTATATCCACTTGAGAGGAGAAATAATTTTATTATATCTTAAATATCATTTTAATTACAAGGGTCAAACCCATCTCACTTATAGTTGTGAATCTCCTCTCCTATCATCTCGATACAGATTATGCATTGTAAATAAATGAAAATTAAAAAATCACATACCAAATCTAAATTAACATACCCACATTTTATTATAAACATAATTCCTTATTTAGAAGTTTTAATGTGTAATCCAAATAAGGATACCTAGGGAATAATAAATTTTATTAACCGATCTCTTTTACGTTTATTTATTCATCCACATCCTTATAATCTACTATGTAGATCATAACATGAGGATGTAATTTCAAAAAATATAATAAAATGTTATTACATTGATGGAATAAAAATTATTTTCTACTCATTTATCCATGGAAAATGAGAGCATCACTCATGATTAAATGCAGAAAACCTCCTCTAATAATTGAATCATTTAACTTTTTCAATAAATCTGATCACAACTTGTTATATAAATGAATTTAATGAATATATATGAAATTAATGATATATTTGATATTTTTTATTGATAAATTATTGTTTATTTAATTATATGTTAACACACACACATTTTATGAAATTACTTTTTCAATTAAATTTAATTTTTTCAACACATTTCATGGAACATAACACTGAGTTTTAATGAATCATGATATATTAAAAAATTATTATTATTTTCTTTGAAACATATCGAATAGGTATTAAATTGGTGGGTATTAATAGGAATAAATAAATAGTAAAATTAATATGGGTTAAAAATGTAGGAATACAATATCATTGGTTATTAATTGATTAGAAATGAAAATAAAAATCATTTGAAAGTATAAGAAATGTTTTTCATAGAAATTGTTTTTACACATGAATTTTTTTATCTCAATAAATGTAATTATTCACCATTGTTGAATGATATTCATCAAATTTTGTTATTTATATATCCAAAAAATTTTAACATTAAACTAATATTTTTCTATCATTGTAATAATAATAAATACATTGTTATAATTAATAATTTTTATTCCAAAAAGCAGTTTTAGCATTTTTTTCACGCTTATTTTCAAATTATTATTTTATGAATGTAGGAATTATTTTTAAAAAAATAAATAAATTTTTAATATAAAAATTACTAAATTACCAAATAGGTAATTATTAATAATATTATGAAATGATTAATTTTTCAAATAGTATTGAAAATACTAATTTTTTAATTAAATTTACTTTTAATTTCACACATTATAAAAATTAAATTTTGATTTAAAATGATTATAAATGTATAATTATTAAGTTTATGTAATAATTAAGCAATTTTTATATTTTTAATTAATTTTATGGTGAATTTTTATATAAAACCTTTTTATTCATAAGAAAAAAATTAATTGGAAAACCACTTTTCCACGATTTTGGATGGTTTATTGTGTTTTAAAATTTTCAAATTACATGAATTGATTTTCCTAAAATGGACTATATATGTTTAACTAGGAAATGTTTTATAAAATAATTAATATGGAATAATTTATTTTCATAAGTAATTGCAATAAATAAAAAATATGTTATTATGGTTAATGTTGAAACTAGTTTTGCATGGCTCAAAATAAAAAGATAAAGTGTAAAATTAAATAAACACTTGTATAATTTGTATTATATGGCCATATATCAACCTTATCATATATAATATTTATGACGTATCCATTTTGTATTCATTTTTATTATAATGTGACATGAAATTATTTTAAAACATTGAAAATTAACATATATGCAACTCGCATAAATTATAATAGGATGATTCCTCTCTTCCCTTATTCATACATATTAAAATATTTTAATGGAAAAAAACCAGAATATAATATCTTTATAAAATCATTAATCATGTTCTATAGGTTCTTTGGTATCAAAAATTCCATCTTTAGGGGACATTCTAATAGATTCAAATGTGTGTTTTCTAAGACAATGTATTTGTCTTCGCCAATCTCTTAGTTTTTTTAATTGTTTTTTAGCCCATATCAATTATGTATTAAAATT
The DNA here is from genome assembly GCA_963277665.1 of Viscum album. Taxonomy (NCBI): domain Eukaryota; kingdom Viridiplantae; phylum Streptophyta; class Magnoliopsida; order Santalales; family Viscaceae; genus Viscum; species Viscum album. The sequence continues at coordinate 505,247,120 of OY728142.1, read as the reverse complement.
AAAATATAATAACATTAGTATATGACATGTAATTTTATTTTATTATTTTTTATGCAATAACTTATATCTATATCAAATTTCATAAAATTTGAAACAAAACTATTGATCGTTTGTACATAGAACTGCCACCTAATGCACCGATGTATTTAATTTTCCATCACCCCCTCTCTTGTAAAAATATAATGATGGATTAAAAGTATATATATTATATTTATAAAATTATTATACATATCATGTTATAATATCACATCTACCTACTTACCTTTGAATCCATTGGAAAATAATAATGACATTCATGGCTACTGTGAAATTCTACCTTCACAAAGTGATGTGATACATTATTCAATTTATTTTCTCATAGAATGTAATAAAGATAGATTCAATATATATATATTATTAAATTTTATATAAATTTTATTTTTCAATTTTTTATTATTATTAACATTATTTTTTTCCATCCCTCAAAAAAATTAAAATAGTGTTCAAGTGTCCGTACGCCCTATCTTCTACATGAATATTGTAATTAAATATTTTATCAACTACATTATAGATTAAAATATATATATATATAATGAATATATATTATATAACTATATTGATATATATTATTTATATTATTAAACCATGATTAATGTACAGGGATTGAAACTACCAAACTGAAACATACATGAAGAACAAAGAATTTATCGTATAGAAAAATGATTTTAATACATACATTTTAATAAATGTGTGAAATTATGAAATTAGTAAATGATATATTTAATGATATAAATTATTAATAGTTTGTATTATGTGTATAAAAAATCTATATTTATTATAAATGGGTTTCATATACGTACTAAGGATCTATTACTTGAGATAAGGCATTTTTCATCTCAAATTGCCTTCTCTGGGTCATATGGTTTGTTATGTACATATATTATTTTATGAGGGGTATATAAATCCCCTATGAACTATTATATCATTAATTTTAGTTCATAATTATTTATAATGTTTCATGAACCAACCTAGGTCACCCAAAAATCTGTTACACGAGCTGGTCTACTACAAGGCTCTAGAGACGTTCTTGATCCTCCTAGGATGACAACTAGTGCCAAACATATAGAGTAACTCTATTGAAAAAGATTTAGACCAAAAAATTAATTATAAAAAATATAAATTATTAACTAAGACTACGTAGAAAAAAAATAAAAAATAGTAATTCATACCTCTATGTGACGTCATGGGTCACCCCCAACCAAGGAACCACCCTTCCCCAATGCAATCTAGAGATAAGACAACCTGAAACTAAAAAATTATAGATATGTATTGAGAACCATGATCCTTCAAAGGGATTACCATGGATAAAAACTCCTTATTAATTACTTTTAATTATAAATCCAAATTATTGTATTTTTAAAATAATACATATAAAAATGGGTTTCTATTCCATTTAAAAATGAACAAAAAGATTTCATTTTTAGAAAAACTACATGCCAACACATTTTCAATATTTTTTCAAAACATGAATAAAATTTTAGTAAATTTATTATAATATATGACATGTGATAAAACCTGATTCTAAATATAACATGAAAAAAATTGATTTCAATTTGTAAATAAATAATAAAATCGAGGAATGTAGTATTGATATAAAATATTTTTCATAGTTTCTTATGAGTTGATTAAAAGAACCTAGGACTATGATATAAATACTCACTAAATAAATATATAATGTCATTTGATAGAATGAATAACTTCTTAATAACTCAGTCTCAAATTATTAGGTTCAACTGAGGGGAACATCCCATGGTAAGTCTAGTTATCTACTCTCGACACTAGTCAGTGTGAACTGTCTACTAGTTCAGCATGTGTAACTAGGTATCCAACCTTACAACCTATGGTTTCCCATGATGAATAAATAGATTTTAGTACTTATCAATCCCTGATATATGTATATCACATTCATTATCTAAAAACCCATCCCCCATTTTACTTATGAGTTCCCTCCTTAACCATGACCCCTTTCCAAATTACACAAGTAATGAACCATCCCAATTCCATGGGAATAAATCACATTTATCACATTTAGCATAAACACATCACATTTCCTTTTTAAGGGGAGTTCCTTGAAGGGGGTTATCAATTTTTTTAAGACATTAAAATGTTCCAATTGGGTGACATAAATTTTAAAAGATACACCATTCTTTTTTAGTATAATTTTTTTTAAAGAATTCTAGTTTTGAAATCATGACCCCACAATCAAAATATACCCCTAGATTTACATATAAAAACCCTTTATCTCAATTCACATATTCCACTCACCATGAGTTAATATATGGAAATGAGTCACTAATATATATATATATATATATATAAGTCACATTCAACACATCAAAATATTATAAATCATCTCTTGGAGACCTATAAAATAAAAAAAAATCATTTGGTATTTTATAAAGATATGTCGAAAGATAAAAACCTATGGGAATCACTATATCTTATTTTATAAACAATTTATAAAACTAATTGAGAATTTATGATGATTTTAATTTTAATAAAATGGTAAAAAAAATTCTTAGATTGTGAAACCCCATGCTATTTGATTTGGTAAATTTTGTAAAAGATGAAAAAAAACATTTTCCAGGGACCAAAACCATTTTCATACCATAAAAATATTAGATTATCATAAAAACACATTTTTTAAACAACACATGAAATCTTGGAATTCAATTACAAAATATAACACGAGTAAGCTTTCTCAAAACATGCCACATTTGAATATGGAAAATGTATTCCAACTAAAAGTTGTCCAAAAATAAAATATAAACCACAAAGAACCCTAAATAACCAAAAATAACAATTTAGAAATAAGGTAACATAAACCATAGGTCACGAGAACCTTACTTTATTAAGACAAAAGATGTAAATTGGGGCAACCATTAACATTCATGATGATGTAATTAGGATCCACGGATAGAGTTCTGGTAGGATCTCCATGGCCTAGTATGATCAAATAGTGGTGAAATGGTGTTTGTTTTTAGTTGAAAAAAATATTGGTTAAAAGGTAAAAACACATTTTTAAATAGCATGTAAGAGATGAATGGTTTAGATAAATGGACTACAAGACCATGATCCAATAATACAATGGACTCTACTACACAATTATAGAGGTTTTATGGTCTTCTGTTGGATGTTGTAATAACCCAAAATGTTTTAAATAAAATTTCCCTTTTTGATTTATTTAAATTTAATATTATGTATTATGGTTATAGGAAATACATTAACTTATTTGGTATTATTATATCATATTCATAATAAAATTAGTAATCATTACCATTGACAATATATCCATTAAATAGTGATCACATGATTATCATAAATTTAAGGTTTTAACCAATCCAATTTACACAGACAAAATAATTTGTGAGCTCAACCAGTAGGATTCTACCCTATAAAGCACATTTTTTCAGAACATCAACGTGATATAGCATAATTGATATTTTCTTTAGATCATGCATGAGATGATATGAAACAATAGATGAATAATATACACTGTTCATGGGAGATGTTCAATCACATTAAGATCATTACCCAAACCATGCATGCTGAACAACACCCTGAATTTCTCACTATCATGAACCTTAACCATTGGGTTTTGTTATGTATTTAAGGGTTATATATCTAGAACATATCAATATGAGTATATAAATAATGTTCTATATAATAACTAATATAATTTCATCCTATTATTGTCACTTTATAAATGTTTTTTATTTTGATTAAATAAAATAAAAATTATATTTTTGGTTAATATTCAAATTAAATTGGTCGATTTATTTTGATGAATTAATTTATTTTTTAAGTAAATAATATATTAGTAAAATAAAATTATTAAATATTTTTATTAAATATAAACAATAATATAATTTTAATAAATTCAAATGTTCTTCGCAAGGGTTCATAAACTATTATTGTTAAATAAACATATCATTTCTGAATAAATTTTTGATTTTATTTGAAAATAAAAATTCAAATATTTATAAAATTATAAATATTAAATTAATATTATTTTTTAATCATAATTTTAAAATTATCTAATGGTGATTATTTCAAAATTACAAAGATAGTCACATTTTTAGGTAAAAAATAAATATTTTTTAAATATACTTTGCCTACTATGACAACATAATGACCTAAAATTAATGTAATAAGTATTAAAAAAATTATCCACATCCAAATATATGTTTTATATTCAATATAATAATATTGTAAGTATATTTTATTAATGGTACTAATCCATTAAGAATATTCCAAAACCATTAAAATATTTAATGTTTTTAAAATCATATCTTTAAGTGTATGGCTCACCGACACATAAGAAAGGGTATTATATTGTAATTCTCGGCCCCTGACAATATAAAATAATTAATACCTCCCCCATTTGGTATAAACTATGGTAAAATCCATGGGAGGGTGTGTTGTTTTGGTTATTTTATTATATATTGTCAAAAACCTATGTTTGAGAAATAATAATGATATCCCAAATCATTTCATATATAAATCCACCCATCCTCTAATTTCACTTCACTCAAAATCCTTTGATAATTTACATAATCTTCCCATCCCTTTCTTGATTCCTCCCAAGGTTCATAAATCTCCCAAGAATCTCATCCCAATCAATTGGAGTTAAACACTCAAGTAAGGCACCCTCACTCTATCTTGTTTGTTATAGTTAATTTATAATATTTTTTCATGCATTTATAATTACTATTGTTTGGACATGTGTTTACATGTCCATATTAATTTACATTTTTTTGAATGGGGAAATAACTCTTCATCTCTCATCAACCCATTTTAGGAATTACTAAGTAACGTTTTCTTGCTACCGAAATTTTATTGTGGTATTCAATGTTAAATTTTTAGTGAATTCCATACCCATTGTATATCAAGTATGTTCACATTATACACATAGAATTAATTTAATTGGGAATTTTATGTATCTTTTACAGAAAAATTTATTGTTTAATAAAATATAATAATTATTGAATCCATGTTTTATTATCTACTTGTCACACTAAAGCATGGGAATGAAATAAAAGTCATTGGTGTGACCAAAATTAAATACTGCTTGAATGGATTGGAAGTGTTTAGTCTCATGAGATATCATGTTGGTACATGAGGTGAAAATGATTCCTTTTTGTGAATTTTTCCATCACAATTTCTTGGATGTTAACCTTGATATATATTAATAATTCTATGTTTTAAGTTGTTTCCAAATTTCCCATGTTATGATTATCATAATATGTCATGTCTTATTATTCATTTTATTTTTATTCACCATTAATATGAATGTTTTCTAAGATATATTTTATAATTAATTTATCATTACCTTTCATCAATTTATATATAACACCTTTTTTATGTTTGACCCCAGGTTATCCAATGCAATTTTATGTGTGAGCATGTTAAGGATTATTTCAATAAAGATGGCATTTCTCCTATTTTATAGAATTATGTAATGTAACAAATTACCATATAAAAAGGCTTCATCATCATTCATGTTGTATAAGTGTATTCTTATGTAATAAAGTGTGTATTAATTTGGAATAAATATGATTGTTATTATAGTTGTTATAGGAGGAAAAGTATAGTTATTTTTGGGTTTAGGGTTATAAACAATTAGAAAACCTTATCTATATGACTATGAATAAGAAAAAATCCATAAATTTTGTTATTTATAGAGTAATTGGATTATCAAGAAAATGCATCATTGTCTAGATACAGAAATGGGAAATTGTTCTGGAATAGATGTACTTAGGGTTAATGACCCCGACAATGTGCATCAGGCCTAACTCTGCATACCCTGGTACACAACAATGGGCCTTGATGTTCACCTAGTTTGACCCTCCCAAGGGATATGGTTTATTAAAATCATAATATTATAACAAAAAAATTTAAGAGATAAATAAAATCCCATAATAATATATGAAAGGAAATAGATCCTCGATAACAATAATTAAAGCCTAGAAATTCTTATGTTTTGAAATAATTGTAATATAAAAGTTAATCCATTAATGTAATTGGATTACACTTTATATTTTCAATAGTTTGAAAATAATTATACGTATATTTCCTACTATACTATCCAATAGACATAATTAAGATGAATCTTGAAAATAATCAATGTTATTGGAAATGTGGTGACTACCCCAATGAGATTCTTAACCCGGTTGGAGAAAGACTCACCCATATTATAATGATACTCTCTCATATGAATTGTGTTCTAAATAGAACCTTATATCTAGATGGTCACCCAAATTCCCCTAATTGGGAATAATATATGATTTATTGCTTTACGTGACGATGCCCTCCAACGTTTAATAGGTCATATCATCCCTCAATCAGAGAACAATGGATCATCTTCAATAAGAAGATCATCTCAATATTCAAATGTTATGAACATTATAATTTTCTACTAGGTATTTATAAAGTTGATGGATAATCTGATCAATAGTGTACATTGATCATGACTATGATTCTTGAGTAAGAGATTGAAGTGATACGGTGGAAGGAATTCTGTAAAAAAATTCGATAAATATTTTCCTTGAACTCTTCATCTTAAAATGGAAATGGATTTAATTTCCCTAAATAAAAATGATGACAAATATATCTGGGCTTATGAGGAAACTATCACAAGAAATACATTATATTCCTCTTACATTATCATTACCTCTGAATGATATGATGACTACTAATTTGTTGGGGTAAACCTAGTCTACATAAATATCTTGTGATCTGTGACATTGATTGATATGAAGAAATTGTTCGATGTACCTTCAAAGTTGAAATGGGGATTGAAAAATATCAATGGTATGATGTGTATATGAAGTGTAATGTTCTTTTAATTTTGGTGGTCTAATAGAGAAACTTATTGGTTTTATGAAATTTTATCATCCAACTTGTCAAAGGTATGGAAAGAAGTAATCTGAGGATTTCCTATGAGGGTGGGGAATTGATTTTGGTCTGGGAAGGAAGGGAAACTAGCTTTCATTTTCCAATTAGAGGAACCCAAAAATATGTTGAAGGATTGGAATTGTCTATTCACCCCTTAGCCTATTGTTCATTGCTACATTTATAAGAACACAGGGAACTTTTCAAACCAATGCACTAAGACAAGGGCTTTCAAAGAGAGCCATCAACCTCCACGGTAGTAAGGGTGAGCTTTTTCCATCACAACCATTGAGGTGGATCCCAAAAATGAAGTGTTGAATGGTATTATAGTCATTAATTATTGGATAGAGAAAATAAATTTTTATTCTAGTACAATTATCATTTCATATCTGGGATGTTTATTAGAACTATTTAAATAGCACCACAATGTATGGAAGAAGATCTTTCAATGAAAATGGAAAATAAGGAAATTATTGAATCTTGAATATATAAATCCTCCCCTATCACAATTTTTGGGATGAACTTTATATTGGACCTTCTCATACCTCCTTTTGTGTAATTTTATGCAATTATATGAAAGGATTTGATTTCCCTGTATAGATTCAACATAAATCTCCATGTTAAGTGATAAATATCCATATTAGAAATAGATCTCTAATTATATACTAGTTCAAGGAGTAGGTGGAATATTATTTATCACGAACATGTCATGAAATGATATGGTTTCCCTATGATCAAGCATTTCAAAATAAAATGATTGAATTTAATGTATGATTCATCCTCAAATACATGACTATTGTGACAAAATGCATTGATCTGTTTCTCAAGGGAATGGATGGTCATTCTCCAAATAGAGAGGATAAATTTTCATTCGATCTTATACATGGTGAAATTCCATTATCCAAGAATCTATATATAATATATGTTGTGTATCTTGATTAGCTAAAGAAAAAAAAATACAAGAGAATATAGATTAAGGGTTCATATAACCAAATGCTTTGCCATGGGGTGCACCATTCCTCATCGACAAGAAGAATGTTGGGTCAATGATCCATTTAATAGAATACCATGATCTCGACAAGATCATGATAAATGAAAAGTATCTCCAACCCAAAATTAATAACTCATTTGATCATCTACATTGAGAACAATACTTCTCATCTGTAGACCTTTGGTCAGGATATTATCAAGTAATAGTTAAGAAGGAGGATATCCCCAAGACAACTTTTAATACAAGGATCGTCCACTATGAGTTCCTAGTAATTCCATTCAGACACACTATGTCTTTAGAAATATTCATAAAAATGATGGATAGAGTATTTAAGGATTACCTCGAAATAAAATTTGTACTGTTTATAGATGATATTTTAATATAATCCAAAAAAAGAGGATCATTGCCATCATATGAGAACTGTACCAAATGCTCTATAAAAGGATAATATATATCCCATGTATGTAAAATGTGAGTTTTTAATGAAGGATGTTTCATTCTTTGGGAATATCATCACAATAAATGGGATATTTGTGGAACCATCATGGATATAAGAAATTGAAGGATGGTTGAGGCCAATATATGTGACATATATTTGTAATTTACAAGTATTATATTAGTATTATCAACAATTTTTTAGAAACATATCATGATTTTAAAAACCAGTAACACGATTACTTAGAAGGGTGACATGTTCTAATTTAATGATGAATTTTAAAAGAGCTTTAAAGAGTTCAAAAAGTGTATTATAACTAAACTTGTGCTCATAGAACCCCTATGTGGAGATCTTTTTTGTGGTGTTAAATGACACCTTTAAGAAGGGACTAGTTTGTGTGTTAATGGAAAATGACAAAGTCACATCCAATACATCATGGAAGTTGAAATTTCTCAAACAGAACTACCAAACACATGATTTAGTGATAGATATAGTGTTCTTTGTGTTCGAAATCTCACTGAATTATCTTTTTGGGTATAATTTTCAAATATATACGGATCAAAAAATCCTCAAGTATATATTCACACAGAAAGAGCTGAATATGTTCCAATGAAGATGGTTATAGCTTAACAAGGACATTGAATTTTTATTCCCATACCATACAAATAAGTATAATATAGTCAAAGACACTATATATAAAGGACCCATCAATTCATTCATTGATGAAAATTGAGAGGGATCTGATCTTCTTAGTTTTGGAAAGTATGGACATGGGAATCATAAAGGAAAAAAAATCATCTATCATTTCAAAAATGTATATTCACCCATACCTTCTATAGATATTAAATTATTCTTAAAGAAATGATTTTGGAATTATTGAAGAAAGTGTAACCTATATTGAAAATAGATATACACATTGTTAATTGTTAATGATGATGACGTTATGTGATTTTTGTCAAGTATATGTATACCATCAAATCGTGAGTAAAAAATGAAGCTTTTGTATGATGAACATAGCTAAAACATGCCAATAATCGTAATAGGTATAAATATATAATTATATATTTGAGAACAATATTATATGGAAAATATTAAGGAAAATATAGTTTAATATAAATCATTATATATTTTATGTCTACAAGTAAATGTAAAAAGAAAAAAAAATACAAGGGGATGATGTAACCAATATCCATACTGACATGGAAGTTGGAAAAAATCACTATGGTCATTTTCACTGGTTTTCCAAATACATCAAGAGGGAATAATGAAATATGGGTTGTGGTGGATCATCTTACAATGACTTCACACTATATTGCGATTCTAGTGGATTTCTCACTGGATCAACATGAACAAATATACTTCAGAGTAGTGGTGATGCTGCATGGATTACCAATTTCTATTTTATCCGATTAAGATCCAAGATTAATGTCCATGTTCTTAAATGGCATCCAACATTCTTTAAATGCTGGGATAAACATCATTACAGACTATTTTCCTAATATTGATGGCCAGTTTGATTAGACTACTTAGACATTGGAAGTCATGTTGAGAGAATGCTCTATGGACTACAAATAAGGATGAGACCAATATATACATTGGTGGAGTTATCATAAAAAATAGTTTCCACACAAGCATCCAAAAGTTTCCCTATGAATAACGTTATGGGAAAATGTGTAGAACACCTGCATGTTAGGATTAAGTTGGGGAATGAAAACAACTAGGTCTTGAGACGGTTGAGGAAATGATGGAAAATGTTAAAACCATTCAGAAGCACATCAAGGCTGCACAGATATGACACAAGGGATATGATGAAAATAATCAATGATACCCAGTGATTGTTTTTAGATACATGGTATTCCTCTACATAACTCCGTGGAATAATTTAATGATATTTGGGAAGAATGGAAATCCTAGCTCGAGAATGATCGGTCCATTTTGACATCCTTGATCCCAATGGTGTTGTGGCCTTCTGACAATCCCTCCCACCAATCATATCTCGAGTCAATATGTATTCCATTTATCTATCTTAATGAAGTTCATACCAAACCCCTCACATATACTCAATCCATAAGAGGAACTTCTGAATAATGAACATTACTATAACGAGAAACCAGTGAATATCATAGATTGTAGAGACATCATTGTACGAAATGATACAATTCACCCTTTCAATGTGTTGTGGATAAAACAAAAGATTTATGATGTGACTTTAGATCTAGGGGAAGTGATAAAACATAGTTTCCCTCATAATTTTTACTTTGGTAAATGAGAATTTCATGGTGGATTTCTTAAGGGGGAAATATTTTAATGATGCAAATTATTTAAAAACCCCTATTTATTATTTATTTAAATTTATTCTTTTGTATCATGATTTTAGAAAACACATGAACTTATTTGATCTTATTTTACACCATTTAAGAAAACTTTTAGTATCATTTTTGTAGATAATATAGTCATTTAGTAGCGATCACATGAATAGTGTAAATATAGGGTTTTAAGAAAACCAATTTATATGAACAAAGGAATTGATGGCCTCAACAAATAAGATAATAGCCTAAGTAGCCCATTTATCAGATCTTCTAAGGGAGATAGAATTATTTTAATTTTACCTTGACTAATCTAATGTTGATATCGAAAAACTTAAGCATGATTGAAATTTTTTATGGGAGAAGTTCATGATCATCCAGATCATGGACCAAACCATGTACATCGAACCACCCCATGAAAGTCTCTCTACCACACACCTTCATATTAGTTATTTATAAGATTTATTAAATGTATATATATTAAGACCCTATAAATATGAGTATTTTTGTTATTTTTTATAGAATAATGAATATATTTATATCCTATTACTGTTAATTTATAAATGTTTTTTCTTTTCATACATTAAAACACAAGTTATATTTTTATTTAGTATTCAAACTCAATTACATAAATTATTTTAAATAATTAGTTAATTTTTTAAAAGAATATTATTTTAATAAAATATTATTATTATGTAATTTTTAATAAATATAATTTTTCTTTTAGTTGTCATGAAGTTAAATTTAATTTTTATAAGGGTTCAAAATATGTTATTGTTAATAAACAATAACTTGATAAAAAATGTTAATTTTATTTGAAAGTTATAATTTAAAATATTTATAAAATTATTTATAATAAATAAATATTATTTTTTTTAATCAAGACATAGATATTATCAAATGGTTAATTTTCCATAATTTTCGAAGATAGTTAAATTTTCGGATAAAAATTAAATATTATATCAATATACTTTAATCAATGTGACATCGTAATGACACAAAATTGATGTAATAAATACTATTAATGTTAGTCACGACCATATATATGTTTTATATTAAAAATAATTATATTTTATGTTTATGTGATTTATTTTATGAAGATCTTGTGAATCCTACAAAACCATTAATCTACCTTATGCTTTTAAAGGCAGTCATTAAGAATATGACTCACCTCCACATAAGCAAGAGTATTATTTTCTTAATTTCATAACATTTCCCTTATAAAGAATTTAAAACCACTCTTATTGTGTAGAAACATTGTGTGAAAAATATTGTATTGTTTTTCGTTTTGATAATTTGATTATTTAGAATCCAAAACCTAGGTTTAGATATAATTAAAAATACACACTCAATTCCAATATAGAACATGACAAGCTCCAATTTACCTTTACTAAAAATCATTTTACCATGTCTCCAATATTACCTTCTATCCCTATAGTCTTCCTATGGATCTCTCAATCTCTCATGAAGCTCCTCCCAAGAATTTGGATTCACACACTCAAATAAGGGATCCAGAACTATTCGTCATTATTCAAGTTTTTTATTATCTTATTCTTTCCATTTAAAATTTCTAATGGTTGGAAATGTATTTTCATGTCCCTATTACTACCCAAATTATGTAAAAATGAGTATATACCCATTTTTCTTTCATCAAACAATTTTATGAAATTTTAAGCAACGTTGTTATGCAACTAAAATTTCACTGTGATTTTCCAAGCCAAAACAGTTGTGTAGTGAATAAAATTTCAAATTCATATCAAGGGCATTAACTTTATGAAATTATAAATATTTTAATTGAGAATTTAATGCATTTATTCCACACTACATTATCAAAATAGTAAAATATAATTATTAATGAATCCATATTTAATGATCTACGCTGAACCCATAAGCAAGAGAATGAAATGAAAGTCATGGGTGCGCCTGAAATAATATAGTGCTCCAATGTATTGGGTAATTTTTAGCCTCATGAGATGTTATGTTGGGAAATGGAGTAATCCTGTCAACATCATGTTAGTTTTTTTATCGTGATTTTTTTGGTACTTACTCTTGACCTATGTTTATTATGCAATGTTTTATGTTGTTTCCACATTTCTCGTGTTTTGATTATCGTGTTATTTCGTACCTTATTATTAATCTTTAATTTATTCACCATTTTCATTCCACCTTCCTAAATTATATTACTATATTCATTGTTCATTATTTTACTAGGATTTTTATCTCACCCCTTTCTTATGTTTGTCCAAATGTTATTCCAGGAAGTTTTATGTTTGATCATGGTAAGGATGTTTTAAATAAAGATGATCTTTTTCCAAATTAATTAATTGTGTAATATACCTAAATCCCAAAGATAGAAAGAATCAAGAACATTTAAATGTATATAGAGTAATCTTATTTAACAAATAATATATTATTTTATAGAAAATATCATTGTTGTTACAGAGGTTTCATACCCATGAATTTAAATGTGTTGGCTATACAAATATATTTTCAAGGATGTGCATTTTATAGAGTGTTGGTGCACGGTTTCCTATGACTGTCTTCCATCTATTCTCAACCTTAATTCCACAAAAAACATACAAATTTTAGTAAAACTCTCACTAGTAAAGAAAGAGATATAACTAGGTCTAAAAAATAATCAAAATACATGAATTGTGTTAGCTCAGGGCAGAACAATTATCCCCACCATGAAACATTATTCATCATGAACGTCCAAAATATTTCACTGATCGAGACATTAAGGGAGGATAATCCATCAACCTAAAAAATATATTCTATAACCCAAATACTGAAAATTACAAAACATTCATTCCATAAAAATAATTAAAATATGAGTTCTATGGAATCTAGTAAGATCATGGGAACCTGGTTGCCTATGCGATACATTTTCTGATGGCCACTCCACCAAATTTCAACCCTGGTAAAAATTTGGTTTCCAAAACCAAAACATGCTCAAGAGAGACATGATAAAAAATATTAAATATGCATATGTCAATAACATAATTTCAAATTTACAAAAATAAACATTAATAAACGTATAACTTCAAAAATATCTACAAAATAATCATCTGTTATAGGGAAATGAAAAATGTTGCTAACATAGTAACCAAGATAGATAACTTTTAAAATAAAAGAATTCCAAAATAGAGCATGCATTAGAAACCTGAACCTACAGCAATGTTGGGGATCCATCAAAGTAGATGATATGGCTATGAATCACCTCTTGGGAGCACCTCTCCAAAACCTTTTCAACTAACATTGAAATCCAAAGGTATGGAAGGTATTTGGGGTTTTCTAACCTGAAGACATATTGTTCCCCAATATGTCAAATTAATGACAAACTCAAATCCTACACATGGAAGAATCATTGGAGAAGAACCATATTTGCCTTTTAATTAATGTTCCTTGTAAGAAAGGCATAGCGTTCATCTCTTTCCCTTTTTTGGAACCACCACCACTGCTCCCATGGGATATATAAAACATCAAAAAAATTGATCACCAACTAAGTTATATTTTCCTGAATATCCTATATCACATTCTTTTTCTAGGTGTTTGGGATCAAAGACACTTATGGAAAATGTTTTTTTAATTTCCCTTATTAATCAATCAGTCCTTGAAGTATTCACAGCTAGAATATTCTGGGAGGCACAACACTAGCTCAGGGAATCTATTAGAATAATTTAAAACTATTATTTCACCTTAGGATTTGTCAATTCCATTTCATTTGGTACATTTATGAATTTAGAAAGATAAATTCAAATAAATAGTTCCATGAATGTTTCCAATGAATGGACTCATAGAGACATATACCAAATGATATAATTCCACCATATATATCCAAGATTTTCCATCATGATGTTCATAAAAATGAGGTTGAGAAAATCTTTATGATATAACAAGAAAAATATCCTTAGTTCATCAAAACCATTTATCTTCTTTTACTATTTTTTAATTCTTAATGAAATGATGAGGGTTTGAATCATGAAACCCCTAGATAAATTTCAAATACCTAATGATATTAGTAATAACACATAGAATTGACAAACCAAATAACATAGATGATTCTTGATCATCCATAATATAATGTGGATGATCCACTCATAGATCCTATTTAGTATTACATAGAATATTTTGGGGTAATAATCTAAAAACAATATGTATAAAACTAGATAAAATATGTCTTAGGCCAAAACTCCACATATAATTCACAAAACATATACCCAAACTCAAAAAAACCACTCTAACAACACTTACAACACAAAATAATAAAAATTTAAAAAAATTAATCCTAAAAAACAATGAAAGGAACCTAAAAATACTCAATCATCAAGTCATTAAAACCCCCTTTTAAAACAACATTGGAAAAAATCATTTTTTTAATATAAAAACTCTCCAATAGTATCCAATAATGATTCACATTTGTACACATACCCATTTCTGCAATAAATATCAACACATACATACATTCATGCACATAACACAAACATACATATATGTGAATGACCGTGAGGAATAAACAATTTCAATTTAAGGGTGATTCCATCTGAAATCATTTCTTATGCAATCCCAAAAAACATTTAAACCAATATTTATCATTATATAAAAAAATTTAACTCCCCAAATCACATTACATCCCCCATATCATAAAACATATCAAAATACAAAACAATTCCCATTTTATTTTCAAACATCGTAGAACTTTAATTTTAGAAATCCCATTTGGATAAACAAAACATCCTTTTTAAAACCCAAATAAAACAGCCAAATATAAACTCAATCCCAAACCAATATTCATAAAAAATGACAAAATACCAATATTTATTGGTTTGAACACCCCAAAATTGGGAACAATAGGTGCACATGAATAGACATATATTTTGGAAGGCATGTTGCCAACTGTGTAAGCTCACAGGAAGTCAAAATGGTACATTCATGGATAGTGTATGGTTTTCAACAATGTTATTAGTTAACATAAACACTTATAAAATCTAAACCAACAATAGAAAAATATAAAAACAACACACGAATTTAAAAATCCATAAAAAACTAAAATAAAATCCAAAAATAGAAAAAAATAGATAACCAATATAATATATGGAAGTAGAACAATCATGGACCACTGTGAAAATTAAAGAATCCTTGTGAAAAAAGTTTTGATTTATAACCTAACGATTATTGGACATATGAGTTATAACAACCCCAAATCTACACTAACAGATAACCCAAAATATAAATTGATAATTCTCATGAAACCATTATTTTTACACCCAACCTGTATCGACCCCAAATTGGTTACCCAATCTTACCCCTGACAAAGGCCAAGTGGTATTCCTCATCATCTGAAACCAAAAACTGTTGTTAGTAACATAATTATTAATTATTTAGGTAATGAAATATGGTATTAACCTATATTGATAAAATATTTCACAAAACCTAGTAGGAAAAAATAAATTACATAAGACATACCTCTAGATGACCACATAATTCACCACCAAGCATAGAACCACACTCTGGGCATGATAAATACATAGTCTGGAGAACCTAAAACTGAAAAATGATAGAGTATGTGTGACCACCAAGATGATCTGTTGGGATATCCAAGGATAAAAATACTATATTCCAGACCATTAATGTGAATCCCAAATCATTTTTGTTTAAAAATAATATATATATAAAATAATCATTTACATTCGGTCAAAAAACAAATAAAAAGCGTTCATTTGAAGAAAAACATATTTCCAACACATTTTATAAACATTTTTCAAAACATGAATGACATTTAAGAATTTTTTTTATTAAATATAACTAGTTCAAAAATATATGTATCAATATTATAAAAAACAAAATATTACAAATTATAATGAAACAAAAAAAATAGTGGAATGTAACATATGTGTAAAATAGTTTTCTTGGGGTTTCAGGTTCTGGTTGAAAAAACCTATGATTATCCTATAAATAATAATATAATCAATCTCTATTGGTGATAGATATAAAAAAACATCTTAAAATCTCAGATACACCCTCCCTGGATGAATGTGGGGCACATCCTAGGGGTATTCAAATTTTTTACTCAAGCCAACTAGTCAGCGTGTATTCTTAACAAGTGCATAATGTGAACCTAGGGTGCCCTCTAACTACATAAGGTTTATTATAAAGACTAATATAAGGGAATTTATTGAAAATATAATATATATATATATCATATTATTTCATCAAAAATTCATCCACATTCTCATCTCTGGTCTCCCCGTTTAATTGTAAGCCTTTCAAAATCATACATCATAGTCTGAAGCCCCCTTCCTCAGATAATTTTCATATTTCACACATTTAGAACAAACACGTCACAATAACATATAATGGGGAATGAATTAATTGGGGTTCCCAATTTTTTATAAAACGAATCAATATACCTACTGAGCCCAATCACTTTAAAAGAAACACCACTCCTTTATAAAACAAATTTTCCCTAAAGGTTTCATCTTTTATAATCATAATCCGCACTTAAAAAAATACATCATGATTTTTTTATAATCACACTTTATCACAATTCACATATTTCTCTCTCTATGAGTTAAAATGTGTAAATTCGGTACTCATATAAATACCCATATATTAATATGTAGCTAAGTCACATTTAATAAGCCATAAGATTAGAAATCCTCAAAATGATATCTTAAAAATCAAACTAGTCCATTGCACAATTTATGAAGTAGGTCTGAATGACCAAAACACCATTGGGAATCAAAAAAAATTTATGATAAAAACCATTTATAAAACCAATTTACCATTTATGTTTATTTACATTTCAGAAAAATCTCAAAACATTCTTTGAGAAAGGAAACCCTAATAAAAATCTTATGTAAAATAATGAGAGAAAAAAAATAATAACCCATTTTAAATGACCACAACCATTTTTTATATCATTAAAATATTATATAATATTTTAAAAGAACATTAAAAATACATAATAAGTCAAATTAATTATATTCAAAGTATATAGAATATTTAAACATCAACAAAAAAAGTTGAATTCAATGATGCCAACCCTAATCCACATAAAATAGTTCCAAAGAAAAAGATAAATGATGAGAAATCCTATAGAACTAAATGAACCTATTTATATACTATGGAAAATGAACAATTGGTCATCAGAATCGTATAATAAGAAATAAATTGAATAGAATTGAAGGCAGAAAGAGATTGAGCAAGGAGGGATAACATTGATGATTGAATATAAAATTTTAAATTAACCATGATTGTTAACTAAAGTGGAAGAAGGAACCAATGGGTGATTATTTTTAGGACATTCACATTCTATTATTTTTAAAAGGGGTGATTTTTTGGTGACTTGTGATAAAAACTGAGAGGGAGTAAAAGGGTAATAAAACTTTTTTATCAAAACTTGGACCGATTACACATCGTTAGAAACAACAAAGAAGTAGTGTATATGACTTTTTCTAATAAAGATGAAAGTTGTATGGTCTTATGTGGGAGTCTGGATACTTTTCCACCTAATCATATAGGTGTGAGAATTCTTATGTCTAGACTACATGGTTTATAGAGGGTAGGTACACAGTTTCCCTTGACCACACTCCACCTATGTACCAGCTTCCTTCCTCCCAAGAATTTTTTTAGGAAAACCACCTATGAATAAGTAGATAAAATTTAGAATAAAGAACTTTATTATTCTGTTAGGTTGTGGCACAATTTTAAATATTAATTGGGAATACGTTTCAAAATATTCAATGAGATAAGGGTTTTATATTCTAATACCATTTTATATGGGATTATTTATGAATGATTTTACATTAAGAGAATTATATGATAATTATTTGATAAATAATCTTCATTTTCTTATCCTTTTGTTGTTAATTGAGAATTTATTTTTCCCTTTCATTTTCTTTACATTATGTAATCGACATATACACAGTGTGTTTTTAAAGAACATAATTTATTTTTTCTACTTGTATAAAATTATTTCCTCTAAAATATCCATGTTTTCTAAAAATATTTTCAAAAATTAATTTGATACTATACTAATATTTTTTAAATTAATTTTCACCCTGGATTGAAATTCTATGAAACTGTAATGAAGAAAACATCTTATTATTTTACTAATGTGGTGTTTCTTTTTTTTTAAAAAAATTGTAAAATGATTTTTTATCATTGATGATATGAATAAAAATTACCACAATATTTAACTGTAAATTCATTGAAGATTCTATTACATGTTTCAAAATTTATTTTCAAGTAAAAATATTTACAATAACATTTTGGAAGAAGATTTATTTTTTGAAAGTAATTTTAATTGTGAAAAGTGTATATTCCTCAATAAATGTTTCAGTAATACTTTATGGGAATTTTCATTTATGATAACATCTTTTGATGTTATTTATAATTTAATAGGGATAAATTCTAATGATAAATTTATTTTTCATTTTTTGTATGTCTATTGATTGTGATATTGATATTGTTATGAAAATTATTTATTTTCATGGGTTATTCTATGTTGAATTGATAAAATGTATTGAAACAAATTTTATTTGAACATGTTATGATGTAATGATATAATGATTTTTATGATATTATAGAACACACAAACACAAATATATATATATATATATATATAAATGATTTCCATTATTTTATATGTTATCTTGAAATTTTATATCCCTTCAATAGAGTGTGTAATGTTTTATCTTTCATGATATGATATCCGAATGAAATTCGATGTGATTTATCAAATAAGGGATTCAAATCATCATGATTGATCCACTATGGGATGAATGTGGTGATTTTAGAACCATTATGATATTGGAAACTGGTATGGATTCCTAATCTACTATTATTTTTTTGCAATATATAGTAAAACATGATATTTGAAATAGTTTCTATACCTATGATAAATATATACATTTATGACATGAAATTATGGTTAATGATTGATTTATGATTATTTATCAATCATATAATTCATGTCTTTTGAAATGATAATGATTTATGATATTACTCATAAATATATTCTATAAAAGATTAGGAATGATCATTTGAATTATTGGATATGATCTCATACAATTATGCATATATCAGGCTTCCATATGATTATTTATTGTTATCTCCCCTATTTACCAGTATTGGGATTCTAAGAACCCCCATTATTTAGAATATCATCACATGGTTAGGATTAACGGTTTTATATAGGATATGTCTATGAACTATAATACATAGGATGATCATTGTGGGAGATATAGAAGATATATCATGAAATAAGAATATTTTTTATCTAATATCCAATGACACAAAACCTTCATATTCATCATGAGTGTATTTTTTTAGTGTATATAATATTTATCTAAAAAATAAAAAAATTATATAAAAATACAGGTTCACTATATTTGGTATCATAGATCATTTTATTCAATATTTTGTGATTAGGGTATTTTTTTTGAAATCCATTGGGATAAATCTATTGATATCATATCATCCAAACATTTTTAGTAAAAATGGATTATGTGGTTTTCCTAGACATAAATCCTTCTTTAGGTACTACAAGTGGATAGGGTTTTATCGTAGATGAATATAGGGGTTATAACAGTCAAATGATTTGGTCAAGAATATCTTTCCATCATTTAGATTCCCATTGAGTTTACCCTTACTGTTCCAATAGTTTATATTGTTGGGTTAGTTAATATTTTATATATGAAACATTTTTATGGATTTGAATAAATTATAACTATAAATAAATTGTATTAAAAATAATTTTTTATTGATTAAAAAAGGTTTCATGTGTTTTAAATACTATAAATTATTGACCACAATGGTAATGTGGATCTATGGTCAAACAATATATTTTAGTTTTATAAATGAATTGATGACAGAATGATCTTGTTTTGCTGGTTATAGGTATGATAAAATATTAAAGTCCCTTATTTGATCTTAGTTATATTAGTTTTTATATATAATCAAATGAAACAAGGAATTATAATTAATATCCTCAATTATTAGATATTGAGTTAGTAAAGAAAACCCTTAATGGTATGATGATTGTTTCTTATGTCTATTATTCTTATCTGGTTAAACTCTGTGTGAATATGAATCCTAAAAATCATGTTATTCTATTTATGGATGAATTTTTTGTTATCATAGGTATGGAATTTCTTTCTCCACATAAATCCGGTGTCAATTCTCATGAATGGGAAGCCAAATTTTATATATTTAACCAGCCTATGATAATTTGTCAATGTGGAAATAATAATGAATAATTAATTAAAATTACATCCATTATATGGATCCTTATTCTTCTTTAAAAGGGTTACTTATATTAGATGGTTTGGGAGACACTCAAAATCAACCATATACTTATTTTTTGAGATTTTATAGAGGAATTTCATGGTCTTCTTCTGAGTCATTAATTATAGAATTTAATAGAACACATATCTAGCTACACCTATTTCAAATACTCCAAATATAATGTCCTCAATTGTGTCTCATGATATTAAGAAACAACACCAAGGGAATATTTATAAGGTTTTTATTCTTCCATGTGTGTCACCTAGGGGTGCACAAGGATTTTTATTAGTAATACTTATGTATAAATGCGACTCAACATTGATTATTGAGGACTTAACAAGATCACTAACCCGAAAAAGTATCATCTACCATGTATCAATGATTTTTTATGATATGTTAGAAGGATATCAATAATTATCCAAGATTTATCATCGATCATAGTAATTTTAGATGAATATTAAAAGTGATTTAATACCTAATAAACCCTTTAATATGTGGTAATGACATTATTAATTTATAATGACACAATTTAGTCTTACAAATTCCCCTATTAACATCATGGATTTTCTAAATAGATTCTTTATAGATTATATTGATCGGTTTTTGGTGGTTTTTAGAGATTATATTCTTAAATATTCAATGAGAGTTAATATCACATGATTATTCAAATATAGACCATGAGGGAGGAGTATTTGTATGAAAAATTTACCGATTTTGAATTTTACATTCATAAAGTTTCATTCTTGAGTAATATAATCTTGTGAGAGGGTACATTAGTGGTTCATTAAAAGATGTAAGTTATTGAGAAATTACGCTGAAAAACCATGATAACTGAGATATGTTGTTCTATTAGGTTTTTAGGATAATAACAACACTTTATGGTAGATTTATGATGACTATATAATCCCCTAATAAAGATGACTCACAATGGGGTCTTATTCAAGAGCATAGATGAATGTAAATACAATTTTATGTAACTGGAAAGGATATTAGTTAGTAAACATGTTCATGAATTACCCTATATTGGTTAAGGGTTTGTAATCTATAGTGAGTCATCAAATAATGGTTTGGGACGAATTATTTGGAATAATTATCTGGTTGTAGCATATTCCTCTTGATAATTAATGGGTAATATGAAAAATGAACAAACTCATGATTTGGAGTTAGATGTGGTAATTTTTTAAATAATAATATGTTTCAATTATAATTATAGTGAAAAATTTTGCATTTATACCAATCATAAAATATTAATATATAAATTCACTAAAAATCAACCCAATATTTTCTAGAGAAAAATGTTAGAGCTAGTTAATGATTATAAATTTTCAATGGATTGTAACCTCGGGAAAGAGAACTAGGTGTATAATTGTTGAAGTTAAAAGGATTATGGAAACATTTCCCTGATGAGGAAAATAAAGGGTCAAATATTTAAATATTTCAATGGATTGATATAGAAATCATTCTAGAATTATGAAAATAATATCATTATCAAATGAATATTCATCCATATATCCATGTAAGGATTAAATTTATGTTGAAGTAAGATGTGGAGCTGAAAATATAGTGAGACATGTTCCTGATTCTATCCATGATTATAATGGGATGATAATGATCAATAACTATGTATTTTTTCCTTCTATATTTTATTTGAATATGAGTCTTTTTTATGAATATCATTGGTCATCATTATCTGTTAATCTTTTATGTATGAATATGTATAGAGATATGAAAGAGTATTTCTAGTAGGACAACATGAAGTGATATATTATAGAGTATATATCTAAGTGCATTCTATTTTATAAATCTATGTCTATGAGAAACAATTCTAGGGTATGTTACAATAATTTCCCATACAGGAATGAAAATGAGAAAACATCAACATGTATAATGTGGTCGAACTCCTTAAAACATCTAAATATCATAATTTTTAGGGTTTCATTTTATCACCTTGCATATTCATCACTCATAATGTATATTAGATAATATTTCCATATATATCATATTTCCAAAATATACGTTAATGAAAAATGAGGATTCATGGAGTACAATATTCTATTTCATTTGATCAATAACCAAGGATTACCTTGACATTCTAGTTAAGTTATAAATTTGATTTGGATATTAAATTGAGATTCATAATTTAATATAATTCATAGATAGATATATTGTCTAATATTATCATTCAAAATATATAGGATGTGTTGAGATCTTTTTCTCTATAATTGATATGGGGACGGGACCCGCACCTTCCTATATTCATCTTTTCATCAAATAAATCACTCTCGCATTCATATGGATCCCAATGAATTCATCTGTGTAATAAATTATATAACATCAAAATTCTTGGATGATGTTGGTTAAGGAACTTTAATTTGACATGAGTTTTTTTGAAGAAATGGAATAGAAACATTGAACTTTTCAACAACACATCAAGTTAGCTCAAAGTCGACCGAAACTTCTTGTTGATAATCATCATTGTGATGTGGAGTTAAATGTTGGTAAAAGTTATATTTGTGAATTTATCTATGGAATAGTGTTTTGATATTTTTAAATATTGCAAATTGTATCCATAGATATTTTATCCCCTTCAATATAATTGATCGATTTGGGATGGTATCTTATCATTTTACACTTCCACCAAACCACTCATGTCTTCATAATGTGTTCCATGTATCTTTCATAAGAAACTAATAACATACCCTTGACATGTCTTGAACTCAGAGGTCAAAAAACAAGTGAAATATCTCTTGTTTGAGGTATAAATTATGTTGGGTTTTGTTTTATAGGTTTAAATATCTATAAACCAATACCACTAACCTGGACAATGTTTTATAGATAAACCACCAATATGGGGAAGCTACATGGTAATATATGGATATGATCATGGACAAGTATCATCATTTAATTGTATTATATAAAAATAATTTTAACATAAAAATTATTTGAAATCAATAAAGAGTAATACATAGATATTTTTTAAACTCATTTTTAAAATAAATTGTCTTTCTTAGATAACTTTTCTTATATACAACACTGAATTAAAATGAACATCATGTTACAATTAAAATATTATTATTTAATGTGATAGTTATCATGTATCCATTAAATTAATATATATGAATAGGGGTAACTATATTAATAAAATTATATTTTGTAAAAATGAATAAAATAAATATATTTGTTCTGAATTTCATAGAAATTAAAATAAATATCATTTAAAAGTAATAGAAATGTTTTTTTAAAACCAATTTATATCCGCATAATGGGTTATTATCTTAATAAATTTAATTAATCACTATTAGTGAATGATACAATTTAAATTTAAATATTTTATATTTTAAAATAATATTATTCATCAATTATATTTTTTAATCATGGAATAATAATTAGTCAATCTCTTGGAATAATAGTGTATTTTTTCCCTAAAATATAGTTTCGTCGCATTTTGGGATGTTATTTTATAAATATTTTTTCCAATTATAAAAATTTATTTTAAAAAATAAATTTGTTTTTTAAAATTAATATATCAATACTATCGTACATGAATTATTTATATTTTTTATAAATGAATAATTATTTTACAAATATTAAAAGATACAAATTTTTATTAAGGGTCTTATTTTGTTTAAAGAATTTAAGAAGGTTTTATTTTGTTTTTAAGTGATTTTAAAAGTAGAAATGGTTAAATTAATTTTTAATAAATAAAAATTTTATAATTTTAATTAACATAAAATTGAATTTTTATATAAAATAATTTTATATAGAAGAAAATGTTTTGCTCAGAAAACCACATTTCGACATGTTTACTTATTTAATTCAAAATTAAATTACACAAAGTATATTAATTAAAATTTTCAAAATGGATTAATTATTTTTAATAAATATAATTTAAATTTATTAATATGTTCAAATTAATTTTTAATATTAATGAAATGTAAAAAGAGTAAAAAAATTGTTATCATTGTTTTGGTTAGAACATGTTTACCAGTGGGTACACAAAATGATTATGAAAAAAATGACCTAAAAGTATTCTAATTCCTACTAGATGGAAATGTTTACATAATATATAACATATAGTTTTAAATTTTCTATTTTGATCCTTTTTTCAAAGAATAAGTCTTGAAATTATTTTAAACCATAGAAAATTTACATGTTTTCCACCCCCTAAAGTATAATAGGGTACCACCTCCCATCATTTATTCAGACATATTAAGATAATTTATATGAAAAAACTGAAAAAAATATCCTACCAAAACCCTTAGACATGTTATATATAATATTTTATTACCTAAATACCAATACAGGGTCCATAAGAAAATATCCGAATATGTTTTTTCTAAGTGATAGTAATTTTCATCCCTAATATCTTTCATTTTACTTCTTATTTTATCACCTTCTGATATGACATATTAATTCCAATATAAAAACAACATAATAGAACATAAATTTATTGGGAATTTTGTTTTTTTACTAATATATATCCATATCATCTTCTATGAATAAGTAAACGAAAATTTCCAACAATTGAATAGAAGGCAACCTCCTCAAAAACAATGTAATTAATTTTCCATCAATGAATCTCATGACTTGATATAATGATAGATTTATAGTGTATATATATATGATATTTATGAAAGAATTTTAATTCTTTAATAATAATATATAATCTACCTTCTTACGATCCATTCTATTTGAAAATGATAATGTCTCTCATGTATGCATTTGGACTACCACATCTGAAAAGTGATGAGATACATTTTTTAAAGAATTTTTTCATTGATGGTAATAAGGATATATTTATTTAATATATATAATATATATGATATAAAAATGAATCTATAAATTTTAATTATTATTTACATTAATTCTTTTCCAACTGAAAAAAATGTAATCAATATTCAAGTATAAGTATGACATATTATCTCGATTAATAGTGTCATTCATCATTCAATATCTACTTTTATTTAAGAATTTATATACGTATATAATGAATATATATATATATAATATATTATTATTATAATTCTCATGATGATGAATACATGACCAAAATAAAACAACCAAAACAACCAAACCAAAACATTCATCAGTAATGAAGCAGTTATCGCCCAGAACAATGATTTTAACAAAGATTTGTTAATAAATGGCTGATAAAAGTTTGTAAGTAAATCATATAACATATAATATATCTGATTATATATTGTAAATTTATGTATAAAAATATATAATAAATAATTATGATATCTCAACACATATAGAGGAAGTAGGTTATGAGGTAAGGGGGTTTTCATTTCAAATTTAAATATGGTGACATAAGTTATATTATCCACTTATATTATTTTATGAGGTGTGTATAAAAACCCTTTGAACTTTTATATCGTGAATTTATTTTTTTTAATTATATTTAATTTTTCAATTAATTCTATTCTTTAATGGAGATTATGATTCAATGGTTACCAAAGTGGGAAGTGATTTATTTTTTAATATAATATTATTTAGTATTGTTTAAAATTGAAATTTCCTTGACGAATTTAGATGATATTTTTATGATAAATTAATTTAATTATATTCTATTCTATTTATTTATTGATAAAATATATTTTCCTATTATTCAACTTATTTTATTTATTTGAGATATCGAACGATTATTGTTAGTGAAAAAAATACATTATTTATCTCTTCTGTCAAAATCCATCATTCATCCATATCCATTTTTTTAAAATGTTTCAATGAATTTTTTTAATATTTCATTTTGATTGTATAAAGTCGATTTTTCCATGACATAATTTTAACAATATGATTTAAAATGAATATTTGATTAATTTTCTAAATGATTTGTTTATTAGTTTTCACAAAAAAATTGAATGAAGGTCTTCTTTTAACTTACAGCACATCATTAGAATTTCTCACTATCATTGTTGGTCAATGATATGTTTTTTCCTTTATAATTTTCAATGGTTTATTTGAGGGAATTTTTTCCAAATATTTTCGATGTTTTTTTTAATTTTTAGATGTCGGTTTTAATGTGAAATGGGTATTTTCCGAAAAAAAATTCAATGACCTTGAAAGGAATTTTCATGTACGACAAAATCCTTGAATGCTAATTATTCTCTAATGGGGTTAATTATAAATGATAACATACTTAATATTTTATTAAATGGTTTATGATAATTATTATTAGATATTTTTGAAATAAAAAATATTTTTAAGGGTTATGTTAAGATGATGTGATGTAATCTTTATTAAACTTATTTTCATTGAATTGGTTGTGAAATGATGACATAATAAATGTTTTAATATTTTATATGACACATATTTTTTTAATAATGTGATTTGTGGTACTAGAATTATATATCCCAAAAAGTCATTGGGTAATGTTTTATATACGATGAGGTAATTATGGGGTGATTTTGGATGTGCTTAATCCACTATAGGAAACATGTCAATGTGCTTGATCAATAATGGGTTGTATGTGATGATTCTTGATCCATTGTGATGTGGGAAATGTTTTATGATAACAAACCCACTATTATTTGTTGGTCTCAATAGTTACCTTCAAATATGAATTGTTTTCCATACATATAATGGTGACACACTATTAGAACATGAACATATGGTTCATGATAGATTTATGTTGAGATCTCCCTCCAATTATTCATTTATTTTGAAATGATGAATCATTATTATATGACTGCTGTTTGTGATCCATGAATGATTTTATTTTAAATTTTTATTTTATATTCATGATATGATATCCAAATTAATAGATAATTCATTTATATGACCATAAATTGAATTATCTCATGTTTACCCTTGCTGGTCATCGATGCTCAACCATTCTTGTGTATCCATTCTGAAGGATATGAAGAAGGGTTTTCAGTAGGGTATTTCTATGAGGAGTAATAAATGGGTTGATATTTTTGGGATATGTTTATGGTCTTTTATGAAATAATATGAATTTCTATTCACACTTCAAATTCTATAAATGATTACGATCTGTAGGCCTGTATATTTGAAATGTACTGATTTTTTACATAGAAATATGTAATGTTTATGTGTAAAAATATGTGGTCTCTATAGCCCCACCACCCTAATCCACTAACCATTGTTATACTAGCAGTGGGTACATACATGAGGTTGACCTCCCATATTCTATATGTTGTTAACTACAAGTGAGGGCCTATGTGGTTATCTTGGTAATACTATTCCCCCATATTAGAGTATAATAATCGGGAAAATGAAATAAAATGGTTAACATACATATATAAAAAACAATGATCACTAAAATGATAGGAAAATAAATATTGTATAACATTTCAAAATAAAATGAATGTACAAATAATACAAAAAAGTTACTACAAGGATGGGACATACACATTGTTCTAAATAAATAAAAAATAATGCAAATCGCCCATCCCACAATTGGTCTTGTGTATTTCATGATCCCATAAACCAACTATAGACTAACCTTATAATAAAACATCATTCATTTGGTATTGACTTATAACCCATAAACTATAATCATATAGCTACTTATCAATCACCAATGTTCCATGGAAGCCTGAGAAAGATGTTAGTATAACTCAGTTGGACACCGCCAATGATTTTCTAAAAATATCTTGTGTAATAGTGGTGTGTGCATAAGTGAAATGAGTAAAAAATTTAATAGTTTAAAAACAGGTTTATAAACCCATTATACAACTGTTTAAGCCCATGTTCATAATGATTCCTAAGGTTAGTTATACCATTGTGGATCCTTATGCCAATTATCATGGACAACAATATAGACTTTTTCCAATGATGAGGTGTCTTTGATCCCATCAAGATTTTTTTTCAACCATAATATATCGATAAAGACATATGGTGAATTTCATAATAGTATCATAAACCTACCATGTGGGAGTATTCTATAGTAATCATATACCTCCATCCAAGGAGTATTCATGTTATCAAAAACCTCCACATTAGGGGGATACACTATTTATCATGAACAACCACATGTGGGTTTTTTCTCAATTGTTTTCTTATCCAAAAGGTATCAAATAGCTCTACATAAGAATTATTCATGTTATTATAGTTCTCCAAATGCATTATTATTTATTTTTCTCAATTCTCTCTATTCATGAGTAGTATAAATAGTTATTATAGACTTCCACCTACATGGGGAGTATAAGTTGTTACTACAGATTTCTTCAGTGAGTGTATTATCTATCGTAATTACCTATCACCCATAATGTGTTTTCCACTCAACTAATACATAACCAATGTTATAGGAATTTTTAAATTAATTTAAAACATGGTATTTATGGGTACTTTCTGTATATAAATACTCAAACACTCATTAATGTAATTTTCCATAACAATTTAAGTGATCTATTACAGTTACAACATTCAACCATTAAAACATCATACATAAAATAATTTCTCAATATAACCATTATGATTCATCTATTTTAATTAATTTTTTTTGTTGAAATCAGTTTATAGGTAGAGCACATCCATATATAATTTATTATTGGGAAATTTTAATTTTCTACCATCAATTCAATCCAAGGACACACATTTTTCTATTAAAACATAAGCATCAATCCATGTTATGGAAATTATACACTACTAAGACTATCATGAAAAAGCACACATTATTATTGTCAAATTAATATCATATATTCTATTTTTACAAGGGAATATGTATAATTACATTTTTATTTTAATTAGCGTCAATGAAATATATATAAAACTTCATTGTATCATACATACACTCAAAAAACAAAACAAATATTTTTTGTTAAATTTTAATGAACCACCTACCTTAGAATTGTAGGATATTACTCATCTAATATCAGCTTATAGTTTAAATAAAAATAGATTATATGGAAAAACAGAATAAAAACATGAAAATTGTGAATTTATCCCATTAATTTTATAAGAGATTTAAGTGGAATAAAGATAAAATTAAAGGAGGATATATGACTTTTGGACTCACTTATATGCTTCCAATACCATAAATGAAAGTCCTTTTGGACAACAAATAGTAGTGTTACACCATAAAATATGTGATTGGAGATGAAGTGGATATGGATGCAGAGAAGGGAATATTTTGAGAAATGGGATATAAAAGGGGTTAATCAATTTTAATGGGTTACAAAAATATGATCATTTACCAACTTTTTAATGGTCACCGTATTCATCAAACAATGCGCCAACCATGTCATCTTATCTTTTCCAAATGCTTCTCCTTTCATAGTTATGGTCCATGGTTTCCTGGAACATGGACCAACTATGTGGAATAACTATATTTTATTGAAACCATATTAACACATCCTTGGGAGATTCCACATGGTTTCAATTAATATGGTCATATTTTAATTTTTAAATATGGTTGGGGTAAATCGTTATCATTAACTGTGGGCTCATCATGTGTCACAATTTTCCCAAAAAACCAGAAAATCCCGAACACATAGATCTAACACACTCTCAATACATCACTCAAACAACTATAAGAAATCGTAGGTCTCAAATACATCCCCAAAATTATTTTAACATGTTACAACTCTTATAATAATTAACTTTTTCTTGGGACAAAATAGGGATCATCCGTTAGTTTGAGAATTAAATCATTCCTCTAATGATGTGTACCCATACTGATATATAATCTTACACCCCCCCCCCACTTTGTCTTCTCTTCATGATAATATTCGATGTCCATTAAAATGTAAATCCAGACCTACATCGCTCAACCATTCAAATAGTAGTGTCCCTATTATATACTTGAATGACAAAACCAAACTCATGGAATGTTGTCAATTTCAATCCAATAGAACCCAAGTACAAGACTGTTCAAATAACAATGACACCAATATGGTGCCTACCCAATCCTTTTTATCCTAAAACATTGGGATTGGTTCTACACAAACATGTAAAAGTCATATGGTCCTCCCCATAATAATATTCTATATGAAACAAAAAAATTGATGCTTTAGTATCACCACCATCATACAAGCTTAGTTAAAAAACACTATCTCATTTTTATGATGCATCCATTTTATTTTCAAACTCATAGAACCCAATTAACCATGAGAATACTAGATAACAACAATACCCATCCAAGTTACCCAAAACCAAATGTGGATAGAGGTAAAAGAACTATCCCTGCCCAAACTAGATGAATAATTTATTTCCAATGAAATCATAGATTGATTCTAAAACCACAACCCTCATACCCTTAATGATACATCAGAGTTAGATTAAAACCCAAATTTTCCATTTCATTTCCAAAGAACTTGTTTTACCTCTTATAGAAAACCAATCAACAAAAACACGTGGATCCACCTATCAATTCATTTCCAACCAACCTTTCTATGATTCCTTTACACCCTGAGGCATCATAACACTACCTAAACATGATCATCATATTTTTCACCGAACAACAGATATTATTCCATTATTATATCCTCAGTGATCCAAACTATCATCACGTCTTTATACACACAATAATTAACCACCAACCCAAGAAATCCAAAATTGATTAATTTATTATCATTCCCAACTATGATTCTAAAATTTATCAATGTTTCTTAACATAACCACCCAGGATCATGAAATAGGCCATTTAACATCCCATATGGAATGACTAGAAGAATAAAAGTATGAATAACACTTAATCTACCTTAGTAACTCAATGAACCATTACCATCTCATAGTAAACTCCTCGTTCCAATAACCATTCCAGTACAAGAGTCATACTTATGAGACTGATAAATAATTCCCCCCATATGATTGTTGTTTTATTCACTAAAAATGAATAACTATTAACTTCCATGACCCAAAATCCATTTATATCATAAATAAAAAATATTATGTGTCTATATTTCTTTCACCTAAATGAAAAAATTAAACATCAACTAATTCTTATTCCCAGATTTTGAGAATTGAACCATGGACATTCTCTCAAAACCATTCCATAAAGTGGGACTATCTCATTGATAGTACTTAATGTATTACCTACCATATGGCTCCACTTATACAACTTCATGGGTGTAGAATCCAATGTTCCGACTCAAAAACCATATTTTTCCTTTACGAGGAACACTAATTGAATTTTTGATCCCCGAAGAAACCATAAGGGTAGAACTTATACTTTGATGCCACTAAACACTAAATTCTCTAAAATTGCACCCTCATAATAGAAAAACATCAATAACTAACAAATATTCTTACTCCTCCCTACCCACAAATATTCATCAAATCTTAATTATCTCACTCCACAATTGTCTCATTATCTATGACAATCTATTACCCTATGACTATCATTTCAAAGTATTCATGAGTCAGATTTCATCATCTTATTATATCCACCACATCCCTTGGGCCTCATTATGCCTCAAAGAACACTCAATGGGACCCTAATAATCTATCATGTTTATTTAAAACCAAAATGGATCATGAAAAAGCTTCATTCATAACTTTTTCCTCTTCATAATTAATTGGTAATTTCTCTCAAATGACTCTTTAAAAAATCATGAAATCTCATGTATATGTATACCTTATTGATTTTATAAAAACCAATGGGTCACATACTCCCTCATGTCTACTCACCAAACCAGACTCATCACTTTCAGAATTTTCTATTACTGAAACTTAGATCAAGATATCCTTCCTACATATAATAATGCCTCCCATTTTTTTACTCTTGTTGGAATTTAGGTATCATTAATTCTTTAAACAACATATATGAAATTTTATATGTGTTATGTATAACTACATTTCATTCATCTAACCAAGGATTCATTCAAGTATTAAAAGAATCTAGTAACCATAAATCAACACTAGTCTCTTCCATTATATTTCAATCAAGATTATTTCATCAAGAATACATTTACAACCATATGGTGAGGCATTAGATTGATATTAATCCTTTTAGAACTGAAATTAATATTGAAACATGGGAAATCAGGGTGATTCCCATAAGTGAAGTTTAAATTTATAACCTTTCCATGACTATAAGGTAATATAACCATCCGTGCATCAATTCCTCACATGCATAATCATTTAGCCATTTCCACATATCCAAAACATACAAAATACTATGGGTAACCTCTTCTAAGTCACCCTCAATCACCAACATGATGACACGAAACTATAGTCATGAGTCATATAAAAAATATCATATTTATCTCACCATTTACCTTAGGTCATGATAATTTTTTCCATTATTCATCAGTGACACCCTATCCCCCATTCTATGTGTTGTGACATCTAATACACCATTTCCAAATGATAACCATATATCCTACACCCACTAATAACAGATCCAAAATAAAATAGTTCAAATCGAGGTTCCAAAATACCTCCCATATGGTCACAAGACCAAATGT
Source organism: Viscum album (assembly GCA_963277665.1). Classification (NCBI taxonomy): domain Eukaryota; kingdom Viridiplantae; phylum Streptophyta; class Magnoliopsida; order Santalales; family Viscaceae; genus Viscum; species Viscum album. Next base: position 505,213,790 of record OY728142.1, on the reverse strand, counting down.
TCACAAAACATAGTACGTGGAAGAATATGACCCCTAATTGTCACAAGACAAATAAATGAATAACAGGTAACACCATACTATCTAGAATAAAAATAACCATCTGGATCTCACCACTAATTACCAATGATAAAAAATATTCGGAACTCTCACTACACAAACAACCCATAAATATAGTCAAGTCATAAACATAAAAGATAAACATAATCAAGATCCCCAAAAATGTCTCAACATTCTTAGTTCTCTATATTTATAAATCACTATTATAAGAATTCATGGATACACATTTTGAAACATTTCATTATACATTATTTCACAATTCTTAGATTTATTAAATATATCCAACCATAGTTATTCTAAATAGAATTAATTCACATTTCATTGAGGGAAAAAATTTATATGTTAGTATCAGATTATTTAAAAAAACAATCTCATTTTATGAAATATATAAATACCTATTAACCAAAAGCCACCTAAGCAATTGGTCAAGTTGAATTTCACCATACACTTACTTATTAACCAAACAAATGGTTCCATCCACACAAAATACCAACCCATATTAATAATATAAAATAATATCCATATTTAAATTAATATAATATATAATATATAATGATAAATAAAAACAAAAACATGTGAATACCAAAAACTATCAATAAAAGGAAACATATGGATGAAATGTAACACTTATGTTCCTTTAATGAGGCATAAACTATCCCACCAACTCACTCTATACTGAAAAAATTGATATAAATCCCATAAATCAATAACATTATTTCCATGTGAACTAATCAATAAAGATACCTACCAAAAGTAAATCAGCAAATAAAAATTTGAAATTCCCACCCATGGAAACATGGAATTTCTTCTATATGTTGGGATGTAGTACCTATGAACAAGATCATTTTCGTCCCTAAAAAGAACATAGTATCATTTTTATCATTTCCAACTAGTAATAAAAATCTAAATATTTAATTTCAATTTGTAACATCCCAACACCTTAAACCGCTATATGGTGCCTTGACATGTAGTCACTACATACCTTAAGTGCACCTTTCAATTCCCAAGAAGATGGAGACTAATATCGAGGGCTTTAGAGGTTACTATACATTGAATATTATCTCATATATGATTATAATAATATTTTAAATGGAATAAAATTTATAACATCAATATATATAAATCTCAAAAAAGATAGGTCTAGTGATGATAAAATAAATTCATCATCGAATTCAAAAATTAAATTAAATTTTCAATCATATAAATTATTCCCATTGGGAAGAAAATATAATAATATCTAGACATTATAAAATAAAATATAAGGTTAATAAATCATCCCTAAACAATGACTGATTTCTTCCTAGTAAAATTTTTCTACTCCAACCAAGCATGCTGATCAAACACCATATAGTGGCCCTTACACTATAACCTATTAATTAAAATCATGTTGCATCATCATGGATACCTGTGTTTCATGGTGTCCCATGTAGGGTGTGAGTACCCTTATATATCCACCACTAATGACATAACATAAATAAAAAATTAGATATAAATTCCTGTAAAAATGTAATGATTTAATATTTTAATAGTTTCAGAAGAATTATATAAAATCATAAAACTACCAATAAAGTAATGTTTCATGATGAAACCAAATTTTAATTGTACCATTTTCGATCCATAGTTTCATGATCATGATCGAACATACCTACTTAAAATAGTTTTTGGTTTTCTCTAATCACATTTCTAAATCATTTTAAACATAACTTCTTGAATACCCCATATGGTTTATTCAATAACAGTATAATAAATCTCACATGTGGTAGATTTTCATTTTTATCACATAAATACACCCATTGAGTATTTAATTTATAACATACCTCTACACATAGGTTATACATTATTCATTATCGACCACCCCATAAGTGTGTTTTCTCAATATCAAAATAAGCTAACAGGTATCATAATCCTCCACATAGCGAGTATTCATGTTATCACATACCTCCATATTGTGTATTTATTAGTTATTATAAACCACCCCTTTATGGGGAGTATACATATTTATCAAAATCCTACCCCATCATGGAATGCATTTATAGGTATCATGAATCATCTTGATAGGCATTTTTTATATAGTCATCATAGACTACCCTTTAGGGGTATGTTCCATCCCAGTAGAACACAAAAACAATCATATAATTTAAAAATTAAACTAAATAATGATATTTAGGATAATTTTATATATTTAAATATATAACCACACATTTGTGAAATTTAACAACAATAAAATAGATCGATTACATTTAAAAATTTTGAAAAATAAATTCCTCTCTTTAAATAAAATCTGAATTTAACTATTAATGTTCTACCATTTTAATAATCATTTATTTGGTATGATTTTGATAAAGTGGAAATATTACCCCAAAATTATAGACAGTTATGAAATTTTATTTTATTAAAATGAATTAAAACCATGGTCCATATTTCATCAAATAAAATATAAATTTCATTTTAAATCCTCAATCAATTCTAATGAACTTTTCCGTCACTGGGCTCTCCATGTAAAATTAATAATAACTATGTTTTAAGTTATATAAAATATTTCATTTTAATAAGGTAATATCAAATAATAAATTTTAATTTAATTTCTACCAAAGCCTGGTAGACCATGATTTTCCTCACTATTCATGCACAATGAAATAATGTAAAACTACGAGATGAATTTTAAATAAACACCAATCAAATCATAATTGTATCCAAATAATCTAATATGAGAATATAATTCAAAAAAAATTATATATTTTGAAAAAAAATAAAACACCCAAAAAATAAGGAATTTATAAAATAAATAATGTAAGAGATTTAGATGGAAATTATATGCAATAATGGAGGGTACAAGACTCATAGACCCACCAATATGTTTCCAATATCATTGGAGAGAGTTAATTTAGAACAAAGATAATGTACATATACTATATAATAGGGGAGTGGGAAATAATAGTATTTTCACCTTTTAGGGGGGGTTCTATGTGAAATGGTTGAGAAAATGGGTTGATCCCCTCTTAATGAAAGATGGGAAAAATCACTTTTCTCTAATCTTTAGAGGAAATATGGTTTGGATAAATTGTTCTACAAATTGGAAACCAACCATGTGATTACCACTATCTTGAACAACCCCACCTATCAGGGTCATAGTTCATGGTTTCTTAAACAATGTTCCAACTGAGTGATATCTCTAAAATTCACTGCACACATCTTCATGGTTTCAAGTGTCCTACAATATTGTTTAAAAAATCATGTTCTGTTTTAATTCAGATCATATAGTTGTGGTTCATGGTTAGTACTAACCATAAACAAACCAAGTTCCCCATTATTGTTTCACCAAAAATTAAAACTTCAATACCTCAACCCTACTAACAGTCAAAATAATTTACTTCTTCAACTAGTGGACCACTCTTGCCCCAACCACATAAAAAAACACCATTTTTAGAAATTATGACTTCTGGAAGGACAGTATAAATCCTAATTAAAAATATGGACCATCCACTAGTTTTAAAATTAATAAATTCCAATATTTTTATCATATCGGTTAGATAAATTTCCTTTCATCTATTTAAAAATGAAAAAATCATTTGCGTTTTTATACAAACTATCATCTCCATGACAAGATGTAATTAATTTTTCTCTACTACCATAGATATATGGTTATAAATGTATATATAATTAATATATACTAAATATATTAAACGATTAATCTTTTAATGGTGATGATACCATATCCAAGGTTCAATTACATGAATCACTAAATGGAATCATTTGCAGAAAACAGAAACTTTGACACCCAGATATTGATTTTAGTGAAAAAATATTAACAAATTGTTAAATATAAACTATAAAATAATTATATATAGTAATATAATCAGTGATTTAGTTATTTATAAATGTATCAAAAATATAAAATTTTTATATTGGAGGATAGAGTCTGTATGATGCAAGTTGGTGCACAAGGAAGGAGATTATAATGTAGTGTCACTTTTTTTCAGGAATGATTATGTTTTAATTTAGATTGATGGAAATTTTTTGGTATTTATCTATTAAAAAAAATATATTTTCTTCATTTATGGTTATTTAGAGGTTTTTATGTATTCCATCAATCGTTACAAATTTTATACTTAAAACAATTCAAATAATGTTTTTAAGAAAAATCAAAAAATAATTTGTTAAGGAAACTTTTCCATCCCTATATATGTATTTAAAAATTGTTTTATGGATGTTATTATCTACATTTAAATCATTTTTAATACATTCCCCTAATATTATAGACATTATTTATAAATATTTAAAATTAATATTATTTAAATTTATGAAAAAACTAATTTTTTTATTTCATAACAAAAATTGTAAAAAGATTGTTTTTTAGACACTTATAGATTAAATTAATTTTCCCACCATAATTTAATTTCTACATCCTGAATATTACTTTAAAATTTTATATGGTTTCATAAAAACAATTCAATTTCTTCTAATTTTTTTTTAAAGATTTTATAAAATCAAGTTTTTTAACGTACATTACTAATGGTTTTATATCAGAATTTTTCATCTATATCAACATCAAATAAGGTTTTTTATTATTGAATAAGGATATGATATTATGACTCAACAAACAACCCTTTCATGGATGGATTAAGATTATTGTATTTGGATAATCTTTCATGATTCTTGATTCCTTCTCAATAGTTAATAGAATTATGAAGGGATGATGAATGTTAATCTATTCTAAATCAATATATATGAATGATTTATTGTTATGTGATGAGAAAGTCTATTATAGTATACTAATTAATTAAGAAATGGATTGAATATAATGAACCTAAATAGTACTTGTGTGATGAGCCCAAAAATTAGATGGTATATGGGAAATGGGCATAATCCCAAGATGGTATACGAGTGATTGAACTAATTCCAATAGGTTATGCGATGGGTTAGACAAACCCTAAGAGGGCATATAGTCAATTGTACAAAGCCTAATATGGTATATGGGTGTTTTAATCAAGCCTAAGAATGATAAAAATTGGTTATACCAAACCTATCATTTAATTAATATCATATTTAGAATAAATAATGTATGATTTATATGCTTATTGTTGGGCCACACATTAATGCCACAAACATATATCCCATTATAATGATATTATCCCATAGATCATCATTGATTATTGACGATTCTATAGAAGTACAGACCATGTATTTTCTTAAAATTAGACATTATTCCATGGCTCGTATATCATGATTTATGAAATATTGGGTAAGGTTGTGTATCTATTGATCATGTTCTCATACAATAATATATTCTGTTATTCTAAATTATGACTATTTATTGATATATCTCAGGTTTATATTTATTTATGATATAATATAAACCTTTATTGTGTTTGAATTTCCTCATGTTAGGAATAATGGGTTTATGTATATAATATATATGAAGTATATGATATAATAAGAACATTTTTTTAGATGTTGAGATATTTCATGAATTATGTTTATTATGTATTTAGTCTCCAAAGATACTAAATCTTTATGATGCTAAAAAATGAATTATTATAAATTTTATAAAATAATTATCTAAAATGATTCTATATTTATATTAGTGATATGATGGAAACCTTAGTATCATATCATCATTTAATAATCTGAAGGGAAGCTCATTAATTTCCTCACCAATTTCATTTTGAGATCTTCTTTCGATGTTAGAAGAAAATTTTTAGAACTATTTTTCTTAAATAATATCTAATAAAAAACAACAGTATCAATTAAATTAAAACATGCACAAGATAATCTAGGTTTTTCATGGTATCATATAATCCATTTTCTTGTGTGTCTCTATACATTGTTACCTATGTTAAGTAATTTTCTGGGAAAAATATTTTATTTTAATTCATCAAACACATTCTAACATAATAATACATGAACAATACATATTATGCTAATGACCAATATGATTTTCCCTAATGACAGTTATGAGTACAAGATAATAAAAGGAAAATACCTTATATTTTCTTCAATTAAATCTTTCGAAATCAAATGACCATTATTATTTCCTTTATGACTAATAAATTTTACATAGATTACTCTTACAAAATTATTTTCCCATTTCCCATCACCATAAGACAATGCATCTAATGAAATCACTCTAGTGTCTCTTGCGAAATATGAGGGGCCATAGGAATTAAGTTTGATGAGCCTTATGATCTATTGTATTAAATCTCATATTGACATGGAAAAATACATTTTCATAAAATTCTTATGATATGATTTTAATGGCCTTTAAAAACTATAGTATTTATTCATACATTGATATAGAGGGTTCCTTTGTTATTTGAGCCTTACAATATTGGTGGCTTCTATATTAAGATGTCCCTTATAAAATTAGATGGTTTAGTAGTTATATAATTCTCAAAATCTGGTAATAATGTACTCTAGCACGTGAGACATTTTTTAAATGAAATACACCTCTAAATAGAAGTACCACAGATATCCACCAAACAACTTTCACTATGTGGCTGATATATTTTGGGCATGACCAGCACTTATTATCAAAATTATATAAGAATGAAACATTATGTATACTTAATTATATGTGGGAAACTACCTATCTCTAAAATATGCACCAGAGAACAACTCTATAATAGACATAATGAGGTAGGTTGACTCCTTGACTTATTATATCAGTATTGAGAGGATTTTCTCTCAAATTTCCATGAACTCTAACTTATCCCATTATATATAACTAGTTGAAATCTGAGAACATATTTTCTCCATAATCCATTTTAAATGTATATTCAAAAACCTTATTTAATCTTTACCTCTTACCAAAAAATATCATTGACTTATTCTTTATTTTTATCCTATTACCACCTTTACATATTTAGGCTAAATCAGTTTTTGAATTATCCTTTTGATTCTTTACCCCCAGCGTGTTCCAATAGTTAGATCAAAAATCTATAAATTTATTTTTTCCTATCTTATAAATGATTATAAATGTATTTAAATATAATATCTCTATATTTATCACTTCTTCATATTCAAGGAACATTCAACTATATAGATGATTTTTTCTAAATGATTTTCAACAATTGAAATTATCACTCAGTATTGAGTTATTGAAAAATAATCTAATACTACTTTGTTAAAACATGATATTGTTTGATTCCATAGAAAAAAATATTTCTATGTCACACACTTTCATCAATAAACACATAAAATAAGAAATTTTTAGTTTCATTGAAACATATTTTTGTGATTTAAATCACAAATACATTAAACCCTCATCATATAATCAATAATGAATAAGTGTGTGAAATTTACCAAATAATAAAATACTTGATACAAATTTAATAAGGTAAAATTTTTATACCACTTGATATCCATGTATATATTAACTTTATATGGATACGTCTTTCTCAAATGAAGATAAAAACCGTAGATTTCTCATCAGTGAATCCCCCTAAATACCATCATCGCATACCCTTAATTATATAGTTAATATTCATCTTGTGGTAACAATTTGAGGATTTTATATTTCTATCCAATGTCTTAGTTGTATCCAAAAAAAAATTTAGAACCACATTATTAGTAAATAGTCAAATAAACATGAAATCCATGATCATTTTTTTGTATACTCCAGAGATGTCAATTTATTCATTAAGTTGTTAGATACTACTAGAGAAATGGATACAAGTCACATATTACTATCCATTGATGGTTTATAGAGCAGGGATACATGGAACTTGTGCTAGAACATGGAAGCAAGAACCTATTGGCACACCCTCCAGAGGTTGGCTGAGAAATTAAAACTCCTCAAGAAAATTCTCAAGGAATTTGAATATAAAATATTGTCCTAGACATGACTGTGATATTAAGGCTGTTGTGGAGGATCAATCTTGTTTTCAGATTTGAAACCATGTACATACTACTCCATATCGAGACAAAATCATGTCTCATAAGAATCTACATTAATTACTAATGACCCATGAAATGATGGCTAGAAATCAGTTGAATGTCATATTGTTAAAAGATGAAATCATAAACTCTAAATTTTTAAACATATTTCATAATGAGAAGAGAGAATGAGTAAGGGATAAGTTAATCAGCATCAATGGTCGTTTAAATACTTTTGAAAGTGAGATCTCATTGGATATTTTGGAACATTTTAAAGGGTTACATTTTGATAATGGTCAGGTCAATACTTACAAAATGGGTGGTAACATATCTTCATGCATTGAGGAGCATGATAATAAATACCCTTTCAGTACTCCTTTCAAAGATGAAATTCTAGTAGATCTTATCTCTCTTAATGTGGATAGTGCACATGGTCTAGACGAATTTACTAACTTGTTTTTCATATCTTAATGAGATGTTCTGTAGGATGATATTACTTGATCCATAAAATATTTTTTTACTCACTCTTACCTACCATATGGGAAGAATTCTAGCAACATTTACCTATTGGTAAAGAAAGGTAATGCTATTGATATCAAGAACATTAGGCATGATTCACATGGAAACACTATCCCCAAAATCATAAGCAAGATGATTTTGAATATAATTGGCTGAATGGTTGGTGACATGATCACGATAAATCAATTTGGATTTGTTCATGGGAGAAATATTCAGGATTTTCTTTTCACCACCTCAGAAAGTGTCAATCTCAGGAGGAGAATGACGAAGGCATGAAACTTTTCACTGAAAATTGACATCTCAATGGCCTTTGACATATTAAAATGGAGTTTCCTCTTTGATGTCCTTAAAAGGTATGACTTTTACAATTCCTTAATTAAGCTGATTAGTAGCATTATTTGATTTTAAGGCTGTCCATTATCATCAATGGCACACCTAGAAGATTTTTTCCTTTCCCCAATGGTGTGCGGCAAGGTGACCTGCTCTTTGGTCCTCTCTTTGTTGTGGCTGAAGATTATATCAATCGGTGCATTAATGAACTTACTAATATGGTTTTCTAAAATAATATCATGTCTTGGAGGAATGAATTTTCTTTATATCATTTTTTTATGCTGATGACATTATCTTGATTGGGAAAGATTCAAGGAGAACCATTTATTCCATGAAGGCCCTTTTTGAACATTACAATGAGGTGGCTGGTTAAGTAATCAGATGGGATATTTCCTTTATTGTAATTGGTAATAGATTACTTGTTTTTAAGAAGGAGAGGATAATAAGATGTGTTGGGGTAAGAAAGGGATCTGCTCCATTTCACTATCAGGGGGTTCCCTTATTTTGGGGAAAGGTGAAGAGGCATCATCTAGAGGGAATGTCCTCTTGCATTGTGACCCAACATTATAGTTGGGAAGGGAATGTTATGTCCATGGCTGGGAGGGTATGCCTTGTAAACATAGTGATCACCTCTATGTTTGTCTATTCCTTTTATATTTATCGATGGCCTAGGGGTCTCATCAAAGAGCTTCACATCATGGTACGAAACTTCATTTGGACAGGGTTAGTCCATGAGTGGAAGACTGTCAATGTTTCCTAGAATGAATGTATCAACATGATTGAATTGGGATTTCGTGGAGTCAAGTATCTCCAAACATTAAATGATTTTCTTATTGGGAAATTCTCATGGGTCTGATTTCCAAGGATGGGGTTAGTTATTTTTTAATAAACAGATTTAAAGTGAGGTTTCTTAATGGCTACAAGTAATGTCATGCATCATCTGTTGGGGAGTATCTCATGAACTGATTTATGTGAATCACTCGTGACATCATTTTTCTTGTTTGTAGAGACTATCATCTTAATAGCTGGATCATGAAATGGATTGAGAGGCCTCTACAAGAAAGCATGGATGTTACTGCTAACACTGGTCATTTCTCCTTTGCTGATTTTCTTTCTTACCTACATTTTTCTAGCACCATGGATACATCTCAGGTGGAGCTAGAAGTTCAAAAATAAACATTCATGGACTATTTTATAGTGATATTGAGTTATAACAGTAAAGCTCAGTTCACTAGTAGGGATTATTAATAGATGGTTTGGGGAGGTTCTTGTTGTGGACAAACCTAGCTTCTACACATCTCGAAACCATTTATGCGGCCTTCTAGGTAATTTATAATTTGGAGGCTCTGGAAAAATCGAGTGCCTACCCATGATCAACTCAAGCATGATGGATTCCAATTTGATTCAGCTTTTCACCTATATATGGCTATCGAGGAGAATGTCTATCATTTTTTTGTGAAGTGCATCTATGCATGGTGTAATTGAGATTATGTTGGAGCCCTATTTGGGCTGAATTTCGATAAGAATATGCTACTACATAACATGGAAAAAAGGATGTATAAGGTTAGATCCAATGAACTGGTTGGTAACCTCATGATTTTGGCTGTTGTAGCCCTAATTGTAGCTATATGGACATCTCATAATGTGATGTTATTTGACAGTAGTCGTGTCCCTGTATAGAGTGCAATGGCAGCGATTCATAAGGAGGTTCATGTTACTTCGTGGATTCAAATAGGAACGTTGCACATTAATATTTAGGACTTAAAGACTCTTAGGATTCATGGAGTTTTTGGTCAGCCTTATAAGCCCTGATTACTTGTGTATATATCTTGGATACCTCCAATCAGCCCATGGATCACGGTTAATGTCAATGAAGCCGCTTCCGGAGCACGAGGATTATCATGATTTGGTTGTGTTTTTCTCATATATAATGGATTTTTCAGGGGATGCTTCTATAATTATATTATTGTTAGAGCAGCCTATGAAACAGAATTATGGGCGATAATTTATGCTGTAAGGTATACTATTCACTATTATTGGAACATGATATGAATTGAATCAGATTCTCATTATGCAGTTCATGCCTTGGAATCAAGAATATGAAAATTACCCTAGAGTGTGAAACCTTGTTGGGTTGAATACATCAACCAAGTAACTCATTTATAGTTAGAAATCTAACATTCTTATATGGAGGCCAATCAGGTGGTAGATGCACTACCCATGTAAGCAATTTTGGCGATGGATATGATGTGGTCATTTACGGCCCCTGACTACTTTTCCTTAATGGTGGTGGTAGATGTGTTGGGCATCATGCACTCTCAGTTTTGTAATGATCCTCTATTTTATGACTCACTTTTATTTTTGTTTACTAGATTTCTTAGGACTTATTTTGACCAAATCCTAGGCTTTTGGAGTAAATTTGGAATTTTAATCATTCTTAATCGTATTGATTCATTTATATAATTTAATATTATACATAAAAAAATACTTGAATAAAAAAACTCAAATACGATAGTTATATTATATTATTAGTATAAAGTATAATATTTCCTAGATGATTTGATAGTTTAATAGTCTTCTAAGACTAGATATATATATATATATATAGTATTTTAGAACATTATATAAAATATTAACATATTACAATCTATTGAATTAAACTTCCATTGTATCTATGAAAATTACGCATAGTCATCATTGATGTTTTATAGGGAAAACAAGAAAAATATGTTGAGCTCGTATTCTAATTATGTAGTATCATATAGAATAATTTTTTAAAATATAATAATGGAACAAGTGATATTATAAGAATTAATGGAAAACAATAATTCACAACCAACAAAAACCGAGGGAATGTTATCTCAATGAAAAAAATGATAACATGATTATAATAATCCTGGATCTCATTGTAATATAAAGAATAATTCTTTGTATAAAAAGCATGATGTCATAGTCTTCTACCAAGACGTTTTCTTATCATTTGAAGTGGCATACAGAAAATACCAACCTATTTAGTCTCATAATGCCAGTTGTTTCTATAGTGTCCCTATTTTTCAAACATAATTATTATATCATTTTAAGTAAAAACAATATAATAGTGATACAAAACATGGATCTAAAGGTTTATTATCTTGGAAAAATTAGAACCATACATAACATTTACATAATAAAACATAAAAATTTATTTTAATTCCTTCACCAGAGGATATACATCAAAATAATGGGTGAGCTACAATCCTAGTAAGAGGATGTATAAGAGACATGAAAAATGGGTTAGGATAATAATCATCTTCATAAAATTTGAAAAATATCATCATTATATTCATGATAGAAATTATTATATAATGTCATGGAATGTGGAAATTCATAAAAATGATACACCATGTCATAGAGGTCAACCACTACACAAAGGTGTGAAAAAAGAAAGAATTATGTTCACACATATTTAACATTACCTCATGATATATATCACATTACCCAATCAATATAGTGCTATATAATTTTGGCCACAACCATTAAAAAATAACATTTACATGTGCTATATAATTATGGGTGTACATGTTACTTCATAACATTTACATTACCATTCCTGCCACAAAGAAAGTATATCAATCCTAGAAATAAAATATCCCATAGAGAGAAATGGGTTTCATTTATGAACTCATAATTTATTTTAATATAAAATAGGGTTCCCAAATAAAAGAGGTAATAACATACTTCTTTTAAGAATCATCATTCTTGAGCGAAAAAGAAATGTTCTCAAGAGAAATAAAAGATGTACTTTTTAAAAAACCAGTTCATTTGGGAAAATCAATTCATTTTTCTAAAAAAATATATAAGAAAGATGTATATACCAGAAAAGAAAATTGAAGGATAAAATAAATCGTATTTAAGAAACATTATAGGGACATCCATACTAAAAATGAAGTCAAATATGGAAAACCCAAAGGAATAGAGCCAGGTTCGAGACTCCCCTGACCATATGTCTGTATTCATTCTTCAATTTAATATCCCATATAGTAAAATAAAATTAATTATTTAATTAAGAACCATATTATACATGTATTTGATTTATTATATATTTATTGCATTCATTTATTACCTTTTTAATGAGTTATAGAGTTTAATTTCTTTGTTCCGTAGTGTTCGTTCTCATTGTTTTCATGATCGATCTTCCTGTATATGATTATGAAACCTTATGTCAAATTGGAATATAAATTCAGAATTGAAATAATATGTTACTAATGAAATTTTATAAGTTTAAGTGATCTTATATGTCATTTTTCTATATGGTATGAGGATTATTTATTAGATCTAAATCCAATGAAAATGGTTTAATTTATTTGGCGGGTTTTACAAAAATCACGAAATCATATAATTTTATTAAATATCACAATTATATATTAATTCCATAACATTATAAAACATCTAATATGTATAATAAAATATTATATAATAATAATTATTGTTTTTTTACTACACTTGATGATGGTATTGAAAAAATAAAATGCATCATCCACGGTGCTGGTAACTCAACACACCGTGGACGATATTTTAATGTTTAAAAAAATAGAATATACATGAAGATGATTTTTCCGATTAACATAATAATTTTTTAGTATATAAATGATACCTGATTTATCATTCCCATTCGACGGGTGGTGGATATGAGATGATATGAAAAGAATGAAATTGAAAAAATTTTAAACGAAAAAGTAAGAGGATTTTACCTCTTCAATTTCTCCTCATTGAGAACGTCCATAGGGTAATGGAATTATACATATTATGATACGAAAGGATCCTAGATGTGAAGGATAGGTTTGGGAAGATTAGATGGTATAATTTTTAAAAACACAAAATCATGAAATTTTTATGGAGAAGGCATTGTGGTGGTGATATTTATTGGGGGAGCGAGGCATTTTCTCGTTATTTAATTCATCAATTTATTATTTTGGCCCAAAAATATGAATCGTATGAAAGTTATCACTAAAAATATTAAAATAATGAAGGATAGTTTGAGATTTTCAGATTAAATCATTAATACATCATCTATAACTCATAATTCTTGTATTCAGCTTTTATTCTAAATTATCATATATTACTATTCACCAAATATTCATATATCCTACAAAAATTCCAAATATTCACCCTAACTATTCTTCAACATGTATAATTCCAAGGTCAAAATTATTTTGTGAAATTTTTTTTTAAATGTGTGACATTTAATTTTTAGTTATAATCATCATTTACTTGGAAAATAATGATTTTAAATTATAACTAATTTTATAACACATGGAAATATTAATTGACGTCTCATAAAGTTATCTTTTAGTAACAATTCAACAAAATATTATTTTATGGATCTATTCTATGAAAATAATTTTTATTTAAATCATTATATTATTACTAAAATTTTAAATAAACATTTATCTCTTATAAAAATTCCAACCCTTAATTAATAATTTTTAAAATATTTAATTTCTTATACTATTATATAGTTATATCATTTTATCTTTTATTAGATGCCTGAATTTTATTTGTACAGTCATAGATGAGGATACTATTCTATTAGATGATTTATTATTCTGAATAGAAATATTACTATTCCAATGGTAATGTTATTATTTCATTGGTAAAGGTTCTTTAACTTCTATAAGAAACTATTATTTTTTCTATTATTAATAGATAAATTATTTTTGTGTTTTCAATGAAATTTTATGTGGTTTATACTATTTGAAATAATTATAATGAGGAAATTTCCATTGATTAAATTTTAAGTCGTTATAATCTTCCCCCTAATGACATTTCACCCTCGAATTTGTTTACATACAATAGTGAAACATGTGAGGGCACATTTGCTTCTTATCTTACTCCAGTTATAATGTTGACTCTTTGTACTGATGGTTCCTCTATATTACTTTTACCTGTTGAGTAGTCTTATTTCATATAACATTATCATTATGGTCTATGATGTTCAATTGGATATTCTCATAAGAGAGATCATTTTACAATTTTTTCACAACTTGATTTATTAAATGGACTAAATCATGTACATGATACCTGGTAGGTGGCATTTCTAGTCGATAGGATAAAACTATGACACAATCAAGTATCTTTAAAGGGGTGATGTAGCTGGGACTCATCTTTTATTTCTTCCAAAATCTAATGATGCTCCTCCATGGAGATATGTGGTGGAATATCATGTCTCCAACCATAAAATATTGGTGTCATAAAAATTATATTTATATATCTTTAATAGAAATTGTGATTTTATGGTGTGATTCCAAATGGTCTTCAACTTTCCCACCATTTCATAGACCATATTAGGTCTCAAAAGCATATGTTCCCTGAATTCAACCCAGAAAACTAGGGTTTTATATCTTTATTTTAATGGATTCATATGGACCAATTTTGATAGTCCTGTGAAAACTATTGTTGTAAGAGAACTCAACTAGAGGTAGATGTCGGTCCCATCCTCCATTGAGGTCGATAGAAAATTCCCTCAAAATTTCTTCCAGTGTTTGTATAGTCTATTAATATTGGCCACGAGTTTGAGGATTATAAGAAATAATGATGTTTAGCTTAGTGTTTAGATCATGTTAGAGACTTTTTCCAATCATGGAGGTGAATCCCCGATTTTGATCAAATACAATTAATAGTGATACTCCATGAATCGCTACCACTTTTCTGATGTATATTTGTTCAAGTTGGTCCATTAAGAAGTCCTCTAAAATAGAGATAATGTGATCTATCAATGTAAAAAATCCACAATAACACATATATGATGGTTTCCTCTAGATCTATTTAGAAGTCTTGTGAAAATGTTTATGGTGATGTTTTCCCATTTACATATTCGTATGGGTAATGGTTGCATCATATACCTATACATTTTTATTACAACCTTCACATAATTACATAATAGCCAGATTGATGTATATTCTGTGAACACATTTATATTTTCGGACCAATAGTTCTCTCAGATATCTCAATACATCATGATGATCATTGGGTGAATAGAAAATGTTGAACTATGTGTTTAATTCATAAGGTTCATCCTTATCCCTAGATTGTATGAAACAAATATTCATGAACCAAATCGTAAAACTCATTCTTGATCATTTTTAGACTCTACAGAATACCCTTTACATATATCTTTCACCTTCCTTTAAATTTTCACATCATTTATTTGGGAATAGTTTATTTAATTTATAATGAATGTTTGGGAATTAATTTTAGAAAGGATTGGCGATATTTTATTCTTATTGATTCCCATGTTCATACTATTTCAATCTATGAAAATTCGATCTTTATTAATTCTAATCATTGATATTATTTCAGATCTTTTTAACTTATAAAATCCTCTACATTTTTTATTTTCTAGGATGGTAGTTTATTGAGCATTCATAATCATGGATGAGATAAAATTGTCTTCTCTGGTAATTATTAATATCCTTCTTTGTGAATATATATTTGAGACTCATATAATCATGATATACTTCACACATATCCCCATAGTTATAATTATGTAGGGTTTTCAATGTAATGATCACAACTTCCAACTCTAGATCATGTGTGGGATATTTTTTCTCTGGAATTTTCTACTTCCTTAAGTAGTAGGATATCACATTATCATCTTTTATAGGTTCAAAACCAAAGTCCATATTTGAATCATTCGTGTATACCATAAATACTTATCGATTTTTTGGAAGTGTGAGTATTGGTAGGGAAATAAGTCTCTCCTTCAACTCATTGAATAAATATTCACATTCACTAGTCTAGATAATGTTTTCTCCTTTCTAAGTATAAATGGTTAGTGTTTAAGATAATCATGATAAGAAATCACCTGTAATACTTTTCTAGACCATGGAAACTACAAATATCAGTTATAGATATTGTCCTAGGCCACTCTTCAATTTCATTCATCTTATAAGGGTCCACATATGTTCCTTTGATTCTGATAATATTTCTAATAAATGACACTTCTTCCATTTATAAATCACATTTATGATATATTACATAATATTTTTCTCTTAAAAATTTCTTTATCATATTATTCAAATTCTTCTCATGTTCCCCATTTCTCTTTGACTATATTACAATATCATCGATAAATACTACCAAGAATTTTTTGAGGTAACAACTAAAGACTCTATTAATTTTGTCCCTGAATATTGTTGTATCATTAATGAGCCTGAAAGAAATCACTTTGAACTCATAGTATCTACACCTCGTTTGAATGTATTTATTGGGAACATCTTCCTTACTCGTAATTAATCTGTGATATCTCAACTAATGGTCCACCATAGAACGATACATTTCCCCAAACATTTGATCAAACAGGTTATCTATCTATTGATGTTGAATCTTGGTTTTTATATTTATTTTTTTAGCCTAAGATAATCAATACATAGGTGAATTGATCCATCCTTCTTCTTGACATAGACGACTATTATATCCCATCATGATGCCATTAATAATATAAAAAACTTCTCCATATCCTACTATAACCCCTTATATAGTTCCTCAAACTCAATAGTGTCTATTCTAAAAGGTTTCTTGGATATAGAAAGTGATCCAAGAATAATTTAAATTGGGAATTCTATCTCTTGTTCCATTGTAAGACTATGAACTTCTTCAGGGAACACATTAGTGTAGTCCCACACAATGGAAGTGTCCTTGATCAAGATTCTATCTTTGTCTCAATCATTTGAGCAAGATATGATTTCTTATAAGGTAATAATATCCACCACGGAGATGACGATTCTAAATGAGATTCATCCTCATCCATAGAATTATATTTAATATGAGGACTCTTCATGATTTTAATAGGGGTCTCACTTTCCCAATAGTTGATTTTGGATTTGTATAAAGATTGAAAATCTTTGCCAAAAATAGTGTGAAACTCCACTAATTGAAGTAAGAAAATATTTTTTAGGATGTTCTGTCCACAAACAATAACTAGGATGGGGTTATATACCTGGATTTAAAAATTGATCCATTTTTTATTCTCATTGATAACTCAACCTTCATATTTTAAGGTGTTGTATGAATAGTTCTACTAATCATGAAGGATATTAATGAGTGTATAGAAAAATAATCAAAAAATAAGTTCACTATTCATGAATGAATAACCAGACTACCTTCACCTAAATAATTGTTGGGATACACCTCAAAAGGAGTGAAGGAATAAGCCATACCTTTACTCATTGAATTAGGTGGTTAACGAAGCTAATTAACCTTTAGGACTTAAGGTTTAGTGTTATTTCGTTCATAGTTCTATCGGTTCTTAAATATGAAGGATTGAAGAAATATCAATGCCCTCCATTCCTCAATCATATCATCTAAAATCATTTTGTTTCATCATCATTCATGATCTTGGTGGACATCTCCCCCACACTGATATCATTTCCCCATCCCTTTGAGGTAGTTCCCATGATTCATATTCCCACATTTATTTATGTGAGTGGTTAAGATTTCATTCATCTATTTTCATTTGATCCCCATATTAGAACTCCATCATTAATTTCATATCACCATAACAATGGTACTATTCAAAAATCATCATCTCAACATTGTGAGCACATATAAAATCATCTTCATAAATACCAATTCCTCGAATTTGTAGATCCATTTGATAGGTTTTTTAAACCACTAAAGAAACTATCAATATATATTCATTATTTATAAAAAACACAGTGTGTACCTTGAAAGACTTTTGAAATATTCTTCAAATTCCGTGATTGATTAACCTCATTTTTTCTTCATCTCTATGAATTCTCTCTCTATCAATGTATAAACTATTTTAGGGAAATAATTATCAATAAAATTATCTTAAACACATCCCACTCTATATCTTCAATTTATTCCTTCAGTTTGGTGTTTTTAGTCATATCCCACCATTGGTCTGCCTCTTCATCAAGACGATAATCAACAAGATTAACCATTTCCATCTATGAATTTTAGATCACAGGAAAGATCATCTCTCTAATGTTGACCAACTGTTCTGTGACTAGTAGATTTGAAGATCCACTAAATGTGGGTAGTCATATCCACATAATTGACTTGATACCCACTTTAACCCTCAAATGTGAAGGTGGATGTTCCACATTATTATGGTTATTTTTCATATCCAAATACATTATGGAATGAATCTCCATCAAATTTCAGACACCACATTCCAAAAAATGAGAATATTGTATGGGAAATTACATATTTGTCCCTCACATTAGTTTTTAGACTAATTTCTCATAGTTACTACACTTTTATAAAATATAAAAGGTTTAA
Source organism: Viscum album (assembly GCA_963277665.1). NCBI lineage: Eukaryota > Viridiplantae > Streptophyta > Magnoliopsida > Santalales > Viscaceae > Viscum > Viscum album. Next base: position 505,194,725 of record OY728142.1, on the reverse strand, counting down.
AATAAACATAATTAAATAACTAATGAATTAATAATTTATTCAATTTCTCAATTAACTCTAAAGGAATATCTTGTGGGATCTATATTGTAAGAATCTTCCAAAAACTAATTCTTAGGTCTTTATATATACTTTGTCCTAAGTTAAGGTATTTCACTGAGGTTCCTTAATCCTAATTCCCAAATTAACTAAACCATTATTCGATTCCAACTATAATTCACCTTCTTTTCTTACATAACTATTAGATAATTTTAAAGATAAAAACATAATGGTGCTACAAAACCAGGATCCAAATAATTAATTTCATGGAAAACATTGGTCAATACATAATGTTTATATATTAAAGCATAAACATTTTTGAAATTAATTTTTCACTAGATTCTTGTTGGTCCTATTTATCTCCTCAGTACATGTATTCTCATAAGTATATAAATCAAAATAAGGGGTGAGATAAAATTCTAGTAGGAGTGTGAATAAGTGACATGAAACATGGGTGAGGTTTATCATTATCCTTATAACATAAGAAAAGTATCATAATCCTAATCATGTGATAAATCATTATATAATGTCCTGGAATTTTGTAGTGATTAAAAATGAAAGCTCATGTCTTAGTGGTTAACCCCCATACATAGTTTCAAACTAAGATATGATCATGTTCACACATATTTCGCACTATCTAATGAGATACCTCAAATTACACAATGAATTTGGGTTCTATATAATCATGATTAAACCTATAACATCATATCATTTAAATTCAATATATAATTCTGGGTTCACTCTTAACATCATAACATTGACATTGGAATGCATTCCACTAAGAATTGTTATCAATCCTGGACATAAAATAACACATGGAAAGAGTTGGGTTTCATTTCACAAAGAGTATATTAATTAATAATATTGAGGGTTTGCAAATAAAATAGGGAATAAAATACATTGTATATGAATCTTAAATTGTGATTGAAGATGAAACAATCAGATGAGAAGGAAAATAATAATTTTTTTTGAAATAATAATTGTTTTTGAAAAAACATGGCATTTTTCGTAAAAATATATTATATAAATTTATAAACAAAGAAGTAAAGGGAAAGAAAGAATAAGTTATATTTATGTAACATTAAATTATAATCCATCCTGAAAATTATGTGAAAAATTGAAAACCCAAATAATGATAGTTGGGTTCAAGAATCTATATACCTTATGTTTGATTGGATTCCTTAATTGAATATGCTAGATAATAAAATTAAAATCATCAATTAATAAATAAAAACCCATATTATAAATTTCTTTGATTTATTATATATTTATAAATTTCATTTATGGGATTTTAGTTGAGTTATATAAATAAATATCATTATATGTGTGTGTTTGTTTTCATTGTTTTCATTATGAGTTTGATGGTATATGTGAATGAAAGTTCATGTAAATTTTGAATAGTTATCCAGAAATAAAATTAAATGATATTAATTAAATATAATAATATTAGACGATATTATATGTCATTTGGTTATATTATATCAGGGTGACATAATATATTAAATGAAAATTAAAATGATTTAATTTATTTGGATGATTTTACGGCCATCACCAACTCATATCATTTTATTTACTATTGTATTTATATATTTTTTCTATAACATTATATTATCTACAATATGTATAATAAAATATTATTTAACTATACTGATGCATTTATTACCATCCAATAATATGGTAGTGAATGATGAAAACACATCGTCCATGGTGGTGGAAAATCGATAGACCAAATATGATATTTTCATGTTTAGAAAAGATGAAAAGGTAAGATACATGTAGGTGAATTATTCCATTAAATTAATAAAACTATATTATATAAAATATTATGTATTTTTCATTCTTATTAGATAAGTAGATGTTAGGATATAATAATAAAATAATGAAATTGAAAAGAAAATAAAAGAAAAATACGGAATATTCTGTCTCTTGAATTTCTCCCCCTTGAGTACCTCATTAGTATAAAGGACATGGTATTTTTTTGATAAAACGGTCTCTTAGACCTACAAAAGGGGGTTGGAAATTTTTATTTGTATAATTTTTACAAAGATAAAATATTGGAAGGTGTTCAAGGAATTGGTGGGGAGGATAGTATTTATAGGGGAGGGGAGGGGCGTTTTCTCCTTATTTTATTCATTAGTTTGTGATTTTGGATCCAGACTATGAATAGATAGATATTTATCACTAAATATATTAAAGTAAATAAGGATAGTTCAATATATTTAGATTACATCATAATACATCATCTATGACTCAATAATTCATGTACTTTTATTGTAAATTATGATTTTTTACTATTCACAAACATTCAAGTATTTTATAAAAATCCATGAAAATAATCCTAACAAATTTTAATCATATAGAATTAAAAAAAATAAAATAATTTTATGAAAAAAATTATAAATATTAGAAAATTAATTTTTAATTAAAATTATCATATACCCTAAAAATATCAATTTTAAAATTATAACTGATTTTATAAAATTTTGATATATAATTAAGGTGTCATAAAATTATCATATGGTCATAAAAATAAAAAATATTTTTTTATTAATATATTTTCTTAAAATAATAATTTCCTTTAAATAGTTATGTTAAAAATTAAATTGTAAATATACATTTATGTTTTATAAAAAACACTTAATTAATAATATTTAAAATATTATTTACATATACTTTTATATAATTAGATAATATTATCATTTATATTATTAAAAAATTTTATTTATCCCTTTATAGATGAATTCACTATTCTATTGGATGATTAACATTCCTGATGGTCACGTTATTGTTCCCAATGTGATGATACTATTCTATTGGTAATTGTTCCTTACCTTTTATAAATACATATTATTTCATTCATTCATAACTTATAATGTTTTTATTGCATTCAAAATGTGATTTTATGTGGTTTATACTATACAAAATAATTATAAGAAAGCAATTTTCATTGATAAAAATTTAGTTCGTCACAAATTCATTAAGGAATATATAATTCGAAGCCCCACATATAACCTGATTAGGTCCAATATATTCATTATAAGAACCTTAAATTTATTTAACATAATTACCTGGGGAATATATTAGATAATTATAACCTGGTCATCAATATAGAGATAAATATATATATTAAATACTTTCTAAATCATAAAAAAATATGGATGTCATGGAGAATATCACACAATCATCTTAGAATCCAAGAGGTATCATTAATGTAATAGGTAGTACCCTGATCAAGTAAATATAGTGGTGATGAAACCGTTAATGTGATGGGATATCCATGGAAGATAATAATTGGGTCCAATAGTTTTCATTTTTATGATACCAATTAAATTGTTGGAAAAAATACTTTATCAGCGATCATTAAGAGCATGTGAATATTTGAATTCATATCTCCCAGTTGTGTCTCACAATATGTTCGGTCTGAAGCCCAGTCATCATGATTCGGGGTGATTATTGATTTAATTATCATCCAACCATTTCATAGTGATTAAACATAGATTCATCTATTCTTGATCTACGTCTATATTCCAATATCCATATCTCATTGTATATTATAATAAATTACACACACTTTTACATTACCGCAACATAGGATGGTTTTCTACTGTAGAAAATTGTAACAATTGAATAAAAAAACACGAAATTGGGATCAAAAAAATAGGATTTTAAATACATTGAATTTTTTTATTTATAGTGAAAAAATTATTTTACGAAAATGTATCCCCAAACAAAATAATATATATTTTAGTTATAAAAATAGTTCAATAGAATATAAATTTAATATAAAAACTCCCACTTATGGATTGAGAAGAAATTAAATCATAAAATATTTAAATACAGAGCACAAAGTAAGCTTAAAATTTCATTATATAATTAATTTCATGATATATCATCTCAAATAGAAATTGTATAAATTATATAAAAGAAATTATGTGGATAACACAAAATATGTCTCAAAGGGATTAATTTGGGATAAAAAAACCATTACCACTTGTCCTTAATTCAATATGTGTAAATGAACATTTTTATTCCTTAATAACATAATTCAAAACCTTAATCATATATATTTTCATTCATTCTCTTCATAAATACCCATTCTCTACATAATTTCTTTGGATTTTCAACATTGATCCTTGTTGTTTTAAATGTTTGTAACAGTTTCTTATTATTGGTGATTATATTATTTCATTATCCAAATATAACTATTAATAAGATATTAAATTTAATTTTATGGAATTTTCATATTAATTTTTGATGTTTCAATCTACATTACTTATTATTTCATACCTTATATTTAATGTTGAAGTTAATAATAATAATGTTTTGTTAATTTTCGATGAACAAATGTTGTTTCCTTATATACGGAATAATACTTTGAAATATTTTATATCGAACAAGAACTAATAATAATTGTCACATTGAAATCTGAATATTCAAGAAATAAAGAATCATAGTAATATAGAATGTAAATCTTTTATAATTTTCATGTTGGTGGTAAATTCGACCGAGACATGAATAGACCCTAATTTAATCAATGATTATGGGGTGGTTTTCTTATAATATCTTTATAAAATAAGAATAATTATATTTTTTATTTTCTATTAGTGTGATATATTAATTTTTTATAGAGATACAATTTCAATAAATGGATACTAAAATAATTTAGGATTTGTATTAAATATTATATTCCTATGACTAGTAATTGAAATGATTAAATTAATGATGTGGTTTTTAAAAAAAATATAAATAATAGGCTCAAAGCTATTCTGTATAAAACGAATAATTATATCATAAATATCATATTTATACATTAATAAAAAATTTATATACCATAATTTAATGTGGTGATGGAAAAATAAACATGTTAGCTCATGGAGGTTGTAGTCCACACAGTTCACAGACAACAGTTTTGTTTCTCTAAAAATATGAGGTTAACAAATAAATAATGATAATAATATTAATATAGTGAAATTAAATTATTTAAATGATAATAATATCATTATAATATATTTTATATAATAACTTCTAATTAATATAATTGACTATAAAACTAGGTATAGGACAATACTCACATCAATGACTATAATTTTCTATATAACTATCCATGAATATTGAAAGGATTAAGTTTACTGTTTTTGGATGCTGACTTATATTCATCAGATATGTTTATAAGGATAATAATGTTGAATATTTTAATGTACACATTTTATTTATTCCTGTTTTTAATTGGTGAGTATGTTGTCCTTTTATAATTTATGGGAAGAGTAGTTTTGAAAGTAACCCATACTTTTTCAAAAATATAATGTTACAATTCATGTTTTAAAGGCCAAAAAATAAGAAAATAATACACTCAAAAATTTCTGATAAAAATATCAAACATTTATTTATAGGTGTGTTAGATAAATATATTATTACTTTTACACTATGTTAAACTCAATTTACTCCTTTTAGTTTTCCCTTTATAATTTATATTTGAACATAGTAAATAATATTAATGAAAAATTTTATGATTTAAATTTTTACCTATATTGGTCAAATGTAAATATAATTTTATAAAATAACATTTTCATTGTTTTTAAATGTTCATTTTAAAGTAAATACACAAAATCTTGTAATATAGTTTTTATTTAAATAATATTTTTGGGATTAAAAATTATATATAATATAAAAATAATGGGATTCTAATTTTGGAAAGAAATAAATTGATTTGTAATAATAAAATTATATGGTAATTGTATTTTAGGTTAATCTAAATATGAATCCCTCTTGAAAATACTTGATTTAAGGAAAAATATTGAAACATAATTTTATTAATGTATCATTTTAATTAGATCTAAAAACCATCGGAATTGGATTTATAAATTCAAAGAATATTTTGAAATAATTATTTTTATTCCTTAAATTAATATTTTATTACATAAATATTTTATAACCTTATAATTCATTCATATATAATGGTAAAGTCTTAAAAATTACAAGTTTCAAGAAATTCTTGTTTTTTGACTAAAAATTAATTTTTTTACAAAAAATAATAATTATGAGCTATTTTTGATATGATGAGTGGAAAAATATGGTTAGTTTACTAAACATAAAATTATTAAATTATTTTATTAACTAAATTCATGAATTAAGGAACATTAAATGAGGAATTTTGTGATATTTGATGATATTTCTTTAACAACTTTAGTGGTGTCTGTCGTGTTATATTCTACCCATTTATGTAATTTCATCCTTTGAATTGGAGTTTGTATCAATTATTAAAAAAATGGATACTTTTTATTAATAGTTTCTTCATGCTCCCACATTTCTTCTTGTAGTTTTTATTTCAATAAATTTATATCAATGATCAAGTTCTCCATTTCAAGAATAAAAATTCTCTACCATCAATAAAATATAGAGTCTCCCCATTATAAGATAAGTTTGGGACTAAAATTACCCACTCAGATGTGATCACTTGGGTTGGAAACATTATGTATTGCCAATGTAATGAAATATGGAATATATCTTGTATTTTAGAATGGTTAGCTGATGTATCCAACATGGAATCTACATACCTTGTTCATTATAGTTTTCAAATGGCCCAATGTGCCTAAGGATTATCTGCCCCTTTTTAAAAACCTTATAACCCCTTCACATAGTAAAAATGTCCAGAAAACATGATCCTCAACCGGAAATTCCATGTATTTTCTTCAATTTTCAGCAAGTATATTTTGTCTATATTGGGAGAATATAATGTGATGCTCGATTACCCATACTTATCTATTATCTACCCCACAAACATTTTTTCAACAAGATTTCTTTCTATAACATAATTCCCATATATTGGATAATCAAACCACTCTATATTCAATTATTTATATATTTTCATCTCAATTCACAAATGGAAGTAATTTATGTATGAAAATATATATAATTTTATATAATAATACAACATACCTAAGAGGTGATGAGATTATGACCTTATTATATCTTCCAATGTTTGGATTGTCTTTTTCAATACACATCAGTCTAGTCATGATAGAATGTGCATAAATGGGCCACATCATTTAGTTCTCTTTGAATAAACTAATAGATTATTTATATGAATAGAGTTTTAGGATCGTATACAATCGATAAAGGTTCCCCATGAACCCTTAAGAATTCATTGACATAGATTTTGGAATGGTGATAAAAATTTATATCTTCCCTTATCACTAAGTAATGAGAAGATGAAGTATGATGATCAACGTTGACCCATATATCATCTATATTCCTCGGTGTTTATGGTAGTATTACGACAATATTTATTCTAAAGTTGTGAAACTTATATATAGTAATAGGAAAAGTTTTTTGACCCATTTTAATGTTATATTTTAACCTTTACCTATTGGAGTAATAAGAATCTATAAATATAAAGCCACTTTCCCACATCATTAAATCCAAACAAAAATGTTCTCTTAAATCCCAATATATATTTATACTACCATGGTGTATAGTGAAAGTTGAGCCTTGTTCTATATATTTTTGTCACATTTTCATCTATGATATGGTTGGAAAACCTAATCTCTCCTAATTCTTAAAAAATAATTCTCTATATAATTAATCCTATAATTTACCAATATTCACAACTTTAATATTCCTTTAAATGTTAACATCATACTATCGGGACTTCTGAATTCATTATAGTATGGATGAATAATAAATTCTTTGTAAAAGGAATGATATCTCCCCTTACCTATAAATCATGATAACAATCCTTACTAAATATTTATATATAGGATTATTTTTAATTCCCATCAGGGTCAGAGATGCGTGGTTTATCCTACTTAAGAAATAAATGTCATTTTTTCCTACCTAAGGTTGTATCGTATTGAGCAATCACAGTCCTTGATAGTTTGAACCATCCACTTTTCCAAATGTTAATCTCTTTCTAAGAAAATATATACATAAAAATCATATCTTTCATAGGAATATAATAATTTTCACCCAAGAGGATGTGTCCCCATATTTAAAAAAATATTATGGATTACAAATCGAGGCCATGAGTTAGATAGATTTGTTTTTGGATTTTCAACTACCAGGATCCTTATGATATTAATCTATCATTCTACATAGGTAAATAACCATATATTTTATTTTATGATTCAATATAAATTAAAAACATATTCTTACATTGTGGAAAGGTTATTAACACTGCATTAATCAGTAACCCCTTTATCTTTTAAAAACATTTCACACATTCTATATACCATGAAAATTTAACACCTTTTTTATTAAAATTGTAAATAGGTTGGCCAATCTGAATTATTTATGAAGAACCCATGGATATTTACAAGTAAATCCATAGAAACATATGATCTCAATTTAGTTCATCATTTTAGGTAATTAATTGACTTAATTTTTCCTTTTAATCATCAATAAATATTCCATCCTTGGATAAAATATGGCATTGAAATGAAACCACAGTGGGTCAAATTTCACAATTAGTCTACCTGCCATCTAATTCCATATTTACTAAGGTGTCAATAATTATTTAAATATTGATCTCATGATCTTAATATATCATTCATTGTATCGATATATTATCAATTAATACCACCAGAATGAAAATAAGATACTCCATTAATACTATATTCATCATATCTATAAAGACATTTGGTTCATATTTCAATCCAATAGTCATTACCATAATCTCACAATGAACATACCTTGTTTGAAATTTCATCTTCAGTTTATAATCCCTCATCACCTTAAGTCTATGATAAATAGAGTGATTTACAATAATTAAAATGTATTGGTCTCTCTGAATATGGAAAAAAATAATTCATCAATTATTCGAAAAGGATACTAATTATTTATAGTAATGGATTAGATCTATATACAATTGATGCACAATTTCATGGACCGATATTTTTTCAAATATAAAACAAGGTCTCTTTTTGGTTAAACAATATGGAATTTAAATCCCTCATAACTCAAATCGTACAATGATTCCTTTCACTCCACTAACTCTACTGGTGACATTCTGTAGGGAGTTAGAACTCTATTTGAAGGGGAACTCAAAATTTCACTCTAGTGTGTGACCAGGTGATTATTCAAGAGAAAAATCAACATTTTTTATACCATAAGTACATCATCCATTATCAGGAAATCATTATCATCCATATATCACACATTATATTCTTTATACCATTAATTCCATTATTTTTATCCATTGGGGGAGGTTCCAATCAAGATTTTGATGTTAATGTTTCCCTTGTAAGGATAAGAGATTCAACATTACCTTTATGAATTAATATCTCCTTTATATAAAAATAAAATTCCTCTTCATATATAAAATGTTATTTCTATAATAAGGATCATATAAAATTCAACCATATTCATTGTAACCAAATTTTCAAAGAGGGGTTTCCCAAGAATCATAATTGGAACCACCTAACATATTGTTCTTATAAGACTAAATCTTAGTTTATTAATTGAAAAATCCCTAAATAGAGATATATGGTAGTATATAATATTTATAGAAAACATGGAAGATATTTAATACAATAAGGTTCAAGAATAAAATAGATCATTTTCATAATTTGAGTAAATGATCAATGTACCTACCCCGTCAAATTTAGAAATATCAACTATAGCCGTGGTAATAGCATAATCTCATCCTTTCCCACATGGAATTTTCTATAGTAAATTTCCTTGATAGATAAGGAATTTATTTTCTTAATATAACATCCCTTAATAGATAAAAAATTTAAAATTATTAGCATTATAATTTCCCATTAATTTGAGAGATTTTTAGGCCTTTTCATTATAGTTTCAAAAAACCTAGTTTCCCTTCTTATAAGATCCAAGGTGATTCCTCCCATTATTATCAAATATAGAAAATATTCCCCTTTCTATATTCCATAGAGACACAATATTATTATTATTGTTTTTAAAAGACAAATCATTCTCTATGATTCCCTTAAAAACATTCATTTATGATATATCTATTTCTATCTTTATAGTAATTAGATTATACCCTTGTTTGATGAATGTTTATGGGTGAAGAATCCCCTGAAAATAATTTTTTTCAACATATGAAAGAAATGTGAATATACTTTATTTTATGTACATAGTCTATTTTGTTCCTAAAATCCTTATAAATTTATCCCCATACAAAAAAATATTTTCTCCCCCATTTTGTATATGATAGATGAACTTTCTTTCGATTTCCTACTGTAAATTATGAAGAAATAATTTTCATAAAATTAATCCTTCAAATTTTCCTTTTCTATGAACAAGATATAATCGTCCACATTAGTGTCATTAATTAGGAACCTTCATTGGATTGGAACTCCATTCAATTGATAGTTAGACATGATTAAATTTTCACTTTTACTACTTCCTAAAGTGTGAAATATATTCTATGTTGACATGATTAATTGTTCAACTTATAAATTATTACTAGTTCCAGTGAATTATAGAGTTTATTTTTTCATTATTTTATCCAAAAAAGGATTGCCATTTTTATATTAGAAGGACAGACTATTTTGGGGAGATTACTTTTAAAAACCTAGGTAAAATCCTCTAATATATTTAAGATTTAATAGGCCTAAACTATAACATCACTAACAAGTGAAACAAAAATATTATTTCATTTATTACCTGTTTTGATATGGTGTCATTCCTCCTATTAGTCACCATATATATATAATAGAATACAAATAATGGGATCATGGAATTGATTTGTAAACTCTTCCAAGAGTGTTTCTTGGAAATGTTAAGGGTTTTTCATAAAACAAGATCTATATAACTTTGTTCCTAAAAATATAAAAAAAATAGATTCTAAAAACATTCCTTTTATTCAAAATATAAAAAACTAGAATAAATAACCCATATTTGGTAGTTGTTTTAAATTATTGGTACCGAGCTCAAAGGATCAAAAAATTTATTTTTCTTGGAAGACTTAATACCTCTATACAATTCGTTTTTAAAATAAGATACAATATAAAAATATTTTTAAAACATTAATATCCACTCAATCATATCTATAAAAATTATATATAGTCTTCCATTAGAATTCAAATGGAAAGGAAAAAAATTGGTGATTCAAGATGCATATTATGTTGTAAAATACAAGATAATCTTTTATAAAATAAACATGGAATATTTTAAATTTCATGAATAAAAGATCAAAAAGAAGCAATAATTAACTGAACTTTATGGAATGGTATATCCATTATAATAAATAAAAACATGAATAAAAAGACCATTAATCTCTTTATATTGAAATTTAAAATAAATGATAATAAAAAATAATTACTGAGTTCTTGTACCAATAAAATTTTGTTTCTTTGGAAGAGTAATACAAAAAAACCAAACATGATTTATCTATTGGGATTTTTTGATATACCAAGGGACTGTACAATTTTAGTCCCCAACCATAACCTAATTATTTCCAATGTATTCACCTTAAGACCCACAAAAAAATTAATATCATTCCCTAAGGAACCTCTCAGTGAATGAAATTCAGTTTTCCATATATTGACAAAAACATATTTCAAATTCCTCCTAATAAAATATTATAATGTATATGTCAAGGAGAATATCCCATAATCAATTTCGAAGATGTACAGTATCATAAAATTACTATGTAGTTCTCTTGACTTTGAAATATTAGGGACAAGGTAACTTCAATGTGACAAGTTAACCATGGAAGATAATAATTGGGTTTATTAGTTTGAATTGGTAAGAACCCCATGTAATGGATGTAAAAGTACTTCATCATGAACCATTACAAGTATGTAGATATTCCTAATCATGTCCCATTAGAGTTTCTTTCCATGTGCATAATATTAGTCCCACATTCTATGCATCACACAGATTATTGATTCAATTATCAACCTTCCCTTATTAGGGATATTACCCATATATATATTAATCTCATATCCTCATCCTCTATCAAATATGTTGATTAGAATATATTTTCATTGAAATTATACACATTACTACATTACCAAAACATTGGATAGTTGGTACACTATGGAATTTTTAACTATTTAATAAAAAGAATATGAGAGAGGGGTTAAAATATATGCTTATATATACTTTAAATTCCATGAGAAATGTGGAAAAAATTCATCCCTGGAGATTTATGCACCATAAAAATTAAAATATGTGGTGATGATAACATGAGTCCCAAATAATGAAAATTAAGAGAGAAAAACCACATTTATGGCTTAGATAGAAATTCAATCAGAGGCTTTTGAAGGCAAGGGATTAAAATGATTTAAAAATACAATTAATAAATTAATTTCATGACATAGAAACTCATATTATAATTCTATATATCATATAATGGAAATTAGTTGTATAGTATAAAATATTTCATAGTGGAATGAATTTGAGATAAAAACCCTTACCACTTGTCTAGAATTACATTAACGTAAATCACCCGCCCATATTATAAACACACACACACACACACACACACATATATATATATATATTAATATATTAATATATAACCTTACACATATAAATATTCCTTCATAAACTTCATAAAAATTCATTTTCTATATGTATTATTGTGGTTTTTGAAATAATTGTTTTTAGATTTAATTATTTATTCTATATTAATAATAGTAGTGTTTTTATTAAATATTATATCTAATTATATTATCAATAGGTCATTAATGTTACTTTTTATGAATATTTATAATAATTTTTGGGGTTTGAAATTACATTAATGGGTGTTTTAGACATTTTCCTTGAATATGAAGTCAATAATAAGCATGTTTTTGTTATTTGTGGAAAAATGGGGTTGTTTCCATATTCTATGAATTAGATATTGTTATAATATCACCAGAACAAAAAATAATAATTATGTATACATTTATATCATATTATTATAGTGAATAAATTTTTATTGTCATTAATGATATAACTGCACAGTATTCATTAAGTATGCGCTTAAACTAATCCAGACATGACTGGATGCTAATTTAATGAATGATTATAAGGTTTTTTCTAATATCTTGATTAAAGTGTCAAAATGATGATATTTTGTTTTTATTTGTTATATATACTATAATTTTAATGATTTAGAAGAATAATTAATGGATATGAAAAGCAATCATGATTTGAATAAATGATTATCTTATTAGCACAATTATTTTAAAAGATTTAACTCAAGATAATCATTTATTGATCCTATCATTAATATGTTCTATAATTTTCAATATTAAAACCATAATTATATCATTTTAATAATAATTATCTTTTAATTTTGTCCATGTATTCAAACATTTTTAGTAGTGAATAAAATCAAAACACATTACGTTATAGAGGTAGTGGTTCATATAACCACTGAATAGCGATTTTGATTCTTAACATATGATGTATGTGAATAAATAATGAAAATATGAATAATTTATTGAAATTTTATTATATAAATGATAAAAATATCATTATAATATTTTTCTATAATAAATTTAATGTAGATAATTAAATATTCAAAATAATTAGTTGAAAACACTTACATAGGGGGCTTGACATTTCCTTCTGAGTCTTCCTGAATTAGAAGGGGTTAGGATAAAAATGTTTGACCGAGGAATTTTATTCATGGAAGAGGGTAATACTGATATTAAAATCTATCAATTTTAAATTGAATTTATATTTATAGATTTTTTATGTTCTCAAGATGTTACACATTTATTTGTGAAGGGACATATAGTTTTCAAAGGAATCCTTACATTTTGGATAAGAAAAAGTTAAAATTCAAGTGTTAAAGGAAGAAAAGGTTCAATTAAATAGGTTACAAATATATTTGTATAAACACTATCATGCATACAATTTAAGGAACTATTTTTAAATGAGTAACAACTCCGATAGCAGATTAAACACAATTTACCTTATTTAATTTTACTCTGATAATTAATTTTTAAACATAGTAATTAATTTAATGAAAATTATTACTTTTGAAAATTATACCTAATTTGAATATTCTAATTTATTGTTTTTTTTATTTTTTGAAATAAAATTTATTAATGCAGAAAATTTATATTTCAAAATCAATACACTTAACTATATAAAAACTATTTTAAGAGAAATAATTTTTTTTAAAATAAATTTGTTTATAAGACAAAATTATCCTCGATGCTAATTTAAAAAAAAAATAATTTATTTTAAAAAATATAGGGTTCAAAGAATTCATGTAAATAGAAAACTGAATTTATTTGTAAAATACTTGATGTAATTAAAATAACATAAATATGTTTTTTTGATTAAACTGATATTTTAATTATTCGTAAAAACATTGGGCATAAAATTTATCAATTATGATGTTATTTCAAAATGAATATTTTTATTACTAAATTATTAATTTATATACGAAACGTTTTTATAAACCTCTATGCCATTATTTTATTATGTTAATGTCATACAAATTATATGTTTCATGAAAGTTATATATTTTTACTAAAAACTGACCTTACCATATATAACTAAAAAAACTAATATAATTTCAATAAGATGAACTATAAAATGTTATTTTCATTAATTTGAGATTAGGAAAAATATATTTTAAATAAATTCCTGAATAATGGATCTCTAAATTGTTCATTTATTAATATTTTATGATATGGTTTGTATATACTACAATTGAGTCTTTGGTGTTAAAAACAAAGACTTTTTCTATCATTATACATGTATTCATTGAAAAAATACACCAAATAGATCATATTAATCCATTAATTCTACCCCACTTCCAACATGTATTATAAATGATTAAATATATTGTAAGAGGGGTACCTATAAAATCCTTATATAGATACATGGCATTTGTCATTATAAACCAACTATATACTTTCTATATTATGATATGCCTTACTAGTTGTTCCGCTTGGGTGATACCACCGATACTGATTTCATTCTAGATTATTACTATATAATAGTTTATTTTAAATTTTATGGGAACCAATACAATATTGATACAAATCCCCATTTGTGAATGTTTCCTATAATGATCCATTTTTATTTCAATCATCACCATGCTTCCTCCTTTATATGAGGGTTATTCCTGAAACATTCCACTTGTATCATGTGGTACGATCAATGAAACCAATAATTAATTCCTTGTGTATATCCTCTTTAATATATATAGAAATCAATTTATAATTCTTTACCCTTAGATAGTCTTTCTTGTCTTGTTTGATCACATTTTTTACAACTGGAGTGGCTTCCTCTTTTTTAATTAATATATGGAATCGTTCTCTCCATGGGGGTTTTAGTGAGTATAATATCATATGTTTTTATTAATCATTTTTTAGGATCTATATTCTTTATTAAAGTTAGTAAAAATAGATTTCATTTTAACAAACATCCATTCAATTGGTGTTCTCCACAAATTTCTCAAGGTAGTGGTGGAATTATTTTTAATAATTATTTACCCTTCAATGATTCAATATATAGAAATATATCTATCGTCAGTGAAAATGAATCATCTATAATAAAATCCATACCTCATTTAATCACTAATCAATTGAGATATTGATGTAGTGGATATCTATCTTCTTTTGATCCCTTAGAATTCTAAATAAACAATCATTATGTACCCAGTTTTTACCTAGAAATTTCACTTAGTTTTTTACTTTTAATAAAACCCATATCTATCATATTTTTTTATAACTTCTATTATATTAATAAATTCTAGATTTGGATATTTTTATAATCTACTAATTGATGTTGTTGTGGGTGAGGTTTTATCCCTTAAAAAAATTTATAAACCTATACTCGGGTTCCTCATTCATCTCTTATTTATCCTCCATTTAAATATACATCTCCTAAAATCTAGTAAAGGGATTATAGTTTTTTTTTTGTTTATTTAAGACACATATCGATAGTGAAAATGCATTATTAGAACTATTTTTTAGGATTTTTTGATTCAAACATATTGTGAACGTTCATTAATTAAGTAACTTTGGACTATTATCTTTTCCCTCATATTTATAATGTAAATATTCATGTCCACCTATACTCTACTAAAATATTTCTTCTCCTTAAATATATATTCAATGTATTATTGGTACACTCAATAAATTATTCCTCATTGATCCACATTTTCATGTAATGATTGGATCTCAACCACATTACTAGAAAAATATCTTAATATTGGAAAAATTATCTAGATTAAGGATAATTATTTGAAAAAAAACATTTACCAATATTTGTAGGAAAATGTGAATTTTCAGATTCACAAAACACCATCCAATTATTATTATAATATTATGTAATGACAAATTCAAAATGGAACTTGTCAATAGGAAAGTATACAATTTCTGATGTGTTGTTCATATTATTTTTCTTCTTGTTTCCTTTTGTTATAAATCACAATCCCGTGAATTTTACCAATTCTACAACCTTATCATGGGTTGTATATCACAAACACATTTCATTTTATTGGTACTCTATACATATTCTCCAATAATGTAATAATATCTATATAATTAGCTTAATGAATACTTTTCTTGTATACTTTTAATTACATTTGTTTCTTAATAATATTTTACGGTACTACATCATGGTATCACTTAGTATGCTTTCATACATTACCATCTCATTGGATATATTCCATGATTTCATCACTAAATTCATGTAGAAACAAAAGCACCAAATTTTTATACCTACAAAAATTAGAACCAATGAAAAACATTGGATTCATAATTGAATCCTTGTAAATAATAAATATGAATTTTATTACATCATGAATGCCAAATTATATCATGTTATCTATGATACCACTTATATTAAACAACGAAATTATTATGGGGATAGTATCAGGGTATTTATTAATTTGAACAAATGGTTTTCCTCATTATGATTTATTTAAAACAATATTAATTCTTTATAAAGAACTTTTATCATCTTATTTTTATTAAAGGTGGTCTCACTAAAATACACAAAAATATGAAACTGTATAAAACATTCACAAGATAAGAGGACTATACGTTGTTCACCAAAAATGGATACATCTAAGAGTAAAAATTTATTGTGTCTCATTGTTTCTAAATCCACCACTTCAATAGTTTTGTTGATACAATTTTAGTCATGGTCACTTAATGAAAAATATAACCCCTTATATAATATTTTGGGATCTTATAATACTCACCTAAGGAATACTTTTTCTCATCCTTTATGCTCTAATTTTGGTAAGGTATTTACATGTTTATGTAAATACATATAAATCCATATATATTATAGAATTAAATACTATATGTATATTCAACTCCAAATAGATTCATTATTGGTCTTTATGTTTACTGCACTTTTTATAAAAATCGGATAAAAGATCCTTACTTTAGTGAGTAGCTACTCAATGTATAACTCAAAATCAGGTACCATCACTTATCCTCAACAAGAGAATAATTATACATATGAATTATCATGTTTCTATCCTTTTACAAATAAAAAATATACCATGAGAAATATTCCCTTTTGGAAATATCTTTGAAACTGAATTTGAACTATCTATAGAACTCTTCTCTAAATAAATTCCTTCATTATTTATCTGAAATGGATTTGGAAATATGTTCCAGCATATCTTTTTTTCTTTCTAAATAAATATGTTGATTTTTTCTCTTATATAAACCAATATATTCAATGATATATTTCTAAGTTCATATTTCCTCCTATACTTATATTCTTATTAATCCATATAATATTCATTATGGTATTAATTGAATATAAAAATATAGAAATACTCATTTAATCTCTAACTAATGATATATTATTCAAATTTTCATAGATATTAGTATAATATGGTCTTCGTTATAAAATGATATGTTTACAAACATTTTAAATAAGGAAACTCAATAGAATTAACATGGATAAATTGTACCTCTTTAACTATATATTATCTTTGTGATCCTCTTCAATCATCATGGTCGTCCTTATTTCAAAAAATAGAAATGTTTACTTATTCTACCAGAATTTAATAATTTATTTGAATCATTAATAACACTATTTTCATTCATGAAGACACATGATACAACACTCTGAATCAAAATATGACCTATGTTAAGAAGAATGTGTTATAAACATTTTAATTTTAATTTACTAATCATAAAACCACATGTTACTCATTAATCCTTGAAGGATTTCCTTTAGTATCCAATTAATATTAAATCTATTAATTAAATATATCATAATTCACACATAAAATGACACTTAAAAACAATATTTGAACTATACAATTGCCAAAATTAAGAATGGACATAGACCATAATAAATTTCCAATGAAAAATTATTGAAAATAATTGACCATATATGTTTCTTTATGACACTTATGTAATTACATGATTATTCTTCGGAAATTCCTTTTCCATATATTCATAATATCATCAATCTTATGGATGGTTACTATAGAACCTTATATTATATGACGACCCTTATGAAATAAATCTATCGATCATTAAAAACTCAAGTAATAATTATTTTACTAAAAAGAATGAATTAGATGTTAGATAACCTTAAAAAAATATGAGGATTTTTTATTAATATTCCCTTTACTAAATAATAGGCTTTATTAGCTATAAAATTATCAAGATCTAAAAACATTGTACTTTGATGTGTGAGACCATTCTATTATATGGACCCCTCTCAAATGGCAGTCCCACTAAAATAATCAGAACTAATTTCACATTGGGAGAGTTATCTTTATGTTTTTATCCATCCCTTATAATAAAATTAATCTATAAATAAAAAATTATTCATACTAGGATTTGTATATCATATTCAAAATTCTATTATTCAACACAAATTATTGCACAACTACAGATTTCAATGAATTTTTTATTTTCATGGATTCCTATTAAAAATATATTTTACATTTTTTTGAATATATTAAGTATATATGGAAGTTATATAAAATTTCCATTATTTATTTAAATAAAAAAAAACTAACCCCACTGAAATATGTTATGTATCACTGAGACAAAAGTCTTTTTCATTTTATAGTGGAACAAAAAATATTCCACAACATGTGGTTTTCTATGCCTTTTTATTTTTTTCTGAAGGAACATACTCTTACACATCAAATTAATTAACATAAATTCTCAAATATTATATATATAACCCCTAAAATATTGAATAAAATTTAATTATAGACAAATGGGAATAATTAGATTCTTCTTGAAATTTATTTTCTTCTAAAATTTTGAATAGTTTTTCTTATTGAATAGTTGGAATTAATTTTAGAATAAACTATAATTCCATTTATGAATCCTAAAAAACATTCAAATATTTTCCTTAGGTGTATGATACAAAATTTCTCTAAATAATACATAATCATCATCACAACACTATGTCTTTAATGTTTACCAATACACAAGTCACACAATAGGATTCTAATAACTGAAATCAAATCCATTACCAATCTCACCATTAGTTACTATACTATCTCATCTTATTGTCCTCATTAAAACTATCTTCTTGACAAACCATCTATCTCCATCTATGAAATCCCAAATATTTTCTATCGTTATATGGGGTATATCCAACTTCATGACATCATATCCTCTATGGAAAACTAATCACATAGATCACACATCAAATCTATCATCAACATCAAAATAGTAAATCCCTTGACCACATCCTTACCTCAGGTTAGTATTTGGGAAAATATGAGTTTTACCTATACCTTGCATTCCTATATCACCTCCCAATGTTCATCCACAATCCAACCATAGTACCTCATCAGACAATATTCTATTACCAATTTCATATACAAAAGAACACATCTAGAGTGGGTCGTATCTTAATTCTCCACGTAAACAAAGTATGTTACATAAAAAAATATTAAAAATAAACCTTGAGCTAATCACTGAACCAAAGGTCATCATAAACATAACCAACCATGATTATAAACACTCCATCGAGAGGTTCATCCCATAAAAAAAGACTATTTCACAGTCTAAATGACCAGTTCCTTAGTCTCATAGATGGGCTAATTTGATGAGAATATAGAGGGAAAATCACCATCCTTATTTCAACATAATAGAAGATATCTCTTATATCATCTCACCTCATAGAAGGATCCATACAAGGGATCCCCTTTAAAATTTGTCCAATACTATTAGACATGTCCAAAACCATGAATCCAAGAATGTGGGACTACTTCCCACCCATATCAATGGAAACATATGGATCTATATACCTCAAAAAAAGAATCATTAATTGTTATCCCAAAGAAAAATGAAAACCCATTCAATTGTGGTAAGTATTATCCAATGTTTCATATGTTATCATTAATCATAATGTAACCACAAATACTATATATAGATACAATAAAAAAATGGCAATGTTCAGCACACATTATAATGGAAATTGGGTGTCACCCACATGAGATTTAATAGACCAAAAAATATATCAAAATAGGTCCTCATAGAAGTCATTTAAAATAAAATTCATAGGATTAAATAAATTATTTATGAAAAAGGAATCACATTACCTCAATACCAATTCCAGGACCATGAATCAAAAAACCCCCTTTAAATTTTATTTAGGATACCCCAACTTTGTTTTTAAAGAGAATTTGAAAATAATTTTTTGAAATACAAAAATTCTATTGAAATTAAACTTCAAACAAAATCCTATTTAAAAAAATTAAAATGGGATTGTGTACATTTAGAAATATATATCATAACACTAAATCAAACAAAAAAATTGTTTTGAACCCCTTGTTCAACCGAGGCTCCACCAACGAACCAATTAGAAATATTACAGTTTCTATTGACAATTAGGATAAAGAATGATCATTATATTTCATAGAGTGTGATCACATAATTTCATTAAACATGATTAGAGTAATAATAATAATAATCAGAATTGATTATGGTATCTTCAAATAAGTTAGATATATTGTAATTCAATGGACACCCATCTCAACTGGTGGACTTAATTTTAATCTATGATCATTCCTTCCTCCATTTAGACTGTGATGACCTATCTCATAAAAAATGACCATAAATAAAAAAAAACTTTTATAAAACCACCCTTATATACTAAATTCCATAAAACATTTGACTCAACATCATTAGAACACCTATAAATATATATCGAGTGACATAGATCAGTTGAATGATGCATACAAGAGGACATTCATCACCCCAGATCCTCCCTTACACAATACACAAATAATCTTTATAACATGGTTATTATTCAGCCATTCAATGAATTATTCATAGATTAATACCCTGATAATTAGATCAAAAATCATGGGAATAATTGGGGATGAAAATGGGGAATAAGGGGGATAAATTGCCTTATATTTAATGATAAAAAAACAACGAATGACCTGTCATCAATGAGGATTACAATAATAGAAAAGAATGGAAATGAGATAATCCCAATTATAATAGTCTACTGAAGTTAAAGGATCATGAGGGGGCTCTGAAGTATGATCCTTGTAAATTACTAAACCTCCCCCTAAAATATTTATAAGGGAATATTATGGATTGACCCCTAGAAAAGTGGAGAAACTTCTCAAATCTTAAGAAATATTGGTATAATAAGCCTTAGTATTAGAGTGTGGCCTCTTGACCATGGGTCACATTGTGGTATGACAATTATGTGACACTAAAATTCCCTACATCAAAGTAGAAATAAAATGTCATGATCACTACCATTATGGCATGATCAAATGATTCATGATTACCCCCTACCCCCACAAAGTTCTGTAATCCTTTCTAAATAATTACAAATAAATTTTACAAAAACAAAATTGTGCTATAAGGTACAATACACCACCTTTTGCAGTGACATAGATTTAAACTCTAAAATTATTATAAAATGGGATTATGGTGAAATTCCAAATGATACGAAATAAAAACCACCACTGAAATAAATTATTATTCTTACTTTCAACGTTTTAATATGATCCCCTACCATCGTTATCAATTAATATTTGTTATTTCTCAGTAACAATAATGATGGAATTTTCCCGTTATTTAGAATACGGATAATTATAATAACACCTTTAACCTTTTACATAATTTCTATGAAACACAATTGAACATTCTAGAATGTCACAAATCATCCTTCAAAAAAGGGATCTACTATCAAATATTAAAATTAAAAACCCAAAAAAATAGAATTTACCCTAGATTCAATTTGACTAATGGTTGGCACATGGTTCACTAAAACTAAAATCAATATGTAATTCAAAAATCATCAACATAACAGTTATATTCATCAAAAATCCATAATTATTCTTCAACTATAATTATTTACCTACATTATTCATCAATTCTTCAATAACTATCCACATTCTATCAGTGAACCCTAAAAGTATTTATCATCAACAAATCTAAGACACAAACACAATATTAACTAAATCACTATTACCTAAACAATTAGACATTAAATAAATTTTTCATGATATGTTCATTGTCATTTGTATCATTTTACCCTACTTTTTCTATCATTACTCTTATAATTAAAATCTTCTTTTACAAGTAGTATGCTTCTACTCATCATTTAAACACTGATATACTCCATGCATTCCCATGTCATCCCCAAAATAAAAAAAATAAAAAACATCGTTTAACATTTTCTTACAGTTTTTATAGACATTATAAACTACTACCAAAGGTTAATTGTAGCCAATATTAAACTTCAACATCGGAATCCCAAAATAAAAACACTTCACAATCATTCCAATCCATAAAACCATCAAAAATCACATCCATCTACTTGAAAACATTCCCAAACACCCATGACCAAAGAATTAACCCAATGAAACCATCCATGATATCCCACTATAATCAAAAAACATTTAACTGAAATATTCTGGGTCACTATAGTATTATTAGATAAGTAAATTAGTTTACACACACCCAAACTAATATAGTTTTTATAAAACTCAATTGGTATCTACAGTTATCTTGAAAACCGTAAGTAAGATCCTCATCATAGCGGGTAATATTTGTTAAAAATTGACCCCTTTTTAAAATCAAATTTTTAATCTAATTACAAAAAATTTTCTTCGAGTTTCTCAAACATGAAAATTCTAGACCATTTAACATACATTTCATTCCATTTCACATGTTTTCTTTCAAAATATCATTTTTTTCAAAATCCATAATCCCCAAAAAGGAATTCCCCTTTTCTGAGGAAAACATAAACAATAATATATCAAACAAATCATCAAATCTATATAAATAAAATCACCCCTTATAATATGTTCAAAAAATATATATTATATTTTATTTCTCTAAATTGATAATAGATCCTGATGACGAAATATATTAACCATCACTGAAAATATGAGAATGTGTATTATAATTAACATTCTACTTTTAATTTTCACTAAATTTTTTACTATCAATTAAATGAGAACTGTTACTCATAATGAGTTTTACCAATATCATATTGGAATTATCTATCCATCATGTCACTCATACCAAGAATGTTTAATCCCAAACACTAGACATCCCCTTGAATCATGGTTTCCATCTAAATCTACACTTTCCACGCATGATCATTGTATATATCTCAATCCCAAAAACCATAACATTTCCTCAACTTGATACATTAAAAATCCAAAACACACTATAATACATCATTATAATTACACAATCGAGACCTCCCAATCAATTACTATTGTATAAATGTTTACAAACCTCATGAATGACTTTCTATCTACTAGAAGATTCAATCTAAGAGTAGGGGACAAAAATAGTAATGGGGATACTATTACCTAAAATATAAAGCTCAAGTATCATGAAAAAAGCTACCCAAAAATAATTATGACCTATCTATATACCAAAAACTCAAATACCTATAGATATAAAAATTACATCCCAGAGGGCCACCATAATCTCGAATATAAAAAAATAAAAGTTAAAGTGATGCCTAAATAAATAAATAATTCAATGACATCAAATTTTGAATAATATATATCATAATAAATAAAAAATAGGAAAACTTGTCGATAAAAATATCATAAAATAAATGAAATGTAAATATAAAATGGCATATGACATAAAACACATGGTAAAATCTTTATAAATAATTTATTTCTATTTCTATTAACATCTTGATCCATGGGGTCTAAATAAAATATGTTACCAATGCTTAGAAGAATAAATTTGAGCCTACCCACATACATTGAAACCCATTTCATATATGTGGGTATTAGTAAATCCAATGACCTAGTTATATTCCACTTCTCACCTTAACACACCATGTTCAACTACGATCATGTTTATGTTTATGAATATCAAAGGTGGGTGATATTTTGTGATTAGTGAACCAACCCCCTATAAACATAACATAATAGTATATAATATAAACCAATACCCACACATGTAGAATACAAAAACACATTGAAGACTAAAACTAATGTTACCAACCACAAGAAAAATACCACCTTCCTAAAATTGATAAAATGAATTCCACCGTGTAACAATGAGTTGTATCGCACCTATCACACCTCATATGATGAAATCTATATGATTAATCCCTACATACACAAAATATGGACATCATATCCCCACGTGTACTATTAATCACCTTACCACTCACCTGAAACCAAACCCCATTATATAATTTTATAAATAATGAAATACTGGTAAAAAATGTTTTCCCAAATATAATATCATATTAAAAAATAAAACCCTAAAAAACATTTAGTAAAAATAAATAATACTCCCAATGAAATGAAATAAAAATAAACAATTCCAACACCCCATATTTTATTGTCTCACTAGAAATTTTAAAACTGTCATTTGATTCAAAATAGATAACCACATATCTCGATCTATTATATCTATTATTTTAATAAATGTTGTCTCCCACTAATTAACTATATATCCTTGGATACACATTGACTACTCCAATCTTAATCTAATCTACCATAAATAACCAAAATTAATGAAATCTCCACTAGTAAAACTCAGAATCAAACAACGTTCATCATGTTGGATCACCCTCCACAATTTTAATATTTATATTTCATATTTTCACTATTTTTCTCCCCATAATTTCTTTAATTACTATGAAATATAATATGATATATTTTCAAGGTAGTTTTTTGGTTTCACAATTTAATTTATTCTAACTTGAATCTGACATTTATATTGGTTGAATATTCTTCTATCGGACTAATGTTGATGGTTTAGTAATTTTCCAAAAAATTATAGTTGTATATATCATGTTTCATTGTGTTATATGCTAGACAACCCATTAATTTCCATTAAAATGTGTAATTTCATATTAAGTGGTTATAAATTTGTTGAGATATTATAGTAACCCCAAAACAATATTAGAGAATTACTATCTTAATTCTATCCATGCCACTAGGTGTTCGGGTATATTTTCATTGACACTTTTCCATAAATTGTTTACCAAAATTTACATAGGGTGGGTTTTCTGTGTCTATTAAATTAAATAGTTAAAAGAATTAAATTGAAATTGAAATGGAAGCCCATTTCACTTAGAACTTATTAAACTATGAATTATTCCCATGAATAAATGGGATTGAATGAAAATTTATATAATATATGTACAACACATAGCCTTTTTATCACTTTTATGTGAAATTATTAAATTTATAATTTTATCTTTTTAATTTTAAAATGTTGGGGATTCATGCCACCTAACATTATACAACACTTGTAGGAAAATTGCTTAATCTTAAATGGTTAACAGATTTTGGATGTGGATTAATTCATCTTGTATTTGTAATTATTAGACGTGATACTCCATGCCTTCTTGGAATAGTGATGTTCAACATGGGGCTCCTCATAATTTGTTTGGGTTTTTTCAAATGATTACCCAAATACACTTGGATTAGGATTATTGAATTAATTATATACATAATTAATTATGATTTTTTGGACATGAAATGACACAACCTTTTGGTTAATAATGATGGATAGGGAACTCCATATCGCTGCTTGAGATTGATTAACATTCAATTTAATATCCCTGATTTAGAAAATGGTACTGAAGTCTATTTATTTAAATATATGAGATTTTTATGATACATGGTTAAAACATCTCACTTATTCTAACGAAGGTATGATCATCCCAAGACCCTAGGATAAGACTACAGTCAATAAGGTTTTGGTTTAGGAAAAAGATTAAATTTATTTTTACATTCACATTGTTTTTTATAATCACATATTGAATATTATTAGACACTATTACTAGTAGCCTATAGTTTTTTACTCACACCATGTTTGGGATGTTTATGGTAGCTGAACAGACTTCATGGATACATGTATGAACAAGGGAAAATAACCTTCAATGAATAATTAGTTTTCTAAACTAGGATGAATTATGGGATAAGATAGTCGAGCTAGTACCCATGATGATGCTAGTGTTTAGCATCATATATTTTGTCTAATTTTTGGTATAGAATGTATTTTTTTCATCCTTTCTCCATTTTCCCATACAGCCATTTTTTATATCATCATGACATCCTTTTTTGAATGTGAATTTTCTTATTGATTTTGGATATTTGTCCTTATCATGATGTTTAATATTATTATCATATTATTATATACATACATAGTTTATTATTATTATTTTTTATCCTGATTATTTAATATTCTATTGTACTATAATATAGAGGGTATAGTCTCTCCACTATACCATTGAAGACCCTTATTAGTAGTCGGAGGCCTCTAGTGTCTAGGGATCCAATCATAAGGACATATGGCATGTCGAGTTCAATTACATATGATTAACAAGGTCCATGAAATCCCAAATTGGTATCATAGCTATTAATTTATCATTATTTGTTAATATGGAAGATAATTGATTAGTATTTGAAATAATTTTGAAATGACCCAATTCCTTGGATAAGCTATCCAACGCACCATGAAAATCCATGGTTTTAGAGAAGGTATTTTTTGTTCTCATTTTCATCTGTTATCGTTGTATTATTTCATCATTGGTTCACACTAAGGATTTCTATATTTTTTTATACAAGTATATTTCTACCCTTGTCCCAATTTTGTTAGGGAGAATTACCCATGAATTATTATCTAACATTTTCGAATCAACCTAATTTTTTTCCCATGTTTCCGGATGGTGCAACCATAACGAGATAATTTTAAAATTATTCATCAATGTAGTTATTATTATAAGAGATAACATGTTAGTTTATTGTGATGGAAAAGATTCAAATTATAATTTATAATGGATTGACTCTATAAATTGTTAATGTTGATCCCTGTAATTGAATCATTGATTATCGACATTTACATCACAAAAACTTGATGTGAATGTCTAGTTGTAGTGTAATGAAGTGCCAATTATATGTTCTAAATAATAGGCCTTTATGACATGTAAATGGTAATTCATATTAATAATCCATGGTATAAATTCAAAATATGTTTAGTTATTACTCATTAATGAAATTGTTTTCATCAAATGGTAATTCCAATTTCAACATTAAGGGGGTATTCTGTTATAACTTCCTTTTAACACTCTATATAATGACGCATCTATGATCAAAACATGGAAACATACCAATAAATTGAGAATATATTTGAGTGTCTATGATAGTAAATATTTAGTACTAAGCCCTTATGACTATCTTGTTAACATAAATTAATATCTTCATTTATACTATATTTGTTTGGGACATGTTCGCTGGATTGTGGATATATTTTCCTAGAATAGCTATGGGCCGTGTGCCAGAAATGTGGTGAAAACCATGATCTTAAAGTGTTGTGACATAACCCACAAGTATTTAAACCTAAGGAACCTTTAGTAACGCCTATTACTTTATATTTTTTAGGAATGGATTCTGGTAGTTAATAGGGATTTCAAAAATTTGTGTAGTATATACAAGGAGTTTCAAAACCAATAATTATTATATCCGAGATTACTGTGGATTTTTAATAGAAAAAACCACCTAGTTTATTAGGGTATGGTAGCCCCTATGAATCCATGTCACTAAAAGAGGTTTTATTATCCATATTCAAGCCTTTGGTGGCTCCTCTAGAAAGGAGGGTCTATATTAAGACTTACATGCTTATTGGATCTAAAAAGAATTTGTCTGATGTTTCGAATTATAAACATTAGCATTGGGATACAGTATGAAGGGAATTTAGGCTTGTTTGTATCATTAATTATTTTTTTTAAATGTTGATATTTTAATTATCAATATTGTTTATTAACTTTTAGCAGTGTAATCTGTTCTTGATGGACTACTCAGCTCACTTCAATGTTCTTTAGTGTTTCATACCAACTTTTTCTTATGAAAAGTTAATGAGAGAAATATAGTTTGAGGATGGGATCATGCATGGCAGATGATAATATTTTAATTCTTTATAATTTACTATCATCTATAAAATAATGATCAATAAACACATATTCAAGTGCAACCTAAGAAATGAGGATGTTGTGGGGTGTAGTGTTTCACTTCCTAGAAAGGGCGGTGGTTCATATAGTGGCATGAAGAGTTTTATTGATGTTTTTTAATGGGACAATATTATTGAGTCTATGAACATGGGTATTTATATAGAATGTCATCATAATGAGAAACTAGGTCACAGGAAATCTGACTTTGATTAAGAACTAGTTGAGTTCTAATCCATCATTAGGTTGGGATATCTACAATGATTTTTTGGGATCTTGCAATTTATTTCAAATGGGAGAGGATCTAGAAAATATTAATATTCTTACATAGGACCAATATCTCCTCATAAAGAATGATTCTTGAGTACTATCATCCATTCAGGGAAAGGATGTTGATGAGGTTATGGAACTAAAAATCTCAATATACAACATCCAAAAAGATGACCTTCTTGTTGTTTTTTGGTTACAACATAGGGTTACGGATCATTTCAATTAAATTTACTATATCACACACCCATGATAGTTATTTTTGAGCCTTCTATAGTGAATTCCATGATTTTAGAAGCCAGAAATTTGTTATCAAATTTATTTGACACTAATGAATCACATACATTCATATAATTTAAATCTGATAGCGTCCTTATTTTAAAGTTCTAAAATTTATATAGAATGATTTATCTTGATGCTTCAATTGGAGTTATGTCAATAATTGTACCCCAATATAGGGATTTAACCCTTCTAATTGATAGTTATCATTTATTATTGAGCCTATTAATTCTCAATATGATAGGTTTTGATATAATTTTATAGTTGGACTGGTCAGTACCCTTTGATTACCAAAATTATTTTTATCATAATATAGTTTTTTATACCCCCTGTAGGCAATAACCATATTTATAATGGAGAATGGTATGTCTAAGCTAGTTTGGATGGACCTGACAATCACAGTTTTAGTGGAGTGTCATCTATGATTACTGGAATCTTCTTGTATGATAAGGGAGTATGTCAAAATGTTTTTCCTCTAGTGGTTAATCATTTCGTGGATATTTTCCCAAACAACTTTTCTATTCTACCTCATGAAAAAGAGACTAATTTTACTTTCAAACGTGTTTAAAGAAAATTATCATTATACATCCCGCTATAAAAGATGGATAATATTGATCTTAATGAACACAAGATGTAGTTAGAGGACCTGGATGATAATGTTTTTATATGACCTGGTATTTATCCTCAGGGTTCAAATGTACTTTTTTTACTATAAGGCCGGATGTGAATATTAGAACATGTGTGTATTTTTGGTGAGGTAATTATATTATATTTATGACCTAGTATTCACTTTATTATATAGATGATCAATTCACCCCTATTTAAGGCTCCAGATTATAATTGAAGATTTATTTTAGGTCACATTACAATTAGGTGATGGTTACACCCTATAATATACTATGGACAACTTTTCAAAGAATATATGTCCATTATGAGTATCCAGAAATGTTGTTCAGTTTGAATAATTCATAATTTTTATTTATGACCTTGAAAAAATCAGATTTCCACTCATATGTGCAATGATTTGTTAAAGTTTTTATGGTTGATGGTTTTTGTGCATTATTAAATGTTAAATGATCATTCCAACCATCATATAATCATATTGAATACAATGATAGACATTAGGTTGTATGAGAAGATTAATAAATTCATCTTTTTGATTGATATAGCTCACATCATAACCCAAATTTTATTAGAATCAGTGGAATATATGAACATAGGGAATGAGAAAGATGTTGTTTCCTATGACTTGTTCAAGAACATTTTTTAAATTCACAGTTTCTTAGGGCATGATGGTTACTATGTGGATTTTAAATAGGTTTTATCATTCCTTTCAATTCCTCTTATGGGATTGACCAAAAATGTAATTTAATTTATATCATTCAACAATTTTGATAAATCTATTTTGGTGTTGAATGTAAGACTAGACTTTCTATCATTCATGACATTACCTGAGTATGATAGCGGTACATGGTTTATTATAATTCATCAAGTGTTGGTATAGTAGCTATATTGATGAAATTTGAATGAGTTGTGGAATATGGTACATATCAATTGAGACCAAACATTCATTATTACATGACACATGATCTCCATATTGATGTAGTCATTCATAATTTTTTTTGTTCGAGGCATTATATGCTGGGATAATGGTTTGTAGTAAACAAGGAATATGAAAATCACAAATTCAAATTAAATCAATCTAATTTGAACCTCATATAGTTTAGATGGGTTGAAAACCTTTTGAATTTTGATTTTTTATATTACTTATATGACAAGGAAATTAAATGTATTTTCTGATTATTCGAGCCATAAAACTCATAAAAATCTATTCTAGAAAATATTCGTTATTGGAATTTTAGGGATATTCTTAGTAAGATTCATCTAGATGTTTAAGAGTTTTACAAGAAGCCTTTTCTTATGTATTTAGTAGTGATTCCTCAATTTTGGATTGAGTGAAGATGAAATAGATTTTAGATACTATTGGATTGGTCCTGAGGGAAGTGGTTAGAGGTTAGGGAATATCTCATGGTTGTTTCAATAACAGGGATGAATTCCTCTATATTCATGGTAATACTTAGGAACCATCAGAAATTTGAGAGGAGATGATGAGAGAATTTCATGCTTCTAAAATGAAGTTAAATCCTAAAAATAAAAATATTTATCAAGATATGTGATACTATTATTGGTGACTATGAATAATGAAGGAAAAATCATGTTTTATTACTTGGTTTCCACACATTAGTAGATTGTGGGGGAACACCACCGACCTACCTTTATTTTATATCAATTACATATTATTGAGTTGAGAAGGAATTTCGTCACCAAATATTTTGTCACAAGAATACTGATATCCCCTTAAAGAGGTTATGTGGTATAAGAAATCATAGATTGTATGAAATAGTTCTCCCAATTCATACCTATTATCGAGACCTACTTAGTAAAAGAACTTATAAGACTCTTTTCCTATGAGATTATAAATCTTCATAGGATCCCTTGTAATATAATATTATA
The DNA here is from genome assembly GCA_963277665.1 of Viscum album. Classification (NCBI taxonomy): domain Eukaryota; kingdom Viridiplantae; phylum Streptophyta; class Magnoliopsida; order Santalales; family Viscaceae; genus Viscum; species Viscum album. The sequence goes on along the minus strand of OY728142.1, from coordinate 505,163,297 downwards.
TAGGTATTATCTATTTACTTATTTGTTTTATAAAATATTGTTAAGGCCCCCTGGATCGTAGGTACTTCTATGTACATTCTATCTCCCTCAAACTAAGGGTGAGTCTGATCATACTATCAGGTGTTAGATGAAATTATTAGAATATGTATCCTTGATTTTAGATGTTATTGGGAGAAACATTTACCTCTTAGAAATTATTAATATAAAAATATATTCTAATAGACTATAAAGATTTTCTTTGTTTCTGGAAATCTACATTAAGTCATATAATTTCCCTCTATGATGGTTAATGTTGGGGGAAGTTCTTTGGGTTACAATCTTATTCAGGAAGTATCAGTATAGGTTTAATGTATTAGAAAGAATAAGTCTATGTCTTAATCTAGAAAGAATTATTATTCCACTCATTATAAATTAAATTTAGTGCTTGAACAAGGAGATTAGTTCTTATTTCATGTATTTCCAGGAATGGGTTGTTAAATTATTTATAGATAAAGGAAGTTCATATCTAAATTCATCATGATTTTATAATTTTTGGATACATTCAGGTCAATATCCTTTTAAGATAAATTTACCTTAGAGGTATTAGGACATGTATGATATCTTCTATATTTCTCAACATCACTGTTATAATTTTAACCCATCTAATTTTATGGATCCAAAGTTATTTGAGTTAGAGAGAGAGGTTATACTATGGAGTTTTCAGTTAATATTATTGATTACAACATGATGGATATTTAATTTAGTTCATTTCATGTGGTTTGGGTGCTAAAATTTCATGGTTGTGTACATGATGAGACTTGGTAGTGATAGTTTGATATATATGCTTAGTGGTTAGAATTTTTCTTAGATACTTATCAACCACCCACATTAGGTAAAATAATGGATGTCTTCTTATAATGAAGGAAGGTTGTAAGATCTCAGTATGTCATTATGTTAAGGATTATTTTATTTTTAGTCCAAATCATTGTTTTATCAAAATATATTTCTTAACGAGTAATTGTATAATTCAACAGTGTTCAGAATTATTTCAAGGCTTAAATCCCCTATTATTGTAGAAACAGTTTAGTTGCAAATTTAGCACACAGTTAGGGATAGAAGTTCCAAAAACATTGTCTATCATAGGAGATTCCACATGAATTTTTTTACAATGCACCAATTTTTTAAAAACTATGGTAAACCAATAATTAAATGCAGGTGTAAATCAAATGGTTTTCATATGGTTTGTCTTAACAATGTTCTAAGCTATGTGAGGGGGAGCCTTTGGATTGTATCATTACATAAGAAACAAACTATATTTCTAAACAAGCATCTACAAATGTGAGGTAATTTTACATATGGGTTGTTCTGGTTCACAGTTGGCCTATGGTAAATATAAAAACGTAATCAAAACATCCTTCGATTTTAAAATGTAAAAATGGTGATTTTCCTATCTATCCCCTTAAATATAAAACCCTTTTATCCTTACCTTTTTTTATAGTGGATCACAGTTGGGATTACTTTGCTAATCAATCACATAGGATTTGTAACTTCTTTTCCATCCAGATTCAGAATTTAATGACATTAGATAAGTAGAATTTCCCTCGTTATGTCTTGGATTCCACTTACTTATTTTTTATGATTCACTCGGAATCTTTGGTGCTATTTCTATATGATCTCATACTCCCTATTTTTACGTAATTTTTATAGTTTTCAAATTTATTCTATTTAATATTGAATATGAAGATGATACCAAATGAAGGGTCATATATCAGTATATGGTATGTGGTCTAGTAATTTTCCCAAAAATTCTAGTTTTTTATATCAATATTAATTGTACCACACGCCACAATACCCCCACATTACCTTAAAATTTTAATTTAATATTATATTGTTTAGACCATTATCGAGATACTCTCACAGACCCATGAAAGCTTCAGAGTTCGATTATCTCAACATTATCCACCGCATTGGGTGTTATGGTTTATGTTTATTGAAACTATTTAAATGCTTTTATGACTAAATCAAATCCTTATGTGGGTTTATATTATCTGATAAATTACATAGTTAAATGAATTAATATGAAATATAATTGAAAGCCAATGTCACTAGGTACTTGTTATACTATGAATTATTCCAGGACTAAAAGGGATTGAATGAAATGTGATATGACATATATACATCACCTAGGAAATTTTTCACATTTTATTGAAATGAATAAAACTATAATTGAGCTATATGAATTTAAATATAATGTGTATTCAATCTGCCTTTACTTTTTTATCACATGGAGGTAAATTTACTTGGGTAGAATGGTTATGAGATGTTGGAATTAGCAAATTTCTTTGTTTATTGGGAATTTTGATTCATGAATATCCACTCCCCATTGACTAAGAGATGATTTAATTGAATATAATAATAATTTATTTGGAATTTTTGTGGATGATTTTTTCATTCTTCCTGGTTTATGATGTTGGACATAACTCTCCACATCAATAATTTTTATTTTTTTGATATGACACTCCATACCCTATTGGTTTATATTGTTTCCCCCAATGATCCACATCAATGATTAATATTTATAGAAATGAACTTTTTTATCTACGGATTGGATTATTTGACTTATTTCCATTTAATTGAATATATAAGACCGTTATGATACATTAATCAAACAATCATATTGTCCCAAAGTAGCTATGGTCAGCCAGGGACCCTATGAGAAGAAATATCTTGATTGGGATTATATATATTGTTCTTACTATATTTATTATAACTATATAGTATTTTTTTATTGATAGATTGGATATTATTATAAAAGAGTGGGGGTTGAATATATAGTTTTACTCACACCGCATTTGGGATGCCAATGGTGCCTCGACATACATCATAAATGCTGGTAGGGGAAAGTGGAAGCACCCTACTATGGATGATCGATGTTATGTACATGAATAGAGAAAGGTATAAGAAGTCCAAAATAGTTCACATGATGCTATTTTAGTTTTGATTTGGGTTTTTCTATTTTTTATATATCATGTATTGGTGATTTATTTGATGCATACTCCATATACTTCCCTTTTTATATACAGTCATGAAAACAACTTCAATATATTACATTGCGTATTGATTTTGGATATTTTATCATATCTAAATTTTTATTCACATTTCCTTCATGTAATTACCTTCCACTATTTTTTATTATATCTACTGCATCATTTTTTACACCTAGATTTCTTTGATTTATTTTTCGAATTAATTTTACTTATTTGGTATTTTTAATTCCATTTAACAATGAAGATAGTGTATTTATTGTTAAAGAATTTTGTTTTGATTATGTTATACACAAAACCATCATAATTTTTTACAACCCAATATATAATCAATAACATTATCTACATGGAACATAGAGTTTAGCTTGTGTTACGTGTAATAGTGACATTCCTCGATGGCTTGCGTAACATGTAAGGTCGAGTTTTACTAAACAATTATATATCATTAAAATGATATTAAGTAATATAATAAGAAATAACATAGCTATTAAGATATATATTTTGAATATTATTAACAAATTTATGAATTTATTTGTTTTACACAAATATAAGATGAATTCATATGTTACCAACTAATTAGAAATGAATATGAAATATGATTGAATATAATGGAAAGTATTATTATATTTACTATCATAGAGATATTTTATGCTAATAAATTAAATTAATTACAATTACAATGTGATATTGATATAATATATATGTTATATATTAAATAAAATAATTTTGATATTCATCCAATATATTTGATAGACATGAGATTAGAAAAACAAAATTTGTTTTTTGAAAGCCAACATATTTATTAAGGAATTGTTACCACCTTTTAATAGAGACCACATTATAAATAAATTTTTTGGGAACAATTATATATTTAATATTTCAAACTAAATATAACCTTTGAAATTGGACCATGCTAATTTTTTCATAAATTTTTGGTATTTTTTTTTACATTTAATTTTTTATGAATAGTGAAAATACTAAATTTTATTTCAAAACTTTTTTCATCTAATTTATTAATAATGTAATAAAAATTTTAAATTTTATAAAAAGATTAATTAGATAATATTTTTATATATAAGTATAATTTATGTCATTCCGATCAATTTCACTAGAAATTCGGCATAAAAAACAGAAAAGAACTTTTGAATGTTTTTAAATTAAAGACCTAAATTGTCAACCTAAGTGTGGTATTAATTGTAAATTAATTTCTTCCACGTTATTTATTAGAATTCGGAAAAATTGATTTAATATTTGGAATCAGAATAATTTATATTTTCTTATAAGGACAACATTATTTTTGACTAAAACTATTATTTAATCTAATTAAAATTAATTTCATCGATTAAAGTTAAATTAATCTTTACTAAAAACTAAACCTTAAATTTAAGACCCAAAACGACATATAATATTTTTCAATATCCATTGAATGGACATATGTAGATATTATATCCATTTTAAAAAATTATTTCAATTATTGGATCCACTTGTTTTGTCAAAATGTGTGTGGATTTCCTTTGTTAAAATATTACAAGAGTGCCACTCATCCTCAATTATAAAAATTCATTTTTTCCTAAAATTCATTACACCTCTCAAAAAACATAGGACAAACCAATATATACTCAAATATCCTTAAAAAATAATACACTACATCTTGATTCCTTCCATGGGTAGAAATCCTTCAAACGAATCTCCTTGGTTCAAACAAAATTGAGTTGCCCGGTTAAGAGGTAACACCCTCCCTGAAACTCCATTTTTTTATTTTCATTCTCTACTACCTCAAATATTATTAATCAATTATTTAAATAAATATTATCCCCTATATACAATGATTTTTTTCTTCTAAGGTTTTTACTTATACATACACACACTTACACATAATGTCTAATGAATATACTATTTAAGTGTACAACAAACTGCTGCTTCGCTAGACAGAGACGGTTCATTATCCATTAATCCCATCTCCTGGTAAAAATTATAATGGAAACTATATTTAAAATTTTTTATATTTTATTTATTAAATATATAACCTTATTAAATTATTATACAAAATATATATTTATACTTCCCATTTTTTGTTAATATGACAATTTTGTTAGAGGAAGTGTGGACTATCTCCCCCTCAAAGCAATGTCATTCATTCATACGCTAGATGAAATGTAGTAAGGATGTGTTTATTGTATATATATGATATATGTGATATAATAATGTTACATTAATAAATAAATATATTTATTTATTTATTTATTTATTTATTTTACATTATTTCCTTCAATGTGACAATTGAACGGAAATAGCGTTCATGCATACGTATGACCTGTCGTCTCCATGATTGGAGTATTCCATTTCATACACATATATTATATGGATTATTATAATAAACATATAAAAAATTAAATTATATTTAAATCATGTTTTAAGTTATTAAAATTATGATATAATTATATGAACTAAATATATTTCAAATTAAGACAATGCAAAAAACAAAGCAGACATTACCCGATGTGATACCTTAATTTCTACATGTTAAAAGGTGGGTTATATAAATAAATAATATATATATATATATGTTATTATATGTACAAATATGGTTTTCTATATTTATTATAAATTATATTTTATTATAAAGTTGTTTTGAATGAGTATGATAAGAGTTAAGACATCTGGTAAGGGAATTTCATCTCTCTTTTTATTTCCATGAGATACTGGATTTTTTCACCACCCATTCATATTTTGTGGTTCATAAACATACTATGGATGTATTAAATGTTTCTATTAATTAAAATAATGTGTATTTATGTATCCATATTATGATATAATTTTCATGGGATTTATGTTTCAAAATTTATAAAATTGGCAAGGTAATTTTGTCTCATATTTCCTTCTTTGGGACACAAGCCCTATTTTGCACCTGAATTTTTACATGAGGTGTATATAATTCCTTTTAAAATGTTATATAAAGAAAAACATTATATTTATAATTTTTCAAGCTTCACTTTATTCTATTTTATTACATGAGGTGTATGGTTAAAATTTACGAAGTTCTAAGTGTTTATTGAAACAATCTCACCAATTTTTGAGATTGTTTAGGTTTATACTTCCTTTGATGAAATATGATAATCCATATCATAATAAAACTCATATATTTTCTTATCTTCTAATTATTAATGATATATTCATTTATTGGATCCATATTTCCACTATTTTTTATATAGGGAAGCTAAGAAAGTGTTTTTAAGAATGCCTGACTTTACCATCTCTTCTGTGAAAAATCTGCGTTCCTTGAAAACCTTATTTTATAAAAGGGTTTAAAATAATATTATACAAATATAAAATTATCATGAAGTTAAAATTTTAAAATTTCTATATTTTACTAGTGTTATCAAAAAAAATTTATTATTTCATTATGATTAATTAATTTTTATAAACTTTTTATGATAAAAAAGGAATTTCCTTTTTAAATTATCACAAATATACAGATTTATCCAAAATAAATTTATGGAATCTTTATTTTCTTGATTAAAAGGTTAAATTTTAATAAAAAATTTTATAAATGAATTTTCACATTAATGGTTTTCAAAAAAATTTCTTTATTATTTTATATGTTTTGAAGGAAACATTTTTTCCAACCATTTTCAAGCTATATTTATATGTATTAAAATATAAATTGTTCTAAAAGGATTTCAAAGCTATAATTTTATGATTTTTTATTTATTTTCATGAAAATGTATTTATAAATGTTTTTTAAGTTTTAAATATCCTTCCTCAAATAATAAAATTTATTTTTCAGATTTTTTTTTTCAAAATATATTTCTGAGATATTTTCCATATAAGATAACATATTTTGATGTTATTCATTCCCTGATAATAAATAATACAAGGTTTTCATTAATATTACTTCTTTAATGGTTTATGTTTTTATGTAATGATGATTCTGACACCAATTTCTCTTCTATGGGTTATATTCTTTTGAAACCCCCTTCTTTTCACAGGTTTTAAATTTTATGAATTTTTTATGAAAACTATATTTTTAATATATAGGATAATATATAAATACAATTTTAGGAAACCCATTTCATTTCATGGGTAATGATAATGTTGTTTATGATTTCCCATCACATGTTTGTCTGATTTTATTATGTGATGGGTTGGACAGATAACTTCTTCCAATGAATTGGTTAATGATAAATATTTTATGAGTTCAAAGGCTATATAATAGGTCATCCCAAACCTGAAACAAGAGGGTACACTAGAGGACATTCCAAAACCAAAATGACAGGGTGCAAGAGAGTAAATCTCAAGCACAAAAAAAAGAGGGTCCATGGGAGGGAATCCCTATCTAGAATTGGGTATTTAGGTGATTAATCCGGTCCAAACCTGTTTCAAAGGGCTTAGTAGAATTTCATGACCTTGGGATGTTACCAAAATTTAATGTTTTATTCCTATGTTATGCTTTCATAGATTTTTTCCTTTATTTATTTATGATTAGTAGCCTATAAGCTACCAATATTTATTCCATGAAAAATTTTAATGGTATTTGACCTGCATGGGATGATCTTCAATTTTCAGGATCATGTCCTCCTTCAATTATGATCATGATTATGCTTACATATATACCTTGTTTACCCTTATTAAGCATCTGAGTCAACCCTTTTAATGTTTTTCCCCAGGTAATAACTATATGTATTATTTTTGATGTCCCTAATAAGCGTTCTAGTAAGGAAAAACTTATTGGGAGATGATGTAGCTAATTTATGTTATCGTGTTTATATTTCAATTTTTCAAAAGGCACAATTGTAGTACATTTTTGGGAATATGTTTTTATGATGTTTTAATAATTCAAAAAATGTTATGTAATTATAATGTACATCAACATTGTATCGTTATATCATTTTTATTTACCCTTTTTCATAGCTACAATATAGAGGGTGTGATATCTTTACCTACCATTATAGTCCCTCACTACTAGTCAGAGACCTCTAGCATATTCATAGGTTCTCTTGAGCCCAAGTATCGAAATAGGTTAGGTTATTGATGAGTGAATCGTATCTAAGAAATCACAAAATGCATTATCATTATCCTAATAATATAGGTGGTATCCCACATATCCTTTACCAATATAAATATCCAACCCAATAATAATTAAATAACATGGTCCAATAGTCTTAAATTTATTATGTTTTCAATAAATGAATATGTGACTACATACCTTTATATCACTAGAAATATAAGGCTCATATTTACCTATGCTAAAAGAAAACCGAATGTGGTATGTGAAAAAAATTTAACTAACCCATCATCCATGGTATTGTTCACCCTATTGTTTTTATATTATCATGAATTATTCTGCATTTACATATAATATACTAGGAAGTTATAAAAAAATATACCATAGATATATATATATATATATATATATATTATCTTTTGAGATTTGGGAATCTTCCACACAATGTCAAATGGATAAAAACATGTCTCAAAACAATTCATCATTTTTCCTTTAAAAGAAAATTCAATCCACTTTTCAAAACTAATTTAAAAAAAGAAATATATTGGTCGATTTCACTCACACTAGGAACTTGAACTAAAATCCCATATAACCCGAATCATTGTATTAAAATATTGTTTCAAAATAATTTCATTAAATCTCCATATAACATTGAAACTCTATTTTAATCCAAATCCCATTTTAATAAGAAAATATAAATAATTCATTAACCTTTTAAAATTTAACACGTTCCTATAAAAAACTATAAATTGATTCGTTTATTCTTATTTTACCATGAAGACACCAAAAAATAATTTAACAATATATATGATAGTAATTGTCTACTTGATTGATGAGATAATGTGTTATATGTTTTTGTAATATGACTAAAATTCATGCAAAATTTTTAGAATAATAATTAAAAACAGACATAAATATAATTTTTGTATATAAGTAATAGACGCAATAATTTGATGGCCAACATCCTGACCAATTCTCTATTAAAATCATCCATGATTGTATCTGCCTCCACCAAGAACATGAGCACCTATATCAAACACCCAAACCAACAAATTAATTATCATAATACATTATGAAAAAACATAGAATTCGATACACAATTCTATAATAAATATGACACAAAATAATAGTAATGCATAAAGAAATTCATTGAATGATATACCTTAACATGAATAATATGGAATAGAGAAAATCCATCTCCCCAAGACTCTTCTACACACCTCACACAAAATCCTTATGTTACTGATGTGATTTTACAATTATTTAGTGGAATCACATATGAAATCCCATATCTATCAATTATCAATCAAGATAATAACAAATGAAGGATATAGAGGAAATATGAACCAGGAATTAGCCTAGATTATTTGAACATAATATTCTTGAATTACCTAACCTAAAATAGGAACATGAATCAGATAAAATTGAAATGAAAATGGATCCCCTTACATTTTTCAACTAAATCTAAAATATCCATATGAGATTCCAAAATAGCGCCATAAGAAATATCCAAAATGACAGTATAAATATATTATGAGGGTACCTTATGAAATGACCCTAGAGTTAGGATAAATGGATAAAATATTTGTTTAAGATTTTGATATAGTAAATACTATCATAGTAAAAACCCTAGACTGTAGGTCACATTGAAATGTAACAATGAATTTGAATAAAAATTCATTCACAATAAAAACACTAAATATTCAAAGGCACCCTCTCTATGGAATGATCAATTGGTTCATAGAAAATCAACCCCAATTATGGTATAACCCTTTCCCAAACACTGGCAATAAATTCTATGTAGAATTAAAGTCCTCATGGTGTAACCCACCATGTTACATCTTGACACATAGCTAAACTCTTGAAGAAATATTTATACATAAGGAAATGTTACAACACTGTTTTTTAGGACATGACACTATAACTCGATCAAAAATATTATTCTTATATAGAATTCTTAAATGATATACCCATTAATAATGGATCAAGAACATCCATTAGACTTTAATAAACCGTGTTAAATCCTGATCCCATAATGTTTCCTAATAATAAAACTATTTACTTATCTACCACACTACATGATATGTCATAAACACCACCGAATATTTGATAAATAAGAATATCATTCATAAAAAATGTTCAATTATCCAAAATTCAATTAAACTATAGAAATTTATATTCACCCCAACTCCAATTGCACTAATTATAGATCTAACTATAGGTTCCCCCACATGTAAATATATATGTATTTAAAATAGTATAGAGAAATCTCTGTTTACATAAGTGTGAATTTTTTTTTTGTTTTCTGATTTTATGATTATGTTATTTCCTAGAATATTGTGTTTTATTTAATCTAAATTCTCAAATAATCGAGGAAAGTATAAATATGGAATGTGTTCATGCATCATATTCAATATTTAGGATTCATGTGTTATGTGTAGGATTGAATGTGGTTGAAAGACTAGTTATAAAAAAGGATTATTTTATTAATGTTTTAACAAAAACATATATAGTTTTACCCCATTAGTTTTTTTGTGGAATTATACAATATTACACTAATAATAACTGTGTTTTCTAGTCACTAATAGCATATATTGTGAAAATAATCTACATTATTTTTTAAACCGTATGAGTGGTTAGTTATATGTAGGGGATGCTCATGTTATATGAGACATGTTGGGGATATGAAGTGTATAGTGATGTGATATGTGTTTCCTGTTACTAATTTTCCAAAATTATGATATCATGTTTTTTTTGGATATTTATTCTATCGTGGATTCAAAAGTTTACTAATATACCACCATTATGACCTCCATTAGAGTAATAATATTGTGAGGGAGATAATTTTTTACCTGTTATAGATTTGGAGCCTCTAATGTATTAGCATATCAAAGAGAGTTTATTGATGGTTATGTTCACGATGGACTATGGGGATATATGAGGTGAATTATCCATATATATTCTTAATAGATAGTTTTACAATCACCACCTTTACCCTCTTTGATAGTTAATTTATTCGAAGATATATAGATTTATATATTTAGTCTCTTTTGAGGATATTTGAATAGATAGGTAACCCTATAATTTGTAGTGGAAATTTGGTGACATACATGCATGGTAGACTAACCAAGTGTTTGTAGGATGTCAAGGTATATGGTTTCAGTTAAACTTAAATGTCATATATGTATTTTTTCACTGCCTCAATAATAATTTTTCTCCAACGATCCTGAATATTTTAATGTCTCGGTATTTTATTCATCAATTATTTGTGGATATATCAATGATAAACTATGAAATATACATTATAGTTTTTATATACTTTTGTCCAATGTTAAATAGTTATGTGAGGAATGGGGTGACACATTTAAAAGAAATCCTCATATATTCGATATGGGTTTAGGAGAGTGTATTTTACTAGAACTATTTTTTATTTGTGGAAAACTAGGCTCTCATCTCTGAGAGAAACCTGGTGGAGGGTGGTGTTTTAGGGTAACTATCTTCTCTTCTTAGGTATATTAATGAAACTTTTAGTAGTATAATTTTTGGTTTTGATGGTTCTTAAGAGTACAAAAAAGATAAGATATTAAAAAAAATTAATTCCTCTAATAGTGTGGACTTTTATTAAGTATTATAATTGTCATCAATTATGGTATAACTAAAACATTTTTAAAATATCATCAAAAGAGGTTCATTATTATGATAAAATAATGATTCATTATATAAAATATATGAGTACATTGTATCTATATTTTATTTGTTGAAGAACGAGTTAGACTTAGATATCAGGTATAGTGCCATAAGCATCACCAGAAAGTGGATTTTTGGGTTCTTTAGGTTTTCCATGATGTAAAACGGGATATGGTTTGGAAAGGAACCCATTTTATTTGGGTGTTATATTTTGGGATGGAATGGGTTTAAGAGGTAGGGACTAGGGAATGTCTTCATGATATACATTTATTATTGAGAGTACTATGTATGACCATAGAGAGGGTCCATTGATTATGTAAGGTAAGATCTATGTCACATATAACATGGATTTCATAGTATATGATATATTTATAAAGAAATATTTCTACTAAATTCATTTAGTTAGAGACCTAGGATTAAAGAAGAGTATTAAGTGGAAATTTTTACCCTCAACACTCCATTGGTAATGATTGTTTATGTTATTTGGGGTTATCTTGAATATTTCATTTTATTATGTGGGTATATATGACAACCCATATTTTATTACTGTATAAATCATGATTTATTATTGAAGAACATTTTACCCAAAATATCATGAGTAGCAGTTTATTTTGGGTAAGTATGTACATAAAAACAACTTGAAATTTGGTTACATCAACATTTTTTAAAATCTCCATAACATGATCTTATTGGTCCTTGGATTTTCTAAATCATCATTGGGTAACCAGGGGACACAAATTTTATTGGGGTAAGATATAGATCCAACTAATGTAATAAGTAAATAAAAACATGATGAAATTAATGGATTTTATTCAGTACGTATATCAAGGTGACATAAAGTAGTTGAAAATAAAATACATGATCATCAAAACATGAAATAAAATGAATATATAAATGTGAAATAAAAATTTAGCGACAACATAAAACATGACATCATTAGAATATATCAAGGATAAACTCTAATAAAACATAACATAATTCTATTAAAATAACCTCTCAATAACTATACATTTAATCTCATGATAATAAACATTACACAATTTGTTATAGGGATATATAATTTTCAACCCAGCCATCACTTTTGTACCATGTATATGCATAAGTTTTCCATATAGATCATACCACATAAGTATTTATTTCATAAATTTTAACCCCATAAATAATGAGTTAATATATGATTTATGTAAATAATAATATGTTAATAATAATTACAAATTTTTGATTTCCATTTAGTGAAAATAGATATGATTATTCACTATAAAACGATTGGCATAGGGAATCACATGGTAACTCTGGTAGCAAAATGGGTGCATATAAGGGTTTGTAGAAGGGGTGAATGAGAGATAAAGGGTAATATAATTACATGGTAATCATTAAGAAAATTAAATCTATGTGTAAAATCATATCCCAACATTAATAATTTTGCAATCAAAATGCATGATATGAACAAGATGCTAAAATAAATTTGAGAAGGAGACGATCTGTTACCTTGATAGGGCACTTATAAAAGAAGAGGAGGATCATCATAAGAACTTGTGGGAATCATAGTAATGATATAGAAATATAATTTAAGTGTAAATTTACAATTCAATATATTTTAGTGAATATTATTGGAAACATTATTGGGGTTTTATTGAAAAATTAAGTTGATTTTTCTATTAATTTACAAACATAGGTTTCGAAATATTTATGATAAATTAATACAAAAAATAGAAAAACACAAGGTTTATTCCCATTATTTAATTCTAAGTGGATTTTAATTTACTATTATATAATTTTAATAACCGAACTCCTTCATATTATACAATTGGGGATGTGTAATTGAGTCATGTTTATAAATAATTGATTTAATAAAATTGAAATATAATATTTGATTTTGATGATTTTTTAAGACTTTATAAAATTAATCAAATAAATAAAAATCATTGTATTAAAAGGGGAATATAATTTTGGTGTGGAAACATTTTCTGGAATATATTACTTCACTTTTAAGTCATTATGATGTCATAATACATAACATATATTTATACTTCATTTAATTTTTACTCAACAAATCGGTTGTAAAAAACTATGAGAAACTCCCCAATGTATAATTTCAATGTGATAATTTAAATATAATAACTATTTTAAAAAAATAATTCCTTATATATGAAAATTTAATCTTGTAAAACATAATTCTAATATATTAAAAAATACCGGGTTTTTCTATAATAACAGTTATCTTGACTCTTTAAAATATTTCATTTAACATCAGAAAATTATATTATAATTTATATTTAATAAATATGACATAATAATAAAATTTTATAAAAATATAATTTATATCAATAATTATTGAATTAGTCAAAAAGTGTGTCTTGATTTTAACTATATATTTCTAAAATATACAATTTTTGTTTTATCATATCAAAATATAATATTTATCAAACATATTATAGTATATTTATAAACTAAAATTTATAATCATAAATAAATGTATTCTATTCATATCATGATAAATTTAAATTTAGTACACAATGGAATTCGTTATGGGTAAGGTGTAAGATAGTGATATTTTATTCAGGTGGTTTGGATAACATAGTTTTAATTTTGATCTTAATAAGCTTGAACTTATTCGATAAATTGTTTCATTCATGATTATATTGAAGAATATTAGATTTTTATTGGGAAGGGGAAAATGTATGTGATTGTATCTCCCATGTAATCTCGAACAAATTAGATTCATAGGGTATGAACCAAATTTTTAATGCCTACACTTATTTTGTTTAGGTTAAATTGACATTATCATAACCCTTATTATAAAAATCATAATTTACACTATAAAAAACTATATTGTAAGTGTTTATGATTCATAATAGTATTTTAAATTATATATTCCATATTAAAATATTGTTCCAAAAAATTATTACATGTGTCTTCTATAACCTCATTTCATAATAATTCAACTTTTTATTAAAAATTGAAATTTTATGAATAAAACATCTAGTTATTAAATTCTTGTCCCCTTCATAAATTGCATCATTGAAATTCCGTTCATACACATAAAAAGATAAGGTTACTTCTATTTCATCACCTCTTCTAGTTCCCTACTCACATTCTCAAACTTGTGGTTCCACCAAGGAACCTTGACCAGGTGATTTTCGTTGTTTCATAAAAGTGTTTCTCTACTATATGAGAACTTCCCTTACTACTCCTCATATGAAATGTAATTATCCATTGGTATAAACTATGGGTTTAGTACATTTGATATGATTAGTATATGCTTCTTCAAGAGTGGAATAGTAAACACATGATGTACCTAACATACGATTTTGGGAGTCATAGTTAATAGGTCAAAACAAAAATGTGATCTAGGATTTCAAAGGGGTCAATGTTTCTTGGGAATAGATTTCACATTTTACAAAACCACATTTCAATTTTATAAGGAGATATTTTAAGGAACACGTTATCTTTAACCTCATATCCAAGGTATCATTTATGATTTTTTTTTGTATCAGTTTTTAAAAAAAATCCATTGATTTCATATATTTTTGAATGGTTTCAACATTCCCTATCATATATTAGACAAGATCAAGGTACATTAAATTCTTCTCTACAACATTATCCCAACATTCAACTGTTGGAAAACAATTTTAAAAAAGATCCACTAAAGGTTCCATTTGAATACTATAAGGGAAACAATTATTATAGGATAAATCTATTAGTGTAAGGAATTAGTACAAACATCCTTAGAAAGCTTTGATTTTTTAACACATTCCTTATTTATATCTTGTCATGTTATTTATGTGAGAAACATTATTTATAGTAATGAAATTCGCTAATTTTTATGGTGATAAACTACTTCCCAGATAGTGTTATTACCTTTAGATTACTTCTGGATCATTTTATTGAAATACATGGTCATGTTTCTCCAATTCCATACTGGTATGGTAAATAGTTTCATCATACCCTTATACATCTTATCATTCCACTGCGAAATGGGGTGATACCATGAAATTATATAAAAACTCTAATAAATAACTCTTTTGTTATCTCACATGATCATTTACATCAAGTATCTATACATATTAGTTCTTCTTAGATGAATATATATGGATGATTTATTAAAGTATTAATAAGATAAATATTCTGTTCTCATTTTGATGGGGGACACATCTATGTTCCAAACCCTATAACTCTATATTAGACAAAGATAAACTCCAGTATATTTTTCCCTTTTCCTATATCAACTCATCATCAATTTGGGACTCCTTGATTCTCTTATGAATGGATGGTTGAGATGTTTTTTGATTAAGTTATGAGATTAATCCTTTTATTTTTCCCACATCCATTCTTTGAATTTCTAAGAATATTTGATCCCTCTCAATCATAATCATGGATTGGGTTCTGAATCCTTTTCACTCTAAACATCATTCACATTGATTCCCTTCCAATGATGTTAATATATTGAACAAAATAATCCTTGATATACTCTATCCACCTTTATTAAGACATATTATGATAATTTTTTTGTGACTATACAAATGAGTTTTTATAATCCGTATATATATATATATTGATTTTAAATGTAGATATAATGTCTAAAAATCATAAATTGGAAGATCATTACATCCAATTGAAGATTATGTATTAGGTTTTTCATCTCATGGATATTTAATCAGTGGGATAAATAAAATATAAAATCCTCACCATCCATGGTTACACAACCCAATCCCTTTCTGAAATAATCATTATAGATCAAAAATTATTCCACAATGGTGGGAAATGTATAGATTTGTTCTATTAATAGACTCTTATTTATCTCTTTAAATTGTTATTTACTTGAATTTGTCTACATATACATGAACCCTATCATAGTAAGCTTGGTTAATGATCATGGATATAAGGGGAAGTTTCTCATTAATCGAAAATATTACCTATCTAATACAATGAAACTACATATTTCTAATACCGATGATTTTCTATGAAATCCATTGATTTTATTTTTTATGGATCTAGATAAATAATTTTATTGATGATAAAATGACCTAATGTAGTTTCTTTGACCCAAAAGAACTCACAATTACTATAATTTACAAATAAATCTTCTTTATTTAGTGTCTTAATAATAGTTTTTAAATGATCATCAAGCTCTTAATCTGTTTTTTGGTATCTTATAATATCATCTATAAATATTGCCTTAAATTTTTCAGGGCATCACCTAATGAATCCATTTTTAAAATCCATGAAAATTTCTAGAGCATTAGTGAGTCAAAATGGAATAACTATGAACTTGTATTTCTCATACCATGTTTGAAAATTACTCTTGGGGATATCCAACTTCTTCACCTTTACTTGATAATATCCACATTGAAGTTACACCTTAAGTGCTAGGTTCAACGTATCAAATTGAATAATTCATCAATATATGGTATAGGACACTTGTACATTTTTGTGAACTTGGGGATCCAATGATAGTCAATATAGAGGTGTGTTGACCCATACTTTTTCTTTATTAAGAGTACCAATTCAACACATGGTGAAGCACATTGGTGTACCAACCCTTTACCCAGATTATTCTTTATTTGTTTCTTCTACTCCCCATGTTCAATAATGGAAATTATAAAAGGGGTCTCGGATATATTCAATGTTTCTAGTATATTTTATATTGATAACAAAAACTCTAGTCATGGATTATTACATGAAAATTATTTAATAAACACATTAGTGAATTCCGTAACAATGGGAAAAACATCAGGTATGATATTTTCTTTAATCACAATCATCGGATCCAAATACAATATATAATAATAAAATAATATCAATGCTTGAAATGAGGATACCCAAATATTTTCATCCTCATCCTTTCAGTTGTATAGAATAAATAGGAAATTTTAAATATGTTGATTGATTTCCATCCAATGTAAATTTTTGTTGGATCTATTCAATATAATTCAATACATTCATAGAATAGAATTTATTTCTAATAAGGGGAGTAACCCAAGGATTCTGGGAAATTCTACCAATAAATTTAGACAGGGGATGATTTATGTGCTTGGTTTGAAAAAAATGACCAATTTCTATCTTCATAGATAACTCAAATATAATTTTTTAGAGGTGGTTTTTCAATACTTATACAAAATATGAATGATATAGAAAAATGCGTATAACTAAAATCAAATATTATGTTCCATATTATTGATTTAATAAATAGATTTCGTTTCACCACAATATTTCCAAAATACACCTTTGTAGTTTTGAAGGTATATGATCTCCCTTTATCTATATTTCTTATAGATTGTGTCATCATTTATCATAAAAAAACACTCATCCAAGTGAATTTATTCTCATAATATCTATTTTCTGGCATCTAAATCATTGTAAAATAGGTTGAGGGATGATTGGTGAATTATTTTCATCTATCAAATTGGTTGGTTTCTCACATAAGAAGATTATATTAATGTTAACTTCATTCCCATAACTAAATAATTTCATTTTCCCCATCATGAAACATCGAGAATACATCTTCCCATAATTTTAAAAAAATGTGTGTAAGACATTATTTCCACCATGAATTTTATCTATCTCAAATCCATGATTATAATTTATTATCCACATGTTATCCCTAGACCCATAAAACCCTTGAGATTCATTGATCTAAATTTTATCTTTGAAGGAACATCAATCAATTTGCACTCAGTTTTCAATGTCATGAATCACAAAATATTTTCATTGACTCCCCCTTATCCCACCAAATAAGCGGTCAACTTTACATTAGGAAGAGATAATTACTCTAGAGTTTATTCCTTAAAGTATTTTTATATTTTCCTCACACTTCAATATGGATATGTTTACATTTCTTTTAGGTCCAATAAAATAATTCTCCATTTTATGTTGGAGAGTGTGAATAAAATATTTTTAAAAAAATTGTAAAAATTCTTTCAATTATATCATCTTCATATTCTCCTCAAGAATTATATTTTTATCCAATTCCCATTGATGATAATATCGTACTTTCATATGAGAAAAATCCAATATAGTCTTATCCTACCTATATCATTGGAGGATAAAAAATATATTTTTATTATATTTTAACCATTGTTCCAGGATTGTGGTCTTGGTAAATACACTATAATTTATAGAACATTGTCATATAGGGGTCACAATTGAAACATTCCCTTTCTAGGGTGGGGGATTCGAGTGTTCTACCCAATTCATTTTTTTTTCAAAAATAGATTTTATTGAGAAAGTATTATCATGGAGCTCCAAACTCTTACTCACATATGGTTAGGTATATTATTTAGGAAGTCATCATGTTTCCCCACACATTGGTAGTTGAATTGGTTCCTATTATTTCCATCTATTGACTAAAAATGAAGGGAAAATAACGGATAAGTATGTTTAAAAAATTAAACACATAAAGGTAAAAACATGAACATTGAATAGATAACTCATCAGTAAAATATATTCCATATCCTATGAAATTGTACGTTCATATATATGTTATCTATGATCTATTTCCTAAAATAAAATAATATGGTACCTTTCTTCAAATCATAATTGATTCGAAAAAGAATATGGATTTACTAAAAAATATCCCCTACGATTGTATAATTAGGTGTGCATGATGGCCCATTTTCAAGAACCTGGTGATGATCGAGTATAACTCAATACACCCTTTGGGGTTTGTAACCCCTAAGTAAAATGTAAAAGGGAGACATTCGACTATAGTATCGAGGAAGATATATATTATCTTGGAAACCAAATACATTTAATTTTTCAAAAATTTTGGAATGTTTTCCTATGTTTAGTCTTATCCCTAAAGATTTCCCTAGATTTGTCTAATACTAACCCCATAGAAATAATTTATCATTGATAAGATAAAAAAACATTGAAAAACAATATTTTATTAAACTATAATTAATGATTTGTTAAATAAATATTCAATTAAAACTGTTTAATATTGTAAGAGTGTATTTGGGTAATTAGCTAAATAACATAAAAAAATGAAACATGGGAACATATAAATTATATAAAAACACAATCGCATGCTCATAGTTCTCCATTGATATTATAAAACTGAATGGGATAACCTGGGGATGTATATAAGAAAGGGGTGAGCTATAAATATCACTAAGGGAATAAGAAAATAATAACATGAATAAAGTAATACATGTTAGTCAATAGTTATATAAAGTGACAAAAAATGGGTGATAGTCATAAACTTTATCATGAAATCATGATATGATATGTACACATAAATTGAACATTGAAATATTGAAATATAATAAAACATGAAGTCATAAGAATAAGTCAAGGATAACCACTGAGACCACATAAACTAATGTGCTTTATATAACATCTCATTCACCATACATGTCATGTCAAGAGATAAAAATATTAACCAATGCATTGGAGTACTAAATGTTTCGTGCCCACCCATCACATTTATATCATGTTCTTATATAGGTGTACAACATATATCTTACAACATAAGGAATTATTTATTAAATTTAAAACCCAAAATTAAATATTTTTGGATAAATATGATTAAATAACATATAAATAATGAATATATTAAATGAGGTGAATACCGTTGAGTGGAAATAGATATTGGTGTTCAATATACAAATGATCAGTATAGAAAATTGCTAGATAATTTTAACAGCATAATTGCTGTACATAATGAATTACAAAAGGGTTGAATGAGAGAGAAGGGGTATAAATATACCATTTAATAATATGTATACTAATATGGATTTAAAAAAAATATCCAAACATGAAATAATTGAAATCAAAAGGAATGATATAAATAAGGTTCTTGAATAAATAAGAGAATGATAGGATCCCTTACGTTGAGAGGGTGTTTCTAAATAAATGGAGAGCTTCTTATGATCTTTGGGAAACCTTGTGAGGTCACTAGAGATCAAACTGATGAAATTATTTTTCACCAATAGTTTTTAGTGTAGAATGAATGGAGTTTGGGTTGATTTTTATAGAAAAAAAGGGGAATTATTTTTAAATATTTAAAATAGGGTTTTGGACTCGATATGATAATCTAATTCGAACAAAAACCCATATTATAGTTGTTTCCCATGGTTTCTACCAATGTACAGAAAATTCATTTTTTATGGGGTTAAGATCCTACCTCCTTAAAATTATACATTCGGTGATGTTGTATTCACCCATGATTATAATGTATTGATTATAATTCCATGAAAATTAATATTGGTGTTTGAGGACTCATTATGGATTTATAAATTTATAAAAATAATATTAAAAAATATATTAAATTTAAAACATAATTTTGGTCGTGGATATGTTTTATGGAATATATTATAGCACTTTTGGGTCATTATCATGCTATAATAGATAGCTTATATTTTTAGTATGTTTAAATTATACAAAAAAGATTTCATTTTCTTAGAAAATTATGAAAAAATTAAAACTGGGAAATTAAAATTTTCTATATTTAGAAATAAAATTTATTTATTCAAAAATAATTATCTATATATGTGAATTTACACTTTTCAATCAAAATGTATATTTATTATGAAATTATGGTATTTTTACAATATCAATTTTTCTGAATCATATAAAAATTACATTTGGATTTTTAAAATTATATTATTCTTTTATATTTAAAAAATTTGTTTAATAGTAATATTTTATTAAAAAATATTTATTTAAAAATTTCATGAATTCATTAGAAATATTTTGTTGATTAAAACTATAAACTTCCCAATTATACAGTTTTTATTTTTTATATGAAATAAATTATTCTCATAATTATTATTTAATCATTATATATTAATAATTATATTCATGTTAAAATTTATAATGTCAGGGTACAGATACATATCCCATTATTACACTAGTGAATTCCTTATTGGTAGGGTTTGCGACATTGAGATTTTATATTCTATGGTTTGGTGGACATTATTGGGGTCATGATCTCGATAACCATGAACTTATCCCATAAATGGTTTATCGTATGCTTTATATGTGGAATAATGTCTTGGGATTGGTCAAGGGAAAAGATAAGTGAAGATATCTATCTTAAAATATCCAATAAATGTGTTTCACATAGTATGATTCTATTAGTTGAGTTCATTTCTTCCTTTGTTTATGTTAAAGATAGATTATCGTGACACTTAATATACTAATCATAATTGTTACTATAAAATGGATATATTAATAATGGTTATGATTCGTAATGTTATTTCAAATTTGGTTGACTACATAATGGTCTAAAATAACCAAATTAGTCCATGTTATATCTATAAATAAATTTTATACAAAATAATGTATTCTGTATAAAAGGGAATTTTGTTTATAAAACATCATGTCATTACATTATATGTATCCATATTGTTTTTTGGTGAACCACATGAGTTGTTATGATGTGATCCTTATCATGCATATGAAGACTCATAATAATGGAATCATAAATTCATACCATTGGTAACTATAATTCACATCCCATGTGATTGATTATCATATATTTTTTAGGAAGTGGGATATAGTAGAAGTATCAACATAACATATTCATTTCCTACTAGGTTGGATCATGACCATTATCAAGCCATGAACTTGGTTAAATAATCACATGGGTCACATATTATACATTGGTTTACCTCCCCACAAACCACATTTGACCACCCACATTGTAGATAATAAAAATTATTATTATCCCTATAAATAACAAATGTTCTTTCAGTGTTATTTCTCCTCACTCAAACACACTCTCAGAAACATCCCATGATGACAACCATCCTGACACTACTCTAGTCCAAATACAATTAAACATTTTGTTTTAATCATGTGGAATCCTGAAAATAAATTTATAACTTTTCCAAATGTGTAGTAAAATTTAGTGTTTTTGGTATTACATTTTTCAAGGGTGTTATACACTCCCCCATTAAAAAACAACACCATCATTATAGTCCTTACACCTCTAACCTAGGCAGTGCCTCTACCCTTCAGGTTAGTTATTTTCTCTGAAACCAATTTTTATTACCTGAAATTCTCTATGAAAGTGAATTTTCAACTAACAACATTGTTAACCCATTATAATTTGGTAGTCTTTTCATCACACCAGATTATATTACTTAAGTAATAACTTATTTGACTAATTAACATGCCCACAAGCCAATACATTTTCATTTAGTGTGATTTTTACTCACTCACACACACCTTTGGAATCTTCCTGGGAGGTCTATATTAACCCATAATATTCATATATATATATATTACTGCATAATAGAAGAACATTTTTTACACATCATTTTGATACATAATTGAATTGTTTGGAACTATTATCTTTGGAAAAATTGAAACATAAGAAACTAATTCATAAAATATCTACATATTGTCCCACTTATTTCATTATAATAGAACCCCTCTAAAATATTTCATACATAATACTATTTTCCATAACATAGCGAAATTAAATATTGGAAATGGGTTATATAATATTCTATTTAAGAGTATGAATGGGAGATATAAATGACCATATAATAATGAAATGAGCATAAGAGTATAATAAAATGATCTTATCATTTATAAATGTTCATAATCATAATTATTTTCATAAATATTGGTCGTTAATATGACATGAATCCTAAAGATATCAAAGAACCTAATCAATGAGAGAATTATATTGACATAAGTAATGTAATTAGGATGAAAACATAATAAAATAAATAATTTCATTTGTTATTAATTCACTTTTACAAGACAATTGTAGTGGAATAGATTCACTCCCTAAACCATCACAGTATTAAAGGTTCACTCCCAATACTATCATAGCACATAGAGTCCCCTATGGAAATGGGATCACTCCCCATTTCATTTCTATCAATCTCATGATATATCAATATTTTCTAATAAATTGGAAGGATATATTGGTCCTACTAAAATTATAATAAGAAACAATGTTATGTGAGATAAAATATAATTCAACATTAAAAATATTATGACCATTGAAAAAGATTGGGTTCCATAAAAATTTAATCATATCATAACCCATGGAAAATATATGGGTTTCATAAATATATATTAATCATAAAAATAAACCAACTAAGGAAATAATATAGATGGAATACATAGATAATATCCCTAGTAAATATTAGGTTATATCAGTGATTTTTGCCATTTTTGAATAGAAAAAAAACCTAAAAATGTCAATTAATCATTCTTTAGGAAATCATCCTTTACAATTTTAAATCACTTATTAAAAAACATATAAATTATAAAGTAAAAAAGTTTTCTTGGAAATTTTCCATGTAATATTTTAATGTAAAATTGAAATAAAAAATTAGTTATAATTGTTGTAAAATCCATTCATGTTGTAGAAGTTAAAATATAGATTCCTTTAATAAATTTTTCCATAAAATCCTTAATTACATCATTTGGAAGATTGAAAAAAATATAATTTCCAAAAATATTTATAAAAGTTAAAACATTGGTAAACAAAAATCCAGAAATAATACAAAAATAGTAAAAAAATATTCATCAACTCATTTCTATATAACATGGATTTGAATGAAAAATGATTTTATACCGAAGAGAGAAATGAATTTGACCATCCGTAAAAATATATTTTTGTTATCATGTGTACATAAGGATGGGAAAATGGAAGGAGACATTTGTTTTTTAAAAATAACTATTGGATAATAAATATATTGAGTATATTGAGAGAATGATCATAATATTTCTTTTTCAAAACATAAAAATAAACAATGTTATTGTACCATAAAACCTCAAGAAATGAGTATTGTGTTATTCAGAAGAAATCTAAAATCTAATATAATAAATTTAAATTTTTAATACTCCTATGAAATAGTAATTTTCAAACTTATAACATCATATATTATCCATATATTAAATTTAAATATCACATTTTATCTATAAATCTATATTAAAATCATCATTTCTAGGTGTAAACAATTTTGTTTATCATTAGTATTTCAGTTCAACAGTTCAATGACATGTTTTTTTGTCTTGGTCCCATAATATCCCAAATATAAATCATGATAAAAATATATTATATATTCATTATATACATATTTTGAGTTATCCATAAAATTTGTTGATAGTTTATGAATTAAACTACTAATGGAGATGGTGATCCATACGTATGCATGAATGTTATTTTTTCGATGAATAAAAAAATAAAGGTAAATGTTAATTAATATTTTTATTATTCTTAATCAGTCATATATATCATAAATATTTATCAAATTATTCCTCATTACCAATAATTTTATATATAAATGAAAAAAAATTACATGGATTTATGGAGTTCAAATTCTACACGTATGCTTGAACGACATTATCATTTCCCAAATGATTTCACTCTATATAGGTAGATGTAATATTATAAATAAAAAATTTAATATTTTTATAAATATAATATATTAGAATTATTCTCTTCATAATACCCATACATAAATTATGTTTATGATAAATACATTGTAGCACTATGTGGAGATGAAAAATCTTAAATATGTACGAGTTATAATTTCAAATCTTATATAGATGGAAAGAAGTTATATAATATTGTTTCAATATTAATAATAATTTATATGGGTATTTATGATACTGAGTATTTAATTTTATGATAAATAACATAAATTTATATGAGTTAGATAATAGTATAAAATAAAATGAATAATTAATTCAATTACATCTTCTTTGAAACAACCCCCTTATAACACCATTAAGGTGATCCCGGGTTGGTGTTTTTTGAAAAAAAAATCATCAAGAATGTGTATGGGTAATTTTATAATAGATATTTTTTAATTTTTTATTATTTAAGGCTAGTTGTGGGGTAAATAATTGATGTGGGAGGTTAGCTTTTATTAATTGATGAAGGGGATTCTTTTTGGAGTCTCTCAAACTATAAGATTATAATAAATACAATATAAAGTTAAATACAAATATGTATAGGGATTCTAATATAATATTTGATACAGTTTTAATATTATAACCAATGGAGTTTTTAAATGTTTTTTTCTTTTTAAAAATTATAATTTTGATAAGTACTTATTTAAAAGTTTTTAATTTTTTGGGTTTTAGTAACATTTTCAACATTAAAAGGTTGTAATTTTTACTAATAAGGTAATAATTGGACCATAAATACCAAATTTATAAAAAAAATTAACCATATAATATCCTCATTTCATTCTTAAATTATTTTTATGATTTATAAATAATTTAATACATTATTGTTTTGAAAAAATATCATTATTTTCAATTTTTACACTATTCAATTAATTCGACCTAAAAAGCATGAAAAAATTTGAATTAGAAGAAACTATTACAAAAAAAGAATATTGTGTCATATCCATCTATAAATTTAACATAACAATTTATATTAAAAAATTATATCACTTTTAATATTTTCTAAAGAATTTATTTTTTTCCACTGATTGAATAAATTTTGTTTTCGTGTTGGGTAAAAAGTCACATTAATAATATAACACCTAAAAATTATAATTAAATTACCATAACGAATATAATTAAATTATTAAAAAATTAATAATAGGATTCATTCATAACTACATTTTTCAATGTGAAAGATAATGGATAATAAAAACTAAGATAGAGACATTTCATATGTTTCATTTATTTAAATAATATATAAATCATTTTCATGGACTAGTGACCTATAAAATAATAAATTTAAAGAAATATGGTGACATGGGATGAATTATATTTATCTAATAATAGTTATACTAAATAATTTTGGCCTTATAAATTAATTTTAATTCATATTAACCAGATTTACCCTTTATTGAGGTGATAAATTTTTCAATTGCCATTATAAATGTTGAACAAATATAAATGGGGCCAATTTATAAAATTTTAAAATTATAATTATAAATATATAATTAATTTTATCTAATTTAATATCCATAAATAGAAGATAATATATTTATATTAAGATTACTAAATTTCAGAAAATATGATTGAAAAATATATATTTCTAAGAGTAAAACTGAATTTACTCTTCTCCTATGCATTTAATAAAATATTTGTTGACTTTATAAAATATTTCATATAGTAAATAATATATAAATTCATTAAATAATTCACTAGTGGTGATTAATTTATATCATTAATAAAAATACACTATGTACATAAAAATAGTTTTCTAGAAAAGAAATAACTTTTATTTTCATGTAATTTATAATTTTAATTATAATCATTTGATTACTAATGAATTAATTTTATAGATGTATATAGAATATTTTTCCCCTAATTTAGTTATTATTATTCATATATTCCAATACAATGGCTATGTGATGAAAAAATAATAATTTTATGTTATTCCTTTCAACATGATGTTTTGTAAAACACATACTGTAAAAATAAAACAATTTAAATAGAAATATTTCATTAAAATGCAGAGGTGTTAAATATTACCTTCCTTAAATGAGTTTAATCCTCGAAAATTGATACTCTAACACGAATAGATTGGGATACTTATATATCATCACATTCTAAGGTTCCCATGTAGCTTTCCCAAATTTGTGGATTTCCATTAAACTTTGACTGTGTGAGTGGTCTAGTTTCATATGACATTTCATCCATGTTCCATAATATATATCAGTTTTAGATATAATAAATATCTTTATCCAATAGTAAAATTGATAATTTATTAATTTTTTAAGGATCAGTTATATACTTCTTCATGAATGATACATATTAAACATCATGAACATGAAATAGATTCTGTGTAAGTTCTAATTGTTAAGATACCTTCTCAGTATGATCAAGAATATAAAAAGGAATGATATTCCTAGATCATAGATTTCTCGTATTTCTACATATCATCCCCATCATAGAGGGTGATATTTATTAAAGTACATTATCATAAAATTCAAACTCAATATCTTTCGAACCATCATTAGCATGTATTTTTTGTTAACTCTGAGATTATCATATAATTTATTGAATGAATATAAACTTATCTACCATTTTCCTCAACTGTTTTAGCTCCAAAAACCTTATTTCACTAACTATATTTGATCATGTTAAAGTTATTCACATCCTACAATAGAACGATTTATAAAGATCCATCTGAATGTTTGAGGGAAAACTATCGTTGTAAGAAAATTCCACCATAAAATGATTTTGATCACAACCACCTTTAAAATATATAGAGCAGGCGCTCAAAAATTATTTTATAGTTTTAATGGTGTCTTAGACTTACCATATATCTAAAGATGAAAATTTTTAATAAAACATAACTCTAAATCTAGATCTTAGAGAAGACTTCTCCAAAATATCGTGGTAAACCTATGATCCTAATTAAATATAACTAATGGTGTCACCATATGCAATATTACCCCTTCCATAATATATAACGGAGTAATTTTACCTAGATATAATTCTTATCTAAAATAAATGAAGTGTTTTGAAATCATAAGGTAGCCAACTACAACCCAAATATAATTAATCCCTTTATTTGTTTTGGGGATTCTAATGATAAGGTTTGTGGTGATGTTTTCCCATTTCTATTTGGGTATGGGTAATTGTTGTAACACCCCATTAGAATTCATTATAATATATATAACATGATTACATACCAAAAATCGAGAAACATACTATGTAATATCTATCTCCATTTTAACTTATGAGATGTATCATTTCAAATATATATGCAGCTTTTTACTCTCACAATGAATAGAGAATGAATAAATATAAGCATCACCCATCAACACCTTCTTTGAATCTTGTATTGAAGGGACACATACATAGTTCAAAAACATTATTATTACATAAAAGTCATGGTTAAACTTAGGAACATATTTCACTTTTTTTAACCTCTACATATACCTTATATGACTCTATAATATTATAATGTATATATTCTCAAACACTTTTTTGAGATAGATAATATTTCTCCCTATACATTAAGATTTTATGATCAATAATTTTCATGTCTAGAAATATTTTATCTTTTGTAATCATTATCCTATATAATATAACATGATCATTTTGACATAGAGTATAACCCACATTATTTTATTTAACTGGGTGGTAAATTATGGGAAAGACATACTCTTTAATCATCTACGACCATTTTATTTGGTGCATGATCAAATATTTTGTAGTGAAAATATACATTAATATTTTGTGATGAGTATATAGGTCACACCTTCAGCTATAAAGATAATACATCCCTATCATAAACTAAAAAAATTATATAGATAAATCCAAATAATGAGATGGGTAATTTTTCTCATGGACCATTAATTTTCCTTATGAAGAATATATAACCATATCATTATTCAAGATGATACACCCATGTCCCTTCATTGATGCATCTCAATAAAATACAAACCCTTATCCACTACAAGTTAGTGTAAGCACTTTTTTGTGACTATACTACCCAATAGATTCTTAAAATGTTATTCAAATTAAACTTTTTTATGTAACATGGCTCCCTTCTGAGTTAAATTGGTCAGTGAATTCGATTCTCATGAAAAATATCCAAAACCCATTGATAATATCTAACCAGAACATGAAAACATTCAATCTCAGCCATAGTGGTTGTTCTGGTCCAATGATCTATAACTTCTATCTGTTAATGGTCTATAAATATACTCTCAATTGAGATTATAACAATGAATAATTAAACATTGTGAATCCAAAATTCAAATAAGATAAATTTTTCAAAAAGATTCTCATTCCTTAGGGGATTTAGTAAAACTAAAAAATGATTTTAATGTTATTCATTCAACTTTTAATAAATAAGATGATCATATATAAAAATACTATGATAAAATGAATAATTTAATCTCTAAAGACTGTATTCTTTAAATCCATGAATATAATGGGTTAATTAGTAAGAAATATTTCATTATTATAAAATCATAAATAGCATACCATGTATTGAATGTTGTATTGGGTATATCCTCATAATTGATGCTCAATTGATGATATCCATAATGAAGATCATTCTTTTAAAACTTACATGCTCTGTACTGTTGATCAAATTGCTCATCAATATGATGTATATGATACATTATCATGAAAGTGATCTTCGTACATTCTTCATAATAAATGCAGATTCATATTGATCTATATTTCTTCTTAATAATCATAATAGAATCACACCAAGGTGGTTTACTGTGATGAATAAATAATATATCAATATTATCCTAGATTTTCTTATTATATTCTTGCAACTCAATTGTATCCATTCTTTATAAAATCTTGGAAATAGTGGTAGAACAAGGTAATAGTTATACTAAAAACTAAACTTTATGATTTCCTAGATGACCGAGAAATTCATCTTCAAATACATAAATAAAATCCATTAAAATAATCACATATTTGAAGAATATATTCTACCCAACTATTTGTGATTAATTACCCATCTGAATATTACACATGTACCATATTATGGATTTAACATTCATCAAAAGTTCATTGTTTCATCCCATTGATTATTAGTCATATGTATATTTTTATTATAAAATATAACTTCCCTTACTAGGAAATTAAAGTTGGATTTATGTGAATAACTCCAATCCATGACCAAAATAACATTGTATTAAACTAGAATATGAAATAAAAGATATTCAGGGAACAAATTCACACAATATTTAACAAGATTGGAATCATAGATTAGGAATGGGATCATACTACGATTATGGGTTTTTTATGAAAAATTAATATCTAATTTTTTATGTGAAACTACGATACACTTATAAATTTTTTTGGCATAAAATAGTGGGTAGATCTATAATAAAATAAGACATCATCAGATATAGAGTGGATGGTAAGAGTACCTTTCACCACGTCATTGTCATACCCTTCATCACAAATAATGATTGCATGATATTTTCCTTTGCCTTTGGGATTTAGAGTTTGTTTTGTGATTTATCATCATTAGCATTAATATTTGGGCATTATTTAACATAATTCCTATATCCATTTACTTCAAAATACTGGAGTCTTAGTTGTGCATTCTGTATGGATTTCTCTCTATTCACATCCTTAACTAACTTCTTCCTATCACATTAGTCTTCAATTTCTTGACTGACTTACTTTATACACTTAAAACATTTATCAAGTCCATTTTAACAATTTCCCCCATGTATACTTCCATTCATTGATCATAATGAAAGCCTCATCCTCTTCTATCTATTGTATTTTTAATTCAAATTGAATTAAAATTTTGATTTATTATTATATTCATGATATTGATGGGTAACTCCAATTTGAATACCCACATTGATAGAAAATATAAAAAATTATTCATATCTTTTAATTTTATTTATATAAATTTTCCTTGGAATACTTGGTTTTAATACACTTAATAATCAGTCAACCATACTTTTAATTACCATGATAATACCAAAACTTCCATCGCAATTATAATAATTTTTTTTTGATATTGGTACAAATGGATTCATCATCTTTTTATTTCAAACCATGAATTCCTTATTAAATTTTTATGAATAACGAATGTCAAGCACATTTTCAAAAATAATATCTTAAATTCATCCTTCTTCATAGATTCACTCCATTTTTTTCTATTGTTTTATTGATAAAGTTCCACCACAACTCTTCTTTTCCATCAAAATTATACATATATTGAATACATTTTTCATGTTATAAACATTATATATTGTAAAATATTTTATCAATAATACTTATTGAAATCTAAATGACTGGTGGATCAATGGAACCATTTAATGATGTTGTACATTGCCTCATTAATGAATCAACAAACTAGTGTTCCCTATTTTTTTCATTTGGAACCTCTAACTAATTAATACTATTAAACAAATTGTGAGTGTATCATTAATATTTTTCATTTTAAATCCCTTGAAATTTTGATTCTCCGTAGGAAAAAATATATCATCTTACATTGCATTAAACAATTACACGATCCCTTCAAGATCCAAGCATTCAATAAAAAAATGCATAGAGTGGAAAATAATGATCATGTTGGAAAACCACATAATCATAAAAAATCATTAGTAGGATATATAAATAATGACATATACTTTCTTTACACCTTAGACTTAACCTAGTTTATTCATGATGTTTTCTAAAATGTTATGATTTTTTACTCTATATAGAATTTCCCTAGGATTCTTATTTTTTTTCTCATCCAAGTATCCTAATTTTAACTAATCATTACTATAAAACCAACTATAGTGGTCCATTATTTTCATGAATACATTTTAAATCTTAATATGTGAATATTCATTACATACAATTTTGACCCATTTTATAATTGATACAGTGTAGTATCTGGGGAAACCTCGAAACATAATAAAATTGTTCAAAAAATATCTACATATTCTCCCTCTTATTTATTCAAAACTAACATAATTAACAAAAATATCATTTTTAATACCATTCTTCATAACCTATGGAAATAAAATATTATAAAATCCTGACATTAATTTCTCAATGATGGAGAAAAAGAGGTATTTTATGATTATATAAGAATAAAATATGAATAATGGAATAAGGATATGGTATTAACATTTTTGAACTCTACCCTACATATCAAAGATGACAATATTAAGTCATGCAATAATTCTAGGTAGTTAATAAGACATGAATCATAATGGAATAAAGGAACATGATCCATGATTGAAAATCTTTAACATATTACATGGAATTGTGGAATATGGATAAGCATACAAAATAATTTTCATAGTATTCAAGGATTGTTTTCAAGACAATCATAGTGTAATGGTTTTACTCTCCAAAAAATTCTTGTTGTCATGATTTACTCTCAAGAATATCATATTTTACACTTTCCCTTACTGAAATGGGTTCACTCCCCATTAAGTTCATGTTTTTGTTATTAAATCTCAATCATTACACAATAAATTGTATGTAGATATATTTTTCAGCCATTAAATAATTAAAATCATATAAATGTGTGAAATAAGATAATAAAACATTCATCATATTGTAACTCATTAAAATAAATGGGTTTTGTAAACAACCCATCATACCATAAATAATTGAAAAAAATGGGTTTCATAAAAATATTTTCATCAGAATCATAAAAAATCAAGATAAATAATAAGGATGGTATCCTTGGATCATAAAGCCTATAAATCATAATGTTTATAAAGGTTTTATTTGTTTTGTTAATATATATAAAACATCTAAATATCACTAAAACATTCTTGTGGAAAATATTTTTTCCTTATTTAAATAACTTATTCCAAAAAGACGGAACAATTAAGAGGAGAAAATTTTTATTTAAAAAAATCATATAAACATTAAAAGGAATATTAAGTTAAAAAAATATTCATTATGGAGATAAAATATATATTTTCTGATTAAGTTATAAAATCATTCCATCAATACATTGCTCAGAAAAGTCACTAAGTACCTCATTTAGAAAAGGAAAAAATATTCTATTGAAACAATTTGGAAAAAAGTAAACCATGGGAAAATTTTTTATTTAATAATAATATGAAAATAGTAAAAACCATATTTAAATCTTTTTTAGAAATCATTAATATGTTATAAAAAGGTTCTTCGACTGAAGAGAGAAATGATGTCAATTTTCCTTCAAAACATATTATCAGCCTAATGAGTGAATAAGGAGAAGAAAATCAATGGAAAAATTATTCCTTAAGGAAATAAATAGGGAAAAATAAAAGTACTGAGTGTCATTATTTATTTATAAAAATATTTAATAACCATGTCTTAATCCTAAATAATCCTCATAAAAATAATATTATTGTATAAAACCTCTTTTATTGAGTTCTTCTTAAATTGAATGCACCCTAACGTACAATATAATGTATTTAAATTTATCATGATTTTAAAAATGAATAATTTTAATACATATAATTTCATATATTTTCCATTTAATATAGTTCAATAATACATTTTATCAATAATTCAATAATAAAATGGTTAATTCAGTGTGTTAAATGTTTCATTTTCATGAGTAATTTAGTTAAGTTGTTTTGGTTCGTATAAATTTGTGTTGGTTACAATATCAATAGAGTATTAATCAAAATATAAATACCATATATATATATATATATGATATACATATTTTTATTCATCCACGAATATAAGAGGATAAAAAATTCATTACATCATTCATGGTGATGGAAGGTCATTCGTACTCCTGAACGATGTTTTCATTTTTTGATGGATGGAATGAAAGAAACTTAAATTTTAATTCACCATTATATGATCATTTTAATACTATATATATCATATATATTTGTAACATTATTCCACATTACCATCCATATAAAATATAAATTAAAAACAATTAGCATTGTTTTTTTGGAGGAGGTAGTCCACATGTTTGCACAAATGAAATTATCATTTCTGAAATGATTAGATGGTAAGTAGTTTGATGTGATATTATAAATAAAAATGTATAATTACATAATAGATATAATATATAAATAGTAATCCCATCACAATACCCATCTATAAAATCTAGTGGTAAAAATTGATTGGCACTTCTACAAGGAGAAGGTAAGCAGTACATATCTATGAGTTATACTTTCACGTATCATTTGAAGGAAAAAAGGGTTTATATTGGTGTTTTAATAATAAGAATCAAATTTTATAATACTTTTGACACTAAATATATTATTTTATAATAATTACCATGTATTATCTTGAATAAAAAAGTGTATATAAGAAAGTGGTCAGTTAATGCAATTACCTATTCATTGAGACGTCCTATTATGATATGTTGTAAAGGGCCCTAGGTTTTCTCATTTTGAATAAAAAGATCCTCTAAAATGTGTATTTTGTAGTTTAGAAGATTAATTTTCAATTTTTGGTCATTTTATAAGGCTAAACATGGTGTAATGAAGCGAGTAAGGATGTTTCCTTTTATAATTGACGTGTGAGGCACTGTAGAATTTATCAAAATATTAAATTATAATACAGTAATTCTGAATCCAAATTCCTCCAAATGGACAGGGAATCTGAGATATGTCTTGATAGAATGTTTAATTGCATAAAAATATTTAATTTTTACATGATTGCTGTCAATTTAAAACATATCATTGTGATTAACTCTTAGTTAACCAATTTTAATTTTAACTATGTTAACATCTATTTCAACACTAACAGGTTATAATTTTTAATTTATAAGGTATAATTGTAAAATAAATGGCCAAGTTATGTCATTTTATAACATATCAAATCCAGATTTTCTTATTTCCAAATTTTTCATATTTTCAAATTATTTAATAAAATATTATTTTGATAAAATATCTTTATGGTAAATTTTGACCTTAATAATTTAATTTGACATAAGAGACATAAATTCAAAGTTGGAATTAAAATAAAATTTTTTAAACTACAATAAGCTATCTTATATACCAATATAATTCATGGGCCCCTACAATGTGATCACATTATATCATTTTTATATTTTAGAAAAATATATTAATTAAATAAATTCTATTTTTATTTTGTGTAAAAATGTAAGGTAATTTTATAATATATAGAAATTATAAATAAATTAGCATAAGGAATAAATTTCATTATTCACAAATAAACAACAAATATTAATTCATAACTTGTATTTTCCCCTTTATGAACTCATTAAGAAAATTTAAAACTCAAAGAGTGACATATTATAACATTCATTGATTTAAATAAGAAATAAATCATTATCATTTATAAGTGTCTATTAAACTAAGAATATTTTAACCTAATTTGATAAGGGTCTAATTAAATTCATCCAATAAAAATAGGGTGGAAAATTATGGCCTTATAATTAATTTTTTATCTAAATTATCTTGATTTACCCTTAACCAAGGTGATAAAACTTTAGATAGTTTCAATTCATACTTACCAAAAATAAAATTAAAATCACTAAAAAAATTCAAACTTATTATTCATAAAATTTTATTTAATTCAATATGTATACAAGTAAGAAATTAGTTTTAATATATGTGAATAAAATGTGACCAAAAAACATTATATAATTTTTTTCTAATCCTCAAAATAGAGTATTTGTTATCTTATGGATAGGAAAAAATATTTTTTACATTTATAAAAAATTTGATAAATTAAAAAATAAAAATATTTGATAAAAATGATTTACCAATAGTTATTAATTTAACACATTAATAAAAATTCATTTCAAACATAAAATCATTTTTTTAAACATCACATTTATTTTGAAATAATTTTTCAGTTATAATAAATTTATAACCAATGAATTCATTTGATAAATTATAGACTATATATTTTTCATAATTTAGATATTACTATTGAAAACCCAAAAACCCATCATCTATATGATAAAAGACACATAATATTATGTGGTTTTCTTGAACTAGTTGTTTCTTGTAGCGCAAGCTATCAAATAAATTAAAATATTTATTGAGAAATATTTTATAAAAATATTGGGATGTTATTAATTCCAAAATACTATCACTACTCCAACAAATCAACAATTAAATATATTGTAATAATTAGGTATCTCTTAAAAGGAAGGTTTCAAATTTTATACATATATAGTAACATTATTTCAATTAAGTCTTAAATATCTAGTGGTCTTATTTCATAGATCATGATCGTTGATACAGGGAATGAATAATAAATGAGATAGATAGAATTTCATTCTATTTTTCAAACATTTCAAGTGGTTTTTTACATTTATTTTTTTTTCACTAAATATGGAGGCTTATATTATAATTGATATGGGTTTAGGTATAGAGACAATATCTAATCCATTATATAATAGAATATAAGAGAACTTTATATTGGTGAAGGTCTAGTATGAGTATTTATTTTGTAATAGAGTTTATCTTCTCAGGATCTTTACCATGGGTTTCTCTTATTTTGTTCAACAAAATTGGGATCCATTTAATTATTTTGAACAATTTTAGTTTTTTGGATCATCAACTATGGGTAGGAATAGAATATTTTACGTAAAAATATACATGTTTATTTTTCTTAAATTTGATCTCATGAACATTTACATGGTTTTAATTGATTATATATATATATATATATTTTACCAAATATATCATGATTATATTTTGTTCATACTCTTCAATAAAGAATTATTGTACTCATAACCTGTGAAAGATCATATTACATTTGGGGGAATCATATTTAGTGCCTTGATTATGCATTATACATATTTGATCTCCAAAATTAAAAATTTAGGATTATGGGAGAGCACTTTTTGGGTCACATTGTATTTGATTTTAGTATATTTTTTGAACTAGAAATGGTTAATTTTTTTGATTAATGGGTGAAAGAAAACATTTTTTAGGTAAATAGTATTTATGGTTAGGAACAACTTAAATGTGATTAATTTGATACAAATAAAAATTGATAAAATTTATTATTTTTCAGACAAATAAATAAAGAAATATTTTGAGGTCTGGACATTGAGATAAATCTCTTAAGGATATGGAGTATAAGTTAAATATTTTATTGATCCTCAACTTTTTTGATCTAGGTAATAAGTATACATTTTATTATAATTCCTCAAAATTATAAATAATCATAGTATTGATATAATATTGGTGAGTAATCATAAATGGGTCTAGTCAACTTAGTATATATTAGAGAAACTACTTGATGCATAACCTAATGTTAGTTATTGTTATACATGATTAGAATAATTTCCCCCTTTATCTACAAGGTGATTAAATTTTAGTGAAAAATTAAAAATATATCCTAAAACACATATCCTCAATGTAATATATATTCTTTTTGTAGAGAAAGTAGGTTGAGTATGATTAGTCATTCAACTATGATATGGGACACATTGTTGTGTTGTAAAATGTTGTGGAAAACATGGTGACTATGAAGACTAGGGCTCTTGTAGTTTCTAAGGCTAGTAGTGACGTGAATATAGAAACAAATAAATGTCATATATAAAAATTAAATCTTAATAAATTATTATTCATTATATTTTACAAATACATTCTTGATGAATCTAAGGAATAATTATATTGGGAGTCTAGATACATAGTCATCTTGTTTCATAAAAGATATTAAATATTTATTATAAGTATCTTCCAACATGTTACTACAAATAGTCATATTATACGTAAAAATATTATTCAAAAATTGTTTAAAGAAAATATAATAAATTCAGGGTTAAGATGAAATTTAATTGAAAAAATGGAGATATAAATGATTGGTTATGTATGACCCAATCATAAGGGTATGGGGGAATGATCTTAACATTTTAAACCAAAAAAAACATTTCATAGATCAAAATGGTAAATCATTTCATAATTAATGGTTGTTCATAATAAATGAATCATAATGTAACCTATGAGAATGATCTATGAGAGAATAACATTAGCATAAGACATATGTTTGTGGCGTACAGATAATCAAATAAAGTCATTTCCTTAGTATTCAAGGTTCACTACCAAAAATATCATTATTGATTTGGTTCACTCACCAAACTGTTACATACATAGTCAAGGCCCACTTAAAATAATATAATAGTGTGGATATTCCCATACTAAACTGGGCTCATTCATTATTCACATCCTTTCTATCTCATGAGATATCAATCTTTACAAAAAATTTTGGAGGGAATGATAATTTTTAGCCCAACTTTTACATAATGAATATCATACATATGTCATCCAAAGTATCATTAAAACATTCATTAATTCATAACATGTGAGAAGGATGTAAATTTTATAAACATTTCATCAATTCATTATTATATAAACCATAGAAAAGAAACTGTTTAAAAATATAAATTAACCAATGTTTATGAAATAGATTTCATAGAATCATCCTTGAATCTTTATTTTATTAATATATAAAAATAATAAAAGTGGATCGTATCATATGATCATAAAACTAGTAAATATTAATTAATATCAAAGGATTTTTTCATAGATTAAATATTCATTTAAAATATCAAAAGATCAATTCTTTGGGAAACTATTTATATAATATATGTTAAAATAATGATTTCTTTCCTATTTTCAAAAAAAGTAAAAATAACAACATTCTGAAAATGAGAAGAAGCGTCCTTTTTTAAAATTATGTAAAAAATTTAATAATGGGTAAAAATTACCATAAAAATAAAAGTATAATAACAAAAATTTTCTTGAAAAAATTTTCATAACATATGTACATGAAATAAAATTGATTTCTCATTAAAGAGTGAAATAAAATTGGTTTTCCATAAAAATATATTTTTGGCATATTTTGTACATAAATATATTAAAATGAAAGGAACAAATGTAATCTTAATGTTTATACCTAATTTATGAAAATTCATGGGATTATCAAGGCATATGTTATAAAATTTCATCATTTGGAAATTATTTATAAATAATCTTGAGAAATGATGAGATTGTAACTTAAATCCCTTACCATAAGTTTTAATTTATTAAAAATCATTCTAACATACTATATAATAATTAAAATTTAGAATACATATATAATATATTTTTATAAATACTTATAATATTTCATATATTTTTATTTTTTACATTTAACACGAATTCATTAAAAATAATTTATTAAAATTGTTGTTTTCAAGTCCTAACTATTTGGTTTTTCCTCAGTTTCAATTTGGAAGTCCCAGTCATTGTAATTTGATAATTGGTAAATAAAATAATAAATTTAAATCATTATATTAATATCATATATATTCATTTTTAAATATTTACATTCATCCATAAAATATAGAGATAAAAAAATTACACAACTTATGGAGACGATATGTTATACGTACGCATGAGAGATTTTTTTACTAGTCAACATATGAAATAAAAGAATGGTAAATAATAATTAAACATTCAAGAATAATTTTTTTTCCATATGTATCATAAATATTCATTAAATCTATCCTTATTACCATCCATGTAAAATGATTATGAAAAATGAATTCCACCACTATGTGTGGATGGTAAGTCGTATGTACGAGCAAGTAAAGTTTTTGTTTCCAAAGGTTTTAAAAGAGGTGAAAAAGTGATATCCTATAAATAAAATAAAATATAAAAATATTTATGATAAAATATTAAATTTTAGAATAGATTTTCTATATTTATTATTGGTATTAGAAGAAATGCTATTGAATGTACTTACTTAAGAGTCATACCTCTTCATTGAGAAACCTCATTTAGATTGGACCTTCAGTGTTGAAAGGATTGTTTTATAGAAATAATAGTTTCTCTAGGATGTGAGGAAGGGATCTAGAAATATATAATGGTCATTTTTGTTCCAAATATAAGGATAAATTTTTCAAAGGAATGCAGGATAATAGTGTCCATTTTTTAAGTGAGGGGAGGGGAACTCTTAAAATTATATAAAGTATTAAATTAATATAAAACAAATCAAGTTAAACTAGACCAATATTGATATATTAAAAAGGAAAAAAGATAATTTTTCCAAATCATCTCATAAAATAAATTATTTGTAATTTTATGTGATATTTTAACCCATATCTCTTAATTTTAGCTCCCGCGTTATCTGTTTTGAAAATTACCACAATATCAATGTTTCCTATAAATTAACGGTTAATAATGTTATGAGAAATGAAAATTTGACCCATAAATTTAGTATTAATGAAATTTTAAAATATATACCATTTACATGGCCAAATATAATATATATTTTTTAATTTTAATTCATTTGATAAAATATATTTTGTTATAAATGGAATTAATGTTATTTTTTGAACTATTCATTTACTTCGATTTTCATGTCATAAATATAGTTATTTCACCAGAATATAAACCATTTAAAGGTCCCTTATTTTTATTTTTATCTATAAAAATGATGTAACATAATAACTCCTTAGATTTCTATTACCATTAATATTTTAAAAATTATTTAATTTAGTTTTCTATTAATTCAATAAAAACTATCGTAGCGTTGCATTTGAATTTAAAGTAATTATTCAATCAATGAAAATTAAGAATCAATTAAAAGGATGGACAAAATATAATTATTATTTCAATTAGATATTTATAATTTTTATTATCAAATTTTTATCCTAATTTAAGAACTATAGCAATATTAAATTCAAGATATTGAAATTTTTTATTTATTCTTTTCATATAATAATATAATGGTCGAAATTAAATATATATTCAACCAAGTAGACTTATATCAAATATATGGATGGAAATATAAAAAATAAGCTCATATAATAGGACAATTTTAATATTTTGTAAATTGTAAAACCATAATCACATTGTTTTAACACTATTTTACACTTTCTACCTGTATTGAGGTATGAAATATTAACACAATTCACTTTTCAAAATGAATAGATATAAATTTGAACTATTTAAATAACTTGATCATTATAACTAAAAATATTGAATCCATTTATAAATATCAAATTTATTTAAGTGTTATAATTTAATTTAAAATGAAACTTGAAACATGCGATAAAAAGTGGTTTCCGAGAAAAATAATTTTTTATAAAGTATAAATGTTTTTAAACAAAAATTTAACAAAAAATTAATTAAAATTACATTAATATAATTATTAATAATAAAAATTAACTAGTTTTATTTTTAAAAAAATATAAAAGAAAATTATTATTTTGAAATTATTTATCAAAAAATTGACTTTCAACTAAAAATCAGTATTTTCACTATTTATAAAAAAATAGTTTCAAAAAAAGTCAAAAAAATCAGACAAAGGTAATTTTGAAATGATGATTTTAGAAAATAATTTTCCTTCTTTCAAATATATTTTATAAAATTATTGTATGTTAATTATATTAATTTATCATAAAAATTAATTAAATACATTATTGATGAAAATGTATTTTTAAAATAATAAAATAGTTTCACTAAAAGTATTTTTGGGTTATCCAAAACAATTATAAAATTTTTTAATGTGATTTTCCTATTAATTCATATGATATTAACATCATATTAATAATGGTCAAGTTTAAAAAATTAATTATATCAAAGTTTATTTGAATTTAGGTTGGAAAATACTTGAATATATCAAATAAATTATATTTACTTGAATATAAATATATCATAATTTTCTCTAGGTGTTATATTTCATTATAATAAAATTAAATTTTCCCAGGAAAGTATGTTACTCATATATAAAAAAACTTGTATGCTTTTTTTATCAAATCATCAGTTTCCCATGTGACTTTATCCAATTTTTGACTCCTCTCGATAACTTTAACCTGGTCAGTTGTGCTATTCCATATCACATTATCTCTTAGATCCATGACTTATACTTATTTTTCTATATAAAAAAGGCCATGATAGAGTGGTATAAACAATTATATTAGTACATATGATGTATCAGGTATGATCTTTCTTTGGATAGATACATAGAAAACATTTTGAACTTGAGTGAGGTTTAGTGGAAGTGCCAAGCAATAGGTAATTTCCATTATTGATCATGAATCGATAATGGGAGAATATACCATGGGGTCAACAATCTATTATTTTTTATTCTCATAAACATAACCCATGTAGAAATTAATTTCTACACATTTTCACCAAATTCAAATTCTATATTTCATCATTTATTTTCATTATAATTTTTTGTTCATCTCTGAGCATCAGTGATATATTAATGAATGGATTTTGACATTCCCACAAATTTCCTCAATTATATTAGGTACTAACAGTGTTTATTCTCTAACTATATCCCATAACATTGCATTTGTGCACATTCTTCTATAAAGGGATTTATAAGTATCCATTTGAATTTTTGAGTGAATTTTATTTTTATAAGAAAACATGACTATAGTAATGAGTTGTTCCCAACCACCTTTGAAATATATATAATAAGACCTCAAAATATCCTCCAAGGATTGAATGGTTTTATCAAAATGGCCATATTAATAGGGATAACAATAATTACTTAAACAAAACATTGAATCTAGTTCTTTTTAAAGACTTCTCATAAATTTTGATGTGAACATCATATCAAAATAAGATAAAATATAATGTGTTACACCATAAAATCATAACAATTTATTAATTGATATTCAAGAAATATTATCAATAGTGAAATATTCTCTAATATAAATGAAGTGTACTAATTTTTTATTTTGATAGACTTTATTATATAGAATTATGGGCATTAGATGTTTTGGTAGTTCGATGAAAAAATCCATGGTGATGTTTTCAGTTTTCTATTCTGTTATAGTATAAGGTTCTGACATCCCATTAGTCTTATATTACTCAATATTAAATTTATGAAATACCAAGAACCAAGATATAGACTCTAAAATATCACTCTTCTTGTTGTCCCATCATAAATTCCCTTTCATATCTCTATACATTATCATACGTTTACGATTAATAATGAATAATGAACAATGATTTTAATCAAATATATCTTTTTTAAGGTTTTTAATTTGTTGTACACATACTTGATTCATGGATATTATCATTCCAAAATAACCAAAATTAAGTTTATGAACATTTATGAACTTATTTTTTAGTTCCACATATTTCTTATGTGTCTCTTTATTCCTCACATGAATAGATAGTTGCATATTTATATAAAAAGAATTATATTTCTTTGCATCCATTGAGATTTCAATATCCATCCTTTGGAAACTTTTTTAATACTAGATCTTTTGTTATATTCATCATATATAAACTTTCATAACCTTTTTGACATAGATAATCTCTCACCTTGTGTTTTTTTATTGTGGAAATATATTGAGCATTCATATTTATTAATCACCACTAATCATGTTCTCTAATTTATATTAAAATTTCTCTATGTAAATATATAATTTAAACTTTTATGATTGGTATATATGTCACACCATTCTCCATAATGATAATTCCTTCTAATATTTCATTCTAAAAATTCCTCATATAAATCCAATCCATGATTTGATTAATTGTTTTCATGAACCTTCAACTGCCATGATATATTATTCATAACCGTGTCATTATTCATGAGGATGCATTCCAATCCCTTCATAAATGTATAAATGTAGATTATAAACCCTTATCTAATACATGTAAATGAAATAACAAGTGCACTGACTAACTATATCATCAATTCCATGAATTTTTC
Source organism: Viscum album (assembly GCA_963277665.1). Classification (NCBI taxonomy): domain Eukaryota; kingdom Viridiplantae; phylum Streptophyta; class Magnoliopsida; order Santalales; family Viscaceae; genus Viscum; species Viscum album. The sequence goes on along the minus strand of OY728142.1, from coordinate 505,119,587 downwards.
TTCTCATTCATCAGTCAAAAAGAACTTTTCTCGTTTTGAGTTATCATGGCGAGTGGATTATGTTTCCATGAGAAACACTCCAGAAATCACCAATAATTTCCACCCAAACAAAGAAATATATGGATCTTAGTGACATTAGTTGGAATGTGTAAACATTTAATAACATCTATCATTGATAGATCCGCTGATATAAGTTTCCATTAGATTGAATGACCTAAAAATGTAACATTATATTGTTAATAATCTCATTTGTTAAATTTTGTCATAAAACTGATCCTTTTATAGAGTCTTTAATTCAATTCTAAAATGATATTCATGATCTTTACTACTCTTTATGTATATAATAATGTAATCTATAAAGAGCACAAAAACCGATCTTGGTAATATATAAATAATATATTAATTAAATCATTAAAGATGGTGTGGGAATTAGTAAGAAAAACTAGAATAACTACGAATCCAAAGTGTTTATACCTTGTGTTGAATGCTATCTAAAGTATACATCCATGTTGAACATTAATTTATGTTTTCTAGAAAGATGTTCAATCAGGGAAATTAATAATCTTAATCCAGTTGATTAGAAAAGTCATCAATTTGGGGAAGATTATAATTATTGTTGATTATGATCTTATTATGTTTATAATATTCAATATAGTGTCACATCATTATATCATTACTCATTTTAAAATGTGTAGTTTCACCCCAAGGTGATGAACATGGCTGGATAAATCCTTTATAAATACTATCCTAGATTTTCTTATTAAATTATTGTCACACAGTCAGGGCCATTCAATATAGAGTGTTTAATATAGGTCTATCCCTCGGGATGAGTTCTATTGAAAACAAAACATTATGATTCAGTGTATTTATAAGAAATTCCTCTAGAAAAACAGTAACAAAGTCTCACAAAATTGGCATATCTTTGATTTTGATCATGTCCCCAACCATATGAGACAAACTCCCATTTTAAATAGGAATCATGACCTATATAATAGTTTCAATTTCAATCAAATATTCTAATTTATTTTCACCCTGATTTATGATCATTTGTATGTTCAAAGTATCTATTGTGACTTCATATCCTTGAATATATATGTGGGATTTAAGTAAAAAAATTAATATATTCCGCATATAACGTCAAATTCAACTACAGTAATAATAACGAGATTTATTGGAATCAAATTACCACAAACATTGATTGTAGACGAATAATAGACATGAGATAGGATTATAAAAACATTATGTGGATTTACTGCTAATTAAATATTTAATAATTAAGGATATATATTAATTTTTTTTATAATTTTACTAATTAAAATTAACTCCTAAAACTAAGATAATATAGTATCTTTCAATATTAGAGCATACATGTTACCATGTAAACATAATCATTCTATCATTAAACACTTTGGAAGGAAAATATTTAGCATCACCATCAATCATCATTAATCAGAGTGAAAAATCATGAACTATCTTTCATAGGATTTCTAAATTCCAAAACATGATGTCCAATATATGACATCTTATGTTTAACATATCTCATCCATGATTATAATATTTTCAAATCCATTATAGTTTTTTCATAAATTTAATTTGTGTTAACCAAACCATATCACTCGAGAGTTTCAAACTAGGTACGTAGTGAGGGAACACTCATTGTTAACCAAAATGATGGCCACCATATACTAGAAAAAATAGTTTCATTTTTATTACCCCATATACATATATTTCAAAACCATTGGAACTTGTATTATCTATAAAGGTATATATAAATATTAAAATTACATAATATCTTTTATACAAAAACATTAAGATGTTATTATATTCATGGACAGAAGTTTTTCACCAAATTTTCCTAATTATAACCTCCAAATATAGGCTAAAATTATACTCTAATACAAACTATATACAACCATAATTTTTATACATTGATAATTCATCATAATATATTTATACTCCTTATATATTATAAATAAACACCCAAGAACTATAGATATTTAGTTCCTTTGGGGAGTAGATTATCAATCCTCTAATTTAATTAAATCTATTCAATATTTTTAATGAAAATCTTCCCTCATACTTTGATTTAAAGAAATAAAATACATAAAACATTTATTTATATCATAAAAAATGTAATCATCAGAAATTGTGAGCTTAATTGGTAATTAATGGTCGAAAGGGATATATGAATGATAACATAATGAAAATATTATAATAAGGGTATCAGAACATGAGATTAACATTTGAAAACCATAACCAACATATCATATATAATAATATTTAATCATGGAATAAATCATTATATTTAATAATACACAAATCATAATAAAATCAAAGAACATGATCCATGAGAGCATAACATCGGCATACGATATAACTTTTTTTTATACGCATATGTATAGAAAATCAATTCCTTTGTAGTAAAGTATAACATCGACGAATATTTAATTAGATTGGTTTTACTTCATAAACCACTATATAGTGAGTCAATTTTCACTCCCAAGGATATCATAATAGAAACAATCCTAGACTGAACTTGTTTAACTCCCCACTAGAGTCTTTATTATCACATGAGATATCCATATTAACCCAATTCACTGTGAGGATATATAATTTTGGTCCAAACCGTCACATAGGTAAAATTAGACATATTATTTGTCACGACCCGACCCAACGGGGCTCGAGCCGCGACTCCCCAAGCCCGCCTCCAATAGGCCAGGGGCTGGCGACCAGCGCCGAGTAGGCTATCACACACATGGGAGGCATTAGCCTAAGGTACCTGTACACACGCACCCACAAACACCTCCATGCAACAGTGCAGAGATATAGAAACTGAAAGGTAAATGCATGCATACAATCTATCCCAAACCAGAGTGCAACAGCAAAAGTACAAGGGAAAAACAGGGCCCACCAAAAGGAAACTACAAAGCGCGTCCAACCTGCTCTGAAGAAGGGGAACGCTGCCACCAACACCCGCCGGAAATCTCGCTCGGCACAGCTCCGGTAAACACCCCGGTCAACTCGCTCACAAAGCCCCGCCTGCTCCGGGTCCTCCTGGGACTCCGTCAAAAGGCCTGTGGTCTGCACAAGACACAAACATGTGCGGGCAAAGCCCGTGCAGGGGTGAGTATAAACATACTCAGTAGGCACCCCAAAAACCCAAAACCCATGGGAGCAACTGAAGGCAACAGTCCGCTCAACCCAGCCAGAGGGAACCCAGACGAGAGAGAAACTCCATCCCGTGACCATCCTCGGCTAAACACAACTAGTCAGCTCAACTCAGCTCAGGTGTATGCCCATACATACACCTTGAACAATCCAGATATACACAGCTCACGCCACAAAGCCACAAGAGGTACCGACCTCATCACCAGCAACTGTCCCAACCAGGAGAGTACACCACGAACACTGTCATACCAGATGACACTCATCCGAGAGATACACTCCATCGGGATACTCGCAAACATCTCAGACGCTCACCCATGAGACCACGCTCATCGGATAGCATCACTGAGGAAACATCACCGGAACACCATAACCACCAAACTCCACGGATAGGGGATCGCCGCTAGGGTCCGCTAGGGGATACCAAGACCCACTCCGGTATACGTAGCTCACAGATAGGGGATCACTCCCAGGGTCCGCTGGGGGATACCACGACCCGATCGGGCATACGTAGTTCTCACAGATAGGGGATCACACCCAGGATCCGCTGGGGGATGCCACAACCCGATCTGTCGCTCGGCAGAAGCTCCACACTCAGATAGAGGATCATCGTCCATATAAAGATGGTCACGACGATACCGGAACCCTATCTGGTATAACTCGCGATGTAGGGGATCGAACTGACGATGCCGCAACCCTACCGTAACCATGCGCTGAGTAGGGGATCGCCTAACCAACGATACTGCAACCCTACTGACACCAAGCGCTGAGTAGGGGATCGTATAACCAACGATGCCGCAACCCTACTATAAACATCATGCTGAGTAGGGGATCGTAAACCCGACGATGCCACAACCCTACTATGCATGACCCACCGCGTAGGGGATCATATTCCCGATGATGCCACAAACCCTACGGTATTAACCTGCTAGATAGGGGATCGCCGCCCGTGAATAAGCGGTCACAGCGATACCAAGAACCCGATCTAGGGTAAAGATGCTAGAGGATCCACTCCGGGCCCACCGGAGGGATACCACAACTCTAACAGTTTAAACGTCCCATCGAGAGGATCACAAACCCATATGAAAGTTGTGATACCACACGGACCCTCGTAGGAACGAACCAAGGGAGAACCCTCAACCACTACTGGTCCAAACGTCGCTAACCCGAGCGACACGCCTCAAAGCCACACTGCGCACCTCCGAAGCCAAAACCGAGGCCATCATCGCGTTCCACGCGGAAAAACACGCAGGATAGGCTGTTTACTCGCCCGTAACGGAGCACCGGTGAAAAAGGCACTATTCACCGTAGCTAGCTCGTGCGGGGCCCACACAACGATCCCGAAACCCATCGAGCGGACCATACCACGATGATCCCCTCGGAAAAACAGGCGGAATCGACTACTCACTCGCCCAAAACGGACACCCGGTGAAAAAGGTACTATTCACCGAAGGCCGGCTCAGGTGGGGCCCACGCCTGGATTCCAAAACTCATCGAACGGATCGCACCATTGCGATCCTCTCGGAAAAACACACAGGATCGACTATTCATCTGCCAAAATCGGACTCCTGGTGCAAAAGTTGCGTTTCCCCGCAAACGCCAAAACCCGGCCTCGTGGGGCCCGCACCCCGTTTGCAAACCCAACACCCGGAAACCATCTCAAAAAGTCCGTCGTACCAACAGGGTCTCAACGCCACTGACGGCACATCAATCGGACGCTCCGGGTAGAAGTTACAACGGCCCGAAGTCGTAAAATAATAAAATAATATTATTTTATACGACGTTTCTCGCTCCCGGGCCACGATCCCGAACCTTTAAACCCTCGAACCCATACCGGAGGGTTCGCCTCGTCGTCAGGGTCACGTCGACGCAAACGGCACGCGAATCCGACTCCCGAGGTGCAAGATACGGGGGTTTAAAGACCCCCGTATGCGAAAAACTGGCCGGACCGGCCCGGACCGGCCGGTCCGGCCGGCCTGGACCGGCCGCCGCCGCCGGCCCGCCCTGGCCGGCGGCGCTCCGCCGCGCGCCACCGTGGCTCCGCCGCGCGCCGCCGCGCTGGGCCGCCGGAATCCACCGGCGCCGGCGCCGCCGCGCCGGTGCCGCGCCGGCGGATCTTCCGCGGACCGCCGGGGGCTCCCCGGTGGTCCGTTTTGCGATCCTGAGGCGTCTACGCGACCCTCGGGACCCGATCTACACTGCTACGGCTTCAATTTGCAGAAAAACGCAGCAAAAACGGGATCGGGGATTAAAACTCAAACCGCCTATCTCGCGGGCGAAACGCCGACGTTCTGCCTCAGATCCGCGCTTCAAAGCTTCCGCTGCGCGCTCCTGGAACGTCCGCCGTCGAATTCTGAGCTCGTGGGCGCTCCGTTTGCTCGATTCGGCAGAGTGGCGGCGAAGAACGACGAAGAACGGCGAAGAACGATAAAAGGGGGGGGGGGGGCGCTGATATTTATATCAGCCGCCCGCCGGCGCCAAACCAGCCTCGGACCCGACGCCCGATGCGAACAAAAGTAAGGTCACCCCTAGGGTAAACGCGCCGTTCTGAACGCAACGGCGGTCTCAGATTTTTCATCTGAGACTCCGTTCATAAGTTATTCGAGCCGACGCTCGCACACCAACTTGCCACTTATTTACGGAAACGCCCCTGGTGGCGTTTCTCACCGCAGGCCCGCGCCCGCAAAGATTACACCCCGCCTAGGGTAAACGGCACGTTCCAGACGCAACCGTGCCCTCAGATTCCCGTTCTGAGCTACCTTATAGGAGATATCACACCCCCGCCACATGCATAGTATAAAAAAACTTAATATTTTTATAAAATTAATTCCGGGCACACCGGGCCTCGGAATCGCACGCCGTCTTCGCGCCCAGCTCTGGAATTATTCGTAGAAATATTCCAAAGTCTGACAGGGCCAAAAACCTGAGGGGCGCTGATATTTATATCAGCCGCCCGCCGGCGCCAAACCAGCCTCGGACCCGACGCCCGATGCGAACAAAAGTAAGGTCACCCCTAGGGTAAACGCGTCGTTCTGAACGCAACGGAGGTCTCAGATTTTTCATCCGAGAATCCGTTCATAAGTTATTCGAGCCGACGCTTGCACACCAACTTGCCACTTATTTACGGAAACGCCTCTGGTGGCGTTTCTCACCGCAGGCCCGCGCCCGCAAAGATTACACCCCGCCTAGGGTAAACGGCACGTTCCGGACGCAACCGTGCCCTCAGATTCCCGTTCTGAGCTACCGTTTAGGAGATATCACACCCCCGCCACATGCATAGTATAAAAAAAACTTAATATTTTTATAAAATTAATTCCGGGCACACCGGGCCTCGGAATCGCACGCCGTCTTCGCGCCCAGCTCTGGAATTATTCGTGGAAATATTCCAAAGTCTTACAGGGCCAAAAACCTGAGTCGCTACATTATTTCTATAATTTAATTTGAAAGTCAATAAATAATAACCCATGAAAATTAAATGGGTTTTAAAAAAATTACAACATTTCATAATAGTATTACCCAAGGAAATGACATTGATTTGATGAATTAGTTAACCTGTGGGAACGAAATGGGCTGTATATAATCATTATTAAATAATAATTAATATAGGCCATAAAAAGATATAATTTGGGTGTTATCATTGGATTATAACCACATAAAATGATAAATAACATCAAAGGATGTTATCATTAATTAAAAATTCCTTTAAAATGTCATTTGAACATTACATGAGGTAAATAAAATTTTCATATTGGAATCACATATTTAAAATCATAAAATAAACAAATATTTAGGATTAAAATTTCAATGAAAATTTAATTGAAAAAATATAAACGAGACTTAAAATCATTGACCAACAATGAAAATTTGAAATTTAGTTCGTGTCATGTTTGTTAAAACTGTGATTCGTTTAACATTTTCAATAAGAAGTATAAAGAACCTCATTCAGAAATTGACAATATGATTCCAATAAATTTTTTTTAAGTATTAAATCATGAATATAATACCTTAATTAATCATAGTTTATTAATAAAAAAAATTCTTGAATCCATTTTTAGAAATCAAGGACTTTAAATAAAAAAGTTTTTTTACTAAAGAGAAAAATAAAATCGGATTCCCTTAAAAATATTTTCGTTATCTTGACTACATAATGAGAAAAAATGAAATAAAATTTTTTAGTCTTCATTAATTAATATAGTAAAGATATTCATTGTATATTGAAAGATATTTCTTAAATATCATCATCGTAAACTTAATCATGCCCAATCCCCTAAGCAATGTTATTATAAATGAAATCCCATACCTCAAGTTTGTATTGATTTTAATGTTTTCTATAATACTATATAATAGATTTAAATTTATAATATTATATATAAAATCATATACATACTTATAATATCATATATAATTTTGTAATAACATTTCAACACCCATTTACTAATAATAGCATATTAAAATTATTTTCCAAGTGTTAACTATTTCATTTTTAATGATAGATTTAGTTCAAAAATTGTATCCCTTTTACATTGATAATGTTTCAATATATATTTAATTAATTAATGATATAAATCTCATATATATTAATTTTTTATATATTTAGAGTCATCCATAAAATATAGAGATGAAAAAATAAATTATACTGTTTATTGAAAGGATAGGTTGTATGTACAAATGAATGTTTTTTTCACTTTTTCAGAGATGAAAAATGGAAAGGTAAATGATGATTCAAATTTATAGAATAATATTTATATCATTTATATATTATATATTCATTAAATATTTACTTATTAGCATCAATTTAAAATGGTGAGGAAAAATAAATTACACTACTATGTCGAGATGGTATGTCATATGTACGTAGGACCGATGTTTTCATTTTCTATATGATAGAAAAGTAGTCAAAGAAGGTTCTTCCATGATGATAATAAAATATTACTATATTTATGAAACAATATTTATTTTTTATAAATGATACCTCATATTTATAGAAGTTATATGAATAAATTAAATTTAATGTACTCGGTTTGGAGTCGTTCCTCATCATTGGGAAACCACTTTTGTATTGCACCTTACTCGGTTAGAGAATGGTCTTTGGGAAGGACTTGAAACTCCAAGAAAATTTTATAGAATATTGGAATATATTATGGTATGGTTTTAGTGATCTATAACACTAAATCATTTTGAGGAAGAGGGGAGAATACGGTCCCCTTTATATGTGATGGGAGGGGAAGTCTTGAAATACAGAAAGTGTTGAATTAATATCAATTAATTATCTAATTATACGGGATAAAAATTTAAATATGTTAAATTTAGGGTTATTATTATTATAAATAATATCCTAAAATAAACCTTTTACATCATTATTTTATATTTTAACCATTTTATTTTATTTTTAACCTTTAGTTAAATCTTTTAACAATTATCACAATGCCAATGTTTCATACTAATTAAGAGAGAATAATTTTATAATAAAAATAAATTTCACCAATAAATTTACCATGATTTATATTTTCAACCATATATACTTCATGTGGATTAATATATTATATTTTTGAATCTCAAATCATTTAATAAAATATTCCATATTATAAATAATCATTAATATCGTGTTTGGAAATATTTATTTATACTATGTTTCATGTCATAATGGTATTATTTAATTCAAATAAAAACATTTAAAACATCCATGATATTTTATATTTATCAAAAAATAATTATAATGATAATTTATCCAAATTATATAAATTTTATTTTAAAAAAACATTTATTTAAAATATTTATTAATTGAAAAAATATTCTATAGCATTACGTAATAATTTATAAAAATAATTCAATCCATAAAAATAAAAAATAGATTTCATTTATAAAAAATATTCATACTTTAGATATTCATTTATCACGAAACATATCTTATTTTTATCCTTTTATAAAAAGGTTAAATATATAAAACTAAAGAGAGTGAAATTTTTTATATCATCCTTTCCTCAAAAAATATAAAAGAAAACATCAATGAAATTAAAAGAAAAGTGAACATATAATTAAAAATATTATGTAAATTTCGAAAATATACTCAGTAAATCATAAAAATGATTTTTTTTGATAAATATTAATCCCTTATCTCAAAATATTAACCAATCATACACATTTTACCCTCATTGAGGTGATAAATGTTTTCCATATTTACTATATATAATGACAAAAAATTGAAGGGAACTATTGACCAAATATTATCCTCATAATTCCAAATTTGGAATTAATTTTTTTATATTCAATTCCCAAAATTTGAAAATATTCACAGAATATTAAATAATCAAAATGTGGCTAAAATCGGTTTTCTAAAAAATAATTTCTAAAGTATAATTTTTTTTAAAAAAATACAACCAAAAATTAATTTAAATGAAAATAAATGGATTAATAATATTATAATTGAACTAATTTTTCATTTTAAACAATCATTAACCCCAATTTTATTTTTATAATACTCAAATGAAAATGCAATTTTAAATAAAAATTAGTAGTTTTAACAATTTATCAGAAAATTGATATTTTCAGAAATTATTCAAAACATAACTCTAAGTTAATTTTTCTATGCTAATTTCAAAAAACAATTACTTTTATTAAAATTTATTTTATAAAGCCCAAAAAATTATATATTATTTTTTTGAAAATGTACTAAAACCCATTTTGGGGAAAATAAATTTTTAAATCATCCAATTACATTAGTAAAATTTGTTCATTTCATCTAAAAAAGATTAAATTTCATTAAATTTTATTATTCTTATTCAGACCACCAGTTTTAACTTCTATTTATAATTTTTACATTTAAATAATATTATTTATATTTATATTTGTTTAAAATTGGTGTTGTATGTATCACAAGATGAAGATGAAATTAAATTTATTTGATATCAAATATATCATTAAATTATTTGGTGTCACATCAATGATGATAATAATATTTTATATTCTATCTCTTTATATTAAGTAAAATCATTAAATTGGTTCACTAATACGTCATATCAGCACCTTATGGATTCTTTATTGCAGAAAATAATGTATGATTTTGGAATCATATTTCTGGGTGATGAAGAAAATTATATGTGTCAGGGATCAACTACAATACGTTACCCAAGAAAATAATGGGGTTCTATATCTCCAATATTTAGTTTTTTTTTATAAACTAGAATTCATGAGGTGCATATATGGGAATCACACACCATGAAATAAGTGATTCTCCTAGGATTGACTAATATGTATCACAAAATCCATAATTATTATTATAATTGATAAATTATGAAATAAAATTTTTTGTATAATGATTCATAACCTATTAATAGGTGAGGAACAAAAATTAGGAATATTCTAGTTATCCTCAACCACAACCCATTTCTATTTATTAATGGGATGAGGTCAATATGGAATTCATAAAAAGAGTGTCGATGTCAACAAAATGCAGTGATAATGTATGTGTTGCAGTTATTCATTAGAAAGGCGGATAATTTCTTATTGATTAAGGAGACATCAACATTTATCAAATTAAATTATTTATATGTGTGGTAGTTATTAAAATTTCATGGTGTGATGAATATCATTATGGTAATCTAGGATATGAGATTTACATTATATATTTTTAGGGGTTTTAGTGATCTCTAGACACCTTAGTGAAATTGTGTACAACATGAAAACCTAAAAATGATAGTAGGTCCTAGAGAATAAACTATGTATTGGAGGACATAATTTGATATTGTTTAATATATTTTAGAATACCTCAAGATATACATCTTATAGTAGTATAGTGAACTTATAAAATTACATATCAGTTATGTATTCTGATGGAACCCTTTAAAGAACAATACAGTAGGTCATTATGAACATATCTTGATAGTTAAAGGGGATATAGTCATGAATTATTAGGTTAATCCTTATACAGGTGAAATCAAGTCAAATTTAGTTTATTTGGAGGTTATAATTGAATGATCAAAACATACTACAGATTTATGTAGACATGTGTAGTCAATGTAAGTATTTTAAGGTAACCAGTCAGATATTTCATCATGTGTCACCTCAGTTGTGTCATCAAAATTTATGAAGATAAGGGAAGTTAGCATTCCAATTTGAGAACCCATTAAATATTATTAAAAAGATCAATAATTTTTATTGCATATTATAACATCCTTTACTATATATTGTTATGTGAAATGTATTTAACATATCTAAACTTTATAAATATCATATAGACCCCTCCCATATAATCTGTATCACAAATGTAGGGTTTGAGGCTGACAATTAATTCAAGTGGTGATCCATTTGTATAGTTAATTAGAGAGAGAAAATATATATTAGAAATTTGGTTCCTATATTGTATTTGTAGTTTTAATATAAATGTATAAAGGAGAATTCAAAATAAATTAAGGGGGATATTAATGGTTAGTGGTTAAAGAGTTTCATAAAAAAATCTCAGAAAAACATCTCATGGAGAATAAGTTATATTATAGATATTTTATAAAGTACTGCATATAATAAGGTAAAAATATGATTTAGTATTTTTTATTCCATGATTACTTTGTAGGATTTATACTATTAGTGTTTTTAGTGGAAGTGAGTGGTTAGATATTTGTGAAAGGATCTCAATGGTTGAAATATTAATAATGTTAAAAAAACCCACTAGTTTCCTATTTTTCATGTACTAGGAACCATATTGATAAAATAGTTTTTGTGTTATCCTATAAAAAAATATCTACTACTCAGTACCCTTGTGTCAGTTATCTAGTATCCACTGAATAGTTGGTGGGTGTTCTTTGAGTGCACTATGGCCTAATTTATTGTTTTTATATTGAATTAAGTTATTTAATTATTTTAAAGTGTGATAACATGGTTTCCCCTATACTACCAATTTGAATAATCATACCACCTTATCCATTCTATTTTCTTTCTCTCAACATTCATTTCACCAACTTTTAATCTCTAATTTTAACATTGGTTATCCCATTTGCTCACTAGAATTAAGGATAACACATAAATTATTTCAATTTATGATCACTTCTCATGTATCACATTTATTTTTCTCAAACACATATAGGGGGTTTTATTTAATGTTATTTTATTTCATTCGATTATTGTTAATTCATATAATGATTTTGGATGAAAAATCATATATGACTATATAGAAGGAGTTAATTAAATAATTCCAACATTTTATATGAGTTATATTTTTTTTGGTGTGTTGGTGTTGGTGAGTTAGTGTGATTAACATGTCATGGAACAAAATTAATATTCCTAGTTCATTTAGTGGGGTTTGGGGACTATCTAACCCATAATTGGTTCTATTATTTTTTTTATTCACTAGAATGGTCATTGATATCAATGTATCCATAGAAGATTTGTCACAATATCATGAGACCAAAACATGTTATAATTATCATTACCTATATTTTATGTTAGTGTTAATTATATGACATATTAATGAATTACTAATTTCTGTAAGTCTTGTAAATAAGTTAGGATAATTATAGATCTTACATTTTATGGATTATATGGTATAGGAATGTTAAAATTAATTATATGACATATTAATTAATTACTAATTGATTTATGTCTTGTATATAAGTTTGGATAATGGTAGATCTTACATTTTATAGATTATTTGGGATAGTCAACGCCTAATTTGGTATAACCCTTTTGATATGGGTGACTATATGGAACTTTAAACCATAAGATGGGAAGTTAATCTTGACTTATTTGATAGGAATGATATAATATCATGTAATACTCTTATGTTTAATTTAATCATAGCGTTAAAACCCATCCACCCATGTTTATTATTACATTTATGGGGATTTTACATTCACCTATGCTTTATATATACACATATTGCATGCCCGTTCACCTAGTTTTATTACTATATATTTAGTGAGTAACCATTGGCAAATGTTATGATGATTTATATAGTGACAACTTATTTCTTTTTATATAATATTTTATGATAGTAATTTCAGGATCGCCTTTATTGTTTAGGATTTTTATTTCCCATTCACATTTATTATTAATGTTTGGTGGTAAACCATTTATATTTGATTTATTTATGGGTTCTATGGTGATAAACCATTCAATTTTATTTTTCATGTATGGTTAAATCATATTAAGCTTTATAATTTTTGATTATTGATAACTCATTCACCAATTATTTGTTCAATAGTAGTGACTTCCCCAGTATCCTTACTTATGTGATTAATGATAATAAAACATTCATATAGAATTTGTATACTGATAACCCATTCACCTAGGATTTATAGTGATAACTTATTCAAAAATCACGTATGGTGATTACCCTTTCACCTATTATATGTGGTCAGAAACAATTCAAAATGTATACGTATGATGATATGCCATTCATTGTTATTTTTTATTATAGAGATGACTTGTTCACATACTTATATGTTATGACTGGTGATGTCTTTTTTACCCATACAAAATTATTTATTTTGATACTTATTAAATCATGTTATTATGGAAAAAGTAATAAACATTGTTTACAACTAATTATGATCAAAATATAGGAGTACCCATCTTATTATAGAACTGGTTGAAGAAGGTATTGTCTTTCATCTAGGTGTCCTATTCGAAAACATTCTTTCAATAATAGTTATGTATTATTTATTACTCTACTATATCATATTATTCATACAACCATATGTAATGGACTTATTAGAGGCGTGGATGGATTTTTTTCATCTAAATATTCTTCTCAAACCATGTATGTGATCCTTGGTAGGAGTGTTGACATCATACTCAATGATTTAGTTGCAGGAAAGGGTCAGGAGATTGATTTCAATGTCAATGATACATAGTTAATAGTGGGAGTTAGACCATATAGATCCTTGAATCATAATTTAAGTTATATCTTGATTAAATTATATGTTTTGGATAATATTTTTTTAATGATTAAACCATCCAGAAATCGTAAACCAAATTTTTGAATTACATGACATTATAGTGGGTTTTAATTATGTTATAGTAGGTGATGTTTCATAGTCATGGATTATTTCTATACTAAAAAAATTTATTGTATAGTTTATTATTGTTTCTTTTTAATTTATTGTTATCTGATAGATGATAAATTCTCCCCCATAATATCAATTGACCCTCACTATTATTCAATATCCTTGATTATAGGGGAGGTGAAATATATATCATGTGCCTCTTCGACTTCTACATGATTCGAGGCAATCAATCCCAGGATGATACATTTTCTTCCAAAAAAAACAACATTATATATCTTAGATTAATGATCTATGTAATAGATATGATCATATCTTGATTTAAATGGTGGATCAATGATGGATCATTCAGGACTTCTATTATATTTTTAGGGATATTCAATAAAAATAGATATATTTAAACTAAACATTAATCCCAATAATACGAAATATTTAATTTCAATTTATTTTTGGTATATAAAAAAACATTCTCCATTATTTTTAGGTATATATATTAAATGTTTTTTTCTTGAAAATTTCAAAAATTGGCTAACATCACAAAAAATTGCATATTTATAGGAAATTCTAAGGACAATAAAAGATATTACCTCCGTGTCCCTTCTTATTGGTATGTAATTGTGGTAACACATTCTATATTTCCATAGAGGGAGTAAATTTCCTTTTGAAATAGTGGGAGGAAAATTTTAACTAATGAACATGTTTCTCAATATGAGTAAAATTTATAAGTTTTATTAAAATTACCTACAATCAATACGAATTGGATGTCATAGTAAAAACTATCATAAAACATAATGATTTATTTATTGAAAAAATAATGAAAAAATAACATAAATATATGGTTTTAAAGAGGTTTTCAATTTTTTGATCAATCTTGAATTATTGATTTCAATAATCCTTCAATATCCAATGATACTATTAATCAATAAAATCTTGGTGATGTCTTCTTCTTATCCATGTGATGATCGGAACATCAAAGGTAAGGGATTGAATATAGGATAATAAGAACACTAGATTACCTCTTTGACTGGGGAAAATAGGAAAATATCTCAGATGAGGAAATCTTGAGTACTCTAAGATCCGAATTTACATTATCATAATAGAATAAAGACTAAACACCTAGTCATAAATATTTATAAAAAGAGGAAATTTTATAGCCTTCAATGAATGAAAATTCATAAAAAACCAAATTTTGTATTTTCAATATCTTAAATATTTTATTTTGACTTTTACATAGCCTCCCAAAGTGTCTTAAGTTCTAAACC
The DNA here is from genome assembly GCA_963277665.1 of Viscum album. Lineage (NCBI taxonomy): Eukaryota > Viridiplantae > Streptophyta > Magnoliopsida > Santalales > Viscaceae > Viscum > Viscum album. The sequence goes on along the minus strand of OY728142.1, from coordinate 505,104,166 downwards.
ACCATAGTGTGTACATTGAAGATCAAAAAAACTGGTTAAATCTTGAAAAGGATATGCTTACATAAAATCAGTAGGTGGTATTAATAAATTTACTAATGTTGTAGGTTTTTAATCCTATTAAATCAAGCCCTTGAACAAATATATTTTTTGGTATTCCATTTCATCATGTTTATATATTAAGTATTTAAATAGTATGTTGTTTATAATATAACACATCATTAATTATTTAATGAAATAAATACTATTTAATAATTATTTAAATGTAAAAAAATATAAATCCTATTTTTTATTATAAAAATTAACATTTTAATTTAAAATCCTATTATACCGAAGAATCCAAATTAACAGCACCTTATATAAAACCTCATTTCCAACTAAAAAGATAGAAATAATCATGAATTTCATTCATAATAAAAAATCATAAATCTATATCTAGAAACACATCTTATTTACAAGGAAAAAAAGTGATTTGGTCTTATCTAATCCACTACTTGTCCATTAGACAAAGTCTTTTTCCCTTTATATCAACATTAATAATATGGAAAAGATAATTTTAACCTCATATATCTTATCTATTTTTCTTAATTATCATGCTAGATAAATCATATCTAATTACATCAAATGTAATTATATATTCATGGAAAAGAACGTAGAGGAAAATTATTTGAAGTCCATGATTTCATAACATATTATTGTGATAAAATACAAATATAGGATTGTTAAATCCTTCTACATGTTTAGTATAATACCCATTTACCATTGGTTATTCCTAATTGTCAAATAAATTTATCTATATATCAATGTAATAAACATACTAATAATGGATAAAATTTTTCAACCTCATTTAAAAAATGATTCATATCCAATGTTCACTTAGTTAAAATCATTTAAACATATATGTGAATCCATGGGGTGTCATTTACATTGATTTTTATAGATTCATGATCACTAATATTTATCTCATGTGTGATTATTAATTTTTTTTATATAAGTTATCCTACTCAAAATAACCTTAACATGTCATAATAAAATATTATTATTATCAATTTGGGATAACCTTATTGTAAATATATATTTCTAGGTGTTATAATGTCATATTATAGGTTCAATTAAAAAAACATAAATAATTTAGAATTTCTACTTGATGATTGAATAAAAACAAGTAATTTAAATAAATTTTGACTTGATTTATCAAAAGGAACATGATTCAAAATGTTACTGGACTATTCATCATATCAATATTATGTAACTAATTTTATAAATGAAAATAAAAATGATATAGATCCTCATTGTTTAATTTTAACCTTGTATCCCTATATCGTCTCTAAATATTTATCACTCAAAATATATGTATTTAGAACAACATATATCATCCAAGCTCACCAAAAAATCATTCCATTTAATCATTCATGGATTCTTGGATTCCATAATGAGAGATTAAATCTCCTTGATATACCATTATGATCATTAAAATAAAATGGATTATATCATGGGAAAATAATTTATATGTTCTTCACTTCCCTATCTAATCTTTCTCAGGAACCTTATAGTGTTATTGGGAGATCTCAATTTCTTTCATCTATTATAACTAACTATTAATTTTTCTAAAATTATGTTATATTTTGTGATTTAACTCTCAAAAATTACACTTACATTCTCATAGATTCATAATCTTAATTAATTGACACTTCCCAAATATATTCTCCATTAATAATTTCTAAATTATCATGAATATTTTATCATAAACAAAAAACAAAATAATTAATCATGTAGATAAAAAAGAACTATTAACTTGCCTCATTTCCACACAAAATTATTTAATAAACCTTGAACACATATTTTTTTTAGAAAAATAGCTTTCCACCTTAAATTATTTAATCTTAAGTAATTTAAGAATAACTTAATAAATAAATAAAATTCTCATTAGTATTACATTTTATAATATATAATTTTAAATATTAATTTATTTAGATGTGATCATTCACACTTCAAAATTCATTGGTTCATCATTTTCGGGCCTTGGTTATCCTCCTATTCTATTCATATGCATCAATAAAGCAATTAGATAAGAATTTTTGTGAACCTATGGGCCCTTATCTCGATATTATTTATTCATAATCATAGACCAAGAGTGGTAAAAAATAAATCATGAATCCTATATATATAACAATACTTCAGGGAAACAAAAACCTTATTTGAAAACATATGATTTTATATAATTTCATTTTCATGTGATATCATATGATGTAGGATTTATTCTTCATGTAATGATCCTTTAATTATTTATTTATATTTTTTCATTATATTTTCTAGACTTTCATTTATGAACTATTTCAAGGAATTTACTTAATGAACTATTATCATAGTAAAGTGGACAATAATATTTTATTCTTATTTTAATAAGTGAAAAATCCAATCATGGACAATAAATCAATGTCATACAACCAATGTTTTACCATATTCCATATATTGGGTTCTTTGGATCATGTAACACCGTGGTAATATTATAGTCAAGTGGACAATAATATCCATAACTTAATCACATTAAAATATATGACTATTACAAATATATTATTGGTCTACTCCCGTTGATTTGGTTCCTTGGATCATGTAACACCATTGTAATATTATCATAATAATTATCTTTTTAAATACATATTTGTTGGTATAACGACAAGATCTAGAGGATTTTTTAGTTTTTATAATGAACCTGGTATGTGCCACCATCTGAACAGACCCCCAAACAGATTCTCTATTAACCCATGGGGGATTCGCAATCCCTTTTCCTATTGAAAATAACTCTGGATATCATGGTTTAATCTTGGGAATTATTTATCCAAAATATTCCAATCTAAATCATCCAAATAAAGAATAAAAATTAAATATATAACATATCCAAATAAGAAATTACTAATAAAAAGAAATTCCAACTATATAAGCTTTATAAATCTACAAACCAAATTGAAACCAATATAAAATCTTAAGTCCATAGTGTAAAATACACAACATGACCCAACAACTCCATGCGAATCTCTAGTCAAACCAATGATCTAGAAATCCATCTACTTCCCAAATAAAGTGGTGTTGAACCATACCTATAGGCGAAGACTATAAGAATGGTACAAAATATGTGATGACTGTATACCCACCAGTGTGAATATATCAAGTATAAGTTAATATATATAGAAGGATATCACCATGATTCTATTCATTTACTTTTATAAAATAATACATGCCCATTAGTGTGAATATATCTATATAGTTAAATTGAGTTTCCATTATTTTACATAGTATCAAAATAAATAAGAAATTGTTTGATGTCTTTTTGAACATTCACAATTTAAAAATATCTGAAAAACTAATTTTGACTAAATATTACCCTTTCAATAATCCAAGACTCTATTTATAACATCTCACATTAAAATAATCCTTTTAATTTTTAAAATCACTTTCTAAAATACCCATCACATTGTTTGAAACATTTTCAACAATGTTTCAGATTACTTTCCACTATTTAAAATTTCCCACTTACTCCATTTTTTAATAAAAAACATTGATACTTGTCATGTATGATTAAATATCAATGGTAAATAAAATACAATACAAATATATTTAAATTAACCCAAAATAACATTAATAACACAATAAAACATCAAAATAATAATTCTCAACGATAACTATTTTTTATATCAATGTAGTTACAAATTAAGAACAAGGAAACAATCATTCCAATATAATAAAAATAAGAAAAACATATTATACATATTTTGACGTAACACCATAATGAATAATGGGATATGTAATATAAATTCCAATTTATAAAAACTATTTATAGTTGAATGTTCTTATAACTCATCATACTAATAACACTCAACTAGTCTCTTTGGTGAAAACCCTATAGCCAAGTCATAACATTCAGCTATAGGATATTATCCAGTGGGAAAATATCAACTAGAATAGTTATTTACCTTGAATCCTTACTTATTATCCTAGGTTTAATCATGTCATATCTAAAAGAGATGGTCTATTAATTTCTATCAAATTACAAGAAACAAAACCCAAACTCTAATATTACAATCACAACCTTCCAAACATCAGCATTACCATTTTAATTAAACCAATCCAATAGGAAAATCATAATTCTTAATTCAACCATCCATAATATTGATATAAACAATAGTAATAATTTTATTAAGAAAGGGTGAGTATAGTATTTAATAAGATAACCATTCATAAGATTACAACAAGGACTTAGTATAACCAATAATTTATACATTTGGAATTACTTTTTTAGATAGTTTTGAAGAATAATAAAAAAACCTTCATAATTCAAAATCAAAATCAAAGAAAAATATAAAAAAACAATATGGAACCACAAAAAATTTATTCAAATAAATAAGCACCACATTTAAATACTTATGAATCCTTAAAAACCAAAATGGTAACCCCACTTTATGAAAAAATATTTTAATAAAAACACTATAATAAAAAAATTATAAATAAAACCATACATATAATTTTATCAAATAGAAATAATTCATAAACACAAAATTAAATCAATAACCCCTTAAACTAAATTGTTCCCTTGTTTTTTTCAATTATAAACCAAAAATAAATTTTATTTTATTTTGAATACATTTCATAATATTTTCTACATCATTATGTAAATTTAAAATAACATTCCAATGAATTATGAATACATTGAATTACCTAGAAAATGAAATGGTATATAAACAACAACCTCCCTTGATTTACCCTTGTCTCATTCAAATAAAACCACCAAAATATGCCTCGAGATATGTCTCACATCCTTCAGAAACCAAAATCCCTAAATTAAAACAACTATAAGATGAAAAATCATCAAAATGGACAGTAGTAATGATAGAATGGTTAAGAGGGAGTAAATAAAAATAAAGATGGAGGACAATACCTAAACATTAATTATAGATAAAATACTACCATGAGATCATTAAAAACCCACCATATAGGGACTTATGAAGATAGCAAAGGACCATGATAGGTTCTTAGGGTGAAGGGATCTAAATATAGACTTATAAAGAAGAATCACCAATTAGAAAAGATCTAAAAAGAATAAAATTACCATTTTTTAGTATGTTTTCTGAAATAAAAATAAGTTATACCAAACCTTTAAAAAATCATGAAATTAACCATAGTTAAAAACTGCACCTATCAAACATTGGGAAGATAGTTTTTAATGCTATGTGGTCCATAAAAGGATCCAATTTTTCATATTTTTTTAGAATAAAACATCTCAATCTCTGAGGATCAAGAAATATAATAAATACACACACATAAAAGTAAACTTTTTCTGTGTTAATTCTTCCCCCCATGTAAAATTATATCACTATAAATTAATCGATAAAATAAAATAATAATTAATTCAAATACTAAATCGCCTATAAAAAGTAATCGATCACGTCCAAAATTCCAACACCTAGAAACCTAGTATATTGTACTGAAGGACCCACTCCAAATGAAAATAAATACTCAAATATATTTAATTTAACTTATAATGAAACACTTTGAATCCTTAAAAGTTGAATCATCAATAAAAAATTTTAATATATAAAAAAAAGAACATGTTTGGATAATCACTCCAATGATATACATTGAAATCAATAGTATTAAAATACATACCAAGGATCACAAGATCTTGTAATATCATATATCATATCAAATTATAAAACTTGATCAGAACGACTAGAATATATAAGGTCATCTAAGATAAATTTCAATGTTAATCCCATATAAAGGATTCCAAAATTATTACTCTGCAAGAAATATGAAAACCCATCATTACCTAGAAAGATTCCCCCCACCATTTGAAAATATTCTTACACAACATCCATAATATAATAGTGTAAATAATGACAGATGATCTATATCCAAAATTATTGTACATCCACTACAAAAAGTCTTGGATGATGGGTGATATACCACATAAGTAAAAATCCAAAAATCACTAAAAACATCCAAAATCCTTAAAATGCCACTATATGTATTGGAGTGTTTTTGAACACAGGTAAAAAAATATATTGAGGGAAACATAAGGAAAATATTGTGAAACCCCATATCGTATTGATCCTGAAAAAAGAAATCTATCTAATTTTTATCTCTTATGGTCAAATAAGACTTCAGAAACATTCCCTTATTACCCTAGAACACACCCAATAAATTTTCACATTATCAATAAAATAAATATCAACCATGCTCCACGACATGAAATAAAAAACAAAAACCATCAAGATTTAATGGGGAATGAAAATAGCATATAATACAAAAATATGGGAAATATATCATTAATAAATTATTTACTAAGATGAAATGATTTACAAAAGACAGAAAAAATCCCAAAAATAATAATAATAATAAATGACAATTCCACCAAAATTAAAACTCCTCGAATGTCCCGAAGGCCTTCATTTTTAATGATTTTTTATAACCCCCCTTTCAAGGGATGAGGGGGAACCATTACAAGGAATATAGGCTCAGAGATTACATGGACCATAGGCTTAGGAGATTACATGACCTGAAGGTCTTAGGGAAATCAAACAGACTACCTATAAGGAACTGCCCCTCCCCAGTATATGCATCATGATAGTAACTCTCCACCTTCGCATGGACATCTGGCTAGGCTTCCTGGGCAAGAACAGGCTGGTCCCGGTGCCATATCCATACCCTCTCATTCTGAATAATCCATTTGGCTCTACTCTGGTGAGTGCACCTACTCTGAATCCTCTTCTGGAGCTTCTCCTTTTCCATAGTCTATCTAGGGCAACTACATGTGTCCCGAAGGCCTTGAGGTGGCACAGAGGCCTTAAAGGTGGCCCAAAATCCCTATTGACCCAAATTTCATTGTGGACCGAAATCCTTAAAGATTTTAAGCCCAATACGGTGGCCCAAGGTTAATATTTCTAGCTCCTACTATACTGAACAGTACCTGCTACATGAGATCGAGACAACCACACTAGAAACATGATTTCATGTTTTTTTAGAAACGGCCTAACATCACCAGATTTAATGAAATTAAATAATTATAATAACTTTCACAAAACATAAATTTGAAGAAAATCTTTATAAGACCCCTTGATGTTATCATTATTTTAATAATTCTTTTTTTTGTTGGATAATCCATACTATATCTAGATAAAGTCGAAGTAGTTCCTACTATCACATTCCCTTCAAAAATTTCCTCAACATTGGTGGACATAAAAACTAATTCCATAAAGGTAGTTGGGAAAGAATAAATCACCATGTAATGATGGTATAAAAATGGGATTTTATAAATATTCATGACTTCTTTTATTCAAAATAAGACAACTCATTAGAAAAGGGATCTACGTTACTATAGTGTTCCACAAAATATATCATCGACTAATGATACTGATGAATACCTTAAAACTAGAGTTCATTCTCAACTATCACTACCATTGGAAAAAATATTTCCATCATGTAGGCCATAAATTATCCCCAATGTAGATCCTGATATGATTGGAAATGGATAGAAAACATCAACCACTCCCAACGAAATCCTTCAGACAATGAATCGGTTAACATTACCCTAAAGGTTTTAGGTGTTTATTATAACGACAAAAACTTTTATCAATGATATTTATCCCTTATCATTGTTATTTCATAATTACAAAAAATAACATTAGGAATTAAAATTCCACATCATGTTTAAATGAACTACTATGTGACCACTAAACATAAATTTTCCACATTTGTGCTTTGAATTTCAAAAATCTGTCATATAAAGTTATAATCCGTAATTTGTTTAGAGTCTGATATGTATGAATTAATTTGTGGTGAACTGTAACATATATTTATGAATATTAATTACAAATTTATGAATAGTTATACTACCCATATGAATATTTAATTATCCATTTGAATAATAACTTTACCTGTGATAATATAAATAAAATTTATCCATATTTTAAGTGACAATATGATATAATTACATTATAGTATTGGTATTTTTGTAAGTCTTGAATATTTAATGATTAATTCAATAATTTAAAAGAAAATTTATTTTCTTAATATTTAGTCATAAAAAACTATTTAGATGTCTTATGATTATATGATAATTTAATGAGACCATAAATACTTTTTCAAAGTGATAGAAAATTAGTTTTTAATTTAAATATTTGTATTGTTCAATTAAATTATGATTTCAATTAAGTTAATCATATTTATAAAATTATTTTCATAAAATAGTTTTCATTATTGAAGTATATAAATAAAAAGAATGTTATGGTGATTTTTTTTGGATTTTATTAAAATACATGAATTTTTAGGGATTAGTAAAATTTAATTATTTACAAAATATTCTAAATATATGAATTTCTTCATTATTATTGATTCATGGACGATGTAAATGTCCATTGGTTCAAAATAACATGAAATTATTACAATTTTTATTCACAAGAATCCCCACTATTTCTTGTCTTAGGGAAAAATAATAAATTAATGAATATAATATTGAGAAAACCCCCTATCCTCTCAACTATAAATACCACCTCTCGCTACCTCATTTCCTAACACCTCTCAAGCCTTGTGCAAACTCTAATTTTTATCCAAATCTCTTCCCAGACTCCCCATACATGTCCAACATCCCCCGTTTTAATAAAAATACCAAAACATCTCCCCTAAAAAGGCTCACAAAGAAGATATATTCGAGAGGTAATTGCTCTCTATTTTCATTCAATTTCTTTTCAAATGTCATTTATTTTTCTTTTCTTATCCTCAGCTTATCTTATCCAGTTTTCAAGATAATTCCATTATGATTTATATAATATTATTATATAATTTTAATTTAATTATTCATTAAAATCATCTCTCTCTCTCTCTCTTTATTAAAATGAAATTGTCGTCGTGATGTGTTAATTTACCTACATTGTGGGTGATGCACTTCCATTTTCATTAAAATCCTTATAGGTTGTCAATAAAACCATTTAATGTTTGAAAAAAGATATTAATATGTATTTTTATCCAATTTCTTTCTAGAAACAACTTTTTTACATAATACTATATGATAAAACAGAAAAACTTCATTGTGATAAAAAAACCACCCAAATTAACCAAAAATGATCATCATTAAATTTTAACTAATGATTTATCCACCTGATATATAAAATAATTTATTAAAAAATAATTTAATTCTTTTAAGATCATTAATCAAATGTTATAGAAATTCTAGATGTTTATCCATGTTCTAAATGAACATTCATTCTTGTAAACAAGTGAATTGTTCATGAAAGCTATAAAAAAGAACAGATCCAAACAATGAGTTAAAACTCTATAACTCATCCAAAGTCCAATCAAAAAACATAATGAAAACATAATTAACAATATTCATGTATAAAATTTAATGTAATATCTAATTAAAGAATATAATACCCTTATACTGAAAAATAATAAATAAATAAATCTTCCAGAGACAAGGTATGGGGAATTCTTGGACCGAACATTCATTCGTCGGGTTTTCCCTCATTGATTCCATTTTCAGAATTTTTAATCCTAAAAAATAATTTATTCATAATTATATTAATTTTTTTTGGTCTTTAAATATTTTCCACCAGAGTTTATGTCAGCTATAATGTTTTCCAAAATTACTCTTATTTCAAAAAACACACCTTTTTCTTCTCACTCAAGGATGATGATTCTTATATCAAGTATGATATTCCCTATTTCATTTGGTATCCCCATGTTTTTTAATTTTTTCTAATGAAATAAAACCCATTCCTTTCTCTGGGTTACTATGCGTTCCAGATTGATATATGTTCTATGTGGGATGCATGATAATTTAAATGCTGTGATGTGACAGGTGCACCTAGAATTAAATAGCATAATGTAAATTTAATGATGTGGCAGGTTCACCTAGAATTATATATCACACCAATGCATTGGGTAATTTAAATAAACTCATGAGTAAAATGAATTATATGTGAAAATGATTCTATATTTTTTCCAAACTATGTGTGGTAGTTGACAACCAGACATGATGATCCATATTTTTTTCATTGCCACATTATATATCTTTACTTAATGCTTTCTCTCCTGATTATGATAATATTCCTATGTTATGAGGATAATGATTATTCTCATCCCATGTTATATTGTGTCATGTTCTTATCTATCATCTTACTTGGATTTTAGCTCACCCCTTTTTTATGTATATCCTCAGGTGGCTACTTGTACTAAAGATTATTCAAGGGCCAATAAGAGGCTAGAGAATATGGAATTAAATAAATTTTCATATTTATGTTTTAAAATTTATGTTTTTTCCTAGTTTTCCCATTAAACTAAACCTTTGGATACTTTTTTAGTTATTTTATGTTTTTTATCATTAAAATGACTTAAATGTAATGTAAGAAATCCATGTTCATTATAGATGTTATTAGAGGCATGGTTTACATAATGTGGGAATTAGGATTACAGAACCTTAGTGTAAACCTTGGTATGAAATTAAATATATATAAGGTCATATAAAGCTTTTACAATAATAGGTATCCCATATGATATGCTTTTAGTGTTAATTTCACAATGGAATAAATTATTTAATCATGAATTTTTGACATATTTTTGTTTGAACCTTTTCTATTTTAGAAAATGGTGAGAACCATGAGAAACCAGGACAAAAAGACATGAAAGGGATAATACCGTGATTTATATAATGATAATCCCAAATCATTGGGAGGTGGAGTTGAAATCTTCATGGATATTCTTACCCAATTGTCTCAAGTTATTAATAATAACCTGAATAATGTGGAACATAATCCTTAACCTAAGAGGGGGAAACTAGATATCGTGTTTTTTATGTGGCAACGACCACCTACGTTTAGTGGATTTTTTATCCAATAATTATTGAATTGTGGGTCAAATCGATAGTGAATATCTTTTTTGTGCCTTACTGTTCTGAGATTGATATGGTATCTCTGGCCATTTATTATCTCAATGGAGAGGCCGAACAATGTTGGACATTGATTAAGAACACCAAGCTGAGAGACGAAATTGAAGAGATGGAGTGGGGAGACAGTAAGACAATGATTCTTAACAAATATTTACCATGAACTCTTTATATGAATATGACGAGAGAATTCATAGAGATAATGTAAATGGATTGATAATATGTCATGGATTACGAAAATAATTTCACAAGGCATGAAATGTATGCTTTGGGGTTTGTTGTCAATTGTGATAGATAAATTTATTGACACTATGGTGGATTAAAACCACACATTCAGAAGGCTCGATAAATTAGAGACATTGTGAGTTATGAAGATGTTGTTTGATGTGCTCTAAAAGTGGATATTGAGTTCATAGAATGGTCCCAAGGTTATGGTGAAAAGAGAAAAAATATGATGTTTCATGAAGGAGGATATAATGAGAATGGTGGAAAGAAAACTCAAGCACCCACATGTCAAAAGTGTGGAATGAAGCATCATGGTAATTTCCACAAAGGGATGGGGAAATTCTTCTATGTATGGGAGGGATGTCCACCAAACTCTGGACTGCTAAAAAGACATGAGAAATAAGCTAATGTGATGAGGAAAAGAAGATCACCCCACATGGTCCAATGCCACAACTGTAGAGAGAAAGGCCACTATGCATGCCAGTGCACTAAAAAATGAGCCCTCGAGGGTAATTAACATCATTAGCCACCGAAGCCAATGGATAAAGGTATGGCTTATGCAATCAATACTATAAAAGTTGATCATTAAAATCAATCCCCACAAGGTACCCTCACAATTCACTTATAAATGTAAAAATCCTATTTTATTATGGTTCTATGAATTTTTCTATATCTCACATGCTTTCTAGAACTATTGAATCAAAACCCAGAAATTGTGAAGTTGATATATCAATAAAAATACCATGAGGTAAAATCATTGCAACCCACATGTTGGACTCAAATCCAATTAGAATATGTGTTAATATTCTTCCAATTAATATTGTGATAATTTCCTTTGTGGAATTCAATTCTATAATGGGTATAGATTTAATCACGATATATAGAGCACTTATCAACTGTTACGAAAAGGAAATATCATTTCATATTCTGAACCATCCCACGGTTTTCTATAAATGAAAGGAAGATCATGAGTCTCCTTTGAGAATTCCTCCAATGTTGTGGGTGTTTTTTCCCTATAAAGAGGCATACCTCACTCAAATGGTTGAGTCAAAATGATGTGTTCACCTAGAGGAAATGTTTGTCTTGAGGTAATACGATGATATATTTCTTATGGAGTTTCCTGGACATCCCCAAGAGTGTCAGGTATATTTCTCCATAGAACTCATACATTTAGCTTTCCCTATCTCCATGTGTCCCTATAGAATAGCTCTTATTTAAAATAATGAGTTATAGAAGATGTTGAATGAAAATTTGGGAAAAGGGTTCATCCTCCCTAGTGAAACACCTTGGGGTGTTCTAGTGATCTTCATTAAGATGGATAGAACAATGCAACTATGTATCAATTATTTAGAACACAACAAGATCACCATAAAGAACGTGTACCCTCGTCAATGGATTCATGATTTTTTGATCAGTTAAGAGAATCTCAGTAGTTCTCAAAGCTGGATATTTATTTTGGATATCATTAGATAATTTTAAATAATGATGATAATCAGAATACTACATTTTGTACAAGGTATGGTCACTATGAGTTTCTTATGATTCCCTTCAGACTGACTAATTTTTCTTCAATCTTCATGTATTTGACGAATAGATTCTTTAGACATTAACTCAATAGATTTTTGGTGGTGTTTATGGATGATGTTCTCATCTACTCAAATATCATTGATGAATATTAAGAAAATCTATGATTTTTTTTTGCAACATTGAAAAAATAGAATTTGTACACCATGTTCAGCAAGTGTAACTTTTGGATGAAGAAAGTCACATTCTTGGAACATGTTATCAAAAGTGAGGGAATTTATGTGGAACCATAAAAAAGTCAATTGAGAAATGGTTCAGACCATCTAGTGTCATAGAAATTAATAGTTAGCTAGGAATAGTTGGGTAGTACTGACGTTTTGTGAGATTGTTTTCATGATTTTCATGCTTTCTATCTATGTTAACAAGGAAAGGGGTAAAGTATGTATGAACCGAAGAATGTGATTAAAACAACAAAGAGATAAATAGAAGTAAAATCACTGTATATGTACTCATATTACCGAGAAGTAAAGAATTCATTGTGATATACAGTGATGCTTCACAAAAAGTATCGGGTTTTGTACTAATGAAAAATGATAATGTGATAGTCTATGCCTCACGAAAGATGAAGATCCATGAGAAGAACTACATGATGCATGACCTAGAGCTAGATACTGTTATTTTATCATTGAAATTCTTAGGGAACTACCTCTTGGGTGAGAATTGTGACATATATACCGATCAAAAGAGTCTAAAGTATATATTCACACAGAAGGATCTCAACATGCGTCAAAGGATATGGTTAGAGATGATCAGTGACTATGATTGATCGGTTAACTATTATCCTATAAAGGTGAAAAATATAGATGATGCTCAAAGAAGATAAGTATATGATACTCTATCCATGATGTTGATTAAGAAAAAATCTATCTTCATTGATATGGAAATGATAGATTTAGAAATCATAATGTTTGGGAATACATCCGACCATTACCAATTGATTTCCCAAATTTCAATACCAAATAATATTAAGGAGAATCAAAGGGATAATATAGACTTGAAATAGAAGGTGAATTTAGTTAAGGAAATTATGCTGTTAAAGTACCATATTAATGTCTATGGTGTGATTCAGTTTGGAACACGACTTTATGTGACTTCATCAATTAGGATAAAGAATGATCTATTTGATAATTCACATATCTCACATTTCATTATTCATCCTAGTATTACCAAGATGTATTATGATCTCAAAGAAAACATCTGGTGTTATAACATGAAGAGTGAGATTGCTGAGTATATCTCAAGGTTCTTGATATGTTAGCATGTTAAAGTAGTTTGACATAAGTCCAAAGGTATGATGTAATAATTTCCTATACCCATGTGAAAATTGGATAATTTCACTACTGGATTTGTCATGTGTCTCCCAAAAAAATCCAAATGAAATAATGTGATATTGGTTGTGGTGGACCAACTCACCAAGACTACCCACTTTATCACTATTTAGGAAGATATCTCTCTTGAAAAAATTGAAACGATATATGTGAAGGAAGTGGTGAGACTGAATGGGGTTCAACTCTCGATTGTCTTAGATCGTAATCCAAGGATCACATCCAAATTTTAGAGAAGTATCCATATTGATTTGAGTACTAAATTAAATTTTAGCATAACCAATAACCCTGAAACAGGTGGCCAATATGAAAGGACTATTCAGATGCTTGAATATATATAAATAATATTATCTTTAGAATTAAAATGTGTATGGGATTATCATATATCATTAGTTGTGTACTCAAACCACAATAGCTTCCAGTCGAGTAATCAGATGACTCCATATGAATCTATATATAGAAAGAAATGTAAAAATCCAACTTGTTTGGATGAACCTGGAGAAAAAAAGATATATCGACCTGATCTTGTGAAAGAGATGACCAAGAAGGTTCAATTCATCCAGAAACATATAAATGCTGCTCAGAGTTGAAAAAAGAGATATTCTGAACAATTTTTAAAGGGACTTGGTGGTCGATGTTGGATTTAAAGTCTTCCTTCACATATCTTGAAGGAAGGGAGTCATGCAGTTTGGAAATAAAGGGATGTTATGCCCAAGGTACATTGGCCACTTTGAGATCCTTGACCATATAGGAGCTACAGGCTATCAACTTTAACGTACACTAAATATGGATCTAGTTCATGATATTTTTCATGTATCACTCCTGATAAAGTACATACTAGATCTCTTACATGTATTGAACTCAGAGGTGTTACAGCTGGAATATGATCTCATTTGTGAAGAGTAGCCAATAATGATTTTGTACCAAAGAGATAAGGTTTTATGTTACAAGACAACCCATATTGTCAATGTATTTTAGAGGAACCATAATTATGAATAAGAAACTTTGGAACCAGAGGATATGAGGAAGGAGACGTACAATCACCTATTTATGTAGAACGAAATTTTGAGGGAAAATTTCAAAAGGGGGAAGAATATAACGACCCAAAATATTATCAATGAAATTTCTCTCATATTGAAATAATTTCATAATCACATAAAATCACATTTGGAAACAAAATACCACATCATGCTTAAATGAACTAATATGTGACCTTTGAACATAAATTTTCTACTTCTGTTATTGGAATTTTGAAAATATTATTTACATAGTTTCTATTAGTGAGATGTTTGTAGTCTGATAGGACAAACATTATTTTTAGTGAATAGTAGCATAACCATATGAATAGTAATTTTACCCTTGTGAACAGTAATACGACACTTATAAATAGTAAATTTACCAAGTGAATTGAAACCTTACAAATGATAGAATAAATAAAATTTATTCATCCTATAAGTGATAATATGATATAATTACATTATAGTGTTGTTAATTTTGTAAGTCATAAATATTTAATGATTAATTTAATTATTTTAATGAAACATTGTTTTCCTGAAATATAGTGATAATCTACTATTTACATGACTTGTGATTATATGATACTTTAATGAGTCATTAATTAATTTTTTATAGTGTTTGAAAATTGGTTTTTAATTATAATTTTTTTTTTCCATGTAAGTTGATTTCAATTAAATTAATCATATTTTAAAAATTATTTTCATGAAATTGATTGAATTTTTTAATTATATATGTCAATAAATGGATTAGGTGAATTTTTGGTAGTATTCTAAAATCTGTAAATTTTTTGGGAATAGTGAAATTTATTTATTTACAAAAATGCTAAATAAATGAATTTATGCATCATTCTTGAGTAATGGATGATGTAAATGGAAATTGGTTATAACTATAATGCACCTATAAATATTTTTAGTCACATTAATAATCATTATTTATTTCTTTGAGGTGAAATAATTGATTAATTAATATAATATTGAGAAACCCTCACTGTACACCACTATAATTACCATCCCTCACAACTTCATTTCCTAACACCTATATAGAATTGTTACTAATACA
Source organism: Viscum album (assembly GCA_963277665.1). Taxonomy (NCBI): domain Eukaryota; kingdom Viridiplantae; phylum Streptophyta; class Magnoliopsida; order Santalales; family Viscaceae; genus Viscum; species Viscum album. The sequence goes on along the minus strand of OY728142.1, from coordinate 505,088,023 downwards.
ATTTCTACTCAAATATCTTCTAAAGTTCCTCCTCCACGTCCATAATCTCTTTCTATCATGAAATGAACAAAACCTCTCCCCTAAAGAGGCCCCCAAGATGATATATTCAAGAGGTAATTTCTCTATAGTTTCGTTCAATTTCCTTTCAAATTTCATTTCATTTCTTCTCTTATCCACAACATCTCATATCCAGTTATCCTAATATCTCCATTATTACTAATATAATTTTATTATATCATGTTAATGGGCTCCTCCCTCTCTCTCGTTTTTAATAAAAATGAAATTGTCATTCTTTATGTGTTAATTTACCTACATCGTGGGCAATGCACATCCATTTACATCAAATCCTTCATGGGTGTAAATAAAACCATTAAATGGTTGAAAAAAATTGAAAAAAAATTAACCCCTTTTTCGTTATCGAAAAAAGATTACACATAATGTTAAATGATAAAACCAAACATGTTCATTGTGATTAAAAGACGACCCAAATTAACCTAAAATGATCATCATTCAATTTAAACTAATGATTCATCCACATGGTATATAACATAATTAATTAAAATAACATTTAAAATCCATTAAGAACAATAATAACTTTTAATATAAATTATGGGTGTTTATACATGTTCTAAATGAACTTCTATTCATGTAAAAGAGTGAGCCGTTCAACAAAACTAAGAAAAAGAACAATCCCGAACAATGAATTTAAACACTATAACTCATATAATGGCCCAAAAAATAACTTAATGAAACCATTATGAACCATATTAATTTATAAAAGGTTATATAATTACTAATTAATGATTTTAATTTCATTATGTATGACATTAATGTGAAGAAATCATTCAGATACAAGGTAAGGCAAATTCATGAACCCAACTTTCTTTATTAAGGTTATCCCTCTTTCAGACCATTTTCAGTATGGATATTCCATAAAAATCATTTCAATATAATTATATTACCTTTTATGGGTTATAAATGTTTTTCACTGGTGTTTATTTCAAACATAATTTTTCTTAATAGAATTCTTATTTCAAAACAAACCTTTTACATCTCACTCAAGGATAATGATTCTTGTATCAAGTATGATATTCTCTATTTCATTTCATAACCCTATGTATTTGAATGTATTCTTATAAAATGAATCTAATTTCATTCCATGGGTTAATATGTGTTCATTATTTATATATATTCTATGTTTCATGCATGATAATGTAAATGTAGTGATGTGATAGGTGCACCTGGAATTATATAGCGCAATGTAAATGCTATGATGTGATAGGGGAACCCAGAATAATATAGTGCTCTAATGCATTGGGTAATGTCATGAACCAAATTATTAAATTTAATTATGTATGAACATGGTTCTTGCATTGTTCACAACTATTTGTGGTAGTTGATCACTATGACATGATGTTTCATTTTAATGCATTGCCACATTCCAAGTATTTTCTTAATATTTCCAATCATGATTACTATTTCATGCTTATGTTGTGAGGATAATAATTTTGATAATCATATTTTATATTGATTCATGTTATTATCTATCCTATTTTTGGAATTTTACCTCACCCATTTTTAATGTATATCCCTAGGTGACTACTTGCTCTAAGGAGAAATTAATGGCTAATAATAATCTGGAGAATAGGTAATTAAATAAATGTTTATGTTTACATAATAATATTTATGTTTGGTACTAGTTTTTCACAAACACTAATCCTTTGGTTCCTCTTTGTGTAATTAATTTATTTTGTAAACCATTAAAATGATTAAAAATAATGTATGAAATGTAGGGTTGCTATATTTATAGTTAATCAAAGGCCCCATCGTCCTTATCTTGCCACTCCATCACCATCTGGGATCCTTTATCAACGTATAAATATATATAATACTGGCTCATAAAATCCTTAATATGATACTTTATCCAAGATGAATATATATATTATACTCTATAGAAAGTAAAGGGATAGGTAGAGACTTAAAAAACAACTATTGGATCACTAGGATAACCACAACAGAAAATCCATTATAGAATGGATGATTCCATTTTTGGGTTTTAATATTATAACATAAATAAATGATATCCCCTATCAAAAAATCATTTTAACCTTACAAATAAATGTCACCAAAAAAATATTTCCTAGATCATGAAAACAGAGACCCTTTCCTTTTATAGATATTATTATAAGATTTTAAGCATAGTTAAACATAATATTACAAGCCAAAGATCGTAAATTCTAGATTCATTGAGATTATGTACATAATTAGTCACCATGAAACAAAAAAACATATTTTATTTAATTTTTATAATTATATACTAACTCTAGGGATCCCTTATGTCGACATAAGTCAACTAGTGGAATATATAAACAAAATAGATGAGGTAAAAATTCTAATAAAGGAAAAGAATAGTTATAAAACTGATCAAATATGTTAGATGTAATAACATGATGACATAAAGGCATTCATCATGAATAAAATTAAGTAATAATCACATGTATAACATGATATAAAATAAAAATAACATCATATGAATGTGGAAACAATATATTACAAGACATAAACATGATTCAATGCTAGCTGCACAGATATGGTGGATAAAGTCCCCTAAAGAAATCATGTTCACTCCTTATCCCAACATGATGTCTCATGAGACAAAACATTATCCAGTGAATTATAGTTCTATCTAGAAAAACCCATCCTAAAATTTTCATAAATATTTATGCCACATAAATAATCATTCATAATTAATCAAACATAACATAAGGGTTACCCATTGAAAGAAATGGGTATTGTAATCCTTTTATAAGGCATTACAAATGGGAGCATCATAAAATTATGCATTAAATAATGGATTTATAACATATATGGAAATTAATAATTTAAAATAATAATAGATAATGTTAAATTATTTTAATATTTTGTGATTTTATTTTAAAATAGTTTTTAGAAAACTTTAGAAATTTTCCACTTTAATGGAGTTTTAAAGGTAAATATTAAAGTGTATGGAAAATAGAAACGGAATAATTGTTTGAAAAAACTATAAATGAAGCATTATAGTTATTAATAATACAATTATTGGTTTTATTTAAAAAATGTCTTAAAATATATTATGCATTGAACCTGATAATGGGTATGAAATTGAGAAATTTTCTTTAATCAGGCTTTTTTATTCAAAAAATTTGAGAAGGGAATCTTCTTAGAACATGTATTTACGCAAAAAAAAAGATTATACGATCAGAATATATGATTTTGTAACATATAAACCAAATTTATAATAATTATAAAAAATTGATCATTAAATTTCATTAAAGCGACAGGAATTGTATCCCAAAAGAAAAAATGGGGGTTTGGGTAGAATCCATAGCCTTCTATCTGAAACTATTCTTTACATGATCTTAATATCTTAGATAATGAAATTAAATAAATTAAATAATAAATGAATAACATTTAATACTATTATTTGACTTATTATAAATTTATTATATTCATTTATGATTTTTTTAGTTATGTTGTTTAATTTCATCATTTCTGATCATTGGTTTCCTTGGTTTTCATAATCGGTTTACACAAATACATGTATATGAAATCATGTAAAATAAGAATATTTTCTAGAATTGAAATTATTTTTTATTAATAAACATTAATATAATTAAATTAACTTATAAATTATTTGGTTATATGGTTTGAGAATGAATCATTTGATATTTAGTTATTTATAATTGTTTATGTTAATTTAGGCAGTTTTCAATCACAATGAACTCATTATGTTTTATCTTTTAGTATTATGTATATATGATAGATAAAAATAATAAATAGGTTTATAAAATTATTTTAACAATATTTTTCAAAAATTATAATGTTTTTAATATAAACCTTGAAGGTAGTAAAAGAAATTGAAGAATCTTCATCCTGGAATGCAATAAGATAACGCATCATAGATGTTTTTTTTTTGCATTTTTAGAAAAAAAAAGACAGGGAATGAATTGATGATGGATTATAAAATAGATATTTTATAATTTCAGTATATTTGAGTTAATTGTGTTACCATGACACTTTGATAAGAGTATTTTAGGATCAAATAAGAAAATAAAAGAACTTGAAATGAAATTCCAAAAATATAATGTGTAGTTTACCTCTTGAATCCTTCTTCTTGAGGATATGCTTAATGGGATTGGTTTTGGTATATTTTTTATTCAAAATCCTCTTGGAAATGGTGGATGGAATTGGGAATATATTTTAGAATAAATTATGAAATGATAAATTCTTGATTGGTGTTAGTAATAGAGGTGGTCAAGGGTGGTATTTATAAGGTGGAGATGGGTGCTTTCTCATTATTTTATTCATTGGTTTATTATTTTTCACAAGAAAATAAAAATACGGGATAATTATGAATAAATACATTAGTTATTGTGTGTTATTCCAAACTAATGGTCACATACAACTTATTTTAATCAAGCATGATTCAAGAATTCATTTATTTACTTATACTGTAAAGTACAATATTTCATTATTCATAAAAAAATCAACTATTTTATAAATATCACAAAAATATACTCTAACCACTTTTATATTTTTATAATTAAAAAATGGAGTTCAATTTAGGAATATAATTTTATATGTATGAAATAATTAATTTTTAATTTAAAACATCATTTATTCGAAAAATATTATTTTAAAATTTTAAATGATTTTAAAACACTTTGAAAATTTAATTATGTTATTATAATAATATCTAATAATCATAAGAAAAAAATATATTAATTTGTTAATACATTTAATTAGGGTAAATTTTATTTTAATTTATTATATTTATTATAAAATTGAAAATAAATATATATGTTTTATAAAAATATCAACACATAAGTAATAATTTCTAACACATTTACTAACCCGGACAATGGTATGATTATTTCGTATTTTTTATAAGATAATAAAATTTTATTTATTCATTTTTGGGTGATGTAACTATTATATTGGTCAGTTTACTATTCATAAGGTTCATATTACTTTTCCAAAGGCCTTGTTGCTATTTCATTGTTATTGGTTCCATAACATCGTGAAATACCCATTATTTCATTCATTCATAAATTATAAATTTTGTATTTTGTTATTTATGTGTGTAAATGTCATTTATAATATATGACATAATTATGATAAGGTAATTTCAATTGATAAAATCTTAGGTCATTACATTCTTCCCACATTATGAAATTTCACCCTCGAAATATCATTTTTACATTATATGTTGAAAACAGGTGTGGGTACTTATCCTTCATCGCATCCTCATGTTCCCATGTTTCCTCTTTGTACTTATGGTTATTCCATAATACATCGACCAGGTTATTATTATTTTTTCATATAAATTTATCTATACTATCCAAGATCATCACAATATTCTCCTCATATGAGACATCATTTTCTATATATACCCCCTCTGAATTAATTACATGTGAATGATCTAGTATTTACTTCATAAAGGTGTATACAAGGAATATGTCATGTAATTGAGACAAGGTATTTGGAAGTGATAGTTGACAGTTCATATCTCTTACATGATCAATTATCTCGAAGGGGTTGATGTACCTAGGAATTATCTATCCTTCCAAAATATAATGATCCAATTTTGTGAAGATATGTGAAGGATTACCATGTCTATAGCCCTAAAATCCATGTCTCTCCAAATATTTTCTACATATCTATTATGTAGAATTTGGGATGCTTTTATATGTTGTTGACTGGTTTTCACCATTTCTACCATTTTTTTGACAATTTCAGTTCCAACGATCTTTATAAGAGGCCATTTTGATGCTTCTATGGAAACTATTTTGGAAGGATAATTTGACTAGATGAAAATGATGGTCCTGTAAAACTTTTCTGTCCAAAGAAAATTCCCATAACATATATTCTTATGTACGAATAGTCATCACATATTTTCCATCAATTTTTGTATGATGGGTGGTACTAAAGTTCAAGTCAGTGTTTAGATCAATATTGAAGACTTTTCGAAAACATGGAGGTGAATTTTGGATCTAGATTACATACAATCAATAGTGGTAGTCCAGATACCCATACCACTTCATTAATGTATATATTTTCTAGTTGATCATGTTAGAAGTCCTCTAAGATTTTGATAAAGAGATATTTATTTGTGAGATGATCCACAACAACACATATAGCCTTGTTTCTCTTGGATATCATCAGATATATAATGACGAAGTCCATGGTAATGTTTTCAAATTTCTATGTTGGTATGGGTAATGGTTTCATATTCCCCTTAGAAATTTTCCTCTTCACCTTCACTTGTTCACATACCATGCACATTGACGAATATTCATCATTTCCTACTTCATATTGTCCCACTAATAGTGCTCTGAGAGATCATGATACATCTTGATGCTCATTGGATGAATATAGAAGGTTGAGGTATATGAGCCATTCAAATTCTCTTTCCTTATCTTTGAATGGGATGTTATACATAGTTGTGACCCAAATATTATGACTCCATCTATATTGATCCTCAACTTTGGGGAGTTCCATTTTCAGATATCTTAAACCCTTTCCAGAATTTCCACATCATTCCTTTGAGAATCCTTTATTTTTTCCATAATACAAGGTTGAGAAATAATTTGGGAATGAATTTATGATATTTCATCATTAAGGGTTGTCTTTTTTATCCTTTATAGGTCTAAGAAGATTGAATCCTTTTCTATTATAATCATTCATAATGATATAAGATCTTTTGTACTAAGAGAATCTTCCATGTTATTTTATTTTCCTTAATGGTAGTGGATTGAACAATGGTAATATTTGATGTGTTTTTTCGATCTTCATTGGATCATGTTAAGATCATTATATGTGAATATATATATATGGGGATCATATGATCAATATAGATCTCAGACATCTCCCCATAGAGATAATGTCACCATATTTTCAATGCAAAGATCAAAACTACCAACTCCAGAGCATGTGTGGGATACTTTTTGTCTTGCAATTTCAAAATCCTTGAGGAATATTTTTAGCTTTATGAATTTTTATTAGTACACATAATAATCTCATATTTGAATCATTATTATACACAGAAAGTATTTCCCCACTTATTGGAAGCGTGATCCCTGGTGTAGTGATAATCCTCCCTTTAAAATCTTTAAAGAAGGTTTCACATCCACTAGTGCATACATACTTTTATCCCTTCTGAATATTCTAATTTTGTGGGATACAATATAGTGATAAGTTCTTAAAAAACCTCTATTAGTACCTATAAAAACCAAAGAAACTATAGAACACAATTATAGCTATTGGCATGACCCACTCTTCAATTTCCTTTATCTGGTAAGGGTCCACATATTAACCTTTTTGGGGGATTACATGCCCCAATAATGATACTTCCTCCATATAGAACTCAAATTTCCAATAAATTTAATATATTTTTCCCCATATAATGTTTTTAGTATAGTACTAAAATATTCCTCTTCTTCCTTATTTCTATTCTAGTATATCAATGTATCATTAATAAAGTCCTCCAAGAATTGGTCAGGGTAATATCTAAATACTATATTCATTATGTTCATGAATATTTTCATATAATTAGTTGGTTCTATAGGAAGAACTATGAAATAATAATGTTCATACCTTGTTTTAAAGGTATTAATGGGATTATCTATCATCCTCGCCTTTAATTGGTGATATCCTGACCGAAGATCCACCTTTGATAAATAACAGTCCCTATATTGATGATCAAAAAATTAATCTATCTATTGTAGGGGATTGTTTTTCTTAAACATGATTTCTTTCGATGTCATGATAATCTATTCAAAAAATAAATTGATCAATCCTTCATTTGATGAATAAGACTAGAACACCTCATGTTGAATAACTTGGGCATATAAACCCTTTTACGGATTTTTCTATAACAACTTTTTTTCTTCCTACTCAATAGAGACCAATACATAAGGATTATTTGATATATATAGAGATCCATAAATATTCTCAATTGAAAAATCAACCTCTCAACTATGAGGAAAATAAAATAATTCTTCAGGGAATACAGTAATGTAATCCCTTATGATGGGAATGTCTTTGACATGTATTCTACCCTTTTTCGTAATCATTTAAGAAAGCTATTCTTGATCATAATTTTAAAATATACACAATTGAGACAATGATTATAAATTTAATTCTTCTTCCTCCTTACACTTTAATCATATTTGAGGATTCATTGGGATGTGAAGAGTGATCTCCCATTTTGGAAAATAGATTTCATGTTTATATAAATATAGCCAATATATACCCAAAATAGAATCAAATTATACTAATGATAATATGAAACTATTTTCTAGTAGGTTAAGTCCATAAATATTAAGTGTGGGGGAGTTATAAACATTGGATGAAATAATTTTTACAATTTTTATTCTCACAGATAACATGACCTCCAAATTATGAGGTAGAGATTGAATTGTAGCACATAAAAAGAATGATTTGATAGAATGTGTAGGAAGAAAATAAAATAGTATATCCACTACTCTTGAATGAATAACTAGCATACCATTGACAATAACATTATTGGGTTCCACCACAGTAGTATTGATGTAATATACCCTTCTTTGTTTCCTTGGATGTTGTTTTGGTTGATTACCTCCAAAAATACTTCTATATGGTAAATAGATCACATAATTCCCATGTTCCATGTAGTTAAAACATGAAGTTACATGATAAGTGTTGATCTGAACCATCTATTCTCCTTCTACATTAGTGGGATTATTCATATCCCTTAAAAATTTATATTTCATATTCCCATCTCTTCCACATTTTAAGAATCTCTTGGATCCCTTTAATAATTCTCTAGTATGCTTCTTCCCCCACTTTTGACATGTGTGATTTCAGTTCTTATTTACTTCATGGGATTTATTTATTGATCCAATAATATCAAACTCAATTTTTCATATTTATTTTATTGGTCTATTGAGTCCAATGAGAGTCTCTGATCTTTATTTAAACCATAAAGAAACAATAGAAAATATCCTCATAACTGTTGAAGTATTGAATTTCCAATGCTTTTTGTATACTAATATTTAGAATGAAAAAGATGTGATTCACCATTCATTTAGTGTTCATGACAAATACAAAGGCATATCATCCAATCCTTGTTATGATCCCCTCGTACACCCTGATAGACTCATCATCCTTCTACATTAGTAAGAGGAATTCCCTATCTATCATGAGATAGTGGGTTTGGTGAAAATACGTGATGAAAGATATATTATTAAATCCCTCCCAATATATGGGTTAAATTTCCTCTTTGGACATTGTGTTCTTAACTAGTGTCTACCACTAATCTGTTTCCACATCATAACAATATACTTCCATCAACAATTTAGCTTCTTATGAGCACTGGAGGAATGAGAATATATTCTCAACGGATATAAAACTTTGTTCTATATAAATGTATGCTAGATATCCAAAACATATTGCAGACCTTTTATGTGTGAATGTTTCGACGTCGACTATCTGTTTCTTAGAAGAATGAGGGAATTACCCAAAATTCATGTTATTATGCACAAAATGATCCAAATGAGAATGTACTGTCATAATGTTTTCAACAATCATTCTCGTCATATTTGGAATTTCATTATGGAAATCATCTCATTTTCAATCAAATTTATTGTGAAAACATGTTCTTCTATTTCATACAATTAACTAATCGAAATAAAGTGCAATTAGGGTTATTAAATAAATATACATTATTAATGTAAAAAAGAAACATTAAAAATTAAAGGATAGTCTAGTTGGAGAATAGTATATCCTAACATGTGATTCCTACATTTCAATCTAGGTTATCCATGTTATTATTCCTCATATATACTCTTATGGGAATTTTTCTCGTAAAAATAGTTCATAATGAGCTTATGAATTAGCTAAAGAATATCCCATGGGAGAGTCAAACCAGGTGCATTTTAAGGCGTATTTTTTGTACTAGGTTACCCCCAAGTTATGCATCGGACACCATTTTAGAGTTATTACCCTAAGGTACATATTTTCCAGAACCACTTCCAATTGTAGTATCCATACATAATGTATTTTTTTGATAAATCAATTACTTTATACTAACAAAAATTTGGGATTTTTCTTATACATAGCTCCCTAATTTCATTTTCAAGATTTTTTTAATCCTAATACCAAAATAACTAAAATTTTCCTATGATACCTACTATAGTGACCTGGAATTTTACATATATTATTACACAATTTTAAGCATACTTAAACATCAAAATAAAATACAATGATTAAAAAGTATAGTGTCATAGAGATGGTGTACATATTTAATCATCATGAAACAAAAATAAAAAAATATTTTATTTAATTTTTTTATGAGATCCTAACTCCACTGAGCCCTTATATCATCATAGGATATCCTAGGGAATACATGAACAAAAGGGACTATCTAGAATCCTAGTAAGGAAAAATCATAGGAATGAAACATAACACATGGGTTAGAAGACATAACATGTTGACATGAAGGTATAGAACAAGAATAAAAATAAGGAATAATAAATTTTATAACATGGGAACATATAATAATAACTTCAAAGAAATTTGGAAACAACATATAACATGGAATAAACAAGAGTTAAGTCCAGCTATTAAGGCATGGTTAACAATGGCATTAAGTTCACTCCCAGTCCCAACATGACATATTCATGAGACAAAACATTACCCAAGGAGTTGGTGAGATATCTAGTAAAACAAATCATAACATATTATTGAATAGGTGTGCCACATGAATAATCAAACAGAACATAATGGTTACCCCTATAATGTAATTGGTATTGTAATCATGCCATAAGGCATTACTAATTGGTGTATCATTAAACTATCCATGAAAAAAAAGGATTAAGAACATATATGTACATTCATTAATGAAAATATTAATATCAAAATATAATTTTTTTTCAAATAAATATAAAATAATTTAAAAGTGTGTTTTGGAATATTTAGAAATTATCCACATTAGTGAGGTTTTAATGGATAAGATTAGTGAGTCTTAAAAACAAAAAAGGAATACTTATTTTCACAAAGAAATGAACACTGATTTTTTCATGATAAAATGAAGGATTTTAATTAAATAATTTTGGATTAAAACAGATTATTTATTTCACATGATAATGGGTAAAAAATCTAGAAATTCCCTTTAATCAGACTTTCTAATCGAGAATATTTAGGAAGGGAACCCTTTTAGAACATTTCATTCCTAATAAAAGATGGATAATTTTATCTATATATATGATTTTGGAACATATAAAAATGATGAATAATAATTACAAAAAATATATAAAATCATTCTGTTGGATTGAAGAGATATTAAGTATAACTCGAAGAAAAATAGGGGTTTGGGTAGCATCCCTTGCATTATGTTTGAAACTGTTCTACATGTGATTTTAATGTACATGATAATGAAATTAAATACATTAATTAATTTATTCTGAACCTTTTATAAAGTTATACAATTAATTATAATTTTATTTAGTTCATTTTTGGCCTTTTTAATGGTTATGAGATTTAATAACATCCTTTTTGAGCATTGGATTCTTTGGATTTCACAATCGGTTTATACATATACTTGTATGGAATGTCATGTAAAATTAGAATGTTTTCTTGAATTGAAATTATATTTTATTAATTATCTTATCCATAATTAAATTATCTTATATATCATTTCATTATATTTTATTAATATTAATCATTATATAATTAGTTAGTGATAACCATTTAGGTTAATTTTGAAGGGTTTCGATCACAACAAACTCATTTTGTTTTTTCATTATGTATTATGAATATATGTTTTTTATAAAAATTATAGAGGTTCATAAAATAAATTTTTAAATATGTTTCGACCATTATAAAAGTTTTAATATCATAATTGATGGTGGTAATGTATAGAACAAACTAATTGTCCTTGAATTTGATAAATTAACACATCACCGTAGATGATTTAATTTTTAGAACAAAAAGGGGAGGGGAAAGAATTTATGATTGATTATCCCATGAACATAATAAAAAAAATTATATATGTTTTATTTGAGTTAAAATTACAACTGGATAATAGGAGGAGAGGATTGAATAATAAAATTAAATTACTTGAAAAAAAATTCCTATAACAGAATGTGGATTTTACCTCTTGAATCCTTCTTATTGAGAACCTCCATTGGGGGATTTGTTTTTTAGTTTTTTGAGGCCAAAGTCTACTAGAAGTGTGGCAGGGTATTGGGAATATATATGAGTAGAATTTGTACTTGGATAAAAGCATTTGTGGTGTGAGGAGAAAAGGTGGTGAGGTGTGGTTTTTATAGGGGAGGAGAGGAGTGTTTTCACATTAATTTATTCATTAGTTTATTATTTTTCTCAAGGAAATAAATAGTGATGATTATTATGCATAAATAAATGAATTAAGTCTTGTTTGTTCGAAATAATGGTCACTTATATCATCCATGACTCAATCAGGACTCAAAAATTCACTTATTTACTTCTACTGTAAATTATTGTATTTCTCTATTCACAAAAATTTATCTATTTTAGAAAAATCTAAAAAAAATCACTCTGATAACTTTTAGATTTTTAGAGTGAGAAAATGGACTCCATTTTATGAAAATAATTTTCTTGATATGTGAAATTTAATTTTTAATTAAAATATTATTTTATTTGAGAAATGTTAATTTTATAATTATAACTGATTTTAAAACACATTAAAAAATAAATTAAGATCTAATAAAATTATATTATAATAATAAGACAACATTATATTAATTTGTGAATAAATTAAATAAAAATAAGTTTTATTTTCAATTATTATATTAATTAAAAAATTGAAAAAAAATTACGTTTTATAAAAGTATACATACTTAAATAATAATTTATAAATCATTTGTTAACATATACATTGATATGATTATATAATATTTTCATTTAGATGACATTTAAATTTTACATGTAATTTTATGGGTGAGGATACTATTCTATTGGATGATATTCTATTCATAAGGTTCATATTACTATTCCAAAGACCATGTTAGTATTTCATCGGTATATGTTCCATAACACCTAGAAATATATCTTATTTCATTTATTCCTCATTATAACATTTTTATTGAGTTATTTAAGTTATTTTATATGATTCATACGATCTAATTTAATTATAATAACGTAATTTCTATTGTTAATTTTTTTTGTTATAACAATGACCAATTAATAAATCTAAAAAATTAATTTTAACATATTCAGCATCCTTAATAATCAATAATATCCCATTAAAATTCACCTAAATAGACACTATAAATAATGATATAATCAAATTCATCAATTTTGGTAAAAAAGAAAGATTCCAAAAATTTATCGCTATATGTGTTTTGGCCACACAGGTTTTAAGACCATGTTCTATCTGTATAGGTGCCCGTATATGTTTTTTAAGATTTTTCACTAGTCATGTGTGTGGTTTGATAGATTTTGAACCCTAAACATGTACCCCTAATTCACCTCAAATTTTACTTTGAAATGAGGAATTTCTATATGTTACTTCATATATCAACCTACCACATAGAATAGAATACAACTGATTCAAAATATCCCAATAATAATGAACCATAAATCATAAATTCAAAAGAAAAAATCCTGTAAAAACCAAGGTAACTCAGGTCATTCGAGATGGAAATATGGTCAAGAACTCCCCTGAACTCACACCTCGATTTGAGATAGTCCAAGATCCTCTCTTCCACTGACACCCATATAACATGAGGGTAAATATCCAAAACCTATTTTCAATTAAACCACCTAGACTCTAATATCATCTATAATGAACTAAACAGATCCATCATCCAAACCGACTCCCAAACTAATTATCCACTAACCCAAGAGTCATTATTTATTCCTAGAGATGGTGGAAGTTTCTATTTGTAACAAGTTATATCATTGGTAATGATTTCACCATTTAGAATGAAAAAAAAATCTACACATAGTATTTCAATAATGAACAATAATATATCAAAAAAAATTATTATTTTAATAAAAGATTAAAAACCTACCAACCAAAAAAACAATGATAAAATTATAATGATAGTCTGGATGGAACCCAACATGAACCACCAGCTCCATGTGACTCCCCAGTCACCACCCTGATCCCTAAATCTATATACATCCCAAGGAAAGTAGTTCTGAACCAATCATGAAGGTTGAGACATATAGAATCTATAATAATACCTGATGACTACATACCCACCAATTTGAGTATGATTGGTGTGTGCCAATGGATATTAGGATACATCTAGGAGACTATTTAATTCCTTTTATAAAAAAAATAAGTCAAATAGTTAGAAATTAGACATAAGTAAATTGTTTTTTCCATTATTTTACAAAATAAAAATAAATTAGAAAACATCATATGTTATTTCTTAAAACAAATAATTTTTGAATATATACAGAAAATTGTGGTATTTTAAAATAGTTCCATTTCAAGACTCACCATTTCCTTTGAAAATTATTAGTTTTAATGAACTAGGATTAACCAATAATTTTTTTAAACCTATATTTTGAAAAAATATATCATATAGTCTAAAAACAAGTTTACAAAAGCATCAGAGGGATTTCCCTAATTTAAAACAAACCACTCATTCCTTTTTGAAAACCCACAACACACTATTTTCTAAAATAAGAATAAATATCAAAGGGAAATCGTAATGTAATATAAATACATGTAAATTCATAAAAAAGTACAATAACAACATAATTAAATATTTAAAAATAATAATTCTAAACCATAACTAAACTCTAAATAAATGTAAGAATAAATGAAGAAGCTAGAAATGTATATTCCAATATTCCATAAATGAGAATAAAATATAGTTCATATCATAAGGAAACACCACAAGTAAAAATAGAACATGTAATATATTTTTAGACTTTGAAAACATTTAGTTGGTTACGGTTACTCATCATGTCACATGAATCACTGTTAAATCGAATAATTAGTAAAAACAAACAATATAAGTTATAAAATTAAACTATGGGATACTCGAAAATGAAGAAATCTCAAATATAATATATATATATATATATATATTAAAACACAAATTACTAGTGCATATTCCCCAGGTATTAGCTAAAGAACATGGTTCATCATTGTCAACTACATGAAAATAACAAATCCAATAGACTAATATTATAATATAAAAACACCACCACTATAAATTCCCTTATAAACATCCTAAACCATTAATTTAATCATAATTCAAAATTTAACAATAAATCACATGGAAAAAATCACCAAAAAATCAATGAGTCCTAAAAAGAGTGATGAAACCGTCAATCAGATATCATTTCACACAGTTCCAAATCAGAATTTAATTTATTACCTATAAATAATACATTTTCTAATCCATTTTTACAACCGTCTTGAATAAAAACACAAACCTATGACATTTTACAATCAATATCAAAACATAGTCAAAATAATCAAAGGAAAAAAACATACCATCTGATTAAACAAATCCACAACCATTTTGAAAAAATATAATTCCTTAAAAACTATTATGGTAAACCCTATTTGTTAATATAGATTTGATTAAATTTCCATTATAAACAACTTATTTAATTAAAAACATCATTTTTATTTTATCGAACACATGGAAATAATAAACATGAAACTAATACCATGATCCCTGGAAAAACCATTTTACCCCATTATTAAATAGAAACCCAAAACAAAAATAGAAAACATTTGACAATTCAATTCTAAATATTATTTTTAATGATACAAGAATATAAAAACACATTTCAAATCAAAAACCATATATAAAATTATTTTAAATAGTAAATTTAATGGAAAGATCAATATAACCCATTCTAACCATTCCAATTTCAATGGAAACCTCTAGAATATACCTTAAAAGGGGGCTCAAATCCATAATAAATCAAAATCCCAAAATTAGAACAACCTTAGATAAAAAAATCTGACAGCCATGGACACAAGGGTTTCAGAGAATGTGGTAATATAAATGAAACTGATGAAATAGGTTGGAGAATTTATATCCTTTTGATCTAGAGGAAATCCCACTGACAAATCCTAAAGAACCCACCATGGATTGGAATCATAAGAAGAGAAATTCCCTTATTAGGTACCTTGAGTGAAGGGGTTTTAATGGGGAGTATTGGGGTGGAACACATAATTAAAATGGATCTAAAAAACAAATTACACATTTTTAGTGTGTTTCACAGTTTACCCGCATAGTTTACAAATCCATGTGGTAACAATGAAATTTTCCTCTTTTAAAAACTATTGTGGGAAACATACATAGGTTTCACAGTTTTGAAAACCCAGAAAACGCCATTTATTTTTCAAAAGAAATAAATTTTTAATATACTTTAGTGAAATAATTCATGACTCAAGGGACCAAGACATATCATAAATACCCACACATAAAAGTATCATTGGTGTGTCAAGGTATTCATTCTACTTTAGAAACATTAGAATTTAAAAAATACTTCTTCTATGATGAATTAGATACCAGTATTTTTCATGAGATACTTCTTATAATTTCTTATGAATAAAAATGATACTATATTAAATTTATCTATATAAACTATATTTATTATATCCCCTTTAATAACCAACTCTCAACATAACATAAAATTATTATTGGAACTTTTCAATGAACTATTTGAATTATTTTATTGTTCCCCCATGTAGTTATGAAAGATTTATCTAATATTTTATATCTGTAAAACTTATATCTTCAATATAAAGTATATAATATAACACATAATGTGTGATTTATATATCACTAAGGTTTATATAGTTATACTCATCTTATTAATATCCTTGTGTATTAAACACATCCTCTTAGATATATTTCAACTATGTGGTATGGGAAATGATTTCTATATATATTATTTTATTTTTTATTCATTTGTCAGGTTAATTTATATATTTTACATAGTATAAGAAACCCATAGATCAATATTAATTGATCATAGTCTCTAGAACATGGTTTTGAACTCTATGTTATTAATTGAAAATTATTTTCAACACAGTCTAATCAAATAATAATAGTTACATTTATTCTTCATATGTTGTAAACATATATCACATTGAACACAAACAGTGTACCTGATACAACATCATTTAATGGTCTAATATCTGCTGAAGTAGTTGCAAAAGATTTCACCGCCCCTTTCTACTTGAAATACTGGCTTCTTTCCCCCAGTTGAGTTCTTTGTTTAACACTCATTTTCATAATGAACCATTTCATTTCACTTAAAATATTTTACTGACTGTAAATCATATTTTGTCTTACCATTACCCTGATCTTTTTCAATGCAATTACGAGCCTTATGTTCAATTTTACCACATCGGTAGCACTTACCATAATTCAAAAGACATTCCCCATCATGATTTTTACCACAATTTTAATTAACTGTTAACTTAAGTTTCTTACCATCAAACTTTTTTGAAGAGTTCTTCCCTTTCGCCTGCCACCTCAACCTCTTATTCTGTTGTTTTTTAAAGAACACATGATCATCACCAAACTCCATTTCCACCTTCTCCGCACAACGAACACGTTTTTCATAACTTTTGAACTCACAAGAAGAAAAATCCCTTCGATACTTTGGCTTTAATCCTGAGTAAAAATCGTTTATTTTACTATCAATATCTCATATGAAATTTGGTGCATACCTTGACATTTGAGTGAATGTTTCTTCATAAGAATCCACTGATTCATCCTCCTACCTCAATTCTAGGAATTATTCTTCCATTCTAATATGAACCACCTTAGGAAAATATTTCTCAAGAAACATACCTTGGAATTCACCCCAATCGAGATCATTATCTCCTCACTATCCCTAATATTTTTCACCATCGACCACCACTTATCAACTTCACCATCATAAAAGTAAACAATGAGACTAACCTTTTGATGTTTTGAACAACCCATGACATCAAAAATCTTTTCCAATACTTTAATCCACCCTTATGCTAGCACTAGGTTAGATGATGCTATGAATGATGGGGGATGTTGGCTCATGAAGGGCTTCACTACTAACATGTTCTTATGTGGTTGATCTAGATAATCTCGTGCATGGATACCACCACTATTTATATCCTGAGTCAACTATGCCATCACTACAATGAACTATTCAGTTCTGATTCCGACCATCTCAGGTTGCTGATTTGGAAGGTTGTCTTCCTCATGATGTCATCCCAACATAGCTGCCCTGTTTCCTCGGCGGAAAAACATTCCAAACATAGAAATATATTAGGTGAAGCAACACGGTAATCTGTAAATGCAATATGATTTCAATTTTAACATAAATTACTTTATGGATATTAATTTATCAATACCCTAACTCCTAAAGTTATGTAAACCGAACTCTGATACCAAATATAAAGACCCGACCTTAAACATTACAAAATATTGAATTAAATGAAGAATTCACTTTGAGGATCTTTTCAGGTTTAGAGTTTCATAGAATTAGGAAATAATTATTACATCTCAAAAGATTAAAATATAGACACTTCTACCTAGTTTCTCTAAAAATAAAAACTTTTTAAAAAAAGAGTCATGTATAGTTCCAGGTTTTAGACATGTTAGATTTTTCATGATCACATCCTTGACCCTATTCATCTTTAAGTCCTGTGAAAACATTTCAAAACATGGGATGATCAAAAAATGCATAGTAAGGGTTATAAAACAATGAAAGAAAACATTTGTTCATAAATACATACAAAACATGAACTATTTTACTTACCTCATGAAATCATATAATTTTATGAATAACACATAGAAATAATAAATCATAAAGGTAACTTGCGGCATCCATAACATACTTATATTGTAGCTATCACAGCTACATAGGGAGTTATTTTGGAATACCCATCACCGTATATTCCATAAATATCTTAGGGTAAACATTCAAATTTACCTTCGTCATGTTACCCAATGCATTGGAGAGCTATCTCTGGCTCACCCTCCCTAGGTTTATCATGGAACCACCTATATACGTAATCAATTCCCAAGAACCATAACATAATCATAACACATAACATGAGTATAAAGTAAATATAGCATTCAAATATTGTAATAAAAATATATCATTTCAATATATTGAAATAATAAATACATTCTCAACATCATTTTTAATACCAAAATACGTTAAAAAGTATACGGTATTTCTTTTTCCTTTTAAAAACATTACAGCTTGTTAAGGAAGCCAAAGTTCAAATAATACTTGTGGCGGTGGAAAGGTCGTTGTCAACGCTTACGTTAAAAAAACATTCCTTTTTGTTTTTTATTTAAAATTTTTGTAAAAAAAGTTTCCCTTTGAATGAA
Organism: Viscum album; assembly: GCA_963277665.1. NCBI lineage: Eukaryota > Viridiplantae > Streptophyta > Magnoliopsida > Santalales > Viscaceae > Viscum > Viscum album. The sequence goes on along the minus strand of OY728142.1, from coordinate 505,068,647 downwards.
ATTAAAAGAAAAATGAGTTTATAAACCATATAAAATAATGTCATGTATAAAACTTAATATGCCTTAATGAAAGGATATTGAGACAAAGTCCATTACCTTGTGTCCGACTTGACTCGATCGTTCTTTAATATCCTAAATAATAAACTAAAGATAATTTATTCTTTCTTAAGAACCTTTTTCATGTTTATTATTTCTTTAATATCACTTATTATCATGTTAGAAACATTATATAATCATTCAAGTTAATAATGTTCGTTTTGTCGATATCTGGTAATAGTGTCACAAATGAACACCATATAGTTACAAGTTGTTCACATGGTCAAAAGTTCATTATATACAGAATGATATTCATGATTATGATATCATATATATCATATATATCCATTATATACATTTATTTATAATAGTACATAAAATTTGGAGGAATGAAATGAAATGCACCGTTCATGGAGACGGTAAGTCGTACGTTCGCATGAACGCTACTTTAATTCCTATTTGTTATTTTAATGGAATTAAAACATAATGATACATAGGTAAATTATAATTCCATTATAATTTCAAATATAATATCATTAACTCAATCCTTTATATGTACCACATATGGCATTAACGAGTCATATCAATTTGAGGGGGCGGTAGTCCACACTTCCTCAAATGAAATTATCGCTTTTACCCATAATCAAAACCATAAAGATATTATATAAATGGAAAATAAATATGAATAAATAAAAAATAGACATAATATATATCAAATATAAATACAGTTCCATCATAATGCCCACCATGAGAGGCCGTACGATATAATCAAACAATCATCATTTCGTGAGGCGTTAGTTTTCCATCCATAGAAACAGTATGTTCTTCACCCATTAGATGGAGGTGTGTGTAAGTGTAGTTCAAATAATTCTCATAAAAACATCCTAATATATTTAGGATACTGGTGTTGTTATAAAATAATGGAATAAAAAGAGTCTAGGGGGTTGTATATGTAAAATAAAAGAAAATAATTTAGGAGAAACCGTTACCTTTAATTTGGGTAACTCGCTTTTGTTTGAACCAAAATGAATTCCTGAAGTCCCTTCTACCTAATTTATGACTACTAGGTGGAGGATAGGGATGTAGGGAGCTTAATTGGTCCGTGTATGAGTTAGAAAAAAGGCTTGAGATGTGTGATTTATTGGTTAAAATGGTCTCCTTTTATAAGGGGGAGGAGGGGCTCTTTAGGAAAGTGTGATAATATTATTTTATTATATAATGATATTCAGTTTCTAAAGTTTAAATAATAATTATAGACTAAGATAAGATGACTTATGGTTGAAATAAAATCATCCAATAATAATTTTACAGGTTTTTAATATTGTATTAATATTTATAATCTTATTTATTTAAATGATTATTAATGAGGTAAACACTGCACCATTATTTTTTCAATAATAATGTAATTTATTCGATGTATAAAAATTATATAAAAAATACCATGATGTAGGAAATTATTGTATCTTTCCAATTAATATTTATAGTAAAAATTATAACTTATATAACACCTTGTCAAAATAATTTTACAAAGAGATATTTGTTTATGTCATTTTTCACTTTACATTAAATTAATTAATCTAAAATGTCATTATCATTCATAAGTGGCTCCATGGGCTCCCAAAATCGACCCAAATATTTTTATGGTCTCCCATTACTCATACAATAATTTTAGGACAACTGTTAAGATAATTATAAATTATTATAATATTGTTTTTTCCTTGAATTACCAAATTTACCTTTAACCGTGGTAATTAAAAGGCAAAAGTTACTATTCACCAAAAATTATTTTTCTCTTATCGAACCACATTTTACTTACTAATAACAACCATGTATTTTGGATTTTCTAAATTCAATTCTCAGAAGTGTTAAAATTTCATTTGCATGAAAAATCAGTTCTTTTAAGTACAACTAAGTGGTTTCACTATTCATCAAAAATTGAAGTTATTCAGAAAAATACCAAAAATTCAGCATATGATATATTTGATATTCCGAATTAAAAAATGATGTCTATTATACCAATTTATAAAAATAGAATTTTCATTAATTAATTAAAAATTAATTCTCGTTTGTTAAAACAAATAGTGTGTTTTTAAGAAACAATAACTATCAAAAGATTGACACATGTTTACGTCCAATTTCAAAGTGAAATTAATTCCAATTACTAACATTGGATTAAATGGTAAAAATATATTCTAATTACACTTTAAAAAAAATTAAATATATAATATATCTGTATAAATAAATAAGATTAAAATGCATTTTTGAATTAAAATAGAATATTTTTAACTATTCATTAAAAAATGAACTTTATCGGAAAAATACCAAAAATTTACACAAAGTAATTTTTGATGCCCCCGTTATAAATAAGGATTTTATATGTTCAAATAAAATGTATTACAGTAACCAAAACAATATTTAAATACGGTTCTCCCTTAAAAGGTGGTGAATCGTCCTTTTAAGGTATATTATGCTTAAAATTTGATTCATTCACATTTTAAGACTCTAAATTTTATTTGATAAAAGTAAATACATTTAACAAACATGTATAATCATATTTTAGTTAGTTTTGTTCATTCCCACCAATACAACAGCTAGGAGTTAACTTCCATTTAAAATAATAATATTTTATTATTAGTGTGCAACATACGATTTCAAAGAAACTTGTTGTTGTGTATTGGGTACGCTATCGAACATAAAAACCACTTTAAGTTAAAATTATTATTTAATACACAAATATTAATAAATATTAAATATTTCTTATTCATTATTTATATGGGATTTTACATCCTTCCCCCCTTTTTGGAATTGTGTCCTCGCAATTTTACTTATCAAAATATGTGGGGGTATTTATCCCTCATAGCATTTTTGGATTCCCATGTTTCCTCTTAAACCATATAGTTTTTTCACAAAACCTTTACCAAGTAAATTACATTATTCCGCAACACTTTCTCTCTTCAGTCAAAAAACTGGACTAGTTGTTCTTCATTAGAGATATTCTCTTCCAAATAAACTACCTCTAGGATCAAAACATGATATTGATCTGGAATATACATTTTCAACATAGAAACATGAAAAACATTGTGTACTTGGGATAAACGTGGAGGTAAAGCCACTCTATACGCAACTGATCAAACTTTCTCTAGAATTTCCTAAGGTCCAATGAACATCATACCCAACTCCCCCATCTTACCGAAACACATCACATTTTTCCATGGAAACATTGATAAAGACATAATCACCTACCTCAAAAGAAGGATCCTTCCTCCGATTATCTACATAAATTTTCAATCTGCTCGGAGTTGTTCTCATGTGCTTCTGAATCAACTAAACCTTTTCTACCATCTCTTCTACCAATTTTGGTCCCATCAGCTTCCTTTCACCGACTTTATCCCAAAAAGCTGGAGATCGACTACGCTTTCCATATAATGCCTCAAATGGAGCCATCTGTATACTTGAATGAAAACTGTTATTATTTTAAAATTCAACCAAAGAAACATGTTGGTCCCAACTTCCCTGATAATCTATCGATAAAGCACGTAACATATCCTCCAATTTCTGAATTGTTCATTCGGATTTCCCATCAGATTGAGGATGAAAAGCTGTACTAAAATTTAATTCAGTACCCAACGACTTCTGAAGGACATTCCAAAAGATAGAAGTAAACCTGGGATCACAATCGGATACAATGGAGAGGATAGCTCCATGAAACCTAACTATCTCTTTAACATACAACCAAGAAAGTTAATCTAGAGACAAAGTATCTCGAATAGGAAGGAAATGGGAAGATTTAGTCAAACGATCAACAATAACCAAAATTGCATTATTACCTCGATATTTCTTCAGTATTGCCACAACAAAGACCATGGATATATTTTCCCATTTCCACTCTGGAACCGGTAAAGGCTTAAGAATCCCTTTCGGTAACTGGTGCCCTACTTTAACCTAGTGACAAGTCAAACACTTCACAGTAAAATCCACAATATCGCTTTTCATTCCATCCCACCAGTAATACTCCCGAAGATCTCTGTACATCTTAGTAATTTCAGGATGAACTGAAAATGAGGAAATATGAGCTTCACATAACAACTCATTCTTCAAATTTGAATCACTTGGAACACATAATCTCTTTCCAAATCTCAAAATATAATCATTATCAATGTTAAAATCAGACAACTTACCCTTCCAAACCAACTCTACCTTTTTTTTGTAACTCACTATCTTTCTTCTATGCTTGCTTAATTTTGTCCGTTAGAGATGATCTCACTAACAAATGATACAAAACAGAAGAATTTTCTACACCAACAACTTCTATGCCAAATTTTATCAAATCAAAAAACAAAAGGATCTTGTTTGAAACGTAACATGGTTAATGAATCATTACCCTTTCGACTCAAAGAATCATAAACTTTATTTTCTTTTCCCAGATGGTAATGGATCGTGAAATCATAATCCTTGATTAATTCCATCCATCCTCTATGTATCAAGTTCAATTATTTTTGAGTAAAGATATACTTTAAACATTTGTGATCCTTATAAATTTTACATTTTACTCCTTAAAAATGATGCCTCCAAATTTTTAAAACAAAAAACAACAGCAGCTAATACCAAATCATGTGTAGGGTAATTTAACTCATGAGGTTTCAACTGACATGAATCATAACCAATTACCAGATCATTCTACATTAGGACACAACCAATTACTTTCAATGAAGCATCAATGTAGAAAAGAAACTCACCATTTCTAGATGGAAGTGACAAAAATGGATCATTCACCAATCTTTTATTCAATTCCTGAAAAAAAATCATCACATTCTATTGTCCAGATGAACTTAATACCTTTTCGAGTTAACTTAGCCATTGAACTAGATAATTTTGAAACAATTTCAACAAACCTCTGGTAATAACCTGCCAAACCAAGAAAACTACAGATTTCAGTTATATTTGTGGGTCTTGTCCATTATTCAACAACTTTTTTTTAGTAGGATGAAATGTTTTTCCATTTTTTGAAACAATGTGACCAAGGAAAAAAATTTGTTGTAACCAAAACACACACTTGCTGAATTTCCCAAATAGTTTCTTTTCTTTTAAGGTATGAAAGACTGCCAAAAAATTAATTTCATATACCTCATTACTTTTGGAATAAACCAAATTGTCATTAATGAACACAACCAGCAATTTATCAATGAACTCATTGAAAATTCTATTCATAAGATCCATGAATATAGCATGTGCATTGGTTAAACCAAAATTCATAACTACAAATTCATTATGGCCATATCTAGTAGGAAATGTGGTCTTCAAAATGTCTACTTCCTTTACTATCAACTAATGGTACCTCGACCTCAAGTCAATATTCGGAAAATATTGAGCTCCCTAGAGCTGATCAAACAAATCATCAATATGAGAAAACATATAATTGTTCTTAATAGTTATTTTATTTAATGCTCTACAATCAATACAATGTCTCATGTAACCATATTTCTTTTTAACAAACAAGACAAGAGAACCCCATGGTGATGTGCTAGGTCAAATGAAACCTTTATCTAATAACTCCTACAATTGCTTCTTTAAATCTAAATGTTCAATTTGAGCCATTCGATAGGGGTTTTTGAAATTGACTAAGCATCAAGAACTAAGTCAATAGTAAATTCATTGTCTCGATGATATATAATACCAGGAAACTCAGTAAGAAAATCACCAATGTACTCATTTACCACTGGAACATCATTAATCTGAACTGTTCCATTGTTTTCAACAAAGTTTGCAAGGTATCATTCATTTCTAACTTTTTTTTTAATTTCTCAACATCCTCACATGTTATCGAAATCAAGGGTTCATTCTTGTATAAAAACTGAAAATATTTTTTAAAAGAAACATCTTTTGCTCTGTAGTCAATCTTAGCATGATAAACATAAATCCAATTCATACCCAAATAACATCAAACACTACTATAGGAAAAACAAAAAGGTTTGCAGGTAGATTCTTTCTTCACACAATAACATGAATGTTCTTATGTTTTCTTTTTGTCTCAACATTTTTTCCATGTGTTTTTACCATAATTTCAGTATTCATATATTTATATGGAATTCCCAATTTACTAGAAAACTTCTCAAAAATGAAAGATTGGGTAGACCCTGAATCAAAAAACACATTTTCATAATCTAAACAAAAAAATAGTGTACCTGATTCAACTTCATTTTATGGCCCAAAATCTACTAATGTAGTTTCAAAGGATTTCACTAGCCCTTTCTACTTGTAGTCTGGCTTCTTTCCCCCAGTTGAGTTCTTTGTTGGACACTCATTTTCTTAATGAACTATTTCGTTGCACTGAAAACATTTTACTGACTGTAAATCATATTTTGTCTTACCATTACTTTGATATTTTTTAGTGAAATTACGAGCATTATGTCTCATTTTACCACATCAGTAGTACTTACCAGAATTCAAAAGACTTTACCTATCATGATTTTTACCACAATTTTCACAGAATGTAAACTTAATTTTCTTACCATCAGACATTTTTGAAGTGTTCTTCCCTTTAACCTTCCACCTCGACCTCTTATTCTCTTGTTTTTCAAATAACATGAGATCATCAACAAACTCCATTTCCACCATCTCCGCACAACGAACAGGTTTTTCATAACTTTTGATCTCACTATAAGCTAGTTCCTTTCGAAACATTGGATTTAATCTTGTGTTAAAATTGTTGATTTTACTATCAAGATCTCATTTGAAATTTCGATCATACCTTGCCAATTGAGTGAATTTTGCTCCATAAGTAGCCACTGAGTCATCATCCTACCACAATTCCAGGAATTGTTTTTCCATTATAAGATGAACCACCTTAGGAAAATATTTCTAAAGAAACATACCTTTCAATTCATCTCAATCGATAGAATTAGTCTCTTCACTATCCCTGATATTTTTCACCACCGACCACCACTGATGAGGTTCACCTTCAAAATGGTTAACAACGAGACTAAACTTTTGATGTTCTGAACAACCCCTGATATCAAAAATATTTTCCAGTGCTTTAATCCACCCTTCTGTTAGCACTAGGTCAGATGATCCTCTGAATGATGGGGGATGTTGCCTCATAAAATTCTCTACTACTGACATGTTCCTCTGCAGTTGATCTGGCTGATCTCGTACATAGATGCAACAACCATTTATATCCTGAGTCAATTATTCCATCATTGCAACACACAATTCAGTTCCGATTCCAACCATCTTAGGTTGCTGATTTGGAAGGTTGTCTTCCTCTTGATGTCATCCCAAGATAGATGCCATGTTTTCTATGCAGAAAACCATTCTGAACACAGAAATATCTTAGGAAAAGCAACATGGTTATATGTAAATGATATATGATTTCAATATTAACATAAATTACTTTATGGATAATAATTTAACAAAACCCTAACTCCTAAAGTTATCTAAACCGACCTCGGATACCAACTATAAGGACCCGACATTAAACATTAAATAATATTGAATTAAATGAATAATTGACATTGAGGATCTTTTCAGGTTTAGAGTTTTAGAGAATTAGGAAATAACTATTACATCTCAAAATATTACAAAGTAGACACTTCTACATAGTTTCCATAAAAATAAAAACTTTTGAAAAATGGAGTCATCTCTAGTTCCAAGTTTTAGACAACATGAATTTTCCGTGATCCCATCCATGACCCTATTCATCTTTATGTCTTGTGAAAACATTTCAAAACATGGTATGAGCATAAAAATCTAAGTAAGGGTTATAAAACAATGAAAGATAACATTTGTTCATAAATACATAGAAAACATGAACTCTTTTACTTACCTCATCATATCAAAAGATTTTATAAATAACACATAACAATTAAAAATCATAAATTTAACTTGTGGAATGTATTACATACATATATTGTAGTTATCACAGCTACATATGGAGTTACTTTGGAATACCCATCATAGTATATTACCTAAATCTCTTGGGAAAAACATTCATGTTTACCTCTTTCACATTACCCAATGCATTTGAGAGCTATCTCAGGCTCACCCGCCCAAGGTTTATCACAGAACAACAAGTATACGTAAACAATGCCCAAGAACAAAAACATAATCATAACACATAATGTAAGTATAAAGGAAATATAACATTCCTTCATTGTAATAAAAATATTTCATTTCAAGATATTGAAATAATAAATCCATTCTCAAAAACGTTTTCAATACCAAAATACATAAAATATGTATATGGTATTTATTTTTTTCTTTTCAAAACATTGCGGCTTATTAAGGAAGACAAGGATCAAATAATACTCGCGGTGGTGGAAAGGTCGTTTTCCTCACTTACGTTAAAAAACATTCCTTTTTGGTCTTAAAATTAGGGATGATCTTTACTACTGACATGTTCCTCTACGGTTGATCTAGACAATATCGTACATAGATACCACCACCATTTATAGATAGATTCAACTGTTCCATCACTATAACAAACTGTTTAGTTCCGAATCCAACCATCACAGGTTTCTGATTTGGAAGGTTGTCTTCCTCCTCATATCCTTCCAACATAGCTACCATGTTTCCTCTACGGAAAACCTTTATGAACAAAGAAATATTTTAGGTGAAGCCACGTGGTAATCTATAAATGCTATATTATTTCAATATTAACATAAATTACTTTATGGACAATAATTTAACAATACCCTACTCCTAAAATTATCTAAACAGACCTCTAATACCAACTATAAGGACTCAACCTTAAACAATACAAAATATGGAATTAAATGAATAATTTACGTTGAAGGGATTTTCAGGTTTAGAGTTTTTGAGAATTAAGACATAACTATTGCATATCAAAAGATTACAAAGTAGACACTTCTACACAGATTCCATAAAAATAAAAACTCTTGAAAAAAAGAATCATGTCTAGTTCCAGGTTTTAGACAGCATGACTTTTCCTTGATCCCATCCTTGACCCTATTCATCTTTAAGTCATGTGAAAACATTTCAAAACATGGGATGAGCATAAAAAGATCAGTAAGGGTTAGAAAACAATGAAATAAAACATTTGTTCATAAATACATACAAAACATGAACTCTTTTACTGACCTCATGAAATCATAAGATTTAATGAATAACACATATAAATCATAAATCATAAATGTTACTTGTGGCATCCATAACGTACTTATATTGTAGTTATCAGAGCTACATAGGGAGTTGCTTTGGAATAACCATCATAGTGTATTCCCTAAATCTCTTAGTAAAAACATTCTTTTCTACCTCCGTCACATTACCCAATGCATTAGAGAGTTATCTCAGGCCCACCCGCCCTAGGTTTATCACGGAACCACCCATATACGTAAATAATGCCGATGAACCATAACATAATCATAACACATAATGTAAGTATAAAGGAAATATAACATTCCCACATTGAAATAACAATATATCATTTAAAGTTATTGAATTAATAAATCCATTCTCAAAATCATTTTCAATACCAAAATATGTAAAATAAGTATATGGTATTTATTTTTCCTTTTAAAAACATTGTGGCTTGTTAAGGAAGTGATAGATCAAAAAATACTCGTTGTGGATGAAAGGTCGTTGTCCCTGATTACGTTAAAAAACATTCCTTTTTGTCATTTAGTAAAAATCTTCGTATAAAAAATTTTCCTTCTGGATGAAATGAAAATTCAAAGGGGTTTATACATAGTATAAAATAAAGTCGTGTATAAAACTAAATATGGCTCAATGAAAGGAGATTAAGACGATTTCCCTTACCTCGTGTCCGACTTGACTCGATCATTATTTAATCTCCTGAATATTAAACTAAAGATAATTTATACTAACTGAAGAACCTTTTTCATGTTTATTATTTCTTTTCTATCCCTTATTACCATGTTATGAACATTATGTAATCATTCATGTTAATAATGTTCGTTTTGTCGATATCTGGTAATAGAGTCACAAATGAACACCATATAGTTACAAGTTGTTCACATGGTCAAAAGTTCATTATATCCAGAATGATATTTATGATTTACATATCATAAATATCATTTATATCCAGTATATGCATGTATTTACAATAGTACATAACATTTGGAGGTAAGAAATGAAATGCACCGTTCATGGAGACGGTAAGTCGTACGTACGCATGAACGCTACTTTCATTTCTATTTATTATTTTAATGGAATTAAAACAAAATGATACATAGGTATATTATAATTCCAGTATAATATCATATATAATTTCATTAACATAATCCTTTATACGCCCCTCATATGGAATTAATGAGTCATATCACTTTGAGGGGGCGGTTTTCTGCACTTCCTAACATGAAATTATCATGTTTACTATAATGGAAACCATAAAGATATGATATAAATGGAAAATAAAGGAGAATAATAAAAAATAAACATAATAAGTATCATATATAAATACAATTCCATCATAATGGCCACCATGAGAGGCGGTAGGAGATAATCGAACAATCATCGTTTCGTGAGGCGTTAGTTTGCCGTCCAAAGAAACAGTATGTTCATCACCCATTAGATGGAGGTGTGAGTAAGTGTAGTTCTAATAAATCTCATAATAACATACTAGTATATTTAGGATACCGGTGTTGTTATAAAGGAATGTAATAAAAATATTTTAAGGGGTTGGAGAAGTAAAATAACATAAAACAATTTAGGAGAAATTATTACCTTTAATTTGGGTAACTCCCCTTGGATTGAACCAAGAGGAATTCTTGAAGTGTCGTCTTCCTAAGTTAAGACTTAAATGTGGAGGAGAGGGATGTAGGGAGCTTAATTGGGTATATTTTTTATGAGACAAAATGCTTGAGAGGTGTGAGGAATTGATTAGAAATGGTCTCTTTTTATAAGGGGGAGGAGGGTCTCTTTAGGAAAGTGTGATAATATTATTTAATTATATAATGATTTTCGGTTTCTAAAAGTTCAAAAATCATTAGAGTCCAAGATAATATGACTCATGGTCGAAATAAAATCATCCAATAAGAATTGGACAGGTTTTGGATATTGTTTTAATATTTATAATCTTATCTATTTAAATGATTTATTAATGAGGTAAACACTGCATCATTATTGTGTCATAAATAATTTAATTTATTCAATGTCTGAAAATTATATAAAAAATACCATGATGTAGAAACAAAATTAACTTTATAATGAATATTTATAGTATAAAAGATAATGTATATAACACCATGTAAAAATTAATTTATGAAGAGATATTTGTTTAGGTCATTTTTGTCTTTATATTAAATTTATTAATCTAAAATATCATTATCAATCATAAGTGGATTCATTGGGTCCCAAAATTAACGCAAAGATGCACATGCTTTTCCATTACTCATCTAATAAGGTTATGAAAATTTTTAAGGTAATTTTAAATTATTATAATATTTTTTTATCTTTAATTTCAATATTTTCCTTTAACTGTGGTAATTAAAAGCCAAAAGTTACTATTCACCAAAAATTATTTTCATCTTATTAAACCACATTTTACATAATAATAACAACCATGTATGTTATATTTTTTAAATTAAATTCACATAAGTGTTAAAATATCATTTAAATGAAAAAGTCAATTTTTTAACAACTACTAAGTGGTTTCACTATTCATAAAAAATTGAAGTTTTTTCAGAAAAATACTGAAAATTCAGCCTAAGATATATTTGATATTCCGAATTCAAAATTGATATCTGTTTTACCAAATTATAAAAATAGAAGTTTCATTAATTAAATTAAAAATTATTTCCCATTATTAAAACAAATACTGTGTTTTTAAGAAATAATAACTATCAAAAGATTGACACTTGTTTATGTCCAATTTCAAAGTGAAATTAATTACAATTATCAAAATTGGATTAAATGGTAAAAATATATTCTAATTAAACTTTATATCAAATTAAAAAGATAATATAACCATATAAATAAATTATATTAAAATGCAGTTTTGAATTAAAATAAAATATTTTTCATTATTCATTAAAAATGAACTTTATCAGAAAAATACCAAAAAATCACACAAAGTAAATTTTGATGTCCCCATTATAAAGAAGGATTTTATTTGGTAAAATATAATTTATTAAAGTTACTAAAACTATATTTAAAAAGTGTTCACCATTAAAAGGCGGTAAATCAAACTTGTAATATAAATTATGCTTAATATTAGATTCATTCATATTTTATGACTCTATATTTTATTTGATAAAAGTAAATACATTTAAAAACCATGCATAATCATATTGTAGTAAGTTTTTTTCATTCCCTCCAATAAAAAATCTAAGAGTTAACTCCCATTTAATATAATAATATTTTATTATTAGTGTGTGATGTAAGATTTCAAAGAAACCTGTTGTTGTGTATTGGGTACGCTATAAAACATAGAAACCTCATTAAAGTTAAATTTAATATTTAAATCACAAATATTAATAAATATGAAATATTTATTATTAATTATTTACATGGGATGTTATATCCTTCCCCCCCTTTTGGAATTTTCTCCTCTCAATTATACTTATCAAAATAAGTGGGGGTATTTATCCCTCGGAGCATTTTAAGATTCCCATGTTTTGTCTTCAACTATATGGTTTTTCCATAGAACCTTTACCAGGTGAATTACCTTATTCCGCAACACTTGCTCTCTTTGGTCAATAATCTGGAATGGTTTTTCTTCAATAGAGATATTCTCTTCCAACTGAACTATCTCTGGGCTGAAAACATGAGATGGATCTGGCATTACACATTCTCAACATCAAAACATGAAAAACATTGTGTACCTGGGATAAACGTGGAGGAAAAGTGACTCTGTATGCAACTGATCCAAATTTATCCATAATTTCATAAGGTCCAATGAACCTCATACTCAACTTCCCCTTATTACCAAAACACATCATTCTTTTTCATGGAAAAAATTTGATAAAGACATGATCACCTACCTAAAAAGAAAGATCATTCCTCCGGTTATCTCCATAAGGTTTATATCTACTCGGATCTGTTATCACGTGCTTCTGAATCAACGGAACCTTTTCTACCATCTCTTCTACCAATTCTGATCCCATTATATTCCTTTCACCTACTTCATCCCAAAAATATGGAGTTCGACAACACTTTCCATATAATTCATCAAATGGAGCCATCTGTATACTAGAATGAAAACTGTTATTATATGAAAATTCAACCAAAGAATGATTTTGGTTAAAACATCCCTAATAATCTATCGAGAAAGCACGTAAAATATCCTTAAATGTCTGAATTATTCGTTCAGAGTGACCATCTGATTGAGGATAAATATCAGTACTATAATTTAATTCAGTTCCCAACGATTTCTAACGGCCTTTCCAAAAGTTAGAAGTAAACCTGGGATCACAATCAGATATAATGGAGAGGGGAACTCCATGAAACCTGAATATCTCTTTAACAAACAACCATGAAAGTTGACCTAGAGACAAATTATCTCAAATAGGAAGGAAATTGGCATATTTAGTCAATCGATCAACAATAACCCAAATTTCATTATTACCTCGATTTGTCTTCGGTAATCCCACAACAAAGACCATGGATATATTTTCCCATTTCCACTCTCGCATCAGTAAAGGCTGAAGCATGACTTTCGGTAACTGCTACTCTTCTTTAACCTGCTGACAATTCAAACACTTCACAGTAAAATCAGTAATATCTCTTTTCGCTCCATCCCACCAGTAATACTCTCGAAGATCTTTGTACAACTTAGTACTTCTAGGATGAACTGAAAACGGGGAACTACGAGCTTCACATAACAACTCATACTTCAAACATGAATCACTGGGAACACATAATCTCGACCTAAATATCTAAATATTATCATTATCAATGTTATATTCAGACAACATACCCTTCCGAACCAACTCTACCTTTTTCTATAACTCACTGTCTTCCTTCTATGCTTGCTTAATTCTGTTAGATAGAGATGATCTCACTAAAACCTTATACAAACCGGACAGATTTTCTACACCAACAACTTATATGCCAAAGTTTATCAAATAAAAAACCAAATAAGCTTATTCAAAACATAACATGGTTAATAAAGCATTACTTTTTTGACTCAAAGCATCAACCACCTCATATGATTTTCCCGGATGGTAATGGATAATGAAATCATAATCCATGATTAATTCCATCTGTCTCCTCTGTCTCATGTTAAATTATTTTTGATTTAATATATACTTTAATCTTTTTTGATCAGTATAGATTTCACATTTTACTCCATACAAATGATGCCTCAAAAATTTTAAAGAAAAAACAACAGTAGCTAATTCCAAATCGTGTGTAGGGTTATTTAACTCATGAGGTTTGAAATGACGTGAAGCATAAGAAATTATCGGATCATTCTACATTAGTACACAACCACGTCCTTTCAATGAAGCATCACTGTAGATAACAAACTCAACATTTCTAGATGGCAGTTCCAAAACTGGATCATTCACCAATCATCATTTCAATTCCTAAAAACAATCATCACATTCTTTTGTACAGATGAACTTAACACCTTTTCGAGTTAACATAGTCATTGGACTAGATAACTATGAAAACATTTCAACAAACCTCTGGTAATGACCTGCCAAACCACGAAAACTACAGATCTCAGTTATATTTGTGGGTCATGGCCATTCTTCAACAAATTTTGTTTTAGAAGGACCAACTATTATGCCATTTTTTGAAATAATGTGACCAAGGAAAGAAGTTTGTTGTAACCAAAACTCACACTTACTGAATATCCCAAATAGTTTCATTTCTTTTAAGGCTTTCAAGACAACCCATAAATTAATTTCATGATCCTCTTTACTTTTGGAATATACCAAAATTTCATTAATTAACACAACCAAAAATTTATCCCATAACTCATGGAAAATTCTATTCATAAAATCCATGAATACAATAGGTGCATTGGTTAAAACAAAAGTCATAACTAAAAATTCATAACGGCCATATCTAGTACAAAATGCGGTCTTCCAAATGTATGCTTATTTTACTATTAACTAATGGTTCCCCAACATCATGTCAATCTTCAAAAAATACGGAGCTCTCTTGAGCTGATCAAAAAAATAATCGATATGAGGCAAATGATTCTTTTTCTTAACAGTGATGTTATTCAATTCTCTGCAATCAGTGCAAAGTCTCATTGAACCATATTTAGTTTTAAAAAAAAGACAGGAGAACCCCATAGTGATGTGCCAGGTCAAATAAAACCTTTATCTAATAACTCATGTAATTGATTCGTTAACTCTAAAATTTCAATTTGATCCATTCGATAAGGGGGTTTTGAAATTGGCTTAGCATAAAGAACTAATTCAACAATAAATTCAATCTCTCGATCATATATAATACCAAGAAACTCATCAGGAAAAACATCAAGGTACTCATTTACCATTGGCAATCATTAATCTGAACTATACCTTTGTTTTCAACAATATGTGCAAGGTAACATTTATTTCCATCTTTTACTAGTATATCACCTTCCTGATATGTTATCAAAATAAAAGGTTCATTATTGTATAAAAACTGATAATATTTTTGAAAAGAAACAACTTTAACTATGTATTCAATCTTAGCATGATAAAAAGAAATCCAATCCATACCCAAATAACATTAAACTATACTAGAGGCAAAACAATAAGGTTTTGCTGGTAGATTATTTCCACACACAATGAAAAAAAAATTCTTATGTTTTCTCTTTGTCTCAACATTTTTTCCATGTCTTTTTACCGTAATTTCGGTATTCATATCTTGATATGGAATTCCCAATTTACTAGAAAACTTCTCGAAAATGAAAGTGTGTGTAGACCCTGAATCAAACAACACATTAGTGTAATCTGAACAAACAAATAGTGTACCTGATACAACTTCATTTGATGGCCCAACATCTTCCAAAAAAGTTGTAAAGGATTTAAACACCCCTTTCTGCTTGTAGTCTGGCTGCTTTCCCTCAGTTGAGTTCTTTGTTGGACACTAATTTTCATAATGACCCATTTCATTGCACTTAAAACATTTTACTGACCGTAAATCAGATTTTGTCTTACCATTACTCTAATCCTTTTCAGTGCAATTACGAGCCTTATGTCCCATTTTACCACATCGATAGCACTTGCCAGAATTCAAAATACATTCTCGATCATGCTTTTTACCACACTTTTTACAAAAGGTAAACTTAGGTTTCTTACCATCAGACTTTTTTGAAGTGTTCTTACCTTTCACCTTCCACCTCGACCTCTTATTCTGTTGTTTTTAAAAGAAGACCAGATCATCACCAACACTATGTCCACCTTCTCCACACAATGAACAAGTTTTTCATAACTTTTTATTTGTAAAGAATATAAATCCCTTCGATACTTTGGATTTCATCCTAAGTTAAAATGGTTGAATTTACTATCAAGATCTTGTTTGAAATTTCAATCATACCTTGACAGTCGAGTGAATTTTTCATTATAAGCAGGCACTGAGTAATCCTCCTGCCTCAATTCCAGGAATTGTTTTTCCATTATAAGACGAACAACCTTAGGAAAATATTTCTCAAGAAACATACATTTGAATTCATCCCAATACAGAGAATTAGTATCCTCACTATGCCTGATATTTTTCACCATCTAACACCACTGATCATCTTCACCTTCAAAACGGTTAATAGCGAGACTAACCTTTTGATGTTTTGAACTACCCCTGACATCAAAAATTTATTCCATTGCATTAATCCACCCTTCTACTATCACCAGGTCAGAAGATCCACTAAATTATGGGGGATGTTGCCCCATTAAATCCTATACTACTGACATGATCCTCTGCGGTTGATATGGATGATCTCGTACATAGATACCACCACCATTTATAGCTTGATTCAATTGTTCCATCATTGTAACAAACTGTTCAGTTCTGAATCCAACCATCTCAGGTTTCTGATTTGAAAGGTTGTCTTCCTCTTTATATCGTCCCAACATAGCTGCCATGTTTCCTCTGTGGAAACCCTTTTTGAACAAAGAAATATCTTTGGTAAAGAAACATTGCAATCTGTAAATGCTATATTATTTCAATATTAACATAAAGTACATTATGGATAATAATTTAACAATACCCAAAATCCCAAAATTATCTAAACCGACCACTTATACCAACTATAAAGACTCAACCTCATATAATACATAATATTTAATTAAATGAATTATTTACATTGAGGGTCTAGAGTTTTTGAGAATTAGGACATAACTCTTACATATCAAAAGATTACAAAGTAGACACTTCAACACAGTTTCCATAAAAATAAAAACTCTTGAAAAAAAGAATCATGTCTAGTTCTAGGTTTTAGACAGCATGACTTTTCATTGATCCCATCCTTGACCATATTCATCTTTAAGTCCTATTAAAACATTTCAAAACATGTGATTAGCATAAAAAGCTCAGTAATGGTTATAAAATAATGAAGAAAAAAATTGTTAATAAATAAATACAAAATATGAACTCTTTTACTTACCTCATGAAATCATAAGATTTTATTAATAACACATATAAATCATAAATGATAAAGATAACTTGTGCCATCCATAACATACTTATATTTTAGTTATCACATGTATATATGGAGTTACTTTGGAATAACCATCACAATATATTCCCTAAATATCTTAGGAAAAACATTCATGTTTACCTCTGTCACATTACCCAATGCCTTAGAGTGCTATCTCGGGCTCACCCGCCCTAGATTTATCACGGAACCACCCATATACGTAAACAATGCCCATGAACCATAACATAATCATAACACATAACGTAAGTATAAAGGAAATATAACATTCCCACATTGTAATAACAATATATCATTTAAAGATATTGAAATAAAAAATCCATTCTCTAAATAATTTTCAATACCAAAATATGTAAAATAAGTATAGGGTATTTATTTTTCCTTTTAAAAACATTGTGGCTAGTTAAAGAAGCGAAAGATCAAAAAATACTCGTTGCGGCTGAAAGGTAATTGTCATCAATTACGTTAAAAACATTATTTTTTTCATTTAGTAAAACTCTTTGTATAAAAATATTCCCTCTGAATGAAATGAAAATTAAAAGGGGTTTATACACCGTATAAAATAAAGTTGTGTATAAAACTAAATATTCCTCAATGAAAAAAGATTGAGATGATGTCCCTTACCCCATGTCCGACTTGACTCGATATTTCTTTAATCTCTTGAATAATAAACTAAACTTAATTTATACTTGATTAAGAACCTTTCTTAAGTTTATTATTTCTTTTCTATCATTTATTACCATGCTATTAACATAATGTAATCACTCACGTTAATAATGTTCGTTTTGTCAATATCTGGTAATGGAGTCACAAATAAACACCATACAGTTACAAGTTGTTAACATGGTCATAAATTAATTATATCCAGAATGATACTCATGATTTATATATCATATATATCATTTATATCCAGTATATACATGTATTTATAATAGTACATAACATTTGGAGGTAAGAAATGAAAGGCATCGTTCATGGAAACAGTAATCCGTACGTACGAATGAACGATACTTTCATTTATATTTCTTATTTTAATGGAATTTAAACATAATGATACATATTTATATTATAATTCCAGTATAATATCATATATAATATCATTAACTTCATCCTTTATATGTCCTGAATATGGCATTAACGAATCATATCACTTTGAGGGGGTCGTAGTCCAGACTTCATCAAATAAAATTATCCCGTTTACCCATAATGGAAACCATAAAGGTATGATATTAATGTAAAATACAAAAGCATAAAGAAAACATAAACATAATAAATATCATATATAAATATTGTGCCATCATAATGGTCACCATGATAGGAGGTAGGAGATAATCAAACAATCATCTTTTTGTGAGACGTTTGTTTTCCATCCACAGAAACAGTATGTTCTTCACCCATTAGATGGAGGTGTGAGTAAGTGTAGTTATAATACATCTCAAAAATAGATAATAGTATATTGAGGATACTAGTTTTTTTATAAAGGAATGGAATAAAATTTTTTTAGGGGGTTTGATAAGTAAAATAAAACGAAAACAATTGAGGAGAAACTGTTACCTTTAATTTGGGTAACTCCCTTTGGAATGAACCAAAAGGAATTATTGATGTTCCTTGTGCCTAAGTTGGGGCATCTAGGTGGAGGATAGGGATGTAGAGAGATTAATTGGTGAGAGGTTGGATGATACAAAAGTCTTTATAGGTGTTTGGAATTGGTTATAAATGGTCTCTTTTTATAAAGAGGAGGAGGGTCTCTTTTGGAAAGTTTGATAATATTATTTTATTATATAATGATCGTTGGTTTCTAAAGGTCCAAAAATCAGTATAGTCAAATATAATATGACTCATGGTCAAACTAAAATCATCCAATAAGAATTGGACAGGTTTTGTATTTTGTTTTAATATTTATAATTTATTTATTTAAATGATTTATTAATGAGGTAAACACTGCATCATTATTGTGTCATTATTTATTTAATTTATTCGATGTTTCAAAATTATATAAAATATACCATTATGTAGGAAATATGTTCATATTTCTAATGAATATTTATAGTCAAAATGATAACTTATATAACACCATGTAAAAATTAATTTACGAAGAGATATTTGTTTATATCATTTTGTCCTTTACATTAAATTAATTAATCTAAAATGTCATTATCATTAATATGTGGCTCCATGGGGTTGCAAAATCTACCCAAATATTTGAATGGTCGACCATTACTCATACAATAAGGTTAAGACAATTGTTAAGGTAATTGGGAATTATTATAATATTCCTTTTCTCTTAAATTTCCATATCTACCTTTAACCGTGGTAATTGAAAGTCAAAAGTTACTATTCACAAAAAATAATTTTCATTTTATTGAACCAAATTTTATTTACTAATAACAACCATGTATTTTGGATTTTTGAAATTCAATTCACAGAAGTGGTAAAATTTCATTTAAACGAAAAAGTCAATTTTTTTAACAACTACTAAGTGGTTTCACTATTCCTTAAAAATTGAAGTTTTTCAGAAAAATACCTAACATTCAACCTAAGCTATATTTGATATTACAAATTCAAAATTGATATATATTTTACTAAATTTTAAACATATAGGTTTCATTAATTAATTTAAAATTAATTCTTGTTGTTAAAACAAATAGCGTGTTTTTAAGAAACAATAACTATCAAAAGATTGACACTTGTTTATGTCCAATTCCAAAGTGAAATAAATTCCAATTACTAAAATTGGATTAAATTGTAAAAAAATATTCTAATTACTCTTTAAAACAAATTAAAAATATAATATTACCATATAAATAAATTAGATTAAAACACAATTTTTAATTAAAATACAATATTTTTCACTATTCATTAAAAATGAACTTTAGCAGAAAAATACCAAAAATTTACACAAAGTAAATTTTGATGTCCCCATTAAAAATAAATATTTTATATGGTAAAATAGAATGTATTAAAGTAACTAAAACTATATTTAATGAGGGTTCAACATTAAAATGTTGTAAATCGACCTTTTAATGCAAATTATGCTTAAAATTAGATTTATTCACATCATAAGACTCTAACATTTATTGGATAAAAGTAAATACATTTAATAAACATGAATAATCATATTATAGTTAGTTTTGTTCATTCCCTCCAATAAAAATACTAGGAGTTAACTTCCATTTAAAATAATAATCTTTTATTTTAGTGTGCGACGTAAGATTTCAAAGAAACATGTTGTTGCGTATCGGGTACGTCATCAAACATAGAAACCCCTTTAAAGTAAAATTAATATTTAATTCAAAATATTAATAAATATTAAATATTTCATATTCTTTATTTACCTGGGATGTTACAGAAATAATGTGTTTTACATCAATTGGAAATTTTACCAAAATAAAACCTTGTTTTTCGAACATGGAATCTTTTTTTTAGATTCATAATCTACTACTAAATTTTTGTCTCTTTTTCAATTAAAAAATCCATTTTTGATAAAGACATATTATTTTCAATGAATAATATGTTACCAAAATAGATTATTATTTAACAAAATTTCATTGTTTTTTCTACATAATATATATCTTTCACCATTCTATGCCCCCCTACAAAAATTTTCTTATGGAATCTATATGTGAATCTTGCATCATGAAATTATCAAGGTTTATATTAATCCATATATCAAAAATAGATATATACTCCTGTAAATATAAATATTGTCTTTCACTTGACTACCTTTTTTCAATCTTAGGTATTGTTTAATATCCATTGTAACCATACAGAAAGCCTAAAGGTCAGATATATTTATTTATTTTATAAGGTAAAATCATTTTTAATGGGTTTGTGGGGGAACCCTTATAGAACCCGTACTCCCAATAGGTACGTTTCCAATTTACATGACCTTGAAGACACAAAATACATGACACCACCAATAAAGACCATCCCCATGCATGTTTTAAGATAGATTTAGACTTAATAAACACTTTTCATTTAAACACATTAATTTTTTTACATAATGGTGTCATTTCACATTATTAATCCTATGAAATCCCATTTAATATTCTATTTATCATGTTGTTAATCATTAATGACATTATATTCAAACTATGAGGCCAATGGATTGTTTAATAACTTATAAAACATACAACACTCATCATTGATACACCTATTTTATAACATTATGAGTTTGATGTGTATATGGAAATTTCAGTTTAACAATAGTCTTTAGCTTATAAGTAATTATTTATGAATACTTTGTTATGATATTCTTTAGTTTGACTTATGTAAATCGAATCTTATCATCCATCCAGCCATATTTTGTACTTCTTGTTTGAATAACTAAAATACATAAAAAAATTTCATGAAGTATATGAATTTATCTCAAGATTCTACATAAAGTAGTTCAAAAATATCATACAAAACTAATTATATAACTTATTTGCATTTATCCCCTTTGATACCGAAATATTTCTCAATCATTATACATAATAACAAATCATGTTAAATAACCAAGATATTTAGATCAAATCATTGTAAACCACCTTTTGATATATCATTTATATTTTATATAGTTTAATTTGAATAAATATTATCTTTACACTAATATATAATATTTGAGTCTAATATTTTTTTATTATTCCCAAATTTTTAATTTAGGATATTGAAAACATAGAAATAATTTTAAGACTATTAAATTATGGTATGCCTTGATATCATTTTTTTCTAACATTAAATAAAAAAAATTGACTACAAATATGACACTTAGATTTTTTTGTAACACAAAATTTAAAAAAAATATTTTTAAATATAATAATCTATCTTCTAGTAAATGGGAATTTGTGATATTGTCTTCAAAACTTATGAAAAAGATCTGTTATCAACATAATGATTCCCTAAAATAATTTATTATTAAAAAGAATATTTTTCTATTATATTTGAAAAAAAATTGTGAATAATATATAGTATCTAATACTCAAGAAGAGTATCCATAAATATTACATGAATTTGTTAATATACATGTAGTAAATGATATTGGTTTTTTATATTCAATTCATTGAAAATACACTTCCATTGACCATTCATTCCACAGAAAATTAAAATAACCTCTTGACTGATTATTTCACTATTTTTATTTGGTTTCTTATCAACTTTGTGAACATTGTCTTAGAGATATTTAAGATACTACTCCATATTTGTTTTTATTTCTCATTGAAATTATACTAATTTGGTGAAAATGATAACATAATGTGGTCTATTGAAACTTCAAGATTAAAATGCATTACCAAGTATACTAATCTATTGATGTAATATATTATGTTTTGGATTTCATGTAGACTAACCTATATTTCATCATTATGTTTATATGTGTTTAGTGGAATGATAATCTAATCCTTTTACTTCTCCAATTTCTCCTCAAAAAAACTCATTTTGATAACATGTAAAGATCTAATCGTCCATGTCCTCATTTTTATTTTGAAAATAGATATTCATTGATGTAATATTATTATTTAGACGTGAAATTAATTATCTATGTGTCTCCAATAAGATTCATTCTCACCATCATTTACTAAGGTGGACCATTACATAGTAGGAACAGTAAAATAACTAATGTCCTTTCATATCATATTAATTTCATCAAGAACTTATACCACTCAAAAAATATGTTCCAATAAGGACATGATCCTTGTTTTATATATATAATAATTATTGTGTGGTATTAGTAACCATTTTTCTTGGAAATTAGGCTTCAATATATAGTTACATTTATCTTGATTACTAATTGTTTTAAGAATTCCTGGTATATTAATCATAAAGGACTCTCATAATTTTATTCAAACCCAAATAAGCCCTAAATATTTCATTCATAATATCTATTAATTTAGATATTATAATTTTCAATTATCCTTAAAAATATTTTTATATCATGATATATGGTATCAAAAGTACTTTGATAGATTAAATTGGACTTTTAAAAGGTTAACCGCATTAACTTGTGAGACCTTGGTTAGTTGAGTGATGATGAATCTACTATAAATATATAAATTTTATTTTCTCAAAATTAACCCATAAATTGGAACATGATAGATATTTGTATATATTTGATTCTAATTTTAGTCAATTTAAACCACCAAACGTTTTAGAAATCCTTGATTGATCGATAAATCCTCAACTATTGTTGATGGGAACACATACATTTGGTTTCCTTCAAAAAATGGGGGTAATAATTTATGTACTAATATTTACCTTGATGGATTTTAATGTTAAATATTTTAATTGGTGAACTAAATACTATTCTATTTATTAGGATTGTTATTACATGATATAGAGTAGCCCAACCCAGATAAACTGTGATATTGTCTTCTTAATGGGGCTCAATCTCTAGGGATTTATTTTTATTAGTATATAGGATTCAAATACCTGATAAAAGTCATCAAGGTTTTAAGGTATAACATTCCAATTATTATATATTGATATTATTATTTATATTTTTAAATTACAACCAAAAAATAAGTTTTCATATAAATGTTATTTTACAAAAAAAACATAACTTCTTCCAATTAAATTAACTTGAAATATTTAAAAAAAGATAATAATAGGACCACATAATTAATTATAACTACCCAAACACCAAGGAAACAATATTTATAGAAACATAACACTAGTGTTTTGAAACTATGCCCACTTCAACAGTGGAAGATGGAAGAAAATGATTGGAGAATAGATATTAATATATATAAGAGTAGAGGGAAAGTGAGATTTAAGAATGGAACCCACATATAAATGATGAATATCCTTGAAGATATGAAGAGTGAAGAAGAGATATATATTTCTATCTATCTATAAATACTGATAATATAGGATAATAGAGCAGTGGTTCAAAAATAAAATAGCGTTATCAGGACAACTATTTTTAAAAATTGTGGTGGATTTCATGATTATTTCAAGAATAGAAGCATATATTATTGTTTATGTAGTTATCATTCCAATATGAATGTAAAACTGGTATACCGACATTGTTAGATGCAATGAGTTTTTATTCAATTTTATGGATGAATTTGGTTTATGGTGGTCACATTGGGGTCACATGAAGATGCTCATAAGTTATTTTTTGTCATATTGGTTACTTGGTATATCATGTTTATTTATAGAACTAGTGTATCCATTGTACTTTGTTCAATGTAATATTTTGAATTTATTTTTTTGTTTTCCTTTGTAAATCCTCATTGGATTTTATAGTTGGAAATGTATTATTTGTCCTTTTATCCTTTATTTTCATATTTCTTATTTGATTTTCATAAATATCTAATATATAGACATATCATGTTAGATTTTTATCACGAGTCTAATATTTACTTTTCATAACATATATGGTATTAAACTTCCCAATATCAATTTTAAACAAACTAGTCATTTCTTTTTACCTTATGGTGATCAAGAACATGCTTCTATCCATGTGGCTAGAAAATTATGGTAATGAGGTTGGTGACCTATGATATTTGTTCTATGATCACACTCAAAAATTGAACCATAAATAAATAAAATCTAATCATAAAATAACCTTTCATTTTATCTAGAAATTATCTTTATCTATTTTATATTTATTTTTGTCATTCAAAAAATAAAAAAATATATAACCCTCTATTAAAATATAAATAAAAAAATTATTATCATATTATGTTATTTAATGGTTGAACCATCCTGAAAATTATAGATTTAACCTAGACCTTAGGAAAATTTATCAAGTATTATATTTTCTCAAATAATAACATCAATTTTTTATCAATGTACTTTTATCTATTTAGTTTCATGTTAGTGATCATATCTAATCTCCCAATCATTAATATAAAAAAATTTACATTGTATACTAACACATTAATGATCGTAAATTGATATGTGGGTGTTTTAATTAATCACTAAAATGTTTAGAAAAACGAAATAAAACATTTAAATATAAGGGGATGGTAAATATACCATAAAAAGTAAAATTCTATAAACAATTATTACAAAATGCTCAATATTGTTATAATTTAATTTAATGATTTATAAAAATAGACATCAGTTCAGTCTGATCACATTATTGATCTAAAATCTTAAAAATACATAATATTAAATAAATAAATATAAAATATAATACATTAAATTTTAAATATAAAAAATTATTATTATAAAATTATTTTATAATAATTATTTATTTGTCTCATTTACCTTGAAACAAATTTAGATTCTAACAACTTAAATTTATATTATTTTAATTTTTTTAAATTGTTTGAATTTTTTTAGCTTAAAATGATTCCTAGAGAAATAATTAGATCCAGTGTTTGTTTGGTGGACCAAAAATGTTTTTATGGGTTGGTTAGATTCAATGCATCATTTTTCAAAAAACATTACCCCTGAAGTGTGTGATGAGACTAAAAAATACTATCAAATACCCAGACATTGTACTAGGGGTTAGTGTCTCTCCCCCCACCACCATAGTCAATGGGGGAAGGGTGGATTTATAGAACCCAGCCATTCATCAATCGTGAATTTTCCTCTATATAGCCTATATAAACCCAAAAATTTTCCGTATGTTCCTTTCAAAACCAATATAATTTTGTTGATATCTTTTAAAACATGCAATACTGAGTTAGTTTGTAGTGCGCGCAACACTCGATTTAAACAAAACAATATTTAGTCAGGTTTTCTACAATAAATTATATTATTTCATTTTATAGATGATTTATATAACAAATTTATATTTTATATGTCAAATAATATAATTTTACATTCATCCAATAAATTTTATTAGGAAAAATCTAATAATAAATTCAATTTTACACAGTAAAACCTATATTTTTATAAATATATATTTACCTTCATTTAATGGCACACCTATTTTAAATATAAATTTGGTAACATTTATAAATTAAATATTAAGAAATAAACTTAATTTTTTAAATATAAACATCAAAATTAGGTTAGGTTGATTCTTTTCTATTATTTTGAGATGTTTATTTTTTAAAGGTTAGTGAAAATACAGAATATTAATTTGAAAAATATTTTACGTCTAATTTATTTATTTGGATAAAATATATATTATTGTTTTTATGTTAAATTAGATACAATATTAATAAATTAATACAATTAATTTCATTTTAATAAATTTTACCTTGCAATTGGATATATTAACATACAAAAAATTTTAACATTTTTAATTTAAAAACATGCATTGTTGTCTCGTCTATAGGATTAAATTTATATTAATTTATACCAATTATATGATTTGAATTTGGAAAAATTTATTGAATAATTTTAATAGGAATAATTTATAAGGTATAATATTTTCAACTTAGATTTTGACCATTAAATATTAATAAAATTGATTAAAAATAATTATAATTATTTTGAGGAAAATTAGATTAATAAGGAACTAAAACATAAACATAAGGTAAAAATGACAAAGAATATTTTCCAAAATATATTTAATGACCATATTTATACACTATACTATGTTTTACTTATTTTGAAACTTATTTTAGTCACTTTTAATAGGAACAACATGAGTGGATTTCCCTTTTCAAAACTGTAGAAGATTTCCACTCCTCCTCTAATATTAAAAAGAACTCAAACCCCGCCCATTTATTCACACTTCTCAACACATTTGGATCACTCATAATCAGCTCAAATAATTGCATGGAAACCCAACCTTAATTATATAATCTTCTATTTTGGCACATATCCATCCTCGTAAATCCTTTGGTGAAAACCAAATGAAGTTACCCAAAGAAAAGATAACATCCATCCTCAAGCCCGTTAGTTTTATTTTCGTTTTTCACCAAAAAAATATTATTATTTAATGATTTTATAATAGAAATACTATCAAAAATTTATTAATATTACTTTATTTTAATGTTTATACCTATTCTTATAAACAATTCCTTTAAATGGGTAATGTACTAATTGTTTGTACATGGAAGACTAACGCCTCATGAAATGATGTAATTCATTTTTGCTTTACCACCCTTCGTGGATGGAATTTTTGATGAAAACACTATTAATATATCATATATATGATATCTATAATGGCATTATGCTTCAGAAATTTTTATATTATAAATACCTTTATGTTTTTCATTTTTTTCGGAATACGATTACATCATTTGTGGAAGTGTGGACTACCACCTCCTTAAAACAATGTGATTTATTAACAAAATACATGGAACAAATAAATAATGGTTTTCATAAACATATAGCACATATATGGAATTAATACTATACTATAATTATAATATACAAATTTATCATTTAACTTTCATTCTATTAAATATAGCAAAGAAATAGAGGTATTATTTAGGCATATGTACGACTTACCATCTCCATGAATGGTGCTTTTCATTTACAATCTTAAAATATTATGGATTATTAAATAAATATATATATATATAATAAATATATGTGATAGTTAAATAATATTTTATGTTCTAGAGATTTTGAAATCATGATAAATCTAATATAAACAATAAAATTTCAATCAAAACATACATGAAAAACAAAGTAATTAACAATCGAAATAGTAAAAATAATGGATTATTGTTATCAAATGAGTAATAAGACATTATAAAAACATAAAATCATATATTATATTAATGTGTTTCATTAATAAGTTACTATCACTCTTAAGACCATTATATTAGAGGTTAAATGTCGCTCACACTATAGGAAACACAAGGTAAATGATTTTGTCTCAATTTCATTTCATTGAGGCATATTATAATGTTATGAAACTAGTTTCATTTGTATAGTTCATGTAATTTCCTATTACCTATTATATTATGAATTCCATTATTCTCATGATAATATATGTTTCAATTAATGTTCTTATTTCAAGTAGATTGTGATTTCTAATGATTCAATGTTTTATGGGACACTTTGGAATGTATGAATATTATTTTCCTCAAGAATCATTTGAATAGTCTTTCAATGGTATTTCCATTCATCAATATCAAAAACCCTTTTTGATTATTATCCTTCACATGGAAAGTACTAATAAATCCATATTATTTATTCAATATAGATATTTAATGATAATGAATAATAATTTTTAATTAAATTGATTATTTGATATATGAGGAATGATTTGGAAATGTTAGGCATGGGTTGTCCCTCATTATATATATCCCCTCTATGTATCGTTAGTATCATGAGGTGAATCAATTTTCAAAATTAGATGGGTTTCTACCCAATTTGCTAAAATGTATTTTGAATGGTCATAAGGGTAATGGTACCACGTATCTAAAAACTTTGCATGAAATAATTAATTATGTCCCTTATTTAGACTCCGATATTATTTATCCATGGTATTTTTCATCAAACTATCTATGGATTCATTTCATTATCTATTTTTTTAAATTACATATATCTCTATTATTTACCATTCCATATTTATTATGCCTTATCCAGTTATTTGAGTTTCATGAGTTCTCAGATATTAACCATTCTATGTTTATTATGATAATTAATTCATTATTTATTATTTTGTACTTATGGTTACTGATCATTTGAGATCACCATTATTTAGATTTATTTCCATATGTTTTGAAGTGTAATCATTTGAATGAGTTTCAATAATTATGATATTTTATTTTTATTATGTTTTATTTATTTTCACAACATAATATGAGTATTATTAATGTAATCTGGTTTTTCAAAAATACTTTTTTAGTCCTTCATGATTTTATTTTTATGTAATCATTCCAATATAATAATATAATTCACCTGATCTAAGAGCCTATGAGTGGTGAATTACAATTAGTATCAATGAATTTTTAGTAGAAACATTGGAAACTATATTTAGAAAACATAGATTAGGGAACATAACCATAAGATAGCATGTGAGAATATAGATAAAATAACAATATAGAATTTTTTCATGGTAAAGATTTTGTGAGTTCATCTAGAAATAAATCATTCATTGGATACTATTCATGGACATGGTTCAGAGGAAATGTATATAGGGGTAACAACTTCTTGAAGGTATGTCGGGCCTAATTCAACATAAAACTACTTAAATTTGAGGTATTTTCAATGCACTATTTGAGACGTTATCCTGTAACAAAAGAGCTTTGGTAACGTGAAGCCATCGCAAATAGCCCGTTACCGAAAATGGTGTCGCAACTAGTAGTTTTTGTGATGAGACCGTCACAAATAGATCTTTAATTATATAAATTATATATGTATAAACATGTTACAATGGGAGCGTTGCAAAAAATATTTGCGATGGGCCCATTGTCCCACCACAAATAATTTTCCGTTTATAAATGTTATATATACATAAACCTTTTGAGATGGACCCATCGTAAAAATAGTATTTGTGATGTGTCCTTTTACCGTCGTAAATACCTTTTCAAAATATATATATATATAACCTATTTTCAACGGGGTCCCATCGCCAATGTTCCCATCGCAAATACTAAATGAAAAAATATTTAATAAATTTATGATTTAAGAAAAAATATTATTAATATTATTAAAATAATATAAAAATAGAAAATAATGAAATTCTCAATATTTGCGAAAAAGTATTAAAAAATAATAAAATATAATTATTTTTATTTTTATTATTAATATAAACAAAACATTAAAAAATATAATACTAGTAATAAATAATAAAAAATAAAATATTAACAACATAAAAAAATAAAAACATTAAAAAAATTAAATTATGAAATATTCACACCAACATAAAAGAAAAAAATTGTAAATAGTTTGTATTACAATTTTTTTTAATTCAAATGTTTTTAACATAACAAAAAATAACTCTGGGGTATAGTCTCTTGGAGGTGGTGGAGGATCTAGAGGAGATGGTGGGGTAAACTCCATCCTTAAACTACGATTCTGATGGCACATATCCTCCATCTACTCATGCTTCTACTGCTTACATCGTTACATTTTCTCCTTATGGTGGTGATTTTGCTGCAGCCATCGACACATATTCTTCTCATTCTACTACTGCTGCTACTGAAACATCTCTTCCTACTGCTTCTACAAACTCTTTATAAGCTCAGTTTGAGCTCGCAAATGCTCCTGATACTATGTCCTGGAAGATGATTCTCCTCTATGAGCTCCTCTCGAGCTGGACTCCAACATTAAATAGGTACCACTATAAGTCTTATGAGTCAAATGAGAGTCGATACCAACTACTCGGCCCTTCTCGAAGGCATACTGGGTCTCCTACATCCATGACGCCTCATCGAAATGGTGGACACTAGTATGATCAGCCATCTCAACATGTCTCTAATCCTATTTTTCAGGGGTCACAACCTCATATGACTCCTTCAGCTACAATTTGAAATTAAAATAGTGAAAATATTATATGTAGTTAATTTTCAAACTGAAAAAGAAATAATACTAACCACAATCTGACACTGGAGATCACCTCTAATCACTCTAGTAGCTGGATCACTGTTCATCCTCTGATAAACGTCGCACTCCATAATATTGGGATGCTCGACGTCCAATACGAATATAAAATAAAACTTTTATATTCATTGTTATATAAAATACTTTAAAAAGAGACTTTCTAGATGCTCTCTATGCGTATTGAATGTACATCTACCAGCTTGATGTGTCACCTCCTGTCTCCCTCGGTTTTGTCGGCCCAATGAAGATCTCCTCTAAAATCCACCACACTTGTAGTGTGAAAATAATAAATACCAATTGTTAGACGAAATTTACTATGTTATGTGGGCTATACAAAACTCATCAAATATTGTCACTCCTGCTTTCTTAATGGTCTTCCTTCTAAAATTATGCAAAAAATGACGGAAACAATCACACATAGACACCTCTCATGCCACGTGGATAACCTCACACATGCAATCATCAATGGGATACTATAAAAACTAAAAATAATTTATATTATCATGTTATTAATGAAATAAATTTCAAAATAAATATTATCAATTTACATATCATCCATAGATTGAACATGATGAGCTTCACATCAATGGGAATCTATATCTATTTGATCCATGGCTGAGAAAAATAATTGCGCAAGATTGAACTCCCCTGTCCAATAACTACATGTGCAAAAATGTGAAAAAATAATAAATAAAAAAAATTATCATATAAATAAATTAATGAAATATAATAAAAATACATAGGTTTTCATACTTTTGTATGTGTGGATAAAAGCCAATACATAGACATCGCTCGGGGATAGAGTCAGGAATCATCAGTCGCACAAGACTGCACCCTCTCTGTGTACCCCATGAACTGCCAATAGGCTGAAGGTCAAATGATCCCAAATCCTCCTCATACAATGGTATCTTAGATTCTTGAAACTCGTAAAGTATATCAGGGTCAATCTGAAACACAAAAATATTGTTGTTAGCATATAGTCGAAAATAACTATTACACATAGATATATATTAGTTATGATTATAACTAGCATTTAACTATGTCAATGTTCACCTCTATCATCATATTCATATCTCACAATGCCAATGTCTTCATATTCATCCTTGGCATTATCAATATCCATATGATTTTCAGTTTCATCACCTCTTTCCATTTCAATTTCATTTGTAACATCATTAACATCGTCGTCACCATTAACCCATAATTTTGGGGTGTCATCA
This sequence comes from Viscum album, assembly GCA_963277665.1. Classification (NCBI taxonomy): domain Eukaryota; kingdom Viridiplantae; phylum Streptophyta; class Magnoliopsida; order Santalales; family Viscaceae; genus Viscum; species Viscum album. The sequence goes on along the minus strand of OY728142.1, from coordinate 505,036,433 downwards.
TCGATATTCATGGCTCTTTGTTGAAAAGATATATTTTGAGTAGTCTCTTGAAAATTTTTAATTCCTTGTACTTCAACGGAACCACATTCAGTTTAAGTAAAATTATTTTCCTAAGATTCCATTTTTATTAGTCTCCACCAATCACCCAGGTCTCTTAAAGTAGCACGGTACTTTGCGTTACATATTTTAGGTGCCTATTAATCTAGTAAAATGGTTCATTTATAGAAATAATACATTTATATTTAATATTGATGATTCGATGAATAAGATGAACACAGAATGCTTTCTCAATATCCAACTACCTACATTTAAACACCGTTATGTAATTTTTTCCAAGATAACACAGTTCAATTATTTCATATAGTATGTTGTAAAATTCAACTTCTTTTTCTCTATGATGCAATCCTCTCAAGAAACTCCAATGTTCGTAGTTTTTTTGGTTCCCCATATCCACTTGTATGAAATCCGAAACCATTCACCTCATATTCATTATAATATTTAACCATTTTGGATGGTGGGTTACTCAACATACATAGTGGCTTATCAATTTTAACAGCATGTTGATACACCTGAAAATTTGTAAAAAAATTATCAATATAATAAATAATAAACTGAAATGATAGGTTAAACCATCAATAATTTTTTACCAGTTTTTGGAACCATTGGGAAATTTTTTTTGTCGGCGTTCTTCAAGAGTAGATGTTATAATTATTGATTTTTTTCTTGATATGATTATTATATAACCTAAAAATAATATAAGATTACATATTATAACATAAATTATCAAATAAGTGATAAAATAACTCACAATACAAATGATTTCATTTCTTTATAGTTGAGTAGAACATATGTATGGTCTCTTTGATGTTCATCATCTGAAATCCATCGTTCGTGAACTTCACCGAAACCAAGATCTGGATGATTATAAATTAATAAATAATTGTCTATTTAATAATCAACATTCTCCTCATTCCATCCCATGCAGTTTGGTTTTGAGGGATATCCAAATTCAAAAAATTGATACCAGAAAAAAGAAACTTCCTATTACAAATAAGCTTCAACAATTGAGCATTCAACTAATGATTTGTTACGTACTTTTTCCTTCAATTATTGCATGAATCTCTAAAATGGGTACATCCATAAAAATTGTACCAGACCGACACATTTAGAATCATGTGGAATATGTAATATGAGATGTTCTATTGAATCAAATAAAGAAATCATGTAAATATTGTCATGTTAACATATAATTAGAACAAAAGATTCTTCCAGTTTTCTTAGTGCGTCGTAGTCAGTTGTCACAGCACAATTGTCTTGAAAAAAATATGATACATCTGTTATCAAATCTCAAATCATATAATTCAACAATCCTATAAATCTAATCATCATACTTCTTTCCATTATAACATGACAATCATGACTATTTGATCCGGTAATATGACCATTCATTACACATCTTCCCATATTATAAGCATATCCATCTGGAAGTCTCAAATATTCAATACACTGTCTAAATAAATATTGACTCTCTTTGGACACTGTATAAGATTATTTGGGCTTCATTCAACCTCTGTGATCTAACATTTGGAAGCAATACAAGTTACAGTTGTCTACAAATTTGGGTAAGATCTAGTTATGCCTTTACATTATCTTTGGTATTACTTGGTATATCCAAAACAATATTAAATAAATTATAAAAACTTTTCTCCTCAATATACATGACATTCAACATGTGGTGGACCAACAAATCAGACCAATATGGAAGATTCCAAAAAATTCGTTGTTTTATCCAATTGTGTTCTTTCCCAAAGCCGTGAATTTTCTGTTGGATTACAGTTGGTCCAAATGTGATGGAAGGTAATGAAACTACAAATGATTTTAACTCTCCACCTGAGATCAATTTTGTAGGTTCATTACTCTCAACTGTTCCTTTTCTGAAATGAGATTTGTTCCACTAAAAAGGATGACCGGATGGAAAAAAATATGTGATGACAGTCAAAATAACATGATTTTTTTCCATTGATGAGCATAAATACTATGTTTCTGTCCGTAAAGTAAGGACATTATTTCGGACCATGTGTACTCCAGCCAGATAACATTCCATATTCCAAGAATTAAATAATTGTCCTCATCAATGGATATTTTAATATGAAATTTTGTTTCGTAGAAACATCATATATACTAACACTGTTACTCCACATTGATTTTAACTCATCAATCAATGAATTAAAATAAAAATCAATATTTTTTTCAGATTCTCTCGGATTAATAAGGTCAAAAAGATACAGGGCTCCTTCATCAACATCCATAGAGGTAAATTTTACGGAGTTATAAAGATAGTCCAATGTTAATACTGACTACCATAAGAACCAAATAGATATAATTCATTAGTAGAAATACCCAATCAGATGTTCAAGTCTTCTAAAGAAAAATACAAATGTCGTCGGTCAAAATCTTTCCATGAATCACCATTAGAGGGATGATTCAAGATTTTACCAGTTGAAATCTCCGTTTTGTACCTTGGAATCATTGACGCTATGTTTTGAGACATAAATAAATTCTAGAACCTGGGTGTAAGAGGAAAATATCTCAAATGTTTTATAGTAATTGATCGTGACTTCCCCTGTTGATCTTATTTATACCTCAAATATTTTCATGTGGGAAAACTATCCAATGACTCATTTTCACCATAATATAAAATTCAATCATTTTCACATGCATGAATTTTCAAATAACTAAGGCCTAGATTACGAACCATCCTCTTTCACTCCTAGTAATTTATAAGTAACACATTTCAATTAGGTAACAGTGTTTTAAACCAAGAAAATAGTTGATCAAAACAATTTTTTTACATTGCATTTTATTATTTAATAGCCATAAACTTTTCATTCACTTCTTATTTTCTTATCATTCATCAGTGATATAATTCATCCTCAGCAGACCTCAACAACTCATAAAAATTGGATGGTGCCAACTCAAGAGTTAAATCAATACCATCATGAGTTTAAATTTGTTGAATAGATGGACCTGCAACATCATGTACTATATTTTGAAATCACTATGGATCTAGAATCATGTTATTAATATCTTATTATGAACTTTATTCGTCATGTTGATACCAAAAAACATAATCTGTTTGAAAACAAAAATGCAAGAGATGTCCCCCAACCTTTTCCAATGTTTTAATGTTTCATAGAGCACATTTTTAACAAGGACACTTATTTTTTCTTGTGAAAAAAATTCTAGTTTTGATGATGCAAGTGATAAAAATTTTTTGACACCCTCAAAATATAATGGATTTAAACTAGAACCGTTTGAATTTATGGACTAATTTATCCAAGCACGATCATTTAATAGTGACTATTATCAACATCCTTGTTCCATATTTCTCTACAATATATAAAATTATTAGTGTTTTTGAATAATTAAAAATTATAAAAACACTATAAAAAAAGATGATAAATAATTACAACTAATTTTTAATAATTACCCATAATTACAGGAAACACAATTTCCAATGGATTGATGACTACTCTTTTGTTAGATATCTCATTTACATGGAAATTTCTCACATAGAAATCAAAATGAAGAATCTTCTTAGAGGTACCCAAATTGATTCTCATGCATACAAGAATGTATAAGCATGCCTCCAAGTAGATTTTTCATTATGATTTCAGTGTGAGAAAGATGAAAGTAAATTATTCTTTGGAAAAAAGATACCCTTTTTCATCAATGAATCATCTTCTTGTAATTTTCACCACTTGAAAACATTAAACAAATGTGGCCCTATGAATACATATCAAAACTCGTCCATACAAGATTAGATATGCATGCGTATAAGCATATTTTTCATAATATTTTCAGTCAGTGAGAGTTGAAATGAGAAGAGTCATCAAGCGAAATGAGTGCCTCCAATCCACTAGAAATGAAGCCAATTTATTAAAATTTATTACAATTTATTTTATTCTTATTTATTCTTATTTATTCTTATTTATTCCTATTTATTCCTATTTATTCCTATTTATTACTATTTATTATTTCATATTCCTACTTATTTCTATTTATTCCTATTTATTGTTATTTATTCCTATTTAATCTTATTTACTATTATTTATTCACAATTATTCCTAAATATTCATAAATATTTTTAATTATTCCTAATTATTACAAATTATTACAAATTATTACTAATTATTACTAATTATTACTAATTATTACTAATAATTTCTTATTATTACTAATTTTTACTAAATATTACTAATTATTACTAATTATTAATAATTATTAATAATTCTTACAATTTTTTATTAAATATTGCTAATTATTACTAGTTATTACTATGTATAACTAATTACTACAAATTATTACTAATTATTACTAATTAATACTAATTATTACTAATTTTTACTAATTTTTACTAATTATTCATAATTATTTCTAATTATTACTAATTATTACTAATTATTTCTAATTATTACCTATTATTTCTAATTGTTACTAATTGTGATTATTTCTTACAAATTATTACTAATTATTACTATTTATTACTATTTATTACTATTTATAACTATTTATCATTATTTATTAATATTTATTATTAACTATTATTAATTATTACTAATTATTCCTAATTATTACTAATTATTACTAATTATTCCAAATTATTCCTAATTATTCCAAATTATTCCTAAGTATTCTTAATTTTTACTAATCATTACTAATCATTACTCATCATTACTAATTATTACAAATCATTCATAATGATTCCAAATAATTCCTAATGATTCCCAATTATTACTAATTGTTACTAATTATTACTAATTATTCCGAATTATTCGTAATTATTCCTAATTATTTCTAATTATTCAAATTATTTCAAATTATTACTAATCATTACTAATCATTACTAATCATTACTAATGATTACTAATCATTCATAATCATTCCTAATCTTTTCTAATTATTACTAATTTTTACTAATTATTACTATGTATTACTATTTATTACACATTATTACTAGTTATTACTAATTATTCTTAATTATTCCTAATTATTCTTAATTAGTATTTATTATTCCCAATTATTTTTAATTATTCTTAATTATTTCTATTTTTTATTATTTATTACTATTTTTTACTATTTTTTACTATTTATTACTATTTATTACTATTTGTTACTAATTATTACTATTAATTTCTAATTATTTCTAATTATTGCTAATTACTACTAATTATTCCTAATTATTACTAATTATTAATGTTTATTCCTAATTATTCCTAATTATACATAATTATTCTTAATTATTCCTAATTATTCTTAATTATTACTGATTATTACTAATTCTTACTAATTATTACTAATTACTACTAGTTATTACTAGTTATTACTATTTATTACTATTTATTTCTATTTATTACTATTTATTTCTCTTTATTACTATTTATTATTTTTTATTACTATTTATTATAATTTATTATTATTTATTATTATTTATTTCTATTTATTACTATTTATTACTATTTATTACCATTTTTTCAAATTATTATTATTTATTACTAATTATAACTAATAATTACAAATTATTACTATTTAGTACTATTTCTTAATATTTATTACAATTTATTACTATTTATTAGTCATTATTACTATTTATTACAATTTATTAATTTTTATTAATTTTTTTAACAATTATTTCTAATTATTACTATTTATAACTAATTATTAGTATTTATTAATAATTGTTAGTATTTATTACTAATTGTATATATTTATTACTATTCTTTCATAATTATAACTATTTTTTTAATTATTAATAATTTGCGTTAATTACTGTTAATTACAGCAAATTACTGCAGCTAATTACTAATTACCACTAATTATCTATATACATTACTAATTATCATTAATAATTATTAATTATTACTAATTAATCATGATTACTATAATAATTTCAATTTATTATTACAAATAAATGCAGATGACAAAACAATTTAAATCTAATTTAATTACAACTAATCAAGAATAATTAAAATTAATATAAAAAATGAAATAAATACTAAATTAAATAATAAATATATACCATTAAACTTGATCTCTTATAATTATAGGCAACTTCACAACTTCTTCGTAAAAAACAAACTCTAAAAAATTTCCACCCTAAAATTAGAGTTTAGAGAGATAGAGAAAGAAAGAATTGATTGGATAGAAGGAAAACACGGATGAGGGTATATATAGGATAGATTAGTTGTGATGAGAATATTTGGGACGGGATTCCCATCGCAAAAAACTACTTTTTGTGGCGGGACCCATCGCAAATAACTTCGGCTGCATTAGTTACTGTCGGTAGTTAAAATGGTATTTGCGACGGGTCCCATCCCAAAAAAGTGACCTGTCGACACACTATTTGTGACAGGACAACATCCAATTGCCAATTTTTTTTACCGCCGTTGGGTTTTTGTGATGGGATACGTCACAAATACTATCCAGCGGACGCACTTTTTGGGACGAGAAATTCCCCAGTCGAAAATAGATTTCACCGCCTCCTAGTATTTGCGACGGGAGGTACCTCCCCATCGCAAATACCATTCTACGTGGTTTGGCGTGAAATCAATGCCAAATTGCGCATAACTTTTTGCGACCAGATTTGTTTCCATCACTAATAAACCGTCACAAATATTAGTTTTTTCGGTAGTGTAACATGGTATATGAAAACATGCCTTACTTCACACCTGGTTTGACATTCCTAGGGAATATGCATAAGATATTTCACATTTTATTTTCAATCCATTATGAAGGATTCAATATTAAATATGTCCCCAAAGAAATAAATGTTTATAATTATATCATTTATGATAAATAATTTAAGTTCTTTGATAAAACATATTTGGAAATATATTTTATTACATTGTGAGCTAATACATTGTATGCAACTCTTTAGTGGTCGTTCCTGGAAAGAAGAATGGTTTCAGTACTCGAGGTAAATGTAAAGATTTTACGACTAATGAAACTAATACATCTATTATTGGAATAGAGAAAATTATTGCAATTCCAGGGAATCATAATCGGGTAATGAAAATTAACTATACTCTAATAGGAAAACTTATTCCACAAAGTAAATCTCCTATGATAGATATCGTTAGGCGATAGAAGACCCGATAATTGTGTGGGACTATATATCCAATTATATGTGGGAAAATATATTAAGTCTCGTGATATGTTATTTGAAAACATGTGATGTAGTGAGATGGATAAGGTTAAACTTGTGGTGTATTGTCTTCAAGGATATACTAGTCAATGGTGGTCTATAATCTAGAATTCTTGGGAGGAAGAAGAAATAGAACTCATTAAATAAAAGACTTTTATGGAGACATTCTTCAATTAATAATTCCATCATGATCAGAAAATTAATATGAATATAATCTACTTCGATTAGAGAAAAATGAAGATGTGAGTGTTATAGATTTTGATGCTACCTTAATTAAGATATCTAAGTATGTTACGAATTACATACGGAACACATAGTATAAGATCAGCGACTTCCATGAAGGTCTTAAGGAATATCTCTCAGGGGCACTCATTTCTCTGATTTCTCATCATATGAATGAATAGTGTTCTATCGCATCAATAATGATAAATAATTTTTTGGGAACAATATAGTCATGAGGAACCAAGATAAGAATAGTTTATCTTAGCACCCTGAAAAAGGTAATGTTTAAAAAAAGAAGAAGAAGTTTGTGCTATTTCTATCTTTTGGAAACTGTAGAGAGAGTCACCCTATGAAATTTTTGAAGGAAATGAGAGATTTATTAATTTTTTTTATAAATGGATAACCGTGCTAAATAAAGCAAGGGGATGAAGGAAAACACTATTATTTATTGTTAGGACTAAAACAATATGGGTCGCTATGAAAGATAATTTCCTATGCGTCAAGGTAAACTACCACAAAAGAGTTCAAAGATACATGGATAAGCTTATGCGATCACTACAACAGAGGTATAAGTTGTAAATTTTTTGGTGGAAGTTACATTAATCCAATATTAATATTTATCCAATGCCTTATTTGATTGTTTATAATCACACACTTTTCTATCTTCCTAATTTGTATAGAATATAAAACAATTCCCTTTTGAATTAATAAGATAGTAGGTATTGAAAACTTTTATGGGAAACCCCATTGCGACAAAGATGTGTCATGTAGTCCCCACTATGACACATAAACATGATTTCAGTTTTGAAATTGTTAACATACATATGATTGACTTTGATATAATATTTATATAGATTGGATCTCAAAATATGATGCGAAAATTATTGCAGGAAGAGGGAAATTATGGTTTTTGAGGAAGATATAAAATCCCTCATTTTAGAGCAGATGCTTTTTCACAGGATTCTTATATATATCCTCCCCCAACATCTCTACTGAATGAAGTAATTGGGGAATAAGAGTAAACAACATCATCTGAAGAAGGATGTAATATTGAAATTGAAGATGTACCTATTTTGAAATTATATATTTATGCATTTCTGGAAAAATTACTTGGACATCCCCTAGAGCATAATGTTGAATTTTCCATTGATTTAACCCCCAATTCAAGACCAATATCAAAGGATCCATATAGAATGGACACTATAGAATTAGTGGAGTTCAAGAAACAACTAGATGATTTCTGTAATAAGGTATTTATTCCCCCAAGTGTTTCGCCAAATGCATCTCGTATCCTCTTTATTAAGAAGAAAAATAGACCTATGAGTTTGTGCATTGATTATAGAGAAATAAATGGTATAATAATAAAGAACATGTATCTTATTCCTTATATTGATGAATTTTTTGATCAAATTCATGGATCCTATTATTTTTTAATGATTTATCATTATTCTTGGTATCACTAATTGAGAGTAAAGAAAGAATACATTCTAAGGACATCTTTTCTGACGAGATATGGACATTAAATGTTTACAGTAATGCCATTTGTAATTAAAAATTCACACTCAATTTTTATGGACAAAATAAACATATTATTGAAGGGGTATCATGATTATTTTGTTTTTGTATTCATTGATGATATTTTTTAATTCTAAAATCTACCAGGATGAGGAGAATCAATTATGGATCATTCTTAATATTCTTATAATGGCAGAGTTATATGAGGAATTTAAAAAGTGTGATTTTTGGGTTTAATAAGTTTCTATTTTGTAAATATTGTCTCCATATATTTAATATTAGTTGATCCTACAAAAATAATACAGTCAAAGAATGACCTACACAGTCAAACATAACTATGGTATGTTGTATTATTAGTTTGGCAGGTTAATATCGATTATTCATTCATATTTTTTCCGCATTGGATAAACTGTAAACTAAGCCTAAACATAAAGGGGTTATGTTTCTTTGGATAATGTAATGGGAATAATTTGTTAATTAACTAATGGAAATATTATTTTTTACACTAATTATAACTCTACCATCTGGAAGTGATGTGTTTGTCATTTATAGTGATTCATATAATAAGGTTCATGTTTGTGTCCTACTTCAAAATTATATATTTATTACATATACATAAAAGAAATTTAAGACTCACAAACAGAACTATCAAACCCATGATTGGAGTTGGTGGCTGTAATTTTATCTTCTAAATTATGGAGACATTATATCTATGGTAAAATATGTGAGATATACATGGATTATAAATGTATAAAATACATTTATTTATTGATATCGAATCATATGAGACAAAGGTGATAGATTAATCTACTCAATGATTAATAATTCCCAATACCCTACCACCCATGGAACGAAAATAAGGTGGCACATACATTGACCCAAAAAGGTCTTGGTGTTCTAATCAAAATTAAGATTGAGAAAAATCCTATGTTCATGGATCTAGTAACGATGGATAATGGAATTTCTATAAAATGGATAAATCCATCATTATTTAAATGATTACAAAACAATATTTATTAGAGATGATAATGAATTATCAATCTGATGAGGAGAAGATTCAAAATAGAATTAAATTCATGATTGATGGAAAATTATCAGACATTGTTTGTGATGATGGTTTTCCAAAATTTGGAAAATGATATTGTGTTCCATCTTTACCTGAGCTAAAAATGGAATTTTTGGATGATGATCGAATCTCAAATTTCTCTAGAGACCCTGGTATTACAAATATGTAAAGGGACTTTAGGGAAAATTTTGGTGAAATAACATTAAGTAAGAAATTTAAGATTACGTGTCTATATGTTTTGTTTTCCAATATGTGTATGCTATGAGGAATCATCCTAATGTAGTCTTGAAACCACTTCCTATTATTATGTGTAAATTGGAATATATTACCTTGGAATTTGTAATGGGACTACTAAAGGCTCTTATGAATAATGATAAAATATTTGTTATCATTGATCACCTAACCAAATTTGAAAATTTTCTATCTATATGAGAATTCATGCATCTTTAGCACCTCACAAGCCTCTATGTTTGTTATAATTTAGGGTACACCTATATCAATTGTTTCTAATCGATATCCACACATTAGCTCAGACTTATGGAATATTAATTAGAGGGATATTGACACTAACCTTCAATTAATTACTTTTTACCATCCTCAAACTAGTGGATAGTATGAAAGAATTATTCAAACAATTGAAGCCACCTAGTGGTTTTGCACATTCGACTTTCAAGGTATGTGGGATTAATGCTTACTTTTGGTGGAATTTCTAAAAATAATAGTTTCCATTTAAGTATTAAAATAGTGTTGGATGAATTATTATATAGAAAGAGGTGTTATACACCAATATCTTGGGATGAAGTTGGTGAATGTAAACTCATAGGCCTATATATTTTTTAAGAGATGTTGAGAAAGGTAAGATCAATTCAGGATCATATTAAATTATCCAAAATTCTCTAAAAGTGAAATGCTAAAAAATTTGGAAAATATTTACTGTTCCAAGTGGGAGACCATATTTTCATGAGTGTACCTCTGTTGAAGGGTGTTATAAGGTTTAGTAAGAATAATAAACTTATTCTTAGGTACATCCTACCCTTCATTACTCTTGAAAATTTTATATTTTTTTCATGTAATTTGATATTCTTCTAAATCACTCAAAATTACATGATTTTTTCCATATATCTTTGATAAAGAAGTAAATTCTTGATCCAATGCATCTGTTCACAAATGATTTAGTAAAATTGAAACCTAATCATTCATAATGTTAAGATCCTATTAGGATCCTATAAACTAGAATGAAAGTGTTGATGAATATAATTAATTTCCTTGTTAATTTACTCTGGAGAAATCACAAAATGGAAGAAGTGATATGGGAACCAGATGATTCAATGAAAGAGTACTACCCACATCTTCCTATAATGAAATACCTATAAAATTTTGTTGATGAAATTTTAATAGGAGGTATGAATGTATCACCCCAATAATTTACTGTATTTTTCATTTAGAATAAATTTAATTTTTTCAATATCTTGTAAACACATTATATTGAGTTAGTTTACAGTGCACGCAACACCAGATTTAGAAAAATTACTATTTAGTCACATTTTTTATAGTCAATAAAATAATAACATGTTTAAAATAATTTATTTAGTAAATATATTTGTTATATATCCAATAGAATATTTTAATATTCGTAGAATATATTTTATTAGGCATAAGATTATAATAAACACAATTTTACATATTAAATACTATATTTTTATAAAATTAGTTTTACTTCCTTTTAACAGCACACCAATTTTAAATGTAAATTTAAAAACATATAAAAATTTAATATGAAAAAATATAATTTTTAATGTCACAAAATAAAATTATGTTAGTGTGCATTTTTTAGAGATGATTCATTCATTTATCAATAGTGAAAATATGGAATTTTCATTAAAAATTTTTTATCTAATTTTATTATAAGGATTAATAATGTTTTTGATTGGTTTTAACGTTAAATTTGAAAAAAAACATCCATTAATCGAATTCAAGTCATTTTAGTCAAATTCAAATTGAAATTGGATATAAAAACATTCCAAACTATTGGACATTTTTATTTTATAAACCTACATTGTCGTCTATCTGGTGGATTAAATTTAAATAATTTCTTCAACATATGTGATTTTAATTTAAAAAAATTGATTCCATATTTTAGTTAAGAATATTTTATAATTTCTAATCATGTCAAATTATTTTTTTACAAAAAATATTAGAAAAAATGATTAAAATTAATTATAGTTATCGAGAGGATAATTAGTATAACATTGGACTAAACCATAAAATCAAGTGAAAAATGATGTAGAAAGTTTTCAAAAATCTATTGGTGTTCCATTTTTTGACCATATCTTTCATTTTATATGATTTGGACCATTATTGGAGACATGTTTCATAGGAAAAATATGGGTGGAATTCCTCTTCCAAAAATTTACAAGAATTCCACTCCTCATACATTATAAAAAGGCATTCACTCTAACCATTTAATTAAAACCAAAAGAACCATTTGAATCACAAAATAACTGCTCAAATAACCTTTAATAACCACATTAATCATCCTAGGATCCTTAATTTGATCATAAATCTTTCCAATGATGTTCTTCAGAGCAGAATGAAAAAGATTTACCCAAGAGAGGTAATATCATTGAAAGCGTGTCTGATTGTCGCCTATCGACCGTTCAAGGTTCCGGTGCTCTGCTAATGTGTATAGAAGCACTCGGGTCGAATCCTCAGCGATGGTACAATTTTTATAGTTGATTGTTTTTGAATTGTGTTTTGATTTGGGGGTCTGTTTGCAGAGTTTTAATTGAAATGATTGATTGATTAATATTGATTTAACAATTTGATAAATATTGGGGTGAGTTCATCATTTGGTAGTTAAGCTTGTGATATCCTTGAGCTTTGCTTTATATTTCATTAAATTAACACCCATGTCACAAGTTGACATTGATTGGAATTCCCAAGTGTTAAGGCTTTAATCCAAGCCTTGACATAACTCAGGGTTCTAATCTTAATCATATCTTGTTTATGGTAGCATATTTATGGTTCCAATAATCCATGGAAACCACATGTTAAACAAAACAAGTCATTAATCCCTGACATGCTAAGTCCAACATACGCAATGTTAATTCAAAGAATACACATCGAGCAAAACCTCTCCATCACTTAACATACCTAAATTATAACTCGCCCCAATGAAAGATTTACTCATCCATTAAGATGGTTATTAATCTGGTAGGGATGTTTATAGTATTAGGGTATTAGAAGAACATGAAGAAGAATTGAACAAGAAAAGAGTGGTTGGCCGAACACACACACGAACTACAAAGAACGTGAATGAAACACGTGTTTTGATTGAATAAGAAATCACTTAAAGGAAATGGTTTTAAGATTTATTTTTAACAATTAAGAAACTATTAATATTAAACTACATAAGTTTTATGATAATTAGAAGTGATGAAGGAGAATCTTGTATTAAAACTCAAAAGAAATTACAAGTACACTAAAACAATTACAAAGGAAAGAGCATGAAATACATGGAAAGAAATGAAGGAGGAAAGGTTTCTCAATTAAAAACTCGAGTATGGAAGATCCTCCCAATCCCTTGGCAATGACTTGGTCGTGCCAATATATCCTCCTAAGTGCCAAAGTTCCAACCTCTTGCAAGGAGAATAGGGGAGTGTATTTATAGCCAAAGGTAGTGGACAGTTTTCATCCCCAAACTGCCCCTCAAGTTGGCCCGCCAATTTTACCTTTCATACAGCTGAATCTTGAGAGATATCCTTCTTAAATATTGTATATATGGATGTGGAATAGTCACCCTAAAACTTTGGCTTTCATTGGACTTTTGTGGCCAAAGTTATGGCTGGATTACTAAAAACGTTTCTACTGTCCAATTTTTTCCAGAAAGTTTCCATGGCCTAAATTTGAATGCATTTATGGATATGGAGATGCCTTCAAATCCGAACCATTTCTTCTGGAAAGTTGATCCACCATATCGTATATTTCACACCACAAAATATGAGCTTCTTTGTACAAGTGGATTAGTTGAAAAGTCAAGAATGGTGGGCTGATTTAAAATCCCGGACAGAATGGGGGGATTGATTTAAATGGATCCATTGGGCCCCAAAATGGTAGATTTGGGACTTTAAATTTTAATCCATGACTCCTTAGGAAATTCCAGAGCTTGAAAAAGAATATCCACTCATTTGTCCTGGGAAATTGAGCCCAATAAAGAAATATTCAAGGCTGGTCCAGAAATTAGGCAGATCCGGTGGGTCATCTTGTGTGGTCCATATGGCCCTTCAAATGGCCGAATTAGCCAATGCTCGAGTTTAGTGATTTGTAGGAAATTGAATTTATCACTCTACAAGACAAGAATCACACAATTTGGATTAGTAGGTTGAGAGTTATATTTAAAATACTAAACATACATGAATCTATATTATTCGAAACAATACTCCAAAATAATATTTAATATTAAAGCACGAGTATTTCACATAAGTTATGCTCATTTAATTGAAAATCAGTATAGGTAGTATATAAAATGATATTAATAAATGAATAACATCAAATCCCCAACACTTAATATTGTTCATGTCCTCATGTGCAACAAACACAAAAGAAAATCAAAACAAAACCATATTCATTCACCAACAAATATTAAATTTTTTTTTCACCAATCAGGGGAGGTTTAGACTATTTCACTCATCCATATTGAATTACATCACAAATTTGATTCACAATAATGCATCAGAAACAAATTCAATTTTTCATGTTCAAGGTTTGAATTGGAAAATGTTGGCACTCAAAACTTACTCCTCTCAAGAAGATAAAATGTATTTTAGGAGGTTCACTCATTCACCAACAAAAACTGAAAATCAAGAGTTTGTAAGAGATCTCATATTCAATTCCATAATATAATGTGTAAAAGAATCAAGAGGTATTTTAAGGGTTTTATTAGTGGCTATGGGACGGTAGGTATATAATGTCCAAAGGAAAAGAGGGGTTAAAAACACCAACATGGAAAAATCAATGCACATTTTTTTGAAATTTGATTTGAAAGGAAATAGAAACACATATTTACAAGGGAATGAATGTGTGATGAATGAAAAGTGAGGGAGATAGAAAATGGAATAGGGTGAGATGATGGAATATGTACAACATGGAAGACTTCCAATAATGACACAATACAATATGATTCAAGTGTTCTTTTTTTTCTTTTTGCTTTTTTTTCGAAAGTTGTGCTTGAAACAAGTCTCACAGTAATCTCCCAACCCATGCTTGATCTCCTCATGGAACTAATTTTAGTAGTTATAACATGAACAAAGGTTGATGATGAATGATTTTTGACCCACCCAAGACACAACCCATTCCTTTTTTTCATTTTTTTTAAATATAATTTTTTTCATTTTTTTTGAACACTTTTAAATGACTTTTGTACTAATGACAATTACACATATACACCCCAAAGCTCACAGAATTAAAACCTCTCCCCCACACTTGAATGGATGCTTTCCCTCAAGCATAGGATGACACATTGGAAATCAATGAAAGTACGCCAAAAAATGAAGTCCATTCCCCCCACACTTAAATTTCAATAAATTGTACAATGAAAATCCATGAAGATGTTGGGTGGGACAAGGTATTAGGCTTGTAATGTGGCTATCAAAAGAAAGGTTGTCATAGGCTCAAAGGGGCTTTCAAAAGTAGGATCAATGTAAGGGTAATGGGAGGCTATTTGGCTATTCTGATTCTCATGTGTCTTAGAAAATTCCTCTATCATATTAATGCACACAAAAGATGGAAATTCAGCTCGAAGGTCCACAAACTCAAGACTCACAATCAGTGGTGAAGACACACAGTGAAAAAGATGGCCATAGATGACCTTGGAATGAAGGCTAATGTTATTCTTCACGGTAGGGGAGAATAATTTTCCACCAAAAATTGTTCATTCAAAATGTTTGTTAATGACACAAAATTGTTTACCCAAGTTTGAGATAAAAATTCAATATATTTGAGTTTAAAACAATCCTTTTGACTCCCCAAAATGGTTAGATAGAATTTCAATATTGGATGATGAGTAATTATGACACCCCTTTTTTTAATTTTCATTTTTTTAATTAATTTTTTAAATTTTTTTATTTTTAATGACACATCCACACAAAAGAGAAAATAGAAAAAAAGTTGTGGAAGAATGTTGTAAAAAAAATGAGAGGGAGAGAGGAAGAAGAATAAATAGAGAGAAGAAGAGAGGGAAGAGAGATTGAGAGAGAGAGAGTTAAAGGGAAAGAGGTGCCCCCTGGTTTGGATTTGGTGGGTCGATGTTTCCATCTAGTGGTGGGTCAACGGAAGTCGATGTGTAACCTGAAGTGAATGGCCTCTCATGGTGATGCTTTAACCGGTGTCTATTTACCGTGATTGTTCTTTTTGAAGAAGGGTCTTGGACTTGCACTGCACCAAATGGGTAAACATTAGTAATAATAAAAGGTCCATCCCAACGAGAATTGAGCTTACCTGGGTGATGTCGAAATCGAGAATTGAAGAGCATTACCTTTTCACCTTCATGAAATATCTTTAGAAGAATGTGCTTGTCATGGAGTGACTTTTCCTTTTCTTTGTAGAGAATGGAGTTCTCATACGAATCGAGTCGAAGCTCCTCCAATTCAGTCAACTGCAACAATCTTTCTTCACTAGATTTTTCACAATCAAAATTACATGTTTTGACAGCCCAAAATGACTTATGTTGGATTTCAACTGGTAAATGACAGGCTTTACCAAAAACTAGCCTAAATGGAGACATCCCAATGGGTGTCTTATAGGCTGTTCGATAGGCCCAAAGTGCTTCACCAAGTCTATCGGGCCAGTCTTTTCTTGTGGGCTTAACAATTATTTCAAGCACTCTTTTCACTTCTCTATTAGAAAGTTCAGCCATTCCATTTGTTTTAGGGTGATATGCAGTGGATGTTTTATGTACAACCCCATTCTTTTTCAAAAGTGACTCCATGGTTCTATTACAGAAATGAGTTCCTAAGTCACTTATCAAAGCACGTGGTGTTCTGAATCGATGGAAGATATAGGGTTTTGAGGAACTCACTCACAGTTTGAGAATCATCTTTCCTAGTGGGTTTGGCCTCGACCCACCTAGAAACATAGTCAACAGCAAGGAGAATGTAGGATAATCCATTGGAAGGGGGAAAAGGTCCCATGAAATCGATTCCCCAAACATCGAAAAGCTCACATAAGATTAATGGATTTTGAGGCATTTCGTTTCTTTTGGAAATTGTGCCAAACTTTTGGCAAGTGGGACATGATTGAAAGAACTCGTGTGAGTCCTTGAAGAGTGAAGGCCAAAAGAAACCAGAATCTAGGACCTTTCGAGATGTCCTTTGTGGTCCAAAGTGGCCATCTCCAGGCATTGAGTGGCAGAATTCCAAGATGGAGGATTGTTCAGATTCATCAACACATCTCCTAATTACCATGTCAGCCCCAGTTTTCCAAAGTTTATTATCTTCCCAAAAATAATGCTTTGAATCACTTTTCATCTTTTCATTTTGTTCTTTTGAAAAATATTTAGGGAAAACACCAGAAACCAAGTAATTGACAATTGGGTCATACCATGGTAACTTTGGAGTGAGAGATGAGAGGTGTTCAGTTGGAAATTCAGGATCAATTATTTCAGAATGAGTAGAATTAGAAATTCTACATAGGTGGTCAGCCACATGGTTTTCTTTTCCAGTTTTATCTTTTATCACAAGGTCAAACTCTTGGAGCATTAAAATCCATCTTATTATCATTGGTTTGGAATCACTTTTCTTAAGTAAGAACTTTAATGCTGAGTGGTCTGTGAAGATGATGATTTTGGCACCTAAGAGATAGGGCAGGAATTTATCCAAGGCAAAAACCACAGCTAAAAGTCCTTTTTCAGTCATAGTGTAGTGTGATTGAGTTTCATCCAATGTTTTCGAGGCATAAAAGATGACATGAAAACTGTTTTCTCTTCTTTGACCAAGAACAACCCCAATGGCCCTATCAGAAGCATCACACATCAATTCAAATGGTAAGGACCAATCTGGGGGTTGGATTATTGGAGCAGATGTGAGAGCAGATTTGAGTTCAATGAAGGCTCTCTTACAAGCCTCATCAAAATTGAATGTGACATCATTTTGAAGTAAACGAGTTAGTGGGAGGGAAATCTTGCTGATGTTCTGAATGAATCGCTGATAGAAACTGGCTTGACCAAGGAAGTACCGAATGTCTCGAACTGATTTGGGTTCAGGAAGTGATTGGATCACCTCAATTTTGGATGGATCAACTTGGGTACCCTCTTGAGAAATTTTGTGCCCTAGAACAATCCCATTTGAAACCATGAAGTGACATTTTTCAAAATTCAGCATAAGGTTGCACTTGAAACACTTTTGAAGGACCAAAGAGAGTTAATGTAAGCAAGATTCAAATGACTCGCCATAAATGGTAAAATCATCCATGAATACCTCCATGCAATTCTCAATGAATTCAGAAAAGATACTCATCATACACCACTGGAATGTTGCAGGAGCATTACAAAGGCCAAAAGGCATTCGCCTATAGGCATAGGTTCCAAAGGGGCAAGTGAATGTGGTCTTTTCTTGGTCTTGAGGTGCGATTGGAATTTGTATGTAGCCGGTGTAACCATAAAGAAAGCAATAGTGTGACTTTTCGGCCAATCTCTCAAGCATTTGGTCAAGGAAAGGAAGTGGGTAGTGATCTTTTTGTGTTTCAGTATTCAATTTGCGATAATTGATGCACACATGCCATTTGTTTTTCACTCGAGTGTGTGACCACTTCTCCATGTTCATTTGTGACAACTGTTATCCCGCCCTTCTTAAGAACGACTTGAATTGGACTAAACCATTCACTATCAGAAATTGGGTAGATAATACCAGCTTGAAGAAGCTTGGTAATCTCTTCCCTAACTACCTCAAGTATGAGTGGATTGAGTCTTCTTTGAGGTTGCCTAATTGGTTTGGATGATTCCTCTAGATGGATATGATGCATGCAGAGGGTAGGGTTGATACCTGGAATATCCTCTAGGGTCCAACCTAAGACATTTTTGTTTTCCTCTAACACTTGAACAAGTTGGGACTCCTCGGTTTCAGAAAGTGAAGCAGAGATAATGACAGGGTAGGAGGGATCATGGAAAAGGAATGCATACTTGAGGTGTGAAGGAAGTGGTTTTAGGTCAGTTTCATCCTTGATTTGAGTGCTAGACAAGTTAGGAGTAGGAGAAGGGATTCCAGATGGGTTTGGGTCATTTTCCTCAACATTTTCCATGGTGGAGGAGTAGAGATCATAGTTGATGTGGGATTCAAGGTAGTTTTCATGTTCACTTTGATTGATGGAGTCTAAGAAAGAAAGGCCAACATCAACTTCTCCATTTATAACTTTTTTAATCATTGAGAAGATTTCACAGTCTCCACTATCATTAGAACATTATGAGCATGAAGAAATGGAGGTGAGTTGATTCTTAGAAGTGTCATCGGATGCATGAATAGAGAATTCAGAGTGATTCTCTGATGGGTAACGCATGGATTGAAAAATGTTGAACTTGACCACTTGGTCACCAAATTCCATGGATAAGATTCCTGAATGGACATCGATCTTGGTTATAGCAGTCATGAGGAATGGTCTTCCTAGAATTAGGGGAGATCGATAAGTGGTCGTCTCACCTTCCATGTCAAGGACATAGAAATCAGTTGGGAAGATATGATCATTGACCCGAACAAGAACATCCTCAATTATCCCCTCAGGACTGGCAGTACTTCGATTAGATAATTGAATGACAACACCCGTTGGGTGCAAGGGACCTTGACCAAGGTTGGAGAAAATGGATTTGGGCATGACATTTATTGAGGCTCCAAGGTCTATGAGTGCATCATCAAAGTTGGAACTCCCTATTTGACATGGAACCGTGAAGGTCCCTGGATCATTGCACTTCATGGGAATAGACTGTTGGGTTGAAACATTTTCAATGTTCCTAAGTTTCCTCTTATGGGTGCATAATTCTTTAAGGAAATTGGCATACTTAGGAATTTTTTTGATGGAATCTAAGAGGTGGATGTTCACTTCAACACGTCTAAACATGTCAAGCATTTCAGAATCAGGTTCAAAGGACTTCTGAGGCTTGGAGATGGCTTGAGGAAAAGGAATTGGGTTCCTTAGAGGAATGGAAGGATGTGAAGGAGTGGATTCAAGTTCCTTTTCCAACTTTTTGTTATTTTAATTTTCTAGATCAACATCGAAAGGGGAGGTAGGGGAATCAGCATGGGGCATAGCAATTTGCCTTCCCGATCTAAGTGCAATTGCACTTACATTACCCTTAGGGTTGGGTAATGGTTGAGCTGGGAGTTGGGATGAATTAGATGGTTGTTTCTGGCTAAGGTGGGATGCAAGTTGACCTATTTGGGATTCAATGTTCTTGAGGCTAGAACGGGTGAAGGAAGCAAGATCCTCTACATCACTTTCCCATGGTTGTTAAGAAGAAGAGGATTTTCCCAAATTGGGTTGGCCTTGATTTTGGTTCTTGGGAAAGTGATTGTATTGGGTGGGGAATTGGGAAGGCTCGTTAGGATAGTGGAATCCAGGAGGAGGATTGTTCCTTTGGGGTTGAGGAACAAAAGGATAAGGTTGATGGATGTTACCACCAATTTGACCATATTGAAACTGGTTTGGATTTTGATGAGGGAACTGAGGAGGATGAGAAATGGGATTACCATACCTCAGAGGTGGGTTAAAGGTAGAAGAGAAGGGCTCAGAGTGGGGTTGGTTGAAGTTTCTAACAAACTGACCTGATTGTTGAGGGTTGAAGTTTCACTGAGCATATGCCGCATTGAGCTCCATTGGACTAGATGAATCAGATGGATCATCATGAAGTTGTGGACATGTGTCAGTCGGATGAGTTGGTGAGTTGTAGATTCCACAGTTCTTGATAGGCCCAGTGAAAAGAGATTATTGAGGAGAGGAGTTTGGGGCTTTGGAAGCCAAAACTAGTTGACGCACAAGACCTGTAAGTTCACTCATCCACTCAGTCATTTTGTTGGGCTCTATGGATTGATTCTCTTGGGCTTGTTTCACTTGAGCATGTGCTTGAGTATGGAATAGCTGCGTGTTTGCAGCCATGTTGCTTATAAGTTCTCGTGCAGCTGCAGGAGTTTTGTCAACAAGAGCACCGCCACTTGAGGCATCAATGAGAGTTCGCTCCATAGCCAATAACCCCTCATAGAAGTATTGGATCAGGAGTTGGTCAGGGATTTGATGGTGTGGACAAGTTTCCACAATATTTTTGAACCTCTCCCAATACTCATGGAGTGATTCATTGGGGAATTGACGGATGCCGCTTTTTTCCTTTCTGATAGAGGCTGTTCGGGAAGCGGGAAAGAACTTCTCAAGGAAAAGTCTCTTCATGTCAACCCATGAGTTTATGGAACTAGGTGGGAGGTTGTAGAGCCAAGACTTGGCAGAATCTGCTAGGGGAAAGGGGAAAGCTCGATGCTTGATTTGTTCTTCAGAAACCCCTTGAGGTTTCATGGTTGAGCAGACCACTTGAACTCTTTGAGGTGAAGATGAGGATCCTCACCAGCTAGCCCATGGAAATGAGGAAGAAGATGAATCAAACCCGATTTGAGTTCGAAATTAGCCTCGATGTTTGGATATTGAATACCAAGAGGTTTGTAATTCATATTGGGGGCAGCGAGTTCTTTAAGGGTTTGTTCCCTAGGATTATCCATCTCTAAATCAATTGGTCTAGGAATGAGTGGGCCTTGGTTGTTTTGATTGTCCCTAAGGTTCCTCCTAATTCGGCGAATAGATCGCTCAATCTCAGGATCAAACAAATCCGATGGATTGTTTGGGAGACTACGGGGCATCAAGAGCAGAGTATGACTTGAAGATGATGGAGGGTTTTTCTCTATGTATTTTTTTTTTTGATATTTTTTTGTGGGTTATTTGATTTTTTTGGTCTTTTTTTTCAAAAATCAGAAACTATCAACTACAATTATGCACCATCCCTAGAAACGGTGCCATTTGAAAGCACGGTCGATTGTCACCTATCGACCGTTCAAGGTTCTGGTGCTCTGCTAATGTGTATAGTAGCACTCGGGTCGAATCCTCGACGATGGTACAATTTTTTATAGTTGATTGTTTTTGAATTGTGTTTTGATTTTGGGGTTTGTTTGCAGAGTTTTAATTGAAATGATTGATTGATTAATATTGATTTAACAATTTGATAAATATTGGGGTGAGTTCATCATTAGGTAGTTAATCTTGTGATATCCTTGAGCATTGCTTTATATTGCATTAAATTAACAACCCTGTCACAAGTTGACATTGATTGGAATTCCCAAGTGTTAAGGCTTTAATCCAAGCCTTGACTTAACTCAGGGTTCTAATCTTAGTCATATCTTGTTTATGGTAGCATATTTATGGTTCCAATAATCCATGGAAACCACATGTTAAAAAAAACAGGTCATTAATCCATGACATGCTAAGTCCAACATACGCAATGTTAATTTAAAGAATACAATTCGAGCAAAAGCTCTCCATCGCTTAACATACCTAAATTATAACTCACCCCAATGAGAGATTTCCTCAGACATTAGGATGGTTATTAATCGGGTAGGGATGTTTATAGTATTAGGGTATGAGAAGAAGAGGAAGAAGAATTGAACAAGAAAAGAGTGGTGTGCCGAACACACACACGAACTACAAAGAACGTGAATGAAACACGTGTTTTGATTGAATAAGAAATCACTTAAAGGAAATGGTTTTAATATTGATTTTTAACAATTAAGAAACTATTAATATTAAACTACATAAGGTTTATGATAATTATAAGTGATGAAGGAGAAACTTGCATTAAAACTCAAAAGAAATTACAAGTACACTAAAACAATTACAAAGGAAAGAGCATGAAATACATGGAATGAAATGAAGGAGGAAAGCTTTCTCAAGTAAAAACTTGAGTATGGAAGATCCTCCCAAGCCCTTGGAAATGACTTGGTCGTGCCAATATATCCTCCTAAGTGCCAAAGTGCCAACCTCTTGCAAGGAGAAGAGGGGAGTGTATTTATAGCCAAAGGTAGTGGACTGTTTTCATTCCCAAACATCCCCTCAAGTTGGCCCGCGAATTTGACCTTTCAGACAGCTGAATCTCGAAAGATATCCTTCTTCAATATTGTATATATGGAGGTGGATTAGTTACCCTAAAAATTTGGCTGTAATTGGACTTTTGTGGCCAATGTTATGGCCGGATTACTAAAAACTTTACAACTATCCAATTGTTTCTAGAAAGTTTCAATGGCCTAAATGTGAATGCATTTATGGCTATGTAGATGCCTTCAAATCCGAACCATTTATTCTGGAAAGTTGATCCTATATATCTTATCGTTCACAACACAAAATATGAGCTTCTTTGGACAAGTGGATTAGTTGAAAAGTCAAGAATGGTGGCTCATTTAAAATCCCGGACAGAATGGTGGGCTTGATTTCAATGGATCCATTGGGCCCCAAAATGGTATAGTTGGGCATTGAAATATTAATCCATGACCCATTAGGAAATTCCCGAGCTTGAAAAAGAATATCCACTCATTTAGCCTGGGAAATTGAGCCCAGTAATGAAATCTTCAAGGCTGGTCCAGTAATTAGGCAGATCTGGTGGGTCATCTTGTGTGGTCCATATGTCCCTTCAAATGGCCGAATTAGCCAATGCTCTAGTTGAGTGATTTGTAGGAAATTGAATTTAGAACCCTACAAGACTAGAATCACACATTATGGATTAGTAGGGTGAGAGTTATATTTAAAATACTAAACAGACATGAATCTGTATTATTCGAAACAATACTCCAAAATAATATTTAATATTAAAGCACGAGTATTTCACATAAGTTATGCTCATTTAATTGAAAATCAGTAGAGGGAGTATATAAAATGATATTAATGAATTAATAACATCAATCGTTCCACTAGCTCTTTAATATTAATTTTCATTCTACATCCCATTAAATATACTTTTCCCTGATTATGTAATAACACCATTATCATAAATATACATATATGTTTTTATGTTAGGGATAATACCCAAAATTACCCACACTTGCATCGAATGTGTTACAAATTTACTGTTAGTGCATGAAAAACTACCGCCTCACAAAATAATGTCATTTATTATTCCTTTAACAAGTTTTATGGTTGTAAATTTTAATGGAAATGATATTTGTATATGATATATATGATATTTATAATTTATTTATTCTTTATAAATTTTTATATAGAACATGCCTTTTTTACTTCTAATTTTGTTGGAATAGGATAAAATCATGTGTATTAGTGTGGAGTATTGCCTCCTCAATGTTATGTTATATGTTCAGCCTAT
Organism: Viscum album; assembly: GCA_963277665.1. Lineage (NCBI taxonomy): Eukaryota > Viridiplantae > Streptophyta > Magnoliopsida > Santalales > Viscaceae > Viscum > Viscum album. The sequence continues at coordinate 505,012,040 of OY728142.1, read as the reverse complement.
ACATTAAACATATAAAGGATGGATTTAAAATAAATATATGACATATATGAAATTAATATGACACCACAATTATAATATACATTTTTTTTATTTACCATTCATTATTTTAAATATGTTAATGAAATGGAAGTATCATTCATTTTTAAGTACAGCCTACCGTCTCCTGAACGGTGCATTTCATTTCCAATATCCAAATATTATGGATTATCATAAATAAATATATGATGATTATTTATGATAGATAAATAATGGTTGAAATTTTTGATATTATAAAATCATGATCTATGTAATAGTAACAACAACAAACTAATCAAAACATACTCAAAAAAACTAGGTAATTAATACCTGAAATAGAAAAAATAACGATTTATTGTAACCAAATGGGTAATAAGATATTATAAGAAGACTATACATGATATTATAAACATTAATATAGTTCTTTAATATTCTTTTAACACTATTACAACTATTATACATGAGTTTAATGTTCTCTCACACAAAAGGAAATACAAGGCAAGGGACATGTCTCAATTTCATTTCACTAAGGAATATTTTAATTTTATGAACCCAATTTATTTTTTATGGTTGATATACATACTTTTTACAAGTTATACCATGAATAACGTTAATATCATGAAATATTAAGTTTCATTTAATGTTATTCCTTCTGGTGGATTATGATTCCAAAAGATTCAAATTGGTATGAGACACTTTTGAATGTATAGATGTTATTTTCTTCAAGAATGACATTAATGGTATTTCCATTCATCAATATCAACAAACATTGTTTATACTTATCATCCACTCATGATTTATTGAAAAATCCATATTATTTATTCATTATAGATATTTAATGACACAATATATTTTTTATTAGTTAAATTTATTATTCGATATATTAGGAAATCTTTCGATAGGTATGACATGGGTGGTATGGATTATAAATAGCCAAAAAATGCATCAATAGTCTCATGAGATGAATCAGTTGGCCAAATTAGATGTGTTTTTACTCGATATGCTAAATTATCTTATGAATGGTTCTGACTGTAAATTTACCAAGTATCTAAGATTCATGGAATCAAATAATTAAGCATTTAACTCATTTTGACTCAGTTACTAGTAATCAAAGATATTTTTACTCGATGTATCTATTGATTCATTTAATTATCATTTTGTTGATAAAATGACATGTGATCCCATTATTTACATTTAGATATTGATTATTCCTTATCCAGTTATTTTTGTTTCATGTGTTCTCAGTTTGGACCAAGCAATTTTTATTATTCTTATTGATTCATGATTGATTCTATTGTACATAGCCCTACCATGCATTTGAAAACATATTTTTCTTGTTTTCATTCACTTGGTTTGGTAGAATATTCCTTCAAATTATTCTCAAGGGTGATTAGGTTTAATTTCCATTATGATTTATTTCATTCCCAATGTAATATGGGTGTCATGTATTTAATCCGGTTTTCCAAAACTACTAAATTCTCGATCATTCAGGATCTAATTTTCTTGTAATCATGAAACTGTAATAAAGTAATGCACAAGATCAAGAATTCTATGGTCGGTGCATTATATATTTATAAAAAAATTAAATATGGACTATTTTCAAACGGTTTCTTACCAGTATCTCAGTATGAGGGACATTTTCTTAACTCTACCTTATATTTTAGTTGTTTTGATTATTTTTCATATTAATATCCTAGAAATATTTATTAATGTATGGCCATTACTTATCTATTTATCCTCCAATCGATGATATATTTGTGGGGTTAGGACTATATCCATTCTATCAACATTATTTGTTGAAAACATAATTAATATATTGAATTAAAATATATTAACTCATTGATAAAACTTATTAGAGTTTGTATAGGAAAATTTAATAAAGAATAGTATTTTTAAAAAAATTAAAAAATATATATCTTATTAAACTTAATATGGTAAAGTAACAACAACATCAATATAAGGACCTTGTTTATTTGATTTTAAATATGAAAACATAATTAAATGGTAATAAATTTCATATTGTGATCAAGGAAATGTGCACTATATGCTAGCAAACCACTCGTAGGCCCCTCTACCCCATTGAGAACTGGACTAAGCCCAAGGGTTGGCCACCTTGGGCCTCACTGGGGATGTGCGGCACACAGGTGGGTTGGCCAGCCCACTACCTCATTACCCAACAACACGTTTTTTATTCAATATGGTGTAAGGAGATGGCGCTCGGTGACGGCGATGACTCCTGGCAACGGAAATCAGCAATGTCTCTTGGAGACAAGCCCTAGATCATGAGTGCAGATGGATTCCCCCCTTCCTGAAGGTGGGAGGGGGTAGAGGTTCTTCCTTGACCTTCGAATTCACATGCGTCTTTTGTACCTTTCTCTAACCCTAGACTTTTTTCTGAATTTCCGTAAATTTATTTGAGTCTGAAGGCTCCAGATTATCATCATGGGGATCCTCGAATTACGATCTCATTATCAGAGTTCTTGGGGGCATCGAGTCTCCATAATTTGACCCTGGTGTCTTGCTTTAATCACCGAAGACCTTTGTTAGATGACATCGACCAATTTATGTTTAGTAATTTGGGACTTGCAGGATCGCACGGTGGTGGGTTTGATTGATAAGTGTCATATGATGATACGATTTTCCTATGAGGAAGATTTAATTTGTGCTTTGTCTTGAGCTCATTGACACTGAAATGGATGCTGGTTTTTTCTCCTCCGATGGACTTTTGATCTTTGCATGAACCGGGACTCACCCTATGTCATGACCTAGGTAAGCTTTACCCATCTTTCTTTTCCCTTTCAGAATCAATCAATTATTCGTATGTTAGGAAATCTGGTAGGGCGTTTTCTCTACGCTGATGACCGCACTGCATCGGTTAGTCACCCTGTAAATCTGTGACTCTGTGCTGAGGTGGATGCTTCAAAGGCGCTAGTGGAGTGGATATAGAGCATAATTGTTGAGTATTATCACTGGAAGCAAGTGGTGGTCTTTGAATCCTAGGTCGATTATTGTCTAGGGTGTCATCATCTAGGCCACCAAGACGAACAATGTCAAAGTGGAACCTTATCAGTTCCAGTGAAAAAAAAATGTATAGATGTGGTTCCAGGTCAGAATATTGTCAGTGTTGCAAAGAATAGAAATGTTGTGGGTGGGCCGCTCTTGGGAAGTCCATCTGTTGCTATGGTGTTTGAGAGACTGAAGTAGGACCTCAAGGCTGGTTCTTCTGGAAGTGTTACAATGAATGACTCTGTTGTGGCACAGCCGGCAGGTGGGTGTGTTTCTACTGCTTGGCATGGGGATAATGGAATCAATCAATGTGTCGCTGATGCTAGGTTTAGCTATGCTGGTCCGAATGTGGGGTGGAAGCCTTTGAATTCCGAGGGTCATGGGAAAATGAAAAATGCCAATCCATTACTGAACGGTGAGGGGCATAAGGTGCAGCTGCAACTTGCTTCCTCAGGGAGTAATGTTGCTACCTGTAATCAGTTCCATGTTTTGAAGATTGAAGAGATATTCCAAGTAGAGATGGGTGATTCAATGAAAGAAGGTAATAATATGCAGTTTGTTTTAGTTGATGCAGTGATGGAGGTGGATGCTAGACAAGAGATTGAAGGGCAACATGAAGAGCTCGGTTAAGTTAATGCAGAAAAGGTGGTGGCTGTTAGTCAATTGATTGAAGGGCATCCGCAATGTTTGGTTGTGATTGACGGTAATAGGTGTAATGAACAATATCGAGGGGTGGCTGATGGTTTCAATGATGACCTGGTAACTAGAAATTGGGGGGACGTCTCGGATAGTGACAAGGAAACCCATAGTGTGATGCTTAAGCCTTCCTATTGTGAGGTTCTCAAGGACGGGAAGGGGAAATATGGATTTGAGGTGACCACCACAGCAAAAAGAAGGACGAGGAAAGACTACTCTGATTTGCTAAATCCATTTTCCACTAGGTCCTATTTCAATCAATCTCTGCAGGACTTGATATCTTTGGAGAAATTGAAACTTAGAAGGAAGTATGTCAAGATCCTAAAGCACTATGAATGCTCGGAATGGGAGACGGGCACTGCAGAAGGAGACTCTCATGGGCGTTGTGATGGTTATGATATTTATGATATGTAATCTTTTTTCTACATACTTGTTGTACTTTTCTTTTTCATTAATAAATAGTCAGGGTCCTACCTCTAACTGACTTTCCTATGATTATTGGGTTTTATAAAGAGAACTCAAAGAATATTACAATACCTGAATGATCATTAGAAGAACATGAATTATATCAATTTTGAATGATCAATTCATTATTCATTTTTTTCTCATGTCACTTTGTTGAAAATTATAGTGATCTTGGGATCTTATGAAATTCTTACAAGGGGTGATACTTTTTATAATTTTCTTAAAAAATGGGCGTATATTGTTATAATTAACCCTATAATATTTCACTTATGTCCCAATATATTCATAACCATCATTTTCTGACTCTTCAACACATATATGAAATATTTAAACTTGAAATAAGCATTATAAATATTTTCTATTTTACGTGTAACATAATAACATTTCACTAGATAAAAAACCATTTACTCACCTCATTACCCCCCTTAATTATTTACAACTCATGAATTAATAACATTTATTTTGAAACCTTACGTCTCATATTCACTTGTATAAACATAGAAATATTATAAATCACTTAATAATTTAATTTAATTTTAATTAATATTCATTTAAATAACATATGATTGAATTTATTAACGAACCGAATGGTTATCACTCACACTCAAAAAATCACCAGAACATTATTGTAGAACATGAATAATCCTAGCATAAATTCTTCTAAATCAGTTGATCTTCAACATATACTTTTTATGTGACCCTCTAAGCCCTAATCCTACTTGAATTGAGCCATACTCATAGACCGAGAGTTGTGTCCAGAAAAACATCAGGACCCATAAATATATAAGTATTAGTCCTTTATATGATAACCAACAAAAATACCTTACAATGAAATTTAATATCTTTTTCATCTAAAAGCTTATGAATCAGGTTTCTCACTTTTTTCCATCTTCAGTTAATGCTTTTTTTATATTTGATAACTATATTAGATGGAATTTACATCATATTTCAGGGACCTTGATTTAAAAAGGCACTAAAATTCTAGTTCTGTGGATATATATATATATATATATTATTCTAATATTCTTAATTGATAAATACAATCTTTATCATTCAACCAATTTCATACCAATAATGATGCACCTGACATAAGCTACCTCACAAAAAAATAATCTATCATGATTATTATTATGAATAAAAGTATAAAATTAAATTATATAAATTAATATTGATCTACATATAAGGGATAAATTCACATGCTCATGGATAGAAAAATCCAATGACACCACAACAAAGTGGTGTTTTTATTAGTTGAGATTTTCTCATGATATCTTTTAACTGAGGTCACGAAGTAAAATAATTCACAAGAAGAAGTCACAATTCATATGATCCCCAATATTATGATAGTTACACATCCCATTTTATCATTTTTATGATATACCTACACCATACATATGTTTTATATTACATTCATAGTATCTTGATGTTCTCATTATTGCTAATAACTATTATAACCTTTATATATGAAAAATAATTTGATTGAGTTGCAATGTATATAGTTAACACTAACGTTATATCACTATTATTTAAAGAAACAATCATCCATAACTCTTTGTATATATGATAAAAAAATAAAAAAAATACATATGTTAGGTCTAGGGAGCCCTGTCTCACTCCATCAATTATAAATCACTTATATAAAGATTTTAAGATTATCTTTAGTAATTATTTGATTGGTCTTCACTATTTCCACCCTCTTCTATTCAGTACGGCCTTTGATGCTTGTATGTCTCTATAATTTTCTTTAATAAAAATTTAATTTTTAGTCTAACAATATTTTAGTTTAACAATGAATTTTTTTGGTGAAGTTATTTTGTACTATGTTGGGACATAAATTATCACTTTTTTATTTTGAGTACATTAATATGTTAGTTGGTATTTAATTATTATCTACCATGATTTTATATTTATTGATAAATATTATGTTGATGTGTCTGTTTGGTGGATTTTTTATGAATTTTATAGTTAATCAAAATATGGAAATATTTTAATGTTAACCTTGGGATGAACCAAAAAACATATGTATTCCATTTGAGTTAACCCACCTTGAGGATTTTTTGTATGCTATGGAATATTTCACGGACTAAACAGTAATTTTTTATTGTAAAATAGATAATCTCCTCCTTTATGAGTGTTAAATAGGTTATATAAATGAAATAAAATCCTACCACATATTCATGAATGAATTATATGTCAATGAACTATAATTAATCTTTGTAAAAGTGAGGTCTTTGGTAAATATGTAATGATTGGTTTGAGTAAGTGATATGGAGTGAGATGAAATGAAAATCTCAATAGTTTCAAAATAACATAAATTTTTTATATGGAGTAAAAACAATGTTTTTTATTAATGATCAATGTTTGGTAAATTTTTAAATAAAACCTTTATGTGGTAGATATCTCCCTTATAAAACACATTCATTAATAAATATTTTCCTCTTTTATATTTTTTGTTACAAAAATAATTTCAAGAGAACATACCATCCTTTTTTGAACAATGGTTTCATAAATCTACACTATAATAATTATAATTAATCTTCCAAAATAATTTTGGGTATGTAAAATTGTAATTAGTAATGTGTCTCATTATTTCATTTCGTGTCTTCTGATTTTCCAATAAAAGAAAATTATAGAGTAAATTAATTTATAGTGTTACATAAATCAATAGTATATTGATTATAAAAATAAATTTTTAATTAACAAGGTAGAATGATATTATTTTTTGTAGAATAATCACCCATAGTTATATATTATTACTTAATAATATTATATTAAACCCGAATGCTAGTGTTATTTAGATTAATCTAAGTTAGGTTCTTTTTTAATTACCAAACAAACATAATATAAGTTATATTTGATTATATGGTTTGCATACTATTGGTATTGGTTGAATGTTAATCTGTACCTACCATATGAGTCTTTTGACTTGAGGCAAGTATTCTTAACTACCACATTATTGTATTTTATTTATGAGTATCTAATTTGTTTTTCCATGTGTTTATAGCATGTTCGTTGATATCATGGTAGAATAGTTGTTTGATATTGTATAATGAGAATGTGTGCAATGATTTCTTATATTGAATGTTTATTTCATTGATATAGAGTACATCCTCAAACTTTCAATATATAACATATATTATTTATTTTTATAGAATAGTTATTTATTTGATGTCGATCAAGTGTATTCCCATTATTTTAATACTGAATATTTCTTTTTAATATTCAATTTATTTCTAAATAATTCAAAAGAAGGTTTTTGATGTTTATTTTTAGGTTCCAAATTAAAAAATGTGTACAAGATACACATGGAAATACTTATGAATTCTTATATATATAGCTCCAATCTATAAAGATAGAGGCTTTATATAGAGGTAGGTAATGTATTTGTATATAATTAGAATATATATATGTGTGTGTGTTTTGTCCTATGATAATATATGAAGACACCTAGGTGAGGATCATATATGTATATTGTTCATCCCTATATGGAGATCAGTGGCTTCATTTGTGAGGTGGATATATGTAAATAGAATCTCCCTATGATAAGACATGTGTTTTAAGAGGGAAGATGATGTTAGAAACCCTAATCCATTTAAATATTGATGTGTATATATATATATATATGCATGTGTGCACATCGACTACTACCAAGGAAGGCATCATTACTACATCTCATATTTCATGTAGTCTCAATATAGGTAGTAAAAATATGGACTCTCCTAGAAAAACTCCAAAAAAGATAAAGTGTTTAATTGATAAATGTTTCCGACCTGGTCAAAAATGTGGGCCTTTATTTTATGGGGCCTACCTGATTAGAACTCCATAGTTACGGATTATTATCCTTGAATAATGATCTGGATGGGTATTCTCTTATTATGTTTCTCAGGATTTGTGTGGGGGAAATCACACTAGAGATATATTTTTTGGCTTATGTGGAGACTCATTAGTTTGATGAACTATTTGTGAAAAGAGGGTAATATAGAAGAGAGAATATGTATATAGGGAAACATATAGTACCAAATGGTCAAGTATATAACATCCATATTAAAGAGGGGTTCTTTTGTTGTATGAGGGTCAGCTTGTTTCATGGTATTAGAGAAGTACCCATCTAAAAGTGCAATGAAACTTCCTTAGTTAAGATATATGGTCCTCAACAAGGGGGGTATATCCTATTTTTTGGTGATTTTAACACCCCTTGATGATAAAGGGTTAAGGAGTAAAAATGATTATACCCATGTCTATAAGTTTAACCTTTCTTTTCAAGAGTATGTATGATTAGAACTCCAAATATAATTGATATTTTTACTAGATTAGTGATCTGGATGGGTGATCTCCTGGTAAGTTTCTCAAGGTGTTTATGAGTGAGGAAAACTATACACTATAATGAACAAGTGTTGTACTATGGGGGTAGTCATTGGACTGATGACCTGTTTGGGCATGTTGTTGGTCCCTTGATAGGGGACCACATTTCTGCAGGGAACAGGGGCTCATGGTGGGCCAGGAACTGATGAACATGTTAAGGTGTGGTTTTTTATTTTTTTATGGATCAATTATTACATCTAGTTTATGGAGTTGATATTTATATTTGATATTGACCTATGAATGGAATCATGGTTGATCTACTAATGTACAATGATTATTGAGTGTTTTTTATAAATATTTACAAATTTATACATTTTTAAAAATTTATACATACGTAATCATGTATACATATATAATCATTTATATATGTTCATACACAAACATTTTTATTCCTTTCGTGAGTTGAGACACCAATGGTAGTTCCCTGATGAGTATTTATTCTCAATCCCTACATGGAGACTCAAATAAACATGAAGATTCACCTATTTCATTATATATATATATATATATATATATCTGTGTGTGTATACATATGTATGTTTACAAGTATACTAGGTGGTCTGTGAGTTTTTATTTTTGAAATTCCTGGATATAGTTACATTTTATGATTTTATTAATGCCTATAGTTTGGTGAATATTGGTGTTTTTGTCATATCACCTATTATTTATTTGATCAACCTTGTCATATGTCCTCTTTCCCGAATTATATTTTATAGATTATTCATATATTATGGGATACATTATTATTGATAATGTTTGAATTTGTATACAGAGTTGTGGTATGTTTAAATTATTTTATTTTCAATATGTATTGATTAATATTGTTTTTTGTTTTTGGAGAATCTGAATTATAGATGAGTTATGATAAAATTTTGGTAGAGTATGGTCATTTAATATTCTTATAAGGTAGGGATATTATATTTTAGTGAGGACCAATTTTAACACAAAAAATACCATGTTGATAGTTATAGTTGATAGTAATCTATGAATTTATTCACTCTTGATCTGCTAATGTAATTTTATTATGAAATGTTTTGTGTATTATATGTAAAAATTTATTCATATGTAACCTTCTATTCTTGTGTAATCATGTATAAATTTTTAAACATGTATACTAGTTCATGAACAAACATTTTTATTCAATATTTGTGTTGAGACATAATTGGAGTTTCCTTACAAATTATTTATTCTCACATATTATATGGGCTCTCCCATGGACATACAATTTCACCTATTTTATTTTCAAAATATATTAATTTGAATGTATCTAAATAGTTATAAGGTTTTTTATTTTTTAAATACATGGTGATAGTTAGACTATATGACTATCTTGTTGATTATGGTGTGGTTGATGGAGGTTGTGTTTATCACATCACAAATTATTTTTTCCCTCCTTGTACTATGTTCTTTGTTGGATACTTTATATCTTATAGAATATTTATATGTTATGGTCTAAATGATTATTGATATCATGTACATTTTTATTTAGGGTTTTGGTATATTTCTAATCCTTTATATTCTTCGTGACTTGTTAAATATTGAATCTTATATTTAGAGAATTTGAATTGTGGTTGAGTATTTGTAAAATTTTGGTAGAGTCTAATCATGACATATTTCTATAACCAAATTTTTAAAATCATTCTCAAAATGTTTACCAAGACCCATGGTGTTATTCTCCAACTCGTGGGGATTAGGAAGAGCACCTTGGATGGTGTAAACATAATACAAGTATAGTTTGATTATCTAGGGTATGGATTTCTAGATGTTGGCATCCTATTTTTGGTACCATTTAGATATCTAGGTCATGGTTTTTTTATGTGGTGTCAGAGTGGTGTTAGATTTTATGGTATATTAATTCTTATTAGATAAGAGTTTTGATAGTCAATACATAATTATTAATTGATAAAAATGATTCATAAACCAATTTAGGGTGGAGTTATAAGTTATTATGTGGTTTCTAAGTACCCATAAGGAATTATAGGCTTAATTCAGCCATTTATTAAGTTTTATTATGTATGATGGAACGATACATGATAATTGGGTATGGTGATTAGTAAGGAAGAAACCATTGTATAGGTTTATGCATCATTTGTAGATGTCAACATGTGGGAACTGTAAGGAATCATGTACTACCCTATGCTTGCCTATTTTTTTATATTATAGTTGGAATCAATCGCAGTATTTTATTTACTAAAGAAAAAAATAATAAAAAATTAGTGTTCTCGTATTTTTATATTGGGTGTATTAGGATAATATAAATTAGTGATATATTTCAATGAATAATATACTACTACCTATTCTTATTAAAATATAGTCTTTAATATTTCATGTTTTTCTATGAATAATTCTCTTTATTTTCATTATGTAGTATATTATTGGTCATTTGACTTATTTCTGTTTAATTTTATAATCTGAAAATTATATGAGTCATCTTTATACATATATTTTCTAACAATTCACCATTATTTCTTTATTTAATATTTTTTGATTGAAAATTTTTTGTACTCCTAGTTTAATAATATATTATAAGAATTTACAAATAAATACAAATTATAAACCTACTAGTTGTATCATTCATTTCATGTAAAAATGGATTTTATATCAAAATGTATAGGTGATTATGAATATCATATTAAACTATAAATGTAAATGAAATTATTTTATAAGTTTGTGTTTAAAAAATTTATGAAAATAAATTAATCAATTAGTTTTTAAATTATATATATGTGTGTGTTATAATTTAGTTTGAAAAGGGAGCTATGTTTATTAATTATTATTATTTCATATTGTTCATTGTTATAAATAATTATTTTATATAAATAAAATTTCGGATTTAATTATTCAATTAAAATAGTTTCATTTAAAAAATATTTTTATCTCATTAATGTTACAATAATAGGTTATTTTATAACATAAAGTTTCTTTTAAAAATAAATATTTACATTGAAAATATAATGGGAATATGATTTTTAAGTGTAATTATGTTTTCTAAATTTGAAATTTAACTTGGTGTGTGATAATTTTATATTATATCATTTAATGAACAAGTGGTGTGAAGAAAAGGGTGATATTAGAAGTGTTCATTTTAACAAAAGTTTTATATTGGGATGATTATGTAAAATGTGTTTTTTAGGAAATTGGTTGATATGTTGTTTATAAAATGAATAATGGTTCTATAAAAACCTAATTTCATAGTTTTATATTTTGTATAAACCTAAAAACAGAAATCATATTGGAATAGGCATGCCCTTGTAGATTATTTTTTTGGGGATTAACTTATTATATATGTCAAATATTTGGGGGTATTTAGAGAATTTTAAATATATTATTACATCCTTAGGTGTTTATACATTAAGGTTTTTAGTTATTCTTATTAGTTTTGGGGTCATACATAGGAATTATGGTGAGTGATTGTGATGTGAATTTGGGTGACAGTTATGGATATGTAATTTAATGTTTTGGACCACATTTGGGAATATAATATGGATGTGAAAAGTGTTTTTTGATATATTTTTTGAGACATTTATTGATGATTTAATAATTTTTTTTGATATTTACTATGAGATTATTTTTTAATAGTTATATTTGTGAGAGTGTCTGTAACAATCATAACCCAAATAACCATGATTGGGTGTCCAATTCATAACATTGGAATAACATACATGTGATCACACAACCATGGATCAATCATTTTAGTAGTATTTAAGAACCTGGTATATACATGATTTCAATTCATTCCCCATATATTTAGTTATAAATTAAATTCAAAAATATATGTCCTACGAGTAAATATTTTTATTTATTAAGGAATATGAACTATCAAGTTTTACCCTATTAATCAAATAACCTTTACAGTAAACAAATATGTGAAATGGTATATAATAAAAGAAATATGAATATTCATAATAATATATATGTGAATATTTATAAGTGAAATGATATGTGTAATAAAATATTATCATTGGAAATTAAATTATTCAACATGATTTTAATGACCGAAATATTATTCAAGTTATGTGAGGTGACCAACATTTCATCAGAAAAGTACATTTTGTAAAAGAAATAATGCCTTTTGGATAATAGAATAAAATGAACAGGAGAAATTATAATTTAACTATAATTAACAAATTTATCTATAAATTAACTGAAAACATGTTGAAGTATCAAAATAACATAAAACTTTTATATCGGTGGGAAAATATAGTATTGTTATGTATTTTGAAAATAAACATTCCTTTTGAATTTTTTTTAAAAAAATATATACATAAATCTCTCAAAAAATATATGGATTCATTTAAAACCATGTAAAAAAGTCAAGTATTTCATAAAATTTCCTAAATAAATTATATGACTAAATAAAAAATAAATTTTGTAATAAAATTATGAAAAATAACGATATGAAAGAAAAACAAACCTGAAAATAATAATATTGACTTCTCTTTAAAGATTTATTTCATGGGTTCAAGTTCCAAATAGAGGAAAAGATGGAATAATACATGTAAGATAAATATATTTATATATTAAAAAAATATATGGTTTTTAGGAATGATATATTGTTTTACTACTTCAATTATAATAATTATAATCCCAAAAACATAGATTGTAAAATAAATTCTCACCCATTTTGGTAATATTTAAAATGTAACCCTTTAATGAGAAAACATGAATAGAAACATTAATTACAATGAATAAAACAATTAATTTTAAATTAATGAATGGTTTATTATAAACCCAACAGAAAATAAAATAGGTTCGTGATTAAAAATATATCACAATATGGTGGATTTTTTAGATGAAATACATTACCTTAGGCTTATACTTAGTTGAATAAGATTTAACAGCCACTATAGTGATTTTAAACTTGTTATTTGTTTTTGAAAAACCCATATTAATATTTATAATATCATATACGATATTATTATAATATATTATCATCTATTTGTCAACAATATTTCAATATTTTAATTTTTTTATAATTAACTGCTTCATTTTCACATGTATTTTTTCCCACAGATATTATGATTAATGTGTCTTGATCATAGTAATATCATATAAAAAATTTAATTATTATATAAAAATTATATATATCCATCATATATATAAATATATATATTTTTATAATCATCATTGAAAAGTAGACATGAAAAATCCAGCACATCACATTGTTAATGTGGTAGTCCACACATGCACGTAAGAGACTTTATACTTTTCTAATGGGTCAAAGGTGAGGGAGGTAGATTATATTTTAAATTTAAAGATCATTATTATTTCAGAATTATCAAATATCTATTCATTAGTTTTATCATTATGACTTGACATATGAGGTGGTGATGAAAAATAAATTACATGGGTTTGTAAGAAGGTAGTCTATCATACAAACATGAACTCATTTATATTAAATTATACAGAGAAGATGATGGATAAATATTATGAAATAAACATAATAAAATATTTTTATATGGTGGATAATTTTTTAAAAAAATTTCATTTTTATGACATAATATTAGTAGATAAAAGAAGAAGAAAAATGAAAGTTTTTGGTTTGGATGACTACCTCTTCTTAGAAATAGATCGTTTATAAATACTATTAAGGACACTAAATTTGGTACTTTTGAATGTTAAGGACCAATATAACATAAAAAATAATTCTTGGGAGAGGTTATTTCAATTTATTTTAATGATAAATTTTTCAAGAGATTTGAAGAAATTAAGGGAGGGTGTTGCCTTATATAATTGAGGTCAGTGGAACACAAGTAATTTTTGAATGTTTTAAAATATTAATAAGTAAATTTCCTATAAAATTATTCTTAATTAATTCCATTTATATTTTGACATAATATAGGTTTTAAATATCTTCATCCAATATGACTTAAAAAAATTTAGCTGCATTTTAACCAATATAAATTTAATTCAACCCCTGGGTAAACCCATTTAAACCTTAATCATGGTAACTATTTTATCCATTTACACAATTCATAATGTCTATAAATAATATTAAAATCATTACAAAAAAGGAAATATTTATTAAAAATATTTCAATAATATTAAAAATTTATATTCCTATAATTTTCATAAATTAAATTAAAAATTAACCCCCAAAAAGTGATGAAAAAACATGATTCCATAAATTTTTTTTTAAGAATAACATGATTATACATCAACTATAATAACAATATTCATAATTATACTAATTTGAATTCTTTTATTGAGATAAATAATAGATAAATTTCTTTCTAATCATTCATTAGTAGATATTATTTAAATTAATTATAATGTAAAATCATTATTGACTTAAAAAATGTTTTTTAAGTATCTCTTTTACCTATAAATGATATTGTCATTATTTATAAAAATTTATAATAAATAAATAGTGAATTATAAATATTAAAAAAAAATTCTTAAAAAATAGAATTATTTTAATAATACTTTTTCAATTATTCATAACACCTTATTTCTAAGGGAAATTTAAAAAAACATTCTGAGCTTATTTATCTTGATTGGGTTCAAAATCGGTATTAATCATTTAAAATTAAAAATATTCCCATGAAATATTAAAATTTTAATTATATTATGGTTTCATTAAAATAAAATGATCAATTAATATTACTGAATCATTATTGTTTCATTCTTCCCTCCATCCAAAATTTCACCCTCAAAATGATTATGAATATTACATTCTAAACAAATAAGGGTGATTTATCTTGTTAACATCGACAACTTCCAAAATTTATTCCCCTATTTTATTATTTCTAAATTTTAATTTTTCATCAAAGTAATATGATTCTGTAATAAATTACCTTTTATGTCAAGAGTCCTGATAGTCACTACATAATTACATATGTCAGGTTCCAATTCAATTACTTCGTAGTTGAGAATTTCTATTAGGTCTGTCACGTACTTCCTTAACGAAGAGATATAGAACACATAATGTAACTTAGTTAGGATTATTTTAATTTCCAAAGATAACTCCATATTTACTATTATTCAAAAAATTCCAAAAGTTTTGTTGTACTTATTGATATGTTTTCTTCTTAGATCGATCCTTATAACACCTTTACACATAGATACATCCAAGAAAATGATATATCCCACATAAAATTCTAAATAATTACATAATTTAAAACGAATCCTATTTTTCATACATTGAGCCACTTTTATTTATCAATGAATATTATTTGAATTTTTCATTGAATTATCAGAAATTTCGAGGCCTACAGGATTCCTTTCACTAACATCATCCCCACAAGTTGCATTAGATCATCTCTTATAATATAATTCTTCATATAAATCCATTAAAATACATGAATCGAATCTAATGTTAAATTAATACTCGACCAAAGGTAAATACTAATCCATCATACCCTAAATGCCATGTGAGCATAACCTCAATATATATTCTAATGTTTGAAGTGTCTTTTATAGTAACTAGTAGTTTGAGGGGTATAATTGGTGCTAGAATGATTATCAGTATCAAGAGCCTTCTAAATATGTCTATAGAATATTTATTTAAATCATGAATCATGAAAAATAATAATTTAAATAGGTTATGAATTATTTATTAAAAATTTATTAATATAAATATGTGTGAGTCACTCTACTGTTAAATATTATCTTATAAGATAGAAATGTACAAATTTTGAAAGGTAGTCAACAATAAACCATATCATGTCATTATTTCTAGGATTCATTGGTAATACCTTAACAAATTCATAGATATTTTATCCAACCCCATGTAATAATTGTTATTAGTATCATGAATCATCATGTATTCTATCTCTTGGCCATTTTATATTGATAAATTAATTATATGGATACATAATAAGAAATTTAATACATTATATTATCCCAAAAAAATGTTTATGAAAATCCATATCATCATGGTGCTACAAGAGTGCACCTAAAAATATAGCCTATGATAATCATCTAATAATTCTCTTTTCAAATGACTAATATATTTAAACCATACCTGTTTCTATATTCTAGAACATTGCCTTCATAAATAAAGACTAGTAATTTACCATTGTTATTGAATTTATTTTTATAAAATAATTTCATCATTAGTAGAGAAATTTTTATCGTTCCCAATAAATATGGTTTGGAAATCATTTGAAAAAAGGTGTAATGTTGCCCTTTACTTAATAATTTTAATATCTATCTACTGCAAATCTGTGAACATTGGATCCCTTTCAATGCTCATTTTTTTAGGACTCCATGATCATTTCTTCTCAATGAATATGATATATTTTTTCCCTTCCCAAGGTGGTAGTGTATTGCGGAATAGAAATCATTGAGTTACTCGGGGAATCTACCTTTTCCCATGTTGATATATTTATATGAAAATATATTATTTTAAACACTTCTGATTTAAATTCTTCTCAAATTTTTTCTATAAAGACAACATCTCCACATTATCAATGATAAGACTATGGATTCCAAATCATAATAATGGGTTTTAAAGTACTATTTAAGAGTATTTAATTACCATGATTTGTATGGTAAAACTTTATCAATGTGTATAAGAACATGTAACGCCCCGGGCCCGGGTGGTACGCAACGGGTGCCCTGAATCGAGTTCTCCACGTGACCTCAAGCGCATTTCCCCAAACACTAGAGGTTGTCGACTAGCAGCGAGGGCCCAGGATTGATAGTGGGGAAACTATGCCCTCATTTGTCTAAGTGTAGCGCAATAGAATAAAGAATAAAACATACATAAAACAGCGGAAGAAGTAAACCATACACAACTGAAATAATCAACAGTAGTTGATATAACCAAGAGTATATAAATAATGATGCTACATGTCTCAAGTTCTAAGAAAATAGCCAGAACATGTTATACATAAATATAGTACAACCAAAAGAAGAGTAGAGAAAAACAAAGCAAAACAGCTGGTAGCGGCATCGCGAGCCTAGGCTCGGTCCCATGCCCTATTAATCCTCATCAATAGTCAAGTACCTGTATAGGGACTCTTTCCCCTATCCACACTTGTAGAAACGTAATCTGTTTGGGCCGAAAAGCGTAACCCAAACAGGGTGTGAGAAATATATCTCAGTAGGCTCCCACCAAAGGCATGTGCCCAACTACGTGTAATCATGCAACAACGGTGTGCAATAGTAAAATGCAATAAAGTAAGTAGTATGGAAAAGTAACTAACATAACCAGTTATACATCCATTTTAATATTCTTTTTAATCATTTAATTTAAGATACCACCATAGTGAATATTCTAAGTAAATAGCCAAATGTCCCCAGACATGTAAACTCCAACCCTCAGGTAATGAAAAACCAACATAAGAATTTTCCCACAGGCACACAGATATTGCCCATTTGCGTAAATAGTGTCTCCCACAGGCATAGAATCATCTGCCTCGAGGCACGGAAGAAGTTTCACATAGGCTAGGTTGTACAAAGCCCACAGGCTAATCACAACACTCCCTCAGGCTAACAGGTAATCGGGCCATGACCAACTTGTAAAAATGCAGTAAACAAGCAATTTCTCTCGAGGAAATTCTATAATTACTACTTAAAAGGCATACCCTATGGTATCCTGGCCTAACGGCTAAACAGTGGAACACACCCCTGGGGTGGTTCCAGATCAAAGAAACGATCCCAACAAGAATATTAATAACATAATTAAATACCTAATCAAGTCTAGGTGTTTAATATAGAAACGGCCTCAGCCACACGACACCCCAACATGGGTTTGTGGCACAAAAACGCACAAAACACAAGGTAGTTGAAAAAACAAACACCAAGACACCTACCTTATACGCCAACGAATGTTATACCCGAATGCCGACTCTAGAGACGCCCATGAATGGCGTTGATCAGACAAAGAAAACCTCTCTTAACCTCAAATAACTCCTCTTAGGAGGAGAATTGGTAAGAATAAGCCAAGGAGATGGTATCCCTTACCCGTGCGGTTCCAATGAGAACTTCTAAGGCAGAAACTGATTCCAGACAAACACTCAACAGATCTTCAAAGGTTTGGCCTCCTCCATTGGCTCCAAAATGGCTCAAATGCCTCCTCGGCCAAATGAGGATTCTACTGCCTGTTTTATGCTGAAGAAAAAAAGTACACAATGTGTACTTCCGAGAACACGGCGTGTACTTCCTAAATTTTAAACTCATCCTCTGCCGGCTTCCCGCCAGCACAGCACTGTTCACCTGCCGACATGACTACACGGCGTGTCTTCTTGAGTACACGGCGTGTACTATCACACAGCTGGCCACCGCCTTACTATTCACCTGCTGACTAACTACATGGCATGTAAGGGACCACTACACGGCATGTATTTGGTTCCTACACCCTTCATCGCTGACATGGCCACGCGCCCTGTGTACTCATCCAACACGGCCAAAAGTACATGGCTTGTACTTTCAAAATTTAGTATTCTTTCCCCATTTTCCATATTTGTTTAAAAAACTTAAGGAAAATAGAAAAGAAGAATCTCGTACCTCAAAGATAAGAACCAGGTTCTTACAAACATCCCCCCTTATAGTAATTAGTCCCTGAATTTCCCTTCCATGGGTGGAGAAGATACAACCGTGAACAACTCTGGAAACTGAGCACGTATGTCGGCCTCCTGCTCCCAAGTCTCATCCTACACTCGGCCATGCTTCCATAGCACCCGTACAAGAGGAACTGACTAGCCCCGGAGAACCTTCATGCTCCTATCAATGATACAGATCAGATGCTCCTCAAAGGACGCATCCGCCTCCAGCTCAACCTCCTCAGGCTGAAAGATGTGAGACGAGTCTGAATGATAGAGACACAATTGAGATACGTAGAAGACGTCGTGCATGGCTTGGTACCGCTATAGTAACCACAAACAATAAGAAACCATGCAGACTCTCTCAAGAATCTCAAATGGCCCCACATATAGCGGTGAAAGTTTACCCTGTCTCCTGATTCGCTTGTGTCCCAGCCTTGGAGAAACATGTAGAAAAACCTGATCCCCGACCACGAACTCCAAATGTCGTCTGCGGCGATCAGCATAAGATTTCTGTCGAGACTGTGTGGTCACTATCCACTTCTGAATCAACTGGACCTGCTCAGATGTCTCCTGCACAAGTTGTGGCCCTAGTAAAGCTACCTCACCTATCTCTAACCAGCACAAGGGTGATCGGCATGGCCTACCATATAAAGCCTCGTATGGTGCCATCTTAATAGTCACCTGGAAACTATTTTTATATGCAGAATCGACTAAGGGTATTTTCTTCTCCCAAGATCCCCCAATTTCTAGGACGCATGCACACATCATGTCCCCTAACACCTGTATCGTACGCTCCGACTGGCCATCGGTCTGAGAGTGGTAAGTTGTACTCAGAAGCACTTATGTACTCAGCGCCCTCTGAAAACTCTGACAGAAATGATACGTAAAGTAGGCATCCCTATCAGAAATGATTGAACTAGGGACCCCATGAAGACGTACGATCTCTCGGATATACAACCGTCCGAGCTCATCCACACCGAAGGTTTCCTTGATCGGCAAAAAGAGAGATACCTTCATGAGTCTTTCCACAACAACCCACATGACATCATTACAACGAGGTGACCTCGGAAATCCAGTCACGAAATCCATCGCAACATCATCTCACATCAACTCTAGAATGGGTAACTATTGTAACTTCTTGTCTGGTCTCTGATGCTCTGCCTTCACCTGCTGATAAGTGGAACACCTCGTAACAAAACCTACTATCTCTCTCTTCATACCTGGCCACTTGTACTAATGTCTCATGCCTCTGTACATCTTTGTAACCTAGAGATGAACTACCCAAGCTAAAGCATGAAACTCTCGCATCATCTCCTCGCATATATCCCATGGAACTCATACTCGTGCATGGAAATGCAACACCTCATCATTGTCTATCGTCCACCTAGGAGAAGGGTCCCCACTTTCCACCGACTCCTATAGAACTAGGCCTTATGAATCTGAGAGCTATCTCATCCTCACTCTATCCAGGAGGGAAGAAGTCACAACTAAAGATGAAAGATGAGTCTTCCCCTGACTGTCATGCACCTCCAGATGCATCTCAAACAACAAGGCCATGAGCTTCTACTCACCACTGGCCTCCTGCACCGCCTGTATCTGAGTCTTCATGCTCAGTGCATCAACTACTTCATTACCTTTACCAGGTGTATAGGCAAGCTCAAAATAGAAGGACTGTAGGTACTCGACCCACCTCCTCTACCTCAGATTCAGGTCACGCTGATTAAAGATATACTTGAGGATTTTTTGGTCGGTGAAAACCACAAAACGTTCTCCCAAAAGATAATGTCTCCAATAGCGCAACGCATGTAAAACTACAGCCAACTCGAGATCATGCGTCAGGTAATTCCTCTCATACGGCCACAACTACTGAGACTCGTACACAACAACTCGGTCGCCCTTCATCAACACTACTCCCAGACCAATACGTAATGCATCACAGTAAACTGTATAGCTCTTCCCCTCCTCTGGGAGTATCATGATTGGTGTTGATTTCAGCCTTCCCTTCAGATCCTGAAAGGTTGTTTCACAAGCTTCTGACCAATGTACATCACACACTTCTTAGTCAAACTCGTCAATGGCGCTGCTATGCGGGAGAAGTCCTGTATGAAGCGTCTATAGTAAACATCCATCACCAAGAAACTCTGTATCTCAAACATGTTCATGGGATTCTCCCAGGAAACTACTGCTCTCACCTTCTCTAGGACCACTGAAACTCTTGCCTCTGAGATGATATGACCCAGGAAGTGAATCTGGTCCATCCAAAAGTGGCACTTTGAGAGATTAGCATATATCCGATGCTCCCTCAGTATACTCAATACGATCTCAAGGTGGGTGGCATGGTCGCGTCGAGTGTGAGAGTACACCAAGATGTCATCCATGAATACAACCACAAAAGAATCAACATAGTGATGGAACAAACGATTAATCGGAGCCATGAAATTTCTAGGCGCGTTCGCGATCCCAAACGGTATAACTGTATACTCATATAGACCATACCTACTCTTGAAATCCGTGATAGGAATATCAGATGGTCTAACGTGCAACTGATGATATCCTGACCTCGTGTCAATCTTCGAGAACAATCATGATCCACAAATCTAATAAAAAAGATCCTCAATCCTTGGTAAAGGATAGCGGTTTTTAACCGTCAACTGGTTCTGCTTCCGATAATCCACACAGAGTCTGAGGGTACCATCCGCCTTCTTCGCAAAAAGGACTGGAGAACCCCAAGGAGATGTACTGGTTCGGATAAAGCCATTTTCTTGTAACTCCTCTAACTACCTCTTGAGCTTCTGCATTTCAGGTATGGCCATCCTATAAGGAGGAATGGAAATCGGTGCTGCTCCTAGAAAAACCTCGATAGAGAAATCCACCTCTTGCTCTAGAGGTAGACCCGAAAATCCGTCCGCGAAGACATCCCTAAAACAGTCAACAACTAGAGGGAAATCTGTCTGGAAAGTCCCCTGATCATCCAGATATAAGCTCGCAATCTGGTCTGTGACTCCACCTTGCCCATGAAGCTCTAGTCCATCTCGACTCGCCTGAACATCACATTCGCCCTTGTATAGAAACTCTCCGCCCTATGGTGATGTGAAACTCACCATACGATGATAGCAGTCTACAAAAGCTCGATAGGGAACCAACCAGTCCATCCTGAGAATGACATCATAAGCTATCATCTCTAAGACATAAAGGGCCAAATAAAGTGACACCCACCGACCTCAAAGGGGAACTCCTTGCACTGATGCACACCAGCAGTTCTAGCCCCCAGCAGAGTGTCAAGCGTCACGAAATTTGAAGAAGTAGAAACACATAGCCCAAGGCTCTCCACAACTGGCACAGATATAAAACTATTCATAGCACCCGTATCAAAAAGTACTGATGATAAGAAATATGCTACTAAAATAGTACCTCTGACTATAGAAGGTACAAGATCCTACTCCTGCTGGGTTTATTGCATAAGACTGCTCAGTGACGCAGCCCTGCGACACAGCCTGACTACCCTGACATGTCCTACACTGCTGCCTCTGAGATCTTGGTGTCTGGCTACCACGGCCATGACCACCATCTCTTCCTGTATGCCATGACGTATTTCAGTTCCCAGACTGGTAAAAATCCAATGGTCCTGCTCCCGCACGCGGAGTCTACACCGAACCCCTCTCACTAGCCACTGCTGAAAACACCCTACAAAAGCGCTACAGATGACCCATCCTACCGTAAGCTCGACACTCCACTAGGTCTCATGGAAACGGCAGTCTCTTGTGCCCCTCTCTTCCACACTGGTAGCACATAACCTGGCCACCTGAAGCATTTTTCTGACTGGTAGTGCCACCCTGAGAGAAGTCCATATGTCTCTTCATCTTGCTCGTAGAAATAGTACCAGTAATTGGTGCTGAACCGCCCTGGCACACACCACTAGATTCTCAAAGGTTTTTCTCTGTGATCAGAACCTGGTTCACAATAACATGTATAGTAGGAAACCTGAAAAAATTCACCAGCGCTCGGATGTCATACCGAAGACCATCCTCAAAACGTCTGGCTCTCAACATCTCATCACCCACCAACACGAGTGAGATGTGTTGAATCTCAGTGAAATGATCATAATAGTCCATCATTGACATAGCACCCTACTGAAAATTCATAAACTCTCGAGCTCTATCTGCTCAGAGCGTCTTCAGAAAGAAAAAGTCATAGAAGGCTACTTGAAAATCATCCCACTCCATGTCTCTGTGATGCTCCAACTGGGTGGTAACATCCCACCACCTCTTGGCGGAATCACGTAGCATATATGTCGCGATCTTGACCATCCGCCCTGGAGGTGTCTCAAGATGCTCGAAAATAATATACATCGAACCCATCCAAGACTCCGCACCCTGTGGTTCACCATCCCTTGAAAAAGTAGGTAGATGCTGCTGCTAAAAGTTACGTGTCAGCTCGGCCATCGATGTGGAAGCCTGCTGTGCTCCCTGAAAGGTCTGTATGAACCATATAAAGCCCGCACGGAACTGCGCCTCCGCGCCTGTGTCCGGTATAGCAGTTGGTGCCGCATATGGCTCTGTTGGAGGATCAACTGGTAGCCCATGGCCCCCCATCTCCGTAGTATACTCATTGTCGCTCTCCTGGAGAACAACACGAGGTCGTCTTGGCGGCATGACACTACAAAGTCAAAATCATGCCTTAGATTCAAGATTATTAAAGCTGAAATGAGGAAACCACAAAAGGAAAAAGAGGAAGGAGGCATTTCAAAATTGGAAAAACAAGACTACACGGCCTGTACAATGACTACACGGCATGTACTTGACTTCCCCTTCCCCTTCCCAGGTCCTTCTACATGGCTAAACCACATGGCTCCCATTGAAAAAAAAACTACATGGCGTGTATATAATCTTCACAGCATGTATGGTGTTGTTTTTTAACCGCATGTGTCATCTGTGACATGGCCGACTACTCGGCATGACACTACACGGCATGTTACACCCGCACACGGTGTGTACTCCACCCCGTCTCCCAGCCACATGGCTAACTCCACACGGTGTGTCCTCGGACAAGACTACACGGCCTGTCCCACAGGTACACGACATTTTCAAGGAAAGGTGACACCAACCCGTGTTATTAGTTACATGGCCGAGTCCCCAGGTCACACTATACGGCGTGTTCATCATTAACATGGCGTGTTATGTACAGGAGTTGACTGACCCTTGTGGTTAGTAACACGGCCGGACTCCAGGTCAACACTACACGGCGTGTTTTCTCCAATCCCTTCCCTTCCCCATGTCGCCGCCAACACAGTTTGTGAGACGGGATAAGATTACAAGGCGTGTACTCTGGGTACACGACGTGTACTCAATAAGTTAATTTTTCTTCCCAAATAGAAGAACACACACGGTGTGCATAAAGAACTACACGGCGTGTATACTGGGTTTCTAGATAGTATTCCTCAAAAACTTCTCCAGAACCCATAAAATACAGAAAAACAACACCTAAGTGTCAAATTCCGACCCGTGAGGGCCCATACTCCCCACGAATCATATATTGAAATCTTATCTGTGTTATAAAAAAAGAAACAGTCAATGATCCACCACATTCCAGTAAATGGGGGCCCATACTCCCTAAAAACCAATGTTTGGAGTCCATTCTATAAACATGCTCACACAAAATACCCTATCATATAGCAGTTATTTATCAAGAAGTTCTCACAACAGCATGCTTTTCTAGTACAATAATTATCACAACAACATACAATTTCTAATGCACCTGCATGGCATGGAACTATGCATGGCATGTGATTTATAGTATTTTCCTATATGATGCATGAGATGGCATACCCTCATCTCATCGGGTTGCAACTGAATAGAACCCACAAATAAAATATAAACAGCACAATCCAAGTGCATCACCCAACGGTGAAATCAAATCAACTGTAAAATTGAAAAACCAGCAAAATTACAATACAAGGTAAATTGGATTTTCCCTGTACACGGGTTAGCTATGCCTGGGCACAGCTTATTACCAACTACAGGTCCGTCCTATCCCTAACTATGGCTCCAAATAGTAACTCAAAAGAAAAGAACCCTTTGATACGACTTTGTAACGTCCTGGACCCAGGTGCCAAGCAATGGGTACCCCAAATATGGTTTGCCACGTGACCTCAAGCGCATTTCCCCAATCGCCAGAGGCTGCCGACTAGTTTCAAGGGCCTAGGTCTGATTGTGGGGAAACTATGCCCTCATTTGTCAAATTGTAGCGCAGCGGAATACATAATAAAACATAAATCAAACAACGGAAGCAGTAAACCATACGCAACTGAAATAATCAACAGCAGTGGATATAACCAACAATATATAAAGAATGTTGCTACATGTCTCAAGTTCTAGGAAAACAGCCAGAACATGTTATACATCAATACAGTACAACCAAAATCAGAGTACAACAAAACAAAGCAAAACAGCTGGCAATGACATCATGAGCCTAGGCTCAGTCCCATGCCCTCCTACTCCTCAGCAATAGTCAAGTACCTGTTTAGGGACTCTTGCCCATATCCACACCTGCAGAAACGTAATCTGTTTGGGCCGAAAAGCGTGACCCAAATAGGGTGCGAGAAATATATCTCAGTAGGCACCCTCCAATGGCTCATGCCCAACTATATGTAACCATGCAACAACGGTGTGCAATAGTAGAATGCAATAAAGTAAGCAGTACCAAAAAGTAACTATTTAACCAGTTATATTTCCATTTTAATATTATTTTTAATCATTTAATTTAAGATACCACCACATTTAATATTCTAAGTAAATAGCCAAATGTTAACAGACACATAAACTCCCACCCTCAGGTAAAGAGAAACCAACACAAAAATTTGCCCACAGGGACACGGATATTCCCCACAGGCATAAATAGTGTCGCCCACAGGCACAGAATCATCTTCCCACAAGCACAGAAGATGTTTCCCACATGCTAGGTAGTACAAAGCTCACAGGATAATCACAACACTGCCCTAAGGATAACAGGTAACTGGGCCATGCCCAACATGTAAAAATGCAGTAAACAAGAATTTCCTCTCGAGGCAATTCTACAATTACTACTTAAAAGGCATACCCTCGGGTATCCTGGCCAAACGGCTAAATAGTGGAACACACCCCCGGGGTGGTTCCGGATCCAAGCAACAATCCCAACCAACATTTTAATAACATAATTAAATACCTAATCAATTCTAGGTGTTTAATATAGTAACGGCCTCAGCCACACAGCACCCTAACATGGGTTCGTGGCACAAAAAATGCACAAAACACACGGCAGTAGGAAAAACAAACACCAAGTCACCTACCTTATATGCCAACGAATGTTATACCCGAACGCCGACTGTAGAGACACCCATGAACAGCGTAGATCTAACGAAGAAGAAAACCCCGCTTAACCTCAAATAACTCTTGTTAGGAGAATAATTGGTAAGAAATAGTGAAGGAGATGAAATCCCTTACCCGTGCGGTTCCAACGAGATCGTCCGAGGTGGAAACCGATTCCAGATGAACACTCGGTGGATCTTCAAAGGTTCGGCCTCTTCCTTTGGCTCCAAAAAGGCTCAAATGCCTCCTCTGCCAAATGAGGAGGCCACTGCCTATTTTAAGCTGAAAAAACAAAGTACATGGCATGTACTTCTGAGTAAACGGCGTGTACATCCGAGATTTTAAATTGTTCCTCTGGGAGCTTCCCACCAGCACGACACTATTCACCTACTGACATCACTACACGGCGTGTCTTCTTGAGTACACGGTGTGTGATGTCGCACAGCTAGCCACCGCCTTACTATTCGTCTACCGACTGACTACACGGCGTGTAAGGGACCACTACATGGCATGTATTTTGTTCCTACACCCTTCATTGCCGACATGGCCACACGCCCTGTGTACTCATCCTACACGGCCAAAAATACAATGCGTGTGGACAGAGTACATGACGTGTACTTTCAAGATTTAGGCTTTTACCCATTTTCCATATTTTCTTAAATACACTTAAGGAAAAGAGAAAAGAAGAAGCCCGTACCACAAAGATAAGAACCGGGTTCTTACATAACAGAACCATGTGCCTTATTCAATATGTCTCTATATATCCCAAATATATCCCTTCCTGATAGTATACTCAATATCATAGCATTGACCAATATCCATTTCAATCCTCAATAACATTATTCACATTTATTATTCCATATAAACAATAACCTATTTCATGTAATCTAGATTAATGGGTTTTAAAATTACGAATTCTTCTATAAATCATCAATAATAACATTCCAATGTAATGAAAAAAAATACCTCAGTTATGTTTATTGTTGTGTACTATTTTCTGATTTCATTTTTTATTGGATAAATAAAGACTCTATATTTATAGATAATATAGTAGTGAAAATAAATGTTGTAAATCCATATTTCAGACTTAGTAAATATCCCATTTAACTCTTTTCATCTAAGTGTATGATGAATGATCCATATTTGATTCTCATTTTTCTGATTGTATTTATACTACATATATATTTCA
The DNA here is from genome assembly GCA_963277665.1 of Viscum album. NCBI lineage: Eukaryota > Viridiplantae > Streptophyta > Magnoliopsida > Santalales > Viscaceae > Viscum > Viscum album. The sequence goes on along the minus strand of OY728142.1, from coordinate 504,984,471 downwards.
TCAATAAATAACATAACAAAATAATCAAGATATTTCTTTAAATGTTAGTTTCATTTATTGAAAAACAATATAGGTTGTATTAGTAATCAAAAATGGAATTATATTAAATTTATAAACCCTATTTCTCATATGACATGCTGAATTTAGAATATCTTTTTTATTTTCTCATAATTTATGATACCTAGAATGAAGTTAAGTTTTGAAAAATATTGAGCTTCGTGATGTAGATTGAATCAATCCTCAATATCAGGCTAAGTATACTTTTTCATTATAGTGGTATAATTTTTTTACCTATAATCAATGAACAACATCACATATATGTAATTATTATTAAAAAATAAATGGTTATCTTCAACTTCAGACACTTTGACATAATAATAAATTATCATAAAACACATATAGTTGTTTCTTAAAGTATACTAATTTAATAGTATGAATTCTATAAGAATTCATTGATATAGCTCCTTCGTTAGGTATTAACTCAATATCAAACCCATCTTCACACTTTGGTGCATGTCTAAGTAATTACATAAGAAATACATCATCATATTCTTATACAATAGGTACATCCCCAATTTAATGATCATCTTTCCCACCCATAGAATGTATCTATTCTTATTCCCCATGAATATAATTTATAAGAGCTAATGTATGTATATTTAGACATGACCAAGATGATGATGTCTCTCTTCTAAAGATAGGAAATTCCACATCTTCATCACTTATCATAATTTCCCACTTTTGTAAGTAAATTATTTCATTGAATTTTGAAAGAAAATTCCAACCATGTATTATATAAATATCTAAGATAAATATAATAATTAAATATTAAAATATGATACATATATGCTTCTTAATGGGAAAAATTAAAACATACCTATTGTGGTTATATTCCCACTAGAAGTATTGACTTAAATCTACATTCATACAGTTCAATAGAAATATTTACATTTATAAGAATGCATAGAATATATTAAAGTGTGAGAAGATCCATAATGAAATAAATGATTATCTAAAATTGGCATAATGATTAAATTACATTCCACTACAACTATAGTAACTTCAACATCATCTTTTTTAATTTCATATGTTTATCATTTTCCCCATGAACTATTTGGCATTAGGTTCCCATTATGCATGGGACATTGATTTGAATAATTTCTCATTTCATTAAAAAAGAAAAATTTGACAGAAGAGGTTTTTTTCTTTCTCTTTCATTTATTATCTCAATGACCATTATCTCCATACTTGAAAAAAAAAATTTCCCAAAAATCATTTTCCAAGATGTTTCTTTATACAATTTTAACATGATGGAAAATTATTTATTACTTTATTTTTATTTGAAATGATCCATATAAAAAGGTGTTAATATGACCTATTTTTTATTTATTTATCTTTAGGATATAAGATCCTGATAATTTCATCATATTTTGATTTCACATAAAAATATTTCATTATACGGTGAATAAGTAAGAGAATCTAGTGCATGTCAGAGGATTGGCTTAATCCATTCTATGAAATGGTAAATCCAACAGTAATTATTACATATATAATCCATAATATGCCAGTATTTTAGTTTCAAATTACCCAAAAATTTATAAACATTCCTATTCTATTTTCATAAATCTATGTAAATTTCTCTTCATTTCAGTTCATTTTTTACATGTAGTATATTTATCAAAACATTATACTATAAAAGTTAAATATTCTATATGTTTTATTTCATATTATTCCTTAGTATTATAGTTCAATGACCACAATATATTATCACTATATATTTTCATAAACATTAATACAATACGCATCCATTATATTATATTACCTTTTATTTCCTCATATGTCCAGAAATATCTTTTCAACAGACTTAATACATTTCTCAACCACCACTAGATTAAATGTTCCACAAACATATACATGCTAAATTCTTGTTAAATGGTTAAATATATGTATATAATTTATTATAACTTCATGTCTTCCATATACTAAAGGTTATTAGTCATAACCTTGGTTAGCTTCCCAAATATGGTCATGAACTACTCAATTCCAACACCATTTTTGTTGGCTGGCTCAGCAGGGAAATGAATACATTTTGAACATATTTTGATACCATGATTTCCTCTATATAATATTTATAAACAAATTAATTTATAAATTATTACATATAATTATGAACCTTAAATAATAGTATACAATTTATGAAACTCTTAATGTAAATTGAAAATTTATGCATAGAAAATCTTCAAAAAATAATTTTTTTTCTTTGAAAACATTCTAAAATAATAAAAAAAATCTAATTGATTATAATTTTTCATAAAGAAAATGTGAATTAACCCATTAATATCCCCTATGATTTTTAACTAGTTTTTTTATAAGGTAACATTCACCATTCACCATAATGATAGCTGGGAAATACTCGACAAACTCTTTTGGGGTAATCACCACAAGATTGAATGTTGTAGAAAACATATCCACTTGTATTATCCATGCAGGGATGTATTGTTAGGCTAACCACATAATCTATACCTTATAAAATTATTATGATATTTTATCCAAAAATTATTTCACAAATTTATGTTGACTAACATTTGTTTTCATAAATATACTTCCAATGTTTTATACTAAAATATATTTGATACCAACTGTAATATGTTAACTAAAGTAACCTAGATTCATTATCTACTTAATTACATCAATAATAGATATAAGTAAGTGCATTTACATTGATTAATTCGTTTAATATTCTGGAATAACCCAATAAATAAAAGATTCCAATTTACATAGTAAATAAAAATGAGTCATTATAAAAGTAAATATTCTATATTCTTGAACTCATTAAAATATTACTTATTTTAATCCTGGGGAGAGAAAAAAATTATGTGTGATAAAAAAATTCCTACTAGGGGTTTAATAAAATGGATGCTATCATGAAAATGTAAGGACTAGTAAATTTAAACTAGTAAATAATTGAAAACAAAATTTTTTTAATCAATAAATCGAGCTCAAAATTCATGCATGGATAATGTCAAATTAATAATCTCTTAGATCATAATAACTAAATTCTAAATGAAGGAAATAAATAGTGTTGGATACTAATATCTAATAAATCATGATATCTCATCATCTAGTCCTTGTGCCAAAATAGATTAATTTGATGTGTATGTATACAACAAAAAAACATATAAAAAGGTTATCCCTTTGGTTTTCCTCGCTAAACCTCAAATGGAATCAAGGGGTCATACAATTCTAGGACTCTCCAATAAAATCTTGTTCAATAATTAATAATAACCTAAATTAAATGGTTAATTTATAAAAAAATTGTTCATTTTAAACAAAAATCCATTTGGAAAATAAGATGATGGAATATTAAGATTTATTTAATCAATAAAATAAATATCATAGTAAGACACTGCATATAGAAATGGTATATGGATTAAGGAATAATAATATCCATTAGTCAAAAATTGGATATGGAGGTGACATTTAATTTCTAAAGAAAGGAGATCAATATAAATTTTATTTTTCTTGAGAAATTTAATGACCACAAAATTAATCATGAGATTTATATATTCCCATTAGTTCACTAGAAAATTAAAATTTATAGTGAAATAAAGTCATTTATATAATATAAGAATATGGATACGAAACATTTGTTAAAAAATTCCATAAAAATATATATATTTAAAAACCTTTAAAAATTTTATAGGTATCTAAATATAACACAATATTTTTTGTGGTGGGAGAAACTATTAGCTCCATAGATTTTAAAAAGAAACATCACTTTTTACTTTTTGAATAAAATTTGAGAATCAATTTTTCATAAAATATTATAATGATTCCTTTAGAAAAATTAAACATTAAATTATAATATAATGTTTCAATAATAAATAATTTTAGTAAATATAAATAAATTTAATGGAAATTTATTTACAAATATGGATATGGAAGAAAAACATACCTGGTCGAATAGAAAATAATATATTTTTCCATTATATAAATTTTGTTACTTACCTAAAATTAAAAAGAGATGAAAATTTGGGTTAAAACATGTAAACTCCTTAAATAAAAATAATATAATAAAAATATAGATATTATAAAGGATATATTATAATAGTCCTTCAATAAAAATAAAAAATTTCACAAAAATATAGATTATAAAAGAAGTTCATACTTTTTTGTAAATAATAAATTTTAACCCCTATAATTATTAACAATAAATTGAATCATTGATTACATTAATAAATAAATATCCATGTTAAATACATAAATATTTCATTATATACACCACATAAAACAAAATAGTTTCATAATATAAAATATTCCTCAATGGAGTGGGAATTAAAATGAATTCTCTTACATCATGCTTTCACATAGTAAAAATGGACATAACATCTAGTATAACAGTTTAAAACGTATTTTAAATTTATATAATAATTATATTAATATTTATAATATCATACATGATCATATTATAACATTTAATCACTATTTCATTAATAATCATTCATCGTTATCATTGTTTGGGTGTTAACTAGTTCATTTTCACATGCATGTTTTTTCATGGAAGTTTTGGTTATTATGTATTTATCATGTTCATATAATTTATATAATGGTGGTTATTATATATTAATTATAATAAATTATTACTATATATATATATATATTTAAAATCATTCATAAAAATAAGACATTAAAAATGAATCACAATATTTTTGGGAGGAGGTAGTTCACATAAACACATGGACGATGTTATAATTTTTTAAAGGGATGATGGATATAGAGGTAAGTGACTTATTAAATTAATATAATAATTATTATGTTAGTATTATCATATAAATTCCTTAGTTTAATCATTGTTACGATCTATGTGGAAGTAGTTATTGAAAAAAAATTACATGAGTTCATGATTTGGTAGTTTGTCAAACACCTGAGCGATAGTTTTGGATCCCATTATATAGAGAATTAGTTGAAAAAATATTATAAATAAAATAAACTAAAATATTATAATATGGTTCATACTATTTTTATAATATTTTAATTGAATGTAAATAATTTAAGGTGGTAAAATAAAAAGAAAAATGAAAGTGTTAGGCAAAGATGATTACCTCTTGTTAGAAAAATATCATTTTGATCTACTCTTAAGGACACTAGGGTTGGGATTTTAGGAATACCATAATCTCTATAAATTCTATTATGATGTTTAGGTTATATTTCATAGGGTATGATTGAGATAAATGGCTCAATAGTATTGAATAATTTAGGAAATGGTGTTTCCTTTTATAAGTGACGTGGGTACCACATTTGCAATTTTTTGTGGTTTTAAAATATGAGTAACTTTTTTGAAAAAATTTATCAAAATTGATTCCATATAAAATTTAACATAATATAGGGTTAATATATATTCATACAATAGTACTCATGCATGTCTTATGACCATTTTTACACTTATCACTTATGTATAACCTTTGATAAACTTGTTATATCCCTAACCATGGTAACCAATTTTTACCATTTATAATATTCATAATGATAAAAAAATAAAATAAAAATAATTAAAAAAATAAGATAATAGTATCAAAATTATGGTTTTAATTTTATCAAATTCTGTTATTATAAGTGGAAAAATTTTATTTAAAAATACACCAGTGTAAATATGATGAAAATCATTTTCCCTAAAAAATCATTTTCAAGCATATGATGATGTTCATTTAACTTTATTAGTACTAATAATTATTATATGAATATAAATCACATTGTATGAAAAATAATATGTAAATTTAATTTTATTTATTCATTATTTTATTTATTTTTAATTAATATAATAATGCATCATGCACTTAAAAACTGTTTTTTGAAAAATATATATTTTTACCTCTAAACGATCTTGTCTATATTTCTTTAAAATTGATAATCAATAAATATATAATTGTAATTATTATAATACCATATTATAAATAAATTTAGGTTTGAATAAATAATAAATTAATTATAGTTTATAAAAGATTATTTTTATTATAAAATTTCATAAATTTATTCTATGATTTTTTGTCATGGTGTGTTCAAAATTGATATTCAGCATATCAAATTAGAATCTATGTGCCATGAAATACTAAAATTTTTATTGTACAACATTTTCATTATGAAAAATATTCACTTATTTTATATTAATCTACTATTTTATAGTATTAGTCTTTGGGTGAGTGTTATCAAAGAATTCCAGGGGATGAGAAATCATATTTTGGGGAGATTTTAATAACACGTGTCCTCACTAAATTTATTTGAGAGGAAATTAGGTTTTTAATTGGAGTTCAACAAACTCAAATGACATTACATTTAGATATTTTATTCTAGTTGATGATTAATTTTAGATTTTTTAATTTTTATTTTAATTTGATTGCATGACTATTATTTCATAGGTGTTTCATGAGGTGGTTAAATTTATTTAAGATAACTAAATAAAATCTTTTTATTGATCTTCCCACACACTTTATTCATCATGATTTAAGGTGAAACAATGGGGGTTTATCCCAAATAGAAGTAAATCATGCCCTCCTGTATATTCATGAATCTTCTTCTCTTCTCTACAATTTTTTCATTTTTATTGGGTATTCTATGATGAAATTCACCAGATTATGGTTCAATACATATGATGTAATGTATATTTCTCTTATATTGATAAAGGAAGTATTAATATGATATTCAATTCACACTAGTTTTTGTTTTAGTAGATGGAAACCAAGGTATGATTTATTTTAGGGGTCTGAATTATTTATAAAATTAGATGGTATTTTGTATTTTTCAACATATTTAGGTAGTTAAATTTTAGGTAAATTTTAAATGAGGATCGCGTTAGTTTTTTTTATTTCTATTTTTCATATACTATTACACATTAAAATTGTTTATTTTTTTCTTTTATTTGGTTAAATAGTTATTACATTCTTATTTATTATCATGATATTGGTAAGTCTAAAAATATATATATGGTAGGTTTTATTTACTCTCTAAGTGATCCTAGAGATTTTTTGTTACATGTCTATCTCTATTTTCCAAATTTATTTATAACGATTATCATATATTTTTTATATTTATATATAGGAGGATTTAAAGTTATTTTTTTATTATAAAATTTAAATTTTATTACTGAGTTCATTTGGTATTAATTAAATACTTCTATTACATCTTTTGTTTTAGAAATATTGTTATATTGATCGGTATTTGATTGTCCCTTGTGAAAATTTACAATTATTCATAAATCCAATCATTTAGTAGGATTTTGGGTTCCCAATTTTAGATTTCTTCATTCAGTAAAATTATAAAATATAATTACAGACTTTTTATTGATGTTAACCATGGGATTTAATTGAAACATTAAGTTTGTATTTTTTGGAAAAACATATTTAGGTATTCATGTAAGCTAGGAAACTTGTCTTATATTAAACATTCTTGGTTTATTATAATATAAATAAAATTAATCTTATTTTTTCTTCAATGTTTTCATTATGAATAATTGTGTATCACCATTTTATTTATTAATGACTTATAAGTTAGAACACCACAAATGACCTTTTCATAAGTCATGTCTTTGGTGTAGATGTAGTGGTTGAGTTGAGTAAGTGATATGTATTAAGTTAAAACGGAAATATAAATGGTTTTTATAATAATATTAAACATTGATTATTGATAAACACAATGGTTTTTGTTACAAGTCAATGATGGGAAGAGTTTTACGTAAAATACTTATTTGGTATATGTATCCCTATGAAAACACATTCATTGAAAATTGTATTTATCCGTTAAAATATTTTATTTAGAAGTTGATTTCAAGCATTCATACCTTTCATTTTGAATAGTAGTTTTATAAATGTACACTATAATCATTATAATTAATATTTCAATAATTTTTTGTAATAAATAATGTGATTTTATAACATGTCTAATTAGTGCATGAAGTATTATGTAATTTTTTTTAAAACCAAACCATAGACTAAATTTGTGGATTATGTCTTAGCCCTAAATGGTACACTGTTAATAAATAGATTTACTACATAAATATGGTTATAGAGAGTTATATTTTTCAACATATTCCACCCAGTTATGTGTTATGACTTTCTTATATTATACCACACACTATCAAAACTATGAGATAGTTGGAGTCACGTTTGGATTCTTATCAATTTAATAAAAATATCTTTATATAAGATATGTTCCTTGCATTAGTTGTAATCCTACTAATATACATTGAATTCTCAGCTTGACTACTTATGAATAATTTTGGCTGAGATTAGAAAGCATTAATACAATTTTTTTGTAATTTATTTTGGATTACATTATGAATAGTCATGTTTTACATTAAGTTAGAATTTATCATGAAAGTATGGTTCTTTGATAGTGTATAAATAGTTTGTGAATTATTCTCTCTCATAGAAAATGTTTATTTCTTTTACATAGATTATATCTCTCACATTTTTGTAATGAATTTTTTTATTATTTAAGGAGCTTGGTTTTTACTTCAAATTTGATAATATATATTTTAGGTGATTCAACATTACTAATATATATTTCCTTTGTTTTTCTTTTCTTTTCACATGTTGGATTTTGAACTCTATTTTTTAAGTTCCATATTTAAATGTGTTTACTAGAACACATTTAGATATTTGTGTACATACATATATATATATATATATATATATTTCTTACCTATGAATATATATGCCTCATATAAAGGATGCTTATTTTTCTATATGATTATAAATATATATATATATATATAATTTCCTTCATATGACAGGATGAGTGGCTTCCTATGTGAGGATGATGTGTGCCTCCAGTTCTTCCATATGTGAAGTTGAGTTTCCTTATAGGTGAGGATGATATATATATGAAGTTAATCCATATGAGAAGTTAATGGGCCTCCTAAAAAAACATCTTAACATGAATATATATATATATATATATATATTGTGATATATATCAAAATATTGGGTATAACCGCAAAATCATCACACGACACAAGGAAGAAATGACATTTAAATCACTGGCCTGGGGACTTGACCCCGTATCCATGCCCCAAACCCCTCCCCACCCGATCATGGGAGGAATATGGTATATATTTACATGTGAATACTCTAACACTTATTGGGTATGAATTATGTACCACTTATCATATTCCAGGCCTTGACTGAAAGATGTAGTACATGTATAGACCCTAAAAGTATAGAGAGTTTACCATTATAGTTGATACTAATATAAAAATTTCATCACTATTGATTTCTTACTACACATTAAATTTTTACTTCTAATACTATTTTTTATGTATATGTAAATGTGTATACAGATTCATCTAAATACCTATTTCTTTACTGTGTTTGTTCATACATCATTGGTGGTTCCCTAATGTGTATTTTTACTCACACCCTAAAAGGAAACTCTATTCACAATATAGTTTCCCCCAGTTTGTTTTATGTATATACAGTTTTTCATGATTTTATTCAGTTCTATGTTTTTCCAGTCATCTATATACTAACTATACTAATCTTAATTTTTTCTCCTATCCACATGTCCTCTCTACAAAACTCCATGCTTACACACAGACTTTCTTCCATGTATTCCATCCACATAAAACCTTTAATATAGCTACCTCTATCATCTACATGAGGTTTCCCTCACTGTCTGCTCCTACTCGGTCTGTCGACCAAGGGTTCTCGCTGAACAAAGTCGTCTTCCAACTTTGTCTCAATCAATTTGTTTATGTCCATCACTATTCTGCACATGGTTTCAAATTGATTCTACTCCAACTGAGGCTTAATCTACTGGTGACCTAATGATCCCATAAACTTGAGTCGTCATCTCCCTCATCGTTTGGGTTTCCTTCCATAATTCTTCTGCACGTGGATTTCATCCTTATCTAGATTGATATTTTCTTTACATCCATAGTTATTTCCGTCGGTTTCTCCTATAGCACAATTAGCAGCGATTATCGACCTATGGTTCCTGCAGACATCGGTCAACATATCCCTCCAATTCATGGTTTCCATAAATTTTTTCATTTCATCCCTCTAAATACCTCCCCCGCTCAGGTTTTACCACCTCTTTGGGTTCCCAGTCAATTTCATCAGCTCCCCAACACCCCTCTACATCCACGCCTCCAGGTTTCTCTTCGCCTCCACATCCATATACTTCACATCTGCCTCCTCCTTCATTGGATCCTCTACCAATAGCTTCTCTTCCTTCATTTTTTATGACTTCACTTCATCCCCTTATGGTTACTCCATGGACAACACCCTGTTATTAATTATGGCTTCTCTACCTTTGGTTTCTACATCGGCAACTACTCCACCTCCAGTGTCTCCCACCATGGATCCTCCACCTCCAGCTACTCTGCCGCCATCTCATTCCATAACTTCTCCTCTAACTACTTCTCCTACAATCCCAACTAAACCCCCATGAAACTTCTCCAGATCCTGACCACATACCCAATGTTTTGGTAATATCATTCTTCTCCCTCAGAAATCATTATTATTGTATGCTTTCTTCAGTTAATGTTGTCAAACTAAATTTTTTATTTCCATACTCTACAATTTGTTATTATTAATTATTATTCTCATTTTTTTTTCAAATTTTCCATTGTTTTCAATTTCCCTTTTAATACAGTTCATTTCAATTTACTTTGGAAACATTTTATTTGATTGCAGTTCTCGACCAGTTTTCAAAAATGACATGCATATTTAGTATGATCTATTTCAGTTGAAGATATTAGTCTACATGATGGTAAGTTTAATGTCTTTATTCGTTGTCTTATTTTATCATTTGTATTTTATATTGTTTTCTATTATTTGATGAATTTTTGTAATGTTCTCTACATTGTTTTAAATTATATAAGATTATTTATGTGACGTCACTATTTTGTACTGGAAATTATCAATAAAAATTTATTTATACAAAGGTTCTATAGTTTAATGCAATATTAACAATTTCAAGTTTCAGTTATTTGGTCTTCAGTAAGTCTAGTCTGTCATTGTAACTGTACCACTGCCTATATTCAGAGACACTAGAGATCAAGATCTTCATAAAATGTGTCCCTTATTCATTTCATCAAAAAAAATTACCTTAAATTCATGAGTTAATTTTTCCTATTTTAGTTGAATAATTTAATTTGATTTTATATTCATATTAATTCCATATTATAATTATATTTTGGAGCTATTTACTATTTATAGAAGAGGTTTTGAATATCAAGGGAGATGATATTGCAACCTGATTACTAGAGAAATTTTAAATGATGTTATGTCGATAGATAAATGTCCAAATCCCTTCCAACACTTGATCCATGTTTTTAACATACATGCACCTACTTCATATTTACTTAACAAAAGATGATAATGGATCCATTTATGGTCACAGTAGTAAGAGACTTATCGTCTATGTAATGGTGTGTTCTCAATCTGTGAATTAAAATTATCCACAACTTGTTGAATTCATTTGTTATGGTGATGATATTATTCAATATTTAACATTTTATTTCATTCAATATGTTGTTATACATCTTGAGAATTATTCTATTTACTCTCTATATAATTTGCACGTTATAGAATAATGATATATAAAATAACTTCAAATTATTCCTAGTCAAAATCGTTTCTCATGTTTTATGGTTTCCTTTATTAGAGAGCTACCCGTCATCATTGAATGACATTAATGTATTGGATGAAGGAATTGGTCTAGTGACATGTACAAAAAACGAAATATTTTATGAGAATTGAGAGGAAAAATCATATAGTGGGAGCCACTATCATAAATGATAGTTTTCATTATTATATTTAATTGTAGTGAACTATTTATTCGATGACATATAAAAAAGAACTTTGTGAAGGATTTCCATACAGCACATTTTAATAAGCATTTTTTATAATGTAATCGCTACACTATCATTTCTTTGCTTTTATAAATATTAATTCACAATTGTTAATAAATGTAATACTAATTCAATATTACATTATTATATGATATATTAATTAAAAATTAAAGAAGTTTTCAATGAGAAATAAAACCAAAATATAAAGTTCCCTTTAAATTGAATTGCATTATAGAATAAATAACCATTTCAAATTGTATTATGTTTATTGTAAAAATATCCATTATATGATTTTGATGATGAAGATTCCTCTGGAATTGAAAATTTCAACTAAATAGAGTTTTTCCATACATTAGTGATTAAACTCTACAGGTTTCTCCTTGGATACTTTTTAAATAGTATGTTTTACCATTTGTTGGGGTAATCTATCATAAAATTGTTTATGTCATGTTATTTCTCATATGAAAGAATTCATCTTTGGATTTCTTCATTTCCAGAATTTAAATTATCAATTTCAATCATTTTTTGTCCAATTGTATTTTAATAATAAGTATCCATATTCTGTGATTTCAATATATTGATTATTCATATTTACTAATAACATTTAAATATAGTATAGTCATCCTAGAAATATGCCTTGAACCATATCTCCATGTGATTTTCAAATTTTTCATTTATAATATTATAATATCAGTCTTTGGTTTTATTTATCTTTCACTTAATATTTCCCTGCATGAATTACTATTTTCGTGAATGCAGTTGAAATTGAATTCAAATCTCTATACTAAAAAATTATAAATTCCTTAACATTTAATTTATCCACTCATTTTTCAACTATTTTATTGTTGTATCTATATTTTATCTACTATTATTCTACTATCATGTCAAATGCATTATAATTAAAATTTATTCATCATTATTGTTTGTTCTCAAATTTTATAAGTATTACTATCATATTATATGCTTTCTCTATAATTTTGTAACACTAATTTTCTTTTAGAGCATGTTTCAAGTAAAGAACCCATATGATTTATCATTTTTCAGTTTTTATTGTGTCTTTCTTGATAAAAGAACCCTACAGTTTGAATGCATAAATACAATTCACTTCCAATATTCGACCCTCAAATTCATTCTAAAAAGTTATGTTTTTATAGGTTTTCTAGTTCTTTTTCTTTATTCCCATTTTTTTCTATATTTTATACTCTTTAAATAAAATTAAGATTGCAGTAGGTACTATTTTTCTAAAATTATGAAATTTCATTTATAAAAATAGAACTACCATTTCATTGAAATAGTTATTTTATCATTATTTCATATGAAGATTAGAAAAATAGAGCTTTACAACTATATTGTAGCACTAATGTTGGGTTCGTTAAATCATCTATATAGAATTGATCCACACATGTATATAAATGTACTATTGATAGAATATTATTTTTATTGCATGTTTATGATTATAAAATATTCATTTTTTCTCATTTATATTTTTTGGTGCATTTTCCCTTATGTTTTATATTCATTAAATCATATTATGAAAGCAAAAGCATTGGACATAAATCAATTTCCTAGTTGTCTAATGATATAAAGCACTGCCACACACCTGCTTCTCATCCACCACCAGGTTACCTCCACCGCTCATTGGCCCTTCATCATGCCCATCCATGCTTGACCATGCTTCAAGCTCACTATGTTGTGTTCTTGAGCTCATCTGTGACCCGATGTGATTTACAGGCCCTACAACTTTCCCTTTCCATGAATCATTTCCCAAGGAGAAACTAGAATCCATCCACTCATTCTGCCCCAGGAATTTATTCCCCATAGTTATCTCTGTGCATTCATCCACCTAGGTTATATTTGTTCTCCCTTAAGCTTCTTGATATATAGTTCCAGATGTGTCTTTTTATTTGAAATAAATTTTATTTCTTATAGATTCTCTAACATCTTTTCAAACGTATTTTTACAAAATGTTATCTTCTATCATAAAGATGTCTATATTATTTTCAATTGTATTCCAATAATAAGTATCATTATTTTTTTATTTTAATATATTGAATATTCATGTTCATTATTAACATTTAAATATAGTATCATCTTCTTAAAAGTAATCATTGATTCATATCATCAGAATGAAACATAAGCATTAGGATGTCAGAATTGTATCAAGGATGTCATCGCTGCAGGAAACCACTTTGCTGTCATTATATTATACAAATTGATGTCATTGGGATTTGAGAATAGTTTTATCCTTTCTACTGATAAATGGGGATGTGAGAATTGTAGCAATTATGCATGATCACTTCTGTCTAGATATTATGTTAATAATAGGGGTATCCCTCACACTGCGTTACTACAAAGTGAACCACACATACTCAAAAAATAGTACCCATTGTTACTGTTTTAAATCATCTTTTTGCAAAGAAATCATTCCTTATAGACAAGTTCTTATGTGTCCTCTATTTGAAAAAAAATATGATATGTTACTATCACAATTTAAATTTCCCGTAATCAATGTTAATTTTTACCATTTCTTATTAAAAATATATGACACATCATGTTTTTTTATTTATCTAAGGTGAAAATAATGTTTCATTATTTTTTATATATACCTCATGATACATTCTATTTTTTTGAATCTTTTTACATAAGTTTTTTTCTCTTCATTCCTTTTCATATATAATTTATCATACTAGTTATTATTTTTCATTTATTTTAATTATTATATATCACCAATGTTGTAATTTTATCATATTTTTAACTAATTTTCATTATTAACTACCCAAACTATTAGTACACTTTCAAAAATTATATTTGAATTATAGTTTTGTGCGTAAGCATAGGTAGGGTACTAGTTATAGTTAATGTTCATGGATCAAGGCATTGAAATGGTACATTTTTTTATTTCACATTCATCCCTTTTCATTTTGAATATGTGGTATGTAACTTTGACTGATTTGGTGTTTTCTTTTCATGTGTTTAGCATGAATGGTTCTAACTAAATGTAAAAAGTGGTTTCTTTTTTTGAATAAAAGTATGGAATTGGATGAATTGATCAGTTAAATATCATGACTATGTTGAAGTGAACGGTGTGACAGTTAGAGGTCATTCTTGGTACATTTATTATTTTTTATTTTTTATTCATTGTCTTAGTTCTTTTTTGGACACATTGAAATTTATAGACTATTAATATCTCGTGAGAGACATACTAATTGATATTGTTTCCATTTACATAGTGTTATAGTATGTCTAATTGTTTTCTATTTTTTATGTCCTATTTGATATGTGATTTTATATTTGGATCATCTGAAATATAGATAGTAATTCAATAGTCTTTTAGAGCCTTACCATAACTTATTTCAATAACAAAATTAGTTAAATAAATCATTAACTATATTCCAAGACACATAATGCTAGTATTCATCCCTTAGGAACCAGGGAATGATGCTAGGGTAAGTTAATATTTATGTTGTTATCATTTTATTTTAATTTTTTTGCATCACTAAAAGTCACCCATATAGGTATCAAGTGGAAAACATTAAATGAGATACTAGTGGGAGACTTCATTCTTGAGCGCGCAATAGAAAATCCCCCACCCAAATCCCTATTACTATTCAAATGTAGTTTTTCGAGCTTACCAATCCATTCTTGTGAAGTATATGAAATGTATGTGGGCCATGTTGACCCAAATAAATACTGAATCAATTTTTTTTTAGTGATTTCATTTTTGAAAAAAGGTGATATTTTTCTAGCATCTGACCTACGATTCTTGATTTCTAGAATATTTTTTAAGAAAAGGATCTCTATATCATTCCTTAGGATGACCTTTCAATATATTGACTTTGTTCAATTTCATGTAGTCTGGTTGAATTATAACAGCTTCATTTTTTTAATTCAGTCTAAAAGTGATTATTATGATCTTTGAATGAGAGGACCATGGTATTTTAGTGCTTTCTCCTTGAATTATTTGAAATGGCCTTCATATTTCATCTTCAATTTTATGTCCCCTATACCACCTATTTGGTTATGTTTTCTTATATTTCCTCTGCATATTTTTAAATAGGATTATCAATTTTAAATTGAAACATTATTTGAATAACCTCAACATCATGATGCTAGATCCTAGAATTTACTTTATCCATCTGTTGCACAATTTTCTGTTGCAATTGTCATCTCTTAGCCTATACCATCAAAAATATGGATTCAAAAATGGGACTCTAGTTTTATATAAGATAAAATCATTGAGAATTTACTATCCTACTATATAAAATGTTTTATTATTGTCCACTACACTAAGTATTGTTGGATTAGACCATTTGTGGCATGACCACCATTACATAAAACATTTGTATAAATTGAAAAAGGAATATATAAAAAGGATTATTCAAATTCTATTATCCATAGGGATCAAATTTCCATTCAAGACCCTATTGTACCTACCATTTTTTGGACCTCTCTATATAATCTCTCTACTTTTTTGGATGTTTTCCATAGTTCTCAAATAGACAATGCAGATAATTACATATCGAGTTATCTCTTTCACTAAAATCCATGATACAAGAAATAAGTATCAATGCACCCTTTCTGAATTAAAATAATCTCTATAGGGTTGTGATGATCAATCTAAAAAAATTGAGGAATCTTATTTAAAAATATATTCTAGGGAGGAGGAAAATGGTGGATGCATATGGATTCATTACCAAAAATACCTTAATTATAGGAAACGTAGTGAATATTCTAATCGCAAAAGAAAAATAATTACAATATCATTTGAATCCTATATTATGGAAAACATTGGAATTCCCAAACAACGGGAATTTTTTATACATATTCAAGAAACTAGTTTAAATGAGGAGGAATGTGATAAAAACAATGATTCTTATGAATAAATATTCTTATTTGATTTAGGAGGATGTCAGAAAAGTAGTTGATTCAAGGATGGATGAAAAATATGATATTAAATACTAGATAATCAGAAATGGTGATATTACTAATGAAATGTACCTTAAAATTAGGTAATTTATGTTTATTCGTATGGGTAAATAATACACAAGAAATCATAATTTTAACTTTAGAGACATGCATTGGGAATGATTTTTTAATCTGTATAAATGTTTTTCGTTATTGATACTAAGGTGATAGATTTTTCTACATTGTTGATATGATTTCTCCTTTGAGATTCAATTTGTTTTGGCATGATATCTTAGCGTTGATTGATTCTTTTAAAAGGATTTCAAACTTTCCTACCTTATAATGGATATAATGTCTATGTGATGGGTTACCTATTCATTTCTAATTTCAAATTGCAATGAGGCAGTAGAATTATTGATCCTCTATGTTTGAATATTTAGTTTTTTTTGGATTTTTTATCTATCTTACCATGACTTGGTAGATAGAATTGTGGAAACGATTCACCGAATGAAAGTGTAAAATCTTTTTTTTATTGAAGAATTGTGTATAACCTTCACGACTTCCAATGGAACCACTATATTGTTCATTAATGCAGTAATCATGTTGGTCCAGACCATGGTCTCCGTAGTGTTGATCTTATATCTCATATCGTGCTCTCCATGACCCTAACTCAAGGTTGAATATTCTATTTTACATCTTTGGGGGGGGGGATTATTATTAATGCATTGAATCAAATTTTTTTTAGCATGAAGACATGTTCCCTCATTTTACTACTCCACATACAGTCTTTGATGTCTTAAATAGTTGGTCTTTTCATTTTTTTTATTTAAACTGTTTTCTAGTGCAAGCATATTGCACCTCTAGAAGTCTCTCTGTATCCTTATTTTTTTAACAAATTATGGGGTGTATGGGTTGGGTATGAAAATTAATCTCTAATTTTCCCAAAAAAAATTCCCTCATACACCTAATATGTATTTATTTGGTGTTTCATTCATTTTTTTATTACAAGATGCTTTTTAATGGATTTAGAATATAATATTATGTCCATAAATGATACATATAAATGTGACCAATTTCAATAATCACTAAAATATGATAAATTTTTTATTCATGTTAGATATTAATTTGATAAATAATATTTGGTTCCACCCCTAATCCAGTAGTCAAATTATTTATAAAAATACCTTATTTATATGAATTATATTTTTTGGTATATTTTACTTCATTATATAATTATAAAAAAATTATTTGAACGTTTCCATGCTATTGTTCCACTATTTTCTAATAATAATAAAAATAACTCAGATATAAATATATTTTCATTAGTAAAAAATAATTAGTTTCACCATTTATAATGATCTATTCTTAACCACAAAAGACCAAGAATTCCCCCTTACTTCTTACCAATTACAAACAGATATTCTTCATAGACACCTGATGACATTCAAAAGGATTTTATTGGTATATAATTATCATTGTTAATGCATAAAATACATTTGTATAAGTTCATAATATTTTATAGATGAATTATCCATTATTAAAATAATATAGAATCTTAAAAATTCATTAATGTTCACTAACATTTGACGGACACCATGTCTTTGAATGACTCTTTTCATATGTAATTTTTGAATATCATTTTTGAGAATTTTCCATGATCAATATATTTAAATCAATAATAATGTATATGTTTTGAAAATGGAAAATGATTAATATAGATATATCTTTATAAGTCATTATACCAAGAATTCATGTTGCTTCGCTAAGATGCCATATTTAGAAGAAATGTATCTGGAAAATTTTCATGGATTATAATATTATAATTTTATTTCTACTGAGAATAATTTCATCTAAATTCATCACTAAAAATATTACTATGATCCCACTAAAATATTTATATAGAAAATTTTCATCCTCATTTTTTATAATGTCAATCTATTTTAAATCTAGATCAAAAAAATATTCAAAATTGAGATGATTTCTATAACCTATAAATTTATTATTTCGCCATAAAGGTTTTAACAATATTCTTAGAGAATTAAAAACATATAGTTGTATCATACATTCATCTATAAATAAATTCATGTTGATAGATATTGTTTTAAGATCCATTTTACATATATTATAATCATAATATGTTGTTATTTCTAAAATAATTAAAATATATTTAATTATATCCACCATAGAAAATTCTTCTTCAAAGTTAATAACATGATTTTTTAAAACATTTTACGCCCCCATTATATTCATAGATAAACACATTAACATATTTGTTTGTATTATTGAAAAATCCTTACATGTACACAAAGTGTTTTCTCTCTTAATTTTGGTCAACATGCTTCAAAAAATTATTGTACATTGATTCTATTGTTATTTACCAGCTATAGGTGTCAAAACATATGATGAAATCATGGTACATTGTTAGATAATATTTTATGACAAGCATATAACATTCATTAAAAATTATAATTCCACATACCTTATAATCTTGATTAAATTAAGTAAACTTTATATGTCAAGTATATGTTGAGAAAATTCATATCCCTCATCTATTTGTCTTTTTAACTCGTCAATATTAGGAATGAAATGATCTTACTGATCATTAACTTCACCAAATTCAAATTAGGACCCACTAATTCTATTGTAAATAATTTTATATTTTATCAAAATAGTATTCCAATCTATAAATACATTTTATTCTAATGGATTTAAAATATATAAACTATTTTATAATAAGGATTACCAAGAAGTAGACATTTTTCTGATTTATGTTTATCATTAATTAAGGTCATATTTTATACATGTTTTTTAAAGCCCCAAATACCTATATAATACATATTGAGATACCTCTTAGTCCACATGTCATGTGGTCTATTTTATATATCCTTGGATAGAACACTGACTACTATAAATTATGTAGTAAATAAATAATAACATGAAACCTAAATTGAATGTTCTGCATGACTCTTCATAGACTAAAGACTTTAATAAATATAATGATGTGCTAAAATTACAACTATACTACATTACTTATAGGACCAAATAAATCTATTTCATTAGTTGTAATAAATTATTAACTCATTTCTGTTTACCCTTGAGAAGTAATTTGGTCACCTTGTCTTAAAATAAATATTCACATACATAATACGATTCAGAATCATTAAAATGTGAAATCCTTCACTAAATAGTCATTAGATACAATCATTATTTATATAACATGGTTGAATATGATAATGTGAATTGGATTTCAAATTATTAATTTCTAAATTATTATGATTTGAAATATATATATTATTTTAAAAATAAAATATATATGAACCCTTAAACAAGTAATTAAAAACATAAAATAATTAATTCATATAAATATAATAACATCGATCATTATTAAAAATGAAAGACATGACTTATCCTAGAATTATTAATAAATAAATTTTAATTTTATAAATTTCTAATTATAATAATTTTATATTAATATTGATAATACATTAGGTAATAAAAAAATTATTATCCCTAAACATAATATAGAAACCCCTTCTAAATACCAATCTCAATCATCCACTTATCTTTTAATCAATTTCTATTGTTATTTGAGAAGTTTCTCATTTCCATAAATATATGATACACATCTGGTATCTAATACCCATAACATAGAGTTATGTGGAATTATTTATATGATATATAGTTTTCATACATATGATTATTTTATTACATGTTAATCTATTTTTTTCATATTGAATGTGACCATGTCTTCATATAGCTTTTAAAATTATAAATCACAGTTAATTTCATATGATATTTTTCATCACATGAATCCTTATTATGATTTCCATATTAATATATTCCATGTTATAATGTAGAATTTAATTTTTCATATACAGTGGGTTTATATAGGATGTTTAATTTTTCATCCTATTTCATAAATATATTCAAATTTAAATAACAATCAATAAAATTATTTCCATTAAATATTTTATTATCAATAACTTATTTCACTGATAAAATTTTAATTTTTTTGTTTTCTATTTTATTATACATAAAAAAAATTTGTGACATTATTAGTATCATGTAGTTATTATTGTTGACCTCCCCCAAGTCAGCATTAGTAATTTTAAAAATGATGAAATTCTAAATGTGTGAGTATTATTTTCTCTAAAAAATAAAGGAAGGAAAGGTTATAAAATGATGTACATAACATAACATTCAAAAAGACATGTGAATTCATAAACATCATAAGTTCATGCATGGGGGACACGCATTAAGCATGATCTCTTGCTGACCACATAAGGACCCTTTGACAAACCCTCTTCTTGAGAAGGTGACCTGGAAAGTATATAAGACATCGTGAATCCTCTTGGAGGTATATCAAAACAAATATGACAAAATGTTTGAACGTCGCCTTCTTGATGAAAATTAACTTGGATATTTCATTTCTATTATGTAATATCACATCATATTTGAAGAAAAGCTAATGTATTTTTGTAGAAATACTCAAACATCATCAAGAGCCTCAAAATTGATCATGCGATGAACCAAAGAAATATATATTTATTGTCGATGAAAATTCTCCCACATAATAATTAGACAAATCATTGATCAAAAAACCCACCATAGATAAGAACAGTGACTTTCCACCATAAAAATCACATTATGTAACCAGATCCTTTATCCATGTAATATGAGGAAGAAAATAAAATGATAAAATGTGGAAGATTCTTGTGAGGGGAATGTACATTGACCTTCATGTGAAAGGGGTTTTTTGCGTCATTTGAACACCATAGTTCATACGAATGACATTTTACAAGATGGATCAGTCTAGCGAAGACCCCTCAAAAGGCCACCTTGATATCACAAAAGGACTTTGAAAAGGTATCTTCTTCTCATGGGAGGCCTCTGATAAGTAATATTGATCTACAGAATAGACCATTAAAATTTTTATTAGTCTCATGAAGAACCCAAAATAATTTTTCTTATCAAACACAAAATCCATTCAATGAGAATCCTAATATTTTGAAGACTCCTAGACATGTCATCCTAACATTGATATGGTCACTTGAAATGACAACATGGTTATGTGAAATCCCATTGACTAGATGAAGTCTAATAAAAATAGTGATGGAAAGACATTCTTGTGATAACTATCATCATACAGATTCATGGATGACCCTCACAAGGATCATGTGAATCATGTGATACAAAAATCCCTCCATGAGTTCCTACTCATATTTGTGAGATAAATTTCATGAAATTTTTCATATAACATGGTTGTTAAGACTGTAAAACCATACCCAATAGCACAAAAAACACATGTAGATAATGGAAAATATTTCATGGGAGCATAAGAGAGAACTTCTTTGAGTCGTAAGTCAAGTTATAGCAAGTCCTTCCTCTCGGAAAAACCAAGTGGATTGCATAAGAGATCACACAAAATTAATATATCATTCATGTGATCTCTTCATAAATCATTAAAAAGACTTCCATCATTCCATAAACAATATGCGAAGGTGTTTCCACGTGTCAAATGCGTCACTCATAACCCAAATAAACTAATTCTTAACAAACCATGTGGCACATTTGGAATAACCACTGAAAAGGGAGGAAGACTTATGCACATTTGGATATGTTAATCTTCCTACAAAGGCATCATATACTTATCATGATCTATACATATCATGTTACGGTACCAGGACATGACACATATGTCTCGTAAATCACTCATGGAATATTACCATGAACTCCTAAATCCCTCTAGAAATATCATACAAGTATTTTTATACCCCCCATAAATTTCAGGCATGTCATATAGTGGCACCCATACAAGCCAAATAAATCCTTTGATGGCCTCCAAACATGTCATTCATGTCATACGACGTCACCTAAACATGTTAGACAAGTCTCTCGTCACTCTCAGGATATGACATCCAGATCAGGTTCTATCCTCCTAGGCAAGTCATCTAGGTATTGAAAAGTCCTCTAGGAATTCTATATAGATCATGAGATTTCCCCCAAACATGCCTTTTTTGATCATGTGACACTCTTCATGTGTGTAATATTTTCTTGAGATTCCCCCTAGACAAGTCTATCATGTCATGTGACACCATCCAAACATATCAATAGGTATCGCAGTACCCTCAAGACATGTTAGTCATGTCGTGTGATACCACCAAGAAAGGTCAATGTTGATCAGGTGACAACCTCCCAGGCATGTCATCTAGATCATGTGATGTCCTTTGGGATTTCCAATTTTATCATGTGATTATATCTAGATGTTTCATCCTTGATCGTGCAATATGTTCAAGAAATTTCCCTTAGGCCTTGTGATGTCCACCGAGAATACCAATTGGATGATTATATTTGGACATGTCCATTAAAAACATGAAACATTTCTAGACACCCCAAAAACCATGGGAAGTCAGCTAGAATATTTCAGGTGTAAACCTAGAGGAAATGATAACTTTTCATGATATAAATATTCTGGAACACCCCCAAACTGAACTATAAGAACTATGATTCCTATTATAACCATGATACATTGGAATCCTTCATATTTCCTAAGATCAAATAGGATATAACTTAGTACAATTCCCCCTATTCTTAAACATCCTAACCCTTGGGACCCAATATCTACCATGCGTTTATCATTTTCCTCATCAATCATATGGTTGAGAAGCTACTTAAACTATGATAAATCTAATTAGTACTATAACTAGGATACATATGATAAATTCTAAAGTCTTGAGCTCAAAAAAAAATCTCACTCAGTGTTTGTACCCATGCATATCAGACATCCTAACACTTAGAACCCATTATCTATTATGTGTTTATCATTTTGACTCATCTATCTGTGAATTAATTATCCAATTGAACATTGAAAACTCTGACTCCGGGTATAACCATGAAAGGTTGGATGAATTTTGGAGGCCCAAGCTCCAACAATCTTATACCTTAGTAGATGTTTCCCAATATCTTGGACCTCTTAACTTATGTGACCATGTCTCTCCCAAGGGTTTATCATTTTTCTACATCCATTAATAGATTGAGGAACCAATTGAACTATGATGACTCAAATTTAAGATATAAAATGGATACATAGGATGCCTTCCTAAGGAACAAACTCCATATCCAATACCCCATCATGGAATCCATAAATCATAAGTCTTGAATCCATATATAGTGAGAGTGGTCACTGGTTTTCCCTTGTTTCTCACACTAATAATGGATCTCATTTTCTTAGGGATTTTTAATAATAATATCATTCGTATCATGAATTTCCTTCTGTTGGGGAGACCTAAATGTGTAATACCCATTAAATGGAATAATATTACTATCCCTATGTAAGGGTATCCACCTTGAGGGTCATTCATAAAGGAATATTGAATAATGATTACTCTAATTTCTATCTTAAGAATGATACATAGGATTCCATTCCTAGGATCAAGATCAATACCTGGTGCCAAAGTCCCCTGATATACTTCGTTACTATAGAAATTTAAAGTACAAATTTTCAAAAATATATGTGATTTTTTATTGTTGTTATAAATCTTATATATAGGAAACCTCATAAAGGTCCAATACCATCCTTGAGATATTAATCGACTCCAGAGATATCACAAAATCTAGAGTTCCAGGTTATATGGCTTCAAAATATAATCATATATTCATTTCGGTTTATTAAATGGAATTTATGGAGAACCTACATTACATATAGATGGAATCATTAATGGAAACCACCCTCTAAAGATAAAATTATTCAAACCATGATCATTCTTTAGGGTAACTGGTTCTGTGTTGGGTTTGGTAAATGATTCATGAACATGTCCTAAATCTACAATATAGTCCCAGATTAGGTAATAATTCCCATAAAAATCGTGTTATGATCCCGAAATCCCATCCTCTCAACAAATGTGAGTTCTTAAGAAGTGTCAGATCTCAAACCCAAATAGCCACCATTCATTGGAAACTAGGTCCATACTAATCTATGAATGTGGAAACCATTTGGATTGCATTAAAAGATTAAAAAATGATAAACCCAACATGTAGGATTGTTCAACACTTTCAACCCACCATAATCAAATCATTGAGCCCCAATAAGCCTTTAAAGGGAACAAAATTGGTAACCCCAATGTGAATGTTTATAATGATGGAAAAATTGAATCATTATAGAAATTTAGAATCTTGTCTCTTGGACTAGGAGACCATCCACATCTTTCTCAAAAATAAAAATGGTAAACCTAATGATAATCTCTCAAATAATAAAATGATTAGTTTACCATATGTAACCATGATTCTTGTGAAATAAGTCAATCCTTACTATAACATGACCATGCAACTGTAAAGTCCAAATGAGGAATAAAAAAAGATAATTTTGTTACTTATGAATATATAATTTAGTATGCTTCATACTAGATATAATGAATTTATCGGAGACCTTATTCCTTGTTTTCATAATGGTTTTACATACTTTTCTCACAAATAGAAACCCAACCTGATATCATATCTTTATATAGTGACATTTTGGAAAAAAACTCTGGCTACAATCTTTGCGGGTTGGAAGAAAAACTCTCACATATGAAACCTTTAGCTTATGGTGGTGAATTCAGTGTCCTATGAATATAATTGAGAGAATGAAATCTTCAGCCACAAGGTTTCATGAATCGGTCTCCAAATTTTGATACTAATTTGTGCACATCATTTTAAAAAGCTTCATTAATTCTAGTGGAACACATTTCCACCTCTAATTGCTTAGGATTCTTATCCCCAAATTGAAACTAGTGGTACCTTCCATATTTGAGGAAGATGGATCAATGAGTCAACTACATCTCCCATACGATTTAGGATCTATTGAGGAGATCTCCTTCCAAACAGCATTATCGGTTCCATCTGATTGATTCCCATTAATAACCAAGTGAGAGAACCCCCAGACACATTTCTACCTCGGATTCTCATGCATAGGCACCAAGGAAGTTACGATGGGTGTGGAAAACTCTAGAAAACTAGGAGTGGGATCAAATCCCTACTTCCACTGATGAATCCCACAAACATGTTCTTGTGTAGCAAGTGGGAAGGCTCATATCCTTACCCACTTTGCTCAATTATGTAGGAATATTCCTACAACAAGAATGGGGATTAGTATATCGTTACCTCCACACATGAAGTCCATTGGAATATTCCAATAGAATAAGGAGGAAGAATGTGGGATTATATCCCCCACTTCAATCCATGATATATTCTAATATATATTGTAGATAGAAAATTTCTAGGCATATATACCCACACACACTTTTTTGATGTATCACTACATATTAGAAATAGGTTTTGACCTCCACCGACAAATTTTGATACTCGTATAGATACAAGTACAAACACTTATTCCATTCCTTATAGCCAGGGAAGCACAACACTATGATCTGTATGAACAAGTGGTTTCATCAGAGAAACTTCTCATTATTTCTCTTATAAAAGATGATTATCAAAATATTCTAGTAAAGGATGATGCACTAGACCAGTCCCTTATTCAGGTTCCTACTTGGGATCATGAAGTGATAGTGGCACAAGCCTGAGTATAAGTACACATTATAATAAAAATAGACTAGTTACATACACTAAAGCTTCATACTACGATCACATCCCCATTCAAAATGGTCTTCAATAAGTGAGATTAGCACATACATCTTGAAAGTCTCATATTCTAGTTGAAAAATGGTGGTATAATACACCAACATTACAATATTAGGCTCATATCCCCAAACCAACTGGGGATAACTATGTAAGATTTACACTTTCCTTGGGCTAGGCATATATTGTTGTTGGTGAAGCTACATGGCATTTTTTAGTAGATCATGAAATCCAAGATCATATCCCTACTTCATCCAGGGAATTAACTCACTAGATTCCTTCGGAGTCTATACTAGAGGAGGCCCATCTCTATTCTCCCATTCTAGATGTTCATCTGTATATTCTGGTGGGAAATGCATATTTGAACTTTGGTCATACCCTAGATCCATTCATAGTTGACCATAATATTTCTAAGAACATCCAAAAGAAGGTTTATATTGATGTGGACAATATTGAACTTCACCATTATATTCTAGTATTTATTCAGTATTGTTCTCATATTAATGTAGCACTTAATGGTTATCCAGTTGTTCTAGTACTATTAAAGGAGCATTCTCATATCCCTGTTCTACCAAAAAAATCTACGCTGACATATTCTGACCATGGTTAAAAATGGGGCTCATATCTCTCTCCATCCAAATTCCAGTGTCCTTGAGGTTTTTTTACACATATTGACACCACACCAAGGGTTAATTGACTCTTCAACTAAAGAAAAAGGTAATCATTAGCTCGATGGTCTTCATTGTGTTAGTGTGGATATGGATCGTACATACGAAACTATTTAAATCCAACATGGTCCCCCTCCCAATGGTGATATAATTCTTGTATAAGGAAATTCTTCCCTTTCCAAGAAACCTCTATATAGATAGGTTCTAAAAAGAATGACACCTCCATATTGAGAGGTTCACAAAAAACTAGGTTCAACCTTATATAGTTCTTAATCAACTACCCAAAACACTTCACCATGTTCATCAAGAAACCTGGAGTAAAAAAACAATGTGGTCTGACCAAATGGGGGCATGTAATCCTGATGAAGAGGAAGCCCACAAAGAAATATGGTTATGTTTGGCTAGAAAAAGAATCCCCACCATGTTCTATCCCTTTAATACTTCTAACTATTAGATCCCATATGATTTAGTGAGGTAGTTCGATCCTTACCTCCACCAAAATATATGGGAAACTCATCAACTATTAAAGTGTAGACAACTACGTTATCCACGATAAGAGTATCACCTTCAGAACACCAATAAAATATATTCTCACATGGATATGGCCACCTTTTTCATACTCTTGAACCTAGGAATAGTTGATCATGACAATAACCTATGTAGAATTTTTCTCTTTATCATGACAACTCTTCGTCGACTAATATCATTATAACATTGAAAAATACATAACTGAGTATTGTGGAAATATGGGTCATTTCACTTTAATATGTATCTAATATAGAATATCCCTCCATAAATGAAATACTATAATGTCATAGCCTCCTGATAGATCAGTGGAGTGGGTAACAGTGAGTTAGTAGGTTACTACAACAAAATGCCCCCACTTTAGAAATGCTAAGGAAACATGAATAGAGGGAGATGACAACCCACATATATTTGAACATGGTCCCTCACAAAAAAATTAATGGATTTTAGATATGGAACCTGATGTTATAGATAAGCTAAATAATTCTTGTATAAAATAAATCCCATCATGGGATACCATTTCACATAGTTTATATATGATATTAACAAAAAATAATCAAATAAGTCAAAATAGAAGCTATCATATAAGCCACCATAGAGAGAACCCTATATGTACCACCACCACCACCACCCCTCAGGTCATCAATCCCAGAGAGTATTTAGGAAATATCACCATCATCTAAAATTCAACCCCATTACACATGGATTGGGGAATTTTTACCTCAATATCAATCACCATGTTCAACACATCCTAAGAGGGTCTTGGAGAAATCAACAGTGATTCAAGATAAATCTCGTCCTACTAGGCTTTGGGAATTTATATCTTAATTCATTTCCTATGAATCCCCAAATCCTTTTATTGAATCACCTAATACACTACAGTGGGATCAAAAAATGATAATATTTCCCTCAAATATTCCCAATCACATAGGGTTGAAAAAATTTTCATTATAATCATTACTGGATAAGGGATCAATCTTCTCAATATTGGGTGGTATACACAGACGGATGTAAACACATTATAGCCTTATGCCATAAGAAAAACCATTTCAATTTGAAACACGTTTGTAAAACATGACCAGAATCCCCCTCAATGTCACTACTCATAGACCGAGATTGGATGAACATATGGTGAATGAAATCAAACCACATAATGGGTGTAAACTAAAAAGGTCTAATATGTCTAAGGGTCATAAAAATGACCATGATCAACATAGTGTATAATCACCATGATTTTTCAAGATTAATGGGATAAATACCATTGACTGTTACACCTTAGTCAATGTCATCACTATATGAATAACAGATAATGTGGACCAAGATTTAAATGTAGTTGTATGCAATAAATAAAACACACCATGAGAAGAGGGTGATCATGAGAAACCAAATAAGACACCATATATGTGTAATCAAGGAAATAACTCAATCTAGAACTCCCAAATAATGATTTTACACCTCTACATAAGAACAAGGATGTGTTTTTTGTGAATGTCGTGTCAAAATCCCAATCACGGTCTATAAGATGTAGAATTACTTATATGGGTGAATAGATGGAATAATATGTGAATGAAATTCAAAATCCTAGACAACCTAATGAGGATATACTCAGGTGAAATATTCCCACTGGGTATCATCATCAGAAAGAGATGAATATCACATATCTCACACATCGAGAACGATAAAATCTACCTAAAAGAGTAGTATCTCAACATTATACTGACTTATAATCTAGGAATAGAGTCAATAAAAATGTAAAATTGTAGATGGTCACTACTTCTATATATTATGGAGACAACATATCCCCCTATAAGGTGATCATTTATACTTATCATGGATCTTGAGTGAACAATATAAAAAAATGTGACCACCTCTTCTTTCCTTAGTTGATACTTTTAGTGGGTAGACGACATAATGAGTAGTACCTCTATAATTTTTCAATATCAATGAGTCCCTAGATACTGAAATAGAAGTTATGGATAGAAAAAATTTACCTGTATAGATAGAAAAGAATACATATCTCTAATAGGTTTATGAAATTTATCTTCCACCCAATTTCAGAAATCCTATATTCCCCACCTTTGATGGAATGAGTGATCTTGAACAACATCTCACACTCTTTTTGTCCTAATTAATTTTGAGGATGGGCCCTCGATATTAGTAATACATCACCGAATTTATATTTTTTTAATAGAATTTGGTAGAAACATCCCTTTTTTATAACATATTTACAACTGGATCTGTTGTAGAATATAAATAACTTCATCATAAATTCAATTATCAGTTCATCTCCATGCTACAGAGAATGGAAATCGTCAACATTATAAACATCAAGCAATAAAAAATGAAAGGGCGTGTGACCTCATGACCATATAGAAGTGTTTAACCTATTCACTTTGTATCCCTCTCTAGAAAATAAAATTTCTTGAACTCTGTGATGAAAATGTATGAGATGAGTCTCAAACACCCTTCATTCTAATGCAATAATTATGTGAATTCTATGAGTTTTCAGAAAGTGTGAAATGCCTAGAATTTTCTATTCAGAAGGCCCAATCTAAATATCATACAATACCCTCTCAATATGGGAATAGTACTGGAAACATAGAGACTGCCATTATTACCATTAAACCAGAATAATTTCTCAATAAGGAACCTAGGTAGTCCCTGAATTTCCCCCACACCAACCATCATGGGCCTCCAACAACAAAATCACCCTCGAATAGAAATAATAAGAGACTATGATCGCCTAGGATTTGAGGAATGGATGAATAAAATTATATAGATTTTGAAATGAGTAGCTCCCTTATAACATCCCAACATCAATGTAAAATAACCTAGTCAAGTTGTTGTATCTCAGGAAACCTGATGAGATCAAACTCACTATTTTCCACAATTACATACCCTTCTATATATATATATGTCACCGCACCCATGATAGATTAATCATAAAATATGTCCTCCAAATCACAGTTTCTTTTGGGTTGGTAGTTTTGTAAAATTATTTGGCACAAGTGACCATTGTAACAATTACCCAACCAGAGGAAGAATGTGATTAGAATGAAGTTCTAGAAAAACATGTCCAGAATTTAAATTATAGGATTATTAGAAATACATTCAAATGGGGATCAATAATGTATTATAGTATATCTAGGAAACCCCGTAATTATTTTTTCACCTAGGGAGGTGATATCAACAACATAACATAGAGGTAGACATAATCATGATTCATAGGAAGCGATATGATAGGAAGATCCCTATTCAACTCCTATCTTGGAGAAAAAACATTTATATTTCATTCCTACAACATTATTAGTATAGGAACCAATCCAGTAAATGAAAACCTCATTGGATGAATAGTTCATCATTTATTCTACTAATGTAATAAACATGAAATAATCCTTCACCTATGATGGATACACCTTCTAATATGATTTCCTCATACATGAATGGGGAGCGGAAGGCCAAAGGCATAGGATCCAAGGATAATGGGTACAAAATAGACACGGTCGGACACAATATATCAGTTATATATCCACATAATAAATATATTCATCTGAAACCCATGGGAGGGAACTCTACAAGGCTCAAAAACATGGATGTTTCCATGATCCCTCCAGTAGTTGCCTCATCATAGTCATCATACATGTCCAATTGACAGGGGTTAGATTGTCTAAACAGCATAGAAATAGGGGAAGGTCTGTATAGCCCTGGAAATGGTTATAAGATGTTCCATTTACCTAAGAAAACCCATCAAGACCATCCACCTCATACACCTCAACTATTGATCTATATAATATAGAGAATCCTCGCATCTGAAAATGTTGAGCATTGGCACTAAAGTATGACATTATGAAATAGATTGTGGTTGTTTCAATCAAACTCTAAATCCTTGAATTTCTCCTAGTTTCAAAAGAAGACACTGAATTAGTCATAAAGACCCATCAAAGAAAATGGAATTTTGACTCATAAGTTACTATAGTTGATGTTTAATAAGTGGAAACTATTTTATCAGAATGCCTTGTCTCCATATCATTCACATATCAGGATTTGGAGGAGGTAATATAGGGACATATAAGATCCATATATGTTTTTATAAATCATGATGATGTCAACATCTAATAGTCTCGTATTGAAAATGGTTCTGGGATCAACCACATCTCTGTTCAAACCCTTAAAAATTTGGGATATAGTGTGGGAGATTTATTTAAAAAAAATATTACCATTCAAGGGTATGTTAAGTTCGAGTAAATAAATCTCAATAATATCAATATCATATCTTAGTTTCGGGATCACACATATAAAATTGAGTTCATGGTTGTTCATAAAGACACAAAATATAATATGGGACTTGGAAATATTTGGTTTTATTGGCACATGGTGGTACATTAAACATTTCACTAGTGTTTGAAATACCAAATATATGTGATGGTCAGGATAATACTTGGTTATATTTTCCCCTCCTATTATTTCATTGCCACATATGATGAAATAGTTTTCTAAAAATGGGTTGTAAAACAACCCATTGTGGTTGATAATATTTATGTTTCATCCATCAATGGCTTGGGAACTACCCCTTAAAATTGATTGACTATGCTTGAAAATGATTATTCCCTAGCCATAAACATTATTGAACTGGTATACATAGTTACATATTTCTAAGACCCTTCTCTATCCATTGAATGTCTAAAATAAAATAATCACCTCATAAATATATCTACAACAAATCTGGATTTACTATATGTCTCTTACCATGTCCTCTATCATCTTGATAATGACATAGATTCCCACAGATTAAACACTGTATCTAAAAATCCCTCCACTGACTCTTATTTGGACATAAAAGAGGATAGCCTCAGGAATTCACTCTCTCATTTCTAAAAAGAATCTCCAACACCATCAATGATATCAAAGAAGTAAATTATGGAAATAAAGAAGAACCTTGTCCAACATTTATTTGTTACTTTAGGATTCTTGGTGTTCATGAGTTATATATCACATTTCTAAATCATCATTGACATGTGTTCTCTTATAATTAAACAAAAATGACTAGACTAAAACCTGAGTGTGGACACACCACATTTCTTATTACATGATGGCCATCAAGGTTTCAAGTAGGAATCCATGAAGAAGATCTCATCTAATGATACTAATGTAAAATTGAAAAATCAAAAAATAGTTCAAATCCATTTTTTTCAAGAATTTTAACACCCAATATTGTTCACCAACATTTTACCTATAATGAAGAATAACTATACAATTATGGTCTTCATAGATTTTAGAGAAATTAATCCACACTTCCCAAATGACAATTTCCCATTTCCAAAAATAGATCTCTTGATCGATGTAACTTATGGCCTCCAAGGCCTTTCCTTTATGGATGGTTGTTTAGGGTACAAACAACTTAATATGGCCCCATAAGACAAAGAATACAATTCGTTTAGTGCACAATAGGGGGTATTTTTTCCTTTGGGATAAACAATTTTGGAGATACATAACTTATCACCATGGATCGTATATTTAATAACTTATTAGGATGAATAACATAATGTTATGTTAGTTACCTTGTTAACACATCTTAACTGCATTGATATAACTTCATAGATCTTCAAAAAATAGCCAAACTTTTGTGGGGGAAAATTCAATGATGAATCCGCTGAAGTGCACTTTCCGGGTGACATTAACAAAATTACAAGGATTTTTGGTACCCCACTGCATCATTTAGGTCGATCTAGAATATAATAGTGAAATTATATCAACTCACCCTTCATAATCTCATTGGAATCTTGGTAATTCTTGTAAACATCACTTATATTTTGTTTTTCATTACTATCCTGGCAAGAAAATCCCTCCCCTTTTCTAAGATTGTGAAGAATGGAATCCCATAATGATGGGATGTGGAATTCCAATAAGACATTGAGGGTTTCAAGAAATAATTATTGAACCCACCTATCTTGATTCCACCAGTGGAAGGAAAATCCACACTTCTTATATGTGGCCACTATGGAATGACCGACCAGGGCTCTCCTTATAGAGAAAACTAATCTAGGGAATTATAAGAGTCCTTAATACCTTATTTAAACAATGTTAGGTAATAAGACCTAGTATTTTGATTTCAGGAACAACTTCATCATTCTCATTTTTCAGTTCAAAATACGATGTATAACTTTTAGAACCACAAATTCAACTTGTTCTCTAGTATTGACCTACAAAAGTATATCCATGGACACCCTATCTTGAATATGAATTAATCTCGATGGATATTTTTTTATAATAGTATGACATCTATTTGGTGTCGTAGAATTTAGTGAAAGGGAAGGCCTTGGATAATTTCCTTGTGGCACATACCATCTCAGAATGCACAATAGTGTATACTGAACTTCTATATTAATAGGTTTTATATTCCCACAACACTCACCAAACATGGAATATGTATTTTGATAGTGCCCCAAATTTCTTATCGGCTATATATTGAAAAACCCATAGCTCAATTGGTTTGTTTTAGAGATTTTATTAATATATATAGACAATGAACATATTTCATAATATTTCTCACTTTTGATGGCCAAACTAATAATTACGCAGAATATGAAGCCCTAATTACTGGCTTGGAACAAGCCCTACAGTAGTAGATATACTATCTAAACATCAAATGTGATTTAGTGCATGTTCTTAAAAAATTGTATGATGAATATTCAATAATAAAGGAGGAATTTAATAATCTCACTAGTTATATAAGAGGACTAATTATTGTGTTCCATTTTGAATACACATTGAATCATTTCCCCCGATCATAGAATGCATGTGTCATCTCACTAGCTAATGTGCCAATAGTTTTGGCTGAATGTGATCAGGATAATGTGGTCATCTACACAAAAAATCAAAGGATGTCCTCATAAATAATTATTTATAAAATGGATTAAATCAATAAGAACAAAATATTCCAATATCATGGAAAAATAATATCCACCCCTTGATGGATAGAGTATTTAATTTATTATCTCCAAAATGGGATTCTCTTAATAGAATGATTCAAAATAGAAAAAATTATATAAGATACCAGATATTCTTAAGGAATGTTTTCTTTAGGATGTGGTTTCGTTTACTCGTTTTGGATAAATAAGTTTTTACCAATTTTCATGTGAAGGCTTGGGGGTGCCCTCGGGGATCAGGGTGAAAAGAGAAGGGCAATAAGGCCAGGTAGCGCAAGGCACACGGTCTGCATATGGTTAGGGAAAACCATACGGGTAAACCATGAAGACCAACAATAGTCTGATAGAATCCTTAGCATGGTTTGATCATGGTTAGGTCAAACTATGTGGGATACCATGAAACCATGTGAAATTGGTGTTTTTGGATAGAGTCTCACACACGGTTTGTGCATGGTTTGGAAAACCATGCGTGTAAACCGTGCAGCCCAGAAAAGATGAAAAATTTAAAAAAATGCCACCCTGTGATTGTAAGACCCACTTTGGGTTTCTCCTCCATTCCACCTCCTATATCCGTAGTGAAACCACAAGGACCTGAAGATCTCTCATGGATCAATATTTCTTCATTTCATTTCCATTTCGTATGTCGTTGGTTGCGGATCGAAGCTCCGGGTAAGTCTAATATTTTCCACCCCTCTCTTCTTCGTATTAGGGATTCTAGTTTCACCCATATTATGTTGAAGCTATAAACCCCTTATTTCCCATTGATCCTAGGTTGGAGATTCAAGGGGTGTTATAATCATTGTCTAATACCATGATTAAGAGTTAGTTCACCATCGTATTCGAGGTAGGTGGTCTACAATTTATATCCCTTGAGTTTTATTGAGATTTGTGCGTGAAGTGTTTTTATTATTACCCTTGTGATGATTTCTTCATTCCATTATTGTGATGTGATGTTTAGGGAGTCTAAACATCATAATGGAACCTTCATTATCTCCATGGAATTCATGTAGGACGATGTGCCCTATGTCAGGGCCACCCATGGGGTGTGACCACGTTTCCGGAAATAAGGTTTAGCAATGATAAATTAGGGTCATTGTGTGAGAACATAAAGCCCAGGGTGAATTAGATATTAAGCATGAAGGATGTGAAGGGTAGTCCTAGAAACACACATGGGTTGGGTGGTGACCTATGTGGTTGTTGGTGGGCTTAAATGGGGTTAAGCAAGGTAAAAGGGAAAATCTAAGGGGTTATCATTATACGTGATTATGCTTAGTGAGATAAGCATGGGAAAGGGTAATTGGGGATTAATTGTGGAATGGTTAAATACTTGAGAACTAGGTGGTGCACCTAAATGATTGAATATAATTAATTAATTGTGTTATGTGGTATGTGAATTGTGTTTGGAATGTGAAAGTGGGTAAATGCTTGTGAAATGATAAATGGGATAAATGGGTTAATGAATGGTCAATGATGATATTGGATAAGGAAAAAGTGGTGGTTGAATATAGCTAATGGGATAAGGCAAAAAAATATAAATTTAGGTAATTGCATATGAATTGTATTTGTAAATTTCGTGAATGTGTTATTTAGTGTAAGTGACTAGAGATCGTAATGGAATGGATTATGATCCTTTTATTGGATCATAGTGAGTTTGTCCTAATGACCGATGCCTACTAAGATAGGCACACTAAATGAAGGCTTAGTCTGAAAACCATGAAAAAAGGTAAATTGGATAAATGGATAAAAGATGTGAAATGTTGAAAATGTGTTAATGGGTCATGGCGTAGTATTAATTCCCATGTTGTTTGTTATGCATTGTGAATGTTAATTCCCAATGGCATTGGTTACGTTATGTTGTGTTATGTATTATGATATCCAATGGAATTGAATATGCTTGGTTGTGTTATGGAATGTTTTTGGTGATTTGATAAAAAGCGTGTTCACTTGGTTTGGTAGTTTGGGGTATTGACTGAGGTTCTACACCCATTTGTTTAGTTGGAATGGTGCTCTAAACTCCACCCCTAATGCATTGGTTTGGGATTATGATTGATGCTATATTCCCCTAATGATTGCATCCAATCGGAATGAGGCTTAAAAGAGACGACATGGTTGACATGAGGAAGGATTTTGACTGATGATATAAACTCCACCCCTCAAACGCGAGTTAGGGATGAGGAATGATGCTTTATTCCTCTAACAGTTACTTTCCACCCAGACTGATGCTTCGACATGAGAATATGATTTCATGTGATATGTGAATCCCTAGTGAGATAAACACATGTTTTATTTCCCCTATGCACGATGATTGATTTCCCTCGACCCTTGTGTATATGATATTTGTGCCTAACCAATGGAACATGTGATCAATGTAACTTATGTAAGGAATATGGTGTAAGAAATGGAATTGGGAATTGAAAGTCATGAATATAGTTAAATAATGGCACCCGGACTATCCCTTAATTAAATTCCATTTATTTTTACTTGAATGCACCCACTATAAGACTAGATTTTGTGTAGACTCTATTGGTGGTGGCTTACTGGGTTTTTTACTCTCACCCTTCTCAGGCCGCTGCTGGGTACCCGAGCAGATCTATTGGTTGCAGGTCAGGGTAAGGGAAGAGTCCCTACTGTGAGATGTTGAGTTGGGCTTGAGATATATATGGAGAAGGACTCAGACTTGGTGTCAGGACACATTTGAATTTTTGGACATTTTTTTATTTTGGTATTCTTTCACTTTGCACTACTAGTATGGCATGGCATAGTTATATTTTATTTTTGGTTGTACCCTATTTGGGAAATTCTCGGTTAGGCTCATTTAATTGGTCTCTCATACTTTTTTCATTATTTATATTGTGTTCTTCGATGGATTACTCTGGTAAAGAGGGTATAGTCTCCCCACTTGAGTCATTATACCCTTCCCTCTAGTCGGAAACCTCTAGCGTACGGGGAGGTGCGCTTGAGGTCATGTTACGACATGGCTCGGAGCACTGATTTAGTGGATTAAGGGTTAGGGACATTACAAAGTGGTTTCATAGGAGTTCTTTTCACTTCTTTACTATTTGGGGATGGTAGAAAAGATATTAGGATGTGTCAATCCTTGGTAATGAGCTCGTGTATGGGAGTATCTTACCCATGTACAAGGGAAAACTCGTGTCACCTAGGTTGTGAAGTGTTATTCATGATTGTGAGATGTTACATTTAATGATATTTTACCATTGGGTGATGCAAAAGCTATGTGATGCAACTATTTTATGATATTTTTCTTGTGTCCTCAATGGAACGAGGTTTTGCATTTATACATAATTGTACGCCCCTAAGGATATAGGTGGCATGCACCAGTATAGTCACACACACTAGATGGGTGTGCGTGGCATAGAGAGTGGAATGCCTTTTACATCCTTGATAAATATGAAGAAAAAGACTCTTAATAATGGTGATGAATGTTGGTGAATGAAAAGAATGAAAATGAATAGTTAAGTAATATCTTGTTTAATAAAATGTTGTGAACGAGTTAATTTTTTAGGTCACGATAAATTGTAAAGGTTTTTTTAGTGTCTAAAAGAAAAGGGGATGCATAATTATGGAAAAAAATTTAATGAAATTTTCCTAATGAAAGGTGTAAATGTGTTAAAAATGATGATTTAGCATGTTGTGAAATAAGAAATTTACCTAAGAGGAAAGGGTCATGTTGTGAAAGAAGAAGTGGGTTTGAAGAGGAGTTAATGAGGGGCTTGGGATTAAGTAAGTTGTTTATCCCATGTTTTCCATGAAAGCGGTAGGTATAGTAGAGGGTAGTGTTTTAAGTGTGATGATAACTGTAGGTATAGAGTATGGATAATTGTTTGATTATGGTTGATTATGTGAGATCTTGTCCAACTGTGTTCAAATTCGGTCTATCATTCTTCAATGTTTCGTGTGAATGATAAGTTTGGAATTAGAGTGATTGGGTTCAAAGGTGGGTATCCTTGGTGTTGTCGGTTTGACCATTGTAAGTGTGGGTTGGGGAAATAAGAGTTCCATGTTTGAGACTTTTGGTATCGATTGTGTTTCTTGGCCAGTTATGATATGGCCTAGGTTATGTGATTAGGGATCCCTTTGTAGGGTTGTGGCATATGGGTTGTGAGGCATTGTTCGGTGATGTGACTGAGGGAACTCTTATGCGCCATGATCATGAGGAGTACATGTTGGATACTGAGGATGGTTCCTGGGTCATGGTGACTTTGTGTATAGAGACCTTGCAAGTTGTGTATTGAATCCCAGAGAGGATGTAACTCATAGTGATGATGAATGTGTACTCCTTTTGTGCAGAACCTAGAGTATATGGTTTTTTGGTAAACAAGGAATAGTGTTCATCCGAATGGGAGGGAGGGTCCATTCATGCGCTTTCATTGTTCGTTTCATGATAAGTGTGGTTTTTGATAGAGGGCCAATGGATTATCCTTGTTGTGACTCCATTCAAGGGAGTTGGTATTAGTTAAACCTTCAAGGTGACCTATGAGAATGGTTGGACAAGGCTTCTAGTAATTTTGGGTGTGTGTCACACCAGTGGTTGGTTTAGACTTTGATAGTGGGACAAAGTGTGTTTCATGGTGCAGTTTTGTGACATAAGGATAAGTGGTAAGGTTGATGGTCTAGTTGTGTCTGGTTTATTCAAAAGGGAACCCTTGTGTTTTTAATTATAGGTAAGGTTTTTTTTCAAATGGTTTTATCGCTTGAATTCTTGAATAATATGTTTGCGTGATGATTAATGGAGGTCTGGAAGTTGTTTTAATATAAATGGAAAGGGTCTATAAAGTGCAGTTACATACATTTACTCAATGGGGACACCCGAGGTAAGGGTTGTCATTTGGATGAACATGTTTATATGAATGGGTTGGTTAGGGAGAGATGGTTAATACCAGATGGAAATCACACTTAATTGGTGATGGTTATGTTTTTATCTGGCACGTTTGGTAGGGAAGCCCATGATTGTTGGTAGGTCATTATGTCCTATAGCTTGACATCAGAAATGGATAAGTTGGTGGTGGTGTTCCTCGAAAACTTCATAGTTTACCTTAGCTTGTGACAAGCTTGCCCAACATCTTTACATAATCCCAGGTATGTTGAAAATCTATGCCTCACTCTGAGAGACATGAAGTTATTTGGTTTGATTAGGGACATCAAGGAGCTTACATACAAGGAAATGGTATGTGTGTAGTTTGATGATGGGATGTAAATTCTTTATGGATCATGGTGAGGACCTTAGGATAGGACAAATGTCGAAAAATTCCAAGGGATCCATTCATAGAATCCATGAATGGGGACTGGGTGATGTTCATTCTCTTGTTTTGGAAAAAATAATGGATGGCCATATATAAGATTGGAATTTTATTTGTGATCAGTTTTAAGATGTGGTGGTTGGAATACCTCATGGTGAGAAATGGTAACAACACTCTTAAGGTGGGGAATGATAAATCATCCTTTGATGTGGGAAAGGGAATATCAGAGAAAATGTAGTGGAAATGGGATAGCAATGAGGAACAAGTGAGTTGTGTGTCCAGTTCCTTGGATAGGCATGTGAGACTTGGATGTGGTGAAAAATTAGCCAAGTCTTGACTTGAGATCTGGGTGGATCCATGTGAATCTTGTGAGACATGTGTTGGGTCGTAAGAGGATTTGTTAGGATATCAAAATAGGTTGTGTCAAGAGAAGTTGGGTCTTATAACTCCAGTGGAGATTGGGGTAAGACTCATGTCAATGTTTTTTCCCTTGTGTGTTTTAGGGACATTATGATGTTTGGTGAACCTTATCCATGTGATGTTGTGTCATGCAAAGGTTTAAGTTGATGACAGTTTAGAGGGAAGTAATTTTGTGTTAATAAATTCTAAGGGAATTTGGGAAACAACCTCAATGGGTTTGTGGAATGAAAATGATTGACTTCAAGTCTGTAAGCACGTTGAAAATGGTGGGTTGAGTTCTGGTGGTCTTTCATCGATGGATGAGGTTATAAGTAACTAGAAACAGTCGATTGAACCATACCAGATAAATGGTTCGATGATCATGTGATCAGAGTTTCAGGTTGGAAGGATTTGAGTGGTCACTGCTAGGGTGAGTCAACCCTGGTGTAGAGATTTGGCAGGGGTTAACTGGTTGATTAGATGGATGTTTCGACCTATGTTGGATGTATAGTTGTAGAGTGAGAACATTAAGAAATGTCAATGGAGGGGTAATGTATTTTCTTCCGATTGATTCAAGGTTTGGTCACCGTTAGAGTTGGGGGAACAGGGAGATGATGCCATGTGATTTTAGTCAGGAGTTATATAGGGGATCAGGCCGATGAGGGTCCAATTGGTGCAACTATAATGATGTGATTTTGTGTGTTAAGTTTCTTTATGTTGTGATTTGGTGTTTTCACCTATGTTACCCCAGGAATTTCTTGTGGTAAGAATGGTTGATGTCGACGAATCCTTGTGGAGTTTTCATCTTGTGTTGTGGTTATGGTGAGGAAGGCTCATAAAGCATGTTTGTGCCCTTCAATCATTTTTTGTGTGAATTGTGATGTAAAAACAGAAACCTATAAAGTTGGAGTGGATAGGTTGACCTTGTGGCATGATCCCTTGTTATGGATTTTAATGATGCTCAAAAGAGTGGCTCGAGGATGAGCCGTTATAAGGATGGGAGTTTTTATGATCCCGAATTTTGTTAAGGTATGTTTTGTTTATGTTATAGTTTTGGTATCTCCTTTTTGATAAATAGGTGTTTCCCGAAGTTCATGTGAAGGCTCAAGGGTGCCCTGGGGGATTGGGGTGCAAAGAGAAGGGCAATAAGGCCAAGCAGTTCAAGGTGCATGGTCAGCACATGATTAGGGAAAACTGTGAGGGTAAATCATGCAGACCATCCATCCTCACAAAATATCCTTCACACGGTTATAGAATGGTTGGGTAAAACCCTGAGGAATCCCAAAAAACCGTGAAAAATGGGTTTTTTCGAATAATGTCTCACGCATGGTTTGCGCAGGGTCTCGAAAACTATGTGGGTAAAACGTGCGACCTAGAATAGTTGGAAAAAATTACAAAAATGTCACCACGTGATTTTAAGACCCACTTCGGGTTTCTCCACTATTCCACCTACTCTAGTCCCAGCGGAACCCCAAGGACCTCAAGAGCTCTTATGGATCAATCTCCCTCTTTTCATGGCTGGTTTGGATGACGTTGGTTGCGGATCGAAGATCCGGGTAAGTCCAATCCTCTTTACCCCTATCTTCTTCGAATTAAGGCTTGTGGTTTCTCCCATATTCTTTCTAAGCTCTAAACATCTTTATTTTATGGTAGAACCTAGTTTGGGGATTCATTGGGTGTTTTAATTTGGATCTAAGGCCACGATTAAGAGTGGGTTCACTATGTGATTCGAGGTTGGTGGTCTACGAGTTATATCACTTAAGGTTTATAGAGATTTGGTCATTAAGTGTTTTTATTCTTACCATTATGATGTGTTCGCCATGCCATTATTGTGATGTGATATTTAGGTAGTCTAGAAAACCTAATTGAAACCTCATGATATGCATATGATGCATGGAAGATGATGTGACTTATGTTAGGGCCACCATTGGGGTGTGCCCACATTTCTAGACCATGATATTAGCTATGTAAATGTAACATCGTTGTGTGAGAACATAGACCCTATAGTGAATTTGATATTAAGCCTGAAGGATGTGAAGGGGAGTCCAAGAAACACAAATGGGTTGGGCAGTGATTTATACGGGTTTTGGTGAAATTAAAAGGGGTTAAATGAAGTAAAAGAGAAATGATAAGGTGTTAGTTTTATACATGATTATTCTTAGTGAAATAAGCATGGGAAAGGGTAATTGGGGATGAATTGTGGAATGGTTTAATACATGACAATTAGGTAGTTCACCCAAATGATTGAATGTAATGGTGGGATTGTGTTATGTGATATGATAATTGTGATTAGAATGCACAAGTGGGAAAATACTTGTGAAATGATATATGTGATAAATGGGATAATGAATGGTCAATGATGATTTTGGAAAAGGAAAAAGGGGTGGTTGAATACACATAATGGGTTAAGTCACGGTAATGGGAATTTGGCTAAATGGATATGAATTGTATTTGAAAATTGTTTGAAAGTGTTATTATGTGTAAATCACTAAGACCATAACTGAATGGATTATTAGCCCGGTATTGGAGCATAGTGATTTAGAATTAATGAATTATGCCTAGTGAGATAAGCACAATGAATGAATGCTTAGTGAGAAAAGAGTGATAAAAAGGGAATTCGAATAAATGGATAAAAGATGTGAAATGTGGAAAATGTGTTAATGGGTTGTGGAATTGTATTAATTCCCCTATTTTTTATCCATTGTGAATTTTGATTACCAATGGAATTGGTTGTGTTGTGTTTTGTTATGTATTTTGATATCCAATGGAATTGAATAGGCATGGTTGTGTTATAGAATTCTTGTGGTGATTTGATAAATAAGTGTGTTCACATTCCTTGGTAGTGTGGGGTATTGACTGAGGTTCTATGCCCATGGGTCGAGTTAGATTGATTCTCTAAATTCCACCCATAAATCATGGGTTAGGGCTGGGGACTAATGATCTATTCCTATCACGACCCGTCCTCGGGGCCCGTGTCGGGACTACCCCAAGCCCGCCTTCCATTGGCCAGGGGCTGGCGACTAGCACCAAGGTGTAAATCCCAGAAAAAGGGAAGGCATTGCCTTTGTAAAGTAAACAAGCACCACAGAGTAAGCAAGCGGAAAAAAGTAAACACTAAGTAAAAACTGTAACAAGTTGTGCTGAAAGTAAAAGGGGCCGGAAATACAAGCCCAAATGTAAAGTACAACTGAAAGGGGAAAACAGAAACTGAAGAGAAAAGTTGTAGCATCGAGCCGTCCTCTGGAAGTCCCACCTGAAGGGTGAGCACAGATAGCCTCCACAGCTCCTCGGTCCAGCCGTCCTCTCTGAGTACGTCCCGCCCAGTGGTCCACCTCCAGGTACTGTCCTTCTCCGCAAGCCTCCACCACAATCAGCGCTGTCTGTCGTCTACAACCAACACAACGTAGTGCGGGCATAGCCCATGCAGGGGTGAGTATAAGATACTCAGTAGGGACCCCGAGACCCCCGAAGGTCTCCCAGAATCCACAAAGGATAAACCACAAAGGAAATATACAAATCACGAAGTAACATCCGACACGGCTTAGGTATATGCCCATACTCCTAAGTCATCAATTCTCGCTCGGCTCCAACATCCGATATCAAGTACAACCCAGTCCACATAGGAATGAAAAACGTGATATCCACACAGGATAGCTCAACACAATCCAAAAAGGAAAGTAAAACGTAAATCCGCACAGGATAGCACAACACAATCCACAAAGGAAAGTAAAACAGAGTTTCAGCTCACACAGGTATACTTCTTCAAATGATGATAGAGATGATCACTGATCCATCTAAGTCGTCGGACTCAAAAAGGGTTGATAGGTACTAACCCCTGCAATGACCAACAAAGGATCTGACCCACAAAGGATCGATAGGTAACTAACCCCTGCAAAGACCCACACAGGATCGGGCCCACACAGGACCTGTAGGCGCTGGCTCACACAGAACCACTGAGCGCTGACCCACACAGGATCAGACCCACACAGGATCGGTAGCACTGACCCACAAAGAATCGCTGAGTGTTGTAGTCATCGCCGTAGAATACACTGAGGATCTCTGCACAGTCATCGTCACAGTAGCAGTCGCAGCCAGCTCTAGGGTTCCCACACACAGCAAGCTCGTTCAAGAGGGTCCGCTCCACGAGCCGAGAGGCTGATACATCAACTGACACATAGTCCAGATTTGATGTATCCAAAAGTTTTGTATCATCAA
The DNA here is from genome assembly GCA_963277665.1 of Viscum album. NCBI lineage: Eukaryota > Viridiplantae > Streptophyta > Magnoliopsida > Santalales > Viscaceae > Viscum > Viscum album. The sequence goes on along the minus strand of OY728142.1, from coordinate 504,940,115 downwards.
CAGGAACTCAACGTCGCAGACGACGCGTCAATCGGACGCCCGGTCTGAGAGTTATTGACTCTTTCGTCCCAGGGGCCCGGTTGGTTTTTAAGGCAAAACCAATCTGACCGTACTCCACATGCATCCAAACCTCGAGCGGAGTATTCCAAAAGATCAGTCTCACTTAGAGGAAAACAACAAAGTCGACGGCACGTCGATCGAATGTCCGAAGCTCAAGATATGAACGTTTCCGCTCTGAATGCCCGGTTGGTTTCATGTATGTACCAACCCAGCCAAACCCAAAGTATTCCGAAACCTTGAGTGCGATGTACCAAAACTACTGTCTCGATCCAAGGATCGCGTTCCTGCTAACGGCGAGTCGTTTGGAGTCTTGTAGCTCAAGTTATGAGCAAAAGACCAAAAACGTCCGGAGACGGGGGGTCTGCGCCCGGACCGACCCAGCCCAACCCCCCCGAGTCGACCCGACCCGGGTTCGGGTCCGACCCGGTTTGGCGTGACTGGGCCCGGCTCGGCTCGGCCGAGCCGGCCGGGTGGAGGAACCCTCGGGGTGGGCGCTGCCCCCGCAGATTCAAAGTAACGCGGCCCTGCGTGGGGCCGCCCCGAACCACCCGGACGTGGCCGGGCCGCCGCGTCCCTGAATCGCGGTTCCGTGCGGCCGCGGAACCACCTCTCCGCCGCGGCTTCAGCTGCGGTGAGGTTTTCTCGGTGGCGCGCTGGGCGCCGCCGCCGCCAGGCGGCCGGCCGCTGCCGGTGTGGCGCACCGGCGGAAGCTTCCGCGGGCAACCGGAGTTGGTCTGATGGTCCGTTTTCATTCCCGTCTGCGCCGCGGCTCCTCCCGGGTCCCGTTCCTCACTGCCGAAAAATCAAATCGCCTTTGTGGCACGTTTTTTCCGTGCCCGCCAAATCCACACAACAACGAAGGACTACGGAGGGTTGTCAGACTGCGTTTGTTTGGCCCGCACCCTCTGCGTTAGATGATAACAGTCGGGAGAAAAAATTCAACACAGAAAACATAACAAGAAAACAATTTTAAATAAATTAAAATTGTTCTTATGAAACCGGGTTCTTTGTTTTAAACAAAAACACCCATGGAATAAAAGGGGTAAAATCATTCCAAATAAAACCCCTACCTCGTCAAGTCGTCGTACGCGCGTTCTTCGTGGAAATGAACGACGCGGAAGGAGGGGATCGTCGTGTCGTCGCGGTATCCGGAGTTGCGTCGACGAACTCTGAGGTCCATGAAACAACAGATTTAATTAATAATAATTAAATTCATATTTTTGTTTTAATCCACAAAGTAAATTTTAAAAAAAGAGCGCAACCCCCTACCTTGTCCCTGCCGATCGAAGGTTGTTGCAGGGTTTGATTGTCGCGGAAGAACGTCGCGGAAGAAGAATCGCCGGCATCGCAGAACATGGCGTCGCGTCGTCGATTTCCGAGGGCTCGGCATTCATCGCGTTCTTCGCATTATTCGCGTTCTTCGCGAAGGAGGATGAAGAACTCTTGGTTTCTATCAAATCCTCTCAACGAACATTTTTTCATAAGTCGTGCGTTGGTCTTATTTTATTATTATGCCAACAGATTGAAAACAGGTTAAGAAATGATTAAATTAATTCATAGAATTAATTCAACGAATAAAACCGCCCAATTAATTGGTGCGTTAAGAAATTAAGAAAACGCGTCAGTTGAATTTCATAATAACAGATTTTCGCGGGTGCGTTACTTAGCAGAAAAAAAACGGTGGGGCTCGTGCTGGCCCCACCTCACAAATATCCTACCAAGAGGGTAGAATATTTTTGGATAGTACCCTATCCGCATTAGCACAGCTTAAGCAGCTTTAAGTGGCTTTCAAGTGGATTTAAGTGAAATAAAATAATGTTTGTCGTACCAATTATTTTATTTCTTAACTTTAAGCCCAAAAATTAAAAACCACACCCGAGCAAACGCAACTCCAGAAGAGGCGTTTCTATGAAGTTACCGGCGCTGCGATTCCATCGGTGCCCTCAGAATTCGATTCCGAGCACCGGTTCAAAAGTTAGAAAAACCCACTCGTCCGTTCACTGAATGTACCTGAGCCAAACTTCGGAAAATGATTCGGGGCACACCGGGCCTCGGAATCAGGTGCCATCTGAAACTGTGTTCTTGTAAAAATCCAAAGAAAATTAAGAAAAAAAAAATTTCCTTGAATTTTTCGTGTCTTTACATCACTCCCACCTCAGGGCTTTACGTCCCTGTAAAGATACATCATAAACTAGGGAAACAAATGTGGGTACTGAGCACGCATCTGAGCCTCCCGCTCCCAAGTGCTCTCCTGGAGGTTCCCGTGCTGCCATCTGATGCGCATAAGAAGAATCGATCATCCACGTAGGACCCGCTCTTGTTGATCCTCGATCTCCACCGGGACCTCCGTAAAAGTCGGCCCATCATCCACGTCTAGCTCCCCATGGTCAATGATGTGTGTCGGGTCATGCGCGTATCTCCTCAGTTGAGATACGTGGAAGATGTCATGCACTCGGTGCAACTGAGGTGGAAGAGCCAGGCGATAAGCCACCTCGCCAATCCTGCTGAGGACCTGGAATGGTCCAATGAAGTGTGGAGACAACTTGCCGCCTCGGCCAAATCTCCATAATCCATGTCGAGGTGAGACACGTAAGAAGACGTGGTCACCATCCTCGAAATCTAGTGGCCTCCGCCTCCTGTCAGCATAAGACTTCTACTGGCTCTGAGCTGTCCTCATCCGCTCCTGGATGACTTGGACCTTCTCTGTCGTGGCCCGGACCATCTCTGGTCCCACAAGTACTGACTCCCCAGGGTCTGTCCAGCACAATGGAGATCTTCAAGGTCTGTCGTACAACGCCTTGTATGGTGTCATCCAGATGGTGGAGTGGTAGCTGTTGTTGTACGTGAACTCCACCAAGGGTAGGTGGTCCTCCCAGCTGCGACCAAAGTCGAGGACACATGCGCGAAGCATGTCCTCGAGAGTCTGAATGGTCCTCTCCGTCTGACCATCCGTCTGAGGGTGAAAGGCGGTTCTCATACGTAGTTGTGTCCCGAACGCCTCCTGCAACCCCTTCCAAAGCCGGGAAGTAAAGTGAGCATCTCGATCGGAGACGATAGATGATGGCACACCGTGAAGCCGTACAATCTCCTGAACATAGAGACGCCCCAAGTTCTCCACTTAGCCCTGCTCTCTGATGGGTAAGAAGTGAGGCGACTTGGTGAGTTGGTCAACAATCACCCGGATGGAGTCGTGACCTCTGGAAGTGAATGGAAGTCCAGTCACGAAGTCCGTAGATATCCCGTCCCACTTCCACTCCAGGACCTCCAAGGGCTGTACCAAGCCTGCTGGTACCTGGTGCTCTGCCTTCACCTGCTAGCAGGTGAGGCATCGAGAAACGAACTATGCCACAGCCTTCTTCATGCCTGGCCACCAGTGCTGTCGTCTGAGATCCTGGTACATCTTCGCCACTCCAGGATGTACCACCAAAGGAGAGGTGTGAAACTCTCTCAGCAACTCCTCTCGTAAAGAAACTGGTACCATGGTACGTCCTCTGAAAAGGATTTCGTGCTCTTCTCCAAAGGAGAAGCCATCAGGTGCTTGTCCTGAGGATAATTTTGCACACCGTGTCTCACAGTTAGCATCCTCACGCTGTGTGTAACACCCGAGACTTTTATGTTATATAAATCATCAAAGGAATCTTTTTCTACACAACACTTGCTTGGCTTGCTTTACACGCAATCGCGACCTTCCTCGATAGCTTGTGTCGTACGCAATACCGAGTTTCACTAAACAACAATATGTTATTAAAACTAGCCATTATGAATAGTAATAACCACTTTTTGAAGTTTTATAAATTTTATTTTTCAAAATGGACTTCATTTTTGGACTCAGAATATCGAAATTAGCCTAGGGTGAAATTTTGGTATTTTTCTGAAAACTTTCAATTTTTGATGAATAGTGAAACCACTAAGTGGTAGGTTAAAAACTGAATTTTGCATAAAACTTAATTTTACCGCTTCTGTGAATGGAATTTCAAAAATCCGACAGACACGGTTGATATCAGTAAGTAAAATGTGGTTCAATGAGATAAAAATAATTTTTTTGTGAATAGTAACTTTTTACTATTTTTACCGCGGTTAATAGTAAATAGGGTAACTAAGGGTAAATATGATATCAATATTACCCTAACACATGTCCTAATTCTATTGGAAAAGTGTAATTCGACCAAAAACAAACTTAGGAATAAAATATGACCATTTAGGCCCACTTGGATTAGATTAGGACATTTATTATTAATTTATTTAAAGAAGGGTTAAAATAGTTAAAATCAAAGTTAATAAGTAAATTATTTTTAATATGGGGTTATACATAAGATAAATTCAATTGTAAATATTAATTAGAAAGCTAAAAAGATTTACTACATGATGATATTTTATTTGTAATTTTTAGACATCAAATAATTTAATTTATTTATGACACAATGATGATACAGTAATTATCTTATTAATGAAATATTGACATAATTAATGTTATAAACACCAAAATAAATGTAATTTGAGACTTTTTATGAATTCCACTAATTTTCTAGGTTACTATGATATATTAATGTTGATTTAATCAACTTGGTTCGAACATATAATTCTGTTATGACTTTCACAAAAATCATATATCAAATAGTGTCAAAATTGACACAAAATAGTTTTTAAATCAAATATTATATTATTAATTGTTATTTTATTCCTAAAAATCTAAGGTTCAGGCAAAATGACTTAGATAAGGATATATATATTAATAATAAACAATTTGGTGTTCTTTTGGCATGTTATAGTAAGTGTATTAACCATATAGTGAAAGAAAACAAAAAGACACGGTAAAAGTTAAATTAATTAACTTAGAGTTAAATCTAATTGATAAGGTTAAAATAATACCCTAAACTTTTCTAAATCCTATTGGTTGATAGGATTTTGACCCATCCCCACTTTATCTTCGAAATAAGACCCTTTGGAACCATTATAAACCGATTTTGACTTTAATATAAAATAATATTTTGAGATATTCCTAAGGTGCCCCTCTCCTCCCTTATAAAAGGGCACCTCCTCCCCCTCCTCCTCACACCAATTTGAGCACTCAAGCTCGGCCAACCCCTGCCATTTTCTCCTCTCCACTTCCCTAGAATAATCCTAGAGGTCCTGGTCTTCTCCAACGACCAATATTAGTTCCTTAAGTGGAGGATTCAAAGAGGCGTTCCAAAGAAGAGGTAATATCCATTACCGATCTTTTCAATTTCTTTCTTCTTCAACTTCTTCTTCTTTAGTTGTTTCATGATAAAGTAATAACATCAGTATTACTTACATACTGATATATTATTATAAATATTAAACAACCCTAATTCACCTTCTATCCATCCTACGGAAAAATGAAATCACCGCGCGTGCGTACGTACGGAATACCGTCTCCACGCCGTGGTGTAATCTATTTTCCACCATCACCTTACAAGGATGGGTATAATGGTGTAATGAGTAACTATATATGATTATTATGAAGTAATATTGATACTGAAATAATATATATATACTCCAATACAATTCGACGATCATAGGAACGATATCATCACTCGTGCGTACGTACGGAATACCGTCTCCACGATGTGATGCGACTCGTTCTACATGATCTTAATTTCATAATGATTATATAAATGAATTGAATGAATGAATATGGTATATACTACACTAATACCATTCTGGAAATGAATTATCTATAACCTAAAGATAAGAATAGGAATTTATTCGACAAAACACGCATAAGAACAAAAAGTTATAAAGACCCGAGTAACAAGTAACAATGAAATATTACTAACAAGAAGCTAATAATATGACCATATATGATATCATATCAATATGTTTGATTCTGGAATAAGTCAATAACATTATTTAAACCATTATACAGGAGCTTCGGACACGAACAAAGCAAATCGGACCTAAGGTAAGGGAAATATCACAATCTCATTTTTATCCGAGATTGTTTATACTTTGAAATTTACTGGGGTGTATTTTATCATCCACATCCATGTTTCCTCAATATGTAATATTATTTCCATTCACCTAAAATTGTTTAAAACCTATTTTACCCTTCGGTGAGTTTTTAGTAAAAGATATGAAAGGAATCTTTTGTCGTTTTTCGTACGAGGTATTTTTTTTGACTTTTCCGAAAAAAGTACGAGAAGAATGTTTTTTTTAACTTATACGGCATGAATGGATTTCTAAAAAATTATTTCCAAGAAGCTTCCTTTACAAGTATTCAAGTTTATTTTTAATAAACTTCTTTTAGTTTAAAATTGTATGACATGTTAAGAAAGGAAAAGTGTTTTTGAAGTAGAAAGGATATTTTCCTCAAGAATGAAGTTCAAGTATTTTTATAAAAATTATTTTCCATCTAAGATAATAAAAGGGTTCTGTTTTTATCCCTATTATTACATGGATTTGATTATGTTGTGATGGAAACATTTTTATGAATTCCTTTATCTTATATGAATTGTTTTATGATGTCATGATGTTTAAGAATCCCATTTTATTACATGGGTTATGCGATGATGTATGATTTATGATTATATGGCACACATAAGAAAGGATTCATTATAAGATGGGTGGGACCTATATCTCCCTCCAATGCATTGGGTAAAGATTTTATATCTCATGAGATAGACATGGCTGGAACGGAAGGTTATTTCAGTTCAGTGATACAGGACTGAAACGAGGAGTGAACTCGTTTCAGAAAGGGACTTTGTCCACTAAGATAGTCTTGGCAATGAGTCATGACTAACAAGAAATGATTTTCCATGATTATGTGTGCATGCCACAAAGTTTCAAGTTTTATGTTATGATTATGGGGATCTCATTTTCACTTCTATGATTTATTCCATGTTAAGATATTATGATCTCTTTTGCAGGTTTTGATTTTTCAAAAAGATATGATATGATTTTTATTTCCTTTATTTGCCCTTACTGAGCATTTGAGCTCACCTTTTTATGTTTTCTTTTCCCCAGGTCAGGAAGATGGATATTAAGTAGAATATGCTAAAAGGGACCCTAGATATGATGAAATAAATGGGAGACACTGTAGAAGATTTATGAACCAGTTGTTTATGTTTCCCAGTTTCTAAAGACACTATACCTATACGGTCCTTTGTGGTTTTATCATATGTTGTAATAAGTGTGCTTCAATTTTTGAAGTATTAAAAATGTATGTAAAGTATGGGTCGTTATAGTTGGTATCAAAGGAAAGGTATAGTCAACCTTTGGAAACTTGGATGTGAAAGCCTTAGTAAGAACCCTAAGGATAAGTCTAAGCATAGAACACAATATTAGAAATGGCCATGAATAACCTAGGATAAGACCATAAGCATGAAAATTTTATTCTTGAATTATGTGGTTTCCTATTATAATTAGTGTTGCTCACACTATTCTTCTTGGTTTTAGTCAATGGCTGGAACCCGAAGGAACCGTGTTAATGCGGAATGCGATGGGAAATGCAATGATTGTCCCCCTAAGCAACCAAACGATATGGGAGATGGAATGCAAAATCTTGTAGCCATGCTCACACAACTTTCTCAAGCTATGAATCATGCAGGATTTCCAAACGAGCAAGGGAGGGAGCAACATTCTGTTGAATCCTTCATGAGGCAGCGTCCACCTTCTTTCAGCGGGTCTACTGATCCATTAGTTGCTGAACAATGGATTAGTACTACTGAAAAGATATTTTCAGTTCTTGAATGTTCTGAGCATGATAAAGTCATCCTAGCAGTGTATCGTTTGGAAGGAGATGCGGATCAATGGTGGAATCTTGTTAAGAATACGAGGCAAAGGGATGAAATTGAGTCTATGGAATGGGACGAGTTCAAGAACTTATTTTTCAATAAGTACTTCCCTCTTATTCTCCGAACAAAGATGGAGAAAGAGTTTCTTGAACTGAAGCAAAGGGATGATGAATCTGTTGGTACCTATGAAGCAAATTTTACAAGACTTGCAAGGTACGCTTCTGGTATTATTATCCAACCTGAGAGTAAGATCGATCGATTCTTTATTGGCTTAAAACCAAGTCTTCTAAGGGCGTTAGCCGTAAGGGACTTCAATAGCTATGAGGAAATCGTTCGATGTGCTCTCAAAGTCGAGATGGAGATTGGAGTAACCCATCAGTCACATGGGTTTGATAAGAAGAGGAAGATGGAATTCAAAGAAAAATCTAAAGAGCACACGGAAAAGAAGATGAGCTTTTCCTTATGCTCAAAGTGTGGAAAGAAACATGGAGGGAGTTGTCTTAAAGTGACAAGAAAATGTTTTAAATGTGGAAAGGAAGGTCATCGGGCATTTGAATGCCGTGATAATGGGAAGAAGATGTCTAATGATGCAAACAAAGGAAGGGATACACAGAATGAACCTACTAAACTTCAATGTTTCAAGTGCAAGGAGATGGGGCATTATGCCAATCAATGCCCAAATCCAAGGGTTGATGATGATGGTCGACGTCAACAAACTCTTAAGGCTAAAGACAAAGGAAAGTCACATGCAATATCTATCAGCGATGTGGAGTACGATAACGATGTGGTGAAAGGTACACTTACCATCCACTCTAAAGTAGAAAATGTTTTATTTGATTCTGGATCCACCCATTCTTTTATTTCTGAAAAATTTTCTAAGGGTATCACCGTACTACCTCAACAATTAGATGTTGAGTTAGCTGTGACAACACCTAATGGAACAACAGTCGCATCAAAAGTTTATAATTCTTCTCCGATCGAAGTTTGTGGGAAAGTGCTTCCTGCAAATCTTGTGATCCTTCCTTTAGTGGAATTTGATGTGATTCTTGGCATGGATTGGCTTTCTCTACATGGAGCTCATATCAATTGCCAAATAAGGGAAGTCACAGTTCATATTCCAGATCAATCTACGATCGTATACCAATGCAAGGATGAACATAACCTTCCAGTGGAAATTTCTTCCATCTTATGGGTATTGATTCCACTAAATGAAGGTTATTTATCTCAAATGGTTGGTGAGAAACTCACGATAAAGAATATGCCCATTGTACGGGAGTTTGATGATGTCTTTCCGGAGGAATTACCGGGTCTTCCACCAAATCGTGAAGTTGAGTTTTCAATAGAACTCGTACCGGGTGCTTTGCCTATTTCAAAGACACCTTATAGAATGGCCCCAATTGAGTTGCAGGAATTGAAGAAGCAACTCCAAGAGAATCTTGATAAGGGATTCATATGCCCTAGTGCATCACCGTGGGGAGCACCTGTTCTATTTGTTAAGAAGAAAGATGGATCAATGAGACTCTGCATTGATTATTGAGAACTTAACAAGATCACTATCAAGAACAAATATCCTCTCCCACGCATTGATGACTTATTTGACCAACTACGCGGAGCTCAATACTTTTCCAAGATTGATCTTCGTTCAGGGTATCATCAATTAAGGGTCAAAAGGGAGGATATACCAAAGACGGCTTTCCGTACAAGGTATGGACACTATGAATTTATAGTGATGCCATTTGGTCTTACTAATGCCCCTGCTATCTTCATGGATCTAATGAATAGAGTCTTTAGAGACTATCTTGACCAATTTGTGGTAGTCTTTATAGACGATATTCTTGTCTATTCAAAGAGAAAGGAAGAGCATGAAGATCACTTGAGAATTATATTGAAGACCCTGAGAAAGGAGAAGCTTTATGCCAAATTTACCAAGTGTGAATTTTGGCTTCAAAAAGTTGCATTTTTGGGTCATATAATCTCAAAAGAGGGGATATCTGTTGATCCAGCAAAAACAGAGGTTATCGAAAGATGGTCGAGACCAACCACAGTAACTGAGATCCGAAGTTTTCTTGGTTTGGCTAGATATTATCAACGTTTTGTAAAAGATTTTTCACGATTATCTAATCCACTCACCAAGTTGACTCGGAAAGGAGTTAAGTTTGTCTGGACAGAGGAATGTGAAGAGAATTTCAAGGAGTTGAAAAGAAGGTTATCCAGTGCACCTGTGCTCACACTGCCTTGTAGTGGAGAAAGGTTTGTGATCTACAGTGATGCATCCAAGAAGGGATTGGGGTGTGTTCTTATGCAAAATGATATGGTGATATCTTATGCCTCACGATAGTTGAAAATCCATGAGCAAAATTACCCAACACATGATTTGGAGTTGGCTGCGGTAATCTTTGCATTAAAGATTTGGAGGCATTACCTTTATGGTGAAAGGTGTGATATTTATACTGATCATAAAATTTTAAAGTATATTTTCACACAAAAGGAGCTGAATATGCGCCAAAGAAGATGGTTGGAGCTGATTAAGGATTATGACTGCTCAATCCATTACCACCCTGGGAAAGCAAACAAGGTGGCAGATGCATTAAGTCGACAAGACCATGCTAGTTTATCCATGATGAGGATCACAAAAGATCCATCATTTATGGATTTACAAAGGATGGATCTTGGAATTATAATGGAATGGGAAAAATCTTATCTTTCTCAAATGAATGTTCAACCATCTATACATGTGAAGATTAAAGAGGCACAGAAAGAAGATGCCGAGTTACAAAAGAAGGTGAGAAATGTTCCTGAATTCAACCTTGATTGTGATGGGATAATAATGTTCAGGAATCGGGTTTGTGTCCCTCCCATCCCCGAATTTAAGAAGGAGCTGCTGGATGAGGCTCATAGTTCATCATTCTCTATTCATCCTGGAAGCACGAAGATGTATAGGGACCTGAAAGAGTACTTCTGGTGGGATGGCCTGAAAAGAGATGTTGCTGAATATGTCTCTCGATGCTTGGTTTGTCAACAAGTTAAAGCTGAGAGACAAAAGTCTAAGGGGATGTTACAACCATTACCCATACCCGAATGGAAATGGGAAAACATCACTATGGACTTTGTCACATGACTTCCTAAAACATCCAAAGGCAATAATGCTATCTGGGTCATAGTTGATCGTCTTACAAAGTCTGCACACTTCATTCCTATTAGAGAGGATTTCTCTCTAGATCAGCTTACCAGGATATATGTAAAGGAAGTGGTAAGATTGCATGGAGTACCACTTTCTATTATATCTGATCGGGATCCGAGATTTACCTCAAAGTTCTGGCGAAGTCTTCAGCATACTCTGGATACAGAGTTGAGTTTCAGCACTACTTATCATCCCCAGACAGACGGTCAGTCTGAGAGAACAATTCAAACCCTAGAAGATATGTTGAGAGCTTTCTCTATGGATTTCAAAGGAGGTTGGGATCAACACCTACCTTTGGTGGAATTTTCTTATAATAATAGCTTTCACTCCAGTATTCAGATGTCTCCTTATGAAGCTCTCTATGGAAAGAAATGCAGGACTCCAACTTGCTGGGATGAAGTTGGGGAAAGAAAGCTATTAGGACCTGATCTCGTTGATGAAATGGCAGAAAAGGTTAGATCTATTCAACAACACATAAGAGCAGCTCAGAGTTGACAGAAAAGTTATGCCGAAAACCGAAGAAAAGACCTAGAGTTTGAAGTGGGTGATAATGTGTTCTTACGAATATCTCCCTGGAAGAGGGTTATGAGATTTGGAAAGAAGGGGAAGTTGACCCCTAGATATATTGGTCCTTTCGAAATACTGGATCGTGTTGGGAAGGTAGCTTACCGATTGGAGCTTCCACCGAATCTCTCTCAAGTTAACGATGTGTTCCACGTATCTCTCCGGAGAAAGTACATACCAGATCCTTCACATGTACTCAGCTCAGAAGTTGTACCGCTGGAGCAAGATCTTTCTTATGAAGAACAGCCGATAGAGATTCTGGATCGTAGCGAAAAAGTCCTACGAAACAAGACCACTCGCTTGGTGAAGGTTTTATGGAGGAACCACCAACTTGAAGAATCTACATGGGAGCTTGAGGGTATGATGAGGGAGAATTATCCTCATCTGTTTGTTACAAAGTGACGAATTTCGAGGGCGAAATTCTTTTTAAGGGGGGTAGAATGTAACACCCAAGACTTTTATGTTATATAAATCATCAAAGGAATCTTTTTCTACACAACACTTGCTTGGCTTTCTTTACACGCAATCGCGACCTTCCTCGATAGCTTGCGTCGTACGCAATACCGAGTTTCACTAAACAACAATATGCTATTAAAACTAGCCGTTATGAATAGTAATAACCACTTTTTGAAATTTTATAAATTTTATTTTTAAAAATGGACTTCATTTTTGGACTCAGAATATCGAAATTAGCCTAGGGTGAAATTTTGGTATTTTTCTGAAAACTTTCAATTTTTGATGAATAGTGAAACCACTAAGTGGTAGGTTAAAAACTGAATTTTCCATAAAACTTAATTTTACCGCTTCTGTGAATGGAATTTCAAAAATCCGACAGACACGGTTGATATCAGTAAGTAAAATGTGGTTCAATGAGATAAAAATAATTTTTTGGTGAATAGTAACTTTTTACTATTTTTACCGCGGTTAATAGTAAATAGGGTAACTAAGGGTAAATATGATATCAACATTACCCTAACACATGTCCTAATTCTATTGGACAAGTGTAATTTGACCAAAAACAAACTTAGGAATAAAATATGACCATTTAGGCCCACTTGGATTAGATTAGGACATTTATTATTAATTTATTTAAAGAAGGGTTAAAATAGTTAAAATCAAAGTTTAATAAGTAAATCATTTTTAATATGGGGTTATACATAAGATAAATTCAATTGTAAATATTCATTAGAAAGATAAAAATATTTCCTACATGATGATATTTTATTTTTAATTTTTATACATCAAATAATTTAATTTATTTATGACACAAAGATGATGCAGTAATTATCTTATTAATGAAATATTGACATAATTAATGTTATAAACACCAAAATAAATGTAATTTGAGACTTTTTATGAATTCCACTAATTTTATAGGTTACTATGATATATTAATTTTGATTTAATAAACTTGGTTCTAACATATAATTCTGTTATGACTTTCACAAAAATCATATATCAAATAGTGTCAAAATTGACACAAAATAGTTTTTAAATCAAATATTATATTATTAATTGTTATTTTATTCCTAAAAATCTAAGGTTCGGCCACATGACTTAGATAAGGATATATATATTAATAATAAACAATTTGGGGTTCGTTTGGCATGTTATAGTAAGTGTATTAACCATATAGTGAAAGAAAACAAAAAGACACGGTAAAAGTTAAATTAATTAACTTAGAGTTAAATCTAATTGATAAGGTTAAAATAATACCCTAAACTTGTCTAAATCCTATTGGTTGATAGGATTTCGACCCATCCCCACTTTAGCTTTGAAATAAGACCCTTTTGAACCATTATAAACCGATTTTGACTTTAATATAAAATAATATTTTGAGATATTCCTAAGGTGCCCCTCTCCTCCCTTATAAAAGGGCACCTCCTCCCCCTCCTCCTCACACCAATTTGAGCACTCAAGCTCGGCCAACCCCTGCCATTTTCTCCTCTCCACTTCCCTAGAATAATCTTAGAGGTCCTGGTCTTCTCCAAAGACCAATCTTAGTTCCTTAAGTGGAGGATTCAAAGAGGCGTTCCAAAGAAGAGGTAATATCCATTACTGATCTTTTCAATTTCTTTCTTCTTCAACTTATTCTTCTTTAGTTGTTTCATGATAAAGTAATAACATCAGTATTACTTACATACTGATATGTTATTATAAATATGAAACAACCCTAATTCACCTTCTATCCATCCTACGGAAAAATGAAATCACCGCGCGTGCGTACGTACGGAATACCGTCTCCACGCTGTGGTGTAATCTATTTTCCACCATCACCTTACAAGGATGGGTATAATGGTGTAATGAGTAACTATATATGATTATTATGAAGTAATATTGATAATGAAATAATATATATATACTCCAATACAATTCCACGATCATAGGAACGATATCATCACTCGTGCGTACGTACGGAATACCGTCTCCACGATGTGATGCGACTCGTTCTACATGATCTTCATTTCATAATGATTATATAAATGAATTGAATGAATGAATATGGTATATACTACACTAATACCATTCTGGAAATGAATTTTCTATAACATAAAGATATGAATAAGAATTTATTCGACAAAACACGCATAAGAACAAAAAGTTATAAAGACCCGAGTAACAAGTAACAATGAAATATTACTAACAAGAAGCTAATAATATGACCATATATGATATCATATCAATATGTATGATTCTGGAATAAGTCAATAACATTATTTAAACCATTATACAGGAGCTTCGGACACGAACAAAGTAAATCGGACCTAAGGTAAGGGAAATATCACAATCTCATTTTTATCCGAGATTGTTTATACTTTGAAATTTACTGGGGTGTATTTTATCATCCACATCCATGTTTCCTCAATATGTAATATTATTTCCATTCACCTAAAATTTTTTAAAACCTATTTTACCCTTCGGTGAGTTTTTAGTAAAAGATATGAAAGGAATCTTTTGTCGTTTTTCGTACGAGGTATTTTTTTTGACTTTTCCGAAAAAAGTACGAGAAGAATGTTTTTTTTAACTTATACGGCATGAATGGATTTCTAAAAAATTATTTCCAAGAAGCTTACTTTACAAGTATTCAAGTTTATTTTTAATCAACTTCTTTTAGTTTAAAATTTTATGACATGTTAAGAAAGGAAAAGTGTTTTTGAAGTAGAAAGGATATTTTCCTCAAGAATGAAGTTCAAGTATTTTTATAAAAATTATTTTCCATCTAAGATAATAAAAGGGTTCTGTTTTTATCCCTATTATTACATGGATTTGATTATGTTGTGATGGAAACATTTTTATGAATTCCTTTATCTTATATGAATTGTTTTATGATGTCATGGTGTTTAAGAATCCCATTTTATTACATGGGTTATGCGATGATGTATGATTTATGATTATGTGGCACACATAAGAAAGGATTCATTATAAGATGGGTGGGACCTATATCTCCCTCCAATGCATTGGGTAAATATTTTATATCTCATGAGATAGACATGGCTGGAATGGAAGGTTATTTCGGTTCAGTGATACAGGACTGAAACGAGGAGTGAACTCGGTTCAGAAAGGGACTTTGTCCACTAAGATAGTCTTGGCAATGAGTCATGACTAACAAGAAATGATTTTCCATGATTATGTGTGCATGCCACAAAGTTTCAAGTTTTATGTTATGATTATGGGGATCTCATTTTCACTTCTATGATTTATTCCATGTTAAGATATTATGATCTCTTTTGCAGGTTTTGATTTTTCAAAAAGATATGATATGATTTTTATTTCCTTTATTTGCCCTTACTGAGCATTTGAGCTCACCTTTTTATGTTTTCTTTTCCCCAGGTCAGGAAGATGGATATTAAGTAGAATATGCTAAAAGGGACCCTAGATATGATGAAATAAATGGGAGAAACTGTAGAAGATTTATGAACTAGTTGTTTATGTTTCCCAGTTTCTAAAGACACTATACCTATACGGTCCTTTGTGGTTTTATCATATGTTGTAATAAGTGTGCTTCAATTTTTGAAGTATTAAAAATGTATGTAAAGTATGGGTCGTTATACTGTGCCTCTCTGACCCACTGCAGTAGTGGAGGGGTGACTGTGAGAGACTGGAGGAAGGCTACACCATCCCTATCCACGAAGGATATCTGCAAAGCGGCTAGCTATTCTGTCGCCTCGTCAAGTAGCTGAATGCCCATCCTCTTGCTGAGAGCATCGGCTACCACGTTCCCCTTCCCAGGAGTATAGACTATCTCAAAGTCATAGTTTTGGAGGAACTCAATCCATCGCCGCTGTCTCTGGTTCAGGACCTTCTGAGAGAAGATGTACCTGAGACTATGTTGGTCAGAAAAGACTGTAAAGCGCTCGCCCATCAGGTAGTGTCGCCATGTCTTCAGAGCAAATACCACTACTGCTAACTCCAGGTAATGGGTAGCATAGTTCTGCTCATGCGACCTCAAATGATGTGATCCATAGGCGATCACTGCTCGCTCCTGCATCAGGACACATCCGATTCCGGTCCCTGATGCATCGCAGTAGACTACGTACCCTACTCCCTCCTCAGGCAACCTCAAGATAGGTGCACTGGTCAATCTCTGTCTCAGCTCCTGGAAGCTCTGCTGACATCTGTCTGACCACACGAAGGGTTTCCCCTTCTTCATCAAAGCTGAGAGTGGTGCCGCAACTCTGGAGAAGTCTGGCATGAATCTCTGGTAGTATCCAGCTAGTCCCAAGAAACTCATCACCTCTATCACGCTCTTGGGTGGCTCCCAAGCTAGCACTGCCTCGATCTTCGGAGGATCCACTACAACTCCCGCCTCATAAATGACGTGCCCCAAGAAGTGGACCTCATGTATCCAAAACTGACACTTCGAGAGCTTTCCATAAATCTAGTGCTCTCAGAGTGTGTCTAGTACAACCCGTAAGTGGTAGGTGTGCTCCTCCTCAGTCGTCGAGTAAATCAAAATGTCGTCGATGAAGACCATGAAAAATCGATCGAGGTATGGCTGAAAGATCTTGTTCATGAGGCCCATGAACACCTTTGGAGCATTGGATACGCCGAATGGCATAACCAAGAACTCATAGTGGCCATACCGACACCTGAAGTCCATCTTCTGCACGTCCTCGTCTCGAACTCTGAGCTGATGATAGCCTGACCTGAGGTCTATCTTCGAGAACCACCGTGCTCCCTTGAGCTGATCAAGGAGTTCGTCAATCCTCGATAGCGGATACTTGTTCCTCACCATCACCTGGTTCAGGTGACGATAATCGACACAAAGTCGCAAGCTCCCGTCCGCCTTCTTGGCGAACAATATCGGCGAAGCCCAGGGTGAAACACTGGGTCGGATGAAACCCTTGCCCTGCAAGTCGTCCAACTGTACCTGTAGCTCTCGAAGCTTAGCAGGGGCCATCTGATATGCTGGAGTGGATATTGGGGTTTTACCGGGGTACAGATCAATATGAAAGTCTACCTCTCTGCGAGGAGGTAACCTTGGAACTTCGTCGAGAAAGACGTACGCATACTGATCCACCACTACTGAAAAACTAGGACTCCACACGTCAACATCTCCTAGGATGAGGCTAGCCAACTGATGACTGATGGGATGTCCTCTCCTCTGCGGAAGTCCATCCTATACTGCGAAGGCTCCCTTCTCGCCGGTGAAGGTGAACCTACTCCCATCGGTGCGTACATATCGCACCTTGCGCCTAATACAGTCAATATGTGCATGGACTGTGGATAACCAATCCATGCCCATGATGACGTCGTAAGGCCTCGACGCCGCTACAAGAAGATCCCAACCGAAGCTCTCGCCTCCTAGAGTAAGCTCACACTACTGGCACCAGTGTGTAATCGTCGAGTCTGCTCCCGTAGGAGTCTCTAGTCGTAAGGATCGAGCCAACAGCTCTGTCGGAATCTCCGAGCTCCAAACAAGGGCAGCGGCTATGAAAGAGTGACTTGATCCAGTGTCTATAAGAGCTACCGCAAGGGTGGAATAGACACAGATCGTACCCCGAATCATCTCGGGCGCGCCGTGGTCGTAGGCCTCCGCTGCCTGGAGCTGTGCCTGTCTCTGCCCGCCATCTCTCTGTGGTCGGGGTTCTACCTCATCCGCCTCCTCCCTGCGGACCTCCACGTTCGACCCTCTTCCTCTTCCTGGGTGGCCCCTCAACTGTCTGCTACTCCTTGGCACGATGGGTTGGGCAGTCACGAGCCATGTGACCCTGTCCGCTGCATGTGTAACACTGCCTGCCTCTCGAGAGACTGGCTCTGTGCTGTGTGCCCCGCATTGCTGAGCCAGTGTCCTGAGGCCGTCTGTATGAGGGTCTGGTCTACCTGGACTGCTGAGTCATCCGTCGACTGCCTGATGAGGAAGACTTCGCTATGTGCCGCCCTGTGGTAGGTCTCGCCGCTGGAGAAGTATCAGCAAGAAAGCTCTCGATCAAGAGGGCTCGCATCAGTACTCCTGCCTGGGTCTGGATGCTGAGGGAGATCAGTGATGCCCTGATCTCTTGTCTCAATCCCTACTCAAAGTTCCGAGCTTGGAAGAACGGGTCTCGTACCATGTCGGTCGAGTAGCGCGAGAGATCGGTGAATCTCGCCGAGTACTGGGCGACCGTCAAGCTACCCTACCGCAGCTGAAGAAGCTCCTGGATGTGCACCGCACAGAGGGTGGCCGGGACGAACTCTGATCGGAAGAGGCCCTCAAAGTCTATCCATATGAGAGAGGCCTCATCATGCACCTCGAGCATCAAGCTCCACCATCATCATGTTGCTGTGTGTAGTAGGCTCACGGCGAGGATCACCATGAGGTCTGCTGGTGTCCTCCCTAGCTTGAAAACTCGTACGACTGCCTCCATCCAGTCATCGGCTGCCTGGGGGTCCGTCTCCCCATGGAACCTGGGCGGTCGCTGGCGCTGGAACTCCTGCATTGCACTGAGGCGACGTGCATCGTCAGTTGCTGGTGCTGGAAGCATCGGTGGCTCGGCGGGTAGAGGTACCGTCGGTGCCTCTGCTGTCAAAGGGCCCTGTACTGAAGCGTCGTCACTCAGCGGGCTGTCGTCACGCTCGACTCTCAGAACCCTAGATGGCTGCCATCGTGGGGCCATCCTGAAAATAAAATAGGTGGGCCATGGTCAGAACAGTATACCTGGTGAGCTGATACAAAGTAATCACAAAGAAAACATGAAACACACATGCAATCAACGTTTTCGTGCATTAAGTCGGAAATCAGATGTCAGGGTCCTGGTGTATGAATACGTCGGCCGCCGCACCAACACTGGACTCCCTGAACTGATAACCACACCCAATACGCTAAACACTATTGCTTCACATAGAAGAAAGATCAGAGTCTGCGGTTGAACCGACCGCCTCTGATTCCAATTTGTCACGACCCGTCCTCGGGGCCCGTATCGTGACTACCCCAAGCCCGCCTTCCATAGGCCAGGGGCTGGCGACTAGCACCAAGGCGTAAATCCCAAAAAAAGGGAAGGCATTGCCTTTGTAAAGTAAACAAGCACCATAGAGTAAGCAAGTGGAAAAAAGTAAACACTAACTAAAAACTGTAACAAGCTGTACTGAAAGTAAAAAGGGGCCGGAAATAACAGCCCAACTGTAAAGTACAACTGAAAGGGGAAAACAGAAACTGAAAAAAAAAAGCCACAATGTTGAGCCATCCTCTAGAAGTCCCACCTGAAGGGTGAGCACAGATAGCCTCCACAGCTCCTCGGTCCAGCCGTCCGCTCCGAGTACGTCCCGCCCAGTGGTCCACCTCCAGGTATCGTCCTGCTCCGCAAGCCTCCACCACGATCAGTGTTGTCCGTCATCTGCAACCAACACAACGTAGTGCGGGCATAGCCCGTGCAGGGGTGAGTATAAGCTACTCAATAGGGACCTCAAGACCCCCGAAGCTCTCCCTGAATCCACAAAGGATAAACCACAAAGTAAAGATACAAATCACGAAGTGACATCCGACACGGCTTAGGTATATGCCCAAACATATACCTAAGTCATCAATTCTCGCTCGGCTCCAACATCTGAGCTCAAGTACAACCCAGTCCACACAGGAAAGAAAAATGTGATATCCACACAGGATAGCTCAACAAAATCCACAAAGGAAAGTAAAACGTAAATCCACACAGGATAGCACAACAAAATCCTCAAAGGAAAGTAAAACAGAGTGTCAGCTCACACAGGTATACTTCTTAAAATGACGATAGAGATGATCACTAATCCATCTAAGTCGTCGGACCCACAAAGGATCGATAGGTACTAACCCCCGCAATGACCCACAAAGGATCTGACCCACAAAGGATCGATAGGTAACTAACCCCCGCAAAGACCCACACAGGATCGGGCCCACAGAGGACCTGTAGGCGCTGGCTCACACAGAACCACTGAGCGCTAACCCACACAGCATCGGACCCACACAGGATCGGTATAACTAACCCACAAAGGATCGCTGAGTGCTGTAGTCGTCGCCGTCAAATCCACTGAGGATCTCTGCACAGTCGTCGTCGTCACAGTAGCAGTCGCAGCCAGCTCTAGGGTTCCCGCACACAGCAAGCTCGTTCATGAGGGTCCGCTCCACGAGCCGAGAGACTGATACATCAAATGACACATAGTCCAGAGTTGATGTATCCAAAAATTCTGTATCGTCAACTGGAACTCAACGTCGCAGACGGTGTGTCAATCGGACGCCTGGTCTGAGAGTTATTGGCTTTTTCGTCCTAGGGGCCCGGTTGGTTTTTAAGGCAAAACCAACCTGACCGTACTCCACCTGCGTCCAAACCTCGGGCGGAGTATGCCAAAAGATCCGTCTCACTTAGAGGAAAACAACAAAGTCGATGGCACGTCGATCGGACGTCCGAAGCTCAAGATATGAGTGTTTCCGCTCCGAAGGCCCGGTTGGTTTCGTGTACGAACCAACTCGGCCGAACCCAAAGTATTTTGAAACCTTGAGTGCAATGTACTGAAACGACCGTCTCGATCCAATGATCTCGTTGCCGCTGACAGCGAGTTGTTTGGAGGCTCGTAGCTCATGTTATGAGAAAAATACCGAAAACGCCCGTAGACGGGGGGTCTGGGCCCAGAACGACCAGGCCCAACCCCCCCTGGGTCAGCCCGAACCGGGTCGACCCGACCCGGGTCCGGGTCCGACCCGATTTGGTGCGACCCGGCCCGGCCCAGGCGCGACTTGGCCAGGCGGGTCGGCCCGGCTCGGCTCGGCCGAGCGGAGGAACCCGCGGGGTGGGCGCTGCCCCCGCGGTGTCAAAGTAACGCGGCCCCACATGGGGCCGCCCCGAACCACCCAGACGCGGCCGGGCCGCCGAGTCCCTGAACCACAGTTCCGAGCGGCCGCAGAACCGTCTCGCCGCCATGGCTTCAGCCGCGACGAGGTTTTCCCGGCGGCGCGCTTGGCGCCGTCGCCGCCTGGCGGCCGGCCGCTGCCAGCCACCGGCGCCGCCGTGCCGGCGTGGCGCACCGGTGGATGCTTCCGCGGGCCACCGGAGTTGCTCCGGTGGTCCGTTTTCATTCCCGTCTGTGCCGCAGCTCCTCCCGGGTCCCATTCTTCACTGCGAAAACATCAAATCGCCTTTGCGGCACGTTTTGTCGTCACCCGCCAAATCCACACAACAATGAAGAACTGCGGAGGGTCGTCGGCCCGTGTTTGTTTGGCCTGCACCCTCTGCGTTAGATGATAACAGTCGGGAGAAAATATTCAACATAGAAATCATAACAAGAAAACAATTTTAAGTAAATTAAATATGTTTTTATGAAACCGGGTTCTTTGTTTTGAATGGAAACACCCACAGAATAAAAGGGGTAAAATCATTCCAAATAAAACCCCTACCTCATCAAGTCGTCGCATGCGCGTTCTTCGCGGAAATGATCATTGCGGAAGGAGGGTATCATCGCGTCGTCGCGGTATCCGGCGTTGCGTCGACGAACTCCGAAGACAAAGAAACAACAGATTTAATTAATAATAATTAAATCCATATTGTTGTTTTAATCCACAAAGTAAATTTAAAAAAAATTGTGCAAGCCCCTACCTTGTCGTTGCCGATCAAAGGTTGTCGCGGGGTTGTATTGTCACGAAAAAACGTCGCGGAAGAAGAATCGCCGGCGTCGCGGAACTTGGCATCGCGTCGTCGATTTCCGAGGGCTCGGCGTTCTTCGCGTTATTCGCGTTCTTCGCGAAGGAGGATGAAGAACTCTTGGTTTCTGTCAAATCCTCTCAAAGAACATTTTTCCAGAAGTCGTGCGTTGGTCTTATTTTATTATTACGCCAACGGATTGAAAACAGGTTAAGAAACGATTAAATTAATTCATAGAAATAATTCAACGAATAAAACCGCCCAATTAATTGGTGTGTTAAGAAATTAAGAAAACTCGTCAGTTGACTTTCATAATGACGGATTTTCGCGGGTGCGTTACTTAGCGGAAAACAAACGGTGGGGCTTGTGCGGTCCCCACCTCACAAATATCCTACCAAGAGGGTAGGATATTTTTGGATAGTACCCTATCCGCATCAACTCAGCTTAAGAAACTTTAAGTGGCTTTCAAGTGGCTTTAAGTGAAATAAAATAAAGTTTGTCATACCAATTATTTTATTTCTTAACTTTAAGCCCAAAAATTAAAAACCACCTCCGAGCAAATGCAACTCCGGAAGAGGAGTTTCTAAGCAATTACAGGCGCTGCGATTCCATCGGTGCCCTCAGAATTCGATTCTGAGCACCGGTTCAAAAGTTAGAAAAACCCGCTCGTCCGTTCACTGAACGTACCCGAGCCAAACTTCGGGAAATGATTCCGGGCACACCGGGGCTCGGAATCAGGTGTCGTCTAAAACTGCGTTCTTGTAAAAATCCAGAGAAAATTAAGAAACAAAAATTTCCTTGAATTTTTCGGGTCTTTACAATTCCCCTAATTGTTTCAACCACCCAGAATGAGGCTTCGAAGTGAGGGCATGTAATACATAAGGAAGGAGTTGGAATGATGCACCAAACTCCACCCCCATGCATAGGTTATGGTTGAGGACTCATGCTCTATTCCACTAATGGTTTCCTTCCACCCGAACTAATGCTTCAAGGTGAGAATATGAGTTGATTTCATATGTGTATCCCTGGTGAGATAAGGACTTTTTCATTTACCCTATGCTTTTTGATTGATTTTATTTGACCATTGTGTAGATGATATTTGTGCCTATCACATGGAACGTGTGATCAATGTAGCTTGTGTAATGATTATTGTGTAAGAAGTAGAATTGGTATTTTCTAGTCATGAATCTTGTTAAATAATGCCACTTAAACTATACCTTGATTACATACCATTTTTTGTACATTCATGAACCATCTGCTAGAATGGATATTTTTTAGACACCGTTGGTAGTGGCTGACTGGGTTTTGTACTCACACCCTACTCAGGATGATGTTGGGTACCTGAGTAGATCTATTGGATGCAGGTTAGGGAAAGGGTAGAGGCCCTACTATGAGAAGTTGTGTTGGGCTCATAATGGACATGGAGAAGGACCCAGATTTAGATTTGGGACCCTTTGGGAGTTTTTGACATTTTTTTGGGTTCTTCCACTTTTCACTACTATGGCATGGTAGTATTTGATTTGTGGTTGTACCCTGTTTGGGAAATTCTTTGTTATGATCATATAATTGGTCTCTCATATTGTTTCCCTTATTTATATTTTTCCGCTATGGATTGCTCTAGTAAAGAGGGTATAGTCTCTCCACATGACTCATTAGACCCTCACTGCTTGTCTGGAGTCTCTGGCATATGGGGAGGCACGCTTGAGGTCATGTGACGACCTGGCTTGGAGCACAGGTTTAGTGGATTCCATATCGGGGACATTACAAATTTAGTTTCGAACAGTGAACATTACCCTCTAGGATTGTCTAAATGAGGAATCATTCCTCTATAATTGATTTTATGATGGAATCATCCTCAGATTAATTGAATAAATGGTATATCATCTTCATCAGGGAGGGATTCCAGGCAGTCTGTTGTGGGGAATAGCAGTTCAAGATGAGACACTCCAATAAAATCAGATTTCATGGTTATTCTTTGAAAATCATGATAAAATACTATATATAATTCAGCAGAAAGCATAAAAGATTCTTGGAAACAACATCCAATAACCGCCGAAATTTCTATATACATCTAAATATTTCTAGGCATTCTCTATATTGGGAATGGTTTTCATGGAGAAGTATCACATTTCCACAATCAGGTATTTTAAGTACAACCTTACTTATATAGAATTCTTCTCCAAATTTTTTGATGCAATACCCCTCAAATAAGGGAGGATGAAGAATATTGTTAACTTCATAATGTCCATCATCATAACAATATTTGGAATCTCTCACCATATATTAATGGACAATTGTACCAACTTCTATTCTACCATGTTGATGAAATTATACCATTAATACACCATTGAATCCAACCACTCATCCTACTATCATACATTACGAAATTAATTTATTGATGACATAAATAAGAATATTTTGAATTACTCTAGAAGATGGTATAAAATTATAAGAAGACCTGGCCATAAAAACTCCTTCATTCTTTATGGGCCTACCATTCTTCCACATGCATAGCTACATAAGAAACTCTGTATTTATTATTTAATGTAACCAAGGAAGTACATCCAATAGAAGTTCAATTTCATCAATCTGTATATCTATATGTGAAAAAATAATAAACAATGAGAAATCGCAAATGTAATTTGATATGTTGGAATGGATCGATGTTAAAAGGTTGCATACACTACTCAGCATTGATGTTGATCTGAATCTGATCACATAAGCCTTTAACATAAAGGGTCACCATTGTTGTTTCCCCCAATTATAACAAGTATTGGCTCTAAAACCCCAATGATTATTGGAAATAAACCTTCCTATGCTTGATCATAAATGGGAAGGGACTTAGATCATACCTAATTTCTATTATGGTAGATCATAGTCAATAACCAAAATAGAATCGAAATGTGGAACACAACCCACACATATGATATTCTATAGAAAATATATTTCATAATAATAACCATTGACACTTAAATCATGACCCTATGATGCTAATATTGCATGAAAGTCCTCCATTGTACATGTATTTAAACTAATTTATGTGTCCTAGCCACATGACGTTAAACTATGAAAAGGAAGTCCAAAAAGCAAGATTTTAAATTTCCCAGAATATTTCATCTTATTATAATGATGTTAAACTCAATGATACATGTTACCCACATGATGTAAAACTAAATGGAGGTTGTCCTGGAATAAATACATTAAGATGCATAGTGTATGTTGTCTTGGTTACTTGATATTAAACCGCACAATATGTTCTTAACACATGACATTAAATTGTACGGAGTATGTACTCACTGAATGATGTTAAATTACATGGGAAGTATCATCTCACAAGTGATTCACCACATGCAAGATAGATATTTATGAAATTGAAATGATATGTCCATTTACTTATCTGTGAGTTTGATCCATGTTGTAAATTAATCTACTTAATAAATATGAGTGTCTTGATTCTTGTCCTGAGATGATATACAGTGACACCCAGGTATCATGTCCTAGTTATAAGCAAATCATATCAGTCCAGGTCATGATATATTAAACTATGTGGTAGTGTCTTCAATAAATTATTTCAAAATGTAGCCTTACCCGGGGTATTAAGAAAAATATGCATGGGGAAGCTAGCTAATGAATGATTGTGTCACGAACATGGGGTAACTCTTATAAGATTATTTACAAAATGCCCAAAAATTGTTTATAGGTCTTCAATACAAAATTATATTTATTTTGGGTAACCTTCACCCTTACCGCATGATGACAAGCTGCATGGTTATTGTCCTGTTCTCATGAAACTAAAGTACATAGTTTTTTGGAAGTAGAAGTGTCTTGATTCCTAACATTACAAGATATGTAGTAACACCCAGCTCCCCATTACTGGATCCAAATTCAATATTTATTCCTTCAAAACGAACCACCTCTGTCCATACAATATGATGCTAAACTACACATTTAATGTCCTCGCCCCATGAAATTAATATTCATGGTTTTATAAAACAAAATATGTATTTATTCTCATTCTAATGGGATATGAATATATTTCTAGATCATATATCTAGGCCTAGCCACCATAATATAATAAAAATTTATGACCCATCCCAAAGGGTCCCATGTTATAACTCCCCCAACCGTCCTCCAATCTGCCAAGGGATGGATACTAGTGCCATATTGAAATATCACTAACATGGGAGGAATTAGCCTATGTACATATACAAATACACACATCTCCAAGCCTATAATAAGATGAAATGTAAAAATAGTAGATCAAACTTGAACAAAAAATATATATTCCATAACTAGATTATGACATGAATTAATGGAATGAAAACAAGTCCAAATACAATCACACCACAAAGGGTATGAATCACTAGTCCCACCTAAATATAAGTATTGGGACTACAATCAGAATACTGTATGAACACTACTCTATCTGTTTAGTCTCATAAATAATCTGGTAGTCATGGTACATCTAGGTCAATTTCAAAAGGATGATCAAATACACAAGACATGGAATGTAATGTAAATTTTTTTGTAAGGGTGAGTATAACATTTCTCAGTGGGAAATGTAGAGGCTAAAAATAATAAAACATAGGAAATATAGTCATCTCTACATCGGTATATTTCTATAACACATATAACAAAATATCCAGATTTACTCACGAAATACACATAGACTGAAGGTAAGTCAATACCATAGTATACCATCCTTAGATTCGAGGTTCACGATTCCAAAAATAACTCATCAAGGATAACACACTCCGGAGTCTGATAGCACTGATGACATCCTTCTAGGAGGTATTTCTCATCAAGTTTAATCATGAGAAAGTAAATTTTAAGGGTATTAATACATACGATACATATATTAAGATCAATTCCATGGCCATGAGGTGATACAAATTACTTATAAATCTCAATTATCCCACTATGTAGAGGATCATAGTTTGAATAGTGTTGGTTACAATGATACCACAAACTCCACCTAAAGCAAGAAGTTGAATAGGGGATCTCACTCTTGGCATCTCAAAAGGATTCCAATGACTCAAACAATAATTCCTACTAAAGGGTCCATAGTCCTAGGATTAGGAAATGATTCCATACCAACCCTTAGGGAATGGATAAGGGGAACACACCCTAATTATGCATTTATAAAATTCATAGTAAAAGGGATCTAAGATATATTTAACAATGTACATGGGATTTATTAGGGGTCACACACTATGACCCTTAACCATAGGTCCTACCATTGTATGTGGCCCATGTCTATTGACTATGTCTTTTTAGAAGTACATGGCATTTATAATAAAGTGTATCCTACCAATGTTCTATAAAACAGATTCAGACTCTAAACATGTTCCCATGTATTTGGCCTAGGTCATGTCTATGTGGGGGATTACATGGCACGTAGGATACTATTGTACTCCACCCCATTACTTTGTACTTCTCAATGTACACACTAAGTATCTGGGGATAGGTCACATACCAAGTGATATGGACACACACTATGTGATCCTAAAATCCTAAGTGAAACCCTATCCACAGTAGATGGGCCCTGAAAGGCGTGTATATCTGTATTAAACATTGTGGAGCATGAGGTTTCAAGAAATCTAGATTTGTGCTCTTTTTTTCTTCCCTATTAATATGGACTCCAAAAACATCCATTCCACGACAGAAAAAAAATGAAAACACCTTTATAATAATTTCCACCAATAAAAAAAGTTAGGTACTCTAAATATGCTAAAAAAATGGGTCTACTCTTCGTTCATCAATGTGAATCATATAATGTTGAGGATTGCAAAATCAGATATCCACCCTCTTCGGATTTGTCATCGCATCGACCATCACACAACCTACATGTCGTAAGGATCCAAGATTTATGATATTAGATCTTTATACTAAGAAACTTGTTTTCAATGATCGATTGATTGGTACATGTTAAACTAAGGTAAAAACAAAGAACGACCCTGATGAGCATTGAATTGGTGGAGAAAATAATAAAAACAATATGGAGGAAGAAACCTAGATCGATGATCATAACGATCTCAATCTATTTCCATTAGAATAAAAATTGATGATTTATAAATGTAATCATGAATAAATTTTCCCAAAAATGATTATATTAATTGAACCCATAAATATGAATTATTCACATATGAATATATTGTTTGATTGATCTGTGTTTCTTGTAGGAATCAAGAAAGGGGAAATAAAATATATAAAACAGCCGATCTACCTCATTTTTAATCGATCACTAATGAAAAAATAATTTGTGTCATGTTCCTTGGAGAGATCTATTGATCTTCTCATAAACCATTCATCGATATCTGATCTAATTTTCATCTTCCAATGGGATCTCCCCCGATGAATCTAATAGATCTCATAAATTCTCAGGGTTATGAGGATTACCCTACATATTTTTTGTAATAGCTTCTTTAAATAGGGAATTTTGGTTACTACCCCTCTACATACACAAAATAAGTAAAATAATTTAAATTAATAGTTTTATTCATTGTCCATGATAGATAATCCACAAATGACCCACCCCGACCAACGTTATGTCATGACTAGGGTAATACCAATATTTTAAACTCAATGATTCCCTTGGATTTCTCATACATGGACTTATTTATGAGTTCTTAAATTTTATTAGAAAAACTGTGCGCATGTGGAATTTAATTTATTTCATCCATTTATTCATGGAACACTAGGCCGTAGATTTTCATTTCATTATAGTTCTTGGTTTAAAAAATAATATATATAATATCCAAAAATAATAGATGGAAAATCCAAGACATTAATGAAATTCTTAGTTACTTTCGATATTCTTTTCTGGGTAGTGAATGAATAAATTTCAATTGAATGTTTCTCACATCACATTTAGCTCATGTTGTCCTTCGAATTTTGTTAAGGGATTCCCCACATGATTGAGGCATGTTAGTTCAAGTGAGGGTTAGTATAGTCTGGGATGGAAGACATTAAAAGTTGAACCATATGTCCTTGACACATGATGTTGAAATGTATGGTTTATGTCTATTTCATGAAAAAAAAAAATATTACTATAGGACATAGCTGATAGGACCACTATACTTGGTGTTTGTCTCCCACCACACCTCCATTCTAGAACTATGTGTGGCTTGATTCCTACCATCACATGATATGCAGTGACACTCAGATCTCCAATACTAGGTCCAACAAAAATAATAAAAGAGAACAACCCCCTTTATGTATGGATCATAACTAAATGGATAGATTAACAAGAATGAACTATGTGTCTCTTGATTTTTATAACCAAAGAATATATAGTGATGTCCCAATCTCTAATATGGGTTCAGTTGCAATGATCAATTGTAACAATACCCCCTATACATATGGTTTACACATATGTGGAGAGTTTCCCATTTAATAAATAGATGTTTATTGATCCCTATCATCACATGATATATATTCATTTCCATATCTCTAATACTCGGTCCCATCACATAAATAAACATAAAAATATTCCTCCTCTCTATGAAAGGTTCAGACCTACAAAATGATCATGCATATCAGATTTATGTTTGGTTTGATTCTTTCTATCACAAGAAACATAGTTACAAATGGTTCTTAAATCCTAGGTCCAGAAACAACATACACTGTGATAAATATACACCCCAACAACATATGGGTTGGACTTATGTAGTAAGATATCTAACACCCACTCCCATACATTTTAAATAATGGCCTAGTTGTCCCGTGTTTCTCACACTGATCATGGGGAACCTTTAAGGACACTCAATATGACACAACTAAGACACATCTCATATCTAGAACCAAATCCTTATCACATGATGCAAAACTACGTGGAAAACATCATTGATTCATGAAAATAATTTTCATGACATATAAATCCCCACTACATGGAAAATAATTGTGATGGTCATCACCCATAATCATCATTTATCAAAGGAAAACAATTAGCTAACCCCATCCAACTAGATAATGGGTTTCATTCATCATCTTTTGAATCCATCAACCCATAAATCACACTTCAAAAATTGAGTACATCAGTTTTCCATCAAACCATCCATGGATCTAGGAAAAGGATACCTAACTTCAAGATACGCTTTATTTGAAAATGAATGTCTTCCTTTGGTTCTTACATATGAGCCTATGATCATCAACTAATTATTTCATAACATTCAAAAATGTATTTTTGATCCTTGTGAGAATGGACATCTTCATGGTGAAACTAATCACCATAGAGTGTTTTGGGTTTTCCTTGACATGATTTTACCATATCATTAATCATGACCTAATATCCTTGACTTGTGATTCACATACTTTTCACCTCACACTCAAAAGGATGTTGAATTAGTCACGACACTGGGTATCTTAACTGGGTTTTGTATAAAACCTTCCCTAGGTCACATATATATGCATCATGACCTTAAAATGCACGTACATTAGTCAGTGATTAATAACCATAATCATTATACTTTTTTTGTCCAAATCACAAGACCCTAAACAGCTAGTAAAAAATTCATAAAACTTGTATAGTTAGAAAATAAAAAAACATAGACTATAAAAAATTCCTGTCTCTATCCCTTAACTTGTCACCTCCAATGTTTATAAAAAAATTAGAGCATTATTAAAATATGGATTAAATATAATAGGGCCAATGTTGTGGATCTAGTAATAGTATATCCATGTTATTTAGACACCATAGTTTTGGAAAAATGAAAATTAATGGTTTTTATATCTCTACACAACGAAGAATTATTCACTAGGTAGTGACATGACTTTTTGGATACTCAACCACTAAATGAGTATTACCCATTCCATAAACCACACATCATGATTTTAGAACCTCAGTTAACTACAAACCTTCCATGGCCCTTATAAAATTATACCCAGGTTCAAGGTACTCATAGTTTGAATATTTTTGTCTTCCTCTCATTCTTGAATATATTCTTATGGTATTTAACCAAATGCATCATAACCAGCAAAAAGGTGGTTCCTGATCCTTGGGAGCCCTAACATCACCATGAAGGAACTCATCACCATAGATTGTTTTGGGTCATCCCTATCATGATTTTCCCATATTACCACTCAATAACTAATAGCTTTATAAAATGACTTTCAGTCACTATGAATAATTTATTCAAGAAGATTCAACATCCCTAATGTCATGTCATTGTGTTTTGGGTCCTTTCTCAAAGAAAGAATTTTACACGCCATTAAAATCCCTTTTTAGCGACCATAAAATTTGACTAAAATCCACTTAGGGTAAGTCTTAGGCCCCCTACTCAAAAACTTAAACTACCCTAGGGTTATAGAACCCTTTCTACATATTCTTCACCACATTTAATAATTTATCACCCATACATTTGAGTTTTCAAAAATCTTTCATGAACCTTGGAAATGAGAAGGGATCATCTTTTCTTGATCATATATGTAATCCCTTTGGGTCATGCATAAAGTATTGTAACTCAACAACTAGAGAAATATTTTCCTTGTATTAAGTGTACTCCAATCCTCATGATCTTTGAAAACATGACAAATAATCTCATCACCTTACGGTGTTTGGGTCATCCATGGTATGTAAACCCCATTACATATTCATAAATTCAAACATTAGGGTTATGAATAACACAAAAAATATTCCAAATATTCATGTGGAATCCATTATCCCTAATATTTTACAATCAACAAAAACTATCTTCATAAATAATTGTCATAGAATCAAAAATAAAGGGGATCCTCTTTTCATGACCATGATAGTGATGCATAAGGTCTTTAACCTACTTATTTGATTCATATCCTCCTTGAAAAAAAATGAACTCCAATCCTCATGGGCCCCAAAAACACTTTAATGGAACTCAACACCTTATAGACTTTTAGTTCACCCCGATATGTCTACCCCATTATATATTCATCAACCATATCCTAGTAGCAGGAAATTAAACTATATATTATATTTATATCCATATCTCATGGCATTGAAACTACATGATAGATATCAATACAACCTCACATTAAACCATATGAAGAATGCTTAGTTATAGATTAGTATATAACTGGATATATAATGGTTTATCTAGAAGACTCTATACTACTACTATTATAAGGGATAAGTTTGAATACACTAAAGTACATCATAAAAATAATATAATTTTAATGAGCTTAAATCAACCAATATAAAGAGTCACAACAATCACCAGGTTGAAAGTCACATAAATGAATAATAGAAAATAGTTATGCCTTCATTCACTATACAGAAACATTGTATGAACCACAAAATATTGAGCACTCATAAATGTGAAAGGGTAAAAAACTGTATGGTTGAAAACCCATAAGTGGGTATCCTGAGTAAAATCTAGTCAACACATACTTAGACTTCCCCTACATGAATCATTATGATAAATTAGGGAAATATAAACAAATATAGAAAAATAGTAAAGGGATATCATTTATCTCTACAAAAAATCATCCAATGCCCACAAATTCCATTAAATTAGGAAATATTTAAAGATCTCTCCCTCCATGAAATTCATATTTTAACGAAATTATATTTTTAAATTAGGTATGTTCAAGAAAACTGGAGTATGTACATCAATGTGGAATCTCACACCAGTGGGCATTCATGAGATCTTCTCAAGAAAAATCTATTGTGATTTACAAATTCAAATCCAGGCATTTAGGTTTATTTGATATTTTAAAAATGATGGCTATCGATGAAGATTAATTAAGTATCAGGTTGTGGAGGAATCATGTGCATCATGAGTGAGATAAATATGAAAACAAGTACGTAATGTTTGAAATATTCATTCATTGATAAGTTTTATAAGAAGTAATAGACTCCACATATCAAAGACTTTCCCATATATACACAAATAATGGGTTATAAGGACATCCTGGCATACCCTTGTAGGGGTCATTGAGATATAAAAATATATCCTCAATGAGGCTATGTATTGGTGTAATTGATCAATAGATCCACTATCCGCCTCTGTGATATGTTTTCATACCTCCTCTATAGAAGCAACATCGTGTCCAACATTCCCATATAGGTTAAGCTGCTCTTGTTTCACTGATATAGTCTTTTATAATATTTATAGATCATATTGAAACTAAGATATATCTTCTTGAAGAGGGATAATTGTAGAGACCCTAAGCCTGATGTACATGGACATTACATTACTTTTGCGGAATACTTAGTACATAACAAAAACACACACACAAAGACCGTAATAGTTTAGTGTCTTTGGAAACTCGGAACGTAATCTTCTAATCATGGTGAAAGATCTTCAACATCTCCCATAAATATCTTCCACTTTTTTTCTTACCTAAAATCTTTCTTCATATCCTGGGGAAAAGAAATCATAAAAGGGTGATCTCAAATGCTCAGTAAGGTTAAACAAAAGAAATATCAATCACATCATATTCATAAGAACATAACATTTTGGAAATCTTAACCTGCAAAAGTGATCATAATATCATAACATGGGATAAATCATAGTAGTGAAATGTAATCCCAATAATCATAACTTAAAACATGAAACTTTTTGGTGTACACACATAATCATATAGAATCATTTCTTATTAGTCTAGACTCATTTCCAAGACTATCTTAGTGGACAAAGTCCATTTCTGAACCGAGTTCATTCCTCGTTTCAGTCTTGTTTCACTGAACCGGTTTAACCTGCCGTTCCAGCCATGTCTATCTCATGAGATATAAAATCTTTACCCAATTAATTGGAGGGAGATATAGGTTCCACCCATATCATAATGATACCATTCTTATGTGTGCCACAAAATCATAAATCATACGTCATTGCATAACCCATGTAATAAAAATGGGATTCTTAAACAACATGACATCATAAAACAATTCATATATGATAAATGATTTCATAAAAATAATTCCATCACTACATAATCAAATCAATTTAATAATAGGGATAGAAACATAACCCTATATTATCTCAGATGGAAAATAATTTGGATAAAACACTTGAACTCCATTCTTGAGGAAAATATCCTTTCTACTCCAAAAACATTTTCCTTTCTTAACATGTCATACAATTTTAAACTAAAAGAAGTTGATTAAAAATAAACTTGAAAACTTTTAAATTAATCTTATTGGAAATAATTGTTTTAAAAATCCATTCATTCTGTATAAGTTAAAAAAAACATTCTTCCCGTACTTTTGTCGGAAAAGTCAAAAAGTACCTTGTACGAAAAACGACAAAATATTTCTTTCATACCTTTTACAAAAAACTCACCGAAGGGTAAAATTGAATTTAAACAATTGTAGGTGGATGGAAAAAATATTACATATTGAGGGAACATGGATTTGGATGATAAAATACACCCTAGTAAATACCAAAGTATAAACAATCTCAGATAAAAATGAGATTGTAATATTTTCCCTTACCTTAGGTCCGATTTGCTTCGTAAGTGTCCGAAACTCCTGTATAATGATTTAAATAATGTCATTGACTTATTCCGGATTCATAATCATTGTTATGATATCATATATGGTTCACTTATGACTTTATATTACCCGTTCTTTTGTAAATTCCATGTTAAAGAGCGTTTTGGGTAAAACTGTTTCATTTGTCGTCCGTGTTTTGACTTGTAATTATTCATATGATTATTTAGATCATGATTAATTAATTCAAGAATATAAAACATTATTTATATATAATATATATTCAGAATATACATATATATAGTAAATCAGTAAATGGAATGAAATACACCGTTCATGGAGACGGTAGGCCGTACGTACGCATGAACGTTGTTTTCGTTTCCTTATTGAGTTGAATGGAATTAAGTAGATGACATACATATATATACACATAAATCCAGTATCATTATTATGTCATATATTTAATTATTACTTATTATATATACTTTATAATCATTCATGAATGGTTAACGTGGAGAATGAATCTCATCGCGTCGTGGAGACGGTAGTCCGTACGTATGCACGAGCGATGATATCATTCTCATGATCGTTGGACTGTATTAGAGTGTATTTATACTATTTAAGAATCAATATCACTTTAAAATAATCATATATAGTTATTATTTACACCATTATACCCATCCAAGTAAGGTGGTGGTGGAAAATAGATTACACCACGGCGTGGAGAGGGTATTCCGTACGTATGCACGGCCGGTGATTTCGTTTTCCGTAGGATGGATAGATGGTGAAATAGGTTTGTTTCATAATTATAATAACATATCAGTATATGAGTGATACTGATGTTATTACTTCATAATGAAACAACCTAATAAGAAGAAGTGGAAGAATAAATAAAGTTGAAATAATCGGTAACGGACATTTCCTCTTATTTGAAGCGCCTCTTTGAGTCCTCTTCTTAGGGCACAAAAATTGGTCTTTGAAGAAGACCAGGACCTCTAGGATGTTTCTAGGGAAGTGGATAAGATAATTTGGCAGGGTTTGGCCAAGCGTTAAGGCTCAATGTGGTGTGAGGAAGAGGGGGAGGAAGTTCCCTTTTATAAGGGAGGAGAGGGGCTTCTTTGGAAAACTAAAAATATTATTTTATTATAAAGACATATTAGGTTTTAAATAGCTCCAAATTAATTTATTTCTAAGATAAGGTGGGTATGGGTCTAAATACTCTCATCTAATAGAATTTAGGCAAGTTTAGGTTCCTATTTTAACCTTATCATTTATATTTAACTTTAAGTTAGATAATTTTACTTTTACCATGTCTTTTTGTGTTCTTACACTATAAGGTTAATAAACTTACTATAACAAGCCAAACGAACCCCAAGTTGTTTATTATTAATATATATAACCTTATATAAGTCATTTTTCATAACCTTAGATTTTTAGGAATAAAATAACAATTAATAATATAATATTTGTTTTAAAAACTATTTTATGTCAATTCTGACACTATTTAGTAATTGATTTTTGTGAAAATCATAACAGAATGATTAGTTCTAAAGAAGTTAATTAAATCAATAATAACATGTCATATTAATATAAAAAATTATTTGAATTCATAAAAAGTCTAAAATTACATTTATTTGTGTATTTATAACATCAATTATGTCAATATTTTATTAATGTGATAATTACTGCATCATCATTGTATCATATATAAATTAACTTATTTTAAGTCTAAAAATTACAAATAAAATACCATTATTTTGGAAATATTTTTAGCTT
Source organism: Viscum album (assembly GCA_963277665.1). Lineage (NCBI taxonomy): Eukaryota > Viridiplantae > Streptophyta > Magnoliopsida > Santalales > Viscaceae > Viscum > Viscum album. The sequence continues at coordinate 504,904,289 of OY728142.1, read as the reverse complement.
TCTAATTAATATTTATAGTCGAATTTATCTTTTGTATAACACTATATTAAAATGATTTAGTTATTAAACATTGATTTTAACTATTTTAACCCTTCTTTAAATAAATTGATAGTAAATGTCCTAATCTAATCCAAGTGGGACTAAATGGTCATATTTTATTCCTAAGGTTGTTTTTTGTCGAATTAAACTTATCCAATATAATTATCACATGTGTTAGGGTAACAATAATATCATTTTTATCCTTAATTATCCTATTTACTTTTAACCGTGGTAAAAAAGTAAAAAGTTACTATTCACCAAAAATTATTTTCATCTCATTGAACCACATTTTACTTACTGACATCAACCGTATCTCTCGGATTTTTGAAATTCCACTCACAGAAGCGGTAAAATTAAGTTTTATGAAAAATTCATTTTTTTAAACTACCACTTAGTGGTTTCACTATTCATCAAAAAATGAAAGTTTCCAAAAAAATACCAAAAATTAGGCCTAAGCTATATTTGATATTATGAATTCAAAAATGATTTCTATTTTATCAAATTCAAAACATATCAGTTACATTAACTAATTTAAAAATTAATTCCCGTCGTCAAAACAAATAGCGTGTTCTTTAGAGATAATAACTATCAAAAGATTGACACTTGTTTATGTCTAGTTTAAATGTGAAATTACATTCAATGAAAAACATTGTAAAAAATTGTAAAAATATATTCTAAATATACTTTAAAACCACTAAAATTAATAATTTACCTTTATTAATTATTTCGATTAAAAAGTTGTTTTTAATTAAAATTTAGTAATTTTCACAATTCATCAGAATATGAAAGTTATCCGAAAAGTACCAAAATTTCACCTTAGGCTAAATTCGATACTCCGAATCCAAAAATGAAGCCATTTTGAGAGATTAAATTTATATAATTTTAAAAGGTGGTTATTACTATTCATAACGGCTTGTTTTAATAATATTTTAATAGCATATCGTTGTTTAGTGAAACTCGGTATTGCGTACTACACACGCTATCGAGGAAGGTCGTGATTGCGTGTAATGCAAGGCATGTCAAGGATGCGTGTTGTGCAAGCTCCTTTTGGTGTAGCGTACAACACAAGACATTAATGAAATTAAAAAGAATATTTTTTATAAAATCTCGAGGTGTTACATTCTACCCCCCTTAAAATGAATTTCGCCCTCAAAATTCGTCGGGGTTATAAATGGTTTACTATTAGAAAGTTTCTTTAATAGAAACCCACATCGTAAAAAGGAATACCAAAACCAATCTTTAAAAACAAAAGTATGAAACGTAACGGTTACCCAAATAAACTAATCACTGGGTTTCCACATAGGTGAAAATATGGATATGGAAGAGAAATATAACCATCATGTTTTGATGGAGAGTGGTAGAGAACATGGCTATGGAAAATCCAGCAATCACAAAGCCATAAATTTGTGACGATCTAAGGTACCATCTGATTCATCAGATATAAGAGTACTAGGACAACATTTTTGGTTTTCAAGATCATTTCCCTAGAGTTGATGAAATTGGAATTAGAAGAAATACTTTCGTGATTTTGGTATAGTCTCACCGTTTGTCATTCTTTGGAAAATTTCCACTTCATCTCTTAAAGAAATGAGGTTGAATTTGTCATTCGTGATGTGTTAGCAGATCATGTGATAGAATGATGGGTCATTCCATCTGTCTCAAACAAAAGGTTAGAAAAGTTATCAAAAAATACATAAGTCCATATTTAGTGAGATTAATCATATATGGTTCCTAAAATGGACTTATACTTCATATATCATATTTCTTAATATAATAAAACTATTTTCTACAAAACAGGGACTTCCTACAGGCCAGTGGTAGGCGATAAAGGCCAGTCGCACTTCAGTTGTGGGTTCGATTCCCACAGCCTTGTCTGACGCGATGGGTTGTCGCCCATCCTGCAGGTTTTCCTTTTTCTAAAACTACATTACTATAACATCCCATAAATAATATCAAAAAAACTTATATCCTTAAACAATACTAACTTATGTCCAACATAATCCATTCCAATCTTTAGGCATATCCAAAATAATGTTGTCTAATCTCTTATTATAGTGAAAATGATTACCAGAGAGTTCATACAACTAGCATGTTAATACCATTTTTGATCCCCATATTTCATGAGATATGTCTTGTTGGTCACATTCCAAACATTCAAAGGCCTTAATCATGTATTCTTCTTGAAAAAAAAATGAATACCCATTGAACCTTATTGAAAGCATGAGTGCTGTTAAAAGGTAACTCTTTCCACATACCAAAATCCTCAAAATTCTATATACTCAAACCATGATATCACTTAGTCCTTATATCAATCATGAGCTCATGAATACTGTCAAACATTTCATTTTTTCCTTATCCCTTCATTATGCACATATCATCTTTTTTCCAAAAATATCTCAATCACTTTCTGTGGTTACCGGTACCATAAAATTATTGAAAACCACAATAGACCAATACATAAATATTCCAATATTCCACGATACTATATACAACATTATTTTGGAATCCCATTACATAAACACTTAATCATTCCACCACATCGTTTTTATATTCAACATCGCCAATGGTGATCGCATGTGACTTCTCTTTGTCCTTCTCCTCAAGTGGTTGCTCATATCGATCATCACTAACCCTTGGATTAGGGAATTTATTAGTATAATGCCCCATTTCCTTGCACTTGAATCATTGAAGTGTTGTAGGTTCATTCTGTGTATCACTTCCTTTGTTTGCATCATTAGATATCTTCTTCGCATAATTGCAGCATTCAAATGCATGATGACCTTCTTTTCCACATTTGAAACATTTACATGTCCCTTTAAGACAATCTTTACCAGGCTTCTTTCCACACTTTGAGCATAAGGAAACATTCATCTTCTTTTCACCATTATTCTGAGATTTCTCCTTGAACTCCATGTTTCGTTTCTTGTCAAAACTATGAGATGGATAAGTAACACCAACTTCCATTTCTACCTTGATAGCACAACGCACAATTTCTTCATAGCTACTAAATTCTCTTTTAGCTAATGCCCTTCGAAGACTTGGTTTTAAGCCACTGAAGAATCAATCAACTTTACTTTCAGGTTGGATGATAAAGCCAAATGCATACCTTGCAAGACTTGTAAAATTCGCTTCGTATATACCAACAGATTCATCATCCTTTTGCTTTAGTTCAAGAAACTCCTTCTCCATCTTTGTACGAAGAATACAAGGGAAGTACTTATTGAAAAATAAGTTATTGAACTCGTCCCATTCCATGGACTCAATTTCATCTCTTGGCCTTGTATTCTTGATAATATTCCACCATTGATTACCATCAGCTTCCAAACGATACACTGCTAAGTTGACTTTATCATGTTTAGAACATTGATGAACTGAAAATATATTTTCAGTAGTACTGATCCATTGTTCAACAACAAGTGGATCAGAAGACCCACTGAAAGAATGTGGACGTTGCCTCATGAAGGACTCAATAGAATATTGTTCCCTTCTCTGCTCATTTGGAAGTCCAGAATGATTTATAGCTTCTGTAAGTATAACAATAAGATTTTTCACTCCATCTCCAATAACATTTGTTTGTTCAGGAGGACAATCATTGCATTTTCCATTACATTGATCAACACGGTTCCTTCGGGTTCCAGCCATCGTCTAAAACCCAAAAAGAATAGTGTGAGAGGAAAAAATCATGCTAGGGAAAACAACACAATAAAGGAGGAGTACCTTCAATATCTAACATCTTAGGTTTAATTATAAGATCATTACCATAATTATAGGACTATAACCTATACTTATACTTAACCTTAGGGACATCCCTAGACATACCTTAGAAATATCTCTAGAGATCTCACTAAAGTTCTCGCATCCTAGTTTCCAAAGGTTGACTAAACCTTTCCTCTTATACCAACTGCAGAGACCCTAAGCCTGACGTACATGGACATTACATTACTTTTGCAGAATACTTTGTACATAACAAAAACACACACACAAGGACCATAATAGTTTAGTGTCTTTGGAAACTCAGAACGTAATCTTCTAATCATGGTGAAATATCTTCAACATCTCCCATAAAGATATTCCCCTTTTTTTTCTTACCTAAAGCCTTTCTTTATATCCTGGGGAAAAGAAAACATAAAAGGGTGAGCTCAAATGCTCAGTAAGGGTAAATAAAAGAAATATCAATCACATCATATTCATAAGAACATAACATTTTGGAAATCTTAACCAGCAAAAGAGATCATAATATCATAACATGGGATAAATCATAGTAGTGAAATGTAATCCCAATAATCATAACTTAAAACATGAAACTTTGTGGTGTACACACATAATCATAGATAATAATTTCTTATTAGTCTAGACAAAATTCCAAGACTATCTTAGTGGAAAAAGTCCATTTCTGAACCGAGTTCATTCCTCGTTTCAGTCCTGTTTCACTGAACTGGTTTAACCTACCGTTCCATCCATGTCTATCTCATGAGATATAAAATCTTTACCCAATGCATTGGAGGGAGATATAGGTCCCACCCATCCCATAATGATATCATTCTTATGTGTGCCACAAAATCATAAATCATACATCATTGTATAACCCATGTAATAAAAATGGGATTCTTAAACAACATGACATCATAAAACAATTCATATTAGATAAAGTATTTCATAAAAATAATTCCATCACAACATAACCAAATCAATGTAATAATAGGTATAGAAACATAACCCTATATTATCTTAGATGGAAATTAATTTTGATAAGACACTTGAACTCCATTCTTGAGGAAAATATCCTTTCTACTTCAAAAACATTTTTCTTTTTTAACATGTCATACAATTTTAAACTAAAATAAGTTGATTAAAAATAAACTTGAAAACATGTAATGTAAGCTTCTTGGAAATAATTTTTAAAAAAATCCATTCATGCCTTATAAGTTAAAAAACATTCTTCCCGTACTTTTGTCGGAAAAGTCAAAAAGTACCTCGTACGAAAAACGACAAAAGATTCCTTTCATACCTTTTACTAAAAACTCACCGAAGGGTAAAATTGGATTTAAATAATTGTAGGTGGATGGAAACAATATTACATATTGAGGAAATATGGATGTGGATGATAAAATACACCCCAGTAAATACCAAAGTATAAACAATCTCGGATAAAAATGATATTGTGATATTTTCCCTTACCTTAGGTCCGATTTGCTTCGTAAGTGTCCAAACCTCCTGTATAATGATTTAAATAATGTCATTGACTTATTCCAGAATCATAATCATTTTTATGATATCATATATGGTTCACTTATGACTTTATATTACCCGTTCTTTTGTAAATTCCATGTTAAAGAGCGTTTTGGGTAAAATTGTTTCATTTGTCGTCTATGTTTTGAGTTGTAATTATTCATATGATTATTTAGATCATCATTACTTAATTACAGAATATAAAACATTATTTATATATAATATATATTCAGAATATACATATATATAATAAATCAGTAAATGGAAAGAAATACACTGTTGATGGAGATGGTAGGTCGTACGTAGGCATGAATGATGTTTTCGTTTCCTTAATGAGTTGAATGGAATTAAGTAGATGACATACATATATATACACATAAATAAAGTATCATTATTATGTCATATATTTCATTATTACTTATTATATATACTTTATAATCATTCATGAATGGTTAACATGGAGAATGAATCTCATCGCGTTGTGGAGACGGTAGTCCATACGTACGCACGAGAGATGATATCGTTCTCATGGTCGTGGGACTGTATTGGTGTGTATTTATACTATTTCAGAATCAATATCACTTTAAAATAATCATATATAGTTATTATTTACACCATTATACCCATCCAAGTAAGGTGGTGGTGGAAAATAGATTACACCACGGCGTGGAGACGGTATTCCGTACGTACACACGCGCGGTGATTTCGTTTTCCGTAGGATGGATAGATTGTGAAATAGGGTTGTTTCAAACTTATAATAACATATAAGTATATGATTGATACTGATGTTATTACTTCATAATGAAACAACCTAAGAAGAAGAAGTGGAAGAAGAAATAATGTTGAAAGAATCGGTAATGGACATTTCCTCTTCTTTGAAGCGCCTATTTGAGTCCTCTTCTTAGGGCACAAAAATTGGAATTTGAAGAAGACCACGACCTCTAGGATGTTTCTAGGGAAGTGGAGAAGATAATTTGGTAGGGGTTTTCCGAGCATTAAGGCTCAATGTGGTGTGAGGAAGAGGGGGAGGATGTTCTCTTTTATAAGGGAGGAGAGGGGCTCCTTTGGAAAACAAAAAATATTATTTTATTATAAAGTCATATTCGGTTTTAAATAGCTCAAAATTGATTTATTTAGAAGATAAGGTGGGGATGTTTCGAAATAATCTCATAAAATAGAATTTAGGAATGTTTAGGTTCCTATTTTAACCTTATCATTTGTATTTAACTTTAAGTTAGATAATTTTACTTTTACCATGTCTTTTTGTGTTCTTACACTATATGGTTAATAAACTTATTATAACAAGACAAACGAACCCCAAGTTGTTTATTATTAATATATATGACCTTATCTAAGTAATTTGGCCGAAACTTAGATTTTTAGGAATAAAATAACAATTAATAATATAGTATTTGTTTTAAAAACTATTTTATGTCAATTTTGACACTATTTAGTAATTGATTTTTGTGAAAATCATAATAGAATTATTAGTTCCAAATAAGTTAATTAAATCAATAATAAAATGTCATATTAACATAGAAAATTATTTTAATTCATAAAAAGTCTCAAATTACATTTATTTGGGTATTTATAACATCAATTATGTCAATATTTCATTAATAGGATAATTACTGCATCATCATTGTATCATAAATAAATTAAATTATTTTAAGTCTAAAAATTAAAAATAAAATACCATTATGTTGGAAATATTTTTATATTTCTAATGAACATTTATAGTCGAATTTATCTTATGTATAACACTATATTGAAAATGATTTAGTTATTAAACTTCGATTTTAACTATTTTAACCCTTCTTTAAATAAATTGATAATAAATGTCCTAATCTAATCCAAGTGGGCCTAAATGGTCATATTTTATTCCTAAGGTTGTTTTTGGTAGAATTAAACTTATCCAATAGAATTAGTACATGTGTTATGGTAATAATAATATCATTTTTACCCTTAATTACCCTATTTACTTTTAACCGTGGTAAAAAAGTAAAAAGTTACTATTCACCAAAAATTATTTTAATCTCATTGAACCACATTTTACTTACTGACACCAACCGTGTCTCTCGGATTTTTGAAATTCCACTCACAGAAGCGGTAAAATTAAGTTTTATGAAAAATTCATTTTTTTAAACTACCACTTAGTGGTTTCACTATTCATCAAAAAATGAAAGTTTCCAGAAAAATACCAAAAATTAGGCCTAAGTTATATTTGATATTATGACTTCAAAAATGATGTCTATTTTATCAAATTCAAAACATATCAGTTACATTAACTAATTTAAAAATTAATTCTCTTCGTCAAAACAAATAGCGTGTTCTTAAGAGATAATAACTATCAAAAGATTGAAAAATGTTTATGTCTGGTTTAAATGTGAAATTACATCCAATGGCCAACATTGTATTAAATTGTAAAAATATATTCTAAATATACTTTAAAACCACTCAAATTAATAATTTACCTCTATTAATTATTTCAATTAAAAAAGTTGATTTTAATTAAAATTTAGTAATTTTCACTATTCATCAGAATATGAAAGTTATCCGAAAAGTACCAAAATTTTACCTTAGGCTAAATTCGATATTTAGAATCCAAAAATTAAGTGCATTTTGAGAGATAAAATTTCTAAAATTTTAAAAGGTGGTTATTACTATTCATAACGGCTAGTTTTAATAATATTTTAATAGCATATCGTTGTTTAGTGAAACTCGGTATTGCGTACTACACATGCTATCGAGGAAGGTCGTGATTGCGTGTAATGCAAGAAAAGTCAAGGATACGTGTTGTGCAAGATACTTTTGGTGTAGCGTACAACACAAGACATTAATGAAATTAAAAAGAATATTTTTCCTAAAATCTCGGGGTGTTACAATAATTTTGAACTGTAAAAAACCAATTTTATCATTACCATCACAAAACAAGTCTCGGTGATCCTATGGCTCCACCATGTGAGGGGAAGAATAATCTAAGGCCTCATCCATACTTCTCTTTATTGAAGAGGAATCCTTTACTTCTGCTACAATTAATTCATGTTCCCACTTTTTCTCCATCAGATTGATCACCTCCTTCTTCAGGGTATGAAGGGTAGTATAATCAAAACTATCATAATAAGCGGTGGTGAACTTGATGTAAAGATGACCCTGGTGATTTATCATCTCTTCCAAAGTGGCCTATGAAATTAAGGATCATATATATCTATATAATTTCGGTACATCAGTTGGTAATGTGATGCAGGATCCAAAACATGACACAATCCCTTCTGGAGAATAGTAATATATTTTGGGACTAATAAACTTAGTGAGGGATTTGTTCTTGTGGTCCTTGAAGAAGTGTTTTGGGATTATACAACCATGTTGGTTGACTCGATGAGAGGAATCCTCGAAGAATAAGGGATTATAAAATCTAAGACCAAGTGTGAAAAACCACAAAAAGAGAAAAAAATGTATTATTAGTTGTATTATATATGGTATGATATCATTAGGTTACAAATATGTATGATCAATTATGGGAACATGTATGTTTTGGATGTTTCACTCGAAACATCTTTTACCCAACAACATCTTGAGGTAAAAAGGAAACACGTACTTGGGGTGAGTAGCTTGGTGGGACAACCAGTTCTTGCTCTATTATCATATTTTTCTCCTCACCATTAAGGACACCATGATTAAAGGAAATGTTATACAATAAGATGCAATGTGATATATGTGTCATGTTTTATAAAAAGTGACCACCCACTCAAAAACATGCCTCAATCAATGATAAATTAGTACTAGAGTACCTCCCATCATCATTTTCCTCTAGGAGAGAATTTTCATATTTTGGATAAAATTGATTGACTAATGGGTTATCAACTATAGGTGATAGGTCTAACCAAGCTATAACATCATCCTTATCATCTTCTTTATGGGCCTATCCTAGAAGTTATGGTTTTTCTAAAGTAGAAGAAAACCCACCTATATTCCTGGGAATACATATACATTCATTTATCTAGGTTCGGTGGGGACATGTGTATTAATGAAACCCCACAATGAATTATTAGATTAATCCAAAATAGAGAAACTGTAAATTGCAGTTCTTACTTTTGAATTTTGTCGGAGAGGGTTATGAAAGTTTAAATAACGTTATTTTACATTACCTCTCCAATAAAGGGTTATCAGAAGGTGTTGATGCTGAAGGTGATGATGTTAGAGTTGATGGAATCATGGATTATGATACCATAGGTATGGTAGAAGTGGCCTTATTCAAAGTCGGTTAACCATGGGAACCCTTTTCATTGATCCTCTAGTCATCGATTTCATCTCCAACAGCTACACCCTTAAGAAAATATACGGGTGATGGGTGGAGTGGATTGACTTATGTAGCTTCATTCCATCCCAATGGAAGTGCAACCTAAATCAGTATGATTGAAATAATACTTTTCCCTTTAAATTATATGGAAAGACCAGCCTTACTAATATCACAGTGAAGGTATAACCAAGTTCATCCAGAAAACCATCCAACATACTCTAAACCACCATTAACTGCATAAGAGTATAATATTGGATCACACCCTTCATTATTTCCATCAATGCATCATGATATAAAAGTAAGTCAATGACCTCAGTAGGATGGTATTTTAATGTGAACAATGTGGGAGTAGTAATATGAGTGAATCATTATAAAGGAAACTCGTCTAAGAATAATAACCCACATATATTATCCTTGGAATTAGTGCTCCCCTAGGCCATCTGATTTGAAAATTAAATGGGTAATAATAGTGCAGAAATTGATTCACTAATAGGTGTTATTCTTGCTACTACAATTTCATTAGATGCTTCTATTGGAAACAAAACTACGGGTAAATGTCTCAATTCCATACAAGAATCGGATGGGGATATTAGTATCCTCAAAACAAGATTCCTTCCTTGACATGAATTGGATTTACTAGTAAATGGAAATTTTTTAGGCTCGTGTATTAATTATGGTAATTTTATATAAGGATACATTCGGGTAGATATGTTTATATAATTTTTGGATAAACAAATATCAACATTTATAGGAGAAAATTCTATCGGAACCAGAGTCTCCTTCTTTTTGAGCATCAACCAGAACTATTGGGACATCAGCAGATGAATATTGGACTAAATGTGAATAGGGGATGACACTACATCTAAACACACTTAAAATGATGGGTAAACCATCATGGTTCATGCCATTAATAGAAAAGGATCCCATTGATGTGTGAAGAAAGAGAATACTAATGAATTGAATTGATTTATACCCAATATTCAAGGATTTCTCCGCCTTTTTAAATTATACTATTGGGGGTACTATCTAATACGTATTGAATGAGAATTGATCATAACAGCTCGTGATGGTCATGATCTCCTAATCCTTTAGTGTGATGAGTATTAGACCACCAATACACTAAAAATAGTTTAAAGTAAATATTGGGTATGTTCTCAATACTTCGGTCCTTATATCCTCTCAAATGATCCCCTATCCAAACCCCCTAATACATAGAAGGGACTAGATATTTTATGAGGGGATCTTATCTAATAAATATGGTGTAGAAGGTGACACAGTTTTCTCCAGAACATTGTTGGATTACCCAATATGCTACCCTCCTACCATGTAGGTCACCATCATGAAATTAGAGGCTCTGAATCGACCCATTTCTTCTATATATATCAGGTATCCTCTTAGGTATGTGAAAAATTTGGCCAACTGAATGGTGCATTCAACACCAAGAATAACCTCCCAAATCTTGATGGTCAATGATACTTCTTCAACTGTGGTTGAACTAGTTTCCTCAATATTGTGGGAGTTTAATGTATGGATATTTTTTCATTTCTTGGATTTTGTCTTAAATTGGGATTTCCAAATAAAATATCTCTCTAATTTCTTAAATGAAATACATGGACCAAGAATTTGGGACTTCTCAATATCCTTTTAATCCAATTTTATCAACTCCCTAGCAAGTGGAGGGGTCCTCTTTATATTATCCCACATGGATAAAGGGAGAGAACTCATTAAAAATCTCTTCTAAAAATACATGATCTGAAAACATACTTGACTTTTGAGAGAATAATACCAACCCACCATGTGTTAGGTGGTATATTTTTGTGTCTACACTCCACCTACTGGCGATGTTTCTCATAATTTTCTTGAAATAGAAGGAAGAAGATTTTGAGATCCAAAAGGCACCAGAATCCCTATTTTCTTCTAGTACATATCAAATTTATAAGAGAAATATTAAACCTAGAATGACCAAGGTCAATCCATTTTGAATCTCCCACTAAATCAAAGATCCCAATAAGTTAGCCACCCAAATCCCTATCATGTGGATGATTTATGTATTATCGTGTGGAATATGTGGATGTCAGAATCATGCACATGATGATTCTCTCCAAAGTATAGTGGAATTAATTTCAATATATATATATATTTTGATTTATTTCACTTCATCAATGAACTTACATATACGAGAGATGTTAGTGTGAAAAGTGATATGGTTTACCAGAATAGAAGCACAAGGAACTATTGATAACTATAGATGAAGGATATGATCATTACATATTAGACTAAACCCATAGAGAGGAGGTTGGTGTGGGATATGATATTCCCTATGTTTCCATACTATAATTATTGAAATATTATATATTATGACACAAAAATAAGATGAAATCTGTCAGACACACCTGCAAAAATGGTGTTCTGAAGAGCCGTTGATGCTACGGTCTCTCTATTGGATGACTTCTGAGACATGGATTCCATATGTAAAAAATTAGGGAACACATGTCAGATAAATGAATAATTAATTCCAAAAGAGACACATGACCCCAAAATCATCATTCGAATCACATTAATCATGATAGAATTAATAACCACATTCTCTAATATAGTTTTCCCGAATAGAATTAACCAAGGATTACCTCATGAACGCATGACCCACAATGTATCTCTCAATCACATAATCTATTATCATAATTGATATTGCATGACCTATAAATGTTCATGTGAGTTGCATGAGACCATGAAATCATGTGTTCAAACTATCAGATCATGCCCAAATTCAAAGACAACCATGTGGACAAGGACTTTGGTCAAGGTTTATGAAAATATAGAAATTTAGTTTATGATTCATTTAAATAATTACTGAGGTAAATTATATAAAGCTAATGGATTTCATAAAAAATCCAACACACCATCCTTTTGGAATGTTCTTGTTACTATCTCACTTGATTTTTTTCATGTAAAAAGATATTATTAAATGGTTCCAATGATAATGAATATATTATTTACATGATCACTTCATAGATCAACAGAAAGAATTTTGGTGTGTCAGTCAGATTATGTGAATGGGTTTCCAAATGTGTACTAGGTTATTTGAAAACTAAAAAAACTAATAATTGAAAAATAGTGGGGAATATATGCAATAATGAATAAAAAATGAAGGAAGATTTATGCATAGATGGATATGCAAATCACCAAGAGAAGGAATATGGTGATTTTCATGATCTATGTAGATCATATGATGACACTTGGACATGTCACACAATACTATAAAATCCATTATGTAATTTTACCATGGTATCATGAATCCCTCTGGGAATTTCATCCATATCTCTCGATGCCCTCCAGACATGTCATCCATGTCTTGTAGAGGCCCATAGACATGTCAAAAAAGTATCACAATACCCTTATTATATGTCATCCAAGTCATACAGAAGCTCCCAAACATGTAAAAAAGTTTTATGATGCCATCTATACTTGTCATATAAATCATGCAATAGCCTCCTTAGCATGGAATCCATGTATTGTGATCCCCTCTGTGATTTCCATCTTTATCATGTGAAATTATCCAAACATGTCTTAACGGATAATGAAACTCTCTACATACATGTCGTCAGGACTCATTATACCCTCTAGACATGTTGGTAACATCATGTGACATGCTCCAGACATGCTAAATATTATCATGACCCCATTCGAACATTTTAACCTAGTATTGTGTAATAACTAAGACATATCTTTGTTGATCATGTGATTTCCTCGAACGAATTTCATTCATATCTTATGATGTACTCTGGGCTTTCCATCTTGATTATGTGATGTTCTTCATACATGTCATCCATGATCTTTTGATTTCATCCAAACATTTCACCTTTTTCTAAAGAAGTCATATGAGCTTACAAGTGAGATCATTAAATTTTATTTGGACATGTGGAAAACTAGGACATGTCCAGACACCTTGGGTGGATAATTATGACATGTCAGGTAGACACACACTATGAGATGACAAATTTTCCTAGAAGTGATATTTGAGAATACACCAAAAATTAACTAATAGAATACTAATTCCTTCAATAATTGTGATATATAGGATTCCTTTTTAAGGTACGAGCTCAAACTATCATCTACCTTAGTGTAATTCCCCCATATCACATAAATCGAAACCCTTTGTCCCCAATATATCTCATTAGTTTATCATTTTCCCACATCCACTAGTGTATTAAGACGAGAGATGAGCTATAAGAACTAAAAATACTTCTATAACTAAGATACATAAGATGCCTTCCTATGTCCGGAGCATAAAGAGGCTTCTACCTCAATGTAATCCCCCCTTATATCAGCCATCCTAACACTTAGGACCCAATCTTTCTCATGTGTTTATCATATTACCTCATAAATCAGCCTATTATTTTTCAAATTAAACTATGAGAACATTGATTCCATATATAGAGAGGATACATGAGATTCCATCAAGAGGACCAAGCACTAACCGTAATCGACCTTAGTGTAATTCCACCCACATATCAGACATTATAACCCTTATGAACCAATCTCTCCCATGGAGTTATCAATTTATTCATCCATTAGATGATTGAGTAGCCTATTGAACTATGATGACTCTAATTCCTATTATAAAATTGATAAGTAGGACCCTTTCTAAAGGCCTGATCTCATTATCCATCAATCCATCATGGCCTCTCAACTGGATAAGCCTTGTATCCATATACATTGAGAATAGACATATGATATACCTTGTTTCCTACACCGATCATGGATTAGATAGGCATAGGGATTCGAAATAATCATATCATTCACATCACTAATTACCTATATCTATGAAAACCTTAGTTTGAAGGACACATTCATCAGTTTAATATGACTATCCCTATATATGGTTATCCACCTCGAGGTATGTCTCAATTGATTTTTGAGATATGATGACTTTGACTCCTGTCATAAGTAGGATACATAAGACACCATCCAATGGATCTAGATCAATACCTAGTGCCCAAGGGACCTCATATATTTCTTTCTGATTTTATATTAAACAAAAAAAATTACTGAACTTCATGGGTTTCTATTCTTTTTATAAACAATATATGTTGGAAACCTAATAACGGATAAATACCATCCTTGATATATTAATTGTCTCCCTAGAAGGAAAAAAATTCAATATTTCCTTGTTATATGGATTCAAAATTCAATAATCTATACACTACTAAGCATTAATAAGTATGGATGAAGAATCATTGATGCATACATATGGACTCATTAATAGAACCCCCAATATAGATAAATGGATTCAACCCCTAATATTTTTTATTGAGTAGCCAGTTTCATAATGGGATTAGGAAGATATTTATTAAAAATTCATAAATCTATAAGAGTGTACCATAGTAGGTAATAATTCCACCCCTCTAAGAGTTTTTTGTGGATAACCTCCCATCCTCTCGACCAATTTGAGTTCTTAAGCATTGTCGGGACTAAAACCCCAAAATGAAACTTCCATTAGAATTCATTTCCAATTTCAGAAATGAATATGGATTTCATTAGAAGTTTTTATGGAAGATTAGAAAATGGTACACCCAATATGTAGGATTGTTCCATACATTCATCCCCCAAAATAAATCATTGCTCACTAAGAAATATTCAAAAGATTTAGATGTCATAAACCCAATGTGAAATACTGTGATGATGAAATAAAATAATCAATATAGGTATTGGTCATTATTTTTCCTAAACATGGGGGACCATCCACATCATTCCTATAAAAAACTATATGACACTATCTTTTACTAAATATACTCACACTAAAACAATAACCTTCACTATTATAAATTTTGTGGTCCATGATCTATATACTTTCATGTCATAACTCAGATAAATCAATCTTTGAAACCATATATATATTTAGCTAAACAATTCTTGTTAATTATATCAAATAAAACTCAAGTATTATTTAATAAAAAATATTTTTCCCAATTCATCTCATGAATATGTTCTAAACCATTCTTTGAGGTTCAATCTGATTAAGTTATCCAATTACGTGTCATTAAAAATTTACATTAGGATAACTATTACCCAATTCACTTAAAACAAGATGGATAATTTACCTTTGGCTCAGTATAATCAATCTATTTAATAGGTAATCATATTAAAAATGTGATTTTTATTATAAGGAATCTAACATTTATATATATAATTAAGGATTTTATATTTATTAATATTATTATAATTTTATGTATCACATTAATACACTACATGATTATATTCATAATAAATCAATATAATATATCCTATAAATCCACAATACATCTTATTCATAGTAATTAATTAATTAATTAATATTTATATGCTGTAAAATGTTCAATGAATTAATTGAAACGTGTAAAACAATTCCATGCCTTCATATCAGTTATCATATGATGTAATGATATTGAAATCTTATGGGGTATGTTTGACTATTTCACTAGACATGTGATATTTCACATATGGTCTACATGGAAATCCACTAAATGAAAATTTAGAACAAACTATTTATAAGGATTAAGGTTCCCTTTGATATGTATGTTTTATAATGTTTTGGATTTTTTATTACTGAAGAATGTTAAGTGGATATGTTTTGTGAATTTGGTGTTTTGTTTTTCTATCAATATATTAGTCGACACATTATCATATAATGAATATAATTGAAATTTTGATGATCCAGATGAGGTTAACATTTTCTAGTATTTTGGAAGTGTTTGGAAGAATATTGGAGATAGTAAAAAATGATTACAAGTGTTTTATAAAAGAGGGAACTAATCATTTTGTAATGGTGAAACTAAATCCATGATTTTCTAACCAAAGTTCAAATTTTTTGGAGTTATAAAAATTCATAATGCAATAGGATTTCTAATGTCATGATTTAGAATCTATAAATGAAGATTCATGAATGGAAAATTCATGACATAATGATCACATTATAATGGGAATACAATGATTTTATATGGTCTTATTTTCTGTGAGAGTAATGAATGTTTTTTTGAATAGTAAGGTCTGGTAATGAAGTCACTTTTTTGCCAAAAAAACAAAATGCCTTTTTATATATGTTTTTATTTTCGTGATAGAATCAGTGGGTTACACTGATATAGATTACATTACATCATGAAGTCTAAAACCACATTCCAGTGTTGATGTTGTGAAAATTTTGTAATATTATGGATTGATTAGTATGAAAAAGGTGTTTCTATGATATGAGAAGCCACACGAAAATATAACTGGAATTTATGTAGTTTTAGGTAGTAGTTTTGAAAATGGAATTGTTTTACTTTTATGCACCATATAACATGGTGAATTTTCTAATCATATCGTTGTCATGGGAACGTCATGATTATTTCTAAAGCTTATTTTTTGAGTGTTTTGATGATATGGATTCATGGATGACTTAGGCCTACTCAAACTAGATCCATATTAAATTTAAAATATATCAAGAGTGAATATGTGTTCTATATTGAACCAATAAATTATATTGAAAAATTTATTAGTTGGAATAGGCAATATATTTTGTAATTTTATGTTTAAATTTAAATACCAATGAAAGTGAATGTAGTTGTTTTATAGTGAGTGGATAAAAATTTACTTCATGAATTATAGAAATGTGTCATTGTAAGAGGAATAATATGTTACCTAAGAGAAAGATAAATTGAATAAGATCATTATAAACTCAAATACTAAAGTTAAAATACATGGATTTGAAGATGGAGAATATTCATAAGGAACAATTGATCTGATATGATATGTGTAGTGATGTTTTGTAGTTGTTCTTATTGATTAATGTTTAGTGATTTCTCCATCTTTAAGATAATGCGTTGAATAAGTGCTTATGGTTTTGGGTTTTTTGTTATTGTGTTCACAAACTATTTTATAAAAAAAATAAGTTTTTAAAGAAGAAATTATAATTTGGTACTCAACTCTAATAAAAGTAATACAAATTTGCGATGTGTGTACATTCTTCTTGATGCATATTTAAAGATCATTGGTTTGAATTTATAAGATAAGTTTACATTATATGAGCGGATTTTCTATATAACACAAGTTAAAAGATAAACCCATATTGTTCTTAACCATGATAATTAGTGGATTTCTTGGTCCATATTTTCCTAATCATTCATGGGATGAAACCATTTTTTTGAAAGGTAAACATTTTAAATTAATTTTCCAAAAAAAATTGTGTATCACATAGTGGTAGAAAAGTAAAATACTGAACAATTAAATAAAATTAAAATGTGATGGTTAATATTCAGTGGTGGAATATATAATACGAGGATTAACATATTCATCCCACATAAATTATTAATTGAGGATCTAAATACTTATTAACATCAAGGGATCCAACACCAGAATATCCTATCAGAAAAGAAATCACAATATAAAAAATTTCACAAATGATATATATATGTTTTATTTGAATTATAAATAATGGAAATATAATATATTATAACATTTATTTAATTTATTATTCATTAATAATATTTGGATATAGTTTCACTATAATAGTTGTGTAATTGTATCTCTAATATAAATAAATTAAATTATATATCTACATAAATCTAATAGAAAATTCACTACCCAAACACCATGGGCACTGCAAATTATTGACTAAATAAATGATATCTTTATTGTAGAGACACAATTTATCACACATTCATGTGTGATAGTTCCCAAAAAAATTAACCTTAAAATTTTTCACTCTGACCACTTATTTTTTTAGTAACAATAATAGAACATATTGCAAAAAAAATTGTAAAACCTGTTTATGATTAAAAAAATAATTTAAAATAGAATAGTAAAATAATAAAGTAAATTTTTTAAACCGATTTTGAATATTTTTATTAATATTGAATTTTTGAATTAAATCCTTTTTTAGTATCTTACAATAATGTTAATCACTAATTCATATGTGGAATATTATTCATATAAAAGTAAATATAGTCATATAAAAAGAAAATTAATGAATACAATATGATAATAACACTACATGACCACTAGTATGAGGTAAAACTAGAGATATATATTACAAGAGGAAATATATAAACAATATGTTCCATCATTAAATTATAACAAAGGAATTAATACTACACCACGCCACTATGTTTTTTATATAAATAAGGGAATTCGATAGCTTTTAATGATGGTAATTTCAAATAAAACCAAAAAAGGTGAAATAAATATCCTTTAAATATTATTTCAATAATTAAATATCACTTAAAATTTAGTCTAGAACTACCTTGGTAAGTGGAATAATGAGGTTCTAACATAGTTAATGTTAGAAAAGGGGATTCTTAAATGGATTCATTAGTTAGGCTTATGAAATTATCACATCTTATCATACATAGAATCACATTACATCAAGCCCAATCCCAAATCAATATTTTCATTTTCCATTTTCTCATATTTATATATTAATGATATTAATAGAAAATCGTTTATATAATAATGGTACATTAATAATTTTAAAAACTATTACTTTTTAAAGTATATATATAAACCCAATACAATTTTTGATAATTATATTCTGAAACATGTTAATAGAATAAATTAATTTTCCATAATAATCCCAACTAAAATTATCTTATATGAAGCGTCAGTGCCCCTTTTCAAAGTTTCAAAAAAATCCTAAATCACCTTCATAATCATAAACTAATTATGGCATCTAGAAACTTTTCCTAGATACTCAAATTGTAAAGGGATTTGGTGTAATCTACACCATCACATGACAATTATAAAAAGTGGCAGTTTTTCTTTGATATCAAATTAATCATTAAACATGGAAAATGTAAAACTCATATATATTTCCTACTTATTAAATTTCTTAAGATAATTATTTTTATGATTACATAATGTGTATTTATCTTGACCTGAAAATTCACATAATCAAAATTGAATTTAAGGAATTGATGTCACAACCCCTCATATTGGATGAAAATTTACTTTTTGGTTATTAAAATCTATCTACCTAATTAGTATCTATTTCAACTACCTTATATTATGAAAAATTATAAAATGGCCTCAAATAGATATCAATGTCTAAAACTTATCATGTAGTTAAACTACTTTACATTCTAAAATCAAATGATTCATAACAAATTTTCACTTAAGTTAAAAAATGACACATATATGACAATCCAAATGGTGAATTTAAGTGGTACAATAAAGATATAAGTACACCAAATTATATCCCATATGTTATCAATTATAACTCTTTATAAATGATCCTTCCCATACTAATCTTAACACATCATCATAACCCAATATAATGACCTTCAATCAAGGATATCCCGGAAACACATATATTTTAAGAGGTTTTTAACATATAAGGTCTTGTGTTCTATGAAGAAAACATCAATGAATGATAAATTATTTTCTTTTAGTATATATTGCCTGATATAACATGTCCCTAAAATAGTTGATTAAATATACGGTGTAGAATATAATATTTTTGGTATCATAATATTCTTTACAAGAGACTATGGAATGTTAAATTCGTAATATATAAGTTTAGAATTAGTTAATAAGGATGGTTAGAGAACTATATAGATATTTTTTTCTTATCACAATGTTTAGTAACACATTATTCCTTGGGGATAATAAACCTATTACATGAAAATAAGTAGTATATAAAAAAAATTCTGTGGAAGTGTTCTATGAAATATAAAATGGTTTCCATGTACCAACATAAATTTTAGACATTGGTATTACCACTAAATTATGTAAAATATATTTGGTTTAAATATTTATTAAGTAATAATTTAGACAATGATCATAAATTAAATACTCAAAAACCATTCTTGGTTGTAATGGGTCTCATAAAACATTTGGGAATTCCCAATAACATAACTTTTTCACCGGTCATTATGAAATAATCTATTAAGAATACCATATACTCTAGAATATATCAATGATCCTGAGATTTGTAAAGTAGACGTGAAAACAAATTTTTCTAAATGAAAACTTTTTTGGGATGTCTATATGACATAAGTATAATGGTTTGTGGAATATAACAATTCCAGCAATTATGAATGTTATGAAGAACAATTATTGGATTAATACGTTGATGATCATCATGGAATATTTGTTTGGATGGGAGAATAATATTATTTGGTTACATTAGAAATATATAGGACACATGTGATTACAATAAGGTTTTTGGGAGTGTAATAGTTTTCCTAGTATTATATATTTACAAAAATTATATTAACCAGAAAAAAAGTTTAACTCATATAGTTAGTTAGTACCAAGTTAAATGGATGATTCTCTATTATTGTAGTAGGTAAAGTATAAAACATTCTAGGAATCATGATATATTATAGTGTATTTCAAATTTTAACTATACTAAGTCATATTAAATAAATGGATATGTTACTCAATATGTATAATACTGAATAACGAATGGATTATTTCCAATTTCACATGGAATTAAAATATCAAATAATATTTTTATAAAAACATATGAATGATAATTAGAATGATTATTATTCATTATGATTTAACAGTGGGATCTATCATAAATTTTTCTTATGTACAATATTTTTTATGGCTTTTCTATTCAGAATAGTTTACATAGATCAATATAATATAAAAGTGATAAACATGGAACGCATCGAGGTTATCTGGATGCACTTAACGCATACTAAGAAAATATTCCTAGTATAAGGAAGATAATAAAAACACCTCATGTTGGGATACAATAATACAATATTCCAAATTGACGATGATGTTCTTATATCATAGAATAAATAAGTATTCTTTTCTGAATGGAAGTACAATGATTTGTAGAATCTATAATAAACTAATGGAAATTTATTCTATATTATATTATGAGTATATAGGGACGTTAGATATATCTAAGGATGTTGTTTAGATACAAAAGTATTTATAGGATCTATGAATTGTTCCTACTAGTGATAATTTATTACAGTATATTGTGAAAATAATGTAACAATGAAACAATATAGGGATCCCAAATCAAATCATTAGATAAGAAATATACATTAAAAGTTTCAAATCATGAGGGATTAAACATAAAGAGTTTAAATAATTGTTATTGAAGGATAATGTGGTAGGTCCATTGACTAAAGTCTTGACTTAATATAATAATGACACTCCTGTGAGAGATAGTTTGTTATAATTGGTTAGTAATTTTTTTCGGAGAATGTGGGAGTTTTTTGAGAGTGAGTTCATTAAAAAATTCAAACTTATGCATCTAGATTTCCATTTAATGTATATATTTTGACATATAATGTTTTTATCTTTATATAATGGTATTAATAAATGATTATATATTATATGTGTTAATTAACTCACATTATATTCATTATCAAAATGTTATATAAGATATAAGATATAATGGTAATATGTTGATACTATCATAAAAATCATAAAATAAGTCCCATAGTCTAGATACATCAATTTTAATATACATAGATTTTGTATAACTATCACATGTTGGATCCTTTTATGAAATTAATTCTCATGATGATTTGATGTGGTAATCTCATGTATGAGATATTATAAACATAAAACCTCCAATAAAAACATTTTTTGTATATGGAATCATTGATTATTCAGATCTATGATCATGTTTATTGGTTTCATGAAATGATATCATTATTAATGCACTCCATTAATCAGTTACTTTGATTCATGGTAAAATCCCTTATATTATATGTTTTTTGTGAGGTATATTTTGTTAGGTATATTGTTAGTGTTATTATAGTAATTTCAGGGTCAACAAGGGATATGTTAATTACATGTAGAGGAAGAAGATATTTTAGGACTTTTTAAATTAATACTAGTTCAATTATTAAATTCATATCCATGGTATGGAGAGGAAACATAATACAATTTTGTGAAATAGAGAATATATAAATTAGGAAAGGATTTTGTGAAAAATTATTAATTATGTTACATAAAATATCAGTGGGATAAGAGATTTTATAACACCTTGAGTGCCCATAAGAAATGTTTATAGTCTCCAGACCTATATTTATATCATTAAAGGACTTGATGCTTTACTAGGAACTGTTATCAAGATAAGGTCTTTGAGAGTCACATACAATGTGTATTTGTAATATTCAATTATGTTGATGAATTTTCATTTAAGAAAAAGTGGGTCTCATATATATTGGAAGACAAATATTTTACTCTTAATGTTCACATGTAAATAAATGAAAAAATAAAGAAATACATAATTTATGTTTATAGTAATAAGTATTTAAATTATTTTTCAACATATTCACTTCTCAATATGTATAAATTTATGTATGTATTAAAAAATTTTGAACAAATATTTAATATTTGGTGTTTGTTAAAATCATTTATATTGAATAGTCCCATTTTATGAATCATATTTCATAATTTAAAATTTAAAAGTATTAAAATGGAGTGATTAAATTTCCATGTCCCTTATAATAAGTGAGCTACGTTGATATTGAATTAATAGATAAGTTTTAAAGGTTTATTTTATTTATGGTCAAATGTAAAAATAAAAAAAGATCAACCAAGGTATAAAACCTTATTTTTAATATATTAATAAGAAATTTAGTCTCTTATATGAATTATCTATTCTTAAAAATTATCTATGAAAATTTTAGTTTGAAATTATAAGGAATAAAAATGTAGGTTGATTTCACTTCACCAACCAACCATGTTTTCTTAGTATCATATTTTATTTTTATAACACTTGAATATTCCATATTGTTGAATGGAAATTTAATATAAATTAACCAAGGGATTCTTGGAGCACGTTTGGATGATCTATAGCGGAACACATTTAGATATTTCAATCCTTGACTCATCGGTGATGAGAAAACTATGTCGGGATCATATTAGTGAATGATGTATAATTTTGATTATTTTCTTCATAAATAATCTATCTTTTATATTACCCTTCTTGAAATGAAATTAATGTTATGTGTTATATTATGGTATAAAAAATATTACTCAACATCTTGAAAAATATCATTCTTGTATGGTATTTCTATGTGTGAATTAATTTAGGATGTGAGATATATCCCCCATTTATATTGACCAGTGAATATACTCCAATAGAATATACCTTGAACATGATGAATGCATATTTATATTTTGGTTTTAATTTTGGGGGAATCTTTCCATGTATTATTAATATATTCAATGATATTTTCATCTCACTTTTGAAAAATGGGCATAGAAAAACCTTCCTATTAATGACTCAAGTCACATGTTTTTTGATGAACCTTGTAATTATGTAATACTCAAAATCTACACACAACAAGGTATTAAAAATATGAAAACTAAAATGGTAAATATTAATTTTCATTATTCTACGCATAAATTATTATAAAAATTGAGGGTAATGTATTATAAATTTGAAATAATATCTCAATAACATACACCAGGGGATATGTAGTTACATGGGTAGGTTTAAAAATTGTATTATAGTATAAACAAAAAGAATTTTTTTGTTTTCATATAAACTCTTCTAATCTTTATACAAAATCTTGTTCCTCATACTTTATAGAAACCTGATGAATTTCATTGCATATATATTGAAATCTAGATGATATCTAAAAGAGTGATTAGTCTATATGTTGAATTTTTTATTTAATTTCATAAACTCAGATACATATACATCCAAATAAAATTTTTATTCCAAGAAAATAACAAGAAAACCAACCAGGATACCCCAGGATTAGGGAGGTCTGAAATAGTGCATGTCGAGGGCATTCCCTCTAATTAAATTAACACACTCTGGTTTGAAACTATTGTTAGGGATTAAACTAATTATTTTGGAGCTCTGTACTGCCAAGGAAGACAAGTGATCCTCGACCTTATTACCCTCACAACTAGTGTGAGTCACATGGATATTGTTTCCAAGGATGGCTATGAATTTCTTGAACATATAATCTATAGACCATGGGGGATCCTTTACCAATCATGGAGTCATAAAGAATCCTGGAATCAGTCTTCACCTATGTTATATAAAGCTTCTCCTGGATGAAAAGAGACATCCCCTTGGTTATATCCTTATCCTCAGCCAAGAGAGAAGTTCCATTTCCAAAGAAGGAGGAGAAGGCCAACACCACATCCCCCCTGGGCCATTAACCACCCCCTCATACCCCCTTTTTCATCACCCTTAATGAACAGGACCCATCTATTTTATGTTTGAACCTGGATCTAGGGGTTTTTTGCACACCCATCTCCCATGCTGCTTGACCCTGGTGGGTAGATCAAAGGTACTAATAACCTAGAGAAGATTGAAAGAGGGGCATCCTACCAGTCTTTGATGATCACAACCAAATCAATCAAAAGTTAATGGGTTCGTACGACGATGGACCTTACCGTAGGAGAAGTGATTTTGAACCTTACCTAATTCCTAGAATTCAACGTGCTCTATCATCCAACACTAAAATCCACCGATCGAATCTGCCGATCCTTCTCAGAACCAACCATACCCAGGAACAAGCTATCCATGGAAAAGACAAAATTATTCTCATGAGATTAATGTGTCGAGGAACCTCCAAATCTAGATCAAACCATGCGAGCCCAATCCCCCTCAAATAATAAGTTATTTTTTCTCTCTACTCGCCTGCTAATGCAACATTGACACCAAAAGTCCAAGATAATTCCCAACCTTCTTATGGACTCATTCGAGGATAATGTTGAGTTACTGATTCACCATGTAATGACATTAAACATCATTGGAATCTTCTGACACCACACTACACCATTACACCCCTCTTGGTGATCCTTCTTGTAAAACAGCCTACAAAAATATCTAGTGGAGAAGAACCCCACAGAAGAAGGAGTGAAGGAACATTTGTCTAGTTCTTCATTGAACTCAATGGTCTCTATAAGGGCCTACTAATCCTCATCAATAATAGGCTTAGTGTACCTAGGATGTTGTAATGATTCTTTAATCAAAAATCAATAGGACAGGGAAACTAGGGAAAGGGTGAAAAAAGCTCACCCAGTTCTTGTGCCAAAAGATAATATTCCATGTTCCCACTATCCATTGGGAGTGAAATTTAAGATTCTATTACCAGGGATAAATTTCCACCCAGAAAGAAGAAGAATAACGTTAGGCAACCTCCACACTTCCTCCACACAAAAGAGACATGGATATCCCACAAAAGAATTTATGCTCAAGGATTTTCTTGGAGAGCTTGGCATGAATGCCATGAATTATGCTCCAAATATGTTTGATGCTAATCCCTATGTCCTGAACATGCCTCACCATCCTTCCCCATGAAACCCAGTGTCCCCTACCTTCAGAATTTTAATCCCAAAAAAAGCTACATGGGATCTTATCAATATTGTTAATCACAACATGAGTAACATTAGAAGAATCCAAATCATGGATAGGGATGGCTGAGAGGATACTATTCATATCGGTTATACAACCCCCGAAAGATAGAAACTGGTTTTTCTAATTAAGGATGTGGCTATTGATTCTACTAACAATGTGATAATATTATCTAATTCAAATTCTACCTGATAATATAGGAGAACCCAAGTAATCCATCATAAAAGAGACATGATGCATATCCACGCGGTTTTACAGAGAGTAAACCCTCGTATCAAAGATTTTATTTGATATGTAAATACAGAATTTTGAGTTACTGATGACTTGACCACTCTAGATGCAATATTCATCCATAATATCCTTGATCCCAAAAACATATACCTTACCACAATTGATGAATATTATCATGATGTCGGTGAACATTAGATGATACAACCTTGCATTGTTCATATTCCCCCTAAATGGAAGAATAATCACTAAGACATACCTCTGTTGATAAGCATACTAAGAGTATCATGTTCCATTATAAATATTAAATGAGTGAGTGGGTCTCTCTTCTGGAGACATTTCGCTGCCTTGAAGATACCATGGGATATCCCTCTGAAAGAGACCATCAACCATGATAAACTGAAACTCTTACAAAAAAGGTCTACTACCTTGTCTGAGAACACGATACTCATTAGAACTCTATTAAAAACAAAATTCCAACATATCATATGAGAACAATTCAATGGAAATAATGCTGACTGATAAAAATTTACTAAATAGAGTGAAATCCATTAATATTTATTCCCCATATTAATAAAACTGGTAAAAAAAATTTGCATATCAACACCTTGGGTGTTTGTGAATGAATTTGACATGCATACAACTTTATTCAAAACTTTTTTCCAAAATGATATTTGGAAGGGAAATGGCACCCAAGATTCTATATTTATTTAGAAATCATGGATCCTACTTGATAGGATCAGATTTTTTTGCATGATCTTCTTTCATCAAATTAAGAATATCTACACCATTGATTAATTTGAGAAGGACCTTATTAATGTCACCCTTATATAGTACATTTCCTATATTCAACCAAATATAGAGTTAAATAATCATTTATTATATTAAAAAATAATCTTATTCAACTATTTAATAAGGTAATTTCAATTTTAAGGTATTCCTCCATCATGTTCATCCAATCATATTATTCTTTAATTTGTGTTATATAGGATTCCACATGAGGAAATGTGGTATTGATTTCATCTGATTCACCTAATTTGTTACTAATTTAGAGGATTACCAATCTATTATTTTTTTACATGTGTGGTCATTTCATCTTGGTTTAAGATTACATGGGTAAAAACTAGGTAATATAAATCATCCTCTTAGAAATTGTGAAAATCCATGACATAGGGAACATATAAATAATTAATGATTCATGTTATATATTTTAAATTTCATTCAGGAAAGTGTATCCACTTTTATTTTTGAAGTTCATAATCCTTAGTAATTTTTTGATCCCTAAATTTGAGTAACCCATCACATGTAACTGATTAATTGAGAAATAAAGGATCATATCACTACCAAAGTTGTCGGTTTTAAATTTTTTATTCATTATTTATGAAAATCTTCATGATGAGAAATCGATTCAAAAAATAGAACCACTAAAAAATTAATGCCACTTTAAGGCTTACATTATTAAACATTGAGTTCTTTATTTTTTCCAAATGACCTATACGTTGCATCATTATATTATATCTCCCCTTTTGGGGTGTTTTTATTGGATATATATAATAAATCATTAATAAAAATTTAGTTTTTATTATAACATGGTTTATTTTTAAAGTCATAGACTCTATCATGAATGATACAGTATATTTCATCTAAAACTATTAAACATTTATTAAAAAAATCATGACTTATGATTCATCATATAATAAAGCATTAAAATTAATGTGAATTGTAAGGATTTTTAGAAATCATTTAATGAATGATATAATAATTTTAATCAATATAGAAAATAGAGACAAAAAATTAGATATTTTTGTGATATACAAAATTATTGAACTTCAAGGGCTTCTTCTTTCAATAAGGGATTTATATTTAAATAAATTCAAGGAAAACATTTAATATATATGAGATTACTCGACAAAAATATGAAACTTCCATTACTTTTAATCTATTAATAAGATTTCTAGATGGTTATATTACACCATTTGAGGGATGGGATGTTCTAATAAACCTTTTAGATATTCCATTAAAAACCATGGAAACCTCTGGTTGTAGTTTCCATTTGACTATTTTCAAGGAATCACTATCCATATAAACTTAATGAATGATATACCATAAGGAGTGTTCTGTTATTTGTTTTTGATTTTATGTTCATTTTATAGTTTCCTCCCTAGGTTAATCATGTGGTTTATTTTTATAATTTATTCTGATACATTCGGTTATAGATATTTATAAAAATAATGAATGTCATCATAAATAATACATATTTCTATATAAAATATATATCTATGATAAATTATTATAATATTGGAAGAAAAACTAAAAAATATTCTACCATGTATCCCATAATTTTCATTGGAAGATAATAATACATATAAAACTATATAAGAATTGAAACTCATGTTATTAATGATCTAGTTTACCTAGAGTTAATTAATATTTAAAATTATCAACATGGGAGATAAATTTTTCCAGATGATATTAACATTAGAGGTATAAGATTTTTCATGTAATGGAAAAGTCATGACATGTCATCTTGATCGGACTATACTTGGATTTTTTTTCATATCCAATCTAATTTAAGACAAGTTATTTTCCATAACTTCGTCATTTTTAAAAAAAATAAGTTTATAGGGATATCACTATTATTTTCACAAATATTATGATTTATTTTTATTCTTTGATTGACATAAAAACTAGATGATATAATATATATTTCCTAATATATTTCAATTCTCTTTCGTTTGTTTCATTTAAAAAATTTATTTCACCCTTGTTCATTAGTTTCATGAAAGGATGACATATACCATCCACATTTTCAATAAATCCCTGACTGAAGGTCAATTGAGTTCTTAGAATCATCTTAATTATACCATTATCCAAATAGGTATCATTCTAAATACTGATATAAATTTTTTAGGGTGAGCCTCAACATATTTATACCCTTAATGGAACTTATGAAATTTTATTGAGGTAAATCCAAAATAAAAGTTTGACAAGTTCATATTTAAATTTTGTATTGAAATATTAATGAAAACCTCTTCTATAATAGTGAAGTAATTGAAAATTTGATTATATTTTTACAATAAATCAAACATTTAGTATTATATGGTCATTTATAATGAGGTTTTGAAGATAAGGTTCATTAATAATTGGTATGTGGGTTTATAATTCTCCATATTTATGGGCATGACTCCATAAAAATTCGATCATTAATTTTCCATGTATACTGTAGACCCTATCCTTTAGGGTTCATTAAAATTTTATTATACCCGTAATATCCACCCATGAAGTTGGAGGATTTAAATATAGCCATTACATCAATCAATAATATCATTAGTGGGATGGAAAATCAATATTTGGAAAATTTAATTTATGTTCTAAGAATTATATATTGACATTGTTCAATATATAATTCTTATTAACATGTAACTATGAATTCAAAGACATGATATTCACATGAAAGGATATATACTAGGTATTCTATGGATTTGGAATTATTGGTGGATTCTCAAGGACCTCTCCCATGAACGACGTATAGACACATCCGATTTTTATTATTTCATCAAATCCATCCATTTACAATTAAAATATCCCTGCTTTTCTTCCTCCCTTTACTAGAATTATAGTTTTCATAAATGTTTTTTAACTGGAATATGGGAAACCCATTCTTAAAATATCTACATTGAGTTCATGGAATCCTTGATACATTTAGATCTGTCCTTGGAGGATCATTTTATTAAAAATCATTCCTCATTCAACTTCATTGATAGGTTCATATTTTATAATTTGGATAATCAAGAATAAATGCTCATTGGTCTATTCAAATCTCATAACTTCCTCATTAACATTGCTGTTGTAGTAGATCTTATTATAACCTTATCATGTTCAAAATTCATATTAAATGGGTTCTTTTTCTACTTTTTTAGGGTATTACAGTTTTAACATAATTCTTGATTTTCTAATCGAGGTTATATATACACCCTAAATTCTCATACATTTACATAACATTATTATTTTTATAATACTTAATTCATTACAAAAACACACTCCCAAAAATGGTATTAGTTTAGTGTCTTTGGAATCATGGAAACCTAAACAATGGTCCTAGAATGAGGTACAACATCTCCCACTATGTTCTTCATAACTAGCATCCCTATTAGACACATCATATATAATACATATCTCTATATTCTAGGGAATTGAAGCATATAAAATTGTGTACTCGATTCATCAGTAAAGGAAAAAAATGGATATATTTAAGAATAACCACGAGAATGATGGTATGAAAATATAGTCAAAACATTAAAAGATCATACCCTTCATATCAAAGATCATAAAAATGAGTCATGACAAAAATATTGGACTTTTATAAGATATGAATCATAATTAATTAAAGTGAATAAAACATGAAATCATAACATTAGACTAAAACATGAAATTGTAGAATATACATAGTTATATAAAATGATTTTCATAGTAATTGAGGATTATTAACAAGAACATCTTAGTATAATGGGTTCACTCCACCAACCATATTAGTTATCAAGCCTCACTACAATGATCAACTTACTAGAAAAATTACATTTTTGAAATATGTTGACTCACTATTTTATCCATGTCTATCTCATGAGATAAAACTCATTTCAAATTCATTTTATTGAGATATAGGTCCCACTAATCTCATAATAAAACAATACATTCTAGTACCACTAGAGTATAAAAAATCATCATATAATAACCCATGATATGAAAATTTTAATAATATTAATTTCAAATAATCTTAACCAGTGGAAAATAGGTAGGTTTAGAAATTAATTCATCATATAATAATCCATGAAATGAAATATTTTTGATAATAACATATCATGTTATAACTCGTAGAAGAGAAATTGGTTTCATAAAAAAACTTCAACAAAAATAATAACCGTTCAGATCAATAATAACAATGAAATCCTTGGATTATAGCCCCCATAAGACATTAGTAACATCAATTGATATTATCTCAGATTTAAAATAATTATAAAAAATCATTTGAAAGCATTTCTGGATGAAAATATATATTCTTATTTGAAAAACTATTTTCAATACATAATAAATTTTGATATTACATTTATTTGAAAATATATTTCAAAACATATAAATTAATATTTGAAATATTGTTTGAAAAAACTTTTTTTTGAAAATATCATTGAAAATATATAATTTAAGCTTCAAAAAAATAAAAGAGTATAGTAGTGGATAATTTTGGGCTAGACGTTTACATAAAAAATATTCAATTCATATCTTCAGTACTAGTAAAAAAATATCCTTATTTACATGATGAAAAGAATATTAATTTTAAAACCATTTTTTAAATGGTTAAATCATGGGTAAAATTTTCTTTTAAAAACCATGGTATAAATTTTTTAAAAACATGTAGAAAAATGGATTTGTGGGAAACCATATTTCTAACCAATGAGAAAAAAAGGTCATTATTTCTTAAAAACATTTTATTAATTATCATAAGTAAAAATAATGGAAAATAGTAAAAATAATTTAACATCTCATGAATAACCATAGGAAAATAAGAGTGTTCTTGATAGATTTATCCTAAGATTTCATTAATGGAAGCATATTTATAATCAATCCCAATAACGATATAATTGTAGCAATAAACTCTTACCACTTCTGTAACATTAAATAATAATAACCATGATAGAATGACATTAAAAGAATACTAAAAATAATTAAAATATTGATATTCATGATAAAAAAATTTAACGGGCTGTATATAAACCATGTAAATGAATATAACTGCATGACATAACATTTTCCTCAAAGAAAAAAATTAAGACAAGAATACCGTATTAATTTGGTAACTTTTGAATTGTAAACCACATGAAATAGAGGTAATAAAATGGATAAGTGAGTTAAAATAAATATAAGGTTAGTAAAAATATGATACATTTGTGGAGAGTATATACGCCACATAAAAGAAAAAATTGGTGAATAAGGAAAAAGTCTTATAGAAATTAAACTGAGACTGGAAGTCTACTAACCTTATTTCTTGACTCTCTCCACACATGTTCAAACTGCACCTTTAATAAATAATAATTTATTATAAATCTATTAAATAAAAATATTAAATTATATCAGACTATATATTATTTATAGTTGAATTTATATTATCAATTTTTTTTAAATTCCATTCTATAAGTTTTATTTCAGGTAATAACCACTTTGTTCTTTTGTACATGTTTTGACTTATTATTCCTAGACCTATTACATATATCATTATTTAATTAACTATATAATGTAAAACATGATATAAATATCATATATATTAATTATATATATATGTGTGTGTGTGTGTGTGTGTATCTAAAAATGATAGAAATATTAAATGAAATACAATGTTCATGGATATGGTATCTTGTACGTACACATGAACATTGGTTCCATTTTCTTATCATATTGAAAGAAATAAATGTAAATGATGTATATATATATATATATATTTTTTATAATTATAGTATAAAGTTTATATAATAAATATTTTGTTTAATAAACCATTATTAAATTTGTTCCATGTAATTTGTGGACAAATGACATCGCTTTGATGATGTGGTGGTCCATACATCCCCAAATAATGACGTCATATTCCCAGAAAATGGAAATAATGGTTTAATGTGTTATATAATAATTTTAAAAAAATAAATAAATCCTAAATATCATAAATATAATATTAAAATAGTAATAATATCTTTATTACCAGCCTTTAATAAAGGTAATGGGAGAATGGATAACATCACATCGTGATGTGGTAGTCTATCGTACACACGAATGATGATTTTGTATCCAATATGATGGAAGTGTGTGAATGTGTAGGTAATAATCATAACATAAATATTAATCGGTATATTTAGGATACTATGGTTATTATATAATCTTATTATATGATTTATTTAGGGGGAGATGAAAATAAAATTATAATTCACAATGAATGATGTTACCTCTTCTTCAGGTATCTCCCTTTGGTTTTTACCAAAGGACCACCATATATTTCATTTTGGTAAAATTGATGATTCTAGGGTGAGATGGGGGATTTTGGGAGAATAGTTTGGCATATTTTGGATGATAAAATAGGTATGATATGTGTGGATAAGTGAGGGGGTGAGTTCCCTTTTATAGTCGAGGAATAGTGGCATTCTGGTAAATAAAAAATTATAAACACTGTTGAGAGGTATCCCTTTCACAATGTTCCACAAATAAGAGTAAATTTTTTATAAAATTGGGTATATGGTATAATGGTTTCCATACAATTACTTTTTAAGAATTTCAGAGTTCATTTATTGTTTTAAGACAAAATTTTAACCACTAAGTAAACTCATTTTTACCTTAATTTTTTCATTAATTTTTTTTTCTAATATTTTTTGGTAAAAAATTAATTAATATGTATTTCTTATTATAAGATAATATAATTAAAAATATTGATTCCATTTTTCAAATTATACACACATATGTGGAAGAAAGTAATTTAGAATTAATCATGAGATGGGATGAGATGACAAATTTTTAAAGTTAAAATATGAAAAAGTTGTAAATTTTTTTATAACTAATATCAATGTGAAAATTTTATCCAATTAAAAAAATTAACTGACAAATAAATTTATTATTTATATTTTAAACTCAACATAAATTTTAATTTAACAATATAAATAATTTAAATGAAAAAATAAAATACTTCAGAAAAAATCCCAAAAATTAATCCTAACATACTTTTTCCATTATAAATTTAAAACATATCATCATTTTAATAAATTATTTTTCTAGGAGTTTCTAAAATTAATTTCATTTTTTCACATAAGGATATAAAATGACACTCTTTAGAGAAAATAATATTTTTCCAAACATATAGACTTTATGGAAACTTGTATTTCGTTATAAAATAAGTTTTATTTAGGTGAAATCATGATTAATGAAATTTAAAAACTAGTTGTATCTATTAATATTACTATGTCTACTGGAAAAGTTATAACCATCTTATTTAAATAATTATAATAATAAAATTTTGTTTCATAGAAACTCAATGATTATTGTAACACGGGCTATAATGATGTTTCACGTTGATAATGATTAATATTTTTTGTGTATAACACTTTATTAACATGGTTTTCATATATTTCAATACGTCAATAAAATATTTTTTTGAAAAAAAATATTCATTAAAAATCGTTGTGTAACATTATACCAATCCTAAAGATAATTCTCCCATAAAATTCATCATTATAATTAAAATTGAGGATAATTATACCACATCCTATAGTAAAACTATCATGTAGATTTCAAACAATTAGATTCTTCAAAAAACAATGGCCGGTTTAGTGGTGTTTTTAATAGAACATTCTCTGTATGATCCACAATTTTATATCATTATTCCTCAAAATAAATATATTTCTCGAGTGGTATGGCACCTATAATCATTACATGTTAAGGGTCATGTATGTACTTCCTCTGGAAGGAGACAGAGAACACATTGTGTACTTAAGAGATGTCTTTTGGTAGCCCTAAGAAATTGTCTATTGTCCTGATACAATTATGAATATCAATGTGACCGATATACCTTAGGGTTAAGTTCCCTTTCTTCTCGAATCTCATAACATTATTCAAGGGAGAGTCTAATAGAAACACCTTCTCAACGTCATTAAATTAATGACCTCATTAAGGGATATATGTTTAAAATTTATGCATAAAATGAACATCCATGATATGATGCTGAATGGTTCTATCCATTTCATCCATTTCTTCAATTATCACATATTGTAATAGATTTATGTCTATAAATTCATTTGGTTACGTTGTATCACATAATTTATATCAATAAAGATATACATAAGAATCTATCATAAATCTTTAGTGAAAACTAATCTGAATGAAACCCTGCTAATGGAATGTGTTGATCCCAACCACCTTATAAATCTTGAGAACAAAATCTCAACATATACTTTATAGTTTGATATTTTCATTCATACTGACCATCCATATGAGGATTTGAATCAGTTCTAAATAAACAAGTTTCTAGGGATTACTGAATTATTCTTTAGAAAATAATTTTGAACCTCCAATCCAGATCAAATGTAATGGAATGTGTTATTCCAAGAATCCTTACAATGTCCATAATGTATATCACGGATAAATGACCCAGAGAGAATTATTCTCTAAGAGGAATGAAGTGTGTTTTCTTAGTAAAGTGATTGAATACCAACCATATATAATTATTCCCTTTAGATGTTTTTTGGAGTCCAACAACACATTCCATTGTTTTTCCCATGTCTATCCTAGTATGAGTAATGGATGAAACATCCCCTTATAATTTTTCCTTTCATCCATAACTTGCTGACATACCAACCACCACGACACAAGATCTTTTATATTTCACTTCATTCCATACCATGAGAATAATTATTCAAAATAACTATACAATATCATACTTCTAGGATGAATATAGAATTAAGATATGCGAGATTCATCTAATAGATCCATCTTCAAATCTCGAATGGACGGATAATATACATGATTCTTAATTCTTATCACTCCATCTGGAGAAGGTTTAAACTCATGAAAATTTATAAACTTCTTCTACAACTCTACTTCCACATTTTTCACATCATTAATATTAACTTAGATATAGGGTTGAATATTCTATTAAGATAGATAATTTTTCACCCTTCCATTAGGATTTCCAGGTCCATCCTTTAAAAATAACTAAATTTTGGATATTTTTTTATCCTCATCATGGATAATCTAGCATGTTCCTTTTGACTCAAACCAATGGTATCCTTGTTCACATTCCCAGGGTGGAAATGTATTTAGATAGAATAATCCATTATCAGCTTAAACCATATTCTCTAGAACATGTTCCACTCCTTCTATGTGAATATATACTTCAAACATTCTGATAATTATATATATATATACACATCACATTTCTTGATAATGATAATTCTTTCACTTTATTAATTAACCAATACCCCAACTAACTTTAAATCAGGATTTTGGTAATTTTTCTCATTATTCTTTAATTTTCTTGATGAATAGTAGATAAAAATATTATTCTGCATACAAAAACATAACGATCCCTTATTGGATATATCAATATAGATTAAAAACCCTTCTCTACTATATGGTATTTTAATAAAAGGTTTCCTGACTAACATTCGCTTAAAGTCCTTAAAATTTTCCTTACATTTATCTATTTAGATAAACTTGGCACCCTTCCAAGTTAACATGGTCGTAGGATTGGATATTCATGGGAAATTCTCCAAAAAACTGTCAATAATATCTTGTTAAACCATGAAAACCATTGATTACTATCACCATGGGTGTTCTAGTCCAATATTAAATAATATATTTCTTTGGTGGATATACTACTATACCTTCTCTTGATATTATACGACACAAAAATGAATTTTTTTTACATGAAAAAATCCCACTTTTAAAATATTGCTTGCAGTTTCTTCTTTTTTAGGGTATTTAGTACAATACTCGTGTTATATTCAAGATCTTCCTTTCCATTTTAATAGATAATAATATCATATATAAAGATGAAGAAGTGATCAAAGTAATCTCTAAATACTCTATTCATAAAATCCATGATGATATTAGGGGAATTATAAATATATAAATGCATCACTATATATTCATAGTGACCATACCATTTAGATAATTTCATCTTAGGAATGTACTCCTTCATTATCCTCAATTGATTATAACTAGAGAGTAGGTTAATCATGTAAAAATATTGATCTATGTGAAGATAATAAAACTAGTCATCAATATAGGGAGAATGATACTTGTTCTTGATCATGATCTTGTTCAACTACCAATAATCAATGAATCATTTCATTGATCAATCATTATTTTTCACGAAAAGAAAATCTTCACCATAATGTGACTCAATTGGATGAAGGATTCCCATTTCAAGGTTTTATTGGAGTATCTTATTCAATTCTAAAAATTCAACTAGGTCTATTATATAGGGATTAATAAAAATTGGTGTGCAACCAGGGGTGAATTCTATTGAGAACTCAACATCACGTTTCAGTGGAAGGATGGAAAAATATTCTGAAAAGACTATCAAATTCCATAACAATATGAAGATCATCTATGTTGAGTTTCTCCCAAACCATTTGAGATAAACATGCTTTCTAAATGAAAATTTGGACACATATACCAGATATATCACTATAAAAAGTTCATAATTATCTTAAAAATATATGAAAATCATCGGTTGGTTTGAAATAAAAAATGTAACATCCCTTCCTTGAAAATTAATTCGGGACTTTTGCAAAGAAATCAAATACATTCCTATGATGACATCAAATTAAACCAAAGGAAGAATGAAATGATTTTCTAGTATCAAATTCTTAGCAATGTCGACTAGAGAGGAATAAAATTGTTGAGATAAAAGAAGCTTACCATTAGGATTTTTCACTTCAAATACAATATCTAATCATTTGGGTGAAATCTTTATACCCTATAAAAATTAAATAGATATGAAATAGTGTGTATATTGTGATTAAAATAATACATTTTATGTTTAGAGTGGTTGGAAAGTGTACCTTTCACCATGTCATTATATCACCCCAAGTCATAAATAGTTTTCGAAAGATATTTCCCGATTTTCCTCATCTTAAGAGGGTGTTGAAGTTGATCATCATCACAAACCTTCTAGATTTGTTTCTAGTAATCATAATTCCCATTCTATTTACACTAAAATCACTGATTTAAGTGTGGTTCATTAGGTGAATATATCTCTTCATTCACATTGATTGATCACTTCTTCCAATATGTTTAGAAATAAAATGATTGACGGCCTTCCCATGCATACAAAAAACATTAATTAGACCCCATAATACAATTTCGTCCATGATTCTTCCAACAATAACAGCATTAAAAAAAGTGCATCTTCTTCTCTCTGTGATTTTTAGAATTTACATTGAACACCATTTTAGTGTTCTTATCAAACCCTTGATATTGATACATAACTCCAATTTTCCATTTCATCCTTGATTTTAAAAAGAAACATCTATTCATAGCTAATGAAGTCTCCAATAGCTAATTCCCTTCTAAGACATGGATTTAATACACTAAAAAATCATTCATCCTTAATTTTATTTTGGATGAGAATTATATAAGTGTACATCACAAGTCTTGTAAAATGGGATTTATAGTTACCAATTGATTCATCGTCCATTTTCATTAACTCAGTAAACTCTTTCTAAATATTTATATGAATAATATGAGGAAATTGTTATTTAAAAAGAGTTCTTGAACTCATCCCAATCCATGCATTCAATTTTATCTTGTTTCCTCATATTCTTGATTATATTTCACCATTTGTATGATTCACCTTTCATATGATAAACATAAAAAAATTACCTTCTCATCTTCCAAACATTGGGGAATGGAAAATATCTTCTTAGTGGTATTGATCCATTCTTCAGGAAAAAGTGGATTGGAAGACCCATTGAACGATGGTGGATGTTTCTTACTGAAGGACTCAAGAGAACATCATTCCCTCATTTTATCATATAGAAGTTCAACTTCATTCATAGCTTTAGAATAATGGGTGAAAATAGCATTGATATTTTTCGTTCTTACAACTATAAAATTTTAATGCTAAGGAGGAAAATTGTTTCGTTGTATTTTGTACTCATCATTAACATAGTTCCTTGAGGTTCCATCTATTGACTAGTAAAGAAAATAATATATTAAAAAAAATAATCATATTGGGAAACAACATAACCATGGAATTACATATAGGATGTCAAAATTATGAATCCATATTTAAAATATTAAAAATTATTTTTATCCTAGGATATTTATAGCCATCATTTATTTAAATCCTTAATAATCTTTCATGAAGAGTTTGTGAATTTACAAAGAATATACCCTAGGAGATTCAAACAATGTGTGTATCAAGGCCCATTTTCATGCACCTGTTCCCAATAGAGTCCATATCAATAAGATGTTCATATGGTTATTATCCCAATATATATATTTTTCATATTTACAACCACATATAGTATCTAGATAGATATTTATTGATAAAAACCCACTCACAATATCCTTTAAAAAATTCCATGTAATTTTCCTATAATTTTGATAATCCTTAAACATATCCTTAGAGGCATGTCCTTATATATCTCACTATTGTTTTATCATTATAGATTTCAAAGTTTCGCTAACCTTTTTCCATGATACCAACTATAGTGACCCTCGCATATCATTCATAGATATTACATCATTTTTTTAATACATAATACATTACATGAACACATACCCAAATACACTATTAGTTAGTGCCTTGAGAGACATAAAAACATAAAAACTATTCCATAAGTTAGATACATCATCTCCCACTCTGTTCTTCATAAACATAAACCTTCTTATAAAAATCATACTAAATACATATATTTATCACCATGGGAAAGGAAATATAGGAAATGGTGAGATCTTAGGCTTAGTAAGGGTAAACAATGAAGATATGTGCGCATAGTCATGAGAATTATGGTATTAGCACATGATAATAACATTAAAATATCATACCCTACATATTAAAGTACACAAACATCATTTGTGGAATAATGATTTGATGTTCATAACATATGAACCATAAGGGAATCACAATCATAATATATGGAAGCATAAAATCTGAAAAAAGCATTGGAATTTTGGATGACACGTAAGCATATAAAATGATTTCTATAATAGAGAAGGCGTTATTTAAATACCATCTTAGTGGAAAGGGTTTACTCCACATACCATATTAGTAGTAATGGTTGACTCCCAAAACTATCTTGCAGGAAAAATTCTCCAACTATACAAATTTCACATTCAATTCCATGAATGTCTATTTCACGAGATTTAAATCATTAACCAATGCATTGTAAATAAATATTGTTCCCACACATCTCATAATAAAATATTATAATTAATATCCCATGTCCAAAATCCTCTCAACTAGTTCCCTGTACCCATTTGGCCAGATGGCCTCAAGCACATCTCCCCAAATGCCAAAGGATGCTGACAATTAGTGAGGGCCCAAGGTGTGATATTGGGGAAACAATGCCCTAATTGGTAGAGTTTAACACAGCGGAATAAATAATAACAAATAACAGAAGCAGTAAATAGAACAAAACTGAAGTAAACAACTGAATATTGAAATATAATGTTATAAATAAAACATATAATATCAAAATGATGTAGCATGTCACATTTTCTACAAAAACAGAATAAACAAGATGTACTGCAATCAAGTACAATACGATACCAAAGTTTTGTTAAAAATATTAAACTCAACAACATCACAAGATGTGGCTTGTTCCCATGCTCTCATGCTCCTAATAAGTAATCAAGTACCTGTATAGGAATCCATTACCTTATTGACGCCTATAGAAATATAGTCTTTTTGGGCCCAAAACATGAACCAAACATGGTGTGTGAATTAAATCGTAGTCTGAAACCACCAAAGGTTTGTTCTAGTATATTAGTGAGTATATGCAACAGTCTTATACAATAGTTAAATTTATTAAACTGGAAGGTACTCAAACATAAACAATCCTACAAGTACTAGAATTCCTTTAAATTCATTTCATGATCTTTAATCAATTCAAATTCATTGAATTAAATAAATGTCAGGGTCTGGACTATGCCTCTCAATCCCTTATATAATGTAAACACAAAAGATACGACAGTAGGATATCTAATAAAATTAAGTGAAGAGTAAATCCAAGAAAGTGTTTTGGCTTGGAAGACACGTCACAAGTCATCCTATTAGAATATGTCTTAGGTCCAAGCCCCATGTATAAGAATTTCATCATATTCAAATCAGGGAAAAGCCGGTTGTATCATGATTTTAGCATATTAAAATCAGGGACATCCCTGGTGTTTCAGCATTTAAGTATATTAAAATTTTGGGAAAGTGATGTGTATCAGAATTTCAGCATCTTTCAAGGCCAATCTCAGTGTATCAGCATTTCATCATATTAAACTACACATGTAAATTTTCACTCTTACATGGTTAACAAAATAACATCTCACGTGGGAATAATTATATAACAAGACTAATTTGTGAATTAAACTATCACAAATAATTAACATACATATTCAAATGGAAAACATTAAAATAACCTACTTCATTTTAAATAATCCTTTAAAAGGAAAAAATTAATTCCCATCAACATCCTAGGCCAAATAGCTAGACAATGGTCATGTCTGGAAAAAACGCGCCCATGGGGTGTCCATTAATTAAAAAAAGCATAAACATGCTTCAATTAATTTAATCAATCACCAAAATGTAATTAAATATTAACATGGAAAAAATTATTAATCAAGATACACCATAAAAATATCACATGTTATAAAGGCACATAAAAAAACATGACATAAAATAATTATCATGAGAATACCTACCTCATTGTCGTATGACTCTCATCATCCAGTATCGACATGCAATTCAAGCTAGAAAGGTATAGATCTATAAAACAAGGATATCCATTAAACCATAAATAACTCAGTCAAGAAGTAAAATCACCCAAAATGGCACAATATTAATCCAACACAAATCGATTTAGTTCAAAAAAGAATGACGGTGACCAAAACAGAGTTTGGATGCTCAACCCGGAACCAAATCCCCTTCGGGCGCTACTGCCTCATGAACCTGGTGCCTCCTATATCCAAAATGAATGAAAATGAGGCTACATCCCATTTTATGAAAAAAATTACACAACATGTAAATCCATATACAGAGTGTGTATATCATTTCACTAATCATTTAGCAGCTGAATTTTGCCGAATTACTTTCTAGGACTTTCCCACGTGACTACACGGCATGTACTAAGAAGTACACGAAATGTAGTTGGTTTTTCCCTCTTTAGTGCCAAAATTCACACAAAACATGTATTCTCATCATACAGAGATAAACTACAAGATGTGTACTTAGAATTACATGGTGTGTAACCCTAAATTATCCCACGTGATAGTATAATTCCAGTACTTGTCTAGTTTTCCCCTGTTTTCTCAAAAACTACTCAAAAGAAATAATAATAGAAGAAAATTGTACCTCAAAGTATGAACCGAGTTCTTATAAACATCCCCCTTAAAGATATTTGTCATCGAATTTCCCTTCCAATGGTGGTGAGTAAATATCTGGGAATAACTTTAGACACTAATCATGTACGTCAGCCCCCATCTACCAATTCTCGTTATGTAATCAACCATGTTTCCATGACACCCATATGGGAAGAAAAGACCCACCTTTATGTACCTTTATTCTCATGTCAACTTTACGAATTAGCTGCTCCTCAATGGATGCATCAACCTACAACTCGTCCTCCTTGGGATGAAAAATGTGAGACAAGTCTGAGTGATTGCAGCACAACTATGATACATGTAAGATATCGT
The DNA here is from genome assembly GCA_963277665.1 of Viscum album. NCBI lineage: Eukaryota > Viridiplantae > Streptophyta > Magnoliopsida > Santalales > Viscaceae > Viscum > Viscum album. Next base: position 504,861,738 of record OY728142.1, on the reverse strand, counting down.
GCATGGATCGATAATTCTGAGGTTACTATAACCAATATGAATCCAACCTGAATCCTTCCAGAATATCAAATGGTCCAACATAGCATGGTGAATTCTTACCATGTCTCCTGATTCTCTTGTGTCCCAACCTTGGTGCGACACTTAAGAAAACTCAATCCCCAACCTCAAACTCAAAAGGTCATCTATAAGGATCATCATAATATTATTTACAAGACATCATGGTAGCCATCGGTCTATGAATCAAGTTGACCTACACAAAATCATCCTACATGAGATGTGGTCCTAGTAAGCCTGCCTCAACTACCTCTAACTAGCACAAGGGAGAACGACCTGACCTACCACATAAATCATCGTAAGGTTACATCTATACAGTATCCTAGAATCTATTTTTATAGGTGAACTCAAACATGGATATATGTTTTTTCAATGATCCTATAGTGTCTAGGGAACATGGACGTAACATTTCCTCTAGAACTTGTATCATACGCTTTAACTGGCCATCAGTATATGGGTGGTATACGGTGCTCAGAAGCACCTATTTACCCAGCACCCTCTGAAAACTCTTCCAGAAACAAGACGTAAGGTGGGTTTCCCTATCTAAAATGATATAATGAGGGACCCCATGACTCCATAACACCTCTACTATATTCATCATTGAAATCTCATCAACACCAAAGGTCTCCTTGATCTACAAGAAGAGAGAAACCATTATAATTCTATTAACTACCACCCACACAACATTGTTTTCTCTAGGTGACCTCTGTAACCCTGTCACAAAATCCATCATGACATCATCCCATTTCCACTCTGGATTAGGTAACTTCGGTAAAAGCCCAGCTGACTACTAATGTTCTACCATCAACTACTGATATGGGGAACATCACTAAAAAACCAGATACTTCCCACTTCATACTTGGCCACCAGTATAGACAGCGCATGTCATGGTACATCTTAGTGACTCCAGGATGCACTTCCCAAAATGAAGCATGAAAATCACACATCAGCTCATCAATTATATTCCTTGGAACCAAAACACATCCATGGATATCCAAAACTTCTTCCTTGCCTATCGTCCAACTAGGAGGATTTTCCTCACCTTCCACACTCTCTCATAGAACTAGGAATTCCGAATCTGATAGTTTACATAGCCTCACTCTTTCGAGTATGTTAGAGGTAATACCTAGAGATGAATGATATTTCTTTCCCTACCAGTTATGCACCCCTATATGAATCTTAGAGAACATATCCATAGGCTTTTATTCACCACTAAAAACTTGCACTGCATGTATATGAGTCCCACTACTCAGTGCATCAGCCATTACATTACCATTATTAGGAGTATAAGTAAGCTTTAAGCCAAATTAATGAAGGTATTCCACCAACATTCACTACCTCAGCTTCAAATAATTCTAAGAATAGATGAATTTGAGACTTGTGTGGTCTGTGTACACTACAAAATGCTATCCAATTAAATGATTTCCCCAATAGTGCAAAGCATGAAAAATTGCAATTAACTAGAGATCATGTGTTGGGTAATCCCTCTAATGTGGCCTTAACTACTGAGTCTGATATGAAACAACTCAACCCCTTTCCTAAGAACTTCTCTCAACCCAATTCCTAATGCATCATGTTATACAATGTAACTCTTTCCCAAATCTGGCAATAACTGTATCAACACTGAAGTTAAATTCCCTTTTAGCTCTTAAAAGGATTTCTAACATGAATTTTACCACTCATACATCACACCATTCATATTTAAGCATGTAATTAGCGCTTCTATGAATGATTAGTCCAGTATTAAAATCGTCTAGTAACTAGATAGCCCTGAAAACTCTGTACCTCAAAAACATTCTTCAGATGCTCTTAGGTCATTATATCCCTCGCCTTCTCTAGGTCCACTAATACTCCTATCTCAGAGATGACGTGACCCAAGAAGTGAATTTGATCCATCTAAAAGTTTCATTTTGCGATTTTTTCATATAACTGATTATATCACAATGTATTCAAAATGATATCAAGGTGTTTGGCATGGTCGTGTCGGTTTTGATAAAACACCAAGGTATTTTACATGAAAACCCCCAAAAAAGAATCTATGTAATGATAGAACACTTGGTTCATCAGCACTATAACACCCCATGATTTCATTGTACGTAATTTCTTCAATGTAATTCAATAACTAGCACTTCCATCAACACCGAGTTCAAGCGCACCATGACTTACCAAACAAGCCGTTCAAAAGAGGATATGAATAATAGTAACTAAATTTTAAACATTATATAATCCTTATAATTTTAGAATCCATATAATGATTTTCTTAGATATATTGTATGAACAAATTCATTTTTTTCAAATAAAAGATGTATTTTTCAAAACATACAATTTTACCACCTTTTAATGGAGAACCATTTTTAAATACAATATTTGAAACATTTATATATTAAATTTTACAAAATAAACTTCTTCTTTAGAATCAGGACATAAAAATTTAGATTCAAATTTTTTTGGTGTTTTCCTGATAACTTTCATATTTTGGTGAATAGTGAAAAATACTAAATTTTAACTAAAAACAACTTTTTTATCAAAATAATATATAGTTTTCAATTAAAAATTTTAGTGGTATGGATGTATAAATAGATTATATTTTTACCATTTAATCCAATGCTGGTCATTGTAAGTAATTTCATTTTTAAATTGGACATAAACAAGTGTTAATATTTTTATAGTTATTATTTCTTAAAAATAGCCTTTTAGTTTTGACAATGGGAATTAATTTTAAAATAATTATTGAAACTTATGTGTTTTGAAATTGGTAAAAGAGAATTCATTTTTGAATTCAGAATATCAAAATTATATTAGGGTGAATTTTTGGTATTTTTCTGAAAACATACAATTTTTGATGAAAAATGAAAAACACTACGTTATTGTTTAAAACCAAATTTTTATTTAAATAATTAATTAATTATTTTATATTTATTTTATGTCAAAATATATAAATAATAAAAATATTAGTATAATTTAATTCATTGGATTGTATTTTATAATAAAATTAGATGTATAAAATTTTATTGAACTTTTTACCTTCTTTTACCCACCTTCTAAAACCATTTAAAAATTTATACAAAGCTTAATTTTACCGCTTCTGTGAGATTAATTTCAAAAATCCAAGAGACATAGTTAACCTTAGTAAGTAAAATGTGGTTCAATAAGATGAAAATAATTTTTGGTGAATAGTAACTTTTGACTGTTATTTACCATAGTTAAAATTAAATAGGGTAATTAAGGGTAAAAATGAAATTATAATTACCTTAACACATGTTCTAATTCTATTGGATTAGGTTAAATCGACCAAAAACAACCTTAGGGATAAAATATGACCCTTTAGGTCCACTTGTATTAGATTAGGACATTTATTATTATTTAATTTAAAGAAGAGTTAAAAGTGTCAAATTCATGTTTTCATAACTAAAACATTTTAATATAGGGTTATACATAAGATAAATTCTACTATATATATTAATTATAAAGATAAAAATATTTCCTATATAATGTTATTTTATTTATAATTTTTAAACATTAAATAATTTAATCTATTTATGACACAATTATGATGCAGTAATTACCTTATTAATGAATGATTAAAATAATAGATATTATAAATATCCAAATAAATGTAATTTGAAGCTTTTTATGAAATCCACTAATTTTATAGGTCACTATGACATTTTAGGGTTTATTTGATTTTTTTTTGAAGTTCTAAGGTTTTTATGACTTTCACAAAAACAAAATACCAAATAGTGTCAAAATTGACATAAATTAATTTTCAAAACAAATACTATATTATTCATTGGTATAATATACCGAAAAATCTATGTTTCGGACAAATAGATTAAATAATATTATATATATAATTAATGAACCACTTGATGTTCTTTTGGATGTTTATAGTATGTTTATTAACCGTATAGTGTAAGAATAAAAGAAGACACGTTAAAAGTTAAATTATTTAACTTAGAGTTAAATCTACAATATAAGGTTAAAATGGCAACCTAAACATGACTAAAACCTATTGGTTGAGCGTATATAGACCCATACCAACATTATATTTTAAATAAATCAATTTTTAGCCATTATAAACCGAATATGAGTTTATTATAAAATAATATTTCAATCCTTTTCTAAGGTGCCCCCTCACCCCTCTTGTAAAAGGGCACCCCCCTTCTCTCAAATTCACACATTAAAAGCCATTTTTCTTGGCCAAACCCTGACCAAATATCTCTTAAACTGTCCTCTCTTAAACTTAGAGGTCTTCATTTAGTCACAAATCCAACCTAAGGATCCCTTTTGATCAAATCAAAAGAAAGAACCCGAAGAAGAGGAAAATATTTCATCACCTCTTTCAAGTTCTTTTCTTCTTCCATTTCTTCATTACTTTTTGTTTCTATTATATCATAATAATTACAGAATATTCTATATATTTTTATATTATTATAAATATTTTAAAACCATATTAATTATTTTATCCATCCTTTTAATGACATGTCACCATACGTGTGTGCGTACGGCCTACCGTCTCCACGTCGTGGTGTACTTGTTATTCAGTACATTATTATTTTGATGGGTATAATAATGATGTATAATTGATGTAAATAATAAATATAAGATGATAATTATTCTGTATATATGATATAAAATACAATTATATATGATTTTAATATAAAAATAATGATATTGTCGCTCGTGCTTACGTACAGATTACCGTCTCCATGAGCGTAATGAGATTCATTCCCCATCGTAACCATTCAAAACTAATATTCATTTTATGATTAAAAATAATGTTTAAAGACTTGATATAATTCTATAAATTAATAAGAAATATCTCTTCCATAACAAACATGACTCACATAATAATTAATATAAAGGAAATCGAATTAGTTAACACCCGAAACGATGATAATGCTAAAATACCACTAACAAAGCATTATTAGAAGATCATATATGATATCATAATTTTGTATATGGATTTTTTATAATTTAATATCAATTATTTATCTATTATACAAGAGGTTAAAATATCCTCGACCAAGTAAAAGTACAAAGTAAGGGTTAATTACACAATCTCTTCATTATCTGAGATTGTTTATATGTAATTATCTATAGGGGCCTCTTTATCATCCACATCCAAGTTTTCAAAAAATTGTATTTAAAAACTTTTTTAATTTTACTAGACTATGGGATAATGCCATTTATAAACTTTTTGGTATTTTTATAATTTTTTATAAATTAATATTTCCATCGTTTTCCAAACAATGTACTTTATGACCTTTTGACAAAATTAATGTAAGAATGTTTTTTTAACTTATACGGCGGGTACGACTATTTTCCACCGTTATAACATTGTCAAATATTATCTTTCAAGAATATATTCATATTTTCAAAATAAAGGTTTTCTTTATAATTATGTGACTCAAAAATGATTTCAAAATAGAAAGAGATATTTCTCTCAAATATTTTTTATTTCATCTATGTCAACATCCTTTGATAGATTTTATGCTTTTTTGAAGTTGATTTATTATCATACAAAACTACTCTATTGTATTGAAGGTTTTTTGATATGTTTGACTGTGGATGAGTTATTTTTAGGGCATTCATGGTTTATGGTTAACGTATTTACATTTTTTATGCTAATTTTAATATGAATCTTTATGTTATATTTCAACCTTTTTTAAGATGAATGTATTGGACTAGTTTGTTACAGGTTGGGGACCGGTAAAAGTAAGCCCTATGTGTTGGAGTCCTGTTATATAGGCTCTCTGGGTTGGAGTCATGTTTTTTAGGCTCTCTGGGTTGGAGTCCGGTGGCATAGGCTCTCTGGGTTGGGATCTGGTTACATTTATCTCCTAGGTCCGGGCACGACGCCTGGACACAGAAATTAAAGTATGGTATTATACATTCCATAATTATGAAATTAGTTATTAAATGTGATTATTATACTAGTATAATATCCATGTTCATGTTTATATGGTAATTTTTGATTTATTTTCTCCATATTATGTTCATTTTTATGTTTAAAAGGTTTTTTTTATTACACATATTTCCTTAAAAGATTATAGGTTCCGCTAAATTATTTACCCTTACTGAGCATCTGATCTCACCCCTCTCTTATGTTTTATTTTCCCAAGATCCCATAAAGTTTTTTATGTTTCAGATGCAGGGTTATGGTAAGGGAACAATGGCATTATCAAAGTATTTTTTTAGTGTTGTATGTTAGAAAGTGTAATGTAACGTTTATGTATGTAATCTATTTTCCAAGACTGCAAAATTGATCGCTCATTTGGGACATGATTCCTTATAATCATTCCAATGTATTAAAATAATGTGCCGACACTAGGAATCTAGGGTCGGGGCATAACAGTTGGTATCAAAGGAATTTTAACAATAACCATGAAAACTAGATTTAGATAAACTCTGATTAGAACACATTACCTTAAGATATACATTGAGGATTAGTATAGAAGTACTTCCTAGTATTTTGGTAATGTATAGATTTTGTGAATTTTCTATGAAAATACATCCATGTCTATATACGAGCAGGTAGAGGTGGCTCTAGAAAATATGTACCTAGGGGTAAAACCCAAAAACAAAACTTTGATCTAGACTCGAACGGGAGCTGGTGCATGACAATGGTCCTTGCTGCACTCTTGGTTACGACACTCCCGGGGGATATGATTAGGATAATTCTCATTTTTATTACAAAACCTTATGAAGGATTTATTAGTATATACCTCCTCAAAAAAATATTTTTATGATTACGGATTATATCCATAAACTATTCAATTTGCACTAGGTATTTTAATAGTTTGGAATTATTCATTGCGATTCATAAACTGACCTAGTGTATCCATTGTTTTGAATTTACACCCAGTAGAAAGAATGAGAATTCTTGCAATACGCATGATCCAAAGAGTATGAAGGATTATATAATTTATGGTTTTAAGCGAATATTTAGAAGCGAAATAGTCTCCCATTAATTCTCAATATATGAAGAAATAATATCATCTATTTATAAGATAAGTAAATAATTCCTTGAGTCATATGGCTTTGAAGGGAAGCAAGAGAAGAAAATGATAGTAGAGAGAAATATGGATAAAGGGAAGATGGGAAAGAAGGATTTTCCCATATGTGATAAATGTTGGAATAATTACATTGGTAAATGCTTAAAGGGAATGATAGTTTTTTATAAGTTTGGATAAAAATGACACCAAGTACGTGATTGCAAGGTTAAGAAAAAGTACAAAAAGGTAAAATGATTCATCTGCAAGGATTTGGGACACTATGTAAATCAATGTCCCAGTCATTATAGTATACTGCAAATGATGTTATTGGATAATAATAATGTTATGATACTACTTCATATGAAGACGAATGACTAGTTTTCTTATGTTGTTATTATAGAATTATTTCATTTGAGTGTTGTATCAAAAATATACTGGTTAGATGAATTATGGAGATAAATATGGATTGTACTATAGTACTATTTTATTGAGGATTTAATATTATATGGTTTTAAGAAAAGTAACTTAATAGTAACCTATAATTTTTGGAAGATACATGGTTGAATGAAATGTAAACCTTAATATGGTCTTGATAATTAGGTAGTGATTTTGGAATAAGAGATGGTTGATTTGGATAAAATATATTGGATATTCTTGACTTCCTTGGAACTTATTAATAGTTTTTTTATTTCATCATTGTTGTAATATTAAAAAAATTGATATAAGGAATATATCCAGTATTATATAAATGATAAGGGAGCATGAATGTAATCAATAATGTTTTATGGTAATTCAGGGTGTTACCATGTTTTAAAATAATACATGTTGAAGGTGTTCACATGTTATTACGTAAAAAAAGGATCTTAATTGTGTTTAAATTCCCTATAAATTTTGAATTGTGAGTTTGGATAAGAAGTATTTTGGATATGTCTAAAGGTTGTAATGGATTAAGTTTTAAATTGGATACTATTGTTAAGGTTATTTTAGGATTTCTATAAAAAGGACAACATGCAGACCGTGTAACAATCCGCCGCGTCGGACAAAGCTGCGTGAATCGAACCCAAAACCATTGTGCGATTGAGATTTATCACCTACCACTGGACTATGTGAAGTTCCAGGATTGTATGATCTAGTTTTTTTAAAAGTTCTGATAGGTGAATTATAAATTCATTATTTTTGGAACCCTATATGATTAGGATAGAGAGAATATTTTTTTGAAATTTTTTGGAGAGAAAGATGAGTCTGTGGTAATAATTAGATGAAGGATGAAACTCAACTTGTCAAGTATATAAATATATATAAATAATTTTATTCCTATTATTATATGGGTAAATTAATTCTTATTCTTTAGGGAAGGGGTCTTAAAACCAAAAATAGGTTATCCTAATAATTTATGTTTCGTTGAACTGATGATATTTTATATCATCATAGATTGATGGATTTGAGGCCCTCAATTTTAAAATTATTTGAGATTGATGACCTAAATCACTCCCTATAAATATTTACATTTTTACTCCAATTATGTGTGTCTAATTTCCTCCAATGTTCTCCTAATCGAGATCATAATTTTGTGGTGACCCATTCATTTCCATTTTCCTCTTATTATGACTAAATTTTATTAACCCAATTTCTGATGTGGGTTTCCCCACAAATGTATTTTCTATTTTGAACCTTTTATTTTTGAAAAACAATTTCAAATTGCGGGGACTCAATTTATTGAAGGAGGGAAGAATGTAACACCCCAATATTTTAATGTACGATATTGCTTCAAAGTAATTCAATAAATTGCACTACACGTAACACCGAATTCAATCGCACCACGACCTACCAATCTAGCCGTTCAAAAGTGATTATAAATAGTATTAAAATAATTTTGAACTCTATATAATTATTATAATTTTTTAATCCATATTATGTGTCTCTTAGACATAATTTAATAACAAATTCATATTTTTCAGATAAAAGATGTATTTTTAAAAAAATTCAATTTTACAGCTTTTTAATAGAGATACCTTTTTAAATCCAATATTTGAATCTTTTATACATTCAATTTTACAAAATATAATTTTTTTTAGAATTGAGACTTAAGAATTTAGTTTCAATAATTTTTTGGTTTTTTCTAATAACTTTCATATTTGGGTGAATAATGAAAAATACTATATTTTAAATGAAAACAACTTTTTAATAAAAATAATTTATTGGGTTAAGTTATACGTTTTAATAGTTTGGAAGTATAAATAGATTATATTTTTACCATTTAATCCAATTCTGGTCATTGTTTTTTTTTCACATTGAAATTGGACAAAAATAAGTGTCAATCATTTGATAGTTATTATTTCATAAAAATACGCCTTTTGGTTTTGACAAGCGGAATTAATTTGAAATTAATTAATGAGACTTCTATGTTTTTAAATTAGTAAAATAGAATTAATTTTTTTTTTCAAAAAATATAAATTATCTTACGGTGAATTTTTGGTATTTTTCTCAAAATGTTCAATTTTTTATGAATAATGAAAAACATTGTGTTATTGTTTAAAACCCCCTTTTTTATTTAAATAATTAAATAATTTATTTAAATTTATTTCAAGTCAAAATAGATAAATAATAACAATATTAGTTCAATGTAATTCATTGGAATATTTTTTTAATAAAATTAGATGTATAAAATATTATTGTACATTTAACCATCTTTTACCCACCTTCTAGGAGCATTTGAAAATATGTATAAAACAAAATTTTACCACTTCTATGAGTTGAATTTCAAAAATCTGAGAGACACAGCAAACCTCAGTAAGTAATATCTGGTTCAATAAGAGGAAAATAATTTTTTTTGAATAGTAACTTTTGACTTTTATTTACCACAGTTAAAAGTAAATAGGGTAATTAAGGGTAAAAGTGATATTATAATTGTAAATCCCTGACCCCAGTAGCCTAGAGTCAGTGCATTATTACATATCATTGTCATGATCATAAAATACCATGTTTCAAAAGACCGATTAGTTTACTAGCCTTGTAAGTACTAGAAACATTCATACACGGTTTACATTACATCATAAAATAGAAAACTACAACAACATTGTTTCCATAGACAACACTGAGATCCCATAGACTATCCCTACAGGCCAGTCATAATATACTTATTAGAATCCTGGGAAAAATAAAACATAGAATGGGGTGAGCTCAGATGCTCATAAAGGATAACATTATAGCAGAAACATTCTTAAATAAGCATAAACATTTAAGGCAATGTATAAAACTAAAACAAAATCCTTTTCAACATAAAATTCATCATAATATGGAAAATAAAAATAAAAATAATTACATTTACTTACTCACATGGATATTCTACTAGTCGAGTAATCACATGCAATATCAATAGCCACATTCATAATCATGGAATGCATAAGGCCAGTCTTCATAACCACATCGTCAATGCCTTATGCCAAGGCTACATATAAGATTTCATCAAGGCCTTATTCCAAGACACTAGTTTGTCTCATGAGACCTACTGATGCATCAAGGAGCTATAGCAAGCTCCACCCATCACTTACTAAGTCAAATTAATTCCTTATATGAAAAGGTTAAAACATAACATAAACATTCGTATTAAGACTAGCATAATAAATTTCAATACATTATCCATAAACCATGAATAGTATAAAAATAACACATCTACAGGGAAACATTTCACAAAAACTTTTGTATCATAATAAATCAACTTCAAATAAGCTTAAAATACATCAAATTATGTTGTCATAGATGACATCAAAACCTTTATAGAGAAATATCCCTTTATATTTTGAAATAATTTAAGACTAAAATAATTATAAAGAAAAAATTTATTTTGAAAATATTCATATAATATTGTAAGGGAAGTTTCGACGATGTTATAACAGATGAAAATATCCACACCCACCGTATACGTTAAAAAAACATTTGTACCATAATTTTGTCGAAAAGGTCATAATGTTCTTATTTCGAAAATGACGAAAATATTCTTTATAAACATCTTATAATAGTAAAACAAGGGTATAAATGACATTAACCCATAGTCTATAAAATAGTAATAATTTTTTGAAATACATTTTTAAGAAACATGGATGTGGATGATAAAGAGGTCCGAGTAGATAATTACATATAAACAACCTCGGATAATGAAGAGATTGTAAAATTAACCCTTAACTTGTACTTTTCATTGGTTGTGGGTAGATTAACCTCTTGTATAATGGTGAAATAATTTTTGATAAATTATACAGGAATAATATACATTAATATGATAACATATATGATCTTTTAACATTGCTTTGTTAATAATATTTTAGTATTATCGTTGTTTTGGGTGTTAACTAATTCGTTTACCTTTATATTTTTTGTTATGTAAGTAATGTTTGTTAAGGATAGGATGCATCTTATTAATATTCAAAATTCTATTATGTATTTAATCATTATTTTTAATCATCTAATGAAAATTAGTCTTGAATGGATACGATGGAGAATGAATCTCATCGCGCTCGTGCAGACGGTAATCCGTACGTACGCACGAGCGACAATATCAATCTTTTGATATTATAATAATATATAATTGGATGGTATGTCATATTTAAATAATCATTATAATTTTATATTTATTATTTACATCAATTACACATCATTTATATACCCATCCAAATAATAATGTATTGAATAACAATTACACCACGATGTGGAGACGGTAAGCCGTACGTATGCATGTATGGTGACATGTCATTAAAAGGATGGATAGAATGATAGATATGGTGGTACCATATTTATAATAACATCACAGTATATAAAAGATATTGTATTTTATATTTTATATTCGAAACATCAATGAAAGAAGAAGTAGAAAATGAAAGGAACTTGAAAGATGTGATGAAATATTTACCTTTTCTTCGGTTTTTTCCTTTTGATTTGATCAAAATTTCTCTATAGGTTGTAATTATGACTAAAATAAGTTCTCTAGGATAAAGTTATGACATTTTAGAGGGTATTTAGGCATGGTTTGTCCAAGAAAAATTGCTTTTAAGGTGTCAATTAGAGAGAAGGGGGAGTGCCCTTTTATAAGAGGGGTGAGGGGAACCTTAGGAAAAGCTAGAAATATTATTTTATAATAAAATAATTTTCTGTTTATAGTAAATCAAAAATAAATTATTTAATTCATAAGGTGCGTATGGGTCGAAAACCACCCAACCCATTAGTTTTAGACAGGTTTGGGTCACTATATAAACTTTATCTTTTAGATTAAACTCTTAGTTAAATAGTTTGACATTTACCATGTCTCTTTGTATTTTTATATTATATGGTTAATAAGCTTACAATAAACTTACAAGAGAACCTCAAGTGTTTCATAAATGATAAAACTATCATTATATATGTCTTTTGTCCTAACCTTGAATTTTTAGGAATATAATATAAATTAATAATATAATATATGTTTTAAAAACTCTTTTATGTCAATTTCAACACTATTTGGTATTTTGTTTTTTGTAATATCATAACAGCATTATTACTTTCAGAAAATTTCATCTAAACATCCCTAACATATCATGTTAACATATAAAATTATTTTAATTCATAAAATGTTTCAAATTAAATTTATTTGGATATTTATAATGTCAATTATTTTAATCATTCATTAATATGGAAAAAACTGCATCATTATTGATTCATAAATAAATTTAATTATATAATATCTAAAAATTATAAATAAAATACCATTATGTATGAAATATTTTTATCTTTCTAATGAATATTTATAGTCTAATTAATATTATGTATAACCCTATATTAGAAATGATTTAGTTATTAAACATGGAATTTAACACTTTTAACTCTTCTTTGAATTAATTAATAATAAATGTCCAAATATAATCCAAGTGAACCAAAAAGGTTCATATTTTATTCATAAGGTTTTTTTGGTCGAATTAAACTTATCCAATATAATTAGAACATGTGTTAGGGTAATAATAATATCATTTTTACCCTTAATTACCCTATTTACTTTTAACCGTGGAAAATAAAAGTAAAAAGTTACCATTCATCAAAAAATTATTTTCATCTTATGGAACCACATTTTACTTACTTTTATCAACCATGTATCTTTGATTTTTTAAATTCAACTCACAGAAGCGGTAAAATTACATGTTATGTAAATTTTTAAATGCTCCTAGGAGATGGGTAAAAGATGGTAAAAAGTTTGATAAAATTTTTATATATCTAAAATTATTATAAATGGAATCCAATAAATTACATTGAATTTATATAGGAATTATGTATCAATATTGACCTAAAATAAATTTAATTAAAATAAATAATTATTTAAATAAAAAGTCAGTTTTAAACAATAGCTCGTTGTTGTTCCCTATTCATCAAAAAATGAATGATTTCAAAAAAATACCAAAAACTCACCCTAAGATAATTTTGATATTCTGAATTCAAAAATAAAATCTATTTTAAAAATTTTAAAACTCATAGGTTTCAATAATTAATTTGAAATTAATTCCTGTTGTCAAAACCAACAAGCGTATTTTTAAGAATTAATAGCTATAAAAAATTGCCACTTGTTTATGTCCAATTTCAAAGTGAAATTACTTAAAATGACCATGATTGAATTAAATGGTAAAAATATAATCTAATTATACTTCGAAACCATTAAAATTTATAACTCAATGCTATAAATTATTTTGATTAAAAAAGTTGTTTTCAGTGAAAATATAGTTGGTTACACTATTCACCCAAATATTAAAGTTATCAGAAAATTACCAAAAATTTATTGAAACTAAATTATTATGTTTCGATTTTAAATTTGAAGTTTATTTTTTCAAATTTAATATATAAAAGTTTAAAATATTAGATTTAAAAAAAGGTTTTCCATTAAAAGATGGTAAAATTTCATTTTTAAAAAAATACTTCTTTCATCTGAAAAAAATTAATTTGTTCTTATGTTAGGTCTAAGAAACTCATAATATGGAATCTAAAATTATAAGGATTATGTAAAGTTCAAAATTCAATTTATACTATTCATAACAACTTTTGAACAGCTAGCTTGGTAAGTCGTGGTGTGCTTGAACTTAGTGTTGCGTGTAATGAACGTTATTAAATTACTTTGAAAAAATAGCTTACTATGAATTCTTGGGGTGTTACATTCTTCCCTCCATCAATAAATTGTGTCATTGCAATTTGAAATTGTTCTTCAAAAATAAAAGTTTGAAAATAGAAAACACCTTTGGGGGAAAACCCACATCGGAAATTGGGTTAATAAAATTTAGTCTTAATAAGAGGAAAATGGGAATGAAAAATTCACCACCAAATTTTGATCTTGATTAGGAGAAAATTGGTGGAAATTAGAGACAGATAATTGGAGGAAAATGTAAATATTTATAGGGAGTTATTGAGGTCCTCAGTCATAAACAATTTTAGAATTAAGGGCCGCAAAGCCATCAATCTATGATGATTTAAAATTTCACCGGTTCAAAAAAAACATAAGGTATTAGGATAACAAATTTTTAGTTTTAAAATCCCTTACCTAAAGTATTAGAAGTAATTTCATTATAGAATAAGAGAATAAAAAAATATACTTGACAAGTACAGTTCCATCCTTTAACTAACTTCTACCAAAAATCATCTTTCACTATAAAAGATAATATAACGTAAAAAAATATTGTATTTATCCTATTTGTAATGGGTTACAAATAATTAATTTATATTTCATATACCAGACCTTTTAAAAAACTACACTATTCAATCTAGGACATCACGTGGACGAGTGGTAGGTGATACACCCTTGTCACCCTTTGGTTGTAGGTTCAATTCTCGCAGCCTTGCCGGACACGACGGGTTGCCTCCGGACCTCCGAGTTATCCTTTTTATGGAAATACAAAAATAATCTCAAACTAGAATTATCCAAAATACTCTTGTCCAAAATTACAGTCCAAAATTTATAAGGAAGGTAAACACAATGAAGATCCTTTTTCCATGTAATAACATGTGAACACCTTCATCATGTATTCTTTTAAAACACTGCAACATCCTGAATTACCATAAAACCTTATTGATTGCATTCATTCTCCATTATTACTTATAGAATATTGTATATACTCCTTATATCCAAAAATGTTTTAAACTCTATCAATGATGGAATATAAAAATCATTAACCAGTTTCAAGTTAGTCAAGAATATCCAATATAATTTATCCAAATCAACAATCTCTGATTCCAAAATCACTACCTCATTATCAGGACTATATTAAGGATTAACATTACTTCAACCATGTATTTTCAAAAAATTGTGTCTTACTATTAAGTCAATTTTCTTAGAACCATATAATATCAAATCCTTAATAAAATATTACAGCAGTACATTCATTATTTCTCTCCATAATTTATATAACCCGTATATTGTTGATACAACACTCAAATAAAATAATTCTATAATAACAACATAAGAAAACTAGTCATTTCTCTTAATTTGAGGTAGTATCCTAACATGATTATCATCCAATAGAATTATTTTTAGTATACTTTGATGATTGGGAAACTGATTCATGTAGTGTCCTTCCTCCTTGCAGATAAAGCATTGTACATTTGAAGCATTTTTCTTACCCTTGCAATCACGTACTTGGTGTCCTTTTTCTCCACACTTATAACAAACTCTCATTCCCTTCAAGAATTTACTAAGGTTATTCTTTCCATAATTATCACATCTGGAAAAATCCTTCTTTTTCCTCTTCCCTTTATCCATCTTTCTCCCTTACATCATTTTCTTCTCTTCTTTTCCTTCAAAGCCATAGTACTCAATTAATTTTTTACTTATCTTATTAACACATGATATTATTTCTTCATATGTTGAGAATACATGGGAGGCTATTTCCCATCTAAATTTTGTCTTAATACTGTGAAAGATGTGATCCTTCTTACACATTGGATCATATGTACTACTGGAGTTCACATTCCTTCTACTGGGAACTATTTCTATACAATGGCATACACCAGGTCAATTTATGAATTGTAATGAATAATTCCAAACTTGAAAAATACCTAACATAAATTGAATAGTTTATGGATATAATCCATAATCATAGAAAAAACTTTCTTTGAGGAGGTATATACTCATAAATCATTCATAATTATTTGTAAAGAAAATGAGAATTATCCTAATCATATCCCCTGGGTGTGTCAAAAACAAGAGTGAAGCAACGCACATGGACGTACACCAGTTCTCATTCAAGACTAGCTCAAAGCGGTGTTTTCGGGTTTTACTCCTAGGAACATTTGTGCTAGAGCCACCTCTACCTGCTCGTATATAGACAGGGATGTATTGCTTGGAAAACTCAAAATATATATACATTACAAAATATCTAGGAAGTTATTCTATATCAAAGTCTATCTTAGGGTAATGTGATCTAATCAGATTTTATCTGAATCTAGTATCCAAGGTTATTGCTAAACCTTCCTCTGATGCCAACTATAACACCGTGACCCCAAAATCCCAGAGTCGGTGCATTATTACGTATCATTGGCTTGATCACAAAAGATCAAGTTTCGAAAGACCGATTAGTTTAGTAGCCTGGGAAGTACTAGATATGTTCATAAGGTTTACATTACATCATAAAATAGAAAACTACAACCACATTGATTCCATAGACAACACTGAGATCCCATAGACTATCTCTACAGGTCAGTCATAATATACTTCTTTTCATCCTAAGAAAAATAAAACATAGAAATAGGTGAGCTCAGATTCTCAGCAAGGATAACAATATAAGGGAAACATTCCTAAACAAGCATAAACAATTAAGGTAATGTATAGAACTAAAACAAATACCTTTTTAACATAAGCTTCATCATAATATTGAAAATATAAATCAAAATAATGTCATTTACTTACTCATATTCATATTATACTACTCTAATAATCACATGCAATATAAATAGCGACATTCATAATGATAGAATGCATAATGCCAGTCTTCATAACCACATAGTCATGGAATTATGCCAAGACTAAAAATACAGTTTTTTCATGGCCTAGCTTTAGGACACTAGTTTGTCTCATGAGTCCTAGCAATGCATTGAGGAGGTATAGTGGGCCACATGCATCACTTACTAACCAAAATGCATTCCTCACATGAAAAGGTTTAAACATAACATAAAAATTCGAATTAAGACTAGCATAAAAAATGTCAATAATTTATCCATAAACCATGAATGGTATATAAATAACACATCCATAGTCAAACATATCACAAAACCATTAATACAGTATAGAAGTTTTATATCATAATAAATCAACTTCAAATAAGATTAAAATCTATCAAAGGATGTTGACATAGATGAAATCAAAACC
Source organism: Viscum album (assembly GCA_963277665.1). NCBI lineage: Eukaryota > Viridiplantae > Streptophyta > Magnoliopsida > Santalales > Viscaceae > Viscum > Viscum album. The sequence goes on along the minus strand of OY728142.1, from coordinate 504,844,323 downwards.
TTTTTAGATAAAATATCTCTTTCTATTTTGAATTCATTTAAGAGTCACATAATTATAAAGAAAAAATTTATTTTCAAAATAATCTTATAATCTTGTAATGGAAACTTGATGATTTTATAATAGTGGAAAATAGAAGCACCCACCGAATAAGTTAAAAATACATTCTTACCTTAATTTTGTCAAAAGTCATAATGTACCTTGTTTGGAAAATGATGAAAAGATTCCTTTATAAACATATTATAAAATTCAAACAAGGGTATAAATGACTTTTACCCATAGTCTCTAAAATAGTAATAATGTTTTGAAATACATTTTTATGAAACATGTATGTGGATGATAAAGAGGTCCAAGTAGATAATTACATATAAACAACCTCAGATAATGAAGAGATTGTGAAATTAACCCTTACCTGGTACATTTACTTGGTTGAGGGTGAGTTTATATCATATATAATTGTTAAATAATTTTCATTAAATTATACACGAATAATATACATTAATATGATATCATATATGATCTTTTAACATTGCTTTGTTAATAATATCTTAGTATTTCATCGTTTCGAGTGTTAACTAATTCATTTTCCTTTATATTCTTTGTTACATAAGTAATGTTTTTTATTGATAGAATTTATATTATTTATATTCATAATGATATTAAGTCTCTAAAAATTATTTTTAATCATCTACTGAAAATTACTCTTGAATGGATAAAATGGGGAATGAATCTCATCTCTTTCGTGGAGACGGTAATCCGTACGTACACACGAGCAACAATATCATTATATTGATATTAGAATAATATATAATTGGATGGTATGTAATATATAAAGAATAATTGTCATGTTATATTTATTATTTACATAAATTACACATCATTATTATACCCATCAAAATTATAATGTATTGAATAACAATTACACCACGACATGGAGATGGTAAGCCATACGTACGCATGTATGGTGACTAGTCATTCAAGGGATTGATAGAATGATGAATATAGTTGTACCATATTTATAATAACATAAAATTATATAGAAGATACGGGATTTATTATTTTATAATGGAAACAACAAAGAAAGAAGAAGTGGAAGAAGAAAAGAACTTGAAAGAGTTGATGAAATATTTACCTTTTCTTTAGGTTCTTCCTTTTGATTTGATCAAAAAGGCCCCTTATGTTGGATTTATGACTAAATTAAGGTCTCTGGGATAAAGGTAGTACAATTGAGAGGGTATTTGGGTAGGTTTTGTCGCAGAAAAATGGCTCTGAAGGTGTTAATTATAGAGAAGGGGGATTTCCCTTTTATAAGAGGGGTGAGGGGAACCATAGGAAAAACTATAAATATTATTTTATAATTAAATCATTTTTCGGTTTCTAGTGGCTCCAAAATGAATTATTTAAAGGATAAGGTGGGGATGGGTCGAAAACGACTCAACAAATAGGTTTTATATAGGTTTGGGTCACTATATTAACATTATCTTTTAGATTTAACTCTTAATTAAATAGTTTGACATTTACCATGTCTCTTTGTATTTTTATATTATATGGTTAATAAACCTACTATAAACTTACAAGAAAACCCCAAGTAATCATTTATGATACACCTATCATTATATATGCCTTTTTTTATGAACCTTATATTTTTAATAAGAGAAAAAATTTAATAATATAATATATGTTTTAAAAACGCTTTTATGGCAATTTTGACACTATTTGGTATTTTGTTTTCTCTAAATTCATAACAGCATTATTACTTCGAAAAAAATTCATCTAACCAACCCTAACATTTAATAGTAACCTAAAATATTATTTTAATTCATAAAAGGTCTCAAATTACATTTATTTGGATATTTATAATGTCAATTATTTTAATCGTTCATTAATATGGGAATTAATTTATCATCATTGTATCATAAATAAATTTAACTATTAAAAGTATAAAAATTATAAAAAAAATACCATTATTTAGGAAATATTTTTAGAATTATAATTAAAATTTATCGTCGAATTTATCTTATGTATAACCCTATATTAAATATGTTTAGGTTACTAAACAGTGAATTTAACACTTTTAACTCTTCTTTGAATTAATTAATAATAAATTTACTAATCTAATCCAAGTGGATCAAAGAGGTTCATATTTTATTCCTAAGGTTTTTTTGTCGAATTATACTTATCCAAAAAAATTAGGACATGTGTTAGGGTAATAATAATACCATTTTTACCAATAATTACCCTATTTACTTTTAACCGTGATAAATAAATGTAAAAAGTTACTATTCACCAAAAAAATATTTTCATCTTATTGAACCACATTTTACATACTGATATTAACCTTCTCTCTAGAATTTTTGAAATTCAACTCACAAAATCAGTAGAATTATGTTTTATATAAATTTGCAAACGCTCCTAGGAGGTGGGTAAAATAGGGTAAAAAGTTCGATACAAGTTTTATATATCTAAATTTATTATAAACTGACTCCAATGAATTACATTGAATTTATATAAGTATTATGTATCTATTTTTAACTAAAATAAATATATAAAAAATAAATAATTATTTAAATAAAAAGTTGGTATTAAACAATAACTCGGAGTTTTTCACTATTCATCACAAATTGAAAGTTTTCAGAAAAATACCAAAAATTAATCCTAAGCTAATTTTTATAATCCGAATTCAATAAATAATTATATTTTACCAATTTCAAAACATATAAGTTGCATTAATTAATTTAAAATTAATTTTCGTTGTCAAAACCAAAAAGCGTATTTTTAAGAAATAACAACTATCAAAAGATTGAAAGTTGTTTATATCCAATTTCAAAGTGAAATTACATAAAATGACCATCATTGGATTAAATTTTAAAAAATTAATCTAATTATACTTACAAACCATTAAAATTTATAATTCAACACTATAAATTATTTTGATTAAAAATGTTGTTTTCAATTAAAATATAGTATTTTTCACAATTCACCCAAATATGAAAGTTATAAAAATACACCAAAAATTTATTGAAACTAAATTATTATGCCCCGATTCTGAAGAAGAATATTATTTTGTGAAATTTAATATAAAGAAGTTTCAAATATTGGATTTAAAAAAGGTTCTCCATTAAAAGGCGGGAATATTGCATTTTTTGGAAAAATACTTCTTTCATCTGAAAAAAAAATGAATTTGTTTTTACATTATGTCTAAGAAACTCATAATATGGATTCTAAAATTATAAGTATTATATAAAGTTCAAAATTCTGTTAATACTATTCATAACTGCTTTTTAACGGCTAGTTTGGTAGGTCATGATGTGCTTGAACTCAGTGTTGCGTGTAGTGCAGTTTATTGAATTACTTTGAAGAAATAACGTATTATGAAATCGTGGGGTGCTACAAAAATTACCTTAACACGTTTCTTAATTCTATTGGATAAGTCTAATTCAACCAAAAACAACCTTAGGAATAAAATATAACCCTTTTCATTCGCTTTGATTGGATTAGGACAATTATTATTATTTAATTTAAAAAAGAGTTTAAAGTTTTAAATTCATGTGTTCATAACTAAAACATTTTAATATAGGATTATAAATAAGATAAATTTGAATATAAATTTTAATTATAAATATAATTAGATTTCATAAATAATGTTATTTTATTTATAATTTTTATACATTAAATAATTTAATTTATTTATGACACAATGATGATGCAGTAATTACCTTATTAATGAAAGATTAAAATAATTTATATTATAAATATACAAATAAATTTAATTTGAGACTTTTTATGAATTAGACTAATTTTATAGTTTAATATGACATGTTAGGGTTTATTAGATAAATTTTTTTCGAAGTGATAAGGTTTTTATGACATTTACAAAAACAAAATACCAAATAGTGTCAAAATTGACATAAATTAATTATTAAAACATGTACTATATTATTGGTTGATATAATATTTCTAAAAATATATGGTTTAGGCAAAGAGTTTATATAATATTACATATGTCATTAATGAACCAGTTTAGGTTCTTTTGGATGATTATAGTATGTTTATTAACCATATAGTGTAAGAATACAAGAAGACATGGTAAAAGTTAAATTATTTTTGATAGTGTTAAATCTAAAAGATAATTTTAAAATGGTAACCTAAACTTATATAAAACCTGTTTATTAAGAGGATTTAGACCCATAGCCACTCTTTCATTAAAATAAATCAATTTTTAGCCATTATAAACCAGAAATATATTTATTATAAAATAAAATTTCAATCTTTTCTTAAGGTACCCCTCACCCCTCTTATAAAAGGGCACTCCCCTTATCTCAAATTCACACCATAAAAGTCATTTCGATCGGCCAACCCCTTCATAAATATCCTCTAAAATGCCATCCCTTCATCCTAGAGGCTTTCCTTTAGTCATAAAGCCAACCTAATGTTCCCTTTTGATCACTTCAAAAGGAAGAACCCAAAGAAGAGGTAAATATTTCATCACATCTTCCAAGTTATTTTCCTCTTCCACTTATTCTTTCCTGTCTGTTTCAATTCTAAAATAATAACTCTTGTATCTTATAAAAATATTTCTATTATTACAAATATGGTAAAACAATTTTCATTATTCTAACCATACTTTGAATGATATGTCACCATACGTGTGTACGTACGGCTTACCGTCTCCACCTCATGGTGTAGTTGTTATACAATACATTATTATTTGGATGGGTATAAAAATGATGTATAATTGATGTAAAGAATAAATATAACATGATAATAAATCTGTATATATGATATACCATCCAATTATATAATATTTTAATATCAAAAGAATGATATTGTTGCTCATGCGTACGTACAGATTACCGTCTCCATGCGTGCAACGAGATTCATTCCCCATCGTAACCATTCAAGAATAATTTTTATTTGATGATAAAAATTAATTTTTAAAGACTTAATATCATTGTTCATATGAATAAGAAACATCCCATCCAAAACAAACATGACTCATGTAACAAATAATATAAATGAAAATGAATCTATTAACACCTGAAATGACGAAAATACTAAAATACCATTAACAAAGCATTATTATAAGAACAAATATGATATCATAATAATGTGTATAGATTTTGTATAATTTAATAACAATTATTTAACTATTATACAAGAGGTTATCATACCCTCGACCAAGGAAATTTACAAGGTAAGTGTTAATTACACAATCTCTTCATTATCCATGATTGTTTATACGCAATTATCTACTGAGACCTCTTTATCATCCACATCTGTGTTTTCTTAAAAATGTATTTCAAAAAAAAATTATATTTACTATACTATGGGATAATTTCATTTATACCATTTTTTTAGTTTTTATAAGATGTTTATAAAGAAAACTTTCCATCATTTTCCAAACAAGGTACTTTATGATCTTTTCAACAAAATTAACGTAAGAATTTTTTTTAACTTATACGACGGGTACAACTATTTTCCGCTATTATAACATCATCAAATATTCCCTTAAAACCTTATAAGAATATTTTCAAAATAAATGCTTTCTTTATAATTATGTGACTCTTAAATTATTTCATAATAGAAAGAGATATTTCTCTAAAATAGTTTTGATTTCATCTATGTCAACATCCTTTGATAAATTTTACGCTTGTTTGAAATTGATTTATTGAGATACAAATCATCCATGTTGTATTTAATGTCTTGAAATATGTTTGACTATGGATGAGTTATTTTTATGACATTAATGGTTTATAGTTAAAGAATATACATTTTGTACGCTAGTTTTAATACGAATGTTTATGTTATATTTCCACGCTTTCTTAAGATGAATGTATTGGACTAGTATGTTCTGGGTGGGGGACCGATCAAAGTAAGCCTTCAGGGTTGCAGTACAGTTACAGAGGCTCTCCAGGTTGGAGTCCGGTTACAAAGGCTCTCTGTGATGGAGTCCGGTTACAGAGACTCTTTGGGTTAGGGTCAGGTTATAGTTATCCCCTAGGTCCTGGCACAAGTCATTGACAAAAAAAATAATTTCTGGTACTTTACATTCCATCATTATGAAATTATTTATTACATGTGATTATTCGACTAGTACAATATCCATGTGCATGTTCATATGCTAATGTTTGATTTACTTTTGCCATATTGTGTTTATGTTTATGTTTAAAAAGCTATTGTTTTTATTACACATCTTGCCTTAAATTTTTATAGGTTCCGCTAAATTATTTACCCCTACTGAGAATCTGAGCTAACCCATTTATTATTGTTTATTTTCCCAGGATCCCAAGAAGTGTTTTATGTTTGAGATGTAGGGTTAATCTAAAGGAACAATGGCATTCTCAAAGTATTTTTTTGTTTTATGTTAGAAAGTGTAATGTAATGTTCATGTATGTAATATATTTTCATAGACTTCTAAACTGATCATTATTTCATGACTTGATACCTTGTAATCATGTCAATGTATTAAAATAATGCACTAACTCTAGGAATCTGGGGATGGGGCTTTACAAGCGCCATGAAAAAAACTAGCATGTTCATGAGAACAACTGGCATAACCAAGTACTCATAGATACAATAACTTATAAGAAAGGTTGTATGAGGTATTTATTCCATCCAAACACATACCTCGGGATATCCTAACCTTAGGTCAATATTTGAAAACACTCGAGCTTCTCTAAGTTTATTAAACGTTAAATTTGTCCCAGAAAAGGGGTATCTATTTTTAACCATAATCTTTTTGAGTTTCTGATAGTTCATGCATTACATAAGGTTATCATACCCCTTTTTCGCAAAAAGGACCAGTGAAACCCAAGTAGATGTACTGGGTTGGATAAAACCCATAACTTCCAAATCATACAACTACCTCTTGAGCTCTAGAAACTTCGTTGTAGCCATCCTTTAAGAAGGAATGGAAATCAGTGTAGCTCCTGACACAAGCTCGATAGTAAACTCAATTTATCTGACTCTAGGTATGCTTTGGAAGTAATCTGGGAAAATGTCAGTGAAACGATAAAACCCTTGGGGGAAATCAATGATACATGTTCCCTAGTCATCTAGATAAAACACAAAATCTTGGTTGTCATCCTGCCCAACCCACGATGCATGGGTCTAGCTCTACTCACCTGGAAATCCAATTCACCCTTATGTTTAAAGTCTCCTCCCTCTAGTGATGTGAATCTCACCCGACGGGGATAATAATCAATAGAGGCTCCAAAAGGAACCAATCAGTCCATCCTAGGAATGGAATCGATGGCCATCATCTCTAATAGATAGAGGTTTTATAGAAAGTGACACCCACCAATCTCAAGGGTCACTCCTTGCACTAACTAACACCAACCATTCTAATACCCAAAAGAGTGTATAACATCATATCATAAAAAGTAGTATAAACATGGAGCCCATAGATTTAGATAATGGTCATATATATAACAAAATATATAGCACCAGTATCAAAAAGTACAGAAGATAATACAGAGGTGACTAGAATAGTAACTTTGATAGTAGAAGGTCTAGGATCCTGATCCTGCGGGTTCTGTTGCACTACATATGTCTGACATGTAACGCGGCCCTGAGACACTTCTTGGATACCTTGATCATACCCACCCTATTATCGTTGAGATCCTGAGGTCTAGCTACCATAGCCACCACCACCCCCTTGGCCTAAACGACCTGACGTATTCCAGTTCTCTAACTGGTGGGATGCTTCTGACCCTACTACTGAACATCGAGTTGGTATAGAACCCTCTCACTGGATGCTGGGGGAAAACATCCTGAAAACCCACTTTAAATGGATCATCTTTCATCAATATCTCCAATCGACTGGGTTCATCATGCACTGATGTTTAATCTTCCCAACCCTTTCGCACTAGTAGAACGTCCCCTGGATACCGTAAAAATGGTTTTGAATACTCACACCCCCGTAATAATGCTCCATATGATGCTTCATGATTAGGGTTGAGACAATAATAGATCTCGGTGTCGAACCGCCCTGCCCCCCCTAGATTCTTATAAGTTTCACTCAGTAATCCGAACATGATTTAAAATAGAAAATATAGGAGAAAAACTGATCACATTCACCTATGATTGAATGTCAATCCTGTGAACGTCCTCTAATCATCCATCTTTTGATATGTCATCACCCATAAGAATAGGTACAAATCACTAAAGCTCAGTAAATTGGAAATAATATTCCTTAACAGATAGTGTGCCCTGCTCCAGGTGCATGATCTCCTTGGCTCAGTCGGCCCTCAGTGTCTTTGAAAAATAATAATCATTGAAGGCTTCCTCAAATTCTTCCCATGTCATATCCAAATGAAGTCCTACCCGATTGATAATATCCAATCATATTTTGGTATTATCACATAGAATATATGTCATGAGCTTAACACTCATCTCAATAGGCATCTTCAGATGCTCTAAGATTTTCATCACTGATTCCAGCCACGATTCCACAGTCTATTGTTCTCCATGTAACATCCTAGGTAAATGAAAAATAAAGGATTTTCATATTTATTAATATTTGTGAATTAAATATTAATTTTCTTTAAAAGAGTTTATATGTTATATAGAATACCTGATACACAACAATGAGTTTCTTTGAAATCTTATATTGCACACTAATAATATAATATTATTATTTTTAAATGGTACTTAACTCTATGCCATTGTATTGGCTGGAATGATCATAACTAACTAATATATGATTATACATGTTTGTTAAATGTATTTACATTTATCCAAAAAAAGTTAGAGGCTTAAAAAGATAATGAATCTAATTTTAAGCATAATTTACATTAAATGGTCAATTTACCACCTCTTAATGATCAACCCTCTTTAAATCGAGTTTTGACTTTTATTTACCACAGTTAATGGAAAATAGGGTAATTCAAGGTAAAAAGAATATTATAATTATTCAAAATTAACTTCAAACTTTTCCTAACCTTATTGGATGAGTAATGGCCGACCATTTTGATCTTTGGGTCGATTTTGGGACCCCATGGAGCCACATATGAATGATAATGACATTTTAGATTAATTAATTTAATGTAAAGACAAAAATGACATAAAAAATATCTCATTGTAAATTATTTTTTACATGGTGTTACATACGTTATATTTTCGACTATATAAATTAATTTGAAATATAACATGATTTCTTACATTATGGTATTTTTTTATAATTTTTACACATCGAATAAATTAAATTATTTATGACACAATAATGATGCATTGTTTACCTCATTAATAAATCATTTAATTAAATAAGATAATAAATATTAAAATAACATCAAAAACCTATCTAATTCTTATTAAATGATTTTATTTCGACCATGAGTCATCTTATATTTTACTCTAATGATTTTTGGACCTTTAGAAACCGAATATCATTATATAATAAAATCATATCTTCACACTTTCCAAAAGAACCCCTCCTCCCCCTTATAAAAGGAGACCATTTCTAACCAATTCCCCACACCTCTCAATCCTTTTGGCTCATCCAACCTCTACCCAATTAATCTCCCTACATCCCTATGCTCTACCTAGATGCCTTACCTTAGGAGAAAGGCACTTCAAGAATTCATTTTGGTTCAAACAAAAGGATGTTACCCAAATTAAAGGTAAAAGTTTCTCTTAAATTCTTTTGTTTTATTTTGTTTTATATTACTCCTCCAACCCCTAAAACCTTTTTATTGCTTTCTTTTATAATACCACCAGTATCTTAAATATACTTGGATGTCATTATGGCAATTATTCAAACTACACTTACTCACACCTCAATCTAATGGGTGAAGAACATACTGTTTCTATGGATGTCAAACTAACGCCTCATGAAACGATGATTGTTCCATTATCTCCTACCGACTCTCATGGTGGCCATTAAGATGACACTAAATTTATATATATATATATATATATATTATGTTTATGTTTTAATTATGATTATGTATTTTTCTTTTATAGAATACCTTTATGGTTTCTATTATGGGTAAACTCAATAATTTCATTTGAGGAAATGCGGACTATCGCCCCCTCAAAGTGATATGACTCGTTAATGCCATATGTGGGACGTATAAAAGAGGGAGTTAATTATATTATATATCATATTATAATGGAATTTATAATATTTATATGTATCATTATGTTTTAATTCCATTAAAATAAGAAATAGAAATGGAAGTATTGTTCATGCGTACGTACGGCTTACCGTCTCCATGAACTGTGCATTTTATTTTTTACATCCAAATGTTATGTACTATTATAAATTCATGTATATACTAGATATATATTATATATATGATATCTAAATCCTGAATATCATTTTGTATATAATGAAATTTTTACCATTTGAACAAGTTGTAAATATTAGGTGTTCTTTTTTGAATGAAGTACCAAATATCGCCAAAATGAAAATTATTAACTTAAATGATTACATAATGTTTATAACATGGTAATAAGTGATATAAAAGTAATAATAAACTTAAAAAACATTCTTATCAAAGTAAAAATTAACTTTAGTTTATTATTCCGGAGATTAAAGAACGATCGAGTCAAGTCGAACATGTGGTAAGGGACTTCGTCTCAATCTCCTTTCATTGAGGCATGTTTAGTTTTATACAAGACTTTATTTTACACAGTGTATAAACCCCTTCAACTTTTCATTTCATTCAAAGGGAATATTTTTATACGATGTGTTTTACTAAACTAAAAAAAATGACTGTTTTTTAATATAAGTGGTGACAATGACCTTTCCACTTCCGTGAGTATTATTTCATCTTTGGCTTCCGTGACAAGTCGTAATGTTTTTAAATGGAAAAATAAATACCATATACTATTATTTACGTATTTTGGTATTGAAAATGGTATTGATAATGGATTTTTTATGTTAATATATTTAAATGATATATTGTTATTGCAATGCGATAATTTTATCTTTCCTTTATTCTTATGTTATGTGTTATGATCATGTAATGGTTCTTGGACATTATTTACATATAAGGGTGGTTCCATGATAAAACTAGGGTGGGTGAGTCTGAGATAGCTCTCCAATGCATTGGGTAATGTGATGGAGGTAAACATGAATGTTTCTCCTAAGATATTTAGGGAATATACTGTGCTGGGTATTCCAAAGTAACTCCCTATGTAGCTGTGATAGATACATTGTAAGTATGTTATGGATGCAACAAGATACCTTTATGATTTATTATTTCTATATGTTATTCATAAAATATTATGATTTCATGAGGTAAGTAAAATAGTTCAGGTTTTGTATGTATTTATGAAAAAATGTTTTCGTTCTTTGTTTTATAACTCATACTGAGCATTTTATTCTCATCTCAAGTTTTGAAATGTTTTCACAGGACTTAAATATGAATAGGGTCAAGGATGGGATCAATGAAAATTCATGTTGTATAAAACATGAAACTAGACATGACTCTTTTTCAAGTTTTTTTTTAATGAAAAAAATGGAAACTATGTAGAAGTGTCTACTTTGTAAACTTTTGAGATGTAATAGTTATGTCCTAATTCTCTAAAACTCTAAACCAAAAAAGATACTCAATTTGAATTATTCATTTAATTCATTACTATGTAATGTCTTAAGGATTGGTCCTTATAGTTGGTATCAGAGTTCGGTTTAGATAACATTAGGAGTTAAGTTATTGTAAATTAATATTTCTAAAGTAATTTATGTTAATATTGAAGGCATATAGCATTTATATATTTCCATGTTGCTTTGCCTAATATATTTCATGTGTTCATAATGGGTTTCGACATAGGAAACAAGGTAGCTATGTTGGGACGACATCAGGAAGAAGACAACCTTCCAAATCAGAAACCTGAGATAGTCGGAATTGGAACTGAGCAGTTTGTTGCAGTGATGGCACAGTTGACTCAAGAAAGAAATGGTGGTGGTATCCATGCAAAAGATCATCCAGATCAACCATAGAGAAACATGTCAGTAGTAGATAATTTCATTAGGAAACACCCCCCATCATTCAGAGGATCATCTGACCCTGTGCTAGTAGAAGGGTGGATTAAAGCACTGGAAAATATTTTTGATGTCATGGGTTATTCAGAACAGTAAAAGGTTAGTCTCGTTGTTTACAATTTTGAAGGTGAAGCTGATCTGTGGTGGTCAATGGTGAAAAATATGACAGATAGTGAGGAGATTGATGCTCTCGATTGGGATGAATTCAAAGGTATTTTTCTTGAGAAATATTTTCCTAAGGTGGTTCGTCTTAGAATGGAAAACAAATTCCTGGAATTGAGGTAGGGAGATGACTCTGTGGATGCTTATTAAGAAAAAATTACTCAAATGGCAAGGTATGCTCCAAATTTCATACGAGGTCTTGATAGTAAAATAAACTATTTTTCCTCAGTATTAAAGCCAAAGTATTGAAGGTATTTATCTTCTTGTGACTTAAAAAGTTATGAAAAACTTATTAATTGAGTGGAGAAGGTGGAAATAGAGTTTTACAATGATCAAGTGTTCTTTTAAAAACAACAGAATAAGTGGTCGTGATGGCAGACAAAGGGAAGAACTCTTCAAAAAAATCTGATGGTAAGAAACTTAAGTTTACAGTTTGTGAAAATTGTGGTAAAAATAACACTGGGGAATGTCTTTTGAATTATATTATGTGCTACCGGTGTGGTAAAATCGGACATAAGACTCGTAATTTCACTGAAAAAGATCAGGTTAATGGTAAGACAAAATCTGATTTGCAGTTAGTAAAATGTTTTAAGTGCAATGAAATGGTTCATTATACTAATGAGTGTCCAAAAAAGAACTCAACTAAATGAAATTATCCATACTACAAGCAGAAAGGGGTGGTGAAATCCTTTAAAACTACTTCAGTAGATGTTGGTCCATCAAATGAAGTTATATCAAGTACACTGTTTGTTTGTTCATATTATGCCAATGTGATGTTTGATTCCGGGTCTACACACTATTTCATTTCTTTGAAGTTTTCTACTAAATTGTGAATTCTATCTCGATATATTAATATATAACTAATGGTAAAAACACATGGAGGAAATGTTGAGACAAAAATAAAACATAAGAACATTCATGTCCTTGTGTGTGGAATGGATCTACCTGCAAACCTTATTTTTTTTTCTCTAGTAGAGTTTGATCTTATTTTGGGTATGGATTAGCTTTCTGTTTATCATTCTAAGATTGACTGCAGAGATAAAGAGGTTTATTTTCAAAATGATTTTTATATTGTATACAAGAATGAACCCTTGATTTTGATAACATATTAGGAATCTGAGATACTAGTAAAAGATGAAAATGAATGTTACGTTTCAAATATTGGTGAAAACAATGGAACTGTTCATATAAATGATGTGCCAGTGGTAAATGAGTACCTAGATGTTTTTCCTGATGAGTTTCATGGTATTATACCTGATCGAGAAATTGAATTTACTTTTGACATAGTTCATGATGCTAATCCAATTACAAAACCCACTTATTGAAATACTCAAATTGAACTATTGGAGATAAAGAAGCAATTGAATGAGTTATTAGATAAAGGATTAATTCGAACTAGAATATCACCATGGGGTTATCTTGTATTGTTTGTTAAAAAGAAAGATGGTTCCATGGGACTTTGCATTGATTATAGAGCATTGAATAACATCACTGTTAAGAATAAGCATCCTTTGACTCATATCGATGATTTGTTTGATCAGCTACAAGGAGGTCAATATTTTTCGAATATTTATTTGAGGTCGGGGTACCATCAGTTGAAAGTAAAGTAAGCATACATTCCAAAGATCATATTTCGTACTAGATATGGCCATTATGAATTTGTAGTTATGCTTTTTGGTTTAACCAATGCACCTGCTGTATTCATGGATCTTATGAATAGAATTTTCTATGAGTTCTTGGATAATTTTGTGGTTGTGTTCATTGATGATATTTTGGATTATTCTAAAATTAAATAGGAACATGAAATTCATTTAATAGTTGTCTTGAAAACCTTAAAAGAAAAGAAACTATGTGGGAAATTCAGCAAGTGTGAGTTTTTGTTGCAAAAAATTTCTTTCCTTGGTCACATTGTTTCGAAAAATGGCATACTAGTTGATCATGATAAAACAAAAGTTGTTGAAGAATGGACAAGACCCACAAATATAACCGAGATTCGTAGTTTTCTTGGTTTGGAAGGTTATTAACAGATTATTGTTGAAAATTATACATGGTTATCTAGTCCAATGACTAAGATAACTCGAAATGGTGCTAAGTTCATCTGGACAAAATAATGTGATGATTGTTTTCAAGAATTGAAAAGAATATTGTTGAATTCTCAAATTTTGGAATTGCCTTCCAGAAATGGTGAGTTTGTTTTTTACAGAGATGCCTCATTGAAAGGACATGGTTGTGTCCTAATGCAGAATGATCAGGTAATTGCTTATGATTCACGTCAGTTGAAACCTCATGAGTTAAATTACCCTAAAAATTATTTGGAATTAGATGCTGTTGTTTTTGCTCTAAAAATTTGGAGACTCTATTCGTATAGAGTAAAATGTGAAATATATACTCATCACAAAAGTTTAACGTATATATTCACCCAAAAAAAATTGAACCTGAGATAGAGGAGATGGTTGGAATTAATCAAGGATTTTGATTGCACGATCCATTACCATCCGGGAATAGAAAATAAAGTAGCTAATGCTTTGAGTCAAAAAAAGTAATGTCTCAATAACCATGATACGTATGGAACGAGATCATTTGGTTTTTTATTTGATTTAATTTGGCATAGAATTTGTTGGTGAAAAAAATTATTCTGTTTTGTTTCAGGTGTCTGTGAAATCATCTCTATCATACAGAATAATGAAATCTCATAAAGAAGACAGTGAGTTGCAGAAAAATGTAGAATTAGTTCAGAAGGGTAAGTTGCCGGATTTTAACGTTGATAGTGATTGTGTTTTGAGATTTGGAAAGAGATTATGTGTGCCTTGTGATTCACAGTTGATGAATGAGTTGTTATTTGAAGCTCATAGTTCCCCGTTTTTAGTTCATCCTGGATGTACTAATATGTACAGAGATCTTTAATAGTATTACAAGTGGGATAGAATGAAAATAGATATTTCTAATTTTACTATGAACTGTTTGAATTGTCAGTGGGTTAAAGTAGAGCAGCAGTTACCGAAAGGGATGCTTCATCCTTTACCGGTGCCATATTCGAAATGGAAAAATATATCCATGGAAAAGTGCGATGTGTTTTGGTAATAACGGAAAGCTGAGTCTGAGGTTTATTGGACCTTATGAAATATTGGAGAAATTTGAATTAGTTGCGTACAGAGTGGATTTACCTCCAAATTTTTCCCAGTTACACAATTTTTTTCTTGTTTCTATGTTGAGAATGTATATGCCAGATCCATCTCATGTTTTGAGCCCAGAGGTAGTTCAGTTGGAAAGGAATACCTCTTATAAAGAACAACGAGTTCAGATTCTTGACCGTAGACAGAAAGTGTTGTAGAATAACGTAATTCACCAGGTAAAGGTTTTGTGGAAAAACCATATGGTTGAAAAGGCAACATGGGAATCTGAAATTACTGTGAGGGATAAATACCCCAAATTATTTTGATAAATGAATAAAAATTACGAGGACGTAATTTTTAAAAGGGGGGAAGGATGTAACATCCCAGGTAAATAAAGAATAACATATTTTCATATTTATTAATAATTTTGAATTAAATATTAATTGTACTTTAAAAGGGTTTATACGTTCGATAGTGTGCCAGATACACAACAACAGGAATTTTTTTAAATCTTACGTTGCACACTAATAATATAATATTATTATTTTAAATGGTAGTTAACTCTTAGTTGTTGTATTGTCGGGAATGAACAATACTAATTACAATATTATTATTAATGTTTGTTAAATGTATTTACATTTATCCAATAAAAAGTTGGAGGCTCAAAATGTGAATGAATCTAATTTTAAGCATAATTTACATTAAAAGGTAGATTTACTGCCTTTTAATGACGAACCCTCATTAAATATAGTTTTGGTAATTTCTATATGTTCTATTTGACCAAATAAAATTCTTCTTTATAATGAGGACATCAAAATTTACTTTGTGTAAATTTTTGGAATTTTTCCGATAAAGATCATTTTTCAATGAATAGTGATAAATATTGTATTTTAATTCAAAAATGTGTTTTAATATAATTTATTTATATGGTTAGATTATATTTTTAATTGGTTTTAAAGTTTAATTAGAATTTTTTTTTACAATTTAATCAAATTTTGGTCATTAGAATTAATTTAACTTTGAATTTGGACATAATCAATTGTCAATCTTTTGATGGTTATTGTTTCTTAAAAACACGCTATTTGTTTTAACAACAGGAATTAATTTTAAATTAATTAATGCAAACTCTATGTATAGAATTTGTTAAAATAGACATCATTTTTGAATTTGGAATATCAATGATAACTTTGCTGAATTTTTGGTATTTTTCCGAAAAACATCAATTTTTGATGAATAGTGAAACCACTTAGTAATAGTTAAAAACTGACTTTTTCATTTAAATGAAATTATACCACTTCTGTAAATTGAATTTCAAAAATATGTCATACATGGTTGTTATTAGTACGTATAATGTGGTTCAATAATATGAAAATAAATTTTTGATGAATAGTAACTTTTGACTTTTATTTACCACGGTTAAAGGTAAATTGGGTAATTAAAGGTAAAAAGAATATTATAATAACATATAATTATCCTAACACTTTTCCTAACCATATTCGATGAGTAATGGCTGACTATTAGCATCTTTGGGTCGATTTTGGGACCCCATGGGGCCACTTATGAATGATAATGACATTTTAGATTAATTAATTTAATGTAATGACAAAAATGACATAACCAAATATCTCTTTGTAAATTAATTTTTACATGTTGTTATATAAGTTATAATTTAGACTATAAATATTAATTGGAAAGATAAAAATATTTCCTACATCATTGAATTTTTTTTAAATTTATATCGATTTAATAAATTAAATTATTTATGACACAATAATGATGCAGTGTTTACCTTATTAATAAATAATTTAATTAAATAAGATTATAAATATTAAGATAACATCCAAAAACTATCTAATTCTTATTGGATGATTTTATTTCGACCATGAGTCATATTATATTCTACATTAATGATTTTTTGACCTTTAGAAACCGAATATAATTATATAATAAAATAATAGTATCACACTTTCCTAAAGTGACCATCCCCCCCCCCCTTATAAAAGGAGACCATTTCTAACCAATTACTCACACCTCTCATGCCTTTTTTCTCATCAAAAATATTCTTTATTAATCTATCTACATCTATCTCCTCCACCTGGAAGCCTTACCTTTGGCAGAAGGCACTTCAAGAATTCATTTTTGTCCAAACAAAAGGAAGTTACCCAAATTGAAGGTAACAGTTTCTCTTAAATTCTTTTGTTTTATTTTGTTTTATTTTACTTCTCCCACCCCTAAACTCTTTTTATTACTTTAATTTATAACAAAACCAATATCCTCAATATACTAGGATTTTTTATGAGAAGAAGTCGAACTACACTTACACACACCTCCATCTGATGGGTGAAGAACATACTGTTTCTGTGGATGGAAAACTAACACCTCACGAAATGATGATTGTCTGATTATCTCCTACCTCCTCTCACGGTGGCCATTAAGATGATACAATATCTATATATGATATATATTATGTTTATTTTTTTCTTTATTCTTCTGTATTTTTATTTTATAGCATACCTTTATGGTTTCCATTATGGGAAAACTGGATAATTTAATTTGAGGAAGTGCGGACTTCCGCCCTCTCAAAGTGATATTACTCGTTAATGACATATGTGGGAAGTATAAAGGATCTATTTAATGATAATATATATGATATTATACTGGAATCATAATATAACTATGTATCATTATGTTTTAATTCCATTAAAATAAGAAATAGAAATGAGAGTAACGTTCATGCGTCCGTACGACTTACTGTCTCCATGAACTGTGCATTTCCTTTATTACCTCCAAATGTTATGTACTATTATAATTAAATGTATATACTAGATATATATGGTATATATGATATCTAAATCATTAATATCATTATTTATTTAATGAAATTTTGACCATGTGAACAACTTGTAAATATAAGGTGTTCATTTTTGACTCAAGTACCAAATATCGACAAAATGAACGTTATTAACTTAAATGATTACATAATGTTTATAACATGGTAATAAGTGATATAAAAGGAATAATAAACATGATAAAGGTTCTTAATAAATTATAAATTAACTTTAGTTTATTATTCATGAGATTAAAGACAGATTGAGTCAAGTCGGACACGTGGTAAGGGACTTAGTCTCAATCTCCTTTCATAGAGGCATGTTTAGTTTCATACACGACTTTATTTTATACGGTGTATAAAACACATTGAATTTTCATTTCATTCAAAGGGAAAATTTTATACAATTCATTTTACTAAATGAAAAAAATGAATGTTTTTTAATGTAAGCGGTTACAACGACCATTCCGCCACCGTGAGTATTATTTCATATTTGGATTCCTTAACAAGTCGTAATGTTTTGAAAAGGAAAAATAAATACCATATAATTTTTTTACTTATTTTGGAATTGAAAATGGTTTTGATAATGGATTTTTTATGTCAATATATTTAAATGATATGTTGTTATTGCAATTCAGGAATTTTATCTTTCCTTTATGATTATGTTATGTATTTTGATCAATGTAGGGTTCTTGGGCATTATTTACATATACCGATGGTTCTGTGATAAAACTATGGTGGGTGAACCCGAGATAGCTCTCCAAGGAATTGGGTAACGTGACAGAGGTAAACATGAAAGTTTCTCCTAAGATAATTAGGGGATATACTATGATGGGTATTCAAAAGTTACTCCCTATGTAGCTATGATAGATACATTGTAAGTATGTTAAATA
The DNA here is from genome assembly GCA_963277665.1 of Viscum album. Classification (NCBI taxonomy): domain Eukaryota; kingdom Viridiplantae; phylum Streptophyta; class Magnoliopsida; order Santalales; family Viscaceae; genus Viscum; species Viscum album. The sequence goes on along the minus strand of OY728142.1, from coordinate 504,825,342 downwards.
TGCCACAAGTTACCTTTATGATTTATGATTTCTATATGTTATTCATAAAATATTATGATTTCATGAGGTAAGTAAAATAGTTCATTTTTTGTATGTATTTATGAACAAATATTTTCGTTCGTTGTTTTATAACTCTTACTGAGCTTTTTATGCTCATCCCATGTTTTGAAATGCTTTCACAAGACTTAAAGATGAATTGGTTCAAGTATGGGATCAAGGAATATTCATTCTTTCTAAAACATGGAAATAGACATTACACATTTTTTCATGTATTTTTATTTTATGAAAAAAATGGAAACTGTGTTGAAGGGTCTACTTTGTAATCTTTTGAGATGTAATATTTATGTCCTAATTCTCTAAAACTCTAAACCTAAAAATATCCTCAATGTGAATTATTCATTTAATTCAATATTATGTAATATTTTAAGGATGGGTCCTTATAGTTGGTATCATAGGTCAGTTTAGATAACTTTAGGAGTTAAGGAATTGTTAAATTAATATTCATAAAGTAATTTATGTTAATATTAAAATCATATAGCATTTATAGATTACCATTTTTCTTCGCCTAAGATATTTAATGTGTTCATAATGGGTTTCCGCAGAGGAAACATGGTACCTATGTTGGGACAACATCAGGAGGATGGCAACCTTCCAAATTAGAAACCTGAGATGGTCGGAATCAGAACTAAACAGTTTGTTGCAGTGATGGAACAATTGACTCAGGCTATAAATAGTTGTGGTATCCATGCACGAGATCAGCCAGATAAACCATAGAGAAACATGTCAGTAGTAGAGAATTTCAAGAGGTAACATCCCCTGCCATTCAGAGGATCATCGGACCCTGTGCTATCAGAAGGGTGGATTAAAGCACTGGAAAAGATTTTTGATGTCTTGGGTTGTTCATAACAGCAAAATGTTAGTCTCGCTATTTACCGTTTTGAAGGTGAAGCTGATCAGTGACGGTCGATGGTGAAAAATATGAGGGATAGTGAGGAGATTGATGCTCTCAATTGGGATGAATTCAAAGGTATGTTTCTTGAGAAATATTTTACTAAGGTATTTCGTCTTAGAATGGAAAAACATTTCTTGTAATTGAGGCAGGAAGATGACTCAATGGATGCTTATGAAGCAAAATTTACTCTATTAGCAAGGTATGCTACAAATTTCATACAAGGTCTTGATAGTAAAATCTATTGTTTTTACTCAGGATTAAAGACAAATTTTTGAAGGTATTTAGCTTCTCACGAGTTAAAATGTAATGAAAAACTTGTTCGTTGAGTGGAGAAGGTGGAAATGGAGTTTTCCAATGATCAAGTGTTCTTTGAAAAAACTACAAAATAAGAGGTCAAGGTGGCAGACAAAAGGGAATAACTATTCAAAAAAGTTTGATGGTAAGAAACTTAAGTTTACAGTTTATGAATATTTTGGTAAATAGAATTCTGGGGAATGTATTTTGAATTCTGGTAAGTGATAATGATTTGGTAAAATGGGACATAAGGCTCGTAATTGCACTGAAAAAGATCAGCATAATGGTAAGACAAAATCTGATTAGCAGTCAGTAAAATGTTTTAAGTGTAATGAAATGGTTTATTATGAAAATGAGTGTCCAAAAAAGAACTCAACTGAATGAAATTAGCCTGAATACAAGAAGAAAGGGGTGGTGAAATCCTTTGCAACTACTTCATCAGATGTTGGGCCATCAAATGAAGTTGTATCAAGTAAACTGTTTCTTTGTTCAGATTATGCCAATGTGTTGTTTGATTCCGGGTCTACACACTCTTTCATTTCTGAGAAGTTTTCTAGTAAATTGGGAATTCCATATCAAGATATGAACATAGAACATATGGTAAAAACACATGGATGAAATGTTGAGACAAAAAACATAAGAACATTCATGTCCTTGTGTGTGGAAAGAATCTACCTACAAAACTTATTTTTTTGCCTCTAGTAGAGTTTGATGTTATTTTGGGTATGGATTGGCTTTCTGTTTATCGTTCTATGATTGACTGTAGAGATAAAGAGGTTTATTTTCAGAATGATTTTCAGTTTGTATACAGGAATGAACCCTTACTTTTGAGAACATATCAGGAAGCTAAGAAACTAGTAAAATATGGAAATTAATGTTACGTTTTACATATTTTTGAAAACAAAGGAACTATTCATATTAATGATGTGCCAATGGTAAATGAGTACCTTTATTTTTTTCCTGATGAGTTTCCTGGTATTATACTTGATCGAGAAGTTGAATTTACTGTTGACTTAGTTCATGATGTTAATCCAAGTTCAAAAACCCCTTATCGAATGGCTCAAGTTGAACATTTAGAGTTAAAGAAGCAATTGAAGGAGTTATTAGATAAAGGTTTCATTTGACCTATTACATCACCATGGGGTGTTCCTGTATTTTTTGTTAAAAAGAAACATAGTTCCTTGAGACATTGCCTTTATTATACAGCATTAAAATAAAATCACTGTTAAGAATAAGTATCCTTTGCCTCATATCGATGATTTGTTTGATCAGCTCTAGGGAGCTCGGTATTTTTTGAAGAATGATTTGAGTTCAGGGTGCTATCTGTTGAAAGTAAAGTAAGCATACATTCCAAAGATCTCATTTCCTACTAGATATGGCCATTATTAATTTTCAGTTATTCCTTTTGGTTTAACCGATGAACCTGCTGTATTCTAGGATCTTATTAATAGAATTTATCATGAGTTCTTGGATAAGTTTGTGGTTGTGTTCATTGATGATATTTTTGTTTATTCGAAAAGTAAATAGGAACATGAAATTCATTTATGGGTTGTCTTGCAAACCTTAAAAGAAAATAAATTGTATGGGAAATTCAACAAGTGTGACTTTTGGTTGCAACAAATTTCTTTCATTGGTCACATTGTTTCAAAGAATGGAATAACAGTTGATCATGCTAAAACAAATGTTGTTGAATAATGGAAAAGACCCACAAATATAAATGATATTCGTAGTTTTCTTGGTTTGGAAGGTTATTACCAGAGGTTTTTTGAAAATTTTACATGGATATCTTGTCTAATGACTAAGTTAACTTGAAACATTGTTATGTTCATCCGGAAAAAAGTATGTGATTATTGTTTTCAAGAATTAAAAAGAATATTGGTGAATGCTTCAGTTTTGGAACTAACTTCCAGAAATAGTAAGTTTGTTATTTACAGTGATTCCTCATTGAAAGGACTTGGTTGTGTCCTAATGCAGAATGATTAGGTAATTTCTTATGGTTCACGTCAGTTGAAACATCATGAGTTAAATTACCCTACACATTATTTGGAATTAGCTACTGTTGTTTTTTCTCTAAAAATTTGGAGACACCATTTGTATAGAGTAAAATGTGAACTATATACTGATCACAAACACTTAACGTATATTTTCACCCAACAAAAATTGAACATGAGACAGAGGAGATGGATGGAATTAATCAAGCATTATGTTTACACGATCCATTACCATTCTGGAAAAGCAAATAAACTGGATGATGCTTTTAGTCAAAAAAGTAATGTCTTAATAACCATGATACATCTAGTTGAGATCATTTGGATTTTTATTTGATGTAATTTGGCATTGAAGTTATTGGTGTTGGAAATTATTCTGTTTTGTTTCAGGTGTTAGTGAAATCATCTCTATCAGACAGACTAAATAAAGCGCAGAAAGAAGACAATGAGTTGCAGAAAAAGGTAGAATTGGTTCAGAAGGGTATGTTGCCTGATTTTAAGATTGATAATGAATATGTTTTGAGATTTGGAAAGAGATTATGTGTTCCTTGTGATTCACAGTTGAAGAATGAGTTGTTATGTGAATCTCATAGTTCCCCATTTTTAGTTCATCCTAGAAGTACTAATATGTATAGAGATCATCGGGAGTATTACCGGTGGGATAGAAAGAAAAGAGATATTTCTTATTTTACTATGAAGAGTTTGACTTCTCAGCAGGTTAAAGCAGAGCAACAGTTACCGAAAGGGATGCTTCAGCCTTTACCGGTGCCAGAGTCGAAATGGGAAAATATATCTATAGACATTGTTGTAGGATTACCAAATACATCTCGAGATAATAATGTAAATTGGGTTATTGTTGATCGATTGACTAAATCTGCTCATTTCCGTCCTATTCGAGATACTTTGTCTCTAGATCAACTTTCTCGGTTGTTTGTTAAAGAGATAGTCAGGTTTCATGGAGTTCCCATCTTCATTGTATCTGATCGTGATCCCAAGGTTACTTCTAACTTTTGGAAAAGGCCTTCAGAAGTTGTTGGGCACTGAATTAAATTTTAGTACAGCTTTTCATCCTCAATCAGATGGACAATGAGAACAAACAATTCATACATTGGAGGATATGGTATGTTCTTTCTCGATTGATTATCAAGGATTTTTGGACCAACATCTTTCTTTGGTTGAATTTTCATATAATAACAGTTTTCATTCCAGTATACAGATGGCTCTATTTGAGGAATTATATGGAAAGCGTTGTTGAACTCCATGATTTTGGGATGAAGTAGGTGAAAGAAAGCTCATGAGACCAGAATTGGTAGAATAGATGGCAAGGAACGTTCAATTCATTAAAAATCACATGAGAACAGCTCAGAGCATATGGAAAAGTTATGCAGATAACTAGAGGAAAGACCGTTGTTTTGAGGTAGGTGATCATGTCTTTCTCAAAGTTTCTCCGTGGAAAAGTGTGATGCATTTTGGTAATAAGGGAAAGTTGAGTCTGCGGTTCATTGGACCTTATAAAATCTTGGAGAATGTTGGATCAGTTTCGTACATAGTGGATTTACCTCCAATTTTATCCTAGGTACACAATGTATTTCTTGTTTTGATGTTGAGAAATTATATTTCAGATCCATCTCATGTTTTGAGACCAGAGGTAGTTCAGTTCGAATAGAATCTCTCTTATGAAGAAAACTCAGTTCAGATTCTTGACCATAGAGAGAAAGTGTTACGGAATAAGGTAATTTACCAGGTAATGGTTTTGTGGAAAAACTATATGGTTGAAGAGGCAACTTGGGAATTATAAAATGCTATGAGGGATAAATACCGCCACTTATTTTGATAAATAAATAAAAATTGAGAGGACGTAATTTCTAAAAGGTGGGAAGGATGTAACATCCTAGGTAAATGAAGAATAAGAGATTTTCATATTTATTAATATTTGTGAATTAAATATTAATTTTACTTTAAAAGGGTTTCTATGTTCGACAGCATGCCCGATATGCAATAATGGGTCTCTTTCAAATCTTACATTGCACACTAATAATATAATATTATTATTTTAAATGTTAGTTAACTCCTAGCCATTGTATTGGAGGGAATTAACAAAACTAACTACAACATTATTATACATGTTTGAAAAATATATTTACATTTATCCAATAAAAAGTTATAGGCTTAAAATGTGAATGAATCTAATTTTAAGCATAATTTACATTTAAAGGTCAATTTACCTCCTTTTAGTGACGAACAATCATTAAATATAGTTTTTTTCATTCTTATATGTTCTATTTTAACACATAAAATTTTTCTTTAGAATTATGACATCAAATATTACTTTGTGTAATTTTTTGGAACTTTTCTGATAAAGTTCATTTTTTAATGAATAGTGAAAAATTATATATTTTAATTCAAAATGGTGTTTTAATATAATTAATTTATATGGTTAGATTATCTTTTTTATTAGTTTTAAAGTTTAATTATAATATATTTTTACCATTTGATCAAATGCTGTTCATTGGAATTAATTTCACCTTTAATTTGGACATAAACAAGTGCCAGTCTTTTGATTGTTATTGTTTCTTAAAAATAGGCTATTTGTTTTAACAACGGGAATTAATTTTAAATTAATTAATACAACTTATTTGTTTAGATTTTGGTAAAATAGACATTATTTTTTAATTTTGAATATCAAAGATATCTTAGGCTGTATTTTTGGTATTTTTCTGAAAAACATCGATTTTTGATGAATAGTGAAACCACTTAGTAATAGATAAAAAAACTAAATTTTTAATTTAAGTGAAATTTTACCACTTCTGTGAATTTAATTTCAAAAATCTTTTATACATTATTTTTATTAGTAAGTATATTGTGGTTTAATAATATGAATATAGTTTTTTGGTGAATAGTAACATTTGACTTTTATTTACCACGGTTAAAGGTAAATAGGGTAATTCAAGGTAAAAAGAATATTATAATAATTAAAAATTATCATAACACTTATCCTAACCATATTGGATGAGTAATGGACGACCATGGGAATCTTTGGGTCTATTTTGGGACCCCATGAAGCCACTTATGAATGATAATGGCATTTTAGATTAATTAATTTAATGTAAAGACAAAAATGATATAAACAAATATCTCTTTGTAAATTTATTTTTACATGGTGCTATATAAGTTATAATTTCGACTATAAATATTAAATTTAGAGATAAAAATATTTCCTACATCATGGTATTTTTTTAATTTTTATCCATCAAATAAATTAAATTATTTATGACATAATAATGATGCAGTGTTTACCTCATTAATAAATCATTTAATTAAATAAGATAACAAATATTAAAATAACATCCAAAACCTATCTAATTGTTAATGGATGATTTTATTTCTACCAAGAGTCATCTTATATTCTACTCTAATTATTTTTAGACCTTTAAAACCCGAATAGCATTATATAATAAAATAATAGTATCAAACTTTCCTAAAGAGCCCATCCTCCCCATTATAAAAGGATACCATTTCTAACCAATTCCCCACACCTTTCAAGACTTTTGGATCATCCAAACTCTTCCCAATTAATCTCCCTAGATCCCTCTACTCCACCTGGAAGCCTTACTTTAGGCAGAAGGCACTTCAAGAATTCCATTTGGTCATACCAAAGGAAGTTACCCAAATTAAAGGTAATTGTTTCTCTTAAATTCTTCTATTTTATTTTGTTTTATTTTACTTCTCCAAACCCTAAACTCTTTTTATTCATTTATTTTATAACAAAACCAATATCCAAAATATACTAGGATGTCTTTATGAGAATTATTGGAACTACACTTACACAACCCTCCATCTAATGGGCGAAGAACATACTGTTTCGGTGGATGCCAAACTAACGCCTCGCGAAATGATGATTGTTCGATTATCTTCTACGTCCTATCATGGTATCCATTAAGATGACACTATATTTATATATGATATGTATTATGTTTATTTTTTCTTTATTCTTTTGTATTTTCTTTATAGCATACCTTTATGATTTCCATTAAGGGTAAACGCGATAATTTCATTTGAGGAAGTGTAGACTACCATCCTCTCAAAGTGATATGACTCGTTAATGAAATATGTGGGACATATAAAGGATGGAGTTAATGATATTATATACGATATTATACTATTATTATAATATACTTATGTATAATTATGTTTTAATTCCATTAAAATAAGGAATAAAAATGAAAGTAGCGTTCATGCATACATACGGCTTACCATCTCCGTGAACGGTGCATTTCATTTCTAACCTCCAAATGTTATGTACTATTATAAATACAAGAATATACTGGATATATATGATATATATGATATCTAAATCATGAATATAATTATGGATAAAATGAAATTTTAACCATTTGAACAACTTGTAAATATAAGGTGTTCATTTTTTACTCAAGTACCAAATATCGACAAAATGAACATTATTAACTGAAATGATTACATAATGTTTATAAAATGGTAATAAGTGATACAAAAGGAAAAATAAACTTGAAAATGTTCTTATACAAGTAGAAATTAACTTTAGTTTATTATTCAGGAGATTAATAAATGATCAAGTCAAGTCGAACACGAGATATGGGACTTCGTCTCAATCTCCGTTCATGGAGGCATATTTAGTTTTATACACGACTTTATTTTATATGGTGTATAAATTCCATAGACTTTTAATTTCAATGAAAGGGAATATTTTTATACAAAGTGTTTTACTAAACGACAAAAAGGATTAATTTTTTTTAACATAACCGGTGACAACGACCTTTCCGTCGCCGTGAGTATTGTTTGATCTTTGGCTTCCTTAACAAGCCGTAATGTTTTTAAAAGGAAAAATAAATACCATATACTATTTTTACATATTTTGGTATTGAAAATGTTTTTGGTAATTGATTTTTTTATGTCAATATATTTAAATGATATATTTTTATTGCAATGCAGAAATTTTATATTTCCTTTATTCTTATGTTATGTGTTATGATCATGTTATAGTTCATGGTAATTATTTACATATACGGGTGGTTCCGTGAAAAAACTAGGTCAGGTGAACCCATGATAGCTCTCCAATGCATTGGTTAATGTGAAAGAGGTAAATGTGAATGTTTCTCCTAATAGATTTAGGGAATATACTGTGATGGGTATTCCAAAGTAACTCTCTATGGAGATGTGATAGATACATTGTAAGTATGTTATGGATGCCACAAGTTACCTTTATGATTTATGAATTCTATATGTTATTCATAAAATCTTTTGATATCATGAGGTAAGTAAAATATTTCATGTTTTGTATGTATTTATGAACAAATTTTTTCTTTCTTTGTTTGATAACCCTTAATGAGATTTTTATGCTCATCCCAAGTTTTGAAATGTTTTCACATGACTTAAAGATGAATAGGGTCAGGGATGGGATCAAGGAAAAGCCATGCTATCTAAAACATGGAACTAGACATGACACTTTTTTCAAGTGTTTTTATTTTATAAAAATAATGGAAATTTTGTAGAAGTTTCTACTTTGTAATCTATTGAGATGTAATAGTTATGTCCTAATTCTCTAAAACTCTAAACCTGAAATGATACTAAATGTGAATTATTCATTTAATTCAATATTATGTAATGTTTTAAGGCTGGGTCCTTATACTCCATCCCCTAAAATAGTAGGTGGATTCTATTATTGGAATATATGTGTCAACTCTGCCATAGATGTGGCAGCCAGCAGTGCTCCTGGAATGACCTGCATGAACATCACAAAACCTTCATGGAACCATGAATCTGCACCTGTGTCCAGTATAACAGCTGGTACCACATCTGGAACAACTAGAGGATCTAGTGTTATCCTATGGCCTACCATTTCTGGAGTATTATCATCACCGTTGTCCTGGCATATAGCTCGTGGTCATCATGACTTCATGACTCTATATGTTCAAAAACCTGTCTTAATTGAAGACTCATTGTTAAGGATTTCTATTAAAAGTTCCATAAACAAAATAAGAAAATATACTCAAACATTTCTCAAAAAGTGACTACACGGTGTGTATTCCCGATACATGGCGTGTACCTTTTTGTTCTCACATGGTCGTGTTCTTCCACCATCCATGGCGTGTATCAACCCCAGCTACACAACATGTGCTTATGAAACATGGTGTGTGCCTTTCAAATTTTGCATCGGCATGTAACCCCAACATTTTCTTCATGTAAAGGTGGTAAGTACACAGCGTGTTAGGAACAAACACAGTGTACACTTGGGTCAGGCCATGTACTCCCACACAGCTAGGTCTGCATGGGATTTTCTTGGGTAGGCTATATATCATGTACTAAAGGTACACAGTGTGTTTTAATCTAAACTCCATGGCTCATGTTTTCTCTCACATGGCTTGTTACATGGTAAAATACTACATGGAATGTACATATGGTACACTACATGCACATATTAAAACATGAAACACATTCTTCCATGAATAGAAAGAACACACGACATGTTTGACTAAACTACATACCATGTATACTAGGTTTTTCTAGAAAGAATCATTAAATTTCATAGAAAACACCTATTATTTAGAAAAAATAACCAATGGGATTCCAAGTTTTGATCCTTCAGGGCCATAACTCCCCTCACATTAAATTTTGGCACCCAAGTATAGCATATCATATCACAATTACATAAAAAGAAAATCATAATCTTCCAACATCCTGTCCAAGAGGGGCCATACACCTTAGGAACAAAAGATTGGTTTCTATTAATTACAAATCATAGTAGGTACCAATCAAACTATCAAAAAATAGGCATATAAAACATTTTACTATCATAAAAACATGCATCGGTAATGCTCCCTAAATGTCATGGAAAGTATGAATGACATGTGATTCCTAACAAGGGCATATATCATGAATGATATGGAAAACCCTTATCTCATTAGGTTGAAACAAAATAGAACACAATAATATCAAAAATAATAGCACAATAGAAGTTTGTCACCCAATGGTGAAATCAAACCAAATTTAATATCACGAAATCTAAAAATCACAACTCAATTCGAGGCAATTTTTCTTTTCCTTGTACACGGGGTATCTAGTCTCAGCAATAGTTTATTACAAAACTCCATTTATTTCCTATAAATATCTAATGTTTCCAAATAGTAAGGAAAAAAAGAGAAGAACCACCTCTTATACAACTTTGTAATGTCCCATGTCTGAGAGCCACTCAATTGGTGCCCCGTACCTGTTTGGCCACATGACCTCAAGTTCATCTCCCAAACACTAGATGTTTCTGACTAGCAGCGAGGGCCTAGGGTGTGATAGTGGAAAAAACTATTACCTTATTTCTATATTTTAACACATCATAAAAAATAATAACAAATACCCAAAGTAGTAAACAACATTCAAATGAATTAAACAACTGAATACTTACAGATAAAGTTAACCATATGGTATATAATATCAAAATGATGTTTCATGTCACATGTTTCATTAAAATAGTGAAAACGGGAATCATTTTAATCATGTATAACACAATACCAATGTATTGTAAAACAAAATGAAACTCTGTAGCATCGCATGCCTTGGATTGGTCCCATGCTCTCTTTCTCCAAAGTTCCAATCAAGTACATATATATAGATCATTGACCCTATCTAAACATGCATCAATATAGTTTTTTTGAGCTCCAAACAGGACCCAAAAAGTGTGTGATAAATAAATACCAGTTATAAACCACCAAAGGTCTGTGTCAATCTGTTAGCGAGTATATGAAACAGTAGTGTACAATAATGAAATGGAGTAAAATAGCTGGCACTGAAAAGTAAACAATACTAAAAGTACTGGTATTCTATTACATTCATTTCATGATAATTAATCAATTAAAATTCATTGAATTATATATTCTCAAGGTCCAGACTAATCCCATCAATAAAATATATAATGTAAACACAACATATACCTCAGAAATTTATCTGAACAAAAGAAGTGAGGAACAAATCACAGCTTGTGCTTTGGCTTGGAAGACATGCCACAAGTCATTCCATTTCTATATGTCTCTTATAAAATTCCAATGTATAAGTATTTATTCATAATCAAATTAGGTATAAGCTCATTCTATCATCATTTCAGCATATTAAAATCAAGGATAATCCCTGTGTATCAGGATTTCAGCATATTTCAATTAGGGACAAGCCTGGTGTATCAGAATTTCAGCTTTTTTCGAGGCCAAGCCCAGTGTATCAGCAGTTTAGCATATGAAACAACACATGTAAATTTTCACTCGTACATGGTTAACTAAACAACATCTCATGTGGGAAACATTATATAATAATACTAACATGGGAATTAAATAATCAAAATGCTTTAACAAACATATTCACTTGGAAACCATTTAATTAACCAAATTCATTTTAAATAACCCTTAAAAATCAAGGTCATTCCCATTGGCATCATAGTCCAAACAGCTAAAAATGGTTACCTACGGGAAAAACACAACCCCAAGGTGGCCCTTAATCAAACCAAAGAATCCAAAACATGCTTAAATTAATTAATCAAACACCTAAATTTCATTAGGTACAAACTTGGGTCAAATTCTCAATTAATAAACACCCTAAACATGTATGTTCAGCATAACAACACATATAAATATCTTGGAATTAAACAATTAGAATGATACCTCCTACCTCATCGTAGTAGGAATCTCCTAGTCTGGTCTCAACTTCCCATTCAAGCTAGAACGGTATAGATCTATGAAGTAAGGTTGTCCATTAAATAATAAATAACTTTTTAGAAAACTAAAATCACCAATAATGTCTCAAGATTAATCGATCACTCACCGATTGGGTTTAAACAAGACTGAAGACGATAGAAATGAAGTTCGGATGCTCCACCGGGAGACAAATCCCCATCTTGAACCACTTCCTCATGTACATGGTTCCTCTTCTATCCAAAATGATAGAAAATTAGGCTACTACCCATTTTATGAAAAAAAAAATTAGATGACCTTTAAATCCATATACACAACATGTATATAAATTTATTGTTCATTTGGCGGTTGACTTCCACCGACTCACTTTATAAGACCAGTCGACATTACTACATGACGTGTACTCAGAATTACATATTGTGTAGTCGGTATTTCCTCTCTTTCATGCCGACATGCCCACATACCATGTATTCACATCTTACACAGCCACACTACATGGTGTGTACTAATTATTACACAGCATGTAACCCAAAATCATCCCATGTGAAAGTATGATTCCAGTACTTGTCTATTTTTCCCTAGTTTTTTCAAAAAAAACTCAATGGAAACAATAATAGAAGAAAACTATACCTCAATGTAAGAACTGGGTTATTACATGACATTTGTGTTCCCAAATATTGGAAGAATCATTATATCATAACACATGAAATGAAAAAATGGGTATCATTGTAATTTCATCATATCATTACATCTGGAAATGGTACAGGTTTCAAAATCAATTCATCATAGAATACCTGTGAAGGAAAATGGTTTCATGATCATTTATCATTGTATAACTTGTGGAATAGAAAAGGGTATCATAAACAATATTTCATCAAAATTATAAACATTCAATGTAAGAATAATAATGGTATCTTTGGATGATAACGACAGTAAGACATGGGTAACATCAATGAATTCCATCTTATATAGAAAATAATTATCATAAATCATTTAATAACATTTCTTGAGGAAAATATTCATTCTTCTTTGAAAAATGATTTTTAAAACATTAAATATTGTGAAAATACATTTATCTAAAAATTACTTTGAAAACATATAATTTAATAGTTCATAACATTTTGGAAAACATTTTTCATTAAAAATATTCTTGAAAAAAAGTAATTTAATATTCAAAGAATTGGTTTATCTTGAGAGAGGAGAATTTTGTACATAACATTTATATAAAAAATGATTCCTTTTATTATTGGCGGTATAATTCAAAAGAAAATAGATTATAAGATAAAAATAAGACTCCATTTTAAGCCACTTTTTAAATGTTTTATACACGAGTATAAATTTCTTTTCCAGAAAATGCTATAAAATTGATAAATTTTTAATAAAACACGGTTTTGCGAGAGAACATATTTCGGACCGAGGAGATAAAAAACATTCAGATTTTAATAAAAGAATTTTCTTAATTCTCCTAATTACCAATGAGTGGAAAAATAGTTCCAATACATGAATATATCATGAAAAAATATTTTCAAATAATTTAATGAATTTTATTGAGATATTGTACATAATATTTCCAAAATTTAATAAAAATCATAAACAATCCCGAAAACGATGAGGTTGTGCCAATAATCACTTACCACACAGATAACATTTAATCATAATCCTATAGATGGAATAATATTAAAATAATATTAATATATAATAAAAATAAGGTTATTCGTGATAAAACATGTCAATGGGATGTAAATACACATTGTAATAGAATATAGGTGCATAACATGACAAGTCTGTAAAAGAAGGAAAATTGAGATAAAATTACCTTACCGATATGGTAACTTTTGAACCATTGAACCCATGAAATAGAGGTAATAAAATGGATAAGTAAATACCAATAAATTTATATATAATAATAATATGATACATTAATGGTAATTATATAAAAAAATTAATGGTGAATAAGATATAATTCTCAAAAAAATAAAAGTTATACTAGAAATCTAATTACCTTATGTCCTGAATCTGATCGTACTAATTAAAAAATCCTATAGAATGAATATAATTTTATTGAAAATATATTATAGGAAAATATTTTATTATATCATATAATTTATTATTTAATTATGAATTTATATTACACATTTCTTTACAATTCCATGTTAATGTTATGTTTTGGGTCATAATCACTTGGTTTTTCATACATTTTTTAACTTGTTATTCTTGGTTCTCTTGCATCGATAATGATTTAATTTATTAAATAATGTAAAAATAATATAAAAACAATATATATTCATTATATATATTTTTATAATAATATAAATAATATTGAAATGGGAAATGAAATACACTATTTATGGAGACTGTAGGCCATAAAAACACATGAACGTTGATTCTATTTTCTTATCTTATTGAAAGAAAGAAAATAAAATGATGTATATATATATTTTCATTATAGTATCATTATTATTTCATAAATATCACTTATTTTTGTTAAAATTATACATAATACATTCAATATAATGCGGGAATGAATCACATTGCTTTGAGGAAGCGGGAGTCCACACGTCCATAAATGATGTCAACGTATTCCCAAAAATGGAAATCATGAGAGTATGTGTTATATAATAATTCAATTACCATAAATATATCATAAATATAATTTAAAAATTATAATTCCATCATTATTCCTAAACATGAAAGGTGGTAATGAAATAATGAATAACATTAGTTCGTGAATTAGTAGTTCATTGTAAACGCGGATGATGATTTTGTATCCCCTTTTATGGATGTCTGTGATTGCATGGGTATTAAAATTAAAATAAAAAAAATTATTATATTTATTATACATGGGTAATTATATAATACTATTACAAGAGTTATTAATTGGGTTAAATAATGAAACAAAAAAATGCACGTTGAAGGATGCTACCTCTTCTTCGGGTAACTCATTTTACTTTTCACCAAAGGACTAACTTATTCTGATTTATGACCAAATTGAGTCCTCTTTGTTGATATTAGAGATTTTTTGAGGAAATTTTTATTAGGTTTTATAAATCTAAATTTCTTTAGAGGTGTGAATAATTGAGGTGGGTGAGTCCACTTTTTTAGTAGAGGAGAAGTGGGATTCCATTGAATTTTAAAAAGTAAACACTATTTAGAGGTATATCTAACATGATGTGCCTCCAATAATTCCCAATTTTTTATTTATGAGGGTATATAGTCTATATATGGATATAAAGTTTCTTTTGGAAATGTCTATATGTCATTTAGTCTTAAAATATTAATGGTTTACTACTATGTAAACTCTTTTTTACTTTAATCATTGTAAAATCATTTAATTAATTTTAATAAATTTTTCAATTAAAAAATAAATTTAACATGTTATAAATAATAAATTAGGATAATTTATAATATTGAATCCATTTTTTCAAATTCTAATAACAGAAGATGTATAAATTAATTTAAAATTAATCCCTCTAATGGGAAGAGATGCCAGGTTCTTAACGTGATAATGTTAACAAATTTGAAATGTTTTAATATCTTTTTTCAATTTGAAATTGGTTACAATGTCATAAATTGAATTAATTAATGTATTGTTGATCTAGTAATACCTTTAAACCAAATTAATATTAAATTTAACAATATAAATAAATTAAATGAAAAAAAATTAATTAAAATTCATACTTTTTCATTATTCATCCAAAAAATGAAATGTTTTAGAGTTGTACCAAAAAAATCACCATAATATAATTTGGAATTATGAATTCAAAATAAATTTTATTTCATAAAATTAAATTTCTTAAAGTGTATAAAATTAATATTTTATACATATAGGGACATAAAACGTAGTTCTGTTGAGAAAATTATATTGGTCAAAACATATTAACATTACCAACAATTATATTTCATTATCATTTTTTTAACTTATACGAAAAAATTATAAATCATAATTTAAAATCAGTTATCACTATTCATATTAATATGTTTATTTGCTATGTTTTAACTATCCTGTACAAATAGTTATAATAATAAAATTTTATTTCGTAGAAACTCAGTTGGGTATATAATGAAAGTTAATTCTATGGTGAGTGTAGTTAAATATTAACTTGGTGTTTATTATAAATCAAGATTAAAATGGTGTAGTGTAAAACTCATGAAATAAATGAAATTTAATATATTCAAAAAATGGTTCATCATAATTGGGTTGTTACAAGCTATTTGTGTTTCTTTTACATGATTTCCCCTTCAATTCCAAAATCAATTGATTATCATCTCTCCTAGAAACAAGTTTGGCATATAATTTTCACCATATATTTTGACTAGATCTATTAACCATCATGTATCACCTTACATAATTTTTGAATAGGACATCTCAAAACCACTAGTGTAATCTATCGAGAATGAGGTAGAAGAAGTGTTTCTTTGCAAATAGTCATTATTTTTTGAGTTATGGATAAAAATATAATCATCCTATTTTTTCTATACCATTTAAAAAGTATCTATATATGTTATCTTAAAGCTCAAAAAAATTTCATGGTGTTGTTGATCATGAGGTCATGCTGCGTGGAAAGGGATATTTTGGTATTTCTTCTAATTCTTCATATGCACTATTGGATCTGGTTTTGAAGAGTAATAAACAATATTCCATGGGTATCCTTGGTGTAGGGCTATCATAGTTGGGGGATGAGATAGGTACCTCAGGTTATTCTGCAAGTGATCTTGTTCTTATGGCCTCCTATGCTTTACTTCTAGGATCAGACTATTTTACAAAGATAGATAAACCTATATTTAGTGGTGATTTAAAATTATAATGAGGAAGGGAAATTTGATTGAATGATTTATGTACAGTTGAATTTATTTTTAATGAAAAAGTAACCCTAGATTACATTTTAGGTTGGGTCTAGACTCTTGGATACATTCCACTTATTTCATGTGGATCGGATGGAATAGGGTGTTACTCCATCAAGAAATCAAAATTATAAATAGGTTTCTCATAATATATAATTATGAAAAAAAAATCATAAACTAAATGCTAAATTAACGTACCAATATACTATGGAGTTGTAGGTTTCTGAGTATTTGAAAAATAAGTAAGGAATCTGAGGTGGTGACATAGTGGAAAATGGTTCTTCTTTTTGGGAAAGATCAGGTTTGGTGGGTCTTTATACACCGAGAACTAAGTCTGATCTTAATAATACTTTAGTTTGAATACCCCCTCTATATCTTCACATTATTATAAAGCATAACCTAATACAAAAGGTAAAAATAATTCAATAATTAATAAAAAATAAGAATTAAACTTATGATATGATATATTTTCCAAATACTAAAGGGAAAAAATCAAAAGTCATAAAGATTATTAAATCATTAAAACCCTATAATTGAAAGGATAGTAATAGTGCCTATGAGATTCAAGGAATTAAGTCATAAAACTGCCAAAAAATTGTAGGAAATAAATTCTCATAAATCTAAATGGGGATATTAAGGAATATTTTGAGAATATGGGGATATAGTCTAAACTAATAAACCAAAAACCAATTACAAATAGGGATAACATACACTCTATGATAATATTATGGAATTTATCAACACCATTTAATTCCTTGAAAAATGTTGATTTAAAATTTAATCATAAAGGAATACAAAATCTAAAACATACCTACCACCATCTTTAGTATTTCTCTTGGACTCCCACGTGTTGGGGGAAGATAACTTTTAAATTTTGGCCTTAGAAAAAGATTTTGGAATGTTTTTTTAACGAACTCTTAATTTTAAAACTGATGGAAGCCAATCAAATGAGAATGAGAGACATTTTCATATTCTAAGGTTACAATTAAATAAAGATAAGATCAAACTACATGAGTTTTGTAAAATTAGTAATATGATGGACTCCTTTTTTTATATACCCCTCAGTAAAGAGCTAGAATAGGATAATTATTAGCCTGACTATCATCTGGAAAAATAATATGATATTTTTTCAAAAAAAAATTGTTTTGGAACATGTTAGAGGTGTTATTTATGGTTTGTGTTTTATTTATTTACATTTTTTTATGTTCACATTCAACCTATTAAAGTGTTATAATTATTAAAATCCAAAAAGAAGAAGTTTAGATCCAATATATTCTTCTACATAAATAAAAATATGTATTCCAACCACTTGGGATTATAGAATTATTTTAATGATTCTTGTTTTAATAAAATTTTCCACCATATATTACATTGTTGTTGTGAGTCAGGTGTATTATTCTCAATGTTTTTTTATATCCTCAATGGTTAATTTTTAGTCCTATAAGATAAAAATCCTCCACGGGATCTAATCCCAATAATTTTATGTAATTCTAATTTGTGAAATCTTGAAGGACATGTGGAACATAATATTTTATCATTTCTCAATGTGAGGCATGGTCATTATAATTATAGTGGGTTGTGGGACTATTTTAATTCTAGTTTTACCTTCCAATACCCATTAATGATGGTGTAAAAACATTATTTAAAATCTATTGGGAATTTATCAAGATTAAATCCACTAAGATTGTGATGAATATTGGGTTAATTTATCTCATCATATATGATTGGTAGTTTAGATTTATCATCCACATAAATGATGTTTTATCCATCAAGGGATTTTTTATAACCATATGGCTCCACCAAAACCATAGTGGTAGATAAAAAATCCATAATCCTTATATATTTTTTTAACAATAATTTTATTTTTCATAAAAATATTGTGATTGGATTGATTGTGTGTTGATCAATCCAATGATTCAGTAAAAACATATTAATCATTTGGTAAAAATCATTTCTTTATTATAAGAGGATGATTTTGGTTATGGGGCTATAATTTTATCAAAATAGAAGAATTTATTTTTTAGGATTTCATTTGGTTGGAAGAAAAATGTGACATTAAAGATTTGTTTTTTCTACTTAAATTAAAAGGGTTTGAACCATGAAACTATCTTTTAAACCACTCAAGGATTTTCTTTGGAGGCCTCCTAGTTTTTAGGGATTCAACTTATATATAATCCTTACATATTGGTTATATTCCATCCATATTGTAGTACTTGAAATTAATATAATGGGTTTTCATGAATTATTTGGGGAATTACTATGGAAACCCGTTAGTCATCCATCGATTATGTATGCCTAGTATTGATAGTAAGATAATGAAATGGTAATTATTAATAAGAAATAATATCCACGAGAGGTTGAATTGGGATTTTCAAAATAATTTTAAAATTATATAATAGTTTTAAAGATATTTTAGTGGAAATAAAATAAATAGGAACATAATATTTTATAGTTATTTAGATCAAAATGATATTACTATACTCTTCACCCCTCTCACAAAATAAAAGAAATAGAACCCATAAATTATGGAATCTTCCATTTACATTTTCACACATGTAGTCACAACCCAAATACAAATCATTTTTCTACGAGGACATAACCCTAAAACTAACTTATATTTTTAACCTGTAGGAACAACCCGAATTTCCCTTCGTTTCCCTCCTACAGTCACAACACAAATCCTTACTTTTTTTTGTGATTCACAACCCACTATCCTACACATTAATGAGTAGTATAATATATTATAATTATACACATAGAAAAAAATAAAAACAAATAAAACCAAAATATTAAATGATCACAATAAGGTATATTTTTTCGGTAGGAAGTAACTCCCTTTTAGAAAGGGATCAAATTATTAATTTTTAATTGAAATTTGTAGTTGATCACTAATATATTTTGTAATTTTATTTTTCAATAAAATCCCCACCCTAAAAAAGTTAAGCTATTTATATCAACTCTATATATTTATTTTTTTTATTAGAAAATTTATCTTTCAAATTTATACACAGTTGCATATTTATTTTTAATGAAATAAATGTTTCATATATTACATAAGAAAAATATATTAATGTTTTTCATTATAAATTATAAGATAATATTTTCTATCTAAATAATTAATAATTGAAAAACAATATACATGCAATCACTCATCAATATCCTATAAAGGAAAATATATATATATATATTATGGAACTCATCAGAACATTTAATGCTATAGTAAATAATTGTTATTAATATCCTTGAATGTGTTTGTGAAGGAAATAGAAGCGACCTCCATAGCTCTATGAGGAATAAATGGTGGAAATAAATAAAGACATGCAGGATGATGCATTTTCCAAAAAATAAAGAAGAATAAAGGTTGTATGGATGATTCTTATTTACTAAATCAAATGAAAAATCGATCTACCAAAAATATAAAGTGGTAGATAGTGGCCTCCTGAATTATGTACTCGTTTACAAATAGATATCACATAATGAGAAAAATAAGCAAATTGTGTAGTGTGGTGAAGTCAAGGAAAAAATTCACGATGATATTTAGACGGACAATCAGACACATGAGCATGTGTGAGAAAATGTTATGGTCATTATTAAGGATGGGGTGGCCTAAGAGGAAAGGGAAACATGGTAAACAATCCATCATTTTAATGAATAGATGTAGGAGGATTTATTGTTGTTTAAAACAACTTAGTATTATTACGGAAGGATGATAAAGATAATTATTTGAGTAAACATTACCCTTCAGTAGTTTTCTTGGATTGAAAAGGAAAATCTAATTTTGGCACACCGTTTCAATGTGAGAAAGATAGGTGTGGAAGAATTTATTCAATTGTGGGATAACATGATCGTTAATTTTTAATACCTTTTCATGGATGACCAATATTTGAAGTCTTGTGCTCTACATTGGAGGAATTATTGTGGTAAGGCTTCCAGTAATCCTATGTTTTATTTTAATAATATTCTTATTAATTTTTTGTGTTAGATGATTGTATTTTATGAGTAGAAATAGCTTCAAAATTTTTCCTCAAATGTGTTTTGAATATTGAAAAAATTAATTTTAATTCAGTGAGATAGTGTTAATATCCTCGGAAAACATCCTGATAATATAAAAGATTCAATATTCATATTTCAATGATATTTAAAAAAAATCAACAATAATATCAATGATTAATCTAATGTAAAAATAATATAATTCATAATTGAAAAATATAAAACATCGTTACATGTTTTCTAAATATCTAATGTGTAATTTTAAAATATAAAACACAAGAATATTCATAATGAAATTACATGAAATAAAAAAAAGATATTATATTACAAAGAAATCATAATTCTATGTTTAGAAATTTCTATAGAAACTCTCATAACTACATTGTTGATTTTTAATACCCATAGATAAAATATACATGTTTTGTAGTGGAAATTGGTTTTACACTAACATGGATTAATAACATTACATAGATATTAGATAACCCTTTAAAACATTCGGTGTCTCATAGATTACCATAATGTGTATATTTAAAATATTTTTTACCCTTACACATGTAGGTATTTCCATTACATGTGAACGATGATACCCTTAAATATTTATTGAAGACATATGGGTGAACTTACCCATGAATGGATTCCCTTTATGTTGGTAAGAATTTACCCTTATGAAAAACAACCTAATTTATTTCACCTTTATGTGAGTAAGGAGTATACTTATGAAAGGTACATGTCACCTTTACAAAAGTTTTGAATATTCATGTTACCATAACAAAACTATTATAATTTTTTGGTTACCGTTATGTAACTATTAAAATTAATGAGTAACCCATATGTGAGGTTAAACATACAATTACATGAGAATTATAATCCATAGTTTATCTTTATGTAACTATTAAAATTCGCAAATTACATATGAAAAACTATTAAAATTTGTGGTTCACCCTTACATCACTCCATAAAACTCATTCCATCCTTACGTAACACTTTGAAACTTTTGTGTAACATTATGAAAAACTATGAAATAATATATAAATGATTTTTAGATATCTATATGAAATAATATTACTTGGAACACTGAAAAAAAACTTATAGAATATGTTATTAATAATTAAAACCTGAAATATCAAGATACGTTAAGTAAATAATGATATGATATAACCTAATTTAAGCATAATTTAACACATAAGATATGAAATTAAAGTTTTTTAAATTATAATTAATCATCTAGAATGATTGGAGGCCTTGGGGATCGAGCAAAAGTAGACTTCATCAGTAATGAAATTCATAACCACTCTGTTCCCCTGATTGCGGTTCTTGATCCCAAGAATGTTTTGATTAAAATCAACGAGTTTGCTCAAAGGCTTAGGCTGCAAGGTTTCAAGCATGGAGATCCTGTAAATTCGCAAATCTGGATTTACTGGATGGACCATATCTCGGTGGGTTTTCACAGCGTCTAAGATCAATCACTCACTACGGTTATCTCTGTTGTGACTCATTCGTTTCTTTTTTTTAGTTGTTTAAGAGAAGTGCAATGCTCATGATAGAGAGCAGCTGGGGACGGTTCTGGACACTCTCAATACAGAAACGGATCCATGGATTGTGGGGGGGGTTTAACTGTATTGTTTTTCCGGAGGAGAAACAGGGGGTTGGTGCCTTTCCCAGACGTGCTATCCAAGAGTTTGCGGCATGCATGGCGAGGAAGGGTATTCTGGATGTGGGGTACGAAGGTAATCAATTCACATGGTGTAATAATCAGCGTGGGGGTGGCAGACCTGGCACCGCCTGGATCGGTGTTTGATGAATGAATCATCCATTTGTATATGTCCGAACAATAAATTTTCTCACTTGGTTCGTCGCATCTCATACCATTCTCCACTTCGTCTTTCTCTGGCCATAGGAGTGATGAGAGGGGCCTCTTTTTATTTCTCCAACACCTGGGTGCAGGTCCCGGGCTTCTACGACGTGGTGCGGGGGGCTTGGAACCTCCAAAACTAGTGGAATCCCTGGATCACCTTCCATAATAAGCTGCGCCGATTTAAATTCCTTTTGTGTCGTTGGAGGAAAGATAGTCCAGCTCAGGATCAGGATCTGGTTCAGGTCATTAGGGAGGTTGAGCGTTTGGAGGCTATTCTAGAATAGGGATGGGATGAGAGCTTGTTTCACGAGTTAAGGATCAAAAAGGACCTCCTCTTTGATACTCTGCTGAGGCAGGAATGTCTGGATAGGGAGAAATCAAGGATTCATTTTCTTAGAGAGGGGGATCAGAACACGGGTTTCTTTCATGCTTGCATCAAAGAGTGTTGGAGAGTGCAGAGGCCCAACATTCTAAGGGCAGATGGATATTTTTCCAATGATAGGGAGGAGGTGGGTAACATGGCGAATGATTTCCTTAAATCCTTATTGGAAGGCCCCATTGTTGGCCAGGTTGGTGGGTACCCGAGGGGTGACTCTGATCTTTTCTGAAAGATCCCCAAATGTGTTTTGGAGGGCGATGATATGAGTATGAGCAGGCTTCCGGAGGAGGTTGAAGTTCGATAGGCAGTTTGGTCTTTGAATCCAGAGAGTGCCCCTGGGCCCGATGCCTTTCTTGGTTCTTTCTATAGGGTGTCCTGGGATATCATTATGGTAGATCTTGTTAGGGTTGTGCAAGACTTCTTCAAGGGAGGGAACCTTCCATGTATTTCTTGTGCCAAAAATATGGTACTCCTTTCGAAGACAATAAACCCCCAATCCATTGACCACTGTCGGCCCATCAGTTTGTGCAACATGTCGTATAAGGTTTTGGCCAGTCTTCTCAATAAAAGGATGGATCCTCATTTGGGTTCTTGGGTGTCTCCAGAACAGCATGGCTTTATTAGAGGGCGATCCATTCAGGGGGATATAGGTGTGGTGCAAGAGATGGTTAGTGACATCAGCAATAAATCCATTGGTGGAAACTTGTGATCAAACTTGATATGATCGAGGCCATTGATTTTCTGGAATGGGGCTTCATCCTTAGAGTACTAGAGTGTATGGGATTTTCAAATTGGACTAGGGATCTTCTTTTTTAGTGTTTCATCTCTTCTTGTATTTCAACATTATTCATGGGTAAACAATTTCGGTTCTTCAAGCCTTGTAAGGGCCTCAGGCAAGGAGATCGGTTGTCCCCCACCCTCTTCATCCTTTCCCAAAATTCATTTAGCCATTACATCAATTGGGGCTTGCGAATGGGGAAAGTTTTTTCTTATTAGAACAGGTATGCATTAAGGGGTGTCTTGCACCTGATGTTTTTAGATAATACAATTCTTTTTGTCAACAGAAGTTGGGGATCTGTTAAGGGGATGAATGAGCTTCTTGGGGACTATTGTAGGTGGAGTGGTCAGGTGGTGAACAGGGGTAAAAGGCTCTTATTTTACTTCCAAGAATATTTCTGAGAGAAATTATAGGATTATTAATGAAATCTTGACTATGAGCAGGGGTCCTTCCCGATGGAGTACTTAGGGGTGCCGGTGAGTCCTTACACTCTCAAAATTCATCACTTTGATAAGCTTGTGGGCAAGATCTTGGGGCTCATTTATAATTGGAAAAATTGATTCCTCTCATTTGGAGGTCGCATCACCCTTGTTAATAGTGTCATTGTCTCTATTTCCATTCACATTTTGTCTACATTGAAGGTTCCCAGAAGTGTTCTTTCTACCTTAGAGAATATTATGGTGTCCTTCATTTGGGATGGGCAGAGGGAGGGTAAGTACCACTGGGCATCGGGGAAGCAGATGTCTAGACCTATTTCTGAAGAAGGGATCAATTTGGGAAGTGTTTCTGAGACCATGCAAGGGCTGCATGGAAAACTAGCATGGGAAGCAATGGAAGGTCGATCCTTATGGGGTAGGTTGGTGTAGAGAAAATATGTCAGAATTTGAATGAGGCGAGGGCGCGACCGTCCAAGATATGGAAACCGATTGATCCTTACTCGGATATCTTGTACCAGTATTCCAAATGGATGGTGGGAAGAGGTGACATTAACTTCCGGCTTCAAGACTGGGGGGCTGGCAGGTTATGGTTCCCGGGATGTCCTACCCCGAATCTCCCTTTTAGGGAAACTAGTGACCATCCGGGCTTCATCCAGGCTATTATTGATGAAAAACAACGTGTTAGGTTTAATTTTGTGGTCATGAATGAGGAATTTGACAAGCTTATTTTCATAGGCAGCTCGACTGGGGAGTTCTCTTTGAAGGCCTTCTCTCGGATGAGGAGGGGTGTTGTCAATTCTGATCCTTGGGGGGTGAAGTTGTGGTGCAAGGAGATCCCTTCCAAAATTTCATTTCTACTGTGGAGGGTGAGGAACTGAGCCTTTCCCACTGATGATAACATCAAACGAATGGTTGTTTAGTTGGCCTCACAGTGTTGGTGTTGTAGCAACCCCAAAAAAGAATCAGTGGATCACCTGTTCATCGACAGTGAGTGGGAATTCTAGATTTGGATGGAATTTGGGGCTTTTACTAGTTAGAATGGTCAGGGTGGTTCATTGGATGGTTTTCTCAGTGCATGGTTTCAAGGTGCTGGGGAACAGGGAGGCGAGAGGAAGGCTCGGGCGGTGATTGTTTCAGCAGGGTGCTGGACCATCTGGATGCCGAGGAATGTTGTTCTCCATAAGTGTGCTCGGGGTTCTCAGGTTAGTGTTCTTTTCAAAATAAATAAGATGTTCCTGGAATTGGTTCGGTTATGTGCAGACTTTCATGGTGCACCATCAGTGAGGGGCCTGGTCTCGAATCACTTCTCCTCGATCGGGATGGCGCCTCGGGGCAGGGGAACTGGGTCTGCTGGTATCTGCTCCACTGTGGTCTCAAGATGAATACGGAAGGATCCCTAGTTGGGGGGGAGATGCTTGGAGGCAGTGTCCTCATGAACCCAAATGGTTCGGTGATAGCAGCTTTCTCTACTTCTTATGGCAGGGGTGATGTTTTAAAAGAGGAGGTGCATGCGATGCTCACAGGGTTGGAGCTTTGTGGCCATCGACGCATCGATCTGAAGGCAGTGGAGACAGATTCTCTCACACTCTTTAAAGAACTCTCTGGTCCTAGACAATTTCCTTGGAATTTCTCATACCTCATGAGAAATTCCAAACAACTTTTGGGCACTCAAGTTTAGATCACTCATACCTGTCTGGAGGGGAATCAGGTTGCAGAAATCCTAGCGTCTCTGGCACATCCGACAGAAAGTTTTTCTCTGTTCCATAACTTCGGATCATTCCCTAAGGATGGAGTGAGGTTTTTTATTAATGATGCTCTGGGTTTGCATTTTTTTCGGCCCCCATGATTCTCTTTCTCACTGTTTTTTTGATTTTATGTCTTTTTTTACTCTCTTTTATTCAATAGAAATGTTAGTTTTCAGTCACTTTAACATTCTCTCATTTTTTATAATTAAAAAAATAATAATTTCCCAAACTCTTACCATTTTTCAAATTATAAATGAGATAATGTTTTAGTATAAAATTAAAACAAATTATGTTTTATCAGTAGATGAAATAAAAATGGAATATAAATCAAAACAATACCCCTTAATGGGTTATGTATATAGTGAGAATAATTTAAAAAAATTGTTAAAAATAATGAGAAACCTTATATAAAAAAATGTTTTATGAAAACTAGATGTTTATATAGTAAGTAAGAATTAATTAGTGTGTATGAGAAGTCATTAAAAACAAATAAAACAAATAATTTTTTAAAAAAAATTACATAATAAGATTCAAATTGATACTAGATTACTATAAATTTCATGTAGAGCCTAACATTTTAGCATAAAAACACCCTCAAAATCCCCTTAAATTGACATTCGGGAAAAAAATTAAATTTTCAACATTCCACGTTCAAACATTATTTTCTCAAACTTTGTAAAATCCAAGGTCATAAAAAAGATATATGTGAGATAATTTTTTGGTAGAAATAAATAATAGACTAATATTTAATTTTTTACTATTATTTATATAAGAATGATATTTAGAATCAATTTTCCTAGTCCTACATTTTTGCAATGGATTTTTGGAAATGCAATTTGTATAACTAATATCACTGAATTTATGAATCTTATCAAAATAAAAAAATAAATCCGAATGTTTTCTCCAAATCTATAATGATAGATCAAAATATATTATTGAAGATATATATTCATATTCCACATTGTAAATAGAAAAATAATTTTTTATTTTTAATCCTAAGTAAATAATTATTTAAAAATAAAATGACACATTGAAGTGATTTTTCTATCTATATTTCATCCACCAAAATCATATTCAAAATATATTATCAAATAAAAATTAGTTTAGGTGTTGTAATATAATTCAATATTATGAGATCCACTATCTTATTTAATAATCAAGTTTATATAACTAATGCGACTTGACTAAGGGTATGTTTGAAATCATGAACACATGTATACTAAAAATATTGAATCACTTGAGGAATCTATTTGGTAAAAAAACATCCAAACATTACCCTATAAATTTTAACATCAATGGATTTTCTAGATTTATTTAAAACTAATTTTAATGTAGTACCCATTTTACTATTAAATATTTTAAAAGACTTTAAACCAAATTTATTTACTAGTCCATTATCATACTTTTATCGATTTATAAAAATATGAATTTATTTTTTAAAAAATAATAGATGGTTAATGAATCAATTTTATCCCAATCTAAAAAAAATTAAATTTAGAATTCATTAATTGTATAAATTCATCCCAAGTATTTACACATTAAAATCCAAATATAATTGTAAATTCCTGGAAATTCCGTGGAATTTTTTTAATACACGATAATTTTACGAGTCCGCAGTTTCTGACAGCACTTGATTCCGAGACTCGGTGTGCCCGAAATCAATTTCTGAAGTTTTGTTCGGTTACGTTCAGTAAATGTACGTGCGGGATTTTATATCTTTTGAACTAGTGCTCGGAATTTAAATCTGAGGCCACCGAGGAACTTGCATCATAGGTATTCGCTTAAGGAGACCTTTACCGCTGTTGCATTTTGTCGAGAGCATAAGTTAATTTTGGGGGTTTTCTAAAAACTTTAAATAAGTATATGACTAACATATTTTTATGTAGATGGTGGTTAATTTCACCAAAGGGATTTTGGAGGGGGGTCCCAACCGCACATAACCTCCCATAAGAGTATATTATGTGGTGGGCCCACATGAGCTCAACCACCTTAAACCCCACTTTTTAACCCCTTGAGCTCCCCATTAATATGGGAAACTCTTGGACTTCCCCTTAATGGTGCAAACAAAATTAATTAATTTGAGTGTTTGAATTATTTTGAATTCATTTTTCCAACATTGTAATCCGTGAACCTATTCATTTATTTTGGGTTGGCATAATCGTTGGACAGCTTGGGAGAACTCTTGGAAGACCACCATCCTCTTGACGAAGAAGGCTCCTCATCTCCGAAGAACGTGAAGCAACATCTTCTACCTTCTTCAACCGGAGCAAGGAAGGGAAGCACCGCTACCCACGAAGTACATAGAGGGCATCATTACAACTCATCTTTAGTAAGCTCTACCTACTCTGATGTTGTCGAAACCATGTCCATCTTCCGTGATGTATGTCCTCCATGACTCGTCATCGTACAACGACAAGTACGAGGTAGGGGGAAATTGGGTTGTTTCTTATGAATGAGTTATACTATTCTTTCCTCATCATGTGTTGTGCTCTTGATGCCAAATGTTAGCAACGTAACGAGGAGGGTTCGGGATGCACAAACATGGTCTGACGCCCCCCCCCCCCCCCCCTTTCTTGTTGTTCTCTTTGTCTTGACGTCGGAGGTGGAGTCGAAAGGGCACGGTGTCGTCGCACTAGGCCGAAGAAGAAATGTGGTTGAAAAAAGGGGGCAACGGACATGCGGGCCACATAAAATGGAAGAGGCGGCGGCACCGGTGACCGGAGGCAGTGGCGGCAGCGGCGGCCCCGTACCAGCCGCGTGGAGGGACCAGTGGCCGCTTGGGCTGCCTGGTCCACGAAACAACTAGCCAGCACGTCCGAAAGGTCTGCGTGAAGGAGCCACGGAACAGGAAGTTGTCGTGTGGAGGTAGACTGCGGCCCACATCCATGGGCCGCTCGGCTGGAAGAACCGGCCACTCGCTTGCCAGCCGGGCTGGAGAACCGCGACGCCCTCAGGCGCCGCGTGAAGGAGGACGCGGGCTGCATCCGCGGGACGCTCGGCTGGGCGAACCGGCCGGCCACGTGCCGGCCAGGCTAGAGAACCGCATCATTCGTAGGTGTCGTGTGGGTTGAACAGCGGCCCGCAGCACGGGTCGCGTGCGCAGGGCCGAAACGGTCGACTACGGACGGCCAGGCAGAGAAGGAGGCGGCGCTGCTTGGCACCTCCGGGCGAACCAAACTGGGTCCGCAGCACGGGCTGGGTCTGCAGGTGCTCTACGCCCCACCGGGCCGAGCCGATCCCTAGCTAGGTTGGACCCGCCGAGCCGGGTCTGGCCGACCCGCCAGCCCACTGGGCTTGATGGGTCGGGCCCGTCTTCGATTAAATGCGAATAAATCTCAGACAGTGTGTCTGATCAATGTGTCGTATGCGGCACTGGGACCCTCACAACGAGGGGGTCCTTTTGGAATACTCTAAGTGAATTTTGGAAAAATTTTGAAAATGTCCCGGTTAGATTGAGCGTAAAATCCAACTGGGTCCTTGGAACAGAAACGTAAATAACTCTCAGACTGAGCGTCTGATTGACGCGCCGTCTATTGCATTGAGTTCCTTTTGATGAGACGGATCTACGAGATTCATTAACATAAGACATCGTTATATTTGATGTATTGACACTTGGCTCGAGGATCAGACCCTCCTGAAATCGAGGGTGCTATGTGCAGGAACCCTAGGGCTGGCTGCGAATGCGATGACTACTGTACCAGAATCCTTCGTGGGTTCGACAGTGATGACTACTGAACCGGAATCCTCCGTGGGTTCGATAGCAATGACTACTATACCGGGATCCTACATGGGTCCAACAGTTCTAAATTCTATTCCTGTATCCTGTGTGGGTCTGACAGAATAGTTGGTCCTTTATTCTGTGTGGGTCTGACAGCTTAGTTGGTCCTGTATCCTGTGTGGGTCCGACAGCTTAGATGAATCAGTGACTACATCTGATCATCTCTATCACTCTATGAAAGAAGTAAACCTGTGTGAGATGAGTCTTTACATTCAATCATTTATCTTCAAGGTGATGGAATTTACTTCCTGTGTGGACTAGGTTGTTCTTGGGCTCGAGAGTTGGAGCCGAACTATGATTGGTGACTTGAGTATATTTATGGGAATATACATGAGTAAGGTTGTTTGATACTTCATGATTGTATCTTTCATTGTGGATTATACTTGCAGGATATTGTGATACCTTGAGGGTCCCGGGGTCCCTAATGAGTATCTTTATACTCACCCCTATACGAACTATGCCTGCACTTTGTTGTGTTGGTTGCAGACAACAGACAACGCTGATTGAGGTAGAGAGTTGTAGAGCTGGACGGTACCCGGAGGTGGACCACTTGGTGAGACATACACGGAGTGGATGGACAGAACTCGGCTGCTGAGGGGGTCGTCTGTAGCCACCCTTCATGTGGGATTCTCATAGGATGACTAAGTAGTTTTTGTTTTTTCTTTTCTATAATTGTACTAGTTTTATAGTTGTTTTTACTTTACTGTTGGGCTTGTATTTCCAGGCCCTTTCCTTTCATCACATTATTTTATATACATCTTTACTTAGTGTTTACTTCCAGTTGTGTACTATGTTGTTTTTGTTTACTTATTAAATCCAATGCCTTCCCTTTTTATCAGGAATTACACCTTTGGTGCTAGTCACCAGCCCCTAGCCTATGGAAGGTGGGCTTGGGGTAGTCACAGAACAGTCCCCGAGGACGGGTCGTGCCAATAATATCATCCACATAAATTTTCACATTCAAGTTGTCATTTCACTTTTTTTATTCATAAAATTTTCATTATTCTTTCCCTATTCAAAATGGTTTTTGAAAATGACATTAGTTAGAATTTAATACTATGATCAAAGATATTGTTTTAAACAATATAAATTCATTGGTATTTTGAAAACAATATCAATATACTTTTCATTTTCAAAACTATTCGGTATTATAACATATACTTATATATAAACATAACCATTTAGAAAGGTTATTACAACATATTTTTTAAATAATTTAGATACATAAAATAATCTAAATCTAATAATATTATAATCACTTCTAATATTAAAATAAGTGAAAATATTATTAAATATAAATAACATTTTCTTGAGAATAATATTGAGCTACTTATGTAGATTAATTTTTAACTATCTTCCCAGATTCATAATGTTTGTTTTTAAATACACTATTTTTTCAATAACATGAGAATAATTTGGTTGAAAAAATAAATTCCACACATTATATATAGTAAACTGATTTAGTGCATCTTGGGTAGTGAATATAAAATTATAATTATTTAAGGATTCATCAATATTCTAAGGATAAAATCAGAAATTAAATCTTCATGTGTATATGTATTCAAAAAATATTTTCTATTTTGAACATTTGACTCAACATTTAAAATCTGAATATCAAAATGATGGTATATATGAATCTTTAAATATCATTATTGAATAAGTTCAAATTGAGAATAAACATTCTTACCCATAAATATTTGAATTTTTATCTAGAGGTTATTCCTCTTCAAAATTAAAATCTCTTAATTCATCATTACATAGATAAATACCATCATTCCTTTTATTCGAGGTTTTTTATCTCAAATATAACATGAATTGATTCTTCAACAACTATAATTATATTATTTTAGACTATATAGGTCTTAATTTGTTTTTAATATTCTACGAATATTTTCTAATAAATTTATGAATCAAATTTTTCTAAATAATACTTAATATTAAGAAAAAAATACAGAAAAATACTCTAGAATATCAACTTTTAGTTTTTCTCCCCTTTTAAATCCCAGAAAGATTCATTTTCAGCAATGGTCTTAAAAAATTATATTGGTAATATAACAAGATTTATTCATATCTTATATCAAAAAATAATTAGGTATATTAAACTCATCTAAAATATTCCACTCCATTCCTTCAATATTTATATTTCCATCTCCACTACACAATTTTTTAGTGGTGTTCTAGAGGATGTAAAGTAAATACAATACCCATTTTTTCACAAAACTGGATAAATTTCAGATTCTAGGCATCACCATCATGATCCAATATAATTTATTTTATTGTGTTTCTTATTCTAATTGGATTCAATTTTTTAAAAGATAAAAACATAGATAATGTTTCTTATTTTAGTGTAAGAATATAAACCATTTCGTATTTAGTGAAATCATGAATAATGAAAAATATATATCTCTTATCACCCTGATAAAAAGGTTTAACTGAAAAAATAAATCCAAATGAATAACATCAAGATGACTTATATTTTATACTACTTCAATTTATTTTAGGCTTCTTTAGTATTATTTAAAATTCAATATGGATTCCAAATAATTGTGTTGTCCTCTTTATCTTTATGTAATTATAAAACTATTTAGTAAATAGATAAAATGGGCAAAAATAATAAATTAGTATCTTCAAACCTCTAATTCCAAAATATGTTATTATATTTTTTATCATTAAAACTTTTTAAATTTTGATCAGTTTAATTAGAAAAATTAATTAAATGAATGACATGTTTTATATTTCAATAAAACAAAATAGAGTAATAATTAAATAATATTCATTTATCATTTTAAAATTAAAAAAAGGACAGAATCCCATAGTTTTAAAATATAGATTAAATTATGTTTGAATCCTTACACATATGAAACCTCATAAATAATCAGATAATTATTGATTACAACATCACCAAAATATTTTCACTTTTCATTATAATTATAACCAAAAGTTACATTACCCCCAATTAAATTTATCTAATCATAGAAATTTGACATATCACCATTCAGATGTCATGTGAATCTCAATTCAATGTTCCAAAAATGCTTTTTGATACTCCCAAGAAACACTTCCTATATAAAATTATTTAAGAAATTTTTAATACCCCTAAAAATTTGGGTCCAAATAGATTAGAATATGAATTCTTCGGAATTAAAATTTATTTCACACATATTTTCTATAGATAATTTAGAAGATAATTATTTATAACCGAAAGAGATAGTGTCTCAAAGATATTACTTAAATCTCATAAAACACTCAGTTTTATAGTGATATTTCAGTTTACACTAAAAAAATTCAACAATATATGCAAACCCATTATTTATATTAACAATGAATGTCATACACATTTTGGGTAAATAGTTTTCATAAACAAGACCAGATCTAATTTTTCCATTTTATAAAAATAATCATTTCATCAAATTTTTCTATTACATGGAAAAAATTAGAAAATTTTGACTTTAAACTTTTAATTTCATCTTTGAGTTATTTACTATCTTTAAGAACAATATCAAAATTCGTCACTTAAACTTCATGAAATTTTGAAGAAAAATGAAATTAACTAATTTTTTTCACCACAATATATTTTTAGATATTCTTGGGAAATTTTCATATATGTATGTAAAAAATCATATTTGAATTTTTATATCTTAAATAATACTTGTGAAATATCTTCAGATTTACAATTTCTATAAGAGCATATTTACGTTGACTCATTAAATTATCATATATTCTAGTGATATTGTTGAATTTATCATCAAGTCCTTCAAATGCATTAGTAAATTCTTCTATAGGGGCTTCTTCATAATCACATTTAGAGTAAGAGTAATAAGTTTATCTACGTTCTTGGTTTGAATAATCCATTAAGAACAATTTTATACATCCTTATATGAACAAGATTATCCATTATAACTTTAATCATCATTGAAAATACATCCATATACCATTGATTTATATTCGTTATAGTATTTATTTATCTTATTTCATTCCTTATATAATTTAGTAAATCATGATTTATGTGCCCCATTTTTCAGCACTTATAATAGATTACATCTTAAGAAACGTTGTAAATAGAATGAAATTTTTTATTCTCCATGAAATAATATTTTGGATTGTTTTTATGAAATCATATTTAATAAAAAAAATTCCTTATATATCCTCTATTTTTCAAAAATTTAATATCATTAATATATTTTCTATAACTTAGAATCAAAAGATTTCTTATAAAACAATAACATAAAAGAAATTACCCTCAAGTTTATATCGTCTTTTCTGTAATGTTTTTTAATTACTAACTCGTATTGTAATAATGATATAAGAATCTAATACAGTCCATATTCCTTAAGGTTATTAAATTTAATTAAAGTTAACTTTTGTGCATGTTAATTATTAGGAAGTTCTCTAAAAACACATTCAATAAGGATAAGTTTTTCTATAGTTTCACCTAATGAACACATAATATTTAAAATAATAGTAAATAAATAAAAAAATTATTGGCAATTTATTATTATCCCATTTAAAATTATTTAATTTCAAATCTTATCATGACTAACATAGTGAAATAATCTAACCTTTTCCATGTAACATCCTGTTACTATATTTAAGTTATTTCACATCTCTTTACTCATTTTCCTCAATAATTGGTTATGTCTTGGGACTCCTGAGGATAGAGGTAATTTTCTAGGTAAAATAGTCTAAAGTTCATAGATGTATTTTTTGTTTCAATTAATATATTATAAGTATAAATTTGAAACTTATTAGATGAGTTCTCCCCAAGATAGGATAATTCCATATATGTTTTTGAGTTTTCTGCTAAAAACTGGAGTTTTCACTATCTGTAGGGAATTTACATGTTGTGTAACTATAGTACATGACATTTATTATCCAAAATGATCAGGTTATGAGAATAATACATAATGTGAACGGTTACATTATATAAAAGGTTTAGATGATGATTAATTTTTAAATACCAACTTTCTAGTGAAAATGTGAGATGTTTTTCAGCAAATATGGACCTCATGGATTACATGATGTGTATATGCATTATAGGCCATGTGAAAATCGCAAGTTATTAGTTTAGGGTTCTATAGGGTGGATTCTTATTTCATTCTTCCACATCCCTCTTTCCTCTTGACCTAGATGCTCTCTCTAGTAATTTTGGGGATATCTTCGCCATCTAAATCTCTTTTTTTGGTTATTCATCTCCATTGTTGATGAGTTTCATCTTTTTGGGTGAGTAATCCTTACCACTTATTCATTTCCTTCAATCATGGTAGCATTTTTGTATTGTGTTATCAGATCTATTGATCTATTATGGTAATTCTTATGTTTTCTTCTAGATCCATTGCCTACTATAGTTTTGGGGGTTGTTCCTTTGTTGGTTGTGGTGTGATGTGTGTGTATTATTGAATTACATTGTGATATTTCTTCTTCAAAAGAACTTTTGTTAAATTGAAACAATTTTTATATGTGTATATTGAATTTAGGGCCCCTATTGTAATTTTATTTTTCATATTCTGTGTGGATCCCTTCACGGGTGTGTGGGACCCTAATTTTGAGGTAGGTGGCTTTATATTTATATTGTGTTGAATGAAATACATTTCTTTGGTTTTTTTAAATTATTTTCTAGATGAATTTTAATAATTACTTTGTGTTTTTGGAAATGGGTTTTTGATAAAAGGTGTGTTTCCACTAGTTTTGGAAAATGAAAAGGTGGCTTTAAAGCATTGTGAAATGGACTTGGGAAATGGTTTAAATAGAATGGTTTTGATGAAACTTTTTAGAAAATAGATCACTTGGTAATCCTTGAGTACTTATGTCGAAGGGGTAGTAATTTTACCCTTCTACCATCCAAGGGTTCATTAATGGGATTTTCTTCTTTTTCCAAGGCTCATTGTTCTAGGGAAATGTCTGAACATTTGGAGAGATAACATTCTGGGGCATTCCTATGATATATAATCACGATGCATAAGTGTAGAGTAATGTGTCCCTCACAATTTTCTATGTTAGGTATGAGTGTCCAAATTAACCTGACCTACTGTTATCCTTGTCATGATGTTACTTGTGTATTGGCATGTACTATTTTGGATTTACAACCATGAATTTGATATGATATATGATACCTTAATTATTTTGATATCAATTCTCTATTTTAAATGATATTCTTTGATTTGATTTACCTGCTTTATTTGGAAAATTGGAAAATTCGGAAAGTAAATTTTTTATATAATTTTGATATAAAAAAATAATATACTGTATATCATACCTTTTTTCTTTAAATTTTATCATTATTGGATTATTTTTATATAGAATTGTTATGGAACACCTGGGTGGGACCCTAATGAACATGTTATCTGACACCCCATGCACCACTTGGGATGTTCATAGACATATGTATATTATTCGATATAAGAAGAGGAAAGCAGACAAAGTGAGGAATCATGGATTTATATCAACTGGGGTTGGGTATCTTGTGATGAGATGGTGGGATCTTTCCCATGATATCACATGGAGACTATTGGAGTAGATGTTTTATTATTTTTTAATTCATTGTAGTTAGGGTCAACTCTTGGGGATTATTTTGTTATCTTTTTAGTTTTGTTTCTTATATAGTTATCTATCTGTTATGTCATATATATATATTCACATTTTCTTCTACTGTTTATTTCTTTATATGTATATATTTCATGTTTTATTCTTTATGTGGGAAAAATCAATACATCTAATTTTTACTGATTCCTAGGTGCTAGATGCCATCTTCTATGGATGGGGAACTCTCTTTGAGTATGTGAAAGCTTGGGATGGGTACCTATATCATGGGGGTATACTCATTGGTTTCTTCACAGTTTTGTATCAGAGGTATTATTTCCTCATGATTTTTTGACTTGGGACATTTTGTAGAATAAATATAGGATTTTTGGGACTTGAATGATATATTATAGTGAGTTCCTAACTGTAATTATCTGTGATACGGATCAAGTTTCCACGGGATGTTAGGATTTGTGTCTCTTGTTTTGAGTCATTGATCTTAATACCAATTTTTTCTTGTGGATTTTTGTTTTGAACTGAGATTAATGTATTTTCGTATAATTAATTTATTTTGGAGTTATAGTAGTATGCCTCTAAGACAAGCTCATCAGGGTCTATAGGAGGGTGAAACAGATTCTACTCAAGGGAATCCTCTTATGGAATAGATTTTTTTGAAGTCCATCATGTGGTCAGTTTGTATTGTTGACTAGAATGTAAATTTTTTTTTTCAGAACATGTTTGTTGAGGTACATCCAAGATATATAGGAGATATGGATTGAACATAGGATTTCTTGAGTGATAATATATTACACTTTTACTATATTAATGAGCCCCTGGAAATAGAGGATTGGCTTGACAATATTGATCAGATCATTTACTTCCAGGAAACAATTGCAAGTATCAAGGTAAAGTGTGATGTGTTTATACTTTATTTCCTCATCAAGTGGTGGTGGGATTAAACGGTATAGGTAGATAATCTTGTGGACTTGGACTAGAATGATTTAAAGACTCTCTTCATCCGTAAGTTGTTTCCAGAGTCACTATGGATTGATAAGTATATTTAGTTCCACTATTTTCTATATGGAGAGCATTCATTGTCAAGGTACACCAATTAATTTTTTGAGCTAGTTCATTTTATAGTATATTATTTAAACAATGACTCGCAAAAAGATAAAAAAATACATGTATGGTTTATGAATAGATATCATATCATATATAATTATACTGAATCCTTCAACCAAATCATAGATAGTGTATAGGGGTTTGATGGTTGAGATGAATATGACAAGATATTTTTGATATTTTTGTCTTCTCTTCCACCAAGTGGCAGCTTTAGTGGCATTCTAAGTAATAAGTTGAATTGGAAAGACTATCGCAGTAGCAGTGGAGGTGTTTAACTATATCATACGACTTCAGAACCTCTAGTTATCGCTAGTATTTCGACATTTACTTTTTATCAGTGTGGAATGGTCTAAAACTCATGGCATTATTTTCCTCCACATGCCAAGATGTGTAACAATTATATACATTATGGACATTTGTATAATTTTTTTCATGCTAGGATAACACCTCAATACGTTTTGGGACCATTATATGTAAACGATACTATGGATTAATCGCATACATTAAAAACTATAGGACTCTAGAAAAATGCCTCTGGATAGAATCAAATTAATGCAAGAGATGAGTTTTTAGTAGAGGAATATGCAGACCCACAGATAGTAAGATGTGACACCTTTAATTCATATTCTATAGAGATTTTATTATTACATAATTATTTTTATCAATTTTATATATTTTTCCCTTTTTGATATGCTTAAACATTCAACAAAACCCATTTCCTTTATTATAGAGTAACCTACACCTATTTGGATGAGGAAGAAGAAAGGGTTTCAGTGCCCTTATTTTGTGCAATCTATATATGATTCAGAGTTAGAGTGTGATATTCATGTTCTTGGTTTGTAATTGTTTGATTTAATCATCCTGATTAATCATCTATTTTATCATAATGATATGGTTTATTATTATAATTGGCATGTTTTAATTCATTTGGTTGATGGGGGAACGTCGGTTTTTTAGGGACAGTTATATCTAAGGTATGATCTCGTAGCCCCCCCCCCCTCCTAGAGCTCAAGAGTTAATTTTCTACTATAGTAGTTGATCGTGGTGACTTTTATTCTATCTTTGGTCTTCCTACTATTTTTTGGGACTTTCCTAACATTTTCAAAGAAGATTTCTTCTAGAATCTTTTAGAGAGGGAGGTAGTGATTATTATTGACCTTGTGCTAGGCATGTAGTGTATTTTGATTCCATATTATCATATAGAACTAGTAGATATTAAAGAGATTAAGATTCAGTCCGGTAATCCGAAGGTGAAGGGTTTTTTTCACCATAATTATTTTTCTTGGGGATTTCAAGTGCTATTTTTTAGAAGGAATATGTTACACTTAGAATTTTTGTGGACTATCGTATGTTAAATTATGTAATGGTTATTAATAAGACTCATTTTAATTGGGTGGATGATTTTTTCAATTTGTTAAAGGGGAAAATTAGTTTTTAATGAATTATATTTGATCGAATTATCCTCATCATAGAGTTTGGGAGTCTGGTATGCTGATTATGGATTTCAGAATTAGGTGTGTCCATTTTGAATATCTTGTGATGACATTTGGTCTAACT
This sequence comes from Viscum album, assembly GCA_963277665.1. Lineage (NCBI taxonomy): Eukaryota > Viridiplantae > Streptophyta > Magnoliopsida > Santalales > Viscaceae > Viscum > Viscum album. The sequence continues at coordinate 504,786,401 of OY728142.1, read as the reverse complement.
AATTATCTTTTGGATTTTCATTCATTGATATATATGATTTTCTATCTATATCTCAACACTATTTTGGTAGTGTTCATGGATAAAATTTATATTTATTCAAGAATTGAGCATGAGCATGATCACCATATGCCATTTGTTCTGGAAATACTGAGGATTCGCCATTTGTATGGAATTATTTTGAAATTAATTTTTTTTATTTATGTAATGAGGTTATTAGGGAATGTGATTTCTAGGAATGGATTATCATTTCATCCTTGGAAGTTAAAGGCTTCTTTTGTCAGTGTGGAAACTGCATAATTTTCTTGAGATTCATATCTTCTTTTGTTTTGTCGAATAGTACCAATGATTCTTCATATATTGACAATTCATACTAGGATGAAGGATAAATTTTCATGGGATGTGATGTGTTAGTCTTATTTTGATGAGATAAGAAGGCTTCAAACCCAGGTTCAAATTTTGATCTTACTTGGGACCAGTAAGGGTTATGTGGTTTTCAATGATGATTTTGGAGCTATTTTGGGTTGTGTGATCTTGAAGGGTGATAATATAGTAGATTACATATTTAATCATATTAAAATGAATTTATATAATTACCCCACCCAATATTTTGATATGTTAGCAATTAGGCGTGTTCTTAAGTGTTGGAGGAATTATCTTTTTGGGGAGAGGTTAATTATATTTTTTAACTATGAGAGTTATTGATGTAATATTCTTTAGAATGACATTAATTTCAATGAGATTTGGTGGGGGGAATAACTTCATACATTGGAATTTGACATATCTATAGTTACTCGGGCTATTCCATATAAGAATTTGGAATATGTATATATATACATTTACAAATATAGGCACTGATACGACATGTTATTCTCTTGCGTGATGTTCCCAGAATAAATTTAATAAAAATATTGTATATTTGTATACTATTCACATGTATGAAATAATTTATCTCATAAAAAGTAGCTCAGATTAGAAAACTGAGGCCACAGTTGAGTCAAGAGCATGTTTTTTACCCTAGGTGGGTATAACATTTGTCAGTGGAGGTCTTCTCTAGAAAAAGTTATTGTGGAAGACACTATAAATAATATTAGTAAATGAAATTATTTTATTACAATTTCGGCTTGAATAACTAATTAATGGATAATTAGATATAATTTGTGAGGTTGTTGGTGAGTTTAGAACATCTTTTTTACCCTAGGTACATCATAAACATTATCGGTATTGGGTGTTGGGTCAGAGGTGTTTTGGTAGGGCGCGTGTGGATAGGGAGTTAAATGGTGGAATTGATTTAATAAAAAAAATTCAATCACCCCCATACCCATTGGTGTGTACTATAGAGGTGTAGAATCCCATCCCCTAATACTATTCACTGACGAACGACCTAAAGGATGAATATATGAAACGAGGTGTCGTCGGACTCAGATCATGATGGAGATCAATCCTAGATTATGCAGAAGAAGCATCATAGCATGGATCTAACTCGATTGGTTCATTGTTTCTCCTAGAGGTAGGTGGTTTCATGTTTTAATCCATATCCCCTTATTTAGGCATAATTTATGTGCAAATAATAAATGGATATTCGAGTGAAGCATCAATTTGTGATGATATGGTCATGATATTTCAGGATCTAGTTTCAAAAATTTAATTGGAGAACCTGAAGAGTCTCAGAAGTACACAGAAGGGACCACTAGTGCACAATAGTCTAGTGGTGATCAAGCAGCAGTCTTTCCACAGAAGGTGATGTCTTCCATGAGTAGGTGTTGGTGCCGTAGGTGCGGGCGGTGGAGGCTGCCAAGAGGTGCAGCGGTACAAAGCTCCATAGGGAAGAGGCCACTGTGTGTCGCAAAGCTAGTGGGGCTAGTGGGGTACACCAGTGATATGGTTCATGGGCATTAATTGTGATCTAAGTCGAGTCTGTGAGTAGGGCTAAGTGCGGTGGGATGAGCCGCGTGACAGGTATGCGGCCAGGGATATGGGCCGATAGGACTTCAAACCCCCATATCAGTTAAAGCAATCATCCATTTTACATATTTTTTGCAACAATGTGACCCTATATTTGAGGATAACATTTTGTGGATACTTTGAGAACCTTATGTTTTGGGCTTGAGTATTGGTGTCATGGAATTTCCAATTATAATAATAATATAATAAGAATTATTATTTATAGATTCTTGTATCAAACATATCTCCTACATATAAAGTTTGATTGAAAAAATGTCAGTAGAATTGTGACCTTGAATTTAATGTGTAAATTTCAAGAATAATTTATTGTTCTTAATCTAAAATCAAGGTGTAGGCCCCATGAGACCTGGTTTGGGAGTTTGCAGTGAAATGTGACTTTTTCACTAGGTGTCCATTTTGGACAAATGAATAGCTGATTCTGTGTGTTTTTACATCAGGATTTCAAGGGTTTAATCCATATGATGTCATCAAAGATAGAAAAATGGGCCCCAAAATGAACTATTTAAGCTCTTTGTGTTGAATAGTGTGCTTTTCACTGGTTATCTATTTTGGGAATGTAAATAGTCTATCTGGTGTGCTTTTAGTAAAAAACGTGATAGTGGCCACATTTTTGGACGTGGACATGAAGAGTAAAGAAGATATTGTGTGGGTTTCATGGGTTAGTGACAACTTGATTTGAAGGGTTTAGTGAGTCCCTCTGGTCCTCATAATATGAGCGTGTTTGGTATTATGTCATCATTATTGGATTGAGAACCCGTTGATATAATGAGCTCAGATAGTGTTGTAGAAACCCATTGGTGAGGCCAGGGTGGGAACATCTAGCTTATCATTCCCCGGGATCTTGTTCTTTGTATCTCACTGACCAACTCTACAAAGGTGTCAATCCACTATCTAAGAGTACAACCGTGTAGGGTTTTTTGCGGATGAGTTTCAAGAACATGTTCCTTCACTTTCCAAGAATAGGAGGATGCTAAAAACACATCACCATGTTTTGTTGGAATTATTTTTAGACCCTTTTTGGTGGGCTTGTATCCTTACCCGTTTTACTTTCCAGTACTTACACGGTTGTACTCTGGTTGTGGGATATCATAGTTTACATGCATTTTAAAATATCCTTTTTACATTTCATAAATTTTGGATTAGAAATTTATGTGTGCATATAGGTACTTTGGATAATGACTCCCATTTGTGATATATGCCTACTCATTTCAAATCAAAATTCCCTGGCCAATTGGAGGCAGTCTTGAATTAGTAATGACACTGGACTCACTAGGATAGGTTGTGGTGGAGTGGTATCAGAGGCGGATCCACTAGGGGATCACAATCATAGGTTTGGTTTGGGTTTCATAGAGATAGTGTTAGAGTGCTTTCAGTCTGGAATTCAGAAGAGGGACTCCATTGTTGGTGCAGCAACCGATACTTCCATTCACTAGGACTCTGATAACCTGCCTTTCAACTTGGTACATTATGGCACATTTCAAAAGGGAATAATATATGCATGAATTTTTTTTATTTTAGACACACACACACAAATAGATATATATGTATATATATATTCACTTTTTCATGGAGGTGTATGTGGGTGCATGTCTACATGGACCTTGTACTATTTCCTCCTGGTGTGTTTTAGTATTTTTGGAACTAATCTACATCCCCTAGCCAATGGAGGCAGGAATGGGGAGTCTTGTCTTGAGCCCCATCGGTTAAGGTCATGAAAAAAAACAATGGTGCATGCATCATATAAGACTAGGTTTTGGTTATTCCGTATCCTTCATGAGTCATATCTCTATATATAATCTTTGACAATATTGCGTCTTGATGTTATTTTAGGATTCATCCATGAAGACATCTAGAGAGAGTTCCATGGTGGGATTTTGGTAATGATCTAGGTTGTGAAGAGGCTTTAGGGTAGGGCCTGGGTCCTGAGGATGAACCTCCATGTGGTCCTCTAATTGATCCACCACATGTCAAGCATTAGTTTATGACCGTTGTGATAGATGAGGATGCATGTATGATGAGCATAGCACTTGATTTCTAGAGGTAGAAAATTCTTAGGTTCTTGGTTTACATAGACCCCCAAAGTTGTATATGACTGGCTAGTGGTAGTCACGGGAATTTTCTACCTTATAGGGACTCCTCCTAATAAGATGTTAGTCTTAGAAATGAGACTTTTTTAGGGTTATTTTGGGTGCTGGAGGAGTCTTTTGATATAGTCCCACGATGAACAGATTCTCCCTTGGGCAGAGTTTGAGTGGCTCTTCAAGGATGGATTTTATCTAGCCACACTGAGGTCAGTGTGTATCCCAGAGATTTTTCAAATTCTGTAGGAGAGAAGGACTATAAAGGATTAATCAATGAGGTTCACAGGTTTATTGTGTTACCCCTTAGATATGGTTTAAGATCCCTTCTTATAAACACAGTCCTTCAATAAAGGCTTGTGTGGGTAGATTAGGGTGTTGGTAGAGCCTCTATGAATTCCCACTTATGGTAGACTGTTGTAGCGGGCCTTAGAAGTGGAGATATTTCCATAGAGCAGAATCTGACCATCAGTTCTAAACACGTAGGAGATGAGACCTCAAAAGATGGATTAGTAGTTGGTAGACAATGTTAGGATTAGGAGTACGATTGTACAAAATGATTCATCAGGTTACTCTAGGATGGGAGATCTAGGGATCAGGGATCTCATGCCTATTTTGGCCAGTCGTGGGAGAGGTAGTGTTATGCTTGTGATGGTTGGGGATCTCTTTAAAGATATTTTTTGACCTTCTATGATAATAATATGTAGATTTCTGATGGAACTCCTTGGAAGAGGTAGTATTTTGATAACATAGGACCACGGGGTAGGAGACGTGTCAGTGGATCGGGGGTCGCAGTAGGTGTTGTTAAACAGTACGAGTTTCCAAAACCACCCCCAGGTAGTCCAAAATAGTATCATATAGAAATAGGAATGGGTGGGGACAACTGTAGACCATATAGTCTGTTGACCGAGAGGCTCTGTAAATGGATAGTGGTAAGTACTATGTTCTTTCTAGTTTCTATATTTGTTTGGATGTATTCATTTTTTTATGTTTTCTCAAAGTCAGTGTTTCCCAATGAAAATAGTGTTTAGTTGTGGTGAATTAGTCACTCTTCTTTGGGTATTTATGGTGGGGTTATGCATTGGGAAGTTTTAGTGAAGGACCTAGTAGTACCTAGGGTCTCTTCTTGGGTATCCCTTTTTTTCACGTGTTCGATGACATCTTGATACAAGATTCTCTTGCGAAGTTTGTGGTGTGGTTTGACCTGGCTTCAGAATAACATGAATGAGGAACTCTTTTCCCACTAAGACACATTCTTGAGGCATGATGAAAAACTATATGGGTGAGCATGTGCTACCCAAATCAGATAGTATCGATGACTTGTGTTTTTTGAGTGTGTTTGTTGGTATTTGCATCAGGCTAAGGTGGGGATATACCTATAGATACTATGACTATAAGAGACCAGGACCTTAGTGTTTCCCACTAGTCATAGTTGAGGAGACATGTTCCCTACTTCAGGATGTTAACCTACTATGAGCTAGATCGGGTGTGGCAGCCCTTGTGGTTACCTTGAGTGTGTGCTTGTCGGCATCATAGGAACTCTTGGTGGCATCGTGTTGGTTTTTGGGGAACACACTAGTGGGGGATACCTAATAAATGGTCCATTTTATGTTCATCATTCCTAGATATCATTTTTTGAGGACAAAAAGAATAAATGTGGGGATATTGTAGTGACACATGCTTGACCTTGTAAGACTTTATAATATTTATGAATATATTTCCTGACTTTGGCATTGAGATGGTGTGCAATTTTGTGTCCTGGTGTTCCCAAAATAAATTTTATAAAAATATTATTTCTTTTTATACAATATGGACAAAGGAATTAGTTTATCTCTTGAATAGTAGTTTGTATCAAAATATTGAGGACTAAAATGATTCAAGATGTGGGGTATGAATTTTGAGGGAGCATGCCTTATGTGGAAAAAGTTATTGAGATGTAATCATAAATAAATAAATTGAATAAAGTTTTTTTATTTTGATTTCATGTCGAATAAATACTGAATGAAGTCTTAGAACAAATTTCTGAGACCATGGTTGAGTTTATAGCATTGTGTTTAGCATATGTGCGACATAAACATTGTCGGTATCGGGTATTGGGTGAGAGGCGTTTTGGTGGTGCATGTGTGGACAGAGACTTAAATGGGGGAATAAATTTAACAAAAAAATAAATCAATCCCTCCCCCACCCCATGGTGTGCACAATAGAGGATCTGAAGCCACTCTTCTCTTCCACTTCAATGAGGAATTACCCAAAGGATGAATCGTTAAAATGAGGTTCCACTAAACTCGGATCATAATGAAGATTACTCCCAGATCATGAAATAGTTGCTTCATACCACATATCTGACCACTAATCTTCGTTGTTTCACCGAGATATAGGTGTTTCTGCATTTTAATCAGGATCCCCTTGTTTATACATCTTTTATTTTTTGAATCATCAATGGATCATTGAGCAAAAATGAGTCTGTGGAGATCTAGTCTCATGATTTTCAGATCTAGTCTTAAAAAACTTTTTGGAACATCGAAGTGGTCCTGGTGGTCTGGTGGTGGTCTTTCCATGAATTTTGCATGGAATTATATTTATATAGTAATAAAATTCTATAAAATTTAAATAGATATCCATATTGTTGAACTTCTCAAAGATGTAAAGGGCTTGGATATTCCCTTGCATGGATACTCATTCGCCTGATTCCAAAATGTAGTCAACTACATGACACTGTCAATATCTTATCTTCTACCTCATATGCTTTGGTGGTAACCACTTTAGTATCAAAATATTAAAAAAAAATTATAGAGATTAAATGATAGATTTCATTATTATAATAAATAATAAATGATAAAATAACCTTAATATTCATTCTAGAATAGTGTTTAGGTGCTTTAGCACATCATATTTTCCACCGGAAGTCTACATATCCTTCCAGAAATAGGCCTTCTATTTTAAAATATACATGATTTAGGTTATTTTATATATGACTCCATTAAATATTGATATAGTTATATTAAATTAATCCATGCAGTAGGATGATCAGTCATCACAGAACATTTGGACTGATTTGATGGTTTTATATTTGTAGTCTATAAATAAGGTAAGTTAATTAAACAGTAAAATTTGAGACTCCTGATCTGGGTGATGTTACTAATAGGCTTTAAATATATAATTTTTTACTATTTTGTTTATATATTTTGTATACTTTGCTATGGATCTATTAGTATACCTCATTAGATGATCATAAGTTTTTATCCATTGAGATTTCCTATGAGAGGTGTTTGGTGGCATTGATTAATGGTCTCCATCCCATCACTTGCCACATTTTTTTAACTACTGAAAGGAATTGATAGGGTGAAATTATAGTTATTCATTAATAGACTTATCTAATTTATATAACATATTGTTTACCATTATGATACATAGTGTATAAATTCCATGACTGTATGGGCCATAAAATGCACCTATAGATATCTATGAGGGCTCCTCTTATATGTTCTTATGATTTTAAAATATATTGTATCTTATCCTTGATTACATGGAAGTTGAGGGTGTCATTATATGGTAAACAAGGTAATTTTTTAGAAGATCTTTTCATGTTTAAATGATCCAATGTACATTAATAATAGTTTTGGAGTAATTCAGTCATCAAATTTCTAAAAATAAATTGGAACACCATTCCATTAATACTTTTAATTGAATGAAACACTCATTTCATGAAAGAGATAATGTAGGTGTTATTTTGAGTTTTAATATAGAATAAATCAAAATATAATTCATTTTTATTAGTGATTTATAGTTAATTCTAAATATTCCATACAATTTAATTTATGTATAATAATAAAATCAAAATGGTTTATTTAGGGTGTTTCAGGATTTTAGTGATATATTATCTTCTCCAGATCACTATAGTTTAAAGGCACCAAAGTATATTACTAATACACCATAAAAACCAATACCATGGATCTAAAACCATCTTGATTAAATTTTCTTATTTTTTTAACAGAAGATCGAAGGCCTTATTACACTCATATGATTTTGATATGATCATGTGTCAGATCAATGAACTATGAATGAAGCATTCTTGATATTCCCTCAAGTTTCTCACTCTAGAACATAAAATAAGGGAGTAGTGGGGTGTAAACTCATTAAAATTACTTAATTTAATATTCATGTCTCTAAAATAAGATAACAAAGTATGGTTTAACTTTCCAAAATATCCAATAATCCCTTATATAATTTAACCTGTTAAACCTAACCAAAATAAAATGAATGAACTTATAAACACGTTTTAGGTTCCATGAATATCTCACCACTCAGTGTTAAAATTAATAAATTTCACATGATGAACCATATTCCATTACCTCATATAATTCATCCTTTAATTATTTAACAAACAATGAGCAATGTGATCTATGATGAACAAATTATATTTTATCATATTCACTATCAAAACTAAATAAAGATCATAATAGTTTGAGAAATAAATTCAATTCTCATTATTCAAAAATCGAATGATTTTATTGAATTAATTTTACTACAATATTTCACCTGGAAAATCGTTGGTCCTAAAATGTGGTCCCAACATCATTCTAAACTCAATTTTAGTATAATTAGATGAACTTGTGAATACACTTTCTGTGTGACCCTCCAATCCCCCTTATCAAATTAATTGAGTCCAATTCATAAACTCAAATAAGTATCTAGATACACATTATGGGACCAAAATAAATTATGAAAGTTAAAATCTATAAATACCACATATGAATTCTTACATTATAATATAATCTGTTTTTATGATATATAATTTAAGTAGGTCACATCTTATATGTCACCAATATATATTCCTTAATCTCAATATTTAACGTTATGGAATTGAAATAAAAAAACATCCATGTCCATATAAAAATCAAAAAGTTCCATTATTATAAAAAGTGATAAAATATTGACCTCCATTAATGTATTGAAAGAAAAAATCCTTTCTTCAGTAATTTTTTATAACTACATCAATTATGATGAACCCAATATACCTATATTTTATATGAACATATGTCTTATTTATTTATAGAAATAATAAATGTATGTGACTTAGGATATGTAACAATAATAATTATAAATTTTAATAATCATTACACAAATGTGCAGATTTGAAAATCGAATGACACGTAGAACATGTGTATTTCCTATGGGTGGGTCTATTTTCAAAATCCACCTCTATTAAATATTTACAAGGATTAAATTCATGATAAAAAGTAATAATGTTTTATGCTCCCCGTACATACGATATCCAATATCATCTATGTCTAGTCTGATTATGAAACCAAGACAATGAACATATATTTAATAATAATGAGAGAGAAGCTTGAGGTTTCCATCATAGTATGAAAGTTTTATAAACTTTTAGTGATCATAGTACTCTATAAATATTATAAAATTAAATTTAATGTTGAATAATAATTATGATTTGATAATAATTTAATTAGCATTAATATATCCAAATATAGAGCTAATCTGAAGAAAAAAAGTTGTTGTTTTAGAAAACCAACCCAAATAGACTACCACTTTTACTGGATCCAACTACCAATGAATCCCAGTATTCATGATATCACATGATGTTCATGATTCTACCGAGATAAGACTTTAGTCAATCAGTATTCCACATTTTCCTCTACAGAAACTCTACTTACTACGAACTCACCTGTTAAAAAACCTTTAATAAGGGATAGTTCCAAAGTATTTTCTACTCTTTTTATTGTGATCTGGCCTCTTTAGAAAGAACCACTATTGTCGTGTTATCACAGTACACTATGACAGAATCAATAATACATAGAATTATATAAATACAATGGATGAAGATTCATATCTATACAGATTATTTTTTGACATCACAATAATCAATATACTTATATTCTACTATTAAATCGATGAACATAGATTAATTTGAGCTCCTCTTTCTCATAACACCTCAATTATGGTATAAAACATATCCTGAATTTGATTTCAATTTATCATGATGTGTCCAAAAACAAGAATATTTATGAATCCTAGTTACTATCAACTCCTCTCCCTTATAAAACTAGAACATATACTTAATACAACTAAGATAATTTAGATTGTTTAAACATTAGTGCAATTTTTTCCTTCTAAATCTTCTTAAAATTTTACTACATTTCATAAGGCATTGGAAACATCAAACTCGCCAATAACTTGGTATACATGATAGAATCTATCCTAAATTTTTAAGGTGTTATATTCATACTCTATACCATGTCTTGTGTTTGAGGAAACTTTTTATTAGAGAGATCTATACCATGTTACACTAAAACCAATATTCTATTATAAGGTCTCATACTAAATCTCTTTAATATCTTTTCATATAAGGAAACAACCAGAAGTTCTATATAAATTGATATCCAAGTCAATTATCCACTAACATGAAGAGATTTCATAATCTTCAGTGGCCGATGAAACGCACCTAGGAATCCAAAATTACCCTTTTGGAAATTATTTAACATACATCATAAAATTATTAACAAATTCAACTAAAAAAAATATGACTTTTTAATAAATCAATTCATACAACATAGAGTACAAAGAGAATCTATAAAAACTAAAGGTGGAATATACAAACCAAAAACCATCTATTAGTGGTGTATTTCCACCACAAATGTCCCATGTAACCCTCCCTTTTTCATGCAAGCATGGAAACACAAAGGAATAAAAGATAAAAAGAACCTTCTATGGGGTCATAATGGTTGAAAATATGAAATTGTTCCATTTGTTGGTGAGCTATATAGCCTAGTAAGATTCAACAATAATTCTATGTAGTTACATCATAAGTTAATTAAAATATTATAAAATAGGTTTATAGTAAAATAATTATAAGGATTTATGTTTTTAAAAGGAAAATAAATCCATATAAATCATTTAAATATAATGGTGGGTTTATAACAAAATTTTTTACATTTCAAAAACATTTACCAAACCAATGATGGTAAACATGCAATTTCATCATTTAAAACACAAATAATTTCTTCAAAATAATTGGAAAACATTTCAAAATATTTATTTATATAATCATAAAATTTAAGAACATGAAACCCTTTATCAATTGTTGTACAATATTTAACAAAATAGATTCAAGTTGTGTCACTTCAATAAACAGATCAATCAACAGAATGAATCAATTATATAGGGAAAGTTTGGTGCGGGGTAGTGAAAATGAACACTATTATGAAGTGAGTATCATGCATATGGATTTAAAAGGTATAACCTAGATTCAATTTTTTTCCCACCATAGGAAATCTAATCACAAAATCATCATGACTAATAATTTAGCATAAACTTAGTCTCACAGGTCTCAAGAAAACCAATTTAAAGCACACACAGTTTCTATGTGGTTAATCTATAACATGAAATTTTCATGTTTTTATATATCCACTATATGGGGTGTGACTCCACAATTGAATCATATATCGTGGTCATCTCATTAAACTACCCATGTTCCCATGAGTAGTCAAAATATTCATGCGAGATAATCAAGTTACTATGATTGCAATATGAATCCTTATCAATATCAATGATGGGATTGTTCCCTCATCTTTTAAATTGTGGTATAATTCCCTCAAATCACATAACACTCTCACCCCAAAAATCCTATACTATAAAAACTCTTTCCAACACCCATAAATGGGATGTATAGTAATCAAGAATGCCACAACAAGGGATTATAAATAAATAGGATCACCATAAAGTGTCAATGTCTCATCAAAGACCAATAAGAAAAACTCAACCCACTTCTTTTTAATCAACATTCATATGGGTAATCATAACCTATATCCTTCAAAAGTCGTTATCAAATTTCAATTTTTTCTTTAATCCATGTATTTAATATAAAATATCCTTAATTCATTCAAACAATGTTTAACCACATAAAGGAATTGAATCCATTTTAAAACATGGTTTTACACCCTATTTACATGTGAATAAATCACGCATTTCCAATAAAATATGATTGAACATATCTAAATAAGTTTCAAATCCTTCATATAATGATTTTGGTCATTTCCTAAATTCAATTAAACAATACTCTATATAAATAATCACCTATTTTAACACATTTTATAAAAGCCCAATCATTTCACTTTATAAGTAAAAACTTGGCATAATCCATCACATTCCACAACTTAAATGAAAAAAACATTGAAATGGGATTAAAATAAATATAGTATTCATAAATATGAAAGTCACGATAAGGAAAAAATTTCATGTTAAATATAATTTATATATAATATAAGAGGATTTCACAAGGTAATTTTATATCAATTATATAACATGTTTTATAACAACTAACATATCTAAAAATTATAATGAAAAAAATTATTTAAAAAATGAAGGAATATCATATAAACATCCACGTAAAAAATATAAAAGCTAATTTTAATAAATTTGATATGTTTCAGCTCTATATGAAATCAGCAAGACAATGAAAAAATATATCTAGAGAAGTGATCAAAGATCCTGATAAAAAATTTCACATTAGTCAAAAAATATAAAATCGAACATAAGTCCACCATAAACTATAGGTATAATGAATCAAAATAATAAGAGAGATTGAAGGATGATAGAATAATATCATAACAGAAGAGGATCACTACGTCAATCGACACTTAGATCCACCAATATAAAGGGTTCTGAGGTCCAAAATGCCTCTATGGGGCCCTAAAAATCAAAACGATCGAATTAAGATTGAGTGGGAGATGCTTGGTGTTAACGAGGGTGGTCTCAATGATTTAATTAAAAAAATTAGGGATTTAAAATCACATCACCTGGTTTTCTGGATTTGATTTCATGGTTAGTAAATATTAGGAACTAAACATGTAATCTTACTGGGATTATAGGTGGGGTTCACTATTATGAATCTGGGTTAGTTTAACCATGCTTCGACCATGTATAATCTCACTATCTGAGGACACACTATTTTGAGAGTCAGAATTCAATGTTTCGAAAATCCATGTGAATCCCTATAGAGAACCATTATATGATTTAGAGTATTCTTGGAAAACCTACAAGGTTTTCCATTACTAGTAAATATGTGAAAAATCCCAAAAACCATTTAAAAACACAATATGTTCTTCAAAACATCCTTGAAATAGATCCAAAAAATGTGGAATCAATAAAATATAAAAAGATCTTGAAATATTGTAACATGATGTTACATTCTCCCTAACATAAACATGTTATGTTTTCAAAAAGTTTCTAGAATAAAATATTGAATAACACAACATAGAAAGAACTACCTCACTCATATTGTGAAGGGTTTGGTCTACTTTTCAAAATAGAGAATCACCCAATGTTTGAAATCACAAAAAACTCCAAGATAACCACACCAATATCATTATAAATATTCAAACCTGAGAACGTCTAGATACATTGAATAGGTCTCCCCACAATTTAATGATTAATCATAATGATGTAACATGAGAAAATAACATCATCTCATTCCAAATAAGAGACTACAACCACACTCTATGGAAAACATCTAAGGGTGAACATTAAAAATATTAATGGAATGGAAAATCTAAAAACTCGTGAATTATTTAAGAATCAATGCTCTCAAGGGCCATCTATGATCATGAATCCACAAGAAGGACACATAATTAACAAGGATTTCTACCCAAAATATGTAATTTACATTTACATATGATTTTTATCATCATGTCTCACCCCTCAATAATCTCATGAAATCACACTCCATCACCCCTTATTGTCCAGTCCATCAAGGAATCACACCATCCAAGTTAGAAAATTACACTTCATAGGTCTATAAAAGTATATCTAGAAAGAGATAAAACATCATGTTAATTTATAATAGGGAACTACAATCTCCAAAGGGATATCTTCCATCACATCAAAATTCATCTCTAACTACTAACAAAATAGGATACCATGAAATAGCAGCCATAATTAATAGTATCTGACACTAAACAAATGAATACATCCATGGATGTAAACATAAGGTATTTAAAATAATAAAAACCTAAAACATATCGAGTTTCATAAGAACAATATTCTATACTATCAAAAGAATTTCACTAAACATAATGGGATTAAATTCCTTCCATAAGGAAGGTTTATCATTCTGGAGTTTTCATCCAAATGTAACAACCACAAATGTCTCAAGAAAATGAAACCATTCACATAACGGAAAACAAGGTCAAAATATATCTTTAAAAAATATTAAAAAAAATAATACAAGATCATTAAAAGAAATGGCTGTAAAAAATAAATAATCAAAAAAATTATTAACATATGCAGTTTCTACTAAGACATCAGAAAGAACAACCTGGATCAACATCAACCACCACTAGAATCTCCCCCCACTATGTGAGAATAATAACTCTATGTCCAATGGTTGGAACCATATTATCCTTAATAATTAGTTTCCCCAATGTCTTAACACGATTATCCCTAAATAGAAACTCCATTTTTGGTCTACCAACTTACAGAACAACATAAGGTGACTAAAAAGTCTAAACCATTTACAAACTCTCAGATCTTTTGAACACAAAATCTTAGGATGACTAGGTGCACCATGATATAAGCAGGCCGCATGTTTCTTATTTCCCCAAGAATTATTTCCTTAATCAAACACGAATGATACATTCTTACCTTCATGTAATTTTCAAGCCTCACTTCCACTAAATAGGGAATTTCAAAATTCTCTAGATAATAAATCATCCATTTCATAAACATGGAGTTTACATGATCTAGTTGAATACCTTTTCAAAAAAAATACTTAATGAAGTCACTACCAACAAACATTGGTAATCAACATACCAAATATGAGAATTTATAAGAATAATCCACAATTGATCACTCAACATTACAGAAACCCAAGAACTCGATGACATTATCTTTATTCACTTCCTTAAGAAACATCCACTAAATGAATACATACTTGATGAAATTCCAATGAAAATTTTTTATGCAAAAAATAGAGAATCCAAACTTCCCACCTATCTTAGATGGGTCTTTCAAATTATGATTTGATAGACCAGACCATCAGAACATCATGAGTATTTATAGAATAAAATATCATATAAACTTCATCAATCCACTACACTACATCAAGATAACCCTATTCACCATTATAATAAGTAATATTATTATTCAAGAAGACCTATATGGGGTCCAATTTTTTGAAAATCTCTACCTCCGTAAATCAATTTTGATTCAAGGTAGAGTCTTTATTTGGATATGTCACTTCTAAAAAATGAAATGGACTACCCCAAAGTCCAGATTTATTAATGAACATTCAATAATTAATGGAAACCATTATATGAGAAATTTTTAGATATAAAAAACCCTAATATCATCAAATCATGCATAAATAAACTATTAAACAGATCAAAAAATATTTTTAAACAAATTGACACCATACTATTATCATAGAATCATATATTTTAAATCACACAATGATTCTATATTTATAAAAAATACACTTTTCTTCAAAACATGAATTCTCAGAAAAAAGTAACAACGATTTCAATAAGCCTTACGATCTCATATAGATTCTCTCTTAGTTTTAAAAACCATTAAATCCATTTTCCTATTATGAAAACCACTTCTATTTCAAACCCATTACCCTCAAAATGTTTCATAAAATGTTTCCTTAATACATAATAAAAAATTCTATGAAAATATATTTTGAAAACAAAAAAACTAACTAGAAGTTAGTTTTTTTATTGAAAATATTTATCAAGTAACTCAATAAAATTTTATTTTAAAACGTAGTTCTTGAAAAATGGATTAAGGCTAACAAGACCAAACAAGATCTTGAATCAAACAACAACCATAACCCTTATAATTAAACTCACTTAAGTGATGTTACTTTGATGAAAATGGATGGGGTGTCATGTTTAGAACTAGGTTAGAACAATTCTTGGCCTTTTCATATTGTTTTCTAATCGCCAAACCACCCACACATTATTAATTTAAAGATAAATCACATTGTTTCCTCACAGTTTAATATATCGTGAAGACACAACACGACTCTGGTCATCTTTCCATTCCATTCCCAAAACTCATATGAGTTTCCCAAAATCAATTAAAATAACATCAGAAATGTAAATCTAGATAATCATATATAAACAAATAATTCAATAAATATACCCAATTCTTAACCTTTCCATGTAACTCGACTCTCACTATGAAGTGGTGGTGGTCAATAACCATTTTTTGAACTACTTATTGAGTCCTAACACATCCTTAATCACCTTCCATTCTTAAATCAACCCAAATAATGTATGGGATTTCAAAGAGATGTACTTTATATCACGGAAATGCCTCATTTTATGCCATTTGTAATAATACAACCCACAGTACCATATAATCTAATAGCTGAGTCAATTCACCACTAATAAGAAGAGAATTCCAAGTCTTTATGGGCCATCAACATGCACATAGGAATCTAAAATTAACTGTTGGTATTGCTTAATCCCACATTATAAAAGGATAATCAAGGTAAACTATGGAAACAACATTATATTAAAAATCAACACATATAACTCCTTGTACAAAGAAATCCTACAAAAACTAATTCCAGAATATAAAAACCATAACACATCTTCAGGTGTTCCATGACTAGCCACCATATCCTAAGTCCCCCACACTCATCCACCCAAGCATGAATTCTAAACTAAATACGATAGAATGATATCCATATATATGATCCTAATGGACAAAAACACCATACTGTATAAGAAGGGTGTGAGATATAGATCCAAGTAGGTTTCTACCAAAGAGTCTCTGAAGTTACATCCTATGGTAATTAAAATATTCCAAAATAAGGGTATAATAATTTAATTGAGGGAATTTGCATTTCAAAAATTTATATAAATAAATAAATTTCATTCTATAATAGATTTAGGTATAAGAAATATTTTTAAAATTTTCAAAAAAAAATTCCAAACCAATGTTGGAAAATATCCCATTTCATCATTTAAAAGGAATTTTTTTTGGAAATCATAAAATCTATTTCAAAAGATAATATATTTTTTGTCAAGAAAAGTAATAACATGCATCAATTATCATGAGCTATAAATGATTAAATAAAAAAATTCAAGGTGAATCACTTCAATAAATAGATCAAACATGACTAAAAGTCCATCGAGAAATTCAACTCCATAGATAATTAATGATAATGAATTCTATCTTATATCTAGTATCATGTATAAGGTTGTCATCGTTAAAACCTAGATATGATAGTGAGTCCTCCATATAAAATATAATAAAAAAATAATAGGCCCAAAATCCTGGGATTACATTTAGAATACCAAGTCTTATGAAAACTGGTTTCATACACACATACAATTTTTATGTTGTGAAGTCATAACATGAACCTTATATGTTCTCTACAGATCCACCAGATTGCGTGAGAGTCCACTAGTGAACCTTAAGCTTCATTATCTCATCTAACTACCCAAGTTACCATTTCTAATAAAAATAGGTGAGTAATATAATAATGTTATGAGGATCACAACATCAATCCTTTTCAATATCAATCATATGATTATTCTCCCAGCATTTCAATCATGGGATCATTCCCTCAAATCGCATATCACTCTCACCCCTGAACTCCCTCATGTGAAAAATAGATTTAAATACTCATAAATTGGAATCATATTAATCAATTTAGACACCAGATGTTATTATCACAATAGAGTATCATCATAATGTGTCAAACGGTCCATCAAACATCAATAATTTCAATTTAAACCCCTTGGTGGAAATCAAAATTCAAATGGGTAATCATACACACTTTCTTTTTCAAGTCCTTATCAATTTTCCAATGGGTTGTTAAAAAAATTATTTCTTTAAAAATATCCTTAACACATTAAAATGAAGGTTGAAAATATAAAAAAAATTAATAAATTTAAAAACATGTGTTTATACCCTCGTTTAATGTGAATAAATCACTCAATTCAAATAACCCATGAATACCAATTTCAATTTAGGGGTAAAATCACTCCATGAGTGGATCATGATCATTTCATAAATTCAATAAATAGAAACTATATGGAAATAATTACATATTTCAACCAATTTAATACAAAGAAAATAATTTCACTTCAGAAATTAAAACCATGCCTAAGCCCCAACGTTCCTCAAGGTAACATTGAAAAAAAAATCATTGAATGGGAATTAAAATAGACATAGAATTTATCAAATTATCAAATAGTGAGATGGAACCCATGAAATATTCAATTTATTTATAAGAGGTTCAAAGAGGATTTTATAGGGAAATTCAAGATCAATAATTATAAAAAAAATTATAACAAGGCACATACCTATAAATTATCTTGAAAAATGGAATTTAAAATGAGGTAAAAGAAAAGAAACATCCACAAGGAACATTTTATATCCAATCATGAAAAAATCATTGATGTATAACCTCCATTGATGATCACTAAGTCAAGGAAGAGGGATATTGATAGAACTGATCAAATATCCTAGATCAATAATTTCATATAAATCAACCACCATCAAATGGAACACAAGTCCATAATAAACTATAGGAATAAGATATAAAACAAATAAGAGAGATCAGATGCTGATATGTGAGGAAAATAATAGAAGGGGTCGCTAATTCTATCATAACTTCTATCCACCAAAAAAAGAGGTTGTGGGGGGGAATTTCTTTTGAAGGGATTCAAAAACTGAATTGATTGAATTAGGATCAAATAGTAGATGTTTCAGGTTAAAAATAAAGGCATAAATATTTTAATTAAAAAATTTAGGGAATTGAAATTCTATCACCTATTTTTATTGGTTGAGTGACATGTTTAGTACTAACCATGTGTCAAATGTTTTCCATTACTGTGTTTCATGGTGTGATGCACGGTTAGGTCACATTAATAGTTAATATATGTGTGAACCATGAATAATCTCTCTCTATAAGGTTTCATGGTTTGAAGGGTCATGCCACACCATTTTTTAAAAACGAAGAACCTTCCTCTAGAGAACCATCACATGGAGAAGTTTTTTTATAGTTGTGTTCCAACCATTCACAAATATAAAAAACTTTAAAAGGCTCCCAATATTTTCAAAAAAAAAGACTTGGAACAATATCCACTTAATGGGTAATCAAAAAAGGTTCAAATGAACCTCAAAGTTTTTAAAATAATGTCACATTGTCCTCCACCTTAAACACCTTTTATCCTAATAAATTTCCTAGTTTAAGGGAGAGAATAAGAAAACACCAAAGGATCTCCCTTACTCATATTCTAAGGTGGATGGTCTATAGTTCAGAAGTGAGACTCAACCAAAGGCTGATATCATAACCAATTCCAAGGTAAACACACCAAGATCATCATAAGAATTTAAAATGAAGAAAAATTTAAGACCTGGTATACATCTCACCTACATTTAAAGACTCAAAATAATTATGTAACATAAGAACATCACATCCCTTCGAACCAAATAAGAGACTAAAACCACAAACTAACAAGATCATCTAAGGTATGAAATAAGAAAAACATAACTAAATGGAACATCCAAAAAATCCTGATTTCCATTTTAAAAAATTCTCTCATGGTCCATCTATGATCAAACATCTATAGGAAAGTAACATAACAAACAAGGATTTCTAACCCAGGTAAGTACTCAACAGTAACCAAGAATTTTCCACACTGAGCCTCACCCCACAATGATCTCATTAAATCACAGTACATAACCACTAGGTGTCTGGTACATTTATAAATCAAATCATCCTAGTAACCTAATTACATTACAAAGTTTTATTCAGGTCTATCTAGATAAAACTCAAACATCATGTTCAATGAATAACAAGGAACTACACTCTGAAAATATAGATTGTCAATCCCATTAAAATTATGTTATAACAACCATTGATAAATAAGAGGATACCAATAAATAATATCCTAAAATAATTATATCAAACCCCTACCATAAGAAGACATCCACGGAATTAAATATAATGTATTTTTATAAACCACAACCCCCAAACATCTCATGGTTTCTCATCATAAGATTACACTCCATCACTAGGAGAACAATGAACATCATATAATTAATGGAATTTAAAAAGGAAGGTAATAATTCAAGAGTGCACATCCATAAAGAATAATCAAAGAGGACTCAAGAAAATGAAACTATTCACATGGTAAAAACCTAGGTGAAAATATATCATGCACAAATATCCCAAAACAAGCCACCATGTTCTCTAAAAAATGGTTTCAAAAAACATATGATCCAAAATAAATAAATACTCAAGAACTTTCTACTCTGAAATCGAAAACAAAAAATTGGATCAATATCAACCCCGAAAAGTTCCTACCCCCACTGTGTGAAAAGATTCACTCTAAGTCCTATGGATGGTGCCTTATTATCTTGATGAATTTTCTTCCTTATAGTCAGGAACTGGTGATCCCCACGAGAAACATCCCTCTTTGCTCGAAAAACATACATATGTAGTTTTTGTGACCCATATAGACATTCCATTTACAAACACTCATATATTTTAAACCTAACATATTAGTGCGACTTTGTTCTCTACAGTACGATCACATGACATTCATCTTCTTTCCAGGAGAATATTTTCCTTCCTCAACAAAAAATGAGGCATTGTTATTTTTTTTCATTTTTCTATATCTGTTTCGACTAAAAATACCCTTTAAATGATCTTAGGATAAGAGTTAAACTAGACTATAGTCATGGTAGTATCGAATTCTAGGTGAAGACCTTCCCTAAAATAGATAGAATTACTGAATTCAATACAAACAACCCCATGTAAGAAACATAATGCATATGATAATTTCTTGGAATAGACCACAACTGATCATGTACCATAACTGAAAATAAAGAATATGATAACTTTCTACATCCTTAATTCCTCAGGATACTTCAACTAATTGAATACTAACTTAATGAAATACCAATACGGTCTTCCATTCATATCAGAGGGAATACAACATACCACCACTTCTGGTCAATTCCACCATTTTAGGATTTGGTAGACATGACCTTCAAAGTGGTATGAGCCTTGAAAGAATTTAAGATCACATTAAATTATTCAATCCACATAACTACCTCAACAAAACCTTTTTCACCATTATAATAATTTGGATTCTAATTCAACAAGACCTGGTTGGGGTCAAAAGGCATGAAAATCCCAGAATCCACAACTTAATTTTGAGTTTGGGTAGAGTCTTCAATCAGAGATGTCACTTTAGGAAAAAAAGGACTACCCTAGGGAATATATTAACAAACATGAAACATCTCTTTCATAGAAAACATTCTGGGAGATATTTTTTTATATCAAAAAATGCAATCTTATCCACTCATTGATAAATAAATACACAAATAGAGAAAAAATATTTCTAAACTACTCTACAAGATACTTTTATCAAATAACTACATATTTTAAACCAGGGATTACTCTATCAATTGAAAAACAACACAATTTTCTTCATAACATTAAATAAAGGTAAACAATTTATCATAGTTTCAAGAATCCATTACCATATCATTAATATTATTCCAAGGTTTCAAAAATCAATATCTCTTTTTCCAATTGTCAACACCATTTCTATTTCAAACCAATTACCAACCAAATTCCATCTTAACACATTCATTTAATACCTAATAAAACAATGTTTGAAAATTATATTTCCAAAAAAACCCTTCATAAACCTAACTTTTTGGTAATTGAATAAATTTTTCAAACAACTCAATCGAAAAATGTTATAAGAAAAATTTTAGTTTTATAAAGGGATTTAAATCAATAAAAAGGGGATAAAATATGAACTTACCAAAAAATAACCTGAAAAAAAACCTCCATAATCCTCATTATGAACCCCGCACAATTTAAGTCACATGGAAGAAAATTGATACAGGGTAATGTTTATAAATATAATAAATATATTAATGACTTTCTAATATGTGTTTGTAAACCACACACC
Organism: Viscum album; assembly: GCA_963277665.1. Taxonomy (NCBI): domain Eukaryota; kingdom Viridiplantae; phylum Streptophyta; class Magnoliopsida; order Santalales; family Viscaceae; genus Viscum; species Viscum album. The sequence continues at coordinate 504,764,389 of OY728142.1, read as the reverse complement.
AACCTGAAAACTGTTCTTGTATGGATTTACATATCATTCACATTGATTTATCATAGTATACTAGACTGTGAAGTAATGGTGGAATTGTTGTCATATTTCTATTCATGATGAAAAACTCATAAGTGTTTCCCTAAATTTAAGCTAATATCATGAGGAATCTAAATCTTGAACATCAATTGGTAACAAATAATTCAATATAAATACTCATTTCCCAACATTCAATCATAACTCAAGTCTCATCATGAAGAGATGTTTATCAAGTGCCCATTCCTGAACTACCACTTGATTCCTGACACAACCTTAATCCCCTTCAAACCATGAATCGCCCTAGATAGTGTAATGTCTTTCATGAAATGTATATAATTTTAAGGAAAAATCTTCTTTAATATATGTTTTTAATTAACCAACCAAGAGTTCCATCTAAACTTTCATTTGTTTCTATTCACCACTAAACCAATGTGAATTCCAAATCTCCACAGGTCAGTGACAAGCACCTGTTGATCCTAAAATAGAATTTTTGGAGTGGTTCCTTCATAAAAAGAAATGGATAAACAATGTAAACTACTAAAATAACATGATTTAATGAAATAAATACACCCATCTTAGAGTACAATAAAATTATATAAAAATAGAAATTAAAACACACCATCCAAAAAATATTATCTTGGTGGTCCATGACCACCTGTCATATCCCAAGTCACTATACCTTGGTCAGTAATGAATTAACTCACAATGAAAAATGAGATAACATGAAACTTATATAAGATCATAATGATACAAACACAAAATGGTAAAAGAAGGGTGTGATATATAGAGCCTAGTAGGATTACACAATATTATATATACACTTATTAATAAGTGTTTTAAAATATTCAAAAATATGAGTACAATAATGTGAGTGAAATATTTTTAATTTAAAAAGGGAATATAAATCTACATAAATCATTTTAAAATGGATCTTGGTTTAAAACAAAATTTTAAACATTTCAAAAACATTTACCAAACCAAAGTTGGAAAATATACCATTTTGTTATTAAAAAACCAATCATTTTCATAAAAATTCATTGAAATACTTTTGAATATATAGAGTCATATAATTATAGAAATGTAATAAATTTCACCTAATATAAATATCTATACAAGAGGGAATAATATATATCCATGGTTCATTATTTAAATAAATAGATCAATAAAGAGAAAGAATAAGTCAATCAAAGAAACTCTGGATCCAGGTAGTGAAAGTGGATGTTTTCATTTTTTGATTATCAAGAATATAGAGGCCATGGGTACAACCAAGATATGAGAGTGATTCAACCATCAAAAATATATTAAAGAAACATCATGACTAAAAATTTTTCTTCCATCTTGTCTCAGGGGTATAAATAAAACTAGTTCTATGTGCACTATCTTTTATGGTCGTGAAGCCATATCTTAAACCATTCATGTTTTCTAAAAGTCCAACAGATGTGGTGAGATTCCACTATAAAGGCACAAATATAATTCATATCGTCTAAATACCCAATTTATCTTCACTAGTAAATAGAGGTGAGTGAGATAATCTGGATACGAGGATACTAATGGAAATTATAACCAATATTAATCATGGGATCATTCCCTCACAATTTTAATCATGGGTTAATTTCTTCTAATAACATCCCATTATAACCCCCAAACTCCACCAAGTGGAAAAATACATTTTCAGTAACCATCTGTGGTATGAATAATAATCGATTAACCCACAAAAAAGGGATTATCGCGATAGATGATTGTCATAATGTTCCAATATGTACATCAAACATTAAATTTTTTAATTCAAACCCTATCCTTCTAATAAATTTTCATATGATTAATCCCATCGGCGTTCTTACAATTGTTATTAACAAATTATAAATGGGACTTTGAACCAATATATCTTTTAAATAAAACATAAGGAATTAAATGGATGTTTAAAAACATTAAATTAATTGAATTAATTATAATACATGGGTGTACACCGTCTTTCCATGTTAATAAAACACTCATTTAAGATAACCTAAAAACAACCATTCCAATACTAGGTTAAATTCATCTAATGAGGGATCTTGTTCATTTCATAAATTCATGAAAACAAATCCTTATATAAAGATTCAAATATTTCTACACATTTCATATATGTAAAATCAAATCACATTCCAAATAAAAAAAGGGCCTAATCCATCACTTTTTACATGGTAAACTTGAAAAATCCTTGAAAGGGAATTAAAATCAACAAAGAATTCATATATTTATAAAACTATGAGAATGAACCCATTCCATGATTAATTTTTTTTTAAGATGATCATTGAGGATTTTACAAGGCTTTTTAATTTCAATAATTTTAGAAAATATGTTATAAGTAGCTACATATCTATAAATTCTAAAGGATATATGAATTAAAAAATTAAGGAGAATCCTTGAAATTCCTTCATGGAAAATATGAGATTCCATTGTAATGAATCTAATATGTGTCACCTCCATTCGTGATCATAAGGTCAAGAAAGGGTGATCTTGAGAGAAGTGATCAATGATTAGAGATCCACAATTTCAAATCAATAAAGAATGATCTAATGGAAAAAAAGGCCGTCATAAATTCTAGGAATAATGAATCAAATTTAGAAGAGAGGTTAATGTCCATGTGGAGAATAAATTTCCATAAGTGGTTCACAACTTAGATCGAAGCATTGATCCACTTGGAGATGAGCATGTAAGGAAAACAATAATTCTAGAGTGTTTCCAAAATTTAAAATATTGAATTAGGTTCCATTGAGTGATGTTTTGGGTAAAAATATGGTGTTATGGTATTTTCATTACGAATTTTTGGGCATTAAAATCCCATCACTTGGTTTTTTGGGTTTGGTTTCACGGTTATTACTAATCATGCACTAATCCCATTCCCTTACTGGGTTTCTAGGTGGCGTACATAGTTAGGCTGGTCATTTAGTTTAACCATGCATTAAATGCACATAATACCACTTTCTGAGGAAACATGGTTTGGAGGGCCAGGCCATACAGTTTGGAAAAACCATGCACCTCTCTCTAGATCACCATCAAAGAGAATACAGATTGTTGGGCCAAACCACTTGGTTTTTCTTAACCATGTTCCAATTATACACAAGACGATAATCATTTGAGAAAAATATAAAAAATATCAAAGATGAAACAAAATAGTATCTACACAAATATGAGTAAAAAAAGAGTCAAAACACATTAAATATAGTAGTGAGATATTATAGGTCAGTTTATATGCCCTTACATATCCCATATATCATTTTTGATCTATCATGAAAGGTACGGATCCATGGAATGTAGGATACATCACCCATGTACTTGTATAATAATGAGTTCAACCATATATTAGCTAGATATAAAACTGGTATCTAATTTCCAATTAGTCGTGTTTAATCAAGATATACTACTAGGAAAAATAATGTAATCCCCCAAATCTACTTGTCAACACATAAGAGACATATATACATTATGAAACTAAATTATATTATAGATTCATTAAAGTTAATATATATTTATATGGTGTAGTTGGGGTTTGTCTTACTGGTATGCACCCCGTAATACTACATGGAAAATGGGGGTTCAAAACCCATGGGGCACAGGTACTGTAGTGGTACTGTAGCAGCAGCGGCACTGTTCATCAGCGAGTACTGTAGCGGCAGCAGGGCACTGTATTGGCGACGATACGGTGCGGTACTGTAGCAGCAGGTTACTATTCACAGAATGTGAATGGGCCTTAGAATTTGGGCCTACGGGCGATGTAATGGGCTACAAGCCCACTGGGCCTTCGGGCTATGTATCGGGTTTCCCTCTACCCAATTAAAAGAGGTCTTTGATTTGATTTAATAATAAAAATGAGGCTTCAGCCCCAACCTTTAAAAAAAATTAATATATATTTATATGGATTTTTAATTCATCTATTAAATGTATATTTGAAACATTTGTACCTTATTAGTATTCTATGTAGTAATAATATCTTTTATTTGGGCCTTATAGACATCTTCCATAAGATTCTGATAAGTGAAGGTTATCTTACCATCCAACTTCCTAATATCAAATTCTTAAAAATTCCTTATTTAAAGAAGAATTAAAAAAAATTTCACTATAAAATATAGATAAATGTTTCATTATATTCAACTCCATGCTTTCTTAAACCATTTAGCCACTAATCATGATTCATAGGTACTACAATTTCCTACCATGTCGAGTTTATTAGGGAACAAAAATTTTATTCAATGGGATTTATATATAATAAAAGATAAACATGAACCTAGAATTGGTTTTGATGGATGGAATAAATATAATGATTATTGGTTTCTATCCATATTATTTATTATATGATATCTATTTCTTCTATTTAAGAAAGTGTTTTATTATTCTAAAAAACAAATTCATCATCAATGACTATATAAGCATATCTCTCTGGTTATTTTTACCACTCATATACTCTTATGTAGTGCATGTGTATCTAAATGAACATATTCTACAAGTACTGGTGTAACCTTTTTATATTCTAACTAATGTGTATTTTAATCATAGTCTTCATTGATTTAATTCTTCCTCCCATTATCCTTCTTGAAGATATGTTCCCTTTCTAGAATGGTGGGATGTTAATGTTTCTGAATGGGTTTAAAAGTAATATACATAAGTTTATTTATAATATTATATAAACAAGTACTTCATGCTCTAGGGTTAAATTTTGTTACCTAAATTTACAATTACAAATTCTCTCCTTCCTAGCACATGTACAGTCAACAACATGGGTTTCCTTTCATAAATTAACATTTATGGTATATTGACCTCCAATTTAATTTAAATATATTTTAGTATGTCTATTGTAGTATGTAATGAATATCCCCAAAAACATAATGGAGGACATTCATAAGTAATCATTGGCATCACCATGCTAAAAATATTTGGTTCCTCATTTCACTAACACTGATACAGTAGGTATATAAAAATGACTGAGTTGAGATAAAACCCCACACTTCCATAGAAATTTTATGAACTCCTAGTTACGATTGTTTCCACCATTATATGATCAAATTTTCATTATCTTATTTCAAATATTATTCTATAGTTCATTTTTTTTACTCCATAAATTTCTAAAAGTATTCATACTTTTACCTCATTAATTTGACATAACCATGTCTATATAAGTTATCAGTAAATGTGATGATGTATGATTATCCACATCTATATTCTAATAAAAAATATCTATATATATATATGTGTGTGTGTGTAACAATTGTAAATAATCTATATTCATTTCATCTTTTCTACCAATAGGCCATTTGGTAATATTTCTATATAAAGAGGAAACACATTTTTCAAGTGGTTTCATTTCAAAATAATCTATGTAATAATCTTGAAATCGCATTATCAAACGATTATAATTTACATGAACAATTCATTGAAGCAAAAAAAATAGTTTGATATGAGTCATGTGAATAAGATTTTTGGACAATTTTTAACACTAATTTATCAGGTTCTAATACATAATTATTTTTATTAAGATGTTCCATAACATAAAAAATTATTAATTTATAAAATCAAAAACCTGTATTCCAAAAATTGAATACAAGCAATCAATTTCTATCATGTATGTAGAAATAATTCCTAGTATAAATATTATTACATAATAAAAAAAATAAAACAAAATCATTTTTGTTGGATGTGTTAGGTGGTAGTATCCTACGTCTAACATATCCAATCTTGGACAATTATTAGTTCATTTATCAACATCACATAAAAAAATTACTAAATATATATTGTTCCTACAATTATATATATATGTTAGCACCATAATTTCAATATAATATTAAAATTATATATATATAAAAATTAAACTAGATAATGAACACATTTGAATTTTCCACATTCTTCTTCCACTATGTTTAGTTTCTCTTCCAGTTTTCCAACATGCCACATGAAATACATACTATATCTTATTTCTTTTCCTACTTTGGGACCAACCATTTTTTAGCATAATGTGTAAGTGCCTTAGACATGAAAATTATCTTAGATACCATTTAATTTACCTTCATCTATTTCACCATAAAGACTCTAGTTTTTTCACACCCAATGTCCTTATCTACATGGGGAATCATGGTGAGGATTTTCAAGATATACTTATCACTATTGTTCATAATCAAATTCATAATCAAAATAGAAACATTAGGTAGTGAGGATTGGTGAGATTTGATTGAAACTAACATGAAAGATTAACTTTTTAAATGTACAAGATCACCATATATTAGATAATCATAACGGTATGATGCCTAGATAGTTCCTAATATATAATATTTCATGGGAATATTTACAGGGAGATCTCATAACTCTATTATCATATCTTCTCCTGATAAAGATTGTGAATTTTAGAAAGCATGTTATATTCATATGTATCCTCATATTGCTTATGAATTTAATTTTTCAAGGACTATAGCATGAGGAACTTTACATCTAATGCACCATCTGTTAGTTTTAGGATGGAAACATCTTTTTCTCACTAGCCTCCTTTGAAGGATCTTTCTAATGAATAATTAAGTCTATCACATAGAATTTCCTCTCTTGGTATAGTATAATACTCAATTTGTTGTAATAATCATTGAAACTAATATTTTTTAGGATCTTATCCTTCTATAATATAGAACATATTGATAACATAGACTTCATGTTATCTTCCATTTTATAAAAAATGTAGGTTTTAGTACATAATATTGATCACCAAAAAATGTGGTGTAATAAATTTTCTCAAATACTCTCCCCCTATTTTATCAAATAACAATATCCCCCAAAATTATGTTCATAATATCATGTCACATTTATTCTATTTTTGAGAGGATCCATGCGCACCATCCCATAATAGAGAAGTTCTCCATAAATAATACTCAATTTTATTTTGGTTGTAATAACTTTCCAACTACATTAACTAACATCTTCTTAATCTATTTAGTGTACTACCCAATCTGATAATATTGAAAATGGATTTCCTAAACACTGTCAAAGAAATTTTTATTGGATAGAAAAATTTTATTACACACAATACATGTTTTGTTAATTCAAACAAAAAGATTCTTTAGAACTATCCATTAAATTTAACTATCTAGGAAAATCCCACACAAACTCTTCAATCTAGTGGTTCTCTTACAAATAAATTATTGGAAGTCTATAATGGCTTAATATTTTCTATGATGGTTTTTTATTCCTTGGGAATAAATATAATACATTTTTCTGTTTATATTTTGTTTAATATTACATGTATTTTTAAAAATTAATTAATAAAATCTTGATAAAATAATTTATTCATAATCATTTAATTTAATTTTTTATGAAATCTAATTCAATTTATCACGATCATTATTGTGTTATTGAACTCACATCATAATTGTGAATAAATAGAAAAATTAATCATTAATTTAATTTTTTTACATATGAGTTATTGTTAACTATTCTGAAATATTTTATAGATTTCAGGGTTTTTTATAATTGACCATGAATGTAAATAATAATTTATTATAGACATAATCATGCGTAGTTATATGTTAGTTGATCCATAAAATGGATAGTAGGTCAACTGAGACCCTATGGGGTAAATTGATTCATGTATGAACTCATATTATTTTATAACCCAAATTATTTACCATATCTTCCTATTAATAAAATTAATTTTGTTTATAGTTTTCAAAACATGCAATACTAAGTTAGTTTGTAATGCACACAACACATGATTTAAACAAAACAATATTTAGTCACGTATTACATAGTAAATTAAATTATTACAGTTATATAGAATTTTTATAGTAAATTTATATGTTATATATCAAATAATAAATTTTTAAATTCATCCAATATATTTGACATGAATAAGTTAAGAACAAGCCCAATTTTACTCATAAAAACTTATACTTTTATAAAAGAAGTTTTACCACTATTTAATGGATAACCTACATTAAATATAAATTTTGTAACATTTATAAATTTAATATGACAATAATAAATTTTTTTAAATAAAAAACAAAAAAGAGGTTTGGGTGATTTTTTGGGATTTTTCTATGAAGATTCATTTTTTGATAACTAGTTAAAAATACTAAATGTTAATTCAAAACTATTTTTTCATCTAATTTATTTTTAAGCATAAATTTAATTTTTTTTTCAAAAAAAAATAGAAAAATGTTTCATATATTAGTCCAATTTTTTCAATTTGAATCAATTTCACTTTCAAATTGGATATAATAACTTCAAAAAAAATTAAACATATTTACTTTCAAAACCTTCATTGTCGTCCCGTTTGTGGAGTTATTCTTAAATTAATTTCTTCCAATTATGTGATATGCATTTGAAAAAATATATCTCATATTTCGAATCATAATAATATATAATTTCTAAAAATTTAAAAATATTTTGTGGACAAAAGTATTTGTGAAAATTATTAATATTAATTACAATGATTAATAGAAAAATTATCATAACTAAGGACTACACCTTTAACATAATTTAAAAAATGACCGAAAAACATTCTAAAAATAAATTAAATTTCCACATATATATATTTATATCATATACTTAATTTTATCTAATTTCTTTCATTATTGGATCAAATAAACATGGGAGAACATGAATTTAATTCCTTTTTCCAAAATTTAATAGAACTTCCCTCCTCCTCCTCTATAAAATGGCACTCACCCGTCCCACTTATTCACAAATCTAAAACAATTAATTTTACCAAAATATGTTAAAATATTATACAAAAAACCCTACCATAATCCTATAAACCTCCTCTTGGGATGACATCCAATCATGAAATCCCTTTGGAGGAAACCCAGAGGAGTAAACCAAAGAAGATGTAACATCCTTCCACCGGATCCTTGGTTTTATTTTCCTTATACACCCCTCATATATTTTTATTTCACCATTATATAGTATCAATAGTATCCAAAATATAATTATATTTAAAATTATAAATTTTTAACGTAAACTTATTAAAACATACATCTAATGAGTTACAAAATTATCGTTCGTGTGTATGATGGACTACGACCATGTGAAATGTTGATTATTTGTTTACATTTACCACCTATCACTTTCATAATTATGATGTTAATACTATTTTTATATAAAATATATGATATTTATGTATTATTAATACTTATATATTTTTCATCTAAAACATTCTTTCATTCCTTACATTGTTTGTAAATACAATAACCTCGTTTTTAGAAGTGTGGACTACTGCCTTCTCATAGCGATGTGATTCAATCACACCATACATGGAACATATAATGGATTTATTTAACAAAAATATTTGAAATATATGAAACATATGTGATACTATAATTATATTATACATATATATAATTTACTTATCTATATTATAATACATAAAATAAATGAAAGTAGTATTCATACGTACGGTCTACTGTCTCTATCAATGGTGCATATCATTTCGTATCTCAAAATTTTTTGGATTATTATAAAAATATATACATTGAATACATATGATATTTCAATAATTTTTTGAATTCTTGAGATGATTAAAATAATGATCAAATTAATAGGAACAACAAATAACAAGTAAAACAAACAAACTCTAGAAACTTGGCAATTACCTCCCAAAATTGTGTGAATAATAAAATATTACTGACAAATGGGTAATAAGATGTTATAATAACGTCCAATATGATATCATAAATATTATTATGGTTATATTATAAGTTATTTGATTTTTTAATCCACTATATAAGAGGTTAAATTCCACACAATAATAAAAAAGGATAAGGTAAGGGGTTTTCATCTCAATTTTTACATCATTATGATAAATTTAATATTTACCAAGTGATTCATTTTCATGGTGTATATACTTCCCATTTTTTATTTTATATGATAAATATTTTTATATTCAAGGTATGTAATGTTTTACTTTGAATTATCACATTCAATGGGTTTTTAATTAAAAATTATCTAGTGGTAAAAGTTATCTTTTCAATATCACACTATTTTTTATTGTTAACATTATGTTGAATAAATAACATCCTTATAGTCATATTACCTTAAATTTCAATATTATAATAGAATGAATATTTTTATTTCATTAAACATATACCATTTTTACTTTCATTTTCCATATGGATAGTTATTCGATTAACTGGCAGATTATTGATAAATATGTCTCTTATTCAAAACAGATATTTGATAAGGAACATTGATCATTAATTAAATCAATTATTTGATATATGAGGAATAATATTTACAAGTATTACATGGGTGGGGCCCAATTATAGATATCCCCTCAATTCATTAGTAAACTCATGAGATGAATCATTTGGATAAATTAGATGGGTTGTTACCCAATATGTTATAAACTATATTTTGAAAGGTATTGATGGTAAAGGTACCACATACCATGGAAACATGGAATCCTATAATTATGAATTTACCTCATTTAGATTCAGTTATTATATTTCCATGATATTTTATCTTTGAATATTTCTATTTATATAGTTCATTCTTAGTTTATTGATTAGATGTCATGTGTTTTAGTTACGTACATTTCCATATTGATTATATCTTTTCTAGTTATTTGAATGGCATGTGGTCGAAATTATTTGTCATGGGATGTTTATTTATTCTCCTTATTTCAATTTTTATTGTGTTTTATATACCCTTACTGATCATTTCCCCCCCTATTTTCTTTTCATTCCTAAGGACATAACGAAAAAATCCTTGAATAATATTTCTAGATTCTGTTAATTTCATTTTATTATATATCATGTATTATTTTCTATTTTCCAATATAATATGGGTATAATGTATGAATCTGGTTTTCCAAAACATATAAATTGATCAGTCCATTGTTATTTGATTACTTTTTCCATGATAATATAGTAAAATAATTTACCAACTATAGGATTCTAGGGTTATTAAAATATATTTGGTATTATATGTTGTTTGGAAGTAACCTTGGAAACTAGATTTAGAAAATATATATTAGAGTATATAAACCTAAGATAGTTTTTGAGGATAAGTATAGAATAACATCAAAAAAATTGTTGAGGTAGAGGTTATGTTGGAGTTAATATAATATGTCCTTGTATGGATACTATAAGTGGATGTGGTTTTGACATAGATATTATTAGGGGTGAAAACTCCAACAAGGTTCATCGAGCTTAACTCAAGCGTAACCTATTACAAAAACAAGGGCCTCAAAATGCACCTATTTAGAATATTTTGGGGGGATATTCTCAAAATAATTTACATTCTCATTACCTATTGTTTTAATGGATTCAAATGTAATTATGTCCCTAAAGTAACTAATTTTAATGATTCTAAGATTTACAATGCCTAAATTTTAAATTTATGTTGTGTGTTATACACTATTTGGAATTATAAATTATGATTTAAATCTAATCAAGTATATTCCATTATTTATAAATCTCACTAAGAAAGGAGGATTTTATCTATACTCATGGTAAATGTAGATATTGACCTATTGAAGAAACCAATACAGTTGGTATTCAAACAGATAAAATCTGGTCTATATTAGGGAAGCTTAACCAGGTTATAAATAATAAAAATTATTGAATGGAGAACCCTATTACATTGAGAGAATATCATATGTTGTACATAATTATGTTGTAGAATCCCCCATCATTTAGTGGGACAAAAATCCAATTTTTTGTAGGAATCAGATTAGGTCTCTGGGGAAGATATTTGCAGCCTTAGGATGTAGTGAAATGAATAGGGTTACACTTGTAGTGTATTGTCTCAATGGTGATTTTGATCGATGGTGGTCCTTAATCGAGAATAATAGGGAGGAAGAATAAATGGAACTCATGGAATAGATATCTTTTTAGGTGAAATTATTTGATAAATACTTTTGATCAATAAATTGATATGAAGAGAAAGTTACTTTTCTTAAAGAAATAGGAATAGGAATGCATTGCATATTATGAATATACCTTTAAAAATTTATCCATGTATTCTATGAGTTATATATGCATAAAAAGTTCAATATTGGTCACTTTTTTAAGGGACTAACCCAAATATAAAAAGGGAACCTGTTACTCATACTTTTTCATTAGTCTAATAGATTGTTTTATTTGACATCAAAATAGAGTGTTAATTATCTAATTCATACATTTTTAAGGGAAACCTAGGTAATAAAAGGTATAATGGGAACCAAAACAAAGTTAATTAATCAAATAACAAGATAAAGATGAAAAAATCCCATCATTTGAAAATAGTGTAAATAATCACTATGTAAAATGCTTGAAGGTAATGGGAGTTTCTTATAAATTTGGAGAAACGGGACATAATGTTCCAGAAACACGGGGAAGAAGGAAAATAGTAATATTCATTATTACATATATTTGGATATGGGCACTATGTAAATTAATTCCATACCCATGAGGTAATCTATCATAGAAGGGGAAAAGGGGATATGGAAAAAGCTTATGTGATCACTACACCATAGGTATATGTTCAAAATGATGTTATGGAATGTACATTAATCATGTCTTCAAAATTATCTAATAAATTATTTGATTTTGGAACATCACACCCTTTTATATGTTCCATGTTTCTTTAGAAAAATATTCATTTCACTATTGATTTAGTAAGAGATTTTTTAGTTAAAATTCATCGGGTAAGTATCATTGCAAAAAAGATGTGTCAGGTAGTCCTAATTGTGACACATAAGCGAGCTTTACATGCTAACTGTGATAACAAACCTATGGTTGATTTGATATAATCCTTGGTATGAACTGGTTCTACAAATATGATGCATAAATTTATTTTAATATATTGAAGCTATAATTTTTGTGGAATATATAGAATTCCTTATATTTAGAGAAGAATCTTACGCACATGATTCTTAACAATATCCACCCATAGTAGCTCAACTAAATGAAAATCATTGGAAATAATAAAAAATTACATCATGTTATGAAAAAGGGTAGTCTTAAAATTGATTATGTACCTATTTTCTTGAATAAATTTATATACATCCTAAAAAATTACATAGAAGTCCCCTATAGCGTGAAGTTCAATTTTCCATTGATATAATCCCGGATGCAAGGCCAATAAAAATTAATTCTTATAGAATGGCCACTGTGGAATAATGGAGTTGAAGAAAAAACTAGAGGATTTGGGTAATATGATATTTATTTTCCCTAGTGTTTCACCAAAGGGAGACCATGTTCTCTTACTTAATAAGAAATATCGATCAATGAGGTTGTACATTGACTATAGGGAAATCGATGCTACTATAATAAAGAACATTTATTCTCTTCCTCTCATTTATGACTTGTTTGATCAACTTCACAGAGCCCAATATTTTTCAAAATTGATATTCATTATGGGTATCAGAAATTGTGAGTAAATAAGGATTACATTCTAAAGACATATTTTTAGACGAGGTATATACATTATAAGATTATAATAATTATATTTGAAATGTTTAGTTGACTATAAGTATTATGATCCTAATTACCAGAGTATTCACGGAATATCATGATGATTTTCTTATTGTATTCCTCAATGATATTTTCTTGTATTTTAAAAGCTATGAGGACCATGAGAATCACTTGAAAATCATTCTTATGACACTTAGAGGGGAATATGTATATGGAAAATTTAGTATGTGAGATTTATAGATTTAAGATGTTTATTTTCTTGCCTATATTTTCTCTAAATATGGAATATCAGTTGATCCTACAAAGGAGAAGGTATATATAGAATGTATTTTGATTTAAAAATATTACCAAGGAACATAGAATCATTGGATTGAATGGTTAATATCACTGATTAATTAATAATTTTTCCTAATTGGTTAACCCATTAAGACATCTTACACATAAATGGGTTAGATTGTTTAGACAAAGGAGTGTGAATAAGTCATTGATTAACTAAAGAGAAGATTTTTCAACACACTAATTTTGACTATGGAATCTAGAGGTGATGGGTCTGTCATATATAGTGATGTATTTAAGATGGGATTGAGTTTTGTCTTAATAAAAAATAATAAAGTTATTGAATATACATCAAGGGAATTGAAGACTCGCGAATAGAACATTCCAACCCAAGATCTTGAGTCAGGTGTTGTCATATCCAGTTTAAAAATATACAAACATTATCTCTATGGTGAAATATCTGAGATATACACAAATTATAAAATCTATAAATAAATATTCTCATAGAATGATATCATATTGATATGAAGGTGATTCCACAGGCTAGTCAAGGATTATTATTTCTCAACACACCACCAACCAGAGAATCCAAATAATGTAGTGTATGCATTGAGAAGAAAGGATCATGGATTTCTAATAGAAACTATGATTGAGAAGGATCCAATGTTCATATCTCTATTAAAGGGGGATATTATATCTTTTACAAGGTTACATCATTAATTAATTATATTATTTAAAAAAAATATTTATTTGAGATGATAAATAATTCTCAATCTGATGATGAGAACCCTAAGAATAAAATTAAAGGTGTGAAGTATGGGTAATTAGTAGACTTTTATTGTGAGAATGGTGTTCTAAAATTTGTAATGAGACTATGTGTTCCATATATACTTATAAAAATGAATAAATTTTTAGATTATTCTCATAGCTAAAACTTATTTACACACTGATGTTTCACAATTATTTATAGGGTCTTGAAGTAACATTTTCGTTTGGATAACATAAGGTGAGAAATTAATATTTTTGTTTCAAGACGTTTTCTTATTCAACAAGTGAAATATGTGAGGTATTATACTAAAGGATTCATAAATCATCTTACTATTTATTTTTGGAAATGAGATGAAATTAATATGGAATTTATCTTGGGGATACCAAATACTCCCAGAGAGACTGATTCAATATGTTCTATTGTTTACCACCTAACCAAAACAGCACATTTTCTTATTATAACAGAATACCTATATCATTCGAAACTCAAACAGATCTGTATTAATAAAGATGTAATACTTCATTGAGGACCCCTATAAATTGATTTCTATTGAGATCCCCTCTTTACATTGAAATTTTGGAAGATAATTCAAAAAGATCTGAACACTGAGATTTATTTAAGCACTGTAAACTATCCTCAAACTAATGGATTGTCTAAGAGAATAACTATAATAATGGAAAACATGTTAAAGTCATTCTCAATAGACATTAATTGTACATGGGATCAGTGCATAACTTTGGTAGATTTTTCCATTATAATAGTTTCCATGAAAGTATTCAAATGACACCATATGAAGAATTATATGGAAATACTTTTCGTATTCAAGCTTGTTGGGATGAATTTGGTAAAGTGAATCTTGTAGGCCTAGAATGTCTTGAAGAGACTATGACAATGTTAATGTCTATTCAAGATCATGTTAAACAATCTCACAGTATAAAAAATTGTTATGTCGATGATCAAGGGATGGATATAGAGTTTCATGTGGGAGATCATGTTATCTTGAAATTGTCTCCATGGAATGGTGTTATAAGGTATTGTAAGAAACGAAAATTGAGTCCCCTGTACATTGTAACCTTAAAAATTATTAAAATAATTGTATTTATTTCTAATTTTTTGTAAATTCCACCAAATATCTCAAAGTTATAAGATGGGTTTCATATACCGATGTTATAGAATTACATGGTACATCCAACACATGTGTTCATCTATGAGGAAATAGAGTTGGAACCTGACCATTCATACTATGAAGAACCCATATAAATTATTTATACTATAGATCATGATTTGATAAAAGGATGAATTTTATGTTAAAGTTACTTTGGAGATATCACAAAATAGAAGAAGGAATATGAGAAACAAAATATTTTAAAAAAGAGAACTAAATACATATTTTTAAAAGGGAATACCCTAAAAAGTATTAGGATGAATTTTTTCGGGGGGAATAATGTATCACTAAATGAATTTACTATATACTAATTTTAATAAATTTAATTTTTTCCATATCATGCAAAACATGCAACATTGAGTTAGTTTACCACACACGGAACACTAATTTAAACATAACAATATTTTGTCAGATTTTGCAGAGCCAATTATATTCAAACACGTTTACATAATTTATAGACTAAATTTTTATGTAAAATACCCAATAAAATATTTTTTCATTCATCTAATATATTATATAGGCTTAAAATAAGAAGAACCCCAAATTTATACCTAAAAATATAAACTTTTATAAAAATAAATTTTACCACCTTTTAATGGAACACCTACATTAAATCGGAATATTAAAACTTTTTTAAATACAATATTACATAATAAACATTGTCTTTTGAATAGAAAAATAAAAATTAGGTTAGGGTGGATTTCTGGAATATTTCTATAAAGATTAATTTTTTTATGAGTACGGAATAATATTGAATTTTAATTCCAAAACAATTTTTCATATAATTTATTTATAAGGATAAATAACATTTTTTGGAATTAAATCTTAATGAGAACAATTATACATCTATTAACTCAATTTAGTTCATTATAATAAATCTCACATTGAGATTGGATATAATAACTTAGAAATCTTTTGAATGTTTTTACTTTAAAAACCTGCATTATCATCTCGTATGGGGGATTATATTGAAATCAATTTAATCCGATAATATGATTCGAATTTATAAAAATGGATTATTTATTTTTATTTATTAAAATTTATTTTTTATGTTTTTTTCAACTTAATTTTTTACCAATAATATTAGTGAAATTGATTAAAATTAATTACAGCGATTAAGAGGAAAATAGTGTATCAAATGATTGAACATTAAACTTAAGAGACAATAAAATCTAAAAACATGCCCAAAATAAACTGGATATCTATATATAACTTAAACTCCCATTTAACTAATTTGTACTATTATTGTAACCACATGACTTGGGAAAAAACTACAGTGAAATTCTCTTTTCCAAAATTAATAAGAATGTCACTCCACCACCACTATAAAAAGGCACTCACCCAACCCATGTATTCACACCTATGAATCCATTTTTCTCACCCAAAATATTCTAAAATAATCTCCCATAATCCAACCATAATCCTATAATACTCATCCCAGGCCTAAATTCAATCAAAAATCCATGTGGTGAAAACCAAGATGAGTTACCCAAAGAAGAGGGAACATCATTCCGCAAGATTTTTTTCTTTCTCCAACCCCTAAATTACTCTTATTCCATAATTATATAATAAAATAAGTATTACCAATAGAATAAGATAGTTTAATTATATTTTTATAGAATTAAATTACACAAAGTTCCATCAAATGGGTAAGGAACATACAGTTCATCTGTACAGCGGACTACCACCTCAAAAAATAATCATTGGACATTTTTAATTTACCACATCTCATGATGT
Organism: Viscum album; assembly: GCA_963277665.1. Classification (NCBI taxonomy): domain Eukaryota; kingdom Viridiplantae; phylum Streptophyta; class Magnoliopsida; order Santalales; family Viscaceae; genus Viscum; species Viscum album. The sequence continues at coordinate 504,747,006 of OY728142.1, read as the reverse complement.
GAATTACGATGGACACACTTTATAAAATTATATTTATTATATTTATGTTTTTTTTAACTCCTGGATGTTTTTTGTAACACATACCTTCATGCTTTTCGTTTTTTTAAATATGATTACAACATTTAGGGAAGTGTAGACTACTGCCTCCCTAAAGAGATGTGATTCATTCACACAATATATGAAAGGTATAAAGTATGGTTTAAATAAACATTTGTTACATATATGACATATATATGAAACTGAAATTATAATGTACATGTATATCATTTACTTCTCATTCTTTTAATTAGTCAATGAAATGAATGTTTTGTTCATGTGTGCGTACGACCTTCTATCTCCATTAGCGGTGAATTTCAAATACTGTATCAAAAATTTATGGATTATTATATGTATATAAATAGAATATATATAGTGAATATATATGATATTTAAACCATGATTTAAATTTTTTAGATTTTAAAATCATGATCTAAGTAATATGAACAGCAAATAACAAGTCAAAACATACTCGAGAAACTAGCTAGTTAACACCCACAATATTGAAAATAATGAAAGATTGATAACATACGGGTAATAATATATATTAAGGAGATCATTTAAAATATCGTAAAAATTAATATGGTTCTATTATATTTTTTTATCATTTTAAACCACTATAGATGATTTTCAATTCAACACAATAAAAATAAAGGATAAGTTAAGGGGTTTTCATCCCAATTTTTTACATCAAGAAAAAAATGTCATGTTCACCACATACATATTTGTGTAGTGTATATACTTCCCATTTAGATATTTTATATTATTTTTATTTTTATCTTAATTATATTTAATGATTAAAATTTATTTATCACATCCAAGGGTTTTTTTCTTGAAAATTACAATGTGGTAAAAGTTATTTTTATAATATAATTTTTTTTGTGATTGATAAAATTATCCACAAAAATCACTTACTAATGATACTTTTATCTCAAATTTCCATATTTTCATGTTATAGATATTATTATTTTTTAATCTATATGATATTTCCATATGTTGTTCTCTTTAACAGTTATTCAAATAATTGAAAAAATAATGATAAATTTGTACGTTTATTTCAATATCGTCATTTGATAAGGAACAATGTTCATGAATGAAATTGATTGTTCGATTTATGAAGAATTATTTGGATGGGTATTACATGTCTTAGGTCCAATTATATATATCTCCTCAATTCATCGGTAGTCTCCATAGATGAATCAGTTGTCCAAATCAGATGAATTTTTAGCCAATACATTGTAAACCATCTTCTGAAAGTTTTGAAGGTAAAGGTTCCATGTACATAGGAAACACTATGTGAAATAATTTAGTATTTACCTCATTTAGATGTAGTTATTATGTATCTATGAGATTATTGATCGGAAATTTTCTATGGAGGTAGTTCATTATCATTTTATCGATTAGATAACATGTATTTCAATTACATACATTTCCTTATTGATTATTTCTTATCTAGATATTTTAATTTCCTATGATCTCAGTTATTTACCATTCCCTATTGATTTAGTTACATTTATCCATTATTTCTTCCATTATACTTTCCCTTTCAGAGAATTTTATCTAACCCTTAATTTTTTTTCCATTCCCTGGGTAATGAATATGAAATCATTAAATAATATTTCAAGGATGTTGTTCATTTCATTTTTTTATGTATCAAGTTTTATTTTCTATTTTTCCAATGTAATATGGGTATCATGTATGTAATAATTTTTTCCAAAAATTTAAAATATATTGATCATTTGGGATTTTATTCTATGTAATAATGCTATTGTAATAAAATATTACACTATCTTGGGGATTCTAGAGTCAAATCATAACAATTATAGTCCCCATAAAACACCTATTCATTTCACTAGTTTTGATTTATTCTAGATATTGAATCAAATCATATCATTCTTTAATCCTTTAATCATTCAACATAAACTCACATGTAGTTGAGGGAAATATAGAAATTTAAACATATAATGTTTAAATTAAATATGGACATGAAATACCTTATACAATCTAAAGATTTTTAATAATACAGATATCTTCAAAATTAAAAAAAATATTGTAATTTAATAATGAAATGAAATAAGTAAAATAAAATAAATAAATAATTATAAAAATATATTGTGTTCATTTGTAGCTCATGATCAGTCAAAATGTAATAAAATTTCACAAATAAAATGAAAAATGATAAAATTCTACTTGAGGGAATTTTTAATTAATTTAACCTGTAGGATCAAAATATGAATGTAGATGCTCAATTATAAGAGGAGGTGAATTGTATATTTAAAAACATTGGTTTTTAAACATAATGAAATATATTTTTAAAAAAGTTACACAAAAAAAATTAAGAAGTCCTCTTTTAGTTCTACAAACATGTCAGGTTCCGTAAATATGATTCTGGAAATGAAACTTATGGAACGTTTACAAGGAAAAGATTCTACCTTAAAGAATATAAAATCTTAATTATCAAAGTATACAAAAAGAACAAGAATGTATAAGAAAGTTATACATTCATCATTTATCAAAATATAGTGGAAATAAAATTGAAACAAAACAAGTAATAAGTATGAAATATTTTAACCTAAACAGTAGGGTATCTGACAACCACGGATAAAGGTCCCTTGATTTATACTTTAGAAAAAGTTTTTCTTACCCACACTCAAGTAAGCCCTCGATAGGAATATCTGAATCTGTCTTGTTATCACCGCAATCCCCCAAAGAATAAGGTAGTCAAAACCTCTAACTTAATATCTAAGGATGTCCTTGAACATTAAGGTAGTTGGCACCTCTATATTCATATACCCGAAAGTCCATGATTGTACATAGCAACAATCAGATTCACAAAAATCAAGATAAACATGATGTTTAGTATACACCAGGTATAATAGTATCTCTCTCTATAAATCGCTTCAGCAGTATGAAATCTCTATAGTGATCTATCGGTTCTCAGTTAGTGTTGAGCACATTCAAATGAGCTCCTATTTATAGGCACTTCTCCAACTTTCGGATCCCTCCTCCAAAGGTCATATTTTTCATTAAATTTCAGAGGGACATATACACTTTTCACTCAAACAACTGTAAGATAGAAATATAATGTATGAAATCACTACATAACTATAACAGGTGTATGAAAAATAAGGTTACTTAACCAAATCTATTTTTCAGAGTCTAAAGAAAAAAAGTTCGCATTCTAAAAAAATAATTATTTGGAGACTATAAATCATGGACATTCGGATTCTATTTTCCAAAGAATTCAGAACCTGAATTCTATATACTTCATAATATGAATTCTAATGTATTGGGAGTCTAAATTATGATGAATTTAGAGTCTGAATTTCAGAGATTTTGGAGTCATAATTTTAGAGAATTCAGAGTATGAATTTCAGAGAATTCAGGGTCTGAATTTCTGAGAATTCTGAGTCTCAATTTCAGATAATTCGTGGTTTGAATTTCTGAGAATTCATAGTTTGAATTTCATAGAATTTGTATTTTGAATATCAAAGAATTAGGAGTCTGAATTTCATAGAATTTGGAGTCTGAATATCAGTGACTTAAGAATATGAAAACATAAGACTCTATAAAAAAAGATTTATAAGATTCTAGGGTTTTTTATGTGAAACTGAGTTTTACATTTCGGAATAAAAAGAGTAAGATTTTTAGAAACTATAAAATAAACAATGAAAACATTGGTAAGTGTAAAATTTCTTTGAGAAATGAAAACACTCCTTATTAAGATAATCCTTATGGAAAATATGATTTTCTTTAAGATAGAGTGTTTGTGATTTTCAAAACAAAGAGTAATTGAAAAGTCATAAGAAAACCTTATTGACCCAAAAATATCCCCCTTTTTTGAAAGAAAATACATCCTTACAAAATAGAATATAAGGACTTAGAGTTTTTCTTTATGAAAATACAAGAAATCTTATCTCCCATTACATATGAATCATAGTGAATACAACTATCTCCCCTTTATGTTTTCAAATCCATAAGGGTCGTATTCTTGATTTCTTGAATGATATTTTACATTTTCTTGCATACGAAAATCTTCTTTGATAAGAGATTCCACTTAGATGAACTCCCCCATACTTAGGGAAATATCTTATTTACATAGAATTATTTTTATCATTCCTTTCTCCCCCTTTGTGATTTTCAAAAACAGAATAAATAAAATTGAATAAAAATATGGTACCCTAAACATTAGTACTTAACAACCAAATATATATAAAGAAAAATCTAAAATTCCATTATGGTTGAAAGAATTTGTAAAAAGAAGAAAATAAAAAAAAGATTGTAATGGGGTATAATTATCCTTCTTTATCACTCAGCAATAACTTCATTACAATGGTTTCAAACTTCTTTATCTTCTTGTGATCTTATTCTAGACACTTGAGTAGCTAATCCTGATCTTCATTTTTCTTCTCTAAGGCTTTTATATTTTCTTCCTAACCCTTAACAATATCTACATGAGCCTTAAAAACAACTTCTTTATTAACAATAATTTCTTCAATCCCAATTTTGAGATCCCTTTCTCTTTTTCAATTCATAGCCACTAAATAAATCTTTCTATTCAAGTTGGCGACTTCTTGCTTCTGGGTTATCTGTTCAAGAGTCGTCTTTTCCTCAAAACTCTTAGTAAGATCATTATGATTCCCATCTTCAGTGTCAAAATCATCTATCACATTATCTAAAAATTCATCAATGGCTCTTAGTTCTTTGATTGTCTTCCTTGAACAACTTTTAATCTTCTTGATTGATCATTTATGAGCTTTATATTCAATGAAGATGGTTTTGAAATCTATCTCAAGCTTTACAAACATATCCATGGGAAGGGTGACTGAATCTTCTTTCTAATTAAATTAGTGCTGAAGCATCTGGCACCTTGAGTTTATACTCGAAAATAAGAGAATTGTATCAACCAACTTCTTTAATGATTGTGCCATAAAATCATGTCCAATAGAGGATGATTCCGAATCAGAATGTTGGGTTGGTGATGATTTTTTTACAACTCTTTATCTTTCATATTCAATCAAGCACCAACATCATTATTTTTCACCAAATATATACTAGGTGTATCAAACAATGCCTGGTTTCCCATATCATCCCTCGAAATGATCTCTATTACTTTGGATGATTCATGATCACTATCAAATAACTGAACAATTTTATCATCCTTAGGATTTTCTTTCTCGGCACCTGCCACAATATCCTCTAGCCGAATGAAGTCATTGTTACTACTTTCTTCGTCATATAGCTTATTCACTTCTTCCTGACCATTTTCTTTATTTTAAGGGGTATAATGTTTAGAAGATTTGGATTCAGATGATCAAATTGATAGTTTCTCAGAAGGAATCTCCTTTTCATGATAATCCTTTACTTGCATTGTCATCTCTTCAGTATCACCACTTCTTTATTCTTATTCTTCTTCTACTTCTTCTTATATTTCTTCATCATTCACAATTTCCACTACTAGAAATGTGGTTTTTACCCACGGTTCTTTACAAAAGTTTCTCTTAAACCGTTGGTAAAGGGTACCCCTTTGCCAACGGTTCCATAAAACCGTTTGAAAAGGGGTGTTCACGTTACCCTTTCCCAATGGTTCTGTTGAACTGTTTTGAATGGGTACCCTGATCACCCCTTTACCAAAGGTTTTTAAAAACTGTTGGTAAATATTTTCCCCAAATACAATCGGGTCGCTGCTCTCCCCCAGTCGCAACAGAACCCTAAAATCTATCCGGCACTCGGCTCCTCTCTCGAACTCCCCCATCTGAACAGGTGAAAATACATTTGAATCATCTCAAATCAGGTATTTTAATCTTTATACACATATGCTACCTTGTTTTTATTATTATTGATCTAATACTTTAGTTTTAAGTTTTTTATTTTTTTGTGATTTCACCCTGAAAATAAAGAAATGAATGAATACTTTGTTAATTAATTAGTTCCCCATGAAATATCATTTTTGTTATAATGTACATGATAAATAAAGGGGTAATGTAATAGAAGACCTTAAATAAAATGCGGATATTGGGGTATGTTGCTTCTATGAGAGGTTTTTTGTTGTGTTTCATTTTATGGTGTAGGTTATTGTATGGTGATTGAGGTGACCAGTTGAGCTTTGTGATATGTGGGGTTGTAATGTGATGGTTAGTGGGTATGGATGTGAAATGTGAAGTTTTGTGATAGTGATGATGTGTGGTGGTGTTGTGTCATGTGGAGGTGTTGTGTGATGAGGTTGTGGTGTATGATGTGGTGAGGTGGTTTTGGTTGTGCGGTGGTTTGTGATGTGCAATATTTTTTTTGTGATATTTGGTTGTTTTGGTGAGATGGTTGGCTGATGTAACATGGCGACGATGGTTATTTTGATATGGTGAGTTGTTGTGTGGTGGTTTTATTAGTTTCCTGGTTATCTATGGAATAAATTATGCTGTTAAAACAAAAAAACAAGATTGTAAATAAATGAGATGGAATAGAAATAGATGTGTGGTAAATGGATTTAATTAATTTAACATTAAATGAATGGACAATGTAAGTGTGAATGATTTGGCTTATAAATGAAAGTGGTAAATGCTATGACTCCTATGTGGTGGTGGTGTGGTGTGTTACATATAGTGGTGAAAGTGGTTGTGATGGTTTATGTGTTGTGTGGTAGCAGTGAAGTTTGTGATTATATAGTTAATGTGAACCCATAGGTTGGGTATTTTGTGCTATCTATATATCATGTATTTTATGTTATTTCTACACATTCCCAACCAGAGTTGGATAAACATACCAACGATCAGAGGTTTTGAGTTATGGGTATATTTTGTAATATCTAGGATGGTGGTTATATGGTTGGATAGCTACCATGTCTTCCCTACTCTTCCTCCATAAGTGAGTGACCATGTGTTTTTAAGCCAGATACGATGTGATTGTCCAGGTGACTTCGGGTGAAATGTACAATGATTTCTCTAGTGTTTTCAGGTGAGGTACGATGTGACAAGGCTATAATAAGATGTGGCATGTGGTTGGGGTCATGTAGGGTAGGAGGGTGGAACAAGGTTTATGTTATTCATGTTTATGATACCCTACTAATATTTTTATGGTTTGAGTCATGTTGTGATGTGATAACACATTAAGTTCACGTTGGTTTTACATTTTTTCAATAACACATTAGTATGTTTATTTTCACATGTGTAGTTGATACCTTGATTATTTTCTTCTATTATCATTTACTTAAATGTATTTTCTATTAAAGTTCAATCCTATTGAATTTTTTACGACAAAATGACTTATATAAATTCTTTTTACCGAATAGAAAAAAGTTGGATGTATGAAACTGATCAGATCTCAAGCGATTTTCAAAACAATTTGGAGAGCTTTATAGATTTTTCATTTCACAATTCTTCAGATAGTGGCCGCATACACTTCCCATGTTCCAATTTTGTTGGTAGACCTTGGTTGATCCGTGAAAAAGTCAGCTGCCACATAACCAAAAATGGTTGTCAAGCAAACTACTTGGTGTGGTATCACAATGGGGAGAAAATGAAATTTGAAATTGGTGATGATCGAAATGAAAGGACCGTAATGGAGAATTTTTTAGATGATCGGTTTTTGTTTATTCGTTATCAAGAAAAAGAAAGGATTTCGACTCAAGAGGACTTACATATAAGGACAGCTGATACATCAAGTGAAAATGATGATATTGATAGGGTAAAAAATTGAATGATGCTGCCACAACTCTAGTATATCGACAATGCGATAAAATCAAAAAGATGGAATTTTTAATCCGATTGTTTCATGGGAAAACTATGTATGGGATTTCTAATACAGCAATCGATTACATTCTTACCCTCTTGAAGGATTTAATTCCTGATGATGCATATATTCCCCCAAACCACTATATAGAATGTAAGATAGTTTAGGAACTTGTATTTTCAAGAAACAAACTTCATACATGCCCGAAAGATTGCAGTTTATTCTCAGAGGAAAATGTTTAATGAAATGATTCTATAAAATGTGGCACATCCCGCTGGAAGTCAAAATCTGATAGAACACCATACCACGTTCCACAGAAAGTAATGTGGCATTTTCCATTGATCCCCAGAATCCAGAATCTTTTTATGTCTGATGATATATCAATAAAAATGAGATGGCCTGATACTGAGTGAAAGAAGACTAATGGTGATTTGGTTCATCCTACAGATGGATATCCATGGAAGAGATTTGATGCTCGACATCCTGATTTTGCATCTGACATGCGTAATGTGAGTCTGGGTCTTTCATGCGACAATTTTAATCCGTTTGGGAAGATGCTAACTTCACACAACCCATGTCTAGTTTTTATACACATTTATAATCTTCCCCCATGGTTGTGTATGAAAAAACCTTTCACTTTCATGAGTATACTCATATCTGGTCCTTCTGATCCTGGCATTGATATTGATGTATACATGTAACCTTTAATAAAATAGTTGAAACTTCTTTGGGATGTGGGTGTGCGCACATACGATGCATGTTCAAAAGACATATTTCAGATGCGTGTTGTGCTTATATGGAAGATCATTGATTTTCAAGCTTATGCAATGATGTCTGGATGGAGCACGAAGGGAAAACTATCATGTCCATTTCGTATGAATAATACACGATCCGGAAGACTGAAACATTGCTATAGTTTCACTTTTATGAGGAATTGATGATTCTTGCCAAAGGATCATCCATATAGAATGAATCTTAGAAGATTTTATAATACCATGGAGACCGATGATCAACCTCAGTGTATGTATGGAACTGACGTGCTTAATGAATTGAATGATTTCAGTTTTTAGTTCGAGAAGGGTCAAATGAAATCTAGAAAGAGAAATAATGTTTCCACTGAAACCTATTACAATTAGAGGAAGAGGAGTATATTTTTTTATTTTCCTTATTGTTCAACCAATTTGATACGTCATTGCTTAGAATTAATGCATGTTGAATAGAATATATGTGAAATGATTCTTTCAGTTCTTCTAAATGTCAAGGGGAAGACAAAAGATGATTTATGATCTCGGTGTGACTTGGTGGATTGGGGCATCAGACCAGAATTGCATCCTGTGTGTATTAGTGAAAATAAATGACAACTTCCCTGTGCTTCTTATGTAATGACACCTACAAAAAAACAATTTCTGGAAGTATTAGAGACTATTATTGTTCCTGATGGCTATTCAAGCAACATATCTAAACGGGTCAACAGAAGAGAGTTGAAGCTAAAATCTTTGAAGACTCATGATTATCACATTATACTGCATGAGTTTCTTCCAATAGAAATCTGTCATATTTTGTCCAATAATGTAAGGGTTTCTATTATTCGGTTGTGCTATTTGTTTGGAGATCTTTGTTCTAAGAATTTGTCCACGTATTTCATGAAAAAAGTGTTGATAGATGCCCCATTAATTTTGTGTGAGTTGGAGAAAATATTTCCACCATCATTTTTCACATGCATGTTTCATCTGACTGTCCATATTCCCACTGAAATACTTCTCTAAGGACCTATTTCATTTCATTAGATGTATCCAACTGAAATAAATATGTTCACATTAAAGTCTTATGTCCAAAACAGAAATCATCCCGAAGGTTCTATTGTGAATGGTTACTTGGCACAAGAATGTATGGATTCCTGCTCGATGTATTTGTCTGATCATACTACATGATTGAACAGACCAATAAGAAATGATGAAGAACAGTATGAGAAAATTGAACCCAATTTTCTATCACTTCCTCAAACATGAAGAATTCCTGGATCATATACATTGAATACATTAAGCCATGAAGAGCGGGAGATGGCACATCACACAGTTTTGTTCAACTGTGATTTGTTTGATGACTATATCAGGTAACTAAATTGATTATTTATACCTTACATATATATCTTTTAAACTATTCATATTTCTTATCTATAGGGAACATAAAATAATGATATATAGGAAGCATCGTTCTTTATCCTTGAGAAGGGGAGAGACTTTGCATAGAAAAGAGTTTTCTACTTGGTTAAAATTGAAGGAAAAAATATTACTATTTAAAATAATTATATCAATATTTAATTAAGTTTAATAGTCATTTATATTGTAGGAATTGAGTTTGTCTGTTGACTCTATCTCTGAGGAAATAAGATCTTTGGATTTTGGTCCTAATATCATGGTTCGTGACTGTAAATCAATTGTTATCAATGGGTACAAATTTATTGTCACTGAACGAGAAAAGAACACGAGAACACAACATGATGGTGTTATGGTTACTGCCATAATAGATTGTTATGCTAGTGCATCAGATAGTAGACCGTGATTTGAAAATGTGGGTTATTACGGAGTTGTTGAGAAAATAATAATATTGGATTATTACTCTCACGGACGAGTCACAATGATAAAATGACATTGGTTTGATTCGATGACGAAACATGGAACATTTATTGATGATTTTGGATTTCGGGTAATTAATATGACTCACACTCTTGCTACCGAAGAACCATATGTGTTGGCATCAATGGATAAACAAGTTTTTTATGTCAAAGACCAACTTTGACCTGAATTTGGTGTCATAGTTGATGTAATTCCAAGGCATATTTTTGATGATGGTGATTATGTAATTGACACTGTCCCTAGTTCCATTAAAACCAATCCATTTATTTCTTTTGATGATTCCAATAGCTCAATTGTCAGATTTGATTGTGAACCCGATGTTGTGGTTGAAAATATATACAATCATTTATCTATGTTCTCAATTCTTTTGGTTTACATCGAGTTGGGTTTTTAAGGTTGGTAATATTCAAATTGCTTTAGTATTGATCACAAATATTTTTTAGCTGACTTGACCGTTATGTGAATTTTCAATGTTTCTGGGTTGCAGTTTTATTTCAATTGCATTTTCTAATTTGGAATTGAACTGTATTCAAACCAAGTCAAACAATATTTCTAACTTGGTGAACATTAAAACATGTATGAATTATTAAATCCATTCAATCTCTTCTAAAATAATTGATAGATAAATTATCGATGAATCCCCATATTCCCTCATATATTTAGTTTTTTTGGGTTACACATTAGTTTCCTTTTTCTAATTAATTACATGTTTGTTTTCAAAAGTAGGAAATGCAGCCAATTGAAGAGAGACGAAGGGAAAAAATGATGGAGAAAAATCATCGAATGGCAGAGTTGGGAATTCCATCATTAGTGCATGTAGTGAGTAATTTATTTCAAATTGATATATTTAAAGAATATATAATGTCATGTGATTAATTTTTTTGTAAAAATTTTTGTAGGATCTGCCTATACATCGATAGTTATTCGACGAGGATCCTAGTACTGGTCCTAGTACTCATGCCGGTGGTACGAGGAGGGTTCTTACCAGAGGTGGACGAGCAGCTGCGCGTACCCGACTAGACCATGCCCCTCCCACTGACATGTAATCCTTCCCACATTCTGATCCCGGTGTGTCTTTTGGGACACATGGGATATTTAGGCCTCCCATGTTTTCGCTAACTTTTACATCTTGTGTCCCATAATTTTCACATCCCATGATGATTCCCACTCCCCAGTCAGAATCTGGTCAGACATCTTTCCCATATTCTTTTCCTTCTACTTCTGTCTCTCCGAGCTTCTATATTCCATCGTCTTAGACTCCTGTTCCTCCATAGGGTGTTCCATCAGTTTCTATTGATCCAGCGGCGCTTAGCGATCAGATCAGCATAGGTATATTTATAGAACCCTAACAAATTTTTATAGCAATATTTATTTTCATTATAACATGTTTTGATAAAATATTTGTTTTTCTTTCATGACAGATACATATACTAACAGGAGGCGTGGTAGGGGGCTTACACGCAAGCGTTTGGTGTGGAACCGCAACACACAGGTTATGGTGGATTATAATGAAGACAACCAAATGGTTGAGAAAACAGGGCAACAATGTCGGATTTTTTTGGAGACGCTTACCAAATACTCCGACATCATTCCAATCAGCCTGCTATTGTGGAGACATTTTCCACATGAGGTCAAGGATAGAGATTGGGCAGAGATATGGGTAAAAAAATCTGTTCTATTTAATTCCATGAATTATTTTTGTATTTATATGAATTAATATTTTGATGTCAGCTTCGATTTAATTTTCCCGATGGTGAGGGTGCATGACCGGAACATCTAAAGGATTTAGGTGAGCTTTGGATAGCCTAAAAGCATGATTTGTTTATTTGCTAGGTTGCTAGAGTTGGCACTGAGTTAGAGGTGGTACCAGTGGTGGATGATTGTCCTATAGAGCAGTATCATCAGATGATTACTCATTGGACGAGTACCCAGTTTAAGGTATTAATTACATTTTAGGTATTTAAATAATAACTTTCATGTTTTTCATTAATACTATCTGTTGAATTTTTGAATTTTATTTAGGAATCATCTGGAAAAAATAAAAAGAACATTGATGAAAAAAATACCTCCACACACTGGGACGCACTATGATTCCTGATTATGAGAGGAAGCAGGTATGACAATTGTTTATAAGTTTTCTTTACAACTTACATTTTCTTTTATTCCTTAATTATTTAATAGTTTGATAAATTTTTCATTTAACTTTAGTTTTCAATGTCATTGTAGAGGCAAATACAAAATATTTAAGGACGTGTGCCTTGAGCAAAACTGTTTTGCTCATGTAGCCGGAAAAATGATGGAAGTGCCATCAACGAAGCGACTCAGCTGCAGATTGTAAGTTTTAATCTGTTGATTTTATATTTTAATATCTATTTTGTAACTTAATAATATATTTATATTTTTAATAGGCTGCTTTAGAGGCCCTCAATGCCCAAGAACCAGACAATTTTGGGCCAACTGATCACTTACATAAGGTTTTGGGAGAGGAGCATCCTGGCAGAGTATGTTGTCAACCTAGGATAGCCCCGTCGAGGTATTGGGCCTCCCCAGGTATGAGTTATAGTTCCACCGAGCTGCAACATGTTTGGGAACAGGCAGAACAGGCTGAAAAAAGGGCCATAGAGATGGCAGAACAGTCTGCTAGGAAAATAGTGCATTTATGAAATTTATTGAAGTTTTACATCTAACACTTCCACCAGAGGTCAGTCCAGCTTTTGATGAATATATGTCATCAGTGTGTTCTATATATGGAGATCCATGTGTTAGTTCTAGCGGTGGTCAAGACGATGTCCAGGATGACGATGATGATGGAAAGAGTCTGATTCGGAAGAGGAGGGAGAGGAGGGGGGCGAGGCGGGTGGCGAGGATGAGGCAGAGGGCGAGGAGGAGGGCAAGGAGGGCGAGGACGATGATGGGGACAAGGACGAGGGTGATGATGATGGTGATGATGGTGATGGTGATGATGGTGACGGTGATGTGGGAAATGTTGATCCATTACATTTTTGACTAATATTACTGAGATTTGATGTTTAATCTATTCTAGTTGTTGGTTTTATCCAGACCTTTAGTATAGTATTGTAGTTGAGTTATTTTTATATATTTCATGTTTTCATGGATGTTGATGTCTTTTAGTGGTTGTGTGTTTGTGAACTCCTTGGACAACCCCCCTCCTTCCTGGACCCTGGATAACCCCCACCATCCTCCTTGGACCCCGTACAACCCCCCCACCATCCTCCTTGGTCCCCAGACAGCCCCTCGGACAGCCCCCGGACCCCCCGGACAGCCCCCCCCCCCTCCTCCCTAGACCCCGGAAAGCCCCCGTAAAACCCCCACCATCCTTCTTGGACCCCGGACAGCCTCTGGACAGCCCCCCCCCCCCCCCCCCACATCCTCCTCAGTCCCCGGACAGCCCCCGAACAACCCCCCAGACATCCCCCCCACCCTCCTCCTTGGACCCCGGACAACCCCCTGAACACCCCCCAGATAGCCCCCCACACAGCCCCCCCCCCCACCCTCATCCTTGGTCCCCAGACAGCCCCCCGAACATCCTCCAGACAGCCCCCCTCACAGCCCCCCACCCTCATCCTTGGTCCCCAGATAGCCCCCCAAACACCCCCCAGGCAGCCCCCCGCACAGCCCCCCCCCCCGGACAGCCCCCTCGAACAGCCCCCCTGGATAGCCTCCCCCCCCACCCTCCTTGATTTCATTTACTACTAGAAAATCTATAATATATATTTTATTTATTGTCATCATGATAATCAATGTAAATCACCTTTACGCATCTAATCAATATCATAGATTATTGGTATCTTATAAAAGGGATGTATTCATTGGGCATGGAATTGTTAGCTCTAAAATGTTTCATAGCATGATAAACTAAAATATAATCCATACTAAGAATGATATAAAAATATTCTATATGAATTTCCATAAGATTTTAAGTAAATACCATTCCACTAATAGACACATGAGGATTCTCATAAATCATGTTTACCTTAATATTTCCACAAGGATTTTTAGTAAATGTTTTATCTTCTATTAATTTTATGATATTCTCATTTTAAATGTAAATTTTTCATTAATAAATTAATTTAAAGACCCATAGTCAAATAGTGTATTTGAATAATTTGAATAAACAACTAACATACCCCTTTAACTGTGTCTCTTTTGTTTAAATTAGACAGGGTTATAAGTGAAAAGAACAACTGACATATGGAAAACTGACCAAACGCATTCAGATTCTATTGATAATTTATCACAATGATACATGGGTCATATGTGACATGTATGAGCCAACTTGGGCTCAATCCGAGTTGCGATGTGGCTGGGATCAGTCTAAGTGTCTCTATTTTGTTTAAAATGGACAACATTTTAAGTACATATGGAAATCTGACCAAACGCATTTGAAATGTGTTGATGCTTTAGGAAAACGATCCATGGGTCATATGAGAACTGTACGAGTCAACCCCACCTCAATCCGAGGTGCGGTGTGGTAGACACCATTAATATTGTCTCTCTTTTGTTTAAAATGGACAGGATTATAAGTGAAAAGAACAACTGGCATACGGAAAACCGACCAAACGCAATCGGAATCTGTTGATAATTTATCACAACAATCCATGGGTCATATGTGAAATGTATGAGCCAACCTGGGCTCAATCTGAGTCACAGTGTGGCCGGGATCAGTCTAAGTGGCTCTCTTTTGTTTTAAATGGACAACATTTTAAGTGAAAAACATCAACTGGCATACAAAAAACTGACCAAACTCATTCAAAATGTGTTGATACTCTAGAACAACGATCCATTGGTCATATGTGACGATTACGAGTCAACCCCACCTCAATACGAGGCGCATTGTGGCCAACACCACTCTAATTGTGTCTCTTTTTTTCTAAAATGGACTGGATTATAAGTGAAAAGAACAACTGGCATAAGGAAACTGACCAAACGGATTCTGATTGTGTTGATACTTTATCACAACGATCCATGGGTCATATGTGATGTGTACGAGCCAACCTGGGCTCAATCCGAGTTGCTGTGTGGCCAGGATCAGTCTAAGTGTCTCTCTTTTCATTAAAATGGACAAAATTTTAAGTACATACAAAAAGCTGACCAAACGCATTCGGTTTCCATTGAAACATTAGGAGAACAATCCATGGGTCATATGTGACATGTACGAATCAACCCCGCATCAATATGAGACACAGTGTGGCCGGCACCACTCAAAGTGTCTGTCTTTTGTTTCAAAAGGACATCATTTTAAGTGAAAAACATCAACTGGCATATGGAAAACTGAACAAACGCATTTGGATTTTGTCAATACTTTAGCACAACGAACCATGGGTAATATGTAATGTGTATGAGTCAACCCCACCTCAATACGAGACGTGGTGTGTCCGACACCACTCTAACTGTGTCTCTTTTGTTTAAAATGGACTGGATTATAAGTGAAAAGATCAACTGGCATACGGAAAACCGACCAAACACATTCGGAATCTATTTATAATTTATCACAACGATCTATGGGTCATATGTGACCTGTACGAGCCAATATGGGCTCAATTCGAGTCGTGGTGTGGCCGGGATCAGTCTAAGTGTCTCTCTTTTGTTTAAAACGGACAACATTTTAAGTACATGTAGAAAAATGACCAAACGGATTCTGATTGTGTTGGTACTTTTGCACAACGATCCATGGGTCATATGTGATGTGTACGAGCCAACCTGGGCTCAATCCGAGTCACGGTGTGGCCGAGATTAGTCTAAGGGTCCCTCTTTTGTTTAATATGGACAACATTTTAAGTACATATGGAAAACCGAACAAATGCATTCGGTTTCTGTTGAGACTTTAGGAGAAAGATCCATGGGTCATATGTGACGTGTACGAATCAACCCAACCTCTGTCTGAGATGTGGTGTGGCCGGAACCACTCAAAGTGTCTATCTTTTGTTTCAAAAGGACATCATTTTAAGTTAAAAACATCAACTGGCATACGGAAAACTGACCAAATGCATTTGGATTGTGTCGATACTTTAACAAAACAATCCATGGGTCATATGTGATGTCTAAGAGTCAACCCCGCCTCAATAAAAGATGCAGTGTGGCTGACACCGCTCTAACTGTGTCTCTCTTGTTTAAAATGGACAGCATTATAAGTGAAAAGAACAATTGGCATATGGAAAACCAACCAAATGCATTCGGAATCTGTTGATAATTTATAATAATGATCCATGGGTCATATGTGACGTGTACGACCCAACCCGAGCTGAATCTGAGTCGCAGTGTGGCCGGGATCAGTCTATGTGTCTCCCTTTTGTTTAAAATGGACAACATTTTAAGTACATACGGAAAACCAACCAAACACATTCGGTTTCTGTTGAAACTTTAGGAGAACGATCCATTGGACATATGTGATGTGTAAAAATCAACCCTGCCTCAATCTGAAACATGGTGTGTCCAGAACCACTCAAATATTCTGTCTTTTGTTTCAAAAGGACATCATTTTATGTGAAAAAACATCAACTGGCATACAGAAAACTGACCAAACGCATTCGAATTGTGTTGATACTTTAGGAAAATGATCCATGGGTAATTTGAGATGTGTAAGAGTCAACCCCGTCTAAATCTGAGATGCGGTGTGGTCGGAACCACTCTAACTGTGTCTCTTTTGTATAAAATGGACAATATTATAAGTGAAAAAAACAATTGGCATATAGAAAACTGACCAAACGCATTTAGAATCTATTGATAATTTATCACAGCGATCCATGGGTCATATGTGACGTGTACAAGTTAACAGTGCCTCAATCTGAGGCCTGGTGTGGCCGGGATCACTCTAAGTGGCTCTCTTTTGTTTAAAATGGACAACATTTTACGTACATACGGAAAACTGACCAAACGGATTCTGATTGTGTTGATACTTTATCACAACGATCCATGGGTCCTATGTGACGTGTACGAGCCAACTCGGGCTCAATCTGAGTCGCGGTGTGGCCGGGATCAGTCTAAGTGTCTCTCTTTTGTTTAAAATGGACAAAATTTTATGTACATAAGGAAAACCGACCAAACACATTCAGTTTCCGTTGAAACATTAGGAGAACGATCCATGGGTCATATGTGACCTGTATGAATCAACCCCTCCTCACTCTGAAATGTGGTGTGGCCGGCATGACTCAAAGATTCTAACTTTTGTTTCAAAAGGATATCATTTTAAGTGTAAAACATTAACTAGAATACAAAAAACCAACCAAACACATTCGGATTGTGTCAATACATTAGCACAATGATCCATGGTCATATGTGATGTGTACGAGTCAACCCCACCTCAATACGAGATGCAGTGTGGCTGAAACCACTCTAACTATGTCTCTTTTGTATAAAATGGACAGGATTATAAGTGAAAAGAAAAACTCGCATACGGAAAACCGACCAAACGCATTTGAAATTTGTTGATGCTTTAGGAAAATGATCCATGGGTCATATGTTACGTGTACAAGTCAACCCCGCCTTAATCCGAGGCATGGTTTGGCCTGGATCACTCTAAGTGGCTCTCTTTTGTTTAAAATGGACAACATTTTAAGTACATACGGAAAACCAACCAAACACATTCGGTTTCCATTGAAACATTAGGAGAATGATCGATGGGGCATATGTGACGTGCATGAATCAACCCGGCCTCAATCTGAGATGCGGTGTGGCCAGCACCACTCAAATTGTCTATCTTTTGTTTCAAAAGGACATCATTTTAAGTGAAAAACATCAACTAGCATACGGAAAACTGACCAAACGCATTCTGATTGTGTTGATTCTTTCGGAAAATTATTCATTGGTCATTTGAGACATGTAACAGTCAACCCCGTTTAAATCTGAGACATGGTGTGGCCGGCACCACTCTAATTGTGTCTCTTTTGTTTAAAATGGACAGGATTATAAGTGAAAAGAACAATTGGCATATGGAAAACTGACCTAACGCATTCTGAATCTGTTGATAATTTATCACAATGATCCATGGGTCATATGTGATGTGTACGGGCCAACCCGGGATCAATACGAGTCGCGGTGTGGCTGGGATTAGTCTAAGTGTCTCTCTTTTGTTTAAAATGGACAACATTTTAAGTACATACGGAAAACCGACCAAATGCATTAGGTTTCCATTGAAACATTAGGAGAACGAACCATGGGTCATATGTGACGTGTACGAGTAAACCTCGCCTCAATCTGTGGTGCGGTGTGGCCGACACGACTCAAAGTGTCTCTCTTTTTTTAAAAATTGACTTCATTTTAAGTGAAAACACCAACTAGCATACGGAAAACCAACCAAACGGAGTCTGATTATGTCGATACTCTAGAACAACGATCCATGTGTCATATGTGACATGTACGAGTCAAACCCACCTCAATCCGAGACGTGGTGTGGATGAAACCATTCATAATGTCTCTCTTTTGTTTAAAATTGACATCATTTTAAGTGAAAACAATAACTGACATACGAAAAACTGACCAAATGCATTCAGAATGTGTTTATTCTTTAGGAAAACGATCCATGGTTCATATGTGATGTGTACGAGTCAACCCCGCCTTAATTTGAGGAATAGTGTGGCTGGGATCACTCTAAGTGGGTCTCATTTATTTAAAATGAACAACATTTTATGTACCTACGGAAAACTGACCAAACGGATTCTGAATGTGTTGATACTTTAGCACAACGATCCATGGGTCATATGTGATGTGTACAAATCAACCCCGCCTCAATCTGAGACGTGGTGTGGCCAGCACCACTCAAAGTGTTGGTCTTTTGTTTCAAAAGGACATCATTTTAAATGAAAAACATCAACATGCATACAGAAAACCGATCAAATACTTTATGAATATGTTGATACTTTAGGAAAATGATCGATGGTCATTTTTGACATGTACGAGTAAATCTCACCTCAATCTGAGGCACGGTGTAGCATGTATAACTCTAGGTGTATGTATTTTGTTTAAAATGGACATCATTTCAGGTAAAAAGATATGGTATACAAAAAACCAATCAAATTATGAATTGAATTCCGGATTCCACATATAATTGTCATCTAAATTTTAAATTGAATTCTTAATGAATTATGAATGCTTATAATTATGTTATGAAAGCTAATTTAATTATGGATGTGTATAGTTCCAGGATGCATTATATGTTAAATGTGTATGAATTTTTTATCTATATGTTTGTGTTAGTTGGTTATTACAGGTACAATAATTGTATATGTATGTGTTAGTTTATTTCAGGTACAATAATTGATTGAAAATGAGAGGAAATGCACAAAATGAGGCTTTCTGTGCAAATTGCAGAGCTTCTGTGCAAATTTCAGGCTGCTGTGCAATTTGCATAGCATAGGCTAGGCCAGCGGTTTCAAATCGTTGGCGTAGCATCTCTGATTCTTTTTTTACCAATGGATCAATGAATCATTGGTAAAAAACCCTTCCCAACAATTTAGAAACTGTTGGGAACGAGGAGAGTCCTTGGGATTTTCCAACGGTTTGGCACAACCGTTGGAATAAGTTAATTTTTCCCCACCCTATCCCAACGGTTTATTGTAAACCGTTGGGAAAATATTTCCCAACGTCTTATTTACCTATGGTTTGTAGAACCGTTGGTATAACATATACCAATGGTTCTGCAGCCTTTACCAATGGTTTAGAACTATTGGGAAAGACTGTATTTCTAGTAGTGTTCTTCTTATTGTTCTTTTTTGAGAATTACTACCTTCTTTCCTGGAGTCGCAGGGAGTGATTCTTTCAAAAATTATTCTTGTAACTGGATTTTTTCATAGTCTTTCTCAGCATCCATAAGAAGGTATTGAACTATCTTAGCTTCAAACATTTCCTTCCTCTACTTCTATTCATTCTCCTACTTCTCAAGATCATCAGAAATCGTTATCTTTTAAGCTTTTTCCTCTTCAGGGTCCGGTCAAAAAGTAGGCTCCCCTTCCTTCCTATTCTTATGTTCCTCCCTCTACTTATCCACTCCTTCATCAGGGCAAGTCTTTTTCTTCTTTGATTTTTTGATTGTTGATAGAGTTTCCTTAGACGCATGGATTTTTCTTTTCTCTACGAGTTCTTTCACTTTCCTCTTCCTTCCACCCTTCTTGGATGTTTCAGCTACTTCTAGTTTCTTTGATTGAGCTTCTATTTCTGATTCAAACAAATCATATAAATCCATTGATTCTCTATAAAACCAAACATTCATCCTCCTTAGAGTATCATCACTCAACAATATCACTATTAAGTTCCTTGTCTTAGAACTACACAGAATTTATAAAGACATAAGGCAAAGAATAAAAATATTAGAGGTAATTTCTAGATACATGATGATTTGAGACTTCAAATTTCCATTCTTGATATTCCCAATTGTGACCAAGATATACTTGACTAAGTTTATCTTCCTGAGTTTCAAAGAGAAATCCAGAATATAGAGGTTACATTTTTTCACAGAATCCTTATCCCATTTTCTCAGAATGATAAATCATTGAACCCATAATTCCAGAATCTGGAAATTTTTAGATATATGCAAAATCTTCAGTGTTTTCACTTCTTTCAGACTAAGGCACTCTATTGCCTTGTCCTTGTCAAACGATCCTAATACATCCAGTAATTTATTGGTGTAAAATTCAGCTTCACCTTTATTATGAATTACAATTCGACTTGCATCCTTGGTGTATTAAATGAAGTATGTTTTTTCATAGCTCTTTAAGGAAAACTTATCTCTCCCTCATTTGTTGAAGAAACATACTGATTCATAACATTAAACCAAAAACTCGGGGTATAAGGACCCATCCTTATTACATACATAATATTGAATTTAGTCACTAAAAACATCCTTTTACATTTAGGATTTTTTCAAGTTAAGAGAATTATATAATTAGGAAAATACATTCATAACATTACACATTTTTACATAGTGGATACCATAAAAAACAGTTTCCATTTTTTCAGAATATAAAACATTAAAACATAAAACAAGACTCCTTGAAAATTATTTACCATTTAACATGGATTCATTATTTGTATTACACATCCATTAACCTATGAAAATCATTAAAATACTTGGGATTAGCACAAAATCTCATTAAGGGATGGAAAAGAAGGAAATATCACATTAGTCCATGAATACTCGTAACACATGAAAGAATTTTCAAAAGACATTCGTGTCACAAAAGTATACTTACATTGTGTAACATGAGATTTACACAAGATCCACACAAAAAATGAGAGCATAAATATAATCATAAATTTTTCTTGTGGAATTACTTACATAATCTTGTAGACATTCTTGGCTACCTTATAATTTTTAACCCTCATGGCTACCTTACTTTGTGTAACCATCGCAGATACACTTGGAGTAACACTATGGTCGAACTCCAACTTACTCATACCCAATGAATTGGAGGGAAATATAGGTCCCACCCTTCATAATAATCAATTACCAAGAACCATATCATAATCACACGATATGAAAAATTCAATAAAAACATTGCATTGGAATTTTGTAAAACTGAATTTAAAGAGAAATTTTAAAGAAAATCCCCTTTATAAATACCATAAAATTGAAGAGAGACTTAATAGAGTGAATGGAGTATGTATATATAATTTAAATACACAAAATAATACATAATATAAATATAAAACATCACACAAACAATTTCAATATGGCACAAATAATGAAGTAGAAGGTTAACCCAAAAAATGGAAATCGGGTTAAGAATTCCCTTACCTCGGGTTTGTCTTAATTAAAACTTATTTAAACCTCCTGTATAATGGTTAAAAGAGTGTTATTAATATTTTAAAGAAACAAGTTAATGTTTTTAACATCTTATATTATCATTTCATAACATCATTTCACCCTTTAATTGTTAGTATTTTGCCTCTTGCACTGTTTTTGGGTGAGTTCTTTACATGATTTCCAAAATTGGTTCACGGTGGATATTCTTGTTGATTGGAAGTGAAACTATAGAATTAGTATAGAAAGGTATTTAAATATTTACAGTACCATAATTTATACCTTTTATCATTTTTATTTTTAATATGAATATGATTATTAAGTTAAAACATTAATGATGTTCGTTTATATCATTTTAGTGGTTCTTTGATAATTACAACCTCATTTTGTCTTATAAATTAGAACCATGAGTACAAAAGAATTACAGAACCATGGGTGAGTCATAAAACATATATTATAACGTGGTTAAACTATATAAATGGTTTCATGATCATACTTTAAATAATTAATGGAAATTGAAATCACATCGTCCACGGTGTCGGTAATTCGACACATCACAGACAATGTTTTTATTCCGTAAATAAGTGGGAGAGAAGAAGAATAATGATGAGTAATTTTCCATTAACATGGTAAAATCTAGAATATACATGAGTTTTGAGATTAATGCCTCTTGGATAATAGGGGTGAGAAAATAAGAAAAAGGAATCATTAAATAAAAGAAAACTTGAGACATTTATCACGAAAATTCGGCAGCCTAACGGCATCTCTTAAAATATCATAAAATATAGTTTGATGAGAGAAATGGAATATATCATCACTCATACATACAATGGACATTTAGGGGGATATGTAATGAAATATCCCAACATAATTCAAAAGTGGAAGGAAGATAATAACATAAAATGAAAGAAAAGAATGAAAATAAAAGAGGATGTTAACCTCTTGATCTCTTCTCCTTAAGATCATTCTGAAGGGCTTTGGTTTTGGTCTTTTGGTGAGACCAGCATCTCTAGGAAGTGGTTAAGAGCCTTGAGAGGAGTATTGGGAAAAACATAGGCATGTCTCAAGGCTTTAGAGGTGTGGGAAGAATAGGGTAGTGAGGGTGGTATTTATAGTGGAGGAGAGGGGGTATTTTTCATTATTTTAATCATTATTATAATATTTATTCCCATGATTATGAATAGTCTTTGTTACTGTGACCTAAAATAGTAATAATGGCATGTGAGATCAAACCAAGTGGCCTTGCATCACTTATAATGTCATAAATAGTGTATTTCTCTGATAATTTGATTATACGGTGTTTTATCATATTTCACTATTCACTGAAAAATCAAGAATTTCAAAAAAAACCCAAAAATTTACCCTAACTATTTTTAGACATGTAGAATTCGAAAAATAAGTCCATTTTTTGAAAAATGATTTTCTATATATTTTTATTTTTATTTTTAAATAAAATCATACTTAATTCAAAAATTAACAATTTTAATTTAATAACTACTTTTATATCACGATGAAAAATTAACCAAGATGTTTTATCTTAATGCATTAAAAATTAAAATTATAATAAAATTTACTATTCATTATAGTCATATTAGTATTCATATTACTATTCATAAGGTTGTGTTAGTATTCACTAAAAAACAAGTTGGTTCCAATAGACTCCAAATAGCATACTGAACACAATTGTAGATGATAGTTTATTGAAATTCAAAACATAGAAGTGGAAAAGTTATGTTTTAAAGGCTAGTTAAAAATATAAACTTAAAACAAAGTTCCATGCCTTTCTATTTATTTTTAGAAAAACATTAGGTGTTAAATTATTCCCACCATCTGGAAATTGTTTCCTCACAATTTTATTTACTTATTAAACAACTGAGGGTACTTTTCCATCATAGTATTTTCAGACTCCAACGTTGCTTCTTCAACCATGCGATTTCTCCAAAAAAAACCTTTACATGGTGGATTACCTTATTCTTCAATACTTGTTCCCTTCGATCAAGAATCTGAACTGGTTTCTCTTCATAAGATAGTTTCTCTTCCAGCTGAACTGCTTCTAGGCTCAAGACATGTGATTAATCTAATACATACATTATCTACATCGAAACATAAAAAACATTGTGTACCTGAAACAAAATCAGAGGAAAATTTACATGGTATGAAACTGTTCTAACTTTCTCCAAGATTTTAAAAGGACTGATGAACCATGTAATTAGCTTCCCTTTCTTACCGAAACACATCACACCTTTCCAAAGAGAGATTATAAGGAAAACATGGTCACCTACCTCAAAAGAGAAGTCTTTCCTACTGTTATCTGCATAACTTTTCTGTCTGCTCTGAGCTATCCTCATGTGCTACTGGATCATCCTTACTTTCTCAGCCACTTCTTCTACTAATTATGGCCCTATAAACATTAATTCACTGAATTCATCCAAAAACACTGGAGTCCGACACCACTTCCCATAAAAGACCTCAAAAGGTGCCATCTCAATACTGGAATGAAATATGTTATTATAAGAAAACTCAAATAAATAATGATGATGATCCCAACTTCCTTTGTAGTCCATTAAATAAGATCAAAGCATATCCTCCAAAGTTTGAATCATTCATTCTGACTGACCATCTGATTGAGGATGAAAACATGTACTGAATTTTAACTCTATTCCCAACCACTTCCGAAGTCCCTTCCAAAAGTTATAAGTGAACCTGGTATCTCGGTCAGATACAATGGAAAGGGGAACTCCAGGTAACCTAACAATCTCGTTGAGGTAAAATTGAGAAAGCTAATCCATAGTCATTGTATCTCGAATAGAAAGAAAATATGCATAATTTTTTAGCTGATCAACAACAACCCAAATCACATTGTTACCTCGAGATGTCTTTGGTAGTCCCACCAAAAATTCCATAGATACATTCTTCCATTTCCACTCTTGCACTAGAAATGGATGATGCATCCCCTTTGGTAACTACCAGTCTAGTTTTACATGTTGACAAGTCAAACATTTCATGGTTAAATTAGCGATATCTCTTTTCATTCCATCCCACCAATAATACTCCCGAATGTCTCTGTACATCTTAGAACTTCCTGGATGAATATAAAATAGAGAACTATGATCTTCACACAACAAATCTTTCTTCAACTGAGAATAACTAGGCACACACAAACTTTTCCCAAATATTAAATCACAATCTTTGTCAATGTTAAATTCTAGAAACCTACCCATTTTAACCAATTCTACCTTTTTCTGTAGCTCACGGTCTTCCTTATGTGCTCCCTTAATTCTGTCTGACAACGAAGACTACACTGAAACCTAATACAAAACAGATGTATTCCCTACACCAATAACTTCTAAACCAAAATCCATTAAACCATTATTCAAGGGATCATGTTCCAAATGTATCATGGTTAATGATGCATGATGTTTCCGACTCAAGGCATCTGCTACTTTGTTTGCTTTTCTAGGATAGTAATTGATCATGCAATCATAATCCTTTATCCGTTCAAGACATCTTCTCTGCCTCATGTTTAATTTCTTCTGAGTGAATATATACTTTAAACTTTTATGGTCAGTATATATTTGGCATTTGGGTCCGTATAGATGATGCCTCCAAATTTTCAAAGAAAAAACCATAGATCCCAATTCCAAATCATGTGTGGGATAATTTATCTCATGCGGATTAAGTTGTCTCAAAGCATAGGCAATTACATGATCATTCTACATCAAAACACAACCAAGTCCCTTCAAAAAATCATTATTGTAGATGACAAACTCACCATTTAGGGAAGGTAAATCCAAAACTATAGCATTCACCAATCTCTTCTTCAGTTCTTGAAAACAGACATCACATTTCTCTGTCCAAACAAATTTAAACTCATTCCAGGTTAACCTAGTTATCGGGCTAGATAATCGTGCAAATTTCTTGACAAACCGTTTGTAATAACCTTCTAACCCAAGAAAACTATGAATCTCAGTATCATTTGTGGGTCTTGGCCATTCATAAAACACTTTTGTTTTAGCATGATAAACTATTATTCCATCATTATTTACAATGTTTCCAAGGAAAAAAATCTGTTGCAACCAAAAATCACACATTCTGAATTTTCCATATAGTTTCTTTTCTTTTAATGTTTTCAAAACAACCCTTAGATGTTTTTTATGCTCCTCTTTATTTTTATAAAATACCAGAATGTCATCAATAAATATAACCAAAAAATTATCCAAGAACTCATGAAATACTCTTTACATAAGATTCATGAATATAGCATGTGCATTAGTAAATCCAAACATCATAACAAAAAATCCATAATTTCTATATCTTGTACGGAAATTTGTTTTTGGTATGTCATCCTCCTTCACCTTCAGCTGATGGTATCTGGATATCAATTCAATCTTGGAAAAGTACTTATCTCCCTATATCTGATCAAACAAGTCATCGATATGAGGAAAAGGATACTTTTTTTAACAGTGATGTTATTAAAAGCTCTATAATCAATGCAAAGTCTCATGGAACCATCTTTCTTTTAAACAAACAAAACAAGGGATTCCCATGATGAATTTTATCACGAATGAATCCTTTGTCAAGAAAATCCTACAACTGATTTTTCAATTCAAGAAGTTCTATTAGAGCCATATGATATAGGGTTTTTGACATTTTATTAGCATCAGGAACTAAGTCAATTGTGAATTCGACTTCTCGATCAGGTATGACACCGAGTAACTCATCGGAAAAAACAACAAGGTTTTCATTTACCACTTTCACATCATTAATTTGAATCGTTACCTTATTTTCAATAATATGATCAAGATTAATTTCATTTCTATCTTTCAATAGTTTCTCAGCTTCCTGATATGTTATCAATTTTATGGGTTCATTCTTGTATACAAACTGAAACTCTTTCTGAAAAACAACTTCTATAGATCTACAGTAAATCTTAGCATGATAATCAAAAATCTAATCCATCCCTAGAATAACATCAAACATGAATAAGGGTAAAACAAAAAGGTTTGAAGGTAAAGTATTTCCATATACCACAATAGAAATATTCGTATAATTCCTCTTTGCTATAACATTTCCCGCTAGTGTTTTAACAACATGTTCGGGTCTCATTTGTTGAGTTGATATTTCCAATTTACTAGAATATTTATCAGAGATGAAGGAATGTGTAGACCCCATATAACAAAACATTAGAAAAATATGAGTGAACAAAAAATATACCTGATACAACATCATTGGATGGACTGACATCTGCTGACCTAGTCGCAAAGGATCTCACTACACCTTTCTGCTTATAGTCTGGTTTTTTTGCATCATTCAGATATCTCTTTGGGAAGGAATTTTCATAATTACCCATATCACCACATTTAAAACACTTTATATTCTTCTTTTCAAGCTTATTATTAGGATCATTTTCATGGCAGTCTCGTGCCATATATCTAAACTTACTACATTTAAAACACTTCCCAGTTTTGCTAAGACATTCCCCAGGGTGTTTTTTTCCATACTTTTCACAAATTATAAATTGAATTTTCTTACCATCAAATTTCTTTGGTTGATTATTACCCATTTCTTGTCAACTCGACCTATTCTTATCTTTGTTTCCAAAATACACATGATCATTAGCAAACTCCGCCTCTATGAACTAAAAACATCAGACAATTTTCTCATAACTTTTGAATTCACGGTAGGCCAACGCCCTTCGATACAATGGCTTCAATCCTGAGTAAAAGAGGTTGATTTTTATATCAGGATCCAGAATAAGATTTGGGACATACCTTGCCAGTTGGGTGAATTTCACTTCATACACAGCCACTGAATTTTCCACATTCTGTTTCAATTAAAGGAATTTCTACTCTATTCTATGTCTCACCATCTTAGGAAACTATTTTTAAAGGAAAATAATATTAAATTCTTCTGACTCTAAGGCATCAAAATCTTCTCTACACCTGATATTCCTTACTATATACCACCACTGATCAGCTTCCCCTTCAAAACAATAAATATAAAGACTTTCCTTTTGATTGTCTGAACATCCCATAACATCGAATATCTATTCAGGGGAATTGATCCATCCTTCAAATTCTACTGGGTTTCAAGATCCATTGAATTCAAGAGGATGTTGTCTCATAAAATGTTCCACTACTGTCATGTTCCATTGTGGTACCTCTATTGGTTCTCTTGCATGGATTCCACCACCAATTATTTCCTGCGTTAGCTGAGCCATTACTGTCACAAACTGCTCGATTCCAATCCCTACCATTCTGGGTTGTAGTTCCGGAAGTATGTCATTCTGTCGGTGCCTCTCTTCTTCAGCATCCTTGTTCCTTCTGTGGACAACCATTCTGAGAAAACATGTCTTAGATAAAGCAACATGGTAATCATTAAATTCAAAAACATTACAAATTAAATATAGAGTGAAAATATTTTATTGTATTCTATTAACATCACCCAGACCCCTAAATTTATCTAAACTATCTTATGATACCAACTATAAGGACCCGATATTATTATATATAAAATCTTGAATTTAGTAATGAAAGAACTTCCTTTAACATTGAGGATCATTTAAAGTTTAGATATTTAGATAATTAGGAAAATAAATTCATAACATTACACATTATTACATAGTGGATACTATAAAAAACAGTTTCCATTTTTTTAGAATATAAAACATTAAAACTTAAAACAAGACTCCATGATAATTCTTCAAAAGTTAACATGTATTCCTTACTTGCCTTAAACACACATTAACATGGAAAATCATTTAAAAACATGATTTGATCACAAAATCTCAGTAAGGGATGGAAAAGAGGTAAATATCACATTAGTCCATGAATACTCGTAATGTATGAAAGCATTTTCAAAAGAAATTTTGGCACCTGTGTATACTTACTTTGTGTAACGTGAGATTTACAAAAGATCCACACAAAACATGAGAGAATAAATATAATCATAAAGTTATCTTAGGGAATTACTTACATAATCTTTCAAACATTTTTGGCTACCTTATAATTTGTAACCCTAACGACTACCTTACTTTGTGTAACCATCACAGTTACACTTGGAGTAACCATGCGGTCGACCAACAAATTACTCATACACAATACATTGGAGGGAAATATAGGTACCACCCTTCATCAAAATCAATTCCCAAGAGTAGAATAAATCATACAACATGAATAATTCCATAAAAACATTGCTTCAGAATTTTGGAAAACCAAATTTAAAAAGAGGATTTTTAAATAAAATCACCTTTATAAATATCATACAATTAAAAAGACTTAATAGAGTGGATGGAGTATGAATATATACTATAAATATACATAATAAAACAAAATATAAACAGAAATCATCACACAAACAATTTAAATATCACATAAATCATGAAGTAGAAAGTTAACCCAAAGAATGGAAATCGGGATAAGAATTCCCTTACAACAGGTTTGTATTACTTTCAACTTGTTTAAACCTCCTGTATAATGGTTAAAAGTGTGTTATTAATATTTTACAGAAACATTTTCATGTTTATAAAATCTTATATGATCATTTAATAAGATCATTTAACCCTTTAATTATTAGTATTTTTTCCCTTGAACAGTTTTTGGGTGTGTTCTTTACATGATTTCCTTGATTGGTTCATGGTGGATGTTCTTGTTGATTGGAAATGATACTCAAAAATTGGAATGGAAAGGTATTTACAAATTTCCAGTCCCATAATTTATACCACTTATCATTTTGATGTATAATATGAGGATGATTTATAATTTAAAACATTAATGATGTTCGTTTATATCATTTTAGTGGTTCTTTGATAATAACAACCTCATTTTGTATTATAAATTAGAACCATGAGTAAAAAAGAATTACAGATACATGGTTGAGTAATAAAACATATATTATAACCTGGTTCATCCATATAAATGGTTTCATGACCAGACTTGAAATAATTAATGGAAATTGAAATCACATCGTCCACGATGTCGGTAATTCGACACATCACGGACAATGTTTTTATTTCTTAAATAAATGCAAGAGGAGAATAATAATGATGAATAATTCTCCATAGACATGATAAAATCTAGAATATAAATAATTCTAGATATTTCATGCCTCTTGGATAAGAGGGGGTTAGGAATGAAGAAAAAGGAATCATGAAATAAAAGAAAACTTGAGAAATTTCTCGCGAAAATTTGGCAGCCTAACTGCGTCTCTTAAAATTTCATAAAAAATAGTTTGATTAGAGAAAGGGAATATCTCATCACTCATAAATAATATGGACCATATGGGGGGATATGTAATGAAATATCCCAACATTATTCAAATGGTTAAGTAAGAGAATAACATACAATGAATGAAAATAAAGAAAATAAAATAGGATGCTTACCTTTTGATCTCTTCTCATTGAGATCCCTATTAAGGGATTTGGTTTTGGTCTTTTGGTGAGACCAGCAGCTCTAGAACGTGGGTAAAATCCTTGATATGATTATTGGGCATTACCTAGGTATGTATCAAGGCTAGAGAGGTGTGGAAAAAGAGGGCAGTGTGGGTGGTATTTAGAGTGGAGGAGAGGGGGTATTTTTCATTATTCTAATCATTATTATAATATTTTTTCCCAAGATTATGAATAGTCTTAGTTGATGTGCCCTAAAATAGTAATAATGGAATGTGAGTTCTAACCAAGTGGCCTTTCATCACTTATGATGTCATAAATTGTGTATTTTGCTGATACTTTTATTCTATGATATTTTATTGTATTTCACTAATCACCAAAAAATCAAGAATTTTCTAAAAACCCAAAAAATTTACCCTAACCATTTTTTGACATGTAGAATTAAAAAATATAGTCTATTTTTTGAAAAATAATTTTATTAATATTATTAATTTAATTTTTAATTAAAAACATACTTAGTTAAAAAAATTAACAATTCTAATTCTATAACTACTTTTATATCGCGATGAAAATTTAACCAAAATGTTATTATCTTAAATCCATAAGAAAATAAAATAATAATAAGATTTACTATTAATTAGGGTCATATTACTATTCATATTACTTTTCATAAGGGTATGTTACAATTCACCAAAAAAACAAGTTGGTTCAAATAGACTCCAAATAACATACTGAACACAATTGTTGATGACAGTTTCTTAAAATTCAAAACATAGAAGTGGAAAAGTTATGTTTTAATGGCTAGTTAAAAATATCTACTTAAAAAAAGTTCCATGAATTTCTATTTATTTTTAGAAAAAATTGGGGTGTTAAACTGTGTATACCAAATCCTATTCCTTCAGTTTTAATAAACATAGACGTCTACATCCATTTAACTTGATGTTATTTGAAATGATTGAATCATACTTAGAAACGAAATTTTGATTGACTAGGATTTATCTATATATCTTCCATCCACATATTTCCTTTACAGTTGACATTTCATTCTAATGAGAGGCTTCAATAGACATTCGAAACTGAGGAAAACCTAAAGATCCAGAACACCTTTGAGAAGGAGGGCAGAACATTGGCATGAGAAGGATTTTAAGATCAATTTGGGAAAACCAACAAGGGGTCCTTATATAGGTGTTTGAGATGATGGTTCCACTTCCTTGATTGATCCAACGATTAAAAAATCCTGATTAGATCTGACGGTTGAGATGAGAGCTGGAGAATAGATTTGGTAGGCTTTGATATTTTGATGATTTTAAGATAAACATTTCAATTTAAGAAAAAGTGAACTTGAAAGAGTTTCTTTAACTAGATATAAATATCAACATGTAAAAATATTATTAATAAAATTTATGAAAGAAAACATACATTCCAGACTGATAGGAAAAACTATTCTTAACGAGGAATATTATTCTTTAAGAACATTAGATTTCAAAAAAAATTAAGAAATTTTTTATTATAGAAAAATTTTATTATGAAAAAAAACTGATTCTGAAAATTTGATTACGAAAAAAATACGATTACAAAAATTTTGATTTTGAAAATAAATAGATTACAATAAAATTTGACTACGAAAATTTTTTTTACAAAAAAACCGGATTATGAAAATTTTAAAATAACTTGATTCCGAAAATTTTTATTATGAAAATTTTGATTACAAAAAAATTGATTACGGGGAATTTTGATTAAGGAAAAGAAAAATTGTGACTAACAGGAAAATGTAATGCCCCTTTGAAAAGGAGTTTCTTACTGTATGGTGATAGGATTCAATAAGATGTTAATATGAAATATTTCCTTATGGTTATCATTCCTATTTTTTGATTAATGATTTCAAATCTATCAATGGGTAATAATTTTGTGAAAATATCAGCAAGTTGATCTTTCATTTCGATAAATTTAAGAATGATATCTCTTTTTTTGGTGTGGTCCCTTAGAAAGTGATTCATCATATCTATGTGTTTTTCATGAGAGTGATGTACATGTATTTTACTTAGGTAAATGGCACTATTATTATCACACAATATTTTTTTCGGTAAAACTCATACCATTGTCTGTGAGTGTGTGTTGTATCCACAACACTTGATCACAACAACATCTAGCTACAAAATATTCATCCTCAAAAGTGGAAAGTTCTACTGAGTGTTGATTTTTTTCATGACCAAGATACTAATGAATCTCCTATAAAATTAAATGTTCCGGAGGTACTTTTCTTATCCATTCTACATCCTCCAAAGTCATGTTTGAAAAACGTTTTAAAAAAAATCATTTCCAGAAGAATAAAAGAGTCCTAAATCCATGGTTCCCTTTAAGTAGTGAAAAATTATTTTCACTAACATTAAATGATATTCCTTAGGATTATATCTATATCTTTAACAAAATCATACTGAAAACATTATGTCTAGATGACTATATATCAATTATAGTAAACTTCCTATCATACCTCTAAATTATGTTTGATCTACTGGTTTTCCAGCTTCATCAAGATCAAGTGAATATGAGGTACCAATCGGAGTACCAATACTCATAGTGTTTTCATATCCATGATTTTTATGAAACTATTTAATATATCTTATGTTTGGATATATATGTTCTTTCTGGGTTTTGAGAATTTTGAAAACCATGTAAAAATGTTAAATCCCCCATCATACTCATTTCAAACTCAGATTTCGTTAGATTTGAAAAAAAATCAGTTTAAATTTTTTGAGTTGAACCAAATATAAAGTCATCAAAATAGATTTGAACAATCAAAACATTTTTCTTATATTTCGTTATAAAGTGGGTTGGATCCACATTTCCCTTAAATGTAATTGTTTTGTAAAAATATCATTTAATTCTATCATACTAGGCTATATGGGATTGTTTAAGTCCATATAAAGCTTTGTTAAGTTTGAAAACATGTTCGAGATGTTTTTTATCTTAAATACCCAGAGGTTGTTCAACAAAAACTTCTTCTTGAACATATCCATTAAGGATAGAACATTTATCATCCATTTGAAAAAGTTTAATGTTAAAGAATGCTTCAAAGGAAAGTAGAATATGGATAGATTCAAGTCTAGCTACTTTAGCATAGGTTTCTTCATATTCAATTCCATCATGGTTACACTACTGAAAATGAAAGGTATACCAATGATTGAAAACTGTTGGTATAGGCTATAAAACCATTGGTATAAATTATACCAATGGTTTTACAGACCGTATCCAAGTAAGCCGTGACAATATACATATACCTGTGGTTTCAAATAAACAGTTTGTATATGTGAATAAATATAAACTATACCAATGCTTTTATGTAAACAGTTGGTATAGAGATGAGATATTCCAATGGTTATAAAACATTGGAATAAACATTACCTATACTTCTACCAATGGTTCCTAGGAACTATTGGTAAAAGTATTAACATTTACACCTATACCAATGGTTTAAAACTGTTGGTAAAAGTTTTTTTCCAATGGTTCTAAGAGAACTGTTAGTAAAAAGTGCACACAGAACCTATATCAATGGTTTAAAACCGTTGGCATAGGCTTAGCTATACAATTTAGACAGTAGCCTTCTACTCTGTGTGCTTCTATGTGAATTGTACAATAGAAAATTATATAATAAATTATGAATACAATAAGGATACATAATTTAATAATCAATTATGAATGCAATACAATAATCAATTATGAATACAATACATTAAAAACTGAATACATAATTATTTGTGATACAGAATTATTAATACATACAAAATTGCATTTTGTATAACACATACACGATTGAGTTTAGAAATTAGAATCTAATAACCCAAAATAAATAAATGAATAAATGAATTCAACCAAACACAAATATGTTGTTCCATGGTTTGGGGTGGGTGTCTTTGAACTATGTGATGATGATAATGGGTGTGTAT
The DNA here is from genome assembly GCA_963277665.1 of Viscum album. Taxonomy (NCBI): domain Eukaryota; kingdom Viridiplantae; phylum Streptophyta; class Magnoliopsida; order Santalales; family Viscaceae; genus Viscum; species Viscum album. Next base: position 504,712,524 of record OY728142.1, on the reverse strand, counting down.
CAATGAGCTTGTGTGACTTAGGGAATATTGTTGTCCTTGACATATTATATGTCTTGTGTTTTAGAATATGGGTAGGAGTTCCTCACATGAGAAGTGGACTGTGTGAGGTTGGATCGTGGATCATTGTGCTAAAGTATCAACACAATCTGAATACGTTTGGTCGGTTTTCCATATGCTAGTTATTTTAACTAAAAATGATGTCCATTTTAAACAAAAGAGAGATAGTTAGGGTGATACCACCCACACCGTGCCTCAGATTTAGGAGGGGTTGACTCATACACATCACATATGACCCATGGATCATTCTCCTAATGTATCAACACAATCCCAATGCGTTTGGTTGGTTTTCCAATTGCCAGTTGCTGTTTTCACATAAAATGTTGTCCGTTTCAAATAAAAGTGAGACACTTTGAGTGGTATCGGCTACACTGGGCCTCGGATTCAGGCTCAGTTAATTCATACACGTCATAAATGACCCATGGATCGTTGTACTAATGTATCAAAAAAATCTAAATACCTTTGGTCAATTTTACATAATTCAGTTGTTTTTACTTAAAACAATGTCCATTTTAAACAAAAGAGAGACACTTAGATTACTATAGGCTACACCATGCCTCAGATTGAGGCGGGGTTGACTCGTACACGTCAAAAATGACCCATGTATCGTTTTACTATTGTATCAACACAATATGAATTCATTTGGTTGGTTTTCTATATGTCAGTTGATGTTTTCATTCAAAATGTTGATCATTTCAAATAATGGTGAGACACTTTGAGTGGTACCGGGCACACCGCACCTCATATTGAGGTGAGGTTGACCCGTATAGGTAAAAAATGACACATATATAATTTTCCTAAAGTATCAACAACATCTGAATATGCTTGGTTGGTTTTCTGTATGCCAGTAGTTGTTTTCATTTAAAATGTTGATCATTTCAAATAAAGGTGTGACACTTTGAGTGGTACCGGGAACACCGCATCTCGGATTGAGGAAGGGTTGACTTGTACACATCAAAAATTACTCATGGATCGTTGTACTAAATTATCAATAGATTCCGAATGTTTTTGGTCAGTTTTCTATATGCCAGTTTTTTTACATAAAATGAAGTCCATTTAAAAAAAAGAGATACACTTAGAGTGATACCGGGCACACCATAGCTCGGATTGAGGCGGGGTTGACTCGTATACATCACACATGACTAATAGATCATTTTTATAAAGTATCATAACAATCCGAATGCGTTTGGTCATTTTTTTGTATGCCAGTTGTTGTTTTCAAATAAAATGGTGTCCATTTTAAACAAAAGAGATACATTTAGAGTGGTACCTGTTACACCGTGCCTCAGATTGATGTGGGGTTGAATTTTACATGTCAAAAATGTCCCATGGGTCATTTTACTAAAGTATCAACATAATAAGAATGTGTTTGGTCAGTTTTTCATATGCCAGTTTTTGTTTTCACATAAAAAGTTGTTCATTTCAAATAATGGTGAGACACTTTGAGTGGTACTGACCACACCACGCCTCAGATTGATGCAGGGTTGACTCTTACATGTTACAAATTTCTCATGGATTGTTTTTATAATGTATTAACAAAATCTGAATAATTTTGGGGGGTTTTCTGTAAGCTAGTTGTTTTTACATAAAAGAGTGTCCATTTTGAACAAACGAGAAAAACATTGTGTGATACCAGCCACACGATGCCTCGGATTGAGGCAGGGTTGACTCGTACACATTACATATGACTCATGGATTTTTTTCCTAAAGTATCAACACAATCCTAATGTGTTTGGTCAGTTGTGTGTATGTTAGTTGTTGTTTTCACTTAAAATGGTGTCCATTTTAATCAAAAGAGAGACACTTAGAGTGGTACTGGACACACCATGACTCGGATTGAGGCGGGGTTGACTCGTACACATTAAAAATGACCCCTAGATCATTTTCATTAATTATAAACTCAATATGAATGAATTTTCTCAATGTATACCAATGGTTTAACACCATTGGTATTGTGTATTTCCAGAACTATTGCACAGCAGCCCCTCCAGTATACACCTGCATATAAAATAGCACAGAAAACAAATACAAATAGACTTAAAACAGTATAAAAACACCTGAAATAGCACACAAAAAACACATTAAACCATCAAACTCTTCCAACCATGTCATGTACTACAACTCCCTATTTCAATTATCATATGACAACAATATTCTAGTAGAGTTGAATAATAGTTTCAATAACTCAAACATTATTTACACCCATTTCAATCGTCATATGACAACCACTCCTTCCAAGTGTGTGTTACCTTCATGTTGTTGTTATTAAGAGCTTGGAACTTTTTGATGGTGTATGTAATTGACCAGAGAATGGGACATTTCCCTTTCAAGGATTCATGAATCACCTTAGAGTCTGTTTCAAACTGGGAAATCCTAAGGTTCTGTTGCATGAAAAGGAAGATACTTATCAAGACTACCTTCGCCTCATCTTGGATGGAGTTTTCGTTTCCATAATGAGTCGTGAAAGCTGGAACAACACTGCCACTATAATCCCTAACTAGTCCTCCTCGGCGGATGACACTCGAGATGCAGGACCCATCCATGTTAAGCTTGATCCCATCTGATGGAAGAATCCATAGCACCAAGTTCCTCTAAGTCGCAGAGCGGGTTAGAATTGCTGATAATGGAATTTGATGAAGTTGAATAGAGGGGGAATCTTTCCAGCTACTGAGGGAGGACATCCAATCAGCCAGTAGGTTCTGGGTTCTCGCAATGATGTTTCAACCCAATGAAGGGAGCCCCTTGAATCTAGAAGAATTTCTTGCTTTCCACAGGGTCTAGCACCCAGCATTGAAGATTACTACTCTTTCCATTCTTTCAAGACCTGCATCGTCAGTTCCCTCGAACCATCTCACCATGAAGAAAGTATCGTTGACTTCCATGGAGAGGTGAACAATAAGCTATCCGAAGAATCCCCACACTTCACATTCCTATTCACCATCAAAGAAAATATGATACATGATTTCCTCCCTTATACTCTTGCAACAGTGGCAGCATGACGTGATACTTATGCCCAGCCTTTTGATTCTTTCATCTGAAAGAATAGCATGATTATTTATTCTCCAAGTTAAGAAGTTGTATTTCGTGGGAATTTTGTTTCACCCCACAGCATCATCCATACTATCATTGTGAGCCTGGGTATTAACTACACGGTTGAAGTCCCTCAAATTGAAGCTCCCTGAAGATGATGCAATGAAGACACATCGATCATCCTTGGAGTCGGTGGTAGTGAGATCAAAAATCTCTTGCTGCTTTCCATCCAGGACTAACATGATGAAACGAGGATGAAGTCTCACCTCTTTAAATGAGATTGTGGGACCAGGACAACTCGGGTATCCGACCACTTCCCCAGCCCAGTTTTGGTTCCAAAACTGGATACTCCTTTCGCGTATGATCCATTTCAAATTTTGTCGTAGAGTCGGAAGAAGACGGAAAATGGGAGACAAGAGGGGGGAACCTTGAATGGGCTCATTGTACTCATTCACAACCTAGAATTTGAGCCATGATATTACCCCAAAGAGAAATCTCATCAATCAATTCGCATGCCAGTTTTGCATGAATCTATAGTAAAATTCCTTCTAAACATTTTATGTTGATCCCTTCGTCCGGAATTGTCCTCATCATTCTCTCCCACGACACCCAACGTCTTCTCCCCACCAACTGAGCATCTACAATAAAACCGAATATCATTTTTTCAATGGATTTAAAAACCCAATTCCAGACATTAGTGAATTCCATTGCATGAATTGGGATCGTTTTTAGGACACTATTGACCAATGAAATCCAACCCCCCGAAGGACATAAAATTGTTTTTCCAGTTGAGCACACATCCTTCAATCCTACTCACCACCCGATCAAAATCCCATATTCTTGTCTTGGCAGGGTATAAAGGTGCGCCAAGGTATTCCATTGAGAAAGACCCCCAATTCATCCCCAACCAATTACTCAGATGCGTCTTCCTCCATTCATCACATTTGTTAGAGATATAGAAGCATCTTTTGTCGTTGTTGATCGCTTGGCCACTTCAGTAATAGTAATATTCCAGAATTCTGTTGATACCCCACATCGACCTCTTCCCAACATTCATGAAAATAATTGTGCCATAAGAAAACAACATATGGGAAGATGATGGGAGATTCAGTCTCCTTCAGTAGAGTCGAATGGCCCCTTTGGCAATGCCTCTATTGATCATGCGGCTAAGCAGATCCTGAAATAGAATGAATATGCTTGTGGGATTGGACCCCCTTGCCAAAGGCCTCGGACCCCCATAAAGAAACCAGAGGTTCACCCCATGAAGGATACAACCATCCATTTCAAGATATAAAAACATAAGAGGATATTGTATGTCCAAGCTGAGAACCCCATGCGGGCGAGTACCCTTTGATGTAGCCCCATTCCACTCAGCCATACGCCTTATCCATGTCTAGTTTAATTTCTATGTTCGAGCCATGGGTTTTGATTTTGAGGTCCCTCGTCCTATCCTGCGATGGCGCGATAGCCCCCTAAATTGTGCGGCCACATACAAAGTCGTGTTGTTCAAGGGATATCCACAGGGGAAGAAGCTCAGACAACCTAGAATTAAGAATACCGGCTAGTATCTTGTAAGGGAAATTGCATAAGCTTACAAGTTTGTAGTGGTCGATAGAGGATAGATCCTTGATCTTTGGGATAAGAACCAGAGAAGTAGCGCATGTCACCCCGGGCAGGCCGTCGCTGCGAAAGATTTCATGGATAACAGAGATGATATCATGTTTAACAACTTCCCAAGATTCCCTGTAAAATGAGCCTAGGAAGCTATCGGGCCCCAGAGCACTCTCTGGATTGATCCTCATCATGGAGTTTTGAATCTTCTCTTCCCCTAGTATCTCTTCCAGTGCTTCATTGACATGAGTCGAGACAAGGTTAAGGACCTCTTTCCAAAACTCCTCACCCCATACTAGATATCCATTTTTCAAGGTCGATATTGTGCCTTCTAAGAGGTCTTTGAAGAAATTGTGTGACATCTCCCTGACCACATCCCCATCGTCAGTGTATGATCCATCCTCTAGAACTATGTTGGTTTGATAGGCCTCCTCTTCTCCTATATGCAAGCATGGAATTATGTGGTATTTTGTCCCCTTCACGAAGGATATTTTCTCTCTCCCTTGTACTACGCTCCTCGGAAAGGATCATGTCAGCCACTCTACTCTTCTTAACATAGAGCTCGACAAAAATTAAATTATCCCAATCCTCCTCCAGACTAGATTCCAAATGCACCATATCCCTTTTGAGCTCCTCCAAATTTGGGTCACTAGGTAGGATATCCCTGTCCCACTACTACAACCACTTCTTTAACCTCCTTAGCTTGTGGTGAATGGACACCCAAGTGTGCCCTTAGATCGAGTCCCCCCATATCTTTGTCATAATCTGATGATAATCTGGTACACCACTCCATTGGCTCATAAACCTAAACCTTTCTTGAGTGGACTGCCTTGGAGACAAAGAGAGTAGAAGCAGGGAATGGTCAGAAATCTCGTGAACCAAGTGACTCACCTTGGCATCTGGAAACATTGAGACAGCATGGATATTTTCAAGACACTGGTCAAACCGAATCTAGAACTGAATTATCCTATATTGGTTGTTGAACCAAGTGAATCGGTCACCCGAGTAGCCCATATCCATTAGTCCTTTTCCACCAATAAAATGGAAAAAGAGTTTTCAAGTATCGTTGATGAGTGTAAATTTTAGAGACACCACATCTTTGATTATAGACATCTTATATATACAAACTAAATTTCATAGTAATATAATTTATTCTAATGTGAACTAAATTGTTGTCATACATATTGGATAAAATATATGTAGATGTTCAAATTTTAAATGGAATATGTTATTTGTAAAGGAATTGTCAGTTTTGATGCACTTTGAAGGAAGATGAAGGAGGTAGGGGTGATAATGTCATATATTGGGTGAATGGTAATGGCTTTGTTGGTAGACTCTATAGTGGTAATAACAAAATATACAAGGGTATTGGTTTTTATACGCAAAGTGATCATGTCCAAATTGGTTGAATAAGTGGATGTTGAACATGTGTCTGATATAGAGTGTGTCGTGATGCATATGATGTTGACAAAAAATAGTCCCCTTCTAGTATGGGTTATAGTCTTACATGGTGTACTACTGGTTAGTGTAAGGGAGACACATCTTTATTCCATGATAAAAATAATTGATGAGACCCTCTCATTCTTAATAGTGAGAATAAAAGTGACGACACATAATATACTCAAAAAAATTTGATCCAACTGAATCATGCCCCTAATAATCTCTTTAACCCAACAATCCTACCATAGGACTTTGAGAAGTGGAAGAATAATCCCTTGTTACACTTTTTTGATGTCATGAAATAAAACCACTCAATTTTTTAAATTTTTAGGTTTTTGAGGATCATAATAAGATCTTTTGACAACAAAAGAACCGCCAAATATGAACTATCATCAAACAAAAGCAACTTTTAAAAACAACACATATAGAAGATAAAGATTTCATAATATCTTATAACCAACACATAATTGTAAATGAATAGATTCTTCAAAGTGGTTTTAAACGAGGATAATTGAATTTGAAATCCAACAAGGCAGGTATCGGGAGAACACTGTAATTAATTATGAATTCCTAATGAAATCTATCAATGATACTGATATGAATCACCATTTATATATTTACATTGGTTTTATTGATGGATAATGGTATTTTTTTTAATATGTGGAGTTGGGTTGACCTCAAAACACCGAATGGGGTTCCACTCTATAGTTCTGAGAATATATTATCCAAACCTATGAAGCATCCACCTGTAAACATAACAACTTCATATCAGTGCCTACTGGAATTTCATGACATTTATGGGATATGTGTTTTTTGAAAAGCCTATGCATTATAGGGATGCTCATGAATGATGGTTTTTTGTCCATATGTGTATGAAATTCAGTAACGAGGATGGGTTATTCCATTTAACCAATGTTATTGTGTATGTTTAGGATGAGTTCTTGCATTTAACTAGTGTTCTAGTTTATGTTTATGTGAGGTGAGTTAGAAACCTAGTTAGGCATGTCATTAGAACATGGGTTCTTCCATTTAACCATGTAGTCATGGATTTCAGGGATGAAAGTGTTTTGGGTGAGCTAATAACTACCCACTCTATATTATGGCCAATACATCATATGGGAATACCCATGAAACAAATGCATGTTTAAATGGGACGTTTTCCACACCCCATTTGGCCAAACATACTTTTCACTATATGGGATTGGCCATGTATATTTATATGGATATCCAAGTCATGTACTCTGTGTAAATTCCTAGGACACTAGATTATCTTATACACCATGTGAAACCTTATACAAACCATGTGAACCCTTATACCATATAGTCATTATTACCGCCATTAAAAACAACTTATTAAACAACATAATTTGTCAAAGATAATCAAATTGAACATAAATCAATAATACTATTGGATATATCAATTAAAATGATGGAATACTATATTACATACTAAATTACCACCCACAACCATGATTAATGTCCACATAGCTCTCTTTTTTTCTAGATCAAAAGAGAAAAAAAATAGTTGTAGAACAAAAAAAACCAAGGTATAAAAAATAGTTGTAGAACCAAAAAACCAACGTATCACTTTCTTATTTGAAGTGTAGAAGAAAAAATATCCTTTATTGAAGACAGATCGATCATTGGAAGATGTTTGGTAGGTAGGGGAAGAGGTAGATTCGATTTAGGATGCCAATCGAGCGGAGGGGGACCTGCAATTGAGCGGAGGGGGAACTGGACGCCTAATCTGCATTTAGAGGGAAAATTTCCCAATGGTTTTTAAAAAACTATTGGGAATGTATTTATAGTAAGGCATATACCAACAGTTTGTGTAAACCGTTGGTAAAATGAGGGAGAATAGCCATTATATACCAACGGTTATTGATAACTATTGGTAAAAGTTTCTATACTAAGGCCTTTACCAAATGTTTTACAAACTATTGGTAAAAAACATTACAAAATCTTCTATTCCATCGGTTTTAAGAAAAACGTTGGTATACATAGCCATTCCCAATACTTTATCTAAACCGTTGGGATATAAGCATTGGTAAAAGTGGTATTTTCAGTAGTGTTATTATATCCTTTAGCAACTAATCTAGATTTATTTTTTATTATAATTTTATTTTCATCACACTTATTTCTGAGGACCCATTTTACTCCAATAACAGATGTTTCCTTAGTTCATTCAACAGGGTTCCACAATTTAATTCTTTCAAAATCATTTAGCTCATCTTTCATGGATTTTATACAATCATCATCACCTAAAGATTTATCAGTGATTTTGGTTTTAATTGATAAAGTAATGCTAGATGTTCTACTTTATTTTTTAATGATCTTTAAGTCCTTAAAGGTTTATTTTCATCCCAAATGATACTATAACTAAGATGATTCTTAAGAAACATCTGATTTGGGTTTTGTAAAACCTATTCATCAATATATGGTAGGAAATCTTCTAGATTAAATGATTCAGAAACATTTTCTTGAAAATGTTTCTTATCTAAACGATATTCTATCAAGGGTGGATAATAAGTTTTTGAAAACACATTAGTAGATGTAGATTGAGGTTGTTTAAAAACAAAAGGATCAGTTTCATAAAATTTAACATGTATTGATTCTTCAACAATACAAGTATTTTTATTAAAAACTCTATATGTCTTAAAAGTTGCGGAGTAAAATAAGAAAATTCCTTCATCAGACTTGGGTGAAAATTTATGTAAATTATCTCTAGTATTTAGAATGAATACTTTTCATCCAAATACGTTGAAGTAGGTAAGTCTAGGTTTTCTTCAATTTCAAAACTCATAGGGGGTTTAATTAAGAAAAGGTCTAATCAAAACTCAACTTATAATATAATAAGAATTACTTACAACTTCATCCCAAAAATGTTTAGCTACCAAATATTCACTCAACATGGTTCTTGTTATCTGTTCAAGAATTTGATTTCATCTTTTAACAACACCATTTTTTTAGGGGTTCTTGGTGATGAAAAGTTATGAGTAATTCCTTTTCTACTACAAAAAGTATCAAAATCAGAATTTTGAAATTTTATTCCATGATCACTATAAATATTTATAAATTATTGGTTTTTCCCATTTTTAACATGTTCTCTGAAAATATTAAAATATGAAAAAGCTTCAGATTTATTTGTGATAAAATTGACCCATATAAATATAGTGTAATCATCAACTATAAAAAATAAATAATATTTTCCTTCAATTATTGCAGAATGTGTTGGACCAAAAAGATTCATATGCACCAACTATAATGAATTAGAAGTTGAGACTTCACAAATTGATTTAAAGCTTTGTTGATGTAGCTTACTATATTGAAATGGATCAAAAACTACTATAGAATCATATCTAAGATCTGGTAGATCCTTAACAAGCCTTTTTATATAGATTTTATATATGTTCCTAAGGTTACTGGGTCGTAACCATCTATTACATAACCAAGATTTATCTTCAATTGCACTAAGGCAATGTAGGTCTTAGCTCCTATGTTCTTCTAAGTTTAGTGTGTATACATTCTCTTACCTATGGGCAGAAAGAATAAACTATTCCTTGAAATTGTGTACTATGAAATTATCATTTCTAAAATTCACAAGGTAACTTTCTTCACATAATTGAATTTTGCTAATGAGGTTGTGCTTAATAGCATTACCAAGTAAAAAATTTGAAATCAATGTTTTTCCAAGAAGAAAAATGTTACCTATACCAATAATTTATCCCTGATCATTATCTATGAAAGTTACATTTCCTTTTTTGTCATGATAATCTTTTCAAATAATTTTTTGTTACCAGTCATGTGTCAGGAACCTCAACTATCCATGTACCATGTATTTATTTTGGTACTATCTTTATTTTCATCATAATAAGAGTTTTAGACATTTGGAACCCAAACATTATTGGATCCGAAAATTTTAGAAATAAAAAGTTTAGGTATCCACATTTTCATAGAAAAATAATCTTTATTAAAACCTAAATACTGGGTTTTTTTGTAAAGAACAATTTATTGACTAGTGCCCACCACACTGACAATTAGTGCAGAATGGAGCACTTTGATGAACAAAATAATTATTACTGAAAACCAATTTAGAATGTGTATAACCAAATCCACTATTATTCCTTAGAGGTTGAATTTGGGAATACATTTTATAAAAATTTTCCTTACCTAAGTTAATGTTTAAAAAAAACTTTCTCGTGGAAAATATTTTTAAATTTAGTTCAATAACTATGTTTTATCCAAAAAACATTACTTTTAGCACTATAGTTTGTCTCTAAAATATTTTTCATAGAAATTACATTTTCAAGATCCTTAGAAATTTTATCCTTCTCAGAATTAACTTCTTAATGGTTTTTAGAAATACATTAACAATAATAAATTTTCTTATTAAGAGATTTATAAGGATCTGATACTTATTTAGTAAGAATTGAAATTCTAGAATTATCCATATCATGTTTTTTCATGAGTTTGGAATTTTAAATCTGAAGAATTTTAGCAAACCTAGATATTTTTTCATAAGTAGGTAATGTATATCTTCATCAGAAGAAGATTCTTCATATAACTATTCATACTATTTATTATCACTATAATTTATATTTAAGGATACATTTGTGATAGATTCAACATTCTGTACCTTGGCCATTAGGCAATGAATTTCAATAGGTAGCTTAGCATGTAGACCAGGATTATTCGGACCATAAGATCCATACTCTGAGGATTCATCAGAAGAGTCTCCACCACTGGCACTCTAGGTGTCATTAGCTTTTAAAACATTATTAGCTTTATCCTTGTAGTACTTCTTTCTATCTCTCTCATAATGCTTTTTCTTTCTATCCTTTTTCTTTAGCATAGGACAATCTAGACTTATATTCCATGCTCTTTCGCATTCATAAAAATGGACTACAAAGTCGTCCTTATCCATTATTTCTTTCTTCTTAAATCTATACTAAAAGTTGTTCTTCCCAACTATCTTGTTCATCCTTTGAGAAAGATTAGCTAGCTCACTCTCATAATGTTCACTTTCAATAGATTTGGATAAAATAGTGACTTTCTTTGACTTGGATCTTGTAATCCTTTCGGGAGTCTTAGATTTGGTATATCAAAGGCTACACTTCTATTTCCATTATTCTTAATATTTATATCTTCATCTCTTTTCATTCTGGTCTCATGTTGAAGAGGATTTCCAAAAATCTCATCAAGAGTAATTTGAGATACCTTCTTATTATCATCAATAGTTGTTCTCTTAGATTACCACTCATTTGTCATGATATCTATAATATTTTCCACAAGTTAATCATCATATAAATCATTTCCACCCATGTATTGTAAAATGTTAACAATAGTCATAAACGTTTGTTGTACCTTACACATTGGTTCTCTATAAGGAAATAGAAATCTATGATATTCTTCTCTAAGCATAGCTATTCTAGTTTCTATAACCATGGATATTCTAAAATGAGTAACGTCTAATTTATTCCAAATACATTTTTCCACTTCACAAGAAGAAATCAGACTATATATATTCCTGGTCATGGAACTCAACAAATTATTGCATACCTTGTAGTTTTGTTTTATTCTGACTTTTCTGGATTAGTAAAATTTTTGAATTTCTTAACAGGAATCATGTAATTTCTAGTAAGCATAACAATCTGTTCTGCTCCAGTATTAATAACAATATTCTTTATATGATCTCTCCAATATTCATAATCATTCCCACCAAATATAGGTGGTCTAGTAGGGTTTTGTTTGTCAATCGAGCCAAAATTCATTCCTGCCATATAAATGAAAATATCTTTCCACAAAAACTTGTTAATAGTAAATGTTTTCAAACAAAGATAAAAATACTAAGTAAGGAAAATATTTAGAACAATGAAAACTTTAGTAAGAAAACATATATGTGAATATATGTATTTCAGATACCTTCTCTGATACCAATTGTAAGATCAAAATATGAATGTATATGCTCAATTAAAGGAGGGGGTTGAATTATATATTTAAAAAAATTCATTTTTAAGCTTAATGTAATCGGTGTTTAACAAAGTTAACCAAAATAAATTCAAAAAACCTCTTTTAGTTCTACAAACATGCTAGGTTATAGAAATATGATTCCATAAATTAAACTTAAGGAAAGTTTAAAAGGAAAATATTCTACCTTAAAGAGTATAGAAACATGCTTATTAGAGTATAAAAAGAAAAAGAAAGTATAAGAAGTTTATAAATTATTCTTTTATCAAAATATAGTGGAAATAAACATGAAACAAAACAAGTAAAAAGTTTGAAATCTTTTAACCCAATGAGTAGGGTATCCAACAACCTTGAATAAATGTCCCTTGATTTATACATTCAAGAAAGTTTGTCTTACCCACACCAGGTTAATCCCCCGATTGAAATATTAGAATCTATCTTTCTATCCTTGCAAGACCTCGAACATTAAGGTAGTTTGAACCTTTGCCTTCCTATCCATGAAAGTCCTCTAACTTTATGGTAGTTTTCACCTCTATCCTCTTATCCCAAGATGTCCTCGACTATACACTGAAACAATCATAGTTGCACGAAGAAATCTGAACAAGATGTTTAGTACCCACAAGGATTGAGAGTCCTCTCTCTATAAATCACTTCAGTAGCATGCAATCACTAATTTGATTGATCAGTTCTCAATAAATGTTGAGCTCGTTCAAATGGTCTTTTATTTATAGGTACTTCTCTAATGGTCAGATCCCTCCAACAATAGTCATATTTTTCCTAGAATTTTAGAGGGACCTATACACGTGTCACTCAAACAATGGTTAGTGAGAAAAAAAATGTATGACATCATTTTGTTACTATAACAAATTTATGCAAAATTAGGTTTCTTAACCAAATATATTTTTAGATTCTATGGAAAAATAAAAGTTCGAAGTCTCAGAAAATAATAATTTAGAGACTATAAATCCTGGATATTCAGATTCTATTTTCCAAAGAATTTGGAACCCGAATTCTATAGACATTAGAATCGGAATTCTAATGAATTTGGAATCTGAATTCTTAGGAATTCAGGGTACAAATTCTGAAGAATTCTGAGTCAGAATTTCAGAGAATTCAGGGTCTGAATTTCATATGATTAAGAGTGTAAATTTCAGAGAATTCAGAGTCTAAATTTCAGAGAATTCGGAGCCTGAATTTCATAGAATTCAGAGTCTGAATTTTAGAGAATTCAGAGTCTTAGTTTCAAAGAATCTGGAGTCTGAATTTCAAAGAATGCAGCGTCTTAATATCATAGAATTCAGAATTTGAAAACAGAATACTCTATAACCTATGATTTTTAGGATTCTGAGGTCTTAGATGTGAAACTTAATTTTACCTTTAGGAATAAAAAGAGTTAGATTTATAGAAACTATTAAATGAATAATGAAAACATATGAAAGAATAAAATTTACATGATGAATGAAAATTTTCCTTATTAAGATAAATATTAGGGAAAATGTGATTTTCCTTAATATAGAGTGCTTGTGATTTTCAAGACATAGAGGAATGGAAAACTCATAAGGAAACTTTATTGACTCAACACAACACACATAAAAATATTTTAATAATAAATTAAGATATATCATGATTGTAAAACAATTATATTAAATTCTGAATAATAAATTTTTATTTATAAAAAATCCAATTTTTTGGTCTATTTGGACCCCAAATAGGTCCTTGAATAATTAAAAAAGGTATGTGGAAGGTATGTTGGGTTGGGATCAGACAATCCATTGTTGGGTAACATAGAATGATATTTGACCAAGGGCAGGTTGTGCACCCTCACATTATACACATGTCTGAGAAGAAAATATGGAATCCTTAAATATGTTTCCACATTAAAATAAATAGAAAAAAAATCACACACACACACATTCCCCAATTGAAAATATCACTATCACCCCCCCCCCCCCCCCCGCACCAACCCACCCTATCAGTGGTGGTGTTTTTCCAAGTGAGTATCAATATCAACCTATCATAAATGTTTTTTATTTACTTTTAATCTTTTATGAATATTTACTATTGGTATGAACCAACACCCAACTCCCTATATTATTATTCACCTATTGGTGATCTTTACCCACATTGTAATATCTATATTTTATTTTTTTTATTCTAGTAAAATAAAATGAAAAACTAGAACCAAATTCCCATTAATATTCAATCAATAAATACATAATCATTTAAATTGTGATCGAAATGTATCTAGTTTCCTTGGCACAATAACAAATCCATCTATATGAATTCTTAAAAATTTAATAAGAATTTTGATGTAAAAAATTACACGATTACTGTGATAACAATAGAGTAATGAGGAATACAATGGAATAATTAATGAATGTGTGATTTTAATTATAATTCTTAATTATTCATAATATAGTTGATTTTTCATTTAGGTTCATTATTCATTCCAAGGATCTCATGACATTTTATTTATGAATGAAAATGAAATAAAAAACAATACCTTTTTGTAATATCATGTTATGGACTATATATTATCTATTTTAAGATCACAGTATCATCGGGAATAAATTATATAGCCTCTATATCATATATACATCCACCATATCTCTAAAAACACCATGTTATAGTTTATTGGTGTTGTCATGGAATATCGAAGGCCTTATAAATCTCATAAAATTACCAGAGGATCGAATGTTTGATCTCTTTACAAAGATCGAATGAATTATGACATTACCATTAGATTCTCAATTTCGAACATGAGATAATTAAGGATTTGGGGGGTGATTTTTCAGAATTCCATTCCATTTTATTAGTGGAACAAAAATGAGATTAGATAATGAGCATTAACATTCCAAAACATCCCTCATTACAATCCATAAGTTAACCCTATTTAAATGGACCTAATAAACACAAATATCATTTTAAATTAATCTTACCTGCCATGAGTATTTCATCACTCACTGGTGACATTAATAGATTTCATTTTTTAAACCATGATCCATTAACATGGATCGTTCTCCCTGTAATTAATTAATGAACATTTAACGATGATGTGTTTGTTTGAAAAATAATAATTTCCTATATGAACATTTAAAATTAATAAAATGTGTGCATTCCATGAGAATAAAACTTAATTCTCATTATTCAAAACTGGAGTAATATAATTGAATTAATTTAATTATGATTAATTAGTTGGATTATTTCTGGTCTGAGCACGTGGGAAATACTTTATCTTAGACACCAATTTAATAGAATTGGTGGAACATTTGAATACACTTTTTTGTAACCTGGAAGGCCCCGATCTCAATATAAGTGAGTATAAAATGTATTAAGATATTGGTATCTAGCAATACAATATATCCTCTAAAGAAAAAAGCATAATAAAAATCTATTACTAACTCCAATGAATGATTACCATGTAATACAATCCCCTTTTTGAAATCTTTATCAATATTTTTTAAGGGTATGACTCCACAAGGATATTACAGTCTCAAATAAATTAATTAATGAAAACATTTCATTACAATAAATTCTCGTGATCTTATATATTTTTTTGAGAATTAAAAAAAATTACTAATAAAACCCATGTCTTTTTTAACTAAATGATATCTTTACCAAAATATATGAAAATTATTTATCCTTATAAAGCCTTAAATTTCTCCCCTAAATACTCCACATAAGATACATGTAACTACTCGACCACAATTATCTAGAGTCGGTGAATTATTACATAACATTGGAATGATCACAAGAGATCACATCCCGAAAGGCCGATCAGTTTAGTACCCATGGAAGTACTAGATATATAAATAAGTTTTACATTACATTATAAAATAAAAAACAAAATTTTGTCACATTTAAAATCACTTATATCCCTTATCCAATCCCTACAGGTCAGTCATATTATACTTATTCGCATCTTGTAAAAAATAAAACATATGAAAGGGGTGAGCTCAGATGCTCAGTAAGGATAAAAATATAGCAGAAACTATCATTCATAAGTATAAAAATTTAAGGCAATTTATAAGGCTAAAACAAAAGCCTTTTAAACACAAACATCACAATAATATGGCAATGAAAAATTAAATAATTCCATTTACTTGTTCACATGAATATTCTACTAGTTTAATAATCACATGTAATATCAATAGCTAATCTCAAAATGATGGAAGGCATAATGTTGGACATCATAACCACGTAATCAAAGCCTTGTTCCAAGATTACAAATAAAAATATTTTCAAAGACTTCTTCCATGACACTATTTTGTCTCATGATACCTATTGATGCATCGATGGTGCTATAGCAGGCCCCACCCACAACTTACTACATCTAATGCATTCATTATAAGAAAAATGTTGAAACATCACACAAACATTCATATTAAAACAAGAATATGAAATGTTAATACATTAACCATAAACCATGAATGTTATAAAAATATAACATCCACAATAATTCATATCAAAAAACCTTCAATATAATATGAAAAATTATATCATAATAAATGAACTTGAAAAAAGAGTAAAATCTAACAAAGGATGTTGACATAGATGAAATCAATCCAAAAACTAATTGAGAGAAATATATCTTTCTACATTGAAATAATTTAAAAGTAAAGAAAATATTTATTTTGAAAATATTTTTATAAGCTTGTAAGGGAACCTTTGAAGGTGTTATAATGGAAGAGAATAGATTCACCCATCGTATAAGTTAATAATCCATTCATACCTTAATTTGTTGAAAATGTCATAAAGTACCTTGTTTAGAAAATGATGAAAAGATTCCTTTAGAAAAAATTATAAAAAAATAGAAAATGGTATAAATTAATTTAAAACATTGTCTAGGGAATACTAAAAATGTTTTGAAATATATTTTTAAGAAACAATTATGTGGATGATAATGAAGTCCCAGAAGATACTTACATATAAACAACACCATATAATAAATTGGTTGTGAAATTAACCATCACCCTATACTTTTACTTAGTAAAGGGAATGTTGAACTCTTATATAATTGTTAAATCATTGTTATTAAGTTATAAATTAACCACATAAATAAATATGATATCATATATGATCCTCTAAAATTGCTTTGTTGATAATATTTTAGTAGTATTATTGTTTATAGAGTTAAATAATTAATTTCATTTATATATTTTTTTACATAACTCATGTCTGTTATGGATATGATGTATTTAATTCATATCCAAAATTATATTATGTTCTTGTACATTATTTTTTAATCATTAAATTAAAATTATTCTGGAATGGTTATGATGG
This sequence comes from Viscum album, assembly GCA_963277665.1. Classification (NCBI taxonomy): domain Eukaryota; kingdom Viridiplantae; phylum Streptophyta; class Magnoliopsida; order Santalales; family Viscaceae; genus Viscum; species Viscum album. The sequence continues at coordinate 504,695,136 of OY728142.1, read as the reverse complement.
GGAAGGAAATATCATGGCGTTGTGGATATGGTAAGTCATACGTATGCACGAGCGACAATATCATTCTATTGATGGTGAAATCGTATGTAGTTGGATGGTATATTATATATACATAATAATTAAAATGTTATATTTATTATTTAAATCAATTATACTCATTACTATACCCATCCAAGTAATAAAGTGTTGAATAGAAAACTACACCATGATGTGGAGACGGTAAGCCGTACGTACACGCATATGGTGACTTATACATTCATAGTATGGATAGAATAATGAATATGATTGTAACATATTTATAGTAAAATATAAGTATAGAGAAAGTACTAGAGTTATTATTTTATTATGTAAACAATATAGAAAGAGGATGTAGAAGAAGAAAATAACATTGAAAGAGGTGATAAAATAATTATTTATTCATTAAGTTATTCTTTTTTATATGATCAAAATGGCTCTTTAGGTTGGATTTATGATAACATTAAGGCATCTAGGTTGAATTTAGGGTAGTTGGGAAGATATTTTCACAGGTTTTGGCTGAGCCAAATGGCTTTGGAGGTGTGAATTTATGAGAAGGGGTAGTACCCTTTAATAAGAGAGGTTAGAGGCACTTCAGGAAAAGATTGAAATATTAATTTATTATGAAATTATTTTCAGTTTCTAATGTCTAAAAATTGATTTATTTTGAGTAAAATGTGGATATTAGTATAAATTATCTCAAAAAATAGTTTTTATACTTGTTTAGGTCACCATATTAACCATATATTTTTCATTTAACCCTTAGTTAAATAGTTAACTTTTACCATGTCTTCTTGTATTTTTATACTACATGGTTGATATAGTTACTATAAAATTACAAGAGAACATAAAATGGATAATTAATGACATATGTAACATTATCTATTTCATTTGGACAAATATTATATTTTTAGGACTATTATATAATTTAATAAAATAGTATTTGTTTTAAAAACTCATTTATGTCAATTTTGACACTATTTAGTATTTGGTTTCTGTGAAAGTAATACCAACTTGATTATTTTGAAAAATATAAATTTAATAAACCCTATAATGTCATATTAACCTGGAAAATTAATTTATGGAATCAAAAGTGTAAATTTATATTTATTTTAATATTTATAATATCATTTATTTTAATCTTTAATTAATAAAGTAATTACTGCATCAAAATTATGTCATAAATAAATTTAATTATTGAATGTCTAAAAGTTATAAATAAAATACTATGATGTAGAAAATATTTTTATATTTCTAATGAATATTTATTTTAGAATTTAACTTATTTATAACTCTACATTAAAAATGGTTTAGTTATTAAAATATGAATTTGACTCTTTTAACTCCTCTTTAAATAAACTATAATAAATGTCCTAATATAATCCATGTGGATCAAAAAGAATCATATTTTTGTCCAAAGCTTGATTTCGGTCGAAATAAAATTATGTAACAGTATTATGACATGTTTTGGGGTAATTATAATATCATTTTTACCTTTAATTACCCAATTTACTTTTAACCGTGGCAAAAAAAATTAAAAAGTCACTACTCAAAAATAAATTATTTTCATACTATTAAACAGAATTTTATTTACTTATGACAACTGTTTCTGTGGGAGTTTTGAAATTCAATTCTTATAAGTGGTAAAATTATATTTTATTCAAATTATCAAATGTTCCTAGAAGGTGGGAAAAGACGTTAAATAGTTCAGTAAAATTTTATATATCAAATATTACTATAAAATGACTCCAATTAATTTAATTGTACTAATATAGGTATTATATACCAATTTTTATGTTAAAATAAATTAAAATTAAAAAATAATTATTTAAATAAAAAGTCGGTTTTAAACAATAACACAAAGTTTTCACTATTCATCAAAAAATTGAATGTTTTTAAAAAAAATACCAAAAATAGATTGTAAGCTAATGTTGATATTCTGAATCAAAAAACAAATTCAATTTTGAAAAATTAAATTTATAAAATTTCAAAAGAAGTGTATTAATATTCATAATTGTTTTTTAAATGGCTAGTTTGATTGGTCGTGGTGTGCTTGAACTTGAAGTTGCGTACAGAACAAGCTATTGTATTATTCAAAATGAAGTGTACCATAAATGCTTAGGGTGTTACATTTTTTCCTCCTTCAAATAATTTCATCCTAAAAATTTCTAGAATATTACTTCACAAAAATATTTTTCTGGTTATTCATCATATGTTACTCAGGTTCCCACATTACCTCTTCCATTTTATGGTTTTTTCAAAGAATTTTCACCAGATGAGTCATCTGGTTTCTTAACACTTGTTCTCTATTATCAAGAATCCTGATAGTCTCTTCACAATAAGACAGATTAGGTTCCAGTTCAATTTCATCATATAGGAGTACATGTGTTGGGTCTGGTATTTATTTTCTTAAAAGTGATATGTGAAACACATCATGAACTTTGGAGAGACTTAGCATCATTTCCAACCAGTAATCTAAAACTCCAATTCCTTCAAGAATTTCAAAAGGTCCTATATACCTGGGAATTAATTTACCCTTCTTAGAAAACCATATAACACCCTTCTAGGGATATACCTTCAAGAATACATGATCTCATACTTGAAATTCCAAACCCTCCAGTTATCCACAATAGTTCTTTTGCCTACTTTGAGTTACTTTGACTTGGGTTTGGATAATCTTCAACTTTTCCACTGTTTTCTCAAAAAGTTCTGGGCCTATGAGTTTTCTTTCACCAATATCATCCCAATATGTTGGTGTGTGACATTTCTTTCCATATAACGCTTCATATGGTGCCATTTGAATAGTTTAATAGAAGATATTATTATAGAAAAAATTTACCACAGGTAAATACTAATCCCATATTTCTTTAAAGTCAAGTGAAAAAGATCTCTATATGTCTTCCAAGTGTTGGATAGACTGTTCGTATTGTCGATCAGTTTGAGGGTGGTAGGCAGTGCATAAATGAAGTTCCATATCTAGGGATTTTTAAAGACTTTTCAAAAACCTTGATGTAAAATGGGCATCATTATCAGAAAAAATAGATAGGGGTATACCATGAAGTCTTAAAAATTCATTAATATATATTCTTGTTACACTTTCAAGTGGTAAATATTTTCTTAGAGCAATAAAATGTGCTGAATTGGTAAGATGATCGGCAATGACCCATACTACCTCATTCCTTCTAGGAGTCTTTAGATTCCCCATGACAATGTCAATCATAATATCATCCCATTTCCACTCAGGTATGGGAAAAGGATGCATGAATCCTCTAGGATGTTGTCTTCTCTCCTTCACTTATTGACAAACCATACATCTTGACACATAATCAGCAATCTCCATCTTCATGTTGTCCCACAAAAAAATTTTACTTCAAATATCTATATATATTAGTGCTACTATAGTGTATAGATAAATTGGATCTATGTACTTCATCCAATAATTCCCTTTTTAGATCATGTATGCTGAGAACACAAAACCTCTTTCCAAATTTCAAAATTCCATCTTCATATACAAATTCAATAAATCTCCCATTATTCATAGCTTTTATTTTCTTTTTAAACTCCTCACCATCAGTCTAAAAACATTTTATCCTTCCTAGTAAACATGGTTTGTAAACCATTTGAAAAAGTATCAATTTTTCACCTTCCATGATTATTCCCATATATATTTTTACTAGATCCATGTATATAGGATCTCTTTGAACTCTCATATTGTTTAGAACTCCATTATCCTTTCTTCTCAAAGCATCTTCCACATTATTTACCTTCCCCAAGTGGTAGTGTATAATGAAATCATAATCCTTGAGTAGTTTGAGCCATCACATTTGCCTCATGTTGAGTTTTTTCTGTAAAAAAATATACTTCAAACTCTTGTGATCAGTATATATCAAACATTTTTTACCATAGATATAGTTTTAAATATCTTTAGAGAAAATATTTTAGCTTCTAACTCAGAATCATGAGTGGGATAGTTTTGTTCATGAATTTTTAGCTTTCGTGATTCCTAATTAACAACTCTATTATTATTCATAAGGACGCCTCCATTTCCTTTATTTGATGCATCACTATAAATAACAAACCCATAATTCCCCGATGGTAGATTGAAGATAATATCATTGACTAATATTCTATTCAAATAATAAAAACATTCATCACACTATTTTTTCCAAACAAATTTAACCCCTTTACATGTGAGCTAGGTTAATGGGTTAGAAAATTGGGAAAAATGTTGGATGAAACACCGATAGAAACCTACTAAACCAATTAAACTGTGTACCTCAGTTATACTTCTTGGTGCTGAAAATTCTCAGATTTTAGTTTTCTTTTAAGGATCAATAGATATTCCATCCATAGAGATAATATGGAAAAGAAATTAAATTTCATGAATCCAGAATTCACACTTGCTAAACATCCAAAATAATTCATTTTTATAAGATATTTCATAATAGGGTGAAAGTGATTTTCATGATCATCGTAGATTTTAGAGTATACCCTGATATCATAAGTAAATACCACTAAAATTCATCAAGACATTCTCTAAAAACCATATTCAATAGATCTAGGAAAATAGAGGGTGCATTATCCAGTGCAAAATGAATTATTGTAAACTTGTTATGACCATACCTGGTTCGAAATGTTGTCTTTGTAATGTATTCCTTATTTACGTACAAATGATGATATCTAGATCAAATGTCAATATTTTAAAAATATTGAGCTCTATGATGCTGATAAAATAAATCATTAATTCAAGGTAGGGGATAATTTTTCTTTATTGTTATAGCATTGATCTCCCTGTGTTCAATAAAAAACCTCATAGATATATATTTCCTCATAGCAAAATGAATAAGGGCTCCCCATAGAAAAACAGTAGGGTGAATAAATCCTTTATTACAAAATATATCTGGTTTTTTCTTTAGTTCCTCTAATTCCACAGTGTCAATTCTATAATGGGTCTTTGATATGGGCCTTGAACAAGGACTTAATTCAACAGAAAACTTAATTTACCATTATGGGGGATGTCCAGGTAAATCCTCTAGAAACACATCAACATATTCTTGAAAAACCGATACATACTCTATTTGAAGATTACATTCCTCACCCATAGTTATTTCACTTCCTTCATCCCCAATAATATAATTTAGTAGAGCTATTGGGGGTGGATATATATGAGAATCAGATTGTAATGTTTCTTCTATAATGATAAGGGATTTCTTATCATCATAAAAAATTATGACCTCATTGTTCTTACAATAAATTTTCGCATCCTGTTCCAAAATCCAATCCATACTTAGGATTATATCAAATACAAACATGGTTATAACAATAAGATCATAATATAAAGCCCATTTATAGGCTATAATGGTAATATATAGACAAAACATAGTTTCAATGATACTTCTCTTAGGAGATTTGACTATCAACTCCATTATTACGTCAAATTGGAAATATATAATTTTCATGGAAAACTGGGATTATATAAAAGAATGTGATGATCCATAATCATATAAAGCATTGGATAATTTTAAGAACATGATTAATGTATGTTCCACTATGTCATTAGGAACGTCAAACTCAGCAGTAGTGATCGTCTATGCTTGTCTTTTCTCCCTTTGCCTTTTTCGAGAAAAGTTTCCTTGACACTTCGGACATTCATTTGCATAATTTCCCATTTCTTCATAATTGTTTCATTGAACATTGGTAGCCTTTTTATTCCCCTTTCAATCACATGCTTGGTGGCCATTTTCTTCACACTAGTAACAAACACTCATCCTCTCTAGGTATATACCAGGGTGTTTCTTTAAACAATTATTGTAGGTTGGAAATTAAACTTTTCCAGTATTACCCTTATTTATTTTTCAAGAGTGTTAAATAAATCTCTTCTTCTCTTGCTTCACATTAAATTCAAAAGACTTATAGAATTGCTTTTCTATCTTGATAGCACATAAGACTATATCTTCATACAATGAGAAGGATTCTGATACTAATTCTTGATTGAGAAATGGTTCTAAACCATAAAATAATCGATCAATCTTACTTCTTGTGTTATGTATATAATCTGCACCAAGCCTTTGTATCCATGTAATTTTATCCTCATAATTTGCAACATTCTCATCCTCCTTTTTCCTCAGACACATAAATTGACTTTCTATATCCTCTAGATATTCACGAATAAAATATTTATCTAAAAAAATCTCTTCAAACTCCCTCCACTCCATATTTTATACTTCTTCATCATCCCTTATGTTTATAATTAATGAACAATATTTATCTTCATCTCCTGAGAGGCAATAAATTGCCATGAAAACATTTTCTCTTTCGTTACTCCAAAATCATGAAATATTTTCTCTAAGGAACTTATCTATTGCTCAACTAAAAATGGATTGTTAGTCCCATTGAATGTTGGTGGTTGTTGCCACATGAAGAGGTCTAATAATGATTCTCCATATTGGGGATCAGGTAGCTTCATAGAGGTATGGTTATTATTAATAACTTGAGTGATTTGTCCAAGTATGGTTATAAGATGTTTTGTACAAGTTGGATCACCAGCTCCTCTATAATTTTCTTATTTAATATGGAAATCCTTACATGGATTATGTGTGTTGATAAATTTTTCATTCCTTCCACTAGCCTCCATTTATAAATAATTGCATACACTATATTAGTTCATGAATAGAAATGCATAATTATAAACTTGTAAAATACTTAAAATAAATTCAATATTTTATGCATATAATCAAAAATAATAAAAAAGATTTCATTGGGGAAGTATTTACTCATAAATACTTCAAAATGGTTTGTAGAAAAAATGTGGATTATCGTAAAAATATCCCCCTGGAGTGTCAAACCAGGTGTGCAGTAATGCCCATTCTCATGTATGAGGATACCTCGGGTCAAACCTGAAACTCTTTATTGGAGTTTTCACTCTTAGGTACATATATTCTAGAACCACGTCAACTTTTAGTATCCTGAAAAGGATGTATAGCTTTCAAAACCCACATAATATCTACATTAACATTAAAATTTGATGTTATTCTATACTATTCCTCAAATTCTATCTTAGGTTAATGTTATCTAATCAGAGTTTTTCTAAACATTGTTTCCATGGTTTGTACTAAACTTCCTCAAATACAAATTGTGTCTCCCTGAAACCAGTAACCTAGAGTCATTGAATTATTACATAACATTTTCATGATCATAATAGATCAAGTCTCGAAAGACTGATCTATTTAGTTTCTCTCGATGTACTAGATACATACAAATGTTTTACAATACATTATGAAATAAAAAACCACATTATGTATCCTTTAAACACACTCATATCCCTTATCCCCTCCCTATAGTATAGTCATAATATACTTCTTTGCATCCTGGGGAAAATAAAACATAAGAAAAGGTGAGATCTCAGATACTCAGTAGAGATAAAAATAGAGAAAAAACTGTAATAAATAAGAATAAAAATTTAAGGCAATTTATACGACTAAAACACAAGTCCTTTAAACATTAAATTTAGAAAAATATGGAAATGTTAAATAAAATAATTCCATTTACATATTCACATGGATATTCTACTAGTCAAATGATCACATGTAATATAAATATCTGATCTCATAATGATCGAATGCATAATGTCAAACATTATAACCACATAGTCTTGGCCACATGCCAAGACTAAGAATAAAAATGTTGTTAAGGAATTGTTATAAGAAACTAGTTTGTCTCATGTGACCTAATGATGCATCAAGGGGAAATATCGAGCCCCACTTATCACTTACTACGTCCAATGCATTCCTCATAAGAAAATGTTGAAACATAACATTAACATTCATATTAAAACTAGAATAAGAAATGTTAACACATTAACCATAAACCGTGAATGGTATAAAAATATCACACTCACAGTCAAACATATCACAAAACCATAAATACAATATGGAATATTCTATAATAACAAATCAACATCAAACAATCATATATTCCAACAAATAATGTTTCCATAGATGAAATCAATCCAAAAAATATTTGAGTGAAATATATCATTTCAATTTGAAATAAAATAATAGTAAAGAAAAAAATTTAATTTGAAAATATTCTTATAAGCTTGTAAGGGATGGATAGATGGTGTTATAATGGCAGAAAATATCTGCACCCATCGTATAAGTTAAAAAAACATTCTTACATTAATTTTTTGAAATTGTCATAAATTAAAATGTTAGGAAATGGCAGAAAAATTTTCTTAAAAACATTTTATAAAAATTTAAACAAGGCTATAAAAATCTTTAACCCATAGTCTAGTAAATACTAAAAATCTTTTGAAATGAATTTTTATGAAACACAGATATGGATGATAAAGATTTATCTGTAGATATTTACATATAAACAACCTCGGATAATAAAGAGATTATAAAATTAACCATTACCTTGTACTTTTGCATAGTCAAGGGTAAATTGTCCTCTTAGATAATGGTTAAATAAATTTTATTAAATTATAAAATAACCACATACATAAATATGATATCATATATGATCCATTAATATTTCATTATTAATAATATTTCAGTAGTAATATTGTTTCGGGTGTTGAGTAATTAATTTTACATTATATATTTTGTTACATAGGTCATGTTTGTTATGGATAGGATGTAGTTGATTCATATACAGAATGATATTAAGTTCTTAAAAATTATTTTTTAATCATAAAATGAAAATTATTATGTAATGGTTATGATGGGGAATGAAATATCATTACGTCATGGAGACGGCAAGTCATATGTATACACGAGAAAAAATATCATTCTATTAATGGTAAAATCATATGTAATTGGATGATATATTATATATACTGAATAATTTATAATTTATATTTATTATTAACCTCAATTATAATCATTGTTAAACTCATCTAAATTATTCAGGGTTGAATAACAAACTACACCACGATATGGAGACGGTAAGTCGGGCGTACGCACTTATGGTGACTTTGTCATTCATGGGATCGATACAATAATGAATATGGTTTTACCATATTTATAATAACATATCAGTATGTAGAAGATACTATAGTTATTTTTTTATTTTGAAAACAACATAGAAAGAAAATGTAGAAGAAAAGAACATTGAAAGAGGTGATAAAATAATTACCTCTTCTTCCAGTGCTTCCTTTTGATTTGAAAAAAATGCTCCTTAGGATGGCTTTATGATCAATTTAAGAACTATAAGTAAATTTTGTGATATTTTGGAAGATATTTGAGTAGGTTTTGGCTGAGAAAAATGGATTTGGATGTGTGAATTTAAGATAAGGTGAAGTACCCTTTTATAAGAGAGGTGGGAGGCACTTTTAAAAAAGCATGGAATGTTAATTTATTATAAACATATTTTCGGTATCTAATATCTAAAAATTGATTTATTTCAAGGTTAAACTGTGTATGGGTCGAAATATTCTCAAAAAATAGGTTTTATACTTGTTTAGGTCACCATATTAACATTATCTTTTAGATTTATCCCTTAGTTAAATAGTTTAACTTTTACCGTGTCTTCTTGTGCTGTTATACTAAATGGTTAATATAGTTACTATAAAATGAAAAGAGAACCTATAGTGGTTCATTAATGAAATATAAAACATTATTTAAGACATTTGGAGAAACCGTAGTTTTTTATGACTATAATTTAATTTAGTAAAATAGTATTTGTTTTTAAAAATCATTTATGTCAATTTTGACACTATTTAGTTTTTGGTTTTTGTGGAAGTCATCCCAACTGGATTAATTTAAAAAAAAATACGTTGAATCAACCCTAAAATATAATATTATCCAATAAAATTCTTTTATGGCATCAAATGTTTCAATTTACAATTATTCTTATAGTTATAATATCAATTATTTTAATCATTCATTAATAATATAATTAATGCTTCATCATTATATTATAAATAAATGTAATTATTCAATTTATAAAAAATATAAACAAAATAATATTATTTATAAAATAATTTTAACTTTCTAATGGATATTTATAGTCTAATTTATCAAATTTATAACCCTATATTGAAAATGGTTTAGTTATTAAAATTTGAATCTAACACTTTTTACTCTTCTTTAAAGAATATTTAATAAATGTCCAAATCTAATCCACGTAGATCCAAAAGGATTATATTTTTTTCCTAAGGTTGATTTTGGTGAAAATACACTTATCCAGTAGAATTAGTACATGTTTTGGGGTAATTATAATATCATTTTTACAATTAATTACCATATTTACTTTTAATCATGGTTAATAAAATTAAAACATTATTATTCACCAAAAATTAATTTCATCTTCTTGAACCACATTTTACTTACTAATGACAACAGCGACTATCATATTTTTCAAATTTTATTTACAGAAGTGGTAAAATTACATTTTATGCAAATTTTCAAATGTGTTTAGAAGGTTGGTAAAAGACATTAAATAGTTTAGTAAAATTTTATATATCTAATCTTATTATAAAATCACTCCAATGAATTACATTGGAATAATATTGGAATTATGTAACTATTTTGACATTAAAATAAATTTAAATTAAAAAATAATTATTTAAATAAAAATTCGGGTTTAAACATTAATGTAGTGTTTTTCTATATTCATAAAAATAGAATGTTTTCATAAAAATACCAAAACTTCACCCTACGAAAATTTTGATATTCAAAATGAAAAAATGAAGTCTGTTTTGAAAAATAATATTTATAAAATTTCAAAAAGAGGGTATTACTATTTATTACTTCTTTTTAAATATCTATTTTGATTTTTTTTGGTGTGCTAAAACTCAAATCTGTGTACATCACAAGATATTGTATTATTCAAAGAGAAGCATACTATGGATGAATGGGGTGTTACAATACTCTTTTAGACAAATTATACATATTATTTTCTTTATGTCATGTTAAAATAAAAACATAAGAAATTATTTTTCTAAAACACTTGGTAAGGGTAAACATAAGTGATAATAATCAATGATCATTGGTGGGTATTAGATGTGTACATGTGTACATAATATAATCAAGGTATAAGAACACATAATAGAGAAATCATACTGAATAAAACATGATTCAGAAACCAAGTATCCTCAAATGATGCTTTTAGTATAAGAAAATAGTTATCATAGGAAATTGGAATCAAAATATTGTGACCAAAACATAATACATGATTTTGTAATCATTTCACAAAAATTCACAACTAACGTGTCATAAAACCATTTTTCCAAGAGTTTTCAATAAGTTATCACAAAAGTTACATAGTTAGACTACCAATTTTTCATAAACATATCAACTATATGTATTTATTGTTTACCAAATGCGTTAGAGTGATATTTGGGAACACCATTATATACATTACATGTACATTTTATATTTTTGTCCCCAAAAAAATATTTTATCACATAAATAACGTTAATATGAAAAACCCATAAAAAAATTTGTATCCAATGATATTATGTAATTATTGGTAAATACCATTCATTGTATCACAAGATATTTACAATATATAAATAAATTGTATAAGATTTTTTTTATAAATTTCAAAATAAATTTACGTATTTCAACTACTTTAACATTTTTGAATAAAATAAATATAAAATACGGCATTCAAAAATATAAATTAAATATAATATATGTTAGGAAAATTCATAGTGGGCAGTTAGATAATAAATAGGTTTTGATATATAAATCTTTTGATACAGAATAACATATCATATTCCATACAAAGGATTAATTAGGAAACTATCCTTTCAATAATATATTATATTGAATATTAAAATGTCAAAATATGTTGACATTGATGAAAACCTTTTTAGGGTCATTTGAAAACTAAATTTTTAAATAATAAATATCATTCATCCTTGTAAGACTATTTATATTAAAAATAGATTATAAAATATGTATTTTTAGATTTATTTTATAAACTTATAAATTATAGAGTGAATGTTTAAAGTAAATAATAAAAAAATTTGAAAGAAGTTTTTATATGAAAGATGTTAAAAAGATGACTCTTTTTACACTTTGAAGAAAATGACGTATAAAGAAAATTCTATATTTATTATTAAATTTTTTTAATGAAATTAAAAGTTATTTATTATGAACATAATAAATTATTGATGAATATGTAAGTACATTCTTAAAATCATCTAATGAATACATTCATTGTATAGCAGGATTTTCAACTGAGAAAAGTGAATGTGTCAGTTTCCTTACAATGGGTAAATAATGATCCAAGGGGGAAAATTAAATAGTGAGAAGATAAATAAAACCCAAAAAATAAATAGATGAGGGGAAAATTATGTGTTTTTTAGAAATATAGAGCATAAAAATTCCCTATATGTATTATCATTCAAACCCAACTTTGATTTGAAATAAATAATGAAGAAGAAACCCATATGATAACAGTACCATACGAATCAAAAGAACATAATATATTTTACATAACGTTTAATTTAAATATCATGAAATTAAATAAACATAATATAATTGAATGAAATAGTGTATTTATTTCACAATATAGAGTAAATGTTGCTGCATAATATCAAACATATATCATGTAATTGAAATTAGAGAAAAATAACACTAAAAACATTGGCATCTTCGAAATCCAAAACTGTTTGAATAATGAACATGAAATAGATCATAAAACTACATGAATTTTATAGATTTGGTAAAATAAATTCATTATTAAATTATAATTACATATTAAATATATCATGGTTCCCTATAATAATTATGTCTCAATAAATTAAATCTTATACAATGAACCCCTTACATTAATTGCTAACTTCCAGTAATGTTCTTGGATCTCTTGTATAAGAAAAAAAATTGTATTAATCACCTATTTAAAACTATTTTAGTATCTATAAAAAAATTAATAACTATTTATAATTATTATCTACATATAAATTAGTGAGTTGTTATCTATTTAAAATATCTGGTGTGAGTAATCTTAGTCACATTGAATTGGTTTCATAATATCGATGGTGTTCATCATTATTATCCTCAAGTTCATAATTATCATATCATAAAGGTACTTTAATTGATGATTTATATCTATTAATAATTTTATAATTTTATTTGATGTGTTTTTTGGTAACAAAACTTAATGATGAAATTAAGGATGAGCATATTTTGTTGATTCTTAATGAATGGAAATCTGTATATTTATAAATGAATTTAATATTTATTATAACATTAAAAACCCAAAATTAAATAATTATTTACTTATTAAATTATATATTATCATTATTTAATATATCATTTTCATTTAATATATTATTTTATTTCATTGTTCATGTAGGTGGTTAAACTGACTGAAACTTGATCATACAATAATTAATGGTTGATTGTTCTTATGAATGTGGTTTCTTTAAAATACTATAAAAATTATAGAAGAATAAAGAAATAATTTTCATATTATTATTTAAGTTAATCATATTTTAATAAAAGTTAATAAATAATTAATAAATTTTATGAATGATTATATAAGTTACTTTATAGAGGAAGCAGTCGGAACAACACATGAATGTCATTTTCATTTTTCTAAATAAAAAAGGTGAAAGGTTGTTAATGACAATTTCCAAAATATATCTATAAATACCCAACCGTAGACTACCCAAAGTTAATGTCTTCTATCGATTACATTGGAATGATTAAAAATAATCAAATCTTAAAGGACAGCGATTTTAGTATTCTTGGAAAAATATATGTATAAATGATTGTTTTATTAAAAATTAATACATTAATTACAATATAATTATTTTATTCGTTCTAAATAAATAACTTCAGGTATAAATCCAATACATCTATTAAATCCTTAAATAGCTTTCAAATTGTGATTATTGATATCTTGGGGAAATAAAAATAATAATATTGATCTCAAATTCATATTAAGGGAAAATATAGTGGATGAAATAATGAATAAACAAGAATAATAATTATGACATATTAAATAACAAAACTCACATTCCATATAATCAATAAACTGAGAGGGATGTTCATAAAAAATCGATAGGTAACAAATGGAAACACATTCCAATCAAATAACTAGACAATATAATTTAAATATGGGAATATAAGAAACATATACACATGACATTTAATTAATGAACTAAAAACTAAATTTATCAATATCTATGTCAACTATATTCTCATTGATGAATAATAACTGAAACTAGTATAGGGTAAATGATTTATCAAATGATGTCATGTATAAGGCTCATAAAACATTATATTTTCATGAACTTTCACAAGATGGTTTAAAACTAAGGATAGATACATATTTAATTTGCACAAATTATTTGTCTCATGAGAACATATCAACGCATCAGGGTTCTATATAATGTCTAAGCTCCACCCATCATCACCAGTACAATGCATTAATCATATCAAATAATTAAAATAAATAATATTCCATATCAAATACATGTATTTAATAAGTTATAAATAATTATGAATATTTCTCCAAATAATCAAATAATTTTCAAATTAGACACCGTATGTAAAATGTTATGTATTATATGAAATAGTAAGATCAATGAATATTGAAATGGATAATTTGAGGGAAATTCAATGTTCACTGAGAATGGGAGTTTTAATAATTTATGTGTACTATAAAATTATTCTAGTAAGTGAATGTGAATATTATCCTACATAAAATCAATAATAAACAACCCATTGGATGAATAAGGATTTCATCAATACAAAAAAAACCAAGTAGAGGAAAATAAAGGGTTTTTGTTTTGAGGGAGGTATCATTTTTTTTTTTGAAAAACATTATAAAATAAGTTTTCATTGAATATTACTTATGAATACATTTTCCATAGAAAATTAACTATTTAGACCTACAAATTAAACATAAAAGAAATGATGATGAGTACATTTTTATTTTTCATATGAGGTAAAATAACTTTCCATTTTCACGGTAAAAATGTATAAAAAATTCCTTGTTAGGAAAGAGAGAAGAATATTTATTTGAAAAATTGGTAAAAAAAGGTAAATATTTAATTTCTAAATCATTTTAAAATTATTTTTTTAATAAAACAAGGTTTTTAGAAGAAAACAGGTTCTCCAACTAAAGATAAAAATAAAAACATGTTTTCTTAAAAACATTTTCTAAAACATATTGAGTACCAAAGAGTGAGGAATGGTAATAATACATGAAAATTATCATGAATAACCATATTAGATAAAATTAGAGGTTTTATTGAACAATAGTTATATAATTTTATTTAATGGAAATACCATTGCAAGATCATTAATGTAATTATTGAGGAAGATAATCTTTAAACTTTCCAAAGTGTCTCTTACCACTTTGAAACATTTTAAAACATAATCCTCATGAATGAATAATATTAAATGGATGTTCTAAATATAATTAAGGTAAATTAGTTTTTGATAAAATATATATAAATTCACAATATATACACCAAACAAAAAATGTGAGTGGTGAACATGACATTTATCTTACAGAAGTAAAAAAATTGTTATAAAAACCCCTTACATTGCTTTTCATTTCAGATGAACTCCATTTATATTCTTGTATAAAAAATTAACTTAATTATTTACTTTCATGAGAAAATTTTTCTTGTTTATCATCACTTTTTTTACTTTTTATTATTTTTTATATAATTACATGAACAATTGTCTTTATGTTAGGTGTTTAGAACAAATTCAGTTTATGTGTCAAAAACAACTTTCTTAGGTTAACTATGGCCAAATGGGGTATTATATAACATCTAATAAATAATTAACCTGAAATGTCTAAAATATTTATAATTCAATTATTTTTCGAAATACAACCATTACATATGAATATGAAAAATAAATCAACGTTACGATCATAGAGATGGTAGGTCATACGTACGAATGAGTAACGTTTTTATTTTTAAAGGTTTTTATAGAAAAAGTTTAGTAACACTATATATTTATTGAATTATAATTATATCATAAATAAAATATTATTTAATCATATATAATTATATATAAAATCCTTTTGATGAAAAGGTAATCACATCATGTCGAGGAGGTGGTAGTCTGCACGTCCATGAATAACGTTATCACTTCTTTAGTGTTTGTAAGGGTAATAAAGAAAATGATATATATATATATAAAGAATGGTAATTATTTTATTAATATAATATATATTGTTTTCATGTCACATATTTTTAATTATAATAATCTTTTTTACATTCCTTTTATTGTGTGAATGAATCACATCGCTTGGAGGGTCTGTATTCCACACTTCCTCAAACGATGTTATCTTATTAACGCAAAATAGAAGGTAGGAATGTTATATATTATTTAATGATTAATGAATTAAAAAGACATAATAAATATCACATATATAATATATTAACAATTTTTCTATCTTAATGTCCACCATGAGATGTGCTAAAGGAAAATTAAACAAACATAGTTTCATGAAGCAGTAGTTCGTCCTACATAGAAACATTATGTGTGTTACCCATTAGATGGATGTGTGTTTAAGTGTTGGTATAACCCCTAATATGAAAATATATTAGTAAATTTATTATATTTTCCCTTATATGAACATGGAATAATAATAGTTGAGGTGGTGAAATTTAAATTTATTAAAATAGATTGCTGGAAAGTGTTACCTTAACAATCGGGTAACTCCTTTTGGTTTATACCAAAGAGATTTTATGGAAGGATTTCTACCCAAAGGGAGGATTAAAGGTCTATGTTAGGTATGTTGGGAAGCAAATTGGGTATATAATAGTTGAACAGAAGTGGTTTGATATGTGTGAGTAATGGAGAGAAGTGTGACCTTTTATAGGGGAGGAGAAGGAATCACTTGGTATTTTGAAAACAAGTTATGTGTACCCACGTTTTAACAAAATAAACATCATCAAAAAACCAATAAAAATTAAATAATATAATTTTAATGGATGATATATGTCAATACAATGGGATTTGGACTAGGGGATAGGTCATTTGGGCCCCTATGATAAAGGTCTCCTAATTTATTAAGCTTAATTTTACCTAATAATTATAATTAATATTAATCACATTCACTAATAATTTAGGTAAAACAAAGATGTTATTATTAAAAATTATAAATTATTATTATTGTAAATATGGAATTAATATTTCCAAATTCTAATCATATAAGTGGAATAATTTGATTTATATTAAATCCCGTATTCGGGATGACAATATAAGTTTTTAAAGTGAAATCATTCGAATGTTTGCTCTATTTTTATGATACATTTTAAATTGAAATTTATTATAATCACATAAATGATTCTTATAGATAAAAATATTATCTAAATAAAATTTACAACCAACTAGAATTTTAATTTTTACTTAAAAATAAATTAGAATAAAAAATAATTTTGAAATAAAATTTTGTATTTTTAATTATCTTTTAAAAAAGGAATTGTTTTAGAAAAATATCAAAAAATAACCTTAAATTATTTAATATATTACACATTAAAATATTAATTACATATTTACTTATTAAATCAATTAAATTTTTAAAATTAATATTTATATTGGTTTCTCCATTCAAAGCCTATAAAATTGTCATTGTAGAAATATAGTTTTTTATTTGAATATTAAAATTTATTCTTTTTTCATGCACATAAAACCTAATATATGAACATATAAAATATTATATTTAATATATAACATATATATAATTAAAATAATTAAATAATTATAATTAAATAAATTTATTAAGACAAAACTACATTGGAAGATTAAATATAAAAAAATTTCTTTTTTATATCCAATTTGTTCATATTTTCATTTATCATTAATTGGTAACCAATGAATCAATATTATATTAATATAAACATTAAATTTTCATAATTTAGTTAATAATATTCATAATGGAATGTTTATATCTTATTATATGAAATAATAATATTTTAATAATATATTATTGTTTGGTAAAACATAGTCTTGTGTGTAACACAGGCCATGGAAGAAGGTTTCGAATGCGTGTAACACATGATTACTTGGTTTCTCATGCATTAAGATACATATAAAATATTTAAAATTTTAAATATATTATAAAGTATCCAAATATTATATTCCCTTACATTCTTAGTGTTTTGTGTCATTCACAAAATCCAATATAGGGATCTTACAATAGAATTATGGGGTGATACATTATCCCCACCTTAATTATATTGCATCCTTGAAATTTAATATTGATATTGGTGATATATTATTTGATATTTCTTATTTTTAAATCCCACATTGGGATAAGGGTTTATAAAACATCCTCTAGAAAATAGACAATTGGAATAAGAAAGATCACATGGACTAACATATAACTAGGTGTCAATGTAAAAGAAAAATAGTGCCATGTAGAGATATATACTTATAGGTAAAGTGTATATATTTATGGGGAGTGAATGAGTTCATCAATAACAAAAAATTAATTATCAATAAAATTTTTATGGCCTCAAATACATAAATATGTGATGATTTATAATACATCGGTTCAATTAATATTATTTTATTAGGATAACATTTTATTTAAAAGTAATTCTCCTAATTTTTGGTAATTCTTTTACAAAGCATGAATATAACTAAATATTATTACTTGGTTGGTTTCAATTTAATAGAATCAATACTAAATTTTGGTATTTATTAAATCATATTCTAATTCATACTTTTAATCCCATAAATGAATTACTAACAATGAATTTTTTTTATACATGACACCCTAAAATAATCTTTTAAAGGACTGTAAGAACTATAAAATAGTGAAAGGTCTAATAGTTTGTCCAAAACTATCATCAAAAACAAGTATTGTAAGTATATTAATCTATAATCCTTATAATTGATACTACTGGTTCATAATTAACATTTATTCATCAAATTATTAAAAATAAAACATTAAAAAATGTATGCGGACATTGTTGGGGTCAGTGGTTGGCATGAAACCCCTATCTTTACTCGGTTATCAGTTCAGGGTCCACTAAATTTTCAGACATGTCTAACTTGATAATTTATCACCTAAAATATAGTTTTACCTTTTCTAAAACCATATTAATATAATTTGAAATATATATCTACCAGACAACCTATAAATTTAATCATTAAATAGACTCTTAACTGATTATTTCAATACACCTATTTTTATTATTAAGTATCATAATCATATTTGAATATTGGTATTATATCATTACTGATCATATAACCCCTAAAGGATATATATACCTTTAAATTTTAACTTATTTAAATTTAAAGTCATTATTCCTCAAATAACTATTTTCATCTAAAACACATGCCACTAAAATCAAGTATATTCCATAGATTATTCATTATTCTTATAACCAAAATACCATGGGTAAAATACTTCTTGTTGGACTCACCTATTTCGATAATCCAAAATAATGTTTAATTTATGTGATAATCATGTTTCTACTATAGAATAATCATGTTTCATTAATTTGATAATCATGTTCCAATGATACCTATGTATCTTTAATCTCACTGTTCTATTGTTTAAGCTTATAGTAAAAAATTTACCAATGAAAAGGTTACCAATGTAAAGGATATTTATGAAAAGGTTACTGAGGAAAAGGTTACCAATGAAAAGGTTCCTGATGAAAATTTTACCAAAGAAATGGTCACTGATGCCAAGTTCATCGATGAAAAGTTTACTGATGTAAAGGTTACCGATGAAAAGGTCACTGATGCAAGGTTACCACTGAATTCTACCTTTGAGGACACCAATAAATGTCACCGATGAAGGTCACTGATGCTAGGCTATTGGTAAAGGCCACTAATGAAGGCTACTAATTCATACTACGATTGAATACTATCATTGTGGCGGCAACCATTACTAGTATACTGATGGTTACACCTCCATACTTTGTCAAATTTTTAAGATTATTCTAATGGTAATATTTGGTAATTTTAATGTGTCTGACATTAATTAATGCTCATTGTAGTCATATAAAGAAACCTTATCTGGGGACAGTACGAGGTATGAGGAGGATCACATGTGGTTTAATTATTTTTATTTTTGAACCTCAAATATAAAAGAGAATACTGAGAATGAAACTAGTATAGATAACAAAAGATGTGAGAAACAACAGAAGAATGCATGAGAAAGAACTTACTTACCAGATCGAAGAGAACAAGAAAGAACCATCCACCATGGACATTGTGAACCCATGAGTCTCAAGAATATCATTTTGGGCGATCAATTTCAAGGCTATGTTCTATGATTCATCAACTCATGATCAATACAAGAAGCAGAATACTCAGTTCTTGAAAGATAAAACCTGGAGTTACAACACTCTGTTTTGAGGAAAACTTCCCCAGACATACAAGAAACTAAAAATTCTTCATCCCAATGAGTAAAGATCTGAACTTCAGAAACATAAATCTTTCTAAACTCAACCTCATAATATTTTCTCTATTGTTTTTCTTCATTTTACATTTCTGAGAAATGTGTGTGTCTGTCTGTTACACACACCATCTCTTGTGCTTGAATTGGAGGATACTGAAAATCCTCACATCAAACTTCACCTACATTTTGTTTCCCATATATAACTGCAGAGGAGACTATTTGTGGTTTTTATTGTTTTTTTCCCATGAAGAACTATGGTAGAGAGTGTGTACCTTGGACAGTTTGTGAAAATGGTTGTAAAGCCCGATACAGGTTGTCTATCAAGATTATAATTTATAAAAAATGCTTTGTGTTAGGTGACCTCCATGTGGAGAGGATTAAGTCTCGGCATGAGACTGAACCTCTTGTTTAACTCTAATGTTTACTATATTTTTTATTACTCTATTTTATCTATTTTCCACTTCTCATTGATGCTAAAACATAATTTTTTTTATTGACATTGATACTTATTTTTTGTTAGTATACATATGTTTTTAATTTAGTAGACTTTTTTCAAAAGTTAAATAAGTGTTTTACACTGACTCAATTGATGACTAATCACCCTTTGAGAAAACTACTGCCCAACTAAGCATTTATATCCCTACTACCTTAATTAACTAGGGTATTTCAAAATCGGGGGATCTTTATCCTAATGTTTTTAACATAAATATTAAGTAAGAACTCAATTCACCCCCTCCCCCAACTTTTGATTCCACTCTGAACAACATTTGGTATCAGAAGATCAATTTTTATTGCTTCTATCTGATCTATTGTGCAAGTTGTCAAATTCTTTTCAACTGTGATTTTAGTTGTATCTTATAGATCTAAAAATTTCCATCATATCTAAATTATTAGTTCTTTAAAATTCTAAAAAACTATGGACAAAATATTTGAGGGTGATTCTACTAACATGACACTTTCATTAATAGAAATAACTATGATCAGTGGAAATTAAAGATGAAAATTTATCTAGAGAACATGGGCCCTGAAATATGGGACACAATTGAATAACAACATGTACTACCTATTACAGCTACGGACACATGTTCTCAGTTGACTAAAGCTACAAATTACAATAACTTTAATGCAATGAATTCATTATACTATTCTCTAGGAGAAGAAGAATTCAATATAATATCTTCCTGTAATACTGCTTATGAAATTTGGGATACTTTGGCTATTTCTCATGAGGGAACCACCAATGTTAAAGAAATGAGAATAAATATTTATTTTATTAAATATGATAATTTTAAAATGAAGCCTAATGATCTTATATCTAAAATGTATCTGAGGTTCAATGAAATAGTGAATACCCTGAGTCTTCTTGAAAAACCAGTGGACAACAAGGATTGGATTATGATATTGCTTATATTCCATATTGACATATGGAGATTAACTTATGTTTCTATTTGAGAATCATGTGACATAGGAAATCTAGTAGTGAAGGAACTCATTGGAAAACATATGATGTAGTAAAAATATCTTAAAGTAAATCATGATTCAAATGAAGAACGAAGAAATAAATCTATAGCATTCCAGACTGCTACCTCAAAGAGCCAAGACAATGAAAATGTTCATGATCCTATAGACACTCCCATTAGTGAAGACTCAAACTCTGACCGGGATGATGAAATGGCTCATCTTGCCAAAATATTCAAAAAGTTCTACCATAATAAAAAGTTATTTAGAAAGTCAAACTATATAGGAATGTATGATAGTAATTGACAATGGAAAAAAGGACAGAAATGGAATGACAACACAAATGAGATATTATGCTATGAGTGTAAACGAAAAATCCATTTGAAGACTGATTTCCCCAAGATGAAATTTAAAAAGAAATACGAAGACAATGGAAATGGATATAAAATGGCTCTTAAAGAAACTTGAAGTTCTTCAAAAGATACCTTTAGTGGATCTGACACTTCTAATATTGAAAATAAAAAACATGCAAACATTTTTTTCATGACCTAAGCATCTGAGGTAATACCCAATTCCCCTATACCTAATGCTAATTATTCTAGGAATGAAAGTGAATCAAATAATGATGAGAATATGACTAAGGATAAACTATTTGAATATTGTGGAATGCTTGGGGACACCATTAGTGAAATGTAAGATAAATTTAAATTATTGAAAAGTTAATATTCTTTAAATGCTAATTATAAGTCTTATCTAGATATTGAAAAAGAAAAATGTGCTCAACTATTAAAAGAAAATACTAAACATTAATTATCAAATGAGAAATTAAAAAGGGATGCTGAGAAATTTACTGTAGGTAGAGATACCTTGACTTGGTTTATAGGAAAATAGATTGCTCCAAAATATAAAACTGGTCTATGATATAAACCAGGATAGAGAAGGATTATTAAAAATAAATTTGATCCAAAATTTGGATTGTTCACTACTAGTTCGAATTCTAGACCATCTTTGGAAAAACCATTCTCTAAAAGACCTAACAATGTATTCATGTCACAAAACAAATCCACTGATTATAATAAATCAGTGAGACAATTATGGGTTCTAAAATCTTTACTTTCGAACAACTTTGGACCCAATAAAATATGGTTAACAAAGTTATCTTATACTTAATCTATTTTTAAAGAAATTTGTTTAAAGATCTCCTATAAAAATTTATAGTACTTGGACAGTGGATGTTCAATACATATAACAGCAGACTATTCATGCTTCAAGATCCCAATTAATGTGTATGGTGGAGATGTCACATTCGGTGATAATTCTAAAGGGAAGACCATTAGCTTAGTCCAAATTAGTATCCCTAATACTGTATTAATTTCAAAGGTACATTTTGTTGGTGGGTTAAAATACAATTTACATAGTATCTCTTAGTTGTGTGATGATGGTTTTAATTTTATGTTTGAAAATGATTCTTTCAATTTTTTTAATTCTAAAAATGATTTAATATTCTCTACTCATATAAATGAAACTCTATATATTATTGATTTAAATTCTTTAGCTAAGAAAATTTTTTATTGTTTAAATGCTTTTCGTAAGGAATCATGGTTATGGAATAGATGATTAGGACACTATAATGTGCAATCACTTAAGAAACTAACTTGGTAAGGTTTAGTTAGAGACTTACCTAAACTATAATTCCCACATAACAATTTTTTTAATCCTTGTCAAAAGAGAAAACAACAAAAAGTCTCTTTCAAACCAAAGAAAGAAGTTTATACTTCTCAACCGCATGAGTTGTTCACATAGATTTGTTTGGACCATCTAGAGTTTCAAGTTTAAATTGGAAGCACTATATTTATGTTCTTGTAGGTGATTTTTCTAGATATAATTGGGTAAAATTTATAGCTCCCAAAAGTGAATAATTTTCTTACTTCATTAAATATTCCATGTCTATAGATAATCATAGTGGACTAAGAATTAAGTCCTTGAGAAGAGATCATGGCCGTGATTTTGAAAATCGAGAATTTGAATCTTTTTTCTTACAAAATTGTTGTAATCCCAATTTCTCTGCTCCTAGAACACCTGAACAAAATAGAGTTGTAAAAAAAATAAATTGGAAACTTCAAGAGATTTCAAGAACTATGAAAAATGAGTGTAATCTACCTTTCTATTTTTGGGATGAAGCTTTTAATACAACATGTTACATTATTAATAGAGTCTTAATTAGACATGTTCTTAAGAAGAACCCATATGAGGTCTAGAATAATAAGATGCCTAAGGTTAATTACTTTATTTTTTTTGGTTGTAAAGTCTTAATCCTTAACTGTTAGGATAATCTTGACAAATTTTCTTCAAATAGCGGTGAAGGAAATTTCATAGGTTACTCAATCTCCATTAAATCTTATAGAGTATTCTATAAGCAAACCAGATGTGTGGAAGAATTAGTTCATGTAAAATTCTATTAGACAGATCCACATGAACCCTAACCTTGTGTTGAACATCTTGAGGAAGATATATCAATTCTAGATTTTAATGATAATGATAGTGAACCCTTTGTGAAAACATCTAGTTCTAGAAATTTTCCAGAATCTATGTATGGTGAATCTGAACCCATAGAAAACCCTGAAGATTATAGTTCAACTCTTTATTGAGGTTTTTGAACTCTCAAGATTCATCCTTTAGATGTTGTAGTAGGTGATCCAAATAGAGGAACACAAACTAGAGATTCTCTGAGAAACCTGGTTGAACATCAAGCTTTTCATTCATAGATTGAACCTAAAAATATTGATGATGTAATCAATGAAAAATTTTGGCTGATAGCTACGCAAGAAAAATTAAATTAGTTTGAAATAAAAAAAAGTTTGGGAATTAGTAAAAAGACCTAAAGACACTTTGACCATTGGCATAATATGGGTGTTTAGAATAAAAGTTGATGAATCTGGAAACATAGTTAGAAATAATGCTAGACTAGTTGCACAAGGATATAGTCATGAAGAATGAATAGACTATGAAGAAACCTTCACACCTGTTGCTAGACTAGAATCCACTATGATATTCCTTTCCGGTGCAGCACATCTGAAATTCAAACTTTATCAAATTGATATAAAAAGTTAATTTCTAAATGGTTATATAGTTTATGATGTATATGTTAAACAACCCCCTGGTTTTACAAATCCCTATCTTTAAAATCGTTTTTTAAAACTTTATAAAGCACTATATGGTCTAAAACATGCTCCAAGAGCTATGTATGACAAACTTTGTTATTTTATTATTTCAAAAGGTTGTACTAAATGAATATTGGATCCTACACTTTTTTTAAAAAAGGATTTCTAAATATGTTTTAAGAGTACAAATTTATGTAGATGACATTATTTTTGGATCCTCTAAGAATTCTTTAGGTGCTGCTTTTTCAAAAATGATGCATGATGAATTTGGAATGTGTTTAATGGGGGAACATAAATTTTTCCTTGAATTTCAAATTTTTCAAAATAAAAATAGTATTATTATAAATCAAACAAAATAAACTAATGATCTTTTGAAAAGTGTTAGTTTGGACAGTAATAAAGGTTGTGATACTTCTATGAGTACCATCTGTAAATTGGATGCTGATAAAACTGCTAAACTAGTTGATCAACCCAATTATAGAGGTATGATTGGGAGTTTGATCTATCTTATTACTAGGAGACCTGATATTATGTTCATTGTATGCATGTGTTCTCATTTTCAAACCAATCCCAAATAGTCTCATTTAAGTTTTGTTAAAATTATTTTTAAATATCTCGAGTATACTATAAACTTTGGACTATTTTATCCAAGATGATAATAATTTTACTTAATGAATTATTCAAATGATGACTTTTATGGTCGCAATTTAGATAGAAGGAGAACCTTTGGAACATGTCACATTTTGGGAAAGTCACTAGTATCATGGTTCAGTAAGAAACAAAATTTTGTTGCATTATCTAATGTGAAAAATTAATATATAGCTACTGGTAGTTGTTGTGTTCAAATTATGTGGATGAAACACACTTTACTATACTATGTATTTCAATTAAAACATGTCTCCATAAACTGTGATAATACAAGTGCTATTAACATCTCTAAAAATACAGTATCTCATGCAAGGACAAGGCACATTGATGTGAGACATCACTTCTTGAGAGATTGTTATCAAAAAGCTGATATCACTCCTGAATTCATTAGAATAGAACACCAATTGGATGATATATTCACAAAGCCTTTGTGTTTTGAGAGGCTAAGTTTCATTAAACATGAGTTAGGTGTGATAAAATATTAAGTTAGGAACCTCATTGTTTGGAACCACACCGTTAGGAACCTCACCGTTGAACCTCAGTATTAAGAACCTCACCGTTAGGAACCTCACCATTGGAACCTCACATTTGGACCTCACCATTAGGAACCTCACCTTTAAGAACCTCAACATTGGATCACACAGTTAGAAACCCCACTATTGGACCTCACTGTTAGGAACCTCACTATTGGACCTCACCATTGTAACCTCACCGTTAGAAACCTCACCATTGGAACCTCAAAATTAGGAACCTCACCTTTGGACCTCCCTAATATGAACCTCATCATTGGAACCTCAACGTTTTTACCATACCGATAGTCAATGTTTTTGGGATATAGCGTTTTCTCTTCCAGAATCTGAAATGTTTTCTATATTACTTATTTCTTTTTTTTCGATCCCTAAATGATAAAAATAATGAACACAACACATTTTTATCCACTTCGAACCTCTCCCGAACCTTCTGCTCCCTAACCTTAGAACCTCTCCTTCTACCAAAACCCTCAAACCACTTCAGATTGAAATGGAAAGGATGAAGCGACTATTGTTATATGATTAAAGAGATAAGACAAATCTTATGTGACCTCAAGATGAGTCGAGTAGTGGAATCCAATCAGTGGAAAAGCTAATCAACCCGCATTTGTCAAAGATGAAAATCATGGATAAGAAGGAACTGATCTCAGAATGGCTGATGTCGTGTAGGTCTTTTGTGATAAAGTCACTTGAAGCTCAAGGTTGTGTCTAATGCTTTTCAAATAACAATAGAACATATTATCTGAAGCTAGTGAAGGAGTTTTAGGAATCATTGATGCTTGATCATACTAAGGTTTAAAATAGAATTTCTTCAATGTTAAATGGAGTAAGTGTGATTTTTTCTTGTCATGAATGGGCTAAGTGTTTGAGTGTACCACATGATGGAATTTTTAATTACTACTCTGGAGTGGTGCCTTCCACTGCTGAGTTTAGTTATGAAGAAGCTCTAGCCGAACTGACAAGGGATGGGATCCGTTAAAAATTAAATGTTTCCAAAATGGAAGGTGAAGACAGGTTACTATTTAAATTTTTTCACCATGTGTTAAGTCCCAGGGGAGGGGACTTTGCTACCGTGAAATATATGGATGTATTTATTTTGTATCTTTTGAAGAATGGGCAAAATATAAACTTGTGTAAGATGCTAATGATTCAATTAGAAGATATTTCAAATCTTAGCTCCAAGTCCAATGTGTTATTTCATGCGAGATTGATATCCTTGATGTTGAATGTAAATAGAGTTGCTGGAAATAAAGAAGAAACATTTGTTGTGAGAGAAAATTTCTGCATCACCAATATAATTTTCATGTTTATGAAGACTGCTTGGAACCCATGGAAAAGAAGATGGGTAAATGATGATGCTATGCTATATGAGTAATTCATTCCAGTTATTCATTCAACTAGGCTTAAGGATATGAGAGATCCTTGTCTGAATCCTAATGAAGTGGAGACTTCATACTGAGATGATGATGAATAGGCTCCTGTTATGAAAGTCGGAAAGGATTCTCCTATAGATGTCAGGAGTGACATTAACCTTCCTTAGAACATTATTGTATCTTTTGGTGAGCCAAGCCCACAAAAAAGACTACCTAGAAGAGAGATTGTACTAAGGAACAATGATGATGAGGAAACCAGTGAAGAAGAAGGAGATCAAAATTTCTTAAGAGACATTAGAAATACCTCAGAGGAGGAATATGACACAAAATCTAGTCATGATGACAATGAGACAGCTTCCGGTGAAAGTGAAGATGAATTTCTAAGTCTCAGTCCTCTAATAAGACATATGCTAATGGTAAAAAGTGTGAATGAATAGGTTTATGATTTTATTGAAGTTGGAATTGAAATGGAAGTGGTTGACGATTTTGAAGAGGAACTGGAAGTGGACTTTCCTATTGATATTGTTGATCAAAGAGGTATAGCTAAGGCGGATGTAGTTATTCAGGAAAACTCTCCAAGTGAGGGGGAGGAACCTATTACCATAGGTTTAGTTGTTGTTGCTCATGGAAAAGAGGACTGGTCAGAAGACCCGTGATTTATGATCTAGGTGTAGATTATGGAGATTTTGATGATGAAAAACCAATCAGAAGTCCTCCAATTCCGTCTGTTATATAGACAATAATTGTGTAGCCAGTAGTACATTCACCACAAGACTATGTGAATAAAGATTATTTGGAATCATTGATGTCAGATTTGATAAGTTATTTTGATGAGAAATCTATTGAGATAGAGAGAATTGTGGCTCTAAACCAATAAGTGGTGGAACCTGCCTTAGAGAGAGTTATTTATGTCTCTCACTCAAATATACTACATGTAGCGAAGGAGTTCCAGAATCAAGTCAAAAGCTTGGCAGAATCTATGGAATTTGTGAAGTAGTCAATTTTCAGATGAGATTATTATATGTATTCTAGTGTGAAAGTGGACAGAGATCTTAGATATGTTAAGAGTGTGGTTCATAAGATGGCCACTGTGTTTGTGGACTTTAATAAGTCTATGGAGACACATGTGAGTAGCCAAGATGATGATGTGAAAAGGATGATCAGTGGGATGACAAAATCATTTAAGGAGATATTGGCTTTAACTTTGGCACATCTGAGTTCATATGATTCCTCTTCAGCCTCTCCACTGGTTGATCTAGAATCCTTCAGGTCAGTTGTTAGAAAAGAAGTGGATAAGTTCTCTGGTGCATGTACCGCAGACCCTTAGTCTACAACTTAGATGACTTCCATAACCGAAAAAATTTATATTCTTGTGGGAGATTATCTAAGGGAATCTTCTCAATATTAGAAGTTCATCAAGGAGAAAGTTTATTTCTATTACACAAGGGTGTACACTAAGAATGAAATGTATGGTCACTTTAAGCTACTATTGGAGAACTTGGGGATCCCACTTGTCACTCAGGCATTTATGGATCAAGTTTGCAGGCATAGAGAGCTGACTCCTTCCTTAGAGAGACTCCTAGAGAATAAGGATGAATTTATATTAGACATAGAAATAGGAGGAAGCATTATTATGGATTTTAGAAATCATCTTTTTCCTTTCCTCCATGTGGACTGCACTTCCATCATTGTTCCTCCAGCCTTACCTTCTTCCTTGGCTTCTTCAGGATCTACTAGTGTTGCACTAATGATAACTCCTACACAGGCCATCCGAAACATGACCCCTATGATTCCTCATAGATCAACTCACTATAGGTCTGCTGATGACTCTATAGCATCTCCTCCAACACTGTTGACTACCATACCTAGGCATATCCATCCATCTTCAAACCCTAATTCCTCACCTTCAAAATCCAAATCCCCTTTGGACATTTCTAATGTGGATTGACTCTAGGATGTCTTAGTTGATAGGGATCTTTTGTAAACTTTTTTTATCTTTTATTATTGATTTATTAATAATAAAATCCTCTTTTATCACTTTTTATCTTACATTGTTTTTGTTAATCACAAAGGGGGAGAATTTTTAAGTTTTAGTAATCTTTTCATGTATATGCGATCTATTTTGGGGAGAAGTCTTAAGATCCCTGAAGTTACCCAAAGGGGGAGAAGTTTACATGTTACCTAGAATTTTTTTCATATATACACTATTTGTATTTTCCACCTAAACCATGGATTAGTTTTAATTATACAAATATCTGAAGATATTATCAAATGTTCTTAACCCAGATTGAAAAAATACTGACATATTTTGTGATTACCTAAAAGAGGATATTGTTCGACTCACCTATTTTGATAATCCCAAATCATGTTTCATTTATGTGATAATAATTATTCTACTCTATAAAAATCATGTTTCATTAATATGATAATCATGTTCTAGTGATACTTGTGTACCTATAATCTCACTGTTCTATTGTTTCATCTTACAATAAAAAATTTTCCGATGAAAAGGTTACCAATGTAAAGGTTACCGATGTAAAGGTTACCTATGTAAAGGTTGCCGATGAAAATGTAACCAATGCAAACGTCACAGATTCAAAGGTCACCGATTAAAAGGATACTAATGGAATGGTTACTGATGAAAAGTTTACCAATGCAGAGGTCACTGATGCAAGGTTACCATTGAAAGATACCATTGAGAAGGTCACTGATAAAGGTTTCCTATGAAAAGTTCACTGATGCATGGTTACCGATGAATGCTACCATTGAGAAGATCACCAATGAAGGTCACTGATAAAAGTCACCGATGCAAGGCTATCGTTGAAGGCCACTGATGAAGGCTACCGATCACTCTACTGTTGAACCCTACCATTGTGAAGTCTATCATTACAAATCTACTGAGGATTACCCTTCCATACTTTTTCAAATTATTGTGATTATTCTAATGGTCATATTTGGTAAATTTAATGGGTCTATCATCAACTAATTCTGATTTTAAACATATCAAGAAACTGTATCTGGGGACTGTATGAGGTTTGAAGAGGATAACATGTGGTTTACTTATTCCTATTTTTAATCTACAAATATAAAAGAAATGACCGAGGAAGAAACTAGCATAGATAATAGAAGAATCGAGAAACAATAGAGGAATTCCTAAGAAAGAACTTACTCACTAGATCAAAGAGAACAAGGAAGAACCATCCAGCACTGAAATTGTGAACCCAA
The DNA here is from genome assembly GCA_963277665.1 of Viscum album. NCBI lineage: Eukaryota > Viridiplantae > Streptophyta > Magnoliopsida > Santalales > Viscaceae > Viscum > Viscum album. The sequence continues at coordinate 504,664,377 of OY728142.1, read as the reverse complement.
GACTCTCAAAACGATCATTTCGGGAAAACAATTTCAAGGCTACCTTCTCTTATTCATCAACTCTCGATCAACACAAGAAGTAGAATACTCAGTTCTTGAAATCTAGAGCATGGAGTTACGACACTCTGTTTTGAGGGAAACTTCCACAGATAGAATCAAATATAAAATTCATCATCCCAAGGTGTCAAGAGCTGAACTAAAAACACATAGAGCATTCTAAACTCAATCCCATAATATTAGCTCTATTGTGTTTCATAATTTTAAATTTATGATAATTGTGTGTGTCTTTCTGTTACACACATTGTCTCATGTGCTTGAATTCAAGGATACTGAAAATCCTCACATCAAACATCACCTATATTTTATTTCCTACGTATAACTATGGAAGAGACCATTTGTGGTCTGTATTGCTTGTTTTTTCAACAAATAACTGTCGTAGAGGGTGTGACCCCAAGAAAATCTCTGAAAACTGTTGAAAGCCAGATATAGGATGTGTATCATGTTTTTCATTTATTTAAACTACTTGGTGGCAGGTGATCACCATTTGGAGAGGATTAAGTATCAGCTTGAGACTGATCCTCTTGTTTAACTCTACTGTGTACTATATTTTGTAATACTCTATTTTATCTATTTTCTACTGCTCCTTGATTCTAAAACGTAAAACTGTTTTTCATTGACTTTGATAGTTATTTTTGGTTAGTGTTTGTATATGTTTAATTCAGTATGATTTTTTCAAAAGTTGAAGAAGTGTTATACACTAATTAAATTGAGGACTAATCACCCTTTGAGAAACATGTTGAACAAGTAAGCATTTATATCTCTACTGCCTTAATTTTCTGGGCTATTTTAAAATTGGGGGGTCTTTATCATAATGTTTTTAATAGAAATTTTAAGTAGGAACTCAATTCACCTCCCTCTTGAGATTCCACTCTAACAAACACTTCTTCAAATTAATTATTGAATCCAAAAAACCACATCAAAATTGGTCCTTCCTTAGTCAAAGGTTTACCATTATATCATCTACTGGATTTCTAAATCATGAATCCAAATCTATAATATAAAACATAGTCAGAATAAACTAGGTTGTTTATTTTCATTATAAGTTTAAATCCATAACAATGATTTGTAAATATGATGTGAATTATCATAATAATGTCCCTCGGTAGTGTCAAATGAGTAGAACAGTAAGGCATCTTATCATGTACTAGGTTACCCTTAATCGGGCTCAGAACGCCTTGTCAGAGTCATTACTCTTATTTACATTTGATCTATAACCACATGCACTTTCAATATATATACATGGACTTATATCTAGGAATACCCACATAATATCTAACTTACCAAAATTATAGGATTTTCATCAACACATATCTTAAAGTTATACCTTATGGTTATGTTCTCATAACTATGTTTTCCTAAATCTAGTTACAAAGGTTTCTACTAGACTTCCTCTAAAAATAACTATTGTTACCCTCAACCAAATAGCATAGATTTTTTGTATACTATCAATTACAATTTCATGATTAAAAGGAATAAAATCACAAAGGACTAAGAGATTATTAGTCTTGGTTAACCAGATAAATAAATGAATCTTGAATTACAAATGAATTCACTAGTTGCAACATAATTTTCTTCTTCTTTATATGTAAATAACCTCAATAACAACTCTAATCCATATATTAAATATTTTAATATATTTCATCGTAATAATATTTTATTATTGGGTAAGGAAAAATAATAAGGGGTAGCTAAAATACTCTATAAATGCAAAATATAGTGGAAATAATAATAAATGAATTATAATAATAATTACGAAATGGTAAATAACTGAATTCAAATTCCACATAATCTATAAATTAAGAGGTGTTTTCATAAAAAATATGGAATGGTAATAAATGGAAAAACATTCCAATCAAATAACTAGATAAGAAAAAAATAAATATTGAAAGAAGAAAAACTAAAACACAATCAATTTAATCGATGAACTAAAAATGAAATGTATTCATAGATATGTCAACCCAAAATCTCATGAATGAATAGTAAGTGAAACTAAACTGAGGTCAATGATTTATTAATGGGAGTCATGTCTAAGAAACATGAAAACATTTATCATCAAGAACTTTCAAAAGATGGTTTAAAACTATAAATAGAAACCTATTTAATTTGTGAAACTTATTTTTCTCATGAGAACCTATCAATGTATGAAGGAGCTATATAATTTCTGGGATTCACCGTTCATTAATAGTCCAAATCATTCCTCACATCAAATAATAAAAACAAATAATATGCCTTATCATATACCTATGATGAATAAAGAATAAGACATTATCAATATTTCCCCAAACATTCAAATAACTTCCAAAGTACACAATGTATATAAAATGGTATATGTTTCAGGAAATAGTAATATCCATGATAAATGAATTAGATAATTGGGGGAAATTCAATGTTCAATTATTATAGGATATTGAATATATCAAGTGGAATAATATATAATTCATGGAAGTGAATGTGAATACTATCCTTGGAAAAATCAATAACAAACCATCCTGAGGTATAATAAGGATGATATCAATAAAATAAATCCCATGTGGAGTAAAATAATGGTTTTTTTTATTAATCGAAATTAAATAGAAATATATTTAAAACATTTTAGAGAAAAATATCCTTCTGTTTTGAAAACCATTTGAAAAATATTTTCATTATAAATAAATTTTTAACAAAAATCATTAATAAGCATCCTTTTAGTCATAAAAATGAAGCTTCAAATAAATGACGATGTGTAAATACATACACGACATACCATGTAAAATAACATTCCTTTTTTTATAGTAAAAACATCTAAAAAATGTCTTTTCAAGAAAGGGACTGAAGAATCGCTTGAGATCACTGATAAAATACAAAGAGAGTAAAAATTTATTTTCCAAATAATTTTAAAATAATTTATAAAAACATTTCAAGAAAAAATAGTTTTTTGAAAAAAATAGATTCTCCATCTAAATATATAAATAAATATTAGTTTTCTAAAAAACATTTCCTAAAAAAAATTGACTACAAAAGAGAGATAAATTGGTACTAATACATGATAATGTTCATGAATAACCATAGTATAGAAAATAAAAATATTTTATTGAACAATGGTCATATAATTTTCTCTAATGTAAATACCATTGAAAGATAGTTAATGTTATTATTAAGGAATATAATCTTTAAACATTCAAAAGTTTCTCATACCACATTGAAAATTTTGAAATCATAATTTGCGTGAAGAAATAATTTCAAAATAAATTTCTAAATACCATGAAGGTAATTTAATTCATGATATAATATATAATAATGACCAGTAGATACACCACATAAAATAAGTCTGTGGTGAACATGACATTTATCTTAGAGAATTAACAAGTGAGATGAAAATCATTTATCTTGTGTTTCTTTTGGAGTTATAGTCCTTTAACATCATATATAATAAACATATTTTAATATTTTACTTGATAGAATAAATTTTTTTATTAATAACTACATATATTTGATGGTTTTACTATGTTGTATAAAACTAATGAAATAGTTCTATTTATTTTTTGGGGTTAGAAACAATTCGTGTTATATGTCGAAAAAAATTTGTTAGGTCAAATATGGTCAAAGAGTTCATTATATAAAATCTATAGAATAATAATCATAACATAAGTATCATATTTATACATCTATTAAACTTTTCCAAACAATTATTACATGCGGTTATGAAAAATGAATCAATGTTACAATTATTGAGACGGTTGGTCATAAGTACACATGGATAATGTTGTTATTCTTCAATGATCATTATGGAAAAAAGGTAAGTAAGATAATTTCATGACATAATTATCATTATATCATTAAAACCATATTAATTAATCATATATACTTATTTATTGAATTCTTGGGATGAAAAAGGAATCACATTATGTCAAGGAGGCAGTAGTCCACAGATCCATGATAAACATTTTCAATTTATAAGTGTGTTAAAGGATAAAAATAAAAATTATGTATATATTTATAGGATGGTAATTATTTAATTAATATCATATATATGCATTCCATGTATCGTGTGAATGAATCACGTCGCTTTGAGGGCATGATTGTCCACACTTCCTCAAATAATGTTACCATATTAGAAAAAATTGTACAGTATTAAAGGTATAGGTTATATATGGATTAGATAAATAGAAATACATAATAAATATAATATATATAATAAAAAAACTTATTTCCATTCATAATTTCCATTGTGAGAGGTGGTATTGGAAAACTGAATAATCATCATTTCGTGAGGCAATAGTTCGTTGTACACAGAAATAGTATGTACGTTTACTATTGGATGGAAGTGTGTGTAATTTTAAGAAGAAACCATAATATAAAAAATATATGTATATTAAGGATATGGATTTTATTAAATTATCATGGAATAATATGGTTTTCGGTGGTGAAAATGTAAATGAATGAAAAGAGAGCATTGGAAAGTGTTAACTTTAATATCAGGTAACTTCTTTGGGTTTATACCAAAGGGATTCCTTGAAACGATTTCTTCTCAATGAGAAACCACAATTTTTAAGGGATGTGTTTTTTGAATTGAATTTGGAAGATCTTATCCAATACTAAGTGGTTTTACAGATGTGAGTAATGAGGTTAATTGGTGTCATTTTATAGTGGAGGAAAAGGACTCACTTGTTATTTTGAAAACAAGATAGGTGTAAAAACTTATTTACCAAAATAAAGACACTAAAACCCAACCAAAATGAGTAATGGATATTTATTGATCGAATTAGTTCAATAAAATGGGTTTTTTACAAGTGTATAGGTCATCTGGGAGTCTAATTAAAATGATTAGACTTTTTTATGATTAATTTATCCTTATTAATTGTAATTAATTTTATTCGCTTCCACTAATATTTTTGTAGAAAAAAAATTCCATGTTATCAGAAATTATACATAATTAAAATTCAAAATATGGAATCAATTTTTCTAAATTCAATCATATAATTGGTATAATTTGAATCAAATTTATTCTCACAGGAGAGACTACAATCTGGGCTTGTAAAGTAAAAACGTTTGAATGTTTGCAATATTTTCACATTAAATTTCAATGTGAAATTGATTAAAATGAAAAAAATTGTATTAATTGATAAAAACATGATTTAATTAAACTTTAAAACCAATTGAAAGTATCATTTATCATTATAAATAAATTAAGTGAAAAATAATTTTTGAACTAATATTTTGTATTTTTAACTATTTGTAAAAAAATGAAATGTTTTAGAAAAATATAAAAAATTTACCCAAACCAAATTATAATTTTTATATTACAAAGATAATTTTTTTATATATTAAATTAATTAAATTTTAATTTTTTTAAATTGGTTCTCTAATAAAAGGTGGTAAAATTGCTTTTATAAAAATATAGGTTTTTATGTGTTAAATAGTTTGTGTTATTATATTATGCATATAAAAATAATGGATAAATATAAAAAATAATTTATTAAATATATAAAATATATATTTCATTATAATAATTAAATAATTTAAATTAATTATGTTTATTAAGAGAAAAATATTTTAGAACAAAAATAATAATAATAAATTATCCAATTGTTTCTTATATTCGTTACTCATTAATTGTAAACTAAGGAATTAATTTTATAAATATATAAACCATAAATCTTCATAATATAGTTAATAATATTCATAAAAACTAGTTTATATATTATTATATTAAAATATTATATTTTAAAATATATTAATTTTTTTAAAACCCGATCTTACGTGCAATAAAAGCCATCGAAGAAGGTTTCTCATGCATGTAATGTATGATAAATCAGTGTAGTATGAATTAAAATATATAGAATCTATTTAAAATAGTAAATATAATCTAAAGTATCCATATATTATATTCCCTTATGCTCTTAGTGTCATGTTTCAATCATGTTATCGAATACAAGGTTCTTAATTTAGAATTTCGTATTGTTACACTCTCCCCACCATAATTAAATTGAAAAATCTCAATTTAAACATGATCTTCTTGATATATTTTTTGATATTTCTTATGTTGGAATCACTAATTGGGAGAATGGTTTGAAAAACATCATCTAAAAAATAGATAATGGGAAGTTAAATGTTCACATTGACTAACATATAATTAGGTATCTATGAATGATAACACTATTGGAAAGTAGAGATATGTACATGGAGGAAAATCATAAATATTTATAGGAAGTGAATGAGGACATCATTAACAAGAAATTTAATTATAAATAGTAACATGAGGGCCTCAAATATATAGTTTTTTGTTGATTTAGAAGACACCAGTTTAACAAAAAATAATGTATCAGTACAATATTTTATTTCAAATTCATTCTCCCAATTTTGGGTAATTATTTAATTGAACACTAATATAAAAAAATTATTTGATTGGTTTCAATTTCAAATAAAATATCATAACTTTGTTTTCTCCTTCAATCAAATTCTAATTCCTCCGTTTACTCCCAGAAATTAATTACCAATATTGAATTGTTTTTTTTGACTTCTAGACTAAAAAAACTAATAAAGGGTCGCAAGGCCTATAAAAGAGTGAAAATTATAACTATTTGTCCTTAAACATCTTCAAAATAAAATATGGATAATATATTAATCTCTATACCAAAAAAATTTATACTACAGGTTCATCATTCATATTTATTCATCAAATTGTTTAACTAAAATCAATGAAATTTTAACGAGGACATTGTGTAGGTTAGTGGCTGGCATGAAACCCTTATCATCCTTCAGTTGTGGGTTCAAGACCTATGGCCCTTCCATACATGATCGGTTTTCACCCAGCATATAGGTTTTCATTTTCTAAAACCATATTAATTTAATTTAAAAAATAAATCCAACATAAATCCTTGAAATTTAATAATTAAATAGATTCTTAACAATGGTTTTCAATAAAACCATTTTTTATTAACTATCATTATCTTATTTGAATATTATTATGATTTTATTACTGATAATATAAGCCAAAAGGTTGTTAATATCATTAAAATTACCTCTATATAAATTTAAAGGCATTAATCCTCAAAAAAAAATTCACATAAAACTTATTCTTGTAAAATAAATCATATTCCTTTGATGTTTCAAGATTCGTATAGCCAAAATACCACAGGAAAAATACTTTTACAATTTATTTATTTAATCATAAAATACATCATCAAAAAATTTCATTCCTTATTCTATGATTTAACCATAATACCCTCAATTGTATTTCTAAATAATAACTTCTTATCTTTAGTCAAAAATACTTTAGGATTAAACTAGGTTATTTATTTCCATCATAGTTTTAAATTCGCCACAATGGTTTGTAAAGAAGATTTGAATTGTCCTAAGTGTATCCCCCAAGAGTTTCAAACTAGATGTGAAGTAAGACCCATTATCATGTACCAAGTAACCCTAATCCAGGTTTGAAACGCCTTATCAAAGTTATTACTCCTAGGACCATCTTTTCTAGAAACACATCCAATTGTTGAGTCCAAACATTGATTTATGGATAAGAAGACCCCTATTATCTATACATTAACAAAATTATTGGATGCTCTTATATACAAATCTAAAAATTATACTATATGTTTATGTTATCTACCCTAGGTTTTCTTTAATCAGGTAACCAAGGTTTCTACGAAATTTTCTTTGATGCAACTGTAGAGACTGGAACCTATATATCCTATAGTAAATATATGCTATTAATTACATTGGAAAGATTAAAAGCAATCAAATCCTTAAGGAATGAGAAGTTAGTAGTATTAGTAAACTATATACATAAATGTGTCTTATATTAAAAATGAATAAATTAATTACAAAATATATTTTTTAATATTTTTAAACAAATAACATTAAGGATAACTCTAATCCATCTAGTAAATCCCCACATATCATTCATAGTACGATTCATGGATTATTTGGGAGAGAAACATAATAACTGTGATCTAAAGTTCTTATTAAGGGAAAAATATAGTTGAACCAATAATGAATAAATGAGGATAAGATTTATGACATGTTAAATAATTGAACTCGCATGCCATATAATCAATAATCTAAAAGGAGTGTGTATAAACAATACGGTAAGGTAATAAATGGTAACCCATGCTAATAAAATAACATGATAAAGAAAAATAAATCTGAAAAGGTGAGAATATAAAATATAATCCCATTAATCAATGAATTGAAAATGAATTATAACCATAGATATGATGATGGAAAGTCTCATGGATGAATAATAATTGTAACTAATATGAGGAAATTATTTCTAAATAGACATCATGTTAAAGGTACATGAAAAACTATACCATAAATACATTTCAAATTATGGTCTCAAAATATGGATTGAATCCCATTTAATTTTCGCAACTTATTTATCTCATGGGAATCTATCGTTACATTCAGGGTCTATATAAATTTTGGGATCCAACTTTCATTTCCAATCTAAACCATTCCTCATATCGAATAAAAAAATAAATAATAAACCTTATCAAATACCGATATTGAATAAAGAACATGGAATTATAAATATTTCCCCAAATAATAAAGTAAATATCAAAGTAGAAATCATATGTAAAATGGTATATGGTTCAGAAAATATTAATATCCATAATAAATTAAATATATAAATAAGGTAAAATTCATTGGTAGATGATCATAAGAGATTGAAAATTTAAAGTTGAATAAGAAACGATTAAAGTAAATGAATGTGAACTATATCCATGAAAATTTTTGCAACAAACCATACAAAGGAAGTATAAGTATGTTATCAATACAACAAATCCCATGTGGAGAAAAATAATAGGTTGTTGATATTGATAAATGTAAACATTGTAAAAAAATCATAAAAAATCATTAGGGAAATATAATTTTGTTTTGAAAAAACTTTTGAAAGAACATTTCTTCAAAAATATCTTTTGAAAAAAATTTCACCAAAAAGTAACATTTTAGAAATGAAAATGATACTTCAATGTAATAATGGTGAATAAATATTTACTTGTCATACGACATAAAAACATTTCTTTTTTCACAGTAAAAAGGTATGAAAATTCCTTGTTGTGAAAGAAACAAGAAGATTCCTTTCAAAACATTGGTAAAAGAAAGAAGGGTAAAAATTACTTTACCAAGTCATTTAAAATGAATTTTTTGAAAAATTTTAATAAAACATGGTTTTTAGAAGAAAATAGCATCTTTTACTAATGAGACGAATAATTTCAGGTTTTCATAAAAATATTTTATGAAACATTTTGAGTACCAAATAGTGGAAAAATAGTAATAATACTTGATAATGGTAAATAATAATCACAGTATAGAAAATGAACGGTTTTTTATTGTATAATTTTTATATGATTTTCATAAATGGAAATACAATTGAATGATATTTAATGTTTTTATTGTGGAACATAATCTTTAATCATTCCAAATTGTCCCATATAACTTTGAAATTTTTTAAATAATAAAACTCATAAAGGAATAAAAATAAAAGGATGTTCAATATACCATGAAGGTAAATTAATTCATGATATAATTTATAATAATAAGTTTTATATACACCACAAAAATAAATAAGTGGTGAACATGACATTTATATCCCAAAAGTAAAAAAGTGAGACGAGAATCCATTACCTTGTGTTTCCTTTTGGGTGAATATACGTTATATTTATGTATAATAAAATTATGTCAATTATTTACTTTTATTAAAAACATTTTTTTAATTTTTTTTATTTCTATTTTTACTATGTTGTATAAAACTACTTATACAATTCTTTTTATCTTGGGTGATTTGACCATATTTGAATTATGTGTCGAAAACAACCTTGTTAGGTAAACTATGGTCAAAGGGGTCATTATATAACATATGAAAAATACTAATGAAAAAAAAATATCATTTTTAAAAATTATTTAAACTTTTAAAAACAATCATTGTATATGGTTTTGAAAAATTATCCAACATTACAATCATGGGGTTGGTAGGTCATACTTATGCATGATTGACGTTCATATTTTACAACAATCATTATGGAAAGAAGGTCAGTAACACATTATAATTACATAATTATAATTATATCATAAATAACATACTATTTAATCACATATATTGATATATTGAATTATTTTGATGAAAAGAAAATCACATCATGTCAAGGAGGTGGTTGTCCACTAATCCATGAATAGCGTTATCACATTTTAAGTGTGCGAATGGGTAATAAAGAAAATTATATGGATATATATATCCATAAAAGTAGTTATATAATTAATTTTATATAGGTATTTTTTATGTCTCATATTTATTATTATAATAGTCTTTTATAAATTTCATATATCATTTGAAAGAATCACATCGCTTTTTTTGGTGGGGTAGTCCACACTTCCTTAAACAATTTTATCATATTAATGAAAATAGAAAGTATTTAAGGTATGTGTTATAAAAGGATTGAATAAGTATAAATACATAATAAATATCATATATATAATATATGAAAATATTTTCTATCATAATTTATACGTGAGATGTGGAAAATGAAAAATGAGTAGTCATCATTTCGTGAGGAAGTAGTTCACCGTACACAGAAACAGTATGTTTGTTACCCAGTATATGGAAGTTTGTGTGAGTGTAGGTATAAACCATAATATAAATAAATATAAGTATATTTTGGAAACTTTTTTATTATATTAACATGGATGAATAATATTTGAAGTGTTCTAAAATTAAATGAAAGAAAATAGATTGTTGGAAAGTGTTACCTTAATATATGGGTAACTCTATTTCATTTATACCAATGAGATTAATTGGAAGAATTTATTCCCAAATGGATTATTCATTGTATATGGGATATTTTTTGGGTAGTGAATTGGAGATATCTTTTAAAAAATTAAGTTTTTTGAGAGTTTTGAGTAATAAAGAGAAGTAATGGCCTTTTATAGTGGAGTAAAAGGACTCATATGGTATTTTCAAAACAAGTTAGTTATACCCATGTTTTTACGAAAAAAAATTCATAGAAATCTAACCAAACTCAATAATGAACGGTCCATGTCTGAATTATGTCCCTCCACTGTATTTTGGACATCTTTCTAGGTCATCTGATCCCCAATGATAATGTTTTAATCCTTCATTAAGCTTATTTTTCCATAATAATTATACTTAAGTTTAATCACATTCACTAATATTATTGATAAAAAAAAGATGGAATTTTTAGAAAATATAATTTACTATGATATAAAATATGGAATTCATTATTAATAATTCCAATCATATTTGTGTCATAAGTTGATTTAAATTTAATCTCCCAAGTGGTATGACAATGCGGGGTTTTTAAAGTAAAAACGACTGAATGTTCTCTATGTTTTTACAATCAATTTCAAAGTGAAATTGATTCCAATGATATTAGTTGTATTAGATGATAAAAATAATATCTAATTATCTTTTAAAAAAATGTATGTATAATTTAACCTTGCAAATAAAATGAGAATAAATAACATTTATGAACTATAATTAAGTATTTATAACTATTCGTTAAAAAATGAAATGTTAGAGAAATATATAAAAAATTAACCAGAATCAAATTATTATATTTATAATTCCACAATTAAATTTATTGTGACTTATTAAATCAATTTAATTGTCAAAAATAATATTTCAAATGGGTTCTCTATTAAAAGGTGGTAAAATTGCCTTTATAAAAATATAGGTTTTATGTGTAAAATATAGTTTTTTATTATCTTATGCATACAAAACCTAATGGATGAATGTAAAAAATATTTTATTGAATATATAAAATATATGTTTCATTTAAATAATTAACTTATTATATTTAATTATATTTAATAAGACACAACTCTTTTGGAATCATACAAATAATAATATTTCTTTATATATCCCATTTGTTATTGTCTTCATTTATCATTAATTAGTATCAAATGAATTAATTTTATATTAATTTAAAACAAAAATTTTAATAAGTTAGTTAATAATATTCAGAATGTTTATTTTATATCTTATAATATTAATTTATAATATTTTAGTAACATGTTATTTTCGGTAAAACAAGGACTTATGTGTAACGCAAGTCATCGTCGAAGGCCTTTCTTGAATTCAACACACTCTAACTTGTTGTTTCATTAATTTAAATATATTTAATATATTATAAATATTAAAAATTATCTTAACATTATATTCCCTTATGAAATTTGGGTCATGTGTCATTCACGCAATCGAATATGAGGTTCTTACTTAAGAATTTCAGGGTGTTACAATAAAAAAATGTTCTATATAAATATTAAATTCATAATATGTGATTGGGAAAAAATATTTGAAATTTAAATTTATAAAACAAATGATGTTAGGGAAAATGTAGTACTTATGTTGATAAATTTGTGTTTTCCTTAGGTGATTCCTTGGAAATGGAGAATTTAAGCCAAACTTCTGTGTCTAAAACCTCAATAAAGTGAAATATGATTCTAGGTTAAGGAATGTGTGAATTTTTGTAAGAGGAGACTGAAATTTTTTATTTTTCTTTAAGGGGTGGTATGATCACTCTTTTATAAATGGTGAGAATGGAATTCTTGTAAATATTTCATCTTAATATAAATAGAGAACATGTTTTACAAGTTAAGAAGTCTAAAAAATATATTATACTATAGTGGGGATATGTTTTGGTCGATACACACATAAGCTAGTAATTTATGTACTTGGTTTTGACATTATAATCCTTTTACACATTTGGTTAACCCATTTTACCCTTTTGAATTATATAGTGTTAAATAGTTTTTACCAAAGTGATTTATTTTTTATTCATAATGATAAAATGGTTCATATTATAGAACATAAAAATACTAATTTAAAAAACTAAATACGTTGTTATATATTAACATTCTAAAATTTATTGAAATTATTTTTAAAATAATAAATGAATAATGTGTTAGATATAGATTTAGAGAATATTGTAACTGATGTTCTGAAATATCAAACAAATATTCATAAACTAAAGTCAATTTTTTAAAATTTATAAATTAAATTATAAAATACACATTTTATATTTAAAAGGGTTTAATAAATTTCTAAGTCATACTCATATACTATTAATGTCACAACCCAACCTAGTGAGGCCCCACATAGACTAGTTGTAAGCCTGGAGTGACAATGCATGCCCACCTATAATAGATATGGGGACAAGAGGCTATCACCATGTTATCATATAACATGGATTAGAGGCCTTTTCATGTGGTACCTAGACACACACACACACACAGATACACACACCCAAAATCCAAGAAAATAAAAAGAATAAAGATAACTAAAATCAAATAGTGTGTGTAAATTTATATAATAACATCTAGAAAAAACATCACAGTATAATAATTAAGGCCACTAAAACAAAATGTGAAAAATATATGCAAAAAAATTTAAAAGGGTCTCAAGATAAAAACCACTAAACAGGGAAAGTAAATATAGAGAGATCCCCACTCACAATCTTTAGAAACAGGCCATTGAACAAAATATCTTCTACCAGGTAAAACTAATCTCAGTCAACACTGAGTCCACCAATATAACCATCTAACTGATTTCTATCTATATAAGAAATCAAAAATGTACGATAAGACTATGTAGGGTTAAGTATATGCATACCTAGTAAGAAACCCTAAATAAAATAAGGAAATAATAAATATAATGGTTAACATGACCCATGAGACAAAAAATGGAATTTAAACCAATAGGTAGATATTCTCCAAGAAAACCAATCGAAGAGAAAAAGGGGATCTACAATTTTATTGTTAGTTTTAATTCTAAGTCTTCACATAGATCCATGAGACTGTCTTTCCCAACATCTAGTATCCTAATGTAAACCCCACTTGATCCATGGGGGATCCATTCCCCATAGAAGGTGTATCATGGTATGGTGTGGTTGAACATAGAATGGTGGAGGACTTATTTCTCTTCAAGAACATTATGAAGAGGGTGTGACAATACATAGATAAGATACCCTTTCTCTAGAGATATTATATAAGGGTTACATTCTACTTTTCCTAGGAAATTGGGGACCTAGGCCCCGACCCTTTCTTTTCTTTATGGGGATCGATAACCTTGATGTCACAAAAAATATCACAATTGTCTATCAACATCATATATCCAACATATAATGATATAATAGAGCATTCCACCTCAAACCATATCTATGATGTCAAAATAAATGTCATCATTACATCGTATGTGTAAATATACTCAGAATGGACTACTCAAGGGTCCAAATCTGAGCCCTCAAGGAAGGATATATAGGGGTGTAAAAAGTACATAGCAAGAAGTAAATATTTTTTCCTTATGAGATACATGGGATGTATTAATAGGTATATGAATTTTATTTTCCTAAACCCTCATGTATATTGTAAAACTCTGTGTACACGACATGTCGTCTAATGGACATGGTGTATTGGGAAACCTAGGGACCTAGTACAGTACTCCCTTTACATGATTTGTGTGGACATGTAGGATGCACAATGTGTGGCTAATATACATGGATTATAGGTTACATGGAAATATTAGGAATTTATTTCCATTACATGGTTTGGATGCACATCTGTGGTCATGACTTGTGTGGATGCACTACACGGTGTGTGATATTTATAACAGGCCAAAATCCTAGCAGTATCATAGAGAGCACTGAATTGATTGTTCTTCTCTAAGATACATAGTGTGTCATCACGGTTCTGATAAAAATATAAAACATCTCCTTGAATTTAGTAAAATTTTCCAATTATACAAAAAATATCTTCATTAGACTCATCCAATCTGCTAAAATCAATGTGAAACATGTTCAGTCATTGATTCCTGACCGCAGATGGGTATAAATGGGTACATCAATCACTTTTTAAAGATTTATAATTTATACCATCACTAAACATGTTCCATTCCCCATAACAATAATCATTTATCCTCTATAACACCTTATTCCATCTTCATGTCACCATTTTCATAATCATTGAGAATCGGGTGGTCATATCACAGTTGAACCTATCTGTTAATGTTAAATTATAGACTTGTGGTCAAATAGTGATGAAAGAAAAAAAGTTACAGAGAAAGGTATGAAAAAAATGTTATATTAACATTTTTTATTGAATATATTTCTGTTGATCTTAATTGTGAAAACCAATGCAGATAAACGATATAGGTGAAATGAAGAAATTCTTAAGTATTTTTTATTTTATCAAGAAAAAAATGAATTAATTGTAGATTAATTTAATCTATGAAATAAATTGTATTAGAAAGAAAAAATATATAAAATAATAAAATCATATTCAATAAAAGGTCAATAATTTATGAATAAAATTTTTCAAGTGATTTCATTGGATTTTTTGATTCATTATTCATTTGTCCTGTGAATCACCTCAATTGTTCGATGTGAATCTATGATCAATAGATAATTTCTAAATTGCAATGAAGTATCTCAAATCCACCTCTCTAATTATATAGGTATATAATGATAATCCTTTGAATTTCCCCTAATATAAATCTTATATATGTAAGGATTGTTTTAGGAATTTAATAAATTTAATAAATTAATTATTTTATTAATATAACGCAACGACCAAAAACAACACTACAATTCAACATTTGAATAAGACAACACTTATGTGACACTAATGGTAAAACCCATGTTATTAATTAGACTATGGTCTGATATTTCCCATTAATGTTTTCAATCAATCAGAAATCCATTTATTATAAAATTTCACATGTTAAATTAAATAATAATTAATAATTCCATTACATTGATATCATTATCCTACAACAGCTGATTCTTTATGCCAAATATGAAATAAATTACAGGATAATTCTTAGATATTATAAAAGGTTCTTGACATAAAAATTATTCTTTTCAAAATTTCTCTAATATCAATTATTTTCCTCCAAAAATATAAAACTTTTTTTATGTGTTATTGGTACTATGAATGCATCAAACTTTCACACTCTCCAGTGCTCTCTTGGATATTCCCATACCACCAAATTAATTACATTTGTAGGATGGAATTCACATGAATGATCTTATCATGTTTATCCCTAAATTTTACTGGGTACTCAATAATGGTGGCTCCATCCTCAATATACATTTCCCCGATTCAATATCGTGTGATAGTTCATGCATGTTTCTACTGTACTATGATATGTGGAAGACTTCATGAACTCGATCTATTTTTTGGGGGTAAGCCTAGGTTGTAGGAACACTCACCAACCATACTAATAATGTTGAATACTCTTATGAACCTTGTGGATAACATGATTCCTCATCCAACCATATATTAACTTCATTAGGGAGATAACATTGGGAATACATATACTCCCTTATCACACAACATGAGTCTATAACATCGGTCTACAGATGTTTTCTTCCCAAACAAAAAATTTCTTTCTCTATTGTTGGTTAATATAAACATTCCTTATTTTTAGATGCATTAGCTCCATCCCTATGAGTTATGATTCTCCCATCACTTTTTAATATAAGTCTGACTTGAAAGGTCACCCATATAAGGCCCCCAATAGAGCCACACTCATAGTGGAGAATCATATACTATTATAATAACACCCCAACAAGTGAATGAGATCCTCCAAAATCTAACCAAATTCCAAAAATAATCTATTCCACTTCCATTACAAGACATAAAGTGGTTGATTCAGTCCCACTAGAAAACATTTCTCTACCTTTACCTGATGATATGTATGGCATCAATAAGTAAACTCGGAGACATCCCCTTCAATACCTTTTCACCAAAACTGCCACTGAAGAGCCTGGTTCTTATTATCCACTACAAGAAGTACCACTAAATGGGAGGTATTAATATCCCCCCTCATATCCTCATATTGTGAGACTAAAACCACCGCCTTTACTCATATAGATATGATGATATCTCTATATTTAGGGAAACCATATTATGCAAGTCTCATAGATATCTATTCATGAATAACTTCACATTCAACGACTCCTAACTAGGTGTCTCTCGTAGATTGAATAATCAAGGGAGTAAAATCCACCAAATGTTTGGAATTATATCCTCTGTCCTCCACCAAATATAGGTTTATGGAGAACATCTACTTTGGAACATCCTCTAATAAAAGTGAATATAATTTTTTACAATACTGATATATAAACACATTATCATTCTTAATAAAATTTACTATTTTGATGCCATGATATTATTGTCATTCAAGAAAATTACTTAACATCACCTCTTAAAAATACTATTGGCATAGATTACAGCAAAGGAAATAGAACCTCATATGATTATGTGTATAAAATGGGAAATATATGGGAAAATTCAAAAACAAAAATATAATAGTACCCATATAATCCAAGAAAACTATACACCTCAATCATGCTCCTTGGGTGGTTCCTAAGATTGATCAACCACTCTGAACATGAGATCCAAGATACTCTAGAATCCAAAATGTCATTCCCTAAAAAATGGTAATTATTTAATACAAAACTGGAAAAGCACTTCAAGAGACTACTATATAAGCAGTCATCCTAGAGTAAGTCTAAGTCGATCCCAATGTTCTATAGTAGTTCCTATGAAGTTGGGTAGATGATAATTTGATTTATAAACACTTCCAAAATCTAATCTATAAAGGGTTAGAAGATCAATTTCATGAGTCCCATAGAACTAGTAGGGAATTCATCACACAGAATGGAATAACTAGAAACTCATAATTCCTACAGAATAATTATAATATCATATTCATAATATTCTCCTCCTAAACCTGTAATTGGTGATAGACATACCTATGGTCAAAAATTAAAAACCATATTGAGATTTTTATCTATTCAAAGGGGTTATAAATCCTTGGTAGTTTACTTTTTCAAGGATTTCTTTTGATTTAGGTATCGCTAATAAAAAACAATCCCCATGATGTCTTCTTTTATTTTGGTATACAACACCAGTGCTACCTATGTGAATATAATATGTTTGAAGAAACCATTGTTGAGAAGGTCCTCATGTACCACTATCAATTACTAGAACATTTTAGGGGATATTTAATATGCATAAAAGGATATTATTGTAGTCCATTTGTGTATTGTGACAAAACTTTTGATCCCCACTATGAATGTAGTCCCATAACATATTTATGAAATATTTCCATGTATACTTAAACTACTACTAGAAAACAGTTTCCTTACTATTCTTCCATAAGAATGGATAATCTCTAATATTAATAATATATGGTATATAGTTTATTGAACAATATATTCACTTACCTTCCAACAAGTTATTCTCACTTTTAAAGTTGAATCTCATCTCATCCATCCCAAGAAGCCACACTAATCCTTCACTAAAAGTCAATATGGACATAGAATGTGGTTAACCATTCCATAACAAGGATGCTTTAATAATGTTTAATCACTTCTATAAGGAGATAACAATAAAAAAATTCTCTCCTAAACATAAGCTCTCATTGTTGGAATATTTGTGAGATGGTGGAATCCCTACTAGTATGAGTCTCCAACCACATAGGTCATGCTAAAATCTCTAAAGAGGTCTCAAGATCACCCTATAGGGGTAAATAAATTAGGAAATGACTCATTCATGTTTTTATTGGTGTTAGAGTGAATGTATCTAAGACACAAATTCAACCTTGAACCACCTCAAGTTCCCCTCAGTCATATGTGTATATAGCCTGAAGATTAGTGTTCCCTTTTCCACCTATTATTCATCTCTAGTGTGGCCCTCCATGTTGTGGTGATGGAATAATGTTATAAATTATCCCTTTACCAACTATGTCTCCTCTCAGAAAACCGCCGACCCCATTTTCAGCTCCACCTCTTTGGGTTCCACCTCGATCCCCCATAAGGTCCATGATAATAGTAATACCTATGATGTAGGGGTTAATCCACTAGAATCCTTCCCATAGTATCATGTTTTGTAGGGAAGTCATGCTTAATGTGACCATGAATTTGAGAATAATATCATAGATCATCCCTTAACTAACTAGATCCTTAACATGATCACTTTACTACTGATCTTAAGACTTAATGAGCATCCTCTATGAAGATATTTGGCACTAGGTATTCGATTCATGCCAACTAATGACTGTATATAAAGACTCAGCTCTATAGTTCCCACTATCATTTTTAGTTATGTGACATCCCACTTCTAGGAATTTATCTATAACTAAGACTAACTATATCACACCAATGTAAGTGGGAAGGCACAGAAGAACCACTACATCTCATATTTCTCAATAGAGACCCCGATTAGACTTATATTTCTGGAAGTATCTATCTCACGCCATATCAATGGATTTTTTTATTATACCATTAAATAACAACGTGTACTCAATAAACATCATAATTCCCTAATATATCTCCAAAATATCATGTATCTAAACAAAACACAATTTATAAGGATGGTACTAATCATATAATAAACACTTGAACTATGGACAATTGGGTGTTTCCTCATAATGAGTCTGGGTAACATGACTCCACAAAAACTTGGTCACCCTATAAAGATTGATCGATTCATGTTTTATCATATGATCAGTCAAGGCCCACATGACTCCAATTTTGAAAAACCTAACTCCAATAAATCTTCTATTTCTTGATGATTCATTTTACCTTGGAAATGAAGTGGTATCTAGCACTAAAACTCTCGTAGTGTATCTATTCTATGAACATCATCATATTAACCATATAGAAAAAATGGATACTCAATGTGAAGTGATTCACAAGACTGAGCTACTATAGTTTTTTCAAATTATCATTCTATGGGTGGGACACTTCTCGTATAATTCCTAGAAGGTGTTCCTTAGGGATAGTCCCGTAAAAGGAAGATTCATCACTAAACTATTCATCCTCATAAATACATCATGGAATTATAGATTGAAATCCTCAGGGTGAAATCATGTTATTTATACAACATGTCCATAATTATATGAATATATTTGTGATGATAACGTGAGAATTACATTAAATTCAACGAGCCATTCATATATGATGCATGTACCATTGATTCCCCACAACTGGTGGCTTCGTATACTATGTAGAAATGAATCTAACTTGACTCCTTGTGTATAGATACATCATGCACCAAAACATCATTGGTTTTCATTTCCTGATAAATGAGCTTCATACAATTTAACACCATTTCCCTATATTCCTGACCAATCCTCACAACACATACAACTCTAAAATCCATCCTTATGAAAGATTCTCTCTAATACTACTATATCATGACCTAACACATTGGGGACCTATTTAGACCTATATTAAGCTATTAGTCAAACCACAATCACACCTCCAAAAATCTAGGGGATCTAAATTAGTATTGAGTTGGAAAATCAATCCTATGGGAGGCATTATCATATGTTTCCTATACACACATACCACCACCAAACATAATGAAAATAAGTAGAGTAAAGATAACTAAAATTAACTATAAAATATAAATTCATTAAATTGTGTCTTAGAATACATAAGAGTAAAATAATCAATACCATCATACCAAATGGTGTAAAATACAAGTCCTACCATAATAGGATTCAAAACTAGAAACCATTGTAAAATGAAAAGTTAGCAGATAGACCCTCGCTTTCAATTTCCAGTAATCAACCATTGAAAATGGTCTCTACCACTAGGTAGTGCTATATTACAAACACATTGGGGATATGAAATAAAACTTCTATCATATATGCATATGAATAATAGATATGATTTATGGAAAAATCTCATTTTGGGTAGATTAGATACTTTCCAATTTGGTTACCTCAAACAATAGAAGGAAATAGAAAAATAAATAGTCATATCAACTGATTATACAAAGCCGATAACGTTACTCAAGAGGTAGATATACTCATAGAATCCAATTCAATGAGATAAAATAGATATCTATATTCATATATGGTGTTAGAGATATGTCTACATGTAGCTCCAAGAATCTTAACTACCCTACCATAAATATCCAAATGTAAACCTCACAAGATCTATGAGGGACCAACCCCACACCAATAACACATCATGACATGGGGGTGGAGATCCCAAAAGGGTGGAATACTCGTGATGAATGTAATTATCAATGAATATGGGGTACCACTCCATATATAAGATACCAACACTCTAATGTGTGTACATAGGGGTACCGTCCCACCTATACCAAGAAATGAGAGACCCACGCTCCAACCCATGCTTGCCGTTAGGGTAGTCAGAAAGCTGGATAACACTCTTGATATCACACCCAAGCCTCAACATAATCTATCTATGATTGGAGGATAGAAAAACTCACTCAACCTCATATCGCACATATTATTTCATAACTGATCTCACCATCATGTTGTGTGTGGATATATTGTTCAAATGGACTACTCACAAATCTAAATACGAATCTTAAAGAAGGATATATGTGAGGTAGTGAAAAATAGAGGATGATAACAATGTTCCATTATAAGTTAAATTGGGTGTAATACTCGGAATATGATTGTATGTGTTCTATATCCTTACACAGAGTTTAAAAGGCCATGTACACAACATTCCATTTGATGGACACAACATGTAGGGTCATCCGATATCCATGTCATGTATATAACAACCATAATCTTTATTTCTCACTTAAACATGATTTATTACATAAAAACATTCACATAGTATAATATAGAATATCGATAAGTCTAGTATCTTTGGGGCATAGGAACATTACATAAAAACTTATTATATAAAACACAAAATCTTTTTTGAAAACATCCTTTACCTGACCACTACATTCCTTCATACTTAGCATTACATGGGATAACCTGAGGACCTGCATAAGAAAAGGGTGAGCTATATAACCCAATAAGGAAGTAAACAAGGAATAATCTAATAGAATACAATAAATTTTAGGAAATATAATTATCAATGTATAATAAGTGAAACATGAACATAAAGTCATGATATATCATGATTATCATAACATAGAAATGTGACAATAACACTTAACAAGGAATTTTCATGAGCCAAGGATCATTTCACAAGGAGCAGGACTAAACCATCATTGCACATGAATTAAAATGAGTAAATCATCATTTAAATTGAATTAGAATTACTAAATCCCCATGGAACTTGATGTATCATGAAACTAATATTTACCCAATGCATTGGAGCGCTATCAGTGCACACCCTTCTTAAACTTTTCATTTCATGCATAATTGTGCCACATGGATCATAAAACATGGATTCATTAAAAATCATCATTTATTTCCTGATAAAGGAATGTGAAATTATTACATGAAATACTATAATAAATATGTAAATTTTAATAAAGGTGAATAGCCTTGATAGAGAAATGGTCATGGTATTCACTACACAGTGGCTTTGGCTTGAAAAAAAGCGGTGCACTTTCCACAGCATAATGGTGTGACATAAAAATTCATAAAAATAGTTGATGGGAGATAAAAGGGTGAATCATAAGATGTAAATAAAATTTACAGTAAGGGGGTAATATGGATACATGTCCCAACATAATTAATGGATTTTGAGTTCATAATACAAAAAAAATCTTGAATGTAAATGAGGAGAAATAAATTACTTATGGGATTTCCGCATGGTAACAGGTGTAAATGTGAGTAATTAATGAGATAGAAATGGTTAGCTCATAATTAAAACATAAATAGGGAATTTGGGTAGGTTTTAAATCATAACCCAACTTTTTTAATTGAAAATAAAAGGGCGTAACAATATTAAGAAACATGGATAAAATGAGAAAAGAAGGAATCCCTTACTTGGAAGTGTGATACTAATGGATTGAAAGAGGCTTGATATAGGATTATTGGGAGCTTGGAGTGCCTTGGAAGGATTATACAGAGAGAAGGAAAGAGGTTGGACGAACTATATATTATTTTAGTGAAGAGGAATTAGGATATTGGGTGGGTTTATATAGGAAAGGAGAGGGAATTCATTATTATTTATGTTTGGGACACCATAGATTAAACTAATCAAAACCAAAAACTAGACCATGGTATTTGACCATGGTTTTTTTCAAAAGTGAGTGGAAAAAAATATTTTATATGTTCAATTTCCTAGCTTCTTAAAATATTATCTTTTCTTATGTGGATGTGAGTCACACTCTCAAAGAAATCAATTTAAAAAGTTAAAATCTTTTATAACTCATGAAGGTCCACTAAAGTTTTGTAAAAAAAAGAAAACAAACCCAAATTCATATTATTTTAATGGTAAAACATATATTTTCTGAACATAATGTTTATAATATTTTATTACATCACTATTAGTTCTTTATGATGTCGTAAAACACATTATATATTTAAATGGTAATTAATTTTTACCCAAATATTCGATTGTCTCAGAAAATTAAGAAAAATTGACTGTTGGATAATTTTGACATCATGATTCCAAAAATAATATTTATTTTATCTAAATAATTTTCTAAATATGTGAATTTTCACTTTTAAACGGAAAAAACGATATTTATAAAAAATCCATGGTTTTTGATAAAGATAGCTCTCAAACTTTAATAAAATTTACAATTGTGTTCATAAAGAATATACGATCATTTATATTTAATAAAAATAATTTAGTAATAATATTTAATTAAAATATTATTTAATTAAAAAATATATTAATTCATAAAAATATATTTCATAATTGATTTTTTTACTAAAAATGTTATTTGTTCTTTAAAAACTATTTACAAAGTAGTAATAAAAAATTGAATGTATATTATTTATTCTATACCAAAATAATTTAAATAATCATAGTGACATGGTTTTGTTACGTAACCCCTTATAACACTTGCATAAAACCTAAGGGTAAGGTGTGTGATGGTGACAGACTCTTTGGTTTGCTCGGATAACATCGCTCGGGTAGTAATCTCTAACAACTTTCACATATCCAATAGGCAGTTCCTCTTGAGCTTAACATATAGAAGCTCAGCATGGGATTGGTCAAGAGTGAAGCACAATGACTCCAACTCCTTTCCAAACGCCGAAAAATGGTATTCATATTGAGAAATTCTACTGGATGAGGCAATCGCTTCCTCTTTCTATGTAAATTTTTATTTTTTAAGCCTTATATAGATACTAATCATGTAGTAAATATTTAACTACTATATTGTAAACAATAACAATTCTTTATGGTATTTTGAAATCCAATAACATAAAACAAAGTAAGTTTATAATTTTTTATATATCCATAATAATACATTTAATTTGATCAAGATGAATTTTTATTAATGAATATTTGGGTCATTACAATCTTCCTCCCTTAAGATATTTCACCCTAAAAAATTATTTTTACATTCTAAGCTGAAAAAAGATATGGGAAATTTTACTTCATTTCCTCCTCTATTTCCCATATTTCCTCTCCGTACTTATTCTTTCCCCATAGTAACCTGACTAGGTGGTTGGTCATGTTATATAGAACATTATCTCTATGATTCAAGATCTTCATTGGTTTATCCTCATAAGAAAGATCATCTTCTAACTATACTACCCCTGAAGATAGTACATATGAAGGGTCTGATATTTACTTACTAAATAGGGATACATGAAACACATCATGTACTTTGGCCATGGTAGGTGGACGTTCTAGTCGATAGGCCGCAGCCCCGACACGATCAAGAATCTCGAAGGGGTCGATATACCTAGAACATAACTTCCTTTTATTTCAAAACCTCGTGACCTTCTTACACAATGATATGCATAGAAATACCATGATTCCAACTTTTAACTTTGTGTCTCGTTGACGGTTATCTGCATAACTCTTCTGTAGACATTGGTATGCCTTGATATGATGTTGAATGGTTTTCACCTCCTCCATCATTTCTTCAACCATTTCAAGTCCTAGAAGCTTACGCTCACCAAATTTATCCCAACATTCTAGTGTTCTGCACCATATCACATAAAGGGCTTTATATGGTTCCATTCGGATGCTCGAGTGGAAACTGTTATTGTAGGAGAATTCAACCAGTGGAAGATGTTGGTCATATCTTCCATTGAAGTCCATAGAACATGATCTTAACATATCATCTAGTGTCTGAATAGTTCACTCAGATTGGACATCAGTTTGAAGATGATAGGTCCTGCTAATGTTCAGTTCAATGCTTAATGCATGTTAGAGACTTTGCTAGAACATCAAGGTGAATCTCAGATCATGATAAAATACAATATATAGTGGTACACCATGCAACCTTACCTCTTATTTGAGGTAAATCTGTGTATGTTGATCCAACAATAAGTCCTATAGAATCACAATAAAGTGAGTGGTCTTCATAATACTTTCCACAATGACCTATATAGTATTGTTTCCTCTAGATGTCCTTGGATGTCCAGTGACAAAGTCCATGGTAATGTTCTCCCACTTCCATATTGTTATAGGTAGTGGTTTCATCATCCCCTTAGACATTTGCCTCTCAGCCTTCACTTTTTGACAACCTATACACTTTTATGTATATTTAACAATCTCCCTTTTCATATTGTGCCATCAAATGTTTTCTCAGAGATCCTGATACATTTTTGTGCTCCTTTGGTGAATATAGAAGGTAGAGCTATGTGCGTCTTTTAGATGGTCCTTCTTTATCAATGGATCAAATGATACATATAATCGTGACCCAAATCTCATAATTTTTATAGATGCAGGATTCTTTCTACATAGAGCATCAGCCACCTTGTTCACTTTTCTAGAGTGGTAATGGATTCAGTAATCATAGTATCTAATCACCTCTAACCATTTTTGTTGGCGCATGTTCAACACTTTCTATGTGAATATATACTTGAGACTTTTGTGGTCCTTATATATTACACACTTCTACCAAAATAGGTAATGCCACTAAATTTTTAATGAAAAGATCATTACAACCACTTATAGATCATGTTTTGGATAGTTTTTCTCATAAATATTCAATTGCCTTGAAGCATAGGAAATGACTTGGTCATTCTATATCATCACACAACCCATAAACTTATTCAAATCATCACTAAATACCACAAAAAGTTCTCTAAATATGGGTAATGTGAACACAGGAACGGTAATAAGCCTTATTTTCAACTCCTTGAATCCTTCTTCACATACATCACTCTAAGAAAATGTTACTCCCTTTCGAGTTAGCTTGGTAAGAGGGTTGGACCATCATGAGAAATTCCTCACAAATCTGCGATAATATCCAGCTAACCTCAGGAAGCTACAAATATCAATGACCAATGTTGGCCTCATCCATCCCTCAATTGTAGCTATCTTGGAGGGATCCATTGATATCCCATTACATGTGATGATATAGACTAAGAAGGAGACCTCCTTCAACCATAAATCACACTTTCTCTACTTCTCATAGAGCATCTCCTTTGTCAAGGTCTCTAGTATAGTGCTTAAATGATTCTCATTGTACTCCTTGGTTTTGGAGTATAAAAAAATCATCAATAAAGACTTCCAAAAATATGTCAAGGTAATCTCAAAAGAATATATTCATCAATTCCATGAAACCTTTTAGAGAATTGTTGAGTCTGAAAGGCATTATTATGAATTCATAGTGCCCATACCTTGTACAAAAATTTGTCTTTGGGATATTCTCCATCTTCACCCTTACATGGTAATATCCCGACCATAGATCCACCTTGGAGAAGTATTGTGTTCTATGTAGCTGATCGAACATGTCATCTATTCGAGGCATATGATACTTTTTCTTTACCGTGATTTTGTTAATATAACGACAATCGATGCTAACGTGCGTTGACCCATCCTTCTTCTTGATGAACAGGAGTGGTTCACCCCATGGTGAAGCACTTGGGTAGATAAACCCTTTATCTAGATTCTCATATAGTTGTTTATTCAACTCCTTAATCTCCAAAACATCCATTCTATAAGAAGTCTTGGATATTGGAAATGCCCTAGGTATAAGGTCAATTAATAATTAAACATCTTTTCTAGGAGGAAGACCATCCAATTCCTCGGGAAACACATCAGCGAATTCCCTCACAATAGGCATGTATTCAAAGATAGTTGCTTCCTTAGAGTCAAGAATCTGAGCCAGATACCCATGGTCATAGCATAGTAATATCCATTCTTGAGATGATGGTTCTAAAGAAGATTCATTTTCCTCTTTGTACTTGTACATAATTGGGGTTTTATTCTCCATATGAAGAGTGATTTACCTCTCATGTAAATTTATGTTGGATTTATACAAGGAAAGAAAATCTATATTGATAATTGCGTCAAATTCTAACATAGGGAGTATAGTGAGGTTCGACAAAAATTTCATTCCATAAATTTTGAAAATGGAAATTTTATATTCATGGGATGCAATGATTGCACATTTTTTCATACTTACTGACATCTTTACTTCCATGATTTTTGGTGGTGTTGGGATTGTTCTACTAAAAATTTAGAAGATAAAATAATGTGTAGAACCAGAATTAAAAAGTATGTTCACTATTAATGAATGAATAACTAGCATACCTATCATTACTTTTTTTTCAGGAATCACTTGTGTGGTGGTTATGGAAAAAGCCCACCCTTTCTGCCTTAGAGGTTGTTGGTTGCCTCTGAAAACACTTGTCTTAGGCCACTGATTTACAAGGTTACCTTGTTCATTGTATTTAAAGTAATGAACAATGTGTTGAGGGTTGAATATATTGTTTTTCTCCTCTAACACAGTCACAAGTTTTTCTTGTTGGTAGTTCATGGCTTGGTGCCCTTCCCTTTCACACCTAAAGCATTTCCTCGTCTCCTTCAGGCAATTTATGGGGTGATTCATTCCACACCATTGGCAAGTGGGGTGTTGGGTTTTTTTAGCACCATTGGATTTATCCATCGGATGGTTAGAATTTAAGTCCATCTTATGTTTCTTATCCCCTTGATACCTCTGAGATTCGCTGATCAAAATTTCAACCTTGAGGGCACATCAAACAATTTTCTCATAGCTATCGATGTCACGGATCTCCAGGGCTTCCCACATGTTATGTTTTAGCCAACCAAACAAGTGTTCAACCTTGAATGCATGGGTAACGGTAAATATGGAGGTGTATCATGCAATCCTTGTTTTGTTTTCCACATAAACTCTGATGGATTTTTCATATTTTTGCTTGAGGGAATGGAATTCCCTTTCCATCTTAAGTCAGAGGGTGAGAGGAAAATATTTATTGAAAAAGATTATTTGGAAATAATTCCATTCCAATTCCTTGATCTCCTCCTCGGGCTTCATATTTTTTTTAAAAATGTTCACCATTGATCAGATTCACCCTCCCCATGATAATAATCTAGAAGAACCTTCTCTTATTTGGAACATTAAGGATAGAGAATATCTTCTCAATGGAGTTGATACATTTTTTGATGATTGAGGGATCAAATTATCCATTAAAATTAGGAGGTCTTCACCTCATGAAGATCCTTATCGGGGCATATTAGTTCTTAGGGGGGGTGAAATTTCCTCTTGAACCATGTTTTTATTCAAATTTTGAGTTAAGTGAGAGAGTATCGTGACAAAGTTTGTGATTCCAGATCCCATTATATTGGGAATCACATTAGAACAATCATCGCATTGATCTTTGCATTAGTTGTTAGCCTAAGTCCTCATATTTCTATCCATTGGATGGAATAAAAGGAATGTTAGTGGTAACACATAGTGTTTTATCCAATGACAAAAATGGATATCTTATAAATAAATTTTATTTTATTATGAATCTATAGGCTTCAATCTATGTTATCCAAGATTTACTTCCCAACATATATTCTTAGGGGATTTTTTATTCCCTTAACAAAGGTTCATAATAATCTTGTGAATATACCAAATCATATCCCCTTGGAGTTTCGTAACTAAGAGTGCAGTAAGGCTTGTTTTCGTGTACCAGGATACCCCTGGTTAAGCTCGAAACTCCTTTTTTGAGTTTTCACTCCTAAGTACATCTGGGCTAGAGTTTCCTCAACATGCTCGTATCTAGACAGGAATGTATTTTATTAATAAACCACTTAATAAATACTACCCAAAATTTAGGTATGTTTTTATTATACATAGTCTTATCCCTAAGGCATTAACTGTGATTTTTTAATCCTGATCCCAAAAATAACAAAACCTATCCTCTGATACCAACTATAAGAACCATGATCTTTATTACACACTTAAACATGATTTAATACATAAAACATATCACTTAGTACAACATATAAGATCAATAGTTCTAGTTTCTTTGTGGATTAGGAAGATTACATAACAAATTAATACATAAAACACAACATCTTTATTGAAAACTTCCTTTACACGTCTACTAAATTCCTTCATACTTACCATTACATGGGATAACTTTGGGATAGGCATAAGAAAAGGGTGATCTATAATGCCCAATAAGGGTTTAAATAGGTCATAACAAGAAGATTACAATACATGTTAAGAAATATTAATATCAATTGGGAATAATAAAAACATGAACATAAAGGCATGATATCACATTATTTTCCAAACATGGAAATGTGGCAATAACACTTAACTTTGAAATAGAATGAGTCAAGGCTCATTACACATGGAGCATGAGTAAACCATAATTGCACTTGAATTATCATGATTAAATACTCATTTCACTTGAATTATCATGAGTAAATACTCATTGCACTTGACGTATCATGATACTAATCTTTAACCAATGCATTGGAGCTCTATCGGGGTGCACTCATCTTAAACATTTCATTTCATGCATAAGTGTGCCACATGGATCTTAAAACATGTATTCATCAAACATCATCATTAATTACACAATAAAGGAATGTTGAATTCATACATTAAACTCTATAATCAATATGTAAATGTTCATAAAGGTGAATACCCTTGATAGAGAAATGGGCATGGTATTCACTACACAATGACTTTGGCTTGAAAAAAACGCGGTGCAATTTTGGCAGCATAACGGCATGACATAAGAATTTATAAAAATGGGTGATGAGAGAGAAATGGGTGTCTCATAATATTCAAATAAAATGGAAAGTAAGTAAGTCATATAGATACATGTACCAACATAAGTAATGGAATTTTTATTCCTAATACAAAAGAATTTCTTGAATGTAAATGAGCACAGAAAAATTCCTTATAGAATTTCAGTATAGTAACAGGTGTACATGGGGGGGAATTAATGAGAGATAAATGGTTCTATAATCATTAAAAAATAAAGAGGGTATTATGGGGGAGGTGTGAAATCGTATCCCAGCACTTATAATTGAAAATAAATTTGCATAATAATATTAGTAAACTTGGATAAAATTAGAAAGGAAGGAATCCCTTACTTAGAAGTGTGATCCCAAAGACGTGGGAGAGTCTTGAGAGAGGCTTCATGGGAGCATGGGGTGACTTGGGAAGATTATACAGAGTGGATGGAATAGTTATGACAATATCCAAGGTCTTTTATTGATGAGGTTGAGGGAGGATGGGTGGGTTTACATAAGAAAGGAGAGGGAATTCTTTATTATTTAGGTTTGGGACACCACACATTAAACTAATCAAAACCACAAACCATCCCATGGTTTTTTCCAATGGTTTTTCCAAAGGGTAGTGGAGGAAAATATTTTATAAGGAATATGGCCTAAAATTTTAAAATATTAGGCTTTTTAATGTGGAGGTTAGTCACTTTATCAAGGAAATCAATTTAAAAAGTAAAAATGTTTTATAACTCTTCGACGGTCCAGTAAAGTTTTGTAAAATAAATAAAATAAACCAAAAATCACATTATTTTAATTTAAAAACATATATAGGTCGAATAAAATGTTTAAAGTATTTTATTACTTCACTATTGGGTCATTATGATGCCATAAAACAAATTATATATTTAAACGGTACTTAATTTTTACCCAAAAATTCAATTGTCTCAAAAAATTATGAAAAATTCACTATTGGATAATTTTGAAATCATGATTCCAAAAATAATATTAATTTTATCTAAATAATTTTGTAAATATGTGAATTTTTCTTCTAAAATAAAATCTTACATTTATAAAAATTTCATGGGTTTTGATAAAAATAACTTTCAAACCTTAATAATAATTACAGTTGTGTTCATAAAAATTATACGATAATTTATATTTAATAAAAATATATTTATCAATAATATTTCTTTAAAATAATATTTTATTCAAAAATCCATTAATTCATCAAAATAGTCTTCTTAATTGATTATAAACTAAAAATACTATTTGTGCTTTAAAAACATTTTTCAGAGTAAAAATAATAAAATGAATGTATATTATTTGTTCAATACAAAAAATGAACACAATAAAAGTGCTAGGGTATTGTTACATAACCCCTTATAACACCCTCATAAGACCGAAGGGTAATTTGGGTGATGGTGGCAGACTCCTGGGGTGGCTCGGATAACATCGATCGGGTGGTAATCTCTAAAATCTTACACTCCTCCCGTAGTCGGTTCTGCTCGAGCTTAATGTGTTGAAGCTCATCATGGGCTTAGTCAGGAGAGAATCCCAATGACTCCACCTCCTTTTTGATCTCTAAAAAATGGGATTCATATGGAGAAATTCTACTTGATGTGGTCATCGCTTCCTTTTTCTGAGTAAATTGGATTTGCTAAATCCTTATATTTATATTAATCATGTGATCATTGTTTAATGTCTATATTTGGAACGGTAAAAATTACTAAAGTTATTTTGAAATCCATAAACATAATACCATGGAAGTGAATATGTTTTTATATATCCGTAATAACATATTTAATTATATCAATAGAAATTTTCTTTAATGAATGTTTGGGATGTAACAATGTACTCAATGTACACGGATAGTCCAGTTTTGTAGCGTACCCATGGTGTCGAATATATACCAGGCATTTTGGACACAAGAATTTCCCATGATTATGATTCTATTATGTAGATTGGATACATAGTCAAGTCCATATGTAAAGTGGTTCTACCACATGGTGTGTGCTATTTATAACGCATCGAATCACAAGTTTTTCATACATAAAAAACAATACATGGTGTGTTCCTCTGGGATACATAGTGTGTAGATTAGTTTCTCACTAAAATGAAAAAAATTATATATATAAGTTCATTCCCATTTATCCTACCACAAATCCCACCATTATCCTCATATAAGACATTGTAATTCGTGGGAAACATATCCGATCATTGATTCCCGTCTTCCAGTGGCCATAAATTGGGATTTATTTTTCCCATGCAAGATCTTTCAAGCCTCAAGTAACCAAATAGGTTGTTCTCATCAAAACCTTAATCCTGAATCTACTATTATTCTTGAATCCATTATCAATACATTAATACTAACAATGTTCACATAACCATCATAAATATAGAGGTTTGATCACACTCGAAGCAGTCCGTATTGTGGACCCTATGGTCCAATGAAGAATAACGGGAAGAAAAAATGATGCATAATAAGAAAAACAATTTATATTATCATTATATGTTGTGAAAATACCCATTTATTATAGTCATAGAAATAAAAAAATTGTCAAATTAAACTACTGCAATGAATTTATTCGCACGGCCTTACTGTTCAAGGATAGAGAACATGAATTCATAAAAATTCAATAATATAGAAATAATCAATAAAATTATAATCCCTATCTCTATAATGAACCAATATTTGGGGAATAAAATATTATTAAGTGATCTTAATGGAGTTTCTATGGTGTTTGTTGTTCAACAAACAAATATCCTTGATTTTCTATCATCGATCGCTGATCATGAGCTCATCAGTCAACACCAACAAAGGATCTCTCATACTCCTCTCTATTATTGAAGTGTTATGTGGAGAACCATGGGGATTTTCTATAAAAAAATAATTATATAATAGTGGCTAGGTTTATTATTTTAAAAAATTGAGTAAATAAATTATTTAATTGTTTTTAACATGCATTCGAATGAATATAGTACAATGAAATCCTTAATGCTAACAAAAATAATGTCATACCTACGGTAAACCCCAGGTTTTGAATTATACTATTGAATAGTATTTTACAAAGATTATTCAAATCAATGGGAATTCCATTTATTCATGAATTCCACACGCAAATAATATAAAAAATTTAATATTTTTTTAGATTGATAATATAATCCTTATGCACCTGAAACTCTATGATGAATCTTAAAAATTATTTGATAATTCATTGAAAGTATCAAATGGTTTCATTGTAAAAATTTTATTTTTTACTTTTAATGTAATAATAATCATGCTATTTGAAAAAATTGTATTTTCCATTATTCAACAGAAATAAGCCTTTTTAGGAAAATTCCAAAATAATATACTATGAAAATATAATTATTATAAATTCAATTATGAATTTAGATTGGTAAAATTAAAATTCTAAAATTTTATTATTTCTATTTTAAATAGTAATATATTGAGAAAAGTTATCATAGGAAAATAACATTTTAACATACAATTTCATTATAATCACAATTTCTAAAAAATGATAACAAAACTACCATTAGGAAAAAAAATATTATATTTTATTACCATAATAATAAAAAAATAAAAATAGTTTTATTTAATAAAATATATAGAACATAAAAATAAAAAAATTTGTTATATAGATATTTATGAAAAAAATGACCTAAATTAACTTTAATGAAATGAATTATATATATATATATATCATAATTTTATTTCTCCTATTCATAGCCACTAATTTGATGGGTAGGATTTTATGGTCATTATTTTTATCTAAATAAAATATATCATAATTTCACATTAGTTTAGAGTTTCATGTAAGAAAAGTTATTAACATAATATTTATCTAAGAAAAATACTTAGTAAAATTATTGGTCATTACATTCTACTAAACATAAATAAATTGAGTCATTGAAATTTAAATTATTAATTACTAATTGAAAATAGTTAAGGATTTATAAATGATATACATAACTGAAGATATAATTTTAGGTGATGAGTATACCATCACATCTATGTTAAAACTATTAAATACATATTTTCCCTTCATATTTTTAATTTATTGCATCATATTTCCTTAGAAACTTATTTCATTATTTCCTTATTCACCATATACACAATATCTTCAATTTTCTTTGTTATTTCCCTCATATAAAACTTCCAACTATTTTATGTCAAAAAATTGATACATAATTCCTACATAATATTCATAACCTAAATTTCATTGAGACACCAAACTTCTCATATTTGGTGAGTTTATAATTTAAACTATGTTATTATTGTTAAACATGATTTCTGATATATGGTTTGACATAATAACACGTTTTCTAGCTCATTATTTTTATCCCCACTGGTTCTTTATTGGTGTAATAATTGAATTTTCCATGATATCCATTTTTACATAATTACTTCAAGAGTTATACAATAAAAAAACCAACAGGTTTTAACATGAGTGATAAAAACTTAACACCATGGTGAAAATGTGTTACTCTAATAAACTATCAAATTAGATTATATTTCATCCTAAATCACTCTTTTTCAATATGGGATTCTTTAGGTTTTTTTATCATATTCTATAACCAAATTATAGAGAATTATAAATCAACTATAATGGTTTGTAAAGAGAGTGTTATTAATTGATGGATACCCTCAATGAGTGTATTTTCATGTTTATATTCTTAATCCCACTCATCAAGCACTGTAGTTATGATTGAGTTGATACTCAACAACCCTTTTTTAGGGTGATTACTCATATGTGCTTTTTGTACCACAACTTCATCCACTTTCTAGAATTCATATAGAGATATAATTTCTAGGAAAACCATATTCTCACTATTTTATAAAAATATCAGACACTATCCTATATTTAGATATATCCTTTAGACATATCCCAACGGTTTTTACTAAATATCTCTTAAATTAATTCTTCAAATATTCAATATTACCTTAACTAACCTAAATGGTTATCTATACCATTAAAATTATGATGAACCATAACTTATCACCTCTTGATGAAATTTTCATCCAAAATTGAAAAAAATTAAAATATTAAATTTGATTGAAACACTCCTCTGATACCAAATATGATAGAAAATTTATTTTTTCATCTAAAGTATTTTTAATAAT
Organism: Viscum album; assembly: GCA_963277665.1. Lineage (NCBI taxonomy): Eukaryota > Viridiplantae > Streptophyta > Magnoliopsida > Santalales > Viscaceae > Viscum > Viscum album. Next base: position 504,629,340 of record OY728142.1, on the reverse strand, counting down.
CAAATATTGCATTAAAATGTATATTTTTAGAGAATTAGGATAAAATATTAACGTAGAAAACCCATGTATTTTCACCTAATGGACATAATTTCCAATATATTATTGACTATATAATCAATAAAAACCCTTCAATATCTCTCAAAAATCCTCCAAACAATGTATTATGCTTTAAAATCTTATATATTTATTTTATTTATAACCAGGAAAAAAGGAAACAAATGAATGGAGTGAGATTAAATAATCAGTTACGGTAAATATCACTGATAATAATCAAATATAATATATGATTATCAGATGATAAAGTGTCCATGATAGTATAATCAAGGTACAATAACACATAATAGGGAAATCATACAGAATAAAATATAGACCAAAAGAAAATAATCTTCAAATGGTGCTTTTTTAAAAGGGAATATATATAAAAGAATATTAGAATCAAAATATTTTTTACTATAATATATTACATGAAATAATAATCATATCACAAAATTTCATCACTATGGTGTTGTAAAATTATATTACCAAGGTTTTTCTCTATGTTATCATAAAACATTACCATGGAATACTATTAAGGAATATTAGACTTGTAATTTTTAGAGATCAATTAATTACCCAATGCATTGGATCGCTATCAGGGTGCACCCTACCATACATTATATCTAAATTTTATATGTTTTACACATATATAAAATATCTATTATTTTAATACTATTAATAACATGATAAAATAATGGAATATAAATTGATATCTAGCTATATTAATTAACATTCATATTTAATGTCATTTAATCATGTAAATTCTATTTACAACATATAGATAATGTGAATATAGGTTATTCAAAACAATCCCACTTAATTGATGTATGGAATCAAGGTGAAAACCATTTAATCCAAGAAATGGAAAATTATCCATTAATAAATTAAATACATTAAAATAGATGGTAATTATATTAACAGTGGGTGGTTAGAAACGAAAAAAGATGTTGTTAATAACTCTTATGATAAAGAGTAATATTTCATAATCCATCCAATGGAATAATTAAGAAGTTATAATTTGAATAATATCATAAATGAACTATAATATATATCAAAAAATATTGACATAGATGAGAAATATTATTTTAGAATGATATGAAATACAAAATTGGAAATAAAGAATATCCTTATTACTTTTAAATATTTTTTTAAAATATTTCATAAAAAATTAAATATGGTAATTTCTCTTATAAATTAATAATTTTCATGGAGAATGTTTCAAGGATAAAAATTCTGGAAAGCTGTGTTCACATAGAAAACATTAAAATAGAATTTTTTTCGCACATTGATTACAATGACTCTTACAAAAAAAATTAAAAATTTCATTAAACAGTTTTAATGAAAATAAATGTATTATAAATTGAACTTAATAAATTGTTAATTTATAGATATGTACTTTAAAAAAATAAATAAATAAATAAAGTTCTTGATGTGGGGTGTTTCTGACTAAAAATAAGTTGTCGGGTCGGTTTTATTAAAATGGGTAAATAATTAATAAAAGGAAAAATGAAAAACTTGGGATTCATAAAACCCCACCAAAAAATTAGGAGAAAATTATGTGAGTTTGATAAAAAAATGGTATTCAAATTACCCATATAGATTATCTTTGAAAAATAATCTTGATTATAAATTTATATTGTAGAAGAAACACTTACTATGATGGTAACATAAGAATCAAAGGAACATAGGCAAGTTTCCACAAAGTGCATATTTATATATCATGAAATGAACTATATTAATTATACATGATGTAAATTGGTAACTTAATAAACCATATATAATGAATTATTGTTCTTGATATCAAACATGTCTCATGGAATTGAAAATAAAGACAAATAACCCTTATAAATTTTTTATTATTGAATCAAAAGACATATAAATAAAAAACACGATATAAATCTTATAACCACAATAATTACATGAATATGTTGAAATAAATTAATTAGGTAGTGATAAAATCAAATTAAAGATATCATGGTTCATATTTATAATTGTTTATCATGAAATTTAATTTGAGACAACAAACCCCTTAAATTAATTCATAACTTTCACAAAAGCGATTGAATATCCTTTATAAAAATTACTTCATTAGTCACCTATTTAAGAATATTATTAATTTATTTAAACACTTTTTAAATTCATGTATATATACTATATATATTTATATTTTAATGACCTTTCTTTTCTGATTGGATTAAGAATACAACGAATAATTACATGTCCTTAAGAGATATCCCTAAGATGCCAATGGCTGAAAATAAATGTCGAAGCGTTTCAAATAAAAGTGTGGGATGATGTTCCCTTTAATAAATAAAACCATTATCCAACAACCATATCCAAGGAAACACCATATGATGCATGAACTGATAATGAAAACACAACTACTTTATTTATATAAAAAAACACTCTGAAGTGTTCAGTAGTGGAATACCAAACAACTATCAATAAAAATAGAAGAAGCGCAACAAAAGAATCCAAGAATACAATAAGACTCCATGAACCACAACCTCAATTCTCCACAATTATAAAATAGACCATGTATCATGTGGTGGTGCTAAAAATGTGTGATACTTTACCTTTCCCCGTGTCCTAGATGGCAGTATCTAATAAACCATTAATGTGCCAAAGCATGGGTGAGTATAACACTCAGTAGGTTTCCCCTGATGAATTCCCTACTCAAGACACAAGGATAGAATATTTATCCGAACTTATATAAAACCATTTGTATAAAAAATTTACTCACAATAGTTTATAATATAATTTAAGCATGTTCTCAAAACTATTTGTAACCAAATTAAAACTCAAGAAATCGAAACCAATTTTCTAGAAATTTATTTTTCCATAAATATAACTAACTCGAGATTTAAAACCAATTCTCATTTATCATTTTGGAATACCCAACCCATGGTTCACAACACAAACACATGCATGCTTCATTCAATTGTTTCATACTTATTAGTGGTCTCTCATCCAATTTACTTATGTCTAAATGACACACACCCCCAGAACAGGGTCACACAACTTGTAGCCCATTATTACACATCCCTTATTCAGGGGAATGTCAAGAATTAACTCACACATCCCCATGTTTTTCAAACCATTTCAAAACACCAAATAAACAATTTTAATAAAAATGTTTTTTAGAGAAAACTCAATAACAAACAAATTACAAAGTAGCCATTTCATTTCAATAAAACATTCCCTTTTATTGAAATCATCTATTCCAAATCATGTGCCTCAATTCTAATAAATCCCCATTTTAAAATCACTATTTTAAAATCAAGATAAGAAGCACTTCATTCAGTCAACCAATTTTATAGATTCCCAAAACTATCCAAATAATCAAAAATAAGGTTTCAGAAAGATATAGAAATATCTAAATAAAAACTAATTCAACAGACAATATTAAATTTGAAATAATTTCAATCAGTTCTACAAAGTGGATTTTAGAGACAAGATACCTACCATGATGATTTTGGTTAAAACTGTCAACAGATGAAGAATGATCTAGAAATTAGGTTGATTCTCCACAAAACGGCCTTAGATCCCAAATATTATCCCATCCAAGACCAAATCTCATCATATTTTTCATCCACCATATTTTCTCTAACCATAATAGGTGTAGATTTGTGAAAGAAAGAGAATATGAGAATTAGATCTATGTAGATCTAAATAAACATGATGAGAATGAAGAAGAATGTCACTTGTCGAGGGAATTTGGCTTTCAATGGCCAAGGTAAGGAATTATATAGTTTCCTAAATTCTTGAGGGATGTTCCCTAACCGTACATGGTGAAAAATATAAGATTAAGTCCATTTAGAAGTAAAAAAGCGAAAGTAAAAGAAAAAATGAGTAAGATCCTAAAAAATATGATCTTACCTTTTCCATGTGCATGGTTAGTCAATACGATTAGGAAAGCTATACGCTAAATATTAATTTTCCAATATCCCAAAAATATATGTGCTCATGGTTTCTCTTTGGACCTCTTTAATATTTGGAAATACCATGCATAGACTATGCACCTCTCCATTGACCCTAAAAACATCTTGAAAGTTTACCAAACTCTCCCATACTTCACCCTTACAGTTCATAACTATAAAATGAATGAGGTGTGTCTAACGACCCAAGCTTTACGTAAATGGATATTACATTTATTTTTCCAAATACATAATAAATTTAATCCCAATGACTGTATTAGTTTAGTGTCTTTGGAAACTTGGAACATAATCTTCTAACACGGTTAGAGATCTTCCACATTTCCTATAAACATCAATCTATTTGTTTTCCTACATAAAAAATTTATTTATATCCTAGGGAAAAGAAAACATAAAATGGGTGAGCTCAAATGATCAATAAAAATAATCATGGAGAATATAAAACAAACCATTAACATAAGATTTTAAAAACATGAACATAAAGATTAAATATTAAAATATCGAGTCATGAAATAAATCTTGGTAGTACGTAAGGCATATATCATAAAGAAACATTATCTATGATAAAATCTCATTGGTATAAGACATGTAATTGTGGAAAAAAAATAAGAACATAACATTATTTCCATATTAGGAATGGAATTTCTATGATGACCATTATAGAGGACAAAGTCCATTACTGACCTATGTTTACATGTCATTCTAGTCACGTATTACTGAACCGGATTTACATACAGTTCTAGCATGGTATTACTTAATCAGATTTACATTTTATTTCAAGCATGTCTATGTCCTGAGATATAAATCATTACCCAATGCATTGGAGGGAGATATAGGTTCCTCCCATATCATAGTAAAATCAATATTACTTGTGACATAAAAATCAAAATTATTCATCATAGCCTAACCCATAAAATAAAATTGATTTCTTAAACATCAATCAGTAATAATCCATAAAAAATAAATGGATTCCATAAAAATAATTCAATAATAAACACAATAAAAAATTAATCATTGTAATATAAACAGAACCCTATGTTATCTTATATGGAAAATAATTTTTATAAAACACTTTATCTTAATTCTTCAAGAAAATATTCTTTCATCTTCTAAAACATTTTCTTTTCCCAAAATATTGTGATGTTTTAAAAGAAAAGTATTTATTTGAAAGTAAACATGAAATATTATATAAGAAGATTCATGTAAATAAGGTATTATGAAGATGTAAAAGTCTTTTAGTGAAGTATAATTTTAAAAAAATATTATTCCCATACTTTTTTCAGAAAAGTCAAAAAGAAACTCATATGGTAAATGAAAGAAAGATTCCTTTCAAACAATGTAATAAATGTCAAAATGGGTAAAAATGAATTTAAACATTAATTGAATAATATTAATCATTGTATGAGAATATTTTTATAAAACATCAACATGGATGATAAATATAACCCTCGTAAATACTTACGTACAAATAATCTCGAAGAAAAATGAGATTTGAAAAAATATCCCTTACCTTACATACGATATGATTCGTATGTATCTGAAACTATTGAATAGTGGGTTTAAAGATATTATTTACTTGTAATAGAACCATAATGATATTTATGATATCATATATGATTCACTTATTACTTTTTATTACCTATTCCTTTATTAAATCCATGTTAAAGAAACATTATAGGTAACAATCATTTTATTTATTGTATGTGTTTTGACTTATTATTCTCAATATTATTACATATATAGTGATTTAATTACATCCAGAAGGTAAATCATGATTTATATATCTTAAATATTCAGTATATAAATATATACATATAATTTATAGATAAATGAAATGGAATACATAGTTCATGGAGATGGAAAGCTGTACGTACGGATAAATGTTGTTTCTGTTTCTTTATTGAATTGGATAGAAGATAGTAAATGACAAAAATATATTTATATAAATAAATTCAGTATAATTATTATTTAAAATATTTAATTTTTATTTATTTAATATACTTTATAATCATTCTTGAATAGTTAATTTGTAGAATGAATCTCATCGTGTTGTGGAGACGGTAGGTCGTACATAAGCACGATCGACGATATCATTCACTTAGTTGTTAAATGGAATATAATTAGATTGTATATTAATTATAAAAAATAATTATCATTTTATATTCATTATATGCATCCATTATATGCATCCTTATACACATCCAATTTAAGTATTGTTGAATAACAAAGTATACCACGCTGAGGAGGCAGTAAGTCGAACCTACACATGCATACTAATATTGTTATTTATAGGATGGATAAAAAGAGGTATAAGGTTGTCCCATAATTATAAAAAATATAATCATGTAGAAGAAAGTATATTTATTACATTTTTATTTAAACAACATAATAAGAAGAATTGGAAGAAGAAGAGAATTTTGAAAGAGGTGATAAAACAATTACATCTCTTTTGAGTATCTCCTTTACATTTTCACAAAAGGTCTCTCTAGAATTAATTTCTACCCAAGGTGTGTCCCCTATGAGGATGGAAAGTATGATGAGAGATTACTTGGGTAGAGGTTAAAGGATACAAAGAGCTTTAATTTTATGAGTAAGTGGGTTGATGCGGTGGTCTTTTATAAGAGGGAGGAGGGGTACTTTAGGAATGTCTTGAAATATTAATATATTATAAATTTATTTTCGGTTTATCACGGTCTCAAAATCATTTATTTCAAATATATGATGATTATTGGTCGAAAAAATCTCATTCAATTTAATTTAGACATGTTTTTATATTATTTTAATTCTTATCATTTAAATGTATCCTTATTTAATTTATTTAATTTTATTTTTGGAAATAACATTCTAAACATTAAATATATATAAATATTCACTTATGTGTAGTAAATTGTTCATAATAAGATATTTTATGTAATTCTAGACCATATAATTTTAAATTGGGTATTTTTAAATAATTTTTGGACATTTAAATAATTTAATAATTTGTTATTTTTATAAAATATCAAGTGTCAATTTTGACACTATTCATTTATTTGATTTTAAATAAAAACCGAATTGAAGATAAATTTGAAACAACATATTTAATAAACTCATAACATGTCTTAGTCTTTATGAAAATTTGTGGAGAACTTTAATTAGTTTAAATGATATTTATATTAATATTTTTATAACCATTTATTTGATATTACTGTCAATAAAATAATTTCTACATCACTATTGTTTCATCATTAATGGTAATTATTTATTATCAAAAAATTATAAATAAATTTACATGATGTAGATAATTTCATTATCATTTGGTACACTATTTATGTTTGAATGTTTATGAATTTTATCAATATATTAAAATTCTTATACTTATAAGATATAAGAGAGTGACATGTGGCCACTTTATTTTGTTTTAATTATAATTACATTACTTTCATGGAAACAATTCCATTAAATGATTAAATGTTGACCCTTAGGTGATATTTTTCGACTATGAATCATCCAATAAGATTTTTTAGGTGTTATGGTAATTTTAGTATATTTACCATATTGCATGTTATCCTAATTTACCCGATTTACCTTTAACTATGGTAAATAAATATTATTATAGTTACTATTCATAATATCCAAAAATAAAAGGTGTCTATTTACACAATTTTGACCTTATGATTTCAAATATGGAATCTATTTCTCTAATTTAATGATCGATAATTGGGAGAAATAATTTAAAATTAATTTCTATTGTCAAACTAGAAAAAAAGTTTTTAAAAAGTAATAACTATCAAAATATTGACATGTTTTTATATAGAATTTAATTGTGAAATTACATACAATGACAAAAATTGGATTAAGTGATGAAAATATTATCAAATTTTACTTTAAAAACTATTAAAAATATAATATAACTATATTAATAAATTAGAAGAACGATATGGTTTAAATTAAAATGTAGTATTTTTATCTACTCATTAAAATATTAATTTTATCAAAAAAATACCAAAAATTAAACCAATATAAATTTGGATTTCCCACTTCCAAATAAGTTGTTTATTTTGTCAAGTATAATATATAAAAGTGCTAAAAACTATAATTAAAATGGTCATGCCATTAAAAGGTGGAAAAACTATATTTTTTGTAAAATACTTCTTTTATCCAAAAAAATGAATTTGTTCTTATATAATGCTCTAGAAAATACATAAGATGAAAGTTAATGTTATATAAAATTTAAAATTTGGTTAATAATAATCATAATGTCTTGTTTATATCCTATTAAATAATAATATTTTAATAATATATCATTGTTTAGTGAATCTCAGTATTGTACACAATGCATGATATCAATGAAGGTAGATATTTCTTATAATGCAAGCCAAGTTAGTGTTGCGTTTAGTGAAATCTTCCTTTAGTGTGTAATATAATATAATCCAAAGATAATTCTTTTTTACATTGAAAAAATTTAATACTCAGTGTTGCGTAAAATTAATACTATCAAAACAACATGGAATTGTCTCTAATAGAAGCCAAGTATAGTGTTGTATATATGGAAAGCTAATACGGTTTTTTTATAGTGGAAGAAAATCTTGGTGTAGTGTACAACACAATAAATCAACTAAATTAAAAATAATATATCTCATAAAATCTCGGGGTATAACATTAACCCCCCCCCCCTTAAAATGAATTTCTCCCTTGGAATTCGTCAGGGATAAAAAGGTTTAATAATTGAAATTCTTTTTCATAGAAACCAACATAATAAAAATGGATACTAAAAATTCATTTTAAAATAGAACGTTTAAAACATAACAGTTACCTAATGTAACTCATCCCTAGGATTCCACATAGAAAAACGTAGGTGGAAGTTCAACCATGGAAATGGAAGGAAAAAAATCTAACCATCATGTTTTGATGGATAGTGATAGAAAACGTGGTTTGGAGAAAGTTAACAACCAGAAAGCCATAAATTTGGGTTGATTTTTTGTCCCATAAGATTTATCATATAAGAAAATATTAATATTATATTTTTGGTTTTCCAGACCCTTTCCCTAAAGTTGAAGAATGATTCCTGAGAATAAATACTTACTTATTTTTGGTACAATGTCATTGTTGTCTGTGCCTTGAAAATTTTCTACTTCATCTCTTATTTAATGAAATGAAGAAGAATTTTTCATTCTTGAAGTGTTAGAATATCATGCGATAGAATGGTTGGTCATTCCAATTATCTCAACAAAAGGTCTTTCAAAGGTAATTAAATATGCATAAGTTCACCTATAGTGAGATAATAAATTAATATAACAAAATTCAAATAAGATATAACTTAAAATATCCATAAATAGATATCATTACAATCCTTCAAAAACTAAAAATATAAAACTTCATAAATAGGTGAATTAAATTGACATAACAATTTTCAATCATATATCATAAGTTAGTTCTTGGTTATCACATTCCAAGAATGTGAATAACTTAATCATGAATTCTTATAAAACTTGGTAATAAAATGAATTATCATAGATCCTCAGTGAAAACATTAATTCTATCAAAACTAACCCTTTCCCCACAAAAAATACCAAATATTATATATACTCAAACCATGATATCAATTTTTCCATATATCAGTAATGGGATCATTAATACTATCAAGTATCTCATTATATCTTTATCCCTTCATTATGCGCATATCATGTTCTTTCCAAAAATATTTCAATCACTCTTTATGGTTATCAGTACCATATACTTATGGGAAACCACAACGGACCAACACATAGATATTCCAATATTCTATAATATAATAAATGAGATTAAAAAACACAATTTTGAAATCCCATTACATAAATACAAAATCATTCCACCGCTTCCTTTTCAAACTCAACACCACTAATAGTGATCAAATGTTATTTGCCTTTTTCATTGGTCTTAGGAGGTTTCTGATGTTAAAAATCATCATTAAACCTTGGATTTGGGCATTGGTTGGCATAATGACTCTTTTTTGTGCACTTGTAGCATTGAGGTGTGGGTGGTGCATTCTCTGTAATCTTTTCTCTATTCACATCATTCTCAACCTTCTCCCCATTACATTAGCACTAAACTAATAAATGAAATTTTTTTCCACAAATAAAACATTTTTAAGCTCTTTTAAGTAAATATCCAACATTATTCTATCCACACATTGAGAATAATGAAACATTCATCTTCTTTTCACCATTTTTTTTGAGATTTTCCCTTGAACTAAATCTTTCGTTTCATGTCAAAACCGTGAGATTGATATGTGACACCAACTTCTATTTCTACCCTAATAGCACAATGCATAGTATCTTCAATTATACTAAAGTCTATTATATCTAATTCTGTTCTAGGACTTGGTTTTAAGCCACTAATGAATAGATCAACTTTACTTTCTGGTTGGATGATAAAACCATAACCATAACTTGCAAGTCTTTTAAAATTTTCCTCGTATGTACCTATGAATTCCATATCCTTTTTATTAAGCTCAAGGAACTCCTCTTCAATATTTTTTTAGAGAATAAATTTGAAGTACTTATTTATAACTAATTTAATGAACTAATACCATTTAATGGATCCAATTTTATCTTGTTGCCTTGTATTCTTGATTAGAGTCCACCACTGGTCTTCTTCACCTTTTAAATGATAAATAGCCAAAATGACTTTTTCATTTTCTGAACAGCAAAGGATGGAAAATATATTTTCAATGGTACCAATCCATTTTTCACCAACAAGACTCATTTAAATAAGCTAGATGTTTCCTCATGAAGGATTAAATAGAATTTTCTTCCCTTATATGATTATTTGGAAGTCCATAACGATTTATAGATTTTGTAAGCCTAAAAATCATATTTTTCATTCCATCTCCCATAAAAATTGTTTTTTTAGAAAGATAATCATTGAATTGTCAGTGCATTTACCATTAAAATTGTTTCTTTAGGTTCTATACATTTTCTAAAACCCAAAAATAATTGAACGACATGAAAAAATCATACAAAGAAAACAAAAAAATCATGGAGGAGTATATCCAATCTCTAACATCTCATGGATAATAAAAGGTTATTTATAATCATTACCATAATTCTAGTACTATAACCTATAGTTATACATACCCTTAGGGTTATCCCTTTACATACCTTAGAAATATCTCTATGGATCTCAATAACGTTTTCTCAACCAATTTTCCAATGTTTGACTAATCCTTTTCTCTGATACCAACTCTAATGACCCAGGATTGACGTACATGGACATTACATTTCTTTTGGGGAATAATTAATAAATAAAAAAAATTATTTCCAAATACTATATTAGATTAGTGTCTTAGGAAACATAAAACATAATATTCTATCTTGGGGAAAGATCTTCAACATCTCCCATAAATATTTTCCCCTTCGGTTTTCCTACCTAAAACTATTCTTTATATCCTGGGGAAATGAAAACCTAAAAAGGGTGAGATAAAACGCTCAATAAGGGTAAACATGGAGAACATAAAATAAACCAGAAACATAATTATGTAAAAACATAAACATAAAGTTAAAATATCAAAATATTGATTCATGAAATAAATCTTGGAAATATATAAGGCATAGATCATAATGAAACATTAACTATGATAAAATAGCATTGTAATAAAATATGGAATTGTGGAAAAAAAATAAGCATATAATATTATTTCTATAGTATCCAAGGCATTTCTTACAAGACCACCATAGTGGAAAAATCCTATTATTGAACTGTGTTTACTTTTCTTTCAAGCCACGTGTTACTGAACAAGATTTACAGGATATTACAGCCCTGTATTACTAAACCAGATTTACTTTCCTCTCCAGTTATTTCTATCTCATGAGATATAAATATTTACCCAATTAATTGGTGGGAGATATATGTATTACCCATCTTATAGTGAAATATTTATTTCATGTTCCACAAAAACACAAATCATTCTTCATAGTGTAACCCATGAAATAAAATGGGTTTCTTAAACATCATTCCATCATAAACCATATAAAATAAATGGATTTTATAAAAATAATACCATAATAACACAAGTAAATAAATGAAATAATAGGTATATAAAAACAACCCTATGACATCTTATATGGAAAATAATTTTTTTAAAACACTTGAACTAAATTCATGATGAAAATATCCTTTCTTCTTCAATAATGTTTTCTTTTTTCAAAATTTTATGAAATTTTAAAATAAATGTATTTATTTGAAATTAATCATGAAATAATGTAGAAGATGATTCATGGAAATAAGGAATTATGATGATGTAAAAATCCATTCATGTTGTATAATATTAAAAAAAACATTCTTCAGGTACATTTTCTAGAAAATTCAAAAAGAACATCGTATGGTAAACGAAAGAATGATTCCTTCCAATCCATGTAGTAAAACTAAAAATAAGTAAAAATGAATTTAAACATACATAGAAGAATATTAAAAAATTTAAGATATTTATTTTTGAAAAAATGCACATGGATGATAAATATATCCCCAGTAAATACTTATATATAAACAATCTTGGATAAAAATGAGATTTGTAAAATTATCCCTTACCTTAGGTCGGATATGCTTTATATGTATCTGAAACTTCTATATAGTGGGTTATAACATATTATTATCTTGTAAAAGAACCATAATAAAATTATTATATCATATATGATCCAATTATGACTTTATATTCTCCGTTCATTTATTAATTCCATGTTAAATCAATGTTTTGGGTAAAAATCGTTTTATTTATCATACATGTTTTGAATTTTTATTCTTGATATTATTACTTATATCATGATTTAAAAACTTCCAAAATGTAAATAATTATTTATATATCATAAATATTTAGTATTTAAATATATATAATATATAGATAACTGAAATGGAATACACTGTTTGTGGAGACGGTAGGTCGTACGTACGCATGAATGCTGTTTCTATTTCCTTATTGATTTCAATGGAAGAAAGTAAATGAAACAAAAATATATATATATATATCCATAAATCTAGTAGAATTATTATTTGATATTTTTCATGATTATTTATTATATATAATTTATAATCTTTTTTTAATTGTTAATGTGGAAAATTAATCTCATCGTGTCGTGGAGGCAGTAGGTCGTACATATGCATAGGTGACGATATAATTCAATTAATTATTAAATGGTATATAAATTGATAGTATATTAATTATAAAAATTAATTATCATATTATATTAATTATTTAAATCCATTATAATCATAATTTTACCCATTCAAATTAAGTATTGTTGAATAAAAAATTAAACCAAGACATGGAGACGGTAAGTCGTATGTACGCATGCATGGTGATATTGTTATTCGTAGGATAGATAAAAGGGGTTATAAATTTTTCCCATAATTATAATAACATCTCAGAATGTATAATATATTGAAGATATTATTTTAGTATAGAAACAACATAAGAATAAGAAGTAGAATAAGAAAACAATTTTGAAAGAGGTGATAAAAAAATTACCTCATTTACGTGTATCTCCTTTTGAATTGAAAGAAAGGTCTCTCTAAGATGATATTAAGCCTGAGGTATGGCCTCTAGGATAAAGGGAATGATGTTGGTATATTATTCGTGCAGTTTTTGGATGAGTAAAATGGCTTGAAATGTGTTAGTAAGTGGGTAGATGTGGGGCCCTTTTATAAGAGGGAGGTGAGGCACTTTAGGAATGTCTTGAACTATTAATTTATTATAAATTTATTTTCAGTTTATAATGGACCAAAAATCATTTATTTCTAATATAATATGATTATGGGTCGAAATAATCTTAACAAATAAAATATATATGTTTTGATTTTATTTTAAACTGTATCATTTTGATTTATCCTTATTTAATTTATTTAATATTATTTGTGGTAATAATATTCTAAATATTATATGGATATAAATATTTACTTATGTGTTGTAAATTTTTCATAATTGGAAACATTATAAAATTTTAGACCATATAATTTTCAATTTTTAATTTTAAAATAATTTTATTTTTTAAAATAATTAAATATTATGTTATTTTTATAAAATATCAATAGAGTCAATTTTGACATTATTCATTTATTTTACTTTAACTAAAATACAAACAGAATATAAATTATAAAAAAATATTTAATGCACTCTTAACATGTCATATTAACCTAGAAAATTTGTGGAGAACATTAATTTGTTCATATGATATTTTTTTAATATTTCTATAATAATTTATTTGATATTTGTATTAATAAAATAATTTCTACATCACTATTGAGTAGTCATTAATGGAAATTATTTTGTCTATAAACATTCTAAATAAATTCTCATGATGTAAATAATTTCCTTATATTTTTAGAGATTATTTATATTCAATGTTTTATGATTTATATCACTATATTAATATTATTATACATATAAGATATAAGAGAGTGACATGTTTTCACTTTGATTTGTTTTAATTATAATTATATCACTTTCATGGAAAAAAATTATGTTAAATGAACAAATTATGACCCATAGCAGATATTGTTCGACTTTAATTCATCTAATAGGATTTTGGTAGGTGTTAGGGAAATTTTATTATCATTATCATATTGTTTGTTACCCTAATTTACCTGATTTACCATTAATTGTGGTAAATTAAAATTACCATAGTTACTATTCATAATATCCAAAAATAAAAGGTACCTATTTACCCAATTTGGAACTTATTAATTAAAATATTGAATCCATATTTCTAAATTCAAAACATTGAATTAGTAGAAATTAATTTAAAATTAATTTTCATTGTCAAAACCAGAATGTGGGGTTTTAAAAAGTAAACACAATCAAAAGATTGACATGTTTATATATCAAATTTAAATGTGAAATTACTTACAAAGACCAAAATTGGATTAAATGATAATAATATAATCCAATTACACATTAATTCAAATTATAAAGTTAATATATCTATATAAATAAATTAAATAAAAAGGCTGTTTTGATTCAAAATGCAGTATTTTTCACTATTCATTAAGATATGAATTTTATCAGAATAATACCAAAAATTAAACGGAAGTAAATATTTCTTTCCCCCTTATAAATAAAAAGTTTATTTGGTAAAATATAATATATAAAAGTATTAAAACTACATTTTAAATTAGTTCTCTATCAAAAGGCTGAAAAACTATATTTTTTTAAAAATACTTTTTTTTGGAAAATTGAATTTGTTCTTATATCATGTTCTATAAAATAAAAAGGAAGAATTTTGATGTTACAAAAAA
This sequence comes from Viscum album, assembly GCA_963277665.1. Classification (NCBI taxonomy): domain Eukaryota; kingdom Viridiplantae; phylum Streptophyta; class Magnoliopsida; order Santalales; family Viscaceae; genus Viscum; species Viscum album. Next base: position 504,614,122 of record OY728142.1, on the reverse strand, counting down.
ATAAAAAATTTTGTTAATACTATTCATAATTGCCAGTTTATATCCCATTAAATAATAATATTTTAATAATATATGGTTGTTTAGTGAAACTTGGTATTGCGTATAATGCAAGCTATCGAGGAAGGTCGCTCTTTCGTGTATCGCAAGCAAATTCAATGTTCAGTTTAGTGAAAGCTTCATTTGGTGTTTTATTTAACCTAATCCAAACATATTTCTTTTATACATTGAACAAAATATGTACTTAGTGTTGTGGGAAATAAATTCTATTAAAAGAAATTGGAATTGTGTGTAACACAAGAATAGTAGAGTGTTGTGAATATGGAAAGATAATAGAGTGTTGCATAAAGAACAATTTAATCATGGTATAGTGTAAATCAAAAGACATCAAAGAAACTAAAAAGAGTCGATCTCATAAAATCTCAGGGTGTTAAAGTGTGGGTTACATACTAGAAACCTAGTGTACTACATTCTCCACACCATTAGTCTTTCTATCCTTGGAAAGTAGAAACTCATAAAATCACTAAAAGTGTTTTGGACATTGCTCCTTCATTTCCTTCTCGCGCTCCCATGTATTATCCTAAATCTGAACATGTTTCCATAAAACCCTCATATGAATGATTCTATTTCCACATAAGACTTTCTCTTTCATATGTACAATCTGCACTAGGTAATATACCAATAAAGCATCTGACACTAGGTCAGTGTGATCTCATCTAATCACATGGTCAGGATCGGGCAGATACTTATTCAACTGAGATACGTAGGACACATTATGAAATGAAATTAACTGTGGTAGCAATGCCAATTGATATGACACCTCTCCAACCCATTCCAGTATCTCAAAATTATCAATGTATTGAAGAGATAATTTGGTATGCATAAAAATACTATAATATACAATCCTTGGATATATCCTCAAGAACACATGATCACTCAAGACAAATGAAAACATTCGTCGATGATGATCCACATAAGATTTTTGATGACTCTAATCCATCTCCATCCTCTTTCTGATCAACTGAATCTTTTCAATTGTTTATTAGACAACAGTAGGACCAACTATAAATGTATTACCTATTTCCACTAAGCATAGTGGATAATGACAAGGATACCAATACAATGATTCCAACAGATCCATATGTATCAAGGCCTAGTAGCATTTATTATATGAGAACTCCACTAATGGACGATTCTCCTCCCATGAGAAACTAAAATTATTTACACAAGTCGGCAACATTTCTTCCAATGTTTGTATCATCCATTCGGATCTTCCATTTGTTTGAGGATGATATACCATACTCAAAGTCAACTGAGTTCTAAGGTATTTCTATAAGGATTTTCAAAAATGAGATATGAACCACAAATCAATGTATGAGATTATCAAATCTAGTATCCCATGTCTCTTTGCCACTTCTTTGGTATTTATTTTTGATAGATCCTCCACCATATGAGTTTCAAAAATTAAAATGAAATTAGCTAACCTGGTAATTCGATCCAATATCACCCATATGTAATCATTTTTGAACCATTCTTGGGATACCTTTAACAAAATCCATCACTCTCTTCTCCAATTTTTACACTAGTATAGGTAGAGACTGCAACATACGTGATGGTATCTAATGAACTTTCTTAAATTGCTGACAAGTTATTCACTTCGAAACAAACTCATCCACATTCCTTTTTAATACTCTCCACTAAAATTTAACCTTCAAAACCTTGTACATATTCTGTATACCCTAATGTACATCCAATCTCAAATGGTGGTAATCATGAAGAAGTTGTTCTTGAAAATCCATAGGTACAACCATTTGATCTCTGAACCACAAAACTGAACTCCTATCATGTTTCCATCCCTCAATGGTCTCCCCACTATTGAGTTTTGAACTCATCACCAATCATTATCAATCTGATTCTTGATCCATATTAAATATATCTATGAAATTAGGAACCACTGAAACTAAAAATAAAATTTCCACATCACCTTAGTCTTTTCATTCCACATGAATATCGGCTAGGACTGACATAAACTTCCATTCATCTAAAACAACTTTACCCAGCTGATCATATGACATTCTAGTTAATGCTTCAGCCATTAAATTAACCTTTCATAGTGTATACATCATGTAAATTATAGAAATATAGATATACTCCATCCATCTACATTTCCTCATACTCAAATCTCATTGGGATAATATATGTTTCAAGATATTGTGATCTTTGAACACAAAAAAATTATCACCAAATAGATAGTGATGGCATGTATTCAAAATATGAATGCCTACTACTAACTCCAAGTCATGTGTTGTGTAGTTTTTCTCATGAACATTAAACTACCTAGAACCCTAAGCAACAACATGGAATCCTTGGATTAGAACACATCCCAATCCCGATGTTGAATCATCATAGTATCATACATACCCCTATCCTGATTCTGGAAAAATATTGATGGGTGCCAATGTGAGAAGAACATTCCACTCTTGGAAAGACTTATGTAATCCCTTAGTCCATTGGAATGGATCATTTTTCTTTTTCAAGGTTTTCATTTGTGAATATATCCATGATAATTACTGAAAAAGAATCAGTAATAACTAGCTAGATCAAGAAAACTTCATGTCTCCAATACATTCTTTGGCGGTTTCCATTAGATCACTACTTTTATCTTTTTAAGGTCCACAAAATAACATTTTTCAGAAATAAAATGGAAGATAAAGAGTATCTATTGTGTCTAGAAATCACACCATGATATTTTATAATTCAATCAATGATCTTTCATGATCCTCAACACTATTGTCAAGTATTGCTCATTCTCAGGCCTTGTCCTTGAATATACCATGATATCATCCACTAAAACCACAACAAAAGAATCTAGATATCTCTGAAATATATGATTTATCAAATCTCTGAATACTTATAGTTCATTCGTAATACCGTAAGTAATTACCACATATTCATAGTGGTTATATCTACTTTGGAAAGCTGTTTTCAGAATATCTTCCATCAAAAATTTCAATTGATGGTATCCTGATTGAATGTCATTTTTTTAGAACCACTAAGATCCCCTAAATTGAAAAAATAGGTAATTAATGTCTGTTAGTGGATATATATTCTTTATAAAATCTTGGTTAAGAATAAGAAAATAAACTTACAATAAAATAGTTCTATCCCCTTTATTTATGATCAATATCAGCGTTTCCCACAAAGACATGCTCATCCAAATAAAGCATTTTCATTCCTACTCCTCCAACTACACTTTTAGTTCACGCGACTCTATTGGTGGCATCATGTAAGACATAAGGGAAATATTACTTCTTTATGGAAGGAAATCAATCATAAAATCTACTTCCCTTATAGGTGGTAACACTGAGAAGTTATTGGGAAAGTCTTCTGAAAATTGACCCAAACAGCTGGAAAACTATTTTCTTCATTCACTTCCATTAACACCGAAGTTAACACCACCAAAAGTTATGATACCATCCCCATATCTGGTTACAACAAGCCTTTTTGACCATTATTTAGAACCCCCTCTCCTCTAAAGAGATTATAGACATCATCCATAATTGTGAAACCCACTATCCTTCTATAATAGTTGATGTGATCTTTAATCATTGACAACCAATCCATACAAAAGATTACATTATAGACATACATCTCCAACACTAAGAAGTCCCACTAAATTTCATCTCCATAAAAAGATATAAAACAATCTCTACACATGAAGGATCAACATTCTCTCTCACCGAGAAGAGTTCTATGTTTTATCATAGAACTCATCATCTGATGTTTTAAGCATTGCATATCAACAACATGAGAAGAAGTGAAGGAATGTGATTCACCAGTATCAAACAACACTTTCATAATGGTATAATTCAAAATAAGCATACCTCTCACCATAGATAGTTCATACTGATAATAATTAGTCATCTTCTTAGCTATATTCGATTGCTTAATCAATTTACTCTGCTCTTTGTTTCTTGGTAGAGATTTCCCTTGTTGAGGACTCATGGTATTTCGAGAATCACCATGGATTGCTCTGCTCTATTGGACTCATCCTGTCGAAGAATATGATGCTTGAGACACATGAGAATTGTATTGATCACCTGAACTCAGAGCACTATGACAATTTCAATGAGAATTACCCATATTATTACAATTTTTTCATTCTCTAGGTTGTGTCATACACTCTCTCTTTTTGTGGTCTAGTGAACCATAATGGAAACATCCAACATTGTCCTTGGTTTATAGAAGATGTTTCACGGATCCAACTATCTGATTTTAAGTCACACTCCCTCACTGGAAATATGTGTCCCCCTTTCAGTTTCTCCCAGTATTTTAGTTCCCACCATTTCCCATAACTATCATCGTACTTCCTCCTCCCATAGATCTCGAGATATATCGCTCATCTACTGTCACTCTATCCACCATCTCTATAGAATCTTTAATACATAGCACCAAAATCATCAATCGAATCTCCCTCAATATTCTTGATTCAAATATGTGTGCATTAAAGGCCACAATTACTGCAACAACGGGTGCAAAGTTCCCTAAATACATGAATTTATCTACATACTCAGTGACAGAGAGAGTTTCCTGCATTAGTCTAAAGATGTATATTGACCACTAAATCCTAAACATGTGATGATAGAATTGCTTTCTAAACAATTCATAAAAATATTCCAAAGTAAGGACTTCATCCCTTATAGAATTCAACACTAGTTCCCACCACTAGTGTGCAAGATCCTCAAGCATATACGTGGCCAGAATGACTCTGAGCTCTGATGGTGTACCGATGAATTTGAAGATATGATTCATCTTTTTCACCCACTCCTCCTCCATTTTAGGTTCCAAATCACAGCTGACGATTGGTGTATTCTACTTAAAGAATTTGATGTAATGATCCACATGCATTGTCTCATCCCTCTGATTCCCCATATCCATAGATTTAAATTCTTGGACCATACTCTAAACCAACTCTGGGTTCACTTGTGGCTCAGGTGAAACAATGTTCTTTGCAATTTCCATCAGTTTGGTATCTACGATGCCTATAGGGTTAAATTTTCCACATAAATGAAAACCTCAGCTAGTCTCACTTCATAGAAACTGATTGCTTAGGATTTAAAATTCTATCACATAAACTACCAGAACATTGTTTTCCAAAAACACCCTTTTCACGTTCAACCATTTTTCAAAAATATCATTTATTCTTTTGAAAATCAAACCATATTCAAAATACATTTATCATTACTTTATTCAAAGTCATTAATTTTAAAAAAAAATACATTTTCCTAAAATTTACATGTCTACACAAAGTCATAAATCCTTACTCAAAATTAAATATGCAATTCGATTGTGAAGTTATTCCTCTACAATTCATGTCATCCACACCTCAATGGCTAACCTCATAACAATGAGATTTCAGTATCCTATAAGTGTCTCCAAAAAACATATTTACCTAACTCCTTGGTAACTTGATGTTTAGAATAAATGGGTTAGTTACATCCTTTTATGCTATACATTTCATTTTTTGACAATCCTACTCATTTCAAAGATCACAAAAAAATAGTAATAGACAAGAATGAATTCAACTCCAAGACCAAGAAACATAAATCAACTTGTTAGGAAAAGACCAAACAAGATGACACCATTAACAATGACCCGCTTATTCCCATTCTCATGGAAATACAAAGAATAATTACTTTTCCTCAATCGACAACCCCAAGATGCAAAAGGATGGAAATAAATGCCGAAGCATTTCAAATACTAGTGGATAACGATTTACCATTTATTAAATAAAATTATTATCCCAAAAACATATCCATGAAAACACCATATGTTGCATGAACTGTGAAATAAAAAACAACTAATTTATTAATATAAAACCCCTTCCAAAATGTGAAACATCAAAAAAACAACTATCAAAGAAAGCAGTAGAAGAATAACTAAAGATTCCAAGAAGACCACAAGACTCTAGTATTTGCAAGCTCTGTGCTCCACAATCACAAAATAGACCAAGTATCATGAGTTGGAGCTAAAAACATGTGTTACATTACCTTTTCCCATGTCCTAGAAGATAGAATATGCAAAAGTACCCATGTTCCAAAGAAGGGGTGAGTATAACACTCAGTTGGATTTTCCCAAGGACATACATACTCACACCACTAGTATATAAAAGTTAACCATATTTATAAAAAACCATTTATATAAAACAATTCTGTAAAATGGTTTAAAAATGTAATCATGTCCCCAAAACCATTTATAACCAAATGAAATATCAAGAAATTGAAAACAATTTTCCATCAATTTATTTTTACTAAAAAATAACAAATCTAAGCTATAAACCCAATTCTTATTTTTCATTTTGGCATACTCAACTCATGTTTCAAAACACAAACCCGTGCATACTCTATTTGATAGTTCCAAACTCATGGGCAGTCTCTCGTCCAATTTCATTATGTCCCATTGACACACACCCCCGATCCCAGTTAAATAAACTTTTACCACAATGGTACACACCCCTTATTTAGGGGAACATTGAACATGAACTCACACAACCACATTATTAAAAATAATTTGAAATCACCAAAAAACTATTTCTGTAAAACTGTATTTTTACTAAAAATCAAAGATTTAACCAATTTCAATGTAACCATTTTATTTAAATAAAACATTATATTTTATTGAAAAAATATAATCCATACCATGTTCCACAATTCTGGAAAATCCATATTTTAAAATCAAGATCACTAGCACTTCATTCAAATTTGCGATTTTCCACATTTCCCCAATTTCCTAAACCATCACAAATAAGTGTTTACAAGGACTATTAAACATAAAAATCAAAACCAATTCAACAGAATATATTCAATTTGTGAGCATTCTAATCAGTTGTATTATGTGGAGTCAAGAGGTAATCCACCTACCTCGATGGTTTTGGTGAAAACCAAAAATGTAAGAAAAATACTCTAGAAACCGGGTTGATTATCCACAAAAACGAACTTAGAATCATTATCCTATCACAACCATGAACAAATATCATCATATTTTGAATCCAACATCTTATTTCTACTCATAAAAGGTATTGATTTGAGAAAGAAAGAGAAGTGGAGAAGTATATCTAAAGAAACATGAAGATAATGAAGAAGAACATCACATACTGGGAGAATCGAGCTTTAAAAAACAAAGGGAGTGATTTAGATCAGTTCATAAATTCTTAGGAGAGGTTCCTCAACCTTAAATGGAGAAAAATGTTGAATTGGGTCTACTTTATAGAAAAAACAAGCATGTAAGATAAAAAAATATGTAAAATCCTAGAAAAATAGGATCTTTTATTTTCCATGCACATTGTTAGTATACACAGTTAGGTAAAATTTTCATTGACCATTCATTTTCCAATATCCCAAAACTGCATGTGTGCACAGTTTCTCCTTGGACCTTCATGCAGTTTGGAAAAACTGTGCATACACCATGTACCTTACCTTTGGCCCCAAAAAACATCTTGAAAGTTCACCCAACACTCCCATCATTCACCCTTACACGTTATTACGATAAAAATAATTAGGTAAGGGTTACATACCAGAAACTATGGGTACTATATATATTATTAGTTCTTATATAATTTTAATATCAACTGTGAGTAATCATGATCATTTTTGAACTAGTTCCGTAATAGTAGTGTTATTCATCATTATTCTCTCAAATTTCATTATTAACATATCATAAAATTTACTAGAATTGATTCATTATATCTATTTATAATTTTATAATTTATTTCTATTGGATTTTTTGTTATGAACCATAATCATAAAATTAGTGATGATCATGTAATAGTAGTTTTAAAGTAAGGGTGTTGGTATCTTAATTAATGTATTTATTATTAGCTGTACCATTCCCAATCCAATATAAAATTATTATTTTTTACATAAAATTATTCATTATTATTAATTATGTTATCATATTCATCCCTGAAAATATTTCATAGCATTATTCAAGTATGGAGTTTGACTAACCAAAACATGAACATACCATAATTAATGGATGGTTATGGTTATGAAAGTGGTCTATTATTCCATAATATCATTATTATAAAATAATATTATTATTATTTATATATTTAAATTGTTTTGAATAAAAAATAATGATTTTCTAATAAATAATAAATTGAATAGTTGAAAAATGAAATACATTACTTTGTGGAGGTGGTAATATGCACCACATGCGAATGGGTATTTTTTTTATTTATAAAAAATCGGAAATGTGGTTAATGGTAATCCACAAAACATAAAAAAAATTGAAATATAAATATTGAATTAATATTATATAATTGGGGAAAATTGAGTTGAAATGGAAATATATAATATAAAAAACCATAGGAAAAAGTTAGTCGTTATTTTTGATAACTTTGAGTTTCCCATGGAATATTCATTTGAAAATTAAAACATAGGTAAAAATAATATGTCAAAAATATTAGGAAACTGAAAGAGGTTTATATAAGAATTAAAATGGTAGTGTTTTCAGAATACCACTAAATTTTGGAGTGGTCTTAAATTTTTAGAGTGAGGCCACTATTATAAGTTCTAAAAATGGAATTCCTGAAAATATTTCATTTTAATATAAAGAGAGTAGATGTTTCACCAGTGAATAAGACTCCAAAATATCAAATTAATGGATTGTAGATATGCTTTAGACCTGGAAAAATTAAAACAATAATTTATAATCATTTTGAATAAGTTATTTCTTTACCAATTTTTTAACCCTTTTTACCATTTTACATTAACCATGGTAACGTGTTTTACATAAGTAATTAATGTTTTATTACATAAAATTAAATAGTTATTATTTATTAATATGGAACTTATAACTTCAAATATAAAATTTATTTTTTTATATTCATTCTCTAAAATTGATAAAAAATTATTTTTTATATAATAAACGTCTAATGTATTAAAAAAATGTTTTATAGAATATTATAACATAAGATCTAAACTATTGAAAATAGGTTTTTAAACTAAACTAAATATATTTAAATTTAAATATTATAAAGAAAATGGTATTATAAATTAAAATTATTTACTTATATTCTAATAATTTCATATAGTCCATCGTATTTGAGAAAATGATATTTTTAATTATTCACCTAAAAAAATACATTATGAAAAATAATAAGAATTTATAAAAATATAATATTCTTATTCTAAATAAAAAAAACATTTCAATTCTGTCAAATTGAAATTAAAAAAATTAGAATTTAATTCTTAATTATAAGTCTAATGATAACTATTTTTTAAGGAAATATCTTTGTAAATTACTACTTGTTGTTATTATTAATTTATATAAACACTAATGAAAATGAATTAATAAAAAATATTAAATTTTATGAACATTATAATATAACCATATAATATAATATTTTCGTAAATAAATTACACAATGGATACAGATAAAAAAATTAAAATATATTTTTAAGAACAAAAAAAATTATAGATTTGTATAAAATGGACTTTTTATTTATATATATATATATATATCATAATATGGTTACTCTTATTAAAAGCTAAAAATTTTATGGATTTTTTATTGTCATATTTTTTATTCAAATAAAATATATCATGTTTTTGTTTTACATCATTATTGCATAAAAACAAGATACTGACATAATTTTTATTAATGGAAAATACATAATGAAATGTCATCTTTTTACCCCCCCCCAATTGATTACATCTTTACAAATTTTATTATTACTTTCATATGTAAATTATTTTATGGATATCTATATAATTGACATAATCAAACATGAAATTTCAAATAATGTGTCTACCATAATATATTAAGAACAATTATAAAACACATATTTTCCATTCATCAGGTTAACCAATTCATTCAACATTCCTTTTAAACATGTTTATTCTATTCCATTCTTAATGATAGATAAATAATTTTCTAGTTTTTTAGAGACATTCCCATAGGTGATTCTTCCATCATTTTTGACATGGAATAAATTGAATCTTTATTTTTTTATTATCTTCATCACCTAAATTAAGATCATATTCAATATTTTTATCTTTATTCTGTTTTGGATTTCAAATATTTTCATTTGGTTAATTATGATTCATGATAGTTGATTTGGAATAATCATTATGTTTCTCACATGATGTCTTGTCTCATTTGATTACTCATTGGGACAATCTATACATTATATATGAAACCCATTTTAGATTGATTCATTTAGCCTTCATCCATTACTAAAACCAAAAGGAGTTAGTATGAGTCCTAATCTATAAACACCATAAGATTAATACTATACGATTACTACATAAAAATTTCATACTTTTGAAAACCATAACATTAGCTTCCAGTTCAACCTAAATCACTCTCAAGTAAATATAGGTTTATTTAGATTTGGTTCTCTCATATTAATTAACCTAATTCCTCAATGTAATTAATCCTTCGTAATTTATTCTAAATATAATTTTATTAAGAACAGAATATCCCTTTAGAGATTCTATACAAATGTGCATTCTCAATCCCACTCCTCATGAACTGAATTGAATATTGAGTTGATACTCAACAAGATGATTTAGAGTGATTACCCCTAGGTTCATTAGTATTATAGCTATATATGAATGACAATATCTTGATAGTGACGTAATTACTAGGATAACCATATACTCTATGCTTCACTAAATATGGGTATATTATCTTATATTTTGACAAATCCCACAGACTTATCCCAAGATATTTCACTAAATATATCTTATCCTAATCCATAAATGATTCAATATTATCTCAACTAACATAAATGGTTATCTAAGAGTTTGAAATTATGATCAACCTTAACTTTTCATTCCATTATGATATTTATATCCTCAACCAATAACATTCTAGTATCCAAAGTAATCCAAACATAGATATGATACTAATAATGACACCCCATGGATGGATTATCTAAATTAAGAGAATTATTGAATATATTATAGTAAAATACTTTTCCATGATGTTTTATATTTATAGTTTTATAAAATTTGGATAAACAATTAATTAAAAAATTCATTTCAACTGATGATAAAATTTTACACTATATAAGAAACTCTTTAATCAAAAATAATCCTTCAAAATAACCCATAATTAATCCATATAAGATACACTTCTAGACACATCTTCTATATTACTCTTCTTAAAAACCTAGTAAAACATAAAAATAAGAAATAAGTGAGCTCAAATTTCTAGTAAGTGTAAACATAAGAAATAATAATCTAATATAATAATTGATTGTAAGATGATTATGTTGGTATGATAATATAATAAAGATATAATAACTAAAAATAGATTTTTCATAACCAATAAAAAATATATCATAATCCAAAAATCATCAAATGAATCTTTTATCACAATGAAATAGTTCACATAGGATCTTGGAAATAAAATATTATGACCAAAACAAAATACATGATTTCATAAGAATATCACCAACGTTCATCATATAGGTGTTGTTAAAGCGAATTACAAAGTTCATTCACCAACGTATCATAAAATATTACCAAGGAATACTACTGTGGGTTCATAAACATGTCATATCTAGAGATTAATTCTTTACCTATTGAATTATAGATCTATTAGGGGTAACCCTTATATATAGTACATACACATTTCATATGTGTGTCACATAATGAAATCATTCATGATTCCATAAATAATCATAACATGATTACCCTATGGAAATTAATGGGTATCTGATGATATTAAGTAACATTCTAGGTAAATACAATTCAATGAGGTGTATGGTATTTACAACATTTAGATAAAGGGTATATAGTTTTGTTAATAATTATACCAATCAATTGATATATGGAAAATAAGTGAAGAACCTTGAACCAATGAAATGGAAGATGTGTTATTCATAAATGAAAAAAAAATTGACAAGAAGTTACACCAATTCATAATGGGTGATTAGAAAATATAGAGTAAGTGATAGATCACCCATCAGATAGAGAATAAAATTTAATAAGTTATCCAAGGGAATAAAGTGTATGTTATAATTTTAATAATATTCTTCATCAATCATAATAAATATTGAATTATGTTGAAATATAATGAAATCACTTATTATGATTATTAGAAAAATCACATTAGAAATAAAGAAGATAATTGAACATTTTAAAAATATTTTTTAAAAAGAATAAATATTTTATCAAAAATTGATGATTAGTATTTATTTTAAAAATAATTAAATTTTAGAGAGTAGGTTTAATTGAGAAGGAAAAATTTGTATATGTAAGAGTTCTCACCAAAAACATTAAAAATCTTCCTTTCACACTTTAATGAATATTATCCATAAAAAATATTAATAAAATATTTAAAAATTGTAATTAAATAAAAAACATTACAATATTTAATTAATCAATTAACATTAAATATATAAAAAAAATATAAAATAAACCAATGATATGGTCTTTAAATAGGAGGATTACTAATTGAAAAGAAGAGGCTGGGTTGGATTCCTTACAATGGGTAAATAATATTCAAATGTGGGAAATAAAATAGTTGGGATACATATAAAACCAAAAAGTAAATAGTGTTTGTTAAAATTATTGGGATTTTAGAAACAAAGTGTATAATAATTCCATGGATTCATTATCTTTCAAAAATAATCCTAATAATAAATTGAGATTGAAGAAGAATCCCTTAGTTAACGGTAATGTAAGAAAGAAAAGAGTGTTACCATGATTTGGAAATTAAAATATCAGTAAATTATGTAATGTTGGAACTGGAAAAAACATCCATAAAATATTTCAAATGCTTCCATACATGTTCCAAGATTTTAGACCATTTATTAATCTTCGATTTGGTAGGTCGTAGGGCCCGAAAAACATTATGGATTAGGAGTTATGGACATTTGAAGTTATGCTGGAACACTGGTTTGCGGAGCCCATTCGCGAAGCACCCTTCACGATCGCGGACTAGAGGAACCATACTGGAGCCTCCGCAAGTTCCGTAAAGCTCCATGACGGTCGGCATCATGATTATAAGAAACTTGAGGGAGTTCCCTCTAGTTGCAGAGCACAATTTTTTTGTGGTGCGCATTCGCGCTTCACGGCGTGCGCCGCCGAACATCATCGCATATAAATACACGGCTCACCCCCATTTTAAGGATTGTCACACTGCCCCATGGGTGGAAGATCTCCAATTTCTCGGAGCTCCAGGGCACCGTGATGTGATGCCCTTCGAAAAGGGCACTGCGAGATGCTTTGCTCCGTGAGAGGCTTTTCTCTGAGAGATGATTTTCTCCATGATATGCTTTTCTCCATGAGACTCCATGCTCCATGAACTGCTTTCCTTCGCGAAGAATCTTTGTGAGTCTATGCTCTGCGAGCATCTTTCCTTTGAGAATCTTCTCTATGATTCCATGCTTCATGATCATCTTTCCTTCACGAAACAACTTCACGAGACCCCATGCTCCGCGAGCAACTTTGATCTACAAAGATACTTCTGGAAGAACTATCCTTTGTGAATTTCCTACCTTCTCACCCACCGGTCTATACCATGGGGCATGTGCCCCCGCACCTCCAGTCGGGGTCAGTGTCGGGCTACGCTCCCTCCCCTCCGCGCTAGTCCCTTCGCTTCTGTCAGTGACCCCCATGAAAAATGGAGAGTCGCACCACAAACATTACGGGCCGGGACATCGACATTTTCCATTGTGCCCTTATGCACACCCACCTTCTACCTATGGAATACCATGATTCTAGATACTCCTCCGCACACCAAAAAAACACCTTGAGTCAAGATATTCCTCTGGGTTCATTTCCCATGTCTTGAGTTGAGATTCTCATCATCAATTCCTCATGTACTTTAATGCGATCCATTCCTTGAGAAACTCCTCCAAACCCTATCACATGACTCGTGTTCCAGGGTGAACCAGAAAGGGCCACTATTGCATAAGTCCCAACACTAGCCATTAGTAGGTTCTCTATGCCTAACAGTCCTATCTACATGACTATAAACTGTAGTGCACCCTATATTCCAAACATAGGATGCCTCTTGCTCCAAACAAGATATTCCTTATGATCATAGCATGAGATGCCAACAGTATTATCTATTTGACCATAAATTTTAGTAAATCCTATATTCCAAACATAGTATGCCTCTTTCTCTAAACAAGAGATGCCTTATCCTCCTAGCATAAGATTCCAATAGCCTTATCTACTTGACTTTAAACTATAGTATTCCCTATAATTCAATAATAGGATGCCTCTTCCTCTAAACAGGTGATGCCTTATGCGCAAACCATAAGATGCTAACAGTCCCCTCTACATCACTTTAATATGCAGCATACCCTATCATTCAATAATAGGATGCATGTTCTTCCAAATAAGAGATGGATTACTAGAAAAGCATAAGATTCCTTATTCCATGATTACATTGGCATAATTTCAAGAGCGTTGGAAACAGTTTAAACATTCCACCACTCCACCTCACACTTTGTGTGTCCTTCATTTGGATCATTATGCTCTTGCATGTCTAAAGGGACCCCCTAACGACCTTTTCCCATGCCGCCTTGGCTCACCTACCATCTTGGTCTAATTCCCCGTAAGACTTTTCACAACACATCGATTCAGGTCCTATGTTTCGAACATGGTCAACATTCGACCCTTATTTGTTTGTCCCCATTTCAGGCTAATGCAATATAGATACTATGTTTCGAACTCAATCAATAATTATCCTTATTCTTCGTTCCATGCTTTCTGCATTCTGAATTTCAGGAATGTGATTCACACTATGCATCTCCCTTTGTTCGAACTGATTCCAACGCCCCTTGGTGTTATCCCACTTGTGCACTAGTGCATAAGTGTAGACCTTTATTATATGCCTCAACCAACTAGTGATTTGGGATTCCATTTTCGCTAGACATGAGGAAGGCACCAGGGCATCTTCCTTGCATAAGCCTCATCCACCATTGTCGCTCCATTGCGGCACCCGGGAAGCTTCCTTGCATAATCCCCATTCACCACCCTTCATGGATGCCCCTTTGTGCCATGATCATCAGGTGCTTGTTGCCTCTTGTTTCTCACATCGGGCACAACTCATGTGGGTTTACTGTACTAATCATTGACTATGGAAACCCACCTACTGGGAAGCTAAAGTATATACCCCAAACACCATCTAAACTATGTGGAGTTTGTTCCTTGCCAAAGCAAGGTACATAGGAAGCCTCCCAGAGGTTCATTCACACCACCTATTGGTCCCAACCATTTCACATAGGTTCTTCAACACTCTTTTCAAACTATGCAGACTTTGATCCAAGCCAAGGCAAGGTATGTAGGAAGCCTCCCTATAGTACAATCCCCCCATCCATTGGATCTGACCCCCCTTCACATCAGTTCCCACTCCTTCTAAACAATGTGGAATTTGATCTTTTCCAAGTAAAGGTACGTAGGAAGCCTCTCTGATCTTCATTCCCAAAAACCATTGGTCCGGACCCCCTTCATGTCGGTGTATCAAACCAATCTGAACTATGTGGACTTTGATCCTTGCCAATGAAAGGTACATAGGAAGCCTCCCTGAGGTTCAAGCCCACCTACTGGGTAGCCTAGAGTGTAAGCCCCAAACATCATCCGAACTACACAGACTTTGATCCTTACCAAGGCATGATACATAGGAACCCTCCCAAATCTTCCATCCCAACAACCATTGATCTTGACTATCTTTACATCGGCTCACCGACACCCATCTTGAACTACATGGACTTTTATCATTTCTAAGGCAAGGTGCGTAGGACACCTCCCTGAGGTTCAATCCCACCATTCATATGGTCCTGCCCACATCACTTAGGTCCACCCCAGTCCTATATGATGTTAAAATGTTCGCCCCCTTTTCATCCTGCATGATGTTAAACTGTACCCATTCTAACTACATGTGATTTGATCCCTTTATCCTAGACAGGGTGCGTAGGAAGCCTCCTAGAGGTTCATCCCCATTCATCGGCACACCGTTGTCAACCCCATTAAGTGGTAATCCATTGTCAACCCCATTAAGTGGTAAGCTGTTCTCAACCACATTCATCGGTAAGTTGTTGTCGGACCCATTTAGTGGTAATCCATTAAAGACCCCCCAATAGACTGCATGTCATTGAAGTCCTCAATAGATGGTAATCCATCTTTAGATGAACTACGTGGACATTGATTCCTTTCCATGAGGATACGTAGGAAGCCTCCCTAAGGTTCAATTCCATCACTAATGTCTCATCTTGATCTCTACCTCGAGCCTATGTATTTCAGGAATGTCATGAACCAACATGGAGGTTTTATTTCCTCCAAATCCCATCCATGCATCCATTCTCATGGGTCGCCTCCTCAGTTGTCCCATCATCCCACCGAACTACACAGACATTGATTCCCTGTCATAGGAGATATGTAGAAAGTATCTTCAAGGGTCAATCCCAACATAACCATCATCCTCATGTACGTTCCATATCATTATCTCTCAACTTCATTCAACTCTCCATCATCCATCCTGATTCTTACCTAGGCCACCACATCCTGGTGGGATCATTTCATACACCTCCTCGTTGCTTCTATTAGTACCTGGGACACCTTCCATACATAAGCCTCAGCATGTATCTGGGTTTTTGTGCTTTCTGTACACCCTGACCCATCACCCCTTCGAACTACATGAGTATTGACCCATGTCATCTACACAAGGTACGTAGGAATCCTACACGAGGATTAAAACCAGCCAATGGTAAACCTTGGTGTTCCCCCATTCTGGGGTTCACACTCCCGGATCCTCCCTCAATGGTGTCCATATCAGCCTTCACAGTGTGACATCTTCCCTTTATGGAACACACCATCATGGGTATTCTTTTATTGAGTTTTCTGATTCATATACCTGGTAAACACTACTGGAGCTCCCTCCAAGGGATGTACCAATCTAATCTGACTCAATGGGGTGTTCTGATCACCCTTATTCTATCTCTACAAGACGTTAAACTCGCGGCCTACCTTGTGTTAAGCATGAGATGCCTGAGAAAAACCTCAGAAGACACACCATTAGTGTAACCGACTCTACAAGACGTTAAAATCTTTACATACCCCATGATAAACATGGGAATTTAAGGAAAACCTCAGAGACATGCCTCTAGTATATGATACCCAGTGACTGACGTGGGTTGCCTCGGGTTCTGTGCCCTTGAGTTTCCCTCTTATGAGGAAGAATACAGGTTCCCCAATGTCCACAGATCCAGATAATCCCCAACATGCCTGATGATTCCATCTACTCTGACCGAAAGTTTCTACCATGTCAAAACCCCATGTAATTTCTAGATGGATGTAGTGTAATTAACTGGCGTCCACAATTTTATGGAACTGGGAATGAGATTCATGAACCACGACTTAATCATTAAGGTAGACATGAACTAGGTAACGAGTTCCAAGGAGGAATCCACATAAGGAGAAAACATCATCCCATCATCTCATTTTGATCAAGGATAAAACTTCCCTGAATATGGAATGGATGCCACCCGCCTTTGGAAAGTGAGAATGCGGCGCAACAGTTGCACATCCTCGACAGACAGATGCACGCGCCCTGGTGAAAGTGTCAGAAATAGAAAAAGGGAACTCGACGTGAATCTATTATCCTTCAATAACGATGTCACAACCCGTCCTCGGGGCCCGTGTCGTGACTACCCCAAGCCCGCCTTCCATAGGCCAGGGGCTGGCGACTAGCACCAAGGCGTAAATCCCGGTAAAAAGGGAAGGCATTGCCTTTGTAAAGTAAACAAGCACCACCGAGAATAAGCGGAAGAAGTAAACACTAATTAAAAACTGAGTACAATAGTAAGTATGGAAAGTAAATGGGGCCGGAAATACAAGCTCAAACTGAAAGTAAAGTACAACTCGAAAGGGAAAACAACAACTGTAAAGAAAAAGCCGCTACACCGAGCTGTCCACTGGAAATCCCACCTGAAGGGTGGGTACAGATAGCTCTTATGCTCCTCGGGTCCCGCCGTCCGCTCCAAGCACGTCCCACCCAGTGGTCCACCTCCAGGTATCGTCCTGCTCTGTGAGCCTCAATCACGATCAACGCTATCTGTCGTCTGCAACCAACACAATGTAGTGCGGGCATAGCCTGTGCAGGGGTGAGTATAAGCTACTCAGTAGGGACCCCGAGACCCCCGAAGGTCTCCCGAAATCCAAAAAGGATAAACCACAAAGGAATGATACAATCACGAAGTAACAACCGACACTGCTTAGGTATATGCCCATACATATACCCAAGTCATCATTTCAATACGCTCCAACCTCCGAGCCCAAGTACAACTCAGTCCACATAGGAAAGTGTACGTATTACACACAGGAAAGAAAATGTAATCCACATAGGATAGCACAACACAATCCACACAGGGAGGTAAACAGGATTCATCTCACACAGGTATACATCTTCGAAGACGATAGAGATGATCACTAATCCATCTAAGTCGTCGGACCCACAAAGGATCGATAGGTACTAACTCCCGCAAAGACCCACACAGGATCGGACCCACAAAGGATCTGTAGGTGCTGGTTCACACAGGACCGATGAGCGCTGACCCACACTGGATCGGACCCACACAGGATTGGTAGCGCTGATCCACACAGGATCGCTGAGTTCTGTAGTTGTCGTCGTCGAATCCACTAAGGATCTCTGCACAGTCATCGTCGCAGTCACAGTAGCAGTCGCAGCCAGCTCTAGGGTTCCCGCACACAGCAAGCTTGTTCGGGAGGGTCCGCTCCACGAGCCGAGAGGCTGATACATCAACTGTCACATAGTCCAGATTTGATGTATCCAAAAGTTTTGTACCGTCAACAGGAACTCAACGCAACAGACGGCGCGTCAATCGGACGCCCGGTCTGAGAGTTATTGGCTTTTTCGTCCCAGGGGCCCGGTTGGTTTTTAAGGAAAAACCAACCCGAATGTACTCCACCTGCACCCAAACCTCGGGCGGAGTATGCCAAAAGGTCCTTCTCACTAAGAGGAACTCAACAAAGCTGACGGCTCGTCAATCGGACGTCCGTAGCTCAAGATATGAGCGTTTCCGCTCCGAGGGCCCGGTTGGTTTCGTGTACGAACCAACCAGGCCGAACTCAAAGTATTCTGAAACCTTGAGTGCGATATACCGAAAGGACCATCTCAATCCAAGGATCACATCTCCACTGACGGCGCTTCGTTTGGAGGTCCGTAGCCCGAGTTATGGTCATTTGAACCCAAACAGTTCGGTATCGAGGGTTTCGGGCCCGGGCCGACCCGGCCCGAGACCCCCCGTCGGCCCGAACCGGGTAGACCCGCCCCAGACAGGTTCGGCCCGACCCGTCACGGCCCGGCGCGGCCCAGCCCGACGTTGCCCGGCCCGGCCCGGCGCGGCCTGGCTGACCGGCCAGGCGCCGGTCCGGCTCAAGGCAGCACGCTGGGCGCGCTGCCAGCTCGGCCTTCGGCCGAGCTGATTGAGAAACGGGGGGCGCCTGCCCCCCCTTTGTGAAACCGCAGCCCCCCTCACTATGGGGGGCCGTTTTTATGCTGGCCGGGGGAATTTAATTCCCCCGGCTTTCCCACTTCCGGCCGGCCCGACCTGGCCGGCCGGTTCCTTCTCAACGGGACCGGCAAAGGCCGGTCCCCTTCCGGCTTCCGACACCGGCGGCCCGGCTGGCCGCCGGTCACCTTCTACCACCGCTAACTCCCTTTGGGAGGACATAACCAACATGGTTAAAAAAAATAAATTGTTTTTCCTCAATTTATTTAACTTCATCAAATTTTCCCCAAAACTAACATTCATCCCGCATAAAACGCAACCTCGGAAAAGGTCTCCTTAAGCGAATATCGGCGCTGCGAGTTCATCGGTGCCCTCAGAATTCGATTCCAGGCACCGATTCAAAAGTTAAAAATTCCCGCTCGTTCGTTCACTGAACGCACCCGAGCCAAACTTCGGAAATTGATTCCGGACACACCGGGCCTCGGAATCAGGTGCCGTCAGAAACCGCAGTCTTGTAAAATTCCAAAGAAAATTAAGAAAAAATTTCCCTTGAATTTTACGGCTCTTTACAAGCGAGTAGACCAAATATGTTAAGAATATTGAGGCATAACCCATGTGAATCCCCTCTCCTTCATATGTGAGAGGATGTGTACCATCAGGTGCGTGAAGACTATGGTCCATCGGCTCCTCGCCGACACCGCCTCTCCAAGCGGCTGCGTAGGGGGAATCCAACCCCAACTCCATCGGCTCCTCGCTAACGGTGCCGCCTCAAGAGGCTGCACAGGGGGCATCCACGCTGACTCCATCAGCTCCTTGCCGACCCCGCCGCCAAAGAGGTCGCCCAGGTGGCATCCACTACCTGACTCCATCTGCTCCTCACTGACCCCTCTGCCTCAAGAGGCCGAGCAGGTGGCATCTGCCACCCAACTCTATCGGCTCCCTGCTGATCCCGCTGCCTCAAGAGGCCGTGCATGTGGCATCCTCCACATGACACTTTCGGCACCACCATAACCCCACCGCCTCAAGAGGCCGCACAGGTGGCATCTTCCACCCGACTCCATCAGCTTCTCACCTACCCCCCCACCTCAAGAGGTCGTGCAAGTGGCATCCGCCACCCAACTCCATCGGCTCCTCACCAACTTCGCCACCTAAAGAGGTCATGCATAGGGCATCCACCAAAACTCCATCAGCTCCTTGCTGACCCCACCTCCTCAAGAGGCCACACAGGAGGCATCCACCCTGGACTCCATTAATTCCTTGCCGACCCTGTGGCCTGAAGAGGCCGTGTAGGTGGCATCTACCACCCGACTTTATCGGCTCCTCGCTGACCCCGTCACCTCAAGAGGCCATGCAGGTGGCATCTACCAACAAACTCCATCTTCTCCTTGCCGACCCCACTGCATCAAGATGCTATGCAGGTGGCATCCGCCACCCGACTCCATCGGCTCCTCGTCGACCCCACCGCCTCAAGAGGCAGCACAGGGGGTATCCTCCCCCAACTCCATTGGCTTCGCACCGACCCCGATACCTCAAGAGGCCGCGCAGGTAGCATCCAAAACCAGACTCCATCGGCTCCTCACCAACCCACAACCTCAAGAGGCCTCGTAGGTGACATCTTCCACCCGACTCCATCGGCTCCTCTCCAACCCACCGCCTCAAGTGGCTACACAGGTGGCATCCTCCACCCGACTCCATAGGCTCCTCACCGACCCTGCCACCTGAAGAGGCCACATAGGTGGAATCTCCTACCCGACTTCATCATCTCCTCGCCGGCCCCACCACCTTAAAAGGTCGCGTAGGGGGTATCTTCCCCTGACTCCTTCAGCTCCTTGCTAACGTCGCCGCCTTATGAGGTCATGCAGGGGCATCCTCCTTTTACTCCATTATCTCCTCACCGACCCTGCCACCTCAAGAGGTCGTGCAGGGGGCATCCCCCCCCCCCCCAACACCATCAGCTCTTTCTTGACCTGGCAGCATCAAGATGCCGCTCTAGGGGAATCCGCCCACCCCGACTCCATCGGCTCCTCGCCAACCCTTCCACCTTAAAAGGCCACGTAGGGGGAATCTTCCACAGACTCCATTAGCTCCTCACCAACACATCCACCTCAAGAAGCCATGCAGGGGGCATCCACCCCCAACTTCTTCGACTCCTCGCGAACTCTAACGACCTTATGGGTCATGCTGGTGTCATTTTCCCCTTACTTCATTGGATCCTCGTCGAATCCTCCTCCCTCATAGGGAACACTGAGTGAAACCACCCCCAATCTAATGGAGAATCTCCAGAACAACATTAGTCACTTTGAAGGTCCTCCCCACACTACAATAATCAAGCATGAGGGTTATCCTCGTCGCCATCATCAGCCACCTTGGCGGTCTTCCCTGCACTGCTACCGTTCGGCATAGAGGTCCTCTTCATCTCAAAAGTCAACCATCTTGGAGGTCATCCCCATGTATCTACAGTGTTTATCTTTCTAATGAGATGATGCTATAGGATTCGATGCCTTCTGGGCTTCATCACCCCTATCGTACTGACATTCAGGCTTCAACGCTTTTCGGGCTCTATCGTCTCTGTCATACTGATGTGAGACTTCATCGCCTTTCGGGCTCCATCTCCCCCGACGTACCGGCGTCCAGGATTCCACACCTTCCGGGCTCCATCGCCCCCATCGTTCCGACACTCCAGGAATCCATGACTTCTAGGATCCATCACGCCCATCATACCGATGATCCATGCTTCCATTCCTTTCGGGCTCTATCACCCCCATCTTTCTGACATCCAAGTTTCAAGGCCTTTCAGGCTCCTTCTCCCCCATCATACCGACACTCTAGGCTTCCATGACTTCGGGGCTCCTTCGCCCCTATCGTATCGACAACCAACCTTCCATGCATATAGGGCTCCATCTCCCCTGTCGTACCGACGCTCTAGCCTTACACGCCTTCTGGGATCCATCACCCCCCCCCCTCATATAGACGATTCAGGATTCCACACCTTCCGAGCTCCATCACCCCTATCGTACCGATGCTCCAAGATTCCTCACCATACGGACTTCATCTCCCCCGTCGTAATGACAATCCAGAATTCCATGCCTTCCAGGATCCATCGCCCCCTTAATTCTGACGTCTAGGTTTCCACGCCTTTTGGGCTCAATCACCCCCATCATACCGATGCTCCAGGATTCCATGCCTTCAGGGCTCCTTTTCCCCCACCGTACCCATGTCCGGGCTTCCATGCCTTTCAGACTCCATCGCACCCATCATACAAATGCTTTAGTCTTAAACACCTTTCGGGCTCCATCTCCCCCGTCGTATCGACACTCGAGGCTTCCATGCCTTCCAGGATCCATCTCCCCTGTCGCACCGATGTCTAGGATCCCATGCCTTCTGGGCTCCATCGACCCCATCGTACCGACGCTTTAGTCTTCCACGACTTCTGGGATCCATCACCCCCATCATACTAATGATCAATGATTCCATGCCTTCTGGGCTCCATCGCCTCCATTGTACCAATGCTCCCGGCTTCCATGCCTTCCAGGCCTCATCAACCCCATTGTACCGACATTCCAGGCATCCACGCCTTCTAGGCTTCATCACCCCCATCATACCAACGATTCAGGCTTCCAGACCTTTTGGACTCCTTCTCCCCCATCGTATCGATGCTCCAGGATTCCACGCCTTCCGAGATCCATCACCCCTCTCGTACCGACGTTCATGATTCCACTCCTTCTGGTCTCTATATACCCATCATACTGACGTTCCAGGATTCCACGCATTTCGGGCTCCATCACCCCATCGTACCATTGATTCGGGCTTCATCGACCCTCCAGACTGAGGGAATGTTGTCATCCCTACCACCCTTGAAACACTTTGTGTCATCCCAACTACCACATTGTGTCAACCATAGTGGACCTCCCAATGTCTATGACACCAGCTTATGGAATGTCCAGTATGAGGTATCCCAGATCACGCGTTAAGAACATCCATGCTTACGCTTGGGTAATTTTAGGGAAATCGCATCATATAGATTCACCCCTCATCCCAAACCACCAAAAATGGGTAGAGATTACAACCCCTATACCGACATAATCCTTATGGTTTCAGGTCCTAGTTTCATGACGTTAAATTGTGTATCAACCATGTCCTAGTTGCATGACGTTAAACTTCATAACCGTCATCTTGATCGCATGACGTTAAACTACGGGACAACATCTTGGTCACATGATGAAAAACTATACAACATTTTTGTCAAACCTATGTGACCTAAAACTACAGCAACCATGGTCAAAGAAATGTAACCTAAAACTGCAGCAAAATTGGTCAATGCTTTGTGACCTAAAACTAAAGCAACCATGGTCAAATCTACGTGACCTAAAACTACAGCAACCATGGTCAAAGCTATGTGACCCTAAACACTAGCCATCACTCGTCATAGCTACTGGTCAATGTTATGTGACCTAAAACTATAGCAGCCATGGTCAAAGATAAGTGACCTAAAACTATAGCAACCATAGTCCAAGCTACATGACCTAAAACTACATCAACCATGGTCAGAGCTCTGTGACCCTAAACACCATCCATCACTCATCCTAGCTACATGATGTGAAACTATGAACCAGGTTAGACCTCTATGACCATAAACTAAGAACCTTTAGTCCATGAAAT
The DNA here is from genome assembly GCA_963277665.1 of Viscum album. NCBI lineage: Eukaryota > Viridiplantae > Streptophyta > Magnoliopsida > Santalales > Viscaceae > Viscum > Viscum album. The sequence continues at coordinate 504,589,971 of OY728142.1, read as the reverse complement.
AAGACCATAAACTATTTGCAACACCAGGGTCTGTTACTCTATGTCCAACTACTTCTTCCCACCGACATGCTCTGATGCGTTGTGGTGTAGAACCCAGAATGTTGGAATCCAGATGAATATAATCTCAATCTATATCAAGGATTTGTAGGGTATTTTTATTTTTATCCACACTTTCTTTATTGTTTGAAGGGACCCCCTAATAGTACGAATGTTCGGCCTATGGCTCGTCAACTATCCTGGGCCAATGCCCCGAAAAAAATTGGATGACATTTTGTGACAGGTCACGTGTTTTGAACATGGTCAGCAGTCGACCATCATTTTTCTATCCTCATTCCAAGTAACATGATATGGATGTTGTGTTTCGAACATGGTCAATAGTTATCCTCCATTTTTTCACCAACATCATTGTTATCCAAATATCAAACTCTATGAACCACCACTTTATTTCTCCTCTCTATGTTTAGGTGGAAGTTTAACACCATTGGTGTTACCCTTATATGCATCTTTTCATGTAAAATAAGTGGTCCAATGTTTCTGGGATATTTTCATCTTCACATCTTCATTCCCCTTTCTGTGTGCTTCCACGTGTCATGAAAATCCCATCATTACTTTGTGTTTCCCACACCGAGCATGAATAACGTTGGCTTAGTAATTTTGGTCGGATGTGTACTGATATTGTTGAGTGACATAAACATCTTCTCCATGAATGATGTTAAATTTTTCATTTTCATCCCCATGATGTTAAACTGCATCATCATCCGTCATGACGTTAAAATGATCATTATTGTCCTGCATGAATTTAAACAGCTCTTGATCTTCTAGCATGACATTAAACTATATCATCATCCTACATGACATTAAACTATTCATCTTCATCTAGTATGAAGTTAAACAAACTTATCGTCTTTCATGAAATTAAACTTCTCATTATCATCCTACATGACTTTAAACCACTCATCTTCATCCCTCATGATGTTAAAATCTATTATCATCTGTCATGACGTTAAACTGCTCATCATCATTCTGCATGATGTTAAACTGTTCATCTTCGTCCCACTTGATGTTAAACTACATCATCATCCTGTATGACGTTATACTGTATCACCATCCTTCATGATGTTAAACTGCTTATTATCATCCTACATGACTTTAAATTTCACATCATCGTCTTGCATGATGTTAAACTACATCATCTTCCCACATGATGTCAAATTGCATCATTGTCCTACATGACATTAAATGGAATAATCATCCTGCATGAAATTAAACTATTCATCATTGTCCATCATGACGTTAAACTGATCATTATTTTCTTGCATGACGTTAAACTATTCATCTTCATCCGTCATGACATTAAACTGCTCATTATTGTCCTGCATGACTTTAAACTACTCATCTTCGTCCTTCATGATGTTAACCTGCTCATTATCATCCTGCATGATGTTAAACTATTCATCTTCATCCTTTATGACATCAAACTGCTCATTATCATCCTGCTTGACAATAAATAGAAAATTGTTCTGATCTCTATGATCTTAAACTAACATCACCACTTTCCTCATCGTACAGTGTTAAACTATGTTATTCGTCCATACTAAAGGACGTAAAACCTCTCGGCACTTGTCATGCATAAAAATAAACTATAAACTGGTTGGGACATCCCATCTTTGTCCATGCCTCTGGTCCCTCGACCTTTCCAGGGCCCTTGACCTTGTTCTCATTTGGGATTGTGCGATGTGGTATGGACTCACATCCTTATTCATTTCGGGCTATTTTTCCATGCCAAACAGATCCCCATGAGACATCCCTCCCTTCATTTAACATTTATCCTATGAGCATTGTACCTACCATTCTTCGTGAGCCCCATCATTTGGGTTTTCATCGCCTTCTATATCCAAAAGGACCCTAGAATGTCATAGATGCTCTGACAAAGGGCTATCCCACCATTACGGGCTAACACCCGCGAGGATTGCGAACGAAAAATTAATACAATTCCCATATGGAGAACTCGATTAACGGTTGATGCTAAATTTTTTACCCCCTAATATATGGTCACATAGATATGGAAATTGTGTTGTGAACATGGTCAAAAGTTATCCTCTATCATTGTTTCCATTTCCTGTTCTTACACATGTGTGATGGTTCACCCTATCCACTCAGCTATCCCAAGAATATGACATTAAACTAGGAATCTATGGTCCGATCTCCATGACCCTAAACTAAGATGACCATCATCCTCACTGCAAGAGGTTAAACTGCAAGCTGGCTATGACATTCTGTTTGTGGCCCAGCCTCAGGTCCCTCGGCCTTTTGAGGCTCCTGGCCCAAGTTCTAACATAGGATTATATGGTGTGGTATGGGATTATGTCATCATTCATGATGGGTTGCTTGTCATTCCGTACACATCCCTCGTTGGGGTATATTTCCCTTATTTGAGTCATTGCGGCATGACAATAAACTGCATGTCATTCGTCTCTACAACTATGTGTGCTTTGATTCCCATATTTATGGGATACGTAGGACTGCCCAAACGTCTAATCTTGAGGTCCAACCCCATATCTTATAAACCTCCCTATCATCTTGGCCCCTTGGCCACTATTCTTCTAGGATAGGGGTATATGGTGTGGTATGGACTCATGTCCTTATTCACGTCAGGTTTATAACAACCACACCACATACCTCTCTCTCCTGAGAACCCTTCTCTCCCTTTACCTAGACACATATCTTCATGTCGGATGCCCTTATGTCAGGTCCCTCAAACCTCTTTGGTGATTTTCCAATGTTCCCAGGAGTACTCTAGTTTAGAGCCTAGACTGTTGAATTCTGCCTAGACATGCTTTCACCAAATTTTCAGGCTTCGTTTTTTCCTTCATTTGGGCTTCCATTATTTTTCACATTCGAAGGGACCCCCAAATGGAATGGATGCTCAGCCTCAGGGCTATCCTACCATTATAGGACAATGTCCTCGATGGTTTCATACAAAAAATCAATACAAGTCCCACGTTTTGAATATGGTTAGCGGTTGATGCTCATTTGTTGTTCTTGTTTCAGGTCTCATGATATAGATACTGTGTTTCGAACACGGTTATCGATTATCCTACATCTTCAAGACAACCCCTTCAAGCCTTAAATTTCAGTTACATGATTTACATCATTTTTCACCCCATCATTTCCACGTGAAATTTCAACACTCCTAGTACATTTCCTCAGTGTACATTTGAACATTAGGAGGACAAAGCTACAGTAAGGTGTCATTCAGAGCTCCTCACCGACTTCCCCTTCACATGTATTCCAGGTGTTGCAACGATGTAGAGGCACAAAGCTTGATGTACATGGACATTACATTACTTTTGCGGAATACTTAATACATAATGAAAATAGACACACAAGGACCGTAATAGTTTAGTGTATTTGGAAACTCGGAAAATAATCTTCTAATCGTGGTGAAAGATCTTCAACATCTCCCATAAAGATCTTCCCCTTTTTGTTTTCTTACCTAAAACCTTTCTTTAAATACTGGGGAAAAGAAAACATATAAAGGGTGAGCTCAAATACTAAGTAAGGGTAAACATAGTGAACATAAAAAAATCCATAAACAATTGAAAGCAAAAACTTGAACATGAAATTTAAACATCAAAATCTTGAGCGAAGACATAAATTGTGGAAGTACATAAGGCATATATCATAATGGAACATAAATCATGGTAAAATATAATGGGAATAAAATATGTAATTTTGGAAACCATTCATCACATGTTATGATTTCCATAGTAGCCAAGGCATTGCTACCAAGACCATCATAGTGGACAAAGTCCCGTTCTGAATTGAGTTCACTCCTCGTTTCAGTCATGTAACACTGAATCGGATTAACTTATCATTCCAGACATGTCTATCTCATGAGATATAAATCTTTACCCAATGCATTGGAGGGAGATATAGGTCCCACCCATCTCATATTGAAATCATTCTTACGTGAGCCACAAAATAAACATACATCATTCATAATAACCCAACGAATAAAATGGGTTTCATAAACATCATCCCATCATCACATAAACCATATAAAAGAAATGGATGTCATTTCATAATAAGAAAATTTAAACCATGTAAATCATAGATACATTATACTTGAAACATACACATATGAAATAATGTCATCTTAGATGGAAAATTGGTTTTGATAAAACCCTTGAAATGAATTCTTGAGGAAAATATCCTTTCTTCTTCAAAATCAATTTATTTTCACAAAACATAATGAAATATTAAAAGAAAAGGGTTTTGTTGAAAATATTCATGAAATAATTTGTAGGAAGATTCATAAAAATAAGGCCTTTTAAAACTGTAAAAATCTTTTCACGCCATATAAGTTAAAAAAACATTCTCCTCATATTTTTTTCGGAAAAGTCAAAAAATACCTCGTATGGTAAAAAAAGAAATATTCCTTTCATAACATGATTTAAAAGTCAAAAATGGGTAAAAAGGACATTAAACATACATGAAAACAATTTTATAAAACATATATATGGATGATAACAATATCCCCAGTAAATACTTATGAATAAACAATCTCGGATAAGAACAAGATTGGAATAGTTATCCCTTACCTTATGTCTGATATGATTCGTATGTATCGGAACCTCCTGTATAATGATTTAAATAATGTCATTGACTTATTACAGAATCATATTCATTGTTATTATATCATATATGGTTCACTTATGACTTTATATTACCCATTCTTTTGTAAATTCCAAGTTAGAGCAGCGTTTTCGGTAAAATCGTTTCATTTATCGTACGTGTTTTGACTTGTTGTTCTTGATATTATTACTTATATCCTGATTTAATAAATTCCAGAATATAAAACATGATTTATATATAATATATATTCATAATATACATATATATATGATGGATCGATAAATGGAATGAAATACACCGTTCATAGAGACGGTTGGTCGTACGTACGCATGAACGCTGTTTTCATTTCCTTATTGAATTGAATGGAATTAAGTAGACAGAACACATATATATACATAAATCCAGTATCATTATTTTGTCATATATTTCATGATTACTTTTTATATATACTTTATAATCATTCATGAATGGTTAACATGGAGAATGAATCTCATCACTTCGTGGAGATGGTAGTCCGTACATACGCACAAGCGATGATACCATTCCCATGATCGTGGAATTGTATTGAAGTGTATGTATAATATTTCAGAATCAATATAACTTTACAATAATAATATCTAGTTATTTATTTACACCCTTATACCCATCCAAGTAAGGTGGTGGTTGAAAACAGATTACACCACGGTGTGGAGACGGTATTCCGTATGTACGCACGCGCGGTGATTTCGTTTTCCGTAGGATGGATAGAAGGTGAAATAACGTTGTTTAATATTTATAATAAAATATCAGTATATAAGTAATACTTATTTTATTACTTTATAATGATACAACTAAATAATAATAAGTATAAGAAGGAAGAAACTTGAGAGAATCGGAAGAAGAGATTACCTCTTCTTCGACGCACCTCCTTTAAGCCTTCTCTTAAGGAAGTAGAGTTGGTCTTTTGAGAAGACCAGAACCTCCAGAATGTTTCTAGGGAATTGGAGAATAGAAATGGTTAGGGGTTGTCAAAGCTTAAAGGCTCAAAATGGTGTGAAGATAAGAGGGAAGGGGTGCCCTTTTTATATGGGAGGAGATGGGAACCTTTGGAAATCTTAAAAATATTAATTTATAATAAATATAACCCCACCTAAAACCACCAAAAATGACTCATATTCGAATATTAGATGATATAGGGTTGTAATCGCATTAACCAATAAAATTTAGACATGTAGGGAATTTATTTTAAACATTATCAACTTGATTTATCCTTATTTAATCTATTAAATTTTATTTGTGGTAATAAAATTCTAAATTCTAAATTGTTATAGATAATTACTTATGTTCTATGAATTATCCATAATTAGATAATTTATGACATTTTAGACTATATAAATTTCAATTTATAATTTTTAAATATTTTTGAGATTTTTAAAAAATTTAATAATATGTTATTTTTATAAAATAACAATAGTATCAATTTGGACACTATTCATTTATTTGAATTTAAATAAAATCTACATAGAGGATATATTCAAAATAAAATATTTAATAGGTTCCTAACATGTCATAGTAATCTATAAAATTAGTGTGGAACTTTAAATACTTCATATATTATTTATTTTACTATTTGTAAAACCATTTATTTGATATTTCTCTTAATAAAATAATAACTACAACATTTTTGTATAATTATTAAATATACTTATATGTTGTATAAAAATTAAAAATAAAATACTAGGATGAAGATAAATCTTATATCTTTTATAATAATACATTTATTCTGATTTATCCTCTAAAAGACCCAAATTTTAAAATGTTATATTTATTAAATTAAGAAGGTGACAACTTTGACATCATATAAAATAATATAATATATGTGTCATAATCAATTTTATAAGACTCCAAACTGTCATATATTTGGTAATTGGATCCTTATGGTGTATATATAAACTACCAATAAGTTTTGGTCAGGTTTGTGAGCACTTTATTATTTATTACTATTTCAATAAAAACAATATTATTGATTTTTTTACTAAATAAATAATTTCTGCATCATTAACGTATAAGCTAATAAGGTAATTAAATAACTCTTAAAATTACAAATAAATTACCATGATAAATAAAAACATTTTAAATTTCAAATGAGTATTTATAACCTAATTTATATTCTAAATAACCTTATATTAGAAATACTTTAATTATTAATGTTTGAGTGAGACATATTTCACTTTCCTTGAAATAAAATAAACTAAAGGTCTTAATCACCTCCAAGTGGGTTCTAATGGATTCTATTTCGACCCAAATATGACTTATGAAGAAATATAATCATCCAATTGTATTAAGACAAGTGTTAGTCTAATTTTATAATATTATATTTACCCTTAATTACCCAATTTACCTTTTACTATGGTAAATAAAATTTACCGTAGTTACTATTCATAATGCCCAAAAATAAAAAGTAGTTTATTAATATAATTTGGACCCACTGATTCAGAATATGGAATCCATTTTTCCAAATTCAATACACATAAGTTGCAGAAATTAAATTAAAATTAATCCCGTTGTCGAAAGAAAATGAGTTTTTGTTTAAAACATTGCAAAAGATTGAATTGATTTAACCTACGAATTCAATGTAAAATAAATGGTAATGACATATATTATATTAAATGGTAAAAATATATTCTATTTATACTTTAAAACCATTAAATATTATAATTTAACCACATAAATTATTACGATGAAAAAAGCTGTTTTTAATTAAAATATAGCGTGTTTTTACCATTCATTAAAATATGAAAGTTATCAGAATAATATGAAAATTTATCCAAATTAAAGTTTTATATCCTGATTCCAAATAAGAATTATATTTTTTCAAATTGAACTTATAAACATGTCAAAACTAGATTTAAAGTGGGTGTGCCATCAAAAGGCGACAAAACTGCATTTTTTGAAAAATACTTATTTTACCAGAAATATTTATTTTGTTCTCATACCATGTTCTATAAAATATGTAAGATGAATAATAATGTTATTAAATTCAAAATTTAGTTAATACTATTCATAACATCTAGTCCATAATAATAATATATCGTGGTTTAGTGAAACCCGGTGTTGCGTACTACACATGCTATCGAGGAAGGTCGCAATTGCGTGTAATGCAAGCCAAGTCAGGGTTCCATGTTGTTCAAGACTCCTTTGTTGTTTCGTATAACATAATCCAATCACATTTCATTCATACATTGAATATATATATATATACACTCAATGTTGCGTAGAATGACTAATATCAAACGAACTTGAAATTGTGTGTAACACAATCCAAGAATAGTGTTGCGTATACTGCAAGCTAATATGGTCTTGTGTATAGCACAAGATAATATTGGTGTAGCATAAAACACATGACATAAAATAAATTAAAAAGAATACTTATCATAAAATCTCGTGGTGTTACATTCTACCCCCCTTAAAATGAATTTCACCCTCGAAATTCTTCGGGGTTTTAAATGGTTTACTATTCAAAAGTTTACTTAATAGAAACTCACATAGTAAAAAGGAATACCAAAACATATCTTTAAAAACTAAAGTATGAAACATAATGGTTACCCAAATTAACTAATCATTGGGTTTCCACGTAGAATAATATATGTAAAAATATGGATATGGAAGAGAAATCTACTGTCATGTTCTGATGGAGAGTGGTAGAAGACATGGCTATGAAAAATCCATCAATCACAAAGCCATAAATTTTTGATGATTTAAGGTAACATCTGATTCATCAGATATAAGGATACTAGGACAAAATTTTTGGTTTTCAAGATCATTTCCCTAAAGTTGAAGAATTATAAGAAATACTTAATTTACTTCGGTACAATCTCACCACTGTTCGTGCCTTGTACAATTTCCACTTCATCTCTTAAAGAAATAAAGTTGAATTTTTCATTCATGAAGTGTTAGAAGATCATGTGATAGAATTATGGGTCATTCCATCTGTCTCAAACAAAAGGTTAACAAAAGTTATAAGTCCATCTTATGGTGATATTAATCGTATATGGTTCCAAAAATGGACTTATACTTTATCTATCATAGAACTTAATAAAATAAAACTACTTTCTACTAACCAGGGACTTCCTGTAGGCCAGTGGTATGCAATAAAGGCTTGTCACACTTCGGTTGTGGGTTCGATTTCCACAGCCTTGTCTGACGCGACGGGTTGTTGCTCGTCCTATGGGTTGTCCTTTTTATAACACTATACTTTTATAACATTCCATAAATAATATCAAAAAAAAAGTTCTATCCTTAAACAATACCTTATGATGTATCACATAATCCATTACAATCTTTAGGCTTATCCAAAATACATCTATCCAATCCCATTGTATAAAGAAAACAATTACTAAAAAGGTCACATAACGAGCACGTGTATACAATCGTTTATCCCCCATATATCATAATATATATCTTGCTGGTCACATTCCAAATATGTGAATACCTTAATCATGTATTCTTTTGAAACATGAATTACCATAGAACCTTAGTGAAAACATGAGTGCTGTCAAAAGTTAACTCTTTCCACATACAAAAATCCCAAAATTTCTATATACTCAAACCATGATATCACTTAGTCGTTATATCAATCATGAGTTCATGAATACTATCAAAAAATTTATTTTCTCCTTATCCCTTCATTATGCGCATATCATCTGCTTTTCCAAAATATTTGAATTACTTTTCATGGTTATCGGTACCATATTCTTATAGAAAACCACAATGGACCAATACACAAATAATTCAATATACTTTAAAAGTAACTCAAAAAAATTATTATTGAATTACAATACATAATCCCTTCAATCCATCCAATTCAATGATTGGCATGGAATAGGTCCTTCCTTGATTTAGAAGTAACTTCTTAGGTCAGGGCATTGAGTTGCGTAACGCCCATGTTCTCGGCAGATCATACATTGGACTCCATAATAGTCTGTCACTCTATGACCCATTTCTCCACATAGATAACATCTTACCCTCCATTTGGGGTATTCTTCAAGGTTATTCTTCCTTTCATTATAAATCTCAATCTTCTATTCTCTATGCTCCTCACCATGCGAACATGCATAAAATTCCATCTTCCTCTAATTTGATGACTTAGGAATACAACTAAATTTCACCTTGTTAATCATATATCGAGATGACCGATTCGACATAATCATAATATCTTTCTCTCCAGGCGTTACATAATTTCTTTGATCACAGTCACCAATTTGTCCATTGGAATAAATGTTAACTGAATTCCTTCTCGTTCCCTCCATTGATTAAGACTAGAAACCGTAGTGTAAGAAAATGTTAAAATAACATGGAACCACATAATCATAAAAAGTCACTTATGGGATGTCTAACTTATAAAAAATTATTTAATCCATGACACCTTAGGTTCAAACTAGGTTATTCATGATCGCCATCATAATTCTAGGACTCTAACCTATACATATACTTAACCTTAGGGACATCCCTATACATACCTTAGAAATATCTCTAGGGATCTCACTAAAGTTTTCGCATCCTAATTTCTAAAGGTTAACTAAACCTTTCCTCTGATACCAACTATAGAGGCCCAAATCATGACGTACAGGGACATTAAATTACTTTTGAGTAATACTTAATACATAACAAAAACATACACATAAGGACCGTAATAGTTTAGTGTCTTTGGAAACTCGGAAAATAATCTTCTAATCATGGTGAAAGATCTTCAACATCTCCCATAAAGATCTTCCCCTTTTTGTTTTCTTACCTAAAACCTTTCTTTAAATCCTGGGGAAAAGAAAACATATAAAGGGTGAGCTCAAATTCTCAGTAAGGGTAAACATAGTGAACATAAAATAATCCATAAACATTTGAGAGAAAAACTTGAACATGAAATTTAAACATAAAAATCTTGAGCAAAGACATAAATCATGGAAGTATGTAAGGCATATATCATAATGGAACATAAATCATGGTAAAATATAATGGGAATAAAAAAATTTAATTGTGTAAACCATTCAGCACATGTTACGATTTCCATAGTAGCCAAGGCATTGCTACCAAGACCATCTTAGTGGACAAAGTCCCTCTCTGAATTGAGTTCACTCCTAGTTTCTGTCCTGTAACACCGAACCAGATTAACTTACCATTCCATCCATGTCTATATCATGAGATATAAATCTTTACCCAATTCATTGGAGGGAGATATAGGTCCCACCCATCTCATATTGAAATCATTCTTATGTGTGCCACAAAATAAACATACATCATTCATAAAAACACAACGAATAAAATGGGTTTCATAAACATCATCCCATCATCACATAATCCATATAAAAGAAATTGATATCATTTCATGATAAGAAAAGTGAAACCATGTAAATAATAGAGATATAATACTTGAAACATACACATATGAAATAATGTCATCTTATATGGAAAAATGGTTTTGATAAAACACTTGAAATGAATTCTTGAGGAAAATATCCTTTCTTATTCAAAATCAATTTCATTTCACAAAATATCATGCAATTTTAAAAGAAAAGGGTTTTGTTGAAAATAGTCATGAAATATTTTGGATGTATCTTCATGAAAATAAGGCTTTTTAAAACCGTAAAAATCCGTTCATGCTGTATTAGTTAAAAAAACATTCTCCTCGTACTTTTGTCGGAAAAGTAAAAAAGTACCTCGTATGGTAAACAAAAGAAATATTCCTTTCCTAACATGAAGTAAAAGTAAAAAATGGGTAAAAAGGACATTAAAAATACATGAAAACATTTTTAGAAAACATATACATGGATGATAACAATATCCCTAGTAAATACTTACGAATAAACAATCTCGGATAAGAACGAGATTGGAATAGTTATCCCTTACCTTATGTCCGATATGATTCGTATGTATCCGAACCTCCTGTATAATGATTTAAATAATGTCATTGACTTATTACAGAATCATATTCATTGTTATGATGTCTTATATAGTTCACTTATGACTTTATATTACCAGGTCTTTTGTAAATTCCATGTTAGAGCAGCGTTTTGGGTAAAATCGTTTCATTTATCGTACGTGTTTTGACTTTTTGTTCTTGATATTATTACTTATATAATGATTTACTTAATTAAATAATGTAAAACATAATTTATATATAATATATATTCAGCATATACATATATATATGATGGATCGATAAATTGAATGAAATACACCGTTCGTGGAGACTGTAGGCCGTTTGTACGCATGAATGCTGTTTTCGTTTCCTTATTGAATTGAATGGAATTAAGTAGATTACACACATATATATACATAAATCCAGTATCATTATTATGTTATATATTTCATGATTACTTTTTATATATACTTTATAATCATTCATGAATGGTTAACATGGATAATGAATCTCATCGCGTCGTGGAGATGGTAGTCTGTACGTACGCACGAGCGATGATACCATTCCCATGATCGTGAAATTTTATTGAAGTGTATGTATAATATTTCAGAATCAATATCACTTTAAAATAATCATATATTGTTATTTATTTACACCCTTATACCCATCCAAGTAAGGTGGTGGTCGAAAACAGATTACACCACGACGTGGAGACGGTATTCCGTACGTACGCACGCGCGGTGATTTCGTTTTCCGTAGGATGGATATAAGGTGAAATAAGGTTGTTTAATATTTATAATAACATATAAGTATATAATTAATACTGATTTTATTAATTTATAATGATACAACTAAAGAAGAAGAAGTAGAAGAAGGAAGAAACTTGAGAGAATCGGAAGAAGAGATTACCTCTTCTTCGACGCACCTCCTTTAAGCCTTCTATTAAGAAAGTATAGTTGGTCTTTTGAGAAGACCAGAACCTCCAGAATGTTTCTGGGGAATTGGAGAAGAGAAATGGTCAGGGTTTGTTTGATCTTCAAGGCTCAAAAGGGTGTGAAGAGAAGAGGGAAGGGGTGCCCTTTTTATAAGGGAGGAGATGGGCACCTTTGGAAATCTTAAAAATATTAATTTATAATAAATCTAACCCCACTTAAAAACCACCAAAAATGACTCATATTCGAATATTAGATTAGATAGGGTTGTAATATCATCAAAACATAAAATTTAGACATGTAGGGAATTTATTTTAAACATTATCAACATGATTTATCCTTATTTAATCTATTAAATTTTATTTGTGGTAATAAGATTCAAAATTTTAAATTGTTATAAATAATTACTTATGTGATATGAATTATCCATAATTAGATACTTTATGACATTTTCGATTATATAAATTTCAATGTATAATTTTTAAATATTTTTGTGATTTTTAAACAATTTAATAATATGTTATTTTTATAAAATAACAATAGTGTCAATTTTGACACTATTCATTTATTTGAATTTAAATAAAATCCACATAGAGGATATATTTTAAATAAAATATTTAATAGGTTTCTAATATGTCATTGTAATCTATAAAATTAGTGGAGAACATTAAATAGTTCATATAATATTTATTTTACTATTTTTAAAACCATTTATTTGATATTTCTCTTAATAAAATAATTACTACATCATTTTTGTATAATTAATAAATATACTTATTTGTTGTATAAAAAATAAAAAATAAAATACTAGGATGAATATAAATCTTATATATTTCATAATAATACATTTAGTCTGATTTATATTCTAAGATACTCAAATTTTAAAATGTTATATTTATTAAATTATGAAGGTGACAACTTTGACATCATATAAAATAAAATAATATAAGTGTCATAATAACTTTTATAAGACTCCAAACGGTCCTATATTCGGTACTTGGATGCTTATGGTGTATATATACACTGCAAATAAGTTTTGGTCAGGTTTGTGGGCCCTTTAATATGTATTACTATTTCAATAAAAACAATATTATTGATTTTTTTACAAAATAAATAATTTCTGCATCATTAATGTATTAGCTAATAAGGTAATTAAATAACTCTTAAAATTAAAAATAAATTACCATGATAAATAAAAGAATTTTATCTTTCAAATGAGTATTTATATTTTAATTTATATTCTATATAATTTTATATTAGAAATACTTTAATTATTAAGGTTTGAATGAGACATATTTCACTTTCCTTTAAATAAAATAAACTAAAGGACTTAATCACCTCCAAGTGGGTTTTAATGGAGTCACTTTCAACCCAAATATGACTTATGAAGAAATATAATCATCCAATTGTATTAATACAAGTTTTAGGGTAATTTTATAATATTATATTTACCCTTAATTGCCCGAATTACCTTTTACTATGGTAAATAAAATTTATCGTAGTTACTATTCATAAAGACCAAAAATAAAAAGTAGTATATTAATATAATTTGTACCCACTGATTCAAAATATGGAATCCATTTTTCTAAATCCAATACACATAATTTTCAGAAATTAAATTAAAATTAATCCCAATGTCGAAAGAAAACGGGTTTTTGTTTAAAACATTGCAAAAGATTGAATTGATTTAACCTACGAATTCAATGTAAAATAAATGCTAATGACATAAATTATATTAAATGGTAAAAATATATTCTATTTATACTTTAAATCCATTCAATATTATAATTTAACTAGATAAATTATTACGATGAAAAAATATGTTTTTAATTAAAATATAGCGTGTTTTTATTATTCATTAAAATATGAAAGTTATCAGAATAATATGAAAAATTATCCAAAGTAAATTTTTATATCATTATTCCAAAGAAGAATTTTATTTTTTCAAATTGAACTTATAAACATGTCAAAAACTATATTTAAAGTGGGTGCGCCATCAAAAGGCGGCAAAACTGCATTTTTTGAAAAATACTTATTTTTCCCGAAAAATTTATTTTATTCTCATACCATGTTCTAGAAAATATGTAAGATGAATAATAATGTTATTAAATTGAAAATTTATTTAATACTATTCATAATTTCTAGTCCATAATTACAATATATCGTTGTTTAGTGAAACCCGGTATTGCGTACTACACACGCTATCGAGGAAGGTCGCGATTGCGTGTAATGCAAGACAAGTTAGGGTTGCATGTTGTGAAAGACTCCTTTGTTGTTTCGTATAACATAATCCAATAATATTTCATTTATACATTGAATATATATATATATATATACACTCAATGTTGCGTAGAATGACTACTATTAAAGGAACTTGAAATTGTGTGTAACACAATCCAAGAATAGTGTTGCATATACTGCAAGCTAATACGGTTTTGCGTATAGAACAAGATAATCTTGGTGTAGCATAAAACACATGACATCAAATAAATTAAAAAATAATACTTATCATAAAATCTCGGGGTGTTACAAAAGACCTCTTCCGCCCTTTTTTCCAACACTGAGTTTGACTCATGTGGGCTTAGGGACTAAATCAAGGTCTGCTCTCATAGGGAATAGTTTCGCTTCTCGAGTGGCCCGAGCTCTAAGACCATAAACAAAGATCCCCTTATACCTCATCTTCTAGAACAGCATCTAGCTTTATTCCCATTCTCATGGGATTTGTATGAACATTTTGAAATCTCGTCTTTGTGTCAAGATCAATTCAGATCTAGTCTCTCCTGCCCCATATTCTCTAACCTTTTCTGACCCCCTCGTCACGAGGTTTCTTTCTTGGAATCTTGCGCGGTGTGATGTGGACCTCGTCCTCATTCACGTCGGGTTTGATTTATCATGCCATGCACATCCCCTTTTGAACCTCATATTTCATGTATTCTTCTGAGCCATATGACTTCAAACTATCTTGGCTAGTCTTGCATGACTTTAAACAGTTACGTCTATACAGCATGACATTGGAGTTCATGGTTGGTCCCATCACCTGACCCTAAACTCTGACATTATCGTCCTGGTCGTACGATGAAAAATGTAACTACATCGTGTTGTCCTCATTTGAGTGGACATCATATTTGGTATCGGTCACACACCATACAATTTTTCAATGCCTGCATATAGCTTGATTCTTATGGAGATACCTAGACATTCTATCCTAGGTCCGTCGCTTCACAAAAAAAATACACATTCATCCTAAAAGACAAACTAGATCAATCAAATGCCACTAATTTTGGTGCAAGGGATTGATCTCCATGACCCTCTTATCTATGGCACTGGTACATTACCATTCCACCTTCATAACTATGTATGGCTTGATTCCCATCTTCATGGGGTACGTAGTAATTCCCGTTCACTTTGCCTCGTTCCCATCCTAACTTTTGTTTTTGGTCCATCGACCTAAAACCTACCCAAGGAACACATGGTTATACGGAATCCCACTCTCCTCATTCAGGTCGTGTTTATTAATTACTTCATCACATGTCTCCCTCCTTCAATTACATCTATGGTCTGAGCTCTATGACCATAAAATAAGACCACTTTGTGTCCTTTCCGTAAGACATTGAACTGCATGACATCTTCCAAAACTACGTACGGCATGATTCCCATCATAATGGGATATCTAGGAATGCCTAGACATATTGTCTCTGAGTCCATCACCTGGAATATAAAATCATGTCTCTTCACTTTAGGCCCCTAAGATCGAACCCATTTTGGAACATGTGGTGTGGAGAGTACCTCATGGATCCTCATTCATGTTGGGTTTTGAAACAGCCGCACCATGTGCCTCCCTTGTTGTTACCAAATATGGTCTGAGTTCTATGACCCTAAACTAAGATCTCCATATGGGAACATTGCATCATGTTTGGACACTTCTCCACCCTATGCACAATCTATTAAATCAAGTCCCCCCTTTATGGTCCACCCTATTACCTTAAGCTGGAAGGGTGCGACCCCATGACCCCTGTCCTTAGAAAGGGACTCGACTCCCTCTACCCAATATGTATTATTCTCATACTCAGATACATAGTGGCAATGAGCCAGAAGTATGGAATTTTTATAGGGACATTCCCTCAATACATGTCCAAGATTTTTGATCCTGTTATATGTATCCTCATATCCTTCCACGTTTGAAGGGACCCCCTTTACGGCCTGGTCTCATGCCACATTGGATTACCTACCTTCTTGGGCCAATATCCCTGATGAACTTGAATGAAATTTGCGACATGTCTCGTGTTTCAAACATGGTCAGTGGTCGAACCTCATTTGTATATCCCCATTCATGGATAACATGAATCAGATACTGTGTTTCGAACATGGTCTGCAGTAATCATCAATCGTCGTGCCACTATCATTGTGGTCCAAATCTCAAGCATCATGATTCACTCATTTCTGCTTCCTAATGTCCGATTGGAATTTCAACATTCTCAGCTTTACCCCTTCACGCATTTAGGTGCATCATGTAGGCAGGTCAGAATTTTTGGTATGACGTTCACCTAGCGTCCCATCGCCCCTAACAGGTCCCTTCTTGTGCTAGGAAATTCCCATCACTACTCCTTGTTTCCCACATCGAGCACAACTCACATGGGCTTAGTAGTTCTAGTAGGATGTGTATTGTCGTAGTTATGCCACACATACCTTTCGTCATCTCACATGACGTTAAATGTCACTCTATAAATATGTGCGGCTTGATTCCCATCCTCGTGGGATACATAGGAACGCCTGACCTCTTTACTTAGGGCCCATCCTATCTTTAAATTTTGGTCCCATGACCTAAATAACTTCTTCCAGGGATATATGGTGTGGTTCGGACTTCTAATGTCATCATTCACATTGTGTTTATGGATACCGCATCACGTGATCCCTTCCTGGGATCTTCCCTTTTACTCCTTGTCCTATTGTTTGACATTAAACTGAATGAATCCATAGGTCCTCAACGCATGACACTAAACTGCAGTTCTACCCTGAACAAGTTCAGGATACCCTATGACAATCAAGGGATGCATCTGTTTCTTCTTCATAGAGGATTCTCCCTACCATCATTTCTCTATGACAACTTCTTGCTTCAAGGACTATGATTGGATTGATTTTCATCTTTATGGGATACGTAGTGATGCCCAGGCCTTTCTCCTTAGGCCCAGACCTAGGGTCATTAACCCTCCTGGCCCCTCGGCACTGATCATGCTCCATTCTCTATGACCTTGAACTAGGAGCCTACAGTCCATGTTCCATGAATTTAAACTGTTAACCTTGGTCCAGGAAGTATGACCTTAAAACTATGTGAACCATCCTCAACATATGACGTTAAACTACATGTCTATCATTTTCATTAGTATGAAGTAAATCTACATGTTAGTCTAGGTCCTTACCAGAGAGTTCATGTTCGTATGTATGTTTGATCCCTAATCAGATAGATATGCCTACCTAATGTGTTTCTACCATAGTGGAATGATTTTAGGAGTGTTGGATTCCATTTGAACAACCCATAACTCCACACTCCACATTTTGTGGGCCATTTATTCAGACCCTCATCTTCTTTCATGTCTAAAATAACCCCCTAATAGTATGGATGCTCGGCCTATGGCTTGCTTACTATCCAAGCCAACATTCTGGTAGACTAATGTAAAGCATTTTGAGTCATGCCACATGTTTCGAACATGTTCAATGGTCAGCCCTCGTTTGTTATCTCTATTTTAGGCTAACGTAATAGGGATATTGTGTTTCGAATGTTGTCAACAGTTATCCTTCATTGTCATTCCATCCCCCACAGTGTTCCAAATCTTGGGTATCATTATTCACACCTTCCATTCCCCTCTGTTCAGATTAATTCCAATGCTACAAGCATTACCCCACCTGTGCACAAATGCACAATAGAAAAACTGTAATTTGACTATACCGAGAGCTTTATTCTCTAGTCATGTCTCCCTATTTCTCCCTATAAATCACAATTGGATGTTTATATATCGCTATTCTCCAGAGGAAATCCCTATTTTAGGATGCTCCCAAAGGTGATCGATGTCTCATTCTGATACCCTCACACCTTCCATTGTTTAGCACTCTTGTGCAAGTGAATGATATCCTATTATATCTTGTTTCCCACACTTACAAAGGATCATTCAGGCTTATAGATTTAGTTGTCTATTTTCCCAATGAGATCAAGGTAAAATGCACCCTAATGCATGCGTTTTCCTCAATCGTTTCCTCAGAATGTGGTCCGCCGTGCCCTCCTCAACCTCATTGGACCCCATTCTTAGTGGGAATTTTTTTTCACCAGAAAACACGTCCCAAGAATATTCCAAATGCTTCAAGACATGATCCAAGATCATATCCTATTTTTCAAGCTTCGATTTGGTAGGTCTTAGGGCTCAAACGGAGTTACGGATTAGGAGTTATGGAAATTTGAAGTTGGGCAAGAAAATTGGATTTCTGAGCCCATTCGCGAAGCTCCCTCCATGATTGTGGAGCATAGGAACTTGACCGGAGCCTCTGTGAGCACCGAAAATCTTGTTAATGGTCGACTCTGTGATTTAAAAAAACTTGAGGGAGTTCCCTTCAGTTGTGAAGTGCGATTTTCTTCACGACGTTCATTTGTGCTTCGTGGCGCGCTCCACCGACTTTCATTGTGTATAAATACATGGCTCACCCACTTCTTTATAATGGTCATGCCAACCCTAGGGTGGAAAATCTCCAATTTTGCGATGCTCTAGGGCACTACGATGTGATACCCTTCGCAAAGGGATCCATGAGATGCTTTGCTCCGTGAGTGGCTTTGCTCCACAAGACACTTTCCATCACGAGAGGCTTTGCTCCGCGAGACTCCATGCTCCATGAGCATCTTTCCATCGTGAAGCTCCTCTGAGAATCCATGCTCCACAATCATATTTCTTTTTGTGAAGCTTCTTTGTGAATCCATTCTCCGTGAGCATCTTTCCTTCATGAAGCTTCTTTGCGAGAACCCATGCTTCACATGCACCTTTTCTCCACGAATATACTTCGCAAAGACCTATCCTTTACAAAGATCCAACATTTGAACCCACAGGTCCATACCATAGGGGCTGCGCCCCCAGACCCCCCCTTCGGGTCACTATCAGGATATTCTCTTGGCCCTTCCGCACTGGTTCCTTCACTTCCGTCACTGAACCCCAAGAAAAATGTAGAGTCGCATCGCAAACTATTTTGGCCGAGACTTCGACATTTTCCTTGGTGCCCTAATGGGCACCCACCATCCACCAATGGAATACCGTGATTCGAGATACTCCTCCACACATCAAAAAATACCATGATTCGACATATTCCTCTTTGTTCATTTCCCATTTTGTGAGTCGAGATTCTCATCATCAATTCTGCAAGTAACTTGAGTCGATTCATTCCTCGAGCAACTCCACCAAAATCTATCAATAGACTCTTATGCTAAGGTGGACCAAAAAGGGTCACTCTTACATAAGTCCCAATACCAGCCATTAATAGGTGCCTTATGCCTAAATGCACTATCTACATGACTATAAAATGTAGTGCACCCTATGATACAAACCTAGGATGTTTCTTGCTCCAAACAAGAGATGCCTTATGATCCAAGAATGAGATTCCAAAATTCCTATGTACATGACCATAAAATTTAATAAAAACTATATGCCAATCTTAGGATGAGACTTGCAATAAAAGATATTCCTTATTCTCCTAGCATAATATGTTAATAGTCGTATCTACATGACTTTAAACTATAGTATTCCACATCATTCAACAATAGGATGCCTCTTGTCCTAAACAAGAGATTCCTTATGCACCAAGCATAAGTTTCTAACATTACTCTTTACATCACTTCAATCTGTAGCATTCCCTATCAATCAATAATAGGATTCCTCTTGTTCCAAATAAGAGTTTCCTTATGTGAAAAGCATAAGATACCTTATCCCATGATTACAGTGGAATAGTTTCAAGAGTGTTGGAATCCATTTAAACATTCCACTACCCCACCTCATGCTTTGTGTGTCCTTCATTTGGATATTCATCCTCTTCCATGTCTAATGGGACCCCCTAACAGCCTAGTCCCATGACACCTCCGCTCACCTATCATCTTGGGACAAAGCCCTATAAGACGTTGGACAACACTTCGAGTCAGGTCCTATGTTTCGAACATGGTTAGCAGTCGACCCTCATTTGTTTTCCCACATTGTAGGCTAACACGACATGGATTTTGTGTTTCGAACAAGGTCAGAAGTTATCATCAATCATCACTCCACACTCACCGCATTCTGAATGTCAGGCGTGTGATTCACACTTTTCATCTCCCTTTGTTTGGACAGATTCCAAGGCCCCTTGGTGTTATCCCGCTAGTGCACTAGAACATAAGTGTAGACCTCTATTATATGACACAACCCACCAGTGAGTTGGGATGCCCTCTTGTCCAGACATGTGGAATTCACTCGGGCCGTTTCCTTGCAAAATCCCCATCTACCATTGCTGCTCCATAGCAGCACATGGGAAGCTTCTTTGAAAAATCTCTATTCACCACCCTTTATGGATGCACCTTTGCACCATGATCGACAGGTCCTTACTGTCTCTTGTTTCACACACTGAGTATGAATCACATGAAATTAGAATAGTAATCATTGACTATAGTAACCCACCTACTGGGAACCTAAGTGTAAGCCCCAAACACCATTTGAACTACGTGGACTTTGATCCTTGCCAAGGAAAGGTACATAAGAAGCCTCCCTAAGGTTCAATCCCACCATCTATTAATCCCAACCACTTCATGTTAGATCACAAACACTCTTTTCAAACTACGTAGACATTGATCCTAGCCAGGGCATGGTATGTAGGAAGCCTCCTTGAGCTTCAATCCCACCATCCATTGCTTTCGACCCCCTTCACATCTGTTCCCACTCCTTTTGAGCTACATTGACTTTGATCTTTTCAAAGGAAAGGTATGTAGGAAGGCTCCTTGAGGTTCAATCCTTACAACCATTGGTCCCAACCCCCTTCACATCATTGCACCAAACCAATCTGAACTACACAGACTTTGATCCTTGCCATGTCAAGGTACATAGGAAGCCTCCCTAAGGTTCCATCCCACCAACTTCACAACCTAGGGTGTAATCCCCAATCACCATCCTAACTATGCGTACTTTGATCCTTGACAAGGAAAGATACATAGGAATCCTTCTTGAGGTTCAAGACCAACAACCATTGGTCCCGACTATCTTAATTTTGGCTCACCAACACCCCACCTGAACTATGTGGTCTTTGATCCTTGATAAAGAAAGTTACATAGGACACCTCTCTGAGGTTGAAGCCCAAAAACCATTGGTCCCAACCCCCTTCACGTCAGTTCACCAACACCATTATGAACTACATGGAGTTTGATCCTTGTCAAGGAAAGGTATGTATGAAGCATCCATGAGGTTCATGCCCACCATCCATCGGGTCCCGACCACTTCATGTCGGTCCAATCCCGTCCTGATTGACATTAAAATGTACGCCTCCTTTTGACCCATTAAGATGTTCAATTGTACCCATTTAAACTATGTGGGAATTTATCCTTGTCTCCAAGACATGGTATGTAGAAAGCCTTCCCTAGGTTCATACCCATTCAGTGGTAATCCATTTTCAACCCCATTCAGTGGTAATCCATTGTCAACCCCATTTAGCAGTAAGACGTTATCAACCCCATTCCGCAGAAAACCGTTTTTCAGCCCCTTATGGCAGTATTTCATTGAAGTCCCCCCAATAAATGGTATGCAGTTGAAGTCCCCAATCGATGGTAATCCATATTCAGATGAACTACATGGACTTTGAATCCTAGCCAAGGGGATATATAAGAAGCCAACTTGTGGTTGAATCCCATCAGTCATGTATCATCCTGATCTCTCCCTCGAGCCTATGTGTTTCAGGAAGGTCATGACCAAAACTAGAAGTTCTATTTCCTCTATATCCCTTCCATGCATCCATTCTCATGGGTAACCTCCTCAGGTGCCCCATTGTCCCACCAAACTACGCGGACTTTGATTCCCTGTCATGGGGATATGTAGGAAGTCTCTTCAAGGATCATGCCCAACATTACTATGGTCGTCATGTCAGTTCCATATCATTCTCTCTCCACTTCATTCAACTCTTTATAATCCATCCTGATTATTACCTAGGCCACCACATCCCGGTGGGATCATCTCATTCACCTCCTCACTGCTCTTAGAAGTACTTGAGATCCTTTCCATGAGTAAGCCCCAACATGTATTCAGGTTGTTGTGCTTTCTGTACACCCCGATTCATCACCCCTTCGAACTACGTGGGTTTTGATCCCTATCTTCTACATAGGGTATATAGGAAACCTCCACGATGTTTAATCCTCACCAATGGTAAACCTTGGTGTTCCCCATTTCTGGGGTGCACACTCCCTGATCCGCCCTCAGTGGTGTCTAGATCATCCTTCACGATGGGACATATTCCATTTATAGGAAACACTATCCTGGGTCTGCTCTTATTGAGTGTTATAATCCATATACCTAGTAAAAACTCTTGGAGATCATATATATTGATGTACCAATCTAATCCATCTCTATGGGACATTCTGATCACCATCATTCTATCTCCGTAAGACATTAAACTCATAGCCTGCCACGTGTTGAACCTGAGATGCCTGAGGAAAACCTTATAAGACACGCCTTTAGCATAACTGTCTCTGAAAGACGTTAAAATCATGACATACCCCATGATAAACATGGGAAGCTTTGGAAAACCTAGGAGACATGCCTCTGGCATATGATACCCCGTGACTGACGTGGGATGCCTCGGGTTATGTGCCCTTGATATGCCCTCTTATGAGGAGGAATACCGGTTCCCCAATGTCCACACATCCAGATATGACCCAACATGCCTGATTTTACCATCTACTCTGACCGAAGGTTGCTACCATGTCAAGACCCCATGAATGTAATTAACCAACATCCACAAAGATATGACATTGGGAACGAGATTCAAGAACCATGACTTATTCTTTAAGGAGGACTCAGACTAGGTATAGAGTTACAAAGAGAAATCCACATAAGGAGAACTTGATATCCCATCATCATATTCCGATCAAGGAGAAAATGTACCTAAATATGGAATGGATGCATCCCACTTTAGAAAGAGGGAATAAGGGGAAATAGTTGCGCGTCCTCGACAGACGGATGCACACGCCCCGACGAAAGTGTCGAAAACAAGCATATTAATGATAATTTAGTTTAATTGGTAAATTATTACCCCATATAATGAAAATGATGGTATGTAATATCAAACATGTCTCATGGAATTGAAAAAATAAAAATAAACCTTACAACTTTGTTATCTTTTGAATTGGAATCCATTTGAAGAAAGAATAAGAT
Organism: Viscum album; assembly: GCA_963277665.1. Lineage (NCBI taxonomy): Eukaryota > Viridiplantae > Streptophyta > Magnoliopsida > Santalales > Viscaceae > Viscum > Viscum album. Next base: position 504,566,098 of record OY728142.1, on the reverse strand, counting down.
ATTTATCCTAAACCCTTATGAGTTAAATTAATATGGAAAAATTCATTAAGGAATAATCAAATCATATTAAATATATATTGAGGTATAATAATATTTATGAATCAAGAATTTAAATTTCAGAAAAATAACCCCTTACATAAATTCGTGATTTCCAAAAAGGTCATTGAATATCTTGAATAAAAAAAATAACTATATTAATAAGTTATTTTTTAAAATTATTCATATATATAGTATTTAATAAATATAATTTATAATTATTCTCTTTATTTCTATAATTTTTTCATTTTTTATTTTCAATATTGGTCATCGGTAATCATGATCGTTTAGAAGTAGTTTTGTAATAGCGGTGTTGTTCTTCATTCTTCACCCAAATATAATCATTAAAATAACATAAAAGGTAGAATAATAAATACTTTATACTTATTTATAATATAATAATTTCATTATATGTAATTTTTGGATATTTTCCTTAATTATAAAATCAAGGATGAGCATGTTTTAGTGATTTTTAAAAAATAGATGTTTGTATCTAAATTAATGAGTTTATTATTAATTTTACCATTTAAAATATAAAAGAAACATATTAATGAATTTATATCATATATTATCAGTAATTAATATCTCATAATTACCCATAATATTATTTTTTAGCATTATTCATGTAGTTTATGAGACTGGCCCAAACATGAAAATCCCATAATTAATGGATGATTATGGTTATGAAAGTAGTATCTATTGTAATTATATAATTGTAAAAATGATATTATTTATATATTGTTAAGGTTTTGAATCATATTTTCTGATAATAAATAATAAATAACATAAATGAAAAGTTAAATACATTACTTCATAGGGGTAGTAGTCTTCATAATAGATGAATATCAGTTTTATTTTTCATAATGCAAAAGGTCATGGTGGTTAATGGTAATTACTCAAATAAAAAAAACATGGTATAATATTAATAATGAATTCGTATTATATTATTAGGAAAAAGTTAATAGAAATGGGCATATATACAATAAACAATGTTACTGAAAATCTAGTACTTATATTGGGAACATTGAATTTCCCTTAGAGGATTCCATGGAATAGAAAAACATTGGAAAATGTCTTGTGTCACGATGATTAAGGAAATGAAAAGGGATTAAATGGGAATAAAATATGGTTATGTTTCAGTAGAGGACCTATATTTTTGAATGGTCAGGAATGAGAGGTGATATTCCCCTTTTATAAGTGGAGAGAATGAAATTCTTGTAAATATTTCTTATTAATACCAAGAGTCAATTTGATTCACTTGTCAAGAAGACTCCAAGAAAGAAAAAATGGAGTTTGGATATTTTTCAATAGTCCAAACCTCAACCAAACAATAGGAAATATATTTTAACATTTAAGTCTTTTATCCCTATAGATAACACATTTTACCCTATAGACATTCACCCCGATAGCATGTTTTTACTTTAGAAATTCATTTTTTATCCCAAAAAATAAAATGGCCATATTTGAAAAATATATGGCTTACAATCAAAAATTTCAAATCCATATCATTATATTCACTCTCATAAAGTGATAAAAATTAATTATAATAAAATAAATGTATGAAGTTTTATAAATATTTTTAGATAATATAGTAATTTATGTTTTAAAATATCAAATAGTTGTTTTTAGACTAAGTTCAATATAGAGGTAATCACAAGTACAAGGCTGTTGGATCTTAGGGGAAATTTTCAATACTCATCACCTTTTTTTTCTAGAAGAGGGTGGTTTCATGAAAAACTGGTCACATATTCCATGGGGTTATCTAATTACAAAATTAATTATCTATAATATTTTAAACTCAATGCATAATTATTAACATTTATTGTATTATATATCCCAAAAATTAAGGTTAAGGATATCATTTTAAGAAACTCTTTAATCTTTTCCCTGATTCTTCTTGATCGCTAAACTATCAAGCATGGTAGACATAAATAATGTATATATTTAAAATATCCAAGAACAATATAAGTTATAGGGTTTGATTCTATTTTGAAAAAATCCAATAATTCAATAATAATATCATAAAATTGAGTTTTTTAAAATTTATTTAAAAAATAATAACCTTCAGTATTTTTATTTCAAATTTTCATTCCATGTATTATTGAAATTAGATATCTAATAACTGATTTTCTTGATTTTGTTATTACATTAAGAATACAAATAATAATTTAATTAAATATATCTATTTTTCTTTGAGCATCTTTCATGATATCATGGGTACTAGCATCAGGGAATAAACTACATCACATCATTTTTCCTAGATTTTATGTGATTATCATTTACAATTACTCTCTATATTTTGATAAAATAATGTGATAATTATCTCTAATTACCTCTTTTGGATTTTATGATAGAATTTGATTAATTTATTTCTTTAAAATTTGAAAGATATTTATTTTCCTATTTATATTTTGGTTAAACTAAAAAGAATCAGACATATCCACTTTGTTTTAATTTAATATAAATAATGAATCCATTCAAATTTATTAAATAATATTAATATTTTTTAAATTAATTGAAACATAATAAACTTTAAATATCAATTATAAAAAAATTATTTATTTATTTTAAATGATATTAAAATAAATATTTGGATTCATTAAATGGGCCTGAATTCCCCAATAATATTTATTGAAGAGTTAAGCATTTAATTTTAATATTCATTTAAAAAAGATAAATTCACTTATCTTATGAATATATAAAAATTATTATTACACATATCTTGAGTAAATAATATATAATGTTCAAATCACATATTCTTGACATGAATAACCAGTAATTAAATATTTTACAAATGATATAACTTTAATAAACTTCCTTCAACATACTAATAGTGATTTTATTCTTTAAATATAAATTTTATTAAATAATATAATCTTTTCAATACACATAGTGTGTGGACCTCTAGGATCATTTCTCAAGGGAAATAGGTCTATCATACAATCTAATGGTGGAATCTAGCAACACATCATGGAATCAATTAAGAACAATATATGTTTATAAAAATGATGGAAACCTACATATAGATGATACATTAAAATATAATTCTTTTTCAATAAACCTCTCATATTTTCAGTTTAATACCTTCCCTAGTTCCTTTTTTCCTTGATTTATCTTTAATTTACTTATAAAAATGATATTTTCTACAAATACTATATAGATATGTTTTACATTGGAATTTCCATCTTAATTAAAATTAAAAGATATATTTTTTCCATAATGATGAAGAGGAAATTCTACTTTCATCATTTATTCATTTTTTATTATTTTTGATAATCCTTGTATAAGTTAATTTCTTATGAGTAAATGAATCATGGATTTTATCATGGATATATGTACTAAAATCATCATGCATATTAGATTATTTAAACTCTATGTAACAATAAATATACTCATAAATAAAAATATCTAATATAAAATCAATTACGTGGAGTGACTATATACGGGTATATCCACACGATTTCCCTTTTTAGAGATCACTAAGTTTAAAATTTACTAAAATATGTCTCGATGCATATTAAATCCCAAAAATTGATAATCACGTATTTTCTATGTCTCATAAAACTAATGAAACTAAACCATAAGACACTATAGGTGTCAAAAAATATGACACATGCATTTTTTGTGAAGAAAATGATATGATCTTAACATAGATGATATAAATCAGATATAATATTAAACTATAACACAATATTGAAATGTAATCACTATGGACCACTGACTGATCCTTCACCCAATGATGTAAATCCCTTAAAATTTGTTCCCAATCTGGAAACAGGTTGATAAGAACCTCTAATTTAGAGTAGACCATAAATCTCATATATTAATTAAGGAAATGTTAACATGATCTTTTAATACATTTCTTGGTCTTAATGATATAATTTTCACATGAAAAGCAAAGGCTATGTGTATACATAGTAGTCATGGGGAAAATCATTCCATTATATTAGATTTTATCACCTGTTGAGAAAAAATAGACACCAAAATCAAATGATATATTCATTTTAAGTTTAATTTTTTATGAATGAGTTTTATTGAATTCAATTTTTGATCTATCTTAATAATGCTCTTTTAGTCCCCCTTCTATATATTTCACATGTTCTTAATTGAATCGTGTGTCTGAATTATTGAACATGGCATGTGTTCCTTCTCAAATCCCTAATGCATGCCAAACTAAAACCCTATATGTGCACACTCTATATTCCTCACTGGCACCCAAAGTCACACATGGAAATATTAAATGGTTATGATAGATTTTTTCCACCTAGGGTTACCTTTCCTATAAAAGTACCCCCAAGGTATTTTAAATTGACATGGTTAACAAATAGAAGAGAGGCTACACCATTGGTGAATACAAATCTCTATTTTTAATAATACTGTAGATGCCGAAAAGTGTTTAAGTGCTGGAGAAAGTTATAAAATAAAAAAGCGAAGGGATATTTGGACCCGAAGGCATGGTTCGGAGGGCCCGGAGGTGTTGCGCGGAAAAAATGGTGCAGGGCGCAAAAAAATTTCTCCCGCGCAGAACATCCCGGGATTCACGAAGGGTCCCGGCGCCGGCACGAAATAATTTCGAACCCGTGCCCCGTGCGGTGATATTTCACACTGCCTCCTTTACGCACAAATTATTTCACGCCGCCCTGAATTCCGCGCTTCCAGATTCTAATAAATATAAGGTGACTCCCTTCCTTTTCGGAGATGAAGAATTCAAACCGCCTCTCATGCGCATAATTTCCATTCCGCACGCGCGAAATATGTACTTCAGGTATGGTTCTTTCTCTCGCTAAGTCACCCCGGGATCCACCTTCACGTGAGATCCCCCTGTCCTAGACTAAAATCCAAACCCTTAGTGGTCTACCCATTGTGCACAATCCTTTCTAGGGCACACAAGTCGGTTAAGCCGCGCACAATCCTTCCTTTGCGCGCGCACCCCTTTCTTTGCGCGCAATCCTTTATCTTACGCGAAATTCCTCCCAGTTGCGCGCAATACTTCAGTCCCCTATTTTGCGCAAGGAACACTGATTCTATGAAAGACCGAGGCCTTTTCGCACCATACCCCTTTATTTCACATAATCCCCAAGAGTTGCGCGTAATCCTCGGGTCCCTTTTCCTCGGTACTCCTCAGGCACCCCCCTTGCGCGAGCGCCCGATGCCCTTCTCCCGGGTGGCATTCGCAGGTGTCCTATGCACCCCGGGCATCTTCATCATGCATGTTTTTCCCATGCGACCTTCCAGGCTCGTAAAAAATAACTTCAGAGTCCCATGGACAATCCTTCCCATTGTGTTGCTTCACCTTGTGCTTCTTCACATAGCCACGCTAATGGCTATTGCTTCTTTTCATAGCCATGCTAACATGGACCCTTCGATGGTTCTCTCTATGACACCCCCTCAGCACGGCCTTGATGGTACCTTCCCTCCCACAAGGATTATAGGGTACCAGTTATGTAAGTCCTAGGGGTGCAGGGTAAACCCACCTCGTCCGAGCTTCAGGATGTTAAACTACCAAGCACCTTGTCCTCAACACATGACGTTAAACTGTGATCTGACCCCATGCCTCACACACAAGGTCCCCCCCCCCCCCCCGCCTCGGACATTCTCCACGCACACTTGTCTCCACGGGTATGGGATCATCCCTCACAAGGGGTGATTTATTGGACTGGTATTTGTTCACACGGAAGGGCAGAAAACGTGGTGTAAGCCCCTAGATTTCCATCTAGGAGGCAGCACCCCTACTCCTCACATCCTCAGTGCCAAGGCCAGTGGAGAGAAAGATAGGTAATGGGGCCCCTCCTCTCTTCCTGGTTTCCAAATTCCTCTCCCACTGTGCTTTGTCGCCGTCTGGCCTCCTTCCTAGAGTAAGTCTCGGCACCATGGGCTACTCAACACATAATCCCCTTTTCGCTTCCCACGAACGCACCCTTCGCGACGTGATCTCCAGGTCTTTACTACCTCTTGTTTCTCACATTGAGCATGACTCCTGTGAGCGTAGAGTGTTCACCGACCATGAAACCACCTTGGGTCGTCTCAGAGCGTAAGCCCAAACCATCTGGAACTATGGGGACTTTGATCTGTGTTAAGGCATGGTACGTTGGAATCCTTCACGTGGTTCATGCCCCACCACCTTGGGTCATCTCAGAGCATAAGCCCCAACCATCCCAAACTATGGGGTCTTTGATCCATGCTAAGGCATGGTACGTATGAAGCCTCCACGAGGTTCAAGTCCCACCACCATGGGCCGTCTCAGAGAGTAATCCCCAACCATCCTGAACTATGAAAACTTTGATCCATGCTAAGGCATGGTAGGTAGGAAGCCTCCACGAGTTTCAAGCCCCACCACCTTGGGCCATCTCAGAGTGTCATCCCCAACCATCCCGAACTATGGGGACTTTTATCCATGCTAAGGAATGGTACATAGGAAGCCTCCATGGGGTTCAAGCCCCACCACCTTGGGTCGTCTTAGAGCGTAAGCCCCAACCATCCCGAAGTACAGTGACTTTGATCCGTGCTAAGGCATGGTAGGTAGGAAGCCTCCATGAGGTTGAAGGCCCACCACCTTGGGTCGTCTCATAGCGTAAGCCCCATCTATCCCGAACTACGGGGACTTTGATCTGTGCTAAGGCATGGTACGTATGATGCATCCATGAGGATAAATCCCCACCACCTTGGGCCGTCTCAGAGTGTATGCCCCAACAATCTTGAACTACGGGGACTCTGATCTGTTCTAAGGTATGGTATGTAGGAAGCCTTCGTGAGGGTCAAGCCCCACCACCTTGGGCCGTCTCAGAGCGTAAGCCCTAACCATCCCGAACTACAGGGATTTTGATCCGTTCTAAGGCATGGAACGTAGGAAGCCTCCACGAGGTTCAAGCCCCACCACCCTAGGCCGTCTCAGAGCATAAACACCAACCATCCCAAACTACTGGGACTTTGATCAATGCTATGGAATGGTATGTAGGAATCCTCCATGAGGTTCAAGTCCCACCACCTTGGACCGTCTCAGAGCGTAGGCCCCAACTATCCTGAACTACGTGGACTTTGATCTGTGCTAAGGCATGGTACATAGGAAGCCTCCATGAGGTTCAAGCCCCACAAACCATTGGCCCCAACCGTCCTCGTGTCGGTGTGCCAAGCCCCAAATCCACCTGGACCCCAGGTCCCTCTTCACGTCGGTTCACCGACTCCACTTTGTGTTGTCTCAGAGCATAAGCCCCAAATTCCACCGTCTTGCATGATGTTAAACTGCACTCCATCCCTAACTACAAATACATTGATTCCCTGCCATAGGAATACATAGGATGCCTCTATGAGGCTCAAGCCCATCACTCATATCTCATTCTGATCTCTCCCTCGATCCCACGTGTCTCGGGAAGCTCATTCCCTAACCTGGAGGTTCCAATTCCTCTGGGTCCCATCAAAGAATCCATTCTCATGGGTCGCCTCTTCAGGTGTCTCACTGTATCATAGAACTACGCGGACTTTGATTCCCTACCATGAGGATACATAGGAAGTCTCTTCAGGACCCAAGCCCAAAGCCACCATCCATCCTGATTCTTACCCAAGCTGCAACATCCCGGTGAGATCATGCCCCTCCACTCCTCACTCTCCTCTACAGCATTCAGGAAGCCGCCCATGTGTTGGCCCCAACATCAGTGTTCCCTCCAGGGGTTATTCAATTTTATCCGCTCTACCCAGTGTTCCGATCAGTCCGATCTGTCTCCATTGGATGTTAAACTTGTGGAATACCATGTGTTAAACATGGGATGTTGAGGACAACCTCAGATACATGCCTATGGAATATAATTCCCCGCATTCGATATGTGATGCATCGGGCTTCCGCGCCCTCGAGAAGCCCTATAATAAGGGATAGAAGACAGACATGCCAATCCCCAGTGTTAAGACATGCTAGTGATGCCCCAACGCGACTACTCTCCTAACCGAATGTTGATGCCCTGACCGGACTCTTTGGAAGGTCCTAACAGAAGAAACGTAATTAACTAGTGTCCATGAAGATATGGCTCTGGGAAGAGTTTCACGAGCTACATTTTAAATCTATGAGGGAGACCCGGACTAGGTGATGATCTCCGAGGAGGATTCCACGGAAGGAAGAACCGACATCCCATCATCCTGTTTAGATCAAAGAGAAGACACCCCTGAATAAAGAGAGGATGTAGCCCACCTTTGGAAAGCTAGAATGTGGGGTAAAAGTAGAATGTCCTATCCATGACGGATGTGCATGCCCCTGTGAAAGCATCAGAAATAGAAAATGGTCAACTCGACGTGAATCTCCTCTCCTCAGCTTGGAGGATAGTAGCATTTGAGATGGGCATCAGTGGATAAACATGTCGTCTTACCTCATCATCTAGTACTAGGTCCCACCAAACAGGCTTGATGTGAAACTCGCCAGAATTTGGGACAGTCAGGACGTTGAGCATTCTATTCTGCGATGTTGTTAGCGTGGATCCCTCTTGCCTACCTTGGAAGACGGAACGATGCTGTGGCACTGGTTGTCAATTAATTTTTCTACTAGTGTTAATGAGTTCATCTCCCAGCTTTCAGAAATCAAGTCGTTGCATCCAGAGCTCGATCACCTGCCCACCGATGTAGGGGTAGGGGCAATATCAACGCGGCTCCCCCACGCAGTTTTGCCTCTTCCACAACAGCCACTACTTCCAAGACTGTTGGGAGCCCATGCGCCCTCTTCCCATCTAAGATTATTCAATGAAGGGTAATCAATTACCTTGTACACAGGTACGAGGAGGAGGGGGTCATCCCCACTAGGGGTATGGCCCGCCTAGATATTGAGGCAGCTACACCCCACCATCAATGTCGCCCCTGAGGGCCGCACTGGGAGCCGATGCTCCACACCCCAACATTCAATCTCTTCCAGAGTTTTTCCTCGGAGTTCCTCGATAGCTCCCTCCCTTATGCTAACGAAGTAGGGGACATCTGGGTCATCCCGATCGGAGTCCCACTTCTAGGACTCCTGGTGAGGGCCCCTGCCAGGCCGCGTCAGCGCCGCAACCCAGTTCCCTGAGCCTAAGAGCATGTAAGCCATGCGCCAACACCACCGACTCCAGTCTATGTGACCCAACGCTAGCGTTGGGCACGAGTAGAATAATACGCTCTCTGTGTGGCATCAATTTCAGTGACTAATGAGGCTCGAGCCATCACTGGTTCATATCCCCAAATCCCTGCGTACGTTGATCAGGGGAATCTATACGCCCGACCCGGATCGAGGCCCCAACCGCCCCACGGGAAGGTTTGGTTGACTCTCCCGGTCGCTGGCACAGGCGATGGCCGTCGCGGACCAATCCGTAGCAGTGAGGCCCTGCGTGGAGGCTCACTCCACACCACCACTATGGAAGGTGTGGGCCCTCCCTGCTTAAAACCTCAGCTTGGAGGTCTGCCCCATGCCACCTCCAACCCAAGAGAGGGTCTTCTTCACGACAGCAACACTCCATACGGGGGTCTCTCCTGTGCTCACTACACTAGGTACAGGGTCACTCCCTCTACCACAGACCACGAGTATGGAGACATTGCATGTCTAGTAACTCGCTAACATAGAGGTCCTCCCCGCACCCCTTTCAACATTTTTCCCGGTGATCCTCATACCCAGGCTTCTTCGGGTGGAAACTTTCTCCATCCAGGAACTAGTATAGCTGGAGTACCCCATGTCGGGAATCAGCCCTGCCCTAAAGAACCATCCCGAGGCAGAAGAGCAGGTCACCACCGCCGCAAGAGGGATTATGAAAATAGTTGTATGTGGATTAGACCCGTCTGCTTCTCAAACTCTGAGGCGAAGTACGATTCATCATAGGAGTCCTCCCCTAAGTCCTATGAGTCAAGCGTTTGAGCAGGAATGGGGCGCTTCAGCCTCGTGATTCTTGATTGTGAGGTCTGTAGGATCCATGTATCCCTTAAAATTTATATTCAGTAGGACAAGACTCTGGCATGTCTCCAGGGTCAGACCACACAATCACCACCATCATTTCTAGGAGCTCCCTCTACCTCATAGCTATTTTGGGGATCAATGACAGAAAATCCTGGGCGTAACCCACCCCCAACAGATGCGACTGTCGTGTTAGGAGCTCTGGTCACCGGTCCATCATATCGTGACATGGTGGCCAGGCCGCTGCAGTCCTCATAGGACAGGCCAAGATTCGGTGGCCAATCAGCCCGCTCGCCGTATTCTCCACTGGCCAGCTTTCCATCCCAGTGGCCCGCCTCAGCGCCACTGCCGGTTCCTCAGCCACCCTCAGTTGATGAGTGGGGAAATCAGAGACCAGACTCTGAATCTAAGCCGGGGGGCTGCTAGACCATCCTCATGGAGGGCCACTTCCCCGAGGATTTTTGGCCAGTTGCGGGATCGAACATTGATACTCCAGAATTGCTCACCCTGGAGGAGTTTGAATGTTTCTACCAGACCCTCTGAGCGACTCACCTTCGTCTTCGCCAGCGGCGAGTGACTTATCCTAGGATCCAAGAGCACCTGAAATACATCGGCAAACAATGCGGTCTGGTTGACTTGGCCACACTCCCTACGGTCCGACACCCTGAGTCCCCTGGCCACCACAGGGCTCTCCAGCAACAATGAGTTCAGAGATTCCAAGTACTCCGCAGATTTGTCGTGGAGGCCACCCCCCCCCCCCACCCCACATACAAGTTCATGGTTGGGGAAGTACACTGCCCTCCACTTTAGTGTGATTCATTGACAGCATGACTCCCTTGGTGGTAGTGAGGACATGCCCCCCGAAAGAGTGGCGGTCAACATGACTGGTCTAACAGGAGAGTCGAATGAGTTGGGACTTCTTTATGGGGGCGTTCCCCCTAAGGAATTTCCACCACTGGACCCATCGGGGAGAATTACTGGTCAGCAAAGGAACCTCCTAGGTCTCCCTCCACCCACCGAAGCATTGGTACTGAGCCAGAATGTCAGTAAAGGCAAAGAGCATGTCGGATCTGTCAAGAACTCTGACTCGTTGGCCTTAGTGCAGAAGACGGAAGAGGATCTCGAGAAGTCCACGCTGCACCAGCAGCTTTCCGAGCAGAAGAAGTTGGTCAATGAACTTATGGCCGAGCACATTGCAGAGCGATGACCCGACTACGGTGATCCTAGGCCGGGGCAGTAAGGGAAGGAGCAGCTCTCCCTCAGTGGGATTCTCCTAAGAAACCCTAATCATACCATATTCGCTGACAGGGCAGAAGCTGGAGCCCATGGCAAGAGGGCACGGTATGTCTCACCGAGCCCCCTGGAACGACGCGAACACCCAGTAAATCCCATCCGGGCTACTCCAGAAGCCCCATGGGTCGCTCCACCAGCTGCTCCATGAGCCGCTGAACTCGACTACCGCATTGAAGAACCCAACAATGCGCTCGTGGTTCAAGATCCCCACCATAACGGGGACCCTCATCCAGAAGATCCGATGGAGGCACCCATTTCCCGCTTGGAAGCCTTGGAAATGCAACAGGTGGCTATCCCACTTGACGGAAAGCCATACCTGGAATGGGTGGACGACATGTCGACACCCCCAGAATTTGAAAATCCCACTTTCCCCTCCTTTAATGAGACGGGGGAACCTCTGCAACACCTAGACCACTTCAACTCGAGGTGCGGGCCTATGTTAGGTACCACAGCACAGTAAGAGGCCGCCATACTCTGTTGCTTTGTTCAGACACTGGAGGGGCTGACATTCGTTTGGTACATCCAGCTCCCTGTGGGATCCGTGACTAGCTGGAAGAACCTTTGTAGTCAATTCCTTTACCAGTTCATCTCTACCACCCGGAAGACGAACATCGCAGACCTTTTCGGGTGCAAGGAGAGGCCCGATGAGCGAGTCACGAACTTCATCGCCTGGTGGAAGGGGATCACGTACTCCCTCGACAAGCCACTAACTCAAGAAAAATTAATGAAAATGTGCATAGGGAATGTCAAGACAGAACTAGTTCACTCCCTGATCACTCAGAATTATCCCAGAGGGTTCCAAGACTTCTCGGATGAGGCCCAGCGACTTGAAGAATCCCCACCACAGGCTATCCAAGAATGCTTGCCGCCTCCTATAATCCTAGAAAGAAGGGATGCCAGAGCCAACCCCATTGTTGTGGCCCAGATAGAGGCCCCCAGAAAGCTAGAGTTGCTACCAGTGGAGCCAGCTCAACAGCCCCGTAGAGGCCCTCCACCACGGGCATAATTTCAAGTCCAACAGTTCCCGCTCCAGAATCAGTAGGCGCCCTCGCGTAACGCACCGCCACCACCTAGGCAGGATAATCAAGTTCCTCCCCCTCAGCAGGCTCCCCCCACCGTCAGGGTCAAGCTCATAGAGCCCCCTTTCTAGACAGAAGGAATCAGACCTACTTGTTCGATGAGGATCAGGTCCCCTTCTACTTCCGCAGCGCCTTAGAGCATAGAATCGTACGACTGCCTGAGTACTGGAAGCCAGAAGAGGCACATCTCACTGATCACCACAATTACTACACTTATCACTAGATCCTAGGGCACACCATCAAGAAATGATATGTTTTCAAGAAATTGCTCCACGGCCAGATTAACAACAATATATTCAATTTGGGCCCAGCCCCGGCATAGGTGGCGGGTGTCTTTGTGGGATCAGGCAGCATCAGCGATGGCCAAGGTGAGTGGCAGCAGGTTCCTGATTGCGGGTCCCATAAGTATAATGACTGGATGGCTCGCAGGACGGTCAGCTGCTCCCATGTAATTATCCATGCATGCCTGAATCAATCGGAGCTTTCGGATGCTACGGCCCCCACTTCTGTATCATCATCTCAGCCGGCCTATTCTTAGAAGAGCAAGCATCGGTGACGCAAGAAGAAGCAACGCGCCCCGCCAATGTCATTGTCGTCCCGCACTCTTGGGGACTTCATACCCCCAGAGATGGGAATCCCTCTGATAATCTGCCCAATGGTGGATGATTCATCAAGTGACAGTCAAGGGTACACTTTGGTTAACACCATCGAGTTTGTAAATCCCTTTATGGCTCCTTACAAGAGGGAGTTCCAGATGAACCTCCCCGATGTCCCCAGCCGATGCCAACGTTGGAGGAACCGCAACCATATGGGTCACTGGGGTGCGTCAGTTGGCACCTCTAGCCTGGTTGTGCATGCCGCTGAGACTAGACAAGAGGTCCAATATAGAACTCAGCACGCATTAACTCTTTATCTTTTGTCGACAGGTCCGCCTCCACCACTTTTTGTGCTACTGGATCAGGCAGAGCCACTCCGTTCGTATCATGACTAGCCTCACCCTGCTAAAAGCCGATCTCAGTTGCCCAATCCTCATCTGGTGGCTACCCTCCGAGCCTTAACTATTGAGCAGTGGGATGTCCCCAGTACCAGTTAGTCGTTGGTCCAACAGGAAGGGTCCTCCATTCCTTCCATGGTAGAGGGGCCTCCTATAAGCAGATCTTCGCGCCTGGCACAGAAGTATGGTGTCCAAAATCACCTCGCTAGCATCCCATCAAGGATCTCCATCCTTTAATCCCTTATCCTGTCTCTAGATATGAAGGAAGCACTCGTCGAGGCATTAAGGAGCCCCCACCAGTTTGAGACAGAGATAGCAGCTGCAGAGGCCTTGCTGAAGTAGTTGAGGACGCCGAATTCCAGGCAGCCATCTCATTCTCAGGAGAGGATAAAGGCTCTCCCATATAGGGGAACATCCACCTGATGTATATCACCGACCAATTCAACGGTGTGGAAAACTTGCTACTGTCTCGTTGACACTGGCTTTGGGATCAACCTTATCCCAACACGGACACTACGGAAGCTAGGGCTATCCAAAAATGACCTGACTCCCTCTGATTTAAGGATCTAGGGATATGACATGATAGAGCAGAAACCGGTCGGCAAGATCCACCTGAATACCCAGTTCGGTGGCCTGATTTCTAGCACCGAGTTCATGGTTGTCTCCGAGGGCACCGCGTAGAACACATTTATGGGTAGTCCATGGCTCCATCTGCACGCGGCGGTCCCCTCATTATATCACCAATGCCTCAAGTACTCCCTTAATGGTCAAGTAGGCGTAATCCAAGGTGATGCATCTCCTTTCACCTCTTGGAAAGCCTGCTACTTGGATTATGATTATTACAAGAGAAAGGATATGAAATTCTAGGCAAGCGAAGTTGATCCCATTACCACTATGACCGACCCTTGGGCTGACCTGAATGACGTCTAGGTCTTCCCGATCCATCAGTTGGAGGCCACGACCCCCGATATGGGGAAATTTTTTGTCATTTCCGGGACAAGGGGGGATCATGTTCCCAGATCTAGGCGGCTTCAGAAGATAACTTCGTATTCTTATACGAACCAGGCTCCAATGATCTCAGAGCCTCCAACTCCCGTCAGGTATCGAGAGGTCGGACTCATGGCAACGGTAGTACATCATACTTGTCTGTTTTTTCAGGCTGGAAAATGTCGGATCCTGTCAACGTACCACTACTACATTGATATCTTCCAGAGTGGCCCCTTGGTCTGGAGACCAGATGGGATCGGGTCGACAGCCTTCATAGCCATGGTCTCAGCAATTTCGGAGTGCCCCGATGTAATGACCACGACTGCACAAGCTAGTAGTAGCCTCCCATCAGGGTTCAGTAGCTCAGAAGCATCCTCCCCCATGGAAGATCCCTCCATAAGTGGAGAAGAAGATATGGAGGATGCTCCCCCTGCTTTTGAGGAAGGTGTATAAGCCACGGTCGATGAGTTGGTACAGGTAAACCTCGGTAGCAAGGTAGATTCGAGACCCACATTGATCAGCACTGCTATGTCCCCTATGGAGCAGCAGCGGTACATGGAATTCCTCAAACAGCACCATGATATATTCACCTAGAGTTACGAAGATATTCTAGGACTAGATCCTCAGGTAGTCGTCCACCGCCTCGGTCTCCCGGCAAACCATCGTGGGTTCAAGCAGCCTCCTAGAAAGATGCATCTGTCTCACAGTGCCATGGTTGCGGCTGAAGTTTACAAGATCATCAGAGCCAACTTCGTCAAGGAGTTCCAGTACCCCAAGTCTTTAGCCAACATCATTCTAGTTAGAAATAAGAATGGGCAAATCAGAGTCTGCATCGACTTCCGTGATCACAACAGTCACTATCTGAATAAGGATTTTCCCTTTCCAGTGACAGAATTGTTGATCAACACTATGGTAGGGTACCAAGCCCTCTCTTTCATGGATGGCTACTCTAGATATAATCAGATCTGGATGGACCCTGAGGATGAAGAGTATACTGCGTTCAGGGAACCCCAAGGTACTTTCTGTTAACAGGTTATGCCCTTTGCATGAAGAAATCCAGTGCCACCTATCAGCGGGCCATGCATCCCATATTCAATCCAATTCTGAGAATATTGGTGGAATTCTATGTGGATGACCTGGTGGTCAAATCTATCCAGCGCCAGGACCATCTTGAGGACCTTGATAAAGTGTTTGGTTTCTTCCATTCCTGCTAATTGAAGATGAACTCGTTGAAGTGTGCCTTTGGGGTCACCTCCGGGGAGTTTCTTGGCTTTGTCATCCGGTACCAGGGCATCGAGATTAACCCCGAGAAGATCAATGAAATCAACCAGATGCCTCCCCCGAGTAATATTCGGGAGCTTCGAGTTCTTCAAGGCCACTTAGCCTACATATGTCGATTCATTGAGATTCTGGCTAGAAAGTGTAACCCATTTTCTCAGCTCATGAAGAAGGCCACAACTTAGGAGTGTAATGAGGAGTGTCAGACTACCTTCGGGGAAGTCAATCGGTATCTACTCCAACCTCTGGTATTGATGCCACCAGTCTCTGGAAAGCAGTTGATTCTCTATGTCACCACCCCGGAATGATCCCTGGGCACCCTTCTCAACCAAAATAACAATGATGGGATAGAGAACAGCCTCTACTACCTCATCTGCATGCCCCTCGACACGGAGACCATATACTCCCCCATTGAGAAGATATTCCTCGTGCTCGTATTTGCTGTACAGAAACTACGGCATTAACTGTAGCAGCACGAGGTACAACTTGTCTCCTGGGTTGACCCGCTGATGTACATTCTGAGCCGTCTCATGTTGAATGGACGAATAGTGTGGCGGGTGGTGATCCTCCAGTAGTTCGACATTCGGTTCGTGCCCCAGATGGCATTGGAAAAATTTCTCGCTGCCCATCCAACCACCACAGACCAGTCCCTGCACCTGGATTTTTTTGAGGAGGCAATCCTCTCAGTTGATCGAGTCATCCCATGTTGGCAGATGCACTTCGATGGTGCCTCCCGGAGCCCAACTGGTTGGAGACTCAATGATCCTAGGCTCAACAGAGTAGGTTTGGGCATCGTCTTTATCACCTCGGCACAAGCCGTCTTGCCTTACTCATTCTTTTTGTTAGAGGTTCTCACCAACAACGAGGCAGAGTATCAAGCCCTCATCACAGGTCTCGAGCTGGCCCTTGAGATCGATGTGTCCCATTTTCATGTGAAAGAGGATTCTGAGATGGTTGTCAAATAGGTCAATGGCGACTATGTTGTTAGGAATCCAGAACTCATACCATTGTTAGAATGCACTCTCTAGCTAATAGCCCAGTTCCATTCTCTTCCAGAGGTTATCTAAGTCCCTCGGTCACAGAATGGTCGAGAAGATTCTTTGGCCAGCCTAGCCGCGTCGCTTGTAGAGCCCGATCAAGATGATCTGATTATCCACATGGTGCACTGGAGAGTCATTTCTCTCATCACCCGAGAAGGTGGTGATGGACCATAGGTAAACCATCTTACCATCAGTGCCTCCACGTCATGGAACCCGGGTAGTTCAGATGCGGTGATCGAAGTAATGGCTGATTGGAGGACACCCTTGGTCGAATACCTCCAACACAGTAATCTTCCGTCAGACCTGGCCGAGCGTGAGAGAGTCCGACGCCACACGCTGGAGTTTACTCCCCAAAGTGGTCTGATCCTCGAGCAGATCCTCTATAAAAATAGATTTGATGGTGTTCTCCTCCGTTTCCCTCAAGGAATCGAGATTCCACAGGTCATTCAAGAGGTTCATGTCTGTTCCTGTGGTGCTCATCAGGTCAGGCCAAAACTGTCTCACCAGATTCATAGACTAGGGTATTTTTGGACCTCCATGATCCATGACTTCATCAAGATTGCCAAAAGTTTCCATGCATGCCATGTTCAAGATAGCTTTGTGCATCGGCCACCGAGCCTCGCAACACCACCAAGTATTCTTGGCCATTTGCAGTCTGGGGGCTAGATGTCGTAGGACCATACCCACCGGCAATGGCTCGCCAATACCGATTCATTATGACTCCTATGGATTTCTTTTCCAAGTGTGTAGAGGAAATTACTCTCAAGGAAGTTAATTCCCATTCTATCTTCTACTTTGTGAGTTCCAATATCATCTATCGATTTGGAGTACCTCACGCTATCCTCACCAATAACGACACAAACTTTCGGGCAGCCGAGATGGAGAAATTTTACGCCAAGTTCAAAATTCTCTCCAACCATACCTCTCGCTATCACACGCAAGAAAATGGATAGATTGAGGCATTCAATAAAACCATATCTAACATTATACAGAAAATGGTTTGTCAGAACAAGAAGAGTTGGCTGGATAAGATCCCCAATGCCCTCTGGGCTTATCGGACGATGACTTGTAATTCCACCCAGGTGACCCCATATTCCCTGGTGTACAGAACGGAGGTCGTCCTACCCATCAAGGTTCAATTTCCCTCATTACGCACATTGGTCTATATCCAGTAAATTCCGGATGGAGTTGCTGAGATCCTTCTAGAATAATTGGAAGCATTGGACGATAATTTGCTTCATGATCTGCACAACCTAAAAAGGAATCAGGGCAGGATGGCTCGATCTTTCAACAAAAAGGTTCACCTTTGCTCTTTCCTATAGGGTAATTTGGTATTATCTCTCAGGGAACCAATCATTCCCAGTAAGAAATCACCTAAGTTGGAGCCCAAATAGGAAGGACCTTTCATGGTTCATAAGGTTTACCCCAATGGAGCGTACTTATTGGTGACTGGGATGGGGAGTGTATAACTCATCCCACCAACGCCAAATTCCTCAAGATGTAATTTATCTAAACTTTTGGTCCTGCATGACCCTAAACTTTATGTTGGTCCTGCATGACCTTTAATAGTTCTTGGTCCGGTATTCAGGTCACTACGGCCCTGCATGACCTTAAACTGTCCAGTCCTGCATAACGTTAAACTGCATCTTGAGAACTATGTGTGGCTTGATTCCCATCCTTATGGTATACATGAGAATGCCTGGACATTTCTTCTATTGGACTAGCCCAAATGCAAGAATCCTTCCCCCTGGGGTCAGGACATATGACAGGGTTGCAAACCTTTTCCACAATCTATGATGAGCTAACCTCGATCCGGCCATACATCCCGCTCCCTGGAGATGTTCTCCTCTTTGAGAGGTGGGTACAACTATGAATAACCCACTCCTTGATTGGGATTTCATCACCTTACCCATACAGAAGGGCCCCTGAATGGTATGGATGCTAGGGCTAAGGGATCCCTCTTACCACTTCAGGCCAACTCCCTCGAGGATGTTGAGGAAGAAGCCGATACAAGTCCCGCATTGCAAATATGGTCAGTGGTCGATGCTCTCTTGTTGTTCCTATCTCAGGTCACTATAGTGACACTATGTTTCGAACATAGTCAGCAGCCATCCTGGATCGTTAGGGCCTCCCCATGAGGTCCCAAACATCAAGTGTAGCAGATCATTCTTCCTTGTTGTATCTCCAAGTGACAAACTCCCTCTGGGCGATGCCAACCATCGGGCCCCCGATCCAGGTTCTCCATTATGGGGTTGTGCGGTGTGGTATGGGACCTCGTCCTCATTCACGTCTGGTTTCTCACCGTGACGTACACATCCCCGGATGAGACACCTCATCCCCTCCTCATCCCGCATGATGTTAAACTTCTAATTGGCCAGGCCTTCCTGACCGAGGCCCAGCCTCAGGCCCCTCAACCTTTCTTGGGCCCCCAGCCCCAGTTCTCCCCGGAGTGTATGGTGTGGTGTGAGATTATGTCCTCATTCACATCGGGTTGTTCACCGTGCCATACACCCCCCTTTTGACAGGACATATTACCCTTGGGTGTCTTCCCGAACTACGTATGTCTTGATTCCCATTATTATGGGATACGTAGGACAGCCTAAACATCTATATTTCAGGTCTATCCCCATCTATTAAGAGATATCCTGGTCACCTAAGCCCCTTGGAATGTCCCTCTCCACAAGGGGGATATATAGTTATGATACAAGGTTTTTGGAACCATGCCCCCATTTCTCGGGAATCCTCTATCTCTTGGCCACTCTCAAGTTCAGTCCCTCGGCCCCTTGCAGTGGTCCGTCAATGTGTTCAGAGTACTCTAGTCTAGGACCTGGAGTGTCGGATTCAACTTAGTCAAGTTCTTTCCACTTTTCAAGCTTCATGCCTCCCTTTATTTGGGCCCCCATTACCTTTCACACCTGAAGGTACCCCCAAGAACGTCATGGATACCACGCCTAAGGACTCTCCTATTGTTACAGGCCAATTCCCTAGAAGGTTTCAGACAACAAATTGATACAAATCCCATGTTGTGAACATGGTTAGTGGTAGATGCTCATTTGTTTTTCCCCGTTTCAGGCTAACACGATAGGATGTTGTGTTGAGAACATGGTCAGCAGTAATCCTCTGTCATCACGCCAGCCCCTTTAGGCCTTGAATGTTAGTTGAATGATTCACATTATGTTCCACCCCATCATGTCCAGGTAGAATCTCGACACTCTTGGTGCTATCCCTCAGTGCAACTTCACACTTTAGGGGAACAAAGCTGTAATACGGTGTCTCTCAAGGCTCCCGCTATCCGAGCGCAAAGACAATAGGTTGAGATCTTTATTAAGGGCTATGTGCAGCTTGATCCTCATCCCCATGGGATACGTGGGATCACTCGGACATCGTGCTTTTGGGTCTAGCTAAGCTGTGAGCTAGTCTCTCCTACCCCTTGTCCTCTGACCCTCGTCGGCCTCTTGGAACAAGGCTCCTCTTCCGAGATCACACATAGTGATGATATGGACCTCATCCACATTCCCATTGGGTATGCTTTATCGCGTCCTGCGCATTGCCCCAGGTCCAAGCCATATGACCTTAAACTGTTCTGTTTGGTCCTACCACATGGCCATAAACTATGACGATATCATCCCGGCCGCACAACAAAAAATGACACTACATTGTGGTAACCTAATTATGAAGTACATCACGTTGGGTATCAGTCATTTACCATACCATTTTTCAATGCCCGTAAGCGGATTGATTATTGTTGCAATACCTGGAATCTCTACCCTATGACGCTCGCTCCATAAAAGAAAAACCATTCACCATAAAAGACAAACATGATACATCAAATGCCGCTTCTTTTGGTGCGAGGTCTAGACCCGCACGCCCCTTTCGTCCTTTGCACTGGTACCTTACCGTGTCATTCCACCCACCAAGAACTACGTGTGGCTTGATTATTATCCTCATGAGATACGTAGGAGTGCCCGGGCACTTCCCTGCAGGCCCAGCCTAACTTTAGGGTTCAGTCCCTTGACCTGAGCACTTCCCCAGGCAACACATGGTATGTGGGGCTCATGTACTAATTCAAGTCGGGTTTTATTACCACATTACCATGTGTCTCCTGCTCTCCTAATGCATCATTGGTCCGAGTTCTAAGACCTTAAACTAAGACCCTTTCCAGAACTATGTGTGGCTTGATTCCCATCCCTATGGGATATATAGGAATGCCCAGACATTTCGTCTTGGGTCCAGCCCTGGGGATCACCAAATCTCGCCCCTCCTCATTGTCGGCCCCTTGGCTTAACTTCTTATGGAATTGTGTAACTACAGAATTTGTACCGAAAAAATTCAAGATGCCTCGTAATGGCATTGGGAAGCGATGGTTCCCTCACCAGAGAGGTCCTGTCCAAAAGTGGGAATGATCCATGACCAGATTCAGGCACCCACCTAATGTGCTTCCACCACGATGGCGTAATCTTTGGAGTGTTGGATTATGTTCGAACAAACCACCACTTAACTTCCCACGTTTTTTGTTCCCCTTTATTCGGATCTTCATCCTATTTCACGTATGAAGGTACCCCCTAACGGTATGGATGCTCGACCTATGGTCTGCCTGAAATCCCGGGCCAACGCTCCGGAAGACTGATCATGTTTGGAGGGACCCCCTAACATTACGGATGCTTGATCTACGATCTGCCTACTATCCTGGGCCAACGTTCCAGAAGACTGATTGATGATATTTGAGTTAGGCCCTGTTTCCCAAACATGGTCAGCGGTCGAGCCCTCATTTATTGTCCCCATTCTAGGATATTGCAAGGGGGATGTTGTGTTTCGAACATGTTCAACAGTAATCCTTTATCACTACACCCCTCCCATAGTGTTCCGAATTTGGGTAACATGATTCAAATTTCTCATTCCCCCATGTTTGGACTAATTCCAATGCCCCTGGAATTTCCCTCCTCATTTTCTAGAGCGCATTGAGAAGACGATACATTAATTGTTTTGTAGTCTGCTTCCTTTGGATGAGCCTCCCTCTTCTCCTTGAAAATCAGGGTTCAAGTTTCAAATACCCAAATCCTGGTTGATGCTCCCACGATCCAATGAAGTGATTGTAAGATCCTCTATTTCTCACAGCCCACGTGGACTTAGTTATGTATTGTTATTTTCGGGATTAAGTTTGATCATGTTAAACCAAAAGGGAAAACATGTTAAGAAAAGGGGAAAGTAAAATTGTCTATACATACAGTTCAAAAGATAAAGAAGAAGTAAAAGCAGGACAGGTGTATGGGTGTGGCCAAAATAGGGCCCCTAAGGGTCGGCTGCTTGGATAGATTTCTCCAAAGCCGCCACCTTTTCATTGTTGGATTCCAGGAATTCTACCCATCCCCTAAGGACCCTTTCTTAATCGGAGGCTGCAGAACTCAACTAGCTGACCCTGGCCTGTGACTGCATCTGTTCAGCTTGGAGCTCAGTTATTTGACAACTTGCTTCTATGAGTTGATCGTGAGCATCCTCCAGCTGGACCCTCAATTTCTCCACAAGCTCAGAGCATTTTGCAATGAATACCTCCTACTCCTTCGCTTGTTCATCGAGGAGTCGGACCTCCTGATCTTCCCTCAGAAACCCCACAGGTACTCCCCGACTCCTCCTGGAACCGAATGACCTTGGCGCACCGGCTACTCTCACGCATCTTCTCAGCAATGTATTCACGGACTGTTAGGTAAAGATGTTGAGAATCTTCCCCTCCAGCACAAAGAAAGCGCAGCCAGGTATGGAGTGACCCCTTCCGCCTCATCCATTCTTCATGGGGCTCATTGAAGAAACGCTAGATGCACTTCCATCCCTTGCGTTGCGTCATCCAACTCTCCTTGGCCGCTTTTTAATCTGAATTGTCAATTTCTTTGGGTTCAGCGGGCTGATGATCAGGGAAGACAGCCAACAGGGCAGTAGCATGATATTCCTCATAGATTCCTCTTAGGGGAATGGGCTCCTCTGCATTTGGGTGACCTTCCTCTCTCCCTTCGATCCTGGTGGAACCCTCGTCAGTTTCTGGACCTGCCCCAACGGCAACGCCACTGATGTTCGCCGCTCCCTGCTCACCAATTGTCGGATCCAACTCAGTTTGTGGGGCATATTATGGATGGTGTGGCGCATTTTCCATCATCATGCTAGAAGATGGTTTAGGATTAGCAGCCCGAAGAGACTCTAGAACCATGATCACTGTACAGACAAGGATCACCCTGATTAGTTGAATCCTATGACAGTGAGTACCAGTATTGAGGAAAGGAACTTACTAGAATCCAAGGCATCATCCTCCAGTGCTCTGGCTGCTACGGGAGCTGTCATGGTGGGGGATCCCTCAGCACTTTTCAGCTCGATAATGAGCATCAGTGCCCCACCTTGTCCTATTGACACTTCTTCCCCTCCTTCGGCTAAAGACGCTTGGTCAGAACTGATGTGCTCCTGAGTAAGATGAGAAAGGTTTTTTAAGGGTTTCAAAGGAACGATAGTATAGGAGGAAATGAGGGTTGAAGCATACCTCGAGCAGCTCAGTCACATTCATATCGGAGCTGGCGATCTCGCCGCTCTCTTGGAGACTCCCTTGGTAGGACGCCCCTTACGACCCTTCAGCTTAGGGCCCCCCTTCTCCTTCTCCTTCACCTTCCCCTTCTCCTTCTACCTCCTCTCCTATTTTTCCGCCCTCCGAATCCTCCTCGATATCATCTTCCCTCACCAGAATCATTTCTAGATCATTCTCCTAGCTGAGCAGCACCTTCACCAAGAAAGGTGTCTCCACGCGCCAACCTCGTTGATGTGCGTATGTGTTCATGGTCGTCAGGTATGCATGCCATATATGGAAGCTAACTCTGTCGGCGACCTGGACAAGACCGACTTCTGGCAACTAGATCATGTCTCATTGTATCTTCTGCCAGAGGGATTCAGTACTCATTGACTACCGTAGGGTTATCCAGGCCGACCATAGTGCAAGAAAGACGACATCCTGGGAAGGATGAAGCAAGTATCTTATATGCTTCCCAGGAAATTCTCTGGAATCTCCATGGGACCCTCCTCCAGGCAATGAGGATGTGGCCACGCCATGAAAAGCCCCTACTTCTGAGGTCCCAGACTGTGTAGGCCCCATTTCCCTGAGGTGTTTCTGGTCCTCCTCCTCTAGCGGCACCCTGCCTACTCTCTCACCCCTGGGGTTCCACACTAGTGACCTTGAGCTGCCAGACTCTCTTCTGCAGAAGCTCCTCAGGGTATTCTATTTTCCAATGTTCAGCATACTCAGTCGAGAGGCCAGTGTCGACTCTGGTAGGAGGAAGAGTGAGGATGTCACAAGAGCCGTAGGTTGTGAACATCAGCCACAGCTGACGAAAAACACATGGATGCTTCTCCTCCCGCACATCTGCATAAAAATTCTTCGGCACTCGCTGGAGGCATCCAAACTACCTAACGAACCTGGATGACACGTAAGGCTCATAGAAAATTATCCCATCAATGCAGGCCACAAGCACCCCTCCTCTAATGCTTTGGAAGTACTCCTTCTTCTCCAGTGAGCCTCTCCCATCATCTATCAACTGACCGGTTGGGGTGGGAAATGGGATGAGGGTCAAGTTGGTGTGGTTACCAATCCTGATCCATACCCCCTCCTCATTGAGCGTCATCGGAAATACCCATGAAATAATAAGCAGAGAGGGTCGCAGGCCGTCGCTTGGGGGACAGATGGCATTCGGGAAGGTGTACCCACTGCAATGAGAAGAAACCTAGTCGTAGAAGATCTGGAAGGGGACACACACTCTCATAGGAAATCCCCCTCTCGAGATGCGTCCCAAAATGGCATACAACTAGGCCAGCATGGGAACCCCTAGGTTGAACCTCTTATTGTCATCCATGATGCCCACCATCACTAGAGTCGCTGGACGGATGCCCATCCTTGTGTCCCATACCGGTAAGATCCACCCGCTCAGGAATGTGGCGAGGAATCCGGCATACCATACATTCAGGTCCCAGGCTTCATTGATGTTCTAGCCCCATGATTGGTATTTACCCTCCTCTAGGATCCTCCAATAAGATCCGCTCTTGCTCCTCTGAACCATGGTTGGACACTGTTTCCCCCACCCTGGCATCTTGACCGCCGGGTCGTTCTCCAAGAATAGGCTGAACCAATCCTTATTGGTGATTTCCTTCAGGTAGTATTTGACCTTCAGATTCTCCTTGGACAACTACAGTAGGTGCCACATCATTATGGTGGTTCGAGACCTATCACACAAAGTGTTCATTGGTGGGAGGAACTCATCGTATTGATGGTCCTCCAAAGGGATGCCTCTCATGTAGTGGATGTCCTAGAGGTTGATGAAAACTTCTCCATGGTGAAGGTGGAATGTGTTGGTATCACGGGACTATCAGGTGAACAGATCTGGAATGAGCTCAGGCTTCCAGTAGAAGTGGAACTGTGATGTCCATACCGCCTCGAATAGACCAATATGCCACAGCTCGGCCCCGAATTGGTCACATGTGTGGCAAACCCAGTACGCCCAGGACCACTCACTGGTAAAGTTTTCTCCAGACCGCAGAGCCTAGTCCTGTAGCCAACCCTTGGTCTCGTCGGTGATACTCTGATGGAAAGTGCTTGCATAGAGGGCTGGCGAGCTCTCCACAACAGGTTCACCCCCTATAATGGTCTCGGTCCTGGGTTTGAGGACATAGACATCGATGTGGATGGTTTCTCTGGAAGGGTGGCCGTTATTGGTTATGTTGTATTGAGGAAGGTCATCTTAGTGGGTCACCCATGACCGCGGGGTGTCAACCTTGAAACCCGACAGAGGGACCTCCTCTAGAATGTGGAAGATCCACAGCAGCAGATTGTTAGAAAGGGCATACTCTTTCTGGGAAGGGGTGAGCAGGTTAAAGAGGGTGTGGTTATTGAAAACAACAATCTTGGCACCATATACTTCCAGGTTTGCAGCCATTTTGGCCCTATGAGTGTCATATTCCCCCTCATTAACCCGGTTTGAATCCATCTTATTTCAACTGAGTGTTTCAGAAGTTGGCACGAATTCTGAAGGCCTGGCATGGAATCGGGGTTTCTGGCGCATAAAATCAGTGGGCTACGTGAAATGTCAGGTCATGGCATGAAAATTTTCAAGTTTGCGCGTAAAAATCTTTCCAAATCTCGGTGGAATTAGGCATTGCCGAATGATATTTCACGCAAAATCGAAGGAAATTTCATGCATGAGAGATCAAGCCTATCGCGCAAGAAACGTCGTACGAAGAATGGGACCCTTGGCCGTATTTATAGAGGAAGCCAGGGTTCTGCACTCGCGCAAAAATCCTATTCCGCGTGTGGTCAGGTTTTGCACACCGCTCAAATTTTTTGCACTTAGGGCCCACAAATCCCTAAATTTCGGCATTTCCCTCGGAATCCGATCAATGTGACCTCTTGCTGATCCAATTGCTATGGGGGGAATTTGTAGATTCCAAAAAGTGTTTAAGTGTCGGAGAAATTTCCATAAAGAAAAATCAAAGGCATATTCTAACCCATAGGCGCGGTCCAGAAGGCCCGGAGGTGTTGTGTGGAAAAAAGGGTGCAACGCGCGAAAAAATTTCTCCCACGCGAGATGTCCCGGGATTCGCGAAGGGTTCTGGCACCGGTGCGAACTAATTCTGTGCCCACGCCCTGCATGGTGATATTTCAAGCCACCTCCTTTGCGCTCAAATTACTATGTGCCCCCCTGAATTCTGTGTCGTCGGATGCCTATAAATAGATGGTGACCCCCTTCATTTTCTAGGCAGAAGAATTCGAACTGCCTCTCGTGCGTGTAATTGGCATTCCTCACTCACACAATATGGCTTTCAGGTATGGTTCTTTTTCACGCCAAGTCGCCCCAGGATCCTCTTTTGTGCGAGATCCCCCTGGTTTATACTAAACTCCAAACCCTTCGGGGTCTGCCCTTGCGCGCAATCCCTTCCAGGGTGCGCAAGTCGGATAAGCCGCACGCAATTCTTCCTTTACATGTGCACCCCTTTCTTTGCGCCCTATCCTTTATCTTGCATTAAATTTCTCCCAGCCACAAGCAATACTTAGGCCCCCCTATTTCATGCAAGGAACAATGATTCCATGCCAGCCCTGGGCCTTTTCACGTTGGGCCCCTTTATTTCGTGCAAGCCCCGAGAGTTGCACGTAATCCCAGGGGCCCTTCGCATCGGTACTACCCCGGCACCACCCTTGCGTGAGCGCCCAATGCCCTTCTCCCGGGTTCCATTCACAGGTGTCCTGTGCGCCCCGGGCATCTGCATCATGCATGGTTTTCCAGTGCGACCTTACAGGCTCGTATGGAGTAACTTCAAAGTAACTTGGAAAATCCTTCCCATTGTGTTCCTTCACCTTGTGCTTCTTCTCATAGGCACGCAAATAGATATTTCTTCTTTTCATAGCCACGATGGCGTGGACCCTTTGATGGTCCGCTCCATGACACCCCCTCAGCACGTCCTTTCCAGTACCGTACCTCCCACAAGGAGCAAAGGGTACCAGTTATGTAAGTCTTAGGGGTGTGGGGTAAACCCACCTCGTCCGAGCGGAAGGATGTTAAATTTCCAAGCACCTCGTCCTTAACACATGACGTTAAACTGTGATCTGACCCCATGCCTCGCACACAGGGTCCCCCCACCTCGGACATTCTCCATGCCCACTAATCTCCACGAGGATGGGATCATCCCTCACGGGGGTGATTATTGGAGTGGTTTTTGTTCGTGGGGAAGGTCAGCCACCTTGGTGTAAGCACCTAGCTTTCCCTCCAGGAGGAAGCACCCCTGATTCTCCTCACTTCCTCGGTGCCAAGGCCAGTGGAGGTCATGAGAGGGAATGGGGCCCCTTCTCTCTTTTTGGGGGCCAAATCCCTCTCCTGCTGCACTTTGTCGCCCTCGGGCCTCCATCCTGGAGTAAGTCCCAACACCATGGGCCACTCAACGCGTAAGCCCCTTTTTTCTTCCCATGGATGCACCCTTTGCGAGGTGATCGTCAAGTCTCTTGTACCTCTTATTTCTCACACTGAGCATGACTCCATTGAGCATAGAGTGAGCACTGACCATGACACCACCTTGGGACATCTCAGAGCGTAAGCCCCAACCATCCCGAACTACGGGGACTTTGATCCTTGCTAAGGCATGGTACGTAGGACGCCTCCATGAGGTTCAAGCCCCACCACCTTGGGCCGTCTCAGAGTGTAAGACCTAACCCTCCCAAACTACGGGGACTTTGATCTGTGTTAAGGCATGGTACAAAGGAAGCTTCCACAAGGATCAAGCCCCACCACTTTGGGTCGTCTTAGAGCGTAAGCCCCAAGAATCCTGAACTATGGGGACTTTGATCCATGCTAAGTCATGGTACGTAGGAAGACCCCACGAGGTTCAAGCCCCACCACCTTGGGCCATCTCAGAGCGTAAGCCCCAACCATCCTGAACTACGGGGACTTTGATCCGTGCTAAGGCATGGTCCGTAGGAAGCCTCCACGAGGATCAAACCCCGCCATTATGGTTCGTCTCAGAGCGTAAGCCCCAACCATACTGAACTATGGAGACTTTGATCCGTGCTAAGGCATGGTATGTAGGAAGCCACCACGTGGTTCAAGCCCCACCACCTTGGGCCGTCTCAGAGCATAAGCCCCAACCATCACGAACTACAGGGACATTGATTTGTGCTAAGGCATGGTACGTAGGAAGCCTCCATGAGGTTCAAGCCCCACCACCTTGGGCTATCTCAAA
The DNA here is from genome assembly GCA_963277665.1 of Viscum album. Classification (NCBI taxonomy): domain Eukaryota; kingdom Viridiplantae; phylum Streptophyta; class Magnoliopsida; order Santalales; family Viscaceae; genus Viscum; species Viscum album. Next base: position 504,537,757 of record OY728142.1, on the reverse strand, counting down.
GCGTAAGCCCTAACCATCCTGAACTATGGGTAATTTGATCCGTGCTAAGGAATGGTACGTAGGAAGCCTCCATGAGGTTCAAGCCCCACCACCTTGGACCATCTCAGAGTGTAGGTCCCAACCATCCCAAACTACATGTACTTTGATCCGTTCTAAGGCATGGTATATAGGAAGCCTCCACGAGGTTCAAGCCCCACCACCTTAGGCCATCTCAGATATTAATCCCCAGCTATCTTGAACTATGGGGAATTTGATCAGTGCTAAGGCATGGTACATAGGAATCCTCCACGAGGTTCATGCCCCATAAACCATTGGCCCTGATCATCCTCGTATCGGTGTTCCAAGCCCCAAATCCACCTAGACCTGAGTTCCCTCTTCACATCGGTTCACCAACTCCACTTTGGGACCTCTCATAGCATAAGCCCCAAATTCCCCCCATCCCGCATGACGTTAAAATGCACTCCATACTAAACTACGAAGAATTTGATTCCCTGCCACAAGGATACATAGGATACCTCCATGAGGATCAAGCCCATCACTCATCTCTCATCCAGATCTCTCCCTCGAGCCCACGTGTCTCTAGAAGCTCATGACCTAACCCAGAGGTTCCACTTCTTCGAGGTCCCATCCACATGTCCATTATCATAGGTTACCTCTTCAGGTGTCACACCATATCATCGAACTACACAGACTTTGATTCCCTTCCATGGGGATACGTAGGAAGTCTATTTGGGACCCAAGCCCAAAGCCACCATCCATCCTGATTCTTACCTGGGCCACCACATCCTGTTGAGATCATGCCACTGCACTCCTCACTCCCCTCCATAGTATTCAGGAAGCCGCTCATGTGCTGGACCCAACATCAGTGTTCCCACCAGGGGTTTCTTCAATCTGATCCGCTCTAGCTAGTGTTCTGATCAGTCCGATCCGTCTCTGCTAGACATTAAATGTGCGGCATACCCTATGTTAAATATGGGAAGCTGAGGAAAACCTATAATACATGCCTATGGCATAAAATCCCCCATGTTCGATGTGGAATTCCTCGGGCTTATGTGCCCTCGAGAAGCCCTATAATAAGAGAAAAAAGATAGACATGCCAATCCCCAGCACCAAGACATGCCAGTGATGTCCCAATCCAACTACTCTCCTAACCAAAGGTTGTTTCCCTAACCGCACTCCTTGGAATCTCCTGAGATAAGCAGCGTAATTAACTGGTGTCCATGAAGATATGGCGTAGGGAAGATGTTCACGAGCTACGTTTTAAATCTATGAGGGAGATTCGTACTAGGTGACGAGCTCCGAGGAGGAATCCACAGAAGGAAGAACCGACATCCCATCATCCTGTTTCGATCAAGGAGAAGACGTCCCAGAATAAGGAGTGGATGTCGCCCGCCTTTGGAAAGAGGGAATGTGGGGTAACAGCAGCACGTCCTCTGCGTGACGGATGTGCGCACCCTAGAGAAAGCGTCAGAAAAAATACTATACACCATGATGTCCCATAAGTATTTATAAATATAAACCTAAGGTAATTAAATGAAAATAATTTTTGTTTGAGTACTATAATGGTTTCACACACAAAAACATTGTAGAGACTACTTCACCAATGTATTTACATAGTCTTAGGTGAATGAAATGAGTTAGGAAGGCCTATAGAAAATAATGGTGAAATGTCATACTAACCAATTACCACCAATATAGGATGGTTACACCCATCCAAAAATAGAAGACAAGGGTAACCCAATCACTATGTAATTACCATGAACTAATTACTCAAATACCCAAGATCCAGGCTTCCACAAGACCACAGGTGAACCTCTTGATCACTAAAGGCCAAAGTAAATGTTGGGGGTTCACATGGGAGATGTTTTTCCCCTATATTATAAAATAACCAGTATTCCAATGTTTCTGAAATATGTTGGTATGATCGACTTAAACATTAAAAATTATTGGTGAATGACCCATTAATCAATGAAAGAAATGGTATTGAAAAAAAAACTAGCACATGATCCTATATGAGAATGAAACTAAGATTAAAAAATTCCTAGAAATATATCATAATCCATTCACATGGTTGTGGTAATACAAGGAATTTATTTATCTCCATGTACATATTTACTTCTTCAATAATCCATTTACACTAGTAATATCAGATAAATTTATTACCCTTCCTTATCAAAGCTATCATAAAAGAAACAATTGTTAGGAAATCCTAAATAAAATGGTGGTAATATCCAACAATCCCATGGAATCATCTTACCTAAATCAAATTTGAAGGAACATTTGAAGACATCATTGATTATACCTTTTATGATCTAATAACAAATTAGCATTAGATTTTACATGCCCGGGTAAAGTTACCTCTCACATCTAGAAGGATTATTTCGATATCTTGGTATATAAAATATGTTCCCAAAATTATTTTAAGATAATGATATTATGTCAATAATGATTCATATGAATTTTCAATTCCTCTATGTTTTGAAAATCACAATCACTTTTTCTATAAAGATAATTATCAATATCTAAAGAAGTTTATTCTTTTAAACATCAACATTTTTTTCTATGTTATGCATAATGTTACTTATATATTGTTAACCATATTTTCTTAAGACTGAATTATCTTAAGAATAATCAGATCCTTACCAAAACATCAAAAACATATAGTTTCTTAGAATCTGAGTCTCAATAATTTTTTACTCAAATTCCATCTGATATCAGAATCTGTTTTAACCTGAATTTTTACTCTGAGTTTCATAAGAATCAGACTCTGAATTCATAGAAATTTAGACTTTGAATTCCCAGAAATTTTGGCTCTGAATTCTCAGAAATTATGAATCTAAATTCTCAAAAATTTTGAATCCAAATTCATAGAAATTCCAACTCTGAATTCTCAAAAATTAAAAATATGAATTCATAGAAATTCCAACTCCAAATTTCAGAAATTCTGACTTTGAATTCTCATAATTTTAGACTTTATGTTCTAAAATTTTCTAACTATGATTTCTTAGAAAAATAGACTCTATTTATATCAAAAATCAAAGTCTGTTTCTCTCAAAAATAGGACTCTATTTGTTTCGAAAATCAGACTATGTTTCTATCAAAAACCATACTTCGAATTTTTATTTTTCTAGTCTTCATTTTGATATATATTTACACTTTGTTTCCCACATAATTTTGAATCTGATTATTCATATTTTTTAAAGCTACTTTTTTTCTTATAATATTATTCCAACTTTATCATATCATTGTTTATTAAATTTTCTTAAACATAATAATGTTTTTATTACATGTTAAAATTATTTACACATGATTATGTTACAATGAAACGATGTCGTACAATCTATTTATAATTAACCATTGGTTGAGTGACACATCTCCAGGTCCCTTCGAAATGCACAGAAAAATATCACAGTTGGAGGAGGAGATGACTATTGGGATTTTTGCCTATAAATACGTCATCCATTTTAATAATTCAAAACAACGTATACAACATTGAGAAGTGTTGGATGTAAGGATATCTAGAGAGAGATACTCTCATGTTTTTTTATCTATGAACATATTGTTCAACCATGAATAACATGTTTAGTCTACCTAGTGTGATTCCGATTAGTTGATCAATCAAGGACTACCGAGTATAGGAAGATAGATGTGCTGACTAACTTAATGTGTGAGGACTTCTGGGGATAGTAATATATATGTTCCAACTACATTAAACATCAAGGGCTCATGGGGAAATCCAGAAAGACTCTAATACTCTTATCAAGGGCTTACCCGGGTGTGGGTAAGACATACTTTCTTGAAAGTATAAATCAAGGGACCTTTGTCCAAGGTTGTTGGAAACCAAATATCTCAGGGTTAAAATATTTTCTATACTTTTTTTACTCTCCTTTGTTACAAGCTTTCATTTTCACTGCAATTTTATTAAAGAATGAAATTAATACTTTCTTATAATTTTGTACACTTGTATACTCTGATAAATAAAATTCTATACGCTTTAAGTTAGAATATTTCTCTAATAAAAAAGTCATAATTTTCCTTATTGGATCCATATTTATTAAACCTATGAATGACTTTATCTTAGTTAAGAACCGAAGAGGGTTTTTAAATTTATATTGTTTAACCTTGTTAAACATAGATTTTTTAAGGATAAAGACGAATGTTTTTAAACCTAAAATTCACCCCACCCCACTTGTAATTGATCATATACATCTATATTTTGATCCTACATTTGGTATCAGAGAAGTTATATGAAATAATTATTCATGAATATATGTTTTCTTGATAAAACATATCTTACTTAACATTACATGATTATGTTTTTCTTACAGATTTTTTATCTTTGTTTATAAAATTGGACTAATCACCTGTTTAGTGGAAAAGTTCTTTTGTATTTTCTTTAAGAATTCAAGGAATGAACATTTCTTCTACAGATAATCAAAATTCTACAAGAACACCAATTTTTTATGGTATTTATTATGAGTTCTGGAGAGATAGGATGAAGAACTTTGTTATTAACACTGGGGTGGATAGTTTTGTCATGCTCACTTGTGAAAACAAAATTTTGGCCAAAGAAATCTGAACATTCACAAATCAGGAAAAATAAGAATATCAACTAAACTACAGGGTACGAAATACACTTTTTGGTTCCCTGACCAAGAATATATGTACTCAAATATCTTCTTGTGAAGCTGCCAATAGTATTTGGAAGAAACATGAAGTTACAGACTTTGTAACTTCGAAAGTGATAGAAAATAAGGAGATAAATGTTAAGAGATGAATATCATTGTTTTGTATTTCCTTATGGAGTACATGTTTTCAAAGTGAAACAGTGTTTTTTTTACTATCATCAACAGTCTGCAATCTATTAGAAGAAAGGGACTTAATGATGAAATTTGTGTGGACATGATAATTGATATCATTCCCAATGAGGGGGAATCTAAAAGGACAACTATTTATGAGAATAGGAAGTTATATAACATTAATCCTTATGATTTATTTGTAACACTTCTTCTACATAAAAAATATTAAATAGAGATATACAATTTAATAAGAATAATAATGGTAATTGAAGCATTTATTTCACTAATACATCTAAATATAAGTCTCTACAAAGGGTTATTAGGTCTAAAGATAAGAAATATATTATAATATCTGAATCAATTGATAGTGATCAGTCTGAGAATTAATTGACCAATATTTGTTGAAGGATAAAAAAGATTGTGGGAAAGAAATATTTTTAGTACAGATATAAGATGAAAGATAGAAAGGACTCAAAATATTCTGAAGTAACTTTTTATGAATTCAAAAGGGTTGGACATATTAGACTTGATTGTCATATTCTCAAGAGAAAATATAGAAAGGATAAGAATTATGAAGGGAACAGATAGAAGTAATAAAAATAAATGGCTAAGAATGTCTTGAAACCTAATGATACCTTGAGTCCCAGTGGTGGTGACTCTTCAGATGAATCCTTGGAATATAAATATTCTAGTTAGAAGAATATTGGTCTTAAAGACAGATTATCTATTGAAAATCATTATCTTATGGAAAATTTACAACATGTTGTATCCTTATCCAATATTCCTTTAAAATATAATTTTCCTAATGAATGATATTTTGAGTCTTCAGATGAAGAATATTCCTCACTAAAAGATAATACCATTCCTTCATTTGAATAAGCCCTTATATTTTCTAAATTACTTGAGAATAAGAACTATAAGATAAAAAAAGGTATATATAGTAAATTATAAAATATATTTTTTAAGAAAAAATGTATTATATGATTCTAAATTTCTTGATTAGAAAATGCTTGATTTTGAAAATGTTTCAAAAAATCATAAAGATGTTAATTCTGGAATGATAAACTTTTTAAGGATCTCGAAATTTTTATTTCTATGAAAAATGTTTTATGGAATAAATCTATCTCTAATATTAATAACTTTGAGGAAAATAATTTAGTCATTAGAATAAAATACAAATTATTTTCCTTAAATAAACATTTAACAAATTTTACTTCTTGAAGGAAATAATTTTTTAAAATGTATTCACAACTTCACACTCTTATGAATTGTTTAAGATTTGGTTATACTCACTCAAAAACTATTTTTAGTCATAAATATTTTATTCCCAAAAGTGATCATTTTTAACTAAGTGTCAATGTGGTGGATATTGGGATAAAAAAATTCTTTAAATAAAACCCAATCTATAGGTTTTCATAAATCATACTTTTCAATGAAAATGTGGAAACCTAAGAATTTACTTTCTAACAATTCTAGATCCAAGAAATTTTGGATTATGAATGTATGACTATATTATTTTTAGGAAAATAAAGGAATTACTGAACATAATACATCGTACATGGATAGGGGTTGTTCCTTACACATGACTGGTAACAAAAACATCTTTGAAAAGATTTTAATGTTGAAAGAAGGAAAGGTAACATTCAGAGATATTGCACAGGGAAATTTTTTTGCAATATATAACATTGTTCTTCTTGAAAAATCTTTAATTTCATATTTTCTATTTGTTAATGGTCTTAATAATAACCTAATAAGAAAAATCCAACTATTTGATGAAGGTTTCCTTTTGAATTTTAGGAATGATAAATATCTAGTACACAATTCCATGTAAGAGTTTATTCTCTCTTCCCATACACCTGAGAATGTTTATACACTAAACATAGAAGACCATAAAAGACGAGAAATACCTTGAATTGGTGTAATGGAATATCAATATTTTTTATATAATAGAATACTAGTACATTGTAACCTTAGAAGCCTATGAAAACTCTCAAATAAAAGACTCTCTAAGGATCTACTAGAGCATAGAATTGATTCTTCAAATGTTTGTGATCTTTTTTAATATGAAAATAAACATAAGTAAATCTTTAAACCAATTAGTGAAGTATCAACACTTGATTCATTATAGCTAGTGCATATGGATCTCTTTGGTCCATCACAACTGGGATTATTGGAGGAAAATACTATGTATTTTTTTTATTTGATGATTACATAAGATTTTCTCGGTTCTATTCTATAGAAAAGAAATCTGAAGACTTTTCTTATTTTAAATATTTTTCAGCCAAAGTTAAATATGAGAGAAACATTCCCTTGATAACTATTTAGAGTGATCTTGGGGAGAATTTGAAAATTCATATTTTTGAAACTTTGTACAGTAAAAAAGGTATTACTCATAACTTCTCATCTCCAATAACTCCCCAAAAAATGGTGTTGTTGAACGAATAAATCAAATTCTTCAAGAGATAATAACAACCATGTTGAGTGAATATTTTATTTCTAAAAAATTTTAGGATGAAGCTATAAGTTCTTATTTTTATACTGTAAATCATGTTTTAATCAGACCACTTCTTAATAAAACACCTTATGAATTGTGGACTCATCAAAAACCAAAATTTTCTTACTTCATGGCTATTGAATGGAATGTATTCATCTTGAATAATAATAATAACTTACATAAAATCACATCTGAATTTTTTGAAGTAATTTTCTTAGGGTACTCCACTACTTCTAAGGATTATATAGTTGTTAACAATAATTCTTGTATTTTTGAAGAAACAGAGCATTTTAAATATGATGAAACTAATCCATTGGTTTTTTAATAACCCCAACCTATATCTTTGAATGTTTTTTCAAAAACCGTTATCATCATTTTATGGAGGTTTCTTATAATAAAAAAATACTCAATTAATTGTTTCAGATTTATTTACCTCAGATGAATTTTTACCTTATGTTGATGAACATGTTTTACAAACCCCATTACAGTTATTTCTAAAGAATCATCACATTGATAGTATCATTGGAGATGTAAATATACATATAAGGACTATAAGTTCATTTAGAAGTGAATTAGAATATCTATAATTTCTTTCCTAATTAGAACAAAGAAGAACTGATGATGTTTTAGGTGATGATAATTGGATTAATTATATGCATGATGAACGTAATGAATTCGAAAGGAACCAAGTCTGGACCATAGATGAAAGTCCTATGGAAAAATATGTAATTAGTGTAAAATGTGTCTTTAGAGAAAAAATTGATGAAAATGGAATCATTGTAAGAAATAATGAAAGATTAGTTTCTAAAAAATATAATAAACAAGAAGTAATAGACTATGATGAAACTTACTCCCTACTAGATAGGAATGAATCTATCTGTATTCAACTATCCTTTGATACATTTTTTAATTTCAAACATTTTCAAATGGGTGTAAATTGTGATTTCCATTAAAAATATTTTCAAGAGGAATTTTATGTTGAACAACCTTCTATTTTTGAAGACACATGACATCCTGAACATGTTTTCAAACTTACCAAAGATTTATATGGACTTAAACAAGCCCAAAGATCCTGGTATGATATACTTACAAGATTTTTGTTGCAAAACATTTATGTTAAGGGAAATGATGATCCAAACCATTTTTTAAAGAAATATAAGAAAAATGTTTTGATAATTCAAATTTAGGTAGATGACATAATATTCAGATCAATTAACATTCATTAACTGATTCATTTTTTAATCTTATGAAATCTTAGTTTTAAAAGAATATGATGGGTGAGTTAAAATTTTTCCTTGTTTTTCAAATTTCTCAAAAACCCAATGGAACTTATATATCACAACCTAAGTATATTAATGATATTCTTAAAAATTAAATATACAACAACACTACAAGTATAAGTACTCCAATTGGTACCTCAAATTCCTTTGATCTTTACGAATCTAGGAAACAAGTAGATCAAACATCTTTTAGAGGTATGATAGAAAATTTATTATACATAATTGATAGTCTTCCAGACATAATGTTTTCAATATGATTATGTTAAAGATATCAATCTAATCCAAAATAATCTCATTTAAAATAAGGGAAAATAATTTTTATATATTTAAAGGGTACTATAGATTTAGGACTTTTCATATGCTGATTTTGGAGGATGTAGACTGGATAAGAAAAAACCATCAGTAACTTGTCTTTTTTAGAAGATTCATTAGTTTCTTGGACATGAAATAAGAAACACTTAGTATCACTTTCCACTACCGAAACTAAATATTTAGTAGTTGGAAGATTTTTTTCTCAAGTGTTGTGGATGAAACACACACTCATAGACTGTGGCTTGCATTTTATAGAAACATAGATAATGTGTAATAATGCTAGTGGCATTTCACTAAGAAAAACCATGAAATTCACTCTCATACAAAGCACATATACATTATGCATCACTTTCTAACGGATGAGAAACTTAAAAGAGATGTCATTCTTCAATTTATTAGAAATAGATATCAACTTGCTGACATTTTTAAAAAATATTTACCCTCTGATAGATTTGAATACATTAAGCAAAGATTAGTAATGATAATCGTAAGGTAATCATCCATATTAACTTTTTTTTAATACTATATCAAAAAATTAAAATACTCATTTTCATAGGGGGAGTACATATGTTTACTCATTTTTACTTTTTCATAATATTTTTTTTTAAACCTAAAAAAATTATTTCCTTAATACAATTTTTTGGAACCTAAAATTTCATCTTCTTCGAAACCTTAAATTATTCTTTCCATAATAAAATTTTTTTAGAACATAAAATTTTCATTTCATAATAATAATATCTAGAACCTATGTCTTATAATAAGAACCATATGAATACTAAAAATCCATTCTATGAAATCTATAAGGTATTATTCCTTATTCAAATCTTCATAATTTCATTTTTTACTTCATGGTATTTCTATATTTTTTTTATGAAATCCTAATCAGATTAACATTCCTTAAATTTGATTATTTTTTGTAAAACCTCAAAAGACCAGAACCTTCAAAACCCCTCTTCATCATTGATATCAATCTTCAGATCAGATCAAGTGAATTTCGACTATTGGATTGATTTTGGAATACAAAATGTCGCCACGAATCCTATATAAAGTAAGATAGTTTTGATAAGGTTAAGTAAATAGAGTGCCTTGGACATAGAGGAGTTAAGTTACAAAGGATCAATCATCTTTATACCAACTATATATTTATTACATTGTGGATGCATAGATTTCTCATTCTGAGAAAGGGAGACAAGGATTCCCTTATGAAATTTGATATCACCATGATGGATTTCGTAGTGAATCTACATAAGACAAACCTTTTCATATAAATTATCTTGAACATAAAAAATATCAAGAATGGCACCCTCTTATCTCAGATTATAATGTATCTAGCAATCTTGTCAAAGATTATTGTCATTTACCTAGAATCTATCAAAATTCGTTGTAGTTTAAAACGAAAAGTTTTTAGGATAATATCATTAAGTAATGATAATATGGGGTGGATGAAAATTGGTTATAGTGTTAATATTGGATAATTATTTGATCTCCCTGATAATGAATATGTAGCAATAAGAATATATTGTGCTCAAGTGTTATATATTAAACACACACTCCTAGAATACGGCATGTGTTTTACCAAAACATAGATAATGTGTGATAATACTTGTGCCATTTCCCTAAGAAAAAACCTTTCACATCACTCTCAGGAAAATCCCATAGACATTAGGAATCAGTTTCTTAGTAATTAGAAACATAAAAGAGATATTATTCTTCAATTTTTTTAGAATGCAAGATCAACTTGCTATCATTTTTACAAAATATTTATCCTATGGTAGATTTTAATGCATTAAAAAAAGCTGTGAATGATAACCATAAGGTAATCATCTATATTAGATTTTTGTTAAAATTATCTCCTAACATTAATATAATCCTTTTTATAGGGGTAGTACCCATGTTTACTTATTTTTATCATTCCTCAATATTTTTTTTGGAACCAAAAAATTTTCTTTACTTAATACATTTTTTCAGAACCAAAAACATGTTCTTCTTTGGAACCATAAATTTTTCATTAATTAATAAAAAAAATTGAAACATAAAATTTTCATTCATTAATAAAAATATCTAGAACCTATATTTTATATAAATAACCTTATCAATAATGAAAAATCATTATAAGTAATCTGGAATGTATGTTTCCTTATTTAAATCATCGTAATTTCATTTTTTTACTTATTGGTATTAATATCTTGTTTTAAGAAAACATTATAATATTAATGTTCCTTAAATCATATTTTTTTGTTAAAACTAAAATATTAGAACCTTCAAAATCCATCTTCTGAATTAATATCTATCATCAGATCAGATAAATTGAATTTCAACTGTTGGATTGATTTTGGAATATGAATTGTCACCGCAAATCCTATATAGCAGAAGGTATTTTTGATAAGGTTGAGGAAATTGAGTGTCTTGGACATAAAATGAGTTAAGTTACCAATTATCAATCATCTTTCAACCTACTATAGATTTTTCTCCCTGTGGATGCAAGGATTTCTCATTGTGAGAAAGGGAGACAAGGATTCCCTTATGAAATTTGATATCATCATGATGAATTTCTTAGTTAATATAAAGAAGATAGACCTTATCATGTAAATTATACTGACCATGAGAAATATCTATAATGGAACTATAATGTCACAGATTATAATGTATCCATCAACATTTTTGAACATTATTTTCCTTTTTCTATAATCACTCAAAATTACTTGTACTTGAAAACTAAAAGTTTTTAAGATAATGTTGTTGAGTGATGATACTCTAAGGAGGATGAAAATATGTTTTATAATTAATATAGGAGAATTATTTGATCTAACTAATCATGAAGTTCATACTATCAACAATAAAGGTGAAGCAGGTGAAATTTACATGAAACTCCCCTATATAAAAGATGAAAACGAATTTTTTTGATGGAGTAGTTTCTTAGTAGAGGGAGTAAAAGAATATGAGAAAGGAATGTGATCCTATTTTTGGGCTTGATCATACGTAGGTTATTGAATTTTTTATTTTTTAAGTCCAAAATCTTGAGAAACATGAAAAGGATAAAAAAAGAAAAATGAGTCACAGGATAATGGTGTTTAGTGTTTATTAAAAGATGATGATAAAGGTTCATAACACATTAAAGTACTATAAGCCTTTTTGAAGGAAGAATAAATTCTAAAATAGTTTATTGAAAAATAATAAATTTATCAAGAAGAATAATATGATGAATAAATTGAAAACAGGATCAAAATGGTTGAATATTATCATGAAGAGAAGAGTCCCTCTGATAAACACTCAATAAGAACTTCTCAAGAATCTTCCACCAATATAACTACAGATAACTAGATGAAAAATTATAAAGAAAAAGAAATTATAAAAATAAACTCCAAGGAAGATAGTGAAGATAATGATGATATTTATCAAGAATATATGAGGAGGATAATTTTACAGATCGATAACAGGAAGTAGCCAATGTTGTAGAAAAAGTAGTTTCTAAAAAAAGATAGTCCTTCTTGATACCCCTTATATTGATGTAGTTGGATCATCTAAATCAATGTTTATTGAAGAAGCGAAAGATACTCCTCTATAGAAAGGTTCTTCAGATTCTGATTCATCATCGTCCATGGGACCTAAGTTTGTGGTACAATCTTTGAAGATACTTTTTGATTCAATACTGTTCTTCCCAACTATTGAATCTCGGTGTTAGCTTATTTAGCAGTCAGTCAAAATAAAGTTAGATTCTAAAAATTTGTTAATGGAAAAGATAATCAAGCAAGAAATTAATTTCAAAACCTTCATGATCAATAGTGAATTTCATATATTGTCTTCCAAGAAGATTAAAACATGGTCGAAGTTAATATTTGATGATCTTAAGCTTGTTGGTGATTATATGGATTCAGTCAGAGATGTGTTTAACATGTCTGAGGAGAAGTTCAAGAATCTTTCTGAAAGGATGAATGAAGAGAAATCTTCCCAAATCCGAGAGCACAAATATCTCTATAGAAATCTTAAAAACATTTATATTACCTAAAAGAGGGAAACAAATACCACAGATTATTTAGTAGAGAAATTAAAACTACAAGAAGAAGTTATCAAGTAAACCTAAAAAAGGATTCAATCTCTTGAGAAGAAGAACCAAGATAAAGAATTATTACTCAAGAATTAATAAAAATATAGTAAAAATATGAAGAAGATGGAGTCTATCTTTAAGAAACATCTTCCATATAAGAAAAAGAATGATTAAGTAACATAAATATCCGATATTTTGTGGTATTAAAGTCATTAGTTCAAAATCAAGGAAATCTCTTTGTCATATATTAGTTCATTTTTTTCTATCCTTTTAGGTGCCAAATTCTCCCCCCCCCCTCAATTTCTTTTTAATAATCACAAAGGGGGAGAAAAAACTAAAAACAATATCATATTAAGTGGGAGTTTACCCAAAATAAGAAATTTATTATAAATGGGGGATCATAATCATAATGAATGTTGTCTTAAGAAAATAAAATATTTCATTAAAAAAAATTTCATAAGATAGATAATAAAATACTTAAGGTGACAAAACCTAAGTGGGACTTATTCTTATTCCCTCAGCTATCAAATATAAGGGAGATAAGTTTTTATTTAAATATTTTCATTCTTAATATTTTTTTTAAAAGTGGTTTGTGCTTTCCAAAAAGGTGGAGATTGTTATGTCAATAAGATATCTTATGAATTTTCTATTCATATATGTTTTAAAAATCTCAAATATGTTGGCCATAAAGATTATTTTCTCTAACTAAGGAAAATTATTTTCTTAAAACCCAAAATTCTTTTCAATGTTCGGATTAATTTTCTTTTTCTAAGATTAACCAAATTTTCTTAAGACTGAATTATCTTAAGAATAATAGGATAATTATAAAAACCTCAAAACTATATTATTTCATATAATCTGAGTTTCACTATTTTTTGAAACTGATTCCATATTATTTTAGACATCGTTTCATCTTGAATTTTGAATTTGAGTTTCATAAGAATCAGAATCCTAATTCTAAGAAATTCTAACTCCGAATTCTCTAAAATTATATGTACTAATTTTTAGAAATTTTGACTCCGAATTCTTAGATATTCAGACTTCGAATTATAATAATTTTGGACTCTGAATTCTCAAAAATTCCAACTCTAAATTCTTTGAAATTTAGACTCTGAATTCTTAGAAATTATTACTCTGAAATTTCAAAAATTCATACTCTAATTTCTCTTATTTTTTTACTCTGATTTCTCAAAAATTCAAACTCTATTTCTATCTAGAATCAATCTATGTTTCTATATAAAATTATACATCATTTCTATCTAATATTAGACACTATTTATATCCAAAAACATACTCTAAATTTTTTTTCAAACTCTATGTGTATAAATATTTACACATTTTTTCCCACTATATTTAGAATCTTATTATCCATAATTGTTAAAGATACTTTTTCTTATTATGATATTGTTCTAAACTTATCGGATCATAATTTAATTAATTTTATCTAACTTATGAATTTTTTTCATACATGTTAAAATTCCTTACACATGATTGTGTTATAATGAAATGATGTTGTACAATCTATTTCAAATTAACACTTGGCTAAGTGACATGTGTCCTGGTCCGTCCTAAATTCATGGAAAAGTATGACCACTGGAGGATGGGAGGGCTAGTGGAATTTTTACCTATAAATATCCCAATGATTTGAATAATTTCAAAAAATATACACAACATTGAGAATTGTTGGATGTACTGATTTTAAGAGAGAGAATCTTGAGATTTTTGTACTTTATGAACATCTTGTTTAGCTGTGAACAACTTGTTCAGCCAACATAGTGTGATTCTAATTAGCTGATCAATTGAGGACTTCTAGGGAAAAGAAGATAAAGGTGCTAACAACCTTAATGTTTGAGGACTTATGGGGATAGGAAGACAAATGTTATGACTACCTTAAATTTTTATGGCATGTGGGGTTAGCAAGACAGACTTTGATAATCTTATTGAGGGATTTCCATGGCATTGTTAACATATAATTTCATGAACGTATCAATAAATGGACCTTTAGAAATGGTTTTTGGATAACCTTTTCTTTGGGTTAAAATATATTTTATACTTATTTACTTATCTTTGTTATATGTTTTTATTTCCACTGAAATTATAATTAACAAAGTATGTATAACTTTCTTATACTTTCTTATACTTTTATACTCTGATAAACAAGATTCTATACACTTTAAGGTATAATATTTCTCTAAGTAAACATTTTCTATGTTTCTTTATCAGATCCATATTTCAAGATCTAACGAAATATTGTCTCTTAGTTAAGAACTAAATAGGGATTGTGAATTCATCTTTTTTAACCTTGTTAAACATAGATTTTCATAAGGATAAAAATGATTTTTTTAAACATATAATTCACCCCCTCCTCTTTTATTTGATCACCTAAATCCTTATTTCAATCCTATAAATGCATATCTATAGATCTTGATCATCCCATGTCTTTGAATAAAGTTAAATATCATCTATAATGACTACCAAAAACAAGTTGAGAAATTAATAAAATACCATATTCATAAATTCAATAAACACAACTATAGAATTATTTAATGTTAAGGGTAAGACTAGGTACTCAAAATAGATATATCAACTCAATAAATCCATATTTTAAAAAAAATATTATATTAAATGAATAATATGATAACCAGATTACTTATCTATCCGAGAAAAGAACTTTTCCCCCTTTTATTGATTTAAGATATGATTGATTATAGGAAATTTATAATTATGCTTGATCATTAACAAGTTCATATTTGGATATTCTATATAGAGTCATAAAATCCTAACATACTTCATGAAAAAATGAACCAGAGCACCCTAGTTAGCATTGATAACACAAATAAACTATTTCATCTTAAGAAACTTTAATTGAAAATTTCATTCCCATTATTTAGTTATATAAATTCAATACATATTTATACATATTATTTGAATTTTTTTTGTAAAAATATCAAATGAAAATTATACCTCCCACATATAAGGAAATATTAAAAAAATTAGGAAACATATAAGGATGTATATCCATCTAAGTAAGAAACAATAAAAACCCATTAGCATAAATGGGCATCGAAATGAGACTAGCAATTTTTTATGTTGATTTCTACAACTTTCCATTGATAGATATCTATTCGAGTAACCTATTTATCCCAGTCTCTATGAAATGTATACTAGATTCTAGAAATAAACGAAAAGGATAATCTTCTATGGTTTCATTCAATGGACGAATGGAATGTGGTAGACTAGCCCTTTCCCAAAATAACATAAAAGTAACACATGTTAAAAATAATTAGATCTAAAAGGTAACCATATGAATCCACTACCAATGTACATGACAATAATTTACTCACTGGGTCTATTCACTTTCTTATATTGGTGTCAAGACTCAAATATAAAGGCAAAAAATCTATTTTAACATAATAAGATGCTCAAATCATTGCAGAATAAAATAATTTTAAGAACTTGTTCCAATTATACATGTTCTAAATTAAATTATACTAGAATTGAACCTCTATTTATAGATGATCCCTCTCCAGCAACGACTATATATAACTATGAAGTATTTATCCTTCTTGAACCCTAACACTTTACTAATGTGAAAATTTCATCATTTGTGATTTAAAAGTAGCTATGTTACCTTGGATACCATTTGAGACTCATTGGCCAGATCTATCTGAGAGAGATCACCTTCAACCAGTTGATTGAGAAATGGATGGAGGCTATGATACCTGAGTTAGTAGTGGTCATTTCTAAAAATATTCAGATACACCAAATTGGTATAATATTCTGAGATGGCTATGTTGATCCCATGAATAAGGTAGATTCACCTAAAGGTATAGTTTTTCATGATATGCATGAGAGACCACACTGATGACACTACAAAATAGATATTTTCAATCTAAGATATGGAGTTACAAAACTCATATGCCTCCACTTTTGAGAGACACCATTGCTCATCTCATACCACTATCATTTTAGATAACTAGATGGGTTATCGCCCCTAGTTTGGCATGGTAAAAAGACACCTATTCCCAAGAATATTTTGGATACTATCTTCATAAGGGAATACTTTTTTACCACTTGATAGAAAATTTTCTAATAAAAATCATTAAGCTTATTGATAATGATTCCTTAAGACTTATGTTAATGTTCATCGCTTTTGGTACCACATATTTTTCCATATAATGAAAAAATAGTAGTAAATCTATTAACATATCGGTTTTATCAATAATATCCATAAGTTCATTATACCACTTAATTCCTAACCATTTACCCAATGTAAACTATCAAGGTATAGAGTTTTCAATGAATGACTCTCCAAAATAATTCTATATAAGGTCATGGTTATTCTTTTGGAAAAAACATTATCCCCACCACCGATGAAATTAATTTTCCCATATGAAGGTAGTAAGTCTGAATTGGTGTTCCTCAAGTGATTTTATGCATTCAAATGTCCAAAAGATATTGTTAATATTATCCTTAGAATTTTATAGAGGCACATCACTAAAAAATGATAGATGGTAAATAAATTGGAAATCACACATACTATCAGCTATCATAGGATCCCTTTGAGGAAGTCCTTGGTCATCTACCTAATGAATTTGAGAAAGAACTTTTTGAAATTTGGGTTCAAACCTATGTCAAGATGATGGTTTATAATCCTTGTCCCCTTTATTAATGGTAGAGGGTGGTCATATTAGAAGAATGATATATAATAAGGTTGGGAAAAACATAAATACTCACTTATAAAAAGTAAAACATAAAATTATTAATACTACATTGTAATGTTTTGGGCTATCTACTTCTCTTACCCTTATGTTTAATTATTTTTATGAAATTATTATAAATTTTAAAGTACTTTTCTTAAATTTTTTAAAATTTTCTCAAATGATCCAAATATTATTTAAAACAAATAAAATCATTCTATGGTAATAACATAGAAGAAAATACCTATCAACAATATCTAAAATAATTAATAATAAAATGAATAAATTTTTGATCCATATTAACTATTCATAATAAAAAAATACATAGGAAAAATTATTATTTATAGTTGATATTTTAGTTAAATGTGATATTCCTCAGACCTAAAGTCCCAAATATTATTCCAAAATAAAAAAATTACAAATTTTATTTGATTATAATTGAATAAAACGTTCTATAAAACAAATATATTTTATGTAACTTTCATATATTAATCATTACACCTCACATTTTTACATGAAATACCATAAAACAATGGTTTATTTCATTTAGAGATTAGATAGACAAAAAAATCTGTAAAATATATAACAATTCTCTATAGTCTCACCCCACTAGTCCCTCTTGTATATATCTCATACAAAATATTATTTTATACAAAATAAGATAATGTTATAATATGAAATTTCAGAGCTCTTTTCTCTATAAGGTTAAATATGAGATATAAAAATCAAATACCATAAGTGAGAATAATTTGAGCATTTGGTTATGAGAATTTTATCAAGGTGAATAGACCAGGCATAATAGAATAACACCCAATAAAAAATATGACATAAATCATCAATCAAGGTATAATTATTTTTTTAATAACATAATAAATTATTAATAGGAGTGAAAACATGATCCAATAGTCTTGATCCATGAGAATATAACATAATAAAATATAAACGTTTCATTAAATAGAACTAATAACACATTTAAAGGTTAACTCCAAAGACATCCATCACATAATAGATCATTTTATCCACTTAACCATAACATAATATGCTTATGATAACAACCTCTATAAACATTTCATCTTATCTTAGTACTTGTGTACCCATTTGGTTATGGGCCAACAACCCATGTACCCTTTGGGAATTTGAATACTACAGGTGTACCCTTATGGAATTGGGATAAATCTTATGTACCCTTTCTTTTAGTTTAAAAACATGTATACTCTATTGTGATTGTACTAAAATTTGTATACAATTTGGGCTTGGTCTAACAACAGGTGTACCCTTTTGGCCTTTGACTACTACTGGTTTACCCTTTTGGCTAGTTCTAGAAACTCATATAACCTTTTGGACTTCATTAAAAAAGGTGTGTACCGTTTTTACCTCTATAGATATAAAAAATTACCCAATTAATTGTATGTATATAAAGGAATCACTCATTGAATTATGTTAACCCATAAATATACTATTAATAAGAACATGAAAACATTTAAAATACCAATATATATGAATTAACAATTGTACCTCCGAATTATATGAGTGGGGAGGTGTAAACAAGGTTTTCTTCTTTTTTCTTTCGAGTAAAATGGATCATTTCTTCATGTTGTCAGTAACTTGTTTGAACTACCTAGTTATAAGGAGGACTCACCAAAAACACATATTTATAAAAAAAATAACACAATAATTTTAGTTGGTTTACCACTAAGGGTTTGTCCAAGTAGAATACACTGATGATGTGTCATTAATACCAGAATATACAATTAATTATTAAATTTTTGGATTAAAATTATCCATCCACCTTCACACTATTCTAGATGAACATAATTTATAATGAATTTGTGTATAGTACACTTTCTCCCTATGATACAATATGTTGAATCCAACTTTTTCACAACACTTGTTGAAGTCTTCCTCAGTTTACTAACATGATAGTTTCTTCAACATTGTTAAGATAATATTGCTTTATTTGAATCATGGATTCCAAAATTTTAGGCTTCAATGTGCTCCATAGTCTCCAAAAATACCCACCTGATATTTTTCTGGTATCATTTCAGCATGCAACTTCTTTACATTGTGGTACCATTCTTACCACTATTTAAGGAATGATGGACCATTAGAATGTGTACTCCACTTAAACAATCATGCATTGTACTTCACATAACCCCATAATGAGCTTAATTATTTCATGAATACACTTAATTTATTACATTTTGTACTAACCATATGAATCATGTGCGTCCCTTCATCATTCAAGCCTCATGAACCACATTCCTAAAATCTTATTCATACTCAGACATCACAGATTGGTCCTTATGTACTCACCACATAGATAATAATCCAAATATTATTATTTTAATATTAAATATTTATATTATTCTTCAGATATTCTAAAATAAATGATTGATTTTTAATGAATTTATTAGTGGATTATTTATAGGCAATGTCATTCGAGAAACACATTATCCATGGGAATTTTAGTTCAACCCTATTTTAAATACCTTTCATGTACTACATTGCAGTGTGCCCACCTCAATTTGAATTCATGAACTATACTACATAGAATAACTAATATAATCATATGAATTCTTTATGATCATAATATAATCTCCACTCTGACATCCTGAACATTCCATGCGTACAAAGGCCTCCCAACATGGTCAAGCGAACCGCATACTCACATCATGTTTGCACAAGATATTCAAAAAATAGACTACATTGACTGAAAAAAATTACAATTTACATGGTTTACTCAATAATATTAATCACATACTCTCTTATGTGGGAATATTTCCTTTACTATAAATCATTCAGAAATCTTCTCGAAGGCCTCTAGATTTTCACCCCCAAAATGTTTCTAAAAACTAGAAAAAAAATCCATTGGACAAACTTCTCTAATTCCTCCATTAGGATTATATTTTATATTAACCAAATTACTAGGTCTATAAAAAAATTAATAAATATAAAAAATTAGTTTTAATATATTTAGAATCAACATTAAGCATCACTCTAGAACACCATAGTTCCTACATTAACCCATGGGAAAAAATGGGATTCAAAGAAAATTCAATAAGACATTATCATTATCCATATAGAGAAATAATGTGGATTGTGTCATTATATCGTATCCTTATCAAGGTATTTGAAATATTAAATATTGTTTACATGGATGAAAATCCCTTTCATAAAATCATTATAAAATTTCTTGTAAAAATTAGATGAAATATGCTTTTCAATTGATAATGTTTGTGTTTAAAGAAATCATAAAACAAATTAAATAGATATTTCCTTTGGAAAACCCTAAAAATTTGTTGTTTAATATTCATTATTAATAATGATTTTAAAACATAGAAAAGGATATCATTTGGAAAGTAATAAAAATGGATGTTTATATTCTCACTTTTGTAAAAAGTGTCAAATTTGGTGAAAACCAATAGTACTGAAAATGTTAAAATAAGAGTATTTTGTAATGAATGTATTTTTAATTGAGAATACCTTAGTATATTATATAATTAGATATAATTAAAAACATTAAATAAAAATAATGAATATAGACATGGTAGAGAACAGTTCTCGACAAAAAATATGCCACAATGTATTATATATTTATAAAAGTCCTTTCAGTTTAATTGTGAATGAGTTGAATAATAAATGGTAAGTATAATTTTAAAACCCAGTAAAATCCATGTAAGAAGAAATATATGTTTTTTATATAGATTAAAATATAATTTCCCCAAATGGATTTTCAAACACAAACAATTTAATTTTTAAAATGAGATTGGTAAATAAGCCCTTTATGACTTTGGAACATTTTGAATCAAAAGACCATGAAATAATTAACCTTCAATATATTTAAAAATAAAATGGATAACATAATAAAAATTGAAAAATTCACTATGATATATTATATAATCAAAATAAATAAATAAAAAAGTGAGTATATAACATATATAAATAAAATAAAATTGAGATGATAAACCCTTACCTATACTCCCAACCTCCACTAATGTTCTCTAACATCCTATATAAGAACCATAACAGTTTTTATAACTTATTTTATAACCACATATATATACATAATTTTACTCTCTTAAATTATAATCATTAATTACGTATATATTAGATATTTATAGTATATTTTCATTATTATTTTTTTAAAATTTTGATTGATTTGTGTGAGTTTTTCAAAGGATATGTGGGTCCTAGTTCCTTGATACCATGTTCATAAAGTCCAAATTAATCAAAGTAGTATAATAATTTTGTTTCAATTATTTATCCAATTCCATATTTATTCCATATATGTTAATTGAACAAGATTATGAATAATTATTTACTTACTTTGATGAATTATCTCCTTCTCAAAACAACTTACTTCAAAAATATATAATTTAGTCTTCTATCATGGAACCAAAGTCCATGAAATTAATAAAATGTTTTTGTGAGATAAGAATAGGAATATAATCAAGAGATAACTAAATTTTTTAAGGATTTGTATGGTTTATAGAATTTATACTTTTATATGTGACTTTTGAGTTACATTTTTGTAAATATTTATTCATTTATGTATAAGGTTTCTATTTTCAAAGTAAAGTGGGTTTAATGTGAAAAATAATGGAGATGAGATATCTTTTGGTTCAGAAATACCTCATAAAAAATATATAGTTTGGTTATTATGATATTTTTTATTTTTAGTACATAATTTACCACTTTTTAGCACATTTATCATTTACTATGATAATTCAATTTTTGTATTCATAAATTATTTTTATGTCTAAAAAGGAAATTATCCACCTTAATCGATTTTTATAAGTTTCTTAATTTTTTTTCAATTTAAAAAAATTAAAATTATAAATATGTGAAATTTATATTTTAAATTAAAACATAAAATATATAGAGAAAACTATTTCATTTAAAAATATATTTTAAAACGTTATTTGTTCATAACCATTTCCATATAGATTATTAATTAAATGATTGTAAATATATTTGTATATATGTTGAATCATTAAATTATATTCATCATTAAAAATTGATCAACTCAATATATTAATATAAAAACAAAACACCTTGAAAATAGGTTTTTCAAAAATATCACCTTATCATTAAATTATTTTAATCCATGTAACACCCTAAAATTTCAAAGTATGAACATCATATTCAATACCATATTTGACATGAAACACAAACAATAAAAAAGAATATAAAATTCTCCTACTATATGATATGTTAATAATATAAAATAAATTTAATCTATTATTTTTCTTTCAATGCACCCAATTTTGAGTTATCTTGTGTTTCACGCAACAATGAGTTTCTTGGATAGCATGTGTTACTCGCAAGACTGATTTTTACTGAAAAATAATATATTATTAAAATATAAATATTTAATATAATTCAATATAACCTACCCTTTAAATTTTAGTATATGAATAGAATTAAATATCTTATAAAAATATATGATTTAATTAATTTTTACCAATTAATTATAAATGAATATTAAAAATCTCAATTGAATATGGAGGAAATGATTTTATAATAAACAATTTTTTAGGCTTAAAAAGTAATTTTATCTTAATAAATTAAATTAATTATGATTATTGAATGATAAGAATGAAATTTATAAATTATATATTTGATAAAATGTTTTGAAATTAATCAAATAGATTTTATAGGCATGAGATAAGAACAAATCCAATTTCACACATAAAAAGATGTATTTTTCTAAATGTAGTTTTCTAACATTTTAATGGAGAACATGTTTTATAAATTAACTTTGAAAATTTTGTAAAATTTATTCTAAAAAATAAAATTAATTTTTTAAATCATAATTTAAATATTATCTTATGGTGGAGTTTAGTTTTTTTTGAGATGTTTCATTTTGGATGAATAGTGAAATATACTTAATTGTAATTGAAAACTAACTTTTCTTCTATGTAATTTATAATGTTAAATTATATTATTAATTTCTTTTAAAGTATAAATAGATCATTTATAAATATATTAATCTAATTTATGTCGTTGTAATCATTTTTATGTAGAGTTTATAAATAAAAAACATAGTGAAATTTTTAATATTTTCAATTTAAAAATTTTCTTTCTCATCCCGATTGTAGGATTTATTTCAAATTAATTTATTCCCCTTATGTTATTTGATTTAAAAAATGGATTACATAATTGGGCTTAGAATAATTTATAATATATATTAGTATAATTTAATTCTTTGTACAAAAAATTATCAGTGAAAATAATTAAAATTATTTACATGGATTAATGAAAAAATGAGTTTACTTAGTTATTAACATTTAATCTTATTGGGGAAAATGGCATAGAAAATTTTCCAAACCCCATTTTATGTATATATTATGATAATATATTCAATAGGGTCTATAATGGTTCATTAATTTAGAAACATTATATAAGGGATACCACCCAATCATTTTTAAATTTTTGAATTTAACAGAATGTCACACCTCCGCCACTATAAATACGCACTCATCCCCTCACTTAATCACCCCTGTAATGATATTTGTGTAAAAAAACAAAGAAAATTCACTTCACAACATCTATTCACTCTTAAAATAATCCTTAATTTTTTTATCAAAATCCAATCAAGAGTGTCTTTTTGTAAAAACTAAAAGAAGATACCCGAAGAAGAGGTAACGTTCTTCAACGAGAACTTTTGATTTATTTATTTATCCACCCATAAATTTATTTGTATATCTTTATTATATAATAACTTTAGTATCATAAATATACTAAGATTTTGTTATTTTATGGTTAAAACATATAACTTCACACTATTCCATCAAATGCCATACATAATCTTTATTCGTGTGTACGGAAGACTACCACATCACAAACTGATGTCATTAGTTCTTCCATTACCACCTTTTAAGGTTGGTAATAATGATGAATTTATAGGTTATATTATATATATATAATTAATATTGTATTTATTATTATTTAATTATTATATAACAAATGCCTTCATGATTTCCATTTTGTGGGAATAACATAACGTCATTTGTGGATGTGTGGACTACCACCTCCTCAAAGCGATGTGATTCATTCACTGTTTTCATGAAATGTTTTTGGGAATTTTTTAATAAATATGAATAATATACATAACATAATATGTTATTTTAATGAAAATATATATATATATATCACTTACATTTCCCTTCTTTTAATATAATAAGAAAATGGAAACAGTTTTCATGCATACATACAACCAATCGTCTCAACGAACGATGTATTTCATTTCCTATCAGAAGATTTTATGTATTTATTTAAATACTTATATATAAAAAATATATGATATTTAAGTAATTTTTTCTATTATTTAAATGATTAAATCATGATATAATTAAATGGAACATAAAATAACAAGTCAAAACAAACTCCGAAAAAAACGAATTAACATTCAAAACAATCAAAATAATGGAATATTATTTTCAAAAGATTGTTAATATTTTATAAAAAGATAATATATTATTTTAGAAATATTAATAAGGTTTTGGAATAAGTTAATAAAATTATTGAAACCAACGTACATTATTTTAAAGAGAATTCAATAAAAATTAATCATAAGGTAAGTGATTTTGTCACAATTTCATTTCATTGAGGCATATTATAATGTCGTGCACCTATTTTATTTTATATGGTCTATATACAACCCCTTTGACACGTAATATCATGAATAATTTATTATTCATGTTAATTTAAGTTCCAATTTGATTTATTTAATAAAATGTTATTTCAATTAAAAGTTACCAAGTGGTAAATAATTTAATAACTCAATTCCTTTTTATAGGTTTATATTACTTCCTCATTGTATTTAATATTATATGATTATGTATATAATTAATTTTTACTATATATATATACTTTTTTATTTTTATTAATAGGTGATACACACAATCTATTCATTTATTAATTCTCACTTCCACATTATGATCATTTTAAGGGTTTATTTCACAATCTATTTCTAATCGAGATTATTTAATCTTGAATATGAGTTGAATGAAATTACATGAATATTTCATAATTAAAATTTAAATATTAATATCATACAGTTATTAATGATCATTTTAAGTGATGGTTCACTTTTTTCACACTTTGGTACTTAAAATTATTGAGAAATTTTTACAAAGAATTCATACCCCATTTCACCCTTCGGTTAAAGATCTATTTTCAATAAAACCATATTTTCTAAAAAAGTTTTGAAAACAGTTTCTTTATAATTTTAAAAATTCTTTATAAAAATAATTTTTACCCATTTATTTTTTTTATTTTTTTCAAATGAATCTTCTTATATCATTCAAAACAAGAAACTTATCTTTCCATTTTAATGTGAAAAGTTAATGTTCTTAATGGATTGTACATAATTACCCTTCATCATGAACTACATTTATTTAAAGAATCCATTTAATGTTTTATAGGTTATTTTAAAATAAATTGTTTTTATATTTTATTTTCAAATATAGTAATTTAAAAAAAATTAAGAAGTTATTTTACTCAAGAAAGCTTTTGAATATCATTTCATGGAATTTGTATTTTATCAATGACAAAAACCCTTATTCTTACTATAATAGGTATATTTCGTATTAATACCATAATTATTCTTTATCTATAGAAATTATGATTTTTTTACCAAGGATATTATTGGTAGTGTCTTCATTGATTCATTTTGGAGGCCATTAACTTCCCTTTAAATTATTCACCTCTCGATGATCATTGAAATTTAAATTTCCCTTAAATATTAATATCATTTAACATATATTTGATTATTTCTTAAACCATATACCATTTTTACATATGGTTTTTCCTTGAGAATTATTTGACTAACTAGATAATTAATGATAAATTATTATCTTTTACTCATTATAGATATTTCATAATCCACATTTTCCTTGAATTAGAATTATTCTTTTATATATGAGGAATTATTTGTAAAGTTAATACATGGGTGGGGTCTAATTAATGAAATACCTTAGATGCATCAATAATTTCATGGGGTAAGTTAGTTGGATATCCTTAGTGGGGTTTTGACCCATTATGTTTTAAAATATCATTTGAAATGTATTGATGGTAAAAGTATCATATACCTAGAAATCATGGAATATAATAATTAATGATTTCCTTCATTCTGATTCATCTATTATTATCGATGAGATTTTTCACTCTAAAAAAATATGGATCTATTTCATTCTCATTTGATTGATTAAATGTCATAGTTTTTAGTTATTTACCTTTCCATAATAATTATTCCATATCAATTTATGATAATCAGGTCATTGATTCAATAGATAGTGTTTTATTTTATTTACCGTTTCATATTTAGTATGAACTTCCTTCTTCGTTTATTAATTAAATTCCATGGTTTTTATTTATTTACCTTTCCATATTGATTTTTCTCATTGAATAAATTTTCCTTACACTGTATTTAACTCTTACTAAGAACTTGAGCTCACTGTTATTTTGTTTAGTTTCTCAAGGATTCCATGAAGTGTACTCAGAAATATATGAAGGGATATCCTAGATGGAATAAGATTATTTTTTAAAAAATAAAAATACGTTTTGACATTCATGTATTCATTTGTACTTAAATAATCATGTATATATCTAGTTTTTCAAGACTAAAAAACTATTTGATCATTTGGGATACAATATCCTTGTATATTATTCCCATGTAATGGTAGTAGACACTTTCTACAGGCTTATTGGAGTTAGGTCACTAAAATTACATCCCCTTAAAATTAATTATTTATCTTCTAAAAAATTAAATTGTATCAATAAATGGGGGTTTTAATAGTTATTTGAATTTTATAAATACATAAAATAATTATTCAAAAATAATATTATTATTAAATGCATAAAAATATATTTTTATAATAAAATATTAAATTCTGTTATTTTATTTAGTTATTTTTCAAAAATGAACTATATTATTTTAAATTTGTAGATAAAATTTACAATATTCAGTATAACTATTTGATATATGTGTCCCCAACGACCATATATCCAATTTTCATTTTTCCAATATCCTTAAATCCAACAACCATATATATAATGGTCATATTTTATTCCTTTATATATCTATACAAAAATTACTCAAATCATTCATGCTACTTCATTTTCTCTCAACATTACTGTTATATTTTTAATGTTTTCCTTCTTCCCGTAGTTTTAATTATAGTGATGATATTCATAGAATACCCTGAGGATAATTATTTTATGTTCATGGTATTTTTATTTAATTTTATATTTATTCCCTGAATAATTTTATTAATGATGTTTCATAATGTATTAATTTTTATCTCATATTTTAATATTTTATCTCAATAAAATGATTCATGGTTTATATAAGTTATTTTTTTCAAGTAAAATAATCAATATAACATAGTATTTATTTAATTGGGAATTCATATGAAAATATTAGGGTTTATATTCTACCCTAGTAAATAAATTGATTCCTCTTAATTTTTATTATCTCTCACTAAGGAAATTATTTGAGGTTTTCCAAAATATAGACAAATCTCGTGATATAATTTCAAATGAGATTGACATCAATATCTTATGTAAGACTATGATACTCATTTTTTGACTCATAATAGTAATATATCCAAAATTGAGTTTATCCACAATCATTTGAACTAAATATCTCCCGTGATTTCATATTAAGACCCATATAATATAATTAATTCCCATAATGGGTTCATAGTCATCATTACACTAATATCTGATCATAGGCTAATTCATGGTGTCAAATTTTGCTTTAATATCATAACAATTAACCTGGGTTTTATGTAGAGATGTTTAATATATTCCCAAAATCAAATAATATTAAACTAAAGGTATAATAATAAGAGTTTCCAGAATAATTCCCACAAACTAAAATCATAGAAGAGGTATTAAATTAGATGCAGTCTTTGTACCACTAGATGTTTTCGATGATAGTTTAAGATCTAATAACTGGGGTTATGAATTAATACTCTTAGAAAAATTCCTAGATGTGAAGGCGTGGTTAAAACTATAATCAAATAAGATATTTATAGTTATAGAGTGGATAATGAGTATACCTTATACAACTTAGTTTTTATACCCCCTTAAGTCGTAATGATTAAAAAACCATCCATTTATCATTTGGATTAAGAATTTCTTAATGTTCATTGTAATCATTAACCCTTAGTTTGGTGACCATTTTAGAAAAATTCCTATTGTCCTTATAATTAAAGCATGGGAGTGTGAGTTGTTCTTGAGTTCATGATTTCCCTCCATCCATATCATTATATGGACTCTTCTTATCTCCTCATAATTCATGTGATCAATGAACTTTTCTCCCACACAGGAAGAATTTAATTACCCCTTTCAGATAATTTCCTCCATGATTTTTCCCATATTTTTGGATTTTAGAAATATTAATTATATATCTTCCATTGATTTTATCATCATAGTTTACCTAATACTCTATATTCCAATTCTTTTTCCAAAAACCGTAATAATATTGAGAGTCACCAATATCTATTTATAACTATGGATAACATAAAAAAATTTATTCATATCAACCAAATTACATTATATACAATTCCTTTCAGATAATTTTATTTATTCCACAAAATAAATGATCAATATTTATTTTACAACCAATAATAAAACAATAAGAATACTTTGTAAGTCCTGTGAAGTTTTTTTATTCATACCAATGGCTTCATCCTCCTTTTTTATCGGATAATGTAATTATATCTTTATTTTAGTGTGAAGATTTTGGGTAAAATATTTATTGAAAATTATTTTTTAAAACACCCCTCATCTCAATCATTGAAATTTTTTTACTTCAACCTTGTGTTATATATCTATGACTACCATTGATGTAACATCCCAAGTAAATAAAGAATAATACATTTTCATATTTATTAATATTTACTAATTAAATATTAATTTTACTTTAAAGGGGTTGTTATGTTCGATAGCGTACCCGATACGCAACAAAGAGTTTCTTTGAAATCTTACGTTGCAAACTAGTAATAAAATAATATTATTTTAAATGGTAGTTAACACGTAGCCGTTGTATTGGTGGGAATGAATATAAATAACTATAATATGATTATATATGTTTTTTAAATGTTTTTACCTTTATCCAATAAAATATAAAGGCTTAAAATAAAAAAAGAATTCAATTTTAGGCATAGATACTCTAATATTCACTAAAGGTCGACTTATCGCCTTTTCATGGAGAACCTTCTTTAAATATAGTTTTGGTCACCCTTATACATTCTATTGGACCAAATAAAATTCTTCTTTAGAATCGGTACATCAAAATTTACTTTGTGTAAATTTTTGGTATTTTTCCGATAAAGTTCATTTTTTAATGAATAGTGAAAAATGTTGTATTTTAATTCAAAACCTCTTTTTAATATAATTTGTTTATATAATTAGATTATCTTTTGAATTGGTTTTAAAGTTAAATTAGAATATTTGTTTACCATTTAATCCAATGGTGGTCATTGGAATTAATTTCACTTTGAAATTGGACTTAAACTAGTGTCAAACTTTTGATACTTAATGTTTCATAAAAACACGCTATTTGCTCTGACAACGGGAATTAATTATTAAATTAATTAATGCAACTTATATGTTTTGAATTTTGTAAAATAGAAATCATTTTTTAATTCTGAATATCAAATATAGCTTAGGATGAATTTTTTGTATTTTTCTGAAAAAAATCAATTTTTGATGAATAGTGAAACCACTAAGTGGTACTTAAAAAAACTGATTTTTTGTTTAAATGAAATTTTACCACCTATGTGTTTTGAATTTAAAAAATCCGACATACATGGTTGTAATTAGGAAGTAAAATGTGGTTCAATGGGATTAAAATAATTTTTTGGTGAATAGTAACTTTTATGTTTTTAATCCCAGTTAGAGGTAATTAGTGTAAGTTTAATGTAAAAATATTGTTTTAATAATATGAAATGACCATGACACATGTTCTACCCTTATTGGATGTGTCATGGCCGTCCAAGAAAATCCATGGGTCAACTTGGGGACCCCATGGAGCCACTTTGGTATGAAAAGGACATTAATGACTTTTTATTTAATGTTAAAGTAAAAATGTCACAAAC
This sequence comes from Viscum album, assembly GCA_963277665.1. NCBI lineage: Eukaryota > Viridiplantae > Streptophyta > Magnoliopsida > Santalales > Viscaceae > Viscum > Viscum album. The sequence continues at coordinate 504,507,015 of OY728142.1, read as the reverse complement.
ATGAGTTGTTTTACTAAAAAAAATTAAAATGGGGTTATACAAGTCATATTTTTTACTATAAATATTAATTATAAATCTAAAAAGATTTCCTACATCATGATATTTTTTTTATAATTTTTATACATTAAATAAATTAAATTATTTTTGACACCATGATGATGTAGTGATTACCTCATTATTTAACGATTTAAATAAAATGAAACGATAATGTAAAATATAAGACCTACACTTTTCAAAAACCTATTGGATGGGTGGATTTCTAACCCTTATCACCTTATCCTCTAAATTTATAATTTTGGGACCCTTTTTATCCGAAAATAATTTTATAATAATATATCTTTTCTTAACTTTCCAAGAGTACACCTCCTCTCCTCTTATAAAAGGCCCCCACCTCTAACTCCTTACCCACACCTATCAAGCCTTTGTTTCGGCCAAGATCTGCTCATTTTGTCTCTCCAAATCCCTCTATTACTCCTAGAAGTCTCACTTTGGGCATAAGTCTTCCCAAGGGAGCTTTGAGCTCAAATCAAAAAGAGTTACCCGTTTTAAAGGTAGTGTTTTCTCTTGTGTTCTTATGTTTTATTTTTCTTATCCAACCCCCTAAACTCTTTTTATTCATTTCTTTTTCAACAACACCAGTATCTTAAATATACTAGGATGTTGTTATGTGAATTATTCTAGCTACACTTACACACACCTACATCTAATGGTTAAAGAACATACTATTTCTGTGGATGGTGAATTTCTGCCTCACGAAACAATGATTGTTCAACACTCATATAACACCTTCAAAAGTGTCCATTAATATGTCACTATATTTGTATATGATATATAATATGATTATGTTTTACTTAAGATTATGTATTTTTAATTTATGTCATACCTTTACGGTTTCCATTATGGGTAAACGCGATATCTTCATTTTAGGAAGTGCGGACTATCGCCCCCTCAAAGTGATTTGATTCGTTAATGCCATATGTGGGACGTATAAAGGATGGAGTTAAAGTTATTATATATGATATTATACTGGAATTATAATATAGATTTATATAATTATTATTTCATTCCATTAAATAATGAGATAGAAATGAAAGTAGCGTTCATCCGTACGTACGGCTTACCGTCTCCATGAACGGTGCATTTCATTTCTTATCCCCAAATGTAATGTACTATTATAAGTACATATATATAATGGATATATATGATTTATTTTACATCTAAATGATGAATATAATTCAGGAATTAAAATATACATATCTCTCATTTAGTTTTAATTCCATTAATATGACATGGAAATGAAAGTAGCGTTCATGCGTACGTACGGCTTACCGTCTCCATGAACGGTGCATTTCCTTTCTTACCTCTAAATGATTATGTAATATTATAAATGCATGTATATACTAGATATATATGATATATACTATATCTACATCATTAATATAATTCTTGATATAATGGATATTTTACCACATGAACAACTTGTAATTATAAAGAGTTTATTTTTTACTCAAGTACCAATGATCGACCAAACGACCATTATTAACTTAAATAATTAAATAGTGTTCATAACATGGTAATAAGTGATATAAAAAGAATAATAAACTTGAAAAATTTTCTTAAGCAAGTAGATATTAACTCAAGTTTATTATTCAGGACGTTAAGGAACGATCGAGTCAAGTCGGACCCGAGGTAAGGGACTTCTTCTCAATCTCCTTTCATTGAGGAATATTTTGTTTTATACACAAATTTATTTTATACGGTGTATAAACACCTTTGAATTTTAATTTTATTCAAAAGGAATCTTTTTATACGAAGCGTTTTACTAAACTACAAAAAGGAATTTTTCTTTTAACGTACTCGGTGACAATGACATTTTCCACCGCCACGAGTATTATTTGGTCTTTGGCTTCCTCAACAAGCCGTAATGTTTTTAAAATGAAATAATTACCATATACTCTTTTATGTATTTTGGTATGGAAAATGGTTTTTATAATGGATTTGTTATGTCAATATATTTAAGTGACATATTTTGATCAAAGTGTGGAAATTTTTTCTTCCCGTTATATTTGTTTTATGTCTTATGATTTTATAATGGTACTTGGAAATTTGATGGCTGGTTACGTGATAAACCATATGACGGGTGGTGTCATGAATACCAGGATGGGTGGTTACGTTATAACCTCCAATTCATTGGGTATGGAAGTCAGCCGTATGGCTATTCCATTAAGTGATATGTGTGGAAGTCGACCGGATGGTTATTCCACTTACGTATGTTTATGTCCCAAGTTACCTTTATATGTTATGTGTTCTTTATATGGGTTTTATGGTAATATTTTGGTTACAAAAAGGGTAAGTAATTATATTTCATTCAGTGAAGAGTTTTTACTACTTTATAAAGGTGAAAAGTATTACTTTGATATAGTATACATGGTTTACTTGTTGTTTTGAAAAATTAACAGTTTTCATTCTTTGTGTATATCTTACTGAGCATTTTATGCTCACCCCAAGTTTTTGAAATGTTTTTCACAGGACTTAATGTGGAATGGGGTCAAGGATGGGATCAAGGAATAGTCATGCTATCTAAAACATGGAACTAGACATGTTTCTTTTTATGAGTTATTATTTTATGGAAACTTATTTGAAGTGTCTACTTTGTAATCTTTTGAGATGTAATAGTTAAGATCTAATTCTCTAAAACTCTAAACCTGAGAAGATCATCAATGGGAATTATTCAATTAATTCAATGTTGTGTAATTTTTAAGTCTGGGGCCTTATAATTTATTATCTTCACATTCATATTGACAAATAGCTAAAATTACTTCTTAATTCCCCAGGAACAAGATAATAAAAAATATCCTTTTCTATTATGTTAGTCCACTATTAAAATTTTTTTGGACTGAATAAACTACTAAGGGTTTTTAGAACATAGATATTTTAATATATACATTCCATAAAATAAATATTATGTCAAAAATATTGTATCTAAAAAAATAATGAACTAAAATAAACAGTAATAAATTTTATTAGAATAAAATTAAATTATTAAATATAACCATTATTACATATCCATTTAATTAGTGGGTATACATATAAGTAACCACATAATGAAGTATATATATAAAAATTAGATGAAATGTAATTATGTAGTAGAAGTATTCCTTATGATTTTCATCTGACATATGATGGAGAGAATGTTGCATCAGAACAAGGCCAATTTTAACATAAAAAATTATGACTTGAGTGAAATAATATATGGGAAATTATCAAGATTTTGGAAATCACTACAAGATTAATTCTAGATAAATCACCTCCTATGGCTACAAACATTACTTATATTAACCTTAGATCTTATATAGATGTTTTAAAGAGTTTTTTAAGTATACATTAGGGTAATATAAACTTATAAATAAATATGTAATATGTTGGAACCCTATTCCATATTCATGTATATATACTATAAATTTATTCATAATTCTTGTTTTTGTACCTAATATGATTTTTTAATGGGGTAAGGGGTGTTTTGGGGATGCCGGGGTCTTGTTTGAAGCCCAGTGCCCAAATTTTTGGAAAACATAGACTCATCGCATATTTAAGAAAAAAATTATGGAGAAGGCCCTATGGTTCCCCCAAATCATGTGGGGTATGACTGTGAGATTCTTGGGGATGTATGGTTTGATTAAACCATGAATATCAGGTCACACGACTATGTGAGTGTCTCAAAATAATGTAGTTGATCTAAATTTCACTATTATTGTATGGTTTCTCTAAATATGCGAGTACCCTCCTCAGTCACTAATCTAAGCACGGTTGGTGAAAGGTTTGGCTAACCATGTGTCCAAACCATGTTCACATGTTATTCATAGTTAAAATGACTAAAATTAACTTAATAAATTATCAAATTACCCCTCTTCCTCCTTTTCTCATTCTAGTGGATAGAAGATCCTTTATTCACCCATTGGAGCACACCATGCCCTCCTCCTATCATATTCAAGATATTGTTTTCTCAATATCAGATTTGATAGTCATTATCATAATTAGATCCCTCACAGTAATTGATTCATTCACCTTGATCCGTTCATCATTTTTCTTCTTCTCGGTGATGCTATTTTGATGCAGGCTCATATGAACTATTTTCATATTGTCGATATATTGTTCATATTTCTTCTAATCAAAGTGAAACTAAAGTCTGATACTGGATGTGGATAGTGTTACTATGCTATGGTTGGTGTTTTATAAATTATCCCTTAAGTAATTCAATTTTATAAATAACTTGTGTTCTGTTCACACCGATTTCATCATACTAGGAATAATTAATTAATATGTCATTCTCATATTCAAAATCCTTGTTCATAATTGTTCCTTATGACATTAGAGGATGTAACCTTGACTCCTTTCTCCCCATGTTGGTTATAATATTTAACATGCCTTTAGTGGTTTTTATAACTATATGCACAATCGTTCAGGTGAGATTGACTTGGACTCTTCAAATGTATGTGTTATAATTAAATAATTGAATTTTTAATTGAAATTATATGAAAAGTTCAAGAGAACCTTAAAAGTTAAGTGTTTAAAATTAAATAATTAACATTTAAAAAGTTAATTGGATAGTAAATTTTTAGATATCACATGGCCCAATTCAATATAATGGGATTTAATATGATTTATCATAGTTATCCTACCTTATGATGGTTATTAAAGGTAAATGAGTAAACCAAATAATTGAATAAGTAATTATAGTAAAAAATGGATTAATGTCTATATTATACCCTCTTAGAATAATGAAATGTAACGAAAATAACCAATTGACTTATAAAAAGGTGTGAGTATTATATGGAATAATTTATATAATTTATTAAGTATATTGTGCATATTTTATATGAAAATATTCATTTATATAGTATTTTTCAGACTTTCACAGGCCTTGTTTTCTTAAGGGAATTTCTTGAGGACTCAGAAGACACCATTATGATTCAAGGATGTCAATTTCCAATAGAGATACCCACCTTAGAACCTATTCCATGTATTATAGTGTATTATTATCATGAGATCAAAGTATCCCTTCTTTATCATTTAGATATAAGGATGCATTACATACACTCCTTAGATCCTGATTGACATCTCCATTCATGTGGTTCCATGGATACAACTGTTGGAGCCAGTCATTTCTTAGAATATGCATACCTTGTATGAGATCCTTGGACTCGGTTAAAATCATATTATGGTGTAAGGTATTGGTATATTCCCATTATATTACACTCAGACACCATATCCATAGTACATATTATTATTGAGTTGGATTGACCAAAGAGGTCAAGGATTCCTTGGTTATACCTTGGATCCTCTTCATTATTATTATCATCTAGGATGCCTTCATTATTACCCTATATCCTCTTTTATTATATTATATATAGTATTAATTGTTATACCATGGATCCTTTACTATTGTCATTATCATTACTTGATTATAGTGTTGGTTATTGCTCACATTACTTTTCTATTTAAACTGACCATACATGAAGTAACTAAATTATTACATGTTTGTGACATTATTAGTTAAGGATAAATTAGATATCCTGGTATTTAAATTACTAATTTTTATTACTTATATATATATTACAACACACATTCATTTTATATTTCATTTACTAGATGGTATTAAAATAATTTGTGGTGTCCTACTAGGATTTATCTCACACCCTATATAGACCAAAATTGGTACTAAATAATATTTCATGTATATAGGTGTTGAAAATGGAAAGCTTCCCAATTCATATATCAAATATTGTCTAAGTTCTCTTGGATATATCTTGGTATAAAATAGAAATCTAATGCTCAGGATTCTAGATAGTTTTTTGTATCTTTTTCACATCTTTTGTATAACATGTTACTCCTACTCTAATGAGTACATGTTTTCAAAAATTCTAGAGACATGAAATACAATATAATCACATTTTATATGATTAATTTTCTATATTTAGGGTATTATTATAAGATTAATATTATTTAATAATTCTTTAGTTAAGGTGGGTTACTGGTCCAATTGTTTTACTATCTTTTTTCATTAGTCTATGTGATTACTTATGATTTCTCTATTTGGATATTAGTATGTATATTTGTCATTATACACTTTAGAAATAAAATAATAATATCCCTAAAATAACACCCTAGGACCTCACTACTATTTGGAATCCTCTGGTATATGGGGAGGCACACATGAGGCCCTATGTCCAACTAGTCTTAGAGCACCATTGAGTGACACCCGAGTTCAAGAAATTATAATATGGTATCAGTGCATTCTTATTTTATTTTTAAATATTTTTGGGAAAGATAAAAGAAATTATAAAAAATATGGAAAATTTTTATTATAAACTATTCATGGGGGAAGCTATCCCATTTTTGGGGTCAATACCTTGTTTCCAAGGAATGGATATTTTTATCATTATTTCACCTGTTACAGTTGATATACATTCCTTATTTCATAATACACATTAATTGTAGAAATGGATATGATTTATGGATATTTATACTTGTCTTGATGAGATAAGGGAATTGAAGCATCATTCATGCATCACTATAGCCACCAAGAATTCACATGTCATGCATATTCCATGCCATATAGGTAAATTTCACTTTTTTTATTGCTTGGGTTTCCTATGATTGTTGAATGGTCTATGCTTGTTATGTATAATTGGGTGCTATAGTTTTAAATGGAGTAGGGTGTTTTTTAATTATTTTTTCAACATAAATATAAATAGTTTTTTGTATAGGTTGGTTGGGGAAACTTAAACATCTAGTTTCTAATCATGTCATCTATGAACCTTTGGTTATATGAGATGCTCTGTGTTAGGGATTGAGTGATTTTCAGTTTCAATTCATGATGTTTATTGGCCCTTGTGGATTGAAATGGGTAATTTTCATAGTCATGAAATCATATATTACTTGTTACATTTTGATATCAAATATAGGAAGGGTTAAATAGAAATGGAATGGGTGATCATTTTAGTGATAAGGTGTATTGGCCCTTATTCATTAGGAATGGTGATCCATTTGATCAACCTTGTTATATGTCTATAAAATAATAAAAATATTAAATTTAAATCTTGACATATATATATATATATATGAATTGGTTTCTTGTGAATGAAGTGGAAAAGTATGAATGGCCTTTCACTTACTATAACCCCATTAAATTAAATGTTAACATTTTGAATACTTAACCTTCTAAGAGGATATTCGGGGTAGTATCTTGTGTAGTGACCCCTTTTAATCTAATTATGATAGTGTATATATGTTCTCTTCAATATTGTTCTGAGTATTTATCTTGGAATTTTATGAGATTTTTCACCCTGATGCCCTCATTCCATGCTTCAGGAGTTGGCAACAACCATGCCCAAGAGATGGTGGGCCTTGAGCAGACATTCTTACCACCAGGAGATCCACTTGAGGAACTATATTTTATACCGAAAATAGAAATTTAAACTCATCTTCTAGATGGTTTCGTACATATGATGAAGTCCATATAGGGTGCTTCAGAAATTACACCTACTATGGTTGTTCATACCCATGAGTTCCAGCAGCAGTATCCTCCCACCTTCTCATGGGATGGTGGCCCACAAGATATTGAGTCATGGATAGAGGCCACTACATAAGTATTTGAGAATATATAGATTTCTCAATATAGGAGGTTCTAGATTTCGACTTACATGATGCATGATTTGACCAGGCGATGGTGGCATCTGATTACCCATATTGGTCATCATCAGAGCATGTTTTGGGCTGACATCCATAATTCCTTCTATGATCACTTATTTTCTCTGAAGAGAATAAATTATTAAGATAATTAGTTCATGTACTTGAATTAGGTTTCTATGTATGTTATGTATTATTCAGATAATTTTACTAACTTACAACACATTTCACCCCTTCTTGATGGTCATGAACTATCACGAACATGAAGTTTCAAGGGTTGTTTCGAGTATACCATGCATACTCATGTGAATTTATTTCATCTACCTACATTTTTTTTATATTGAATGAAGAACTTATCACTGATTGAAACATGGGGAAAGGTGATTGTTTTGGGAATATAGGTTCAGTTTCGAGTTAGTCCAATAGTTTTTCTGATAGCATGAATCGTTCCTTTAAGGTTTCTATCAAGGTAGTGATAGCCAGAGTATTTCTACTGGTATCTCTCTAGTATTCCATTAGTGTAGATAGTAGGGTATTCTGAAGCCTCGGTCTAATAGAGACCATTTGTAGTGTTAGGACTGTGGCCATATGAGGTATCATAAGGTATTATATCATGACTTTCCATCTAATTACAATGTAAGAGGGTATACACCAGCATACCAAGGTAGTGGAACTATAGGATAAGGTCACAAATCAAGTATATTTCATGATTTACATCTAATACCAAAGGATTATATTGTAGGGCCATATAAAGAATGAGATACTATTTTATTAGCCTCCACGTGTTTATCTTTCTTATTCAATACAGACGGTTATCACTATTTTATATCCTTGTAGATTGTTCCAAGTCTAGACCTATATATTTAGCATTACTATGGTGTTATATCTCCATATATGTCATTGGATGTATTGAATGAGAGAATGTGCCAATACAGGGGCTTTCCCATTGAGGTAGGAAGTTACCCATTCTTAAGATACATGTCCATACTAATGATGAAGAGCTTCAATGTCATTATCATGAGGTTTGACTATTTCCATATCAGGCCTATGTGGACTACTATCACCAATATATTCTTTTATATCACCATAGGGTAGCAGCCATCTCTATAAGGGTGAGTGGTATGTCTAGGAAATTAGATATAGACTATTAAATTATGTGATAGGTGGACTTATTTCCCATATTTCTATTATTTTAATAGAGGATCATGGAGTGAACTTGTAAAATTGTACTCCCATAGTAGATCAATTTAGGGATGTATTTCTTCAACATTTTTTATCTTACCTCCTAAGAGAGAGTATGAGTTTATGATTGATATCATACCATGTGTATATCTTGTGTCAACTACTCTATATAGGTTGAAACCAACTAAGATTAGGTAGATCAATAGATAGTTGTAGGATCTAAAGTCAAAATGTTTTATATAGTGTAACACTTCCACTTGGATTTCACTAGGGCTTTTCACCTATTAGGAGGATGGTAACCTTCCTCTATGCATGGATTTCCGACGGTTGAACCTTATTATAGTTAAGAACAATTATCCACAACATCATATAGATGAAATCTTAGACCAACTCTGAGGATCTAGGGTATTCTCAAAGATTGACATGATATCGCTCAATCATCAGTTGTAATTTAGACCTTCATACATGCCTTTTATAGCTTTTTATATCATGTGTGGTCTAAATGTGTATCTCATTATGTTTTTTGATCTTCAAACACTCGCTCAGTATTCATGTCTATGATTAATAGGTTTTTCAACCCAAATCTAGATTCTTTTATCTTGGTCTTTTGGACGACATCATGGTGTATTCTCATACTCAAAGTGATCATGATCAACATATTTAGATCATTTTTAATACACTAAGAGAGAGTCATATTTATGAAAAAATTGATAATATCCACTTATAGATCGATAAATACCACTTCTTAGGTAATTTAAATCGAAATTAGAAGTATATATTCACCTAGATAGGGCGACTGATGTGGTTTTATGGGAGTATCCCAAGAATGTGTATGATATATAGATTTTAATAGTGTTGGATGGATATTGATTGAGTTTCATTCATGAATTATCATGCCTAGATTCACCTTTTACTCATATTATAAAGAAGTTTGTTAAGTTATTGAAGTCAGAATCATACAAGAAATCCTTTCACGAGATGAAATGAATGCATGATTTAGCAATAATTATGATTCTTCCATATCCCTAAAGAGGGTATATAGTGTTATGAGATGCATAAAGCATTGGTATGGGTGTAGTACTTATGAAAAAGGATAGATTTATTGCATGTGGGAATCATAAATTATGGACTCATTTAGTAAATTACCCAATACATGGCATTGATCTTGTAGTTTTTTTCTATGCCATGCACTTCTGGAGGCACTATCTGATGAGAGAGTTCTTTCTAGTGTATATATACCAAAAGAGCCTCAATTATATTTTTTTTTTAAAAGTTGGGGTCGAAGCCTCAATTTATTATTTAAATAAAATACCTCTTTAGTGTGGGTAGAGGGAGGCCCATTACATAGCCCAAAGGCCCAAGGCCATGTGGCCTGAATACAAGGCTTGAAAGCCCATTTTTTATCCCAAAGGAACCCTTGGTGAACAGTACTTCTACAGTACCCGCACTACTACGGTCCCTACTATAATACCCACCACCGCTATAGTACCCTGCAATAGTGCCTCTGCCGCAACAACAGTTTTGATGCCGCTACAGTACCCTGCTAGAGTACCTAGAAATTCTTCCCTACTCGGATTTGATCCCGGGTCTTTTGGATTCCAAGTAAGAGCTTGTACTACTTGGGTATAAGCTCGTTGACAAAAGATCCTCAATTATATATTTACACAATGTTCCTTGAATCTTACATGATGAAGATTTTTTGAATATCTTCAATCATTTTATTTTGATCCATCCTCTATGACATGAAAGGGCAATGTAGTAGCAGATTCACTAAGTCAAAAAACTCGGGATTATTCCATATATGAAGCCATTTATGAATAAATATTTATAGCCCTCCTTTATAAACTACCTTTGGTGTTTTAGGAGAGTGAAAATCGGTTTTATCTCCCATCTGAGAGAGTTACCTCTTCTCTCCTTGATAGGGTAAAGTGCATGAAGTTTCATATATGGAGGGGTTGGTTCTCTAGGGGATTATTTCAAGAGATGACCTACCTTCATATTAGTATATGTATATTGATTATTTCTTATGTATTGATGGGCATGTATCGGTTCCTATAGATTTGAGAGAGGAAATGTTGTGAGACTCACATGCATATCAGTGGGAATTTTATCTAGGAATATCTAAGAAAAATCAATATATTTGACACCAGTATTTGTGGACTGGGATAAAACATCATATAGTAGGTTTTATCACTTGGTGTTACACCTATCAGTAGGTTAATGCTAAGTACTAATGGTATATAGGATTGTTATAGCGGCTTTCAGTCCTGGAATGGAATGAGATGATTTTTATATGTATTTTGTAGTCATATTACCAAGGTCTCCTTGATATAGTAATTTATTTTTGGGTATTCATGGATATACTAATGAAAGTATCCCACTTCCTTCCTATTCATAAGACGTTCTCAGATGATATGTTGGGAAGATTGTTTTTTCATGAAATTTTTGGCTATACGTGGTCCCTTGTACTATCATTTCATATAGGGAATATTATTTCTAACTGATTTCTTGGTAGGGTTTCCTGAGATCCATCGATACATAGGTGATTTTAAGTACATATTTTAACCCTAAGACTAATTTCCAATCCGAATAGACGATACAAATGTTAGAGAACTTACTATGGGCATTCATTATTGATTTTGGTGGTCTTTGGGATGAGTATATCCCTCTCATTATATATGACTAAAATAACAGATATCATGAAATAATTTATATAAAAAAAAATTATGCCTTGTATGGTAGGCCATTTCATTCACCCATGTACTGGTTGGAGGCAGGATAGGCAGTGTTATTAGGTCCTTGTCACATTTATGGGACATCAGAGCAGGTTCAACTAATCGGGATGTGTATTTTTACTACTCTATTTAGATAGAAATATTATGTCGGTATCCATCAATAACCTATATAATTTGAGGACATAGATATTTCATCCTATGGTTATCACCCATGCTTGGGAGTATATGGATACAGATGTGAGGGAAGATATCACAACACATTGACAGACTGTTTGTTATCTTAGAGAGATTTGTGCTGATATATTATCTATTTCTATTACATCATATGTATTGTTCCATGCATTTTTCTTTCAATGTTTCATGGCTTCACCAATATCATAAATACCTATCTCGTGTTTTTTATCCTTAGGTGGTTGACACAGATTTTGATCCTTCTTTTAAATAGTATCCTATACACATTTTTGAATGGATCATGATGGCTCCAAAAGGCCAGTATATCCCTTTATTAAAGTGATATGGAATCTCATATAGGTACATGATGAGAAATAGGATAATGAGGTTGATGTACATGCTCTGTGGATGGAGTTATTCTCTAACATTTTTTTCCAACTATTGGAAAGTGAACTAGGGGATGTGTACTATTAAAAAACACAAAAATTAAAAAACTAGTTTTTCCTTTAAAAATGGATCCTCTAAATTTCAGAATATTTATTTTGGACAGAATATGGATTCTTAATGGGGTAATGTGTGTCTTGGGGTGTTCGGGTCATTCGAATCCTAGAGGAAAATTTTTTGGGGAAAATAGATTGGTTTCATCATTATGAGGAACAGTTCGAGACAGGTCAAATGATTAACCCTAATAATGAGGGGTTTCACAATGAACATTAGGGGGATGAATGGTTTGGGGAAACTATGAATATCAGTCTACATGACCTTTAAATTACCTCAAAAAAATGTTTCATAGATGAATTGAACATTTGGCACATGGTTTCTCTAACTTTGTGGCCTAATTGTGAGGGTACCATCCTTAGACGATGATCCAAGCATGGTTGGTTCACTGTTAGCTCAACCATGTGGATAAACCATGTACCCCTATTTTTTCTTGGGAAATTTTACTAAAATTATCTTAATGAATTATAAACATACCCATATTCCTCTTTTTCTCATTTCTGTTTATAAGATAGAATTTCTTCACCTGTTAGAGCTCCCAAAGTCCACTTTATAGGTTCTTCAATATCTTCATCATCCAAACTCGGATTTGAGTGTTGTCCATATTGCTGGATTCTGATCCATATGTGATTCATTAATCTTGAGTAATTCATCATTTTTCTTACACTTGATGATGCTATTTTGATATAGGATCATATTCCCTCTTTTCAGGGCATTTATTTCATCATATTTCCTCTGATATAATAAAAACAAAAGGCTGCTACTGGACAATGATAGTGTTTTAGGGATAAGGTATGTGGTTTATGACGCATCCCTCAGGTATATCCATTTTATTAGCTACCATTATTTTTCACATGCATGTTTTATCATATGATTCCTATATAATTCATATGTAATTATTATATTCACTATACTCATATTCAAGAGCCCTGTTTATAATTTTTACTTATATTATTGGAGGATGTAACCTCAACTCCTTTCAACCCATGTAGGTTATTCTCTTTAAAATTACGTTAGTTCATTCTAACCACTATATTTTCCAACATTCATGTTATATTAACTTGGAGTCTTTAATTGTAGGTATTACAATTAAATGGTCAAATTGTTAATTGATATTACAAGCATGGAATCACTTGAACCTCTTAATTTAAGTGTTTCAAATTTATTTATTAACCTTTAAAATGTTAATTGGAAAGTATATTTTTATATAAAACTTGTCCTAGTTCATTATAATGTAATTTCATATGGATTCTCATCCTTTTTCCTCCATTTAATAGTTATGAAAGTTAAAGGGGTGAACCAAATAATTGAATATGGAATTAATGTAAAAAACTGGTTTTATGACCTTATTACACCTTGTCACACTAAGGAAAGGTTAAGGAATAAACCAATTGACCTATATATAAAATTAGTATTAGATTGAGTAATTTATATAATGAATCAGGTGTGTGGTGGCTATTTCATATAGACTAGTTCATTTTTATATGATTTGATAGACTTGAGATAGACATGGATTCCCAAGGGAATGCCTTGAGCACTTAGAGGATGCCATTTCTATTCAAGGATGTTGGTTGCAAAGGGAGATACCCACCATGGAACCTGTTCCTTGTATATTATTATCTTTATGGATTAATTTTGTAGGATCCATTCACTATTATTCAAAATTTAGGATGCCTTAGATACACTCCTTGGATCCATCTTGATATCTATAAACATGTGGTGCCATGGATACACCCATTGGGAACAATCATTGCTTAGTGTATTCATACCATGGATGAGATCCTTGGACTCAGTTAGAATCATATTATTGTGAAATTTATTGGGTGATGCCCCTTATATTACACTCGGACACATTAGCCAGGATGTATAATGAGTAGGTTCGACCCTTGAGGTCAAAGATTAATTGGTTATTACCCAATATCCTCTATTATTATCATCATTATAGGATTCCTTGTTATACCTTGGATCCTTTAGTATTATCATTATCCTTATATGATGTTAGATCTAGTTATATCTCATGTGACTTATCTATATAAACTGAACATAAATGAATTAACTAAGTGATTAAATTTTTGAGATATTACCGGCAAAGGCTCAAGTAGGTATCGTGGTTTTTATATTACATTCCTTATATAATTATATATATGTTCCTACGTACAATCGGTTTATATTTTACAGACTGGATGGTATAGAATCCATTGTTGGTGGTCTACTAATAATTATCTCTCACCCTATTAGAGCTGCCATAAGTACCTGGGAAGATTACATGTAACCAGTTATTGACACGGGGAAGTGTCCCACATTGGAAAGTACATCATGACTTATTTCTTTTGGATGGAGATTTGTTGTAGATGAATGATCCACCACTCAGGATGATCGATAGTTTTTTGTTTCATTTTGATTCTTTTGAATACAATTTATTCCTTTCTTCAATGTATACCTATTTTCCATCTTTCTAGAGAAATGATATACATTATCATCATTATGTATATGATTCAGTTTCCAGCTTTGGAATATTATTACTAGTTGCATCTTATATATGTCTACTTCCACTATTGTGGTTTACTAGTCTATTTTTTTACTGCCTGTTTCATTTGTGCCGTATGTTTCTTATGATTCCACTATTTACCTATTATTATATATATTCGATATAATACACTCTAGTAATGGGAGAATTATCTCCCCATGTTCAAAACATATACCCTCACTGCTAGTCAGATGCCTCTAGGGTAAAATTAGGTAATCTTGAGACAATATGGACAACTAGGGTCTAGGAACCTTTGATTGAAACCCGAGTTTGGGACATCACATAAAAAATATTACATGAATTTCTATACATTAAAAATATTATATAAAAATTAATTTTATGGAATAAATTATTTAATTAAGAATGGGTGTATTTAATACTTTTTTTTGTATAATTCAATTAATTATTTTTAAATATATAATCAGTTTAGAATAAAATCATTTATTTTTAAAGGATATATTTTTCAAGGAACTGCTCTTCCAATTTTATGTATCTTTATCTAAAATTTAATTAACCCATTTTAAAAGATTATTATATAAAATAAAAATAATTTATATGAAATATAACACTTATTTAATACTTAATTTTTATTAAATATGATTAAGAATACATAATGTTTAAGAAAAATCAATTTTTAAATGAAAATCGTTTTTTGTATTATTTCCTATTTTCATTTAAAAGTTAAATTTTAAAATTTTTGAATTTCAATTTAATACCATTAAATTTATTTTTTAATTTATCATTCCTAGATTAGATTAGGATGAATTTTTTTTATTTTACTAAAAATTATGATTTTAGGTGAATAACAAAAAATACAGTTTTTAGAGATACCGTATTTTTATGAAATTATCATGATATAAGAATGAAATAAAAATATATTAAATTATTAATAGATAAAATATACTTTTAAGAATTAAAATTGAGTATCATAACAAATATATGTTAAATTTAGAGACATATTATTGACATTTTAAAACCTAAGTGGTATTTTATTCCAATAAAAAAATATTTTTGGTTTTTTTCCTTTAACTATGTATTAAAAACATACCGCTCATTTTTGGATTAATATTAAAATAATATAAACCAAATTTATTTAATAAAACAAATAAATATCTTTTTTTATTTCTACCCATAATATTTGGCCAAAATAAATATTTGTTGTGATAAAAAATGCATATTCCTAAAAAATATTTTCTATTTTTTAAGCATGATTACATTGAAGTTAATTTATAACACCATTTAATATTGAATTCAATAAAATTTAATCAATAATTTCAATTATCATAACTAAAATTAATAAATATGTTTAATTTAATTTTACTGAATAAAATATTTTAACAAGAAAATAAGTAATCATTAAGGTATAGGCTAAAATAAGACTAAAGTGTTAAATCAAGACGTAAAGTCACAAAGTATCATAATAACTCATCTATAATTTTTTTTATAAGGGATTTGATAAACTAAAAATATTTTATCTTAACTAATTTTCAATTTTATTATCAACATTCCTTTAATATTACATTACTATTAATATTAAGAGATTAATATTTACAAGAACTCCACCAATAAATTATAAAAAAACACATTAACTACCCAACTCTTCCTTACACTAAATGCCTCTTAGTTTGACCAATATAATCTAATTTTTTTAAACACTATAATGAACATTTTTGAGGTTCGAATATCTTCAAAATACCACTTTTTGGGGCATGATCCAATTAGTAAAGGAGTTATCTCAAGGAGTAAGGTCATAACTCTTCATCACATTCTCAATTAAATTACTTTAAATTTTCTTCTTCAACCACCAAATAGTATATTAAATCATCCTAATATAACGAAATAAATATAATTATTATACATAAATGTTATTATTTTAATTTAAACCCCATTATTAACATTCGTTTTATATATTTGATATATGAAAACATTACCCGTATTATGGTCAGTTCAATACCATCGTGAGAAAAGTATTTTATTTTTCATCACTTCCTTACATGGTAGGTAATTAAAAAGTATTTAATTAATTAATATGATATTTTTTACTTGAAAATAATTTTTGAAAGATATATTTACCATTATATTAATGATATTAATAATAAATAATTATAGTGATTTAGACATCCCAAAAAGAGAATACCCAAGCATCAATAATAATTTATATCCATTTGAGCAATTTATTGATCTGTAAAACATATTATCTAATAAAATAATAAATTATATATAAATATATAATTCTTAATATTATTAAACTATTTGATAATTAAATTTACCAAGTTCAACATACTGAATCAATTTTGAAGAATTTGACTAAACATCCCCAAGTGGTCGATGAGGGAAATAAACTATACAATAAACCAATGAAATATAATAATAAATAAAACATAAAAAATATAAATTAATAATTTTCATAAATAAATGATTAATTTCCCTTATTTTTTTATACTCGTTATTATGGTGCACCCGACTAAGCATAAATCTAAGGTAGGGGTTCTTAGCCTCAACTAAAATTCCTTGAGACATGGTTCAAATTATGCATCATGTTTTCAATGATATTGTATAATTATTACCCTAGTATGTAAATGTATAATAAAAATATTAATCCATAATATTTAAAAGTTTGTTTCATGATCTCCATTTTTATTACTTTGATCTATAAAATACCAATGTAGTAAGGGGTTTTTTTACTCTATTTCATTTTCATTGGGTAATAAAATATATTACTTCATAATCATATTCTATGATTATTTTATTGTATCCTCTATATATTCTACATGGTAATTTATATTTTTATTTAGGTTGATTATATCATTAAATTAAAATAATTGTTTTCGATTTATTTTTTTCTCTATAAAATATGATGATGTTAAGGATAAATCTAATCAATTCTAATAGATTTTTACCCCCATTTCAATATTTAATATAATGTTTTAAAAAAATATTCTCTAAATGTAAATGATTTCTTAAATCAATTTTAAATGTTCTTTTACTTTCTTTAAAAAAATTAAAATGTAAAATTTTTTACTTTATCTCCAAAATTCATATTTTACATTATTTAATGAAGTGTGAAAATTGACTTTAAACATCTTTTGAGTGAACATATTTTCCCACCATCATGTTTTTTATTAATAATTATGTTTACTTTTTAATTTTCCGTTCTTTACAAAATCTTATTCCCATTGGTTTGTGATTTTTTTTCTAAAAATATAGACTGACGTTTTAAGGGATTCCATACCTCTTATGTATATGTTAATCTTATAGTTTTCATTTCATAACATTAACTTTATTTCCATTTACGGACTAAATATTTAGATTTATTTTAAAATAAAGGTTTTAAATATCCTATTTTCAACCCATTAAAATATATTTTTGAAGTAACATATCTTTTTTTTATAACCATGTTAAAAAATATTTATAAAAAATATTTTGATTATTTTTTTCTCTCAAGATCTAAAATATCTATGTTATTTAGAGTTATGTTCATGTATTACACTCTAAAATCTCTTATAATTTATTTCTATAAGAATATTGAACTTTTAGTACCAACTGATCCTACTCTTGATCTCTCTTAATGTGATAACATTCTAAAGTTTTGTATAACCGATATTCTTTTAAAAGTGTTTTTCATCTATTTCAACACACCCTAATACTTATTTTACTTAAATGTGGATATAATATAATATTACCCTCCATTTATTTCTATGGATTTCATATGATTATTATTTCATGAAATATTCTTCATACCCATTTCTTTCTTGGGTTAATTATGCTTTAATGAAATTATGAAAGTTTTATTTTAATGCACACATATACATGTACATATTATGATATAATGGGTGGTATTTGGATTATACGTCTCTTTAATAAATTTTTTAATATCATGATTTTAAATTTTTAGGTTATGATGAGTAAACCCGATCCACTATGAGATAATATCAATTATATTATAATATCTTGGAACGAAGCCTTGACTTATTCTAAAGATGTCATGTTTTATTTTGTTTACACATTATTATGTTATCATGATTTTATTATATCTACTTCTTCATGAAAAATTCCTTATCGTATGATTCATTATTTATGAACCATATTTTATTGAGAATTATTTCTGTATGATGTGTTTATGTACCATTATTGTGTTATAATACCCACATGTTCATCATATTTAACTTATGATCTTCGATTTTTATTATTAATTTTTACCTTTTCTGAGCATTTGGTCTCACCCTTCTTATCTTTTCATTTATATAGGTTATGAATAAATATATTAAATGTTATTTTTTATATGGGTATAATGTGTGGAGAATATTTTGGGATATGTTCTAGAATTATTATAAAATAATGAATCCTCAGTTTATGGAGAAAAATTTCCAATTTCTGGGAATGATATGGGTTTAATTAGTTATAGGTTTTTTCTTAATTAAATAAAACCGTGAAATTATGATTTATTGGTTATATAGGGGTCCCAATATTTTTAATGGATATATTAATTATTTATGGTAATGTTTTGGCCGCTTAAATCGGTATCAAAGACAATATATAAATAATATGTTTTTAACACCAACTCTGGGAGTGTGAGTATGGGATTCTAAAATTGTATCATAGAAGGGATTAGATGAATTAAGAGATTATTATTATATAAAATTAAAATAATTTAAGAGTTATCGATGCTATCATTTTTTAAAATGTTTAATCACATTCATAAAATTAAGGGAATTGAAACCCCTTTCATGTTCTTATTTGACTAAATATTAATGTTGTTAATGATATTTTGGGATATGTTTATTGGATTTTTGGAAGAATACATTATTGAGAAATAAATAACTCATTGGGATAATATCTTATTAAATATTGAAGTAATTATAGTTAATTTAGATAATGTGTTAATTTAATTTGGTAATATAAGAATAGTACTATAGATACCCTTGGGGGATGAAAAATGATTTGGTGATAAGGAACATCAGGTTATTTAGAGTAAAGGTTATTATATTTTTGTGATTATTTATAGTTAAGGTAATATTGTCTGATTTTAGATTTTATATTTTCTAGGATAAAGGTTACATTGATTTTTTTGAATCACAGGTTTCAATGAGTTTTATATTAATAATATAGTAAGAAATTCAATAATAATTCTGGGTTAATTATTTTATAGGTTAAAGGAATATAGTTTAAACATATACTAGAACTTAATATATCATGGGATGAAGTGAAGGTATAAATATATAATAAAATTGTAAAATATCTCTTCACGTTATTATGTTTATCAATTATTTTAATTATCATTTTGGTTACAGTATTTATTTGAGTACAGTATAAAAAAAATAAATCTACGAAATGTTTATCCTTAGAATCTCCTAAGGATAATAACTAACGAAGGATATATTTCAGTAAAAATGGTTTTAATAATTAAAATTTTATAAATATGTATATTATGTGGGAAAATGAATTTTTTTCTATTTCCATAGATAGTGAGGTTGATTTCTTAGTAGAAAATATGTCATTAATCATTTATTTCTTATAGACAACCTTATATATTTTCACTAGTGAGTGATCATTAAAAATTTAAAGGTTTTAATTTATTTATATTGGTTCAATGTGACACATAAATATTTTAGTATATTTCTTCATTTAAGTAAATACAATTTTTTATATCTTGTATCAGATATAACCTATTACTAAAAAACTAATACATTTTATTAAGAAAAGAAAATTATGTATTAAATGCGACCATTATAACATAGTTGTTGAATTAGTTTGTATAAATTGAAGTTACCACATTATGAAATCTATGTTGAAAAGATGAGTAATTCCATAGTTTAGTAAATGTATTCTATTGATTGAAGTAAGTAACTCAAGAGGAGTTGAATTGACTTCCCAATAAAATATCTTTATAAAATAATTTAAATATAAATCCTCCAATTAATAAAAACACATATTTAATAAAAATTATAGAAATATATAGTATTATTTTTTATGTATCATATCAATTAATGATCAATGATTAGATAAAATAATATCAGAAAACATATTATGTTTTCAAACCAGATTAATTTTAAAACACTCTATATAAAACATAGATTAAGATTAAATTTGAGAGAAATGTTTTGTTAAATATTTTATAGAAAATGTAGTTTTAAACTATGAAATAAAGAAAATAAACTAATAAAATAAATAGAGTAATTAAAATAAAAGGGTTTCCCTCAATCTAATACATATTCCCCTCCACTTAGAAATCACCTACTTCCAAAGAGTATATTAGATAACAAACTTGATCCACAACCAAGATCAGGTTTTACAAACAGTATCAAATAAGGTTGTCTAGGAACAAATCGCCTTGCACAATTATATGTGGGGTAAAATATAGAATAGGTCACACCTGACATATTCAACAATTTTCATGGGTATAAAAATGAATAAATTTAATAGGGAGTGTAGTTTACTTGCATGTTATGTATAAGATATTGTGTTCTAAATATAAATAGAGTAAAACTAAACACATCTCAAATGTAAAACATAAAATGATTAATAATATAGTTAGATATTGTAAAAGGAGATAATGTTTGATCTAAATGGATTTATATGTTCAATGATCATCAAGTCTTTCATTGAATGCAGATCAAATAAGTTTCTTGGAATATTATGGAAAATAGAACATCGTGGAGGTCTGAAAAATCCTTCTATTTTTAGTCTTTTGATGTGTTCAATCCTTCCACACATAGGTGTTTTTTTATTTCTATTTATTAAGTTCATAAAATTATATATTCCTTGTGAATTTTTAACTACTATTATTTTCCTTAATTACCACACACACATGTGGTAGTTATGTTGAATTTATATAGCTACCGGTACGATTATCCCTTGGATCCTCATATAGAGCACAAAATCATGAAATTTGTGAAATTTTATTTAATGAATATAAAATGTTCCTCAATAATATTGATTCTTAAATTCACATGAGGTTGAAAACATTTAATTACTTAAACCATAAATTAGAGGGATAAAATTAAAAGAATATTATTAATTGCAGTAGAATCAATTAGGCTGTATATATCAAAATAGTAGATGCCCAATGGAGGTAGATAAGTCCTGGAGGTAAGTCATCCTAATAGTATAATCTGTTAACGAAAGTACAGACCGGTGGTATCACAGTCTAGTGGTGGATCAGTTTTTGTGGTAAATATATTGTTGGTAGATCCTTAAGTGTTATAGTTATTATAAAAAGATATGCTAGTGGTAGATCTATTAGTTGATAATGTCTAGTAGCAGATGTTTAGAAGTAGAACTGTTAGTTGTAGATATGATGAACTAACAATAGATTGATTGAACTAATAGTATATCATCAGTTGATCATGTTTTTAAACAAATTTATGTAAAATGACTTACTATCATAAACATTCATCTAGTTAGATATGTTAAAATCATGATATCTCAATTATTAAAATAATAAGGTGAAAATAATATCACCATTTTTTATGATCACAAAACGTAGAATTTATAATAATGTATAAAAAAATATAAATATGTATACATAAATAAAAAAAGTGTTATTCATATCATTTTAATGTAATATTCAACTAACATTTCATATAATGAATTTTTTTATTACTATCCTCAATTCTATTAAAATATACTTCCCCTTTTGTGATTATGAAAAAAGAAAAAAAAATAAAAATAATGATAAAAATATAAATAAGTGATAATCCTCATTATATAGAAAATCCAACAGATTAAACCTCAAAAGTAATAAATGGTAAAATTAAAATATTGATCAAAGAAATATTTGAATCTAAACCCCTCTCCACCTGATGACACAAAGGATGAATTGAACACTATCATTTTCCAGAGATAGGTAGTACAAAACTGGAAGTCTAGGGTGTAGAAGTAATTAGATTAAGTTCTTGGATCAACATAATCATGAGATGTCAAAAAACCATAATGGTTTCATTTCAAAAGGATGAAAATCTACATGAATGAGTGATTAAGAGGGATTAAATGTGATAAAAGATGTTATTATTGCTTCATGTTCCACTACTACAGTCCCAGAGTCATAAAAATGGCTTAATGAACTCAAAAAATTATAATTATGTTTCCACTATGCACTATTTTTGTGAATAAATCCTTATTCTCCTCTATGAATATATTTAGAAAAGGGCATAAAAATGATACAATACACTTTCTCCTTAAATTCCTTATTCATAGGATACATTCATAGATTCTCAGTAAGAAAAATAAATTATTAATTGATCTTTTTCATGGTATATATCTGGGAAACGTAGTACCTAATGGTTATATTGATATTCTCACTATCACTACTTACATCATTCAATCATTCCATAATATATTTATAAATATTCTCATCATGTGCCTTTATCTTCCATAGTTCCTCCTAGTGAGATGTCTAATGTTTACCCAGGACAACATTCAACTCTTCCCTTATAATGGATTGAATATCATCAGTATCAAATGATGGAGTAGAATATAGATCACTAGAAGTGGAAGAACTAGATGTAGGTAAAGTCTCTAATATCTCCATAAGTGATGTATCGTCTTCAGTAAACCACCCTCTCATCTCTTTCAAGTTAGATTCTACTTCATCCATATCATTTTTCATCCATATATTTTCAATCTATAGTTATTGAATTTTTAAGATCATCATAGGTTAGATATGAGATATCATTAACACAAATATCCTTCTCGTATCAAATTCTCATACCTTGGTCTCTCAAAGAGGTTTGGATATAAGAATTCCAGCTATATATATTTTCATCCTCAATATAAAATAATCTAGATAATCTATAGGTATATAACCAAAAGGTATATGAGAATAAAGTATAGCAGACAATATCTTCTCTTCTTTAGGATGGTCTACCTCTATATGTGAAGATTCAGTATTCAGATCCCCATAGGTGAGGTCTACCCACAGACCAACCTCATCTATCTATTCAATTAGATATAGCGTGTGATATTTTTCATCAACTAAGATAGAAATTACACTATATTCATGTGTAATTCAATGGTCACTATTTTCATCGTCAGAATATGCCTCTGAATAGAAAATCCCAAGAAGAGAATGTCTAAGGGATTTCTACCCATTAGCAGGTTCTCTCTCGATAACTTTGTTAGAACCAAAATCCTCATATTGAATCTTAGAATCTTGAATCTCGTCACCATTTACATACTCACTTTTAATAGCCTCAACCACATTAACATTTTTATATCTAAGTTTAGAAACTATTCTCTCCATGCATTGACTTCTGGGGGCCTCACCTTCTACTAAGGACATTCCAAAAATAGATGAAACAAGAGAGTGATGTGAAAAATCTCCCACAATAGCATCGCCACCACAATAACAACTATCATAACAATCATATACATTATATACTTCAACTAGAATAATTAAACTCATAGAATAACTCTCAAACTGTTCTTCGCCTAAGACCTTAGTCTCCTCATAATCTTCACCTTCACTTAATAAGTATTATTTAGTAATAAGAGAAAGAGATGGACTAATAAATCCGTAAAGAAATATAATGGATCATTACCACATTATGGTCACTTACATCCTCTACTAAAACGTACCCTAAAATTTCTCTAACTCTAGTTTCTTCTTCTTCAATTTCCTTATCAATGAATATACAAAAACCTTATATTTCTCCAATCCAAGAGAAAACAAATTTCTGTGTCTGGGAGGGTTCTCTATAGGGTTGAAATTCTTGTAAAGATTATCATTTTCAACAACCCATTTCATCACTCAAGAGTTAAATTTTACTTAAATTATCTTGTAGAAAAATTGAATTAAGTAGAAACCTCCACAACTAATAATAACTTCTTCATCTTAAATTATTAGATATTTGGTTTCTAACATATCTAAATATAGCATTATTTAATCAAGTATATATCTAAAGAAAACATCAATTACACCATGAGTGTTAAACCCTAGGGTTTTCTGAAATTATGTCCAAATAAATTTATTCTTTCATATATTTTTAATTAATTAAAAAAACATATTTTATCTTACATGACACACAACACAATGTTTACCATGTTTTATACACAATGTTGTGTTTAAACGAAACATAACCTATTATTAAAATATTATTATTTAATATGATAGATATCACTCTATCATTATCATGGATTGTATTAATTGGATTAACAAAATTATGAAAATATATTGTTTACAAATTTATATATTATTAATAAATTTTCTACCAATAAATTATTAAATAAAATCATAATTATTTTAAAATAAAGGAAATATTTTTTTAAATAACTATTTTTTTGAAAAAAACACATTTTACATTGATAAATTAAATAAACAACTTTTGGTGAATCATTTTAATGATTTAAAAATTTTATACATATTTAATGAACCAATTAAGATTCATCTTATGTTTTTTACCTATAATAGATACGAATACATCCAATTTTATGCTTAGTAGTTGTATTTTTTAAAAAAGCAGTTTTGTCACCTTCATGCACAATTATTTTGTAACTATTTTCTGAAACTTCTAGAAAATTTATTCAAAGAATAATATTCATTTTTTAAATAATAATATCAAAATTAAGTTAGTATGAATTTTTTATAATTTCTTATAATGATTAATTTTTTGATGAATAATGAAAAATAATATATTTTAATTAAAAACTAAATTTTATTTTAAATCGTTTTAAAAGATAATTTATATTTCATATTCGTTTTAAAGTAAAAATATTTAAATAATATATATATTTATATATATATTATTCCTCTTTTTTTATTTTAATCAATTTCATATGGAAATGTGATATAAAAACATTGTAAACTTTTGAACAATTTCTCATTGAAAATTATATTTCTCATCATGTTTGTGAAAATAACTGTAAATTAATATTTTCCACATCTGTTAATCAAATTTGAAAATTTATATTTAATATTTTATAATAATAACAATTTATATTATCTAATAACTTAAAATTTAATTTTTTTTAAAACAACTATTGAAAACCTAAAAAATTTATTATCGTGGTTATGGTAAAAATGGGTCTACAAACGGTTAAACAAAACAAAAAAGGGTTAATATGACCTAAAAGCTTATCTAAATCTATTTTATAACAATACTTGGATTCTATAATTTATATTTCTCAATAATACACAATATTTTAGCCTTTTTCTATGATAAAAACGTATTTAATCCTTTTTCTTTTAGAAATACAAGTGTGTCACTCACCTCAAATATAAAATGTCACACCCTCTCTTCTCTTATTATAACAATAAATCCCTTTTGGTTCGTCCAATATATTCCCAAATAACTTCTAAAAAACGTTATTCTAATACTATAAGATTTATCTTTGATAAAAATATGACCTACAATGATTTTTGATGAAAACCAAACGAGTTTATCAAGAGAATACAAGGTCTAAATGAGTATGAAGGAAGTTGAGACTTAAGGTAACATATTTCCAGTCTCTCTTTTATTTCTAAGACATATGAAAATTCACCACTCATTTATTATTTTAGTATATTTTCTTCCCATTTTACATTTTATATAATTAATCTATTTTTCCATGATTACTAAAGTTTCATTTGATTTTATAGATTATTAGGGGTTACAAACAAATAGATTACTAAATGGTAAGAGTGTTTTGACTCAATTTTATTTTTCATTGAGACAGATTCCATATTATCATGTATTTATTTTATGTGGTGTATATACTACCATTGGATTTATTTTATGATACCCTTATATAAAATTATTTGAATTTGAATATCTATTTTAGTATCTCTCTTTAAGGGGGTTTTTGGTTCAAATATTACCAATTTGGTAAGGTATTTTTATCTCAATTTTCCTTCTATGAGACATAAGATTATGTTATGAACCTATATTTTTGTATGAGGTGTATATACATCCCCTTTGATATAAAATATCAACATTTTTTCCCTCATGATATTTTGAGTTTCATTTAATGATAATCCTTTATTGGGGATATGTTGAAAAGGTATCGGGGTGGTAAATATTTTATAATACAATCTCATCATTTATTAGTATTATTTGTGATTATTTTTTAATGATATATTCTTACGATCCATATCTCAATAAAGTCGTGAGATTTCCACTCATGTATTTATGTCATGATAATACATTTTTTTTATTCATTTTTCTCTCTTTATGTACTCAAGATTATAAATATAAGGCTTTTAAGAAAAATCATCATTTTGATTGAAAAACCTTTTACATCCAAAACCATGTTTACTAAAAAATTAAAAAAATAAATTCACATTACATTAATATATATTTATTAAAGTCATTTTTACACATATTTTACTTTTTAAAAAATTTCTTAAAATGAGTCTTCATATCATTTTCAAAATCAATGCCCATTTGTATTTTTCCAACTATATGAATGGAATCAGTATTTATGGAATAAATTTTATTTTTTCTATATTAACCATTATTTTCTTTAATTATTCTTGTATAAATTTTCATGTTTATTTTCAAAGGAAGTTATTTTTAAAAAAAATTGATGTTTTAAAAAAGTTTTTTTTTTAAATTATCTTCCTCATTAAACATTCCAAGTGATTTATCATTAAAAATCATTTTCCATCTGAGATTAAATACTTTAATGTAACCTATTCTATATTAAGGATATTGACTGAGGATACCATTTTTATTATTTCTCCCAATGATTTATGATGAAATGTTTTTTATGAAACTTTTTTCTCATACATGGTTTGTATCATGACAAAATTCTTATGAAACCTATTTATTTTCCCCAAGTTATACCATGAAAAAATTCTTATAAAACCATTTTATTTTTTCATGGGGTTTGATGTGACAAGATGAATAAATGATTATAAAACCAATCACTTTTCTATTGGTTATAATATGATGAAATTTTTATGGAACCCATATCTATTTACTGGATTACATTATGATGAGATGATGAAATGATTATTAAAATCCCTTTCTTTTTCAAGGGTTATGATATGATGAAATGTTTTATGAAACCCATTTATTTTCATTAATTTTGATATGATGAATGTTCTATGATCATTTGGAACAAAAATTTATGGATTAAGTGATGGGTGGTGTAATGAACCAAACTTATATCAGTATAATTGAACTCTTGTAATAATTTCATATAGTTTAAATCAAAAAACAATTCCTACAGAACACAATAAAAAACATTAAAAATGGTGATTGAATGAATTAAGATGTATTTCTAGAAATTAAAAAACCAATATCGATAGAATAATAACATTACATTTGGAATAGTAACATGACTCTTAAGAATAGTAATCAGCCCAATAGAATAGTAACTTATCATTTAAAAGTAAAACTAATATTTAGGTACCTTATGAATGAAAATATTATATATTTCTATTATGGAATATGTAAATAAATGTATTAAAAAAGATAAAATAAGTGATGATTTTTTATGTCATAAATATTTACTTACAATTATATAATTAATTTAATAATTTTAAATAAAATAAATTTTCATAAAATGTAATCATAAATTAATATTTTTTCATAGGATTATAATATAATTTAACGAGACCTAAATTAATTTTTAATGTGTTATAAAATAATTTTTAATTTTAAAATCAATATTTTTTTAAATAATGATTTTAATTAAAAATTATCTTATATTACATAATTATTTTCATAAAATGGAGTTCATTTTTTAATTCTACACATCGAAAAATAGTAATAGTAATTTTTTGTTATTTCTCTAAAATACATAAATTTTTGTGAATAGTGAAATACTGTAATTTGTTGTGTATATTTTAACGTCTTGGTTTCGAGTGCCGTCTAGAGGTTCCATGTACCAAGTTCGTCACATGGCCCCAGGTGCATTTCCCAAACCGCCAAAGGCTGCCGACTAACATTGAGGGCTTTAGGTGTTATATTTGGGAAACTATGCCCT
This sequence comes from Viscum album, assembly GCA_963277665.1. Taxonomy (NCBI): domain Eukaryota; kingdom Viridiplantae; phylum Streptophyta; class Magnoliopsida; order Santalales; family Viscaceae; genus Viscum; species Viscum album. Next base: position 504,478,305 of record OY728142.1, on the reverse strand, counting down.
CATTGGCCGAGTAATGTAGCAGAAATAAATATATTACAGTAGTATAAGAAATAAGAATACCATACAGCAGTAAACAGTGGAAGACTAAAATAAATAAACAACTATAGCACATATATAAAACTATGCATTATACGTATGTCAATGAAAACAACCAAACAAGTCACATTTATAGAATATAGTACTAAACCAAAGTTCAAGGAAAAAAATAAACTCTAATAGCATCACAAGCCTCGGCTGGGTCTCGTGCTCGCCATCTTTATAGTAGTCAAGTACCAAACATAGAAGGGAACTTTCCTTTATCTAAACCTGGTGCAATGTTAACTAATCGGACCCAAAATCATGACTCAAAAAGGGTGTGAGACGAATCCTAGTTGGAAACAACCCAAAGATATGTGCCTAATATTTTGTGAATATATATATGTTAATCGATAAGAAAAACAAATTAGTAAGAAAAGAATTACTCAAATGTAAACAATCGTACAGTTCAATTTCATTCATTTTAATATATTAAGGAAGAAGCTTATCATTACTAGTAACCCTCTATAAAGAACTCACAGCCAATCCCCTCTGGTTAAAAAAAATCTCATCTAAACCTCTGGGTAAGTTCTCACAGGTTGACCCCTCTAGTTCAAGTTATAAAAGGATATAACGACCTCTTGGGTAGCTCACATGGTCAAACCCCTTTGGTCTCATTCAAATAATGACTCACTGAGGAATCACTCACCATCAATTCCCCATGCGGTATTTTAAATATAAACTAAATACACTCTGAGGAAGCACTCAACGTTAATTCCCATTGTGGTCTTGTTACGATAACTATAGACACTCTGATGGAGCACTCAACATCAATCCTCGCTAAGGTCGCGCAATGTGATAAATATATAATACACTCTATGGAAGACCTAAATGTTAATTCCCCCTATGTTCTCACTACACAAGGTTCCCACATCCCTATGAAAAGAAATCACACACAAACGATGTTCAATTTCTAAAGTAAACCTTAAATTACTACTTGGCTAAATAGCTGTAAGGAATACCACAAAATTAGATAAAATCACTCCATCCTAAAAATACTAAGCATGGAAAGAAAGCAGCCTAACAATAAAAGCTCAACCAAATGGTCAATATCAAAACAAGCATGGGAAACACATACATAGCATGGAAAATAACCCTATTAACAATAAAACAGCCTCTACTCAGGCACACAAGGCATAGCAAGAATTAATGGGGTTAAAATCTCTAAACACGCAGTACCCAGTTCTAGGGTATTCTGCACCATTGCACCTAATATTCATGGAATAACTACGGAAAGACACAAACCACCTACCTTAGCTTTGTACGATCGATATACTCTGATGTTGGCCCTTGAATCGATCTAGAACATAGTAGATCTAAAAAAATGTCAAAAACATTAAACCAGTAATATCTCACAATAGAGGATAAATCAAGAGATGAAGCTCTAGAAGAAGGAAGAACTCGTTGATGTGATTCCAAAACAACCGAAGGAGTTCGATTAGGTGAACAGACGGCGAGTCGGAGGCCCTGAGAAGATTCGTCGGTATCCATCACTCCCAGATGAGACGAGTCATGAAGATATGTTTTTTTGTGAATGAGAGGCAACCTCGGTCTGACATAACAATTAAAAATAGTAAACAAAAAAGTTCATTAAAAGTACATGGTGTGTACCTGCCTTAACCGGCCTCTGCTTTAGGTGGTATTTAGGTCACCCCACACAGCCATGTACTCAGCCATTACACGTTCAAAACACGGTCACCTGCAGAAACTGGGTACATGGAGTATACTTTATAGTACATAGTGTGTACTCTATAAATTTCCAGATTCTCCTCTATTCCTAAAAAACGATATAAAAGAAAAAACCATACCTGAAATGAAGATCTGGGTTCATAAAAACCTCCCCCCATTAATAAATTTTCCATGAATTTCCCTTGCATGGCAGCATAGAAGAGGAATCCTAGAACAGCTCCGGCCACCATGACCGTACATCGACCTCCCTCTCCTAGGTCTCGTCCTATACTCACCCATGATGCCATAGCACTCGTACCAGAGAAAAAGACCAGCCATGGAGAACCTTATTACTATTATGAACAATCCCGATAGGATGCTCCTAAAATGATGTGCCCACCTATAGCTCAACCTTCTCGAGTTGAAAGACATGAGACGGGTTTGAGAAGTAATGTCTTAGCTGAGAAATATGGAAAATTCCATGAAAACCCTAGTACCTATGAGGTAAACACAACTGATAGGCAACCAGCCTGACTCTTTCCAAAACCTCAATTGGTTAGATGTACCTCAGTGAAATCATGCCATGTCTCCTAATCCTCATGTGTCCCAACTTCGGTGTGACACGTAGAAAAACCAGATCTCCGACCTCGAACTACAAAGGTCATCTCCATTGATCAACATAATACATATGTTGTGACTATGTAGTAGTCATCCTCCTCTGAATCTAATCCTCCTACTCTATGGTCTCCTGGACAAGATGATGTCCCAGCATAGCTTCCACTCCTACCTCTAGCCAACATAGGGGTGATCAGCCTGACCTACCATAAAAATCCTCATAAGGTGCAATCTAAATAGTTTCTTGAAAACTATTATTGTAGGAAAACTCTGAAAGAGGTATGTTATTCTCCAAATAACCTCCAAAATATAAGACACATGCTTGAAGCATGCACTTCAACACCTGAATCATATGATCAGACTGTCCATCTGTCTAAGGGTGGTAAGTTGTACTCAGAAGTACCTGTGTACCCAAATCCCTCTGTAGTCCCTGCTAGACCCGAGAAGTAAAACGTGCATTCTTTTCTAAAACAATGAAGTGTATAACCCCATGTAGAAGTACAATCTCCAAGATTTTCAACCTTACCAACTCATCTAAAATGATGGTCTCCTTGATTAGAAAGAAGTGACCAACCTTTGTGAGTCAGTCACTGACAACACAAACTGCATCATTCCCCCAAGGCGACATTGGAAAAACTATCACGAAGTTCGTTGAGACACCATTCCACTTCCACTTAGGAATGGGTAACTACTGCAAAATCCATTCGTGTCACTGATGTTCCTCTTTCACATCCTGACAGGTGGAACACCTCATGACATACCTAGCAACACCTTTCTTTATACTTGTCCACCAATATTGATGGTGTAGATCTCGATACATCTTGGTGACACCAGGATGAACTTCCCAAATTGATGAATGGAAATCCTGCATCAGCACCTCACATATTTATGTTGTCACCCACATGAACCCATGAAAACACAAGATCTCACCCTCGCCTACAGTCCATCCAGGAATATGGTCCTCTCTTAACACACTCTTCCATAGGACTAGGCCTTTAGAATATGATAGCAGCCTCATTCGCACTCGATCAAGTAGAGTAGAGGTAAAATCTTGAGAAGAAAGAAACATCTTCCCCGATCTTTCATGAACCTCAAAATGCATCTCAGATAATAGATACATAAGATACCACTCACTGTTGGCCTCTTGAAATCCATGTATCTTAGTCCTCCTGCTCAATTCATTAGCTGATGCATTGACTTTACCATGCATGTAGGTAAGATCAAAGTCAAAGAACAGAAGGTACTAAACCCATCTTCGTTGTCTCAAATTAAAATATAGATGAGTAAATAAATATATGAGACTTTTTTTATCAGTGAATACCTTTAAATTCTCTCTTATAAGATAATGTGTCCAATAGTGTAGAGTATGAAGAGCTGAGCCAACTCATGATCGTGCATTGCGTAAATCCTCTCATGTGGCCTCAACTATTGTGACCCATATGAAATGATTCATTCAACCTGCATAAGAACATACCCTAGACCAATACCAGATGCATCACAGTATACTATATAACTCTTTCCTGAGTTTGGAAAAACTAGTATCAATGCTGAATTTAACCATCCTTTCAGCTCCTGGAAGGCTGACTCACAGGAATCTGTCCAAAAAAACATCACACCATTTGTAGTCAGACCCATCAATGGCACTTCTAAGTATGACAATTTTAGTACAAAACATCTATAGTATCCATCCATCCCTAGAAAACTTTGTACCTCAAAGAAATTCTTCAGATTCTCCCAAAAAACTACTTCTCTCAGTTTCTCTGGGTCTACTGACACTCTTGTCTTTAAGATAACATGACCCATGAAGTGAATCTGGTCCATCCAAAAGTGGAATTTTAAGAGCTTTTCATATAATTGATGGTCTCTCAGTGTACTCAAAATGATCTCAAGATGTGTGTCATGGTCGTGTCGAGTGTGAGTGTATACGTAGATATCATCCACCAAGAATATCATGAAAGAATCCAAGTAATGATGGAAAACTCGGTTCATTAGTGCCATGAAAACTGAAGACGTGTCGGTGAGACCGAATAGCATAACCACATACTAATACATACCATACCTTCTCTGAAAGTTTGTTAGAGGTAAATCAGATGGCCTAATGTGAAATTTATGATAGCTATATATAAATTCAATCTTTGAGAACACTCGGGCTCCACAAATCTGATCAAAGAGACCATCAATACTTGACAAGGGATATCGGTTCTTGACCATCAACTGGTTCAACTTTCGATAATCCACACAGAGGCTGAGGTTGCCAGTCATCTTTATTGCAAACAAGATAGAAGATCCCCTAGGAGAAGTACTGGGTCAGAGGAAACCCTTTTATTGAAACTCCTCCAACTACTTCTTGAGCTCCTGTAAATCTTATGTAGCAATCCTATAAGGAGTAATAAACACCAGTGCCACTCTTGGCATGATCTCAATATAAAATTCTACCTCTCTCTCTAGTATAAAACCTAAAAATTCTTCTGGAGAGAAATCCCTAAACCAATCCACCACTAGAGGAAAGTCCAACGGCGATTTCCCATATTCATCCAGATATAGACTAGAAATATGGGCTTCAATTCCTCCTTACCCTTGATGCTTGGGTCCTTATCTACTCATCTAGACATCCCATTCGCCCTTGTGTAAAAACAAACTTCCCCCTCGTGATGTGAAACTCACCCTACGACTATAATAGTAGAAAAATGTGTGGAAGAAAACTAAATGGTCCATCCTAAGGATGAAATCATAGTCCATCATTTCGAAGACATAAATGTCCCATGGGAAATGACACCCACCAACCTCAATATGGCACTCCTTCAGCTGACTTACACTAGCTATTCTAATCCCCAACTAAGTGTACAGTATCAAGACATTTGTAGATGTAAAGTCACATAGTCCAAGCCTCTCCACAACAGTAATAGATATAAAACTATGGGAGGATCCTATATAAAAAAGTGAAAAATATAAGACTGAAGATACTAGAATTGTACCTCAACCCGTAAAGGGTCCAGGATCCTTCTCCTACTAGGTTTACTCAACTACAAAAGTCTAGCCTTTACCGTGACCCTGTGAACCTTCCTGACAACCTTGATCTAAACCACACTATTTTCACTGAATGCCTGGTGACTGGATTCCACGTCCACGACCTCCACCTTGGCCTGAATGGCCAGAAAAACTCCAGTTCCCAGATTGATGAGAAACTGGTGGTGCTGGTCCTAAACACGGGGTCATAGAAGAACTCTGATCACTAGTTGTTGGTGAGAAAAACTGACTGAACCACTGAAGATGGTCCATCTTTCCATAATATCGGCACACGACTGGGTCTCTAGGGTAATGTGGCCTAGTATGTTCACCCTTCCCACACTGGTATCATACTACCTTGCTACCTGAAGGTGTATCTCTCCTAGTCGGATCTCTACATGTAGACTCCCTATGGCATTCCTACTATCAGCTAGAGAAGCATTGAATTTAGTTATCAAACCGGCCTAGCCCATAGCTCTAGAATCCCTCAGTTTTCACATTCTAATTTTCACCTGGTTGACTATAGAGGATATGTTTGTCAACCTGAATATATACACCTAAGGTTAGATGTCATGCCTAAGACCATCCTCAAACTTCCTCGCCTAGAATAACTCATTAACTCATGGGATGGGTGTAAAGCGATGAAGCTTTATTATTTGTGTATAATACCCTATAACTGAAATAGTACCATGCTCTAGACTCATAAAATATTGGGCTTGATCGTCCCTCAAGGTATTCATGTAGAAGTAATTGTAGAAGGCACACTGGAACTTTTCATATGCCATAACCTGCTAGCGTCCCACCTATGAGATCACATCCCACCATATCTGGGTGGAATCTAAAAGCATATATGTAGAGAAATTCACCCTTCCCCTTAGAGGAGTCTCCAGATGATCAAGATTGATATCATGGATTCTAAACATGAATATGTAGCCTGAGGTCCTCTATCCCATGAGGAAGTTAGAGGATGCTGCTACTGATAAACCCGCATCAGATCTGCCATAGACAGGACAGGATGCGGTGCTCCCTGGAAGGTCTGCATAAACCACATGAATCCTTCTCGGAACTATTCATCGGCACCTATATCTGGAATGATGGCTGGTGCCAAGATAAGAATGACGGGAGGGTCACGGGTAATCCTTGATCTTCCACATCTGGTTTTTAGTCACTAACCTTTAACTAGCGTAAAACCAATGGATGTCTTGGTGGCATGACTCTGAAAGGTCAAGTGCACACCTTAGTTCATGATTATCAAGGATTGGAACATAGAAGTGAAATAAAGGAAAATAATAAAACAAATCATTCAGTTTCATCAAAACAAGGATTCACAGCATGTGTGGCCTCTATATGGCATGTTTATTTAGGCCTTCACATGAGCATGTACTCTTTCAAACCCTGGTTGTGTAACACCCAATTCACATGACATGTTATCCCAAGACACGATGTGTTCTCGAATCGTTTTCCCCTGTCTGAGTTCTTCTACATGACGGACCCACAATGTTCTCCTAGAACAAAACTACACGGTTTGTTTATGCCAAACACGACATGTACTATAAGGATTTCACCTACCCGTGTTCTTAGCCACAAGGCCAGTTACTTGGATGACTCTACATGGAATGTTTGTGATAGACACGATGTGTACAAACTACCCAATTTCTATCTGTTTCATTAGCCATGCGACCAGACATGTGGTCTATACTCACGGTGTGTGCATATGGTACATGGTGTGTTCCACCAAATATTTTCCAACTTCATGCCTTTTCCCACAAAGCCAGTGACACAGTTAGAGACTAAATTGCGTGTACACATAGTTCATGGTGTGTACTTAAGAAAAATTGTTCCTTCCCAAACATAATGATACATGGAATGATTTAATCATTACGTATCGTGTATTCTGGGTTTTTCAGACAATAAGCCTCAAAAACTACTCAGGAACCCAAAGAAACTGCAATGAACATCAAAGTTCCAAATTCTGGTCCGTGGGGGGCCATACACCTCGTGAATCAATGTTTGGAATCTTATACATGTCATAAACAAGCATAACAGTGCAATGATCCACCAAATTCTGATCTGTGAGGGCCCATAACACCTCAATAACAAATTTTTGGTGTTCATTCAAATGAAACCAAACACAATCCAATTCCCTATAAAATAGTAGTCATTCTATCAAGTCATCAATTAGAACAACATGCATATCTAGCACTACACATATCACAAAAACATGAAATTAGTAATGCACCCTAAATGGCATGACAAGAATGCATGAAATGTGATCTCTAGAAACTGCCTATATGATGCATGAGATGGAATACCCTCATATCATTAGGTTGAAACAGAAATAGAACCTTAATAATATCAACAATAATAATACAAAACTTTTGAATCACTCAACTGTGAAATCAAATCCACTATAATAGGTGAAAAACCATAAAAATCCCAATGTATGCTGTAAATTTCCTTTTCCCTATACATGGGTAAGATACTATAGAAAATAGCTTATTACTAAGTATATATTACTTCTTATCCCTAGGTATAGGCTCTAAATAGTAATTCAAGAAGAAAATAATGCCTCTAATACCACTTTTTAACGTCCCGGTTATGGGTTCCACCCAGAGGTGCCATGTACCTGGTTGGTAACATTGCCTCAAGCACATTTCCCCAAATGCCAGAGACTGCTGACTAGTATCAAGGGCCATGGGTGTGATAGTGTGGAAACTAATCCCTCATTGGCAGAGTAATGTATTGGATAGAAACAGATAACAGTAACAGAAGAAATAAAAATACCCTAAAATAGTAAACAATGGAAGACTGAAATAAATAAACTGTAGAACATATATAAAATATGCATGATATGTATGTCAAGGAAAAAATCCAATCAAGTCATAATACTAGAATACAGTAATAAACCAAATCACAAGGAAAAAAATAAAATCTAACAGCATCGCACACCTCAGCTAGGTCCCATGCTATCTATCCCCATAGCAGTCATGTACCTGATATAGAGGGGATCTTTCCGTTATCTATACCTGTAGTAATATATTTTGTTTGGGACCAAAATCATGTCCCAAAAAAGGGTGTGTGATGAATCCTAGTAGGCAACCACCCACAGATCTGTGCCTAACATTCAGTGAATATATATATATATATATATGTAAGGAACTAAGAAAAATAAAGTTGTAAGTAAGGAAGTACTTCTAAAGTAAACAATCATACAGTGAAGTCAAATTCTTTTTCATATATCAAGGATGCAGCTATTCAAAATAAGTAACCCTCTGATAAGTACTCACAGCCAATGCCCTCTAGATCAAACAAAAATCGTATGTAACCCTCTTGGTATGTTCTCATAGCCAGACCCTTCTTGTTCAAATTATACATGGATATAACAACCTCATGGGTAGCTCACATGGTCTAACCCCTTGGGTCTCATGAAAACAAAGACTCTATAAGGAATCACTCACCTTCAATTCCCTCTATAGTATTTTAATGATAAAAACAAGAAACTTTAAGGAAGCAATCAATGTCAATTCCCCCTATGGTCTTGTAGTGGTAACTATAGACACTCTGTGGGAGAGCTCAACATCAATCCCCCATATGGTCTCGCATCGTGATAAATATAACAGACACTCTGGGGAAGCCCTCAACATCAATTCCCCCTATGGTCTCACTACTCTAGATTCCCATAGCCATGTGTAAATAAATCATGCACAAACTCTGTTTAGTAGAAAACATAAATCTAAAAGTACTACTTGGCTAAATATCTACAAAGCATACCACAACATTATATAAAATTACTCCATCCTAACAATACTTGGCATGAAAAAAAGAATCCTGACAGGAAAAGCTAGACCAAACGGTCAATATCAAAACAAACAAGGGAAACACATCAATAGCATGTAAAAAAACCCTATTCACAATCAAATAGCCTTTATCTAGGCACAAAATTAATAACAAGCATTAACAAGGCTAAAATCCCTAAACAAACAATACCCTATTCTAGGTTATTGGGAACTATTGCATATAATATTCAAGGAATAACTACAGAAAGGTATATATCACCTTCCTTGGCATTTTACGATCGATATACACTGATGTCGGCCCTTGAATCGATCTAGAACATGATAGATCTACAAAAATGTCAAAAACGTTCAACCAAGAATATCTAATGAGAGAGGAGAAATCAAGAGATTAAGCTGTAGAAGAAGGAATAACACACCGATGTGATTCCAACGCAACGGATGGAGTTCTATTTGGAGAATGAACGGTGAGTCAGAGGCATGAAGAATATTCTTCGATATCCATCACTCCTAGATGAGACATGTTGAGAAGAAATTTTTTCTATAAAAAATATGTGACCTCATTTGAAAATAAAAACTAAAAATAAAATTACACTTCATGTTCTTTAAAATTATATGGAATGTAATTTCATTAATTGTCCTCCACTTTAGGCGGTCTCTAGGTCACCCCACATGACCATGTACTCAGCCATTTCACTGTCAATACACAGTTACCTGTGGAAACCAGGTACACGTCGTGTACTCCTTAAATTTACATATTCTCCCCTTTTCCTCAAAAACACTATAAATGAAAAACTCATACCAGAAACGAAGATTTGGGTTCATACATATATTCATTATATATGAAATACACTACTCCTCATGTCATCACTAATGTAGAAAACATAATCTCAAAATCCCATTTATTATTTCAAAATATTTTATGGTAATTGTAAATCTATTCATATTCTTGAGCCTAAATAAAAAAATAATGGATATAATAAGGAGAAAACATCACTCTCCTCTACTATAAATATGACCCATCACCACCTATTTTCCTCACACATCTACAACTTTGAGCCTTTTCCATATTCTGCTCAATTATCTTCCCAATACCCTCCCCTAAATCCATGATCCCATGGTCTCATGAAAATAACAAAACCATTTCCCTACGGAGTTTATCAAGGAGGTTATATTTATGAGATAAAATTCTCTTCCATTTCCTTTTAATTTTGTTTAATTTCTTTTTCATTTCCTATTATCCTTTCACCGCCTCTATAAAAACTGTTCATGATAAATCAAGTATCTTTTTTATACTATAATTCTAATATTTTGACTGAATATCCATCATAAAACTCATTTTTCACTCTCTTTTATTATAAAAATTAAATCATCCCCTATGATGTGTCAATTTACCGTCATAGTGGACGATGCAATTTTATTTTCCTTTAACATCATCTATTGTTTTCATAAAACCACAAAAATGATTGGTATATAATTTTAAACATATTTCATAACACTTTTTATGATCTATAACTATAATATTTACATAATTCTAAATGATAAAACATATCGAGCTTGTTGTGATTGAAAACAGACAAAATAAACGCAAACGATTGTGATTAAATATTTATCTAATGATTCGTCCTCATAAAATTTATCAATATGATATATATTTTCATTTAAACCTATTTATGTAAATTAATAAAATATATTTTCAATTCTGGAGAATTATAACCATTCTACATAAGCTTTAATACTCAAATTCAGTTAAGATGATCATCAAAACCAAGAAAATAAACACTCTCTGACGATGAAATTAAACTATATAACTCATAAAAATCCCTTAAATGAACAAAATAAAACTATAGTAAATAATATTCAAGTATAAAAGTTTATGGATTCTTTAATTAATGAATTTAATTTTATTATCTAGGATATTAATGTTAATAAATAATTCAGGCATAAGGTAATGGGAATTCTCAAACCAAACTCTATTTCCTTGGGTTTTCCATCTTTCACACCATTTTCAGTATGGATATTCCTCTAATGTTTTCTAAATATAATTTCTACATCATTATGTTATCTTTTCTGGGAAATATATTTTACCAAACAATTTTTATGGAAAATGAAATGAATTTTTCAAAAGAACACTTCTTTCTAAAATAAATGTATTACTTCTCATGATATTTTTTCTTATTAACTAAAAATTTATGATTATTTTAGCAAGTAAGTTATTACTCATTTAGTTTGGGATCACAAAATTTTATTCAAGAATGTATTCATTATTAAATGAAACCCATTTCTTTCCAAGGTTTATATTATGTCACATATTTATATACTTTCTTAGTCGAATTCATGACAATTAAAATGTTATGATGTGACAGGTGCCCCAAAAATTATATTGTGTATGTGAATTATATAATATGAACGGTGTGCATAGAATTATATAGATCTCCAATTAATTGGTTAATTTGATTTATATCATGAGATAAAGTGATGTATTCATGGTAGTTAACCACTAAGGCATGATGTTTAATTTTTAGCAATTTCCACATTCTAAGAATTTATTTAATTCTTCCTCTCAAAATTGTGATCATATGCTTATATTATGATGATAATGATTACGGTCACCCCATGTTTTATTTATATATGTTCTTATTTTTTCTTTTAATTTGATTTTATCTAACCTATTTCATTGAGGTATATCCTCTAATGATTACATGTACTAATGAAAATGCAAGGGACATGATGAAGAAAGAGATTAAGGAATTAAATTAATGTTTATATATCATTTTTTAAATGTTATTTATTGTCCTAATTTTCCCAAGTAACTAAACCATTGAATCCTTTTATTGTAATGCTTTTATTATTTTTATCTTTAAAATGATGTAACAACTATGCTAAAAAAAGTAGGTTCGCTATAGATGGCATGAGGGAGAAATTTAGTTAATTTGGTAATTAGGATTAGATAAACTTTGCAAAAAAATCCCTTAGTATGAGACTAAGTATATTTAATAACCCAATAATCCTTTATTTATAAAATTATAAACATAGGTATCCAAAAATACATGCCTTTATAGTCAATTTCACAAAGGTATAAATTATGTATTCATTACTTGTTGAATTTTGTTTTGTTCTAATTCTTTATATTTTAGAAAATCGTCGGAACCAAAAGAAACCACGACCAAAACCTGTGTGAGGGACAATGTAATGATTATCCAAACTCAATGCCCAATTCCCTAGGAGTTTTAATTCAAAATTTAATGGTGATTTATACACAGTTTCCCCAGGTTACAAACAATAACCTGAAAAATGTGGAACATCCACCTTCACCTAAGAGGGAGCAACTAGATATTGAGTGTTTTATGCGACAATGAACACTGAAGTTTAGTGAATATTTAGATCCACTAGTCACTATAAAGTGGTCCATCTCAATGGATAATATCTTTTTTGTGATTTAATATTCTAGTATGATAAATTTGAATCTATCCATTTATCATTTTGATGGAGAGGTTGATAAATGGTGGTATTTGATTAAGAACACCAAGCCGAAGGATGAAATTGAAGTGATGGAGTGGGAAGAATATAAGATAATGTTTCTTAACAAGTATTTCCCAAAAATTATTTTTACAAATATGTCTAGATAATTCCTAGAGATGAAGACAAAGGTAGTTGAATCTATCATGACCTATGAAGAAAATTTCAAAAGGATTTCTTCGTATGAATTGGGTTTTGTTATCAACAATGAAAGAAAAATTGATATATTATTTAGTCAATTTAAACCAAATGTTATAAAGTCTCTATAAATTTGAGACTTTGTTATTTTTTATATTTTTTTACATGCTATCTCAAGGTTGGGATAGAGTTTAGGGGATGGTCACATTGTTATGTTGATAAAAAATGAAATATGGAGTTTCAAACTAGGGGATATAATGAAAAATTTGGAAAGAAATACCAGCCACCTGAATGTCCAAAATGTGGGAAGAATAATCATGGGAACTTCCTTAAAGGTATGGGGAAATGATATAGTGTGGGAGAGAAGGCCACCATGCTCATGAATTTTGAAGAGACACAAATAAGATAACCAATAAAATTGATGAAAGTGGAGCACCACCCATGGTCTAACTCTACAACTATAGGGATAAAAGGCACTATGAAAGCTAGTTCACTAAACATTGATTCCTTGAGGGTAATTAGTGTCATAATCAATAAAATCCAATGGAATAAGGGAAGGCATATTCCATCACTATTGCTGAAGGGAATCATGAAAATGAAGTCATATAAGTTACACTATCAATTCACTCAAGAATTGAAAAAATATTATTTTAGTTTGGTGTGAATACAATGGTGTATTTCCCGAGGAGTTTCTCATGCTTCCCCTAGATCATGAGGTTGATTTCTCTACAGAACTTAGACCTAGAGCTACTCCTACCTCAAAAAGGCCCTACAGGATGGACCTGATCAAACTAGAGGAGTTGAAGAATTATCTTTAAGAGCATTTGAAAAAAGGGTCCATACGGCCTAGTGAATCTCCTTAGGGTGCACTCATAATCATTGTAAAGAAAAAGGATCGAGCATTGTAGTTTTTTATTGACTACCAATAACTCAACAATATCACAATAAAGAACAAGTATCCACTTTTAAGAATTGATTTTTTATTGGATCAGCTATGATGAGATTAGTAATTCTCAACAGTGGTTATCCTTTCTGGATGTCATCATATATAGGTAAATAAGTATGATATTTAGACGAACTCCCTCCACATAATGTATGGGAACTGTAACACCCTGAGATTTTATGAAAAATTTTCTTTTTAATTTCACTAATGTCTTGTGTTGTACGCTGCACCAAAAGGAGCTTGCACAACACGCATCCTTGACTTGCCTTGCATTACACGCAATCGCAACCTTCCTCGATAGCGTGTGTAGTACGCAATACTGAGTTTCACGAAACAACGATATGCTATTAAAATATTATTAAAACTAGCCGTTATGAATGGTAATAACCACTTTTTAAATTTTATAAAATTTAGCTCTCAAAATGGACTTCATTTTTGGATTCGGAGTATCGAATTTAGCCTAAGGTGAAATTTTGGTACTTTTCGGATAACTTTCATATTCTGATGAATAGTGAAAATTACTAAATTATAATTAAAAACAACTTTTTTAATCGAAATAATTAATAGTGATAAATTATTAATTTTAGTGGTTTTAAAGTATATTTAGAATATATTTTTACAATTTAATACAATGTTGGTCATTGGTTGTAATTTCACATTTAAACCAGATATAATCAAGTGTCAATCTTTTGATAGATATTGTTTCTTAAAAACACGCTATTTGTTTTAACAGCGGGATTTAATTATAAAATTAATTAATGCAATTTCTATGTTATGAATTTGGTAAAATAGACTTCATTTTTGAATTCGGAATATGAAATATAGCTTAGGATGAAATTTTGGCATTGTTCTGAAAAACATCAATTTTTGATGAATAGTGAAACTACTAAGTGGTAGTTAAAAAAACTGAATTTTTCATAAAACTTAATTTTACCGCTTCTGTTAATGGAATTTCAAAAATCCGAGAGACACGGTTTATGTCAGTAAGTAAAATGTGGTTCAATGAGATGAAAATAATTTTTGGTGAATAGTAACTTTTTACTTTTATTTACCACGGTTAAAAGCAAATAGGGTAATTAAGGGTAAGAATGATATTAATATTACCCTAACACATGTCCTAATTCAATTGAACAAGTCTATCTCGACCAAAAACAACCTTAAGTGTAAAATATTATCATTTAGGCCCACTTGGATTAGATTAGGACATTTATTATTATTTAATTCAAAGAAGAGTTAAAAGAGTTAAAATCAAAGTTTATTTACTAAAATATTTTTAATATAGGGTTTTACATAAGATAAATTCGATTGTAAATATTCATTAGAAATATAAAAAGATTTCCTACATAATGGTATTTTAGTTCTAATTTTTAGACATCAAATAATTTAATTTATTTATGCCACAAAGATGATGAAGTAATTATCTTATTAATGAAATATTGACATAATTGATATTATAAATACCAAAATAAATGTAATTTAAGACTTTTAATGAATTCAACTAATTTTCTAGGTTACTATGATATATTAGTGTTTATTTAATCAACTTTGTTCGAACATATAATTCTGTTATGACTTTCACAAAAATCATATATCAAATAGTGTCAAAATTGACACAAAATAGTTTTTAAATCTAATATTATATTATTAATTGTTATTTTATTCCTAAAAATCTAAGGTTCAGCCAAACGACTTAGATAAGGATATATATATATTAATAATAAACAATTTGGGGTTTTTTTGGAATGTTATAGTAAGTGTATTAACCATATAGTGTAAGAGAACAAAAAGACACGGTAAAAGTTAAATTATTTAACTTAGAGTTAAATCTAATTGATAAGGTTAAAATAATAACCTAAACTTGTCTAAATCCTATTGGTTGATAGGATTTCGACCCATCCCCACTTTAGCTTCGAAATAAGACCCTTTGGAACCATTATAAACCGATTTTGACTTTAATATAAAATAATATTTTGAGATATTCCTAAGGTGCCCCTCTCCTCCCTTATAAAAGGGCACCTCCTCCCCCTCCTCCGCACACCAATTTGAGCACTCAAGCTCATCCAAACCCTGCCAAAATCCCTTCTCAACTTCCCTAGAATAATCCTAGAGGTCCTTATCTTCTTCAAAGACCAATCTTAGTTCCCTAAGTGTAGGAATTCAAAGAGGTGTTCCAAAGAAGAGGTAATATCCATTACCGATCTTTTCAATTTCTTTCTTCTTCAACTTCTTCTTCTTTAGTTGTTTCATGATAAAGTAATAACATCAGTATTTTTTTTTATACTGATATGTTATTATAAATATGAAACAACTCTAATTAACCTTCTATCCATCCTACGGAGAAAGAAAATCATCGCGCGTGCGTACGTACGGAATACCGTCTCCACGCTGTGGTGTAATCTATTTTCCGTCACCACCTTAATTGGATGGGTATAATGATGTAATGAGTAACTATACATGATTATTATAAAGTTATATTGATAATGAAATAGTATACATACACTTAAACACAATTCCACGACCATGAGAACGATATCATCGCTCGTGCGTACGTACGGACTACCGTCTCCACGACGCGATGAGATTCATTCTCCATGTTAACCATTTAAGAATGATTAAAAAGTATATATAAGAAATAATAATGAAATATATGACATTATAAAGCTACTGGATTTATGTATATATTTATATGTATGTCATCTACTTACTTCCATTCAAGACAATAAGGAAAGGAAAACAGCGTTCATGCATACGTACGGACTACCGTCTCCATGAACGGTGTTTTTCATTTCATTTATCTATCTATTATATATATATATATATTTACTGAATATATAAGATATATAAATCATAATTTATATTCTGGAAGTAAGTAAATCATGATATAAGTAATAATAATGTCAAGAACAACAAGTCAAAACACCTACGATAAATGAAACGATTTTACCCAAAACGCTTCTTTAACAGGGAATTTACAAAAGAACGGGTAATATAAAGTCATAATTGAACTATATATGATATCATAACAATGAATATGATTCTGTAATAAGTCAATGACATTATTTAAATCATTATACAGGAGGTTCGGACACATACGAAGCAAATCAGACCTAAGGTAAGGGAAATATCACAATCTCATTTTTATCCGAGATTGTTTATACTTTAGTATTTACTGGGGTGTATTTTATCATCCACATCCATATTTCCTCAATATGTAATATTATTTCCATCCACCTACAATTTTTTAAATCCAATTTTACCCTTCGGTGAGTTTTTAGTAAAAGATATGAAAGGAATCTTTTGTCGTTTTTCGTACGAGGTACTTTTTTGACTTTTCCGACAAAAGTATGAGAAGAATGTTTTTTTTAACTTATACGGCATGAATGGATTTTTAAAACATTATTTCCAAGAAGCTTCCTTTACAAGTTTTCAAGTTTATTTTTAATCAACTTCTTTTAGTTTTAAATTGTAAGACATGTTAAGAAAGGAAAATATTTTTGAAGTAGAAAGGATATTTTCCTCAAGAATGGATTTCAAGTGTTTTATCAAAATTATTTTCCATCTAAGATAATAAAGGGTTCTGTTTCTATCCCTATTATTACATGGATTTGATTATGTTGTGATGGAAATATTTTTATGAATTCCTTTATCTTATATGAATTGTTTTATGATGTCATGTTGTTTAAGAATCCCATTTTTATTACATGGGTTATGCAATGATGTATGATTTATGATTTTGTGGCACACATAAGAATGGTATCATTATGAGATGGGTGGGACCTATATATCCCTCCAATGCATTGGGTAAAGATTTTATATCTCATGAGATAGACATGGCTGGAATGGTAGGTTATACCGGTTTAGTGAAACAGGACTGAAACGAGGGTCACTCGATTCAGAAATGGACTTTGTCCACTAAGATACTCTTGGCAATGAGTATTGACTAACAAGAAATGATTCTATATGATTATGTGTGTATGCCACAAAGTTTAATGTTTTAAGTTATGATTATTGTGAATACATTTCACTGCCATGAGTTATCCCAGGTTATGAAATTATGATATCTTTTGCAGGTTAAGATTTCCAAAAGTTATGTTCTTATGTATATGATGTGATTTATATTTCTTTTGTTTACCCTTAATGAGCATTTGAGCTCACCCTTTTATTTTTTCTTTTCCCCAGGATATAAAGAAAGGTTTTAGGTAAAAAAAAAAGGGAAGATCTTTATGGGAGATATTGAAGATCTTTTACCAGGATTAGAAGATTATATTCCGAGTTTCCAAAGACACTAAACTATTACGGTCCTTGTGTGTGTGTTTTTGTAATGTACTAGGTATTCCGAAAATGTAATGTAATGTCCATGTACGTCAAGCTTCGGGTCGTTACAGTTGGTATCAGAGGAAAGGTTTAGTCAACCTTTGGAAACTAGGATGTGAGAACGTTAGTGAGATCCCTAGAGATATTTCTAAGGTATGTCTAGGGATGTCCCTAAGGATAAGTATACATATAGGATATAGTCCTAGAACTACGGTAACGATCTTAGAATTTAACCTAAGATGTTAGATATTGAGGGTACTCCCCCTTTACTATGTTGTTTTCTCTAGCATGATTTTTGCCTCTCAACGAATTCTTTTTGTGTTTTAGTTAATGGAGGGAACCAGACGGAATTCGGTTAACATTGAATCCAATGGACAAATTGGTGACTATAAGCAACAAAATTATGTAATGCCTAGAGAGAAAGATATTGTGATTATGCTGAATCAGTCATCGCGATATATGATTAACAAGGTGAAATTTAGTGGTATACCTAATTCATCAAAGAAGAGGAAGATAGACTATTATGCATGTTCGCATGTTGAGCAGCATAAAGAAAGGAAGATTGAGATTTATAAAGAAGGGAAGAAGAACCTTGAAGAATACCTCAAATGGAGGGACCGATGTTATTTGTGTGGAGATAAGGGTCATAGAGTGACAGACTGTTATGGAGTTCAACGTATTATTTGTGGAGAACATGGGCATTACCCAACTCAATGCCCTGACCTAAAAAGTTACTTCTAAATCATGGAAGGACTTATTCCAGGACAATAATTGAAGAGGATGGATTGAAGTGTTTATGTATTGGTATTCAAGAATAATGTTGTTGAGGTACTTTTATTGTTTATTATAATATTTTTGTATTATTGTGGTTTTCAATAATTTTAAGGTACCGGTAACCATGAAAAGTGATTCAAATATTTTGGAAAGCAGATGATATGCGCATAATTAAGGGATAAGGAGAAAATGAAATGTTTGAAAGTATTCATGATCTCATGATTGATATAAGGACTAAGTGATATCATGGTTTGAGTATATAGAATTTTGAGGATTTTGGTATGTGGAAAGTGTTAAATTTTAACTGCATTCATGTTTTCACTAAGGTATTCAAGAGAATACATGATTAAGGACTTTGAATGTTTGGAATGTGACCAACAAAACATATCTTATGATATATGGGGATCGACGATGGTGTTAAATCTCTGGTAATCGTTTTCACTATGTTATGAGAGTGGACTGCAGTATTATGGATAAGCCTAAAAATTGGAATGGATTATGTTGGACATAAGTTAGTATTGTTTAAGGATAGAAGTTTTCTCGATATTATTGATGGGATGTTATAGTAATATAGTTTTAGAAAAAGGACAACCTTCAGGACGGGCGACAACCCATCGCGTCGGACAAGGATGTGGGAATCGAACCCACAACCGAAGTGCGACTGGCCTTTATCGCCTACCACTGGCCTACAGGATGTCCCTGTTTATTAGAAACTAGTTTTATTATATTAAGCAGTATGATATATGAAGTATAAAGTCCATTTTAGGAACCATATATGATTAATCTCACTATAGATCGACTTGTGTATATAATTTTTGCTAACCTTTTGTTTGAGACAGATGGAATGACCCGTCATTCTATCACATGATCTGCTAACACATCACGAATAACAAATTCAACTTCATTTAATTAAGATATGAAGTGGAAATTGTTCAAGGCACGAACAACAGTGAGATTGTACCAAAATAAAGTAAGTATTTATTCTAATTCAAATTTTCAACTTTAGGGAAATGATCTTGAAAACCAAAAATGTTGTCCTGGTGATCTTATACCTGATGAATCAGATGGTACCTTATATCATCACAAATATATGGATTTGTGATTACTGGATTTTCCATAGCCATGTTCTCTACCACTCTCCATCAGAACATGATGGTTAGATTTCTCTTCCATATCCATATTTTTACCTATGTGGAAACCCAGCGATTAGTTTATTTGGGTAACCGTTACGTTTCATACTTTCGTTTTTAAAGATTGGTTTTGGTATTCCTTTTTACGATGTGGGTTTATATTAAAGAAACTTTCGAATAGTAAACCATTTATAACCCCGACGAATTTCGAGGGCGAAATTCATTTCAAGGGGGGTAGAATGTAACACCCCGAGATTTTATGAAAAATATTCTTTTTAATTTCACTAATGTCTTGTGTTGTACGCTGCACCAAAAGGATCTTGCACAACACGCATCCTTGACTTGCCTTGCATTACACGCAATCGCAACCTTCCTCGATAGCGTGTGTAGTACGCAATACTGAGTTTCACGAAACAACGATATGCTATTAAAATATTATTAAAACTAGCCGTTATGAATGGTAATAACCACTTTTTAAATTTTAGAAAATTTAGCTCTCAAAATGGACTTCATTTTTGGATTCGGAGTATCGAATTTAGCCTAAGGTGAAATTTTGGTACTTTTCGAATAACTTTCATATTCTAATGAATAGTGAAAATTACTAAATTATAATTAAAAACAACTTTTTTAATCGAAATAATTAATAGTGATAAATTATTAATTTTAGTGGTTTTAAAGTATATTTAGAATATATTTTTACAATTTAATACAATGTTGGTCATTGGTTGTAATTTCACATTTAAACCAGACATAATCAAGTGTGAATCTTTTGATAGATATTGTTTCTTAAAAACACGCTATTTGTTTTAACAGCGGGATTTAATTATAAAATTAATTAATGCAATTTCTATGTTATGAATTTGGTAAAATAGACTTCATTTTTGAATTCGGAATATGAAATATAGCTTAGGATGAAATTTTGGCATTGTTCTGAATAACATCAATTTTTAATGAATAGTGAAACTACTAAGTGGTAGTTAAAAAAACTGATTTTTTTATAAAACTTAATTTTACCGCTTCTGTGAATGGAATTTCAAAAATCCGAGAGACATGGTTGATGTCAGTAAGTAAAATTTGGTTCAATGAGATGAAAATAATTTTTGGTGAATAGTAACTTTTTACTTTTATTTACCACGGTTAAAAGTAAATAGGGTAATTAAGGGTAAGAATGATATTAATATTACCCTAACACATATCCTAATTCAAATTTACAAGTGTATCTCGACCAAAAACAACCTTAAGTGTAAAATATTATCATTTAGGCCCACTTGGATTAGATTAGGACATTTATTATTATTTAATTCAAAGAAGAGTTAAAAGAGTTAAAATCAAAGTTTATTTACTAAAACATTTTTAATATAGGGTTGTACATAAGATAAATTCGATTGTAAATATTCATTAGAAAGCTAAAAAGATTGCCTACATAATGGTATTTTATTTGTAATTTTTAGACATCAAATAATTTAATTTATTTATGCCACAAAGATGATGCATTAATTATCTTATTAATGAAATATTGACATAATTGATATTATAAATACCAAAATAAATGTAATTTAAGACTTTTTATGAATTAAACTAATTTTCTAGGTTAATATGATATATTAGTGTTTATTTAATCAACTTTTTTCGAACATATAATTCTGTTATGACTTTCACAAAAATAATATATCAAATAGTGTCAAAATTGACACAAAATAGTTTTTAAATCTAATATTATATTATTAATTGTTATTTTATTCATAAAAATCTAAAGTTCGTCCAAACGACTTATATAAGGATATATATATTAATAATAAACAATTTGGGGTTCGTTTGTAATGTTATAGTAAGTGTATTAACCATATAGTGTAAGAGAACAAAAAGACACGGTAAAAGTAAAATTATTTAACTTAGAGTTAAGTCTAATTGATAAGGTTAAAATAATAACCTAAACCTGTCTAAATCCTATTGGTTGATATGATTTTGACCCATCCCCACTTTAGCTTCGAAATAAGACCCTTTGGAACCATTATAAACCGATTTTGACTTTAATATAAAATAATATTTTGAGATATTCCTAAGGTTCCCCTCTCCTCCCTTATAAAAGGGCACCTCCTCCCCCTCCTCCGGACACCAATTTGAGCACTCAAGCTCGGCCAAACCCTGCCAAAATATATTCTCAACTTCCCAAGAATAATCCTAGAGGTCCTTATCTTCTTCAAAGACCAATCTTAGTTCCCTAAGTGGAGGAATTCAAAGAGGTGTTCCAAAGAAGAGGTAATATCCATTACCGATCTTTTCAATTTCTTTCTTCTTCAACTTCTTCTTCTTTAGTTGTTTCATGATAAAGTAATAACATCAGTATTTCTTATATACTGATATGTTATTATAAATATGAAACAACTCTAATTAACCTTCTATCCATCCTACGGAGAAAGAAAATCACCGCGCGTGCGTACGTACGGAATACCGTCTCCACGCTGTGGTGTAATCTATTTTCCGTCACCACCTTAATTGGATGGGTATAATGATGTAATGAGTAACTATACATGATTATTATAAAGTTATATTGATACTGAAATAGTATACATACACTTAAACACAATTCCACGACCATGAGAACGATATCATCGCTCGTGCGTACGTACGGACTACCGTCTCCACGACGCGATGAGATTCATTCTCCATGTTAACCATTTAAGAATGATTAAAAAGTATATATAAGAAATAATAATGAAATATGTGACATTATAAAGCTACTGGATTTATGTATATATGTATATTTATGTCATCTACTTACTTCCATTCAAGACAATAAGGAAAGGAAAACAGCGTTCATGCGTACGTACGGACTACCGTCTCCATGAACGGTGTTTTTCATTTCATTTATCTATCTATTATATATATATATATATATACTGAATATATAAGATATATAAATCATAATTTATATTCTGGAAGTAAGTAAATCATGATATAAGTAATAATAATGTCAAGAACAACAAGTCAAAACACCTACGATAAATGAAACGATTTTACCCAAAACGCTTCTTTAACAGGGAATTTACAAAAGAACGGGTAATATAAAGTCATAATTGAACCATATATGATATCATAACAATGAATATGATTCTGTAATAAGTCAATGACATTATTTAAATCATTATACAGGAGGTTCGGACACATACGAAGCAAATCAGACCTAAGGTAAGGGAAATATCACAATCTCATTTTTATCCGAGATTGTTTATACTTTAGTATTTACTGGGGTGTATTTTATCATCCACATCCATATTTCCTCAATATGTAATATTATTTCCATCCACCTACAATTTTTTAAATCCAATTTTACCCTTCGGTGAGTTTTTAGTAAAAGATATGAAAGGAATCTTTTGTCGTTTTTCGTACGAGGTACTTTTTTGACTTTTCCGACAAAAGTATGAGAAGAATGTTTTTTTTAACTTATACGGCATGAATGGATTTTTAAAACATTATTTCCAAGAAGCTTCCTTTACAAGTTTTCAAGTTTATTTTTAATCAACTTATTTTAGTTTTAAATTGTAAGACATGTTAAGAAAGGAAAATATTTTTGAAGTAGAAAGGATATTTTCCTCAAGAATGGATTTCAAGTGTTTTATCAAAATTATTTTCCATCTAAGATAATAAAGGGTTCTGTTTCTATCCCTATTATTACATGGATTTGATTATGTTGTGATGGAAATATTTTTATGAATTCCTTTATCTTATATGAATTGTTTTATGATGTCATGTTGTTTAAGAATCCCATTTTTATTACATGGGTTATGCAATGATGTATGATTTATGATTTTGTGGCACATATAAGAATGGTATCATTATGAGATGGGTGGGACCTATATCTCCCTCCAATGCATTGGGTAAAGATTTTATATCTCATGAGATAGACATGGCTGGAATGGTAGGTTATACCGGTTTAGTGAAACAGGACTGAAATGAGGGTCACTCGATTCAGAAATGGACTTTGTCCACTAAGATACTCTTGGCAATTAGTCTTGACTAACAAGAAATGATTCTATATGATTATGTGTGTATGCCACAAAGTTTAATGTTTTAAGTTATGATTATTGTGAATACATTTCACTGCCATGAGTTATCCCAGGTTATGAAATTATGATCTCTTTTGCAGGTTAAGATTTCCAAAAGTTATGTTCTTATGTATATGATGTGATTTATATTTCTTTTGTTTACCCTTACTGAGCATTTGAGCTCACCCTTTTATTTTTTCTTTTCCCCAGGATATAAAGAAAGGTTTTAGGTAAAAAAAAGGGAAGATCTTTATGGGAGATATTGAAGATCTTTTACCAGGATTAGAAGATTATATTCCGAGTTTCCAAAGACACTAAACTATTACGGTCCTTGTGTGTGTGTTTTTGTAATGTACTAGGTATTCCGCAAATGTAATGTAATGTCCATGTACGTCAAGCTTCGGGTCGTTACAGTTGGTATCAGAAGAAAGGTTTAGTCAACCTTTGGAAACTAGGATGTGAGAACGTTAGTGAGATCCCTAGAGATATTTCTAAGGTATGTCTAGGGATGTCTCTAAGGATAAGTATACATATAGGATATAGTCCTAGAACTACGGTAACGATCTTAGAATTTAACCTAAGATGTTAGATATTGAGGGTACTCCCCCTTTACTATGTTGTTTTCTCTAGCATGATTTTTGCCTCTCAACGAATTCTTTTTGTGTTTTAGTTAATGGAGGGAACCAGACGGAATTCGGTTAACATTGAATCCAATGGACAAATTGGTGACTATAAGCAACAAAATTATGTAATGCCTAGAGAGAAAGATATTGTGATTATGCTGAATCAGTCATCGCGATATATGATTAACAAGGTGAAATTTAGTGGTATACCTAATTCATCAAAGAAGAGGAAGATAGACTATTATGCATGTTCGCATGTTGAGCAGCATAAAGAAAGGAAGATTGAGATTTATAAAGAAGGGAAGAAGAACCTTGAAGAATACCTCAAATGGAGGGACCGATGTTATTTGTGTGGAGATAAGGGTCATAGAGTGACAGACTGTTATGGAGTTCAACGTATTATTTGTGGAGAACATGGGCATTACCCAACTCAATGCCCTGACCTAAAAAGTTACTTCTAAATCATGGAAGGACTTATTCCAGGACAATAATTGAAGAGGATGGATTGAAGTGTTTATGTATTGGTATTCAAGAATAATGTTGTTGAGGTACTTTTATTGTTTATTATAATATTTTTGTATTATTGTGGTTTTCAATAATTTTAAGGTACCGGTAACCATGAAAAGTGATTCAAATATTTTGGAAAGCAGATGATATGCGCATAATGAAGGGATAAGGAGAAAATGAAATGTTTGAAAGTATTCATGAGCTCATGATTGATATAAGGACTAAGTGATATCATGGTTTGAGTATATAGAATTTTGAGGATTTTGGTATGTGGAAAGTGTTAAATTTTAACTGCATTCATGTTTTCACTAAGGTATTCAAGAGAATACATAATTAAGGACTTTGAATGTTTGGAATGTGACCAACAAAACATATCTTATGATATATGGGGATCGACGATGGTGTTAAATCTCTGGTAATCGTTTTCACTATGTTATGAGAGTGGACTGCAGTATTATGGATAAGCCTAAAAATTGGAATGGATTATGTTGGACATAAGTTAGTATTGTTTAAGGATAGAAGTTTTCTCGATATTATTGATGGGATGTTATATTAATATAGTTTTAGAAAAAGGACAACCTTTAGGACGGGCGACAACCCATCGCGTCGGACAAGGATGTGGGAATCCAACCCACAACCGAAGTGCGACTGGCCTTTATCGCCTACCACTGGCCTACAGGATGTCCCTGTTTATTAGAAACTAGTTTTATTATATTAAGCAGTATGATATATGAAGTATAAAGTCCATTTTAGGAACCATATATGATTAATCTCACTATAGATCGACTTGTGTATATAATTTTTGCTAACCTTTTGTTTGAGACAGATGGAATGACCCGTCATTCTATCACATGATCTGCTAACACATCACGAATAACAAATTCAACTTCATTTAATTAAGATATGAAGTGGAAATTGTTCAAGGCACGAACAACAGTGAGATTGTACCAAAATAAAGTAAGTATTTATTCTAATTCAAATTTTCAACTTTAGGGAAATGATCTTGAAAACCAAAAATGTTGTCATGGTGATCTTATACCTGATGAATCAGATGGTACCTTATATCATCACAAATCTATGGATTTGTGATTACTGGATTTTCCATAGCCATGTTCTCTACCACTCTCCATCAGAACATGATGGTTAGATTTCTCTTCCATATCCATATTTTTACCTATGTGGAAACCCAGCGATTAGTTTATTTGGGTAACCGTTACGTTTCATACTTTCTTTTTTAAAGATTGGTTTTGGTATTCCTTTTTACGATGTGGGTTTATATTAAAGAAACTTTTGAATAGTAAACCATTTATAACCCCGACGAATTTCGAGGGCGAAATTCATTTCAAGGGGGGTAGAATGTAACACCCCGAGATTTTATGAAAAATATTCTTTTTAATTTCACTAATGTCTTGTGTTGTACGCTGCACCAAAAGGATCTTTCACAACACGCATCCTTGACTTGCCTTGCATTACACGCAATCGCAACCTTCCTCGATAGCGTGTGTAGTACGCAATACTGAGTTTCACGAAACAACGATATGCTATTAAAATATTATTAAAACTAGCCGTTATGAATGGTAATAACCACTTTTTAAATTTTAGAAAATTTAGCTCTCAAAATGGACTTCATTTTTGGATTCGGATTATCGAATTTAGCCTAAGGTGAAATTTTGGTACTTTTCGAATAACTTTCATATTCTAATGAATAGTGAAAATTACTAAATTATAATTAAAAACAACTTTTTTAATCGAAATAATTAATAGTGATAAATTATTAATTTTAGTGGTTTTAAAGTATATTTAGAATATATTTTTACAATTTAATACAATGTTGGTCATTGGTTGTAATTTCACATTTAAACCAGACATAATCAAGTGTCAATCTTTTGATAGATATTGTTTCTTAAAAACACGCTATTTGTTTTAACAGCGGGATTTAATTATAAAATTAATTAATGCAATTTCTATGTTATGAATTTGGTAAAATAGACTTCATTTTTGAATTCGGAATATGAAATATAGCTTAGGATGAAATTTTGGCATTGTTCTGAATAACATCAATTTTTGATGAATAGTGAAACTACTAAGTGGTAGTTAAAAAAACTGATTTTTTTATAAAACTTAATTTTACCGCTTCTGTGAATGGAATTTCAAAAATCCGAGAGACATGGTTGATGTCAGTAAGTAAAATGTGGTTCAATGAGATGAAAATAATTTTTGGTGAATAGTAACTTTTTACTTTTATTTACCACGGTTAAAAGTAAATAGGGTAATTAAGGGTAAGAATGATATTAATATTACCCTAACACATATCCTAATTCAAATTTACAAGTGTATCTCGACCAAAAACAACCTTAAGTGTAAAATATTATCATTTAGGCCCACTTGGATTAGATTAGGACATTTATTATTATTTAATTCAAAGAAGAGTTAAAAGAGTTAAAATCAAAGTTTATTTACTAAAACATTTTTAATATAGGGTTGTACATAAGATAAATTCTATTGTAAATATTCATTAGAAAGCTAAAAAGATTTCATACATAATGGTATTTTATTTGTAATTTTTAGACATCAAATAATTTAATTTATTTATGCCACAAAGATGATGCATTAATTATCTTATTAATGAAATATTGACATAATTGATATTATAAATACCAAAATAAATGTAATTTAAGACTTTTTATGAATTAAACTAATTTTCTAGGTTACTATGATATATTATTGTTTATTTAATAAACTTTTTTCGAACATATAATTCTGTTATGACTTTCACAAAAATAATATATCAAATAGTGTCAAAATTGACACAAAATAGTTTTTAAATCTAATATTATATTATTAATTGTTATTTTATTCATAAAAATCTAAAGTTCGTCCAAACGACTTATATAAGGATATATATATTAATAATAAACAATTTGGGGTTCGTTTGTAATGTTATAGTAAGTGTATTAACCATATAGTGTAAGAGAACAAAAAGACACGGTAAAAGTAAAATTATTTAACTTAGAGTTAAGTCTAATTGATAAGGTTACAATAATAACCTAAACCTGTCTAAATCCTATTGGTTGATATAATTTTGACCCATCCCCACTTTATCTTCGAAATAAGACCCTTTGGAACCATTATAAACCGATTTTGACTTTAATATAAAATAATATTTTGAGATATTCCTAAGGTGCCCCTCTCCTCCCTTATAAAAGGGCACCTCCTCCCCCTCCTCCGCACACCAATTTGAGCACTCAAGCTCGGCCAAACCCTGCCAAAATCTCTTCTCAACTTCCCTAGAATAATCCTAGAGGTCCTTATCTTCTTCAAAGACCAATCTTAGTTCCCTAAGTGGAGGAATTCAAAGAGGTGTTCCAAAGAAGAGGTAATATCCATTACCGATCTTTTCAATTTCTTTCTTCTTCAACTTCTTCTTCTTTAGTTGTTTCATGATAAAGTAATAACATAAGTATTTCTTATATACTGATATGTTATTATAAATATGAAACAACTCTAATTAACCTTCTATCCATCCTACGGAGAAAGAAAATCACCGCGCGTGCGTACGTACGGAATACCGTCTCCACGCTGTGGTGTAATCTATTTTCCGTCACCACCTTAATTGGATGGGTATAATGATGTAATGAGTAACTATACATGATTATTATAAAGTTATATTGATACTGAAATAGTATACATATACTTAAACACAATTCCACGACCATGGGAACGATATCATCGCTCGTGCGTACGTACGGACTACCGTCTCCACGACGCGATGAGATTCATTCTCCATGTTAACCATTTAAGAATGATTAAAAAGTATATATAAGAAATAATAATGAAATATATGACATTATAAAGCTACTGGATTTATGTATATATGTATATTTATGTCATCTACTTACTTCCATTCAAGACAATAAGGAAAGGAAAACAGCGTTCATGCGTACGTACGGACTACCGTCTCCATGAACGGTGTTTTTCATTTCATTTATCTATCTATTATATATATATATATATATACTGAATATATAAGATATATAAATCATAATTTATATTCTGGAAGTAAGTAAATCATGATATAAGTAATAAGAATGTCAATAACAACAAGTCAAAACACCTACGATAAATGAAACGATTTTACCCAAAACGCTTCTTTAACATGGAATTTACAAAAGAACGGGTAATATAAAGTCATAATTGAACCATATATGATATAATAACAATGAATATGATTCTGTAATAAGTCAATGACATTATTATATCATTATACAGGAGGTTCGGACACATACGAAGCAAATCGGACCTAAGGTAAGGGAAATATCACAATCTCATTTTTATCCGAGATTGTTTATACTTTAGTATTTACTGGGGTGTATTTTATCATCCACATCCATATTTCCTCAATATGTAATATTATTTCCATCCACCTAAAATTGTTTAAATCCAATTTTACCCTTCGGTGAGTTTTTAGTAAAAGATATGAAAGGAATCTTTTGTCGTTTTTCGTACGAGGTACTTTTTTGACTTTTCCGACAAAAGTATGAGAAGAATGTTTTTTTTAACTTATACGGCATGAATGGATTTTTAAAACATTATTTCCAAGA
Organism: Viscum album; assembly: GCA_963277665.1. Classification (NCBI taxonomy): domain Eukaryota; kingdom Viridiplantae; phylum Streptophyta; class Magnoliopsida; order Santalales; family Viscaceae; genus Viscum; species Viscum album. The sequence goes on along the minus strand of OY728142.1, from coordinate 504,448,552 downwards.
AGCTTCCTTTACAAGTTTTCAAGTTTATTTTTAATCAACTTCTTTTAGTTTTAAATTGTAAGACATGTTAAGAAAGGAAAATATTTTTGAAGTAGAAAGGATATTTTCCTCAAGAATGGATTTCAAGTGTTTTATCAAAATTATTTTCCATCTAAGATAATAAAGGGTTCTGTTTCTATCCCTATTATTACATGGATTTGATTATGTTGTGATGGAAATATTTTTATGAATTCCTTTATCTTATATGAATTGTTTTATGATGTCATGTTGTTTAAGAATCCCATTTTTATTACATGGGTTATGCAATGATGTATGATTTATGATTTTGTGGCACACATAAGAATGGTATCATTATGAGATGGGTGGGACCTATATCTACCTCCAATGCATTGGGTAAATATTTTATATCTCATGAGATAGACATGGATGGAATGGTAGGTTATACCAGTTCAGTGAAACAGGACTGAAACGAGGGTCACTCGATTCAGAAATGGACTTTGTCCACTAAGATAGTCTTGGCAATGAGTCTTGACTAACAAGAAATGATTCTCTATGATTATGTGTGTATGCCACAAAGTTTAATGTTTTAAGTTATGATTATTGTGAATACATTTCACTGCCATGAGTTATCCCAGGTTATGAAATTATGATCTCTTTTGCTGGTTAAGATTTCCAAAAGTTATGTTCTTATGTATATGATGTGATTTATATTTCTTTTGTTTACCCTTACTGAGCATTTGAGCTCACCCTTTTATGTTTTCTTTTCCCCAAGATATAAAGAAAGGTTTTAGGTAAAAAAAAAGGAAGATCTTTATGGGATATATTGAAGATCTTTTACCAGGATTAGAAGATTATATTCCGAGTTTCCAAAGACACTAAACTATTACGGTCCTTGTGTGTGTGTTTTTGTAATGTACTAGGTATTCCGCAAATGTAATGTAATGTCCATGTACGTCAAGATTCGGGTCGTTACAGGAACTATTTTTTTTATTTCTTTTAGATATACTAATTCCCTTTCAATCTTGATGTATTTGATCAATAGAGTCATCAGACATTACCTAAACAAATTTTTTATTGTTTTTATCGATTATATTTTCATCTAATACAAGATAAATAATGAATATTAAAAACATAAAAGGATTGTATTAGAGACAATAAGGATTGATAAGTTGTACTCCGAGTTCAGAGAGTTTCATATTTTACTACAGAAAGTCACATTCTTGGGAAATGTGATCATATGTGAGGGAATTTTGATCTACCCTTCAAAAACAAAGGCAATTTAAGAATAGAACATACCATCTAGTGTCACATAAATCTATAGTTTTTAGGGATTAGTTGTGTACTATCCACATTTTTTGGGGAATTTCTTGTGATTTTCAACATCTCTAACTGATTTAATAAAGAAAGGGGTAAAGTATGTATAGATGGAAGAATGTGAGTAATGATAAATGGAACTAAAGAATAGGTTTATCACTACACTTATACTCTGATTTCCAACAAGTGGAGAATGTTTTGTGATATATAGTGAGGAGAATAAGGTATTTGATTCTCTTTGCTGAAAATAATGTGATATTTTATCTATATTATGGATTTAGAAAGACATTATCTTCATGGACATGAAAATTACGGATTTTAAAATCATAATGGTTGGGAATACATCTTACCTTTTCCAAATTATTTCTCAATCATCTACCCAAGTAAAGATTAAGAAGGACCAAATGGATAATCCAGAGTTCAAAATAAGGTGAATGCAGTAATGGTAGGGAATCTATAGAGTTCCATATCGATGATGATGGTGTGTATAAGGCCCTAACCTCAAACATTACATAATCTTGAGTTTTGATCAATAATTTATTTTTTCACATTGACTACCATTTTATGTTCAGAGTTTTAGATAATTGGGATATAACAATTACATTACATCTCAAAAATAACAATGTAGACACTTCTACTCTATCCAATTTCTTCATAATAATAAAACTTCTTAAATAAAACAAGAATTATTTTCTTGATAATAATATTATTTAATTCATATTTATATTATCTTCTCTTATATCCTATTAAAAAACAATTATAAAACATGTGATGAGGATAAAAATTTCAATAAAGAATATAAAATAAGTAATAATACCATTAGTCCATAAATATTTAAATCCCATGAAAACATTTTCATAAAATCGTACTTTTCACCCATAAAACATAAAATACTTAGCTTACGTCATGTAATGATAATATTCTTAAAAAACATCATATAAATAATAAAACATAAAGGTAAAATGTGGTATATATATCACACTTACTTTGTAAATGTCACATATACATAGGGATTAACCTTCATGGTTATGTTTGGAATACCCATCACACTATATTACTTAAATCACTTAGGTGAAACCTTAACATTTACCTAAATCACGTTACCCAATGAATTGGATATATATCACAGGATCAACCACTCTATTTTTATCATGGAACCACCCTTATTTTGTTTATCTTTTAACCACGTGTCAAATGTCCATGTACTATTACATAGCCATAACATGGAAAAGAAGAAAATTTTTAACATTTCACTCATCAATCATAAGAAATAAATTCAAGATATTGAAATATTCAATCCAATTCCAAAACCATTTAAAACATTTAATAAATAAATTATTTAATCAAAGTATCCCACACAACATTGAGGCTTTTAGAAAGAAATTCGAGAATTAAAATTTTAAAACATATATGTCCATATAAATAATTCCATAAAACCATTTTGAATAAATGTATATTAATGAGAATTATTTAGAAGAATAAATCTTTAGAACATTTAAAAATATAATTTAGTTAAAGAGTTCCTTACCACTTGATAAACACTTGAATAAAAATAATTAAAGAATAAAATTAAATAAAACATTAAATAACATGAGAATATATTAATTCATAATATTAAATCTCAAACAGGGATGTATATACACCATAAATGGTAAATAATGTGCACAATATCAAGATATTCCTGAATGAAAGAAGATTGAGACCAAATCCCATTCAAATATAATATCATCAGATTAAGGATAAATCAATTAAATAATTATGTGTGAAAAAGATAAATACACACAATATAAGTGGATTTATAGTGTAACACAATCAGGGATCTTTCACATATATTTTTGGAAAACAAAACCAATGACATTGATATTTAACTCAATGATTGGAAATTGAGTTAAGCTTTCCCTTCCAAGGTTTGTATAAGTGATATAAGAATTTATCAATGAGGGAAATATGTGTAGCAATAGTATGTAGACTCAAAAAGAATTGTAAATTAAATGATAAATAAATAAACTTTTATTCGACACATAATTGTGTCATAATATAATCAATGAGGTATGCATAAAACCCATTTGGTGGAAATTGAGTTTAGAAATTCCCTTACATAATTTCGGCAGCCAAACGACGTCACCTAAATATTCATAAAATTAGTTGATTGAGAAAAAAATAGTTCTATCATAATTTTTAAATAATATGTACATTATGTTGGATATGTAATGGATAATCCTAACATAATAAAATATAAATTAAGGAGCCATAACATAAAATAAGTGCTTGAAAGGAGAAGGATATTAGATTCCCTTACAAAGATCATTTTGTTAATCAAATAGATAGATTAACTGTATTCAATATAAATCCCCATAAAGAAATTATAAATAAAAGATAAGATATAAAAATTAATTTCTCACATTATCATAGCACGATATAATCAAGAAGTAGAAGATCAACCAAAAGAATGGGAATTTGGTTTAGAAGTTCCCTCATCTTGAGCCTGACATGTCTTGTTCATTGTTTATAATCAAGAATAATAAAATTAGGTTAATTTATATATTATTCAGAACATTTTCCATTTTTATTATTCATTTTATATGACTTATTATCATGTTATAAAAATTATATAATTATTTTTGTTCATATGGGTCATTTTGTCGTTGTTCAATAATTGAGTCAAAACTGAACTTGTTTGATGTAAATTTTCCCAGTGGAAAAAATTCCCTAATCCAAAAAATATTATTAATTATTTAAATATCATCTATATCCAGTATATATATATATATTTATAATTTCCATAATATTTGGAGATAGGAAATGAAATTCACCGTTCATGGAGACGGTATGTCATACATACGCATGAACTCTACTTTAATTTCATTGGCATATTAAAAGAATAATAATCAAATGATATAAATGTATATTATAATACCAATATTATATTTAAGTCATTTTTGTCTCATAGGTTTCATAAAACCATCCTTTATTCATTCCATGTATTGCATGAATGAGCCATATCACATTGAGGGTGCGGTAGTCCATACATCCTCAAATAAAATAATCATATTTACACATCATGGTGAGAATAAAGGTATGTTGAAAAAATATTAATGAATCCTAGATGCAATATAACTATAATATATATTGCATATAAACACATTACAATCATAATTTCCTCCATGAGAGGTAGTAGGAGAAAATTGATCAATCACCGTTTCGTGATGTAGTAGTTTGTCGTACATAGAAATTGTATGTTCGTATCCATTAGATGGAGGTGTGTTTAATATTAGTTTGAATCCTTATCATAAAAAATCTTATTATATTAAGGATACTGGTTTTTTTATGTATCATATAATAATAAGATCATAGGTAATGGAGAAGGTAAATAATGGAAAGGAACATGAGAGAATATGTTGCCTCTAAATCGAGTAACATATTTTGATTTTAGCCAAATGGATTTTCTGAATTACCTTATGATCAAGTTAAGGATTATAAAAGTAATTTACGAACATTGGGGGATTATTTGAGTATATTTTGGACTATAAAAGGTTCTTGAGAGGTGTGATTAAGTGGTTATATGTGGTGGCATATTATAAGAGGGAGGAGGATCACTTTTTGAAAGTCTTGAAATATTATTTTATTATAAATTTATTTTCAGTTTCTAATGGTACCAACCTCATTTATTTAAAATCTATGATGATTTTGGGTCGTATCCCCATCATCCAATTAAAATTATTTAATTTTTAAATATTTTTTAACCCTTATATTTTTTTATCCTTTATTTTACCCTTTTCAATCTTATTGTGATATTTAATTTTTTAAAATTTGTTGGTTAATATAATTACCATTACATGTCAAACGACCCAAAAAAGTTTTATTTATAAAATATTTGGACTTATAATAACAATATGTCTAAATCGTATATTTTTAGGAATTTTAAAACATTTAATAAACTATTTTATATTTTAAGTTATGAATGGTGCCAATTTTGACACCATTCATACATGACTTTTTTAAAAAAACATCAAAACTTGATTACTTCAAAAAAATACATTAAATCAATACTAACATGTCATATTCATATATGAAATTATTTTATGACGTAAGTAATATAATATAATATTTTTTTCAATAATATAATATCATTTATTTGAATTTTTCATTAATAAGGTAATCGATGCATCATCGTTGTGTCATAAATATATTTATTTATTTATTTGTCTAAAATTTATAATTAGGATACCATGAGGTAGGAAATATTTTTATATTTATAATTAATTTTTATAGTCAAAGATATCATTTATATATCCTCATATTAATATTTTTTACTAAAATATGCAGGTTTATGTTTTATTTCCCTTTTCTTTTAAATAAATATTATAAAGGTTCATTATCACACCCAAGTGGCTCCATGGGGTACTGAAATAGATCCAAGGATTTACATGGTCGTAAAGATCACATAAAATAGGTTTGGTACATTTTTTAATGAAGTTTAATATTAATATAGTATTATTTTTTACCCTAATTTACCTGATTTATCTTTTAACCGTGGTAAATAAAAATAATTACTGAAGTTACTATTCATAAAATCCAAAAAAGGTACATATTTACACTATTTTGAACTTATGATTCCAAAAATTGAATCCATTTTACCAAATTAAAATGGTATAATGGGAGAAATTAATTTAAAATTAATTCCTCTGGTCAGAACCAGAAAATAGGTTTTTAAGAAATTAAAACTATCAAAAGATAGACTTGTGTTTAAGTCTAAATTCAACTTGATATTACTTACAATGAAAAAAATTGGATTAAACAATAAAAAATAATTAAATTAAACTTTAATAAAATAAAAATATAATCTAACTATATAAATAAAATGCATAAAAAAGCAATTTTGAATTCAAATGCAGTATTTTTCACTATTCATTAAAAATTGAACTTTATAAGAAAATTACCAAAAATTTATCCAAAGTCAATTTCAATTTCCAAATTCTATATAAGAAGTTAATATTGTCTAATATAACATATAAAAGTGAAAAAAAGTATTTTAAAAAAGGGTTCACCATCAACAGGTGGAAAAATGACATTTTTTAAATATTAGAGTATTTTATTTTTAAAATTGGATTCACTCTCATTTTATGCCTCTAAAAGTCATGGGATAAATGTAAAAATATTTAAAAAATATGTAAAATAATAATATATTTAATTATATTGATTCCCATAATTACAATGGCTATAAATTAACTACTATTTAAAATAATAATATTATTATATTATTTTTCAGTATAACTCAATGTTTTGTGCAAGGAAAGATTTCAGAGAAACCCATTATTGTGTTTTGGGGATATTATCACAAAAAGAGTAAACATTAACATAAAAATAATATCTTATTTATAAATATTAATAGATATTAAAATTTATTATTCTATAAATACATGGGTCATTACAACATTCCACCCTTTTGAAAATTGTGTCCTCGCAATTTTAAACATGGGCTCGGAAAATTCATTGAAATTCTCACATTAGAAAAATAGTCAATAAAACTATCACTTTAATAGAAATAAAGATATTTACAAATGTCACCCAAGATAAAAAATACTAGGATTCCATGTAATAAAACATGGATATGGGGGAAAAAGTAACCCTCTTGTTTTGATGGAGAGTGATAGAAAACATGATCACGAAAAAATTATTAATCTTAAAACCACAAACTTGTGATGGGTTAAATGGTATTTGATTCCCCAATATGAATTTTAAATAGAAAATGATTTTATTTTAGGTTCCATTTCATAATGTTCAGGAATTTATTTTTGATCTTAACTAAGAACATAAGGAAACATTCTTATTTTCCATGTATAGTTTCATCCATTAATAAAATTCTACCATAAACTCATCTTTTCCCTAAAAAAAGTATTCAATATGACTTAGTCACACCTAATGTGAAATAATTAACTTATAGAGAATCACATAATCCATAAAAATGAACCATTTATATATCTTTTGTTAGAACATTAACTAGAACCAAAATTGTTAGGATAAGATAAAGTAATTATCCAAAAAGAATAATCCTTTATAAAAATAAATTCCGTTCTTATTCTCTAAAATTCAACAAAAAATATCCCAATGTTCAACAAGGACCATTTAATAAATAATTTTCCATATAATTCCTTAAATAATAATCCAAAATAATATTGAAACCCAAAATTTATAAGAATTTGATCACATAATCTTCCCCAATAAATATTAACATTTATCTCCAATAACATCGAATACTCTTAAAATATAATTCTTAAAATGAATTACCCTGATTACATATTATCAAAAATAGTTTATTTTTTCCCATAAATAAAAAAAATCACAATAAGTACATAATAAAAACTTAGATTCATCAAAAATAAAATTCAACCATTACTCAGAAAATAAAATCATATAGTATTCCATTTTTATTAGGCATATAGAGCTCCCAAAATAGCAAAAATCTTCCAAAATAACATTTATAACATAATCAACAAATAATTTTCCTATACAAGGTATATCCATTTGATAAAACATAATTTCCCAAAATAAACTTATTATTGATTCATAGAATCATTTAACTGATATGAATAATTCATACTAACTAGGGACTTCATGTAAGCCAGTAGTAGGTGATGCGCCTTTTTCTCCATTTGGTATCGGGTTCAATTTTGGAGGCCTTACTGGATGTGATGGGTTATCACCCATCTTGTTGGTTTTCCATATTTATAAAACTCAAAAATGCCCCTATCATCTTTTATCCTCAATTGTTGTCTTATACCTCTCTTCTTCATCACAACTCATAATTACCTCACATCTTAATTCATGAAGTCTTATATATATTGACATTTGTTTTATTTCACCATTTTATGATACAATAAAACTATTCACAATAAAAATAACATCATACCTTCATCATGGTGTCCACCTAGTTTCATAATTATCTTGGTCATGCAGATAGATGGTCCATGGATTTCAACAGTGATTTAGTGATCCTTTAAAATAATTTTCTTCCTTTATCCAAATACAATATGTACAACTTGGATAATATGAGTGTTCACAGAAAAATATCTTTGTAAAATAATCATGTATGACATATAATATCAAAACATCTGATAAAACAGGATTTTAATAAAATTGTCAAAACAAGTTTGAGTTGAAACATTCAATCAATGGTCCTTTTGAAATATCATAAGTTTGTAATGAAATACTATATTTAAAAAAATATAAATAGATTTCACAAGGGTCTCATTTATAAATACCTTTTTCAAAATCATAATATGATTCAAAATATTGTGATAAGGTAAAATATTTTAAAATGCCTTGATGATATTTACCTTTCTTGAAAATATGAAAATATTTAGAAAATAGGATTTCATTAAATAAAACCCATGATCCATGATGGCATCAAGGTATGGTGGAGCTATTTTACATCTCGAACAACTACTTACAAGTGTGTTGTATGTTACAAAAAGATTCACAATAATCCAAACATGATTTTTCAATAATTTTTGCAAGAAAGTAATCCGGATGAGATAAGAATGTTTTTTGAGGCCCTCCTACTTCCATTTGTAACATGCTTTACTCATTATGAAAAAGTTTTAAAACACAGATTTAATTGAAATAATAGACATAGATAACAACCATTTGGATATCCAACACTCTTAATACCAAAAGTAATCTAAACCAACCTATGATACCAACTATAAGGCCCTAACCTTAAACCTTAATATTCTTATCTTTTGATCAAGAATGTACATTATTTCACATTGAAGATATTTTTAGTTTTAGAGTTTTAGACAATTAGACCATAACAATTACATTTCATCTCAAAAATTATAAATTATACACTCATACTCTATACAATTTTTTCATAATAGTAAAACTCCTTAAATTAACCAAGAATTATTTTCTTCATAAAAATATTCTTGAATTTTTCATTTCCCTTGTCCTTCGTTATATCATGTGAAAATAATATTTCAAAAACATTATATGAGCATAACAATCTCAGTAATTTATATAAAATAAAAAATAAAACCATTAGTCCATGAATATTTAAAACCCGTGATATATTTTTACAAAATCATACTTTTCACCCATAAAACATAAACTACTTAGCTTGTATCATGTAATCGTAATATTCTTACAAAACTTTATAGAAATCATAAAAAATAAAGGTAACTTGTGGAATCTATATCATACTTAAATTTTATCTTTCATAGCTATATAAGAAGTAACATTCGGGGTTATGTTTGGAATACCCATAATAGTATATTCCCTAAATCTCTTAGGATAATACTTAACGTTTACCTCTATCATGTTGCCCAATGCATTGGAGATTTTATCAAAGGCTCACCCTCTCAAAGATTATCATTGGACCAACTGTATTTGGTTTATCACATAACCACACATAAAATTTCCTAGTAACAATAAATAGTCATAACATATAAAATATTAAAATTTCAAATATTTCACTCATTAATCATTAGAAATCAATTAATTATATTTAAATATTCAATCCATCTCCAAAACCATTTAAAACATTTAATGAAGATATTTTTTAATCAAATTGTCTCACACCACTTTGAAACTTTTAAAAGAAGCTCAAGAATTAAAATTTTAAAACATATTTGTCCATATAAATATATCCTAAAAATTATTTTGAAAACATGTACATTAATGATAATTATTTATAAGAATAAATATTTAGAATATTTAAAAAGATATTTTAGTTAAAGACTCTCATACCACTTTTGAAACTCGTGAATAAAAATAATTAATGAATAACCTTAAAAAAATTTAAATATCATGAGAATATATTAATTCACTTTATAACATGTCAAAATGGGACATATATACACCTCAAGGGATAAATAAGGTGCACAATATGAAGATATGCATCAATGAAAGGAGATTGAGACGAAATCCCTTACAATAGTTGTATCATTAGATTAAGGATAAATCAATGACATAATTAAGTGTGAAAAATATAATTACACCCAATATAAGGGTAAATTAAGTGTAAAACAATCAGAGTTCATTCACACATATTCAAGGGAAAACAAAACTCATGACATTTCTATTTAACTCAATGAATGGAAATTGAGTTAAAATTTCCCTTACAAAGTTTTTATAAATGATGTAAGAATATATCAATGATGTGATTATGTGTAGAAATAGTATATCCAAACAAAGGGAAGTGGAATTTAACTTATAATTAAATAAATAGTTATTCCTCACATAATCGTAGTATAATATAATTAACAAAGTATGCGTAATACCCAATGAGTGGAAATTGAGTTTGGAAATTCCATTGCGAAATTTCAGAAGCCTAATGGCATCACTTAAAAATTCCTAAAATATTTTCATTTAGAGAAAAAAGGGTATCTTATCATTTTTAAATAATATTTATGGTTAGGGTGTTATGGAATTTAAAATAAAACATAATAAAATAGAAATTGAGGAGGCATAACATCAAAGGAGTGCTTGAAAGGAGAATAGTGGCAGATTCCCTTAAAAAGATCATTTTTTAATCAAACAGATCAATTATTTGTATTCAATATAAATACCCATAAATAAATTATAAATTCAAGATAAGATATCAAATTTTATTTCTCATATAATCATATCATGACATAATCAAGAAGTAGAAGATCAACCCAAAGAATGGAAATTCGGTTTAGAAGTTCCCTTACCTTGTGTCTGACTTGTCTCGTTCATTATTTATATTTCTGAAAAATAAAATTAGGTTAATTTAAACTTTATTTGGAAAAATTTTCATTTTTAATTTATATATTATATTACTTATTATATTTTTATAAAAATTATATAATTATTTAACATCATATGGGTCGTTTTTTTGATGTTCGATACTTGAGTCAAAACTGAGCTTATTTGATGTAAATTTTCCATGTGGAAAAAATTCCTTCATCTATAAAATTTTATTCATGATTTAAATATCATATATATAAGGTATATATGTATTTATAATTTCTATAATATTTTGAGATAGTGAATGAAATGCACTGTTCATGGAAATGGTAGGTTGTACATACGCATTAACACAACTTTCATTTCTTTTTACATATTAAGATAATAATAATAAAATGATATAAATGTATATTATAATACAATTATAAATATTTATGTCATTTATTTCATATATTTTTAATAAAATATTCTTTTATATGTTCCATGTATAGCATTAAATAGTCATATCACTTTGAGGGGGTGGTAGTCTACACGTTTTCAAATGAAATTATCCAATTTACACATCCTAGAGAGAATAAAGGTATGTTGTAAATAAAAATTATATAATAATATAGAAAATATAAATATAATATATATCATATATAAATACAGTGACATCATAATGGCCACCATGATAGGTGGTAGGATAAAATTTAACAATCATCATTTTGTGAGGCAGTAGTTTACCATACACAGAAACAGTATGTTCGTATGTGTGTAAGTGTAGTTAGAATCCATATCATAACAATGTCCTTTTATATTGAGTATAATTGTGTTTTATGTAAACAAATAATAATAAGAGCATAGGGAGTGGAGAAGGAAAATAATGGAATGGAACTTGAGAGAAAACATTACCTCTAAATCGGGAAATTCTTTTGATTTGAGCTAAAAGGCTTTCTTGAATTTCCTTCATCCAAATTTAAGGATTATAGGAAAAAGGGAGGGATGTTGAGAGATTATTTGAGTATAATTTGGATGATCCAAGGGTCTTTAGATGTGTGATTATGTGGGTAGATAGGGTGGCCTTTTATAAGAGGGAGGAGGGGTACTTTAGGAAAGTCTTGAAATATTATTTTATTATAAATTGATCTTCCATTTCTAATAGTCCCAAACTCATTTATTTAAAATATAAGATGATTTTGGGTCATATACCCATTATAAAATTAAAATTATACAAGTTTTGAATATTTTATAACCCTAATATTTTTTCTTTAACCTTTGTTTTACCCTTTTTAATCGTACCCTAATATTTTATTATTTACACTTTTTAGGTTAATTTAATTACCATAACATGTCAAAACACCCAAAAAAGTTCTATTTATGACATATTTGGCCTTATAATAACTATTTTACCAAATATTATAGTTTTATAAATTTTAAAAATTTTAATAAACTATTTTATATTTTAGGTTATGAATTTTGTCAATTTTGACACTATTCATACATAAGTTTTTCAAAAAATCATAACAACGTGATTTCTTCAAAACAAATAAATTAAATAAATCATAACATGTAATATTATTCCATAAAATTAGTTTATGGCATAAATTATTTCATATAATATTTATTTTAATATTTATAATATCATTTATTTTAATATTTCATTAATAAAATAATTTTTGCATCATCATTATGTTATAAATATATTTATTTTATGTAATGTATAAAAATTATAAATAAAATACCATGTTTTAGTAAATTTTTTATATTTATAATGAATATTTTTAGTCAAAGAGATCATTTATATGACCGAATATTAATTTTTTTTGTAAAATATACATGTTTATGTCATATTTCCCTTTTCATTAAAATAAATATTATAAAGGGTCATTATCACACCCAAGTGGCTCCATTGGGTCCTAAAATCGACCCATGGATGACCATAGTCGTCTATATCTCATCTAATAGTTTTAGTACATGTTTTATATTAGTATTATAATATTATAATATTATTTTTTTCCCTTATTTACCTGATTTTCCCTTTAACCATGGTAAATAAAAATAATTACTGAAGTTACTATTCATAATGTCCAAAAATAAAAGGTACCTATTTACACAATTTAAACCGTATGATTAAAAATTTGAAATAAATTTTTTTACATTCAAAACACTTAATTAGATGAAATTAATTTAAAATTATTTCCTCTAATCAAAACTAGAATGCGGGTTTTCAAGAAGTAAAAACTATCAAAAGATAGACTTATGTTTATTTCCAATTTCAAAGTAAAATTACATCGACTAGCTAAAATTGGGTTAAATGATAAAAACATAATATAATTACACTATATAACTAAATAGAAATATAATCTAACTATATAAATAAATTAGGCGAAAAGGCAGTTTGAATTAAAATGCGGTACTTTTCACTATTCATTAAAAAGTGAACATTATCAAAAAAATACCAAAAAAAAGCCAAATTAAAATTTTATGTTCTTCTTCTATAGAATAAGTTTAATTTTTCAAATAGAATATATAAATGTGACCAAAAACAATTTCTAAAAAAAATTTACCATCAAAAGGCAATAAAATGACCTTTTAAAAATATTAGAGTATTTTATGCTTAAATTTGAATTCACTCTCATTTTAAGCCTCTAAATTTTTTTGAATAAATATAAAAACATTTAACATATATGTAAAATCAACATATATATAATTATATTAATTCCCTTTAATACAAATTTTAGGCATTAACTACTTTAAAATAATAATATTATAATATTATTATATTATATAACTCAATGTTGTGTGCAAGATAATATTTCATAGAAACCTGTTGTTGTATATCAGGATTGCTATCAGAAAAAGTGTCCCCTTTAACTTAAATTTAATATCTTATTCCTAAATATTAATATATTTTAAAATGCATTATTCTATAAATACCCAGGTTAATATAGTGAGAATTAGTTTGAAACAAGGATTTGTGTTCCTTAATCACCTAAGATAAAGAGGGATATAGTTGATAATTCTAATAAAATACCTTTCTCCATTCATCCTTGTAACACCAAGATGTACAGTAATCTCTGAGAACATTTCTTATGGGAAAACATGAATATTGATATTTCTTAAGTATATCTCAAGGTTCTTGATATGTTTGCAAGCTAAAGTAGATCCATAGAAGTATGAAGCGGTGATTCCACCATTGACTACACCCATGTGAAAATGGGAGAATGTCATTATGGACATCATCACTAGTCACCCAAATACACCCAAAGGAAATAGTGCAATATGGGTTGTGGTAGAACAACACACTATTACATCCTACTTTATTGTGATATAGGAATATTTATCACTTGAACAACTTGCCAAGTTATATGGGAAAAAAGTGGTGAGGCTATATAGGGTACTGCATTCAATCACATCTAATCATTATTGAAAGTGTGTGTCTAAATTTTGGAAAATTATCCATCCTCCCTTGATAACTAAATTGAATTTTAGTATATCCTATCACCCCAGAACATATGTCCAATATCAAAGTACTATTCATATTCTTGAATACATTTGATGATCTTCCCTAATTGAATTAAAAGGAGTATAATATCATCACATTCTATTTTTTGAGTTCTCATTCAAGAATTGTTTCCACATGATTATTCAGGTGGCTCTATATGAAGATTTGTATGGAAAGAGATGTTGAATTACAACTTGTGGGGATGAAGTGGGAAAACAAAAGCTAATTGTACCTGATCATGAGCATTAAATGATAGAAAAATTTCAATCCATCATGAAACATATCAAATATTCTCAGAGTTGACAAAAGATTTATTCTAATAATTGTTGAAATGACTTGGAGTTCGGTGTTAGAGATAATGTATTTCATCAAATATCACCATGTATTAGAGTCATGCGGTTTGGAGAGAAATTGAAGATTATACCAAGGTACATAGTCCCATTTGTATTCCTTGATTACCTAGGATTTGTGGCCAATAAACTTTCAATTCTACCAAGTATGGATCAAATTCATGTCGTGTTCATGTATCTCTCTTATGAAAGTACATACCAAGTCCCTAAATTGTACTAAAATCATAGGTCGTATAGCTGTAAGATGGTCTCTTTTATAAGAATAATCCGATAAAGATCATGGAATTGAGAGATAAGGTTCTATTCAACTAGACAACCCAACTTTTAAAAGTGTTTTGGAGGAACCATTAGTATGAAGAAGTTACATGGGAACTGGAGTAGCTAATGTAGGAGATGTACCTTCGCATATATATGTAAAATGAAATTTTGAGGGAGGAATTTCAACGGTGGGGGAATGTAATGACCCAAAATTTTATCAATGGAATTTCTACTTTATTATAAAAATTTCATATTTTATAAATCACAAAAAAAAATTCATCGAGAACACAATACAAACATTATAAAAAATGAATTGATGAAATAAGAGGTATTTTTAAAAATTAAATAAACCAATACTGATGGAATTGAAACTTGACATTTGGAATTGTAAAATGGCCCTTTGGAATATTAATATATCAATTAGGCTAGTAAAATAAACTTAAAAATCACATGTAAAATTTAGGTACTTTATGAATGAAAATATGATATATTTTTGTCATGGCATAAGTGAATATATGTTTTCAAAATGATAAATTAAGAGTTGGTATTTTTGTAAGTCATAAATATTTAATTATAATTTTATAATTAATTTAATAATTCAAAATAAACTAGATTTTCATAAATTAGTAATTTTTTTCATGTTATTATAATATAATTTTATGAGATCTTAATTAATTTTTCAATGTGTTAGAAATCAGTTTTAATTTTGAAATCTCTATTTTAGAGTAAATGATGATTATAATTTGAAAATAAATTTTTCATATTCATAAAGTTATTTCCATGAAATTGAGTTTATTTTTTCATTATACACATCAAACAATTTTTATGGAGAATTTTTGGTATTTTTCTAAAATACATGAATTTTTTTTGAGTAGTGAAATACAATAATTTACAGTATATATACATTATATGGTAAATACACTATTCCATTATTAATTTCTGATTTATAAAAAATAATATCGAACTTAACTTAAATATTTAAGTATATTTATTAATATTTCAGAATATATTCATGGTCTTGATCCAAAATAATAAACTAATTAATATCATAATAAGAAAACACCTCGATCCTCCCCTATAAATATCACTCCTCACCACCTATTTTCCTCACACCTCCCAAGATTTGATCCCTTTCAAATTTATAATTAGTTGTCTTCCAAATCCCCTACCCCACATTTAGAATCCCTTGATCTCATAAAAACACCAAAAACATTTCTTTTTGTCGTTTCACAGGGAGGATATATTTAAGAGGTAAAGTCCTCTTGTTTTTTCTTTATTTTTTCATTATTTTTAATTTATTATTCTCTCCTGACCTCCTCTATAAAAAATTTCATGAAAAATATAGTGTCTAATATATACATTAATTAATCATATAAATTTAATACAATTTATAAAACTCATTTTTACCTCTCTCTCTTTAATTCTAAGAATCATGTCATCGCTGGTGATGTGTCAATTTACCCACATCATGGACAATGCATTATCATTTTCCTTTAACACCATAAATTATTTTCAGAAAACCACTATAAGGGTTTCTATATACTTTAAAATATTTTATATAACCTTTTTTATGTTATATAACTAAAATTTTTACATAATACTAAATGATAAAACAAATCAAGTTTGTTGTGATTGAAACCCACCGAAATTACCCCCAAATGATTATAATTAACTATTTATATAATAATTCATCCTCATTTTATTTAAAGAAATTATATATATAACCATTTAAACTTATTAATATTCATTAATAACATTTATTTTCAATTATGGATAATTATACATAAGCTACATAAAATTACATACTCATATTTAATTAAACCTATCTTGGAAACCATGAAAATGAACACTCCAAAATGATGAAATTAAACTATATCGCTCATCAAAAATTCCATAAATTAAGTTGATAAATATATAATGAATACAATTAATGTATAAAAGTTTCTATATTTTTTAATTAATGAATTTATTTTGATTATTTAGTATATTAAATTAAATAAATCATTCAGACATAAGTTAATGGGAATTCTCGAACACAAATCTCTTTCTTTGGGTTTTCCCTCATTCACCCCATTTTCAGTATGCATATTCCATTAATATTTCATAAATTTCATTTCCTGATCATTATATTTTCTTTTCTTTGATATACATGTTACCAATATTTTTTAATAACAAATGAAAATATTTTTCAAAAATAACTCTTCTATCTAAAGACACATCTTTTAATTCTAGTGAAATTGGTTCTTCTTCACTAAAAATTTCTGATTCTAATACCAAGTATATTATTCCATATTTATTTTTTGAACCCCAATGTTTATTAATGAATGTATTATTTATTAAATTAAACCCATTTCATTCCATTATTTGTCATATATCTAATATAAATATAGGTTCTATGTTGCATTCATCATAATGTAAATGTTTTGATGTGACGGGTGTGCCTGGAAAATTATAGCACAAGTGAATGATATGATGTAACGGGTGAACCCATAATTATATAGAAATTCAATGAATTGGGTAATGTGATTTATTTCATGGCATAAAGTTCTTTATGTTTGGTATTATACCACTAAGATATGATATTTCATTTTTCTGCATTGCCATATTCCAAACCATTATTTAATGATTCAGGTCATGATTATGATCATATACATATGTTATGATGATAATGATTATGATATCCCCATGTTATAATAATTAAATACCTTATCTATCCTCTTACTAGTCTTTTAGATATCCCCTTAATTTTATTTATGCCCTCGGGTGATAACATATACTAAATAGAACACAAGGTACACTAAGAAGCTAGGGAATAAGGAGTTAAATAAATGTTTTTGTTTTTTTGTAAATGCTATGTATGGTAAAAATTTTCCCAAGAGACTAAACCTTTGGATCTTGGTTTGGTAATTCATTTATGTTTTTTATCTTCTAAATTATTTAACATCATTATAAGAAAAATTCGGGCCTCTATAGGTTGGATGTAAATCACACTCGAATATATTGGGTAATGATTAATGTTATATGAGCTAAAGGGGTTAATGGGAGGTTCTCTTATGCCTAAAGTTAGAGGGTAAAAGTTTTGTTATCTCAATACAAAAACAAGAGGGTATAATGGATTCTATACTAAGCATAAAACAATAGGGTATATTGGAGGTTATCCCGAGCCTGAAAAAAGAGGGTACACAGAAGTTTATCCCTAAAGTAAAATAATATAGAACACAAGAGATTATCATAAGATGGATGAAGGTACAAATATAATTATCCCAATCATAAAATTCTATGAATTTCATGTTATATGTCCCTAATATAATATTTTCTATGCTTATATGTGTTCTACAGTTCTATTTTTTATATGAATTTTATTATCTCTTGGATTAACCTATTTTATTTGCTTGTGATTCATATCTTATTAAATTACAATAATTTTCTACTCATAAAGATTATGATATTTTATTTATTGGGTAGGTTCTAAAATTTTATTCTCTTATTCTCATACCCTTATGCTCAATTTGTGATTTAATATATCCCTTTTCACCCTTACTGAGCATCTCATCTCACCCTATATTATTTTTCCTTTTCCTAGGTTATGATGAATGTTTTAAAGCTTCAATACAAAATTAGAAGATCATTGTGGGAGACATTGAATATCATTCTTCAATTAATAATATTATGTTCCAAATTTCCAAAGGCACTAAATTATTACATTATATGGGAACACATTTTTGTTGTGTAATGAATATTCATCTAAAAAGATGTCATATTCGTGTATGATAAGCCATGGCCGCAATAGTTGTTATCAGAGGAAATGTTTTGTTATACTTTGGAAAATAATATGAGAAAAATATACTCAGATTCATAAGGATATTTCTAATGCTATGTTTATGGATATATATAAGTATAATTCTATGGATGATATAATGTGTATGAAAATGTCTATTAATTTTATTAATGGATAGAGAAATTGATTTCAAAGAAATTACATCCCTTTTAGGGATACTACAGGTGGTTATGTCTCTATCATAGATATATATAGGGGTAATAACACTAAAAAGGATGCATTGAGTTGAACTCAATCATCACTTAGTGCACGATAATGGGTCTTGCTTCAGACCTGGTTTAACAATCACAATGGATTTTATTTGGAAATTCGTAAACTCTTTTTTTAATATCATAAAGGACATTAATATATGATGACTATAAATAACATAGGATAAACCTAATTTTTCATAGATTAAAAAGTGACTTTCATGATTTAGACATTCTATAAGTGATTTTTCATTAATTTTTTGTTCCCCGCTATGATTAGCTTTTCTCACACTATTCCTTTAGTTTTATTAAATGGATTTAACCTAAAGGAATCATTTTAATAGTGAATATTATGTGCAATTCAATTATTTTATTCCTAATAAATTGAATTATATTTCATTTGGAATAAAAAATATCAAAGATAGGATCACACAACTTTCACAAGCTAATAATCATATTAGAATTCCAAATGAACAAAGGAGGGAGAACATTATACTGAATCCTTCTTGATATAATGCCCAAATTCTTTCAGTGGGTCTTCTTATACACTAGTTTCTTACTAATAGATCAATCCTGCTAAGAATATATTTTCCATATTTCAGTGTTTAGAGTGTGATAAATTCATTTTGGATATCTATTGTTTAGAATGTTAAGTTTCTCAATGGTAGACTCTTATCAGGAATATGATGCAATAGTATGAAATTGATTCCATGGATTTTTATGAATTTACAAATATATTTTTCCACAAGTAATTTCTTTATATTCTATATTAAAACATGGATAATGAGTTCCATAAGGTAAATCAAAATGATGATGAATCATATGGTACATATGAGGAGAGTTTTACAAGTATTTCAAGGTATGCTTATAATATTATCATTCATCCTGAATGTAAGGTTGATTGATTTTTTGCTGATATGAAACCAGGTCTCTAAAGTGAGTTATCAATAGGAGACTTTAGCAATTATTATTATATTGTTCAATCATTTATCACGATAGAAATAGAGGTTGTATTTATGTATCAATATCATTATTTTGATAAGAAGATATAAAAATTGAATTTGAATCAAAATCTAACAACCATAGATATATTATGATAAGATTTCATTTATTCTCAAACTATAGGAAAAAACGTGATGGAAATTTTCTTCAATCTCATGGTTTTGATAAGAAGATAAAAAATTTAATTCAAAGCAAAATAAAAAAAACACAAAAATAAGGAGATTATATTTCTTTTATGCTCAAACTATGGGATGAAATGTAAAGGAAATTTTCTTAAGGGAACTAGTAAATTTTTTCATTCTGTAATTAAAATTAATCAGGAAATCAAATGCTGATGTTATCAAATTATGAAAATAGATAGAAAGCTACATATAATTCAACCCCCGCACTACAATGTTTCAAATGAAAGAAGTATAGGAATTAATAAAATAAATGCCTAAATCTAAGATCTAATGAGGACGATAATACAAAAAATATCTACAGATAATAGAAAAATGGAAATCTTATACAATCATGATGGTTGAAGTGACTCTTGATAATTGAGGAAGATTTATCCTCTAATCCTTAGTAGGGAATTTCTAGTTTGATTCTATATGAATGGGCTATATGAAAATATTATTCTTCATGTTTTAGTGAAATTTAATGTGATTTTTACAATTTATTATCTCTTAATAAATGGATTGTAAAATAATGAAATCACATTTGATATTTTATCAGTACAACTTTTAACCCAAGTAGCTAATAGATAATTTTTCTATATGGTCAGATATTATTTAAGGAATAATTAGTGATTTATGTATTATGATCCTAATTACCTCTAGGTAATATTAAATTATGATTTATGGATACCATCATGGGTTTATGAGTTTAAGTTCGATTGTAACTTCAAAGTAATAGAAAAATCATTTAAGGTTTATTATATAGTATTTTATCAAGATTAATGATATTTTTATATACCTTTATTGCAATACAACCCTGTGGTTTTGTGCATGTTTTAGTTACAAAGTAATTTTTGGAGGAATTCCATTAAAATTTGTTGATATGGGATTAAATATAATGGTTACTTTTAAGGATTATCATATCTTTGATTTTGTTGTAATTATAGGATGTATTTGATCACCATATGATGACTGCACAGTTCATTACTATCAAAGAAGATTTATCTCAAGATCCTCATTCTAGAATATAAATTATTAAAGTGGTAAGGTTTCATGGGGAAACACATTTAATTGTTTCTAATTTAGGTATGAAGTTTACCTCGATGTTTTGGAAAATTATTCTATAATAACATGGTACAAAGTTGAGTTTTAGCACTACAGATGGTTAGTCTGGGAGAA
Organism: Viscum album; assembly: GCA_963277665.1. Taxonomy (NCBI): domain Eukaryota; kingdom Viridiplantae; phylum Streptophyta; class Magnoliopsida; order Santalales; family Viscaceae; genus Viscum; species Viscum album. Next base: position 504,427,067 of record OY728142.1, on the reverse strand, counting down.
CAATTAAAACCCAACAAGATATACCAAGATATTTTTCTATGGGTTTCAAAGGTTCTTGGGAGAAGAACCTTCCAATAGTAATGTTTTATTACAATAATATATTTTATTCAATCATTTATATGTCTCCTTATGAATCCCTATATAAGTAATATAATGAATTTGAATAAAGAAAGGTATTAGGACCTGATCTAGTTTATGACATGGAAGTAAATGTTAGATACATTTAGCAACATGTGAGGACTAAACAACATTTAAAGAAATGTTTTGATGATAATAATCAATGCGATCTATAATTTTAATTTTGTGAGAAGGTATTCTTATGAATTTATCCCTAGAGAAAATAAGATAAAACTAATCCCAAGACATATTTGTCCCATTAAAATACATGATCATAATGGAGTAGTATCTAATCATTTGGTGATTCCATGAAACCTCTATCAGGATAAATATATCTTCCATGTATCACTCTTGAGGAAGTACATACCTGATCCATCACATGAACTAAACCATGTTTTACTAATGGATCATGATTTTTCTTTTAAGGAAAAACTTGTAGATATTATGGATCAAAAATAAAAAGTTATGTGATACATGACCACTCACCTAGTAAAAGATTTTTGGTGAAAACAATGTCTTAAATAAGATATGTGGGATGTTGAGGATTCAATTAGGTAGATGTATCCTCGTTTTTTTGTTCCAAGGTGATGAATTTCGAGGAAAGAATTCATTTTATGGGGATAGAATGTAACTCCCTAATATTTTATCAAATTATTTTCAATTAAATTTAATCATTTCTATATTTATCATTATATAAAACAATAATTCTATCTTATGTGATATCCAACACTGAGTTTATCGTGTATTCCACAAAATTCTATTTTTTAAAAAAATGTGTCTTATTATTAAAATATTATTATTTAATATGACAGTTATTTCCTAGTCATTGAAATGGTGTGTATGATTCGGATTAACAAAATTATGAAAATAAATGGTTTTAAATTTTATATATAAATAATTAATGGGTAACCAATTAATTAAAAATGAAAATTAAAACTATTTTAAAATAAAATAAATCATTTTTTGAAGAAAAAAAAATTATGCAAACAAACATGTTTCACCTAATTAAATTTAACAAACCAGAATTAGTGAATGGTTTTAATTAAATTTATATAGTATATATTCAATCAAATAATTAACATTCATCTTATGTGTTGTCTTAGAAAGATATAATAATAAATATTAGTTTATGATAAACACTATATTTTTCTAAAAAGAAGTTTTGTCGCCTTTTTTAGAACATATTTTAAAAATTATGTTCCACACTATTAGAAAATTTATTTTTTAAAAAAATATTCATTTTATATAAGAACATAAAAATTATCATAGGGTGTGTTTTTGAAAATTTCTAAAAAGATTATTTTTTTATGAATAGTCAAAAATACTTAATTTTAATTGAAAACATTATTTTTGATTAAATTATTTATATAGTTAAATTATGTTTTCAATTATTTTTAGAGAAAACATAGTTAAATAATATATATATTAATATAATTTTGGTCATTGGAATAAAATTAAAATTGAAATTGGATATAAAAACATTTTAATCTATTGAAAATTTTCTCTTTGAAAACTCATTTTCTTGCCATGTCTATGGGATTAATTTTAAATTATATTTTTCTTCTTATATAAATTGAACCTTGAAAAATGGATTCCATATTTGGAATCATTATAATTTATATTATGTAATTATTTTTACATAATTTTATTTCCAAAATAAAAACTAAAAACATTGAATATTAATTATTGCGGTTAAGGTAAAAATGGTTTTACCTAGGGTTAAACTAAAATGATAATGGTTAAAATGACCTAATCACTTGTCTAAAATATATTTTCTGGAAATATTTCAACTTTATAATGTTTAATTCTTGATAATAATCTATTTTGGAGCCTTTTTTATGAAAAAAACATTGTATACAGCATTCTTATTTCAATAATTAAAAGTGTGCCACTCACCTCACTTATAAAAGGAAACCCACAGTCCTCTCTTCTTCACGCCTTCAAAACCTTTTGGTTTTTCAAGGACTTACCAAAATCACCTTCTAACTTCCCTCATATCAAACTATAAGACTTATTTTGGACATAACTTTCTACTAATAATGATTTTGGTTCCAAACTAATGAGGTTACCTGAATAAGAGAAGGTTCAAACAGATATGAAGTAAGTCGAGAGTTATGGTAAGAGATGTTTAGTCTTCTTTTATTTATGGGAGTCATATCAAAATTCCCCAAAAATTTATTTTTTTGTGGGTATTTAATTCCACTTTGACATGTTATATCATACATCTCTTTATTTTAAAGATACTTAAAGTTTCAATTGCTTTTATGCTTTGTTGGAGCTTGAAATCCAAATGATTACTGAAGGAGTAAGGAATTTCCATCATGATTTTATTATTTTATGAGATTCATGTCGTATTCACCACATTTATATTTTATTTTTTTTATACAATTACCATGAATTTATTTTATGATTATTATAATTAAAATTATTAGCATTAACATATCCATTTTAAGATCTCTTTTTCATGGGGTTTATAGATCAAATGTTACCAAATTGGTATGGGATTTTTGTCTCAATTTGAATTCTTTAAGATATATTATTATGTTATACACCTATATTATTTTATTATTTGTATATATTGAACCTTTACCATGTAATCTGATTAATATATTTATCCCCATGATATTTTATGTTTTAATTAATGATATTTCTTCTTGGGGATTCTGTTTCAAAGATGCCAAAGTGGTAAAGATTTTATGTTACAGTCTCATCATTTATCATGATTGTTTATGATTATTTTTCTGATGTTAGATTATTATGATCAATCTCTCATGAAAATAATTAGTTTTATTCTCATCATTTAAATTCAATGTAATACATCGTTTCAATTAATTTTACTCTCTTTATTTACTGAAGAGTTTAAAAATAATGTTTTAAAGAAAAGAATTATATTTGGTAGAAAAACCTTTTTATTTAAAAAGAATACTTCATTAAAAAAATAAAAAATAATATTTTTTAAAAAAAATTAATAGTGAAATTTTTTTCTGTGTTTTAATTTTTTAAAAATGATTTAAAAGTAATATTCATGTAATTTTCAAAAACAATTCTTATTTTACATTTACCAAAAACATAAATAGAATATTTGTCTACAGGATGAACATAATTTTTTGAAATCATGACCATTACATTCATTGAAGATTCCTTTATAGTTTTACATGTGAATTTTCAAAAAAATATATGTTGAAAAAATTAATTTTCAGAGGAAATTTCTCTTCCTCAAGAAATATTCCACATGATTTACCTTTTAGAATCATTTTACATCTATGATAACATAAATTGATGTAACATATGTTATACTAGGGATATAAACCAAGGATAAAAAATTTATTATTTATTTTAATGTTTTATGATGAAAACATTTATATGAAGTCTATTTCACATCCATGGGTTATACCATGACTAAATGCTTATCTACCCTGTTTCTCTTCCATGGGTTATACCAGGAAAAAATACATACAAAAACCATTTCTTTTTCCATGGGATATTCTATCTTGATATAATAAAATAATTATAAAACATTTCAATTATCCATTAGTTATGATGTTATGAATTATTTATAAAAGTCATTTCTTTTTTCATATGTTACGTTATGATGAGATGATCAGATTATTATGAAAACCATTTCATTTCCATTGGTTATTATATGAAAAATGTTTTATAAAACACATTTAATTTAATTATTTAAGATTTGATAAATATTATATGACCTTATATTACATAAATATAAATATTTTTTTATGGTTGGGACCTATATCTCTATACAATAAATTGGGTAAAATTAATTTTGTATTAACTAAAAGGGTACATCGGAGGTTCTCCCAAGCCTGAAACCAGAGGCTACATAAAATTTTATCCTAATCCAAAAAAAATGATTATACATGAGAGATTTCACAAATCCCAAAACAATATAGTGTATTGGAGTTTATCAAAATCCCTAAAATAAGAGGGTACCGGGGAGGTTATCCCTTGCTCAAAGTAGGTAAACTGTTGATAAGCCCAAGACAAACATGAAATGAATTTGGTGATATATTTCCCTGATATAAGATTTTATATGAATATGTTTATTCCACAATTAAATGTATTATGAAAATTTTATTCCCTTATGGATCATGTTCTTTGATAACATTATTATTTTTTCTTATGAACTGAGAATCGTTATGTCATGCCTTAAGATTATAATCTTTGATTTATATAGTATTGTTTTCAAATGTTATGATGATTTTCTCATACCCTTATTCCTATTTGTTCTTAAATATCTACCCTATTCTCCCTAACAAAGATTCTAAGTTCACTCTTTCTTATGTTTCCTTTCCCTGTGTTATGAAGAAATGTTTTATGTAGAAGTAATAAAGGGGAAGATCTTTCTAGGAGACATTGAATGTAATTAATAAATTAAGAATACCATGTTTAATGTTTCCAAAAGAATTAATCAATTAATGTACTTAGTTATGTATCTCTGTAATGTAATGAATATTCATATAATAAGATGTAATACCCTTGTATGAGAATCATAGGTCCCTGTAATGAAATTAGTGACTTGCCCAGAAAGTGACTTATCCTAGAGGTGATTTTTCTATCTTACTTACAACCATTGAAATATATATTTGAATAACTCACTATATCAAACATCTCAAACATAGGATAAAATAGTCATTTATTTGTTGTATACTTTAGGTACTTAAAAATTCGTTGGACAATAAGTAAATGTGGCTCATTATGATTTTATTGAAAACAAGCACACATAAATATACTAAACATGATGTACAGTTTGTTAGTAGTTAAATATAAAAAATTTCAAATAATACCTCTATAATTGATTTGATCAACTAAATTTACTATTTCATCAAGATTCATTTTATATGTTTACTCGTGGTGTTATCACTATGCTTTGTGATACCTATACAAAAAAAATTTAAATGCTCTTTTGTGAACATACATTGATTTAAGTAAATTACATATTTATTTTGAAATATTTTAATGAAATAAATAATTTTAACTCATAGATTAAACTCATTTCATATTAACATTACATCATATTTTTTTTAAATGTTGACATAAATAAAATTTAGATGATCCAAAAAATAAATAATCAATATAAATTATTACTACTAAAACTACCTTTGATATTATTTTTAAAAATAAATTAGGGTCATATATATTTTTTAAAACCATTATAAAATAGAAAGAGTATTTCATATCATACAATGTTTTAGGATCTTCTTTTAAACCAAATAAATATTTATCTAATTAAAAAACATGATTTGAAAATTTTTAATTTAAAATCTTGGGGGTTGTTAAACAAAAATAACTTCAACTATATAGAAATTTAAGAATTCACTATTAATATATTTATGATTTAGTTTTAAATTAAAATGTACTTCATCAGAAAGAAGTATTTTAATGGATTCATGTCTTTCTACTGATGAAAATGTTTCCTCATTTTCAATACCCTTTTCCTAATTATATCATTGTGAAACTAATATAGCTTTGTTTCTAACTATGGGGACTCACTCATCCAATTTATTTCAAAATATCGATTTATATCCAATGTTCATAAGTTCTTTAAGTATATCCACTAGTTTTCAGACACATTTTATTTAAATTGAATTAGTTTTTCATGAATTTCCATTTCCCATAATTCATCATTAATTGCTGCATTTGGGTTCTTAGAGATATGTTGTGACAAGAAAGCTCGATGTTCAACTAGATTTATAATAGAATCTATTTTTTTTCTCCCTATCTAGGTCTCCAACTAAATCATATAAGCCAAGATATATATGAGTCCTAAAGGTTCCAATAAAATAATTCCTAGATATTTCATTGTCCTCTACAAGTATTAGTTCAAGTAGTTCATCCAAAAAGGATGATTTCTCTTCTTGTTTCATAGAACTATCAGAAGGATTGGTATTTATATTAAAATTAGAAATATAATCTTAAAGGTTTTACAAATATTTTTTACACTCATGTTGATATATTTCATCACACTTGACATTTATATATTCCTACACAATAATATTCTTATTATTAAATACCCTATATGACATACTAGTTGTTGAATATCATAGAAAAATTCATTTATCACTCTTGGATTATAATTTATTTCAAATTATCATTTGTATTAAGAATAAACAATAAAGAATTTTCAACAAAAAACACTAATGTAATTAACATTTGGTATCCTTATATTCGATAATTCATATAGGGTTTTATTTAAGTGGTATTATACGTACACTATTTATTATATTGCAGGTTGTATTTATAGCTTCTTCCTAAAAATAAATAGGTTAATCATAATCATTGATCATGGACCATGAAATTTCATGAAGGGTTAAATTTTATATTTATACAAAACCATTATACTGGGGGGATATAAAATAATAATAGTTATTATTATTGCTATATTTTGAATCGAATAATTTATAATATTAATTTTCAAACTTATGTCCATGATCACTTCTTAAGGTATTAATTATATGTATACTAAGATATTCTATAGATTTAAAGTACATATAAAAATACCTACAAGTTTCAATTTAGTGATACAGAAAGAATATATAAGTATATCTATAAATTGGATCTTATATAAATTAATCATAGTGCTTCCCATTTAGGATAGAAACTATGTATGGTTTAAGAAAAGTCATTTTGAACTAGCTCTAAGGTTTTAGAGATTGAATCATCTTGTTATGATTTAAAAGAGATTTTGTGTCTCTTCTATTTTTGACAAGGGTTATAGAATTTATCATTTGGGAGTTCTAGTTTAGTGAGAATTTTGACTAATATATTCCTATTTATATTTCTAAATGAATATATATTGAAAATTACTAGTCTCATATAATGAAAAGAATAATAGTTTTTAAAGAAACTTACAGAGGAATTATTTTTGAGAAAATAAGGAATCTAAATTAACAGCATATAAATAATCATTTATAAAAATTGTGAAAAATAAATCATTTTTGAAATAAAAAACATTACATGAATTATTTTCAAACATAACATGAAAACCATCATCACATAACTATGAGATGAAAAGTACATTACACTTTAATGGATTTGAAAATAAAACTTTGGACATTATATCAGTATTAAAGTTACCATTTTAACCCAGACTAGTTATTTTTCATTTGGCATGTCACTAAAAATGAACTATCAACCATGAACGTTGATTTGGTTCTAGAAAATTGAATAATCCCCAATCATGTGTTGGGAGTAGAAAATTTACAAATATCATAATTTATTTCTTTATTTTTTCTTTATAGGTTTCCTATAAAAATAGATTTAAACCAAAAAATTATTTATCACCCATAAATTTCTTGGTCAATAGATATTAGTAATAAGGTATGTTGGAATCCATAATTTTTCAACATATTTAATGTAGTAATATTTGAGACATTTATAATTAAAAACTTTTTCATGTTCATATAAATAGAAATTATTCATAAAAATGATAGAATTATAACTATAAATATATTTAAGTCTTATTAATATTTCTCTATATAGGTTGTTATCTAATTCATATGATATACATAGGTAGAGTTCAATTTCCAAGAATAGGGGTTAAATATTTTATTCAATTTTTTAATTTATCTATATCTTTATATAATTTTTCTTAGAAAATTTTAGGACATTATTTTTTTAGTAATCGAGAATTGTAATCCTTTTATATAATAAGATCAGTTATAAAGTGAGTAGACATGGTATGATGATTCATTAAAATATTATATTTATATTTAATTTCATTGAGTGTGTCCTACAACATATTAAAATATTCAAAAATTTCATTACTAGGATTTTTTATTCACTATTTTCATTTTATCATAGGTTAGAATTATGAACAGGAGATGTTGAGAAAATATTATAAACCTCATTTTTGTTTTTCATAAAACACATATTAGATATATCATGGTTATCCCTAATTCTTGAGTGTGAATTACTTGAACTATCTTCTGAAGCACTCCATGTTTCTTTTAGATATTTTTTATACCTCTTACCTATATTGTGATTCTTTTTCTTAAACTTCAAATTTTGAAAAATACTTTAATATAAACTTTTCTCTTATATTCTTAGAAGATTATTTTATATATAGTATCCTATTTTTTAATTTTCTCTAGTTACCACTATTTTTATTCTTACCTTTTTAGTTTTTCTTCATGAATAATTTATTCATTTTATAAAATTTCTTATATTGGCTAGTAAAGTCAGTTATTTCATTATAAATGTATGAAATGATTCTTCCTCACATGGGTTGACTTATTTAATCATTCTTTTTTATTTGATTCATAAGTCTTGAAAGCAACTAAATTTTTATCTGGCTCATATTCCTATTCTAGTTTCACTTTTATTTTCTCATCATACTTCATGATCTTTCCTATTGAATCTTTAATATGAAACTTAATTATATCACATCAATCTTGATTTGGTACTAATGTTGTTCTTCATTTATTTGGTAATAATCTCAGCAAGAACATCACCATATCATTGTTTGTAATTATATTCTTGATATAATCTATAGTATTCAAAATCTCATTGAACCACATAGAAATATTATAAATTGATTCATCTGGATTCATCTTAGTGGTGTCATGTTTAATAGTATAAGTATTCAAATGCCTTTCTTTTAAAATTGAAGTTCCTTCATGAGAAACTATCATGATTCACAAATATAAAATGTAGTGGTATATAAAGATATTATATTAATATATTCATCTATTAATTAATAATATAAAGCATTCATATAATTATAGTTATTATTATAATATAATTTAGTATTATCACTCCATTAAGATCTATCCATTTTGGGTAGTTAAATTGTATCCTCATTAACAGTCCTAATTTCAAACCCCATTATTTTAACATGAATATTCATCTTTATCATCCATTGAAAATAATTATTACCATTATAATAAATAGGACGATTATTGGCAATTACCTCTTCTCTATTATTATAGCTAAACTTATAAATTTATAAGAAACATTAATATATGATTTTTAAAGTGAAACTAGATAATGATAAAAGATATTATAAAAAAATTGATACCAAAAACTTGACAGAGTGAATAACTCTAGAGGGGGTGAATTGAGTTCCCAATAAATATTCTATTCAATAAAATCTAAACATAAATTCTCCAAATTATTAAAAACACCCAGTTATTAAAAAATTTATATAAATATAATTTTATTATCAAATATCTTCTCAAAGTGGGATCATGTAACGACCCGAAATTTTAAATAAATATTATTTCCTAATTTTATGTGTTATTTTATTTTATACTCAACAAAAATGTTTCATTTGATAACATGAGTATAATTAAAATGAGACTGTTGGGTTTTGACTATTATTTGACCATTGGTCAATATGACCACTGGAAACTAAACGTTTTGACTATTGTCTCTAAATACAAGCAATCTTGGTTAATTAATATAGAAAGAAGATTCGATGGCCTCACCCAGTAGTCTTGGACCGATCGAAGCCCATCTAACAGAACTTGGGAAGGAGGTAGCACCACTGGGCTTTGCTCTAGACCAAACCCATGCTGAACTTCATCGTATAAAGCTAGAACGGGATCGCCTTCATGAGAAGTTCAAACTGATAGAAATTACTACTCGTGCGATGTTGGCCGAGCCTCCCTCGGATTCTATCACCTTAGCACACCTTACACTTAGGTCCTATGCTGGTGTGATAAGAGGCTATGTAAGGAGACCGTAACTGTCTTGTGTAATCCTTTGTTTTAAATAAAAATTTCGATTTCTTTTATGAATTTTCAAATGACCGGATAAATATAGTATGCATATTTTTGATGAATTTTATAAAAAGGATATTTTAAATATGTTTATGTAAACCCCAAATAATTAAAAATGTGTAATGATTTTCAAAAAATGGTCTTCTACAATTATGATCAGTACAAAATTTAGAGTCTAATAAGATCAACTTGATTTTTGATGAATAGTAAATTATGAATAGTGATTTTATGATTAGGATTAATAATGTGTCCAAATGGATTAGTAATCTCACTTAAAGAAAGTATTAAAATAATCTAGGCACTTTGATTAAGTAATGTGATTCAATAAAATGGTTAAATAACGGTTTCATAAATTATTATTCAAGTATTAGTTTTTTCGGATGAATAGTGTTTTTTAATTAAAATTTTAATTAAAAATATTTAGAAAATTATTTTTATAAAATGGACTTCATTTTTGAACTTAGAGCATCGATATTATGTTAAGGTAATTTTTGGGGATTTTTCTGAAAAAAATAAATTTTTGATGAATAGTGTTTTTAATTAAAAATATTTAGAAAATTATTTTTATAAAATGGATTTCATTTTTGTAATCAGAGCGTTGATATTTGGTTAAGGTGAAATTTTGGGATTATTCTGAGAAAGTTGAATTTTCGATGAATAGTGAAAATATAGTTTTTAAGTTACGGGTGTTTAATGACATCATTAAATGATGTATTAAGTATATATTAAATATGGTCGAATTATGAATAATAAGATAAGGTATGAGGTGTCCCAAGTGGCCAATACCATGGGCAAATACCATGGGAAAGCCCATGGTTTTTCCAAAACCACTAGTGAGGTGTCCCTTGGCCATTAATGCCTTGTCCCCTCACTTTCCCTATAAATACCCACCCTTTCCTCCTTTAGTTTTCACTCCCAACTCTCCCCCAACGAAGTTCTAGTCTCATTACCTCCCAAGGAGTCCTCCCAAGGTGCCCCCAAGCCCTCAAGGTCCAAACCTTTGAGTTTTAAGAGTTACGTTTTAAGGTAAGGGATCCGACCTCTCTCTTTAATTTCAAGTAATCTCTTTTATGTCATTCCTTTTATGCTCCATGTTCATATGTTGGAGGATATTCTTTTATACTCCTCTTACTTCCCTTTTTATGTTCATATAATGAGAGATCCCCTCTTACTCTCATTATTTCATTTTATGATGTTTTAAGTGGCGCCGTTAGGCTGCCGAAATTTTTGTAACGGATTCTTTCTCCCTTCTCATTTTTCAAGATCTATTTTCATGTAAAGTATTTCAAGTTCCTTTTTATTATGTTGGGGTATGATCTATAAATTTATCATACTGATATTTTATGATAATATGATGAGAGACCCCATTTGATCTCTTCAATTCAGTATTTTGAAGTTTTAAGTGGCACCGTTAGGCTGCCAAATTTTTAAGTGGTTCTTCACCCTTCTCGTTTTGAAGTTCTACTTTCTTGTCAATTCTTTCAAGTTCCTTTTTGTTATGTTGGGGTATGATCTCTATATCTATCATACTGTACTCTTATGTTCATATGATGAGAGACCCCATTTGATCTCTTCAATTCAGTATTTTGAAGTTTTAAGTGGCGCCGTTAGGCTGCCGAATTTTTAAGTGGTTCTTCACCCTTCTCGTTTTGAAGTTCTACTTTCATGTCAAATCTTTCAAGTTCCTTTTTGTTATGTTGGGGTATGATCTCTATATCTATCATACTGGACTCTTATGTTCATATTATGATAGACCCCATTTGATCTCTTCAATTCGGTATTTTAAGGTTTTAAGTGGCGCCATTAGGCTGCCGAAGTTTTTAGGGGATTCTTTCACCCTTCTCATTCTTTTCAAAGTTCTACTTTCATGTCAAGTCTTTCAAGTTCATTTTTAATTATGTTGGGGAATTATCTCTATATATATCATACTAAACTCTTATGTTCACATTATGAGAGACCTTGTTCGATCTTTTCAAATCATTTTGTTTGAAGTTTAAGTAACGTCGTTAGGCTGCCGAACTTTCATAAGAGAAATCTAATTTTTGTCTTCCTTCCATGTTTTTCATTTCAAATGGTATGTCCTTGAAATTTCACTACCTTGATCATGTATCCTTCTTATTCTGTCCATCTACTGTTTTATGGGTCATTTATGAATGTTTGACCCATTTTCCCTCTCATTTTAATGTCTTCTAAAACCTCGTAACATAGCCGTTATGCTGCAGAATTTCCGTCTCAAAATGTCTCTCTATTTTTCTAAAGTTCTTTTATATTATTAAGTGAATACTCAAAGCTCTTTATTCTAAAGGGATATTTACATATATACCAAAATGTTCTATTTTAAATTATGGTATTTACATACATGCGACCACCTTCCTTTTCTGTGGGTTTTAAAGTGACGTAAAGATCATGTCTTTAAAGCAGTTTTTAAAACGTTGTGATTATGAATTGAAACCCATTTATTTTATGCTATATGGGTTATTTATGAAATTTTTGATGTTGATATATGTGGCTCACATGATAATAAAGGAAAATTTAAGGGTGTGCCCTAATAGCGCTTCAATACATTGGGTAATGATGTAACCACTAGAGATTACAATTTTCACGATACCTTGGTGAATAACCTTGGTAATTTTCAAATGACACCTTAGGGATGGACCTTGGTGATATGTTCATGATTTTATATGTTAAATGATGTATCCACATCTTCAAGTTATGAAAATGTTATTTTTATTATTATATGCCTCATGATTTCATTCTCATGCCTCGAAGTTCTTTTCATGACCTTATTGAAGTATCTCAAGTTCACATGTAAAATGTTTCTCTTGTTTCCCTTTCTGCACTTTTTTCTCACCCTTTATTTTGATGTATGTCCCCAGGTTATGTGATGCAGTAATGAACCTAGGATGAACATGAGGATAAACCATTCAAGTGTTTAAGAAGAATGTTTTTTTTTTGTTTCATGTTTTAAGTTCCTGGTTTCCAAGACACTAAACCTTAAAGATCCTCGGTTTTGTAAAATGTAATGAATGTTTTATGTGATAAAAAGGCAGGATGCTATAGATCAATTCTCAGTTTAAATATTCTTTGAAATTAATTTATGTTTTGAAACTATATTACTTGTTTAAACACTATATATTGAAAGTCTATTAATATTAACTATCATAGTAATGTTTTATTATAGATTTTAAAATAGATATTGTTTTAATCTTGTAATATATCAAAAATAAGAAAAAACATAGGAAACAAACAATGGGTTCACACTCAAATAGAGGCTTAATCCCCTCATCATAGATATCAGCTACTACCATGTTGTTTATTAAATAATAAACTAGATCAAAAACCTAGATCATACAAATTACAGCAAACAATTCTATCCAGGAACAAATCATCTTACATAGTTATACATATGATAAAATCAAGTATAGGTCTGACATGACCTATTTAATATTTTTCAGTGGAATATAAATGAATAAATTTAAAATATTGTGTTGATAAATCTCTAGTTAAGTACATGATAATCTGTTTTATAGATAAGATGATTAAACAAAAAAATATAAATTGTAAATAAAAAATAGAAAGATAAAATTATTATAGATATAAAAATGATATGTTGATCGATATTAATAGTCTCATATGTTCAAATCTTCTCAAATATGTCTTTGAAAGGATCTAAAAAAAGTTTCTCAGAATTTGAAAGAAAACATAGCATCAGAATGGTTTGAAAAATAATTATTTTTTTATATTTTTTATGTTTTGAATCCTTCCACGCATAGGTTTATTTTGATTTATCCTGATTAAACATAGGAAATTATGTATTCTTTATGCATGTGTCAATAATATTGGTTTCCATCAGTTCTATATGCACATGAGGGATTTATAAGGAATTTATATAGCTTAATGTCCAATTATCCATTTGATCCTTGTACTAAGGAAAAAACCATGAAATGTATGTATTTTAATTTATTATTTTCATGGAATAGTTTAAGAATAATAATTATTAAATCCACATGTGGATGACTATATTTAATTTCTTAAACTAACCATTAGATAAATTAAAGTAAAATAAGATTTTGAACAGTAATGGAAATATTTATGGGATAGATCTCTAAATTGTAGATTCTCACCTATGGTAGATGATTTCTAGTGGTAAATCATCCTGGATGTAGCATAATAGAATGGTAATATATACTGGAGCTATTATAGTTTAGATTTATATCGATTCTAATGGAATATGTGTTATCAGTGTATCCTACAGTGGTAGATCTTTAGTGATAGATCTGTCAGTGGTAGATTTTTCAGTGGTAGATCTTCCAATATTATATCTGTTAGCAATGGATATTCAACAATAGATATTTTAATGGTGTATCTTTCATCATTAGAACATTTGAATGGTCGATTTATTTAAATGATTGTAGATCATCACATGACCATATTATAAAAAATGTAATATAATATTATTTACTATCATAAAGCATTGAACTTTTAAGAAACATAATAAACATGAGTTTCTATCATTAAAAAATGAGGTTCCAACATATTACATAAAATACCCATATTTATGATATTATAATGTATGTAATTTCATTATATTTTTTTCTAGATCAAGTCCCATATGAAATTTAACAAGTATGCATTTAATAAGAACAAATGTAGGAACAGTTCAAGCACATGGGAATCACTATAATGTCCATTGTAGCTGAATGAACAAATTTGGCTTCCACCATCTTTATCTTAACATCAAATCTAATATGGTGATCATAATGGGTTTTTAAGTAGCATTTAAGATAATATAAACATTAAATTTTTAATGTAATAAATTTCTTGTGTATTTCTATACCATGGTAATTTTCTATAAAATTAATTTCAATGAATATATTTAATTAAATAATAATTTGTGTCTTTAATAAAAATATGTTTAAAAAAAATAATTTATTTATTTGTAAATAAATAATCAATTATAAATGTGGTCATTTAATGTTAAAAGGTAATACTTTTCAAAGAACTTTTTTTAAAATGTTTTTTATTTGTATCATAAATTAAATTGATCAATTTTAAAAGATTATTATAATAAATATTTTCAATTTTAATAAATAATACTAATTTATTTACTAATTTTTATGACATTATATTAAGAATATTTAATGTTTAAAACATTTTTCAACATAATTTTTTTCATTTGAATAAAAAATTCCAAATTTCATAGAACTTGAATGTGATCAAATGAAATTTATTTTTGGATTCATAATTACAATATTCATTTAGTGTTATGTTTCTTTTGTTTTTCAATAATTGTTTATTTTTATGTGAATAATGTGAAATACAGTTTTAAAAAATACTGTAAATTGTAAAACATCATCATGATATACAAATTATTTAAAAATTAATGAAACCTTTATCTCAACCAAATATATATCCAAGGATTAGAATAATTCATTAAAAAATAAAATGTTTAATTTATAAACCTATGATTAAAATTTTGTAAAATAAGTTATATTTCAATCATTTAAAAAACTAGTTTTTGACTTTTTACTTTAATTAAGTATTGAAAAGTAGTATTTACATTTTAAATTTAATTAACAAATAAAATAACCCTCCATTAATTAATAATAATCTAATTAATATCATTTTAAATAATTATATTCATAATTTTCGATCTAATTATGTATTTTGGTGCTTCAAAATACATTTTTCAAAAGAAATTATTATGTTATGCGTACATAAATTTAATTTAATTTTTATCAACTTTTCAATTTTAATTAAATAAAATTGGTTTAATGTTTTTAATTTGAATAATAAAAATTATTTAATAAGTATAAATTAATTTTAAGGAATAGAAATAGGTTTCCATCATAAAAGTTAGTCGCTATGATAAAGGATAAATTGTGATGAAAGTGTTAAATCAAGAGCTAATGTCATAAAATTTCCAAAAAAAACTCATCCCTAAATTGGTGTGTGATGTATTTCACAACCTTAACTTATCTTATCCTCTCTAATTGTTAATTTTTTATCCGCATTCCTTAAATATGACATTAATTTTAATATTATGAAATTAATATTTATAAAAATATCATAACTCTCACTTATAAAAGATCCCTTCACCGCCCCACTCCTCCTCACACCTAAAGACTCATAGTTAGATAAATATATACAAAAACTCTTATACTTCTATTTTAGGTTCTTCTGCCATAAAAAGGCAAACATTTAATGGATTAATCCAATTATAAAATCATTTGTCCCAATGGGTAAGGTAATAACTCTTAATCACTCTCTCGTTTTTATTCCATTATGTTTTTCTTCTCACACCTCCATCAATTCTATAAAATACACAAAAATATAATTACATATTTATCATTTTTATACTAAAATGTTATTATTTTGATGTAAAATTATTATCTAAATTTTTTCCATTTATTTAAAAAATGAAAATGTCACCTGTATTATGGTCAGTTCACCACCGTCAAGAACGATGTATTTTAGTTTTCAACATTGACTTACATAAACAAAAATAAAAATGTATTTAAGGAATAAATATTGTATTAAAAACCTTATCAATATTAAATAAAGATACATTGAACATTATATTAATGATATTAATGATAAATGATCATAGTGATTTTAATCACCCAAATGAGCATAAAAATAAATATTTCATAATTTAAATATATTTTGGGAAATATTTTGTGATATATAAATTATATGCTATTAAAATTACAAATACTCTATAAATATATATTTATATAGATTATGTAACTATTTTATAACTCCTTTGTCCATATAAACGATACAAAAACAATTATAGAAATTTATTGAATAACCACAAATAGCTAATGGGAGAAAGAAACTATAGAAAATAAGTGAAAAATGAAAACAAAATAACCATTAAAATTTATATATAGATTAATAAGTTTGTGTAAAAAAAATATTAGTGAGTCTTAGATTATTATATAGGAGGTTACAGTGTGTTAAACTAAAGACAAATCCAAAATAACGGTTTTTTCTGTCAATTTCAATTATGTGTGACATGTTTTATACTATGCCTTATATTTTCAATTATGTAGTAGAGTTAATAACATATTTTATTCATGTATAATATAACTCTTTTATTTCATTAAATTATAATGTATATATCCTGATCTCCCATTGTTATTATTTAGATTCATTTAATACTAAAATTGTAATGGTTTTGTTGACCCAATTCCCTTTTCATGAGGTCATAAACATTATTTAATAAATATATTAATCTAAGATTATTTTATTATGAATTTTCTCTATTATAAATGTTATTTTATATTTTTATATGGGGAAATTATATCATTACATCTAAATATTCATCTTTTATGGATTTTATTTTAAATAAGAATATGATTTTGTTAAGGGTAATTTCTAACCTTTATAATAGATTATTTATCTATGTATATATTATTTATAATGTTTCATAAAATTTATTATCAATACAAAAATTATTATTTAAGTTCAATTTATATTACCTTTACCTTTTTATAGTAAATTTTTCAAATAAATCTTTTTAATGTTTTCTGCGAGGTTCATTTTTAAATCCATTTAATAGCTTGCAAAAAAATTAAAATATCTTGTGTGAACTCATTTTCCCACCATAAAAACTATTATTAGTAATTTATATTAATTTCGGTGTTTTCATTTTTTTTAATGAAAATATTATTCTCATTATTATATCAACTTTTTTATTTTAAAATAAAGGCTAATATTTCATTATAATAATTAAATTAGTTATGTTCCAATTATATATATTTTTGTATTAAACTCTAAAATTATTATTTTTAACCTAATTTAAATTAAAGTAAATAATATTTTTAATTATTTTAAAATTAATTTTTTAATTCTCTCTTTTAATCCCTTCTAATTTTGTCTAAGTGAATTAATATCTTTTTTACCAACATGTTTCCAAATCTTTATGAAAAAAATTTCACTTTGATTTTCATATACAAATCTAAAATGTATATCTCCTATGGATTTATGTTTCATATATTAACCTATAATATTCATATGATATATTTCATTTAAGATATTGAACTTATCATATTAAACAATCCAATTATTAATCTCTTCTTATGTGATGTCATTAAATTGTTCTCACAAACCAATCTTTTATTAAAGGATTTTTCATTTATGTCAACATCCTCTATTAATTATTATAATTAAATAGTGATATGGTCTAATAATAAAATCCAAATTATTTATCTAAATGGAATATGAAGAAGGTTTTGTAAATATTATTGAAATATATTTCTTTTTTAGGTTAATTCATATTTGATGAAATTATGAACACGTTTTTATGAATCACATATATACATGTAAATATTATAATGTGATGGGTGGTAATGGATTTATATAGTCCTTTAATACATTGGGTAATGTTTTAAATCTCATTTTATGTTATATAAGGTACATGAGAGTAAACCCAATCCACTATGATACTTTCTTCAATTTTTGTTGTTGTATTGGAAATGAGATTTTACTTATCATTATGACACCATTCTTTAGGTGATTGTATCATTATTATGATGTAATGATACCATGATAAATTAATCATGATTTCAAAAGGCTTGTGTTGTTATCTATGTTTTATTATGTCTTGATTATTTTCTCATAGCCACATGTTTATCTTATACTCACTTTAGATCTTCGACTGTTATAACTTATGTCTACCATTAAGAAGTGATTATGATCACTCTTTGTTGTTTTATTTCCATGGGTTATGAATCATTTTATTAAATGAAAATTTATATAAGGGTATCATATGTGTAAAATTTTATGAGGGATGTTGAATACTATTAGTATAATAAGGAATCTATGGTTTAGTGGGAATAATTTATATATTATGGGAAATATAGGGTTTTTATGTTAAATAATTTTAAAACAAATTGTAAAAGAATAATCCTAAAAGGTATTTTTTATGTAATGATTAAATATAATTTATTTTCGTTCTAATTATAGGTGTTTATTTTTGGTTCTCTTTGGTATCTTTTAAAACCAAAATGTAAAGAATGTGTTCTTAGTAACATATCCTAGAGTGTGGGTTTGGGGCATCTCCAAGAAGGAAATAATTTATGTATAAAGGAATAAATATAATGTTTACGTGTAGTTATTTTGTTCAAGAGATCAATATGGTTTGATTTATTATTCATCACTATATATATTATTTCCATGATGGTTTGCATCTCATTTCTCAACCCACTTGGTTTCTATTTGGTAGAATCACTACACTGTCCATCGCACTCATTGTTAACTCAATCCCTCTTAGTTTCTAACATTAAATTTACTCAAAAAAGGTTATTTTGAAAATCAATAAACAATAATAAGGCTAAAAAAATATGTTAAATAAAATCAATCAATACTTTTACTAAATTATGACATCCTTATTTCAAACCATTTCATTTTAGATTAATACAACATTATACTTTGTTCAACATGTTTTTTTATAGGTTTTATCCTTTTAATCTTCATATATTAACCCTTAAAATAACTATACCCCACTTTGATAAATATTGAGTCACCCCAGACCTTCACTATCAGATCTTGTTATAAAATAAAAACGTTAACATTTCCCTCCATATCAAGTGAGATGACTCTGTCATGAAACACATGTATTATAATTATTTTATATCTATTAGGAAACACATCTCAAATATTCACAAACAATACCAAAAAATAAAATTTTTGTGTATTTGGTTATTTTATACACAAATAACTTATTTTACAATATTGTGAACTATTATCCATAGTCACACCCCACTAGAACACCATCTATAAATGTCAAACACGATATTCTACCTCATAACATAGAGATATTGATACATCAAAAGGATGTAATCACATATTCGCAGTAAGGGTAAATATTAGAGATAAAAATCGATGATAAAAAGTTAGCATAAGATGAAATATAGGTATGAGAACATAATCAAGGTGTATAAACCTAGCATAATATAATGATACCTAATATGAAATCTATCATAAATAATTATTCATATAATAAGAGTTTTTTATAATATAATACACGATTCATCTAAGTGAAATCATGAGTCAAAAATCTTGATCCATGAGAACATAACATAATAACATACTTTTATGTTCCTCCTTACTTTTGGAATAAACCAAAATATCATAAATGAACACAACCACAAACTTATCCAAGAACTCACAGAAAATTCTATTCATAAGATCCATGAATACAGTAGGTGCATTGGTTAACCCAAAAGGCATAACTACAAATTCATAATGGCCATATCTAGTACGAAATGCGGTCTTTGGAATGTCTACTTACTTTCAACTGATGGTACCCCAACCTCAAGTCAATCTTAAAAAAATACTGAGCTCCCTAGAGCTGATCAAACAAATCATCGATATGAGGCAAAGGATACTTATTCTTAACAGTGATGTTATTCAATGCTCTATAATAAATGAAAAGTCTCATTGAACCATCTTTCTTTTTAACAAACAAGACAGGAGAACCCCATGGTGACGTGCTAGGTCGAATGAAACCTTTATCTAATAACTCCTTCAATTGATTCTTTAACTCTAAAAGTTCAATTTGAGCCATTCGATAAGGGGGTTTTGAAATTGTCTTAGCATCAAAAACTAGGTCAACAGTAAATTCAACTTCCCGATCAGGTATAATACCGGGCAACTCATAAGGAAAAACATTAAGGTACTCTTTTACCACTAGGACATCATTAATCTGAACAATTCCTTTGTTTTCAATAATATATGCAAGGTAACATTAATTTCCATCTTTTACAAGTATCTCAGCTTCCTGATATGTTATCAATATCAAGGGTTTATTTTTGTATACAAACAAAAAATTATTCTGAAAAGAAACCTCTTTCTCTTTGCAATCAATCATAGCATGATAAACAGAAAGCCAGTCCATGCCCAAAATAACATCAAACTCTACTAGAGGCAAAACAATAAGTTTTGCAGGTAGATTCTTTCCGCAGACAAGGACATGAATGTTCTTATGTTTTCTTTTTGTCTCAACATTTCTTCCAGGTGTTTTTACCATAAGTTATGTATTCATAACTTGAGATGGAATTCCGAATTTACTAGAAAACTTCTCAGAAATGAAAGAGTGTGTAGACCCTGAATCAAACAACACATTGGCATAATCTGAACAAACAAATAGTGTACCTGATACAACTTCATTTGATGGCCCAATATATGCTGAAGTATTTGAAAAGGATTTCGCCACCCCTTTCTGCTTGTAGTCTGGCTTCTTTCCTTCAGTTTAGTTCTTTGTTGGACACTCATTTGCATAATGACCCATTTCATTTCACTTAAAACGTTTTACTGACTGTAAATCAGATTTTGTCTTACAATTACCCTGATCTTTTTCAGTGCAATTACGAGCCTTATGTCCTATTTTAACACATCGGTAGCACTTACCAGAATTCAAAAGACATTCCCCATCATGCTTTTTACCACAATTTTCACAAACTGTAAACTTCAGTTTCTTACCATCATACTTTTTTGAAGAGTTCTTCCCTTTCGCCTGCCACCTCGACCTCTTATTGTGTTTTTTGTCAAAGAATACCTAATCATCGGCAAACTCCATTTCCACCATCTTCTCACAACGAACAGGTATTTCATAACTTTTGAACTCATGAGACGCTAAATCCCTTCGATACTTCGGCTTTAATCCTGAGTAAAAACGGTTGATTTTACTATCAAGATCTCGTATGAAATTTGGAGCATACCTTGCCAGTCGATTGAATTTTTCATCATAAGCAGCCACTAAGTCATCCTCTTGCGTCAATTTAGAAATTGTTTTTCCATCCTAAGATGAACCACATTTGGAAAATATTTCTCAAGAAACATACCTTTGAATTCATTCCAATCAAGAGCATAAATCTCCTCTCTATCCCTGATATTTTTCACCATTTACCACCACTAATCAGCTTCACCTTCAGAACGGTAAACAGCAAGACTAACCTTTTGATTTTCTGAACAACCTGTGACATCAAAAATCTTCTCCAATGCTTTAATCCACCCTTTAGCTAGCATAGGTTCAGATGATCCTCTGAATGATGGGGGATGTTGCCTCATGAAATGCTCCACTACTAACATGTTCCTCTGTGGTTGATCTGGATGATCTCGTACATGAATACCACCACCGTTTATATCCTGATTCAACTGTGCCATCGCCGCAAAAAACTGTTCAGTTCTTATTCCGACCATCTCAGGTTGCTGATTTGGAAGGTTGTCTTCCTCCTAATGTCGTCCCAACATAGCTACCCTGTTTTCTCTGCAGAAAACCATTCTTAACATAGAAATATCTTAGGCAAAGCAACATGGTAATCTGTAAATGCTATATGATATCAATATTAACATAAATTAATTTATGGATATTAATTTAACAATACCCTAACTCCTAAAGTTATCTAAACTGACCTTTGATACCAACTATAAGGACTCATCATTAAACATTACATAATATTGAATTAAATGAATAATTCACATTGAAGATCTTTTCAGAGTTTTAGAGAATTAGGACATAAATATTACATCTCAAAAGATTACAAGGTAGACATATCTACATAGTTTCTATTTTTTTTTAAAAAACTCTAAAAAAAGAGTCATATCTAGTTCCATGTTTTAGATAGCATGACTTTTCCTTGATCCCATCCTTGACCTTATTCATCTTTAAGTCCTGTGAAAACATTTCAAAACTTGGGATGAGCATAAAAATCTCAGTAAGAGTTATAAAATAAGGAAGGAAAACATTAGCCCAACAATAAATACAAATCCATGAAACCATACTTTTCAATCATAACATACCTTATGAAATAATAAGATTTATGAATAACACACACAAATCATAAATCATAAAGGTTACTTATGGCATCCATATCATACTTACATTGTAGCTATCACAGCTACGTAGGGAGTTACACTTGGAATACCCATCATAGTATATTCCCTAAATCTCTTAGGAGAAACATCACGTTTTCCTCCATCATGTTACCCAATGAATTGGAGAGCTATCTCGGGCTCTTCCGCCCTGGGTTTATCACGGAACCACCCGTATACGTAAATAATGCCCAAGAACCATAACATGGTCATAACACATAACATAAGCATAAAGGAAATATAACATTTCCACATTGAAATAATAAAATATTATTTCAAGATATTGAAATAATAAATCCATTCTCAAAATCATTTTCATTACCAAAATACGTTAAAAGAATATATGGTATTTTTTTTCTTTTAAAAACATTCTGGCTTGTTAAGGAAGCCAAAGATCAAATAATACTCATAGCGGCAGAAAGGTTGTTGTCACCACTTACGTTAAAAAACATTCCTTTTTGTCCTTTAGTAAAACACTTCGTATAAAAATATTTCCTTCGAATAAAATGAAAATTCAAAGGGGTTTATACACCGTATAAAATAAAGTCATGTATAAAACAAAAAATTTCTCAATGAATGGAGATTGAGACGAAGTCCCTTACCTCGCATCCGACTTGACTCGATCGTTCTTTAATCTCCTAAATAACAAACTGAAGTTAATTTCTACTTGATTAAGAAAATTTTTCAAGTTTATTATTCCTTTTATATCACTTATTAACATGTTATAAACATTATGCAATCATTTAAGTTAATAACGTTCATTTTGTTGATATTTGGTACTTGAGTAAAAATGAACAACTTATATTTACAAGTTGTCCATGTGGTCAATGTTTAATTATATCCAGAATGATATTCATGATTTGGATATCATATATATCATATATATACATTATATACATGTTTTTATAATAGTACATAACATTTAGAGGTAAGAAATGAAATGCACCGTTCATGGAGATGGTAATCCGTACATATGCATGAACGCAACTTTCATTTCTATTTATTATTTTAGTGGAAATAAAACATAATGATACATAGTTATATTATATTTCTAGTATAATATCATATATAATTTCGTTAACTCCATCCTTTATACATCCCACATAAGGCATTAACGAATCAAATCACTTTGAGGAGTCGGTAGTCCACACTTCCTCAAATGAGATTATCGTATTTACCCACTATGGAAACCATAAGGGCATGATATAAATGGGAAGTACAGAAGCATAAGAAAATCATAAACATAATATATATCATATATAAAAATAGTGACATCATAATGGCCACCATGGGAAGTGTTAAGATGTAATTGAACAATCATCGTTTCGTGAGGCGTTAGTTTTCCATCCACAGAAACATTATGTTCTTCATCCACTAGATGGAGGTGTGTGTAAGTTTAGTTAGAATACTTCTTATAAAAACATCCTAGTATATTGAGGATACTGGTTTTGTTACAAAAGAAATAAATAAAAAGATTTTAGGGGTTGGATAAGTAAAATAAAATAAAACAATTTAAGAGAAACCATTAACTTTAATTTGGATAACTCCCTTTGGTTTGAACCAAAAGACTTCTTGAAGTGACTTATGCCTAAGGTAAGGATTCTAAGAGAAGTATAGGTATGTTGAGAGCTTAATTGGGCAGAGTTTGGATGAGCCAAATGGCTTGAGAGGTGTTAGGAATTGTTTAGAAGTGGTCTCCTTTTATAAGTGGGAGGAGGGGCTCTTTAGGAAAGTGTGAAACTATTATTTTATTATATAATGATATTCGGTTTCTAATGGTCAAAAAATAATTATATTCAAAGATAAGATGAGTCATGGTCTAACTAAAATCATCCAATCAGAATTTGACATGTTTTGAATAATATTTTAATCATTATAATCTTATTTATTTAAATCATTTATTAATGAGGTAAATACATCATTATTATTGTGTCATAAATAATTTAATTTATTTGATGTCTAAAAATTATAAAAAAAATACTATCTTTTAGGAAATATTTTTAGATTCACAATTAATATTTACAATCTAAAATAGGACTTATATAACACCATATAAAAATCAATTACTAAAAGATATTTGTTTATGTCATTTTTTCCTTTACTTTAAATTAATTAATCTAAATTGTCATTATCACTTCCAAGTGGATCAAAGGGGTCCAAAAATAGACCTAAAGATTCCCATGGTCGTTAATGACTCAACCAATAAGGATAGGACAAGTGTTAAGGTAATTTTTAATTATTATAATATTTGTTTAACCTTGAATTACCTTATTTATCTTTAACCGCGGTAAATAAAAGTCAAAAATTACTATTCATCAAAAATTATTTTCATCTTAATGAACCACATTTTACTTCTTGATAACAACCATGTATGTCAGAGTTTTGAAATTCAATCCATAGAAGTAGTAAAATTTCATTTAAATGAAAAAGTCGGTTTTTTAACTACCACTTAGTGGTGTCACTATTCATCAAAAATTGAATTTTTTCAAAAAAATACCAAAAATTCAGCCTAAGAATTATTTGATGTTCCAAATTCAAAATTTATGTCTATTTTTCCAAATTCAAAACATATAAGTGGAATTAATTAATTTAAAAATTAATTCACGTTATCAAAACAAATAGCGTGCTTTTAAGAAACAATAACTATCAAAATATTGATACTTGGTTATGTCAAATTTCAAAGGGAAATTAATTCCAATGACCAACATTGGATTAAATGGTAAAAATTTATTCTAATTACACTTTAAAACCAACCAAAAAGATAATCTAACCATATAAATAAATTATATTAAAATTCACTTTTGAATTAAAAAGCAATATTTTTCACTATTCATTAAAAATGCACTCAATTAGAAAAATACCAAAAAATTAACCAAAGTAAAATTGGATGTTCCCATTCTAAATAAGGATTATATTTGGTTGTATATAATGTATTAAATTAACCAAAACTAGATTTAAAGAGGGTTCTCCATTAAAAGGCGATAAATCGGCCTTTTAATGTAAATTATGCTTAAAATTATATTCATTCACATTTTAAGCCTATAACTTTTTATTGGATAATGTAAAAACATTTAACAATCATTATTAATAATATTTTTGTTAGTTTCATTCATTCCCGCCAATACAATGGCAAGGAGATAACTACTATTTAAAATAATAATATTATATTATTCGTGTGCAATGTAAGATTCCAAAGAAACCCGTTGTTGCGTATCAGGTACGCTATCGAACATAGCAACCCTTTTAAAGTAAAATTAATATTTAATTCCAAAATATTAATAAGTATAAAAATATCTTATTCTTTATTTACTTGGGATGTTAAATCCTTCCTCCCTTTTGGAAATTGCATCCTTGCAATTTTTATTCACTTATCAAAATAAGTGGGGGTATTTATCCCTCATAGAATTTTCAGATTCCCACGTTGCCTCTTCAATCATATGGTTTTTCCAAAAAACCTTTACCTGGTGAATTACCTTATTCCACAACACTTGCTCCATATGGTCAAGAATTTGGACTGGTTGTTGTTCATAAGAGAGGTTCTCTTCCAACTGAACTACCTCTGGGCTCGAAACATGAGTTGGATCTGACATATACTTTCTCAACATTGAAATAAGAAAAACATTGTGTACCTAGGATAAACTTGGAGGTAAAGCCACTATATATGCAACTGATCCCACTTTCTCTAGAATTTCATAAGGTCCAATGAACCTCAAACTCAACTTTCCCTTCTTACCAAAACACATCACACTTTTCCATAGAGAAACTTTAATAAAGACATGATCACCTACCTCAATGGAAAGATCTTTCCTCCAGTTATCAGCATAAATTTTCTATCTACTCTGAGCTATTCTCATGTGCTTCAGAATCAACTGAACTTTCTCTGCCATCTCTTCTACCAATTCTGGTCCCATCAGCTTCCTTTCACCTAAATCATCCCAAAAATCTAGAGTTCGACAATTCTTTTCATATAATGCCTCAATTGGAGCTATATGTATACTGGAATGAAAACTATTATTATAAGAAAATTCAACCAAAGAAAGATGTTGGTCCCAACTTCCCTGATAATCCATCGAGTAGGCTCGTAACATATCCTCCGATGTATGAATTGTTCATTCTGACTACCCATCTGATTGAGGATGAAAAGATGTGCTAAATTTAATTCAGTACCCAATGACTTCTGAAGGCCTTTCCAAAAGTTAGAAGTAAACCTAGGATCACGATCAAATACAATGGAGAGGGGAAATCCATGAAACCTTACTATATATTTGACATACAACCGAGCAAGTTGATCTAAAGACAGAGTATCTCAAATAGGAAGGAAATGAGCATATTTAGTCAATCGATCAACTATAACCCGGATTTCATTATTATCTCGAGATGTCTTTGGTAATCCCACAACGAAGTCCATAGATATATTTTCCTATTTCCACTCTGACACTGGTAGAGGCTGAAGCATCCCTTTCGGTAAATGTTGCTCTGCTTTAACCTGCTGACAATTCAAGCACTTCATAGTAAAATCAGCAATATCTCTTTTCATTCCATCCCACCAGTAATACTCCTGAAGATCTCGGTACATCTTAGTACTACCAGGATGAACTGAAAACGGAGAAATATGAGCTTCACATAACAACTCATTCTTCAACTGTGAATCAGAAGGTACACATAATCTCTTCCCAAATCTCAAAACACAATCATTATCAATGTTAAATTCAGGAAACTTACCCTTCTGAACCAACTCTACCGTTTTATGCAACTCAATGACTTCTTTCTGCGCTTTCTTAATTCTGTCTGATAGAGATGATTTCACTGACACCTGAAAAAAAAACAGAAGAATTTCATGCAACAACAACTTCTATGCCAATGTTCATCAAATCAAAAACCAAAGGATCTCATTCTAAACCTAGCATGGCTAATGAGACATTATTTTTTCGACTCAAAGCATCGGCCACTTTATTTTCTTTTCCCGGATGGTAATGGATCGTGAAATAATAATCCTTGATTAATTCCAACCATCTCCTCTGTCACATGTTCAATTATTTATTAGTGAATTTATACTTCAAACTTTTGTGATCAGTATATATTTCACACTTCACTCCATACAAATTATGCCTCCAAATTTTTAAAGAAAAAACAACTGCAGCTAATTCCAAATCATGTTTAGGGTAATTTAACTCCTGTGGTATCAACTGACGTGAAGCATGAGCAATTACCTGATCATTTTGCATTAGGACACAACCAATTACTTTCAACAAAGCACCACTATAGATAACAAACTCACCATTTTTTGAAGGTAGTGCCAAAACTAGAGCATTCACCAATGTTCTTTTCAATTCCTGAAAACAATCATCACATTCTTTTGTCCAGATGAACTTAACACCTTTTCGAGTTAACTTAGTCATTGGACCGGATAACCATGAAAAATTTTCAACAATCCTCCGGTAATAACCTGACAAACCAATAAAACTATGTATCTGATTTATATTTGTGGGTCTTGTCCATTCTTCAATAACTTTTGTTTTAGTAGGATCAACAGTTATGCCAATTCTTGAAATAATGTGACCAAGGAAAGATATTTTTTGTAACCAACACTCACACTTTCTGAATTTCCCATAAAGTTTATTTTCTTTTAAGGTTCTCAAGACAACCCTTAAATGACTTTCATGTTCCTCTTTACTTTTTGAATAAACCAAAATATCATCAATGAACACAACCACAATCTTATGCAAGAACTCACAGAAAATTCTATTCATAAGATCCATGAATATAGCAGGTGCATTGGTTAACCCAAAAGGCATAACTACAAATTCATAATGGCCATATATAGTACGTAATGCGGTATTTGGAATGTCTGCTTCCTTTACTTTCAACTGATGGTACCCCAACCTCAATTCAATCTTTGAAAAATACTGAGCTCCCTGGAGCTGATCAAACAAATCATCGATATGAGGAAAAGGATACTTATTCTTAACAGTGATGTTATTCAATGATCTATAATCAATGCAAAGTCTCATCGAACTGTCTTTCTTTTTAACAAACAAGATAGGAGAACTCCATGGTGACGTGCTAGGTCGAATGAAAACTTTATCTAATAACTCCTACAATTGCTTCTTTAACTCTAAAAGTTCAACTTGAGCCATTCGATAAGGGGTTTTTAAAATTGGATTAGCATCAGGAACTAAGTATACAGTAAATTCTACTTCCCGATCAGGTATAATACCAAGAAACTCATCAGGAAAAACATCAAGGTACTCTTTTACCACTGGCACATCATTAATCAGAACAGTTCCTTTGTTTTCAAAAATATGTGCAAGGTAACATTCATTTCCATATTTTACTAGTTTCTCAGCTTCCTGATATGTTATCAACAGCAAGGGTTTATTTTTGTTCACAAACTGAAAATTATTCTGAAAAGAAACCTCTTTAGCTCTGAAATCAATCTTAGCATGATAAACAGAAAGATAATCCATGCCCAAAATAACATCAAACTCTATTAGAGGAAAAACATTAAGTTTTGCAGGTAGATTCTTTCTGCACACAAGGACAGGAATCTTCTTATGTTTTATTTTTGTCTCAACATTTCCTCCTTGTGTTTTTACTGTATGTTCTGTATTCATATCTTGAGATGGAATTCCGAATTAACTAGAAAAATTCTCAAAAATGAAAGAGCGTGTAGACCCTGAATCAAACAACACATTGGCATAATCTGAACAAATAAACAGTGTACCTGATACAACTTCATTTGATGGTCCAACATCTGCTGAAGTAGTTGCAAAGGATTTCTCCACCCCTTTCTGCTTGTATTCTGGATGATTTCCTTCGGTTGAGTTCTGTGTTGGACCCTCATTTGCATAATGACCCATTTCATTGCACTTAAAACATTTTACTGATTGTAAATCAGATTTTGTCTTACCATTGCCCTGATCTTTTTCAGTGCAATTACGAGCCTTATGTCTCATTTTACCACATCGGTAACACTTACCAGAATTCAAAAGACATTCCCCAGCATCATTTTTACCACAATTTTCAGAAACTGTAAACTTAAGTTTCTTACCATCATACTTTTATGAATAGTTCTTCCCTTTCGCTTGCCACCTCGACCTCTTATTTTATTGTTTGTCAAAGAATACCTGATCATCGGCAAACTCCATTTCCACCTTCTTCACACAACGAAAAAGTTTTTCATAACTTTTGAACTAACGAGAAGATAAATCCCTTCGATACTTTAGATTTAATCCTGAGTAAAAATGGTTGATTTTACTATCAAGATCTCATATGAAATTTGGATCATATCTTGCCAGTCGAGTGAATTTTTCATCATAAGAAGCCATTGAGGTATCCTCCTGCCTAAATTCCAGGAATTGTTTTTCCATCCAAAGATGAACCACCTTAGAAAAATATTTCTCAAGAAACATACCTTTGAATTCATCCCAATCAAGAGCATCAATCTCCTCACTATCCCTGATATTTTTCACCATCGACCACCACTAATCAGCTTCACCTTCAAAATGGTAAACATCAAGAATAACCTTTTGATGTTCTGAACAACCCATGACATAAAAAATATTCTACAATGCTTTAATCCACCCTTCAGCTAGCACAGGGTCAGATGATCCTCTGAATGATGGGGGATGTTGCCTCTTGAAATGCTCCACTACTAACATGTTCCTCTGTGGTTGATTTGGCTGATCTCGTACATGGTTACCACCACCATTTATAGCCTGATTCAACCATTCCATCGCCGCAACAAACTGTTCAGTTCCTATTCCGACCATCTCAGGTTGCTGATTTGGAAGGTTTTCTTCTTCCTGATGTCATCCCAACATAGCTGCCCTATTTCCTCTGCGGAAAACCATTCTGAACATAGAAATATGTTAGGCGAAGCAACATGGTAATCTGTAAACGCTATATGATATCAATATTAACATAAATTACTTTATGGATATTAGTTTAACAATACCCTAACTCCTAAAGTTATCTAAACCGACCTTTGTTACCAACTATAAGGACCCGACCTTAAACATTACATAATATTGAATTAAATAAATAATTCACATTGAGGATATTTTCAGGTTTAGAGTTTTAGAGAATTAGGACATAACTATTACATCTCAATAAATTACAAGGTTGAAATATCTACATAGTTTCCATTTTTTTTTTAAATAAAAACTCTTAAAAAAGAGTCATATAGAGTTCCATGTTTTAGATAGCATGACTTTTCCTTGATCCCATTCTTGACTTTATTCATCTTTATGTCCTGTGAAAACATTTCGAAACATGGGATGAGTATAAAAATCTCAGTAAGGGTTATAAAATAAGGAATGAAAACATTAGCCCAACAATAAATACAAATCCATGAAACCATACTTTTCAATCATAACATACCTTATGAAATCATAAGATTTATGAATAACACACACAAATCATAAATCATAAAGGTTACTTATGGCATCCATATCAAAATTACATTGTATCTATCACAGCTACGTAGGAGTTACACTTGGAATACCCATCACAGTATATTCCCTAAATCTCTTAGGAGAAACATCATGTTTACCTCCGTCATGTTACCCAATTCATTGGAGAGCTATCTCAGGCTCACCCACCATAGGTTTATCACAGAACCATCCATATACATAAATAATTCACAAGAACCATAACATGATCATAACACATAACATAAGCATAAAGGAAAGATAACATTTCCACATTTCAATAATAAAATATCATTTCAAGATATTGAAATAATAAATCCATTCTAAAAATCATTTTCAATACCAAAATACGTGAAAATAGTATGTGGTATTTATTTTTCCTTTTAAAAAACATATTGGCTTGTTAAGGAAGCCAAAGATCAAATAATACTCGCGGCGGCGGAAAGGTCGTTGTCACCGCTTATGTTAAAAAGACATTCCTTTTTGTCGTTTAGTAAAAAACTTCGTATAAAAAGATTCTATTTGAATAAAATGAAAATTCAATGGGGTTTATACACCGTATAAAATAAAGTAATGTATAAAACTAAAAATGCCTCAATGAATGGAGATTGAGACGAGGTCCCTTACCTCGCGTCCGACTTGACTCGATCCTTCTTTAATCTCCTGAATAATAAATTGAAGTTAATTTATACTTTCTTAAGAACCTTTTACAAGTTTATTATTCCTTTTATATCACTTATTAATATGTTATAAACATTATTCAATCATTTAAGTTAATAACGTTCATTTTGTCCATATTTGGTACTTGATTAAAAATGAACAACTTATATTTACAAGTTCTCCATGTGGTCAAAAGTTCATTATATCCATAATTATATTCATGATTTGGGTATCATATATGTCATATATATACATTATATACATGTTTTTATAATAGTACATAACATTTAGAGGTAAGAAATGAAATGCACCGTTCATGGAGACGGTAAGCCGTATGTACGCATGAACGCTACTTTCATTTCTATTTCTTATTTAAATGGAAATAAAACATAATGATACATAGGTATATTATAATTACAGTATAATATCATATATAATATCGTTAAATCCATCCTTTATATATCCCACATAAGGCATTAACAAATCAAATCACTTTGAGGCGGCGATAGTCTGCACTTCCTCAAATAAGATTATCGTATTTACCCACTATGGAAACCATAAAAACAAGATATAAATGGGAAGTACAGAAGAATAAGAAAATCATAAACATAATATATATCATATATGAAAATAGTTCCATCATACTGGCCAACATGAGAGGTGGTAATATGTAATTGAACAATCATTGTTTCGTGAGGTGTTAGTTTTCCATCCACAGAAACATTATGTTCTTCATCCATTAGATAGATGTGTGTGTAAGTTTAGTTCGAATAATTATTATAACAACATCCTAGTATATTGAGGATATTAGTGTTGTTACAAAAGAAAGAAATAAAAAGATTTTAGGGGTTTGAGAAGTAAAATAAAAGAAAACAATTTAAGATAAACCATTACCTTTAATTTGGGTAACTCCCTTTGGTTTGAACCAAAGTACTTCTTAAAGTGCCTTCTGCCAAAGTTAAGGCTTCTCAGAGGGGGATAGGGATTTTGAGAGCTTAATTGGGTAGAGGTTGGATGAGCCAAATTTCTTGATAGGTGTGAGTAATTGGATAGAAGTGGTCTTCTTTTATAAGGGGGAGGAGGGGCTCTTTAGGAAAGTGTGAAAATATTATTTTATTATATAATTATATTCGGCTTCTAATGGACCAAAAATCATTATATTCGAAGATAAGATGATTCATGGTCGAAATAAAATCATACAATCAGAATTTCACATGTTTTGGATAATATTTTAATCATTATAATCTTATTTAATTAAATCATTTATTAATGAGGTAAATAATGCATCATTATTGTGTCATAAATAATTTAATTTATTTGATGTCTAAAAATTATAAAAAAATAATATCTTATAGGAAATAGTATTATATTTATAATGAATATTTATAGATGAAAATAGGACTTATATAACACCATATAAAAATTAATTACTAAAATATTTTTTTTATGTCATTTTGGCCTTTACTTTAAATTAATTAATCTAAATTGTCATTATCACTTCCATGTGGATCAAAGGGATCCCAAAATAGACCCAAATATGCCCATGGTCGTTAATGACTCAACCAATAAGGTTAGGAAAAGTGTTAAGGTAATTTTAAATTATTATAATATTCTTTTAACCTTTAATTACCTTATTTACCTTTAACCGCAGTAAATAAAAGTCAAAAGTTACTATTCACCAAAAATTATTTTCATCTTAATGAACCGCATTTTACTTCTTGATAACAACCATGTATGTCGGTTTTTTGAAATTCAATCCACATAAGTGGTAAAATTTCATTTAAATGAAAAAGTCAGTTTTTTAACTACCACTAAGTGGTGTCACTATTCATCAAAAATTGAAGTTTTTCAGAAAAAACCAAAAATTCAGAATAAGAATAATTTGATATTCTGAATTAAAAATTGATATTTATTTGTAAAAATTAAAAACATAGAAATGGAATTAATTAATTTAAAAATTAATTCCCATTATCAAAACAAATAGCATGTTTTTAAGAAATAATAACTATCAAAAAAATGATACTTGTTTATGTCAAATTTCAAAGTGAAATTAATTCCAATGACCAAAATTAGATTAAATGGTAAGAATATATTCTAATTGCAATTTAAAACCAACTAAAAATATAATCTAACCACATAAATAAATTATATTAAAAGGCACTTTTGAATTAAAATGCAATATTTTTCACTATTCATTAAAAATTTAACTCTATCTGAAAAATACCAAAAAATTAACCAAAGTAAAATTTTATGTCCCCATTATAAAGAAGGATTATATTTGGTCATATAGATTGTATTAAAGTAACCAAAACTAGATTTAAATAGGGTTCTCTATTAAAAGGCAATAAATCGGCCTTTTAATATAAATTATGCTTAAAATTAGATTCATTCACATTTTAAGCCTCTAACTTTTTATTGGATAATGTAAATACATTTAACAATCATGTATAATCATATTGTATTTAGTTTCATTCATTCCCACCAATACAACGGCTAGGAGTTAACTTCCATTTAAAATAATATTATTATATTATTAGTGTGCAACGTAAGATTCCAAAGAAACTCGTTGTTGTGTATCGGGCACGCTATCGAACATAGCAACCCTTTTAAAGTAAAATTAATATTTTATTCAAAAATATTAATAAGTATAAAAATATCTTATTCTTCATTTACATGGGATGTTACACTAATAACTCGTGTACTCTTTTGGGCTTGGGATGCTACCTATATACCATTTTATACTTAGGTTACTATCTGTGTACCTTTTGGGATTATTCTAACAACCTAAGTATCCTTTTGGGATTATGATACAACCATTGTATCCTTTTTCTTATTTAGATAAAATATACATACCCTTTGGGGTTTGGGATACTATATATACCCTTTGGATCTTGGGATAACAACATATGTACCCTTTTGGTCTAAGGATATTACACATTTTCTTTGTTGGGCTTGAGATAACAACTTCTATAATTCATGTATCTCAAGAGAAATAAAAGGTTTTATAATGAATTTTTATTCTATAATGGACCCAACTATCACATAATAATAAACCATCCATATTAAATCTATAAGAATTTTAAAACATTTGTAATCCTATCATAGGATAATTAACATATGGGAAAGAAATGGGTTTCATGAAAAAAAAATTAAGACATTATCCTAGTCCATCCAATGAAATAAGGTTAATGATATAACTAGAGTTTATTACAAATTATGAATAATAAATATTATGGGATGTCAATAGGGGTGAAAAACTTTTTTATAATATAATAATAAAATTTATTTAAAAAATACTATATCATTTAATTTTAAAAAATATTATTTTAAAATGAGATATTCATAAAACCAAAAGGGAATATATATTTATTTGAAAATTAAATTAAATTTATGAAATAATTTTTAGTTTGAAAATTGTTTATTAAAGTGTAAAAAATAACTCATGTGGATAGCATTAAAAAAGAAATATTCTTTTGGCACTTTTGAAAAAGTATTCCATGTTGGAAAAAAAATCATACTAAAAATGTTAAAAGTATATTAATTTTTTATATAAAGAAAAAAAATTGAAGTAAAAAGTTATCAATAATGAAATAATATATAATGAAATAAATAAAACAAAAAAATTAATTACCTCGAGGATAATGATTCAGGAAAAAAAATAATTTATATGGTCAACTCTACATACAACTATCCTTTTAGTATAATTATGAAAAAAAGATAGAAGAAGTATATATAAGAAATTTAAAACAAAAAAAATAACATGGGAAGAATAAATTTTATGTTTTTATATATAATAATTTCTAATTTCTCTAGATGTAAGTTCAAACAGATACAATCTCAATTTTAAAATCAGATTTCTATAAAAACTATTACAAAGTTAGTATCTTTTGAATCAAAAGAAACAAAAAGATAAAAGAACATGTGTATTGGAAAATAAAATGAATAAAATGATAAATATGTTAAAATAAATCAATGATGTGGTATATACATTGCATATATAAATATGCTGGTTGATATAGAATAGATATCAGTGAAGGAAAATTGAGATGGTAAACAATTACATTCACTCAAAACTTCCACAAAAGTAGTTTAACCACCAATTTAATAAAAATAATCATCATGATCACAAATTTAAGATAATTATTCAAATTTAATTTCCTTCATGCTCTAATATTATAATAATTCATTAAACATATATTATTTATATTTATTTTATTTTCACCCTTGGTTGTTTTTAATTTGGATTGTTTTATGTGATTTCTACAATGGTGGTGTCGTCCCTTGTTCCTTGATATAAAGTTCATCATTAATAGATTCTCTATTGTACTGAAATATATTTTTTCAATTATATATTCATTCACCTATTCATTTTATGGAAGTTAAAATAAAAATATGGTGAAGAATAATGTATTTATGTTGATGAAATCTATCCTTCTTGAAACAGGTTTCTTAAGAATGATGAATTTAGGATTTATTATAAGAACTTGAGGATAAAAAATAAGAAATTAATAGAGGAAAATGTTTAATTCTTCATGAGATTATTGAATGGTTTTAGTGGTTTGGAAGGGGTATTGGTAGGGTACTTTTATAAGTGATTTTTGAGTGCAGTTTCCACAAATTCACATTCCTTAATGTATAAGGTTTCTATTTTAAACGGAATTTAGATAACAAGTATAAAATAAGGGGTATGGGATAATATTTTGTCTATAAGACCCTCATACACACATTTATATATAATATTTTATAATATTTTATGTTTCTACCACCGAGTTTAAACCTTTTTACACTAATTTACATTTATGATGGAAACTCAATTTTTAGCTTGGTAACTTATTTTTATGACTAAAAATATTCTTCTTCTAATTAAATTCTTTTTTACTTGTTAATAAAAATATGGACTCTATTTAATAAAATTAATCCTCCAAAAATGATAATTTTATCTTTTAAATGAAAATATAAAATATAAGAAAAAACTATTTTTTACAAAAAATGAAACTTTTAAATATTATGGGTTCTAAGTCATATTTCTTATAAACTACCATTTAATTGTGTGATAATATATTTTGTTTATAAAATGTAATATTAAATCAGATTAATCATTTAACAATGATAAATTTAATTTATTATGATAAATATAAAACACATTAAAAATAGTTCATTGAAAAGTGTCCCTTAAACATTAAATTGTTTTAATCACATCACCTTAAAATTAATTATTTATCTTGTAAACATTAAATTTTATCAATATACGGGTAATAGAATGTTTCTATGAATTTTATAAATATATAAAATCATTATTTATTTTTAATAATAATATATAACACATAAAAAATATTATAATTAATTTTTTAATTTTATCTTTTTAAATCATTATTTATTATTTATAAACTTTGTTATATTCAATTTCTTTAAAAAAATTACAATTATTCAACATACCAAATAGATACACACATACCTACTGATCATATATCCAATGAACATACTTTTAAATAATATATTTCTGACATCCATATATCTAATAACCCTATATATGTGAGTCATATTTCATTACTATATATAGCCTTGAAAATATAACTAAAATAATTCATCCAATTTACTTATATCTCAACTTTTAAACTATATTTTTGATTATTTTTCCTATTCTCCAAGTTTAAGTTGGAGAGGTAATATTTATGGAAAATAATGATGATGAAGATTTTATATTCATGGTATTTTTTATTTACATGGGGATTTATTCCTATTTTACTTTTCTTAATGATGTTTCATATTATATATTGATAATTCATTATTATTTATCTTTAATTATAATATTTTATCCCAATAAAATGTATCATGGTTCATTTTTATTTATTGTGTGTTAAATGATCTATTAAATATAGAATTTATTTAAATAGAAATTAATATTAAAATATCACGGTGTTCATTAAAAGTGGGTCATTTTATTAAGAATTTAAATCATAGATCACAGGAAATACTGATTGAAAGAAAAAAAAATCAGGGAGGCCTAAAGTATTGGAGTCCCAAGGCATTATACCAAATAAAATAACTACACTCTGGGTGTAAGGAAGCCAGACCTAAATAAATAATAAGAGGGTTTTTCTAGGTACCCTTAGAAACCATAAAATTTACAACATAATTACCTTTATGTAAAGTGTGGGTTATGATTTCATGAACAATATAAGACTTAAATCTTCAAATAAGATAGATAAAGGACCAGATAGTGTTGTACCTCCCATGGAAGGAGTTGAAGAAGACAAGGGAATCAGTTTCAACCACCAAGGGGGTAATGTTATAGGATCGACACGCCTCTGTCAAATTCAGAAATGATTTATCCTTCACTAGAAGAGAATCACCTTGCCTATAGAAAACACTAAAAGAAAGAAACATTGCACCATTTTAGTCATGAAAAACACCTCCCCCTCTTATAATAATATGAAAAAACATAAATCATAACCTTTCTATCAAAAACTAACATGATTCATGAGGTTCAATAATATAGGAGTAACTCACATAATAAAAATAAATAAATTTTGGACTACCTTGGAAGCTCAATATTTCACCATAATCATATTAATTAGGTATAATCATGGATTATTTTCCAAAATGTAGATATGTTTTTGAATCTATAATCAATTTTTATCCCCAATGGAAATAAAATATATTATTCCTAAATATTATCACACAAAGACATTTTAATATAATTTAAAATGTTTTTTTTTATTTTTATATTATAAATGTGGAAATGTAATTTTTATAAATATCTATGAATATTTTTTGAATAAAAGGAAATATAGGGAAGAAAGTTTGTAAAAAGTTAACTTAATAGTGGATTTGAAATACCGTTGACCTTTAAAATCCATTATTATCATTTCTAAAAATGAGATTGTAATATTTAGATTCATTTAATGAAAGAAAAAAATCATGATAAATTGTTCTAAATTCTTCTTTAAATTCATACCATGACCTCAATGTGTACATAATTCTTCATTTTAATGTGATTTAATTACTCAATAACCATCTTGAAATTAAAACATATCAAATTCTTTATTCTTATAAAAATCCATGATTAAGAAATTTAAAAAAGAAAAATATAAATTTACATATATAGAATGAATAAAAAAATGTAATTTCATAATGAAAAAATAAAAATGAACTCATTCACAATTGAAGAAAAGTTATTTAATGTAGGACTAGGCATATTCATAATTATATAATAAATACATCCATATTTATCCAACAATAAAAATTCCATGTAAAATAAAAAATCCATGAATGAAATATTACATAGACAGTGTAACTAAAAGTATTTATATGCAATTTACCATAATGTTTTTATAAATACATTAAAATAGGATATGATACCTATCTCTTGTTCATTAATCATTATTCTCTCCCATAATTAATCTTACACTTAAAGGTTCTATCCCACATGAATGATTTTAAAACATTTTATTAAATATGAATCCCAATGTTTCTTCAAGCCTCCAACTCATTTATTCACACAATATATCTTGACATAGTAGTTGTCACTATCTATCTTCTTCTCCATGATGAATCAAGTTAAACTCATATAACTGCAAACACTCTTTCATGTGATTCCACTTCATATCAAGGTCAGAAAGCCCAAGACATGATTATATTCATGATTCAATTTCAAAAATCCAGTATAAATATTATTCTTATTTTCCCTTTTTCTCAACATTGTTGACTATAAGTTTCCTTTATTAAGATTTTAATTTATGAGAATTAAGATATCTCATGTGTTAAATTAAGATTTTATTATATTATGACTTGAAATTAATATTTTTTTACCATTGTTTAGTACTCATTATCTCATTAATGGATCATTTAACCATATATTATCTCCCATATCATGATAAATTATTTATAAATAGCATTTGGAGACCCAAATGTATTCTGATGCAATTCTCGACCATATTTTTTTATTCAGATGCATGTTATCCTTATATGGATTAAATGATACATGATCATTTGTACAGACAAATTAATCTAAAAATAGACATTATTTTTTCTCATTTTAATCATATGTTTTTTTGAACATTATTTTTATATACACAAGGTTTTATCACATGTATCCATTCTCATCCACAACATTAATTTGACATAGTTCATCTAGTAGCCCGATTATTCTTATACATGCATGTTTTATTCATACATGGGCATTGAGAATTTTGAATAATTCTTATTTAAGGGTATAACATCCTAGGTAATTATAGAATAAATCAACCAATTATTAGATATTATATAGTTATATTTATTATAAAAATATTTTGTAATATTACAATCAAATGGGAAAAAGATTTATTTCAACCTTAATTATAATTTTATACATTATACAGTTTTATTTAAATTCATGGTTTGTAAATAATAATTTTTTTATTTGAAACAATTGAACTTTATTTTTTATTCATAATTTAAATATTATCTTTGGATGAATTTTTTAAAACATTCTAAACATTTTATTTTTTTAGTAAATATTTAAAATTCAAATCGTTATTAAAAAATTTATTTTCATTTGAAGTATATAAAAACAAAAATTCTATTTATTGATTCATATTAGAATTTAATTAATTAATTTTAATTTATATAATTCAAATTATAGACTTGAAAATTAATTTGAAACTTTAATTTAGCATAATAACAATTAAATACATAAAAATGAATTTTTCTTAAAAAATGGTTTTCATCTTATTCTGTCTATTTATTTTTTAATTAAAATATGAAACTTTTTTGTTTTTATTATTCAAAAACATATTCCATATTTAAAATTAGGAGGTCCAAATTTTTTTAATATGTCCTTTTAATTTTTGTTCAATAATAATAGTAACCATAAAAATTTCATTACGATGGTAAAGGATAAATTGAGTTATTAGTGTTAAAAATAAAATGATAAGGACTATAAAATGACCCTAAAATTATTTTTAATTTTATTATATGGGTCCATTTTATATTTCATATCCCAGACACTTTAATATGGTGTTTTCTTATTTGGATGTAATTATTAACATTATAATTTTTTATTAAAAGAAAAGTCAAAAAATTCCAGCCTCTTATTTTTAATAATTATAATATTTTTCACATGGTATTACAAGAAGATATGTTTGATATAAATATTATTTTTAAATATTAATTATTTATATTTTTAATTTAAATTTATTTTATAATTTTAGTCAATAAATTATTTCCTTAAATGTTTACACAATGTAGATACAGTAATTATTCACAAAATGGAAAAATAAAATAAATGATATTAAAAGTATTATAATTATTATAATTTTAAATAATTAATCTAAAAATGATTTATTTTTATAAACATAACATTTTAATTTTGTATTGAGATATTTTATTTGAATTTGATTTGTTTTTTGGATGTTATACAAGTTAATATAGATGAATTGATCTAAAATTGACATTTTAGATATTTTATGAAAAGAATATTTTATCAACTGAAATAAATTTAATTAAAACCTATATTTATAAATTTGATTAATATATAGTTTAAAATCCCATCCATGATAAATTTATCATTCGTTTTTTAATTTATATTAACTATCTTATCCCCCAAAGATTAAAAAACCATGGTACCACGATAAATGTTAAAAGGGTTACCATGGGGTTAAAACAACTAAGAGTAAACATGTGATCTAAACATGTAAAAATCATTTTAGGAAAGTATTTTGACTCGTAATTATCTTAACATAAAATATTATCAATTTGGATCCATTTGTAAATGAAAATTAATTTATATTAAATTAATATTTTAAGATATTCCAAGAGTTCCCCTTCCCTCTCTTATAAAAGGACACTACTTATTCTCATTTCATCTCACTTAAAATAACATTTATTTAAACCTAGATCTATCAAAATCCATTACTGTGATATATAATCACATTATATATGCCTTATTTTGGGTATAATACCAATCATAGGGGTCATAAGTTGTTAAGAAAAATAGATTTTCCAAAGAAGAGGTATAGTTTTTAACCACATGTTTTAGTTTTATTTATTATTCCACAACCTCCAATTTTGTTTATCC
Source organism: Viscum album (assembly GCA_963277665.1). NCBI lineage: Eukaryota > Viridiplantae > Streptophyta > Magnoliopsida > Santalales > Viscaceae > Viscum > Viscum album. The sequence goes on along the minus strand of OY728142.1, from coordinate 504,385,179 downwards.
ATGATAAAATAATAAAAACAGTATCCTATATTTAATAATATGTTATTTTTTTAATTTAATAACCAAGATACGTCAACTTATCCATCATATGTGAAATGAAACCATCATTTTTGTGTGTGACAGACTACCGCCTCGCAAACTTCTGTTATTTTTATCATTTTTGTCCCTCATAAATGGATTATAATGATGGAGTTAGTTCTTATATATGATATTAATGTGATATTATCATTATAAAAATACTATATATCATTTACCTTCCTAAATTTCCATTCAATGAAAAATGATAACCTCGTTTGTCTGTGCGTGTGTACTACCAACTACATGAAGTGATGTGATACGTTTTTAATCACCAAATAAAATTAATGATATATATAAGTATATTTAAAGAATTAATATGATATTTTCGATATTATAATAATTTCTTTAAGGTATAATAATACATACTTTATTTCTATAATAATCATCCAAAAATGGAAATGTTACTCATGTGTTTGTAAGTCATACCTTCTCTATGATTGTAACATTATTCATTTTCCACAAAAAATATAATGGTTGGATTTTAAAGTATGATTTATGTATAAAAATTTTAATTATTTAATGATTAGTATTTCAGTTATCATGTAATAATGACCTCTTTGACCATATTTAACCTATCAAAACCATTTTAGAATTACGAAATAAATATCCTTAAAACATCTAATGTTAACTTAAATGATAAATTAGTTGTTATAACACGGTAATGAGTTATATAAAAGTGATAATAAATATTAAAAAGGTTCTATAGAAAATAAATAATTAACATAATTTTATTATTTTTGAATATAAAGAATGTACCAAATTATTTAGACTGAAGGTGAGACACTTTCTTTTAAAAATATTATTTTAATTTTTACGTTCCAACTCTTTTTCTTCCATATTAATGTTTTCTAAAAATATTATTTTATAGTAGTTTATATATGGAAATAAATGATTTAAAAAGTAAATTTTGTGTCTTTTTATACTTTTTTCATTTATTTTTAAAATGAAAATTTTTATAGAATGTTTTGATGTTCTTTTTAAAAAGATAGAAAGAATGTTCTGTTTTAATGTATATGGTGAAAAAAATTACCTTCCTCATAGAAATTAAATGAGTTTTGGATTAATTTATAATATTTTATATTTTATTCAAATAAATCCCACCATCCCAATATTCTGGTTATTTTCAAAAAGGGTTTTTAGAATTGATTTACTATTTCAATATCCAGAAATGTTTTATTATGGATGTAAAGGATATTTTTATGAGTGTAATTTTGTAAATTGAAAGCATTTTTGTGTTATGATTATGTTATGGTTATTGAGAATTATTATGATAATGGTTGGTTCTATTATAAATTAAGTATGGGTGGTTACATTATTATCTAATGACTAGTGATTCTGTGATAAACTAACAATGGGTGGGTCCTTAATAGCCCTGGAATGCATTGTGAGAACCCCAAATTTAATCTACATTGTTATTTTATGCTTATTAAATTGAATTTGGATTCTTTGTGTTGATTTTGGATTTAGTTAGATGTGTGATGAGTAGAATAACAATATTCATCTGATTTTAAAACACTGCAATAGAAATTTTCATCGTACCCTATGGATTTAGTACATATTTCTTTCAAACTAGATTTTGTAAGAAAGATTCATGGAATGAAACTATTTATCATGTAATATAGAATATTAAACTATTATATGTATTTTTCCCATAAAAATAAACGAGATGATGGGTATTTCAAATTAAGTTACCCTAGAATAATTTTTTATGTAAATTCTCAATTTACATCGTAAATCATTTAGATCAACAAATATTAAATTTTCTAATGGTTTTAAATTATCATTTAGTATCTATTTCATTCCTCTAGACTACCAAGATGTAACTAGGAAATTTCCAATGATATGTGGTATTCTTAATACTTCAAAAATAGATCTTTGACTATTTTTTATGGAATCAAAGGTTAGGATCTCTTCATTGTTCTTTATCTCAGATCTCCTTGAGTTTTTTCACTTGGAACCCAATATCTTTGTGTAAAAATGAATTTATGGAAATGTATTTGGAATAATGAGATATTCATGGGTCTTTATAGAGGAACAAATGGAATAGGTTGATTGATGGAATTGCTTAAGATCCTTTGTGAAAACATAATTTAGATAGGTGGCTAATCATCCTCTCTACTATTCAAGAACATGTTGTCTTGTGTTTTTCTAAATTTTTATTTTGTTTTGATGAAATTTTTTTTGTTAAATTGGTTTACAAAATCCATATTTTATGTGATTTCAAGGGTTAGGTTTAGAAATATGAAATCATGTATAAATAAATGTTTTATTATAATTAGATCAAGCCATACATAGTGGTGTGTGTTCATATTATATTTTACATAGATAGGTGAAAGATACTGGTTATTGGTGCCAACATAGAAGGGAATTAGGTGATATTCCTAGTAAAAACTAGGTGAGGGTGGATCAAAACTTGCATGAGTATTGGGATTATCATTCGGCATGCAGGTTTTTTTGGGTATGGAAAATGGTTTTGGTATACCAAGGGGAAATTGAAATATAACGTTAAAGGGGATGATTTTGTTAAATGGTTTCTTAAACTTTTTTCCATTGAGAAACTATTTTATTATTCTCACCAACCATTTTATATAAAAATTTTATTAGTTGATATTTTCTTAGTGGTTTGTATTGGGGAGTCATTTGAGAAATATTACTAATTTACATACTCAACCACTAATGGGGAACTTTAGTGTCTTTTTGATGTCATATACCGAGATACAGGGAAGGTTCATGTTTCATACTTCTGTAATGGTGATCCTAGTCATCATTTCTTTGTTATTGAAGTTTTTTTAGGGGAGTTTCTACATTTTGGTCTGGTATGGTTCCAATTTGGTTCCAATTTCTTCCTATTTAGAGTCATATTTTTCACCTTTATTCATTTTTACACTATACTCTTATTTTGTTAAACATTGGTTTTTCATAGTGTTATAAGTCTATTTGTTCCTAAATTATTTAGTTTGTCTTGTATTTTATATATTTTTTGATAGTTTTTATGGGTTATTATGGAAAATAATCCTCAAATATTCCTTTATAACATTTTCATTTCTTTCTAGACTTTGGTTTCTCGGGGATGTCACTTATGGTTCATTTAATTACACCTCTTCTCATACCAATGCGTTTGGGAGGGGTGTTACAAATGGTATCGGTCTTGGGAAATCCATTTTTCATTTTTTAAAAAATGGTATTAGTTTTATTTAGTCATTATTTTGGGTTTTTAATATAGATATATAAATGTAAGAATGTGAAATGTATATCATAAAAATTCATTTCCAAACATTTTATTATTAAATTAATGTTAATGGGGTTTCTGGGTAGAAAATAGTTCTAAGAAACATCCAATGGTATAGTTATATCATTGTCATGGGTCCAATTAAAGATTATTGAATATCATGTATTAATACAGAGATTCCCCACTATAATAAAAATGTTCTTCAATTATTAAAATTATTTTTAAAAAATTTTAAAATGGGTTATTCAGGAAATGATAGTCCCACTGGTTTTTTCTCATGGTAATTATAATATTTTATAATTATTTAAAATTTATTTAATCCTTCAGTTCATAGATAGAAATGGTATAAATGGTGCATTGTTCTTCTTAATGAAAATGGATCTTGGATGATTCCCTAGAAATCATTAGGAAGACACTGTTTAAAATGTGGTTTCACTATAGCTATAGGTGAACCAACAAATTATTCATAGTATCATTAAAGTGTTTTAAAATATTGAAAAAGGGAATTGAAATTATGAAATGAAGAAATTGGATCATTCGGTGCATTTTTAGTAGTAGAATCCACCAATGTTTTTAGGTGATTATGAACCATAAAAATGAGGTTTGGATAAACCAAATGAATAGAATCATTGACTTTCATGGAAAATCAATAGAGCCAATGATTATATTGGTGACCTATATATTAAAAGATCATTCACACCAATGGTGTGATTTAGTTTTATAGTTAAAATATGAACAATGGATTAAGTGGGAGGATTTTGATGAATTTTTTAATAAATAATTATATCCCCACTGTTGGAGCCAAAATATTAGACGCAAAGGGAAGAAGAAAAAGAAGCTCGTGCGCTGCCCCGTGAAGCGCATACATTGAGGGCCCCTGAGCAACGCGGCCGCCATGAAGCCCTCGAGGCAGTAACGATCCGTGAGTGCCCTGGAATTCGCAAGCCCACCGTGAATCCCCAGAGGTGGTAACGCTCCGCGACCGGCCTGACGTTCACGACCCGCCGCGAAGCAGAGGAGGCGGTACCCCTCCGCGAATCTGGTTGACATTCGCGACCCGCCGCGAAGCCACCAAGGCCCCCTTCGCACCGCCAGAGTTCTGCTCTGTGGTGCCCCTTGCCTATAAATACCGAGCTCCCCCTGAGCTCTCTAGATGGAAAATCTGACCTTTCATCTTCTCAGCTCCCAAATAGTGAAGAACCCTTCGCTCTGGGAATCATGAGCTTCACGAGGTATTTTTGCTTCGTGAGAGGCCTTCGCCTTGTCTCGTTTTGAGCCCCTCTTCCGAGAGGTACGCCCTTCGCGAAGCCTAAGGGCCTACACAAAGGAAGGGGATTCCCAAGGGAACCCGGGAAGCCGCGGAGCATTTATGATTCATGAAACACCCATCGTGTACCAGTGAACCACATGCCAAGGCAAGGCCACTGTACTTCGCGAAGCACACTACTTCACAGCACCTTGCTTCGCGAGGCACCTCCGATTCGTGAGGCAATGCTCCGCAAACACCCTTCCACTTCACGAAGCACCTCCCACTCGCACTTCTGCCCCATGGTAAGGCCAAGGCACTCCACTTCGTGAAGCACACCCCTTTGAAAGTGCTCTCCACTATGCAAAGCAACCAAGCTCCACAAGGTCCCTTCCTGTGGACCCCTTTGCTTGGAAATTCCTCTTCTCGTGCGACCCTCCAGGTTTACACAATGTGATTTCAAAGACACATGGAAGACACCACTCATAGCATTGCTTCACCTAATGCTTCTACACATAGGCATGCTAACGGCTATTGCTTCTTCTCATAGCCACGCTAACATGGACCCCTCGATGGTTCGCTCTACAACCCCCCTTTACGACGGCATTGTCGGTACCTTCCCTCTCACAAGGGGCAGAGGGTACCGGTCATTTAAGTCCTAGGGGTGTGGAGTAAACCCACCTTGTCTGAGCTGTAGGACGTTAAACTACCAAGCTTCTCGTCCTCAACACATGACGTTAAACCGTGACCTGACCCCGTGCCTCGCACGCAAGGTCCTCCTAGCTCGGACATTCTTTACGCCGCTCGTCTCCACAGGAATGGAATCACCCATACATGGGATGATATCCTTCTTATTGGAGTGGTGTATGTCCATGGGAGAAGGGAAACCACCCCAGTGTAAGCCCCCTATCCCCTCTTGTGGAAGGTAGCACCCATGCACCTCCATACTTCCCCACTACCAAGGACAGTGGAGGGCGCAATAGGGAATGAGGCACCTTCCATCGTTGGTCCCAAATCCCTCTCCCGCTGCGCTTTGCCACACTTTGGGCCTCCATCCTGGAGTAAGTCCCAACACCATGGGATGCCTAATGTGTAAGCCCCTCTTCGCTTCTCACGAACGCACCCTTTGCGACGTGATCGTCAGGTCTCTGTTGCCTCTTGTTTCTCACACCAAGAATGACTCAAGTGGGATTAGAGTATGCATTGACCATGACAATACACCGTCCCGTATGACGTTAAACTGTATGCCCTCATCCAGCATGACGTTAAACTTCATGCCCCTGCCCCGCATGATAATAAACTGTACATCTCGTTGAACTACGAGGTCTTTGATCCATGTCAAGGCATGGTATGTAGGAAGCCTCCATGAGGTTCAAGCCAACAGTCCATCGTTTATTCACGTCGGGGTTCACCCTCATCCCGCATGATGTTAGACTTCATTACAGTCCAGCGGTAAGCTATTGTGACTATCCTTAACTTCAAGTTCTTTGATCCATGTCAAGGCATGGTACGTAGGAAGCCTCCCTGAGACTCAAGCCCACCACCAGTGGACCCCCGGGTTCACCTTCACGTCAGTTCGCTGACGAAACCCTTCCCGAACTAAGAGTACTTTGATCCATGTCAAGGCATGGTACGTAGAAAGCCTCCCTAAGGTTCAAGCCCCTCACCCATCAGGCCAAGGTCCTTTCTTCATGTCTATTCGCCGACACCCACCATCGTCGCTCGAACTACAAGGACTTTGATCCATGTCAAGGCATGGTACGTATGAAGCCTTCCTGAGGTTCAAGCCCAACAATCATTGGCCCAGACCATATTCTTGTCAGTGTGCCAAGCCCCCCCCCCCTATTTTCACCTGAACTATGTGGACTTTAATCCTTTCCCAGGCATGGTACGTATGAAGCCTCATGAGGTTCAAGCCCACCACTCGTTGGTCACTCTGAACCCCTTCAGGTCGGTTCACCAACACCTGGGCAGCCTAGTGTGTAAGCCCCACACCATCTGAACCAAGGTCCTCAATCACGTCGGTTAACCGACACACCTTTTTGAACTACGTGGTCTTTGATCTGTGTCAAGTCATGGTACATAGGAATCCTTCATGAGGTTCAAGCCTACCATCCACCTGGACCAAGGTCCTTCTTCACGTCGGTTCTCTGACGCGCCCCCATCCTGCATGACATTAAACTGCATCCTAATCTAGCAGTAAGACATTGTGACCCTACGATCCAGTTGTTCTGACACCCCTTCATATCAGTATAACACCCTTCTCCCGAACTACGCGGACTTTGATCCTTGCCAAGGCATGGTACGTAGGATGCCTCACGAGGTTCAATCCCACCACTTGGTCGTTTCAATAGCATTCATGCTATTTCTTCCATCACCTTGGGTAGCCTATAGTGTAATCCCCACCCATTCACTCTGAACTATGTAGACTTTGATTCCCTGCCACGGGGATACGTAGGAAGTATTTTCGAGACTCAATCCCATCACCACCGCCATTTCCACGACAGCGCATTTCATTCCCCCTCCACTCCATAAAATTCTCCATCATCCACCTTGATTCTTACCTGGGCCGCCACATCCCAGTGAGATCATGACACCCCATTCCCCTCCACAGCATTCGGGAAGCCGCCTACGAGCTGGCCCCAATATCGGCATTCCCTCAAGGGGTATTTCTCAATCTGATCAACTCCAGCTAGTGTTCTGATCAGGCCGGTCCATCTCTACTAGACGTTAAACTTGTGGCATACCCTGTGTTAAACATAGGAAGCTAAGGAAATACTCAGATGCATGCTTATGGCATACAATTCCCCGCACTCGATGTGAGATACCTTGGGCTTCCACGCCCTCTAGAAGCCCTATAATAAGGGAAAAAAGATAGATATGCCAATTCCCCAGCGTTCAGATACATTACTGATGCCTCGATGTGACTATTCCCCCGACTGAAGGTTGCTACCCTGACCGGACCCTTTGGAATGTCCTGACATGAGCATTGAAATTAACCAGCGTCCATGGAAAAATGGCACTGGGAAGATTTTCACGAACAACATATTAAATCTATAAGGGATACCAGTACTAGGTGAAAAGTTCCGAGGATGAATCCACGGAAAGAAGAACTGACATCCCATTATCCCGGTTTCGATCAAGGAGCAGACTTCCCTGAATAAGGAGCGGATGCCTCTCGCCTTTGGAAAGCAGGAATGCGGGGAAACACAAAATTCTCTCCTATCGCGCCCAAGAAGACGGAGGTGTGCGCCCCGGCGAAAGCATTGGAAACAGAAATGGTGAACCTGACGTGAAAGTCTTCTCTTCAATGTAGAGATTAGTAGTGTTAGAAACATCAGTATATTGACATGTCACCAGATCCATATATCCGGCACCGGGTCCCTCCAAGCAAATAGCAGGCCTGGCGTGAAACTCACCAGAAGTTGGGGCAGTAGAACGCGGGGTATTTCGTTCTACAATGTCGTCTGTGTGGATCCTTCTTGCTGACCACGGAAGACGGAATGACTTTGGGGCACTGGTTGTCGATCTCTTTTCCTCGCAGTGCTGATGAGTTAATCTCTCTGCTTCTCAGGAATCAGGTTGCTGCTACAGGGACACGATCTCCGCCCATCCACCTACGCAGGGGAAAGGGAAATACCAGGATAGCTGCTCCGCGTGGCTTCACTACTATTACAACGGCGTCTTCATCCACGAGCGTGGGGCGCCCTCGCCCCCTCTCCCCATAATAAGTCATCCAATGAAGGGTGATTAACGACCTCGTACGTCGTTACGAGGAAGAGGGAATAATCCCAAATCGGTATATGGCCCACCTAGACCAGGAGGTGTCCATGCCCCGCCATCAACGCTGCCCTCGAGGGCCGCATAGGGAGCCCCTACTCCCCACCCCAACGTTCAATTGTTTCGGGAGCTTGTCCCCTGAACGCCTTGATGACTCCTCACCTTACGCTGACGAGGTGGGTGATGTCCGGCTCAGTCCGGTCAGAGTCCCAATCCAAGGACTCCAGGAAAGGGCCCCTACTTGGCCGCGTCAGCACCACCATCCGGCCTTACTAAAGGAGAAAGTATGTTATGCCCCTGCACCACCTGCACCATGTCTCCTGACCCGATGCCAACGTTGGGCCTGAGATGAGGGCGCCCGTCAAGGGGCATCGACATCGATAGCTACTGTGGACCAAGCCACCACCGACGTATATTTAGAAGCCACTGAACGCACTGAGCAGGAACACCCCTATGCCCAATCCGGGTCAAGGCTCCAGCCGCCCCACGGGCAGGCTGGTTCGACTCTCCGGGTCATAGGCCTGAGTGGTGATCGTCGCAAACCAACCCACGGTGGTGTCACTCCGTATAGAGGTCTTCCTCATACCACCACTCCACAGGGCATGGGCCTTCCCTACTCCGAAGTTTGTCAGGGAGGTATGCCCCGTGCTACCTCCAACCCGAACAAAAACCTACCTCGCGGCAGTGAAACTCAACGCAGAAGTCTTTCCCGTGCCCATCACACTGGGTATGGAATTCCTCCTCCTACCCCCGACCATCGATGTGAATGCATTTCCCATCTGGTCCCTCTCCAATATGGGGATCCTCCCTATGTTATTTCCGCAACTGGTGAAGGTCCTCCTCACCCTGGAAACCAGAGGGGTGAAGGTCAGCCTCACTCCATTCGCACTAAGCATGGAGGTCCTCCCCATGCTCCCTTCGGTTCCAACGGAGGTTTTTCTCACTCAGGTGTTGTCCATGGAGGTCCTCCCCATGTTCCCTTCGACATTTTCCCTGGTGCCCTTCATGACCCGGCTGTCTCAAGCGGAAGTCCTCTCTACCACAGTGTCAGCATGGCCCCGGGACTACATGTAGAGAATCATCCTTGTCCCAAAGATCCATCTCGGGGTAGGAGGGCGGGTCGTCTCTGCCATAAGAAGAATCCTAGGAAAGCCCGAAGAAAGATAAAACCGGACCACTTCTCAGATTCTGAAGCAGAATGCGACTCAGCATCGGAACCCTCCCCTAGTTCCTCCACATTAAGGACTGGGGAAGGAACAAGGAGTGTTAGCCTCATACTTCCAGAATGCAAGTTCCACCGAATTCCCACTTCTCTTCGCAGATACATCTAGGAGGAGGAAATTGTGGGAATCCCGTAGGTTTCGACCGTACCGTCACCACCTTCGTCACCAGAAGTTCCCTCTACATCAACCAGAGATCACAGAGAGATATTTTGGGGAACAATGGAGGTTGAGAGAAAAGGGGACCCACCGTCGGTAATCGCAATTTCTACGCTAGAGGCTATGGCTATCATCCCATCGTGTCATGACATTGTGGTATGGTCACCTCACTCTTCAGAGGATGGCCCGGAATTCGGCGTCCAGTCAGCTCGTTCTCTGTATTCTCTGCCTCATAGTTTACTATCCCAACGATCCGCCTCAGTGCCACTACCGGTCCCTCATCCACCCCCGGTTGATGAGTGGGGAAATATGGGGCCAGACCCTGAATCCGAGCCCATGAGTTTCTAGAACATTCTCGCAGTGGACCACTTCTCGGAGAAGTTCTGGCCGGTGGCAACGCCGAACTTCTGTGCACCAGAATCCCTCACCCTGGGGGGTGTCGAGTGCTTCCGTCAAACCCTATGGGCAACGCACTTTCGTCTTTGCTATCAGTGAGTACTGTACCCTAGAATCCAAGTGCACTTCGAGGAAATCGGTGATCAATGTCATCTGATCAATTTTGTTGCACTCCCTGTGGCCCAGCGCCCTGAGTCACCCGGTCACCAGAGTGCCCTCCAACAAAAATGTGTTCAGAGTTTCATGGTACTCTGCAAAATCATCAGGGAAGCTACCCCCCATGTTCTAATCCATGGCTGGGGACAGTATTCCTCTTTCCTCTTCAGTCCTATCCAAAGGCAGCCCGATTCATTATGCGACATTGAGGACATGCCCCCAAGAAGGGTTGTGGTCCACATGGCTGACATAGTGGACAAAGAGGATGAGCTGGAGTTTCTCGATGAAGACTTACCTCCTGAGGATGTACCACCATTGTTGGACCCATCAGGGGGGATTATTCATCAGCAGAGGAACCTTCTAGGCCTCCCAGTGCCCACCGAGTCGCTAGTACTCAGCCGAAATGCTGGTAAGAGTAAAGAGCATGTCGGAACCATCAAGCACACTGAACCGTCCGCCTTTGTATAGAAGATGGACGAAGACCCTGAGAAGGCTGTGTTGCGCCAGCAGCTTTCTGAGTAGAAGAGGCTAGATGATGAACTCTTAGTCGAACGTTCTATCGAGAGGCGACCTGACTATGGTGATCCTAGGTCGGGGCAGCAGGGGCAGGAACAACTCCCCCCCGGTGAGATACCTCCGGGCAACCCTGATCATGCTACTCCCGCAGACAGGGAAGAGGCCAGAACTCATGGCAAGAGGGCACGATACCTCTCTCCAAAACCTCCTGAACAGCGAGGCAATCCGAGAAATCCAACCTGGGTTCCCCCAACCTCCCCGAGGGCCGTTCCTCCAGTCTCTCCATGATCCATTGAAGTCGTTTACCGTGTCAAAGAGCCTGGAAACGCACTCGTAGTTAGGGATCCCTGGTAAGACAGGGACCCCCACCCAGATGGTCCTATGGTGGAACTCATCGCCCACCTCGAGGCGTTGGAAACGCGGTAGGTGACAGCCCCACCAGATGGCAAGCCATATCCCGCATGGTTGGATGATATGCCCGCTCACCCGGGATTTGGGAATCCTACTTTCTCGCCCTTTAATGGGACTGGGGACCCACCACAGCACTTGGCGCATTTCTCCTCCAGGTGTGGCCCCATGTTGGGGACCCCGGCATAGCAGGAAGCCGCCAAGCTCCGATGTTTTGTGCAGACATTGGAGGGCCCCACATATTTTTGGTACAGCCAGCTCCCTATCGGATCGGTGACTGGCTGGGAGGATCTTCGCTGGTAGTTCTTATACCAGTTCATCTCCACCACGCGAAAGACCAACATCGTAGACCTCTTCAAGTGAAAACAAAGGCCTGATGAGCAAGTCACGGTCTTCATCGTCCAGTGGAAGGGGCTTACATACTCCCTCGACATGCCACTGACTCAGGAGAAATTACTGACGATGTGTGTATGGAATGTTAAAATAGAACTGGTTCCTTCTCTAATCACCCAGAACTACCCTGGAGGGTTCCATGATTTCTCATATAATGCTCAGCGCCTCGAGGAAGCTCTGCAACAGGCCAGTCAGGCATGTCTGCTACCCCCTGTGATCCCATCCAGGAGGGCTGCCAGAGCGGAACCCACCGCGGTGGCCCAAATAGAAGCCCCTAGTTAGCTATAATTACTGCCAGTAGCACCGGCCCCGCAACCCCATAGAGGCCATCCACCTCAAGCACAGGATCCTACCCTGTAGTGACTGCCTCAGAACCGACAGGTTCCCCCGCGCAATGCGCCACCACCACCTAGGAGGGACAATCAGGCTCTGCCTCCTCGGCAGGCCCCTCCGACCCCTTTTCAGGGCCAGGCTCCCAGCGCCCCCTATCCGGAAATAAGGCACCAGACTTACTCATTCAATGAGAATCAAGTCCCTGGCTACTTCCGAAGTTCTCTAGAGAAAGGGATTGGGTGCTTACCCGAGTGCAGAAGGCTGGCAGAGTCGAATCTCACTGATCGCCCCAACTACTGCCTCTATCATCGGATTATGGGGCACACCATCAAGCAGTGCTATGTGTTTAAAGACTGGCTTCAAGACCAGGTCGACAACAACATAGTCAGGTTGGGCCCGGCCCTGACACAAGTGGCAGGTGTCTTCGTAGGGTCATAAATTGGTAGCGACAATAAAGGTGAGTGGCAGCAAGTTCCCAGCCGTGGGTCCTAGAAGTATGATGACAGGATGGCCCATAAAACCATCTCCCGTGCCCATGGCATCATTAGGGAATGCCTGAATCAGCCGGAGCCTTCAGAAGAGGCGACCAGTACCTCTACATCATCATCACAGCCAACCTCTTCCCAAAAGGGCAAGCAGCGACGGCTCAAGAAGGAGAAACGCAATCCACCACTGTAATCGCCATCACGTACTCTTTGTGATTTCATGACCCCTGAGATGGGTATTTCTCCCAGAATCCGCCCAGTGGTGGATGACTCTTCGAGCGACAGTCAGTGGTACGCTTCGGTTAATACCGTGGAGATGGTAAATCCCTATATGACTCCTGGCGAGGGGGAACGTCAGGCGAACCTCCCCAACGTCCCTAGCCAATGTCAACGTCAGCAGAACCGCAACCGCATGGGTCGTTGAGGCACGTTAGCGGGCACTTTCAGTCAGGCCGTGCATGATACTGAAACCAGACAGTAGGCTCAGTGCAGAGCTCAGCACGCGCAACCTCATCTGGTGCCCTCATATTTACCTCCACCGCCGTTTGTGCTACTAGATTAGGAAGAGCTTCCTCATCCATACTGCGGTCAGTCTTGTCCACCTACAGGCCAATATCAGTTGCCTGGTCCTCATCCAGCAGCTACTCTTTAGGCATCAACTAGCGGGCAGCGGGATATACCCAATACCAGCCAGCAACCGGTCCAGTCGGCAGGGCCCACTATGCCTCAAACTGCAGAACGACCTCCTGTAAGCAGAGGTTCGTGTTTGGCATGAAAGTATGATGTCCTGAAGCGCCTGGATGGCATTCCAGCAAGGCCTTCTATCCATGAGGCTCTTCGCCTGTTGTCTAAAATGCGTGAAGCCCTTGTCGAGGCCCTAAGGAGCCCCCTCCAGTTTGAGACGGAGGTAGAAACTGCAGACGCCTCCCATGCTAAGGCAATTGAGAACGCCGAATGCCAAGCAGTTATCTCATTCTCTGGTGAAGACGAAGACCCTCCCATACATGGTCATATTCGCCCACTGTACGTCACTGGCCAGTTCAATGGCATTGAAGTTCGTCGCTACCTTGTTGACACGGGTTCTGGGATTAACCTAATCCCGACTCAGACACTATGAAAGCTGGGTTTGTTTGAGGATGATTTAACTCCCTCCAACATCAGAATCTAGGGATATGACAGGACCGAACAATCCCCAATCGGCAAGATCCGCTTGAAGACCCAGTTCGGTGGCCTAATTTCCAGCACCGAGTTCATGTTTGTCTCCCAGGACACCGCATACAACGCATTAATGGGAAGGTCATGGCTTCATCTGCATGCAGTGGTCCCTTCGTCGTATCACCAATGCCTCAAGTACTCCCTCAATGGTCGAGTAGGCATGCTCCAAAGAGATGTGTCTCATTTCGCCTCTTGTAAAGCCCGCTATCTGGATGCCGACTATTAAAAGAGCAAGGATAAGAAAATCTTAGCAAGTGGGGATGAGCCCGTCCCGGTCACAAGTGATCCCTGGGCAGGCCTGGATGATGCCTATATCTTCCCGATCCATTGGTTGGAGGCCACGACCCCCGACATGGGGCAGTGTTTTTTTGTTTCGGGTACAAGAGGAAGGCATGTTTTCATGTCCAAGCGACAGCGGAAAATCACCTCGTACTCCTACACCAACCAGGCTCAGGTGATCCCAGAACCTCCTTCCCCTGTGCGATATCAGAATGTAAGGCTTATGGAAATGGTGGAACATCATACGTGTCTCTTTTGCTAGGATGGAATCAACCGGCTCAGTCCAACGTGTCGCTACTGCTTTGATATCATCAAACGTGGCCCCTTGGGCAGAAGGACAGATAGGATAGGATCGACTGCCTTCATCACTATGGTCTAAGTGGCGCATGGGTCTCCTGATATGATGACTACTGCTACCCAGGCTGGCACCAGCTGCCCATCCGAGTTTGATATCTCATAATCATCTCCCCCTACGGGAAATCCTTCCACGAGTGGAGAAGAAGATCTAGAGGATTCTCCCCCTGCCTTTGAAGAAGGCGTTTCTACCATGGTTGATGAACTTGTACAGGTGAACCTTGGTAGCGAGGTAGATCCGAGACCCACGTTGATTAGTGCAGCCATGCCCCTCGAGGAGCAGCAACAGTACGTGGACTTTCTCAAACAACATTGTGATGTGTTAGCCTGAAGTTATGACGAGATGCCAGGACTAGATACCCAGGTAGTTGTCCACTGCCTTGGTTTCCCGACAAACCATTGCGGGTTTAAGCAGCCTCCTAGAAAGATGCACCCTTCTCACGGTGCCATGGTTGAGGCTGAAGTTGACAAGCTTATCAAATCCAGCTTCGTCAAGGAAGTCCAGTACCCCAGGTGGCTTGCCAACATTGTTCCAGTCCGGAAGAATAATGGGCAGATTAGAGTCTGCATCGACTTCCGCGATCTCAATCGCCACTGCCCAAAGGATGATTTTTCCCTCCCAGTGACAGAGTTGTTGATTGATGCCACAACCGGGTTCCAAGCCCTCTCTTTCATGGATGGGTATTCTGGGTACAACCAGATCTAGATGTCCCCCGAGGACGAGGAGTCCACTACCTTCAGGGCCCCCCAAGTTACTTTTTGTTACCAGGTTATGCCCTTCGGCATGAAAAATGTAGGTGCCACCTATCAGCGGGCCATGAATCGTATATTCAAGCCGATTCTTGGGATGCTAGTGGAATGCTACGTGGATGATCTAGTGTTCACATCTCGCCAGTGACAGGACCATATCAAGGACCTTGAGAAAATGTTTGGATTCCTCCATTCCCACCACCTGAAGATGAACCCGTTAAATTGTGCCTTCGGGGTCACCTCCGGAAAGTTTCTTGGCTTTTTTGTCAGATACCGAGGCATTGAGGTTGACCTAAAGAAGATCAATGCCATCATCCAAATGCCCCCCCCCCCAAGAAATATTCAGGGTCTTCGGGGTCTCCAAGGCCACTTAGCCTATATAAATCGATTCATTGCGAATCTGGCTGGAAAGTGTAAGCCCTTTTCCCGGCTCATGAAGAAAGGTGCTGCCTATGAATGGGATGAAGAGTGTCAGACCGCCTTCGAGGAAATCAAGAAGTATCTGCTGCAACCTCCGGTCTTGATGCCACCCATCTCCGGAAAGCCGCTGGTCCTTTACATGACTGCCCTAGAACGGTCTCTCGGTGTGCTTCTCACCCAGAAGAATAATGAGGGGACCGAGAACAGCCTCTAATATCTCAGCTGCATGCTCCTCGATACGAAGATCATATACTCCCCTATCAAAAAGAGCTGCCTTTTGCTCATGTTCTCCATACAAAAGTTTCGGCATTACCTACAACACCATGAGGTACAGTTGGTCTCTCGGGTAGACCCAATGAAGTACATCCTGAACCGCCCTATGTTAACTGGCCGACTAGCGGGGTGGGTGGTGATCCTCCAGCAGTTCGACATTAGGTTTGTGCATTAGAAGGACATCAAGGGACATGCATTGGCAGACTTCTTAGCTACTCATCCAACCTCCGTAGATCAATCCCTGGATCTGGATTTTCCTGATGAGGTGATCCTCTCAGTCGATCATGTCGTCTCATGTTGGCAAATTCACTTCGACGGTGCCTCCTGGAGCCACCGGTAGGAGGCTTAATGATCCTAAGCTCAACATAATGGGTTTAGGTATCATCTTCATCACCCCGGCGCAAGCAGTCCTTCCATACTCATTCCTGTTGTTAGAAGGCTACACCAGTAATAAGGCAGAGTACCAGGCTCTCATCACTGGTCTTGAGATGGCCCTTGAGATTGATGTGCCCCATCTACATGTGAAAGGGGATTCTGAACTGGTCATCAAGCAGGTCAATAGCGACTATGTCGTCAGGAAGCCAGAGTTTGTGCCCTTGCTAGAGTGCACCCTCCGTCTAATGGCCCATTTCTCTTCTCGACCATAGGTTACCCATGTCCCTTGGTCACAGAATGGTCGAGCAGATGCTTTGGTTGGCTTAGTTGCATCGCTCGAAGAACCCGAGGAAGATTATTTGATCATACATGTGGCACACCAGACAGTCATTGCCCCCATCACCCCAGAGGACAACGACATCTTGTGAGTAATTCATCTTACCACCGGACCTTCTATGTCAGGAGTCCCAGGTTCATCAGACACAGTGGTTGAGGCCACTCCCGACTGGAGAGAACCTTTTGTCGAGTATCATCAAAATGGTTTCCTCCCAGACAATCGGGCCGAGCGTGAGCGAATCTGACACCGCGCACTACAATTTACCCTCCAGAGTGGTCCTAGTCTTGAGCGGATCCTCTATAAGCGGAGCTTCAATGGTGTTATCCTTTGTTGCATTCAAGGAGTCAAGATTTCTCAGGTCATTCAAGAGTTTCATGCCGGTTACTACGGTTCCCACAAGGCTGGGCCCAAGATGTCCCATCAAATCCGGAGGTTGGGGTACTTCTGGCCCTCTATGATCCATGATTGTATCGAGTTTGCCAAGAGATGCCACGTGTTCCAAGTTCATGCTAACTTCCTGCATCAGCCTCTAGAGCCTCTCCACTCCACCAAGTATTCTTGGACATTTGCGGTGTGGTGACTCGATGTCGTGGGACCATATCCATCGGCGATAGCTCGCCAGTGTAGGTTCATCCTAACTACTACAGATTTCTTCTCCAAGTGGGCAGAGGTAGTTCTACTCAAAGAGGTCAAGACCCATTCCATCATTTACTTCGTGAGCTCCAATATCATCCACCGGTTTGGAGTCCCTCACGTTGTCCTCACTGATAACAACACCAACTTCCGAGTAGCTGAGCTGAAGAAATTGTACGCCAAGTATAATATCTGTTCGAACCATACCTCTCGCTATCATGCGCAGCCGAATGGACAGATCGAGGCATTCAACAAAACCCTCTCTAACATTCTTTAGAAATGGTTGGTAAGAACAAGAAAAGTTGTCCGGATAAGATCCACAACGCCCTCTGGGCTTATCGGACGACGACTCGCAATTCCACCCATGTGACCCCATATTCCCTGGTGTATGGGGCTGAGGTCGTCCTACCCATTGAAATCCAGCTTCCATCGTTACGCACTACATTCTATGACCAGCAGGTGCCAGATAAGGTGGCCAAAATTCGTCTAGCTTAATTGGAAGCACTGGACAAGAACAGTCTTCGTGCCCTGCACAATCTGGAAAGACATCAGAATAAGATAGCCAGAGCCTTCAACAAGATGGTTCGCCTTCGCTCTTTTCTGCAAGGTGACCAAGTGTTTCCCCTTCGAGCACCAATGATTCCTGGTAGGAAACTGCCTAATCTTGAGCCCAAATGGGAAGGACCTTACGTAATCCATAAGGTTTACCCCAACAGAGCATACTCCTTGGTGACCACGGATGTTGAGCGCATAACTCCTCCCACCAACGCCAAGTTCCCCAAGCAGAACTTTGCCTGAGCCCCTTGGTCCTGCAAGACCTTAAACTGTACGGTCTCACATGACCTTAAACTACACCACCGTCCTGCATGACATTAAGACTGTGATATCGTCCTGCAAGACGATAAACTGCAAAATGGTCCGAGTTCTATGACCTTAAACTAAGATCTCCCACGTCCTTACTGTAAGACGTTAAACTGCAATCCAGTAAGGCCTTCCTGACCGATGCTCAACCTCATGACCTTTGGCCTCTTCAGTCCCCTAGCCCCGGCCCTTACTATAAGACGTTAAACTGCAATCCGGTCAGGACTTCCTGACCGAGGCTCAGCCTCAGGCCCCTTGGCCTTCGTCGACTTAGGCTCTCTTATGGGATCGTACGGTGTGGTGTGGGATTACGTCCTCATTCACGTCGGGTTACCTGCCATACCGTACATGCCCCCAGATGAGACGTATCTCTCATCCAGTACGACGTTAAACTGTGCTTCAAGAACTACGTATGGCTTGATTCTCATCCTAATGTGATACGTAGGAACGCTCAGACGTCTCTTCTTAAGACCAGCCCCGATCGCTTCTCTTTGAATGTCCCCCCTGGGTATAGATTCTTTGGAGGATCCTTGCAGGATGAGGAGTAGGCTTCCTTATCACCACCCATATGAGGATTATAATGGTTGCACCATATTCCCACTCCCGTTCTTCTATCCTCCCGTGTCTTTACCACACGATGTTAAACTGCATGTCCTTCAAGAACTATGTATGTCTTGACTCTCATCCTCATGGGATACGTAGGAACGCCTGTACATTTCGTCTGTTGGCCCATCCCAAAAGCCAAAGTCTTCCCCTCGAGTCAAGACATATGGCAGGATGCACACTTTCTCCCCAACTCATGTTGAGTAAGCCTCGACCCGGCTGTACGTCCGCCCCGGAGATGTTCGCCTCTTTCGTGGATTGGTATAACTATGCTTCACCCACTCCTTGACTGGGATTCCATCAATTTTCTCACCTAGAGGGACCCCCAATAACGGCCTGTATACAACTCCCAAGGTCTCTCCTACCAATACGGGCCAACACCCCCGAGGGTTTCCGAGCAACAAGCCGATACAAGTCCCACGTTTCAAATTTGGTCAGTGGTCGACGCTCATTTGTTGCTCCCATATCAGGTCACCATAGGGATGTTGTGTTTCGAACATGGTCAACAGTTCCCCGGATCGTCGGGTCCACCCCAAGATGTCCCAAACATCGAGTGCAGTGATTCGTTCTGCCCCATCCTGAAGTGACAAACTTCCCTCCGGGTGGTGCCAACGGTCGGGCCCATGGCCCCAATTCTCCTATAAGGGATGTACGATGTGGTGTAGTATTACATCCTCATTCACATCAGGTTTCTTTCCATGCCATACGCACTCCCTCACCGAGGCCCAGCCTTAGGCCCCTTGGACTTTCTGGGCCCACGGCCCCCGTCCTTGCTGCAAGACATTAAACTGCAAGTTAGTCAGGTCATCCTGACTGAGGCCTAGCCTCAGGCCTCCCTCACTGAGGCCTAGCCTCACGCCCCTTGGCCTTCTTGGGACCTATCCCAAGTTCTTACCTGGAGTGTATGGTGTGTTGAGGGATTATGTCCACATTCACGTCGGTTTATTCGTAGTACCATACACCTCCTCCTTCTAGGGACTCCTATTCCCCGACCATCATCCTCACTGTAAGATGTTAAACAGTGAGTAGGCCAGGCCTTCCTGACCAAAACCCAACTATCAGTCCCCTTGGCCTTTTTGGGCCCCTTGGCCCAGGTTCTTTCCTACAGGACTGTGCGGTGTGGTGCGGGATTATGTCCTTGTTACACGCTGCGCCGCACACATCCTTGTTAAAATATCCTTCCCCTGGGTATCTTCTAGAACTACGTGTGCCTTGATTCCTATCCTTATGGGATACGTAGGACCACTCGAATGTCCAAGCTTCGGGTCCAGCTCCATCTTTTGAAAATCTCCATCCCACCTTGGCCCCTTGGCCGACCTCTCATGAGTCACTTCATCGACCCTTTTCGGCGGTTCACCAATGTGCATAAGGGTACTCTGGTTTAAGTTACCTGGAATATCGGATTCTACTCGGACACGTCCGCACCTACTTTTTAGTCTTCGTGTCTCCCTTCATCAGGGCTTTCATCACCTTTCACACCTGGAGGGACCCCCAAGAATGGTCTGGATACCACGCCCAAGGGCTCTCCTACCATTACGGGCCAATGCCCTCAAGGGTTTTAGACAACAAATTGATACAAATCTCGTGTTGCGAACATGGTCAGCTGTCGATGCTCATTTGTTTGTCCCCATTTCAGGCTAATGCGACAGGATGTTGTGTTGCGATCATGGTTAGTAGTAATCTTCTGTCATCCTGCCAGCCCTTCCCAGCCTTGAATGTTGGTTACATGATTCACAGTTTGTTCCACCCCATCGCATCCAGGTGTAATCTCGACACTTTTGGTGCTACCCCTCAGTGAACCTTTTCATATCAGGGGGAAAAAGCTGTAATACGGCGTCCTTCAGGGCTCCCACAGTCCGAGCTCTAAGACCATAAGCTAAGATCTCCTCAGAACTACATTCAGCTTGATTCCCATCCTCATGGGATACGTAGGACCTCCCGAACGTCTTGTTCTCGGGTCCAGCTCATTTGGGAGCTAATCTCTCCCCCTTCACCTCTCACCTCTATGTGGGACCCTCGGCCTGAGGTTCCTCTCTTGGGATTGTGTACGGTATAATGTGGGATTATATCCCCATTCACATCGGTTATGTCACACGACACCGTACACATCCCCCGTCTAGCATCGTCTCTGCTACGCCTGCGCTGCATGACGTTAAAATGCATGCTTATTCCTATCACACGACCTGAAACTGTGACATTATCATCCTGGCCGCACGACTAAAAATGGCACTTCATTGTGATGAACTTGTTGAAGAGGACATCACGTTGGGTATTGGTCACGTGCCATACCATTTTTCAACGCCTATCACGGCTTGATTCTTGTGGCGTCACCAGGGCTTGCTACACTAGGCCTGTTGCTTCACAAAAAAAACCACTCACCTTAAAGGACAAACAAGATTTATCAAATTCTGCTTCTTTTGGTGAAAGGGCCATGCCCGCACACCCCTTCTTCTCTGGCACTAGTACCTTACCATGCCACCCTTCAAAACTATGTGCAGCTTGATCCCCATCCCCATGGGGTATGTAGGAACACCTTTGTGCTTTGCTTCATGCCCAGATCAACTTCAACTTTCGGTCCCCTGACCTAAAACCTCTCTCAAGGGGGGTTGTTCGGTGTGGTATTGGGTAATGTCCTCGTTCCTGTCGGGTTGTTCACTGCATCGTACACACCCCTGGTTCCCATCCACGTCGGGTTTTTGTAAATACCTGTCACGTGCTTATTGTGCTTCCTCCCACCCATGGTCCAAATTCTATGATCCTAAACTAAGATCTCCCTATGGGAAAGGACTCTGCTCCCTCTATCTAATACGTCCCTTTGTCGTATTCAATTGCATTTTGACAAAGATCCCGAAGTGTGGGATTTTCATGGGGACATTCCTTTCGTCCCATGACCAAACTTCGTGAGCTCGCTATTTGGATCTACATCCTCTTTCACATCCAAAAGGACCCTCGGATGACATGGATGATAGGCTTAAGGGCTCTCCATGGATGTTGGGCCTGAGGAATCACCTGTCATTTCGAGACAACGTCCCTAAGGATCTCTGATGACATTTGCGACATGGTCCCGTGTTTCGAACATGGTCAACGGTCGACCCTCATTTTTCTGTCCCCATTCTAGGATAACATGATATGGATGCTATGTTTCCTCCATGATTAATGGTTATCCTCTATCATCACGCCACCTCCATTGTGATCCAAATCTCAAGCATCATGATTCACACATTTCCACTTCCTCATGTTCAAGTGGAATTCCAAGATACTCATCTCTATCTCTTCGTGCATCTAGGTGCGCCACATGGCCATGTTAGTATCATGGGACAGGTATTCACCGAGCGTCCCTTCACCTTAACCTGCCCCATTCTGTGTCGAGAAAGTCCCACCACTACTTCTTGTTTCCCACACCGAGCACGACTCACGTGGGCTTAGTAGTTTTGGCAGGATGTATACCAACACGGACAGGCTTCTCATCGTCCCCTCAGAACTACGTATGGCATGACTCCCATCTTCATGGTTTACATAGGAATGTCCGACCACTCTGCTTCGGGCCTAGCCTAATTCTCACTCTCATTCCCTCGACCTGAAGAGTTTCCTCCGGGGGTACGTGGTGTGATTTGGACTTCAAGTCCTCATTCATGTCGGTTTCATAACTACCACACTATATTCTCCCTGGGCACTTCACTTTCACTCCACGTCCTATCATATGACGTTAAATTATGGGAGTCCATATGTCCTCAACGCACGACACTAAACTGTTGTTCTACCTGGAACAAGTTCTGGATGCCCCATGTTAATCATGGGATGCACCAGAGCCTCTGCCGAAGAGAATTTCACCTGTCAGTGTTGTTCTATGACTACGCTATGCTTCCAGAACTATGTGTGGCTTGATTACCATACTCATTGGATACATAGGGATACCTTGGTATTTTTCTTAGGGTCCAGCCCATAGGAATCATTAATCATGTCCTTCCCCTTTCCGGACCCTTGGCCGAACCCCTCGTAGAGGACTGCATAACTATGACTCTGCCCTGAACAAGTTCAGGATTCCCCAAGATTACATTGGGAAGAGACATGCCCCCTCTACAGAGAGGCCCTGTCTCAAAGAAGGAATGATCCATGATCAAACTGATGCGCCCATCTGGCGTACTCCCACCACGGTGGTGTAATTACATGAGTGTTGGATTCTGTTCAGACAAACCATCACTCCATATTCCACACTTTGCATGCCCCTTATTTAGATCCCCATACTCTTTCATGTCTAAAGTTACCCCCTAACGGCATGGTCCCATGCCGTAGTGGCTCATCTACCGTCCTGGGCCAACATTCTGGAAGACTGGTCATGTTTGGGAGGACCCCCTAACAGTATGGATGCTCGACTTAGGGTCCGCCTACTGTCCTGGGCCAACGTCCCAAAGGATTGATCGACAACATTTGTGACATGGTCCTGTGTTTCGAACATGGTCAAAGGTTGACCCTCATTTATTGTCCCCATTTCAGGCTAATGTAGTAAGGATACCATTTCTCCGCCACGATTAACGGTTGAACTTTATTATCATGCCACCCCCACAGTGTTCCGAATCGTAGGTATCGTGATTCACACTTCACATTTCCATCTATTCATATTGATTCCAGTGCCCCTGGAATTGCACTGTTTGTGCATAAGATCACGCTGAAAAAATGGTAGTTCGGATGTTTTGAGAACTTCCTTCTCCGGCCAGGTCTATCCTACTTCCCGGAAATCTAGACCGGTTATCCAAACCCCGGATGCACGATGTCTGATTTACACTCTTGTGTTTGGGTTGGATGATGAGGTGACTATCTCTTATTTCTCACGTCAGGATTGACCCACGTGAGCTTAGGGAATTGTTGTTGGACATCCCTCAAATATTGTAAGGATGCAATGAACTAGTGAAAACATCGGAAATCGTGCATGCTATGGAATTCAAAAAAACTTTTTAAAGCACGAAAGAACATTCAAGGGTTTGTAATTATTACAGTACCCGGGGGGTCAACTCCCAGCATGGACGGATTGACCCCATCAAAAGAGTGTTGCAGATCCGCCACCCTTTGACCTGTGGCGTCCAGGAATTGCTATCGCTGAATCAGCTCCCGCTCCTCCTCAACAGCAACGGGGCACAGTTCATCAGCCTCGGCTCGGGCCCTCTCTTTGTCAGCCTGAATGGCAGCCATCTCTCTAGAAGTCGGCCCCATACGCTCTTCTGCCTCTGCCAGTTGGGCCTTCAACCGCGATATCAACTCATATTGTGCATTAAGATATGCTGAGTGCTCATCCACCTGGCCCTGCAGCTGTTGGGCCTCGTTTTCAGCCTCTTGGAGCTTCTTGACATTCGTCTCCTTCCTCCTTTTCCAGCCCACACTGAGCCCGCGATCGTATTCCCAGATATTATCTTCCATGAGATATCGGATGAGCATATGAGGACGCTGGGCATCCACTCCCCCAGCACACAGTTCGCGCATCCGCGAGCGAAGTCTATCCATTTCATTTAGCCATAGCACTTGGGGGTGTCTTTGATGAAGCATGTGATTAGCTTCCAAGATAGGCGACAGAATATTTTGATTTCCTCTTCATCAGAGGTCATCTCGTCCTAGTCTGTCCGATTGGTAGGCTCGTATGCAGGATACGCCCACAGGAAATCTTCGACAGGATCTGCGTTTGGTGTTGAATCCTGTATGACATTTGGCGTCGGGGTAGGCGTGGCGGGACTTGGGTCAGCCGGTTGAACCTCATCATCAGACTCAACCTCAATAACCTCAGGTACAACCCTGCTGGTGGTCCTGCCAATGATAGGGAGTGTTGCAGCTCAGGTAGGTGGGGGAACTATCTCCATAATCACCGACATGCCCCTAAGAGGGATGCCACCAGACATCCCGACCAGCCATGTCGCAGCAGCCCATGCCAGTCAGACAAAAGTACGACAGAGAAGGGCATAAACATCAGTTGGCATGATCTACATATGACAGTAATGAATCCAGTGGAGAAAAGATACGGAGGTCGAACTCCAGGTGATGCTCTAGAGTCGATGCTGACACGACCCCGAGATGTGGCCCTCTGTATACTGCCGAAAGGTATGGAGATTCTAGAGGAGCCACCTCAGGTAATCTAGACCCGCCAGACACAGAACTGGACACAACTGCAGGCGCGGGTTCTGAAGGTCTTGCATCATCACCTACCAAGGGGCGAGAGCGAGGTCTGCGTACAAGTTCCTCCTGCACGGTTTAGATATTCGTAAGAGGCCCATAATGGCCTGAGAGCGGACCCTGAGGAAAGAAATTTTGAATGATACCTCGAGAACCTCCACGAAATCGTCAGAATCTGATTCTCCATCTCCGACTTCACCTTCCTCTAACAAGCTCCCTCCGCCAGCCTAGTCCTCCCCAGAGGATTCGTCTTATTCTTCCGGCAGAGGGAAGCACTCCCTCAGATCGGAGACCGAAAGCTGCGGGGGAACCATCTGATCCAGTAACACCCTTACCTGGTCTATCATCGGATGTGGGGCACCATTGGAATGTATTTAGTCCTCCAGCTCTGCCAAATATTGCTCCGCCTCCGCGGGAGACACTGCAAAACCGGCCCGAATAGGGCCTATACCTGGTAGGACCATCCTGAGACGGTTCAGGTGTCCCCACATCTCGAGCGGGCTGAGAAATTTCCGGTTGACATCCCAAATGTCCCAGGACTCTAGGAAGATGGCATCCTATGGAATTTCGATGTGGCATAGACGCTTCCCTGGAGCTTGAGTGGATATCCTGCGAAACCCCCTCGGTGGCCGCCCCTCCGGATGTCTCTGCTTTTCCAGAACCACCGGGTCCACCACCACTGTTGGATCTACCGCTACTGCCACATCCTCAGCAGGTGCAGGTCTCGCCGCCAAGGTAGCCCCGCCACAACGAGAGGCCCTTGCTACCCTCCGACCCCGACCTCAGGACAGGGGAGGCTCGCCGTCACCAACCCAAATAGTTGGTTGCTTCAACATTTCCCCAGGATAAGCTGCCTCCCAGCTGATGGCATACTCCTTCACCAATCCGAAAGCGGTGGTGGATGGAGGCAATGAAATTCGCATCTTCCCATCTTCCTGTGTGAACATGAGCCACAGCCGCCTCATTACACATGGGTGATCCTCATGATGCACCTCCCAGTAGACCTTCGGGGTCAACCGCTTCAGGCTCTGGAATTGCCTCGTAAACCGATGCGGGGTGTATGGCTCACAGAGAGGCTCATGGTCCACTCATGCCACCAAGACTCCGCCTTGAAAAGCCAGGAGATAGGCCTGGTGCTCTTCGGTTCCTTGACCGTCTTCAGTGAGCACTCCCATCGGCAATGGAAATGGGTGGAAGTTGAACTCATCCACCTTCCACACCCGGTTCAGCACCATCGGCATGGTTAATTTGACTGGGATGCTCCCGGCTGCATTCAGAATGGAAGGTCGGAAGTTTGATCCCAGTGGTGAGATAGGGTTTGGGTATTCTTAAACCCCCCTGATGTGTACCTCAATCCAACCATACAAAAGGTGGAAGGGCCCGCATATCCTTGGTGGCTTCTTTCCCTCTCTAACATGCCGCATCATCCTGTACAATTTGGAGAGCATCGAAATCCCCAAATTGAACCGCCTTCCCATGGCCATTATGGATGCCATGATGAACGAGCTGGGCCTCACCCCCATGTTGGTATCCCTCACCGGTAGGATCCAACCGCAGATAAGGGCCACGATGAACATCGCCAGCCTGACTATCGGTTGTTGTTCAGTGCTGACACTGAAACCCCAAGTCTTCCATTGGTTGTCCTCCAAGATCCTCCAATACGAGTGCTACTTTCCCCGTTGAGCCCCTTTCGGACATGTTTGAGGCCTTGGAGGGAACTCTCGATCCTTCGGGAATTTCAGGAACCACTTGAACCACTTCTTAAAGTGGACATCTCTCACCGCCTCTTTTCCTCTCTAGGGACCAGTTCCATCAGTGCCTACGCCAATCGCGACATATACTCTGGATCCTCCCATGCACTCATGAAGGGGAGGAACTCATCATACATGGCCCCCAAGATCGGTACCCCTGAAATCTGATGCACATCCCACAGACTGATGCCCACCTCCCCATGGTGCAGGTGAAAAGTGTTGGTCCTAGATGACCATCTGCTCAGCAGCTCCGGCATTAGCTGTTTCGATTGATAAATGTAGAACTGGGAGGCCCATGCCACCTCATACAAGCCCACTATCATCATCTTGGCCCTGAACTCCTCGCATGAGGCACCTACCCAGTAGGTCCATGCCCATCCATTGGTGAAGTTTCCGCCCTGGCGCAGGTCCCACTCATCAGACCACCCCTTTTTCAGATCCTGTAGAGCCACCTTCAGTATGGTGCGGTACATGGGAGGGGACGTCTCCGGTTGTAGTGGTTCCCCTTCGATGTTGTTTAGATGGTTGTATAGACAGTCGGCGGTGACAGGTGTGAATTCCTCCTGCGCATGACCATCGGCCGCCCTGAAACATTGGCGTTGGCATGGCGTGCTCTTGAACCAGCAAGCTGGTTCGTCCCTATTCGCCTCCGGAATAAAGACATCATCCCTCAGCCTGAAGCCATACAAGGTTAGCTTCTTGCATAACAGATAGTTCTTTTGGATTTCTGATAGGAGGTCTCTCAAAGAATTATGGTCCGAGTGACTTCAGACCATCTCTCCAAGGCCCAGATGGTTGGCTATCTCATCCCTTTGGGCGGCGTCTGCAAGCACCCCCAGCACAGCTTCTTGATGGGCCATTAGGGTTTCAGAACTTGAAGAAAATTTCGGGTTGGGTCTCGGAGGTTGTTCGAAAAGGTCGTTCACAATGCTCAGGCGCAAATCCAAGACGCGGAGCCTGGCCTTAGCTTGCAAGAAGAAGTTTGCTTGGCGTAGTCACGAAGTCGGAGACTCATGGTTCGCTACGAAGCTCGAGTCGCGGTGAGCAGACGCGGAGTACGCGGAGCTTCGCGAAGTCGAGAGCTCAAAAGGAAAAAAGTCACGAGCGGAAAAAAGATAGGTTATCCCACCTATTTATAGGCAGTGACCCCGGAGCTTCGCGGCGTGTCCTGCCCACGCGGAGCATCGCAGTGCATCCGGACCACACGGCTGCTATCCGCCTCGCGCGCCTTCTTCGTGAGTCAGCACCACGCACTGCCGATAATTTTGGAAATTTTCCTTTAGACTTCGACCCTTGATCCCTCCGCAACTCCAAGTCTGAGGGGCGGCATTTTTTGGCGCCAAAATATTGGACGCAAAGGGGAGAAGAAAAAGAAGCTCGCGCACTGCCCTGTGAAGCGCAGACGCGGAGGGCCTCCGAGAAGCCCCAGAGGCGGTAACGCTCCGTGAGTGCCCTGACGTTTACGTGCCCGCTGTGAAGCCCCAGAGGCGGTAATTATCTACGACTAGCCTAACATTCGCGACCCGCCGCGAAGTAGAGGAGGCGGTACCCCTCCGCGAATTCGGTTAACGTTCAAGACCCGTCGTGAAGCCACCAAGGCCCCCTTCGCGCTTCTTGAGTTCTGCTCTGCGGCGCCCCTTTCCTATAAATACCGAGCTCCCCTTGAGCTCTCAAAATGGAAAATCCGACATTACAGCTTCTCAGCTCCCAAATCACAAAGCACCCTTCGCTCTGGGAATCATGAGCTCCATGAGGTATTTTTTCTTCGCAAGAGGCCTTCGCCTTGTCTCGTTTTGAGCCCCTCTTCCGAGAGGGATGCCATTCGCAAACCCTAAGGGCCTACGCAAAGGAAGGAGATTCCCAAGGGAACCCATGTAGCCGTGGAGCATTTATGCTTCACGAAACACCCATCATGTACAAGTGATCTACATGCCAAGGTAGGGTCATTGTACTTCACGAAGCACACTGCTTCACAGCACCTTGCTTCGCGAGGCACCTCCTCTTTGCGAGGCAATGCTCCGCGAACACCCTAACACTTCGCGAAGTACCTCCCACTCGCACTTCTGCACCATTCTATGTCCAAGTCACTCCACTTCTCAAAGCACACCCCTTTGCAAGTGCTCTCCAAAGAAACCAAGCTCCACAAGGTCCCTACCTGTGGACGCCTTTTCTTGGCAATTCCTCTTCCCATGTGACCCACCAGGTTTACACAATGTGATTTCAAAGTCCCGTGGATGACACCACTCGTAGCGTTGCTTCGCCTAATGATTCTTCACATAGGCATGCTAACGGCTATTTCTTCTTCGTATAGCCATGCTAACGTGGACCCCTCGATGGTTCGCTCTACGACCCCCCTTTACCACGGCATTGCCGGTACCTTCCCTCCCCCAAGGGGCAGAGGGTACCAGTCATGTAAGTCCTAGGGTTGCAGAGTAAACCCACCTCATCCAAGCTACAGGACGTTAAACTGCCAAGCACCTCATTTTCAACACATGACATTAAACTGTGACCTGACCCCGTGCCTCGCACGCAGGGTCCCCCAGCTCGGACATTCTTTACACCGCTCATCTCCACGGGAATGGAATCACCCACACATGGGATGATATCCTCCTTTTCGGAGTGGCGTATGTCCATGGGAGAAGGGAAACCACCCTGGTGTAAGCCCCCCTAGCCCCTCTTGCGGAAGGTAGCACCCATGCACCTCCGTACTTCCCCACTACCAAGGCCAGTGGAGGGCGTGATATGGAATGAGGCACCATCCATCGTGGGTCCCAAATCCCTCTCCCGCTACGCTTTGCCACACTTTGGGCCTCTATCCTGGAGTAAGTCTCAGCACCATGGGCCGCCTAACGCGTAAGCCCCTCTTCACTTCACATGGACGCACCCTTCGCGACGTGATCGTCATGTCTCTGTTGCCTCTTGTTTCTCACACCGAGCATGACTCACGTGGGGTTAGAGTAAGCATTGACCATGACAATAACTCGTCCCGCATGACGTTAAACTGTATGCCCCCATCCAACATGACATTAAACGGCATGTCCCTGTCCCACATGAAAATAAATTGTATATCTCATTGAACTACGAGTTCTTTTATCCATGTCAAGGCATGGTACGTAGGAAGCCTCCACAAGGTTCAATCCCATCGCCCGTAGTTTATTCACGTCAGGGTTCACCCTCATCCGGAATGACGTTAAACTACATTCCATTCCAGCGGTAAACCGTTGTGACTATCCTGAACTACGAGGTCTTTGATCCATGTCAAGTCATGGTACGTAGAAAGCCTCCCTGAGACTCAAGCCCACCACTAGTGGACCCCCGGGTTCACCTTCATGTCGGTTCGCTGACAAAACCCTTCTCGAACTACGATGACTTTGATCCATGTCAAGGCATGGTACGTAGGAAGCCTCCCTGAGGTTCAAGCCCATCGCCCATCAGACCAAGGTCCTTTCTTCACGTCGGTTCGCTGACACCCATCGTTGCCGCTCAAACTACGAGGACTTTGATCCATGTCAAGGCATGGTATGTAAGAAGTCTCCCTGAGGATCAATCCCAATAATCATTAGCCCAGCCCATCTCCTTGTCGGTGTGCCAAGCCCTCCCCCCATTTTCACTTGAACTATGTGGACTTTGATCCTTTCCCAGGCATGGTATGTAGGAAGACTCACGAGGTTCAATCCCACCACTCGTTGGTCACTCCGACCCCCTTCACATCAGTTCACCAACACCCGGGCAGCCTAGTGTGTAAGCCCCACGCCATCTAGACCAAGGTCCTCACTCACGTCGGTTCACCGACACACCTTTTTGAACTATGTGGTCTTTGATCCGTGTTAAGGCATGGTACATAGGAAGCCTTCCTGAGGTTCAAGCCGACCATCCACCTGGACCAAGGTCCTTCTTCACGTCGGTTCTCTGATGCGCCCCCGTCCCGCATGACGTTAAACCACATCCCAATCCAGCGGTAATCCGTTGTGACCCTACCATCTAGTTGTTCTGACACCCCTTTATGTCAGTATAATACTCCTCTCTCGAACTACTCAGACTTTGATCCTTTCCAAGGCATGGTACATAGGAAGCCTCACGAGGTTCATGCCCACCACCTGGTCGTTTCGACCACATTCATGCCAGTTCTTCCACCACCTTGGGTGGCCTAGAGTGTAATCCCCACCCATTCACTATAAACTACGTAGACTTTGATTCCCTACCACGTAGATATGTATAAAGTCTCTTCGAGACTCAATCCCATGACCACCGCCATTTCCACGATGGTGCATTTCATTCCCCCTTCACTCCATGAAATTATCCATCATCCACCCTGATTCTTACCCGGGCCTCCACATCCCGGTGAGATCATGCCACCCCATTCCCCTCCATAGCATTCAGAAAGCCACCTACAGGCTGGCCCCGATATCGGGATTCCCTCAAGGGGTATTCCTCAATCTAATCCACTCCAGCTAGTGATCTGATCTGGCTGGTCCATCTCTGCTGGATGTTAAAATTGTGATATACCCTGTGTTAAACATAGGAAGCTGAGGAAAACCTCAGATACATGCCTATGGAATTAGATTCCCCGCACTCGATGTGGGATTTCTCGGGCTTTCGCGCCCTCAAGAAGCCCTATAATAAGGTACAAAAGACATACATGACAATTCCCCAGCATTTAGACACGTTACTGATGCCTCGACATGACTATTCCCCTAACTGTAGGTTGCTGCCCTGACCGGACCTTTTGGAATGTCCTGACAGGAGTAGTGTAATTAACCAGCGTCCATGGAAACATGGCACTAGTAAGAGTTTCACGAAAAACGTATTAAATCTATGAGGGAGACCCTGACTAGGTGACGAGTTCCGAGGAGGAATCCATGAAAGGAAGAACTGAAATCCCATCATCCCGGTTTCAATCAAGGAGCAGACATCCCTAAATAAGGAGCGAATGTCGCCCGCCTTTGGAAAGCAAGAATGCAGGGAAACAAAAAATATGCACCTTTGGCACCCAAGCAAACGGATGCACACGCCCCGGAGAAAGTGTCATTTTCACCCACACATTCAAAATTTTAAGAACAACATATTTCTTTGTCCTGACAAAAGAAAACCTCTCTATGAGAGAGTATCCTACTATGTTTATGATCATAATATGTTTCTATTTTAATGTATCTACTAGTGTGTCTTTGATGGAACATATCATAGAGTCGAGATCATGGCTAGTTATTTGATCCATCATAGGATTTATTTATATTACATATTATTCAAAAATGGTTTATAAGGAAACAACGGTGGAGAGTGAACTTGTAGAAAATACTACAGGGGTAGTTTTCCTATTTTTATGGGGATAGGTTTTAACTCTAGTGCTATTAATAAGATAAATAAGGATATATACTCTCACATAGTTATCACACCTTATACTTATACTAAAAATCAATTAATTGTTTTGTAAGGTCTTATACAAAAACTGGGTTGTGTTCCATGAGGTTCGTTAATGCATAGGAAGATAAAATGTATTGTACTACAAAGTTATTGCCAAAAATTTTAGAAAAAATGGAATCTCAAGAAGCATTTTCACAAAAATTAGAGATAATTATGTGGATTTTAATTATCTTAGCCTCAGATTTCATAAGCTTGGATGGAAGAATCTAATAGTACAAGTTCACATCCAAAGTAAAAGGAGAACTAGGATGTTTCCAATAAAACTTTTTCCTTTCATTAAATACCTCAGTACGTAAGAAATAGATATACCATGAAAGCTAAGAGACATTTATATAGAGTATAATATGATTTTTTGAGTTAATAATTAGGTCTTTATAAGGTGTGAGGAACCATTCTTATGAACTCTACTCCAAATCATTTCTTATTGGGTACTCGTGCATCACATTCTTTATTTTATTTTTATATGGTTAAACAATTAAAATTTCACATGTAAATTTTTCCTCATATCATGAGTATCAAGAAACCCCTTGGAAATGAGTTGTATAGTGGTTTCAAGTTCCTATCTTGTTCCATTTCAATTGATGCGGTACAGTTTCTATGAGAGTTTACTATCCTGGAGATGGATGTTTTTTTAAAATTGGGTTAGGATTGTATATTAGGATTTAAATCACATGTAACTTTTTTAATGCTCATTAGGTAACATTTACATCATTGGATAGAGTTATTCACCTTTTCCTATGTGATTGGGATATAAATGTAGGTAGATAAATTCCATTAGTGATCATCGATGGAACCATCTATTTACAATTAGATGTAATGAACTTGATCGTAGCTAATAAGATAAAGGATGGGTCTCATCCTGAAATAGTGTATCGACACAAGGATATATTTCTAAATGATTTCTCTTGGTTACCACTGAAAAGTGAAATAAAATTTATTATCAACCTACTTCTAGGAAGAATCTCTATTTCACGAGAATTATAAATAATGGCCCCAAATAAGTTGTGAGAGTTAAAGGATCATATATAATGGTTAAAATGTAATTAATCATTAGACCTAATGAATCACCTTGGCCTACACTAGTTTTCTTCATAATGAAGGTGTATGGAACTCTCTTCTTATGTGTTGATTATCTTAAGATGAATCAATTACTAATTACAAATCGATATCATCTTCTATGAATGGATGATTTATTAGATCAATTGAATGGATCCAAGTGGTTTTATAAACTTGATATTCACATAGTATATAATCATATTAATAGAGGATATAGGGAAAACAATATTTCAGAATCTCTATGGCCACTATAAATATTTTTAATGTCATTTGGTTTTAAAATCCACTAATTATTTTATAGATTTTATGAATTGTATATTGCATCAGTACCTTGATTCTTATATTGTGGTATTTATTTATTAAATTATGATATACTCTCAAAATAGGATCTTCCAAGAGTATGTTCCAAATTCATCTCATGTTTTTACCCCTATGGTGGTTTAGTTGGAATATAATATTTCTTATGAAGAATATCCTTTTTAGATTATTTATCATATAAAAAAACTATTTTGGAATAAGTTAATTCATCAGTTTAGGGTTTTTTGGAAAACGATTTGGTTGAGGAAACAATATGGGAGTCTGAAAATTCTATGGGGGAATGGTATCCCCACTTGTTTAAAAAATGAATAAAATTTTGGGGTTGAAATTTCTAAAAGGGGGTAAATGTAAAAACCAAGGTAATTTAAGAATAAATCTTTCAATGAAAATATATTTTTTAGTTTTATTAATTATTAAAATACTACGTAATTTCTCAACAAAAATGAAGAATTCTTTATTTCAAACCAAATTTGATTTTTAGGCATAATATGGTTTTATTTAAAAGCCTGGTTTTCAAATAATATAATTCTAATTTCAAAAAATTAAATAATTTTTTTAGTCATTATTTCAAAATTATATTCAAATTAATTATATAGAATGTTCTAAAAATAATTATTTTTCAGTGAATAGTGTAAATACAGATCATTATTGAAAATTGTATTTTTTTAATGTTTTAAAATTTTAAATTTTTTTCATTAGTTTTAAATTTTAATTATTTTATTTTTATTAATTACAATACAATTATAGTCTTTTTAATTAATTTTTAACATGAATTTAGTATAAAAATATTTTTATACTTAAAAATCCATTATTCCATAAAACGATGATTATTCATATTCTTTCTATTTAATTATAAATTAAATTTTGTGACATATGTATTTTAAATCATAAAAAATTAATTCAATACGTGAATTAATGGTTTCTAAATTTGTTAAATATTTCCCTTTTACTTTTTTAAAATATAAATATTAACCTTAGTAATTTTTTAACAACATTAAAGGGTAAATCGGTTAATTAAAGGTAAAAAATAGATGATAAGGACTGTAAAATGAACATAAAACTATACATTATTCTATTTTGTGTTTTAATTTCATCTATAATCATAAAATATTTTTTTATATAGACAATTATTTCCATTTTTACATGATTATGATTTTTTAATATTTTATTTAAAGAAAAGTTAAAAATGTCACACTCTTGTTTTTAATAACTATAATATTTTTTAAATGGGTCTAACCCGATGATATGTTTGGTTTTAATATTTTTTAAATATAAAGGGTTTAAATTCATCATAGAATTTTATTTTTAAATTTTAATGAATAAATAATTACTTTAAATGATTACACAATGATAATACATTATTTATTCAAATAATTGGAAAATAAAATAAATGATATTAGAAATATTAAAAGTAGTATAATTTGATACAATTAATTTCAACCACAATTTTTATAGATAAAAAATAACATTTTATGTTTGTTATAACATATTTTATTTAAATTTCATTTTTTTTCTTGATGTAATAAAATTCAATTAAAATGAATTGTTCTGAAATGGACATTGTTGATATTTTATGAAATTATATTTTATTAAATTATATATAATTAATAAAAATTTATAATTTTTCAATTGATATGTATATGGTCTAAAATATCAACTTTGGTCCATTTATGGTATGTTTTTATTTTGTTTTAACTATCTTCACCCTCAAAGAGTTAAAAACCTAGTTATCACACTAAGTGTAAAAAGGGTTACCAAGGGTTAAAACCAAAAGATAAGGGTAAAAATGTGATATATACTTATCAAAAATTATTTTATGAGATTAATTTTACTCATAAACATATTATATTCTAATATAATCAATTTTGAGAGATTTTTACATCAAAATAAATTTATAATAGATTAATGTTTTCAAAAATTCCAAGAGTGCCCTGCCCCCTCTAAAAAATGTCACCACTTATTATAATTTATTCACACTTAAAATCACATTTTTTTTAGATTCTATAAACCAAAATACATTACTAACATATATCACCACATTACATAGGCCTTATTTTGGTTATAACAACAACCATAGAGGACTTTCAGTGTTCAAAAAAATAATATTTTCCAAAGAAGGGTTATAGTTTTTAACCACATGTTTTGGTTTAATTTATTTTTAAACTTCCATAAAATATTCATTAAATATTATAAAATAATTAAAACATTGTTATAAATATATTTTTATGTTATTATGTTAATTTTATAACCTATATGTATCTTTTTTTCCATCCAATGGGAATTGAAACTATCATTTATATGTATTGCATACTACCGCCTCACGAAGTGAATTAATTCATTTTCTATACCTTAATGTCAAGAATATATTATAATGATGGAATTATTTTTTATATTTTATATTAATGAAATATTTATAGTTATAAAGAGATAATATATCATTTACTATGATACCTTTCTATTCACTAAAAAATGAAGATTTATCCATGCGTACGTGTGGACTGTCACCTCCATGAGGCGGTGTGATTAATTTTTCATCACCGCATAATAGGAATGATATATATAATTATATTTAAAGAATTAATAATTTATTTATGATATTATTATAATTATTTAATTAATAAAATACTTACCCTCTTTCCATAATGATCATTGAAAAATGGAAACGTTGCTTGTGTGTATGTACGACCTATGGTCTCCATGATTGTAACGTAGTTCATTATTCATAACCATAATTAATGGCTGGATTTGAAATTATATTTTAAATATCAAAATTATAATTATGTAATGATTATTATACTATAGATTATGGAATAATTAACCCTTCGGCTATATTCAACCTACCGAAGTCATTTTGGACTTATGAACTGAATATCACCAAAAACTCTAATGTGAACTTAAATGATTGAGTAATTTTTATAACATGATAATAAGTGAGATAAAAGGAATAATAAATTTGAAAAAAATTGTTAATAAGATAAATAATTAGGATAATTTTGTTATCTATGAATATAAAGGATGTTTGTGACGAGTCAAGCTCGATGTAATGGACTTTCTTTTAAAAATCCTCTTTTAAAGTTTCATTTACAACTATTTTTCATCTATATCCATATTTTAAAAAGAATATTTTTAATGGATTTTTTATATATAAATAAATGATTTATAAATGACATTATATATATATATTTTTAATTTATATCAATTATTTTCAGAAGGAATATTTTCATGGAATGTTTTTATGTTCATTAGAAAAAGATAAAAAGAATGTTTTATTTGTACTTGTACTGCAAAAATGCCTTTTACCACCGTTATAGTTGTTATTTTATTTTTTTATTATTTCATAATATTTCATTTTATCTTAAAAAAAACCATATTTACATATAATTTTTTATTTTCAAAAAGGGGTTTAAAATAGATCATATATTTCAATATCCGGAAATATTTTCTTATGGATTAAAAGAATATTTTTATTAATGTGATGTTGGAAATTTAAAGATTTTATATGTTGTTATTATGTTATATTTATTTTAAATTGTTATGATAATGGGTGATTTTGTTATATAATATGGATGGGTGGTTACATTTTTAACCAGTAATGGGTGGTTTTGTGATAAACCAAGGATGGGTGGGTTTTTGATAACACACTAATGTATTGGATATGAATGTTGACAATAAGGTTATTCCATATGTAAGAGTTATTTGAAGAGTGATATGGAAATTATTTCACAAGTTACATATATGTTTTATATTTTCCTAATATTTTTTAGGGAAATATTTTTATTTATTAATGTAAGATAATTATTTTATAGTAAAATGAATGTATATACAACTTTTTCAGGGTTATAAATATAACTTTGTGAAAATGTTATTTTTAAATTTTCATGATTTCAAACAAAAATGTATGCATATATTATTAACTTTAATATTCCTTAAAAATTATAAAAATATATGGTAGAGGTAGTGATTTATTGGGTAAGAAAAATTTTATTTTGAGTCCTAAGTTTATTTTAAAAAAGGTATGCTCTTATATATATATTCATATACGAAAGTTTTATTTATTTCTATCTATTTCCCTTGAAATGATTTTTATTTTCAACCCCTAATATTAATGTATTTCATAGGGTTTAAGGATGGGAATGGTAAGATAATAAGTCTAGTTGAATATCATGTATATTTCTTAGGAAAATAAAACCTGTATCATTTTAAAAGTATTATATTATGGGGAAAATATATACTAATTAGAAGTTTATACCTTTTATATATATGGTTTTGGTATGTAAGTGTCATTTCTTAAATCTGTAAACCTATAAACCTAAAAGATAATTTTGAATGTAATAATTATAATTCTAGTTTTATGTCACTAGAATATGTAATTTGTATGGATGGGTCCTTAAAAAGGGCCTCTCTAAATAAAAAAAATTACGCATCCCTTTATATTCTTTGTGATCTCTTACTAATTTACCAAATAATAAATATTACATATCCCATCACCTCTAAAGGAAGATTTTCAATTTAAAGATCTCATCTAAGATATAAAAATCTATATATAGAGGAAATTCATGGAATTATGTAATATTTGACATTCAATATGTAATACATTAACTTAATTAAATAATATTTAAAATTAAATATGTTGAAAATAACTTCCAACAACTTTTCCAAGAGTTCATTAATAACTTAAATTATTTAAATAACTACATTAATACAAAACTAGATTTTATTTTAAAATAATCACAATACATCTAAAAATGAATTGTTTTCAAAATATTTTGAATGTAATTCTCAAAATAATACAAAAAACACTAAATCATTATCACGTCAACTAAATATTCAATTAATTTCACATTCAACCCATAATTGAAATATATAATTAATTATAAATAAAAAATACATTCAAAAAACAATATCATTAACAATTTACATAAAATTTTCTATTAGAAGCATGATGTAAAATAGAGACATAAATTCTTAAATCTTGACATCCCAATATCCTTATAACTCTAAATTATCATAATCAAGATCCATTATTTGGTGATATTAAATTATTTTTTATATAATGTGACTTAATTACTCAAAAATAACCAGGATGGGTCACCACAAGGCCTATTATACACCTCCAAATCTCCATAGGATCACATAAACGCTGATGGTTGAAGTTATACACTCAGGAGATAGTCTTCCCACTAATTATAACATACTAGGTAATGATAAATTTATACGAAATGTTTTATAAATATATTAAATCATCAATAATGATAGGTGAATAACCCATATATAAATAATAGTAAATGTATAAAAAACATCACTATAAGAATAATAACATTATACATACATCACATACAAGTGAAACTGAACAACATCCATAAAGTCTATAAGATGTAAGACTGGAAAGAAACATGATATGTACTATGTGAGCCAACCCAAACCTATCCTAAGGAATGAAAGTGGTGATATCCTTGTATGTAACTCCCATGAGAACACTCGACGATACCCCTCTATGTACCAACCATTTATCAATCAGAAGGTTAATAAGAGTACTAAAAATTCCACCCATTTTACATCTCTAGAAGGTGATAAATCCCTTGATTCAGTATTTTTCTATTACCTATGTCACATAAAAAATAATTTTGAAACATCCATGGGGGGAATATATGGTTTGAGTATATCATACCCAATATTTGGTCACCACCCTCCCCAATCTATCAATAATAAGGTAAAGTTTATACACTAAGAATATAGAGCTATAAGAACAAAAAAATATGGGCATCCATAAATTTATAATAAGTATTAACGTGAGTATAATCCATTATTTTTGAGGAACCCTAAACATATGGATGTTTCATATATATTTACTTATATTTATCCAATTTTTAGGATCTTAAATTAATCCTTTATTACAATTTGTGGTGTAACACCCATCCCAGGGGGAAGGGAATCATGTATAATGTGTTAGATAAATCTTGAAGTATATCCCATAGGTAAAGGTGTAAGAGGAATAATGATTTAGAGTGTTGAAAGACTATTCCATTTTCTAACTTATCCATTAACATAAGGTACCCTGATCACCTCATATATAATAACTATATACCCCTTTTAAAGAAAATTTACCACCATTGATTATTAATTTACAATATACATAACATAAATCAAGAAATATCGTAATAATAACACCATTATAAACTAAAATATATTATTTAGGCACGATGGTAGGTAACCACTTCAATAATAAATCTCATGAATTAAATCACATATTTCATATAGGGAAAAAACATGTTTTTAAATTAATAAATAAGAGACATAGAAAACATATATAGATCAATGCTTAAAAATATATAAATATAGAAAAAATAATTCAGATCAAATATTAACTTCCATTAAAAATTTATTAACTCAAAACACATTGTTTTTATTAAAATTACTCACCCCCAAATCATTTTTTCCCTACCCTTTAAGAATATGAAAGGAGTAAGGGGTCCACTAACCAAAATAATATAGTATTACCATTTTATATTGATATATTGAATCTATTCCACCAAAGTGGGCTATCCTATAATAGAATAAATTTAGGTCTTAAGATGTTACTATATAAGAAGATAGATCTTAATCATAAAAACTAAATCCTTACCATATTTTTAGTCTAAAAAATCCTTTTATGTAGTTGGTCTAAAAGAATATTTATGGATTAAGAATATTTCTTCATAATTATATTGGAGAAATATAGTATTACACCCAATTACTTGAAGAAAGAATAATAAAAGGAAGATTATTAGAGATCCCCACCCCTACCTCATTTCTTCCATGAGCCTATGAAAAATCAAAGACCTCACAAAACATGCTTGAATAAAGATATATAAGTGATATGAGGGAGAATAAATGGGGTTTTAAAGGATCTTCTCCATGGATGGAAGGAGGGTTAACCCAAATGGAATGAATTTTAGGGTTTAAATTTTGAGGTAAAAAGTCCAAAAGACACATACCCTAAAAAATACTACATTGTTGGTTACCCAATGGTTTTTTTAATGGATATGTACACACTATGTTTTCATCATCTACTCAGTTCTTTCCAATACAGTGTCTGGTATTGTCCTTGTACCAAGTTACTCTTAATCCAAATTTACATTATCATCCAAAACTCCTATGAAACCCTCATTAATCCTATTTAATTCATAAAATAACATTTAAATGGAATTTAATGACTAAAATTTATGGTTATTACCCACATAAAGGGTCTAGGGTATTTATGACCCTGGTAATTAAATATGAAAAAGTATTTATATTTCACCCTAGAAATATTTATAACCCTTGTGGAACCATTTATACCATGTTTTACACTAATTATGATTTCTCATAACCACTATGGCCCACCTGTCTTACCCATGGATCAACCATTTCCTTAGTTAACCACTTGGGATAAACATCTCCATTCCAATTAAGTTTACCTTTCAACCTTAGTGGTGCCATTTCTCTTAAATCCCACTCAGAAAATGATTGTTTCACCAAACCGCAGTACATGGGATCAACCTTCACCCAATTCATTTTTAATTCATCATAATGGGATAAAATTCAAATGTAATCACCCACACCATCACAAAGTTTTTTCAATGAATCAACAATTGTGGGATACCATTCTAGTTTAAGTCACTATATTCATTTAATGTTCTTATCATTGAGAGTAAAACAAAAGGGGGAAATCATTATAGGTTTGAAACCAAACCATTTCTAGGAACCTTTCTCCATGTAGTCCACTCCACGAGGTGTTAAACTACTTTGAATAGGTCCTAGTTATATGGAAATAGTCTATAATACATAATGATTCTAGGTGAATAACTTTAAAATTCACTTCCAAATGCCTCAATTTTGTATCCTTAATAGGAAAATACATCGATCATGGATGAAAGATCATAAAGGGACAATTTTTTCATTATTGAACAACCTTAAATGGTACATTATGTTTGTTTAAAGGCCACTAAACTGTATCTCATTTATTACCATTATATAGAAACATAGGATAAAGATTTAATGGGTTTAATTCTCCCATTATAACACATTCCACCTCCATGGATAGTGATAAATTATATAGTTTTCTATTAAACTACAATAAACTATAGAGGTTAAAAATACTATATTAACTATGAGATAGTATAATTACCTCATTCACAATTCTTATAAATGCCTAATTTCAATCTATCACTCTCAATAATGGGTAACATGTTTAATAATAGGGAATTACATTACAAATTCATGTAAGTCTAGAAAATAATCTTGAAATTGATACAATCTCATTTATGAGATCATTTAACCTCTCAATTTTGATTCATATGTTCTACAAAACCAAAATAATCTGGAATGTAATGGAAATTTTCTAACAAAGTAGTAGACTTGATGTAAAATCATTTACTTGTGAATGAGATTAATTAAACATTATTTAATTAGTGATATCACACTAATGGGTTTTTTGTTTATGAATTATCCCATATAATTAAAATGTAATAATTCAATAATAGACCACAAGGAATAAATCTCCTTGAATAGATTGGGTTAATAAAATGGTAAATAGGGATTCCATGAACAACTAATCAATAGGAATATGGATTTATACTACAATTTTTATTGAAATAACTACCTCACATATGTGTAACCAATGTATTATGAATTTGAATTATGTTCAAGTTTTAATTAGTTAATCAAAATTAAAAAATCTATAGGATATCAGTAATCTTGTTCAAATAGTGTTATTGAAAAGCTAAAATAGAGGAAGATAGTATGGAAATAATGTTCCAGAATATGTGCATTATTCATTTGTCTAGAAGTTTTGATAGGAAGTTATGATAAAGGCTTGTGTATGGGCCTCAGATGATGTTGTGTAAAAACTTCTCATGGTTTAGAAGGAAGGGATGAAATTTATGAGTCATTATATGTAAGGTTAGAGTTATTTTTATTAATTATCAAGAGACATAATTTGGATATAGATCTATAAAGGAAATTAGAGGTCACCATTATCAATAAAGGGACTTCCACAATGATCATAATTCCATATTATATGTTAATTGACTACACCCAACATGAAAGGTTGGTTAAGATCTCATAAAAATTAGTTTTATTTGTCTGTGATAAAATAATTAATTGGAGATAATTGCCTATACCCTCCATGATTT
The DNA here is from genome assembly GCA_963277665.1 of Viscum album. Lineage (NCBI taxonomy): Eukaryota > Viridiplantae > Streptophyta > Magnoliopsida > Santalales > Viscaceae > Viscum > Viscum album. Next base: position 504,342,826 of record OY728142.1, on the reverse strand, counting down.
TTGAAATATAAGGACAATTTGTTTTTTTTAATTCCATAAATGATACTGATAATGTTTCTTCAAAGGTTCAAGGTGGTCTAGGGTGTATCATGGGCTCATTTTGAGCCCATATACCAAACATGGGATAAAAATATCGGGCCTCATGATTAGGATGATTTATATGTTTGAAGATTTTGGAGTGCAGGGGGCGCACGGTTTGTCTGTAACCATGCGACCCTAGGACCACTACTGTGCGGGGCTTTTGGCTTTTGGTATTGTGCGATGTTATATTATTTGTGCTTAGTTAGATAGATGGTGAGCCTAACCTTGTAAAGTTCCCCTTTGAAGCAGATAATGGTACGTAGTTATTAATTTTTTCTCCAACCATGAACCCTTGTGTTGAATGTGAATTTACGGTTTTCCCCCTATTAAATTAAATATTTTAAACCCTCATTTTTTTCTCCTTCTTCTTCTTCAGAAATATTCCCTACTCTCTATGAGTTCATATCTTTCCTCCTCCTTCATTGGGTTAGTGATAATTCATCCAAAAAGTATCTAAATCCTTCAATGTCAGAAGCAACATAAATCCCTCAATAAGCCTCTCCACCCCCTTAAGTTTATATCAAGGTTCTTCTTATATCTATTATGCTATTTATGTGAAATGAATTTTCCCCTATCTATAGAGTGTTGGTAAAATCCTTCAATTTATCATGTTCTAGTATGTTTCAAGATTTGATAATATATGAGTGGGGTGCTACTACATCAAGGTGGGTTGTCTATGTCTTTCCCATTCATTTCACTTACATTTAAATGACACTCCATTATAATACCCACAAAAATATTCCCCCTATTTTTAATTTATTCCTAATAAATTAATTAAATTGGTTATTCTTGTCCATTATGACCCTAACATATAGTGAAACCTGTCTCCGGGGTTATCACCTTATCTTTGGCCTCCCCTTTGTGTGTTCCCCCCTAAATAGCTTTTTTACCATGCCTTAAATGGTTAATTTTTATGTGAGTGTTGATCCTTTATAAATTCTAGAAATCCTTAAATATAATTAGATTAAATGGTTGTCAATGAGATGAGTCATAGATCTTCATTCCTCATACCTTACATTTAAATGCTTATGTTTTATTCTCTTCAATGAATTCCCAATGACTAATATTTCATTAATCAATCTTCATCCTCTGTTAATGCCTTGTGTGTATACTTTGTATATCATTACGTATATAAAATGCTTTGTTGGTTCCTTGTGATAAATAACTTATTTCATGTTTTATGGATTGAATTTTATTATTTTCCAAGCCTGATAGCATGATAAATTTATAATCCTTTTTTACGTCATCTAATTATACTAATACTATTCCATGTAATGATATGTGATATTATTTTTATTTATCACCTGTAGAGGGGTGGGAGAGAAAATATGTTTCGATTTAAGGATATTATGGATAGGCTTGTGGCACCCGATTTGGATTTTGTTTATATGTTGGTGGTGATACATTGTATTGCTGAGTATGGACTCTCTAGAAAATTTACTTATACACATGAGTGATACTAGTTACATAGGGGAGAAACCAATGAAGGACTCGTTGGAAATATACTAATTCCACGCCACAGGTGATTCCCAATCCCAAATGTGAGATACTTGGTAGAGACTTAGAGTTCACCATGTAATGAGTGATACAAGGGACACCTATATGGGTTTTCTTGGGTGTACTTGGTGGCATTGGATCTATTAGAGACACCTATAGTGACCCATAGGTGTCTATTTTGATCACCTATGACAAGATTAGGACTCCACTTATGGATTTTATGGTCTAAATGCTTGTGTTATATGTTTTGTTTCTTATTTTTATTAGATCATGCTTTTATAATGACATGTAAATGAGATCGAAATTCAAATCACAAGTTGGGGGTATATCTTACTCGGTTTCCTTGTTAAAATGGCCCTTGTATAGGTATTATGACTTGAATAGGTACCTATTTTCATACATCCATCTTAGGCCGATTTATATGGTATCGATCGGGTGTCAATTTTGGAACTCAGTCTGAGGTGTTTAATATATAAATCATTTATTTCTCTACATTTATTATTATGGTACACTATCAATTTTTTATTGAATGAAATCGATTGGCTTAGACACCATTGGTGGCGACCTATTATTACTGTATCTCATACCCTGCTTGAGCTTCCCTTGGAAATAAAGAGGATTTTATGATCACAAGTATGGATAATGGGAAATGTTTGGCTTCTGATGCATGATTGTTTCATCGAAATAGGATTGATATTGGGGGAATAGGATTGATCATATGCTTGAGATTCATATTGCAATTCTTTTGGTCTTTTGGATGTTTATAGAGAATTTAGTATATTAATGTCACCCATATTCCCCCAACACACTCTTTTTTATAGAACCATGATAATCATTATCATTAAATCCATTATTCTTAATCAGCTTCTTCCAGTTATTTATTTTTATTGCATGGTTTATTTCCCTGATTTTGAATGCTGTATGTTCTGATTTTTTATTCCACAATTTATCATCTATCATTTACTATTGTGTATAATCTAATAAATGAGGGCATTGTTTCCCCACTAACACACCCTAGGACCTCTCTGATAGTCTAAATCCTCTAGTGTTCGGGGAGGCACGCTTGAGGTCTTGTGGCCCACCATCTCAGGGTACCGGTATGTGGAACTCGGGGTGCGATGCTAAAAATTGGTATTAAAGGGTTTCCTTATTGTCTTACTATTTATGTTTAGATAGGAGGCTAAAACATTGGGATTTGGAATTTACTATATGCTTGGATGTAGCTAACCCATGTACAGGGGAAACCCAAATTACATGGGATGGAAAATTGTGATTATTTATGATGCCATTTATGGTTGATATGACTTCACTATTGGATGATGAAATTTATTTATGATTTTATTGCATTGGTATTATTGAAGTGATTATTTTTAGAATTTTAGATTAAATGAGGGTGTAACAAATCATGCATCACCTATCCACCATAGGAATTAAAATTTCATGCATTATGCCATTCCATATTTATATTCAGTATGAATTTCCTCTTTCTCAATTGATTGCTATTGTGACTTATAGTGCTTTGATGGTTATATATAGAAATGTTCAAATTCTTCTTACAAGAACATGTTATGGTTTGGATTAAGTTGACTCTCAATTTCAATGTATAAGGTGTCAGTGAACTTATAAATTATAACACCGACCCTACTAATTGAACATTTTAATGGAAATTTAGATACATTAATGAATAAAACATAATACCAACTTTAAAATGAAATGGAATACTAATATGATAATGTGATACCTTGACCATGACCAAACCTTAGTGATGGGAAGTAGGTCGTGTCTCTTGTGCTCCTTTTCTGAATTTTTCATACCTAGACCAGGTTATAGGAGAAGTCTAACTGTTACATCATTTTTATGGGAGGCCTTATGCCATCCCTTCATTACCATTTTCTTTATATGATATCTCTATCAATAATACATTCTATATAAATAGGGATCATGAAAATTTCACACCTATTTCACCATGACGTCCTCATGTTGTACACCAAGAAAGTAGTTATGAGAACACTCATAAGGTGGTGGGCCCTAATCCACCCATGATACCTCATGTAGTGCCACCTGAGGCCCCTAATTCTGATTTTTTACAGGGCATCGAGGCTTAGTTCTATGATAGTTTCTTTCTATTCATTCATTATATTCAAGGTGCTCCCTATACTATCTCTACTATAGATGTCACACCCTGACCCATCTATTATTTTTATTTTATCATTTTCTTTGGTATTAAATTTTTTTCTTGAGGTTCGGTTTAAATCCCGAGCATGATTTTTGAGTTTTTTCAAGAAAGTGTGTGTTTCTGAGTTGACGTCATTGAGCGCCTGGGTGGAGCATAGTTTCGAAACCCTATGTGGTTTCGCAAATGCAACGACATAGTCCTCCTGTCTTCAGAAAAACTAAAATGAATAAATTTTTCAATTTATTGTGTTACTTAAAATTTCCATGGTTAATAATTTTAATTATTATTATTAAAACAAAATGAGTATTTTTATTATTTATATTTTTATTGATATGATGATTATTATTATTATTGTTGTTGTTGTTGTTGTTATTAAAAAGTTTCATTAATGTTATCATAATTATTAAGAATGTGGTTAATATTATTATTTTTCGGAATGAAGCAAATGTTGATAAATAATTTTAATATTATGTTATAAATATTAATGAATTTTTATTATATAAAATTATCATTTTTTATTATTTTTAGTTTATTATTGAATTTTTTATTATTATTATTATCATTTGTATTAATATTTTTATTATTGATATTAATATTAATATTATTAATATAGATTAAATTTATTAATAATAATAATAATATTATTATTATTATCTTTTTTTATTTGATTTTATTTACTTTTATTTTCTTCTTTCATTAATTTTTTCTTTTCTTCCACGCGTCTTCTCCATCCTGCCCATTTGTGTCGTGCCCTAGGCAGAAACCCGCCCTACCGCGCCACTGCCTACTCTAGTTTCCCCCAACATGCCGATCTCCTCTCCTACTAGCCAAGCCCCCCTATGGATCCCATCGCACCACCCAACCCAGCTCGCAAGATGCAGTGGCTCTCACCACAACCTCCTCCTACACACTCCCATCTGAACCATGGTCCTTCCCATCGCACCTAGGGACCCGATCGGCCTCCCCCCCCCCCCCCCCCTCTACCTCATGTTCGGCTGACGACCTGCACCCACCGACATGGTCCCTACTCAGTGCGCCCGACCCGTGCACCCATTGGCCTCCCTTGCAGAACTGCCTTCCCAACCATTTAGATCTATATCACCCCCTCTTTATTTTCCCACACAGCTCCACTCCCTCCTCTTGTGCATAACGCAACATCCGGCATGCGACCCCCAACCTAAAATTGACCTCTTAACCGTCGATCTTCACTGTCGGTGCCTCACTTCCATCGGCACTTTCCCTATGAATAGCTAGTCATGTGACCTCAATTTGGATCGTTTCCTAGCCAGAAACGGGACAGTCCCCAGTTCCATTCTCCCTCTCATTGTTGCACCCCGCTCGACCAATGCACTCCTCTGACAAGCGCGCAATCGCCCTCTTGTTCACCGGCGCAGCGCCCAACGCCACTCGCTACTCCGACCAGCAGCCGCCGCGCTCCTCTCCATGGTGAGTCACTTGCACCAACCCCCCTTTGTTGTCCCTTGATCGCTGCATGATGCATCTCAACGTTCCACAACCCCCCTTCTTGGGAACGTTATGCACACCGCCGCTGAAGTTGAGCAGTTTAGTTTTGTTCTGTTTTGCCTGCAGCGACGTCAATGTGAAATTGCAATGTTCAGTTGTTTGAGTTATCTTTTTTTTATCAGTGTTTCTATATTTTAGTTTTTTTGCATTTGTTAGAGTGAATTGGCAAGGTTTTTTCATGATATTGTGCTTATCAGTAGGTTTCACGTACTTGTGTGTGGGTGTTAGACGTGCTGCATCTTCGTAACTGAGCTCCAAGTTGAGGTAATTCCCGCACTGTACTCACCTTTAAATATAGAATTCATTAATTACATGATATTTCATTAATTTTTAGTCAATGGTAAATATTATTAGATAATTATTTTTGGAATAATTACTCCATGTAAAAAAGATTTGTTTATTTTATACATGACACTTGAAATATTTTCATGGTGAATTGATGCACATTAGTGAAAGAATGCTCATTTGGGCTTTGAAAATAATTCACATAATTTCAATTTTACTTATAGTTTAATGATAAATTATTTCTTATCATTCATGAGAAAGTGTTTTGTTTCTCTTTAGAAATGGTTTTCCTTTTAAAAGTTGTGTAAGTCTCGTTTGGCACATTGACAAAAATAAATTATTTTGAAAAACACTCTTTTGGGTGACTTAAGGGTCATCTTATTGTGTACCTAAATTGTGTGAGTTGTGTGTGATGTTTGTGCATTGTGACTGGTTACTTGATTTACATTTTTGACCCACCCCTTTCCTTTTTATTACATGTTTTGACTTAGGATACTAGCCTAGTAAGTGAATCTTCTGAGAACGATTATTGTACTAGTTTAGATTACACATTAGCTGTTGGCCCATAGCAGATGCATGTTTTATTATTATTGATATGGGATTGGGCCCCTCGATCAGGCCAGGTAGGGAGAAGATCAGGCGTTAGGGCGTTATGACATCATTGAGTAGAGCATGCCTTCAGGTTGAGTCACACGAAGAGTACGTTCTGAATTGTTCACAAGCTCCTAGGTTCAACCCATGTTTTCTTTAGAATTTTTTTGTATGTGGTGGATGGTTGAGAGGTATAGTTCGGTTGTTGGCCCATGTGTTCCACCTTTTCTATTTCCCTTCGTGTGTGTTCTGTGTTGTGTTTGGTTTTCCTTTTGACTAACAACTAAAACTATGATATCTAAATTGTTTGCAAAAATGTTTTAAAATGGAATGCATATGTTTCTTTCAAACATTAAACTTGTTTTTAAATTAAAAAGTGCAGTGGACTGTTACCTGTTTTAGAAATGAATGTGTGTGTGTGGAAACACATATTTTATATAATTTAGTTCAAACCTAGAATTGATAAATTCTATATTTAAAGGTAGTGCACTGGGAATAGTTTGTTGGGAACTCCTACTGAGTTTTAATACTCATACCTATAGTGTTTTTCTATTTTTAGTTTATGTTGAAGGTTCAACTCGAGATTTCTCATCGTGGGTGAGAGTTGGTTGTGATTTGGAGTGTGACTCTCGAGGATATGAGGATATTTTGGTCGAGATCTGGTTAGTGTGTTTTGTTGGTTGTTCTTTCTTTTCGGTGTCATTTATTTACTTTGTGTTATTCTAATTTTTCCGCTGCTTTATTTATTTTCATTGTGTGAAATCATTACCAATTTTCCTCAATTGATGCCATGGAGGTTGTCGCTAGCCCAGGAGGATCGGGAATGCCTCTCGGGCCATGTCACGGACCGAGTTGGGTGATCAATTCAGGATCGAACCAGGTTGGTTTGTGACAAAATGGTATCATAGGGGGTCGGCTCCTGAGTGGACCTTGTTTTTTAGAGCTCCCATTGTTATTTGGGGTTGTCATGGTATAAGGGGTTGGATTTTTGGGACTTTAGGGGTAGTAATGAGAAGGAAGTCTTGAACCCTTGCTCATTCCGAACCTCAGGTTACCAAGGGATGTTCGGGTTTGTTGATTTCCTTGATTCTTATGGTTTTTTGGTATTGGGAATTGAAATTGGAGTCAGGAAAGTGCTCTCTATGAGCTCCATGGTCTGGCAAGCCTTGTGGAGCTGGAGACAATACCCTTGAGTGCTCCTTGTGATGGTGGCGTGACTTGTGTATGGTCGTCAACCATATGTTTGAGTCACCCATTGACACTAGTTTCTCATTGTAGATTGTTTGGGTCTACTTTAATAAAAAACTGTTTTGTAAAGTTTTATTTTGAAAATTTTGAAAAGTTGAATTTAAAATTGTAATGACCATGTTTGACCTAGCTTTTTTGTTTCCTTGTTCCTTATTGCCCCCCCCCCCCCCATGAAGGTTTGATGGATGCCCAATGTGCAGCTTCGGGTGGTGCGCCCTTAGAAAATCCTTTAGTTGATCGGCCCCTAAATTACATCCTTCAGTTTTGGAAGTTTAACCCTCCCCTATTTTATGGGAAGAAGATCCTCTTGAGGTAGAGGAGTGACTGTGGAAGATTGAAAGGAACTTATGTTCTCTCATGCCGCCTGAGTCGTTAAAGGTGAAGTTGGATACCTTTCTGCTTGAAGGTCCAACCTGAAAGTAGTGCAAGTCTGTGTCTCAAAGCAAGCCTCGAGAATATCTCACTTGGGAGTTCTCCAAGTCGTCATTCATCGAACAATACTTCTCTGAGGGGAAAAAGTTGATGAAGAGGATAGAGTTGTGCGGTCATCATCAAGGTGTTAGAATTCTTTCATCGTTTCTTGGTCTTGGCTCTGTATGAAACATGGTGTGTTGGCAATGATCCTGTGAAAGATTGGCATTTTGAGCTTGGATTACGTCCTGATCTATAGTCGAAGGTCGAAGACATCAACCTTGTCACCTTCCCTAACATGGTGAGACAATATTTCCTCACTGAAGCAGAGTTAGCAGGAGGACTTGAGGTAGAGAATCCTCATCCAGCCTTGGGAAGTAGTGCAGAAGATAATGATAAGAATAATGGGAAGCGGTCTGATGTTAGTGGTACAGGTATAGGAATCAAGAGGCCTTCTGACCTTCAGTCGTCTCCCTCACAATGCAATGCCTTGATCTATCACCATTGCGGCAAGCAGGGGGAACCAGAGGTCGATGTGCCCAAATGCTTCAAGACCCTTCCACACATGTGGGTACCTAGGTCACGTGAAGCGATAATGTCAAGGTGTTTCCAAGAAGCGCGCTGAAGCCAGACCGGACTCGTCGAAGGTCACCTCAGCCTGTCAGCAGGAGTAGTAGAATGTCTGGGGATCAATTTATAGTTTTTCTCTTTGTGGTGTTCTTTGCATGTAGTGGTTGTATCTTTTAGCGTTTTGTAGTGTTTCTTTTCTGTCAGTTGTAAGAATGGTTTTGACGAACCTCTTTAAAACCCTTATTTTATTGGAAGTGTGTTTCGTAAAATTCTAGTTGATGTGTTATGATTAAGAAATTTTAAAGCCTGGCTGCGAGGCAGGAGATGCTTCATTCAATAGAGTTCCAGCCATCGATCCTGGAGTAAAGCTGGCGCATAGTCAGGTGAACGCCAATGGTGAAAAGGGCCTTGGGTTAATCTTCATCCTTAGTGTGGTGTGGTTTCAGTTCTTCTAAGGGCGTGATGTCGCTGATGTATTGGTGACGGTATTTTTGATGCCCTATCGGTTGGGCCCTTCCCTTCCCTACCCCTGTGGTGAGGTTTCTGGTACGTGTGGGAAGCATTCATGTTTGGTTAATCTCGTCTGTCCTTATGCTGGGAAGACACATCGTGGGTCTCGTTAAATTTAGTTTGGCTTGTTTTTTATGGTGGAAAGTTCATTCGGGCCTCCCTGTGTTAGTATCAGTGTTTCGTTTCAGGTTTTTTTATGGTTGTGTTTAAAGTGTTCGTGTTTTCTGGATTAGTTGCGTGTCATGGTAGTTCAGTGTTCGTTTGAATCGATCAACTAGATGTGCTTAAACTTTTGGGGGTGAGTGACAGTTAAGGTGTTTCTTCCTGGGTCTAGGTTTTTTTATGGCTTCCAGGCGATGGGAAGCGTTATGGTGGGGAGAACATTAACACCACAACCAATCTATTATTAACATGTTATTTTTTTCTTTGGTTTTATAATTTTTTGTTCGAGGTTCGGGTTGAATCCCGAGCAAGATTTTTGAGTTTTGTCAAAAAAGTGAACGTTTTTTAGTGGACGTCATTGAGCACCTGGGCAGAGCGTGTTTTGGAAACCCCACGCGGCTTCACCCTTGCAACAGCACAGTCTGCATGTCTTCAGAAAAATTAAAATGAATAACTTTTGTAATTTATTGTGTTGTTTAAAATTTTCATGGTTAATAATTTTAATTATTATTATTAAAACGAAATGAGTTTTTTTATTATTTATATTTTTTTTATATGCTAATGATGATGATTTTTATTATTATAATTATTATAATTAAAAGTTTTCATTAATGTTATCATAATTATTAAGAATTTTATTATTTTTATTAATTTTTAGAATGAAGAAAATGTTGATAAATAATTTTAATATTATGTTATAAATATTAAAGAATTTTTATTATTTAAAATTATTATTTTTATCTTTTTTAGTTTATTATTATTATTAACATTATTTTTATTATTATTATTATTATTATTATTGATATAAATATTAATATTATTAATATAGATTAAATTTATTAATAATAATAATATTATTATTATTATTATTTCATTTTTATTTTCTTATTTGATTTTATTTACTTTTCTTTTTTTCTTTCTTTCTTTTTTTCTTTTCTTCCACGTGTTTTCTCCCCCTTGCCAATTTGTTTCGCGCCCTTGGTAGAAAGTCACCATGTCGCGCCCCCACTAACTCTGGTTTCCCCAACCATGCCGCTCTCCTATCATACTGGTTAGGCCCCCCTATGGATACCGTCACACCGCCCAACCCAGCTCGCAAGCTGCAACGACTCCCACCACACCCTCCTCATGCGCACTCCTATCCGGCCCTTGTCCCTCCTTCCCAGCGCACCTTGGGACCCAATCTGCCTCCCCCCCCCCCCCTCTGCCTCCTGTCTGGCCGACGAGCTGCACCCACCGGCCTGCTCCCTGCTCAACATGCTCGATCAGCGCACCCACTGGCCTCCCTTCCAGCGCCACCATTCCAACCAGTTAGATCTGCAGCACCCCTCCTGTTTCACCCACAATACGCCGCACCCTCGTCCTATGCACAGTGCAACCTTTGGCGCGCAACCCACAACCTGCAGCAGACCTCTTAAATGGCGATCTTCCCTGCCGGTGCCTCCCTTCAATTGGCGCTTTCCCTCCAACTTGCTAGTTGAGCGACCTCCATTTGGCTCGTTGTTTGGCCAGAAGCAGCGCATTCCCCATCGTCATCTGCCCTCTCGTCGTTGCACACCTCGCGACCACAATGCTCCTCCAACCAGCACGCAACTGCCCTCTGGTTCACCAGTGCAGTGCCCGACGCCACTGTCTACTCCGGCCAACAACCGTTGGGGTCCTCCCCTTAATGAGTCTCTGGAACCCCCACCCCCCCTGCTTGGGCGTGCGACGTACACCCCCGCCGATGTCGAGCAGTTTAGTTTTGTTCTGTTTTTCCAGCAGTGGCGCCGAGGTGAAATTTCAATGTTCATTTGTCTGAGTAAATTTTTTTAATAAGTGTTTCGGTAATTTAGTTTTTGTGCATTTTTTACAGCGCATTAGAGAGGTTTTTCCATGATATTTTGGTCGTCACCAGGTTGCATGTACTTGTGCGTGAGGGTTAGACGTGTCAGGTCTTTGTAACCGAGCTACAAGTTATGGTAGGCCCCCCACTGTACTCCTCTTTAAATTTATAATTTATTAATTACTTGATATTTCTTTAATTTTCATTGAATGAGAAATAATATTAGATAATTATTTTTTGAATAATTACTCAATGTAAAAAATAGCTATTTATTTTATACACGACACTTGAAATCGTTTATTGGTGAATTGACGCATAATAGTGAAAGAATTCCCATCTGGCCTTTGAACATAATTCATGGAATTTCAATTGTAGTTCTTGTTTAATGATAAATGATTTCTTCTCATGCGTGATCATGTTTTTTTGTTCTCTTGAGAAATGATATTTCTTTTAAAAGTTGCGTAAGGCTTGTTTGGCACTTCGATAAAATAAATTATTTTGAAAAACTCTCGTTGGGGTGACTCAGGGGTGGTCTTATTGTGTACCTCAATTGTGTGAGTTGTGTGTGATGTTTGTTCTTCGTGACTGGTTACTTGATATATAGTGTTGACTCACCCCTTTATTTCTTATTACACATACTGACATGAGAAACTGACATAGTAAGTGAATCTTCTAAGAACTATTGTTGCACTAGTATATTTTATTCACTAGCTAGTGCCTCATAGCAGAGACATGTTTTGTTATTCTTTCTATGAGATTGGGCCCCTTGATCAGACTAGGTAGGGTGATGATCATGCATTAGGGCGTTATGACGTCATTGAGTACGTCATGCTATGATGATGAGTCACATGTATAGTATGTTCTGGAGAGTTCACAAGATCCTAGGTTCAACCCATGTTTTCTTTAGAAATTATTTGTATGTGGCGGATGGTTAAGAGGTATAGTTTGGTTTCTGGCCCATGTGTGCCACTTTTTCCTTAGCCCTTAGTGTGTTTCGTGTGTTGTGTGTGGTTTTCATTTTGACTAACAACTAAAACATGGATTTCTAAATTGCTCGCAAAAATGTTTTAAAATGGAATGCACCTGTTTCTTTCAAACATTAAGATTGTTTTCAAATTAAAAAGGGAAATGGACTGTTACTGATTTTTGAAATGAAAGTGTGTGTGTGGTAACCCATATTTTATTTAATTTAGTTCAAACCTGGAGTTGATAAGTTCTCTATTTAAATGTATTGCATTGGGAATGCCTACTGAGTTTTAATACTCATGCATATAGTGTTTTCCTATTTTTAGTTTATGTTGCAGGTTTGACTCGAGATTGATCACTGTGGGAGAGAGTTGGTTGTGGTTTGGAGGGTGACTCTTGAGGTCATGAGGAGTTTTTGGTCGAGATCAGGTTAGAGTGTTTTGTTAGTCATCCTTTCTTTTCAGTGTCATTTATTTACTTTGCATTATTCTACTTTTTTTTCTACTGCTTTATATATTTTCACTGGGTGAAATCATTCCCAATGGTCCACTACTGATGCCCTGACGCTTGTTGCCAGCCCAGGAGGATCGGGAACACCACTCGGGCTATGTCAGGGACCGGGTCAGGTGACCAGTTTAGGGTCGACCCAGGTTGGTTGGTGACAATAGAAGAGTTGACTCCAAATGTTCAGTAGCATCATCCCCTACCTTCTTTGGAGATGGAAAACCACAAGTTGCTGATTCATAGATAGAAGACATGGTTTCTATATTCATCTATCTTGATATTCCTCTAGAGTAAATAGACAGGATCTTTACATACATGTTACATTATTTCTATAAGAATTGGTGGGATGTCATGTCTCAATATGAGCAGCATCAATGTATGGTCTAGGAAGACTTCCAGATGACCTTCTATGATCACTTATTCTAGAAGACTCTACGGGAAGACCATGTCAAAGATTACATTCATCTTTAGTATGGATCTATAACCATGCTTGTGTAGTATCCTCGCTTCACTGAGCCTTAGTGTTTCGATCCATCCCTGACTGGTGAAGAGCTGATGACAGTGAGATATTTTGAGGAAGGTCAGGGGTATGTTGTCCACTTCAAGGTGAATGGATTCTGTTTGACTACCATTATAGATATAGTAATATTAGCCCTAATTATAGAATGGAATCTCAAAGAAGCTAGAAATGTGAGCCAAAGTGGTTCAATTTCGAGGTAGGGTGATATTTTATTTAGAAGTAGAAAGTGTCGATTTGAGGGTTCACATGGGGGAGGTCCCAGCCAAGTGACACGCACGGATAGATATATAGTGTGTCTTCAGTGTGGTATGGTGGGTCATAAGAATCCCCAGTTCATGAGTAAATCAATTAAATGACGAGATTCCGAAAGTATGGATCACCTTTTGAATTTTTTTTATTCCTTTCCTCCATTTTAAAGTGATATGAGATCCATTCTAACACCTCTATTAGGTATGGGATCTTTGACTCCATATAAGGCTGGGATTTAGTCTTCTTATGACCGATTAGGCCAAGTTTTTGGTGGTTTTGGATGAGGTAGTCAATCCTTAGAGATTCAGTGTCATCATATTTTATCATATTAGGATAGTCTGGTAGCACTTTAGGGCTGTGGTTTCATCTATATTTATGTAGTGCATCCTACACCTTAAGAGACTAGTCTTAGGTTCTCTATAGTTAGAGGTACTATCTTGGTAGCCTTTGGTTTAGTTTCTACAATTTTTGATACAAGTCTGTCACACTCTTTTTTATCTGATGTGGTTTTGGAATATCTTTATCATGAAATTGAGTACTTTTTGGCATCATGTCTCTCAACAATCCATTGGGAATAAAAATAGATCTTATACTCCAGTGTCAGGAGTTCCCCCATTAAATAGGGGGGTGTTATTTCTTTTGGATTTTCTTTATCCTTGACCTGACCATCTTGGACTTCATTCTCAATATATACATGATTTTGCCTTATCAAGCCCAAGTTGATTTCTATCACTATTGGGTTTCCTTCACATCACCCAAGGTAAACATGTATATACAAAAGGGCAAGTGGGATGTCTAGGTAAGTCAATCTGAAGCCAAGTGGATAGGGCTAGGTAGAGTGACCTCCTTAATTACCAGTCTCTTTATGACTATTCATGGAATTAAGTCAGTAGAATTATATCATATTGTGTATTATTTCAGTGATGTATTCCCTGATGGCTTCCCTAGATTACCTCTTTAAAGATAGGTTTATTTCACTATATATCTAGTACATAGAGTGGATCTTGTGTCCATTCCTCCCAATCAGATAACACCTACAAATATCCAAGAACTGCAAAAGAATCATGATGACCTTGAGTCTATGGGTTTTATTTCACCCAACACATCACCATGGGGTCCACTCGTCATTTTCAACAAGAAGGTAGATAGTAACAAAAGAGTTTTCATGGATTTCCATCGGTTCAAAAAGATCATGGTGAATAACTGGTATCCATTTCCTCGCATCAAATACCTCTTCGACCAAATTCAAGGAGAAACTATTTTCTCTTAGATCAATTTGAGGTCAGGATACCAATAGGTATTTTTCAGACCATCCAACAGACCACATACAACGTTTCTAAGTAGGTACAACTTGTATGAGTATTTAGTTATGACTTTGGGTCTGAAGAACATGTCAGTAGACTTCATGAATCTAGAAAATCTAGTTTTCTACCCAAATATTTATTCCTTTAGGGTAGTCTTCAAAGATGAAATCTTAGTGTATTCATGCACTAGGCCCGACCATGTTAATCATATGGATATCTTTATGAGAACACTAAGATAAAAACATCTATATGTGAATTTTTGTATATTCCAATTTTGGATCATTAAGGTTTTCATATTGGTTTATATCATATTAAATTTAGGTGTATCTATTAACCCAATGAAAGTGAGAACCATGGTTTCTAGGAGTACCCTAATAATTTATTCAATATACAATGCTTCTTAGGGATATCTTTCCATTACAAGTGATTAATACATGATTTATCATGCTTAGAATTCCCTCTTATGGGATTAACCAAGAAGGGTTTGAAATTAGACTAGACCGAAACATGTGTGATAGCCTTTTCAGAATTAAATGGAAGACTCACCTTAGTGTCAATACCGACACTACTAGAAATATGACTTTTACCAACGGTTTTGGCCAAACCGTTGGTATAGTTCATTAATTTGGACCTATACCAACGGTTTTGGCCAAACTATTGGTATAGGTCCATTATAGAGGACCTATACCAACGTTTTTGTCCAAACCGTTGGTATAGGTCCATTATAGAGACCCTATACCAACGTTTTGGCCAAACCGTTGGTATAGGTCCCCCATATACCAACGGTTTTGGCCAAAACCGTTGGTATAGGTCCCAAAATCAAAGGACCTATACCAACGGTTCCCAAAACTGTTGGTATAGGTCTATACCAACGGTTTTGAGAACCGTTGGTATAGGTCCTTCAATTTTTTATCGAATCTTCTTACCGAGAACATTATATAAATCAAAATTTAAAATAATTATAACAATACATATATATATTTATGAAATTATGTTCACAAAAGTCATGTTAGGTTAGTGGTTAAGTCATTCAATTATAAACTAGAGGTCCTGGGATCAAATCCCACCGAATGTATTTTTTTGAAATACATATACCAACGGTTTTGAGAACCGTTGGTATAGATTTTTATATTACTTATACCAACGGTTTTAAAAACCGTTGGTATAGGTCTATACCAACGGTTTTCCCAAAACCATTGGTATATACCTATTGTCACGACTTACTTTCCAACGCTCCTCCAAACCGTTGGTATAGCCAATACCAACGGTTTGGGGGCCTATACCAACGGTTCCAAACCGTTGGTATAGGGTATTTTTCCAGTAGTGAGATTCTCCCAATGCAGGGGAAAAGGTTATATTGTTTGTTGTGATGGTTTAGGAATCGAGATTAATACAATTATGTTGCATGAAGATCAGGTCACGGCATATGGTTCCCTCCATTTGAGGGCTCGTGAGAAGAACTATCATATTCACTACCTCGATCTAACAGGAATGGTTCATTATCACCACTATTGGAGGCACTACATGTTGGGTGAGATATTTATCATTTTTACAGATCATAAAAATCTCAAATATATCTCTACTTAGTGACACATGAATCTGAGGTAGCGTAGGTGGGTGTAATAGCTACAATCATTTAACATTGAGAATTCTTATGCACTTGTGAAGGGAAATGTCAAGGCTGATTCCTTGAACCAAAAAACTCAAAAGAAAGTCGTCAAGGAGGCCAACAATGAGTGGAAGAATATGGATATATTTTCTAAGATTCACCTTGATCTTCAGGAACAACATGGGAAACCAGTTCTAGTCGCTCTAGAAATTACATCCTCCCTTCTGGATTAGGTATGGATGTGGATGATATCTGATTTCAAGGGCCTTGATATGAGGGAAAGTTTCGTAGTTGAGAACCCACCTTCTATTTGGGTGGATGCTGGGAGTGATACCCAACTCTTTTGTGGTCATGTATGGATACCTTCTGATAAAAATGAAGATATGATTATGGAATAACAAGCCTTGTTATGTGCAGTGAATCCTTTTTGATTACTAATATATATAGAGATATGTATCATCAGTATTGGTGGATTGATATAAAAAGTCATATATAAGGTTTCAGAACTTGGGTGGTCCAACTTTTAGTAGGTGAAGGAAGAGAACCACTGACTTGTTAGACTTATACAACCTCTCAAATTTCTCAAGTGTAAATGGAATAAAATCACCATGGATTTCATGATAGTCTTATAGAGATCCCCATGTGGCTGCGATGCATTATAGGTGATTGTTAATAGGTTGAACAAGGTCTCACACTTCTAACCATTCTGGGAGGCCTTCTATCTTGAATAGCTATAAAGTATTTAGATCTAGGAGATTATGTGACTTCATGTCATACCTCATTCAAACATTTCATATTGGGACCCCCCCCTCGATTCACATCTCAGTTCTAGAAAGGACTAAAAAATGAACTAGTTTCATAGTTTCTCATGAGTACATCATATCACCCTTAGATCGACAGGTAATCGGAGCGGATGATACAGGTGTTAGGGGATATGATTCAAGCATGAATCATTAATTGGAGAGGGTTGTGGGGAAACCATATTCCTAGGGTTGACTTTTCTTACACTAACATTTTTCATGAAATTATTCAAATGGAGCCATATTAGGCCTTATATGATAGAAAATTCCATTCAACTCTATGTTGGATAGTGGCAGGTGAGATAGATCTATTGGTTCCTCATCTTGTGAAGGAGACTTAAGAGAAAATAAAGGTGTGTCTGAATCGTATGGCTACAACTCATTCCTGGTATAAGTCTTAAATGGATCATCATCATAGAACTATGAAGTTTGAGGTGGGACATCAAGTCTTTCACTATATATAACCTATACTGGTTCACAAACAAATCAAGATATAGAATAATGCATTACCTCAATATGTCATACCTTTCAATATAGTGGTTATTTTTGGGATGGTAGACATTCTGTTGATATAAACTCATAGGTATCATTCTATTCATGATTCCTTTCACATGTCTCATCTACTATAGTGTCATGTTGAACCATATCATTTGTTTGACCCTGAGGCTATCGATCTAGAGTCGAATGTGTCCTTTGAGGAGAATATAATACATATAATTGATTTTATCTTGATGGATATACATGGAACGTCATTTTCTCTTGTTCGATTTATATAGAAACACAGATTCATGCCAGATAAGACCTATGAGAGGAAATCCAATGTATGTGCACAGTGGTAGAAACTTTTATCAGATGGCATCATTCCACCCTTGTAAGGGAAACTCGAGAATGAGTTATTATAACTAAAGGAGGTTGTAACTTCTCGACTATAATCAAATGTATGTACCATTTACTTTTGGTTTAAATTCCTTAAAACAGCCCGGAAAATGTTTACTAAATGGTTCAAGGAGTTATCAAATGAGTAGGGGGGTCATTCATATCATTTATCCCCAAATTGGAGATACATGACTAGATGACATGGTTAAAAGAAAATATGTGGTTATTCCTGCATGGTTTCCATAAATCATGCTGTTGTTGACAGTAGAGTGAAGGGGGTTGCCCAATTTTTCTATAACCATGTGACCCCAAGTGCACAGTTGTGTGGGGCTACAGGATTTTGTAATGGTGCAATTCCAATATTTATTTATAGTTATATAAATTGTGTGCTTATCCCTATGATGTTCTCCTTTGAAGAATACAATGGTGCATAGTCGGCACACAGTTTGTCCAACTGTTCAGCCAAACTATTTTCCCCTGTTTTATAGGTTAATTTACAATTTAACCCTCTTAAATGAATTGTTTTAAACCCTCTATTGATTTCTTCTTCTTCTCCACAGATCTCCCATCTTATCCACATGTAGATCTTGTTCCTCCTCCTTCATATGGTTAGTGATAATTCCTCCATCCAGTTTTTGAATCCTTCACCATCAAAAGCAAAGTAAATCCCTTGGTAAGCCATTTCCCCATTTTTCCTCAATTTCACGATTTCTCTTCCATATGTTGAGATATTTACATGAAATGTCTTCTCTCTATTATATAGTATGTTGGTTGATTTCTTTGATTTCTCCCTTCATAGTATGTTTCAATATTCGATAAAGGATGAGTAAAGCACTACTGCATCGAGGTAGGTAGTCTAGGTATTTTTTTTCATTTTTTCTTTTTAAATGACATCTCATTGTGTTTTGTGTCAGAAAATTCTAGGGATGCCTCATATATTCCTAGTAAATTAATTAAATTATTTCTATATGTTCATTATGACCCTACCATATGGTGAAACACCTCTGTGGTGTGATGACCTTGTCTTCAGCCACACCATTGGGTGTGCCCACCTAAATATCCTTTTTCCCATTCCTTAAATGGTTCATTTCCATGTGAGTATTTATGCCTTTTTAAATTTCATATATCTTTAAATTAAATTGTAATAAATGGTTGGATATAAGATAGGCACTTATCCTAATGTCTCATAACTTACATTAAAATTCTTATGTTTGAGGCACTAAATTGAATTCAACATGCCTTATATTTCATTGATTAATCTTGATTCTCTACTAATTCCTTGTGTATGATTTATATATCATTGCTATCACAATATGCTTATGTTGGTGCTTTATGATAAATTCCTAATGTTGTGTTTGATGGCTTGAATTGTATTATTTGTCTAGATAAATAGAATTAGAAGTTTATTTTCCTTATTTATGTCATGTAACTATATAAATTCTATTCCAAGTTATGATATGTGATTTTATTTTGATGGCTCACCTACTCTAGGTTGAGAGAGAACATAGGTTCTTATTTAAGGATGTTGTGGATGGAATCACCTTGTGTTGTTAAAATTCACATAATGCACCGGGAGTAATAATTTGGGTTTCCAGGTATGGTATTTCCATGCAATTTACTTATACTCGTGAGTGATACTGGTTCCCTGAGGTAGAAAACAAGGATAGATCCATTGGAAATATGGATATTCCATGACATGGGTGATACCCATTCCCTGATGTGAGATACTTTGTATGGACTCAGATTCCATCATTCCATGAGTGATAAAAAGGATTCCTATATGGGTAGCCTTGAACAGACTTAGTGGAATTGGTTCTATCGAATATACCTTTAGGAACAGTTGGAATTCTATTTAGATCACCTTGGATGGTCTTGAGACTGCACCCATAGATTTGATGGGATAACTTCTTATGCTATATGTGTTATTTATTATTTATATTGGTGCATGATTTTATAATGAAAAGTAAATGAGCCACCAAGACCAAGAAGAATCTTAGGTTATTTCTTATTCAGTTTATTTTTTACAGTGGCCCTTTTATACATATTATGACTTCTATTGGTACCTCTTTTCAAAAATCCTTCTTACGAAGCAGGTGGTATTGGTCGAGTGTCCATTTAGGAACATAGACTGAGGTATTTATATTTTAAATAATTTATTGTTATGTATTTATTATTATTGAACATTTTAAATTATTTAATTTATGAAATTGATTGGACAAGACACAATGTGTGGCGACCTCTTAATATTATATCTCACACCCTACTTGGGAGGCCACCCTTAGCACCCAAGAAGATTTTATGATCACATGTATGGATAAAGGGAAGTGTACAACTTTTGATGAATGAATTATTTAAGGAATTAGGATGATGATTGGGGGAGAGGACTGAGCCTATGGTAAATATCCTTATTGTATCAGTTTTTGGTCATTTTGGATTTTTGTTGAGCATTCAATTTTTTCACGTCACCCATGTCTTCCCGATACACTCTTTTTTATAACACCTTGATCATCATTATCATTGAATCAATTATTTTTACTCAACTTATATATCGACCCAATACATTTGCGTATAACATTACAAGGTTTTAAGTATAATTATACATCAGAGTATAAGCCAAGGATCGTTAATTCTAGTGTCTTGGAAGACAAGGTACATAAAACATAAAACAAGGGGATAAAATACAATTCTTCATTTAACCTCCATAAGAGCTCCTAACATACTTTGATCTCTTACATCTTCATAGGGTACCCTGGTAAATAAATTAACAAAGGGATGAGCTGAATATCCCAGTAAGGGAATGAACGTAAGGGTACATCTTAAGCACATGAGCTAGGAGGCATGAAATAACGATATCCAAAGCATAAAACATATGAAATAATATCATATAAAAATGGGATCATATAAACATGTAACCATATAAATGTGGAAGAATCATAAAAAATTTCTTTGGTACGGGTCAAGGGTACCCTCCAATCCTATTTCCCATTTTAGTACAGGTCATGGCTAATCGCCAACCCCATTTCACATCGCATCTCATGAGAGTTAACCAAACCCAATGCATTGGAGTGATATCTGGGTGTACCCATCTCAACATTTTCATGAATATTATTGACACATAAATAATCATTCCACATAAATAATCATACATAATCAACCATACATAAACATAAGGGTACCCATGGAAAAAATTAGGTACCACAACCATGACAAAAATCATAACTAATGAATGTATCATGAAAGTGTCCATGATTTAAAGGTATTAGAACATACATAGATGTTAATAAGGTATAAAAGTCATATAACATCGTATTTTGTGTCAAATAGAAGTGAAAATATATAAGAATTTCATTTGAGTAACATTAGCATTAAAACTTTTTTGTGTGGTTTTAAGGAAAATGCTATAGAGATTTTAAAATAGAAAAGAGGTAAATCTTTTATATAAAACCAGAATTGAACATAGTATGTTTTCATAATAATAATACTTATTTTATAATAAAAATTGTGGCTTTAAAACAGAGGATAAAGTTCACTTGAAATTGGGTAACAATTTGGGAAGTTCCCTTTAAAGAGGATTGCTTATCGGAAAGTTCTAAGAAGGGAATATATGAAAAACATGTATATCCCCAAAATAGAGTGATGAAAGGGTTATCATAAATGTATTTTTTAAAACTAGATAGAATTTAGAATATGTATATAAACAGATAAGATAAATCCATTTTGATATAAAGAAATATATGTCAACCCGAAAGAACAAAGAAGGTTCAGGTAGAATTCGTTACGGTTTATCGGCATGGTGTCGGGTGTACCTAAGAGGGATTTATTAGAGAGAGGAAGGATTTATCATCACATATAAAACATTAGGGAAGTATGGGGGATGTAAGAAAACATACCCCATCATTTTTTTATTACACATAAAAAGGTATATCATAGAGGACAGTCTTGATTAAGAGAGAAATGGAGAGGATCCCTTACCTTAAATCTGGTGGTGTTCTCCACATGTTATTAATGACCTGAATAAACAAATTAGGTTTATTAAATAATAAATATAGAACCTATTATATATTTAATTTATTTATTATAACCCTTTTTAGTTCATTAAAGGCCTTTTTAATTAATTATATGGTTTAATTTTATTGTTCGGGCTTGTTTGTTTACTTGGTTTTAAAAGATCGGTTCACTTATATTCATGTTCGAATAAACATGGAAGATGGAAGTGGTTGTCCAGAAATGAAGTTATATGCTATTAGTGAAAATACATGAGATTTCATGGTTTTAAATTTAATTTGGTTACTTAGAGTGGATTTGAAATATGACATATAAAATCTTAGTGAAAACCGTTTTGGTTAATTGTGGGGTTTGATTACAAAGAACATGTTTTGCTTTATAACATAATACAATTAGTACAAAAGGATTACTGAACCATAAAAAGGATATGTTTCATATATAATAAACTAGTAAAACCATAACACAAATTGTTTCATAAACATAATTAAAGATGATAATTGAAATTGATAAATCATTGTCCTTGAATGTGATAAATTAGCACATCTCAAATGGTGCTTTCATTTCATTCAAATAAATGGTGGGGAAAGGAGAGAAGATAATGAAATATCCCATTAGCATAAAAAAATTACATTACATGTATGTTAATATAATTATAATACTATTTTGGTTATGGGAGGTGAGGAAAGAAACAAAAATTAAAGAACTTAATAGAAATGAAGGAATTGGAAAGAGGAATTTACCTCTTGAGACTCCCCCTTTCAAAACCTCTTAAGGGGAGAGGTTTTGGTATTTTTAAGAGGATAAGAGATTTTTGATGTGGGGGAGGATCTTGGGGAGATATTTGGGTAGAATATTGTCCATGAACAAGGCTTGAGGGTAGTGAAGAGAAGAGGGAGTGGGGGGGGGGGTTATAGTGGAGGAGAGGAGGGTTTTCATAATTTTTTAATCATTATTTTATTATTTCTTCACAAGACAAGTAATAGTAAGTATCCCATGAACAATAACAGTATTGAATGAATGTTAATTATAAATAAAGGCCATTTACATCTTCTATGACTCAATAATGATGTAGAAATTAATGTTTTAGCATTTATTGTGAATTATCAGATTTTACTATTCATAAAAAATTCAAGTATTTTAGAAAAATATAAAAAATCCAACCTAACATTTTTCGACGTGTAGAATCCAAAATTGAAGTCCATTTTTCCAAAATAATTCTATAAATATGATTATTTTAATATTTAATTAAAATCATAATTTATTATCAAAAACTAATTTTAAAACATTGATTTACACATTCTAAAATATAGGTATATCTTACTTTCAACTTGAATATTATTTATATATTATCATATGTAAGGTTAATATTCATTAGGGTATATCACTATTCATAAGGGTATGTTAATATTCATAATGGTAGGTTACTATTCACCAAAATTTATGTTTTCCTTATTGGACTCCAAATAACTTTCTAATCAAAACCGTGTATGTCAGATTTTCAAAATTCCAAACACAGAAGTAACAAAATTATATTTAAAGGTCACTTAGCACATAGTAGTTCATTATTTTTTTTTTCATGAGATTTTATGACATATTTATAAGAAAGGATTTTTTATTTATAAAACATTGGGTCATTACAAATTATTTCTGTTATTTATTTCTATAGCATTTTTTATTTCCTTGATTCTAGCTACTCTCTATTTCTGATATATGCTTCCTCTATTTCTCATATATCATTTAATATTGTGCATAATATGATCTATGAGGTCATATTCTTCCCATTGACTTCCCCTAGTCCATCGATGCTAGTCGTAAGCCTACGACATTCAGGGATCCCTGCTTGAGGTCTTCTGGCCCACCCTAATAGGGCACCTTTATAAGGAAATTGGGATATCACACTACATTTCCAATTGATTGAAATATTAAAACTTCAAATTTAAATGAGAAATTAAATATTTTTCTACAATGTATGAAGGTTATAATGTCTAAAATGTGTAAACCATCATATTATTTTACTTTTCTTTATAATTTATTGAATAATGTTTTGGGAGTTTTTCTTGACTGTGTGTGAGGTTTGACAAATTGTGGTGATTTAGGGTGCATTATTTTCATAAATTATAAAACATTGAGTTCAAGGGGTCCTTCAAGTTATTAAATATTCTAGAGTTTTGTTTTCATTTAACCTGTAGTTTCAATGGTTGAATCATTCTCTTATTGGTGGTGGTATCACAAAAAGTGGTATTATTGCCAATTTTTGGGCTTACAATGCATACTTGAAAGTGGGAATAGGTAAAAATAACTCTTTTAATGATGTTATATTCGATTTAGTGGGAGTTATTATATCATAATAGAGTCATCTAAAAGAATTTATGGTTTATATAGACTTGTTTAACAAGAATAATTCTAGCTTATGGATAATCTATATATAATATTATCTAATTTAGAAGGACTTGAATGTTTAATAGAGAAAAATAAGAATAAATAATATAGATAAAGTGAAATGTGAAAGTCTATAAAAATGGAACAATGGATAATACATATGTCTTTCACTAAGAATGTAGCCATTAATAAATAGGATATGAAGTCCATATAAGAGATAACACAATATTTTGATGACATTTATGTGAATCCAATATCTTTGAAAAAGGTATTCATGATGTCGAAGTTATTTTAAACGAAAATATTAATTGATGATTAGTGATAAATCATTTAAAAGAAATTAAAATTATTCAAAGTTGGTTGAAATTCATTAAGGTGAATTTCATTAATGATGTTTGGTAACTTCTATTATTATCATCGTTTCCAGAATCATTGGACATGATTGTAATTTTTATAACTAATTATTTCATGAAATATAAAATATTGTTTTATGATATGAGAGTTATAATTCTAAATTAATTCCTAAGATGCTGATAATTCCATTAACTTATAGAACTATAGTTCAAATGAAAGATATATGACGTTCCTCTCAGTGGAATAGTCATTGGAATTTTAAAGTTATTTCTTAAGAAAGGATTTGATGTAAATCGACCAGACCTACACTCAATTGTCAAAATTTTAGGAAATGGAATCTCAATATGGAATGTAGGGATTTTATGGTGATCTATAAAAGGCAATCTTCTAAAATTTACATTTTCAATGATTCGTATGAATTTTATATATGTTTACAACTAATCATTAATGTTCCATTGGAATCATGGATCGTTGAATATAGAACTTCATTTCAGTTAATATTTTAGAAGGGTTCATGAAGAATTATACATCCAAAAAGTTTAGAAAAGTTTACTTTGATAATGATTAATAAATTTAAGATATAATAAAGGGTGATGTTAATATTTTTATATCAAACAAAAAATATATTGACTTGAAGGGATTTTAGCACATACCAGGTCTAGGAAAGAACCTAATTTCAATTATTTAGCTAAATAAATAAGTATATAGAACTAGATTCATGAATGGTGTTTGGAAAATAACTCAAGGTTCCATAGTTATGGTGAGAGGAATAAATAATGAGACATTGTATATTATTGGAAGATCAAATTGGGTGATAATCTTCAATGAATATGTTTTCAAAATTTCAAAATTGTTGCCTCACATTCTTGGGAATCATAGTTATATTAACATAAAAGTTATATATGTAATGTGTATACTGATGATTAATCCTACATGGTTTATAAGTAGTGAGATTTGTTTACTAATAAAGTTGTAAAAGGTTTCATTCTACTTAAATTAAAGTAATTTTAGATCATGTAATATAGATCTTCTTCACTCTGATGTTTTATGGTTTTCCATTTCCCATTCTAATAGAATATCCTTAAACATCATGACATTTATTAGTGACACAATAATGAAAGTGTGGGTTACATTATGGAAAAACAAATATGAGGTTTTCAAAATGTTTATTCAATTAAATCACGTAGTGGAAAGGTATATAGGAATAAATATGAAATGATTAAGGTCTAAAGATAGTGGTGAGTATAGTAGAAGGGATTTCTATAACTATTATTTTATGAATGTAATTATTATGGAAAATATTTTACCTAGGAAACTAGAGTCAAATAATGAGTTTTAGCAAACAAATCACATATTATAGAGAATTCATAGAATATGAGGGTGTATTTTAAAAGTTCTAAGGAAATTTGAGTAGTAGTCAATACCATAGTTCACCTTGTTAACAAAGGTCTATCCGAACTGATGGATTAGGATATCCATAATCAATTATAATAATTAAAACAAATAGAATTTACCAACCTTAATTTTTTCTAATAGAAATACTATGTTCATGGGGATTCTAATAATAATGAAAAACTCAAAGTTAAGTCTCAAAAATGTTTCTTTATGGGATATACCAATGAAAACATTGGATTTCTAATTTAGGATCATGATTGTAGGTAAGTTATCAGAATAAAAAAATTTCTCTTAAATGAGAAATTATTTTAGGAACATCATAACATGGAAGAAAAATAAGTTTAGAATAAAAACTCAAACAAAAAAATCCAAGTTGATTTGAATAAGAATTTCATAAGGACCTGAGTTTCAGAGAGTTTGAGGAGTATAGAAAGTTAATAAATTAAATCAGTCGAAGAATTTTTGGATTTCTCTACGATTGATATAGATATTGTATAATTATTGGAATGATATTTTCTATAAATTTTAGTTCTCGAAGGATTAAATAAACCATCTAAATTATGAATACCTAACTTGTTCAGATTATTGGTATGGTGGTTTGGTTCTAATGTAAACTAATTTCATTTAACAGATCAGAAGAGACTGAGAGCAGGGAGAAGAATCCAGTCTCAATAATTCTTGAAATATGGGTTAGTTATGAGAGATGATCCAGATTAATTTCATGTAACTAAAACCTAAGATCTAATTGAATGATCATAGGGGAAGAAGTAACTATAGAAAAAATGGTTTTTCTAGTTAAATGAAGTAGATTTTAATAGTAAAAGGTATAATGAATGTTTGGTGGTGAATGAATTTCAGTATAAAGAATAATTGAAATTATATAAGTCGTTTTGGACTGTTATTAGACATTATACCATCTAATCAATTCTCTTTATCAACACATCATATATATTACATCTATGGAATATAGATTTTAAAATAGTGTTCCATCCGGGTTACTTAAAAGAGGATTTCTATATGAAGTGACTGACTTGTTTTGCAAGGAATTGGATTGGGAACTTGGTGTATAATATGGAGAAAAGCCTTTATAGATTGAAATATGAACCAAAACAATATAACTCTTTAATATATGCTTTCATTTATAGGAATGGATTTATGAAAAGAAATTCATATCATTGTATCTTTTTGGTGGATTTTAAAGATGATATTTTTATCATCTTTCTCCTGTATATAGATGAAGTGATTCTAGTGGGTCCATAAGTTAAGATAATTTATGAGATGAAGGATTATTTTTTTATAAGATTTAGTAACAATTTGGTTTCCCAAACCCAGAACATGTGACTAGACCAGGGGTCTTATATGAACTCATGTATGTCTCTTCATACTCCAGAGGATACTAACTAGTAGTGAGGGTCTAATGTTTTACGATGGGAGGACTATACCCTTATATCATTTCAACAGTTTTAAAAACATATATATAAGTAAGATCCATAAAAATAATTATATTATTCATCAAAAATAAACATAATAATGTCATATCAATTGAATATGGATTCAAATAGTCATATATCCAAACTATTCTCCCTCTAGGTTAACCATATACACAAAATAAATAATGAAGTAAAATATAAGGAGGAACTACAGCCATATAAAAACCTTTTCTTATCCTATTCTTTAATTTTCGTTGATCTACTCTATCCCAATCATGATACACTTCTTCCATTCCCTAGCTGAACTTGCAAACACGAGGTCTACTCAGGTACCCAATGGTCATAGCCACCTGAGTACGGTATGTGTATAACTTAATAGGACACCATCAATGGGGTTTCTAATATAACCAATGAATACTGTGAATGAACTTGTGATATGTTAAAATTTCATAAAATATTGCGTAATTACAAAAAGATAATCACTATTAATCCTACGATGATAACATTTTCCTAGGATTGACTATAAATTTGTTGGATGATGTCGGTGATTCTATAAGAATAAGGCACATGATCCCATGGGTCTATAAGAAATACATCCATAATATGATCAAGTGTGAACGCATGATCCTAGGAAAAATTATAGGCATCTCAACAATGTCATGTGTAACAGCCTGATCTTAGGGAACATCCTGGGCATCTCATATTGTGGTAGATAGAAACAAAAAATCCTATAAAATATCTTATGCATAACATATGGTACTGATTGAAATGTATGATCCTAGAAAATAAACCAGGAATCTCATAGAATATTAGGTTAAATTTTGGATCCTAGGAAACACCCTAGGCAACCCATATAGAATCATGTATAACATCAGTTCTTAGGAAACACCCTAGGAATCCCATATGTTATTAGGTACAGTTTCTGATCCTTGGAAACACCATAATCATGTCCTTTGGAATAAGGTATAATATTAGATATCAAGAAACTTAATAGGAATCCCATATTTCATATCATGTAAAAAAATAATATCCTAGGCATCCTAAGAATCTCATATATCATAAATCATAACTAATAAATAATAAGCATCCAAGGCATCTCAAAAACTATCAAGAATAACTACCAAACCTTAAGAAATCTAGTCATATTATCATATTTCATGTGTTATTACGAGATCCTAGGAATATCCTAGGCACATTATATAATATTAGGTATGAATAATAAATTCTATGAACCAACCTAGGATCCACATAAAATATATTCAGGTTCCCAAATAGACCAAGTAATATCTCATAATACTATAATCGTAATGGATTTCCATACATTGATCCCATCACACATCTCCTTGGTTGTATTTTCAAGTGAACAACCTTACCACCACCATTAATTCTCATGTTTTAAAGTATCACCCAGAATCGATGTTTTACACTCTTCTACATTAACCCTATAAACAGTCAACATAAATACATGGCCCTCCCCAAGGTCCCCTAGGACATCTCTATGGCTAGATTCCCTATAAGGGATCTATTATCCCAAACTAATATCTCAGTCAAAGACCATTACATGGAGGAAATATCTTCCCACATAATTACACTAAGTATAACATTGAATTGTAGGTAGTGTTATACTTATATGATCTCATGATGACCTTCTCTTCTCTTCATCCATCCTAGGTTATTCTTCTCTTCCAATATATCCATAAACCTTCCTAGGGAATACCTACTCAGGTAATTACACACTAAAGGACGGGGAGTGGGAATACTCACTGAAGGCTCATGTTATTTTTTTGAAAGGTTAGAAGGAATATTTAGGTCCCATCATGGCCTACTCAAGTCCATCATCCCAAACTCATCAAGATCATCTACTTGAATGCCACGAAGGGAACCTATACTTGGTGTCACTTTATTCATTCATTATAAACTAGTATACACACACAATAATTCATATATCTTGAAGCATACATTTTATAATCCTGGAATCATCCATCAATGATGGAGGAATCACCAATATTCAAGGGTCCATAATGTACCTTGACACTATGTTCACTCTATGGTAATTTAATTAAATAATTCATTTTTTTAATATATGGTCAATCAATATTATATTGAAATAAAATATATCACATGTATATATAAAATCCATAAACTCTATGGAATATTTATAGGATAGCCACCTCATATAGTATAATTTTCTTTAATCATAACTTTGGGACTGTCTCCTAAGCTTACCTAAGAATCACATCACCTTTTAAGGTCTTGAGTCAAGGAAAACCAAAAAAAATAATTAATTATAAAAGTTGATAATTAATTTTAATTTATAAATTAAAAATTAATAATTCCTAAAGTATTATTTAATGGCATCCTATCACCAAAACTATGAGAATTGGGGTGCATTACACGCCTAATATGAACCTTTTCCCAAGACACATAATATAATTAAATTACATGCCTGATTGAATGGAAAATTTCATCCAATTATATCAAAAACATTACCAAATTTCATCCAGTTTTGTGCCTCCAAGGGAACGATGAGAAATTTTGAGCATTCATTAATTCTCAGAAAAAATACTCTATTCACACCAAAACAAATCCCCTTGAATACATGATGATTCCACCATGCTCTATTGAAATTGAAAAATGAACCCTGGTCGGAGAGAATTGAAAATCAACACAAATAAGAGAGAAGGAAGAATAAAAGAACGAAGGATGATAATTCAACTAATTTTTCATAATTACTCAAAAAAATCACCCAAAACAAGGGTTAATTGAATTATAAATTTTAAGGTATCCTACTAGGATCATTACATACAGGCGAGAAGATGATATGTGAGGTTTTTAAAAATTTAAAGTGTAAAAATGGTCTTAAAATTTTTCAAAATTCTGGGCATCCTGCATTGTTATTGTATGGTTTTCTAGAATGTGTTCTATACATATAGTAGTAAATATATATATTTAATCCTCCCTCATATTGTTTGGATACATGGTTTTCCAAACTATACATGAATCATGCATCTTTCACTAACCAATACTACACACCTCCAATGTTCTTGTTGCATTTTACACCAAATTTTTCTCCAACCTTGAAAATCCCTATGAAACCCAAATTAATGGTTTAGTATAATTTTTCTATAATTATAATCAAACTATACTACTATACCCATGGAAAAACTTCCTTTCATGGTTTACTCACACAGTTTCACATAACCCTATGATACTGATGCAATAAGGTAAATCACATTCCAAAATCCCAAAATCTAACTCAAATCTCCCAATGCTTATTCGAGCACTTAATACTCCTTTTGATCCTCCATACATATCCAAAAAAAATCACCTTAATATGTTCCATCTCTCATAATTACACTCCAAATACTTGTTCTAAAAATGATCCCGACACCAGAAAGAAAAATTCCAATCCCCCCCCCCAATTTCACAAATCATAAAGGGAATAGGGTTTTACAACCTCTCTTCCATATAAATACCCTAATAAGCCTTGTTTGGATTTCAAACATCAATACTAAACTACTACGATCACCAATTCAGAATTAAATTATTGTGATCTAATCTAAAATACTTAATGAGATTCACATTTGCAACTCAATTTATTTTTTGTGATATTCATTAAAAACTAATCTATCTCCCAAAACCATCACTAAATAAATAATAAGATGTATACCTAGACCCTTCTAATATATGGCAATAATATTTAATAGATCATTTCATTCTTGGATAATTATTCTCCCCACCATAAGACTTTACTCATAAGGGCATATATCAATCCATGGTACTTCTCACCATTAGAATCTACTATTAAAATCAAATCCTTATCAAATGATACTATTAGTAATGTTTCTATTTCCATAAAACCAACTTCATAAAAAAACTATTTGAACCTCCTATGAGTAATGTTTCTCATAAAGGATCATCTTCATTCTTCGATATTTTATATCATCACCTGATCATGATTCTTAAATATATAGTGTCACCATGAGATAATACAATACTCACATTGAAGATCCAATCTAAAACTCAGTGTAATTCCAGGTTTGGATTATAAACTAACAAAAGTTATCTTCATTATCCTGCTTAGAGTATTTTTAAGTCTCCAATATAAATTACCCTTGGATCACATCCAATATGGAGTCTGATATTGATGTGTGGAAATCATCCAATGCAACATTTGAATATCATCTAAAATTTACCAAGGACCATATTAAATTTGGATTCACCTTAAAAACAAAATCCAATTACTATCTCAACTATCTAGTGATCATCCTCACCAAATCAACAACTCAATCAAAAAAACAGTCAGACCTACATAATTGATAAGACACTCCACACCATAAGGGTTTTCATTTCATCAATTCTCTATATAAACCACTAATATTTGTGGCCCATACATAATTAATTACCATAAATAATGAATTTACATGGTATCCCCACTCAGAAAAGTGAAATACCAAAAAAAGTCAACAGAAACTCGCTCCTCACTCACTAAAAATGATATACGTAGCATACATAAAATTTTAATTCACAACAAAGGAAAAACTCTCTAATAGATCGTGGTTCTATCAACATTATATTTATTCCATTACACTACTACTAGATAACAACCTCAAAATTTTTACAGCATCCCAACCATGTCCCACCTCTTGAGGTATGCTAATCTATTATGTCAAACCCTTTCAATGAACTACCTATGGTTGAATATATCATGGTACCCTCATAATTAGATGATATCCCCATCAGTATCAGGGGTAACATTAATAATTCCCAACATAAACATGGACACCATGCCCAGAGGTATCTCATTGAATCCATCAGTCCTTGGATCATATTTTCATTATCACTGAACCACAATATAAAAGGAACAACATATAAATTATGTAAATACTACCCAGGTCTCATATGAATCCCTCGCGAGTACAATACCGTACCAAATGATCTAAAAACCAAACTAATGATCCCATGAGTTTTATTCCATCATATTTTGGAAAACCTACCTTTAAAAATGACCATTATAGACTTCTTGTCAATATCAACTATACAGACGCACCTTGATACTTCCATTACAATAATCCTTGCATTTCACTCAGGATATGGACAACCATATGATTAGTCACCACCAAAGTTTAATTTCAGAACCAAAAGTATATAAACTTTCTATAAACCTAATAAAACAATACAACTAGGTTCAAGGTCCACTATCTCATTGGAAACCTCGGCTGAAATCATAGGTTCAGGAAACCAACCAATCATTCCCTTTAAATCCATCCTTTAAACCAAAATCACTCTAAGTGATTTACATATAAAAGTACTATAGAATATCTATGCCTATAACGCATATATAATAGTAATACCCTTCTTTTAATCTTCAAAAAAATCATCTACCAATGATTCCTGCCTCTATGGGAACTCAAAAGCACTAGATAACCCCTCTATCAGTTTACCCTGATACACATTTTACTCGGCCCACCAAATAATTAAGCCAACTAACAAGGGAACTAGGCTATCCCACATTTCCAATAAGTCATACCCTATATAGATCATAACTCACAAGGAATTTACTATTCTTCTATCTTAGACATCATAAGGAAGGCCACATGACATTACACTCGTTTTGAGGATCTCACATGCATACACATCAAGAATAAGATGCCAAATACACTGCCCACTCTAGGTAAGAAATCCTAACTTGTCATATACATATATTAATATACCTTTGAGGATAAAAATATAATCAACATATATTTAAAAAAATTTCTGTATAAAGGTTTATATCAAGTAAAGTTATAATCATATGGATTGGCTTTTTAAAATGACACTAAGAAGCTAAATGGAAATAAATCTATATCAACATTTGTTGACACTTTAAATTACTAAACTCATTTTATTTCCAAAACATGTACCAAATAAACAAGTTTCAATACTAACCCACTAAGGGTCACTATACATCCCTCACCTATAGGGGTTGTATATTTTTCATCAAAAAGTATCCCTTTATAATATATTGATAAAACATCATGAAAGAAAATATACCATGATCTAGTTGTGTAAAATGACACCGAAAATTTATATAGAGAAATGCCATATATATTTTATCAAAACATTAAATGGTTGAACCCTATTTCATTAGTGATATCAATTACATTCAAGAAATCTAAAAGCATTTGAGTCTTATATGAAATGAATGATTTATGTACATAGGCCTCTTTCACATGGGATAAGATCCAAAAACTACAAATATCAATCTCATATACACATATCATAAGAGAATAAATATCCCAATCATAATAGTGAAAATAAAGAATTGAAATCCTATTTACATGGTAACCTTGAATTATCATCATAAAAGGTGTTTATGACACAACAATATGAGATATATCTACACCTATAACATTTATTTATTCCCTATCTAGCATAATCCTAGATAGTAAGATATAGAAAAAAGATGCTTTGATACCACTATATTATTTCTTACTGACCCGAACCACTAACTGATTTCCATATCGATGTGATACACAATCCCATGTATGCCTCCACATACATTTGAGGCTTCCAAATAGTAGTGAGGGTCTAAGGTGTTTACAAGTAGAGACTATACCCTCCTATAGGAACATAAAAAATTAGAAATATATCCATAATATTAATCATAATATGAGTAAAATATAAACTTAATCATACTATATCAACTAAATGTGGAATCATATATCTAATAAAAAATGGGTCATAAAATGGGTCAAACACTTGTACAAAATAAATAAATAAGTAAAATAAATGGAGGATATCCTACAATCCCTAAGCCTCATCATATCTTGATATCTACTCATCTCCAAGATTCTCTAGTCTGATCATGAAACACTAGGCTTCTACACAACTTGGACCTAAGAACATGAGTTTTTGGGAATCCAAGCATCATGACCACCCCAATAGGGTGTGAGTACAAGTCAGCAGGGCACCACTTACTAACACAACCAATATATTGTTAGGTCGGAAGAAACCCCGATGAACGGAGAATGAGGGATGATGGCAAGAGGGGGGGTGAATTGCCTTTTAAAAAAAAGATTGACAAATTAAAATCAAAGTAAAGAATGCAGCGGAAAGTAAAGAGGCAATCACACAAGAAATTGATAACGGAGTTCGGCCAAAACCCGGCCTACGTCTCCGCTCCCAACTCAACCGTTGAGAGATTCCTACCGCTTGCTTTTCAATGGTTTTAGCAAGAAACCCACTAGGCTTTGAGGTAGCACTAGGACCTATTACAGCTTGCTTTTTGTGGTTTAGCAAGAACCCACTTGCTTTTGATGGTTTAGCAAGAACCCACTAGCCTTTTTAACGGGTGAAGGCTAGCTCACCGAAACACAAGCCTTTTAAAAGGAAAGGCTTGAAGAAACCTCTTCACACCTTAGTGGTGGTGTGAAACCCAAAAGAAAGGGGGATGAAGAAAGAGTTTGGGGTTTGTAGGTACAAACCCAATTTTAAAGCTCAAAATGAAATATACAAAGAAAAACCGTAATTGAGGAAGTCTTGGGCGCCTTTGATTGATTGGAGATGTTTGAAGGCCGCTTCCAAGCTTCTTGGGTGGAGCTCCTTGGATGTGGAAGTTGTTGGAGCACTTGGGGTTCCCTTGGAGGAAGTCGCCGGAGGTTGGCCAATTGATCCAAAATATGTCCGTTGGCTTCGTATATGTTCCAGTGCATGTCCGGGGCTTCCTCAGCCTTTATTTATAGGCTAGGAACCCTTGGGGAGGCTTCGGAGCCGTTGGAGAGGTCTTCGGAGCCGTTGGGAGTCAAGTGGACAGGCTGGTCAACAGCCCAACGGCTAGTTTGACTGTGTCCACCGGCTGGCCGGTGCAGTGCCACCGGCTGGCCGGTGCCTTGACAGTGGCTGAGAATTCTGGTCCAGGCTCTACCGGTCGACCGATGCCAGAGCCACCGGTCGACCGGTGGTGAGGCAGTAGCAAACCCTGTTCAGTCTGGGTGCCACCGGCTGGCCGGTGCTGAGGCCACCGGTTGGCCGGTGGTAAGGCAGTGGCTCCCTCTTGAGTGCAGGTGCCACCGGCTGGCCGGTGGTGTTCCACCGGCTGGCCGGTGGACTGGATTTCAGTCCAATTCTCGTCCATTCTTGGGCCAACTTCTTGGCAATCTCTTGCCTATCATCCACAATACTTAAAGCACAAGGTTAGACAAAAAGAAAGGTGATTGTGATCATGAAAATCAAACAACGAGGGGAACGAGATGTACAACAATCTCCCCCTATTTTGATGATCACAATCACCAAAACAATTAAAGTAAAAACATAAATTAAAGGCATGCTTTTAAAGAAAAATTGAAAATAGATACTAAGCATGAGAGAAAAGATTCTCCCCCAATCAATCAAGAAATTTCTCCCCCTTTGTGATTATCAAAATAGAATGGGGCATAAAACTTGATTGAGGGAGAAATTGAAAATCAAGATTTTAAACCAATTGAAAATAATACCAATTGTTGAAAATTTTGAAATGAAAATTGAATAACAGTTTGAATTGAAAGTTTTGAATCAAAAACCAATTGAATTTTGAAATTTGAAACCAAATGAAATTTTTGAAATTGAGAGTTTTGAATCAAAAAAGAATTGAGAGATTTGAATGAAAAATTCGAATTGAATATTTTGAAATGAAAATTTTGATACCAATTGTTGAAATTGAAAGTTTGAGTCTAAAATTTTGAAATTACAAAAAAAGCTTAAAAGATCCTAACTCCCCCTAAATAAAAACAAAAAGTCACCGGGGAGAGGGATTTTGAAAAGAGATGATTTTAGGCCCGGAGAGACTCGCTAGAAGGGATTTTTCAATCCAAACTTGTCTCATGGCGGGTCTTCTCCTATAAAATTCGTCGGAAAAGAAAATAGTCTTTGGCCTACCGTACCGGGCATTTTTGCAATTACACTCATAAATGAGGTGCCCGGGTTTTTTGCAATAGTTACAAAATTTAAAACAAGAGCTCCCCCTTACAAAAACAGTGGGTGCATGGGAGGAGGAAGCTTGGTTGGTGTAGCCAAGCCCTTGGGTGGTTCTAGAAATTCGTTGGGAACCTAGGATATTGTTCAAATTTTGTTCCCCTTGGGTGAACTTAGCTAGGGTCTCCCTTAGGTCTTTGATGGTTGATTCCATGGAATCAACATTTGGGAAATTTTGGATTTTAAGGGTCAACTCTTCCTTCTCTTTAAGAAGTTGTTCTTTTTCGGAAGAGAGTTTTTTGAAATTCTTTTTCAAAGCAACGAATTTTGAAGAGAGTTTGTGAAAACCATTTTCTAATTGGTCTCTAGCATGTTGGAGTTCTTCATATGACAAATGATTGAAAGAATTTGAAGAACTAGAAGACGAGGAAGAAGAGTCGGAAGATGATACCTCATGTTTTGCCATTAGGCATTTTTTACCTTGGTCGTTCGAGGAGAAGGAGGAGAATGAGGAGGTGTCACTCCATGTTGCCTTGAGGACCTTTTTCTTTTTCTTCTTGGCCCTTTTTTTGTTGAGTGGGCAAGCGGATACGGATTTTGCCTCGGGTTCTTGCTTTCGAGCGGGTTCTTGCTTTTGATCGGATTCTTGCTTTGGATCCTCGCTAGTACCTTCATAGGTTAGTTCTAACAATTTCCAAATATCATAAGAAGAAGTGAAAGAAGAAATACAATCAAAAACATTTCGGTCTAACCCGCAATGAAGAGCATTCATGGCTTTTCCATCAAGCTCGAAATTTGCAATGTCGGCGGGGGTCCATTTAGATTCATCTTGACAAGAGAGAGTAAAACCATACATGACAATTTTAAAAATAGGATATCCAATACTTTTAAGAAATGTGGTCATGCGGGTTTTCCAAAAACTATAATCGGCTCCATCAAAGAATGGAGCACGATCCAAAGAATGTCCTTCGGGGGATTGAGAGGAAGAAGCGGTAGAAGCCATCAAAAAAAGATAGGATCTTTAATTTGAAACCGGTTAGGGAATAATTCAAATACTCCCTCTGATACCAAATGTTAGGTCGGAAGAAACCCCGATGAACGGAGAATGAGGGATGATGGCAAGAGGGGGGGTGAATTGCCTTTTAAAAAAAAAGATTGACAAATTAAAATCAAAGTAAAGAATGCAGCGGAAAGTAAAGAGGCAATCACACAAGAAATTGATAACGGAGTTCGGCCAAAACCCGGCCTACGTCTCCGCTCCCAACTCAACCGTTGAGAGATTCCTACCGCTTGCTTTTCAATGGTTTTACCAAGAAACCCACTAGGCTTTGAGGTAGCACTAGGACCTATTACAGCTTGCTTTTTGTGGTTTAGCAAGAACCCACTTGCTTTTGATGGTTTAGCAAGAACCCACTAGCCTTTTTAACGGGTGAAGGCTAGCTCACCGAAACACAAGCCTTTTAAAAGGAAAGGCTTGAAGAAACCTCTTCACACCTTAGTGGTGGTGTGAAATCCAAAAGAAAGGGGGATGAAGAAAGAGTTTGGGGTTTGTAGGTACAAAACCAATTTTAAAGCTCAAAATGAAATATACAAAGAAAAACCGTAATTGAGGAAGTCTTGGGCGCCTTTGATTGATTGGAGATGTTTGAAGGCCGCTTCCAAGCTTCTTGGGTGGAGCTCCTTGGATGTGGAAGTTGTTGGAGCACTTGGGGTTCCCTTGGAGGAAGTCGCCGGAGGTTGGCCAATTGATCCAAAATATGTCCGTTGGCTTCGTATATGTTCCATTGCATGTCCGGGGCTTCCTCAGCCTTTATTTATAGGCTAGGAACCCTTGGGGAGGCTTCGGAGCCGTTGGAGAGGTCTTCGGAGCCGTTGGGAGTCAAGTGGACAGGCTGGTCAACAGCCCAACGGCTAGTTTGACTGTGTCCACCGGCTGGCCGGTGCAGTGCCACCGGCTGGCCGGTGCCTTGACAGTGGCTGAGAATTCTGGTCCAGGCTCTACCGGTCGACCGATGCCAGAGCCACCGGTCGACCGGTGGTGAGGCAGTAGCAAACCCTGTTCAGTCTGGGTGCCACCGGCTGGCCGGTGCTGAGGCCACCGGTTGGCCGGTGGTAAGGCAGTGGCTCCCTCTTGAGTGCAGGTGCCACCGGCTGGCCGGTGGTGTTCCACCGGCTGGCCGGTGGACTGGATTTCAGTCCAATTCTCGTCCATTCTTGGGCCAACTTCTTGGCAATCTCTTGCCTATCATCCACAATACTTAAAGCACAAGGTTAGACAAAAAGAAAGGTGATTGTGATCATGAAAATCAAACAACGAGGGGAACGAGATGTACAACATATATATGTTTATGAACATATTATATGATTAAAATAAATAAAACCACACAAAAGAGAAATAAAATAATTACTATTGATCCATAGGTTCTAATAATACAGCTGAGATAGACTATACTGACTCTAACAAGTGTTTTAGCGTCTCTGAGCATAAGGTATACTATTTTAAGGGCTAGGGTCACACCTACCCAATATGGTTTAAATATTGTATCGTATGAAATATTTTTGGAATCTAAACAATGTCATGTGTAACCATAAGATCCTAGGAAACATCTAAGGAATCTCTTGTATTGTCACGTAAAAACATCAAATCCTAGAACAATGTTCTGGAATCCCATAGAGTATCATATACCTTTTTAGATCACATGAAACTCCAATGGAATCTCATATGGTTTTAGGTATAATGTAAAATCTTGGAAAAACCTTAGTCATCCCATATGGTATCATATATAATGCCAGATCTTAAGAAACACCTTAGCATTTTACATGGTATCAAGTACAATGTTGGATCATGTGGTACACCCTAAGCATTCCATATGGTATGGATAACTACACCCAATCCAATTAAAACCCCTAAAAATCCCATATGTCATATCAATTAAAACTACCAAATCCTATGAATTTTATATATTATCATTCATAATTTCCAGATTCCAAGATATAGTTACCCAAACTAAACATAACTTAAATAATACATAAATCTAATTATTTAAATAATAAATCTCAATAAAAATTGCACAACCCAATGACCTAACCATTTATTTCCTTGAATATTAGACACATATTAATCTTATTGTACAATCATTTCTCCATAATATAACTCTTATTGTATCCCTTATAGACTTTCCTCAAGTTATAATTATTATCATTACCCAGTTAAATGAAAAAAAATTGGTGAGCTCAAATTATTAGTAATTGAAAACTTATCAACAATTAAGGAAGGGTATGATCAAAAGAATATGATAAATCATGGGTAGGGTATAAATTTCACATAAAAATATCATGGAATAATAATTGAAAATAATAAAACATCATTGAGTATTAAAAATCATGGAATATAAACATATGACCAAATTTGGTTCTTCAAAACAATGATTATAATCACGTATTGAACATAAAAGAAAGATTTAAATCATAACATAAGAAAGAATAACATCTTTAGAACATTTAATATCATGTAATTTTTTCATAACTTAAAATTAAAGGATAACATAGGAAAAAGTAGTGTTACAAGAATAAGTATAGAATATTTTTGTGAACAAATATTTCTATACCATATTTATATAAAAAATTATAACAAAAATATCCCTAAATATAATTCACACAACATTTCATCGTTTTATGTGATATAAAACCTTTACCAATGTATTGGAGGGTGATATAGGACCCCACACATTGTCATCCATACATATGAGTGCCCCATAAAAATAAATCACCCTCATTTCTTAAAAAACCCTTGTAAAAATAATGGGTTTCTTAAACATTAAAATAGAAATAAATCACTTTTCATAAATAAAAAATGGAAATAAAATGGGTTTCATAAATCATCAAAAAATTGTATAAAATAATATCCTAAATTAAATTGTTTGATAGTAAAAAATTGATCACTGAAAATTGTCTCATAATTACAGAAAATATAAATTTAAAAATGAAACATAACTCCATTGGAGATAGATTATTTTAACATAATGAAAAATCAACCATGAAAAAGTCATTTTGAAAACATTTTATTTTCATTTTTGTTAATTCCATAATTATGTGTCTCTTTTTAAAAACACCTATTTTTAAAAAATGTGAAAAGAAAATCATTTAGGGAAATTGAATTAGATAAAAAACAATTCTCTATAGAAATAAAGATATATAATAATTTACGATAAAAAACTATAGTCAACATAGGGGGAATAAACTCACAATGAAAATGTATAAAAAATATGAATAAGTTTTAGTCACCAATTCCCTTAAAATTTAGTAATTTTTAAATCAAATGTCATTAGAAGCATGGAATATTTTTTTAATAAATCCAATTAATTTAATCATTTTTAATGACAAAATAAATTCTTGGACAATATATAAACCATATAAATAAAAAATATTGGTATATAACATTAAAAAATGTCTCAATGAAGATAAATTGACACAAAAGACAATTATAAATTTTATATATTTCAAATAGAAGACTAATGAAAGTAGAACAAGGTATTCATTTTTAAATCCATTATATTACTTGAAACATTATTATTAAAATATGTTAATGTTCAATATATAAACCAAAAATAATAAATAAGTGACAAATATAATTCATATCTCAAGGAATCATATTTAAGAAGAAAAAACCCTTAAGTCTTATGAAATATTGAAATAAAAACCCATCATAGAGAAGGTAGTCCACAAGTAGAAAAGATTAATTTTATGATTTCTCATCGAATGAGAGGGAAATAAAGTATATGATAATTTGAAATTTTAGAATAATATTTATATTGTAGATATCATATTTATTAATCTATCCCACAATTAAAATCAACCAAGAGAGGTATTTTTGAAAAATGGATAATGTTGTTTGATGGAAGTGGTAGTCTGAGCATACACACT
The DNA here is from genome assembly GCA_963277665.1 of Viscum album. Lineage (NCBI taxonomy): Eukaryota > Viridiplantae > Streptophyta > Magnoliopsida > Santalales > Viscaceae > Viscum > Viscum album. The sequence continues at coordinate 504,301,701 of OY728142.1, read as the reverse complement.
AACGATACTTTAGTTTTCTTTACTAGATAGATAGGTATAAATAATGGTTATTACATTCATTTAATAACATATCAACATTGTCATTATACAGAATTCATTATATTGTTATGGATGTAATATATTTTTAAGATAAAGTTTATAGATAAAATATTACAAAGAAGGTAATATTTATGTTGGAGACTTGATCCTCTCTTAGATATTTTTTGGGAAGTGATGGATATAAGATAACCTATATAGACATGGGAATTATTTATTAACAAATAATTAAATGAGAGGTATTTTTTGTAAATATTATAGGGGGAAAATTAATGGTAAGTGTTACCATGGAGGGGAGAAAGTGATATTTTGAGAATACCCTTTAAAATTCCATGATATCATAACACTATTTTTAGGTCACTAACTATAAAATATCATAATAATGGACATTTTTATGGTATTGGGTTGAAAATTCCACAAAAAAATATTTACATTCTTTTTATAATCATTTTTCAAGTATTTTACAATAGGTTTGTTAATTTATATATTTCAATTTGAAATGTAGAAACTAATTTTAACTATGTAATTTATATTTTATATAAAGATAAATGGTAACCCATATTATTAAATTTTTATTTTTTGAACTTAAATTTAATCAAATTTTATTTTAATTTAATTTTTAAATAATATAAAATCAACTTCTAAATTAAAATATGTAATATATAAAAACATTTTTTGTAGAAAAACGACATTTAACCATTATTTGTTCATCATATTATTTATTATTGATTAACAATTGAACGATAAGTAGTACAACTATATTTAATTTTAAACAACATATTATTGAAATATCTTAAATTATACCAATTTAATTTATTAGAGAAAAACAAATGATATTAATAAAACAATTCATTTAAGAAGTTGTTTCTCCATTATTAAGATAATTAATTTTAATCTAATATTATCTTTACGAATAAGAATAAAATTTACCATGTTAACTAATATTTAATATTTTAATTCAAATATCAAATTAATTTTTTTCATTAACTTATAAAAATGATAATGGGTAACGTTTAATGTAAGCGTGTAAAAACATTTTTTAGTGTGAAATATATATTATGTTTAAAAAATATTAGCAATGTTTTTATAAATTAAAAATAGTGTTTTTGACTGATTTATTTAATTATTAAATATATATTTTTTATAATAAAAGGGTTTCTAAAGATTTTAGGTCATTCTTTTATTATAAAAGTAATGGTTTTTAGAAATATTAGTATTTTTACTATTAAATTAAAAATAATTATTTTTTAAAAATCTAGAAAATTCATGTTAATATAATATTTATTACAAAAAAATGTACATAATTTGGTCATATTTAAATTTTAAAAATTTTAAAATAAAATTAAATATTGAAAAACTTTTTTTATTGGAAAATGACATGTTCAAATGATAATTTTTATTATTCTTATTTAATATCATTTACCAACTAAATTGGTGTTACAAAAATTTAAATTAATTAATAATCATTTATTATATGTTTTTTGGAATAAAAAATCATATTTATTATATCTGAAATTTATAGGGGAATATTATTCTATATAATAAATGATATTATTCATCATTTTATGTAAACTAATTGAGAATCATTCTTATTCAAAGTAGCATGTAATTTCTTTATACATATATTTCATAAATTGGTTACTCATGTGAATTATTTGTAATTCAATATCTGGGTTATACTGTTCAAAATTAATATTTATATTTTATCTAAATATATCATGGTTTCATTTTAGATAATTGATACTTGTGTAGAATGCTATCAAACACATTTGGACCAATTAAATTAATTCATCAATCAAAATATCTTATCATTCAATTATCCCCCATTAAATAAATTTAATCCTCCCAATTTTAATTATTACCTACTAATGGAAATATCTTACTATGTATAATGATAAATTCTACTTTGGAAATAATTTCTAGTGAGATATAAAGTGTTTAAACTTTGAAAATATGTCTCATTTTTCTTCAAATTTTTTTAATCCAAATATTGAGTTTTCTCAAATAATTTTAACTAGAAATCACTCAATATTAGGTATCATGTATCTTATAATATAATAATTTTTCATAGATAGTTCGTAGCTTTCATTGAACTGATATATTATCAAGGGTTGGTATGAAATATGAATATTTAGTTCCTTATTCTCACAATTGATGTGGGGTACATGTTGAGATAGATATTCTCTATCCAAATTCAAATTAAATTTATTTAAATTAATAATTAATAAATTTCACATGAAGAATTTAACCATAAAATTCATATTGGGATGCAGTAATAATACATTGTGATGTTTTCCTTGAAAATGAAATCCTCATGGTAGTTATTTAATTATTTTAAAAACATAATGGATATAGTAACATTATAAAAATAAAAATCCAACAATACAAAAACATATCTAGAGTATATGATATGTGTTCCTTAATTACCATAATCCACTTCAATGGTTGTCCTGAAAATTAATTCTTTTGTTTTATTTTTTTTCCAGGTTATTCGGGTCTATTTTCATCAAAATTGATTCGATTAGGTCATCATTTTTCATAATTCCCTTACTCATTACATTCAAAAAATTAGATTTTATTTCTCTAAATCGTGTTTACCATATCTTTATGACAAACATGAGCTTTATTTACTTTCTTGTCATACATAAAACATTTATCTTTTCCTTTTTAGAAATTTCTAGTTTGATTCTTACCATAGTTCTTTGTATGTAGGTGATTGATATTTATTCCCTCCATTAAATTTATCATTAGGGATTCCATGGTAATCAATTTCTTTTTCTTTTCTCTAAATAAATTAGAATAATGAGTGACTCTATCTTCTTTTCCAACCTTAATATCATATCAAACAATCTATTTTTTCTACTAAGTTATACTATGGATAATTCCCTTCAAAGGATAGGGTTCGAGTCATTAAATAAGTTTCCTATTTTTCTCTTTGTATAAGTAATAAAACGTAAAGAATACCCCATTATTATTTTTTAAATTAAATTCTAATGATCTTATAGATTCATCATATTTTTTTTTCAATTTGAATAGTTTTCACTCTATTTTTGTATGAAGAGTGTAAGGAAAATACCTAGTGTAAAATATGTTCTTCAAATATTCACATACCATAGACTCTAAAAAACCTTTTTCCATGGTATTATTAATCAGACTCCACCACTATTCAACATCACCTTTTTCATGATAAATTACTCATATTTTCTTCTCATTCTCTACACACTAGAGAAAAAAACATGTTTTCCATTGCATTGACCCATTGATCAACAACCAGTGTATTAAAAGACACACTAAAATAGGGGTATGTTTTCTCATAAATGACTCAATAGTTAGTTCCTCACTCCATTATTCATTCTAGATCCCATCAAGAAAATTTTAACTACATTTTGGGAAAATTGGGATATCATTTCCAAGAGATTTTACATTCTACACCTAAACTCATTAGGTTGCTAGTTGTAAACATCTCTGCATTGTTCATTTCACCCATTATTAACATACTTCTTTGGAATTCCCATGTTAACCTATAAAATGTATAATTAGTACTAAGTATACATAAATTAATGAATGTATATATAATAATATTATAACCATAGAAGTATTATTTAATAAATGACTTGCATATATTAGCCTATAAGTCTCTAGGTTTTGATATATGTTATCAATCATTAGTATTCTAACTGAACTAGTTACATATATTAAAAAACATCATAACAATTTTAATATATAATATGACTAACCAAATAATATACCTCTAGAGTGTAAAACATGATATTCATTTAGGATTCATAGTCATGAACCAGGTCGTTATTAAGTTAATACTCACAGAATCACTTTAGGGTTATTACCCATAATTATATATGTTCCAAATCCTGTATCCACTTGTAGTATCAAAACATGGATATAAATTATTCGATCAACACACAATAAATAAATTACCAAAACATATGGATGATATCTTATAATTAGACTCATATCAAAAACTTTTCCTAGGATTTTTAGTAAATTTCACAAGAAATATATCCAAAAATAACTAACCTCCACTCTAATACAAGCTATTTTCATCCAAGATAAACATAACATAAATAATCAATTAATATAATAATTAAAATAATATATCTAAAAACAATCACATATCCTAATGACCAAAAGGTATAGTGTTTGGGATATTATCCCTATATGAATCTTTATCTACAATCATTTATTTGTAATCAAACTCCTAGGAACTCCCTTCAAGACTTTCCAAAATTTATACTTATCTTCAAGACAAGGGAAACATAAAACAAAAGAAATGAGTGATCACAAATTCTCATCAATGAAAAATTCATCAATAAGTCATCAAGGGTTTGATCGTAATCATATGATAAAACATGGTCAAGGATAAATGACATATTAAAATATCATGGGATCAAGAGTCATAATCATAAAACTTGATTGAGAATTAAGGATCTTGGAATAGAAACAAAACACCAAATAATTTTCTTTAATAAATTTCTTAGAAAAATATAAAATAAATAAAAAAACATGAAATCATAGCATAAAAAATTATAACATCTTTAGAACATTAAATATGAATTTTTTTTTGAATAACTTAGTAATAAATCATAACATAAAAAAATAAGTGGCCTAAACATAAATATAGAAAATATTGTGAAGAAATATTTATGAATCATGTTCACAAAGAAACTTTAGAACAAAACTTCTTAAATCTATTCCATATAAATCTCTTCTGAAAAAATATTCCAATATCTCATTCATAGAAAAAAATTGTGAACAAAGCTTCCCACCTCTCATTAATGAAACATTTCATCATATTGATTAATATAAATCATTAACTAAATAATTGGAGGGTCATTTATAACCCCACCTATCATCCTCCATACATATGAGTTCCATTTAAAAATCAATCACTGCTATATCTTAAAGAACCCGTGTAAAAAATGGGTTTCATAAACATATAAACTCTATAAAATAACTTCTTAAATTAATTTTTTTGATATGAGAAACTTCATCACCCAAAATAATAACAAAATTAAATAATGTTGAGTGTTAAACATGAACCATGAATATATTTGAGATATATCATTTTAGTATTATTAATACCAAATCATGAAAGTATTTGTTTAAAATAGTTTTTCTTCATCACTGTAAAAATCATGGTTATGAGTCTCTTTTCAAAATGCCTATTTTATTTTTAGGAAATGATGAAAATATAAACCTTCATAGAAATGGATTTATATCAAAAACTATTTTAAATATAAATAAAGAGAAAATTTCATTTAAAATGGAAAATTTATTGATCATATGTGAAATAAAATCAAGACGAAAATGTATTACTTGGAGGAAGAATATTGAGTTACCCAGTCACTTATGGATTTAGTAAATTTTGAATAAAAATTCATTGGAATATTTAAAATCAAATGGTTTTATAAAAACAATGAAATAAATCACGTATTATTCTAAAAAAATTCTTGGGTAGTTACAACCCATATAAATAAGAAATTGGTGAATAACATTAAAACATGTCCCAATGAAGAGAAATTGACACCTAAAACACTTAAAATTTTGTTATCTTCTAAATCAAATACCCTTGAAAGGTATAAGATGAGATGGATTTTTTAATACTTTATATGATAAGAAAATAATTATTAAATGTAGTTAAATTCAAATATATACACCACAAATATAATATAATTTGTTAATACAATACATATCTCAATGAAATAAAATTAATAATCAAAAACCCTTACGACTTAACAAATGTTATAATAAAAATACATTTAAAGATAAATATATCTAATTTAGAGTTAAAATACCACGAATAAGTATAATTAATGATATTATATATATAATAGTAAATGTACAGACCATTTAAATTAATGTAGGTTGATAAAAGAAAATCATTCTAAACAATGGAAACTTGAGATGAAACCCTTAACTTGTTAGAGATTGGATATGAAAATTCAACTGACATCTTGAAAAATTAAATTAAAATTTTTATATAAGTTCTTAGCAACCTTATTATTCTATATTTATTTTTAAATGGTCCTTTTATTATCATGTGTGATTTATTTCTTTTATATATTTCTTTCTTATGTCGATTACATGAGGTTATTCTTTAAATATTTTTATAACTCAGTATATATGTTGACCATGATATAAAGAATCATAAAATTGTTTCATAGTATAAATAATATTAATGGTGTTATATAAATAATTTTTTTATATTAAATATATATTCATGTCCATCCATAATGGGTGTTTATGAAAATTGAAACTCATTTATCATGGAGGTTATAGTTGACACATACACACAATTAATATAATTATTTCTTAATGAATGATTGTGAAATAAATTATATTATAATTTAGAATTTTATATTAATATTTATAATGTAGATATAATATATATTAATTAATACTATCATTAATTTGTGGTTTCAAAAAAATGGATGATGTCAATTCATAGAGAAGGTAGTCCACGCACACTCACTAACGACACTTTTGTTTTACTTTTTGGATAGAGAGGAATAAATAATGATTTTTACGTTAATATAATAATTTCTCAGTATTATAATTATACTAATTCATTATATTTTTATATATATAAGTTATTTTGAAGGGGAATATTCAGTAAAGAATTTTACAAAGAAGGTAATGCTTACGTTAGAGACATAATATACTCTTAGAGATATACTTAGAATTTAAGGTGTTAATCAAACTTATAGTGACCACATAAATATAAATGAATAAATGACATCTATTATAGAAATATAGGGTAGATTTTAAAGGTGTAAATGAATGGGGTGTGTAACCATGGAAGGTTAGAAGTGATCACCTTTTATAATTGAGGAAAAGGGTACTTTAAGGAATATATTTTACACTTAAATGATATCATTACACTATTCCCTTTTCAATGAATCAAAAATTTCATAATAAAGGAGTGTATAGTGGGATTCGGTTGAGAAATACTCAAACAAAAAATTCCACACATGATTTAAAAAATTATCAAGTCTTTACCCTAATTTTTTACACATTAAAAGTTTTATTTTTAACCAAAAATTAATATTCATTTAGTATAATTAAATTTATAAATAACTTACAAAAATTAAATTAAAATATTTAATATAAAAAACAATTTTTTGTAGAAAAATGACTTTTAAAAACTATGAGTTATTAATATTTTTTTGTATTAATTGTTAATTGAATAATTTTTAATATAATAATATATAGTTTTAAAATTAATATTAGATTCTTGATTTAAATTATGAAAATTTAATTTATTAGACAAAAATTACCTAATATTAATAAAACAATTCATATAAAAATTGTTTCACCATTATCACTCAAATTAAATTTACTATAATATTCTATTTATGCCTAAAAAATAAATTTAACTTTTTTAATAATATTTAAATTTATTAAAAAATTGTAAATACATTATTTATATTTAATATTTTAAATTTGTAAATTCTAATTTTTAATATAATCTTATAAAACAATTTTTTACTATGAAATAGTACTTATGTATCAAAATTGATAAACCTGTGTTTTATAAATTCATCATAAGGTTTTTAAACTATTTATATTAAATATTAAATATTTTTCTATAAATAAAATTAATAAAACATTTTAGTAATTCATGAATATTAAACGTTATAGTTTTTAAAAAAATATTTATTTTTACTATTTGTCTAAAAATTAAACATTTTTAAAAAATCCAAAAAATTCAACATAAAAAAATGTTGATATAATAAATCTATAAATATTGTTAATCATTTCAAATTCTAATTCTAAAACTTTTAAATTAAAATTTTGAATAAAAGTATTTAACGAAAATAAATTTTGCTTGAAAAATGTCATTTTCAATTAGTAACTATTATTATTCTAATTTCATATCATTTGGAACCTAAATTGGAGTTAAATTTTTTTGAAATAATTTATCACCATTAATCACGTGTTTCATGCAATATAAAGTAATATTTCACGAAAAGTAAATTTTTAGAAAAATACTTTTCTAAAAATAAATTATATTATTGTCATTTTATTAAAATTAATTGTGTTTCATTAATATTAAAAGAAATGTTTATTTTATTTATATATTTATTTTATAAAGAATTTATCCATACTGTTGGTGGTGGGGTGGTAAGGGATTGGGGGTTAGTGGTGGGTCATGGTTTCTAGTCCTCAGGCCTGCGTGTTTACTATAATTTATTTCCTTACATTGAGTTCCATGGTGGAAGATGTAATCAACCATATATATATATATATATATTATAAAAAAATTTCTTCTATAAATTCTTAATAATTCAATTTCTTGGATTTAATAGTGAAACTTAATATTTATATTTTCATTTAAATATTTCATTATTTTTTTACTTTGTAATTTCCTGTAAAGCATGCTATTGAACACATTTGTCTCATTGAAGAGAAGTTTTATATAAAAATCTCATGTCTTTAGATAAAAACCCAATGCATCCGAGAATATTTCAAGAATAATTAAAATATATTAGGAATCATAGGAATATTTTCATATATCACGTGTAATCAATAGATCCTAGGAACATCCTAGTAATATTATATAACATTTTTTATGAATAATATATTCAAGGAAAACGCCTATGAATCTCATAAAATATACTCAAGGGCCATCATCCAACATGGAAAATATCAGAATACTATAATTGTAAGGGTGGGATATAGATAAATCCCATCATACATCACCTAGGTTGGCCTCTCAAGCACACAACCTAGGCCATTATCACCAATTCATATGTTTTATGGTTCCACCTATAATTAATGATACATTAACCTCCTCCAAACCTCTATCAAGGGTCAACATAAGGTCAGAAAAGCCACCAAGTTTCCCTTAGATATGTATCATTTTGGATACCCTATATGGGATCCATTATCCCATACTAATATCTCAGGTGAATATTATCACATATAGGGAATAGAATCCCTTATTTTTTCCTTGGTCATTTCATAGACTCATATGAATTTTCATAATAGGAAGATGGAATAACATTGATCCCTTCTCCTGATCTATACTAGGTTATTACACTCACATAATCAATCAATAATATTACCTAGTAAATACCTACATAATTATACATTTACAAGAGTAGGAGGTGCACTCCCCACTCTTTTGTCATATATAGAGATTAATATAAGTAATATTTAATTCCCATTATTACACACTTTGTTCTATCAATCCCAACTAATTAATATACACCACTCAAAGGTAACCAAGGGTAACTATTACATTTTTCACTATATTTATTCATTTTTATCCAATTTATACCCCCAAGGGACCATATATCTCGAAGCATACATATTATAATCAATACCCTAGCCATCAGTGGCTGAGGAATCACCAATATTCATGGGTCTATCATAGATATTGTCACTTTGTTGATTCCATAGGAATTTAGTCAAGTATTTCTTTTTATTTTAAATATTAGTTCATTAAATCTAAAATTAAGACACCACATAACACATGTACATATCAAATTCATAAACCATAGGGAATATTTAGGGACCACCAACCTCATTCAGTGTCATTTACATTAATTAAATCCCCACAAATCGTTCATGAGGTCATTTTAAGTCTCACATCACCCCCTAATGTCCTAACTCAACCAAAAACAACTAATTTAATTAATTTAAAAAATTATATATTATTTTATAATTTAATTTAGTTATTAATAATGTATAAAAACTCATAAAAAACTATCCACTCATTAAAACCTCAGGAAACATGGTGTATTCCACTCTCGATAAGCATGCAGACCCAAAACACAAAAAATAAAAAATTTACATGCTCAATTTAATGTAAAATTTCACCAATTATATCAAAATACCTAGATAAATTCACTAGGTTATGAAACTTCAATAAAATAGAATGTGATAGGATGTATTCATCACAATGAGATGTCCTCTAACAATTCTTTGAATAAATTCTATTATATAAGTATAATTCCACCATTCTGTAGTGAAATAATCAATGAACCCCTAGCCAGAGACAATTGTATGTCATTATAAATAATAGGGAATGAATGATGGGAGGTGAAGGGGATATCTTAACTAAATCACTAAAAATTACATACAAATCTCCCCAAACTGACGGGGAATTAAACAAAAAGTGGTAGGTATCCTTTATGGTTCATTGTATGCAAGGAGAGAAGAAGAGTGGTTAGGTTTTTAAAAATTCATGGGGGTAACTGTTCTTTTAACATTTTTATAAAATATATGTAGGTATCATAGTTACTACATGGTTTTTCAAATTATGTTACAACTATGTAGTTTTAACTATCTTGAGACACCCCCTCACTAAATTTTGTTTCATAGCTCACTGAACCATGCATAAACCATTCATCCTTCACTAACCAAGGTTATTCCCCAAAATTATCTAGTTAAATGGTTCACTAAACCATGTTTCAACTATATAGATACCTATGAAACATAAATTTCATATATCTCATTATTTCTCTACAACATTACACAAACCGTGTTCCAACCAATAAAGAAAGACAACCTATCATGGTTACCACTCATGGTTTCTCCAAACCATGTTGTAACCTTGTGATAGGGTAAATAAATTTCCAAACTCAAAAAATTCAACCTCAAAACTCATTATTCTCACCTGATCACCCAAGAAACCTTTTGGTCTTCTATCTATATCCAAAAACATCTCCTCAAAATGTTCTAATTCTCAGACTTATAAAATTAATCCTAGTTCTAAAAACAACCATAGGTTTAAGAATAAAAAATTAAAATTCCCCATAAATTTCACTTCCCATAAAAGAAATGGGGTTTTACAGATTTAAAATAGATGGTTTATAGGAGGCCATGATAATATTGGATATGGATATTGAGAGATTAAAAAACTAAATAAAATTGATATCATTGTTAATACTTATAGAAGATAATGGGAATATTTGTAATGCTAAAATATAAGTTATTCTCAACTAAATTGTTCAACCACTTAAAAGTATCCAAGTATAAAAAATGGAAGATGAGTTAAAGTACATGGTTAATGTTTAATTTTCTTTTATGATATAAATCATGTTGTATTCTATTATATAAACTTGACTGGACATTTTATTCATAGGGGTATTATTAATTCATTTCATGTAAAATATATAGAAATACCACTAGGAGGACATGGAGTAGATTCTTAAGTATATGAAAATACTATAATCCATAACTTTATGTTGTAGGATAAATTATATGTTGTAGGTATTTATATATATATAAAGATTATCTGAAATTTAGACACTCAAATAGTATAATAGGATATGTGTTAATAGATAGAGGAATGGTAGTTATCTAGATATTAAGGTTATAGTTGATGTTGTGCACAATATAAATGAAATATGTGGGTATAATATAAGTTGGGAAAGATCTAAAAATTTTGAGGTGATTTTTTAGAAATAAAAATGATCCAGAAAGGTGGTTTTTTATTCTTTGATATTTGGAGCACAACCCATTTTTATTATACTAAGTGTTTCATTCATGAACCATAAACATCGACCAAAAATATCATTTTATTAAGAATATACTGGAGGATAAGAATCTTGAGCCATATAAGAAATTAGGTAGACCAAATCAAGATTACATGTTCACTAACAATTTATCCTAATAAAATATAAAGAAATTTTTTTACTCAATGGTACTATGGTAATTGAAAGGTGGTGGATAGATGATTGTTGTTAAGTAGATAAGATTTTTTCCACTATGTGATAAGTGTTTTAATGGTTTATTGGAAGTATTGTTTAATTGGGGGATTATTAGGAATGTAAATTCTATTAAAGTTGTGATTATTTGACTGGAAGGAGAAACTATAGAATAGATATCTCATTTGGATCATAAAACATATATAGAAAACTCTAGTGGAGAAAGGTGGTCTAGAAGTCATGTTTCATAAAATGTGAATTGGTTAGTTTACCTGATCTTGTGAATAAAATTTATAGGAAATGATATCTTTCTGGTTATTGATGATGTTATATTAAAAAACCATGGATCAATATCAATGGATGTAATACAAGATTAGATTTAACTATTCACCAGAATTCATCAATTGAATGAAATTTTATATATGAAATTAGAGACCACCATGCTAAATAAAGGGACTTATGAAAATATTTGAATCTTATCATAAAGGATGAACAATGAGAACCCACTATAATGATAGGGGGAGCACATTCACATGTGTTATTCCTAACAATAATATAATTGGTAAAAAATAATATGTAATTATAATATAGTAACTAATTATTGAAATGATATATATAACATTGTTCTATGATGGATGTAATCATTAATGTTTGAATGAAAATAATAAAGTGTGTACTGGACTTTTATTTATTTTCACTTGAATGTTTGTCTATGTTTTCTTCTTGAGTGTGTATGAGGTTCTAATTGTTTAAATGATTTTGGGTTTTTTTATTCCGAATCTCTAAAATATTGTGATTATGGGGGTCCTTATATTCAAAAACAATTTCATGTATTTTTTTTCACTTCTCTTTAAGTTTAAAAGGATGTACATTCTGAGGATCAATGGAAGGATCCAAACATTTTAGAAATTTTCACCTACCTAGTACCTAATATGATAGATAATGAATGAAATTTGGTAATTTTATATTTATTATATAATATTTACAACCATTGAAATAACTCATTAATGTTTAAAGGGGTTGATTCCCTTAAGGTCTTCTCTACACAAATAGGTCAATAAGTGATGGGTGACACCCATCAAAACATCAATCCACTTAGAGTAACCCCCAAGTGATTTAGTTTGTACTTTTCATACCAATAATAATATAGAGAGGCAAATACTTGAATATATGTTGATATATCAAACCTTCTAAGAAGGGATCCCCCAATTATTGTTTCCACCGCCACTGTGTGGTCTTGATTCCACAATATGCCACTAAGTAAGATCTAGACTCAGTCATGTAGACTAGAACATATAATTGGATAGGTCATCATGGTAAATTAATCATATAAATTGTAGAGAAATTGGATTTTTATGATTCTATTTCCAACCAATAACCTTATTGTCATATATAAATTGTATCCTAAGTATAGTTCCATGTTTTCCATAATAGGAAGCATCAGACATGTTAAAGATGTTAATTGGTGATGAATTCAATCGATTATTCTTCTACAAAGGAGATAATAAATATAGAACCACCCCATTATAAATTAAAATCAAGAAACTCAATAATTTCTAACTAAGTTATCAATCATAGAGGTCCTCCTCATGATATTACAAAATTCAACCATTGAGATTAAGATGTAGTGTTCATGGTGTAGTTAGAACCTCTAAAGATGGAACCATATTCTATGATACATTCCTCTAAACCATGTTTTCTAAAATATATATTCAATTTATTATACACTAGAATATAAGATCGATAAGTGGGAAGAGAAATAAATATTGTAGAAATACTACATGGGAAACCCATACAACAGTTCTTGGGTTAATTTTACACCCACAATCATCCCCATTTTCATCAATCGATCACAATTATACTCTAGATAGTGGTACCCCTCATCTAAAGAATTTTATTTTCATTATTAATATATAATCCCGATAAATAGTTCTGAATTTATCTCTTCTGTTTAGATTATGATCTGTTATGGAAATTAACAATTTACTTAGAACAATTTGTCATAAGCAGTTTCCTATATCATCTTGACAAGAAAAGTGGAATAAATTAACCAGGTTAAGTGGAGACTAAAAATGAAACAATTCCTAAAAAAATCCACCAAGGAATATTAATTATGATCATTCCATTACCAACTATTTTAATTCTATTGAACCCTCCTACTTCTTAGATTTGGATACACACCATGTTTGTTTTGAGGGATTTTCCTTAGTGAATTTTTTTACTACTAACCTCATCAATGATACATAACATGATTCCAATGAGAAGAAATATAAAAAAATGTGTTTTTAGAGAATATCAATCACACATATGCATGTAAATAATGGGTCTGTACATAAAATCAATGGAAAACTCATAATATGGGATCCCCTAATATCCTCCAATTGTTTTCCACATAGAGATCAAATAATATAAAAGAATGGTGGGGTTATATCCATATCCCACCAAAAACCTGAAGATATTGATATCCTCTCTGTGGAAGAACAAATTTTCTAGTACAAGTCCAAAATCAAGAATCTTGGGATGGTCAATGTTAAATTACTCAAGGGAAACATACCTATAGATTATAAATGTTAGGTCATGGTTTCACCTATTTTAGTTAACCCTCCTTTACAAGAGGAAATATTTTTACCCATTAAATAATACTAAAATCATATAGATAACATAAAACAATATCAACCTATTCAATTAATTACTGCTCTGATTGATAACCAAGAGTTTTCACTGCATGACAAGAATCATTCAACGGATTAAATAAGTCACCTAACACAAGATTGGATGAGTCACCCATAGAAAAAATGAACAAAATAAATGTAAACATGATAAGAGATATTAGAGTATATTATTTACTTGTTAATGGATGATAATAAACCATACATATGGTGGTGGATATATAACTATATCCACCTAACATTAGTATCCCCAGTTTTTAAAAATTTAATAATATAAGAGATTTGGAAAAACTCCAAATATATTTTTCATTGATATGTGATTATATTTTAGAAAATATTGAATAATATGAATGACCCAATATCATATGTTATATATATATATTAGAGGGCCTCTTGTTTTGGTATAGTAATCTAGAATCTAGGTCTACTACTAGCTTGTAGGATCTCTATTTATAATTTATCAATGAATTTAGTTCTACATTGATGGAAAAAATTATTTATAACCCCTCTAACTAAAATCATTAAGATAATGAGAGAATTGAATAATTCATTTCCTAGTGGAAGGTTCTGACGTACCCCTTTTAAATATAGATTATATTGGAAAAATTATTGGAAAAATCCATAGAGAATATACAAGATGGGGTAACAACTTTTATTATCAATTAAAATTCCTTGGTGTATTTTGAGATTCTTCTATAACAAAACAATATCTATATTATTATATATAAAAACCAGGAAAAAAATTCTACAAGAATAATAGTTATATGAAAGAAATATTGGAAAATAAAAATTAGTAGATATTTCTCTTAATCTTACAATGAAATTGTATCCATTATCAAAACCGAGGTGTCAAGATTTTGAAAATGTAAGGAATATATTTTATTCTTCCCAAAGTGATCACTATCTGGGTAACATAATATCATCCCCAAAAAACATCATGATATCATTCCCATAAATAAAGAAACATTATGGAGTATTTTTTATGATTTTATAAATTATTTATCCTACCTTATGATATTAGGAAACATGATCTAAGAATAATTTTTTTCAATGATATCCTTCAAAGGATATTATATAATGGTTTATTAGTTCTAAATATCCCCATGAAAGATGTAAAAAGTGTATCGGTAACTCTACTTTGAGAAGGGTATAATTTAATGAGGTATCAAACAATGTTCCTAGAAGTTTGATAATTATATGACCTATACATTAGTGAATCTTGTGGATTTCATTTTTAGCGCATGTCTGAATCAACTAGTTTGAACCCCAATTCCATATGCAACTAAAATTGTAATACCCTATGATTCATGTCCTTCAAGGAACCAATATATTCGACCTCAATGAAATAAAGATCATGAATAGGTTTCTTTACGGGTCCCTAAACTAGTATAAACAATCAAGGACTTCATACCACTATAAATAGAAATACGTGAACCATCCAACAAAATATTATTTTATCCTGATGAGGATCACCATTTCACTTCTTTCATGTTATATAATTGATAGAAAAAATGTTCTTAGTAAAAGGTTTTTATAAAATGGGATCCTTAATTTCTATGCATGTGATATCATAGATGTTTAAGAAATTTTCACCTAGTTTTAACAACCAAAATCTCAACATTGATAGTAAATTTTTATGAAATAATATAATGTTTAAAAGGTTTATCTCCCTTATATAATTGTTATTAGTGAATGATAAGAGCTAAAATTTGAACCAATTTCCTAAAAAGAACTAATTTATACCCCTTTAAATGTGTTAGAATGAATAGGTGTAAATGATTTAGGTGTGTTCATTATTTCTATGTAAAGAATCCCTCATGATTTAATATTTTAATAAAATTCATGTACCTAATGTAAATTGGAGATCCATACTAGAGTTTTCACTTGAAATTAAATTATCAAACACCTATCAAACCATTCATAAATGAAATTTAATCATCATATCTTATATCCACTACCCGCCAAATTTTATTAAGTAAAACTTTATTAAATAATAAGTAACCCAGTTTTATTAATGAAATAAAAAACTCAATAAAATTACTAGAAATGTTCTTCCAAAATGAATTCCCCTTTAAGGTGATTTTGGGTAAAATAACCACATTCACTAAATGTTCTATCTTGATAATAAATAACCATTTTACCTTTGATGTTAAAATCAATCTATATAGACAAATCAATATAAAATCATCTCATTCAATAAAATAGATCAATGGTGGTTTATTAGAGAAGTTTTCCAAATGGTGAAATTTAAATATGCTACAAAATGGTCCTCATTATGATGAATTAACCCATATCATAAGGATATATTCATTTTCATATCATCTTTTCCCTCATTAGATGCTATCAAAATAATGTCCAACCTCAATGATCACTAAGAACTCCTTAAGATATTCAATGTTTTCTAGTATATGGGAAACTCCATCGTTATATCCTTTATAAACAAAATTATACTTTACCATTTATTAAACCATATTTAAAGCACTATGACATATATTTCATCTTCATCCATGTGTTCATTATTTATAAATAATACATGACATAATGGGAAATGAACCAGTCAAATAAACTAGGGGTATATAATAGAGTATATTCATTTCATATTGAGTAAGTTCTTGGAAGATTCATCCTTCCCAAGAAGAATAATTTGATCAAGCTTCCAATTGTCAAGAGACTCAAGGAGATGAATTTGATATACTATTAAAATTACCACCCATAAAATTAATCATTAGAGAATAGAATCCAATAATGATTCATCATTAAGTATTATATTAAAAATTAGGTACACTATGGATTAATTTATTTTGGGACATCAAAATATCAACTTAAACCACATGGGAATCCTATGAAGAATACATAATGTGTTAAAAAGAATCAGGTCCATTTTCCTCTTAATTATTGATGAAACACAACCTATTATTTATTATTAATAAGGTTGACATGAAATTTATAAGTCCTTTAAAGTATAAAATAATTAATATTTTATCCATTAATAGGCCAAAATAATTAAGGTTATATAATTATTAAAATTATTTTCCTTATAACCATCTACATAGACATTAAATCTAGAAATTATTTATCTTCAAATACTTGTTTCAAAATAATTTAGAGAAAATCCTAATGGAATTGAAGAGGTATTAAATTCATGAAGCATGTATGAAATCCATCCTTACTAATTTGGGAATTTAACATGCTAAATAATTCACATAAAATTTATAATAATATTATCACAAGAACCAAATCTAAATTTCATAAGGTCATTATTACCTAGACTTTATCTATATAGAGTATAGCCCATATTGTATGAACTTAAACCACATGACATGTGGTACATTCTATTAAACCTAAACTACTCTGAGATGTCTATTCTACATGACCATAAACTGATTAGATTGGTATATCCCATGTGACCTCAAAGTGTTAATGTCCCATTATGTATTAATGTGATTCATATAAGTGTTCGTGTTCATGTTTTTTAGTTTATCTCCAAATTCCTCAATTATCCTTACACAAGGACATAAATCCCTCATTTACAAAACTACATGTGGCTTGATTCTTGGTACCAGTGGAAATATAGAAACTCCATGATTATCTATCATTTTCCCAATTAAATATTCTATTTTCCCTCAATTTACCATCCCTACTATCCTAATTTATGATTGTTCTTATATTTGTCAGGTTTTATTCCATTAACCCCATATTGAGATAATATATCCCTTATTTTGAACTATATATGCATCAATTCCTATTATACACATGTACATACTAAGGAATGGAAACCCCATCTTAGGCCCAGTTATAAAATTTCCCTTTCATCCTATCTCGTATTCAAACCCTCTTAGTGTTTATACCTTCCAAGTCTTTTATATCTTTCTCCAACAACCCAACATTGGGATGAAATGTAGTGATGCATGAATTAAATATCATGGGACATGATAATATTTAGATCAATCATTCAATTATAAACCATCTATTTATCATTCCAAACTAATATTTTGATATCATTTTCTCATTTATGTTGGGTTATATATTGGAAAAGAAACCTCATTTTTGTTCTATCTCTATAACATTAAACCTTTATCAAAATTTTGGTCTAACAAAAATGACTTCTATACATATTATTACAATTTTATGTTTTCTATACCAACATTAGGTACCTCATACACATTTTGTGAAATATAATTTTCTTCTTATAATATGATTTTTAATATTTTGATTTATTATGTAAAACCTTAAAGTAAGAGCCACTCTTTGTTCAATATTTAATATCATTAAACATCAATCAATTTATACCTATAAGAAATACAATTATTAAATATGGGATTTATTATATTTTCACATCATATTTTTTATGATTATGTTGGGTAAGCACCACACTCTTAATCAAATTTTTCTGATCTTAAACATCTTACATCTAATTTTTTTCCAACATGAATGTAGTTAAACTAAAAATTAAGGACAAAAAATTCTTTATAGGTTGAAAACATATAAAAGAAATATTTTTAAAATATTAATTATTCACTCTCTAATACTTTTTCATCACAAGGATTATGGATATTTTAAAATAGATAATAAAAGGACCCAATCCTTTTCGGATTCATATTTAGTCCTAGAAAAATCCGATCTATTCTTTATAGAACCATAAGTATAAGAAAAATTTAGATCAAATCCACTTAAATCCTTGAAAATTACCTTAAACGTATAATTTATTCATGTTCCCAATGTTTCCATTTTGACTCCATTCATTTTATGTGATCATATTTCCCTGTCATTTCATGTCATATTAGTTATCCATAAAAATGTACTCAATGCATGATGGTATAACCATCAAAAAACATAATAGCTTATTTAATATATATTTCTATATAAATCCGATTTAAATCTCTGATATAAATGTTATTATATATTACTCCCTTTTATAAGAAAAATAACTGGTTTATTCAAAAATCTTAATAGACCCATCGATAGAGTGATTAGTATAATTTTCTTTGAACTATAATGTAACCACCAAGGGGATTTTTAGGGTCTTGAATAAATTTATCACATTTCCTTATATACTTTCTTTTATCATCACCAATCATCCCTTAATTATTAATTGGTATGCATTTCATCGACTATTTTAAGTGTATCCATCTTTGTTGACTAAAAAACATAATTTTTGTTGAGCATCTCAGTAGCCATCTAGGGAATTTTCATGGTCTTAAAGAAAAATCCACCCTAATATCATGTGTTATTTTTATCATAATAAATCAACTATTTACTTTAAATTGGTAAATTTTTCATCACATAATCTGAATTGATCTATTAAATATAGTGAACAATATGTTTTTCTTCAACTTTTAAATAACCACCTATGGAATTTTCTTATTAACAAAGAATGATCCCCCTAATTACATGCACTATTTTCTTATGGTTTTGTGGTGGTATTTCCATTTCCAATGTTTAACCTACAACTACATGTAATTATAAATAATTTTAGCTTATAAATTCTTAATTTCTGATTTACCTTATTTATATTCTCATTATTCTAATGCATCAAAATACATCTGATGCTGTATATTAATAAATCATTTCTATAATAAAATAAAATTAATGACGTTAAATTTTTTTACCCTTTAATGCATCAGTAATATTTATCATTAATAAAACTCCTTGAGTTTAGATCATCCTCTTGGTTTCAAAAAAAATCATTTTAAATCCTCTTCTTCATTCCATAAATTCCATGATCTAAGATACACTTCATGGTCTCTTCAAAAAACCCTTAGTCAAGATCATCCTTTCTGTATTAAAAAATACTCAGTAGATATAATCCTCTTAGAAGAAAAAAACTATTGAGTTTATATCATCCTCTTATGTATTTAAATGTATTAAGTTATGATCCATATCATAGTTCCCAAAACCATCATTGAGTTGTAATCCACCTCTTGGTTCCCATGAAAACTTGATTAAATATTCCAATAATGGTGTTTAAAATACCTTGATTCAAGATCATATTCTTTGTAATAAAATTCCTTGAGTTAATATCCCCAATTTTTTAAAAAGAGGCTTGAATCAGGATCCCACTCTTGGCATCAAAAAATAATTGAGTTGATATCCTCCCTTTGTTTTAAAAAATTCCTTCTCTAAGTTCATAAGAGGACTTGAGTGTATATCCTTCTTTTAGTTCCCAAAAACAATTCAGTCAAGATCCTACGCATGGTAACAAAAATACCTATAGTCAATATCCTCCCCTTGGAAATAAAAATCCTTGAGTTGAGATGCTCCTCTTGGTAACAAATTCCTTGAATAAATATCCACCTCTTGGTAATAATATTTTTTGAGCTAGGATCCTCCCCATGGTAATAAACACCTTGAGTCAAGATCCCCCTCTTGGTAATAAATATATTTGAGTTTGGATATTTCTCTTAGTTATAAAAATTACCTTAATCAATATTCTCCTCCCGGTAACAAAATCCTTAATTCAAGATAAATCCCTTGTAAATATTATTATTAAATAATCAACTCCAATAACCAACATAATTTTCATGTAATGTAGAAAAGCTCCTTATCTTAAAAATTAATCACATTCTTTCCATTCTGAATGAATCTAATTCCGATGGGGGGTTGTTGTATGCACCCAAAAATATATAACACACATTCTCCTGAGGATAATTGTAACATCCCAAGTAAGTAATGAATAATAGATATTTTTATCTATGTCTATTAATGATTAAGATAGTGTTTTAGAGGCTTAAAAGGAAAATAAATCCAATCTTAAGCATGGAATACACTAATATTTTTAAAAGATTGTTTTACAGCCTTTTGATGGAAAACCATTTTTAAATCTATATTTTGACAATTTTATAAGCTATGTTTGTCAAAATAAACTTATTCTTTATGATTGGGACATCAAAATTTACTTTGTGTGAATTTTTGGTATCTTTCTGACAATGTTCATTTTTTAATGAATAGTGAAAAATACTGCATTTTACATCAAAACTGCTTTTTAATCTAATTTATTTATATGATTAGATTATCTTTTTAATTGGTCTTAAAGTTTAATATGAATATATTTTTACCATTTAATCCAATGGTGGTTGTTGGAATCAATTTCACTTTGAAATTGGACTTAAACTAGTGTCAATCTTTTGATACTTATTGTTTCATAAAAACACGCTATTTGTCATGACAGCGGGAATTAATTATTAAATTATTTAATGTGACTTATATGTTTTGAATTTTGTAAAATAGACTTCATTTTTGAATTTGTAATATCAAATATAGCTTAGGGTGAATTTTTGGTATTTTTCTGAAAACTTCAATTTTTGATGAATAGTGGAACCACTAAGTGGTACTTATAAAAACTGATTTTTTGTTTAAATGAAATTATACCACTTTTGTGTTTTGAATTTCAAAAAATCCGACATACATGGTTGTCATTAATAAGTAAAATGTGGTTCAATGAGATTATAATAATTTTTTGGTGAATAGTAACTTATTAAGTTTTTAATCCCGATTAGAGGTAATTAGTGTAGTTTAAGGTAAAAATAATGCTTTAATAAAATGATATGAGCTTGACACTTGTCCTAACCTCATTTGATGTGTCATGGAAGACCAAGAAAAGCCATGGGTCAACTTGGGGACCCCATGGAGCCACTTTGGTTGGGAAATGACATAAATAACTTTTTATTTAATGTTAAAGTAAAAATGACACAAACATGAGTTATTTTACTAAAACAATTTTTACATGGGGTTATAAAGATCAGATTTTTGATTATAAATAGTAATTGGAAATCTAAAAAGATTTCCTACATCATAGTAGTTTTTTATAATTTTTATACTTTAAATAAATTAAATTATTTATGACAACATAATGATGCAGCGATGACCTCATTATTTAACAATTTAAATAAAATAGAAAGATAATATAAAATCTAAGACCTACACATGGAAAAAACCAATTGGATGAGTGGATTTAGAACCCTTATCACCTTATCCTCGAATTATATCAATGTGGGACCTTTTGAACCCGAAACTCATTTTAAAATAAAGTAACTTATCTTTACTTTCCAAGAGTGCCCCTCCTCTCCTCTTATAAAAGGCCCCCACATCTACCTCCTTACCCACACTTCCAAAGCCTTTGGCTCGGCCAACCCCTACCCATTTTGTCTCTCCACTTCCCTATATTACTTCTTGAAGCCTCACTTTGGGAAGAAGTCTTCCCAAGGAAGCCTTTGAGCTCAAACCAAAGGGAGTTACCCGATTTTAAGGTAATGTCTTCTTTTGAGTCCTTTTGTTTTATTTTGATTCTCCAACCCCTAAACTCTTTTTATTCTTTTCTTTTGTAACAACTCCAATATACTCAATATACTAGGATTTTTTTATAATAAGGATTCGAACTACACTTACGCACACCTACATCTAATGGTTAACGAACATACTGTTTCCGTGGATGGTGAATTTATGCCTCCCGAAACGATGATTGTTCAACATTCTTTTAACACCTTCAAAGGTGGCCATTAAGATGTCACTATATTTACATATGATATATAATATGTTTATGTTTTACTTAAGCTTCTGTATTTTTCATTTTGGGTATACCTTTATGGTTTCCATTATGGGTAAACGCGATATCTTCATTTAAGGAAGTGCGGACTACCGCCCCCTCAAAGTGAGTTGATTCGTTAAATACCATATGTGGGATGTATAAAGGATGGAACTATAATATTATATATGATATTATACTGGAATTATAATATACCTTTATATCATTATGATTCCATTCTATAAAATACGAAATAGAAATGAAAGTAGCGTTCATGCGTACGTACGGCTTACCGTCTCCATGAACGGTGCATTTCATTTCTTACCTCTAAATGATTATGTAATCTTATAAATGCATGCATGTACTGGATATATATGACATATATGATATCTACATCATGAATACCATTCTGGATATAATGGATACATGAACAACTTGTAATTATAAAGGGTTTATTTTTGACTCAAGTACCAATGATCGTTAAAATGACCGTTATTAACTTAAATAATTACATAGTGTTCATGACATGGTAATAAGTGATATAAAAGGAATAATGAACTTGAAAAATGTTCTTAAGAAAGTAGAAATTAACTCAAGTTTATTATTCAGGACATTAAAGAACGATCGAGTCAAGTGGGACCCGAGGTATGGGACTTCGTCTCAATCTCCTTTCATTGAGGCATATTTTGTTTTATACACAACCTTCTTTTATATGGTGTATAAACCCATTTGACTTTTACGTTTATTAAAAAGGAATCTTTTTTTATACGAAGCGTTTACTAAATGATAAAAGGGAATGTTTTTGTCGTATGTATGCAGCGACAACGACTTCTCCGCCGCCATGACCATTATTTGAGTTTCAGCTTCCTCTACAAGCCATAACTTTTTTTAAAAGAAAAATAAATACCATGTTTTACTTTTCTTTTATTTTTGTATTGAAAATGGTTTTCATAATGTTTTTATATCAATTTGTTGTATTGATATCTTGTGATTGAAATGCGGAAATGTTATGTTTACTTTATGCATGTTTTATGTGATATGATTATGTTGAGGTTCTTGGGAATTATTATGAAGACAGGTGGTTCTGTGATAAACTAAGGGCGGGTGAGCCCGATATAGCTCTCCAATGCATTGGGTAACATAAAGGAGTGAAACTTTAAGGTTTCTCCGAAGAGATTTAGGGAATATACTGTGATGGGTATTCCAAACATAACCAAGAGGGTTACTCCATACGTAAGAATGTTATGAATGCCTCAAGTTACCTTTATGTCTTATGATTTCTATGATTTATTCATGTTTTGATGAGGTATGTTAAAGTGATTATGTTTTATGGGTAAAGTATGATCTCATTCTTATGTATATATGTACCCATGTTTCCTTTCCATATTTTTATATCCCTTACTGAGCTTTTTATGCTCATCCCAAGTTTTTTGAAATGTTTTTCACAGGTCAAGGGAAAGGTACATGATATGATGATAGTGTCAAGGAATGTGTCAAGAAAGAACCCATGTTTTATTTTAAATATGTTTCCATTGATGGGAATGAAGAATACTATCTTTATGTAACCACTTTTTTTTATATGTGGAATGTAATGCAAGTTTTATGATCTAATTCTCTAAAACTCTAAACCCGAAAAGATCCTCAATGTGTAATCTTGTAATAACTCAAGATTAAGTAAGGTTTAAGGCTGGGGCCTTATAGTTGGTATCAAAGGTCGGTTTAGATAACTTTAGGAGTTAGAATTCTATTAAATTATTATCCAAAAATATTTTTTTTATTGTCAAATTGAAGTGATATAGTATTTGGAGATTACCATGTTGCTTCATCTAAGACATGTTTGTTCAGAATGGTTTTCCGTAGAGGAAATAGGGAAGCAGTGCTAGGAAGGCATGTAGAAGGAAATAACCTTCCGAATCAGCATCCTAAGATGGTCGGAATTGGAACTGAACAGTTTGTTGTAGTAATGGCGCAGTTGACTCAAGCGATAAATGGTGGTGGTATCCATGCACGAGATCAGCCAGATCAACTGCAGAGGAACATGTCAGTGGTGGAACATTTCATGAGGCAACATCCCCCATCATTCAGAGGTTCATCTGACCCTGTGCTAGCTGAAGGGTGGATTAAAGAACTGGAGAAGATTTTCGATGTCATGGGGTGTTCAGACAATCAAAAGGTTAGTCTTGTTATTTACCGTTTGGAGGGTGAAGCAGATCAGTGGTGGTCTATGGTTAAAAATATCAGGGACGCTGATGAGATTGATGCTCTCAACTGGGATGAATTCAAAGGTATGTTTCTTGAGAAGTATTTTCCTAAGTCTGTTCGACTTAGGATGGAAAATCAATTCTTGGAATTGAGGCAAGAGGAAGACTCAGTGGCTACCTATGAAGAAAGGTTCACTCGATTGGCAAGGTATGCTCCAAATTTTATCCGAGACCTTGATAGTAAAATCAATCATTTTTACTCAGGATTAAAGCCAAAATATCGAAGGGCATTAGCTTCTCGTGAGTTCAAAAGTTATGAAAATCTTTTTCGATGTACTGAGAAGGTGGAAATGGAGTTTCCCAATGATCAAGTTTTCTATAACAACCAACAGAAGAAGAGACCGAGGTAGGAGGAGAAAGGTAAGAATTCTTCAAAAAAGTCTGATGGTAAGAAAACTAAGTTTCCAGTTTGTGATAAATGTGTAAAAAGGCATGCTGGGGAATGTCTTCTGAATTCTGGAAAGTGCTACTGATGTGGTAAGATGGGACATAAGGCTCGTGATTGCACTGAAAAGGATCAAGGTGAAGGTAAGACCAAATTTGATTTACAGTTAGTGAAATGTTATAAGTGCAATGAGATGGGTCACTATGCAAACAAGTGTTTGAAAAAGAGCTTGAGTGATGGGAAGCAGTTAGACTACAAGCAGAAAGGGGTGGTGAAATCCTATGCAACTACTTCAGCAGATGTCGGGCCATCAAATGAAGTTGTATCAGGTAATTTGTTTGTTTTTTCAGATTATGCCAGTGTGTTGTTTGATTTGGGGTCTACACATTCTTTCATCTCTGAAACCTTTTCTAGTAAAATGGGAATACCATATCAAGAAATGACTCCTGAACTTTTGGTAAAAACACCTGGGGGAAATGTTGAGGCAAAAAGAATTTATAAGAATCTTCCTATCCTTATCTGTGGAAAGAACCTACTTGCAAACCTTATTGTTCTACCTCTAGTAGAGTTTGATGTTATCCTGGGTATGGATTGGATCTCTATTTACCATGCTAAGATTGACTGGAGAGCTAAAGAAGTTTCTTTTTAGAAAGACTTTCAGTTTGTTTATAAGAATGAACCCTTACTTTTGATAACATATCAAGAGGCCGAGAAACTTGTAAAAGATAGAAATGAATGTTACCTTGCACACATCGTTGAAAATA
Source organism: Viscum album (assembly GCA_963277665.1). NCBI lineage: Eukaryota > Viridiplantae > Streptophyta > Magnoliopsida > Santalales > Viscaceae > Viscum > Viscum album. Next base: position 504,275,390 of record OY728142.1, on the reverse strand, counting down.
AAGGAAGTATTCAGATTAATGATGTGCCAGTGGTAAATGAGTATCCTGATGTGTTTCCTGATGAGTTGCCTGGAATAATACCAGATCGGGAAGTTGAGTTTACTGTTGACTTAGTTCTTGATGCTAAGCCAATTTCAAAACCCCCTTATCGAATGTCTCAAATTTAACTTTTAGAGTTGAAGGAGCAATTGCAAGATTTATTAGAGAAAGGTTTCATTCAACCTATCACATCACCATGGGGTGCTCCTGTTTTATTTGTTAAAAAGAAAGATGGTTCAATGAGACTTTGCATTGATTATAGAGCCTTGAATAACATCACCGTTAAGAAAAAATATCCTTTGCCTCATATCGATGATTTGTTTGATCAGATCCAGGGAGCTCAGTATTTTTCAAAGATTGACTTGAGATCAGGGTACCATCAGCTGAAGGTAAAGGAAGAAGATGTTCCGAAGACCGCGTTCCGTACAAGATATGGCCATTATGAATTTGTAGTAATGCCTTTTGGGATAACCAATACACCTGCTGTATTCATGGACTTAATGAATAGAATTTTCCATGAGTTCTTGGATAAGTTTGTGGTGGTTTTCATTGATGATATTTTGGTGTTTTCTAAAATTAAAGAGGAGCATGAAAAACATTTAAGGGTTATCTTGCAAACCTTAAAAGAAAATAAACTGTATGGAAAATTCATCAAGTGTGAGTTTTGGTTGCAACAAATTTCTTTCCTTGGTCATATTGTTTCTAAAGATGGGATAACTGTTGATCCTGCAAAAACAAAGGTTGTTGAAGAATGGCCAAGACCCACAAATGTAACAGAGATTCGTAGCTTCCTTTGTTTGGCAGGATATTACCGAAGTTTTGTTAGAAATTTTCACGGTTATCTAGTCCAATGACTAAGCTAACTCAAAAGGGTGTTAAGTTTATCTGGACAAAAGAATGTGATGATTGTTTTCAGAAATTGAAAAGAAGATTGGTGAATGCTCCAGTTTTGGCACTACCTTCCAGGAATGGTGAGTTTGTTATCTACAATGATGCTTCATTGAAAGGACTTGGTTGCGTCCTAATGCAGAATGATCAGGTAATTGCTTATGCTTCACGACAGTTGAAAACTCATGAGGTAAATTACCCTACACATGATTTGGAATTAGCTGCTGTTGTTTTTTCTTTAAAAATTTGGAGGCATCATTTGTATAGAGTAAAGTGTGAAATATATACTGATCACAAAAGTTTAAAGTATATATTCACTCAGAAAGAATTGAACATGAGACAAAGGATATGGCTAAAATTAATCAAGGATCATGATTTTACAATTCATTACCATCCGGGAAAAGCAAATAAAGTGGCTGATGCTTTGAGTCAAAAAAGTAATGCTCCATTAGCAATGTTGCGTTTGGAACGTGATCCTTTGGTTAAGGATTTGATGAAATTTGGCATAGAAGTTGTTGATGCAGGAAGTTCTTCTGTTTTGTTTCAGGTATTAGTGAGATCATCTCTATCAGATAGAATCAAGCAAGCACAGAAGCAAGACAATGAGTTGCAGAAAAAGGTAGAGCTGGTTCAGAAAGGTAAGTTGCCTGAATTCAACATTGATAATGATTGTGTTTTGAGATTTGGGAAGAGATTGTGTGTGCCTTGTGATTCACAGTTGAAGAGAGAGTTGTTGTGTGAAGCTCATAGTTCTCCGTTTTCAGTTCATCCTGGCAGTACTAAGATGTATAGAGATATTCGGGAGTATTACTGGTGGGATGGAATTAAAAGAGATATTGCTGATTTTACTATGAAGTGTTTGACTTGTCAACAGGTTAAACCAGAGTGGCAGTTACCGAAAGGGATGCTTCAGCCTCTACCAATGCCAGAGTGGAAATGAGAGAATATATCCATGGAATTTGTTGTGGGATTACTGAAGACATCTCGAGGTAATAATTCAATCTGGGTTATTGTTGATCGCTTGACCAAGTCTGCTCATTTCCTTGCTATACGAGATACTTTTTCCCTAGATCAACTTTCCCATTTGTATCTTAAAGAGGTAGTCAGGTTACATGGAGTTCCTATCTCCATTGTATCTGATAGTGATCCCAGGTTCACTTCTAACTTTTGGAAAGGCCTTCAGAAGTCGTTGGGTACTGAATTAAATTTTAGTACATCTTTTCATCCTCAATCAGATGGGAAGTCAGAACGAACAATTCAGACCTTGGAGGATATGCTACGTTCTTGCTCTATGGATTATCAGGGAAGATGGGACCAACATCTTTCTTTGGTTGAATTTTCATATAATAACAGTTTTCATTCCAGTATACAGATGGCACCATTTCAGGCATTATGTGGGAAGCGGTGTCGAACTCCAGCTTTCTAGGATGAAGTGGGTGAAAGGAAGTTGATGGGACCAAAATTGGTAGAATAGTTGGTAGAAAAAGTTCAGCTGATTCAGAAGCACATGAGAACAGCTCAGAGTAGGCAGAAGAGTTATGCGGACAACAGGAGGAAGGATCTCTCTTTTGAGGTAGGTGATCATGTTTTTTCTCAAAGTATCACCATGGAAAAGTGTGATGCGATTTGGTAAGAAAGGAAAGCTGAGTCCAAGGTTCATTGAACCATATGAAATTCTGGAGAGAGTTGGATCAGTTTCTTACCGAGTGGCTCTACCTCTGAGTTTATCTCAGGTACACAATGTTTTTCATGTTTCGATGTTGAGAAAGTACATGCCAGATCCATCTCATGTTTTGCGTCCAGAGGTAGTTCAGCTGGAAGAGAACCTATCTTATGAGGAACAACTGGTCCAGATTCTTGACCATAGGGAGCAAGTGTTATGGAATAAGGTGATTCACCAGGTAAAGGTTTTTTGGAAAAACCACATGATTGAAGAGGCAACATGGGAATCTGAAAATGCAATGAGGGATAAGTACCCCCATTTATTCGATAAGTAAATAAATTGCGGGGAAGCAATTTTCTAAAGGGGAGAAGGATGTAACATCCCAAGTAAGTAATGAATAATAGATATTTTTATCTATGTCTATTAATGATTAAGATAGTGTTTTAGAGGCTTAAAATGAAAATATATCCAATCTTAAGCATGGAATACACTAATATTTTTAAAAGATTGTTTTACTGCCTTTTGATGGCAAACCATTTTTAAATCTATATTTTGACAATTTTATAAGCTATGTTTGTCAAAATAAACTTATTCTTTATGATTGGGACATCAAAATTTACTTTGTGTGAATTTTTGGTATCTTTCTGACAATGTTCATTTTTTAACGAATAGTGAAAAATACTGCATTTTACATCAAAACTTCTTTTTAATCTAATTTATTTATATGATTAGATTATCTTTTGAATTTGTCTTAAAGTGTAATATGAATATATTTTTACCATTTAATCCAATGGTGGTTGTTGGAATCAATTTCACTTTGAAATTGGACTTAAACTAGTGTCAATCTTTTGATACTTATTGTTTCATAAAAACACGCTATTTGTCATAACAACGGGAATTAATTATTAAATTAATTAATGTGACTTATATGTTTTGAATTTTGTAAAATAGACTTCATTTTTGAATTTGGAATATAAAATATAGCTTAGGGTGAATTTTTGGTATTTTTCTGAAAAACTTCAATTTTTGATGAATAGTGAAACCACTAAGTGGTACTTATAAAAACCGATTTTTCGTTTAAATGAAATTTTACCACTTCTGTGTTTTGAATTTCAAAAAATCCGACATACATGGTTGTCATTAATAAGTAAAATGTGGTTCAATGAGATTATAATAATTTTTTGGTGAATAGTAACTTATTAAGTTTTTAATCCCGATTAGAGGTAATTAGTGTAGTTTAAGGTAAAAATAATGCTTTAATAAAATGAGATGATATTTACACTTATACTACCCTCATTTGATGTGTCATGGCCGACCAAGAAAATCCATGGTTCAAATTGGGGACCCCATGGAGCCACTTTGGTTGGGAAATGACATAAATAACTTTTTATTTAATGTTAAAGTAAAAATGACACAAACATGAGTTATTTTACTAAAATAATTTTTACATGGAGTTATAAAGATCAGATTTTTGATTATAAATAGTAATTGGAAATATAAAAATATTTACTACATCATAGTATTTTTTTTTCTAATTTTTAGACATTAAATAAATTAAATTATTTATGACATCATGATGATGCAGCGATGACCTCATTATTTAACGATTTAAATAAAATGGAAAGATAATGTAAAATCTAAGACCTACACATGGCAAAAACCAATTGGATGAGTGGATTTCGAACCCTTATCACCTTATCCTTGAATTATATCAATGTGGGACCTTTTTAATCCGAAACTCATTTTAAAATAAAGTAACTTATCTTTACTTTCCAAGAGTGCCCCTCCTCTCCTCTTATAAAAGGCCCCCACATCTACCTCCTTACCCACACTTACAAAGCCTTTGGCTTGGAAAAACCCTACCCATTTTGTCTCTCCACTTCCCTATATTACTCCTTGAAGCCTCAATTTGGGTAGAAGTCTTCCCAAAGAAGCCTTTGAGCTCAAACCAAAGGGAGTTACCCGATTTTAAGGTAATGTCTTCTTTTGAGTCCTTTTGTGTTATTTTGCTTCTCCAACCCCCTAAACTCTTTTTATTCTTTTCTTTTGTAACAACTAAAATATCTTCAATATACTAGGATGTTTTTATAATAAGGATTCGAACTACACTTACACACACCTATATCTAATGGTTAACGAACATACTGTTTCCGTGGATGGCGAATTTATGCCTCCCGAAATGATGATTGTTCAACATTCTTTTAACACCTTCAAAGGTGGAAATTAAGATGTCACTATATTTATTTATGATATATAATATGTTTATGTCTTCCTTAAGCTTCTGTATTTTTTATTTTGGGTATACCTTTATGGTTTCCATTATGGGTAAACGCGATATCTTCATTTAAGGAAGTGCGGACTACCGCCCCCTCAAAGTGAGTTGATTCGTTAAATACCATATGTGGGACATATAAAGGACGGAACTATGATATTATATATGATATTATACTGTAATTATAATATAACTTTATATCATTATGATTCCATTCTATAAAATATGAAATAGAAATGAAAGTAGCGTTCATGCGTACGTACGGCTTACCGTCTCCATGAACGGTGCATTTCATTTCTTACCTCTAAATGATTATGTCATATTATAAATGCATGAATGTAGTGGATATATATGAAATATATTATATCTACATCATTAATACCATTCTGGATATAATGGATACATGAACAACTTGTAATTATAAAGGGTTTATTTTTGACTCAAGTACCAATGATCGTTAAAATGACCGTTATTAACTTAAATAATTACATAGTGTTCATGACATGGTAATAAGTGATATAAAAGGAATAATGAACTTGAAAAAGGTTCTTAAGCAAGTAGAAATTAATGCAAGTTTATTATTCAAGACATTAAAGAACGATCGAGTCAAGTCAGACCCGAGGTATGGGACTTCGTCTCAATCTCCTTTCATTGAGGCATATTTTGTTTTATACACAACCTTCTTTTATATGGTGTATAAACCCCTTTGACTTTTACGTTTATTCAAAAGGAATATTTTTTTATATGAAGCGTTTACTAAACGACAAAAGGGAATGTTTTTGTCGTACGTATGCGGCGACAACGACTTCTCCGCTGCCGTGACCATTATTTGAGTTTCAGCTTCCTCTACAAGCCATACCTTTTTTTAAAAGAAAAATAAATACCATGTTTTACTTTTCTTTTATTTTGGTATTGAAAATGGTTTTCATAATGTTTTTATATCAATGTGTTGTATTGATATCTTGTGATTGAAAGGCGAAAATGTTATGTTTCCTTTATGCATGTTTTATGTGATATGATTATGTTGAGGTTCTTGGGAATTATTATGAAGACGGGTGGTTCTGTGATAAAATAAGGGCGGGTGAGCCCGATATAGCTCTCCAATGCATTGGGTAATGCAAAGGAGTGAAACGTTAAGGTTTCTACGAAGAGATTTAGGGAATATACTGTGATGGGTATTCCAAATGTAACCAAGAGGGTTACTCCCTACGTAAGAATGTTATGAATGCCTCAAGTTACCTTTATGTCTTATGATTTCTATGATTTATTCATGTTTTTATGAGGTATGTTAAAGTGCTTATGTTGTATGGGTAAAGTATGATCTCATTCTTATGTATATATGTACCCATGTTTCCTTTCCATATTTTTATATCCCTTACTGAGCTTTTTATGCTCATCCCTAGTTTTTTGAAATGTTTTTCACAGGTCAAGGGAAAGGTACATGATATGATGATAGTGTCAAGGAATGTGTCAAGAAAGAACCCATGTTTTATTTTAAATATGTTTCCATTGATGGGAATGAAGAATACTATCTTTATGTAACCACTTTTTTTTATATGTGGAATGTAATGCAAGTTTTATGATCTAATTCTCTAAAACTCTAAACCCAAAAAGATCCTCAATGTGTAATCTTGTAATAACTCAATATTAAGTAAGGTTTAAGTCTGGGGCCTTATAATAATGATAATACCCTCAATTGGATTATGTAAATATGAAGGATAAATTCACTCCAAAAAATAAGATACAAATAGAATCCTATGGTACAAAAAATTATGATTCACTAAGATATATAGATCCTTCAAAAAATTCCCAAATATGTGACATGGTTATAAGAAAATTATATCAAACATAGGTCATAGACTATGTTCATTATTGATGGAACAACTATTCCAAATATCTAAATGCATTTTTAATGGAATTTAGGATATATGTTGGTCTTGAAAACCTTAGTCTATGTGAATACATAATTGGCATGCGGTAAATTGTCTGTTAGATACGATTTGATAACTCATGGTGATAAAACAGACACACTAATCAAAAATTATGTCTATTTTAATTTATATTTATTATAAATGACTTTTACCAAATTAAAATCAACATATTCTTAGGTAAATAACTCACACACACCATAATATCAAACATTCGTGTTCCAATATGAATATCATCTACACCATTTTGTATTTTAAATGCACATCCTACCAAATCCTACATGCACACTACTAAAACCTTTATCATAAACCCACTTTAAGACATATTCATTTCTGGGATCATTCCTATGCACTTAAACTATTTATGAATAAAATTATGTTCTTCGGGTTCCCTTGACAGTTAAAGAACCCCCATCCTTTTATTTGGACATGGAGAGCTAATGAAGGGGATGGTACACTATTAAGGCACACATGTACCTAGTTTGAGAACATTGATGCTATATTAACTGCAATGGGATATTTACAAAAAACCCCAAAGGTAATCTGGTGGATAACATTGTTGTTTGACTCCTATAAGTTATTCAAACATAAATACCATAACAGAAAAAACATATCCCAATTGATAACAAATAATAGATCAAAGTTTCCCAATAAATAATTCCTAAAAACATGAATAAAAAAATTACATAGTTCCCTAGTCCCTCTAATTGTGCATGGTCACCACTAACCATCAAGTTTTTACTAGGTAACCCCACACACCTAGTTCACTTAACAAGGTTTAGAAATCATATTTAATCTTAGAAACCTCCATAACTCATATAGAAACATTTTAACCCAATTTCTACCCTTAAATTAATGGTTTCACATTTACCTTATGGATTTTATGGCTTACCTTAGGCTCAACACTTTCCATGGTCACCTATATGGGACAACAACATCAATTTTCTAAACTGAATATGATGATATTAGTGGAACCATTACTCATATGAAATAACCCAATAGGAATTGTTCTTCCTATATCTCATTCATAATCCCAAACTTAAAATAATTAATCAAGAATTCATAATTATGGGTTACCATTCTAGTGTAATATTCCTATCCTTCATAGAGTTCATCCAATGGACTGAGACATATGGGATACAATTCTAATATAAATTCCTTCATTCCATCACACGGATCAACAAAAACAAAAAGGTATGACCATTTTTAATTACCTTAATAAACAACTTTTAGGTTTTTAAAACATTTAATCAACTCTAATGGAAGTTAAACTTATTTGATACGGTATCCATAACATTACCTTAAACTAAAAGGAACAATGGTTCAAGATGAAAATTTATAAAAGGAACAATTAAAGGTCTCTAGATAGATGGCCTTAAAATTAATAAACATTATTCATGGATTTACAAGCATAAGAGGATGCATTTTTCTCCTTATAGGACACTCTAAAAAGGTCTATGTTTCCTCGTTAAATGACACTAAAATATATAGGTACTTATTTTCTCTATATGGATATATAAGAAAAGTCTTTAATAGGCCCAATAACACTATCATAAAACCTTATGCCTCCAGGTATGGTGATAAAATCAGGAGTTTAATTCTATATAGATTTAAATTATGTTATAATAAAATATTTGTATTCACTATGAGATACTATAATCCCTTTTTATTGTTTTTTGTAAATGTATGGTGTTAATCAATCACTTGAAAAAGGGTAATTATTATTGTTATGAAGATGTTTTTTAGGTGTAACATCCTGATATTTTAAAAGGAAACACTATGTTCTTAAATTAACTATTAAATTCTATGTGTCCTTTATAAATCAACCATTAATCTTAATTTTTCTGATTCTGTATTTTGAATTTCCAAAAACGGACAGAGACAGTTCTGATTAGTATATTTTTTGGATTCTTATAGATCAAACTTAGTTTTTGGTAAACAGAAACCTACCCTTATGAATAATAAAACACCCTTATGAATAGTAATGTACCCTTATGAATAGTAACATGACCCTTATGAATAGTAATGGACCCTTATGAATAGTACCTTAACACTAATAAATTGTAATCTACCCTTATGAGTAGTAACTTAAACCTTAATAATAGTAATGTAACCTTATGAATAGTAAAATGTTTATCAAAGTAACTTAAACCTTAATAATAGTATTTTAACCTTATTAAGAGTTTCATAGGAGGAGAAAAATTCATCCTTTTATGTTTTTACATTCACGAATAATTTTTATTCATTTTAAGGTCATGTATGCGGAGACCGTTAATTTTTCAAGTAAATTATTATTTTGTTTAGAAATTAAAATTCTCATATATAGAGAATTATTTCCAAAAAATGGAGTTCATTTTTGGATTAAAGATATCAAAAATTTGTTGGGGTTAGTTTTTGGTAATTTGCTAAAATACTTGAAATTTTTGTGAATAGTAAAATGCAGTAATTGCGGTATAAATACATTATGAGATAGATACAAAATTCCCTACATCACAGTTGATGTATGAAACCATTAGTTTTAACTCACATTCAGTTATTACTAATTTTTTATTCTAATCATAACTATTACTTGTCTTGTGGTGAAATACTAAAATAAAGATTTAAATAAGGGAAAAATCCTCCTCTCCTCCACTATAAATACCAAAAATTTCCTCCCCTTCCTCCCACACCTCTAAAGCCTTGAGCCTTGCCAAAGTTATAAAAAATAATCCTCTAAAGCCCCTCTACTACTTCCAAGACCTGCTGGTCTCACTAAATGGTCAAAATAAAAGGCCTTAAGAATGATCTCAAGGAGAATAGATCAAGAGGTAAACATACTCTTTTTTTTTTATTTTCATTTCATTTTTTTTATTATTCATATTCTTTCTTCACCTACCCTTATCCAAGAGGAATGAATGATACAATATCTTAAATATTCTAAATTTCATCATTTTTATGGAAGATTTACCATTATAATTCTTCTCCTCTACCACTTATTCTAGAAATTAAAATAATGTATGTGATGTGTTGACTTACCGACAACGTGGATGATGTGGTTTAAATTTATTTTACTTCCTTAAAGACAGGTAATGAAACCATTTTTATGGTTGATATAAGTTATAATTTATGTATTATATCTTATATAATGTTGTGTAATCAATTTTCTACACATGTTATTAATCTATAAAACAAAATCAGTTCATTATGATCGAATAATGTCCAAAATGACCTAAACAAATGTCAGTAATGTTTTAACTTATGAATCATACTTATTTAAAAATTAAAAATGGTAAATGGTATAATTTTTGGTTTTGGAAATATTTAATTAATATTCCATTCTATTTATAGAGTTTCACTTCCAATCGACAAGAATATCCATCATGAACCAATCACGAAAACCTTGCCAAGAACGCACTAGAAACAATCTATTTCACAAAATATTATTAATGAATGGGTGGAATGATGTTATAAAATGATCGTGAAAAGTGTTATAAACATGAATATTTTTCTTTAAAATATTAATAACATAATTATACCCTTCATACATGAGGTTTAAAAACATTTTAGGGAAGTCATACCCAAGGTATGGTATCCTCTCTTTCTCAATTTTATTCCAGAATCTCCTCTAAGTTGTACTCTTTTATTATTAATTCTTAATGATGGTGTATGTTTTCAAACCTCCCCCATTCTTACCTTATGATATATTGATGATGATATACTCCATTTATATGTCATTAATCCTTCCCGTGTACATACAATACCATGCCAAAATTTTGTAAGGTAATTCATAACCTGATTTCCATTCATTGGGTTAACCTTATACATTATTCATTATGAGGTACGAAGATAATTTGTGTGATGAATTTAAGTTTATATAGTGTTTTATTATGTGTATTTACAGTTTATAAACATATCCATTAGATTATATTAATTATCATTCCAATTATATTTGTAAGGGACTTTCCTTTTAAAGTCTTTTTAAAAGTCTCTTTAATGAAATTCAAAAAGATTATTTATATGGCATGAAAAGTTTGGGTGACTTCATGATGCTTTATTACTATGATGTTTAAATTATATGTTGACATGGTAGTTTTTTTAATATTATTTCATTATTATGTTCATAGTTTTTATATTTTTAATGTGATTTGTTTTACGAAAAAGGGAATTTTGAAAACATTAATGTGTTATGATCAAGGGTTCACATGAGTTATCAAGTATTTTATTCATGATATGTTCCTTGGACATTGTTATGTTGGGTTTATCCCATTATAGATCATGATATGTTGGGTTGATCCTATTATAGATAAAAATGTGCTGGTTTGAGGCCATTATAGATCAAGAAATGTTGGGTTGAGACCATTAGAACTCAAGATGTGACAGGTGAACCCCATTATAGCTCTCTAATGCATTGGGTACTCCGGATATGGAAGTTGGCCAAATTTGTATTCCATGTTTAAGGTTTATTTTAAGGGTGATATGTAAAATATGTCCCAAGGCAACTACATGATGTTTCTATGCATGCTTATGAGTTTCCAAGAAAAGGGGCTTTAAAGGGTTTTCATTTTTCTACTGGATTAATGGTTTTTCATTCTTTATATACCTTACTAAGATTTTTGTGCTCATCCCAGGTTTTTAAAATCTTCTTCATAAGATTCCTTAGATTTTCAAAAGACAGTTAAGGTGCTACTGAAGATGAATCCAATTAGTTATATTATCATTATTTTTGTAAACTCAGATTCAATATATGTATGTTTTTGTCAAATCCTCTAGAACCTAGACAGGAAAAGGTATTAATTTTTATAATGTACTGTTTATTTTTCAGTAAAATATATTATACAAAAAAACTAAATCGCATGTTTTAGAACTAAATTCAGAAGTGACGATTCCCCACTATACAGTTGGTATCAGAGGAACGGTCTAGTTAACTTTGGAGACTAGACGTTGTGGGTTTTCTTAAAAAAAATATGTGATAGTATTTACTTTTAAACTTTTAGTTAATTAAGTACACATAAGAAAATAGTTTTCCATAATTATCGATTTGTAGATTCAGAAATATAACTACAATGAATGAATTGTGAGGTCACATTTCATTTAAGGGGGGATAATGTAACATCTCGATATTTTAAAAGGAAACACTATGTGCTTAAATTAACTACTAAATTCTATGTGAACAATATAAAATAACCATGAATCATAATTTATCTACTTCTATGTTTTGAATATCAAAAAACAGACATACATGGTTGCGATTAATAAGTTTTTTAGAGTTTGATAGAACAAAAATAATTTTTTGTGAATAGTAACCAACCCTTATGAATAGTATCATACCCTTATGAAAATTAATGTATCATTATGAATAGTAACATGACCCTTATGAATTGTAATGTACCCTTATGAATATTAACATGACCATAATGAATAGTAATGTACCCTTGCGAATAGTAACTTGAACCTTATGAATATCAATGTACCCTTATGAATAGTAAATTCATCAATGAAATTATAAATAAAATTTATCCATCTTATAAGTGTCAAAATGATATAATTATATCATAATTTTAAGTAAACAAATATTTTAAATAATATTGATTAAGTGTTTGTGTTTTTGTAAGTCATATATATATTTAATTAAAAAATTATGATTAATTTCATAATTTAAATGAAACTTTATTTTTATAAAATGTATTAATAAATAATTATTTTTAGGAATTTTGATTATACAATAATTTTAATAGACGTTATATAATTTTTCAAAGTGTTAGAAAAGAAATTTTAATTTTAAAATTGTATTTTTCATGAAAATTATTATTTTATTTAGTAATTAAATTTATCATATTTAGAAAATTATTTTCAAAAATTGAGTTCATTTTTGGATTCAACATGTTGGAAAATGGTTTGGTTTAATTTTTGGTAATTTTCTGAAATACATGAATTTTTGTGAATAGTAAAATATTGTAATTACGGTATAAATATATTATGAGATAAATACACTATTCCCTATATCATGGTTTATTTAAGCAACCACTAGTTCAAACTCACATGCACTTATTACTATTTTATGTCTTAGAATCATAAAAATTTATTTTCTTGTGGAAAAATAATAAAATAATGATTAAAATAATGGAACACTCTTCCCCTCCTCCGTTATAAATACCACTCATTTCTCCCCACTTCCTCACACAACTCTCAATCCCTAATCCCTGCCTATGTTCATCTAAATACTCTTCTCAAGACTATATAATTTTAAAGATGTGGGGGTCTCACCAAAAATCTAAAACCAAAGGCCTTAAGAAGGATCTCAAGGTGAAGAGATCTAGTGGTAAACATCCTCTATTGTTTTCTTTCTTTTCTTTTGATTTTATTTCCTATTATTATTCTTTCCTCACCTACCATTATCCAAGAGGAATTAATTATTCATTATCTAACATATTATATATTTGATAATGTTTATTGGTTATTCACAATTATACTTCTTCTCTTCTACCTCTTATTCTTGAAATTAAAACATCGTCCATGATGTGTTGATTTACCAACATCGTAAACGATGTGGTTTCAATTTATTTTAATTCCTTCAAGACTGGTAATGTAACCATTTTTATGGTTGAAATAGATTATAATTTAATTATTATATCTTATATAATGTTCTAGAATAATTATTTTACACATGTTATTAATTTATAAAACAAAATGAGTTTATTGTGATCGATGAATCACCAAAATGACAAAAAAAAATTTAAATAATGTTTCACTTATGAATCATCATCAAGTAAAAATTAAAAAATATAATTGGTATAAATTATGGTTCTAGATTTATTCAAATACCATTCCATTCTAATTCTATAGTTTCACTTATAATTGAAAAGAATATCCATCCTGAACCGATCATGGAGACCTTGTGAAGAACGCACCCGAAACAATGGAATTAACGAAATATAATTAATGAATAGGGGGAATGATGTTATAAAATGATAATTAAAGTTTTTATAAACATGAATTTGTTTCTATAAAATATTAATAATTCTATTTTAACCATCATACATGAGTTTTAAACACGTTTTATGGAATTCTATCCTGACGTAAGTGATCCTCTCTTTCTCAATCTTAGTCAAGAATCTCCTCTAAGTTGTGCTCTTTTATTTTTAATTCCTATGATGGTGTATGTTTTTGAACCTCCCCCATATATCCCTTATGATATATTAATGATGATATACCCCATTTCTGTCTCATTAATCCCTCCCATGTACATCTATTACCATGCATAATTTTCGTAAGGGAATTCATAACTTGATTTCCATTCTTTGGGTTAACTATCAACTTTATTCACTATGTGGTATTGAGATTTTTTGTGTGAGGATTTTTTTTAAATTATGTTGTATTATGTGTATTTATAGTGTATAAAAATATCCATTCCGTTCTATTAATTCTCACTCCCATTATATTTGTAAGGGACTTTCCTTTTGAAATCCTTTTAAAAGTCTCTTTAAGGAAATTCAAAAAGATTGTTTATATGGAATGAAATGTTCTGTTCATTTAATGATTTTTTATTACTATGATATTTCCATTATATGATGACATGGTAGTTTTTTTATTAATATTAATTAATTATTATGTGCATAGTTTTTAACTTTTATAAGTGATTTGTTTTACGAAAAATGGAATTTTGAAAACATTAATGTCTTTTGCTTAAGGGTTCAAATGATTTATCAAGTGTTTTATTCTTGATATGTTACATGGACATTGTTATGTTAGGTTTATCCCATTATATCTCAATATATGTTGGTTTGAGCCTATTATAGCTCAATATATGTTGTGTTGATCCCATTATCACTAAAGATATGTTGGGTTGAGCCCATTATAGCTCAAGATTTGACGGGGAGGCTCATTATAACTCTGCAATGCATTGGGTACTTTATATTGGAAGTTTACCAAATGGTTATTTCATGTGTAAGGTTTATTTTAAGTGTGATATGGAAAAATATGTCCCAAGTAAACTGCATGATTTTTCTATTCATTCTTATGAGTTTTCAAGAAAAGGGGTTTTAAAGGGTTTTCATGTTTCCACTAGACTAACCATTTTTCATTATTTATATACCTTACTGAGCTTTTTGTGCTCATACTATGTTTTTAAAATGTTCTTCACAAGATTCATTAAATGTTCAATGGATAATTATGGTGCTACTACAAATGAATCCAATTAGTTATACTGTAATTATTTTTTTAAACTCTAATTTAATATATGTAAGTTGTTGTCTAATTATCCTGAACCTAGATCGGAAAAGGTACTCTTTTGTATAATGTACTGTGTATTTTTTAGTAATGTATTATACAAAAAACTATACTGAATGTTTTAGAACTGAATTTGGAAGTCTAGGTTCGGGTATTTACATTAGAAACAATCTTAATCATTTATGTAATTATAACTAGAAAAAAGGTTCTGCTATGGGGTGAGTCAACCTCCGATTCACTTAAATTAAACATGTATTCCCTATGATACCAAACCAATCTATAATTTGATGAAAATTGTTATAAAAATATATAGGTTTTAAGAGTGACATTATAATATCTGTATGTTCTTACTATACTAGAAAATTTCTATAATTTTTATACACAATGAATACTCCAATTATATTTGCACATAAATCAATCAAAAGAAAAATCATCTTGTGATAAGTGTATTAAATGTAAAAATATATTACAAGGTCTATAAATCAACATTATATGATAATGTTTGTTCTAGGGAACTAACTCTAGCACAGTGCGTAACACCCCGAGTTTTTATGAACTTTTTTTTAAATAAATTTATTTTATTTTATTCCTTGAATTTCATGATACAAAATGTTAATATTTATTTATATACTACACCAAGTTAATCATGAGCTATAAGAAATATCTTATTATCTTATGCAACACTAAGTTTCTACGAAACAATATTTTATTATTATAGTTATTTAAACGTTGTTATAACCTTACTTTTTAACATAGTAATATGAATTGTAATAAATTAATTTTAAATATAATTTATAATGGTTTTATATAATGAATAAATATATTATAATAAAATAAATAATTTTCAGCAAAGTATTTTTATGTTTTGAAAATAATGTTTTTTAGAAAATATTCTTTTTTATGTCACTTTGTGAATAATAAAAAATTAATTTTTTACACATTTATAAATTTAATTTTATAAAATAAACATAATTTTTTAATTCATAACCTCAAAATTATAATAGGGTTAATTTTTTGGAAATTTGCTAAAATATTTATTTTTTTTGATGAATATTTAAAATTATTGAAATTTAATTGAAAATTGTCTTTTTGTCTATTTTTTTACAGATAAATTATATTTTAATTTAGTTTAAAAGTATAATTATTTCAATAATACATATATTAATTCAATTTAGGTCATTTTAACCAATTTATCATTGAAATTGGATACAAAAACATTTGATAATTTTAAACTTTTTGGCTTTAAAAACCCGTCATCTCATCCCATATATGAGATTAATATTAAATTAATTTCTGCCCATTATAAAATTAGAATTTTTAATAATTTATTCCATATTTAGAATTATAATAATTTCTAATTTCTAATAATTTCGACATATTTTTTTAAAAAAGCGACTAATGAAATAAATTTCAATTTATTAGAGTAATTAAGGTGAAAACAAGATTACTTACTGGTTAAACAAAAAAAAAGTTGTAAAATGGACCTACACTGGTCCAACACCCATTTTATGGACATATGTAGTCTATAAAACCTTTTTAATTGAATTATTTTCATTATTTGAGAAGAATTATTTTCATTATTTGATAAAAATTATTTAATTATTAACTCCCAATACTATTAAACATCTTGGTATTTACCAGTTTTCCACTCACATCCCTTATAAAAGGGGACTCACCCCCCCCAGTTATTCACACCACTCAATCCATTTACATAATCCAAAAACTTCCCGAATAAATTTAAAACTTCCCTATGTTAATCCTAGAATCCTTACATTGTGTAGAAATACAACCAATAAAGTCCTTTGGTGAAATCTAAAAGGAGATACCATAAGAAGATGTAATGTTTATCAATGAATGTTTTTGTTTTAATTATTCCTCAAACCTCTTCATTTATTTTTATATATTTATTATATAATAATATAATAGTATTCAATATTCATATATTTTATTATTTTAATTGCAAAAATTTTCATAACATGCACTTCCATAAAATGGGATATTCAGTCATCATTCAGGTGTATGGTGGACTACCACATCACGAACTGATGATGATTGTTATTCCATTACCACCTTTGAAGATGAGGAGTAATGATTTATTTATAGTTTATATATGATATTTTTTATTTTTATTATGTTATTATTATTATTATTTAATTTTAATATTAGTCATTATTTTTTTATTTACATTTTTTAGAATACCATAATGTCGTTCGTGTGTACAACAAACAATCGCCTCGTGAAGCGATCTGATTCATTCACGATTTACAAGAAATGTATTAAAAACGATTTTAATAAACATATTTTATATATATGAAATAAAAATTATTATACAATGATAGCATATCATATAATTTTTTTTCATCCAATCCGAGACTAAAAATCGAAACAACGTTTATGCGTACATACGGTCTATCGTCTCCAACAACAGTGTATTTCATTTCTTTTTTTGTATTTTATATATTATTATAAATAAATATATAATGAATATATATATAATATATATATAATTTTAATCATTCTATATATGATGAAATCATCATCCATGTAAGAGGACAAAAAATTACAAGACAAAACATGTACAAAAAACAATGTATTTATTAACTAAAATGTAACTTTAAAATAGAATTGTTAATAAATGAGTAATAAAAATTCATAAGAAAATAATATATGGTATTATATATATGAATATTATTCATATATATATTTATAATAATATTATATTTATTATACATGAGTTTTTAATGAGTATGAAGAGAGTCAACACTTAAGGTAAAGGATTTACATCTCAATTTTTACTTTTACGATACACATGCTATATTTACCACCTCTATCTTTTATGTGTTGTTTATAATTCCCCTTAAGGTACCTTATTATTATCCTAATTTTTTTGGGAATTTATGAATCCATTTTATGATATCCCTTTCCTAGGGTTTATGTTTAAAGTGTTACAAAATCGGTAGGAGATTTTTTATCAATTTTCTTTCTTTGAGACAAAAGTTTTTTTATGAAACTATATTATTTTATGAGGTGTTTATATTTCCCCTTTTACATTCTATATATTTAATCTCCTTATGGTCATCATATTTTAATTTTCATGTAATTTCATTCTTTAATAGAGTTTATGATTCAAATTTACCTATGTGGTAATATTTTATTGCTACGATCTCATTGTTTATCAGGATTATTTACGATTATACTTCCATTGATGAAATATTATGATAAATATTTCAATAACACTCATGAATTTTCTTATACATTAAATATTCATAACATATTCTTATAATGGTTCCATTTTCCTACTCTTTTTTAGTTATAATAATTAATAATTTTTTTAATAAAATATGAATTTATTTCTCTCATTGGTTGGAATTTTTTTATTCAAAAACCATGTTTTCTAAAAGTTTTTAAAAAGAAGATATTTTAATCACGTTTTCAAATAAAATTATTTTAATTATTTTCTATTCATCATTTTTATGTTTCTAATAATATTCTTATAGAAAATAATTTGTTCGAATTATTTTCAATATTCTTTAACATTTTTTCAATGTAATTTTCAAAGAATAGTATTTTCAGAAATTATTATGTTTTAAAAATAATTTTTCAAATAATTAATGATATATTCCTCAAGAAATGTTTTGAAAAGATTTTTCAAAATTATTTTCCCTCTAAGATGACATTCGTTAGTGTTATGTATTCTTTACTTGGGTTATGATCCAAGAATACCATTCATATTCTTTCTTTGAATGGATTATGATTTGATAACATGATGTTTATGAAAATTATTTCTCTTACCTGGTTATAACATGATAAAACTATTATAAAACACTCTACTCTTAATGAATTATGTTTTTATGAAATGATTATGAAACCTTTATCTTTTCCAAAGGTTAGGATATTATGACATGTAAATGATACCCATTTCATTTCATGGATAATTATATGATTATTATTTATGATCTTATAGAACAAAAATGTATGATTTCATTATGTGATGGGTGAGACCAATATCTCCCTCCAATATAGTTGGTAAACATTTCTATCTTTTTAGAAATACATGGATTAAATAGGGAGTTAACCCAGTTTATTAAGGGACTTTTTCTGCTAATATAGTCTTCTGAGTGAACCTTGATTACTAAGATGATTTGGGGAGTGAACCCATTCCACTAATATAACCATGAAAATAAGACTTCAATATTATGAAAATAATTTTATATATATATTTATCTGCCATAATTTCGTGTCTTATTCATATGTTATGCTTTCATGTATTATTATCTTGATTCTCATATGATTCATGTCTTCTGAACTGTAAATAATTATTCGATAACTCTTGATTATGATATTTTATATGATGGGTATGATATAATAATGTTATTATCATTTTCTCATACCCTTATCCTTGTGATTATTCTTATATATCTCCCTTGTTTACCCTTACTAAGAATTTGAGCACACCCTTATTATTTTTAATTTCCCCATGTTATGAAGATATATATTATGTATGATGTATCTAATAATGGTTCAAGTCATTGAAAACCTATTAGGATATAATTTATCTCACTAATTTACCACTATTTATGTTTTTATGTTCCCAATGGAAATAAACTAATATGGGATTTGGGCGTGTGTTTAGGTAATATAATAAGTATTTCCCAAAAATTATGTAATGTATATGTATGATAATCCTGGGTCGCTATAGTTGGTATCATAGTAAAGGTTTATTTAACATTTGGAAAAAATTATGAGGAAAACATAGTGAGATCCATGAGGAAATGTATTTAAGTATAAGTAAATGTATGAGTCAAAATATTCAAAATTGTCCTAGAATATTGATAAATGATATAGTGAGTAGTTTCTTAAAAATACATCACTCTCTCAGTACTATAATTGGATTTGTATTTGGAATAGATTTACATAGGTTCAATAAACTTAAAACACTTTACTGAGCTAGACTCAATTAAGAACTGGTGATTGGAAATGGTCCTTACAACACATCTAGTTCGAAACTACCACAGTCTATGCTTTAGAAATTCACAAACTCTTTAAAAACATGATGGAGAATTTAAATAAAATATAGATTTTTATATCATAGTATAAAACTAAGGTTCCATATTTTAAATAAGGGGTCATAAATTTGTAATTTTATAATTGATTTCCATGATAATTTATTTTCCAATAATGATTATTGTTCTAACTCTATGATTTTTGGTTTTAGTCAATGGATGGAAAATAAAGGAACATTTTCAATTCTGATTGTAAAGGGAAATGAAATTATTTTCTCTCTATGAATCCATATTTTATGGGATATGGAATGAAAAACCCCATTTTTATGCTCACACATATTTCTCAAGCTATGAATCATGTTGAAATTTCAAATGAGAAAAGGAGGGAACAACATTCTGTTGATTCTATCATAAGAAAATTTACATCTTTTCTCAGTGGTTCTTCTGATACACTTGTTTATAGAAAATGGATCTGTACCATTGAAAATATATTTTCTATTAATAGTTGTTTGAAACATGAAAAATCTATTTTTTTGGCTTATCGATTTAAAGGAGTAGTGGAAAAGTTGTGGACTCAAATAAAGAATATGAGGAAATAAGATAAAATTGAATCCATGGATTAGGAAAAGTTCATGAACATATTCTTTAATAAGTACATTCCATATGTTCTTATTATGAAAATGGAGAAGGATTTCTTTGAGTAAAATAAAAGGGTTGCTGAATCTGTTGGTACCTATGAGGTTAATTTTTCAAGACTTTTGACATACGCTTTGGGTATTATAATCCAACCCAAAATTAAGGTTTTAAAATTCTTCATTGGCTAAAAACCAAGTCTCCAAAGGTAATTATCTATAATATAAATTAGTATATATGAATATATTTTGATTTGTGCTATCAATATGGAAATGGAGGCTGAAAGTATGTGTCAATATCATAGTTTTGACAAGAAAAGGAAGAAGGAATTCAAAAGAAAATATAAAAACCCATAAGAGAATAAGATGATATTTTCTTTATGATCTATGTTTGGGAATAAGAAGAGTGTAACTTTTATTAAGAGTTATAAAAAATTTATTAATTTTAGAAAGGGAGGTCATAAAAAATTTGGTTGCTGAAGTTATGGGAATAATTAGCTAATAATGTGAATATGGAAAAGGCTGCACAAAATTCACCTCCCAATTATTAGTACTTAAACTATAAGGAGAAGGGTCGTTATTCTAAAAAGTTTCCAAACCCAAGGGTTAATGATGATAATTGGCACAACTAAACTCTTAATCTGAGGGAAAAGTTGAAATATCATGTGATCTCTATTTCTGATGAAGGTTGTGATAAAGATGTAGTGAAATGTACACTTACCATCTACTCTAGAACTATTAATGTCTCAATTTATTCTAGATGTAACCACTCTTTGTTATTAAAAGAATTTTATAAGGGTATTAATATTCTGCCCAAAATATTAGATTTGGAATTAGTAGTGAAACTCCCTAATAGTATGATGATCGCATCTCAAGTCTATTATTCTTCTCGAGTTAATGTTTATGGGAATGTTCTTCCTCAAGATCATTTCATTCTTACATTTTTCGAATTTGATGTCATCTTATGAATGTATTTGATCACTCTACATAAAACCCACACCAATTTTCTGGGAATGGATATTAATTTTCATATTAAAAACCATCCTACGATCATATATCAATGTGACGATAAGTATTGAATTTTTATAGAGATTACATCCAGTGTATGGATCTTAATTCATATTTATAAGGAGTTTTTATCATAAGTGGTAGACAGAGAAAATCGACATCACTGATATTCCAATTTTTATGGAATATTTGGTTATCTTTCTGGAAGAGTTTTTTATACATCCAACAAAATATTATGTTGTGTTCTTAATAGAACTCATGCTCAGTACCCCACTAATTTCATTGACTCTCTATTGGATGTCTCCAATTGAGTTGTAGTAATTGAAGTAGAAACTCCAAGAAAACCTTGACAAGGATTAATTCAACCATGTGTGTCACTTTAGGGTGCACCTATTCTCTATGTGAAAAAGAATGACATATCAATTTGGCTATGCATTGATTATTAGGAGTTGAACAAAATCGTGATAAAGAATGAGTATCATCTTCAACATATTTATAACTTGTCTTTATATCATCAATTGAGGGTTATAAAAAAGGATATACCAAAGAAAAAATTCCATTAAAAGGATGATCATTACGGATATATAGTGATTCTATTTAGTCTAAATTATTACCTTTTTATCTTTATAGATTAGATGAATAGAGTATTTAGAGATTACCTTGATCAACTTATGTTAGTATTTATAGAATACATTGTTTTCTATTTAAAGGGAAAGGAAGTGCTTTAATACCACTTGATAATTGTTCTAAATACCCTAAGGAAAGATAAATTGTATGAAAATTTAACAAAGTTTAAATTTTGGGTGCAAAAGATTTCTTTTTTTGTCCTATAATCACAAGGGATGTTATAGAAGTATATTCATAAAAGACAAAGGATATTGAATATTGTCTTAGACCTAACAAAGTGAATACGATCTATAGTTATCTTGGTTAATCTAGATATTACCAACACTTTGTGGATAATTTCTTGTGAATTTCTAATACACTCACCATGTTAATTCAGAAGGGTTCCAAATTCCTCTAGATTGATTAATGTGAGGAAAATATAAGGAACTAAAGAGAAGGTTAGTTAGTACATCTATTCTTACATTACCATATATTGGAAAATGGTTTTTAATCTATATTGATGCATCCAATAAGGGATTGAGATGTTTTCTTATGCAGAATAAAATGGCTTTAGCATATTCCTCATGAAAATTAATGATTCATGTGAAAAATTTCCGAACTCTTGATATGGAGTTAACTGCTGTAATTTATTCAATAATGGTATAGAGACATTATCTTTATGAAGAAAATTTTGATATAAATACCAATCATAAAATTTTAAACTATATATTCACAAATAAGGGGTTGAACATGAACCCAATAAGATTTTTAGATATTATAAATGATTCTGACAACTCAGTACATTACCACACTGGGAAATTGAACAAGGTGGATGATGATTTGAGTCAAAAGAATCATACTTTCTTATCATTGATTATGATCCCAAAAGATCTAATATTTATGGATATAAACAACATACACTTGAAAATCACGAAGGATGGGGGAAAATATTATCTTGATCAATTGAATTTTCAACCCTCTATCCATGTGATGGTTATAAAAGTGGAGAAGGAATATTTAGAGCTATAAAATAATGTTATTAATGTTTTTGAGCATAACCTTTATTAGAAAGAAATGAAAATGTTTTGGAACCATGTATGTGTTCAATATATACCGAATTTGAAGAAGGAGTTTTTAGAGGAAGCTCATAATTAATCATTATCTATTTATCCTATAATTACAAATATTTTTAAATTTTTCAAAGAATTATTTTGGTGGGATAGAATGAAGAGAGATATATTAGAGTTTTTATCTCAGTGCTTGGTATTCCAACAAGTTAGGGCTTAAATAGAAATGTCTAAGGGGATGTTACATCCGTTACCCATACCAAAATTGAAATGGGAGAACATCACTACAGATTTTTTCATTGGACTCCCCAAAACCTATAAATGTAATAATACTATATGGGTGGTATTAAAGTGCCTTACTAAGTCATCACACTAATTTTTTCTTAGAGAATACTTCCTTCTATATCATATTCCTAGGATATACATTAGGGAAGTGGTACGGTGGCATGGGGTACCACATTCCATTGTGTCTAATCAGGATTCGATGTATACCATAATGTTTTGGTGAATTATTATAAAATCCCTTGATATAGAGTTAATATTCATCACTACTTATCACCCTCATATGTATGTTATATTTGAAAGGATAATTATAACCCTATATGTTATGTTGAGATCGTGTTCTCTATATCTCAAAGGTAGTTGGGATCAACACCTTCTTCTAGTGGAGTTTTCTTATAATAATATCTTAAACTCCAGAATCTAGATGGATACTTATGAGTCCATATATGGGAATAAATTTAGAGCTCCAACACGCTTTAATTAATTTAAATAAAGAATGATATTGAGACCTAAGATCACTCATAAAATGAAAAATAAGGTTAGAGCCATTCAACATTATATCAAGGAATCTTAGAATTAATTGAAAATTTATGATGATAATCATCGATGTGATCTAGAATTTTAATTTTATAACAAGGTGTTTCTAAGAATTTCTCCATTGAATAAGGCTATGAGATTCCAAAAGAAAGGGAAACTAAGGCCTAGGTATATCAGTCCCTTTGAAATTATTGATCATATTAGAAGGGTTTCTTATCTATTTGAACATCCAACGAAACTCTCTCATGTATATGATGTATTACATGTATCTATCCTAAGTAATTACATACCTACACCTTCACATTTAATGAACTCATATGTCATATCGTTTAATTAGGATCTTTTTTTGAGGAATAACTAGTTGAAATTATGGATCATACAATAGAATTTATATGAAACAAGACCACTAACATGATAAATATTTTGTGGTGAAACCACAAATTTTAGGAAGCTACATGGTAACTTGAATATATGATGTTCCATAATTATCCTTATTTGTTTATATTATAGTGACAAATTTTGATGGAAAATCATTTGGGTGGGGGGGTAAAGTATAACACCCTGTGTTTTTATGAACACTGTTTTCAAATAAATTAAATTTAATTCATATATTTCATTACACATTGAACTAATTTAGGATTTCATTTTACACTACACCATGTTAATCTTTTTATACATGGAACACCATCTTAGCTTACACAACACTATGTTTTTATGAAAAGAAAACATTTGTTATTATAACTATAAAAAACATGACCATTATAAACTAGTTGTTAAACATAGTAATAGTAATATTAATAACTAATTTTTAAATATTATTTATATTGGTTTTAAATATAAAAAACAAACTGATAATAAATTACAAAATTTTTGTTATAGTCTTTATATGTTTTGAAAATATTATTCTCCCAAAAAAGTTGAATTGTATATCTCTTTGTAAAAAATAATAAAATTAAATTTTGAAACTTATTAATTTAATTAAAAAAACTATATTTTTTAATTCATAATTTCAAAATTACATTCTAGTGAATTTTTTAGGATTTTTCTGAGATATCTCATTTTTTAGATGAATAGTGAAAAATTATGAATTTTAATGGAAAACTATTTTTTCATCTAATTTATTTATATAGTTAAATTATATTTTAATTTTGTTTTAAATTATAATTAGTTAAATTATATTTCAATTAATCTAATATATTTCATTTGAACCTATTTCACATTGAAATTAGAAATAAAAACTTTTCAAATTTTTGAACTTTTTCACTTTAAAAAGACTTCATTCTATCCAATCTGCGAGTTTAATTTTAAATTAATTTAATACACTTATTTTATTATAATTTATAAAAATAGATTACATGTTTTGAATTAGAATAATTAATATTTTATAATAATGTTAAATTAGTATTTTACTAAATGTATTTGAAAAATAAATTGAAATTAATTAAAATGATTAAGGTAAAAATAAGATTACTTAGTGATTAAACATAAAACATAAAGTTTAAAAATAACTGTAATCATGTACAATATCATTGTATGGACATATTTATACCTTAAAATATACTTTATCTAATTTTATATTTATTTTGTCCACATGAAGTAAGGGAGTTCTCAAAATACTGATTTCTTTTTTGGTATTTAGAAGTTTCCCACTCACCTCCCTAATAAAAGGGAACTCACCCCCACTCACTTATTAATAATAATAAATCAATTTGGATAATAAAAAACCTATAAAAATTTATTTAAAACTTATATATCTTCATCTTATAAACCTCTTATTGGGAAGAAATCCAACCAAGGAAGTCCTTTAGTGCAAACCAAAAGGAGATACTCAAAGAAGTGGTAATGTTCATCAACAAATGTTTTTTGATTTATTTCTTCCTCAAACTTCTTAATTTATTTTCATATAAGGATTATATAATAACATAATTATATTAAATGTTATTTTATTTTATTATTTTTAGTTTATAACTTACAACATCAAACACTTCTATAAAATGGGATATGCAATCATCATTCGTGTGTAATGAGAACTACTACCTCACGAACAAATGTCATTCATTATTCCTTTACCAACATTAAAGCTAGGTAATAATGATTGGTTTATAGTTTATATATTATATTTATTATATTTATTATTTTTTTATGATTCTATAATTTATATATCACACCTACATTTATGCTTTACATTTTGTGGTAATATGATAATGTTATTCGTGTGTACAGTGGACTACTGCCTCACAAAGTGATGTGATTCCTTCACACTTTACATGGAATGTGTTAAAGATAGTTTTAATAAACATATGAATATAACATAAAAACTATTTTGTAATGATAGTATATCATTTAATTTTATTCCTTTCTATCTGATTAGAAAGATGGAATGGCGTTCATGTGTACATACGACATGTCATCTCCATAAACGGTGTATTTATTTTCCTTTTTTAATACTTTATAGATTATTATAAATACATATATAATTAATATATATATATATATCGTGGTAATAATTATTGAGATTTTTGAATCATTTTCTAAGTAAGAGTACCAAGAATAACATGTAAAAACCTGTACGAAAAACATTACAGTTATTATCCAAAATATAACTTTAACGATGAAATATTAATAAAAGGGTCATAAAAGGTCATAATAAAATCATTTATGGTATTATATATATGAATATGTTTTTTATAGATTTATAATAGAGTTATATTTATTTTAAAGTATGTTATAATGAGTACAAATATATTCAATACTTAAGTTAAGGGATTTATATCTCACTTTTTTACTTTGGTGAGACAAATATTATATTCACCACCACATTATTTTATCTAGTGTATATAATACCGCTGAATTTATGATATGATTCTCTGAGTTAAAATTTTTTGTATTTAAATATCTATTTTAGTATATATATATTATTTAGTTTATGGTTAAAATGTTACCAAAGTAGTAAGTAAATTTTGTCTCAATTTTCATTCTTTGAGACACATGTTATGTTACAAACCTATATTATTTAATGAGGTGTTTATACTTCCAATTTGAAATGTTATATCGTGAAACCCTTTTATTATCATGACATTTTCATTTTCATTTAATTTCATTCCTTCATAGGGTTTATGATTCAATGTTACCAAAGTGATAAGATTTTACTACTACAATCTCATCATTTATCGATATTGTTTACAATTATTCTTCCATTAATGAAATATTATGATTCACCTCTCAAGAATTATCTATAATTTTATTCTTCTCTAGTTTTTATTCATATATTCATGTAATTATACCAATTTATCACTCTTCGGTACTTAAAATAATTAATAATTTTTGTAGAAAATTTGAATTTTTTTCTCTCTTCAGTCGCAAATCTATTTTATTCAAAAATAATTTTTTTAGGTTTTTAAAAAAAATTAAATGATATTTTAGTATTATTTTCAGAAAAAATGATTTAAATGATTTTAAAATAATCCTTTATAAGTTTTATGAATATTTTCATAAAAAAATACTTTTCAAATTTTTTCAATCTACCTTTATATGTTTTAAAAGTTATTTTCCAAGAAAATTACTTTAAAAATGTATTATGATTTATAATTTCTCAAAGTAGAAACTATATATTCCTCATGTAATGTTTAAAAATAAAGTTCAAAAATATTTTCCATCTAATATGAAATTTGTTGTTGTTACCTTATTCTCTACTAGGGATATGATCTAAGAATACAATTGATATTATTTCTTTGAATGATTTATGTTTTAATAGAATAATTTTTATGAAAATTGTTATTCTTCCATATGTTATACAATGATAAAATGATTACTAAACCCAATTTTTTGTGGGTTATTCATTGATGAAATTATTATTAAACCTTTCTCATTTCTATAGGTTATGATAAGATGGAATATTTATGATACCCATTTCATTTTAGGTGTTATGATAAAATAATTATTTATGATCTTATAGAACACATATTTATGATTTAATTATCTGATGGGTGGAAAATATATCTCCCAAAAATTTATTGTGTAAATATTTATATCTCATGATAGCTATATGGATAGAATGTAGAGTGAACCCAATTCAGTAAAAGACATTTTCTACTAAGATGATCCATAGAGTAAACCATGACTACTAAGATGGTTTGGGTATCAAACCCATTCCAAAATAAAATTCTTGATAGTAATCCTTTACAAATATAGAAATCATTTTATATAATTATTTTTCTACCATAATTCTATTTTTATTACTATTTTATGATTTCATGGATTATTATATTGATTAACTTATGATTCATGTCTCATGAACTCTCAATATTTATTCCTTGACTCTTGATTATGGTATTAGATATGTAAGATATGATTATATAATGTTATGATCATGTTTTCATACACTTATTCTCATTATTATACTTACATGTCTCCCTTTTTTACCTTTATTGTGAATTTCTGATCACCTTTCCTTATGTTTCCTTTCCCTAGGTTATAAAGATATATATTATGTATGATTCATCCAACAAGGGTTCTAGTCATGGGGAACCTAGTTTGGGATAATGTATATCAATTATGGATTAGTTTATATGTTTCCATGTTTCCAAAGGAACTAAACTAATATTGTATGTGGGCATGTAATTTGGTAATGTAATAATTATTCCAAAAATAATAATGTAATGTCTATTTATGAGAAGCCTTGATCACTATCTCGTTAGATTTTTCAATTTATAATAGATATATCCTTTTTTTTGACCTCAAGAGATGGGTTCCAATTGTCCTAGTGTATGAATTTTGTGTATGAGTTAGAGTGTGCACATGGAAAATATGTTTTATAAGATAGTTCTACTTTAATACTATTTGAACAAGGGGTGGGGATATAAATTAATATTTCCATATAAAATATAATTTCCTTTCATTCTTTAATAGGTTGTGTTCAAAGATATTTTTTCATAGATTTCAATTTGAGATCCTCTAATAATTGTACCATTTTGGCATACTCTTAATAAATTTGATGGTATTTTTAAAGAATTAGTACTATCTCCAACTTATCATAGATATTATCTGTAGAAATATAAAACACTTACCCATGAAATGGTTGAATATATAAGAAGTACGTTAGGATTTTATATAGAGTAATGAAATTTATAACTTGTTAATTATCCAATTATTTACAATTATAGAGGTATCAAATGTTAATATTATTCAACATTGAATTGAACAGAAAATGGAATTATAAAATATTGATTTTCCCAAGTAATAATTCAATCTATTGTATGGTCACTTTACCTTAAAATTTAGAATCCCTCAAGAGTCTAAATGAATGATTCTTCTTTTATAAGTTTTTTATAAGATATCTAAAATAATTTTTGGAAATAGTTTCATATAGTAAAATATATGATTTGACATAAGCTAAAAATGAAAATATTATATGACATAGATTTTTTCATGTGTTATACCATAATACATATTGATTGATCA
Organism: Viscum album; assembly: GCA_963277665.1. Classification (NCBI taxonomy): domain Eukaryota; kingdom Viridiplantae; phylum Streptophyta; class Magnoliopsida; order Santalales; family Viscaceae; genus Viscum; species Viscum album. The sequence goes on along the minus strand of OY728142.1, from coordinate 504,245,800 downwards.
TTATTTTATTTATACTACCATGATAAATTTTAAATATCTTATAATAATAATAAAATTATCTTGATTTTAGAAATTGTTCTTTAAACATTGAACCATTTAGAGTATTGAATCACAAGTTACAAATAATTTCAATGTATGAAACATTAATAAAACTTTTCATTATTTGTAAAACATTTGAAGTCTAAGGAGTGTCCTCACAGGCCCATACAATGAGTTTCACTTCTTATGTAGTGTATTTCATGTAAAAAACATTAGATAGCCTGAAATTCTACTTTGAATTCAAATATATCATTTTTAAGACTTTATACAATGGTTATAATGATATATGTCTTGAATTAAATATTTTATAAACATTTTTATTCGCACGAAAAACTATTTATACCATAGGAAGAATGATTTTTTGATTATTTCTCATTTATCTTCACAAACTGTAGTAAATTCAAGAATGATAGAGATTCAATAGAGAAAAGGTATGTTGTTTATTTATATTTATTCAATTTAATTAAATAGATTGATCTCATGGAAAAATTGTTTTTTTTTTGTATTTTTTCAACTATATTTTAAAAAAAGTATTACCCTATAAAACCCATCAATAACTAATTCATCATGAATATCATTTCCATTGATTATATTCCCTTGAAGTAAGTCAGTATTCATTTATCAATAATATTAAACACTCTATGTTAAATTGTTAATTATCTCATCACTATTGGTGAAATTAAATTGTTAAAAAAATATTGTGCATGAGGATGCAACAATTTACTCATATTAATCATCAATTTGTTGACCCAAGGCTAAAGGTATTACAGGTTGGGGCACTAATGTTTGGGCTTTCCTTCAATATTCAGTGTTCACACCATTTTCATTTTCTGGGATTCGAGCAGTATCTTCTAATTGTGGGTCATAATTTCTTAATCCATTGTTTGGATCATGTTTTGAAGAACTAATAGGAACAATTATGATGAAATTTAGTGACATATTATTATGGGGATCCATGTCATTGATATCATTTAGGAAATGAATAATTTCATTGCCTTTGAAATTATCACTAAAGAAATCATAACAGTATATCAATGTGATTAAACCATTGGTAGGCCCTATAAAATGTGTCCCATATAACACCCTATAATTATAAAATAATATTATGTTAGTTTAGTTTCTACAACAGACAACACCAAGATTTAAAAAAACATAAAATATATTTCTTTTAATTTAACCACTTTAGTAGCTTTCAAAAAATAAAACCCCAAGTATAAATGAACCCTAATATAGAATAAAACTATAACATGTCTATTAAATTAGAGGGTATGAATAATACTAACTAAAATTTGAAAATTATAGTTGTATATTTGTTATAAATAAAATAATAATCCTTTAAAAAATAAGAAATCTTTTCCTGAAAATTTATTTTTTTCTAAAATAATTTTTTTCACGCTCTATGTAATTAATTTTAAATTAATTTCTACCAAATTTATAAGATTAATTTGAAAAAATAATATTAATTTTTAAAATCATAATTTCAAAAAATTTATAGGTTAAAATTTTCATATTTTTTTGAAATTTGTTTCATTTTTCAATAAATAGTGAAAAAATAGAATTTAAATTAAGAACTGCCTTTTCATTTATTTTATTATAAAGTTAAATTATATATTAAATTTTTTTTAAAGTAAATTTACGAAAAATATATATTCATTAATCAAATTAAGTTAATTTTAATCATTTTTATATTGTGTTTTGAAATAAGAATGTTGTAAACTTTTGAACAATTTCTCTTTGAAAACTCGGGTTCTCATCATGTTTCCAAGATTAAATTTAAACAATTATTTTCCACTTCTATGAATAGAATTTTAAGAAATGTATTAAATATTTGGAATCATAAAAATTAATATTTTATTATTATTTCAACTTAATTTTTAACAAAAATGAATAGGGAAGATAATTAAAATTAATTTTTCCGGTTAAGGTAAAGATGAATTTTCTTAGGGTTATACTAAAATGATGATGGTTTAAATAACCTATAATCTTGATTGAAATATATATTTCTAGAAATATTTATATCTTATAATGTTTAGTGAATGATAATACTTTATTTTTGATCCATGTTGCATGTAAAAAACATGGCCACACTTCTCTCTTCTCAAAAATTTAAATATTGCACTCACCTAACATATAAAAGGCCACCCCTACCCTCTCTTTTTTGCAAATTGACACCATTTTGGTTAATCCAATACCAAAAAAATCACTTAAAAACTTCCCTCTTCTCATCCTTCAATCCATATCTTGGGTATAAATCCAACCTTTCAAGGCTTTTGGTGAAAACCTAAGGTGGTTACCCGAAGAAGAAGTGATTCTCTTCAACGGGCGTCCTTATTTTATTTCTTCACCCACCTTGTTAAATTATTATTAAACCATTATGATATAAAATATCATTATATTCTATATAATGAGATTTTTTTATGTTAAGTTCATGATCTACAACCATCTTCACTTCCAAAAAATGGGTTGCTGAATCATTCTTTGTGTGTATGGAAGACTACCTCCTCACAAACTAATGTTATTAATTTTTCTCTTACAACCTCTCTTGTTTGGGTCGGATAATGGATATATGGTATATGTAATATATTTATAACATAATTATACCTCTTTATTCATTATATCATATATATACCTTTTTACATTGGTTTCCATGGGGGATACCATAATGCTACTCATGTGTACGGAACACAACCGCCTCATAAAGTGATGGGATTCACCTTTCACAAAAACATAACATGGAAGGTTAATAGGATAAATTTTGTAAATATATGTTATATAAATTACATAATTATAATATTAATGAAATATTTATCATTATAAAAAAGAAAATATTTTAATTTTTCTCTTTAACTAAAAAATGATAACATCATTCATGTACATGTGGACTACTACCTTCATGAAGTGATGTAACTCTTTTTTCATCAAAAATCCACATGGATGATATATGTATGTATATTTAAATAAATAATACAGTATTTATTATATTATGATAATTATTTAAAGGTAATTTATTTCTCAAATTCATTCGATAATGATCATTGAAAATTTGAGACGTTACTTATGTGCACATTAGACATATCATCTTCATGATTGTAACTTAATTTATCAAAACTATCTTTCATGATTGTTTTTAAATGTATAATTGATATAAAAATATTATAATTATTTCATGATTATTATTTTGGAGTTTGTGTAACTATATAATATTCATGAGAACCAAAACCTTAATAACAATTTAGGAATGAGAAAACAAGGTAATAAACAAATTAAATAATGAAAATAATGTAGAATTATAAAATAATGATTGTTAAAATGTTATAAAAGTATTGTAAAGAAAAGTGTGAGTTATGGGATTTCTTAAATCAATTTCTATCCATTGGGTTAAAATTCTACTTTGTTGATTATGCCATGATTATGCACATAATAACCCTTCATTATTTCATGTTATATGTACACTTTTTATATGTGGATTTAAATTTGATACACATAGTGAATTCATTGATTAATCCCCACTTTAATGATATGATATTTATAATAAATTTCTTCTCAAATTCGCTTCATTGAGGCATGTTGTAACGTTAAGAGCCTAATTTATTTAATATGTTGTATATACCTTCTTTTTGACATGTTACATCATGATTCATTCATACTTAATAGTATTTTAATTATGAATTTGAATTATTTTGTGGATTTGAATAGGAAATTACAAAGTGGTAAAATTTATTTTTTAATCGCACATTATTTTTTTTAGTGTTAACTTTATCTAGAAATAATAAATTTTTTGTAATCATGTTTCATTGAAGAATAAATTTTAATTAAATATATATTTTATTATATAATGGATATTATTATTTATTAAACCATATTCCATTTTTACGTATAATTTTTAATTTGATAGTTATTTGTTTAATTGGGAAAATATTAATAAATCAGTATCATTTACTCAATATGGATCTTTGATGATAAGGAATATTGATTAATGCATCAAATAGATCATTCTATATGTGAAAAATGATTTGTATCAATAGTTATGTGTGGGACTATATATAATATAGCCCATCGATGCATCGATTAGTCTTATAAGAAATATAACCTTCCCAAATTAGATATGTTTCTACCTATAGTTTTAAATAGTATTGAGAATGGTCTTCACGGTAGTGGTCTCGTGATGCCCGAGATCACATAGATTAATTGTTATGAATTCTATTAATTAAGAATTCATTTATTATTATCCATGTGAATATCATAATGATATTTTCTCTTGATGAATTTCATTCTCAGTTTATTGATTAAATGTAATATGTTTTCTGTTATTCACCTTTCTATATTTATTATGCCTTATCCTAACATAATGTTCAAGGGATTTAATTAGAATTTGTGTTTAGGTATTTAAATTTCCTTGTTTATTAGGATTATTAATTCATGGTAGCTTCTACTATACATAAATCTTACTAATAATTTAAGATCACACATACATTGTTTTATTTCCCCAAGATATAAAGAATAGTTCTTCGAATGAGTTTTCAAGGATGCAGTTCATTTATTGGTGTTACATACTATGTTTTATTTTATACTACCAATTTAAAATGGGTGTCCTGTATATATATATATCTGGTTATGAAAAACTAAGAAATCATTTGTTCCTTCGGGATTTGAACCTTTTCATTTATTCTAATGTAATAAAGAAGGAACAACCTCCAATTTTCTAGATTCAGGATCGCTACAGTTGGTATCAAATGAATTTGTGTAGAATCTAGGGGAATTTTATTTAAACAAATATATATAATTAAGCACAACTCTATGATAGACTTTGAGGATAACCGAAGAAGAAAATCATATTGTTTTTAAGGAATATATTATAGGGGTTTTCTAATCAATACATCCATTTCTAGGTACTAAAAGTGGATTTTATTCTAACACATAGGAACCTAGGGGTAATAAATTTAAAAAGGGAATATTGTGTTTGACCCGATCATCACATGGTCTATTAAAATGGGACTTAATATTTTCTGGATTTGAAACTCTATAAAGATACTATTAATATAATTCACATTTTATTTGTGAACCATTATAATGGATTTGAAAATAAAGATACACCGGAAGAAACCAAGTTTATGAAGCATAATTTTTTTAATTTATGCAATTTGTTACACCATATTTATAAAAATGCATTATTATTTAAAACTCATAACTTTATGAGCTAATTGAGTAGATTAAAATGTTTATAAATGGAACCTGAAGTGCCCAGATCAGTGTGAATCACTGAGAGGGGGAGGGGGTGAATCAGTGATCCCTTAAAACTTTTTACTAATTGATTCTTATCAATTAAACCTCTATGGCTTGTTAAGGCCTCGATCCACTCTTCTTGTATCTCTCAACCTTTCCCGAATGATGCAGTAATGAAAAGGCACAGGACACAAGGATTTACAAGGTTCGGCACCAAAGGCCTACATCCTTGCCATGCTCTCCCAGCATGGATTCTCCCATTATAATCTGTTAGTATTACAATGGTCGATACAGCTTCCCACCGTATCTCTCCTGAGTCCCACAGGAGGGTCTTTATACTGCGTCCCACAGTGTTACCAGAGTCCCACTGGCCTGCTCCAGAATCCCACTGGAGACTTCCTCCACCCTGAGTCTCACAGGGGTCTTCTCCTGGCTCCTCGAGTCACACGAGTATCTCTTCTTCTTGTTCAGCTCTTCAAGTATCTTCAGCAGCCTGGGATAAAGGCTGCTGGCCTTGCTCTTCTCTTCTGATCACTTGTGGTTGATCAGGGCTTCTCGTCTAGCTCAGGCTTTATCTCCTTCTTCAGGATGACCTGGCTTCTCTCTTCAACTACTGAATGCTCAGACAACTGATATCTTTATCTTCGGTCTGGTCCAGTCTCAGTTCACTTCACTTCATGCACTGAATGCATGGCAACTCTGAATCCTCATGCACTGACTGCATGGCCTTCTCAAATTCTTCAAGAACCTTCAAGTCTTGGACAACTCAAATGCACACCACTGATTTATCTTTGTTCACGTGTGCACGTGCATGCATGCATGCATGCACTCTCCTTCTTCTTCTTAGTGTGATAAACACTCAATGAGTGCAATTGCTTTAAGCACACACACTTCTTCCTTCTTCACACTTTGTTCTTTTTGTTTACACACTCACAAGTGTGTTGTACTTTAGTGTGAGTCACTCCTTATTTTACTTCTAGGTGTTTACACTTTTAGTGCACACACTAGGTTCGGCCTTTTAGTTCTTTTGCACACACAAATGCCTATGGCCTTCTTCCCTTCTTGTGCACACACCTAGGCTTCGGCCAACTTCTTGCTCACTTTGCACACACACTTAATGAGTGTGGTCTTCTAACCACTTGGCACACACTTGGCCTTCCACTTTATCTTGCACACAAAAGGCACTATGCCTCGGGTCTTCTTGCTTTGCACACCTATTGCCCGTAGGGTGTTCTTCCTTCACTTTGCACACAAGCACAAGGCTCAAAGGCCTCGGCCTTCTTCCTTCATTGCACACACAAAGTGTGTTCTTCAATTTGGCACAACCAAGGTATGCAAGTCTCGGGTTCTCTTCTCCACTTGGCACACAAGGCACTAAGGATCGGCCTTCTCTTGCTCACACCCGAACACCAACCCAAGGAAGCGCGCAAGTGGTGCAGCCCTCCTCTTCTTCACAGCCGAGCTATTGCCACTGGCCGTGGGTCGCGCAATCCACAAGGCGCGCAAGTGCACAAGGCACAAAGCGGTGCGCAAGGGTGCTGCCTAACATTCCCTGTCGCGCAAGCAGTGGCGGGCAGGGGGTCCTCTTCTTGTCGTGCAAAAAGGTAGCACGCAAGGGACTCCTTCAGGACAAGGATGGCACCGAGGACTTCAGCCGCGCAGGGTGCGCGCAAGGAATTTCACCGCGCAAGTGTGCGCGGGGCTTCGTCTTCGCAAGGTAGAGGTGCACTCACGGTTCTCCGGATCTTCAACAAAGGATCAGCAAGCATAAACGAGAGCTCAACCTCTATTTTTATAGGCAGTGGTTAGGCGGTGCATCCGCGTGAGAAATATTTGATCTCCCAAAGATTTCGGATTTTCAAGATTCTGTGAATCTTGTTTTTCTTTTTATTTCACGCGGGTTCTTTCCATATTTTTCGCTCTTTCATTCCTCCTCGTGCATGCACATGAAACCGCATGCATGGCCTCTGTTTGGCCCATCCCATGCAAAACATGAACACCGTGTGGCCTCGGCACTTCGTTTTCCTTCGGCCTTCATCGAATTTCTCCACTGGTAGCATGCAAGCTCATTTTAAAGCATGTATGGATTCGGTTTGAGGAGACGAACTCAACGGACACTTCATCTTCGGCAATGGTGTCTTGGAACTCGAAATCAACGTTCAGGAGGCTCTGGTTCATGCGGCGGCTCGCGGGTGGCTTCGGGGTGGCTCGACGAAAAAGACGAGCCGGGAGCCGTCAGATCGGGCGATCAAAAGACATCGGACGGCCGTGTTAAATCGCGGCGCGCGGAAGATGAGATGAGCGGTGCCGATCGTCCACGAGATCAAATGGACGGCCTGGATTCACTCCGGGTGAATTTTCCGCGTCCCACATCGAAACGGCAGCCGATTTTCACACAGCTTATTACCCAAGCGCTCCCTCAACCCCGCAATTGAACTTCCCCCCTCCCGGTGCCACCCCGCACCGGGTTCTCTCTGCGGGCGCGCTCTGCGCCCACTCACGCCTCCTGCGGGCGCGCTCCTAGCGCCCACTATGCACACTGACTCTCTCGGGGGCACGCTCCTACGCCCCTGCCGCGCTCCTTCGGGCGTGCCCCAGGCGCCCATGCGGTGTCTTGGGGTGCATCCTGCCGCCCTGGCTCGCCCCACGGGTTCCCCCGGGCGTGGTGCCCTAGTGCCCATGCCTTGGGGTTGAACCCTCAAGGTGCCTTGGCTGGCCAAATTTTTTGGCTAAGGCATTGAATAAACACTTTGTTAAAAAACAAAGTATCCCATATGTAAAATGCCAAATTCCAAGCCACTTCTCCCTTCTTCATTTCTTCTCCTCTCTTCTTCTTCTTGAGAATTCAAACATTAATCTACTTGATTAGAAATAACTCCTCAATTTATGATTCTTCTTCATCATCTCATTTTCTACTTAGGAGAGAATTCTCAAGGATCTTCATCAACCGAACTCCTGAATCACATAACATCTTCAATGGGATTCATTGATCAAATCAGAGATCAATTGGATCTTCTTCTGATTCACATGCACTAAGTGATAGTGCATGGACTTCTTTAATCCACTTCATCCACTTAGAACTTATGGATGGATCACTTTCAACTCCTCATGCATTGTCACTACAATGCATGGTCTTCTAATCATGTTGTGACTTTGTATCATCTTGATACAAGTTCTTAGAACTTATAGAGCAGCTCAGCAATCGTCAGATGTTCATGGAGAATGTTTCAACCACACTTTCCAATACCACTTAGTGAATCTCCTAAGTGACATGCATCTTAGTACCATGGCCATTCTCCTTCACCACCAACACCATCACAACCTTTGTCATTCACCTCTTGACATTCCTTGACTTCCATTCATTCCAAGACAACTTCATGCCTCATTGACAACAAATGCAACACAGTGCACTTCAATCTCCCCCTTTGTATTTGTTGTCAATACACTCCTTCAGCACATATGAATGGGTCAATATGTGTGCCAATATTTTCTCCCCCTTATTGGCAATCAAATGCAAAGGTGTGGTGTGGTTCACTTTCAAAAATATCTTCCTCCCTTTGAATAGCATCTTCTTGAAAAGCACTAAGAGAGGGATGATGTCACATGTTCTCTTTAGCAAAGAACCTTTAGTAAATCAACTCTAATTCTACTTGGGCTAACCCGGTGTAGAAAACAAGAGTGATATAACCAAGATTTTTCAATGCTGTCCACAATTCTCTACACATGTGAGATCATGCTTCAGGGGTTTGAAAATTTTTCAGATATAACAATGAATTGCTAAATCCTGCACATACTTCACAAAACTCATTAGAAAGTTCAGTGCAATGATAAAGCTCCCCCTTTCATCCATTTGTCTTCAATCCATACTCCCCCTTAATTGACAAGATAAACTCAATTAAGAAACAAGGGATGAAAGTATGATTGGAATACCTTCACTTTTCTCAAGATGGTATTTATCTCAGAATCCCATCTTCTTCAGATTGGCTCCCCCTCAAGGGGTGCACTCCATTCTGTCCAAACCATCCTCCAGATGAGAATGATCATCATCTTCAATTCCCTGCAGTGTTAGCACATGTAAATACAAGTGATTAGGGAATAAGATGGAACCTCCTTGGTTCATCAATGTGAACAACAAGGTTGAGAAGATTCTCTCAACAGAGATGCCCCATTTTCACCAGTCTTCACACTTTCACATCTGATCTTCAATGATGATTGTGCTGGTGTGGATCTCAATACATCTTCATGTGAAATCTTCTTCTTCCCTTTTGCCTTAGCAATTGCCAGAACTTCATCTTTAGCTCTTTGCAGATCTTTGGCAAGTTGCAACTGATTTGGCCATATGACTAACGAGTCATTTGGAAGTGTGGCCTCAGTTCTGGATATTCCACATGGTTCTTTTGATACTTTCAAGCTACCTTTCTTAGGCAACTTGTTTTCAATCAATCCCTTCTGCTTCTTCTGGATTGATTGTCTGTTTGAGTCCAGTCTGCTTCTATTCAGTTCCATGGCTTGTTCACAAAGATCCATGGTGTGTCCTTTCTTTCCACAGTAGAAGAATTTCTTGGTGGTCCTTCTGGATGCATCACCCTTCTTGGATTTAGACTCCAAGGACTTCTTTTCCTTTTTCAAAACCTTCTTGGGAGCATCTTCAACTTTCTTCTTCTTGCTTCCCAAGGATTCTTTCTGAGTCAGGTTCAGTGATGTTCTCTTCTTTTTAGCTCTGGATACAGTTGGAGATTGACACGTATCTTTTTGACCACTTTTGCAATCATCCCAGATGTTGTCAAGTAATCCAAATCTATTTGCAGTAAACAGATGTCTCTGGACCTGTGGATGCTGCTTCTTTTCTTCTGGCTTGCTCCCCCTAGGCATGGGCTTCCTCTGTGCTTTGGCATTCAGTGGATTGTACCAACAATCCTTTGCACAATGCCCATACTTGTTACAACACCAACATTGACCCACAAATCTTGACCTCTTGTGTACTTCTGATTGCTGGGTACTTTTCTTGACAAGTTGTGTTGTTTCAGGAGAGCCCTGCTTCTTCACCTTCCTCATCCAGATGGATGGAACCTTATTCTTAGAAGATGTTGCACTTTCACTAGAGGATTCCCTTCTTTTAGAATCATCCTTCTCAATGCTCACTTGAGTGGCAACATTTCTTCTACCAGCTGACTGGGAGGTTTTGGCTTTGGGTGATTGCTGATTTTTCAATATCACCTCCAGTTCTAAGCACTTCATGTTGTGGGAGTTCTTCTCATCCTCAACGAATCTTAGCCTAGCTTCCCAATTCTGTTTCAGCTGTTCCATCTGGTCATCATGCACCTTCTTTATTTCATGCAATGTGTTGTCAAGATCCTTCACCCTTTTGACTTTTTCTTCAAGTTGAGCATCTCTGAAAATCATTGACACTCTATGCAGCTTCTCCAGTGCATGGAACACTTCTTTGACCATTATCTTAAAGAATTCATTCTCAGAAAGGCTTCTTTTCAATTCTTCAGCAGTGTCTTCATATCTTTCATTGCAAAGAGATACTGTTTCATCTTTGGCATTTACTAGCTTTCTGAGAGTGTTGGTTATGCCAACCCTTTTTGCCAATTGATCTTCCATTGCATTGGCTTCTTCTTCTAACTGTGATTTTTCTTCATGAAGATCATGGATGCCTGTAGCTATACACTTTGCCACTTCCATGGGAACTGTCTTCTGAAGATATTTGAGTGCACTCTGAAGATCATTCATTGTTTCAACTTCATCACAGCTAGGACAGGCTTTCTTCATCTTCTTGGCCTGTTTCTTCTTTCTATTTTTCTGAGTCTTGGCAGATATCTCCATTTGAGGCTGGTCGCTCGTTTCCTCAAATCTGCACTTCATAAAGACTCCCTTGGATCTTTTAGAGGCAACCTGCCTCTGATACCAATTGAAGTGCCCAGATCAGTGTGAATCACTGAGAGGGGGAGGGGGTGAATCAGTGATCCCTTAAAACTTTTTACTAATTGATTCTTATCAATTAAACCTCTATGGCTTGTTAAGGCCTCGATCCACTCTTCTTGTATCTCTCAACCTTTCCCGAATGATGCAGTAATGAAAAGGCACAGGACACAAGGATTTACAAGGTTTGGCACCAAAGGCCTACATCCTTGCCATGCTCTCCCAGCATGGATTCTCCCATTATAATCTGTTAGTATTACAATGGTCGATACAGCTTCCCACCGTATCTCTCCTGAGTCCCACAGGAGGGTCTTTATACTGCGTCCCACAGTGTTACCAGAGTCCCACTGGCCTGCTCCAGAATCCCACTGGAGACTTCCTCCACCCTGAGTCTCACAGGGGTCTTCTCCTGGCTCCTCGAGTCACACGAGTAGCTATTCTTCTTGTTCAGCTCTTCAAGTATCTTCAACATCCTGGGATAAAGGCTGCTGGCCTTGCTCTTCTCTTCTGATCACTTGTGGTTGATCAGGGATTCTCGTCTAGCTCAGGCTTTATCTCCTTCTTCAGGATGACCTGGCTTCTCTCTTCAACTACTGAATGCTCAGACAACTGATATATTTATCTTCGGTCTGGTCCAGTCTCAGTTCACTTCACTTCATGCACTGAATGCATGGAAACTCTGAATCCTCATGCACTGACTGCATGGCCTTCTCAAATTCTTCAAGAACCTTCAAGTCTTGGACAACTCAAATGCACACCACTGATTTATCTTTGTTCACGTGTGCACGTGAATGCATGCATGCATGCACTCTCCTTCTTCTTCTTAGTGTGATAAACACTCAATGAGTGCAATTGCTTTAAGCACACACACTTCTTCCTTCTTCACACTTTGTTCTTTTTGTTTACACACTCACAAGTGTGTTGTACTTTAGTGTGAGTCACTCCTTATTTTACTTCTAGGTGTTTACACTTTTAGTGCACACACTAGGTTCGGCCTTTTAGTTATTTTGCACACACAAATTCCTATGGCCTTCTTCCCTTCTTGTGCACACACCTAGGCTTCAGCCAACTTCTTGCTCACTTTGCACACACACTTAATGAGTGTGGTCTTCTAACCACTTGGCACACACTTGGCCTTCCACTTTATCTTGCACACAAAAGGAACTATGCCTCGGGTCTTCTTGCTTTGCACACCTACTGCCCGTAGGGTGTTCTTCCTTCACTTTGCACACATGCACAAGGCTCAAAGGCCTCGGCCTTCTTCCTTCATTGCACACACAAAGTGTGTTCTTCAATTTGGCACAACCAAGGTATGCAAGTCTCGGGTTCTCTTCTCCACTTGGCACACAAGGCACTAAGGCTCGGCCTTCTCTTGCTCACACCCGAACACCAACCCAAGGAAGCGCGCAAGTGGTGCAGCCCTCCTCTTCTTCACAGCCGAGCTATTGCCACTGGCCGTGGGTCGCGCAATCCACAAGGCGCGCAAGTGCACAAGGCACAAAGCGGTGCGCAAGGGTGCTGCCTAACCTTCCCTGTCGCGCAAGCAGTGGCGGGAAGGGGGTCCTCTTCTTGTCGCGCAAAAAGGTAGCGCACAAGGGACTCCTTCGGGCCAAGGATGGCACCGAGGACTTCAGCCGCGCAGGGTGCGCGCAAGGAATCTCACCGCACAAGTGTGCGCGGGGCTTCGTCTTCGTGAGGCAGAGGTGCACTCACGGTTCTCCGGATCTTCAACAAAGGATCAGCAAGCATAAACGAGAGCTCAGCCTCTCTTTTTATAGGCAGTGGTGAGGCGGTGCATCCGCGTGAGAAATATTTGATCTCCCGAAGATTTCGAATTTTCAAGATTCTGTGAATCTTGTTTTTCTTTTTATTTCACGCGGGTTCTTTCCATATTTTTCGCTCTTTCATTCCTCCTCGTGCATGCACATGAAACCGCATGCATGGCCTCTGTTTGGCCCATCCCATGCAAAACATGAACACCGTGTGGCCTCGGCACTTCGTTTGCCTTCGGCCTTCATCGAATTTCTCCACTGGTAGCATGCAAGCTCATTTTAAAGCATGTATGGATTCGGTTTGAGGAGACGAACTCAACGGACACTTCATCTTCGGCAATGGTGGCCGGGAACTCGAAATCAACATTCGGGAGGCTCTGGTTCATGCGGCGGCTCGCGGGTGGCTTCGGGGTGGCTCGACGAAGGAGACGAGCCGGGAGCCGTCGGATCGGGCGATCAAAAGACATCGGACGGCCGTGTTAAATCGCGGCGCGCGGCAGATGAGATGAGCGACGCCGATCGTCCGCGAGATCAAATGGACGGCCTGGATTCACTCCGGGTGAATTTTCCGCGTCCCACATCGAAACGGCAACCGATTTTCACGCAGCTTATTACCCAAGCGCTCCCTCAACCCCGCAATTGAACTTCCCCCCTCCCGGTGCCGCCCCGCACCGGGTTCTCTCTGCGGGCGCGCTCTGCGCCCACTCACGCCTCCTGCGGGCGCGCTCCTAGCGCCCACTATGCACACTGACTCTCTCGGGGGCGCGCTCCTACGCCCCTGCCGCGCTCCTTCGGGCGTGCCCCAGGCGCCCATGCGGTGTCTTGGGGTGCGTCCTGCCGCCCTGGCTCGCCCCACGGGTTCCCCCGGGCGTGGTGCCCTAGTGCCCATGCCTTGGGGTTGAACCCTCAAGGTGCCTTGGCTGGCCAAATTTTTTGGCTAAGGCATTGAATAAACACTTTTTTAAAAAACAAAGTATCCCATATGTAAAATGCCAAATTCCAAGCCACTTCTCCCTTCTTCATTTCTTCTCCTCTCTTCTTCTTCTTGAGAATTCAAACATTAATCTACTTGATTAGAAACAACTCCTCAATTTATGATTCTTCTTCATCATTTCATTTTCTACTTAGGAGATAATTCTCAAGGATCTTCATCAACCGAACTCCTGAATCACATAACATCTTCAATGGGATTCGTTGATCAAATCAGAGATCAATTGGATCTTCTTCTGATTCACATGCACTAAGTGATAGTGCATGGACTTCTTTAATCCACTTCATCCACTTAGAACTTATGGGTGGATCACTTTCAACTCCTCATGCATTGTCACTACAATGCATGGTCTTCTAATCATGTTGTGACTTTGTATCATCTTGATACAAGTTCTTAGAACTTATAGAGCAGCTCAGCAATCGTCAGATGTTCATGGAGAATGTTTCAACCACACTTTCCAATACCACTTAGTGAATCTCCTAAGTGACATGCATCTTAGTACCATGGCCATTCTCCTTCACCACCAACACCATCACAACCTTTGTCATTCACCTCTTGACATTCCTTGACTTCCATTCATTCCAAGACAACTTCATGCCTCATTGACAACAAATGCAACACAGTGCACTTCAGAACCTATAAAGAATAAGAATATCAATACTAATAGATAATGTAGATATTTCCTTATAGAGGAATGTAATATAGCTAGTACAGGAACTAAGAAAATTATGGCTATATTGGAGAAGCTTAATAAATTTATGAAAAATAAACTTACCTAGATGGAGAAACCTATTACAAAGCAATATTATACTCTAATGGGTCTATTTATGTGAATCAAAACCACTATTATTTGGTGGGAAAACTAATATAATGATCATTGAACAATGGATTAATCCTCCTGAAATATATATTAATGACCTTGGATTGTGGTGAAGAGGAAAATGTTACACGGGAAATGTATTGTTTCAAAGGTGATGATGATCAATAGTGGATATTGATAAATAATACTATGGAGTAATAGGAAACAAATATCATTTAATGGAAAGATTCTAAGGATACATTCGTTAATAAGTATTTCTCTCATTAGAAACAAATTGATCCAAATAAAAAGATTCTTAGGTTAAAAAAAAGGAATATGAATGTGTAGAAATGTATGAAGCTAACTTTACAAGGTTATCTTGGTATGATATGGATTATATATGAAACAATATGTGAAATATTTTGCATTAATTTAAAGATAATAATCTATTTCATTTAAGGGAGCTTGTATCTTAAATTTTTATCCATATGATGAAATAATTTTATGTTCCAATAAGATAGATAAATAATTCAATAAGTATTATGGATTCCTAGGGACTAAAGTAAAGAAGATGATTGAATGGAAAAAAATAGATAATGGGGAGTATTTTCTTCATGTGATAATTTTGGAAAGAAACACCCTTTTACTTTTTCAAAGGGAATGGGGGTTTTCTACAAGTATAGAGAGAAAGGCCAACATGGTTGTGACTTTAAGAGAAAGAAGGAAATTTCCAATGGTAAATTTTTCCACTATAAAGAAATGGGGAACTAAAAAAATCAATGCCCCAATAATCAAGGAAATATACCTTTGAATAATCTAAGTGATCAAGGTCAATACTATGCAATTGATACAACCAAAGTTGAATGATTAATATTATTATGTATTTGGATCCAAAAAACATGTTGTACAATAATTTTCATGATGATATTATCATTATAAGATTCATGAAAAATATAAGCATTATAATTATTTAATAGTAATTAAAGGATCTGAAATAATGCATTGAATGGTACTAAATAAATTGATTCAGTAGAAAATCGAACTTTTAGAAAACAAATGATTAAGGGAAAATAACGCATAATTTGTTCCCAATGTTGATATAATAATTATGGTGATATGTTTATGGGTTAGTATTGGTGACCATGAAATAGGTTAGTTGTATGATAGATTATGTTATCTTTATTGAAGATTAATACATATTTGAATTTGTGGAATATATCTGAAATAACTGATATTTTATTTTCGGAAGCATTCTTATTTTCATTATGGTTTTATAATGATCAAGATATTGAAATATTTGGGACGGTACATTAATATCCACTTTATATTTTCTAGGAATATAATGTTGATTTAGTAACCTTGATTGTAAATTTGGATAGGCATATTTTATATGATCCTTAAGGTCAACTATTTATGGAAGGGGTTAAGTTGATTTTTGGGTGTTATTGGATAATTTTTTTAACTATTTTAGTTTTATAAAAGAAGGTTGAAATATCTTATTACTATTTTATGGATCTTATAATCTGTTAAAAATTAATTTCAGTTCACCAGGTATATAAAATAATTTTTGGATATTCATTTCGTGGTGTAAGAGATTAAGTGGTTATTGATCAAAGCACAACCAAATGATAGATTTATTACTATAAAATAAAAATATATCAAGTAAATATATTTCATTATATTAATAGAGAGTGAATAATTCCTCAACTATATGAAAAGAGTCTTAAAATAAAAATTATGACCTTTTGTCATCATTTTTATGATATCAATGACTTTTTTCACAACTCCAGTTTATGGCTTTTTAGCTGTTAAATCCCTCTAGACCATGTTATCTATCACTCCCCATCAATATTTGGGTGTTAAATTTATCTTATGTGACCATTTTTTCACTTTGATACTATGTTATTATCTTTGGAAAACTACTATGATTTATTCTATATAACCTTTGTACTTCCATTTCTCACTTATTAAGTGGTTGTTTTATAAACTCTTATTACGATGTAGGTTTTTTCTGGAAAAGGTGGTGCCTTGGACTAGAAAGACCAAATCATAAATATTATTAAAATCATGTTTACAATATTCTAAAAAATGGGAATATTATGATGTAGGTTTATCCACAATGATATTTCAAAATGTCAAACCCTTGAATACCAAGATCAAGTATTCAATACGAGGATGAAATTCATATAATTTGGGGAGAATGTAACACCCAAAAATTAAAAAATAATCATATTTTATTTGATATTTTATGGGGCACACAACACTAAATTTAAAACCACCTAGGAAATATATTCCTTTAAATGTAATCTCTTTAATAGCATGAAGAACATGAAACTCAAAGTCTAAATGAACGATGATATATGATCCAATTATAAACCAACCATTATATTTTAGGGTATTAGTAGTACTAACTAAATTATAAAACTTATGGTTATAAATTTCTTTGAAATAAAATGTGAATCATTTAAAAGAAAAAAATTAATGTTTTTTTTTCAAAAAACTGTATTGTTTTTATAAAAGACGATTTAGTCATGCTTTTAACACATAATTTAAAATTCATTTTTACCAAATTTCAAAAAATTATTTGAAAAAATAATAATTATTTTTGAAATTAGAATATCAAAATTAATTTAGTGTGAAATTTTTACAATTTCTGAAATGTATTATATTTTGATTAATAGTGAAAAATACTGAATTTTGAATGAAAATTGCATTTTCATTAAAATTAATTATAAACATAAATTATATATCAAAGTGGTTTGAAATTAAAATTTTGTCAATTATATAAATTTTAATCCAATTTATTCTATTTTTATAATTTTCATATTTAATTTTCTTAAAAAAACATTATAAACTTTTGAACATTTCGCTTTGAAACCCAATTTTTTCGTCACATCTACGAGATTAATTTTAAATTAAATTTATAAACTATTGTGAATGGAATTTGGAAAAATTGATTCCATATTTTTAATATAATAATTTATATTTTATAATATGTTCATCTTAATTTCTACCAAATTCATTAGTGAAAATAGTAAAAATTAATTTCCTCGATTAAGGGAGGAATGAAATTATCATGGGTTAAAATAAAAATATAATGGTTAAAATGTAAAAAATATATCTATAAAATCTATTTTCTGACTATATTTAGACCCTATAGTTTATAATTATAGATAATAGTCCATTTTTTACCCTTTCAGAATGTTAAAAACATAGGTTCACCTTTTTCCTCTCAAAAATTACAGGTGTACCGCTCACCTCACTTATAAAAGGCCACCCACTATCCTCTCTTCTTCACACCTTCACACCATTTTTAATCCACCAATACCTACCCATATTAAATCCAAAATTTCATCCCCTAATTCTTGAATCCTTATTTTAGGCATAAATACAACCATGGAAGGCTTTTGGTGCAAACCTATGGAGGTTACCAGAAGAAGAGCTAATGTTCTTCAATGAGCGTGTTTATTTTATTTATTCCTGCACCTCAATAAATTATTTTTAAAAAATGTATATATAATAAACTAAAAATATTAAATATAAAAAGATATTATTTTTTAATATAATTACCTAAAAACTTCTCCACCTCTATAAAATTGGATATGAAATATTAATTTGGGTGTACGGCGGATTACCGCCTCGAGAACTGATGTCCTTCATTTTTCCACTACTGTGTCTCACGGTTGGGTAAGATGATGGATATAATGTATATATATGGTGTTTATTTCATAATTATACCGCTATAGTCATTATATTATATAAATCTATTTACATTAAAATCCTTATTTGATATGACGACATCAACCATGCGTATGATGGATTATCACCTCGCAAAATGTTGTGATTCATCTTTCACTAATGCATAACATGGATGGTGATAAAGATACATTTAATGAATATATGTGACATAAATGAAGAAATTATGATATTTGTTACATATAAATCATTATAATAAGATAATATGTCATTTTATTTCTTACACTGAAAAATGATAACATCATCCATGTATGTGTGGACTACTGCCATCACAAAGTGATTTGACACTCTTTTTATTACCACACCACATGGGTTATATATATAACTATATTTAATTAATTAATATGTAATTTATGATATTATTACAATTATTTAATTTTATAATACTACTTACCTAATTTTCCTAATGATCATTGAAAAATGGAAATGATACTCATGTGTACGCACGACCTACAATCTCTATGATCATAACATACTTAATTTTTGAAAGCCATATTTCATGATTGGATTGATAAGAGAATTAGTGTATAAATTTTATAATTATTTAAATATTATTATTATTGAGGTGATGTAACTATAAAATAATCACAACTATAACTTTTATAACAAAGAACATATGAGAAAACATAGATATTAAGAACCAAAACAATTAAAATAATATAGAATTATATTAACAGACAGGTGATAAATGTTATAATAGGATGATATATGACACTATAAATATTATTATGGTTATGTTATAAAATAATATCATGATTATAACCATTATATTTGAGGTTAAATTATATTAAACTATAATAACACTTGGTGTAAGGGATTTTATTATTCAATTTGCTTTTATTAGGTTAAACTTACACATTATTGATCATGTCATGATAATATTTTTTGTGTAATGACCATGTTTATTTTATATTTTATTCACACATTTTTATGTGGATTTATACTTGATAAACACAATAAATTCATTGATCAGTCCCCACTTCAATTATATGATCTTTAATAGGCACTTCATATCAATTTCCCTTCATTGAAGAATATTGTAATGTTATGAAAAAAAATATTTTGTATTGTGATATATAATTCACTATTTACATGTAATATCATGGTTCAATCATACTTAATGTTATTTTACATTTCAATTTGAATTATTTTATTCAAGTTGACTTGATATAAAAATTACCAAGCAATAAAACCTCTTATACAATCTCACTTTCTTTTGGGATTGTTAAATTTTTCTTGAAACAATAAATTTATTATCATAATTTTCCCTTATAAATTACATATATATTAAATTTCTATATTATTGTATAATATATATTTTTATTTCCAAAATCAAACACAATTTTTACATATAGTTTTTACTTTTATAGTTATTTGATTAAATAGAGAAATATTGATAAATTTGTATCCTTTCCAAAATATAGATATTTGATGATAAGTTATATTTATTAGTGGATTAAATATATCATTCTATATATGAGGAATGATTTGAACCAACATTAACAGGTGGGGACCCATATAATATATCCCCTCGATGCATCAGTGGGTTTTATAAGACAAATAAGTTGTCTAAATTAAAAGGTTTTATACTTGTAGTTTTAAAACTTCTTGGGAAATATATTAATGTTAAAGGTATCATGATTCCTCAGATCATTGTATCTACTAATTAAGAATTTTCGTCATTATGAATTTAGTTATTATTATACATTATATTTTCACAATGATATTATCTTTGTATTTATTTCATTTAAAGTTTTTTGATTAAATGGCATGTGTTTTTAGTTGTTAACTTTTCCATATTGATTACTTCTTATATTATCATGAAATTAAAATTATTAAAATTTCTTATATGTTATTTTAATTGCATTTCCATTTTTATAATTATTATTTATTTGTTTTAGATTCTTTTTAACTTAACCCTTACCGATCATTTGTACTCAACATTTTTTGTCTTTTACCCATGATATGAAGAGGAATTCTTTAAATGAGTTTTCAAGGATACAGTTCATTTATTTTTTATATGTATTATTATTTATTTTTTACTCCTAATATAAAATGGGTATCCTATAAGTATCTTGTTTTCAAAAACTACTTAACTGATTGGATCTTCAAGATTTAGCCCTTTGTATCCCTTCCATTGTAGTAAAGTAAACATTGGCTATGGGTTACTAGATTTAGGGTCATTACATCCATTTATATATTTTAACATGTAATTCATCTTTAATAACTCATAATATGAAGTAGAATTCAGATGGTTAGTAATTAAATGAAAAATACCTCATGTAACCATTAATAATTATTTGCAAGGGGATGGATAATAGTTGGTTTAATTTTAATTACCCATATTTTGGGGAATACTAACTATCTTAGATATTTTTTTGTGGTCATTAGGGTTTACAAAAACCAATTGAGAAAAGGTAAAAAGTCATTAGAATCTATTATATCCCTATGAAAATATTATATTTTCTATTGACCTTTAAGAATACTCCCAACTTTGTAAACTTTGACAATCATATGAATAGTTTCACATTCATCATCTGAGTAGCCTCTCCCAGGTGTCTGATGAATATTGGATCCCACTAAGAATGAATATTTTGAGCTTTAAAAATTGATTATAAATTCTAAGTGGGGTTACTAACATTATTGTGACCCCTTTCTTTTGATTCACTTAGGATGATGACAACTAATTTTTCCCAAAGTGACTACTTTGAGAAGGCAGATAAATGTAGGCTCATAAGGTCCCACTGATGGTGAGAGAGTTGGAAAAATTATATTATAACATATTTTCTCCAAAACTAGATGAATACATTATGGGAAGTATACTCAGTAATTTTAAGAACCATCCTTAGGCTATTTACACTCACACATAATAGAGTAATTCACAATAATAACATGATTTATATTCCCACGATATGTGGTGAGGAAAAGGTTGAACAACAACATTTTTTCTTTATGTTTATTAATATGATCTTCATGTCTATAATACATTTGTAGCTATAAATAAAATAGTTTAATATCATGATTTTTTATCTAAAATCATGATATATATTCATTTAAAAGGTACCTAAGAATAAAATATTGGTGAGTAGTGTAATTTTGGTATATCAATAATATATTATCTAAAAAAATTATTCCCATTTATAATTGGTTCTAGAAACATACATAAATTTGTATGGGCCTAATTACTTCAAATGAATAAAAAGTTTCATTTAACATATCCAAAGTAAGTGTTTCACAATGGGTTTTTTCAACTACACTCTAGTTCAAGTAGTGGATATCCATAAGAGGGGATAATGATAATATATTATTATATAACAGATGTTAATGGAAACATTAATATCACATATGGGGTGTTATCAGCTATTGGATCATATACTGAGCTATTCTAAGGCATCAAAGGCATCTCTTGGTAAGAGGAAACCTACATGTTGACTAAGGTGTTTGTAGGATGCATGATGAAAATCATTATCTACTTGAGTATGGTAGGAAATTACCATCTATAATTGGGTATTTAGGTATTCAGTGACCCTGACTCGAATCTAAACTCCTCAAGTTAGTAGGAATAAAAAATCTAAGATGATTTCCCAAACCCCACATAGATGAATATGTATAGAGACATATGTACCATGTTTATATCCTTCTCTAGTGTTACAAGTCCATTTAATTTTGGGATTTGTTCTATTATGGATGGTGAATGAGTCATAATGGCATTCGTTTTCCTTTATGATGGTTGGGATATTAAGTGTTTACAGTAATCATTCTTTAAATACCTCCTGTGAGCATACATTTTTAAGGAATTAATGACTCTATAGAGGATTATTCCTTGATTTTGAGAGGATATCCAATATGTTTGGTTAATTAATATACATGGTAAAGACTTTTATGATGGTGAGTAGATGATTCATCATGAGTAAGACTACTACAATAGTTTTTCTACATCATTGGAAATGATACTTCTGGATTAGTCATTAAACCCCTCCTAGAAGATGGTTGGGACCTCCATCCCAGAATAAACCAAAAACTTCTATGTGTCAACATCAAAATAAGGTAGTAACTTATGTGGGACATAAAATAAATTGTGGATAAACATCCCTTAAAATAATTGGTATATATTACCAACCTATAAAATAATTTTCATGGTGCTCGGTCTATGGTAGTTGGGATAGAATCTTCTTAAGGATCATTTTGATTATCTCAACCCTTATGGTGGTTGTGATAATTGTGGTTAATAATATCTCTCCCAAGAAAATAATATTCCCTAGCCTAGGTCACTAGGAAATTATCCTCCCATTAGCATTTTAGAAACACATTATCACTATTTGAAGATATAATCCCGAAGTCTTGTATAAAACAATTGGGGTCACATGTCCCCAATTCATCCATTAATATGGAGATAGTTGGAATAGTTTTTAAATATCCATGTTCTCTATAATGATTAGGTGTGTTAATATGATAAATTTTCAATCATATTTTTTACCCATGGAATCCATTATTTTCAAGGGGACATGTTTTATCACTGAGAGTGATTAAAAACTACCAGGATCTGTGGTAGTATTAACGATAGAGGCTTAGTTTTATAGTATTTTCACACAATAGTTCCAAATCCATAATAATAGTTGTTTTAATTATCAATTTGAACCCATGATAATTTAGGTTGTCAACATGTGTGACTCATTAAAATCCATTGGAATTTAGATTATATAGGCATTATTACCGATTAAATAGGTAATGTTTAATGATGAATAACAATAAATAATTTACCAAACAATTTAATAGAATGTAAAATAATTCACAATTAGATGATCGTTTTTATCATAATTAGTGTCTCATTCACCAGCTAATAGGATGAGATATTGACTTATATTATAAAAATATTTTTAATTCAATTCACCACTCTCTTATTTATTTTAAAAAATTCATTAAATCATTATCAGTGTCATTCTGATAAGAAATGGATAATTTCATTTCTTATCTCCTTAGTGAGACAAATACCATCACATAAAAAACTAAGTGATCATAATGAATTATAAATACTATCAAATGAAATATATATTTTTCTCATCACACAAGACATATTATTCTCATCACATAAGGAAGGTAAGGGTTCTTTATAGTTTAAAGTATAGTCATACATAAGAATATTTTTAGTTTCATGTTATAAAGTAATGTGAAAGGGTACTTCATAGTTTAAATTTATATAATAAGGTTGAAATTATTACTTCATAGTTTAAATCTATCTGGGTAGATGATTATGATTTTTTTTCAGATTTTGAAATCTTATGTGAAGGAGAATAATGTTATAATGTAGTTTAATGGTTTATGGTAATTTGATAAATGTTACAATGTAGTTTAAATCCATAATGTAAGGTAATAAAGGTTTATTTATAGTTTAAATTCATGCAGGATTGTGAAAGGGTTAATCTATAGTTTAAATTCATATAAAATTATGATTTCTAGTTTAATGGCCTATAAAAGTGTAGAACATTCACTCAATAATTTGAAAACATATATGAAGGTTATTTATTATTAAATACCCAATAAAAAATTACAATGTTTACTCTATAATTTTAATTCATATAATAAATTATTTTATGGTTTAATTCCCTACATGAAGGAAGAATTATTTTCTTATGGTTTAGAGTCATACAAGAAGGAAATAAGGTTTATTTTTAGTTTAATGTTACGGGGTAAGAAAATAATGGATTTATTTTGAGAGTACCATGGTGGGGTTACATCCTTTGGGTAGTTTCATGAAAGTGTGAGGGTGTCCATTAGGAAGAAACTAATATTGTTATAGATGTTTATAAAATTAAATTTTATTGGGATGGAAGGGAATACAATTATTTTTGTGATTGAACCTTTTATAATATTCTTATATATATCTATTGATAGCAATAAAAAATCCATATATTCTGATATGATTTTATAGTTTAAATAAATTTAGTGAGGGTGTGAAACTAATGTGTAAAATTAGTTCATATAGTTTAGATCCTTGAATTAAAGGTGTAATAAATATGTGTAAAAGTGGGAAATACTTCTTAAAGTCATGAAATAATGAGGTAATGCTAACCCATGTAAGAAAATTATTTTATTTGAAGTCATTAAAGAATGGTGTATCATGTAGTTCATTGTCTTATATAAATGGTGATATACAATTTAGTTTTATTTAGTGTTAGAAAAATTGTATTTCATGTAGTTTAATGTCATGTAGGAAATATGATATGTCATTTAGCTTATCATCATATGGTAGAGAATAAGAATGATATAGTTTATGTTCATGTAGAGAGGACTATAGATATTGGAGTTTTATGTATTATGGTAATTATATTATTTTTTATGAGGAAAATATGGTTTTTCAAGGACATTGTACTTACAAAAGATTATCAAAACTTGTGTGGGGCGGTACATTTGGATATAAGAAAAAAAAATTAGAAGGGAGAGAGGGGTTTGTTAATGTCGGGCCTCTGTGATCATAATGGGTATTTGAGATAATGTTGGAGGGTTATTATGATAAAACATATTTAATTACTTAACACATATATAAAGGCAACCCATTGGGATAAAGCCATCTTATTAAACATTGGTTTGGTTTTATGAAAGGGGTGGAAATTCATGAAATTTGGGTTCTTTGTGAATTTATCATGAAATAAGAAAAATGATATCAATATGAAAAATGTAAAATTTTGATGGGTCTCATTAAACCTATTTTGGAAATTTTTTCTTTAATTAATCCTTCCCAAATGTTTTAATATTTTCACTTTTGCAAAGTGGTTTCTAACAAAATTCAAAAAAAGGCCGCTGTGTGAATCCATTTTTTTCAAATGTTGCCCCAAATTTTGATCCATAAATAAGAAATGGATGTTCATATTTTACTTTTGAATTTTGGGAAGTTTCTCTTAACTTTATATTTTATACTTTTATTCTTCAATTGAGAATATCCTGACATTTCCTTTTAATTTGAGTTTCGATTGGTGTATTTATAAACACTTTATGAAATTTCAATTAGGTATGACCTTTATAATCATATAGATTAGAACTAAAAAAAACATTACTATGTAAATTAAATATCCATTAAACATATTATTCTGTATTTACATCAATATATTATACATTTTTTATACATACATGTATATATAAGGTTAAGAAATATGATCACTTGATTGAGTGAAACAATAGAAATTCATAGTCATGATTAGATGAATGATATGTAATGTGCTAATTTACTTTATTAAATCTACAAGATTAATTTCAAATTGATGAGTTTAACTGTACAATATTAATATGTTTCATGTTCTAGGATTAATGGTTGAACTTGGTGTCATATACAAAATAAATATATTTACATGCATGTGGTCAATAGATATCACATCAATATATATTTACTTCAAGAATCATGATGCATTATTAGATATTGTCCATTAAGTAGGATTATAAATTAGTAATTAATAATTATTTTAAATGTTATAAAGATAACCAAGGTCCCACTTAAGGATTATGGATTAATTATCATGTTTTGAATAAATAATTACCCAGGGTATAAGTGATTTTTATTTTCATGTTTTATATTATTTAGATGTTAGATATTTAAATAATTATATATCCATAGTTAATATTATTATATATATATATAAGTATAAACGAAACTTTGAATTGAATTATTTTATGTGCATTATTTATATTGTTTAAAATATTTTCTACTTGATTGATTTTAATAAAAAAGTTATTTTAGATATAAATATAGGAAATATATATATCAATTATAAGAAAAGATTATATTAAACAAAAATGATATTTTTAAAAAATGAAAAGACTCATTTTAAATATAAATATTTTGTATTTGTTTTTCATTAAGTTAATTTTTTTTTTAAATTAAATACATTTAATTTTTCAAGTATAAAATATATATAGCATGACATGTTTTAATATAATTTTTTACACTTCATGTTCTCATGAAATGAGTTCTTTATCTATCTTATGAGATGAGTTAACTTTTAATTAAATATAAATAATAATTATTTTGTAAATACATTAGAGTTAAATTATTTCTAAAGAAGTTTGGTTAATGTATTTATAACCAATAATTGGAAATACATCCTTGTAATTTATAACACATAATTCCAAAATGGTTCATGAGAGTTAGAGAAATTAACTAAGTAATTATCTGTATATGTTTTCAGAGGAAAAAAATATGATCTCATGTATACTAATTCAAAATATGATAATTCTCAATTGATTAAGAGTACAATTTATCGGGTATTAGGAAAAGATATTTTGGTTGGTTATTGGACAAACCAAGTGTGTTGGTATTCGACAGAGGTGTTGGTGGAGTTTGTATGAGCTGAGGTACAATCCTTTGAATTTATACCAAGCTAGGAGGATTAATTTTTCTGAAACATTATTGAGATATTTTAATCATTTATTTTCATTTATTTAATAGTTTGGGGATAATTTCAAGACCTAAAAAATAAATTTTTGGGGTTTTCTATGTTTTTGGGACTTGCAGAATAATTTTAAAAAATTTGAAAGGGAA
This sequence comes from Viscum album, assembly GCA_963277665.1. Taxonomy (NCBI): domain Eukaryota; kingdom Viridiplantae; phylum Streptophyta; class Magnoliopsida; order Santalales; family Viscaceae; genus Viscum; species Viscum album. The sequence continues at coordinate 504,218,765 of OY728142.1, read as the reverse complement.
TTTATGTATAGGGATTTTCAAGTAAGGGGATTCAAAAATCACTATTTTTAAGTGAAGGAATTCTTAAGTAAAATAATTAATATATAAGTAAATTCCAAAGTAAGGGGATTAAAAAGTAAGGGGATTCATCAGTAAGGGGATTCAAAATTAAGGGGATTAAAATGTACGACTTTTAAGTGTTTTCTCATGTACAGTTTTAAAATGTACGGTTTTATTATACTTTTTTATTAAGGACATTAGTGCTTCTATATTCATAATAATTAATAAATAATGTTTAAAAACACTTATTTAAAGAATCCTAGGGATCCCTATGACCTGTAGAATAAGAAAATCATCCAAGAGGGCCTAATGTCCCACTCTTCTTCACTAAGGGTGATCTGTCTCATGTCTTGTGAGAATCATGTGTCATATAAAGTAAAAAAATTTGATATGGGTAATGTTAGCCATCTATATATGAGTAATGTTTTGATTTATTGATATTTCTTCACCCTATACAAAAAACTCTTAATTTAAGAGATTTTTTCTGATTTTTATCAATCTTATAATAAAAGATAAATTATCATAATATTATTAATTAGTGGAATCCTACAAGATTTAGGAAGGTGGTTCCTAGATTATTCTTAAACTATACATATGTTTTGTGATGTGTGGTAAATAGGCATGAATAGGGTGGTTTGGGTGAGACTAGTTGTGTACTTATTAGATTTTTAATTATTCCTAAGAGATGTTGGATGGTTGTCTTATGTGTAAAATGGTGTGGTTTATCATGGTATGACATGAAGTGTATGATACTAGATTATATGGATGTTTGGAAATGATGACACATATTATGGAAATTTGATCCCTGATTAAAGGGTTTATATAGTTCCATGGTAATGTGTTGGGTGTGGATCATGTGACTATGGGTGATTTTCATTATCAAATGTGATGAAACATGGTTTGTTGGGATGATGCATATGGCTTTCACCACTAATGTAAGGGGAAATGTAGTTCATAGTTCGAGATGGAGGTTCATTGATTTTGTGGCCTATGATTTTTGCGATTTAACTCATTCTGGGTCTCCAATGGGGTTGTTTATTTCATATGAATGCAATATAGGACCATTGAGGTTGTTTTAACCACCCTTGGGGGTGGAGGACAACATGGATTCAGTGGAATATGGGATGGTGTTGACCATTGGTATAAAGACTTTATCACTATATAAATCCAAATTTGGTGGTATTTGAGACAAATAAATAGGGGCCTAGGGATTACTATTTATATTGGGGCCAATAACGATATGATTATTGAAGGATGTGTATCATTATGCCTTGGATTTTTCAAGATATTGAGATGATGGTTGGAAAACGAATATGGCAGCACGCGGTACTTGTGATATTGTTTTCAGATGTGCCTTTGGGATGTTGGGATAACTCTAAATTGCTATAGATGTCTTGTGGGGTCATGTGGTATGTATTTAATTTAAATTTCAAGGGTTCTTGCAGTAAGAAATACCTTGGATGCATAATTACACTCTAACACGGGTTGATTCAAGTAAAGTATCAATTATGTCTATTGAGGGCAAGGGTAGTGGGTTTTGTAATATGGTGGAATGTTTTTATTTAAATTTTTTCATGCACTAGTATATGTATATGTGTATGCTAGGGACATTTTTGGTGGTTTCATATTGATTTAATACTCCCAAAATTAGACCCAGAAGGGGCTTAAGTGAAAGATATCCCAAGAGAGGGGGTGAATAAGGGTATGTAAATTCTTTTCTAATTCACTCCCTTTTTAAACCTCTCACTATACTATAGATCTTCACCACATGATGATTATGGAAACCTAATTTTTATATTCCTTTCAATGTTTATCTACTTATCACCATTACTTGACCAGCCTTTGCCAAATATAATTTAGTTAGTTTAGTTAACTTTGTGCCTTATATAAATGTAAAAAAGAATATACATACACATGATGATTTTTAAACGTATCACCACTATAGGATAATCCAAGGATCATGTGACCAACTATGTGTTAGTACACTAAAATTACTAATCGTAATACATGTGGGGTTTTAGATAGTTCTCTCTTGCCTGGTATTTCTTCCCTTACAACTAGTTTGGGTTAGCACACTACCACCCAAGTCTCACTACCCTCCCACTTCCTTACTCATCATTTACTACTTCATGAGAGTATAAATATAGTTTATAGACATGTATCTATATCCATCAATAACACATGCATGACTCAATGAATCCTCAATTGGGATGGTTTCTCTATGATCTCCTCAACTGCATGTTTATATAGTTACTATAGAATTCCTTCAAACAATACCTTTCTCATTGGTAGGTATTTTAAGAGCTTCCATGTTCTCCTTCCTTCTAGTGCATTGATAGGAATATCCACTTGTTATTCTCAAATAATAATCCTCTTATCTTTCACCAACCAGTTAGGGTAGTGAACTCTTTCTCCCTTCTTATTGTATTTACTACAAAAAAATATCCCATTCACTATGAGACCCTCTCTCCCATCTTTATTTCTTCTTATTCTTATAATATGAGATATTTTTATAGAACCGATTCAATAACTTCTTTTATGTGTAGATATTATAATGAAGTATTATTATTGAACTCTCTTCTCCTACTTGTGAATGTTTTGGTTTGTGATGCAGGATGTATCTCTTCCTCTCCTTATCAAATATATCATTTCCCATGATAACTTCCCCCCTCTCTTTATATTATTTTTTATATATTTCCATTAATGATATAGCTTCATTTAAGATCATGTTTCCATATTTGGTGACTTTCAAACCTCCTTTCGTCTTATCTCCCAACTTTTATGATTGATTAGTCTAGTTAGAAGGTGAAATATATGAAACTTTATTTTGATTCTATCTCATCTTTCAATAAATCCATTTAGTTTCAAATCAAATATTTAATCATATTTATGGTCCTACTTTTTACTAAATTTTGAAAATACCAAATTTTACAACTTACTTCCTTACCATGTATTAAAAAAAACAACATATGTGATACAACAAACATGAGGTCTCTAATACTATCTTCTCCATTACATGTTTCATGGAAAATCCAAGTCTATCAATATTAGTGATCTCACCAATATTAAAAAGTATTATTTATTATTTTTAGTAACTTCCATGCACGAACTTATACTTTACAACTCTAGTTTCACTTGTGTATCATGATAAATATTTTTCATTTTTTTCACTAAAAATCACTATAAATTACTTTAAAAACATTGGATTTAATAACATAACCCTTTTAGTTTACATGTTATTTGAATCACTGATTAACATTTTAGTCATCTTTTGATATTGAAAAAAAATCAGATATATCAAAATAAATATCACCAGTTAAACCATAATAATTTCCATAATGAAAAGTTTTATAGGACAATATTCATAATTTATATTAATGTCATATCGTACTTACATTAAAACTAAAAAAACATACACCCATTCCGAATCACACATACACCCATTTCATTTTCCAAAATCCTAGAGCCTATCATAATGACAGATATACTGGTCATGAATGACACAAATGCTGATGATGGTTGATATATATGCAGACCAAAAACACATATACAATGATGGAAAATGCATTATTAGTAACACTTATATAGAAAAAAAATAATTTTAAAAATTCACATCTCCGTGATAGAATGGAACCTATTAATAAGTGGGGTGACACAAACATAGATCTAGTATATTCAAATAAATTTCTTTTAGATTCATTACAATTCACTTTTGGCCTTTCAGGTTACCTTTATAAACACCTCTATGTTTAAGGAAATGGATTTTGATAAATATGATGATTTTTCCTTCAATCCAGGCACCAAGAATAATATTTGGCTCAATTAACAAATCTAACCATAATGTCAATCAATCTCTATTTTCTAATAATAATCCAAGTATCAATTAACCAACACTTGATAATTCTGTTTAGCATCCATTTTGTTATCTCAATTATATTTTAAACTATTAGGCATCTTGTCTTCTACCATAATTATTTTCAACAAATAAAACAAAAAAGGTGTGAAAAAATATCCACCTTTTTATTTTTTTATAAGAGGCCACCTTCTCTGTGAAGGTATTAGGGTACACATTAGAAGTTGGTGGGTTGAGGATTTTAAAAGGTTCATCACTAGATTGATGAAAAATCATTTTCTTTGGAAATCCCAGCCCTGTTATGTTCCAAGTATCTCAGATGGATTTAATAATCACAAAATTAAATGAATGAATACCATATTTAAACAGTGGTGTGTTTGACTGTCGGTCATTGCCAGTGATTATTTATTGAATAATCTGAGTTTTAACACCTCTATATCATCCACACATCCTTTATAAATATATGTGAACACCAATTATCGAATTTTGTGTGCTAATGTGAAACTTGGATGATTCCATAAATGTCACGAAGGTCACCACAATCTCATCCCTTCGATCTATGAATGAGATTGGAGATTGAAAGCTCGAATGGGATCTTTCTCTCTCTATGAATCAAAAAGATGATAGAGGGGATCTCAATCCATTATAATGAATTATTATTGGAAAAAAGTTCGTCTTATGCATATATAGTGGGAGATAAAAATAACCAGATGGGTTCCCCATCCCTTGCATTCCTAATGACCACTAAATGAGCTATAAAAAACACATTATGATGAACTTTTTATTTAATAATGTTATTGGTATTTTTATCATATGCTTATAATATATAATAAATATATATTATGATAAATGTGATCCATTAACTCCATTAGTAAGTCCTTCAATATTAAACAAATATCTAATATTAATATAATATCTATTCGTATAATATTTTTCAATTAATTTACATAAATTCATTTAAATACTTCTAATAAATAAATTAAACCCAAATACTCAAATAATAAGGAATTTATTTATTCACTAGGTATTTTTAATACATGGACAACACTCAGACCCTATGGTGGTGTCTTCCATGTCATATATACCTATTCACTAGAATAGGATAGACTCTAGAATAAGTTATTTTGTTTGACCCTATAGGCCCTTATCTCGATAGAAGTGAATCACATTCATTGATAAGGAGAGGAGTTTAAAAAACCCCCAAAGCCCCTAAAGATATAATGATTATTCAATGAAATTGAAACCATTCAACAAACATGAACTATGTCATATAATATCTTTTTCTTAGGATATATCCTAAAGTGGGATGCACTACAAGGGTCATAATCCATTATTTATTATTTGTTGATCTAACTTGATGGATTAACTTTGAATACCATGGATATGGATTTCAATAAGGTACTACCATCCTGATCAACTAGGCCTAATATATCTCTTCCTCAACTAGAAAGTGAAAAATTATATATTGACCATTCATCCAATGTCATACCACCAATGATTCACCCAACATAAGCTAGCTTTCCATGACTTCATTGTGATGTTTTTTCCTTATGTAAATGTATAAGATCTAAAGTAACACATTGATAATTATCTCAATTCTGAATACCAATACACATGTTCATATATAGGGATAACCAATCACACTAAAAACATGTGGTGTTCATATTGGCAGGTATGTCCTTATGATCTCACCTACTAGAGATCCCCAAATTCTAACTTCGTGAGATGAAATATCATTGATTATAACCCTGAAACACCTAATAGTTATATAACAACTATTTCAATTTATTATAATTCATTTATACTATATGACATATGTTTATATTTAATTCCATCATATCTCAAGTTTCACATTATAGCCTAAGAACTATTATAACTTTTTGATATAAAAAATAATCTATAAAAATTACCATTAAAATAGTGGATGAAGAAATATCAGCACTATTAGGATAAGTGTACATCATGAATAACTCACTATATAAATGATATGTTAATCTAAAATTTCTATTCATGTTGGTTCTAGAGAACCCATTTTTACAGCACCCTCACTTTCACTAAATCCAACTCGATAAATAACCTTTTTAGATCTCACATGATAATATCATGTTTCTACAGAGTTATGGATTTACTCATGGTCCTAAAATGTCTCTAATAAATGGATATTTTATAGTCTTGACATTACCTATTGAGTAAGACATCTTAAGAGATAATATCCCCAAGTATATCCTTTTTTCCACATTCAAAACATAACTTATTAGATACTAGTTTTATTTTAGTTATCATAATTTATATTATGATAAAACATTACATACTTGATTCGATTCCAAGAATTAAAAAAAAATCATTACATGTTATTTACTACTTATTTAGCTTCCCCTAAAGTCATAATACACTTCATGTTTTTAAAAATGGCTACCACTAGCTTGAATTATTTGTTCATGGTCATTAAAATATTTTAAATGCAGTATTAAATCATACTGATCTATAGGAAGACTATTGTTTGTCCCTTTATTACTAATATTTCATCCTCTCCACATACCAATTCTATATGTTTTATGTATTCTCTTATACAGTTTGATATTTATGACTACTTACTTTGTAGTTCCCCAAGATATAATTAATATTATCCTACCATAATGTTTATGTTGGAAATATCATTTCTCATAAATATCATGGAATATGTGATTTCTCCATCGTAGAAAAATATTTAAATATACTCACCTTATTAATCTCATTCTATTCCTCTCCAAGTCTTCTCGAAGAGATATATTCCTTTTGAAACTGGTAACAATTCTATCTAAAATTGTTCAAACATTTATTTTCAATACATTTTAAATCTATGTACTATTTACATTGTCTATGTAACCATTAGATCAAAATTTGTAGATCAAATCCCTTAAAAATAGGTTTCCACATTAATTCAATCTTTGGATAGTTACAGTCTTTCTAGTAATAACCAACTGTAAGACTAATTACTTTTTCCATATGTTATCAAACAAATTTTACATGAAATAAAGTGGTTCTCCAACTAACCTCTTATAGAAACATGGTTTTAATTAATTCCAAATTAATATTACATGATTCTATTGCATACATTAATCCTAAACTTAATTTTAGTAACTTATACCCATTTTGGAATTCTATGGTGTGTCAATATCTTTCTAGTAGTGTCATATGTATACCTTCAAATATTGGTTATCTTGACATCCAATGGTTAATATATTCATCATAAAAAATGGTTATAATAATTAAACTTATAATGGATTTATGAATAATGACTTGGTATTACCAATTGATCCTTATCAGTACTACTCTTGTACCACCTATGTGTAGTTATCACTAGAGTACCCACTAGAGTATTCAAAATAATAAGCTGGTATTCTTTGTTACGTGGAATCCATTATTGAATATTAATTGAACTTATTAATCTTATATTATTTCCATATACTATATACTTGTAGGATTCAATACCCTAAATGAATAAATTATCATCCTCTTCAATGAATACAAAACCATTACCATGGTTTTATCCTTCTTATGCAGTATGTGACTCGAGAACAATACTTTTCACATGCTCTTGTGAAATTGTGTTCATATTATAACTTTTTTTCTTCACAATAATCAGCTAAAACCAAGTCAATCACTCTCCCACTATCTCAAATAGATATTTCCACCCATTAATATAAAAAATTTCAACCACCTAACTATACCTTTTTTATAGGGATTTCTATAATATCCTTATAAACATTAAGACAGTTACTTTAGATGCACATTGTGTTTCACTTTATGTAAATATTTTTATATCCTAACATAATATTTTCATTAAAAGACATTTTTTATGATATAATAAAATTATATAATATGATAACTCATTTTTTCATTATATTTGGAATATAGTTATGGAATAAGGACTTTATTCGATAAGAATGTCATAAAAATGGAAGTATCTAACATTCATGTGATTTATAACATTGATTCTCTATTTACATACATCATGACTCTTATTTTTATAAGGAAATGTGGATATAGTAATTACCCCATGATATATTGAATGATAAATGTTTTTATGTATGAATCCTCATTAATCCTCTTTATGAACATCATTTCATTGATGTGGATAAGGTAATGTGCACTTTTTAATTACTTCAAACTAAATTAAATGATCAATTTTTGTAAGTAAAACTCATCATCGATCCTCATTATTAACATCATTTCATATATGTGTACAAGGTAATGTGTGTTTAGGGATAAATTCAAACTATATTATAATAGTCAATGAATGCTGGGTCAAAATATTATTCATCACATGAGCCTGAAGAAACTAAAGTATTCTGAAAATGCATACAACATATTTTATTTTCATATTCCATAATAAATATTTAAAGTAAATAAATGAAGTACATTTACCACTATTTAACATTGGAATATTTCTTGCTCTATAGATTATCTAATTGTGAGATCTTTGTGACTTACCATCATTTATAAATGTTTCTTTGCCCAAAACTTAGTAAATAAGGGTGTCTATATTACTTAAGGTCTTTAAATATGAAGATTCAAAACCCACAATGGGTATATACATGTAAACTACTTATTTTTTCTTTAGAAATTATTATCATTACACAACATGGTATATAAGTCTTACGTCTTATATCCATCTTGTATTGTCTAGGATTCATGTATCACTGAAATACTGGTTGAGAATGAGACACCACAAAAAACATTCATTACAAAATGGAATAATTTCTCCTTATATATAATGGACATGTGAGATAAATTTTTTTAATACTCAACAAAATTTCAACAAGAACCATAAAATTGGGAATTTGAAGTTTTTTACTTCTCACCAATGACTTAGGAACCCCCCCTTCTTAGTCGCTTTGAGAATTAAAATTACTTGTAAAAATGTTTATATACTTACTTTGTTATTTTACTTCAATACATATATGTGACATTAATATTTTATTTAATACCCATGAAGTGAAATACCATATACAAAAATTAATATACATGAAAAATAAATGATTACATTATTATTTAGTTCATTTAATTTAAACATACATATATTTATGTGAACCAAATAACCTCATATATGATAACAAACCAATTTTTAATGAAGTATGTTGTGGAGGTGCCTTTGGAATCACACATTAAATTGGCCTTTTCTCCTTTTCTTCAAATATATTCGTTGTAAGAACTAATATTTGGATTTTTGTATGTTCATAATTTCATTAAGAACCTTTATCAAAAGGTATTCAATAATTTTATCCATACTTATCACTTTGTATTATTAAATGAAATTGGAGTAATTGTGTTAAAAATATACAAGAAATACATGTCTTTAAAGATCATGATCTTCCTTTCATTTTACACATAGCCAGTGTAATAATCAATATTTCATATCATGATTCCCTTTCTAATAATAAGATTATCATATAGGATAAAAGGTGTTAAATTATCCCCATAATGATGTTGTAACTATAACTGACATCATATGTAGATGAAAACATTATGACATGACCAAAATAGGCATCATACATGAGTCTCATTTTATCATTTTACCCACCATTACTTCCTGAGGAGGCATGACAAGTATTGGGGACACTGAATCCTTGAATTTATGATATCATAGTACTTTGGGCATGTTCCTAGACAACTCATATATATTCATGATAGTTTGTACATTTTTTTTCCATTATTAAATAAAGTGTATATGTGGTTTTATAAGGATTTTCCTACAAAAAAAATATCAAAAAAATAGTAATTTTATCTTGATTAATGATTAGACATTACCAATTAATTTTATCATCAAATATCTCTGAAAATTTTATCAAATTCTGGTATCTCTCAATAAAAGGATAAAAATACTCTATTACTTGAGTATCTAGTAGAAACGATCCATGAAACCTCCCATCATAGTCTACAAAATTTTTCTATTCCACGACTTGGAGAGGTTGAAGGTAGGTAATAAGATGTACAAATGTATTGACTCATGGTTCCTTAATATGTTGAGTGATGTCCCAAATTCAAAATCATAAACATGATTTACTCAATTCTTAACTCTAAATTTGAAAAAGTTTGTATTTGGATACATATTTGATTCCATCTTTAGTTAAATAAAACCATTTCTCTCATAAAAACACCCCAGTGGTATGAGGAACACTTAACATTGGATGACAAGCACCATGTGTAACAACCCGACCCCAGATACCCAGAGTCGGTGCATTGTTAAATAACATTGGCATGATCACAAGGGTTCAAATCCTGAAAGACCGATCAGTTTAGTAGCCTTGTAAGTACTAGATAAATTCATAAGTTTTACATTACATTATAAAATGAAAAACAAAAACAACACTGTCTCCATTGACGACATTCATATCCCTTATACTATCCCTGCAGGTATGTCATAATATACTTCTTCGCGTCATGGGAAAAAATAAAACATAGAAAGGGGTGTGCTCAAATGCTCAGTATGGATAACAATATAGCCTAAACTTTCATAAATAAGCATAAAAATTTAAGGTAATGTATATGACTAAAACAAAATCCTTTTAAACATAAACTTCAGCATGATATGGAAAAGATAAATAAAATAATTCCATTTAATTATCCCCATGGATATTCTACTAGTCGAATAATCATATGTAATATTAATATCTAATTTAATAATAATGGAGTGCATAATGAAAAACTTCATAACCACATTTTCAAGGCCTCGTTCCAAGACTACAAATAAGATTTTGTCAAGGACTTATGCCAAGAAACTAGTTTGTCTCATGAGATCTATCAATGAATTGGGGAGCCATAGTGGGCTCCACCCGTCACTTACTAAGTCCAATGCATTCCTCGCATGAAAAGATTGAAGAATAACATAAAAATTTGTATTAAAACTATCATACGAAATGTTAATAATTTAACCATAAACCATGAATGGTATAAAAATAACACATCAACATTAAACCAAACGAAAAAACCTTCAATACAATATGGCAGATTTGTATCATAATAAATCAAATTCGACCAAGTTTAAAATCCATCAATGGATGTTGACATAGATGAAATGAAAACTATTTGAAATAAATACCTCTTTCTATTTTGAAATAATTTAAAAGTAACATAATTATAAAATAAAACATTTATTTCGAAAATATTCATATAATATTTTATGGGAATATTTGATGATGTTATAACAGCGGAAAATAGCTGCAAATGCCGTATAAGTTAAAAAAGACATTCTTACCTTAATTTTGTCGAAAAGGTCATAAAGTACCTTGTTTGGAAAACGACAGAAAGATTCCTTTCAAAAACATATATGGTCAAATAAGGGTATAAATGGATTTAAACCATAGTCTCTAAAATATTAAAAAAATGTTTTGAATTACATTTTTATGAAAATAGGGATGTGGATGATAAAAAGGTCCCAGTAGATACTCACATATTAACAACCTCGGATAAGTAAAGAGATTGTAGAATTAAACCTTACCTTGTAATTTTCCTTGGTCAATAGTATTTTAACCTAATATAAAATATTTCAATCATTGTTATTAAATTATACAAGAATAATATACATAAATATGATATCATATATGATCTTCTATTATTTTTTGTTAATAATATTGTAGTAGAATCATCGTTTTGGGTGTTAACTGATTCGTTTTCCTTTATATGCTTGGTTACGTAAGCCATGATTTTTATTAATAGGTTGTATTTTATTCATATTGATAATGATATTAATTTCTTAAACATTATTTTTAATCATAAATTAAAAAATATTCTTTAATGATTACGATGGGGAATGAATCTCATCGCGTTCGTGGAGACGGTAATCCGTACGTACGCACGAGCGACAATATCATTATATATATGGTGAAATAATATGTAATTGGATGGTATATCATATATAAATAATAATTAACATGTTATATTTTCTATTTAAATTAGTTATACTCATTATTATACCCATCCAAATAATGAAGTCTTTGAATAACAAATTACACCACGTCATGGAGATATTTGTAGCTTTCTAATGAATATTTATATTAAAATTTATTATTGGAAATATTTGTAGCTTTCTAATGAATATTTATATTCAAATTTATATTGTGTGTAACCCAATATTAAAAATGGTTTATTTATTAAACATTGAATTTAACACTTTTAACTCTTCTTTAAATAAAATAATAATAAATGTACTAATCTAATCCGAGTGGACCAAAAGGATCATATTTTATTCCTAATGTTTTTTCAGTAGAATTAAACTTGTCCAAAATAATTAGGACTTCTTTTAGGGTAATTAAAAAATAATTTTTACCTTTAATTACCCTATTTACTTTTAATCGTGCTAAATAAAAGTCAAAAGTTACTATTCACCAAAAATTATTTTCATATTATTGATCCAAATTTTACTTACTAATATTAAGTGTGGCTCTTGGAATTTTGAAATTCAACTCACAGAAGTGGTAAAATTATGTTTTATGAAAATTTTAAAATGCTCTTAAAAGGTGGGTAAAAGACGGTAAAAATTTAAATAAAATTTAATTTATCTAAACTTATTATAAAATGACTCCAATGAATTAAATTGATAATATATAGGTATTATTTATCTATTTTGACCTAAAATAAATTAAAATAAAATAACTAATTATTTGAATAAAAAAATTCGATTTTAAAAAATAATGCAGTGTTTTTCACTATTCATCAAAAATGAAAAGTTTTCTGAAAATTTCCAAAAAATCAACCCAATCTAATTTTGATTTTCCAAATCCAAAATGAAGTCCATATTAAAAATTAATATTTATAAGATTTCAAAAAGTGGGTTTTACTATTTATAACGCTTAGTTTTATTGGTCGTGGTTTGTTAAAACTCAAAGTTGCGTACAATGAAAGCTACTGCATTATTCAAAGGGAAAAGTACCATGGAAGATTGGGGTGTTACATTCTCCCATAAAAATAATTTCTTCCTTGAAATTTCTTGAATATTACTATATATAAAGATTCGGGTGGTTCCTCATCATATGTTCCTCGGGTTCCCACGTTGTATCTTCCATCTTATGGTTTCTCCATGGAACATCTACCAAACGAGTCATCCAGTTTCTCAGCACTTGTTATCTGGTATCAATAATTCTGATAGGGTCTTCTCAATAAGATAGGCCGGGTTCCAGTTATTTTTCATCATAGGTGAGTACATGCATTGGGTCAGGCATGTATTTTCTCAACCGTGATACGTGGAACACATCATGAACTTTGGAGAGATTCAGAGGCATTGAAAAACAATAAGCTACAACTCTAATTTGTTCTAGAATTTAGAAAGGTCCGATGTACCTGAGACTCAATTTACCCTTCTTACCGATATGTATAACACTTCTCCATGGAGATACCTTCATGAAAACATGGACTCCTACTTGAAATTCCAAATCCTTCCTTCGGTTATCGGTATAACTCTATTGCCTACTTTGGGCTTCTTTGATGTGGGTTTGGATAATATTCACTTTTTCCATTATTTCCTCAACAAGTTCTGGGCCTACGAGTTTTCTTTCACCCACATCATCCCAACAAGTTGGTGTGCGGCATATATTTCCATATAACGCTTCATATAGTGCCATATGAATACTTTAATGGAATATATTGTTATAATAAAAATCTACGAGAGCTAAATATTGATCCCACATACCTTGAAAATCTAGTGAGAATGATATTAACATGTCTTCTATGGTTTGAATAGTCTATTTTGATTGTCTATCAGTTTGAGGGTGGTAGGCAGTGCACAAACGAAGTTCAGTCTCCAAGGCCTACTGAAGAATTTTCTAGAATCTTGATGTAAAATGGGGATCATGATAAGAAACAATAGATATGGATACACCATGGAGTCTTACAAATTCATTAATATATATTCTTGCTAGACGTTCAGGTGGTAAATATTATCTTATAGTAAGAAAATGTGTTGACTTGGTAAGATGATAAAAAATTACCCATATTTCATCATTCCTTCTAGGAGTCTTTAGTATACCCATGAAAAAGTCTATTATAATATCATCCCATTTCCACTCAGTTATAGGAATAGGTTTCATGTCTCTTCTATGATTTTGTCTTCCAACTTTCACTTATTGACAAACCATACATCTTCAAAAAAAATAAGTAATCTCTCTCTTCATATTTTCCCACAAAAAATGTTCCTTTAAATCTCTATACATATTAGTACTCCTAGAGTTTATAGAGAAATTGGAGTTATGAGCATCATCCAATAATTCAATTTTTTATTCAGGTATGTTTGGAACACAAAGTCTATTCCCAAATTTCAAAATTCCATCTTCATGTATAAATTCAATCAGTCTCCCATCATTTACAGCTTTAATCTTCTTTTGAAACTCCTCGTCATCTGTCTGAGAACTCTTTATCCTTTCTAGTAAAGATGGTTTTGAAATCATTTGAAAAAGTATTGATGTTTCACCTTCCATGGTTATTCCCCTATCCATCTTTACTAGATCCATGAAAATAAGGTCCCTTTCAACTCTCATCTTTTTCAAAACTCCATGATCCTTTCTACTCAAAGAATCTGCCACCTTATTTTCCTTCCTCATGAGGAATTGTATAGTGAAATAATAATCCTTGAGTAGTTCAAGCCATCATCTTTTCCTCATGATGAGTTCTTTCTGTGAGAAAATATACATCAAACTCTTGTGATCAGTATAAATCTCACATTTTTTTCCATAGATATAGTGTCTCTATATTTTCAGATAAAGGATTACAGTTTCTAACTCAAGATCACGAGTAGGATAGTTTTTTTCATTAATTTTTAGGTGTCAAGATGCATAGGTAATAACTCTATCATTCTGCATAAGGACACAACCAAGTCCTTTCTTTGAAGCATCACTATAAATAACAAACTCATCTTTCCCTAATGGTAGAGTCAAGATAAGAGCATTGACTAATATTCCCTTTAGTTATTCAAAACATTATTCACACTCTTTTTTCCAAACAAATTTAACCCCTTTACGTGTGATCATGGTTAAGGGGTTAGCCAACCCGGAAAAATTCTGGACGAAATGTCGATAATAACATACTAAACCAATAAAACTACGTACCTCAGTTATACACGTTGGTGCTGGACATTCTTGGATTTCCTTGGTCTTTAAAGGATAAAAAAATATTCCATCCTTATGGACAATATGGGCAAGAAAAGAAATCTTTGGAATCCAGAATTCACAATTGCTAAAATTCCCATATAATTCATCTCTTCTGGGGGTTTTCAGAATAGTGCTCAAGTGATTTTCATGATCTTTATAGCTTTCTGAGGATACAAAGATATCATCAACAAATACCACTACAAATTCATCAACATATTATATGAAAACTCTATTCATTAGATCCATAAATATAGAGGGTGCATTAGTCAATCCAAAAGGCATTACTGTAAACTGATAATGCTCAAACTTGGTTTGAAATGTTGTTTTTAGAATGTCTTCCTTCTTCACACACAACTGATGATATCCAGATCAAAGGTCAATCTTTGAAAAAATTTGACCTCTATGAAGTTGGTTGAATAAATCATCAATGTTAGGTAGGGGATACTTGTTCTTTATAGTTATGGAATTAATCTCCCTGTAGTCAATGCACAACATCATAGATCCGTCTTTCTTCTTAACAAAAAGGACAGGATCCCCCCATAAAGAAACACTAGTGAGAATAAATCCCTTATTACACAATTATTCTAGTAGTTTCTTTAGTTCCACTAATTCCACAGGGGCTATTCTATAAGGGGTCTTCGATATGGGCCTTGAACAAGAAATTAATTCAACGGAAAACTCAATTTCTCATTAGGATGTCCAGGTAAATCCTCTAGAAACACATCTACATATTCTTGCACAATAGGTACTTCCTATATTCGAACATTCTTTTCCTCACCCATAGTTATTTCATTCTCTTATTCATTAATAATTGAATTTAGTAGAGCTACTAGGGGTGAATCTAGATAATAATTAAGTGGTGATGTTTCTTCTCTAAAGATAAGGTACTCTTTATCATCATCGAAAAATTTTAACATCCTTATTTTTTATAATAATTTTTCACATCATGGTCTGAAAGAAAATCCATACCGAGGATTATATCAAATTCAATCATGGGTATGACGATGAGATCAGTAGATAAAGAAAATTTCTATTCCCTAATGGGAACTAATTCCCGAAACATTATTATGAAGATACTTCCCTTGGATGTTTTGACTGATAACTCTTTTTTTAATTCGAATTGAAAATATCTAATTTTGTTAGAAAACTGGGAAGATATGAAACAATTCGATGATCAATAATCAAATAAAGGATTGGCTAAACATGAGGAAACCATTAAATTACCTAGCACCATATCTTTCGAAGCTTTAAAATTAGTAGTAGTGATAACATAAGCATGGACATACACCCTTGGAATTTTCTGAGGTAAGTTCCATTGGTTCTTAGGACATTCATTTGAATAATACCCCCTTTCTCTATAATTTTATCATTCAACATTGACATCCTCTTTCTTCTGCATGCAATCCCGAGAGTGGTGGACTTTTTCACCACACACGTAATAGATTCCCATTCCGTTTAGGAAAGTACCGAGGTGTTTCTTACCACATTTACCACAGGATGGATATTCAACTTTTCCCTTATTCCCCTTATTTCCATTTCCAGAGTGTTCAGCAGATCTCTTTTTCTATTTCTTTTCTTTATGGTCATTGGACTTAAGGATATCATTTTCTATCTTGATAGTGCATGAGACAGTATCTTCATATGATGAGAAGGTTTATCAGACTAATGCTCGAAGGATAAATGGTTTTAACCCATCAAAGAATCGATCAATCATACTCCATTGGTTGTGTATGTAATCTACTGTATGCCTTGATAACCTTGTAAAGTTATCCTCATACTTTGCAACATTCTCATCCTCATTTTTCCTCAAACTCATAAATTGTCTTTCCATATCCGCTCAATGGTCACGAGGAATGTATTTTTCTAAGAAAATCACTTTATACTCCCTCCATTCCTTGTTCGATACTTTTACATCTTCCATTGTGTTTTTGATTAATAACCACCATTGATATGCATCTCCTGTGAGGCGATAAACTACCATGAATACTTTTTCCCTTTTGTTACTCACCAAAGAATGAAATATTTTCTCTAAGGAATTTATCCATTACTTAGCTACTAATGTATTTTTACTCCCATTGAATTTTGGTGGTTGTTGCCTCATGAAGTGGTCTAACATTGATCCTCCGCATTGTGGATCAGGGTGCTCCATACGGGTAAGGTTATTATTCATAACCTGAGTGAGTTGTCCCAGTATGGTGATAATATGATCAGAACCAGTTGCATCACTAGATCCACTATAATTATCTTGAGTAGGAGAGAAATCCCAACATATGTTATCTTCATTGATACAATTTTCATTCCTTCCACTAGGCACCATTTCTAAACAATATCATACAGTATATTAGTTTATGAATCACAATACATAATTCAAAACTTGTAAAACACTTAACATAAATTGAACAGTTTATGGATATAATACATAATCCTAAAAATGTTTTCTTTGAGGAGTTATATACTCATAAATCATTCATAATGGGTTGTAAAAAAATTGTGAATTATCCTCAGCATATCCCTCGAGAGTGTCATAACCAAAAGTGCAGCAAGGACCATTATCGTGCACCAGTTCCCATTCAAGTCTAGCTCAAATAGGTGTTTTTAGGTTTTACCACTAGGTACATCTATGTTAGATCTGCCTTTACCTACATTTTTCTAGATAGGTATGTATTGCTTGGAAAACTCACAGAATCTCTACATTGCCAAAATTGAAGGAAGTTCTTCTATACTAATCCTCGAAGTCTATCATAGGGTAATGTTCTCTAATCAGATTTTTTCTAAATATAGCTTCCAAGGCTGGTACTAAACTTTCTATGATACCAACTGTAACACACCAACCCCAGATACTCAGAGTCGGTGCATTATTACATAACATTGACATGATCACAAGGTATCAAATCCTGAAAGACCAATCGGTTTAATAGCCTTGGAAGTACTAGATACATTTATAAGTTTTACATTACATTATAAAATGAAAAACAACAACAAAATTGTCTCCATAGACCACATTCATATCCCTTAGACTATCCCTGTAGGTCAGTCATAATATACTTCTTCACATCCTGGGAAAAAATAAAACATATAAAGGGGTGAGCTCTGATGCTCAGTAAGGATAAAAATATAGTAGAAAATTTCACAAATAAGCATAAAATTTTCGGAAATGTTTAAAGCTAAATCAAAAGAATTTTAAACATAAACTTCAGCATAATATGGAAAATATAAATCAAATAATGCCATTTGCATATTCCCATGGATATTCTACTTGTTGAATAATCACATGTAATATCAATATCCAATTTCATAATGATGGAATGCATAATCCCAGACTTCATAACCACATAGTCAAGGCCTCGTTCCAAGACTAAAAATAAGATTTTGTCAAGCCCATGTGCCATGACACTGGTTTGTCTCATGAGACCGACTGATGCATCGAGGAGCTATAACAAACTCCACCCATCACTTACTAGTCAAATGCATTCCTGACATGAAAAGGTTTAAACATAACATAAACATTCTTAATAAAACTATCATAAGAAATGGTAGTACTTTAACCATAAACAATGAATGGTATAAAAATAACACATCCATATTCAAGCATAAACAACCATCAATTCAATATGGAAGATTTGTATCATAATAAATCAACTTCAAACAAGTTTAAAATCCATCAAAAAATGTTGACATAGATGAAATAAAAACTATTTGAAATAAATACCTCTTTCTATTTTGGAATCATTTAAAAGTCACATAATATCAAAAAAATCATTTATTTTGAAAATATTCTTATAATATTGTATGAGAAGCTTTGACAATGTTATAATGGCGGAAAATAGCCACACCCACCATATAAGTTAAAAAGACATTATTACCTTAATTTTGTCAAAAAGGTCATAATGTACCTTGTTTGGAAAATGAAGGAAACATTCCTTTCAAAAAATATATGGTCAAATAAGGGTATAAATGGATTAAACACATAGTCTTGTAAATAGTAAAAATAATTGAATTATATATTTAAGAAAACACAGATGTAGATGATAAAGAGGTCCCAGTAGATACTTACGTATTAACAACCTCAGATAAGTAAAGAGATTGTAGAATTAACCCTTAACTTGTACATTTCCTTGGTCAAAAATACGTTAAAATAATATAAAATAGTTAAATAATTGTTATTAAATTATAAATTAATCATATACATAAATATTATATCATATATGATCTTCTAATATTGCTTTGTTAATAATATTTTAGTAGTATCATCATTTCAGGTGTTAACTGATTTATTTTCCTTTATATTCTTGGTTACGTAAGCCATGATTTTTATGAATAGGATGTCGTTGATTCATATACAGAATTACTTTAAGTTCTTAAACATTTTTTTTATTCATAAAATGAAATTTTTTCTAGAATGATTACGATGGGAAATGAATCTCATCGCGTTCGTGGAGACGGTAATCCGTACAAACACACGAGCAACAATATCATTATATTGATGATGAAATCGTATGTAATTGGATGGTATATCATATATACAGAATAATTAACATTTTATATTTATTATTTACATCAGTTATACACATTATTATACCCTTCCAAATAATGAAGTGTTTGAATAACAAACTACACCACGACGTGGAGACGGTAAACCGTACGTACGCACGTATGGAAACTTTTTCATTTATAGGATAGATAGAATAAATAATATGGTTGTACCATATTTATAATAACATCACAATATGTATATGGTATTGGAGTTATTATTTTGGTATGAAAACAACAACTAAATAGAGAGTGGATAAAGAAAAGAACTTGAAAGAGGGTGTTAAATTATTACATCTTCTTCGGGTGTTTCCTTTTTAGTTGATCAAAAGGGATCCTTAGGTTGGATTTATGATCAAAGAAAGTAATATAGGTTGATGTGATTGAATTTTTTAGGATATTTGGGTAGGTTTTGGCTAAGCCAAATGATTTTGGAGGTGTTAAATTAAGAGAAGGGGAAATATCCTTTTATAAGAGAGTTGTGGGTCACTTTAGGAAAATCTTGAAACATTAATTTATAATAAAATCATTTACGGTTTCTAATGGATCCAAAATGATTAATTTAGATGATAAGGTGGGGATGGGTCAAAAAAATCTCAAAAAATTGGTTTTATGTAGGTTAAGGTCACCATATTAACCTTATATTTTAGATTTAACTCTTATTTTAATAGTTTTACATTTACCATGTCTCTTTGTATTTTTATATTATATGTTTAATAAACTTGCTATAAACTACCAAGAGAACCTCAAATGGTTCAGTATTAAAACATATAACCTTATCTAAGTCCTTTGGCCGATCCTTAAATTTTTAGGAATATTATATCAATTAATAATATAGTATTTGTTTTAAAAACTCACTTATTTCAATTTTTACACTATTTAGTATTTGATTTTTTTGAAAGCCATAAAAACATTATCACTTCGAATAATATTTATTTAATCAACCCTAACATTTCATATTAACATATAAAATTAGTATAATTTTTTTTAAGTCTCAATTTACATTTATTTCAATTTTTATAATATCAATTATATTAATATTTCATTAATAAGGTAATTACTGCATCATCATTGTTTCATAAATAAATTAAATTATTTAATGTATAGAAATTATAAAAAAATACCATTATGTAGGAAATATTTTTATATTTATAATAATTATTTATAGTCTAATTTATATTGTGTGTAACCCTATATTAAAAATGGTTTAGTTATTAAAAATTGAATTTAACACTTTTAACTATTCTTTAAATAAAATAATAATAAATGACCTAATCTAATTCAAGTGGACTAAAAGGATCATATTTTATTCCTAAGACTATTTTTGGTCTAATTACACTTATCCAATAGAGTTAGGACATCTGTTAGGGTAATTATAATATCATTTTTACCATTAATTACCCTATTTACTTTTAACTATAGTAAATATAAGTCAAAAGTTACTAATCACCGAAAATTATTTTCATCTTACTAAACCAATTTTTACTTAATGATATTAAACATGTCTCTCATATTTTTAAAATTAAACTCACAGAAGCAGTAAAATTATGTTTTATGCAAATCTTCAAATGCTCCTAGAAGGTGGGTAAAAGTCGGTAGAAATTTCAATAAACCTTTATATATCTAAACTTATTATAAAATCAATTCAATAAATTAAATTCAACATATATTAGTATTATGTATCTATTTTTACCTAAAATAAATTAAAATAAAATAACTAATTATTTAAATAAAAAAAATTCGGTTTTAAACAATAACATAGTGTTTTTCACATTTCATCTAAAATTGAATGTTTTTAGAAAAATACGAAAAATTCACCCTAATATAATTTTGATATTCCAAATCCAAAAATGAAGTCCATTTTAAAAATTAAAATTTATAAATTTTAAAAAGGTGAGAATTACTGTTCATAACGGTGAGTTTCATTGGCTGTGGTGTGTTAAAACTCCAAGTTGCATACAACGCATGCTACTGAATTATTCAAAGGGAAACGTATCGTGGAAGCTTGGGGTGTTTCATTCTCCCCTCATTCAAATAATTTTGTCCTCATAATTTCTAGAATATTACTACATAAAAATATTCGGGTGGGTCTTCATCATAAGTTCCCCGGGTTCACATGTTGCCTCTTCCATCTTATGGTTTCTCCAAATATATTTTAGCAAACAAGTCATCTGGTTTTTCAGAACTTATTCTCTAATATCAAGAATTTTGATAGGCTCTTCTCAATAAGACAAGTCGGGTTCTAGTTCTATTTCATCATAATTGAGTACATGCGTTGGGTCAGGCATTTATTTTCTCAATAGTGATACGTGGAACACATCATGAACATTATCGAGATTTGGAGTCATTGCCAAATGATAAGCTACAACTCCAATTCGTTCTAGAATTTCAAAAGGTCTGATGTACCTAGGATTCAATTTACCATTCTTACCAAAACTTATACCACCCTTCCATGGATATACCTTTAAGAAAACATGGTCCCCTACTTGAAATTACAAATCCTACCTCTGTTTTTTGGTATAGCTCTTTTTTCTACTTTGGGCTGATTTGATGTGTGTTTGTATAATCTTCACTTTTTCCATTGTTTCCTCAATAAGTTCTAGTCCTACGAGTTTTATTTTACCAACATCATACCAACATGTTAGTGTGCGACATCTCTTTTCATATAATGCTTCATATGTTTCCATCTGAATACTTGAATAGAATCTATTGTCAAAGGAAAATTCTACCAGAGGTAATTACAGATCCATATACCTTGAAAGTAAAGTG
The DNA here is from genome assembly GCA_963277665.1 of Viscum album. Lineage (NCBI taxonomy): Eukaryota > Viridiplantae > Streptophyta > Magnoliopsida > Santalales > Viscaceae > Viscum > Viscum album. Next base: position 504,196,454 of record OY728142.1, on the reverse strand, counting down.
ACAAAGATCTCAACATGTCTTCAAAGGTTTTAATAGTCCATTCTGATTGTCCATCGGCTTGAGGGTGGTAGGCAGTGCTCAAATGAACTTCTGTATCCAGGGCCTTCTGAAGACTTTTCCAGGATCATAATGTAAAACAAGGATCATGATTAGAAACAATCAATAGGGGTATACCATGGAGTCTTACAACTTCATTAATAAATAGTCTTTCCAGACGTTCAAGTGGTAAATCTTCTCTTAATGCAAGAAAATGTGATAACTTGGTAAGACGATAAAAAATGACCCATATTGCATCATTCCTTCTAGGAGTCTTTGGTAGCCCCATGAAATAGTCCATCGTAATATCATCACATTTCCACACAGGTATAGTAATAGGTTTCATGACTCCTATAGGATGTTGTCTTCTAACTTTCACTTTTTCACAAACCATACATCTTGAAACAAAATCAGTAATCTCCCTCCTCATGTTGTTCCACCAAAGATGTTCCATCAATTCTCTATATATCTTAGAGCTCCTAGGTTGTATATAGAAATTTGATCTATGGGAAACATCCAACAATTCCCTTTTTAGATTGGGTATGTTAAGAACACAAATTATCTTCCCAAATTTCAAAATTACATCTTCATATATAAATTCACTCAATCTCCCATCTGTCACAGCATTAATCTTCTTTTGAAACTCTTCATCATCAGTTTGAGAAATCTTTATCCTTTCTAGTAAATATGGCTTAGAAACCATTCGAAAAAGTATTGATGTTTCAGCTTCAATGGTTATTCCCATATCCATCTTTACTAGATCCATGAAAATAGGACCCCTTTCAACTCTCATCTTGTTAAAAACTCCATGATCCATTCTACTCAACGCATCTTCCACCTTATTTTCCATCCCTAGGTGGCATTGTATAATTCAACAATAATCCTTGAGTAGTTCAAGCCATCATCTTTGCCTCATGTTGAGTTCTTTCTATGAGAAAATATACCTCAAACACTTGTGATCAGTATAAATCTCTCATTTTTTACCATAGAGATAGTGTCTTCATATTTTTTGAGAAAGGATTACCGTTTCTAACTCAATATCATGAGTAGGATAGTTTGGATCATGATTTTTTAGTTGTCGTGATGCATAGGCAATAACTCTATCATTCTGCATAAGGACACAACCAAGTCCTTTCTTTGAAGCATCACTATAAATAATAAACCCATCATTCCCTGATGGTAGATTCAAGATAGGATCATTTACTAATCTTCTCATCAGTTCTTCAAAACATTTGTCACAATATTTTTTCGAAACAAATTTAACCCCTTTATGTGTGAGCTTGGTTAATGGGTTATCCAATCAGGAAAAATTCTAGATGAAACGTCGATAATAACCTAATAAACCAATAAAACTACGTACCTCAGTTATACTCATCAGTGCTGACCATTCTTGGATTGACCTTGTCTTTGAAGTATCAATAGATGTTCCATCCTTAGAGACAATATGGCCATGAAAATAAATCTCTTGAATTTAGAATTCACACTTGATAAACTTCCCAAATAATTCATTTTGTCTGAGGGTTTTTAGAATAGTGTGCAGGTGATTTTCACGATCTTCATAGATTTTAAAGTATACTAATATATCATCAATAAATACCACTAAAATGTCATCAAGATATTATTTTAAAACTCTATTCATTAGATCCATAAAGACAGAGGGTTCATTAGTCAATCCAGAAGTCATTACTATAAACTCCTAATGCCTGTACCTGATTCGAAATGTTGTTTTCAGAATGACTTCCTTCTTCACACAAAACTGATGATATCCAGATCAGAGGTCAATATTTGAAAAATATTGAGCTCCATGAAGTTGGTTGAATACATCATCAATGTAAGGTAGGGGATACTTGTTATTTATTTTTATAGAATTGATCTCCTTGTAGTCAATGAACAACCTCATAGATTCATCTTTCTTCTTAACAAAAAGGAAAGGGGTTCCCCATAGAGAAACACTAATGGGAATAAATCCCTTATTAATCAATTCCTCCAATTGTTTCTTTAGTTACACTAATTCCAAAATGGCCATTCTGTAATGGGTCTCCGATATGGGCCTTGTACTAGGAATTAAATCATTGAAAAACTCAATTTCTCATTCTAGAGGATATCCAGGTAAATCCTATGTAAACACATCAACATATTCTTGCACAATAGGTACGTCCTCTATTAGAAAATTCTTTTTCTCATCCATAATTATTTCATTCTCTTCTTCCCCAATAATTGAATTCAGTAGAGCTAATGGCGGTGGATCTAGATAAGAATCAGGTGGAGATGCTTATTCTCTAAAGATAAGGTACTTCTTATCATCATTGAAAATTGTAACCTCCTTCTTCTTATAACAAATTTTTGAATCACGGTTAAAAATCCAATCCATACTAAGTATTATATTAAATTAAATCATGGGTATGACGATGATATCCATAGATAAAGGACATTTAAATTCCTTAATGGGAACTAATTCACAATACATTATTACGACGATACTTCCCTTAGGTGTTTTGACTGAAAACTCCCTTGTTAAGTCAAATTGAAAAATCTAATTTTCAAAGAAAACTAGGAAGATATGAAACAATGAGTTGATCCGGAATCAAAGAAATCATTTTCTAAACTTGAGGAAACCAATAAATTACCTGCCACCACATCTTTCAGAGATTCAACCTCAGCAGTAGTGATCGCATAAGCTTGGACTTACTCCCTTGGGATTTTCTGAGGTAAGTTCCCTTGGTGCTTAAGAAATTCATTTGCATAATACCTCTTTTCTCTACAATTGTAGCATTCAATATTGACAGCCTCTTTCTTCCCCTTGCAATCACAAGCTTGGTGGCCTTTTTCACCACACTTGTAACAGTATCACATTCTCTTTAGGCAAGTACCATGGTGTTTCTTCCCATATTTACTACAGGATGGATATTCAGATTTTACCATCTTCCCCTTATTTACATTTCTAGAGTGTTCAATAGATCCCTTTTTCTCTTTATTTCCTTTAATATCGTAAGACATAGAGAATTCCTTTACTGTGTTGATAGTGCGTGAGACAATATCTTCGTATGATGATAAGGTTTGTGAAACTAATTCTTGATGGAGAAATGGTTTTAACCCATCAAATAATTGATCAATCTTACCCCTTGGTTATGTATATAATCTATAGCATGCCTTTCTATCATTGTAATGTTAGCCTCATACTTTTCGACATTCTCATCCTTCTTTTTCCTCATATTCCGAAATTGTCTTTCCATATTTTCTCGATGGTCACGAAGAAAGTATTTTTATAAGAAAATCTCTTTAAAATACCGCCATTCCATGTTTTATACTTGTTAATATTCATTTGTGTTTTGGATTAATGAACACCATTGATATGTATCCCCCGTGAGGTGATAAACTTCCATGACAACTTTTTACCTTTGGCTAATCCCCAAATCATGAAATATTTTCTATAAGGAATTTATCCATTGCTTAGCTACTAATGGAATTTTACTCCCATTGAATGTTGGTGGTTTTTGCCTCATGAAGCAGTCTGACATTGATCCTCAATGTTTTGGATCAGGGTGATTCATACAGGTAAGGTTATTATTCAAAACCTGAGTGAGTTGTCCCAGTATACTGATAAGCTGATCAACACCAGTTGCATCACCATCTCCACTATAATTATCTTGAGTATGAGGGAAATCCCTACTTAAATTACATGCGTTGATAAAGTTTCCATTCCATCCATTAGGCTCCATTTCTACACAATGACATACAATATATTAGTTTATGAATCAGAATACATAATTTCAAACATGTAAAACACTTATCATAAATTGAAAAGTTTATGGATATAATCCATAATCATAAAAATGTTATCATTGAGGAGGTATATGATCATAAATACTTCATAATGGTTTGTAAAAAAAAATGTGAATTATTCAAAGAATATCCCTTTAGAGTGTATTAACCAAGAGTGTAGCAAAGACTGTTGTCATGAACCAGTTCTCATTCGAGTCTATCTCAAAGCAGTGTTTCAGTTTTTACTCTTAGGTACATCTATTCTAGAGCTGCCTCTACCTGCTCGTATCCATATAGGTGTTTATTGCCTGAAATACTCAAAAAATATCTATATTACCAAAATTCTAAGAAGTTATTATATACTAATCATCAATGTATATATTAGGGTAATGTTATCTAATCAAAGTTTTTTTTAAATATAGCTTCTAAGGTTTGTAAAAAAAATCCTCTGATACCAACTGTAACACCCCAAATCTAGATACCCAGAGATAGTGCATTATTACATAACATTGGCACGATCTCAAGGGATCAAATCTTGAAATACTAATCATTTTATTAGCTTTGGAATTACTGGATACATTCATAAGTTTTACATTACATTAGTAAATGAAAAAAAAACAATAAAATTGTCTCAATTGACCACATTCATATCCCTTAGAAAATCCCTGAAGGTCAGTCATAATATACTTCTTCGCATCCTGGGAAACAATAAAACATAGGAAGGGGTGATCTCAGATGATCAGTAAGGATAACAATATAGCAGAAACATTCCTAAATAAGCATAAAAATTTAAGTTAATTTATAAGACTAAAACAAAATCCTTTTAAACTTAATATTCATCATAATATGGTACCGATAAATCAAATAATGCATTTACTTATTCACATGGATATTCTACTAGTCGAATAATCACATGTAATATCAATATCCAATTTTATAATTATTTAATGCATAATACCAGAATTCATAACCACATAGCCAAGGCCTCATGCCAAGACTACAGATAATATTTTTTCAATGCCTTGTTCAAATACACTAGTTTGTCTCATGAGACCTACTGATGCATCGAGGAGCTATAGCGGGCTCTACTCATCACTTACTAAGTCAAATTCATTCCTCACATGAAAAGGTTTAAACATTACATAAACATTCATATTAAAACTATCATATGAAATATTAATAATTTAACTATATTCCATGAATGTTATAAAAATAACACATCCACAGTCAAGAATATCACAAAACCTTAAATACAATATGGAATATTTGTATCATAATAAATCAACTTCAAACAAGTTTAAAATCCATCAAAGGGTGATATCATAGATGAAATGAAAGCAATTTAAAATAAATACCTCTTTAAATTTGAAATCATTTAAAAGTCACATAATTATAAAAGAAAAAATTTATTTTGAAAATATTCTTATAAGCTTGTATGGGAAGCTTTGACGGTGTTATAATGGAGTAAAATACCTGTACCTGTCATATAAATTAGAAAAAGACATTCTTTCCTTAATTTTGTCGAAAAGGTCAAAAGTACCATCTTTGGAAAACGACGGAAAGATTCCTTTCAAAACATATATGGTCAAATAGGGGTATAAATGGATTTAAACCATAGTCTAGTAAATATTAAAAAATGTTTTGAATTACATTTTTAATAAAACATGGATGTGGATGATAAAAATGACCCATTAGATACTTACGTATGAACAACCCTGTATATGTAAAGAGATTGTAGAAGTAACCCTTACCTTGTACTTTTCCTCAGCCGACAATACGTTAACCTCATATATAATAGTGAAATCATTTTTATTAAATTATACAAGAACCATATACATAAATATGATATCATATATGATCTTCTAATATTTCTTTGTTAATAATATTTTAGTAGTATCATCGTTTCATGTGTTAACTGATTCATTTTCCTTTTTATGATTAGTTACGTAAGCCATGATTGTTATGAATAGGATGTATTTGATTCATATCTGAATATATATTATGTTCTTAAAAATTATTTTTAATCATAAAATTAAAATTATTCTTGAATGATTACGATGGGGAATGAATTTCATCACATTCATGGAGATGATAATCTGCAAGTACGCATGAGTGACAATATCGTTATATTGATGGTGAAATAGTATGTAATTGGATGGTATATCATATATAATGAATCATTAAAATTTAATGCTTATTATTTTAATTTGTTATACTCATTATTATATCCATTCAAATAATTATGTGTTTGAATAACTAACTACACCACAACGTGGAGACGGTAAGCCATACGTACGGACGTATGGAGACTTTGTCATTTATAGGATGGATAGAATAAAGAATATGGTTGTACCATATTTATAATAACATAATTGTATGTAGAAGGTTCTGGAGTTATTATTTTGTTATGGAAACAAACAATTAAGAGAAAGTGGAAGAAGAAAAGAATTTGAATGAGGGTGGTGAAATTATTACCTTTTCTTCAGGGGTTTCCTTTTGAGTTGATAAAAAGGGCTCCATTGGTTAGATTTATAAAAAAAATTAAGGACTCTAGGATGATGTTAGGGAAGTTGGTATGATATTTGGGAAGGTTTTGGCTAATCCAAATGGCTTTGGAGGTGTGAAATTAAGATAAGGGGAAGTACCCTTTTATAAGAGAGGTGTGGGTCACTTGAGAAAAAGCTTGAAATATTATTTTATAATAAAATTATTTTCAGTTTCTAATGGCTCCAAAATCATTTATTTCGAGGATAATGTTGGGATGAGTCGAAACCCTCTTAAACAATAGGTTTTAGACAGAATAAGTCACCATATTAACTTTATCTTTTAGATTTAACTCTTAGTTAAATAGTTTGATATTTACCATGTATCTTTGTATTTTTATATTATATGGTTAATAAATTTACTATAAACTATCAAGAGAACCCAAGTGGTTCATTATTAATATATATGACCTTACCTAAGTCCTTTGGATGAATCTTAGATTTTTAGGAATATTATATCAAATAATAATATAGTATTTGTTTTAAAAACTCAATTATGTCAATTTTGACACTATTTAGTATTTGATTTTTTTGAAAGCCATAAAAAAATTATCACTTTGAATAAAATTTATTTTATCAACCCTAGCATGTCATATTAACCTTTAAAATTAGTGTAATTAATCATAAGTCTCAATTTATATTTATTTTTATATTCATAATATCAATTATTTTAATATTTCATTAATAAAGTAATTACTACATCATCATTATGTCATAAGTAAATTAAATTATTTAATGTTAAAAAATTATAAATAAAAAACCATTATGTAGGAAATATTTTTAGATTTCTAATAAATATTAATATTTGAATTTATATTCTGTTTAAACCTATATTAAAAATGGTTTAGTTATTAAACATTGAATTTAACACTTTTAACTCCTCTTTAAATAAAATAATAATAAATGTCCTAATCTAATAAAAGTGAACCAAAAGGATCATATTTTATTGATAAGGTTTTTTTGGTCAAATTAAACTTATTCAATAGAATTAGGACATCTTTCAGGGTAATTCTAATATCATTTTAACCTTTAATTATCCTATTTACTTTTAATCGTAGTAAATAAAATTCAAAAGTTACTATTCACCAAAAATTATTTTCGTCTTATTAAACCATATTTTACTTACTGATATTAACCATGTCTCTAGGATTTTTTAAATTCAACTCCTAGAAGCGGTAAATTTAAGTTTTATGCAAATTTTCAAATGCTCATAGATAGTGAGTAAAAGACAGTAAACATTTCAATAAAATTTTATGTATCTAGTCTTATTATAAAATTACTCCTATGAATTACATTGAAAATATATAAGTATTATGTATATATTCTAGCCTAAAATAAATTAAAATAAAATAAAAAATTATATAAATAAAAAAATTTGGTTTTAAAAAATAATGCTGTGTTTTCCACTATTCATAAAAAATTGAATGTTTTCAGAAAAATACAAAAAACTCACCCTAAGCTAATTTTGATATTTCGAATCCAAAAATTAAGTCCCCTTGGAAAATTAAAATTTATATAATTTCAAAATTTGGGTATTTCTATTCATATAATCTATTTTCATTGGTCGTGGTGTGTTAAAACTCCAAGTTGCGTACAACACAAGCCGCTGCATTATTCAAAGGGAAATGTACCATGGAAGCTTGGGGTGTTACATTATCCCCTCCTTCAAATAAATTTGTCTTCAGAATTTCTAGAATATTACTGCATAAAAGGATTCAGGTGGTTCTTCATTATAAGTTCCTTGGGTTCCCACGATTCCTCTTCCATCTTATGGATTCTCCATAGAACATTTACCTGGCGAGCCGTCTGGTTTCTCACCACTTGTTCTATGGTATGAAGAATTCTGATAGGCTCTTCGCAATAAGATAGGTCAGGTTCCAGTTCTATTTCATCAAAGGTGAGTATATGCTTTGGGTCAGGCATGTATTTTCTTAAAATTGATACATGGAACACATCATGAACTTTTGAGATATTTGGAGGCATTGCCAAACGATAAGCTACAACTCCAATTTGTTCTAAATTTTCAAAAGGGACGATGTACCTGGGACTCAATTTACCCTTCTTACCGAAATTTATACCACCCTTCCATAGAGTTACCTTCAAAAAAACATGGTCTCCTACTTGAAATTCGAAATCCTTCCTTCTGTTATCGGTATAGCTCTTTTTCCTATATTGCGATGTTTTGACGTGGGTTTGGATAATCGTCACTTTTTCCATTGTTTCCTCAACATGTTCTGGGCCTACGAGTTTTCTTTCACTAATAACAAACCAACAAGTTGGGGTGCGACATCGCTTTCCCTATAACGCTTCATATGGTTCCATCTGAATACTTTAATGGAAGCTACTGTTATAGGAAAATTCTAAAATAGGTAAATATTTATCCCACATAACTTGAAAGTCATGTGAGAAATATCTCAACATGTATTAAATGGTTTGAATAGTCCATTTTGTTTGTCCATCGGTTTGAGGGTGGTAGGCAGTGCTCAAACAAAGCTCAGTATCCATGACCTTCTGAAGACTTTTCTAGAATCTTGATGTAAAACGGCGATCATGATTATAAACAATCTATGGGGGTACACCATGAAGTCATAAAACTTCATTAATATATAATCTTATTAGACCTTCAAGTTTTAAATCTTCTCTTATAGAAAGAAAATGTGTTGACTTTGTCAGATGATAAAAAATGACCCATATTGCATCATTCCTTCTAGGAGAATTTGGTAGCCACAAGAAAACATTCACCGTAATATCATCCCATTTCCACTCAGGTATAGGAAGAGGTTTCATGAATCCTCTAGGATGTTGTCTTCCAGCTTTCACTTATTGAAAAACCATACATCTTGACACAAAATCAGTAATCTCCCTCATCATGTTGTCCAACCAAAAATTTCCCTTCAAATCTCTAAACCTGTTGGTGCTTCCAGGGTGTATAGAAAAATTGGACCTATGAGCATCATCCAACAATTCCCTTTCTAGATTAGGTATGTTAGGAATACAAATTCTTTTCCCAAATTTCAAAATTCCATATTCATATATGAATTCACTCAATCCCCCATAATTCAAAGATTTAATTTTCTTTTGAAACTCCTCATCATCATTCTGAGAACTTTTTTTCATTTCTAGTAAAAATGGTTTGGAAACCATTTGAAAAAGTATTCATGTTTCACCTTCCATGATTATTCCCATATCCTTCTTTTCTAGATCCATGAAAATAGGATCCATTTAAAATCTCATCTTGTTCAAAACTCCATGATCCTTTCTACTCAAACCATCTTCCACCTTATTTGCCTTCCCCGAGTGGTAGTGTATAGTGAAATAATAATCCTTTAGTAGTTTAAGCCATCATCTTTGCCTCATGTTGAGTTCTTTCTATGAGAAAATATACTTTAAACCCTTGTGATCAGTATAAATCTCACATTTTTACCATAGAGATAGTGTCTCCATATTTTCATTCAAACGATTATAGTTTATAACTAAATATCATGAGTAGGATACTTTTGGTCATGAATTTTTTGTTACCGTGATGCATAGGCAATAACTCTTTCATTATGCATAAGGAAACAACCAAGTCCTTTCTTTAAAGTGACACTATAAATAAAAAACTCATCGTACACTGATGATAGAGTAAAGATAAGAGAATTGACTAATATTTTCTTCAGTTCTTCAAAATATTCATTACACTCTTTTTTTCCAAACAAATTTATCCCCTTTACGTGTGAGCTTAGTTAATGGGTTAGCCAACAGGGAAAAATTCTGGATGAAACGTCGATAATAACCTGCTAAACCAATAAAACTGCATACCTCAGTTATACTCATCGGTGTGGGTCATTCTTGGTTTGACTTGGTATTTGAAGGATCAATAGAGATTCCATCCTAAGAGACAATATGTCTAAGAAAGGAAATTTCTTGAAACCAGAATTCACACTTGTTAAACTTCCTATATAATTCATTCCATATGAGGGTTTTCAGAATAGTGCGCAAGTGATTTTCATGATATTCAAATATTTTTGAATATACCAAGATATCATCTATAAATACCACTTCAAATTCATCAAGATATTCCTTGAAAACTATATTCATTAGATCTATGAAGACAGAAGGTTCATTAGTCAATCCAAAAGGAATTACTGTGAACTCTTAATGCCTATACCTGGTTCGAAATGATGTTTTCAAAATGTATTCCTTATTCAAGCACAACTAATGATATCTTGATCGAAATTAAATTATTTAAAATTATTGAGCTCCATGAAGTTGTTCAAATAAATCGTCAATGTGAGGTAGGGGATACATGTTCTTTATTGTTATAGGATTGATCTCTATGTAGCCAATGCACAACCTCTTAGATCTGTCTTTCTTCTTAACAAAAAGGACAGGGGATCCCCATGGAGATACACTAGGGCGAATAAATACTTTATTACTCAATTCCTCTAGTGGTTCCCTTAGTTCCACTAATTCTATAGTGGACATTTTATAAGGTTTCTTCGATATGGACCTTGAAACAGGAATTAAATCAATGGAAAACTCAATTTCTTGTTCTAGAGGATGTCTAGGTAAATCCTCGGGAAACACATCAACATATTCTTGCACAATAGGTATGCACCCTATTTGAACATTCTTTTCCTCACCCATAGTTATTTCATTCTATTCTTCCCCAATTATTGAATTTAGTAAAGCTACTGGGGGTGGATTAAGATAATAATCAGGTGGTGCCATTTCTGCTCTAAAGATAAGGTACTCCTTATCATAATTAAAAATTGTAATATCCTTCTTCTTATAATCAATTTTCACATCATGGTCTGAAATACAATCTATACCGAGGATTATATCAAATTTAATCATGGGTATTATGATTATATCTGTAGATAATGTACATTTATATGCCCTAATGGGAACTAATTCCCAAAACATTGTTGCAATGATACTTCCCTTAGGTGTTTTGATTGAAAACTCCATTTTTACTTCAAATTGAAAATATATAATTTTTTTAGAAAACTAGGAATATATGAAACAATGCAATGATCCAAAATCAAATAAATCATTGGCTATACTAGAGTAAACCATTAAATTACCTTCCACCACATCTTTCGAAGATTCAACCTCAGTAGTAGTGATCGCATAAGCTTGTCCTTTCTCCCTTGGCCTTTTATGAGGTATATTCCCTTGGCACTTAGGACATTCATTTGCATAATACCCCTTTTCTCTATAATTGTATAATTCAACATTGATAGCCTCTTTCTTCCCCTTGCAATCACTATCTTGGTGTCCTTTTTCACCACACATGTAACAGACTCCCATTCTTTTTAGGCAAGTATAGGGGTGTTTCTTCCAATATTTACCGCAGGATGGATATTCAAATTTTCCCTTCTTCCCATTATTTCTATTTTCAGAGTGTTAAACAAATCTATTTTTCTCTTTCTTTTCTTTAAAGTCGTAAGACTTATAGAATTAATTTTCTATCTTGATAGCGCATGTTACAATATCTTCATATGATGAGAAGGTTTGTGAGACTAATTCTCGATGGAAAAATGGTTTTAACCCATAAAATAATCGATAAATCTTACTCCTTGGGTTACTTATATAATCTACTACATGCCTTGATAACCATGTAAAGTAAGCATCATAATTTGGGACATTCTCATCCTCCTTTTGCCTCAGACTCAAAAATTGTCTTTCCATATCCGCCCGATGTCCACAGGGAAAGTATTTTTCTAAGAAAATATCTTTAAAATACCTCCATTCCATGTTCAATAATTCTTTATATTCCTTTTTGTTTTGGATTAATAACCACAATTGATCTGCATCTCCCGTGAGGCGATAAAATGCCATGAAATTTTTTTCCCTTTCACTACTCCCCAAAGCATGAAATATTTTCTCTATGGAATTTATCTATTGCTTAGCTACTAATGGATTTGTAATCCCATTTAATTTTGGTGGTTGTTTCCTCATGAAGCGGTATAACATTGATCCTCTATGTTGTGGATCATGGTGCTCCATATTAGTAAGGTTATTATTCATAACCTGAGTGAGTTGTCCCAGTATGGTGATAAGCTGATCAACACTAGTTGCATCACTATCTCCACTATAATTATCTTCAATAGGAGGGAAATCCATGCATGTATTACGTGCATTGATACAGTTTCCAGTCCTTCCACTAGGTTCTATTTCTAAACAATGGCATACTGTAGATTAGTTTATGAATCGTAATACATAATTCCAAACTTGTAAATCACATAACATAAATTGAACAGTTTATGGATATAATAAATAATAATAAAAAAAAAAATTCTTTGACGAGGTATATACTTATGAATACTTCATAATTGTTTTAAAATAAAATGTAAATTATCCTAAGAATATCCCCCGAGAGTTACGTAACCAAGATTGAAGCGAGGACTGTTGTCATGCACCTATTCCCGTTCGAGTCTAGCTCAAAGCGGTGATTTTGGGTTTTAGCACTAGGTACATCTATTCCAGATCCGCCTCCACCTGCTAATATCTATACATGGATGTATTGCATGGAAAACTCCCAAAATCTCTATGTTACCAAAATTCTAGGAAGTTCTTATATACTAATCCTCAAAGTCTATCTTAGGGTAAATTTCTCTAATCATATTTTTTCTAAATTTAAATTCCTAGGTTTGTACTAAAATTTATCTGGTACCAACTATAACACACCGACCCAAGATACACAGAGTAGGTGCATTATTACATAACATTGGCATGATCACAAGGGATCAAATCTCAAAAGACTGATCAATTTAGTAGCCTTGGAAGTACTAGATACATTCATAAGTTTTACATTACATTATAAAATGAAAAACAACAAAAACATTGTCTCCATTGACTACATTCATATACCTTATACTATCCCTACAGTTTATTCAAAATATACTTTTTCTCATTCTGGGAAAAAAATAAAACATAGAAAGGGGTGAGCTCAGATGCTCAGTAAGGAAAAAAATATAGCAGAAACTTTCATAAATAAGCATAAAAATTTAAGGAAATGTATAAGACTAAAACAAAATAATTTAAACATAAGATTCAGAATAAAATGGCAAAGATAAATCAAATAATTCCATTTAATTATTCCCATGGATATTCTACTAGTCGAATAATCACATGTAATATCAATATCCAATTTCATAATGATGGAATGCATAATGCGAGACTTCATAACCACATAGTCAAGGCCTCGTGCCAAGATAACACATAATATTTTGTCAAGGCCCTGTTCCATGACACTGGTTTGTCTCATGAGACCTACCGATGCATCAAGGAGCAATAACAGGCTCTACCCATCACATAATAAATTCAATGCATTCCTCACATAAAAAGATTTAAACATAACATAAACATTCGTATTAAAACTATCATATAAAATGTTAATACTTTAACCATAAACCATGAATAGTATAAAAATAAAAAATCCACAGTCAAGAATATCACAAAACCTTCAATACAATATGGAAGATTTGTATCACAATAAATAAACTTCAAACAAGTTTAAAATCCATCAAAAGATGTTAACATAGAGGAAATGAAAAATATTTAAAATAAATACCTCTTTATATTTTGAAATCATTTAAAAGTCACATAATTAGAAATGAAAACATTTATTTTGAAAATATTTTTATAATATTATATAGGAAGCTTCGATGATGTTATAATGGCGGAAAATAACTGCACCCGCCGTATAAGTTAAAAAAGACAATCTTACCTTAATTTTGTCGAAAAGGTCATAAAGTACCTTGTTTGGAAAACGACAGAAAAATTAATTTCAAAACATATATGGTCAAATAAGGGTATAAATGTATTTAACCCATAGTCTAGTAAATAGTAAAAAAAAATTGATTTACATTTTTAAGAAAACACGGATGTGGATGATAAAGAGGTCCCATTAGATACTTACATATTAACCACCTAGGATAAGTAAAGAGATTATAGAATTAACCCTTACCTTGTACATTTCCTTGGCCTTCAATACGTTAACCTCATGTACAAAAGTTAAATTATTTCTATTAAATTATACAAGAATCATATACATAAATATGATATCATATATGATCTTCTAACATTGCTTTGTAAATAATATTTTAGTAGTAGCATTGTTTCGGGTGTTAACTGATTTGTTTTCCTTTATATGCTTGGTTACGTAAGCCATGATTGTTATGAATAGGATGTATTTGATTCATGTCTAGAATGATATTAAGTTATTAAACATTATTTTTAATAATAAAATTAAAATTATTCTTGAATTATTACAATAGAGATGAATCTCATCGCGTTCGTGGAGACGGTAATCCGTACGTACGCACGAGTGACAATATCATTATATTAATGGTGAAATCGTATGTAATTGGACGGTATATCATATATATAGAATAATTAACATGTTATATTTGTTATTTATATCATTTATACTCATTATTATACCCAAATAAATAATAAAGTGTTTGAATAACAAACTACACCACGACGTGGAGATGGTAAGCCGTATGCACGCACGTATGGTGACTTTTTAATTTATAGGATGGATAGAAATAAGGATATGGTTGTACCATTTTTATAATAACATCAAAGTATGTAGAAAGTACTAGAGTTATTATTTTGGTATATAAATAAAAATGAAATAGAAAGTGTAAGAAGAAAAGAACTTGAAAGAGGGTGGTGAAATTATTACCTCTTCTTCGAGTGTTTCCTTTTGAGTTGATCAAAAGGGATCCTTAGGTTGTATTTCTGATAAAAGTAAGGACTCTAGGTTTATTTGAGGAAAGTTGGGAGGATATTTGGTAGGGTTTTGGCCGATACAAATGGATTTTGAGGTTTGAAATTAAGAGAAGGAGAGGTACCCTTTTATAAGAGAGGTGGGGATCACTTTAGGAAAAGCTTAAAATATTATTCTATAATAAAATTATTTTTGGTTTATAATGGCTCCAAAAATATTCAGTTTTAGGATAAGGTGGGTATGTGTCGAAAAACCCTCAACAAATAGGTTTTATAAAGGTTTAGGTCACCATATTAACCTTATCTTTTAGATTTAACTCTTAGTTAAATAGTTTGACATTTACCATGTCTCTTTGAATTTTTATATTATATGGTTAATAAACATACTATAAACTTCCAAAACAACCCCAAGTGGTTCATTATTAATATATATAACCTTATCTAATTCCTTTTTCTGAACCTTGGATTTTTTGGAATATTATATCAATTAATAATATAGTATTTATTTTAAAAACTTAATTATGACAATTTTGACACTATTTATTATTTTATTTTTTTGAAATCCATAAAAACATTATCACATTGAATGAAATTTATTTAATAAACCCTAAAATGTCATATTAACCTCAAAAGTTAGTGGAATTTTTCATAAGTTTCAACTTACATTTATTTTTATATTTATAATATCAATTATTTTAATATTTCATTAATAATGTAATTACTACATCATCATTGTGTCATAAATAAATTAAATTATTTAATTTTTAAAAATTATAAATAAAATACTACTATGTAGAAAATCTTGTTAGATTTATAATGAATATTTATAGTAGAATTTATATTGTCTTTAACCCTATATTAAAAATGGTTTAGTTATTAAACTTTGAATTTAACACCTTTAACTCATCTTTAAATAAAATAATAATAAATGTCCTGATCTAATCTAAGTTGACCAAAATGATCATATTTTATTCCTAAGGTTGGTTATTTTTGAATTTCACTTATCCAATAGAATTAGGACATATTTTAGGGTAATTATAATATCATTTTTACCTTTAATTACACTATTTACTTTTAACCGTGGTAAATAAAAGTCAAAAGTTACTATTCACCAAAAAATTATTTTTATCTTATTGAACCACATTTTACTTACTCGTATTAACCGAGTGTCTCAGATTTTTGAAATTCAACTCACAGAAGTGGTAAAATTAAGTTTTATGCAAATTTTCAAATGCTCATAAAAGGTAGGTAAAAGACTGTAAAGAGTTCAATAAAATTTTATATATCTAAACTTATTATAAAATGATTACAATGAATTACATTGAACATATATAGGTATTATGTATCTATTTTGACCTAAAATAAAATAAAATAAAATAACTAATTATTTAAATAAAAAAGGTCAGTTTTAAACAATAACACAGTGTTTTTCACAATTCATCAAAAAATTGAATGTTTTCAGAAAAATACCAAAAATTTACCCTTAACTAATTTTGATATTACGAATCCAAAAATGAAGTCCATTTTGAATATTAAAATTTATAAAATTTCAAAACGTGTTTATTACTATTCATAATGACTAGTTTCATTAGTCGTGGTGTGTTAAAACTCTAAATTGCGTACAATGCAAGATACTGAATTATTCAAAGGGAAACGTACCATGGAAGCTTGAGGTGTTACACCACGTACAATCAATTTTGTTCAAATTTGAGTGACCAAAGTTGTTCTTGAATTAATTATTATTTACGGGGTTTTTATATTTTCGATGCATATAATACAATTATATTAGTTATGTTCATACTAAATTCTTTCACTCAGAACTAATAATGCATTAATATAATACATTCATTTCATATTTATTTATTTAAATATTTATTATTCTATATGTTTCTTATAGACATGAAAATGTATAAAATAATAAACAATGCATAAAGGAAATAAATTACCCAACTGATCATGAGAGTCTAACAATGGTTTATCCAATTAAACTCAATGGATCAACCATGACCTAGGGTATCATACCTTAGTCAAATCCTGACTCATATCATAACTCAATGTCCTTACAGTGCTTACACGTTTTGTCTTGGACTTCACCTCATATTGGCATGGTCCATGTCTTACGTCATCACTTAAAAAAATTCAAGTATAATCGCATGACAGTGATTGGGTATAAAGAGTGAAAAATATATATGGAAATGATATTTTATACTTATTAAAAAGAAAATGGTGATGTGAGACTATTGAAAAATTAATAAAATATTATGAACATTTCTCACAATTCTAATAAATAATGAAATGAAATTAACAAAGACATACAAGGGGTTGACAACTACTCTAGACAAGTCATAAGTAAAAGTAAATGAGAAATAAAATTAAAATTATATAAATTTATGTTTGGGAAGATAAATATAAATTAAAAAAATTATTAAATTTAATTAATCTATTTTTTGGTCAAGAAATTAATTTATTTTTATTCCAAAATTAAATTAGTCAACTAATATAATTTCATAATTATATTAAATATATTTTTATAATATTAAAATTTTTATTATTTTTGATCCAAAAATTAATAAAGTAATTCTTTTCATATTTAAAATCCGGATTGGTCTAGACCCGATTTAGAAGTGGGTCACAAGATCTGGGTAGTGGGAATCCATGGAAACTGGACCTAGCCAGGTTAGTGGAAGAAATATAGCTAACCATAAGAGCATACATCTGTGGTTATGGGTTACCTAGTAGCAGAGGTTGAAATCCAGGATTGAAAGTGAAGTGGGTAGTCATCTCAGGTGGCACCGTTTATTGGGAGGATGTAAATAGCTATGGGAAATGTGGTACAGTTGAGGTGTTGGGTGAGGAAGGAAGTAAAGGATGTGGTGGCATGCTCATAGTTTTGCAAGGGATAGAGGTGTCCATGTGGGAGAGACATTGGGGCTCGCATGATCTATTAAGAATTTGGCTGAATGTGGAATGTAGTGGCCTGATGGTGGAAATGTTCGAGTGAGGTAATGATGAGGAGAATGCATGAAGGATACTGGGAAGCGATGGGGGGATGAGGGGATTCGACCACTAACTGTGTGGTGATTGTAGGGAGGTGATAGTGGCTCGAGGTTAGTAGGGTTGTGGTGAAGCACTTCCCAAGGAGGAGGTGTCGGTGGGGATGGTTGTGGGAAGGAGGAGGAGACCACAACAAGGGAGGATCACAGGATGAGGAAGGATTTGGCCAACTAGCAATACCTATTTTGTTTTCTTTTTCTTAAATTTTTTATTTTGTATTCATTGAGAAGAACGTTCTCAAAATCCTTTTTTTGAAAATAATTACCTTCAGAAAAAAAGTACCGATAGAAAAAAATACCCCCACCCCATTTTCTCATTTCCCTTTTGTTTTTTTTCAATGACAAAAAATCATGCTAAAGGTGATATTTAATATATTTCTTCAAAAAGGATATGTGATAGGTATTATTTTGATAAATATTCCATAAGAATTAATCATATCACCATGAAAAATTGTTTCAATTGAAACCTAGTTATAACTAGATCACCAAAAATAAAACTATAAAACAATATATATTTAATTTATTTGTGGTCAATTTTAACATAAAATATCCACATTTTTTATCCATATTAAAAAAATTGGATGGTCATAACATATTCATCCAAAATTTTATTAAAATATGATCAATTCCTTTAGGACTGAATTAAATCCATATTCTTAATTGAGTGAAAATTAATTTTTTTCCCTTTGATTATAAATTCCACCTAATCATTCTACTATGAATTGAAGGTACTATGACACATAGTGGAAGCTGGTGGGTTATGGATTTTAAAATTTTCACCATTGGATTAATAAAACTTCATCTCCTATAGAGATATGAGTCACAGTATTGTTCAAGGATATCACCTGAATTTAATAATCGAAAAATTAAAAGAACAAATACATCATTAGATTCAATGGAACATATGACTATTGGTCTTCACTGGGAATAATTTCTTGAATGATCTGAGCTAGAAAACCTCTATATCATCCATGAATTATTTAAGAATATATGGGGATTCCAATTATTAAATTTTTGGTATTATCACAGATTAATGATTATTCATCAAACATCACAATGATCACCATGATCATGTCCCTTCAATCCATGAAGGATATCAAAGATATAAAAATCAGATGGGATATTTCTATCTCTTGGATGCAAAAAGAGGAGATAAGATCTATTAATCCATTGTAATGAATTATTTTTGGAAAAGGGCTTCTCCTATTCTTATAAAGTGGGAGATATAAATACTTGGAAGGGGTTCCTCGGCCCACCGTATTGCCAATTCCCATAAAATAAGATATAAATGACAAGTTATGATGAACTAACTACATCATAGTGTCATTTATATTTGTATCACATACTTTTAATATATATTTTTATATTAAATGATAAAACCAATCAATTACCTTTACTCATTTTTCTCAACATATTAAGAAAACTTTGAATATTAAAGTAATAATCATTTATATAATGTTTCATAGGTATTTACATAAATACTTATAAATAATTTTAATATTTAATTCAATAAAATTATTTTATACTTGAATAATAATGAATTTTTTTATAAGTTAGTGATCATTAATAATTGGACAACACTATAACCCCATGGTGGGGACCCCTATGTATTGTACACTAATTCACAAGAAAAGGTAAGACTCTTGAATACACTATTGTGTGAGACCATCTAGGACTAAATATCAATAGTAGTGAATTTCATTCACATACCAGGAGCGAAGTAGATAAAACCCATCAAGGCCCCTAAAGATATAAGGAATAGTGATAGCAATGACAACCATCCGATGAACACTCGTTGTGTAATATAATATCTTTGTATCATGATATCTCAAAAAGAGGTTTACAAGGATTGTGTCATCATACATTCATTATTTATTATTTATTGATCTAACTGGATGGATTTACCTTCGATTAACTTGGAAAATGATTTAATGATTGTATTACCATCCTAATAAACTTTTCCCAAGATATCACTTCCTCAATTCAAAATTTAAAATTTTTATCTTTACCATTTAACCAATGTCGTAACACCAATGAGACAACCAACACAATCTACCTTCCCACAACTAAAATGACATGGGTTTTTCCTTAGATCAAACTATACAATCAAATAAAACAAATGGAAAATGATCTAAATTTAGAAGACCAATACATATGTTCAAATATAATAATAACCAATGGCACCCCAAACATGTGATGTACTCATTGTTGGGTATGTATTTATGATCTCACCTACTATAGATCACCAAGTGAAAACTTTCTAAGAATATATCTATATTATTATAACCCCCCCAACACCTAATAGTTTTATATCAACTATTTCTAATCAGTATGTCATATGAGGCCGACATGAAATATATTTAATATTAATTTCATAGTTTCATGAGGTTCTCATTATATTTAGGAAACTACTATAACATTTTTATATGATAAATAATCTATTTATATTACCATTAAAATAGTAGATAAAAAAATATGAACACTATAATGGTAAATCTAAATCATGCATGACTCATGGTTTATATGATATGGTAATCCAAAAGTACAATTAAGGTTCAATCTAGGGAACCCACTATTACAATAATCTTCTCCCCCTTTTTCAATGAAATAAAAATTGTAGATTCCATCCTAATTTTAAATTTAACTCTTATCCCCCTTAATTATTTAAAATAAATCCCAAAATACCTCAATATAACTTATCATTTAAAGTGTAAGAGATTTTTCTTCATGGTATTCCACTCTCCCCCCATGATAATTTTCTTTTCCCCCCTTTTGAACGGAAAACAACTCTTCATCTTCCTTTTTTTTCCAAAATTAACATGGGATAATTTCTCCATTAATGAAATGGATTCCAAAACAAATGGAACATCCTTGGGAAAAAAATTACAAATTATTTCAAAACATCACATTTATATTTTAACTTCTAAATATATAATTTCTCTATCGAATCATTTCTATACCACTTCCTCATATTTTTAAATTTAGAATCAAAGAGACGATTTAATTGAAATTACCAATTATAATTCTAGTAGTAAACAAAGAATCTAAGTATAATAATCTTGGTATTAGTGT
This sequence comes from Viscum album, assembly GCA_963277665.1. Taxonomy (NCBI): domain Eukaryota; kingdom Viridiplantae; phylum Streptophyta; class Magnoliopsida; order Santalales; family Viscaceae; genus Viscum; species Viscum album. Next base: position 504,175,264 of record OY728142.1, on the reverse strand, counting down.
ATGAAAAAATAGTTTTTGAAGAACCCATATATTTTTCAATGCCGCTCACTAGTTTTCTATTAAATTATCTGAAGCCTATGACCTTTCACTTTGTCAATAAAAATGTGATCTCATCATAATATCAACCCAAATATTGAGTAGATAAACATTAAAACACTAATTGAGAGAAAATAATAATTGATGAACTAATTTGTAGCACTTGTAACTTGTGGTATCACTTGAACTCCATTACCTCTAACTATTCACAAGTTACTCTGTTTTTTAGATAAGAATAAATTATTTTTAAAATTATCTATAAACTCCACCTAAATTTAATATCTTGAAACTTATAAATGTAACTCAATTTTGGTACACTTTTTATTAGGAAAATAAATCATTTTCTTGATATTTGAGTATCCAATATACAAAATATAGTAGAATTTTTTTAAGAATATAAAAAAATAATCGTTATTATTTTTATATTTTTTTTGTTAATACCAAACTTCTATATTCATTAGTAGAATGATTCCACTACTTTTATGGTCTAATTTCACTTATTTTATAAAATTTCATTATAAAACCACTATATAATTCACATATTGTTTTGAAACCTATTTTATATCTAGTTATAGATCCTTTAAAACTCTAGATTTAGTATTTAATTTTAAATCTAGTAATATGTTTTCAAATTCTATATTTTAGAAACATAATAATTAATTATAACATCTAGATGGTTCATTTTTAGCCTTGTTACTATTGATAGTAATGATACTAAATAATACTTTAAATATTCATGGATTCACTTGTTTGATGCACATTTCTATCTCAAATTTCTCTAACTTTCAACTCAAATCATGTTCTATTCTAGAACACATACCCCATTTATTATATCTCTAAAAAAATTCTACACCTCTTCAAAATAGTTGGTCAACATTTAAGTTCATAGAGAAATGGGTGAAATATATTTCCTCAAGTTTAAGAAGGGGCAGGTTATGTAGAACCAACTATTCTTTTTCCCAAAATTCATTTTCTCTTTTTTGAATTTGGGGAAATTAATTCCAAGACCTCGCCAACTTCCTTTTATTCTTGATCATCATAAACAACTATACTCTTCAATTTAGAATCCATAATATAATTTGGATTAATTTTAATATATTACAAAATTTTTTTATGATCATTGGGATTATTCATTTTGATAAAATTGGAAATATAAACATTTCTCAATTGGGTACTCCTTCTATGAAGGATTTCTTACTTAACCACAACATAACCTTTTTTTCATACATTCTTACTTACTTGTTTTTTCCTACAAGATTCATTATAATTTTCAAAACATACATTGACATAGAACATGACTTACATATAATCCTTTATAGTTTTAGCAATTTTTCAGATCCTTTTATTCTTCCATGATTTTTTTTATCTTTCTAAGACATGTTTTATAAGAATCATATTTGGAACCCTTTTCTTGGCTATCATCAGCATGATGACCTTTTTTATTGGATTCAAAAATATTTCATTCATAAGGATAGATTTATCATCATGTTTTGGCATGTTTTTTTCTTTTATCATAGCTTTATTTATTGTTATATCTTTATTGGAAATATGGTTAGAATGGTTGAACTATTTTGATAATAATCATGAATTATTTATTGTACATGACAGCTCCGTATTTAATATCCTCCACTAGCTTTATGGTAGATAATGTATTCCCATGATTCATAAAAAAACTATAAATGTGTCAATGAAACCCAAAAAAAATAGAACATATCTTCATAACATCTTTTAGTGCTCAATAAAATTTACTTACCCTTTATAGTGTCTTTATTGAATCTATTTCTAGTAATTTTAGTTTTTCTCTTTCCATGGGAACATCCAAATAATTCTCCTCCTCATGCCTCAAAGAGATTCTATAAAATCAATACCCAATTTTCCTTATGATTTTAGTAATGTATGAATTGATAATATATTCATTCTTCTCCTACAAAATGGGAAACTTTTTCTTCATTTCACCTTCACCAGTTGAAGGTTAAAAAAATAACAACTAGAAAGTATCATTTAGTTTAGGCATACTCTTGGAATCCATGATTCAACATAATAATTATTAATGTAAACATTAATTTATTTTATATGAATATTAAATACATATGAAGATTATACATTCCATATAACCATAAATGTTTCGTTTCTCTGAGTACAAGGTACATAATCAACTTATTTCATTAAATATATTCAAATTACCCTATAAATATCTTTACACATCATACCCTTCCCAAATATACCCTAATTAATAAATTTATTTACTAATTATGGAAAAGGAAATATAATAAAGGGTAATCTCAAATTTTCAGTAATTTTAATCACTAGAGATATCAATTGATGATCATAAGTGAGAATATCATAAGTATAATCATATGATAACATGATCATAACATAAAAAACATACCCAACATGGCATAGACTATAAATCATGAGTCATTGTATAAGGATTTATCGTAATAGAGGATTGGAATCATAAGAGTAAAGAATCATCAATAATAAATCATGATCCATGAGATAAAATAATAATAATAAGACATAAGATTGTGTTATACACATAAGTACTGAAAATAATTTCCTTATTCAAGACTCATTGCCTGGACTTTCATATTGGATAAATACCCTTACGGTATTATGTTCTCTCTCAATTATAATTTATATTATCTCATGAGATATAAATCCTTACACAATAAATTTTTTGGATATGTAATTCTAGTCCCACTCATCATATAATTAAACCCATACATAATTTTTCCATAAGATAATAATAACTTTGTTCATTTTAGAATTGTGTAATTAACCCATGAGAAAGAGGTGGGTTTCTTGAAATCAATGTTAAATTATTATCATCATAATCTATAAAAGATAGAAATTTGTGGTATAAAAAGATATAATCTATAAATAATTTATATTGATATAGATGAAAAATATATTTTATAAAATAATATAAAATTTTCTTTGAAAATCAATTCAAAAGGTCACTTTTCACTTGGAAAATTTCAAAAACTAAAATCATGGTAAAATCTGGAATTAGATTTTATTTGTGAAACTTTTTAATCATGAAAATTAATATTAACTATGAAGGAAGGATATTATATTTGGAAAATATGATCTTGCCATATATGTTAAAAGACAACATTATTTTCAAACTTTTGTAAAAAATAAAAAGTGAGTTATACAAAAAACCTTTGAAAAGATTAATTTTAATAATTTGTAAAGAAATTGAATGGTTTTAAAAATTTACTTTTTAAAACATATAAATATATGTAAAAACATCTATGAAAAACTTTAAAACATGGACATGGTGGAAAAATATTCTTCACTCAAAGAAGATAAATAATGTTGGTTTTTATTAAAAGCATATTTTAGGTCATTTTAAGTACCAAAGAAAGATAAATTGTACTAATATAAGAAAAAATGTTTAAACAAAAACATATGGTTTTTAGGAGAAAAATAAAATATAATTTCTCATATAAAAAATGAAACATAAAAAATCCTAATAAAAATTGGATTGTAACATAAACCCTAACCTAAAGACCTTACTTTCTTCATAAATTATATTAAACATCTACATGATAAATTTATATTTTTTATACCTGTATAATAGAACCATAATCATAATTATATTTCAATATATCATTTCATTATAATTTATAATTACCCATTTATTAAAATTTCTTCATTAGAATAAATATTTGGGTGTTAAATATTCTCTTTCCCAAGGAAGTTTTAGTTTGACGATTTCATTCCTTGAATGTTGGTCATGGTTCTATCATCTCAAGAATCATAAATATTTCATAAGAATCATATTTAGTCAATATATTATCTTTTATACCTATTAATATAATATGGTGATGAAAAATTTATTACATCACATTGTGGAGATGGTAGTCCATACGTACACACTACAGATGTTTTCATTTTCCAATGAATAGAAATAAATAAAGAAAAATAATAATATATCTTTATATAATCATAATAATATCTTAAATATTATAAATATTCATTAAATATATTTTTATTACCAACCATGTTAAGACGAAATGAAAAATTAATCATATCGCTTCATGGAGGTGATAGTCTACACTTACGCACGAGAGACATTATCGTTTTCTAATTTATTGGAGGGTAAAAAGGTAGATAATAATTTATCATTATAGAATCATAAATTTTGTTAAAAAATAACACACACACACACACACATATATATATATTAAATAAATTTATATAACCACGCACGAGATATGATGATGATGATTTTAATACATCACTTCATGGAGAATGTAGTACTTACGTACACAAAAGCATTGTTTTCATTTTCATTTGAATATGAAGGAGACATAAAATGGGTTTACCATTAACATAAAAATAGTAAAATATATTAAATATTCATATTTAATGATTTCAATATGGTTATATTTTATTTTTAATAGGATAAGAGAGGAAGCAAAGAGAAATATATTGGTAAATAAAATTACCTTTTCATCGGGTATCTTCCTATAGCCTTCAACTTAAGCCTTATTAAGATAAAAATTTGGTGATAATAGAACCTATAAGAATTTTGGAGTATGTTTTTGAATTTATATCAGAATTTATATGCTAAAATAGAGTTCTCAAGTGGTGTGTAAATGAGAGAATATGAGGTTCCCTTTTATAAGTGAGGTGGGAGGAAAACTTGTAAATACATAAAAATTTATTACATAATATATGTCTTACTCACTTCATGTGGCTCCAAAGGTTCATATTTTAAAATTCAATAATGTTAAGGTAAAAATTTCATCAAAAAATGATATTTAATCATGTTTTTATTTTTATTTAAAACCTTATCTCTTTTGTTAACCCTTCTATTAACCTTTTTAACACTTACCATATTAATAAACTTTATACTGTGGTAACTATTCATTAAATATAATAAATAATTTTAAACTATAAGATAATATTAACTATTCTTATTAAGAATATAGATTCAATTTTAAAATTTTTAATTCTATTAATATTTATAAAATTATTCTAATATTATCACACAAAATGTTTAAAATCCATTTTTAGAGAAAAATTATTTTTAAGCATAAAAAATATTTTATTATCACTAATTTCCTAGTAGAAACCATTATTTTAAGGATAATATATTTTAATCAATATATAATCTCCCCATTTAATTAATATCATTAATAAATAATTATTAATTCAATTTATTTATATTAAATACATTAGGTACAATAATAACTATTTTCTAAAAAATATCTCTTTCTACCTTCAAATGATTTTATCTTAATTTATAACCAATTAACAATCAATTAAGAAATAATTATTCCTTTGGTTATTTAAATTACTAATATATTTAATCATTTATTAATAATTATCAATATATTTTTTAGATAAAAATACATAATATGTAGAAAATATAATATATGAAAAATTAGGTCTTATATGATTTTATGTTATCATTAAAATTAATGTAGTAATTTAATAAGAATTAATAAATACATTTTCATTAATAAATACTTGCATAAATAATTTCTATAATTCAATTAGTATTATATATACCCACCAGTACAATGTTAGTGTGATAATAGTGACATTTAATAATAATATTTCAATATTAAAATGTGGTTTTTCTATACTCGATGTTTTATGTAAAGAAGAACATAAAACACTTCAAATTTATTAAATTTAAATATGTATTTTAAAACATTGGTGTGTTAAATTACACACCCTTATCATAATTTCTCCATTGAAGCATTGTTACTCTAATAAAAACAAATAGGGATACTTCTGAGTCGCCACATTCTTGGGTTCTTACATATATTCCTAAACATATGATTTCTACACACAAAAAATTGACCAAATGAGTGATATTTTTATAGAACATTATCTATTAAATCAAGAATCACTGTTATTTTCTCATCATAATAAATATCATTTTCTAGTAATAAAAACTCTAATTTAAATACAATTTAAGGATTATGCATGTACTTTATCAAAAAAGATACATAGTACACATCATGAACTTGGGATAAGTTTGGTAGAAGCACCATTGTGATATGATCAATAATAATTAAGGGACTAATATATCAAAGCCTCATATTTCACTTCTTTCCAAATCTCATAACATTCTTTTGAGGAAATATTTCAAGGCATACATTATCACCAACTTTGAACTACATATATCTTTTATGATTGGTAGCGTAACATTTCTATCAACTATGAGATGATCAGATATATAACATGGAGCTAGAATTCTCATATACTTCCTTATATATTTCATATCCCAATATATTTCAATCCAAAACTCCATCCTAGGATGTCTGATATCTTCAATTTTATCCGTAGAGGTATTTATAAAGAGCCATATTAATGCTCAAGTGGAACATGTTATTATAAGATAATTTCACTAAAGAAAGTTGTTAATCCCAACCACCATTTAAATCTATTGAGAAAGATATCAAAATATTTTTTTCGGTTTTAATGGTCCTCTCGGTCTAACCATCTATTTTTTGGATGATATCATGTTCTAAACATCAACTCCTAATTAAAATATTTTTCAAGACTTCTTAAGAACATTTAGGTAATCCACATATATAGATCATAAAAAATAGAATGGAATTCTCCATGTGACCTTACCAATTTTTTAATATATATCATGGTAGGATAATCAAGGGAGAAATATTATCTGATAGAAATAAAATGTGATGGCTTTTTAAGGTGATCAACTATAACCCAAATGGTGTTTATTCTTTAGATATATTGGGGAGTGTTATGATGAAAACTATAGTGACATTTTTTTATTTCCATTCTGGTATGGTTAATGGTTGCGACATCCCCTTAAACTTATAACATTCAACATTAACAAACTCAAATACCAAAAATTGAGATACATGCTCCACAATATACCTATTCATGCTTTACCTCTATTAAAACACTTTATTATATCTATACATATAAATTCTTCCAAGATGAATAGGGAATAATGAAGTATGGGATTCATATAATAACTACTTATTTAATTATGGTGGTACTAGGATAAATATCTAGTTTCTAAATTTAATAATTCCATCCTAGTCAAGTTTAAAGTTCAAAATAATTCTTATCCTCCTTTGATTCTCTACATCTTCCTTTTATGCCTCTTTAATAATTACATGAATTCATGGTTAAAAATTCATTTGAGAAATTAGGATATTTAACCTTTCTTTATTATTACAAGTTCTATCCTATATTGATATATAAGTACAAGATTTATTTCAATACACATCATGGAAAAACAAGCATGGTCCGTCTGACTTAGAGAATTAGGCACCTTATTTTCCTTCCAAAGGTGGCAATGTATTGACAAGTCATAATCATTAATAAACTCCAACCATGTTCATTTTGGTATATTAATTTCCTCTTCTACATATTTTCTATGAAAAATTACCACTATCAACTCCAAATCAAGATTCATGTAAATATTCCCATAAATCATTATGTTTTGTGAGGAATAAGCTATCACCATGTCATTTTGTATAATAAAGTGTCTTAATGCCTTTCCTAATGCATCATTGTATATTAAAAACCCTTGTCTATTATATGTTTGTGTAACCATAGGTTCACTGACTAACCTTCCCTTTAGTTCCTTGGTATTTTCTCCAAATTCATCTGTCTAAAGGAACTTTGATCCCTTTTGGTCAACTTGGTTGTTGGATTTGATATCCAACATAAACTTTTTCACAATGAATTAGTGGTATCTATCCATTCCAAGAAATATATGGATATATATCACTAAGGATGATTTGGGATATTGTTTAATAACATTAATATTAAATTAATATACATATATACCCTTGATTGTGATCACATGACCTAATAATGACACTTTTTATAGCGAGAATCCACACTTACTAAATTTGGGACACATTTTCTCCTTCCTTTAAGTCTCCAACATAGCCCTTAAATTATCTTCATGCTCTTACATTAATGTTTATTATATAATAATATAATCTATATATACTAACAAAAACAAACTAAAGTAATTTATAAAGACTCAATTCCTTAGATCAATAAAGATAGTGGGGTAATTGGTAACATCACATAGAATTACTATAAATTAATAATTACTATACCTTGTATAGAATGTTAATTGGGTATATAATCATTATTAAACATCAATTTCTGATAACTGTAATTAAGTCCAATCTTGGAAAAGTATTTTCCTTCCTCTAGTTGATAAAAAATCATCAATATGGGTAAGAGGATACTTGTTCTTTATAGTGAGTTTGTTGATTCCTTGATAATAAATGAAGAGATACATTGGCCCATATTTCTTCTTAAAAAAAATAAATTGTGAATCCAATAGATATATGATTGAGTGTATAAGTCCCTTATCTATATTATGATGGAGTTTCTTCTTCAATTACTATAACTCAACTGGGATAATTCTATAAAAAGTTTTCGAGATTAGTATACCACCAGGTTTGAGTTCTATTGAAAAATAAACTTTATGATTCAGGGGAAGTCTAGGAAATTCTTCATTAAATACACTGAAATATTCATGAATAATCAGAATATAATAAATTTTGAGTTTCTCCCCAACAATTTGTGATATGTAATCCTCATGAATAGGTAGTAATGCCTATATAATGGAATTAATTTCCATTTTAAGTTTCATGTTCAACCTCACACTAATAAAAAATAAAAGTTTGACTAGTAACATCAAATGTGACTTCCTATTATCGAAAATTATAATGGGATCTATATAGAGAGATCTAATTCATTCCAAATATCACATAAAATTAAACTAGAAAAAGAATAATAAGTCTTTTAGGATGTGAATTCCAAAAAAACATCTATTAAAGAGAAGATATATACTTTATATTTGATCATCATACTATTAAGAGTTTTCACCTATATTTTAACATCTAATCATTGATTTTTTACATGATACAATTATAAAATTCATAAAAATATAAAAGTGGTTAAAACTAAAGTCAAATAAGACATTTATAGTTCTAGAGTAAATGAAAAGTGTACATTTCACCACCTTATTCTTGTGAGTCGATTTTGTGGTTGTGATCACTTGATCTTTCCATTGAAATATTATCTTAATAGGGTACTAATGTTGATTTTCTCCATTAATGCTTGGATTCATTAACCAATTTTGATAACATATATACTCCTTATAATTACAGTATTGTAGTGTGGGTGGTATATTCATTTGAAATTTCTCAACATTCAATTCACTGAATGACTTATTAATGTCACTTTAGCATTAAATTTCTCAATGACCTTATTTTTTACACATAAAAAACATACCAGTAATGATACAGAGATTTATCCCATTCTTATTTCCATAATTTTGGCATAAAGAAATTTTAATTTTTTTTCCTCCAAGTGTTTATTATTTAAATCTCCTTGACGATCTATCTTTCTCTTCTTATTCGCAAAACCATGAAAATAATGGGACTCTTTACTCTCTATTTCTACCCTAAGAGAACATATAATTATTTATTCATTAAATACTAATGTACCTTATGAAAAACACATTTCAAGGACTTGTTTTTATGCTACTAAATAAATAATAAACATTCCATTCCATATTAATGATAGAACCATATTTTTACCATGTAATTCAAGCGATATTTTCCCCATTAGTATCGATGGACTCATCATAATTATATTTAAGCTTGAGTAATAAACCATCCATTATTGTGCCAAGATTTCAGGGATAGTAGTTATTGAGAAATATCATGGTGTCAAAATCTCTTTCTCGCCTCATACTCTTAATAATATTCCACCATTTAACACTTTTACCTTACAAATGATAATCATCTAATACAAATGTGTCATGTATAAAGAACTAGAGAGTGAAAAATATCTTTTCAATGGTACTAATCCACTGATATATAATTAGTGGATTAGAGGACCCACTAAAGGAAGGTGGATGTTTCCTCATGAAAGACTCAACAGTGTGTTTCTCCTTCCTTTGTCCATTTATAAGATCATCATGATTCATAGATTCATATAGTTACAAGATCATAGAAATATGATTTTCCATTCTAGTTCCAATTCCATTCATTTGATCACAATAACTTTATTATCCTTCAGATTCATTGTAAACCTTATTCCTCCTAGTTCCAGCCATTTACTAAAACCCAAAATCATAGTGAAAGCACAGAGATTCTCTAATCAGAGTGAGGAATCATTGAAACATAAAAATTATTACAAATATACCCTAAATTATCACACATTTTTATTAGTCTTGGATACATTAGGTTCATCCTATCTTGATTTTAGTTCATCGTAGGTTTTCATAGGTTCTATCATCGTTTTCCTCATATCCTAATTTCATGAACTATGTTTGGATTCCATCCAAACTGACACCCAACTGAGTATGTAACAAGGCCTAAGAGGTATTCTTAATCCTCCCAGGCTAGCGACTAGTGTCAAAAAATAATGATATCATAGTGGGAAAAATTTATCCAAAGATAAACTAATGTAAATAACCAAAAAAGAATACATAACATAATCCAATAATAACTTAACAACACTAAATACATAAACAAAACTAGTTCTAGATATAGATTATGAAAAATAAAAAACTAAAAACAAAACTAATATCAAACTAAACTAAGACTGGTACAATCTCCATGTGACCTCTTTGTCACCACCATCTATAAAAACCATCCCAATCCACTTGAAACCCTAAACAAAACTTGAAAATTCAAATTAACTTAGGTTTACTGACATTAAGTGGCACAAGTAGGGTGTGATCATAAAACATATCAATAGGTAAGCACCACATAATTCATATAAGTCCTTTCCCAAAAAAGATCAAAAATTGTAGTTTGAAATAAATTTAAAGAAAATATGTTTTTTATATTTTGAAGATACAATCCCATATTCCTTATTTAAAATATATTTGAAACATAATTTCAAATTAGAATACAAATGAAGTGATCCAAGAGCTATGTTGGAAATTAAGTAAGTAGTATAGGTACAATCAGTTCAATGTAAAAAAAGACAAGTAACTAAAATACTACGAGAATAAGTCAAGAATTTATAGATAGTAATCGTGGTAATTTATTAAACATATTTATAATAAATCTGTAGATGTACTTAGTTTGGTGTCACATATCAATGTATGGAGTAGATCTGTAAGAAAAACTAACTGGATTCCCTAAATTAGCCTCACCAGCAACACATCCCCTTTTTCCTCAAAAAAATATTGGGGGAACTAGTCTATATAATTAGTTCTAATAAGAAACAGTCACTTGATCCTTGATATGAAAACCAGAAATTCTGTGATAAGAGTACAAGTTTATTGAGGATGTCGTCACAAGCATGACATAAACCAATAACCCATAGATTCCACTATTATTTCCAAGCCCAAACTTCTACATCACCTATGTGGAGTCCCTCTTATAAAAAGGTCAACCATTGGGTACCCATCACACATAAATCCATTCACAAGTGCCAATAGGGTCTACACATCTTTTCACTTTGAAATCCAATTTCCCTAAACACTAGAAAATACCAACCATGACTTCCTATTTACAATTCAAAATCTTTTCCAAAAACCAAGTGGAAATTATTTTTATGATTATAGGATTTCAAATGGGAAATTTAAGTCAAATAGTTATCAACCACATATACAAGGTGGAAAATGGGTCGAACATTAAGGAACAAATTTGGGAAATCGCATTTGAGATAATTTGGGGACCAAGTAACCTTTTAGAAACCATGAGGTTTTAGAAGAACCATTTGGTAAGAAGAGGGTTAAGATAAGGAATAAGGGGAAATGTTTTTCAAAATAAAGGGTTATGGTGAACATCATTTTGGATATACATCATCATTTTTGTACCGATCCCCATGTGCACCATATGAATATAAGGATATTTCCACATCCAATTGAACTCTTTTTTAAAACCAAAAAATAGAAAAAGATTAATTTCAAGATCCACCACTATATTTTCCATCAATATCAATAACCCACACACATAAGTACTAAACAAAAACAAGGTATCACAACCACACACAAATCATAACTCACATGGAGAATAATATTACATACCCCAATTTAGACCAAACACAAACCCAAATGCCCAGTTTTACTTTTAAAGGATAAACAGAATGTTATTAAACACTTTATTTACTTATACATATTGGCATAAGAAAGGAAAACATTTTAAAACCATTTTTCACCAAATTTTAAACATTAAAAGACCACAAAAATTCACACCAACATGTAATAAGCATGAGAAAAACATTTAAAAAATAATTAAAAATGCTCAAGCATTACGTAAAATATTTTCGAAAGGAAATTTATATAAAAACCTACCTCAATGACTTGCACGTGCAAAAAAAAATACTCTGATAAAAAAGAACTACTACTGAGGAACAATCCACACAACCTGACATCAATGAAATTGGACAAAATTATTCAAACCTCACTTAAGGGTTTTTACAATAGAGATCCAAGGAAATACATACCAAGGAAGGAAGAGAGAAGAATAGTAGGAGGAGAAAATTTTCCCAAAAACTAAAGGAACTCACTTTAGATTCTTGGATGAGAAACAAAGGAGGATGGAGAGCTATGGATAAGGGGTTTCAAGAGACCCCTTGTGTTACTAGTATGAAAAAAATAGGAGAAACCCAAAATGGGATTAAAATAGGGAAGGAAAAAAATAGGAATTTTAACTTGTTAATGATCATGGAAAACTCACATTATTTGGATGTACTATTTTCCAAACTATGTTCCAGTCATTTACACCATAATATAAGAGAAGGACACCTGTAGGAGATGTCCACATGGTTTGGGAAACCATGTACCACCCATGTAGCATAGCACTATCATTTTGAAAGATCTATCCCACATTTTTATTCCATAGTTTACTCTATCCATGTGGAAGAATGAGACTTTATCCCAGAAACCAACTACACATTGCATGTTTACTCTTTTGGATTTATTAGTTTGGAACAAATCTTGCATATTCTATGCGAAGAAAACCATGAAAGAGGAAAATGAAATAAAAATTCCATCAACCTTAACCAGCTACATGGTTTCCTCACAAATAATGCACGAAAACTGTGTGTAGCTCCAAAACATACTTAAAACCTACAAAAATCAAAATTACCACCTGAAAGTCAAGTTGAACCTCAATAAAATGATAAAACATCATGAAAATAATAAATAAATGGAAACATATGGTTAAGTTTTGATAATTATACCCAAAAAACAATCTATTCCCAAAAAATCACCAAGACAAAAAATGTGCCAAAACATGAACCAAAAACTATTTGAAGACAACCAAAACCACCAAACTCAATGTGACACTTTTAACTTCACAAGTCACAGTAAACTAGCTCTAGAGAAAACCACAATAAAAGTAACCCTAGTGGGAAAAGGAAGGGTACTCCAAATGACAGTAACCCCACTAACACCACGACACCAACATGGGTAACCCAACACCAATCAACCTAGGATCACCCTACATAGACAAACCTAAAAAACCATTGGTAACTCTCATACCAAACCAAATAACCGATGTAAAGGAAAACCCATAAAAGGAAATCAGACTAAATAGAGAAATGAAACATAATTCGTAATTTCTCCCAGACATGAGCATCTCTAAAATGATAACAACTCAAAACTAAAATTGAAGGTAATCAGTAAAGGATAACCATCCAAACTCTTCAATTCAAATATAACCCATATAATTACAAGAGAAAGAGATGGATAAGAATTTTACAACAAGTAATAACTTATAACATCCAAGAAAAATAAAATAGAGTAACTTAAATTATTCCTAATCCCAGGTTCCCCACACCCCTAATGATTCATGAGTGCTTGAAAAGCTTCACTCTAGGGCCTATGGATGGATTCAAGATGTCTTGAAGCATTTACTTCCCTACAATCAAGAGCTAAAACCCAATAAATGCGAATTATTTATCAAGAAACACTACTTTCAAGACTTATCTTGGTGACATAAACAACCACATTGATGACAAATCTTTAGAGTCTTTTAGTAAAATGGATTCAGATGCTCGAACCGACCATACTAGAATCACACAAGCGAACTGTACAAAGAACAAGTAGATAAATCTATAAATTAAGACCCCTTTGGATGGGTACCATTGTAATACACCTATCACCAAATAAGTAACCTTTCTAGAGTTTCAAGAGACTCTGGACTACTAACTACTACAAATTGTGATCTAGAATCAACAAGTCTAGTTATTCTACATCCAAAAGCTTCCCAAAAAATACTTTCCCGAATGAGAGAACCAAATATTTGGTATCCAAAGAAGACAACAAACAAAGATATAGTATTTTAATTATTCCTTTTATGATATCTCTAGAGAAAATAAAACTATCTCTTTAAGGTAATCAACATAGTATTTCACTGTCTACTAACCTTGATGAATTCCCAAGAGCTCCCCCACATTCCTCACCACCACCTCCTCAGGTAAGAACCATCAGATGAAAGTGGTCTTGAACACTTACCAAGGAATCTCATATTTCAATGATTCTATGAAAATAACTTTCCATTAATCAAAAAACAAACCTTCAGACTAACACAGAATATCACACACTCTCATGGCTTTTAGAGTTCCTAATGACCTAGAGATTACTTTTACTTCCCCATGCCATTCAACATCCTCTAAAGGACTTATTTCACCCTAGAACATATAAATAACTGATAATAACTCGATCCCACCGCTCCACAAGGATTTTGGATAAGACCAATTACCAAAAGAGACTGGTATGAAACTTCTTGGAATTTCTGGGGTGGCATTCTATGAACAACAAAATAACAAAAAACCCACAATCACCATTCAACCAAAACACCAAGTTAATAATCCAAACACCACACAAAAAACCAAAATCCACATTCAAAACCACCATTTACATTAAAAATTCCTAAACCATTTTAAATTACAAAGAAACTTTTTAAACAAAACCAAACCTCAAAATCATTTTACTTCCAAAAAACCTTTACCTAGAAACGATTTATTATTTTGAAAACCATTCATGCCGATGAAAACTGAATCAAAGCACCTCCCACACAAAACTATTTGAATAGTGAACTTGTGGCTATGCCTAACCCCATCATATGGTTTATTAAACCCTACCCTATGAAATTTCCAACCACTGGAGGAATCCTGAACCATGAACTTGGGATTCACATGGGTCACTACACCATGAAAGTCTTCTGTATAACAACAATTAACTTCCATTTTAAACCTCCAAAGAACAATCCTAAAACCAAGAAAAAATACACAACTCCTAGAATACCCCGGGAAACTCAAGTATTGGGATAAGAAAATGGTTAATGATGTCATTCTTGTACCTAACTATCGAGTCTCAACAGTCCTAATATCCAAACTACATAAAACCCAAAATAACAAAAACCTATCTCTAATACCATTTTTAATGAAAATGTATATGATTCCATCTAACCTGACACCCAACTCATCCTGCAACAAGCCCTGAGAGGCATTGTCGATCTTCCTGGGATAACACCTATTATCAAATGTTAATGATATCATAGTGGGAAAAATTTATCCCCAGATAAACTGATTTAAATAACAAAAACAAAGTACGTATGATAAACCAATTATAATAGAACAATAGTAAAATACAAAACCATATCCAAATAAACAAGATGAACAAAAAATAAATTAAAAAAAATAAAACAAAAATGAACTGGGACCAACATGATCTTCATACAACCTCTTAGTCACCGCCATTAACAAGAACCAAATTGATCTATGGGAAACCCTATAACAAAACATAAACCTATAAAACAGCTCAGGTCTACCGATGTTGATTATCATAAGTATGGTGTGGGAATAAATTAGCTCAATGGGTAAGCACTATAGAATCTATATATGTCCTTTTTTGAAATAGTCTAAAAATGATAGTTTGAAATTGAAACTAAATTGCAAATAATAATCCAAAGGAAGTTATAAATTTTATATTCCATAAATAATATATGTAGTACAGGTATAATCGAGCCAATGTAAATAATACAAGTAACTAAAATTCAATAGGAATAAATTAAGATCATTTGAATAATAATCAAGGGAATTTCATAAACATCTCTTGAAGAAATCCTTGGATATAGTCAGTTTGTACTCACGTATTGGTGTATGTTACAGCTCCATAGTCAAAACCAACTAGCTTCCCTAAACAATCCTTATTAGTGGAATAACCCCTCTAGCCTCTCAATAAATCTAGAGAGTACTAGTCTATCTAATTGGGACTAAATAGAAACTAGAAATCGACCTTGTAGATGATGTCTTTGAATCTCATGATGATAGTATAAGTATATTGAGTAATTAATAAAACACTTGGTATAAACTAATAACCCAAAAATATCCCTGTGCTTCCTAGCCCAAACTTTGACACAACCTATATGGAGGTCCTCTCATTGAAAGGTAAACCATAGGGTTCCCATCACACAATAATCCACTAAAAATTTCTAACTGAGACTAGACATCATGTAAAAATGAAAAAAAAAACAAAACAATATGAAATTACAATTGAGTCTTCACATTTATAATTTAAAATGGTTTCCAAAAACCAAGTTGAAACTACATTTATGAGTAGAATATTCCAAATGGTTCTTTGAAGTCAAATTTTTATCAACCATGCATCCTAGGTGCCAAACAGGCCAAACTTTAAGGAAGACATTTAATAAACTACAATTGATATCATTTAGGAACCATGTAACCTTTTAGAAACCATCTGGTTTTAGAATAACAATTTGGGAAGAAGAGGGATATGGAAGAGAAGGAAGAAGGGGAGAGATATTTTGAAATTATGGGTTAAAGTGAACATCAATTTGAATATCCATAATCATTTTTGTGAAATTCCTAGGTTCACCTTATTCACATTGGGATATTCCCACATCTAATGGAATTTTTTTTGAAAAAAATAAAATATCAAAAGATCAAGTTCAAGATACACCACTAGAATTTACACCAATATCAACAAAACCACGCAAAAAATCACTAAAACACAACCAGGAATCAAAATAACACACAAAGCATAACTCCCAAGGAAAAAAATTACCAAACCCAATTTAGATATAACATAAACCAAAATACCAAATCTTACTTTTAATGGAGAAATTATATTTTATAAAACAACTTATATACATATAATTATAGGTGTATCCAAGGAAATACATTGAAACCCCATTTTTCATGAAATTTATAACATAAAAACACCACAAAAATTCACACCAACACATAAAAATAATGAAGAAAAACTTTAGTGATTAATTATAAATTCTCAAGTGTCATATAAAATATTTCAGAAAGGAAATGGGTTGAGACACCTACCTAAATGGTGTGAACACACAAAAAAACCCTTATAGAAGGAAGAAATACACCCGTGAAACAATCTGCACACCCTAACATCAAATAAACTGACAAACATTATCCAACTCTTACTATAGGGTTCATCCAAGAAAGATCCAAGATAAGAGAAATAAAGGAAACAAGATAAAAGAAGAATGAGAGGATAAAATCGACCCAAAAACCAAAGGATATCACCTTAGAATATTTTAGGAGAAACCAAGGATGAATAAGATCCAATGAGAGGGGGGTTCATGAGCCACTTAGTGTGCCTATGCCAAACTAGGGAGAAGAAACCCAAAATGTGTTAAAAGTGGGAATGGAAAATTGGAATTTCAAATTTTTTAATGATCCTAGGAAACTTGCATGGTTTGGCTACATAGTTTTACAAACCATGCACTAAAAATTATTAGAATATCGGTCTATACCAACACATCTTTACCCATAGTTTATAAAAAACGTTGTAATAGGTAACATATTGTGATATTTACATATGATTTTTTCTCAAACTAGGGGTATACATTACCGATTTTATAATTTTATTGGGATCACCTCCTTATTTTTCATTCCCCATCATGTGAACCCTCTCCTCCCCACCCCGACCTCCACCTCTTATCCCTTCCTTCCCCTTCTCGACCTTTACCTCCTTGACCTCCCAGTATTTGTCTCCATCTTAACGTCCTGGCCTCCACCTCCTATCCCCCATCCCTGCTCGGCTCCCTCTCCTCTGACGATGCCCCCCTCACCCTTCCCTCTCAGATCCCTCTCTTCCAGTGATTCCACCCTTTAGAAACATCCCCCCCCGTCCAGTGATTTCCCCTGACCGCCTTATCCACTCTCGCTGTGTGCGAGACCCCCATAGCCAAACACCCCACACATCGTCCCCCCTCTCTCTTCCCTCTCCTTTCATCATTTCCCCATAATTTATTTAGGATTCATGGTCGGAACTTCCAAGTAATCATTCATATTATTTAATAACTTAATTTCATATATTTTTTCTCTCTCCCATTTCCTAGTTTCATTTGGCTGAACCCTAGGGGTTTTGAGGTTCCCCGATTCTAACCTTGATTCTTGTATTTAGGGAATATCATGGTTCTCTCGAGTCCGCCAAAGGAATTTTTTGGAATCTTTGGTAGAAGGTAATGTGTTTTAGATCATCTTGGTTCATCTAAGACCATTTGAGGTTGGTTTATTCTGATCTCTATGTTTGGCCTAATTTAATTTGGGGCTTTAGGTGATTTATGTGCATATAAAAAATCTATATTAGGTATAAATTGCATGATTAAAACTACTTTACATCATATATATCTATTTTTGTGTGTTTTTAGCTCATAGTATGTGTATATGTTCAAGATTCATCCTTTTGTACAATCATATCATGTTTTTTTATCGATGAGTGAGTGGGGGATATGGTGGGAAACATGATATTGCACAGTATATATATGGGTATAATTGTATTTTTATTCTATTTTGGTATGTGATATTATATTTTTCAACTTTAACTAATGTATTTTAGATTCTACCTTTATTGAATATTATTTTTATGATTCATTTTTAAGTTTTGAATTGATGTTAATTATGTTAATATCTTTTGGGTTATTTATATTTTACACTTCTATTTATTTCATGTTTCATTGATGTGCAGTGTATGAATAACCCATTCTATATTCTCAATAAATGATACAATGTCTTTAACATAGTTTTGAGGATGAAAATATTTGTAAGGTGAAGTTTTGTGATGATATGCTAATAGTGTTTAGCTAGTAACGATCAAAAATAAATTATTTGATATTTTTGGTTTCCTCTCCACTGTTCATTTCATTTTCGATCACTGCAATTGAAAGTATATACACACCAATTTTTGAAGTACTCAATTCCACATCAATAAAATAGGTCCAATCATCCTCTTGGAATAAACCAATCCATTTTATTTTCCCTAATCATTTTTTAGATTTTTTATTTATTGTAAAGAAACATACATCCTTTCTGTTTTTATACAGACTCACAAATTAAAAATCAGTTTTTTTGGAAAAACTAAAATATATCCATGGGTTTCGGGTATGTTTTGTTCCATTTCAATTCTTTGTTTTTTTAATTTAGGGGTTTTGGGGTTGAGTTTTCTATGTTTTATAGAGTATTTTGGAACTCGATGCGGTGGTTTTAGTTTTCCATTGTCAAAGGAGACTTGAACATGTATGCATATGTATACATATACATATATAAGTTCCCCCACATATATATATTCACTCATGGAGGTATGAATAAATATATTGGGGCTTAGTGTGCTTGTGTATATATATGAAAAATGCATAGATGTGTAAGGTAAAGGTGTATATGTATGTATAAGAATATTTTTAATTATTCCCTTGTACATATTTGGTCATGAAAATATATACATTGGGTCTAGGTGTCCTTATATATATATGAAAAATTGCTTATGCGTGCGAGCAGTAAATGGAGGATTTGAGTTGGTGTCTTCATAAGTAGAACACCTTGAGTTCAAGGTAGGTTCCCCCTATGAATTGGCATTTAAATTTAGAGAATCACTGATTGATGGTATTTTACACCATGTTTTTGTACTAAATAATGATATAAATCTGTTATCATAATTATTTGATATGAAATGAAGTGTTTAGCTAATTTAATCAAATTGAATCAACCTAACCAGATCCTAATCAAAGAAAACAAATTTAAATGAAACAAAGCTGAAATCATTCAAACTAAATTTAATAAAATAAGAAATAATATAAGTAGGAAAAACTAAAATAATTTGAGTTTTGTTAACCTATAAAGAGTAAAATTGAATATTCCTAAATAAATCTATAATAAATTAAACTAGCTTATACCGAACAAATAAATTAAAAATAACATGATATAAAACATATCTTATCATATTGTACTAAAGTGAATCATACATAATCAGTATAATCCAGTTATACTTCTCTTGTCCAGCCTCAATTAAGATTTCATTGAACATAATGAACCAAGTTAAACCACAGGAAGCAAAACCAAATAAGATTATGAAGAGTAAACCCAAAATGAGTTGGAATAAATAAATTGGGACTATAAAAATCCACAATGGATAGAGTAAACCCAAATAAAAATATAATGAAATATTTAAAAAAACATCCACAATCTAACCAAACCTTACTGGTATAAATTTAAATTAGATCAACCAAAATAGATCTGGAATGATCAAAATCAAGAAAATAGATTTCAAATAGAAAAAATGATTGAAACTAAATCAAACCAAGTAAAAATAATCTACATTGAATTAATATTATATTACAAATAATGAATCAAATTGTAAAAAATATAATGATTTCAAACCCATCTGACTCAAACCAACATAAACTAAACTGAACTAAACCAAACTGATATGAACTAAATATAATCAAACTGAATTGATTAAAACACAAATAAATGAAATTGTCCAAGAGAATATAAAAAAACAAAACAAAATAAATATAATGAAAATTCCCTAATCTAACTTATATCAAACAAAACCAAACAAAGATGAAACTAGAGACAATATTATTTGAAGAACTGAAACATGCATTGGTGGTTTGATGAAGATTTTGATGAAGATAATCATTACCATCTCCAAAATGAGTGATTATTAGGGGATCTCCTTGGTTAAATACCCTTGACTAGTTAAAATATCTTTTCAGGGGTCCATTAATCAAGATACATAGTATATATCTAGATGAAATATTTCTAAAACATGCACTAAATTATGTTTTATCAAATACTTCCATACTTGTATTGAAATTTAATTCCAAGAGAGGATGGAAAGATTAAGGTAACAAGTTTAATCCCATTAAAGAGAACCTAATTAATCTCCAAATTAGGGGAAGCTCTTCTAAATAAATTTTTTATAATTTTTGAGGGATAAATATTTCTAAAATTTTCTCAACCCTAGAATGAATTAAATAATCCGGAACCATATTTATGTTGGATTACTTTTCAAGATTTTAACTATTTTTTAAGACTTAGTGAGATAATTGAAATCACCTTCATCAATATTTCTACTATGGAATTTTCATAGAATTTTTAATAGAAAATCCCTTTCCTAAATCAACATAATATGTTCTAAAATAACTTAGTCTATGTGGACTATAAATAGGAGAAAACCTAGCATGATTAGCCATTCATTTATCTAATATTTTGGTGATAATATTTTCTCTTCAGTTACTTATACTACTATTCCTAAAGTGCAATTGAATTACAATCCCTTTTTTCTCTAACTACTCAAACTAGACAAGAATCATCATTGGATACTGATATTTAATGAAACATGGATCACTATATACATGTGTAATAGATTTTTTGTGAAATTGAAAAACTATGATATTGGAAATTTATTTCATAGGATATCATAAAAACTTATGTGAGTTATTTTTGTCTTTTAAGACTACGATATGGAGAAATATAGTGATTTTTATACTAATATAAAACTAACTGAAGAAATACTACTTGATGTTCACAATAGAGGTCTTAAATATAAGTTTTCATTGGAGGATGAGGTCCACATATAGTGTAAACTATTGGATTTTATTATATTCTCTTGGAATGAATTATCATTTAGTGGATCAAGGATGGAGACATGAACTCAAAATTCATTCACATATTACTCGAAGATAGGAATGTTAAAATTTTTATATCATCAATTTTCAGATAGGGGAATTTTTACCCAAATGATAGTGATATTACATTTTTCTAGACAGATCAATTGACATGCATGTTTACTAATTTTACTAGTCATAAGGAAAACATTCAACTAATGGACGTTATTCCACATTTAGTATTATATTTTCAAAACTCTAAACTTGTGGATACTCCCTATAATGATGATTTTAAGGATACCCTCCCTAATCAAGACATCACCCATGGATTTATGATTTCATTAATATATTTTTTATAAGATATTGGGATGTTGATCATTCTGATGAATATCTTATTGTTGTGGAATTTTAATCACAACATAAATTCCTATGGGTTTTAATTCTCAAATTATTGTTCGTATCCCCAAATTTAAGCATGATTATACCATTCTTAAGTGTTTCAAATTCTAAAATTCTCAAATTATTTGTCTAATCCAAATTCACAAATTATTGTATTGGGTTCTAAAATTCATGACCCCGACTGACATGAACTAAACTAAACTAAACTAAACTGATATAAAACAAATGTAACAAACTAAATTGATTAGAACCCAAATGAATGAAATTTTCCAAGCTAAAAAAAACAAGAAAAACTAAATCTAATAAAAATGTACCAAACAAAATTGAATTTAAAAAAAAAGTAATATGAAACTCAAGATAAACTAATTATGTACCATTAATAAGAATAATGATTGTTAATTAATAAGAATATACTATTTGATAATATCATTTTGAAACTTGGTTCTATTTCCCCTTACTTGTGGGAACATGATTTTACCCATGGGGTGTTGTGGTTCTTATATATTGGGTGGTGACATGTATATTTAGAGGAGATAGGTATGTTGTAGTTTAGTTTTTATTTTATTTTATTTTTTTCATCATCCACTTAAACATTTTACAACTTTTTATAGATGGATTCTATTTATATTCTCTGAAAAGGGGAATAAGGTCACTAGAGGTGGATACATGGTTTTATTTGTATGGTAGTGTGATCATGGTAGTGGATATATTGATTAGTGTGTTTCATTATTTCCAGCCTTTCTACCGTGTTTTTGTTGTTTATTTTTTTTCCTTTGATATGGACGTCTGATGTATGGATGATTCATGTAAAAATTTTACTTATTCTCTACTAATATTTTAATTAATTTTTTGTTGGATAAATTGTTCCCAAAATTCCTTTTGGATTAGTTATAACCTTATTAAATAAAACTAAAACAACTATTGAAAAACTGGCCCCTCCAGTAATTAGAAATTCAAACTTTTCCTTAAATTCTGAATTCATGTACAAACACATGGTTTTAAAATATCTGTACTATAATTATTCTCATCACCAATAAGCCTCAGTTTCCAAACCATCCACATATCCTAACCTATGTCGATCAACAATTTAATTTTTAACAACCTCATTCCACTCCCAAATTCTCAAAATTCATCCAAGGAATAACCATTAATTTAATGTTCTCTAGCCAGAAAACCAGATCCAATGCCTGTTTTCATAATTGAAACACAATATGGTGCTTACCTGATCCCATATATCTAAAACATTGATGGTGTTATTCTTCAAGACCACATAGGCTTATGTTTCTCCCCACTATAAGCTTCATCTTACCACCAAAAATTCATATTCTTTAGTGCCCCATCCTTTAAATATTCATATTGTAACATTTCTCTCATGTTCTAATGAGAATAATTATTGTGGGGAAAATCACTATATAGATTCATCTCATCATAGTGTAAATGTGTATAGAAAAGTATAGAAAGATGTTAGAGATATACCTATGTCATATCCCTCAGCATTTTTCGGTGAGATGGGTGTTTTAGTGTATCGTGATTTTGTAGTGGAAGAAAAAAATAGCCATGTGGTAAAAGTTTCTGATGTGTTGAGGTTATATTTCATAAATAAGTGTTTCATTCCTTGGTGTAAAGGTCAATGAAATATTTTTAGAAACATAATTCAAAAAAGATATTCTTTTTCATGTGGTTTTGGATTTTAAAAGAAATGTTTGAATGGTGTTTCTATGCCACATAAATTCAGTTTGAGGTTTATAAACATTCTAAAGTTATAGATAGTGTGGATAATTAAAATGAGTTATTATTGTAATATATTCAGATATTTTAATTGGTGGGTTTAAAAGGATATATTTTCATATTATGTGGATGGATGGTTTGATTTATTTAATAGTTTTCATTGGGTGATGATTCAAAAAATGAACAAGTTTATGGAAACTGAAGTGAATGTGACAAAATATCTTGGTCTCTCGTTTAGTATATTGATTTTAATTTAAACCCTTGTTCTTGCATATACACTTGGAGGAGAAAGAGAATAATATAGAAGTCTCGTGTAATCCACACCATTCATAGTTGTGGATGAAAATGGGATAACACACACACACATATATATATATTTCACAAGGTCGTTATGATAAGGGGATATACCTCCTATACAATATTACACCATATTTCATCAATAATTAATCAGGGATGGAAAAACCTGGTTATATTGATATATTTATTTCAAAAAGGGAAAATTTAATAAAAAGAGCATGAACATGGGAACATATTTCCACTGAATAAATCCAGGTTTCCTTTAAAGACATAAGCATTCAATTTTTATGTTTCGGCTAAAGAATTGCGATTTAATTGAAGAAATAATTTTAGTTTAAAGAAAGGAGGCATAAATAATTGAATATCAATGATAATCTATTCATAATAAATGGTTAAAGGTTTATCAATGACCCATGCTAATTTAGAGAAGACAATCATGTCTATAAAAAACATCTTTTATCCCTTAAATTTCATACCAGATGTGGTTTGCAACCAGTTGAATCCAATTATAGTAAGCACTAAAAGTAAGATTCAAGGAACAATAAAATCAAATTATATAGGACAACATATCTAATTTCATAAACCATATATAATAATTGAGCTTCATATGTGACCCCCAATCCAGTTTAATTATAGAAACACCCTTTGAAAATCCACAATGTGTGTGGAAGAAACCCCCACAACCTGATGGCCCAGGCATACTAGAGGCAACCCCATCGATGTTAACCTTAATCCATGGGATTATTGGAGGGTTTGAGTGAAAGAATTTGATCATTTTAGGCTTCCTTGGATGACTAGTTACACCCAATGATTTGAAAATATTCTAGTCATCCATTGTATTTTTCATACCTCCTGTTTGCACTATAGATTCTACATAGACATCCTTATGCAGTGTGATCACTCCCTTGTAAATATAGGGCTACTTTAAATCAAATATTTCATCATTTCGAGCATTCTATATAGTTGAGAAAATGGTCCCAACTATTTAATATAGCATATTCTGTATTTGATCATTGAAATAATCATTTTAGATTTCCTCTTGAAGCACATTACACTGCATATTTATGTAAATTATACTGCTAAAAAATGATCTTGTGTGTTCCCATAAATCATGTGAAAATCCAAATTCCCCAAACATATGATTTATATCCTCTCCTTGAAGACAGATAGTGCAATCATAAGAAAGTTGGTATCCAGAACATTGGATTTGATCTAGTGTGGGCAATCGATGTTTCCATATTATTCATGGAAACATGAGTTTGGAAGATGAATAAATTAGTCTTTCAATTTTATTATCCATAAAGGTTAGTCGAGTCTAGATATAATCATTAGTCACTTTTCTAACATAATGGTGTACCCATCCCAAGACTCATTATGGTCCCACCTATGCTACAGTAACACATGTACCAAAAGAATTTCATCACTGTCATATGTTATTTTCTTGAATATACAAATATATGAATTTCTAGGTGAACCCAAGAATATATTTGTATTTAGAACCAAAATATTCAAACTAAATA
The DNA here is from genome assembly GCA_963277665.1 of Viscum album. NCBI lineage: Eukaryota > Viridiplantae > Streptophyta > Magnoliopsida > Santalales > Viscaceae > Viscum > Viscum album. The sequence goes on along the minus strand of OY728142.1, from coordinate 504,149,397 downwards.
TAGAAACTATAATATTCACTAGTCATCAATAAGTTATGAGAAGAATGGTACCCCATTATTTTATTAACCAAATAGGTTTTGGTAAGCACTAAGAAATCATTTAAAAGTTTATGTCATTAATGAAACTAATGAGAAAATGAATAACCTTATAATGTGATGATTATTTCTAGATAACATTCAATATCCTAAATAAATATATCTCACACCCTCCAATTTTGATACTACCTATAGAAATAGAGCCTCTCATTCTCTACATGGGTTCACTATAGTTATCTCTTTGTGACCTCATTTCCCAAAATAATAACATAAGATAATTAAATTGTCTCTAATAACTCATATAATCAATGTTGGAAATTGAGACGTGTTGTTCCACAAGGATTAGTGTAACATGAAAGAGATTTGGGTGAATAAGTCTGTTCACTTATAATTAATTGAAATCATTATATCACATATCAATCTATTCATTTATTGTGTTGCATTGCCTCTCCTTGCCATTGGTTTTCATTCAAATAATATAGGTAGGAATGTAAAACAGTAAGGAAAGATATAATTTGATCATGGGTTTCACCTATTATATGGAATTCTATGACCTAGGTGTACATGGGTTATTATACAATAAGAAAATATCTTTCCTTTTTTTATCATGAAGTGTCGTAGACAAGGGTATAGCCTTGAAACTATTATCCTAGAACCGAGTAGGTTACATGCAAGCACTAACTTCCTCTCTACATCAGATTTGGAATCAAACAATCTTACTCCAAATACCAATACTACATCTTCATGAAAATATACCTTTCCATATCTCACAACTGGTAGAGTCTTACTTATTATATATCCTTAACCTCTATGTATCATGTGGAATTTCCAATCAATGATATAATTCACTATGAAATTAACTATTAAGTGTAAATATGGCTCAATCCTTTTCCAAATTCACTAAAACAAATCTTACATACCTAAGTAATATATTATTTATCCATTGAAATATCTTAAAAATTATATGAAATATATTATATATCAACCGCAATATCATATGTGTCACTTGTGAACTCTAACACTTTTTTAATTCTCACTGTGATAGAATATTACATATAATTTCTGACATATTATGTATCACAATGTGGTGTTTTCATTTACTATATTAATGTGACACATCCTTCATATAACTTTTGTATGCACTAAAATACATTACATTACATAAAAAACCCTATGTACCATAGGAAATATCATATGTATCACAGTGTAACCTTTTAAGTAGTTTACTAATTCATTAAAACATTTTTCTTACCATATTAAGAATATTTCATATCTTATTGAGCATGAAAACTTTAAAAAATTTCTGACACTAAAAATATATATTACATATGATTTCCAACTTCACTCAAAATTAATGAATTGCTACAACTCAATAGAAGGCTTATGGAGTGGGTGATGTGTATGTTGTGTTTTGTATGCATATGAAGAGGATGAATATGTAGTGGGGGATCCTAGAATTGTAATTGATACATATTCTATGTGTTAAATGCATTGGGGGATTTAGTGGTGTACTAGGTGATTCAATTAGGATTTTATAGTTGTAGGGTAGGGTGGAGTGGGATGAAGTGGAGTGTAGTGGAGTGGGGAGTGGGGGATGTAGTTGTGGAATAGGAAGTGGAGGTTGGGGGTGTATAACAATGGTTAAATAACCATTGGTATGTATCTACAATTGGAAAATTTATATCCAAGAATTTTAAACTGTTGGGATAGCCTTATTCCAACCCATATGCTGACTGTTCACTCAAAACTGTTGGAATATAATTCTCCCAATAGTTTTAAAACTGTTGGGATGGACTCATTCAAAACCATATGACCCGGTTTGAATAGAACCATTGGCATAGGATTCTCCCAATTGCATCATCCAAAATCTGTTGTAACTTCTTATGGAGACCACTGAAACAAGATTCTACCAATGGTTCTAAAACTGTTGGGATGGATTCATTCTTATTCCCATTCCAATGGTTCAAATAGAATTATTGGTATAGGATTCTCCCAATGGTTTAAAAACTTTGGTATAGATCTCCTTGAATGGTTTTAACTATTGATTTACATCTATTCCAATATTTTTAAACCATTGGAATATATCTATGCCAATGGTACACAACAAACTATTGGGTAATCTGAATTCCAACCATCCTATTCCAACATTTTCTACTAAATAGTTGGTATAGGGCTACTCGAACGACCTACATGATAATGGTTTGAGGGACTATCCAAATAGTTTCAAACCATTGGTATAGGATAGATTTATAGTAGGGAATCATGAGAACCTTACTGGAAGAGAAGGACTCCTACATGGGTTTGCTGAACTGTTTGGGAAAACCATGCACCAACAATGAAACTCATCCCTATCATTTTTACATATCCATATTACACGATTTTCATGTGGTTTACTCTAGCCATGTGAAAGTAGTGTTCTTTATCCAAGAAACCAACCACACACTACATGGTTACTCATTTGGATATCATATATTGGACTAAATTGTGTATAGGTCATTCTAAGAAAACCGTGAAAGAATAAAACAAACTAAAAACACCATCATCCTTAACAAGAAGCATGGTTTCCTCTCAAACAAATCACAAAAACCATGAATAGGGATAAAACACACCTAAAACTTACAAAAAATTAAAATTCACACCTATAACTCAACCCAAACCTCAAAAATGATCCACCATTAAGATAAGAATAAATTAAAATAAAAACTAGGGTTGGGGTGTGACTGCTAGTCTATAAAAATAAAAAAACCCTACTCTGGTAGTAGATAAAGTGTCCCAAGCATTAATACCTTAATATAACATCATTTTAAAGTAATAATATATAGCTATCCCTATAGTACACACTAAATAAACTTAATGGTTTTGTGTCTTTAAATATTACATACATAATCAAATTATTTTATGAAACATATTCAATATCACCCATAAATGTCTTCTCACATAATAACCTTATTATACATACCCTACTTAATATCTTTCTTTATAACCTAGGGAAAAATAAACATAAGAAATGGTGATCTCAGATACATGATAAGGGTAAACATGGGATATATGAATGAATGATTGTATGTGAGCATAATATAAGAATAAGGGTATAAAAATAAGATCAAAACTTCTAAAAAAAGTTCAAAAAATTTCATATACCATAAATCATGAGTCATATCATAAGGTTTTTTAATAACAAAAGTGATTAGTTACAAGAGTATAGAATCACTAATAATTAATCATGATACATGAAAGCATATTATAATCATAATACATAAGTATGTGAAATACACGTAAGCGTAGAAAATAATTTTTTTAGTCAAGGATTTCTTCAAAGACTATCAAATTGGATAGAGTATCATAGTGGATTGGTTTCACTCACTATTCTCATCATTTCCTTATTCAAGGCTATCTGCCAAGACTATCATAGTGTAAAAATTCCCTTACAAGTGTATGTTTTCTCCCCATTATACTTTATATTATCTAATGATAAATAAATCATTATCCAATTCATTGGATATATATATATAATTTCAAGCCTCTAAAAACATTGAATTTATAAATTGTATATTTTTCTGAATAAATGCTTTTAATATTTTATTTTACAGAATTATACACATACATGACATAGAAAATACTACTAACACTTAATTTCATTAATAATTTTTTTACATTAGTAAAAAATGAAACCAATGAAAATTAAAAAAATATTATAATGGGATAAAAATTGAAATATAGAAACTATAATATGAAAATGTGAATTATTCCAAACCATTATACTTATCACCCCAAAAACAATACTATGAAAAATAAAAAAATATTAGTAAACCAATAACTATTTTAGAAAATTAAAATATATAATCTTTAAAGGAATTATATTGAATAATGTATTGTGGAATAAAGAGGTATTAATAGTACTTAATATAATCATTTGAATAGTAACATGGAAATTAGGAGTAGTAACATGGCTGTTAGAATAGTAATTTGATTGTTGGAATAGTAACATTACCATTGTAATAATAATATGACCATTGGTATAGTAATTTAAAAAACAAAATAGTGCATTTTCCTAATTTTTACCTGAAATAAATTACATAAATATTAAAATTAAAGTTCCTTAAAATAAATATAACAATTAAATTAAGTGTATATGTGTTTTTTCTAAAGAAAGTTTTGTTAAAACTATAATTTTATAATAAAAATTAAAATTTACTATTTTATAAAATTATTTTGATAAAATAGACTTCATTTTTGAAATTACCACATTGAAATTTTCTAAGGGTTATTTTCTGGTAACATTCTAAAATCCTTCAATTTTTAGGTGAATAGTAAAATTATAGTTTTTATATAACAAGTTTTTTTTAAATACATCATCCAAGATGTAATAGGAAAATAATATATTATATAACATATTACTCAAATAAAAACAAATTTAGTAAGATAAACGAGTCATTTAAAATAAACAATCTTAGATCCCAAACCAATAATGGTTTTTCCAATGTCTAAAATGATAAAGTATTCAATTATAAAATCATTTTATCATTTTTCAACTTTCCTTTTTAATGAAATTTTTTAATTTCACTTTGGAAAGACATAAAAGTCCTAAAATAATTATATTTTATTTAAATATTTCTTAAATTTTCCAAAATATCACTATTTCAATGTTTATCATGGAAATTGTATTTTATTCGAAATTTTAACTTGAAAATATGCCTCTTCTCAAGTATACACACCCCCTCTGCCTCCCCTTTTAAAATCGATTCTCTCTCACTTAAAAAATATAAATCTCTACCAAAATTCACTCTATTATACCCATTATCATCCGGAGGGATTTTTTTGAGTCACACAATTCCAATCATTAAAGGATTTTAGTGTCATATACAAGAAGCAACGCAGAAAACATGATAAGGAATCATTAACTATTTTTTCTAATTTTCCTATTATATCTATCATTTTCTCTATTAATATCAAATGAAAACCTTCTAAAATTAATTTATTTAGTATGTTAAAATTATACTAATAATATTAACCCACTATAAAACTTATATTTATGATATTTTTATTTTTTTATACTTCTCTTTCCTCCTCTTTTTACATTGTCATGTTAATGGTCAGTTAACTACCTATGAGAAAAATTCATATTATCTTCTTATATCGAACTTTAGGGATGGTTGGTGTTAATTATATAATATATAAATATGTAATTACATTTATTTTATCATTTTAATTTAATTTTCCTCATTATAAATGACCTTGATAAAAATAATGAAATCGAAACTAGATAATATACCTTACTGACAACATTAAATCAAAACAATTCAGGTTTAACAAAGAGTTTTATATAAAATATAATCCAATAATTTTAATGGATAAATAGATACATAAATGAATATAATAATATTCTTTTTTCATGTTTCAACCAACATAATTTTAATATACAAAATGTGTAAAAGTGATTAAATAACATGGGATATAATGTATGAGGAATCTGTAACCCAACTTCTTAATTTTGGTTTTATAACTTATATATCATTATTTTTTATGTGGGATATAATAACTTAATTTAAAATAATAAATTTTAATATTCTTTAATTTTTTGGGGGGATATACATATTTTTACCTTGTCGAAATGATTTCTAATCCAACTATAATGATTTTTTATAAAGACATTATTTTTCTGTAACTACTTTATGACCCCTATTGAGTTGTTTCTTATTAAAATAAAAAATATTTTTTATAAAAAATAAAATATCCCTTATTCATTTCATAACCCCAAATTTTATTCCATAAACATTGATTTATTACACCCTTATGAAACTCATTTATTTTTATTGATTTATTTTATGACTATGATTGTCATATGTTCTATTTCATTGAGGCATGCATGATCATGGAAATTTTATGATATAATGGGTGGGACTGAAACTACATTTGGTGGTCCCCGAATTATATATCCCTCAAATTCATTAGGTAATGTGAAATATCTCATGAGATTATGGGTATTATGTGTGAAAATGATATTATTTGTGTCCATGATTATGATGATATGATTTATGCACATATGTTATACATGAACATTATACTATCTATTTTTAAAACTATGTGAGGTATTTGACCACTATGTTATGATGTTTCCTTATTATTTATATGCCATATTTCATTCCCTTTTCTCAAATTTACCCCTCATTCTTTTCATGATGATCCTTTACATAAGTTATGATGATGATAATTTTTTGAAATGATGTTCTAAATTGTTTCATATATCATGTCTCTTCTATTTTAACCCTCCCCTTACTAAGATTTTAGCTCAGACCCCTTATTTTAGGTAAATAATTAGGTTATTACATTTTCTTTGGATAACATGAGAGATTTTTTTAGGACAATGAATAAGGAATTAAATGATGTTTTGGTGTATTATGTTTAAGTGAGGTATGAACCTAATTTTCCAAATTTACATAACATTTTGAGACAATAATGTATTGATAATATTTTATTTATCTTAAAAATTATTTAGTAGTAGTTTATGAAAAAATTAAGGTTGCTATAGTTGGTAGAAAATTATGGTTTCATTAATTTTAAAATTATGACTAGAGTATATTAGTGAAAACTCATAGGTATAAGTCTAATTATAGGTAAAAATAAAAAAAAAATTAAAGTAGGGAGTGTTTAGTCTTCATGATATGACACACATACCTATATATTATAAGTATATGTGGTTATATCACTGATACACCTAGAGTTAATAATCCCAAAAAATAATGGTGGAGAATTAACCCAATCTTCACCTAGGGAATAAGTAGTGGGCCTTACTGCACACATGTATTGACACTATAGTGGTATATGATTTTGTAGATTCAAATTCACTTTACAAACCATTATTATGGATATATAACTAAAGTATTTATTCCTCATAAATTTATAAAAATATTAATGTACATGATCCTAGAATAATCGTTTGAGAATAAGGATATAATAAACATAGGAATCAAGTAAGATATGACTTTATAATTTATTTTCACATGAAAATAAATTATTTATTCATGATTTTTTTGGATTTTTTGGTTTAAAGCTATTATATTTTATAAAATGGTGGGAACCAATAGAAAGTAGACCAACAAACCATTTGAGGGGAAATGCAATGATTGTCAAAACAGAATCCCTAACATAATGGTAATTAGAGTGAAAAAACATCATGGTGGTACTTATCCAGCTGTCTCAGGATGTGAACAACAAACTGAACCATTTGAAATGTCTGTATTTACCAAAGAATGATAAACTATCCATCAATTCCTTTAGTCAGTAACGATCATTGATGTTTAGTGAATCTTTTGATCCACTTGTCATGGAATAGTGGGTTAAGTCAATGGAAAATATCTCTTATGTTCTCCACTGTTTTGATAATGTGAATATTATTATATTAATCATATTTTAGATGGAGAATCTAATCAAAAATGGTAATTCATAAATAATACAAAGATGAAATATGAAATAGAATAACTAGAGTGGGAATACATTAAAAAGATATTTATTAACAAGTATTATCCTTTAAATCATCAATGAAAACATGAAGAGATTATTTATAGAGATTAAGAAAAAGGATAGTTATTTTTTTCATGAATTATGTGGAAAATTTCATAGGGATTTCAAGAAACACCTGAGGTTTTGTAAAAAATAATGATATAAAAAAATATAGATTTATTAGTGGTTTAAAACAACATCCTTTAAGGGATCTCAAAATCTGATACTTTTGGATTTTCAAAGAAGTAGTTCAATGTTATCACAATGTGTAGATGAAGTTTTGGGAAATAGCCCCATGGATTTGGATATAGGAATAGAATAATGTATTTTAAAGTAAAGGGGTTGAATGAAGAAGTGGTAAAGAAGATCTAACCACCCATATATCAAATATGTGAAAAAAAGAATCATGTAAATTTCCTCAATGAGAAAATTATTTAAGTATAGAAGAAGAGTATAACACTTGATATGTGTGAAATATATATATAAATAAATATATATATATTATAAGAGTCTAAATCATATATTCACACAAAAAAGAGTTTAACAAGTGTCAATGAAGAAGAATATATTTTCTCAAGGACTATGATTTCTCAATTTACTACTATCCTAGAAAGGTGAATAAGTTACCTAATGCCCTTTGAAGGAAATAACTGGCTACACTATCCATGATGTAGATTGAGAAAGACCTTATCGTCATGGATATTCAATGGATTGATATATAAATCATAACTAAAGGTATTAAATCAAACCTTTCCCAACTAATTTTTCAACCATCTATCCAAGAAATGATCAATGAGTCACAATGGGATAATTTAGAGCTTCATAATAAAGTGATAATAGAAAAGAAATTAAAGTTTTATGAATTAAAAATCGATAAATATATTTTCATTTAGTTTGTTATAAAACGCTGTGTTCCTCCATCACTTGAAATAAAGGAATAGTTATTGGATAATCTGAGTAACTCATCCTTATCCACACATACTAGAAGTTCAAAGATGTAAAGAGATCACTGAGAGCACTTCTTCTCAAAAAACATGAAGAAGGAGGTTGTTGATTGTAACTCAAATTTTTGGTAGGTCAAAATGTTAAAATAAGCTGATATAACTACTAGTGGATAATGATGTCATTGACCATACCTACATGGAAATGGGAGAAAATCACTATGGAAATTTTCACTATTTTCTTGAATAAATCCAAAAGAAGCCATGAGATATGGGTTGTGGTTGATTGACTCACAAAACTATCATATTCATTGATATTTAGGTAGATTTTAACCTTGATAAACTCTGTAAGATATGCATAAAGTATGTGGTAAGGATATTTGGGGTACTACTTTCAGTCATATTTGATTATGTTTTAAGGTTAGCCTCTAAATTCATAAAGAGTCATCACCGTGTTTTTAATAATGAATTGAATTTTAGAGCATCCTATCACCAATAAAATGTTATACAATACTAAAATACCATATATACTATTGAGGATATATTCATATCTTCCTTAATGGAATTTAAAGGAGGATGAGATCAATATCTCTCATTAATTTAGTTCTCATATAAAAATATCTTTTAATTGAGGCTTAAAATGGATCCATATGAAGATCTATAAAGGAATTACTATAAAACAACAACATGTTGTTATAAATTTGGTGGAAAAAATCTCATTAGACCTTATCTAGTGAAATAGATGATATAGAAGGTTACATATTTTTAATAACACAAAAAATATAATTAGATTCAATAAAATATCTATGTTAAAAATTATCGAAGGGACTTATATTATAAAATTGGAGACCAAATTTCACTTTCAATATCACCTTGGAATAGAGTCTTGTGGTTTGGAATGTAAGGAAACCTTATCCTTAGGTACATTAACCCCTTTGAGATCCTTGATCGTATAGAAGTGGTAGCCTATCAGGTAGAACTTCCAACCAACATCACTTAAGTTAATGATGTGCTCCTTGTATCTCTCCTAAATAAGTAAATACATGTTCCTTATATATACGGAATCTATAGGTTGTATAATAGTTTATTACTTCTATTATGAGAATCATCTGGTAAAGTTCTTAAACAATAGAGAAAAAGTTTCTACTTAATAATACAACTCACCATGTCAAAGTGTTGTGGGGGTCTAAAAAATTTGAAGAGGCAACATGTAAACCTAAGGAAAAAATTAAAAAAAAGAATCCTCATCTGTTCTCAAATTAGAATATGAGTTGAAATTTTGGGAATTCAATTTATAAACGGTGGAATAATGTTACAACACATAATTTATAAATGATATTTTTTCTGAATAAATATGTCTTATATTATATTGTATAATATTACAAACATACAGTACATAGAAGAAACTATAAAAAAATTATTTCATTTAAAAATATCAAGATAATAGTTAATAATTAGACCCATTAAAATTTAAAATACTAAAATGGGAAAAAATATAAAATATAAAAACTAGAATGGGAAAATTAAGATCATCACAATTTACTATACTTATCACTCTTGTAAAAAAATTATTGAAAAGAAACAAAATATTAGTAAACCAAAATACATTTTAGAAATAAAAAATATATAACATTTGGAGGGATCATATTGAATTATGTATGAAGGAATAAAAATTATTTGGAAGAAGTAATATGACTTTTGGAATAGTAACCTCACCATTAGAAATAGTAGCATGACCATTAGAATAGTAACCTGACCATTTGAATAATAACATGTCCATTGGGATTTGTAATCATACTATTGGAATAGAAATTTATCCATTAAAATAGTATAGTGTTGTAATTTTTTCATCAAATAAATTAATTTAATATTAATGTTAGGTGCCCTAAAATAAATATAAATATTAATGTCTCATGGTACTTTTCTAAAGAATATTTTCTTGCAACTTCAATTTTATATTAAAAATTTAAGTTAACTATTTAATAAAATTATTTTAGCAAAGTTAAATAAATTTTTTAAATCATCGCATTGAAATTCAAAAATGGTTATTTTTGTTAATTTTCTAAAATACAATAATTTTTAAGTGAGTTGTAAAAATATAGTTTTTACATAACTAGTGTATTTTAATTAAATCATACAAGGATTAATAAGGACATAATAAATTCTATAACTTGTGGATAGATGAGAAACTCGTTTAATAAGATAAATGACTCATTTAAAAATAATAAACATGAATTTTTATCCTAATTTTTTTTCCAATGTCTAAAAAGGTAAATTATTCCATTATAATAACAATATTTTATTTTTTTTCGCTTTCTTTTTTAATAAAACTGTGAATTAGGTTTTGGAAATATTTTAAAGACCTAAAATAATTTTATTTTATTAAAATATGAAATAAAATATCAATAAGATAACTACTTAATTTTTTACCTTGAAAATTATATTATATTTAGTATTTCAATTCAAAAATATCTATCTCTTCAAGTATAAATACCCTTTCTCCCTCCCCTTGGAAAAACCCTTCTATGTCAATTAAAAAATACAAATATTGTCCCAAATTCCATCTATTAAGACTCTTATAATCTTTAGGTACATTATGGAGTCATTAAACTTCAAACATTCAAGGAGTTTAGTTTCACAGAAATGATGCAAGATCGATAAGAGGGTAAGGTTTCATCAACTATTTTTCTTATTTTCCCCTTCTCTTCCTCATTTCGTCTATTCCTTTTATACCAAAACCTTATAAAATTAATTAATTATTATTTTAAAAATTATATTAATGATGTTAAACTATAATAATTATTGTATTAATGATATATTCATGAAACATACTTTCTTTTCCTCCTCATTTGAAAATTTATCATTAATAGTCAGTTAAATGCATATTAGAATGTTATAAACACTATTTTTTTCAAAAAATTCATGGATGGGTTGAATGAATTATATATAATATATAAATATTTAATTATATTTATTTTGAGCTTTAAATATAAACATTACTCATATATAGATGACGTTGAATAGAAATAACAAAATCCAAATAATACGGGATAATTTAATGAAAATATTACAATAAAACAATTCAAATTTAACAAAGAGTATTATAAAATAGAATCCATTTATTATAATTTAAAATTAGTGATATAAATTAATATAACTAACTTTTATTTTTAGGTTTTAACAAAAATAATTTTACTAAATAGCTCGAAAAATAGTTAGGAAATAGTACGGGATCTAGGGTAAGAGGAATCTTGAATACAACTCCTTCTTTTGGGTATATCACTTATTTCTCATTATTTTCAATACCATATCTTCTATATTACATTAAAAATTAATTTCAATATTATTTTCCTTTTTATTTTATGTGGGTAAGCATTTTTTTACCTTATCTAAATGATTTCTGACCCAACTATAAATATTTTTTAAAAAGACATTATTTTCCCTAAATATATCTTTGACTCCCCTATAGTTGTTTCTTATTAAAAAATCATATTTTCGGCCAAAATATAATCTCCATTGTTCATTTTGGAACCCCAACGGTTATTCATTAAATTATGATTTATTACACCCTCATGAAACCCATTCCTTCCAATGGTTTTATTTCAGAACTATGATTGTTTTATATTTTATTTCCATGTGGCATGCATGATGATCTGAATTTTATGATATGATGGGTAAGCCTTGAATTAAGTATTCCTCTAAATTATTGGGTAATGTGATATGTCTCATGATATTATGTGTATTATGAAGGAACAGGATGTCATCTTTGTTCACAATTAATATGTTACAATTTATGTACATATATTATGTATAAACATGATGTTAGCTTTGTTCAAAACTATGTATTGTATTTTACTAATATGTTATAGTTTTTTACTACAAAATTCCATTATATTTCTCTAAATAATTCCCCCATGGTTTTTGATTATGATAATTTTCTTATGATATGATGATTATGATTATTCTCATCTACGTTCTAAATTGTTTCATCTCTCATGTTCTTTACCTTTTATCCATCCCTTCACTAGGATTTTAGCTCACCCCATTCTTTTATATACATCCTTGGGATATTATATATTACAAGGATAATATGTATTATTTATGAGTTCTATGAATAAATAATTAAATTTTTTTTTATTTTTTTTATGTATAAGTGATTTATAAACCCAAATTTTCCCTGAAACTAAACATTTTAGTTGTTGAATGTATTAGTATTATATTACTTTTATTAAAAATGATGTATTATTCATGTACTAAAAATAAAGGTCACTATATAGTTTACTCATCACATAATGAAAACCATACATAAATGTGATGATAAATTATAAAAACATTCATCATTTCATCAAATCATAATTAACCCATAAGATAGAAGCATGTATCATGAAATCTCTTTAAAATATATTCATAATAATTCATATAGAAAAATAAAGTTAATTCTGTCATAAGATAATTACTAAAACAATATGTTGAATTTATTTTCAATTATGTTTCAAAATGTGTTTAGTGATTTTCCGATGAAGTAATGGTGATTGGAGAATTATTATGGACTCATTTAATGGAATTAGATGTCATGAATTAAAAACTATCAATGTAAATGTGAGGATTTTTGAAGTGATATTAAATGATAAATACATGTGGAAAAGGAATTTGAATATGTTCATAGTGATTAAAAGTAGTGTCCATCCTTTATTTGGGTGAAGACGAATTGAATAAAACTATGAAAATATTCATTTTCCTGATGATATTTTCGTGAAATAATTAAAAAAAATACTCTGCAATAGAAATACTAATTCATGAGGAGGTTTCATAAAGAAATTTTGATGTAGTTTGACATGGATTTCATATGACTAATTTTTTTTGATATGTCCGTGTGTTATTATATTTATATGATATTTTTTATAACTATTTTTTATGTGTCTTTATTAAAAATTTTGTCCAGTCATAGCCAACCAGCTAGGCCATCTCTACCATTCTATGGTGCGGGAAATCACACCCATTCATGGTATCCTTCCAGACCAAAAAACATGGTGTAAAGAGAGTTATGAGGATAGAAATCTCCCATAGGGAGCTCGCTGGAGATCAGATGGGCATAATGCACCCGTAGGGTGCCTAATGGAACATGCAGGTGTGGTGCTACCTGATAAGGGTATGTGTACAATGTTCTAGGTGTCGACCCTGGTACTGGCTTGAGTGATGATGGAAACATAAAATATTTTAAGTTGTATAAGAACAATTTCTAGACCATTTTTTGACACATCGTGTATAGGTATTGTTCCTCCACTTAAAAAAGGTACAGAAGTAACACCAGTCATCTGATCCATCCAATCAACACCATCTAATCAAAGGTGAGTGCGTCGTCTTTTTTTCATTCCAGGATTATTATATTTTGTGTAGTTGAAGCAACAATTATGATCCATTTTTATTTTTTTGAATAATGATCATTGATCAATACATATTCAAATATGAATCCTACATGATCATATCGAGATGAGATCACTTCCGAGTAAATATTTGTGGACTGAGGTGTGTCTAAGATCCATGAGCATGCCAACATCTTTGAAGAATTACAATGGATCAGTCCAAAAATCTCACCAGTGATAAATACTATCCAATGAAAATAAATTATCAAAGTAATATATTTAAGTAGTTTCACATGTATGAATATGAATTTAATGAGGAAGATGAGGAGTGTTGCGTCTAGGGAGCCTAATCTGTAAACCCAGTGGATATTATTTCAATAAATGAGAATTAATTCATGCTAACTATTGAGTATGAATGCATGAAGGTGAGTCATAGGTAATTAAATTAGTATATAGTATGGATTAAATCTTTTGAAATTTGAATTACCAGGTGTATGATGTGATTAATTCATAATGTTTTTAGTTATGAAGGCTTATATTTACGTAAAGAAAAAAGAAATACCCAATCTGTTAGTCATTTTAATGAAAATAAAATACAGATTTTGATACTTCATTAACAAAATATATGAGTTATGGTATTTAGTATTATAGTTTAAGGAAGAATTAATGAAAACCAATTTATTCATGGTATTTAAAATGATGGATTCATATGAATATATGATATGCATGAAGATACATAATACCTACACAAATTTTAGGGTGTTAAGTGTGGGGAAATGAATTCCCATATGCCAAAGGGTATTCATATTTAAATAAGGAAATATATTACCTAATATTTTGAGGTTATTTATATTTTAATTATTAAAATAAATGTTTTATTTATAAACACATTTAATTCATGTAATAATTAAGATCCCATGAACAATATTATTTTGTGGATAAAATTATGCATGTAGGTAGTGAATGATTGTAGAGGAAAATTACTAGATAATTTTGAGAACATGATACATATTTTAATTTAAGAGATAAAGAGTATAGATATTGGATCCTTTTAATGAATAATAAACTTTTGTTCCTGAATATTCAAAGATAGAATAGAATCCAAATTGCACTAGATTTTGAAGGGGTCTTGAGATTAGCTTTGCTGAAGTTCATTAAGAATTACACAAGGAAATGACATCTAAATTTCAGGTGAAGAAATTCTATCTGAATAAGAATTTATTTCTATCATTGGATAATAAAGTTAACAAGGCTCAAGTTTTCACCGGTTTAAGATAGGTAATAATGGATTATTTGTCGTAGAAAATAGGGCATAATGGATTCTGTGTTATTGATGTTGTATTCACTTATTGAGATAGAGAAGAATCAATGTTGGGGGTGTAACCAGCATGGAAAGGAGTAGTCTTTTATGTTGGACATTTTAAATATTTTGTTCTTATAACTCTCATATTACAGCTAAATTAAATGTAATATTAAGAGATAATATTGATAAAATTAAGAACTTTAACTAGTTTAATATGTTAAATTCAAATATAATTTATAAAATAAAATTACCACCAATTCACCCCCCAAGTGAAACCTAACCAGTCCTTGGATTCTATAATATGTATCAAAGGGGGTTACCTCTAAAGATCCAGAAAAATATTGATTGTTTTTAATACCTTTAATGATATTTGGTTATAAGGAAGCGTTTAAGTTGGATCAAATAGAGAAAAGGGAAGTTACTCTTAAGGATTGAAAATAGATATTTCATCTAAGGTTCACAAAAATAGAAAGAAAGTACATGTAAGGAATTTGAAGAAGAACCCAAATATAAATGGAGGAACCCCACACACAGAAGGTGATTAGAGTGGTGAAAGTTTTAATTATTATTTTTATGATTATTCTAATGAACATGTTATAGCTATGATAATAATTAATCAATTAGTGATTTTCATTATAAAATCAAATACCATCATAAGAAATTTCAAAATTAAGTGGATAAAAATATTATTACTACTATCAAGGGACTTATTTTTTATAAATAACACATTATAGAATATGTTACAAAACTAGATGATTCCATATGTAAGAATTTTAGAAAGTGAATCACTCTTACAAATTAGTTGGAATCATGGGAGTAATTCATTTTTCATATTGAATAATAATTCAAAATTAATGTATGTGAAAAAGTTATTTCTTTGATAGTATTTATAGAAGCTTTTAGTGAATATAAAAAACTACATAGAGAATAAATAAAGAAGATAAATAAGTATTGGGATGATTGATTGAGATCCGTTATTGATGAAAGGAACTCCCCTAACATGAAGTGTTTTTAGTTAGAGGTTATATTAAATAATCCTGAATTACCATTAGCTAGAACATCTTAATTTATTATAAAAAGATATATTGACACTTAATCTTATAATAAGCGTGATGACTAAAAGAAGACTTGTTTTTGTGAAAATAATAGAATGACGTCATTCCCTACCCAAATGGAAACATACTAAAAAAAAGGTATCATATAACCCATAAAATATTTTTTGTACTAATGTTGTTTAAATCCATATTATATTTTGTGAAACCAATTATAGTAATGCATCGATGGTTAATAATACTCATAAACCCACAACATCAAGGGTGGATGTGAAATGATTCATGAAGGGATGTACCTAGAGAATTTTCCAAAGGAGTGGTGGTCCCACTGAAAGGAAAAAAGGTTCAAAACTTATGAAATATAAATATAATATATTATTAACAAAATAGGAGAAGATTTATAGGCTATTTTTGGTATTTTTGGAAGTTTGGGAATATATCATTTGATTGATGGAATAAATTTTCAATTCATGAAATTCATAGAAAACTACAATAAAGGGTAATAAAAACTAAATATTAAATATAAAATAATAAAAAAATATAGAAGAAAAAAAGAAAATAAATGTGATTGTGCCTTCTGTAATAAAAAGAGAAAATAATTGACTTTAAAACATACAATAATTCAAATATAAAAATGAAAAGGTTCCAATCAGTATGAAAGGAAATGATGAAATAAGAAGGAATGAGTTGTCTAGGTTGAGAAGAATAAATTAGACTTAATGTTAATTTTGAAAAGAATAATAAGGTTCCTATTTATTCCCTTTTTTGGGCTAATATAAAAGGAATTGAAGGAGTAGTTGAAGAGTTTCACTTCTTGATAGAAATAATGATGAGTGCATCCCTTAATTAGTAGATTATATGAGATATAAGGTATTCTAATCACACCTGTGCCTCTAATTATTAATTATATTTTTAAAGGGGGGTGGTTGATGAAAAATGAGATAGTGGTGCAGATATTTTGTTCTTGTTTAACTGAACTTTCTGATGTGTTTGTTAAAGTGAGTTAAAGATCATATCATCTAGTATTAATGAACCATATTTTGAGAATTTATAAATTCTGATCATGGTATCACATGTGATTATTTTTTATAGATATATTATACAACCTTGGTTATATATTTCTTATTTTATACATCAGGTTAGCCCATATATTCATAGAGTTAGTTAACTAAAGTCTCTTTTCTTAGATAACCATGTGATATCATCCCCCTCGTATAAGTGTTCAAGAAATACTCTAATAAGGGAGGAGAATATTTTTTTGATAATATTATTTAGATATAAATTCTACCAATTATTCTTTGCATTTTATTTTTAATAAAGGGTAGAAAATAAGTTTCACACATATTCTCTTTCATAATATAGAGATACATTGACAATAAAATACAATGGGGGATATTGTTGAAACCAAATGTTTCATTTACTATCAATTATATGTTAATATGTGTTTCTTGAGTTGAAAATGAAGTGATTATACTTATATAATTTTTATGGATTCATTTAATTTAATTTCATGTGATTCGTGAAAAATTATCCATGTAAATGTGATGATTGTTAAACTATTATTAAATGATAAAGTCATGTACAAAAGGAATTTGAATAAATTATCAATGTTTGAAAAGAGTGTCCATTACTTATTTTTCTTAAGAGGAACTGAATAAGACTAGGTAAATATTCATTTAAAAAAATATTTATTGTTTGATGAATTAAAAAATATGTCTAAAAATATAAATATTATTTCATGTTGAGATTATATGAAAAATGTTTCACGAGGTTTGAAAACGTTGTCACATGCCTAATTGAATTTTATACATCCGTAGTATATAATATTTATATATGAACTTTTTCTGAATATTTAGTATGTGGATTTATTAAAAATATGGAACAACTATAAAAAACACCAAGGCCAACCTGACCATGCTCTTGTGGGAGTAAGTGCAACCACACAAGGGAGATATCTATATATTACAACATGGCAGTAAGAGTGTGATGGGGATTCATAAAACCCACAAATAGTACATGAGAATTAAGAGGAGTTCATTTTTTATAGGTTTTTTGATGGACTGCACAGGTGTGGAACGACCTAATGAGGACATTTGTGCAGTTTTCCCGATGCTGGATTATAAGGAAATTGGAACACAAAATATTTTTAAGCAGTCTGAGAAAAAAAGAACTAGACTAATATGGGACTCACTGTGTGTGGTTACCATTCCTCTTATAATATTTTTTGCATATAACACTACCCATTTGATCCTGATAATGTGCATCATTTGATCAAAGTAAATCACATTTTCCTCTTCCCTTACTTTAGGGTTCTGTTGTGCATAGTTAACTCACAATTTATTATTTACTTGATATTGGTGAATGATTATCATTGACAAATACTTATTCAAAGCTAAATCCTCCATGATTATAATGACATTAGATCACTAACGAGTTTAAATTTATACACTGAGGCATGCTCAAGATCCATGTAGATGAAAATAACCTTTAAAAATTATAGTGAATCAGACCAAAAGATTCTCAAGTGATAAAGAATTTTAAATACCTAGGTATGATCCAAATAATATATTTATGTAGTTTCAATTGTATTAATATACATTTAATGAGGAAAATGAATTCTTTCTCATCTAGTGAGTCATGTCTATAAACCCAGTGGATAAAATATTAATTCATGATAATTAATGCATGGTCACTATTGAGAATGAATATATGATGGTTATTTTTGGGTATTTAAATGAGTGTATAAGATAATTGAAATATTTGGGAAATTAAAATATCATGTGTATGATAAGATGAATACATACTATTTTTAGTTGTGGAATCTTCTATCCACATGAAAAATAAAGAGAGTCCTAATCTATTTGGAATTTTAATGAAGATCAAATGCATATCTTGATACTACATTAATAGAAGGTATGAGGTGAATTATTTAGTTATTACCCATGTTAAATAATGAAGGAAACTTAATTTCTTCAGGGTATTAAACATTATGAAGCTATGTGAATGTATGAGTTTCATGAAGATACAAAATATCTGCCCAAATTATTCGATATTAAGTATGAGTAAATGAAGACCAAATAGCTAGTAGGTATTCATATTTAAATAAGGAAATATAATACCTAATATTTTGTAGGTATTAATATTTAAATTGTGAAAATAAAATGTGTTATATATAAATATACTTAAATAAGGTAATAATTATGATCCCAAGTGAAATATTGTTTTATAGATTAATATTTACATTAACGTGTTGAAGAATAGTAGATTATAATTCCAAGGTATTTTTGATAACCCAATACATAATTTTATTTATGAGATAAAGTGAATAAATATGGGAGGCTTTTAGAGAAAAAAAACGTATGTTCTCAAGTTTTCAAAGACTAAAGTGAATCCAAATCATGCTAGATCTAGAAGGAGTCTCGAGACTGGCACTGTAGAAGTTCTTTAGAATGTAAATAAGGAAGGTTAATCCATCATTATTGTGGATTAAAATTATATAAAGAAGATTTTATTTCAATATCTGGATCATCAAGTGAAGAAGTATCTAGTAGAATCTAGATCAATATAGGGTTTAGTGGATTCTATGTTGTAGTATAGGGGGAACAGTGGATCCAATGTTATGGATGATGTATTCACTTTTAAGGATACCAAAGAATATTTTTTGGGGGATATAAGTGAAATAAAAAAGATTAATATTTTATGTCAACCCATGTAAATAAAATATTCTTATCTCTATATCTCTCTCATATTATAACTTCAAATTATGTAATACTGAATGATAAGATTGAGTGGATTGAGAACTTTAACAAGTTCAAGAGGTTAAACTATAAAAGAATTGGTAAAAGGAGGGTACCAATAATTCACTAACCCCCCACCCAAATGAAACCAAACATTTACATTTATTATATAACAATATAAATAATAAATCAAAACATTCCTTACATTATATTGACATTGATAAAAATATCATCTATAAAAGCATTAAAAAAAGCATTGAAAATCAGAAGAAAACATTCCTTTTATCTTGGTAACATTTAAAAACAAAATTCCTATAAAAATAAGAACAATGTTTTATTCCTAAAACCTTTGAAACATTTAAATGAATCATAATTATGAAGTGTAGACACATAAATGGGAAAAATAAATTCATGTTGTACACATTAAAAGAGAATGTTGGGTTCAAACTTTGGTAAAAATTCAAGTGAGTCATTGGAAAAAACATTGAAAAGATTAATTTTAATCATTTTTAAATAAATAAAATGTTTTTGAAAATGAACTTTTTAAAACCTTTATTATATTTAATAACTCCCATCAAACAATTTTATGAAGATAGACATTGAGGAAAAAGATTTTTGACTAAAAGAAGAGAAATAAGGCATGTTTTCATTAAAAGCATATTTACCTTAATTTTGAGTTCCAAAGTTGTTAAAATGGTACTAATACCTAAAATACCCAAAAGAATATAGGTTAAGAGAATATATGGTTTTTAAGTGAGAAAATAAAAATAATTTCTCATAATGGAAATTGAAACATAAAGAATCGCGATAAAAATTAGTTTTTAATATAAACCGTTATGAGAGGTCCAAAATTTCTTAATAAATTATATTAAACTCATATATAATAAATTTATATTTATTATAAATATATACCTAAACCATATTCAAACTTATATTAAAAAAATATAATTCCTTTATAATTTTCAATTACTCATTTATTAACAATTCTTCATTAATATCAACATTTTGTTGTTAACTATTCTGTTTACCATTCAAGTTATAGTTTTATGGCTCCTATAATTGAACCTTGATATTGTTTTTATCATATCTATAATATTAAACATGTTATAAGTTTCATATTTATTCATTATATGTACTTTTATAACCATTCATATAAGGTGGGGATGAAAAATTAATTACATCCCTTAATGGAGATGGTATACTGTACGTACGCTCGAGTGATGTTTTAATTTACCAAGGAATTGAAAGAAAATAAGTTAATTGATAATACATATTTAAAAAATTATAATTATATCCTAAATATAACATATCTTAATTATATCTATCTATATTATCATCCATGTTTTTTAATTGAAAACAAATCACATCACTTTGTAGAGTTGGTAGTCCACACATATGCACAAGAGACATTATCATTTAACAACAGATGGGAGGTTAAGAAGGTTGATAATATTTTATCTTTGAATAATCCTAATTATGTTAATAAAATTATAATATATCCATTAAATACATCCATATGACCATCCATTAGAGATGATGATAAAAAATAAAATACATCACTTCATAGAGATGATGATTTGTACATATGTATGATTAAAGTTTTTATTTTATATCATATATAAAGGATGTATTGTATAATTAATATAAAAACATTTAATAATATTAAAGATACTAATTTAATAATTTTAATATGGTTATCGAATATTTTTAGGATGTTAATGGACAAATAACAAGAAATATATCAGTAAAGACAATTAACTCTTCATTGAGGTGTCTTCTTTTAGAATACACCATAATATAAATGGAGATGGTATTTTGGTGTGACCCTAAAATCTAATATATGGGGATAAAAAATGATAAGTTATTTTATAATATCCCATAACTGTCACTCTAGGTTCCATTTCTAAATTCATAAAAATTACATTTTCTTCTTTGATAATGAATAAGGTGAATAAATTTTCACCAAACAAAACTTGCAACATCAAAAAATAAATATTGTATTATTTACATACACGTGTACCTTTTAGTTTTATAGTTTTATAGAATTAATACCACCTCATATCAACCTATATTCATAAAAAACTAGTTCATAAAGATGAACATCATCTCCTATTATATCCAGAAAATCATATTTCATGTTAGGTCATCAACATCATCCATATGATATTCGTTAAAGACATAATTCATTAAAAATCATTCTTTATATCATATGGAAAGGGTAACATTATAAGGGTGATCTCAAATTCTCAGTATGGGTGAATAAGAATTATTAATTGAATTTCATCAATTAACATTAAATTGCATAAGGTCATGATGATATAGTCATAGTGTATGTGAAAATAATAAAAGAACTCATACCCGTTATTACCTATATCATAAAATATGGAAACATGGAAAATTAAAGTCATTAGAATCAATAATAATGAGCCATGTGATATCAGTATTGATCATGAGAAACATTATAAACCTATAAGAGGTAATTAATTTTTTTTTAAAATTAGAGAATTTTATTCATAGAAACCTTTCAAAACCATTTTAATTGGAATAATTTTATGTCCCAATTCCAATATAATCATTAAAAAGGTAATTGGAGTGTTATATGGTTGAACCCATCATTCAAACAATTTTGGACTTACCTAGTGCTATCTAGGCCACCCAATATTATGCTGTAGTGAGCTTACCCAGTTCTATCTTAACAACCCCGTGTTAATCTATAACAGGCTTACCCAATGCTATCTGGGCCACCCCATATTAAGCTAAAATTGGATTACCTTCTACTATTGTGGCCACCCCATGTATATATTGTAATTTCCAAGATCCACAACAGGAATAAAATATATATTTATTTATAAACTCATATAAACAATTATTATTTATTTTTATACTTTATTTACACATAGAAAATAAATGGGTTTCATGTCAATCTCTTTTAAACATGATTAACCCATGGGAAATAAATAGTTTCTAAAAAAATCTCTCTGAAAACATGGTTAACCTATAGAAAATAAATGGGTTTCACAACAATCTCTTTGAAAAAATATTAATCTATATAGAAAATAATAAGGATGGTATCATTAAAAAATATAGTGGAAGATAACTAAAAACAAGGGTTGTTTATATTTATGAATGAAAATACCATAAAAATATCATTAAAATCATTCTTGAGAAAAATATAATTTTCATTTTGGAAAACACATTTTAAAACATAAAACATTTTGAAAATAATTTTCATTTAAAATAAATTTTGAAAAATTTCCAATAAAAAGATCCTCATAAACATTCAAAAAAATATTCTAATAAATAATGTTGGGTAACTCCATAAATGTCATAAATGTAAAAAATATCATTCCATTTTCCCTAAAAAGGTTAGAAACTACCATTTTCGGAAGATGATAAGATGTTTCCTTTCATATTTTTTAGACAAATGACAAAACAAAATTGTTTTGAAAATGATATAAATATTACTTCGAAAAAATTTAGTAAAAATTAATTTAATAAACATTTATAATATGTTAAAAAAATTATTAGAAAAAAAGGTTTTAGAAGAGAACATATTTTCGACCCAAGAGATAAATGAAGTTGGTTTTTCTGAAAAATGTTTTCTGGAATAATTTAAGTACTAAAGAGTTTAAAATTGTAATATTACATAAAAAAATCAATAATAGACATATTATTATAAAATTAATGAGTTTATTTAGGTATATTTCATAATATTTCATTATTTAAATCATAATCATAAATAATCCTGATAAATGATGAGATTGAAACATAAAACTCTTACCACTTTTGTAACATTGAATTATAATCCCCATAAACGAATATCATTAAATAAATATTATAATATAATTAAAATAAGTATATTTATTATATAACTTTTAAAATGGGAATAATATTCATATTATAAAAGAATATAGTTGCATAGCATAAATTACATGTCAAAGAATGCATATTGTGACAAACATTCATTACCACTTCGGTATCTTTGAAACTGTTAACCCTATAAAATAGGGATCCAAAAATGGATATGTAAATATAGATAAATTTATGTAAAAAAATCATAAAATACATTCATGGTACTTATATATATCAAATAAATATGCGTGGTGAATATTGAATGTATCTCATAGAAATAAAAGTGAGATGAGAAAAACTCTTATCTTGAGATAGATTAATCATGATTGTTATTTTTCTTCTTAAATAATAATCCTATGTTAATTATTTATTTGATTAAGAACCTTTTCCAAGTTTATTATTACATTTATTTCAATTATGTACAAGTTATATATAACTGAATAAACTATTAAATGTAATTGATATGTTTTGACCATATTTGGTTTTTGTGTCAAAAAATAAATAAGTAAGTTGACTATGGTAAAAAAAGTTCATTATTTAAATATATAGATAATAATAATCATGAAATAATTGTAATATATATAAATAAATTAAAATTTTAAAATCAATCATGAAATATGGTTAAAAAATGAACCAACATTACGATCCGGAAGACTGTAGGTCGTACGTATGCATGAGTAACATTTCCATTTTTTCACCGAAGGCCTTCATTGGTTGGATTTATGCATAAATTAAGGCCCTGAGAATGAGAGGAGATATTTTAATAAAAAATATGGGAATTTATTTTCATAACCAAATAGATTTATTGGTGTAATAATAGGAGGAGAGGTTGAGGCGATTTATAATGGAGGTCAGTGGTACTCTTATAAATTTATGAAATAGTGAATTCCACCAGCTTTTTTCCAGGTAGACTGGATTAAATAATGAGAAAAACTATATAATATAAGGTATTATGTATAAATATTTCCATAAAATGTTTTATTGAAAATGTTTGAGTTCATTTGGACCCCTAAGTTTAATGTTTAGAAACTTGGTAAAATTTTGTTTTACCTTAATCACTTTGATTAATTTTAATTGTTTTCACTAAATTTTTTTTGTAAAAAATTAATTTTATATTAATAGAAATTATAAATTATTCTATTTAAAAATATGGAATATATTTTAAGAAATAATATTCACATAATATTCAAAAATTAATTTAA
This sequence comes from Viscum album, assembly GCA_963277665.1. NCBI lineage: Eukaryota > Viridiplantae > Streptophyta > Magnoliopsida > Santalales > Viscaceae > Viscum > Viscum album. The sequence continues at coordinate 504,124,411 of OY728142.1, read as the reverse complement.
TATTAATCCCACAGTTGCAGTGAGACAGTGTGTTTTTAGGAGAAGTATTTTGTTAGAAAAATATGATTTTATATTTACTCTATGACTAATAGTAATAATTGTATGAAAATAAAATAATATTTAATGATATATATTTTACATATTTAATTTAAAACATTCTATATGGGGGATTAGTTTAATTAATTAAAAAGTGGAAACATTGTACATTTTATAACATTTTTAGGAAAATGCGTCTTTAAACCCAAAAAACATATATTAAAAACCCATAAATTATTTATTCAAGAGTAATTTAGTTAAATAAATATAACTAAATAATAATTTTGTTACTTTAAATCATATTCAATACATATGGGGACCCTTAAATTACTTAATTTATTAAAATAAATGACTTTTTTACCAAAATCGGTATTTTCACTATTCACTCAAAAATTAATATCATCCAAACAATCAAAACATTTCACCCAAATTAAATCTTGATATTCTAATTAATAAAAATAATGTTTTTTTAAATATATTTTATTAAATTGTTAAAAATTATTTTTAAAACAGCTAAACCATAAGAAAGTGACTAAATTGTTTTTTATACAGTTTTAAGAGAAAAAATGGATTTATCATTTCTAGAAAACAAATAAGACGCATGTTAAACAATAGATTGAATATATTAAATATAAATTTAATTAATAAAATAAAAAGGGTTATTTTTTATTTTATTGGTATAAAAAAACTTGTGTGCATTAAAAATGGTTTTCAGAAAAAAAGTTTCCTTTTATTTTTAAATGGGGTTTTTTTAAATTTCTAATTAATTAGTCACCAAATAATTCATTATATACACATGTGTAAACAATATTTTAATAATTCAGTTAATACTATTCATACCCACCATTTTAATGGCAAGGTTTTAATGGTAATATATATCATGTATCATTTAGATTTCGTGTTGCATGTTGAATATGATATTGAACATAAAAATATTCAGGTTTTCATGCACCGAAAGCTAAAATGAGTACTGTTTATAATGAAAGATAAAATTAGTGTTGTTTTCCTTTTAAAATATCAAATATTATTTTCTTTTTTTAAAATATTGGTTCGTTGCATCCTCCCCCCCAATAAATTGTGCCCTCTCAATTTGAAATTTATCTCAATTATCCAAGGATGGACATTTAAAAATACTTTTGTTGTTGCCCAACATCATAAAAAGGTTAATAAAACATCATATTAATAATAGATAAAGTGAAGAAAACATATAATTTGGAATAAAACATAACTTGGTTTAGAAATAGAAGAACATAAGTGAGAATGAAGGAAAATCATAAATAATTATAGAGAGTGATTGAGGTCATTAATAAAAAACAATTGAATGATCAATGGAAAGTTAAGGGCCTCAAAACCATAAATTTTTTATGATTGAAAAGATCATTGGTTCATAAAAATTAAAGGAACAATGATAATATTTTTTATCAATATCCTTTTCATATAGTTAAGGAATTCTCTTTCAATTTAGACTGAGATAATAATGGATATATAATTACATGATGAGTAGAATTTCATCCTTTTTCAATTTCGACCAAAATATCATACTGTTTTCCAAATTATTAGTATTGAACATTAAATTTCTAATTTATAAATCAAAAAAATAAAATTTTAGTGACCACATACCTATAAAAGGGATAACAAGATATTTCTCCTATCTTTAAACATTAAGCAAAACAAAAATGGTTAGAATATGGTAAGATAATTTCCAAAATGAATACACCTTCATATGATACACTAATAATAACAATTAAATTGTAATACCCAAAGTTCAAAATAAATTATTTGAAAAATTAATATCCTTAAAAATATTCAAACATTTGTTAACTAACATTGAAACCCAATGATTAGAGATATTCGATTATATATTCTTCCATGATAGGACAACTATTATTCCTAGAGTAAAATCCATTATTTTTTCAAAATAAATTTAATATTTACCAGTAAAAATTTCATACTCTCTAGGAAATCACATAGGAAAGTTTTAGGTGATGCTCCATTGTCACCCATCGTTTGTGGGTTCAATCCCATGACCTTGACATATGCGACGGGTTTTCACCTAGCCTTTGAGTTATCCTTTTTTCATTTTGAACATGAAAAAATAATCCCTCCAAAAATAACCATTCATGTTGATACTAGTGGTTAAAAATACACCAACTAAGTAATATGTCTCCAAAAATGTATTTAATCACTTTAATATCTCATCTCTAAAAACCAAGTTGGGGTGTCTTAGACTTTAGACTTATGATCATACTTAAGATTATAAACCTATGATGGTATCCATAAATCTTAAGATAACATCACATGAAAACATCCTAATCACCTAATTTATCTAAATAAATCTTTTATTCCAACTATAAAATCCTAGAACCCACACTCCAAGATCCATTTCTCAATTCATAAACTATACATTTCCCTCTATGATACCGAAGAAGGTGAACCAATTATTTCCAAACAAAACTTACAAAATAAAAAATAAATATTGGATAACTTACATAACTATAAACCTTTTATCTATATTGTTTTAGAGAAATAGGATGAACTAATATCAATATATATTCATAAACTATAACTTCATAAAGATGAAAATCATATCCCATTATACCCATATTTTCAAATTTCACATTAGGTCATCAATATCATCCATATGAAATGCCTTGAAGACATAATTCATTCAACCCCATTATTTATATCCTACAGAAAATAAAACATAATAATAGAGATCTCAAATGATCTGTAAGGGTATACATAATAATTAGTAATTGGAATTAATAAATGAGCATAATATGTGCATAAGGTAATGATTACATAATCATAGTGTATAATAAAATCATAAAAGAACTCATATCCATCATGAAATTAAGACTTTTTCTTGTAACTTGGAGCATAAAATTCATAAAACCCTTTCAAAACCATTTTAATTGGAAAACCCATATAGAAAAATTATAATATAATCATTACCTAATGCATTGGAGCACTATTTGTGTTCACCCATCATTTAATTTATTACAAGAATATGTGGTGTTATCTGAGCCACCTCATGTTTAGCAATAATAGAATTACTTGACATGATCTTGGCTACCCCATATCAAATTATAAGGGGTTTACCCGGTGCTACCAAGGGAAAACCATGTTATGATATAATGGTCTTATGAGGTACTATATATGAAACCCCATGTTTGAGATGTAATTCCCAAGAACCACAACATTAATAAAATAAATATTTCTTCATAAAAATATAGAAACAATTATTATTCTTTTTATAATTTATTTACCCATGGAAAATAAATGGGTTTCATATAAATCTATTTGAAACATGATTAACCTGTGGAAAATAAATTAATTCCATAACATCTTCTTTGAAACATGGTTAACCCTGGGAAAAGAAATGAGTTCCAAAAAAATCTATGTGAAACAATATTAATCCATACAGAATAGAATGAAGATGGTATCATTATAAAATTTCCCTAATGGAGGATAAGTAACTACAATGTATTTTGACATTGATAAAAATAAATACAATTAAAATATATCTAAAAAAATTATGGGACAAAATATCCTTTTAATTTTGAGAATCACTTTTTAAAAAAGATAACATTTTGAAAATACTATTTATGTAAAATAATGTTTGAAAAAAAATCCACTAAATATATCCATGTAAAATTTAAAAGGAATATTCTAATAAATAACATTTATTAACCCCATATATTTCATAAAAGTTAAAAATAAAATTTCATTTTCATTGTAGAAATGTTAGAATGTGCCTTGTTTAGAAGACAACAAGAAGGTTCCTTTCATATTTTTAAAGGGAGTCTAAATGGGAATTGTTATAAAAATTAAATAAACATTACTTTGAAATTTTATCATAAAAAATACTTTAATAAATTATTTTAAAGTGGTTCAAAAAAAATTCAAAACATTTTTAGAAAACATGAGTTTTGAAGAAAACAAATTTTCGACCGAAGAGAGAAATAATGTTCGTTTTTCCTAAAAATAAATTCTCAAATAATTTAGTTACCAAAGTGTTAAAAATGGTAGAATTACTTAAAAAAATCATTAATATTCATATTAAAAGAAAATTAATGATTTTATTTAGCGATATATCATAATATCTTATCATTGTAGTAATAATCATAATCAATCCTAATAAATGATGAGATTGTAACATAAGACTATTACCCCTTAAGTAACTTTGAATAACAATCCTCAAGAAAAAATATCTTTAAATAAATAATATAATATTAAAATAATAAATATATTCATCATATAAGATTAAAATGGGTCAAAATTTACACTATATAAAAGAATATAGGTATATTACATAACTTAAGTCTCAAGAATGAAAATTGTGACACAAAATCATTTAACTTTGTTAACATTGAAACTATATATTACATGAAATATAAATGCTAAAATTGATATTTAAATCACCATAAATTTATATATAATAATTATACAATAGATGGGAATTGTTATAATGATATAATGACTTTATATATATTATTATATTATAGATATCATTAATATAATATATAAATAGTATTTTCATCATTATTCAGAATCATAAGAGGTGGTAATGGAAAAAATAATGACACTGTTTCGCAAGGCAGTAGTCTACCGTATCCATGAATGGTGATTTAATAACCAATTTGATGGATGTGTGTGTGGTTATTGGTTATAAAATTAATATAAAAACATATAATATTATTTCCTATACTAATGTTATTATATAATAATATTATATGAATAATTAAAAGAGTGTTGTAAGAAATAAAACAAAAATGAATGTTGATAAATGTTGCCTCTTCTTCAGGTAACTCTTTTTGGTTTGCACTAAATTACTTATTTTGTTGGATTTATTCCAATATTATGGATTATATAATGATATTATCTATATGTAGATTTTATTTTTTCTTTTCATTTCTAAGAAAAATGCATTTAGTTGTCTGAAGAGAGAATGAGAGGTGGAGGCATTTATATGGGAGGTGAGTGGCACTCTAGTAAATTTTTGAAAGAGTGAATTGTACCCGTAGTTTTTCCATGTAAAGTGCCTCCAATAATTAACAAAACTTGATAATAGAAGTTATAATGTCTAAATATGGCCATAAATTTGGTTCTTGAAAAAATTTTAGGTCATTTTTTCCCTTGTGTTTAAATTTTAGTTGCTTGGTAAACTCATTTTTTACCTTAATCACTATGATTAATTTAAATTATTTTCCCTAATATATTTGGTAAAAATTACATTTAAATTAATAAAAAATATAAATTTTTATGATTAAAAGTTTGGAATCTATATTTTAGAATTAGTTTCATAGAAGTGTAAATTTTTAATTAAATATTAATCTCGCAATTACAGCGAGACCACATGTTTTTAATACGAGTATTTTTTTAAAAAAATATGTTTTTATATTAACTCTATGACTAATAATAATCATTATATGAAACTAAAATAATATTTAATTATATATAATTTATACATATAATTTAAAAAATTATCTATTGGGTATTATTTTAATTTATTAAAAAGTTGAAACATTATGCATTTTAAAACAATTTTTAGAAAAAACTCATCTTTAAACCCCAAAATAAACTTATATTAAAAACCAATATAAAGTTGAATAAAAATTAATTAAGTGGAATAAATATAAATAAATAATAATAATTTTACATGAATTTTTTTTCAAAACATATTGGGACTCTTGTATTACTAAATTCATTAAAAGAAATTAGTTTTTTACAAAAATAGTTTTTATCACTCTTCATTGAAAAAGCAATAATTTCCCGAATTTTCAAAAATTTCACCCAAAGAAAATTTAGATATTATGATTATAAAAGTTAAGTTTAATTTAAAAAATAAAATTTTATTAAATTTTTAAAAATTAGTTTTAAAATAATTGTGCCATTGAAAAGGTGACAACCCTTTTTATATAGTTTTAAGTAGAAAATTGGATTTATCATGTCTAGAAAACACATAGTATTAATGTAAAAGATTAAAATAAAAATATTATATATAAATTTAGTTAATATAATACATAGAGGGTGATTTTTTTAATTTATTTGTATAAAACACACCTGTGTGCGTTAAAATAATTGTTCATATATAGTTTTTCTTTTATTTTCAAATATGTTTTGTTTTAATTTATAACTAATTGGTAACCAAAGAATTCATTATATATACATGTTTAAACCATATTTTCATAATTAATTTAATTGTGTACATACCCTAAATTATTAACACTAAGTTATAATGGTAATATATATAATGGTTCATTTATGTTTTTTGTTGCATGTTGAATATGTTATTTAACTTAATAATCTCAGGGTTTCGTGCACTCCAAGATAAACTAAGTGTTGGGTGTAACACGAGATAATCTCAGTGTTTCATTTCCTTTATAATGAAAAGTATAATTATCTTCTATTAAAATCATGGGGAATTATGTATTTTATCATGTATTTACAAACTAGTGTGATCATGTGGTGTGGAAAAGTAAGAACAAGAGGTTTTCCTTTATAAGTGAAGCTGGTGGAAAACCTGTAAATACTTGAATATTTATTGTATAATTTATGTATCACGTAATTAAGTGGATATAAATTATCATATTATGAATATATAATAATTATAACATATAAATAAAATCAATCAATAAGATTTAATAATGTTTGTTTTATTATTTGAAACCTTATGTTCGAGATTAACCACTCTTTTAACCCTTTTAACCCATGTCATGGTAACTTGATCTTTATCATGGTAACTGTTCATTATGGTTAAAAATTAAGTTAAAAATATTAAATAATATTTATTATTAATATTAAAAATATGTATTCTGTTTTATAATTTTTAATTCAAATAAGTGTTATAAATTAATTCTGATATCCACGGACAAAAAACAGAATAATCGTTTTTAGAAAAAATGTATTTTTAAACATAAAAATTATTATATTCACATTAATCTCATTTTAACAACCATTAGATTAATATTAATAAATTTTATTGAATATATTATAAACATAAATTATTAAAATAATTCAACAATATTGATTAAATAAATTTATTAATATAATGTGTATTGAGCATAATAAAAAAATCAATGAAATATATAATTTTACCTTCAAATGAATTATATTAATTTATAACAAATTATTAATCAATTAAAAAATTATTATTATTTTAGTTACATACATTATCAATATATTTCATCATTTATTAGTATTTATCAATTTATTTTATTTATATAAAAATAAATAATATATAGAAAATATAATTCTTGAAAACTTATGTCTTGAACGATTTTATTCTTATAATTACAATTTGAGTAATTATTTCCTATTAATTAATAAATAAATATTCATTGAGGAATACTTTTTCATATATATTTATAATTATCTATGTCTTATCCATGCACACAAATCCAATGGCTTTGTGATAACAATCACATTTAATAATAATATTTCAATATAAAAATATGGTTCATCTAAGCTCATTGTTTCATGTAAATAAATATATTAATCATTTAAAATTTATAGAAGAGAAATGTGTATTTTATAATATTATGGTGGTATAATAATATTGGTTCTTGGTCGAATTCAACTCATATTTAAACTGTTATATCATTTTACATCATGATTCATGTTGAGTATTAAGTTCTTTCTTAAGTAACTTCATAGTGGACATCGCATCATCTAAGGCATAAGAAATTTCTCCAATATATCACTTTGTTATTTAATCTTGTAATTAATTTGATTAAATGATTCCTTGATAAATACAACATCCTTATATATCATTTGGTTATTCATGACCATCTCATCCATGTGTGTAGTGAGTTATTTCTTCTCATCCTTCACTTTCTAAAGATCTTTTTTATCATGGCCATTCTTCTTGGAATAAACTTGGAGCTACTACACCATGGAAGGGATCTCTTCCAACTCCTCATTTTATGTTTTATTTTTCTCCATCAGATGAGAATATACCTAAAGACGTCTTTTATTAATGTCTCTTAATTTTTAAACCTAAAATTTTAAAATTTTAACATGGATCTTGTCAGACTTATTTTCCTCTTTTAGTTTTAAGTTTTTTTCCTATAATATCTAACAAAAATATTCTAATTAGTGGATAGATTCAAATTTTGTAATCCTTAGGACCTCCTAATCATCATTGGATTCAACCTCTCTTGGAATATTATCTTATTCAACCATTCATGTTGTATCATTAAATGAGTGAACATATTCAAAATCTAAGCTTTATATACCCTTTTACTCATGGTTTCTAGATTCTTTCTACCAAATATCACCTTTCCCAAACATGGTTCCATGGTGTGGAATTACTAATGAACTCTTCTTATTATTTTAATTCTTTCCCTTATCCATGAAAAATAAAAAATTAGAGCATCCTGAAACTTCAACTTCTAAACAAATCAGATCAATTTAGATCACTATGATTCCAATAAAATATAACTTATGATCTAATACCAATTTTTATGACCACATGAGGAATAAGTGAGATATAACCTTAGATATGAAAGGTGAATTAGGGTATGTAAATTATTTTTTAATTAACCCCATTTTCCATTAAACTTTCACTGACCTATAGATCTTAAGTATAGAGATATTAGGGTCACCCAATTTTTCTGTTCATTTGAATGTTAATTAGATTATCAACTTCTCATGAACATATTTTACCATTTATAATTTTTATTCTTTATCCCACTTTTCATCTTATAGAAATATTTGAAATAATAAACCATACGTAAGTATTTTACTTGTTTCACCATTATGGACTTACCCAAGGATAATGTATCCGACAATGTGTTGGTGTATTAAAATTAATAATCTCAATGTTTGTGGGGTTTTGAATAGGCTACACCTACCAGGGATGACTTCCCTTACAACTAATTTAGGTTGTCTCACTACCACCCAAGTCTCACAACCATCCCACTTCCCCACTCATCACTTGCTACTTTAAGAGAGGATACCCACATTTTATAAATGTGTAGGTATATTCATTAGAAAGACTTTCATGACTGAATGCATCCTCAAATAAGACGAATTCTCTATGTTATCCTTGGATTCACCTTCACATTGTTTCATTGGGATTCATTAAAACAATATCATACTCTTTGTAAGGTCCCTCAAGAGCTTCCAAGTTCTCCTAGATTATATATTAGTGAGAATATTCTCTCCTTGTTGTTATACAACAATATCTTTCTTCCCCTTTCACCTGCCACTAATGGTAGTAAACACTGACTCCACACTTCTTCATTTTTCTGCACAACACCAACTTTAACACTTAATGTTCCTCTCAAACTACTAAATTTCTTTTTCTTCTTGGAATAACATATATTTAGGATGTAACAAGTTCCACTTCTTCATTAACATGTAGATATTCTGAAGAAGCACTATTTTCATAATCTCTTATTATCATATATGTGATTTTTATGATAATTGTCATAGCATGACCCTCTTCTTCTCCTTTCTCAGATATATCATCTTTTCACAAAATAGATTCTCTTAACATATTACCTTCTTCTTTTTATTATTATTTTTAATAATAACTTCATGTGAGATAACTTTTTTATATTTATAAAACATAAAAACGGCTTTCTTATTCTCTATCCACTACTAGGATCAAGTTGAATATTTTTTAGGTGAAATATATGAAACTATATTTTGGTTCAATAAAATAAACCAACAAATAAATTTAGATATTTCTTGACTCCTTAAACCTCCCATTTCTCTTTCTCTTTCCTAATCTATGAAATACCAATTTTCAAAACATAATACCAAACCATGTATTAAAATTACACATGATATATATTCTTCGGAAACATACATATATCTAACTTTATATTCTCCTTAGCATATTGTGTAGACAAAAAAAATCTACCAATTTTCATTGTATCTCTAAAATCATGCATCCTTATTAAATATGTTTAGTAACTCACCATTCATATACTACTTCTTCACGGCTCCAACTTCTCTATTACCGCATGAATATTATTTTTCAATTTTCCCACTGAAAAAACCATTCTAAATTCCTTTGTCAATGTTTTATTTAATCATGTATCCATTTGTAGTTACATGGTATTTGAATAACATAAGAATAGTTCAATCACCATCAAACTATTGAAGACAATCATCCAAAATATATCTCAAATAATATCACCATTTAAATCATAATAATTTTCTGGAAGAAAACTATTGTAAGATGATATTCAAAATTTCTTTAAGTCTAATATCATGTCTACACATACTACAATGAAACCTATGTTGGGGCCAAACACAAATATGATTGGTCCAAATAACACTTATGCTAACTACTTTTTACAAATTCTCATAGCATACCGAAATGACACTTACTCTAGTCTGGAATGACACATACGCTGATGCTAATTTAAACATATATAGACCAAAGAGCCATGAATGTGGATGGATGACACTTATTCACATTCCCAATGACAATTATATATTCCCTATTCTGTTTTGAAATTCACATCTACCAACTATAATGACACTTATGCCACTACTGGATGAAACATGAGAAGATCTAGACTCTTCAACCTTATTACATAAAAATTTATTCTAATTTACACTACCAAAAAAATAACTTTATACAGTTCCACCCTTTAATAGTGATAAATAAATTACTAATAAAGGGTGTACATTTATCAGTGCTAAAAAACACAGATAAAGGCATCAACTTTATCTACGATTTTTTAGCGCTGTTAAATGGACCCCCTTTATCATCGCCTTTTTATAAGTGCTGATAAAGACCACCTTTATAAATGTTTTATTACTAGAGTTAATAAAGAGTATATTTAAAAAAAATTCATTAAAAATAATATATTAATATATAAATATATTTTTATTGATATAAATATAATATATATCTTAAAATATTCTTTAGATAAAGATAAATAGGCATTTACACTTAATATATAATATAATGTGTGAAAATAGAATATAAAAAAATTAAAAATATTTTTTAATTATTAATTTTATAATTATTATAAAGTAGTAGTCATTTAATTAAAATTTGAATACAAAAGGTCAAAAAATTAATAAAAAATTAAAAATAAGTTGAAAATGAAACTCAAACTTAAAAAAACCATAAATTTTGATTTGGTCGTCTTTTTAGGCTATTTAACATATCAAATTGACTTCGGCGATGGGCTATATACACCAATGATAGAGAGTGACCCTTGGTCATATTTTTTAAGCCATAAAAAGCCGATAAGGCCTCTAAAACTTAGTTTTTAGTCGCGGTACCCGCTTTTTTTATATTTGATGGAATTTCAACCTTATTTAAGGGGGGTATTTTTGACTGTTTTTAGTGGGTGATAAATTTATTCATAAGGATTGCGCTCATATTCATATTGTGGTTTTAAAATTTTATTGTTTTTCATAATGTACTATTATTTATAATCAAATATAAAAAAATATATACATATTTTTTATATGTTCACCCATAGAAATTTAATTTTATAAATAAATAATTAAACATATTTAAATATAAAATATATTTGTCAATATATAAACTTTTTATAAATAAAAAACAATATTCATTTTATTTAAAATAAAAATTTATTAATATATATACATATAATTATACAATTAATGTATATATAATGTTTATATATATGTATAAATATTTTTTTTGTATTTACAAACATATATGTGTTTGTCTACATATTCTAATATATGTATTTAAATATTAATTTATTAATATATGTAAATAAAAATAAATATGTTCAATTATATTTATAGATTCACATATATATATATATATGTATGTATTTATAAACACACAAAACAAATTTTAAATATGTATTTAAATATATATGAATATGGTTAAAAATATAACAATATATATATTAATATATAGATATATCATAAATGAAAAACAAAACAATGTAGGAAAAAGGAAGAGGCACAGGCACATTAGGGGGAGGTACAAAGATCAAAACCCAGTAATGGAAAGGGTGCACGAGGGGGGGGGGGGTGAAACAAGCCCTAACATTGTTAAAGCAAGTGGGGTCTTCCTAATGCTATTAAAGGGGTGGATTGGGGGTAAAGGGTTATGTTGGAGTAGTTCTTATCGATTTTGACATGGGGTATCAAGCACTGTTAAAAGGGTGGAAGTTCTACCCTTTGATGAGGATATTTTTTTAAGCATTTTTTTAACTTTTATCATCATTAAAAAAGCACTGATAAAGGACCATTTTATCAATTATTTTTTTATCAATAATAAAATACCCCTTTATTAGCACTTTTATTAGTGCTGATGGAAGGGGTATTTATCATCACTTTATTTATCACTGATAAAACCCTATTTTGTAGTAGTGTGGCCTTCTAGAACACCTTCATAAACTTCCCCAACTTTTAGGACATGTATTGTACATAACTATGAGTATCATTCCTCTATGCCAATCTTCATGAAACTTCTCTTTACTATATTAAAAAATCCAATCATAATTCCAATCAAGATCCATTTTTCATTAATCCTCCAAGCATCACTTTATGAACACTCCATGTTATAATTCAACATCCATTCATCCAACTCTATCATATTTTCAAAAACAATGCATCAGGCTTTCTTCTATATGTCTTTTCAATAAATCCAATTCACAAATGCATTAGGGTGACAAGAAACACCCTTTATGGGCAATTTTAAATCCATGTAGACTTTATAGTTTTGAGGATAGTTAAGGGAAAACATTTTATGTCTGGAACCTAGTATATAGAGATGTGCATATAGTTAATATCAAGATTTAAAATTTTGTAGATAAGATAGGTGGTTCCTCGATGTTAGGATGATTTTTATTTTGGTTATTTTTTACATGTACATATATGATCAGTCCATGGTTGATCCTAATTAATTTTTTTCCACTTCATAACAAGGAAAATTTTTATCAAACTAGTTTTATTTATATTTATACTTATTTTTTTTATTATTTTTGTTTTTATCTAATGTATTGTTTGGTTATTATTACTACTATTATTAACTATAAAGGTTATAGTCTCCACACTATCTCTACATAAAAACTTACATCTATTGAACATTCTTTTATATATGTGGAGACATGTGCATTTTTATTTTTGACACCACTAGTTCGAAAATTATTGAGTGGATATGGGCTGATGGGGTGTACCAAACTAGTTTCAAGTCTTGGGTATTATAACGTAGTAGCTAATAATGATGGTTTTAATGCTGGATCACAGAGTGGTATTACATTAGTGTTATTATAAAGTGGTTTTTTTATTTTTGTTTGTGGTAAAATCGACTCTAGGAATGTATGGGAACTTGGGACAAGTGGAATATTTTTCATATAAACATCACATGCTTGATCTGAAGTCCAAATTATAAACAGAATCTAGGATTTTTGTTTTTGTTTTTCTGGTTACAATTGATTTATATGATTTGGATAATTTGGTGTTTAATTTTATTTTACTTTTTATTCCTTTGCTAGGAGTCAAGAGAGAGAAAACTCATGCTTCAAATTAGGCATGTAGGGATCACAAGAAATATGTGTGTGCTTCTAATGTTTGGTTGGAAACCAGAATAAAATAAAGAAGGGTTACGCTATTTAAAGTTTCAAAAATAATCTAAACATTGTTTAATACATAGTATTTTGGTGGAATTCTACTTAGTAACCCTTGAAAGGGTAGTGGTTTTGGTAATTAAGAGGGGTTAATCTGTACAAATTCTAATTAAAAACTTATATTGAATATTACCATATATTTTCATAGTGTTATTCTAATTAGAAAACATAGGTTTTTGAACTTTTTTTGTTATGGGTGAAATAGAAAATTATTTTTTATGTATTTCCGTTGAAATAAAACTTAAAGTATTCGATATCATGTTTGATAGGCAACCTCGACTTTCTATGAACCGTGATAAAGCAAAGCAATATAACTTAATCATTAAATTAGTAGGTATGAATATCAATAACAAAATTATTATAAATATGTGTAAAGGTTTTTATTAATTCAAATTTATTAATTAATTTATAATAAAAGTACACAATTTTTAGTAAATTTATTTTACTCTTCAAAAATATATTTTCAAAAAGTGGTTTTTATAAATTTTTTGTTAAAAAACATCATAATTAATTTCAATAATTTTGAGAAATTTAATTTTAATAATTTAATATCATTTTTAAAATATTATTTTCCATATTATTATAGAGTTATTTTATAGAAAATTTCTAAAGTATTTATTTATCAGGGAATAGTGAAAAATAACAATTTTTTAAAAACTGTAATTTATTTTCAATTAAATGTCCTATTATGTTAATAATTTCATATTAAAGTAACATAAGAATCATTTATTTAAAAATAATGTAATTAATTACATAGTAATATTCATTATACTTTATTTTTGTATAAGTTAATTATGGTCTTAAAAAAACATTTTTCTAAAAAAATGCTTTTATGTGAAAAATGTGTTTTTATCTTAAAAATTATCTTAATATATATTTATAAATAGTTATAATAAATTTCATATATTATATTTTATATATAATATTTTAATATTAATTTTATGGTTTTAACAGGGAAATCAATGAAAGTAAATTAGGTTTTATGCCTAAAAATTCATTTTTCTAAGACTAGATTTCTTTGCGGTCTGTACGCTTAATTAAAATTAAATTCTACCACTGATAGAAATTTAATTTTGTAAAATTGATTCTATATATTTAATCATAATAATTTATATAATTTAATTGGTTTAAAAAAAATTCATATTGAATAGTAAAAGTAGTAAAATTTTATTACCATAGTTAAGGTTAAAAAGGTTTACTAGGGGTTAAACCATGAGATAAGGGTTGGATTTCAAAACACACCTATATAATACTTATTTTTTGACAGTATTTAAACAGTATATTATAATAAATTCAAATAAATATCTATTTGGATCCACTTTACCCTGGAATTTATCTTAAAACATTAAAATCTTTTAAGAAAGCAAATTTGTGTCCCTCCCCTCACTTATAAAAGGGAAATGATTCTTCTCCCTTATTCACACCATTTGAGCCTTCTATATTGAAAAATAAATACTCCAAAACATAACTATAATACTTAACTTAATACTACATCTTCTATTATTATCCTATTACCCATCATTCATAGATTAAGCAGTAATCCAAATGAGGTCTCTCAGAGAAGAGGTATAGATCATAACCAAGCTCTTTCAATTTTATTTCTTCTTATACTTCCTATAAAATTATATTATCCATAAAAACTATTTAATATAGTATAATAAATAAATTTATATGTTATTATGATTATCTAATATCCATTTACTACCTCTTCCCAGTCCAATGGGAGATGAATGTATCGTTCATGAATACATTTGGACTACTACGTCCACATAGCGATACAACTCATTTTCCCACATTAATAATTCATGGTTTGTTATTATGATATATTTAATGTTCATATATTATATTTATGTTATAAAAATTATTATATACATATTAATTATCATTTACTTTTCTTTCGTTCCATCCATTGAAAAATAGAAACACCACACATATGTGCGTATGAACTACTGTCTCTACATAGTAATATAATTCATTTTTTATCAATTCTTTTATATAAATAGTTATAAAAATGTATATGATAAATATTATACATATATATATATATATCATAATTTAAATTATATATATTATGTAACTACGTTAAATGTTCAAGGACCAAAACTCCTTAATGAAAACATACATGAAAAATGAAGAAGTATTTACCTAAAATGATAATGGTAATGAAATATTGTCAATAAATGGGTGATAAAATGTTAAAAGTAAACCATGATTGGTATTATTGGTATTATTATGGTTTTTTATATAATTATAATACATTTAAATTTATTATACAGTAGTTTCTAGTTATTACAAAGTAATACAGACTTGAGGAAAGGGGTTTTCATCTCAATTTCTCTTCATTGAGAAATATTTTAATGTTATGCACCAATATATTATTTATATGGTGTATATACTACCCAAAAATTTATTTTTAAATAATAAAATATTTAATTAATGGTATTTATAAATCCATAGGATTATCAAAATTTCAATGACTTTTTATTCAATAATTACTGAAGTCTTAATAGGTTTATGTTACAATCTCATTTTTACTGGGATTATTTATGTTTAAATATTTTGATGATGAAATTGTATGATATATATCTCCAAAATTGTATTTATTTTATTACTATCTAATTATTTTTGTTGATTTCTTTTTTTACTTTCATTTTCCTCTATTTATGTACTCAAGAGACCAAAATAATGATTTTAAATAAAACCGCCCTTTTTTCCCTTTGATCGTGAATCTTTTCATCCATGTCTATATTATTTTTACTATTTTTTAAATAATGTTTTTAATATTATCCCAATATTTTTTTAATTTATTTACAAAAAATATTGTGATTTCTTTTCCATGGTTTGAAATGAACCTCTTTATTATTTTATAAACATTGTATTTTTTACTTTTTACCAAAAATGTAGAAGGAATTTTTGGTTTAATGTACACCACATGAATGAAATTACCCACCACCATGAATAATATTTTATTTAAATATTACATTAAATGTTTCCACATTTATTTTAAAATAAAATATCCTCTTTAATATTTTGTAAATTATTATATTTTAATTAATTGATTTCCAAATTAAACGTTATTTTCCTCATGAAATGTTCTTATGATATTTGAAAGGTATATTTTTCTATATCAACATCCTTTGATGTTTCATATGGTTTATTGTTAAAATAATAAAACGTTACCAAATTTATAATTTAAATGAAGGGATTATGATTATGATTATGAAATGTTTATAATACCTATATCCTTTTCATGGGTTATCATTTGATGATATGATGAATGTTTTATGATCTTGTGGAAAAAATACGTATGGTTTCCATTATGAGATGGGTGGGACTGGAATTATATATCCTTATAGTTAATTGGGTAAAGAAATATATATTATAATATAATAAGGACTGTAATGGGGATTGAATAGAGTTTAGTAAAGGACTTTTCAAATATGATAGACTTTAGAGTGAACCATAACTAAATGAATGATGGGATGGCAAGTGAACCCAATCAACTATGATCATCTTGGTAGTGATCCTTGACCAAGGAAATGATTTTATATTATTACATGTATTATAAAAACTTATGTATTACGGTTATGATATGATTTCAGGGCTCATATGACTTATGTAATTTTATTAACAAAACCTTATGACATGTTTTCGGATTAATGTTATTTGAATTATTGGGAATGTTTATTGTGAGTATTTATCATGTATGCATACCCTTATACTTATCTTATTCTTAATTAGGAAAAATGATTGATATCTTTTATGTTTACCATTACTGTGAATCTAATCTCCCCATTTATTATGTTTCCCTTCCCTATGTTATGATGAAAGGTTTTAAGTATTATATGTCTAAAAAGGGTTAGGGTTGTAAAGAAATTAATGAGAAATGATATAAAGATTATAAGTAATTGTTATTTACGTATCCAAGTTTTTTAAGTAACTATACCTTGATTGTGAAATCCCAAACCCAGTTCACTCAATAGTAACTAAACTCAGTTGGCCACATGGCCTCAAGTGTGCCTCCTCATATGCCAGAGGCTACAGACTAGAAGTGATGGCCTAGGGTTTGTCTATGGGGAGACTATTCCCTCATGTTAGAGTGTAGCACAATGGAAATAAATATAACAATAAATATATGAAGCATATGAAATAACTGATTAGTAGAAGATGATACATCAAAAAAATAAATAACTAGGTAAAATCATCCAACAATTTCATGTACAAATATGATCATGTAATGATATACAAAAATAAGAGGAATATATTAACAAAAGATCCAATACAATAAAGGTATCAAAAGTACAAAAATACCAAAAAGTAACAATCCCCGTATAGAATGACAATCCTAAATCTTGGTCATATACTCCCTTAATTTTATGCATAATTAAGAAACCATTAGTAATCAATTCTTTCTCCTATCCCTACCTACATCCATGAATTAAGTCGGATTACCACACAGTGACCCAAACTGTATGTGAGAAAACACTCAGTTGGCCACCACCAAGGGTGTATATAAAAAGTATTTTCTTTGAATATAAGCTGAATTAGTGTATAAATATAACATGTGTAAAAGTAAATAGGTAGAAATGAAGATATTGAATCTATTAAAACTCAGTATGATTAAGAAATTAAATCATACAGACTATCTGTAAATCCTAGAAAGTATCAAAATCATCATATACCATATAAAAAGTATCAAACCAACATGGGTTAGGGTCCAAGGAATGGTAATTTCTAAGGTAACTAATAATCTAAGTAAAACAATTACACATGATCCAGGTAGTAGAAATGAAAAAGGAATCCTATAATACTAATTAAATAAAGTAAATAGGATTTAAGGTGTATAAATGTCCAAGGTATACTAAAGGGTTATATCCAAGGAGAATAAATTTATATGGCATCCTATCATGTCAATTAAACTAGTTAAAATGGATCCTTGGAGTATAAAAGTCCAAGACATCCACATGAGTCAAGTGTCTTGGATCCAAGGACTATAAATATCCAATGAGTCCTAATAATCAGATTAATCTATATCTAAGGAGTAGTAATGTTTAATTATTCCTAATTTGTTATGTAAATAGGATCCAAGGAGTAGAAATGTCCAAGTAATACAAGTAATAATAATCCATAGAGTATAATTTTCCATGGAATCCAAATATTGTAGTTGGATCCAAGGAGTAGTAATGTCCATGGGATTCTAACCAATTCATACACCCATTCATTAATGATTCATTTAACTATTTCACTAATCCATTTATAATCATATATAAGTCAAGGGATCAACCACTAAATCTATTCCATATACAAAAAACAAGTTTTTATATGGTTACTACATTCGTTAACAATTCACTTCAATACATCATTAAATTCCCAATTATACAAGGAGAGCTCATCACGCCCATTAGGTTGAATAAATGTGATAAAAAGGGTAGAACACATCACATGGGTGGTTTAGGATGATTCTAACAACCTCCAACCTTGAAAAAAGGTGTCATGGAATATCTCAATTAAGTTTTTATCAATAAACCATTTATTTAATTAATTTATAAAACATCTCCAAAAATTCTAATGTGTGGAAAAATGGAAAAAATCTATAAATAGTGAGACATTGTGGGAAAAGGTATAGACCACCTACCTCATGTCCTTGGTGTAACACTCATCCATTATGGCTCCCAACTAGACCCATTTTAGGAGAAAATAGAGAAATGGTCAAATAAACTAGAAATAGGGTGTATTAGCTTGAACCAATATAACTCCATCGACACAAATAGAAATGAATAAAGTGGAAAAATGAATTATAAACCCCCCATCACATATAAAATTAGACCGATAGTGGAAAAATCGATTTGGGATTAGGGAGTTCCTTTAATCCCCAAATTAGGTATCCAAAGGAACACTAATTTGATAATGGAAGGGTAGTCATTGGAAGAAATAAGGAAATAATGAGGTGGGTTAACCTTTTAAAAAGTATAGCGGAAAATGGCAATTTTTCCTCTAAAACTAGGTCACATGGTTTAGATGCATGATTGGACAAACCCTAAAAAACGATGTGAACCTATATATCTATGAACACATCTCATATTTTTTGGGCACATGGTTTGGGAAACCATGAACAAACCTTGATTTTAGACTCTGTAAAAAAATTCAGGTGGCTCGTATAGGCATGCAGTTTCGACTGTATAGTTTCATAAAATTATCTATCCCATGACAGAGTTATTGGATACCCTAGATATTTACTCTTAACCAAGTGGAATGGGTCACATCATTTTTACTAATCTTGTAGCCCATCTTCATTTTCCAAAAAATGAACCTCCAAGCTTCGAATAAGCCTGTGACAACCCTAAAACTCTGGTGACCTCATTAAACATTTTCATTAGGTCAAAACAAAGAAAATAAACTAGAAATACAATTCTTTATACTACATAGAAAATTTTGGATCTTACAATCTTACCAATTAAAGAAATTCATCCCCAAATTTAACTTCCTAGGGTGGTAAAGAATCTTTTGAGAATATCTTCAGCCACTAGTAATGTATGCTGGCCTCCCGCTCCTAAGTATTATCCTTTTTTCAGTTGTGCTGCCACAACACCTTCTCCTGAGGAATTTACCATCATTAAAGAAATTCAATTCCATGATCAACAATATGGATAATATGCTCCTCAAAGGATGCATATACACCCAAATAATCCTAATTGGGATAAAGAATGTGGGGGGTCAGAATTATATTAGGGAAGCTGAGATATATAGAAGACTTCATGCATAACCTGATTCCTTTGAGGTAGTTGCAATTGATAGGCCACTTAATTGGATCTCACCGTAAGGCCCCAACCTAAAACATTACTTAATCTTGATATAAGTCTATAATTCAACTTTAATTCACATCGAGGATCTTTTTAGGTTTTGAGATTTAGAGCATTATGTCATAACTGATACATAACAACTTGAATATTAAAAGTAGACACTTCTTCTCACTATCCAATTTTTTTATAAAACAAAAACTCTTTAAAAATAAACCTAACATTATTTTTGGTTTTAATAGAATAACATTTCCTTGATCCCATCCATTAATCTATTCTTATTTATGTCCTGTGAAAAAAAATATTTCAAAACATGGGATGAGCATAAAAACCACAATAAGGGACATAAAATAAGGAAAGAAATCATTAGGCCATGAATACATACAAATCAATGAAATCATACTTTTTACTCATGAAACATAATATCTTTAACATAACAAATGAAATCATAATATTTATGAATAACATATAGAAATCATAAATCATAAAGATAACTTGTCGCATTCATAACATACATACATTGTAGCTTTCATAGCTACATAAGGAGTTGCGTTTGGAATAACCATCATAGTATATTCACTAATTCTCTTAATAGAAACATTAACTTTTACCTCTGTCATGTTACCTAATTCATTGGAGAGCTATCTTGGGCTCACCCTCACTTAGTTTATCACAGAACCACTCGTATATGTAAAAAATTCCCAATAACCACAACATAATCATAATACATAAAACAAGAATAAAGAAAAGATAACATTTCCACATTCCAATCACAAGATATCAGTTCAATATATTTAAATAAAAAATCCATTCTCAAAATCAATTTCAACACAAAAATATGTAAAAAGTTTATATGGTATCTATTTTCCTTTTAAAGTCATTACGGCTTGTTATAGTAACCAGATATCAAATAATGCTCATGGCGACAGAAAGGTTGTTATCTCTATGTACAATAAAAAGAAGAATTCCTTTTGCAGTTTATTAAGATGTTCTATATAAAAAAATTAAATTTAAAACCCATTGAAATAAATTAAAAAAATGATATAATTATACATTGTATAAAATAAGATCATGTATAAACAAAAATATGCCTCAATGAAAAAAGATTGAGATGAAGTCCCTTACAAAGATCATTTTTCAAATAAACTACATTGATTATGTGTATTCACTAAAAGTACACATTAATCAAGTATAAATACAAGATAGGATGTCAAAATGTATTTATAACATAATCATAGAACAATATAATCAAGAAGTATAGGTTTAACCCAAAGAATAGAAATTGGGTTAAAATGTTCTGTTACCTTGAGTCTGACTTGTCACGTTTATTATTTATATTCTGGAATAATAAAAATAGGTTAATTTATACTTGATTCATAAAATTTTCAATATTATTATTAATTTTATATTACTTATCATCATGTTATACAATTACATAATTATTTAAGTTCATATCACTCATTTTGTCGATATTTTGTACTTGAGTTGAAAATGAACTTGTTTTGATGTAAATTTTCTGTGTGGTCAAAAGTACATCATCACCAGAATATTATTCATGATTTAAGAATAATATATATCAATTATATAAATATTTATAATATTCTATAACATTTTTATATAATAAATGAAATGCGCTGTTTATGGAGATGATAAGTCGTACGTACGCATGAATGCTACTTTCATTTGTTTTTCATATTTAATAGAATGGAAACTAAATGATACGTAGTTATATTATAATTTCATTAAATTTTCATATTTTATATACATTACAAAAGTTCATTGACATCATCCATTATAAATTCCATCTATGGAATGAACAAGTCATATCACATTGAGGGGGCAGTAGTCCGCACTTCCTCAAATGAAATTATCATATTTACACATTATAGAAACCATAAATTTATGATGTTAATAAAAATTAATGAATCATAAATAAGATATAAATATAATATATATAATATATAAATATATTTCCATCATAATTTCCTCCATGATAGGTGTTAGGGGAAATTTGAACAATCATCGTTTCATGAGGCAGTAGTTCGTCGTACACAGAAACAGAATGTTCGTATCCATTAAATAGAGGTGTGTGTAAGTGTAGTTAGAATAATTATCTTAACAAAATCATAGTATATTTAAGATATAGGTGTTTTTATGTAATCAAATAATAATAAGATCATAGGTAGTATAAAATTAAAATAAAAGAAAATAACTTGAGAGAAGATGTTACCTCTAAATCGTGTAATGTTTTTTGATTTAAGCCAAAAGGCTTTCTTGAATTTCTTTCCACCCAAGGTAAGCCTTATAGTAGTAATGTAGGAATGTTGTGATCTTATTTGGTTATAATTTTGAAAAGCCAAGGGGATTTAGGGGTGTGATATAAGTGGGTAGTGGTGGTGGCCCTTTATAAGAGGGTGGAGGGGCACTTTAGGAAAGTCTAGAAATATTAATTTATTATAAACTAATTTTTGATAACAAATGGTCCAAAAAAGATTTAATTAATATGATTATGGTTTGAATACACATCATTCAATAAATTTTTTGACAAATTTTAAAAATTATTTTGTCCTTATTTTTTTAACTGTTTTTTACCCTTTTTAATTTTAGAGTGATATCATGTTATTTACACATTGTGGGTTAATATAATTACCACATCATGTCAAAAAACCCAAAAAAATATATTTATGATATATTTGAATTTATATTAACCATTTTGATGAATATTATATTTTTAGTAAGTAAATATCATTTAATAAACTATTTTATGTTTTAAGTTATGAATTATATCAATTTTGGATACAATGCATACTTTATGTTTTAAAAATTCATTACAACCTTATTGTTTCAAAAAAACAGAATTAACTCAAATATAATATGTAAATATAATTCACAAAATTATTGGATGATATAAAAATAATCAAATTAAATTTATTTTAACATTTATAATATCATTTATTTTAATCCTTTATTAATGAAGCAATCACTACATCATCATTGTGTCATAATAAATATTTTCTATTTAATATCTCAAAATTATAATTAAAATATCATCTTGTATAAAAAATTATATATCTAGTAATTATTTATAGTCTAAGATATTACTTATATATCCTTATATAAAAATTGTTTTAGTAAAAGATACATGTTTATGATATAGTTCTCTTTACTTTAAATTAATTTTAATAAAATTCCATTTTCACATCAAAGTGGTTTTACAGGGTCCCAAAATCTACCAAAGGATTTTCATAGTCCAAAATATCTCATAAAATAGGATTGAGAAACGTTTCAGGGTTGTTTAATATTATTAAATTATTATTTTTACCCTTATTTACTAGATTTTCCATTAAACCAGGGTAAATAAAATAATTACTGAAGTTGTTTTTTTATAATTTCCAAAAATAAAAGTTACATATTTATAAAATTTTAACCTTATGATTCGAAATATGGAATCCATTTTTCCAAATTCAAAACATATAATTTTAATAAATTAATAATAAATTAGTTCTCTTTGTCAAAACCAAAAAATGAGTTTTTTATGAAGTAACAACTATCAGAAGATTGGCATGCGTTTATATCCAATTTCAATTGGAAATTACTTCCAATGACCAAAATTGGACTAAATTATAAAAATATATTTCATTTATACTTTAAGACCATTAAATATTATTATTTAACCCTATAAATTATCTCTATGGAAATAGTTGTTTTCAATTTAAATTTAGCTTATTTTTACTATTCATCAAAACACGCTAGTTATCAAAAAAAATTATAAATTCATCAAAAGTAAATTTTTATGTCCTAATTTTATATAAGATGTTTATTTTGTCAAATAGGTCATATAAATGTTTCAAAACTAAATTTAAAAAGGGTTCCCCATCAAACAGAGGTAAAACTGCATTTTTAGAAAAATACTTCTTTTATCTGAAAAATTGATTTTGTTCTTAAATCATATCTAGAAATAATATAAGATGAATTTAAAAAATTACATTGAATATATAAAATATATTTTTCATTAAATAGAAATCCATAAATAGTGATATTATTTTTCAAACATAATTATTCTCTCTTAAATAGGTTTTTATATAAAATACCTCTTTTATATTCAATTGGATTTCTTTCTATTTATAATAAATTTGGTAACAAATGAAATATTATTTAAACATGTGTAAACTAAATTTAAAATTCAGTTGATACTATTAATTACCACCATTCCAACGTCTAGGAATTAACTACAATTTAAAATAATAATAATATTACTATATTATTTTTTAGAATAACTCAATGTTGTGTGTAACATAAGATTTCAGAGAAACGCATTGTTGCATGTTGAGTACACTATAGGAAAAAAGTGTACCCTTTAACATTAAATTAATATATTACTTATAAATATTAATAGTTATGAACATGTATTATTCTATAAATATCTGGGTCATTACATAATTTCCCCTATTGGAAATTGTGCCCTCCCAATTTTAAAATTGGCCTTAGAAACTTCATTGAAAATCCCACATTGAAAAAAGAGTCAATAAAACTATCACTTTAAAATAAATAAAGATAAGTACAAAAGTCAACCAAGATAACACATACTAGGATTACATGTAGAAAAACACGGATATGGAAGAAAAACTAACTCTGATAGACTAATAGAGAGTGATAGATAACTTGATCAAATAAAGTTAACCACCAAAATACCATAAATCGTGTGGTTGGGTAAAATTATGATGATAAAAACAAGCGTATAACATTTTTTCTTCAAGATAATTTTCATAAAGTTGAATAATTACTAGACTAAGAACATAATGAAATATAATTTCTTGAAAAGTAGTGTTTCATCCTTTAATCAATTTCCCCCATAAGTCATATTTTTCTCCAAACAATGATTATTCAACATGAATCAACTTCTATAGAATCACATAATCCAAAATAGATTAACTATCTATTCATCCTATCATGAAACATTAATCAGAACCAACAATTTTAGTACAAGATAATGTAATCCCCAATAATAATAATTTTTTTTCTAAAAATAAATTCTACTATTAATCTCCAAAATTCCACTAACAATTCCAAAAGTTCAAAAAAATCCATTAAATAAATGATTGTCCTTAAAATTCTTTAAAATAATAAAATCTAATATAGAAAACCAAAATTAAGAAGGATTTGATCACACAATATTCCAAAATAAATCTTAGTATTTATCTCAAAATAACATTGAATACTCTTAAAGTATCATACTAAATAATAATTAACATAATCACTTGTTATTCAAGATATGTTAATGATTTCCATAAATAACCCAAATCACTATAAGTCCACAATAAAAACATAAATTCTTCCAAAATAAATTCATTCATTACTCTACAAATTGAATCCCATAGTATTCTATTTTCCTTTGGTATACAGTGTTATCAAAAGAGTGAACATCTTCTAGAAATAACATTTGTCACTTAATCAACAAATAAATTTATATACTAAGGTTATCCATTTAATAAAACCTAAGTTTCCAAAGTAAAATTATTTTTTATCCATAAAATCATTTAACTGAAAAAAATAAGTCATAATAACCAGGGACTTTACATAGGCCAGTGGTAGGGGAAAAATCCATGTCACACTTTAGCTGTAGGTTCGATTATAGTATCTTTTTCCAATGTGACGAGTTGTCACATGTTCTACATGTTGCCCTTTTTTAAAAACTATATCATTTTATAACATTAAAAAAAATTAGATAAAATCCTCAAAAATAACCATAACATGGTTTATTCTCAAAGGTTATATAATAACATTCATTTTGCATACAAAAAGGTAATAACCCATAATTACCTCAAATTAAAGGATCATATAAACCCTAATGGTTCTTTATAGCATTATCTATAAAAGAAAAGATAATTTTTCCTCGAATATAATTTTCATATAACAAACTTCAGTGTTACACAGAAAAGAGAAAATTCTTCCCAATTGATCCCATCAAAAAAAGATAATTAATACTTGTAAACATTTCATCACCTAGATATCTAACATAACTCTTGAATTTATAAAATATTGAAATCTTATTCATCTAGTATTATTAATGATCCCTTAACCATTTTTTCTAACTTATTCCATAATACTTATTTCCTACAAAAAAATCATGAATCGTATCCTAAGATTCAATAATGTCAAAACATCAGCTAAGAAATATTCCATACCATTCATAGGTCAATTTCATTTTCCCCATTGACAATTGGAATATATTTACATATTGGTAAACATATATTTGTATAGCCCTACTGATCCCATTCCCAAACCTTGTTTTTAGGACATCTATTTGTGTAATGAGCATGCACGCCCCATTTAAAACATTCAATTGATCCCTCAGAAAAAACTTCTTTCCCTTTCTTATAGTTAATTAAACTCTTCCTTTTTCCATGACAGGTTCTTGCTTTATCAACTTCATTACCGCATCTATTACATCTTATTTTCCCATTGAAGCAATTTCCTAGGTCTTTCATTCCATATCCTTGACACATAGGTTTTTTAATATAATTACATTTTTTATTATTACCAAAACATCCATAGGGATTTGTTTCTCACATAAATGATTCCTTAGAAAAATAACCAAGGTTTAAGTGGTCAATCATGACATCAGATAGTTTGTTAAGAATAACCATAATAGTTCTCATGGCAGATCCCATTTTATTGGTTTCTTATTCAGAAAACCGCCATAGTTTTCTTCATATCCATTGTTAATTTGGTGCCTTCTAGATCTAACCATTTACTAAAACCAAAAATGTTAGTGTGAGTATATAAGTAAAATAATCATATACTATATTATATAGTGGGTAAACACTAAGATATAGTTATTCATTTTATCTTCAACTCATTCAATTTATCTAAAATAACTACGACTCTTTCTAATATGCTAAGCATTATGGTTATTTCACTTATGCTTAAATAAGACCCTAACCCCTATAGGTATCTATACCAACCTCTGATACTAACTGTAAGGCCCCACCCTTAAACATTACAAAATATTGGGATAAGTTAATAATTTGACTTTAATTCACATCGAGGATATTTTCATGTTTTTAGCTTTATAGAATTATATCATAATTGATACAAAACAACTTTAATATTACAAGTAGACACTTCTACTCACTATCTGTTTTTTATAAAACAAAGACTATTTAAAAATAAACATGAAATTGTTTTATGTTTTAACAGCATAAATTTTCTTTAATCCCATCCTTGACTCTATTCTTCATTATGTCCTATGAAAAACATTTCAAAATATGTGATTATCATAAGAATCTCAATAAGGTATATAAAATAAGGAGAGAAAACATTAGTCCATGAAAATATACAAATCAATAAAATCATATTTTTTACTCATAAAACATAATCTATTTAAGATACCTCATGAAATAATAATATTTATGAATAACACATAGAAATCATAAATCATAAAGGTAACATGTTCCATCCATAACATACTTACATTGTATATTTCACATCTAAATAAGGAGTTATATTTGGAATACCCAACACAGTATATTCCCTAAATCTATTAGTAGAAACATTAAAGATTACCTCTTTCATGTTACCCAAATCATTGGATAGCTATCTCAGGCTCTCCCACCCTCGGTTTATCGTAGAACAACCTGTATATGTAAATAATTTCCAAGAACCATAACATAATCATAAAACATATAAATCTTAAAGGAAATATAACATTTACACATTGAAATCATAAGACATATGTTAAAAATATTGACATAATAAATCCATTCTCAGAACCATTTTCAATAAAAAAATAAGTAAAAAGGATATATGGTATTTATTTTCCTTTTAAAACATTATAGCTTGTTATGGAAGCCAAGTATCAAATAATTCTAGCGGCGACGGAAAGGTAGTTGTCACCACATACGTTAAAAAGAAACATTCCTTTTTTTTTAGTAAAAAACTTTGTATAAAATGATTAATTTTGAAAATAATTGAATTAAATTAAAATAAATAGGGTATAATTATATACTTTATAAAAGAAGGTCGTGTATTAACCAAAATATGCCTCAATAAAAAGAGATTGAGACGAATTCCCATACAAAGATAATTTTGTAAATAAAATAGATCGATTATGTGTACTCCCTATAAGTACACATAAATGAAGTATAATACAACATATAATATCAAAATTTATTTCTCACATAATCGTAGCACGACATAATCAAGAAGTAGAGGTTTAACCCAAAAAATTGAAATTAGGTTAAAAAGTTCCCTTACCTTGAGTCCGACTTATCTCATCCATTATTTATATTCCTGAATAACAAACATAGGTTAATTTATACTTGCTTCAGAAAAGTTTCCAAATTTATTATTCATTTTATATTACTTGTCTTCATGTTATTAAATTATATAATTATTTAAGTTCATATCACTCATTTTGTTGATATTCGGTAGTTGAGTCGAAAATAAACTAATTTTGATGTGAATTGTTTATATAGTCAACAGTACATAATCTCCATAATATTACTCATGATTTAAGTATAATATATATCCATTATATATTTATTTATAATAATCCATAACATTTTAGATAATAAATGAAATTCACTGTTTATGGTGACGGTAAGTCGTACGTACACATGAAAGCTACTTTCATTTGTTTTTTATATTTAATGGAATGAAAACTAATTGATACATAGGTATATTATAATTCTATTATAATATAATATTTTATATACATTACCTAATTTCAATAATTCCATCATATATACATTTTATTAATCACATGAACGAATCATATCACTTTGAGGGAGTGGTAGTCCACACTACCTTAAATGAAATTATCGTATTTAGACATTATGGAAAGAATAAAGGTATGATGTAAATAAAAATTACAAAATAATAAGGAAAATATAAATATAGTATATATCACATATAAATATAGTTCCATTATAATGGCCACCATGAGAGCTGGTAGGGGAAATTTGAGCTATCATCATTTCGTGAGACAATAGTTCGTCGTACACATAAATAGTATATTTGTATCCATTAAATGGAGGTTTGTGTAATTTTAGTTCAAATGATTCTCATAATAATATCATAATATTTTTAGTATAATTTTTTTTCTAATTTAATAAAATAATAATAATATCATAGGGAGTGGATAAGGAAAATAAAAGAAAATAACTTGAGAGAAGATGTTACCTCTAAATCAGGTAACTTCGTTTGATTTGAGCCAAAAGGCTTTATTTAATTTCTTTCGGCCCAAATTAAGGCTTCTATGAGTAAGGGAGGAATTTTGGGAGATTATTTGGAAAATATTTTGATGATACAAGGGGCTTTAAAGGTGTGATTTATGTGGGTAGTGGTGGTGGACTTTTATAAGATGGTGGAGGGGAAATTTAAGAGTTTCTAGAAATATTAATTTATTATAAACTCAATTTCGATTAAAAATGGTACAAGACTCATTTAATTGAGATATATGATTATTTTTTTTAGAATACCCATCATCCAATAATTTTTTAAAAAGGTTTGAAAATTTATTTATCCTTACCTTTTTTGTTTAACCCTTATTTGAACATTTTTAATCTTACAGTGATATCATGTTATTTACATATTTTGGGTTAATATAATTACCATATCATGTCAAACGACCCAAAAAATAAATTTATGACATATCTATACTTATATTAATCATTTTTCTAAATATTATATTTTTAATAATTTAATATCATTTAATAAACTATTTTTATGTTTTATGTTATGAATTATGTCAATATTGGACACAATTCATACTTGATCTTTTAAAACATTATAACCATATTATTTCGATAAAAGGAATTAAATCAAAGATAATATGTATATTCATCCATAAAATTCTTGTATGACATCAAAATAAAAAAATTATATTTATTTTAACATTTATAATATCATTTATTGGAATCCTTTATTAATAAAGCAATCATTAAATCATCATTGTGTCATAATTAAATTTATCTATTTAATGTTTAAAATTTATAAATAAAATATAATGTTGTAGTAAATATTTTTATCTTTCTAATTATTATTTATAGTTTAATATATCACCTAAATAACCCCATAAAGAAATTATTTTAGTAAAATATACATGTTTATGTTATATTTCTCTTTACTTTAAATTAATTCTTATAAAATTACATTTTCACATCCAAGTGGTTCCATGGGGTCCCAAAATCGACCCAAGATTTCTCATGTTAAAAAATATCTCATCCAATAAAATTAAGACACATTTTAGGGTAGTTTTATATTATTAAATTATTATTTATTTACCCTTATTTACCAAATTTAACCTTTAACCATGGTAATAAAATAATTATTGAAGTTACTATTCATAATGTCCAAAAATAAAAGGTGCCTATTTACATAATATTAACATTATGATTCAAAATATGGAATCCATTTTTTCAAATTCAAACCACATTATTTTCAGAAATTGATTTAAAATTAATTCTCATTGTCAAAAACAAAAGGTGATTTTTTTAAGAAGTAATAACTATCAATATATTGGCATGTGTTTATGTCCAATTTCAATGGAAAATTACTTCCAATGACTATAATTGGATTAAATGATAAAAATATATTCCATTTATACTTTAAAACCATTAAATAATATGATTTAACTATATAAATTATCTTGATGGAAAAAGTTGTTTTCAATTAAAATTTAGCGTATTCTTATTATTCATCAACACATGATAGTTATCAAAAAAATTTAAAAAATTCATCCATAGTAAATTTTGAGGTCTTTATTCTAAATAAGAAGTTTATTATGTCAAATAAAACAAATAAATTTGTCAAAAACTAAATTTAAAAAGTGCTCAACCTCAAAAGGTGGTAAAACTGCATTTTTTGAAAAATAATTTTTTTATCTGAAAAAATTAATTTGTTCTTATATCATATCTAGAAAACATATAAGATGAATTTAAAACCTACATTGAAAATATAAAATATATTTTTTATTAAATAAAAATACATAAAGAGTGGTAATTTTATAAACATAATTATTCTCTGTTAAATAGGTTTTCATAAAAACACATCCTTTATATTCAATTGAGCTTTCTTCCCATTTCTAATAAATTTGTTAACCAATGAATCATTATTTAAACATGTGTAAACCATATTTCAAAATTCAGTTGATAGTATTCATTCCCACCATTCCAATAGTAAGGCATTAACTACCATTTAAAATAATAATAATATTATTGTATTATTTTTCCTTATAACTCAATGTTGTGTGAAACGTAAGATTTTGGAGAAACCCGTCATTGCATGTCGATAATGCTATCAGAAAAAGAGTCCCCTTTAACATAAAATTAATATATAATTCATAAATATTAATAGATATGAACATGTATTATTCTATAAATACTTGGGTCATTACACTCACTACATTCTCAAAGGTCTCAATATAACAGGCGAAAGCTTCCCTTGTTTCTAAATCCATCTATTCCATAGTCTAGGTAAAACTCATAAGAAAACCAGACTCCCCACCTCAAACTCTAGTTGTTTATGGAAATTATTTACATATGAATTCTGTTTTAGACTGGTCTATAAAAATCTGCTTCCTATTAAGATGAACATTCTCTAAAGTCTCCTGAACAAGATGAGGACTCAGTAGCACTACCTCTCCAACCTCTAACCAGTACAGGGGTGAACGGCATAGCCAACTATATAGGGCCTCCAAAATTTCCATCTATATATACACCATGAATATTTTATTATAAGTGAACTCAAATATAGGTACATGTTTCTCCTTGTATCCTCTAAAATCAAGGAATTATACTCAGAGCTTGTCCCCCAAAACCTATATTGTATGCTCAAACTAACCATCGGTGTGTGGGTGATAGCTTGTACCCAGTCATACCTATGAACTCAATACCCTCTACAACCCTTTCCAGATCTGTGATGTTAATCAAGTGTCTCCGTTTGATATAATAGAATATAAATCCTTGTGGATGCATACGATCTCTTGAATGTATATCCTCCCAAGCTCATCCAATTAAAGAATTTCTGGAATAAAAAGAAAATAAGTGACCTTTTTCACAAGGTCTATGATCACCCATACTTTTTCACTTACCCTAGGTGATAAAACAAGTCTCATCAATAAATCCATAGTGATGTCATCCCATTTACACTCAGAAATAGGTAACGGATGTAAAATTCATGTTGGTCACTAGTGATCTATGTTCACCTTCAGAGAGGTGGCACACCATTTAAGAAACCCAAATATCTCCCTATTCATCCACATCCACTAGAAGTGATGGCCTAAGTCATGATGCATTTTGGTAAGGCAATGATTCACATACCATATAGAGGCAAGAGACTCTTGTATCAATTCTTCTAGATGGATTATGGAACCTAGGTGCATCCAAGGATTTGTAAGATCCCATTCTCATCAATGATCCAACTCGGAGGTGGGTCATCACCAGCTACATTGTCTCATAGAACCAAGCCCTGAAAATATGATAGCTTTCAAATAATCACCTAACCCTTAAAAGTAGAATCCTCTACTAAATATTATATATATGTATTCTTGAGAGTATCTTTCACTACCAAGTGCATCTATGAAAATAAATCCATAAACTAACACTCACTACTGGCCTCCTAAACTTCTTGTTTCTGAGTCCTTATACTCAGTGCATTGACAACATTTTTTCCTATTACGATAATATAAGAAAGCTCTAATTAAAAATATTATTGTTATTTAACACACCTTAATTGTATTATATTCAATTAATACAGTGTAAATATGTACTTGAGAATTTTGTGGTCTGTGTATACCAAAAAATTATATCCTAGTAAATAATGCCTCCAACGTCGCAAGGCATGGACAACAATGGCTAACTCAAGATCACGTGTCATGTGATTCTTATTCTGTGTATTCAAATGACAAGACCCATACTCTAAGAATCACTCCACATTCATCATAACTAATATTATCATGATATCTAATGCATCACAATATACTATATAATTTCTACCCGGCTCTGGACGAATCAAGAATAGTGCTGAACTTAGTCTCTCTTT
This sequence comes from Viscum album, assembly GCA_963277665.1. Classification (NCBI taxonomy): domain Eukaryota; kingdom Viridiplantae; phylum Streptophyta; class Magnoliopsida; order Santalales; family Viscaceae; genus Viscum; species Viscum album. Next base: position 504,090,945 of record OY728142.1, on the reverse strand, counting down.
CAGCTCCTGAAAGGTTGTCTCATGGGTATCTAACCACAACAAAATTCAGACCATCATTATTCAAGCCTGTAATAGGTTTTTATAAGCATGATAATCCTTGTATAAAATTCTTGTAATATCCTAATATCCTCAAGAAACTCTATATAGAAAAGACATTCTTCAGATACTCCTAAAAAACTACAGTTATCACCTTCTCTGGGTCAAATGATACTCCTTCCTCTAAGATAATATTACCTAGGAAGTTAACCCCATCCATAAAAAATGGAACTTTGTGATATTATAAAATATCTAATGTTATCTCAATGTATCAAATACAATCTCAATAAGTTTTTCATGTTTGTGTCGAGTGTTCGAGTATACCAATATAACATCTATGATTAACACCACAGACTAATCTATATAGGGATGGAAAAATCTATTAATTAATTCCATCAATACTGCTGGCGCATTCCTGATACCGAGTAGAATGACGAAATACTCATATAGACAATACCTACTATAAAAATATATAAAATACATGTCTCAAGGTAAAACACACAAATGATGATAACTCAATATCATATCAATCTTTTAGAATCTTCAAGATCCTCAAAGCTAGTGGAAGAGATCAACTATCCATGGAAATTGATCTATTTTCTTAACCATCATCTAGTTCTACCATGGGTAATCTAGGAAAATCTTGATAGCATCATCCATATTCTTGGAAAATAGTATTAGTGAAACCCATAGAAAATTATTGGGTCATATAAAACCATTTGTCTCTAAGTCCTCTAGCTACCCATTGAGCTCCTAAAACTGTATAGTAGCCATCATATAAGGAGTAATATATACTAGTGTAGTTCGATACACTATATTTTTGGAAAAATATAGTTTTATCTTATAACATAGTCTTAAAAATTCATCTAGGAAAACATCACTGAAATGATCGACTATTAAAGGGAAATACCCCTAACATGTTCATAGGTCATCTATCTATAAACTAGAAATCTATCATGTCATCCTACCCATCACACGATGCTTGGGTCCATCTCAGCTTTCCTAGAAATCCCATTCTCCCTTATGAATAAAAACCCCACACTATGGTGATGGGAAAGTCACCTTACAATGATAGAAATCAACATAAAAATGAAAGGGAACCAATGATTCCATCCTGATAATTATGAAGTAACACATATGAAGTAACACCCACATATCTCAAGGGAAGTCCCTACACAGGTGTAAAATCTCTAATTGAATACTCACCGGAGTATGAAGTTTCATCAAACCATGGGAAAACTTAACATAGAACCCAAGGATCTCCACAACAGGTACAGATAGAAATCTATGATAAGAACATGTATTGCGAAGAGTAGATACTAATGTGAGTCAACCATAATAATACCTCTCAGGGTAGAAGTTACGTTACTCTGATCTTCAAGTGTCAATTGTAATGTATACATCTGGCATAAACCATGGATCTAAGATATATCCTAACTACACTAAGAAAGTAAAATCTATTATCATTGTAAGTTTGGTGTCTGGCTACCCTGGCCACGACCACCGCCTCATCCTAATCAATCGATCGCACTCCAACTCCCTTCCTGACAAGACACTCTAGACCCTGCTTCTGAATGTAGATTTGGTATAGACCCATTTGCACTGGCTACTGGACAAAAAGTCCTAAAAATAATTATAGATGGATCATCCATCTAAAATATCAACACTTAATTGGGTATCTATCATAGTTTATCCTCGTATATACCTTTCTCTTACACTGATGAAAGAGGACATAACTACTAGTTCCCATGCTCTTTCCGGTATTCCCCTCATGAGTGACTTCAAAAAAACTCTCCAAGCCTCCTCACTTGGAACACCTAGGATGAGAAACTGATATACCATGCCCTTCACCCCTAAATTTTCTCATGTTTCATTTAAAAATAAATTCTTAGTTTTTAATTTTTGATATTATAGTAATTTGGGATACATTCACCTATGATAAAATGTTATACCTAACACCATCCTCGATTGGCCTATCTTTCGATACCTAGTAACCTAGTAGAATAGGTTTGAAACACTTGGGCTCTGTAAAATGGGATGAATAGTATATGAATGATATAATTACTTACTCCATATTCATAAAATCTCTAAAACTATCATCCCAAGAAATCTTGGGATTAAAATAATCATAGAATGTTATCTATAAATCCATTGAAGATATATCCAGAGTAATCACATCCCACCAACTCTTGGCAGATTCTTATAAAATATACATTGTGATCTTGGCCCTCCTCTTTGGAGGCTTCTCATGATGCTCAAAAATCAACAATATGGCCTCTAGATATGGATCTATAGCCTGTATTATTCTATCCCTTGAAAACATGGCCAGATGCTATAGCTAAAACACACGCATCAACTCTACTATAGACTAGAAAGGTTGTGGTACTCACTAAACTATTTGCATGAAACATAAATATATATTTTGAATTGGAAAACAACATCCATATAATGTGAAACTATAGGTCCCACATGTTTCACTATTTAAAGTTATATGGGAGACCACAATCCCACCACCTCTGAAGCATAGTCTTCTCCACTCTCCCGGTGCATGACTGGAGGATAACATGGTGGAATATCTCTATAAATTCCAAACACACGCCTTAGTCAATATTTTATAACAAAATTATCACAAATATGTAATCAAGATACACATAATCCATCCTAAACATGAATCACACCCCTCTTTATACTTCTAAAGATAGTTCTGGGTGACATACTAGTCACAAGAATGAACGGGATACTTCCCACTTCCCACTACTATGGTCAGGTAAAGTTCAAGTAATCTACTATAAGTATTGTTTTCTAGTATGAAAATATTTAATTGTAATTTATAAAGGAAAAATCCATTTAAATTGAAATTTTCATCTCCATTTAATGGAAACCATTCAGTTCATAATTCAATTTCGTTAAAATAATACTGATTAATATTGAAATTTTCATTAAATGATTGAACTATATGGATCACCACTTCAAATTTATAAGGGACCATAATCCTTATAAATTGAAGTGTGTTATCCATTTAATCCCAACCAGTTATTTACCATGTCTATTCAAGACAGTGTCAACAAAATTTCATAGAAATATTAATAAAGCATCAAATCATGTTGTAAGAAATGCATGAAATAAATGAACATGGAATGGGATAATTCTTGAAATATAAACCCAATTGTGACTATCATGATGCATGATGAAATATTTACTTTTTGTTTCAGGTCAAGTAAAAAATCTATAATCAGAAGGAATATCAAACATCAATTATGTTGCCCAATGGTGAAGTCAAATCAACTGTAATAATCATAATCTAGAACAACATGTCTCATCGTAGGAAATTTGGATCTTTCCTATACTTGGGCCAGCTACTTCCACACATAACACATTACAAAATTATATCACCTTTCTAATTATCCATTATACCATCCCAAAATTTTAGTTATTAAAAAAATATTGGATACAACTTTGTGACGTCCTGGAACCAATTCACTCAATAGTAACTGAACTCGGTTCTCCACATGGCCTCAAGTGTGTATCCCCATATTCCAAAGGCTATAAACAAGAATATAGGGCCTATGTTGTGTCTATGGGGAGACTATTACCTCATTTCAGAGTGTATCGAAGTAGTTATAATGATAAAAATCAATATCAAAATCATATGAAATCACTGGGCAGTAAAAGAACAAACAACTATCATATAAATAATCATGTAACTCATCCAACATTTTCATATAAAATTATGAAAATATATTTCTATAAAAATGACATAGAAAACATAATAACAAGAATCTGGTATAATACATGTATTAAAAGGAAAAAAATTATCAAAAAGGAACTACCCCTAGATAGCATCACAATCCCAAAGTCTGGTCCTATGCACCTATGGTGTTATGCATAATTAATCGAGCATCAGCAAGAAGGTGCTTTCCTCTAGCCCTATCCACATCCATGAATTCTATCTAGCTACCACATGAATACTCGAATAGGGTGTGAAATAACACTCAATATAGCACCACCAATGGTGTCTATAACAAGTCATGTTAGTGAATATAATCTAATGTAGTGTATTGATATAACAGGTTTACAAGTAAAGTAGTAGGAGTGAAGCTATACAGTCTATCAAAACTCATAATGATAAAGTAACTAAATCAAATGGTATATTTTCAAATCATAGTAATTATCAACATCAAACTATGATATATAAACAAATATCAGGCCTATATGGGCTATGCTCTAAGGAGTGGTATTGTCCAAAGAAACCAATAAGTTTAGCAAAACAGTTACATAGGATCCAAGTGTTAGAAATGTCAAAGACATCCTATAATACAAAGTAAATCAATTAAAGAGTATCTAAGGAGTATAAATGTCCATGTAATCCTAAATGGTTGGATATAGGGAGTAGAAATGTCCAAGGCATCCTAGAATGTCACGTAAACTAGTTTAACTAGATACTTGGAGTAGAAATGCCCAAAGAATCATCATGAATCAATTTTATAGGACCCAAAGAGTATAAATTTCCATGTAATCCTAATAATATTATTAATATAGATCTATGGAGTAGTAATTTCCAAGGTTTCATAACATATCAAGTCAAAAATATCCAACTAGCTGAAATGTATAAGGCATCAAAGTAAGTAGGATCCATGGAATATAAATGACAATGGAATCCAAATATAGTCATTACGTCCAAGTATTAGTAATTTTCAAGGCATCTTATCCAATTCATACACTCATTCATCAACTAATTATTTAATAATTTTACTAATCATTTTATAATTATATACAAGTCAGTGGATGAACCATTAAATACCTTCCATCTATATACAGCATGGTGCTAGAAGGTTATTATGAACTTTAACTACTCATTATAAACCTAATTCAATTCCAAATTATACAGGGTGATCTCATCACACCTTGAGGGTGGAATAAAAATGATAAAAAGGGTTTAAACCACCCCATGGGTGGTTTAGGTTGAGGATAAATCCACTAACTTTGAAGAAAGGTTTCATGGAATTTATCTAAAAACAATTATCAATTAACCCTTAGTTTAATTAATTTAGAAAGAATCGCTATAAATTTTAGAGTGTGAAAAATGAAAACAATATATAAACAACTAGACATTGTGGGAAAAGGTATAAACCACATACCTCAAGTTTTTGGTAGAACACTCTTCCAGTATTGGCTCCCAACTCAACTTGGTTTCTGATAAAATGAAGAAATAGAAGAATATCCTAGAAATAGGAAATATTATCTTAAACCAAAATAACATCATTGATAGGAATAAAAATTAAAAAAGGTGCAATATGAATGAAGAACTCACCATCACAGATCTAACAAGATCAATAGTGGAAAAAAACAGATTCTGGATCCGGGAGATCCTTTAATAAAAAACATATAATTCCAAATCATATCCAATGTGATAAGTGAATGGATGTAACTAGAGGAAATAAGAAAATAAGAATTTGGGTAAAACTTTTAAATCATTAATGGAAAAATGAAAATTTTCCCTCTAAAACTAGGTTTCTAGGTTTGGCGACATTTTTTTCCAGAACATGTGCCAATCGTGCACCCATATTTTTTCAGTAACCCCCTCACATAGTTCATGTGTATGTTTCTTATAGTGTTTGAAAAACATTATTTTATCCTCTATTAAAAATTTCAAGTGGCTTGAAAGGGAGTGTGTCCCTAGCTGCATAGTTTCATCAAATTGTGTGGCCCAGGACAGAGCCACAAACCACCCTCCCGTATTTACTCATAACCATGTGGCCAGGGTTGTACAGTTTCTTCTAAAATTACATCCAAACTACACTTTCAAAAAAACTGAGCCATCGAGATCCAAATAGGACATGTACAACCTTGAAACTCTCATGAATTCATTATCCATTCACATTAGGTAAAAAAAGAAATTAATCCAAAAATAAAAGTGTTTTTACATCATAGAAAAGTTTTGATCTTATATATATAGCCTATACTCTTGTATTTTTAGGATATTTATAGACTATTCATATAAATTATTTTAATATTTATGTAAAAAAATTATGGGTCTATAAATTGGTATCATAGTAATGGTTTATTAACATTAGAAACTATTATGAGGAATATTTAGTGAGAACCCTTATGATAATACTAGGTATAGAAGAACATCCAAATTTTTGGTAAAGGAGTTTGGTTTCCCTGGTAAAATGAAACCATGTCATGATAATACTAGTGGATGTGGTTTTTGAACAAATACATCTAGGGGTGATAACCCCGAAAAGAGTTGGCCAAGTATATATTAGCCACCATTCTGGTGCACATTAAATGTTCCTTTTATGTACACCTAGTTTTACCTGATTTGAGGTATTATTAGGTTAATAAAAATATTTTTTAATATCAATTATGATGTATTTGAATAGATATTGATCATGGATGAATAAGGTTAAACCTAAGGTGTCATATATTTAAAATAAAGTGTCATGATTTAGATATCCTATGAATTATTTTTCAAGATTAATCACTTTGATTAATAATTATTCATGGTCATGGTAACCATTTTAAATTTTGTAATAGATTGAAGATAGATCAATAAAGTTGAGGTGGTGAAAGGTACACACAAATAGCAAAGTATAGTATTTGATCATAGTCATATGAATTCATTTATATCATGAAAATTCTCAAGGAATGTTTATTCGTATCCTCAATGACTAGATATTAAATTATCAATAAAAATCCAAATGTTATAATGATTGAATCTCAAGTATATCATTCTAATATGATTGAAGTTTATTTTAATGTGCCTACTGTATGAGAGTTTGTTGATGTATTTTCATAATAGTTACCTAGTATTCCATTAAATTGTGAGGTTGAGGTTTCAATAGAACTCATACACAATTTTATACCTATTTTAAGGACCCCATATAGAATATCCTTGATTGAGTTATAGGAATAGAAAAAGTAAATCATGGATAATCTTGAAAAATGATTGATCCAAATGAGTGTATCACCATGGGGTGCATCTATACTTTTTGTTAATAATAATAATGGATCAATGAAACTATGAATTGATAATCAGGGACATAACAAGATCAAAATCGATAATAAGTATCATATAACAATTATTGATGATAATTTTATTAGTTAAGTGGATCTCATTATATTTCCAATACATATGTTCAATATAGATATATCAATTTAAGGTAAAAGTGAATACATATTATTGAATCTTTATGATTGAGGTTTGGACACTATGAATTTATAGTGATTCTATTTGGTCATACTAAATACCCCTTTATCTTCATAGATTTAATTAATAGAGTCCTTTGATAATATATTGATCATATTTTGATAGTATTATACATGATGTCATTATATATTATAAGAATATATAATTGAAAAAAGATCACTTTAGGATTCTACATAAGTCCCTAAGGATGGGAATTTTGTATGATAAATATACCACGTTTGAATTTTGGGTATATAAAATTTCATTTTTGGGTTATATAATCTCAAGTGATGGTATAGTGTTGGATCTATAAAAGTTAAAAGCTATTAAACATTGGCCTAAAACAAATACTATGGCTTAAATACATAGTTTTATTAGAATAATTGGATATTATCAATGATTTTTGAAGGATTTATCACATATATTAAATCCACTCGTCAATTTAACTCAGATGGGAGTTAATTTCTTTTGTACAGATGAATGTGAAGAAATTTTCAAGGAACTCAAGAGAAGTTTAGTGAAGGAATATATACTATCACTACCCAATAGTGGAGAAGGGTTTGGGTTTTATAGTGATGCCTTGAAAAAGGGTATGGGGTGTCTTTTTTGGAAAAATTATATGGTCATAGCCTGTACCTCGTGATAATTGAAAGTTCATGATCAAAATAATTTGACTCGTCATTTAGATTTAATAGTGGTAATATTTTCAATAATGATATGGAAATATTATACTTAAGTATAATTGTGTGAAATATATATTTATCATAAAATTTTAAAGTATATATTCACAAAATAAAATAGTAGAATATGTGACAAAGAAGATGGTTGGAGTTGATTAAAGATTATGTCTTCTCAATACCCTACCTCCCTAGGAAATAAAACACGATTGTTGATGATTTAAGTTGAAATTATCATGTTATATTATTAATGATATGAATAAAAAACAATATTTGTGAATTAAAAAAGTGTGTAATTTAAAATATTTCAGTAAGGGGAGAAATATTATCTTTATAGAATGATTGTTAAACCATTTATCCATGTAATGATTAAAGAGGCATAAAATGGGGATGTATATCTATAAAAAGGGTGAGAATAATTAAAAAGTTAAAACTTTATTGTGATGGAATAATAATACTTAGTAACTGAGCATGTTTATTTTCAATACCAAAAGGAATTATTAGAAGGATCTCATAGCTCATTAATATTTATTGATCCAATAAAAATAAATATTTATAGAGATATGAAAGAGTGTTTTTGGTTGTACAAAATTGAGAGAGATATTATATAGTATTTATCTCAGTGATTGGTATGTTAGGAATTTTATGTTGGGAGACATATGTCTAATTGGATGCTAAAATCATTACCCATACCAGAAAGGAAATGAAAAAACATCATCGCGAATTTCTTTGTCAAACTCACAAAAACTTCTAAAGAAAATAATGTTTTTTCAGTTGATGTTGATTGCCTTAAAAATCATGTTCACTTAATTTATATCAAAAAAGAATTATATATTGATCATATTTAGATATGGAACCATATTCTATTATGTCTGATCCATATCCAAGGTTTATCTCAAATTTCTAGATAAGTATTTAGCAAGATCTAGATAAAAAAATTTGTTTCAGTACTATTTATCATCCATTGACATATGTTTAGTCAAAGTGGACCATTTAGACCTTTGAGTATATGTTTAGATAAAGTTATATATATTTCAATTGTTGGTGGGATCAACACCTTTCTCTGGTTGACTTTTCTAACAATAATACCCTTACCTCAAGAATTTAGAAATATTCTTATGAACACCTCTATAGAAAGAAGTGCAAAACTCTATATTTCTTTGATGAAGTCAGTAAGATAAATATATGGGGACCTAAAATAGCTGAGTAAATGTAAAATAATGTTAGATCTATTTAGTAGTATATCAATACATCTTAGAATCAACAGAATAGGTATAATGATAATTGTTAGTGATATCTAGAATTCAATTTTTGTGAGAATATTTTTCTTGTTAATCTATACAGGGAAAAAAGTTATTTTATTTGGAATGAAGGTAAATATAACCCCTATGTATATCAACACATTAATAATTCTTGGTTGAGTAGGGATTATAGCTTATCTCTTAGAACTCCCACCAAACCTCTCGCATTTTCCTAATGTATTCCATTTATATATCTTAATGAAGTATATACCAGATACATTGTATATATAGAAATCATATGTTATACCACTATATAATTATCATTTCTTTAAATAAAAATCAATATAATTCTTAGATAATAGAGATAAATCTCTATAAAACAAGACTACTCACCTAGTTATTGTTATTTGGAGGAATAAAAAATTTGAGGAAGCTACATGGGAACTAGAGGATGTGATGAAGTTGAGATATCCTCCTTTTTTTTCCAAAGTGATATAATTTTGAGGAGTAAATTCATTTTAAGGAGGGTATAAGGTAACACACTAATATTTTATTTGTGTTTTCTTTGAAGAAAGACTTTGAGTATTTGATATCTTTCATTACACGCAACCTCGAGTCTATATGAACCACGATATAGTAAAGCATTATAACAAAGTTGTTAAATTAGAAGGTATGAATAACAATAAAAACATTATGAAAAATATGTATAAATTTAATTATTAATTCATATTTATTTATTAAATCATAATAAATAATTCCTTAGTTATCAGTAAAGTCGTTTTACGATTTAAAAATAAGTTTTTTAAATGGTTTCTATATATTTTTTGCAAAAAACTGTATAATTAATTTATATTATTTTTTAAAATTTTATTTTATAAAATTAATGTCATTTTTAAATCATCATCTCAATATTATCTTAGATTGAATTTTTTGGATTTTTCTAAAAAGATTTATTTTCTAGTGAATATACGAAAATTTGGATTTTTGTAAAATAAATGTCATTTGCTTTCAAGTAGACGTCCTATTTAGTTTTGAATTTAATTATAAAATTATATGAGTCTCATATTTATAAAAATAATATAATTAATTACGTATTAATCATTATTTTACTTGATTTTGGTATAAATTAATTTTTGGGCTTGAAAACACATTTCTCTAAAAACAATTATGTACAAAATGTTTTATAAACATAATAACTTAATTTCATCTCAATTGATTACTTTTTTTTGATAATATTAATATATATTATTTTTAATATGATATTTTAACATTAATTTTATTTTATTTTTACAAGTAATGTAATGCAAGTAATTTCTTTTTCTACTTAAAAATTCTTTTTTTGAAAATTGGTTTTTGTTGCTATTTGTGTGCATAATTAAAATTAAATTCTAAAATTTATAAAAATTGAATCTAGTAAAATGGATTACATATTTAGAATAATTATTATTATTAATGAAAGTGGTTAAATTAATTTTTTCATAGTGAATAGTAAAAAGAGTAAAATTTTGTTACCATGATTAAGGTTATAATGGGTTTACCAAGGGGTTTAAACCATGAGATAACGGTAGGTTTACCATATAAAACTTTAAAATTCATAATTTTTGAAGATATTTCAACCTTATATTATCCTAAATTCTTATCCCATTCCATTTTAATCCACTTTACCATCATATTTACTTTAAATAATTGAAATATTTTAAGAGATTACACGTGTGTCCCTCCCCTCACTTATAAAAGGGAACCTCTTAGCCTCTATTTTTCACACCATTTTATCCCTTATAAATCATAAATTACCTACTAAAAACCATTCAAGAATCATTAAATTCATTTTGGTGCTTCTGTTATTCTCAAAATACAAATCCTTCATTTCTTAAGGAGTAATCGAGAGGAGGTCTCTTAAAGAAGAGGAATAGATCTTAACCAAGCTATTTCAGTTTTATTTTTTCTTATAATTCAACTAAACTTGTTGTATCCATAATAACATGATGAATATAGTAAAATAAATATAATAATATTTTATTATTATAATTTAACAACCATTTACCATCTCTTATCAATCAAATGTGAGATGAAAGTATCGCTTATCCCTACGTGTGCATCGCCTCCTCAATATAACGATATGAATCATTTTCCACCACCATCATATATGGTTGGTTATTATGATAGATTTAATGTTTATATATGATATTTTTGTTATAATACTTATTCTAAAAAGATTAATAAATTTAATATCTAATTCTATTTAATAGAAAATAGACATTGCATCACAAGATTGTTTCACAATGTGAACTTTATTATTTCATCATAATAGTACAACATATATTGATACAACAAAAACATTATGTAATTAAATTTATTTCATAAAATATGAAATGTACCATAAATAATTTAAAATTTCTATAGAGCACCCTAATATAATACTTAGGTGGATTATGCATAAAAAATAATAATAAGTATACAAGATAAATTTTTATTAAGAAGAAAACAATAAATATTAAAATTGGTATGGTGTAATAATATAGAGAATGATATGAATGGATTTAGATGTTTTTGTGTATATATAAGTATTAATATGACCATTGGAGATTATATAACACTAGTTAATATTATCATTGTGCATTATTATTATAGGTCAATATTATCATTGGCCAATTTGACTGTTGGACATTATGACTATTGTTGGTATACCAATTAAGAACATATCATTAGGTTTAGTATATATTTAGGGTGAGGATGAATTATAATTATCACAAATTGGAGGAAATATGTATTTTAAAAGTAGGATAATACCTTATTACGTTCATTTATCAGAGCTTGGGAAGGAGTTATCATCACTTCGGTTCTCTAATGACCAAGCTCAAGAATAACTTGAACAAGTGAAGTTGGAGAGAAACCATCTATGGGAGAAGTGTGAGTTAGTGGATTTCACCACCCGATCAATATTGGGAAAACCACCACATGAATGTACCACTAATTAACACCTTACCCATAGGTCATATACTGGTGTAATTAGAGGTTACTTATCAATGTATTGATTTATGTTATAGTGTAAATTATTTATGAAATTTAATGGATGTCTACTATTGTACTTTATTTTTGGTGAATATATCAAAATAACATAAAAGGTAAAATTTAGTTAAATAAGTAAATAATTTTATAAAATGTATTTTATATTTGGAATTGGGATGTTTAAATTATCCAAGGGGTGAAATTTTTTAATTTTTTAATTAAAATAGTAAAACACAGTAAAATGGTGTAATATGGTAAAATATGGTAAATATAATATATATGAGATCATATTTATGTAATCAGGAAATTTTTTTATCTAAGTGGTATTTCACATTTTTTTCACCAAAAAATATATATTGTGGAATTAAGGGTAGTATTAGAGACTAATGATTATAGTGGGAAACTAAAGGAAAGTGGAATAATAAAATAATTAAAAAATTATTCCACTAAATTACACTCATCATGACTATAAATAAGTACCCCATACTATCATTATTACACACCAGATACAAATTTCCCACATAATTTCACACTAAATGAGTCTATCACCTAGATCTCTCTTCATTCTTGAAGAGTTTTGTTTGATCTCAGGTTGATTTATAATCTAACAAGCTTAAGAGTGGTAAGGGTACCTATTTACCTCTCTTCATTTCCTATTTGGATTTACTTATTTGTAATATCTTTTAAAAAATTATTTCTAATTATTAAATGATATTTATCTATATTATTTTCTCCCCATTAAACTATTATCATAGATACAATGCCCAAACCCAATATTTTATAACCTTTGTGTAAGTCTTTACAATGCCAAAGTATAGGCTGATTCTCACCCTTTACAACTCCAATTAACATTATCATTTTTTGAATACTTTTTAATCCAAAAGTCATTATACAATTATCATGTTCATTTAATTTTATGTTCCATTATTAATACATTGAACCCATGTGAGTATTCCTTTTACCCACATTATTATAAATTCATAAGTCATTATTATTCCTAAACCTCTTTGTATCCATTGAGATCTGATACTTTTGTTAAGTAAAAAGAATGTGATTTCCCAAGAAAATAAATCCTTGTTGGGATACTACTAGTGGATGTGGTTTTGTATTAGACGTATCTTGGGGTAATATCACTGAAATGATTTGGTCATATTATAGTAACCCAGCTTTTTTTTACAAAATTATTATATCATTTTAAAGATAAACAACATAAAACCACTAAAAAACAAGGATCTAAAGGTATAGTTTCATGATAATATTTGGACCATACATAAATTTTACATAATATAACATTCACATTTATTTAATTATTTATTATCTTGATTCTTATTGGATTGTGTGTTCTCCTTATTATAAGTATTCACATGAGGATATATGGGTGAGAAAAAAACCCAGTAAGAGTATGAATAAGAGACATGATACATGGGTTAGAATATCATCATCATCATAATATAAGAAAAGGATAATAACCATAATCATGGGAGGAAACATTAGATAAATTTATGGAATTTGGAAATTTATATAAATGAAACATCATGTCTTATTGGTCAAATACCACACATAGTTGTGAACAATTCTAGAATTGTGCTCATGAATAATTCATTTTATCTCATGATATTAATCACATTACCCAATGCATTGGATAACTATATAATTTTAGGAACAACTATCACATCATAACATTTACCTATTCTATATAATTTTAGGTGCACCCATCACATCATAACATTTACATAATAAGTCATTCCACATAGAACATATATCAATATTTGATATAAAATAACCCATGTAAAGGAGTGTATTTAATTTAATAAAAAATATATTCATGAATAAACTTTGGGGTTCCCAAGATAAATATGGAATAACAAACTTGTTATAAGAATTATTGATCTTGAGTAAGTAAGAAACAATGTCAAGAGAATTAAAAGGTGTTTTTTTAGAAAAAAAAGTGTTGTTTTGGAAAAGCAATTGCCATAAACTCAAGTGGAAGACATGTATATCCTAGAAAAGGAGAGTTGATAACAAATAAATTACATTTTGAGGATCATACACATACTAAAATTGGTGTGAAAGAGGAAAAACCCAAGGGAGTGGAGTTGGGTTTGAGAATCCTTTTACCTTATGTCTGAATGATTTCTTTACTTCAATATCATAGATAATAAATTTAAATTAATTAATTTAAAAATAAATAACCTTTTATACATTCATTTGATTAATTATAGTTTTATTAAGTTCATTTATGTTATTTTCAATGTGTTATAGTGTTTAGTTTCGTCGTTTGAAAGTGTTCAATTTCTTCGTTTTCATGATCAGTTTTCTTGTATATAAGTACAAAAAATCATGTAAAATTGGTATAATTATCCAGAATTGAAATTATGTTTTTATAGTGATCATACATATGTTTAAATGGTTATATATATAATTTTATTATATGGTATGATGATGAATCTTTAGATAATACATTAGTGATAATAATTTATCACTACTATAAATAAGCTCTATACAAACACTTATATTCCAACAGTTTAAAAAAACTATTGGTATAGGGAAAATATACCAATGGTTTGTACAAACCATTGGTATAGTATGTGTAAAATAAACCTATCTCAATGGTTTGATTAAACTATTGGTATATTATCCCATTTAAAAAGATATCTCAACAATTTTTTAAAACTATTGAAAATTTTTTCCCCTAAATCGAGATTGGGTCTCTAGTTCCCCCTCTACTCGATTGCTTCTCTAAATCGAAGCTCCCTCTTCCCCTGCCTGCCAAACTTTTTCCATCGGTAAATCCATCTTAAATTAAGAAATTTTTTGGTCTACACTTCAAATTTGTATGTGTTACCTTAGTGTTATTGTTCTGCATCAATTTTTTTGTTTTGTGTTTTGATTTTACCTAAACGAGAGCTCAGGGTGATCATTACTCAACCATGTGGGCGATCATTTGGGATTTAAGATAGTATGAATCCATTTTACATAATATATCCAATAGTATTATTGATTTATGTGAACTTTGATTATATATCACTAATGATGTTGTTTAATAAGTTGTTACTAATGGTTATAATTATGATAGCGTGGTATACCCAATGTATGATTTATTATCTCACTACTGGTTGATAGTATTTGAAATCTTTGGAGGTGCACCCGAGGTGATGTTGTGAACCTATTTGGATTCTATTGTTTTTATTTTATTCTAGGTATTAGAAATCAATATTAAAGTGTTTTTTTACTTTTCTTACTATTTGTGGACAATTATATGGTGATATAAATGTGTTGGACTTGTGATAGTACTAAAATAGGTGAGCCATGAAACAGTCTCCATTGGTAATTAGAGGTTAATAAGGTTACGAAATTTTACTACTTTATTATCAATGTTACAGTTGAGATATTTATTCAATGGGTACGGATTTATTATCACTAAACAAGCAAAGAACATGAAAACACAACAAGATGGTGTTATGCTAACTTCAACAACAAACTGTTATGCTAGTGCATCAGATATTAGACCCTGTTTTGAAAATTTATCTTATTATGGAGTCATTGAGAAAATAATAATATAGGATTATTACTCTCATGGACAAGTCAGGATGATGAAATGCTAGTGGTTTGATTTGATGACGAGGAAGGGCACATTTATTAATGATTTTAGATTTTTGAGTTATTGACATGACTCACACTCTTTCTACTGATGAACCATATGTATTAGAATTAAGGACGAAACATGTTTTTTATGTAAAATATCATCTTCGAACTAAATTTGGTGTCATTATTGATGTAATTCCAAGACATGTTTTTGATGATGGTGATAATGGAATTGACACCATCCATACTACCATTGGAACCAATCCATTTATTCCTTATGATGACTCCAATAGCTCAACTGTCAAAGTTGGTTGTCAACTCAAAGTTGTTTTTGGGAAATATATAGAATCATCTATCCATGTTCTCAATTATTTTTTATCTCAAATTGGGTTGTTAAGGTTAGTATTATTCAAATTGATTTAGTATTCATTACAAATATTTTCTATCTGAATTGACCTTAATGTGAACTTTCAATGTTTATTGGTTTCTTTTTTATTTGAGTTGTATTTTATAATTTGGAATTGAACTGAATTAAAACCTACAAAGACAACATTTATATCTTTTGGAACATTTCAATGCTTTATTGACCATGTATAAAATTATTATAACTCTAAGACCCCCCATTTTACATTTCAATGCTTTATTGACCATGGATGCTTGACCCCCAAACCCATGAATCCCCTATCCCTCTCATATATTTTGTTTTTTGGGTTACACATTAATTATTCTTTTTCTAATTACATTCATATTTTTTTTAAAATGCAGTAAATGAAACCTATTGAAGATATTCAAGGAAAAAGGATAACAGACAACAATCATCACATGGCTGATATGGGAATTCCTCCACTAGTGCCTATATTGAGTATTTTATTTCAAATATATATATTTAAATAACATATAATTACATGTGGTTAATTTTGTTTTAAATTTTTTGCAGGATCCACCACTTATGTGATAGTTATTTGATGAGAAGCATAGTAGTGGCCCAAGTACTAAGGTCGTTGGTATCATGGAGTGTGATACGAGACTAGGAAATCAAGTTGGTATAACCTATAACACCATGCCCCTCCCACTAATGTACCATTTATCCCACATTCCGATCCTAGTGTGTCATTAGGGACACACAATATATTTAGCCCTCCCATGTTTTCCCCACCCTTTACATATAATCCTCCTCACCCATCTTTACTATATATGATGATGATTCCCACTCCTCATCCATATCATTCATTTCCCCTTCCATCCTTTCCATCTTCTTTTACTTCTACTTCCTTCTCTCTGAGCTTCTATATTCCATCTTCTTAGACTCTTTCTCCACCATAGTCTATTCCTATGGAGTATACAATGGGACCCACTCTAGATATACAAGGTGTTCCTTTAGTTTTTGTGGATCTAGGCAGCCCATTGATCAGACTATTGTAGGTATATTTATAGAATCATAAAAAATTTTTATGTCATTATTTATTTTCATTATAACTTGTATTAATATAATATTTTTTTTATTTCATTACAGATAGATATATTGATAAGAGGTGGGGTGGGGTAAAACACACATGTGTGTGGTGTAGAACCTCCAAACGTAGTTTATGGTGGACTACAACAAAGACAATCAAATGATTGAAGAAACATGGAAGCAATGACGGAGTTTTTTGTGGCACTTTCCAAATACTCTGACATCATTCATGCCAGCCCACTCTGCTAGAAATTGTTTCCAAACAAAGTCAAAGATAATGATTGGGAACAGATATGGGTAAAAAATGTCATATTTAATGTGATATTTTTTATATATATGAATTAATATTTTGGTGTCATCTTCTGTTTAATTTCCCCGATGGTGATGGTGCACGACTAGCACATCTAAAAGAGTTAGATGAGATCTGGAGATCATATAATCATGAGTTGTATATTGGATTGTGTTCTAGAGTTGGCAGAGAGTTAGAGACGGTAAATTTTGTGGATGATTTTCTGATATAACAGTATTGAAAAATGATTACCCATTGGATGACTATCACATTTAAGGTATTAATCACATTTGAGGTATTTGAATGAAAATTTTCACATTATACATTAATAATATCTTTTTTATTATTGAATTGTATTTAGTAATCATCCACGAAATATAAAAAACATTGATGCTAAGAAATACCTCTACACATTGGGACATACTGAGATGTCAGATCACGAGAGGAAGCAAGTATGATAGTTTATAATTTTTCTTTAGGACTTTCACTTCAATTGTTTCCTCCATAATTTATTCAATTTCTAAAGTTTTCAAATAATTTTAGTTATGAAATTCATTATTAGAAACCAATTTTTAATTAGGTTTTCCTAAATTCAATGTCATTTTAGAGGAAAGTATTGAATATTGAAGGAAGTGTGCCACGAGCAAAACTATTTTGATCAAGTAAAAGGAAAAAAGATGGAAGTGCAGTTAATAAACCGAAACAGAAATAGATTTTATGTTTTACATTGTTGATTTATAGATTTAATATCTATTTTTTAACTTAATAATCTATTTATATTTGTGGCAGGCTACTTAAGAGGCCATTGATTCCCAATAACCTAACAATTTTGGGCCAAATGATCACTTACATTAGGTATTGGGAGATGAGTACCCTAGCAGAGTATGATTCCGACCTATGAAGTGTATATTTTTGAAGAGGTATTTCACCTCTTCATGTAAGATTTTTAGTTTCACTGAGTTTGAACAAGTTAAGGCATGGGAATAAAATTATGAAAAAAGGGTCACATAGGTGGAAGAAGGGTCTGATACAGAAAACACTGAATTTATGAAACTATTGAATGTTTTATTTCTAGCAATTCCCCCATTGGTCAGCACAGCTTGTGAGGAATATATGTCATAGATGAGTTAAATATATAGTGAACTAGGTGTAATTTATAGTGGTGGTTGAGATGATGTTTTTCCTGGAAATGATGATGGAGAGAAAGATGCCAAGGATGAGCATGATGATGAGGATGAGGGTGAGTAGGAGGCCAATGTAGAGGACGAGGGTAAAGAGGAGGTCAAGGATGAGGACAGGGATAAGGATGAGGATGAGAACAGGGATAAGGGAGAGGATGATGATGAGGATAGGGATGAGGATGAGGTTAAGGCTGATGATGACGGTGATCATAGTGATGGTGATGAGGGATAGATTAATCCATTTCATTTTTGATAGATATTACTAACATTTGATGTTTGATGATTTTCGGTGACTGAATATATGTGTGATTAGGTATGTCATATTATCTTTATTTCTTTATCTATAAAAAATAAAACTTGACTAGACATGGAGGTATGGGTTCAATGAATTCTATTTTTACTTGGTATCAAAGATATTTCACAATTCTCTATTTACATACACTCTATCTCTTGGATGAAGAACTCGGGATTATTCATTTTCATTATACCACATCTTAGTCATCTTTCTCTGATTCATTATCTTTTGATGCTTTACATTATGGGACACCATTTTTGATCTAGTATCATTCGAATATCATGTTGTACTTGATACTTTGTGTTGTTGTATTTTTTACCAAAAATATTTTGATTTCATGAAAAATTATGAATCTTCTTGATCTGGTTTGTATAGATACATCATGGTATAATGTTTTATGATCCTATAAGGTGTTTTTGAGGTCATCTAGATGTCATATGAAGAGGCTATGAATGATTTTGAGTGAAATATATAATTTTATAGATTCAAGTTATAATTTCCAGTACATAAGAATATCATATAGCCAAACATATCTTGTAACTAGATCTATTCATTGCTAGCATAACCGTTTCTATTTAAATCTTAACCCCATCACTCAGTACACCACTCTGGGAATCTCTACCAAACCCCACCAAAAATTTATCAATCATAAAAGTTAAACCTATTAACTATCAAATTTCAGTCAATAAAAAACCATCCCACATGAATTGATATTGTCCTCATAATACCTTATTCATCAATTATATTTTTTATATGTCACCTTCATGTAGGTCACATCACAAAAATACCTCACCCATGATTGTATCAATATATTGAATATATATAATTTTATCTCTCAATAATTATAACCCCTTTAGGTTAGATTCTATAACCCATAGGATTTATTAAATAAATATTTTACATTGGAATCAAGGAATCCCATCCACTGAGACAATCCCATATCTTACTTCATGGTAAAATATTCCCAAGGTCTAGAAGGTCACACCAGGATCCTACCTCACTGCTATTCCCTTAGGACCTAGTCTATTAACATGAAAATTGATCTATATTTTTATAAATTACCTTTTATAATCCTTTGAATCTACCCATATAGTAATGATATCATCATTATCAACCCACTATTTGTCAATTGAGGTATTTACTCTATCTAAAGAATTAATAAACCTTGAGTATTCATCATAATCATAATGATTCCAATATCAATCACTAAAAAAATCTCCATCCTCTTTCATTGATTGCACTATGTTGTGGTGGAATGTTTATATAGTTCTTAAATTAATAACCACTGAATCAAAGGGAGGTTGGGAGAGAGTGAAATTTGGGGAGGTGAGGAGGAATCATAACTAAAAAATCCATATACACACCACTAAAATCACCTTTAATCATGGAGTATTTAATGGAGAAATATGGATATGAGGAGATATCAAAATGGACTTCCATGTTGTCCCATAACATTATAAAATAAAAGGTGGGATAAATATGAAATCCTGTCCATTCTCCTATTTATAAAAATAATCATAAACCACTTTGAGTACCATGTATAATGCCTTCGAGTACCTAACAGAAATCCATGCAAGGTCACCAAATGTTCCAATATATCAATTACTTGATACCCCATCATTATATTCTAGATGTAAGATGAAGGAAATTTAGGACCACCAAGACCTCAGTAGGTACCAGGTCTATTAACTCTAGGTACTCGGTGGTGTTTGTTACACATGGAAGAAACACCACCGTACTCCAAACCCTGGTAAAATTTATAAAACTCTTCTTGAACCCATGATCATGAAAAAATAATCCTCATTTTCATGTAAAATAATTATGGATTACATTAGAATCTGAAATTCAAACACACTATGGTTACGACTCTTGAAAATACAAGGTTTCTTCAGTTATACTAACCAATAACAATGTTAATAGTAAAAAAAATATTAACCATAGAACATCTAATAATGGAGAAGAATGTGTAACATTATCTCAATCTATATCCCATATACTAAAATAAAATATCATTAGTTTCTCACGATTGTAAATGAGGGATAATTGGTCTGTTAGAAAAATCAATCCCATTAAACTAATTTTTCAATGAAAACTGCAGATTCAACCCCCATTATGGGAAGACGCCTCTAAGCAGCATCGGGTCTCTCATCTCGTGACGCTAGGGTTCTGCCTCCGACATTGTCCCCTCCCCTCCTCCGCTCCTCCGGTGGGCCGTGATCAGCTTCAATTTTTGGTCTCATTGTGGCGTGCTTCAGCGTGCAGGGATTCTGGATTCAATAGATCTGTAGAGGTGCTGCGTTGTGTCTCGACGGTCGATGGTGAGTCGACATCGGATCTGGCGGGAAAAGGCATCGTGGTAGGCGTGAGAAGGCTTCTCGGTGTTAGATCTCGGTCTGGCATCGGCGGCGAAGGCTTCATGGTGTTCGAAGTTCCGATTTGCATTGGCCTCGGAGTATCGCAGAGGGGAGAGAGATTTCTGGCTTCCGACGATCCTACAATCCTTCCAGCAGGTCTGTTTTGTGATTCTGCATTGTTGTTTCCATCGTTGAAGTTCGGCTAGTTCGGTGTTTCAGAAAGTTTTCTTTTAGGTTGAATATTTGGATATGGTGATGGGTTATGTGCAGCGGATGGTTGGTTGTGGCTGCATAGTGAAGTACTTAGTGATGATTTTGGGGTGATATTTCATTGGATTCATGTTGGTGGATTAGGGGTCTACGGTGTGTCCCTTGGTTCGAGATTGTGCTGTGGTTATCCACGGAGTTGGGCGCGACGTCTGGATAGCCTGGCCTTTCTAGTTATGGTTTCTTTATCGCCTTTTGTGGATGATCTCTTTGGGTTCATCTCACGTCACTGGAGGGTTTGGGCTAACTTAAACTGGAGTCATCCGTTGGGTTTGCGGATTTGGGTTGGTGTTGATGGTCGCACCAGTGGGCGTTTTAGGAGACCGGTTCTGTGGTTTGTCCATCTTTTCTGATGTTCATGTTCCCTGGTTCATAGTACCTTGGTCTTCTCTTGAATTTCGGGTCAAGATGTGTGGTTTGTTTGTACTAATTCTTGAATCGATGTGAAGACCGTTCGGTTTTTATGGTGAAGTGGTGAAGTGGTGAAGCGGTGAAGCACTGATGTAATGAAGTCCTGTATGGTTTCTCACTTTTTCCTCAAAAGTGTTTTATAATAATAATAAAAAAAAAATTCAGTCAGTCAACCCCCATTATGAATCCACCATTTTTGAAAATGAAATTTTTGAATTCATTTATCCATTTTCCATATCTAATTACATGTGAAAATTATTATTATATCTTCAATCACATTGAATTAATCTAAAATCACCCAATCCTATGAACAACAATTCCATATTCAAAACCTGAAACATGATTTCCTTAAATAGGGGTTATCATGATTCATTTTAACATCTATATAATACCTATATTAATGAACATATTTTTATATTATTATTTTTTTAACATGTATATCTAAATATTTATTTGTACAAGATCCATTCATTAAAATCTATACCTCACAGGTCACCCCAGAACATAGATCGTATCTAATTACCACAGATGAATCATAAAATTTAGTATTTTCAAAGAATTAGATATGACACATCTTTTACAAATCCATCCTCAACATGAAAACTCCAATCACCCACTAGATGGGTTAGGTAAATAGGTCAATCTACACATTAATCATCATTTATTTGACATTAGGGTCATACTCAAATATCTGATAACCCATGAAGATCAACATTCCATTTACATGCCTAATGTATCTTGTGATAACTATCCCAAGAACTTTACACAAGGGTATAAATAAAAAATTGTTCATTTACTAAAACAGATCAATATATGATTATCCCTATCGCATTCTCCATTGGTATGGTTCACAATCCCTTTCAAATTTCTAGCATTTTCATCTAGTATGATTTTAAATATATTTACCTATCATGAATCACCTATGATGACTTAGAAAATATCATAAAACCATAATAATTATTTAGTTTTATCTATCAACCATGCCTAAATAAATTTTCACCACATTTATTCTAAACCATGTGTTATACACTTTATTATTTTGTGGTGTGATCCCACAATTTGACTACACTCACAAAATATCCTTAAACACCAACCAGTATAGATTTCTATCATCGCTCAAGAATATTCACCCATTGAATATTCTAATTTCATACTCATAGATTCATCCAAAAATCTATAAATGGGTCTTAACCTCATGATATCACAAGCTTCTTCTACCCCATACTATCAAAAGTTCATCACCAAGGCCACATACCACTTCCCGCTATAGAACCACACTATCCCATAGGATGTCCTGTAATTCCCTTAATTTGTTATTACTAACCTAGGGGTAAGACCTTCCCCAATTCATATTTTTAAATGATTCCACCTATCACATTGAGATTAAAAAAGGTCTATAAGATCATCCAAATGAATTTAAATAAGGTAACTACAGGCTATTTGGAAACTAAGATTCCTAAATCCTAGTCCAATCCTAATTTATTTTACTAGTTCTCAATGTCATAAATTGTTCTTGGACAAGGACATGTTATTGATCAAATATACCTACATATCATAGTGGTAATGAGAAACACTGAAATGAACCACTGAATTATTTATAGTGTATTGAAATTGCCCAGGGTTATTACCTTATAAATTATGAATTCAATTCTATATGTGTTATACAGAATTCCATTCTTTATGTATTTAATTTTGAATTGAATACGCTATACATAATTTAGAATTCTGTATGTATTAATAATTTTGTATAACACATACATAATTATGTATTCAATTATATATTTATTGTATTAATAATTCATAATTAAATTCTGTATGTATTCCATTCTGAATTCAATTCTGAATTCTATATTGCATTGGGTAATTGCTTTCTATATTCTGAATTCAATTCTGAATTTCCTTCTGTATTGAAAATAATTGAATATAATTGACTTATTTATTTCACTAGTAATTGTAGGGGGAGGCAGGCCAATGCCTTCTTCAATTATAGTAGCAAGGTTATTCCAATGGTTTATAACCATTGGTATATGTGTGAAAAAGGACTCTATACCAACGGTTTCATGTAAACCACTAGGAAAAGTCTATACTAATGGTTTGTAAACTATTGTTGTAGACCTCTGAACTCAAGATTTACCAACGGTTCACTTCAACCCATTAGAAAAAGTATATTACAATGGTTTTAAAACTATTGGAGTAGATGTAAAAATTCAAAATCTTCAATAGTTTTAAACTGTTGGTAAATATTTATACCAACAATTAATAGAGGCCGTTGGTATAATGTTCATTCTAAAGACATATACCAATGGTTATTCAATAATCATTGGTATATGTCTATCCCCATGCCTCAATAGAAAATAGTTTGGACAATAATTGGTATAGTTTATACCAACATTTGTCCAGACTTTACCAATAGTTTTAAACTGTTGGTATAGAGTATGTTTTCAACAGTGTAGATTATTGTGGTGGTTTTTTATCACAATGAACTCATTTAGTTTTAACATATAGTATTCTGTCAATATGTTACTTACATAACATAATATAGTTTATAAAATACACTTTAAAATATTTTTTAACTACTAAAGTGTTTTCATGACCATCCATAAAGGCGGTAAGGGAAAATAAAAACATGTCATCCTTGAAGGTGATAAATCAACACCTCATGGGCAATGCTTTCATTTTAAGAATAAAAGGAAGATGAGAAAGGTTTTATGATGTATTATTAAATTAGAATAATAAAATTAAATTATATTTGAGGTACTAGATTTATCATTCCATTTTGATGAGCGTATTTGAGAATAGAATAAGAAAATAAAATAACTAGAAAATAAATTAAAAGAAAAGAAACACGATTTTACTTCTTGAATCATTCTTCTTAAGAACCTCCTTAGAGAGAAGGGTTTGGTCTTTTGATGAGACCAAGAGCTCTTGGAAGTGGGGTATGGGATTAAGAAGAGTATTGGGTATAATTTTTAAAGTGCTCAAATCTTGGAAGGTTTGGGGAGAGGAGGGGTGAGGGGTGGTATTTATAAAAGAGGAGTGGGGTGTTTTCTCATTTTTTTATTCATTAGTTTGTTATTTTGAATCAAGAAAATGAATAGTTTTATAATTATCACTAAATATATTAAAATAATTAAGGGAATTTATATATTGTGGTTCTTACATCAGTGATTACTCAAGGAATAGTTTATTTAACTTATAATTTATATATCCTATAAATTATCATATTTCACTATTCACCAAAAATTCATGTATTTCCAAAATATTGGAAAAATTCACCCAAGCCATTTTTCAATGTGTATAATTAAAAAATGAACTCCATTTTATGAAAATAATTTTCTATGTATGAGATATTTAATTTTTAATTAAAATCATTATTTACTTGGAAAATACCAATTTTAAAATTATAACTGATTTTATAACACATTAATAATTTAATTAAGGTCTCATAAAATTATCTTATAGTCATAAGACAACCAAATAATAATTTATAAATAAATTTTTTGAAAATAATTTTTTTTAAATAATTATATTTATTATAAAATTGTAATAAAATATTTATAGCTTATAAAAATATAAACACTTAATTAATACTTCTAATACATTTATTTACTTATACTATAATATATTTATATCTTATTACCATTTATAAGATGCTTAAATGTTATTTAAACTTTAATTTGTTAGGTTAATATTCTATTAGTGGGTTTACTATTTATAAGGGCCATATTACTATTCCAAAGGTCATGTTACTATTCCATTGGTATAAGTTTCTTAACTTCTAGAAATACCTCTTATTTTATTAATTCATCATTTATAAAGTTTGTATTGTGTTCTCAGAGGGATTTATATGGTTTTTCTATATGTAATAATTATAAGAAGGTAATTTCCATCCAAAAAATTGGGTCATTACACAAATTTGTCTCGTTCGTCATTATAGTGCATGGTGAGTGGACCCTTACTGAAAACCTAGATTGAAAATCTTGGTAAATATATTATGGATAATTATCATAATTTTTATAAACAAAAACATATTATTTATATAGTGAAGTATATTGTAAATGTTGCTTTGGTCTCTTACCATTGAAATAAATCATAAATACATTTAAAACCCTTTATCTTGATAAGTGTATGATAGTTATAATTTCGTATAAATCACTTTTTGTTTTTAGTTTTTGAATACTATAAGTACATAATTATTACTTATATGTGTTGAGGTAATTCACTTATACATTCTTATTCATTTATTGACTATGTAAATCTATTTATGACCTACATAATCTATTTTTCCATATGGGAAGATCTTGTATGATAAGTTACATTGGGAAAATGTGACATGTATATTTATGTTTTAAACCTTGAACATTATTACATGTATAACATATATTCATTTGGAATGTTATGTAATTCATTGAAATTTTATGTGATGGATGGGGCCCAAAATTATATATCCCCTCAGTGCATGGGTTGGTCGCATGGAAAAACTACGATAGGGTAATGGGAGTGTCCTTACCCTCTAGGTATAATGTCTTGGAACAAGACATCAATGATATGATTAAGATGTTTGGAATTATGAAATTATATCTTTTAGATTAATTTTTTTGATCCATGTGATTATTCATTTCTCTTTTTCCATGGATTACACTTACATATTCATTATTATGGCATCAATTTTTCTCATGATGTTTTATATTCTATATTTATCTTTTGATATTGATTTTATATTTTTCCCTTACAAGGAATTTAAGCTCAAAACATATACTTTGTTTACCTTTTTTACTACATAATGAAGTGGGATACTATTATTTAACAAGGACAACATTGTGGAATAAATATTTTTACTTTTATATTGCAAAATTGTAATGTAATTTATCTAGTCACTTGAAAAATTCTAAACCTTCATCCGTAGAATGTAATGTCATGTAATCTATTTCCCATAAAATAAATAACCCACTAACTCTAGGAAAATGACATTAGGGGCATTAAAATTTGTATCAAAGGAAGGTTTAGTATAAACCTTAGGAACTATAATTTGGAAAATATAGGTAAATAGTGGCACCTACTAGATGATTTTTTTATTATACTATATAGTTCATGTTATAATTTTACTAATTAATAAATAAAATTATTTTTAAATAATGACACCTACTAGAAGAATTGGAAACCAGGACAACAACCATGAAAAAATTGATGACTATCTGAATATTAAAGATAATGGAGTTAATATTTCTATAGTGAAAATTATAACTATTCTAGGAAAATTCAATTAGGTTATGGAAAATATTTTTTACAATAGTGAGAATCTAGTTTCCCATCGACGGGGACCAACCACATTGAACTTTTTTATGAGTTAATAACCTCCACCTTTTAGTTACATCACCGATCTTATAGAGGTAACATAATGAATTAAGTATCTAGAGAAAAAAATTGTATTAGGGTGTTCTAATAAGGAGAATGTAATTAATGATGTCTATAACCAAATATGTCATGTTGACCAATGGTAGTCCTTAATTAAAAATACTACGGAATAAGAAGATATTGAGAACATATAATGAAATGAATTCAATATGGTGTATTGGAAAAATATTTTTCACTAAAGTAATGTGGGAATATGGAAATGAAATTCTTGAACTAATGAAAAATAGAATATGGGATGGTGGTTGAGTTCGATGACAATTTTACAAGGTTATCAATATATTTTGTATTTCATGACCTGACCCAAACTGATGCTCAAGAAATAACTACCCCAATCCCACCTTCATAGGATAGGGGTGGCGACTAGTGTTGAAGGCATAACTAACACAGGGAGTTCTTTACCTAAGTACATGTACACACACACATCCATATCAATGTATAAGTTCATAAGAAGAATAATAAAATATGAAAAACATCGGGGGGGGGGGGACAACCATGCATGTTAAACCTCTAAATATTACCAAAGTACGGTAATGTAAACTAAAATGTTAAGAGAAAAAATAAAAAACCCATGAAAAAATATGTATTATCTAAAAAAACTGAAAAAGTAAAATGTTGAGTGAGCTCAAGTTCTGATCTCCAAGATATGACCGTCGTATGAGGTCCAAAGTACCAAGTATCCCTAAGCTCTTATGATGTCACCACTAACCTACCCATCATCTGTATAAGACACAAAACTTGTGTGAAAATACTATATAGGTATGAGTATATATATATACCCAGTAAGATTCCCTAAAAACTAAATGGGGAGTAGCAAGAGATAAAAAAATATAAAGGCAGTAGATAGTAGATATAATGTATAAATTAGTGAAAGAGAATAGCATAACCCAAACTAAGGGAGATAATAACCTCTTCAAAATATAAGTTCATAAACACGGTGTGTAGATGAACTAAACATCAAGTATTTTCCACTTATATTATGATATTTTACTCATCTAACCATTGGAATCTAAACATGTAAAACATATGGAATACCCCACATATCTTTGTATCTCATGGAAAAAGAGTAACCAAATATCAAGGTATGGATATAGGTGTATATATATTTTTTCATTTAAAAGAAAACCAAATGATATAGAAATGGTATCTCTATATGACAGTTCAACCCAATAAGAAGAGTCAGAATTAGTTCCAAAAGACCACCAATGATGCTCATCATCTCATGCGCCTACCCAGAAGTAATCATACAAAATCATGCCACACATCGTCAATATGTCACACAGTTTAGGGGTCACAATCTATAGGTAGAGGAAACTTTTCTAATATAAATGGAGGTTTCTACTAACTGGTAGAGGACCCATTCTCATCCCAACTAGAGGGTTCCTCTCTAGAAGTTGGTATAGAACCCACCCCCAGCCCAGCTAGAGGGTTCCACTATAGATGTATGTTGATGACCCATGCCCAACCTAGCTGGAGGGTTCCAATCAAGATGTTAATATAGGACCCATGCCCAGCCCAGCTGGAGGGTTACACTCTATAAGTTTGTAGAGGAACCATGCCTAGTCTAAATAAAGGGTTTCACTCTAGAGTTCATTGAGGAACCAATCCCATCCTACTGGAGGGTTTCACTCAGGAGTCTGTAGAGGACCAATTCCTATCCCAACTGGAGAGCTCCACTCTAGGAGTTGATGAAATACTCATGCCCATCCCAAATGGGTTTTCCCACTTTAGAGTTCAAGATCAGACCCATGCCTAACCCATATTTAGGGTTATGCAATAGAATTCGTTGAGGTCCCATTCCTAACCCAGCTAGAGGGTTCCTCTCGGGATTCCTCTGGTTATCCTATGTGGCCACTTCCATCGTCAAGCATCGCCTAACCAACCATTATGCCTAGAAAATTATAAATCATATCCATAAATCCAAAACTAATGGAAACATCACATTCTATGTGAAAAAACACCCGGTATAGCCTCCTCGAAGGCCAAAATTCAAGTCTAAGTGAAGAAGATATGGAAGATTGATGTTTCCAAAGAAGGGTCCAAGAGGTACATGGAATGTGAGGGGACCCACATATCATGTCATATCACTCCTTCACCTAGTCATGTCCCTCTGGGTATACAGATCACTAGTTGTATTGGTATACATGACATGTATAGGGTATAGGTGGTGTCCCCATGCCACCTAGGGTCCCCACCAGTGTGCTTGGTCATGCCCGTGTATCCAAACTATGTCTGTGTACTTTACCATGTGTTTGTGTACTTTAGTAAAAAGTGTTCCTCTTTACATGGGGTGTCACCCATGTGATTGGGTCATGCTTATGTACTCAGGCATGTGGTGTGTGCTTGGACATGTGCACCTCCACATTACTTTTCCACATGGGAAAGGGGGTACACCGTGTGTAGGGATTCTATATGGTGTTCCATCATTTTGAATTTAAAAAACCCTATCCATCACAACCGAGGGGCTACATGTCATGTGTTCATCGCAGTACATGGCATACTATTAGATTTTATACAATTTCTCATTTCTGTGATCCATG
This sequence comes from Viscum album, assembly GCA_963277665.1. Taxonomy (NCBI): domain Eukaryota; kingdom Viridiplantae; phylum Streptophyta; class Magnoliopsida; order Santalales; family Viscaceae; genus Viscum; species Viscum album. The sequence goes on along the minus strand of OY728142.1, from coordinate 504,061,003 downwards.
ATTCAAATATGACTATTTCTCTTCCATTTTGGCCCTGATTATATCTGACTATAGTGGATCTAGCTTCCAATCAATTTTTACAGCCATCTAGTGGCTGGAAATCAGATTTTTCAACTGTGGTTTTTCTTTGTATCCACCGCACACCTCTGATCCTTCCTTCATTGATGATTTTATCTCCAACTATTAAAAAAACATCCAAAACCAGCAACTAGACCATATTTTCCCCTGATTAGTATATCCTTCCCTAAAATATGAATCTATTACGATTATGGGGGTCTGATTAGGCTCAGTACCACTTGGAAATGTCGAATTGGGACCGCAGGGTCATACCAGTGAAGAAAAAAAAGGTAATTGAGGGATTAAATCCCAAAAACAAATGTTTAAGGATTTTTGTAAAGTTTTCTTGGTTGAAGATCAATAATAAAGATATCTTAAGTTAGGGAACAATAAAAATAAAAACATTAATCGCTAAATGGGTGCATGAAAAGGTCTATCAATTAGAACAGATGATAAACGAGATGATTAGGCACAATCAATTTAATTAAAAAGGGCATAAACCAAAAATCGATGAGTCCTAACTGGATATTGAATCATTTATAGTATAGGAACACACTCACTAATGATTGAAAGAATTTATTAAATTTTTTGCATCTGGATCTACATTAATCCAGTGTTTCATCATCGTCTGAGGTGACTCACCAATAGATAGAGGGGAAGAAGATCTAGAATCCTACCAGGGTTTATGTGGATAAAACTAGAGGATTTTCCATTGAATTATTCTAATAAACATTTCATTGAGTTAAAATAATCAATTAATTAAATTAAATTAAGAAATTAACCAATTTCACATACTGCTAACAAGTAAAATGTATGAACACATTGGGTCGACCTATTTTAGGTCACAGCTAGGTGAAAAATGAATTCCAAACTCAAATGTCATCTTGAATTTATTATCTGAGTTACCATTTAAGATTCAACCAAAAAAATTTAGGATATTGTGCTTAAAAAATAGAAAATATATTTAATATTTTTTAAAAATAAATTTTGGTTATACCTGGCCCCTAAATCACACGTCGTCTCAACATCTAGATATATATAAAAATATTGTAAAGACCCAGAAATTTCAAGGAATTTTTTTTCATAATTTCATTGGAATTTTATGAGTCTGTGGCTTTAGATGACACCTCATTCTGAGGCCCGGTGTGCCTGGAATAAATTTCCTAAGTTTAGCTCGGGTATGTTCCGTGAATGGACGAGTGGATTTTTCTAACTTTTCATCCGGTGCTTGGAATTGAAATCTGAGCGCATCGATGAAACCACAGCACCAGTAATTTATTAGGAGGACCTTTCCCAAAAGTGCGTTTGTTCGGGAGGAGTTGCTAAAAAATGAGGATTTAAATGTGAAGTAATTAAAATTGTGTTACAATTTTATTTCATATTCTAAGTTGTTATAACCTATGTGTGGAAGTTCGGTGGGACCCACTTGTTGTTACCTACCCTTGAGAGAATAAAGGTGGGGTGGGGCCCACACGACCCCATCCCCTCACATTCCCTGACTCCTCTAAACCCCCCACTTAAGGTGTGTAACTCATCTTAACTTTTTAACTTTCCATTAATTGGGTGACATCCCCTCTCCTCACATTTAATCAAGCCAACACACTAATTCAATTAATTGAATTAAGTTTTTTAATTTTTAACTAATGGCATGAATTAATAAAACAAGAAGATCTTATTTTATTTTTGGGGTTAGATTGGTTGTGTTGAGGATTGGAGGAGAGAGCTCTAAGTCTCTTGAAGAACATCATCTTCTCCGGCGAAGAATGTATTCATCCTCAATGAAGAACAACAACACTTCTTCAAGTATCATCAACTCGGTGATCTGGTATATTTGGTCCTCTTCTTCCTCCATGACAAAGGAGGAGGCACCGACGCGGAAACTCACCAACGACGTGCCATTCCTTCTCCTCTCCGCAGCTGGTGTGAGACGTCATTTCCTTCTTGGACGCACACCAACGCCGTCATCGAAACCACCCCCGCGACGCTAGCTTCCGCAAACTTCTTTTTGAGGTAGGGGTTAAATTCTTTTCTAGTGAATTTAAGATTTCTCTTTGGCGTATTTATATTATTTCGGCCAAATGTTACCGACGTAACGGGAGGAGATCGGACCGCACGAACATGGCCGACTCCCCTCCCCGTTTCCTTGTTTATAAACATTGGATTTTCAATGCGAAGGTGGCGCGGTGCCGTAGCACCGCACGGGGATGAATACAACTGCGCTCGGAGCAGGCCGTGACGGTGGTGCGTGACACCGTCGCGCCACGCTGGTGAAGCCGAAGGAATCGCTGCTGGAGCTGGCTGCGGAGGAGGTGGTGCGCAGCGCCGTCACGCCGCGCCGGAGAACTCGAAGGAGGCCGCGGCCGGGGTGGGCCGTGATAGAGGGGCGCGACGTCGTCGTGTCCCGCAGGAGCACCAAGGGGCCGCGACCGGGGTGGGCCGCGGCGGAGGGGTGCGGCGCCATCGCGCCGCGCCGGTCAGACAAGAGCCGCGGCGGTTTCAGAGGAGGCGACCGGACTCGGCCAGCCGCCGGAACACCAGGAGGTGGGACCCAGGGGTCCCACAGCAGCCACATCGGTCGACCATAAATGCCGGACTTTTTCGGAAATACCGGGGGTTTGAAACCCTCAGTCCACCGGCTACGACAGACCCCCCCGGATGGGGCCGCCATTTCAAAACAGAGGCGGGTCGCCCCCCCCCCCCCCCCTCGCACCCCGCGTCCAGCTTCCGAACAGGGCCGCAGGCCGGGCCGCCGCGTCTGGCCGAGCCGCCCGCGCCGGGCCAGGCTGCGCCAGCTGGGCCGGGCCGCGCCAGCCGGGTCGGGCCGCGCCGGGCCGTGCCAGCTGGGTCGGGCCACGCCAGCAGGTTCGGGCTGCGCCAGCCGGGTCGGGTCACGCTCGATTGGGCCGGACCCAGACCCGAGTGGGGTCAACTTGGTTCGGGCCGACCCAGGGGGTATTGGGTCGGGTCAGACTGGGCCCAAACCCCCTATTTTCGAGAAGTTTCGTTAAAACACCCATATCTTGGGCTACAGACCTCAGATCATCGCACCGTCAGTTTTGTTCGGATCCTTGGATCGAGACAGTAGTTAAGGTATATTACACTCAAGGTTTTGGAGAACTTTGGGTATGGCTGTGTTGGTTTGAACCCGAAACCAACCTGGCCCTCAGAGCGGAAACGCTTATAACTTGAGCTCCGGACATCCGATTGACATGATGTCGATCTTGTTGGATTCCTTTCGGTGAGACAGATCTTTCGGAATACTTCACCTGAGGTTTCGAAGCTGTTGGTATATGGCCAGGTTAGATTGAACCCGAAATCCTACCGGGCCCCTGGAACAGAAAAGCCGATAACTTCTGGACTGGACGCCCATTTGACAACCCGTCAGTGACATTGGGGATCACGTTGAGGAACAGTCTCATTGAGTATACCCTACGAGAGTTCGGGGTACAGTTGAGATACAGCCTGGTTGGTTCGTACATGAAACCAACCGGGCCCCCGAGACTAAAAGTCTAATAACTCACAGACCGGGTGTCTGATTGACGCGTCGTCGGTTGGGTTGAGACCCCTATGAAGAGGCGGTCCTTCGAGATACTTCTTCGTGGGACTTTGTGATACTTGGAGTCTTGACCTGTAGATCGTGTATCGGACCCTCCTAGAGAAGACTATATGGAGTACGAAGACCGTGTAACTGGCCGAGACCTGATGACTGCTTGTCCAATTCGAGTCAGAGTGACTTGTATAGCCAAATGGGGAGCACTAATATGTTTGGGTGGCAGACCCACGGTGGGAGTACTACTGTGTTTGGTTGGAAGACCCGCGGTACTCGACAGGAGGAGTACCTCTACAGGCTATTAGGGGGGGTGCACTACTGTGTTTGGGCGGCAGACCCCGGCGGGGAGCACTACTGTGTTTGGGTGGCTGACCCGCGGTACTCGACAGGAGGAGTACCTCAGCAGTCTTAGGTTAGTGAGAAGTGCCTCATAGTCATGACAGGATCACTGTACTCGATAGAGATGGAGCTCTTCAGCAGTTGCAGTTTCAATAATGAAAATCCTGGTTTGAGCTGAGTCGTTGACCTTTGTGATTTCTTCATGATTGAGATAGGTTACGTGATAGCTTAGGTATATGTATGGGCATATAAGTAAGTAGTGGTTATCCATTGATTTCATATCTGTGTGATAACTCTTGATTGAGATGGGTTACTTGATAACATAGGTATAAGTATGTGATTATACCTAAGTAATGGTTATCTATTTAGATCCTTCTTTGTGGTTATCCTTGTTGGAATTAGTGAGATATTGAGGGTCTCGGGGTCCCTACTAAGTATCGTTATACTCACCGCTACACGGGCTATTCCTGCACCTTGATGTGTTGGATGAAGACGATAGATAGCGCTGACGGAGGCTGAGTGTACGAGGACTGGACGACACCTGGAGGTGGACCTCACGACGAGTCGGTACCTGGAGGTGGACCTCACGACGAGTCGGTACCTAGAGGAGGTTGAAGGATGAGGGCACTGAGGAGGCTATCTGTACCTACCCTTCAGGTAGGATCCGTGGTGGATGATCTAAGAGCTGTGCTATCTGTAACTACCCTTTAGGTAGGATCCGTGGTGGACGATCCAAGAGTTGCTTCTCACCTTCCAGCTATTTTGTCTTTTACCTTGTACTTTACAGTTGGGCTTGTATTTCCGGCCCCTTACTTTCAGCACTTTAGTTATAATTATTACTTAGTGTTTGCTTCCGCTTATACTCTGGTTGTGTGTATTTTCGTTTCATAAAGGCAATTTCTTCCCTTTTTATCCAGATTTACGCCTTTGGTGCTAGTCTCCAGCCCCTGGCCTATGGAAGGCGAGCTTGGGGTAGTCATTGTACGGGCCCCGAGGACGGGTCATGACAAATTGGTATCAGAGGAGTCGGTTCTACCACAGAACTCGGAACTCTGATCTTTCATTTATGTGAAGCAATAGTGTTAAGGGTACCGAGTGTGGTATTCAGTTCAAGGAGTCCAGTGTTGGTGCAGCGACTGACGTATCCATACACCAGGACCCTGACTACTGATTTCTGACTTAGTGCACGAAAACACTGATTGTGTTTGTGTTTCTAAAAAGTTTAAAAGTCAGCTCAAACCAGGTCAGATCGCCAGGTATAAACCATTGACCGTGTCACATCTGTTCAGGATGTCTCCACGTAGACAGTTATTTGGAGTTCTGAGATAGTACACGATGACGGCCCACTGAGCAATGAGGCTCCGGTGCAGGGCCATTTTTACTATATTGGAACCCTCAGGTGGTGTACCAGCAGCACCACCATCTATTGGACAGAGGATGCCACTAGCCATACTAGCAGACGGTTCATGCCAACAGAGCACATTGCACAAGTTCCAGTAGTAGAGGCCTCCGAGGTTACGAGGTGAGACAGATTCCCAGGCAGCAGTGGACTGGATGGAGGTGATTGCTAGAGTATTCCACCTAGTTGAGACACCTGTAGAGTAGATGAAGATCTTAGCTACTTGTGTTTTCCAGTGAGATACCATGAGGTTGGTCCACATAGTGATGAGGATTCAGTACGTGGACCTATGCCTGAGATAGTACCATCGGGTGGTGTTCCAGCTATATCCCTACCTGTTGGTCAGCAGTTACAACCGGTGGTACTGGTATATGACACATGTAGGCTTAGTACCTTACATGTGTTTCAGCATCAGATACCCTAAAGTTCTGAGGCGATCCCGACTCTCAGGTGGATGAGGACTGTCTTGAGGAGGTGGTTGAGAGTTTTTATAGAGCTTATACAGCTACGGTAGAACGACGTGTCGGTAGCTGAGTATTCGTCGAGGCATACTGATCATTCCGAGTACTCGATGAATACGATGCGAATAGTGCTTCCAGGATCGGACTTCTGAGCGTGGTGTGTTTAAGAACAACCGAGCCAACACTTTTTCCTATATGAATTCCTACTCACGCTAGGGTTCTAGAGATAACCTTTGTGGTTGAATGTTCTTTGGCTGATTAGATACAGCTAGAGGATGTTAGCAGTGGAAGAGCATGGAACTGGAGCTAGTTTCAGAGACTTGGGCATGTAAATGTTTCAAGAAGAGGAAGTGTTAAGTATAGATGAATCTGCAGAGCAGCAGACGTGGAAGTAAATATAGAGTGCAACATGAGGTGGTTTACATTTCAACATGTTACAACCACCCACTTTTGTAGTCCCTGCCAGGTTCAGGGAGCTGGAGGGAAGTGGACGAGAATAACTGTATGCGGTCAAGGAGTGTGACCCAAGGGCTCTAAGAATTATTTGAGGTACGGCCTATGACTACTAATAGCTTCCGTATCAAAAGACATAGGTACCAATCATTCCTACCATATGCTAATCTTTTCCTAGACCTAGAGTTTCCGGTTAAGCCATTGACTTGACCCTCATGTCGGGAGATACCTTTAGGAGAATACTCAATAATCACACTTACGCCGACGGTGTGATATGACCCTTGAGGTGAGAGTTTCAGTTAGAACCTCTTGGTGGCAACGTCGAGGCCTTACGACGTTAGTTCGAGTATGGAATGGGCAACCACAGTTCATACACAGATTGACGGTATTAGGAAAAACGATTGTGCTTTATCTATAACGTTGGGAAGGGGTTTTCCTTGGTCGGCGGAAAGGAAAAACCAGGAAACACAGGATAAAATCATGCATAAGTGGGAGCATTCGATCACTCAGGAGATGGTCAAACTTACCTTTGTGCCAGAATTCTCCAGAGTTGCGACACCACTTCTAGTAGAGCTTTCAGGAGCTGAGGTAGAGGTTAACCAGTGCGCCCCTCCTGAGGGCGTTGGTTACATAGTTAACTGCGACACATCAGGGACCGGACTTGGGTGTGTCCTGATGTAGGAGCGGGCAGTGATCACCTATGGTTCACAGCATATGAGACTGCACAGAGCAGACAGGAGACCTAAGCTGATATGAGGCCGATACTACTGGAGTTCGAGGATGACGACCACGACTTTTTACGGGTCTCACCTAGACGAGGTCTAAGAAGATTTGGCCAAGGTGGAAAGTAATCTCCGAGGTTCTTCGGACCTTTCAAGGTCCTCAGCAGGGTAGATGAGGTGGCTTACAATCTGGCCCTTCTACCTCAGTTGCACCGGGTGCACGACATCTTCCACGCATTTCAGCTGAAAAGATGTGTGCATGACACGCCGTATATCATCGACCACAGGGAGATCGACATCGATGACGGACCGACTATCACATGGTTCCAATAGAGCTTGAGGATCAAAAGGAGTGTGTCCTACGAGGACGGTCGATTCCTCTTGTGCGCTTTCGTTGGTAGCACGGGAAATTTTAAGAGAGCACATGGGAACGAGAGGCTCAGTTGCGTACTTGGTACCTCCTTTAGTTTCCCTAGTTTTTGTTATAGCTTTACAAGGATGTAAAGCCCTAAGGTGGGAGTAATGTAAAGACCCAAAAATTTCAATAAATTTTTTTTCTTAATTTCTTTGGAATTTTACGAGACTGTGGCTTCAAAAGGCACTTGATTCCGAGGCCCAGTGTACCAGGAATAACTTTCCGAAGTTTATCTTGGGTGCGTTCAGTGAATAGATGAGCGAGTTTTTCTAACTTTTGATCCGGTGCCCGAAATTGAAATCTGAGGGAACTGATGAAACCGCAGCGCTGGTAATTGCTTAGGAGGACCTTTCCCGAAGGTGCGTTTTCTCGGGAGGAGTTGTTAAAAAAAGAGGATTTAAATGTGAAGTAAATAAAATTTTGTTACAATTTTATTTCATATTCTAAGTTGTTATAACCTATGTGTGGAAGTTGGTTGGGACCGACTTGTTGTAAAATACCCTTGAGAGAATAAAGTTGGGGTGGGGCCCACACGATCCCAACCCCTCACATTCCCTAACTCCTCTAAACCCCCCACTTAAGATGTGTAACTAATCTTAACGTTTAAACTTCCCATTAATTGGGTGACTTCCCCTATCCTCACATTTAATCATGCCAACACACTAATTCAATTAATTGAATTAAGTTTTTAAATTTTTAACTCATGGAATGAATTAATAAAACAAGAAGATATTATTTTATTTTTGGGGTTAGATTGGTTGTGTTGAGGATTGGAGGAGAGAGCTCTAAGTCTCTTGAAGAACTTCATATTCTCCGGCGAAGAATGTATTCATCCTCAACGAAGAACAACAAAACTTCTTCAAGTATCATCGACTCGGCGATCTGGTATATTTGGTCCTCTTCTTCCTCCATGACAAAGGAGGAGGCACCGACGCAGAAACTCACCAACGACGTGCCATTCCTTCTCCTCTCCGCAGCTGGTGTGAGACGTCGTTCCCTTCTTGGATGCACACCAACGCCGTCATCGATACCACCCCCGCGACGCTAGCTTCCGCAAACTTCTTTTGAGGTAGGGGTTAAATTATTTTCTAGTGAATTTAAGATTGTGCTTTGGCATATTTATATTATTTTGGCCAAATGTTACCAACGTAACGGGAGGACATCGGACAGCACGAACACGACCGATTCCCCTCCCCGTTTCCTTGTTTATCAACATTGGCTTTTCAAAGTGAAGGCGACGCAGTGCCGTAGCACCGCGCAAGGATGAATAGAACCGTTCCTGGAGCGAGCCGCGGCGGTGGTGCGCGATGCCATCACGCCGCGCTGGTGAAGCTGAAGGAATCGTGGCCGGAGCGGGTTGTAGAGGAAGTGGTGCGCGGCGCCTTCGCAACGCGCCGGAGAACCTGAAGGAGGCCGCGGCCGGGGCGGGCCGCGGTGGAGGGGCGCGGTGCCGTCGCACCGCGCCAATCGAACAGGAGCCACAGCTTAAGGCCACGACGGTTTCAGAGGAGGTGGCCGGACTCGGCCGGCCACCGGAACACCAGGAGGTGGGACCCCAGGGGTCCCGCGGCAGCCACATCATCCGGCTATAAAGGCCGGCCGTTTCCGGAAATACAGGGGAGTTGAAACCCTCGGTCATCCAGCTAGGGCAGACACTACCGGATGGGGCCGCCATTTCAAAACAGAGGGGGTTCGTGCCCCCCCTTCGCACCCCGCAGCCAGATTCCGAGCCGGGCCGCAGGCCGGGCCGCCGCGTTGGGCCGGGTCGCCCGCGTCGGGCCGTGCCGCGCCAACCGGGCCGCGCCGCGCCAGCCGAGCCGGGTAGTGCCCGATTGGACCGGAATCGGACCCAGGTCAGGTCAAACCAGTTCGGGCTGACCCATGGGGTATTGAGCCGGGTCGGACCGGGCCCAAACCCCCTATTTTCAGGCTGTTTAGTTCAAACGCCCATATCTTGGGCTACGGACCACCGATCGTCACACCGTCAGTTGTGTTGGGATCCTTGGATTGAGGTGATCTTTACGGTATATTACACTCAAGTTTTTGGAGAAATTTGTGTATGGCCAGGTTGGTTTGAACCCAAAACCAACCGGGCCCTCGGAGCAGAAACACTTATAACTTGAGCTCCGGATGTCTGATTGACGTTCCATCGACCTTGCTGGATTCCTTTCAGTGAGATAGATGTTTTGGAATACTTCACATGAGGTTTGGATATAGTTGTAATATGGATGGGTTGTATTGAACCCAAAATCCTACTCGGCCCCTCGAACGGAAAAGCCGATAACTTCTAGATCAGATGCCCGTTTGACGAACCGTCAGTGACATTGGTGATCACGTTGAGAAACGGTCCCTTTGAGTATACCCTACGAGAGTTCAGGGTATAGTTGAGATACATCCAGGTTGGTTCATACACGAAACCAACTAGGCCCCCAGGACTAAAGGTTAATAACTCAGAGACCGGGCGTCCGATTGACACGTCTTCTGTTGCATTGAGACCCATGCGACGAGGCAGTCCTTTGAGATACTTCTTCATGGGACTTTGTGATACTTGGATTTTTGACCTATAGCTCATGGAGCGGACCCTCCCGGAGACGAGCGTACGGAGTACGGAGACTGTGTAACAGGCTGAGACATGATGACTGCTTGTCCGATTCGAGTGGGAGTGACTTGTATTGCCCAGTGGGGAGCACTACTGTGTTTGGGTGGCAGACCCACGATAGGGAGCACTACTGTGTTTGGATGGCAGACCCGCGGTACTCGACAGGAGGAGTACCTCTGTAGGCTATTAGTGGGGGTGCACTACTGTATTTGGGTGGCAGACCCCGGTGGGGAGCACTACTATGTTTGGGTGGCTGACCCTCAGTACTTTACAGGAGGAGTACCTCAGTAGTCTTAGGTTAGTGAGCAGTGCCTCAGAGTCATGACAGGATCACTGTACTCGACAGAGATGGAGCTCTTCAGCAGCTGCGGTTTCGATAATGAAAATCTTAGTTTGAGTTGAGTCTTTGACCTTTGTGATTACCTCATGATTGAGATGGGTTACTTGATAACTTTGGTATATGTATGGGCATATACGTAAGTAGTGGTTATCCATTGATTTCATATCTGTGTGATACCTCTTGATTGAGATGGGTAACTTGATAACTTTTGTATAAGTATGGGATTATTCCTAAGTAAGGGTTATCTGTTTAGATCCTTCTTTGTGGTTATCCTTGTTGGAATTAGTGAGATTTGGAGGGTCTCGGGGTCCCTACTGAGTATCGTTATACTCACCCCTGCACGGGCTATGCCAGCACCTCGTTGTGTTGGATGCAGATGACATACAACGCTGACAGAGGCCGAGTGTACGAGGACTGGATGGCACCTGGAGGTGGACCTCATGACGAATCGGTACCCGGAGGTGGACCTCACGACGAGTCGGTACCCAGAGGAGGTTGACAGATTAGGGCACTGAGGAGGATATCTGTACCTACCCTTCAGGTAGGATTCGTGGTGGACGATCTTGGAGCTGCGCTCTCTGTACCTACCCTTCAGGTAGGATCCGTGGTGGACGATCTAGGAGCTTCTTGTCACCTTCCAGTTGTTTTGTCTTTTAAATTGTACGTTACAGTTGGGATTTTATTTCTGACCCCTTACTTTCAGCACTTTAGTTATACTGCGTACTTAGTTTTTTGCTTCTGCTTATACTCTGGTTGTGTGTGTTTATGTTTCATAAAGGCAATGCCTTCCCTTTTTATCGGGATTTACACCTTTGGTGCTAGTTTCCAGCCCCTGGCCTATGGAAGGTGAACTTGGGGTAGTCACGGCATGGGCCCAGAGGACGGGGCATGACAAATATTCAAAGCCTTTCATGGAAAAATGTATCCACATCATTCCCTACTTCATACATTTTATCTTCAAAAATTAAAATTAAACAAAAAAATCTAGATACTAAGACTGCATTTGTCTTCCCTTCTCTCACGAGCTCTTTTACTTGTTCTTGTGCTTCCACAACACATGAAGCAAGGGGATTGTCTATCTGTGTAGGTTTCTCACCTGTCAATACTAAATTTCCACTGGGTTCTTCGCCAATGTGGATCCATTTTCAATGTCTAGATCTCCCAAGTAAATGACGTGTGTGGGGTCATGCACATATCTCCTTAGTTGTGTCATGTGGAAGACATTGTTCACAATCTCCAGATGATGGATTAGGGTGAGGTGGTATGAAACCTCTCCCACCCTCTACATGATCTTTAACAGCCTAGTAAACCACATGTATTTCTTTCCTCCTTAGTCGAACCTAAGAAATCCTCATCATGCAGAGACTCATAAGAAAATTTGGTCTCCCTAGTCAAACTCCAAGGGATTATAAAGGAAATCTGTATAATAATTCAATCTTCTATGGGTCTTCCTCATCCACTCACGGATGACCTGAACCTTCCTTATCATCCCTTGCACCATCTATGGGCCCATAAGAGATATCTCACCACTATTTTTCCATAAAAACGGTGACCTTCTTATTCTCTCATATAAGGCCACAAAAGGTTCCATGTCGATATTAGAGTGGCAGTTTTTGTTATACACAAACTCCACTTAAGAAAAATGATCCTCCCAACTTTATCCAAAGTACAAAATGAAAGCTCTCAACATATCCTCCAACACCTAGATATTCTCTTACTCTTCCCATTGGTACATGGGTGAAAGATTGAACTCATCCTATTCTAGGTCCTAAATGCCTCCATCAAGACACATCACAATTTTGACATAAACTAAAATTCACGATCAGATAAAATCATCGAGGTCACCCCATGGAGGTGAACGATATCCCATACGTACAAATGCCCCAAAAAAGTCCACTAAACTCTACTCCATGATGGAAAGGAAGTGGATCGACTTCATGAGTCGGTCAAATATCACCCAAATGGTGTCATGGCCCTTTTCTATGCATGGAATATCTATAAAAAAGTCTATGGATAGGTTTTTTAAGTTCCAATCCAGGGTATCACGGGGTTGAAACAGACCTGTTAGAACTTGGGGCTCAGCCTTCACCTACTGATAGTTCGGGCATCGAGAGACAAACTCAGCTATGATCCATCTCATTCTGGACCACCAAAACTACCACTGATGGTATTTTTACATCTTTCCCATGCAAGTATGTATATCTATGGGAGAAGTGTAACATTCTAGGTAAATGAAGAATAATACATATTTCATATTTATTAAATTTTTTGAATTAAATATTAATTTTACTTTAAAATGGTTTCTATGTTCGATAGCGTACCCGATACGCAACAACAGGTTTCTTTGAAATCTTACGTTGCACACTAATAATATAATATTATTATTTTAAATGGGAGTTAACTCCTAGCCATTGTATTGAAGGGAATGAACAAAAATAACTACAATATGATTATACACGTTTGTTAAATTTATTTACATTTATCCAATAAAAGTTAGAGGCTTAAAATGTGAATGAATCTAATTTTATGCATAATTTACATTAAAAGGCCAATTTATCGCCTTTTAATGGTGAACCCTATTTAAATGTAGTTTTGGTCACATTAATAAATTCTAATTGACCAAATAAAATCTTTCATTAGAATGTGGACATCAAATTTTACTTTGGGAAATTTTTTGGTATTTTTCTGATAAAGTTCATTTTTAATGAATAGTGAAAAATATTGGATTTTAATTCAAAAGTTCCTTTTAATATAATTTATTTATATGGTTAGATTATTTTTTTAGTTGGTATTAAAGTTAAATTAAAATATATTTTTACCATTTAATCCAATTTTGGTCATTGGAATTAATTTCACTTTGAAATTGGACATAAACAAATATCAATCTTTTGATAGTTACTGTTTCTTAAAAACAAGCTATTTGTTTTAACAACGGGAATTAATTTTTAAATTAATTAATTCCACTTCTATGTTTTGAATTTGGAAAAATATACAAAAATTTTGAATTCAAAATATCAAATAAAGCTTAGGCTGAATTTTTGGTATTTTTCTGAAAACCTTCAATTTTTGATGAATAGTGAAACCACTTAGTGGTAGTTAAAAAATAAACTTTTTCATTTAAATGAAATTTTACCACTTCTGTGAATTTAATTTCAAAAATACGACATACATGGTTATTATCAAGAAGTAAAATGTGGTTCAATAATATAAAAATAATTTTTGGTGAATAGTAACTTTTGAATTTTATTTACCGTAGTTAAAGGTAAATAGGGTAATTCATGGTAAAATGAATATTATAATAATTCAAAATTACATTAACACTTTTCAAAAACTTATTGGTTGAGTAATTTACGACCATGGAAATCTTTGGGTCAATTTTGGGACCCCATTGAGACACTTGGGAGTGATAATGACAATTTAGATTAATTTACTTATAGTAATGGAAAATATAACAAAGGAAAATATCTTTTAGTAAATAAATTTTCAGAAGGGGGTATTTAAATTATACTTTTGAATATAAATATAAATTGGAAATATAAAAATATTTCCTACATGATAGTATTTTTTTTATAATTTTTAGACATCAAATAAATTAAATTATTCATGACACAATAATCATGCACTATTTACCTCATTAATAAATAATTTAAATAAATAAGATTATAATGATTAAAATATTATCCAAAACATGTCCAATTATAATTGGATGATTTTCTTTCTACCATGAGTCATATTATCTTAATTTTAATTATTTTTGGACCTTTTGAAACTGAAGATAAGTTTATAATAAAATAATATTTTCACACTTTCCAAAAGAGCCAGTCCTCCCCCTTATAAAAGGAGACCACTTATAACCAATTCCTCACACCTCTAAAGCCATTTGGATCATCCAAACTCTGCCCAATTAATCTCCCTACATTATTATCCTCCCTCTAGAAGCTTTACCTTAGGCAGAAGGCACTTCAATAAGTCATTTGGTTCAAACAAAGGGAGTTACCCAAATTTAAGGTAACAATTTCTCTTAAATTATTTTATTTTATTTTACTTATCCAACCCATAAACTCTTTTTATTCATTTATTTTGTAACAAAACCTGTATCTTCAATAAACTAGGATGTTTTTATTAGAAGTATTCGAACTACACTTACACACACCTCCATCTAATGGATGAAGAACATAATGTTTCTGTGGATGGAGAACTAAGGCCTCAGAAAACGATGATTGTTCAATCACATATTACCACCTCTCATGGTGGCCATTAGGATGGAACTATATTTATATATGATATATATTATGTTTATGATTTCCTTATGCTTTTGTACTTCTTATTTATATCACGGCTTTATAGTTTCCATAGTGGGTAAATATGATAATCTCATTTGAGGAAGTACGGACTACCGCCCCTCAAAGGGAATTGATTCGTTAATTCCTTATGTGGGATGTATAAAGGATAGAGTTAACAATATTATATATGATATTATACTGGAATTATAATATACCTATGATCACTATGTTTTATTTCCATTGAAATAAGAAATATAAATGAAAGTAGCGTTCATGTGTACGTACGACTTACCATCTCCATGAACGGTGCATTTCATTTCTTACCTCTAAATGTTATGTACTATAATAAAAACATGTATATACTGGATATATATGATATATATTATATCCAAATCGTTAATATCATTCTGGATATAATGAACCTTTGACCACATGGACAACTTTTAAATATAAGGTGTTCATTTTTTACTCAAGTACCAAATATCGACAAAATGAACACTATTAACTTTAATGATTGAATAATGTTTATAACATGATAATAAGTTATATAAAATGAATAATAAACATGAAATATGTTCTTAAGATAGTATAAATTATCTTTAGTTTATTATTCAGGAGATTAAAGAATGATCGAGTTAAGTCGGACACGAGGTAAGGGACTTCGTCTCAATCTCCTTTCATTGAGGAATTTTTAGTTTTATATAAAACTTTATTTTATACAGTGTATAAAACCCTTTGAATTTTCATTTTATTCAAAGGTAATATTTGTATACGAAGCGTTTTACTAAACGACAAAAAGGAATTTTTTTTTTAACTTATGTGGTGACAACGACCTTTCCGCTGCCCTGAGTATTATTTGATCTTTGGCTTCCTTAACATGCCGGAATGTTTTTAAAAGGAAAAATAAATACCATATACTCTTTTTACGTATTTTGGTATTGAAAATGATTTTGAGAGTGGATTTATTATTACAATATCTTGAAATGATATTTTATTATTATAGTGTGGAAATATTATCTTTCCTTTACGCTTATGTTATGTGTTATGATCATGTTATGGTTCTTGGGTATTATTTACAAATATGGGTGGTTCCTTGATAAACAAAGGGTGGGTGAGCCTGAGATAGCTCTCCAATTAATTGGGTAATGTGACAGAGGTAAACATAAATGTTTCTCCTAAGATATTTAAGGAATATACTGTGATTGGTATTCCAAATAAACTCCCTATGTAGCTGTGATTTATACAATCTAAGTATGATATGGATGCCACAAGTTACCTTTATGATTAATTATTTCTATGTGTCTTTCTTAAATCTTATGATTTCATGAGGTAAGTAAATGATTTCATGTTTTGTATGTATTTATGAACAATTGTTTTCATTCTTTGATTTATAACCCTTACTGAGCTTTTTATACTCATCCCAAGTTTTGAAATGTTTTCGTAGGACTTAAAGATGAATAGGGTCAAGGATGGGATCATGGAAATGTCATGTTGTCTAAAACATGGAACTAGACATGACACTTTTTTTCAAGAGTTTTTATTTTATGAAAAAATGGAAAATGTGTAGGTATTTCTATCCTTGTAATATTTTGAGATGTAATAGTTATGTCCTAATTCTCTAAAACTCTAAACATGAAAAGATCCTCAATGTGAATTATTCATTTAATTCAATATTAAGTAATGTTTAAGGTCGGGTCCTTATAGTTGGTATCAAAAGTCAGTTTAGATAACTTTAGGAGTTAAGTTATTGTTAAATAAATGTCCATAAATTAATTTATAGTAATTTTGAAATGATATATCATTTCCAGATTACCATGTTGCTTCGCCTAAGATATTTTTTTGTTTAGAATTGTTTTCCGCAGAGGAAACAGGGCAGCTGTGTTGGGACGACATAAGGAGGAAGACAACCTTCCAAATCAGCAACCAAGGATGGTCAGAATCAGAACTGAACAGTTTGTTATAGTGATGGAACAATTGACTCAGGATATAAATAGTGGTGGTATCCATGTACGAGATTAGCCAGATCAACCACAGAGGAACATGTCAGTAGTGGGGCATTTCATGAGGTAACATCCCCCGTCATTCGGAGGATCATCTGAACCTGTGCTAGCTTAAGGTTGGATTAAATAACTGGAGAAGATTTTTGATGTCATGGGTTTTTCAGAACATCAAAAGGTTAGTCTTGTTGTTTACCATTTTGAAGGTGAATCTGATCAGTGGTGGTCTATGGTGAAAAATATCAGTGATAGTGAGGAGATTGATGCTCTTGATTGGGATGAATTCAAAGGTATGTTTATTGAGAAATATTTTCCTAAGGTGGTTCATATTAGGATGGAAAAACAATTCCTATAATTGAGGCAGGAGGATGACTCAGTGGCTGCTTATGAAGAAAAATTCACTCAACTGGAAAGGTATGCTCCAAATTTCATATGAGATCTTGATAGTAAAATCAACCGTTTTTACTTAGGATTAAAGCCAAAGTATCGAAGGGATTTAGCTTCTCGTGCGTTCAAAAGTTATGAAAAACTTGTTCGTTGTGTGGAGAAGGTAGAAATTGAGTTTTCTGATGATCAGGTATTCTTTGACAAACAACAGAATAAGAGATCGAGGTGGCAGGAGAAAGGGAAGAACTCTTCAAAAACTTCTGATGGTAAGAAAATTAAGTTTACAGTTTATGAAAATTGTTGTAAAAATCATGCTGGGGAATGTATTTTGAATTCTGGTAAGTGCTACCTATGTGGTAAAATGGGTCATAAGGCTCGTAATTCCACTGAAAAAGATCAGGGTAATGGTAAGAAAACATGTGATTTACAGTCATTAAAATGTTTTAAGTGAAATGAAATGGGTCATTATGCAAATGAGTGTCCAAAAAATAATTCAACTGAAGGAACGCTGCAAGACTAAAAGCAGAAAGGATTGGTGAAATCATTTGCAACTACTTTAGCAGATGTTGGGAAATTGAATGAAGTTGTGTCAGGTACACTGTTTGTTTGTTCAGATTATGCCAATGTGTTGTTTATTTCAGGGTCTATACACTATTTCATTTCTGAGAAGTTTTCTAGTAAATTGAGAATTCCATCTCATGATATGAATACTGAACTTACGGTAAAAATAGATGGGGGAAATGTTGAGACAAAAAGAAAACATAAGAACATTCTTGTCCTTCTGTGCAGAAAGAATCTACCTGCAAACCTTATTGTTTTGCCTCCAGTAGAGTTTGATGTTATATTGGGCATGGATTGGATTTATGTTTATCATGCTAAGATTGACTGTAGAGCTAAAGAGGTTTCTTTTCGGAATGATTTTCAGTTTGTATACAAAAATGAACACTTGTTGTTGATAACATATCAAGAAGCTGAGAAAATAGTAAAATATTAAAATGAATGTTACCTTGCACATATTGTTGAAAACAAAGGAACTGTTCAGATTAATTATGTGCCAGTGGTAAATGAGTTCCTTGATGTTTTTCCTGACGATTTGCCTGGTATTATACCTGATCAGGAAGTTGAATTTACTGTTGACTAAGTTCCAGATGCTAAACCAATTTCAAAACCCCCTTATCGAATGGCTCAAATTGAACTTTTAGAGTTAAAGAAGAAATTGCAGGAGTTATTAGATAAAGGTTTCATTCGACCTAGTAGATCACCATGGGGTTATCCTATCTTGTTTTTTAAAAAGAAAGATGGTTCAATGAGAATTTTAATTGATTATAGAGCATTGAATAACATCACTGTTAAGAATAACTATCCTTTGCCTCATATCGATGATTTTTTTGATAAGCTCCAGGGAGGTCAGTATTTTTTGAAGATTGAATTGTGGTCGGGGTACCATCAGTTAAAAGTAAAGGAAGCAGATGTTCTAAAGATCGTGTTTCATACTAGATATGGCCATTATGAATTTGTAGTTATGCCTTTTGGGTTAACCAATGAACCTATTGTATTCATGGATCTTATGAATAGAATTTTCCATGAGTTCTTGGAAAAATTACTGGTTGTGTTCATTAATGATATTTTGGTTTATTGCAAAAGTAAGGAGGAACATGAATTTCATTTAAGGGTTGTCTTGCAAACCATAAAAGAAAAGAAACTATTTGGGAAATTCAGCAAGTGTGAGTTTTGGTTACAACAAATTTCTTTCCATGATCACATTGTTTCAAAAAATGGCATAACTGTTGATCCTGCTAAAATGAAAGTTGTTGAAGAATGGCCAAGATCCACAAATATAACCTTGATTCATAGTTTTCTTGGTTTTTAAGGTTATTACTGGAGGTTTTTTGAAAATTTTGCACGGTTATCTAGTCCAATGACTAGGTTAACTCGAAAAGGTGTTAAGATCATCTGGACAAAAGAATGTGATGATTGTTTTCAGGAATTGAAAAGAAGATTGGTTAATGATCCAGTTTTGGCACTACGTTCTAGAAATGGTAAGTTTGTCATCTATAGTGATGCTTTGTTGAAAGGACTTGTATTTTTCCTTATGTAGAATGATCAGGTAATTGATTATGCTTCACGTCAGTTGAAACCTCATGTGTTAAATTACCCTAAACATGATTTGGAATTAGCTGTTGTTGTTTTTGCTTTAAAAATTTGGAAGAATCATTTTTATAGAGTGAAGTGTGAAATATATACTGATCACAAAAGTTTGAAGTATATATTAACTCATAAATAATTGAACATGAGATAGAGGAGATGGTTGCAATTAATCAAATATTATGATTTCATGATATTTTATCATCCTGGGAAAGAAAATAAAGTGGCTGATACTTTGAGTCAAAAAAGTAATAATTCATTAACCATGTTATGTTTGGAAGGAGATCCTTTGGTTTTTGATTTGATGAACTATGGCATAGAAGTTTTTGTTGCAGGAAATTATTCTATTTTGTTTCAGGTGTCAGTGAAATCATCTCTATCAAACAGAATTAAGCCAACGCAGAAGGAAGAAAATGAGTTGCAGAAAAAGGTTCTATTGGTTCAGAAGGGTAAGTTTCCTAATTTTAATGTTGATAATGATTGTGTTTTGAGATTTTTAAAGAGATTATGTGTGCCTTTTGATTCACAGTTGAAGAATGAGTTGTTACGTGAAGCTCATAGTTCTCTGTTTTCAGTTCATCCTGGCAGTACTAAGATGTACAGAGATCTTCAGGAGTATTATTGGTGGGATGGAATGAAAAGAGATATTTCTGATTTTACTGTGAAGTGTTTGACTTATCATAAGGTTAAAGCAGAGTGACAGTTACCAAAAGGAATGCTTCAGTCTTTACCGGTGCCCGATTGGAAATGAAAAAATTTATCCATGGAATTTTTTGTGGGATTACCAAAGACATCTCGAGGTAATAATGCAATCTAGGTTATAGTTGATCGATTGACTAAATCTTCTCATTTTATTCCTATTATAGATACTTTTTCTCTAGATCAACTTTCTCGGTTGTATGTTAAAGAGATAGTCAGGTTGTATGGAGTTCCCCTCTTCATTATATCTGATCGTGATCCCAGGTTCACTTCTATCTTTTGGAAAGGCCTTCAGAAGTCATTGGGTACTGAATTAAATTTTAGTCCAACTTTTCATCCTTAATCAGATGGTAAGTCAGAACGAACAATTCCGACCTTGGAGGATATGTTACGTTCTTGCTCGATGGATTACCAGGGAAGTTGGGACCAACATCTTTCATTGGTTGAATTTTCTTATAATAAAATCTTTCATTCCAGTATACAGATGACTCCATTTGAGGCATTATATGGAAAGCATTGTCAAACTCCAGAATTCTGGGATGAAGTAGGTGAAAGGAAGCTGATGGGACCAGAATTGGTAGAAGAGATAGTAAAGAAAGTTCAGTTGATTTATAAGCACATAAGAACGACTCAGAGTAGACAAAAAAGTTATGCAGATAACCGGAGGAAGGATCTTTCCTTTGAGGTAGGTGATCATGTCTTTCTCAAAGTTTCTCCATGGAAAAGTGTGATGGGTTTTGGTAAAAAGGGAAAGTTGAGTCCGAGGATCATTGGACCTAATGAAATTCTGGAGAAAGTTGGATCAGTTTCATACATATTGGCTTTACCTCCAAGTTTATCACAAGTACATATTGTTTTTCATGTTTTGATGTTGAGAACGTATATACTAGATCCATCTCATGTTTTGATCCTAGAGGTAGTTCAGTTGGAAAAGAATATATCTTATGAAGAACAACCAGTCCAGATTCTTGACCATAGAGTGAAAGTGTTGAGGAATAAGGTAATTCACCAGGTAAAGGTTATATGGAAAAACTATATGGTTGAAGATGCAATGTGGGAATCTGAAAATGCTATGTGGGATAGATACACCCACTTATTTTGGTAAGTGAATAAAAATTTCAAGGATGCAATTCCCAAAAGGGGGGAAGGATGTAACATCCCAGGTAAATGAAGAATAAGACATATTTCATATTTATTAATATTTTTTAATTAAATATTAATTTTACTTTAAAAGGGTTTCTATGTTCGATAGCGTACCCGATACGCAACAACGGGTTTCTTTGAAATATTTCGTTGCACACTAAAAATTTAATATTATTATTTTAAATGGTATTTAACTCCTAGACATTGTATTGGAAGAAATGAAACAAATAACTAAAATATGATTATACAAGTTTGTTAAATTTATTTACATTTATCCAATAAAAGTTAGAGGCTTAAAATGTGAATGAATCTAATTTTAAGCATAATTTACATTAAAAGGCCGATTTATCGCCTTTTAGTGGAGAACCCTCTTTAAATATTGTTTTGGTCACTTTAATACATTCAAAATGGCCATATAAAATCCTTCTTTATAATTGGGACATCAAATTTTACTTTGGGTAAAAAAAATTTCTGATAAAGTTCATTTTTTAATGAATAGTGAAAAATATTGCATTTTAATTCAAAAGTGCCTTTTAATATAATTTATTTATAGGGTTATATTATCTTTTTAGTTATATTTAAAGTAAAATTAAAATATATTTTTACCATTTAATTAAATGTTGGTCATTGGAATTAATTTCACTATGAAATTGGACATAAACTAGTATCAATCTTTTGATAGTTATTGTTTCTTAAAAACACGCTATTTGTTTTAACAATGGGAATTAATTTTTAAATTAATTAATGCCACTTCTATGTTTTGAATTTGTAAAAATAGACATCAATTTTGAATTCGGAATATCAAATAATTCTTAGGCTGATTTTTTGGTATTTTTCTGAAAAACTTCAATTTTTGATGAATAGTGAAACCACTTAGTGGTAGTTAAAAAACTGACCTTTTCATTTAAATGAAATTTTACCACTTCTGTGAATTGAATTTATAAAATCCAACATACATGGTTGTTATCAAGAAGTAAAATTTGGTTCAATAATATGAAAATAATTTTTGATGAATCGTAACTTTTGACTTTTATTTACCACAGTTAAAGGTAAATAGTGTAATTCAAGGTAAAAAAATTCTTATAATAATTAAAAATTACCTTAACACTTGTCCAAACCTTATTTTTTGAGTCATTTGCGACCATGGGAATATTTGGGTCGATTTCGGGACCCCATTGAGCCACTTGGGGGTGATAATGACAATTTAGATTAATTAACTTAAAGTAAAGGAAAATATGACAAAAACAAATATCTTTTTGTAAATTAATTTTTATAAGGGGTTATATAAATTATCTTTTTGCCTATAAATATTCATTGTAAAGCTAAAAATATTTCCTACATGATAGTATTTTTTTTATAATTTTTAGACATCGAATAAATTAAATTATTTATGACACAATAATGATGCAGTATTTACCTCATTAATAAATTATTTAAATAAATAAGATTATAATGATTAAAATATTTTTCAAAACATGACCAATTATGATTGGATGATTTTATTTCGACCATGAGTCATCTTAAATTCATATTTAATGATTTTTGGACCTTTTTAAACCTAAAATAAGTTTATAATAAAATAATATTCTCACACTTTCCAAAAGAGACCCTCCTCTCCCTTATAAAAGAAGACCACTTATATCCAATTACTCACACCTCTCAAGCCATTTGTCTTGTCCAAAATCTTCCCAATTAAACTCCCTAAATCCTTATCCTTCCTCTAGAAGCCTTAACTTAGGCATAAGGCACTTCAAGAAGTCCTTTGGTTCAAACCAAAGGGAGTTTCCCAAATTAAAGGTAATAGTTTCTCTTAAATTGTTTTCTTTTATTTTACTTCTCCAACCCCTAAACTCTTTTTATTCCTTTATTTTGTAACAACACCAGTATCCTAATTATACTATGATGTTGTTATGATAATTATTCTAAATAAACTTACACACACCTCCATCTAATGGATGAATAACATAATGTTTCCATGGATGGAAAACTAAGGCCTCACGAAACGATGATTGTTCAATTACATATTACCGCCTCTCATGGTGGCCATTATGATGGAACTGTATTTATATATGATATATATTATGTTAAGGATTTCATTATTATTCTGTACTTTACATTTATATCATGCCTTTATGGTTTCCATAGTGGGTAAATACGATAATCTCATTTGTGGAAGTGCGGACTACCTCCCCCTCAAAGTGATTTGATTCATTAATGCCTTATGTGGGATGTAAAAAGGATGGATTTAATGATATTATATATGATATTATACTATAATTATAATATAACTATGTATCATTATGTTTTATTTCTATTAAAATAATAAATATAAATGAAGGTAGTGTTCATGCATACGTACGGCTTACTGTCTCCATGAATGGTGCATTTCATTTATTACCTCTAAATTTTATGTACTATTATAAAAACATGTATATACTGGATATATATGATATATATGATATCAAAATCATGAATATCATTCTGGATATAATGAACCTTTTACCACATGGACAACTTGTAAATATAAGGTGTTCATTTTTTTACTCAAGTACCAAATATTGACAAAATAAACGTTATTAACTTAAATGATTGAATAATGTTTATAACATGGTAATAAGTGATATAAAAGGAATAATAAACTTGAAAAAGGTTGTTATGAAAGTAGAAATTAACTTTAGTTTATTATTCAGGAGATTAAATAACAATCTAGTCAATTCGGACACGAGGTAAGGGACTTCGTCTCAATCTCCTTTCATTGAGGCATTTTTTGTTTTATATACGAATTTATTTTATACAGTGTATAAACCCCTTTGACTTTTCATTTTATTCAAGGGGAATCTTTTTATATAAAGTGTTTTACTAAATGACAAAAAGGAATTTTTTAAACGTAAGTGGTGACGACGAACTTTCCGCTGCCGCGAGTATTATTTGATCTTTGGCTTCTTTAACAATCCGGAATGTTTTTAAAAGGAAAAATAAATACCATATACCCTTTTTACATATTTTTTTATTGAAAATGATTTTGAGAATGGATTTATTATTTCAATATCTTGAAATGATATTTTATTATTGTAATGTGGAAATGTTATCTTGCCTTTATGCTTATGTTATGTGTTATGATCATGTTATGGTTATTGGGAATTATTTACGTATACGGGTAGTTCCATGATAAACCTAGGGTGGGTGAGCCCGAGATAGCTCTTCAATGCATTGGGTAAAGTGAAGGAGGTAAACGTGAATGTTTCTCCTAAGAGAGTTTGGGAATATACTGTGATGGGTATTCGAAAGTAACAACCTATGTAGCTGTGATAGATACAATGTAAGTATGATATGGATGCCACAAGTTACCTTTATGATTAATGATTTCTATGTGTCTTTTATAAATTTTATGATTTCATGAGGTAAGTAAATGATTTCATGTTTTGTATGTATTTTTGAACAAATGTTTTCATTCATTTTTTTATAACCCTTACTGAGCTTTTTATGCTCATCCCAGGTTTTGAAATTTTTTCACAGGACATAAAGATGAATAGGGTCAAGGATGGGATCAAGGAAAAGTCATGTTGTCCAAAACATGGAACTAGACATGACTCTTTTTTTCAAGAGTTTTTATTTTATATAAAAAATGGAAACTGTGTAGGTATATATACCTTGTAATATTTTGAGATGTAATAGTTATGTCTTAATTCTATAAAACTATAAACATGAAAAGTTAATCAATGTGAATTATTCATTTAATTAAATATTAAGTAATTTTTAAGGTCGGGTCCTTATAAGAAGTGTGGAACTCCAACAACAACACTTACCTCATCGTTACTGGGAACAGAATTCGTCCCTAGAAAAGTATAACATTATTACCTCCTTCATAATATCCATCTAGTGAGTCCCCCATTAATATTTGGTCATGTAATACCACACAGTAAATGTCTCTTAACTGGGACTCTCTCTCATGCTCGAGAATCATAGGATTCAACATCATTTATTAATGAAAGGTTATACTATCCTGATTCATTAAGGTCAGCTGCAAGGAATCCCACTTCTCAGAATCCTTTTGCACCAAGTGATCTTAGGACTTCCTGATAAGGTAATATACTACTTTATTTACCTTCTCCATATTATATATTTTCTTAGAGTCATAGTACTGCTAGAACTTCAACAAGTATCACTATCTTAGGTTCAAGTCTCTCTACGTGAACACATACTTGTGACTCTGATGGTCAGAGTAAACCCCAAAGTGCTCCCCCGAAAGGTAGTGCCTTCACATACTCAGGGAACATACTACCTCTTCCATCTCTAGGATTTTGTTTTTTTAGTTTTTATCAAGGCTTCTCAACTGACTCAATCTTTATGTGATAACAACCTACATATGAATAAACACGTAGCCCAACCTAGCACCTGAGGCATCACAATGCACTATTTAATCCATCCCCTCCTCATGTAGTCTCAACATAAGAGAATTATTCTTCCTCAGCCTTAACTCTTTGAATCCCCTATGGAACTGCTCAGTCCAAGAAAATGTATTCCCTTTTCACTTCAGGGTAGTCAAAGGGGTTTCAATTATGGATAACTCTTCTATAAACCTCATGTAGAACCTTTCCAAGATAAGAAAACTCTAAAATTTTTACATTATCTTGGGTGGTTCACAAGAAGCACTACCCCATTTTTTTAGGGTATATGGATAAACTATGATCAGAAAAGAAATTACATAGAATGTTTACCTCATGAATCTATAACTATAACTTCATGAGTTTCTCATAAAGTTGGTTCTCTCAAGGAAAATATAGAAACATCTTCAAGTAATTTTCATGATCCTCATCTAATGAAAATTATATGAGTATTTTGATGATTAGAACAACAAAAAATTGGTTTAATTATAGTTTTAAAACATTCTCATCAAATACATAAACATAGTGGGGCATTAGTCACACCAAAGGGAATCACTAAGAAACCATAGTGTCCATAGCGGTATCAAAATGCCTTATTTTGAATATCAGCCTCACAAACCCTCAAATGGTGGTATTTAAAATTGTTATAAATCATCGATATCCATATCTGACCTTGTTATAGTTCAAAGAGGTCAAAAATCCTCCATAAGGGGTACTTATTCTTCATCAAGTCCTAGTTCATCTGGCAATAATCCATGAAATCTGCAATCTTCTATCTGCCTTTTTCATGAACAACAATGGAGCTGCCTAGGGGGACACACTATGAATGAAAAAACCCTACTCTTAAAGGTCCTCTAATTGAAACTTTAGTTCCCAAATCACATTATATTATATCTGATATTCCATAGAAGATATCATAATAGTTCTATGAGGAATGTTTATGAAAAACTCCATATCCTACCACATAGGTAGTCCTAGAACATCTTCAAGGAAGAATTCCATATAATCCTCCACAACTAAAGTAATACAGATGCCTGAAGATCCTATTACACCAAGGGATATACTCACTAACTGATGTGGGATGGTATATAGCCTTTTTTTCATAAAACCTACCCATACCGCCATGAGATATCTCTCTCACATAAAGGTGAATCTCATCCCATCAATGCATATGCATCTGACTCATCAGCAATGATAGTCAATTAGGGCATGGACCATGGAAATCCAACCCATACCTAAGATGATTTCATAGGTTTATGTTGTGATGAAGAAAGGTTCCCACATGAACCTCTCTCCACCGAGTAATATCTCAGACATCCAATATATTAAATATACTGAAGAAGTGTTCTATGTTGGAACCTCAAGTCAAATATGTTGGGCTATCACCTCACCTAGGATCTCTAGATCTCACACCATGAGTATAGAAACCAAGTAATAACCAGAACTTGTGTCTACTAATACTAAATCAATAGTATAATAAATATAGATCTTACCTCTAATCATCTAGTGTGATGCAGGGTCATATGCCTCCAAATCATGTAGTTGTCCACATGCCTAGCCACCAGCTCCCTAATCCTATCATGGGTTGCCTGGAAGTAGTGACAGAAGGATATCATAGTGCCAGCCACCATCCATACCTCCTACTTCAATTATTCAAGATCTATCTCACTGGGGATCACCCTTTCCCTGGTATGGTAGATCTGTGATCACAGTGTTGCCTCTATTGTGGTGGTATTTTAGCTTCCTTTATGCACTCCTCACCATTTCTTATTGGTAAGTAATGCACTACATGATCTATCCCATCACATGAATATCACAAACCCTCTCTAGGATTTTTTGGTGCTCCACACTATCCTTGTACCACACAACCACATGGCTGAGATTGATATGAAAAGATTTACTACATTGAGATCTCACTGACTGGAAACTGCTAGCTACTGCAAAAAACTCAGCTCTATGACACCCACATCAAACTCCAACTATCTAGTACCCCTATAATAGAAATATATATCACTATTTCCAACTCCATCACCAAATAATAAGTGAGGATGCACAAGGGAACCATGCTGGAATGGATCTCTCTACAGAGTCCCTGCTCAAACTTTTGTGCTTGAATGTAGCTATCGCAGATCATGTCAAGGGAGTGTCTGGTAAGGTCTATAAATCTCATTGCATACTAATCTACTATAATCCATTCCTTTTGATGCTCCTTATGCTCTTGAATATAAGTTAAATGAAATAAATTGGGGTAGTACTCCTCACAGAATGAATGCTGCAAGTCGGGCCACGTGAGTGTCAACTCATCTTGTATGTGAGTAACAAGAGTCCAACAGTGCCAAACTGCTCCATAGAAAAGGATAGATTCTCATGAAACTACATGATCCATCAGTTTATAGATGATTCTAAATATATGGACCACCATCTCTAGCCAATTCTCTACTACCTGAGGATCTAGTTCACTGTATAACCTCAATGGTCTTAGAGACTGGAACTCGTAGAGCACGCTAAGCCTTTACACATCCTCATACTTTTTTACTGGGATGATTTTCTTCTCAACAGGTGGATGAGATGGTACCTTCTCATCTAGATGAAGAATCTCATGGGATGGGCCCTGAACTGATGCCTCATTTCTCATTAGATTATCGTTAAAATCCGAAACTGGTATCCTGGTTGGTAATCATCATGAAGGCATCCTAAAATTTTAATCAAGATGTACCATGGTAATATGAGTATTTAAATATATATATATATATATATTAAAAGGGAGAGATGAATCAAGAATTATAGTCAAAGACTCAATATTATATGATTTATATACTATTTATCCTTGAAACCAATGTCTTAGTATTCAGATTCGACAAGTAGGTAGTCAATGTCCTGGTCAACGGATACATTGGATTGTTGTACCATCAATAGAGTCCCTGACTTCTGAGCTGCACTTGAGACACTCTAACACTATTTCCCCAATCCCAACCAAATCATCAAAATGGTACTACACCAAAAACCATCTCAAGGATTGAACCACATTTGATATTGATCTTTCATAACCCAACCCAAATTGGGGATCGAGCCGCAATTACCCCAAGCTGAACTCCAAAGGCTAGAGGGTTTTGACTAGAACTGAAGGAATTACTAACCTAGGGAGGCCTTTGATTAAGTATCTGTATGCACACACACATCTATCTCAATTTATAACTTTAGATAAATAATAATAATAATAATAAAAACCCCCAGTGGAATAACCATTCATGTAAAAACTCTAGACAGTATAAAAGTACGGTTGTGTGAACTAAAAAGTAAAGGAGAAAAATACATGACCAACTAGAAATATGTCCCAAACTACAAAAATTAAAAATTAAAATGTTCATAGATCCTCGCTTTCAATCTCTAATCGTCAACCACTATATGCAGTCCAAAGTACCAGGTATCCGTAAGCACCTCTGAAGTCATCGTTGATATGTCCATCATCTTCATAATAAATGACACATGCTGGAAAATACCATGCATAGGTGAGTATATACATACCCATTATCATGCCCCAAAACATTAAGTGCGATAACTAACAGATAAAATATCAATACAATGATATTGATAGTTTATAGTATGCAAAATGCAGAGAAAGAGAACAACTAAACCCAACCCAAGGGAGAGAGTAACCTCATCCAACCATAAGGGGCTCAACATTTGTGCGTAGATTACCTACATGTCAACTCTTTTTCACTTATAGTAGGATAGTATACTCATCCAACCACGATAAGTGAAACATAGAAAGAACATGGAATACCCTGCATGTCTACGTATCTCATGGAAAGAGAGTAACCAAATCCAAAGGTATGTATACAGGTGTATATATATACACCATCCAAAGAAATCTAAATGAGAGATAAAGGGGATATACATCTCACGATTCATCCCAGGAATAAGATTAACCAATAGTTCCAAAAGTCCATCAATGTTGCCCAACATCTCATGTGCCTTCCAAAAAGTAACCATCAAAAATCAAGCCACACCTTATACATGTTCTTCATAGTAAAGGAATCATAATCTCCAGGTAGAGGACTCATGTCCTAGAACAATATGAGGGTTAGACTCAGTGGTAGAGGACCCATACCCATACCAACAAGAGGGTTCCACTCTATATGTCAGTAGAGGTCCTATGCCATGCCCAGCGGGAGGGTTCCACTCTTGATGTCGGTAGAGGACCCATGAATAGTCTAGTTGGAGGGTTCCACTATAGAATTCATTATGGACTCATTCATGTACCATCTAGAGGGTTCCACTCTAGATTCAGTATAGGACTCATGCCCATCCTAGCCGGAGGGTTCCACTATAAGATTTTGTAGGGGACCTGTTCCCTGCCCAACTAGAGGGTTCCATTATAGAAGTAGGTATAGGTCCCATGCCCAACCCAGATGTAAGGTCTCACTCTAGAAGTCACCAAGGATCCATTCCCAGCTCAACTAGAGGGTTCCACTCAGGATGCCTTTAGTGATCCCACATGATCACTACTATCGTCTAGCATTTCCTAACAAAGCTTCATGCCTAGAAAGTTATACATCCTAACCCAAATTCTAAAAATGAGTGCACCTTCATGTTTTAAAAGAAAAAATTACTCAACAAAGGATACACATGGGACAAAAATCCTAGTACATATAAAGAAGATATGGAAATTTGAAATTTCTACAAAAGGAGCCAAGAGCCTCACCAGATCTGTAGGTATACATTGAGTGTATGAGGTATACACGGTGTGATCATTAAACCTGGGGCCCTTCCTATATTCTTGGTTGTTTTTGTGTATCCACCTCTTTTTTGTGTACTTTAGTACACGATGTGCCTCCTTTCATGGGGTGTTTCCCATGTCCTCTATCCATTCTCATGTACTTGAGCACATGGTGTGTTCTTAGACATATTCTCTTTTGCACATCTAATCCACACAAGAAAAAGGATACATGTTGTATAGGGATTCTACACATCATTCCATACTTTAGAATTTCCAAAATCCTTTTGCAGCAACCAAGGGATTACATGTCATGTGTTCATCATGGTATAGGGTGTGTAGTCAGGTTTTTCAAATTATCTCATATTTGAGATCCACTCTTAAAACCTGGATATTTTTCTTAAAATTTGGTTATTATTCCTCCCAAAAATAGTGGATCTAGCTGTTTCACATCGTTTTTATCCATCTGGTTCCTAGAAATATGATTATTTTGACCGTGGGCTTTCTTTGTACTTGCTTCACACCTATGGTCCTTCCAACATCAATGATTTGTTCTCTAATCATTAAAAATACCATCCATAACATAAAACCATCCCAGATTTACA
Organism: Viscum album; assembly: GCA_963277665.1. NCBI lineage: Eukaryota > Viridiplantae > Streptophyta > Magnoliopsida > Santalales > Viscaceae > Viscum > Viscum album. Next base: position 504,030,307 of record OY728142.1, on the reverse strand, counting down.
CATGATTCACCGATCTGTCCCTTGCATGTGAGTATTTCATGATTTTAGGCGTCTAATAAGGCTTGATACCACCTGAAAACATTGTACCAGGACCTCGAGGTCCTACTAGTGAAGAGCGTGAAGAAATTGAGGGAGGAAAGAAAAATAAAAATTAATGATCATTGCTAAAATATTAGGGCTTATGATCAAGAATAGGGATATTTGGGGTTATCAAATAACTAAAAAAACTAAATTAATCGGCACACTGTGGCTTATAAAGGTTAATAAATTAAAATAGATCATAAATGAGATGATTTTTTTCAATAAATTTAATCCAAAAGGGAATGGATCAAAAATTGGCGTGTCCTACCAAGATATTGGATCATTCATCATTGATGAACACACTCACCAATGATTAAAGTAAGTCATTGCATTTGCTGCATCATAGTTTAATATAATCTGGTGTTCCATCTTCATCTGAGGTGATTCACCAATGGATAGAGAGGAAAAAACTATATAATTTTCACAGGGTTTATGCAGAAAACCTTGGATGATTTACCATTTCAGTATTCTTATAGAAATTTCTTTGGGTTAAAATAATCATTTAATTAATTTAATTTAATTAATTAACCAATTGAACATACCATTAATGGGCATGATGTCTGAGAACCCCACACTGATCCATTTTAGGTCATGCATATGGTAAAAAACATATTCTTGACTCAATAGTGGTCTCGGATTCCTGATACTAACTTTAATTTCATAGTTATCCCATTTTTTTAAGATACTTTGTTCATTATATATAAAATATATTTAATATTTTAGAAAAATTAATTTTGGGCACACGGGACCTTGGAATTGTGCTATATATTAGTAGGTAGCTATATATATATATATATATTTCAATGTTTTATAAGGAAAAAATAAGGTTACTTTATTTTTAATTATCTACAAAACCCTTAAAGGAAGGTTGATTTCTTATTTGATGGTTTAAAGGCAAGTCTTATTTTATCCTTAGTATCTCAAAATTTCTAAACATATGAGAGAATATTAATAAGTGATATCAAGACAGAACATTTTTTATCTAAATATTTTTATTATAAATATAAAACTAAAAATAAAAGGATAGTTGATCACTATATAGATATGGTAGTTGGGAAAGAAAATAAAAGAATATTATAACTCCATACGTGTAATTAATGTGGTAAAACACTAAGGAATATGTTTAAGGGGATTTGGTGTATGCTCCAAATGTGAATAGAATGGTAATGATGCTCATGAGTCAAAAGGAAAGAGGAATGAAACCAATATATAATTATTTAATTGTAATTATATGATTCATTACTCTAATAAATTACCAATGTTCCAAGGAGATATTCCACAAAATAGGCCTATGGATCAAGGTCGGTTCTTTTCTATAACAACTACTAAATTTAAGGCTCCAAATGATGTGATAGAAAGAAATTTGACTATACATTCCAAGATATCTAATACATTTTTTTATTATGGATCTATAAATTTTATTATATCCTATATACTTCCAAGAATATTCAGTCACCCTTGTTATACTATGAAATAATTTATCAGTTAGAACACTTAGTGGTGCATTGATTCTAATAATGGTACACCAAGTAGTTAAAACTAGTATACATGGGTGTTATATTTTTGAAAATCCAATCATCTTACCTATATAAGATTTTTATGTAATCATTGGGATACATGGGTTCTCAAATTAAGAAGGAAGAATTTATCATATATATAAAGAAGTTAAAATTTGGAAAGGTGGTTAAAGAATTAATTATTCTTCGAGGAGAGATGTCATTACCTAAATATTTTCTTGAACCACACCCAATATAATAACTTAATGAAATAATTGGGGGTGTGAATGGAATTAAATCTTTGGTTAGAAATTATTTTCTAAAAATAGAATAGGTATCATTTATTAGAGATTATATTGATTTATTTCCTAATGAATTTCCAAGATTACCCCATGACCAATAAGTTGAATTGTCTTTTGATCTCATCCCTTATGTGAAGTTGATATCTACGTCACCTTATAGGATAGATTAAATGGAGTTAGATGAGTTAAAAAATAAAATGTAAGTCTTATGTGATAAATATGTCACTCATCTAAGTGTTTCACCATGGGGATCACCTATACTATTTATGAATAAATAGGATGGTAAAATGAAATTATGCAATAATTATAGGAAAATAAATAAAATAAAATAAATAAAAAGTATCCATTTACTTTAATTGATAACATCCTTGATCAATATCAAGGGGCTCAATTCTTCTCAAATATTTATCATCATACCTTCTAACATCAATTAAAAGTTAATAAAGAGTATATTCTAATGGAATATTTTTGTATGGGGTATGGTTATTATGAGTTTAGAGAAATACCTTTTTGGTTAACAAATTATTCCTTTATGTTTAGGGATTTTATGAAAAGTGTATTCAATGAATAAATTGATAATTTTTTGGTGTTATTTACTGATGAAATTATTCTAAACTCTAATAGTTATGAAGGTATTGATACTTATTTATGAATTGATCTTGACAAGTTGAGGAAAAAATAGTTATATGGGAAATTCAGTGAACATAAATCTTGGATTTAGAATGTTTCTTTCCATGGTCATATTATATCCAAGGATGATATATATATTGGCCCTTATAAAATTAAGATTGTAAAGTAATATCCAATCCTGACCAACATAATATAAATACAAATGTTTCTAGGGTTAATGAGACACTATCAAAAATTTCTTGAAAAAATTGCTCGATTGGAAAATCTATTAACCAATCAATCACATAATGGGGTTAAGTTCAAAAGTTCAAAGTAATTTGAATATATTTTTGAATAATTAAAAAGGATATTTGTAAATTATCCTATATTTACTATTTAATATTTTAATGAAGGAATTTTTATTTATAGTGATGCATAAGGGAAAGGTATTCAATGTTTTCAATTCAAAAATTATAGAGGTGTTGCCTAAACATCAAGAAAATTGAAACCCCATGAGATTAAGTATCTGACTCGTGATTTAAAATTTTTAGTAGTAATATTTTTTCAAATCATATGTATTCATTCCCTCTATATAATTAAATGTGATATATACATAGACCAAAATAGTTTTAAATATATAATTACATGGAAATGTATTAATATGAGTCAAAGCAGATGGTTAAAACCAACCATGGATTATAAATGTGCTATCTATTATCATCTGACCAAAGAAAAAAAGGTGGAATATGATGTTAGTATAATGACCATTGTATATTATCCATATTCAGGGTAAAGAAATTTACAATTCTCAAAGACTGAGTGAGGATGGAGTAGGTAATGATAATGGAAGGGTAATAATCCCCTTTATTCCATGTAATTACCTATTAATCTTTATTAGAGAGGATTAAGACATCTTAATGAAGTGATAAATCCCTATAAAATAAGATATAAGATCCAACTAATGAGAAATTATTAGTGATTAAAAATAGTTAAGATGGATGTTTATGTTTTGGGAAGGGGTTATGTGTTCCATTTGCACTAGAGTTGAAGAAGGATCTATTAGATGAGGCTCAAATATCAAACCTCTCTATACATTCATGTAGTACCAAGATATATAGGGTGTAAAAACCCTAAACCCAGTAGCATAGAGTCGGTGGTCATTTTATTTCAATGGCATATATATAATATACTACATCACCAAAGATCAATAATTTTAGTAGTCTTTAAGAAAATAGATACATAAATGGTTCTATTATTACATTGGTAATTAAACATAGAACATAACAAAAGAAAATAAACTACTTCTTGTCACTTATTCAATGATTTCATCTTCAAAAACTAGGGAAGGAAAAAAAATTAAAATGGTGAGATCAATTTCTTGGATAGGGTTATATAAAATAGTAATATGTGAAGTAAAGACCATAAGTAATAGACGTTATGGAAAGGTAAGTAATCTAAAAAACACATTCCATCAATATACTGAGAATGATATTGCATACATAAATTTTATAAAAGTGAAAACCACATGAATAGTAATAACTAAATACTGAATAAAGAAAATAATTATTATTTGGATGTTATGTAATTGGAACTTAAACCATTATACCATAAATATTTTTATGTCTGCGGGTAGATACTTTTATAATTCTATTTAGAAAAAAACATGAAGGGTTTATCACCAACTGCTTTTCCTCATGAGACCTTTCAATGCATCGAGGGGATTTTATGAAACCCACCAATCACTGAAAGTCAAAATCATATTTCATTCATATATTTGATTCATGAAAAATATTCCTTTTCAATATCTGTATTGAGTAGAGGGTACAGATTCATCAATATTTCCCCAGCTAAAACAACAATCAAAATAAACACCACTTGTAAAATGGTATACAGCTAAGAAAATAATCATATCCATGATAAAAGAATATGGATATTTAATAGAAATATAATTTCATTTTAAAATGATCTCAAAGGTGAATTAGATACACAACATAACAATTATTAGGTGCACAATACTATGTAAGTCTCAATGAAATGGAAATTTAAACAAAGTCCCTTACCTTATGTCTGAATGTGTTCTTCACTTGATCTTAATGTCCTTATATAATCATATTAAGTACATTAAATAATTAATTTAGAAAATTTTATAAATTTATTTTATTTATTATAATTTTATTAAGTTTATTTATTGCATTTTTTATTATTTACGAGATACAATTTTATCATTTTGGGGTGTTCATTTCCTTGGTTTTCAGGATCAGTTTACTTGTATATATGTATGTAAATTCATGTAAAATGATAATGGCTATTCATAATTGAAATTATATGTTTTTAATAAAATTACATAATATTTAATGGTTATATATTTAATTATATTATATGGTATGATAATTAATCATTAGATAAAATGTTAGTGATAATCGTTTAGATTATTTTTTGGGTTTTTCGATCATCACGAAGTAGTTTTTTCTTATGAATTCATATTATGTATATATACTAGTCCCATAATATTAAATAAGTTTTTATAAATATATATTATATTCTATTTTAACCATAAAAATGGTTTTATGGCCATCCTTAAATGCATAATTGAAAGACAAAAATACTCATCCACGAAGGCGGTAAATCGACACCTCGCAAATGATGTTTTCATTTTTAGAATAAAATAGAGAGGAGAAGGGATTTGAGGATGAATATTCCATCATTATAATAACATTTTAGATTATATGTGATAATGGAGTTATCCTTTATATTTGGATAGAATATATAAGGATAGAATAAGAAGAAAATAAATTTAAAGAAATTGAAAGAAAAAGAAAAATGATTTACCTCTTGAATTCCTCTCCTTGAGAACTTCCTTAAAGAAAATTGATTTTGATATTTTTTTGAGAAAAAGGTCTCTTAGATATGGGGGATGTTTTGGGAATATTATTGGGTAGAAATTGGACAAGTTTCAATGATTCGGTGGTGTGAGGTGAAGAGGTGGTGAGTGGTGGTATTTATAGTGGAGGAGAGGGGCATTTTTTGAATAATTTATTCATTATTCTATTATTTTGGATCAAGATAAGAAATGGTGACCATTGTTGTGAAACAATTTAGTAATTATTGAATTATATTTCAAAATAATTGTTCTTATATCATTCATGACTCAAGGAACATTTATTTAACTTATAATTTATACATACAGTAAATTACTGTATTTTACTATTCACAAAAAAATCCAGTATTTTAAAAAATACCAAAAATTAACCCTAACCATTTTTCAATTTTTAGAATTGAAAAATGAGATCCATTTTATGAAAATAATTTTATAAATATGAGAAATTTAATTATCTGTTAAAATCATCATTTACTTGAGAAATAACAATTTTAAAATTATAACAGACTTTACAACACTTTGAAAAATTAACTAAGGTCTCCTAAAATTATCTTATAATAATAATATATAAAATCATTAATTTATGACTCTATTTGATAAAAATAATTTTTTAAGTAATTATATTAACTGTAAAATTGAAATTAAACATTTATGTTTTATGAAAATATCAATACATAATCAATAATTTATAAAACATTTATTTACTTACAAAATTATATAAATATATCATATTATAAGATTTATAAATTTTATTTATACTTCTGTAGGTGAGGTTTCTATTATATTTAATGAATTACTATTTATAAGGGTCACATTACTATTCTAAAGGTCATGTTATTATTTCATTGGTCAATGATCCTTAATTTCTAGAAAAAACCTATCATTTCATTAATTTCTCATTTATAAAGGTTTTTTTGATCTATATGTTATTTTATTTGATTTATGATATATTAAAGATAATTTTGTTCAATTTAATCTATATAATGAATTAAAATTATTTAGGAATATACATATCATAAAATCATGGGTGTTAAATTCTCCCCTCCTTGAATAAATTTTTTTCCTTTCAATTTGAAATTGTATATTGAAAATAAATGGTTGATACTTAAAAATTACTTTGTGGGAAACCCACATCATAAATAGGGTTAATAAAATATGTACTTAATAACAGGGAAAGGGAAATGCAGATGTCACAAAAAAACTAAGAATTAAAATAGGATGAAATTGGTAAAAATAAAAAATATGGACATGAAAGAATATTATATTCATCATGTTATAATGGAGAGTGATAGAGAGCATGGTAATTATAAATTTAACCATCACAAATACATAAATTTTTCATCACTTAAAAGACCATTGATTTTGCAAAAAGAAAAGTAAATGGATAACGTCTTTGGTTCCAAAATATTTTTACTAGAGTTGACGGATTGTTCTTATATTTAGATTAAAAATTAGGAAAATAAATATACTTGATTACTTTCTATTTTATAAGATTAATAAAATTCATTTTGTTTGTGCTTCGAACTAATTTTAATTTATCCCTTACAAGAGGAAATGAATGTTCCAAATGAATTTGTTTCATGCCTGAAGCACTTTTAATGATTCATATGTACCTTAAATCATTATTAAGACCTTTAAATGTTTACTAAAACCAATAATGTTTGAATATTTATTAATAAAAAATAATTTCCAAAGTATAACTTGATCCATTAAACAAGTATTTAATCTTAAGACTCATCTAAAACATGTTTTTTCACATTCAATGACCAAAAATTTAGAATGAATGTCACTAAATTTCCAAAACAAACATAACATAATATTCCCCAAATAATGTTTCTATTAATAACACATGAAAAATATATTAATTCCTTGATCACATTAAAACCTTAATGAAAACATGAATGCTTCAAAATCCATAAGGATTAAATATTGTAGTTAAATCCTTATACATCTCATGATTCTTATAACCAGAATATCATAACAAAATTCTTGAATTAAAAAGACAATTCATTAGATATTCCAATTCAACTATAGTAACACAATAATATTTACCTTAATCCCATTTCATTTTCTAATCTATATTTCATTGATGTTTGGGACATTTAGTTTTTTAGTTCTCTATCTCCTTATAGCTGAAGCATTGTACATTGGAAAAAAATCTCTTACCCTTGCAATTATTCTACACTCGAAATCTTGATTTCCATGATCCAAACATGGAAGTTCATCATTTCCAAAATAAATTTTTTAATATCACTAAACATTGAAAATTTTAGTCAAATTAAATTCATATCATCATCAAGGTCTTCAGTTTTTGTCTCACATGAAGATCAAGGGCCAAGTAATGCTATTGGCACTTCAGCGAATCATCTAAATCCTTTACCTCTTCTTTAAAAATGAAACTTGTGTAGTTTGGATGGAAATGATGAAGAAATTGATAATTATTTTGAAAGGTTTTATTTTCATTATATAATTTATGAACATCCATATAAACCTAACCATTATAAAATAACTTTATTGTGTTGTCCTCAAGTTCTATAAATTATCTTAAATGCTCATAGAGATAAAAAAAATAAATTTTCATACATGTAAGTTTATTGGAGGCCTTCCTCTTATATAGTTCCTAGAATATTTATGAGAGATTTATATCATTTAAATATGGATAAGAATTAAAAAAATTACTCTGGTAATACCTTCTATGCCTATAATAGTAATAAAGCTAAGAATACAAGATTTGTTTGTATATAAACCATGATCCTCAGAATAAACATGGAATAGTAGAGGTGTGAGATTATTAATACAATTTATTACAGGTTTCTTGTATTTTGATAAATTTTTTAAAATAATATGGGCATGATTTTATGATTATATATGAAATTAAATCCCCTATATGAGGGAGAAGAGTTGTTCATGATCTTTCTACTTCCATTTCAAGGATGTTCCTCAAATGAAAATAAAATTTCTTGAATAAAGGTTTTACTAAAAGAATATACTTATAAAATTTAATCTATTATTAACCAATGGTATTTTCAAGAAATAATTATAAATAATTTCGTACACTGTATTAGCTTATAAAATCATTAATCGTAATGTAGAATTTCGAATTAGAAAAACACTTAACATAAATTGAAATTTTTTCATAGCTAATCTCACAATAATAAAAATGGTTAATATGGGGAAATGTTTATTATTAAATCCATAAAAATGGTTTTTAAAGATAATTTAAATTATCCTAAGCATACCCCCTAGGGTTGTCAAACCAGGTGTGAAGTTTGGTCCATTTTCATGTACCAGGTTACCCTGAGTGAGGCTCGAGACACCTTGTTGGAGTTGTTACCCCTCGATACATCTGTTCTAGAACCACATCCACTTTTAGTACCTAGACATGGATGTATTTCTAATAATACCCACATAATATCTACCTTATCAAAATTATATACTTTTATTCTATTCATATCCTCAAAATCTATCTGAGGGTTGGGTTCCCTAAACTATGTTTTCTAAATCTAGTTCCCAATATTTCTACTAAACTTCCTCTAATACCAACTATAACAACATAGACCTTAGCAGAACAGATTTGGTGGTCATTTATTACAATGGAATAGACACAATAGATCACATCACCAAGGATTTATTAGTATAGTAGTCTTAAATAACTAGATACATACATGGTTCCCTTATTACAATGGTAATTAAATATAAAACATAACAAAATAAAATAAACCACTTCTTGTCACTTATTCCATGATTTCATATTCACAAACTAGGGAAGGAAAAAACAAAATGGTGAGCTAAAATAATCATTAAGGGTCATATAATAACAATAGAATGTGAAGTCATTACAATAAGTAATATACATTATGTCAAGTTAATTAATTTGTAAAATTCATGTTATCAACAAATTGAGAATGATATACATCCATGTATTTTTTCAAAGTGAAAACCTCATGGAAATTAATAACTGATTATGAAATAAATAAAATGATTAATATTTTGATGTCATGTATCTATCACATGAACCATCATACCATCAATACGGTTTATTTCTGCAGGCAGATAAACATCTGATTCTATATGTAAACAAATATAAAGGGTTCTTTGCCAACTATTTTGTCTCATGGGAAGTATCGGTGAATCGAGGGGATATAATGGGAACCATATATCACTTAATTCCAAAATAATTTTTTATTAAATTATTTAATTCAAGAAAAATACGACTTTTAAAATATCCTTTTTGAGTATAGGATATAGATTCATCAATATTTCCCTAATTAAAATGACATTCAAAATAATCACAACATGTGAAATGGTATATGACTAAGACAATAATCATATCCATGATACAAGAATATGGATTTTTAATAGAAATATAATTTAAATTTAAAAATGATATCAAAGGGGTTTTAGATACACAACATAATAATTATTAGGTGCACCATACCAAGTAAGTCTCAATGATATAGAAATTAAGATAAAGTCCCTTACCTTATGTCTGAATGTGTTCTGCACTTGATCTTAATTTCCTGGATAATCAGATTAAATCCATTAATTAATTAATTATTAACCTTTTATACATGAATTTTATTTAGTATAATTTAATTTTTTTTCATTTATATCCTTTTTTATGAGTTATAAGATAAATTTTTTGTTACTTGGGCATTCATTTCCTTGCTTTTCATGATTGGTTTACTTGTATATATGAATGGAAAATCATTTAAAATGGGAAAAGTTGTCGAAAATTGATATTATATGTTATTAATGAAATTAAATAATATTTAATGGTTATATATTTCATTTGTTTATATGTTATGAGGAAGAATAATTAGATAAAACCTTAGTCATTATCGTCTATATTGTTTTGTCATTTTCGATCATCACGGACTAGTTTTGTATTAGGAATTCATATTATGTATATATAAACATTATAGAATCTTAAATAAGTTGTCATATATATATTATAGTATGTTTTAACCAAAAAAATAGTTTTATGACCATAATTTAATGTGTAATTGAAATAATAATACACATCATCTATGAAGGTGGTAAATCGTCACCTCATGGGTGATGTTTTTGTTTTTAGAATAAAAGAGAGAGGTCAAGGGGGTTTGATAATGAATATTACATTATCATAATAAAATTAAGGTATATATAAGATATAAGTGTTATAATAATGTTTTTATAAAATATTTAAGGATAGAATAAGATGAAATGAAATTAAAATAAATTTAAATAGAACAAAAAGTATTTACCACTTGAATTTCTCTCATTGAGAGCATTCTTTAAGGAAAATTGATTTTGGTATTTTGGTGAGACCAAGGGATACTTGAATTGGGGGATAGGGTTGGGAATATTATTGGTCCTAAATTGGAAAATAATAAAGGATTTGTTGTTGTGAGGAGAAGAGGTGGTGAGTGGTGGTATTTACAGTGGAGGAGAGGGGTATTTTTTGAATATTTTATCTATTATTTTATTATTTTGGATCAAGACAATAAATACTAAGGATTATTGTGAATAAATTAAATAATTGGTTTGTGTGATTTATAAACAATGGCTCTTACATCATACATGATGATGTATTATTTTATTTAACTTATAATGTATATATATCGTGAATTACTGTATTTTATTATTCACTAAAAATTCATGTATTTTAGAAAAATCCCAAATATTAACCCTAACCATTTTTTTATGTTTAGAATTAAAAAATGAACTCTGTTTTATGAAAATAATTTTCTAAATATGGGAAATTTATTTTTTAATTATAATCATAATTTACTCAAAAAATACCAATTTTAAAATTATAACTAATTCTATAACACTTTAAAAAATTAACTAAGTTATTATAAAATTATATTATTATAATAAGACATAAAAGTATTAATTTATTATTCTGTTTCATGTAAATTAATTTTCTTTTAAATAATTATATTAATTACAAAATTTAAAATAAAAAAATATGTTTTATGAAAATATCAATACATAATTAATAATTTCAAAAACATTTATCTAAGGGTTCTAAAGGGTAAACTAACTGCACCAGATTGTTCTACTAGATTTTTTTTCCTCAACTTAGATCATTGGATCATGATTTCAAACTTCCCAAACATCAGAAATTGATAAAAATATATCATATTATCATTTATATGATGAATAAATTTTATTTATACTTCTATACACGAGGTTACTATTATATTGGACAAATTGTTATTCTTAAGGGTCACGTTGTTATTCCAAAGGTCAAGTTACTATTTCCTTAGTATATGTTCCATAATTTCTAGAAAAATCCACTTATTTCATTAATTATTCATTTATAAAGTTAATTTTGTGTTATATATGTGATTTTATATGATTTATACTATATTAAATAATTTTTTCTACAATGTAATATATCGAATGAATTGAAATTATTTATGAAGATACAAACCATAAAATCATGACGTGTTAAATTAGGATATCCGAGAGAAATTATGATGGGAAAATATGGAGTGGTAAGTTATAGATTATACTGCAATATTATTAGTATGACGATAAGTGAAGGATAAAAAACATATTATCAAATGATTAATGAAACCTATATCTACACCAGAAAAGAAATATGGTAGTATTGCCATATATTTTATTACAGGGTTTCCCAATAATTCAAAGGGGAATAATGTTATATGGTTCATTGTTGATTTTGTCACAAATTCATCACATTTCATTTCATTTCAAGAAGATTTTTCCCTAGATCATGTGTCAAGGTTGTATATAAATTAATTTGTGATACTTCATGGAACACCCCAATCAATGTTCTCTGAATTAGACCAAATTTTCACATCAAAATTTTAGGGTAGTATCTATAAAGATTCAAATAAAAATAATAATCATAGAGTGACCTATCATCCTCAAATAGATGGAATATATGATCAAACTATCCAAAACATTGCAGGACATTCTAAGTTTATTCTTATTTAACTTCTAATGAAATTGGGATCAATATTTACTTCTTGTGATGTTTTACCAGAATAACAGTTTCCACTCCATCATTAAGATGGAAGGATATGAAGACATGTATGTAATGAGATGTTGAACTCCTATGTGTTGGGATAAAGTTAGAGAAAGGGATATTTTGGGTTCATGATAGGTTGAAGAGACGACTGAGAAGGTAAGATTCATCTAGAATCATGTCAAGGTTTCAAAAAGTATTCCTAAAATTTATAATGAAAATAAAATGACTGATATTGAATTACATGTGGGAGACTTTTTATTCCATAATATATATCTATTTAAAGGGGTTAAGAGATTTAAAAATAAATCAAATATGAAACCAATATATATTGTGATGTTTGAAATATTATAATGGATAAAAGTGGTGGAATATCATTTTTTAATACCTCCAAACCAATCCCATGTTCATGATGTCTTCTATATATCACTTCTAAGGATGTATTTTTTAGACACTACCCATGTTATAAAAGGATATCATGTTTAGATGGGGCCAAACTTATCATATGAGTAAAAGATGATTCAGATTCTTAATACAAGGTAAAAAAATACTTTGAAATAAAACTAATCATCTAGTGATTTTTATTTAGAAGAATCATCTTCGAGAAGAGGAAATAGTGGATCTATAGGATGTTATGAGAAATTATTCTCCATGCCTGTTTGTATATTGATTTACAATTTTGGGGGTGAAATTTTTTAAGGGGAAAATATAATACCCAAGATTCTATAATGGTAAATAAAAATTTCACCACCAAATTTTTGTATAATGCAAACTTTATTATTTCATCATAATATCAAAACACATATTGATAAAATAAAAACACTAAGTAATTAAATTTATAAAAGAATATAAAATAAGTACCATGAATCTTGGAAAAATGTTTGAGAACACCATAATCATTTAGTCTATTGGATAATACTTGAAAATGAATAACAAGTATATGAGATGTGTTTCTATTAAGAAGAAAACAATAAATAATGAAATTGACATGGTGTATAAACATATAGAATGATATAAATGGATATAAATTTTGGCATTTGTAAATAAGGATAAATATAAACATTGGGGATTATATACCATTGGATAATATGATTTTTGTTCATTATGACCATTAGCCAATGTTATCATTGTTCAATTTCAACACTATGAATTATGACCATTGGGGGTATAGAAATTAAGAATAGACCATTATGATTAGTATATATTAAGGGTAATAATGAATGTTAATTATCATAGAAAGGAATAAGTTTGGATTCCATCAGTAATAATATCCCTTATGAAGTTCATTTATCAAATCTTGGGAAAGAGGTAGCATCACTAGGGTTATCCTTTTACCAAGAATAAGTCTAACTCCAATAAGTGAAGTTGGAGCAGAACCATCTGTGGGAGAAGTTCAAGTTAGTGATGATCAACAACCAATGAATGTTGATCATACCCCCCATGAAAGTACTACTATTTCACACCTAAACCTTATGGAATATTCTAGTGTGATTAATGTTTTTATATCTATGTGTTGAGTTTTTTAATAATGTAAATTCCTAATGAAATTTAAAGGATTTTTACTCTTATATTTTATTTTTGATGAATTTATTTACCAAATAAAATGGTTAAATATTTATAAATAGATGATTAATTTGATAAAATGGATTTTTATTTTGAATCAAGATATCAAAATTATCAATGGGTTAAACTTGAAAAAAATTTAAAATATTAAAATATTTAAAAAATTGTAGAATATGGTAAACTATGGTATATATGACATCATATTTATGTAATCATGAATAATTTCATCCATGGAAATTATATGACACTATTTTTATAATGAATCACTGTATTAGGGTATTAAGGAAAATAGTGTTGAACAATGGGTATAGTGAATCACTAAAGTAAAGTGGAATATTAAATTAACTAAAAAATATTCCTTGAAATTTCACTCACCGCTACTATAAATACCGAACTCTTATAATTATTACACACAAAATTTATATTTAACTCTAAATTATTCTCTCAAGGATTCTTTCTCATATTTCACATTATTTGTGAAGTTTTTTGTTGGATCTAAGGTCATGTTCTAATTTAAGAGTTTCAAAAGAGGTAAGGATTTCTATTTCTCTATCTTTGTTTCCTATTTGGATTTCAATATTTGTAATTCCTTTAAAATTTTCATTTATATTATTACATGGTGTGTGTCTACATTTTTATCTCATGGTTTAACTATTATCAAGGATACATTACCCAAACCCCTTACAATATACCATTTTTGTAATTCGTGACTATTTTGAAGAGTCGATTCTCTCTCTATCTCTTTAAAATTCCAATTTTAATCACCATTGTTATATCCTTTTGAATCCACAAGTTATTATACAATAATAATGATTATGAAATTTTATGTTATATTATTAATACATATAACCCATGTGATCATTGGTTTTACTCACATTATGCTTAATTCATAATTTGTTATTATGTCTAAACCTCCATAGATCCATAGAAATCCTATACTTTGGTTAAGTAAAAACCTTGTGATTTTACAAGAAAATAATTCCTTGTATAGATAATATAAGTGTAAATGGTTTTATATTAGATGTATCTAGGTTTAATAACCCCAAAAGAGTTGGTCTGGTATATCTCATCCATAATCTTAGTACATTGTGGGTGGTCCCTTATTGCACACCTGGTTTGACACTCGTGGGGGATAAACTAAAGATAATTATAATTATTTTTTATGAAACAATACTTATCATTTATTTTGTGTTGTATAATTTATGTGTTTTTTTGTTCTCCTACCATTTTAAATAAAATTTACTAAACACATTGAAAACGTTTAATATTGATAAGTACTCATTTGTTATAATTTAGTATAAATAAAATTTTGTGGTTATTTTTTGAAAAATATGAGTCCCTAATTATTCCTTATATGTGATTATAAAATTAACTTAGACAATATTATTAATTAGTTGATTTGGTAAATCTATTTATGACATGTATAATCTATTATTCTATATAGGAAGATCGTTTTTGATAAGTTCAATTGGGAAAATGTTCCACATATTTCTATGTTGTTCAACCTTGAAAATTATACCATGTATAGCCTATATTAATTGGGTATCTGATGGAATTCATTTTACTATTTTGTTATGGTTGGGGACCATATTTATATATCCTCTCAATTCATTTGTAGGTCTCACGATATAACTAAGATAGGTTAATGGGAGAGTCCATACACTTTATGTATAATTTCTTGGCACAAGACCTTGATGATATGACTAAGATGTCTAGAGTTATGAAATTCCAAATTTTATATTATTTTTTTTATCCATGTGACTATTATTTTACCTTTATTCCATGGATTAAACTTATATATTCATTTTTACAGCTTCAATTGTACTAATGATATTTTATATACCATATTTATCCTTTATTAGCTTCCACTATACATTTTTACATTACTATAAATTTAATAACTCCATCATTACTTTTCTTTCCATTTTCCTTAGGTAATGAAGTGTAATATTGTTATTGAAAAAGGATAGAATTGTAGAATAATGATTTGTACTTTTAAGTTGTGATATTATAATGTAATGTATCTAGTCTCTTTAAGATTACTAAACTTTGATCCCTGGAATGTAATATTTTTTACTTATTTTACTTGTAATAAATAACCCAAAATATTAAGGGGGTCATATTTTGGGTGTTACAATTAATATTTACCTTTCTTTCATTACTTCTATTAAAAAATAGAGATGTCACCTGTGCGTTCTTATGGACTACCATCTCCACATAGTTATTGAATTAATTTTTCATCACCACTTTATATGAATGGTTATATATATGTATATAATGAATATATATGGTATTTATATAATGATTAAAATTATATATGTAAAGGAACCATGATAAAAGTACAAGGACCATAATCGTAGAACCAAAACAAAGATGAAAAATGAAGCAGTTAACAAATGAAATAATGATGATAATGAATGGTTTTTAATGAATTGGTGATAAGATATTAAAATTAAACCATGTATTGCATTATATGTTTGATTATGGTTCTGTTATATAATTATAATAAATTTAAATTTGTTATATAGAGGGATAGAGTGCTTATAAATCCATACAGACTTCAGGTAAGGGTTTGTTGTCTTAATTTCTCTTCATTGAGATGTGTTTTAATGTTATAAACCAATTTATTATTTATATGATGTATATAATACACAAGAACTTATATTATAATAATATAAGTTTTATTTTATATATTTCCCTTTTATTTTCAAACTTTTAATTATTATTTATTCAAATATTATTAAATCCTTAAGGGTTTTATTTTACAATCTATTTTTTCCGAGTTTGTTTATACCTTAATTTTATAAAAATGAAATTTTATGATCTATCTCTAACAAATCTTATTTATTTTATTATTCTCTATTTATTTCTAGATATTTCATGTTTTCATCTCATTTTTCTATCTTTATACACTCAATATAGAGAAATAATGATTTTAAGGAAAACCAACCCTATTTTCCCTTCTCTTGTGAATATGTTCTTCCATGTCCATATTTTATTTTAAAAAATTCAAGAATATTTTTACTATTCCCAAAATAGTTTTTAATCCCTTTTTTAATATATTTTAATATCCTTACCCTGTTTTAAATGGAACCAATTTTTCATTTTCTAAATGTTGTACTTTTGAATTTTTATCGAAAATGTGAAATGATTTTTTGATTTAACATACATCTCATTAATGAATTTCCATTACACCATAAATAATCATTTATTTGAACATTTATTTATAAATTTACTTGGTTATTTTTAAAGAAAATGTTATCCTAAAAATAATGGAAAATTGTTTATTTTAAATAAGTGATTTCAAAATGAGAGGGTATTTTCTTCAAGAAATGCTCTGGTGATATTTAAAATATATTTTTATTCATAAAAAAATATCTTTATGTTTCTTATAATTTAATATGTATATGATCCAATGTTACCATATTTATTACTTATATGGATGGTTTATGATTATGATGTTAAAATGTTTATAAAACCCATATACTTTCCATTGGTTATGATTTCATGATATGATCAATATTTTAGGATCTTGGAGAACACATATGTATTGTTTTTATTATGAGATGGGTAGGCCTAAAATTATATATCCCTCTAATTAATTGGGTAAAGTAGGATATCACATGATACAATAAAGACTGGAATGGGGAGTAAACCCAATTCACTATAGGACATTTTTCAGAAAGATAGTCTTTATAGTGATCCTTGACTAAGGAAATTATGGAATGGGGGGTGAACCCAATCCACTACGATAGTATTGGAAGTGTAACATTACCAAATAAATGATTTTATATTCTTATATTCTTTTCAAAAACTAATATATTATTCTTATTATATGTTTTAATTGAACATGATTGATTATTGATAATTATTCACTATTATTTTTTGTGTTATTTGTTATAAAAACCTTAAACCATGTTTCATGATTGAATATATTTTACTAATATGGTATGATTATTGTAAGTCTTGATCACGTTATCATACCATTATGTTAATCTTATGATCAATTATGTTCATTGATTGGTATAAATAATGATTACTCATACTTATCATCTGATCTCGTAATTTATTATGTTTCCCTTCCTTAGGTCATAAAGAATTTTTTTAAGAGTTATATGTCTAAAAAGGATGTTAGTTATGAAGAAATTAATCAGAAATGATGTAGATATTTTAGTTTGATTTTTGTATGCAACCAAGTTCTAAATAAACTAAAACTCTATTGTCCTAAGGTGTGTATTATTTTCAAATGTATTCAATATTCATTAAAAATGATGTAGTATTTATGTATGAAAATTATGGGTCACAATAATTGGCATGTGGATCTAATATAGGTATGATAAAAGTGGTACCTGACCCTCATATAGGTAGGTATGGGACTATGAGGACAGATGATAAGTTACTTGGCAGTGGTAGGGAAGTGAAATGACTAGTGGGTAGTGATTTCTATTATATATTTCATTTTCTATGATATTTTGATCATTATATATGTATTTATCAAGAGATTTGTTTACTTATGTTGGTGAAAGAAGGTTATAAAAATCGGGTTGAAGAGTTGGATAGTGGATAGATAAGAAGATCTAGGTGAGTTTAGTATGAAAAATATAGTGTAACGATCAGTGAACTCCAATATATAAGATGACTATAATATGATTTATATATAAATTATTATGCCATGTATAGGTAAACACATCAATTAGGTACTTATGTGTTCGTAGAGACTTCATTTGGGTATTATGATTTGAGGTTTATATTCTTGTTATAGTTTGATCTTATCATAAAAGATTTTGATATCACATGTCATAAACTATTGCACTGTTAGGGTATAGTTTAACATATTTAGGTTGATATCATTTTTGTAGGTAGTGAATTTAGTATTGATATTTGATGAAAACTTTATGGGTGATACCATACTAAGCTAGATGGTTGGGTCAGGTGTGGCAGGTAGTGGAGTTCCAGGTAGCCAAAAGTGGTTCTATGAAGAGACCTGTCAGAATGGTAAGACTAGAGGTGAGATAATGAAATAATGTAGTGGAGGGTAAATGATGTGATTTATGTGTGGTAATGGGGTACATGATCTATATTAATGATATCGGCCACTAAATAAGTGTTGTTTATGTTTCTAGATAGAGATTTTGGAAAGATTTTGTCAGAAAAGCATGTATTCGTCTAAGAGTTGTGGATCAAGGAAAACATAGGCATGTTAGGTTAGAATATGAGAGTTATTTGGTTCAAGTAACTTGGATACAACTACACACATAGGATTTATATAAAGATATTATCCCTATAAGACCAGTTTCAATGGTTGCTTTATTACATTATCACTAGATACAATATATTTCATCAGAGAGGACTAAATAGTTTAGTTGTCTTGGGGAATGATATACATACATGAATCTCATATTATATTTAAAAACATATAATACATTATTTTATATTCTTTGAAAATATAATTAATACATATATAACGTCCTTGTATATCAATAATTATACACTTCCTAGTATCTTGGGGAAAAGAAACATAAGAAAGGGGTGAGCTCATATGCTGACTTAGGGAATTTATATAGTTAAAGATATCATAGAATGAATAATATGGAAGAAATAAATAATGATATGAAAATACCATATAAAAAAACTCATGATCTTGAAACTTTTCCATGGATGACATCACTAAAT
Source organism: Viscum album (assembly GCA_963277665.1). Classification (NCBI taxonomy): domain Eukaryota; kingdom Viridiplantae; phylum Streptophyta; class Magnoliopsida; order Santalales; family Viscaceae; genus Viscum; species Viscum album. Next base: position 504,010,723 of record OY728142.1, on the reverse strand, counting down.
AAATAGTCACATATATATAAATAACTGATTTCATAATGATGGAATGAAAATGTAGTACATCTAAAACCTACTATTAAGGCCTTGTGAGAAGACATCTTACATAAATGTGTAAGGCCTTATCCAAAAACCCAATCTAGTTTTTCTCATAATACCTATAAATTAATCAATGGGATATATAATATTTGGGCCCAAACATCCCCTAATAAGTCTAATACATTAATCATATAAATAATACAACTTTATCATCATGCCTTAATAATCAAAAAAATTAAGAAGAACTATAATATAGAATATAAATACATTATATAATCAAATTTAACTGAAACCCTCTATAGAAAAAAAAGATGGTAGAATTAGAAAATATCCCCAGTTAAATATAAGTAAAATAAAATATTATTTTATTGTATAATAAAAAAACCATAAAAAGATCATTAAAAACATTATTGAGGAAATATTGTTTTCACATTGAAATTCATTTTTATAAACTAAAAAATTATATAATATTATGAAAAACTTTTTATTTGAAAGTAATCATATAATATATTAAAATAATATTAAAATTATTTAGTGTTCATGATGGTAGAAAATGGTTTTCATGTTGTGTACATTAAAAAAATATTCCTTTCGCATTTAGTAAAAAGTAAAAAGAACCACTTTCAAAAAATAACAAGAAAATTCCATTTAAAACTTTTTGTAAAATTTAAATCATAGGTAAAAAGGAATATAAAAAATAATAGTATAATAATAAAAATATTAAAAACTTTTATAGAAAACAATTATATAGATTAAAATTGGTTTTTTATCGAAGATAAAGTAAGGTTAGTTTTTAAAAAAAATATTAATTAAGTATTTGGAGTATATAAAGAGATTATAATGAAAGGAAACTTTTAAGTTATATAAATAAAAATAAAAGAAGAAATATGTTGGGTTTTTTATAAAATGATCAAATAATTCTCTAAGAATAGATTTAAACATAAACAATCTTGAATAATGATGAGACTATGAAACCCATACCGCTTTGGTAACTATCAAATCAAAACCCATCAAATGAAATAATTTGAATGATAAATTAATAATTAAGAATTATAAATGATATAACATATAAAATGGTGAGTATATAAACTGCATAAACATAATTAGGTGCATAACATTAAACATGTCTCAATGAATCAATATTGAGACAAAGAACCCTTGCCTCGAAACGAACTTGCTTTATATGTTATTTTAACCTCTTGTATAATAAATTTTAATTTTTTATTATTTTATAAAATAACCATATAAATAATTATAATATCATATATGATTTACTTGTAACATTTATAAACCCTTTTATTAATAATTCCTTATTAAAATATCTATTTCCATGTGTTAACTATTTTTTTTTTCAAGAGAGTTTCAGTTTGGAAATTTTGTTCCGCATACTTTTATTGTGGTTCCATAATCTCTATAATTTTTAATTATTATATAAATATAATTTTTATTCATTATATATATTTATATTTTCATTTATATTTATCCATAAAATTCATATATTGAAAAATGAATTAAATTTTTAATGGAGATGATATGTTGTACGTACGTATAAATATTGTTATCACATTTTGATGGTTAAATACAATTAAAGTTAAATAATTAAAATTTAAAAAATACATTATCATATAATTTATATCATATATATTCATTAAATATTTCCTTATTTCCATCCATGTAATGTGTAAATGAAAAACTAATTATATCACTTCATGGAGGACCTAGTCTACACGTACGCACAAGCGACGACATCATTTTACAAAAAACATTAAAGCTATAAAGTTAGATATGATATTATAATTAAATAATAATAAATATATCATAAATAATATATATATATATATTCATTATTTTATATCTATACAATTAAAATGGTGATGAAAATAAAATTTTACTACTATATGGAGACCATAAGTTGTATGTACGCATGAGTGATGTTTTTTCTTTTCATGAGATGAAAATGATATGGAAAATGGATTTATAATAGTCATAATAATTTAATAGTAAATTTATGATACTGGATTAATTATTTTAAAATGATTAAAATATATTTATATTAATTATAAGAAGAAAGAAATTTTAATGATTCGGTAAAAAGGATTACCACTTCTTCGGTAGACTTCCATTAGATCCCTTCTTAAAAACCCTTGAAATGGTCTCTTAAGATTACTAAAACATCTAATTAATGTATAGATAATTTTATAAAATATTGTTTTTGGATTTTTCGAGATGGGTTTTTGAATAAGGTGTAGAGAAAAGAGACAAGGGGTGTCCTTTTATAAGTGAGGGGAGGGGAACTCTTGTAATTTTTAAAAATATTAAAATATAATAAAGTCGCATTCATCATAAAATTTTTCAAAATAAAATGGATTCCAATATATGGAGGATATTGTTTAATTATAATCATATAATTAGATAATTTTAGATATTATTTTAAACCTTATCAGTTTGATTAAAATCTTCGTTAACCATTTCTAATATTAACATTGATGAAAACTATTTCAATATTAAAGGATTATAACTTTACATAAAGGGTAAAACTAAGCTAATAAATTCCCAATGGATTAAATTTTATAACATATATTATCTTATCTGACCTCTTTAAATATTTTTATGATATTTAAATAATTTAATAAAATATTATTATTTTTTCATAAAATATCATTATTGTCTTTTAGGATACTATTAATTTAATTTTATAAATACATAAAGATAAAAAAGAAATTGTAATCTAAACCATTATTACATACCAAATATTCTATATTACTCTATCAAATTATATGGGCACTTAAAATCATCCAAAAAATATTACTTTTAGAGTTTTTAAAATCATTTACATGATTTTTCTATTACTTGCACAGGAACCGTGTCAGTGTTGTGTGAGCATTTTAGGTAATTATCTCATAAATAAAAATCTAAAATGAAATAATATGATAAAAAATATTTAATAATTTAAATAAAAATTTATAACCAAATATATTCTCATTTTATCCTTCTGTTAAAATTTTGGAGACATTAAATTCAAGAGAGTGACGTTTTGGAAATTTCTTTACCTAAAATAATAAAAATTTCATTATTAAGAGAAAGTGTCACAAAAATTACTTATATTATAATTTATGGTGTATATGGTAAAATTATACAATTATATGATATTAAGGAAATTTTTGGGTTGGTTTTTGGAACTTACTCCTGGTTTTAACCCTATTTTACCCATTTTACACTTACCGAGGCGACAAATATTTAACATAGTTACTATTCATAATGAAAAAATATAAAAAGGAGAAGTTTTTTAAATCTTAATTCCAAATATGGAATCAATTTTTCAATATTAAATCTCTAGAATTGGTATAAATAAATTTTAATATAAATTTATAATACGCAACAAAAAAAGGTTTTCTGCAAAAATTTGTTATGATGCATAAAAATTAACTTAATTTAAAATACTAAATATTTATAAATTAGATAGAAATAATTATATTAATCTAAATAAAATAGATTATATGTAACATTAAAATCAAATAAAAAATATAATAGTTCTTTTAAAATACATTATTTAATAAATAAGTGTACAGGAAAAATCTATATTTTTTACTATTCTATGGAAAATAAATCCTTTTAAAAAATCCCAAAATTTCACCCTAGGTTAATTTTGTTCTGATGATTTAAAAAATGATGTGAATTTTTAAAAATAAAATTTTTAAAATTGGAAGAAAATCATTATAATTTTAAAACACAAAATGAAAAAAAAACATTTTTTAAGAATTTTTTTTGATGTGTAAAATGATTTTACAAAAAATTAATTGCTTTTTATTATTAATAAATTACTTATTTAAAACCTTTATACATACTTTTTCATTTTTTAACCCAATACATATACACTAATCCGAAATCTAGGTGATAATTGTTACATTAAATAATAATATTTTAAAAGTATATCATGGTTTACTGAATTCTCAATGTTGTGTGTTAAGTTAGCTATTGAGCATAGTATTGTAAATTTTCATAGTGTGACATTATACCCCCTTAAATATATTTCAACTTAAAAATTTTATCATGGTCATAAAATGTTTAATATTTAAAAATACCTCTATTGTAAACCAACATCAAACAAAGGGATTAAAAAATTACATTGAAAAGGGGAAGTGGTAAACATAAAACTACCTAAAATAACACATAATCAAGATTCTAGATAACGAGAAAAATATTTGGAAGTTAAAATTTAAACATGAAATATAAAACTATCATACATGAAATAATTAAGTTTGACTAATAACATGAACTTGAGAAGTTAAAAACCAAAAAATTAAAAAAATTGTTATGGGTAGAAAGACCATTGATTCATCATAAATGAAGGAATAAGTATAACATTTTTATTGTAAGTTACTTTTACTAAATTTGAAGGATTTTTTTACTATTAGTATAGGGAACACAGTAAAAAAACTTACTTAATTTATTTCCATTCCATAATCATAATTCCATCCTTTGTTTGTTCTTCTATTAATTTCCACTTCATCTCTTACTATAATAGATGAACTTTTTATTCCTAAATCGCTGAAATTAACTTTTAAAGGATCAAATAATCCATAAAAGAATCAAAATTCATTCCTCCAATATCCTGATATTTACCAAAACCAAAATGATTAATATAGGTTACCCAATATTTATAAATCAAACAGTAATATTTGAATCCTTATTAATGACACCAAATATTAAACATAAACCATTCCATAAGTATTTAGACTTAAAACCCATCAAAAAGATATCTGACCAAATTCAAAATACAAGAAATTATAAATAAGGTCATAATATTTCCAAAAAAAACTTATCATTAATTACCTAAAATACATAAAGTATCTATTAATGTCATGTATTAAATATTTTAATACCTTAGTTATATTTTTGTAGGATCAACCATGCTATTATCTCTAAATAATATTAATCACTCATAAGGTCATATACCAAAAATATATATACCCTAATCATATACTCTATAAAATATTATAATAATTTCAATTAATTAACTTAATCCCCATTCCTTAGGTTTTTTTTACCTTAATCATATAATATTTCAGCTATAGTGTACGTGAAATTAATCACATAGTCACTAAATCACTTTTCAATTTCAGGAATATCTATACAATATATTCTCAAGATGTACTAATTATTTTATCCTATTAAACCATAATTACAAAAACATCAATGATCATATTAAACATAATGTTTATCAATAACCTTAATATTATTTCTACAAAATATTAAATTTTTATACTATAAATAACCATTTCATTAAAACATATACTAAACCAACGAGTTTTATTCTATTAAAATATATCACAAAATATCATTAATCATGTTAAATTCTCATCACATAAAACCTTTAAAGGGGTATTTATAATTTGAAACATATTATCATCCTTATAATTATCATCCCAATCCACTTTATGTTTATCCCATATTACTATGGCATATCATAGTTTTCCATAGATTTTATTCCAAAATTCCTCATACTGGTTTATAGTGAACCTGTGAATTAGCCTCTCGGGAGTGTCAAACCAAGTATATAGTAAGGGAATATTCATCCTATATTATAATAATGGAAAAAATATAGTTAAATAAATATTTTGGGGTTATTAACCCTAATTGCATCCATTCCAAAACTGTATCAACTTGTAGTATTTAGAAAAGAATTTATTTTTAGGAAAACCATAGAATCATTATCTTACCAATAAAATCATTATATTATACTATAATTACACATATCATCTAGGTTAGTAATAGTTTTATATTACTTAATATATGATTTCATAAATATATTTCTTATGGTTTCTACTAAACTTCCACTGATACTAACTATAAAGACCCCAACCCTATAATCCCATAGTTGGTTAATTTATTTCATTGGCACTAGATATAAGAGATCGTATCCCGAAGGACCGAATAATTTAGTAGCCTTGATAAAATAGATACATAATTTAATCTCACATTATATTTTAAAACATTAAATAAAACATTGTATTTTACTTGAAAATATCATTAATGTAAGACCCTAATAATTTATAATATTTTATTTTTAGAATAAATTTTATTTTTTTCCTAGAATGCTTTATACAAAATAGAAATTTAACCATCGGATACATGAAACATTGAGTTTAAATTGAATTAAATGAAACATTATACTAATATTTCTCTCCATGGAACCAAAAATTATTCTTGTGTTACACACTACAACGACTTTATCCAATGGATTGCATTACATGCAAGACTGAGTTTTACTAGATACTATTAATATTATTATTTAAAATGAAAATTACAACCTACACATTAAATTATTGGTTATAAATGGGATTAAATAACTTAAGAAAATATATTCTTTTTAAAGATATAAAATGAATTCATTTTTTACTAATCAATTATAAATGAAAATAAAAACCAATTGAATATAAAAGAAATGTCTGTATAAAGAACAATTTTTTTACACAAAAGGTTTTTATCTTAATAAATTAAATTAATTACAATTTTTGAATGATATTAAAGAAATAAATATATTATATATTAAATAATTTTATTCTACAATCATCCAATATATTTTATAGACATAATATAATAACAAATCCAATTTTACATATAAAAAACTATATTTTTCTAAAGTTAGTTTTCATGCATTTTAATGGAACTATTTTAAATTAAACTTTTGATAGTTTAAAAAAATATATTTTGAAAAAATAAAAATAATTTTTGAAATTATAATTTCTATATTATCATAAGGTTAATTTTTAGTATTATTGTGAGAAGTTTCATTTTTTTAGGAATAGTGAAAAATACTGAATTTTAATTGAAAACTGTTTTTTTTTCTAAATAATTTAAAATGTAAATTAAAATTAAAATTGGTTTTAAATAAAAAATAGAACAATTATAAGTATATTAATACAATTTAGTTCATTGGGAATATTTTAATTTTTATTTTTTATATAAAAATCTTTTAAACTTTTAAATATTTTTACATTAAAACCATGCTTTGTCATTACGTCTGTGGGATAAATTTTAAATTAATTTATTCCCCTTATGTGATTGAAATTTTGAAAAATTGATTAAATACTTGTAATAATAATAATTTATAATTCATATAATGTTTAACATAATTTTTTACCATAAATAATTATGAAATAAATTAAAAATAATTATAGCCATTAAGGTAAAAATTTGTTTACTAAGCGGTTAAAATTTAATCTTAAGAGGAAAAATGACCTAGAAACCTGTCCAAAACCACTTTTATGGAATTATTTATACCATATAACCTTTTTTTATTATTTATTTCATTATTTGTGAAACATTATGAAATAAAGGCCTTATAATATTGTTTACCTTTTTATATTTACAACAATGACACTCCTCCACTATAAAAAGGTATTCACCCCCCTCACTTATTTACACCTCTCAAGAATTTTGGATTATCCTAAACCTGAAAAATTAATCTCAAAAACACCATCCACTCATCCTATAACACTAAATTAGGAAAAAAATTCCAACCAAATAAATATTTTGGTATAAACCAAAAGTAGTTACCTGAAGAAGAGGTAATGTTATTCACTGAGAACTTTAGTGTTATTTATTTCTCCACCAGTTATTTTATTCTTATAAATTGTTTATATTATAAACTCAATATCCTTAATATAATAATATTTTTTATCCAAATTTTAGTATCTAAACCTTCACGTGATTCCATCAAATGAGATATGAAATCATTATTTGGGTGTATGGCGAACTACCGCCTCACGAACCGATGTTGGTCATTCTTCCATTGCCACCATTCAAGGTTGGGAATAATGATGGATTTATATTTTATATATTATATATATAATATTATGATATATTTATTATTTTTTAATAATTATATAACAAATATATTTATTCTTTACATTTTTTGAGAATACGATAACATTATTTTGGATGTGTAAACTACCACCTCCTCAAAGCGATGTGATTCATTCACGCATTAAATGGAAGGTATTAAGGATGGGTTTAATAACAATATGTGATATATATGAAATAAATATAATATTTTAATTATCATATACATATAAATAATTTAATTTTCATTCTTTTTATATGACAAGATAATGGAAATAGTGTTTAGGTGTAGGTACGTCCTACCATCTCCATGAACAATGTATTTTAGTTCCTATATCAGAACATTATTGATTACAATAAATACATATAAAATGAATATATATATATATGAATTATTTAAATTATTTTTTAAATTATATACATTATTAAATCATGATCCAAGTAAAAGGAACATAAAATAACAAGTCAAACATACTCGAAGAAAAAGACAATTAACCACCTGAATAATAAAAATAATGAAAGACAACTAAAAAGCAAGTGATAAGATGTTATAAGAGGGTCATATATGATATAATAAATATTAATATGGTTATATAATAAGTTAGTAACATTTTTAAAACAATTATACATTATTTTAAATTTAATTCAACAAAGTATATAGTAAGGTGCCAATGAGCCTGTACCCTAGTGGTACAGGCTCCTGCTTGGCATCCAAAAGACCCAAGATCTAATCCGAGGAGGAGAAAATTTAAGGGTACTGTAGTAGTACTGTAGTAGCGGCGACTGTGGCAGCGGTGAAACTGTAGCGGTGGAGGGACTGTAGCATCTATTGTAGCAGCAGTTGTACTGTAGCTGGTATTGTAGCAACACGAGTACTGTAGCAAGTACTGTTCACCGATGGGTCCTTTGGGCCAAAAAATGGGCTTTCAAGCCTTGTATTCAGGCCACTCGGACTTGGGACTTCAGGCTATATAATGGCTCTCCCTCTACCCAGTCTAAAGAGGTCTTTGTTTTAAATAATAAATTGAGGCTTTAGATCAAAAAATTTAAAAAAAGTATAGAGTAAGGTAAAAGATTTCATCTCACTTTTTACATATGTGAGATAAATTTCATATTCACCACTTTCTTATTTTATATGGTGTATATTCTTCCCATTTTGATATATTTTATCATTAATTATTTAATATTCATGGTAGTTAAATGTTTCATCTGATGATTATTACTTTTTGGGCTTCCAATTCAGATGTTACCACAGTTATAAGGAGATTTCTAGTCACATGTTTATTTCTGTGAGACTTATTCCATATTCATCACTAATTTCTTATGTGTGGTGTATATAAAACCCTATGAAATTTTATATCATTAATATCCTTATTCTCATGATTTTGTAAGTTTCATTTTATGTTATTTCTTTATGAGGCTTATAATTCAAATGTTTTAAAGTGGTATGGGACACTTTGGAATGTTTAAATATCATTTCCTTTAAAAATGTTTTTAATGATATTTTAATGGTGTTTATATTAATAATCAACAAAAAACCTTATTATTACTCTAATGGGTATACTCCATATTGATACCAACCTTATTCCTATTTTGGATAGTTTGTGATTATTTTGACTAAGTATAGTATTTACATTCACTTAATCCATTTTTGTAGTCCCCTTGAATTATTCATTATACATTGAATTTTCCCTAATTATCCATATAATTTATTATGGGTTTTCTTATTTATTAAACTATATCTCATTTATATACATGGTTTTTTACTTTAAAATTTATTTGATTGATTTGGGATATATTGATAAATCTGTATCATTTACTCAATATAGATATTTGATAATAAGGAATACTGTTTTTTAATTAAATAGATTATTCAATATATGAGGAATGATTTGGACTAGAAGTAATGGGGGGTCTCGGAATTTATATAGACCCTCTATGCATCAATAGGTTATAATGAGAAAAATAAGTTGTCCAAATTAAATGGGTTTGTACCTATAATTTTAAACCATCTTGTGAAAGGTCTTAATGATATAGGTTATCATGTGCCTCAAACATGACGTCAAATAATTAGGCATTGATTCATTTATATTTAAGTTATTATTATCTAAATGATTTTCACTCTAAAAAATATATGGTTTCATTTAATTCTAGTTTTATTGATTAAATGGCATGTGTCTTAAATTATATACCTTTTCATGTGTATTATCCTTATCTCGTTGTTTTAATGGAATGTGTACTCAGTTATTTACCTTGGTTATAGTTTTTATTTAATTCATTATTAGTTATTTATTACATGTCATGTATTATCAGTTATTTACCTTCCCATATTGATTATTCTAGTCGATTTATTATTGTTTCTTCTATAAGAAAACTCTTACTGATTATTTCAGATCACCCTTATTTAGTTTCCATTTTCCAGAATTCAATGAATTTTAAAATGAATGTTATGGAAGAATATTATAGAGGGAATAAATTTATTATAAAAAATGGGTAATTTTTGTATTAAGTTGTAATATGATACTCATGTCTGTACTTGATTTATCAAAACTACTAAATGTTTTGGTGCTTTGGGACACTATTTTCTTGTATTTGTTCTAATGTAATGGTATTAGGAACTGGCTCCATGCTTCTGGAATTAGGTCACAATAGTTGGTATCATTGAAATTTTAGTAGTAATATTTGAAACTATATTTAGGAAAACATGTGTTAGGTAATATAACCCTATGATATATTTTGAGGATTAGTATAGAAGAACATCCTAAAGTTTCGGTATTGTAGAGATTAAGTCATTTTCCTAAGAATACATCTCTGTATGGATAGTATCATGGGTTAATGAGTTTAACATTAAAAAAAGTTCAAACACATAAAAACCACTTTTAGGTTTTATGTGATGGAATTATACTAATATTAAGGACATATTGGGGAAATTTATAGAAAGTATATTTTTTAGTGGAAAATTTATTTGAGGAATCATACATTTACATATTTTAGAATTAAGTTTAAAGGTGTTAATAACCATTAGGGTTGATTATATTATTAATAAAATTTTAGTAATATTTAAAAAAGATTATTATACTTTGTAAAAGAAGGGTTTTATTAAAAACCTTAGTAAAAAGGTTACCTAATGATTTAATATCAAGGATTCCCATAATAATTATTTTTGGAATTACATGAATACGGTTTTAGAAAATGGAAAACATGTATATCGAGTGATATCCCATTTTATATGGGAAGGATGTAGGGTTTCAACCCACAACTAAAGGATGATAAGGGTTTATCACCTACCATTGGCCTATATAATGTCCTAGTTAATATGCCATTCTTTTTGGATAAATAATTTTATGGATAAATATTAATGATGAAACAATGGTTTTAATTTTTTGGTTTAGATATTAATTAATTATATTGGATAAATTTTGGTTACCATATTAGTTTTGGAAATTTTTTAGAGATTTATGGAAATACTTTTCACTCTTTTTTGTACCATAAGATCTATTGAATGTTAATTTTAGTACATAAGGCATAAAAATTTTATGTATTCATTTCCTAGGGTAAATGTATAAATTTTTAATTGATCGAGTCACAACTAAATGAAGATATTGTATTTATTAAATAGAAATTTTTCAAGTAAGTATATTTTCTTATATAATTGAGCAGTAAAAGTATCACTCAACATTAAAAAATGATCTTGAAAAAAATATATCCTAATACCTTATTTTTTTTAACTGATGGTCTTTTAAATCGTCATATATTTATGTATTGGAGGCCCTCAAATTTTAATTGATTATTCATTTGATTGTTATCAGTGACTTCAATCACTCCCTATAATTATTTATGCTTTTCATTAAATCCTATATCTTCACTTTCCACTAATTTTCTCTTACTTAGAAACCTATATATATGTTACTCTATGTGACCTATATACATATGATTATCTCTTATAAAGATTATATTTTATTAACTCTTTTATGATGGGGGTTTTCAAAAAATTAATTTTTAAATATCAAACCCTAGATTACAAAGATCAAGTTTAAATTACAATGATGCAATTTAGGTAAGGCTGTGAGAATTTAAAACACCAAGAATTTACAATATTTTCGTTTTAGAATAAATTTAATTTTGTTCCTAACTTAATTTTTATGAAACAAAAAGTTAATCTTAAACTACAAGAAAAATTATGTTTATCTTGAATTTCACACAACATTATGATTATCTTTCTATACGCATAACCCTAAATTTATCTTTCAATAAATGAAACAATAACTTTATTTCATGGCTTTTGTTACACGCAATACCGATTTTTATCAGATACTATTAATATTATTATTTAAAATAAAAATTGCATCCCATAGTTAAATAACCAGTTATAAATAGTATTAACTAACTTATTAAAATATATATTTTTCACAAATATAATATTAATTCATTGGTTTCCAATCAATTATAAATTAAAATAAAACCAATTGAATATAAAGGAAATATTTATATAAAAAGATATTTTTATGCTCAAAAGGAATTTTATCTTAAAAAATTAAATTAATTACTATTACTATATGATATTAATAAAATATATATCATATATTAAATAAAATATTTTTTTATAATAATCTAATATATTTTATATATGTAATATAATAACAAATCCAATTTTATGCATAAAAGCTATATTTTCAAAAGGTAGTTTTACTACCTTTTAATGCCACGCCTATTTTAAATATAAATTTGAAAACTTTTATAAATTATATTTGACAAAATAAACTTCATTTTTTAAACCATAACTTAAAAATTATATTAATTTTTATTTTTATTATTTTTCGAAGAAGATTCATTTTTTAATGAATAATGACAATTACAAAATTTTAATTGAAATGGATTTTTCATCTAAAAACATTATAATGTTAAATTTCATTTTAAGTCGGTTTAAAAGTAAAATTATTCCAATTATAAATCTATTAATAAAATTTATGTCATTTGAATCATTTTTATCCTGAATTTTTATGGAAAATAATTTCAAACATTTGATCATTTTTACATTAAAAACTCTCTTTCTCGTTACGTCTGAGGGATAAATTTTAAATTAATTTCTAAAAATTAGGTGATTTTAATTTGATAAAATGGATTCCATATTTAAGATAAAAATAATTTATAATTTCTATAAAGTTAAACTTTTTTATCAAAATGGATAGTGAAAAAATTAAAATAAATTACAGTTATTATGGTAAAAAGATGTTTACTTGGTGATTAACATTTAATATTAAGTTAAAAAATAACCTAAAAACCTATAAAAAAAATTTTATAGACATATATATACCATAAACCCTATTTTTTATAAGTTTTTTAATTATTGGAGTCACATGATGTAATTGAGACCTCCCAATAGTGTTACAGTTTTATATTTACAAGAATGTCACTCCTCCTCCACTATAAAAAAGCATGCACCCTCTAACGTTTTTACACCTCTAATGTATTTGGGGTCATCCAAAAACTAAAAAATTAAACTCCCCATGTCCCTCAACTCATCTTATAATCATAAATTTAGACAAAAAACAAACCAAATAAGTCTTTTGGTATAAACCAAAAGGAGTAACCCGAAGAAGAGGAAACGTTCTTCAATGGGCACTTTAGTTTTATTTCATTCCCCACCCTTTAAATTGTTTTTATATATTTTTTATATAATAACATAATTTTAGTAAATATAATGATATTTTTTATCTTTATGGTACTATAATCACCTTCACACACTTCCCTCAAATGGGATACGCAATCATTGTTTGTGTGTACGACAGACTACTGCCTTAGAAACTGATGTCGCTCATTCTTATATTACAATATTTCAAGGTTGGGTATAATGATTTATCTGTAGTTTATATATTTTATATATTATATTTAAACTTAATTTATTCTTTTTTTAATTATTATATAACAAATACCTTCAATGTTTCTATTTTTGGGCATATGATAACATCGTTTGTGGACGTGTGGACCACCGTCTCCACAAAGTGATGTGATTTATTCACGCTTTACATGGAATATATTAAAGATGGGTTTAATAAAAATATTTGATATATATAGAATAAATATTATAATTTAACTATAATATAAATACATATTATTTATTATTCATATTTTTAATATAATAAGAAAATAGAAATAGTGTCATGTGTATGTATGACCTACTGTCTCCATGAACAGTGTATTTAATTTTCTATATCCAAACCTTATGGATTACAATAATTAAAAATATAATTAATATATATATTGTTTAAATAATTTTTTACATTCTAGAGATTATTAAATCATGATATAAGTAATATGAATAAAAAATAACAAGTCAAAACATACCTTAATAACACGGAAATTAACACCCAAATCAATAAAAATAATGAAACATTATTAACAGGAATGTGAAAAGATGTTATAAAGGGATAATATATGATATAGTAAATATTAATATGGTTTTTTAATAATTAGGGACATTTTTAAAACCATTATACATTACCTAAAAGGGTTTTCAACAAATATGAGTGTAAGGTAAGTGATTTCTATCTCACTTTTTACATATGTGAGAGAAATGTCATATTCACCTATTTTTTATTTTGTGTGTTTTAATATACTACCCATTTTGATTTTCTATATCATTAATTATTTTATATTAATTTTATTTAAATTTTTTCATTTGATGATTATTAATTTTGGGGCTTCTGATTCAAATGTTACCATAGTTGTCGAGGGATTTCTAGTCTCACTTTTATTTTTTCGAAACTTATTCCATATTCACCACTCGTTTTTTATGTGGTGTGTATAATACCCTAAAAACTTTTATATCGGTGATCTTATTATTATCATGATATTATGAATTTCAATTAATGTTACCAATTCATGGGGTCTATAATTTAAATGTTTCAAAGTGGTATGGGACACTTTAGAATGTTTAAAGATTTTTTTCATCAAGATTTTTTTTAATTGTATTTTAAAGTTATTTCTATTAATCAATGACAACAACCCTTATTCTTAATATAATGGGTACAAATCCTATTTATATGATCCTTATTATTATTTTTTAGGGTTTATAATTATTTTTACAAAGTATTGTATTTATAATCACTCCCTTGATTCATTTTTGTAGTCCACTTGAAATATTCACTAGACATTAAATTTCCCCTAATTATGGATATCATATATCGTGGATATTCTTATTTCTCAAAACATATATCATTTCCATATATGGTTTTTTAATTGAGAATTTATTTTATTGATTGGGAAAATATTGATAAATTTATATCCTTTACTCAATATAGAAATTTGATAATAAGTCACATTGTTTATTAATTAATTCAATTATTTGATATATGAGGAATGATTTGGATTAATAGTGGTGGGTGGGTACAAGACTTTATATATCCCCTCGATGCATTGATAGCTTCTTATGAGAAAAATTAGTTGGAAAAAAATAACTGGTTTTCTACCTATAGTCTAAACTATCTTGTGAAAGTTTCTGATGGTACAAGTTTTCATGTAACCAAACATGACATCCAATAATAAGGCCTTAATTCTTTTAGATTTCAGTTATTATTATCCAGAGTATTTTTACTATAAAAAATTTATGGATGCATTTTATTATCATTTTATTGATTAAATGGTGTGTGTCTTCAATTATTTATCATTCCTTGTTGATTATGCCTTGTCATGTTGTTTAAATGGCATGTGCGCGGAGTTATTTACCTTTCTATATTGTTTAAACACTTTCTTCTTAGTTATTGATTACATGGCATATGATATTAGTTATTTAACTTTCCATATTAATTATTATCTTTGATTCATTATTTCTTTCATTTTACTTAACCCTTACTAATAATTTGATCTCACCCTTATTTTGTGTCCATTCCCTAGGATTATATAAAGTTTTCATTGAAAAATATGAAAGAATATACTAGAGGGAATAAAGTTATTATAAAAATTGTAATTTTTCTATTCAATTGTAATATGATACTCATTTATGTATCTATTTTACCAAAAATACTTTACTATTTGGTTTTTTGGGATGTGAATTTCTTGTATCTATGCTAATGTAATGGTGTCAGACACTGAATCTAGGCTTCTAGGGTCATGTCAGTACAATTAATACCTATAGAATATCATTGTGTATTAATAAATATATACTTCCTAGAATACTTGTAAGAGAAAAATGAGAATGTGTAGAGCTTAGATGCTTAGTAATTGAATGTGTATAGTAAAATATATCGTAAAATGAATAAGGCATGAATAATATGGTGAGAATAAATAATTATTAAATAATTCTATATAAATAAAACCATAAGCTTGAAACTTATTATTGGATAACATAACTAAATAAATAATCACATTGAAATTAATAAATGATTTCGTAATTATGGAATGTATAATTCGAGACATCTAAATCATGCCATCAAGACCTCCAGGAAAAACAACTTACATAAATAGGTAAGGCCTTGGCCAAATACCCAACTTGTTTTGTCTTTTCAGACTTATTGATCCATCAAGGGGAGGTACAATTTTGGTCCCCACATATAACATAATAATTCTAATTCATTCATAATTGTAATAATACAACTTAATTAACATTATATAATAATAAAAAATAGCCCTATAGAAAGAACTAGCATACGAAATGTCAATACTTTCCCTAGAAAAACTGATCAAAAACCATCTAGATAAATAATAAGTATGGTATAACTAAAAAATATCCCTAGTATAGTATATGTAAATTATAAGTTTGTTTTCATTGATAAATTCAAATACCATAACAATATCATTAAAAATATTCTTGAGGAAAATAGCCTTTTCACTATAAAATTTACTTTTAAAAAGTAAATATTTCTGAAATATTAGGATAAACATTTTATTTTAAAATAATCATGGAAACTTTTAAAGGAATCCTAAAATCATTAATCAGTAATAATGATGAGAAATTTAGTACATGTCGTGTACTTTAAAACTGTGATTCCTTTTACATTTTTGGTAAAAATTCAAAAGAAACACATTCAGAAAATGAAAATAATAATAATTTAAGACATTTTAAAAAACATAAATCATGGTTAAATTAAATTTAAAGAATAATATGATAATCTAAAAACATTCAAAAAAACATATCTGGAAAACATTGATATGGAAGAAAAATATTTTTGAATAAATAGAGAAATAAAGTTGGTTTTCCTTAAAATGTTCTTTCAGTATCTTGAGTAATTAAAGAATAAGAAATTAAAGAAAAACATTTAATTTATTTAAATAACTATAGTATAATAATTAATATTGGGTTTAATAAATAAATATCAAATAATCCCCCCATTGGAGACTTAAACATAAACAATCCCAAATACTGATGAGATTGCGAAATAAACCACTACCACTTCGGTAACATTCAAATCAAAACCCATTGGATGAAATAATTTGAATTATAATGTTAAATATCATAAATTAAGAATGGTACAATATATGACATTAAAAATGGGTAGTATATACACCTCATAAACATAAATAGGAGCATAACATTAAACAAATCTTAACAAAACAATATTAAGATGAAAAAACCCTTACCCCAAGTATGAATTTCTTCATATGTACTTTTCACCACCTTTATAATAAATTTATGTTTATTATACTTATATAATATAAATATATATTATTCAATTATAGTATTTCTACCCCCCACTTATCTGATTAAAATCATTATTTTGGGGTGTTAACTATTTCATTTTTCATGAGAGTTTCAGTTCAGATGTTCTGGCCCTTGTACTTGGTCATGGTTGAATCATATCCATAATTTTAATCATGATATAAATATAATATATATTCATCATATATATAAGAATATATATGATATTTATATCATTTTTATATATGCATGAATGATTTTTTTCACTTTTCAATGAAATAAATAAATGAATTTAAAAAATAATTGACCTTTCCAGAATAATTATTATATAATATATAATATATATTGATTAAATATATCTTTATTACCATATATGGAAATTGAAAATGAAAAATTAATCATATCTCTTTGTGGATGTGGTAGTCCAAATGTACACATGAGTGACATTATCGTTTTCTAATGGATTGGAATGTAATAAGTTAGATATGATATTATAATTAAATATCTTAATTATTTCATAAATATAATATATATTCATTATTTCAATATTTATAATCATACTAATAAATTGGTGATGAAAAAAAATTGCACCACTATGTGGAGATGGTAATCCATAAGTTCCCACGAGTGATGTTTTCACTTTTCCTAAGATAAAAAGATATGTAAAAAAGTGATAACAAAATCATAATAATATCTTAGTATATTATAATACTATAGTTATTATTTTAGGATGCGTATAATAGATTTAGATAAATTAAAAGAAGAAATAAATTGGAAAGATTCGGTAAAGATGATTACCTATTCATTAGTATACTTCCTTTAGATCCCTTCTTAGGAACCTTAGAAAGGTCTTTTAAGATGAAAAAAGAATATTACTCATGTATAGTGAAGTTGAGAAATGAATTTTGTAGGGTTTGGTCGATTTATGTTTCTTAATAAGTTGTAAATAAAATAGAGAACATGTTTTCTTTTATAAGTGAGGGGAGGGGAACTCTGATAAATTTTCAAAATATAAAAATATATTAAAGTCACATTCAGGAAAAAAATGGTTCCAAATGACTTGGATTGAAAGATATTGGAGATTTGACCCCAATATAATCATCCAATGAAATTTATAAAGGTTTAGATGATTCATGATCCATCCTAGAGGGGCTTGTGTTGTGACTACCCCAAGCCCGCCTCTAATAGGCTAGCAGATGGTGAATAGCACCGAGAAGGCCTATCCTACAAGTGGGAGGCATTATCCTAAGTACCTATACACATGAAAACTTAGCCAATACAAAAAATGATGAAATTAAAAAAATGATTGTATGCATACATCTAAGACCCCACCACATATTATGATAGTGAAAGTAGTGGAACGTAAAAGGGTCCAAATTCAAGTCCACCATAAAGAGTCTATAACAAAAGTCTAACCTGTAAGAAAAATTTAATAGGACTATTGTTTGAAGCTGTAGGAACACACCTCATTCAATCTTGTCTCACTAATCACCTTCTAGTCCTGGTCCACCTAGGACTCCATCAAAAGGTCGATCGTCTGCACAATACATTACACCTGCGGGTGAAGCCCATGTAGGAGTGAGTATAACAATACTCAATAAGACAAACTGAAACCACAAAAAAAATACAAAAATGGAAAGTATAGTATGATTTACACAAATATATTTCTAAAAAATATATAACAAGAATATCCAGATATACTCATGTGAGACACCCCACCATCAGGTGTTCATAACCAACTTTCCTGCCACAGGATTCCACTCGAAGCATGCTTGTTCTGGGAGAACTCACTCCTCAATCCATGATATCATCGGAGACACTAGATGAAGAGGTCTAGATAATATGGGCCCCACCCAAAGATAACGCATTGGTCAAGAAAGACTATGATACACATATAGGGGATCATGCCCAAAATCATTGGGGATGCCATGAAACTAATGTGGATCAACCCACTATGTAAGGGATCATATGCCAATGATTCCAAAAACCCTATTGATGCGGCCTGATAGATAGAGGATCAACACTCTTCTCATATAGGTCACTCAAATTCCACAAACTCTACTAGGGTTGATATAGGTTCTCACTCTAGTCTCAGGGAGGGATACTGCAACTCTACTTGAGACTCATCCTCTATAGGGTATTACTATCTAGTGATGTGGATGTAATATCACACTAAAGACTCAAGGAAAGGAAAAAGGGAACACTCTCAACCTATATTGTTCCAAAATAAACACCCACCATTGGTCTCAAAATGACCGTATCTATGTTTTTATCTTAACACCACAAATGGCTCAACTATTAGATTCTTGTTTGAATGAAACCACCCGGAGGCTTTCCGGGGCCTACGGACCAACCATCGTGGTAGGTGCACCTACTATTGTGGTTATTCCACCTGCTACGTGGACCTTCCTCCTATGGACTAACCATCGTAGTCATTATATAGGCTGCTCCGCCAGAAGGTAGGTTAACATGCACGGCTGATCGGCTTGGTTGCCCCGGATCCGATTCGGGTCTAGCCTGGCCCACCGACCAGACCGAACCTGCTAACCCAACCCGCCCCACTTACTCATCGTACTTCAAGTCCAACACCGCCACTCTGCATCTGTTTCCACCACCGCCACATCCTACCGCCATCACACCCACCGCAGGTGGCCCCACCACCACTGTCATACGAGTGGTCCCTTCTATAGACCTTTGTTCCTCCTCTAATGCGAAAAATTAAATAGTCACATATCTGAGCTCCTTGGGTACCAATCTATATAGATTCAGCCTGATTTATCAATTTTCCTCGAATCTAGGGTTCTATTTGATTTCGGAACCTCCCAGAAATGTTGAACTAAGAACCATGGAGTTCAAACAAAGAATAAAATTAAGAACATAGGGAGGAACGCAAAATAACTAAGGTTTAATCATCATTGACCAAGCATTATTTGACAATGATCAATATCAGGAGATTTAGTTTAGAAAACTGATTAAATAAATCTCAATAAACCCATAAAACAATCTCATCCAACAAATATGGTTGATCTATAGGATAATATATTCATATATTAGTCTATGTCTATCATAGGAATCAAGAACGGGCAATTAAATCAAATAATCAAACATCATACCTTAATTTGGGATCGGTTTCTAACAAAGAATTACCACTACATCGTTATCATCGATCCTTGATCTGTTATCGTTCATCGAAAAGGATTACCAGAGCTCTCTCAAATTATCCTCGAGATGTTTCAAGTTTATGTGGATAAAACTGGAATTCTAACATAAGGATTAATTGTAATAATATTATAATCCATTGAATCAAAATAATAATAATTTATTTATAATTTATTTTATTCTTTTTACATATTTGATAGATTTTCTCACAAACGATCCATGCAGATAAAAGTTAGGTCCCGCCTAGGGAAATCCTATTGTTTTGAACCCAATGGTGCCATCAAAATTATGATATAGGAATCCATTTAATAGTTATTCCACTTTTTCAGGAAAACTATGCATGTGTGCTATTAAATATTTTAAAATTTTTCAAACATTTGTTCTAGGAACATCACGCCTCGTAATCACATGTCGTCTTAGCACTTGGTTTTCAAATCAATCCATATAATATTTAAAAATAACACATGGAAAATCCAAGATGTTACAAGATATTATTTTAAACCTTATACTTTTTATTTACCCATTCATTAACCATTTTTAACCATGGTTATAGTAATAACTATTTCAATCTTAAAGGGATACAGTTTTACATAAAAAGTAAAAATAGGATCATAAATAGAAAATGGATAAAAAAATTATCATTCCTTATCATGATTTTCTTATATCAATATTTTTTTGATTTTTAAATAATTTAATATAATATTATTTTTCATAAAATATCATTACTGTCATTTTTGGAACTGTTCATTTAATTTGACATTAAAGTAATCAATATAAAAAGGAATTAAAATATAAACATTTATCACATCCTTAATTTGTTACATTAATTAAAAAAATTCATGGGAACTTTAAATCATCCAAAAAAATATTACTTTTAGTGTTTTTAAAATCATTTACTTTATTTTTCTACTACATAAACAAGTATTCTGTCAGTGTCGTGTAAGTAATTAAAGTATTTATTTTATCACTAAAGTTTAAAAAAATTATTCTGATAAAAAAATAAATTATAAATAAAATAAAAATTTATATCAAAATATATCCACTTTTTATCCTTTAAAAAATATATATATTAACATGAATAGAGTGTAATTTTGGAAATTTCTTTACTTAAAATAATACAAATGTCATTACTAAGGGAAATGGCACCAAAATGCATTATATTAGACATTGGGATGTATATAGTATAATTTAACCCATAAAATGAAATTAAGGAATGTTTTAGGTCGATTTTGAGACATTATTTCATGATTATAATCATATATTACTCATTTACCCTTACTAAAGTGACAAATAATTACCACCGTTACTATTCATAATGACAAAAAAAATCCTTTTAGCCAGATTTTAAATTATTGATTCCAATTATTGAATCAATTTTTTAATATTAAATCTCTATAAGTGTAAGAAATAAATTTTAATATAAATTTGTAAATTTTTATGAAAATTTTTTTAGAAAAAATGTGTTTTTACACATAAAAATTAACTTCTATAAAAATAATGAATATTGATAATTAAAATGGAATTAAATAGATGATTATAAATAAAATCCATAATATTTTAGTTTAAGAACAAATTCAAAATATTATAGGAATTTTAAATTACTTAATTTAATAAAAATATAAAAAATTATTTAAAAATTCTCTTTTTTTCAATATTCGCTGAAAAATCATTCAATTCAGAAAAATCTATAAATTTCACCATAAATCAATTTTGATGTGATTATTTAAGAAAAGATGTTAATTTTATAACTTAATATTTCTAAAATTGGTATAAATTAATTAAAATTTCCACACACAAAATAAAATAAATCCATTTTTAAAGAAATATAGATTTCTGAAGTATATATTTATTTTACTAAAAATTGAGTACTTATTTATTATTATTATTAAATAAAATGTATAAAACCTTTGTAAAAAAATTTCATAATGATTTTAACCCTATACGTACCTGCCAAACCAACTACTAGGTGATAACTATTATATTAAATAATAATATTTTAATAGTATATTGTGGTACAATTAAAGCATAGTGTTTAAGGTTAAGAAAGTTATAGAGAATAGTATTCTAAATTTTTGGGGTGGTATATTGGAAGAGAGATAGATAACCAGTGGTGGGGATAGTTGGTGGAGGTGAGTATATCTTTATTGGGAGAACAGAGATTGGGTTGTTAGGCTTCAAGTCAACTTTTTGTGAGTGATCTGATGTATTCAAAGAAATATGGAGATTTGATAACATTTATAGGTTCATCATGAGGTTAAAACCATGGTTTTTGGTTTTTTATGATTAATATAGGTTCATGAGTTGCATATATTATAAAAGGTTTAACCAGGTTTTGGTTAACATCTGATCATTAGATATGGGGAATTGTAATATGGGTTACACTCTCATCAGGAATTATATTGGTAATCATCTATAATACGACATAAAAGTGGGTATCGGTTATGATGTATAATAATAATGGGAATCTATTATAATGTGGGATTAAATTGGGCATTGGTTATGGTGTGAGATTATATTTGGGTATCAACATGATGGAAGGTGATAATAGATGATGACTGGTTACTATGTAGATAGCAGGTGTGTGTGGGGGATAAATGCATGTGATACCATCTTCATGT
This sequence comes from Viscum album, assembly GCA_963277665.1. NCBI lineage: Eukaryota > Viridiplantae > Streptophyta > Magnoliopsida > Santalales > Viscaceae > Viscum > Viscum album. The sequence goes on along the minus strand of OY728142.1, from coordinate 503,987,434 downwards.
TAGATAGTTTAGTTGAGATGATACTAGTTAGGTAATACCTATGGTGGGGAGTGACCAAAAATGGAATCATTTTATTATTTTAGGTAGTTGGGATAATATGGATATGTGGGGAAGAAATAGATGTGTTCAGAATCAACTCGGTGGTTTGATAATGCATAGAGTGGGATTATTTTTTGTTGGTAAGAGTTTCTCAATAAGTGGTTGGGAGAACACAGGGATGAGATATCATATGGTGGGGATGTTGTAAGGTCCTAGGAATTTTGAATATATATTTTGAGTCGGGTCTTGACTTATTCAAGTGTGCTAAGACTCATAGGAGGTGTTAAAGGTATTGATATAGGTCGTGGAATGAGCCTTTGAAGTAGACTTGGGATTAGGGGTTTAATTTTTATAAATGTAGTTTCATGTTTTCTAGTATTAATTTCCAGTTATTTAAGGATTAAAATATGTTTGGAAGGCCAGAAATGATTTTTTTTGGGTTTTAGTCATTTTTTGGACATGAAACATATTTTAAAAAAAATTGGAAAAGAAATTTAAGTAAGGGGATTCTTATGTAAGGGGATTTCGTAATTACTTTCATAAGTGAGGTAATTAATAATTAAGGGGATTCCTATGTAAGATAATTCCTAATTAATGGGATTGATAAGTAATGGGTTTCAAAAGTAGGGTTTATCCAAATTTTGGTTCAAATTAAAAGTGTTTCAAGAATCATCTAAATTAATAAATAAGGGTTCAAAACACTAATTTAAGGGAAATTATGGCTCCTTGTTACATGTACATAAAAAATCATCCAAGTGGCCCTCACATTCCTCTCATCTTCTTTGAGGGAGATCTATCTCTGTTATTATCAGAATCATTTTTCATCTTAATTTTAAGTGATCTATGGGTAAGTTTAAACATATACATACAACTAATGTTTATTTTTATCTCAATTTATTCATTCCATTCTAATAAAACCCCATTTTAGGTCTTTTGTTGGATTTTATAAATCTTCTTATTAATGCTGAATAATCATATGATTCTTAATGAGTAGAGTCCAAAAAACTGAAAGTATGTAATTCCTAGATTATTTATAAATTATACATGTTTTAATTGATGCATAGTAAATCGATATTTTTAAGGTGAGCTGAGTAAGTCTGGTTATAAACTACTTAGAGTTTTTATTTTTCCTAATATATACTATAGGGTTGTATCATGTGTGGAATGTCTTGGCGGATCTTGGTATTGAATTTTTTTTTGATATGTGATTTTATTAAAGACTAAGTGTGATTAATATAGTTATGGAAATTTTTCCATGATATGAGGTGTGTGGTGGTTCTATGGGAATTTTTTGGGAGTTTCTTCTATGACTATGGGTGATTTTAAACATAAAAAGTTGAGATATTTGGTTTTATAGGATTATGTTGATGGTTTTTACCACTTCATCATTTGGAAGAATTGGTCCACAAGTGGTGAATAGGTTCATAAATGGTGTAGCCTAGGTTGTTGGTGATGCCACTCATTTATGAGTGATTGATGGGGTCTTTAAGGTTATGATCACATGAGATATGGCCCCTGGGGTGATTTTGACTACTCATTGTTGGTGGAGGTCTTTATAGATTAAGTGTAAAAGGGATGTTGTTGACTAAGAGTATAGAGAAGGTGATCATTATAGAAGTCCCTGGTTGGTGGTAGTTGAGACCACCAGATGGAGGCTTATGGATCCTAATTTATGTTGGAGTTGATGGGTTAAGATTTTGGATGGATGAGTATTATTCTACATTTGGTTCATTAGGTTTTTAAGCTAGTGACTAAAAAATGAATTAGGAAGCCTTTATAACTAATGATATGGTTTTTGTACATGACTTTGGCATGTTGGGATGGATCTAAATGGTTATGGTTGGTGTGTGGTGTTGTGTGGTATGGATTTGTTAGAATCTTGAAGTATCTTCTAACATGATATATTGTAGATGTATCATTTTACTATAACAATGGTAAAGGAATGTATAGGCCCTCTAATGGTTATTGAGCACAATGGTAGTGGATATTTTAACATTTTAGTTATTACTTATTTATTCTCTTTCATACATTGGTATATCTATTAATATAATAAATAGACTCTATTAGTGGTGGCATGCTGAGTTCATAACCAAACCATGTTTGTTCCACTTGGGACATGTTTATAATTTATTGTTTTGAGTAAAAGTAATGAAAAATGTTATCAGTCTAGAACCTAGTGGACAAGGTTGTGAAGATAGTGAATGGATAGATGTGGGATTTTACAGTCAATTTGGGTGGTTCATTGGTGTTGGGCAGATAGTTTATTTGGTTTATTTTATATTTATACATATATGACCAGCCTATGGGAAATACTATTTAAATTTATATGACTTAAAAAAATGGTAAATTTTTATCAAATTGTTCATATGAATATTTATACTTTTCATTGATTTTTATTTTTTTTACTTATGCTGTGTTGTGTTGGTATTATTATTATTATTATTAATTATGAAGGTTAAATTCACCCCACTATCACCCCATAGAACCTTTTTTTAGTATGTAACATTTTTGGTATGGAGAGGCATTCCTAAATTCATGTGGAACAGTACCAGTTCGGTCACTATAGAGTGGTTGTGGATCGGTGTGTTGTTATAAAGATAACTCTCTCTTATTTTTCTCCTTAATATAGCAGGCAAATAGAAAAAATTAATGTTATAATGGAATCCTGTGAAACTTATTATAAGTTTTTTTATTTATTCATTAAGTTAATGGATACTAATGAAAGTAAAATTTCTATTGTTTGTCTTCATTAATTTTTATATATAAACTCATATCGATATATGTTGTTACATGTTATTATATTATGATAATGGAATAAATCATGTCATCACTAATTATATCCATGTTTATTTAGAATTTAATATATTTTGGATGCCTTTGGGATGTCATGAACATCCTAAAAACCTAAGATAAAGAATATTTTTTCAATATCTCACATTTATTGGTGTATTTAATGAGATAAGAATAACAAAAAACAAAATTCATTGTTGGTGACATTAAATATGATTGAATTCGACAAGATATACAAAGAGAAATATTGAACTAAAAGATATGTGATGTTATAATAATAGATTTCATAAAAATGTATGATTCCATAATCCCCAATCATTAATTTAATATGAATAACCACATTAATCATTTAAAGAGTATATTATTTCCTTTTCTTAGAGATTTGGACACTAACTTAACCTTGTATGCATCTATAAATTGTATAGTTATTTGTTAAAAACAATAATATGTATGATATTCACATACTATCTTGAGCTCCATTATATGTTTAGAGTTACTAAATAAAATCCTAAAAAGTTTATACCTTTCTTCTATTATGATAATTTGAAATGAAAATGGAAATATCACTGTATAAGAAGAAAATTTTTAAAAATTACAAACAATGTTATACAACACTAAATCCCATAGTCGTTACAGTTAAGAAGGGGGGATGAATCTTTCATTATATAAAGCTTTAAAGTAATAATGATTGATATATATAACAATATAAGAATAAGAAGTAATTTTAAAATGATAATTCCATATAATAAACTTACATTATTGAGGTAAACTTCAATAATTAGACTTCATAGGTATTTTATATAATTTTAACATCACATAATTGGGATAATGTAGAATAACCTGAATGTATATGATATTTCTCTAAAGGATGAGTAGATTTTAATGTTGTAAATAGAAAAAACATTTCCACATTGTTTATGAATACATAATAGAATTTTTTTTATATTTATTAATGTTAGAGTTATGAGATAATTATCATGTACCTAATGAAACATGATTTATTTTATTTATATGTACAAAGATAGTTACTCATTCATAATAAAGACCAAGTTTTTCTATTTATTTTAATGGGTTGATTTATTTATGTGTATATATATTAAATGTTTTATATAAATTTCATATTAAAGATATAATATAAAACTAAAGTAGAAAGAGTCAAAAAATCAAATATGACTTGTTTTTATTATATCATCCAAATAATTAATGATAATCCTAAAAAAATACTTTATAAAAATGGAAACTTAAACTTGATTGATTGAAACTGATTGAAAATATTTTGGGATATTTGAATCATATTTATCAAATAGGATGATAAAAACACATTTTAAGGGAATGTTGTAAAGAATTTATATTTTTTTAATATCATATATATCAATTTTTGAAAACCAATTAGAATCTAATCTCTAAGTGTCCACTAGTAAATCATAATTTTAACTGAGGATTTAATCATATATGATTCTATATTTCTAACAAGTCATTAGATTAAATCATTTGAAAATTATAATGACTTTATAAATTAAGTAAAAAAAATATAAAAAAATATAAAAAAATATTTTGATCATGCTGGAGTGGATAATGTTTAATCCAAAAGTTTTTTCAGAATCTAAATAAGTATGATATAGTTAAATAAATAACTCTACCTAAAACATTACAATGTAATTATGTGTGTAAAAGGATAAATTAAACTATTAAATATGGTTCAATTTATGTTAAGTTGCACTAAAATTACTTATTAATTTGGGTAACAATATTTTAGAACAATAATTTTCACAATAAATTACGTTTTATTAATGGTTATAAAAAAACTATGTAAGATATAGACTCGAAGGATTCTCTATATCCCTTTTATAATAATTTGAGGTCAAAGGTGTATAAAATACTATGAATTGCAATGAACTTCGACCCAAATATGATAAGTTCTTTTTTATTCTAAATAAACCATGAATTATAATTATTATTTTCCATCTTTTCCCAAAATATTTATTAATTAAGTTTTTATTTTTTTTAGAAAATGGATTTAATTCTAGAATTGATAGTGGGGAGAGCTTTAGAATATAAAATTCAAAACCATAAATAGAATTTTAAAATTTTATTGGAAAATAAGTTATTCCAAGAAGTTATAGAATAAAATCTAACTCAAAATATACAATAACTAATGAGGTTTATGATTTATCATAATTCTAATAAATATAATTATCATAGAATATAATAATGTTTTGTTTGTCATATATGATGATCTCACTACCTAAAAATTTCCATTCTGTGATAATAATACATGAATTGTAAAAATTGAATGAAACTTTACATGTATTTCATTCATGATAACCAATTTAGAAACATTTTGGATTCACTCAAATGGATAAAAATCATAGGGTGTCAATGTATTTTAAAAAGGAAGGATATATTTAATGGTAATATGTTTATCTACATAGTACAATTTTTTATCAAATTTTTTATCAAAAAGTAAATTTTGTAGTTATGATAAAAAATATTAAAGAGGGAGTAACTTGAAAACCCAATTTCATAAAATTTCATTCTTATATTGTTAAATTGGAGTAAAAATAATCAATTTTATAATAGAAAAAAATTAATGTGTGAAAAGAAAATTAAATTGAGAAAAATAGGCTTAAAAGGAGGTAGAAAATAGAAATTCCATAAATAGATTTCTAAAGAAATGCATTTATGCCATCTGATTCTATAAGTTTTTTCTGAGAAATTTATGAAATATGATAAATTAGTAAAAAAATAAAAAATAAAAATAAACTCTATATGAGGAGGATTTATTAATTTAGGATCACTCTCTAGACTAGGTCATCATCTAGACATAGTATAGAACTATAGTAAACAATGTGTTATATCAATGTAAATGAGATGGAGGAATTAAATAAAAATGTAAAAGATATAGAATAATTGAGTAAAATTTTAGATAGATAGTGTAACAACCCATAATTTTATGATATATTGATTTTTAAATAAATTAAATTTCTTCAATAGCTTATGTTACACACAATACTGAGTATAACAAACTGTGATATACTATAAAAATATTGTTATTTAATGTGATAGTTATTTCATAGTTTTTATATTAATGGGTATGAATATGAATAAATAAATTATGAAAAATTAATGGTTTAGATATGTATAAAATGAATTATTCAGTAAAAAATTAACTAGAAATTAAAATAAAAACCAAATGAAAATAGAGGATATATTTTTTTTAAAAGGTTTTAAGCAAAAAATGTTTTTTACCTTAATAAAATAAATTTAAACTATCGGATAATGATTTTAATTAAATTCATAAAAAAAATATTCAATTAAATGTTTTATTACTCATCTACTATTTTTCTCGGTATGGGATAAGAATAAATCCAATTGTATGCTTAAAAACTACATTTTTCTAAAAATCAGTTCCATCATGTTTGGTGAATTTCTTTTGAAATATAATTTTTCCACCTTTAAAAAATTAATTAGAAAAAAATTAATTTTATTTTTGAAATAAAAATTTGAAAATTTTCTTAAAGTTATTTTTCTATAATTTTCTGAAAAGATTACACTTTCGATGAATAGTGAGAATTCTGATTTTTATGAAAACAATATCTTCATTTAAAGACTTTAGCAAGTTCAATTTTTTAAATGGTTTTAAAAGTATTATTTGTAAAATTATATTATTTTTAATACAATGTAGTTAATTTGAATAAATTTTATGCTAAATCTTGATAAAAAATCATTAAATACTTGAGATAACTATCGCTTTGAAAACCCACATTTTCATCATGATTACAGGTATAAATTTAATTAAATTATACCAATTATGTTATTGGAATTTTATAAAATGGAATCCATATTTTTAATCATAATATTTAATATTATTTAATAATGTTAACTTAATTTTTTTTCAAAATAAATAGTAAAAATAATAAAAATGTGTTAATGTGGTTGAGGTTAAAACCAGTTTACCAGGGGTTAAACAAAAAAATAATTCTTAAAATGACCTAAATATTTTTCAAATTTAAATTTTTATTGAAATATTTCTAAATTATATTCTCAAATTTTTTTAATGTTTCCATTTATGATCTATTTGGTGTGAATAATAAATTAAATTATTTGATTCTTTTCATAAATTCAAAGTACGTCATATCCACCACTTATAAAAGGACACCCTCTCTTAAACATACATAAATAGATTTGTTTTTGTAAAATAATAACCCAAATCACTTAATTACATCCATAACCATTACTTAGAGGTCCCATTTTGATCATAAAACTATCCTAGGAAGGCTTTAGGTATAATCCAAAAGAGGTTCTTTAAAAGAGATATATGGTTTTTAACCTTGAATTTTTATTTCATTTCTTCTTATACCAAAAATAAATCTTCCTAAATAATTATTAAATAACAAAACCAGTATCTAAAATATAAAAATATATTATTATTTTGATTTCATAACCTATATCCATCTCCTCTTCCATTAAATTGGAAACGAATTTTTCTATAGTGTGTATGGAGAACTACTACAACGTGAATCGATGTAATTTGTTTTCCATCATTACCTATAATGAAATTCTTAAATGATGTATTTAAAGTATATATTTGATATTTATGATATAATTATACTTATATAATTACAATACAACATCTACTTTCTTATCTTCCAATTCCTTGGAAAATGATAACATCGCTCGTGCGTACGTGTGGACTACCGCCTCCACAAAGTGATATGGTTATATGTTATTTTCTAATTTAAGTTTATAAAAATAAAGAAATATTAAATGAATTTATATTATATATATGATATAATAATTAATCCTTAATTTATAATTAATATTTACATTTTTTCATCCATTGAAAAATGAAAACAACATTTATTTGTATGTAAGGATTACCGTCTCCATGAAAGGTGTAATTCACTTTTCTATATATATCATTTATGAATGACTGTATATATATAATGAATATATGTTATATTTGGATCATAATTAATATTTTTGAGACAATTGAACCACTTTCAAAGTACAAGGACCGAGACTACATAATTGAAACTCTTATGAAAAATGAAACTATTAACCCCAGAAATGATGATTTTAATAAGGAATTATTAATAAATAGATGTGAAAATAGTATAATAGGATCATGTATGATATTATAAGTATATAAATAAATATATAATATAATTATAAAAAATTAAATTTATTATATAGGAGTTTTGAGTACATTCGAAGAAAGTGGAACTTGAGGTAAGGGGTCTTCATCACACTTTTACTTCTGTGAGACACATGTTATAATCTACACTTTTCTCATTTATGTTGTATATAAAATACCCATGAATGTATTTAATGATGATACTAATCAAAATAATGGGTAAATTTATATCCATATATGTTTCTATCTTTTTTAAGTTTTTGAGTTGAAAGTTACCAATGTGGTAAGGGTTTTATGTTTCAATCTCCTTGTTTGTTAAGATTGTTTATGATTATGTTTCTAATGATGATATTTCATGATATACCTTGCAAGAATTGCATGAATTTAATTTTTGTATATTTAATTCTATATAATAGGTTTTTTTATTCCATTTTAATAATTTTAATTACTCAATAGATTTAAATATTTTTTTAATTAAAACTTACTTTATTTCTCTATTGAGTCAAAAATATTTTTTCATCCATATCAATATTTTAATAAAAAAAATTAATAATTTTTTAATATTATACTATTTCTTTAAAGTTATTATTACCCATGACTAGATTTTTACAAAAAAAATTAAAAGTAATCTTCCTTTTCTTTCCAAATGTGCTACTTCTTTACATTTTACAAAACAGTTAAAGGAATGTTTTATTTTAACTTATATGGCATGAATAGAATTTCCTACCGGCATGACTTCTCAATTATTTAAATATTTATTTACATGTTTTCAATGTTATATTCAAATAAAATTTATTCCTTATTATTTGGTAAATTTTTTGATTTTAAATAAGTGATTACAAATTGAAAATTTTATTTTCCCCTAGAAATATTCCAGTGATTCTTTTAATTGAATTTTTCATCTATGATAATATACTAACATGTTAATTATGTTCTATTAGGGATATGATCCAATGATAGAATCCTTATTCAATATTTGTATGGTCTATGATGTTTTGACTATAAAAAATCCATTTATTTTTCATGGGTTATTCTATGATAAATTGATGAAATATTTATAAAACACATTTTCTTTGAAACGGGTTATGATGTGATGAAATAATGAAATTTTTATGATCAAGAGGCACACATATGTTTATTTTTAATTATGTTATGGATGGTATCATAATTTTATATCCCTCAAATGCATTGGGTAATGTTTTATATCTCATGATATATTTATGGGATGCAATTAGATGTGTTTGATATATTATGGGAAACAAGTCAATGTGCTTGATCCAATATGGGATGCATATGGTGATTCCATTATAATATGGTAAAAACTATAGATTCCTAATACACTATGATTTTATGGTATTAGTATCTAACATTGAAAAATTAAATGGTTTCTATTACAATAATATTTTCACACTCTTATAACCTAAACTTATAGTTCATAATTTATTTATGATGATTTTCACTCTTTTGATTCATTTATTTCTAAATAATAATTCTTAATGTCATGACTCATGTTTATGATCTTTAGAAAATTGTGTATGGACATTTTAATTTGATTTGATGATCTCATACCTTTATTATTATATTATTCTATCATATGATCATCGATTCATATATCTTATGTTTACCCTTATTGGGCCTTTTAACTCACCATTTTTATATTTACTCTCCCCAGGTTGTGAAGAAATTTTTGTGTAGTGTATTTCAATGAATAAAACTAAATGGGAAAATATTTATCAGATATATTGAATATATTTCATAGAATAATAATATTTTCTATCTATTATCTAAATAAACTAAACGTTTACGGTCCTCGGGCATGTATTTTTTTAATCCTAGTGACAATTAATTTAAAAAGGTGTAATATTTATGTGAGAAAATTTTTGGTATCTACAGTTGGTATCAATAAAAGTTTTACTTTACCATAAGAAACTATGATTAGAAGAAAAAAAATTAAGAACCCTTAGGATAATCCTAAGTAGAGAATAACACTTTAATTTATGGTAAATAAAGTATTATGGTTTTCTCTAGAAATACATTTCTATATAGATACTATATGTGGACATAGTTTTGGTACAAATGCATCTAGAAGTAATAACCCCAAAAAGAGTTGTCCAGTTGTATCTCTTACATCATTCTGGTGCATGGTAAGTGTGACCTTACTATTCACATAGTTTGACACTCTTAAAAGATATACATGGTTAATTGTCATTTTTATTATTAACCATTATTAAGTATTTGAATAAATGATGACCATGAATGACCTAGATTAAACCTAAGGTGACATGGATTGAAAATTTAGACATCAAATGAATTATTTTTCATGATTGCATGACTGGTCTCTCAAATTTTTGATTTCTAGTTATTATTAAAACCATTTTTGATTTAGTAAGGTATTGATGATATAATGATGAATTTGAGGTGGTAACCAGTCTGATCAAATATTGAAGTACCCTATTTGAGCCAATTTATTTGAATTTCTGTACAGTAAGAAAATTATCAAGAAATTTTAATTCATATTCTCAATGATTACATGATGAATTAGTTAATGAAAAATCATAATGGTATGATGATAGAATCTCAATTCTATGATTCTTCTCCAATTGATGTTTGTGGGAATATACTTCCTAAAAATCATGTTATTATCCCTCTAGTTGAATTTTATGTTATCTTAGGCATGGACGGGATTTCTCTACATAAATATCACATCAATTACTAAGGAAGGGAATTCATATTTGATATTGGAAACTAAACTATGATAGTTTATTAGTGTGATGATAAATATAAAATTCTAATGGAAATAACATTCATTGTAAGGGCCTTGATTCCTATTCAAAAGGGTTGTTTATCTCAAATGGTTAGGGAGAAACTTAAGATCGATTATATGCCAGTTGTGTGGGATTTTATTAATGTTTTCCAAACTAATTTTCTTATCTTTTTTCAAGTTGTGAAGTGGGGTTTTCAATAGAACACATATCTGGTGTTACACCTATTTCAAATACTTCTTATATAATGGACCCAATTGAGTTACATGAATTGAAGAATAAACTCCAAGAGAGTGTAAATAAGGTATTTATTCATCCAATTGAATATTCTTGGGGTGTACTCGTTATTTTTATTAATATGAAATATGGATCAATGTGACTCTACATTTATTATTAACAACTCAATAAGAATGCTATCAAGTAAAAGTATCATTTACCTTATATCAACTATTTGTTTGATCAGTTATAAGGAGCTCAATACTTTTAAAAGATTGATCTTCAATATGGATAGTATTTTTTGAGTTTAAAAAGTGAATTCATACTAGAAACATCATTCCATATGAGGTATAGACACTATGAATTTATAGTGATACCACTTGGTCCTATAATTCCTTTGATATCTTCAATGATTTAATGAATAGGGTCTTTAAATATTACCTTGATTAGTTTATGGTAGTCTTTATAGATGATATTATTATATATTAAAAGTGAAAATAATAACATGAATATTGCTTGATAATATTACTTAAAACCTTGAGGAATGAGAATATTTATAAAAAATTTACCAAGTGTGATTTTTGTCTTTGGATATTTTCATTCTTGGTTCATATAATCTCGTTTGAGGGTATTTTGGTGGATCCTTCAAAGATATAAGTTATTGAGAAATGGCCCAGACTAGCCATAGTTACTGGGATCTATATTTTTCTTGGCTTTATTGGATATTATTAATGCTTTATAGAGAATTATTCACTTATATATTATACACTCACCAAGTTAACTCGATAAGGATCCAAGTTCTTTTAGAGTGATGAATGCGAGGAAAATCTCGAGGAACCAAAAAGAAGGTTTGTTAGTACACCTATGCTTACATTACCCTATAGTGGAGAAGGTTTTGTAAGATATATTAGTGCATCTAAGAAGGGACTAGTTTTCATTCTCATTTGGAATGGTGTGGTTATAACTTGTACCTCAAAAAAATTGATGGTTCAGGAGAAAAAGTACTTAACTCATTATTCAGATTAAGTTGAGTTAGTTTTTTTTATAAATGATATAATGGCATTTTCTTTATAAATAAATATGTTATATATATACTGATCATAATATATTAAAATATATATTCACCCAAAAAGATCTGAATATATGATGATGAATATGGTTAGATATAATTAAATATTATGACTGCTCAATAAATTAACACCCTAAGAAAGTGATCATGTTAGATGAGGATTTAAAATAAAAGGATTGTGCTAGATTATCTATGATAAGGATCAAAAAATCCAATATTTATGGATTTGAAAAGGATGGATCTATAAATACTTAAGGAAGGAGATAAATATTATCTTTCTCAAATGAATATTCATCCATCTATCCATGTTAGAATTCAAGAGGCACATAAAAAAATGTTTAGATGCAATAGAAGGTGATAAATTTTCATGATTTTAAACTTGATTATGATGCAATGATATGGTTTAAGAATCATTTTTGTGTTCTATCCATACCATATCTGAATAAGGGTCTACTGGATGAGTCTCATAGTATACCATTCTATATTCAAACTAGAAGTATAAAGATGTATACAGATCTAAAAGAGTATTTCTATTGGGACAAAATGAAGATGGATATTGAAAATATATATCTCAGTTATGAGTATGTTAGAAATTTAATTATAAGAAAAAAATTATAAGGTGATGTTACAACCATTACACATACCAAAATGGAAATTGGAAAACAGCACCATGGATTTTTTCATAAGACTCCCCAAAATATCTATAGAAATTAATTTTATTGGAGTTATATTTGATATCCTTATAAATTTAGTACACTTCATTTATATCAAATGATACTTATCTCTTATTCAATTTTACATAATATAAATTAAATAAGTGGTAATGTTTCATGGATTACTATATTTTTTTATCTGATTGGGATCTGAGGTTTATCTAGATGTTTTGGTGAAGTCTACAGCATTATCTAGATACAGAGTTAAGTTTCAGTGCAACATTTCATACTTAGTTAGATTCTAATTCTATTAGAACCATTAAATTCCTAGAGGATATGATGATATCTTATTCTATGAAATTCAAAGGTGTTTGGGATCAATACCTTTCCCTAATTTATTTTTCATGCAATAATAGATTTCACTCAAGCATTTAAATAACTCCTTATGAATCCCTCTATGGAAAGATGTGTAGAAATCCAAAATGTTGGGATAAAGTTAGAGAAAAAAATTTGTTAGGTCTTAATATAGATAAGTAAGTGGTAGAGAAATTTAGATTTATTCAATATCACATCAAGGTAGATCAGAATTGATAGAAAAGTTATGCTGAAAATTTCCAGTTTGATCTATAATTTAAAGTTTGTGAAAAGTTTTTTCTAAGAATTTATCCATGGAATAAGGTTGCGAGATTCAAAAAGGAGGTATAGATAATCCCTATGTATATTTTCCTTTTTTATATTCTTGATCGAGTGGAGATGGTTGCTTATCTCTTGGTGCTTCCACTGAACCTCTCTCAAGTTTATTATATGTTCCATATATCTCTCCTAAGGAATTGCATACCTAATCCTTCACATATTCTAAACTCAGAGGTCATACCATTGGATAATGATAATTCCTATAAAAAATAACTAGTAGAAATCATGGATCATACAGTAAAAGTGATACATGATAATACTTCTAACCTCCTTAAATTTCTATATAGGAATCAAGAATTTGAAAAAGTTATATAGGAACCTAAGGATGTGATGAAACAGATATATATTCATTTGTTTGTATTATAATAAAAAAATTTAGAGGGTGATGTTAATTTTAAAGGGGGTACAATTTAGAACCCCAATATTATATGATTAATTTATTTTTAAATAAATTTAATTTCTTAAATAGCATATGTTACTCGCAACACCACGTTTAAATAAATAGTAATATATGATTAAAATATTATTATCTAATATAAAAGTTATCACATAAAAATTGTATTGGTGGGAATGAATAAGACTAAAATATTATAAAAAAACATATGGTTTACATATATAAAAAGTTAATTCTTTGGTTATCAATTAATTACAAATGAAAATAAAAACCAATTGAGAATAAAAGAGATGTTTTTCTAAGAAACCATTTTAAAAAAAATGTGTTTTTATATTAACAAACTAAATTAAAAATTATTGGTGATTTATATTAATTAAATTTTAAATATTATGTATCAAAAAAAATATTTTATCATCTATCTAATCTTTCTTTAGTAATTAAAAAAGAAGAAATCCAATTTAGGATCAAAAATGGTAATTTTCAAAAAACACGATTTGGTCATGTTTCACTTGCTTATTTTAAAATTTATATTTCAAATTTTATAAAATTTATTTGAAAAAATTAAATTATTTTTTGAAATTAAAAATTAAAAAAATTATCTTAGATTTAATTTTTGTGAATTTTCTGAAAATATAAAATTTTCAATGAATAGTGAAAAATATTAATTTTTATTAAAAATTGCCTTTACATTTAAAGAATTTAAAAAGTTAAATTTTGTCTGAAAATGATTTTAAAAGTAAAATTATTTTAATAATATTATTATTAATCCAATTTAGGTCATTGGAATCACTTTTATGATGAATTTTTATATAACAACTTTTTATACTTAAGAAAACCTTTTCTTTGGAAAATTGTTTTTCATCACGATTATAGGTTTAATTTTAAATTAAATTATACAAATTATATGAATTAAATTTCATAAAATTTATTCCATATCTTTAACCAAAATCATTAATATTATTTAATAATTGTAACATAATTTTTTTCATAATGAATAGTAAAAACAATAAAAACCTTTTAACATGGTTAAGGTTAAAACAAGTTTACTGAGGTTTAAAAAAACACATAATGGTTAAAATGACCTAAAACTTGATTAATTTATATTTTATGTAAATATTTTCACCTTATATCATATAAGGTTCCAAATTGGATCATTTTGTATCCATTTTCTATAAATAATACAATAAATAAATTGATATGTTGTCAAAAATCCAAGTGTGGCCTCTCCCCCACTTATAAAAATACACCCCCTATTCTCTCCTCTCCACATGTAAATAGAATTTTTTTTCTTCCAATACCTACCCAATTACCTTACCTATATTCTTTACCATAACCTATATCCCCTATTTTTATCATAAAACAATCTGAGTAAGGTTTTAGGTATAAACCTAAAGAGGTTGTCTGAAAAAGAGGTATGGTTATTATCCTTGTGTTTTAATATTATTTATTCATATACCTCCTTAAAATATTATTCATACATGATAAAATAATGACACTATTATCTAAAATATACATATATGTTATTATTTTGATAGAATAAACTATATTCATCTCCTCATCTATCAAATGGGGAATGAAACAGTCGATTATGTGTACAGTGAACTACCACCTCACAAACTGATGTAATTATTTTTACATCACCACTTATCACGAATGGTTATAATGATATATTTAAATTATATATATATATATATATATATTATATTTTATAAATAATTAAAATTATTTAATTACAATAGCACATATACCTTCTTACCCATTGATTTATTGTAAAATGATAACATCGCTCGTGTGTACGTGTGGACTACCACCTCCATGAAGCAATGTGATTCATTTTTCATTTATGATTTACATGGATGGTAATAAGGATAGATTTAATTAATATATATGATATATTTTATACAATTATTATTATATAAAGGTTAATAAAAATTTTCCATTATTTTATTTCATCCATCGTAAAGTGAAAGAAGCGTTGAAGTGTACGTACGACTTACCATCTCCATGAATAGTGAAATTCACTTTTCTATTTCTATCCTCTATGGATGATTATATATATATATAATGAATATATGTGATGTTTATATAATTATTAATATTTTTTAGAAAATTTAACCATGATCAAATAAAAATTTCAGAAACTACTGAACCAAAACTCTCATGAAAAATGAAAAAATTAGACCCGTAAACTTTGATTTTAATAAGAAATTATTAATAAATGGGGGTTGAAATATTTAAAGTGTATAATTTATTATATTAAAAATATTTATAATATTTTTTTATATAATTTTAATAAATTTAAATTTATTATAAATTAATTTATATTTTTTTTAAAGTAAGTGGAACTTTAGGTAAAGGGATTTTTGTCTCACTTTTACTTATGTGAGACACATGTCATATTCACCACTTGTCTCTTTTATGTGGATTATATAATACAAATTAATGTATTTAAATATAATCCTTATGATAATTATATGAATATACATATTAATATAAGTTTCCCCCTTTCTTGAATTTTTTAATTGAAAGTCACCAAAGTGGTGATGGTTTTATGTTGCAGTCTCCTTGTTTATCAGGATTTTTTATAATTATGTTCCCGATGATGAGATTTAATGATATACCTCTCAAGGATAACATGAATTTTATTCTCACATGGTTACTAATTAATTATAGATTTTCCCATTCATTTTTCTCATTTTAAGTACTAAATATATAGAAACAATGTTTTTAATAAAAACATACTTTATTTATCGCTTCTATCAAAAATAATTTTTCTTTCATCCATGTTTTATAAAAATGTTTTCAATGATTTATATAATATTATAATATGATTTTTTTAAATCATTTATACACATGATATTTTTTTTACAAATAAATTGAAAGGAATCTTCTTGTCATTTTACAAACAAGGTACATTTTGAGTTTTTACAGAAGTATGAAAGAAATGTTTTATTTTAACTTATATAGAATGAACAGAATTTACTACCATCATGGACAATAAATAATTTTAATATTAATTTAAAAAATTTAAATGTTATTTTTAAATAAAAATTTTCTTTAATATTTTTGAAATTTTTATATTTTAAATAAGTGATTTCAAATTTGAAAGTATATTTTCCTCATGAAATATTTGAGTGATTATTTTAAAGAAATTTCCATCTATGATAACATGCTTTGATTTAAATTATGTTTTACTAAGGATATGATCTATTGATTCTATCCTTATTCTTTATATTGATGGTTTATGATGGTGAGTTGTTTTTAAAACCCATTTATTTTTCATGGGTCAGGCTATAATGAATTGACGAAATTTTTATGAAGCATGTTTTATTTCAAACTGGTTATGATGTGATGTAATGATGAATGTTTTTATATATAGGAACACATATACATGGTTTTAATTATGTGATGGGTGATCCTAGAATTATATATCCCTCCAATAAACAAGTTAAAGTTTTATATCTCATTATATAATTATCAGATGAAAGTTGATGATCTTTATCCACTATGGGAAAAATGCTAATGTGCATTATCCATTATGGGATACATGTGGTGATGAATGGTCTTTTATTTATTGTTAAATAGGCTTGGATTCCTAATCCATTATTATTTTATGGTCTTATTAGTTAACATTAACACATTAAATGGTTTATATACCTATGTTGGTGCCACACTTTTATAACCTGAAATTATGGTTCGTGATTTATTTATAATTATTTATCACTCTTATAATTCACTACTTTTGAAATAATAATGTGTTATTCCATGACTCATGTTTATGATATTTGATATATTGGGTCTGAACTTTGTAAAAAAAATTCATGATCCGACACCCTTATTCTTATCTTATGCTTTCATTTGATAATTGATTTATATCTCTCATGTTTACCATTACTGAGCATCTGAGCTCACCCTTTCTTGTGTTTCATTTCCTCATGTTTTGAATAATAGTTTATATAGGATATTTCTATAAAGAGTACTAAATATGAAGATATTTATGGTACATGTTAAAGATATTTCATGAAATAAGGTAATTGTGTATCTAGTCTCTAATTACACTAAAACTTTATGGTCCTCGGGTATTTATTTGTGAAATATATTGAATATTCATATAAAATTTTGAAATATTTATGTGTGATAATCCAATATCAGTATAGATAAGGAATAGTAAATGACCAGCCATGGGCATTATACCTTACCAATGATAGTGGTCGAAGTTTAAAATTTAAATCATATCCCATTTTCTAAAACTACTATAATGTAGTATATCTTTGGAATTATAAGGTTGAACCACTGATAACAATATTTCCACCAAAATCCTGGCTTAGAGTAATTGAAAAATGTTAGTCCTCAATTTCAGACTAAAAATTTAATGAAAAACTTAAAAACAAATCAAACTTTAAGAAAACTGTAATTTTTTCTATCAAAAATTATATAATGTGAATAAATTTCAAAGGATGGTTTTCTTAAAAATTATGATTTCATTCCCTTATGAACAAAATTGAATAAATTAGTTATGATATTTCTAAGTGGTCAATTTTAATTAGAGCCATGTTGATTAATATTATCCAAACTATTTCACTAATTTATGAACAAATTAACGTACTTAAACTAGAAAGAATTATAATTACACACTCTAGTTCATGCCAATAGATTTGAAGAAAATTTTGGTTTCAATGAGAGAAAAACTAAGTCTATTTTTGGATTTATTTATTTGAATATAATTTATGTTTATGGGCATGTTTCAAATGTATGTTATAATTTTTTAAAGTGGTAACTCATGTTTTGGAAACCAAGAGTGTATTTTAGGGGTCAATGTGGTTTAAACATTAATGTTAGTGGCTATAATGGGATATTATATACCTGTTCACAGTGAACCAAGTACCTGGTAAGGCTTATAGTTGTGAAGACCCCAATCTAGGGCCTCTTTTTTCCTAGTTCTTACTACTAAGTACACTAGGGAAAACCAAGTGGATGGTGTTGGTGGTTCAAGTACTCAGCTCTACCTAGGTCCATTTTTTAATAGAGGTAATGTCAACCTTTTAGGGGGTTCTCATTTTAAATCACTTATGAAGTTCCTTGGTTTCAATAATCTGATGTAGGGGGAGGTATTCCCATTATCCCTCTCTCTTACTCCCTCACTCCACTTCAATATATGACATATAGTTATGATTTGGTTGAATATTTTATGTTGATTACTCTTCCCTCTTTCTCATTATCCCCCTCCCTCTCCTTTTATTTAATTTTTAGTGGGTTGAAGTTAGGGTATTAGTGATTATTTCATCATATCAAGGTGGAATTAGATTAAAATGATGGGGATTTTGTATGAATTATCTAGATTACCCTTTTATAGAAATATCACATTTGTTTGAATGAGGTTTTGGTTAAAATATATCATTTTCCTAATTAAATTTGTTTTTATTTTCTTGAAAAATTGGATGGATTTAATTAATGAATTATTGACGAAAGTTGGTGATATTGGATTCATATTGCTTGGGGTGTCTTGGAAGTGAATTATACCAAATTTCATGAGATAATGGAAGGAAGTTCCACTCAATGAGATATTATTTTATTATGACTAGATTAATTATTTATGTTAATTAATTTTAATGGTTTATAATGAATTAATATGTTTTTTATAGATATAGGATCTTGTAGAGGTAATCATTCGCTGGTGTGGTCTTAGAGGAGCTTGGTTAAGGGTAGATAAATCTTGTTTGAAGGTATAAATATATAATTAAGGTATTTTGTGCATAATATTAACTTTTATAGTATTTTTATTATATTGTTTTGAATGTAAGCGTGAGTTATTAAGTATGAGTGGCTTGAATGGGATCTGCGAGTATTTTTTCTTATGTGAGGAAAAGGTAGATAGTTTTGTGAGACTCTTCAAAATCCTTATGGAGTTATGAACTTATGACTAGTTATTGATTGTGATTTCAGCTATTTGATATGATTAGTTAGATATAGAGATATGGGACTATGAGGGGTCATATTATTGATGTATGGCTCACATGACCTAAGAGGGTCGCATCACGGTAAGTGGTTCTCTCTTAGAGAAGTGGATTGGTGTGATTCTATTTTATTGTTATGGAGTTGTTCATATAGTATTTGGGATTAATAAATAATTTATGATTGATTCAAATAATAACCAAATGGGTTACTCTTTCTTTATGAGTTGTGGAATTAAGATTCCACAGCCATGGAAGGACCCTCTAATTTTGTATGTTGAGAACATGAATATTCATTCCCATGATGCCATGGAATGTTATGAGATACTTAGGGAAAGTAACTATGAGGGTTTTTTTAGTCCATATCTTATATCATGACCCATTTATGTTATACTTTAGTGATCTATTGAAAATAGAAACTCATGTATTTGTTAGGATAGGTGGTTAGATATACTTTGTTATATTACTATGGTCTAATGAGTGCCACTATGGAATAAACCTTTTGGAATAGGTAGTTATAATATATCATATTTAGACCTATAAAAAGAAAAATCTTCATGAATCACTACAATGGATATCTCTTTTATTAGCATGTGATTTTTTCTTTATCAGTGTTAAAAAAATTATGATATTGCCAGCATGAATAAAAGTAAGATTCTTTTATCATATCTAAAAAAACACTGATATATGATGTATTTTATCAATTATGAATTTAATTATAAAAAAATATTATTTTATCCAAAATATATTTAGATCTAATAAAAATGTTCTTCTTCAGTGCTACACCAAGTATTGATTTAATCAATTATTAGATTTTATAAATTACTAGTATCTATATAAATAGAACTCTTTAGAAACTGATTAAAATTTAAAATCAACTCAAATTATAGTAATTTAATACTTTTATGATCCTCTCTAAGTATCTTGGTTTATTATGTGTGCATATATAGTTTATGTGCGGGGTTTTTCTCCCCTCATCATCTCTAATGTGGTGTTTCATAAGAAGTGTATGAAATTCTCTATGATCATTTCCAGTGACCATTAATATGAATTTCATATTATGATATTATAATATAAATATACTATAAAATGGATAATAAATAGAAACAAAAAAAATTATTATTTTATTTTTTATAAAATTGATAAAGTATATCATAATGTTACCCTAATGTATTCCCAAATTGTGTCCTTAAATGCATTCACAATATCGTGTCACATATTTGTATCAATCATTGTGTACATTCGAGTACTAACCCTTTTGTAACTAATGCAAATGTAATTGTTAGATTCAATATTTTGAAAACTTTCATTCCATATAAACAAAAAAAAATTACCTTTACTTCTCTCATCAATACTTTTTACCAACACTATTACGAAATATCACTCCTATATTTTTTTACTCGTATCACTTTTTCCTACTCACTAACCATTAGGTTTTTTGTCACCTCCAGAATATTGTTCACCATCTAATATTCTCTAAATTTAAAAAATTACACTTTTGTTAATTAATATTGGTAGCCTCATCAGATGTTGAATCCATTATCTACACGATTAGTTAAATATTTAATTTAGATTATTTAAATATAATAGTGAACTAATAATATTATGAGGACACACATTTTATATAAAAAATTATTCAAAGACTTTTGACTTATCAACCAAACTCTTTTTTCCTCTAAATGTTGAAGGGATTTGGCCTCTCAACAAAGTATATAAATCCCCACTATATTTTCGAATATAATATACAAGACACTAACTATATAGTTATATCTATGAAATTATTGTGACATCTCAATAAAAGGGTCATCATTGATGGAATTTTCATTTGACCATGATATTATTTCAGTTGAGAATAAAAAAATGTGACGATTTGTGCTCGTAGGATCTAGACCCTAAAATATATATACTACATATAATTTCATTATATATAGTTCATCCATGTACCCTTCCTCACATAAAATCACATTCATGAATTCCAATTCGCCGATTTTCACTGCAATCCTATTCTCAACCCATTTAAATTGAAAAATTAGCACTACGAATGTTTTATAATCAAAATACCATATTTTATCGATAATTATAAAGTATGACACATTCATGTAAATTTTATTTATGACCATATTAGTTGATACATGCATCTCCTCTTTCATAATTATGATTTCATTATTTGATATCATATTATATTTATCATGTTCATTTTTATAGAATGTATAACTATTAATTGCATAATAATTATCATATAATACATGTGAACAAGGTCCTCTTGATAGAAATTTAAGTCATTCTAAAATTGAATTCAGATTTATAGATAACTCTTTTAAAATATGGTCTCTAAATCATCAATTAAACGACTAGTTATATGAATTTTAAATCCAGGTTTTTAATCCTTGATGGATTAAAATACCTAAGAATTACTTTATGATTTTCAATATATATAGAAACCTCTATAATGTTATGTAAAATTTTAATGTGAACCTTATCCTACTCTATAATGGTAATTACTACAAAATATCTTCTGGAAATTCCTTTACCCCTAAGGCACCCACTATGATGATGTTTTTAGAGAATAATGTGATACAAATAATATAGATAATATGTTCATAATTAAATAGCTTCCTTAATAATATATCACTCTTCAATACAAAATTTTAGCTAAATTTTACTTTTGATGTACCGTTTTAACGTATTTATATATCTTTCAATGGAGTAAATTTATTTATAATGTACTAGTCCAAATAGTAAGATCTCTATAGCAAAGTGAATCATCAAGTGAACCATTGTATCATGAATGATGGTGGGAAAACTATTTTAAATCCCCAAAATATGAAACAAACCTCCATAATTACAAACTTTATTGAGTTAATAACATTAACACATATATCATTGAAAAATAATAAAATACTAGTTAATGTGTGTTGAATATTTTTAGGTAGAATGAAATATAAATATTAATGCATTAAATATTACATGAAAACAAGATAATCATGTGATTTTAATCCCTTTAACCTCAAATCAATCATCAACATGATATTCTTTATATTTTATGAATACCCCCTTAAATAATTTACACCTTTAATGAATTTTTATAACTGAAATATATCATTCCTGGAAGGAGTGTCAACCACTGGAGGTAGAAAATTATGTCTTTCACACTTCACTAGAACCAAATATTTCCTTATCCTCATATCAATAATATCAAATATTGGTTCATTTAGTAACTTTTTAATTACACTATTTCATATATTTTTTCTACGTGCATGACATTAACAAAAATCTAGATGTGAAAACAATTTTAATGTGGTAATTAAAAAAACAATTGTTTTTTACAACACATTTTCATAAGTTTTTTCAAATGGTTTAATGAAAATAGTGAGATATATCCTTCAATTTCTAAAAAATTTCATCATCTATTGCTAGAGAATGTGTTGTTCATTGTTTTTAATTCACATCAAATGTTATTATCCAAGATTGGTATTTATTTCATTGGGGAAAAAAATATGATTCCCTAGAAAAATTAATGTCAAGAAATGTTACAAACTAATCGAGTGTGTTACTTCTTCATAAATGAGAAACTCTAATATTACTTTAATTATATATCCTAATAAATTTACATAAGTAGTAAATTCATTTCTCATCCCGAACAACAAGGATATCAATGTGAACTCTTTTTTTCAATGAGAATCATGAAACATAACACTTGAATCCCACATAAATTTTAGATATTTTATCAATGGAACCAAATGAACATCAATATCATTTCTGTAAGAACCTGATTTTTTCTATAAAAGACTTTGGAATTTTCTTGATGTTATTCCAGAGAAGCGCCTTCAGACGGCATATGATTATGAGCCCTGGTGTGGCTGAAATTAAATTTTAAGTGTGTTCACACTGGGAACACCAAGTTAATAGAATAACTCCTAAACAGTAGCTCTAATAAAAAAACTGAGGGCACCGTTGAGTCCGGAGCATTTCGTTTACCCTAGGAGGGGTGTAAGTTTCACGAGCACATGCCTTCTGTGAAAAATGCCACCAGGGGTGTTTTCATAATTTGGCAGCCTTTGGCGTTAAGTTTTATAACTTTTGAACTAGGAATCAGATTAAAATTCTGAGACCGGTGTTATGCTCGAGAGGTGGTTTTGGCCTTAGGGGAGGCTTAACCTTGACCCCGTTGAGGTTTCGGATGCAGGTTAATTTGGGGGTTTAAATTAATTAAAATTTTAATTAGTTTTTCTTTATTTAAACCTAAACCCACCCCTCTCTCCCCTTGGTTCATTTATCTTGCATAAGAACTCCCAAGAAACCAAGGAATCCATCCCATCACTCAATCTCCTCTCACCACCTCTCCAAGAAGGCGATTGTGGTTCCGGTTCTGGCGGATCGCTTGCGAAGCGTCGGGCTACGCCCAAGTGGTAGGATCGTGTGTTTCCATTTTTATTTCTCGCACCTAATTTGAACTCAATTTATCACATGTAATTGCCATTGAATGGTTGATAGAAGCCCATGGTTGTGTAGTACTTATTATGAGCTTTCCTATGGTTGTTTCATATTGAGATTCCGAGTCCTGACGCGTCCGCAGTTGTCCGACAAAGGTTCAAAGTCTTTGGAGGTTTTTCTGGCCAAAACCTTCATTTTCTGGTAAACCAGGGTGGTCCGGCGAGATCTCATGTGGTGGCTCGGAGTGGCGGATGGCGGCGGCCTTAGGCATGTGGGGTGTCTCGGTCTAGGGCGGTGTGGGCTCCCTTCAGCGGAGGTGGTCGGTAGCTCATCCGGGCGAGCGTCCTGTGGAGGCAGCGGGTGAGCGAGGTGGTTGGCGCGAGCGGGTGAGCGAGGTGGTCGGCGCGAACGGGTGAGCGAGGCGGCTAGGCAGTCGTCTGGGGGGGGGGGGCATGCTGCAGAGGAGAAGTCAGCTGGGGTGGCCGGCCAGTGTTGGTCGCTGGCAGGGGACGAGGCAAAGCCTGGGAGGAACAGAGACCCGCAAAAGCGGGTCTCTCTTTGACCTGGTAGAAAGTGGAGAAGAAGACCCCAAAAAAGGAGAAAACAACAAAAAAAGGGGGCAGCGCGCAGGGGGAAAAAAAGGGGGCCACATGCGGGGGGGGGGAAAGGGAGAGGTGTATCCTTAATTGGAGAGAGAAACTACGTAGTAAAAACAAAAATAATATATAAATAAATAAAAATGAAAAAAATGTTTTTAATAATTATCATAATGTTATAATTATTAAAATGGTGAATCGGGCGTAACTTCCCCGTTCTTCGTCCAATTCAGGAGCCATTAGTGGCAATGTGCCTCTGTTTTCAATGTGATCTTTTTAAGACCAACTTTGGATATCTTTAGGTGACTCGTGGAGCGGGTCAATAAAACACCCTAGAAATAATAATATTATTATTATTTTCAATGGTTGGATCGAACCTAGCTCATACATGGAGCGTCTGATTAATGTGTCATCTGCGGTAACATGATCCTTGAATCAAGATGAACATTTTGAGATGGTCTCGGGAATTTTTAATTCCCGAGATGAGGGGTTCGGTAGCACGACACGTACATTAAGTGGATTGGTGTTTTTCCGGGAGTTCTTGTTTTCGATGGCATAGACACATCTGATGTCTGATTTGAGCGCCATCAGCAGCATTGGGACCCTGGCGCTGAGGAACAACTCTCCATGGTGGTTTTAGGTGTTGAAGATGGAGTTGAGGCGTGGGCCCCACGACTCGTCTTTTAAGTTGCGGGCAGTATTTAGCAACGTTTTCATAAGATGTCTGTTTCAGGCGTGCGAGCAGTCAATTTTGGGTGTTTTTCCGAGGGAATTGCAATGGAACAATCCACCTGCCTTAATTATTCATAATGGTGCGGACCCCACGAGGGTCGTTTTGGGAGTTGGCAGTGATTTCTATCTTTATCACTGGGTGTCCGTTTCAGACAAGTGGATAGTCAATCTTGTGTAATTTTTCGAGAGTATCACAACAGTGCGATCTTTTTGTGGCGCTTTGGGACTGTGATGCAGGTCCCACATAGCACCACTCGTGCATGGTATGATGAAATGCATATTTCTCTCCGTACATCTGTTCCACGCAAGTAAGCAGTCAATTTGACATGTTTTTCTGAGGGGATTGCAATGGTTAGATGTGCGCAACTATTTTCAGGTTCGAGGATCGGGACCATGAGACGTCGTTCGAGCGTAATGCGGTATCAGAAAAATTTTACATCAGATATCCATTGGAGGTGAGTAGATAGTCTATCTCGCGTGTTTTTTGGTGAGGATTACAAAGTTGTGATCCATTTGGACGTGCAGAGCCTCATTCAAGATCTCATTAAATGTGGAAGCATGAAAGGTGTAACAGCCCAAGATTTTATGAAAAATATTCTTTTTAATTTTATTAATGTCTTGTGTTGTACGCTACACCAAAAGGAGCTTGCACAACACGCATCCTTGACTTGCCTTGCATTACATGCAATCACAACCTTCCTCGATAGCGTGTGTAGTACGCAATACCGAGTTTCACTAAACAACGATATGCTATTAAAATATTATTAAAACTAGCCGTTATGAATAGTAATAACCACTTTTTGAAATTTTATAAATTTTATTTTTCAAAATGGACTTCATTTTTGGACTCAGAATATCGAAATTAGCCTAGGGTGAAATTTTGGTATTTTTCTGAAAACTTTCAATTTTTGATGAATAGTGAAACCACTAAGTGGTAGGTTAAAAACTGAATTTTGCATAAAAATTAATTTTATCACTTCTGTGAATGGAATTTCGAAAATCCGACAGACACGGTTGATATCGGTAAGTAAAATGTGGTTCAATGAGATAAAAATAATTTTTTGGTGAATAGTAACTTTTTACTTTTTTTACCGCGGTTAATAGTAAATAGGGTAACTAAGGGTAAATATGATATCAATATTACCCTAACACATGTCCTAATTCTATTGGACAAGTGTAATTCGACCAAAAAAAAACTTAGGAATAAAATATGACCATTTAGTCCCACTTGGATTAGATTAGGACATTTATTATTAATTTATTTAAAGAAGGGTTAAAATAGTTAAAATCAAAGTTTAATAAGTAAACCATTTTTAATATAGGGTTATACATAAGATAAATTCGACTATAAATATTCATTAGAAAGATAAAACGATTTCCTACATAATGATATTTTATTTATAATTTTTATACTTTAAATAAATTAATTTATTTATGACACAACGATGATGCAGTAATTACCCTTTTAAGGAAATATTAACATAATTGATGTTATAAATGCTCAAATGAATGTAATTTGAGACTTTTTATGACTTAAACTAATTTTATAGGTTACTATGATATATTAGTGTTGATTTAATCAACTTGGTTTGAACATATAATTCTGTTATGACTTTCACAAAAATCATATATCAAATAGTGTCAAAATTGACACAAAATAGTTTTTAAATCAAATATTATATTATTAATTGTTATTTTATTCCTAAAAATCTAAGGTTCGGCCAAATTACTTAGATAAGAATATATTTATTAATAATATACAATTTGGGGTTCGTTTGGCATGTTATAGTAAGTGTATTAACCATATAGTGAAAGAAAACAAAAAGACACGGTAAAAGTTAAATTATTTAACTTAGTGTTAAATCTAATTGATAAGGTTAAAATAATAACCTAAACTTGTCTAAATCCTATTGGTTGATAGGATTTCGACCCATCCCCACTTTATCTTCGAAATAAGACCCTTTGGAACCATTATAAACCGATTTTGACTTTAATATAAAATAATATTTTGAGATATTCCTAAGGTGCCCCTCTCCTCCCTTATAAAAGGGCACCTCCTCCCCCCCCTCCTCACACCAATTTGAGCACTCAAGCTCGGCCAACCCCTGACAAAATCTCTTCTCCACTTCCCTAGCAACATCCTAGAGGTTCGGGTCTTCCTCAAAGACCAATTTTAGTTCCCTAAGAGAAGGTCTCCAAAAGGCGCTTCAAAGAAGAGGTAATTACCGTTACCAATTCTTTCATCTTTATTTCTTCTTCCACTTCTTCTTCTTAGGTTGTTTCATTATGAAGTAATAACATCAGTATCACTCATATAATGATATGTTATTATAAGTATGAAAAAACCCTCTTTCACCATCTATCTATCCTACGGAAAAAGAAATCACCGCGCGTGCGTACGTACGGAATACCGTCTCCACGCCGTGGTGTAATCTATTTTCCACCACCACCTTACATGGATGGGTATAATGGTGTAAAGAATAACTACAAATAGTTATTAAAACATAATATTGATTCTGATATATTATATAATCCACTCCAATTCAATTCAATATTTATGGAAATGATATCATCGCTCGTGCGTACGTACGGACTACCGTCTCCACGACGCGATGAGATTCATTCTCCATGTTAACCATTTAAGAATGATTATAAAGTATATATAAGAAATAATAATGAAATATATGACATTATAAAGCTATTGGATTTATGTATATATATATATGTATGTCATCTACTTACTTCCATTCAAGACAATAGGGAAAGTAAAACAGCGTTCATGCGTACGTACGGACTACCGTCTCCATGAACGGTGTTTTTCATTTTATTTATCTATCTATTATATATATATATATACTGAATATATATGATATATAAATCATATTTTATATTCTGGAAGTAAGTAGATCATGATATAAGTAATAATGATGTCAAGAACAACAAGTCAAAACACCTATGATAAATGAAACGATTTTACCCAAAACGCTTCTTTAACATGGAATTTACAAAAGAACGGGTAATATAATGTCATAAGTGAACCATATATGATATCATAACAATGAATATGATTCTGGAATAAGTCAATAACATGATTTAAATCATTATACAGGAGGTTAGGACACTTATAAAGCAAGTCGGACATAAGGTAAGGGAAATATCACAATCTCATTTTTATCCGAGATTGTTTATTTGTAAGTATTCACTGGGGTGTATTTTATCATCCACATCCATGTTTCATCAATATGTAATATTATTTCCATCCACTTAAAATTGTTTAAATCCATTTTTACCCTTCGGTGAGTTTTTAGTAATATGTATGAAAGGAATCTTTTGTCGTACAAGGTACTTTTTGACTTTTCTGACAAAAGTACGAAGAATGTTTTTTTTAACTTATACGGCTTGAATGGATTTTTAAAACATTATTTCCAAGAAGCTTCCTTTACAAGTTTTCAAGTTTTTTTTAATCAACTCCTTTTATTTTAAATTTGTATGACATGTTATGAAAGGAAAAATGTTTTTGAATAAGAAAGGATATTTTCCTCATGAATGGAGTTCAAGTGTTTTATCAAAATTATTTTCCATCTAAGATAATAAAGGGTTCTGTTTTTATCCCTATTATTACATGGATTTGATTATGTTGTGATGGAAATATTTTTATGAATTCCTTTATCTTATATGAATTGTTTTATGATGTCATGTTGTTTAAGAATCCCATATTTATTACATGGGTTATGCAATGATGTATGATTTATGATTTTGTGGCACACATAAGAATGGTATCATTATGAGATGGGTGGGACCTATATCTCCCTACAATGCATTGGGTAAAGATTTTATATATCATGAGATAGACATGGCTGGAATGGTAGGTTATACCGGTTCATTGAAACAGGACTGAAACGAGGGTTACTCGATTCAGAAAGGGACTTTGTACACTAAGATAGTCTTGGAAATGAGTCTTGACTAACAAGAAATGATTCTCTATGATTATGTGTGAATGCCACAAAGTTTCATGTTTTATGTTATGATTATTGTGATTACATTTCACTGCCATGATTTACCCCATGTTATGAAATTATGATCTCTTTTGCAGGTTAAGATTTCCAAAAGTTATGTTTTTATGTATATGATGTGATTGATATTTCTTTTGTTTACCCTTACTGAGAATTTGAGCTCACCCTTTTATGTTTTCTTTTCCCCAGGATATAAAGAAAGGTTTTAGGTAAAAAAAAAGGAAGATCTTTATGGGAGATTTTGAAGATCTTTCACCACGATTAGAAGATTATAGTCCAAGTTTCCAAAGACACTAAACTATTACGGTCCTTGTGTGTGTGTTCTTGTAATGTACTAAGTATTCCGCAAAAGTAATGTAATGTCCATGTACGTCAAGATACGGGTCTCTATAGTTGGTATCAGAGGAAAGGTTTAGTCAACCTTTGGAAACTAGGATGCGAAAACGTTAGTGAGATCCCTAGAGATATTTCTAAGGTATGTCTAGGGATGTCTCTAAGGTTAAGTATACGTATAGGTTATAGTCCTAGAATTGCTCTAACGATCTTAGAATTTAACCTAAGATGTTAGATATTGAGGGTACTACCCCTTTATTATGTTGTTTTCCCTAGCATGATTTTTTCCTCTCATACTATTCTTTTGGGGTTTTAGACGATGGCTGGAACGCGAAGGAACCGTGTTAATGCGGAATGTGATGGGCAATGCAATGATTGTCCCCCTGAGAAACCAAACGATATGGGAGCCGGAATGCAAAATCTTGTAGCCATGATCACACAACTTTCTCAAGCTATGAATCATGCAGGACTTCCAAACGAGGAAAGGAAGGAGCAACATTCTGTTGAATCCTTCATGAGGCAGAGTTCACCTTCTTTCAGTGGGTCTACTGATCCATTAGTTGTTGAACAATGGATTAGTACTACTGAAAAGATATTTTCAGTTCTTCAATGTTCTGAACATGATAAAGTCATCCTAGCAGTGGATCGTTTGGATGGAGATGCTGATCAATGGTGGAATCTTATTAAGAATACGAGGCAAAGGGATGAAATTGAGTCTATGGAATGGGACGAGTTCAAGAACTTATTTTTCAATAAGTACTTCCCTTGTATTCTCCGAACAAAGATGGAGAAAGAGTTTCTTGAACTAAAGCAAAGGGATGATGAATCTGTTGGTACCTATGAAGCGAATTGTACAAGACTTGCAAGGTACGCTTCTGGTATTATCATCCAACCTGAAAGTAAAGATGATCGATTTTTCAGTGGCTTAAAACCAAGTCTTCGAAGGGCATTAGCTATAAGAGACTTCAGTAGCTATGAAGAAATTGTGCGTTGTGCTATCAAGGTAGAAATGGAAGTTGTTGTTACATATCCATCTCATGGGTTTGACAAGAAACGAAAGATGGAGTTCAAGGAGAAAACTCGGAATAATGGTGAAAAGAAGATGAATGTTTCCTTATGCACAAAGTGTGGAAAGAAGCATGGTGGAGATTGTCTTAAAGGGACTAGAAAATGTTTTAAGTGTGGAAAAGAAGGTCATCGAGCAGCTGAGTGTCGAAGTAATGGAAAATGGGATTCTAATGAAGTGAATAAAGCAAACACTGCAGAAAACGTACAACCAACACTTCAATGCTTCAAGTGCAAGGAAATGGGGCATTATGCTAATAATTGCCCTAATCCAAGGGTTAGTGATGATCAACATGAGCAACCACTGAAGGCAAAGGACAAAGGGAAGTCACATGCGATCACTATTGGCAATGTTG
The DNA here is from genome assembly GCA_963277665.1 of Viscum album. Classification (NCBI taxonomy): domain Eukaryota; kingdom Viridiplantae; phylum Streptophyta; class Magnoliopsida; order Santalales; family Viscaceae; genus Viscum; species Viscum album. Next base: position 503,956,201 of record OY728142.1, on the reverse strand, counting down.
AATATGACAACGATGTGGTGGAATGATTAAGTTTTTATGTAATGGGATTCCAAAATAATGTTGTATCTTGGAATATTGGAATATTTATGTATTGGTCTAATTTGGTATTCAAAGTGATTGAGATATTATGCGCATAATGAAGGGAAAACGAGAAAATGAAATGTTTAACAGTATTCATGAGCTCATGATTGATATAAGGACTAAGTGATATCATGGTTTGAGTATATAGAATTTTGAGGATTTTAGTATGTGGAAGGTGTTAACTTTTAACTGCACTCATGTTTTCACTAAGGTATTCAAGAGAATACATGATTAAGGACTTTGAATGTTTGGAATGTGACCAACAAGACATATCTTATGATATGTGGGGATCAACGACAGTATTAAATCTCTGGTAATCATTGTCACTATATTATGAGAGTGGACTGCAGTATTATGTATAAGCCTAAAGATTAGACTGGATTATGTTGGACATAAGTTAGTATTGTTTAAGGATAGAAGATTTTCAATATTATTGATGGGATGTTATAGTAACGTAGTTTTAGAAAAAGGACAACCTGCAGGACGGGCGACAGCCCATCGCGTCGGACAAGGCTGTAGGAATCGAACCCACAACCGAAGTGTGACTGGCCTTTATCGCCTACCACTGACCTACAGGAAGTCCCTGTTTAGTAGAAACTAGTTTTATTATATTGATCAGTATGATATATGAAGTATAATTCCATTTTAGGAACCATATGTGATTAATCTCACTATAGATCGACTTATGTATATAATATTTGCTAACTTTTTGTTTGAGACAGATGGAATGACCCGTCATTCTATCACATGATCTGCTAACACTTCACGAATAACAAATTCAACTTCATTTATTTAAGAGATGAAGTGGAAATTGTTAAAGGCACGAACAACAGTGATATTGTACCAAAATAAAGTAAGTATTTATTCTAATTCAAATTCTTTAACTTTAGGGAAATGATCTTGAAAACCAAAAATGTTGTCCTAGTTCTCTTATACCTGATGAATCAGATGGTACCTTAGATCGTCACAAATCTATGGATTTGTGATTACTGGCTTTTCCATAGCCATGTTCTCTACCACTCTCCAACAGAACATGATGGTTAGATTTCTCTTCCATATCCATATTTCCACCTATGTGGAAACCCAGTGATTAGTTTATTTGGGTAATCGTTACATTTCATACTTTAGTTTTTAAAGCCAAGTTTTGGTAATTTTTTTACGATGTGGGTTTCTATTAAAGAAACTTTCGAATAGTAAACCATTTATAACCCCGACGAATTTCGAGGGCGAAATTCATTTTAAGGGGGGTAGAATGTAACAGCCCGAGATTTTATGAAAAATATTCTTTTTAATTTTATTAATGTCTTGTGTTGTACGCTACACCAAAAGAAGATTGCACAACACGCATCCTTGACATGCCTTTCATTACATGAAATCACAACCTTCCTCGATAGCGTGTGTAGTACGCAATACCGAGTTTCACTAAACAACGATATGCTATTAAAATATTATTAAAACTAGCCGTTATGAATAGTAATAACCACTTTTTGAAATTTTATAAATTTTATTTTTCAAAATGGACTTCATTTTTGGACTCAGAATATCGAAATTAGCCTAGGGTGAAATTTTGGTATTTTTCTGAAAACTTTCAATTTTTGATGAATAGTGAAACCACTAAGTGGTAGGTTAAAAACTGAATTTTGCATAAAAATTAATTTTACCACTTCTGTGAATGGAATTTCGAAAATCCGACAGACACGGTTGATATCTGTAAGTAAAAATGTGGTTCAATGAGATAAAAATAATTTTTTGGTGAATAGTAACTTTTTACTTTTTTTACCGCGGTTAATAGTAAATAGGGTAACTAAGGGTAAATATGATATCAATATTACCCTAACACATGTCCTAATTCTATTGGACAAGTGTAATTCGACCAAAAACAAACTTAGGAATAAAATATTACCATTTAGTCCCACTTGGATTAGATTAGGACATTTATTATTAATTTATTTAAAGAAGGGTTAAAATAGTTAAAATCAAAGTTTAATAAGTAAACCATTTTTAATATAGGGTTATACATAAGATAAATTCGACTATAAATATTCATTAGAAATCTAAAAATATTTCCTACATAATGATATTTTATTTATAATTTTTAGACTTTAAATAAATTAATTTATTTATGACACAACGATGATGCAGTAATTACCATTTTAAGGAAATATTAACATAATTGATGTTATAAATACTCAAATGAATGTAATTTGAGACTTTTTATGACTTAAACTAATTCTCTAGGTTACTATGATATATTAGTGTTGATTTAATCAACTTGGTTCGAACATATAATTCTGTTATGACTTTCACAAAAATCATATATCAAATAGTGTCAAAATTGACACAAAATAGTTTTTAAATCAAATATTATATTATTAATTGTTATTTTATTCCTAAAAATCTAAGGTTCGGCCAAATGACTTAGATAAGGATATATTTATTAATAATATACAATTTGGGGTTCGTTTGGCATGTTATAGTAAGTGTATTAACCATATAGTGAAAGAAAACAAAAAGACACGGTAAAAGTTAAATTATTTAACTTAGAGTTAAATCTAATTGATAAGGTTAAAATAATAACCTAAACTTGTCTAAATCCTATTGGTTGATAGGATTTCGACCCATCCCCACTTTATCTTCGAAATAAGACCCTTTGGAACCATTATAAACCGATTTTGACTTTAATATAAAATAATATTTTGAGATATTCCTAAGGTGCCCCTCTCCTCCCTTATAAAAGGGCACCTCCTCCCCCCCCTCCTCACACCAATTTGAGCACTCAAGCTCGGCCAACCCCTGACAAAATCTCTTCTCCACTTCCCTAGAAACATCCTAGAGGTTCTGGTCTTCCTCAAAGACCAATTTTAGTTCCCTAAGAGGAGGTCTCCAAAAGGCGCTTCAAAGAAGAGGTAATTACCGTTACCGATTCTTTCATCTTTATTTCTTCTTCCACTTCTTCTTCTTAGGTTGTTTCATTATGAAGTAATAACATCAGTATCACTCATATAATGATATGTTATTATAAGTATGAAACAACCCTATTTCACCATCTATCTATCCTACAGAAAAAGAAATCACCGCGCGTGCGTACGTACGAAATACCGTCTCCACGTCGTGGTGTAATCTATTTTCCACCACCACCTTACATGGATGGGTATAATGGTGTAAAGAATAACTATAAATAGTTATTAAAACATCATATTGATTATGATATATTATATAATCCACTCCAATTCAATTCAATATTTATGGAAATGATATCATCGCTCGTGCGTACGTACGGACTACCGTCTCCACGACACGATGAGATTCATTCTCCATGTTAACCATTTAAGAATGATTATAAAGTATATATAAGAAATAATAATGAAATATATGACATTATAAAGCTACTGGATTTATGTATATATATATATGCATGTCATCTACTTACTTCCATTCAAGACAATAGGGAAAGGAAAACAGCGTTCATGCGTACGTACGGACTACCGTCTCCATGAACGGTGTTTTTCATTTTATTTATCTATCTATTATATATATATATATATACTGAATATATATGATATATAAATCATATTTTATATTCTGGAAGTAAGTAGATCATGATATAAGTAATAATGATGTCAAGAACAACAAGTCAAAACACCTACGATAAATGAAACGATTTTACCCAAAACGCTTCTTTAACATGGAATTTACAAAAGAACGGGTAATATAATGTCATAAGTGAACCATATATGATATCATAACAATGAATATGATTCTGGAATAAGTCAATAACATGATTTAAATCATTATACAGGAGGTTCGGACACTTACAAATCAAGTCGGACATAAGGTAAGGGAAATATCACAATCTCATTTTTATCCGAGATTGTTTATTCGTAAGTATTCACTGGGGTGTATTTTATCATCCACATCCATGTTTCATAAATATGTAATATTATTTCCATCCACTTAAAATTGTTTAAATCCATTTTTACCCTTTGGTGAGTTTTTAGTAATATGTATGAAAGGAATCTTTTGTCGTACGAGGTACTTTTTGACTTTTCCGACAAAAGTACGAAGAATGTTTTTTTAACTTATACGGCTTGAATGGATTTTTAAAACATTATTTCCAAGAAGCTTCCTTTACAAGTTTTAAAGTTTATTTTTAATCAACTCCTTTTATTTTAAAGTTGTATGACATGTTATGAAAGGAAAAATGTTTTTGAAGAAGAAAGGATATTTTCCTCAAGAATGGAGTTCAAGTGTTTTATCAAAATTTTTTCCATCTAAGATAATAAAGGGTTCTGTTTTTATCCCTATTATTACATGGATTTGATTATGTTGTGATGGAAACATTTTTATGAATTCCTTTATCTTATATGAATTGTTTTATGATGTCATGTTGTTTAAGAATCCCATATTTATTACATGGGTTATGCAATGATGTATGATTTATAATTTTGTGGCACACATAAGAATGGTATCATTATGAGATGGGTGAGACCTATATCTCCCTCCAATGCATTGGGTAAAGATTTTATATATCATGAGATAGACGTGGCTGGAATGGTAGGTTATACCGGTTCAGTGAAACAGGACTGAAACGAGGGTTACTCGATTCAGAAAGGGACTTTGTCCACTAAGATAGTCTTGGCAATGAGTCTTGACTAACAAGAAATGATTCTCTATGATTATGTGTGAATGCCACAAAGTTTCATGTTTTATGTTATGATTATTGTGATTACATTTCACTGCCATGATTTACCCCATGTTATGAAATTATGATCTCTTTTGCAGGTTAAGATTTCCAAAAGTTATGTGCTTATGTATATGATGTGATTGATATTTCTTTTGTTTACCCTTACTGAGCATTTGAGCTCACCCTTTTATGTTTTCTTTTCCCCAGGATATAAAGAAAGGTTTTAGGTAAAAAAAAAGGAAGATCTTTATGGGAGATTTTGAAGATCTTTCACCACGATTAGAAGATTATAGTCCGAGTTTCCAAAGACACTAAACTATTACGGTCCTTGTGTGTGTGTTCTTGTAATGTACTAAGTATTCCGCAAAAGTAATGTAATGTCCATGTACGTCAAGATACGGGTCTCTACAGTTGGTATCCGAGGAAAGGTTTAGTCAACCTTTGGAAAATAGGATGCGAAAACGTTAGTGAGATCCCTAGAGATATTTCTAAGGTATGTCTAGGGATGTCTCTAAGGTTAAGTATACGTATAGGTTATAGTCCTAGAATTGCTCTAACGATCTTAGAATTTAACCTAAGATGTTAGATATTGAGGGTACTACCCCTTTATTATGTTGTTTTCCCTAGCATGATTTTTTCCTCTCATACTATTCTTTTGGGGTTTTAGACGATGGCTGGAACCCGAAGGAACCGTGTTAATGCGGAATGTGATGGGCAATGCAATGATTGTCCCCCTGAGCAACCAAACGATATGGGAGCCGGAATGCAAAATCTTGTAGCCATGATCACACAACTTTCTCAAGCTATGAATCATGCAGGACTTCCAAACGAGCAAATGAAGGAGCAACATTCTGTTGAATCCTTCCTGAGGCAGCGTCCACCTTCTTTCAGTGGGTCTACTGATCCATTAGTTGCTGAACAATGGATTAGTACTACTGAAAAGATATTTTCAGTTCTTCAATGTTCTGAACATGATAAAGTCATCCTAGCAGTGGATCGTTTGGATGGAGATGCTGATCAATGGTGGAATATTATTAAGAATACGAGGCAAAGGGATGAAATTGAGTCTATGGAATGGGACGAGTTCAAGAACTTATTTTTCAATAAGTACTTCCCTCGTATTCTCCGAAAAAAGATGGAGAAAGAGTTTCTTGAACTGAAGCAAAGGGATGATGAATCTGTTGGTACCTATGAAGCGAATTTTACAAGACTTGCAAGGTACGCTTCTGGTATTATCATCCAACCTGAAAGTAAAGTTGATCGATTTTTCAGTGGCTTAAAACCAAGTCTTCGAAGGGCATTAGCTATAAGAGACTTCAGTAGCTATGAAGAAATTGTGCGTTGTGCTATCAAGGTAGAAATGGAAGTTGGTGTTACATATCCATCTCATGGGTTTGACAAGAAACGAAAGATGGAGTTCAAGGAGAAAACTCGGAATAATGGTGAAAAGAAGATGAATGTTTCCTTATGCACAAAGTGTGGAAAGAAGCATGGTGGAGATTGTCTTAAAGGGACTAGAAAATGTTTTAAGTGTGGAAAAGAAGGTCATCGAGCAGCTGAGTGTCGAAGTAATGGAAAATGGGATTCTAATGAAGTGAATAAAGCAAACACTGCAGAAAACGTACAACCAACACTTCAATGCTTCAAGTGCAAGGAAATGGGGCATTATGCTAATAATTTCCCTAATCCAAGGGTTAGTGATGATCAACATGAGCAACCACTGAAGGCAAAGGACAAAGGGAAGTCACATGCGATCACTATTGGCAATGTTGAATATGACAACGATGTGGTGGAATGATTAAGTTTTTATGTAATGGGATTCCAAAATAATGTTGTATCTTGGAATATTGGAATATTTATGTATTGGTCTAATTTGGTATTCAAAGTGATTGAGATATTATGCGCATAATGAAGGGAAAACGAGAAAATGAAATGTTTAACAGTATTCATGAGCTCATGATTGATTTAAGGACTAGGTGATATCATGGTTTGAGTATATAGAATTTTGAGGATTTTAGTATGTGGAAGGTGTTAACTTTTAACTGCACTCATGTTTTCACTAAGGTATTCAAGAGAATACACGATTAAGGACTTTGAATGTTTGGAATGTGACCAACAAGACATATCTTATGATATGTGGGGATCAACGACAGTATTAAATCTCTGGTAATCGTTGTCACTATATTATGAGAGTGGACTACAGTATTATGTATAAGCCTAAAGATTAGACTGGATTATGTTGGACATAAGTTAGTATTGTTTAAGGATAGAAGATTTTCAATATTATTTATGGGATGTTATAGTAACGTAGTTTTAGAAAAAGGACAACCTGCAGGACGGGCGACAGCCCATCGCGTCGGACAAGGCTGTAGGAATCGAACCCACAACCGAAGTGTGACTGGCCTTTATCGCCTACCACTGACCTACAGGAAGTCCCTGTTTAGTAGAAACTAGTTTTATTATATTGAGCAGTATGATATATGAAGTATAAGTCCATTTTAGGAACCATATGTGATTAATCTCACTATAGATCGACTTATGTATATAATTTTTGCTAACTTTTTGTTTGAGACAGATGGAATGACCCGTCATTCTATCACATGATCTGCTAACACTTCACGAATAACAAATTCAACTTCATTTATTTAAGAGATGAAGTGGAAATTGTTAAAGGCACGAACAACAGTGAGATTGTACCAAAATAAAGTAAGTATTTATTCTAATTCAAATTCTTTAACTTTAGGGAAATGATCTTGAAAACCAAAAATGTTGTCCTAGTTCTCTTATACCTGATGAATCAGATGGTACCTTAGATCGTCACAAATCTATGGATTTGTGATTACTGGCTTTTCTATAGCCATGTTCTCTACCACTCTCCAACAGAACATAATGGTTAGATTTCTCTTCCATATCCATATTTCCACCTATGTGGAAACCCAGTGATTAGTTTATTTGGGTAATCGTTACATTTCATACTTTAGTTTTTAAAGCCAAGTTTTGGTAATTTTTTTACGATGTGGGTTTCTATTAAAGAAACTTTCGAATAGTAAACCATTTATAACCCCGACGAATTTCGAGGACGAAATTCATTTTAAGGGGGGTAGAATGTAACAGCCCGAGATTTTATGAAAAATATTATTTTTAATTTTATTAATGTCTTGTTTTGTACGCTACACCAAAAGGAGCTTGCACAACACGCATCCTTGACTTGCCTTGCATTACATGAAATCACAACCTTCCTCGATAGCGTGTGTAGTACGCAATACCGAGTTTCACTAAACAACGATATGCTATTAAAATATTATTAAAACTAGCCGTTATGAATAGTAATAACCACTTTTTGAAATTTTATAAATTTTATTTTTCAAAATGGACTTCATTTTTGGACTCAGAATATCGAAATTAGCCTAGGGTGAAATTTTGGTATTTTTCTGAAAACTTTCAATTTTTGATGAATAGTGAAACCACTAAGTGGTAGGTTAAAAACTGAATTTTGCATAAAAATTAATTTTACCACTTCTGTGAATGGAATTTTGAAAATCCGACAGACACGGTTGATATCGGTAAGTAAAATGTGGTTCAATGAGATAAAAAATTTTTTTTGGTGAATAGTAACTTTTTACTTTTTTTACTGTGGTTAATAGTAAATAGGGTAACTAAGGGTAAATATGATATCAATATTACCCTAACACATGTCCTAATTCTATTGGACAAGTGTAATTCGACCAAAAACAAACTTAGGAATAAAATATGACCATTTAGTCCCACTTGGATTAGATTAGGACATTTATTATTAATTTATTTAAAGAAGGGTTAAAATAGTTAAAATCAAAGTTTAATAAGTAAACCATTTTTAATATAGGGTTATACATAAGATAAATTCGACTATAAATATTCATTAGAAATCTAAAAATATTTCCTACATAATGATATTTTATTTATAATTTTTAGACTTTAAATAAATTAATTTATTTATGACACAACGATGATGCAGTAATTACCCTTTTAAGGAAATATTAACATAATTGATGTTATAAATGCTCAAATGAATGTAATTTGAGACTTTTTATGACTTAAAATAATTTTCTAGGTTACTATGATATATTAGTGTTGATTTAATAAACTTGGTTCGAACATATAATTCTGTTATGACTTTCACAAAAAATCATATATCAAATAGTGTCAAAATTGACACAAAATAGTTTTTAAATCAAATATTATATTATTAATTGTTATTTTATTCCTAAAAATCTAAGGTTCGGCCAAATGACTTATATAAGGATATATTTATTAATAATATACAATTTGGGGTTCGTTTGGCATGTTATAGTAAGTGAATTAACCATATAGTGAAAGAAAACAAAAAGACACGGTAAAAGTTAAATTATTTAACTTAGAGTTAAATCTAATTGATAAGGTTAAAATAATAACCTAAACTTGTCTAAATCCTATTGGTTGATAGGATTTCGACCCATCCCCACTTTATCTTCGAAATAAGACCCTTTGGAACCATTATAAACCGATTTTGACTTTAATATAAAATAATATTTTGAGATATTCCTAAGGTGCCCCTCTCCTCCCTTATAAAAGGGCACCTCCTCCCCCCCCCTCCTCACACCAATTTGAGCACTCAAGCTCGGAAAACCCCTGACAAAATCTCTTCTCCACTTCCCTAGAAACATCCTAGAGGTTCTGGTCTTCCTCAAAGACCAATTTTAATTCCCTAAGAGGAGGTCTCCAAAAGGCGCTTCAAAGAAGAGGTAATTACCGTTACCAATTCTTTCATCTTTATTTCTTCTTCCACTTCTTCTTCTTAGGTTGTTTCATTATGAAGTAATAACATCAGTATCACTCATATAATGATATGTTATTATAAGTATGAAAAAACCCTCTTTCACCATCTATCTATCCTACGGAAAAAGAAATCACCGCGCGTGCGTACGTACGGAATACCGTCTCCACGCCGTGGTGTAATCTATTTTCCACCACCACCTTACATGGATGGGTATAATGGTGTAAAGAATAACTACAAATAGTTATTAAAACATAATATTGATTCTGATATATTATATAATCCACTCCAATTCAATTCAATATTTATGGAAATGATATCATCGCTCGTGCGTACGTACGGACTACCGTCTCCACGACGCGATGAGATTCATTCTCCATGTTAACCATTTAAGAATGATTATAAAGTATATATAAGAAATAATAATGAAATATATGACATTATAAAGCTATTGGATTTATGTATATATATATATGTATGTCATCTACTTACTTCCATTCAAGACAATAGGGAAAGGAAAACAGCGTTCATGCGTACGTACGGACTACCGTCTCCATGAACGGTGTTTTTCATTTTATTTATCTATCTATTATATATATATATATACTGAATATATATGATATATAAATCATATTTTATATTCTGGAAGTAAGTAGATCATGATATAAGTAATAATGATGTCAAGAACAACAAGTCAAAACACCTATGATAAATGAAACGATTTTACCCAAAACGCTTCTTTAACATGGAATTTACAAAAGAACGGGTAATATAATGTCATAAGTGAACCATATATGATATCATAACAATGAATATGATTCTGGAATAAGTCAATAACATGATTTAAATCATTATACAGGAGGTTAGGACACTTATAAAGCAAGTCGGACATAAGGTAAGGGAAATATCACAATCTCATTTTTATCCGAGATTGTTTATTTGTAAGTATTCACTGGGGTGTATTTTATCATCCACATCCATGTTTCATCAATATGTAATATTATTTCCATCCACTTAAAATTGTTTAAATCCATTTTTACCCTTCGGTGAGTTTTTAGTAATATGTATGAAAGGAATCTTTTGTCGTACGAGGTACTTTTTGACTTTTCCGACAAAAGTACGAAGAATGTTTTTTTTAACTTATACGGCTTGAATGGATTTTTAAAACATTATTTCCAAGAAGCTTCCTTTACAAGTTTTCAAGTTTTTTTTAATCAACTCCTTTTATTTTAAATTTGTATGACATGTTATGAAAGGAAAAATGTTTTTGAATAAGAAAGGATATTTTCCTCATGAATGGAGTTCAAGTGTTTTATCAAAATTATTTTCCATCTAAGATAATAAAGGGTTCTGTTTTTATCCCTATTATTACATGGATTTGATTATGTTGTGATGGAAATATTTTTATGAATTCCTTTATCTTATATGAATTGTTTTATGATGTCATGTTGTTTAAGAATCCCATATTTATTACATGGGTTATGCAATGATGTATGATTTATGATTTTGTGGCACACATAAGAATGGTATCATTATGAGATGGGTGGGACCTATATCTCCCTACAATGCATTGGGTAAAGATTTTATATATCATGAGATAGACATGGCTGGAATGGTAGGTTATACCGGTTCATTGAAACAGGACTGAAACGAGGGTTACTCGATTCAGAAAGGGACTTTGTACACTAAGATAGTCTTGGAAATGAGTCTTGACTAACAAGAAATGATTCTCTATGATTATGTGTGAATGCCACAAAGTTTCATGTTTTATGTTATGATTATTGTGATTACATTTCACTACCATGATTTACCCCATGTTATGAAATTATGATCTCTTTTGCAGGTTAAGATTTCCAAAAGTTATGTTTTTATGTATATGATGTGATTGATATTTCTTTTGTTTACCCTTACTGAGAATTTGAGCTCACCCTTTTATGTTTTCTTTTCCCCAGGATATAAAGAAAGGTTTTAGGTAAAAAAAAAGGAAGATCTTTACGGGAGATTTTGAAGATCTTTCACCACGATTAGAAGATTATAGTCCAAGTTTCCAAAGACACTAAACTATTACGGTCCTTGTGTGTGTGTTCTTGTAATGTACTAAGTATTCCGCAAAAGTAATGTAATGTCCATGTACGTCAAGATACGGGTCTCTACAGTTGGTATCAGAGGAAAGGTTTAGTCAACCTTTGGAAACTAGGATGCGAAAACGTTAGTGAGATCCCTAGAGATATTTCTAAGGTATGTCTAGGGATGTCTCTAAGGTTAAGTATACGTATAGGTTATAGTCCTAGAATTGCTCTAACGATCTTAGAATTTAACCTAAGATGTTAGATATTGAGGGTACTACCCCTTTATTATGTTGTTTTCCCTAGCATGATTTTTTCCTCTCATACTATTCTTTTGGGGTTTTAGACGATGGCTGGAACGCGAAGGAACCGTGTTAATGCGGAATGTGATGGGCAATGCAATGATTGTCCCCCTGAGAAACCAAACGATATGGGAGCCGGAATGCAAAATCTTGTAGCCATGATCACACAACTTTCTCAAGCTATGAATCATGCAGGACTACCAAACGAGGAAAGGAAGGAGCAACATTCTGTTGAATCCTTCATGAGGCAGAGTCCACCTTCTTTCAGTGGGTCTACTGATCCATTAGTTGTTGAACAATGGATTAGTACTACTGAAAAGATATTTTCAGTTCTTCAATGTTCTGAACATGATAAAGTCATCCTAGCAGTGGATCGTTTGGATGGAGATGCTGATCAATGGTGGAATCTTATTAAGAATACGAGGCAAAGGGATGAAATTGAGTCTATGGAATGGGACGAGTTCAAGAACTTATTTTTCAATAAGTACTTCCCTCGTATTCTCCGAACAAAGATGGAGAAAGAGTTTCTTGAACTAAAGCAAAGGGATGATGAATCTGTTGGTACCTATGAAGCGAATTGTACAAGACTTGCAAGGTACGCTTCTGGTATTATCATCCAACCTGAAAGTAAAGATGATCGATTTTTCAGTGGCTTAAAACCAAGTCTTCGAAGGGCATTAGCTATAAGAGACTTCAGTAGCTATGAAGAAATTGTGCGTTGTGCTATCAAGGTAGAAATGGAAGTTGTTGTTACATATCCATCTCATGGGTTTGACAAGAAACGAAAGATGGAGTTCAAGGAGAAAACTCGGAATAATGGTGAAAAGAAGATGAATGTTTCCTTATGCACAAAGTGTGGAAAGAAGCATGGTGGAGATTGTCTTAAAGGGACTAGAAAATGTTTTAAGTGTGGAAAAGAAGGTCATCGAGCAGCTGAGTGTCGAAGTAATGGAAAATGGGATTCTAATGAAGTGAATAAAGCAAACACTGCAGAAAACGTACAACCAACACTTCAATGCTTCAAGTGCAAGGAAATGGGGCATTATGCTAATAATTGCCCTAATCCAAGGGTTAGTGATGATCAACATGAGCAACCACTGAAGGCAAAGGACAAAGGGAAGTCACATGCGATCACTATTGGCAATGTTGAATATGACAACGATGTGGTGGAATGATTAAGTTTTTATGTAATGGGATTCCAAAATAATGTTGTATCTTGGAATATTGGAATATTTATGTATTGGTCTAATTTGGTATTCAAAGTGATTGAGATATTATGCGCATAATGAAGGGAAAACGAGAAAATGAAATGTTTAACAGTATTCATGAGCTCATGATTGATATAAGGACTAAGTGATATCATGGTTTGAGTATATAGAATTTTGAGGATTTTAGTATGTGGAAGGTGTTAACTTTTAACTGCACTCATGTTTTCACTAAGGTATTCAAGAGAATACACGATTAAGGACTTTGAATGTTTGGAATGTGACCAACAAGACATATCTTATGATATGTGGGGATCAACGACAGTATTAAATCTCTGGTAATCATTGTCACTATATTATGAGAGTGGACTGCAGTATTATGTATAAGCCTAAAGATTAGACTGGATTATGTTGGACATAAGTTAGTATTGTTTAAGGATAGAAGATTTTCAATATTATTGATGGGATGTTATAGTAACGTAGTTTTAGAAAAAGGACAACCTGCAGGACGGGCGACAGCCCATCGCGTCGGACAAGGCTGTAGGAATCAAACCCACAACCGAAGTGTGACTGGCCTTTATCGCCTACCACTGACCTACAGGAAGTCCTTGTTTAGTAGAAACTAGTTTTATTATATTGATCAGTATGATATATGAAGTATAATTCCATTTTAGGAACCATATGTGATTAATCTCACTATAGATCGACTTATGTATATAATATTTGCTAACTTTTTGTTTGAGACAGATGGAATGACCCGTCATTCTATCACATGATCTGCTAACACTTCACGAATAACAAATTCAACTTCATTTATTTAAGAGATGAAGTGGAAATTGTTAAAGGCACGAACAACAGTGATATTGTACCAAAATAAAGTAAGTATTTATTCTAATTCAAATTCTTTAAATTTAGGGAAATGATCTTGAAAACCAAAAATGTTGTCCTAGTTCTCTTATACCTGATGAATCAGATGGTACCTTAGATCGTCACAAATCTATGGATTTGTGATTACTGGCTTTTCCATAGCCATGTTCTCTACCACTCTCCAACAGAACATGATGGTTAGATTTCTCTTCCATATCCATATTTCCACCTATGTGGAAACCCAGTGATTAGTTTATTTGGGTAATCGTTACATTTCATACTTTAGTTTTTAAAGCCAAGTTTTGGTAATTTTTTTACGATGTGGGTTTCTATTAAAGAAACTTTCGAATAGTAAACCATTTATAACCCCGACGAATTTCGAGGGCGAAATTCATTTTAAGGGGGGTAGAATGTAACAGCCCGAGATTTTATGAAAAATATTCTTTTTAATTTTATTAATGTCTTGTGTTGTACGCTACACCAAAAGAAGATTGCACAACACGCATCCTTGACATGCCTTTCATTACATGAAATCACAACCTTCCTCGATAGCGTGTGTAGTACGCAATACCGAGTTTCACTAAACAACGATATGCTATTAAAATATTATTAAAACTAGCCGTTATGAATAGTAATAACCACTTTTTGAAATTTTATAAATTTTATTTTTCAAAATGGACTTCATTTTTGGACTCAGAATATCGAAATTAGCCTAGGGTGAAATTTTGGTATTTTTCTGAAAACTTTCAATTTTTGATGAATAGTGAAACCACTAAGTGGTAGGTTAAAAACTGAATTTTGCATAAAAATTAATTTTACCACTTCTGTGAATGGAATTTCGAAAATCCGACAGACACGGTTGATATCTGTAAGTAAAATGTGGTTCAATGAGATAAAAATAATTTTTTGGTGAATAGTAACTTTTTACTTTTTTTACCGCGGTTAATAGTAAATAGGGTAACTAAGGGTAAATATGATATCAATATTACCCTAACACATGTCCTAATTCTATTGGACAAGTGTAATTCGACCAAAAACAAACTTAGGAATAAAATATTACCATTTAGTCCCACTTGGATTAGATTAGGACATTTATTATTAATTTATTTAAAGAAGGGTTAAAATAGTTAAAATCAAAGTTTAATAAGTAAACCATTTTTAATATAGGGTTATACATAAGATAAATTCGACTATAAATATTCATTAGAAATCTAAAAATATTTCCTACATAATGATATTTTATTTATAATTTTTAGACTTTAAATAAATTAATTTATTTATGACACAACGATGATGCAGTAATTACCATTTTAAGGAAATATTAACATAATTGATGTTATAAATACTCAAATGAATGTAATTTGAGACTTTTTATGACTTAAACTAATTCTCTAGGTTACTATGATATATTAGTGTTGATTTAATCAACTTGGTTCGAACATATAATTCTGTTATGACTTTCACAAAAATCATATATCAAATAGTGTCAAAATTGACACAAAATAGTTTTTAAATCAAATATTATATTATTAATTGTTATTTTATTCCTAAAAATCTAAGGTTCGGCCAAATGACTTAGATAAGGATATATTTATTAATAATATACAATTTGGGGTTCGTTTGGCATGTTATAGTAAGTGTATTAACCATATAGTGAAAGAAAACAAAAAGACACGGTAAAAGTTAAATTATTTAACTTAGAGTTAAATCTAATTGATAAGGTTAAAATAATAACCTAAACTTGTCTAAATCCTATTGGTTGATAGGATTTCGACCCATCCCCACTTTATCTTCGAAATAAGACCCTTTGGAACCATTATAAACCGATTTTGACTTTAATATAAAATAATATTTTGAGATATTCCTAAGGTGCCCCTCTCCTCCCTTATAAAAGGGCACCTCCTCCCCCCCCTCCTCACACCAATTTGAGCACTCAAGCTCGGCCAACCCCTGACAAAATCTCTTCTCCACTTCCCTAGAAACATCCTAGAGGTTCTGGTCTTCCTCAAAGACCAATTTTAGTTCCCTAAGAGGAGGTCTCCAAAAGGCGCTTCAAAGAAGAGGTAATTACCGTTACCAATTCTTTCATCTTTATTTCTTCTTCCACTTCTTCTTCTTAGGTTGTTTCATTATGAAGTAATAACATAAGTATCACTCATATAATGATATGTTATTATAAGTATGAAACAACCCTATTTCACCATCTATCTATCCTACAGAAAAAGAAATCACCGCGCGTGCGTACGTACGAAATACCGTCTCCACGTCGTGGTGTAATCTATTTTCCACCACCACCTTACATGGATGGGTATAATGGTGTAAAGAATAACTATAAATAGTTATTAAAACATCATATTGATTCTGATATATTATATAATCCACTCCAATTCAATTCAATATTTATGGAAATGATATCATCGCTCGTGCGTACGTACGGACTACCGTCTCCACGACACGATGAGATTCATTCTCCATGTTAACCATTTAAGAATGATTATAAAGTATATATAAGAAATAATAATGAAATATATGACATTATAAAGCTACTGGATTTATGTATATATATATATGCATGTCATCTACTTACTTCCATTCAAGACAATAGGGAAAGGAAAACAGCGTTCATGCGTACGTACGGACTACCGTCTCCATGAACGGTGTTTTTCATTTTATTTATCTATCTATTATATATATATATATACTGAATATATATGATATATAAATCATATTTTATATTCTGGAAGTAAGTAGATCATGATATAAGTAATAATGATGTCAAGAACAACAAGTCAAAACACCTACGATAAATGAAACGATTTTACCCAAAACGCTTCTTTAACATGGAATTTACAAAAGAACGGGTAATATAATGTCATAAGTGAACCATATATGATATCATAACAATGAATATGATTCTGGAATAAGTCAATAACATGATTTAAATCATTATACAGGAGGTTCGGACACTTACAAATCAAGTCGGACATAAGGTAAGGGAAATATCACAATCTCATTTTTATCCGAGATTGTTTATTCGTAAGTATTCACTGGGGTTTATTTTATCATCCACATCCATGTTTCATAAATATGTAATATTATTTCCATCCACTTAAAATTGTTTAAATCCATTTTTACCCTTTGGTGAGTTTTTAGAAATATGTATGAAAGGAATCTTTTGTCGTACGAGGTACTTTTTGACTTTTCCGACAAAAGTACGAAGAATGTTTTTTTTAACTTATACGGCTTGAATGGATTTTTAAAACATTATTTCCAAGAAGCTTCCTTTACAAGTTTTCAAGTTTATTTTTAATCAACTCCTTTTATTTTAAAGTTGTATGACATGTTATGAAAGGAAAAATGTTTTTGAAGAAGAAAGGATATTTTCCTCAAGAATGGAGTTCAAGTGTTTTATCAAAAATTTTTTCCATCTAAGATAATAAAGGGTTATGTTTTTATCCCTATTATTACATGGATTTGATTATGTTGTGATGGAAACATTTTTATGAATTCCTTTATCTTATATGAATTGTTTTATGATGTCATGTTGTTTAAGAATCCCATATTTATTACATGGGTTATGCAATGATGTATGATTTATAATTTTGTGGCACACATAAGAATGGTATCATTATGAGATGGGTGAGACCTATATCTCCCTCCAATGCATTGGGTAAAGATTTTATATATCATGAGATAGACGTGGCTGGAATGGTAGGTTATACCGGTTCAGTGAAACAGGACTGAAACGAGGGTTACTCGATTCAGAAAGGGACTTTGTCCACTAAGATAGTCTTGGCAATGAGTCTTGACTAACAAGAAATGATTCTCTATGATTATGTGTGAATGCCACAAAGTTTCATGTTTTATGTTATGATTATTGTGATTACATTTCACTGCCATGATTTACCCCATGTTATGAAATTATGATCTCTTTTGCAGGTTAAGATTTCCAAAAGTTATGTGCTTATGTATATGATGTGATTGATATTTCTTTTGTTTACCCTTACTGAGCATTTGAGCTCACCCTTTTATGTTTTCTTTTCCCCAGGATATAAAGAAAGGTTTTAGGTAAAAAAAAAGGAAGATCTTTATGGGAGATTTTGAAGATCTTTCACCACGATTAGAAGATTATAGTCCGAGTTTCCAAAGACACTAAACTATTACGGTCCTTGTGTGTGTGTTCTTGTAATGTACTAAGTATTCCGCAAAAGTAATGTAATGTCCATGTACGTCAAGATACGGGTCTCTACAGTTGGTATCAGAGGAAAGGTTTAGTCAACCTTTGGAAAATAGGATGCGAAAACGTTAGTGAGATCCCTAGAGATATTTCTAAGGTATGTCTAGGGATGTCTCTAAGGTTAAGTATACGTATAGGTTATAGTCCTAGAATTGCTCTAACGATCTTAGAATTTAACCTAAGATGTTAGATATTGAGGGTACTACCCCTTTATTATGTTGTTTTCCCTAGCATGATTTTTTCCTCTCATACTATTCTTTTGGGGTTTTAGACGATGGCTGGAACCCGAAGGAACCGTGTTAATGCGGAATGTGATGGGCAATGCAATGATTGTCCCCCTGAGCAACCAAACGATATGGGAGCCGGAATGAAAAATCTTGTAGCCATGATCACACAACTTTCTCAAGCTATGAATCATGCAGGACTTCCAAACGAGCAAATGAAGGAGCAACATTCTGTTGAATCCTTCCTGAGGCAGCGTCCACCTTCTTTCAGTGGGTCTACTGATCCATTAGTTGCTGAACAATGGATTAGTACTACTGAAAAGATATTTTCAGTTCTTCAATGTTCTGAACATGATAAAGTCATCCTAGCAGTGGATCGTTTGGATGGAGATGCTGATCAATGGTGGAATATTATTAAGAATACGAGGCAAAGGGATGAAATTGAGTCTATGGAATGGGACGAGTTCAAGAACTTATTTTTCAATAAGTACTTCCCTCGTATTCTCCGAACAAAGATGGAGAAAGAGTTTCTTGAACTGAAGCAAAGGGATGATGAATCTGTTGGTACCTATGAAGCGAATTTTACAAGACTTGCAAGGTACGCTTCTGGTATTATCATCCAACCTGAAAGTAAAGTTGATCGATTTTTCAGTGGCTTAAAACCAAGTCTTCGAAGGGCATTAGCTATAAGAGACTTCAGTAGCTATGAAGAAATTGTGCGTTGTGCTATCAAGGTAGAAATGGAAGTTGGTGTTACATATCCATCTCATGGGTTTGACAAGAAACGAAAGATGGAGTTCAAGGAGAAAACTCGGAATAATGGTGAAAAGAAGATGAATGTTTCCTTATGCACAAAGTGTGGAAAGAAGCATGGTGGAGATTGTCTTAAAGGGACTAGAAAATGTTTTAAGTGTGGAAAAGAAGGTCATCGAGCAGCTGAGTGTCGAAGTAATGGAAAATGGGATTCTAATGAAGTGAATAAAGCAAACACTGCAGAAAACGTACAACCAACACTTCAATGCTTCAAGTGCAAGGAAATGGGGCATTATGCTAATAATTTCCCTAATCCAAGGGTTAGTGATGATCAACATGAGCAACCACTGAAGGCAAAGGACAAAGGGAAGTCACATGCGATCACTATTGGCAATGTTGAATATGACAACGATGTGGTGGAATGATTAAGTTTTTATGTAATGGGATTCCAAAATAATGTTGTATCTTGGAATATTGGAATATTTATGTATTGGTCTAATTTGGTATTCAAAGTGATTGAGATATTATGCGCATAATGAAGGGAAAACGAGAAAATGAAATGTTTAACAGTATTCATGAGCTCATGATTGATTTAAGGACTAAGTGATATCATGGTTTGAGTATATAGAATTTTGAGGATTTTAGTATGTGGAAGGTGTTAACTTTTAACTGCACTCATGTTTTCACTAAGGTATTCAAGAGAATACACGATTAAGGACTTTGAATGTTTGGAATGTGACCAACAAGACATATCTTATGATATGTGGGGATCAACGACAGTATTAAATCTCTGGTAATCGTTGTCACTATATTATGAGAGTGGACTACAGTATTATGTATAAGCCTAAAGATTAGACTGGATTATGTTGGACATAAGTTAGTATTGTTTAAGGATAGAAGATTTTCAATATTATTTATGGGATGTTATAGTAACGTAGTTTTAGAAAAAGGACAACCTGCAGGACGGGCGACAGCCCATCACGTCGGACAAGGCTGTAGGAATCGAACCCACAACCGAAGTGTGACTGGCCTTTATCGCCTACCACTGACCTACAGGAAGTCCCTGTTTAGTAGAAACTAGTTTTATTATATTGAGCAGTATGATATATGAAGTATAAGTCCATTTTAGGAACCATATGTGATTAATCTCACTATAGATCGACTTATGTATATAATTTTTGCTAACTTTTTGTTTGAGACAGATGGAATGACCCGTCATTCTATCACATGATCTGCTAACACTTCACGAATAACAAATTCAACTTCATTTATTTAAGAGATGAAGTGGAAATTGTTAAAGGCACGAACAACAGTGAGATTGTACCAAAATAAAGTAAGTATTTATTCTAATTCAAATTCTTTAACTTTAGGGAAATGATCTTGAAAACCAAAAATGTTGTCCTAGTTCTCTTATACCTGATGAATCAGATGGTACCTTAGATCGTCACAAATCTATGGATTTGTGATTACTGGCTTTTCTATAGCCATGTTCTCTACCACTCTCCAACAGAACATAATGGTTAGATTTCTCTTCCATATCCATATTTCCACCTATGTGGAAACCCAGTGATTAGTTTATTTGGGTAATCGTTACATTTCATACTTTAGTTTTTAAAGCCAAGTTTTGGTAATTTTTTTACGATGTGGGTTTCTATTAAAGAAACTTTCGAATAGTAAACCATTTATAACCCCGACGAATTTCGAGGGCGAAATTCATTTTAAGGGGGGTAGAATGTAACAGCCCGAGATTTTATGAAAAATATTCTTTTTAATTTTATTAATGTCTTGTTTTGTACGCTACACCAAAAGGAGCTTGCACAACACGCATCCTTGACTTGCCTTGCATTACATGAAATCACAACCTTCCTCGATAGCGTGTGTAGTACGCAATACCGAGTTTCACTAAACAACGATATGCTATTAAAATATTATTAAAACTAGCCGTTATGAATAGTAATAACCACTTTTTGAAATTTTATAAATTTTATTTTTCAAAATGGACTTCATTTTTGGACTCAGAATATCGAAATTAGCCTAGGGTGAAATTTTGGTATTTTTCTGAAAACTTTCAATTTTTGATGAATAGTGAAACCACTAAGTGGTAGGTTAAAAACTGAATTTTGCATAAAAATTAATTTTACCACTTCTGTGAATGGAATTTTGAAAATCCGACAGACACGGTTGATATCGGTAAGTAAAATGTGGTTCAATGAGATAAAAATTTTTTTTTGGTGAATAGTAACTTTTTACTTTTTTTACTGTGGTTAATAGTAAATAGGGTAACTAAGGGTAAATATGATATCAATATTACCCTAACACATGTCCTAATTCTATTGGACAAGTGTAATTCGACCAAAAACAAACTTAGGAATAAAATATGACCATTTAGTCCCACTTGGATTAGATTAGGACATTTATTATTAATTTATTTAAAGAAGGGTTAAAATAGTTAAAATCAAAGTTTAATAAGTAAACCATTTTTAATATAGGGTTATACATAAGATAAATTCGACTATAAATATTAATTAGAAATCTAAAAATATTTCCTACATAATGATATTTTATTTATAATTTTTAGACTTTAAATAAATTAATTTATTTATGACACAACGATGATGCAGTAATTACCCTTTTAAGGAAATATTAACATAATTGATGTTATAAATGCTCAAATGAATGTAATTTGAGACTTTTTATGACTTAAAATAATTTTCTAGGTTACTATGATATATTAGTGTTGATTTAATAAACTTGGTTCGAACATATAATTCTGTTATGACTTTCACAAAAAATCATATATCAAATAGTGTCAAAATTGACACAAAATAGTTTTTAAATCAAATATTATATTATTAATTGTTATTTTATTCCTAAAAATCTAAGGTTCGGCCAAATGACTTATATAAGGATATATTTATTAATAATATACAATTTGGGGTTCGTTTGGCATGTTATAGTAAGTGTATTAACCATATAGTGAAAGAAAACAAAAAGACACGGTAAAAGTTAAATTATTTAACTTAGAGTTAAATCTAATTGATAAGGTTAAAATAATAACCTAAACTTGTCTAAATCCTATTGGTTGATAGGATTTCGACCCATCCCCACTTTATCTTCGAAATAAGACCCTTTGGAACCATTATAAACCGATTTTGACTTTAATATAAAATAATATTTTGAGATATTCCTAAGGTGCCCCTCTCCTCCCTTATAAAAGGGCACCTCCTCCCCCCCCCTCCTCACACCAATTTGAGCACTCAAGCTCGGACAACCCCTGACAAAATCTCTTCTCCACTTCCCTAGAAACATCCTAGAGGTTCTGGTCTTCCTCAAAGACCAATTTTAATTCCCTAAGAGGAGGTCTCCAAAAGGCGCTTCAAAGAAGAGGTAATTACTGTTACCAATTCTTTCATCTTTATTTCTTCTTCCACTTCTTCTTCTTAGGTTGTTTCATTATGAAGTAATAACATCAGTATCACTCATATAATGATATGTTATTATAAGTATGAAACAACCCTATTTCACCATCTATCTATCCTACGGAAAAAGAAATCACCGCGCGTGCGTACATACGGAATACCGTCTCCACGCCGTGGTGTAATCTATTTTCCACCACCACCTTACATGGATGGGTATAATGGTGTAAAGAATAACTATAAATAGTTATTAAAACATCATATTGATTCTGATATATTATATAATCCACTCCAATTCAATTCAATATTTATGGAAATGATATCATCGCTCGTGCGTACGTACGGACTACCGTCTCCACGACGCGATGAGATTCATTCTCCATGTTAACCATTTAAGAATGATTATAAAGTATATATAAGAAATAATAATGAAATATATGAAATTATAAAGCTACTGGATTTATGTATATATATATATGTATGTCATCTACTTACTTCCATTCAAGACAATAGGGAAAGGAAAACAGCGTTCATGCGTACGTACGGACTACCGTCTCCATGAACGGTGTTTTTCATTTTATTTATCTATCTATTATATATATATATACTGAATATATATGATATATAAATCATATTTTATATTCTGGAAGTAAGTAGATCATGATATAAGTTATAATGATGTCAAGAACAACAAGTCAAAACACCTACGATAAATGAAACGATTTTACCCAAAACGCTTCTTTAACATGGAATTTACAAAAGAACGGGTAATATAATGTCATAAGTGAACCATATATGATATCATAACAATGAATATGATTCTGGAATAAGTCAATAACATGATTTAAATCATTATACAGGAGGTTTGGACACTTACAAAGCAAGTCGGACATAAGGTAAGGGAAATATCACAATCTCATTTTTATCCGAGATTGTTTATTCGTAAGTATTCACTGGGGTGTATTTTATCATCCACATCCATGTTTCATCAATATGTAATATTATTTCCATCCACTTACAATTTTTTAAATCCATTTTTACCCTTCGGTGAGTTTTTAGTAATATGTATGAAAGGAATCTTTTGTCGTACGAG
Source organism: Viscum album (assembly GCA_963277665.1). Lineage (NCBI taxonomy): Eukaryota > Viridiplantae > Streptophyta > Magnoliopsida > Santalales > Viscaceae > Viscum > Viscum album. The sequence continues at coordinate 503,932,481 of OY728142.1, read as the reverse complement.
GTACTTTTTGACTTTTCCGACAAAAGTACGAAGAATGTTTTTTTTAACTTATACGGCTTGAATGGATTTTAAAAACATTATTTCCAAGAAGCTTCCTTTACAAGTTTTCAAGTTTATTTTTAATCAAATCCTTTTATTTTAAAGTTGTATGACATGTTATGAAAGGAAAAATGTTTTTGAAGAAGAAAGGATATTTTCCTCAAGAATGGAGTTCAAGTGTTTTATCAAAATTATTTTCCATCTAAGATAATAAAGGGTTCTGTTTTTATCCCTATTATTACATGGATTTGATTATGTTGTGATGGAAACATTTTTATGAATTCCTTTATCTTATATGAATTGTTTTATGATGTCATGTTGTTTAAGAATCCCATATTTATTACATGGGTTATGCAATGATGTATGATTTATGATTTTGTGGCACACATAAGAATGGTATAATTATGAGATGGGTGGTACCTATATCTCCCTCCAATGCATTGGGTAAAGATTTTATATCTCATGAGATAGACATGGCTGGAATGGTAGGTTATACCGGTTCAGTGAAACAGGACTGAAACGAGGGTTACTCGATTCAGAAAGGGACTTTGTCCACTAAGATACTCTTGGCAATGAGTCTTGACTAACAAGAAATGATTCTCTATGATTATGTGTGAATGCCACAAAGTTTCATGTTTTATGTTATGATTATTGTGATTACATTTCACTGCCATGATTTACCCCATGTTATGAAATTATGATCTCTTTTGCAGGTTAAGATTTCCAAAAGTTATGTGCTTATGTATATGATGTGATTGATATTTCTTTTGTTTACCCTTACTGAGCATTTGAGCTCACCCTTTTATGTTTTCTTTTCCCCAGGATATAAAGAAAGGTTTTAGGTAAAAAAAAGGAAGATCTTTATGGGAGATTTTGAAGATCTTTCACCACGATTAGAAGATTATAGTCCGAGTTTCCAAAGACACTAAACTATTACGGTCCTTGTGTGTGTGTTCTTGTAATGTACTAAGTATTCTGAAAAAGTAATGTAATGTCCATGTACGATAAGCTTAGGGTCTCTACAAAAGGTGTACCGGTGGTGGTCCTTCATGCGGTGTTTGTAGGGAACCCTTGGTGTGTGATCACTTTCACTCTTGTGAGAGTAATGTTAGTGTTTAGAGAGGTATGTTTGGCCGTCCTTGGGTCGTGGAGGAAGCATGTTGGAGAAATTACATTTTCGCCTTTTGTGATGACTTTGGGTGCCATGCATTCGATAGACTTTGGGCTAAAGATGTGATATAATCTAGGAGTATACAATAATTCTAGGAGGTACATTTTTTAGTTGTACCCGGGAATGTTTGTGTTCGTTGTTTGGAGATGAGATAGGGCCACATGTCGTGTGGGCCCCTTGTGTGTGTCATGTTCTGCTTTACGTACCTTTGATGTCCCGCGACATAGAGGGTCCCTCTGTTCACGATGGTTTAGACCAGTAGGGTTAAGTGGTTTCCTCCTGGTTCTGTTCTCGACTGTGTGATCGGTGGAGGTGTTTGGGTTCCCCTTTTTTCCTTCAGTCGTGTGGACTTTCAGTATCACGTCCCTTCGTGTTCCCTGGTAGAGTTTTTGTGGATTCGGTGTGACCAATACATTACGTGGGCACTGATCCTCTACCCAGGAGGTTGTTTCTAGTAGGGTACGGAGCCCTAGTGAACCTGGGCGCAGGTTCCCTAGCCGAGTATCGAGATCATATACTCTTTCTGTGACCTACTGTGATGTGTTTCCCTAGACAGAGCAGTTCTGGGTTTACCCTCTAGGTAGGGCTGGGCAGTGGGTTTCTCATCGACTTATTCGGGTTTACCCTATAGAGGGGCTAGTTAGTGGGTTGCTCATTGACTTTTTAGGGTTTACCCTCCAGCAAATACTGGGTAGTGGGTTACCCGAAGACCTCTCAGGGTTTACCCTCTAGCAGAGACTGGGCAGTGGGTTACTCGACTGTAACAACCTGAGATTTTATGAGAATTATTATTTTTAATTTCATTTATGTATTGTGTTATACGCTACACCAAAATTATCTTGTTCTATACGCAACACCGTATTATCTTGCAGTATACGCAACACTATTCTTGGCTCATGTTACACACAAATTCAAGTTCATTTTGTAGAAATTATTCTACGCAACATTAAGTACAGATTTTGTTTAATGTATAAATAAAATAAGTTTTGATTATATTATACGCAACAACAAAGTGAGATTTCACTATACACAGCGTTGAATTGGCTTTCATTACACGCAATCACAACCTTCCTTGATAGCATGTGTAGTACGCAATACTAGGTTTCACTAAACAATGATATATTATTATAATATTATTATGAACTAGCCTTTATGAATAGTATTAACTAAATTTCAAATGTTATAACATTATTATTCATCTTACACATTTTCTAGAACATCGTGTGAGAACAAAATAATTTTTTTGAGAAAACTAAGTATTTTTCAAAAAATGCAGTTTTGCCGCCTTTTGATGGCGCACCCACATTAAATATAGTTTTTGACATGTTTATAAGTTCAATTTGAAAAAATAAATTTTTTTTGGAATCAGGATATAAAAATTTACTTTGGAAAATTTTTTCATATTATTCTGATAACTTTCCGATTTTAATGAATAGTAAAAACACACTATATTTTAATTAAAAAAAACTTTTTTCATCGTAACAATTTATATGGTTACATTATAATATTGAATGGTTTTAAAGTATAAATAGAATAAACTTTTACCATTTAATATAATTTATGTCATTATCATTTATTTTACATTGAATTCATAGGTTAAATCATTTCAATCTTTTGCAATGTTTTAACTTTTAAAACTTGTTTTCTTACCAACGGGATTAATTTTAAATTAATTTCTGCAACTTTTATGATTTGAATTTGGAAAAATGGAATCCATATTTGTAATCAGTAGGTCAAAATTATGTTAATAAGATACTTTTTATTTTTAGTCATTATGAATAGTAACTATGTTAAATTTTATTTACCATAATTAAAGGTAAATCGAGATAATTAAGGGTAAATATAATATTATAAAATTACCCTAACACTTGTCCTAATATAATTGGATAATTATATTTTACCCTAAATCATACTTGGGATGAAATGGAATCTAATGGATCCCACTTGTATTTGATTAAGACCTTTTATTTAGTTTATTTAAAGAAAAGTGAAATGTCTCACTCAAACTTTAATAATTAGATTATTTTTAATATATAGTTATAAAGAATATAAATTCGATTATAAATACTCATTTTAAATCTAAAATGTTTTTCCTTATCATGGTAATTTATTTTTAATTTTTAATAAATATTTTATTACCTTAAAATCTTATACATTAATGATGTAGAAATTATTTATTTTGTGAAAAATCAATAATATAGTTTTTATTAAAATAATAATACCTATCAAAAGGACCAGAAACTTGAAAAAACATTATTGGTAGAGTATATATATACCCTAATAATCCAATGGTCTATATTTGGACCATTTAGAGCCTTATAAAACTGATTAGGACATTTACGTTATTTTATTTTAAATAATGTCAAAGATGTCAAATTCATAATTTAATAAATATAACAATTTCAATGTTGTTATTTTAAGATGATAAATTTGAGTAAAAATATTATTATTAAAGGTATTATATTTCTATTCTTAATTGGATTTTATTTTTAATTTTTATGCAACTAATAAGTATATTAAATGATTATAAAAATGATGTAGTAATTGTTTTATTAAAAGAAATATCAAATAAATGGTTTTATAAATATTAAAATAAACATTTTAGGAACTAATTAATGTTCTCCACAAATTTTTTAGATTCATATGACATATTAGGAATCAATTAAACATTTTTTTTGAATATATCTTCTGTGGGGATTTTATTTAAATTCAAATAAATGAATAGTGTAAAAATTAACACTATTGTTATTTTATAAAAATAACATATTATTAAAATGTTTAAAAATCACATAAATATTTAAAAACTATAAACTGAAATTTATATTGTCTAAAATTACTTAAAGTATCCAATTATGGATAATTCACAACACATAAGTAATTATTTATAACAATTTAAAATTTAGAATATTATTACCACAAATAAGACTAAATAAATTAAATAAGAATAAATCAAATTGATAAGGTTTAAATTAAATTCAAAACATTTCTAAATTTTATTGGCTGATTATATTACAACCCTATATCATCTCATATTTGTATTTAAGTCATTTTTGGTGGTTTTTAAGTGGGATTTTAATTTATTATAAATTAATATTTCTTATGTTTCCAAAGGTGCCCCTCTCCTCCCTTATAAAAAAAATCTCCTCCCTCTCCTCTTCACAACACTTTGAGCCTTCAATCTCGGCCAAAAACTGACCATTTCACTTCTACAATTCCCTAGAAACATTATATAGTTTTTGGTCTTCTCAAAAGGACAACTCTAGTGCCTTAAGAGGAAGCTTAAAAGAGGTGCATCGAATAATAGATAATCTCTTTTACCGATTCTTTCAAGTTTCTTTCTTTTTCAACTTCTTCTTATTTAGTTGTTTCATTATAAAGTAATAAAATCAGTATCAATAATATACTGATATGTTATTATAAGTATTAAACAACCCCATTTCACCTTCTATCCATCCTACGGAAAACAAAATCATCGTGCATGCGTACATACGGAATACCGTCTCCACGCTGTGGTGTAATCTATTTTTCCACCACCACCTTACTTGGATGGGTATAATGGTGTAAATAATAACTATATATATGGTTATTATAACATGATACTAATTCTGAGATATTATATCATCCACTCCAATTCAATTCAATAATTATGGGAATGATATCATCGCTTGTGCGTACGTACGGATTGTCGTCTCCACGACGTGATGAGATTCATTCTCCATGTTAACCACTCAAGAATGATTATAAATTATATATAATGAATAATAATGAAATATATTACATGATAAATATATTGTATTTATGTATATATATATATGTGTGTGTGTGTGTGAAATCTACTTACTTCCATCTATGTCAATAAGGAAAAGAAAACATCGTTCATGCGTACGTACGGCCTACCGTCTCCCTGAACGGTGTATTTCATTTCATTTATCTATCTATTATATATATATACTGAATATATATGATATATAAATAATTATTTACATTATTTAAGTAATTAAATCATGATACAAGTAATAATAATATCAAGAACAACAAGTCCAAACACGTACGATAAATAAAATGATTTTATCCAAAACGCTACTTTAACATGGAATTTATAAAAGAACGGCTTATATAAAGTCATAAGTGAACCATATATGATATAATTACAATGAATATGATTCCATAATAAGTCAATTACATTATTTAAATCATTATACAGCAGGTTCAGATACGTACAAAACATATCGGACCTAAGGTAAGGGAAAATTATTCCAACCTCGTTCTTATCTGAGATTGTTTATTCATAAGTATTTACTGGGGTTATTGTTATCATCCATGTCCATGTTTTCTAAAAGTTTTTTTATGTATTATTAAAGTTATTTTTACCCATTTTTTACTTTTACCACATGTTATGAAAGGAATATTTCCTTTGTCTACCATACGAGAAACTTTTTGACTTTTCTAACAAAAGTACGAGGAGAATGTTTTTTTAACTTATATGGCATGAACGGATTTTTATGGTTTCATAACACATTTTTTCATGAATCTTAATCTACAATATTTCATGACTATTTTCAAAAAAAATACTCTTCATTTAAAATTTCATGGCATTTTGTGAAAACAAAATGATTTTCAATAAGAAAGGATATTTTCCTCAAAAATTTATTTCAAGTGTTTTATCAAAAAGATTTTCCATCTAAGATGACATTATTTCATATGTGTATGTTTCAAGTATATTTTTTCTATGATTTATATGGTTTCACTTCTCTTATGATGAAATTATATCCATTTGTATTATATGGATTATGTTATGATGGGATGATTTTTATGAAAGCAATTTTATTCTTTGGGTTATGATAAATGATTTGTGTTTATGTTGTGGCACACGTAAGAATGACTTCATTTTAAGATGGGTGGGACCTATATCTCCCTCCAATTAATTAGGTAAAGATTTATATCTCATGAGATAGACATGGCTGGAATGGTAAGTTAATCTGGTTCAGTGTTACAAGACTGGAATGAGGAGTGAACTCCATTCAGAAAGGGACTTTGTCCACTAAGATGGTCTTGGCATCAATGCCTTGGCTACTATGGAAATTATATCATGTGCTTAATGGTTTTCCAAAATTACATGTTTTATTCCCCTGCTATTTTATCATGATTGATGATCCATTATGATCTATTCCTTACGTACTGCCATGTTTTATGTCATTGCTCAAGATTTTGATGTTTAAATATTATGTTCATGTTTTAAAGTTCAAATGTATATGGTTTGTTTTATTTTCTCCATGCTTACCCTTACTGAGCATTTGAGCTCACCCTTTATATGTTTTCTTTTCCCCATGATATAAAGAAAGGTTTTAGGTAAAAAAAAGGAAGATCTTTATGGGAGATGTTGAAGATCTTTCACCAAGATTAGAAGATTATATTCTGAGTTTCCAAAGACACTAAACTATTATGGTCCTTTGGTGTATGTTTTTGTTATGTATTATATATTACTCAAAAGTAATGTAATGTCTATTTACGTCAAGATTTGGGTCTCTACAGTTGGTATCAGAAGAAAGGTTTAGTCAACCTTTGGAAACTAGGATGCGAAAACTTTAGTGAAATCCCTAGAGATATTTATAAGGTATGTCTAGGGATATCTCTAAGGTTAATTATAAGTATAGGTTATAGTCCAAGAATTATGATAACAATATTATAATTTAACCTAAGATGTTAGATATTGAAGGTAATACCCATTGATTATTATTTTTTCCTCTCACACTATTCTTTTTGGGTTTTATAAAATGGATGGAAACAGGAAGATTCACGATAATGAAGGATATGCTGGATAGTGGAATGATATTCTTTGTGAGAATCCAAATGAAATTGGATCTGGAAGTCCACTTATCATTATTATGCCTAATCAGCAATCTCATAATATGATCAATAATCTCAACTTTGGAAAGTTTCCTGACTCAGCTAATAAGAGAAAGATGGAGTTTCATGATGATCATAGGGGAAAGAAATTTCAATTTCCCCCATGTAAATCATGTGGGAAGAGGCATCAAGGAGAATGTTTCAAAGGAACTGGAAGATGCTTTCAGTGTGGAAAATAAGGACACAAATCCAGTAATTTCAATGGAAAATGTTCCGCTAACACCATGGACAAGGATAATGGTATTGCTAAGACATCAACAATGGTTAAATGTTTTAAATGTGGAATGTATGAGCATTATGGAAACCAATTCCCTAATGGAAAGTCTCATGAAGAGAATCATCATGGTTGTATGGGTAGTATTTATATTGATGATGATGAAGAGACTACAAATGATATTTGAGATGAAATAATTGTTCAAGCTCGGTCAATGGTTTAATAAGGTAGTGGAATGATTACATGTTTGTCAAGAGTAATGTTGTATAAGTAATCTCATGGTACTATGGAATAAAGAGAAATCTATGGATTGTTACACTATTGTTTTTCCTTAAGTTTTTGAAAGTATATGTTTAATGGTACCGGTAACCATGAAATGTTATTCAGATATTTTTGGAAATCACCTATGCGCATAAAGAAGGGATAATGAGATAATGAAATGTTTGATAGTATTAATGAGCTGATTAATGATATAATGAAAAAGTGATATCATGGTTTGAGTATATAGAATTTTTGGGATTTTGGTATGTGGAAAGAGTTACCTTTTGACAGCATTCATGTTTTCACTATGGTTCTATGATAATTTATGTTTCAATAGAATACATGATCAAGGTATTCACATGTTTGGAATGCGATCGACAAGATATATCATGTGATATATGGGAGATAAATGATGGTATTCACATGCTCGGTAGATGACATTTATAGTAATTGTATTCATTATACTATGAGTTTGGATAGAAGAATTTTGGATAAGCCTAAAAATTTGAATGAATTAAGTTAGACATAAGATAGTATTGTTTAATAAAATAATTTTTTTTGATATTATTGCAGGAATGTTATAATAATGTAGTTTTAGAAAAAGGGAAAACCTGCAGGAAGGGAGACAACCCATCGCATCAGAAAAAGTTGTGGGAATCGAACCGAGAACCAAAGTGTGACGGGCCTTTATCACCTACCAGTGGCCTACAGTAAGTCCCTGGTTAGTAGAAACTAGTTTTATTTTATTAAACAGTATGATAGATAAAGTATAAGTCCATTTTAGGAACCATATGTGATTAATCTCACCATATATGGACTTATGTATATAACTATTGCTAACATTATGTTTGAGATAGATTGAATGACCTATCAGTCTATCGCATGATCTGCTAACACTTCACGAAAGACAAATTCAACTTCATTTCTTTAAGAGATGAAGTGGAAATTGTTCAAGGCACAAACAACAGTGAGATTTTACCAAAATCATGTAAGTATTTCTTCTAATACAAATTTCTCAACATTAGGGAAATGATATTGAAAAACAAAAATGTTGTCCAAGTGATCTTATATCTAATGAATTAGATGGTACCTTAGATCATCACAAATTTATGGCTTTGTGATTGTTGGATTTTTCATAGCCATGTTCTCTACAACTCTCCATCAGAACTTGATGGTCAGATTTCTCTTCCATATCCATATTATCACCTATGTTCTCCTATGTGGAACCCTAGTGATTAGTTAATTTGGGTAATCGTTATGTTTCATACATAACTTTTTAAGATTAATTTTTAGTATTCCTTTTTACGATGTGGGTTTCTATGAATGAAACTTTCAAGTAGTAAACCATTTATAACCCCAATGAATTTTGAGGTCGAAATTCATTTTAAGGGGGGTAGAATGTTACAACCCGAGATTTAATGAGAATTATTATTTTTAATTTCATTGATGTCTTGTGTTATATGCTACACTAAAATTATATTGTTCTATACGCAACACCATATTAGCTTGCAGTATACGCAACACTATTCTTGGCTCGTGTTACAGAAAATTTCAAGTTCGTTTTGTAGAAATTATTCTAAGCTACATTAAGTATAGATTTTGTTTAATGTATAAATAAAATAAGTTTTGATTATGTTATATTCAAAAAAAGGGAGCTTTCACTACTCACAGCCTTGACTTGGCTTGCATTACACACGATAGCAACCTTCCTTGATAGCGTGTGTTGTACGCAATATCGGGTTTCACTAAACAACGATATATTGTTATAATATTATTATTAACTATCCGGTGTGAATAGTATTAACTAAATTTTGAATTTTATAAAATTATTATTCATCTTACACATTTTCTAGAACATCGTGTGAGAACAAAATAAATTTTTCCAGTAAAATAAGTATTTTTCAAAAAATGCATTTTTTCCACCTTTTGATGGCGCACCAACATTAATTCTAGTTTTTGACATGTTTATAAGTTAAATTTTAAAAAATAAAATTCTTCTTTGGAATAAGGATATAAAAATTTACTTTGGATAAATTTTTCATATTATTCTGATAACTTTCAGATTTTAATGAATAGTAAAAACACGCTATATTTTAATTAAAAACAACTTTTTTCATCGTAATAATTTATATGGTTCAATTATAATATTGAATGTTTTTAAAGAATAAATAGAATATATTTTTACCATTTAATATAATTTATTTAATTAGAATTTATTTTACATTGAATTCATAGGTAAAATCATTTCAATCTTTTCAATGTTTTAACTTTTAAAACTCGTTTTCTTAACAATGGGATTAATTTTAAATTAATTTATGCAACTTCTGTGATTTGAATTTGGAAAAATAGATTCCATATTTGGAATCAGTAGGTCCAAATTATGTTAATAATCTACTTTTTATTTTTAGTAATTATGAATAGTAACTACGGTAAATTTTATTTACTATAGTTAAAGGTAAATTGAGGTAATTAAGGGTAAATATAATATTATAAAATTACCCTAACACTTGTCCTAATATAACTAGATAATTATATTTTACCCTAAATCATACTTGGGTCAAAATGTAATCTAATGGATCCCACTTGTATTTGATTAATACCTTTTATTTAGTTTATTTACAGAAAAGTGAAATGTCTCAATCAAACTTTAATAATTAGATTATTTTTAATATATAGTTATACAAAATATAAATTCGATTATAAATACTCATTTTAAATCTAAATTTTTTTTATTTATCATGGTAATTTCTTTGTAATTTTTAATAAATATTTTATTACCTTAAAATCTTATACATTAATGATGTAGATATTATTTATTTAGTGAAAAATCAATAATATAGTTTTTATTAAAATAATAATAGCTATCAAAAGGACCAAAAACTTGAAAAAACTTTATTGGTCGAGTATATATATACCCTAATCATCCAAGTGTCGATATTTGGACCATTTGAAGCCTTATAAAACCAATTAGTACAATTACATTATTTTATTTTAAATAATGTCAAAGACGTCACCTTCATAATATAATAAATATAACAATTTAAATGTTGTGATTTTAAGATGATAAATTCGAGTAAAAATATTATTATGAAATGTATTATATTTATCTTAATCATATGAGTTTAGTTTTAATTTTTATGCAAGTAATAAGTATATTAAATGATTATACAAAAATGATGTAGTAATTGTTTTGTTAATAGAAATATCAAATAAATGGTTTTATAAATATTAAAATAAACATTTTAGGAACTAATTAATGTTCTAAAAAAATTTCTAGATGAATATGACATATTAGGAATCAATTAAACATTTTCGTTCGAATATATCCTCTGTGGGGATTTTATTTAAATTAAATTAAATGAATAGTGTCAAAATTAACACTATTGTTATTTTATAAAAATAACATATTATTAAATTGTTTAAAAATCACATAAATATTTAAAAATTATAAATAGAAATTTATATGGTCTAAAATGTCATAAAGTATCCAATTATTGATAATTCACAACACATAGGTAATTATTTATAACAATTTAAAATTTAAAATATTATTGCCACAAATAAGATTAAATAAATTAAATAAGGATAAATCAAATTGATAAGGTTTAAAATAAATTCAAACAATTTCTAAATTTTATTGTATGATGATATTACAACCATATCTTCTCTCATATTCATATTTAAGTCATTTTGGGTGGTTTTTAAGTGGGATTTGAATTTATTATAAATTAATTTTTCTTATGCTTCCAAAGGTGCCCCTCTCCTCCCTTATAAAAGGGAAACTCCTCCCTCTCCTCTTCACAACACTTTGAGCCTTCAAGCTCGGACGAAACCTGCCCATTGTACTTCCCCAATTCCCTAGAAACATTATATAGGTTCAGGTATTCTCAAAAGGCCAACTCTAGTGCCTTAAGAGCAAGCTTAAAAGAGGTACGTCGAATAAGAGGTAATCTCTTCTACCGATTCTTTCAAGTTTCTTTCTTCTTCAAATTCTTATTCTTTAGTTGTTTCATTATAAAGTAATAACATAAGTATCACTAATATACTTATATTTTATTATAAGTATGAAACAACCCAATTTCACCTTCTATCCATCCTACGGAAAATGAAATCACCGAGCGTGCGTACGTACGGAATATCGTCTCCACGCCATGGTGTAGTCTGTTTTTCCACCACCACCTTACTTGGATGGGTATAATGGTGTAAATAATAACAATATATATGTTTATTATAACATGATACTTATTATGAGATATTATATCATCCACTCCAATTCAATTCAATAATTATGGGAACGATATCATCGCTCGTGCGTACGTACGGATTACCGTCTCCACGACGCGATGAGAATCATTCTCCATGTTAACCACTCAAGAATTATTATAAAGTATATATAATTAATAATAATGAAATATATGATATGATAAAGCTACTGGATTTATATATATATATATATATATGTTTCATCTACTTACTTCCATTCAAGTCAATAAGGAAAAGAAAATAGCTTTCATGCGTACGTACGGCCTACCGTCTCCATGAACGGTGTATTTAATTTCATTTATCTATATATTATATATATACTAAATATATATGATATATAAATCATTATTTACATTATTTAAGTAATTAAATCATGATATAAGTAGTAATAATATCAAGAACCACAAGTCCAAACATGTAAGATAAATAAAATGATTTTACCCAAAACGCTGCTTTAACATGAAATTTACTAAAGAACGGCTAATATAAAGTCATAATTTAACCATATATGATATCATAACAATAAATAATATTCCATAATAATTCAATTACATTATTTAAATCATTATATAGGAGGTTCAGATACGTACAAAGCATATCAGACCTAAGGTAAGGGATAATTATTCTAATCTTGTTCTTATCCGAGATTGTTTATTCGTAAGTATTTATCGGGATTATTGTTATAATCCATGTACATGTTCTCTAAAAGTGTTTTTATGTATGCTTAAAGTCCTTTTTACCCATTTTTTAATTTTTCCACATGTTATGAAATGAATATTTCTTTTGTTTACCATACGTGGAACTTTTTGACTTTTCCGACAAAAGTACGAGGAGAATGTTTTTTTAACTTATACGGTGTGAACAGATTTTTACGGTTTCATAACACCTTATTTTCATGAAGCTTACTATAAAAGATTTCATGACTATTTTAAAAAAAAATTCTCTTCTTTTAAAATTGCATGGCATTTTGTGAAAACAAAATGATTTTGAATAAGAAAGGATATTTTCCTCAAAAATTTATTTCAAGTGTTTTATCAAAACCATTTTCCATCTAAGATGCCATTATTTCATATGTTTATGTTTCAAGTATAATGTCTCTCTGATTTACATGGTTTCACTTCTCTTATGATGAAATGATATCCATTTGTTTTATATGGATTATGTTATGATGGGATGATGTTTATGAAATCCATTTTATTCTTTGGGTAATGATGAATGATTTATGTTTATGTTGTGGCACACGTAAGAATGATTTCATTATCAGATGGGTGGGACCTATATCTCCCTCCAATTCATTGGGTAAAGATTTATATCTCATGAGATAGACATGGCTGGAACGGTAAGTTAAACGGGTTTAGTGTTACAGAACTGGAACGAGGAGTGAACTCGATTCAGAAAGGGACTTCATCCACTAAGATGGTCTTGACAGCAATGTCTTGGATACTATGGAAATCATATCATGTGCTTAATAGTTTTCCACAATTACATGTTTTATTCCCAAACTATTTTATCATGATTGATGATCCATTATGATCTATTCCTTACATACTTCCATGTTTTATGTCATTGCTCAAGATTTTGATGTTTAAATATTATGTTCATGTTTTTAAGTTCAAATGTATATGGTTTGTTTTATTTTCTCCATGATTACCCTTACTGAGCATTTGATATCACCATTTATATGTTTTATTTTCACCAGGATATAAAGAAAGTTTTTAGGTAAGAAAAAAAGGAAGATCTTTATGGGAGATGTTAAAGATCTTTCACCAAGATTAGAAGATTATATTCCAAGTTTCCAAATACACTAAACTATTAAGGTCCTTTGGTGTCTGTTTTTGTTATGTATTTGATATTCCTAAAAATTAATGTAATTTATATGTATGTCAAGCTTTGGGTGTCTACAATTGGTATCAGAGGAAATGTTTAGTCAACCTTTGGAAACTAGGATGCGAAAACTTTAGTGAAATACCTAGAGATGTTTCTAAGGTATGTCTAGGGATGTCTCTAAGGTTAATTATAAGTATAGGTTATAGTCCTGGAATTATGGTAACGATCTTATAATTTAACCTAAGTTGTTAGATATTGAAGGTACTCCCCCTTCATTATGATTTTTCCTCTCACACTATTCTTTTTGAGTTTTTGAAAATGGATGGAAACAGGAAGATTCACAATAATGGAGGATATGATGGATAGTGGAATGATATTCTTTATGAGCAACCAAATGAAATTGGATCTCAAAGTCCACATATAATTATTATGCCTAATCAGAAATCTCATAATATGATCAATAATCTCAACTTTGGTAAGTTTCCTGACTCATCTAATAAGAGAAAGATCGAGTTTCATGATGATCATAGGGGAAAGAAAGTTCAATTTCCCCCATGTAAATCATGTGGAAAGAGGAATCAAGGAGAATGTTTCAAAGGAATTGGAAGATGCTTTATGTGTGGAAAATAAGGACACAAATCCAGTAATTGCAAAAGAAAAATGTTCAGTTAACACCATGGACAAGGATAATGGTATTGCTAAGACATCAACAATGGTTAAATGTTTTAAATGTGGAATATATGGTCATTATGCAAACCAATGCCCTAAGGGAAAGTCTCATAAAGAGAATCATCATGGTTGTATGGGTAGTATTTATATTTATGATGATGAAGAGACAAAAAATGATGTGTGAGATGAAATAATTGTTCAAGCTCAGTCAATGGTTTAATAAGGTAGTTGAATGATTACATGTTTATCAAAAGTAATGTTGTATAAGTAATCTCATGGTACTACGAAATAAAGAGACATCTAAGGATTGTTACACTATTATTTTTATTTATGTTTTTGAAATTTTATGTTGAATGGTACCGGTATCCATGAAAGGTTATTCAGATATTTTTGGAAAGCACCTAATATGCGCATAAAGAATGGATAAGGAGATGATGAAATGTTTGATAGTATTAATGATCTCATGAATGATATAAGGACAAAGTGATATCATGGTTTGAGTATATAGAGTTTTTGGGATTTTGGTATGTGGAAAGAGTTACCTTTTGACACCATTCATGTTTTCACTATGTTTCTATGATAATTTATGTTTCAAGAGAATACATGATTAAGGTATTCACATGTTTGGAATGTGATCAACAAGATATATCGTATGATATATGGGGGATAAATGATGGTATTCACATGATCGGTAGATGACATTTCTAGTAATGGTTTTCTTTATACTATGAGCTTGGATAGAAGTATTTTGGATAAGCCTAAAGATTTGAATGAATTAAGTTATACATAATATTGTATTGTTTATTTCTAGAAATTTTTTTGATATTATTGTAGGAATGTTATAATAATGTAGTTTTAGAAAAAGGGAAAACCTGCAGGATGGGCGACAACTCGTCACGTCAGACAAAGTTGTGGGAATCGAACCCAGAACCGAAGTGTGATGGACCTTTATCACCTACCACTGGCCTACAAGAAGTCCCTAGTTAGTAGAAACTAGTTTTACTTTATTAAGCGGTATGATAGATGAAGTATTAGTCTATTTTAGGAACTATATACGATTAATCTCACCATAGATAGACTTATGTATATAACAGTTTCTAACCTTATGTTTGAGACAGATGGAATGACCAATAATTCTATCGCATGATCTGCTAACACTTCACGAAAGACAAATTCAACTTCATTTATTTAAGAGATGAAGGGGAAATTTTTCAAGGCACAAAAAACAGTGATATTGTACCAAAATAAAGTAAGTATTTATTCTAATTCAAATTTATCAACTTTAGGGAAAAGATATTAAAAACCCAAAATGTTGTCCAAGTGATCTTATATCTAATAAATCAGATGGTACCTTAGATCATCACAAATTTATGTCTTTGTGATTATTGGATTTTTCATAGCCATGTTCTCTACCACTCTCCATGAGAACTTGATGGTTAGATTTCTCTTCCATATCCATATTTTCACCTATGTTCTCCTACGTGGAAATCCAATGATAAGTTAATTTGGGTAACCGTTGTGTTTCATACATCACTTTTTAAAATTAAGTTTTAGTATTCTTTTTTACGATGTGGGTTTCTATGAAAGAAACTTTCAAGTAGTAAACTGTTTATAACCCCGAAGAAATTCGAGGGTGAAATTCATTTTAAGGGGGGTAGAATGTAACAACCTGAGATTTTATGAGAATTATTCTTTTTAATTTCATTGATGTATTGTGTTATACTTTACACCAAAATTAGCTTGTTTTATACGCAACATTGTATTAGCTTGCAGTATACGCAACACTATTCTTGGCTCGTGTTACACACAATTTTATGTTTGTTTTGTAGAAATTATTCTACGGAACATTAAGTATAGATTTCGTTTAATGTATAAATAAAATAATTTTTTATTATGTTATATGCAACAACAAAGGGAGATTTCATTACACATATCCTTGACTTGGCTTGCATTTCACGCAATCACAACCTTCCTTAATAGAGTGTGTAGTACGTAATACTTGGTTTCACTAAACAACGATATATTGTAATAATATTATTATGAACTAGCCATTATGAATAGTATTAAATACATTTTTAATGTTATAACATTATTATTTATCTTACACATTTTCTAGAACATCGCATGAGAATAAAATAAATTTTTCGAGTAAAATACGTATTTTTAAAAAAATGCAGTTTTGCCGCCTTTTGATGGCACACCCACATTAAATCTAGTTTTTGACATGTTTATGAGTTCAACTTGAAAAAATAAAATTCTTATTTGGAATCATGATATAAAAATTTACTTTGGATAAATTTCATATATTATTCTGATAACTTTCAGATTTTAATGAATAGTAAAACACGCTATATTTTAATTAAAAATAACTTTTTTCATCGTCATGATTTATATGGTTAAATTATAATATTAAATGGTTTTAAAGTATAAATAGAATATATTTTTACCATTTAATATTATTTACGTAATTATCATTGATTTTACATTGAATTCATAGGTTAAATCATTTCAATCTTTTGCAATGTTTTAACTTTTAAAACTCGTTTTCTTAACAACGGGATTAATTTTAAATTAATTTCTGCAACTTCTTTGATTTGAATCTGGAAAAATGGAATCCATATTTGGAATCATTAGGTTCAAATTATGTAAATAAGTTAATTTTTATTTTAAGTCATTATGAATAGTAACTACGGTAAATTTTATTTACCATAGTTAAAGGTAAATCGAGGTAATTAAGGGTAAATATAATATTATAAAATTACCCTAAAACTTTTCCAAATATAATTTGATAATTATATTTTACCCTAAATAATACTTAGGTCAAAACGGAATCTATTGGATCCCACTTGTATTTGATTAAGACCTTTTATTTAGTTTATGTAACGGAAAGTGAAATGTCTCACTCAAACTTTAATAATTAGATTATTTTTAATATATAGTTATAAAGAATATAAATTCGATTATAAATACTCATTTTAAATTTAAAATGTTTCTCTTTATCTTGGTAATTTATTTTTAATTTTTAATAAATATTTTATTACCTTAAAATCTTATACATTAATGATGTAGGAATTATTTATTTAGTGAAAAATCAATAATATAGTTCTTATTTAAATAATAATACCTATCAAAAGGACCAGAAACTCGACCAAAATTTATTGGTAGAGTATATATATACCCTAATCTTCCAAGGGTCGACATTTGGACCATTTGGAGCCTTATAAAACCGATTATAACATTTACATTATTTTATGGTAAATAATGTCAAAGATGTCACCTTCATAATTTAATAAATATAAAAATTTATATGTTGTGATTTTAAGATGATAAATTTGAGTAAAAATATTATTATAAAAGGTATTATGTTTATATTCATCATATGACTTTTTTTTAATTTTTATGAAAATAATATGTATATTAAATGATTATACAAAAATGATGTAGTAATTGTTTTATTAATAGAAATATCAAATAAATGGTTTTATAAATATAAAAATAAACATTTTAGAAACTAATTAATGTTCTCCACAAATTTTCTAGATGAATATGACATATTAGGAATCCATTAAACATTTTTTTTGAATATATCCTCTATGTGGATTTTATTTAAATTCAAATAAATGAATAGTGTCAAAATTAACACTATTTTTATTTTATAAAATTAACATATTATTAAATAGTTTAAAAATCACATAAATATTTAAAAATTGTAAATTGAAATTTATATGGTCTAAAATTTCATAAAGCATCCAATTATGGATAATTCACAACACATAAGTAATTATTTATAATAATTTAAAATTTAGAATATTATTACCACAAAGAAGATTAAATAAATTAAATAAGGATAAATCAAATTGATAAGGTTTAAAATAAATTCACAACATGTCTAAATTTTATTGGATAATGAGATTAAAAACCTATCTCATCTCATCTTCATATTTAAGTCATTTTTTGGTGGTTTTTAAGTGGGATTTTAATTTATTATAAATTAATATTTCTTATGTTTCCAAAGGTGCCCCTCTCCTCCCTTATAAAAGGGAACCTCCTCCCTCTCCTCTTCACAAAACATTGAGCCTTAAATATCGGCCAAACCCTGCCCATTTCACTTCTCCAATTCCCTAGAAAAATTATATAGGTTCTGGTATTCTCAAAAGGCCAACTCTATTCCCTTAAGAGGAAACTTAAAAGAGGTGCGTCGAAGAAGAGGTAATCTCTTCTACCGATTATTTCAAGTTTCTTTCTTCTTAAACTTCTTCTTCATTAGTTGTTTAATTATAAAGTAATAACATCAGTATCATTAATATACGGATATTTCATTATAAGTATAAAACAACCCCATTTCACCTTCTATCCATCCTACGGAAAACAAAATCACCACGCGTGCATACGTACGGAATACCGTCTCAACGCCGTGGTGTAATCTATTTTTCCCCCACCACCTTACCTGGATGGGTATAATGGTGTAAAAAATAACTATATATATTATTATTATAACATGATACTAATTCTGAGATATTATATCATCCACTCCAATTCAATTCAATAATTATGGGAATGATATCATCGCTCGTGCGTACGTACAGATTACTGTCTCCGCGACGCGATGAGATTCATTCTCCATGTTAACCACTCAAGAATGATTATAAAGTATATATAATGAATAATAATGAAATATATGACATGTTAAAGATACTTTCTTTATGTATATGTATATATATGTCATCTACTTACTTCCATTCAAGTCAATAAGGAAAAGAAAACAGTGTTCATGTGTACGTACGGCCTACCGTCTCCATGAACGGTTTATTTCATTTCATTTATCTATCTATTATATATATATATATATATTAAATATATATGATATATAAATCATGATTTACATTTTTTATCTAATTAAATCATAATATAATTAATAATAATATCAAGAACAACAATCCCAAACACGTACAATAAATAAAATTATTTTACCCAAAACGCTACTTTAACATGGAATTTATAAAAGAACGGATAATATAAAGTCATAAGTGAACCATATATGATATCATAAAAATTAATATGATCCCATAATAATTCAATTATATTATTTAAATCATTATACAGGAGGTTCGGATACGTACGAAGCATATCAGACCTAAGTTAAGGGATAATTATTCCAATCTCGTTCTTATACGAGATTGTTTATTCGTAAGTATTTACTGGGGTTATTGTTATCATCAATATCCCTGTTTTCTAAAAGTGTTTTCATGTATGATTAATTTCCTTTTTACCCATTTTTGACTTTTACCACATGTTATTAATGGAATATTTCTTTTGTTTACCATACGAGAAACGTTTTGACTTTTTAGACAAAAGTACAAGGAGAATGTTTTTTTAACTTATACGGCATGAACGGATTTTTACGGTTTCATAACACCTTATTTTCATGAAGATTAATCTACAAGATTTCATGACTATTTCCAAAAAAAATACTCTTCTTTTAAAATTGCATGGCATTTTGTGAAAACAAAATGATTTTGAATAAGAAAGGATATTTTCCTCAAGAATTTATTTCAAGTGTTTTATCAAAACCATTTTCCATCTAAGATGACATTATTTCATATGTGTATGTTTCTAATATAATGTATCTATGATTTACATGGTTTCACTTCTCTTATGATGAAATGATATCCATTTGTATTATATGGATTATGTTATGATGGGATGATGATAATGAAATCCATTTTATTCTTTGGGTTATGAAGAATGATTTATGTTTATGTTGTGGAACACGTAAGAATGATTTAATAATGAGATGAGTGGGACCTATATATCCCTCCAATGCATTGGGTAAACATTTATATCTCATGAGATATACATGGCTCGAACGGTAAGTTAATCTGGTTCAGTGTTACAGGACTGGAACGAGGAGTGAACTCAATTCAGAAAGGGACTTTGTCCACTAAGATAGCCTTGGAAGCAATGGCTTGGCTAATATGGAAATCATATCATGTTCTTAATGGTTTTCAACAATTACATGTTTTATTCCCATGCTATTTTATCATGAATGATGATCTGTTATGATCTATGCCTTACGTACTTCCATGTTTTATGTCATTGCTCAAGATTTTGATGTTTAAATATTATGTTCATGTTTTGAAGTTCAAATGTATATGGTTTGTTTAATTTTCTACATGATTACCCTTACTGAGCATTTGAGCTCACCCTTTATATGTTTTATTTTCCCCAGGATATAAAGAAAGGTTTTAGGTAAGAAAAAAGGACGATCTTTATGGGAGATGTTGAAGATCTTTCACCAAGACTAGAAGATTATATTCTGAGGTTCCAAAGACACTAAACTATTACGGTCCTTTGGTGTCTGTTTTTGTAATGTATTGAATATTTCTCAAAATTAATGTAATGTATATGTACGTCAAGCTTTGGATCTCTACACCTATGACCTCTCAGGGATTACCCTCCAGTAGAGACTGGACAGTGGGTTACCCGACGACCTCTTAGGGTTTACCCTCCAGCAGAGACTGGGCAGTGGGTTACCCGACGACCTCTTAGGGTTTACCCTCCAGCGGGGCTGGGCAGTGGGTTACCCAATGACTTCATTCAAACTAAGTCCTTTCTACTAGGATAGTCTTTGGATTTCTTTCATGACTACTAGAGCAGGACCCTTGGTTGTACGTGTCAGTGATGTGATAGCTTTGACATTGAGAGGACCTCTCGACAGTGTGACAGTGATGAGGTGTGGATTGAATTTCCCCAGAACTCTAAAGAACGAGGGGTTCATTCCCCACCGAGACGCGTCCTTGTGAGGAGACCTAAAACCGTGCAGGAAAGTCAGTTCTGCCCAAAGCGGATAGTGTCAAGCTGCGGTGATTTGAGCCCCTTGACTTGCAGTTCGGGGCAGACGTACGGGATAATGGGCCTTGATGGTGTTTACATCTGGGACTGTTGGCTACTCATTTTTTTAGGCTGAGCTATGGGATGGAGATCCCCTAAAGATCTAGTTTAGGTTTCTTGATAGAGAATATATATATTTATACCTTGTTCCAGTACCCACTCCTTGGGTTTTGTATACTCTCCTTCGAGGAGAGGTGAAGACATGCAGGGTATGCCATGTTCTTTCCTTGTCTAGATTCTCGTGGTTGGATGAGTATGCTCTCCTACTATAGGTAGTGAAGACTCGATGGGAAGTTCATTGTCATGACCCGACCCTACCTGGGATTGAGCCGCAAATACCCCAATCCCGCCTCCATAGGCCAGGGGCTGGCGACCAGCGCCGAAGGCACAACAACTCAGGGAGGCCTTTGCTTAAGTACCTGTACACACACACGCAACACACTCAATGCAAAAGTACAGAGTAAAAGGGAAAGTAAAGTACAAATGATATATATACAAACCGAAAAAGTGCATCGACCTCTAACAGTACAAAGTACATGTTGAAGGTAAACTGAAAAGAAAAGGGGCAAAACACATGCCCAACCAAAAAGTGCCACAACCCGGCAACAGGTAAACTAAAGAAGAACAGCTGGAAGGGTCCCCACCTGGAACCCGACTCCGACCACCACACGCGGTCCAAGCTCTAGAACTCCTAAGCTCCTCTAACATCACAACAAACCTATCTGTCGTCTGCAAGTACACACCAAGTGCGGGCAAAGCCCAAGCATGGGTGAGTATAAAAATACTCAGTAGGATACCCTGAAGGCTCGAGGGAGCAACAAAGGAGGTACCGATGGGTGAGAAGTATATCAAACAGGAAATGTAAAGGAGTACAACCGAGAGTGTAGTCAATAGTACAATAGTAAAGAGTCTAGCTCAACCGAAAAAAGAGAAAAGAAGGTAGAATCGTCCAGACACAAGGAGATGGAAATGGTGAGAAGATGAACTTCTTGTTGAGTCTTCGCTACCTATAGCAGGAGAGTAGACTCATCCAACCACGAGAAGATAGACACGGAAAGCATGTGGCATACCCCGCGAGTCTTCGCCTCTCCTGGAAGGAGAGTAACCAAAACCCAAGAAGTGGGTACTAGAACAAGGTATACATATATATATGCTCTGTCAAGAAACCTGAACAAGGTCGTAAGGGGATCTTCGTCCTGTAGCTCAGCCCAAGAAAATTGAGTCGCCAACAATCCCAGAAGTAAACACCATCGATTCCCAACAACCCGCACGTCTACCCCAAACTGCATGTCAAGGGGATCAAATCACCTCACCTTGACACTATCCGCTTTAGGCGGCACTGACTCGCCCGCACGGTTTTAGGTCACATCACAAGGACGTGTCTTGGTGGGGAAATCACCCCTCGTACTTGAGAGTTCTGGGGAAGGTCGAACCACAAATCATCACTGCCCCGCAGTCGAGAGGTCTCCTCAAAGTCAAAGTCGTCCCATCACTGACCCGTACAACCAAGGGTCCCGCTCCGGTAGTCATAGAGAAATGTCACCGACTAGCCTCGTAAGAAGGCTTGAGTCTGTAATGCCAACGGGCGACCCACTTCCCAGCCCTGCTGGAAGGTAAACCCTAACACATCATCAGGCGACCCACTGCCCATCCCTGATGAATGGTAAACCCTAATACATCATCAGGTGACCCACTGCCCATCCCTGCTAGAGGGTAAACCCGGAACAAGTCAACAGGTGCCCAACTTCCCAGTCTCTGCTGGAGGGTAGACCTAGAAGAAGTCGACAGGCTACCCACTGCCCAGTCTCTGTTGGAGGGTAAACCCGAAGATATCGATGAGAAACCCACTGCCTGGCCCCACTGGAGGATAAACTTGAAAATTTGATGAGAAACCCACTGCCTAGCCCCGCTGGAGGGTAAACCTGGAACTGCTCTAGCCATCCCTCTGGATTGTACAACACTGGCCAACAGAACTCGGATGGGGTATCGTGCAACCACCCAACTCCAGAACAAAACTTGGGGAAACCAATCTACCCTTCTAATCTAAACCATCATGAAAAGGAGGACCCTCTATGCTGTGAGAGGTCAAAGGAACGTAAAAAAATAACATGACACGCACATGGGGCCTACACGACGTGTGGCCCCATCTCATCTCCCAACCAAGCAAAAACGTTCTCAGGCACATACTATATCATGTACCTCCAAGCATTCCTGTATAATCCTAGAGTATACCACAACTATAGCCCAAAGGATATCATGCACACGACACCCAACTTCCACGCGAAGGGCGGAAATGTAATTCACCAACCTGCTCCCTCCACAGCTCCAACATGGCAACCACATCTCTTCAAACATTTCTTCACTCACATGGAAGTGCACGCAATATCACGCCAAGGGTTCGCTTCCGAACACAGCAAGAAGAACCACCACCAGAGCACCTTTCATAATTCCACATTTAATAAGATCACGCAAGAGGCTCCACTCTCCTAAACAGATTACACCATTTTAATCCTCATGGAAAAACACGCGAGATAGACTACTTACTCGCCCGAAACGGTCAACCGGTGAAAAAGGTACTAATCACCGTAACCAACCTGTGTGGGGTCTGCACCCCGACTCCGACACTCGTCGGGCGAACTGCGCCATCGCGATGCTCTCAAAAAAACAAGCGGAGATGACTACTCGAATGCCCCAAATGGATGTTTGGTGAAAAGGGAGTGAAAACGATGTACACAGCTCAAGAGACGGCCTGTGGGGCCCACCCCTCAACTCCGGCTTCGATGCCCGAAACCACCCCGGTCAATTTTTCCTCGATGCCAGGGTCACAACGTTGTTGAAGGCACCTAAAACAGATTCTGAATTCATAAGGTGCAACTCCCCGTGTTATACGCAAACGGGACCTCATGGGGCCCACACCTCAAGCCCGAAGTTAAGCGGGCGGATTGCATCGTTGCACTCCCCTCGAAAAAAAAATCACTTAGAAACGAGTACTCCAAAACCCCAAACGGATGTCGGGTGAAAAAGTGGTGGTTCACCATAAAACGTGCGAACAATGCCCCATGGGGACATCACCTCGTCTCCAACCCAAACTCTTCATAAAGCTCCTCAAAAAGTCTGCACGAGGACTGGGATCAAACTGTTGCTGACAGCGTGTCAATCGGACATCCCAAGAAGGAGTTAGGTCTGATGCAGCAATTAATTAATTAAACAAATAATTAATTAATTGTTCGTATAAATCATTTCGTGCCACCGAGCAACGAAACCAAATCGCAAGGGCTCCGAACCAACTTTGTAAGGGTCGGCTCAGCTCCGGGGCCACTACGCCTCTGACGGCGCTTCAAACAGATGTCTGGCTTGTGAGGCACATCTGTCGCAACATTAATAATAAATTTATTATTATTAAATTAATGTGTTTTGGTCACCCGCCTTCAGTCACGAAACCCAAAAACCCTGGAACCCACTTCAACTAAGCCACCTCGCCGACACTATCCTACAGCCACTGACGGCGCGTCAAACGGACGCGCCGTTTGCAAGTTACGGCCCCCCGAACGCAAGGGGGGCCTAACCGGGCCGGTTCCCCCCCCCCCCCCGGCCGGCCCAGACCGAGCTGCCGGCCCATGGCCTAGCCGTGGGTCCGGCCCGAACCACCGCGGCCCACTAGCTGCGGCCCTCCCCTCAGCACCGAACACGCTCCTCAGGTTCGGTTTATGCAAGCCGACCGGCCCTTTGGCCGGTCCGTACGTCGTCACCCAACAGGACCTGCGAAGTGCAGGTCCTGGTTCCCTCCGCTGGCCCGAGGCGCTGACCGCCTCGGGTTTTTCCTGCCGACCGCGACAGGCCGCGATCCGCCACTCGCGCTCTCCCCACCGCACCGGCAACCAGCTCCTCCGCTCGACCACACCCGGCCGCCGCGCTCACCAACTCCCTCGACCCCTCCATCATCTGCCTGAAGCCGAATCCCACGTCGCTGCCTTCCGAGGACACCGCGCTTCCGCCTACCGCCGCTCGAACCCACCGGAGAACCCAAAACCGCCTCTAAAACCCGCAAACTTCTCCAGACAAATACGAGCTCCTCAGAACTCGGATTTCAATTCTGAAACAAGTGTTTGAAATCTTAGAACATGTGCTACACAAATATGGGCCTCGCTCAACAATTTGGCTATAATTAGGCAAGTAAATATTCGTTCAAATTTAAATACGGGAATGAAAAATACAAAACGCAACCTCCTACCTGTAAGGGCGTTGCCCGACGCTTCACGGAGGGTCCGCCGCTGCACTGCTGCCTTGCCAGAGGGGAGGAGGAGAGGAGGAGCTTCCTCCATCATTGGGAGCTATTGGCACCAGGGAAGAAGTGGGAGAGGAGAGGGGTGGGTTAAGTGTTTAAATAGAAAACACTTAACCACCCGCCCGTCGGCCCGAACCCGAACTTCCGGCAGGGTCGAGATTAAGCGTCCCATGGGGTAAACGCCACGTTCTGAGCGCAATGGCAGTCTTGGAATTTTAATCCAAGTACCCATTCAAAAGTTACTAAACTCAACACTCGAGGCCACCAAATTATGAAAACGCCCCTGGGGCCATTTATCATAGACAGCCCATGCCCGCAAAACTTACACCCCTTCTAGGGTAAACGGAACGTTTCGGCCTCAACGGTGCCCTCGGTTTCCCATTCCGAGCCACCATTTAATAGATACTTGAGTTAATCTATTAAACGAATAAATTAATTATTTTATTTATCTGTTCCACGCTCTGATAGCGAGCGAGGGGTCCAAACGTCCCACGCCAACATGTTTTGTGTCGTTCCTAGGGTAAACACCCCATTCTGGACCCATCCGTGAACTCAAATATCTGATCCAAAACTCCATTTAGGAGTTATCCCATTTATTTGGCGTTTCCTATGTGAACGCAATGAAAATTTAATTCCGGTCACACCGGGGCTTAGAATCACATGCCATCTGAAGGAGCTGCTCTAGAATAACATCAAGAATATTTCAAAGTCTTTTATAGCCAAAACCGGGTTCTTACATTCATCTTCTCACCATTTCTATCTCCTTATGATAGGATGAGTTCTTCTTCCTTCCTCTTGTTGGGTTGATCTGTAATCCTTACTACACTATCTCTATTGTACCCCTTTACTATTCCCTGTTCTATCTACTGCTCACTCTTTGGTAACTCCTTTGTTGCTCCCTAGAGCCTTCGGGGCATCCTACTGAGTATTTTTATACTCACCCCTACTTGGTCTTTGCCCGCACTTGGTGTGACCTTGCAGACGACGGACAGGTTGGTCGTGACTTCAGCGGAGCTTAGGAGTTCGAGAGCTTAGACCGCGTACGGTGGTCGAAGTCGGGTTCCAGGTGTGGGACTCTCCTAACTGTTTTATTTTTTTACCTGTTTTTGGGTTGTGGCACTTTTCTGGTTTGCCCTTTTCTTTTCATTTTACCTTCAGCACTTACTTTTTACTGTTTAGAGGTTGATTCACATTTGAGGTTTGTTTATATCATTAAGTACTTTACTTTTCTTTTTACTCTACACTTCTGCATTGAGTGGGATGTGTGTGTGTGTGTACAATTACTTAGGCAATGGCCTCCCCGAGTTGTTTAGCCTTTGGCGCTTGTCGCCAGCCCCTTGCCTATTGAGGCGGGCTTGGGGTAGTTGCGGCTCGAGCTCGGGTAGGGTCGGGTCCTGACAATTTCAATGTTTCTTATCATGATATTAGTATATTCAATATAATGTACTTTCACTTCATGCATAACCATAATAGAAATTTATAATTTACCAATATTACCATACATATACTTTGAGTACTACTTTGTACAAAAAAGGGTTCATTTTATCTATATATAGAAACATATAGAGTTTTTTCACATCTTTTCAAATTCAAGATATTTATGATCAATTTCCATCAACAAAAGAGAGATTTCTAGAAAATGAGTTTTCCTATTTGGAATTATAATATTATTGTACCATATCAATTTTTCTTACAGTCTCATAACATTCATATTGCTATCTAAACCTTGGAATAATTGGAAATAAGATTTCAAAAACATGATTAATCTTTCTTGTATATATATAAACCGTAATTAGAGAATTTTTTAAGCCAAGTAATGGTCACTTTGAAACAATATATAGTTATTTCAATAGTAATCTATACATTCATAGATAATGCACATTGAATATAAAATTAGCTTATTGTCATAAATTCAACAATGAAGATCATTATATTCTAGAAACACATTACTCAAGAGAGAAATTAGTTTTGTATAGTTGGTGTCACTTCATCCATTGATGTATTTCAAAATTATATTCCATCAGTACGGTTGACAATGTTGTATATTTAGTACAAAATTCCGAACATGGGATTTTTTCATGACTCTTTAACTTCTCAAACAACTTTGGACAATCGTAAAGGTTATCTTTAATTATCTTAGACATTTTTTCAATACAAACTCTATCATAATTTAGAATTATAGTCATATAAAATGATCCGTACACCGTAGTTGTATTTAAATTACTTGAAACCATCATTTCTAACCATAAGTTTAGTAAAAACAATTATAACATTAACGTATTTCATGATAGAACAAATTTTATTTTAACCCATCTATACAAATTCATCTTGAATAACGAAAATGAAAATGTGGAAAAATGATTTTATAAAGGTCGTTTCCATGCTATGCTGAAAACTTGAAGAACTCTTTAAGACTATCTTTATACTCTTTAGTAATATGATTGGAATATAACCATTTTTTATTCATATTCATCATATTTTTTACAAAAATATAAATATTTAATAAATAAATAAATAAATACATAGAAGTCACATATAAAATGTGTCATTTTTTATATTTTCAAATTATATAAAGTATAACATTAAAAAATTTAATTATAAATTATAATATATGAATATATAAAGTATATAAAAGAATATATATAAAGTTTTTATTTTATATTAAATTTCAAAATATATAGAGACTATATGTATTTTATAAAACTATTAATATAAAGTAAATTTAATAATTACGCATGTCAAAAATATATATTTCAATTCACACATAACAAATACACCATGTTAAATTAAAATCATTATAAAACATAATACATATTTTAAGAAGTATTTTTTATACTTCCAAAATAAATTATTAGATGTACAGACACATGACATATATTCAATTCTTACTTGAAAAATCATTATTTAATTATTTAATTCAAATAAATTTCATATGTTACATACT
The DNA here is from genome assembly GCA_963277665.1 of Viscum album. Classification (NCBI taxonomy): domain Eukaryota; kingdom Viridiplantae; phylum Streptophyta; class Magnoliopsida; order Santalales; family Viscaceae; genus Viscum; species Viscum album. The sequence goes on along the minus strand of OY728142.1, from coordinate 503,904,010 downwards.
AAAACATTTGATAGAACAAATTTTATGTGATGAAAAAGATAAATTTCTCAATTTAATACACAAATTATTTGTAATAAAAAAATAATGTTAAATATGTTATGTATAAGTTTAAACTTATTTCATAATATAAAAAATAATTCACAATGAAAATGTTTTATGTTTCAAAAAAATGGTTTCAAAAAAATAAAAAATGAAATATATATATATATATATATATATATATATACACATGCATATAAGAATAAATATATTTTATATGGGAATATATTTGTTTGTGTGTGTGATTTCATAAATATATAAATTTTTGTTGGAGTCTATTTATATATATATATATATATAAACACACACACACCCATATATATATATATATACACGTATATAGAGCAGCGAGTGAGTAGTAAGGTTTGAAAATGATGAAAGGAAGTTTGATGATCTATGTATACATGAAGAATAATCTAAAATTATTGAGACATTTAATATATCAACTAATAATGAAAATTATTGATTTTTTTTTTCAAAAAAAAAAACAAACAGACCTCACATATATGTGAGGAAGAATTTGGAAAATATTTGAAAAAATATTCAACAAAAGTTTTGCATGATAAGTTAATCAATCATTAAAATAATGTTTTGATTGAAATAGTTTTGGTTTTTTTATCCAGCATGTTTAGTAAATGGATTGAAAGGGTTAGAATTATTTGAAGTCTTTATGAACATGTTGAATGTGTTAGGGAGATCCCAGACTCACTGTCTAATTCTTGGGAAAATTTATTTAAACAACACATCATTAAGAGATACTCCTAGGTCATCTAGGAAAACTACCGAGACTGAGTGTACCAAAAGATATAAATCCCCACACCCTACTCACCGTACAAATTCAAACATCACACACAACTCAAGCAAGCTCACAAATTCATAATCATCCAAACAAAAAAACAACGATCAAGAAATGGACATAATAATTTACATGGGTTGAAATTTTTTTCTTACATATATGGGAGACACAGGGATTATTTAATTACCCCGAAAGGCCCAAAGGCCTTCTTTTTTATTTTATTATAGATAATCACCCTTTTTAAGGGATGAAGGGGAACCCGTACATGACCCGTAGGCCCAAGGCACAAGGCCCGACATGACTCGCAATACATGACCTGAAGGCCCAAAGGCATACTATGCCCAATACATGACCCGTATGCCCAATCCACAAGAACTACCCCTCCCCTAGCTTCTACATCATTGATCACCTAGATTCCCACCTTGCATTTCTGATCAGCTAGCATTTCCCCATACAAAGCTTCATGGTGCCTGGTTCCGGGGGCGGTTTCCATATCCTCCCATCATTCAATCTGGTAGCTCTACTTCTGGTTACTGCTAGTCTTGTTGCTATGATCCTCTTTTGGGGCCTGCTCTGTGTGAACTGGGATACTTCCTGGTCTTTTTTGGCTGGAAGTCCCTGAGGCCCGAAGACCATTGATGACCCAAAGGCCCTGGTGACCCATAGGCCCAAACCGGTGGCCTGAAGGCCCAATTTGGGTGAATAGTTCTAGCTGCTACAATACTAAACAGTACCTGCTATAATACTGCTACAGTAACCCGAAAATTCACCTCCACTTGGTTTTGAACCTGAGTCTCTTGGATTCCAAGCAAGTGCCCTTACAACATATTTATAATTAAAATGAAATGGAGTAATTAGAGATCAATTACAAAGATTATTATTATGTAATTTATTCTAGCTTCTTTACCAATGTGGACATAGGTCCCCAATCCCTTTTATATAAGTTTCTAGCTAGTCATCCATGTTGTACTAACCTCTTACATTTTGGGAGGTCCCTCCACTATGAATATTTACTGCTAATCTCCAGTATATTTTTAAAACTTGTTCTATTAACTTGGTTAAATTTACATGCTACATTTTTTCAATAACTTTCATTTTCCTTTAATCTAAAACATTACCTATAAAAACCTCCATCAAACAGTCTCACCTTTTGATCCTTCTATTTTCCACTAAATAGTATGTTTCTAGTGTATGAAACTCATGGATGGTCACATCATTCAAATCTTTAACATTCATTCACCTGCATCTATTGAATTGAGGTGGACCTCATATCCCAATAATCTACCACATGAAGAATACTTTAGGGAAACCTATAGAAAATATCAAATTCTTGGGTAAAAAAACACCATATTTTCCCCATAGTATTAAATGTTCTCATTTCTCCATGTATTCACCTAATTCCAACTGAGACACAATGTTAACTCAAATTTTCTTAGACTAAAACCTTAGTGAACATTTTCATATGATTTAATCTTTTAGTTATACATCTTATCTTCAAATAATTATCTTGTATCAAGTTTCGGATGAGGTGGTATTTCATGTCAATATGTTTCGTCCATGCAAGGAACACTAGATAGCAATCCATGTGAATAAAACTCTAATTATCACAGAATAAAACTCCATACTTCTGAATTAAACTAAGATCCTTTAAAAGTATCATTGAACAATCCATATCCTTCCCTACTTACATTATATAAACATACTCTAAATCCATTATACTCATAGAAACAATGCACACACCACAGGGTTAAAACAAAAATAATCAATTAAAATATTATTTAAACATGACCATTCTAACCATGCCGTCAAATTGGTAGGTATAAATAATACTAAAAAAATTATTAGAAATATATATTTTACAAACATATATTTTTTATCTATTTATTATATATATATGTAATAATCATTTGAAAAACTTGAAATATTCTCTGAAAACTGTATTTTTTCTAAAAGAGGGTTTAGTCGTGCTTTGCAGACATAATTAAAAATTAAATTAAACCCCTATAAATATATTTATTTTAAAAAATAATCTTAATTTTTGAAATAAATATATCAGAATAATATTATGGTGAATTTTTGGGATTCTTTTGAAAGGTTTTATTTTTTGATGAATAGTGAAAATACTGAATTTTAATTGAAATTTTTGTTTTTGTTTAAATTATTTACTAATGTTAAATTATATTTTATATTTGTTTTAAATTAATTCTTTTTAATTAAATATAAATTAATCTAATGTATTTTATTTTAATATTTTTTATATATAATTTTAATATAAAAATTTTGTAAATGTTTGAACATTTTCTCTTTAAAAACTCGCTTTCTCATCGTGTCTGCAAAATTAATTTTAAATAAAAAATTTCTACTTATGTGAATGGTTTTTTATATGGAATAAATATTTTGAATAATAATTATTTATATTATCTAATAAAGTAAAATTATTTTTTATCCAAAATTAATAGTTGAAACATCAAAACTTATTTTAGGTGGATAAGGTAAAAATGGATTTACTGGGGGGTAAACTAGAAAAATAAGAGTTAAATTCACCTAAAAAATTATATAAAATATATTTTATGGAAATGTTTCAGCACTATAATCTCTAAGACTCTATAATACTCTTATTTTGAAACATATGTCTTATTAAAAACATGGGTATGGCTTTTTCTTTTCAAAAATTACAAGTGTGCCACTAACCTCACTTATAAATGGACCCTCACTCTCCACTATTATTAAAACATTAAAACCATTTAGGTTCATCCCATTTCTACCCAAATTACTTTAAAAATTACATAAATTTATCCTATAATCCTTATTTTATTCATAAAGGAAACCTAGGAAGGATTTTGGTGAAAACCTAAGGAGGATACCAAAAGAAAATGTAATGTTCTTCAACGAGCATTTTTATTATATTTATTCCACCATCTCATTTAATTAGTATCAATCCATGATGATATAATAAAATAAATATAATCCATATAATTATATGTTTTTATAAAAAATTTATAACCCATAACCATCCCCAATTCCATCAAATGGGTTACGAAATCTTAATTTGTGTGTACGACGGACTACCTCCTCGCGAACCGATGTCATTCATTTGTACATTACCACCTATCATGGTTGGGTATTAGGATATATATAAAGTATATATATATTATTTATAAAATAATTATACCTCTCAATTCATTATTTCATATATTCTTTATTACATTCCATTCCGTACGGGATACGATAATGTCGCTCGTGTGTACGGTAGATTATCACCTCATGAAGTGATGTGATTCATCATTCGCTGTAGCCTTACAATGAATGTAATAAAGATAATGTTATTGAATATATGTGATATAAATAAAATAATTTTTTATTAATGACATATTTATCATTCTAAAAATATAATATATCATTTCATTTTTTACAATAAAAAATGATAACATTGTTTGTGCATGTATGGACTACTATATTAATGAAGAGATATGACTCTATTTTAATCACCAAACCACATGTATGATATATATATATATATAAAGATAAAATATTACTTAAACCCTTTCTATAATGATCATTGAAAAATGGAAATGTTACTCATGCCTATGAAGGGCCTGTCGTCTCCACGATTGTAATGTAGTGTATCTTTCATAACTATCTTTCCTGATTTGTTTTAAAAGTATAATTGATGTAAAAATATTATAAATATGTTATTATTAATATTATTAATATAATATAACTATATAATATTAAAAATAACTATAAATTTCATGATAAATAACAAATTATAAAACAATGTAATTAACACCCCAAATAATGAAAATAATTAACATTATTAACAAATGGGTGATTTGATGTTATAAAAGAATAATATATGATATTATAAATTTTAATATGTTTATATAATATGTTAATAACAAGTTTAAACCCAATATTAAATATTTTAAATCATGATCAACCAAAATTATGCATGGGGTAAGGAATTTCATCACAATTCTCATTCCTTTGTGACATATTTATTATTATGAACAAATTCACTTTTATGTGGTGTATATAATGACAATTTGACATGTAATATCATGATTCAATCATAATTCATGGTATTTTATTATTCATTACAAAACATTTCATATGATGGAATTTGACTTTAAATTACGAAGTGGTAAAGGTTACTGTAAAATCTCAATTTCTTTTGTGATTGTTAATTTTCTATTGAAATAATCACTTTATTATAATAATTTTTCATTGTAAATTAAATTTATCATAAATATACATATTATTTCATGATTAATATGATTATTACCTAAACTATATAACATTTTTATATGTGTTTTTTACTTTGAAATTTATTTGATTAACTGAGAAAATATTGATAAATATATATCTTTTACTCAATATGAATATTTGATGATAAGTCACATTGTTTATAAAATAAATTGATTATATGATATATAAGGATTTATTTGGAAATGTGGATATAAGTGGAGACTATTAATAGATATCCCCTTGATTCATCAACTGTTCTCATGAGACAAATCAGTTGGCCAAACCAAATGAGTTTTTACCCAGTAGTTTTGAATCTATTAGCCAAACCAGATGAGTTTTTCCCCATTACTCTTAAACTATCTTGAGGATATATATTGATAGTAGAGGTATCATTTTTATAATACATTACATCTAATAATTAAACATTTCATTCATTGATAATTCAGTTACCTTATTATCTATGATATTTTCACCGTGATATAATATCTAGATGCATTTCATTATTAGTTTATTGATTAAATGGAATCTGTTCTTAGTTATATACCCCTGATATATTGATTATTAATATCTTATCATGATATTAAAGTTATTAAAATGGAATGTTTATTTATTAATTTACCTTTCCATATTTATTACAGTTATTGATTCATAATATATTCCTCTATACGTAACCCTTACTGAGAATTTTCACTAACCCTTATTTTGTTTCATTTCCATAGGATGTGAAGAATAATTCTTGGAATGAGTTTTTAATTATGTGGTTTATTTTATTTTTTATTCCTAGTGTAAAATGGGTTTCATGTATGTATATGATTCTCCAAAAATTCTAAGTCAGTCATTTCTCTTAGATTTGACCCTTTTTATCTATGCCAATGTAATAAAGCAAGAATTGGATTTGTGTTACTAGAGTCGGGGATATTACAGTTGGTATCAAAAAAAATAGTAGAAACATTAGGAAATATATTTATGAAAACATAAATTAATGATTATAACCCTATGATAGACTTTAATGATAAGTATAGAATAAAATTCTATAGTTTTTGTAAGATAGATATAATTAGGTTTTTCTAGCATTGCATACCTATAAATATTCTATAAATGGATTTTGTTCTGGTACAGAGGTACCTAGGTGTAATAAATCTGAAAAGGGTGAATTGGGATTGATAATATCATCACCTGGCGCATGAAAACTGGCCTTATTGTGCACCTTTTTTGACACAGCTGGGGGATTCACTTAGGATAATTCACATTTTCTTTAAAACCATCCTGAAGATATCATGTTTATGATTCTGATATTAAAAATGCATAAATTTGAATTTATGATAAGTGTAACACCATATTTGAATTATAAATTATGATTTTAAATTCATAATTTTATAAGATAATCCAGTATATTTCATTGTTTATAAATTGAACCTAGAATTAAGGAGGGTATCAATACTCATGGCCAATATAGATATTTCCCTATTAAGGAATCCAATACATATGGTATTTTAACTAAAAAATTTATGGCTATATTGGGGTAGCTTAATCAGATTATGAAAAATAACCTTTACCATATTGATAAACCTATTCCAAAAGAGAGATTATCCTATGTTGGATCTCTTTATGAAACATAATCTGCCATAATTTGGTGGGAGTGATAATCTAGTGGTATCCAAGTAATCGATTAAGCTTCTAGAGAAGATATTAATGGCCTTGGGATATGATGAAAAGGAAAAGGTCACACATGCAGTGTATTGTATCAAACGTGATGTTGATCAATATTTTTCATTGACCTAGAATACTATGAAGGAAGAGGAAATATAACTCATGGAATGAGAAGCTTTTACGAATAAATTATTTGAAAAATATTTCCCACATGAGCAACAAACTGAAATGAAGACAAATTTTATTACCTTAAATCAAGAGGAAGAAGAAAGTGTTTCTGAATATGAGGTCACATTCATAAGTTTATAAAGTTATGTTATATATTAAATACACAACATGCAGTGAAATATATATTATTTCATTGAAGGGATTAAGTCAAGTATCTGAAAGTCATTGGTCTCTCAAACTTTTTCTTCATATTATGAAATTGTTTTTTGTTCCATCAAAGTAGAGAAGGAATTATCTATAAATTACATATTAAAGGGAAATTAATAGAATAATAGTCCATCTAAACACTATGAAAAAGTTAATAAGACAATTAATAATTAGATAATGAATCAATGTACAACATGTGAAAATTGTGGAAAGAATCACCCTGAGAAATGGATGAATGTATTAGGAGTTTTTTATATGTTTGGATATAAGGTTCATCAAGAAAAATAATGCAAAGGGAAAAAATGATGTTAAATGTTCCAACTGTAAGGAGATGGGGAAATACACATAAAAAATTCCCCAAGAATCAATGGAATCCACCACTGAAGAATCCAAATGGAGAAGTTTAAGCTTATGTTATTACTACAGCTGAGTTGGAAGTACCCAATGATGTGGTAGTAGACACTTTAATCCTATCTTAAAATTTAGTTAATGATTTATTTGATTCTGTATCCTTTCACAATATTTTATCAACCCATTTCTTTAAGAAAATTAGATATTTCCCTTTTAATTTAACAAGGTATTTTTTGTCAATACTCCTAGGTGATGTCACTACAACAAGGATGTGAAAGTAAATCTACATTATAAAACATAAATATCCGTTATTTTTTAACCTTATTATCATACCTATGGTTGAATTCGATATAATCCTTTGTCTATACTGGATTTCAAAATATGTTGCAAAAAATTATTTTAGGAAGAAGGAAATTATGATTTTTGAGGAAGATGCAGAATTCTATATCTTTATAACAATGACTTAATATTTGGATTTATATCTAAAACCACCCATAATATGTCTACTAGATGATATTCATGGGGAATAATAGGAAAAATCTAGGGATAGATAGGGTAATATTCAAATTTAGGATGTACCTATTATACAAGAATACATTGATGTATTTTTTAAGCAATTAGAAGGATATCCCCTAGAGACTAAAGTTGTGTTTTCCAATGATTTAATCCCTAAGGTAGGAAAAATATCAAAGACTCCCTATATAATAGACATTATGTAACTAATGGAGTTGAAGAAACAACTATAGGGGTTGGGTGATATGGTATTTATTTTCCCTAGTATTTCATTATGGGGATCCCATGTTATCTTTGGTGATAAGAAAGATATATCCATGATACAATGCATTGACTATAGGGAAATAAATCCCACTACCATAAGGAACTAGTATCATCTACCTCAAATTAAGGACTTATTCAGCCAACTTCATGGAGCCCAATATTTTTCAAAGACTTCCCTTCATTCTAGTTATATTTAATTACGAGTAAAGAGGAAATACATTTCAAAGAAATCTTTTCGAATTAGGTAATGAAATTACGAGTTTAGGAAAATTCTATTTGGATTGAATAATTCACCTTCTATTTCTATGGATTTATTGAATAGGGTATTCAAGGAATATATTGATGATTTTTATGGTATTTAATGAGGATATTTTGATTCATTATAAAATCTATTAGGAGAATGAGATTCACGTTCATATCATTATTGATACTCTTAGAAATAAAGAGTTATATGGAAAATTTAGTAATTGTGAATTATGGGTTCAAGAAGTTTCTTTTATTGTCTATATTGTCTCTATGGATGGAATCGTAGTTGATCTGCAAAGATAACATATAGTTAGAGAATGGTCTATACCGATGAACATAATAGATGTATGTAGTTTTATTAGTTTGGATGGTTACTATTTAATATTCTTTTTGAATTTTTCCCAATTAGATAACCTATTAACTATGAATTCACATAAAGGGTTTAGGTTTGTTTGTAAAAAAGGAATGTGAATAATGTTTTGATAAACTAAAGAAGAGGTTGTTAAATGCTCCAATTTTGACTCTGCCATTTGGAAATGATGGGTTTGTAATATATAGCGGTGCATTGAATAAGGGGCATGGTTTTCTCATAATGCAAAATAGTAAAGTTTTTACATATTCATAAGAGAAACTGAATACTCACTAATAGAACTATCAAACCCATGATATTGATTTGGTAGCTGTAATGTTTACTTGGACGATATGGTGATATTATCTCTATGGTGAAAGGTGTGATATATACACATATCATAAAATAAAAAAATACATTTTTTTCCAAAAATTGATCAACATGAGGAAAATTCAATGCTTCTATCTACATAAATATAGTGATTTTTCAATACAGTGCCACCTAGGGAAAGAAAATAAGGCAACAAATGCATTGAGTATAAAAGATCATGGAATTATAACCCAAAGAAGGATTGAGAGGGATCCTATGTTCATGGATCTAGTAAATATGGATACAGGAATTATTATTAAAGGTAAGAAGATAATAATTTTTCAAATGATTGAAACCCCATATTTATTAGAAAATATAATAATTTATCAATCTAATGATCAGAACTTTCAGAAGAAAAAAAAGGCAGTGAATGGTGGGAAATTAAAAGATATTATTTGTGAGGATGGTGTTCTAAAATTTTGAATAAGATTATGTGTTATATCTATACCTGGGATTAAAATGGAATTTTTGGATGATATGCATATCTCAAATTTCTATATACACCCTGGTAATATAAAAAAGTATAAGGATTTGAAGGGAATTTTTTAGTGTGATAGCATGAAGTGAGAAATTGATGATTATGTTTCTAGATTTTTGGTTATTAAACAAGTGAAAGATGTGAGACAACATTAATATGAGTCATCCAACATCTTCTTATCCCTGTGAGTAAATTAGATAACCTTACTATGGAATTTTTTACAAGGCTACTAAAAGCATTTAGAAATATTGAGACAATATTGTTATTTTTGATCACCTAAAAAATCATCACATTTCCTTACTATAAGAGAATATTTAACTCTTTGTAACCTAACAAGGATCTATATTAATGAATTTTTAAGACTTAACGGTTCACCTTTTTCTCTTATGTCTGATTGGGATCCCCTTTTTACATCTATATTCTAGAAGTTTCTTTAGAATGCTCTTGATACTGAGATTCATTTGAGTACATCCCACCATCCTCAAATTGTTTGAAAATCTAAAAGCACTATTCTTACAATGGAATACATGTTGAGGTGATTCTATAATTAATTTAAAGGTATGTCTAATGATTATTTACCTTTGGTAGAGTTTTCCTATAACAATAGTTTCAATTTAAGTATTTAAATATTGTCATATGATGAATTATATGGAAAGAGATTTCATAATCCAACTTTTTAGGATGAATTTGGTGAAAGGAAACTCATAGTCCAAGAATTTTTTGAAGATATAACAACAAATGTAAAGGTTATTTATGATCACATTAAATCAACTCAAAGTAGAAAAAGGAGTTATTCTAATAATCAGAATAAAGATTTGGAATTCCAAGTGGGAGATAATTTTTTCATGAATGTATTACCATAGAAGGGTGTTATAAGGTTTGGTAAGAAATAGAAAATGATCAACAGGTATATCAGACCCATTTAAATTCTTGAAATAAATTTATTTTTGGCTTATCATTAGGAAATACTACCAAATATCTCATAAGTGCATGATGTGTTCCATATATCATTGTTAAGGAAGTACATTCCAGACCCAATACACACTATCACATGTAATGAAATAGAATTTGAACATAGAATATATTACTAAGAATAAACCATTATTATTCTTGATACAAGAGAGTGTGTATTGAGTAATTGGATGACTCTACTTGTGAAGGTACTTTGGAGAATTCACAAAATAGAAGAAGAAACATGTGAACTAGAGGATTTTATGAAGAAGAACTACCATCGTCTATTTAGAATGTAAAATCCAAGTAATTTAAAGGATGAAATTTTTTTATCATGGAATAATGTAACATCCAAAGACTTTACAATATATTTATTTTAGAATAATTTTAATTTTTTGATAGCTTGTGATGCACGCAACACTAGGTTTAAATGAAAATACTCTATCAAAATATTATTTAAACATGAGCATTATAACCTAGATGTTAAATTGGTATGAATTAATAAGACTAACTAAAATATTAAATATATATAGTTTACACAAGTACATTTTTTATATGTTTATTCGAAATAAAAATAAGAATCATTTTGAAGAAAATGATTTTTTTCTAAAAAACTATATTTTTTTATAAAAGGTGGTTTAGTCACTATTTTCACATATAATTCAAAATTAATTTTTACTAATTTTAGAAAATTAATTTAAAAAAATTATAATAATTTTTTAAATCATTAAAAAATTATCTTAGGTTTATTTTTTGTGATTTTTCTAAAAAGTTTCATTTTTGATTAACAGTGACAAATACTGAATTTTAATGGAAAATGCCTTTTCATTTAAATTATTTATAATGTTAAATTTTATTTTAAATTGTTTTTAAAATTAAATTAGTTAAATTATATATAAATTAATCTAATTTATTTCATTTGAATCATTTTTATTTTGATTTTTTATATAAAAACCTTGTAAACTTATGAGTATTTTCCCTTCAAAAACTCGCTTTCTAAGCATGTATGAGGGATTAATTATAAATTAACTTTTTCCACTTATGGTAATGGAATTTTGAAAAATAGATTAAATATTATTAATTATAATAATTTATATTATCAAATAATTCCAACTTAATTTTTTACCAAAATGAATATTAAAAACAGTAAAAATTATTTATATTGGTTAAGGTAAAAATAGATTTACCGAGGGTTAAACTAGAAAGATAATGGTTTAATTGACCTAAAAACATGAGTAAAATATATTTCATAGGTATATTTCTATAATAAAATGTCTAATTATCTATAATAATTCATTTTTTACCCTTGTGTAATGTGAAAAACAAGAGTATGTTTTTTTATTTTCAGAAATTACAAGTGTACCACTCACCTCACTGATAAAAGTCCACCCACTCTCCTCTCTTATTCATAACTTAAAATAATTTTTGATCAACCAAGAACTACCCAAATAACTTAAAATTTTCATACCCTCATCATATAATCATTATTTTTGGTATAAACAAATCCTTTGAAGGATTTTGGTGTTAACCTAAGGAGAATACCCAAAGAAGAGGTAACATTCTTCAACCGGTGTTTTTTGTTTTATTTCTTCATCCATATCCTTAAATTCTTCTTGAACCATGATGAAATAATAAACTTAGTATATTAAATTTACTTATAATTTGTTATAATAATTTCATGATCTACAATAATCCCTGGTTTTTAAAAATGTGTTATGAAATCATCATTTGTGTGTATGGAGGAATACCACCTCGTGAACCGATGTCATTCGTTTTCCCATTACAACCTCTCATGTTTGGGTATGATGATGAATATAATATATATATATATATGATATTTATAAAATAATTATTCATATTTAGTTATTATATAATATATATATATACCATTTTACTTTCTATTCCATAAGGTATATGATAGTTTCACTCGTATATATGGTGGACTACCGCTACATGAAACGATGTGATTCATCATTTACTAAATCTTTACATGGAATGTAATAAGGATAAAGTTAATGAATATATTTTATATACATGAAATAATTATTATATTAATTACATATTTATCATTATTAAAATATCATATATCATTTTCTTTCTTAGACTAAAAATGATAAGAACGCTCATTTACGTGTAGACTACCGCCTTTACAAAGTGATGTGACTCTCTTTTCATCACCACACCACATGAATGATATATATATGTGTATTTTTAAAGAAATAATATGGTATATATTATATTTTTATCATTATAAAAATATAAAATATTACTTACACCATTTATATTACGATCATTAAAAAATGGTAATGTTACTCATGTGTAAGAACCCGGTTCTTATTCTTGAGGTACTGGTTTCTTATTTTCTCCTTTCCTTAAGTGTTTTTGAGAAAATAAGGAAAATGGGGAAAAATACCAAAATTTCATAAATACACGCCATGTACTTTTCCACACACCGTGTACTTTTGGCCGTGTGGGATGAGTACACATGTTGTGTAGCCATGTCGGTGATGAAGGGTGTAAAAACCGACTGCACGCCGTGTAGTAGATATTTACACATCGTGTAGTCATTCGGCAGGAGAATAATAAAGTGGTGGATATCTGGGCGATAGTACACGCCATGTATAGAGGCATACACTCCATGTACTCATGTCGACAGATGAAAAGTGCCACGCTGGCGAGAAGCCGCCAGCGGAACAGTTAAAAAATGGAAAGTACACACCGTGTACTTGAGAGTACATGCCGTGTATTTTGTTTTTTTTCACATAAAACAGGAAGTAGCCTCCTCTGTTCATAGAGGAAGTTGAGAACTAGAGGGAGGCTCGGGAGGGACGACCGGATCTTTGAGGAACTCCAAATCGTGTACCGAGAATCCGTTTTATGCACCGTCTATCCCCCTGGAACCGCACGGGTAAGCCCTCTCCTCTCCTTTCGTAGTTCTAACCAATTAATTCCTGAGGGGAAGTTATTTACGATTGAATGGGAATTTTCTTATCCCATATCTACATTGTTCTTTGATGTTTCTGTAATCGCCGTTCACGTATACCATTCAGGGGCATTTAAGGTAGGTGGCTTGGTTTTTATTTTCCAATTGTTGTGCGTTTGTGTGAATTGTTGAGCTACAAACTCATGTTAGGGTGTCATGTGTCTGAGGCCTTTACTGTTTTAAATACCTAGAATTGTATAGGTAATTAAATTTGATAATAAACTACTATTTGGGATCGCTTCTTGGATCCAGGACCACCCTGGGGGTGCGTTCCTCTGTTTAGCCGTTTGGCAAGGATACCCAAGGGTATGCATTTATAATAATGATTATAGAATTGCCTTGAGAGTAATTGTATGTGTATTGCTTTTTTACATGTTGGGCATGGCCCGATTACTTGTTTATCCTGAGGGCAGTGTTTTACTTAGCCTAAGGGCAGTGCAACTTTTAGCCTGAGGGAAAATTCTTCCGCGCTTGTGGGCAATAGACTTTGTGCCTGAGGGCGACACTTTGTACGCCTGAGGGACATATCTGTTATGCCTATGGAAAATTACCTGTGGGTTGTGTTTCTGATTACTTGAGGGTAAGGGTTTTCATGTCTGAGGACACTAACTATTTACATAGAAATTCACTGTGGTGGTTTTCTTATAATGAATGATTAAATGAATAATAAAATGGAAATATAACTGGTAAAGTTAGTTACTTTTGAGTACTGCTTAGTTTATTGCATTTTACTACTGCACACTATTGTTGCATATTTTCACACAGTTGGGCACCGGTTTTTGGTGGGTGCCTACTGGGATTTATTTCTCACACATTGTTTGGGTCATGTCTTCGGGCCAAACAGATTACATTTTTGTAGGTTTGGATAAGGGAAAGGGTCCTTATACAGGTACTTGATTGCTACTGAGGAGTAGGGGAGCATGGAATCAGGCTTAGGTTCGTGATGCTACCAGGTTTTTTTGTTTTGTTTATGCTGTACTCTATATTGTACTATACTGTATTGTTGTGTAACATGTTCTGGATTTTTTTTAGAACTTGAGACATGTTGTATCATTATCTATATAACGGTTGGTTATCTTTTGCTGCAATTGTTTATTTTCAATGTGTATGGTTTATTGCTTCCGCTGTTGTTGAATGTTTTTATTATTCCGCTAGGCTACACTTTGAAAAATGAGGGTATAGTTTCCCCACTATCAGACCTGAGCCCTCGCTGCTAGTCAGCAGCCTCTGGCGTTTGGGGAAATGTTCTTGAGTTCATGTGACCAACCAAGTTCGGGGCACCTGTTGAGTGGCACCCGGATCCAAGACGTTACAATGTGGTATCAGGGGAGTTATTTTCCTTGACTTACTATTTTGAGCCTTAGTCTGGGATAGGACGATAATGGTAGTTGGTAATAAGTTGTGCCCGGGCGGAGCTAACACGTGTATAGGGAAAAGCCAATTTAACTCATGTAGTAATTTTCTGATTTTGTAATTTTACAGTTGAATTTATTTTCACCGAAGGGTGACACACTTGTATTGTGCTATTTATATTTTATTCATGGGTTTTCACATGAGCCTTATCCCGGTTGGTAAGGACTCTGCAAGTGCATCCAAGCGACCAGGGATCAAATCCAGGAAGAGGCAGAATTTTCGGGGGGGGGGTACTGTAGCAGGTACTGTAATGGGAACTGTACAGTACTGTAGTAGGTAATGTAGCAGGAACTGTAGTAGGCAATGTAGCAGCCGGGAATATGCCCATGTTTAGGCCTTCGGGCCACTGATTTCGTCCCTGAGTCCTGTAAGGCCTTCGGTCCACCCGGGCCTTCGGTTCAGTAAGGACTTTAGGCCACCTCAAGGCCTTCGGGCCACCTTAAGTGCAGATGCAAACCAGACAACCTACAAGGAATAAGCTCTACATGGAGGATGAGCAAGGAGCTTACACCACAGCCGGAGCTAAACGGATTGCAAGAATGAGAGGGTATAGCACCTGCCATTGGGATAAGCATGTGCATGCACGATAATACCTAGCCGAACAACCATGTGAAGGTGCAGAGCTGATTTCAAGATGAAGGTGCTGGGGAGGAGCAGTTCCAAGTAGTTAGTATGGGTTGTATGTAATTTTTGAAGCCTACGGGCACTGAATTCCTCTAAGGCCTACGGGCCATGTAATACTTACACCTACGGGCCTTGTTAGGGTTCCACCTCACCCCTTGAAAGGTGTATTATTAAAATAAATAAAAAATGAAGGCCTTCGGGCCATTGGAGGAGGTTCTATTTAGTTGAAACCCGATGAGATGAGGGTATGCCATCTCATGAATCAGTTAGGCATATGCTAGAAACACATTTCATGCATAGTTTTCATACCATATAGGTGCATTAGAAATTGCATGTTGTTGTGATAGATATTGTGCTAATAAAATCATGCTATTGTGATAGCTTCCTTGATAGATACCTGCTATTTGATAGGGTATTATTGTGTGATCATGTTTATAGAATGGACGCCAAACTTTGGTTTTTGGGGTGTATGAGCCCTCATTGACTGGAATTTGGTGGATCATTGGCTTTTTATCCGGTTATAACACATATAAGATGCCAAACTTTGATTCGTGGAGAGTATGGGCCCTCACGGATTGGAATTTGGCACTTAGGTGTTGTTTTTCAGTATTTTATGGGTTCCGGAGAAGTTTATGAGGCATATTGTCTGGAAACCCAGTATACATGCCGTGTATTACCTTAAACACACCGCGTATGTTCTTCTGTTCGGGAAGAAAATAAAACTTTTTGAGTACACATTGTGTACCCTAAGTACACGTTTTGTAGTCTCTTCCTGTTTTATAGACTGTGTGGGAGGGGACACAGGGAAGGTAAATTCTTGGGGCAAACACGTTGTGTACCGGAAGTACACGCCGTGTAGTGTTGACCTGGTGTCCACCCGTGTACCTAAAAACACGGACGGGGGAGACCTTAATATATACATGTCGTGTCCACTATGGAACATGCCGTGTATTCTGACCTAGGATCCGGTCATGTAACTAACAACATAAGTCGGTGTAATCCTTTCATGTACACGCCGTGTGTATATTGAACACGCTGTGTAGTTGGAGCCGTGTATCCGGTCGTGTAACTAACTACATGGGTCGGCAAAGCTCGTCTAGTACACGTCGTGTACCTGTGGGACACGCCATGTAGTCTTGACCAGTGACAGACTGTGTGGACCTGACCGTGTGGCTGGGAAATAGGGTAGTGTACACGCCGTGTGCGAGTGTAACACATTGTGTAGTATCAAGTCAAGTAGTCGGCCCTGTCACAAATGACACGGGCAGTTGGAAAATTGCACCATACGCGTTATGTATAGTATATACACGCCGTGTAGTTTTTTTTAATAGGATCTGTGTGGCTTGGCCATGTAGAAGGACCCGGGCAGGGGAAGAGAAGTCAGGTACACACCGTGTAGTCATTATACACTCTGTGTAGTCTTGTTGTGCAATATTAAATGCCTTCTTCCTCCTGTTCCCTTTTTGGTTCCATCGTTTTCAGACTGTGATAATCTTGATCTAAAGTGTGCGTTTGACCTTGTAGTGTCATGCCGCTGAGATGTTCACGTTTTGTTCGCCAAAAGAGAGGCAATGATTATACTCTGGAGATGGTGGGCCCTGGGCTACTAGTTGATCCTCCAACAGAGCCAGATGTGGCGCGAGCCGTAATACCGGACACAGGAGTGGAGGCGCAGTTCCGTGAAGGCTTTATACGGTTCATACAGATCTTTCAGGGAGCACCACCGGCTGCCACATCTACGGCCGAGATGACTCGTATCTTCCAGCACCAGTATCTGCCTATGTTTTCAAGGGATGGCGGACCAGAGGCTGCAGAGTCTTTTCTGGGGTCGATGTAGACTATTTTCAAGCACCTAGAGATGCCTCCAGGGCGTAGGGTCAAGCTCGCGAATTATATACTGCGTGATTCCACTAAGAGGTGGTGGTATGTTACCACCCAGTCAGAGCATCACATAGACATGGCATGGAAAGATTTCCAGACAACCTTCTATGACTTATTCCTCCCAGAGAGGCTGAGGGAAGATCAAGCTTGAGAGTTCATGAATCTACAGCAGGGCGCTATGTCGATGATGGATTATTCTTCTCATTTCACCGAGCTTCAGCGTTTTTCACCCATTCTGGTGGGCGATGAGATGCTGAGATCCAGACGCTTTGAGGATGCTCTTTGATATGACATCTGATCACTAGTAAACGCTTTCAGGTTGCCTACAGTACATGTTATTGTGAACCAGGCGCTGATTACAGAGAGGAACCTACGGGAAGCTAAAGGTGTGGGCCAGGGAGGTTCAACACCAGTTTCTGGTACTATTTCTACTGGCAACAGGAAGAGATAGATGGACTTCTCTCAGGGTGGAAATACCAACCAAAATAATGTTTCAGGTGGCCAGGTCATGTGGTGCCAGTGTGGTAAGGAGGGGAACAAGAGACCTTAGTGTCCACGAGACCCAGTGGAGTGCCAAGCTTACGGCAAGATAGGTCATCTGCAGCACTTTTGCAGGGTGTTTCTACTAGTGGCTAGTGAGAGGGGTTTTGTGCAGACTCCGCATGCGGGGGTAGGACCAACAGCTTCTTACCAGTCGGGTAACTGGAATACGTCAGGGCGTGCAGGCAGGGATGGTGGATGTGGCCATGGTATCTAGACAACAGGATCTCAGAGGCAGCAGGGCAGGATAGCTCAGGGTAGCCAGGCTGTGTCATAGGGCCATGACACTGGGAAGACATATGCAATGCAACAGACCCAACAAGAGTAGGATCCCAGACCTTCTACTGTTAGAGGTACTATTCTAGTAGCTTCTGTTTTATCTTCAGTACTTTTCGATATGGGTGTTACACATAGCTTTATATCTGTACCCGTAGTGGAGATCCTTGGGCTCGGTGTTTCAACTTCCTCTAATGCTATGACATTAGAAACTCTGTTGGGAACTAGAACGGCATGTGTGCGTTAGTGCAAGGAGTGCCCCTTGAGGTTTGTGGGTGTCACTTCCTTTGGAACCTCTATGTATTAGAGATGAAGAGCTATGATGTCATTCTTGGGATATAGTGGTTGGTTCCCTTTCGAGCCTTTGTGGATTGCTATTGTCGTAGGGTGAGTTTCATGTCACCAGAGGGCGGATAGTTTCTATACAAGGGCGAGTGGGATGTTCAGACGAGTTGATCTGGACCAGAGCATCATGAGCGAGGTGGTATCACAGTCCAGATTTCGAGCTTATATCTAGACGAACAGAGAAGATGTTAGAAGGATTTTCTTCCAGTATTTGATCGTTTCAGGGATATCTTCCCAGATGACTTTTCAGGTATTCCTCCGGAGCGTGAGGTGGATTTCTCTATTGAGCATGTTCTAGGAGCAGCACCGGTGTCCATTCCTCCTTATAGGATGGCTACACCAGAGTTGTAGGATCTCAAGAGACAGTTAGAAGAGTTATAGGAAAAGGGTTTCATCCGACCCAGTACTTCTCCTTGGGGTTCTCATGTCCTTTTTGTGAAGAAGGTGGATGGTACTCTCAGACTCTGTGTGGATTATCAGAACTTGAACCAGTTGACGGTTAAGAACCGATATCCCTTAACAAGGATTGATGATCTTTTTGATCAACTTCATGAAGCATGAGTGTTCTCGAAGATTGAATTGAGATTAGGATATCATCAGTTGCTCGTTAGACCATCAGATATACCGCTTATAGCTTTTCAGAGCAGATATGGTATGTACGAGTACTTGGTTATGCAGTTTGGACTCATGAACGTGCCAGATGTTTTTATGGATCTAATGAATCGTGTCTTCCATCCTTATCTGGATTATTTTATGGTAGTATTCATGGATGACATATTGGTGTACTCTCACACTCGACACGGCCATGACACCCATCTTGAGATTGTATTGAGTACACTAAGAGAGCATTAGCTATATGATAAGCTCTCAAAGTGCCGCTATTGGATGGACCAAATACACTTCCTGGGTCATATAATCTCAGAGGCAGGAGTTACAGTAGACCTAGAGAAGGTAATAGGAGTATTTTCCTGGGAGCAGCCTAAGAACGTGTTTGAAATACATAGTTTCTTGGGGCTGGCTGGTTGCTACAAATGCTTCATACAGGACTTCTTCCGCTTAGCAGCGTTGTTGACGGGTTTGACTAAGAAGGGTGTGAAATTCGTTTGGTCTGAAGCTTGTGATACATCCTTCCAGGAGCTGAAGGGAAAGTTGATATCAGCACCGATCCTAATACTCTCAGAGCAGGGGTAGAGCTATACAGTTTACTATGATGCATCAGGTATTGGTCTAGTAGTTGTTTTGATGTAGGGCGATCGAGTAGTTGCGTATGGGTCTCGGCAGTTGAGGCCACATAAGAGGAATTACTGGACACGTGATCTCGAGTTGGCAGTAGTTGTTCATGCGTTGTGCTGTTGGAGACATTATCTCTTGGGAGAACATTTTGTGGTGTTCACGGACCACAAAAGTCTCAAGTACATCTTTACCTAGCATGACTTGAACCTGAGATAACGAAGGTAGGTTGAATAACTTTAGTCCTTCTATTTTGAGCTTACCTATACACCTGGTAAAGGTAATGCAGTAGCTGATGCACTGGGTAGGATGACTCAGATACAGGCAGTGCAGGAGGCCAGTGGTGAATGGCAGCTTATGGATTTGTTATCTGAGATATATTTGGAGGTTCATGACAGTCAGGGGAAAACCTATCTTTTGTCTTTAGCTGTGACTTCTATCCTTCTGGATAGAGTGAGAATGAGACAACTATATGATTCATAAGGCCTAGTTCTACAGGATTTGGTGACTAGTGAGGACCCTTCTCCTAGTTGGAGGGTACGCGAGGATGAATTATTGCATTTCCATGGATGAGTGTGGGTTTTAGGGGACATACCTGAGGAGATGATGCGTGAGTTTCATGCTTCATCTTGGGCAGTTCATCACGGGGTTACCAAGATGTACCGAGACTAGAGACTTCAGTACTGGTGGCTGGGAATAAAGAGGGATGTAGCTGGTTTTGTTACGAGGTGTTCCACCTGTCAGCAGGTGAAGACGGAGCATCAGAGGTCATCCGGGATTTTGTAGCAGTTACCCATTCCGTCACGGAAATGGGATGATGTCGCGATGGACTTTGTGACTTGGTTGTCAAGGTCACCTCGAGGCAATTATGTCGTGTGGGTTGTTGTGGACTAACTCACAAAGGTAGCTCAATTTTTTCCGATCAGGGAGACCTTCGGAGTTGACGATCTTGGGAAGTTGTATATCCGAGAGGTTGCACATCTTAATGGGGTCCCTCATTCTATCATTTTAGATAGGGATGCCCATTTTACATCTTGTTTCTGGAAGAGTTTTCAGAGGGAACTGGGTACACAGGTGCTTCTAAGCACAACTTACCACCCTCAGACCGATGGTCAGTCAGAGCATACGATACAGGTGCTTGAGGACATGTTGCATGCATGCATCCTAGACTTTGGGGGCTCTTGGGAGAAGCATATACCCCTAGTTGAGTTTTCCTATAATAATAGTTTTCAGGCAACTATTGAGATGGAACCTTATGAGGCTTTATATGGTAGGTCATGCCGATCACCCTTGTGCTGGTTAGAAGCAGGTGAGCCAGCTTTACTGGGACAATGTCCCGTGCAGGAAACTTCTGAGCAGGTCCAGTTGATTCAGAAGTAGATGGCTACCACACAGTCTTATCAGAAATCTTATGCTGATCGCCACCGACAACCCTTGGAGTTCATGGTTGGGGATCATATTTTCTTCCGTGTTTCACCGAGGTTGGGACACAGGCGGATCAGGAGATAGGGTAAACGTTCACCAAGGTATGTGGGGCCATTTGAGATTCTGGAGAGATTCGGGTTGGTTGGATATTGGTTGCAGTTACCAGAGAGGTACTGAGCCATGCACGACGTCTTCCATGTATCTCAGTTGTGTCGCTATCATTAAGACATGTCTCACGTCTTTCAGCCCGATGAGGTTGATCTTGAAATAGATATTTCTTTTGAGGAACATCTGATTCGTATCGTCGATAGCAGCATGAAGGTTCTATGAGGCCGGTCAGTTCCTCTCGTATGGGTTCTATGGAAGCATGGCCGAGTGTAGGACGAAACTTGGGAGCAGGAGACTGACATAGGTGCTCAGTGTACGGAGTTGTTCATGGCTATATCTTCACCACCCTTAGAAGGGAAATTTAGGGATGAATTGCTTTAAGGGGGAAGTTTGTAAGAACCAGGTTCATATTCTTGAGGTATGTGTTTCTTCTTTTCTCCTTTACATAAGTGTTTTTGAAAAAAAAAAG
The DNA here is from genome assembly GCA_963277665.1 of Viscum album. Taxonomy (NCBI): domain Eukaryota; kingdom Viridiplantae; phylum Streptophyta; class Magnoliopsida; order Santalales; family Viscaceae; genus Viscum; species Viscum album. Next base: position 503,882,087 of record OY728142.1, on the reverse strand, counting down.
GAAAATGGGGAAATATCCCAAAATTTCGGAAGTACACGCCATGTACTTTTGGCTGTGTGAGATGAGTACACATGGTGTGTAGCCATGTCGGCGACGAAAGGTGTCAAAACCGACTGCACGCCATGTAGTAGATATTTACACACCGTGTAGTAAATTGGCAGGAAAATAGTAAGGCGGTGGCCAGATAGGCGACAGTACACACAGTGTATAGAGGCATACACGCCGTGTACTCATGTCGACAGATGAACAGTGTCATGCTGGCGAGAAGCCGCCTGTGGAATAGTTAAAAAATGGAAAGTACATGCCATGTATTCTGTTTTTTCCTCTTAAAATGGGAAGTATTCTCCTCTGTTCACATAGAGAGCTTAGAACTAGAGGGAGGCTCAGTAGGGACGACAAGATCTTCGAGGAGCTCCCGATCGAGTACCGAGAATTCATTTTCTGCACAGTCAATCTCCGTGGAACCGCATGGGTAAGCCCTATCCTCTCCTTTCGTAGTTCTTACCAATTCTTTCCTGAGGGTAAGTTATTTATGATTGAATGGGAATTTTCTTATCCCAGATCTACGCCGTTCTTGGACGTTTCAGGAATAGTCATTCGCGTATACCGTTCAGGGGCGTTTATGGTATGTGGATTGGTGTTTATTTTCCAAATGTTGTGCGTTTGTGTGAATTGTTGAGCTACGAACCCATGTTGGGGTGTCATGTGGCTGGGGCCTCTGCTGTTTTAAATACCTAGAATTGTATAGGTAATTAAATGTGATAATAAACTACTGTTTGGGATCTCTGCTTGGATCCAGGACCACCCCGGGGGTACGTTCCTCTGTTTAGCCATTTGGCCAGGATACCTGAGGGTATGACTTTATAATAATGATTATAGAATTCCCGTGAGAGGAATTGTATGTGTATTTCTTGTTTACATGTTGGGAATGGCCCGGTTACTTGTTTATCTCGAGGGCAGTGTTTTACTTAGCCTGAGGGTAGTACATCTTTTAGCCTGAGGGAAACTTCTTCCGCGCCTGTGGGAAATAGACTCTGTTCTTGAGGGTGAAACTTTGTACGCCTAAGAGAAATATCTATTATGCCTATGGGAAATTACCTGCGGGTTGCGTTTCTGATTACCTGGGGGTAAGGGTTTTCATGTATGAGGACACTGACTATTTATATAGAAATTCACTGTGGTGGTTTCCTTATAATGAACGATTAAATGAATAATAAAATGGAAATATAACTAGTAAAGTTAGTTACTTTTGAGTACTGCTTAATTTATTGCATTTTACTACTGCACAGTGTTGTTGCATATTTTCACACAGTTGGGCACGGGCCTTTGGTGGGTGCCTACTGGGATTTATTTCTCATACCCTATTTGGGTCATGTCTTCATCCCAAACAGATTATATTTCTGCAGGTGTGGATAGGGTAAATGGTCCCTATACAGGTACTTGATTGATGCTGAGGAGTAGGGGAGCATGGGACCAGGCTTAGGCTCATGATGCTACTGGCTTTTTTTGTTTTGGTTTTGTTGTACGCTGTATTTTATTGTACTGTATTGTTGTGTAACATGTTCTGGCTGTTTTCTTAGAACTTGAGACATGTTCCATCATTATATATATAACAGCTGGTTATCTTTTACTGCAGTTGTTTATTTTCCATGTATATGTTTTATTGCTTCAGCTATTGTTGAATGTTTTTATTATTCCACTATGATACACTTTGAAAAATGAGGGCATAGTTTCCCCACTATCAGACTTGGGCACTCGCTTCTAGTCAGAAGCCTCTGGAATTTGGGGAAATGCACTTTAGGTCATTTGACCAACCGGGTTCAGGGCACCCGTTGAGTGGCACCCGGATCCGGGACATTACACATGCATATGTACGACCAACCGTCTCCATGATTTTAACATATTCCATTTTTTGTGACCATATTTAATTATTGGATTTAAAAGTATATTTTATTTAAAACTATGATAATTATTTAATTATTTTCATTATAGATATGATGAAACTATATAATATTCACAAGAACTATAACTTTCATAAAAAATAAATAATGAGAAAACATGGAAATTAACACATGAAACAATTAAAATAATGAAATATTATTAACAAATGGGTGATAATATGTTATAAAAAGGATAATATATGATATTATAAATATTAATATGGTCTTTATACAAGATAATAACTTTTTAAAAACTAATATATAGGATTTTAAAACACGTTCAATGAAAAGTAAGAGTGATGCAACATATTTCATCTAAATTTACATTCTATTGAGACTAATTTGTTATTATACAACAATTCACTTTTATATGGTGTATATACTACCCCTTTAGCATGTAGTATCACAATTCATTCATAATTCATAGTATTATAAGTTTCCCTTTGATTCAATTCATCTAAGGGGATTTGACTTGAAAGATACCAAGTCGTAAAAGTTTTTGTACAATCCCACTTTTTTATGATTGTTAGCTTTCTCTTGAAACAATCACTTTATTGTAATCATTTTTTATTTAAAATTAAAATTATATTAAATATAATTATTCATTCATTAGGGATATGATTATTTCCTAAACTATATACCATGTTTACATATGGGTTTTACTTTTAAAGTCATTTAATTAACTGGGAAAATGATGATAAATTCATATCTTTTACTCAATACATATATTTGTTAATGAGGTGCATTGTTCATTAATTATGTCAATTATTTGATATATGAAGACTACTTTCGAAATGTTGATATAGGTGGGTTCAAGTAATAGATATCTCCTAGATGCATCGATTGGTCTCATGATATAAATCAATTGGCCAAATCATATGAGTTTATACCTAGTAGTTTTAAATCTGTTGGTCGTACCATATGAGTTTGTTCCTAGTAGTTTTAAATTTTATTGAGGATAGATCTTGATGGTAGAGGTGTCAAGTTCTTGAGACTTGAAATCCAATAATTATGAATTTCCTTCCTTTAGAATTCATTTATCTTATTATTCATAGTATTTTCAGCATGATATTATCTCTGGATGAATTTCATTCTCAATTTATTGATTAAATGGAATGTGTTTTCTGTTACTTACCTTTCCATATTGATTATGACTTATCTTATCATGATATTCAAGTTATTTAAATGGGATGTGTCTTCAGTTATTTACTTTTCCATATTGATTATGATTATTTATTTATGATATGTTCTCTTATATTTAACCCTTACTGGTCATTTGATCTCACTCTTATTATATTTCATTTCTCCAGGATATGAAGAAGAATTCATGGAATAGGTTTTAAAGGATGCAGTTCATTTGATTTTTTTATTTATTATGATTTATTTTCTATTACCAATGTAAAATGGGTATCATATATGTATTTGTTTCTCTAAAACTACTAAACTGGTCTGTTCTTTGGGATTTAACACTTTGTATCTATTCCAATGTAATAAAGCAGGCATCAGCTTCAAGTTACTAGAGTTAGGGAAATTAAAAATCTTCCTAACATTGATGCAAATGGAACCTTTTACATTCCAATTACTCTATTCCCTATTTTTATTCATTTATATGGTGAAATTTTTAAATATATAGCCATTGGAGTTGAGATTTGTTTACATACATCTATTCTAAACTATTCATTACCTATATGAACTTAGTCCTTCTGAGATAGCACCAATTTTTCAAATCTCCTATCTCTCTTGACCTCCATTATCAATTTATTCTAACCTATCTGAGATCCTTTTCTCTAAAATTCTATACAATTAATTTTTTAACTTCTAAATCATGTTATTATTCAGTTTGGAAAGTAACATGTCTTCCATATATAATAGAATTATGATGTAAGTCTCATAATACCACACCTTCTAGTAGAAATAATGGCTCACATTAAATTTCAGAAATCCTTATTCCACCATAAATGCATAAAATTTATGATTCCTTTCTCTTTATTCTTACTTTAATCCATAAATAATTTAATCTATCTTGTGAAACAATGTCTACTTTTTTCACTGAGAAACCTATTGGCTATTTCATGAAAATCGCTTCCTACAAATCTTCATAAAGTAATGTCATGCTTATATCCATCAAATTTAAGTTGATATTTCTCTCTATTATCTGTATCTGCATCACGTGGATTGTTTCAAGATTAACTATGGATGAGAATATTTATTATAAATATAATATTTATTTCTATTAAAATGTATTCACTATCATATGTTCCTTGAAACTCTTTTTTCCATTAGTCACTTCGTTAAACTGGAAAACCACTTATTTTCGAGTACCTTTTTCCCCTATGGTAATTTTTTTAACTCTTACGTTATATTGGATTTAAATGAACAAATGTCTTTATACATATATAAATTCTATTTATTAGAGTCACTGATTGTGCCTATATCTTCTGATCTTTCTTATTCTCTAATTTCTATTAGAAGAATAAAATTTATGTGAACTACGAACCTTTATACTAATCTTATATATTTGGTTGATCTCCTCAACTAAAATAGATTATCTATATTATCTATCTCTTCTATTTTAATCGATCTATCTTCTATAACCATAAATTATGATTCTCCCACTACGACTCAGTAACCATTCAACTTCCTAGTACATTTTCCACTATTCTTACCTCCAAACTTTTAGTTCCACTATCTAAGTTCTCTGAAATATGTATTCATCTCATAACTATACTATCATAAAATTTGAATTCAATAGTTTATTCCTTACCCTCAACTTATTTCTTTATTATGTTTTATTCCTACCATGGAACCTTATCATTGAAGACAATATCTCTACTCCCAAGGACTTATCTCCTTTAATCATCTCATAGCTGGAATAAAAAAATATCCCCATATATAACAATAAAACAAGCCTTGGATTTTTCTTTTATCTTGTACCGATCCTTAAAATAAATATGGAAATAAAAAATATTACCAAAAATTTTGAAATTTTTGACATCTATACATTTATTGGACTATAGATCCTCTGGAATTTCCTTCCTAACCACTAATGTTGGACTCTTGTTGAAAGGGTTTGATATGGTTTTAATTGATTCTAACAAAATTCCTTTAAGAATTTTAGAGTGAAACTATATGCTTTGAGCCTTATTAGACATTTTATAATTCATCCTTTCATCCACACCATTCATCCATGATGTTCTATGAATAGTATTATTTATTTATTCTGACATAAGTTTGATAAGTTTTGTTAGTTGTATTCACCACTGTTGTCTTTCCTCAATCATTTTAGATTCAAATAAATTTCCCTCTCCACCATGAATTTCCATTTAATTAGTGACTAAAATACTTTATAATTTTCCATCAAGAAATATTTAAATAACATTTTCAAAGAATCATCAATAAATCTTATAGTTTAAATTGATCCTCCATGAGATTGGATGGGGGAAGTCCCCCAAACATCTTAGTGAACTAGTTTCAACTTTTGAGATATAAGATTTCATTCATTCAAGTCGAATAATACCCCTATATGTTTCCCAATCATGAAAATTTCAAATCAAATGATTTTAGTAAGATCATGATTCATGATTCATTTACCTTTTTAAAATTTTGTATTCTTCCCACTAAGATGTTCAAGTTAGAAGTTTCATAACTCTAGACTCTCGGATATTTTTTCCATAAAAAATATTACTCCATCAAATTATTTAGTCATACATAGGGTCTTATACATTACTCCTTATTTAACCACCATTTAACCTCAAGTAAACTTCCAAACACTATTGGAAAAGATAGTCCCATGGCCGACCCCATCATTTTATCCTACATAAATTAATTTCTTCCACAATCCCAAGATATATCTAACTTCTTTAAACTTAAAGACTCTATCATTAAACATCCATAAATTAAAATATTATTTCCCCATGAAATAAAGATATTAATCATCCACCAAATTAACCTTGCTGAAATATATATACACATAATTTACGATGCATCATTAATCTATTATATAATGGAATGATACTACCAAGTTAATCACCCAAGACTCCACCGAAATATTATCACTAAGCAATAATATGTTGTTACAATCCATTTTACATATATAATTTAGAATAATAGAAGTTGAGTTTCTTATTGATTTTTTATATTTGACTCATGCAATACTTCTTTAAATTTATTTTCTTGCCAAAACTCAAACATGTTGGACCAAGACTACTCGATTTTCCTCAGATTCTTTATTTAGATTTATCACCTAATTATTTATTTTGATTTATCTTCAAGGGTGATCATCCTCATACTCTATAATTGAGATAATTTTGTATGGTTTCTAGAGTTACCTTATTAAAACTTTTTCATTGAGGACCAAGTTCCTAACATCCAAAAATACCAAATTGGTTTTCCAACATGTATTAATAACTTCAATTACTATCACATTCCAAAACTCTGACAATGATGACAGTTGTAAGAGTTCCTATACATTATCCATGAAAGTCACCTTTATCGATTTAATCTACCCTTGGATTATATTGAAGTATTTCACATGATCTTCCACCAGCCTACCATCCAATGACCTCATGTTTAATATCATATTTATCATGAATTTATTGTTAAGTGTCTTAGGTTTCTTATACATATCTTCTAGGGTTTTCATGATATTCTCCATAATCTCTACTTTATAGATGTTAAAGGATACATACCAGGCCAGTGACATCGAGACCAACCCAAATTAAATCATATCTAATCATTATCACCATGCTTTTTCCAAATTATATGGATGAACATTTGTCATAGGAACATTAGGGTCCTTTTGAATTACATAATCCACTATTTTAATTTTTTAAAGCTAAAATACTTTCTATAAAACTTATCAAATCAGGCCTTACTTTTTTCGTATTTCAAACCATCAAATGATAGTAAACACCCATTTGAAACAAAATAATATCAAATTAAAGAGTGATAAAAAAACCTAAACTACCACTGAGTGTTTTTTTTGAGATCTCAGAACTAAAATCTATGATATTGTAACATCCCAAGTAAATAAAGAACAATACATTTTCATAATTATTAATTTTTTTGAATTAAATATTAATTTTACTTTAAATGGGATGCTATGTTCTATGGTGTACCTTATATGAAACAATGGGTTTCTTTGAAATTTTACATTGCACACAACATTGGGTCATACAAAATAATAATAATATAATATTATTTTAAATGATAGTTAACGCCTAGCCATTGTATTGGCGGGAATGAACAGAACTAACCATATTATGATTAAAAAAGTTTCTTAAATGTTTTTACATTTATCTAATAAAAGTTAGAGGCTTGAAATGTGAATGAATCTAATTTTAAGCGTAAAAACTCTAATATTCTTTAAAAGGTCGATTTACCACCTTTTAATGGAAAACCCTCTTTAATTCTAGTTTTGGTGACTTTTATATGTTCTATTTGAAAAAATAAAAGTATTCTATAGAATCGGGACATCAAAATTTAATTTGAGTAAATTTTTTGTATTTTTCTGATAAAATTCATTTTTAATGAATAGTGAAAAATACTGTATTTTAATTCAAAATTGACTTTTAATCTAATTTATTGATATGGTTAGATTATATTTTTAACTGGTTTTAAAGTGTAATTAGATTATATTTTTACCATTTAATACAATTTTAGTTATTGGAAGTAATTTTTCTTTGAAATTGAACATAAAAAAGTTTCAATCTTTTGATAATTATTATTTTTTTAAAGACACGCTTTTTATTTTTATAATGGGAATTAATTTTTAATTAATTAATGAAACATCTATGCTTTGAATTTGGTAAAATATACATCATTTTTTAATTCATAATATCACATATAGCTTAGGCTGAATTTTTAGTATTTTTCTGAAAAACGTCAATTTTTTATGAATAGTGAAAACAATGAATAACAGTTAAAAACGGACTTTTTCATTTAAGTAAAATTTTACCGCTTCTGTGAATTGAATTTCAAAAATCTCACATAAATGGTTTTTATTATTAAGTAAAATTTGGTTCAATAAGATTAAAATAATTTTTGTGAATAGTAACTTTTGACTTTTATTTACCGCGGTTAAAAGTAAATATGGTAATTCAAGGTAAACAAAATTTATAATAATATTAAATTACCCTAAAATGTGTCCTAATCCATTTTTTTTGATACATTTCTGAACATGGTCATCTTTGGGTTGATTTTGGAACCCCATGTAGCCACTTTAGAGTGATAATGACACTTTATATTAATTAATTTAAAGTAATACCAAAAAATGACATAAACATATATCTTTTAGTAAATCAATTATTGAATGAGGTTATATAAGTTATCTCTTTGACTATAAATATTTATTTAAAATATAAAAATATTTCCCGCATCATCATATTTTTTATAATTTTTAGACATAAAATAAATAAAATTATTTATGACACAATAATGATGTAGTGTTTACCTCATTAATGAATGATTTAAATAAATAATATTAAAAAGATTAAAACAATATTCAAAACCTGTAAAATTATTATTGGATGTTTTTATTTTGAACAAGAGTCATCTTATCTCATAATTTAATATGTTTTGGACCTTTAGAAACTGAAAATCATTATATAATAAAATAATATTTTCAAACTTTCCTAAAGAGAACCTCCTCCCCCTTATAACAAGCTCTCACCTCAAACCCATTACTCACACCTATAAAGCCTATTGTCTCATAAAACCTCTTCCCAAATAAGTTCTCAATATCCTCTCTTACACCTAGAATCCTTACATTAGTCAGAAGGCTCTTCAAGAAATATTTTTGGTTCAAACCAAAGGGAGTTACCCGATTTAACGGTAACATCTTCTCTTAAGTTATTTTCATTTATTTTACTTCTCAAACCACCTAAAATCTTTTTAATACTTTATTTTATAACAAAAATATTATCCTCAATATAATAGGTTTTTTATATGAGAAGGATTTGAAATTAGATTACACACACCTCCGTTTAATGGGTAAAGAACATACTCTTTCTGTGGGTGGCGGACTACTGCCTCACGAAACGATGATTGTTAAATATTCTCCTACCACCTATTATGGTGTCCATTAAGATGGAACTGTATTTACATGTGATATATATTACATTTATATTGCCTTTATACTTCTTTATTTTTTATTTATATCATACCTTTATGGTTTCCATAATGGGTAAATAAGATAATTTCATTTGAGGAAGTGCGGACTATCGCCCCCTTAAAGTGATGTGACTCGTTCATGCCATACATGTAATGTATAAAGGATGGTGTTAATTAAATTTAAAAACATATATTTTATACTATAATTATAATATACCTATTTATTATTTAGTTTTCATTTCTTTGAATATAAAATAGAAATGAATGTAGTGTTCATGTGTACGTACGACATACCTTCTCCATGAACGGTTTGTTTCATTTGTTAACTCCAAATGATATGGAATATTATAAATACATATACACTAGATATATATGAAATATATGATATCTAAATCATGAATATAGTTCTGTATATAATATACTTTTGACCACATGGACAATTTGTAATTATAACAAGTTCATTTTTGACTAAAGTTATGAACATCGACAAAATGTTCAATATGAACTCAAATAATTAACTAAATGTTATAGAAAGGTAATAAGTGATATAAATAAAATAATAAAATTTAAAAATGTTATTAAGAAATTATAAATTAACTTAGTTTTATTATTCAAGATGAACATGGAACATACGTGTCAAGTCGGACACGAGGTAAAGGGTTTTTATCTCACTTTGTATTCCCATGAGATCCCTGTTATATTTGACACTATTTCCTTTTTGTGGTGTATGTACTACCCATGATTGTATTATTTGTGTAATATAATTTAATTTATGGGTATTTACATCTTCATTGTGTTATCCTTCCATTATGGGGTGTATGTTTTGAAAGTTACCAAATTGGTAAGGGAACCTTTCACCGTACTCTTTTAGTCAAAGACTTCTTTAATGTCATGTATTTTAATTTCCTTTTTATTATGTTGGAATATTTTATTATATATCCTTATTTATTTAAAATATATTTAAATGTGATGAGAGACCATTTTCTCTCTTATAAACTCATTTTATGAATTTTAATGTGACGCTGTTAGGCTGCCGAATTAATGTAAGAGAACTTCTTAACCCAATTTCAATTCTTTGGGTTAAACATCTACTTCTTGATTATGTTGTTCTATGAATATGTGTTAATGAACTATGATTTTTTTACACTTAATTTACAATTATATTGGGTGTATTATTATTTTCCACACTTAATTATTTCATTTATTTGTCCTTAATATAAGGATATCATCTTTTCAAGGCACTTTATCCCAATTTACATTCCTTTGAGACTTATTCATTGTTATACACCAATTCACTTTTATATGGTGTATATAATGCCCTTTGACATATTATATCATGAATCTCTTTATTCTCATGATATTATAATCTTTGATTAATGTTATTCCTCAAATATTTTTATTCAAGCGTCTCTCATTTGGTTAGGAACTCTTTAACTAAAATATCATTTTCAATTTTTTAAAGATTTATTCTTCTAAATATTTCTCATTATTGTCCATTTCTTAAAAATGGTTTTAAGGATTTATTTATATGGACGTGAATGTTTTGAAATTAAAATTTTCTTAAAAATATTCAAAGTGGTATGGAACACTTTGATTCAAAAACCTCTTTATTAAATGTTTTAAATGGTTTTGAAAATGGTTTGATAAAACATTGATTATGTCAATATATTCAAATGATATATTGTGATTGAAATGTGGAAATGTTATCTTTCTTTTATTCTTGTTTTATGTGTTATGAATATGTTATTTTTCTTGGCCATTTATTACATATAGGGGTGGTTATGTGATAAACCTAGGGTGGGTGAGCTCGAGATATCTCTCCAATGAATTGGGTAACGTGATGGAGGTAAACATTAAAGTTTCTCCTAATAGATTTAAGAAATATACTGTGATGGGTATTCCAAATGTAACTGCCTATGTAGCTATGAAATCTACAATGTAAGTTTGATATAGATGCCACAAGTTACCTTTATGATTTATTATTTCTATGTTTTATTCATAAATATTATGATTTCATGAGGTATGTTAAAGAGCTTATGTTTTGTATATATTTATGAACTAATGATTTATTTCATTATTTTATAACCCTTAATGAGATTTTTATGCCGATCCCAAATTTTTGAAAAGTTTTTTCATGGGGTATAAGTTAGGGTAAAAGAAAATAATAACTCAAGAATATTTATATCAATAAAATAATTATTGTTTTCTTTTATGAATTTTTATTTTATTAAAAAAATAGATACTGAGTAGAAGTGTCTAGTTTGTAATTTTTGAAATGTAATGTAATAGTTATGTACTAATTATCTAAAAATATAACCTTGAAAAGATCCTCAATGTTAATTATTAACTTAATTCAAGATTATGTAATGTTTAAGGTTGGGGGCTTATAGTTGGTATCAATGGTCAGTTTAGACAACTTTAGGTATTATTCATTTTTATTAGACACATGGTTAGTCTCTATGTCTACTCTTTAAGTTAAATCCTTATTTTTTTAACTATTTTAGATCAAGGAAAGTATGTTACAAATGGAAGAAGGAGGACCTAAAACGAAATTCTTATTTATTCCTAATGACTTACATGCTATAATTATTGCAAAGTCATGTCCAGAAGACTCTGAAACATTTTATAACATAAAAATCACTTGAAAGAAATTTTTTGAGATATAAAACACCTCCACTATACCTCGATACCATCTTGGATCATGGGTTTTAATTAATAAAATATTATTTTCTCAATATTCTCATATTTTCAATAAAGGTAAATATTATCAAGGCATTTTGAAATATTTTACCTTATCACAAGATTTTGAAGCATATAATGATTTTGAAAAAGGTGCGGAAGAAGTATACCCTTGTACAACCTATTTATATTTACTTTTATATTATAGTATTTCAGTACATACTTATGGTATTTTAAAAGGACTAATGATTAAAATTTTCAACTCAGAATTAGTCTGATTATTTTATAAAAAATAGTTTTATCAGATGTTTTTAAATTATATGTTATACATGATTATTTTCTGAAACTATTTTTTTGTGAACACCCATATGACCCATGTTATATAAGGTGTATTTGGATGAAGGAATAAAATGATTTTTAATGATATCTAAATCATTGTTTCAATTAAAGGACCTTCTACCTACGTGAACAAGATGAAAATGAAACCATGTGGACAACATGATCAAGGTATGATGTTCTTTTTTCGGGAATATTTTTATTTTATTATATGGAGGTGAAATAAAAAACATGATAATATATATAAGTCTTCATTAAGATTTTGAGGTCTTAATGATTTGGGATGAAAATTATAGATATAAGAAAATCATTGAGGTTAATATATGTTAGGTTTATTTTTGAGTTTTATAAATAGGACAACCCATAAGATGGGTGACAACCTGTCACATCCAGCAAGGCCTTGGGAATCGAACCCACAACTGAAGGGTGACAAGGGCGTATCACCTACCACTGGCCTACGTGAAGTCCCTGGTTAGTATGAGTTATTCCTTTAGTTAAATGATTTTATGAATCAAGAAGAAGTTGATTTTGGGAACTTATGTTTTATCAAATGGATATCCTTAGTATAAGATAATGATTTGGTGGTTAAGTGATAAAGGTTATTTTGGAAGATGTTCTCTCTTTTGAGGAAACACTATATGCCTAATGAAAAAAGAATACTATAAGATTTCATTTTTGGAATAATGGTTGAAAATTTATTTTGTAAGAATCTATGTATTATGGATATTTGGGTTATTTATGGAAATGATTAACCCATCATAGAGAATATGTGATTAGGTTAATTACACTTCAGTATGAATCATTAAGATTAGTCGACATTATTTGGATATAAATGTTATTATTTAATGTAGAAGACTATGTGATTAAATATTTTTGAGTTTTGGGTTTCAATTTGAGTTTGGTTTACTTAGAAGAATTTTATGGATGTTTTTTTATTGAATGTTCTTTTTTGAACTTTGCATTTTGTTTGTCAAATTTTAGAGATTAGGAATAATTTTTTTAAGGATTAATTTTTTTTTGGGATTATCTGATCTTGTACTAACCATTTTGGTTTTGGTTAATGTCTAAAGATAAGGAAATTATATATTTCATCATTTTTGGATTATGTGATTCTCTAGAAGTTGATTTTAGGACTTTATATGGGAACAAGTCATCTAGAATACTCATCATTTGGAGAAAAGATGAGTTTCTGGTAGAAACTTATTAAAGGATGAAACTCTACTTGAAAATTAAGTATATTTCTCTATGTCCTTAGTAAATATCATAAAAAATTATCCAAATTTATGAAAAGGAACTTAAAACAAAAAAAAATTATGTTTACTTTTCTTACTAGAAAACCAAGGACTGTTTAACCTATCACATGTTTTTGATTTTCTGGTGGTTAACTTTCTCCTATTCATGTTTTCTTTCACTCTCCATTAGAACTTGACACTTAGTTTCTCCTCCATGTCCATGTTTTCATGGAATCCTGTTAGGGTTTATCTCGGGCGACCTTTGTAATTCTCTTTATTTCTTTTAAAGTGATCATTTTATTGACTCTTTTTCTGATGTGGTGCTTTTAATAATGTTTCCAACCCCAATTTTAAAATTGTGAGGACACAATTTCTAAAAGGAGGAATGATGTAACATCCCAAGTAAATAAAGAACAATTAATTTTTATATTTATTAATATTTGTGCATTAAATATTAATTTTACATTAAAGGAGATACTATGTTTGATGGCATACTCGATACGCAGTAACTGGTTTCTTTAAAATCTTATGTTGCACACAACGTTGGGTCATACTAAAAAATAATAATATAATATTATTTTAAATGGTAGTTAACGCCTAGCCATTGTATGCGTGGAATGAAAAAAACTAACCATATTATGATAAAACATGTTCTTAAATATTTTTAAATTTATCCAATAAAAGTTATAGGCTTAAAATGTGAATGAATCTAATTTTAAGCATAAATACATTAATATTCTTTAAAATGTCAATTTACTGCCTTTTGATGGAGAACCCTCGTTAAATAATGTTTTGGTTACTTTTATTTGTTCTATTTGACAAAAAAAATATTCTTTAGAATCAGGGTATCAAAATTTAATTTAGGTAAGTTTTTGGTATTTTTCTGATAAAATTCATTTTTTAATGAATAGTAAAAAATACTGTATTTTAATTCAAAACTGCCTTTTAATATAATAAATTTTTATGGTTATATTATCTTTTTAATTAGTTTTAAAATTTAATTAGATAATATTTTTACTATTTAATCCAATTTTTTTCATTGGATGTAATTTCACTTTGAAATTGAACAAAAACAAGTGTCAATCTTTTGATAGTTACTATTTCTTAAAAAACACGCTTTTTGTTTTAAAAACAGGAATTAATTTTAAATAAATTAATTAAACTTCTATGATTTTAATTTGGTAAAATATACATCATTTTTGAATTTGTAATAACAAATATAGCTTAGGCTGAATTTTAGGTATTTTTATGAAAAACATCAATTTTTTATGAATAGTGAAAACACTAAGTACTAGTTAAAACCCTGACTTCTTCATTTAAATGAAAATTTACCACTTTTGTGAATTGAATTTAGGAAATATGAAATACATGGTAGTTATTAGTAAGTAAAATTGTGGTTCAATAATATGAAAATAATTTTTGGTGAATAGTAAATTTGGAATTTTATTTACCGCGGTTAAAGGTAAATAGGGTAATTAAAGGTAAAAATAATATTATAATAACATTAAATTACCCTAACATGTGTCCTAATTCCTATTAGTTAAAAAATTTCTGACCATGGGCAACCTTGGGTCGATTTTCGGACCCCATGGAGCCTCTTAAGAGTGATAATGACACTTTATATTAATTAATTTAAAGTAATGACAAAATTGACAAAAACATATATCGTTTAGTAAATAAATTATTAAATGGGGTTATATAAGTTATATATTTAACTATAAATATTAATTTTAAAGATAAAAATATTTCATAAATCATGGTATTTTTTTATAATTTTGTAACATCAAATAAATAAAATTATTTATGACACAATAATGATGTAGTGTTTACCTCATTAACGAATAATTTAAATAAATAAGATTATAATGATTAAAAAAATATCCAAAAACTATCCAATTATAATTGGATAATTTTATTTCGAACAATATTTATCTTATATTCAACTTTAATATGTTTTGGACCTTTATAAACCAAAAATCATTATATAATAAAATAATATTTTTAAACTTTTTTAAAGAGCCCCTCATCCACCTAATAAAAAGACTTCACCTCTAACCCATTACTCACACATATAAATCACATTTTCTCGTCCAAACTCTGAAAAAATAAGCTCTCAAGATCCCTATATTCCACCTATAAGCCTTAACTTAGGCATAAGGCACTTCAAGAAATCCTTTTGGTTCAAACCAAAGGGAGTTACTTGATTTAAAGGTAACATCTTCTCTTAAGTTCTTTTCTTTTATTTTACTTCTCCAACCCCTAAACAATTTTTATTCCTTTATTTTATAAAACAATTATCCTAAATATACTAGGTTGTTGATATGAAAATTATTCTAACTACACTTACACACACCTTCTTTTAATGAGTAAGAACATATTGTTTCTGTGGACGGAGAACTACTGCCTCACGAAATGATGATTGTTCAATTTTCTCCTACCACCTCTTATAGTGGCCATTAAGACGGAACTATATTTACATGTGATATATAATATATTTATATTGTCTCTATAGTTCTGTATTTTTCATTTATATCATACCTTTATAGTTTTCATAATGGGTAAATATGATAATTTCATTTGAGGAAGTGTGGACTATCACCCCCACAAAGTGATATGACTCGTTCATGCCATATGTGGAACATCCCTAAAAGTGATATGACTCGTTCATGACATACATGGAACGTATAAAGTATTAATTTAATTAAATTACATAACAGATATATTATACTAGAGTTATAATATACCTATGTATTATTAATTTTTCATTCTTTTAAATATAAAATTGAAATGAAAGTAGCGTTCATGCGTACGTATGGCTTACCGTCACCATGAACTGTGTGTTTCATTTATTAACTCCAAATTATATAGAATATTATAAATAAATATAAAATAGATATATATGAAATATATTATATCTAAATCATGAATATAATTCTGGAGATAAACCACAAGGAAAATTTTTAATTATAACAAGTTCATTTTTGACTAATGTTCTGAACATCGACAAAATGTCTGATATGAACTCAAATAATTAACTAAATGTTAGAGAAAGTTAATAAGTGGTATAAAATTAATAATAAACTTTAAATTTTTTTAAGTAAGTATAAATTAACTTAATTTTATTATTAAGTAAGAACACAGAACATACGAGTCATGTCGGACACGAGGTAAGGGGTTTTCATCTCACTTTTTATTCTCGTGAGATTCATGTTATATTTTACACTATTTCATTTTGTGTGGAATATGTAATGACCATGATTATATTATTTGTGTAATATAATTTAATTTATGGGTATTTACATCTTCATTGTAGGATCCTTCCTTTATGGGGTGTATGTTTCGTAAGTTACCAAAACGGTAAGTGAACCTTTCATCGTACTCTTTTAGTCAAAGACTTCTTTTATGTCATGCCTTTTAATTTACTTTTTATTATGTTGGGATATGTTATTATATATCCTTATTGCTATAAATTTTATTTACATATTATTATAGACCCTTTTTTATCTCTCATAAACTCGTTTTTGTAATTTTAAAGCGACGTTGTTAGGCTGTCGAATTTATGTAAGAGAAATTCTTAACCCAATTTTAATTATTTGGGTTAAAATTATACTTCTTGATTATTTCATGCAATGAATATGTGTAAATGAAATATGATTATTTTAAACTTAATTTACACTTATATTGAGTGTATTATTAGTTTTCACACATAATTATGTCATTGATTTGTCTTTAATCTAAGGATATGATCTTTGCAAAGGACTTTATCTCAATTTACATTCCATTGAAAATTATTCATTTTTATATGCCAATTCACTTTTATATGGTGTATATACTTCCCTTTGACATATTATATCATTAATCTTCTTATTCTCATGATATTATAAGCTTTGATTAATGTTATTCCTCAAATATTTGTATTCATGCGTCTCTAATTTGGTTAGTAACTCTTAAAAATAAATATCGTTTTAAATGTTTTAAAGATTTATTCTTCTAAATATTTTTCATTAATGTCCATGTATTAAAAATGGTTTTAAGGATTTATTTATATGGACATGAATGTTTTGAAATTAAAATTTCTTTCAAAAGCCTAATAGTGGTATGGAACACTTTGATTCCAAAATATCTTTATTAAATGTTTTAACTGGTTTTGAAAATGGTTTGATAAAACATTGATTATGTTAATATGTGAAATGATATATTTTGATTACATTGTGGAAATTTTATCTTTATTTTATTCTTGTTTTATGTGTTATTTATAAGTTTATGGTTCCTGGGAATTGTTTACATATACGGGTGGTTTCATGATAAACCTAGGGCGGGTGAGCCTGAGATAGCTCTCTAATGCATTGGGTAACATGACGGAGGTAAACGTTAAAGTTTCTCCAAAGAGATTTAGGGAATATACTGTTATGTGTATTCCAAATGTAACTCCCTACATATCTGTGAAAGCTATAATGTAATTTTGATATGGATTCCACAAGTTACCTTTATCATTTATGATTTCTATGTGTTATTCTTAAATCTTATGATTTCATGAGGTATGTTAAAGAGATTATGTTTTGTATGTATTGATGAACTAATGTTTTATTTCTATATTTTATAACCCTTATTGAGATTTTTATGCTCATCCCAAGTTATTGAAATGTTTTTTCACTGGGTATAAGGCATGGTAAGAGAAAGGAATAACTCAAAAATATTTATATAAATAAAAGAATTATTGTTTTCTTTTAAGAATTTTTATTTTATGAAAAAATTGATACAGATTAGAAATGTCTACTTTGTAATTTTTGAGATGTAATGTAATAGTTATGGCCTAATTCTCTAAAACTCTAAACCTAAAAAGATACTCAATGTGATTTATTAACTTAATTCAAGAATATGTAATGTTTAAGGTTGGGGCCTTATAGATACAACTTGTTGGGGAGATCATAGAAAAATTATCCAATTCCAAACCACAATTCTCCATATGTCATATCACTAAAAAATCACATAAAAAACTCTAGTTCATCTGAAAAGACCTACCCAACTAAGTATACTGAAAGATAAGAAGCCTCGCACTCAATTTATTTTACAAAGTCAAACTTCATACGCAACTAAAGAAAACTAATTACCTTAAATTCGTTCAAGAAAAAAATGATAATAAAACTGAAATAATAATTTACATGGTTTTGAAAATGTATCCTACATCCATGGGAGAAACACCACTGCTTTGATTAAAACTAGATGTTACAAAGGATTTATACTTTACCAGACATGGAGTTAGTAAATATCAATAATAGAGATTATACTTATATAATTTATTTTAATTAATATATCACTATGGACATAGGTCCCCCCTCAATTTTATAGAATTTTACATTTAATAATCCAAGTTTCACAAACCTCCTAAATTTTTGTGGTCCCTCTATTTGGAATATTGACTATTGATCTATTGTAGCCTTGTGAAACTTGATCTCTTGACCTAGTGAAATATACAAGAAAAACATTTCCAGTAACATATTTTCACCATTTGTTTATACCATCACATTTAGAAACTTCCTTTGAACTGTCTCATCATCTGATCTACCATTCATTCATTGAAGGATTCATTTTCAATGTCTGGGATTTATAGACAATCACATCATCCATCTCTCTAACACTCATTCACCTGCATCCGATAAACTGAAGATGGCTTCACATCCCAACAAATTAGTGGCATGGAAAGGGTTATTTTAAAAATAATGGGAAACCTTTATCAGTGTTAAAATGAAATGTGTTAATAAAGGAAAATTTTATAAGAGATAATTTTAACACTAATAAATGCTGACATTTATCAATGCTAAAATTGGAAGTGATAGAAAGGCTCTCCTTACACATTTTTTATTTAATATCACACATCCTTTAGAAAAATGGAGATAATAATACATATTATAAATCTTTATCAGTGATAATATTTTCACTGATAAAACCTAAAGAAAATAAAAAAAATCAAGCATAACTAAAATATTTATATATTATTAATTATATAAAAAATTATTAATTCTCAATTATATTTCAATATGATTAATTTTATTTATATTTTTTTATTAAATTCATAAATGTATAAATAGTTTTTACTATATATTATTAAAAATATAAATTCATACTTAAATATAAAAATATTAAAATTTTCGTTAAAATACAAAAAAATATAATAAATTACAAATTATATAAATTTAAATAATATTGCTTAGATAAATAAGGTATTAGTAATTATTAATTGTATTTTAATATTTTTTATAATATTTAAAATATTTTATTAAATATAAAATTAATAAATATTTAATATTATAAAAATATATAATTAACACTAAATTACTTTTATTTTATGAAAATATATGTGAATTATATATGTAATAATATTTTATTTTATTATATAGTTTATAAAAATTATAAATGTATAAAAGTATTTTATAATATATTATTAATAATAAAAATATTAAATTAAATATAAATGATATAAATAATTATGTTGAAATATATTTATAATTATGAATATATAAATATATTGTTATCAAAAATGGATGTATATATTATAATGATTTTATATAAAAATATACTTAATTATTAATTACATTTAAAAACTATTAACAATATTTAGAAATATTATTATATATAAATGAATAATTATTTCTTAAAATGTTTTATTAAATATATAAATGTATAATTATAATCAAAAATAAATATATGTATTCATAAAAAATATTATACACTAGAGATAAAAATACTATACATTATTAATTAAAATATGTATATGTATAATTAATTATATAAAAACATTAATATTTAATATTTAATAATAATATTTCAAGGTGAATAATTTTATTGAAGAAATATTATTAATTATATAAACTTGTAAATATTTTTTACTATATATTTTATATTATATAAATGTATAAATAATATAGACATATTAGAAATTAAAATTCAATACAAATGATTTACTATAAATTTCTAATTTTGTAAATTTATATAATATTAATTACATATAATATTAATAATTATTAAATGTATATAACTATTTTTAATATTAGTAAAAAATATTAATTATTTGAATGAATAAATATTTAATACATTATAAAAAAATGTATACAAGTGATTATATTTCAATTGATAGAGGATTGTTTTCAATATTTTACTAATTAAATGTTAATACAAAATTTATTATCAGTAGTAATTAAAATAGTACAAAATTATTTTTAAAATAAATATAAATTAAATTTTACATAATGTAATATTTTA
This sequence comes from Viscum album, assembly GCA_963277665.1. Classification (NCBI taxonomy): domain Eukaryota; kingdom Viridiplantae; phylum Streptophyta; class Magnoliopsida; order Santalales; family Viscaceae; genus Viscum; species Viscum album. The sequence continues at coordinate 503,861,530 of OY728142.1, read as the reverse complement.
ATTAATTATAATAAAAATATAAATGTTTGAATGTTTTTTCCAATATATTATTAATTATAAAAATGTCAAATTAAAAGTAAAAAAATTATTAACTATATTTAAATATATACACAATTTCAAGTATATAGATGTGTATATTATTAATTATATATATGATAAAATTAATTATTAATTATATTAAAAAGTATTATTACTTATATAAATGAATTAAAAAAATAACATATATCATTAATTATATAAAATTATGACTATATTCAAAAATAAGTATATTTACACAAAAATATTTTAAATATATATTACTAATTGCATAAATAAAATTATCAATAAAATTTTATATCAGTTGTATTCAATATATATATAGTATTCAATATTATTTAGATTTTTTTTAAATTTATATTTTAAATTTTTTTTAATAATATATATAACAAAAAATAATATTATAATTATATGAATAATATTTCAGTTTTTAGAATATATCACTAATTACATAATTTTTATAATATATATAATATTATTTATGTTAGAATATCTATACAAAATAATATTAATTAAATTTGGATATTAGATAAAATATTTAATTATAAAAGTTGATAAAATTATAAATATAAGTTTATTTAATAAATATATTTAATTGAATTGAATTTTTAATTACTAATTTATACATATGATCCTATGACTCTCACATATTTTTTTGTGTGTTTGTGTGTCTAGAACCCAAGAACATGCATGTGTGTACATGTAATCATGAAACAAAACATGCATACGTATATCAGACTCTATAGAATACCTAAAATATTTATTTTTTTTATAATTTCTATATAATATAATATTATTTATATTTGAATAAAATTAATTATTAAATATAATTCATATACATAATAATAACATTAAATTAAAACAAATAGATAAATATTTATAAATAGTTAATTGCTTAATTTAAACATTAAGTTCACATATCTTTCATTGTAATCCAAATATAAAAATACTGCACATTAAAATATTTTATCAATATTATTATTATCACTGATAAAATATGAATTTTATAAGTTCCAAATTAAATACTGATAAAGGTGTGACCTTTATTATCACTAATATAAGTTCCTATAAAAGTATACTTTTATTAGTGCTAAAATAAGCATTGATAAAATTTAGCTCTTTTTTTCACAATTTATATTAGAGTATGTGCTCTAGGTGTGGTATAACATGGGTGTGTGTAGCCTAGTGAATGATTATGTCACATAGACTAATGCCTAGAATGAAAACTCATCCACCATGGTGATGATATGTGTTGATATGTGATGTTTATAGTGATTATTCATTTACTTAAATTATTATTCTTTCAATGATGGATGGTTCACCTTGTGTATGGTACCGGTGGTAGATCATCCACCTGGAGATTTGTGAATTAGTGATAGATCATTCACATTTAAAATTATTGGTGATATATCACTCACCATGGACATTATAGATTAGTGATGATTGGTGATACATTATTAACCTAGAGACACATTGTTCACACTAATTTTTATGAGCATGGTAATACATAATTCACCTAATGATACACCATTCACCTTGTTATTGTATAGTGATATATCATTCACCCAAAGATGCATCATTTTACTTGTTATTATATGGTGATATATAATTCTCTTGGATATGTATCATTTTCTCTGTCATTATATGGTGATCCATTATTCATCAGGTGATACCTTGTTCACCATGTTTGTGGTGGTTCATCTTCCCCCATTGATAATATGGATGGTGGTTTATCATTCAAATTAGATATGAGTCAATGATATATCATTCGCCTTGATTAGATTATGGTTAATTCATCATTAACCCCTATATTATATAGAGATATCTCATTCTCCTTGACCAGTGATATGAGTGGTGATCATATCTCATTCATCCTCAGGTTATGTTTAGACCGTGGGATCATTATCCTATTCTAGAATTTCCCAGAGAATGTATGTTTTTACCGTTATGAAGGCTCTATGAATACTCAAAGAGAAACTAGTGTATTCATGAGATGTTATAGATTAGTTTCATTTAGTACATGTATTCAAATATATAATGATTTTTATTAGGAAAAATATTGGTGGTGGCCTGCTGAGTTTATGATCACACTTTTCACTAACACTTTGGTGGTGCACATGCAAACCTTGTGTTTGGTATACAAGGTAAGAAGATATTTTGGGTACATGTTGATGGGATGGGAGAGATCAGTGGGATTTTAGAGATAGGTCTAGGGTGATGTTAAGGATTGTGGTCAGGTCTCCATGTATTTTAATTTCAGTTGGATTGTACTATTTATGGTCATCTTCCTAGAAACCTTGTATCTTTTTTATAAATGTATGACCAATATGAGTTCTATTTTGTTATAGCATGAATAAGTTATTGTTATAGTTTTTTCCTTTGTAATTATGTATTCAACACTCTGATGTGGTATATATTATTGATGATATATTATTTGTTATCATTGTAATGGTGGTACTAGAGGGTATATTCTACCCATGTGATTTATTAAACCCTCATTACTAGTTGGAAACCATTGGCATATTTAGACGTGATCTTGAGGTCATGTGGCACCATCAGTTCAATCATTGTTTAGGTTGGATGGAATGGGATATTTAAAAGTGTTATTAGAGCTAGGTTTAATTTGTATTACCACTTGGTATATGGTATATGGAGTTAGTACATGTTAGAACTTTGGATGGAAGTTGTATTTATGCCTAGCTAGCACCTACACAAACTGAAGTCCAAGATTTCAGGGACTTGGGATTGATTTTTTTTGTTTTTGATATTATATTTGAGTTGATTCTTATCAACAATTTTGTTTTTTTTAATTAATTTAGGTTAATTATCCTGGATCAGTGTGAAAAGAAGTGTTAGTTCATGCATCATATTAAATATGTAGGATTCACATGCTGTTTGTATGATTGTATGTGATTAATGATTTTATTGTAAGTAGATTTAAATTATTTAAATATTCAACAGTGATTTATATATTTTATTCCCATATAACTTCTTAGATTTTTCAACTCAATTTAACTATACATTCAAGCTCTTATTTTGTATATGAGGATTGGTTATGTAGATCTATGTGTATTTGATATCTGGTCCCAATATAGGGCAGGTCAGACTAGATTCATGACTTGAGTGATGTGAACTCCTTTTATTATAGTGTGTGTAGAGTGGTTTTTTTAGTAATTTCTTCTATTATGTGAGAATATTAGTTGATTATTTCCTTAGAGTGAGTAGCATGGTATGGGTATAATAATAAATAATACTGATGAGAGCCCTAGGATGAAAGATGGTATATGTGTTTCTTTAATGTTTAGAGATAGAAGCATTGTAAGAGCATCATAAGATGTGGCTTATGGATGTATTTTAAGTAGAATAGGTGGGTGGTCCTAGTGATGATGACATGTGGCTTAGAATATTGGTGAGTCTGGTGTTTTAGTTGAATAACAGGGTGCTTATACAATTATGTTTCTAATGGGATGTGATATATGAGGGTATCAATATAGAGTAAGGGTTAAAATAAGCATGAAGATGCCTTAAATATGGTAATAAATTGTTAGGTATGAGAGGTTCTTAGTGTTTGGACCAAGTTGGATGGAGAAGGAAGTAAGAAGAGTTTGCTGTTACAGAGTGTTTTTTTGTCAAAGAACATAAATCAAATCACTTTTTAAATGACTTGAAAAACTTAATATTCTTTGCTGAATTGTATTCCACAAATATCATAAGTTAGGAGAACTCGTGATGCATGCCTTATGATGGAAAGGGAGAGTAAAGGTGCTGCTAGTCATATTCAGTTTTGATTGGAAGAAAAGATGCTAGTGGAAGACAGGGAAGTTTTAGTACTTTTTGTTGAAAATATGATGATGCTAAAGGTTATCTATCAAAGACTATATATCATGGAATATATGGTTCATGATGAAAGCAGTTGTTTGTGGAATAATCCAGATGACAGTGAAGCAGCATTGGTACTCTTGCCGAAGCAGATTTTATGGTAGCATTGTTTCCCAGTGTTTACCAAATTTTTGGGGCTAAAAATTAGGAGATGGAGAAATGTGATTTTGGTAAAAAATGATGCATTCAAGTTTGAGGATGTCTTGTTATGTCGCACACAAGTGGAGTTCTGAGATCTGAACATCAAAATCTCACAAAAGAAAGACTCACGTGAAAGATTGGTTTTTTCATGCAAGATTAAAGGGAGTTTGGAATGTTGCGCACAAGGCATGTTTCGAGGTAAAAAAATAGAAAATGGAAATGGAATGAATTGCAAAAATTCAAGAAGTGTGTGAATGATGAGGTGGGTGAGAAAGAGACTTACACACTCAATGCAACATCAAATGGGGTTTTGTTTGACACGTCAGGATCTTGAGTGACACATTAGGGTTTTTGTGCGCAGGGGTTGAAGAGGTCTATAAATAAGATGTGACCCCATCACATTTGTAATGCTCGACACTTAGGGAAATTCTGAGCTCTATGGTGTGAAAGAAATTTTAATTAAAGGGGATTGTGCAGAAGTAATGGATTTTCACACAAGAAGGAGAAGTCACATGCAAGAAGAGAGTTGTGCGCAAGATTGAAGTGGTGCGCAAGAGGTGTATCATGAAAAATGTAAAATCTTTTGTGTGAGTAATTAAAGTTGTGCTCAAGACATCCCAAAGGGTATGATAAGGATTTGGGTTCTTTGCACATATTAATTTGTGCGTAAGATAGTTCTTATCAGCTTCTAGGTAAGAAAGTGAAGAATTGTACTTCAGAGAATACACTTGTTCAATTGTAAAGAAGCACTAAAATACTTTAATTCCCTATTTGTGCTCAGATGGTTCACACACTTGAGGATTATCTCCCTTTTACTACATGATTGAAAGGGAATATCCTACTCATTTTTTCCGTATCAAATAAATGTTTTCTAGTGGATTTTTTGGTACTGAACTATCTCGGTACCATACCAAGGACTTAGCTACTCTTGTTGAGTAGTTAAACTTGTAAATATTATGTTCCAATGGTAGTGTGTGTTCATTAGGGAAAGAACTCTTTAATAGGAGGTGAAGTTTGTTTCAAAAAAATGGAAACATAAAAGAAAAATATATCACGGATTCACCCCCTCCCCCTTTGAGTGATACTTGGATCCGGACTGGGCAACTTCAATTGGTATCAGAGGAGGTTCCCTTTATTTATTCTTTGCTGAAGTGTTTAAAGGGAAGTTGTGATGGAGAATCTAAATTGTGTGAACAGTAAAGGGATTATGATATTTTATGGAAAGAACTATCACATCTAGAAGGATATAATTATTCCTTATCTTATATCTCTTGGATATGACATTCTTGAAACTATAACATATGGATTTACTCATATTGATTAAAAGGTTCCTCCTACTCATACTAATGAGAAGAATCTTAAAAATGATGGAAGAGATAAAAATTCATTACTCTCATATCTTTGTGATAGTGAATTTTTAAGAGTGAAAGGTATCGCTACAGCCAAACGAATCTGGGAAAAATTGAAAAACATATATGAAGGAAATACAAAAGCAAAGAGGAAAAACCTAAAATCTGGAGGTTGAAGTATGAAGACTTAATGATGGGTGAGTATGAATGATTTGGGGACTTCTTTACCATAATAAATGACATTGTCAGTATAAATCAGATGTCTTGGTGAAAAGTTAGAGGATTCTACAGTTGTTGAAAATATCCTGCGAATTCTTCCCAACAAGTTTGATGATAAAGTTTCATCATTGGAAGACATAGATCCTAAAAAATTATCTCTATATGATTTTCATAGAACTCTCATCACGTATGAAATGAGAAGGGAGAAGAATATGAAGAGCAAAGAAAAATATGATAGAGAAATGTCTTTCAAGGCTATAATGAAAGAGAAGTTGAAGAAGATTCTTATTGATGATGAAGCAGGTAAATACAACTTTGAAAATGAGGTATGTCTAAATTTTGATGAAATTTTTTCCATGTTTTCTAAAAATGTGAAAAGAGGCATAGGAAAACACAAAGGAAAACTACCTTTGAAATGTTTTGAATGTGGAGCTATTAGCCACTTTGTGGTATATTTCCCACAAAAAAGAAAAAATGAAGACAGTGATGAAGAAGATAGAAGGCCTAGAAGATCATGGAAGAAACATGGCAACAAAGATAAATATTCTAAAATCGGTAAGGATAAAAGGTTCATCAAATAAAAGATAAGATGTTTTTTATCAAAAAGTGAAGAAGATGATGATAGTGAAACTGAATCTGAAATTATGTTGCTAAGAATGCTAGATAGAGTACCTTTTTTCAATGATGAATACTAATGATTATGAGAGCAGTAGTTCTGAAGAAGAATAAAGTCAAATTGAACAGTATCTGAAAGAAGAGATAAAATAATGTCTGAGATATATTATAAGTCTTGAGAAAGAAAACAGAAAATTGACAAATGAAAACTCTTTATTAAATGACCATGATGGTTTTCCTGATGAGAATGAAAATTTTTAAAAGGAGGTTGATGGTCTAAAAATTTATCTTGAGAGTGAAAAGAATCGTAATGATCATATATAATTAAAGATGAAGGAAAAATAAGTTTATTTAGAACTTTTCCAACATAAAATTTTCAAATCTGAGGAAAGGAAAAAAAGTTTCAAAAACTCTATTACTGAAGCTTCTGAATGTTCTTATAATAATAAACCTAAGAAAGATCAACAAAATTCACCATCAAAGGATGAAAATAAAGTTGAAAATGCTTCTGATAATATCAAATCCAGAAAGGAAACTTATGTGGTCCAAGTTATAAATAATGAAAAATAAGAAGAATCTAAAAATCATGAGTCTATAAATATTTCTACTACTTATGGTTTTGGTAAGTCTAAATAGAAATCTGAGTTAAAGAATAAGATTACAATTGAAAATATTGAGGCCAATAGTCAGCAAAGTTTTGGTAAGAAGATTGTTGAGAATTATTTTTACAACTCTTGTTAGTATGGGAGTTTTAGAGGTTAATATTCATTTTATGGATACTACAGGTATTGTGGTGGATTCAGACATATGGAAAATATGTGTTGGTTTAACCAAAAACATTAATACTATTCCACATGATTTAAAAGACAAGGATGGAGGGGGAGTCAATTTTTTCATAAGAAAAAACCTCAAGATAAAGTCCATAATATATTTAAAAAGGTTGGTGTGAAAGTTGAGAATAGCTTCCAACCACTACAAACTATTTGTAAAAGATGTGATCGACCTGGACATCTTGCTAAGGGTTTCTTGATTGTGTTACCGAAACAAGAATTTTTTTTAAAAACATCTCAGAAGTAAGAGATTCTAAAGGCTAAGAATGACTGATCTACTAGGTCCAAAAAGAAATATTTCTTTGTTGTATAGCCAGAACACATTGACATGGCTATGAAATTGGAGGAATCACAGAAAAAACTGGAAGAAAGGAATGAATAGAAAGCTCTTGTTGTTGAAACCTCTTTGAAAGCTACGAAAGGAGAACAACCATGGATCCTTGATATTGGTTTTTCATCTCATATAACAGGACACTTAAATTTGTTAAATATTGTAAAACATTTCAAAGAAGGAACAGTGACATTTGGAAATGGTGAATCTCTAAGGATCAAAGGTGTTAGATCAGTGATCATTGGAAAAGAAAAGATTAAATCTAGAAAAATACTATACGTTGATGGGATGAAGCACAACCTTCTAAGTGTGTCACAACTCTGTGATGTGGTCAACAAATTCATATTTTGAAATGATGGATTTTTTGTGGAAAATGAATATGATGGAAAGGTAGTTACAAGAGGAAAACATACAAAAACATACTTCTACCAGGTTGGTGAAGTTCAGAATTCTTATTACATGGGCTTGGTGGCTGAAAATCAGTTGTGGAATAAAAGGATGGGACACATGTTTCAAAGGAACATGAAAATATTATCAACCCTAGATAGTGTCCGAGACATTCCTAATTTAACAACACGAAGAGGCTGGTGTTGTACTATTTGTCAATAAGGGAATATCATGAATATGGTGCACAAGAAAGTTGAAGTTTGTTCAAAATGTCCTCTAGAACTTATTCACTATGATATTTTTGGGCCAATGAGAAAAAAATAAATTAATGGAGATAAGTACTCCATTACTTTCATTGATGATTTTACTCTCTTTACATGTGTTATTTATATGAGCCATAAGTCAGATGCTTTGAAAATGTTTAAAAGTTTTAGAAGGAAAGCTTGGATGGAATTTGATTATTCAGTGAAAAAGTTAATAACTGATAATGGTGGTGAATACAAGAATTAATAGTTTTAAAATTATGTTGAGAACCATGAAATTAGACATGAATTTATCTCACCACACACACCTCAAAAAAATTCATTTGCTGAAAGAAAGAACAAGAGCATGGTGGACATGGGTCGAACTATGTTACTTGAATATAGTCTTCCTCATTGTTATTGGAGGTAAGGAATGAGCACTATTGTTTATATTCAGTACCTATATTTCAATAGAACAAAATCATATATGAATCCATATGAAATTTTCTAAGGAAAAACTCCAAGTCTGAAACACTTAAGAGTTTTTGGGAGTCCATGCATTATAAAGAAGAAAGGGGGAAACCTTGGAAAGTTTGAGAAAATAAGAGATCACAGAATTTTTCTTGGCTATGATGTAGAAGGAAGAGGATATAGATGTATCAACAAAGAAAAAGGAATAATTGTTGATTCTGTAGATGTAAAAGTTGTTGAAAATGTTGATAAAGAAAAACAGTCATATGATGATGTGGAATTGGAGCATGATAGAGAAGATCTAGGTAACAATTCTGATAATGGTGCAAACTATGTTAATCATACACAAGAAGATGAATCAGACTCAAAAATATCATGTGATGAGGATGAAACACTAATAGCTCATCCTAGGATGAGGAAACAGTTATAGGCACAGAACATTATTGGATATCAACATTAGAGGGTTTGAACAAGAAGAATAAAAAATGTTATTACATACACTTATCTCCATTCGAAAGTTTAATTGAATGATGTAAATGAATCATTTTAGAATCCAGATGGGTTCAATATATGAATGAATTTTTTGATTAGATAAGGAATAATGACACCTGGTATCTTGTACCGAAGATGGACAACAAGAACATTATCGGTACATAGTGGGTTTTCCAGAACTAGCTGAATGAAGAAGGTGGAGTTATAATAAACAAATCAAGACTTGTTTGTAAAGGGTATTCACAAATTTAAGGCACTGATTTTGATTAAAACATTTCTCTAGTAGCAAGGTTAGAAACAATCATAATCTTTCTTTCTATTATTGCACAACGAGGTTACAAAATCTTTCAAATGGATGTAAAATATGCATTCTTGAATGGTGATCTTGACGAAGAAGTTTACATATATCAACCTTGTGTATTTTTTATTAGGAAGTATGAAAGTTATGTGTGCAGGTTGAAGAAATATTTTTATGGTCTAAAATAGGCTCTGAGGGAATGGTATTCTAAATTGGACACTTTCTTGAGGAAGATGAATTTCAAGCAAGGTAGAGTTGATAGAAATCTTTACATCAAGTAATGTCAGGAGTTTTATCTCATTTTAATTGTTTATGTTGATGACATTATCTTTGCTGGAGATGATGAATGATCATGTGAAAGATTTTCTAAAGAGATGAAGAAGTTATTTGAGATTTCTATGCTGGGAGAAATGAAATACTTTCTTGGGATGCAAATTTCATAGAAGAAGAATCACATTTTTATGTCTCGAGAGAAGTATGCTAAAGACCTTCGGAAGAAGTTTGGTATGGAAAATTAGAAAATAGTTTCCATGACCATTTTAGTGGGAACCAAGTAGTCTAAATATGGAGAAGGAAAAGAATTTGATCATAAAGAGTTTCAAAATATGATTGGAAGTATTTTATTTTTGACTGCCTTAAGACCAAACAATGTCTATATTGTTACCTTATGTACAAGATTTTAGAGATCTCTTAAAGAATCACATTTGATTTCTGGAAAAATAATTCTCAGATATATCAAAGGCACAATAAATTTTGGAATCGGGTATGATGGCTCAGGAAATATTGATCTATTTGGGTATTTAGATACTGATTGGGCAGGAAATGTTGATGATAGAAGATCCACATCTAGTTGAGTTTTCTTTCTGAGGAAAAGTTGTGTTAGTTGGCATAAAAAGATATAGAATTCAGTAACTCTTAGCACAGATGAAGCTGATTATGTTGCTTCTACTTAAGCTACAACTCAACTAATGTGGATGAAGACTCAATTAGAATATCTACTTGTTGAAGTAAAGCTACCCTTTCTCTTGGGATGTGATAATCAGAGTGAAATTAATATTACAAGGAATCTGGTATAACATTATCATTAAAAACAAATTGAAAAAAAGTACCACTTCATCAAATAATAGGTGGAGAATAATGAATTTCATCTAGAGTATATTCCTACATCTAAACAAGTTGCTGATATATTATCCAAACCTTTACCGAAGGAACCATTTTCTAAATTGAGGTTGAACATGGGTTTCAACCACCTTCTCATCAAGGTTTAGGTATGTGTTTCTATCCCCTCTCTCATCTTACCTTTGGATAGTGTTGTCAAGGGAGATAATTGTTTTATAAATCTATATTTATGGAATCTTTCATAAAGGGGGAGTTTTGGGTAAGGTGTGAGTCCAGCATGTATGTGTGTGAACTATTCTAACTATTTGTTGGAGTGGTTGTAGGAAACAATGTTTTTGCTTTCCAAGAAAATTTAATAATTGAAGAATGCTGAGGTAGATGTTTGGAAGATGTTCTGAAGAAGGTTGAGGATATATGATCATGAAATTTCATATTCACTTCTTTTAGACAGCATGGTTTTGGTTGTCACTAATTATTGTTTCCTACAATGAGTCAGCTCATGTAGGATTAGAATTTTTGATAGGTAATCCATTGCTTGAGGTTAAAAAGTTCAGTGATTTATGAATCTTGGTTGACAAAAAAATAAAAAGAGGTAGATTGTTGGGACCGAGTTGGATGGAGAAGGAAGTAAGAAGAGTTTTCTGTTACAGAGTGTTTTTTTGTTGTCAAATAAGATAAATCAATTTACTTTGTAAAGGACTTTAAACCAGAATATGGTTTTCTGAATTTTATTTCACAAATATAATAAGTTAGAGAAACTTGTGATGCAAACCTTATGAAGTAAAGGGGGAGAAAAGGTGCTTCCAATCATATTCAATTTTCATTGGAAGTAAATATGCTAGTTTAAGATAGGGAAGGTTTAGTACTTTCTTTTGAAAATATACTGATGATAAAGGTGTTAGATCAAAGGGTATATATCACAAAAGATTCGGTTCATGATGATAATATTTTTTTGTAGAATAAGCCAGATGATAGTGAAGCTGTATTGGTGTTCTTTCCAAAGAACATTTTAAGGTGGCATCATTTCCCAGTGTTTGCCAAATTTTCGGGGCTACGAATCGGGAGATGGAGAATTGTGATTTTGGTAAATAATGATGCGTGCAAGTTTGAAGATGTCTTGGTATATTACGCGCAAGTGGAGTTCCAGGATCTGGCCCTCAAAATATCACAAAGGAAGGACCCACGCAAAATATTGGTATTTTCATGCAAGATTGAAGGGAGTTTGGAATGTTGTGTGCAAGGCACGTTTCGATGTCAAAACTTTGAAAAACGGAAAAGGCATGAATTGTGTGAAAGATTGAATAAGTGGACGAAAGATGAGGTTGGCACGAAAGAGACTTAAGCACCCAATGTGATTTCTAATGGGGTTTTTCACGACAGATTAGGATCTTGCATGACACATTGGGGTTATTGCACGCAGGGGTCTACAAGGTCTATAAATAAGAGTTGACCCCCTCAATTTTTTAATTCTCGACACTTAGAGAAATTCTAAGCTCTGAGGCATGAAATAATTTTATATAAATGGGAGTATGTGAAAGAAATATAGTTGTGCGCAAGAAGAAGAACTTGCGTGAAAGAAGAGAGTTGCGCACAAGATTGAAGTTTCACGCCAGAGGTGTTTTGCAACAAATGTCAAATCTTGTGTGCGAGGTATTAAAGTTGCATGCATGACACCAAAAATAGTGCACGAAATATTTGGGTTATTCACACATATTCATTTTTGCATAAGATAGTTCTTACCAGCTTCTGGGTAAGAAAGTAAAGATTTGTACTTTAGAGAATACACATGTTCAATTGTAAATAAGCAATGAAATACTATAATTCCTTATTTGTATTAAGAGGGTGGACACACACTTACAGATTATCTCCCAAGTACTACATGAGTGAAATGAAATATCCTACTCATTGTATTCCATGTAAAATGATTTTTTTCTACTGGATTGTGTGGTAATGGATTATCTCTATACCATACCAAGGACGTAGCTACTCTTGTTGAGTAGTGAACCTTGTAAATATTATGTTCCTCTAGTTGTGTGTGTTCAGCAGGGAAAGAACTCTTTAACAGGAGGAGAAGGTTGTTTCAAAAAAGAGGAAACATAAAAGAAAAAGATATCATGGATTCACCCCTCCCCCTCTCAGTGATACTTGGAACCTGACTGGGTAACTTCAATTGGTATCAGAGGAGGTTCTCTTTGTTTATTCTTTTATGTAGTGTTTAAAGAGAAATTGTGATGGAGAATCTAAATTGCGTGAACAGTAAATGGATTCCGATATTTTATGGAAAGAACTATCACATCTGGAAGGACTAGATTATGCTTTATCTTATGTCTCTTGGATATGACGTTATTGAAACTACAACATATGTATTTACTCTTATTTATGAAAAGGTTCCTATTACTCCTACCGATAAGAAGAATCTTGAAAATGATGGAAGATCTAAAAATTCATTACTCTCATCTCTTTCTAAGAGAGAATTTTTAAGAGTGAAAGGTGTCACTATAGCCAAAGGAATCTGGGGAATTCCGAAAAACATCTATGAAGGAAATTAAAAAGTGAAGAAGGAAAAAATTCAAATCTGTAAGATGAGGTATGAAGACATATATATGGGTGAGCATGAATTAGTTGGGGACTTCTTTACTAGAATAAACAACATTGTCAGTATAGTCATATGTCTTGGTGTAAAGTTATAGGATTCAATAGTTGTTGAAAATATCCCGTGAATTATTTCTGACAAGTTGGATGCTAAAGTTTCATCATTGTAAGATAGAGATCATGAAACATTTTCTCTGGATGATCTTTATAGCACTCTCATCATGTATTAAATGATAAGGTAGAAGACTATGAAGAGAAAAAAAATACGATAGAGAAATGTATTTCAAGGCTATAAGGAAAGAGAAGTCGAAGAAGATTCTTATTGATGATGAAGCTGGTAAATCCAACTCTAAAAATGAGGTATGTCAAAATTTTGATGAAATTTATCCTTGTTTTCTAATAATTTGAATAGAGTCACGAGAAAATAAAAAGGCAAATTGCCTTTAAAATGTTTTGAATATGGAGCTATTGTCCACTTTGTAGAAAATTTCCCAGAAAAAGGGAAAAATGAAGACAGTGATGAAGAAAATAGAAGGCCAAGAATATCATGGAAGAAACAGGGCGACAAAGATAAATATTATAACATAGTTAATGATAAAATTTTCATCCAATCAAAGAAAATAATTTTTTTATCCAAAAGTAAAGAAGATGATGATAGTGAAACTGAATCTGAAAATTCTGTTACTGAGAAAGCTAGAGAGAGTACCTTTTTTCAATAGTGAAAAATGAAGATTATGAGAGAAGTAGTTATAAAGAAGAAGAAACTCAACTTGAATAGTATCGGAAAGAAGAGCTGAAGGAATGTGTTAGAAATATTAGAAGTCATGCTAATTAAAATATAAAATTCAAAAATTAAAACTCTTCATTAAATGATCATTAATTTTTTCTTGATGAGAAAGAAAAATTTGAAAAGGAGATTGATGATCTGAAAAATTTTCTGGACACTGAAAATAATCATAATGATTACCTATAAGTAATGTTGAAGGAAAAATAATATGATTTGGAACTTGTCCATCATAAACTTTCCAAAGCTGAGGAAAGGAACAAAAGGTTCAAAAACTCTGTTGCAGAAGTTGGTGATGGTTATTCTAAGAATGAACCTAATAAATATCAACAAAAGTCACTATAAGAGGATGAAAATAAAGATGGAACTGGTTCTGATAATAAAAAATCTAGAAAGGCTATGTATGTGGTCAAAGTTTGCAATACTGAAAAATCAGAAGAATCTAAAAATCCCAAGTCCAAAAATATTTTTACTACTTCTGGTTTTGGTAAGTCTAAATAGAAATCTGAGTTAAAGAAGAAGATTACAATTAAAAATATAAAGACCGATAGTCATCATATTTCTAGTAAGAAGATTTTTTAGAAGCATTTTCACAACTCTAGTCAGTATGGAAGTTTTAGAGGTAAATATTCATTATATGGCTACTGCTGGTATTGTGGTCTATTTAGACATATGGAAAATACGTGTTGGTTTAACCAACAACATTACTACCATTACACATGCTTTAAGAAAAAAAGTATTGAAGGGGATTCAATATTTTCAAAAGAAAAAACCTCAAGAGAAATTCCAGAAGGCATTTGAGAAGATTGGTGTGAAATTTGAGAATAGGTTCCAACCATTGGAAACTATTTATGAAAGATGTGATCGAACTTGAAATCATGCTAAAGGTTTCCAGATTGTGTTACTGAATCAAGGAATTTTTTTAAAATAATTTCAGAATCCATAGTTTATAAAGGCTAAGAATGACAGATCAACTAGGTTTGAAAAGAAAGAGTTCTTGGTTGTTTTTCCAGAAAACATTTACATGGCTAGGAAATTGGAGGAATCGTAGAAAAAACTAGAAGAAAGCAATAAACATAAATCTATTATTATTTAAACCTCTTTGATAGCTATGAAAGGTGAAAAACCATAGATCCTTGAGAATGGTTGTTCATCTCATATAATAGGACAATTAAAGTTGTTAAATAATGTGAAAGATTTCAAAGAAGGAACAGTGAAATTTGGAAATGATGAATCTTTAAAGATTAAAGGTGTTGGATCAGCCATCATTGGAAAAGAAAAGATGAAATATAGGAAAACACTATATGTTGATGGGATGAATTACAAGCTGCTAATTGTGTCACAACTCTATGATGATAGCAAAAAAGTAATCTTTAGAAAATATAGATTTGTTGTGAAAAATGAAGATGGTGAAAAGTTAGTTACTAGAGTCCAATGTACAAAAGGAAGCTTGGTCCAAGTTGGTGAAGTGCATAATTCTTGTTACATGGACTTGGTGGATGAAAATCAATTGTGGCATAAAAGTCTAGGACACATGTGTCAAAGGAACATGAGATTATTATCAACACGAGACAATGTTTGAGATATTCCTAATTTAACAACAATAAGATACTGGTGTTGTGCTATTTTTCAAAAAGGGAAGATCACTAATACGGTGCCAAGAAAGTTGAAATTTGTTCGAAATGGACTCTAGAACTTATTCAATCTCATATCTGTGTGCCAATGAGAATACAATCAACAAATAAAGAAAGTACTTCATCACTTTCATTGATGATTTTACTCGCATTACATGTGTTATTTATATGAGGCATAAGTTAGATTCTTTAAAAATGTTTAAAAGTTTCAGAAGGAAAGCTTAGAAGGAATGACATTATTCAGTGAAAAATTTGAGAACCGACAATGGTGGTGAATTCAAGAATGAAGAATTTAAAAATTATCTTGAGAAGCATGGAATTCGACATGAATTCAGCTCACCATACACACCTTAAAAAAATGGGGTTGTTGAAAGAAAGAATAGAAGTTTTGTGGACATGGGTCAAACTATGTTACTTGAACATATTCTTTCTCATTATTATTGGAGGAAAGTGGTCTCGCCCAAATTTTTCCAAGTTTTTAGGTTTAGGCGGTCACTTGTAGTTTAGTTTGGGTTGTCGAATCCTCAGAAACCTAAGAAAAAACCTATAGACACGTACATTCTATAGACTTGTTTTGGCTATGAAGTGGATAACTTGGGTTGATTTTAGATGGTTTTAAGTGATCTCTAAGAGACTTAAGTTAATTCAAATTAAAATAATGAGTTGATTCTATTTTAGAACTTGGGGTGGATTGGATGAATTCCGTTTTTTTACAATTTCAATTTCATTAACTCAAGAAGGATTTATTTAATGAATTCAAACTAACCTCATCACTTACTAGTTAAACACCTTCACAAAAACATTATAATCACCTATACACTTGTAGGATCTTTTTCATGAGAACTCCAAGGTAAATGATCTTATTAGCACATAAAAGTGGTGAGATAAAATTCAATAAGGAAGAGGAAGAGAGAAAATCCTTGAATAAAAGAAACTCAAGTAAGAGAAATAAATAAAATTTATAGATTAAGAAATAACATCCAATCCATACCCTTTTTAATCCCTTGGATCAACCCATAAAATAGTTATCCCTCCATTGATTATATGGTATCAATGGAAGAGTAATGTAGACTCATGAGGGAGGAATTGGAGAAGTAAAAAAACAATAAAAAGAAAGAAATCACTCCACCGTTGTGTGAATAATATCACATGGTATGGTGTGAATAAATTCACACCTTAAGGTAATGGTATCAAAGCGATAATAAGAAAAATATAATAAGAGGAAACAAAGAAATTATATTAATAACTAATGTGATTCGAACAACTTACATGAGAAAGAAGAACATTTCAATGACAAATCCTCATAATAACATTACAATGAAAACAAAGGTCCAAAATCCCACAATCCTCAACAACCACCACCTTAAATAGGAATTTTTAGATCCTTGGGTCGATCACCCATCTTTCCAAGTCTCGTAAATTAATGGTGGTAGGCCTAGGGGGTGGAAAGTAAGGGAGAGGAGACTTTTCTACCCTTGACCTTAAGTTGCAGCTAGCTTTCATCCACATAACAGAGGCGCCTAGATGGCCTTTAAGATGGCAGAATTGGAGTGGACCATAGAAGAAAAAAATTTATCTCCGGATATCCCCTAATCGTATGTAATGTTGCAGCCCAAAATAGTTTATTGATTATGAGATATATGTAAAATGGTGGGCTATTTTTCTGGGCTGTAGAATCTGGACCAGAAATTTATCTTCAACTTGGGCCACCTGAATCTCCATTAAAAAATCCAAATTAGCTTTGGATACTGTTTAATTAAATGTTCCCCATGATACCCTCTATCTTAAGATAAATATTTAGAATCATTGGGCTTGGATCATGGCTGCTACAGTCTCTTTATTGGGATGCTTTCTAGTTTACTTTTCCCAGAATGTGTTGCCATGAAATCCCATTTTGGTGGTCTTTCAATGTGAATATTCAGATACTTAAAAAGTATTAATTGTTCCTTGTATCATGAGATACCTTAAAGTAAAACATGAAAATAAAATCAAGGCTCTTTGGGGTAATTTAAATGATGTTAACAAAATGTACCATATAATAGTTCATTTTAAGAAGGAATTACAATTATAATATGAAATAATGTTCAAAGTGTAAAATTCCCTAAAATGGTGTTTATGAACAATAAATCACATGAATATTATATATATTAAAAATTAAAATTATCCTCATTCAGTGGATAATCACACCCCCAACTTGAGTTTTCCTAGTCCCGAGCAAAATGTATCTCAAAAATATGAAATTTGAATCCCCTTTTCCAAAAACATTTTAATACAAAATGATAACCAAAAACACTTATACCAAAAAACTATGAAACCCATCAAAATATTATAATATAAGATAGTTTCATAATTATATATCAATCCCCAGCCCATTCCTTTGTTTAAATTCATCTCCATATTTCATCCAATATCAATTAAGTATGAGGATGTGTTGTGTATCACAATAGACATAGAGGTTCATCTTTATTCAAGGGGGAAATGATGGAAGCTCTAGGTGGAATCACATTTCAATATTAATATGAGTATTCAATTTTTTTTAATATTTCCATGGTAATTGAAATTGCACTCAAAAGATTCAACCCATGTAGCGAGACTTTGCTGATGACTCCTAGGCTCAAAGATCTTAGGGGACCAAGTGAATCCCACATACTCGGGAATTATCTTGAGTTAACTCAATCAAAAACGAAGTCAAATTACCAAAAATAGAGATAAAATTACTAACTTTGGGACATACAACTATGGATTCATGATCCCCAAGTGACGAAAGCCACGCATTAGGTCATTTCATTGCTCTACGTGAAAATTTATTGTTTTTTTTGTTTTTTAATACTCATATTAAAACTAAAATTATCACCAAACCTGTGATATTTATTTGGGGGACCCCATGAACTCAAAATAATACCCCACTATCCAAAGGGCATGTGTTTTGATCTCTTTTTTCTATTTAGAAAAAAATATAAAAGATGAAATTTCACATTAAACAACCACACTTCCCAAAATCTATTCTCATGAAATTATACATGGAATAAAATTAAAATAAGGTAATGCTAAATTATTTGATATTCAGTTTCAAAGTGTGCAATGTGTATTATCATGTTCAAAGTTCAATGAATTTTTCTATCCATTTACACACATTTTTTCAAATCATTTTATTTCACACAAAAGCAAAAAACAAATTATACACAAACAAATTTTTTAGTTCATCTCCCCCCCAACATAAA
Organism: Viscum album; assembly: GCA_963277665.1. NCBI lineage: Eukaryota > Viridiplantae > Streptophyta > Magnoliopsida > Santalales > Viscaceae > Viscum > Viscum album. Next base: position 503,842,890 of record OY728142.1, on the reverse strand, counting down.
ATAACAATGTCTCTAGTGTTTGAAGAAAAGATAATTTAGAAGGGGTAGAAGTATAGAAGGGGTGTGCAAAAAAGAAATTGAAAATGAGTGTCATGGAATTAATTCACCTGGTGGTTGAAGTTGAAGTTTGTGATACTCCAATTTAGTCCTTTGATATCCATGTCACTCGCAGAGTTACCTAGGGGAAAAGGAAAAACAAATAAACAAACAAACAAAACAATATATATATATATATATGTAATAAAAAAAGTAAAATATAAGTATATATACAAAAAAATATAGAAAAATGAAGCACTATAACCCGTAGTTCAGTGGTAGGTGCACTCCCCTGTCTCCCTTTAGTCCTGGGTTCAAGTCCCCGCAGCTTCATCGGTTGTGATGGGGTTTGCCCCATGACCTACGAAATTTCATTTTATATATATATATATATATATATATTATTTTTATTTTAACCATCAAACCCATAAAAACAAACTTTTGATACATTGTCTTCTTTTTAAATTTTTGGGTAAGGTATTACTCAACGATCACACCACGTGAAAAAGATGAATATAGAGATCCCCTTTCATACCCATCCATAATAATAATAGAAGAACTGGTAAAAAGTCTATGGTACTATCATATACATAGTTAAGTATTTTTTTTAATATAAAATTGATTTCTTAATCCTGTTTTTTTTAAAAGATGATTCGCAAAGATGAAAACAACGGGTTGCCTCCCGTGCAACACTTTGGTTTAATGTCGCTAGCTTGACTTAGACCCTTAATTATTTAATTATTTTCCTCATATAAGGTTTATTGATATAAGTTTCCATCAACTTCATTTTTTGGAATGGTTCAATGAATTGTTTGACTCTATGACCATTAACTTTAAAGGTTTGACCATTGGTGGGATCTTGAATTTCTAAAGCCCCAGGGGTACACCTTATGCACTATGTATGGACCTAAACATCTATACCTCAACTTTCTTGGGTGTAAATGAAGTGTAGAACTATAAAAAAAAGGTTTACCCAGTACAATGTGTTTGGTTTTATTATTTTGAGATTGGTAGGCCTGTGTTTTATCTTTATTGATCCTTGAGTTTTTATAAGACTCCATCAAAAGTTCCTCAAGTTAATTGAGTTCTAATTTCCTTTTTGTTTTTGCCAATGATAGGTCATAATTCATTTTATTAATTTCCCAAAAGGCCTTATGTTTATTCTCCACTGGAAAATGGAATTCTTTACCATAAACCAACCTATATGGGGGAATTCCTAAAATTGTTTTATATGCAGTTTCATAGACCCAAAGAGAATCTAAGAGTTTTCTCGGCCAATATTTCCTAGATGGGTTAACAATTTTTTCAAGAATTTGTTTGATTTCTCAATTGGCTAACTCAGCTTGACCATTGGTCTATGGGTGGTAAGCATTGGACACTTTGTGATAAATTCCATACTTTTCCATGAATGATGAGAATAGATGATTTCAAAAATGAGTTCCACGATCACTAATAATAGACCTATGAATTCCAAATCTAGAGAGGATGTTTTCCTTGAGAAATATAATCATAGTTTTATGGTCTTTGGATTTTTTAGGAATGGTCTCAACCCATTTGGAGACATAATCAACAGTTAAAAGTATATACAGATATCCCCTAGAGTTTGGGAAGGGACCCATGAAATCGATTCCCCAATAATAAAAGATTTCAACCACTAAGATGGGAGTGAGTGGAATTTGATTCCATTTTGTGATTGACCCTACCTGTTGACACTTAAGACAACTTTGAAAAAATGTGTAGGAGTCCCTTGAGAGGGTGGGCCAGAAGAGACCACATTGAAGAATCTTAGCAGATATTTTCTTATAACCGTTGGTAATGAATTTGAGGAAGTCTTATACCAACGGTTTAAAACCGTTGGTAATTTAATTTTCAGGAAAACCTATACCAACGGTTTAGAACCGTTGGTATTGGTTTTCCAGCAACACCTATACTAACGATTATAAACCGTTGGTATTGGATTTCCAAAAATCCATAAACCTATACCAACGGTTTAAAACCGTTGGTATAGTGTTTTTTCAAAATCCCAGCACCCTTATACCAACGGTTTATAACCATTGGTATAGAGTTTTTCCAGAACTGCACACAGCAGCCCCCTCCCTCCAGTAGCCCCTCCACTATACACCTGTGTACAGACTTGAAACAGACTTGAAAATGGATTTTTCTGCTCATGTAAATGAAAAATCCATTTTCATGAAAACCCATTACAAAACCATCTCATGTTATGCAATTACATGAATGCAAACTAATTTTAAAACCAAAATGAACATGGTGTATTATCAATGCAAACTAATTTTAAAACCCAACTCACTAAAATAAATGACAATTTAGAAACACACAACATCCAATATCTTATCACCTCAATAATACTCCTTGGCATGAAATATTATATAAAATAATTTTAATGTAATATTAACAAGTAATGATATATTGAATGTGAACAACTAATTGATACAAGAAATAAAAGTTGGAACAAATAATTTACACATTATTAAAGATATTAACCTTCAGTTGAGGTGTAATGATAAAATCTATAATCAAATGCATTATGAAGCTGAATAAAACATGAATGTGCAAATATTATAATGCGAGACTGAATAAAACATGATAAAAAATCATTAGTTAGAGATTCCAAGCCAAATAATGACCAAAAAGAGAGAAATAAACAAATTTGGCTTACTTCAGATCTATCATTGATCTGTTACATGGGGCCGATGAAACATAAGGCATTATTAAGATCGTAATGTGATATTAGACCACTAGATTAAAGAAACCAATGATTTTGGTGCTTGGTTGAGATAGAAACACGATCTATGGTGTGATAATCACACTGTAAGAACCCAATTCCCCATTTCCATCCATGGATTTTGTATTCGGGTTGCTTTGATAAAAATGTAACATTGATGTCCTTTCCAGACCATGTACAGGTCGTGTCTCAGCCATGTACCAAGTCATGTTGTGTCGTGGTCGTGCCTCTTAGGGTGAGGCCCAGTAAAAGCTTATACACAGTGTGTATTGTTAAAGGAAATGTCTTGTATTTTATTTTTTATTTAATATAAGGGAGAGGGGTCATGTCTCATTTACAGAATTAACTTATTTTGACCTTGGTTCATCCATGTTCGGCCAGGAGAGACAATTATTCTCTGAGCCACTGATTCTCCTATCAATGTCCAATCAGAACTCTGGAAGGTGCATTGGGATCCCACCAATGAGTTATCCCTTCACCTTAATCCTATCCTCCTGATTCCTCTCCTCATTTTATAGATATTGATTTGATAATTTATGAATCTTTTGTGTATTTTCAATGATCTAGGATGAATCAAGATCCGATATTCAACAATATTGTTCTCACAACTACGAGGTAGGTGGGTTGTGCCTATATGTTGTTTTATCAAGAATTATATGTGCTTAAAACTCATATACCCATGTTTTTGGTATACATGACTTGGAATTACACCGTGATTATCATACGATATTGGTTGATTGGGTTATTAAGGTTATTTCTTTGAGATAGGGAACCACAGGGTTGTGTTTCCCTTGATTAATTTGTTAGAGCTATTGGCCCATGACGCCTTAGATTAATACTGCTTTCCATGACTTTTTTTTTTAGGATGGATTATTGATTATTAAAAAGAGATGTGATAGTAAGATTACATGAGGTTATTTGATTATTATTAAGCCATGTAATAGTTAGATTATATGAGGTGTGTTGATAATAGTCTACTATGTAATAATTTAAATTAAATGAGGTACTTATTTTTACCTGTTAATAGATTAATTACATATGATACATGTGGGTGAGATTGTGATATGTCTGAGGGAGATACTGTGATGCCTGAGGGAGAGGATGTGTTTTTTTCCTGAGGTCAAGACAGTGACATGCGTTTAGGAAAGATATTGATGTCTCCAAGGAAAGTTTTAGCTATTCTTTACTTCAATATTTAATGGTTGTTGATTTCTTTATACTATTTTTACCTTTGTACTTTGCTTTTATACATGTATATTCACTAAAATTTGGGCACAAATCTTGTGGTGGATGCCTACTGGTATTATGTCTCACAACCTGTTTGGTTCATGCTTTGGGACCAAGCAGATTACACTGAAAAATCCATTTTCATTTTCATGTAAATGAAAAATCCATTTTCATTTGTGACTCATGCACATCACAAATGACCCATGGATCGTTTTCCAAAAGTTTCAACAGAATCCGAATGCGTTTGGTCGGTTTTTTGTATGTCGGTAGTTGTTTTCACTTAAAATCATGTCCATTTAAAATAAAAGTGAGACCGTTTGAGTGGTACTGGCCACACCATGCCTCATATTGAGGCGGGGTTCACTCATACACGACACAAATGACCCATGGATACTTGTCCTAAAGTATCAACATAATATGAATGCATTTGGTCCGTTTCCCGTATGTCAGTTGTTGTTTTTACTTAAACTGTTGTCCATTTCAAAGATAAGTGAGACACTTTGAGTGGTGTCGGCCACACCGCACCTCGGATTGAGGCAGGGTTTACTCGTACACGTCACAAATGACCCATGGATCGTTTTCATAAAGTATCAACACAATTCGAATGTGTTTGGTTGGTTTTCCGTATGTCGTTTATTTTAAATGAAAGCGCATTCATTTTAAACAAAAGAAAGACATTTTTAGTGGTATCGGCCACACCAGACCTGAGATTGAGGCAGGGTTGACTCGTACACATCACAAATGACCCATGGATCGTTTTCCTAAAGTTTCAACAGAATCTGATTGCGTTTGGTCGGTTTTCCGTATGCCAGTAGTTGTTTTCACTTAAAATCCTGTCCATTTCAAATAAAAGTGAAATAGTTTGAGTGGTACCGGCCACACCGTGCCTCATATTGAGGCGGGGTTGACTCTTACATGACAAAAATGACCCATGGATACTTTTCCTAAAGTATCAACAGAATCCGAATGTGTTTGGTCCGTTTCCCGTATGTCAGTTGTTGTTTTTACTTAAACTGTTGTCCATTTCAAAGAAAAGTGAGAAACTTTGAGTGGTGATGGCCACACCGCGCCTCGGATTGAGGCGGGGTTGACTCTTACACGTCACAAATTACCCATGGATCGTTTTCCTAAAGTTTCAATAGAATCCAAATGCGTTTGGTCGGTTTTCCGTATGTCGGTAGTTGTTTTCACTTAAAATCTTGTCCATTTCAAATAAAATTGAGACAGTTTGAGTGGTACCGGCCACACCGTACCTCAGATTGAGGTGGGGTTGACATGTACATGACAAAAATGACCCATGGATACTTTTCCTAAAGTATCAATAGAATCCGAATGCGTTTGGTCTGTTTCCCGTATGTCAGTTGTTGTTTTTACTTAAACTGTTGTCCATTTCAAAGAAAAGTGAGACACTTTGAGTGGTATCGGCCACACCGGCCCTCCGATTAAGGTGGGGTTGACTCGTACACATCAAAAATGACCCATGGATCATTTTCCTAAAGTTTCAACAGTATCCGAATGCGTGTGGTCGGTTTTTCGTTTGTCGTTTATTTTAATTAAAAGTGCATCCATTTGAAACAAAAGAAAGACACTTTTAGTGGTACCGGCCACACCGGCCCTCGGATTGAGGCGGAGTTGACTCGTACACATCACAAATGACAATATAAAAATTTCTCAAAATTAATCAATTTAGTACATATAAATATTATAATTAATTGGATATTTTTTGTTTGTAAATTATATTCCTAATCAATGAAAATATATAAAATAGAGAATAAAAATGTTAAAAATAAATTTTTTAACCAAAGAAATTAACCAATATTTCATTATCATTAAAATCCATTTATTAAAATCAAAAATACACACACTTATTTATATTTTTTAACCAAGGGAATTCATCACCTAATAAATCATTTTCCACCTCAAAAACCCTCATATTATTATTTTTTAAATGAACCCCCAATATTACCCATGGATCTAAAACACATAATTTTTCATGTCATGTCCTTAGGACCTAAATCTTACTTATGGATGACCATATGTCCTTAGGCCCTAGAACACCCATGACCCGACCCGGCCCATGGACACCCCTAATTTCGAGTGATTGTTTTTTAATATTAAGATGTCCATATTAATTTATCAAACCAGATATCATACAGGGAATCACAGTACCAAGGAATACTAAAGGTCTAGGTAGTAGACTAATCATACAATAAGAATGAAGTGAAAAAAAGAGATCTAATAACAACATCCCTATGAAGCAGATGAAGACCCCGAAGTGGAAAACCAGGTTCAAAAATAAAGAGTTATACAGAATTCAAAAATGAAATGGATCAATCTGCCCCTGATCACCATCATCATCACCACTGTCATCATCTGCCTCATCCTCGCCACCATCTTTTTCCTCGTCATCATCCTCGTCATCATCCCCTTGCTCATCGTCGGCCTCATCCTCGTCCTCATCCCCATCCTCACCCTCGGCATCCTCGCCCTCGGGCCCATCCTCACCCTCGTCCTCATCCTCATCCTCGCCCTCGTCCTCTTCAGCATCCTCATCATCGCCAGGAACATCATGATCTCGATCTCCACCAGAGCTGTTTCCTGGTGCATTGGATAATGCACCCATCAACAACATAAATGTCTGACAAGCCGCACTAGCCTCTGGTAGAAGTGATGAAGATAAAGTTTTCATCAGTTTCATAAATTCTTTGTCCCTCGTTTGAACTTGTACTTCCAACTCTATGACCCTTTTATCAGATTGTCTTTCTTGCTCTTTGAACTATTCCAACTCAGTCATACTAGAATGGATACCTAGAGAGGACCAATACCTCGTCGGGACTATATTCTTACGAGGTCGGCAGCGTACTCGACCAGAGTGCTCCTCTCCCAAAACCTGATATAAATGATCATGTGGCCCAAAATTGTCAGGCTCCTGGGCATCAAGAGCCTCTAAAGTAGCCTGTTAAAAATATTAATAGATTAATAAATTTCAAAATAAATATTAAAATTTGAAATAAACAAATTAAAACTTACAATCTTTTCTTTGGTTGATTCATTTACCGCAGTTCCATCTTTTTTTCTTCTACTCGAGCAAAAAAAATTTGCTCAAGGGATACGTCCTTCAATATTCAATTTGTGCTTTTGTAATGAAATTGAAACAATATAAAGTGCAGGTATAATCATATATTCAATATTCAATAAATCACATAATTTAAGTAGGAAATAATAAAAAGGGAAAGTCTTAAAGAAAAATTATAAACAACTATATCGTACCAGCTATCTCTCATGATCTGACATAGTTGTGCGGACCAAAGTGTGGAGGTATTGATTTGAATAAATGTTTTTTTTGTTTTTCTTAGAATATTCCTAAATAATGTTTAATAATAAATAATATTATATTAATGCAAAATATGAGAACTCTGATTTAAATACCTCAAATGATATTAATACCTTAAATTTGGCAGTCGCCCAATGGGTAATCATTTGGCAATATTGCTCTATTGGGAAATCATCCACGATAGGTAAAGTCTCTAAATCCGTGCCCACCCTCTCACACCAGCCAACATACAGGTCATGCTTATAAGCTCTCCAAATCTCTCCCAACTCATTTAAACACACTGGTCGTGCACCTTCGCCATCAGGGAAGTTAAACTGAAGCTAAAACCCAATAGATTAGTTCATATAAATACAAAAAAATACTACATTAAATCCAATAGATTTTTTACCCATATTTGTGCCCACGCGTTATCTTTGACTTTGTGTGGAAGTTGTCTCCAAGAGAGAGGGATGACCGGAATGATATTGGAGTATTTGGCTAGCGTCGCCAAAAAACCCCGACATTCCTACCCAGATTTCTCAATCATTTGTCCATCAGCATTATATTCAACCATCAACTGTGTCTGGCAGTTCCATACCACACAAAAGTGAGTACGCCCCCTCCCCCGCCTCCTATCTATAGATGAATCTGTTATTAAAGAAAAATAATATCGGTACAAGTTATAATAAAATAAATTTTGGTATAAAAATTTGATAGAGTCAGATAAATATACCTGTGGTAGTCGGATCAATGGGCGTCACTGGATGTGCAGAAGCTGAAGGAATATCCTGTATAGGTAGAGTGTCCCTCAGTGTACACTCCTCAGCCGCATACTGTGTCGCATCAGGAGTCGAAGAAGGTGGAATATAATAGCTCGGGGATAATGAACCAGAAGCAAAAGATGATGGCATAGACATCTGGACAACTGGTAGTGTAAACATCGGAGGTCTAAATATCCCGTGTGTCCCTGGAGACACACCAGGATCAAAATGGGGTGAAGAAGATACGTATGTGGCAGTGGATCGTCTAACTCTCGCCCCATGAGCTCTCATACCACCGACCTTAGTACCGGGCCCACTAGATGATCGTCCATCTCTGACACCACCCCTCCTCCTACCACCAGCCACTCTACTGGGAGCAATATCAGGCTCCTCGTCAGATATCTATCGTCTAGGGGGTCGATCCTGAAAAAAGTATAACACATAAGTAAACACATGATATTATAAGTTATTGAAATATTTATATTTTAAATAAAATACTCACAACAGGGATGAGTGGAGGAACACCCATCTGTATCATGCGATGATTATTATTTTTCATCTTTTTCCGTCGCCTCTCTTCAATGGGTGTCATTTCCTTCAATGAAAACCAATATGGAAGTAATTAAAAACAGATAACTAATGTGTAACCCAAAAAAAATATAGAAAAACCATTCTGATAATAAACATAAAGTAAAAGAAGATTTATGGTGGTTTGAAGGTAAGCACAAGGATACACACTCTGAATGATGTAGGTGAAACATGTAGGTGAGAACACTACTGTATGATTCTATATATTTCCCACCACAACTTTAGGTTCACAATCAACTCTGACAATTGAGTTATTGGCGTCATCATTTGTAATAAACGGATTGCTTCCAATTGCAGTAGGGATAGTGTCAACTTCATCATCACCATCATCAAAAACATGTCTGGGATTTACTTCAATAATTACACCGAATTTAGGATGACGATGATCTTTGACATAAAAAACTTGTTTCACCATTGATGCCAATACATGTGGTTCATCGGTGGAAAGAGTGTGATTCATGTCAATAACTCAAAATACACAATCATCAATAAAGGTGCCTTGCCTTGTCATTGAATCAAACCATTGACATTTCATCATCGTGACTCGACCATGTGAGTAATAATCCAAAATTAATATTTTCTCCATGACTCCATAATAAGCAACATTTTCAGAACGAGGTCTAGTATCGGATGAACTGGCATAACAGTTTGTTTGGGCAGTTAGCATAACACCATTATGCTGTGTTCTCTTGTTTCTTGCTCGTTCAGTGATAATAAATTTGTATCCATTGATCACAAGTGATTTACAAGCATGAACCATGTTATTAGGACCAAAAGCCAAATCTCTTATTTCCTTAGAAATAGAGTCAGCAAGAAAACTCAATACCTGAAATATAAACAAATAGTAAACTTAATTAAATATTATTTTTATTTAGTTATTACAGAAATATTTTTACCTTCAATTTCAACCAAGCAGAAAACCCTTTGCTATGAAAAGTCTCTTTCCTTCTCAAAGATAAAGAACGATGCTTTCTATATATCAATTCTTTATGTTCTCTGTAGATAAAAATAATAATAGTTTAACAAATATTTAAAATTACAAGAGATAAGATAAGAGATAAATGTACAATTTACTTACTTGATATACTCATCGAACAAATCACAATTGAACAACACTGTATGATGTGCCATCTCTTGCTCTTCAAGGCTTAATGTTGTCAATGTATATGATCCCGGAATTCCTCCTGTCTGAGGAAGTGATGGAAAACTGGGTTCAATTTTCCCATATTGTTCTTCTTCATTTCTCATTGGTCTTTTTACTCTCGTAGTAAGATCAGACAAATACATTGCACAGAAATCCATACATTCTTGAGCCAAGTAACCGTTCACAATAGAACCTTCGGGATAATTCCTGTTCCGAACATATGATTTCAATGTTCACATGTTTCTTTTAGTTGGATACATCCAACGGAAAGCAACGGATCCTCCAAGAAGTATTTCTGTCGGAAGATGGACAGTCAGATGCAACATGCATGTAAAAAATGATGGAGGGAATATTTTCTCTAACTCGCAAAAAATTAATGGTGTCTCTGCCAACAGTTTTTGCAAGAAGGATTTATATATCCTCTTAGAACAAAGATCTCTAAAAAAATATCACAACCGAATAACTGAGACTCTAACATTATTGGACAAGAGATGAAGGACTGCTATTGGAATCAACTCATGAAAAAGGATGTGATAATCATGAGTCTTCAAATATTTCAGCTTCAACTCTTTTTTGTTGACCCGTTTTGATATATTGCTTGAATAGACATCAGGAACTTTAATAGTCTCTAGCACTTCCAGAAATTGATTTTTTCAGCAGGTGTCATCACATAAGAAGCACATGGAACTTTCCATTTATTTTCACTGATACAGACAGGATGCAATTCTGGTCTAATCCCCCAATCTACCAAGTCACGCCGAGATCGTAAATCATCTTTTGTCTTCCCCTTGACATTTAGAAGAATCGAAAGCAACATTTCACATATATTCTTTTCAATGTGCATTACGTCTAAGCAATGACGTAATAAGTTGGTTGACCAATACAGAAACTCAAAGAATATACTTTTCTTCTTCCAATTGTAACAAGTATCATTGGAAACATTTTTCCTCTTTCTAGATTTCATTACACCCATCCCAATTGAATAACTGAAATCTTTCAATTCATTAAGCACATCAGTTCCAGACATACGCTGAGGTGGAGCGTCATTCTCTATAGTATTGTCAAATCTTCGACGATTGTTTCTATATGGATGGTTCATTGGAAAGAATCATCTATGTCCCATAAAACTAAAACTACGACGATATTTCAATCTTCTCGATCGAGTATTCTTTATACAAACAGGACATGACAATTTTACTTTAGTGCTCCATCGAGACATCATTGCATAAGCAGGAAAATCATTGATCGTCCACATAAGCGCAGCACGCATCTGGAATATGTCTTTTGAACATGCATCATATGTGGGCACACCCACATCCCAAAGAAGTTTCAACTCTTTTATTAAAGTTTGCATGTATACATCTATATCATTGTCGGGATCATAAGGGCCAGATATCAGTATACTCAAGAAAGTGTAAGGCTTTTTCATACACAACCAAGGGGGAAGGTTATAAATGTGTATGAAAACCGTCCATGTGCTGTGCGAAGTAAGCATCTTCCCAAATGGATTAAAACCGTCACATGAAAGACCCAGTCTCACATTACGCACGTCGGCTGCAAATTCAGGATATCGAGCATCAAATCTCTGCCATGAAAATCCATTTGCAGGGTGAACCAACTCTTCATTATTCTTTTTTCTCTCAGTGTCATGCCATCGCATTTTTTCAGATATTTCATCAAACATGAAAAGGTTTTGTAATCTGGGTATCAATGGAAAGTGCCACATTACTTTTTGTGGCACACGAGATGGTGATCCATCATCTTTTGGCTTCCATCGGGAGGTTCCACATTTGATACAATCATTTCTTTCAGCAGTTTCCTCCCAAAATAAGCTGCAATCATTCGAGCAAGCATGATTTTTTTTGAGAATCCAAGTTCATCATCTAACTTCCATGCCATATAGTGGTTTGAGGGAATATCTGCATCATCTGGAAGTAAGTCCTTAAAGAAGGTAAGAATGTAATCAATTGCAGTATTTTAAATCCCATACATAGTTTTACCATGAAACAATCGGATTAAAAATTCCAACTTTTTCATTTTACCACATTGCCGATATACTGGAGTCGTCGCAGCATCATTCAATTTTTTTTACCCTATCAACATCATCATTTTCATTGGACGCATCATGTGTGCTTGTATCGAAATCTTGTTGGCTGGACATCCTTTCCTTCTCATGATACTGAATAAATGGAAACCGATAATATATCAAACTCTCCAATTCAGTCTTATCATTTGGATCATCAACATTTTGAGATTCCATTTTCTCTCTATTGTGATACCACACATAATAGTTTTTTTGGAAACCATATTTGGTTATATGATAGCTAACTGCGTCACGACTCAAACAAGGTCTTCCAACACAATTAAAACATGGGCAGTGTATGCGACCACTATCTGAAGCCTTGTCAAATGCAAAATCTAGAAAGCTGTTCAAATTAATTTGAAAATAGGTTAAAATCCGATCAGTTTCGTACATCCAACTTCTGTCCATTTTGTAAAAAAACTGCAATAATTCATTTCAAATCAATTCAATAATATTGAAGTATAATAAAAAAAATATTTAGGTATATGACCATTGTTTACTTTATATAAAAGCATAACTGACACATTACTCTATATGAGAATCATATTAAGAAATACAACAAAATACAGTGTATATAAGAAAATAAGATACATAATTTCTAATGCCTATATTCAAGGATTGCCCAGTAAGGGTGCGGGGTGTCTAGGGGGGTGGGGTCATCCGGGGGGTCGGAGGTGTCCAGGGGGTCGGGGGGTGTCTAGGGGGGTCGGGGTGTCCAGGTGGGTGGGCTGTCCGCGGGGGTGGTCAGGCTGTCCAATGGGGTAGGGGGAGTCCAGGGGGGTGGGCGGGCTGTCCAAGGAGGTGAGCGGGGTGTCCAGGGGTTGGGTGGGGCTGTCTGGGGGGGTACAGGGTGTCCAGGGGGTGGGCTGTCCAAGGAGGTGAGCGGGCTGTCCGGGGGGAGGGCTGTCCAAGGAGGTGAGCGGGCTGTCCGGGGGGGGCTATCCAAGGAGGTGAGCGGGCTGTCCGTGGGGGGTACAGGGTGTCCAAGGGGGTGCGGGGTGTCCAGGGGGTGGGCGGGCTGTCCAAGGAGGTGAGCGGGGTGTCCAGGGGGTGGGTGGGGCTGTCCAAGGAGGTGAGAGGGGTGTCCAGGGGGTGGGCTGTCCAAGGAGGTGAGCGGGCTGTCCGGGGGGGGTTGTCCAAGGAGGTGAGCGGGCTGTCCGAGAGGGTACAGGGTGTCCAAGGGGGGTGCGGGGTGTCCAGGGGGGTGGTCGGGCTGTCCAAGGAGGGTTCGGGGTGTCCAGGGGGTAGGCGGGTTGTCCAAGGAGGTGAGCAGGGTGTCCAGGGTGTGGGTGGGGCTGTCTGGTGGGGTACAGGGTGTCCAGGGGGTGGGTTGTCCAAGGAGGTGAGCGGGCTGTCCGGGGGTGGGCGGGCTATCCAAAGAGGTTAGCGGGCTGTCCGGGGGCGGTACAAGGTGTCCAAGGGGGGTGCGGTGTGTCCAGGGGGGGTGCGGGGTGTCTAGGGGTGGTGGGGACGTCCGGGGGTTGGAGGTGTCCAGGGGGTCGGGGGGTGTCTAGGGGGGTCGGGGTGTCCTGGTGGGCGGGCTGTCCGCGGGGGTGGTCAGGCTGTCCAATGGGGTAGGGGGAGTCTAGGGGGGTGGGCGGGGTGTCCAAGGAGGTGAGCGGTGTGTCCAGGGGGTGGGGTCCCATTTAAATATAAATTTAGTGAAATATTAGTAGAAACATTTAAAATTAATTGTGAAATATGATTTAAAGTGTATAAGTTAAAATGGAATATCAAATAAAAACAAATTGAATTTGAATATTGAATGTTTAAATTAAGTCTCGACCCAGATTAATAGTTTTAGTGGGAAAAAATAAGTGTAACTAGTTGTTTTTATGATTATATTCCATTATATCTCTAGTTTTAGGAGAAGTTTGTGTTTAATGACCTGGTTTAAAGTGTGAATGAAATGTCCTATAATTTTGAGATACGAACTATGATATTTTTCACCAACTTACATTTTTGATGAGATATTGTGAGAGAGAAACATTAAGGGAAGTCATTGAAATGTTGTATGATCCATGGATGACGTGTTAATATTGACCTATAATACTGAAATTATGAAGAAGACACTATTTATATATTAGAAGCTGAGGGAGGTCATGGGTGAATAGGATATAATTATAGACTATTGAACTAGTATACCGACATCATGTGGTAGGATTTTTTTGGGGATTCCTATGAGATGTGTAATGGTCATGATTGAAGTACTAGTTTCTCAGTTTTCCTACAACAGTGTGGAAGAGGGGGCATTAAGAACATTCCATGTGATCATGACCCAATAGAGTCTCAACCATGTGGAAGGATAGTCAACATGAAGTGTTTCTGCTGGACCATCCCTCTAGCAGTGACTTGTGATAGACATATTCAAAAACAAGTTTTGGAATTGTTTTAATAGCTCAATATCATAAATGAAGATATATAAGTGATGTTTGATCATGTTGTTGATGTGGTGGTTGTGGTTGTTTCATCCATGCCATAATTACACTGAGAAATCAGTCTGTTCCTATTCCAAACAATGAGGTTTTATTACATGTCCATGGTTCATGAAATATCTATTATGTAAAACCTACCCACATGGAAAATGGTGGCATACGATCTAGAGTGAGAGGTAAGATCAAAGTAGCCTCTACTAGTAAATCCTCTCATTTTGATACTGATGCATCACATGGATTCATGTCCTCACATGTGGTGAAAATCCTATGTCTCATTATACTGTCTTCAATGAGTATAATGATTCTAGAAATCTAAAAACTGAAATATTAGATAAAGAAGAAGAGGAACCTGAAGGAGGTCGAAGATCCAAACCGGTTCGGTAGAAGGAGCTCCAAAATCGCCTAAATCAGATGTTGCTGCTCCCGTTTAGGGTTCTGTCTCCGAATGGGGGAGAGGACGCGCAGCTAGAAATTTGGGGGAAACTTGTGCCAACAGTTTTTAAAAACCGTTGGTATATGGCTCCCCAACCACACCTATACCAATAGTTTAATAAACCGTTGGTAAAAACCTCCCCAGCCACATTTTTTCCAACGGTTCTCATTGAACCGTTGGTAAAAATCACCTTAAACACATCATTACCAACGGTTCACTATAACCGTTGGTAAAACCTTATGTAAACCATCCTTTACCAACGATTCTATGAAACCGTTGGTATGTAAGTGTGGGGAAAACCCACATTCCAGTAGTGTCTATTCAAAAGTTTAATTGAATGATGTAAATGAAGCATTTGAGCATCCTGGATAGGTTCAAGCTATGAATTAAGAGCTTGATCAGATAGAGAATAATGATACTTGGGAACTTATACCCAATCCAGACAACAAGAACATTATTGGTACAAAGTGGGTTTTCTGAAACAAGATGAATGAAGAAGGTGAAGTTATAAAAAACAAATCAAGATTGGTTTGCAAAGGGTATTCACAAATTAAAGGCATTGATTTTCATGAAACCTTTGCTCTGGTGTCAACTTTAGAAACAATCATAATATTTCTTGTTATTGCAGCACAACGAGGTTGCAAAATCTTTCAAATGGATGTAAAATCTACATTCTTAAATGGTGATCTTGATGAAGTAGTTTACATTGATCAACCTTGTAGATTTTTTATTGGGAAGGATGAAACTTATATGTGAAGTTTGAAGGAAGGATTTTTCTTGGCTAAAATAGGCTCTGAGGGATAGTATTAAATATTGGATACTTGGTTGAGGGAGATGAATTTCATGGAAGGTAGAGTTGACAACGATCTTTACATCAAGGAATTTCAGGAGTTTTCTCTCATCGTAATTGTTTATGTCGATGTCATTATTTTCCTAGAGATGATAAAAGATCATGTAAAAGTTTTTCTAAGGATATGAAGAAGTTATTTGAGATGTCCATGCTGGGAGAAATGGAATACTTTCATGGGCTAAAAATTACATAGAAGAAGAATCACATTTTTCTGTCTCAAAAGAAGTATGCTTAAGAACTTATGAAGAAGTTCGGTATGGAAAATTCAAGACCAGTTTCCACACCAATTTTAGGGGTAACCAAGTTGTAACACCCCAATATCTCATAGTACTTTATTTCTTCAATGTAATTCAATAACATGTATTACACGCAACACTGAGTTCAAGCGCACCACAACTTACCGAACTAGCCGTTGAAAAGCGGTTATGAATAGTATTAACTGAATTTTGAACTTTATATAATCCTTATAATTTTATAATCTATATTATGAGTTTCTTAGACATAATGTAAGAACAATTACATTTTTTTCAGATAAAAGAAGTATTTTTCAAAAAATGCAGTTTTACCGCCTTTTAATGGCGAACCCTTTTTTTAATCTAATATTTGAAAATTTTAAGTATTCAATTTGACAAAATAAACTTCTTCTTTAGAATAGGGACATAATAATTTAGTTTCAATAAAATTTTGGCGTTTTTCTAATAACTTTCATATTTGGGTGAATAATGAAAAATACTATATTTTAACTGAAAAAAACTTTTTTAATCAAAATTATTTATAGTGTTAAATTATACATTTTAATAGTTTTTAAGTATTAATAGATTATATTTTTACCGTTTAATTCAATTATGGTCATTTTAAGTAATTTTACATTGAAATTGGACATAAACAAGTGTCAATATTTTGATAGTTATTATTTCTTAAAAATACGCCTTTTGGTTTTGACAACGGGAATTAATTTTAAATTAATAAATGAAACTTCTATGTTTTTAATTTGGTAAAATATACATCATTTTGGGATTCGGAATATCAAAATTATCCTAGGGAGAATTTTTGGTAATTTTCTGAAAACTTTCAATTTTTGATGAATTGTGAAAAACACTGAGTTATTGTTTAAAACTGACTTTTTATTTAAATAATTATTTATTTTATTTAAATTAATTTTAGGTCAAAATTGATACATAATACCTATATAAATTCAATGCAATTTTTTGGAGTCAGTTTATAATAATTTTAGATATATAAAAATTTTATTGAACTTTTCACCGTCTTTTACCCACCTCCTAGGAGAATTTTTAAATTCACATAAAACATAATTTTTCCGCTTCTGTGAGTGGAATTTAAAAAATTCAAGAGACACGGTTAACCTCAGTAAGTAAAATTTGGTTCAATAATATGGAAATAATTTTTTGTGAATAGTAACTTTTGACTTTTATTTACCACGGTTAAAGGTAAATAGGATAATTCAAGGTAAAACGAATATTGTAATAATTTAAAATTACCTTAAAAAATGTCCTAATATTATTGGATGAGTAATTTCCGACCATGGTCATCCTTGGGTTGATTTTGGGACCCCATGGAGTCACTTATTAATGATAATGACACTTTAGATTAATTAATTTAAAAGTAAAGACAAAATTGTCATAAACAAAAATCTTTTAGTAATTAATTTTTATATGGTGTTATATAAGTAATATTTTTGACTATAAATATTATTTTAAAAGATCAAAATATTTCCTAAATCATAGTATTTTTTTATAATTTTTAGACATTAAATAATTAAATTTATTTATGACACAATGATGATACAGTAATTACCTTATTAATGAAAGAATCAAATAAATGGTATTATAAATATTAAAATAAATATAATTTCAAATTTTTTATGTCATCTACGAATTTTCTAGGTTAATATGACATGTTAGGGATGATTTAATGTATCTTTTTTGAAGTAATCAAGTTGTTATGATTTTAACAAAAACAAAATACCAAATAGTGTCAAAATTGACATAAGTTAATATTTAAAACAAATACTAAATTATTGGTTGATATAATATTCCTAAAAATGTAAGGTTCGGACAAAGAGCTTAAATAATATTATATATGTAATTAATGAGCCACTTGATGTTCTCTTGGAATTTTATAGTAAGTTTATTAACCATATAGAGTAATAATACAAGAAGACACGGTAAAAGTTAAACTATTTAACTAAGAGTTAAATATAAAAGATAAGGTTAAAATGGTAACCTAAACTTGTCTAAAACCTATTGGTTTAGATTATTTAGACCCATAACCACCTAAGGCGCGAAATAAATTCATTTTAAACCATTATAAACCGAATATGATTGTATAATAAATTAATACTTTAATCTTTTCCAAAAGTGACCCTCACCCCTCTTATAAAAGGGCACTTCCCCTTCTCTAAAAATCTCACCTCCAAAGACATTTGGCTCGGCCAAACCCTGTCCAAGTATCCTCCCAAATATCCTACCTTTATACTAGAGTCCTTACTTTGGTCATAAATCCAACTTAAGGATCCATTTTTGATCAAATCAAAAGGAAGAACCCGAAGAAGAGGTAATGATTTCACCACCCTCTTTCAAGTTCTCTTATTATTCCACTTAATATTTCTTTGTTGTCTCGATTCTAAAATAATAAATACAGTATCTTATATATAATTTTATTTTATTATAAATATGGCACAACTATATTCATTATTCTACCCATCTTATGAATGATAATGTCACCATGTGTGTGTATGTACAGCTTACCGTCTCCACGCTGTGGTGTAATTTGTTAGTCAACACTATGTTATTTGGATAGATATAATGATGAGTAATATGTATATAAATAATGAAAATAAAATTATAATGTATCTGTAAAATTAATATACCATCCAATTCCACACCTTTAAGGAACTGATATTGTCGCTCATGTGTACGTACGGATTACCGTCTCCACGACGCGATGAGATTCATTTCCACGATCACCACTCATCGATGATTATAAAAATATATATTACTAATAAGTATGTTATATATGAAATAATAATTCTAATGGAGATATATATATATATATATATATATGTACTTACATATATCTTATTCACTTAGTTCTGTTCCATACGATATGAAAACGGAAACAGCATTTATGCGCACGTACGGACTACCGTCTCCATAAACGGTGTTTTTCATTTCATATATATGTCTATTATACATATTTATATTCTAAATATATATGATATATAAATCATTTTTTATATTCTGGAAGTATTTAAATCTTGGTATAAGTGATACAATCAAGAGTAACAAGTTAAAACACGTATGATAAAGAAATCGATTATTACCCGAAATGTTAATTTAACATTGAAATTATTATTAAATGGGTATTATAAAGTCATTAATGAATCATGTATGATATCATAAATACTAATATGGTTCTGGTATACTTTAATAACATACTATTATCTTCATATAAGAGGTTAAACGTACCCTTTACTAAAGGAAAGTTCAAGGTAAGGGGTTTTCTTCTCACTCCTTATTCCCATGAGATTCTTTCCATATTTCCACTATTACCTTTTGTGTGGTGTATATACTTCTGATAACTGTATTATTTGTGTAATAAACTTTAATTTATGTGTATTTACATATTCATTGTATGATACTTCTTTCATAGGGTGTATGTTTCGTAAGTTACCAATTTGGTAAGGGTTAATTTCACAATCTCTTTATTATCTGACGTTGTTTTTACGTAAGTATCTACTGGGAAAAATTTATTATCCATGTCCATGTTTCATAAAATAGTTTTAAAAGGTATTATTTTAAGGTACTTTTTACTAAAAAATCATTTTAAATGTTTTAAAGATTTATTCTTCTAAACCATTATCATTAATTTCCATTTTTTCAAAATTGTTTTAAGGACTTATTTAAATGGACATGAATGTTTTAAAATGTTAATTACTTTCAAAAGTTTCAAAGTGGTATGGGAAACTTTGATTCAAAAATGTATTTAAATATCTTCCTTTCTAAATTATGTTACTTTTAAATGTTTTCATGAAAAAGGGATATTTCTCCCAAAGAGTTTTACAAATCACTTTCATCTATGTCAAAATCCTTTAATGGATTTTAAACTTGTTTGAAGTTGATTTATTATGATCCAAATCTTCAGTATTGTATTGAAGGTTTTGTGATATGTTTGACTGTGGATGTGTTATTTTTATACCAGTCATGGTTTATGGGTAAAGTATTGACATTTCGTAGGCCATTTTTAATACGAATGTTTATGTTATGTTTAAACCTTTTCATATGAGGAATGAATTGGACTTAGTAAGTGATGGGTGGAGCCTGCTATAGCTTCTCGATGCATCAGTAGGCCTTATGAGACAAACTAATGTCTTGGCACACGGCCTTGAAAAAATATTATTTATAGTCTTGGCACAAGGCCTTGACTATGTGGTTATGATAATCTGGAATTATGAATTCCATCATTATGAAAGTAGCTATTGATATTGCATGTGATTATTCGACTAGTAGAATACCCATGTGAATAAGTAAATGGCATTATTTAATTGTATCTTTTCCATATTATGCTGAAGTTTAAGTTTAAAAAGGCTTTTTTTAGTCTTATAAATTTCCTTAAATGTTTATGTTTATTTATGAAAGTTTCCACTATATTGTTATCCTTACTGAGCATCTGAGCCCACCCATTTCTATGTTTTAATTTTCTCAGGATTCCAAGAAGTTTATTATGATTGATAAGCAGGGTTAAGCTATGGAATTAATGGCATTATCGAAGGATCATTTATGTTGTGTTTTATTTTCTAAAGTGTAATGTAATGTCCATGTATGTAATATATTTTCCAAGACTGCTAAACTGATTGGTCTTTCAGGAATAGATTCCTTTAATCATGCCAATGGATTAAAATAATGCACTAACTCTAGGGAACTGGGGTTGGGGAATTACACAAGTTGTATAAATATAGAGAAGATAGTGAAGTTGATTAGAAAGAGTTTCGAAAGCTGATTGGAATTTTTTCATATTTGACTTCCACAAGACCTGACATAATCTATGTTGTTACCTTATGTGCAAGATTTCAGAGTGCTCCTAAAGAATCACATTTGATTTCTAGAAAAATAATTCTTAGATATATCAAATGCATAACAAATTTTGGAATCAGGTACGATGGATTAGAAAATATTGATCTATTCAGGTATTCAGATGCTAATTGGAAATGAAATGTTGATGATAGAGGATCCATATTTGGTGGAGTTTTCTTTCTGGTGAAAATTTTTGTTAGTTGGCATAAAAAGAAACAGAAATCAGTATCTCTTATCATATATGAAGTTAGGTATATTGTTTCTACTCAAGCTGCAACTCAACTAATGTGTATGAAGACTAAGTTGGTATATATACTTTTTGATGTAAAGCTACCTTTTTTCTCTTGGGATGTGACAATAAAAGTGAAATCAATCTTAAAAGGAATCTAGTACAACATTCTCAATCAAAACACATTGAAAGAAATTACCACTTCATCAAAGAACAGGTGGAGAAGAATAAATTGAAGCTGGAGAACGTTCCTACATTGGAACAAGTTACTGACATATTCACAAAACCTTTACCGAAGGAACCATTTGCTAAATTGAGGTTGAACATGGGTGGAAACCTCCTTCTCATCAAGGTTGAGGTACGTGTTTATTTCCCCTCTCTCATCTTACCTTTGGATAGTATTGTCAAAGGGTATAATTTTTTCATAAATCTTTCCTTATTGAATCATGCATAAAGGGGGAGTTGTGGGTAATTTGTGAGTCCAACATGTATGTGTGTGGACTATTCAACCTCTTTGTTGGAGTGGTTGTTGGAATTTTTTTTTTTTGTTTTATAGGAAAACTGAATAAATGAAGAATGGTAAGGTTGAAGTTTGGATGATGCTCTAAATAAGGCTGAGGAGATATGATCATGAAATTTCATAGTCACATCTTTTAGACAGCACGTTTTTGACTATCACTAATTCTTGTTTCCAATAATGAGTTAGCTCACGTAGGCTTAGAATTGTTGATAAGTAATCCATTTCTTGAGGTTAAAAATTTCAGTGATTTATGAATATTGTTTGACAAAAAATGAAAAGGGGTGATTGTTGGGGCCAAGTTTGACGGAGAAGGAAGTAAGAAAAGTTTTCTATTTCATAGTGTTGTCTTTTGTTGTCAAAGAAGACAAATCAATTCACTTTGTAAAGGACTTGAAAACCATAAGATTCTTTGATGAATTGTATTTCACAAATATCATAATTTAGGAGAACTTGTGAAGAAATCCTTATGAAGAAAAGGGGGAGTAAAGGTGCTTCTAGTCATATTCAATTTTTATTGGAAGGAAATATGCTTATGGAAGATAGGGAAGGTTTAGTACTTTCTGTTGAAAATATCATGATACTAAAGGTGTTTGATCAAAGACTATATGTCATGAAATATTGGGTTTTACGTGCAAGATTGAAGGGATTTTGGAATGTTGCATGCAAGGCATTTTTCATGGTCAAAAATTCGAAAAGTGGCAAAGTCATGAATTGTGCATAAGATTCAAGAAGTGCGTGAAATATGAGGTTGGTGAGAAAGAGACTTACTCACCCAATGCGACGTCAAATGGGTTTTTGAATGTCACGTAAGGATCTTGCATGACACATTGGAGTTTTTTTGCGTAGGGGTCGACGAGGTCTATAAATAAGAGGTGACCCCCTCACATTTTTAATGCTTGACACTTAGAGAAATTTTGAGCTCTAAGGTGAGAAATAATTTTAAGTAAAGGGGAGTGCACAAAATAAATAGAGTTGCATTAAAGAATGAGAATTTGCGTGTAAGAAGAGAGTTTCGTGAAAGATTAAAGTTTTTCGCAAGATGTGTTTCCCGAAAAAAGTCAAATCTTGTGCGTGAGGCATTAATGTTGTGCACAAGACACCCAAAAGTGTGCGTGAATGATTTGGGTTCTTCTCAGGTATTCAGTTGTGTGTAAGATAGTTCTTACCATCTTTTGGGTAAGAAAGTGAAGATTTTTATTATAAGGCCCCAGCCTTAAACATTACTTAATATTGAATTAAATGAATAATTCACATTGAGGATCTTTTTAGGTTTAGAGTTTTAGATAATTAGATCATAACTATTACATCTCAAAAGATTACAAAGTAGACACTTCTACTATGTTTCCATAAAATAAAAACTCTTAAAAAGAAACATGTCTAGTTCCATGTTTTAGATATCCTGACTTTCCCTTGATCCCATCCTTGACCCTAATCCACATTAGGTCCTGTGGAAAACATTTTAAAAAAACTTGGGGTGAGCATAAAAAGCTCAGTAAGGGATACACAAAGAATGAAAATAGTTAGTTTATCAAAACAACAAGTAAACCATGTATACTTTAACAAAGTAATACTTTTCACCTTTATGAAGTAGTAAAAACTCTTCACTAAATAAAAGATCACTACTTACCCTTTTGTAACCAAAAGATTACCATAAAACCCATAAAAAGATCACATAACATATAAAGGTAACTTGGGACATAAACATACTTAAGTGGAATAACCATACGGTCGACTTCCACACATATCTCTTAATGGAATAGTCATACGGCCAACTTCCATACATACTTAATGGAATAGCCATACGGCCGACTTCCATACCCAATGCATTGGAGGTTATAACATAACCACCCATCCTGGTATTCACGGCACCACCCGTCATATGGTTTATCACGTAACCACCCGTCAAATGTCCAAGTACCAATATAAAATCATAAAACAAATATAATGGAAAGAAAAAATTTCCACACTTTGATAACAATATATCACATAAATATATTAACATAAAAAATCCATTATAAAAACCATTTTCAATAACAAAATACATAAAAGATTATATGGTATTTATTTCATTTTAAAAAAAACATTATGGCTTGTTCAGGAAGCCAAAGACCAAATAATACTCGCGGCGGCGGAAAAGGTTGTTGTCACCGCGTACGTTAAAAGAAACATTCCTTTTTGTCGTTTAGTAAAACGCTTTGTAGAAAAATATTCCTTTTGTATAAAAGTAAAATTCAAAGAGGTTTATACACTGTATAAAAGAAATTTGTGTATAAAATGAAATATGCCTCAATGAAAGTAGATTAAGACGAAGTCCCTTACCTCGGGTCCGACTTGACTCGATCATTCTTTAACGTCCTGAATAATAAACATGAGTTAATTTATATTTGCTTAAGAAACTTTTTCTAGTTAATTATTCCTTTTATATCACTTATTTCCATGTTATAAACATTATGTAATCATTTAAGTTAATAATGTTTGTTTTGTCGATATTTGGTTCTTTAGTCCAAAGTGGACTTCTTACAAATACATGTTGTTCGTGTGGTCAAAGGTTCTTTATATCCAGAATGACATTCCTGATTTGGATATCATATATATCATATATATCCAGAATATACATGTATTTAAAATATTACATAATCATTTAGAGGTAAGAAATGAAATGCACCGTTAATGGAGACGGTAAGCCGTACGTACGCATGAACGCTACTTTCATTTCTTTGTCATATTAATGGAATTAAAACTAAATGAGAGGTATGTATATTTTAATTCCAGAATTATATTAATCATTTAGATGTAACATAAATCATATATATCCATTATATATATGTACTTATAATAGTACATTACATTTGGGGATAAGAAATGAAATGCACCGTTCATGGAGACGGTAAGCCGTACGTACGCATGAACGCTACTTTCATTTCTATCTCATACATTAATGGAAAGAAATAATAATGATATATAGGTATATTATAATTCCAGTATAACATCATATATAATAACTTTAAATCCATCCTTTATACATCTCACATATGGCATTAACGAATCAAATCACTTTGAGGGGGCGGTAGTCCGCACTTCCTTAAATGAAGATATCGCATTTACCCATAATGGAAACCATAAAGGTATGACCAAAATGAAAAATTCAGAAGATTAAGGAAAACATAAACATATTATATATCATATATAAATATAGTGACATCTTAATGGCCACCTTTGAAGGTGTTAGAAGAATATCGAACAATCATCGTTTCGTGTGGCAGATATTCTCCATCCACGGAAACAGTATGTTCTTTAACCATTAGACGTAGGTGTGTGTAAGTGTAGCTTGAATAATTCTTATAACAACATCCTAGTATATTTAAGATACTGGAGTTGTTACAAAAGAAATGAATAAAAAGAGTTTAGGGGGTTGGAGAAGAAAAATAAAACAAAACGACTCAAGTGAAGACATTACCTTAAAATCAGGTAACTCCCTTTGGTTTGAGCTCAAAGTCTTCCTTGGGAAGACTTCTGCCCAAAGTGAGGCTTTAAGGAGTAAGATAGGGATGATTAGAGACAACATTATCAGATCTTGGTCGAACCAAAGGCTTGAGAGGTGTGGGTAAGGTGGTAGAGGTGGGGGCCTTTTATAAGAGGAGAGGAGGGGCACTCTTGGAAGGTAAGGAAATGTTACTTTATTTCCAAATGGTTTTCTGATTTTAATGGTCCCACATTGATGTGTTTCTAGAATAAGGTGATAAGGGTTAGAAATCCATCCATCCAATTGGATTTGGACATGTGTAGGTCTTAGAGTTTACATTATCTTTCCATTTTATTTAAATCGTTAAATAATGAGGTAATCGCTGCATCATCATGGTGTCATAAATAATTTAATTTATTTAACGTATAAAAATTATAAAAAAAATACTATGATGTACGAAATATTTTTAGCTTTCTAATGAATATTTATAGTCAAAAATATGACTTTTATAACCCCATGTAAAAAATTGGTTTAGTAAAACATCTCATGTTTGTGTCATTTTTACTTTAACTTTAAATAAAAGGCATAAATGTCATTATCATACCCAAGTGGCTCCATGGGGTTCCAAAAATAGACCCATGGGTTGTATTGGTCATCCATAACTCAACCAATAGGGTTAGGAAAAGTGTCAAGATATTTTCATTTTATTATAATATCATTTTTACCTTAAATTACACTAATTACCTTTAATCGTGATTAATAAAACATAAAAGTTACTATTCACCAAAATTTATTTTAATCCCATTGAACCACATTTTACTTAATAATGAAAATATTTTAAATTGTATTTTTGAGATTCTGAACACAGAAGTGGTAAAGTCCCATTTAAATGAAAAATCAAATTTTGTAACCACCACTTTGCGGTTTCACTATTCATCAAAAATTGAAGTTTTTCAGAAAAAAAAACCAAAACATCACCCTAAGATATATTTGATATTCCGAATTCAAAAATGAAGTCCATTTTACAAAATTCAAAACATATAGGTTGAATTAGTTAATTTAATAATTAATTCCCGTTGTCCAAACAAATAGCGTGTTTTTATGAAACAATAAGTATCAAAAGATTGACACCAGTTTAAGTCTAATTTCAAAGTAAAATTAATTCCAACGACCACTATTGGATTAAATGGTAAAAATATATTCTAATTTCACTTAAAAACCAATTCAAAAGATTGTATAATCATATTAATAAATTATATTAAAAAGAGGTTTTGAATTATAATACAACATTTTACACTATTCATTAAAAAATGAACTTTATCGGAAAAATACCAAAAAATTACACAAAGTAATATTTGATGTCCCGATTCTAAAGAAGAATTTTATTTGGTCCAATAGAATGTATAGGAGTGACCAAAACTATATTTGATGACGGTTCTCCATCAAATTTTGATAAGTGGATCTTTCATGAAAATTAAAGTATATAAGCCTAAAATTGAATTCTTTTCGTAATTTAAGCCTTTATCCATTATTAGATAAATGTAAAAACATTTAAAAAACATATATAATCATATTTTAGTTATTTCTATCCATTCC
The DNA here is from genome assembly GCA_963277665.1 of Viscum album. Classification (NCBI taxonomy): domain Eukaryota; kingdom Viridiplantae; phylum Streptophyta; class Magnoliopsida; order Santalales; family Viscaceae; genus Viscum; species Viscum album. Next base: position 503,816,376 of record OY728142.1, on the reverse strand, counting down.
CTCCAGTACAACGGCTACGTGTTAACTAATATTTAAAATAATATTATTTTATTACTAGCGTGCAATGTACGATTTCAAAGAAACTCTTTGTTGCGTATCGGGTACGCTATCGAACATAGAAACCTATTTAATATTAATAAATATGAAAATGTATTATTCTTTATTTACCTGGGATGTTACATCCTTCCCCCCTTTTGGGAATTTCATCCTCACAATTTTATTCACTTATCAAAATAAGTGGGGGTATTTATCCCTCATAGCATTTTCAGATTCCCACGTTGCCTCTTCAACCATATGGTTTTTCCACAAAAACTTTACCTTGTGAATTACCTTATTTCGCAATACTTGATCTCTTCAGTCAAGAATCTGGACCAGTTGTTCCTCATAAGATAGGTTCTCGTCCAGCTGAACTACCTCTGGACTCAAAACATGAGATGGATCTGGCATATACTTTCTCAACATCGAAACATGAAAAACATTGTGTACCTGAGATAAACTCGGAGGTAATGCCACTCTGTATGCAACTGATCCAACTCTCTTCATAATTTCATATGGTCCAATGAAACTTGGACTCATCTTTCCTTTCTTACCAAATCACATCACACTTTTCCATGGTGATACTTTGAGAAAAAAATGATCACCTACCTCGAAAGATAGATCCTTCCTCCGGTTATCCGCATAACTCTTCTGCCTGCTCTGAGCTGTTCTTATGTGTTTCTGAATCAACTGAACTTTTTCTGCCATCTCTTCTACCAATTCTGGTCCCATCAGCTTCCTTTCACCCACTTCATCCCAAAATGCTGGAGTTCGACACCGCTTCCCATATAATGCCTCAAATGGTGCCATCTGTATACTGGAATGAAAACTGTTATTATAAGAAAACTCAACCAAAGAAAGATGTTGGTCCCAACTTCCCTAATAATCCATAGAACAAGCTTGTATCATATCCTCGAAGGTCTAAATTGTTCGTTTTGACTGCCCATCTGACTGCGGATGAAAAGATGTACTGAAATTTAATTCAGTACCCAACGACTTCTGAAGGCCTTTCCAAAAGATAGAAGTAAACTTGGGATCACGGTCAGATATAATGGAGAGAGGAAATCCATGTAACCTGACTATCTCTTTAAGATACCAACAGGAAAGTTGATCTAGGGAAAAACTATCTCGTATGGCAAGGAAATGAGCAGATTTAGTCAAGCGATCAACAATAACTCAGATTGCATTATTACCTCGAGATGTCTTCGGTAATCCCACAACAAAGTCCATGGATATATTCTCCCATTTCCACTCTGGCACTGGTAGAGGCTGAAGCATCCCTTTTGGTAACTTCTGCTCTGCTTTAACCTACTGACAAGTCAAACACTTCACAGTAAAATCAGCAATATCTCTTTTCATTCCATCCCACCAGTAATACTCCCGCAGATCTCTGTACATCTTAGTACTTCCAGGATGAACTGAAAACGGAGAACTATGAGCTTCACATAACAACTCTCTTTTCAACTGTGAATCAAAAGGCACACACAATCTCTTCCCAAATATCAAAACACAATCACTATCAATGTTGAATTCAGGAAACTTACCCTTCTGAACCAGCTCTACCTTTTTCTGCAACTCATTGTCTTGCTTCTATGCTTGCTTAATTCTGTCTGATAGAGAAGATCTCACTGATACCTGAAACAAAACAGAAAGAAATCCAGCACCAACAACTTCTATGCCAAAGTTCATCAAATCCTTAACCAAAGGATCAAGTTCCAAACGCAACATCGTTAATGAAGCATTACTTTTTCGACTCAAAACATCAGCCACTTTATTGGCTTTTCCCGGATGGTGATGAATTGTACAATCATAATCCTTGATTAATTCCAGCCATCTCCTCTTTCTCATGTTCAATTATTTCTGAGTGAATATATACTTTAAACTTTTGTGATCAGTATATATTTCATACTTTACTCCATACAAATGATGCCTCCAAATTTTTAAAGCAAAAACAACAACAGCTAATTCCAAATCATGTGTAGGGTAATTTACCTCATGAGTTTTCAACTGACGTAAAGCATATGCAATAACCTGATCATTCTACATAAGGACATAGCCAAGTCCATTCAACGAAGCATCACTGTATATAACAAACTCACCATTCCTGGAAGGAAGTGCCAAAACTGGAGCATTCACCAATCTTCTTTTCAACTCCTGAAAACAATCATCACATTCTTTTTTCCAGATGAACTTAACACCCATATGAGTTAGCTTAGTCATTGGACTAGATAACCGTGAAAAATTTTCAACAAACCTTCGGTAGTAACCTTCCAAACCAAGAAAACTACGTATCTCGGTTACATTTGTGGGTCTTGGCCATTCTTTAACAACTTTTGTTTTAGCAGGATCAACAGTTATGCCATATTTTGAAAAAATGTGACCCAGGAAAGAAATTTGTTGTAACCAAAATTCACACCTGCTGAATTTTCCATATAGTTTCTTTTCTTTTAAGGTTTTCAAGATAACCCTTAAATGACTTTCATACTCCTCTTTACTTTTAGAAAACACCAAAATATCATCGATGAAAACAACCATAAACTTATCTAAGAACTCATGGAAAATTCTATTCATAAGGTCCATGAATACAGAAGGTGCATTAGTTAACCCAAAAGTCATAACTACAAATTCATAATGGCCATATCTAGTACGGAACGCAGTCTTCGGAATGTCTACTTCTTTTACTTTCAATTGATGGTACCCCGACCTCAAGTCAATCTTCGAAAAATACTGAGCTCCCTGGAGCTGATCAAACAAATCATCTATATGAGGAAAAGGATACTTGTTCTTAACAATAATATTATTCAAGGCTCTATAATCAATGCAAAGTCTCATTGAGCCATATTTCTTTTTAACAAACAAGACTGGATCACCCCATGGTGATGTGCTAGGTCGAATGAAACCTTTATCAAATAACTCCTGCAATTGTTTCTTTAACTCTAAAAGTTCAACTTGAGCCATTCGATAAGGGGGTTTTGAAATTGGATTAGAATCAGGAACTAAGTCAACAGTAAATTTAACTTCCCGATCATGAATAATACCAGGTAACTCATCAGGAAAAACATAAAGATACTCATTTACAATTGGCACATCATTAATCTGAACAGTTCCTTTATTTTCAACAATATGTGGAAGGTAACATTTATTTCCATCTTTTACTAGTTTCTCAACTTCCTGATATGTTATCAAAATCAAGGTTTCATTCTTGTACACAAACTGAAAATCTTTCTGAAAAGAAACCATTTTAGCTCTACAGTCAATCTTAGCATGATAAACAGAAATCCAATCCATTCCCAAAATAACATCAAACTCTACTAGAGGCAAAACAATAAGGTTTGTTGGTAGATTCGTTCCACACACAAGGATAGGAAGGTTCTTATAATTCCTTTTTGTCTCAACGTTCCCTCCGGGTGTTTTTACCATAAGTTCAGGGTTCATATCTTGAGATGGAATTTCCAATTTACTAGAAAACTTCTCAGAAATGAAAGAGTGTGTAGACCCTGAATCAAACAACACATTGGCATAATCTGAACAAACAAACAGTGTACCTGATAACACTTCATTTGATGGCCCAACATTTGCTGAGGTTGTTGCAAAGGATTTCACCACCCCATTCTGCTTGTAGTCTGGCTGCTTTCCCCCAGTCGAGTTCTTCGTTAGACACTCATTTGCATAATGACCCATTTCATTACACTTAAAACATCTTACCGCTGGCTTTTCATTGCCTACTTGATCATCTTCCTTACAGTTACGAGCAATATGACCAGACTTACCACACCAAAATCACTTAACATACTTGGATAAACATTCTCTAGGATTCATTTTACTACACTTCTCACAGGATGGATATTTGGTTTTCTTACCTCCTTGCTTATTTGGTGAATTCTTCCCCTTTGCCTGCCAACTGGACCTCTTATTCTGTTGTTTGTCATAGAACACCTGATCATCGGAAAACTCCATTTCCACCTTCTCCGCACATTGAACAAGTTTTTCATAACTTTTGAACTCACGAGAAGCTAAAGCCCTTCGATACTTTGGCTTTAACCCTGAGTAAAAACGGTTTATTTTACTATCAAGATCTCGTATGAAGTTTGGAGCATACCTTGGAAATCGAGTGAACTTTGCTTCATAGGTAGCCACTGAGTCTTCCTCTTGCCTCAATTCCAAGAACTACTTTTCCATCCTAAGTCGAACGGCCTTAGGAAAATACTTCTCAAGAAACAAACCTTTGAATTCGTCCCAGTGAAGATCCTAAATCTCATCACTATCCCTGATATTTTTTACCATCGACCACCACTAATCAGCTTCACCTTCAAAACGGTAAACAGCAAGACTAACCTTTTGATGTTCTGAACACCCCATGACATCAAAAATCTTCTCCAGTGCTTTAATCCACCCTTCAGCTTGTATGGGGTCAGATGATCCTCTGAATGATGGGGGATGTTGCCTCATGAAATGTTCCACCACTGACATGCTCCTCTGCGGTTGATCTGGCTGATCTCGTGCATGGATACCACCACCATTTATAGCCTGAGTCAACTGTGCCATCACTGCAACAAACAGTTCAGTTCCGATTCCAACCATTTCAGGTTTCTGATTTGGAAGGTTGTCTTCTTCCTGATGTCGTCCCAACATAGCTTCTTTGTTTCCTCTGCGGAAAACCATTCTGAACATAGAAATATCTTAGGCGAAGCAACATGGTAATCTTTAAATGCTATATCATTTCAGTCATACCATAAATTAACTTATAATTTAACAATTTTCTAACTCCTAAAGTTGTCTAAACCGACCTTTGATACCAACTATAAGGCCCTGGCCTTAAACATTACTTAATATTTAATTAAATGAATAATTCACATTGAGGATCTTTTCAGGTTTATAGTTTTAGAGAATTAGATCATAACTATTACATCTCAAAAGATTACAATGTAGACACTTCTACTATGTTTCCATAAAATAAAAACTCTTAAAAAGAAACATGTCTAGTTACATGTTTTAGATAGCCTGACATTCCCTTGATCACATCCTTGACCCTAATCCACATTAAGTCCTGTGGAAAACATTTCAAAAAAATTTGGGGTGAGCATAAAAATCTTAGTAAGGGATACACAAAGAATAAAAACAGTTAGTTTATCAAAAAAACATGTAATCCATGTATACTTTAACAAAGTAATACTTTTCACCTTTATGAAGTAGTAAAAACTCTTCACTGAATAAAAGATCGTTACTTGCCCTTTTGTAACCAAAATATTACCATAAAACCCATAAAAAGATCACATAACATATAAAGGTAACTTGGGACATAATCATTCTTAAGTGTAATAACCATACGGTCGACTTCCACACATATCTCTTAATGGAATAGCCATACGGACAACTTCCATACATACTTAATGGAATAGCCATACGGCCGACTTCCATACCAAATGCATTAGAGGTTATAACGTAACCACCCATCTTGGTATTCACGGCACCACCCGTCATATGGTTTATCACGTAACCACCCGTCAAATGTCCAAGTACCAATATAAAATCATAAAACAAATATAATGGAAAGAAAACATTTCCACACTTTGATGACAATATATCACATAAATATATTGACATAACAAATCCATTATAAAAACCATTTTCAATACCAAAATACATAAAAGAGTATATGGTATTTATTTCATTTTAAAAAAAAACATTACGGCTTGTTCAGGAAGCCAAAGACCAAATAATACTCACGGCGGCGGAAAAGGTCGTTGTCACCGCGTACGTTAAAAGAAACATTCCTTTTTGTCGTTTAGTAAGACGCTTTGTAGAAAAAGATTCCTTTTGTATAAAAGTAAAAGTAAAAGGGGTTTATACACCATATAAAATAAAGTTGTGTATAAAACGAAATATGCCTCAATGAAAGGAGATTGAGACGAAGTCCCTTACCTCGGGTCCGACTTGACTCGATCATTCTTTAACGTCCTGAATAATAAACTTGAGTTAATTTCTATTTGCTTAAGAATCTTTTTTGAGTTCATTATTACTTTTATATCACTTATTTCCATGTTATAAAAATTATGTACTCATTTAAGTTAATAATGTTTGTTTTTTCGATATTTGGTTCTTTAGTCGAAAGTGGACTTCTTACAAACACATGTTGTTCGTGTGGTCAAAGGTTATTTATATCCAGAATGACATTCCTGATTTGGATATGATATATATCATATATATCCAGCATATACATGTATCTAAAATATTACATAATCATTTAGAGGTAAGAAATGAAATGCACCGTTCATGGAGACGGTAAGCCGTACGTACGCATGAACGCTACTTTCATTTCTTTTTCATATTAATGGAATTAAAACTAAATGAGAGGTATGTATATTTTAATTCCAAAATTATATTAATCATTTAGATGTAACATACATCATATATATCCATTATATATATGTACTTATAATAGTACATTACATTTGGGGATAAGAAATGAAATGCACCGTTCATGGAGACGGTAAGCCGTACGTACGCATGAACGCTACTTTCATTTCTATCTCATACATTAATGGAAAGAAATAATAATGATATAGAGGTATATTATAATTCCAGTATAAAATCATATATAATAACTTTAAATCCATCCTTTATACATCCCACATATGGCATTAACGAATCAAATCACTTTGAGGGGGCGGTAGTCCGCACTTCCTTAAATGAAGATATCGCATTTACCCATAATGGAAACCATAAAGGTATGCCCAAAATGAAAAATTCAGAAGCTTAAAGAAAACATAAACATATTATATATCATATATAAATATAGTGACATCTTAATGGCCACCTTTGAAGGTGTTAGAAGAATATCGAACAATCATCGTTTCGTGAGGCAGAAATTCGCCACCCACGGAAATAGTATGTTCTTTAACCATTAGACGTAGGTGTGAGTAATTGTAGCTAGAATACTTCTTATAAAAACATCCTAGTATATGGAAGATAGTGGAGTTGTTACAAAAGAAATGAATAAAAAGAGTTTAGGGGGTTGGAGAAGCAAAATAATACAAAACGACTCAAGTGAAGACATTACCTTAAAATCGGGTAACTCCCTTTGGTTTGAGCTCAAAGGTTTCCTTGGGAAGACTTCTGCCCAATGTGAGGCTTCAAGGAGTAAGAGAGGGATGAGGAGAGACACAATTATCAGAGCTTGGCCGAACCAAAGGCTTGAGAGGTGTGGGTAAGGTGGTAGAGGTGGGGACCTTTTATAAGAGGAGAGGAGGGGCACTCTTGGAAGGTAAGGAAATGTTACTTTATTTGCAAATGGTTTTCAGATTTTAATGGTCCCACGTTGATGTATTTCGGGGATAAGGTGATAAGGGTTCTAAATCCACCCATCCAATAGGTTTTGGGCATGTGTAGGTCTTAGATTTTACATTATCTTTCCATTTTATTTAAATCGTTAAATAATGAGGTAATCGCTGCATCATCATGGTGTCATAAATAATTTAATTTATTTAATGTATAAAAATTATATAAAAAAATACTATGATGTATAAAATCTGTTTAGATTTCTAATGAATATTTATAGTCAAAAATATGACTTGTATAACCCCATGTAAAAATTGGTTTAGTAAAACATCTCATGTTTGTGTCATTTTTACTTTAACTTTAAATAAAAGGCATAAATGTCATTATCTTACCCAAGTGGCTCCATGGGGTACCAAAAATCGACCCATGGGTTGTATTGGTCGGCCATAACTCAACCAATAGGGTTATGACAAGTGTCAAGATATTTTCATTTTATTATTATATCATTTTTACCTTAAATTACACTAATTACCTTTAATCGTGATTAATAAAACATAAAAGTTACTATTCACAAAAATTTATTTTAATCCCATTGAACCACATTTTACTTAATAATAAAAATAATTTAAATTAGATTTTTGAGATTCAAAACACAGAACTGGTAAAGTCCCATTTAAACGAAAAATCAAATTTTGTAACCACCACTTTGCGGTTTCACTATTCATCAAAAATTGAAGTTTTTCAGAAAAAAACCAAAACATCACCCTAAGCTATATTTGATATTCCGAATTCAAAAATGATGTCCGTTTTAAAAAATTCAAAACATATAAGTTTCATTAGTTAATTTAATAATTAATTCCCATTGTCAAAACAAATAGCGTGTTTTTATGAAACAATAAGTATCAAAAGATTGACACCAGTTTAAGTCCAATTTCAAAGTAAAATTAATTCCAACAACCACTATTGGATTAAATGGTAAAAATATATTCTAATTTCACTTAAAAACCAATTCAAAATATTATCTAATCATCTTAATAAATTAGATTAGAAATAGTTTTTGAATTATAATACAACATTTTACACTATTCATTAAAAAATGAACTTTATCGGAAAAATACCAAAAAATTACACAAAGTAATATTTGATGTCCCGATTCTAAAGAAGAGTTTTATTTGGTCCAATAGAATGTATAGGAGTGACCAAAACTAAATTTGATGACGGTTCGCCATCAAATGTTGATAAGTGGATCTTTCGTGAAAATTAGAGTATATAAGCCTAAAATTGAATTCTTTTCGTATTTTAAGCCCTTATAATTTATTAGATAAATGTAAAAACATTTAAAAAACATATATAATCATATTTTAGTTATTTCTATCCATTCCCGCCAGTACAACGACTACGTGTTAACTAATATTTAAAATAATATTATTTTATTACTAGTGTGCAACGTACGATTTCAAGGAAACTCTTTGTTGCGTATCGGGTATGCTATCGAACATAGAAACCCCTTTAATATTTATAAATATGAAAATGTATTATTATTTATTTACCTGGGATGTTACATTTACTTTAGAGAATACACCTGTTCAATTGTAAAGAAGCACTGAAATACTGTAATTATCTATTTGTGCTAAGAGGGTGAACACACACTTGTGTATTATCTCCCAAGTACTACACAAGTGAAAGGGAATATCTACTTATTGTATTACACATCCAATGATTGTTTTCTAGTGTATTGTGTGGTACTGGATTATCCTCATACCATACCAAGGACGTAGCTACTCTTTTTAAGTAGTGAACCTTGTAAATCTTGTGTTCCTTTGGTTGTGTGTGTTCAACAGGGAAAGAACTCTTCAATAGGAGTTGATGGTTGTTTCAAAAAATGGGAAACATAAAAGAAAAAGATATCAATGATTCACCCCCTCTCCCTCTCAGTGATACTTGGATCCTGACCAAGTAACTTCACTTAGGTACCCCAAGAGGGGGTATAATCAAGGTATGAATACTTTTAAATCCCTTCCTACCTCATTGTATCTTGACCTCTTAATTATAAGGGTTACCTTAATTTTATCCTATTGATCTGATTATCTTTTACTTGACTAGCCTTTATATATTACTTTTGTAACTCACTAACCCTAGTTACCTAGAGTCGGTGAATTATTACATTACATTGAAATGATCGCAAGTGATCTAGTCCTAAAAGACCAATCAGTTTAGTATCCTTGTAAGTACTAGATACATACATATGTTTTACATTACATTATAAAATAAAAAAACAACATTATGTCTCCTTTAAACACACTCATATCCCTTAGCCTATCCCTGCAGGTCAGTCATAATATACTTATTCGCATCCTGGGAAAAATAAATCATAATAAAGGGGTGAGCTCAAATGCTAATTAAGGATAACAATATAGTGGAAACTATCATAAATAAGCATGAACATTTAAGGCTGTGTATAAGACTAAATAATTCCATTTACTTATTCACATGGATATTCTACTAGTCAAATAATCACATGTAATATCAATAATTAATCTCATAATGATATAATGCATTATTCCAGACATCATAAAAACATAGTCAAGGCCTCATACCAAGACTACAAATAAAAATATTGCCAGGGCCTTGTTCCAAGACACTAGCTTGCCTCATGAGACCTATCGATGCATAGATGGGCTATAGCGGGCCCCTCCCATCACTTACTACGTCCAATGCATTCCTCATATGAAAAGGTTGAAACATAACATAAACATTCATATTAAAACTATCATATTAAATGTTAATACTTTAACCATAAACCGTGAATGGTATAAAAATAGCACATCCATAGTCAAACATATCACAAAACCTTCAATACAATATGGAAGATTGTATCATAATAAATCAACTTCAAACAAGCGTAGAATCCAACAAAGGATGTTGACATAGATGAAATCAATCCAAAAACTATTTGATTGATATATATATTTCTAATTTGAAATAATTTAAAAGTAAATAAAACCTTTATTTTTAAAATATTCTTATAATCTTTCAAGGGAAGCTTTGAAGGTGTTATAATGGCATAAAATGGTCGCACCCTCCGTATAAGTTAAAAAAACATTCTTACCTTAATTTGTCAACAAGTTCATAAAGTACCTTGTTCGAAAAATGATGAAAAGAGTCCTTTAAAAACATTTTATAAAAATTAAAACAAGGGTATAAATTAATTTAACCTATAGTCTAGTAAATACTAAAAATGTTGTGAAATACATTTTTAAGAAACATAGATGTGGATGATAAAGAAGTCTGAGTAGATACTTACGTATAAACAACCACAGATAATAAAGAGATTGTAAAATTAATCCTTACATTGTAATTTTCCTTAGTCTAGGGTATGTTAACCTCTTGTATAATGGTTAAATCATTGTTATTAAATTATACAAAAAACACATACCTAAATATGATATCATATATGATTCTCTAATATTTCATTGTTAATAATATTTCAGTAGTATCATTGTTTCGAGTGTTAACTGATTCATTTTACTTTATATGTTTTGTTACGTAAGTCATGTTTGTTATGGATAAGGTGTATTTGATTAATATCCATAATGTTATTAAATTCTTAAGAATTATTTTTTAATCATCAAATGAAAATTATTCTTGAATGGTTACGAAGGGGAATGAAATCTCATTGTGTCGTGGAGACGGTAAGCCGTACGTACGTACGAGCGAAAATATTATTATATTGATAGTGAAATATTATGTAATTAGATGGTATATTATATATAAAGTATTTTTAACATATTATATTTATTATTTGCATCAATTTTACTCATTATTATACTCATCCAAGTAATAAAGTGTTGAATAACTAACTACACCACGACGTCGAGACGGTAAGTCGTACGTACGCACGTATGGTGTATTTTTCAAAATGAATATGGTTGTACCATATTTATTATAATATCCAAGTATGTACAAGGTACTGGAGATATTATATTATTATGGAAACAACATAGAAAGATTAATTATAATAAGAAAAGAACTTTGAAAGAGGTGATAAAATAATTACCTCTTCTTCAGGTGCTTGTTTTTTATTTGAACAAAAGGGCTTCTTAGGTTGGATTTTTGATCAAATTAAGGCCTCTAGGTTGATTTGAGGGTAGTTAGGAGGGTATTTGAGTAGGTTTTCTCCAAGAAAAATTAGTTTTGAGGTGTGAATTTAAGAGAAGGGGAAGTGCACTTTTATAAGAAAGGTGAGGGCACTTTAGGAAAATCTTGAAATATTAGTTTATTATAAAATAATTTTCAGTTTTAAATAGCTCAAAATTGATTTATTTTGAGACTAAGGTAGATATGGGTCTAAATACTCCCAAAAAACAGGTTTTGGACATTTCTAGGTCACCATATTAACCATATCTTTTATATTTAACCCTTAGTTAAATAGTTTAACTTTTACCATGTCTTCTTGTATTTTTATACTACATAGTCAATATAGTTACTATAAAGTGACAAGAGAACATAAAGTGGTTAATTAATGAAATATGTAAGATTATCTAAGTCATTTGGCATAATATTATATTTTTAGGACTATTATATAATTTAATAAAATATTATTTTTTTTAAAACTCATTTATGTCTATTTTAACACTATTTAGTATTTTGTTTTTTTAAAAGTCATAATAACTTGATTTATTAGATGAAATACATTTAATAAACCCTAAAAAGTCATATTCACCTAATAAATTCGTGTATTTCATCAAAGTTTCAATTTAAATTTATTTTAATATTTATAATATTAATTATTTTAATCTTTCATTAATAAGGTAATCAATGCATCATCATTGTGTAACGAATAAATTTAATTATTTCATATATAAAAATTATAAATAAAACACAATGATATAGAAAATCTTTTTATCTTTATAATGGATATTTATAGTCGAATTTATCTTATATATAACCCTATATTAAAAACTGTTTAGTTATTAAAATTTGAATTTAACACGTTTAAATCTTCTTTAAATAAAATATAATAAATGTCCTAATCTAATCCAAGTGGATATAGAAGGATCATATTTTTTCCTAATGTTGATTTTGGTATAAATATAATTATCTAATAGAATTAGGACATGTTTTGGGTAATTATAATATCATTTTTACCTTTAATTACTATATTTACTTTTAACTATGGTAAATAAAATTCAAAAGGTACTATTCAACAAAAATTATTTTCATTCTATTAAATAAAATTTTACTTACTAATAAAAATATTATCTGTTAGATTTTTGAAATTCAATTCACAAAAGCGATAAAATTATGTTTTATGCCAATTTGAAAATATTCCTATTAGGTGGGTAAAATACGTCAAATAGTCCAGAAAAATTTTATATATTTAATCCTATTATGAAATGATTCTAATGAATTACATTAGACTAATATTGGTATTATGTGTCTATTTTTAATTTAAAAAAATTTAAATTTAAAAATAATTATTTAAATAAAAAGCCGGTTTTAAACAATAACACAGTGTTTTTCACTATTCATAAAAAATTGAAAGTTTTTAGAAAAATACCAAAAATTCACCTTAAGTTAATTTTGATATTCCGAATCCAAAAATGAAGTCCATTTTAAAAAATAAAATTTATATAATTTCAAAAGAAGGGTATTACTATTCATAACTACATTTTAAATGGCAAGCTTGATTTGTCGTGGTGTACTAGAACTCGAAGCCGCGTACATCACAATTTATTGTATTATTTCAAGAGAAGCATACCATGTAAGCTTGGGGTATTAAATTATTCCCTCCTTCGAATAATTTCATCATCGAAATTTCTAGAATATTATTTCATAAAAAGATTTGGGTGGTTCTTCATCATAAGTTCCTCAAGTTCCCACATTGCCTCTTCCATTTTATGGTTTTTCCAAATAATTTTTACTAGACCCATCATTCGGTTTCTCAAAACTTGTTATCTAGTATAAAGAATCCTAATAGGATCTTTACAATAAGAAAGATCAAGTTACAGTTCTATTTCTTCACAGTTGAGTACATGAATTGGGTCTGGCATTTATTTTCTCAATAGTGATACATGGAACACATCCTAAACTTTGGAGAGACTTAGCGACATCACCAAATAGTAAGCTATAACTCCAATTCATTCTAGAATTTCGAAAGATATGATGTACCTGAGACTTAATTTACCCTTCTTATCGAACCATATAACACTATTCCATAGAGATACCTTCAAGAAAACATGATCTCCTGTTTGAAATTCCAAATCCTTCCTTTGGTTATCAGCATATCTTTTTTCCTACTTTGAGCTACTTTGATGTGGGTGTGGATAATATTCACATTTTTCATTGTTTCCTCAACATTTTCTGGGCCTACAAGTTTTCTTTCACCAACATCATCCCAACATGTTGGTGTGCGACATCTCTTTCCATATAACGCTTTATATGGTGCCATAGGAATACTTGAATGGAAACTATTATTATAGAAAAATTCTACCAGAGGTGAATACTAATCCCACATTCCCTAAAAGTCAGGTGAGCAAGATATCAACATGTCTTATAAGGTTTGAATAGTCTGTTCTGATTTTCTATCAGTTTGAGGGTGGTAGGAAGTGCTCAAACGAAGTTCAGTATCTAGGGATTTCTGAAGACTTTTCCAGAATCTTGAAGTAAAATGGGGATCAAGATCAGAAACAATTAATAGGGGTACACCATGAAGTCTTACAACTTAATTAATATATAGTCTTGATAAAAGTTCAAGTGGTAAATCTTTTCTTATATCAAGAAAATGTGCTAACTTAGTAAGACAATCAATAATGACCCATATTTCACCATTCCTTCTAGGAGTCTTTGGTTGCCCCTTGACAAAGTCTATCATAATATCATCCCATTTCCACTTAGGTATGGGAAGATATTTCATGACTCCTGTAGGATATTGTCTTCCTACCTTCACCTATTGAAAACCCATACATCTTGGAACATAATCAACACTCTCTCTCTTCATGTTGTCCCACCAAAAATGTTCCTTCAAATATCTATAAATCTTATTGCTACCAGGGTGTATAGAAAATTGGAGCTATGAGCTTCATCCAACAATTCCCTTTTTAGATCAAGTATGTCAGGAACACAAAGCCTCTTTGAAAATTTTAAAATTCCATCTTTATATACGAAGTCGATTAATCTCCCATCATTCATAGCTTTAATTTTATTTTGAAACTCCTCATAATCAGTCTGAGAAATTTTTATCCTTTCTAGTAAATATGGTTTGGAAACTGTTTGAAAAAGTATCGATGTTTCACCTCCCATGTTTATTCCCATATCCATTTTTGTAAGATCTATGTATATATGATCCCTTTCAACTATCATATTGTTCAAAACTCCATGATACTTTCTGCTCAAAGCATTTACTACCTTATTTTCCTTCCTCAGGTGGTATTGTATAGTGAAATCACAATCCTTGACTAGTTTGATCCATCACCTTTCCCTCATGTTGAGTTATTTTTGTGAGAAAATATACTTTAAACTCTTGTGATTAGTATATATCTCACATTTTTCACCATAGAGATGTGTCTCCATATCTTCATAGAAAATATTACAGTTTCTAACTCAAGATCATGAGTGGGATAGTTTTGTTCATGAATTTTTAACTGTTGTGACACATAGGCAATAACTCTATCATTATTCATAAGGACACAACCAAGTCCTTTCTTTGATGCATCACTATAAATAACAAACTCATCATTCCCTGATAGTAGAGTCAAGATAGTAGCATTGACTAATATTCTCTTCAATTCATTGAAACATTATTCACACTCTTTTGTCCCAACAAATTTAACCTTTTTACGTGTGAGGTTGGTTAATGTGTTAGCCAATTAGGCAAATTTCTGGACGAAATGCCAATAGTAACCTGCTAAACCAGTAAAAATGTATACCTATGTTATACTCTCCAGTACTAGACATTCTTGGATTTCCCTTGTCTTTGAAGGATCAATAGAGATTCCATCCTTAGAGATAGTATGACCAAGAAAAAAATTTCCTAAAGCCAAAATTCACACTTGCTAAACTTCCCATATAATTAATTTATTCTATGTGTTTTCAGAATAGTGTGCAAGTGATTTTCATGATCTTCATAGATTTTTTAGTATACCAAGATATCATAAATAAATAACACTATAAATTCATGAAGATATTCCTTTAAAACTATATTCATTAGATCCATGAAAACAAAGGGTATATTAGTCAGTCCAAAAGGCATTATTGTAAACTTGTAATGCCCATACCTGGTTCGCAATTTTTTCTCTGGAATCTCTTCCTTCTTCATGCACAACTGATGATATCCAGATCAAAGGTTAGTTTTTTAAAAATATTGAGCTCCATGATGTGGATTAAATAAATAATCAATGCGAGGTAGGGGATACTTGTTCTTTATTTTTATATCATTGATCACCATGTAGTAAAGGCACAACCTCATAGATCTATCTTTCTTCTTAAAAAAAGAATAGGGGCTCTCCATAGAGAAACACTAGGGAGAATAAATCCTTTATTACTCAATTCCTATAGTTTTTTCTTTAGTTCCACTAATTCCGTAGTGTCTTTTCTATAATGTGTCTTCAATATGGGCCTTGAACCAGGAATGAAGTAAATGGAAAAATCAATTTACCATTCTTGAGGATATCCAGGTAAATCCTATGGAAATACATCAACATATTTTTGAGAAATATGTACATCCTCTATTTGAACATTCGTTTCCTAACCCATAGTAATTTCAATCCCTTCCTCCCCAATAAATGAATTTAATAGAGCTACCGGGGGTGGATCTAGATGAGAATTAGATGATGATGTTTCTTCTCTAAAGATACGGGATTCCTTATCATCATCAAAAATTGTAACCTCCTTATTCTTACAATTAATTTTTGCATCATGGTTTGAAAGCCAATCCATACTAAGGATTATATAAAATTCAATCATGGTTATGACAATAATATCAGCAAATAAAGCATTTTTATATGCCATAATGGTAACTAATTGACAAAAACATGTTGCAATGATACGTCCCTTAAGAGTTTTGATTGAAAACTCCCTTATTGAGTCAAATAGGAAATATCTAATTTTCATGGAAAACTAGGAAGATATTAAAGAATGTGATGATCCAAAATAAAATAAATAATTGGATAATTTTTAGGAAATGATTAAAGTACCTTCCACCATATCATTCAGAACTTCAACCTCAACAGTAGTGATTGCATAAGCTTGGCCTTGCTCCCTTGGCCTTTTCTAAGGTATGATTCCTTGATGCTTAGGACATTTATTTGCATAATTCCCCATTTCATTGCAATTTTATCATTGAACATTGACAAACTCTTTCTTCCCCTTGTAATCATGAGCTTTGTGGCCTTTTTCTCCACACTTATAACAAAATCTCATCCCCTTTAGGAATTTACCATGGTATTTCTTCAAACAATTACTACAGGATGGAAATTTAACTTTTCCCTTCTTCCCCTTATTTTATTTTCCATAGTTTTTAGTAGATATCTTCTTCTCTTACTTCACTTTAAATTCATAAGACATAGAGAATTCTTTTTCTATCTTGATAGAACATGAGACTATATCTTCATATGATTAAAAGGATTGTGAGACAAATGCTCGATGGAGAAATGGTTTTAACCCATCAAATAATTGATCAATATTACTTCTTGGGTTATGTATATAATTTGCAGCAAGCCTCACTAATCCTATAAAGTTAGCCTCATACTTTGAGACATTATCATCCTCCTTTTTCCTCAAACTCATAAATTGCCTTTCCATATCCACTCAATGTTCATGAGGAAAATATTTTTCTAAGAAAATATATTTAAACTCCCTCCATTCCATATTCAACACTTCTTCATCCTCCTTTTTGTTTTGAATTAATAACCGCCATTGATCTACATCTCCTGAGAGGCGATAAACTGCCATGAAAACTTTTTCCTTTTCACTATTTTCCAAAGCATGAAATATTTTCTTTAAGGAACTTATCCATTTCTCACCTAAAAATGGATTTGTAGTCCCATTGAATATTGGTGGTTTTTTCCTCATGAAGTGGTCTAACATTGATTCTCTATGTTTTGGATCAGGGTGCTTCATACGAGTAAGATTATTATTCATAACTTGAGTGAGTTGTACTAGAATGGTTTTAAGTAGTTCAGTACCAGTTTCATCACCAGATCCACCATAATTATTTTGAATAGGAGGGAAATACCTACATGGATTACGTTTGTTAATAAAGTTTTCATTCTTTCCACTAGGAACCATTTCTAAACAATTTCATAAACTAGATTAGTTCATGAATCGCAATGTATAATTCCAAACCTATAAAATAATTAATATAAATTGAACAGTTTGTGCATATAATTCAAAATCATAAAAATGTTTTCATTGGGGAAGTATTTACTCATAAATCATTTATAATGGTTGGCAAAGAAAATGTGTATTATCCTAAGCATATCCCCCGGGAGTGTCAAACTAGATGCACAGTAAGAACCATTGTCGTGTACCAGGATACCCCAGGTCAATCCCCAAACTCCTTATTGGAGTTTTGACTCCTAGGTACATATGTTCCAGAACCACTTTCACTTGTTGTATCTAGATACAGATTTATTTATTTGAAAACCCATATAAAAACTACATTACCAAAATTGTTGGACGTTATTCTATACTAATCCTCAAAGTCGATCATAGGGTAATAATCTCTAATCAGATTGTTTATAAATATCATTTCCAAGGTTTGTACTAAACTTCCTTTGATACCAATTGTAACTCCCTGAACCAAGTTATCCTGAGTCGTTGCATTATTACATAACATTAGAATGATCACAAGAGATCAAGTCCTGAAATACTGATCATTTTAGTATCCTTTTAAGTACTAGATACATACATAAGTTTTACTTTACATTATGAAATAAAAAAAACAAAATTTTGTCTCATTTAAACACACTCATATTCCTTATCCCATCCCTATAGTTCAGTCATAATATACTTCTTTTCATCCTTGGAAAAATAAAACATAATAAAGGGGTGAGCTTAGATGCTCATTAAGGATAACAATATAGTGAAAACTATCATAAATAAGAATAAACATTTATGGAAAATTATAAGACTAAAACACAAGTGTTTTGAACATAAAATTCAGCATAATATGGCAATGATAAATAAAATAATTCCATTTAATTATTCACATGGATATTATACTAGTCGAATAATCATATGTAATATCAATAGTTAATCTCATAATGATGGGATGCATAATGCTGGATATCATAACCACATATTCAAGACCTCGTGCCAACACTACAAATAAAAATATTATCAAGGCCTTGTGCCAAGACACTAGTTTATCTCATGAGACCTACCGATTCATCAAGGGGATATAGTAGGCCCCACCCGTCACTTACTATGTCCAATGCATTCCTCATATGAAAAGATTGAAACATAACATAAGCATTCGTATTAAAACTAGAATATGAAGTGTTAATACTTTAACCATAAACAATGAATGGTATAAAAATAACACATTCATAGTCAAAAATATCACAAAACCTTCAATATAATTTGGAAAATTGTATCATAATAAATCAACTTCAAACAAGCATAAAATCCAACAAAGGATGTTGACATAGATGAAATCAATCCAAAAACTATTTGAGTGAAATGTCTCTTTCTACTTTGAAATCATTTAAAATTAAAGAGAACATTTATTTTCAAAATATTCTTATAATCTTGTAATGGAATCTTCTAAGGTTTTATAATGGTGGGAAATAGTCTCACCCACCGTATAAGTTAAAAAAACATTCTTACCTTAATTTTTCAAAAAGGTCATTAAGTACCTTGTTTAGAAAATGACGGAAAGATTCCTTTCAAAAAATTTGATAAAAAGTCAAAAAGGGTATAAATTACTTTAACCCATAGTCTAGGAAATACTAAAAATATTTTTAAATACATTTGAAGAAACACAGATGTGGATGATAAAGAAGTCCATGTATATACTTACGTATAAACAACCTCGGATAATAAAGAGATTCTAAAATTAACCCTTATATTATACTTTTTCTTAGTCGAGGGTACATTAACCTCCTGAAAAATGGTTAAATCATTATTATTATGTTATAAAAAACCACATACATAAATATGATATAATATATGATCCTCTAATATTTCTTTGTTAATAATATTTCAGTAGTATCATTGTTTTAGGTGTTGACTGATTTGTTTTCCTTTATATGTTTTTTTACATAAGTAATGTTTGTTATGGATAGGATGTATTTGATTCATATCCAGAATGATATTAAGTTCTTAAACGTTATTTTTGAATCATTAAATGAAAATTATTCTTGAATTGTTATGATGGGAAATGAAATCTCGTCGCGTCGTGGAGACAGTAATTCGTACGTACGCACAAGAGAAAATATCATTCTATTGATTGTGAAATAGTATATAATTGGACGGTATATTATATATACAGAATAATTAACCTGTTATATTTATTCTTTATATCAATTATACTCATTATTATACCCATCCAAATAATGAAGTGTTGAATAATAAACTACACCATGATGTGGAGACAGTAAGTCATACATACGCACGTATGGTGACTTTGTCATAATGAATATGGTTGTACCATATTTATAATAACATATTAGTATGTATAAGGTATTGGGGTTATTATTTTAGTATTAAAACAATATAGAAATTGGAATTAGAAGAAGAAAAGAACTTTGAATGAGGTGATAAAATAAATACCTCTACTTTGGGTGCTTCCTTTTGATTTGAACAAAAGGGCTCCTTAGGTTGGCTTTATGATCAAAGTATGGCCTTTAGGTTTAATTGAGGGTAGTTGGGAGGAAATTTTATCAGGGGTTTTCCAAGACAAATGGATTTGGAGGTGTGAATTTAAGATAAGGGTAAGTACCATTTTATAAGAGAGGTGATGGGCACTTTAGGAAAAGCTTGAAATATTAATTTAGTATAAACTTATTTTCGGTTTCTAATAGCTCCAAGTCAGTTTATTTCGAGGATAAATTTTGTATTGGTATAAATACTCTCAATAAATAGGTTTTAGATATTTTTATGTCACCATATTAATCTTATCTTTTAGATTTAACCCTTAGTTAAATATTTTAACTTTTACCATGTCTTCTTGTATTTTTATACTACATGGTTAATATAGTTACTATAAAATGCCAAGAAACCCAAAAGTGGTTCATTAGTGACATATGTAACATTATATAAGTAATTTTTCCTAATATTAATTTTTTAGGACTATCATATAATTTAATAAAAGAATATTTTTTTTAAAAAACTCATTTATGACAATTTTGACAATATTTATTATTTGGTTTTTGTGAAAGTCATAATAACTTGATTCCTTCGAAAAAAATAAATTAAATCAACCTTAAAATGTCATATTAACCTACAAAATTCATGTATTTCATCAAAATTTTCAATTTAAATTTATTTTAATATTTGTAATATCAATTATTTTAATCTTTCATTAATAAGGTAATCGCTACATCATCACTATTTCATAAATTAATTTAATTATTTAATGTGTAAAAATTATAAATAAAATACTATGATTTATAAAATATTTTTATCTTTATAAGGGATATTTATAGTTTAATTTATCTTATGTATAACCTTATATTAAAAATGGTTTATTTATTAAAAATTGAATTTAACACTTTTAACTCTTCTTTAAATAAAATATAATAAATGTCCTAATCTAATCCAAGTGGATCAAAAAGGATCATATTTTGGTCCTAAGGTTGATTTTGGTATAAATACAATTATAAAATAGAATTAGGATATGTTTTTGGGTAATTATAATATCATTTTTACCTTTAATTACACTATTTACTTTTAACTATGGTAAATAAAATTCAAAAGTTACTATTCCCAAAAAATTATTTTCATCCTATTAAATAAAATTTTACTTAATAATGAAAACTTTTTCTATCTGATTTTTTAAATTCAATTCACAGAAGCGGTAAAATTATGTTTTATGCAAATTTTCAAATTTGCCTAGAAGGTGTGTAAAAGACGTTAAATAGTTCAGTAAAATTTTATATATCTAATCTTATTATAAAATGACTCTAATGAATTAAATTAGGTGAATATAGGTATTAGAATTTATTTTTACTTTAAAATAACGTTAAATTAAAAAATTAATATTTAAATAAAAAGTTGGTTTTAAACAATAAGACATTGTTTTTCACTATTCATCAGAAAATTGAATGTTTTTAGAAAAATACCAAAAAAATCACCCTAAGCTAATTTTGATATTACAAATTCAAAAATAAAGTCTATTTTGGAAAATAAAATTTATAAAATTTTAAAAATATGGTATTACTATTCATAACTACTTTTTAAATAGCTAGTTTGATTGGTCGTGGGGTGCTAGAACTCGAAGCTACGTACAACACAAGATATTGTATTATTCAAAGAGAAGAGTATCATGGAAGCTTGGTGTGTTACAAATTTTCCCTATACATAACAACACTATATGATAATGATTCATGGTAAGTGAGTAAAACAAGAATAAATATAGATGGATTTTTCTTGGTTCACTAAAATAGACTAGTCCAAGGAGATGCTACCAATATTGTGTTGGGGCACCAAAATCACAAATCTCATAATTTGTTTGCTTTAGGATAGGTCACACATTCAAAGGATCACTACCTATTGTTTTAGGATTGGCCACTTCTTCCAAGGATCACTTCCTACTGGTTTAGGATAGGTCACTCCTACCAAGCCTCACTTCCTTACAATCATTTAGGGTAGATGAACTACCTTCATGGGATCATTTTCCTCACAAATACCTTCTTCACTCACTGTTTCCATGGGAAAACAAGATTGAATCACAATATAAGAAACATTTTTCCTTGTTATTTTAGATTCACAAAATGGAATATGGTGCCTTTGAATCTCCAAATTCTCCTTCATTAGTTTTTTTTGAATATGAACTCAAGAAAATTTTTTCATTGAGGGACCACGGAAATGCCTTCTATTTTGATGATATTTTGATAAGATATAAATTATTATTCTTTCCAGAATAATTCTGAAACTATTCTATCATTTTAGAATAATATTTAAATGGATTTACTTTGATTGATACATAAACTCTTATCTTTCACATCACTTTTTTTTTGTGCACAAAAACTTTTCTTTTGTGATTCATATATATCAGTAGATTTATCTTTCTCTCTCTCTCTCTCCTTTTGTAGATATTTTAAATAGTGTACAATATTATCTTTTTCATCTACTAAGGGATTATCTCGTATTATTAAGATCTTATCCTATTATACATCCATTATTAAATGTGTTACCACTTTCATTTTAAGACTCATAAATGATGCTTAAATTCTCCATGGGTCTCAAGTTGCAACTATGTGCTATTGTTATATCAAAAAATATATAACTTCCTAAGACATTATACTTGTACCAATAAGTATCTCCATATCTATAAATATGGAAAACTGAATGTGAATACTTGATGATCATGGTATTCAACTAATAATTTTTCCCATCCCATGAACAGAAATCCTTCATCAAATGAGATTGAACCTCCATTTCAGAATAACTGCACATGTTCACTACATTTGTGGATAGTTAAGAGTCACATGAAGTCTGCTTCTGTATTCACAAATAACTATTACAGAGTTTTCATTACCTCCATAGTGAAACCAACAAAACCATTTTATGTAGTTAATCTTCCTAAGTATATCACCCACTACCATGGTATATCTTATTCTCTATACCATAAACACTTCTTA
Source organism: Viscum album (assembly GCA_963277665.1). NCBI lineage: Eukaryota > Viridiplantae > Streptophyta > Magnoliopsida > Santalales > Viscaceae > Viscum > Viscum album. The sequence goes on along the minus strand of OY728142.1, from coordinate 503,793,256 downwards.
ATTGGATGAATACCGAATATAATCCACACTCACATTTTCAGCATGTACATAATATCGATGGTATAAAAGCCATTCTCTATTGACATGGATACTTATTAATGGTGTAGGAATCACCATAAAATCCTTTCAAACATATTCTATGGTGAAAGGAGTGTCTCTAAGGTGTGTAATAACTCTCTAAATTTTAACATCGTGTAGGATTTTTCATGTTTAATTCTACTATGATGTAGTGAGAATATAGTAGTCCATATACCCTTACACACTAGTTCATATACCCTTATGATGATCACTGAGATACCCTTACATATATTCTATTTATACCCTTATTCAAATCATATTCCCTTACACAGGTCTCCCAGATACCCTTACGTAACCTCTGGTTATACCCTTATGCAAGTCATATACCCTTACATAGGTCGACTAGATACCCTTATATAGCCCCTTCCTATAACCTAACACATGTAATATAACCATACACTGGTCAACCATATACCCTTAAATGAGATTCCTATATACCGTTTTGTAGGTATTATTTTTTTTGGTATACCCTTACAAGATCTTCCATTTACCTACACATAGCTATACAGATGTGTTTTCTACCCTTTTATGAGATCTCGTATTCTTGTGTTGGTTATTCTTGTGTGACATTCTATATTATTTCAGATTAAATCCTTGTTAAAAAATCCAAATAATATTTTCAATATATCCACCCCAAAATCATATGGGTTCAACAATATCCCCCTTGTATTTAGTTGAAATTATTTCCTTGATAATTTTTCCTTAAAACCAATATCTAGTTTTAATCTCTACTTAAATGTTCTCTCTACCCTATTGTCAATAAAATATAAAGGGATATTTTATGTGTTTATACTCTCTCTATACTTCTATATGAAATAAAAAAAATATCCATTGATCAATGAAAAATCTCCCCCCCCCCATGTTAATATCTTCCTTTCATCCTTCTTGAATACCAACTATCAAAAAAATTCTGGTTGATTTTCCATATCCAAAATCCTTAACTTATCAGGTTATTGAAACCATATGCTCAAAAATTACTACCTCACTTTCACAAGAAATCTAGTGAGAAAGATTACCACTTAGCACATGATATTATAAGAAATTCTATAATCCTATTAATCTATAGAACGATTTAGGTAACAATATCTTTAGCTAACACTCACAAGGTTGTCCATGTAACTCACCAGGTCTAATAAGTTTAAGAAATCCTTTGAATTCCATTTTCCCAATACACCCTATTATCCATCCATAAACAAACTATTACCAAATAATATTTAAAGCACATAGAGTGCATGAAATACCATTTTCATCAAAGCTTATTCCACTTTTCAACTCTTAAAAGATATTTTTATCTATGTAAATTGAAATTGTCTTTCAATGATTTATTTTTTTCTTTTTGTCTATATAACTCTTAAAGGTTTGTATCAACTTGAGGAGCCATAAAATCACAAAGAGACTTTTAAAAATATATTATTAGCAATTTAAAACCCTATGATTCATATTTTAAAAAATAAACATAGGATATTTAACTTGATTCTCCCCTAATTTCAACATTTCATATTTGAAATGAATTTCATTTTTTAGAGACTTAATATTTTGAGTAACTCTTATTGTTCGATAGAATTAAATAACCTAAAAATGACACAACTAATGAAACATGTTATAATTTGACAAATTTTATTCAAGATACATTCTTACTACATCCACATACAATTATCCTCCCTTGGTATATTTTTCCAACTATCTACATGTCCTTTTAAACCTAAATTTATGATATATTTTTTATGGTATAGAATATTGATTCAAATATAATGGACTTAAATCACTAATTTATTCATGTAATTTCTAGTTAAATTCCATATATTATATCAACTTCAATTCATGTGATTTTCATCCCACTTCCCCCATGCATTGTGACTCCCCTAGAGTCCCACACCACTTCAACCATGTTAGAACATTTTGTGCATATAGGAAGAGGGGTACCTTGAACTTCATTAAGTTGAGGATGATGGTGAGTCACTAAGTACCACCACCTTTCCTTTTTATTTCACTCTAGAATCCATCTTCATATATTAACTTTATCTGATGAAATACATTTACCTTTCATACTCTTTAGGTTTGTTCTCTTTCACATAATCTATTATTTCTTTGGTAGATTTACCAAAAATAGTTTATTTTCCAAAAAAAATGAAGATGTTCCATTCTATAAACATTATGTCTATATAAACTAACCCATAAAATATTATCAATCTTTTAAATTCTTTCTATTCTTTGGGATATCCTTTTATCATGGGATTTTTATTTCATCATTAACTTTTCTCTTTTCTTGCTTCCAATACCTTTTCTTGTCTCTCTAGTTTTTTTAGGTTTATAGATAGTTTTGGAGATTTTATCTACTTGAATTTCAACAAATAAGTCTTCTTCATATAATTCATTAATTTTTTTCTCAAGGAAATAGTTTTCCCAATACATGCATCTTGAAATCATCCTTTATAACATGTTAAATATCTATTAAAACTTCCACTTTAGAAATGGTTATAAAATTAATAATTATTGGGATAAGACCCACACCCAATTTTTGTGCATGTTGACTTAGTAATTTAGGTTTTCCACTAGCTTCATAGCATTTTATATATCCCCATTTCTCAACACTAAAACAGAATGTGTTTCCATGCATCCCACAAAATTAACACATATTACCATGACTTACATTGGTCCTCATACAATTTTTTTACCTCCTTTGGGGTCTATTTTAATCCCATTTCTAGAACCGTCACAACTTTAACTTTTCTTGGTAATATTCATATCTCTCCTCCTATCATTCCTTGGGGATGTTCCTTCATATACAAGACCATATTTATCCATGAAGTATAATCTTTATAACATTATAATATTTTTATGTTTCTTTTATGAGCTGGAATACTTATTATTTGATTCATAATCACCTGCCTAAGGTGATCAAATAACAAATGTAAAGCCATCCTAAGATTATGATTACCCTTGGAATCTAACTAGTTCTTGGCTGAATAAAATTATTCTTCTGACTATTCGATATTCTTACTCCTTAATTCAATTTGAGCACTAAATTATACTTTGAGAGTCTTATCACTAGAAATATTCTTTTCCAAGGATTAGTTAAGATTATCCAACTTGTTCTCATGATCCTTTATTTTATATTTAATTTTAGAAATAATGTTTTTTAAGTATACCATTTATTTTTATAGACTTCAATTCTCATTAACCACTTAATCCACATGATTATCCAGTACCTCCTTGTTTTCCTTTAGATTATAAAAATTGTTTATGTTTTGAATATTTTAATTTAAATATTATTTGACTTGCAAAAACTTTTTTGATATCATCTTTATCTCTTATTATTGATAATCATTATTTTCCTTGAGGTTATTTAAAACATCAACAATATTTTTTTATGACTCTCATCCTTTTTACCTCATTTTCCATCACTTTAATATTAATTTATAAAAACATATTTTCCTCTTTAAATATCAAAATTTCATACTTTAATTTCTAGTCCACTTATTCTGATAACTAGAAATTTTCACTTCTTATACTCCTTGTGATTAACCCATCATAAATGGTCCTAATATCACATGGTTGATTAGACTAATCAATCGTACCTAAAGAATAAATTAATTATTAAAGGAATTCAGAATATGAATTTTCCATACCACTCTTCTCCACAATATTTGAATCATATAACTGAATCTTGAAATTATAATAAATAGTTCTACATAGATAGATTCCACTTGATTTTTGATTATTCATTTAGGTTATACCTTCTAAAATTCATGACACAATATAAGATAAAAAAAGATTCAACTTCAAAAAATAGATGAACAAAATTAGAGAAAAAATACAGTCAAGAAACATACCATCAAATACCAATCATTATGTATAATAGGGGATTAGTTAACTTAAGATAGGGTTGAATCAGGGTTTATATACTTTTAAATCTCTTCATTTCCTAATGGATATTTATAGCTTAATTATAAGGATAACCATGATTTTATCTTATTGATATGATTACCATTTACTTGACAAGTCTTTATATATTAATTTATCTTATCTTTATCAGTTTTATCTGATGATGATGCATGGAAAGTGAAGTAAATAAGAACAAGGTCACATATGGTTTTACTTGGTTCACCGCAATGGGTAGCCCAAGGAGCATGCAATCAATATTGGGTCGATGCACCAAAATCACTAAGCTCACTAATTTGTTGCTTTAGGATAGTTCAATCCTACCAAGGCTCTCTACCTATTAGTTTAATCTAGGTCACACATTCTAAGGCACACTACTTGATAGTTTATGGTTGTTCACTCCTTCCAAGGCTCACTGACTTACAATGGTTTAGGGTAGATGCACTATCTCCCTAGGATAAATTCCCTCACAACTTACCTCTTCACACACTGCTTCAAGGGGAAAATAATGTCTCATGGGCCAAGAAAAAAGTCACCTTATTGATATAGATACACTAAATATAATATGTTTGCATTTTAATTCTCATTTCTACTTTATAAGTTTGTTTTGAGTATCACCTCATACATTATCTTTCCATGATAGGTCATGGAAACACCTTCTAATTTGACTATATATTTAGTATATATCAAGTATTCTTCTTTTTAGAATGATTATAGAACTATTATCTATTTACAAAATAATATTATAATGGTTTCACTTTACTTTATATAGTAACTCCTCTCTTCCACTTCACTTTGTTATAGTGCAACAAAATCTCTTCTTCTATGATTCAGATATTTAAATGGAATGATACCTCTCTATCCATATTATATAGATATTTCAATTGGTACAAAGTCTTCTCTTTTTCTTATTATATCAAGGTATTATCTCATAATATTCAGTTATACTCCTCTTATACATCCATTATCACATGTATCATGAAGACAATTTTAAGATTCCTAAATAACTCTTAAATTCTCAAGGTGTCTTGGGATATAACTTTATAAAATTATTATATCATTAAATATATAATTATTTGATACTTTTCTATTCTAAAAATAATTATTTCCATGTATATAAATATAGAAAACTAAATGTTCACCCATGACTATCATGGTCTTCATATTTTAACTCTTCATAGCCTACGATCATAAATCCTTCAACAAACATTGTTGACCCTCTATTTAAGAATAATTGCACAGGTTTACTACATTTTTTCATAGTTAACAGTCTCTTAAAATACGATCTTGTATTCATGCATGGCTATTAAGGAATAGTCTTTATGACCATGGTGCAGCCAAAAAAACCTTATGGTGTAGTTTATCTTCTACACTAAAGCACCCACTGCAGTAGAATAGTTTATTATTTATGGAATAGATACTTCTTAAATTTAAGAATACCAAATATAATACACGTTAACCTTTATAGAATAGACATAGGAACCATGGTGCAACATAATTTCTCCTATGATATGGCTATTTCTTTACAATGAATCTATCACCATAAAATCCATTCCAAAAACATCCATAGTGAAATTCATGTCTCAACGGAATGTGAAAAATTTATTCATTTTTAGATTCATAAAGTTTGCATCATGGTTAATTCTTCTATGATGTGGAGACCATTCAATGGGCCATATAACCTTATGAATCAGTCTATATAACCTTGTGTAGGTTACCCAAATACCCTTATGCAACCTCCTTATGTAACCTTATGAAAGGAATATACCCTTATGTAGGTCACCTAGAAACCTTTATACTACCTCTTCTTATATGCTTGCACAATTCATATACCCTTAAATGGGTCTCCTAGATACACTTATGCAGCCTTTGTGTGGGATACCCTTACATGAGCTCTCATGTACCTATACATAGTTGTAATAATGTACACCTCCTCATGTAACCTTATGCAAGGAATATACCCTTATTTAGGTCACTTAGACACCTTTATTCTACCTCTTCTTATATGCTTACACAATTCATATACCCTTAAACAGGTCTCCTAGATACAGTTATGCAGCCTTTGTGTGGGATACCCGTACATGAGATCTCATGTACCTATACATAGTTGTAATAATGTATTTGTTTTCATTACACAAGATTCCATGTTCTTTTATTGGCTACCCTTACATGAGATTCCATATTATTTCGGATTAAATCCTTGTCAACAAACCCAAATCATATTGTTAACAAATCAACTCCAAACTCATAGTGGATTAAATTCAAGGTGGATAATTCATGTGATAGAGATTACAAATGGGAGTATCAATTAATTATATAGTATAGTAATGTAAAGGATTCGTTAGTTATTTAATTTAGAGAAAAATCATAGATGGTCCTTTATAGGATGAATATTTCTAATCTGCATATGAGGCATGGTCAACTATTTGATTAGTCGCATGAGCCTAGGATCGATGGGATACAACTCATTTTCATATAATTTGAGTTGTATGGATTAGATATTGGTGATTTTATTAGGTTATATTGGCTAATAATGATGTTGGGGACACATTGAATGATAAATTTTTGAAAAAACACTTGGATGGTTAGTTAGGTTGTGAAGGTCATGTGACTCTTGGGTTTAGGTCACATTGATGTTTGGAGATGAATAATAGTTTCATGTAGAACCTCCCTAGATGGTTTGTGAGTCTGATGGGGCTATATTTTCCCCATCAAGATCATATAGTAGTATGACCCTAGGGAGTGCCTATGTGTGGTTATAAAGTCTATCAATCCTTAGTTTTCTTTCATTTTCTGGAGTTAGGTCATGGGGAAATGATGAAATTTAATGAGTGATTACTCTTGGGATTCTATCAAGTATGATGTTATGGTATGAAGTTATAGGTCATCATTTCTTTGATGAGGAATGTTTAAGATTTTTGTCCCTTGAAATTTTATAATACATTGGCCATAGAAAGGATTCCTCTAGGGATAGTTAAATGTGATTGACTATTGAGAACTAGTGCCTGAGATGAGGTCTCTATATAGAGATAGTGAAATGATAAAGGGGTCATGAGAATTATGACCATGATAGAATGGTAAAATCATATGAGAGATTATTTTTAATTCTTTATGGAATGTGGATTGTAGTGTGGTGACTATTTGGCCTTATGAGATGTCAAGGGTCTAAGTAGATCTATGTGACTATTGATGAATTGGAATGGTTCCTTCATTACAGTGATTTGGGAAATGAGGATATGGTGAATCACTAGAACGTTCAATGTGTGGTATACAACTTGTTGGAATATAAGAGACCATGATAGTTATTCATTCAAGATCTGATGTTTGAGGCATCAGTTCATCGATGAAATTAAATATTGGTGGTAGAGATCATTATGATTTAATATACCCCTGATTAGGTCTCGTGGGATGGTTATAATGAGATGTAACAAGTAGTGATTGTGAGTTTCACTACATGGATAATTATCAAAAAAATTAGGATTGTGCTCGTTGAGTAGGAGAAAGAGAAATTTTATAATTGGGAACACTCCATTGATGTTCAAAGTGTGTTGCACTAATTTTAGGTGAATAATGGTAAACATAAAATGTGAAATGTTGGTGGAACCAACCCAAATATAGTTTTATTTTTTCATTTGTTCTTAGATATGAGAAATAAGGTTATGGTTGGGGGATGTAAGAAACCCAAATATAGGTACCTATTAATGAGGATAGGGTGATGTTGGTGCATTCTATTATAGTCAATGTGTTTTATGGGTTACAGTCTAATGGAGTGATTGAGTATGAATTTTGGGAAATTTACTAGTAGGGTGATCAAGTATATAAAGTATTAGTAATTAGGGGAGAGTATTATAATTAGAATAATGGAGTTGGAATTTGTGTTATGAGTATGGTCCCAAGGGTAATATTTCTTGTTTAATGATAATGGTTAAGTATCTCTCGGGTGTGGCACTAAGTAGGTGACAGTCTGATATAGACTAATGAAATCAATCATTATTGTATGAAGTCGATTAATTAGAAATTCAAAAATGCATCCAAGAGTGGTTAATCATTGTGGATATGGTAAGTTTACTCCACACCATGATGAATCGTTCATTAGGTTCTATAGAGTTAGTCAGTTTGGTAAAGTACCAACTAGTTAATTTCTCATCTTATTGAGTGTTATCTCTAAGATGATAATCGAAACATTTCATTCAAATAAAAAAAAGTTCTTGTAATGGGTAGAGTGAGAAGTTTCTAAATTTATAGTAGATTTTATAGTTCATGTGTGAAATTTGAATGACTATATCAAAAAGGATATATGAATAAATATCATGTATCAATTTTTGGTAACTAATGTAGTTCATGAGAGAGTCACATGGAGACTCATCATAGAGGAAAAGTGTTATAGTGGGGAAGTTGTAATGACTTTGAACGATTCATATTAGAGGATTCAGAGAAAATATAGGTTCCATTAGGATCATAACCAAGTCTATTTTGTATTTTTAAATTTGAATTGGGAATTAGAAGTTAAATAAGGGTTTCAAATGACTAAGAAAATGTTCTAAGTTGGTAACTTAGGTGGTGGAGGATTGGATGAGTTTCTGGGGTTTGGGAGTTTGAAAAGTGAAGACAGAAGTTTCATAGGGACATTGGGTACCAATTTAGGGTATACTGAGTAACTAGTGCGGGTGTTAAGAGTACAGACCCCCTGGATGGGGCCACTGGGTGGTCAGTTCTTAACACTGAATACCAGGTGTATCACAAGATACCCGTTGTAGTACTAGATACCCAATAGAGCACTAGGTGACTATTTTAACTGTACTGGGTACCAATTTCTTCCCATTTCTATTTTATTAATAGAGATCAATTTGGTCTTTTTAAGATTTCTCATTTTAAAACCATTATGGGGTTCCTTGGTTTTGGTTGGATGAAGCAAGGGGGAGGCTATCCACTTCTCCTCATCTCTTTCCCCTTCACCCACTTTGATATCTGGCATCTAGGGGTGGTTTATTTGAATATTTTAGGTAATTCTATCGAAATTATTTTTACTCATCTCTCTCCCACTCCTCTCCTCTTATTTTCAATGGGTTAGAGTTATGGTTTCAATGAAAATTATATTAGAGCATGGTGGGATCATATTATAATGATGGGGCTTTGGTAGGTCTTAACTAGAGGATACATTAAGAGGAATAATTTTAATGGGTTGAATATAGTTTTACATAAGGTATTTCATTTTCCTAATTAATTTTCCCTAGGGTTTTCTCACCCGCTATTTGTAGGGGGAGGAGTATCAGGTGCCTTCCCCCTCTTTATTTCCCTATTTTACTCTTTTTCCCTCCCCTATTTCTTCCTTCCCTCAGCCTTCAATGTTTCCTGGATTCTTTCTCTGTTACTTCTTCTCAACGATGCTATGTTTCCTCACTTGCGACGGGACGACGTCTAGCGACTATCCGCTCAATTTTATCAGTGATTTCAAGGTGATGTTCATGATCAACTATTGTGCAGGGATGTTTTGGTGGTCTTTTTTTATGTTCCTTGATGTGGTGCCCTTGGCCGCTCATACCCCACTCTGGCCTCTCGTTCCTCTTCTGCTCTCCAAGTCGGATCTAGAGAATGTGGAAACAAAGTGGTTTGGGGTTCGTGGGTCGGTGACCGAGGTTTCATTCCCTGGTGATTCCATTTTATGCTTGAAGGAATCATTACATGTTTGTTTGGACGATTTTATCCCTGCCCTGGATTTGTGTTCCTCTGCACCTCTCCCAGTCCGAGCTGGATAGGTGGCACTAAGAAGTTTTGGGAGGTGGGTTGGCAGCCATCGGTGTTCTGGACACGACCAAAATCGGTATGGTTTCTATTTTTTGGCCTCTTCATTGGTGGCATTCTCTGGTGTTTCATGCATTGAATCTATCCATTTTCAATGATAAGGTTGTTGTTTTCGTGGAATTTTCTTTGGATTATTCACATTGATGGTTCGGTGTGTGGTCTTTTTGGTTCTGTCGGGACCGTTGTTGCCGGTGATTTTCTCTCGCTGACGCTGATGATGTTGATACAACGACGAATAATCAATTTGTTTAGCTCATGGATTTTGTGGTCCTTGTGATGGATTTATATGATGGCACAACTCCATTGATGATCCGGTGATTCTTGCTTTGTGTGACAGTTCCATTGAGGACGGTGTCATCATTGACAAGATGAACAACGGTGATGACAATGGCTCGGGTGTCGTGCTACCTTGATTCGCGAATGGCGCTAGGCTCGAGGGTCTTTCTCTGAGTTTTGAATTTTGTAATTTGAATTTTGAATGTGATATTTTGGGGTGTTTTGTGGTTTAAATGCGTTTTGTGTTGGGTTCCCACATAGCCTCAAAGTGGATATTTTGAAAATTCAAAAAATAGAGGATTTTGGAGTAATTAATTGATAGGGGTTGGATGTTGGGTTTTTTTGGTCTAAAATAGCTTGGGGTCTGTTAGAAGTGAACTATACCATGTTTCTCAAATAATGGATAATAAATAAGATAAAAATCAAAATAATTTAATGCTAAATAAAAAACAATCCATTCATGAGAAAAATAAATCATTCAAAATAAATATCCATCCTTATACTCTAAATTCTCTACCTCTTAAAAGACTACTCACTCATAATTGACTATGAATAAATAAAAACAAATAATTAATCTTATGTAATGTAGAAGTCATATAAATAAATTAGAAAATAATGAAAATAATGAAATATAAAAAATATATATTCAACTAGTATAAAAAACATTTCATAACTTCCATGGATGAGTCTCCCAAGTCCTATATCTCCATAGAATGGTAAAAATCATGAAAAAGTGGTCACCCACATAAACAATTCAAAACATTAAAAATATATAATAATTATGAAATAACATCATAAATATTTATGTTATAATTAATATTTCACTAAGATGCCCCATAATTTTCTCTAACAACCATTTTTATCTTCTCAAAATACTTACATATTGTAGTTTAGTGAAATTCCTTACATCATAATCTTCATATTTTCTCCATTCAAAATTAAAAGCTTCAATGTCCACGATGCAACCTTAGAATATTTTTTATCATGATTTTATCTTTAACTATATACTTTAAACTCATAAAGTCATAATATATGTAGTTATTCGTGTATAAAATGTGGTTTGTGGTGTTTTTTATTCTTCCCTCGCGATTGTGATGTTACAATCCTCTTAAATTCATGATGTGTAATTCACTAAATTTATTCACAAATTTACACATACATAATCTTTATAGTGTAATGATATTCTCCATGATGCAATGAATCTGTAAATTATCATTTCCAATAAATATAATCATACATAGGAATTGTGGCATGAATTAAATGGGTTACAACATGATTTTTATAAATTTATATCTTAAGCTCTCGTAAAAATAGTCACATTGTAAAGATATTGTTATAGTGTGGTTTTATTCTATCAATTTTATCTTCTTTGAACCTGTATCCAAATTCTACGAAAATATTTAATTTACTAAAAATTATTAAAAACCCAATATTAGGCATTAATAAGACCAATTATCAATGAGAAACCTAGAAAAATATTATAAATATTTAATATTTATCAAATTTATAAACACATGAACAATTTATTTTCCCCAAAAAAATATCTTCAAATAAACAATCCATTCTTTAATAAAGTAATTATTAAATTCATCAATCTCATAAACATAAATTCATGACTGAGAATTTCATAATCTCACAACTCATCTAGTTATTAGTGTTTCAATCATGCTTCATATATGACACAAATTAAAAGCCCATATCCTCTTTAACTCACATTATTGAACATTTCATTAATACCTAAAACACTTGTGAACTACCATACCTGAAATTTGGATCTCTTTTCACTCAAGATCATTATATTTCATTTATTCTCAATATCATTCATATATATTCTATTCAAAAGCATGAAAGTTATCTCGATCTCTAATTTATAAATCAAACCACACTTATCAAGAAGAGATTATAAAAGTTGATTTGAGGTTTAATTTTAGTGGTTAATGATGTAAAATCTAAAATTAAAGATCAAAATAAAGAATAAATTCTTAAAGTATAATGAACTAAATTCCAAATAGTTAAAAAAATACAACTCTTGCACTTTAATAAGATTTTCAACTACCACTTTATTTTTTCTTTTTCCCCTATAGGTTCACAAATTAAACCTAAAAAATTGTGATCAATATTTTCTTTAATTTTTCTCCTCATTTTATTGAATAGAAATTATATAAGGTATAATTTTGAAATCCACCAAAATAAATTTGTTTGATCTCATACCATCATGAAAAATAATAGTGAAAAACAAATCATAGGCCGAGTGTGTATGATTATCAAACTATCCAAGATAACCCATTTTCTAATTTTTTCAAATGATATAGGATCCATGAAATCCTAGTCAAAAATAGTCTATGAATCATTATTTTTAATTATAAAGAGAAGATACCCTATATTTTTTCTCTTTTTTAATGAAAATTTTCTATAATATCCCAGAATAAATCCAAACTAAATCTTTAAACTCAATTGTAATCATGAAGTAATAGAAATTATTTAAGGTAACATGGATAAATCAGCTTATAATGTGTACATATATATATTAATTCATTGTATCTATAGGTTTAAAAAAAGATCAAATGTATTGATCCTTCAAGATCAAATGGTTTAAAAGATTACCAATGATAACCTTAGTCATTTAAATGTGGTTTAAAATATTCATGTTTAGAAAAAAAAATATTAAAATGAATTTTTTAGTAGTGATGTGAATCCTAAGTATCTATTAATAAATATTATACTATAAATTACATATCTAAGAGGTTTGAGTGCCTATTAGTAAGGGGAATCAAAAAAATTAGTCAATAATTTACTGTAATGAATAATAATAATTAGTCAAGAAATAAACAATTTCATTAATTAAAATAAAAAAATAGAGACCATATCAAAAATCATTTAAAAAAATTTTAAAAAATATAATGAGCATATTGCTCTCAATAATTTTTACAAATTTATTTAACATTTATGAACATGATTAATCAAAATTTTACCAAATGGTAAAATATATCTTCTAATTTATGGTTTATTAAATATTAACAATGGGAACATATTAAAATGGGTCCAAATATCCATCCCCATACTTTAATTAAACTATATACCTATTATTTAACTAAGGATATAGAGACATCAAATAATACACGTGTATTTTCTGAAAAGGAATATCTCTAAATGAATGAAATAAATGAAAATAAATTTTTGATTAAGAAAACTTATTTTTATTGATAATTTAAATGTAATTGATTCTATTTATGTTATTTTCTTTTTTGAATCTATTATTACTTTAAAATCCTCGATCAAAAATTCATAAACTTTGAAGAAATGTAATTTATTTGTAATATGAATCAAGAAGTCTCTAAAATGTAATGATGCCCAAATATCATCATGCTCTATGTATTTCCATAAGATAATATATATGGATATGGATAATAATATTGATACTAAAATGATATACATTGATAAATAAAAAACTAAAAAAGTATAATAAAATGATATGCCACAAACACAAAAATGGTGTAATAGGGTAACCTAGGACTACTGTGTGTCCTCCTCATTACCCCCACTAGCCTCTTTCTCATCCACCAATATCTCTATGGTTAATAATGGGTACTCATAAAGATACTTATTTTACTATAAGAAAACCTCCTCTACCTAACTTGATAAAATAAAATCAATAGTATGAATATAAGGTTATTGTTAAGTTGACGGATCAATTGTGGATAAATCAATATGTTTCTCAAAAAATATATCTATAAGTTTATCATGGTTTATAGACTTAGAAAAATTTGGTTATAGTGTCACTATAATTAATGGGGCTATGGTGGTGGTGGTAAATACTATAGGGGAAAGGATGGTTTTTTGTGATCAAGGAATGATTTATGTTAGGTTCCTCTTATGTGGATGCCTCAGAAGTGGTGAAACTATTGAAGGGATTTCCTCTGAAGTGGGTGTCCTTTGAATGGTTTCACCCATTTTATTCTCATTATCAACATTAATAATTGGTGTCATATATACTGGCAGTACCTCCCTGGTTGGGAGGGTGTCATGTCATTATACCTTGGGGTCAATGTTTTCTATCTTAAGAGGTGCATCACTTATCTCCGCCTTTCCCTTAGGGAATATAGATCAAGATTCATGTAGGTTTATTCTAATATAAGGGACTCTATTTTCTCCTGAAACATGTGTTAGTTCTTAGGGTAGTCTAGGTGTAAATATATGGCACTAGGCTAGGGGTAATGTGATATGGGATATGGATGTTGACAGGTGGGTGGGTTGGAATTAAGGGGTAGTCATGAGGTGAAGAAATTGATATAAATAGTCACTAAAATATTGACCATAGTGTGGTGGTTAATACCATATCATGGTTTGTGCTAGAATACACCATGAAGTGGTGAGTATCATTATGTCAAGGTGTTTCATGTATTTATGAATGTTTTGTGATAACATGATAGATTATTCCTTATCTCACTAAAAATGATATCATACTCATTTATTCATTATATAATGATGAATTTGAGTAGTCTAAATTTATTACCTAATAATTTAATCATGAAATGATAATTAATTTGACTTAAATGAATGTTTCAAGAGTCTAAAAATTATTATTGCTTGTATTAAATGCTCAATCAATTTTTTATTGAATTATGGACTTGTTGATGACTATAAAAAGGTGGTTCAATTTTCATATGATATGAGTGATATTATCATTATAACTCCTAAAAGTAAAAAAAACTTTAGTTATTATTCTCTCCAAACTTTGAACATGGTTTTATAAAACCATGGTAAAGATGGATATCCTTCCCAAACATTATACGATTCATGAAACTCTTGGATACCTAAAGAATAATGAACCCATTAGTTTCTTATTAGTGATATACATAAATATTATGTGTTGTATTAGTCTAAAAAATCTATATTTTAATGATCCCAAATATTTTTTATTATGGTTCTAATAAATTTCATGTTTTGTTATAGTTTACAGTATTTTTTTCAAATTAATAAAATTTTCTAAGTCTCGAACCTATCGTGACAACCTACAACATGTGTAATGTACTTACCGTGTGAAGAATTTGAACAAAGTATGAAGGTTAAGTGGCTAGATAGAACCTACCATAATTTTTACTCTAACTAAACACTTTTATATTCAAATAACCATACATTGAGTTCAAGTGAATTCATGAATACTAAACTTATCATTTTAATATCAAACTACCACATAAAGAAGCTAACATGTGAACAAATCAAGTGACCATGTGAAGAAATGAACCTACCCCATGAAGGATTTAGCCTACCATGTGAAGTAGTAAAGATACTGTGTGAATTAATGTTCCTATCATGTGAAGAGATAAACTGATTGTAAGAGAAAATCAACTTACCATGCCAAAAGGTCATGTCAGCTGACTGTGAGCCAAAGTAACAGTGTTTAAAGTGAATATAGATTACTGTGTTTAACCAAATAAATGGGTTTTTTTGCAAATTCCCAACATTAATATTTTGGAGAATTAATTATAAAGCTATCATAATTAATGATGAAATTAATGTTCACCATTTTCTAATTTGATATGGATTTATCTTTAATTAGAAGATCCATTCTTGGACAAGTTGTGGTGTTACATATAGTGAAAAACATTTGAATATATGTGTATTCTTGTGAAAAATTCTGATACATAGAGGAATCATTCAGAACACATTATGACACTCTATTTTTGTAAAATTTCTATGAAAACATGATTCATCCTTTTCAAAGAAAAATTCAAGGACTTCTAAACAATCAAATTTGATCAAATTGAGCTACATAAAATATTCTCACTTTATAATCTTCTTTTTTTCTAGATTAATTTTTGAGTTGTGTTTATTAACACTCGATTTATTTTTAAACACAAACTCTTTTATTATATTAGAGAGTGATAAACACTCTCTTTCATTCGTTTTCATCTGTAATCCCAGAAAAAATATAAAATAGGTTGTTTATCCTGGAATACCTGCATTCAGTTTTTATTATTTAATTTCTCCCACATAGAACTATGGAAGAGGATATGTGTAATCTAGATAGACTTGTGATATATTTATTTTTTAAAACTTGATCTAGGTTTTAAATCAATTTATTTATTATTAAATCTCTTGGATGTGGGTGATTTCCATGTAGAGAGGAATGGGTCTCATCTTGAGACCAAACCTCTTATATTTATTCTCTGGTGTGATTTCCTTTTTAGTTTTCTCTACTTTAAAAAAACTAGTATTTATTTCAAAACTATAACAACAAAATATTACATGTATAGTTTATTTTAATTTTTATTTTATATACAGTGTTTGATACAAGTAAATCTATTTCAAAATTTAAAATATTGTTTGAACATATTTTAACTGAGTTTTTATTGAACTTATTGCAATAATTTTGAAAGATAAAATATATTATTCTATCATTTTAGTTAACTGTGAGTTTTCAATAAATTGGGGGATTTAGTTTTAAATCACATTAAGTATAAATTTTAATTGGAAACTCAATTCACCCCCTCCATCTTGAGTGTTCCACTCTTACCCAAATTTGGTATCAAAGGTTTTTCAAATTAATTTTTATTGTGATCTAGTTTTACCAAAAGATATCAACATTTATTTTAATTCTAAATTTCCATATTTATGGATAATAATATATCATAAGGAAAAACCACTCATTAACTGCCTTATTTTAATGGGAATAATAATACTCAATGGAATATCAATATGAAAATACATAAATAGAGAATGGTATTTGATATTTGAAACATTATTGAAGAAAACTATAAAAAACTGAAAGATGCTAGAGATAAATAGAGTGATTCCAATAAGGCCACTTATAACTGTAACTTTAAATCTATAAATGCATTATATTGTACATTAGGAGAATATTAATTTAATATAATATCTAATTTCTCTACTAATTTTGAAATATGGGACACAATGGTTGTTTCACAGGAAGAAAATTCCAATGTTAAGTAGATGCACTTAAATACTTATACCATTAAATATGATACATTCAAGTTTTAACCTAATGAAATGATTTTTGATATGTATATAAACATAAATGAGATTTTTAACATGATTCCGGAACTTGGGAATACAATAAAAGGTAAAGATCAAGTTATGAAATTTCTAAGATATTTACCTAAGAGGTGGAGATGAACCTCTGTTCCCATTAGATAATCTTGAAAAAAAAGTAAATTTCAGGTGAAGGATCTTATTAGAAATGTTATGAGGTATGATGTGGAACTGAAAGTGAATAAATAATAATATAATGAACCAAATATAAATTTATTATCCTTCAAGACATATAACTCAAAAATGAAAGATAAAATCAAACATTAATGTTATAATGATGATGAACCGTCTTCAAACAATGATGAGAGAATAGATCACCTAGCTGTGTGATTCAAGAAATTATGAAAGAAGAATAAATTATTCAAAAAATAAAATTATGGAGGTAATTATGATAGAAAAATGAATTGTAAAAAGGATAATCAATCTGCTGAAGTTACTTATTCTGAGTGGAAAACAAAACAACACATAATTAATGAATTTCTTAAAATAAAGTATAAAAACGGTATAAAGAAAAAGGAAAAGGGGAAAATAAGAATATAGAAGCGAGATGAAGTGCCTCTAAAGATATTTTAATTGACTCTAAATTGATAATAGAAGAAAAAATTACAAATCTAACATGTGTCTTGTGAAAAACACATCCAAGGTACCAAATACTATTCTTGCATCTCCTGTTCATTTTTTAAATCTTTCTAAAACAAAAAACAATGATTAAAACATGATAATTTAGGATTTATTCATGTACTGTAACATGTTGTAAATAAAATCCAAGGAGCTGAAATATAAATATAAAAGTGTAAAGAAGAATCCTGATTTTTCTGTACACATTAAATCTAAATTTGTTGTAGAAAATTAAATGAATAATCAATTATTAATTTAAAACAATAAACTAAAAATGTCTAATTTTTCAACTCAAAAAAGATCTGCAAAGATTCAAAAATGTAATATAAACCCTTAAAAGTATTATTCATAATAAAACCACTCCCAAATATTCCATTGGGATTGTCTATTAACCTGGATAGAGGAGAATTTATAAGAACAAGGTTTTCCCCACATCTAGTTCTACTAAATCTGTAAACACATATTATTATTATCAACCTAAAAAAGTTTTCATTTATAAAAATAAAAATTATGTTTATATAAAACCTATTAAATATCTTTGGATTCATAAATCTCTTATCACTGATATCTATACAACAACAAAAATATTGAATTCAAAATCACTTCTAGTTTAATTTTTCTATAAAAACCTAATTGAAGAATAGTGGTAAACACTTATAGTATCTAGATAGTGGATTTCCTATGCACATGACTACGTACTAATCTATCTTTAAGAACATTATTGAGGTATATATTGGAAATTTCACTTTTGGTGATAATTCCAAAGGAAAGATAATTGGACTTAGTCAAATCAATAACTCTAGTGATATTTTGATATTTAAAGCTTTATTTGTAGATGATTAAAAATATAATCTACTTAGTATTTATCAAATATTTGATGATGTTTATCTAGTCAAATTTGAGAATAATTCTTGTAAAATTTATTATTTCATCATGCTTTAGATTTTAAGGCCTTGTATAATGACATTTTTTATGTTATTTGTTTAAATTCATTATTTTATCAAAAAATATATATTTTTAAGTTCCTTTCATAAATATTCATGTCTTTGACATAGGAGACTATTCCACTACAACATTCGTACACATAGGAATCTAACTATGAAAGGATTATGTAAGGATCATCCTAAAATAGAATTCTCATTAGAGAAAGTCTGTAACCCATGTCAAGAGGGGAAGAAGTATAAGATCTATTTCAAACCAATTATATAAGTTTAAATTTATTAACTCATAGAGTTTGTTTGCATGAAGTTATTTTGACCTTATATAATTTCCAAATTTAATGGGAAGCACAATATTTATGTTACTGTTGATGAATTTTATTGATACACCTTTGTATTCTTTCTATCTCACAAAAGTGAAGCTTTCTCCTATTTTTTCAAATATGTAAAATCTATAGAAAACTTTATTTGCCTTACCACTAAGAACTCAAGAAGTGATCATGGTCATGAGTTTAAAAATAATGACTTTGAAGCTTTATTCTCCCAACATGGATATAATCACAACTCTTATTCTTCTAATACTTCATAATAAAAGGGTGTATTATAAAGAAGAAATAAAAATCTTAAGAAGACTGTTTATACCATGCTTATAGAGTATGACCTACCTATTTACTTTTGGGTAGAGGATATGAATATAGATTTATATATTATTAATAGAGCTATTATTATACATCTTTTAAAGGAGAATATATATGATCCATGGAATGGGAGAAAACCAAAGTTTCATAACATTATATTTTTTGGATTTATGGTATTTTTTATCAATACAAGGAATAATTTAGAAAAAATTACATCCAGGGGTGATAAAGGAATATTACTTAGTTATTATATATCTATTAAATCATATAGGGCATTCAATAAAAGAAACAAACTTGTAAAAGAATTTTTAAATTTCAAATTTGATGAAATGGGTCCATATGAACCTAAACCATATTTAGAAAATTTTAAGAGTGATCATTATTATTTGAATACCAATGCCTAAATCAAGCCTAATGATTATTCTATAAACTTCCTATAGAAAAATAACTTATTTCTAAGGAACTATTTGAACCAGAACATATAAATGAAAATGAATTACCAAATAGTTCAATACTTAGAACCATTAGGACCCCTAGATACCATCTCATAGATTTCATAGTTGGAGATCTAGATATAGGAACTCTGATAAGATATTAAATTAGAAAAAAAATTAAACATAAATACTTATTATCACAAATTGAACTGAAGAATTTCATTAAATCAATAGATAATTAATTCTAGGTAATGACATTGCAAGAATAATTAAAATAGTTTAAATAGAATAATTATATGAAACTTATAGAAAGACCTAAGGACTTACTGACCATCGGCACTAACTGGGTGTTTAGGAATAATGTTGATTATTTAGGAAACATAATTATAAATAAATTAAGACTAGTTATATATGGTTATATTCAAGATTAAGGTATTGACTATGAGGACACATTTTCACTAGTATAAAGACCTAAAGTTATCATAATGTTGTGTTCTTTTGTAACACATTTGTATTTAAAATTATATCAAATGGATATCAAGTGTGAATTTCTAAATGGTTATATAATTGAGGATGTCTTAATAGAATAACACCCTAGATTTTAAAATCCAAATTTTCATAATCATGTTTACAAATTAATAAAAACATTATATATTTTAAAATAATATCTAAGAGCTTAGTATGATAGGCTCGGATATTTTTATATTTCTAAATGTTTTCCTAAAGAAATATCTTACCCTACTTTACTTACTAATAAAATTTCCAAATATGTTTTATTAGAACAATTATATGTTGATTAAATCATTTTTGGGTCATACAAAAAATTATTATGTATTGAATTTTTGAAAATGATGATAAATAAATTTGAAATAATTTTAAGGGGTGAATTGAAATTCTTCTTTGGTTTTTAGATCTTGAAAAATAAGGAAGGAATCATTTTAAACTAAATAAATTACAATAAGTATCTTTTAAAACATTTTGGTATGTATAGCACCATAGGTAGTGATACTTCAATGAGTACATGTTGTAAAATGGATATTAATGAAGATAGGAAACCAATTTATCAAACCACTAATAGAGGTATCATTGGATGTTTATTATAATTAAAATCTTACTGACATGATATTATGTTTAGTGTGTGCATGTGTGAACATTTTCAATCAAATCCAAAATAATCACATTTGAATATTGTAAAAATAATCTATAAATATTGTAAATTTACAACCAATTTTAGGATATTTTTATTATATAGGACAATAATTTGATTTCGTGAGTTATTCAAATAAAAAAATTTATGTTCATAAGTTATATTGAAAAAAACTTTAGAATATTTCATCTTTTGGGAAAGTCTTTAGTTTCATGGTGTATTAAAAATCAAGGATCTATTTTATTATCCACTATTGAAGGTTATTACATAGTATTAGGTAGTTGTGCATAGATTTTTTGGATGAATGAAACATTTCTAGACTATGGATATCAATTTTAATATATACCTATAAATTTTGATAATAAAAGTGAAATAAATTTATCTAATAATCCTATATCTCATTCAAGGAAAAAAATATTGATATTATAAATAAATTTTTGATAGATCATTTCCAAAAAGTTGATATTAATCTTGAATTAATTGGTATTGAACATCAAATTTCTGATATATTTACAAATCCTTTGAATAGTTAGATAATTAATTACATTGGACACAAATTA
Organism: Viscum album; assembly: GCA_963277665.1. Classification (NCBI taxonomy): domain Eukaryota; kingdom Viridiplantae; phylum Streptophyta; class Magnoliopsida; order Santalales; family Viscaceae; genus Viscum; species Viscum album. The sequence goes on along the minus strand of OY728142.1, from coordinate 503,771,830 downwards.
GGAATGATAAACTATTTATAAATCTTTAAATTTATCTTTAAACTTTATATTTAAATGAATTATTATTATAATTATTAACTTATCTTTATTTTTTTCTTAATATAAACATGAAATATATTTCACATGGTTAGTTAAATAACTATGAGTTTTTATTCATACAGTTAATAAAGTAACCATGAAAAATTGTTCCAGTAGTCACTATACCTTCCATGAAAACTTATAAACATGTTCATTATACTCACCATGAAACTTAACTTTCACAATCACTATATTACTTACCATGAACACTTTAACTCATACAGTCAATATAATTACTATGAATCCAAGGTCATTAGACCTACCATGCCTTAGTTTCCATGATCACATTTTTATCATAACTACTGTTTTTATTATGTATTGATAATTTTTTGTGATTAATTTTTGAAATGTTTTATTTATTTTATTATTATTTTATATCCCTAAATTATTGAATTTAAAATTAAAACTATAAAATAAATTGACACATATATTTTATCTAAAACCCATTTCTTCTTTTTTGAAGTATTACTTTCTCTTGAAACCCTCTTTTGTGAGACATATCTCTCAAACCAAAACCTTATGAGTTTGAATCGAAGTGTGGGAATACCAAGAGTGAAATAGGTTTTTGAAGCCAAACCTCATATCTAAGAACCTCCATCAAAAAAACTTATGAAGGATAAAGGAGCACAAGTAATCTAGTGAAACTACACAACCTACATTTAGTTTATCATCTGGTATTTATAGATAAATAAGTTGTTGTACAATGGATATAGTTTAGAAGAACCCTATTGTAGAAAGTTATTCAAATTATAGGATGGGTTGATTTGTTTAAAGAAGATAGTAATTCATTTTATCTGAGTTTTATTAATTAATTTTATGTGCATTTCGAATTAATCCCTGGAGAGAAAAGAGGCTCCCTTCGTATGATGATAAATGGGAAAGTTATAGATTTATCATCAATGATTTGGGTAAAGAGATTAGGTATGCCGCATAAGGGTGAATAAAAATATTATCATTTTACTTATCTAATAAACCATGACCATTTTGAATTTCAAAGTGCTATGGAATAATTGGCTAGAAATAGAGCACATAGAAGACCAACTGATGTAAAACTCAACAGAGAATGTAGATTCCTAGAAAAATTTATTCAACATATTATCTATCTAAGAAAATTGGATTTAAGTATCCTAATGAACTAGGATCTATTCTTATTATTACTAATGAAAAAATTATTTTAGATCAATTTCTAGAGATATATAATGAGGCACATGTATGAATTATGTAATCTCTATTCAATTTTTAGTTATCTACCTTATCCAAAACTAATATCTCCCCCATTGTCCTATAAAGGTTTGGTTCCTTAGGGTGGAATTTCTATTATTTATATGGTATTTTATTAACTCAAAAAAATTATAATTATATGAAAGTAAATTAGAATACATAGAAAAGGGAATGGGTGACAGATTCTGAAAAATTATATGATAAGTATGACCCTGTAAGATATCTTGAAGACCAAAGGATATGGTGGATCTAGGTCTTGATCTAGATGAGTTTGTTGAGTATTTTTTTGATGAAGTTTATGATTTTTTTGTTATAGAATTAGAAGAGTAATTTAAGGAATAAGAGGTTGAAGAAGAAGAAATGTAGATGGTTTATATTGATGAGGAAGCTAAGTAATCCCATGAGGATGATAGGGAACCCTCTCATATTGTGCCTTTTAGACAACCTAAATCTTTTATACCTTTACCATCCTATGAATGAGAGATGAAATCTGAGGACTTTTTTGACCCTAATGTGTCTTTTAATGGTTATATGGATTAGCCTGGGTGGGATGATTCTGGTGACTCTGATAAAGAGAATAAAAGAATTTCAAATAAATATCATATGATATATAGAACTCCTAGAACAAGGATACCTAATTCATATTCTAGGTGTAAATTATCCAGGATCTACAGTTTTAAGAATATAATACACAGAATCTAAGGAGTAGGAGAAGGATAATAGGGTCATTCCACCTTAGGATGGTGGAACTTCAATCCATTCTATTAAATGATTTCTAAAAGTATATTAAATTCCTAAAATTGACACTTAAGAAAGGCTTAAGGTGTCTTATAAGACCTTGAGTGGATCAAGTCTTGGAAGGAATATTTGGTCTGACTCCTTCAAAAAATATTTAAGAACCTCCGAAAGGTAGTGAAACTACACCTGTTGAAGAAGAATGTGGTGATATATCAGAATTTCAATTTTTGATACCTCGATCTATAGACAAGGAGGATAATGGTAGGAATATAGTGTATGATACAACTCATTCATTGTTTATTTATTCCTCTTATACTCCTTCCACATCCCATATTACAAAAGATGATTTGTATGAGTTCAAATTAGATCTTATAGGGGTGTTGAAAGAATTATTTATAGATTTTAGGAAATAAATGGACCCAATAAAAGATGAAATTATATTCAAGGGAGTGAATTTAGTCAATTATCATATTCATCCTAGAATTATTCTCGAGATGGATCAAATATGAAATGAAATTGAGGGATTGAAAGTAAAGGTAGGTGCTTTTTAGGAATACCCTTCAAATATGTTGTTGCAGCTAGACCAATGGTATTTGAATTAAATGTTTCAAGATTCCACTTATACTGGTCTACCTTCTACTCCTCATGTTCTCTCTATTTATGAAAAAGAATCAAATAACTCATAAGGGAAGAGTTAAAAGTTGTTATTAATGAATTTCATCAAATAAGGGAGATGGTTTTTGAAGTATTTAAAACACATACTGCAAAGACTTTGGTGATAATAAGAAAGTATATTGAACATGATTAAAAAAGACAGAAAAACTATCAAAATGGAAATTAAATACCACTATAGTAAAATCTTCACAAAGTCATTCCCCAAAGAAATGTTTAGATCTTTGGATACTGATTTGAGGCTTCCTCATTTGACTTAGGCCTTCATGTCACATGTTTAGAATCACATAATCCTAAATCCTATTTCAGATTATTTCATAGAAAATAAATAAGATTATTTCTAAGCTATAGAGCATAGATCTAGATCTATCAAGGATTTTACCAGGATATGGGAACCTTACTTATAAATTTCAAATAGATATATTCTTACACATATTTCTTTACCTACTACCTCAACCCTTGCTACTTTAACCTCAACCATTAAACTATTTAACTTGTCTCCTGTAAAATATATCTAGTATATATTACCAGGTTCCAAGTATGTGCTCATTCAGGACCCTACAATATGTTTCATACCACAACATACACCTCCAACCAATCTTTCCTCACATTATACCTCTAAGTGAAAGGATATTATCCAACTTAATGAGATTAGGGATGTTCCATATTCTTATTTTTATTAGAATTTCTAATAGTGACACACCTTTTATTTATTTTAAAATTTATTTTAAAATTAATGAAATATATGTATTCAACTTTTTACTGTTCATATTATTAATTATTTATATATTAATTTATTCTTTAATATATGTTCTCTTGACTTTACTTTTTTGATAATCCTAGAAGGGGGATCAATTGTGAAATAAAATTTCTTACTTGAAAACTTTAATGAATTTGATAAAATTTTAATTTATTGAGAAATATATGTTTTAAGTTATTGTAAATATATTTTTGAGTTAAATCCTTTTAATTTTATATTTCATGGTTTTTTATCATTAAAAAAGGGGGATATTGTTGGATCTGTCTAACACCTCATTATTTTGATGTTTCCAAATCATGTTTATTTGGTTTCTAATAAATTTAATGTTTTTTGATAGTTAACTATTTTATGGAAAATTGATAAAATTAGATACATCTTGAACCTAGTGTGATAACCTACTTCATGTATAATGTACTTACTATGAAAATAATTTGAACTAACCATGAAGTTCAAGTAACCATATAGAACCTACTGCATGTTATACTCCAACTAATCGCTTGTACATTCAAATGACCATGCATTGAGGTCATGTATCGATGTGTATATTGGGCATAACGTATATTAAAGATCAACATAACACATAAATAATCTACTATATGGACCACTCTAGTGATTTTTTGAATAAAATAACCAATCGGTAAAAATATTCAACCTGTTGTGTGAAGTAGTGAAGCTACCATTTGATGTAATGTTCTTATTTCATGAAGAGATCATGTGACCATAAGGGAAAATCAACTTATAGTGCCAACTAACCATTTCAACTGATTGTGAGCCAAAGTAAACATTATTTAAGTGAAGACAACAGACCATGTATAACTTAAGTAGTGGATTTTTTTTCAATTTCTCAATAGTAAAATCTTGGACCATTAATTTCAGTACCAATGCAATTAAGCCTCCAATGAATATTATCCAATGGTTACTTTTATATGGAGTTATCTTTAAGAATAATAATAACTCATGAAAAATTATTGGTGTTATATATATATAATAACAGTGTAATATAAATGTGTTCCTCTGAACTACTCTAATATATAGATGAATCATTATGAACACTTTATGAAGCTATGTTTTCCTAAACTTTCTTTGAAAACATTGTGGGTTCCTTTCAAAGAAAAATTCAAGGACTCTTAAAAAACTGAAGCTAATCAGACTGAGCTGAATAAAATAATGTCACATTATAATGTTTTTACTTCCTATTGTAGCTTATTTTTATAGTTTGGTTAATTAACACTCTATATATTTTTAACACAAACTCTTATATTGTATTAGATATTTCTACACACTCTCTTTCATTGTTTTTTATCTATACTCCCATGGAAAACTTTGGAAGAGGTTTTGTAACCTAGATTTTCTACGTGTAGTTAATATTATATTATTTCTCCTACATGAAATTATGGAAGAGGATACATGTATCATGGATAGACTTTTTTCATTATTTATTTTTTGAAACCCAATCTAGGTTTTGGACCAGTTTATTCATTAATAAACTTCTTAAAAGTGTGTGATTTCTAAGTGGTCAGGAATAGGTCTCATCATGAGACTAAAACTCTTGTATTTATTATGATGTCTGATTTCCTATTTTCTTTTATGTATTTTAAAAAAATTGGTGTATTTTTTCAAAACTAATATCAAAACATTACTTTGATAGTTGATTTTAATTTATGTTTTATATAAGTATTTTGATATAAGTAAATATAATTTAAAAGATCAAGGAGTTTTTAAACCTATTCTAACTAAGTTGTGATCTAAATTCTAAGAAGAATTTTAAAATATCAAATTATAAAAGTATACAATTTTAGTTAACTAGGTGTTTTCAATGAATTGTGTGATTTAGTTTTAAATAACTTTTAATATAAATTTTAATTAGAAACTCAATTAACCCCCCCCCCCCTCATTTTTCCACTCTAACCAGTAACCTGTTTGAACTGAGATCAACTGGTGAATGGTACGCCATTGTTTTTTGTCAATATTTACTCCTATTATATATATTTATCATAGTAAATTTTTGGTTTTAGAGTTATCATTCACTGTGTTTTAGATGATAATAATCCATCTAAAACCCTTCAAGGATATCAAAGTATATTATTATTAATATTTGGATTTATTTTTAAATGAACCTAGAAAATCAAAAAAAATTAATTTTATAAAAACCACGGAATGTACCATTTCAAAACAGAAATTGATCATTTTTTCAAAAACACTCCATAATAGTTATGAAAAAATTATCTAGTATTTTAAAAGTTATAAGATCAAGATTTGATTCAAGATAAATAGTCATAGCATGAGAAAGAGTTTCATTTTTTGATTTGACTATGTCATGGTTCATGGGTTACTAGGTCATGGTGGCCTTTACAATGAGGATATACCATGAAATAGTTAATGTTGCCGATCCATTTTGGGACTTCTAAAGTTATACCCAAAATAGTTTGGCTCAAAAAAAATTCATGAGAAAAATGGCTTGGTTTAATTGAAGCAGCTTCAAAATATCAATCATTTGTGGTGATTCCATTGAACAAAACATAATACATTATGTTGTGGTGACAGGTCATGGTTTTTATAATTTTAAATAAGGTTATATTTTTGTTCAAATTCCCATAAACCTTTATTTGAGTGGTCCCATGCTAAATCTGAATGTGGAATTTAAACCATATTAAAAACATTTTAGTATATGTGACCTTGGTTTAAAGTTCATTTGCATGGTTAAAATAAGGTTAAATATAATATTTTTTATATTTTTTAATATAATATTATAAATGTAAATATAAATTTTTTATATTAGAAACCATATTTAAAAAAATGTGCAATTTATGTAAATGGATACATAATTTATGAAATTATTTTTAATTGATAATAAAAATATTCATAAATGTCACACATTTATAAAATATTAAATATTTTAAATAAAAAACATGTAAATGATAATATGAAAAATTCATATTGGATAAAAGTTAAATTTTTATGTTTATGTGGATAAAATTTTAAAGTGTTTATATATTTGTTATGAATTGTTTATAAATATTTATCTCATGTAAACAATTAGGAATTATTTATTTATTTAATACTATACCCTTATTTATTATTCATGAATATAATTTTTATGTTATGAATTATGATGTATGATTTATTTTAAATGAATTGAACTAATTTTTTAAATTATCATACATGTATTTAAGGAGTTAAATGCTAGGTATGTTAATTGATTTAGTTCTCATCTTCCTTGAATTTTTCTTTTATTAGGTTATGTACATGAATTAATAATTTAATTATAGTTTATATATATTAGGTGTTATAGTTTTGATGGAATTTAATTCTCTATTGAGTAAATAACCATGGGTAAAGGGGATTTGGGTAGGATTACTCACTTTCCCAAGAGTTTAGGATTTTCCAAGAAAAGTGTTGGTTGGATACTTATCACTCTATACTTATTCTCATGGGGATTTTTGAATTTATATGATTCTAATACTTTAAATGAAATAGGTTTATATAACTTATTCATATAATGAATTTGTATATGTGTGAATATAGTTGGATTTTATTTTAGGTTAGTAACACAAGCTATGAGTTGTGTAAGTAATTACATAAATATTGTTTAAACATGTTTATTTGGTGGAAGGAATACAGTTTTTAAAAAATAAATCATTGGAATCATGCATACATAAAGGGAATAACATGAGATAATATGGTGAGATTAATTTTCCATTAAAAAATACTATGTTTCAAATTTATTAAAAATAAAACACTTGTTAGAATCTTGATCATCCAACCTAGATGGTTTCTAAATATGGGTTCTATTGCATTATATTTTGTAAGGAAAAAAAGTAATGGAACCACCTAATAGGATAAGGTGCTAATTTTTATAGTTTTATTTTGATTATAGTTAGTTGGGAAACCATTTGGCAGGATATAAAATTAATAGTGATAAGTTTATCCATACGATGGATTGGAAAAGTAGTTTTCCAATCCCCTATCCAAGAGTCATATATGATATGATCATCATGATGGCCTATATAAATAGCTAGGGGGTGAGATAAATGATAAATTAGACACATTACTTAGTGAAATATAGATCTTATCCCACTAATGAATATGATGTAATTAATAAGGTCCATCATTTTAGTGGGAGTGTATTTAATAATAATACTTATGAAATGAATGTGTAACATGATAATGATCTAATAAAATATTTTTTGTATTTTAAACAAATTAATCATCATTATAAAGTAACATTAAAGTAAATCCAAGATAAAGATATTCATATTTGGAGAAACTTTTTATACTGGTATAGGATCATAAGAATCATCCTCAAGAACAAATATTCTACACATTAAAGAAACCCCTTTCTGAGTAACCAAACATTAATGTTTTTTAATAATTGGGTCAAAATACTTATAGGAGGCATATATCGATTCACATAAGGGTTAAATTACATTTTTTAATACAATATAACCAAAGTAACTTTATTCTCCACTCATGTACTCAATATCATTAGATATATTAATGACTTAGAAATAATGAAGGTTTCCTCAAAGGATTTTTCTATCTATGGAATTCATTATATGATAATCATTGTATTTTTTTCAAAAATATTAATTAGTTTAATAAACTTTTACCCCATTTTATCAAGTGTGGAGTATTGATGAATTAGGAATGAGTTTTCCACGTTCTAGTTCTATATTGATAGTAAAAGTGAAAAAATATAAACTAAAATAAGAATAAAAATTAAGAAAGTGCAAAAATATGTCTTTGAGTATCCAATCAAATATTATTAAAACATAAAATATATATCTGGAAGTATGGATAGTATTTCTATTGGTTGTAATTGTCTATGATATCTAAAGAGGGTTTGTAGATCTCCATGAAGATTTTATGAGAGGTATTAAATTTATAGAAATAAGTTCTTAGATTTTGAAGGGTATATGAGCCTAACTGTAAATTAAATAATTGTTTGATGAATAAATGGTAAGATCTTTTGATACACATGGTTTATAATTCATCTTATTATATAACATTTTTTAAAATAATATAGGGATAAAATAATTTTTATCAATTATAAGAGTTTTTTATATAAATTATTTGTTAAAATATGAAATAAGGATTTCTTTCCACCCTCATTAGAATATTTTCAAATAATAAAGTATTATTTTTAGTACATAAATCCAGACACATAGATATTATAAAATATATTATTATGAATAATTTATTTGTAAAATATTCTCATTAAAAGAAAATAAGTTCTATTTTATGAATAATAATGTGTTTGTGTTTATTTTCATAATTTTTTGAAAATAATATTATTTATAAGATACTCGTAGAAGTATTTTAAAACTTAAATAATATCAAAATGTATAAAATAAATGACTAAACCATTCCTTCCATTAATTTTTTTTGTTATTTTTTAAAATAAACCACATTTGTGGGGTAGAGTGGAAACCCATTCATCTGAAATAGAAAACAAAAATAAACAAAAATCTACACTGGTACAAAATCTAACTGACCCAAATATTCAAAATTTAAATTATGGAAGCATGTACATTGATGAATCGATCCAATTTCCCCTAGAACCTGACACTAATAATGACAACACCTTAATACTTCCACATGTGATGTCGATCATCCTCTTAAATGCCTCACTGATGTAATCCACTAGAATAAAATTTTATGAGACCATCATTTTCAAAACATCCATAATAAAACCAACATAATTATCTTCATCAACCAACATCAATATATATTCCATAAATAATTTTACAAAAAAATATACCCACAACTCTCGAACAAGAAAACTAAATAAATCTTTCACCAAATTTCAATGAATAGTTCTTTATCATTGAACTATACTAAATTTCATCACTGTATAGGATGAAAAGTATTATTCGTGTTCATCATATCAAGACATGACCTTTATAAAACCATCAAACCCTTCCTTCAGAGCCCCACCTTGAAAACATCACCTTGAATTTTGTTTCCATATTCATTGGAAAAACCTTATATCCACCTTCATCGGGGCATACCACATCCTTCACTAAACCATAGAACCCTTCCCAAACCATGACCTCCAAACATCTCCATCGTTATCCAGGTATAAATATAGTATTAGTCTTCACCAAATTTATCCATAACATTCACTTGACCATCAACCCCTTACCATGCATCTTTACTATTAAAACTTCACCTTTGAACATTATTTTCATCATCAAGATAAAAAACTAGTAGTTTCATTTACCAAATTGATCCATGACCTTTATTAAACTATTTTAATGTCTCTATTTCCATCAAGCCTAAATACAATTAGTCTTCTTCACTAGATCGATAACAACCTTCATTGGATCATCAACCCCTTCCCTTGTAGAACCACCTTGAAAATTTACAATGTTTCTTTAACCAAGAGAGATCCCAATACTCAGGTATAATCAAGAGAAGAGGAAATGTAAGTAGTAAGTATAAAAAAATAGTGGGTGAGGGGATAATATAGGAGAGGAATCATTAATGTGTCCCCACTCCAAATCAGTACTAAGGGGAACCCTATGATGAGAGGGGGAATATAAAGATATCAATAAGAGGCATCTAGAAGAAATAAATCATGCATGTTTTAAGGTGTGTCAGTGTATTAAAATATAAATATTTACATTTATTTATAATAACAATGTTAATGCCACTTTATATCCTAAATGGGTTTATGATTTATTGGTAAAGAATAACATATTGAGTTAAATTAGTTATCAAATGATCTCAAATAAAATTTTGATTGAAATTATTCTAAGATTATGAGGATGAATATAAAAATTATTCTAATAAAATAATGAATGTTATTTAGATCATGAAATTTTATGTCATTAAGTAAATATGTTTGAATACAATGTTTAATTATTTTAACATTGGGATTATGAATCTTAATTCTCACTATTATTCAAAAACATTCATCATATATGTAAAGACACTAATATAGAAAGGTGAGTACTCTATTTAAATTAGGAATTTAGATAAAATTCATGATTTATTTTTTAGGTTTTAAAAGAATTTAAGGGTCTTGAGAGAGTTTGGGGATCATTTTTGGAGAATGAGATGGCAGGGGAGAGTTTTTACTATTAATAAAAATCCCATCAAAAAATCAGTGGGGGATACCAGAATTTTGATGGGGATAGTAGAGGCTACACCCACTACCACTAAAAATACACTTTGTTTTCACTAGATCTCTAGTTGAGTTGAACTGAATTTTTGTTTTGTATAATAAAATATATTTTTAAAAACTTATACCTAAAAAAATAAACCCATTTTACCCCTAGCATAATTTCTTCCTCTTATTTTAGTTTTAAGGCCTCTCCCACATGATCTCATTTCCCCCACTTTCATGTCAAACCATCCCTTCTTCTATACTTGGATGAAGCTACTATGATTGGTAATGGGAACCAAGATTAGATAAGGTAAGGTCCATGTCTTCCTCTCGTGACTTTTTTCTTTGGGTTTCTTTTTAGTAGAGGGTGTAATCCCAGGATTTCCAAAATTTATATTTTTGGAACTCATCAAATCTCTTAGATTTCCCCTAGTCAAATTGTTTTAGAATATTATCCTTATTAAATATAATATGAGTATAAGGTTTTACTTTTTTTTATTCTCCTACTTTATATGATAGTATCCTAACACATTAAGTTATTTATACTTTCCTATTGAATTTGTTCTAGGTTGAGTTTTGGTGGCATCCCTCCTCTTCTTTGAGACCTCAAAAGCTATTTGCAGATTAAATTAGAATGTATACCCCTTTCTCATTTTCTATTCATATAGGGTTATCCTAGAATTGGTTTGGGTCCAAGTGAACTTAATAAAAACCAAGACATAAATTAATGAATCTTTTTTAATAAATCTTGATATGGGTATGGAGTATAATTTTTTTCACTATTGGTTAAACTTAGTTTGTTATTGTTCCATGTTATGATTTTAGTGCTTCTTCTTTTTTTTCCCTTTCATAGAATGTATATTTTTTTATTGAGGGTTGTGGAGTATAATAGAGATAAATATAGGGATTTAAATATTTTCCATTATTTCTTAAAATTATTTCTTAATGGTATTACATTCCATACTTTCATAGCCTCTCAAGGATGGTTATAATTTATTTGTTAGTCATAAGTGGAATTGTAGAATTTGTATATATTATGGTGTTAAATATTTATATGGTACCCACTTGATTTTTTACAGATTAAATATTTTGTATTGGAACTAATCCTTGACTTTTTACACTAGTTAATGGTTTAGTATAGTACCATAATTCCCTACAACTTTATATATATTCCCTTATTCCCTAGAATGGGCAACAAGATTGTCCTTATTATTTTATCCTGGTTTTTTTACATCAAGTATGGGTTGCTAGGACCCTATGTTATTTGTACACATATAAAAAATTTGATGGTGAATATATTTACATTTTTTATCTTTTTATATGTACTTGTATTAACTTTCATAGGGGATGGATTCAGTGTATTGCCTTGGATCCTAAGCTGAGTCTTCAAGAATGTATGTAGGTATGAACACTCACTTCCTAGTGAGTTACTTTTCTATGAAAAAATATATATTTTTAAACTCTATATACTATATTCTTACTACTCTATTATTCTTATATTTTGCATCATTATTTTCATACACTCTAGTTTATGATAGGTTGTTAAGAGTGGGATGGTGACCGCCTATTGAGTTTTAATACTCACACCCTACATAGGCCCCTATCATGACATGTTTAGGAACTCTTATTCATGATTTAGGTCAGGGGAAATTATAAACTATGGGAGATATTCACAACCATAGATCATGGATCATATGTTTATGTTTTGGTGGTTTTACTACATGGACCGACTAGAAACATGGGGTCTGTCCCAATTGTCTTTTTAGAGGATATACACGCTTATGGGACACCATTTAGAGTATTTAGGCTATTTGGCCTTAGCACTTATTTATTTAGGGGTTTATAGATTAGTTAATTTTACCTTTTCTATTTTTGTTTCTTTTAGAATCTTTTTTATATAAGATACATAATCATTTTATAGTGTCTACTCTTGCCTTGTTACATGATCATACCTTCTTTCTTTGATAATCTATTGTATACCTTTACTAACTAGGAATAAGAGAGTTTATACCACATGTAGGTACATAACTTAGTTATTTATTTCACTATCTAAAGGGTAAAATATACCAACCACACATGTATTTATTGTCTCTCATTTTTAACACTATCATCTAGTGATTAAGAGATGTTCTTGAGGTGTTGAGATCATGTGGTTCAAGTTTCGTTAGAGTATTCAGGTCATGGGTGTTACAATAGATATTATACACTAAAAAAGTTTAGTGGGAGGTTTTTATCAGATATTAACATAGATATGTTGTAGTAATTACATTGAGATGTAATGAGTTTAACAAAACCTTAAAATTGAAGTAATCATAAGGCATGTCTTGAAAAAATTCATATGAGATGTGATATGAAAAGAGTTTTGGGTTTTTTAGTAATTTTAAAATATTTTATTAATATAAAAATGTATTATATTGGATGTATATATTTTTTGCATTGAAAAAATAATTGACCTCTCAAAGTATGACTTTAATTAGACCTTAACTGATGTTCATCGTGGATTATTGTAGTCTATGATGAAATTTTAAGCTAAGAATGATTAGGATTTCATATGGAGATATGGAATGTTTTTTTTAAAGCACCAACATGAATTGGTCACCCAATTCATGCTGAAATTTATTAAAATCAAAGATGTCAGTACAAGAACGAGGTGTAAATAACTTACACCAGCAGGGTGTAAAGGGGAAGAAAAAGGAAAAACCTGAACAACAAGAAGAAAAAAACCTACTCTAGGTCTTCAGAAAGTAAGGCATTGATGTTGAAGACCAAATTCAGTAGGCAACCAGGAAATCACTGTAGTTCACCTCAAATACAGAAAGCAAGAAAGGACCACCAACTAGGCCTCAATCAAGAATGGACAGCATAGGTTCTGCAAGATAGCTTCAAGTAAAACATCTCTTTATTGCAAATCTCAAAAAGAACTTTAGTGCAAACCTCAAAACAAGCAAGACCAAATATGAACAGGCTACATGGTACTCCCAAAAGAAAAAAAGCATCACACAACATCCCTCCAAGTACAAGAATATCCACATATAATTTTCCCAAGAGAATAAGCATCTTGAAGCAGAACTTATGATTTAAGGAAAGGAAGTCACTCCCACGGTATAGCCTTGAAGTCAAAATCAGGATTTTTTTATACTCATCCAACATCCAAATAAACATGCACTTTCTAATTTCAAGGTATTTATAAACAGTAATGAGACCATCTTAATATTTCTGGAATGTGATTGTGTCTTGTCCATCCATCCATTCCTCAGTTGCATCTCCCAATGCCTCCTCATTACAGTAGGCATCCCTGTATACCGGATAGGTAGTCCTTTCATCATATTCTTCAATTGAGCCAGAGATTGAAATAGGTTGATCAACCACTGTTGGGATTGAATGCACTTTCATAGTGACGTCAAGAGATCGTGTAACTATTGTTCTTTCGAGGTTAGAACAGTCTCGACGCTTCTTTATTTTCTTAGGATGTGGGGTAATGAAACCATCAGTGTCTACCATTGGTTTTTTCCCTTTCTTAGCGCTTGAGTTGAGAAATGTTTCTTCAATATGACTAGGATTTTCATCATCTGCAAGCAAGGATTCACTATCATTAGAGAGTTCCCCTTGCTCCTTGTCTTCAGGGTCATATGATTCAATTTGATTCCCTTGCTCTTTCATCAGGGTAGGAGGACTATTGAAATCACTAGTGGAATTAGGAAGAGAATCCAGAAATCCTGACATATCTGTAGGATGGATCACTTGTTGAGAAGAATGAGAATTAGGTATCAAGGACTCCTTGTTGACATCATAATTCTACTCTGTAATATCCAAAGGGACAACATTTTCAACCTGACAAGCATTGCTTGCATCTTTTGCAGGGTATAGCATGACTTTTTCAATCCAAGATAATTTCTTAGGCTCGGTACGTGCATTTATGGAGTCACAGTCTTTCTGATCATGCCCGATCCTAAGACAAGCATGGAAGTAATCAGGTAACCTTTCATAAAAAACATCCTGGAAGAAACCAGATTCTCCATTCTAGATGGTCTTCAATGTATACCATATAAAGTGTAGTTGTATTTGGTATACTAAATGTTCATATTTTGTATTTAATTCCAAAACCTAATTTTAGTGAGATAATTAGCATGAAAACTGTAATGAACCAACTTGGGTTGCCCATAAACATGGAACCCGACTCGAATCATCACATACCCAAAGGGTGTTCTCGATCCCCATGGGCTACCAACAAGCATCCGGGCATAGAATGACAAACCAAATAGATTTATTTCACCCAACCTAAACAAAAAACATGGAATATATATACATGAATTAAGAAGAAATAGTGGAAATACAAAAGGAATATTCCATAACTATAAGAAAGATAGTGGGAAAGAACAAATGTAAAAGTATCCAAAACTCTGAGAGACAAGTCCAACTGCAAAGGAACAAATCCAAAAAACTACTCCATGTGATGGTCTAGATGAACTCCCATCATCTCTCTCTACCAGGTACCCAAATCATCTAACATGAAACATTGATGCCTCATTGTGGCGCCTTTCCTTTCCCTACATTGGAATACATACAATGGTCTATACACCATAATATAGGTGTGTAGGGTGTGATATAATAGGATCAATAGGATCCCACCCATGTGTTCCATAACAAGCCTTTATATACAAATTATTGTATGCTCATTTTAAATAACACATGGAATGATAGGCAGTAAATCAGTTTTTTAGAAAACATGGTAAGCATTTTCTCTTTATCACATTTTTAAAAAAAGTAGGTACATCAATTTCAAATAAAATTTTCCATATCATCTTTCAAGAGAATCAACATATATAACAAGGATAGTATAGTAAAAATACAATAAATACAAAACAACAGTATCTAAACAAACATCACAATACCAAGGAATAAAATACAATAGGTCCAGAAGCAAACTACTCATACCCAAAAAACTATAAACAGTGAACTTTAGTACCTGAATCCAATTATATACACTCTGTGACTAGGGAGACACCACATAAAGTTAAACCCCAACATCGTATACATACCTAGATCCAATAATATACACTCTAGGATAATAAGAACACCCCATAAAGTGATCCCCCATAATGGATGATAGCCTTAAGATAAACCTTACACCTAGTACCCAAGGTAACCCATGTGCTCGTTTTCACAGTCATCTCAATGTTTTGAAAATCATTTCAAAACCATTTCACAAAACCCTTTTCAATTATTTGAAAATACCCCTTTTCTTTCCATTTATTAAAAACTAAGTAAAATACACTTTTATTCAAAATTCTATTTTCAACACACACAACCAACCATGCCAATTTCATACCAATTTATTTGTAAACCAATTTATAAGAATAGAACAATACAGTTTATCAAACACAGGCTCGAGACAAAATCACCTACCTCAAAACTTTGGTTGCACATGATCATAATAGGATCCACCAATAACGAAACCCAAAACTATAATAGAGACCCTATAATTTAATCCACACATATTAGGATTGATCCAATTGAGAAAGAGGGTCAATGGAGTAGAGGAAATTCCACATACCTGGAGAACAAACACCCATCGCATCACGACTGACAAAGGAATGGCCTCTGGAATGAGAATTCATAATAGATCTTGGAAGGAGATAAGAAGAAGCACCAATTTAGATTAACATATTTGATGATGCAACCCAAGGGTGCTACCATGATCTATTTCATAAAGAAAAAAAAGATTTTTCACCTAGATAGAAGCACTAAAACTGAAACAAAGATCAAATTCTGAATGGATCGATCTAGAAGGAATGGATTCTCCCAAAATAATCTAGGAATTTCCTTAGTTCAAGAGAAAGAGAGTTTGAATAATTAACCAAAAAAAACATCCATGCACCTATTTTAAAAATTTTACATGTTCTGTTACATGATGTGTAACCACCAAGGTCACATATACATCGAAAAACTCATTGTTTCAACTTAAAAACCTTACCTTTTATTATATCAGGACGTGTAAGGTCTTTTCACACTATGTAACCTTTCACACCATGAATCCTTTCACAACATGAAGCCAATAACCCTTAAACAACATGTAACCTAGTTACACAGCCTGAAATCTTCCTGCATCATGTAGAAAAATCCGGATAAAAGTAAGAGTCCAATAAATCTCTAACTTCACCATTATAGGTATCCTCCCATTTCCTTATCAAACCTATACAAACAGAAAGAAAAGGAAAACCACAACAAGGTTAAAGATATACCTGACATATTGGTAACGAGATGTTACAAACTTCACACTATAAATAATTTAGATCCCCAAGAAGTCATGTGGAATATGTAATCCCCAGAAAAATATGGGGCCATTACTCCCTCATCAATGACTCGCATTCCCAAGTCTCATGAGAGTCTGATCCATGTGTCCATAGTAACCTAACCAACATGATAAACTTCCCATGCAAGACTTTCACTTGAGATTTAATGGTATTAATTGGTTTCTCCAAAATAGAATCATCTTTCTCTAAATCAATTTATTCCAAACTCAAAACATGATTCGGATCAAGGTGATACTTTTTAATCTAAGACATATAGGAAATATCATGAATACCTATCAAATGAATTGAGAATTATAATTGAAAATAAATTTTCCTGATCTGCCCAGTAACCTCAAATGGTTCAACATATATTGGAGCCAACATTCCCTACTTTCCAAGCCAATGATGACCCAACCGACTAGAAAAATTCAAGAAAACATAATCACCAACAAAAAGCACTAGAGGATTACATCGCTGACCCACATACAATTTATATCAACTTTGGGTTGTAACTAGACATCTACATACATCCCAAATCTTCACGGATGTCCCTTAAACCAACCTTGGTTCAACCAAAGTTACTTCACCCACCTCATCCCAACAAAGAGTTGATCTGCATGGGTGACCATAGAACGCCTCAAAGAGATCCATTCTTATTTATGACTGATAACTATTGTTATAAAAAACTCAATTATTCCTATATTACTATCCCATGATCCATAGAATTCCAATACATAGGCATGAAGTATATACTCTAGGATATAAATTACTCACTCTGTATGACTGTCTGTCTGTGGGTGGTATTTTTTCTTAACTTGAACTGAGTTCCCATTTCCTTTTGGAGACTTTTCTGAAACCTCGAGGTTAACCTAGGATCCAAATATAAAGAAATGGAAAATGGACTCCCATGTATCCTTATAGTCTCTAACGCACACATATTACTCATATCTTTAACTTTAGTGGTATCCTTGATCAGAATAAAATGAGAAAGATTCATAAAATGATAAACAAACACCCATATAGCATTCCTCCTTCAAGGAGTCCATGTTAATTCAACAAAAAATTACATGGATACCTCATCCCATATCCATATCAGCACCGAAAGATTTTGAAGAAAACTAGAGGGTTTTAAGTGCTCTTTATTTATCTGGTGGTGGGTATAACAGTTGGACACAGATGCTAGGATGAAAACCCACTTTACAAAGTAGATCATACCATATAAAGAAAGAGACTAACCAAAAATAGTATCCCATAATAAAGGATTTCTCTAACTTTAATAAACTCACCATCCTCCGACTGACTCTGAAAAATAAACTCCAGGATAGATGATGATAATTGAACACTATTCAGAACCATAATTGAAACATCCTCCTAATAATTCAAGTGTAACTAACTAAAAATACCTATAAGGTTCCACTCCTCCTTCAATTCCAGAATAGCCTACGATGATACTTTCCATCTGAGAGTGTCTGCAACCACGTCTCCCTTCCTCGGGGTGTATATGATATCAAATTCAAACATTTGAAAGTATTATACCAATATCCTCTATCTGAGATTCATGTATTTTTGAGAAAATATATAACTCAAACTCTTATTATCAAATAAGACCGTGAACATATCCCAAAAAAATATATTTCTTCCAAAATTTAAGCGCATGAATAATAAAAAAAATCTCTAAATCATGAGTTGGGAAATTCTTCTCATGTGGTCGAGGAGAAAAAAGGTCGTAAGCTACTACATGGTCATCCTGCACAAGCACACATCCTAAACCAGCACCAAAAAGAATCACAGAACACCACGTACTTTTTACCAGGATCAGAAAAAAATCAGAATAGGAGTCGATGTCAGGAGTTGTTTTAATTCATCAAAGGAATATTGGCACTTCGTATTCCATGTGAATTTCATAACCTTCTTGGTAAGAGCAGTCAAAGGTGATGTCGTCTTAGAGAAATCCTTAACAAACCATCGGTAGTATCCAGTAAAACCAAGGAATCTTCGTATCTCAAAGATATTATATGATTCATTCCATGACAGAACAACCTTTACCTTATCAGGATCAACTGATAAGTCAAGTTTAGAAATCCTATTTCCTAAGAGCTACACTTCTTGAATCCAGAAAAAACATTTAAAAAACTTTTCATACAAATGGTGACATTTTAAAATTTATAGAACCAAACTTAGATGATTCTCATGCTCATACTCAGAAAATAAACTAGAATACCATCCATGAACACTACCACAAAAGTGTCAATATATTGATAGAATATCTAATTCATCAAATCCATAGAAACTGCAGGAGAATTAGTCAGACCAAAAGGCATTAAAAGATATTTTTAATGGTCATACCTACTCTTGAAAAAACCATTTTTGGTATATTAGACTCTCGAACTCTGATCTAATGATAACCCAACCAAATATCGATATTTAAAAACCACCTTTAACTCTTTAACTAATCAAAAAAATAATCCACATGAGGAAAAGTATATTTGTTCTTAATTGTTACCTGATTCAACTTCTGATAGTCCACACACAACCGAAGTGAACCATCTACCTTCTTAGTAAAGAGCATAGAGGATTCCCAAGGTGAAACTCAAGGGAGAAAAAAAACCTTTTTCTAACAGGTTATCCAACTGAATTTTGATATCTTTAATCTCTAATGTTTTCGTATGATGAGAAGGTATTGATATCGGCTATGTACCTGGCACCAGTTCAATTGAAAAATCTACTTATCTCTAGAGGAATACAGGAGAAGTATTCTCAAAAAATGTTTCGAAAATTACGAACAACAATAGGAAGATAAAAAATGAAAGAAACATAATTAGGCTCACTTTCAATGATAGACAAAAAAATTCCTGAGCTATGGGAAAGAATGCCCTGCATGACCTGACCTCATGTCCCACTCCCCCTGAAACACACGAGATCTCCCATCGATAGTAAGAAAGAAAACACACCAATGATAAAAATCAACTGCATCCTAATGAGAGAAAATCCAATATATACTGATAATGAAGTCAAACATATCCATTTCAAGAATGAAAAAATCCCAGACCAACTTCGCATCATCTATCATTAATGAACTAGAAAGAAATTGTAACCCCTGCTCCATCCTCTTAACAAGAGGTGTCCCTAACTCCATTAAAAAGGACATAAGTTAAATTGGAAGTTTAATAATATAAAATAAAATATAAAAATATAAATTAGTGAGAGGCACTAGTGTCAAATAAAGAAATTTCTACTGAAGATTCAATATGAATAGTACCTCTCACTATTTTCAGACCTACATCGACTTCTGTTGGACACTCATCTATTGTGTGAAGGTGATTTACTCTAGAGGAATGTGGCTAGATCCCTATAGTCTTTGAAGCTTCTGACTACACCATAGTATCCTTTGGATCTGACTAACCCTGACTATAATGAGGAAAAGTCATAGATTGAAAGAAGCATTGTATAAGAACAACATGTACACAATTGTTTTACATATTCACTATAATAGGAAAAAAACCTCTAGTGTGTCCGACCTTGCCATGTTTATAGAAATTCATAGTAACACTTCTAGTTGTATTACAAATTGTAGAGGAGTCTCTCTACTAAGACCCACCACCACCACTTTTGCGATGATCCTACCACTTTCTCTTCTTTCCATGAACGCCATTGAAACTACGACTAGATATAATATAAGGGTAGGGAAAACAAAATTTTCCCACTGTATCCATATCTACCATCATAGCTCTATCTACCATCTCATCATAGGTAAAAGTTTCAACATAAATAACTATGATCTAATATCCAATTGTAATCACTACATGTACTTCTGATCCTTCAGCTAGTCATTCTTCACCGTGTCTAGAGAAAAATGGGTAAGCTCAACAAATCAGTTAGTATATACTAACACTAGACACTCTCCCTATTAAAAATACATAAATTCTAGATACTTTTACAACATAATTGAATTTGGAAATAAAATAATAGAATAATAGGGTTTTAAAACCCTTCCAATCCAAGTCCAAGTTTTTTTTTTGCCTAGACCATAGAGTCCCACCATCGCTTTCTGAAACCCTCAAGCCTGAATGGTGTACCCTTTAGCCTGATATTATTTTTTAGTTCCAAGAATTTGAATATCTGGTCAATCATATCTTGACATTCCTCTTTCTTTTTAGGTTCATTCATTCCTTTAAAGGATAGTGTCTTCTCACATAATAATTATCATGATCAGTCTTTCTATCCTATTACTCTTGGTTATACCTCAAAAACTGTATTCTAAACTCGTGGAACATCCTAATAAACAATATGAACAAACCATACAGTAGTTTCAATGAGATTTTGATCCACTGATAGATTCTCTTAAGGATAACCAGTTGTACCCTCCTAAAAAACATGTGGAAGATGTCTCAGATGCATCCTACTACACACTGAAATAGAAGTAATGATCAGACAATAGAGTAATTCTCAACTCGAACAAAAAAATGACAAGCAGAAATTGAGATTCAAAAAAACCCCAACACTTAGAGACACATATCCCAATATCCCCTGGAAACTTGAGTCTCTTCATGACAAGAGTTGGTCAGGAACTTATCCTCACATACCTCTCAAGTTATGAAAACCCTATATCTATTATAACAGATGTCCCAAGATAAGGACTCTTGAGTAAAGACCCACTCTGATACCAAATCACAACAAACCTACCTAGGTTTTCCTCAAACCTAACACCTGACCTGATTCATCACATACCCGAAGGGGATTCCTGATCCCCATAGGCTGGCGACAAGAACCCGGGAATTGAATAACAAACCAGAGGGAACGATTTATCCCAACCTAAACAAAAAAAAATGGAATATATATACATGAATTATGATTAAATAGTGAAAATCCAAAAGCCATATGCCATAATTGTAATAAAGACAGCGGAAACAAACGACTATAAAAGTATCCAAAACTTTAAGAGACAAGTCCAACTTCAAAGGACCAAAACGAAACATCTACTACATTTGATGGCATGGATGAACTCCCACCATATCCCACCACCAGCTACCCAACTCGGCTAACATAGCACCCTAACTCCTCACTAAGTTGACTTGACTTTACCTATATTATAATACATACAAAGTTCGATGCACCACCGAAGAGGTTTGTAGGCTGTGGTCTAAAAGGCTCAATAGGATCCCACCCAGGTGTTCTACAAAAATTATTTGTATAAAAAATCATATATTCTCATTATAAATAGAACATGGAATGATAGTTAGTAAAGAAGTTTTATAGAAAACATGGTAAACATTTTATCTTTATCATATTTATAAAAAAAATCAGATACATCAATTTCAAATCACATTTTCCATATTATATTTGACAAGCATAAACATGAATAACAAAGCTAATATAGTACAAATCCAAGAATTAAAAAACAACAGTAGAAACACATGCATCACTATAAAGACCCAAACATTCATTAATGAAAGTTTCTCTTGATCTAATTATATGTTTTATTATGGATATATAAAACTTATGAACTTTCTTGGTTTTATGTTTTTGGATATTAAAATATTGTTAGGATTTGTGAACGTTGATAATATATCCATTAAACAGTGGTCACATGATTAGTATAAATATAGGTCTTTAACATATCCACTTTACTTAGAAAAAGGAAGTGATGGCCTCATCCAGTATAATTTCTCTATACGAAGCCCATTTTTTGGAGCTTGGAAAGGAGGTGACGTTATTGGGATTCGCTCTTGACCAATCCCAAGTCGATCTTAAACATGTTAAGCTCGAGCGAAACCGCCTATGGGATAAGTGGAAGTTGATAGAGATTACCACTCGAGCGATGTTATCCGAGCCACCCCAAGAGTCTATCACCATCGCACACCTTACTATTCGGTCTTATGCGGGTGTTATAAGGGGTTATGTAAAGAGACCCTAGTACTAAGATTATGTACATTATCTTTGTATATATTATATAAATTCATTTTATTATTGATACTTTGAATGTAGTTTTTAAAGCACAAATAGTATTTTTAGTTAATATTCAATTAATAAATCTATTTTGATGAATTAATGGATTTTTGAATTAAATAATATTTTAATGAAATATTAACAAAAAATTAATTTTTATTAAATATAAATGATTTTATAATTTTATGAATACAATTGTGATTTTTATTAAGGTTTGAAAGTCATTTTTTTCAAAACCCATGAATTTTTTATAAATGTTAGTTTATATTTTAAAAAGAAAAAATTCACATATTTATAAAACTATTTAGATAAAATGAATATTATTTTTGGAATCAGGATGTCAAAATTATCCGACGGTGAATTTTTCATAATTTTCTGAGACAGTCGAATTTTTGTGTAAAAATAAAATACTGTTTAATTATATAATGTGTTTTATGAAATCATAATGACCCAATAGTGATGTAATAAAATAATATAAAAATTATGTTCATCCAATATGAGTTTTATCTTTAAAATAATTTTATAATATATTTATTTTAATTATTTTACAAAGCCTTAGTAGACTCTTCAAGACTTATAAAACATGTTATCCTTTTAAATTGATTTCCTTGAGAGTGTGACTCACCTCCATATAAGAAATCCTAATATTTTAAAAATTTAGTCCATTGGACTTATAAAATAATATTTTCTAATCCCCTTATGGGAAAACCATGGGCTTGTTTGTGGTTTTTATTAGTTTAATGTGTGGCGTCCCAAACCTAAATAATAAAGAATTCCCTCTCATTTCCTATATAAATCTACCCAAGCCCCCACTTCCTCTTCACTCAAAGCCTTTGGAGCTCTACCAACCTATGAAATACTCTCTCTATAATCCTCCCAAGGTTCCCCAAGCTCCCATGAATCCTCTCTCAAGCCTCTCTCAAGACTTTGAGATCACACTTCCAAGTAAGGGATTCTTTCCTTTATTATTTTTATCCAAGTTTTTTTATGTTGAAATAATATTTTACTTTCAATTGAAAATGTTGGGGTATGATTTCTCACCTCCCTTATTTTCCCCTCCTTATGTTTTAATTTATGAGAGACCTCTTTCTCTCTCATTAATGCCTCTAATGTACACCTATTACCATGCCGAAATTCCGTAAGAAATTTCTCTCTTCTCATTCACATTCAAGCAATTGTTTTGTATTGTGAGTCTAAATTACTTTACATTTGTTGGGACATGTGTCTATATGACCCCATTAATTTCAATTTCATGTACATATTATTAGACAACCCTTTCTCTCTCATCAACCATTTTTATGAAATCTTATGTCATGTCGTTATGCTGCTGAAATGGCACCACGATTTTTCTCAAGCCAAAGACATTGTGTAGTGAATACCATGCTTATTTATCTATCAATGGTATTCACCTTTATGCACATTTACTTATTTATTATAGAGTTTGATTTACGAATTCCATGTTCCTTTATCATGTAATAAATGGTGATATTTAATGATTCCATGTTTTATGATCCATGTGGCACACATATGCATGAAATGAAATGTTTAAGAAAGGTGTGCCCTGATAGCACTCCAATGCATTGGGTAAAGATTAGTATCATGATAATTCAAGTGAAATGAGGGTTTAGTCATGATAATTCAAGTAAAATGAGGGTTTACTCATGCTAATTCAGTTGAAATGAGGGTTTAATCATGCTCTACGTGTAATGAGCTTTGCCTCATGCTAATACCATGTTAAGTGTTGTTCCCATATTTTCATGTTATGATAATCATGCTATATCATTCCTTTATGTTCATTTTTTTATTTTTCTCCATTGATATTCCTATTTCCTAACATGTATTGTATTCTTCATTTAATGCCTTATTTACTCCCTTACTGTGCTTTATTTCTCACACTTTTCACATGTACGTCCTCAGGTTACCCCATGCAATTCTAAGTATGAGGGAATGTAGTGGTCATGTAAAGGATGTTTTCAATAAATATGTTGTGTTTCATGTTTTAAGTTGTTATGTAATGTTCCTAATCCCAAAATACACTAGACCTATCAATCTTACATGTTGTATCAAGTGAAGATTTTATGTAATAAATTGTTTTTAAGTGTGTAATATAGAGCAGGGTTGTTATAGTTGGTATCTGAGGCAGGTTAAGTTAATTTTGGGATTAGGAATAGAAAACCCTAGTGAAGCCTTAGAGATAAGAATAAGTATAATAAAAACATCCCTAAATTTTGGTGAGTATTGAATAAGTGGTTTATCAATCAAATACATCTCTGTCTTGATACGATCAGGTAAAGGCGACTCTAGAACAGATGTACCTAGGAGGGAAAACTCCGATAAGGAGTTTCGGGCTTGACCCGGGGTATCCAAGTACACTACAACAGGCCTTGTTTCACTCTTGGTTATGACACTCCTGGGGGATATACTTCGGTAAATTAAAAATCTTGGTATGAACCATTGTTAAGGGAATAAAATAAATTCCCCTAAGAATAAATGTTGGGAAATAGATCATGGATAACATAGATTAAATCCTATAGATTTATAAGTTAGGGAAATAAAAGTTATTTATAATTAATATGTTTTTATAATTGGATTACCCTTTATGTGTTACCCCTAACTTTACTTTTATTCTATCCAATGGCTATTAGTATAAGGAATCGGGCTAACAACTGATGCGAAGATCAATGTGATGACTATTCTAATGAGATTCTCAATCCAATGGGAGTGGGGGTCGCAAACTTTTTCATGATACTCTCATATTTAACTCAATAAATGAATAGAAACATGGGTCAAGAGGAATTTTTAAACCCACCCCCCCCCCAAGAAAGAACAAGTCATAATAGATAGCTTCATGCGACAAAGGCCTTCTACTTTTAATGGGTCATCTGATCCCTCAATTGTCGAACAATGAATCAACTCTATTGAAAATATATTATCCATCATTCAGTGTTCTAAACAAGAGAAGGTTCTCTTGGATACTTATCATATGGAGGGTGAAGTTGATCAATTGTGGACATTGATAAAAAAATTTGAAGACTAGGGAGGATATCAAGGTGATGAAATGGAAGGATTTCCAGAAAATGTTTTTCAACAAATATTTTCCTCGTACCCTCTGACTTAATATGGATAAGTACTTCCTTTCCATCAAGAAAAAAATGGAGAATCCATCGGAGCATATAAGGAAAAAATTAAAAGGCTTTCATGATATGCCTCCAGCTTTGATGTTACCCCCAAATGAAAGGTTGACTGCTTTTTTGGTGGGATAAAACCTAGCCTATGAAAATCCCTAGTGATCTGTGACTTTAACATCTATGAGGAAATTTTTTGATGTGACCTAAAGGTCGAAATTGATATCGGCGAATCTCATGGGTATCAAGGGGATAATAAGCGTAATGTGTACTTTAATTCCAGTGTTCCAATGGATACATACAATGGTGCTAAGAAATTACAGCACCCCACTTTCCAGAGGTGCATAAAGAAGCACCTCGGAAATTACTTGGATAGGACAAGGAAATGTGTTAGGTGTGGAAGATAAAGGAACCTATCCATTAAATTCAAACAAGAAAAATTTGTGGTTGCGATAGAGGATATAAATGATCCTTTAGACCCTCAAATATTTGTTCATTACTTCAACTACAAAGAACAATGGAACCTTGAAAATCAGTGCCCTAATCCAAGGGTTTTCATAGGCAACCAACAACCTCCAAGGCAGCAAGGGCGATCTTTTTCCATCACTACCACCGAGGTGAACCCCGATAATGAAGTGGTGATAGGTACTCTAGTTATTCATTCAAGAATAGAGAACGTTCTTTTTTTATTATGGTTCTACACTTTCTTTTATATCCTGAAAGTTTAGTAGAACAATCCCAACACCACCACAAATCATGGAAGTAAAGATGTTGGTGAGTACGAAAAATGGGCCAATCATTGCATCCCATGAATATAACTCCTCCCCTATCATAATTTGTGGATTGAACTTCCTATTGAACTTTGTTATACTCCCTCTGGAGGAATTTTATGCAATTCTCGACATGGATTGGCTTTAATTATATAGAGCCAACATAAATTTTCGTGAGAGGGAAATCACTCTCCATATGGAGAATCGACCCCCGATTCTATACATGTTCAAGGAGGAAGATGAATCTTCTTTAGCACCATCATCTCAAGCATGGATATTAATGCCCTGTGAGCATGCATATTTGGCTTAGATGATTGAGCCTAAGTAAGGAACCATCCTTTAAGACATTCCTATTGTGAAGTAATTTTCTGAAGTGTTTCCTGAGGAATTGTCTGGTCTTCCTCCTAGAAGAGATGATGAAGTCTCAATTGACCTTATACATGGGGATTTTCCAATATCCAAGACTCTATATAAAATGGTTATTGTGGAGCTTGAGGATTTGAATAAACAACTACATGAGAAGCTAGATAAAGGGTTTATACGCCAAATTGCTTCACTATGGGGTGCACCAGTCCTCTTTATAAAGAAGAATGATGGGTCAATGGGCCTTTTCATTGATTATTATGAGCTCAAAAAAATCATGATAAATAAAAAATATCCTATTCCATGAATTTATGACTTCTACAATCATCTGCATGGAGCAAAATACTTTTCTAAGGTGTATTTTTATACATAATATTACCACGTAAGGGTGAAGAAGGCGGATATCCCCAATACTACTTTTCGTAAAAGTTACGGGCACTATGAATTCATAGTAATGCCTTTTGGACTCACTAATGCTCCAGAAATCTTCATGGACTTGATGAATATAGTATTTAGATATTACCTCAACAAATTTTTGGTAGTCTTTATAGATGATATTATAATATACTCTAAAACCAAGGAGGATCATGAGGAGCATCTAAGTACTATACTAGATACCTTGAGAAAGGATAAGCTCAATGTAAAGTATATAAATTGTGAGTTCTAGTTGAAGTAAGTCTCATTCTTGGGTCATATCATCACAAGAAATGGGATATATGTCGATCCCTCCAAGACAGCTGCAATTGAGGGATGGTTGTGGCCAACATCGGTAACGAATACCCATAGCTTCCTAGGGTTAGCTAGATATTATCGCCAATTTGTGAAAAATTTCTCATAATTTTCCGACCCTTTTACTAAGCTAACTTGGAAGGGAGTAAAGTTTTCTTGAAGTGATGAATGCGAAAAGAGCATCAAGGAGTTAAAAAAGAGGCCTATCACTGCACATGTACTCACACTCCCAATAAGTGGAGAACTCTTTATAGTGTAAATTGATGCTTTAAAGAGTGGTTTAGGATATGTGCTCATGAAAAATGATAAAGTGATATCCTATGCCTCAAGGCAACTAAAAATCCATGAGAAAAACTATCCCACATAAGATCTAGAGTTGGCGGATATGATCATTGCATTGATAATCTGAAGGCATTATCTCTATGGGGAGAAGTGTGAGATATATACTGATCAAAATAGCCTTATACATATATTCACACAAAAAGAGATTAATATGCACCAAAGAATATGGATAGAGCTCATCAAGGATTATGACTTCTCAATCCACTACCATCCCGGTAAGGCAAACAAGGTGGTGGATGCTCTAAGTAGAATGGATCTTACATCTTTATCAAGGATGAGAATTGAAAAGGATCCAATCTTCTTAGATTTGCAGAGTATGGACATGGAAATCATTAAGTGAGGAACATCATCAATACTTTCTCAAATGATTTCTCAACCATCCCTCATAGAGAAAATAAAGGATGCTCAAAGAAAGTATGTGGAAATTCTGAAAAGGGTGGAAGCTATCAGAAATGGAAAATTCGTAGAGTTTATGGTTGACAAGAATTGAATTGTGAGATTTGGGTCACAATTATATGTACCATCTGATCCAAAGATAAATAATGATCTTCTGAATGACGCACATAGCTCACCATTCTCTATTCACCCAAGGAGCACAAATATGTATCGAGATCTTCAAGAAAACTTTTGGTGGGACAATATGAAAAGGGATATTTCTGAATATACATCAAAGTACCTAGTATTTCCACAAGTGAAGGTTGAGGGGAAAATTATAAGGGGATGATACAACCACTACCCATACCAACATGGAAGTGGTAGAACATTACCGTGGACTTTTTCACTGGACTTCCAACGACATCCAGAGGAAACAATTCTATATGGGTCATTGTGGATCGTCTTATGAAGACAGGTCACTTTATCGTGATTTGAGAGGACTTCTCATTGGATCAAATTGCACAAATTTATATCAAAGAAGTGGTAAGTCTGCATGGAGTACCAATATCTACTGTATCTGATCGTGATACAAGATTCACCTCAAAGTTCTGGAAAAGTCTCCAACATGCTCTAAGCACTGAACTAAACTTCAGTACGGCTTATCATCCTCAAAATGATGTCCAATATGAGAGAACTATTTAGACACTAAAATATATGTTAAGATCATGTTTTATGGACTTCAAAAGAGGATGGGACCAACATCTTCCACTGGTTGAATTCTTCTAAAATAACAGTTTCCACTTGAGCATCCGAATGGCACCATATGAAAACCTTTATGGGAAAAGGTGAATAACACTACCTTGTTGGGATAAAGTCGGTGATCGTAAGCTAATAGGACCTGAAATGGTCGAAGAAATGGTGGAGAAGGTGAAAAACATTCAATAGCATATCAAGGTAGCCCAAAGTCGACAGAAGAGTTACGCAGATAACAGTCGATGAGACCTTGAGTTCAAAGTTGGAGACATGGTATTCCTATGCTTATCCATGTGGAAGAAGTTCATGAGGTTTAGAAAGAAAGGGAAGTTAATTCCTAGGTACATATTCCCCTTTGAGATTCTTGATCATGTTGTGGATGTGGCCTATCAACTAGAACTTCCATCTACCATGGCCAAAGTACATGATGTCTTTCATGTATCCCTCTTAAGGAAGTACATACCAGACCCTTCACATGTACTCTCTTCAAAGGTATTACAGTTAGAGGATGATCTTTCTTACGAGGAGAATACAGTGAAGATATTGGATCGTAGATATAAAGTTCTACATAACAAGACTACCCACCTGGTCAAGGTACTA
This sequence comes from Viscum album, assembly GCA_963277665.1. Taxonomy (NCBI): domain Eukaryota; kingdom Viridiplantae; phylum Streptophyta; class Magnoliopsida; order Santalales; family Viscaceae; genus Viscum; species Viscum album. The sequence continues at coordinate 503,741,954 of OY728142.1, read as the reverse complement.
TGGAGAAACCATAAGTACGAAGAGGAAACATGGGAACTGGAGGAGGCAATGAAGGATAAGTACCTGCACCTGTTTGTGGATTATAATGTAAAATGAAATTTAGAGGGTGAAATTTCATAAGGGGGGAAGATTATAATGACCCAAACATTCATTAATTAAAATTTCTCTTCATCTAATTAAATGTCTTATGATGGATATATAAAACTGATGCAATTCCTTGGTTTTATTTTTTTGTATTTTAAAATACCATTAGGATTTGTGACCATTGCTAATATAGTCGTTAAATAGTGATGACATTATTAGTATAGATATAGGGCTTCAACAAATCCAATTTACTCAGAAAAAGAAAGTGATGGCCTCATCCAATAGAATTTCTCAATCCGAAGACCATTTTTCATAGATTTAAAAAGAAGTGGTTTCATTGGTATTTAATCTTGACCAAGCACAATCCAAGCTTGAACATGTTAAGATCGAGTGGAACTACCTATGGGAAAAGTGGAATTTGATAGATATTACCACCTGAGTGACTTTATCTGAGCCACCCCAAGAGTTTGTCACCATACCACACCTTACCCTTTGGTCATATGTGGGTGTTATAAGAGGTTATATAATGATAACCTAGTACTATGATTATGTACATTATTTTTTTATAGATAATATACATTCATTTTATTATTGATACTTTGTAAATAGTTTTTAAAGCACAAATAGTTTTTTAGTTAATATTCAATTAAGAAATCTATTTTGATGAATTAATGGATTTTTAAATTAAATAATATTTTAATGAAATATTATTACCAAATTAATTTTTATTAAATATAAATGATCATATAATTTTATGAATAAAATTTTGATTTTTATTAAGGTTTGAAATCTGTTTTTGTCAAAAACCCATAAATTTTCGATAACTATCATTCTTATTTTAAAAGTAAATATTGAAATATTTATGAAATTATTTAGATAAAATGAATATTATTTTTGGAATCAGAACATTGAAATTATCCAATGGTGAATTTTTCATAATTTTCTGAGACAGCCGAATTTTTGGGTAAAAAATAAATACTGTTTTAATTATATAATGTGTTTTATGACATCATAATGACCCAATAGTGATATAATAAAATCTTATAAACATTATGTTCGTCCAATATATGTTTTATATTTAAAATAATGTTATTTTATATTTGTTTTATTTTTTTTACAAAGCCTTAGTGGACCCTTCAAAACTAATAAAACATTTTATCTTTTTTAAATTGATTTCTTTGATAGTGTGACTCACCTCCACATAAGCAAGATTGATATTTTAATAAGTTCTTCCATTTTCCTTATAAAAATTTTTTTTCGAATCTCCTTCGAAAAAAAAACCATGGGCTTGTTTGTTTTTTTTTTGATTAGTTTAATGTGTGGTGTCCCAAACCTAAATAATAAATAATTCCCTCTCTTTTCCTATATAAACCCACCCAAGCTCCCACTTCCTCTTCACTAAAAGACATTAGATCTAAACCAACCTATGCCCTTCTTTCTCTATAATCCTCCCAAGGAGCCCCAATATTCCAATAATCCTCTATCAAGCTTCTCCCAAGCCTTTCGTATCACACTTTCAAGTAAGGGATTCCTTCCTTTCTTATTTTTATCCAAGTTTCTTTATATTGTAATACCATTTTACTTTCAATTACAAATGTTGGGGTATGATTTCTCACCTCCATTATTTTCCCCTATTTATGTTTGAAATGATGATATAACTCTTTCTATCTCCTTAATTCCTCCCATGTACACCCATTACCATGCCGAAATTCTGTAAGGAATTTCTCTCTTCTCATTCACATTCAAGAAATTGTTTTTTATTATGAGTCTAAATTCCATTAAATTTGTTGGGACATGTTTATATATGACCCACTTACTATCTATTTCATGTACATATGATGATACACCCCTTTATCTCTCATAAACCATTCTTATGAATTCTTATATCACACCATTTTGTTGCCGAAATTGCACCGTGGTTTTTCTCAATCCAAAGTCATTGTGTAGTGAATATCATACTCATTTCTCTATCTAGGGTATTCACCTTTATGAATATTTACTTATTGAATATATAGTTTCATGTATGAATTCCACATTCATTTATCGGGTAATGAATGACGATCTTTAATGATTCCATGTTTTATGATCCCTGTGAAACTCTTACAAATCAAATGAAATGTTTAAGAAGTGTGTGACTTGATAGCGCTCTAATGCATTGGGTAGAGATTGGTATCATGATATGTCAATTGCAATGAGGGTTTACTCATTATAATTCAAGTGTAATGAGGGTTTACTCATGCTAATTCAAGTGCAATGAGGGTTTACTCGTGATATATGTACAATGAGCCTTGGCTCATGCTAATACCTTGTTAAGTGTTGTTTCCATATTTCTATGTTATAATAATCATGATATATCATGCCTTTATGTTCATGTTTCTCTTATGATCCATTGAAATTCCTATTGGATAACATGTATTTTATTCTTCATGTTATGCCTTTTTTACTCCCTTATTGGTCTTTATAGCTCACTCTTTTCACATGTATATCCTCAGGTTACCCCATGCAATGCTAATTACAAGGGAATATAGTGGTCAGGTAAAGGAATTTTTCAATAAAGATGTTTTGTTTCATGTTTTAATTTATTATGTAATGTTTTTAATCCCAAAAGAAACTACACTATCGATCTTCCATGTTGTATCAAGCAAATAGTTTATGTAATAAATCATGTTTAAGTGTGTAATAAAGAGTAGGGTTGTTATAATCACAATACCAAAGAATACAATAGGTTAGGAATTGGACAAGTCATACCCAAAAATCTATGAATAGTGAAATTGGTACCTAAAGAAAATTATCTACACTCCAGGACCAGGGAGGCACCCTAGAAAGTGAAGCCCCAAGATCACATATGTACCTAGAGCCAATAATCTACACTCTAGGAAAAGAGGAACACCCCAGAAAGTGAACCCCCATAAAGGATGATGGCCTTAAGATAAAACTTCCACCTAGTACCCAAGGTAACTCATTTTCTCATTTTCATGATAATATCAAAGTTTCAAAAATCATTTCAAAATGATTTTACAGAACCATTTTCAATGCTTTGATAATACCCATTTTATTTCCATTTATCAATAATCAAGGAAACCCAACTTTTGTTCAAAATCTCATTTCAAAACACACAACCAATCATTCCAATTTCATACCAATTTATTTTTAAAACAATATATAATAACAAGACGACATGGTTTATCAAACATAAGCTTGAGACGGAACCACCTACCTCAAAACATGGGTCGCACATGCCCGTAACAAGATCCACTAATGAAAAAACCCAACAACGCCAACAGAGACCCTATAATACAATATAAACATCTTAAGATTGATCATATTGAGAAATAGGGTCGGTGGAGAAGAGGAAATACAACAAACCTCAAGAATGAACACCCTCTACCCCACAATTGACAATGGAATGACCTTCAGAATGACATCGCGCAATAGATCTTGGAAGGAGACAAGAAGAAGCACTAATTTATATCAACATATCTAATGATGAAACCTAAGAGTGATATCGTGATCTATAGTAATGAAGAATCATAAATATTTCCCACCTGGAGAGATATAATACAACCTCAATGAAGATAAAATTCTGAATGGATCGATCTATAAGGAATAGAGTCTCCCGAAATTGCTTAAGAATTGCCTTGGGTCCAGAAAATGAGAGTATAAAGAATGTTCCAATACAAAATAGCCACACACCCATTTTAAAAAAATGTATGTGGGTTGTTACATGATGTGTAATCTGGTTACATGACATGTAACCTCCAAGGTACCATATACACAGAAAAATATATCACCTTGGCTTGAAAAAACTAAATTTTATTAACTCGTGACTTGTAAGGTATATTAATGATGTGTAACCTTTCACAAAATGAATCCTTTTGCGACATTCATCCAGCAACCTTTCCACGATGTGTAACCTAGTTACACGGTGTGAAATCCTCCTTCAACCTACAGAAAAAGCTGGTTAAATCTAAGAGTCCAACAAGTCTCTATCTTCGCCATTATAAGTATCCTACTAATTCCTTATCATCCATGTATAAGAAAAGAGAAAAGGAAAACCATAATGAGGTTAAATATGTACCTGATATATCGATAACGATATGTTACAAAAACCTTGATACTTTGATAAATTTCTTATACAAGTCTTGAGGATTAGCTAATAAAGGGGTGTTTGGGTATGTTTTTTATCATATAATCTGTTAAGTCTTAACCAAGATGGAATCTTTCCTCTCATACGATGAGTATAGAATCAGGGCCCTTGATTGAGTTGGATTGAAGAAATATATGGTCAGACATATATATGGTACATGTGATGAACTTATCTACCTGGATTATGGTCATGAGATGTTACCATTTCCTAATATGAATGACATATGATGTACTCAATGACTTGGTCAGTCTATACTCTATGAATTTATAACATATGAGTAAGCTATATGGTATTTAAATACTTCATGTCTCATGGTCACTCGATGCATTAGTCAAAGGGATTATATATTTACACATATTTGTATGTGATATGGTTGGAAGAAATAGGTATAGTGATACATATGTTTAATAGATATCATTACAGATAATTATATACCTTTGTTGGAATTTATGAATTTATAGAGTCCAAACTTCCATTATATTTATGGATTAAATAATTATAAATTATTTTATATACTATAAAGTCCCTTGGAATCATTCTTTTAGGTTGTTCCCAAGAGGATCAACTTTATAAAACATTGAGAGAAACCCTAAAAGTGTTTTTGGGTATATTCAAAATAAATTTTGGATATATTTCCACAAATTGTTACATATTATGTAATTTTGGGAGAAAACTATATGATAGATTTTCTAGAAGAGTTTTTTAAATTTATAAAATGAGTTTTTGATATAATTTTACATGTCGTTACATAATATATGACATAAGGTTAGTATATCAATCCTCACTTTTCATACTTTAACATTACATAACTTTTGTGGATTACTTAAAACAATATAAAAATAAATTCCCAAATATAATATTAGTCTAGTGAATTTGGAAATGTAGAAAACCTAAACATTGGTACATAAGTGAGATACATTCTCTCCCACTAGGTTCTTCTTCACTAGCACCCTTCTTAGTCACATCAAACATAATACATATCTTTATAACCTGGGGGAAGGGAAACATAAAAGGGGTGATATCATATGCTTAGTAAGGGTAAACAATGGACATATGTAATAATAATAATGAGTATAATGGTATGAGAATATGATCATAAAAATAGAATATCATACCCAGCATATCAAAGATCATATACATGAATCGTGAAATTAATCTTGGAAGTTCATAAGACATGAATCATAAATAAATAAAGAACATAATCCATGAAATAAAAACATAGTAATAAAAAATAGAATTGTCTCAGAAACATAAGCATATAATATTATTTCCATAGTATCTAAGGAATCTCTTCCAATACCGTCATAGTATTATGGGTTCACTCCCCATACCATCTTCTTTGTCATGGTTAACTCTCATGGTTAGTTTAGTTGCATGAGTTCACTCCTCATACAATATTGGTATTCATGGTTCAATCTCATGGACATCTTAGTAGTCAGGTTTAATCTCAAGACTATATTAGTCTATCTCATTAAATATAAGTCCTTACCCAATGAATTGGAGGGAGATATATGTCTCACTCACCTCAAAATGAAATAATACATACATGTGACACATGATAATAAAAAATCATATCATAACCTGTTGAATGAAATGGGTATTATAAACATGTAATCATATCATAACCTGAGGAAAGTGATGGGTTTCATAATCATTTAATTATAAACATAACCCATGAAAAGAAGAAGGTTTAAAAATCATATAACCCATGAAAGAGAAACGGGTTTCATGAAAACTATTCCATCAAAACATAATACATTCAAAGAATGAATATGAATAGAAACATTGAATAATTTTTCCAAAAAGTCATGAGTAATACCAACAGATGTTATCTTATAGGGTTAATAATTCTAAAATATCTTTTAAAAAAATTTCTTGAGGAAAATATCTTTTCTTCATTGAATAAATATTTTTAAAACATAAAACCTTTTGAAAATATTTTTCTTTAAGATAGATTTGGAAACTTATAAAGGAAGCATTGAAAACCATAAAACGTTTTTTAAATAATTTTTTTTTTGAAAATGGGCTTCAAATGTCTTTTGAAAACATTTTTTAAAACATTTTTGAAAACATGGTTTTGGAATACAATAGATTTCCTACCAAAGAGAGAGACTGTCAGATTTTACATAAAAATGATATCTTAAGTTCCAAAGAGTGGTAAAATGGTACTAATACATGTATATATCTTGAATAAACATAGGATAAGTAAACTCATGAGTAATATTGAGATATGGATCATAAGTATTCTTCAAAGGAAGCATAAACATAAACAATCTCGCAAAGTGATGAGATTGTATCAATAAACTCTTATAACTTGGTAACTTGGGATCATACATTCCATGTAAGAAAAGTAAATTACATAAATCTTAAAATATAATTAAAATAATGAAGTTTATTATAAAATATTTAAAATGAAATTATATACACCTTAAAAAATAATTTATGTGTATAACAAAACATGAGTCTCAAAGAAGGAAAATTGAGACAAAACTATTTTACCAATTTGGTAACTTTTCAAACCTAAACCCCATCAAAGAAATATCATAAAAGGATATTTTTATACCCATAAATTTAATTATAAGATACATAGAATAAAATCATGGGAATTAAATACACTACACAAAATGAAAGAGTGGAGAACATATCATATATCTCATAGAAATAAGTGAGTTTAAATCCCCTAACCTTGTATCTTGACTCTGATCATACTTGTTCAAACCACACATATAATAAATATAAATTTATTATAAATATTTTAAAAAACATATTATTATATATAATACCATATATTTTTTTTATTACGACCTTATATTACCCGCTTGTTAACCATCCTATGTTAAGGTTTCACTTTGGATAATATTCTCTTTGTTCTTTGAATGTGTCTTAATTTGGTATATCTTTAGTCCTTATACTTATATCTTGATTATAGAAAGTAAAAAATGAAAAAATATAATTTAAATTCAATATATTTTTATTATAATAATCTATATAATATATAAGTATGAAACCAAATACACAATTTATGGACACGGTAAGTCGTGCGCACGAATAAATGTTGTTTCTGTTTTTATTTTCATATTGAAAGAAATAAATAAAATAACTTATATAATATATGTATATAATATCCTTAAATTATAATTATAATGTTATATATATAATATAATTTTAATAAACTTGTCTTTAATAAATTCAATGTAGTGTGTGAACGAATCACATCGCATTGAGGGTCGGTAGTCCACACTTCCCCAAATTAAATTATCGTATTTACACTAAATGAAAAGTAAACATATATGTTTTGTAAAATGGATACAAAAGCATAAATTAATAATAAATATACTATATAAAATATATAAACATATTTTATATAATAATTTCCACTATGAGGGGTCGTAAAGTAAAAATGAACAATTGTCATTTAGTTAGGCGGCATTTCGCCATACACATAAAATATATGTTCGTTAACCATTAGATAGAGGTGTTTGTAAGTGTAGGTTGAACAAATAGCATAAAAAATACTCATATATTTATAATACAGTTTTTTTTATACATTAATGGAATAAATATATTTTAGGGGTTGGATAAGTTAAATAAAAGAAAGGAGTTTGAGAGAAGGTGTTGGCTCTTAATTAGATAACTCCTTTTAGTTTGTGCGAAAAGAATTCCTTGGAAGACTTTATGACCAAAGTTAGGCTTCAATTATGAATGGAGTTATCATGTTGAGTTTATTGGGAAGATATTGTATGAACATAATTGGGTTTATAGGTATGAAGAATAGGGAGAGCTGGTGGCCTTTTATAGGGAAAGAGGAGTGGCACTGTTGTAAATATTTGGAGAGTGAATTCCATCCATGTTTTTCAGGTTGAAATTGGATACAATAATGATCCAAAGTATATAAAAGGGAGTATAGGGTCTAAATATGGCTATAAAATTTATTTTGGATAGGTTTATAGGACATTGTTTTCTTTAAGTTTATATATTAGTCCCTTATTAAGCTTAATTTAGTCTTAATCGATGTAATTAATTTTAATCAATTTCACTAATAATTTTGGTCAAAAACTAAGTTTAAATTATAAAAAATTATAAATTATGGTAATTAAAAATATTTAATCCATTTTTCAAAATTAAAATCACATTAATTGAAGAAATTAATTTAAAATTAATCATGTAGATGGGTCGACACTGTGGGTTTTTAAAGTAAAAACATTTAGATTTTTGCTAAGTTTTTTAATCCAATTTTGATTTTAAATTGATCTCGATGACCTAAATTGTAATAATTGATAAAAAATTATATAATTAAAATTTTAAAACAACTTAAAATAAAATTTAACCTTATAAATAAATTATATGAAAAATAAGTTTTGAATTAAAATCCAGTATTTTCCACTATTCATCCAAAAGTGATGTTTTTCAAAAAAATCACAAAAAATTTCCCTAAGATAATTTAGACATTATAAATTAAAAAATGAGGTTTATTTTATCAAATTAAATTTATAAATTTTTCTAAAATTAATTTTATTATTTTTTATAGGACATTAAAAGTTCTTTATTTGAGAAAATAGTATTTTTAAACATATAAGGACTTTAACAAAAATTATATATTTGGTTGTTAGTATATTTTATTTATATAAAAACATTATAAAAAATATTTTAAAAATATTTATTACTATTCATATTACTATGTTTAATGGCTAGGTTATAATTATCTCATTTAAATAATTATAATAATAATATGATGTTTCATAGAAACATCAGTGTTGCGTGTAGCATACACCGAGTCGTTGTTCCATGAAACATATGGAAAGTCGCTATTTCATGTAACATACACAAATTAAGCGTTATGTGTAATGTACACCAATTATATGTTCCATGTAACGTATTCCAAGACCATGCTGTGTGAAAAGAATTTTTTACTTAGTACATTGCAAGACATAATTAAAAGATTAATTTATTCAGAAAAAAAGGTCCATAAATACTCAGGTGTTACAGTTAAATTTTACTATGTATATTATCATTTTTGTAAAACTTGGAGAATGATGTAAATTTTCACTCAAAGAGAAACCTTGGAATTGTGGTTTCATCCACGTTGTGGTCTGTGCTAGGATACTCAATGGTGTGGTGCATGTTTCCACATTGGTTTGTTGTGAATATTCATGAACATTCTACAATAACATGCTATTTTCATCCTTCTATCACTCTAAATGATATTATACTAAATTATCCATAATATGATGATGAATTTTATATTTTTAAAACATTATATATTTATGTAATTATTATATTATCATAAATGGGATTGATATGAATGATTCAAGAGTTGGAACATTTAGAGTATTTGTATAAAACTTTCAATTAATGTATACGTATATTTTTTACTTATTTAGGCCTATATAAAGTTTTATAAATCCTCATATTATATAAGTGATACTTACATTAAAAATCCTCAAATATGAATATTTCTACCTCTCATTCTCTCCTACATTTTAACGAGTTTCCAGTAAACCATGGTAGGGAGGGATATCCTTCCTAAGTATCAGAAGATTTTTGAAACTTGTGGATATCTTAGGAGGAAGAAACCTATTGGATATTTCTCAATTATTTAAATAGAAAACTTAATCTTGGATAAATTTATTAAATTACATCATTATTTAATTTTTTATATACAGTATAAATTTATAGATATATCATGGTTGTTTTTGGGTTTCGGAGTTGTCTTCCACTGCATTTTGGATGATATGCATCCCAAAAAAACCCTTCAGTGGAGTGTTATAGTGTGAATGGTTCTAAATATAGGGTTATTGTTTTTATGAAGGTTTATAAGGTGAAATGATAATTTGATCAAATGGGATCTTGATATGGGTGTAACTATTATCATGGAAGGACATGATATACATCAATGTGTCCTACATAAATGATATGTAACAAGCCTATAAACTGAGTTAAAAGTTCCGAGAGTGGGATTATATTTGGATAAAGGTGTGGGAGTGGTTCAAGGATGGTAGGTATCATGGTAATATCACATTTTGACCTCGTCATCCCCATCAGTGTATGTGTATTACTTACACTACATATATGTGTTTCCCTCTCTCTATAATAGTTCCATCTTTTCCAAGAGATGTAAGTCAGACAAAAAATACTTCCTTGAGAGGCAAGTGGAATCATAGGCTAGAAATATCCATAATTATTAGTGTGATATGTGATTAAATTTTTCCCATTATCATCCCCTTTACCTTTTTATTATGGTTCTTGAAATAGATAGCAATCTGTTTAACCATACAAATGGTCAGGCCTCTAAAAAATAATATAAAAAATAAAAATGTTTAGTCTTCCCAAAAAGAAATATATGAGTCACCCTTAACAAGAAGATAATGACTAATATCTTGACTTAGTATCCAGATTATTTGAATATTTAGTTGTGTGATCCTATTCTTGGCCATATTGTGGGTTTCTGTAGAGTCATCTACCAAATATACCAACTTCTATTAGGAGAGGTCCTTTCTAGGATCCATGATTAACCTGGAATATTATTTTATCTTCAAAAACACATGATTATAAAATAAAAAACACAATAAAAAATCATACAAGGATATATTATAATACTATAAACCTAATCTAAACTGAATATTCAAATGGTTTTACTAGAATCAGAACAAAAACTCCAATGTCAACTCATGATATGCCTCCTCACACACCTCAATAATGTTCTTCAAATAAAAATCTTTTAATTCATTAATAAATTTTATATTTATTAAAATCTATATTGGGGTGGGATAATCCATAAATTTTATCACCTAAATCTTTTTCATGTTCATATTTATCATCCTTACATGGTTGGACATGATTTTTAAATGAATGAAATAGTAGAAGTGTTTTTAGTTTGAATCCAAACTTAATGATTAGGTAGGGGATAAATCATTTCATTAAATTTGGGTATAGTATTTGTTATGTATAGAGGATGATCAATAATATATTGTGTTAATTTAACACTTTATAGTGTGGTGAAATGATAATTTTCTGACGCTTTTGCTGGGTTACTTTCCCTTTTGGGGAAGAGAGGCATCTTTCTTCCAACCCATGGTGAAAAATAAGGGACGAATGGATTCAGAATTGTTTGGGTTCGGTTTAGGGTCGGCCCCAGAGGTTTTAATGAATTTTAACAAAAATTTGTTTTTTTTTGGGTCAAAACAAGGGATGAGGTTTCACTGGTCTAACAAGGGGTAACTTATGGGTATATAATCAATGAGAAGAGTTGTGAGATCAATAAGGTATGGTCAGAAAAAACCATGGTATATTAGAGTAACTTAGGGTTTTTTATTTATATTTATAAATATTGAACTCATTATGGTGTAATAACTAGGTATTTGGCCCTAATTTTTCTTTCCAATACAATATGTGATTCAAAAATCTACTAACATAGGAATCATAAAAAATTAATTTTCCTCACATCATAATAATTATTATGGGTTATTTATTTTGGAAAAAAATATATTGGTTATGAAATGACCAATAAAACCATTGAATAATTTTTGGATGGATTCATCACCTTGATATTTATAGGTGCATCAATGTGCCTTATAACCTAATTCTTACAATGTAATGAAAAATCATGATTGTTTAGTTACCTTGACCTTAGCTCATTACGAGGTGTAATTATGGAATAATGTCTCCCCATGAAAATAATTGTTTCGAGATATCTCTTCTACCCTAAGAAATTATTGCATGAAATCATTTCATGAATTAAACTAGAAACTTTCCATGTGGTTATGGAGTAAGGGTATGGAATAAGGGTTCCCTGTGAAAATAATTACTTAAGGTGTCCCTTTCAACTAGTATTTCATGAATTAATTTATTTCTGTGATTATTCATGAAAATATGGTTTTTTAATTATAGGTTACTTTTATTGTGTAAATTAACCTTATGAAAAATGTTATGCAGGTTTTCCCCTTATTCCTAATAAATTCTGGAATTTCATTCTCTCCAAGTTTTTAATTATGATTTTGAAAAAAAAAAATATAAGGAATTATAATATAATTAGAAGATATTTCACTATTATTTTTTATTCCTTCAAAAAATTTATCATTTACCCAAGTCAATAAGATTATTCTCATTTAACTCTTATTCTATTTAATTTCTCTTTTTCATTATGGAGGTTTGAAGGTATAGTTTAGAAGGTTTGATGCATCCACTTTGGAGTCATTAAAATGACATATGACTTTCAAATTCATAATTTACTTCATAAAAAGAAAGAAAATGTGAAAAAAACATAAATGAAAATGCAAATGGGTTGCCTCTAAAAAAATTAATTTATTTAAAGTTAAAATATTGATGCACCAAATATTTATTTAATTGAAACACAAAGATAATATACACCATAATTGAGAGTGTTTAATATATTTTTTAAGTAAGTATCATTTCACATTGAAAGTATGATCATCATTCCTTTGGATTTTTGCTACTCAATGTGTATAGGTTCTCACCGCTGTGAAGGGTCATGACCATCTTGATTTGAGATTCCTAGGAAAAAATTGAAAATGTAAGTTAAATGGTAATACATTTTCTCCTGAGTGTATATTTTTTATTTAAATGTGAAGATAATGTCACCTATTTGTTTTATATTTATAGATGGTAGTGTTGATAAAAGATTGTCTTCTAATCTCTTCCAAATCATCTAGCTCCAACAATCTTATCTCCCTTACTTCATCTTATCTCCAATTTAATACCTTACTTTCCAAATAGGATTTCTAGGAAAGATCCACCATAATTTCTCATGGTTTCTCATGCACTAAAAATAATGGAGACACACCCAACGAGATCTTATATGTTTCTTAATAAGACAGAAATCTATTAACAAGTTTCCATGACTAATCTTTTTTACTTTCTTTGATGGTATTTTATAGAATTTAGTTCATATGATGGTTTGAGAGCTCAAATTTTCCACTCCTTATAGGGTTCTATAGGGAGTTATTATTTTTTAATATACTCTATACTTCTCCAATAATCCCCTTAACAAATGGTTGTCAAAGTGTGTTCTTTATTAACTAATTATCATCATGGGAAATCCAAACCAAGAAAAGATATTAATCTTCAAAAAAAAATTAACTACCTCCATCAAATTATCTAAAGTGACTTCTGATTCAACCCATTTTTACATGTAGTTTACACAAAAAAGGATATATGTGTATCCAAAATAAATAGAGAAATAACCCATAAATTCTAGGGAGAATGATGATTAAGGACTAATTTATAACTTATATTCTAGTAAAGGACATGGACAGTTATAAAAACATCCATAAAAATAATTTTCAGGGTATTTAATTGGAAAAAACTTTTCTTATTGGTCCTCCATCATAATTCTCCCAAAATTATATTCCTTAATAATTAAAAACATCATCTTCTATTATGGGATACTATGATATTTCATCCCATTTTTAGGGTTACCAGTTCATTAGAAATTATCTCATTCTACCAAATAACTTATAGCATCTCTATGTAGTGTTATCTAAAATAATATACAATGGGGTATCATATCCATTTTACATTGTATAACATGGTATCCACCCTTCAGTGAGGAGTGAAAAAATAATAGCATGCACTTCACTTCATTATTGAGCATAGAACGGTGAATAAAACCATCATAACATTTCTTGAAAATTAAAGGATATTACTAAAAATAATTTTGAATCATGCCTAAGAACATTTTCATCTATTGGCATGTGAATTGAGGGTAAATCATACTAGACACTAAGTAATTAGTGATGTTAGAAAAAAAAATTGTTTAATTAGTTCTTCTTTAAATAGTTATTCATTATTGATCTCTACTTGATGGTCTTCAATTAAATGTGGTGTGTAATTAATTGACTCATTTAAACCTACCTTATTACCAAAACCAGTCCACCACAATGCTTGGATTACATTCTTCATCACTATAGGCTAGAGACAAGTATCCAGGGTATTAAATATGAACATTGGGAATAATTTTTCTCTCAAAATCATATAAAAAACAACATGGAATCCACTTATAAATCTAATGTGATGTATATATATCTTGTATATCTATGAACATAAATAAAATTATCAATTGTGTGAACCAAACTGAAAAAAGCATAACATAATAAAGATAACCGAATATCCAAAAACACTTTATAAACCAAAATAAGGTAAAATAAAAACATTATATATACATGAATTTAAAATATATAGAAGCTAGGATTAATTAATATATAATCAACCCAAAAATAGATATCCACATGAGGATCTCCAAAATACTCCACTTGATTCAACTCTTTGTGACCTATAGTCACCACCAATCATTATACAATGAAGGAGGAAGAGGCATCAAGAAGCACCACCAAAATATTGAGCTCATTTCCATTCACCATCATTAAACATAACCAAGTGTACATATACCCAATGGATGTATGTTGGGTCTAAGGAAAAAACATGGTAGTATACCACCATAAATTTATATAATACCTTTCACAATTCAAATCATGAGCACTATTTTTAAAAACACCATTTTATAAATACCCTTTTTGTTTATAAAACAAGAATTTGAAATTAAAATAATGATCCTTTATTTTTATAAAACCATATATTTCAAAATAAAATAAGGAACATGTAAAAATAAAATTCAAAAAATGTTTATCTGGTATAAACATCATAAAAACCCATGAAATTAAGTGAAACATAAAATGGAAACATGAAATACATACATTAAATGTAAAAATTACTCATCAAAAACTTGTATGGATTCTAACTTTTGGGTCCCACAAATAAAAGAAAGGAGTAACCTTGGAATATGAATCATGAAACACCTAATAACAGTCGATTTATAGTGGAAATAATAGATATCCAACCCTAACTTACCTTCTTGGACTCACCAGGTGGCATCCCCCTTGGAAGGGCTTGGATGAACTATGGAAACTAGCCATTATAATGATCTAATCTAGTGTATCAATCATCCCAATTACCCAAGTACATACAAAATTTTTTCCATGTGTATCTCATAAATAACCAAGATCATATGAACATCACAAGATGTATATGAAAATCACTAAGGAACATTTTTAACAACTTATACACTATTAACTTCCAAAATCCATATAACTAAACAAGACTTTATATGAAAAAAAATCTTATAAATCCAAGAAATTTTGGAATGAAATGGATATTTTGTGGACACTAGATTCATCTAAGGATATCAACATATAAACCCTAATTCCAATTCCTGGTCCTTTTGAGATTTGGTTACTATAAAATGCTACATGTCATCTGGAATGGGAGGTATTGTAGATGTTGAGTTTCATGTAGATCCAAATATTTTTCATAACAGAGGAAACTTTTCGATCTTCTTCTCAGTAAATGAGGTAAATCATACCTCTTCAGACTTTCACTTTGTGATTATTTTCAAATTTACCAAGTGTAGACTATCTCTGATCTTTTTAAGGAAAATTCTTGAAGCTATTAGGTATGTTTTATTTCTATCACATTCCTTAATTCTTCTAATTTCGTTTTTTATTTTCATTTTAAAATGATTATTATTGACTATGGATGAGAAGATCAAGGGTTTTTTGTGGTAGTATGATGAAATTCCTAAAATGGACCCCTGATTTTGATCCTAACACTAAACCTCCCATCATCCCTATCAGTCATAGATTCCCAGGTTTACCACTACACTTATTTAAGAAAATATCATTTTGTTCAGTTGCTAACATTATTGTATATCCATTTAAACTATATTTTTTTACATTAAAACTCTCTAGACTACAAATTTCTAGGAATTTTATTGATATTGATTTCTCTAAACCACTTCCACATAAAATATAGATTCAAAATGGAAACACTAGATTCTTTCACAATGTTATCTATGAAAACATTCCATCTTATTGTGATGGTTGTATTAAAATTGGACATATAGGTAGTGTCTATGGAAGAACAATACACTTTCCTACTCGAAAAATGGCATGTATTGAGAAAGGAAAGTAGAATATCAACCTTGAAGATTACACTAGAGAGTCAATGAAACTAAAGGTTCATGTTGGCCCTTATGGAACTAAGTCATTTTGAAGGCTTGAAAGAAGTTATTTATATTCCTGTGGAAGATCAAAATAGGTTATTTATGACTGATGAAAGTGGTTATCATTATAAGATCTGTAATATATCTTTGGGTTTTTTATGATACTCAAAATTTTCAATATTCCACTATTATTACTTCTACCACTTTGGAAAACTAGGTCTCACACTCTAATGATTGGGAATCGCTAACTGACATTCAGGAGCATGCTTTTCATATTTAGGATACTTATTTGAATTAGAGATCAAAGAAATTTAAAAACCCTTAAACTTATTCATATGGATTCATACCTCTAAACCCCAAGAAGAAACAAAAGCATAGAGACTATTCTAATATTGAATGAACAGTCATCATTAGATTATTTGATGTCTCTAGGAAATAAAATGAATGTATTCCTCCATAAATGATTTTTTATTGAGCTTCCTTGTTCATTAAATGTTAATGATGCTCCAAGTTGCAACATTTTTTATGATTAACCTATTTTTAGGGATGCATACAGAATTGAGGAAGCGATGAAGGATTCTTTGGTAACTTGGATGGAGGATCAGGATGAAATTTTTCTACAAAAATACAAAAATAGTGAAATTATTATGGATACCTATCTATAAATTAGAAAAGGAATGCTTATCAAAATGGTGGATGAATACAATCAAAACCTTCAATTGAACTTCAAGGTTATACCATGGTAATAAATTATTTGTTTTATTCTTTTGCTGATGTTATTTTCATGTTTTTTTCACTAGATTTTTGTACCAGTGCATTCACATACTTGTTATTTAATGGATTTTCTTTGGTAATTGGATGGTTTTCCAAGTTCAATGGTGAATTATGAATCTAGTGACATGCCTATTCATTATTTATAAGGATTCATAGATGTTCTCTTTTAATATTTTTATGAGACGAATCTAGTCATGGATGTCTCATACATGAATTATCACTTGAGTTTGTTACTAAATATCACAATAAGGGTCTAAGTTTTGTAGATTGTTTGGTGGGATTTAGGGAATTCTGCATTACCAGCTAGATATAAGACCTTTTTATGGTATTTTGGATACTTAATTTAATCAGGATTTGAAATGAAAAAACAACATTTGAAACTATTGTAATTTATTTTAACAAGGATCAAGAATTTATTTCAAGCATTATTCATGACAATTCCGTGAATGTTGAATTGAATATTATGGGAAAGAAATTTCTAGCATTGTATGCCAATGAGTAAAAGGAATTTGGTTATAAATTTGGATTCTCAGTTAAATATTGTTTGTTATTGGGAGAAATAAAAACAACCCCTTTTATGTATTTTTTGTTTCTATACATTGATTAATCTCCTCTCTGTTAATGACATGTCTTCTGGTGCTCATGGAATCTTGCTACTGCCAAGGCTAACATGATGTATCTGGCCAAGATTGAGGATGTTTGTGTTGACATGTATGTTTTTATGCTATATTTTAATGTTTCTCCCTTTATCCCTAATGTTTTAATCTCATTACACCTCAGTCATGTTTTTTAACTACTTTATTTTTTAATAAATTTTTCTGGGCCATGAATTGGGTGACCAATTCATAGATATATCTACTACAAAAAAAACTCAAATAAACATCATTTTTATAAAAATTAAATTTTTTAAAACTTTATTTGAAAAAACATTTTGAATCAGTTGATACTTTGAAACATTTTATTAAAAACTTTATAAGAATAAAACTAGTTTTATAATGAAAAATTTTAATAACCAAGTAAAATTATCACTTTTTCCCACACAAATTCATGAATAAAAAAGGAAAAGTATATGTTAGTCCTCAATAGTTTGTTTCAACCATCATATAGTGGGAATAACCATTAAAAACTCAATAACAAAACTTATTTTAAGAGAAAAGTCATTATATAGAGAAACATGCCTAAAACTAATTTAAACCTTATCACTTTCTTCAAATATAAATAATTTAGATGTAAAGGGGTTCTCACAATACCTAAGAGTCAAGATATTCACTTTTATAACCATCCCTAGTCATGATCATGTCTACTCTGACCAAATATAAAAAGATGATAGGATGTGAATAGAAGGATAAGAGGCTAGAATAAGGAGTAATAAAAAAGAGGTGTTACCTTGAATAAAATCCACCATCACTTCAAAAAACGCATCACTACGGGAGCTTGGAGGAGATTATTACCATGGAAAAGAGGCCTATAGAACATTAAAAGTGGGTTGGGATGTGTAATGACCTAGACCCTTTTGGCTCATTACTTTG
Source organism: Viscum album (assembly GCA_963277665.1). NCBI lineage: Eukaryota > Viridiplantae > Streptophyta > Magnoliopsida > Santalales > Viscaceae > Viscum > Viscum album. Next base: position 503,723,407 of record OY728142.1, on the reverse strand, counting down.
TGTGACTCAAGATTTAGGGTGATGGTTGGAGATTGGAGGAAGAGAGGTCGAGATTCAGAAAATATTTCATATGGTAGAAGTTGGCTACGGTGATACCATGTAGGTCATTGAATGAGGTCCTAGTTTTAGTAGAGGGTGATTTTTCAGGTGAGAAGTCAAGTTAAAGAAGTTTTAGTCTTGGTGTAAGAGTGTATAGGGGGGTGGTGTGATTTTCTATGAAGGTTCTTCATGGAGTATATCTTGGAAATCATAGTGTGAGTTCTAGGGGTTAATTTTTAGTAGTTATATTGATTCACATGGAATAGTGTGTTCATGGATATCACAACATGGGGATTTTGAGGCTAAGTTTAGTGGATTTTCTTAGAGTATCACCATTACATAGCCCTTGAGATCATAATGTGGCCTATATTTAGTCATGTAGGATTTTTAAGTTTAAAAAAATTCAGATATGGGGAGATATGGGTAATATACAATGCAATTTCCGGAGGATCAGTAGAAATCTAACCATCATTTAATAATGATGGTTTTTCATGCTATAATGAAGTAGTTTATAGACCATTTATAAATTTAGTAACCCCTTAAAATCTCTTCTATTTTTACCATATTCCCATGAAATTTGGGTGATATAAGGTAATGTTTTGGAGACCTTTGAGTTACCTTAAATATCCTTAGGCATCAACATTAGAAGATTTATTTTCTTAAGATGTAGGGTGAGTTTCTAACTTATCCTTAATTTTTCTCATGTTCCTTCCTCTATGAGGGTCTATCTAGTTGGATGGGTTTGGTTTTGATGGGAGATCAGTATGGTTTAGATTAATTTAGGTTTCCCCCCCCCATGTAGTTTAGATCTTAGGTTCATCTTCTTATTCTCCTTGATTTCATAATGGTTGTGAAGCATCAGTTGAGATAGGGGATTTATAAACTCATTTTCTATCTTTTAGAATAATTTTCTTGACTAGCCTCTTATGATTCCTTCTAAACATGTTATAATATAATTATTCTAATTTTTATGTGATGTAATTAGTGTTATTGATTTATGGGGAGAGGGAATAACATATGGTAAGTTCTCCCTAAAGAATAATGAAATTAAATAAATATGATAAACTCATTAAGGGGAAAGGGAGTCACTGATTATTTATAGATTTTCAGGATATTATTATTTGTTGAATCTTATTGATTAATACTTTTTATTGTGGATTCCTTGTTTTTTATCATCGAATAATCATTCCACATTCATAATAAGATAATTATTTAAAGATTATAATGAAAAGGAAAATTTGGAAAATTGGACTATGATAATTATTAATATTTTTTTATTAATGAAGCATGATATTTTTCTTGTTGTTTCCTAGACTTATGGTGATTTGTTGTGAACTTATTTGGGTTGAATTACCGAGGATGGGAAGGGAGTGTTGGTATGTTGTTTCTTATTTTATCCCTCCTTAAACATTTATAAACTAGTTTATGGGTTAAAGGATTAAACTTGAAAATGGGTAATTTAGCTTTAATACAATGAATGATGGATTTTGAAATTGAATATGAAATAAAGAAATGGGTAGTTATATGTGAATATGATAATGGGATAGTTATGAGTTGGTACTGGTTTAAATTAACTAATTAATTATCTATTACTATTTTTTATGATTGAAATGTGTCAACATAGTAGGAATAAATATATTAAGTGATGAATGAATTTCATGAAATGGTAAGTGGTTTGATGAATGGGTTGGATTTGAAATTAAATTTCATAATGAACTTAATAAGGATGGGAAATGATAAATTATGGAATTGAAAATTATAAGGACAATTTGAAGTTATTTATTTGTGGTTGTCTTTTTTCTAATGATTTGGTTATGCTAATGATGATGATTTATTTTGGGAAGCGGTGTTTTCATGTGTAATTTACAAGTTTTTATTTTGATATAATGGAATTAGTTATGAGTATTTAGTATGTAAAGAAGGGGGTCATGAGAATAATTATATGCTATAATGTCTCCTAGTTGGTTTACATATTTGGATGTCATTGATTTAAGTAAGCATGATAATGGGGGTTATAATGTCTTGAAGTTGAAAGTATGAAAAAAGTCATTGAATTCAAACTGTGATAGTGATGATGAAACATAGTGGGGATCATACATGGTTGGAAAATGGTATGATGTTGATTTCCATCATGTTCACGATACCCAAATGTGATTAGGAGGATGTGGATATGCAGTTTGGGTGTGATACGTACATGGAAGTGGGAGGGAAATAGGTTGATTTCTAGTCAAGCTATAGGGTGTTGTTACTTCCTACAGTCTAACTAATTTATAATTTATAAAAAAACCAAAAATCACTAAAACTAAAACTAATTATCATGGTAATTAAATCCCGGAGGTCAAACCCATATACACAAGGGGGAAAACTCTAATTCAATAGTTAAGGATATAGTTGATTCAATATAAAACTATCAACCTTAGAAGAAACCAATGAAAATAAATGTATTGGGAATTTCAAATTTCATAATCATGAAATAATAAAGTGTAGTATGTATAAATTATAGCTATTAATTGTTCATAATCAAATCTTAGTGAATACCTTTGTCTGGTTAGACACTCTAATCTGTATTATCTCCTTTTATCATGGTCAGGCACTTCAGATTACTAAGAAATTAGGTAAACTTAAACTATGTATAAAAATTGTAGATAATAACCCAAATGGTAATGGAAGAAACTAAAATATAGTAATAAATCTAAAATTCACACTTTAAATATAAATTAAATGTTCATGATTAGTAGAAGGAGAGTGATACATAAGAAAAATAATGAGTATAAATATCCTATATGAAATATTACAAAATTAAAAAAAACTTCATTAAAAATTAATCCCCTTTTATTATAAAATCCAATATAAGAAATTACACTCTCATGTTATCAATTGGAGTAAATTAACAAAACAAAAATAAAACAATCTCTAAAGACTCTAGTTTCACCCCCCCCCCCCCAATGGTAGCTGAATAATATCTACAATTCAATGCTTTGGTGTCTAGTGACTACCTCTACTTATAGGAAATCATCCCCCATATTTATCTTGAATTTACTCTCAGTATCTCCATTATTTTTATCTCATTAATTTAACTTACATTCCATATAGATATCCTTTAAATTTGTATTCATTATCACTTCTATCTAACTGAAAATAGATTTTCAAAAATGTAAACAGGAATAAATATATCAAATTGATATATCTATAGCAGATATATTCTTTGTAGCCTAAACTATATATGGAGTTATGAACAAATATTTATCTTGTGCTTCCTTTGCATGTCTATGTACACTCACACTGAGTCAATTAATCATTTCAGAACAAACCAAAATCCTCTAAAATATATATTTTATGCTTGCATAGCCATGGAATGAAGACAAATTCTACATGGTGTCAACAATGTCCATGTAACTAAAAAATTTTCATCCAACGAACTATATGGTACATTACTCCTCTAATGTGGGGAAAACTTATTTTCATGATTTGGTAAATTTATTAACTTCAACACAGCCATAAATAACTCATATTCACTCATTCATTACTCATACACAATTATATTTTATTATCCTTCAAGTAATTTTCATGAAATTATTTTACCATTAATCACCATGAACATTAGGGAATTTCCAATCATCACAGAGGAATCTCTAGTTCCATTTAGTGTATTCATGGTGGTACAGATCTTCAATGAGACATAACAATATTGAAAAAAGATCCTATAGAGATTTTAGAAGTTTTACTGGATTAACATAGTTACAATATAGCTTTCACTATGTTTTAATTGTTTTCATGGACTTTAATGTGGTGGTTCCTGACTATATGGACCAGAACCTAGTGATGAAAACTATCCTTCATTCATGCATGGTGCCTCCTCAAAAATATCTTAGTGATTCATTTCATCATGGTATCATCGTCCTCATAAAGGTTGAGTGGTTGATGAGCATAAATCTTGATTTCCATTGTGCGTCCCATGATTCACAGTAGAAATAGGAGATGTGGTAATCGAGACTAAGCTTCATTCATGGAAGCCTAGTGTGTCATGAATAGGTGGGATGCAGCATGGGGTCAAACCAAGAAAAACCCTAGTACAGTAAAGGGTAAAATCCAAAATGATGTCATATAAGTAAGTTTACAATATATTTATCCATAATTGTTCTAAATTGAATAATTTTTTTTTAGTTGTTGGCTAATATACTCAATCAAAGTTTCAAGGTGGTAGATGATAAACGTCAGTGCTACCCCACACTGGTTTCCTCCTACCCAGCATCGACCCACGTTAGGCTCTCCTATTTTCTAAATTATCTCATACTTATTCAAGTGCCTCCACATGATCGACTCAACAATGATATATATACTACTCTAGCCCTAGTGAAATAGTACATAGCTTTTCTCTTTTAAAATGTATTTTTCATTTAAAAAAATATTCTTTAAACTTTTTAATATTTTTATTTTTTCAAATTCTTATTTATATGTTCCCTTCCATAAAATAAATTAATAAACTATGAAAATGTAAACAATAATTAAATAATTTATAAAATTAATAAATTTAAATTTAAAAAATCAATGCATGATATTGATCTATAAAATACCCACACATAAACTTTTACTTGTCCTCAAGCATGTAATCTCAATATCATCATAAATGAAAACTCATACAATTATGTTTTGAACATAGAAATCATCAAAATCATACAACTATCAAGAAAGAGTAAATTTTCAAGCATCACCTAAGAAATATCATTCTAAATACCCATTTTTTAATAATACCATGTTAACTATGTATTTTAATCTTATAATTGAAAATTTGATTCTCCTTTTAACTTTAATTTACATATTTCATTTCATTATTATTATCCTTGACAATTGTGATCGGCCATACTTTGAAACAAAATCTCTCATTTCTAAAGGTAGCACTTTACTAGAGTTTTTCTCATAAGTCAAACTCAGGTATCCTAACCTTATGTATGTAATGAATATAAAATATTAATTATATAAATAAAAATATCATCACTAATCATGTGAACTTCACATTAAGGTTCAAATCACTTTGATGTTGAGGTTTGGTAATTAATTGATGTTAAAACATTATGTCTTATAATGAAGGTATAAATCTTAAGTACATCACATGATAAATAATATAAAATCTCAATGAAAAAAATATACTCAAATATGGTATCACCTGCATTACCTAACTCAAAGGAGAATATCACAAATAAATAAAAGTAGAATAAAAAATGTACCCTTTTTTATTTTATTTTTCTTTCATTTTTTTATTTTTCAGAAATAATTTTTTTTTAAATTTCATTTTTCTTTCTTTTTATTATTTTTAGATAGTAACAATAAATTACAATGAAATTTAATTTTTAAACCTTTCCCTAACACTCAATTTTAATAACACACATCTTTTTCTAAATACAAAGCATACCCTTTCACCAAGGATAACCTATTATCCCACACTTATTCAATTTTATATCATAAAAAACACCAATAATGGGGTGTAATGGATATATTAGGCTTCTAATTTGTTTATTCCTATCAATTTAGTTAATGATTTCTATAGTCTTAAAAGTAGTATTTAATGTTAAAGAAGGTCACAAAGGATAAAAGGGATCAAAACAACAATATCACAATCATATTAATGTGAATTTATAAAATCACAGATTTAATAATTTATCAATGAATTTTATAGTAGGTTTACATGCTCTGAGTATATCTCAATTAATGGGTGTTTGAAATAATGGAAAAACTTTGGTTCAAAACCCTATTAGTTATGGGAACATATGATTAGGAAAATAAATCATGGAATGTATAATAATAGAAAATCAATAAAAAATAAATTTATGTAATAAAAGAATCAAATTTTTTGGATTAATTTTATTTACCTAAATTAACTAGTCCCCTCAAATCATGATTCAAATAATTTATACCTTCATGATTATATCTAATCAATCACCCCCATATTACTCATTAAATCCAATTAACAAAGAAATATAAAACATTAAATCATGGTATTATTAAGTAACTTTATACATTATATATTAAAAATGAAACTAAAGTTCAATTAGATCATAAAAAATAAATTTAAACTCCAAAAAAATATAATGTGTAGCAAAAATATATGGGATTGGAAGAAATAAATAATTAAATTACTACTCCCCTTTCCTCATAAAGCTATTTTTTCCATTTTTCTTTCATAAATTCCTCATCATGGACCCATAATCACATGAAAATCAATAAATAATATTGTAATGAGGTAATTCATAATGAAAAACATCATAAACTTACCTCCAAGACCCCATGCTAAGAAATATTATATAAATATGTAAGGACTTATCCAAATACCCAAGCTAGTTTGTCTCATGAGACCTACTGATGCATCGAGGGGTTATAGTGGGCCACTCTCATCACTTGCTAAGTCCAATTCATTCCTCCTATTAAAGGGTTGAAACATAATCAATGTAAACATTCATATTTAAATACTAGTATATAAAATGGTAATAAATTCCCTAATAAATAAACATAACCATAACTTATCCAGAGTAATATGGAAAATGGTATTAAAATAGTACATCTCTAATAAAAATAATAATAAACCATCAAAATAGATATAAGGATGGTATCATTATAATATATCCCTAGTGGTTCATAAGTAAAATGTGGGTTGTTTTCGTTGATGAATAAAAATGCCGTAAAAATGTATTTAAAAACATTCCTGAAAAAAATAGCCTTTTTACTTTGAAAATAAATTTTAAAAACTAAAAAATTATAGAATATTATGAAAAAAGTTTTCTTTGAAAAATAATCATGAAAATTTTTAAATTAATTTTCAAATAAATGATTGTTCATGATGGTGGGTAATTTTTCACATGCTATATAATTTAAAAACATTTCATTCAAACTATTGTAAAAAGGTCAAAAATACCTCATTCAGAAAATGATAGGAATTTTCCTTTCAAAAAAATTGTAAACAGTAAAAAATGGGTAAAAATGTATTTAATAAATAATTTGGTTAATGTAAATATATTCTTTAAGATATTTTTATAAAACATAGATATGGATGAAAAATTATTTTCGATCAAAAAGAGAAATAATGTGACCTTTTCTTAAAAACATTTTCTCAGTCATTTTAAGTACCAAAGAGAGGAAAATGGTACTATTACTTGAAAATTATATAAATAACCATATGAAAAGTAAATACATTGGGTTTAAAATATAAATATCAAACAATTCTCTTAAATAAGACTTAAACATAAATAATTTTAAATAATAATGAGATTGTGAAATAAACCTTTACCTCAGGTCTGATTTCCTCCATATATTTCCAAACCTCCTATATAATAAATATAGATTTAATATAAATATATTACATAACCATGATCAAATATATCGTTCCATATATTATTAACTTATAACCTTTTATCACTCGTTTATTAACAAATCTTTATTAAATCAATATTCCAAGTGATAACTACTTCATTTTTCTTATACGTTTTGGTTTGGTAGTTTTGGTACTTTTTAATTTGATAATAGATTATTCATATAAATAATGTTAATAATAATATAAAATTAATATATATTCATTATATACATATTTATAGTCATCTATAAAATTTATAGATAGAAAAATGAATTAGATCTTTCATGGAGACGGTAGGCTATACGTATGTAAGAACGTTATTTTCATTTTTTGACGAATGGAATGAAAGAATGGTAAATAATGATTAATATTTATAGAGTAATTATTATATCATATATATTATATGTATTCATTAAATCTATCCTTATTACCATCCATTTTAAATAGAAATGAAAAACAAACCACATCACTTTGTGGAGGTGGTAGTCCACACATACGTACGAGCGACGTTTTCATTTTTCAATGGATTATAATATAATAATTTAGATGTGATGTTATAATAATAGAATTATAATTATTTAATAATTATCATATATAAATATTAAACCCATAATAATAACTATACATTAAATATGGTGGTGTAAAATGAATTGTATCTCTTAATGAAGATGGAAAGCTATACGTATGCACAATCGATACTTTAACTTTTCATTTGATGAGGAAAGGGTGGATAATGGTGATTTCATAATCATAATTATATTTAATTATATTTATGGAAATTAATTTATTATTTTATTATAAATACATTATATTTATAGGAGGTAAAAGAATAATTAAACAATAAAGTGATTGGTTAAGGTGATTGCATCTTCTTTGAAAGAACTCCATTAGATCTCCTCTTAAGGTTCCAATGGTTGGTATTTTTTGAATAGTATCACCTATATAATGTGCATAATAATGTTTATAATGTATTTTTGAATTTTATTGTTGATATATGTGTATAAAAATGTGTAAATAAGTGAGGGGAGGTGGTTCCCTTTTATAATTGAGGTGAGGGGAACTTTTTAGAATTTCTTAAAAAATAAATTATAATAAAGTACTTATCAATCTCAAATTCCTAAAAAAGTCCAGGTATTCAGATATAATATATTATTGGGTTTAAAACCCCATTAAAAAATAAAATTTATATGGATTTATTTGATTTTTTAAACCTTATCTTTTTGTTTAACCCCTTAGTTAACCTATTTGAACATTAACTCCAGTAACGTATTTTTCTCTCTTAAATGATTATAATCCAACATATGAGTTATATATTAAATACTAAATGTCAAATGGATTAAATTATCAACCATATATTATCCCCTTTATCCTATTTCAATATTTTAATTATTTTTAAATAATTTAATAAAATATAATTTTGATAAATTATCATTAATGTCAATTTTGACATTATTCATTAAATTTGACTTAAAATGCATCTAGACAAAGTTTTAATTCAAAAATAATCATTTAAAACACCAATAATATTTCATATTAATCTATAAAAAGTTTGTAACACTATAAAACACTCTAATTATATTATTTTTATATTTTTTAAAATCTTTTATTTAATTTTTATATTAATTTAATAAATAATATATTATAATTTTACAAGGATATAAGGTAATTATTTAATTAATAAAATTTAGAAATAAATTTACAAAATTCAAATTATTTAATTAATCTCAAAATATATATTTATATTTATTTATAATTTTCTTATTTCCCTATGTTGACGCTTAATAGATATTTAAACGTAAGAGAGTGGTATTTTCTAATTTTCTTTTCTTTAAATATTATATATGTCTTTTTCAGGAAAAAGTGTCCCTTAAAAAAATATAATTAGATCATAATGTCATAAGGGTCGAATTATATTCATCCAATAAAATTTTTTAATGAAAATAGTGACCTTAAAACTTAGTTTTAATCTAGATTAACTTGATTTACCCTTTACCGAGATGAAAACATTTACTAGGATTACTCTTTATAATTCTTAGAAATAAAAGGGACCTATTAACCAAATTTGGACCTCCTAATTCCAAATATATAATTCATCTTATTAAATTCAATTCCTATAAGTATAAAAACTTAATTTTAAAAGAAAATTGTACAAATCCCAACGAAAACCACTTTTAGAAAAATACAATTTTTTAAGCATAAAACTAGATTTATTCTTATCACTTTCATAGTAAAAAATATTAGATGAATGTTAAAAAAATTATAATATATAAATTTAAATAAAATAATTCACTAATAGTGATTAATTTTATTTATTAATATATAAACACATTGTTCACATAAAAACAATTTTTGACTCTTCTTTTACATTCAAATGATTTTTATTTGTATTTTTAATCAATTGATAAAGAATGAATTTATTTTATAGGTGTATAGAACATATAATTTTCAAAAATAATTATTCTTATTCTTACTCATCAATTTAAATACTAATTTGTAATTATATACTATATTACAGTTTATTTTGTCTCAGGGTTGCATGTACCACAATCTATCAAAGTGATTAAATTTATAATGAAATATATGATAAATTCTTAGAGTGTTTCAATTACTTTTGCATAAAAGATGTATGTAAAGGTAAGAACTTAACTACCATTAAAAACACTAGTAAAACCAAGGATACCCTTACATGAACCCCTTCACATAAAGGTGAGTCATGAGTTACCTTTACATGACCACTCATATTATGGTAATGTCTTATGTAGCTTAGCAGGATAAGGGTAAAAACTCAGTTACCATTACATAAAAAACAATGATAAGGTAAACCATTTTTAAAAAAATCTATAAATTCAAAATATAGATCTTTTTTTAGTTTCCTCTTTATTTCAAAGAATTTTTTTATAAATCTAAACATATGGGATAATCTGATACCACTGAAGGGTTTTAATCAAGTAAAATAATGATTATTAAAATAAATATAAGTAATTAAACTCAGGTCTTGGAATATATTATTTATAGAAATATGAAACTACAAAAAAATCAAGAACATTGTAAAATGGAGTATACCATTTACCATAGAATCCAATGAGTCATCTTTGAATGTCATCACATGGTTTTGAGAGAGATTACTAACTGGCAGCAAAATGAGAAATCACTAACTGGCAGCTAAATTAGAGATCACTAACTGTAATCTAAATGAAATCCCACCTTTTTAGTGTATCCATGGTCCAAATGAATCATCCACTATTAAAATTAGATCTACCCTTCCTACATGGCCTTCTAGGGCCCCTAATACAAAATATAATGATAAAGATATCTTTGGTTTTGGGTGATTTTAGCCTATCATTAAAATTTCACCCACACACACACACACACTACTATCAAATAGAAGTGGGATTTAAAAATCACTCAAGGAATATCCTCAAAAATTAAAGTATTAATTCATATGTCTCAATAAGTGAATTAATACTTAATCTGGTATAAACATTCATCACAAGAATGAAACCCCCCCCCCCCCACATGTTTCATCTTATGTAACAACCCACTAAATAATATCCAAGGTATAAAATGGATTGATTGTCGAGTTCCCATGAAATAATATACCATGTGTATAAGTACTCGGCCTTAAAATGTTACTTAATCTTGAATTTTAGTCAAGAATATACATTATTACACATTTGGGGTCTTTTAGGTTTAGAGTTTTAGAGAATTAGGATACCTTACATACATAACATACCACCTTTTTTCCAAGAATAAAACGAAACTCGAATTCGATGGAAAACCCACCATACAATATGCACCAAAACTTGAGGATGTAAGGATTTATATTTAACTTCACCCAAAATAGTCACATTCAGAAAGACACTCAATTCCCCTTCCATCCTATGCCGCCTCTTCCATGGATTTGACCTCCTCTTCCACGCCCACCTGGTTTTCCTCTATGGCCCTTCCCACCATCACTACTAAGCAACTTGCTAACTATAGGATTTGGCATCATTCTCTCCAGCAGGGGAAGAAACTGATCTACATACTTCCAGAATCTGAAATCATCAACTGAATCATCATTCCTTATGAGGAAGAAACATATACTCTTAAACATGGGGTGGTTCTGGACTTGGAATGCCTGAATCCCTCCTCCAATCTTTCTCTTAGGTTCTGGATGGCCCTTCTCCAGCAGCTCCAGCAGCACGGAATGTTCGTACTTATTGAGATTGATGTTATAAGTCCAGTGATGAATCAACTTGAAGAAGTAATCAAACATCTCTGCATACGTATCTAATCTCTGGGAACCCAGACGGACGAGCCTCATTTTCTCCTTCTCCCCTACACAAGAACATTCCACCACTTTTACTTCGGAGTTCATGTCATCTTCCGCCAGAGACTCATCAATATTTATCTTCTTCGAGTCACCGCCACCATCCATGCCTTCTGTATCCTCGTGCGGGTACTTGGAGCACATATCACTGTTGGTCGAGGTGTCTCTTTCACAGGCCAAAGGTGTCTCATCTAGCATCTGAGGAGTGTCTAAAGATTCCAAAACCATGCTGGTGAAGATTGTGTTTTCCGGTGCCACAATGGGCTCAGAAACTTCTGAGACCGCCTCAGTGTTGCCCTCCCCCATGCCTGAATTCTACTAGGACATAACATACCAAAATAATACAAGAGGATACTACTAATAAAAATATCAATTTTTTTCAAAATATAAAACATTAAATCTTAAAACATGATTTCTTTGTAAATACTCTATATCAAACATCACTAATACCTTATTTATCTTACCCATACTTATATCCTATGAAAAACATTTTAAAAACACGGGATGAGTATAAAACTCGGTAAGGGATATAAATAATGAATGTGTTAGTCAGGTGATAACATAAAAACCATTAAAACCCATAATCATAAAAACTCTTATGCATAGAAACATCATGTAGTTACCTTAGGACATATTTACCATATCACTCTCACGTTAACCCTTACACATGGAATAACATTTTTTGTCAAATTCAATCTCTAGAGTACCCAATGCATCAGAGAACTATAATGGGGCTCACATGTCATATCTTGAGCTGCAATGGGCTCAACCCAACATATCTTGAGCTATAATAAGCTCAACCCAACATATCTTGAGCTATAATGGGTTAAACCCAACATATCTTGATCTATAATGGGATAAACCCAACATAAATAATGTCCAAGGAACATATGATGGTAATAAAGTATCTTGAAATTAGGAGAAATCACTCGTTCCATACACATAAAAAAACTATCTCTTTTGAGATTTATTATAGAGTGTTTTAAAAGGAATTTTAAAGGGAAGTCCCTTAAAATATAAATTGAGTGAGTATTAATATAATGGAATGGAAATGTGTATACACTGTAAATTAAAATAATAAAACATAATATAAACAAAAAAATCATCATGCCAAAAATATTAATACCACATAATGGATAAGTATAAGGTTAACCCAAAGATTAGAAATTGGGTTAAGAATTCCCTTACCACGGGTTTTTATTACTTCAAAATCATTTAAACCTCCTATATAATGGTTTAAATAGTGTTATTAATATCTTATAGAAAAATATCCATCTTTATAATACCTTATAAGATCATTTCATTACATCGTTTCACCATTTAATTGTTAGTATTTTGTTCCTTGTATTGTTTTGGGTGTGTTCTTTACATAATTTCCATGATCGGATCATGATAGATATTCTTGTAGATTGGGAGTGAAACTCCTTAATTGAAATGGAGTCGTATTTACATATTTCCATAACCATAAATTATATCATTTATCATTTTGAATTCTGAAACGAGGATGATTCATAAGTTAAAACATTAATGATGTTTGTTTAGATCATTTTAGTGGTTCTTGGATAATAACGACCTCATTTTGTTTTATAGATTAAAACCATGTGTAGAAAAGGATTCTAGAACCATTAATGAGACATAATACATATAATATAACCTGGTTAAACCATAAAAATTGTTTTTTGAATACAATTTAAGGAATTAATGCAAATTGAAATCACATCATTCACGATGTCCGTAATTCGACACATCAGGGACAATGTTTTTATTCTGTGATTGGGAGATGAGAATAAGAATGGTGATGAATTTTCAATGAACATGAGAACATCTATAATATAAAATATTTATGGAGATTTAATTCCTCTTAGATAATAGGAGGGGAATATACTATAATAAAAGAAAATGAGAGGAAAGGAAAACACGTGAAAAGGTAGAGGATTTCTTACCTCTTTATCTCTTCTCCATGAGATCCTCCTTAAGGCCTTTTATTCTAACATTTGGGTGATAACATTAGGTCTTGGACGTAGGGAAGGAGATTGGGGAGGAAATTTGGAATAAATTATACAATGCTCAAGGGTTGATAGGTGTGAGAGGAAGAGGGGAATGAGGGTGGTATTTATAGTGGAGGAGAGGAGGTATTTTACATTATTTTAATGATTATTATAATATTTTTGCTTAAGACTATAAATAATATTAATTCATGTGAACCCAAATAGTAATAATGGAATTTGAGTTCGAACCAAGTGGTTTTACATCACTTACGATGTCATAAATAGTGTATTTAACTGATAATTTGATTATACAGTATTTTATCGTATTTCACTATTCATCAAAAATTCTATAATTTCAGAAAAATCACTAAAATTCACCCTAACTATTTCTCAAAGTGAAAAATTAAAAAATGAACTCCATTTTTTGAAAATAATTTCCTAAATATTATTCATTTAATTTTTAAATAAAAGCATACTTAATTCAAAAATTAACAATTTTAAATCTATAACTGCTTTTATATCACACAGAAAAATTGACCAAGATGACATTATCTTAAATCCTTAAGAAAATAAAATAATAATATAATCTACTATTCATTAAGATCATATTACTATTTATATTACTATTCATTAGGGTATGTTATTATTCACCAAAAATTAAGTTGGTTCCATTAGACTCTAAATAACTTACTAATCACAATTGTAGATGACTGTTTTTTGAAATTCAAAACATAGAAGAAAAAAATTTATGATTAAATTATAGTTATAAATATCTAATTAAAACAATGTTTCATGCATTTCAATTTATTTTTAAAAAAAATCGGGATGTTACATTATCCCCACCTTTCTGAAATCGCGTCCTTATAATTTTATTTTCTTATTAAACAAGTGAGTGTACCTTGATCAGGGTGTCCATGTGGTTTCATCATCATCTTTCTCACATAAATAGAAGTTCCATTCATTGAAACAATGATGTAGAGATCCTTAAAAATCATTTTCTTCCTTTATACAAATATACCTTGTATAACTTGGGTTATATGGGTGTTTATATAAAAATAGTTTCAGAAAATAATCATGTATGACATATAATTTCAAATCATTTGATAAAACTTGATTTTTATAAAATAGTCAGACTGAGTTTGAGTTGAAACATTCAATAAATGGTCCTTTTAAAATACCATAAGTATGTTTTGAAAGATTATATTGTAAAAGAAAATATAAATAGGTTTCAAAAGGGTCTCCCTCTTCATCACCTTTTTCAAAATCATAATATGCTTCAAAATCTTGTGATAAGGTAAAATATCTGAAAATTAATTGATAATATTTACCTTTATTTAAATATTAGAATATTGAGAAAATAGGATTTGATTAAATACAACCCATGATCCATGATGGTATCGAGGTATAGTGGAGGTTTTTATATCTCAAAAAATTTCTTGCAAGTGAGTTGTATGTTAGAAAATGTTTCAGAATCGTCTGGACATGACATTGAAATAATTATTTTAAGGAAGTCATCAGAAAGAGATAGGAATGTCATTTGAGATCCTCCTCCTTCCATTATTAACTAAATTTCCTTGATCTTAAAAGTTATAAAACAAGGATTTAATTTAAATAAATAGACATAGAGACTAACCATATGTTTAGAAAAAATTATTAATCCCTAAAGTTCTCTAAACCTTTCCTCTGATACCAACTATAAAGACTCGGCCTTAAAATTTTACTTAATCTTTAATTTTTGTAAATAATATACATTATTACACATTTAGGATCTTTTAAAGTTTATATCTTTAGATAATTAGCATACCTTACATATATAACATACAACATTCATACATGAGGATACTACTAATAACAATATCTATTTGTTTCAAAATATTAAACATTAAAGCTTAAAAAATATTTCTTTGAAAAGACTCCATATCAAAAATCATGACTCCCTTATTTCTCTTAACCATACATATATCCTTTTAAAAACATTTTAAAAACATGTGATGAGTATAAAACTTAGTAAGGGATATAAAGAAAGAAATCATTAGTCAAGTGATAACATTAAAACCATTAAAACCCATAATCATAAAAACTCATATTCATAGAAAAATCATGTATTTTCCTTGGTACATATTTACAGTATCACTCTTACATTCACCCTTAAACATGGAATAACCTTTTGGTCAATTTCCATCTCCAAAGTACCCAATGCATTTGAGAGCTATAATGGGGCTCACCCGTCATATATTGAACTATAATGGGCTCAACCTAACATATATTGAGCTATAATGGGATCAAACCAACATAAATAATGTCCAAGGAACATATCATGGTAATACATTATCTAAAATCAGGAGAAACAACTCATGCCATACACATAAAAAACAATCCCTTTGGAGATGTATTAAAGAGTGTTTTAAAATTATTTTTAAAAGGAAAGTCCCTTAAAATATAAATAGAGTGATAATTAATATAATGGAATGGAAATCTTTATAAACTATAAATACACATAATACAACATAATATAAACCAAACTTTATCACACTAATAATCTTAATACCACATAATGGATAAGTAGAAGGTTATCCCAAAGATTGGAAATTGGGTTAAGAATTCCCTTACCTCGGGTTTGTATTTCTTAAAAATCATTTAAAACTACAGTATAATGGTTAAAATATTGTTGTTAATATCTTAAAAAAAATATACATCTTTATAATACCTTATAATATAATTTTATTACATCATTTCTCCATTTAATTGTTAGTATTTTGTTCCTTGCATTGTTTTGGGTGTGTTCTTTACATGATTTCCATGATCGGTTCATGATAGATATTCTTGTTGATTAGAAGTGAAACTCCAGAATTATAATGGAGTGGTATTTACATATTTTTAGAACCATAAATTATACCATTTATCATTTTGAATTCTTAAACGAGGATGATTCATAAGTTAAAACATTAATGATGTTTGTTTAGATCATTTTAGTGGTTCTTTGATAATAACGACCTCATTTTGTTTTATAAGTTAAAACCATTTGTACAAAAGGATTCTAGAACCATGGATGAGAAATAATACATATAATATAACCTGTTATAACCATAAAAATGGTTTCATGACCAGACTTGAAGGAATTAATGAAAATTTAAATCACATCATCCACGATGTCGGTAATTCGACACATCACGGACAATGTTTTTATTCCTTGAATAAGTGGGAGAGGAAAAGAAGAATGATGATGAATTTTCCATGAACATGAAAAAATCCAGAATATACAATATTTATTTAACTTTCATGACTCTTGGATAATAGGAGGGGAAGAGACTATAATAAAAGAAAAGGAAAGGAAATGAAAACACATGAAAAGGTAGAGGATTTCTTACCTCTTGATCTCTTCTCCTTAAGATCCTCCTTAAGGCCTTTGATTTTGGACTTTGGGAGAGACTAAAAGGTCTTAGACGTGGGGAAGGAAATTGGGGAGGGAATTTGGCAGAAATTAGACAATTATCAAGGCTTTAGAGGTGTTAGAGGAAGAGGGGTATGAGGGTGGTATTTATACTGGAGGAGAAGAGGTATTTTACATTATCTTAATCATTATTATAATATTTTTGCTTAATACTATAAACAATATTAATTAATGTGACCCCAAATAGTAATAATGGAATGTGATTTTAAACCAAGTGGTATTACATAACTTATGATGTAATAAATAGTGTATTTAAATGATAATTTTATTATACGGTATTTTACCATATTTCATTATTCATCAAAAATTCAAGAATTTTAGAAAAATACCTAAAATTCACCATAACCATTTTTCGATGTGTATAATTAAAAAATGAACTCCATTTTTTGAAAATAATTTTATAAATATTATTAATTTAATTTTTAAATAAAATCATACTTAATTCAGAAATTAACAATTGTAAATCTATAACTGCTTTTATATCACATTGAAAAATTAAACAAGATGTTATTATCTTAAATCCTTAAGAAAATAAAATAATAATACAATTTACTATTAATTAGGGTCATATTACTATTCATTAGGGTATGTTACTATTCACCAAAAAATTAAGTTGTTTCCATTAGACTCCAAATAACTTACTGATCACGATTGTAGATGACCATTTTTTGAAATTCAAAACATAGATGCAGAAAAATTATGATTAAATTCTAGTTATAAATATCTAGTTAAAACAATATTTCATTCATTTCAATTTATTTTTTTTAACTGGGATGTTACAATGTGTATGTAAAATCGTAATTTTCATGCAAAAGGTAATAAAACATATATATATCAAGTTATATAGTTATATTATATATATATCAGTTTATATATATATCATATAAATATATAAATATTTAAGTAATATTTTCATCAGGTATTAGCTAAAATTATTAAAGAAATGAGTTATTAATAATTGACAATGATTGAAATGTTTGACCCTGACAGGAATAAATATGTCAATTGATGAATGAATGTATTTAAATAGGAAGTTGTTTAATGAGTGGGTTGACATGGGGAAGTTAATGTAATAATTAACTTAATAAGTCTAATAAATGGTAAATGGGTGGATTGGAAATGCTATAGAAAATGTGAAGTTGTTTTTGTGTGGTTTTCTTTTTTAAAATATATTTGGTTATGCTAATGATGTTGATTTATTGTGGGGAGTGGTGTTTTAGTGTGTGGTTTCCAAGTTTCCATTTTCATTTGATGAAAGTGGTTGTGGTGATGTAGTGAGAAAATAGGACTGGAAGCAACTAAATACTTTTATGTTGAAATGGCTCCTAGTTGGTTTATATATTGAGTTGTGATGGATTGAAGTAGTCTTGTTCATTTAAACTTAAATGGATTGAAAGTATGAATATGGAAAAAAATCTAACTCATTTTTGTGATGGTGATGATGATACATGGTGGATATTGTACATGGTAGGATGAGGTCATGAGTTTAGTGTCCTACATGTTCATGATTCCCTAATTCCATGAGGAGAATGTTGATATGTGAAATAAATCAGGAGTTTTCATGAAAGGGGGACATGAGGTTGATTCCATTAATTTTTATGATACCCTACTGATGTGTGTATGGAAAGGTGGTGGTGTGGTGGTGTTTTGTGGATATGTAGTGGTGAGGTTGTGGATGTTTGGTGGTGTGTTCATGGATATGTTTTAATAAAGTATGTACTGATGGTATGGTGGATATAAATTGAGATATTGTGGTTTAAGAATATGTAAATCATGTTTAGTTGTGTAATGAGTTATGGTTGATGATACATTTTTGTTGTTACTTTTGAATAATTTCATCCTTCTTCAATTATTTAGGAGTTGTACTACTAGTTCACTATTTATTTGAGTTGGAGTGGCTCATGAACTGAATGGTATGAGCGTTGGAAAATTTACAGGCCCTTTTAGTTTGTTGATTTTGAAGATGGTTGTGATATTGGTGATATTCATCAATTATATTTTATCAGGTTGGTATGTACTCTTGGCATGGAAATGGTTGATGATGTTTCAGAATATTGGGGAGGCTATGCAAAATGGTGCCAGATTATAGGTTTAGAGATTCTACCTCTCATACTTATTTCTACTTATACTTATGGTTATGTTTTTCTTTGTTGATATCACTCTTAATTACTCTTATATATTTATTTCCCATGTTTTTGATATTTTTAGTTAGATGATCCTATTGAGTACTTCATGAAGGACCTGGAAACACCCTGAGAGGGGAGGAGTGAATAAGGGTGTCAACTTTTTCATCTAATATAACAGATCTTGTTCTAATGTTGTTAGGAACTCATTAAACCTATATCATGGATTCGATCAAAAATCAAACATTCATATACAGAGAGATGACACAAAAAATTTACTTGGTTTACCACTAAGGGATAATCCAAGGATCATACACCGATAGTGTTTCAGTAATATCAAAATCCACTAATCCTCACTAGTTGTGGAATACAATAATTAAGACACAGTCACTCTATGTTAGAAATAGTTCCATTATAAGAATTTAGGGATATCTCACTGCATCCCTCTAAACACTTCCATCGACTCACCCTAGCTCAATGCTTTGATATAATCCTAACTCTTTTTATCAATATAAAGGTTAATTAAATGAATTGGCATTAAATTATTTGTCCCTATCTAGAACGATACTATACTTGCACCACAGACCTGATTTGATGCACTCTGAAATCACTAGTCACTAAAAAACTAATGTTCAAAAACTGTCTTTCGTGAAGCTCCTTTGCAAAGATCAACCCTTCACGAAGATAACTACCTTTTTGGAACAACCTTTCTTCCTCCAAGAACTATGATACACAGTGTAGTGAAAGTGATTTGAGGATCACCTCTTCTAAAAACTTCCCCTACTCTGTGAATTGTCTCTGTTTTCAAGTACTTCCTCTGCATACCGCCTTCGCATACTACCTCCATATACCCCCTCCATATACTGCTTCTATGTACCACCTCCAAATATAGCCTTTTTGGACCATTAACTCTTCTATTAATTCTCCCTACTTTGAAAAATATTTCTACTTCAGTGGACCGTATCTCCTTCTGTAAACTATTCCTATGAACCAATTCAGTCTTCGTGAAATCCTCTCTCACGAACTCTTCTCCTATGAGGAATTTTTTCCCACTAACCACTTCGGACTTAGAAAAATTATTCCTAGAGAAATTACATTTTTTAATGAAAAATAATCTCCCCCTAATTATGGGATTAGCAATCCTTATATAGAAATAGTTCTGAAAAATCCACTAATTTGAGACACCAAAAAATTGATGTGGTATAGCCTTCACTGTGTACTGAGCTCCTCCATGAACTTCTTTTCCTACGTGGTCTTCATAGCATCTTCATTCCTTCATGGTGGTTGATCACTTCCATGAATGAATCCCTTAGTGTCTCCACAAATCACTTCTTCATTTCTGAGAATGATGACCACCCTGCATGCCACATGCCTTCCATAAACCATTTTCCTCCAAGGAACCGCAAGACTCCCCATGAACCATTTCCCTATTCAGTTTGTGTACCGTGCTTCTCAATCCGCATAGAGATGCTATGTGGAATCCTTATCTTTTCTGATTTTCATCATTATTCTTCATACCTCATTTTCGATCCATTAACTATTCTTCGTAGTCCATGTACTATTCACTCCTATGATTAAATCCTTCATTTTCCAAAAACAAACTCCTAATTTTGAGGCCCAAAAATTTGGCAACCGCTGGGAAATGATGCCACCTTCAATAATATTTTCATCTTGAATTGTAAGATCCCATTACATGAAAAATACCTAATATTTCATGTGAATATTTTCCAAAAAACAAAAACCATACTCAATTTCTAGCAAAGAACAGTCTTGGTTCCAACAATCTCCCCCTTTGGTTTTGTTGGAAATCTGTAGATAAATTCAATGAAGCACCAGCCGCAATCAAAACCTGATATTACAAAAAAATCATCTAAAACTCTAAGTATATGTGAGTGATCCTAAGTGTAGAAAATAATAGGGGAAACATGAATTCAGTTGTCATGTCTTGAAAAGTTCATGCCTTGAAAATATGTTTCCCATAACATTTGAATTTCTCCATAAGTTCTCCATTCATTATTCTCCCAATTTGACCCATGGAATTATACAAATTTCTTATCAATTATCCTTTAGCCTCATTATATAAAATTCATTACATTGAATTTCTTCATTCTCCCCCGTTGTAAATAAACCCAAATAACCATTATTTTTACATTGTAGATCTTAAACACACTCCACCTGAATCATATCTCCCCCATAAACCTTCATCACTTTCACAAACACATTAAAAAGGTCAACACAAAAGGGGAGAGGGGAACACTCATGAACTTTACATGCATTGTGAGGTGGTTGAACATCGAGGTTCAACTGATGTTTCTTAAACATATGTAATAAAAATGGCTTGGTCAGTATGTCAGCTACTTGATTATCATTTCTAACATGATCCATTTTAATCATACCTTGTTCAACCTTTTCCTTGATAAAATGATATCTGATTTCAATGAATTTCATATGATAATGTCAAACATGATTCTTAGTAAGATTAATTATATTCTTATTATCACATTGAATCTTCATTGGTTGTTTCACCTCATCACCAATATATGTTAGTTGTTTCTTCATCCAAAGTAGTTTAGTTAAAGTCATTGTAGTGGAGATATATTCAGCTTTAGTATTACTAGGAGAAGTGCTTTCCTATTTCTTACTCAACTAGCCCACACATTTCTTTCTAATAAAGAATTATCCACCACTTGTGTACTTTTTATCCACCACATATCTAGCCCATTTAGTATCAGAAAATTCCGACAATTCATTATATCTTCCCATAGAAAAGTATAAGTCATAATTGTGAGTCCCTTGAACATACCTCATGATTCGTTTAACTATCTCCATATGT
This sequence comes from Viscum album, assembly GCA_963277665.1. Lineage (NCBI taxonomy): Eukaryota > Viridiplantae > Streptophyta > Magnoliopsida > Santalales > Viscaceae > Viscum > Viscum album. Next base: position 503,701,319 of record OY728142.1, on the reverse strand, counting down.
TCTTCCTTCATATTACTTTAAAAGAGGGTAGTTTATCATGTTTAAAAGACAATATTTGGTCATGTTGTTGTTAATTACAGTAATATTATTATTATTCTCCTATACATGGGGGGATCTATAGAAGTCGCATCCTCATGTTTTTTAAGTTTAGTTCCAGTCACAATCAAGGTCAACATTGGTTTGGAATCATGTATATTTAATTTCTTCAGTAACTATCTTGCAAACTTTTCCTGATAAATAAAAGTGTATTCTTTCTTGTGAATAACTTTCATACCCAATAAGTATATTATTTCACCAATCATAGACATTTCACTTTCAAATTTTATGTGATTGGAAAATTTATCCACTGGTCCCTATCTTCTTCCACAAAATATAATATTATCTACATATACTAGCACTATAAATTTCTTTTCCTTTGATTTTTTTCACATAATGATTATGATAAACACCTCCTTTTTGAATTAAAACTTATTCAGATACACATCTAGTCAAGAATATCAAGCATGTGGTGCATGTTTTAGACCATAAAGATTCTTCTTTAATTTAAAAACCTCTACTCCATTATTTTAAATCAGAAATCCCACTGGATGTTAAATGTAGACTTAATATTCAAGAACTACATCCAAGATTTTTATTTTTAAATACATCAGATAGACTTTGTATCTTATTTGAATTTCCATTGCAAGAAAAAAATATAATTGACACAAGTCTATCTATCAGATAAAATGTTTCTTCTAAATAAATTCCTTCAATCTATTCATGGCCTTCCACTATTTCATCATCTTAATATGTACCTTGAACATTTATCATGATACTTGAAATATTGTTATTCAATTAAATAATCTTCAAGAAAATTCTATAACAATAATGTTATATAATAATAGAACTAATAATTTTAGTAGCTTATTTATCATTTTTTATTTGTCTCCTCCTCAAGGGAAATACTACTCAGCATCTTCATAATGGTGGATCTCATCAAGAATTGATATCAAGAAATTTTAGTATGGAGAACACTCTAAAATGGTTATTTATTATTTTAATATCCACATTGGATAACTTTAAAAACTTCACTAAGGATGATCTTCATGAACACTTTCACTTTAGGATACTATAAATAAGATCAATCCATGATGGTACCTTATTTATCCTAAATTTATAGAATAGAAAATCTATTTATTCATAAAAAAATGATCCTACATCATATCTATATTTTAATATTGAATTGAAGAATCATTCAATGATGGTGACTTCTTTAGCTTCGTTATAAAGAATTAACAGCCCTATCTTCTTCTCAGGTTCTCCCCTTGAGAACTTGTTTCACCTTCAATTCCATGTATTATAAGAACAGATATAACACACAAAAGATTAAGGGAATAAGGTTTATCCTCCTTGATTTATCAAAATAAACTAGATGGTTGAGATGTATTTCTCAACCAAGTTGTTCATTTACTTTAATATTCATGATTTCACATCTTAACATATGTTCTAATTTATGTTGATCCAACATGGATCTCTTCACATACTCTCTTACTATGTGTGGATAATATTTCTTATAGACAGCCTTCATGGATGACACATTCTTACTCCTCTAAAAAACTAATTATTTTTTGGGTTGTAAGGTTAAATAAACTTTTTCAATGTGACCATATTTATTGCATCTATCACACTAGAATTCTTTAACACATGAGTTTATTTTTTTTCGAAAACTCTCATGCTCTTTGACTTCATCATGTGGAATGTTTTCTTTTCCTTTTTCACCAGCCATAGTATGTGCATCATTATATTTCCTCATTCTTTCCAAATATTCTATCCAAATAACCGACATTTCATTAGGAACTATTGTAGAATGTTTGGATCTTCCACATGGGTTCATCTAAGTGTCATCCCTATTATTATTTATTTTGGATGAACTACCCTTCAACTTCTTGGATTTAAAATCCAAGGACGTTTTATCTTCCTTGGGATCTTCATGGGAGAATTTTTGTTCAAAATATTCTTATGGTTTCTTTTCAAGGAAGATTCTTCATAATTTACCACAATTTGTGGTCTTATTTTCAAATCAAAAATTAATTCATGTTGAGATGATAATGTACCAATTTTGTGACCACTTCTATTGCATACATCACAGATGTTATCAAGCTTCCCAAATCTATTTTCAGTAAAAAGATGCTTCTAGAAATTTGAATTTTGTTTCTTTATCTCTAGATTTATCCCCCATGAGATAGGATTCCTTTGTGATTTTATATTTTTAGGATCATACCAAAAATTTAATGCACAGTTCCCAAATCTATTGCAATACCAACATTAACCCAAAAATATTGATTTATTTGTACCTATTGTATAAGGTTTTTGGATCTTCTTCATGAATTGTTATAATCTCAAATGGGAAATTGGAATCCATACTCTTCTTTCTTATCCACCCTAGTCATGGTGGTAGGTTTTTTATTTCCTTTCTTCATCCTTACTTGTTGATTATTTGTCTTACAACCTGCACCATTTGTGATAATAGGTTTAGAGGCATTAACAGAAGTTGATTTAGATTGTACCTATTTCTTCTCATCTACTTAAGATATATCATAAAAATATGTCATGATCTTCTTATCACATGTTGGAGGTCTTTCAGCTTTAGAATCCTCTAAAGAGCATTGAGTAGCAACAAAAACTTTTTCATTCTTTTGTGAAGTATCAATATATGTCATCTCAAGATTGAACAACTGCGCTTCTAAATCTAGACATTGCATACTGAGGATGAATTTTTGATATTAAATCGTAATCATATTTTCTTCACAATCCTTTTTTAGTATAAAAACTTATTTTTTATATAGTTTAACTTTATTTTGAATCAAAGAGTAAAGTTTCATGATCTTTTTGGATATTTATTCCAATTATAAAACCTTGATGATAGTTCTATTTTTCAATTTATCTTCAATATAATGGATATTTTATTCAAAAATATTTCTGAATCCCTCTTTCTATTCAACTTCTTTGAGGTATTTTGATGAACTTATTTCAAGTTTCCTATTTTCTACTTCAAAGGTTTCAACCTATCTGGAAAGATTTAAACATTCACGAATTTTTCCTTACAAACCCTTTTCCAACAAATTAGCTTATCCTTCCAGCTAGATGATCTTTTCATTCATACATTGAAAGATCCTACAAACAAATTCTAATCTTTCATCAAGAATATCATGCAAGTATTTTCTTAATCTCTTAATTTCATATTCATGTGAGTTTGTAGATTGATCAACATCCTCACTTGTGCTAAGATATTTATTTTTCATAAAAATTTCAATGGTGCTAACACATACCTTTTGGTCACTTAGAAATTTTGATTTAAATGAGGTAGAAAGGTTTTCCTTATCATCGGTGGAAACAAAAATAAAGCTTCTCTTTACTTTCCAAACCTGAAATATCTTCATTATTAGAAAGGCATAGAGAACTAGATACTACGTATTCATTATATAAGAGGGACTTATTCAACTAGATTTTCTCTCTCATTTTCCTATTCATAATGGTTGTGTTGGATATAGAATTATACTCTAAATATTCATCAAAACTTCACTTCATTGTTGACTCAGGAAAGAAACTAAAATCTTCAAATTACAACATCTTTATTGGATATAATTCAAAATAGGTTAACATTATCTCTATTACCACTTGAAGGACCCTCGAATCACCCTGAGACAGGAGGGGTGAATCAGGGTGTCAAATTTTTCTTCTAATATAATGGATCTTATTCCCATGTTATTAAAAAATCATTAAAATTGTATGATAGAATCGATCAGCAATCAAACATTCATATGCAGAGAGATGAAACAACAATTTTACTTGGTTCACCACTAAAGGAAAGTCCAAAGATCATATAATAATAGTGTATCAGTGGTACCTAAATCTATTAATCTTAAATAGTTATGGAATATAAGAATTTAGACATAGTCACTCTGTGTTAGGTACACTTCCATTACAAGAATTTAGGGATAGCTCAATGCATCCCTTGAAACATTTATTTCAACTCCCCCCAGATCACTATTTTGGGATAAGTCTAACTCAGTTTATCAACATGAATGTAGCAACTCGGGTTTTGGCCCTGTCATACTTTAAAATATTCCTATGAATAATTCCATAGCTAGGTGAAAATACAGCGTGCGATTCTGAGGCCCAGTAAGACCATAATTAATTTTATAAAAATATTAAGTATTTTTATACTATGCATTAGGCGGGAACAAGTTATCTCTTAAATGGTGGCTCAGATCGGAAATCTGAGGGCACAGTTGCATCTGGAGCGTGTCGATAACCCTAGGTGGGGTGTAAAATTTGTGGGCATGGGCCTTCTATGAAAAAATCCACCAATGGAATTCTCATAAATAAATGGAAAAGTTTATTTATGGACATATCCTTGAATAACTTATGGATGGAGTCTCGGATTGAAATTCTGAGCTCGTCGTTGCGTTCAGAACAACATGTTTACCCTAGGGGAAACCTAATCTCCTCCACACCGAGAGGTTTGGTCGAGGTGTTAATTTAATTAATTAAATTAGTTAATTAAATGGGGGAAATCAATCAAGAGCCCCCCCCCCCCCTCTTCTTCCTCATTGTATAGTGGTGACCCCCCCCCCCCCTATTTCTTCTATGACGGATCAAGGCATTGTAGACATCCATTTTTTTTTGATCATCAGTGGATCGTGCTTCAGAGCATTGTGGGTGTTGTTCTACACCCGAAGCTTCATCGTTTTTCCTACGAGGTAGGCAGTTTGAGATTTGATCTTATCCACCCCTATTTATGCTTCATTTTTCTTCATTTTTTCATTGAGTCTCTATAGATCTGGTCCCAAGGGTCTCAGAATAGGTTTCATATCTATTTTTGGAGAACTGGGGTGCTCTTGGTGGTCTGGCGAAGCTTTTCTGGCATGGCTCCAATGAGGGAGCTCCGGTAGGGTGGTTTCCAACAGCGGCGCGGTGGATTCTGACGGCGGTGCGGTGGTTTCTAGAAAGCGACGGTGGTGGTTTCTGGCGACCCAGCTGTGGTCCGGTTAGATTTTTCTGGGGGGGTTCTTTAAACCCCCATAACTCAAAAACTGTAAGTATGATTTGAAAGTTATTTGCAGTGACATGATCCTCATGATGAGATGGACCCCTTGAGCATGTTTTTGGAATTTTATGAGTCTAGTTTTTGTCCCACATGAAACATTGAAAATAATAATAATATTTTATTATTTTTAACTTTGAATCGTCGTAACTTTTACATAGAAAATCTGATTGATGCTCCATTAGTAGCATTTTGATATTGAAGGTGAGGATAAATTTTCAAGATAGTTTCCAGGTGTTGGGACAGAGAATAGGGTGTGGGCCCCACGAGGCCGGTTTTGGACATTTACAGAGAAACGTGACTTTTTCATCTGATGTCCATTTTAGATGAACGAATAGCTAATCCTAGGTGTTTTTTCAAGGATATCACAATGCTGTGATCCTCTTGATGAGTTTCTGGATCGAGGTGTGAGCCCCACACGGGCTTATTATTTTGAATAGTACCTATTTCATCAGTTGTCCCTTTTGGGAAAATAAGTAGCCTATCCGGCGTGTTTTCCCACGTAGATCATGATGGTGGCCTCAGTATGGGTCTAAGAGGTGTGCAGTGGTGCGATGTTGTGGGTCGCTCGGGTTATCAATGTTTGGACCAGCAGTGGTTGAGTGTACTCCTTGGTTCATTCCTATGAGGGTTTGTTTGGCATTACAACCTTAGTATAGGTTTGTGATCCCCTCGATAGGATGAATTTCTGATAGAGTTGTGGAATCCCTCCAGTTGGTTCGGAGCATGATCCTCTAAATTTGCTTCCCTAGATTGGGTTCTTAGTATCGTTGTGACCGCTTATCCAAGGGAGGTGATCCCCTCTCTAGTGGGTTAACCCTCATAGGGTTTGAGGCATAATCGGGAATATGATTGACTACATAGTGGTTCGTGCATATTAAGGTTGTGGAATCATCAGGTATACGATCCTATACTCAGCATGTGGTTTATAGTAGGGTTGTTGCATCATTGGTTATATGATCCCCTACTCAGTGCGAGGTTTCGATAGGGTTGGTGCATTGTCGGTTTGATCCCTTACATCACAAGTTATACCAAATAGGGTTCTGGTATCATTGTGACCACCTTTACATGGGTGAAAATCCTCTATCTGAGTGATGTCATCTGTGGAGCACCAGATCGGGTTGTGGTATCCCCCCGGGGTTCCTGGGAGTGATCCCCTATCTGTGAGATCTACGAGTTACCAGAGTGGGTTCTTGTATCCCCTAGTGGATACTAGGAGTGATCCACTATCTGAGGGGTTTGGTAATTCTATTGTTTCAGCATGGTGTTCTCAGTGACGTTATCCGATGAGCATGTATCTCTCAGACGAGTGTCATATGGGATGACAGAGCTCGTGGAGTGTGTTCTCCTAGTTATGTCACTACCGCAGGTGATGAGGTCAGAACTTCATGAGGCTTGGTGCATGAAATGAGTATATATGGTTGTTCATGGTATATGTATGGGAATATACCTGAGCGGTTTTTTATGGTATGTGTATGGGAATATACCTGAGCGGATGTTCATGGTATATGTATGGTCATATACTTGAGCTGAGCTGACTAGTCATGTTTAGCCAAGGATGGTCTCGTGATGGATTTTCTCTCTCGTTTGGATTCCCTCTGGCTGGGATGATCAGACTGTTACCTTTTATTTTCTCCCATTTATTTTGGGGTTTTTGGGGTTCCTAATGAGTATTTTTATACTCACCCTTATATGGGTTATTCCCACACATGTTTGTGTCTTGTGCTGATCACAGGCCTTTCAACGGAGTCCCAGGAGGACCCAAAGAAGGTGGAGCTTTGTGAGAGAGACTGACCGGGGTGTTTACCGGAGTTGTGTCAAGGAGATTACCAGATGATGCTTTTTACATTAATCCCCTCCTTCTGAGCAGGTTGGACACTTTTTTAGTTTTCTTTTTGTGGGCCCTATATTTTCAATTTTTTGTACTTTTATTGCACTCTAGTTTGGGATAGATGTATCCATGCATTTTACTTTCAGTTTTTATATATTTTTGCACTATTTCATGGAGGTGTATGTGGGTGCGTGTGTGTAGGTACCTTAGGCTAATGCCTCCCATCAGTGTGATAGCCAAATTGACATAGGTCTCCAGCCCCTGGCCTATTGGGGATAGGCTTGGTGAGTCGCGGCTCAATCCTCTTTGGGTTAGGTGGTGACAGAGTGGTATCAGAGGAGGTTCCACCTTTGGGATCTCAGAGCATAATTGGACTAGTTGTGAGCTTGGTTTGGGTTTCATAGTGGCATTTTTAGGATGTTTCGAGTTCTTCTTTCAGTCTAGGGACTCTAGTGTTAGAGGGTGGCCGACATAGCCATTCACCAGTAATCTAATAACCTACTTTTTGACTTGGGACATTAGTACACTAGTTGTAGGGAAATAATGGTACATGCATCATATAGGACCAGGTTTTGGGTTTTCCTTGTCCTTATTGTGTTATCTCCCTAGATATACTCTTTGACCATGGTGCATCTTGATTGTCTTTCAAGATGCCTCCACGATGCCAGCCAGCAAGGGTTCCATAACGGGATTGTGGTGATGATCTGCCTCGAGTAGAGGCTTTGGACTAGGGCACAGGTTCTGAGGCTGGACCTCCAGGTTGTCTGCCAGTTGAGCCACCACCTGTCGAGCAGCTGGTTGTGCTGGTTGTGCAGGATGAGGATGCATATAGGCTAAGTGCACTAAATGAGTTCTAGAGGCAGGGACCTCTAAGGTTTGGGGGTGACCCATTCCCCCAGGCAGATGATGAATGGATCAAAGTAGTCATCTAATTTTCCCACCTGGTGAGGACACCTCCAGATCAATTGGTGGTATTAGCGGCGAGCCTTCTCTATGGTTTTTTCGGATGATGGTGGAGACTAGTGATGCAGTCCTGTGACAAGGAGATGCTCATGTGAACAAAGTTTGAGAAGCTCTTCAGGGAAGAGTTCTACCCAGTGATGCTGAGGTCAGTATGGATCCAGAAGCATCTGCAGCTTCGGCAGGAGGCCATAACTATGTCAGAGTACTCTGCAAGGTTTACAGACCTATCATTCTACTCCTTGGATATGGTTCGAGACCCATTATTTAGGAATAAGACCTTTGAGAAGGTCCTATGCAGAGACATCTGGGCAGGTGTGGTTTCCTTGTTCCTACCCACCTCTGCGGGAGTGCTAGAACAGGTCTTGGTAGTGGAGAGTTTTCTGGCCAAGACGATTTCACCCGTCGGTGATGGGAACATAGGAGATGAGACCTCGGTAGTTGGTTCGGTAACTAATAGTTGATGGCACGTGTAGGGGTATAGGCATGCTCCACATTTTAGGAGGTGACCCTAGGATGGCGGATCTAAGGCTCAGGGATCTCAGGGCTCTCAGGATGGATATGGTCAGTCGTAGGAGAGGTGGCTTTATGCTTGCGACGGTTGGGGATATCTTTCTAGAGATTTTCTGACCTGTCGTACTGCTGAGAGAGAACCAATATACATGCCACCTTGGTAGAGGAAGAGTCTCGAGTATAGAGTGTTGTAGGGTGGCGGATGTGGCGACGGAACTTGGGAAACAATGGGAGGTTGCAGGTGGTATGAGTTGCCATCGCCACCACCTCCAGGTGGTCCACGCCAAGCTCAGGGAGCTGGAGAATGGGGGTGAGGAAAACTACAGGCCGTAGAGGCTATTAACCCACAAGCTTTGAATATGGATAGAGGTACGCTCTGTGTCCTTTCTACTTTATACAACAGTTTTTCTAGACACTATTAGGTGGTACTCTTTCCTTTTCATTGCATGCTTGAGGTTTTTTCAGGGCGTTGGTAAGACCCTATGAGGGAGTTGTTCGACATGCTTCGAATGCATGAGGAATAGGGGTAATTCTCCAACCGAGACGTGTTTTTGTGATGCGATCAAAACCGTGTGGGAAATTCAGTGCTGCCCAAAGAGGATAGTGTTGTGGTGTGGTAGACGAGTTCCTCTGACTTATGTGTTCGGGTAGGGTTCTGGGTCGGCAAACTCGATGGTGTGGAGACCCAGTTCTGAGTTAAGTTTCTTTCCCTTGTTCTTATAGATTGTAGGGGATGAAAAGTTTTAAGGTGGGGAGGATGTAGTGACTTGGTTTTTGGTCATGTCAGACCTTGGAATATTCCTATGAATAATTCCAGAGCTAGGCATGAAGACTGCATGCAATTCCGAGGCCCAGTGACCCCATAATTAATTTTATAAAAATATTAAGTATTTTTATACTATGCAATAGGTGGGAATGAGTTATCTATTAAACGGTTTCTTGGATCAGAAATATGAGGGCATGGTTGCATCCAGAGTGTGTCGTTTACCCTAGGTATGGTGTAAACTTTTCAGGCGCGGGCTTGTTGTCGAAAAATCCACCAGGGAAGTTTTTTGTAAATAAATGAAAAATTTTCTTTATGGACGTTTCCTTGAATAACTTCTGGACGGAGTCTCAGATTGAAATTCTGAACCTACTGTTGCATTCAAAACAATGCATTTACCCTAGGGGTGACCTAATCTCCTCTACACCGGTAGTTCTAGTCGGGGGTATTGATTTAATTAAATTAATTAATTAATTAAATTGGGGGAATCAATCAACCCCCACCCCTTCTTCTTCATCAGTGCGCAGCAGTAACCTCCCCCCCTCCTTTCGACGGATCAAGGCGCCACGAACATCCGTTTTTTGCACCGATCATCAGCTGATCGATCTTCAGAGCGTTGTGGGCGTTGTTATGCACTCGAAGATTTGGAGTTTTTTCCACAAAATAGGCATTTTGAGCTTTGATCCCATATTCCCTTTTTTTATGCTTTGCTTTTCTTCGCATTTTTCATCAAGTTTGTGTAGATCTGGTCCCAAGGGTCTCAGAACAGGTTTCGGATCTATTTTTGGAGCACCGGGGTGCTCTCGATGGTTTGGTAAAGCTTTTCTAATGTGGCTCTGATGAGGGAGATCCGGAATGGTGGTTTCCAGTGGTAGCACGGTGGTTTCAGGTAGGCGTCGGCGGTCCGGTCAGGCGGTGGCGGCGGTTTCCGGCGACCCAGCGGTGGTCCGACCAGATTTTTCTGGGGGTTCTTTAAACCCCGGCAACTCACAAACCGTAAGTCTGATTTGCGAGCCGTTTGCGGTGACGTGATCCTTGTGATGCGACATAACCATTTAGAATGTTTCAAGAATTTTATGAGTCATGTTTTTGGCCCGGGGCCATGAAATGTTGAAAATAATAACAATATTTTATTATTTTCGACTTCAACCCACCGTAAATTTTACACGGAGCGTCTGATTGATGCATCTTCAGTGGAATTGTGATCTTAAAGGTAAGGAGTAATTTTAAAGATAGTTTTCAGGTTCTAGGACCAAGAACAGTTTGTGGGCCCCACGAGGCCAGTTTTGGCCGTTTACGGGGAAATGTGAGTTTTTCGTACGATGTCCATTTTAGATGAACAAATAGCTGATAGCGTGTGTTTTTTCATAGGGACCATAACGGTGTGATCCAATTGATGAGTTTCAATATTGAGGTGTGGGCCCCACATGTTCTTGCTATTATGAATAGTAATTTTTTCATCAGTTGTCTATTTCGGGTGAATAGGTAGCCTATCCTTCATGTTTTTTCACATAGATCACGATGGTGGCCTCAGTATGGGCCTAGGAGGTGCGCAGTGTGGCGATTTTATGGGTTGCTCAGGTTAGTGATTTTTGGACCATCATTGGTTGAGTGTACTCCCTTGGTTCATTCCTATGAGGTTTTGTGTGGAATTGAAACCTTAGTATAGGTTTCTGATCCCCTCAATAGGATGAATTTCTAATAGATTTGTGGCATCCCCCCAGTGGGTTCTGAGCAGGATCCTCTATCTTTGCTTCCCTAGATCATGTTCTTGGTATCTCTACGACTACTTATCCACAGGGGGAGATCCTCTGACTATAGGGTTAACCCCCATAGGGTTTGAGGCATCATCAGGAATATGATCGCCTATATAGTGGGTCGTGCATAGTAGGGTTGTGCCATCATTGGATATACGATCCCCTACTCTGTATGTGGTTTATAGTAGGGTTGTGGCATTGTTGGTTATATGATCCCCTACTCGGTATGAGGTTTCAGTAGGGCTGGTGCACCATCGGTTCAATCCCCTATATCGCGAGTTAAACCAGATAGGGTTCTGATATTGTCGTGACCACCTTTACATGGGAGACGATCCTCTATCAGAGTGATGTGATCTGTGGAGCACCAGATCAGGTTGTGGTATCCCCCAGCAGTTTCTGGGAGTGATCCCCTATCTGTGAGATCTATGAGTTACCAGAGTGGGTTCTTGTATCCCCTAGTAGACCCTAAGAGTGATCCCATATCCGAGGGGTTTTGTAATTCTGTTATTTCAGCATGGTGTTCTCAGTGATGTTATCCGAAGAGTTTGTATCTCTCGGACAAGTGTCATCTGGGATGATAGATCTCATGAAGTGTGTTCTCCTAGTTATGTACATATCACAGGCGATGAGGTCAGAACCTCATGAGGCTTGGTGAGTGAAATGAGTATATATGGTTGTTCATGGTATATGTATGTGCATATACCTGAGCGGTTGTTCATGGTATATGTATGGGCATATACCTAAGCGGTTGTTCATGGAATATGTATGGTAATATACCTAAGCGTACATTCATGGTATATGTATGGGCATATACGCGAGCTGAACTAACTAGTCGTGTTTAGTTGAGGATGGTCTTGAGATGGAGTTTCTCTCTCATTTGGGTTCCCTCTAGCTGGGATGAGCTGACTGTTGCCTTTTAGTTTCTCCATTTTATTTTGGGATTTTTGGGGTGCCTGCTGAGTATTTTTATACTTACCCCTACATGGGCTTTTCCCACACATGTTTGTGTCTTGTGCAGACCATAGGCCTTTCGACGGAGTCCCAGGAGGACCTGGAGCAGGCAGAGCTTTGTGAGTGAGACTGACCGAGGTGTTTACCGAAGTTGTACTGAGGAGATTACCAGTGGGTTGTTTTGAAATCGATCCCCTCCTTATGATAAGGTTGGACACTTTTGTAGTTTTCTTTTGGTGGTCCCAGTATTTTACCTTTTTGTACTTTTGTTGCACTCTTGTTTGGGATAAATGTATGCATGAATTTTACTTTCAGTTTTTATATATCTATGAACTATTTCATGGAGGTGTATGTGGGTGCATGTGTACATGTACCTTAGGCTAATTCCTCCCATCAGTGTGATATCTTACTCAGCACTGGTCCCCAGCCCCTGGCCTATTGGAGGCGGGATTGGGGAGTCGCGGATCGAGCCTCATTTGATTGGGTCATGACATGAAGGTCACTTCAATGGATCGGTATTAGATTCTTTTTTATTTTCTATAATGAGACTCTAATTTCACTATATACCTAAGTTTATGCACTCTAAAATCATTGGTCACTAAAAAATTAATGTTCAAAAACTGCCTTTTTTGATGCTCCTTCACAAAGATCAACCCTCCGCAAAGCTAAGTGCCTTTATGAAACAACCATGATTCCTTCACGAACTGTGCTGCATTATGTGGTGCAAGTGATTTAAGGATCACCTCTTCCATGAACTATTCCTACTCCATGAACTTTCTCTACTTCTATGTACTGCCTCCACATACCACCTATGTGTACTACCTCCATCTACCGCCTATGCATACTGCCTTCATGTACCGCCTCAATAAACTATTACCTCTTCCGCAAACTATCCCTACTTCATAGACAAGTTCTACTTTAGAGGACTGTGAAATATTCCCATGAACTAATTCAGTCTTCAAAGAATCCTCCCTTGTGATATATTCTCCTAAACAGAATTGTTTCCCTATAAACCACTTCGAACTTATCTGAATTCTTCCCAGAGAAAATATGTTTTATAATAAAAAATTATCTCCCTCTAATGATGGGATTATCATTCCTTATATAGGAAAATATTTTTGAAAAATCCACTAATCTGAGATACCCAAGAATTTGATGCTTTACAGCCTTCGCCGCATACTGAGCTCCTCTGAGAACTACTTTTTCCTACATGGTCCACATAGCATCTTCGTTCCTTCATAGTGGTTGATCTCTTCCACAAACGAATACCTTCATAGCTACAAAAATAAATTCCCCATTTCCATGAACAATGATCCATCCTATTTATAGCATTCCTTCCATAAACCATTTACCTCTTGAGAACCGCAAGCCTCCATGTGAACCATTTTCCTATTTGGTCTACATACCGTGCTTTGTGGTCCATATAATGCTACTATATAGAATCCTTCCCTTTTCGGATTTTCTTCATTGTTATTCATACCTCCTTTTCAATCCATGAACTATGCTTCACAGTCCACATATTGTTCATTTCTATGAGGGAATCCTTCCTTTTCCAAAAACAAAATCCCAATTGTGAGGCCCAAAAATTTGGAAAAAAACTGGGAAACAATGCCACCTTCAATATTGTTGTTAGATTGAACTATAAGATCCCTTTCCTTTCAAAATCCCAGGTCTTCCATGTGATTATTTTCAATAAACACAAACCATACTCAATTTCTAGAAAATAACAACCTTAGTTCCAACACTCCAAAGTGCTTACCCCACCATAGTTAACTAAGTGTTTTTATGATAGAATAATGCGTATTATAGTTGTTATTAGAGTATCATTATTAGATTTTATAAATTACTTGGAGTTTATAAAATGTTTTTCATATTCTTTCCTGATGTTTTTATACCTAAAATATAGGTGATATTTGTATTATGGAAATTTATTTTAGGGATGGAATTTATTTAGAGTTGATTAGTGGGTTTTTATTATAGGGGTAACACCTCCTGTATTCATGTTTTATGCCCTCAATGCTAGTCTCCAACCTAGATAATATTGGAGGCAGACTTCTGGGGTCACTCTCACCTTTGATGTAGGCCCAAGAGGGTTCTCGGTGGGGTCAAGTCATGGTAAAAAAATATAATGAGAAGATAAATTGAATGACTAAAAAGAGTAATTTACAATTTTAATATTCTGGGAAATCTGTTTGGTTTGGTAAACTCTACACCAATTGTGTGGTTTTCATTATTAAGGAAACGCCATATGTAAATTTTTGGTCACATGGTTTCCCCTAACATTGCACTAACCATGTAAAGACTATGAACACTATTGGGATGGGAAAAACTTATATGTGGGTAGTTCACATGTCTTAGACACACTATTTATGAAATCATACACCAATATTGAAGTAGCCATTGAGGAGGAGTCACTATATGTAAGGATATACACATGATTGGAAATATAGTTTAGGAAACCATGCATAAATCATGTATAATTCACTAAAAACTTCATCCACATCACATATTCTAGATTCATTTTTATCATTAACCGTGTGCTAACAATGTACCTTTTCCTTCTTAACCATTTCTCAGGATTTTGAACCTCCAATCATTTAAAATACTTAATACAATTAATAAAATGGAATAATAAAAATTAACACATATCAGTGGAACCATGGGTTTCATAATTCTTCCTACCATGCAACTTTCTACCCCCAAAAATATCTCAAAACTCTTCATCAGAGAATAAGTGAGGCTAGTTCTCTCTCATCAAGGCCTCATACTCATAAGTCTCATGGCTATCTTCATCATGCATCCATAGAACATTGAATAATGGAATAGATTTTCCCCCACATTACTCTATCCTAATGGTCCATAACATAAATAGAATTCTCAAACAAGATCATATCAAGTTCCAAATCCACACCATACTATCCAATCACATGAGATATGTCTAGATGATACTTCTTCAACTAGGATACGCAAAACACATCATAAATAGACATCATCTGACATGGTAAGTATGGTTAGTATAAAATTTTCTGGATATTCACTACTATCTCAAATATCCTGAATTAATACGACATCAACTTACCCTGTATACTCAATCGATGATTTCCCAATCAAATAGAAACTCATATAAATACTTGGTCACTAATTACAATTTTCAATGGATGATTATGGTGGTAAACATAAGATTTTTGAAAATTTTTGAGTCATCTCTAATATTTTCTGAATCAACTGAACCTTATTAGTCATCTTTTGAATGATTCTCAATCATAATAAAGAACACTCACCTAATTTTAACTATCAATGCGGGTACTTTCATTATCTTCCATAAATTTCTTAAAAGTTAGATATCTTTATCTAGTCTTGATAATTATTAATATAATAAAATTCAACCAATGATAAATGTCTATCTCATGATCCACCATAATCAAGCACACAAAACCAGAGCATATCCCCAAGAATATGAATAGATTACTCATTATGACCATTATTCTGTAGATGATAGGTCATTCTTAACTTCAACTAATAATCCCTTTCTTCTTGAAAACTCTTCCATAAATAGGAAGTAAATAATAGGCCTCAATCAAAAACAATAAATTATGGAATACCATGAATATTCATAATCTCTTGGATATATAGGTGTTTAAGATCTTACACTTTAATCTATTTATTAATATGAATAAATTGAGTTGATTTCATCAATAGTTCAAAAATCACACAAATGGTACTCTTTCCACTAGGAGACCAAGTAAATCCAATAAAAAAATACATATATATATATATATCCCCACTTTTATACTAGAATGGGAATCTATTGAAATAATATTATAGTATTATAATGCTTTACTTTTATCTTATTATTGGTAAATCATTTATTAATAAATTCAAAAACTAAAAACTTAAGCTCGAGCCACCAATTCCAATGTTTAAGGTCATAAAAAATCTTAGTAGCATTGGGTTGCACCACCCATCCAGAATTATGCCCATTTATCATCAATTTATACCATAATGTCAAAAGTACCACTAACCTCTTATTTAAATAAACAAAACCATTAGGTGATTGAAAATAATCACCTAAGATATCCCCACTATTTAAAATTCCACTAATATAATGAAAATCAAGATCTGGTAACTACTTTAGCTAAATTTGATTTTCCAAGGAAGGTGTGAGTTTCACACTAACAAAGAATACATGATCATCCTTATATTTTATATTTAATTTAATTTCATCAAAAATAATTATAAAAATCCATTCATAATATAATTATTTCACTACCTAAGTCAATAACTTCATGATTAAGGAATTATACACCACATTGCCTTTGATGGGGGTGCAGGTCATATTCTAGAGATACTCAACCCAGTTTTTTTCAACTTTAGTTTCTTCTAGGAGAAGATGTGATTCAAAATTTTATAATCAATATATATAGTAAGTTTACCCATAAATATAAATTGGCACCATGTTTTCAATTCATGCATCACCACCACTAACTTTGGGTCATGGTTGGGGTAGTTCTTCTCATGACTGCATATCTAGAGAGAGGCATATTCCACAACATGGTTACACTATAGAAAAACACACCCAAACTCTATACCTAAGGCATTATAATAAACTGAATATCCCTCTAAATACTCCAAAAAAATTATAATCATAGTCAATATCAATCTTAATTTCAACTATTCAAAAGATATTTTACACTTCTTGTCCCATTCAAATATCACTCCCTTTGAGGTTAAATCCATAAAGGGGTATTAAAACTTGAATAAATCCTAAAATAACCACATGTAATATCCATCTAGATAAATATATATTTTGATCTCATATAAATTCCTAAGTTTTTCCCTAGATATCACTACTTGGATCTTCATAGGATCCACAAAAAATATCTTTCTTTGATACCACCTAACCCAAAAACTTCACTTATTTTATCCCAAACTATCATTTACTAATCTTGGGATATAGGATATTCTTATTTAAATTTATAAAAAAGAAATCTATATGGTCCTCCATGTCTTATATAATATTGGAATATACCCTGATATTCTCTATCAACACCACAAAAAAGTGTTAAGATATCAGTGGAATATCTGTTTTATTAAAACCATAAAAACTGAAGGATAATTAGTAAATATAGATGGAATAAAAAGATACTTGTAATTTCTATCAATATTCTATAAATAGTTATAAAAAATATCTAGTTCTTTAACTCTAATCTAGTGGTACTTTAAGGCTATAAACTTAAACCTTACATATTATAGTGTTGTTTGAACTAGAGTTCACATTTGATGATATTTTCATTTTAGAGTTGTAGAGAATTAGGAAAAACTCTTACAAAGTAAAACCTATTTAATTAATTAAATTAGAAATTTTCCCTAAATAAAACAAGTATTTTTTTCTCAAATAAAATCATTAAAACCAATAGAAATCAATTAAAACTCCTTTTGGTGTCTTAGATCATCATATATATAAAACCCTATCAAAACCCTTTAAATTGGAATAACTATATAGAAGTCTTACAATAATTATTATTGCCTAATGAATAGGAGATATTTAATGGGTATCACCCTTTATATAAGCTATATTGGGCTCACTTTTGAGCTATAATGGGGAACATCTCTTTGTATAAGCTATATCAAGCTCACATGTGAGCTATAATAGAGATCAACAATTTGTATAAGCTATGTAGGGATCACCCATGAGTTATAATGGGGCTCAAACCTTCATATAATATATATATGGATCACTTGTTTCATATAATTCTCAAGAACCTTTTCATGTGTAAAACTCTTTCATCATAAAACCCTTTGAAAAACTCTTTTAATCCCATATGAAAAACACTTTCGTATAAAAATACCCTTTTCTTTTAAGAACCCATTTTCAATAAAAAAACCCAAAAAATAATGAATGGGGGTTTTAATTTAATAAAACATGTAATCTTTCAAAGGAATCTAGAAATTAAATAATAGTTACATTGTTGTAAAATTCATTGTCGGCGTGTATGTTAGAAATAAAACATTTTGTTTGTTATTTTTTAAAATGTTCCTTATAAAACACTTAAAGAGATTAATTTTTAAATGTTTTAAATGAAACTAAAAAAATAGAAATAAAATTTCCTTTATAATCTTTTAATATCCATATAAATAAATATGAAAAATAATATCAATAATATTATCATGGAGAAAATGATTTGATAATAAAATATTTAAACATTCAAGGTGTCTCATACCACTTTGAACATTTAAATCATGATATCTATAAAATAATACAGTTACCATAACATTAAATAACATAATTACAGATAAAATATGGATATTAAATTTCATATTATATGTATATACACCTTATAAAAGTATAAAGGTTCATAACATCAAGATATGACTCAATGAAAGAAGATTAAGATGAAATCCCATATAAATATCATAACATGGATATGGAAATTAATAAAATGAAATGAATATTTGTATTCATATAAAACAAGATTAAATAAAACATAATATATTAAAAATTTATTACACACATAATATTATCACTACATAATCAAGAAGTGTAAATTTAACCCAAATAATGGAAATTGGGTAAAGAAATTCTCTTACCTTATGTCTTGACTCTATCGTACTCGTAAAAACCTCCTATATAATAAGTATAATTTTGTCACTAATATATCACATAACCATATTTATATGTATAATACCATATATTATTTACTTATGACATTATATTACTCATTTATTATTTACTCTATGTTTAAGTTACGTTTCGGGTGATATTTTCTTTGTTAATCATATATATTTTGACTTGTTCTTATTGATTCTCAAGATTTAATTATTTTTAGAATATAAAACATGATATAAATATACTAAATATTCAATATATAATTATTTATAATAATATTCAAAGATAAAAGAAAAACACTATTCATGGAGACAATAAGTCGTATGTACGCATGAACGCTATTTTCATTTTCCTATCGTATTGAAAAAATGAAAGTAATGACATGTATATAAATGTATATATATATATATATAATATCATTAATATATAATTAATATTTCATTTATGTCATATATTTTTACTAAAATAATCCTTAATACATTCCATGTGATGTGTGAACGAATCACATCCCTTTGAGAAGGTGGTAGTCCACACGTCTACAAACGAAGTTATCGTATAACCACAATAGAGAAAGAATGAATGTTTATTTAATATAAAATTTAAATAATATTAAATATGTTATAATATACATATTAAAATATTATTAGACAATGAAATTAGTTTTAAGATCAACCATGAAGGCGGTAATGGAAAAAGAACAAAAACATTATCCAGAGAGGTGATTAACTGACGTAACTTGAAAAACAATTACATTTCTTTGAATAATAGGAGGTGAGAAATGAAATGGATATGAGATATTCCATTAGAAACATAACACTCTAGTATATACATGATTCTGAGGTTATCATGCATTGATAGATAAATTAGGTGAGGAGAAAGTAGAAAAATAAAATAAATTAAGAGAGGTAGTTTGGAAAATTACCTCTTGAATATCACCTCCTCGAGAAACCCTTGAGGACCTTGGATTTGATATTTTTGTGAGAACATAAGAACTTTGATGTGGGTATTGTTAGTATGAGAGTTTTGGTTAGGCATTTGGGGAGATAAAAGGCTCTTTGGGTCGAAATATAGTGGTGAGGGTGGGATTTATACTTAAGGATAGGTGGGTGTAAGTGATTAAATTATTGATTATTTTATATTTAAAGCTAACCACTTTGAGGTGGAAATAATTTAAATAAATTATATTTTAAATTAATGTTTTTTAGTATGTTTAGGTTTGAGAAACATATCAAAAACCCTTTAAATGTTATATTTTTTTGGTATTTTTAAGCCCTTACCCTTATAATATGATTACAAATATTTAATTCATTTTTCCTAATTCAATTCATATAATTTTAAAAATTATATTTAAAATTAATTACACAGACAAAATGAAAAGGCAGGTTTTTAAAGTGAAACGTTCAAAAGATTGAAATGCTTTTATATCTAATTTCAATTTAAAATTGATTAAAATAACCTAAATTGTTTTTATTTATGTATAATTTAACTAATTATACACTAAAAAAATTCAAAATATAATTTAACTATATAAATAAATTGGATGAAAATGTAGTTTTGACCTAATATTTTTTATTATTCATTATTCATCAAAATATAAAAGTTCTCAAAAAAAAACCAAAAACATTACCCTAAAATAATTTATATGATTTTTTGTCAAATATAATTTTTAATTTGTAATATTTAAATTATAAATGATTCACAATTATATTTAAAATGGGTTCTCCATCAAAAGGCGATAAAACTATCTTTTAAAAATATTAGACCTTTTTATGCTTAAAATTGGATTTATTCTTATTTTAAGCATATAAAATCTATGGGATTAATGTAAAAAAATTAATAAAAATATAAAAACATAATATATTTATTTCTATCCATTTTCTTATATATAAAATCTAGGTGATAACTTCCACTTAAAGTAGAAATATTAACATTATATTATTTTTCGGTATAACACAGTCTTGCGTGCAACATACGGTTTTGGAGAAACTCATTATTATGAGTTAGGTGCACTATAGAACATAGTTCCACCTTTAATGAAAAATTTCTATATGATTCATAAACATTAATAAATATGAAAAATACTTATTCTATAATTACCTAGGATGTTATAGGTACCCGGATCTGAGGTCAATATTTGAAAACCATCTCACTCCCCTGAGTTGGAAAAAAGTTCATTTGTTTGAGGTAATGTGTACTTATTCTTATGGTCACCTGATTTAGATTTTTATAATTAATATAAATTCAGATTCTTCCATCTATCTTCTTTAGAAAGTGGACGGATGATTTCCATGGTGAAATGCTAGGGAGAATAAAACCCTTACTCTCAATATCTTCTTGCTATAATTTCAATTCATTTAGCTCAATAAGATCCATTTGATAATATGGAAGTAAAATGGGTCTCTTCCACTACCCAATCTAGTGTAAATCTAGTAAAATAATCAAGTAAAACCTTTTTATATTAATCCATCACCAAAGTAAGATGACCATTTGAATTTTCTTCAACAACATATATGATAAAACTATATATTTGACCTAAAATCAATCTGATATCTAGAATAATAGCCCTTAGCCTACTTGATCGTGGATACCACTCTCCCTGGAAGATGTGATTTTTTCCATAAAAATTAATAAAAACCCCTTATAATAAAAATAATAAATATTATCATTAGTGCTAATCATCCAATGAATGCCCATGATAATATTAAATATGTCCAAATCAAGAACTAAAAAATCCAACATGATCTCATTAAAAAAAATCATCAAATGACAGACAAATCACTTGAATCACTACTCTCTATTTGTTATTAGAGGATTAAATAGATTCATAACATACAGAATCATCTCATAATATATTTCTAATACATTAATCAATTTAGATGAGATAAAATAATGGGATGAACTTGCATCAAATAAATCTAAGACTTTAGAAGATGAAATAGACATCACAACTCTAACAGTTGTTGTTTAATATTCAAATTCTATAGGTACTTGATCTTCTATATATAATTACATATATTTAAGAACACTTTGATAATTATTGATAGAATTATAATCCCCTTTAACTCAAGGATGATACCCTTCTCCCTTGGATGCATATGACTATACTTGAGAGCCTCTGGTGTAGGAAGACTTAGCCTTACAGTTGAGTAGGTCACCTATATAAAAATTTAGATAGATTAATAACCCACATTGATGAAAATTCGTAGTAAAATTATGAAAATATGGTTTTGTTGACCTAAATTCCTATACTAGAATCACACTAACAGCTTATGCCCCAAAGATGTCATAGGAATGGAATCTAAGGTGCCTTACACACTTTTCTACTAACTCATATTTATTATTCATACTTCTTTTTTGACAAGATGAGAAGCTTAAAATTCATCATATAGTATTGGAGTAACCACTCAACCAAATCTATCATTCCATATCTATATCATCCATTACTACCTTATTAACAACTATAACATAGTTTAGAAGGAAGAAATGAATAATTCTTGATCCAACCTATGGACTCTACCCCATCTCAAATAATTAATCCTTGAGATAATAATTAATAATTATATCAGGAGAAAATGGACTAACTTAGAAAATCTAGGGGTATATTCTATCATGGAATTGTTTCATTTCACTAGTGTCACAAAATACCATGTCAATTATATCTTCATCATCTTTGGGTAAAACTTCTAGTTGAACATCTCTTTGAACTTGGACCAAGTGAGTATCTCATGTAACCTAACTTGTATGATGTATTAATACCATTTAAGGTTTAGTCCCTTCATTATATAAGTTGATTAAATAACTTTATAATCCTCCAAGGTTCTATTAAAAGAAACTATATGATCAATTTTATCCATCCATTCTTTAGTTTTCTTGATGTTCCCATAGGATTATGAAGGTGTTTAATTTTTTGTCTACTTTATTTAGAATAATTTATTTGAGTAGATCTGTAAGGGTTTGTGAGTCCATATAATTGGGTCTAAATGATTTTCATAAAGTCAACAGATATTAGTGTTTAAAGTGAACTAATTAGTTGATTGGA
Organism: Viscum album; assembly: GCA_963277665.1. Classification (NCBI taxonomy): domain Eukaryota; kingdom Viridiplantae; phylum Streptophyta; class Magnoliopsida; order Santalales; family Viscaceae; genus Viscum; species Viscum album. The sequence continues at coordinate 503,678,812 of OY728142.1, read as the reverse complement.
TGACTGGTGAAGTGTAGGACCCAGGGACACTCTGAGAGGGGAGGGGTGAATTAGGGTGTCAACTTTTTCTTTTAAAGTGATAGATCGTGTTCCCATGTTGTTGGGAACTCGTTAATTCTTTATGATGGATATGATCAGTAATAAAACATTCACATGCAAAGAGATGACACAACACTTTTACTCAGTTCACCACTAAGTGATACATCCAAAGATCATAACCATATTGTGTGTCGGTCATACCAAAATCCACTAATCTTTATTAGTTGTGGAATACAAAATTTTGGTCATAGTCACTTTGTGCTAGGAACATTTCATTTACAAGATTTCAAGGATAGATCACTGATTCCCTTGAAACACTTCAAATAACTCCCCTAGCTCAGTGCTTTGAGAGAATTCTAACTTAGTTTATTGACTTGAAGGTCCCTTCAATAGATTGGAATTAATGTCTTTGTCCCTAACTTAGCACAGGACTATTCTTGCACCATAGACCTAAGTTGATGCACACTGAAATCCCTATGCACTTAAATCTGATATTCAAAAACTTCTTTTTATAAATCTCCTTCACGAATCTCCTTTGAAAAGCTCACTTATTCATGAAGAACCCCTTCCTTCATGGAACAACCTTCCTTCGTGAAGCTCCCTTGCCTTCATTTAACAACCTAAATTCATGAATCTCACTGATCCAATGTGGAATGTCACATCTTCATGAATCACTTAATACTTAGAATCATTAACTTTGGTCAATACTAGAATAGTGTTTTCATGAAGCACAAACTCGCGTAGATATCTAGTTTTATGGAGCACCCCTTACTTCAAGAAATCAGAGCAATTCCATATTTTATCTGAAAAGTTTGTACCAAGTGGAGAGGGGTAGCCTCTTATTTATAGTCTCATCAATTTACGAAGCTCCACTACCTCCAACATGTTTTTCAGATCTATCAAAAACATCTTTGCATCACACATTCCTTTGAAATTCTTCAAGGAAATTCTCTATTCACAAAGATCATCGTAACCATAGAGATTTTCATAAAAACCCTTCACAGAACCCATTCTAATCACAAATCCTTCCATCACTGATCGTAAATCTCCAATTATCAAAACTACAGAGAACAATGTCTCCGATTTTGAAGCCCATCGTAATCTTAGAGAATGCCATTTTAAAACTTTAATCCTTAGTGAAACAAAAATCATGAATCCCATACTCACAAAACTCATTCCTTTTTCATATTTTCATAAGGCCTTAAAGAAAAATCACTTTTCGTGATGCTTTCCATTCTCCAAATTTTGGAACCCAAGGATTTGGAAAACACTAGGAAACTACGCCACCATCAATATTGTTGTATGGTTGAACTGTAAGATCTATGTACTTATTATCTTCTTGATCATCCATGTGAGGATTGACAACAAACACAAATCACACTCCATTTATAGAAAAGAACAACCATGGTTCCAAAAATTTCCCCCTTTGGTTTTGTTGGAAATATGCAGATAAATTCAATATAGCACCAGCCACTATCAAAACCTGATATGCAAGAAACAACTCAACCAACACTCAAACTCTGCGTGAGCAATGATCCATGCAGAAAACAAGTGGGAAGACGTGAATTGTGTTCTCGTGTGTTCTAATGAACACTCTGACTGTTTTCACATAACACCATATTATTTTCTCCATTAACATTCTCCCCTTTTTTAGCTCATTGAATTTATCTTTTCTCCCCCATTGTATCATTTTTTACTTTCTCTATTCTCCACCTTTGAGCCATTGAATTTATCCATTTCTCCCTCATTGGAACTAAACCCAAAAATCAATAAGTTTACATTTTAGAGGTCAAAACACACTCCCCATGGATCATATCTCCCCCATAAACCTTCATCACTTCCATAAATATATTAAAACAGTTAATTCAAATGGGAAGAGGGGAGCACTCATTACCTCCTCATGCATTGGGAGGTGGTTGAACACCAAGGTTAAACTTATGCTTCTTGAACACCTGTGCTAACAATGTCTTTGTCTTTATGTCATCCTTTTGATCATTAGTACCAACATGATCCATTTTAATCATGCCTTTTTCATCATTTTCCTTGATAAAGTGATATTTGATTTCAATGTGTTTTATACGAGAATGTTGAATAAGATTCTTTATAAGATAAAGTGTGCTCTTATTATCATAGTGAATCACCATCGATTGTATCAATTCATCACCAATATTCATCAATTTTTTCTTAATTTATAATAGTTGAGTGCAATCCTTTGTTGTAGAGATATACTCATCTTCATCAGTACTTAGAGAAGTGATTTTTTGTTTTTACTCAACCAGACCACAAGTTTTTTGCTAATAAAGAATGCTCCACCACTTGTGGACTTTCTATTAACCACATCTCCATCCCAGTCAGTATCAGAAAAAGATGAAACTTCATTTTCTATTCATTCATTCCTTTAACCCATGATTTATCCTTCAAATATTCTTCAAATGATGATGGTTCTACAACTAAAAGGAATGTAGATTGTGCATTATTCCCCGTTCTCCTTAGTTTTTTGGGTGAAGTCCAATCCCTGATGATATTGGATTGATCAATTTCTACTCTTAGATTTATCTTATAGGGTTTCAGAGGATTTTCTTTATCCACAGTTTCTTCTTCCAATTCCTCATCTAAGTCCACATAATTTCTTTGACCTCTGAATTTTTTTCACACCTTCCTTTATTTCTTCATTTGAATTTATTCCTTGTCCTCTATCTTCTTCATCTTAAATCACATCAGCATAAGACCCACTCATGTTATTTTTGGTCTTATCTTCAACTATCTTAACATCACTGTTTTCCACAATTTTTATGAGATGCTTATTGAAACACTTGTTGTCTTTTTTATTCATTGAATATCTGAGAAATATTCCTTTATCAGCCACATCACTATATTTTCCATAATTTCCTTATTCATTTCTGATAATAAATTTACTTCCAAAAACATAGAAATACTTCAAAGAGGGATTCATTACATGCCAGAAATAATACGGTGTATTGGTTTCTCCCATATATAGCCTTGTTTAATTTTGAATATACACCGCAGCTTAAACAACCTCTTTCCTGTAATGTTAAGGGATACGACTCTCCATGAGCATAGTTCTAGCCATATTGTTCACCTGTTGATTCATGTACTCAACAACTCTATTTTTTGTGGGGTTCTCACAGAATCCACCTCATGTTATATTCCATTATTCTCTAGGTAATTTTCAAACTCAATGGATTTGTATTCCCCTCTATTTTCAGACCATAGAACTTTGATTGTCCATTCAGTATCATTCTCAGCAATTTAGTGATAAGTTTTCATGCAGTCAAGCACTTTTCATTTTCTAGGTATAACCATAATGTAATCTATTCTAATATAATCATCAATGAAAAGAACAAATTACCTTTCGTCATGCGTTCCAGAAAAATTTACCAGGACATATATGTCTATATGTATGATATCAAGAAGATTTGATGCCCTTTTTTTCTTTGGCCGATATAAACTACAAACCAACTTTCCTTGTATATAGGAATAACATGTATTTTCATGTTAACATTTAAAATTAGGGATATCCATGACTATATTTATCTTAGATACCTTTTCCATGTCTTATTGAATAATTTTCTCTAACCTTCGGTTCCAAAATTCATTTTCTTCTTCAATAGTTAGAAAATATTCTCTCTGCTATCAACCTAGTACAAGTTTCCATCTATTCTACAACCTTTCATTAGATAATTCTATATCTTTACCTTTATAGTGTATCCTTTTTTATTGAACATCACTATAGGTCTTGATTCATAGAGTTTACTCACACTAAGGATATTATGACGCAAACCATTCACATAAAGAATATCATTTTTCTTCATCTCTAGCTCAGTACTTCCACAACCTTTTATCTTTAACACTTCATCCATGAACTAGTCTTTTTTAGAATTATTCATATAGATATTGTGACCAAATCCTCCCCTTTTGAATTCAATATTTTATAGATAAGAATCAATATAAGAGTACTGTGCATGTGGACCTAATTCAATCTATATAGGGATTTATTTAGTCTGCAGACCTTTATTTCATCACTACTAAGAATAAAACCCACTTCTTTTTCTATATAAAATTATTCTTCAAGAACACCATTTAAGAAAGAAGTTTTGACATCCATTATATACACTTTGTATCCTCTTTTAATTTCCATTTAAAGAAAAAGTTGGATTGACACCAATCTATCCACCGGAGAAAATGTCTCTTCAACATCCACTCCTTTAATCTATGAATATCCTTTACACACCAATCATTCTTTATTTCTAATAAAATTACCATGATAATCATATTTGTTCTTAAAAATAAACTTTATATAAATCATATTGTGACCTTTGGGTCTCTTGACTAGATCCCATGTTTGGTTTTTATTTATTTGGTCCAAATTTATTTGCAGCATTTGATGTTTTAGCATCACAACTGATTCCATTGTTTCCCATGCATGCGGGTCTTTGATCATTCAAAAGTTTTCTAACTCCATCATAACCACATTTTTCTCACTCTAATAGATCATCATTTGAAATCCATACAAACTATGTTTTATTATTTGTTTCTTTTGAAATTGATTCAATTTCAAGTTTACTCCTAAGAGCAAAAACTTCTTCTTCAATACCATCAATAGTATTGGACTTATCTTCCAGTCTGGAGGTGAGTTCATTGATGGTATTTGCATGTTCTTCAATTATCATCTTTAGTTTTGCTACATCTTCTGTAATTTTAAGGGTTATTGATTGTACTTTCACTACTTCTTAGAGTCATTCAATTTCAACCTCAATCTGGTCAACATATTCTGATAATAATTCCACAATTTCTCTCCACTTTTTTCAAATTTTTCTTTGATTCTCAAGCTTTCCAAGAGAATACCTAAGTCGTGACTTTAGATCATCATCATCACTCAACCAATGATCTATAACTTTAACTTTTATGGTTCTGAATTCTAAATAATAGCCATCGTAGATTGTTTGTTTCCAGATTTAAACTTTGATTCTTCTTCCTCAAAGAATTCATTATCATCATCTTATTCTTCATAGAAAAAACTTTTTTTCTGTTGTTTCATTCCAGATTTGATGTTTCTATTTTGATGAAACCTATTCTGAGAATTTTGTGAGTTTATAGCTTCACCTTAATCATTATATAACTTCCTTGAGCACTAAGAAGCAATGTGACCAACTCTTCCACAATGAAAAAATTCCAAGGGTATCTTTCCTTAAAATATACATTTTTTTCTCTTTAACTTCTTGCAAAAGAGGGAAAGGAATTTGTCTTCCTCATTTTCTTAATTAACACTATCTCATGAGATCTCTAGTTTTTCCATGGATTTGAATGACATTTACTTGTTGACATGTTTCGTTGCATTATATGGCTTGACTCTAATTTAATAGGTGACTATACTACTTAGCATATCATCCAGAGAAAGTTTAGACAAGTACCTTTTTACAAGGTCTGACACTTTTGGATTATAGAGAGGTGGAAGCCTTCTCCAAATCTTATTCACAATGTCGATGTATTTGATCTTTTCGCCAAGCCCTCAAATTTCTCCCACAACTTTAGTAATTTGATTGAATAAGGAATATTCATTTTCATTATGATTTATCTTCATATCATCAAACCTATTGTGAAAAACTCACAGTTTCACCTACTTCACTTTACAGTCTCCTTTATAGATATTTTTTATTTTTTCACACATAGAATTTACTTATGTGCAACTCATCACCTTCAGATAGATCTGATTAGAAAGAGTATAAGTGAGGGAATTATATGCTTTTGCATTAGTATCAAGCATTTTTTTGTATGAATCAGTCATAGACATCCCTATAAGATCAGTGACCTGTATTCCTTGTGTGGTAGAAAAAATGACTTTAGTTCAAAGAGATCTTATATGAGATATCATCCTACTATTCCAGAACTGAAATTTGCTTCCATAAAATAGTGGAACTCCCCTAACATTCACTGTATTCTCCATGATATGAAGAAATAACAGATTTAAAACCAAAAAACTTTATCCTCTAATACTACTTGTAGGACCCCGGGACACCTTGAGAGAGGAGGGGTGAAACAGGATGTCAAATTTTTCTTTTAAAGTGATGGATATTGTTACCATGTTGTTAAGAACTCATTAAACCTATATGAAGGATATAATCAGAAATAAAACATTCACATATAAGAGACAAAACATCACTTTTACTTGGTTCACCACTAAGGGATACATCAAAGTAGCATACACCAATAGTGTGTCGGTCGTACCAAATCCACTAATCTTCACTAGCTGTGAAATACAAAATTTTGGTCATAATCACTCTGTGATAGGTACACTACCTTTACAAGATTTCATATATACATCACTAGTTCCCTCAGAACACTTCTACTGGCTCTCCCTAGCTCACTACTTTGAGATAAGTCTAACTTAGTTTATTGACTTGAAGGTCACTTCAATAAATTGGAATTAAATTATTTGTCCCTAACTTAACATGGGACTATGTTTTCACTGTAGACCTGAGTTGATGCAAATTGAAATACATATCCACTTAAACCTGATATTCAAGAACTTGCTTTCCCAAATCTCCTTCTCAAATCTACTTCATGAATCTTACTTCTTCGTGAAGCACCCATGCCTTCATGGAACACACTGCCTTCTTGAAGCTCCCTTACCTTTATGGAAAAAAACTTCCTTCACAAATATCACTGAGCCAACATGGAACATCCCATCTTTGTGAAGCACTCAATACTTAGAATCATTGAATTCAATTAAGAATAGAATATTCTTTTCGTGAATCTCAAGCTCACATAGATAACTAGTTTCAAAGATTATTCCTTGCTTCACAAAATCAGAGAGATTCTATATTTTCTTTGAAAATTTTGTACCAAGTGAAGAGGGGTAGCCTCTTATTTATAGGCTCAGCCTTTGGCAAAGCTCCACCACCTCCAATGCATTTTTTGGATCTTTCAAAGACATCTTCGTGATACCCCTTCCTTCGCAATGCTTCAAAAAAAATATCTATTCAAAAAACTCATCGTAACTACATAGATTTCCATCAAAACCTTTCACATCACCTATCTCAATTGCAGAGTCTTTCTTTACCAAACACAAAGCTCCAATTCTCAAAACTGCATAGAAAAAGGTCTCCAATCATGAAGCCTATTGTAATCACAGATCACACTATTAAAAAACTGTAGTCCTTCACAAAACACAAATCATGAATCTCATCTTAAAAAAACTCATTACTTTTCCATATTTTCATAAGGCCTTCAATAAAATACACTTTTAGCGATGATTTACTTTCTCCAAAATTTAGACCCCAAAAATTTGGCAAATATTTGGAAATTGTGCCACTTTAATACTATTTTCTTCTTGAACAACAAGGTCCATTTCCTTGTTATCTTCATGATCATCTATGTTAGGATTGATAGCAAACACAAAAAACACTTCATTTCTATCAAACAATAATCTTGGTTCCAACATGAAGTACTATGAGGTTATCAAAATATTATCAAAAAATTAGAATTGAAGTTAAGTTGACTGAAATATTGAGAAGGGTTGAAGAATTGAATTTCCACCATAAGATCCTCAAGAATATTATTCAGATGATTTTGTATTGTTATTTAAATGGAATGTGTATCAAAATTAATTTTATGTATTGTGATTTAAGATGAGTTTTTAGGATTTTAAGTTGAATGGAAGATAGGTTGATGTTTAACCTCTAAAATAATAAAGGAAATATTATCTTTGATTTCATCAAAATATGGACAAGAAAAGGATCATAAAATGATTCATCATCACTAAAATAATAGGCAACCTTGGGGTTTTTCTGATTTTAGAAAAACAAAAAGTGTAATTATCAATCTATGAATCAAAAGTTGTGCAAGGTTATTAAAATAATATATAAAGATCACTAGAATCATAGGAATAGTACTAAACATTTTTCAAAGGAACGAATTTGGTGGGAGATTAAGAGATGATGAGTCAAAGGTGGAACCAGAATATACTAATTAAAATCTATAGAATTTAGACCAATATAATTTTTTGTGTGAATTCACATAAACATTGTGAAGTCGTAATCATTATCATGATATTGAGTTGGAAATTCAATGTGTAAAATTAATAAAGGGATGTTTTTTATTCAATTGATGTTTTATGGATGTGTATAATATCATTAATTTTAATATTTGTAGAATATTTGACTAAGTCAAAACCAGATATCCTTGGAAGATATTAAATAAAGTTGACTATAGAATTGATTTAGTGGGTATTTAAAATTGAATCCCACCCACACAATATTTATCAAAGTAAATCCAGTTATATAAAGGGGAGGACCTCGTTGAATGAGAAGTTGTTGATGATGCTAAGGATTTTGAGTGTATAAGGTTATAAAGGGAATTTACTACATTCATTAGAGTATAAATTAGGTAAAATAAGGTGATCATTGAGTTGAGGAGGTCAAAATTTTCATAACCAGATACAAGTTCCAAACGTCTAAGTTTCAGATATTAAAGCTTGTGAGAAGAATCTATTATTCTATTCTTAAGGCTTAGAGGATAATATATATCTTGTAACTAGTGGGAACCAGTATAATCATATTTTTAGGACACATAAGTATGGGATGAAATTTTGGGTTATGGTTATTCTCCTTTCAATCCATTGTAATCGATAATTGATTATAGTGTAAAATTAGTGTCTCAGGAATCCCGAGCACAGTAAGGAGTAGGTTCCCTCATTGGTACTAATCCTTATAAAAATCCACTTGAGTTTATTTCTTGTTTACATTTATTCATATGACAGATAGAGTTTTTTATTACATGATTGCATCAATACCATAATAATTCATAGAGGTTAACTTAAAGTTAAATGAATTTTTAAATAGAAACCCCTGATTCAACCCCCCCCCCAGTGGTTCTCCCATTCCTAGGTATCACATTTCCAAGACCCTCAGTCACCAAAAAATATAGGTGTGTTTTTATTAGTAAACACTTGAGAATATTCCACCACTTGATCTTTATCACACTCTTCTTATGGACCAATATATTTAATAGTTAAAATGACTGACTTGATGATAATAGGATCTATATGAGGGTTTTACTGTTGTGTATTCTCCATAACTCCCTCTCCATAATTAACTAAGGTCTTTCTATGTGCCATCATCTATAAAACCTCAAACATAAAAATGATCAATACATACTTAAATTCCAAATAACATTGATAAAATACAAAATTTTACCTAATTTATAATAAATAATAAATTAAATAAAGAATAAAAATTTCTAATATCAAAATGGGAGACATCAAAAATTTTAACATTCCATCACTACATGTGGTTTAGCCATAATTTTTAGCGGATTTTTCACCAGCCATAAGAATGCCCAAATGAAGGTATATAGATAAGGTTTCATGATTTAAACATTATTTTATAAACCATGTTCCTCTATTTTCCATATTCTTTACATCACAAAACTTAAAATTTATAAAACAACAACTCATCGGATTCCTCAAAAACTCATAATAGCAGAAAATCACATCAAATTATCATAAAATACCCAATAATAAATCTCTTATTCATTACATAGTTCTTGAACACCCAACATAACTTGAGTATCGGCATAAAGAATAGTTGTTCAAGAACTTCCCAATACTCACCTTTTGAGTTATGAGGGTCCAACCCCTATACTACAAATACCCATCCCCCTCCCCCTCCCCCCCCCCCCATATCAAGAGGGCTCTGATGCCATTTCTTAATGAACCTCCCTAGTTTAACCTACCCCATCATAAAAATAATCCCACTTCAAAGCCTGAAGTGCATTCCTGGTCACTATGGGATGAAAATAAGTGATGAATTTATCAAAATACATTAATTGGGAATGATTTCACCCTTGAAATCACATAAACCGCAACATGAACTCCACTCAGGATTATGGATTTATGTATCCATATCTAGGACATCCATACACATTGATAAATAATTTTAATAATATGAAACAAACCAAATATAGTATAATGAAATGAAGACAATTGAACATCAAAAATAAAATATATAAGATAAAAGAAAACTAATATAAAACATAATATATATATATATATAGGAATTTAAAATAAAGAGAAGTCAGAAGGGGTTGATTCATAATAAAATAAAAAATATATATCCATATGATGATATATAAAATAATAAACCTAATAAAATTCCTTATAAACCACAGGCACCACCAGTAACCATACTTAAAAGGATAGATAGTAATTAAGAAGTGATACTAAGAGATATCTCTCCTTTAACATTTCCTTCATCAGACATTTCGAATCTTCCATACACCCAATAGATGTATCTAGGGTGTGACATAAAACATAAGCAGTATACCACCATGAATCTATATAATAGATTTTATAAGGAAAAACCTTATCATTATTTTTAAAAAAAATGTCATTTTAGAAATTCACTTTTTGTTTATAAAATGAGAATTTTAAATTCATGTGATGTAACTTTAGTTTTATAAAACCAATAATTTTAGAAGGAAATAAGGATCATGGAAACTAAAAATGAAACCAAGGTAAAATTGGTATAAACATTATTAAAACCCAATTAATAAAGTGGAAACATGAAATAGAAAATGAAATATAAACATGTAACATCGATAAAAAACATGGTCTCTAACCTTAGGGTCATATAAATGAAACAATTTGGTAACCTAGGACCTTATATAATAGATTACTGGATAGCATATGATCTATATTGAACCTAACAGAAACCCAAACCTGAATTACACTATTTTCCTTGTTGGGTGAGGCACAGATTAATTAGGGATACTTGGTTGTGCAATAATCTAATCTAGTGTAGCACTCATCCCAATTACCCAAGTATGTACCCATGGTTTCCCATGTGTAGCTCATAAATAACTGACATTATATAAACACCATAATAGGTGTATCAAGATCATCAAGGTAGAAGTTTAACAATATATACACTATCAACTTAAAATACCCATACAACAAAACAAAACCTTATATAGAACAATGTCATAAAAATAAAAGAAACATAATTCTTATAACCATTAACTTTTTAAAACTTTTTTAAAATCCATTTATAGTCAAAGAATCCTTTTAAACATTTTATAAAACAACTTATAGGCATAAACTGGTTTTAAAATGAACACCATGTGAGAACCAAGTAAAACCCTAACTTTTTCCAATATAAAATAAAGAATCATAAAGTAAAATTACAATCCAGTCCATAATAATTTGTTTCAATAATAATATAGTTATAATAATAATTAGAAAATTCAATAACTAAAGGTATTCTAAGGGAAATGTCATTATATAGAGATAAATACCTCAAGATCATTTCAACCTTGTTAAATTATTCAAATTCCAAGATTTTAGATAGATACGGTTCTTCACAAGAACTATGATCCAAATATTTACTTTTAGAACTATCCCCCATCATGATCTTGTCCATCGTGAATAACTAGGTAAATATGATAAGAAGTGGATTAAAGGAATTTCACCAAAACAAAAAGGAATCACATAAAGAGATTATAAGAGGTGAAATCCATGGTTTTGAGTAATCTAGAACATTCAAATGGGATTAGGATAATATAAAGAGAAGATAAATGAAATAAGGTAAAAGGAGTAATTTCTAATTTTAAAATTTTGGTAAACCCACATAGTTTGTTTGTATAGTTGGAAACACAATTTGGAAAATTGTGTGATTGTAAAAGTTAAGGAAATACCATATGTAAGGTTTTTTATTATTGTTTCCTCTAATCATGCAATGATTGTTCACCCTACCATGAAGTGAAAAAATTAAATAAATGTAGGTTTCATGGTTTATATTCATGGTTTAAAAAACAATATGGTAACATTGTGGTAGCCACTGATGAGGAGTCACTATAAGTAAGGATATTCACATGGTTTGGATTCATGGTTTATCAAATTATGCACTAACCGTGCACACTTCACTAGAAACTCCCTCCCTATTAACACAATCTAGGTGCACGGTTAGCTCTAACCATGTGTTAATCATGAAACATGTCCTAATTCACCATTTATCATGATTTCAAACATCAAAATCCTAAAACTCTTAAAAATTTTAAATAAATGTAATAATAAAAATAAATATATACCAGTGTCCTGGGGGTTTTCACATGGTAACTCATCCTAAATATATGGCCAGCGAAGATGTTTTATGAGCCTTTATTTTCATTGATCTCAATGTCAAACTCCAAGAGTAATAAAATATGATAGATCAAGTAAGTTTTTTCAAGATATATATTTATAAAGTATTTGAGAGCCACATGGTCCATGTAAACCACCACTTTATAGATAATGAGATAATATCTAAAATTTTCAATATCAAAGACTACAGTAATTAATTCCTTATTCTTCATGGTGTAGTTAATATATATCTCTATAAGTGTTCTACTTTCTTAATAGGTCAGCTAAAAAAATTATTTGACTAATCACTTCCCCCTTACATAGTCACTTGTTTCACATATTGAATCAAATAGAAACTCCCAATTTTAGGGTACCATGGTTTTGGTAGTCATCAACCTTTTCTTTAGCCCCTTGAATGATTCCTTGTAACTTTTATCATATGAGAACTTCACTTAGTTTATTGATAGATGGGTAAGAGGTTGATTAATTTGGGAGAAATATCGAATAAGTATCTGTTAAAAACTGTCATGTCTCAAAAATAATTGGATATCCCTTACCATCATCTATTCTAAAAAATATCATATCTCCTTGATCTTGGTAGGACCAACCTCTATCTCATCCTTTGTAAATCCAATGGCCAAGTACTATGTCATATTTCACCATAAAATGTAACTTCTCCTAGTTTAGTAATAATCATGTATCTTTACATATGATATGACCTAACACCTAATGACCCCTCCTAGGTTTGTGATGCTAAGAATTTCATCTCAAACCCACCACCAATAGGCCAAGGGCTGGTGGCTAGCACCAATAAGGAACAATCAAACATTAGAGACCTTATCATATAATAACATTTAAAAAATATTCAATGAAATACATATAATATAACCATAAAATTACATCAATATAAATAAAGTATATAACTATATAATAATGGATGAATACATAATAACTATACTGTATTACACCCTATGGAAACCCAAACTTATGATCAATATGCATGATAACCCCACATTTTTTAATATAAATCTACAAAGGGAATACTATCACCTCACATATAGGATACATAAGAAGATCCATCATACACCAAGGACTCTGGGGAAGGGTATTCCAATAACAACTACCATCGTCGAGTACCACCATGTTTTACAAATAATTTCCCCACATAAACATCCCCATATCCATAATCACCAATCCCATATATAAATTGTGCATCCTTTACATAGACATAATAGTATTTTATACAAGGACCATGAATGGGTGAGTGAAAATATACCTAGTATAACACCCTAAAATAACAAATGAAAAAAATAAGTAATCAACTCAAAACCCATGGAATAATAGAGTAACTAGAAAGGTAGGAGATAATGAAAAAAAAAGAGATGGGATACAGTAAAAGATAATAGGAACATTGGTAAGTTTCATGTAACTATAACTCATCTCATATAACAACTCTAGTCTTTATTACACACTTAAATGTGATTTATTACAAAAACTTTTGCTTAATACAACTCATAAGATTGATAGGTCTAGTGTCTTTTGGGATTAGGAAAATTACATGAAAACTTAAGAAATAAAATACAACATCTTCATTGAAAACTTATTTTACATGACCACAACATTCCTTCATACATGGCATTGCATGAGATAACCATAGGACATACATAAGAAAATGGTGAGCTATAAAGCCCAGTAAGGGAGTAAATAAGACATAACATGAAGAATAAAATACATGTTAGAAAATATTAATATCAATGGAGAATAATAGAAACATGAACATAAAGGCATGATATAGCATGATTATTATAACATGTAAATGTGGAAACAGTATACAACATGTTATTAGCATGAGCCAAGGCTATTGCACATGGACTATCATGAGTAAACCCTCATTGAACATGAATTAGTATGATTAAACCCTAATTGCACATGAATTATCATGATTTAACCCTCATTTTACATGTCATATCATGATACTAAACATTAACCAATGCATTGGAGTTCTATTAGGGTGCACCCTTCATAAAAATTTCATTTCATGCATAAGTGTGCCACATGGATCATATAACATGGAGTCATTCAACATCAAAAGATATTCCGCGATTAAGAAATATGGAATAAATAAATGTAAGTATCATTAAATATATATGTGCATAAAGTTTAATACCCTTGATATAGAAATGGGTATGGTATTCGCTACACAATGATTTTGGCTTGGAAAATCGCAGTGCAATTTCGGCAGCATAACGTCGTCATATGGAAATTCATAAGTTGGGTTGATGATAGAGAAGAGGGTACATCATAATTTATACATGAAATAGATAGTAATGGGATCATGGAACATAATATCCCAACATATGAAATGTAATTTAGATGCATAATATGAGAGAAATACTTGAATGTAAATAAGAAGAGAGGAATCCCTTATGGAATTTCAGCATGGTAATGGGTGTACACAGAAGGAATTAATGAGATATAAAGTGGTATATCATCATTAAAACATAAGTATGGAATTATGGGGGACGTTATAAATTATACCCCAACATTTTTAATTGAAAATAAAATGTTATAACAAGATGAAAAAACATGGATAAAAATAAAAAAGGAAGGAATCCCTTACTTGAGTTTGTGACTTCAAAAGATTTAAGAGAGGATTATTGAGAGCTTGGGGAACCATGTGAAGATTTTATAGAGGTTAGGGAAGATTAGATATGTTCTCCAAGGATTTTTAGTGAAGATAATTGGGAGATTGGGTGGGTTTATATAGGAAATGATAAGGTAATTCCTTAATATTTCAAAAACTTAGGTTTTGAAATCTATATAATTAAATATTCTAAACTAAAAAACATCCCATGGTTTTTTCCCATGTTTTTTTCCAAAGTAGATTGGAAAAACTTATTTTATTATGCCAACTTCCAAAAATATTAAAATATTATCCTTGATTATGTGGAGGTGAGTCGCGTTATTAAATAAATGAATTTAAAATTATAAAGTGTATTATACATTTTGGAGGATTCACTAAGGCTTTATAAAATAAGTAAAACAAATATAAAATCACATTATTTTAATGGTAAAACAAATATTGGGTCGATAATACCAATTATAGTTTTTATTACAACATTTTGGGGTCATTATGATGTCATAAAACACATATTTTATTTATACGGTATTTAATTTTTACCCAAAAATTCAAGTGTCACTGAAAATTATGAAAAATTCCCTATTGCATAATTTTTATGTCTTGATTCCAAAAATAATATTAATTTTATATAAATAATTATCTAAATATGTGAATTTTTACTTTTGAAATAAAAACTGACATTTATTGAAAATTCATGGGTTTTGACAAAAAGAGTTTTAAAACCTTGATAAAAATTACATTTGACTTCATAAACATTACATAATAATTTATTATTCATAAAATTAATATGATAATAATATTTTATAAAATATTAATTATTTCAAAAATTCATTAATTCCTTAAAATAAATTCTTTAAAAATATAATTTATGTTTTATCGTATAAAAAATATAACGTGTATCAAACGCATTACCTAATCATTTACAGATAAGAAATTGATATAATAATCATTTGTAAGATTTTTTTATAATATTATTAATAAAAACATTATTTTAATATAATGATGTAAATATTTCTCAAAAGTACCATTTTTACCTGAATATTCAATTTATCAAAGTCGTTATTTTTTTAAGAAAAACTATTCTCATAAAGTAATTGATGGAATAAAACTTTTATTTATAAAAAGGGATTACACAATAATTATATAATACCTTATTACATAACCCCATATAACACCTGCATAATACCTAAGGGTAAGGTGTGCGATGGTGACAGAATCTTGGGTGGCTTGGATAACATCGTCTGAGTGGTAATCTATATTAACTTGAACTTCTTCTATAGGTGATTCTGTTTAAGCTTAACATGTTGAATCTTGGCTTAGTCTTGGTTTAAGAGAAAATCCTAGTAAAACTACCTCTTTTCTGAGCTCTTAAAAATGAGCTTCATACGTCCCAATTCTACTGGATGATGCCATCCTCACCTTTGTATGTGTCGAAAGGATTATTTTTTAAAAACCTTAAATATATATCAGTCATGTGATCACTGTTCTATGGTTATATTATCAATGGTAATGATACTTAATGGTCATTTAAACCCAAAAATAAAAAATAGTGCATGTATTTTCTATAAGACATTAAAATAAAGGTAATTTTATTCATAAATGATCGGGTCATTATAATATTCCGCCCTTAAAAAATTTAACCCTCGAAATTTCATTTTTCCCACACTAAAAAAGATGAGGGTAATTATGCCTCATCACTTCCTCAGATTCTCACATTTCTTCTTCAAACTTATGGTTTCTCCACAACACTTTAATGATGGGAATTGTCTTATTTCATAGAAACTTTTCCCTACAATATAAGATCTTCACCGGATTATCTTCATAAAATGGGTCATTATCCAATGGTACTACCTCTGGATTGAGTGCATGCAATGGTTCAGGTATGTATTTCTTCAAGATTGATACATGGAATACATCATGTACTTGAGACAGGTCCAGTGGGAGTTCTAGTCAATAGGTCACTTCTCTAATGTGATCAAAGATCTCAAAAGGGATGATGTACCTTGGACTATGATTTCCCTTCTTCCCAAATCTCATAACTCTCTTCCATGGTAATTTATGGAGGAATACCATGTATCCAACGTCAAACTCTCAGTCTCATCGATGATAATCAGTATAGATCTTTTTTCGACTCTGGGTAGCTTTAATATGTTTCTGTATGGTCTTAACCTTTTCCATCATTTCTTCAACCATTTCTGGACCTAGAAGTTTTTTCTCCCCAACTTTATCCCAACATGCTGGTGTTCTACACCTCTTCCCATAAAGGTCTTTATAAGGATCCATTTGGATTCTTGAGTGGAAACTATTGTTGTAAGATAACTCAACCAGAGGAAGATGTTGATCCCATCCTCCTTTGAAGTCCATTGAGAATGATCTCAACATGTACTCAAGTGTTTGGATAGTCCACTCAGATTAGCCATTAGTTTGGGTATGATAAGATGTAATGAAGTTCAGCTCAGTATTCATAGCATGTTTGAGACTCTTCTAAACTTATAGGTGAATATTGGATCCTGATTAGATACAATCGATAATGGTAATCCACTCAGCCTTACCACTTCCTCTGATGTATATCTGTGCCAGTTGATCCAATGATAAATCCTCCTAAATTGCAATTAAGTGTGCAGTATTTGTAATACAGTTCACAACAACCCATATAGCATTGTTTTTTTTTTTGATATCTTTAGAAGTCTGGTAAAAACTTCCATGGTGATGTTCTCTAATTTCCATGTTGGTATGGGTAATGGTTACATCATCCCCCTAGAATTCTTCCTATCAGCCTTAACTTACAGACATACCAATCACTTTGTTGTATAATCAGCGATATCCTTCTTCATTTTATCCCACCAATAATTCTCTCGAAGATCTTGATACATCTTTGTGTTTCCTGGGTGAATGGAGAAATTCAAACTATGTGCATCATCCAAAAGTTCTTTCTTAAACTCCAGATTTGATGGAACACATAGTATTATCCCAAATATCACAATTCCTTTTTCATTAACATTGAACTACTATGATTTACCTTTTCTTATAGTTTCAACTTTATTCTGAATTACCACATCATTTTTTGAGAATCCTTTAACCTTTCCAAAAGAAACAGTGGAGAAATCATTTGTGAAAGGATTGATGATGTTCCCTTATTTATGATTTCCATATCCATATTCTACAAATCTAAGAAGATTGGATCCTTTTCAATTCTCATTAATGACAGAATCATTAGGTCCTTTCAACTTAGAGGATCTTCTACCTTGTTCGCTTTCCCAGGGTGTTAATAAATTGAGCAGTCTTAGTCTTTGATCATCTCTAACTATCTTCAAAGGTTCATATTCAACTCTTATTGTGTGAATATATACTTGAGGCTTTTTTGATTAATATAATTTTCACACTTATCCCAAAATAGGTAATATCACCAATTTTTTAATTCAAATATCATATAAACTAACTCTAGATCATGTTTTGTATAGTTATACTCATGAAATTTCAATTAGCTTGAAGCATAGACAATGAATTTGTCATTTTGCATCAACACACAGCCCAAGACCTTCTTTTAAGCATCACTAAATACCATTAAAATTTATCCACTTGTGGGTAGTGTGAGCATGGAAATAGTGATAAGCCTTATTTTCAACTCCTTTAAGATCCTTTTGTATTCATATTTCTAAGAAAATTTTACTCCCTTCCAAGTTATCTTGGTAAGAGGGTTTAACAATTGTGAGAAATTTCTCACAAATTGACGATAATATCTAGCTAACCCAAGGAATCTACAGATATCCATCACGGATGTTGTCCTTGGCCATCTCTCAATTTCATTTGTCTTAGAGGGATCTATAGATATCTCATTTCTTTTGATGATATAACCCAATAATGATACTTACTTCAACAATAACTCACACTTGTTGTACTTTTCATAAAGGTTATCCTTCTATAAGGTCTCTAGTACAATGCATTGATGCTTCTCATACTTCTCCTTGGTTTTAGAGTATATTAGAATATAATCTATAAAGACTACCACAAATTTAACAAGGTAATCTCTAAAGAATCAATTCATCAATTCCATAAATATTTATGGAGCATTAGTGAGTCTGAAAGGCATTACTATGAATTCATAGTGCATGTACCTTGTACGAAAAGCAGTCTTGGGGATATCCTCCTTCTTCACTCTTACTTGGTAATATCCCAACTGCATATCCACCTTAAGGAAGTATTGTGGTCCATGTAGCTGATCTAACAAGTCATCAATTCATGTAAAAGGATACTTGTTCTTTATCGCTATTTTGTTGAGCTCATGATAATCAATGCAAAGGCGCATTGACCCATCTTTTTTTTTATGAAGAGGACTGGTTCACCCCATGGTGAAGCACTTGGGTGTATAAACCCTTTATCCAGATTCTCCTATAGTTGGTTCTTTATCTCCTAAAGATCCAAAATATCCATTATATATAGAGTAATGGATATTGGTAATTTCCAAGTATAAGATTAATCAAGAATTCAACATCTCTTCTAGGAGGAAGACTATGCAATTCCTCGGGAAGCACATCAGTGAATTCCCTCACAAAAGGCATGTCTTCGAGGATAGTCCCCTCCTTAGACTCAATCATCTGAGCAAAATATTCATGATCATAGTGCAGTAATATAAATTCTTGAGATGATGGTGCTAAATAAGATTCAACCTCCTCCTTTCACTTGTACAGAATCGGGGGTTGATTCGCCATATGGAGAGTGATTTCCCTCTCACAGAAATTTATGTTGGCTATATATAGGGGAAATCTAATTCATTCCATGAATTGCATCAAATTATACCAGAGGGAGTATTATGAGGTTATCTGGGAAGTTCAATCCAAAAATTGTGATAGGGGGTTTAAATTCATGGGATACAATAATTGTCCCATTTTCCATTCTTACTGACATCTCTACTTCCATGATTTTTGGTGGTGTTTGAATTGTTCTAATAAAATTTAGAGATATAAAAGAATGAATATAACCATAATTAAAAATTATGTTCACTATTCTTTAATGAATAACTAGAATACCTATCATCAATTCGTTTTCAGGATTTTCTTCAGCTGTAGTGATGAAAAAATCTCATCCTTGCTTCCTTGGAGGTTGTTGGTTGCCTCCAAAAAAACCCTAGATTAGGGCACTAGTTTCCAAGTGTCCTGGTTCTTTGCAGTTGTATCAATGAAAAATGTGTTGAAGGTCGAACCAATATTTCCTATATTCTATCGTAGTATTGGGTTTTTCTTATTGGAAATTAATTTTCAGGTTCCCTTCTCTTCCACACCTAAATCATTTCCTCATCCCCTTTAGTCAATTTTAGGGGTGCTTCTTTCTTCACCATTGGCAAGTGAGGAGATAGAATTTCTTAACACCATTGGATTTATCCATCGGACCGCTATAATTAAATTCCAATTTCCAATTCTTATCCCCATGATACCCCTAATGTTTTCCAATCTCCATTTCAACTTTGAGGGAACATCCAACAATTTCCTCATCGTTATCAAAGTCAAGGATCGCTAGGGATTTCTGTATTCTAGGTTTTATCCTACCAAAGAAGAAGTCAACATTACATTCAGGGGTAATGAAAAAGTCAGAGACGTATCATGAAAGCCTTGTGAAGTTTTCCTCATACACTTCAATGGATTTGTTGTCTTTTTCTTGAGGTCAAGGAAGTACCTTTCCATCTTAAGTGAGAGGGTGCGAGGAAAATATTTATCGAAAAATATTTTTCATAAATCCTTCCATTCCAACACCTCAATCTCTTCCTTAGGATTTCTATTTTTTGATAAATGTCAACCATTGATCAACTTTACCTTCCATATGATAAGAATCCAGAAGAAACTTCTCTTATTTGAAACATTAAAGGATGGAGAATATCTTATCAATAGAGTTGATGCATTGTTAAGGGATTGAGGGATCAGATGATCCATTGAAAGTAGGAGGCATTTGTCTCATGAATCTCTATATTTCAGATTGTTTTTTCTTAGGTGGGGTTAGAAGTTCCTCTTGACCCATGTTTATATTCAAAACTTGAGTTAACTGAGAGAGTATCGTGACAAATATTTCAATTCCTACTCCCATCGGATTAGGCATCTCATTATAATAGTCATCACATTTATCTTTTCATTGGTTATTAGCCTGAGTCCTCTTATTACCAGCCATTTCCTAGAATAAAAGAAAAATTAGGGGTAAGTATTTTAAACTATAAAACACATAAGGGTAATCCAATGAAAAAATTGGATAAATTATAAATTACATTTATTTCCTTAACTTATGAATCTATAGGCTTCAATATAAGTTATCAATGATCTACTTCCCAATATATATTCTTAGGGAATTTTTTTTATTCCCTTAATAATGTTTCATAATAAGATTACGAATTTACCAAAGTATATTTCCTAGGAGTGTCAAACAAAGAGTTTAGAAAGGCCTGTTGTCATGCACCATTTTCCATTTGAGTCTAGTTTAAAGTGGTGTTTTTGGGTTTTACCCCTAGATATATCTATGCTAGAGCCACCTATAATTGTTCTTATCCAGACAGAGATGTATTTTCCTGATAAACCACTTACTCTATACTCACCACAATTTATGATTATTTTATTTTACTCAATATTATCCCTAAGGCATTCAAAATAGTTTTATAACCCTAATCCCAATAATAACTAAACCTATCCCCTGATACCAAATATCAAAACCATTCTCTTTATTATAAACTTAAACATGATTTATTACATAACTTTCACTTAATATAACATAAAAGATCAATAGGTATAGTGTATTTGGGTATTTGGAACATTACATGAAAGCTTAATACATAAAATTCAATATATTTATTGAAAACTTCATTTACATGACCACAACATTCCTTCTTACTTATCATTTCATGGGATAACCTGAGTACATACATAAGGAAAGGGTGAGCTATAAAGCCTGGTAAGGGAGTAAACAAGGCATAACATGAATAATACAATACATTATAGGAAATAGGAATATAAATATATCTTAAGATAAACATGAACATAAAGTCATGATATAGTATGATTATCATAACATGGAAATGTGGCAACAACATACAACATGTTATTAGCATGAGCCAAGGATCATTGCATATGGATTAGCATGAGTAAACCCTCATTGCATATGAATTAGCATGATTAAGCCCTAATTTCACATGAATTATCATGATTAAACCCTCAATTCACATGTCATATCATGATACTAAACATTACTCAATGCATTAGAGTGCTATCAGGGCGCACCCTTCATTAACATTTCATTTTCTTGCATAAGTGTGCCACATGGATCATATAACCTGGAATCATTAAACATCATAAGTTATTCCACGATTAAGGAATGTAGAATAAATGCATGTAATTACCACTCAATAATTATATGTTCATAAATTTTAATACCCTTTATATATAAATGGTTATGGTATTCACTACACGATGATTTTGGCTTGGAAAATCGCAGTGCAATTTCGGCAGCATAACGTCGTCTTATGGAAATTCATAAGTTTGGTTTATGATATATAAATGGGTATATAATAATTTATACATGAAATAGATAGTAATGGGATCAAGTAAGATAATATCCCAATATATTAAATGGAATTTATATACATAATATGAGAGAAATACTTTAATGGAAATAAGATGAGAGGAATCCCTTACGGAATTTTGGCTTGGTAACGGGTGTACACAGAAGGAATTAATGAGAGATAAAGTAGTATCTCATCATTAAAACATAATTATAATAGTGTAGTGGAGGTTATAAATCATACCCCAACATTTTTAATTTAAAATAAAAGGGTATAACAATATGATTAAACTTGGATAAAAATGAAAAAGGAAGGAATCCCTTACTTGAGTGTGTGACTTAAAAAGATTCAAGATGGGCTTCATGAGAGCTTGGGGTACCTTGGGAGGATTCTGGAGAGGTAAGGTTATAGTAGGTACTTTATCCAAGGATTTTTAGTGAAGATAAGTGGAATATTTTTCGGGTTTATATAGAAAATGAGAGGGGAAATAATTAATATTTCACAAACTTAAATTTTGGAATCTATATTATTAAATATTCAAAACAACAAACCTTCCAATGGTTTTTGTCCATAGTTTTTTCCAAATTTTACTGAAAAAAATTATTTTATATGGGCAATTTCTGAACATATTAAAATAATATCCTTTCTTATGTGTAGGTGAGTCACATTATTATAGAAATGAATTTAAAATCATAAAGTATATTATACATTTTGGAGGATTCACTAAGGCTTTATAAAATAAGTAAAACAAATAAAAAATCACATTATTTTAATGATAAAAAATATATTGGGCATATAATACCCATTATAGTATTTATTACATCATTTTTGGGTCATTATGATGTCATAAAACACATATTTTATTTATACAGTATTTAATTTTTACCCAAAAAATTGAATGTCTCAGAAAATTATGAAAAATTCACCATTGGATAATTTTGATGTCATGAGTCAAAAAATAATATTCATTTTATCTAAATAATTTTATAAATATGTGAATTTTCACTTTTAAAATGAAAACTGATATTTATTGAAAATTCACAGGTTTTGACAAAAACAGTTTTCAAACCTTGATAAAAATTAAATTTGACTTCATAAAATTTATATAATAATTTATTATTTATAAAATTAATTTTATAATAATATTTTAATAAAAAATTAGTTATTTAAAAAAATCATTAATTCCTTAAAATAAATTCTGTAAAAATACACTTTTTGTTTTATCGTATAACAAATGTAACTCATATCAAATTGATTACCTAATCATTTACAGATAAGGAACTGATATAATAATAATTTATAAGATTTTTCTTATAATATTATTAATAAAAACCTTATTTTAATATAATAATATATATATTTCTCAAAAGTACCATTTTTACTTGAAGAGTTAATTTATCAAATTCATCATTTTTTAAGAAAGACTATTCTCATAAAGTAATTGATGGAATAAGACTTTTATTTATAAAATGAAATTACAAGTAAGTAACTAATACCATATTACATATCCCCTTATAACACTATCATAATACCTAAGGGTAAGGTGTGCGATAGTGACAGACTCTTAGGGCGGCTCAGATAACATTGCCTGGGTGGTAATCTCTATTGACTTGAACTTCTCCCATAGGCGACTCCGTTCAAGCTTAACATGTTGAACCTCGGCTTGGGCTTTCTCAAGAGCGGAGCCCAATGATACTACCTCCTTTCTGAGCTTCAAAAAATGAGCTTTGTGTGGCCAGAGTCTACAGGATGAGGCCATCCTCTCCTTTGTCTATGTCGAAAGGATTATTTTTTAAAAAACTTAAATTTATATCAGTCATGTGATCAATATTAAATGACTATATTATCAATGTTAATGATACTTAATGGTCATTTAAACCCAAAAATAAAAAAAAAGTGCATGTGTTTTTTATAAGATATTAAAAGAAATGGAATTTTATTCAAAAATGATCGGGTCATTACAGCTCATCTATTTGAAAAATCACATTATACAAGTATTCAGGGATACACTGTTCATCTAAAGGATTTGTGTTTCTGAATTCTATGGCCCAACTATAAGTTAGACCTGGGTGGTTATCAAGGGTATTAGGAAGAATCTTCAGGACACTAGATTTAATCTCATCATAGCTCTAATACTCAAAGAAACTTATTTTATAACCTTATAACTAAGGATTGGGACTTTACCTTAACAAATAAAATTACATCAAATTTCATAGATTAGGTTTATAGATTCCTAACACCATAAAGGAATATGGACTACCAAAATCACTAAAAAACCCAGTGCACCCAAAATATCTCACATTTATCAACAATATATCATCCCTAAGTAGTATTAATAATTGGGGGTTATAATTAACTTGAAGTCACCTTGGTTGAGGGAGTATTGACCCCTATGAAGGACTCATGCCCTGGTTTGTGTAGTATACGTCATCCAAGAGGGTTACCTACATGATGAGTAGAGGACTTGTGCCCCATCATAGTGTAAGGGATACCTATACCACTAAATATATAGAGGATCCAAGGCCTAGAATTAGATATTCTTAAAGAGGATTACCTACCTCATGGATGCTCTAATAATCCACCCACACATGTCATCATCTCTACAAAACTACAAAACTCTATTTACTCAAACACCTTGAGTTTTTATCCCATATGATGAATATATAAACACCATCACATTCTATTTTAAAAATGAGAAGAATGGACTAATAATATATATGATTTCGACACCAATGTGATATGATATTAAAATCATCATAGGATTCCAATTACACGAGATGTAATTCACAAGTACATAACATATAGGCTTCAATTAATAGTCGGATGTTTATTGTCACTAACCTTGTTCTGTATATTCAACCTAAATGGAGTGTTATTCTATGATACACAGCATTTGGTACCAACTCCTTCACCTATAATGTACCAAAAATACATATATTCATTTTATCTTAAATTACAAGACATGTTATCTAATGATACATGTCATGTGTAATGCTTTGGGGTTACTCGACATGTACTACTCAAACTGATCTTGTACCTCATAGGTCCTAACATTCCTCTTAATTTTAATTCTTATTAATTCATATATTAATCTAGAGTCCCAAATGTTAATAATAATTAAAAATTATTATTATTATTCATTGTATATCAACAACTAAAATCACTATTTTTTTAATAATAATTATATACTTAATAATCACAATATTAATATCATTATATAACATTATTGTTCATAAAAATTATTACACCATTACCAAAAATTTAATTTCACAATATTTAAGAGGAAATAATTTGTCACACATCACTATGTCAGGAAGAAATTAATATTAATTCAATAATAATAATTTTTTTATCTTCTATAATCAATAATAAATTTCATCTCCATAAATGTTTGACACCCACCATTATTATTATAGTCATAAAAATATTTCACTGCATATATGTTAATTATGAATTATTATTATTAGTAGTAGTAGTATTATTATTATTATTATTATTATTATTACTTACATCATTATAATGGGTCTGGTGACATGTACACCCATCTTCACCACTATCCTTTGTAGACACTTTCAACTTTTTCACTAATAAATTTTTTTGGGTGTGGGTCTTAAAATAAATTTCTTGTACTGATCACATGAAAAATCTTGATGATCACCCTAGGTGATCTAAATTTTATTATGGAGAAGATGAATGATCACTCAATTATATTGGATTATTTGAGTATGGGTCTCTATCCCGAACTAATTGAGGGTGGTCATCATGATTTTTTCTCTAATGAGGATTAAATTATGGGAAATAATAGTGATGAGGTTTGTAGAATTACAACTAAAATTATAGATCATCTATTGATATTTTTACTTGATGTGTTCACAAACTCCTATACACAAAATAATCCAAATCCTAAGACTCTTCAGGTTGTTCCATCTTAGCATGAACCTAATAAGGACTTCCTAGATATGATGAAATTAGGGGAAGATCTTTCCTTTTCCTCCCATCATGATGTCACTCGAAGAAGGATCATCAAGAAGGAAAGTATTACACATGTTTCATCTAACGAATATTCCATTTATGAGGGGATGAACCTCTAAAAATTATCCATTATTTCAAGGGATATCCTCCACAAGGGGGGGATCTTGGAATTCCATGTACCTCATTAAGATAATTGTTGATATTTGGGGATTCAATGACTGAAAAATTATGGATATAGGAAGATGTTATTTTCATATCATCTTTGACACTGATGACCTCAAAAAAAGTTCTTGGATCCTTTTATCTATATCCTTTAATCTTGATGTCCTCATAATTCAATAATGGGACAGTCATTTGATACCTTCAAAGTCAAAAATACCCATACACAAATCTAGGATCGCATTCATATGTTGAATTGGATGTACTAGAATCCTTAAATCCTATAGGATATAACTTCCTCAATAGGTATTCCTATAAAAATATATAGATAAACTAAGAATAATAGATATGGTCACTCTATAATGGTCTAGGTAGAAGTGGATTTAGAATCTAATCTCATTGAAGAATTTTTTTCACAATGATATAGAAGATTGTCAATTTTTTTATTCGGCTTTAAATGATTCCCAAGTTTTATAGATAATGTAGAGTTATCATAAATTTTCCATATGAATTTTTAATAATAATTTTTTTTTAATTTTTGAAAATAGATAGGAAATTAGGATGCTACTTGTAGGATGAATCCACCTATAAGTAAAGAAATAACACAAGACCCACCCACCTAATATTGGGGTTCTAAAAAGCATGTTTTGGATCAAATAAAAATGGTAAAAAATCATCTAAGAGCTCTAAAGAGATCCCATTAATGGTCACCTCACCCCTAGATATAGAGGATTCCACCTTAGGAACCACTGGTATGGTTCCTAAATGAACTAAAAGGGGGACTTCTTATACTGATGTTTGTATTTTCTTGGACACTACAACTATTCAAGTATTCCCTATTGATTTTCAGGATACTAATTCTAATAATAAAATATCTAAGGACCATTTCCTACCTAATGGAACTCCAAATAATACTTCCAATACTAATTTTGGTGATTTCATTGACACCATAACTAATATATTTTACCTTGATGAGACAAATGTTACTACCACTGATACATTCTTAAGAAATTACAATTTTTTACCTAATAATAAAGCCCCTCCACCTGATGAGATGATTATGAAAAGGTCATAGTTGATGATAACTAATATATATTTCTAGGAAAGGGTCTACACTCATGAGGCTACCACCCTAACCACTTATGAGGAGGACTTGGTAAGCCTTATCCATTATGGAACCTTTATCTAGGTTCCATCTGATAAAGATGCTAAAAGTAAATCCTATAAGGTTCACTCACTAAAACTAGTTAATTTTGGTCATAAATTTATCCCTATCGGTGTCAAAATATTGTATTAGGAGTTTGATCTTGTTGAGAATCTCAAAAAGAATAATAAGACAACTGAATGTCCCTCCCTATGAAATAAGGGTAAAGGAAAATAGAAAAGGTCATATATAGAGGTGGAGAAGAATAAATTTTTCCAAACCAATGGTAAGACATTCTCAAAATGTGTATCCTATTTTGAAATTGAAAAGGTATCAACAATTCAGAAATCTATCTGTACCTTAGATAGTTCACTTCTCATTATCAATCTCTATTGATTGGAATTGTTATAACCATGGTTAGGTTTTAGGATTTTAAAATTTTAAACTTAAATAAAAGAGGTTACACCTGGATGGACCATACTATCAAGATAGATAATGTGGAAATATCATGGATCCTTAGAAGGAGGGAAATTAAATGCTTCATTTTCTAAATTGATCTATAGTAAAATATTATAATCATTAAATTTGGAAACTCTTCTTTCCTTCCCTATTTTATTTATGATTTTAATTTTTATATTAAAAGTAGATCCTATGGAATGAATTATCCTATATTTCCACTCATATATAAGTGAATTGGATCCTACATAGGGGTATCAATTATGTTTTAAATGTAAATGAGAATATTGTTGGAATCCTCAGTAGGGTTACATCCCTTGAATTCAAAAAAAATCATTGACCTGTATTTTCTCACTAATATAATACTTGTTTTAGATGAATTAACTTAGTCACACTTTACAATTAATGGGAGTCAAGCTAGAAAAAATAAAGGGTCCTTTATCTCACTCATGGGTGGTGAACTCAACCCCAATCTATCTTATAGAGAACTTCCAAATATCCATTTAGATCACCACATCATTCTAATTTTTATGACCTACATAGGTATTAAGCATCCTTCTACCTTTAGATTCAATAATTTTTTGTTATATTTAAGGGATTTCAAGGATTTATTCACTAAGGAATTATCTAATCTCATAGATGGTAATACCTTAAAATGGTTTTGTAAAAATATCAAGAGTGTTAAGTTGTATTTGAGAACCTACTGTAAAAGTATGTTAAGTGGATTAGACTTTGATAACTCCAATGATGAAAATCAACACCCTGAATTCAAACACTGAATCTCCAGACTTGAACACCCATAAACTAATGAAATATAAAGGGCTCATCACCTGGAAAATTTTATTTATAAAAGGAATCATATTATTAAGGAATATCTCAAGTTTAACTAGATTAAGGGGACTAAAACTAAAATATTTTCTACATTTTTCATAAGTAATGTAAAGTAAAGTAAAACAAATTAATTCATCTCTTTGTATTAATAGAAACATTCTCACTTCATTCAATAATAATACTGAGGTTCTAGTCACCTATTTTAACCATCTCTTCGATCAGGTGGATAGCAGTTGATCAGGCTTGATCATGAATGATGTTATCTCTAATTATGTGAATAGAATATAGAATGATTTTCTTAAAATATTACCACTTGATGATGAAATTAAAAATTCTTTTTCTTCTATGAATATGGATATTTTGTAATATATTGATGGTTTCTCAAATAAAAGCTTCATATAATTTTAGGATATTGTCCAACCTGAAGTAACATAAGTTATTAGGGAGTTATTTAATAGCGAATACATACTCTCATTCCATAATGCTTCATTCATTTCATTGATTCCAAATATTGAGCATGTTTTGGATGTGAAAGACTATAAGCCCATTTTAATTGGGAATACTCTTCATAAGATCATTAAGAATATTTTTACCCTTGAAGTCAGATAGATTACAAATATGGTGGTCTCTCCCAATAAGTTTGTATTTAAACTATGGAGTAAAATCCAAAATTATCAATATTCTACCTCAGAAAGAGTTAACACTCTTAAAAATAAATGAAAATTTTGGAACATCACTTGGAAACTAGACATGTCTAAAACCTTTAACACCCTCAAATGAGTTTCCATCCCAAAATTCATTTCCTTATAAATATTTTCTGATATATTCATCAAGATGATACACTCCATCCTCTTGAGTTCAAGGCTATTAATTTCACCCAATGGATCACCCAAGGGCTTCTTCAAGTGCTTGAGAGGGTTGAGGTAAGGGGATCCCATCTCTACACTTCTCTTTGGACTCATTGAATACTGACTTAGAAAAATCATTATCAATTCAATGAAATAGGGTAAAATAAATTCTATTAAGGATGCTAAAAACATATATGCCCTAACTCATTTCTTCTATACTGATGGGATATTAATTTTTTTTGAAGCTGACAATAGATCTTTGAAATGTATTAAATATACCTTTCACTACTAAGAATAGGTCTCTAGGAAATCCATATATTGGAAAAAATCTATTATTATTTTTAGAAAATGGATTATTGATAATAGGAAAATATCTATCATCAATTTATTGAAGGTCCAATAGGGGGACTTACCTTTCATCTAACATAGTGTCCCCCTCTTCTAAGGGTAAGTTAAATAAAGATATATTAAGGGTTTTGCAAATAAAATCTCTTCTAAAATTTTATATTGTAAATTAAATACTCTATCTCATGTTGTTAAGATATTATTAGTGAATAAATTCATCACATTTATGTTTTTATTCCATTCATATTTACAAGTGTCCTAGAGAGATGATTAAAAGAGTAGGAAAATAGATGAAGAAATTTGTATTATCCAAAAGAATGCATGAAATGAATCTTGTCACGGTCTATTGAAAAAAATGTGCCAATACCATTGATAGGGTTATATAGTGTAAAAAACTCATGTGATTTAATAGAAACCATATGTCTAGATATGTCTAGCATCTATTAAACTCTGAACACGATTCAATTGACTTTCTCTAGAAAATATTACTTCACATACTATATAGGGGAACCATTTTGATCTAGGATCCTTATTATAACTGAAAAAAATTATAGATTATTTTTCTAAGATCATTATGCACACTCAATGAATACCTTCATGATCCTCAAATCTGTATTTTTAGAGGTCCAATTGGCTTATCTCCCATATTTTTTATACTTATAAATCACCCTCTACATTGAAGAATATTTCTATTTTGAGTGATCTTGATGACTTCATTTAGGTTGAAACTATCCTTTATAATGGAATTAATAATTTTATTACTTCCTTAAACATCCAAAAGTAGGAAAAGGATTTTTTTTTCCTTGTGAGACCTAAAACTCTAAATACTAAACTACACTATAGGATTATATGTGGTGTTGATGATGGAATCCATAGATGGTTGAATATTTTCAAGAAAACACTAATACCTCCCTCCCTCCAATTGATACTATAGAGATTATGTCTTAATAGAATCCCAACTCATGGAAGACTTCATGTTACCAGAATTCTGATGGATTTATATTTTTTACTCAGTCTCAAGACCAATGAGTGTTACAACAACATTTTTCTTGAATGATGGTTCATAAATAGGGGTTGGAATTATATTGATAACATATTCAATTTCCATATCCTCCATGATAATTTTATATAGGATTTTATGGCTGGGATGCTCAATCTAGATATGAGTTCCCAATTGAAGAACATTATTTTTTTGTTTTTTCTGTTGGATTAAATCATATATTGAATACTAAAAATAAAATTAGATTTCATGATAAGGGGATTAAGTTCAATCACTTTATAAAATTATAATGGATACCCAAATAGATTTTAAACTTTATGTGGGATGCATAAACAACTACATGGAGGACCTTATCACTATCAAACTACTAGAGTTCAATCTTATTTATAAAAAGTATATACAGATAAAATTTATGAGATGGATTCTTCTAATCATAGTATATATTAAAATAAATGTGGATGGGGTATCCCATGGAGAACTAGGACCATCAGCCAGTGGTTATAGTTTTAGAACCTTTAAAGGATCAATTAAGGGACACTTTTAACAAAATATTAAAACCTACATCACTTTCAAAGTATATATATGGGCATGCATCTAAGTATTTTCCTATGATAAATATTTTGGGTGGACCAATATTAGGAATGAAATTGACTCATCGCTAGTTTTCATTATTTTTAAGAGTAAAAAAATATGATTTCATGGAAACTTTATAAAGAATGTATGAATCATATTTAGTACTTGAAAACTATTTATTTTAGGTTATCTTGCAACTATAGGGAGGAAAATATAGTTGTTAATGCACTATCTAAGAATTCAATGGATAAGGGAAACTATTTTTGGTATTTTCACCATAGTTTTGACTTACTTCAACTATATTACTCAAATTTTAGGGGTGATACCTCTTCTCACTTATATCCCCCCTTGTTGTTACTCTCCCCCTTTTTATTTATAAAATTTTTGGGAATGGTTCTTCTAAATAATTACCCAAAAATTCTTTGATTGTTATTATATATTTCAAATTTAATATTAATAAAAAAAATGTTTATAATTTAACATTTTAAAAATAAATGTCTCCCTGAGAAAATGTTTTTTTCTCTTTTATTTTTCTTTATTGATTATATTCATCTAATAACATGTACCTTTAATATATATATAACATTTATCTTAAAAAATTATTCTAAAACATAAATAAATATATGGCTCACCTATTCATATAATTTTTGAAATTTAAAGGTAGGATTAAATCTACCCAACCTTTATCTTTATCAACTGTGATAAATCCAAATTCCTAAAGTGATAGAAAATAATTTAATCAAAAAAATAATTTATTTAAAAACTTGAACTAAAAATATATGATGATTCATCAGTCTTATTAATAAAAATAATATAATTTTGGATTCATCTAATCAAGATAATCATTTAAATATGTATATATCATTGATAATTTTACCTAAATTAAAAATGAATTTTCAATTGAAAACATCTTTCATAGGAATTCACCATGTCAATGAATTTTCAAGAATTAAATATAAATATGCATAGCATAATTTATTACAAAATAATATATATATATATATATATATATTAGTATAAAAAACAAAAAAAACCATTTTTTATTATGAAATATTGTAAATAAATTCAATATCAAGAACATTTTTTTGATTTTTTTTTTAATATTTTTATATTTAGTTGTGTCAAGATAAATAAACTATGTATAAATCATATATAGATATTTAAAAAATATTTTTAATATAAATATTCTGAATTATTATCCCATCATCACGATGATATGATTTATAATCCTACCATGGGAGAAGTAATCATGATACAAATAACAATATGAAATGTATAATCAAGAGTATTACCTCGATAGTGAATGATCATCACTTTAACATTTGATCATAATAGGCATGCATGGTTCGATCATTATTTTTTTTTATTTCATTTTTTTCATTCGATGATTGGATTCCACTAAGATAAGATTGAAATGAATTAATTCTAGGAAATTTATTCTCACTGAGAGAGAAAAAGTGGATATGATAGTAATTTTTGAACACCTGAGAAATGGGGCTTTAGTGGGGTAATTATTCACTCATAAAGTCTTTTCAATAAATCTCCCATCAATACACAATGATATTTATCCAATAAATATTCTCATAAAAATTTAATCAAACCACTTAAATTATTTAGTCATATAACCCCTAATTTTTCATGTCATATTCATATGGCCACTGCACCAACATATCCCAACCCCTTAAATAAAAATAATAAATCTTTTTTATTTTATAATTCAGTTCTTTTAAATAACCCAAAAAATATTGGGTTCTAAACTGATGTCTAGAAACATAACTTATACATATCCCAAGAAAAACACCATATTTAAAACATTACCACGATGTTATAATTTTAATTTAATCTCCCATTTTGAAGATATTAGAGTTCAAACTACTTGAGTGAATATTTATAAATATTAACCATTGTAAAAAACTCTCAAAAATTACCAAAATTTAAGCCAAGGGTAAACAGCATGTCCATAAATTAATATAATAATTAGAAAAACATTGTTCACATTTACTATGATAAAAGTAATATTTTACCCTATTTAGGGACCTAGGGCTTAAAAGTTCAAAAATGAGTTAAGTTCACTTGAGAAAATTTTGGGTTATTATAACATCATTACAAAACCATGTCAATTTTTTGGGACA
The DNA here is from genome assembly GCA_963277665.1 of Viscum album. Taxonomy (NCBI): domain Eukaryota; kingdom Viridiplantae; phylum Streptophyta; class Magnoliopsida; order Santalales; family Viscaceae; genus Viscum; species Viscum album. The sequence continues at coordinate 503,645,002 of OY728142.1, read as the reverse complement.
TACCTTAAATGATTATCCATACATGAAGAAAACAACCATAAATACTTCCTTAAATTCCTACACTATTTAATGAAATATGTGTGTGGTTCACCATTGAAAGGTGGTGGATGGATATGCAAACCAAATGGAATTTATTGATAGTATAATTTTCCATAAAGGTAGGTGAAAGTGATTTTCCCTTAGTATTACAATACCACTGTAATTTTATTGAAACCATAGTATCCATCAAGAAAATAATAATTCTTATATACAAATAACCATTCTATAATTTGATCAATAAATGGGAGGTGAAATCAATCCTTTTTAATTGCATCGTTTCGATTTCTACAATTTTCACACACACTCAAACTCGTTAATATTTTAGTGGAGATAAAATAATCAAATTTCTTTACTATGGTTATCCCAATTTTATTTGGTACCACTTAGAGTAGGCTCTCTAATTCACTTTCATAAATTGGGTAGATGATCTTGGAATCCATGAGATAAAATACTTCTTTATTTATTAATTCCTTTATTAGAGGTTACAACCTCTTTTGTGGTTGCCTTGTTAGATTTTTTCCCTTCTTTAATACTCACCTTATGTATTTAATGGGGAGTTATTATAGCTTTTATGTTGGCTATAATTCATGTTTTTTCTTTTTTACTTTGTTTTAAAAATTTGAACAAAAAGTGATCATGTTCCTTTGAGAGTTAAACACTCATAATTACCCATAATTTTCCTCCATCTTCCATGAACTAGTTTCTTAAGAGTTGATTTAGAAACATCTTTGGTGGATTCATAATCAAAGGAACCAATTTAAAAAAATCCCTTAAAATTGTTCCACTATTGTGACTCGTTCTTCTTGTTTTATTTCTTCATCATTGTCATCAGTTTTTCTCTTCACTTCTTTCTTGATAAGATCCATAATATATCCCTCCTCTAATTTCATCTCCAAATATCTATACTCTACTTTTATATTGATGATTTCATGGAAATATTTGTGTTCTTGTCTATGATTCACTGCATTCATCAGGTTAAATTTCATGTGGTACTCTCCACCCTAGAAAGTAATTCATCTTTGATTTAATAAATAATTTTTTCCCTATAACTAGGAATAGTTGACCAAGGATTATTAGTACCTCTCCTTCTTCCTCCATCTATAGAATATGAAATTCAATGGTCCCAACCTTACCAATACACCCTCTATAATTTCAATTAAGTACTTAGTGGATTGTTCTACTAGTTTAAGGTAAACTCTTGGGGGGTTTGAATTATATAACCCAATATTATTGAAAAAATTTAACAAAATGAGTTTTAAACTTTCCCCTAAGTCATAAATGGCTTTTCAAAGGGTGTATGATTTAATAGTTCATGTAAAAAATAATCCAATGAGCCTCTAACCGAGTGTTAGAGGCTCCCAATTAGCATGCAAAAGACCCAAGATCAAATATAAGTGGGTGAATTTCTAGGTTACTAGAAAATAATTGTATTAGTTTCTATAGTAGGTACTATGTGGTGTTATATAATCCAAACCTATTCATCTAATTTGGGTCTTTGGGCCACTATTTTGGACATACGAGTCTCAGGGCCTTCAGGCCACCTCGGACCTTCAAGATACAAAGCCTTAAGGACACCTTAAATCTTTGGGACTTGGGCTTTAGGGACACATATACTTAGAAGAATCCTAGTAAGACCACATGGGATAAGGCCTCAGAAGAGGATTTAGATCAATTAGAATCCACCAAAGAAGAGATAACTGAATTGGAATAATGATAGGGTATGTAAATCACCATTGATACAAGACATTATACAGCTATTAATGGATAAATTATAGTCTATCAGCAATTAAAGGTGGATATTTTGGCCTTCAAAGATTCATATGTTGGGTAGGGGTAGTTATAGTGTAATTTTGTTGGGCATTTGGGTTATTTATTGGGCCTCATTCCTTTGGTCCTTCGGGTCATGAATTGGGTCTTATGAAACTGGGCATATGGGTCATGTAAAGGGTTACCTCTCAACCCAATTAAAAAAAATTTCATTATCTAAAATAAATAAAAAACTAAAGGATATCAATACATGGAATTTCAGGAATAGAAAAAATAAACTACCTCAAACTTGATGTTTGGGTGGTATCTTTATTTAAACTATAACTAAGAACTATTCTATTAAATACGTTACTCCCAATTCCTCTAATTTATTTTTATTAGAAATTATTTCCTTGAATAATTTTGGAACATCATCATTTTATTGATTTCCTTAGAGAACATAATATTGTTGTGTGTTTTTTTAACATCTCTATAAACTTATTATATTGAGCTTAAACATTTCCTTGAAACATCCTCTTTATAAAGGTAATAAGTGCCCAATAATTTTTCACTTTAGATGTATTTTAAGTGTGTTTTTTAGTTCTTGTCTCTTACTCTTCAATGTCTCTATTATCTTCTTTAGTTGGTTCTTTTTCCTTCCTTCTTTTCTCCACTTCCTTCTCCTTTTTAGCTTCCTACTCCTTGTTTATTTCCTTATAATTTTACACCCTTACACTCTTCAATTTCATATAATTTTCTTCTTCCATTGAAACTTTAATGCTACTCAAAATTTATTTAGTGGTATCTCTGAAAGTTTTAGGGAAAGTTATCCTCCAATTAATGATCAATATTTCAAAGAGAGTACTAGTGATTTTTCAATATTTTTTTATAATTTTATATATTTTTCTTGACCTAATAGATAAATTGTTCATTTTAATAAATTTAATATCTCACCAATTCTTAAAAAAAGGTATTTTTCTTCTAAAACTTATTATGGTAATAGTTGTAGTTAGGGCTTCATTTGTTGGACCGTCTGTTGTCTTGAAACTTGGAGTTATTGACCAATGAGTTAGGGAACTTGATATCCTTGGGGGATTTAAGGAGTGCCTCTGTCATAGTTAATGTTTTTCACACCACATGGTTGTTTCAAAACTTGGTTTTAATTCATGATTATATTTTTTTCCAAATTTATTTTGAAAATATGTTTTAGACCAATTAAATCCCACAAAACTCAATTTAAAATTTTTATTCTCCTAATTCCGCACTTTACAATCTTAAAAAAAGTGTGTAACTCTACACAACTCTTATAAAAGGATTTATTACAACTTGGATGGTGATCTGTTACTTTGGATAGCTATAATAACTTCCAATTATTTGAACATCATTTTCACTTGGGCTACTAGCTTAGTGGTTTCTACCACTTGGTTAATTCTGAAACATAGAAGGCCTCTCTATCTCTACAAATAAGATTCATTACTTGAAAAAACATTCAATATCACTTTTTCTTCAATGGGTTTTTTCTTAACCCTCCTTAAACTGGTTCATCAACCACGTCTTGTGAATTGGATTGTAAACCAAAGTATAAGGTGTGAAACAATATCCAAAAACATCACTCCATAGTGTTTTCACTTCCTTAATAATTCCATGAAGCATTCCCATGAAGTAAATGTGGATTATCCATCCTATTATACATATATCTAGATCTCCTTTTGGTGTTTTATCATTTTTATATATGGGAATCACCTTTTTAATAATTTATTTATATGATCATCCCATGTAGCGATTGAATCGAAGGTAAATACTTTTAACCAATATTTAGCTTAATTATTTATTGATAAAGGGAAGTCCCTCAATTATATTATATCATTGAACACCCCATTATTAATGAATGTGTCTAAGATATATAGAAAATTTGAGATGTGTCTATGAGGATCATCACTTTACAGCTCACTAAATTACCCAATGTTTTATATCATTTGAAGTACACTTAGATTCATCTCAAATATTTTTTCTCAAATTTATGGACTCGTAATATTAGGAGTAGCACCATAGAATGATGAAATATTATAGTACCTAAGGGTCATCTCATTTTTTTCTCTTGGGACTTCATCAATTAATTCTTTTAGTTTGTTATTATTTTCATCATGGATAATAATGAGGATCTTGTCATAGGGATCTCATAAAAAAATTGGAACCAAGTTAAATGTAGTAAAAGTTGGAATCAGGTTTTCTATAGAGATTAGGGTTTTTATAAAGATTTTTTGTCTTGAATTATATGGGTTAAATGTGGTTTAGTATAGAAATGTTTTTTTGTGATTGGAGAAAATAAATGTAAGGACAACTTTATCCTTTACTCTTATATATCCTAGTGATCAGAAGTATCTAATCAATACTGAATCAGCCCAATACTCACCATCATAGGTAATGCATAAAATTCAGGTGGATTATGTTTTTAGTCTAAGAATTGGATAATAATAATTAAAATTTAAAGAAAATTTAAAATATTTCTCAATATATGATAATTAAAAACTTCTAGGTAAATGAACAAAATAGAATAATCAATTAAAATTGAATTCATCAATAGGGGTAAGTTGAATCTCCATAGATAGATCACTAACATTCTAGTGTTATATTAATATAGAGATTACATAAAGAGAATTAAAATAAATACAACAACATATCATATTTAATTGATTGATCAGCTGAAGCTCTCCTCCTCCAATAGTGAATATTCAACCTCTTATATAGATGCTTAGTATCTCATTGCAAGATTTAGTAGCTCCACCCCAAATGTGGGTGGCATATACTCTTTATTCTTCCTTGATAAAATTTGGTGATTTTTTAAAATTAATGGTTTTCATTTCTCAACTCAAATTCTTTTTATGGATACCACATGCACAGATTGAGGGTTTAGATTCATCAGTTGGGAGTCTCAAACATTTTCAGCATGGTTATTCTCTATGATCAACACCTTCTTCTTAAGTTGGATGAGTGATATATGAAATATTGGGAGTATCCTTTCCTGATTTGGGAAAACCATTATAATTGATTTTATTTTAAGTAATTCCCTTTTTCTATGTAATGATTTCCTGATTTTAATCCTCATGGTCTAAAGATGTAATAGAAAAAGGTTGAGCATGGAGGAAATATCCTAAATGGGTTAGGGATAAGTCATATAGTATATACATGGAGAAAAATATCCTATAAGTGGTGAAAAAATCATACATGGATCCAGTTATATGAATATATCATATGGTTATAGGTGAAATGTTATAAAGTCCTTGAAATATCCGACATGGGAATAAAATGTATCATAATAGGTGAAATGTTTTAAGAGGTTCCAGACTTAGCCATTTTCTTGATCCAAAAATATCCTACATAAGGATAAATCTCATATGAGCATTGATAAATTTTTTACAAAGTATAAATTTCTTACACATTAATGGAAATATCCTACATGGAGAGAAAATTTGATAAGGATCTTTAAATATCTTACAGGCTAAATAGAAAATTTGTAGGTGCCTATGGGAAGATAAAGAAATTATTATATGGTATTTCCATGTAGTAAATCTTGTATTCTTCTTGAAAATTTTATACATAGAGTAAAATTACCAATAGAATGATTAGAAAATTCATATGCACCACCCCTTCACCAATTTTATCCCTGCAACCTAGGAAAATACAAGAATCAGTGTATGATTTCTCCAAACTAAATTCAAAATGGATTAAAATAATGAAACTTAGAATTACAATCCTTCAGAAAATTAAATTTCATAATCAAATATTAATGTATGGATTTTAAATTAGTCCAAAAATTAAATAAACCCTTAAAACCCAATATTTTGGTAATTTAATCATTTAATTCTAGATTCACACAAGTAACAAATATAGGTTGTATACTAATTAGGGGGGAAATTTCTATTAAAAATTATATTAAAATTTTAAAATATTGTATCTCATCACTCCCCCACACTTATACTATGGAACTCCTAATAAATTAAATAAACTCATCCTATAAAAAAGATTACCCTACCAAGGTTCAATCACACATACCAACAATAAAGGAAAACAAAGATTCTTCTATCATTGGAATTGTAATATCACCTATTTTAATTAATCATACAATCTCACTTCAATCTAATCCAATTTTTTGGTTCCAAGAGTGAAACAAATTAGATTTTAGTGGAATTATAACTTTATCAAGGGGTACTTTCAATTATCAATCACCCTTAAGGTTCCTTATATCCAAGTTATATTTTCCACTTACTTGATACAACTCAAATGATATTCCTAAAATTCAATTTCCCCCTTTTCCATTTGGGTTCAATATTTCCCTTGTCTAAATCCATTAATTTTTTATAATTAGACACTTATTATATTTTTTCAAACCATGTTTTTTTAAATAACTTATTGAATATACAATGGAATTTATTACTTACACACCTAATGCCTAACTATCTCATAAAATCGTTATGTGATCCAAATTTCAAAATTTACTCTAGTTTTAAATGTCTCATGTGACTATATTTTGAGTTAGATCCTTGAGGTGTTCTTTTTCAAAAAGTCCAAGTTACCTAAGTTAAAGTTCAAAAACTAGTTTCTTGGTATAAGAATTATGATTAAACTTCAAAATTTTCTATCACACTCCTTTTCCAAGATATAAAACATAATTTTTATGAAAAAAATGGAAATATCACTCAGTAATTATCCAAATATATAAATTTTAGAACTAGTAAATCCTTAAAATTTCTAGGAATTCATCACTAGGAAGGATATAAATTAAAGATCAATTTTTCTTTCATAAAACATACTAAAAACTAAAAAATAAAAAAAATAAGAAAGGATATTTTATTTACAGATTTCCAAAAATACTTCTTAAAAATCTTTCAAACATGACCTAAACTGATCTTAAATATTTTTTTAATTCTCTCCCCTGTACTTACTAACCACTTCCCACATATTCTCAATGAAATTTAAATAATAATAGTGTTAAAAAAAATATAAAATAAATAACATAGCCTATTTATTTTTTTAGTAGGCTAAAGTTAATATCTTACCTTGTAATACTTTAGATAACTTTGATCTAGACTCTTAAGGATTTTTGCACATGGAAATCGATAAAAAAACAAAATTAAAACATGATAATTTTATTAGAAAGGAGTAAAACGGTATGAAAAATAAATAAAAATTATTTTAACACCCAAGTGGGTACTAGGTCTTTTACTAACCCTAGTATGAATTTTTAGTTATTAAACCTAGTTAGAAGGAGATTTCTGTTTATTTAATTGATTCCACTACATTTTATTTTTTCCAACTTCCATGATTGGAAAATGTTCTTATTAAACCCCATGAAAGTATTCAGTATCAACCCCAAAATTAAATAAAGAAAGAATGAATTAAAGGGGTAGGGAAGAGATGTAAAAGGACTCCCTATTATTTAATATATCCTCCTTTAATTTTTTTTCAAAATGTTTTAGAGGAGTTGGGGCCTTCTCCATAGCTCCCAAATCTTTTTATTCATGTTTATATACTTCTTAGGTGGTATTTTATTCATTTTTATGGGATAGTTGTATCATTTTTCTTCAAAATGGTGAGGTTTCAGTTGTGTTATTACTTTTCCAGCCACTGGTATGTATTCTTATTTAAATTATTTAAGAGAAAATTAGAGAATATTTTCAAAGTATTCTTCATCCATATCCTCTTCTTCATGATGGTGAACCTCTTCTTTAAATTATAACACCATATTTTCTTTAATGGTGGCTACCTTAGGTTCTTCTACTCTATCCATGGAATAACTCTGCACATCCATGAGGTAACCCATATTATACATGAAATAAATAATACATTAATCCCACAATTTAAATAATAAATCTCACACATAGTTGCATAACCCATGGATCAAAAGGTTTTGTCTCTTGGAGACTAAGTACATAAATATCTAAATTTATGACACTTATGAACATGTATCCATATTCATACACTTCTAGACCCTTTATTACATATCTTAGGATATAATCATCTTCATAACCTGGGGATTGGAAACATAAAAAATGGGTGATCGTTGATGCACAACAAGGAAAAAACATATCATAACATGAAGGAGAACATGAGGGGGACATAAATAACATAATCAAAATATCTTAAGACCATAGATGATAATCATAAAACATGTTACAGTAAAATAATATTGTAAAAAGATAATTAAGGAATCATAAAAGATATTACATGGCTCAAAACAAATCTCAATAATCATAAAACACATCAGCATGATATAAAAGGGTAGAATACATTAAAAATAAATAATAATAATGAAAACATGTCACAAATTGATAAAACAAAATGAATATGTAACATAATAATAAACATAATATTCCTTACCATTATGAACTTGGATACCTTCCAACCCATTCACTCATAAAATTGTGAGTAGAGCTAAACACCTTCACAGTCACTCTTTGTAAACCTAACTACTTGTTAACCCATTCACATAACATTTTTATCTCATGAGATATATTCTTTTACCAATATAATTTTAGTGAGATATATATCACACCCATCTCATTATCCATATATTGTGTGCCGCTTAAAAACAAACACCACATCATAAATAACCTATATAAAGGAGATGGTTTCATGACATTTCTAAATCATCAAATATAGGACCCATGGAAAAATAATGGGTTTTTTAAAACTTTAAAAAAAATCACATTTCATGAACTTTAAAAAAAATATGATATCAAAAAATATAATTTTCCAAAAAAAATAATTTAATAATATGTACATAGGGTGATCAAAACATCACTTCATGAAAGATAAACCTTATAGGGTAAGTAGATGTGAAAATAAAAAAGTTTTCACAAAACATTTTAAAACATTAAAGTGAAAATAAAATTCCAAAAAAATTGACAAGGGAAGTATAAGACTTATGAAAACTATAATATAAATTTTTCCAAATAAAACATACTTAAAAATATATAAATTTTATCAAATGGTAAAAGTTAAAATACTTTTAAAACCTTTACTTTTTTAAAGAATCATTAATAATGGAGAATTGAATAATGTATATAATTTTCAAAAAGGGAAGTAAAAATTATTATAAAACATTTACTTTTGAAAAAAAAATATTTAATTATAAGACCTTGAAAAAGGAATAAAGTTATCAAAAGAAAATTTGTAGTAAAACATTTTATTTTTAAAGGATGGAAAAGCCTTTCAAACATTTTTAAATAACATTGTTGAAAACCAATGTCATTAAAAAAGGATAAAGAATTTTTTTTAATTAAATATAAGGAATAAAAGTATCATTGGATATAAAAATATTTTGATTTTCTACTAGGTAAAGGAGAATATTGGTGAGAAGTAAAAATATGTACATTGAAGGAAAATCCATTAAAATAAATTGGAATTATTCTTAACAAAAATACATTTTAATAAAATATTAAAATCATAAATTAAGGATAATTTGGTTTGAAACAATATTTAAATATAAAATAAGTTAAAAATACATTATAAAATAATAATAGGTTATAATATATCAATTATTAAAGATAATAGACATATATTATTGATTATTACCCAAGAAAAAGAATTAAATCATCAAAACCACTTACAACTTGAGGAGTATTTAAATAAAATCCTTGTAAAAGAGATAAATTAAAATTGAACTTAAATTACCATTAATAAAAGTCATTTCCTGATATAATATCTCAAATTTTAGGTATATATAACATATAATTATAATTAGGTGCATAAAACAGCACATGTCTCAAAAAGATAAATTTGAGATGAAAACCCTTACAAATTAAGAAATATGTCAATAAAAAATGATTGAAAGAGTGAGTGATTAAAGTTTAAATTTAAATAAAATCAATATAAATAATATATGATATTAAATATACAATTTTTAGTATACACACCATTTAAAAAAATTAGGTTCATAAAAGAACATGTGTCTCAAAGAAGGATGGTTTGAGATAAAGCCCTTACAACCATTGTATCTTTTGAATCAAAACCTGAAGAGAGTATGAATATGGAATAAAATATTGTAAGTCATGAAATATAATTATATCATAATAAAAATGAAAAAAAAATAGTATTTAAACCATTTAAAATTAAATATAGTGTATAACATAAACATGTCTCAAGGGATTCAAATTTGAGATGAAGAAACCCTTACCTTGTTTCCCCATTTAAGAAAATGCACTCTAACCTACAATAAAACAAACATAAATATATTAATATACTATTTATAAACCATATTAATACCTACATATATTTATAATTTTCATTTATAATCATTATCTACAAGTATATTAGTTAGTTTTTTCCTATTTTCTCAATCTGTTATTTATAGTTTTGACCGTTTGTAGTAGTTTTATAGGAGTGATATCAGTGTTAATTATTATTATAAATTAAATCCTTAAATTTTAATTATAGTTACTATAATTTATTATTTATAATTATTTACTTATTTTTAAATTTCCTTCCATGATTACTTTAATATTTATCTTATAAGATTAAATCGATAACGAACTGTTTTTGGTGATTTTCAATATATAAAGTGTATTTTCTAAATTAATGAGTTAAATATTGTTGTATCATTTAAAAAAATAATAAAAAATATTTATTTAAATATTTATTTCATATTATACCAGAAATTTTTTTCTCATAATCATATATGATATAATTTCATAGCATTATTCAAGTAGGTAGTCAAAGCAACCCAATCTTGAACAGGCTTTAACTCGATCGGTGAGTATAGTTAATGAGGTGTTTCTTTTGAAATAATATCATTATAAAAGAATAATAATGATATTATTTGGATATTTTTATGATATTTAACTTTATAAATAATGAAAAAATATATTAAAATGGGAAAAAGATTCCTCATGGAGGCAACTGTTAGCATAACGCACAATTAGCGTTCTCATTACTCACCAAATGTGAGGGATGAAGGAGGATAGTAATTGGTCATTTAAAAATCAAAAATAAATTATATAAATATATTTATTCATAAATACCATTCATTAGGGGTGTTAATGGAAAACTGAAAGCATCACTTTGTGGAGGTGATAATCTGTGCACATGCACAAGAAACGATTCTTGGTTTTATTAGTACATGGAAGAGAATAAATAATGGTTGTACCATTATTATAATAACATATCAATGCACTAATTATACTAATTTTTTTTATTAAACTATGGTTATGTTTTGTTTAGAAAGGAAATAATATGAAATAAATGTTAAGAAATATGTGATATCTATGTTGAGACCTTAAACTTTCTCTTGATAAAGGTCATGGATTTGAGGGAATTAGGCTATGTTTTTGTGAATAGGGGAATTAAGGAATGTTAAGGACATAAAATAGATAATATTTGGGTAGATTTTCAAGGTTATTTTTAAATATTAGTGTATTATTGAAGGGTGGAAGTGATCCCTATTTTATAAGTGAGAAAGAGGGACTTTTCCATGGAAAAGAATGGTAAGTAAGGGGTAATAATGGAAAGGAATTAAATTTAGTTTATTTAGGTGATGGAAGGTTGGTAAGACATTTATGTTGGAATTTACAACATAAAAACGTTTTTTATAAGTTATAAAGGTCGTGTTAATTTAGGAAAATTTTAGCCACCTTAGATTAGTAATTTAAACACTTATTTCTCTTTATTAAATATTAATCACATCAGTTATTTTATTAATAAAAATATAAGTGTACCATTATTACCAAATTTCAACATGATGAATCTAAATTTTGGATCCATTTATCCTAATTTAATTTATAAATTATAGAAAATTATCTTTTAAATCAAAATATATAATGTGTTGAAGAACTATTTTTCTAGAAAACAATTTGTTTTAATCATTAAGTGTTCTTAGTCTTATTTAACATTGATTACTAATTAAATGAGTTTTAATTAATTTTTTTATATTTTTGAAAATAATACTATAGTTTTAATTTAAGATTTATTAATTTAATTTTAAAAATATATAATATTTAGTAAATTATTTTTCTTTAAAAATAATTATTTTACAAGGGTAAAAAATATTTACCCAAGCTAACTTAATATTTATACCTAAAAATAAAATTCCCTTTATTAGATAATTCAGACCCACTAATTTTAAATTTAAAAAAATTAATTTTATTCAATTGATAAAAAGGAATTATAAAATACTAATTTATAATGTATTTAAAATTATCTTTTAAAAATATTACTTTTGCTCTAAAATTTTGAATATAGGTTTTTAATTCAAAACATGATTTTTTAAAATATATAATGTTACTTAAAATATATATATTTTTTCAATATAATGATTTCTTCGGTTTTGGGTTATGATTATATTCAAGTTATGTATTAAAAGCCATGGTATCTTCAAAAACAATATTTTTCTCTATTCACCTAAAAAAATTATTTGAGAAGATTTCCAAAAACATTACCTAGATAATATTCCCATGATAAATACATATATTATGTTAATTTTTTTAAATAAAAAAACCCAAAATTGATAAATTAAGCTTTAAAATAAAATCATAAAATATCATGAAAAATATTTTTTATAGGGAATCAGTTTTTGATATATTTTTTATTTTTATTTAATTAATACTAATCATAAATATATAAAACTTGGAAAATATATATTTTATAGAATAAATTTTAATCATAAAAAAGATATGTTATAAGTTTCTTAGTTTTACTAATTGATTTGATGTTTAAGGTGAATTTTATTTTATTTTTTTATTATATATATATATATATTCATTTATATATATTTTATAATTAATTACAACTATTTGTAAATAAAAATCCTATGACTACATTACGATAGTCTATATTTTTTAGGTTTTTGATGTTTCATGTAGATAAAACCATAGAATACAATATTTATTTAAGGATAAAAAACTCAGGTCGTTACATCCCCCCTAAATAAATTGCATCTTCACAATTTTAAATCTCATATAATGGGACTAATTTACATAGGGTTCCTAATTAACCATTCACTGGTAGTTAATCATGGTTTAATTTAGGATAAGAATTGATATTTACCTATAAAAAATTTTATACGAGCCCTTGTAAAAGGAGATAACTCATTCATAATAGAATCATAATAAGTGAATAAGAGGTAAACCTATAAGGAATAACTTCCCTCAAACCATAAAGAAGTTTCATATACCATGGATATAATTATTAAACCACCAAAAGTTTTATTATTATTAAATCAATACATAATAGGTAAAATGTTACATGACAGAAGACATCAACAAGTCTAGAGTGACAAATCACTATTGACTTCATCAGAAGTTATTGTATAGAATTTTCCTTATTCCTATGACCTAGGAGGTGGTTGTTGTTGGTCATCCACTTTAGCCCTTGTATTAGTTCATTGGGTTTCATAGTGACCAAATTCCTCACATATAAAACATTGAATTGTTAGTGAATAATTATGAAGAACATTATCAGCCTTCATTGCATCCTTTTATTCCCTTAACAACTTGTTGATCGATGCCATCCTTTACCATAAGTAAAGAATATTAAAGTCCCCTTTAAGTAATTCCCTTGATTATTCTTCCCACTTTTTTGACATATAGTTGGTTTAATAACCTTTCATTCATCATATCATTTTCCTAAATTTTCATGAGTCTCAATCATTTTATTCTTTGGTGCACTCAGGATTTCAACTATGGTTATAATGTAAATCATGTTTCATGATAATTGGTTTTGAATAATCACCAAGTTTATTATTATATCTCTCTTTATAATGGGTTTATTATATAGGCAATCATCACATTATCCTTCACACCCAAGGTTAACTCGATTCCTTATGGTTCTAACCATCACTAAAACCAAAAAGGGTTGACATGAGTGACAAAAGATTAACAATATGAGGAAATTATCATAATCATAAATAGAATTTGAACCTAAATAGTATTATTGTTTGACATTATCGCATTGGAACATAGTTCCTTTATTTTGACCTATATCAATATTAATTTGACCTAGGTTACTTTAAGTTGGGTTATCTTATGTTTTTAAACTTAATCCCGCAAACTAACTCAAAACTCAATCCTTCATAGTGGTATATATTGATCACATGATCAACCAAATCATATCACCTGAGAGTGTAAAACAATATGTGCAGCCTTAGGCCCACTCATTGTACATCAGGGTGATGATCAAGTCAATGCTAAACTAACCCTTTTTAGGGTGATTACCCATAGGTGCATTAGTGCCACAAATGAATCCACTTGAAGTATCCTGATAGAGATGTATTTATTAGGAAATTCCTATATTTAAGAATATTCCAATATTTTAGGATATCATACTATAATCGAACTCATCTATAGGGTTTTCACTGAGGTTATCTAACTCTAAAACTAAGGTTAACTAAACTAATATTCAAAAATAATTAAACTAATCTCCAAAATAACTAAAATAATCTCTAAAATAACTAAACTAATATCCAAAATAACTAAACCATCCTCTAATAAAAATTGAATATACCCATTATAGAAATGAAAAAAATAATACACTAATCCCATGATTTAAATAATACATCTCACAAATAGTCACATAACCAAAGGAATAAACAGTTTAGTGTATTGAAGACTAACTAAATAAATAATAATAATTTATGAAACTTGGGAACATTTATCTATAACCATGCACCTCTATAACATTTTCTACATATCATAACCTAGGTATTGAAAACATAAGAAATGGGTGAGCTCAGATACTTAGTAAGGAAAAAAAATATCATATACTACTACAAAACAGACCTTTAACAGCGTCGGATTTTATCAGCTCTAGCAAAAAGCATTGATAAAGGTTTCCTTTATCATCGCTTTTGTTTAGTGATGATAAATAATATCCTTTATCAGTGATTTATTTTTAAAACTGATAAAGGTCCAGAATAAAATGATATAATTAAACACATAAATATTAAAATTTGTAAATTAAGAAAAATATTAAACATTTTATTAATTAAATAATTGTTGATAAAAATGAATAAATTTAATATATATATATATATATATATATTATAAATATTAATAAATAGTATATATTGAATATATATATATATATAAGATGAATAAATTGTAATAATTAAACAAAAAAATTAAAAAAGAATAAATTCGAATAATTAAACAAAAAATTTAAAAATGAATAAATTACAAAATTATTAAAAAATTATTAATGAAACAATTATTAATAAAAATGAATAATTTTAATATGTATATATATATATTAATTTTAAATAGTAATAAATAATATATTTTAAATATAAATATATAGAAAATGAATAAAATGTAATAATTAAAAACATATTAATGTGCTATTCATTTATAATGTTGTTTGATTTTTCAATTTAACATATATAAAACATGTGTTATGTTGATTTCACATACATATATATGTAATTAATACATTTTTATATGCAAGACACACACAAAAATATTTATGAAATTAAAGAAATCTTATATAGAAACACATGCACCTGATATTTATATAATTTATTCAAATTTTAGTATATTTTAGAATTTCATTATAACATGATACATTTAATATATTATGTTTTTTATATTTAATTTTAATTTATTTATTTTTAATATTATTAAAGTTAGGTATTATTTATTCATTTTTAATATTTTTTTATTTTTTAGTTTTTTCTCTTATTTTTTTGAATTTAATCATTTTCTATTATTCATATATATATATATACAATGTTTTAGTATTTTAAAAATGTATGAATCTTTACTTTAATGTATATATATATTTTTTTAATAATTTATATTTAATTAATAAAACTTATACATTTTTTGAATATTTTTAAAGTGTCCTCATTATTAATTATTCAATTTCACTCATTTTTAAAATGTAAGTATTTAAGATTATATATTCATTAATAATGTAAAAAATATATTTGAAAATAAATATTTATAAATAAATATATTTATAAATTTATATTTAATATATTTATAAATTTAAATATTTATTCTAAATAAATAAATATTATTCTTTAAAAAAGTATTTATATAATTATAAATTAATAATTATATATATTTGAATAATTATAAAATTATAATAAATTTATTTAAAAAAATAATATACTATATTTATATTTATATTTATATTCATATTCATATTTATATTTATATTTATATTTATATTTATATTTATATTTATATTTATATTTATATTTATATTTATATTTATATTTATATTTATATTTATATTTATATTTATATTTATATTTATATTTATATTTATATTTATATTTATATTTATATTTATATTTATATTTATATTTATATTTATATTTATATTTATATTTATATTTATATTTATATTTATATTTATATTTATATTTATTTTATTTTTATCTTTATGTTTATGTTTATGTTTATGTTTATGTTTATGTTTATGTTTATGTTTATATTTATGTTTATCTTTATATTTATATTTATATTTATATTTATATTTATATTTATATTTATATTTATATTTATATTTATATTTATTTATTATATATATATAGTTGAGGTCAAAGCCTCAATTTATTCAGGGAAAGGGGCTACATTACAAAGGAAAGTAGACAAAATACAATGCAGGGATGTACTCGGTGAGTCTCGAACTCGAGACCTCACTGAGATTCACAAGGGAAGTTACCACTTAGTTTCATCCTAGGGGCTACATATATATATAATTATAAAAATATATATATAATGATATAAATATGTAAATGTTATTTTTAAAAAGTATTCATATATTTATAAATAAGTAATTATATATTTAAATAATTTTCAAAATATAATAAATATATTTAAATAATGAATGTATTTACTATATTTATTTTTATATAAATTTATTATATATATATATATAATGATATAAATATATTTATAGTTATAAAATTATAATAAATGTATTTAAATAATGAATATATTTACTATATTTATATTTACTATATTTATATTTATATATATTTATTAAATATATATAATTATATAAATATATATATGATTATATAAATATATATATAATTATATAAATATATTTATAATTATAAATAAATAATTATAAACGTATTTATAAATGCATAAATAAAAAAATATAGTTTTTAAAAAATTATTTATGTAATTATAAATAAATAATTATATATTTAAATAATTATAAAATTATAATAAACAAATATATAATTATATAAATATATTAACAAAAAAAATATTTATAATTATAATTATAAATCCTTTATATGTGCTAAAGTTTTAGCATTGATAAAGGTTCATTTTATCAGCGCTTCTTTAATGCTGATAAAGATAGAGGTTTATCAGCACTAAAAAAGTGTTGATAAAAGGAATATTTATCAGCCCTAAAACTTTAGCACTCATAAAAGTTATCTTTATCATCACTTCTTTATAAGGACTAATAAAAGTGACCTTGATCTATTTAAAAGATCCATAATTGTGACTACTTCAACTGCAATTCTCAAGATCTCATAGAACTCCCCAATTGTCGGTGATCCTCCTCTATGTTCTCTCAGACAAATCAAGGCTAGAATCCAAGGTATTCTATTTTCTCCTTTTTCTCTCTTGTCGATTACTTGTTTGGGTTCCGTGGTTTGTGTTTATGTGTTGTTCTCAACCATGATGAACACTACTTCTTTACAAAACAATAGTGATTCCTTATGCTTCTTAACTTTAGTATGTTCTTCAATGGGTTCCAAACCATCCCATAGAGGGCTTCCCATTTCTCGTAGTTGAATTAGAAGTCCAACGCATTGACCAATATAACATGATTCATTCTATCTACCCATTTTAACTTCACATGACCTTTATACAGTTTGATTTACCTTTACATGGCATTATCCTTGTTTACAAAGCTTAGGGTTATTTTGATAATGGTTTTCCTCAAAGAAAAATAGTTTGGTTTATTGGCTTACACTATTCCCATGTTCTTTGTAGTATAACCATTGAATTGTGTGTGGTGTTATATTTGATTTTTTAATTTTATATATTATATAGGGTGGTATTTTGATATCCCTTAAATATCTATGCACTATATTCCCTCCTATAAAACACTTTACCTAATTCTTAGTTTTCTTAGGAATGTTATTTGGGTCCATCGAACAACATATTTGACATATAGGCAGTTGTATATTCTATAATGTCCATTATTATTTGATCTCTAGTGTGAATATATAATTCATTTCATATACCAACACACATGAGACCATTCTATAAATTCTATTCGTACATTAAGAGATTTGTAGAATACATCATCATAATATCTAATGTCTTGGATTACTTGAGATTCATTGTAATATGGTTTTTAAAAAATGAAACTATATATTTTTCTAACATGGTAGATAACAATGTCATAGGTGTACCACAAATTATTTATGAATTTTTCCTCTTATATTCCAATATATTTATTATCCTTGTTGACTAGAATTGTTAATTCTCTCTTTATTTAGGTCTAATGAGTTGGGGGAAATATTTATTATGAGATCTTTTCTTAAATTACTTTAGATCTTCATCCATTAGCATTATAATATTAATAAATAAAAATCATTTATATTCTTATTCAAATAAATGGTATAAAATTATAATAACTTTCTCATACTCTAATCAATAAATCGTAAAAATTATCATATCCATAGAGTTAGTATATTGATTCATAATAAATTTATATAAGGATCCACTAAATAAAATTAATTATTTTTACATGATAATTCCCATATAAAATTGTTTATTATTGGGTGAATTTTTATGTTCCACATGATTTAGATTATTATTTATAATATGGAATATATTAAGTACTAACATGTGTTTTGGAACTCAATCATTTAATACTTTATAAATGTATTTTGGAAATAAATTAATTTCACATTACATGTGTTGTTTGGTTAGTTTCTCCTCATTCCAACCATTTTTTAAAATAGAAAAGAATATATCACAATATAAATGGTAAATAATTATGTCTCAAATTGAAATTTTAACTATTTTATTAGACTAAATATGTGATGTTTAATATTGAGTTTTTTTGTAATGTTATTTAGTGGCGTTAATTATTATGAAATACTATAAATTAGTTTAAATAGTTGATTTATTGATTTATTTATATAAATTATTTTTAATGGGTGATTTTTATAACTATATTACTTCATTAATTTTGTGATTATAGTTGTGTAAAATGTTATATAGATTATAGGATGTATAATTTTATTAGTAAATTACTTCATTAGGGGACATGTTAATAGATTTATTTCATATTTGGAATGGTAAGCCAAACCAATTTAATCAGAAACATAGTAACCATTTAAATAAAAAAATATAGCAATTAGTATGTTAACTCTATTTTTTTCATATCCACAATACTATTTTGAATAGATACTCACATTTACTTAATATTCTATAATGATTTCCCTTTAAACCCATGTATCATTGGGGATGAGAGAATTCTAGACTGAGAAGTAGAACTGATGAATAGTTTTTGGTGATTGAGGATTTGAAATAATCATGAAATTGTGGTAGTTAATTTTGATTCTCATATTTGTATAATATTTAAAAAAATTATACATATGTTGTTCTGGAATGGGTGAATAATTCATGATAATTCAAGATAATGACTATGAAGTTATATCATATATAAGTTATTATGAATTTTATATGGATGATAAATATATTCAAATTTAATTAATGGGATCAATATGAATTTATATATCATTGATTGTTTTGAGGTCTAATCTCATGGTACTTATAATGTGGTTATTTCTAGAGGGAGAGAAATAATTTTTGATCCTCTTATGATTCAAACATTAACCACTTATTACTGAAATGATATGAATGTTAGGGAACAACCATGGTATAAAATTGTGGTTTGATTAAAATAATTCATTGGTATGAAATGAAGTCATTAAATTTTATTATCATGGTGTCTTGGTTTTTACACAATGACTTGACTTACATGTGTATTTTTAATGTTACTACTTTTAACATATACTCAAATATATGCATTGTTGTATATTTTAGGGTACCTGTTCATATTTACATGTTTATTTTTATACTCATACCCTAAAAATGGATTCATGCTAATCGTTTGACAAAAGAGTATGAATATAGAGATAAATAATTAATCAAGTTTGTAATAGAGCATTCATACGACCCTTTTGAAATCCTTTTTCTGTGTTTACATTGTTATTATTCAAGAAAATAAATTTTTGAATACTCATGCAGGAAATGTATTCTAGACATGATGATGTTACCAATCCTGAGGAAGAATAAACTATTAATCAGTGTTAAATAAAATAATCAAGGAAATAAGTCAATGTATAAAATTTTAGGTTGGTTGGAATCAACGCAGCCAGCCTATTAAATCCAATAAGTACATGTTCATTAGTTATGTTGGGGTCATAATGAGGATAAATGTGCCGATTGATATTGATTCATTATTCCACATACAACCTATGATGAAGGAAATCCTTTGGAAAGATATAATGGTCATGTTAAAATATACTTTCTCTATTTTACTAAAAAATTATATAATGAAACTTTAATTTAATTTTTATTATTCAGTGAAGATTTCATTTATTTTAGAATATTTCTATAAGAAATTTTTCTTAATGGCCATTGGAAAATCTCATAGAGGCTTACGGGCTCTTCTTATGAAGTTACATCTTAGGGATACTGAGTAGAAAGTAAAGTCACACCCACCAGTTAGTTATGCACTCATTATAAAGTAGGAAACACGGACTACTTTCATTAATTGTCACAATGAAAAATCATTTCATGTTCATTGTAGTCGATAATATATTTTTTACATTATTTATTTTATCCAATTTGATTCAAAAATTTTAAATTATGAAACTACAAAAGAGTGTAAAAAATAAAGAACGTGCATCAAAACAAATGTACCCCTATAGCAAAGAAAATGTGGGGTACG
This sequence comes from Viscum album, assembly GCA_963277665.1. NCBI lineage: Eukaryota > Viridiplantae > Streptophyta > Magnoliopsida > Santalales > Viscaceae > Viscum > Viscum album. Next base: position 503,624,281 of record OY728142.1, on the reverse strand, counting down.
CTTCACTAGAGAATAAATTGGTATATATTTTAAATAAATAATAAATTTTTTATATAATATAAAACAACATATGTTCCTTTTTTTATATGCATATTGATGAATAAAAATCTAAATCCACTTTCATCCCACATCATGTGTTATGGAAGGAGGCTCGTGTAAAGGAGGGTAAACTAGTTGATGAAAACGAAAAAACAGTATGGGAAACATGTGTAAATATGACATAATATTAATTCTTTATGCTTTATAATAGTATTACATAAAAATATATATTTATGTTAATATTGTTTTATATGGTTTAGACACAAGAATCAGTAGCAACTGTATCGGGAGAAAAATTACTTTCAGTATGTTTAAAGTATCTAGAAAAATATGTTTGTGTTAGAGGACTAGGTTTTTCATTATCACCTCAAACATATTTTGATAATATAAAACCATGTGAATATATATATATATAATATATATAGTGAAATTATTTCAGACACAAATAGACTCACTACAAGATATTATTTTTTAATATGGTTTGGTGGACCAATGTATAGGAAAGGATTAAATTGAACTGGTGGTGGAACAAAGATCTGAAGATTAACCAAATGACCCCACTATATTTGAGGCTAGTTATTCCCTCCAAATTCATACCTTACCCAAGGTAATCATTTTTTTCATTAATTTTTATCCTCAATGTGAATAAAATAACTTCCAATAACATTATATTAGTAAACTTCTATAGGGTATTGTTGTATGTGATTTGTATCTATCAACACCCACATACCACCTTGTTATGAGGGGAACGATGTATAATATCCCAAAATACTATATACAACATAAATACCTCCAAAAATATCTCATGAGATTGGGGATTGAGTTAGCTCATGAGCCGACTGTTGAGTTTCATTTTCCACTTGATGATCAGGATATTACAATAGTCAATGGTGCTATTGGAAGTTTCATAGCATGGTCATCTGATCTTATAAAGATACATGAGGTGTGCCTTTAACAAATTTTTTCATATGAAATACCTATAATAGTTGATGAATAATGGTATGAATTGAGTTCTAATATTACATATAGATAAATCAATAGGGAAATAGAAGGCTAGATCAAGACAGTCTAGTGAATCGACTAAGAAATCAAAAAAAACATATGGGATTACCTTCACCTCTCCAGTTCCAGAGAAACATTTGTTATCATTAAAACTTTATACAGAGACCACATTTAAAGATAAAAATCTGTCTTACATTATATATGAAAAATAAATATATGGAACTTTCATGACATACATAGTTGGTCTCGAAACTATAAATGATATTATCAAGCATGAATAGATGGGAGTATTAGTTGGGAATATATACATAAAGTTAATTTTCATAATAATTATGTCCAAATAGTTATATAATATGTTTATCCAAGTTAATAACTAATAATATTTTCTACATGAATTTATATTACTACTATATAAAGGGAAAACTATGCGAATAAATATTTGGATTCATTAATCCCACTATCATTTCTATGGAAAAACTTTCTTTATAGAATAAAGAAATTAAGAACCAAAAAAGATGAGTTACTTGAAGAGTTTGAGAAAAAAATATCAGAGGAAAGACTCTTTTTTATGCCTACAATTCATAAGTAAACCTCTATAATCTCATCACAAAAAAATATTTTTTATTTTTTCCATTACTCTTTTTTTTTAAAAAAAGCACTATATACTGATCACAATCAATCTAGATATCCCAAATATTTATTTCTTGGATCCAATGCATGGATATAAAACAAAAAAACCACACATGATTTGTATTGTGAATTTTTAATACACTTAAATCAACATTTTATAGATAAAATTATAATTATATATTTTAGTCTATGTTTTAAAAAGAATTTTTTTATAATATGGTGCTCCCTAAATATAGGATAAATCATGGCATGAAGTCAATGTCTAAACAAATAAAGCCTATCTATGACTAAAAATGGAAACAGATTAAGATATATATATAAATATTTAACTATCAAAACATATTGCAAAATATTTTACCTATTTTGGTCATTGTTTCTACAGTGTTCGAATTAAAATAATGACACAGATTGTGTATATTATGTTTTAAAATTTATGGGAGTGATCATAAAGCATGAAAAGACCAACATCTCCCAATATGTAATTTTTTAATGTAATTAAAATTTCATTAAATATATTTCTTAATAAATTATTTTTATATATTTTCCCAATATTATCATGATTTCAGACAACACTCTTACTCAAAAGAAGAAGTAAAATAGTTTAGAGATTATTTGGCAGTGTACATGTTGTCAGAATGTTTTTAGACAATAAATTTAGGTGATTAAGTATTATGATTGTGATCTAGTATGAGCTATGGACTTAGAAATATATTTGGGTTGTGAATAATTAGTTTTAGAATGATTATATATTATATTTGATCTGTTTCTCAAGTAGAAGTATAATAGAGGAAATCAATTTGTTTAGAATCATTAACCTTTAAATAATAAAATTGTTGGGAAATGGTAGAGGTATAGGTGGAGGTGGAGGTGGAGGTGGAGGTGGTGGTGGTGGCTGAGTCGGAGTAGGATTTGGAGACCAATGTGGATGAGGATATAAAGGAAGAGACTGAGGTGGGGACCAAGGTGAAGACAGAGGTGGAGGAGGATACGAAGAACTTGCTTAAAAATAATAAAATATTGGAAAATGGGGTAGAATGAGTATAATACCAAGGTTGCATTTGAGAAAAATTGTTTAAAAGTGTGCACAACACTTTTCACTTGATAAAATATCCATTTTTCAAGTGTTTCAGGTGGATTATTGAAAAAAAAAATTACCACTTGTTTAAGCAAAAGAAACCCCTCACCAAAAACAAATTGAACAACAAAAACAAAATAGATGCTGTTGATTCTCCGTGACTTCTCTATACTACAAAAGGAAGGGTCTTAGTAGTGGATCCAATGGTCACTTGGGAGTCATACAAAACCAATCCAGTCATCAAATATGAATATAATCCAACTCAAATGTTTGAAAAAATATGTGTGTACTCAGCCACCAAACCCATTCAGTGTATGTGATAACTATTAAAGGACAACCAGCATTGATATATCATAATCATCAATGAGGGATGGTGTTAAAGGAAACATGACATCAAATAAAAGGAACCCTCCTTATCAAAAAAACCCTAAAAATGAAAAACCAGCTTCAAATGAAATCATAAATCACTAAAAATCTAAATAAAGACCCCTTTGAAAAATAAGTGAGTAACTTGATCCAAAAACTCTAAAAAAATAAATAAATACATAATTTAATTAACTAAATCATGAATTTTTAGAAAATAATAATTCAATGGTTTCACTTTGGTGGGTGGTGGAATTATTTGGTCTATTTAATAATCAATTATACGCATGACATAATATCACAAATGCTTGTGAAATATATGCAAGTAACATTCCTTATTCATGTGGACATTAATTATGTAAAATGATCCATGTTCACAAGCTCCTTAATAAAAAAATCATCAACATTATCAATAAAAAATACATAATAATTGGTATATTCCCATTTTTATGAACAAATAATTATGATGTTATGTTATAGTTTATCATCACCTAGAATATTGAAAGGGATATACTAATCTATAGACAAATTCAAGAAGACTTAATGGATGCACTAGATTTTAGTGTCATTTGTATGATATAAAGGACTATACTGATGTTTAATACTGTAAAAAGGGGTATAAAATTATAATGGAGTTTATTTTCTTCTGAAAATACATAATGGGTCACACTGAAAAAAAAATTCTATCAAATAAGGTAAATGGTTTATCATGTAGTTTGTAATCTCTATGATAGAGAAAGGGTAAGATATATTTTATTATGTTCCATAAAAACTCATATGTAAATATTTATTTTAGTTAAATCAATGAATACTGATAGGTTTATACTAGTGTTTAATTTTTTCTAGGAATAAATGACTTTATCAACAAGGACCATTCACTCATGTACTATGATAATGCGCTCAATAAGTGAATTATTTTTCTTGAGTTGGGGTGGTTTGCTAAAATATGCTCATTCTCATGAGATATTGGACTTCAAGGGTATAATTATGATGACAAAAACAAGAAAATTAGTCAAAAAATTATACAAACATCATAAAAAGGTGAATTCCTACTACTTATTTAGTTAATTTTTCACCATTTTACCTATTATTTTTAAGTTAATTTCTTTGTCAATTTTATCTAATATTATTTTTCACAGATCTTTTGGGAAGTTATATTTTTCTTTAATCATTTACAACAATCTATAAAAGAGACAGCATGGTTCTTTTTGATGAGGTTCACCTTAATACAATGCAGAGTGTGACCGGTATGACTCCAAGTGCATATTTTTATTTTAAATTGACATCAATTTTAGTAAAAAAGACAACTGACATACTCAAAACCAAGAAAATTCATTCAAATTGTTTTTATGCATTATTAAAATGATCCATATTTAATTTTTTATATGTAAGAATCATCTGAACATAAATCTGATACACGATGTTCCTGGTATGACTCAAAGTCTCCATTATCAATTTAAAATTGGAATTTTAGTTCAAAAAGTGTCACTCATTAAAAACTAATAATATGAATGCATTTTAGTAAAAATATTCATAATTAATATTTGATGTGTTAAAATCATTATCATGTCAAATCCACACACGATGTAACCAGTATAACTGAAACTGTGTGTTTTCAGTTTAAAATGACATTTTGGTAAAATCCACAATTGGAAAACTCAAGACTAATAAAATGCATTCATATTATTTTTATACTTTATTAAAATGATCCCTATGTCATTTTGGATGTTTATGAATTATCCAAACATCAATCTAATGCATGGTGTGACTGATTGACTCCAAGTGCTTCTTCTTATTTAAAATTGACATCTATTTTAGTAAAAAGGACAACTGACATACTCAAAACTGAGAAAATAAATTCATATTGATTTGATAATTTAGAAAAATTACCCATAAGTAATTTCATATGTGTTTTAATTATAAAAACCTCAATCTAATTCACAGTGTGACCAATATTACTCCAAGTGCGTCTTTTTATTTAAAATTGACATTAATATTCGTAAAAAAAGACAGCTGACATACTCAAAATTGAAAAAACACATTCATATTATTTTGATAATTTAATATAGTGATCTATAAGTAATTTTTTATATGAATTAATCATCCTCACATAAATATAATAAAAAATATTATAGGTATGACTCAAATTCTCCATTATCAATTTAAAATTGACATTTTAGTTTAAAAAGTGTCACTCATTAAAAACTGAAAAAACGCACTCAGATTACCTTGATAATTTTTGTCAATAATTCATAATTCATTTTTGATGTGTGGGAATTAGTCTCACATAAAACCCACACATTATGTGACATATATGGCTCAAAGTGTCTGTTTCTAGTTTAAAATGACATTTTAGAAAAAAAACACAAGTGACATACTCAAAACTGAGGAAATACATTAGGATTATTTTGATACATTAAGAAAATGATCCATAAGTCATTTGGGTCATTTAAGAATCATATTTGACTCAATATGATACATGGTGTGACCAGTATGACTCCAAGTGTGTCTTTTCAATATGCAAGTTTCCTTATAGTTTAAAATGTACATCAAATTGCCAAAACCGAGAAAACGATCCTAGATCATTTTCTCATCATTCTATTTGATATTACTTAATTAATTTATTTATTATTTAATCTTTTAATTAGTTAATTTTAATATATATAATGCTTGAATATGAATAATAAATTTTGTGACGTGCAATAATCAATTTCAACTCAATCTGATACACAGTGTTCCGGGTATTTGACTCAAAGATTAGTTTAAAATTAACACTTTCTGTTTAATTTATTTCTTAATATTATTACTAATATAATATTTTTTTCTTATATAGGTGCATTATTTTTCTCGAGAAAGGGTGGTTTTTTCTTTAATAAATGTGTGTTATTTTTCTCTATAATAGTGTTTTTTTTTCTTTTATTTGTGTTGATTTCATTTAAATTATGTATTTGTATCTGATTTTGTTAATTTTTAGTACACTTTATGGTGATGCAGTGTGCTATTATAGCACACTAAAGTATTCCCTATTTATATTCATACAATGTTCTATAACATCACACTACAGTATGCCCTTTTATCAGCACTACTTAATATACTGATAAAATGACCCGTTATCAGTGCTTTTAGAAGTGCTGATAAAGGATGCCTTAATCAGCTCATTATGTAGTACTGATAAAGGTTTCCTTTATCAGTTTTAAATACAAACTCTAATAAATTCTATCTGTTATTGGTTCTTTTGGAATTTTTTATAAAAGTCTATTTCTTTTAACCATACTGTGGTATTCAAATATTTTTTAGCATTGATAAAGGCCTATTCTAGAACTATTAAAGGCCTCTTTTGTAGTAGTGATAATATGAAGGAGAACATGAGGTATACATAAATATAATAACAAAAATATCATAATACCATATATAATAATCATAAAACATGTTATAGTATCAAAATATAATAAAAATATCATCAAGTAAACATAAAATATAGGACATGGATCAAAAAACATCTCAATAATCATAAAACAAGCAATCATGACATAAAAGTGTGGGATACTTTAAAAATAATTAATAATCCTAAAAACCTATCACAACTTTATAAACAATATAAAAATTTGGAATAATAATAAACATAGGATTTCTTTTCATTGTGAACCTAGATACCTACCAACCCATTCACCCATAAAATTGTGAGTAGAGTTAAATGCCACCACACTCACCCTCTGTGAACATAGCTACTTACTAACCCATTCACATAACATTTATATCACATAAGATATATGAATTTACCCAATGAATTATAGGAATATTTAGGTACCACCCATCTCATAATCTATAAATTAATGTGCCACTTGAAATCAAACATCACGTCATAAAATAACCCAAAGAAAGGATATGTATAAGGCCCCATCCTTAAAAATTACATGATCTTGAGTTAAGTAAATAATACACATTGAGGATCTTTTTAGGTTTAGAGATTTAGAAAATTAGACCATAAATATTATATAATAAAAACATATAAATATAGATTGTACACTTCCAATGGTATATGTTTCTTCCATAAAATAAAAACATTTAAAAATAAACATGGTTTCTTTTCATGTTTAATCATCATAACTTTTCCTTGATTCCATCCTTGAATATATTCTCTCTTAAATCCTGTGAAAAAATTTAAAAACTCGGGATGAGCACAAAAATATCAGTATGGGACATAAAAATAAAGAAAAACCATTATTCTAGTTAAAACCTGATAACCCATTCAATGTTCTTTGAGCGGATGAAACAAAATATTTTCACATTAATAACACTAATACTTTCTTCTCAATGAAAAACACTAATACCAATTTCAATTAATTAAAACTCTTTTTGGTGAATTAAAGTATCATATACATAAAACCCTTTCAAACATCTTCTAATTGGAATAACTATATGTTTGACTTCCAAATTGGATATCTATAATGGAGATCACCCTTCATATAAGCTATATCGAGCTCATCTGTGAGCTATAATGGTGCTCAACCCTTCGTATAAGTTGTGTTAGGCTCACCTGTGATCTATAATGGGGATCAAACCTTCGTATAAGCTATATCGAGCTCACTCATTTCATATAATTCTCATGTACCATTTCATGAATAAATCACACTCATCACAAAACCCCTTTTTTGAAATCATTTTCTAATCCCATATGAAAAAAAATTCTGTATAAAAATACCATTTTCATTTAAGAACCCATTTTCAGTACCAAGATACCCAAATAAAGGAATAAGGTATTTATTTTCACTTAAAAAGACATTAAGTCTTATAGAGGAAGCTAAATATCAAATAACGGTTACGGTAGAATAGAAGTCTATGTCGTCGTATACGTTAAGAAATATTCCTTTTTTATTTTGTAAAGAAAGTAAAACACTTAGTATAAAAAGATTCCTTTTGAAAACTTTTAATTAAATTCAATATTGACATAAAATTTTCTGTATATTCCTATAATACCCATATAAATAAATATGTAATTTAATATCATGAAGAAAAAGATTTGATAATTAAATCTTTAAATGTTCAAGGTGTCCCATACCAATTTGAAAATTTAAATATTAATCTCTATGATTTAATAAATAACATTAGTATAGATAAAATATGGATATGAAATGTCATATTTTCTTTATATACACCTTATAAAAGAATAAAGGTGTATATTATCAATAAATGCCTCGATGAAAGGAGATTGAGATGAAGTCCCTTACCTTGAGTCCAACTTGTCTCATTCACTCTTTAATTTCTTAAATAATAAACTTCTTTTAATTTCTAATTTATTTTGAACCTTTTTAAATTTTATTATTCATTTTATATCACTTATTACCATGTTATATCAATTACTTAATTATTTGAGTTCATATCAGATGTTTTGTCGATATTCGGTATTTGAGTCAAAAATGGATTTATTTTGATGAAAATTATCCATGTGGTCAAAAGTACATAATCTCCAAAATATTATTCATGATTTAAATATCCTATATACCTATAATATATATATATATTTAGAATAGTCCATAACATTTGGATATAAGAAATGAAATGCACTGTTCATGGAGACGGTAGGTCGTACGTACGCATGAACGCTACTTTCAGTTATATATCATATTAAAGGAATAAAAACTAAAAGAAAAATAGGTATATTATAATTCCATTATAATATATATGTTATATATGTTACATAAGTTCATTAAAACCATCCTTTATATGTCTAATTTATGGCATGAACAAGTCATATCACTTTGAGGGGGCGGTAGTCCGTACTTCCTCAAATGAAATTATTGTATTTACACATTATGGAAAGCATCAATGTATATCGTAAATAAAAATTACAGAATAATATAGAAAATATAAATATAATATATATTATATATAAATATGATTCCATCATAATGTCTACCATGATATGTGGTAGAAGAAAATTGAACAATCATCATTTCGTGAGGCAGTAGTTTTCCATACATAGAAATAGTATGTTTTATATCCATTAGATAGAGGTGTGTGTGAGTGTAGGTCAAACCCTTGGAATAAAAAATCCTAGTATATTTATTATACTATTTTTTTATAAAATAATGTAATAAAGAATGTTTTGTGGGTAGGATGAGTAAAATAAATGAGAGGGGCTTGAGAGAAGATGTTACCTCTAAATCGGGTAACTCCTTTTGATTTTAGCAAAAAGGATTCTTAAATTACCTTCTAAAAAATTTAAGGATTATATGAGGAATTTAGGGATATTGGGATGTTATTTTATTACAATTTTGATGATCCAATGGGCTTTATATGTGTGAGTAAGTGGATAGATGTGGTGGCCTTTTATAAGAGGGAGGAGGGGCACTTTAGGAAAGTCTTGAAATATTATTTTATTATAAATTTATTTTCAAATTATAATAGTTCCAAAGTGATAAATTTCTATAATAAAATGATTATGGGTCTAAATCATCTCAGAAAAATAGTTTTTAGACAATTTTATGTCACAAAATTAACCTTATCTTTTAGCTTTAATCCTTAGTTAAAAACATTAACTCTTGTCATGTCTTATTGTATTTTCATAATATATGGTTACTATAGTCACTATAAAATGTAAATATAACCCAAATTGGATCATTAATGAAAATTTTAACATTATATAAGTCAATTTTCTGAATCTTATATTCTTATGACTATTATATCATTTAATAAAATAGTATTTGTTTTAAAAACTCATTTATGTCAATTTTGACAATATTTAGAAATTGATTTTTGTTAAATTAATAAAAACTTGATTCCTTCTAAACAAAGTAATTAAATCATCCCTCACATGTAAATTTCATACAAAAAAATAGTTTATGGCATCAAAATGTTCAAATTAAATTTATTTTAGTATTTATAATATCACTTATTTGAATATTTCATTAATATGGTAATCGTTGCATCATCATTGTGTCATAAATATATTTATTTATTTAATGTATAAAAATTATAAATAAACTACAATGATGTAGGAAATATTTTTATATTTTTAATTACTATTTATATTCAAATTTAACATTTATATAAACCAAATTAAAATTATTTTATTTAGGAGATACATGTTTATGTTATATTTCCCTTTTCTTTAAATTAAATATTATAAAAGGTCATTATCACACCCAAGTGGCTACATAGAGTCCTAAATTTGACCCAAGGATGCTCATAGTTGTAAATATCTCATCAAATTGTATTATGAAATGTGTTCAGGTAGTTTTATATTATTATAATATTTACCCTTATTTACCTGATTTACCCTTTAACAATGGTAAATAAAAATAATTACTGAAGTTATTATTCATAATGTTCAAAAATAAAAGGTACCTATTTATATAATTTGAACCTTCTAATTAGAAATATGGAATCCACTTTTCTAAATTAAAAACATATAATTGGCAGAAATTAATTTCAAATTAATTCTTGTTGTTAAAACCAGAAAATGGGTTTTTAAGAAGTAAAAAACTATCAAAAGATTGACATGTATTTATGTCCAATTTAAATTTAAAATTACCTCCAATGGCCATAATTGTATTAAATGATAAAAAATTAATCTAATTCCACTTTAAAACTAATTAAAAGTAAAATCTAACTATAAAAATAAATTAGATGAAAAGGCAGTTTTGAATTAAAATGCAGTATTTTTCACTATTCATAAAAATATGGATTTTATCTAAAAAATAACAATATTTATACCAATGTAAATTTTGATGTCCTGATTCTAAATAATAAGTTTATTTTATCAAATAAAACATATAAAAGTGACAAAAAACTATTTTTAAAAAGGGTTTTCCATCAAAAGACGGTAAAATGACCTTTTAAAAATATTAGAGTATTTTGTGCTTAAAATTGTATTCATTCTCATTTTAAGCCACTAAAATTCATTGGATAAATGTATAAACATTTAAAAAATATTTAAAATAATAATATAGTTAATTTTTCTCATTCCTGCCAATAAAATGTATAGTCGTTAACTACCATTTAAAATAATAATATTATTATTGTATAATTTTTCAGTATAACTCAGTGTTATGTGCAACGTATGTTTTTGGAGAAACCAGTTATTGTGTCTCAGGTATACTATCATACATAGTGTCTCCCTTTAACTAAAATTAATATTAAATTAAAAAATATTAATAGATATGAAAATGTATTATTCTATAAATACATGGGATGTTACAATATGGGTTTCATGACATTTCAAAATCATCATATATAGAACCCATGGAAAAATGGGTTTCTTAAAAAATTCAAAAACATCACATTTCAAGATCTTAAGTAATCACAAGATATAAAATAAATATTATTTTTGAAAAATAATCATATCATAATAACACGTATATATATAAGGTGGTAAAAACATCACTTTATGAAAGATAAACCCTGGAGGGTAAATGGATATAAAAATAAAAAAAATCACAAAACCTTTCAAAACATTAAAGTGAAAATTAATTTCAAAAAAAATTAATTGAAAGAGAATAATTATAAAAAATATAATATAAAGATTTACAAATAAGAGATCCTTGAAAAGACATAAATTTTATCAATAGGAGAAGTGAAAATACTTTGAAAACATGAAGTTTTAAAGAATATTTAATAATGTATAATTGAAAAAGACATAAAGATTTAAGAAATGGAAGTAAAATGATTCTAAAAGATTAAATTTTAAAAATATATATTTAATAATGGAACAATTAAAAATTCATAAAGGTTGTCAAAATAAAATTTGTAATGGATAATAAAACTTTTTATTTTGAAAGGATGGAAAACCCTTTTCAATATTTTGAAATAACCTTGATGGAAACCCATATCATTAAAAATGATAAAGAAATATTTGATTTAAAATGAAATAAAAGGAATAAAGGGATAATTTGAGACAAAAATATTTTTGGTTTTCAGTAGTTAAATGATAACATTTGTGGGAAGTAAAAATATAGACATCTAGGAAAAATCTATTAAAAGTAATGAGAATAATTCTTAACATAAATGAATTTTAATGAAACATTAAAATCATCAAGGAAGAATTTTTTTTTTTGAAAAATGGTTTCCACATAAAATAAGGTGGAAATTATTTCTAAAATAGTCAAAGTTTATAACAGATCAATCATGAAATATAATAAATAAAGATGAGAAATTATAACCCAAATAAGAGAATTGAGTCATGAAAACCTCTTACAACTTGATGAGTATTTAAATAAATCCCTTGTGAAATAGATAGACTCAAATTGAACTCCAATTAACAATAATAAAGGTTAATTCTTGATATAATATCTAAAATTTTTTGTATATACACCACATAAATATAATTAGGTGCATAATATAAAATATGTCTCAAAGAGAGAAATTTGAGATGAAAACCCTTACGGCTTACAAAGCATCTTAATAAATACTACTTGAAATAGATAGAGCATGAATTTGAAGTTAAAATAAAATGAATAAGAAAAATATATGATATTAAATTTCTAATTTTAAGTATACATGTATTTTAAAATAAATTAGGTGCATGAAAGAACACGTGTCTCAAAGAATGATGTTTTGAGAAAAAATCCTTTCATCCATTATATATTTTGAATCAAAACCACAAGAGAGTATGAACATGGAATAAAAAATTATAAATCATGAAATAAAATGATATCATGATAAAAAATGAAAATTTATTAGTATTTACACATCAAAAATGAAACATGTTTTATAACATAAGCATGTCGCAAGGTATTCAAATTTGAGACAAATAATTACATTATTTCTATGCTTAGTCAAATGCACTCTAATATACTATAAAAATATAATAAATATATTAATGTACTATTTTATAACCATATTAAAACCTAAAATTATTTATAATTTTCATTTATAATCATTTTTTACATGTATATTAGTTAGTTTTTCCTATTTTCCCACATCTGGTGTTTATAATTTTGACTGTTTATAATAGTTTCGTAGGAGCAGTGTTAGTGTTCATTATTCTTCCATGGTTTATAATTAAAATTTAATTAATTTTAAATTAATTTATTAATTATAATTATTTATGAATTTTAAATTTCCTTCCATGATTACTTTATTCTTTATCCTAGAAGATGAAATCGACAATGAACATTTTTGGGAAATTCTCAACTTGTGAAGGGTGTTTCTCAATTAATGAGTTAAATATCATTTTATTCTTTACAAAATCTAAAAAATCATTATTTAAATATTTATTTCATATTATACCATAAATTATTTTTTTTATAATCATCCATTATATAATTTCATAGCATGATTCAAGTAGGTAGTCAAACTGACCCAGTCTTAAACACACTTTAACCCGATTGGTGAGTAAGGTTAAGGATGCAGATAGTTTGATGTAATATCACTATAATATAATAATAGTGATATTATTTTGATATTTTTATGATTTTTAGCCATATTTTTAATATTTTTTTATATATAATGAAAAACTATAAGAAAAATGAAAAAAAATGATTCTTTATGGAGGAGGTATTTTTCACAACACACAATTAGTGTTCCCATTACTCAACCAATGATAAGGGTGAATGTGGATAGTAAGTGGTAATTTCAGAATCAAAAATTAATTATATAAATATAATTTATTCATAAATACCATAATTAATACCATCCATGATGTTTAGTGATGAAAAAATTAAAGTGTCACTTCGTGGAGGTGATAATCCACCCACACGCTCTAATGATGATTCTTGTTTTTATTAGTATATAGAAGAGAATAGATAATGGTTATACCATTATTATAATAACATATGAAAAAAATGAAAGTTATTTCATTATTATACTATGGTTATGGTTTGTTTATAAAGTAAATAATAAGAAATAAATGTTAAGAAAGATGTGATACCTATGTTGAGACCTTGAACTTCCTCTTGATGAAGGCCTTAGATTTGAGTGAATTAGGATAATTTGTACGGACCATGGGAATTATGGAATGTAAAATACATCAAGGGTAGGATACTTGGGTGGGTTTTAAAGGAAATTTAAAATAAGAGTTGAGTATTGAAAGGGTCGAATTGATCACCCTTTTATAAGTGAGGAAGAGGGACTTTCCCGCGGAAAAGAATAGTAAGTAAGGGGTAAGGATGAAAAGGAATGAAATTTAGGTGAGTTTGGTTTGGGGAGGTTATTAAGATATGTAGTTAAGAATATAAAACCTATTTTTTTCCTATAAGTTCTCAAAGTAATGTTAATTTAGGAAAATTTGATTCACCTTATATTAGTCATTTAAACACTTATTACTCTTAATTAAATATTAAACACGTCAATTATTTTATTACTAAAAATATAACTAGACCCTCATTACCAAATTTCAATGTCATGAATCTGAATTTTAGATCCATTTATACTAATTCAATTTAAAAATAGTAGAATATTAACTTTTAAGTCAAAACATATAATATTTTGAAAAAAAATTATAAAAATATCATTTTAATCATTAAGGGTTATTAGTAATATTTGTAACACCCCAAGCTTCCACGGTATGTTTCCCTTTGAATAATGCAGTAGCTTGCGTTGTACGCAACTTGGAGTTTTAACCCACCACGGCCAATGAAACTAGCCAGTATGAATATTAATACCCAAATTTTGAAATTTCATAAATTTTAATTTTCAAAATGGACTTCATTTTTGGATTCGAAATATCAAAATTAGCTTAGGGTGAATTTTTGGTGTTTTTCTGAGAACTTTCAATTTTTGATGAATAGTAAAAAACACTCCATTATTGTTTAAAACCTACTTTTTATTTAAATAATTAGTTATTTTATTTTAAATTATTTTAGGTAAAAATAGATATATAATACCTATATATGTTCAATGTAATTCATTGGAGTCATTTTATAATAAGTTTAGATATATAAAATTTTATTGAACTTTTTATCGTCTTTTACTCACCTTCTAGGATCATTTAAAAATTTGCATAAAACTTAATTTTACCACTTATGTGAGTTGAATTTTAAAAATTTTAGAGACACAGTTGAAATCAGTAAGTATAATTTGGTTCAATAAGATGAAAATAATTTTTGGTGAATAGTAACTTTTGACTTTTATTTACCTTGGTTAAAAGTAAATAGGGTAATTAAAGGTAAAAATGATATTATAATTACCCTAACACGTGTACTAATTCTATTGGATAGGTTTAATTCGACCAAAAATAAAATTAGTAATAAAATATTATCTTTTTGGTTTGGATTAGATTAGGACATTTATTATTATTTTATTTAAAGAAGAGTTAAAAGTGTTAAATTCAATGTTTAATAACTAAACTATTTTTAATATAGGTTTATGCATAAGATAAATTATAATATAAATATTCATTATAAATCTAAAAATATTTAATACATAATGGTATTTTATTTATAATTTTTAGACATTAAATAATTTAATTTATTTATGACACAATGATGATACAATAATTACCTTATTAATGAAATATTAAAATAATTGATATTATAAATATCCAAATAAATGTAAATTGAGACTTCTGATGAATTCCACTAATTTTATAGGTTAATATAACTTGTTATAATTTATTAAATAAATTTTATTTGAAGTGATAAAGTTTTTATGGATTTCAAAAAAATCAAATACTAAATAGTGTGCAAATTGACAAAATTGAGTTTTTAAAACAAATACTATATTATTAATTGATATAATATTCTTAAAAATCAAACGTTCATCCAAAGTACTTATATAAGATTATATATATTAATAATTAACCACTTAGGGTTCTCTTGGAAGTTTATAGTATGTTTATTAACGATATAATATAAAAAACAAAAGAGACATGGTAAATGTCAAACTATTTAACTAAGAGTAAAATCTAGAAGATAAGGTTAATATGGTGACCTAAACCTATCTAAAATCTATTCTTTAAGATATTTTCGACCCATCCCTACATTATCCTCGAAATGAATCATTTTAGATCCATTAGAAACTGATAATGAATTTATTATAAAATAATATTTCAAGCTTTTCCTAAAGTGACCCTCACCTCTCTTATAAAAGGGTACTTCCCCTTCTCTTAATTTCACACCTAAAAAGCCATTTTTCTTTGCCAAAACCTACCCAAATATCCTCCCAACTTCCCTAAAATCAACCTAGATTCCTTACTTGGATCATAAATCCAACCTAATGAGCCCTTTTGATCAACTCAAAAGGAAACACCCGAAGAAGAGGTAATAATTTCACCACCCTCTTTCAAGTTCTTTTCTTCTTCCACTTCCTCTTTCTTTGATTCCATACCAAAATAATAACTCCATTACCTTATAAATACTTTGATATTATTATAAATATGGTACAACCATATTCTTTATTATATCTATCCTATAAATGACAAAGTCACCATACGTGCGTACGTACAGCTTACTGTCTCCACGTCGTGGTGTAGTTTGTTATTCAAACACTTCATTATTTTGGATGGGTATAATAATGAGTATAACTGATTTAATTAATAAATATAACATATTAATGATTATTTATATATGATATACCATCCAATTACATATTATTTCACCATCAATATAATGACATTGTCGCTCGTGCATACGTACAGATTACCGTCTCCATGAACACGATGAGATTCATTCCCCATCATAATCATTAAAGAATAATTTTCATTTTATGACTAAAAATAATGTTTATGAACATAATATAATTATATTTATGAATAAAATACATCTTATCCATAACAAACATGGCTTACCTAACCAATAATATAAAATAAAACGAATCAGTTAACACTTGAAACGATGATACTACTGAAATTTTATTAACAGAGCAATATTATAGGATCATATATGATATAATATTTATGTATATAGTTCTTGTATAATTTAATAACAATGTTTTATCTATTATACAGGTGGTTAATATTCCATCGAATAAGTAAAAGTACAAGGTAAGGGTTAATTCTACAATCTCTTTACTTATCTGAGGTTGTTAATAGGTAAGTATCTACCGGGACCTCTTTATCATCCACATCTGTGTTTTCTTAAAAATGTAATTTGAAACATTTTTACTATTTACTAGAATATGGGTTAAATTCATTTATACCCTTATTTGACCATATATGTTTTGAAATGAATCTTTCCATTATTTTCCAAACAAGGTACTTTATGACCTTTTCGACAAAATTAAGGTAAGAATGTCTTTTTTTTAACTTATACGGCGGGTGAGGCTATTTTATGCCGTTATGACATCATCGAAGCTTCCTATAAAATCTTATAAAAATATTTTCAAAATGTATTTTTTATTTTATAATTATATGACTTTTAAATTATTTCAAAATAGAAAGAGATATCTCTCTAAAAATGTTTTGATTTCATCTATGTCAACATCCTTTGATGGATTTTAAGCTTGTTTGAAATTGATTTATTATGATATAAAACATTCATATTTTATTGAAGTTTTTGTGATATGTTTGATTTTGGATGTGTTATTTTTACACCCATTCATGTTTTATGGATAAAGTATTGATATTTCGTATTCTAATTTTAATACAAATGTTTATGTTATGTTTAAACCTTTTCATATGTTGAATGCATTGGAATTAGTAAGTGACGGGTGGAGCTCTCTATAGCTCCTAGATGCATCGATAGGTCTCATGAGACAAACTATTGTCTTGGAACAAGGCCTTGAAAAAATCTTATTTTTAGTATTGGCACAGGGCCTTGACTATGTGGTTATGAAGTCTAGAATTATGCATTCCATCATTATGAAATTGGTTATTGATATTGCATGTGATTATTCGACTAGTAGAATATCCATTTGAATAAGTAAATGAAATTATTTGATTTATATTGGAAATTTTATGTTGAATTTTATGTTTAAAAGGCTTATGATTTAGTCTTATACATTTCCTTAAATGTTTATGCTTATTTATGAAAGTTTCCGCTATATTCTTATCCTTACTGAGCATATGAGCTCACCCCTTTCTATGTTTTATTTTTCCTAAGATGTGAAGAAGTATATTATGACTGACCTGCAAGGATAGTCTAAGGGATAGTATAAGGGATATGAATGTGGTCGATGGAGACAATGTTGTTGTTGTTTTTTTATAATGTAATGTAAAACTTATGAATGTGTATAATACTTCCAAGGCTACTAAATTGGTCTATATTTTGGGATTTGATCCCTTGTGATCATGACAATGTTTTTTAATAATGCACAGACTCTGGGTAACTGGGGTCGGGGCATTACATTTGGTATTAGAGGAAGTTTAGTACAAACCTTGGAAGCTAGATTTAGAAAAACTCTGATTAGAGAACATTACCCTAAGATAGACTTTGAGGATTAGTATAAAATAACTTCCTAGAATTTTGGTAATGTAGAAATTTTATGAGTTTTTCAAGAAACACATCCCTGTCTAGATACGAGTAGGTAGAGGCGGATCTGGCATAGATGTACCTAGGGGTAAAACCAAAAAACACCTCTTTGAGATAGACTCGAACAGAAACTGGTGCACAACAACGGGCCTTGCTGCACTCTTGGTTACGACACTCCCAGGGTATATGATTAGGATAATTCACATTTTGTTTACAAACCATTATGAAGGATTTATGAGTATATACCTCCTCAAAGAAAACATTTTTATGATTATGGATTATATCCATAAACTGTTCAATTTATGTTAAGTGTTTTACAAGTTTGGAATTATGTATTGTGATTCATAAACTAATCTACTATATGCCATTTTTTAGAAATGGTTTCTAGTGGAAAGAATGGAAATTGTATCAACACACGTAATCCATATAGGTATTTCCCTCCTACTCAAGATAATTATAGTGGAGATAGAGATGCAACTCACGTTGATCATCTTATCCCCATACTATGACAACTCACTCAGATTATGAATAATAACATTACCTGTATGGAGAACCCTGATCCATAATGAGGAGGATCAATTTTAGACCTCTTCATGAGGAAAAAACCACCAACATTCAATGGGAGTAAATATCTATTAGTAGCTGACCAATAGATAAATTTCTTATAGAAAATATTTCATGCTTGGTGGAGTAGCAAAAGGGAAAAAGTTGTCATGGAATTTTATCGCCTCACGGGAGATGCAGATCAATGGTGGTCATTAATTAAAAACACAAAGGACGATGAAGAAGTATAAAACATGTAATGGAGGGAGTTTAAAGTGATTTTATTAGAAAAAATACTTTCCTCATGACCATCGAGCGGATATGGAAAGATAATTTATGAGTCTAAGGAAAAAGGAGGATGAGAATATCGCAAAGTATGAGGCTAACTTTATAAGGTTAGCAAGGCATGTAGAAGATTATATATGTAACCCAATGAGTAATATTGATCAATTATTTGATGGGTTAAAACCATTTCTCCATCAATCATTAGTCTCGCAATCCTTCTCATCATACGAATATATTGTCTCATTTGATTTCAAGATAGAAAAGATATTCTCTAAATCTAATGACTTTAAAGCAAAGCAAGAGAAAAAGAGATCTATTGAACACTCTAGAAATGAAAATAAGGGGAAGAAGGGAAAATTTGAATATCCATCCTATGGTAAATGTGGGAAGAAACACCCTGTTACTTTCCTTAAGGGAATGAGAGTCTGTTACAAGTGTGGTGAAAAATGCCACCAAGCTCGTGATTTTATGGGGAATAAATATTTTGTCAATGTTGAATGCTACAATTATAGAGAAAAGGGGAATTATTCAAATAAATTTCCTAATCTCCAAGGGAAATTACCTTAGAAAAAGAAAAGGGAGAAATTCCAAGCTTATGCAATCACTACTGCTGAGGTTGAAGATCCGAAATATGTGGTGGTAGGTAATTTAATGGTTTCCTCAAGTTTAGCCAATTATTTATTTGATTCTAGATCATTGCATTGTTTCATATCTTCCCAGTTTTCTAAGAAAATTAGATATTTTCAATTTGACTTAACAAGGTAGTTTTTAGTCAAAACAGCTAAGGGAAGTATCATTATAAAAAAAATTGTGAATCAGTTCTCATTAGGTCATATAAATTTTCTTTATCTACTGATCTCATCATCATACCCATTATTGAATTTGATATAATCCTCAGAATGGATTGGCTTTTGGACCATGATGGGAAAATTTATTGTAAGAAGAATGAGGTTACAATTTTTGATGATGATAAGGAGTACCTTATCTTTATAGCAGAAATGTTACCACCTAATTCTTATCTATATCCACCCCCAGTGGCTCTACTAAATTCAATTATTGGGGAAGAAGAGAATGAAATGACTATGGGTGAGGAAAAGAATTTTCGAATAGAGGATGTACCTATTGTGCAATAATATGTTGATGTGTTTCTAGAGGATTTACCTATACATCCTCTAGAATGATAAATTGATTTTCCATTGATTTAATTTCTGGTTCAAGGCCCATATCGAAGTCCACTTATCAAATTACCACTATGGAATTAGTGGAACTAAAGAAACAAATAGAGGAATTGAGTAACAAGGGATTTATTCACCCTAGTGTTTCTCCATGGGGACCCCCTGTCATTTTTGTTAAGAAGAAAGACGGATCTATGAGATTTTGCATTGACTACTGGGAGATCAATGCTATAACAATAAAGAACAAGTATCCCCTACCTCGCATTGATGATTTATTTGACCAACTTCATGGAGATCAATATTTTTCAAAGATTAACCTTCGATCTGGATATCATCAGTTGTGTGTAAATAAGGAAGACATTCTGAAAACAACATTTCAAACCAGGTACGGGCATTACGAGTTTACAGTAATGCCTTTTGGATTGACTAATGCACCATCTGTCTTCATGGATCTAATGAATAGATTTTTCAAGGAATATCTTGATGACTTTGTAGTGTTATTTATTAATTATATCTTGCTTTACTCAAAAAGATATGAAGATCCTGAAAATCACTTGTGTACTATTCTAAGAACCCTTAGAAGAAATGAATTATATGGGAAGTTTAGAAATATTGAATTTTGGCTTCAAGAGATTTCTTTTCTTGGACATATTGTCTCTAAGGATGGAATCTATATTGATGCTTCAAAGACCAAGGAAATCCAAGAATGGCCAGCACTGATGAGTATAATTGAGGTATGCAGTTTTATTGGTTTAGTAGGTTATTATCGACGTTTCATCCAGAATTTTGTCTGGTTGGCTAACCCATTAACCAATCTCACACATAAAGGGGTTAAATTTGTTTGGACAAAAAAGTGTGAATAATGTTTCAAAGAACTGAAAAGAAGATAAGTCAATTATCCTATATTGACTCTACCATCGGGGAATGATGGGTTTTTTATTTATAGGGATGCTTCAAAGAAAGGACTTGGTTGTCTCCTTATACAAAATGATAGAGTTATTGCCTATGCATCACGACAGCAAAAAATTCATGAACAAAACTATCCTACTCATGATCTTGAGTTGGTATCTGTAATCTTTACTCTAAAAATATGGAGACACTATCTCTATGGTGAAAAATGTGAGATTTATACTGGTCATAAGATTTTGAAGTATATTTTCTCATAGAAAGAACTCAACATAAGGCAAAGACGATGGCTTGAACTACCCAAGTTTTATTATTCCACTATACACTACCACCTGAGGAAGGAAAATAAGGTTGAATATGCTTTGAGTAGAAAGTATCATGGAGTTTTGAAAAAAATAAGAGTTGAAAGGGATCCTATTTTCATGGATCTAGTAAATATGGATATGGTAATAACCATGGAAGGTGAAACATCAATACTTTTTCAAATGGTTTCCAAAAAATCTTTACTAGAAAGGATAAAAAGTTCTTATACTGTTGATGGGGAGTTTCAAAAGAAGATTAAAGATATGAATGGTGGGAGATTGAGTGACTTCGTATATAAATATGGAATTTTAAAATTTGGGAAGAGACTTTGTGTTCCCGATATACCTGACCTAAAAAGGGAATTGTTGGATGATGCTCATAGCTCCAATTTCTCTATACACCCTGGGAGCACCAAGATGTATAGAGATTTCAAGGAACATTTTTGGTGGGACAATATGAAGAGAGAGATTTCTGATTATGTGTCAAGATGTATGGTTTTTCAACAAGTGAAAGCTGGAAGGCAACGGCCTGGAGGATTCATGAAACCTCTTCCCATACCTAATTGGAAATGAGATAATATTTCGATGGAATTTTTCATGGGGCTTCCAAATACTCCTAGAAGGAATGATTCAATATGGGTCATTGTTGATCGTCTTATCAAGTCAGCACATTTTCTTGCTATAAGAAAAGATTTAACACTTGAACGTATGGGAATACTATATATTAAAGAAGTTGTAAGACTTTATTGAGTACCCCTATTGATTGTTTCTAATCGTGATCCCCGTTTTACATCAAAATTCTGGAAAAGTCTTCAGAAGGCCTTGTATACTGAACTTCATTTGAGCACTTCCTACCACCCTCAACCTGATGGACAATCATAACAGACTATTCAAACCTTATAAGATATGTTGAGATCTTTCTCACTTTACTTTCAAGGTATGTGGGATCAATATTTACCTCTAGTAGAATTTTTCTATAACAATAGCTTCTATTCAAGTATTCAGATGGCACCATATAAAGCTTTATACGGAAAGATATGTCGTACACTAACTTGTTGGGATGATGTTGGTTAAAGAAAACTCGTAGGCCCAGAACTTGTTGAGGAAATAATAGAAAAGGTAAAGTTTATCCAAACCCACATCAAAGCATCCCAAAGTAGGTAAAAGAGCTATGCCAATAACCAAAGGAAGGATTTAGAATTTTAAGTAGGAGACTATGTTTTCTTGAAGGTATCTCTATGTAAGGGTGTTATACGTTTTGGTA
This sequence comes from Viscum album, assembly GCA_963277665.1. Taxonomy (NCBI): domain Eukaryota; kingdom Viridiplantae; phylum Streptophyta; class Magnoliopsida; order Santalales; family Viscaceae; genus Viscum; species Viscum album. The sequence goes on along the minus strand of OY728142.1, from coordinate 503,601,350 downwards.
AGAAGGGTAAATTGACTCTTAGGTACATCAGACCTTTTGAAATTCTAGAACAAATTAGATTTGTAACTTATCTTTTGGAAATACCTTCAAGTCTCTCCAAAGTTCATGATGTGTTCCACGTATCATTGTTGAGAAAATACATGTCTGACCCAATGCATGTACTCACCTATGTGGAAATTGAACTGGAACTTGATATGTCTTATTGTGAAGAGCCTATCAAAAATTTTGATACCAGAGAACAAGTCCTGAGAAACTGTATGACTCGTCTGGTAAAAGTTATATGGAAAAACCATAAGATTGAAGAGGCAACGTGGGAACCTGAGGAACTTATGATGAAGAACCACCCGAATCTTTTTATGCAGTAATATTCTAGAAATTTTGAGGATGAAATTATTTTAAGTAGGGTATAATGTAACACCCCAAGCTTCCATGGTACATTTCCCTTTGAATAATGCAGTAGCTTGCGTTGTAAAAGACTTGGAGTTTTAACACACCACGACCAATGAAACTAGCCATTATGAAGAGTAATACCCACTTTTTGAAATTTTATAAATTTTGATTTTCAAAATGGACTTCATTTTTGGATTCGGAATATCAAAATTAGCTTAGGGTGAATTTTTGGTATTTTTCTGAGAACTTTCAATTTTTGATGAATAGTAAAAATAACATTGCGTTGTTGTTTAAAATTGAATTTTTATTTAAATAATTAGTTATTTTATTTTATTTTATTTTTGGTCAAAATAGATACATAATAACTATATATGTTCAATGTAATTCATTGGAATCATTTTATAATAAGTTTAGATATATAAAATTTTATTGAACTTTTTACCGTCTTTTACCCACCTTCTATGAGCATTTACAAATATGAATAAAACATAATTTTACTGCTTCTGTGAGTTTAATTTCAAAAATACAAGATACACGGATGAAATTAGTAAGTAAAATGTGGTTCAATAAGATGAAAATAATTTTTGGTGAATAGTAACTTTTGACTTTTATTTACCACGGTTAAAAGTAAATAGGGTAATTAAGAGTAAAAATGATATTATAATTACCCTAACACATGTCCTAATTCTATTGGATAAGTTTAATTCGACGAAAAACAACCTTAGGAATAAAATATTATCCTTTTGGTCCACATGGATTAGATTAGGACATTTATTATTATTTTATTTAAAGAAGAGTTAAAAGTGTTAAATTCAAAGTTTAATAACTAAACCATTTTTAATATAGGGTTATACATAATATAAATTCAACTATAAATATTAATTAGAAATATAAAAAGATTTAATACATAATGGTATTTTATTTATAATTTTTATACATTAAATAATTTAATTTATTTATGACACAATGATGATACAGTAATTACCTTATTAATGAAATATTAAAACAATTGATATTATAAATATTCAAATAAATGTAAATTGAGACTTTTTATAAATTCCAATAATTTTATATGTTAATATGACATGTTAGTATTAATTAAATAAATTTTATTCTAAGTGATAAAGTTTTTATGTCTTTAAAAAATTCAAATACTAAATAGTGTGAAAATTGACAAAATTGAGTTTTTAAAACAAATACTATATTATTAATTGATATAATATTCTTAAAAATCTTAGGTTAGGCCAAAGGACTTATATAAGGGTATATATATTAATAATTAACCACTTGTGGTTATATTGGTAGTTTATAGTAAGTTTATTAACCATATAATATAAAAATAAAAGGAGGCTTGGTAAATGTCAAACTATTTAACTAAGAGTTAAATCTAAAAAATAAGGTTAATATGGTGACCTAAATCTGTCTAAAACCTATTGTTTGAGGTATTTTAGACCCATACCCACCTTATCCTAGAAATAAATCATTTTTTAGTCATTATAAACCGAAAAATTATTTATTATAAAATAATATTTCAAGCTTTTCCTAAAGCGACCCTCGCCTCTCTTATAAAAGGGTACTTCCCCTTCTCTTAATTTTACACCTCCAAATTCATTTGTATCAGCCAAAACCTATCCAGATATCCTCCCAACTTCCCTATAATCAACCTAGAGTCCTTACTTGGATCAGAAAGCCAATCTAAGGATCCCTTTTGATCAACTCAAAAGGAAACACTTGAAGAAGAGGTAATAATTTCACCACCCTCTTTCAAGTTCTTTTCTTCTTCCACTTCCTCTTTCTTTGATTACATACCAGAATAATAACTCTAGTACCTTATACATACTATGATTTTATTATAAATATGTTACAACCATATTTGTTATTCTATCCATACTATAAATGACAAAGTCACCATACGTGTGTACGTACGGCTTACCGTCTCCACGTCATGGTGTAGTTTGTTATTCAAACACTTCATTATTTTGGATGGGTATAATAATGAGTATAAATTATGTAAATAATAAATATAAAATTTTAATTATTATTTATATATGATATACCATCCAATTACATACGATTTCACCATCAATATAATGATATTGTCGCTCGTGCATACATATGGATTACCATCTCCACAAACGCGATGAGATTCATTCCCCATCGTAATCATTCAAAAATAATTTTCATTTTATTATTAAAAATAATGTTTATGAACATAATATAATTTTGTATATGAATAAAATAAATCCTATCCATAACAAACATGGCTTACATAACCAAGCATATAAAGTAAAACGAATCGGTTAACACCCGAAATGATGATACTACTAAAATATTATTAACAAAGCAATTTTAGAGGATCATATATGATATAATATTTATGTATATAGTTACTGTATAATTTAATAACAATATTTTAACTATTATACATGAGGTTAACATACCATCGACTAAGGAAAAGTACAAGTTAAGGGTTAATTCTACAATCTCTTTACTTATCTGAGGTTGTTAATACGTAAGTATCTACTGGGACATCTTTATCATCCACATCCGTGTTTTCTTAAAAATGTAATAAAAACCATTTTTACTATTTACTATACTATGGGTTAAAGTCATTTATACCCATATTTTAACATATATGTTTTGAAAGGAATCTTTCTTTCATTTTATAAACAAGCTACTTTATGACCTTTTCAACAAATTAAGGTAAGAATGTCTTTTTTAACTTATATGACGGGTGTGGCTATTTTACTCCATTATAAAATCATTGAATATTCCCATATAAGATTATAAGAATATTTTCGAAATAAATGTTTTCTTTTATAATTATATTACTTTTAAATGATTTAAAAATATAAAGATATATTTCTCTAAAAACAATTTGATTTAATCTATGTCAACATCCTTTGATGGATTTTAAGCTTGTTGGAAGTTGATTTATTATGATACAAAACTTCTATATTGTATTCAAGGTTTTTTTATATGTTTTAATGTGGATGTGTTATTTTTACACCATTCATGGTTTATGGATAAAGTATTGACATTTCATATGCTAGTTTTAACACAAATGTTTATGTTATGTTTAAACCTTTTCATATGAGGAATGCATTGAACTTAGTAAGTGATGGGTGGAGCCTACTATAGCTCCTCGATGCATCTGTAGGTCTCATGAGACAAAATAGTTTCTTGGCACAAGTCCTTGAAAAAATATTATTTTTAGTCTTGGCACAAGGCCTTGACTATATGGTTATGAAGTCTGGCATTATGCATTCCATCATTATGAAATTGGTCATTGACATTTCATGTGATTATTCAAATATTAAAATATTCATATGAATAGGTAAATAGAATAATTTTATTTATATTGGCTATATTATTAAGAAGTTTATGTTTAAAAGGCATATGATTTATTCTTATACATTGCCTTAAATTTTTAGGCTTATTTATGAAGGTTTACGCTATATTATTATCCTTACTGAGCATCTAAACTCACCCCTTTCTATGTTTTATTTTTCCAAGTATACAAATAAGTATATTATGATTGACCTGCAGGGACAGTCTAAGAAATAGTCTAAGGAATATGAATGTGGTCAATGGATAAAATTTTGTTTTTTTATTTTATAATGTAATGTAAAACTTAAAAATGTATCTAGTACTTTCAAGGCTACTAAATTGATCGGTCTTTCAGGATTTGATTCCTTGTGATCATGTCAATGTTATGTAATAATGCACCGACTCTAGGTAACTGGGGTCGAGGAATTACAATATTTAACATTTATTATCCATTAAATGAGTTAAAAATAATTTATATATAAGATTAAATTTTTTATTATAGTTTTAGTTTAAAAATTATTTATTTAATTTTAAAAATACACAATATTCAGAAAAGTATTATTCTTTGAAAAATAATAATAAATGTAACTTAATATTTATGACTAAAAATAAATTATCCCTTATTAGATAATTTGAACCCACTTATTTTAAATTGAAAACACGTTTCATTTTATTATATTAATAAAAACTAATTTTAGAAACATAATATATATTATATTTACAAAAAATTGAGAAAATATTACTTATGTTCTAAAATATAAAATACTGTTTTGTAATTCAAACATGATATTTTAAAATATATAATTTTACTTAAAAGAAATATATTTGGTCAATAAAAAGGTTTCATATGTTTTAGGTTATGCTTATATCCAAGTGATGTATTAAAATCCATTGTATTTTCAAAAAATGATATTTTTTACTGTTCACCTAAAAATAAATTATTTTGTAAAACTTCCAAAAAATAATCTTAAGTTAATATCACCAAGATAAATCCAAAAATGATATTAATTTTTACAAATTCACATCCTAAAATTGATAAATTTAACTTTAAAATAAAATCATAAAATATCATGAACAAAAATTTTGTTAATGAATCATTTTATAGTATATTTTCTCTTCTTCTAAAATTAGTTCTAATAAGTAATATATAAAACTTGTAAAATAAACATTTTAAAAAATATATGCTAAGTATAAAAAATATTTTATTAGTTTATGATATATATTAATTGTGTTCAATGTTCAAGGAGAATTTCTTTGAGGGCAGAAGGCTGTTTTTTGATACCATCAACATGCAGATTCAGAGCTGCTTGGAGTTGTCTACCTCACAGAAAATAAAGAACCTTCTGGTTGCGGCTGTTGTGAAACTTCTTCATATTATCTGGTATGGTATAAATTAATTAATTTTCCACAATAATTCCTTCAAAATTAATGTAGGAAAAACGAGAATCCTCATGGCCATTCAAGATGCAGATTCTATACAAAAAGCTCACTGCAACAATTCAGTCTATGACTTTTGGGATCCTCAGACATATTGGGGTGGAGGGGATCTACCCTCTCCCTCACTCTACTCTTGAAGTGTTTTGGATCCCTCCCCCTCCGGGATGGATTAAAATCAATGTGTATGGAGCCTCCAAAGGCAACCCAGGACCAGCGGGTTGTGGTGCCATCTTCAGAAATCACTTGGACCAGATTCTTGGATGCTTTTATGGCTCTTACGGTTCCTCCTCCACTTTGGAAGCAGAGATGATGGGTGTCATCCATGCCATCACCTTTTCCAAATTACACATCTGGAACAATATTTGGATATAGAGCAACTCCACTACAATCATTCAGGCGATTTGGAATGGTACCATCCACCTTACATGGCCTCTCACTACCCGCTGGATAGACTGTTTGAATTCTCTTGTTGGGATTAACTTCATCACCACTCACACCTTCCGCGAATCCAACAGGATCTCTGATGCTCTTTCCAATCTTGGAGTTACTCAAGACTTACTTTGGATGGATGATCTCCCTTCTGAACTACTACCTTTTTATTCTCGGGATGTTAGTAAAAGACCATTCTTTAGACTTTTGTAACCTATTTTTTTATCAATAAAAATTTTCTACCTTTAAAAAAAGAAAAAATAATATATATATATATATATATATATATATATATTCCTTTATACATATTTTATAATTCTATTACCACTTTTTATACCTAATAATTCTATAGATACCTTATGATGGTCTATATTTGTTCATTTTTTGGTTTTTTGTGCAAAGAAAACTATAGAATACAATATTTATTTAAGGAGAAAAAACTTGAGTCATTACATTCCAGACCAAAAATTTCATTACAGATGGATTTGGAGTAAAATTTAAGCAGTGAAAAATCAGATGAAAAAAATAGATTCAAATGATATTTCTACTCCCTTGGGTGGATCAGCCTCAAGATATTAATTTTACAAAAAGTCTTCTGGGAAGGTTTCTTTAAGATAGGGAAATGGTTCCATCAATTTTACTTCAAAGACCAATATCTCTTTTTATTTTTATACCAAGTAAAAATATATTAATGATGAATTTGTATTTTCAAAGTAAAGGGGGTTATTTTTCAAATTAATTTGATAAAATAGAATTACAAGAGAGTTTACGGTTTAATAATATTCCTTAAAGGTCTCATCTAGTTTTAGTTTTTATTCTATGAGTGTCATGGTTAAAATCTTATAATTACGTGGGATAGAAGGTTTTTAAAGTGATACTCCCACCTTTTCAATTGTGATTATCAAGGGCTAAACCTTATATTCATCTTCTTTTATCACCTTCTAATACTATTATTTATATTACTTTTATCCTTGCTTTATAAATGTTTGGAGGGTGATGGCTATCGTAGCCATCATTTCCTTTAGTTGTGTTGTATCACTTTATTGTTATTGAAGTTGTTGGTCCAGTGGAAAAAATAAATTTGAGGTATGTTTGGATCTTCTCTATTGTAGGTTCATCTTGATATTAATAATATGCAGTAATATTCTATTGATTTTTATTCCCTTAATTAGTTTAGTAGTCTTCATCCTATTATCTATTGGAATATATCAAAGGTTTCTCATGCCAATCCTCTTTAACTAACACCCCATACTCCTGTGGGAAGAGGGATTGATTGGAATTAAAAAAATTCAGGTGTTGTTTCATGATCTCAGTAGTTATTCTTTCAATCTATTTGAACCAAACATATAGTAAGTGATCCATTATTAGATAATAGTCTCCCTTTTAGACTTATCTTATATTACTGAATGGAAATTAATATAGAAACAAGGGAAAATAGAGAACAAAAAACAAATAAAGGAAAATCAAATGAAAAACACTATTTAAAAATGTGTTACAATAGTGAGTAACTCAACCAGAATCCCCATAAATAGTGTCATATTGATGAGGATCTTATCACAGGGCTCTCATCAAAAAATTATTGAACCCAAGTTAAATGTGGTAAAAGTGGGACTTGGGTTTCACTAGAGACAAGGGTGATTATAATGTGTTTTTCTCTTTAATTATATGGATTAAGTTTAGTTTTGGATATCATTGGTGTTGTGTGATTGGAGAAAAGAAATAATAAGTATAAAATATATTTTTAAAAGTAGTGGTTTAACCTTTTATATACCATCACTTTTATATGAGAACGTTTTTCAGTTTCATATGAAACCTTACTTTTCACCCTCACCTGGTAATTTCAACTTAAGAGTTGAAATTCAATAATCACTACATCCAAAAATCTTACCTATACTAGTGATTGGAAGTCTCCAATCAATCATGAATCAACCCACTTCTCACCATCATGTGTAGTGAAGAAGATCATGGTGGCATGTGTGTGTAATTTGAGAATTAGTGAAAAAAAAATTAAAATACATCAATCAATTTAAATATCCTATTTTCCATAACAATTAATAACTTCTCAAGAAATTAATAGAATAGAATAATAAATTAAAATTTGATTTCATTAAAAAGGGTAAGGGGAATCTCATTTTCTAAACCATTAAGGGTCTAGTGTTCCATCACTAGAGAGATTACAGAAAGAAAAAGAGAAGAAATGAAACAGTAGATCATATTCAATCAATCGATCAGTAGAAACTCTCCTCCTACTCTAGTAGTGAATATTCAACTTCTTATATAGATGCTTGGGATTTTCTTGCATAGTTTAGTATCTCCACCTCTCCATGTGAGTAGAACTCATTCTCTAATTGAATGTTGTGCTTATAGAATCTTCTTGGTTTTCAGTTCCCATATCACATTTTTTATGGTTTCTACATGCACAGTTTGAGGGTCCATATTCTTCATCTTTGTTTCTTGAACATTATTATCTTGTCTCAACTCCATTATCATCACCTTCTTCTTTGGTTGGATGAATGACATGTGGAATCTCGAAATAATCCTAGCCGGAATTGGGAATACCAGTAGAATTGATTTGATTTTAGGTCATTAACCTTATCTATTTTTGGATTTTCTAATTCAATTACCTGTGATTATAAAAATGACAATTTAAAATTTTCATACATGGAGAAAATATCCTACATTAGTGTTTTGATCTGGTTTTTAGCCACGAAACGCCCAACGGCTCTGTATCCAATGATTGATGGATCTGCTTTCCAAAGGCAGGCGTTCGCTGGATGGTCTGACCAGCGACCCTTAAGAACTCACATTGGTCGAGAGGATGGGAAGTCGGGCTCATATCACCCTTTGGGGGGGGGGATTATTGCCTGTTCTGGGACTCTCTTATAGATTTAAGACGTATTCATATGTTCGCGAATCTTTGGTTTATACCCAAACATTGTATCCATGGATTTAACCTTGGTGGGAAATGGTCAACTGGACGCAGGGGTTCGGAATCATTTATGCTCGAGGTTTACCATCCCTCGTTGGATTACTGACCTCGAAGGGTTGGAACTCGCTTGAGGCATCACTAGGAGTGGCGTGGTGAACCGATGTGGAGATGATCGGATCGACCAGCTATTGGGATTGAACGTCATGGAGGATTCCTACGTACCCTTCTTAGAAATAAGGGATCAAATTCCACGTAGTTCGGATATAAAGTTTAACGTCATGCTGGATGAGGGTGGAACTTGATATGAAGAAACGACCGATTGGTGGGATTGAACCTCATGGAGGCTTCCTACGTACCATTCTTTGTCATGGATCAAAGTCCACGTAGTTCGCAATGTCTTGGGGCTTAAGCTCTGGGGCAGCCCAGAATAATGGATTAGGGCTTACACTCTGAGGAGGCCCATAGGAAGATGTCATGTTTGATGCTTACTCTAAGCCCACGTGAGTCATGCTCAGTGTGAGAAACAAGAGGCAACAAGGACCAGAGGATCACGTCTCAAAAGGCGCGTTTGTGAGAAGCGGAGTGGGGCTTACTCATAAAGGCGGCCCAGGGTGATGAATTGGGGCTTAAACTCTGAGGAGGCCCAGAAGGTCGGGGCTTACTCCAAGATGGACGCCCGTAGGAATGGATTGGGGCTTACACTCTGAGGAGGCCCGTGGTGTCTTCCTCATGTCTGGACATGAGGGTGTCCCAACCCATTGGTGGGTTGAGGAATATAATGGGGGCCAATGCCTATGCGCAAGTGCACAAGCAGGATAACGCCAAGGGAGTTGGAATCAGTCCAAACAAAGGGAGATGAAAAGTGTGAATTACATGCCCGACATTCGGAACGCAATGAAGGTGGCATGGTGATGGAGGATAACTGTTTACCATGTTCTAAACACGGTATTCACATCACATTATCCTAAAATGGAGACGAAAAAATGAGGGTAAACTACTGAACATGTTTGAAACACAGGACCTATCTCGAAGTGTTGCCCAAAGTCTTTCGGGGCATTGGCCCAGGACGGTAGGTGAGCCGATGCAGCATGAGGCCAGGCCATTAGGGGGTCCCTTCAGACATGAAAGATGATGGAGATCCGAATGAAGGACACACAAAGCGTGGGGTGGAGTGATGGAATGTTTGAATGGATTCCAGTGCTCTTGAAATTATGCCACTGTAAACATGGCATGAGGCATCTTATGCTTGGAGCATAAGGAATCTCTTGTTTGGAATAAGAGGCATCTTGTGTTTGGAATATAGGTAGAAATGTAGTTTATAGTCATGTAGAGAGTAATATTTCCATATAGTTTAATGTCATGTGGATAGGACGAAGGCCATACAGTTTAACGTCATGTGGTCAGGACGACTAGGTAGGAGAGACCTAGCAATGGTTGGTGTGAGACTTACGCAAGGGCGGCCCTTTCTGGAGGGACCTAGCAATAGGAGCTAGGAAATGGGGTTTTTGGAGTCTCATGAGGAGTATCTCGACTCATGGAATTTATAGGATGGATGTTGGGGTGGCACAAGGGTGCAATGGAAAATCCCGACATCCCGGCACTGACCCCAAGTGGGGGTGCGGGGGCACAGCCCCTGTGGTATGGACCAACGAGTGCATGGGGTTTTTCGCATGGGGCTGGCCGTGAGGTGCCGGCCGCGAAGGACTGGCCGTGAGGGAGCCGCATGTGGTTATCGGTTTAGTTGTCCGTGAAGGGTGTCCGTGGAGGAGCTGGCTGCGAGGGAAGCTGGCCGCGAAGGACTAGGCCACGAAGGAAGCTGTCCCCGAAGGAGGCTCTCCGTGAAGTATGATTTCCACGGAGGAGGTTGTCCGCAAAGTAGTTTGTCCACGAAGGGTGTCTGCAAAGGGGCTGGCGCCCATCCTACTTTGCTCCCACGGAGGGGTTCCACCTCCATTTCGCAAACAACACTGGTCCGTGTAAGGGGTGGTCGTCCGTGAAGGAGATGGCCATCCGCAAAGGATATGGCCACTAAGGGCTGGCCGCAGAGGAGTTTTCTGCATGTGGTTCATGGACCGGTTGCTCCTCTCTGCGGAAGAGTTCATCCGCGGACGATATGCGGTCCGCGGATGGCTGCGGAGTGATTTCTCCAGCGTCTCCACACAGGTTTTCACCCATCTTTTCTCTGTCTCTTTTTGGTGCCCCTCGGTGACAATTTATAGAGCCACGAATAGAATGGTCACACGGCCTTTGCAGAATCCCATGAAGGAATTCCCACATGTGGATGACTCAATCAACTAGGATATTTGATGAGTCACGGTGGGATTGCTTCGCGGCGGCACACCAATCCGCCTCTATTCCGTAGACGACGGTGGTCCGCGGCTGCATGGGCGCTCCGCCTCCATTCCGCGAATGACGGCGCGTGTAGCGTTCGCTGGTTGGCGTGGTCCGCAGCGATGGGGCGGCCTGGATTCATCGACGGTCTTCCTGGTTTGCGCCCATGGAGGCTCCCCGCCCTCATTTCACGAACGACAGCGTCTGTGAAAGGTCGGTCTGCCGAACCGGCCACGTACTGTTGCTGGGAGCCAGTGCGCGGACTGGTTCGGTCCTTTTCCATGTTTTGGGGTAATTGTATTTCCCCCTTGCAGAATTTTCAGGACCCTATAATTAGTCATGGAAAAGTCTTATGGGTGGTCCATAGAGGAAAACATCATGCAGGTGGTAAAAAAAGTCATATACAACTCTATCTATAGGAAAATATCATACGGGCATAAGTGAAATGACATATAGACCTTGAAATCTCTTATATAGGAATAAAATGTATCACTAGTGGTGAAATGTATAACAAGTTTCTAGACATATCAGTTTTCTTGATCCATAAATATCCTATGAAAGGAGGAATCTCATGAGGGCATGGAAAGAATTTTTATAAAGTCTAAATGTCTTACGCTTACTTGGAAATCAACTATGTGGGGATAAAAAGTTGTACGTGACTTGAAATATCTTATGATCTTGTTGGAAAAGTTATACATGGAACCGGGTGGTCAAGGAAAATATCATACGGGGAGTTCATGGAGAAAATCTCATATGCCACTTGGAAATGTCATATGTGGGGGAAAATATCCTATGGAGTGGCTAGAAAAGTCTTACGTATGAACCCTTTTCCATTTTCAGCCCTATAACCCATCAAAGCACAATAATTATTGTAGTATTTTTCAAAAATAAATTTAAAATGGATTAAAATAATGAAACTTCTAATTAAAATTCTTTAAAAAATGAGATTTTGGAATCAATGATCAATGTATGTCTTTAAATAATTAGTCCAAAAATTTAATAAACCCTTAAAACCCAAGATTTAATCCATTTAATCATTCAATTCTAAATTAACATAATTAAAAATATGGATTAATTTCTTAGGTTTTATACTGATTAAGGGGACATTTTCTATTGAAAATAGTCTAAAATTTAAAAATATTATCTCTCATTAGTGAAATCGTTATGGCATTGCTGATCATGAGCATTTAAGAATATCTTAATATTGGGGTCAAAATCCAATGGCTCAAAATGATCCATGCTACTAGATCTAGTATATGTGGTATGAATCATACACCTATGACTTGTAAAGACCAAAACATGAGCACTGGTGCTTGTAAAAAAAAGGTATAAAAATAAAAGGTAAAGAGAGGAAGAAAAGAATTTGGTTGATCAGTAAATACTAAACACATAGGCCGGTTTTATGATGTGTCTTGTGTCCCTGATATCAATGAAAAAAATTAAACTTTCCCCTAGGTGTTATCAATTCCAAATGAATAAGGTTAAAGTTTAGAATTTAAATCATTAACCCTTTACTAAAACTATTAAAACCTGGAATATCATTGGAATTCTAATATTGAACCACTAAAAAAATAGTTCCATCATGAATCTGATCTTATTGTAATTTTAAATTATTAGTGCTCAATTTCAGAATTAAAATTCAATGAAAATAAAGTAAAATAAAGTAAAATTTAAAAAAAAAATACTTTTTCTATCAAAAATCAGAGATGGTGAATTGATCTTAAAGAATATATTTTTTTAAAAAATATGATTTTATTCTCTTTCAAGAATAATTGAATCAGTTAGTTGTGAGATTCCAAGGTGATAAAATTTCATTAGATCAATATCAATTAATATCATCCTAACTCATTCAATTCTTTATGACTAAAACAACCTACTTAAAATAGAATTAATTATGTTCCAATATATATTGTAAAAAAATATCAATACTACCCTTATATAAAAAATACTTATCTATCACATGTAGAAGATATTCCCTAGTTCCACTACACATGTGATGTATTTGGCCATATCATAAGAGACATCTTGGGTATATTTTAAGGTCATGATATAAGATATCATGAATGTTTCCTATGAAAATATTATTATATGATTGGAATATCATAATTTCATGAATTATATAGTATAATTAATTTGAAAAGGATGTGACCTCATAAGGAAACTGAATGTTAAATTTTTACATTTTTATTTTCTTTCATGATGTATATCATTTTTAATGTATAGGAGAAACTATGTTGCATTTATATGATAAATGATTTCATGAATTACTATGGTCATAAGTTAAAATGTTTTTAATTTTAATTCATTTACTCATGAGTTATAAATGCATGAACATTCTAGGACCATCCTTGAAGGATGAGTTTGATGCATTATGATTGGGTGGTTCTAGATTTCTTTGGATACTACTGATTCTATCATTCCCTAAAGATATCTTTGTTACTTCCTTTTCATTGCAAGACACAAGAATGTCATGGAAATGTAAGAGAGACCCACCCATATGATGGTTCATTCAGCCTCAACCTATAGATACACCATGTATAGGGGAATATAATGGATACCCATGAGTGATATTTATCAATCATGATGAAATATAGTTGTAGTACTAATAAATGGTGTAAGGTACACATGTAAAAGTTATATATTTTATAAGCAGTTTGTTTTCAGGTTTTCATGCATGTTAATCTTGAGTTAAAGGGTTTATATATGTGTATACTTCCTTGATTAAGTGTTAAGTGGTCCTAATAAATCCATCAAGGGTTTCAGATCTATCCCATGAAATTTTATTCTTGAAATGATATTTAAAATGTAGTTTTAAACATTTCTGCAAAAACATAGTATCGCAATGTCTATATGATATATGGTATATTTTAAAGAGTGTTTTCCAAGGTGTTGAAGGATTTAATGATATGTGGGACAAGTATTAATCCTATAAGAATTAGTATAATATATAATTTGATAGTTTGGGTTTAGTTTTACGCAGAGCCCACTAATGCAGTATTAGTATTTTATAGATAATATGATACGTGGCTTATTTCTATACAAGTGGTTGAGGTGCCTTATTATTCTTATACAAGGCCCATGTGTAAAATTTAATCATATATAGGCTTTTAGATCACTTAATTAATAATTTGTATAAATTTATTATAAGTCATGGTTTCCAAGAATACTTACCTTATGCAGGACCCCACGCATTATATTAATCCCATATAGACCCTATCAGGATGAATTAATATTGCACAAGTATTTCTTATGTTTTTTTCATATTTTTTAAGGGAATATCATAATCCAAAATTGTTTGTGTCATCAAGATTATTTTACATAGCCTATCTAGAGTATTATTTATTATTATGCAGTGACTTCTCTATTTCCTATTATGATATAGTAGATATAGTAGGGTGTGATATAATTGAAAATTTTGATTTTTCTTATTTTCATTTGTGAATTAAATTAAATAATTTATAAATTGATTATAAATTATGGGAAAATGTATAATGGGATATTTATTCTTTTATAAATTTGTTTATAAATTAATTAATTATAAAATGTTTAACATTAATTTGTTAAATTTTTATGAATAATTAATTAAATAAATATTCTTAAATATTAATTTTTAATAATAAAATATATTTTTCAAATTATATAGCATGAATTATAATTTAGATATAAGTTGTTTATATTGAAATTATAAGTGTGATTTATAAAATTTTTATAAATTAAAAAATAAGACCAAAATATAAAATATTTTATATTTGAAATTATGAATTGTTCGTAATTATTTAATTTGAATTGTTCAAATTAAAATTACCTTATTTGAGAATTTATTTAAACCATACCAAAATTAGTTTCAGCTATTGATATGATCAAAGTTTTAAATAATAATAAATATATGATATTTTGATTATATAAATTTTTTCATATTAGATTTAAAATATAAAATGTTTATATTCCATATAATAACATATATTTAAAATAAATTACGTATAATGAAAAATATTAAGGATATCATATTGAGAATATATATAATTTGTTTATATTTATTTAATTATGAAATTTCCATAATGCATGACTAAATTATAATTTTTTTATATTTGTCTTTTTATGAATTGCTCATAAATAATTTATCACATGTTTAAAATATTAATTATTTAGTTATTTATTTATTCTCATAACTATTCATAAATATAATTGTTATATTATGAGTATTTGTATGATTTAGTTTAAAGTGTAAATTGATTATATAAATTGGCATGCATGCATATAAGGAGTTACATGTTAGGAATGATAATGGATTTAGTTTTCTTTTACCATGTCTTTGACTTGTATTTGGTTATGATCATGAATTAAGAATTTAATTATATTATATAAATATAAGGTGTTAGAATTCTGATGGAATTGATATCTCTTATGAGTAAGGTATCCTTGGTTGGAGGGACTTTGGGTCAGAACACTCACTAGCATTGAGGATTATACCTTATCTAGAAAAGTGGGTGTTGGATATCTATTGCTTCAAGATTACTCTTGTGGGGATTTTTGATTTTATATGACTCTAATACTTTACAATAAAATGTTTTATGTACATTGTTCTTAAGATGCATTTAGATATTTATGAATATAGTTGAATTTTTATTTAGGTTAGTAACATAAATTATGAGTTGTGAAAAGAGTCACACATCAATATGGTTTAAACATAATTACTTAGTGGAAGAAATAAAATTGAAAAATAAATAATTATAATCCTGAATACTTATAAATTGAATAACATGAGATAATATAGTGATATTAAATCCCCTTTTGAAAAGCACCGAGTGTTAGATTCCTTACAAAAAAACATGTCAAGACCTCAATCATCCTACTGGTTATCTTCGTGAGAAAGATGGGGGTGCCCATGGATTTTCTTGTGTAAGGAATGGATGAAATGGATAACCCTAAGAGTTAGATATCCAAATCTTGTTATGATATTTGGGTTACACTTATCTATTAAATCATTAAAAATTATACCATAAGACTTGTTTAGAGTTTAAAAATATGAAGGGTTGGAAAAGGAGTTACCCACTCAACCACCCAAGAGTTATATATGATATGATTGACATAATGGACTGAAATAGTAACTAAGTAGTGATATGAACACTAATGTTTAATCATTACATAGTAAAATATAGACCTTGGACCAATGATGGATATGGTGAATTTAAAATGGGAAAATTATTTCAGTAGGATAACATTTAATAAAATTTCTTATCAAATATTTGTAGAACATGATACTCATATGATAAAACCTTTTGTTGTAGATAAATATACACCATCATCATCCTTTTAATATTTTAGATAAACCCTTGAAAATAATAAACCAAATTTAATAAACTTCTTAAGCTGCTATAAAACATAAGAATTTTTCAAAAGAAAGGAAAAAATATGTGTTAAAGTAACACCATCCTAAGTAAACAAGTGTTGAAGTATTTTATAAAGTGGATATAGATGCTTATATAAAGCGTAGAATAAATTCATGTAAGGTTTATATAGTGATTTTTCTAGTTAAGGAATTCAATCTGTTGTTATCCTTGGAAATTTTTTGATGATGTGGATGAGTTCAAGAAATATTTACCATATTTTTTTAAATTGTTGAGAATATATGAACTAGAAATGTGATGCCCAGATTCTAGTTCTGTATTGAAATTACAGGAGGGTAAAAGTTCAAAAAAATGTTGGAAATTCCAATAATGTTTCTTTGAGTATCCAATTATGTTCATTGAAACCTTTAAGTATTATCAGGGATAAGTATTATTGATTCCATAGGATGGAATTGTCTAGATACCTGAAGGGGTTTGAGATATGTCATGGGATTATTATGTTAGGTATTGATGTTAAAGAAATTAATTATTCAATTTTTAAGGGTATAATATACCAAATGTGTGATTTGAAAATATTTTAAGTATACAGGGGTTCAAAATCAAAGTAAGAATTGATAAAGGTTTTAGTTTTCATTCAAGTTTTAAAATCTTGAATTTTCAAAGAGGTGTGTATTCTTTAAATTACTGTTTAAACCTATTATTTTTACTCTAATAAAAGTTTTTAAGAGTTAAGGAAGAGCTCAGGAGAATATGGGGCTTGTTCAAGGCCCAGAGATTTGATTTTTGGAGAACCAAAAAGTGGTGCACAGTTGGTTCATGGTTAGTAGTAACCATGCAACTCAATTGTGTGGCCCTATAAAGAAAGATCATGGTTTGATAAACCATGAAGGGAGGTTTCATAGCCATGTGAAATGGTTTAGGTTATTATAGAGATAAAACACATGGTTAGCACATGGGTTTTGAACCATGCACATAACTATGTGAGGGATGGATTTTTTGGATAGTAAGCATGCATAGGTTTCGTATAGTTTTTCAAACTATGTGAGGGTGCTCTGACTTGGACAGTATTAGCGCATGATTGGTGCAAGATTATACTAACCATGCGACTAAACCATGTGCATATTTAAAGATATGGAAATTATTATTTTGTCCTCTATTTATTTAACTCTTTATCCTCCAATTTCTTCTCCTATCCACTCACAACAGCCTCTCCCTCTACTCAAGATCCTCTTCTCCATCTTCTAGTAATTTATCCTCCCCCTCATAGGGTGTTTGATAAGCTGAAATCATATACAAATTTTTTTGTCATTTTGTTAATTATTATCCATGTTTTTACTAAATAATGCACCAAGTATGTGTTGATTATTATAGGAAATATGTTTTTAAGGTTTAAATTCAAAATTTGGAGAAACTGATCAAAAATTCCCATTATACATCATGAAATTACATTACACTATGTGTAGCTAAAGTTCACAACATAGGATAAGTTGTGAAGTAAGTCGTGAAAGAATTACAATCCATGAAGACATTATAGGACACGATTCACTAATAAATGTCATATAACCTTTGAATTTAATTCCCTATTTCAATATACAGACTGAAGGAAGATTCACATTGTGAGTCCCTGTTACATGTCATGAAAGGTATCAAATTTCCAAATCTATAGATGAGATTCATGTGAGATTTGAACAGATTCAAAAATTGTGGAGGAAAACTCTGATCAAAATTACACAATGTGAATCATCATTACACTTCGTGTAATATCCCGATTATTTACCTACAACAGGTGGACTGCGGACAGAAGAGCATAAGGAATTTTTTATTTCTCTCATTTTCTCTCTCAATTTTATTCCACCCTTTCTCTATAAACTTATTTTTCATAAATTTTATTCATTGTTTTATGATTACTCAAGCCTCGTGGATTGATTTGTGAAATGTTCTTCGTCCTTTTTACATTTCTAACACTGTTCTATGTACATTCTTCATCCCGATCATCAATCTTTTATGAATATATGCTACGCTTGTTCCTGTTCTTATTTCAAGTAATTAATTTATTATATTTGTAATTTCTTCGAGGATTACATTGTTTATTCTTAATTTAATTCTAGTTAATTGGTTAATATTAATACCTGCATGTTTTTTAATCACTTAATCTCAATCTATGTTGGCATGATAACCATATTTGTGATTTTTTATCTATTTATAATCAATTATACCATGAGTAACTAAATTTCTTAGGGTAGGTATTGAGAGAAGGTATGTTTGAATCTATTTAATTATTAATTATAAACTTGGTAATCTTAAGGAATAGTAATAAAATTAAATAAAAATTGTTAATACAATTATTTTAAGTGACCTTAACCATGTTAAGTTTGAATGAATAGACCTAAACTGATTAGAATAGAATAGGCTATGACCAATATCCTATGATACTTTTTGATTTTGAATCCATGCTTAATGCATCCTGGTTACATCTATCTCTATCATGAACTAGCTCGATAACCTAGGTAACCCGATAATTGAGTTGGATCTTACATAGCCTGAAGGGTATTTTTAGTCCCCATGGGTCAGTTACTAGCACCTGGTATCATACAACATGCAGGTGGGAATGAATTTTTCACAAAACATAGTGGAAAAAAGATAAGAAATTTAATATGAAAATAAAAGAAACTCCACTAGGAGTAATGTACCAGAAGTCAACAAGGAATCAAATCCCAAAGTACTACAACCCATATACCAAAATTGATGAAAACACTCTAATTGCCTAAGGACATAACTCAAAAATTCCAAAGTTCAACAGTTGGATCCACCTTCTAGTTATCCTTTCTCCTTGCTTGAACTTGGAAGGAGATAATCTACAAACACTCGAAGGCACAATTAGGGTGTGATATAAAAATCCTAGTAGGGTCACACTAAGGATTACATAATAGATAATAATAAAATATTAACCAAATAAATAATTTAAATTTTTAAAATAAAAAAGTTTTTTATTTTGAAATCATATTTAAACAAATCATATTAAATAGTTCAAATGATGAAAAAAATACTTTAATAAAATGATTTACAAGTGATGGAATATTTCTAAAATAATGGATTAAATAAAACATTTATACAAAACAATTTATAAAAATTAAAAAATAACATAAATTAGTTTACAACATTTTCATAAATTTATATCTCAAATATAAAACAAGAGATCAGCATGGTCCTCTACCAAATAGGTACAAAATATTTAGGCTATAGGACTCTGCACTCTCTAAGTGATCTCAGAAATATGTATATACACACATCCCCTTGACATTGGTCAAAGGTTACTCATAACCATTCCATAAGTTATGTGACCTACTTCATGTATGTTTTAAAACGTTGTAATAGCATAGAGTGTGTCCAAACAACTCACCAACTACCTAAGGCTTACATGTGCTCTTACACAATCAATGATTGGAAATTTATTTTAAGACTTACTAAAATATAATTGAATACCATTCTTCCATTTCAATGATAATTTTCCATTTAAAACCAAAATGGGTATTAATGAAAAACATGTCTCTTTAACAAGATAAAACCACTGGGTTTCTATTAAAACTTTTTAATCCATTTTTACATGTTTGGAATCAATTCAAAACGAATTCCATAAATTTCAAAAGTAATTTCCATAATTAAATTCCAAATTTTAATTGAAATATCTTCCATCAAATTTATAATTTAAATTAAACAATTTAAATCAACCAATTTCCATAAACTCTCCCCAATTCAATGGAATTGGGGGTTTCCCCAATTTTCATGCTAAAACCATTCCAAATCTCCCAATTCATTGGAATTTGGTTTTATGAAATCGATTGAAATAAAGTTTGAGAAATTGAATTTAAATAAAAAATTGAAATAAATCAATAAATTCAAGGTTAATCAATTTGTCCATATGGGATGAAACCACATACTTTTTTCCCAAAACTCAACACTCACAACAGAACTCGTCAATGAGAACAAAGGTGTAGAAGACCTCAAAACTCAGCCTATAAACAATATACAACATCACATATCATATATCCATCAATTTCAGGATGATATATTGAAATAAAAAATGAGGAAAAGGAGATAAAGATGAATAATTAATGAGAACGCTTACCTGGGATTCACACTGCAAGCGCAACAACAATCGAATACTGAACAAGAGGATCTGGAAGGGTTGGAGTGATTCAAGATCGCCTAGGAAAGGATTTGGGTTGAGAGAAATGAAACTGGAGGGGATTGGAAAAGATATCCTAGCTATTCTGCTCCTTTAAAAAATCCAGTTGGGGTATTACATGACATCTAATCCTACTACACGTTGTTAAATAATAAATATTTGAAACCGCTGAAAAATGTGTCGCCTTGATTTAAAAACTGACACTCAGAATTAAAAAAACTTATCGTTAATTCATTGAAGATGTGTAAAGTATATTAAATTCATTTACCCTTAATAGTGTGAGTCCTTTCACAACATATATGCAGAACCATTAAATGAAATGTGACCTTGTTACACGATGTGTAACCCTCTGGAAGCCTATAGAAAAAGGTCAGTTAAAGTTGAGAGTCCAAAAAATCTCTAACTTCACCATTATAGGTATCCTACTAATTCTTTAAAAACCCAACCCATTAAATGAAAATAAAAAAACATTACAAGGTTAAAGGTATACTTTTCATATCGGTAATGGGATGTTACAACCTCCCCACCATAAAAAATTTTACACCCCAAAAATCCTATAAAGAAGTTTCCATGCCAAAAAAATGAGGCCACTGCTCTCTCATAAGTGCCTCAAGTTACCAAAACTCATGATTATCAGAACCATGATTCCATAGAAAATGAACCAAAGGTATCTTCTTCCCATGAATTACCTTGGTCTCAGAATCAACTATCCTAATTGGCAGCTTAGTTAGAGATAAATCAGCTTCAATGTCAAGATCACTCCCACTCAAAACATGAGATGGATCATATAAACACTTTATCAACTATGATACATGGAATAAATTATGTATCAATGTTAGATATGGTGGAAGTGATAAATGGTATGAAACTTTCCCCACATTTTCAACAACCTCAAAAGGTCTCACAAAACGAGGAGCAAGCTTCCCTTGTCTCCCAAGCTGTCAATGACCCAACTGGGGTGAAACATTTAAGAACACCTGGTCACCAATAGATAACTCTAAAGGTATATGGTGATGATCAGAATAAGACTTATATTGGATCTATGTTTTTAACATTCTCAAACAAATCATCTGAATCTTCATTGTAGTATCTTGCACCATGCTTGGTCCGACCAAGGAACTTTCACCAATCTCTGACCAATACAACAGAGATTTACAAGACCTCAAAATGTTTTATTATGATCATATATTGGTAAATATTATTATAATAAAACTCAAACATCCCCAAATGATCATCCCAATCCCCATAAAAGTTGATAACACAAGCACGAAGCAGATCCTCTAGAATCTGTATAGCCCTCCCTATCAGGCCATTCGACTGTGGATGGTAGGTTGTGCTCAAATGGACTTGATATCCCAGTTCCTCCTAAAGGAATCTCCAAAATAAATAAGTGAAAAGAGGATCCCTATGAGAAACTATAACATATTTAACTCCATTTATATGGATAATCTCCTTTATGTATAGATCTACCAACTCCTCAACCTTGGTTGTATCTTGAATGGGTATGAAGTGGGGTGACTTGGTCAGCCTGCCGATTAAAACTCATATCGCATTATTCTTTCTCTGGGTATGAGTCAACCCAATCAAAAAAATACATAGAGATTGAATCCTACTTCCAAGTAGGGATTGGAAGTGGCTGAAGTAAACCCAAAGGTTTATGATGCTCAGCCTTCACCTACTGGAATGTATAGAAATGCGAGACAAACTCATCAATTCCATGTCTCGTCCATAGCCACCAAAACTATCATCACATGTCATAGAACATCTTCTTGGTTCTTGGGTGCACATCCCACTGGGAATTATGACAATCCCCCATCACGGACCTCTTGCTACTAATTTTATAACAAAGTGATTCTAATAGCATAGAACACCATCTTTGGAAAACAACCATAGGTAAACTATCTCCCCGCCATAAAAAGAGTTTTTAATGCTATAGAATTTTTCATCAAGATCTTTATTCTAAATAATCATCTCAAGAATAGAGGGTTTCAATTGAATTATAGATAAAGAAGCTTTATCCCCTTTCTCCTAAACTCCAATATGTAACTGTACAAATAGATCCATGAAATTCCACTCTTCCAAAGATTCTTTCACTACCTAGTTTAGAAGTTTCCTTCTCAAAAAATCTACAACTACATTCCTGCTCCCCAGGGTGTAGGATATTTCAAAGTCAAAAGATTATAGGTACTCCACATAATTCCCCTGGTAGAGATTCAAATCTTTTTGAGAAAATATATAACTCAAGATTTTTTTTGTGAATACATAGTAAACCATTCTTTGAAAAGGTAGTGTCAACAATATTTAAGTGCATGAATCATAGATTCATGTTCAAGTTCATGGGGAGGATAATTTTACTCATGTGGCCTAAGATAATGATATCTATAAGCCACTACAGGATTTCCCTACATAAGAACGCATCCCAAGCCTGAACCCATTGCATCACAAAAGACCACATAGCCTTGTCTGGTCTCTCAAGAGTCAACACTGGTGTAGCATTCAAAAGATGTTTTAACTCAATAAAAGAACTCTAACATTTATCATTACAAGAAAACTTCACCCCCTTATGAGTAGGAGTATTCATTGGAGAAGCCATCTTCGAGAAGTCCTTTAGGAACCGACGATAATATCTAGTTAATCCCAATAATCTTCTAATCTCAAAGACATTATGTGATTTCTCCCAAGTCATAAAAAAAATTACCTTCTCAGGATAAACTGATATAACCTTCTTAGACACTACATGTTAAAATAATTTCACTTCCCAAATCCATAAATTACACTTTGAAATCTTGGCATAAAGTAATTGATTTCTCAGTAGAATCAGATCTTTTCTCAGATGATGCACATGATCCTCCTTGGACTTGGAGTAAACAAGGTTTTAATCCACAAAGACTACCAAAAAGGTATCCAGATACTCAGGTAAAATCATGTTAATTAGATACATGAAAACTATAGGATCATTTTTTAGACCAAAGGGTATAACAAGGTACTCATAATAGTTATACCTACTCTAAAAGGTAGTTTTTTTAATGTCATATTCTTTTATCCTTAGCTTATGGTAGCCAGATCAAAGTTCGATCATGGAAAACTACTTCACCTCTTTAAACTGATCAAATAGATCATTAATCCATGGCAACGGATACTTCTTATTTACCATAAATTTATTGATATTTTGGTAGTAAACACATAAGCGAAGAGAACCATTAGCTTTCTTAGGTAAGAGAATCACCAACACCCAAATTGAAACGCTAGGGCGTATAAATACATTCTCAAGAAGATAGTACAACTATGAATTTAGCTCTTTCATTTCAGCTGTTGCCATTCGGTAAGAGGGAATTGAAATTGGTTGAGTTCTAGACATTAAATCAATAGGGAAATTGACCTCCCTTATTTGTGGAAACCCAGAAAAATTAGAAGGAAACACATGGGAAACTCGACGACAACTGGAGGGATATCACCGCTAAAATATTCACACTCCAAATCAAAATAAAATACTCATATTACCTTCCCCAACTCCGGATAATAAGGTTCGGCCCTGCTTGACCTTGGGTCCCATTCTCCTTGAAAGATAAGAGACACACCATTATGTGTATTAAGATAGACCTGTAAAAGATAACAATCGATCTGGGATTTATTGGCAATGAGCCAATCCATCCTGAATATGATGTCAAGATATTTCATGTCGAGGACCATAAATCTCCAAGCGAGCTCAACATCAGATAGAGATAATACACAAGTATGACTAAAGAGACCCAATTCTCTCTTTGTTCCAAGGAGTGTAGTAATATCCATTGCACAAGATAAAATCATCGTAGGAAGATTTAGCATATTAACAATATGGGCTGAAATAAACTAGTGATATACACCAGTATCAAATAGAGTAGTCACTAATGATGAAGTTATAGTAATGGTACCACTCACATTGGCATGACATGTTTCTTCTTCCTCTAGAGACTCTTCCAATTCGTAAAGTAGATTTATTTCAGATTCCTATGGATAGAACCATTTTATGTGTGAATCATGTAATTTTTTTGTATTTTTAGAATGAGCTAATGATCTAGTTCTACTATGCAGAGTATAAAAGTTATGGAAGAATCTATATAAGTGTCTTGAAAGTCCACATGAGCTATAGTTCTTGGGTGCCTTTGTGAAAAATCTCTTAGAATTTCCTGGCTTTACACACTGATAGAAAATAATATAACTTCCTTATAGAATTATAGGAGGTTTCTATTGAACCTATCATCAATAACTACCATGGGGATCACCACGCTTCTACTTTCCCTTGAAGGAACTGATGCTACCATAGGGAGAAAAGGGAACTCCCATCAACCCTAACTTTCCATCCAGGTCCATCTCTGTAATGACCCAAAGTTTTATCAATGTAAATTCCCTTCTTATAATTATTTTATATGATATAAAAACATAATATAACATAATACAAGCTTTAAAAATGATGAATAAATGAAATAAGAAGTGTTTCTAGAAGTTAAGGAACCTATACCGATGAAATAGTAACACGACCTTTGGAATTGTAAAGTGGCCCTTATGAATAGTAAACCAACAAATTGAATAGTAACCTCACCAATGAAATTATAAATAAAATTTATCAATATTATAAGTGATGATATTATATAATTATATCATTGTATAAGTAAATAAATATTTCAAAAATTATTAATTAATTGTTGGTATTTTTATAGGTCATAAATATTTAATTACATTTTTTGATTAATATAATAATTTAAAAGAAAAATTATTTTAATAAATTTATTCATAAATTAATATTTTTATGTCTTAATATTATAATATAATTTTATGCGACCTTCATTAATTTCTCAAAGTGTTAGAAAAACAGTTTTAATTTTAAAATTTATATTTTCTAAGTAAATGATGATTTTAATTAAAAATTATATTTCTCATATTTAGAAAATTATTTTTAAAAAAAATAGTTCATTTTTTAATTTTACTCATCAAAAAATGGTTAGGTTAAATTTTTAGTATTTTCCAGAAATGCTTGATTTTTTTTTGAAAAATAAAATATGGTAATCTACAGTATATATACATTATAAGTTAAATACATTGTTCATTGAGTCATGGAAGATGTAAGCACAGTTGGTTTGAACTCACATTATCTAATTACTTTATTTAGTCTTAATAATCAACACCATTTCTTCTCTTGAGTAAAATAATAAACTAATGAATTAAATTATGAGAAAACACCCCCTCCACCGCTATAAATATCACCCCTCACCACCTCTTCTCCTCACACCTTTCAAGCCTTGATAATTGTATAAATTCTACTCAATAATCTTCCCAGACATATCCCCCATATCCAGGATCTTTTTTACTTACAAAATACCAAAACCAATCCCCTAAGGAGGTTCGCGAGAATAAAGAATCAAGAGGTAAAACCCTCTTCCATTTTCTTTCAATTTCTTTTTCAAGTTCCTTTATTTTCTTCTCTTATCCTCACATACCTTTGTCTAAGTAGAATGAAAACTATATTATCTCATATATACTTAAATTTTATCATTTTTATGGAATAATTATTCAAAAAATCTCTCTCCACTCTCTTTTACTCTAATAATGAAAACATCGTCTGTGAGGTGCCGATTTACCACCTCCGTAGACGACGTGCTATCATATTTCAATTCCATATTTAAGGCTGATAATCAAACCATTTTTATTATTTAAATAGATTATAATATATTTATTATATCTTATTTAATGTTATGGAATCATTTTTTACACATGATATTAATTTATCAAACAAAATGAGTTTGTTTTGATCAAAAAACGCTAAATTAGTTTAAATGATTAACATTAAAGATTTATCTGATGAATCACCATCACTTCTAGAAAAAAATGGTATTTTAATATTATATAATTTAATTAATAACATATAAGTTCATTTATAGACAAATATCATCATTCTACATGTTTTTCAATACACATATACAAGTAAATCGATCATGAAAACAAGGAAACTCGTGCTTCTGAGTGATGAAATTGAATTTCATAACCCACCAAAAGGGATGTAAATGAACTTAATAAAATTATAAAAAATAAAATTCATGTATAAAAAGTTATTTAATTATTAATTAATGAATCTAATTTTATTATTCAGGACATTAAGATCAAGTGAATAATCATTTTAGACATAAGGTAAGGGATTCTACCCAAACCTCTATTATTCATTTAGGTCACTCTTTCTCTATTTTTAAAAAAATGAGATTATATTTTATTTTTATGTAAATATTATAAATTATTATTATAGGTTCCAAACTTATGTATCCATTCATCCTTATTTTTTAGGGATATACATGTTTTTAAAAGGTTCCATACTCAATTCTTCCTGATAAGCAAGACTGATTTAAGGGAACTTCCTGAATTCATACCCATTTTAAAGTACACTCCATAATCTATTTTAAGACTCAATTATTTTTATAAAATCACTAATTTTTATTATTAAAACCTTCTTGGTTCAATTTTGGTTTTATATAAAATATTATTTCCTTTTCTTCTTTAAATTCTCTTAGTATTTTCCTTAAAACCGCGCTAAAATGTTTTAATTATAAAGTTTCTTAAATACCCTTTTTACATGTTATCACTTTAGTTTTACATCACTTATCATTATATATGCCTATATTCCTTTATTAATTTCCATGTATGGTTTAATTCCTTTCTTTCATGGACACTTTTATAATACACCCATTTATTATACTTTTGACATGATTATGATACCCAGTTCTTTCCATGGGTAACCCTTATGTTTATGTTTAATTAATTATGTATAATTATTTATGTGTAAATAATATTCATGAACATGTTATGATGGGTGTGACTAGATATTTATCTAATGCATTGGGTAATGTTTAGTCTCATGAGACGTTATGTGCAACGGTCTTGGTGGTTATCCTTGACTCGTGATCCTCTATGTGCAATGAGCCTTGACCTAAGATCCTCTATGTGAAAAAAAATTTGAATCATGCTTCTATAAGTAAAAAAATCCTTGAGTTGTGCTAGATTCATGTTTTATGTCACTACCACATTACTATCAATCCATTTTTAAATGATCTCATGTTATTATTCCTTATGTTTAATCATGTTCCATTCCTTTATATATCATTATGTTATGCCTTCTAACCCATGTTCTTAGCTTTATTTTAATATTTATTCCCTTAATAATCATTTTAAATCATACCTTTGTTCATGTTATCCCTAGGTTATCCTATGAAAATGTAAGGTCTCAAAGGAAGTTAGGATCTCAAAATGGATGACAAATAAAGAAATGTTTTATTTAGTCCCATGTTTTTAGTTTTATGTACCTAGTCTTTCAAGAAACTAGACTTTATGATACTTATATTGTAATTTTATGTTTAATTATACTTAAAATCATGTGATGATATGTGTAAAAGACTAGGGTAGCTATAGTTGGTATCATAGAAAAATTTTAGTTATTTTTGGAGACTAGGAATATATCATTTTAGTAATAACCCTAGGGATAATACTAAGTATGATAAAACATCCCTAAATTTTGGTTATTATAGAGTAAGTGGTTTATTAATAAAATACATCCCTATCTAGATACTACAAGTGGACATGGTTCTGGAACAGATGTACCTAGGAGTAACAACTCTGACAAGGTGTTTCGGGCCTGACTCGGGGTAGCCTGGTACACGACAATAGGCCTTACTACATGCCTGGTTTGACACTCCTGGGGGATATGCTTCGGTAAATTAATAAGCTCATTACAAACCATTATTAAGGGAACAAATTAAATTCCCATAGGAATATATGTTAGGAAAAATATTATGTATAACCTTGATTGAAACCAAGGAATCACAAGTTAGGATATACTTTTTCTTTAAGATTTTATCCTTTTATGTTTAAAGTTTCCTTTATATTCTTATTAGATAAGTATTAAAGACCCATAATTGCAACTTTTTTTATTAATTAATGGAAGGAAATAGAATAGCATGTTCCAACAATCAATGTGATAGTAAATGTGATTATTTCCTTAATGATATGCCAAATATGTTAGAAATGGGTGCTCGAAACTTCATGAAAGTACTTTCTCAAAAGACTCAAGTTATGAATAATAACTTGAATCGCATGGAACACCATACTTATCCAAGGAAAGATCAAGTTTCCATAAAATCCTTCATGGGTAAAAGGACTCACATGATTAGTGGATCTTATGATCCCCTCCTCTCAGAATAGTGGATTAACTCTATTGAAAAGACATTTTCTATCCTCCAGTGCTCAGAAGAAGATAAAGTTGTCTCAGTAGTCTATAATTTTGATGGGGAAGATGATCAATGGTGGACACTGATCAAAAATAAAAATTCTAAGGAGGAAATTTATTCCATGGATTAGGATGAATTCAAGAAAAAAAATCAATAAATATTTTCCCCAAACACTCCATCTCAAGATAGAAAGATAGTTTCTTGGACTTAAGTAGAAGGAAGATGAGTCTATTGGGGCATATGAAGAAAACTTAAACAGGCTTTCAAGATACACCTATGTCTTTTTCATGAACACAAAAATCAAGGTAGGTCACTTCTTTAGTGGACTAAAGCTGAGTATGAAAAAAGTTTTTGTGATTAGATATTTTGATAGTTATGAGGAGATTTTCCATTATTCCCTAAAGGTTGAAATGAAGATTGGAGACTCCCAATGGTCCCATGGTCCTAATGAAAAAAAGTAGAAAATGGAGTCTAATATGGGTGGATCAAAAAATAAATCCCATGATAGAAAAAATACTGAATATACCACATTTCAAAATTGTGAGAAGAAGCATCTTGGAAACTATATAAAGGGAACCAAGAAATGATTTAAATGTGGAAAAATGAGGAATATTCTAAAGAAATTCCTAAGGGATATGAATAATCCCATTAACTTGTAAAAAGAAAGAAATATTCATATCAACACTCATCTAGTAGTGCAGTGTTTCAACTGCAAGGAACGTGGGAATTTTACGAACCAATTCCCTAATTCTAGGGTTGTCGGAGGAAATAAACAAAAATATCCAAGGAAAAAAGGAATGTATTATGATACCACTACTACTAATGTGGATATAGACAATAATGTGGTGATAGGTTCACTGGTTATTCATTCAAGAATCGAGAATGTACTATTTTATTCTGGTTCTATGAATTTGTTCATATCTTGTAATTTTAGTATAACTATTCAAACACCACCTCAAAATTTGGAGGTTGAGTTATCTGTAAGAACATATAATGGGGAAATTATTGTATCCAAAGTACATAACTCCTCCCTGGTTAATTTTTGTGGACTGAACCTTCTAAAAAAATTTATCATACTCTCTTTGGTATAGTTTGAATCTATTTTGGGCATGGATTGACTATCTTTATACAAATCCAACATCAACTTTCAGGAAAGTGAGATCACTCTTCACATCCGAAAGCATCCTCCAATTATTTACAAGTGTAAGGAGGAATATTAATCTCCTTCATAATCATTATCTTAAGTGTGAATATTATTTCCTTGTGATAAATCATATCTCACTCAAATTATTAAGACAAAGGAGATGATTGTGCTTGAACATATTCCCATTGTGAGGGATTACACTGATGTATTCCCTCAAGAATTTATTGTTCTTCCCCTAGAATGAGAAGTTGAGTTCTCAATTGAACTTATTCTGGGATCTATGCCTATATCAAAGACACCTTATAGAATGGCCACTATTGAGCTAGAAGAACTAAAGAAGCGGTTATAGGAGAATCTAGACAAGGGATTTATACTCCCAAGTCCCTCACCATGGGGTGTGCCAGTCCTCTTCATTAAGAAGAAGGATGGATCAATGAACCTCTTCATTGATGGTCTTGAGATCAATAGAATCATGATAAATAACAAGTATCATCTTCCATGGATAGATGACTTGTTCAATCATCTATGTGGGGCTAGTTATTTCTCTAAGGTGGACCTTTGGTCAGGATATCACCAATTAAAGGTGAGGAAGGAAGATATTCCCAAGAATTCTTTTCAAATGATGTATGGGAACTATGATTTCAAAGTGATGCCCTTTTAACTCACTAATTATCTAGAAATTTTCATGGATTTAATAAATAGAGTATTTATATATTACCTTGACAAATTTTTTGTGGTCTTTATCAATGATAATCTAATATACTCTAAGAGCAATTTGGAACACAATGAGCATTTGAGTACTATTCTGAAGACTTTATTAAGGTAGAAACTATATGAAAATTATAGTAAATGTGATTTTTTGATAGATTAAGTATCATTCTTAGGGAATTTTATCACCAGAAAAAACATATATATATATTCCCTTCCAAGACAAAGGCAATTGAAGAGTGGCCTAGGCCAACATTTGTAATGGATATCCACAACTTTCTTGGTCTAGTTGGGTATTATTGATGATTTGTGAAGAACTTCTCATGATTTTCAAACCCAATAACCAATCTGACATAGAAGGGAGTGAAGTTTTTATGGACTCAAGAATATGATGAAAACTTTAAGGAGCACAAAAAGAGGCTTATCACTACACCAGTACTCACACTCCCAACAAGTGGAGAAATATTTGTGGTGTACAGCGATACTTAAAAAAGGTATTGGGCTATGTACTAATGAAAAATGATAAATTGATAGCCTATTTCTCAAGTTAGTTGAAAATTCATGAGAAAAACTATCCTATGCAAGATCTAAAGTTAGAAGTTGTGATCTTTTCATTGAAATTCTGGTGGAATTATCTTTGTGGGGAGAAGTGTGAGATATATACTGATCAAAAGAGTATCAAATATATAATCACATAGAAGGACATTAACATGCACCAAAACATATGGTTAGAGCTCATAAAGGATTATGATTTCTCAATCCACTTCCATCCTGTTAAGGCAAATAAGGTGGTATATGATCTATGTAGAAAGGATCATGCATCTTTATCAATGATGAAAATTGAGAATCATCTAATCTTCTTAGACTTACAAGTGATAGAAATGGGAATCATTAAGGGAGGAACATCATCAATCCTTTCTCAAATGATTTCTCAACCATCCCTTGTGAAAAAAATAAAGGATTCTCAAAGAAATGATGTGGAAATTTATAAAAGGTTGTAATCTATCTGAAATGGTAAATGCTCTGAGTTCAATATAGGTGGGGATTGAGTCATAAAATTTGGGTCACTACTATATTTACCATCCAATATAGAGATAAATAAAGAGATTCTGAATGATGCACATAGCTCAACCTTCTCTATTCACCCAGGGAGTACAAAGATGTATCGAGATCTTCAAGACAACTTTTGGTGGGACAATATAAAAAAGGAGATCGCTGAATATACATCATAGTGCCTGGTATGTCAGCAAGTTAAGGTTAAAAGGAAAAAATATAAAGGCATAATGAAACCATTACCCATACCAACATGGAAATGGGAAAACATCACCATAGACTTTGTCACTAAACTTCCAAATACATCTAAAGAAAACAGTGATATATGGTTTATTGTGGATCATCTTACAAAGACAAATCACTTTATCACAATTCGAGAGGACTTGTAAATGGATCAAATTTCATGGATATATATCAAATAAGTGTTAAGATTGCATGGAGTACCATTATCTATTTTATCCGATCGAGATATGAGATTCACCTCCAAGTTATGAAAATGTCTCCAATATGGTATAATCACTGAGATAAACTTCAGTACAACCTATCATCCTCAAACTAATGGACAATCTAAGCATATTATTCATACACTAGAAGACATGTTAAGAGAATGTTCTATAGACTTCAAAGGAGTATGGTACCAAAATCTACCACTGGTCAAATTCTCCTACAACAATAGTTTCCACTTGATCATCCAAATTGCTCCATATGAAGCCCTTTATGGGAAAATGTGCATAACACCAACATGTGGGGATGAAGTTAGTGAAAATAAGAAAATAGTTTCTCAAATGGTCAAATAAATGGTGGTGAAGTTGAAAACCATTCAGTCACTTAAAGGTAGCCCAAAGTCGATAAAATATCTATTAATATAATCGTCGATGGGAATTGGAGTTTAAAGTTAGAGACATGGTATTCCTATGCATATCACCATGGAATAGAATCATGAGATTTGGAAAGAAATGGAAGCTAAGTCCCAGGTATATCATCCCCTTCAATATGCTTGATCATTTCGGAGCCATGGTCTATCGACTAGCACTTCAAACAGCAATTTCTCAAGTACACGATGTATTCCATGTATCCCTCTTAATTAAGTACATACCATATCCTTCATATGTATTGACTTCAGATTTGGTAAAGTTGGAGAATGATCTTTCTTATGAGGAGAAACTAGTGAAGATATTGGATCGTGGAGATAAATTTCTACGCAACAAGACTACTCACCTATTCAAAGTACTTTGGATAAACTATAAGTATAAAGAGGCAACATGGGAACTAGAGAAAGTGATAAAAGAGAAGTACATGCACCTGTTTTCAACTTAGGATGTAAAATGAAATTTTGAGGAAAAAAATTCATAAGGGGGAAAGAATTTAACAACCTGAAGTTTTATCAATGTAAATTCCCTTCTTATAATTATTTCAAATGGTATAAACACATAATAGAACGCAATATAATCTTTATAAATGATAAATGAATGAAATAAGAAGCATTTATAGATGTTAAGAAACCTATACCAGTGAAAAAGTAACCTGACCTTTAGATTAGTAAAGTGACCATTATGAATATTAAACTGGAAAATTAAATAGTAACCTCACTAATGAAAGTATAAATAAAATGTATCCATATTATAAGTGAAAATATGATATAATTATATCATAGTATATGTAAATAAATATTTTAAAAATTATTAATTAAGTGTTGGTATTTTTATAGGTCTTAAATATTTAATTACATTTTTTGATTAATTTAATAATTTAAAAGAATTTCTATTTTATTAAAAATTATTCATAAATTAATATTTTGATGTCTTAATATTATAAGATAATTTTATGATACCTTAATTAATGTTTCAAAGTGTTAGAAGAAAAATTTGTATTTTCAAATTTGTAGTTTCCAAGTAAATGATGATTTTAATAAAAAATTATATTTCTCTTATTTGGAAAATTATTATCATAAAATGGAGCTCATTATTAAATTATACATGTCAAAAAATTGTTATAGTGATTTTTTAGAATTTTTTTGAAATACTTGATTTTTTTTGTGAATAGTAAAATACTGTAATTTACGGTATATATACATTATAAATTAGATACATTATTCATTCAGTCATGGATGATGTAAGCACAATTGGTTCAAACTCACATGATATAATTAATTTATTTAGTCTCGATAATCAAAAATATTCCTTGTCTTGATCAAAATAATAAACTAATGAATTAAATAATGAGAAAACACTCCCCCTCCCCAACCTTCTCTACTATAAATACCACCCCTCACCACCTCTTCTCCTCACACCTCTCAAGCCTTGATCCTTGTATAAATTCTACCCAATACTATTCCAAAACCTATCCCCCATGTCTAGCATATTTTTTTATTAACAAAATACCAAAACCAATCCTTTAAGGAGGTTCTCAAGAAGAAGGAATCAAGAGGTAAAACCATCTTCCATTTTCTTTCAATTTCTTTTTCAAGTTCATTTATTTTATTATCTTATACTCACTTCCCTTTGTCCAAGTGGAATTAAAAATCAATTCTCTAATATATAATATAATTTTATCAGGTTTATGGAATTATTATTCATCAAAGCTCTTCTCCTATCTCTTTTACTCTAAGAATTAAAACATTGTCCGTAAGGTGTCGATTTACCACCTTCATGGATGACATTGTTTCATATTTAAATTCCACCTTCAAGGATCATAATGAAACCATTTTTATGGTTTAACCAGATTATAATATATTTATTATATATTATTTAATGTTCTTGAATCATTTTTTACACATGATATTAATTTATAAAACAAAATGAGTCTATTTTTATCAAAAAACACTAAATTAATATAAATGATTAACATTAATGATTTATCTAATGAATCACCCTAACTTATGGAAAAAATTGTATTTTCATATTATATAAGTTCATTAATAGCATATAAGTTCATTTATGGATAATTATCCTCATTCTACATGTTTTTCCATACACATATACAAGTAAACTGATCATGAAAATCAAGGAAACTCAAGCTTCTGAGTGATGGAATAGAATTTCACAATCCACCAAAATGGACATAAATGAAGTTAATAAAATTATACCAAATAAAATATATGTATAAATGGTTATGTAATTATTAATTTATGAATCTAATTTTATTATTCATAACATTAAGATCAAGTGAAGAATCATTTCGAACATAAGGTAAGGGATTCTACTCGAACCTCCATTATTCCTTTAGGTTACTCTTTCTCTCTTTTTACCCAAATGAAATTTTCTTTTATTTTTATAAAAATATTCTAAATTTTTTTATATGTTCCAAAATTATGTTTCAATATCCATTCATCCTTATTTTTCAGGGATATACATGTTTTTAAAAGGTTCCATACTCAATTATTCCCAATAAGCAAGCTCAGTTTAAGGGAACTTCTCGAATTCATACCCATTTTCAAGTGCACTCCATAATCTGTTTTAAGACTCCATTATTTTTATAAAATAAATAATTTTGATTATGAAAACATTGTTGGTTCACTTTTATTTTTATATAAATATTATTCCCTTTTCTTCTTTAAATGATCTTAGTATTTTCCTTAAAACTGTACTAAAATGTTTTAATTCTAAGGTTTCTTAAATACCATTTTTACATGTTATCACTTCAGTTTGACATCACTTGTCATGATATATTCCTATATTACTTTATTAATATCCATGTATGATTTAATCCCTTTCTTTAATGGACACTTTTATTATACGCACATTTATTGTGCTTTTGACGTGATTATGATGCCCAATTCTTTCCATGTGTAATCCTTATGATTATGTTTAATTACTTATGTATGATTATTTATGTGGAAATCATATTCATGAACATGTTATAATGGGTGCAGCCAGATAGCTCTCCAATTCATTGGGTAATGTTTAGTTACATGAGACATTATGTGCAGTGGTTTTGGTGGTTAGCCTTGACTCATGCTCCTCTATGTGAAATGAGCCTTGAACCGCAATCCTCTATGTGCAACGAGATTTGAAATGTGATCCTCTATGTGAAATGAGCCTTGAATTGTGCTAAAGTCATGTTTTATGTTTCTACCACATTACTATGAATCCATGTTTATATGATCACATTTTATGATTCCTTATGCTTAATCATGTTCCATGCCATTATATATCATTATGTTATGCATTCTAACCCATGTTCTAAGATTTATTTTAATTTTTATTCCCTTATTGATATTTTTAGCTCATCCCTTTGTTCATGTTATCCCCAGGTTATCCTATACATATGTAAGGTCTTAAAGGAAGTTATGAGCTCATAATTGATGATAAATAAATAAATGTTTTATTTAGTCCCATGTTTTCAGTTTTATTTACCTAAACTTCTAAGAAACTAGACTTTACGATCCTTTTATTTTAATTTTATGTTTAATTATGATTAAAATCATGTAATGATGTGTTTAAAAGACTAGGGTCATAATAATCTCCACCATCGTCTCCCTATCCAGTACATCATCATAATTGGGCAGCTTTAGCAAGAAAACCTGAGAGCAGATATCTGATCGAAGTCCCAAATCAAATCATCAAGCCTTCATCCTCTCATTAGATACAATCTTAGGTTAAAACTTCATGAGTTCATCAAATATTTTTGAAAACTCAATCACAGTTCTATCAGCCTGCTCAAGATTTAAAAACTCAAAAACCTTATTCAACACCATAGACTCTATATATAACTGGTCGGTGAAAAGAACCTTAAAGTATTTCTAGTCTAATCACTCATGTTTCTTATTTGTCACCATCATGTCCCACCATCTCCTACTTGGTCCGTCCATCATGAAGGTAGCACATTTTACCTTGATCCCATCTGGTGTCTCCAGGAACTCAAACAGATGTTCTATCTTTCCCAACCATTCATTGGTATGTTGAGGATCAGTATAGCCTTTGAAAAATGGTGTCTTCTAGAGAAGGAACTATTCAGAATGATTTTGTAGAACATCTCCCTGAGGATCCACGGTTTGAACCTAAATGGGAATCGGAGGTGGTTCCTATCCTAGAGCTTGGACAGTGCGCACAATCACCTCAAGTATATTTGGGTCTACTGGATTATTTGCTCATTATGGTTCAGTAGAAGCTTTCTCATGGATATGGTTTGTGCATATTCTCAAATACATGATGCCACAAAACATAGTCATACAAAAAGGAATACATCAGACAAATACTCAAACTCAGTAATAAGGGAAATTATTTCAAATAGATGGAACAAAAAGATTTGTATTTCACTCCATCCAAATCACAATAGTTAAAATACTAGAACTAATACAAAATAAGTTCTTAACTAACCACCCCTAGTGAATTAAGGTTAATTGTGGTGAAATATGGTCAGTCACTCAATCGAAGCTTCCTCCTAAGTCCTGAAAATATTTCAACTATATACTGACTTTAAGACAAAATATCAAAGCCTCCTATGATACCATTTTTTCACGAATGAGCCCATATACCCTGGTAACCCAATAACCAATCCAACCCTAACATAGACCAAAGTTTGTTCCTAATTCCCACAGGTCAATTACTAGAACCCGGCATCATACAACATGCAAGTGGGAATGAATTTTCCACAAAACAAATCATAAGTAAGATAAGTAATTCAACATGCATACAAAAGAAACTCCACTATGAGAAATGTACCAGAAGTCAAAAAGGTATAAAATCCAAAATTAATACAACCCAAATACCAAAATATATGAAATCACCCTAATTCCCTAAGTACACAACTCACCAATTCCAAAGTTCAATAGATTTATACACCTCCAAGTGATCATTTCCCCTTGCTCAAACCTGGAAGAAGATATTCTAAAAACACCTAAAGACACAAGTAGGGTGTCAGATAAAAAGACCATTAGGGACTCACCAAGTATTCCATAATATATTCCAATAAAATATTAACCATAAAAATTCTTTCAATATTTAAAATAAACAGGTTTGACATTTTCAAATCATATTTAAATAAATCATGCTATACAGTTCAAATGATGGAAAAATACTTTAAGAAAAGGCCTTATAAGTGAGAGAATATTTCTAAAATAATGTTTTAACTAAAAAAATATATAAAAAAATTTATATAAATTCATAATGAATATAAAGGAGTTTTACATATTTGGGATACATTTATATCTCAAATATAAAACAAGCGAGCAACATGGTCCTCTACTAAATAGGTATGAGAGTTTTAGTCTATAGGACTCTTCCTTCTCTAAGTGATCTCGCAAATAAGTTTATACACACATTCCCATGACACTAGCTAAAGGGGACTCATCACCATCCCATCAGTCATGTTACCTACAACATGTATGTTTTAGAATGTTGTAATAGCATAGATTGTGTCCAAATAACTCACCAATTACCTAAGGCTTGCATGTGCTCTTACACAATCAATGATGGAAATTTTATTTTAATAATTCTTAAAATACAATTCAATCCAATTATTCCATTTAAATTCCAGTTTTCTATTTAAAACCAAAACAGGTTTTAATAAAAAAAATATGCCTCTTTAACAAGATAAAACCACTGGGTTTCTATAAAAACTTTTTAATCCATATTTATAAGTTTGAAATCAATTCAAAAAAAATTCCATAAATTTTAAAAATTATTTCCATAATTAAATTAAAAACTTTAATTGAAATATATTCCATCAAATTTACAATTAAAATCAACAAATTTCCACAAATT
This sequence comes from Viscum album, assembly GCA_963277665.1. Classification (NCBI taxonomy): domain Eukaryota; kingdom Viridiplantae; phylum Streptophyta; class Magnoliopsida; order Santalales; family Viscaceae; genus Viscum; species Viscum album. Next base: position 503,563,115 of record OY728142.1, on the reverse strand, counting down.
CTCCCTAATTTAATTAAATTTTGGGTTTTCCCAATTTTTTATACCAAAACCATTACAAATATCCCAATTCACTATAATTAGGTTTTATCAAATCAATTTAAAGAAATTTTGAGAAATTGAACTTAAATAAACAATTTAAATAAATCAATTAATTTAAGTTTAATCAATTTGGCCAAACGAGATGGAATCACCTACCTTTTTCCTGAAACTCAACACTCACAACATAACCCATCAATGAGAAAGAAGGTGCAGAAGACCTCAAAACCCATACTAGAAACAAGATCCAACATCACGAAGTATATATCCATAAATTTAAGGATGATATATTTAATTCCCAATAAATTATAAAGATATAAATATGAAGAATGAATAATAACGATTACTTGGGATTCATACCGCAAGCGCAATGATAATCAAATGTCGAATGATGGGATATAAAAGGGTTGGAGAGCTTCAAGATCTCATAAGGAAGGATTTGGGTAGAGAAAAATGAAACTAGATAGGGGGAAATAGATCTTGGTCATGTTACCCATTTAAAAAACACATCTAGGGTATTATATGACGTGTAATCTCACTAAATGTCGTGAAATAGTTAATATCTGAAACAACCAAAAAATGTGTCACCTTGATTTGAAAACTAACACTCCGAATTAAAAAACTAGTATTTAATTCATTCATGATGTGTAAAGGATATTCACCTCATTTACCCTTCACAGTGTGAATCCTTTCATGACATATATGCAGAACAATTACACGACATGTAACCTTGTTACACAACATGTAACCCTGTGGAAGCCTGCAGAAAAAGGAAGGTTAATGCTGAGATTCCAAAATATCTCTGACTTCACCATTATAGGTATCCTCCCAATTAATTTTCAACCCTACCCAGTCAATGAAAAGGAAAATGCATGATAATGTTAAAGGGATACCTGTTAGATTGGTAATGGGATATTATAATCTCCAAACCAAGGAATATTTGTCTCTTGGATAGATCTAGTCGGTTTGAATATATCCAACTAGTGGCCTTTTATTTCTTCATAAACTATAACTTAGGACCATAACAAGTTAGAATTAAATATCATCTTTTCTCATAAATCCTAAAATTGATCATGATCCTTTCCTTATCTCTGATATTTTTATATAAAACCCTTAGCTTTAGTCATTTTTCCAAGCTCAACAATTTTGTGAGAACTCCTACCCCAAAGGTTTATAATCTTTAGTTACTGCCAGTCAATCTAACATCTTCGTGGGATAGACCGTGCCCTACCACTATACTATTCCCTAGTAGTAAATTTGGTTTTGGAAAAATAAATATAATCTGACCACAGCCCATGTGAATTAAACGATGTGTGTGGGTGCATAAAATTTTGGCACAATTATCAGGGACTTATAAGGAATATTCTAAGGCATGGTAACCTATGAAAATAAATTAGGATTACCTATCCACTTACCCTTTTTCTCTTTTCTTTTACTTTCCCTTTTCTTTTAGATGCCACTGCATCCTTCTTCTTGTGGCTAAGTGCATGCATCAGGGCCCTTTAACTCATTCAAGGGACCTTGGCACAAAATAATAGCTTACCTTCAAACCTGAAATCGATAGGTATATCTCTGCACACTACCATTCAAAAACGGCAGACCACATCAATCATGTAGGTCTAAACCAACCCAAACCCCGAACATGAAACCTAAAATGCATAGAGATCCTCTAGTGCAGCAAGAACACACCATCATGGATTATGGATTTCTATCAATCAATGGTGAAACACTCATCATCATATTCCCTCCTATACAGTTACATACTTTTGAAACCAAGATTTGACTCATTCATATGATCCAAAACATGGTCCAATTTAGTGGGATTCAAAGTGAATACCCCCATGAGTATATATTAAACTTCCTATAAGTATATGATACCTTTCGTAACCAAGGAGTATATTCTGATACCATAAGACTTTGATTCTTCCCCTTTTCCCTATGAGATTGAGACAATGATTGGATCAAAAGTCAAGCACTTGAGCCCATCACAACTTGGGATTATTTAGCCAATAAATTCAAGTACAAGTACTTTCCACCAATACATACTTGGAAATTGTAGAATGACATCCATAATTTCAGTCAAGCAGATGGAGAGTCAACATGGGAAGCATGGGAACATTTTAAGAAGATTACCAAAAAGTTATTGCATTATGGACTCGATATGTGGATTCATCTCTAGAAATTTTATCAAGGCCTCCAACCAGCTTCTCACACTATCATTAATGCAGCTGCTAATGAATGTTTAATGTTCAAAACACCTAAGGTAGGATAAGAAATTTTATATTAAGTTTATCATAATTTTATTCTTTGGTAGAGAGATCATGTACCTCCATAGTATGGGGTCCATTAATTTTAAGGGAATACTCAACTAGTTACACAAGTCGAAGCTTTGACCAAGAAGTGGGAATCATTCAAACTACCAGCTTCATCACCAATCTCTCCTACCCCAGTCGTGGAAATTCAGTCATGTGAAATGTGTGGTAGCCCGCACATTTATCAATATTGCACAACAATTTTTGATGAAAAAACAATCCAAGAATTTAATTATGTCAATTACAATCAGTAAGGTCAAAAAAATTCAATTTTAGTAATAATTCCAACAAAGGTTAGTCCAAAAGCAATATAAAACCCATCAAGGATACTACCAATAGAGAAGTGGTTAGGTGCCATTAAGAAACCAAGGACCACCAGGATATCCACTGATGAATCCTATACCTTTACCACCATAGAAGGAAAACCAACAACCCTTCCCTCCAAGAGGCCAATAAAAATTTTAACTAGTTATATTGAGACCTTCACAACCAGCCATACCTTTGTAATAAAACTTGGAAAATCTACTCTCATCCGTTATCCAAAAGTCATATCAGAGGATGACCACCCAAGAGACAAAAATAAAGTACTAAAGGGAAGCACTGCATAACCTTGATCATCAAATGGGTTGGATCTCAAAGACCTTTTCCTAAATATTGTTGGGTCCTCTACCTAGTAATGTAGATATATACCCAAAATAATAGGGAAAGATAGTGGTTATAAGGAGTGAAATAGTGATTTATTTTCAACAATTATGAAAAGGATAAGGAAGAAAATTTGTTGAAGCCAAAAAGTATAAAGAAGTCATAGATGAATAAAATAATAAACCAACAACTATAACTGCTCAAGTGACACCTCAAGAATTGATGCCTTCTACAAAAAATCCAGCAAGAGAGAAACCCTATGAAGAAGTATATATTGTTCCACCACCTTAAAAGACACCTCTTACTTTTACAAAAAGAGAAAGTAAAGGAATAATTGAAGGTAAATATAAGAAATTTTTTGATATGTTCAAGAAAATGCACATCAACATTCCTTTTACTAAGGCAATCGCTCAAATTCCTACTTATGAAAATTTTATTAAGAAACTTATTTCTAACAAAAAAATGGAGGACCTAGGATTCATGTCACTGAATTAATAATAATCACCTATTTTTCAGAAAAAACTTTCTCTAGAAATGAGAGACCCTTGGATTTTTTCAATCCTCTATACAATAGGAGAATATAACTTCATAAGATCCTTGTGTGATTTAGGATCCAACATCAACCTCATACTGATGAGTGTATTCCATAAGTTGGGACTCAAAGAACTAAAATCAACTAAATTATCACTCCAATTGTCTGAACAATTAGTAAAATATACCTAATTAATTCTTGATGATGTCCTATTCAAAGTTGGAAAGTTCATTTTTTAAGTAGACTTTCTCGTTCTGGACATGGAAGAGGAAGGAGACGTTCCAATCATCTTAGGCTGACCATTCCTATCCACTGGAAAGTATTTGATTGATGTAAATCAAGGAATACTTATATTCTAAGTGGGTTAAGAACAAGTTGTGTTCTACCTAGAAAATGAAGTATGATAAATAAATGATTCTTTTGACTGTCAATCTATTTTTCTCATAGACAAAAGAGAAGGAAACTTAAACATTGAAGAAGAGAGTGATGAAATTACCCCTGATAAATATGAGGAATATGAATTTGAGTAATTAAACAACATAGAACCTATTATAAGGGACATCATCTCACCTTTCATGCCCTCATTCATTCATCCACTAAAACTGGAACTAAAACCCCTCCCTAGTACACTCAAGTATTCCTTTCTAGAAACTACTCATACACTAATTTTCATCATTAAATATGAACTATCTCGGTAACAAGAGGAAAATTTGATTGATTTTTTTGAAAATACACAAGTAGTAAATTTCCTTGGGAGTGGACAACATTAAAGGAGTCAATAATGATTTATGAATCCATAAAATTCTACTAGAATAAGGTGAAAAACCCAAACATCAACCACAGAGGTAACTCACACCACCAATGAAAAAATTTGTTAAAAAATAAGTACTGAAACATCTAGATACTGGAATAATATTTTAAATCTCTAATAGAAAGTGGTTGAGGCCACTACAGGTTGTTCCTAAGAAAGGTGGCCTCATAATGGAAAAGAATGATGAATATTAATTGATCTCAACTCGCACCATCACTAGATTATGATTATTCATGGACTATAAAAATCTAAATTTTGAAACCTAGAAAGATAATTTCTCATTTCCTTTCATGGATTAAATGTTGTATAAACTCATAAGGAATTAATCCTATTGTTTACTGGATGGATATTTAGGATACGATTAGATTACAGTCAACCCAAAATATTATTCTAAAACAACATTCACATGTTCATTTGATACCTTCGCCTACAGGCGCAATTCATTCGGTATGTGTAATCCACTAAAAACTTTTAAAAGGAGCATGACACATATATTCCATGATATGGTGGAATAATTATTAGAAATTTTCATAGATGACTTTTCAGTTTATGGAAGATCCTTCAAGGACTACCTAAGAAATCTTGAGTTAGTCCTATAATGCTATAAAGATAAATGAATAGTTTTAAATTGGAAAACTTCCATTTATAGTTTAATGAGGCATATTCCTCAGGCACAAAATTTCCAAGGATGTCATTGAAGTTGATCCCACAAAGGTAAAAGTGATCAAATATTTACTTGATCCCACAACAGTTAAAGAAATAAAAATATTTCTAGTCCATACTAAATTCTATCGATAATTTGTAAAAGATTTTGTAAAAATTCCATTCCCTATCACACCTATTATTAAAGGAAACCCCATTTTAATTCACTAAATAATTTAATAGGGAACTTAACACTCTAAAAAAATACTAATAGACACTCTTGTGATCATTTCACCAGATTAGGAAAAATAATTTTAATGATGTGTGATATCAGTGACTTTGTTGTGGGTATTGTTTTAGGATAGTGATTTGGCCACATATTTTTTCCAATATACTATTCCAATAACACACTGAATGAATCTTAGGTGAACTACATAACCATAGAGAAGGATCTATTAGTAGTTGTTTTTTCTTTCAAGAAATTATGCTTCTATCTAGTTTTTTCAAAAGTGATTGTGCACACTGATCATGTTTCAATAAAATATTTGATGAAAAAAGGATTTCAAACCAAGACTAATATAGTTGATCCTACTACTAGAATAGTTATGAATTATTATCAAATATTCCAAGGGAATGGAAAAATTTCCCACTAATCATCTATCCTGACTTCCATTTCCCCTTATAAAAAATAATGATTATCTCAACATTGAAGTGGACTTCCCCAATGAAACACTTTCCAGCATAAATAAAAATACACAACCATGGTTTTTTGATATTTAAAATTATCTCTCCATGAGATAACTATACTCAGACCTATCATACCAGCAAAGGAGAATACTTTTAGCTTAAGCTTTACATTACAATTGGGATAAACCACTCCTTTTCAAGCGAAGTGATGATGGTTTGTTATGTCACTTCATCGAGAGGATAAAATCCAAAAAAAATAGAGATTTTTCATGCATCACCTAAAGGATGACATCTTGGGATAGAATGCATAGTGGTGAAAATTCTGCAAATTGTAATTTTCTAGACAATACTCCACCAAGATGCAATATGCTCTTGTCAAAGTTGTGAGTAGTGCCAATGGACTGGAAACATTGGGAAAAAATTCCCTAAAATACAATCTTGGAATTCAAAATATTCAACATGTGGGAGATAGATTTCATAGTAACATTTCCAAATTCACATGGAAAATCATATATCCTAGTTTACATTTACTACATTTCCAAATGGGTAGAATCTAAGGCTACACATCATAACACCGCAAAGGTGGTCATCAATTTATTGAAGAAAAATGTGTTTTAAAGATTTAAATTTCCTATATTATTCATTAGTGATTGGGGAAAAAATTTCACTAATAATTATTTAAAAGTATTTCTTATAAAATATGACATCTGGTACAATATAGAAACTCCCTACCACCTGCAAAAAAGTGGGAAAGTTGAATTGTTAAATAGGGAAAATCAAACAAATCCTTGAAAAAACCTTGAATAGAAGTCGAAGAGATTGAAGTATGAAATTATATGATGCACTTTGGGTGTAATGCAATTCATATAAAACACCCATTGGTACAACACCATTCTAATTGATATATGGGAAGCCCTGTCATTTTCTAGTAGAACTAGAGCATCACTCGTGTTGGGAAATTAAAAGGCTCAATCTAGATTTTCAAAAATCTGGAGAAGCTAGGATGCCTCAATTGGATAAATTAGAAGAAATCAAAAACGATGTATATGAAAATTCCAAGATCTATAAAGAAAAAACAAAAAAAAAATGGAATGATCGACACATTTTGAGACACAAATTTATCTCAGGGAATAAAGTTTTGTTATTTAAATCAATGTTAAAATTATTCCCTGGGAAGATAAAATCCAAATGGTCAAGACCATTTGTAGTCATTCTCATATTTCCTTACAGGATGATCGAGATTTAGAGAGAAGGAACACCCCCATTCAAATTCAATGGTCAAAGGTTAAAAATATTTCAAGAACCCTTCCATGAAGGGTGTGTCATTAGTTTAAAATTAATCTAAGAATCAAATCATCAAGATCTTTATGTTAAATAAAGAAATAACTAGCAGATAACCCAAATTAGGACACACTATGCTAGATTGTTTTATAATAAGATTTAGGATAGCTTAGGGAATTATAGGAGAAAAGTACCAGGGTCTGGTCTAAATCTGAGAAAAAAGAAAAAATTACATGTTATGTAAACAAAAATCATGACGTGTATCTTCATGGCCTGAAATTTTAATAAAATCCCCCCAATACATGATGTGAAACCCAATTAAGCATCATGTATTTCCCCAATTGTATTTTTAAAAATAGTTTTCAAACCTAGGGTTCAAGACCCAACCCCATCCTGCTCGACATCTGACCCCCTCCCTCTCCCACCGCTCATGATCACATCCCATCATCCTCCATTACTCCCCTACATCCCCCTTACTCAAGCCTCTATCTCCCTCAATCTCCTCTTCTTTCCCATTTCTACATCTATCCCTACACCCTAAATGGATCAAACAGAAACCATCTGAACTTTGCTTCCTGATCCCGAGACTAAACAATATGTTTTTCCACTAGTAAAACACCAGTGAGGAGTCACTTCCCTAGTGCCTTGATTACCTTCCCCCTCAACCTCTACTTCCACCTCTAAGTAACCCGTTGTCCCAAAGGAGGATCACTCAAGTTCCAATTAGTCTTATGATGATGACCACCCTCATCTTCACCCTATATTCCACTTCTCATACCCAAAACACCATGTGGAACTCAACCTTTTGAAGGATAATTAAATGTGGACCAACAAAACCATCGATATGGTCATCCTTTCTTGCTTGTATATCATTTAGGAGGTCATCCCACTCCTTGAGAACCTACATATTTCATAAATTGTTTTGGTATGTGAGGATGAATGCATTTAGTTGTTTCTGTGGTTTCTTACCACATTTTAGGTTTCATTCAACAGCCTCTACTTCATACTAGGTAGAAAACCTCACAAGCTTTCCTTCATGGAATTTGGCATAGGCCTCAGGATCTATACTGAGGACTTTTCCACTTCACAGGTATTCCCTACCCTACAGCTTGATTCATTGAAGTCTGATTCAAAGAGAATCTGGAAAATTATTTCTTTGGATTATCACACTAAGAATTATACCAAGATTTCCAAAATCTACCTAGCTCTAAGTCCCTGCACTCTGTATCCCATATATAGCCCTGACACATGCCTCGTTTTCCCGAGTTGAGTCTAATAGCAGTGTTAGTCATATGGAAATCATCATCCTAGATACATCCATGGGTGGCCCTAACATCAACATGGCCTCTTAGTTTTCATTTTATTTTAGAGCTCATACTTAAAGGATGTAAGGCACAATGATGGGGGGATCTTTCATTACACATCTGACTCGTCATCTTGGTGTTTTTGACACCACCCTTCCACTCACCTCCCTCGATCCAATAGAATCCATTGATTTCCTTTTTCTGCACAAGATTTAGTTGCTTACTAAGGATGGATATCTCTACCAATGGGAACCAGGGGTATTTGAGGTTTTTGACGAATCCCCAAGAGATCGTGTTGTAGATCCCTCACCACCTACAGCCCCCACCTCCATCCCAGGAACCACATATTCTATTCCTACCCCTAACCCTCTCCATTTTCCACTATCCAGTACTACCTACCATGTTTTTCCTCCCACTCCATCGTATCCAGTGGATCTCTTGGATATACACCTCTGTATCTTGGAGAATCCACTATGGATCTCCCAGCACCTCCATATTCATTTTTTCGAGTTCTCCTAGTTCACTACCCCTTCCTCACTGCCATTAGCTCCTGCTGACCCCTCATAATCTACCACTCCTTCCTCATCCACCACCCTGGATGGTTTACCATCAAAGCTGAAAAACCCTACTGCCCATCAGAAATATCTGGTAGGGCAGGACTGGAGGGTTAAGTGGTCAGCAGCCACCCCATCCACCAAGGCGCATTTTGTTGATCCAACAACTAAAAACATGGCCACACTATGGATTGGTACCTCCCCATCACTCACCACTCAAATAGCTTCTAGCACCATGGAAACACCATCCATAGCTGACCATCCATCCCCATTATCCATTATATTCATTGATCAGGTAGGGCAGCTGTAGCCACCCTCTATTCGGGAGAATACTATTGATGATGTCATTACTGACATTAATTTTTCCTAGAGTACCCCAGTCCCTTCCCCTAATTTTTTGTATGTTTCTAGAGTGATGATCATTTTTATACTACTTGTATTTCCCTATCATGATTGTATAATTTCACTTTCTCTATATGGGATATTTATTTTTTCCCTATTTTACTTGGATTATTTTTTTTAATTCATTATTGTGATATTATCCATGTCTAGATCCTTTGTTTCATCTATGGTTATCAATACACTTGTGACACCATCTTTCCTTGTTCGAAGAGTGACTCAACACTTGGATAAGGCCAACCACTAGATTTAGAATCTATCCCTAGAGATTATTGTTTAGTATCCACCACCAAGAGCACAGATACCTTTCACACCCCATTAGATCAATGTAAGTTATGCTCCTGAAGTGATCAATCCTTTCAAATGACCATGAGATATAGAGAACACTACCATAAGTAACTATAAAAGAAATAGGACAGCTAAGTCGATGGATGACACTGACTAATAGTTTGGTCCATCCATCTGGATAACGACATCATTATTAGATATTTATTTAAGGCAATCCACATTTCATCTATTTTCTCATTTTTGTAGTTATACTTTGGTCTTATAAGTGCTTTTATAGTTTTCTTTTTTTATTCATGAGTAAAATTTAACTTCATTGTCTACACATACTTTCATTTATATAAACCATGTATTTCATTTATATACAATGTGTACACCTTCTATTTTACTACTTATATAATGCTTAGACCCTATGGACTAATGTTTTATCTAGTGTGGGATTTTTACTTCTCACTAATTTTGTAAGTAGGCTAATTCCAAAATCAAGACCACTTGAATTTCCCCATGGAATAAAACTCTATATAGGGATCTCTCGATTCCTTTATATTTCATTTCTCCAATTTCCATTTCCAGAAATATAAGCTTTATCTATCATAACCCTCCCATATTATTTCAATAGACAGTGTAGAAACTATCTCATTCTAAGTGTGGGGGAGTTTTTCTTGAGTTTCAATTTTTATAAACTTGAATTTTTTATTGTTTTCACTTATCTAGGAGACATTTTTCATTTATAAGCATGATTTAAACATGAAACTCATTATACTCATTTAAATAAAAGAAAGAGTCGCATTGTAAATTTTTGTAAATCCATGTTTTCCCCTTTTTAGATATTCAAAATAATTACTGAGTTTAATAATTTAATTCAAATTCAAAATTTTTTAAATTACTTTTAATATACTTATTACTTGGTTTTGTACCCTTATTGATTATAATATTTATTTATTTACTCCCATTATCGAGATGATTCTGAGCCTATAATTATATTTTTTTTTCTAAGAATATTTCTTGAGTGACACCTGGGACTTTTAAACCTATAAGAACTTGCATTGAGATCTTATTGAGGATATAACTGAACAAATAAAATTTTAAATATTATTGAGGCAATTTTTGTTGAGTTACTTTTTCTTGAGACCCATCTTACATATTTCCTTTTTTAAGTGCATATTTTCTATGAATGAACTTATAGGATGCAGTTTCTCTAAGCCAAATATCCCTTCCTACCCTGATCTTTGTATAATGTGTGACTTTACTTTGAAAAAGTGTGGGGGTTTTCAATCAGCAGACACAAGATGATTTTACTGAGGAGATGTATTGTGGTGCTCACTAGACTATTTGACTATGATCCATGTGTTCTTTTTGATATTTTACATATATCTAGTTCCTTTGATAAATAAAAAATAAAAAAAAAATATGATTGGGTTGTATATTAGAAAGGTTAAAAATCACTATTTCTAGATTGATGAATCACTTGAATGATCATATGTGGTTAGGGAATGGATCTGAGATCTATCCTATACATGGATTTCAAAAAATAAAAAGAAAAAAGAAAAAGAAGAAGAAAGGAACAATATTCCTTCTTCACTCATTTGATATATTCATGGATACACCTTCATCTTCTAGAATCATGGACTTCATTAGCTATGGAGGATTCATTTCATTGCACTTATCACAACATTCATGCATTATACTTTATATATTTACATCTTTTTTAATATATTTTTTTACTATTTACCCACCTATTCACAACCTCAGAGTCATTTGAACCAAATTGTTGAATCCCTCGTGATTTATTTTTTATTTTTCTTTATGAAGTAGAGATGATAGAACTAATGCAATCCTATGGTTAGGAACATTTAATCAGGGTATGAGCATAACTACAGTTTCATTTCACCCTGAGTGATGAGAGAAAATTCATTATGAGGTAAATTGAAAATGGGTGTAAAGGCCTAGAAATTTCAAGGTAATTTTTTTTCTTAAATACTTTGGAATTTTACGAGTCTGTGCCTTCTGATGGCACTTGATTATGAGGCCCGGTGAGCCCAGAATCAATTTCTGAAGTTTATCTCGGGTACGTTCAGTGAACGAATGAGCGGGTTTTTCTATCTTTTTAACCGGTGTTCAGAATTGAAATCTGAGGGCACCGATGAACTCACAGCGCCGGTAATTACTTACGTGGACCTTTATAGCAGTTGCGTTTTAAGCGGTTTGAGAATTAATATTTTGGGGAATTATATTAAAATAAATAAAATTGGTGTCGCACAATTTTATTTTAAGGATGGTGGTTATTTTCCTCCCAAGGGGTGTTAGAGGTGGGACCCACACCCACATAACCTCCCATGAGAGGATATTTGTGGGGTGGGTCCCACACATGACCTAAACCCTTGAACTTCCCATAACTCTCATAAACCCCCATTAAACTCCCTTGTTTAATGTTGACACTCTCCCAATATTTATGAGATCTCTTCACCTCCTCTCCCACTCTTTATTAATTACCAACACATTTATTTAATGAATTCAACCTCTTCAATTAATTAATGAAGTGGTTTGAATTTTGAATTTTAAACTGTATGTGTTAATAAAATAATAGTATTAGCCTATTATTTTATTTTTGGGGAAATCGTTGTGTTAAGGAGAATTGGGAGAGCTCTTGAGTTTTTGAAAAACATCGACCCTCCGATGAAGAACGACGTCTTCTTCGACGAAGGACGCCGGTTCCACGAAGAATGACAATGCGCTTTTCTTTCTCTTCTCTGTAACAAGTGAGGAGACGCCGCTTCCTCCTCAGATGCACTCTGATGTCGTCTACGAATCCTCTCCCCGCGATGCCGTCTTCCGAGACGCCCGACGTGCGACGTCAATTATCGAGGTAGGGGATTATGTTCAATTTTTAATGGGTTAAAATTGTGCCTCCTTCATCGTTGTATAACTTTTATTGTCTCGGCCTATTGCTATCAGTTAATGCGGAGGGCGCGGGCCGAATGAACATGGCCCGACGACCCTCTGTTTGATCTTGTTTTTTTTTTGGAATCGGCGACCGGAGGCAGAATGTGAAAGAGTTCAGCGGTTCAAGGGTCGTCGTCGCACATTCCAAGAAAGTCGCGGCCAAGTGGGCCATGGCGGAGGAATCATGGCACCGTCACATCATGTTGGGAATGTGGAGCCGCAGCCAGGGCAGGCCATGAAGGAGGAAGCCGGAGCCATCGCGCCGGCTGTGCGGAAGAAACCGCGGCCCGCTTCGCAGGCCGCTTTGGCGGAAGGACTGGTCGGCCGGGTGGAGGGAAACCACGGTGCTAGGAGGTCGCCACACCAGATGAGCCGCAGCCCGCCCGTGCGGGCTGATTTCCCCAGAAGGTTGGTCGGCTCCAGCCGGCCGGTTAGGGAGGGTGGCGCCACTTGGCGCCGCCGGTTCGGGCAGCCCCCCCCCCCCCCCCTCGGACCGCTCGGCCTTCGGGCCAAGCCGTGTATTTCTTTGGGCTGGTCCGACACCCCTTCCGGGTCGGACCCGTCAAAACTGGGTTAACCCGACCCGCCAGCCCACTGGGTTTAACGGGCCGGGCCCGTTTTCACTTAAAGCTGAATATCTTGAAGATTGTGCATCCGAACGACGTGTTGTCTGTGGCACTGGGACCCTATCAACAAGGCAGAACTTTTGCGATACTCTAAGTGAGTTTTGGACAACTTTGGTAAATGGCCGGGTTTGGAATGAGCATATTTTCAACTAGGCCCCTGGAACGAAAAAGCCAATATCTCTCAGACTAGGCGTCCGATTGACGCGCCGTCTATCACATTGAGTTCCTTTTGACGAGACGGAACTTCGTGATACATCAACTCTGGACTTCATGAAAGTTGATGTATCGACCCCCTTTTACTCAAGGATCGGACCCTCCTAGAATCGAGCACACTGTGTGCGGGAACCCTAAAGATGGCTACGACTGCGACGACTTCTGTGCTAGGATCCTCCGTGGGTTCGACAACGATGACGACTGTACTTAGATCCTACGTGGGTTCGGCAGTGAGGACGACTGTACTTAGATCCTCCATGGGTTCGGCAGCGATGACGACTATACTTGGATCCTACGTGGGTTCGGCAGCGATGGTTACTATACTTGGATCCTACATGGGTTCGGCAGTGAAAACTTCTGTACTTGGATCCTACGTGGGTTCGGAAAAGGAGATGATTCAGAGGCTACATCTAATCATTTCCACCCCTCTTCGTGAGTAGTATACATGTGTGAGCTGAGTCTTTTCTTTCAATCATTATCATTGATGTGATTTACTTCTTTCCTATGTGGATTGGATTGTACTTGGGCTCGAAAGTTGGAGTCAAACTGAGATTGATGACTTAGGTATATGTATGGGCATATACCTAAGTAGATTTGTTTAATACTTCATGTTTGTATTTTTCCTTTTTGGTTTATCCTTCGTGGATTATGGGAGACCTTCGGGGGTCTCAGGGTCCCTACTGAGTATCATTATACTCACCCCTGCACGGAAAATTCCCGCACTATGTTGTGTTGGCTGCATACGACAGACAGCACTGATCGTGATTGAGGCTTGTAGAGCTGGACGGTATCCGGAGGTGGACCACCTGGCAGAACGTACACGGAGTGGACGGACGGACCCGAGGTACCAACGAGACTATCTGTACCCACCCTTCAGGTGGGATTCCCAGAGGACGACTCCATGGTTGCTGCTTTACTTTACAGTTGTTGTACTTTCTTTCTCAGTTGTACTGTACTTTCAGTTGGGTTTGTATACTGGCCCATTTAATTTCCAGCACTTACTTTTGTACTCAGTTTTACTTAGTGCTTACTTCACTTGCGTACTCTATTGTGTTTTCTACTATTATAAAGGAAATGCCTTCCCTTTTATCGAGATTTACGTCTTTGGTGCTAGTTTCCAGCCCCTAGCCTATGGAAGGCGGGCTTGGGGTAGTCACGGCACGGGCCCCGAGGACGGGTCTTGAAAAATTCGTATCAGAGGAGTCGGTTCTACCATAGAACTTAGGACTCTGATAATTTCTTCTCTATGAAGCAATAGTGTTAAGAGTATTGAGTGTGGTTATCAATCCATGGAGTCCAGTGTTGGTGCGGCGGCCGACGTATCCATACACCAGGACCCTAACTTCGGATTTTCGACTCAGTGCTCGAAAACACTGATTTCATGTGTGTTTCAAAAATTTTCTTTGTGATTACTTTGTATCATCTCACCAAGTATATTTTTTGACTGTGGCACACCTGTTTCTTTTCAGGATAGCCCCACAAAGGCATCCATCTAGGGTTCCAAGCTACGTGCGAGATGGCAGCCCACCGAGCGACAAGGCCTCGATGCAGGGCCCCATTACAGCGGAGGCACTAGCGGTACCACTACTCGCTGAGCCACCGATTCCACCAGCCCCAGTAGAAAAGAGTGCATGCCGCATGAGTGCATTGCACGAGTTTCAGTGATAGAGTCCGCCCTGGTTCCGCGGAGAGACGGACCCTCAGGCAGTCGAGGATTGGCTGGAGGCTATCGTCAGAGTTTTCAGATTGGTAGGGACACCAGCAGACCTTATGGTGATCCCTGCCACGAGTCTACTGCACACATAATCAAGTAGATGGTGGAGCATGATGCTCCAGGTGCACCACGAGGTGTCACTACTTTGTATGGAATTCGAAAGCCTCTTCCGCTCTGAGTTTTTTCCAACCACCCTCCATGCGGTGCGCATCCAGGAGTTACTACATCTGCGGCAGGGCAGCATGACAGTATCCCAATACTCTGCGAGATTTACCGACCTCTCGCACTACTCCACGGACATGGTACAGGACCCATTCTTCTGGGCTCGGACCTTTGAGCAGGGACTAAAGCATGAGATCAGGGCTTCGATGATCTCCCTCAGCATTCCGACGTAGGAAGGAGTACTAGAGTGAGCCCTTCTTGTGGAGAGCTTTCTTGCTGAGCCGATGCCAGCAGTGAGACCCACTGCAGGGCGACATGTAATGGATTCTTCTGTAGCTGGCAGTAGATAGTTGACACAGAGGTCCAAGTGGACCAGACCATCAGGTGGGTGACCTCAGGATACTGGTTCGAATGTGAGGGGCACACGAAACAGAGCCAGCCATACGAGGGTCAGGCAGTGCTATGCATGCGGTGGGTAGGGCCACATGGCTCGTGACTACCCGACCCGCCATGAAGATGAGTAGAAGACAGTAGAGGGACCTCCCAGGCAGAGGCAGAGGTTCGACCGTGGCAGTCCGTAGGGAGTAGGTGGACGAGTCAGAGGAGCTGGCCGAGCAGTGAGTGGTGGACGACACTTCGAGGATCTACCACCACCACCACTAGGAGGACCACCCCAACCACATGGAGCTGGCAGACAGGGGCAGGCTCAGCTCCAGGCAGTCTAAGCTTACGACCACGGCGCATCTGAGATGATTCGAGGTACTATCTGTGTCTACTCCACTCTTGTTGTAGTTCTTATAGACACAGAAGTGAGTCATTCTTTTATTTCTACTGCCCTTGTTCGGAGCTCAGAGATTCATACGGAGCTGTTGGCTCGATCCTTACGTCTAGAGACTCCTACAGACTCAATGATTACGCACTGGTACCGGCAGTGTGAGCTTACTCTAGGAGGCAAGATATTCGGTTGGGATCTTCTTGTAGCGGCGTCGAGGCCTTACGACGTCATCTTGGGTGTGGATTAGTTATCTATGGTTCATGCCAAGATTGACTGTATTAGGTACAAAGTGTGGTGTGTCCGCAAATATGGGAGCAGGTTCACTTTAACCGGCGATAAGGGAGCCTTTGCAGTGCAGGATGGACTTACATAGAAGAGAGGCAGTCGATCACACATCAGTTGGCTAGTCTCATCCTAGGAGCGGTTGATGTGCGGAGTCCGAGTTTTCCTGTTGTGGTGGATCAGTATGCAGACGTTTCTCCTGACGACATTCCAGGACTACCTCCTCGCAGAGAGGTAGATTTTTACATTGACTTGTACCCCGGGACAGCACCGATATCTACTCCATCATATTGGATGGCTCCCACTAAGCTTCGTGAGCTGCGGGTACAGCTGTAGGACTTGCAGGGAAAGGGATTCATCTGACCCAGTGTTTCACCCTGGTCTTCTCCGATTTTATTCACCAAGAAGGCGGATGGGAGCTTACGACTGTGCGTCGACTACCGTCGCCTGAATCAGGTGACCGTGAAGAACAAGTATACACTCCCGAGGATTGAACACCTCTTTGATCAGCTCAAGGGAGCACGATGGTTCTTAAAGATAGACCTCAGGTCAGGCTATCATCAGCTCAGAGTTTGAGACGAGGATGTACAGAAGACAGCCTTCAGGTGTCGGTATGGACACTACGAGTTCTTGGTTATGCCCTTCGGAATAATCAACGCAGCAGTAGTGTTCATGAGTCTCATGAACAGGATCTTCTAGACTTACCTCGATCGTTTAGTCATAGTCTTCATCGATGACATATTGATCTACTCGACCACTGAGGAGGAGCACACCTACCATTTGCAGGTTGTACTGGATACACTCCAAGAGAACCAGATTTATGGTAAGCTCTAGAAGTGCCAGTTCTGGTTTCAAGAGGTTCACTTCTTAGGGAACGTCATCTTGGAGGCGGGAGTTGCGGTGGATCCTGCGAAGATCGAGGCAGTACTTGCTTCGGAGACACCCAGGAGCGTGACAGAGGTTTGGAGTTTTCTAGGACTGGCTGGGTACTATCGGAGATTTTTTTCAAACTTCTCCATAGTTTCAGCACCACTTTCAGCTTTGACGAAGAAGGGAAAACCCTTCGTGTGGTTAGATAGATGCCAGCAGAGCTTCCAGGAGATGAGACAGATATTGACTAGTGTGACCATCTTGAGGCTACCGGAGGAGCGTGTTGGGCACGTGGTTTACTTCGATGCATCAGGGAACGGACTCGGGTGTGTCCTGATGCAGGAGTGGGGAGTGATCTCCTATGGTTCATGGCAGTTGAGGCAACATGAGCAGAACTACGCTACCCATGACCTAGAGTTAGCAGCAGTGGTCTTCGACTTGAAGATGTGGTGGAACTATCTTATGGGAGAGTGCTTTACAGTCTACTCTGACCACCAGAGTCTCAGGTACATTTTCTCACAGAAGGATATGAACCTGAGATAGTGGCAATGGATCGAGTTCCTCTAGGACTATGACTTTGAGATATTCTATACTCCTGGAAAGGGGAACGTAGTAGTTTATGCTCTCAGTAGGAGATCGGGCATTCAACTACTTAGAGAGGCGACTAAGCAGTTAGCCACTTTGCAGATATCCTTCATGGATAGAGATGGGGAAGATTTTCTATAGTCCCTCACAGTTACTCCTCCACTACTTCAGTGGGTCAGAGAGTCACAGCGTGGGGACATTGACTGTGAGACGCGACATGCTCAGATTTCCACAGGGCTGGTGCATGATGGATTTTCTGAAGGAGGAGAGCACGTCATTCTCTACAGGGGACATACCATGGTACCAGTTGCACTGCAGGAGGAAGTGCGGAGGTAGTTTCTCACTTCCCCTCTAGAGGTACATCCTAGAGTGGCGAAGATGTTCCAGGACCTTAGACGACAGCACTGGTGGCCGGGTATGAAGAAGTTTGTAGCAGATTTCTTTTCACGATGCCTCACCTGCCAGCAAGTGAAGGCAGAGCACCAGGTACCAGTAGGCTTGGTACATCCCTTAGAGGTTCCAGAGTGGAATTGGGATGTAATATCCATGGATTTCATGATGGGGCTTCCACGTACATCCAGGGGACACGACTCTATCTGGATTATCGTAGACTGACTCACCAAGTCGGCCCACTTCCTTTTGATCAGAGAGCAGGGCTCAGTAGAGAGATTGGGATGCCTCTACATTCAAGAGATCGTATGGATTCATGGTGTTCCATTGTCTATCATCTCTGATCAAGACACTCTCTTTACTTCCCGGCTTTGGAAGGGGTTTCAAGAGGCATTTGGGATGCAGCTATGCCTGATCACCGCCCTTCATCCTCAGAAGGATGGCCAGACAGAGAGGACCGTACAGACTGTCAAGGACATGCTCCGTGCATGTGTCCTTGACTTTGGTCACATCTGGGAGGATAACCTACCCTTGGTGGAGTTTGAGTACAAAAACAGCTACCACTCCACCATTGGGATGGAACCATATGAGGCACTGTACGGCCGACCTTGCAGATCACCTCTGTGCTGGACTAACCCTGGAGAGTCAGCACTTGTAGGACCTGAGATGGTTCAGGATACGACAGAGAAGGTGCAGATCATCCAGGAGTGGATGAGGACTGCACAGAGCAGACAGAAGTCCTATGCTGATAGGAGATGGAGACCACTGGAGTTCGAGGATAGCGACCACATTTTCTTACGGGTCTCACCTCGACGTGGATTACGGAGATTTGGTCAGGGTGGCAAGTTATCTCTGTGCTTCATCAGACCATTCTAGGTCCTCAGCAGGGTAGGTGAGGTGGATTACCGCCTGGCCATTCCACCTCAGTTGCACCGAGTGCACGACGTCTTCCATGTATCTCAGCTGAGGAGATATATGCACGACCCATCACAGATCATCGATCACGGGGAGCTGGACATCGATGACGGGGCGACATTCACGGAGGTCCCAGTGGCGATCAAGGATCGACAGGAGCAGTTCCTACGTGGATGGTTGATTCCTCAAGTGCACATTCATTTCCAGCATGGGAACCTCTAGAAGAGCACATGGGAGCGTGAGGCTCAGATGCGTGCTCAGTACCCTCATTTGTTTCTTTATTTTATGTTGTAGATTTACGGGGACGTAAAGCCCTGAGGTAGGAGTAATGTAAAGATCCAGAGATTTCAAGGAATTTTTTTTTTCTTAAATACTTTGGAATTTTATGAGTCTGTGGCTTCTGACGGCACCTGATTCTAAGGCCTGGTGAGCCCGGAATCAATTTCAGAAGTTTAGCTCAGGTATGTTCAGTGAACAAACGAGTGGGTTTTTCTATATTTTGAACCAGTGTTCGGAATTGAAATCTGAGGGCACCGATAAACTCGCAGTGCCGGTAATTTCTTAAGTGAACCTTTACCGCAATTTCATTTTAAGCGGGTTGAGAATTAATATTTGGGGAATTAGATTAAAATAAATAAAATTGGTGTGGCACAATTTTATTTTAAGGATGGTGGTTATTTTCCTCCCAAGGGGAGTTAGATGTGGGGCCCACACCCACATAACCTCCCATGAGAGGATATGTGTGGGGTGGGGCCCACACGTGACCTAAACCCTTGAACTTCCCATAACTCTCATAAACCCCCATTAAACTCCCTTGTTTAATGTTGACAACTCTCCCAATATTTATGAGATCTCTTCACCTTCTCTCCCTCTCTTTATTAATTGCCAACACATTTATTTAATGAATTCAACCACTTTAATTAATTAATGAAGTGGTTTGAATTTTGAATTTTAAATTGAATGTGTTAATAAAATAATAGTATTAGCCTATTATTTTATTTTTGGGGCAATCGTTGTGTTAAGGAGAATTGGGAGAGCTCTTGAGTTTTTGAAGAACACTGACCCCCCGACGAAGAACAACATCTTCTTCGACGAAGGACGCTAGTTCCACGAAGAACGACGATGTGCTTTTCTTTCTCTTCTCCACAAAAAGTGAGGAGACGTCGCTTCCTCCTCAAACGCACTCTGACGTCATCTAAAAATCCTCTCCCCGCGACGCCGTCTTCTGCGACGCCCGACGTGCGATGTCAATTATCGAGGTAGGGGATTATGTTCAATTTTTAATGGATTAAAATTGTGCCTCGTTCGTCATTGTATAAATTTGATTGTCTCGACCTATTTATATCGCTTAACATAGAGGGCGTGGGCCGAACGAACACGGCCCGACGACCCTCCGTTTGATCTTGTTTATTTTTTTGGAATTAGCGACTGGAGGCAGAACGCGGAAGAGGTCAGCGGCGTAAGGGCCGCCGTCGCACACGAAAAGAAAGCCGCAGCCAAGAGGGCCACAGCGGAGGAAGCACGGTGTCGTCGCGTCGTGCCGGGAACGCGGAGCCGCAGCCAGGGCAGGCCACGGCGGAGGAAGTCGACGCCGTCTCACCTGCTGTGTAGAAGAAACGGCGGCCCGCTTCGCGGGCCGCTTTGGCGGAAAGGACCGGCCAGCCCGGCAGAAGGAAGTCGCGGCGCCAGGAGGGCGTCGTGCCAGATGAGTCTCGGCCCGTCCGTGCAGACCGCTTGCTCCAGAAGGCCGGCCGGCTCCAGCCGTCCGGTTAGAGAGGGCGGCGCCACTTGGCTCTGCCGGTTCTGACACTCCCCCCCCCCCCTCGGACCGCTCGGCCTTCAGGCCGAGCCAGCAGGGCCGCACCCCGTCGGACCGCGCTGGGCTGGGCCGGGCCGCACTGGTCAAGTCCGGGCTGGGCCGCGCCACGCCCCCTCGGGTCGGGCTGGGATACGCCCCCTCGGGCCGAGCCGTGTATTTCTTCGGGCTGGTCTGACACCCCTACCGGGTCGGACCTGTCAAAACTGGGTTAACCCGACCCGCCTGCCCACTAGGCTTAATGGGTCGGGCCTGTTTTCACTTAAAGGTGAATATCTTGAAGATCGCGTGTCCGAACGATGCGTCGTCTACGGCACTGGGACCCTATCGACGAGGCAGTCCTTTTGAGATACTCTAAGTGAGTTTTGGACAACTTTGGAAAATGGTCGGGTTTGGAATGAGCATATTTTGAACCGGGCCCCTGGAACAAAAAAAGCCAATATCTCTCAGACCAGGCGTCCATTTGACACGCTGTCTGTCGCTTTGAGTTCCTTTTGACGAGACAGAACTTCAGGATACATCAACTCTAGACTTCGTGATAGTTGATGTATCGACCCCCTTTTACTCGAGGAGCAGACCCTCCCGGAATCGAGCATGCTGTGTGCAGGAACCCTAGAGCGGGTTGCGACTGCGATGACTTCTGTGCTGGGATCCTCCGTGGGTTTGACGACGATGACGACTGTACTTGGATCCTATGTGGGTTCGGCAGCGAGGACGACTGTACTTGGATCCTCTGTGGGTTCGGCAGCGATGATGACTGTACTTGGATCCTACGTGGGTTTGGCAGTGATGGTTACTGTACTTGGATCCTACGTGGGTTCGGCAGCGACGACTTCTGTACTTGGATCCTACGTGGGTTCGGCAGAAGAGATGATTCAAAGGATATATCTAATCATCTCCAACCCTATTCATGAGTAGTATACCTGTGTGAGTTGAGTCTTTTCTTTCAATCATTATCATTGATGTGATTGACTTCTTTCTTGTGTGGATCGGATTGTGCTTGTGCTCGAAAGTTGGAGCTAAACTGAGATTGATGACTTAGGTATATGTATGGGAATATACCTAAGTAGAGTTGGTTGATACTTCATGTTTGTATTTTTCCTTTTTTTTTATCCTTCATGGATTCTGGGAGACCTTCAGGGGTCTCGGGGTCCCTACTGAGTATCGTTCTACTCACCCCTGCACGGACAATTCCTGCACTACGTTGTGTTTGATGCAGACGACGGACAGCATTGATCATGATTGAGGCTTGTGGAGTTGGACGGTATCTGGAGGTGGATCACCTGGAGGAACATACATGGAGCGGACGGACGGACCTGAGGTACCGACGAGACTATCTGTACCCACCCTTCAGGTGGGATTCCCGGAGGACGACTCGGTGGTTGTTGCTTTACTTTACAGCTGTTGTACTTTCTTTCTCAGTTTTACTGTACTTTCAGTTGGGTTTGTATACTGGTCCATTTACTTTCCAGCACTTACTTCTGTACTCAGTTTTACTTAGTGCTTACTTCACTTTCATACTCTTTTTGTTTTGTTTACTTTTATAAAGGCAATGTCTTCCCTTTTACCGGGATTTACATATTTGGTGCTAGTCACCAGCCCCTGGCCTATGGAAGGCGGGCTTGGGGTAGTCACGGCACAGGCCCCAAGGACAGGTCGTGACAATGGGTATAGAATTCAATGAACAATTAAGAAATTGTAACCAAAATATTAAGAATTTTTTTAAAGAACTCATCTAAGGCATGACTAATTTTCTATGCAGGGATTATTCTGGAGACTGAATTTTTATACTTACACTTAGTTTTATTTACCTAGATATAATGAATGTTTCATATTTTAAAAATTACTTCAAATTTGGAATCCTTGTTGATATATTTTTTCTTGAGGACAATAAATTATTCAAGTGTGGTGGAATTTGATAAGTTGAAATCATATACACATATTTCTATCATTTTTTAAGGATTATCCATGTTTTTACTCAATAATTCACCTGGTATGTGTTTATTATTGAAAGAAATAGGTTTTCAAGGTTTAAAATTAAAATTTGGAGAAACTAACCAAAAATGACCATTACACATCATCAAATTCCATTACACGATGTATATCCAACTTTCACAGCATAGGACAATCCATGAATCAAGTCGTGAAATAATTTCAAGACATGGAGACATTACACGACGTGATTTGTAAATATACATTGTGTAACCTTTGAATTCAATTCCCACTTTCAAGATACAGACAGAAGGAAGATTCACGTCATGAGTTCCATGTTACATGTCATAAAAGGAGTCAAATTTCCAAACTTATAGACGAAATTTGCATGAGATTTGCACAGATTCAAAAAACATGGAGGAAAACTCAGATCAGAATTACACTATATGAAACACCATTACACATCATGTGATATCCTAGTTATTTACCTATAGTAAGAGGACTGTAGATAGAAGAGCAGATGGACCTTTAGATTTCTCTCATTTTTTCTCTTGTTTTATATCTCTATTTTCTTCTACCATTTCTCCCTAAACTTAGTTTGCATCAATTTTATTCATTTTTTTATGATTACCCAAGCCTCATGGATCAATTTGTGAAGCTTTATTTATCCTTTTTACATCTCCAACACTATGCTAAGTGTGTTCTTATTCTTCATCGTCAATCTTCTATGAATCTGTGATACGCTTGCTCTTGTTATTATTTCAAGTAATTAATTGATTATAATTGTGATATTTCAAGGATTTCATTACTTATTCTTAATTATATGATCGTTAATTGGTTAATATTAATCCTTGAATTTTTTTTAATTTCTTAATCTCAATCTATGTTGGCATGATAACCATGTTTTGAATTCTTTATCTAATTGTAATTGATTCTACCATGAGTAGCTAAACTTATTAGGGTAGGGATCAATAATAGGGGTGTTTGAATCTAATTAATCATTAATTCTCAACTTGGTAATCCTAGAAATAGTAATCAGATTAAATAATGATTGTTAATACAATTATTTTAATTGAACTTGAGCATAGGAATTTTGAATGAATGACTTTTATTTGAAATAATTAGAATAATCTATTACCAATATCCTATGATACTTTCTTCTTTTGAAGCCATGATTAATGTATCATGATTTTAGTTATCTCTATACCAAGGAATATTTGTCTCTTGGATAGATCTAGTTGGTTTGACTATAACAAAATAGTGACCTCGGATTTCTTCACATCCTAGACCTTAGGACTGTACCAAGTTAGAATTAAATATCATCCTTTATATTAAACCCCAAAACTAATCCTAATTCATTTATTATCCCTAATATTTTTCTATAAAACCCTTAGCTTTAGATATTTTCCCAAGATAAACCATCTTATAAGGACTCCTAACCCAAAGGGTTCTAAGCTTTAGTTCCTGCCAGCCAATCCAAAATCCTCTTAGGACCAACCCCACACTGCCACTATACTATGCCCAAGTAGTAAGTGTAGTTTAAGAAAAATAAATATAATCTGACCACAACCTGCATTAATTAAACAATTCAATCAGGCACGTCATTTTTAGAATTAAATTTCATTCATCATATTGGATTCATATCTGTAAGCTCTTAAATACTCTTTATTCCTTTCTTAATTTATCTCATTGTATGGAATGTTAAATTTTTTCAAGCTAATATGCCCTATTTTCAAGGTATTCATCTATTTCTCTAATTTCTCCCATTATAGCCCAAATTAAAGGCCAATAATGGATGAGGAGACATCTTCTGCCATATAGTAGGTGGTTTAGTAATTTGCCCTAAAATTTTAGTTGTTCTATATCATGCATCATTGTGTCATATATAGAACCTTCTGTGAATTTCTATAAAAATATTAATTTCCTTATTTAAATTTTTATCCTTAATAGAGGAACTCCCTTAGACCCATTTGATTATCAAAGTTCATCTACCTAAACTAGTTCCACCCCATGGTTGTTCTTATTTAATACCCCTGGATTTTAAATATTTAATGACCAACCCACCTTCTAAGTGGGGTTATCTTGAATTAAATTTATTTGTTCCAATTAAATTGAAAGGAAGAAAGTGGTATAACTACATCACGTGATTTTTATATGAATTGTGGATTATTCCCTTTACTAATGAAATTTTATATAGGTGAAAATTTTACCTTGGAAAATGTTAAATCATTACATGCATAAAGTATTATTATTATTATTATTATTATTATTCAGTTGTGTATAATCTATGTTGTGACATGATGTTGGGGGAGTTGGACACAATGCTTCACCCTCTCTTGGTGTGTGTTATTAGTCATGATGTCCCCGATTATTATTTTTAGATAGGTGTGTATAACATCCCTTACTATTCATTGAGACTATTGGGAAGTAAAAACCTTATCATTTATTCAAATAGATGGGCATGGCGACCCTTATTTTAAATGTGAAACTGTTGTTCATGGATGACTGAGTTACACCTCAAGTCTTGGCTAGTACTATGTATCTATATATATGTCTATATATGTTATTAAATATATAGTGCATATATATATACATACATGATTATATATATACCTATATACATGGTGATACACATTCAGAGATATCCCAACTTATTCCAAAAAAGGTAGTCGAGTGTCCTTTTGGAACCGGAGCTGACTTGGTTACATGTTACCTTTCTACTTTATATTGTTATACCTACAAACTAGTAATTTTATATACACTAGTTGGATTATATTAAATGTTATTAGTGGTGGCCTACTAATTATATCTCACATTCTATTCATGTCAATGTTTAGTACCTGAACAGATCTCATTGATGCGGGTAGGGACAAAGGGAAGCGTTTAGATTTGGACTCTTCATTCTTAGTACTAGGATGGAGTGAAAGAGAAGAGGAACAAGCTTATTATCATAATACAATTGGTGATAGATTTGGTATTTTGTTCATTATTTTATAGCATATTGTATACGCTTGTTTCTCTGTATCTTGTATATTCTCCTTTTTGTATAGAATCATAACATGATATCATTTTATATATGATTATAATTATTATTGTGTCTACCTGTTTAAATTTGG
Source organism: Viscum album (assembly GCA_963277665.1). Classification (NCBI taxonomy): domain Eukaryota; kingdom Viridiplantae; phylum Streptophyta; class Magnoliopsida; order Santalales; family Viscaceae; genus Viscum; species Viscum album. The sequence goes on along the minus strand of OY728142.1, from coordinate 503,537,291 downwards.
ATGACTTATAATTCTATAGTTATTTTTTTATACTATTTTCACTGCTTATTGTTATTATATATTGTTGTAATTCACTATGGTCATGAGGGTATAGTCTCCCCACCATACCATCCTAGACCCTTGCTACTAGTCAAAAGCCTCTGGCATTTGGGGAGGCATGCTTAGGGCCATGTGGTCATCTGGGTTCGGTTACTTATGGGTGAACTAGGTCTGAGACATCATAAATTAGTATTAGATCCTATTTTTCTTTTTTCATTCTATTTGTATTGGTAGATATTAGACTAGGGAAGTGCCAAAAATTGGTAATAAGTATGTTCCTAGGAGTAGTTAATCCACGTATAATGAAAAATTGAATTCCTAGTATGGGATTTTTTGTTCTAGATTATGTTGATTACTGTTGATTATTTCACTATTTGGTGATGCACATGACTTGTGGAATTATTGTTGTTATCATTATAGAATAACTTTTACACTTATCCTAGTATGGTAAAGAAGTATTGATCATCCATAATTATAGTCACTTGATGATTCACATGTCATAAATATTCCATGCCATATTTATTTAATAGTGTGCATTGTTGGTAGCATGTTTTAGTGCCTTGGTTGATATATCTGTTATCAGACTAACATTTTTATAGGTTAAATGAGATAAATAATTGGTTAATTAAAGGTTTTTCATCAACCTAAATAGTGGTTTCCCATATATCTTAATGATGGAACCTTAACTAACCAATTATCATAAGTTTCAACCATGAACCATTGGTTGCATGGTCTGAAACGTTAGTTAATTGTGATTACATGGATACCAATTTCAATTTAAATAGCGTGTATGCCTCTATAAATTGTGAATGTTGATACATCTAATTGAACCATCATAAGAAACCGGTTGCAGTTACATGTAGTACCAATCGCAACATATAAAGTGTAGGGATTTTTAGCTTGGGAATGGGCACAAATACATAGTTCCAAGAGAGAGATTTATATGATTTATACAGTATGTGTAGGGATCTCTATGACCTACCCCTATTATGGCTAAGTTGACATGATAATTCCAGTAGCAGTATCCACCAACGTTATCAAGGTATGGTGTACCCCATTCTACTGAGTCATGGCTTGAGGCCATGCTATCTATATTTGATCACTTGGAGATACCTCTATAGAGGAGGTTCAAGCTCGCAATCCACATGTTATGTGATTCATCCAAGAAATGGTGGGATGTCGTCACCCAGGCTGTTCAGCATTGAGATATGATCGGGAGAGATTTCCAAATAGTCTTCTATGAATAATTCTCACAAAGAATTAGATATTAATGGGCTAGTTAATTTATGAACTTACATTAGGGTTATATGTCTATTATGGAGTATTTGGATCGTTTAATAGAGCTTCAGCATTACACATCAACTCTCGCTAGTGATGTGTTGATGACAACAATATGGTTTAAGGATGGTCATGTATACACCATCTAACCTCAAGTAAATATCTCTCGGTTGACTACCATTTTAGAGGTAGTGAGCCAAGACCTCGTTACCTAGTGGAATTTTATATAAGATAATGTTGTGGTCTATGTTATTTCAGCACCAAGATAGGGAAGTGACTCATCTAGTGTCCAGAAGAATATCCTTGAGTCTTCTCATGGGGGAAGTTCCATTTTGATGGGACACTAATAGTTATGTATTATTTCGTTATTGTGAGAATCTAGGTCATAGGAGGTCCTAATTCAATAGGTACCCAGTTGAGTGTTGAGAATGTGGAAAAATGTTCTATCATAAAAAAATTTATAGAACCGTTCCTCTATTTCCTAGTGATATGGGATCCGCACCGACTCCACTTTTGGGAGTGGGATCAGAAACTCCATGTCTGGAAAGAATTTGGAGTACTGCCAGATGATCAGGATGAGGAGGTGGATGTGGTCATGGGAGTTATTATAATGAGATGTAGAACCTTCATTGTGGTCCTAATCAGGGTATTCAGTCTATAACTCAAGGTTGTCGATCTAGCCATGCAGTATAACCTATACTAGAGGATCAGAGTGTTGGGACTTATATGGTTCAAGGTACAATTTTAGTATCCTTTACTTTAATTTTTGCTTTATTTGACATAGGTGATTTGTATTATTTTATATATATGAATATTATAGAAATTTTGGAACTTGAAATTGAGTATTACTATGGATTAATGAATTTGGATACCCTGTTGGGAATGCGGTCATAGAGTGTATGCCATTATAAGGAATTCCCCCTTAAGATGGGTGGTTATCTTTTTAGATGGATTCTTTTTCTCCTAAACATGAAAGGATTTGATGTAATCCTTGGGATAGATAGGTTAGTCCCTTATCAAGCCCACATTGATTATTACATATGGCAGGTGACTTTCATATCACCTAAGAGTGGTCACCACATTCACAAGGGAGAATGGGTTGTCCATGGAATTTGGGCTAGACTAAAGAATCTTGGGTTGGGTGGGGTGTCAGGATAGATTTCTAGACTTCTTCTAAATTATTAGGAATCGCATCAGGTAGATTTCCCTTTTTTGGTAGATCATTTTAAATATGTATTCCCCGATGCCTTTTCTGAGCTAACACCTAATAGAGAGGTAGATTTTACTATTTAACTAGTTCCATGAGAAGCATCAATGTCTATACTTCCTCAAAATATGGAACCTACTGAGTTTTAGGAACTTAAGAATCAGTTAGAGGACCTAGAGACTAAGGGGCTTCTATGAACCAGTACTTCACCATGGGGTTTTCATGTTATTTTTTCTAAAAAGGTGAACAGTACCCTTAGTCTTTACATGGATTTACATAAATTGAACCAGCTTATGGTTAATAACTGGTATCCCTTTACTTTAATAGATGAACTCTTTGATCAGATTTGAGAAGCTTGTATTTTCTCAAATATTAATTTGAGTTCAGGATACCATCAGGTATGATTCAAGACTTTAGATATACCATGTACATCATTTCTTTGTAGATATGTCTTGTATGAGTATTTGGTCATGTCATTCAGTCTCATGAACATGCCAAAAGCTTCCATGTCTATGATTAACCAGATTTTCCAACTGTATCTGGATTCATTTGTGGTAATCATCATGGGAGACATCTTAGTGTACTCACATACTCGACACGAACATGAAAAACATCTTGATATCATTTTGAGCACACTGATAAAGAACTGACTATATACTAAGATCAGACAATTACACTTTTTTATTGATTAAGTAAACTTTATAGGTCATATCATGAAATAAGTAAAAGTATATATTGACCTAGAGGAGGGGAGAGCCATGGTTTATTGGGAGAATCCAAAGAATGTATTTGATATTCTGAGTTTCTTGGGAATGGATGGATATTATAGGAACTTTTATCATGATTTTTCATGCCTAAATCACCTCTTATGGGATTGACTAAGTAGGGAGACAAATTTTTATGGTCTGAATCATGTGAATGATCCTTTCAGTAGATAAAAGGGAGACTAACTTTAGTGACAATCCTGACCTTACCTGAGATTTCCATAGGAAATATAGTTTATTGTAATGCATTAGGCACTAGTTTGGGAGAATATCTGATGGAGGATGAGTGGGTCAGGAAATATAGGTCTCATCTATTGATACCTTACAAGTGGAATTATCTAAAGCACGATCTCAAGTTGGAATTTTTGGTTCATTACTTGCATTATTGGAGTCATTATCTATTGGGAAAATGATTCATTGTATACAAGATTCACAAGAGCCTCAGATACATATTTATGCAGTGTGACATAAACCTCAGGAAACGAATGTGGGTTGAATACATATGATATTTTGGATTTAAACTTATGAATATTCTTAGAAAACGAAATGCAGTTGTTGATTCTATGATCATAAAAACTTAGACATATGTTGTTCAGGAGGCCAGTAGTGAGTGGTAGTTGACAGCCTTGTTTTTTGAGATGCATTTAGAGGTGCAGGACTGTCTTGGGTAGCCTGTACTTTCATTGTTATCAGTGAAATCTTCTATTTTGGAACAATTAAATAGGAGTAATCTTTTATATCCTGAGGACTTAGTCCTATGGGAGTGAATTTTAGGAAAGGACCCACCTCCTAGTTAGGTCATTAATGGGGATAATATATTGGTCATTCATGGAATCATATGGGTTCCAATATACATACAAGATGAGTTGATGTGAGAGTTTCATGACTCTAATTAGTAATTACATCCCGATGTTACCAAGATGTATCATGACTTACACTACCAATATTGGTGGTTAGGGATGAAAAAGAAGGTAGTAGGTTTTATCTATCGGTGTTCCACCTATCGATAGGTAAAGGTGGAACACCAGTGACTAGTAGACTTTTACAGTTTCTACCCATTCCAAAATATTAATGGTATGAAATCACTATGGAATTAATGATGGGTTTTCCTAAGTCACCTCGAGGTAGTGGTACGATGTGGGTGATCATTAATAGGTTGAAGAAAGTCACCCACTTATTACTGATTAGAGAGACCTTCTTAGTGGATGACCTAGTAAGTATATATGTCAGGGATATAAAACACCTTAATAGACCTCTGTATAATATAATATCAGATAGGGACACTCACTTTATGTCATAGTTTTATAAGGGGTTCCAAAAGGCATTAGGTTCATAGGTACTACTGAGTACAGCCTATCACCCTCATACTGATGTTCAGTCAGAGTATACAATTCTGGTGTTAGAGGATATACTTCAATAATGAATCCTTAATTTTTGTGGATATTTGGAGAAACACGTACCTATTACTGAATTTTCATATAATAATATCTTTAAGGAAACTTTGCAGATGGCTCCTTATTATGACTTATATGGTAGGCCATGTCATTCACCCCTATACTAGTTAGAGACAGGAGAGGTAGTGTTCCTGGGACCTTATCTCATTCACAAGACTTCAGAGAAGGTACATATTATTAGGAAATATATGGTCACAGATTAGTCTAGGAAGAAGTATTATGCTGATAGTCACCACCGACCTCTAGATTTTGAGGCGGGACATCAGGTATTCTTGTGTGTTTCACCTAGGTTAGTTCATAAACAGATTCAAAGATAGGTTAAGTTATTGTATTGTTATGTCATAACTTTTTAGATCTCATAAAGAGTTAGGTTAGTAGCCTATAAAATAGATCTTCCTCATAGGTATCAGGACATGAATGATGTCTTCCATATATCTAATCTTTTTCATTATCATTCATACACATCTCATATCCTTTATTATTATGAGGTTGAGTTGGATGTTATTTTTTTTTAAGGAGTAGCCTATAAATATTATTGATCAGAGCATGAAGGCTCTTAGAGGTAGGTTATTTCCTATGGTATGGGTGTTATAGAGGTAAAACAAAGTATAGGATAAGACATGGGAGAGAGATACTGGAATACATGCTCAGTGGCAAAATTTGTTCTTAGATAATGTTCAACCACCCTCTGAAGGGAAACTCAGGGATGATATTTTTTAAATAGGGGATATTATAAGATCCTAATTTTTAAAATAGGTATGTATTGATTAAATTAATTTTTAAACCTCTTATTTTTACACTAATAAAAGTGTTTAATAATTAATAAAGGGCTTGGGAGAATATGGGGCTTGTTCGGATCCCAGAGATCCAGTTTTCTAGAGAAAAAGAAATAGGTGCACAGTTGGCAGACGGTTAGTAGTAATCGTGTGGATCAACTATGTGGACATGTAAAGAATAGGAATAGTTTGATATAATATGTGTGGGAGGCCTCATGGCCATGAAAAATGGTTTAGTTTTTTATAGAGATTATTCATATGGTTTGTCTAACTGTGTGCATAATCGTGTAAGGGGTGGAGTTTTTGGACTGTAAGCATGCACAGGATGTGCATGGTTTTTCAAACCATGCACTAAGACATCCTACGGTGTGCCACCTTAGACAGTATTAGTGCATGGTTCGAGCATGGTTAGAATAAACATGGTACTAAACCATTCCCCTAATTAAAGAGGTAGAAATTTCCATTTTTCCTCCATGTATTTAACTCTTCTTCCTCCCATTTCTTTTCCTCTCCACACACAATAGCCTCCCCATACACTTAATAATCTCTTATCCATATTCTAAGATTTGATCCTCCACACTCATACAGTGTCATAATTAATTCCCATTCATCATGTTGGATTTGTATCAGTAATCTCTTCAATCCTATTCATTCCTTTCTTTGTTTATCGCACTATATAGAATGATAAATTCATGTGAGCTAATATGCCCTGTTTTCAAGGTATTCATTTTTTCTCTGATTTCTCTCATTTTAGTCCAGATTAGAGTCCAATACTAGATGAAGATTAATCTACCACCATAATTTAGGTAGTCTAGTAATTTTTTCTAAAAGCATAGTTGTTTTATATCATGTGATACTATGTTTCATGCCATACCTTTCATCCACTATATTAGAAATATGAATTTCCATATTGAAATTGTTAGCCTTATTATAGAAATTCCCTTAGACCCTTGTTGATTGTCAGAGGTCATCTACATCAACTAGTTCCACCCCATGGGTGTGATCATTTAATACCTTTGGATTGTGAATATTTAATGACCAACCAACCTTCTAATTGGGGTTGGATTGAATTAAATTGATTTGGACCAATTAAATTGAAAGTAAGAAAGTGTTACAACCACATCACATGATTATTATATGAATTGTGGATTATGCCCTTTACTATTGAAATGTTAAATGTGTGGAAACCTTATCTTGGAAAATATTAAATAATTACATGAATAATGGATTATTATTATTATTATTATTACTAATATTATTATTATTATTATTCATCCATGTATAATGGTTGTTTTGACATGACCACGGGGAGGAGTTGATATTGTTCTTCATGCTCCCTTGGTGTGTAATTTTGGGAATGATGTCCCTCATTATTCTTTTGAGATTAGTGGGAACAAAGACCCTTACTATTCATTTATATCATTGGGAAGGATGACCCTTATCACTGATTGATATAGATAGTCATGAAGACCCTTATTTTTAATGTGAAGCTATTGTACATGGACACCTGAGTTGTGCCTTGGGTCCTGGATAATACTACATATCTATATATATGTATATATATGTTATTATGTATATATTTCATATATATTATATATATATATATATATATATATACATGATGATTCACATTAAAAGATGTCCCAGCTTATCTGAAGTAGGTAAAATTAGTCGAGTGTCCTTTGGGAACCTGAGATGACTTGGTTACAGTTTAACTTTCTTATTTATATTGTTATGCCTACACACTACTCGATTTATATATATTGGTTGGATCATACTAGACTTTATTGGTGGTGACCTAAAAAAGTATATCTCACACCCTGTTCGGGCCACTGATTGGTAGTTAGACAAATCACATGGATGTAGGTTGGGACAAAGGGAAGTTTCTAGATTTGGAATATTGATTATCAGTACTAGGATAAAGTATGAGAGTAGAAGACCGGTCTTATTCTCATGATGTTATTCGTGATATATTTGGTCTTTTTTTCATTTTTTTACAAAAAAAATTATGTACTTATTGCTATGTATCCTATATATTCCCCTTTTTACATAGCATCATGACATGAAATCATTTTGTATATGATTCTAGTTATTATTTCTTCTGCCTATTTATTACTTTTGGATGACTTATGATTCTGTAGTTATTTTATTATACTATTTTTTCTTTTTATTTTTTATTGTATACCACTTTTTTTACTCTGATCATGAGGGTATAGTCTCCCCACTGTACCATCCTAGACACTCACTACTATTCGGCAGCCTCTGGTGTACTATGAGGCACCCTTGAGGCCATGTGGCCAATCAAGTTCAGTTACTTATGGGAGAATCACAACCAAGATGTCACACAATTGATGGTTCAAAGATTTTATACATCAAATAGTTGAATGGAAAGTACTATATATCAGGAACATATGGATTTAAATAAATTATGTGTGTTTTTCATCTTATGTATCTTATATGATAAGAGAAATTATTTTTTACTAAAGAGTTGTTATGAATAGTGTGAGGTGATGGATTCAATAAAAATGGGTTGTGATACATTGGATTTTATAACATGTTTGAAAATGAAACAAGGATAAAAAAATGTTTTATCTAGGATAAAAGTTTTTATATAATTGTTTTTTAAAATATGAGGGATTTTATCCCACTATTAATGGCATGTTTTAAAGAATAAAGTATTATTTTCAGAATAATGCTTCAAATACATAGAATTTCATATATTATATGTGTAAAATACTTTTTTTAAAATATTCCTACTTAATGAAATATGTGTTATTTCCTAACAAAAAAAATGTTTTGTATCATAGCATGATATTCTGAAGAGGATATAGTGTCTAAGAAATAATGAGAAGTATTTTTGGACTTAGAGAAGTTCAATGTTAATGAATAAAGGCTTATTTTAGACAAATTAAAATGTAAATATCACTTTTAAATAAACTTTTGACGGAAATTTTAACACCCCAAGCATCCACGGTACGTTTCCCTTTGAATAATGCAATAGTTTGCATTGTACGCAACTTCGAGATTCTAACACACCACGACCAATCAAAGTAGTCGTTATGAATGTTAATACATACTTTTTGAAATTTTATAAATTTTATCTCTCAAAATGGAATTTATTTTTGGATTCAGAATATCAAAATTATCCTAGGGTAAAATTTTGGTACTTTTCAGATAACTTTTATATTTTGATGAATAGTGAAAATTACTAAATTTTAATTAAAAACAACTTTTTTAATCAAAATAATTAATAGTGATAAATTATGAATTTTAGTGGTTTTAAAGTATATTTAGAATATATTTTTACCATTTAATACAATTTTGGTCATTGGACATAATTTCACATTTAAACCGAACATAAACAAGTGTCAATCTTTTGATAGTTATTATCTCTTAAAAACGCGCTTTTTGTTTTAACAACGGGAATTAATTTTAAATTAATTTCTGCCACTTCTATGTTTTGAATTTAGAAAAATGGATTCCATATTTAGAATCATAAGGTTCAAATTTTTTAAATAGTTAACTTTTATTTTTAGACATTTTGAATAATTACTTCGGTAAATATTTTATTTACCATGGTTAAAAGGTAAATCCGATAAATAAGGGTAAAAAATAATATTATAATAATATTAATTTAACATAAAACGTGTTCTAACCCTATTGGTTGATACATGTCCGACCATGGGCATCTTTGGGTCGATTTTGGGACCCCATGGAGCCACTTGTAGGTGATAATGACACTTTATATTAATTAAGTTAAAGTAAATACAAAACTGACATAAGAATATATCTTTTAGAAAAATAGTTTTTACATAGGGTTATATATGTTATCTTTTCGAATATAAATATTCATTAGAAACCTAAAAATATTTTCTACATAATTGTATTTTATTTATAATTTCTAGAAATTGAATAATTAAATTTATTTATGACACAATTATGATGCAGTATTTTCCTTATTAATGAAAGAATCAAACAATTGGTATTATAAATGTTAAAATAAATATAATTTCAAAGTTTTTATGACATACACGAATTTTATTGGTTAATATGACATGTTAGAATTGATTAAATGAATTTGGTTCGAATTAATAAAGTTGTTATGACTTTAAAAAAAATACATTTTTTGAATAGTATCAAAATTGACATAAATGAGTTTTTAAAACAAATATTATATTATTAATTGATATTCTATTCCTAAAAATATAAGGTTCTTCCAAAGTACTTATATCATGATATTTTTATCATTAATAGACCACTTGGGGGTCTCTTAGATGTATATAGTATGTTTATTAACTATATAATATAAAAATACAAAGTGACATGGTAAATGTCAAACTAATTAACTAAGAGTTAAAACTAAAAGATAAGGTTAATATAATGACCCAAACCTGTTTAAAATCTATTTGTTGAAATTATTTCGACCCATACCCACCTTATACTTTGAATAATCCACTTTTTATCCATTAGAAACTGAATATGAATTTATTATAAATTAATACTTTAAGTTTTTCCTAAAGAGCCCCTCCTCCCCCTTATAAAAGGACACCACTTCTAACCAATTATTAATAACTTCAAAGCCTTTTGGTACTGAAAAATCTGCCCAAATACCCTATAAAATATCCTCCCTTAATCCTAGAGGCCTTAATTTAGTCATAAATCCATCCTAAGGATCCCTTTTGATCAAATCAAAAGGAAGAACCCAAAGAATAGGTAATGCTTTCACTACCCTCTTTCAAGTTCCATTCTTCTTCAAATTCTTCTTTCTTTGTTATTTCCATTATAAAATAATAACCTCAATATATTTTATATACTATGATGTTATTATAAATATGGTACAACCATATTCAGTATTCTATTCATCCTTTGAATGACATGTCACCATACGTGCGTACGTACGTCCTACCGTCTCCACGTCGTGGTGTAATTGTTATTCAATACATTATTATTTGGATGGGTATAATAATGATGTGTAATTCATGTAAATAATAATTATAACATGATATTGATTATTTATATATGATATACCATCCAATTATATATTATTTTAATATCAAAAGAATGATATTATCGCTCGTGCGTACGTACGGACTACCGTCTCCACGAATGTGATGAGATTCATTCTCCATCATATCCATACAAGTATAATTCTCATTTTATGATTAAAAATAATTTTTAAGGACTTTATATCATTATGTATATGAATATTATTCAACCTATCCATAACAAACATGACTTATGTAACAAAACATATAAAATAAAATGAGTAAGTTAACACCTGAAACAACGATAATACTAAGATATTATTAATAAAGCAATGTTAAAAGATCATATATGGTATAATATTAATTTATATAATTCTTTTATAATTAAATAAAAATTATTTCAGCATTATATAGGATTCTAACCTACCCTCTACCAAGGAAAAAGTACAAAGTAATGGATTTCTTATCTCACTTTTAATTCCGTGAGATTTCCATTGTTCACTACTTATTTATTGCATGTGGTGTGTGCACTGCCCATGATTTTCTTAATTGTGTAATATAATTTAATTTATGGATATTTACATCATAATTGTATGATTATTATTTCATGGGCGTATTTTTCTTAAGTTACCAAATCAATAAGGGAATTTGAAATTTCAATTTCCACTCATTCGGCTTTACGCATACTTTATTGATTATTTTACTCCAAGATTATGTGTGGAATCACTATTTATTTTCTTATGTCATAATTTCCACTCCACTTTCTATGGATATACTTTTGATACACATAATCACTCCATTGATAAATTCTCAAGTCATCGATATGAACTTGATAAGAGTAATTTTAACTCAATCTCTATTTATTGAGTTAAACATCTAATTCATTGGTGTTGTTTTTACAAGAATATGTGTGAATGTCCTTTGATTGTTTTACACTGAATATCTAATAATATTGAGTGTATTTATATTTTTCACACGTAATTATGTTTTTGATTTATCCTTAACCTAAGGATACGGCCTTTATGAGAGATTTCATCTCAATTTACATTCCATTGAGACTCCTTTGTTGTTATACACCAAATCACTTTTATATGGTGTATATAATGTACTTTGACATAGTATATCATGAATCCCTTTATTCTCATGATATTACAAAGTTTTTATTACCTCAATTATTTGTATTCAAGTTTCTCTCTTTTGGTTAGGAACTCTAACTAAAATATCATTTTAAAATGTTTTAAAGATTTATTATTCTAAATATTTCTCATTAATGTCCATGTTTTAAAAATGGTTTTAAAGATTTATTTATATGGAAATTAAAGTTTTCAAATCAAAATTCCTTTTAAAAGTTTCAAATTGGTATGGGACACTTTGATTCAAAAATCTATTTTAAATGGATTCTTGACAAATAGTGTGACTTTTAAATGTTTTCAAGAAGAAAGGGGGATATTTCTCTCAATAGTTTGATGATTATTTTAATCTATGTCAACATCCTTCATTATTCTCAATTGAGGTTAATCTGATACAACACAATCTTCCATATTGTATCGAATGAGTTATGTTTGACTGTGGATGTGCTATTTTTATACCATTCATGGTTTGTGGATAAAGTATTGACATTTTGTATGCTAGTTTTAATACGAATGTTTATGTTATGTTTCAAACTTTTCTTATGAGGAATTTATTGGACTTAGTAAGTGATGGGTGGAGCCCGCTATAGCTCTTCGATGCATCGGTAGGTCTCATGAGACAAACTAGTGTCTTGGCACATGGCCTTGACAAAATCTTATTTGTATTCTTGGCACGAGGCCTTGAATATGTCGTTATGATAGACTGGAATTATGCATTCCATTATTATGAAAGTGGTTATTGATACTACATGTGGTTATTCGACTAGTAGAAAATCCATGTTAATAAGTAAATGGAATTATTTCATTTTATCTTTTCCATATTATGCTGAAGTTCAAGTTTAAAAGGCTTTTGTTTTAGTTATACATTGCCTTAAATGTTTATGCTTATTATGAAAGTTTACTCTATATTGTTATCCTTACTGAGTATCTGAGCTCACCCCTTTCAATGTTTTATTTTTCCCAGGATGTGAAGAAGTAATTTATGAATGACCTGTAGGGATAGTATGAGGGGATATGAATAAAAGATATTGTTGTGATTTTTTTTACTTTATGATGTAATGTAAGACTTATGAATATATCCAGTGTTTCCAAGACTACTAAACTAATCGTTCTTTTGAGACTTGATCTTTTGTGATCATGCCAATATTATGTAATAATGCACCGACTCTGGGTAACTGGGGTCAAGATGTTACAGAAAGGGTTTCAAAAATGATGATGATAGACTTATAAATATTTCTAAGTATAAAAAAATCATTAACATCATCACATTTTATGTTGTGAAGTTAAGTATTTTGAATACTAATTTAAGAAGTTAATCATTAGGAATATGGTTCCTAAGACTCACCATTATTCAAAATATATTGATTCATAGATTTTACTCACTAATTAGTTTAGTGTGAGGGATTCTCAGGTGATCACATAGTGATGTTTCAAGAATTATATAGAGATGTAATTATTTTAATAAAACCCATTAAAGTGAAATAAACTTAAGGAAATTATAGAAGATTATCATATCTGATATGGTAGAAATGATCTTATGTATGGTTTTGTTTAGAATTATTAAGGAAGTTTAAGGATATAAAATTTATCATGATATACAAAAGTAAATATACACTTTATCATTCTTTAATGTTGGATGCATATATATTTATCTATTTATCTATTTTGTGAAGTGAAATGATAATTGACCTATCAAAGTATGACTTTAAATTACCCATAAATAATGTTAATCATAGAGTATTATAGGTTGTGAAAAAAAATATAGTTAGTGTGAGTAATATTAATTTATCGAGATACGTAATATGATAATGAGGCACAATATAGGTTTTGTGTACTAGATAACCCATGAAGTATACCACATATAGTTTCATACATTGTGTCTTTGGTGTGATGGGGTGCATGGTTTATATTTATAGTCCCTATACCTAAGGTTTTTTTGATACCTATCATGGTAACTTACATAATTTTATATATTTCTTACACAAGCCTTAAGACTTAGCTAATCAGGGGGTGGTTGGGTATGTTATTGATCATTTCATCAGTTGGAGTTTAACTAAGATGGGTTTTTTCCTCTCATATGAAAATTATGATATATGGGATCTCAATTGAGATAGACTAAGGAAGTTTTAGGTGTTATATTGATAACACATATTATGTGATTATATATTTAGTGAGGGGTATGTTATGTGTCCATATATAAAGGTGAAACACATGTGATGTATTCATTGACCTAGTCAGTCTGTACTCAAATAATAGAGAACATGTGTAACGCCCCGACCCCAGTTACCCAGAGTCGGTGCATTATTACATAACATTGGCATGATCACGAGAAAGATCAAATCTCGAAAGACCGATTGGTTTAGTAACCTTGGAAACACTAGATATATTCATAAAGTTTTACATTACATCAATAAGTGAAAAGATACAACAATATATTGTCTCCATATTCCACACTCATATCCCCACATACAATCCCTGCAGGTCATTCATAAATTACTTCTTCACATCCTGGGAAAAATAAAACATAGAAAAGGGGTGAGCTCAAATTCCCAGTAAGGGTAACAATAAAGCGGAAACTTTCATAAATAAGAATAAATATTTAAGGCAATGTATAACTGAAACAAAAGCCTTTTAAACTTGAACTTCAACATAGTATGGAAAAAGTAAAATGAAATAATTCCATTTACTTATTCACATGGATATTCTACTAATCGAATAATCACATGCAATATCAATAACCACTTTCATAATGATGGAATGCATAATGTCAGACTATCATAACCACATAGCCAAGGCCTCGTGCCAATACTACAAATAAGATTTTTCCAAGGCCTTATGCCAAGACACTAGTTTGTCTCATGAGACCTACCGATGCATCGAGGAGCTATAGAGGGCTCCACCCGTCACATATTAAGTGCAATGCATTCCCATATGAAAAGGTTTAAACATATCGTAAACATTTGTATTAAAACAAGCATACGAAATGTCAATATTTTCACCATAAACCATGAATGGTATAAAAATAGCACATCCACAGTCAAATATATCACAAAACCTTCAATATAATATAGAAGTTTTGTATCATAATAAATCAACTTCAAATAAGCTTAAAATCCATCGAAGGATGTTGACATAGATGAAATCAAAATTATTTGAGAGAAATATCTCTTTTCTCGAAATCATTGAAAAGTCACACATTTATAAAGAAAGTAATTTAAAAGAGATTGTTGAATCAAAGTGTCCCATACCACTTTGAAACTTTTGAAAATAAATATCATTTCAAAACCTTCATGTCCATATAAATAAATCCTTAAAATCATTTTGAAAACATGTACATTAATTAAAAATATTTAGAAAGATAAATCTTTAAAACATTTAAAATTATGATCTTGATAAAGAGTACCTTTCAAAAATTCTTAAAATATTCATTTTGAAATCATTTAAAAGTCACATAATTATAAAATAAAACATTTACTTTGAAAATAATCTTATAATCTTGTAAGGGAAGCTTTGAAAATTTTATAACGGCGGTAAATAGTCGCACCCGCCGTATAAGTTAAAAAAACATTCTTACCTTAAATTTATCGAAAGGTAAAAAGTTCCTTGTTTGGAAAATGAAGGAAAGATTCCTTTAAAAACACATAAGGGTATAAATGACTTTAACCCATATTCTTTGGAAATAGTAAAAATGTTTTAAAATACATTTCTAAGAAACATGGATGTGGATGATAAAGAGATCCCAGTAGATAATTGCGTATAAACAACCTCGGATAATGAAGAGATTGTGAAATAAACCCTTACCTTGTACTTTTCCTTGGATGAGGGTAGATTAACCTCCTGTATAATGGTGAAATAATTGTTATTAAATTATACAATAATCATATATATTAATATGATATCATATATGATCTTTTAAAATTTCTTTGTTAATAATATCTTAGTATTATCGTCGTTTTGAGTGTTAACTTACTCATTTTCTTTTATATGTTTTGTTACGTAATCCATGTTTGTAATGGTTAGGTTGTATCTTTTTCATATTCAGAATTATATAAAGTCCTTAAACATTATTTTTAAATCATCAAATGATAATTATACTTGAATGGATATGATGGAGAATGAATCTCATCGCGTTCGTGGAGACGGTAGTCCGTACGTACGCACGAGTGACAATATCATTCTTTTGATATTAAAATAATATATAATTGGATATTATATCATATATAAAGAATCATTATCATGTTATATTTATTATTTACATGAGTTACACATCATTATTATACCCATCCAAATAATAATATATTGAATAACAATTACACCACGACGTGGAGACGGTAAGCCGTACGTACGCACGTATGGTGACATGTTATTCAAAGGGTGGATAGAATACTGAATATGGTTTTACCATATTTATAATAACATCACAGTATATATAATATACTAGAGTTATTATTTTAGAATGGTAATAACAAATAAAGAAGAAGTGGAAGAAGAAATGAATTTGAAAACGGGTGGTGAAAACATTACCTCTTCTTCGGGTTCTTCCTTTTGATTTGATCAAAAGGGCTCCTTAGGTTGGCTTTCTGATCAAACTAAGGCCTCTAGGTTGTAGTGAGGGAATTTTAGAGATTATTTGGGTAGAGTTTGGGCGAACCAAAAGGCTTTTAAGGTGTGAAGTAATGAGAAGGGGGAGTGCCCTTTTATAAGAGGGGTGAGGGGCACCTTTGGAAAAGCTAGAAATATTAATTTATAATAAATTCATATTCGGTTTCTAATGGCTCCAAAGTTTATTATTAAAAGTTTAAGGTGGGGATAGGTCTAAAACCATTAAACCAATAGAATTTTGACAGGTTTGGGTAACTATATTAACCTTATCTTTTAGTTTTAACTCTTAGTTAATTAGTTTGACATTTACCATGTCACTTTGTATTTTTATATTATATAGTTAATAAACTTGCTATATACATTCAATCAACCCCCAAGTGGTCCATTAATGATACACCTATCATTATATAAGTCTCTTGTCCTAACCTTAGATTTTTAGGAATTTAATATCAATTAATAATATAATATTTGTTTTAAAAACTCTTTTATGTCAATTTTGACACTATTCAATAGTTGATTTTTGTGAAACTCATAAAAGAATGATTACTTCGAAAAAAGTAAATTAAATCAATCCTAATATGTCATATTATCCTATAAAATTATTTTAATTCATTAAAAGTATCAAATTATATTTATTTGGGTATTCATAATATCAATTATTTTAATTTTTCACTATTATGGTAATTACTGCATCATCATTTTGTCATAAATAAATTAAATTATTTAATGTCTAAAAATTATAAATAAAATATCATTATTTATGGAATCTTATTATATTTCTAATGAATATTTACAATCGAATTTATCTTATGAATAACCCTATATTAAAAATTTTGTAGTAAATAAACTATGATTTTAACTCTTTTAACTCTTCTTTGAATTAAATAATAATAAATGTCCTAATCTAATCCAAGTGGACCTAAATGATAATATTTTATTCCTAAGGTTGTTTTTGGTCGAGATACACTTGTCCAATAGAATTAGGAAATGTGTTAGGGTAATATTAATATCATTTCTACCCTTAATTATCCTATTTACTTTTAACCGTGGTAAATAAAAGTAAAAAAGTTACTATTCACCAAAAATTATTTTCATCTCATTGAACCACATTTTACTTCTTGATATTAACCGTGTCTCTTGGATTTTTGAAATTCCATTCACAGAAGGAGTAAAATTAAGTTTTATGAAAAATTCAGTTTTTTTAACTACCACTTAGTAGTTTCACTATTCATCAAAAATTGATGTTTTTCAGAATAATGCCAAAATTTCACCCTAAGATATAATTGATATTCCGAATTCAAAAATGATTTATATTTTACACAATTCCAAAAATATAAGTTGCATTAATTAATTTTATAATTAATTCCCGTTGTCACAACAAATAGCGTGTTTTTAAGAAACAATATATATCAAAAGATTGACAATTGTTTAGGTCCAATTTCAAAGTGAAATTAATTCTAATGAACACCATTGGATAAAATGGTAAAAATATATTCTAATTATACTTTAAAACCACTCAAATTCATAATTTATCACTATTAATTATTTTTATTAAAAAAGTTGTTTTTAATTAAAATTTAGTAATTTTCACTATTCATCAAAATATTAAAGTCATCCGAAAAGTACCAAAATTTCACCCTAGGCTAATTTTGATATTCCGAATCCAAAAATGAAGTCCATTTTGAGAGATAGAATTTATAAAATTTAAAAAAGTAGGTATTACTATTCATAACGGCTAGTTTGGTAAGTCATGGTGTGCTTTAACTCGGTGTTGCGTGTAGTGCAAGTTATTGAATTATTTTGAAGAAATAACACACTATGAAATCTTGGGGTGTTACAACATGTGAGTTAGATGTATGGGATTTACATTATCCATGTAAAATGGTCACATGATGTATTTGAAAAAGGGATCATATGAAAATTCATGTTAGCATATGATACAGATGGTGGAAACAAGTATAGAGATACATATGCTTGATAAAGATAAATCCAAATCCTTTTGTAGCTTGATTAGCATGAATGGTTTTCTATAGGACTCTCTCTGCTTAAATTTATAAATTTGGGAATTCATATTTGTTTTAAATGTTATAAAGTATTTTGTGGTCACAATTTTTTGTTGACTAAATGGAAATCATGTTTAACTTAGACAACTACTCTAAAAGTGTATTAGTGTGTGTTCAAAAGGAGTTTTTCAAGGGTATTAACAAGGTATTACACATGACGTGATACATAGTGAAGTTGATGAAACATTTCCAAATGTTTTTTGGAAGATATCAAAAAGGTGTTTTAAATATGGTTTTAAATTTTATTATATATTATATTATACAAGGTTAAATGGTACAAAGTTTATGTGGATTTAATACAAGGGGGAGATTATAGGAGATATAATGAATGTTGCATAGCAAGTCATATTTTAGGACTATCTGTATCTTAATGACATGAATCATATGGTATGATTCATTTGTAAAGGTTGTGATATCTTGAGGCAATAGAATTTTAAATGTTAAATTTTTTTATATCTTCCATGATGACTATCATTTTTAATGTATGGTAGAAACTTTGTTTCATTTATATGAAAAATACTTGCATGAATTATTATGGTCGTAAGTTACAATGATTGTAACTATATTCCATTTAATCATGATTTATAAATTCATGAGTAAATTCATTCAAATTTTAGGAGTGTAATAAAAGTCTATAAAAGGAAGTTGAGCCATTGTAATAGTGTGGTTATTCCTTTCCTTGGATTCTACTAATTCACTCATTCCTCGAAGCTTCCACTCTTCCTTCCTTTTCATTATGAGACACTAGAATGTTATGGAAAGGCTGCAGAGTCATTCCCATGTTATGGGTGATTCAGTTTCAACTAATGGATACACCATGTAGAGGGGAATATTATGGTTTCCCTTGAGTGATATTTATCAAGCATGATTAAATATGGTTGCAACAGCGATTAATGATGTAAGATACACTTTTATAAATTTTTTATTTTGTATACAGCATTGTTTTGGGCTTTTATGTATGGTGATCTTGGATTAAAGGTCTTATATAGGTTCACACTTACTTGATTAAGTGTTAATTAATCCTAAGAAACCCAACATTACATTGGTTCTCCTCCATTAATCATTAGTTTTCTCAAATAATGAATAAGTAATAAGATGAAAATTCATTATAATTAATAGTTAATAAAAATAATACATCCATAAAAAATAAATCATTCAAAATAAATCACCATTTATACTATTAATTTTTCATCCTTTAAGATAATAATTACTCATAACTTGCTGATAATAAATCAAAAGTGAAGAATCCATATTAAGGAATGTAAAAGACATGGAAATAGAATAGAAAATCATATAAGAGAATCAAAGAAATTCAAGTAGAATAGAAAATCAATTCAAATTTTCCAAAGCTAATTTCTCTATGTATTAACTCTCTCTATAATAGTAAAAATAATCAAAAAGTAATTTCTATCTAAAATAATTCAAAACATTAAAAATATATAATAATTTGGAAATCATAGTGGGATTCTATCCATAATCTCATAACACATATGTCACTAATAATACCTCTATTTATTATCCATAAACCTTTGTCATCTTCTCTAAATATTCACATATTATGGAATAATGAAATTGTTTATATCATAATCTCTATATCTCCTCCACTCAAAACTCAAATCTTTAACAATAACAACACAACCTCTTGATATTTTTTTCATGATTTTATCTTCAAATATATCTTTAAAACTTGTCGCATCATAATGGATGTCAGGTTGTGGCATAAAAAAGGTGATGTGATATTGTGAATTCTTCCTTCATGGTTGCGGTGTAACTATCTTATTCAAGTCATGATGTGTTCTTCTTCAAATTTCTTCACAAATTTTATCTTATATAAACTTCATGGTGTAATGTTATTATTTATAATGAAATTGATATTTACTTTATCTCTACCAATAAAACTACTCATATGTATAAATTTCAATGTGAATTAAATATTTTATGTCATGTTTTTTTCTAAATTTTCATCTTGAATTTTCCTTTAAACAATCACATCATAAATCGAGTGTGTTGTAGAGTGGTTTTATTTTTTATTTCTTAAATTCTTCCCAATCATCTCCAAAGTCTACCAAAAAACTATATTCTTCCAAAAAACCTTAAAAACAATCAATATTAGAAAATAATAATTAAATATATAAATGTAATTCATGGAAAAATATTATTCAAATTTTAGAGTTTTCAGAAAGAATTTTAATACGTCCGGGATAATCAATATTTTATCTCCTATTTTAAATAAATAAAACATGCTCATATCCTTGGAAATTTAATTATTGTTAACCCAAAGTGGTAACAGGATCTTATAACCAAATTCAAAAAACATGAAGTATAATAAATGTCCACGTTCTGATAAATAAAAAGGTCTTTATACATAATACTTCTTCAATCAAAATATTAGAATAAGAAATGTACTTATAACCAGGGCTTCTTCAATAAAAAATTAGTAGAAAGAAAGTTCTTAACCCTAGAGCTTCTTTATTCCCTAGTAACAGATGATGGAGAAATTGAATAATGCAATGGAGGGGTATTTATATTATTTTTAAATGAACATAAGAACCTGGAGAAGGTAAGGTACAATTGAATAAAGAGAAATATAATAAATTACAAATTAAAAATTATTTTTCTTCAAAGAGGATAAATAAGAAGAACATCAAAGGGAGGTATCAAGAGGTATGGGCTCTCCTTAAATGATCTATCTACTCTAAATAAATTTTTCTATCCTATAATTTGATTCATTTTTTTTATTCTTTAAATGATCTCTCATTGTGCCTTTATATAGAGTCAAGAATCCAACTATTGAGAAATAGAGTCATCAGATATTACATTCTATATCTTTTTATCATCACCCATTTAATTCTCGAATGATTTTTATGAATTATAAAAAAAATCGAGATTCTTCATTTTAATTTGACCTTAATCTTCAATTCTAGTAAATAAAATCTATATTATTAACTTAATTTTTCATAAGTTGTCACTCCACTTTTGATTTATCAGTTTAGTGTGTCATTATTTTTCATTGATGTACTATTGGTGACCTGGTCAATCCTAGTATGTTTCAGATTTCATACTTTTTCTAATTTTTCATGAATCTACCATTTTTAAATTATTTATCTGAAAAAAATTTGGAATATTTATTAGATAAAAATATAATTTCATAATGATCATTAAAACGCATCATTCTAGATGGTAAAAATTGTGAAATATGAAATATGGTTCAACAATCTCCATATTTTTATAATCATAAGAAAACATATTTAAAATCATAAATGAAACACATAAAAGGTTCACTAAGTTTGATTATAGAATTTATATACTTATTTAAAACAAATTAGATAAGTAGGTTATACTCTCTATTAAATTTATAGAGTTTTCTTTTAACTCAAATATTTCCCTTTGTTATTATTAAAAACGACAGGGGTAAGATATACATTCTTCCCCTTTAAAAATATTCTTTATTTATGAAGCGTATATGTTTCAACTTTCATCCTACCACTTTAAGAGTAAATTTTTGAACTCATACTCTCCCCCTCTATTAATGGGAAATGGAATAATTAACTTAACTCTCACCTATGGAAAAAATGAGGATTACACCACCTATTAAAAACATGTAGTGCATTTAAAATTATGAGAGTAAAAAATATCCCTTACTAAAAAAATTTAATCACCGAAGGGAAGATAATAGTTTCTAATTCAAGTTCAAATATACTAAATTTAAATAAATTATAAAGATAAAAATTTGATAACACAAAGTTGTAGCTAAAAACCTAATAGATTATAAGGATAATAAAAGAAGGTTTTGTAAAATTAAAATAACTCTCCCAATAAAATATTTTCAAGGAATTAAAAGATAATATTTTAGTAAGAATAATATTAGATATATTTTGGAATCCTGTATAGTGCCAAAGATGAATCATTTTGATCAAAATGGTCTTATTTGATTAATTGGTAGATATTGTAAAATTGAAAAATTTTCAAAGGATGAACTTCTTAAAGTGTGAAATTTCAGTTTCAATAAATTTTCCTTCGAATTGATATGTATAGAAATCTAAAAAATGATTGTAATATTCGATTCATAAATTTATTAATCTTTTATTCTTGGTGTGATTTTTTATCTTTATTAATTGATGCCCCAAAGAGGTGATTTTATTTCAGACTAAAAATTAATCATGATGAGTGTTTGATATAATGGATTTCATAACTAATATCTTATTAGGTTTTAAATTTGTATCACATAATTAATTCAGAAACTTTTTTTTAATTCCTTTTTTTGGTCATTCCTTTCATATTTCATCATATCATTGGGGAGTAAGGCTTGATTTATACAAAAAATTTATGTCTTATTCATCAAGAAACTATGAGTAGTATGTTTAGAAATGTGACAAGATTCACATACGGTTTCTTCTTTCTTACTCATGAAAAATTAATTACGGTGAAATTTTATTTCATTGGTTTTGTAATATCTGATTTCAAATATGTGCTATATATAATTCTAGAGAAAAAAAATTCAAGCTTCTTCTTCCTTTCAAAAATATAGATTGAATATTTTTTATATCTTTAATTTATGACTTCAACCTATTTATTTCATTTTTTATTTTCAAAGGATAGTTTTTCAAAGTATGTCTCCTTGATTTCTTCATCTCGTATAGAAGTTTATTGTAGATTATATTATACTATGATAAGTTAAATGGATAAAAAATAATTTTCTTATACGTTGAATCTAATATCTTTTGTAGCTTAGTATTTATTTATTTTAATTTCTCAAGATCTAACTCCAGATCATGATAATATTTATTGAGTTTTGAGATTTAGGAGTATGAGTCTCTATTATCTTGATCTTGGGATGATTAGTTTTCAGTAGATAGCTTTGGTTGACTTCTTTCTTCTTCACTGATTGAATATTAAGAATTTATATATTTAGTATATATTTAAATCTCCTTGTTTGAATCGTGATTTTCATATACTATATATTCTAGAAGGTCTTATTCTTCTTCATTAATCAAATTTTTTGAGGATAAACTTGGAAAAAATAATAATAGGTAAATCGCTAGATTATCTCATTTTCCATTGGTCATCCCTGATTATTTAAAATATTTTTTGATGAGAAACGTTGAAGTAAAAAAATTTAATTCACACCTTCATTTGAAAATTTTTTCAATAAGATATTCTTTATTGAGATTTCATGTTCTTCATCTTCTTCCATTGTTGATTAATTAGAAGTTGCATCAGATATAGTCAAATTGTCTAAGTCTTCTAATAGACCACTCCAAAGGATGTTTAACTTTGAATGTAATAGTTTTATTTGATAGGTTCCTATAAAAGGTTAGATTAATAAATTTCTAGATATAATGAGTGGTGTAAAGTGATTAAACATATTTTTACATTCCATTACTCATGTTCGATATTAAAATATTACAAACAGAAATACTTAAATAAAAAAATTGAAATTTTCTCAGGATAAAAGGATTTAATCTTCTTCATATGAATGAAATAAGGTTTAATAAGGATAATACAACTATGTATACTTATAGATATAATAAAATATTAAATATGGTCTTTCCAATTTTGAAAATCAATTTTATCAAAAAAATCAATAGAAAAATAAATAGTAAAAGTCATTTGAAAATGATTTTGAAAACCCTAGAATATTGGTTTTATAAATGTAGCTAAGTATTAGTTGTATCTATATACCTAAATATAAATATATTTTTTATTTTACATAAATATAATTATTTATTTATTTTATCCAACCAAAAATCTAGTCCTAAACATCACTAATTAGCCACACATCATTTTCCAATGCTTTTAAAAAATCCTCGAATACTAGTTTTATAAAAGTAAATAAGTATTAGATATATATATATGCCTAAATATAAATATATATATATATATATATTACATAAATATATTTATTTATTTATTTTACCTAACCCATAGTTCAGTCCCAAGCATCACTAATTACCCACATATCATTTTCTAGTGTTTTTAAAAAACCTTGGAATGTTGGTTTTATAAACATTGTTGAGTGTTAGATATATATATATACTTAAAAATAAATATATTTAAAAAACCCTAGAATATTGGTTTTAAAAACATATCTAGGTATTATCTATGTTTATATACCTAAATATAAATATATTTACATTTTACATAAATATAATTATTTATTTATTTTATCTGGCCCATGGTTGTAAGAACTCGGATCTTCATTTAAGGTATGTCTTTCCTTTTTCTGGAGTTTTTGAGAAAAATGAAGTTTCTGGAAATTTTTGAAGTACACGCCGTGTACTTTCTGAGTACACGTCGTGTACTCCTTTCCCGCTTGAAGTCGTTTTCTGGCCGTGTTCAGGCCACACACACGGTGTGTAGGGGTGATGTGGAGGCTGATTTTGGCGGAGTACGGAAAGACCTAGTACACATTGTGTACTCTAAAATTACACGCTGTGTAATTTCTTTTTTTCATTAAATGGACCGGTGTCATGCCTGATCGTGATAAATGTCTTCTTCTAGGTCATGTTCGTCCGAGAGCACCGGGAATCCGTGGATCTTCGACGTGCCACTGTTCCTCCGTCTGTTCTCCGATTCGAGTACTATCGATTGAGTTGGAATTGTAGCAGTGAGTTCTCCCTTCTTCTTGAGCCTTGTTTTCCAATTCCTCCTCCTTCTCAAGATATTGTGGGTTGAGCGTTTTGGGCATTTTCTCGGATCTACGACGTTCAAGGGAGAATCAGTCGACGTGGTTCAAGTATATTGATCTCCTAGGATCGAGGTAGGTGGTTTGTTCCTTTCCATAGGAAGTTTGTGAATATTTTGTGCAAATTCCACCAATTCCCTTGAATGGGGAATTGTGGGTTTCCTTTTTTCCCCTGTTGTTTGTTTTCTTTGCTTTATTGTTTGAGTAGAGATATTTGTTTTCAAAATTGGATAATTCATACTATATTTTTGTGCTTCACCTTGCATGTTTTTCTTATTAGGTGTTTTTTCAGTTTCTATGCCTAGTTGTAGGATAGTGGGGCTGTTATACTGTTATGCTATTGTGCCTTAGAATGATAGCCAAGTAGTTCTTGAGGTTTACTTGGGATGATACGCGCGCGCTGAGCATGTTTATTTCACACAGGACTGTGAGAACCTAGTGTAGTAGACCATAGGAAGAATGGAAGTAAGGTATTCTCTAGAGTTTCTTTTAATATGATGTGAGACCACAGGGGGAATTGATGATTAGTGCTTCCTTAGAGAGTCTGTAGTTCCTCGACGTGGGCCATAGGGGGAATGAGACGTTGAGTGCTTCCCCAGAGAGCCTTTAGTACGATACGAGACTATAGGGGGAATTGACGGTGAGTGCTTCCTCAGAAAGTATACTCTTAGCTGAACCAGAGGGGTGAGACTGAGTGTGCCTCCAAGAGGGTTGCTAGTACTTGTAGGTTGAACCATAGGGGTTAGACTGTGAGAGCTACCTAGAGGGTTACCTGTTTTCTACTTGTTGTTGGTTGTTTACTTGTGTACTTTATATGCTAGAACTGTGGATTGTAGTTGTTGTGTGATTTTCTGTTTACTGCTTCATGCACTTTTACTTGCCTTATATTCATTGACTGTTAGGCACAGATCTTTGGGTGATTTCCTACTAGGATTGTATCTCACACCCTATTTGGGCCATGCTTTTGGGCCCAAGTAGACTTTGTTGTTACAGGTATAGATAAGGGCAAGTGCCCTTCAACTTCCGGTGCTTGACTGCTTGGATATGGAGAGCAAGGTACCAAGCTTAGGCTTGCGATGCTGAAGGAGTTGCTGTTATTTTAGTACTTTTTTTACTTGTATTTCAGCACGTTTTTTTGTTTGCTGCATTCCTTAGATACTTGTACCTGCTGCAACATTATCATCATTACGGTATATTCATTGCTTCCACTGTTTGGTTTCATTTTTTTTTATTGTTTACTGCTTCTGCTATTTATAGTTAATTTCTTTTCTTTGTATACCTTACAAAATGAGGGCATAGTTTCCCCAATAACTTACCAAGGCCCTCGCTGCTAGTCGGCAGCCTCTGGAATTTGGGGAAATGCGCTTGAGGACATGTGGAAAACCGGGCATGGGGCACCTCTGGGTGGCTTCTGGAACTGGTACGTTAGAAAGTTGTATTAGAGGAGTTCTTTTCGCTTGATTTACTGTTTAGATCCTTTATCTAGGGGTAGGACAGATTCGATACTTGGTGTTAAGCTGTTCCTGGGAGTAGCTAACCCATGTACAGGGAAAAGTCATACTACCTCGTTTATTGCAGTTTTCTGGTTTTGAGATTTACGGTTGATATGATTTCACCTAGAGTGATTCAGATGTCCTGTTTTGTTGTTGTTTTGCTATTGCAGTTCTATTTCTATCGCAACTGATGAGATGAGGGAATGACATCTCATGCATCATATAGACACTTGTTAGAAATCACATGCCATGCATTCTTGTCATGCCATCTATGGTGCATTAGCGATTGCATGTTGTTGTGGTAGACTTGTGTAGATTTTGCATGCTGTTGTGATAGATGCTTTGCTAGAATCTTTGTTGCTTGATAGAGGACTATTTGTATTTTACTTTGCTTGAATGAATGCCAAATTTTGGTTCTTGAGGTGTTATGGGCCCTCTTGAATCAGAAATTGGTGGATCATTGACCTATTTTTCTTTGTATATAACTGTATAGGATGCCAAAATTTGATTCGAGGGGAGTATGGTCCCTCACGGATTGGAATTTGGCACCATCATGCCCTTTTTTTCAGTGTTTTCTGGGCTTCAGTGTAGTTTCAGAGCTACTGTCTGGAAAAACCCAGAATACACGGCGTGTACTTTATATATACACTTCGTGTGGTTTTAAAATGTGTCTTTGACTGTGTGAGCAGAAACACGGGTTGTGTAAATCTCCAGGAACATACCGTGTAGGGTAGGTACACGCCGTGTAGTAGTGAGCGTGTAACCGGCCGTGTAACTAACAACATGGGCCGGGGAATCTTGAGTAAAACACGCCGTGTTGGATAGCAACACGCCATGTAGTCTTGTTCCAATTACCCGGTCGTGTCAAGAGCAACACGGGTTGGTGTTATCTTCTTCCATACATGTCGTGTTTATTTGGAACACACTGTGTAAGGGTCAGTCGTGTACTTGGCAGTGTCGCCAACAACACGGGTCGATAAAAGTCTTCAAGTACACGATGTGTTTGTTTGGAACACGCCGTGTAGTCTCAGCCATGTAGTTGGCCGTGTAGCCAACAAAACGGGTCATTAAAACCTTTTCTACTACATGCCATGTCCACCAGGCACACTCCGTGTAGTCTCAGTTAAGAAGATCATGTGGGTTAGTCATGCAAGGAGACACGGGCTGGGAAACAGAGTTAAGTACACACTGTGTAGATTTTATACACGTCGTGTAGTCTTGTTTTGTAAATCTTGTGTGTTTCCTTATCCTGTTTTCATTTTGTACTCCTTGGTACTCTGTCCTTGTTTTCCTAATCTAAGGTATGTTTTGATCTTTTAGAGTTATTCCTCCGAGCCGTCCTCCGGTTGTATGTCAGTTTTCAGGCAGTGATCAGATGCTAGATATGGCTGATCAGGGACTTCCTGCTAATCCTCCAATCGGGCCAGCCTTGGCACCAGCTGTCATACCAGTTGCAGGCGTTGATGCACAGTTCAGGGAAGGTTTCATGAGGATGATGCAGACCTTTTAGGGAGTCCGCCTCCTGCTATGACTATGGCAGACTTGACGTGGGTTTTCCAGCAGTAGCATCCTCCCACTTTCTCAGGGGAAGGAGGACCTCAGGCTGCAAAGTCATGGCTGGAAGCCATGTTGACCATATTTGAGCATCTGGAGATGCCTCTAGAGAGTCGGGTCAAGCTCTCTACCTATATTCTACGAGACTCCACCAAGAGGTGGTGGGACGTGATATCACAGGCGGGTCATCAGCAGGTTATGGCTTGGGAGGAGTTTCAGCACATCTTTTATGACTACTTCTACCCGGAGACCCTGAGGGCCGACCGAGCCCAGGAGTTCATGAGCTTAGAGTAGGGTACTCTTTCTATTACGGATTACTCCTCTCGTTTCACCGAGCTTCAGCGCTTCAAACCCCTTCGGGGTGGGGATGGGATGTTCTTAGCGAGGAAGTTTGAGGATGGTCTCAGGAGGGAGATCTACTCGTAGGTGAATCTATTCTAGTTGACTTCCATCACTTCCATCATCAACTAGGAACTGATTTTAGAGCGCAATCTGAGAGACTCCGGAGCTGCGAGCCAGGGCGGTTCTGCTTCCAAAGCTAGTATTCCTCCAGATGACAGCAAGAAGCACTGTAGGGAGTTTACGCGTGGTGATCCGAGGAAGCGAGATGCATCATTAGGAATCTAGGTGATATGCTACCAGTGTGGCCGGTCAGGGCACATGAGGCCGCAGTGCCATAGAGACCCAGTGGAGTGCCGATCGTGTGGCAAGATGGGTCACCTTCAGTGTTTCTACCAGGTTTTCTCACCAGCAGCTGGTGACGGGAGTTCTTCTATGACTCCTCATTCAGGAGCAGCACCACCAGTTTCTCACCAGTCGGGGAACTAGAATTCTTCCAGCCATTCAGTCCGAGGTGGAGGTCGAGGCCATGGCGGTCAGCCACCAGTATTTCAGTGTCAGCAGGGTGGATCAGCTCAGAGTGGTCAGGCAGGGTCGCAGGGCCGCGGTGCAGGCTAGTCTTTCACCGTGGAACAGACCCATCAGGAGCAAGATCTCGGACCTTCTACAGTTCGAGGTAAGATTTTAGTAGCCTCAGTTTTATATTCAACTCTTTTCGATACTGGTGTTACGCATAGCTTTATCTCGGTTGCTGTCATGGAGAGCCTTAGGCTCTGTATCTTTTTTTCTGCCGACTTTTTGACACTAGACACACCTTTGGGGACAAGGACATCTAGTGTACGTCCGTGTAGAGAGTGCCCTCTCGAGGTTGTAGGGTATCGTTTCTTATGGTATCTCTATGTCCTAGAGATTACAGACTATGATGTCATTCTTGGGATGGACTGGTTGGTTCTCTTCCAGGTAGTCGTTGACTTTTATCACCACAGGGTGAGTTTCATCTCACTAGAGGGTGAATCTTTTCTTCATAGAGGCGAATGGGATGTCTAAGCAAGTCGAGCAGGACTCGAGCATCATGGGCTAGGAAGGGTGACAGCCCAGATTTCTAGTCTTTATCTGGATGATCAGGGGACTTCACAGTTGGACTTTCCTCCAGTGGTGGATCATTTCAGAGATGTCTTTCCAGAGGACTTTTCAGGTTTTCCTCTAGAGTGTGAGGTAGAATTATCAATTGAGCTCGTTCCAGGAGCGGAACCGGTGTCCATTCCTCCCTATAGGATGGCTACACCTGAGTTGCAGGAGCCCAAGAAGTAGTTGGAGGAGTTGCAGGAAAAGGGTTTCATCCGACCGAATACTTCTCCTTGGGGTTCGCTTGTCCTGTTTGCGAAAAAGGCAGACAGCACCCTTTGGCTTTGTGTGGATTATTGGAAGTTAAACCATTTGATGGTTAAGAACCGATATCCCTTGCTGAGGATTGATGACCTCTTTGATTAGCTTCGAGAAGCTCGGGTGTTCTCAAAGATCGACTTGAGGTTTGGTTGTCATCAATTGCACGTTAGACCATCGGATATACCTCTGATAGCCTTCAGGAGAAGGTATGGTCTATACAAGTATATAGTCATGTCGTTCGCTCTCACTAACGCGCCAGAAGTTTTCATGGCACAGATGCACCGAGTGTTCCATCCTTATTTGGACTCCTTCGTTGTGGTCTTCATGGATGATATCTTGGTGTACTCTCACACTCGGCACGACCATGCCACACATCTTGAGATCTTTCTGATTACACTGAGAGAGCATTGGCTTTATGCTAAACTCTCTAAGTGCCACTTTTGGATGGATTAGATTCACTTCTTGGGTCACGTCATCTCAGAGGAAGGAGTATTTGTGGACCCAGAGAAGGTGAGAGTTGTAGTTTTCTAGGAGCAGCCGAAGAAAATTTTTGAGGTACGGAGTTTCCTAGGGATGGATGGATACTACAGACTCTTTATTCAGAACTTTTCACACCTAACAGCACCTTTGACAGGTCTGACCAAGAAGGGGGTGAATTTCTCATGGTTAGATTCTTGCGAATCATCCTTTCAGGAGCTGAAGGGAAGGTTGACGTTAGCACCGATACTTGTCTTTCTAGAGCCAGGAAAGAGCTACACTGTTTATTGTGATGCTTTAGGTATTGGGCTGGGCACTGTGCTTATGCAGGGATATGGAGTCGTTGCGTACGGTTCTCGGCAGTTGAGGCCAAATGAGAGGAACTACCCGACGTACGATCTGGAGTTGGTATCTTTTGTCCATACCTTACGTTTTTGGAGACATTACCTTTTGGGAGAGCACTTTGTGGTTTTCACCGACCACAAGAGTCTCAAGTACATCTTCACTCAACGTGATCTGAATCTGAGACAGCGCAGGTGGGTCGAGTATCTTCATTCTTTTGATTTCGATCTTTCCTATACGCCGAGAAAGGGAAATTCATTGGAAGATGCGTTGAGCAGGAGAAATCATATTTAGGCAGTTCAGGAGGCCAGTAGTGAGTGGCAGCTTATGGATCTGTTCTCTAAGATGCATTTGGAGGTGCACGACAGACAGGGACAGACTTTTCTATCTTCTGTAGTTGTTACCTCTACACTAATTGATTGGGTATGGATGAGGAAGATATCAGAATCAGAAGGCTTAGTCCTGAGGGAGAGTGTGTCAGGAGAGGACCCTCTTCCTGGATGGACAGTGGGCGAGGATGAGATCTTGCATTTCCAGGGACGCATATGGGTGCCAGCAGACATACGCGAGGAGCTGATGCGGGATTTTCATTCCTTAGTTTGGGTAGTTTATCCTGGTGTCACCAAGATGTATCGGTATCTACACCGCCAGTACTGGTGGCCAGGTATGAAGAGGGATGTTGCTGGTTTCATCTTGCGGTGTTCTACTTGTCAGCAGGTGAAGGTGGAGCATCAACGACAAGCAGGGCTTTTACAGCAGTTACCCATTCCCGAGTGGAAGTGGAATGATGTCGCGATGGACTTCATGACTGGGTTTCTGAGGTCGCCTTGGGGGAACGATTCTATTTGGGTTGTCGTCGACAGACTCATGAAGGTTGCACACTTCTTGACGATCAAGGAGACCTTCAGTGTTGATGATTTGGGACGGTTGTACATCTGGGAGATTGTACATCTATATGGAGTTCCACACTCCATTGTTTCAGATAGGGATGCATGCTTTACTTCTCGGTTCTGGCAGGGACTTCAGAAGGCTTTGGGTACACAGGTACTTTTGAGTACAGTATACCATCCCCAGACTGATGGCCAGTCTGAGCGCACGATCCAGGTGCTTGAGGATATGCTCCGAGCTTGCATTCTAGACTTCGGCAGTTCCTGGGAGAAGCATATACCTCTTGTGGAGTTCGCTTACAACAATAGATTTTAGGCGACCATTCAGATGGCACCATACGAGGCTCTATAGTGTAGGCCATTCCGATCACCCTTATGCTGGCTGGAGGCAGGAGAGGCATCTTTGCTGGGACCTCGTCTTGTTCAGGAGACCTCTGAGCAGATAGAGTTGATTCGGAAGAGGATGGCTACAGCACAGTCTCAACAGAAGTCTTATGTTGATCAGCAGAGACAACCTTTAGAGTTTAAGGTCGGGGATCAGGTTTTCCTGCATGTCTCATCGAGGTTGGGACACAATAGGATTTGGAGATAGGGTAAGCTTTCACCGTGGTACGTCGGGCCGTTTGAGGTTTTGGAGAGAGTTGGGACGGTTGCCTATCGGTTGCAGCTACCTCAGAGGTACCGGGCCATGCATGATGTCTTCCACGTATCTCAGCTCTGACGTTACTTTTCAGACCTTTCTCATGTCTTTCAGCCTGAGGAGGTTGAGATCGAAGCATATGCATCATTTGAGGAGCATCCTATCCGGATTGTCGATCACAGTACGAAGGTTCTCCGTGGGAAGTTTGTTCCTTTAGTACAGGTGCTTTGGAAGCATGGGAGAGTACAGGACGAGACCTGGGAGAGGGAGCCCGATGTATGATCGCAGTGGCCGGAGCTGTTTGGGGTTTCTTCTTCTACGCCTCGCTAGGGAAATTCGGGGATTAATTTCTTTAAGGGGGGAAGTTTTTAAGAACCCGGATCTTCGTTTCAGGTATGTATTTCCTTTTTCTGGAGTTTTTGAGAAAAATGAAGTTTCTGGAAATTTTTTAAGTACACGTCGTGTACTTTCTGAGTACACATCGTGTACTCTTTTCCCGCTCGAAGCTGTATTCTGGCCGTGTCTGGGCCACACACACGGTGTGTAGGGGTGATGTGGAGGCCGATTTTGGTAGAGTACGGAAAGACCTAGTACACGCCGTGTACTCTAAAAGTACATGCCGTGTACTTTCTTTTTTTTCATTAAATGGACCGGGGTCACGCCTGATCATGATAAACATCTTCTTCTAGGTCATGTTCGTCTGAGAGCGCCGGGAATCCGTGGATCTTCGATGAGCTACCATTCCTCCATCTGTTCTCCGATTGAAGCACTGTCGATTGCGTTGGAATATTAGCAGTGATTTCTCCCTTATTCTTGAGCCTTGTTTTCCAATTCCTCCTCCTTATCAAGATATCGTGGGTTGAGCATTTTGGGCGTTTTATCAGATCTACGATGCTCAAGGGAGAATCAGTCGATGTGGTTCAAGTATATCGAACTCCTAGGATCGAGGTAGGTGGTTTGTGCCTTTCCGTAGGAAGTCTGTGAATATTTTGTGCAAATTCCACCAATTCCCTTGAACGGGGAATTATGGGATTCCTGTTTTTCCCCTGTTGTTTGTCTGCTTTGCTTGATTGTTTGAGTAGAGATCTTTGTTTTGAAAAATTGGATAATTCATACTTTATTATTGTTCTTCGCCTTGAATGTTTTGCTTATTAGGCGTTTTTCTAGTTTCCATGCCTAGTTGTAGGATAGTGGGGCTGTTATACTATTATATTATTGTGCCTTAAAATGATAGCCAAGTAGTTCTTGAGGTTTACATGGGATGATACGCGCACGCTGAGCATGTTTATTTCACACAGGACTGTGAGAACCTAGTGTAATAGACCATAGGGATAATGGACGTAAGGGCTTCTCTAGAGTGTCTTTTAATACGATGCGAGACCACGGGGGGAATTGGCGATGAGTGATTCCTCAGAGAGTATGTAGTTCCTCGACATGGTCCATAGGGGGAATAAGATGTTGAGTGCTTCCCCAAAGAGTCTTTAGTACGATATGAGACTATAGGGGGAATTGATGGTGAGTGCTTCCTCAGAAAGTCTACTCTTAGCTGAACCAGAGGGGTGAGACTGAGTGTGCCTCCTAGAGGGTTTCTAGTACTTGTAGGTTGAACCATAGGGGTTAGGCTGTGAGAGCTACCCAGAGGGTTACCTATTTTCTACTTGTTGTTGGTTGTTTACTTTTGTACTTTATATGCTAGAACTGTGGATTGTAGCTATTGTGTGCTTTTCTATTTACTGCTTCCTGCACTTTTACTTGCCTTGTATTCATTGACTGTTAGGCACAGATATTTGGGTGATTGCCTACTGGGATTGTATCTCACACCCTATTTGGGCCATGCTTTTGGGCCCAAGCAGACTTTGTTGTTACAGGTATAGATAAGGGAAATCACCCTTCGACTTCCAATGCTTGCCTTCTTGGAGCTGGAGAGCAAGGGACCAAGTTTAGGCTTGCGATGCTGTAGGATTTTCTGTTATTTTAGTACTTTGTTTTTACTTGTATTTAAGCACATTGTTGTGTTTGTTGCGTTCCTTAGATACTTGTACCTGCTGCAACATTATCTCCATTATTGTATATTCATTGTTTCCGTTGTTTGGTTTCAGTTGTTGTTTATTTTTTACTGCTTCCGCTATTTACGGTTAATTTCTTTTCTTTGTATACCTTACCAAATGAGGGCATAGTTTCCCCCAATAACTTTCCAAGGACCTCGCTGCTAGTTGGCAGCCTCTGGCGTTTGGGGAAATGCGCTTGAGGTCATGTAGCGAACTGGGCACGGGGCACCTCTGGGTGGCTTCTAGAACCAGGATGTTATAATGGTCCAAGTCCAAACATTAGTAATTACCCGAACTCCATTTTCTAGTGTTTTAAAAAAACCCTAGTATTAGCTATATCAATATAACTAAATATAAATATTTTTATATTTTACATAAATATAGTTATTTATATTATTTTCTTCAACCCATAGGTCAGGCCCCAAACTTCATCCCACTAAACTACACATAGGAATGTACATAGGCACACTAACCATGTTAATTGTTATAATTATTTATTTATTTTTTATGGCCCACAAACCTAGCCCAAACATCAATAATTTCTCACATCATTTTACAATATTTTTAAAAACCCCTAGAATACTACATTTATAAACATATCTAATTATTGGATATATCAATAAACCTAAATATAAATAAATTTATTTTTGTATAAATATATTTGTTTATTTATTTTATTTGACCCACAGGGTAGGCCCAAACATCACCAATTACTCACACATCATTTTCCAGTGTTTTTATAGAACCCTGGAATGTTGTTTTTATAAATGTATCTAAGTATTAGCTATATCTATATACCAAAATATAAATATATTTAAAAAATCCCAAGAATTCTTGTTTTATAAATGTAGCTAAGTATTAGATATATCTATGTACCTAAATATAAATATATTTAAAAAATACAAGAATATTGGTTTTATAAATGTGGATAAGTATTAGATATATATATATGCCTAATTTACATATATTTATATTTTATATAAATTTATTTATTTATTTATTTATTTATTTATTTATTTATTTATTTTATCCATCTCATAGGCCAGGCCCAATCATCACTAATTACTCACACATCATTTTCCAGTGTTATTAAAAAGTCCTATAAGATTGGTTTTATAAACATAGATAAGTATTAGCTATATTTATATACCTAAATATAAATATATTTATATTTAACATAAATATAATTATTTATTTATTATATCTGGTTAATGGGCCAGGCTCAAACATCCCTAATTATCCACACCTCATTTTCTAGTGTTTTTAAAAACTCTCAAATGATGGCTTTATAAACATAGCTAAATCTTAGCTATATATATCTACCTAAATATAAATATATTTAAAAACCCTAAAATAATAGTTTTATAATCATAACTAAGTATTAACTAAATCTATATGCCTAAATATAAATATATTTATATTTTAAATAAATATAATTATTTATTTATTTTATCTGACCCACGGGCTAAGTTCAAACATCACTAATTTCCCACACATCATTTTCAAGTGTTTTTTAGAAAACTATTATTATCTATATTTATATACCAAAATATAAATATATTTATATTTTACAAAAATAAAATTAT
Source organism: Viscum album (assembly GCA_963277665.1). Taxonomy (NCBI): domain Eukaryota; kingdom Viridiplantae; phylum Streptophyta; class Magnoliopsida; order Santalales; family Viscaceae; genus Viscum; species Viscum album. Next base: position 503,501,556 of record OY728142.1, on the reverse strand, counting down.
TTATTTTATCTTATCTGATCCATAGGTCAAGCCCCACACCTCATACCACCAAACTGTGTACAAGAATGCACATAGTCACACCAGCCATAATAATCATTATAATTATTTATTTATTTTCTTCAACACATAGTCTAGGCCCAAACATCACTAATTACCCACACATAATTTTAAATTGTTTTTATAAGAAAAAACCCTAGAATACAATTTTTATAAATATAGATAAGTATTGGGTATATCTATATACCTAAATATAAATATATTTATATTTTACATAAAAATATTTATTTATTTATTTTATCTGGCCAACAAGTCAGGACCAAACATCACTAATTAATCACACATCATTTTCCAATGTTTTTATAAAACCCTATAATTGTAGTTTTATAAACTTATCTAAGTATCAGCTATATCTATATACCTAAATATAAATATATTTAAAAACCCCTAGAATGTTGGTTTTATAAACGTAGCTAAGTATTATCTATATCTATATAACTAAATATAAATATATTGAAAAAACCCAAGAATTCTAGTTTTATAAATATAGCTAAGTATTATCTATATATATATATGCCTAAATATAAATATATATATTTTTTATATAAATATAATTATTTGTTTGTTTTATCTGGCCCACAAGCCAAGCCCAAACATTACTAATTACTCAAACATCATTTTATTGTTTTTAAAAAACCCTAGCGTTATCTATATCTATATACATAAATATATTTATATTTATATTTAACATAAATATAATTATTTATTTTATTTTCTACACCTAGAGGTGAGGTCCCAAACCCCATCCCACCAAACTGCACATAGGAACATGCATAGCCGCACTAGTCATTGTAATTATTATAATATTGTTGGTGGTACAACTCAATCCCCTGATGTATGGGAATTAAATTAAAGGTTGGGGCCAACCAACCCTTGGGAATGTTCTATTTTACATGCTGCACTTCTATATATATATATATAGATTGATATACACATATAATATTTTAAATATTATATATAATACTATAATATATATATATATATATATATGTATATATAAACATGTGCATATATATATTTGTATATATATGTAATATTAATTATTTTTAATATTATAGGATACTATATATATATATATATATATATATATATATATATATTTGTTTATATTTTTTAATATAAATTTATAATATATATATAAAGTGTGTGTGTGTGTATTTACATATTTATTTGATATATATTATTTTAAATATTAAATAATTATATAATATTTATTTATTTATTTATTTTATATATTTAATATATATTGTATTGATATATATATATATACATGCATGCATAAATATATTTATTTATATTTTTAAATGTGAATTTTAAATATAAATTTATAATATATATATATATATATATATATTGTATATATTTTAAAGTATGTGTATATGTATGTATAAATATTTTTGTGTGTGTGTGTGATGCCCTCTGAGTCACAGGTTTTCTTTAGTTTGGTCTCAGTTTATCCTTTGGATCGTTCTAGCAATTTTCGAGAGTCAGGAGTTGAAAACATGAAATTTTGGAGGAAATAGGCTGAGTGCACGGTTCGTACTAACTTTGTGGAATGGAACTATGAGGATTTAGTGGATTTCCACATGGTTTTTGCATAGTTTGTTGAATCATGTGACTTTCTAAGAAAACTGTGTGGGTGTCTGGGTGGTTGTCTAGAGGTGTCTCATGGCTTGAGCATGGTTTTTCAAATAGTGTGGCTCTTCCCCAGGTAGTTGTGTGCCTCATTTTTCAAATGGATAGAAATCATGCATGGTTGAAACATAGTTCATTAAACTATGTTTTCTAACCATGCACCCCGATCCAAGAAACCTAAAAGTGGGAATTTACCTCCTTTCCCTATATTTTTTTATATCTAATCATCACCTAATCTTCATTAGTCTTGAACTAAACTTCCCCAAAATTCTAGAGGATTATGCCCTTACTTAGTGATATCCCTTCATTCTTTGTGGATCTCTTCAAGGTATGTTCTATTCTTTATCTGTTTTTCTCTATTCTAATTAGATCCTTGCTTTATCTCTTCTCACCTTGTCTCATTAGAATTTGATTGGGTTTTGATCACCATATCTAAGGATATTGATAGAGAACTGTTAATGTTTCCAATGGATCTAGGCCTATGAAGATCAGATCTTTTTGTTTCCAATCCCTATTCTCAAATAAGAATTTTTTCCCTCCATTCTTTAGGTGGGTGTCTCTATAAAATGGTTATAATTCATGAATTACTTGGTGTTCTTCTGAATTCATTTGGTTTGTTTTATAAAATTGATTGATTGATTATATCAAGGAATAAAAAGGTCTTTTAAAAGGGGTTTTTTGTTAAAAATATATTTCTGAACACTATGTGTTTGATGAAATACCTCAAATCTTATTTTGACCCTAAAATAGATTTTCAAGCATAGGAGCAGGGATGATTCACTATGAAAATGTTTTACAAATTTTTATCATGTTTTAAAATGGTTTTTTGAAAACATAGCACATGGTGAACATTGGGTGCATTAGAAAACTGACATATGCAATCTTAGTGTGTGTCATGCCACTAAGGGTTACTTTGGTGATGTTGACATATTATGGAAGGACACGATATTAGTAGGATTCATGTTATTCGTAGCTTATTGTTCCTTTGTATGTTCGAGTACATATTCCTATAGGATTTTTCCCACTTGTGCTTCATTTTAAATATAATGATATTATTTCGTGTTTGGTTGATCACTTGTTTATCATATGGTGTATCCATAGATAGTTTGTTTATGATTTAATATTTTTCTAAATGTACTTTTAATATTCATGGTTTATGTGAATATTATATTCTTTTATGAAAACCAATTGATTATTTAAAAAATGGTTCTATTTTGAAATGGATTTATAAACTAGATTTTTTAAAAGTTAGAACTAACGATTTCTTGGTATTATAATTTTTATAAATTCTTTGGTGGTATCATACTAGGATTTGTGCTCGTACTCTGCTTTTTCCTTTGGGAATTTGTAGATTTTGTTTTGCAAGACTCCAAGAAAGGGAAGGGAATCATATATCTCATCAGCTTCTCTTGGTTTTCATTGCCTTCTTAGTGAGATGGATTGGTGGTGAAGGATGGTCACCAAGAGACTTGGATTTTATCTTATTGTGAATTTTTTTAGGTTTAGCCTTATGGATTGACATTGTATGTCTCATAGATGCGTAAACTTTTTCCAATTTGTACTCGATTGGTTTATCTCCTTTCAGTTATTCATGAGACTTGTTTGGTTGTTTGGTTGAACACTGCCTTATGGTGGGACTTCTCAAGTGATGTGTCATGTCAACCTAGGTTGATTCATTAAAAAATGGTATCAAAGGGATTATCTATCCAAAAGTGTTATGAAACTACCAAGGTTTAGCTCATGTTCTATGGTATATATAAGTTAAGACCATCAAAATTTGGGTAGTAAGTGTGGTAGGGTGTCTAGATAGCTCAATATTGTGTTTGAACTTGAGTTACCATGGGTGGTCTAGAATTTTTTCCAAACTTGAGACTTGTTGTTTAAGGTTATTTAAATAGACTTCTTTAATTATTTTTTTCTTTAGTTAATCAAATATTTTTTTCCTTAAATCCTTGTTTCTTAAAGGCATGAATATGGATTCTTGATGTTTTTATTTGATTCTGGAATTTATCCTAATCTAATTGGTTAATTTTATTATGTGTTTTTTAGAAAATTCATCATGGAATAGCTCTTTAGAATCTAGGAGAGGAAGCTGTGAGACAAGTTCCATAGGTGAATCCTCCAATAGACCCTTCTTTTGTGGAAGTAGTTATCCACATAATTAAAACTCTAGGTTAGGTAGGTATTGGGAAATAGGGATGAATGGTGGATCATGGTTTGAAATTTACCAAATAGAATAAACCCATATCCAGAGGTGATAAAAGAACCCTGGGAATCCAAATATTGTATTATATGGATTGAAAGGATCTTTTATTTTATAAAAACTCTAGAGTACTCTAAGGTGGATTTTTTTACTTACATGATTAAAAGAATATAAAGGAAATTGTGGGACTCTATCATGCAAGCTAAGTTACATGAGTATCTTACCTGAACTTCTTTCAAGAAGATATTCAATCAACATTTTTATCCTAAAACATTACAAGTGTAAAAGATCATGAAATTTATAACCTTGGAGCAAGGGGAGCATTCGGTTATGGATTATGACACCCACTTCACTGAGTTGGTTCACCTAGCACCTGATCTTGTTATTAATTATTACCCTAAAGTGTGGAGGTTTTATATGGGTATGATGGCCAATATTCATTCAATTTTTATTCTATTATTCCTTTTGACCTTTATTGAGGTATTTGATAAAGCAACTATGGTTGAGGCAGACATAGCTGGGAATTTAGTTTTAGGTGGATCATTGATTACTATAGGTGGTAGCCAGGGTGTGCCTTCTATCCTAAAAAAGGGAGTCTAAGGGTGAAAAGTTTACATTGGGACCAGTTTTTGGGGCTTCTTTTGGGAAACAATAGTTTTTTTACTATCAATTTGGAAGTCCTAGTTATACCAAGCCTAACTGTATGGAATCCCTAGTACACATCATCACTATGGACAATTCAGACATCTTAGAAGTTTTTTTTTGAAAATACCCAAAGTTAATGTGGTTGGATAAACTCTCACCAAGGGTTTATTGGTTTATTATAATGCTTCCAAGGGTGGTGGGTTTCATACTCGTGCCAAGGGGGTATTAATATAGAAAGGAAGGATTAGGGAGGAGCTGAGACTAGACATATTTACACAACAGAATATGCACTGGACGAATCTAAGGTATGCCTAGCTACTATTAGATGTGTGGTGTTCATTTTTTTCACTATGTCACTAGTTATATTTGATACAGGTGTGACTTTCACATTTATATCATTAATTTTAATTTATGTTTTGTTCTTTAATTTGTAACTTATGTTGTTCATGTTGGATTTTCCATTCCTTTAGTAAAGATTTTAGAACAAGGATTTAAACGTCCCATGTTTCGGGTGATTATAGTTGACTTTGAGCTGTTGTGGGGTTTCATGGTTCTTGGTCTTGAAATTTTTGACCTTATTATTAGAATTGATTATATGATCAATGTTAAGTCCTATATCAATTTTCATCATCATCGAGTTCAATTTCTGTCTCCTGATGGGGTCTCTCGTGTCTTTTAGGGTGAGTAGGATTCTAAATTATAGGTTGGGTCCTGTTGTTCCTTATATTGGAATGATCTCATGTGATTTGTTGGATATGTTCCTTAATGTCATTTATTATCACTTCACCAACCCACTTCTTATAGTAGTGAGTGTGGACCCCAATGTTTGTCTTGCTAATTTTTTTGGGTTACTACCATAGAGAGAGGTGAAGTTCACTATTGACCTACTCCCTGGTATTATTCTCATTTATATGTCATCTTATTGAATGGAAAATACTGATTTAAATTATTTTAAATTTTATATGGAGGATCTTGAGGCCAAGTGGTTTATTCATCCTAGCATGTAACCTTGGGATTTATATGTTCTCTTTGCCGATAAGGTAGACAGAACCCTCAAACATTGCATTGATTATTGAAAGCTAAATCAGGTGATCATTAAAAATAAATACACCTTACCAAGAATTTATGATCTCTTTGATCAACTCAAAGGAGATCATTAGTTTTCTAAAATTGACCTCTGGTCATGGAACTATCAGTAGATAGTCCAAAAGAGGATATACCTAAGATGACATTTAGGAGCCTATATGGGCATTTTTAATTTCTATTTATGTCATTTGATCGTACTAATTCTCCTGTGGGATTTATGGAATTAATGAACTAGATATTTCATCAGTTCTTGGACTCTTCCATAGCCATGTTTGTGGATGATAGTTTAGACAAATCCAATTTGTAGGAGGAACACAAGGCTCATTTGGATATCATCCTTAGAATATTGAAATAATATTTCTTGTATGATAATCTTTATAAATGTAAATTTTCAATTCAAAAGGTAATGTTTTTGGGCCATGGTGTATCTAATAGGGGAATCATAGTGGATCCTAAAAATATTCAGGAAATAATTTCATGGGATCAACCCAGAATTATATTTGAAATTTGGAGATTTTTAGTCTTGGCTAGTTATTATAGATATTTTATTTATAAATTCTCCAAAATTTCATCCCCAATTATTGCTTTAATATGTAAGGGTGTTAAGTTTGAGTGGAATTAAAAAATTTAGAGGTATTTCAAGGAATTTAATATGAGGTTGACTTTAGATCCAATTCTAATTCTTCCATAACTGAGTTTGAGTGATATTGTTTTCAGTGATGCCCCAGGTACGGGATTGGGTTGTGTCTTGATATAGGTAAAATAGGTAGTAGCCTATTTATATCACTAATTATTTCCTCATGAGAATAACTAACCTACCCAGGAACTTGAATTAGCAGTTATTATGCACACACTCAAAACTTGGTTGCACTATCTCTTTAGGGAGCGGTTTATGGTATATTCTAGTCAGAATATCCAGAAGTATATTTTTACATATAGGGATATGAATTTGTGGTAGAGATATTAGTTTTTTTGTCTTCATACTTTCAATTTTTATATTTTATATATACCAGGTAAAGGAAATGTGGTCACTGATTCATTGACCAAAAAATTATTGAGTCAAACCATGAAAGAATTAGTGGAGGGATGGTCTCTCATAAGTTTTTTTTCTAATATAAACTTTGTTTTTGATGAGTTTGGTGGTTAAATTATATAATATTTAGTGAATAATGAATCATCATTTAATGATAAGGTTCATATTTTTCAGGTTTCAAACACTAATTTCTAGCATTTTAGTAGATTCGTAAATTGTGGGGGACCTCAGGTGATTGGTCTCAGTCTCACATTGATGCTTTGTGTTTCTGAGGTAGGTTAGTCATTTCTATATATTTGGGGTAGGAATTTATGTATAATGGACATCTATATTTTTATTCCATACACCTTGTAACTACCAATCTGTATCATGATATGAGACATTGGTATTGGTGACTAGGTATGAGGTGGTCAGTTGTATATTTCATGTCACAGTGCCTTTTCAGAGAAATAAAGAAAATCACCATAGACATATTGGGATGTTTCAACCTTTTAAAATTCTAATATGGAAGTGGGATGGGATTTTGATGGGATTTTTCATTGGTTTTCCATGTACTCCTAGTGGGGAGGATGCGATTTTTGTGATCACTGATCAACTTATGAAATAATCTCATTGGCTCCTTATCAAGGAGATGATGAAGGTGGATCACCTCAGGCACTTGTACATATGAGAGGTTGTAAGGATTCATTGAGTTACCTATGAAATTATTTATAATAGGGATATATGGTTTAAATACGTGTTTTAAAAAGGGTTGTAGGAGGTGATGGGTACCCAACAGAAATTAAGCATAGTATATCATCCCCAAACAAATGGGAAGACTAGGCGAACTACTTAGATCCTTGAGGATATTCTTTGGTAATGTGGTTCATGGGAAAAGTATCTACCTTTGGTTTAATTTTCCTATAATAATAGTTATAAAATTTTGATAAAAATAGCACTATTCAAAGCATTGTATGGGAATCCATGTCGATCAACCATGTGTTGGGAAGAGTTGGGAGAGCGGTCCTTGGTTGGACTGAGCCTTGTTCAAAATATGATGAAAAAATTATATTTTATCCATAATATGTTAGTGACTACTAAAATAATTATAAATCCTATTAAAACCATCGTTATCACCTGCTAGAGTTTGATGTTGGTGATCGGGTCTTTCTCAATGTTTCACCTCACTTGGGACACCATCGATTGGGTAAGAAGGGTAAGTTGGAAATGAGGTTTGTTGGACCTTTTGAGATTATTTAATGACTTGTAAAGATGGATCATCAATTGTAATTTACATCAATTCATGACTTGTTTCATGTTTCCTAGCTAAGGAGGTATCAACTACACCCTTACCATGTGATTTAATGTGAAGATTTTGATCTTGATCCTGACACCTTTGTGGTGGGGTAACCAATTCAGATTATATATCACAAAGATAAGTTACTATGTGGTAAAACATTTCCCTTGATCTATGTGATATGGAAGTGTGAATGGGGTATCCATGATATGTGGGAATGGGAATTTTTGATGAGGTAGTAGTGGACTCCTCTCTTTGTGAGTTCAAAATCTTGAGAAATCTATGGGGACATAAATTTTTTATAGTGGGGATAATTTTGACGTCCTTTGGATTATAGGTATTCTTTAGTTTGATATTTGTTTATCCTTTAGGTCATTATAGAGGTTTTCGAGAGTCATGGAGCTGAAAACATGTAATTTTGGAGGAAATAGACCAGGTGCATGGTTTAGGTTCATGGTTAATACTAACCATTCGGTAACCATGTGGTATGGAACTATGATAATCCAATAGAATTTCTCACAGTTTGAGTATGGTTTTAAAACCTTATTAATTTTCAAGAAAACTATGTGGATTTCTAGGTAGTTTTCCATAGGTTTCCCATGGATTGAGCATGGTTTTTCAAACTGTATGTCCCTTCCCCAGGTAACTGTGAACCTCATTTTTCAAAGGGATAGATGCCATGTATGGTTGGAACATGGTTTGTTAAACTATGTGCCCTATTTAGAACCACTTAAAGTGGAAATTTAACTCTTTTTCCTTGATCATTTTTATATCTATTCACCTCATAATCTATAATAATATTAAACTAAACTTACCCCAGTTCTTTATAGTATTCTCCCCTTACTTCCTTGGTGATATCCCTTCATTCTTGGTAGATCTCTTCAAGGTATATTTAGTTTTTTATCTAGTTTACTCTCCTATTCTTAAATCATTTCTTTATATCTTCCCCTTTGTCTCATTGGAACCTAATTGGATTTTCATTTATAGATCTAAGGGGTTTGATAGAAAATTGTTAATTTTTCTAATGGATATAGGCTTGTGAGGATCGGATCTACTCATTTCCAATCTCCATTCTTGAAGGAAAAATCATTTCCCTTCATTCTTGATGTAAGTGTCTCTATAAGAAGGCTATAATTCATGAATTACTTAATTTTATTGTGAATTCATTTGGTTTGTTTTATAAAAATTGATTGATTGATTGTATCATGGCATAAAAATGGGTTTTTAAAGGGGTTTTCTTTAAAAACGGATTTATGCACACTGTGTGTTTGATGAAATTCCACAAAGGTGAATTTGAATCTAAAATGGATTTTCAAGCATGGAAGCAGTAATGCTTCACTATGAAATTTTTATATATATTTTGAGCATGGTTTTCAAATGCTTTTTCACAAACATAACACATAGGGAACCTTGGGTGTGTTGGGAAATGAACATATGAAACCTTAGTGTATGTGATACCGCTAGGGGTTACTCTATAGATATCAAAAGACTATGGAAGGACTCAATATCAGTAGGATTCACATTAAGTATGTATTGGTGTTCCTTTACATGTTCGAGTGTGTATTCCCATAGGCTAGTTCCCACTTGTGATTGGTTTTATACATGATGATATTGTTTCATTTTTTTCTCACTTTTTTATCTTATGGTGTATCCATAGATAGTTTTTTTATGCTTTCATATTGTTCTACATTTACTTATCATATTCCTAGTTTATATGAATATTAGATACTTTTATAAAAACTAAATGATTTTTTACAAAGTTATTCTCTTTTGAAACTAGTTTATAAACTGTACTTTTTTAAAGATAGAACTAATGGTTTTATGGTATTAGACTTCATATAAATTATTTGGTGGTATCCCAATGGACTTTGTGGTCACAAATTACATTTTCCTTTGGGTTTTTGTAGGTGTGTGTGTGTGTGTGTGTGTGTGTGTGTGTATGTGTGTATGTATGTGTGTATGTATGTGTGTGTGTGTGTGTGTGTGTCTGTATGTATGTATGTCTGTCTGTCTGTATGTATGTGTGTGTGTGTATGTGTGTGTGTATGTGTGTGTGTGTGTGTGTGTCTGTGTGTGTGTGTCTGTGTGTATGGATGTATGTGTGTATGTATGTATGTATGTACGTATGTATGTAGGTACGTATGTATGTATGTACGTATGTACATATGTACATATGTACGTACGTATGTATGTACGTACGTATGTATGTACGTACGTATGTATGTACGTACGTATGTATGTACGTACGTCTGTATGTACGTACGTCTGTATGTACGTACGTCTGTATGTACGTACGTACGTATGTATGTATGTATGTATGTATGTATGTATGTATGTATGTATGTATGTATGTATGTATGTATGTATGTATGTATGTATGTATGTATGTATGTATGTATGTATGTATGTATGTATGTATGTATGTATGTATGTATGTATGTATGTATGTATGTATGTATGTATCTATGTATGTATCTATGTATGTATGTATGTATGTATGTATGTATGTCTGTATGTCTGTATGTGTGTATGTGTGTATGTATGTATGTATGTATGTATGTATGTATGTATGTATGTATGTATGTATGTATGTATGTATGTATGTATGTATGTATGTATGTATGTATGTATGTATGTATGTATGTATGTATGTATGTATGTATGTATGTATGTATGTATGTATGTATGTATGTATGTATGTATGTATGTATGTATGTATGTATGTATGTATGTATGTATGTATGTATGTATGTATGTATGTATGTATGTATGTATGTATGTATGTATGTATGTATGTATGTATGTATGTATGTATGTATGTATGTATGTATGTATGTATGTATGTATGTATGTATGTATGTATGTATGTATGTATGTATGTATGTATGTATGTATGTATGTATGTATGTATGTATGTATGTATGTATGTATGTATGTATGTATGTATGTATGTATGTATGTATGTATGTATGTATGTATGTATGTATGTATGTATGTATGTATGTATGTATGTATGTATGTATGTATGTATGTATGTATGTATGTATGTATGTATGTATGTATGTATGTATGTATGTATGTATGTATGTATGTATGTATGTATGTATGTATGTATGTATGTATGTATGTATGTATGTATGTATGTATGTATGTATGTATGTATGTATGTATGTATGTATGTATGTATGTATGTATGTATGTATGTATGTATGTATGTATGTATGTATGTATGTATGTATGTATGTATGTATGTATGTATGTATGTATGTATGTATGTATGTATGTATGTATGTATGTATGTATGTATGTATGTATGTATGTATGTATGTATGTATGTATGTATGTATGTATGTATGTATGTATGTATGTATGTATGTATGTATGTATGTATGTATGTATGTATGTATGTATGTATGTATGTATGTATGTATGTATGTATGTATGTATGTATGTCTGTGTGTGTGTATGTATGTATGTATGTATGTATGTATGTATGTCTGTCTGTATGTGTGTATGTATGTGTGTTTGTGTGTGTGTTTGTGTGTGTGTCTGTGTGTGTGTCTGTGTGTGTGTCTATGTGTGTGTGTGTGTGTGTGTGTGTGTGTGTGTGTGTGTGTGTGTGTGTGTGTGTGTATGTATGTATGTATGTGTGTGTGTGTGTGTGTGTGTGTGTGTGTGTATCTGTGTATGTATGTATGTATGTATGTGTGTATATATGTGTGTCTGTGTGTGTGTCTGTGTGTGTGTATGGACCAAGGGGTGGGGGTACACACACACAGACACACACACAGACACACATGATCTGTCAGTGTTAAGTTTATGGACCAAGGGGCGGGGGTACCAGCAAACCCAATGACCTTGAGTGCCTCTAAGATTAGAATGATTGGGAGAATTTCCAACCATGGGCGATCTGAGGATGAGGACTTCTTCCTAGTTCTTGAACAGACTAATCATGTCAACCAAGAGATTCCTAGTTCATATAACTATAGAATTACCTGAGCAAAAAACCCCTTCAAAGCATGTTAAGTTGTGTCCCTACCATATATACCATCACCCTGCAAACATTACCATGGATTAGCCTTTATCTTGGGACCAATAGCACCCACACCCTGGAACCAGCACTCAATAAAAGGAAGGTCCATTAAATCCTGGGAGGTAAATCTAGTAAAATAACCAAAGGAGATCCAAACCATATGAGCCCAATATCCTTCAAAGAATAGGTGGTATGAGGTCACCTCCTTATGGTTCCTACAACATGATCATCTAGAGAATAGGTTGATGCGTGTTCATTTAATATTCTCATTAGTAAATAAATCCCAGATTATTATTCTCCAAATAAGGAAATTATATTTCATAGGGATCTCCTTACACCATATCACCTCCCCCCAGATATCAATGTTCCCCACAATAGTGTTCACCCTATGAAAATTCCTTACAGAAAAGGAACCTAATGTTGATTCAGTGAAAATGCATTTATCCAGATCAGTTTTCAGTTCAATGAGATCAAAAATATTTCACTGGTTTGAGTCCAAAATGGCATTGATAAATCTTGGGTTCATGATGGCATGCTTGAAAGTAATATCTGGAGTGGAGAACCTGAGGAATCCAAGATTTGATACAACCCAGTTGTGGTGACATAACGAAATGTCACCCCACCCCACTATCCATCGAGTGTGATTCTGAAGAGTTTGGATATGAGGATAAATCATGGACCAAATGGAATAAGAGTTCCCTCCTGCCACACCCATCTCACCTATATCTTTTCCAGCCATAAACTTCCCCTGTAGGGTTGTCTTCAAAATAGTCTCACATGCCATATTTTAATGCATGACATGCAATGTGTCCAAGATATTCCTCACATTAATGTCACCCTCCCTCGAAGTTCTGGCCATCCTTATCCACGATGCCCAATTTTTCTTACCATCCAAGTGTTCATACCAAATGAATGAGGCCATGATGTTATAAATATCATAGATAAACCACTTTGGGACCTTTATAGATGAAAGAACATGGATTGTTATGGAGGAAATCACATTGTTCACCAAATAAATTCTTCCACCAAAAGATAGATAGTTATTTTTCTGGTTCAAAACATGGTACATGATCCTTCTAGTGATCTGATCAAAATGATGGATTTGAATACTTCTTAATGATAATGGAGCACCTAGGTAATCCATTGGAAATATCCTTTTAGTCATGTCTAATCTTTTACTTAGAGAGAACACCCAACTGTCTGAGCACCTATTTGAGATATATAATTTTCTCTTCCCTTGGTTAATAATTTGACCACTCTAGTTATAGTAATCATCGAGAACCATGTTAATACCATAGAAGAATATATTACTGGAATTCATAAAGATAATAGTATTATCTGAAAATATAATATTGGAAATGAAATAAGAGTTCAATATACACCAGAAAGGAAGAATATTACCCCTTGGTAAGCTCTTATTGATGAGGTAGTTAATAATTTCTTGGGTAAGGATGAAGATGATAGGGTATAGTGAGTCTCCTTGTCTTTTCCCTCAAGAATATTTGATAAATCCATGATTTTTATCCATAAAATATATTGAAATACATGAATAACTAACACACCTGAAGATGAGATCTAAGGATCATGAGGAGAAAACCATACTTGATAACACCTTGAAAATGAAATTCTATTTTAATTTATCATAAGACTTATCCATATAAATCTTTATTTCAATGTTAGATCTACGGGACTTGATATTAATTTCATTGACCACTTCCTGGGTCAATGATATCACTCCTTAGATTGATCATCCTTTACTGAACCCATGTTTCTCGTCAGATATCCATCGTATAAGGTGGATAGAGAGCCTTATTTTAATAACACTAGACAACACCTTATATGGATAATTGTATATCATACAGTCCTGTAGTGGTGGATAGAATATGGGTCCTTAATTTTTGGGATAATCACCAGTGTAGTGGTGCAATATACCTATGAGAGAATACCACTCTAAAATAATTCTTCCACAGCTTTCACTAGGTCACTCTTAACCAGATTCCAGGATTCCCTATAGAAAGAACCTGAGAAGTAATTTGGGCCTAGAGCACTATCTGTATTAAGTTCATTCATCACCTCATAAATCTCTTTCTCATCTATCTTAGCTTCAAAGAAATAATTGTCAAGACTAGATACAAGTGATGGAATGCGTTCATAATTTCACCATGCCCCCTCAGATAACCATTAGGCATGCGTGTGTTGGGACTTGTAGGTAGATACTTGAAGTGGGATTCATCCATTCTACCCACCACATCCCTATCATCATTATAAGATCCATCCTCTAGGAGAATGTTGGGGATAATGATACACCTTTTCTCATTTATACAAGCATGGAAGAATATCGTATTCCAATCGCCTTCACGTAGCCATTTTATTCTCAATTTTTTACATGCCAACCGTTTATTCCTGTGGATCATTTCTACTAGGATATCCTTTTTGTTAGAAAGTTCACCAAACAAGTCATCATTCCAATCCTCTTCAAAATTGTATTCTAGGTGCTCGATGTCCATCTTCACTGCATCCATATCTTGAAATCATGGAGGTTGGTTATTAATCCATAATTGTAGATCTTATTTGAGTTGTCTTAGATTATTATGAAACTCAATCCATGCACTATATTGGGTGGGATTATTCCATAAATCTTCCACAACTTGTTGATATCCCAAATACATAATGCATAACTGACTATATACATGATATGGTAATCAAAAAATATTGTTCAAGTTGGGTCTAGAGAACCCACTTTTACAATAATTCTACTTACATTAGATATAACTTGCTAACTAACCTTGTTATCACTCATATGATAAGATTATGATTATGTTGAGTTATAGATTTAGTTGGTGGTTGTGCCACATCTCTACTGCATGGCTACTCTACTATCTGTAACTCTATCTCTTTGAGTAAGACTCCTCAAGAGTTTATATACCCAAGTATATTCCTTTTGTCCACTATCAAAACTTGATATCTTTACTAGTACCAATAGAAAAATTATCATAATTTATATTATGATAAAACTTTACTTACTGTGTGAGATTCCAAGAACTGGAACAAATATTTTCACATTTTACACTACTTATTTAGATGTATCAGAAGCTTCAATGCACTCGGTATTTATTGATATGACTACCACTGGATTGAATGACCATATATTGTTTATTACCTTAACCTAAATTTGATATTATATCATATTCATCTAAAGGAAGACTAGTTTGTGTCCCCTTAAACTTGTATCTATTCATCTCCATGTACCAGGTACATATCTCTTTTACTCTCTCAAGTATAATTGGATAGTTTTGACTACTTCCATGGTAGTTATCCTAGATATTACTTATATTTAACTACCATAAAGTATATGTTGGAAATATCATATCTTGTACATATCATGACAATTGTTATTAATCCATTGTAGAATCATATGGAATTATACTCACCGCATTAATCTTCCCATATGTATCATACATGTATTCTTGGAGAGATTTATTCTATGTAACATTTGTAACAATTCTCTCTCAAATTATTATAACTTGTATTTTTCAATACCATGTCAGTATATGTACTTTTACTTGGTCTAAGAAACCCATTAGACCTACCTTAGTTTATCTTTTTTCCTAAAACATAGGTTTCTAATTTAATTCAATCTCTATAGATTTACATTCATTCTGGTCTTAAATAAATGTAAGACCAATAGATATTTTCCATATGTTATTAAACATAATTTATTTAAAAAATTGTGTAACTCCCACTAACCTTTTGTAGACACATGGAAAAAATTCAATCCAAATGAATATTCTATGATCTTGTTGATTACTTCAATATAAAATTGGATTTTTTGTAACTTGCATCCCTTATTGGCATTCTATGGTGTCACCAACTCTCTATGGTTATGATATATAGATTCCTTTCATGATTGGCAGTTGTGACATTAAATGCCCAATTTAATGATCATAGATAGTAGCTATGGAAATTAGAATTCTAATGGATGTTGGCATAATGATTGGGAATTACCAATTTATCCTTATTGGTACCACTCTTATACCATACATGTAAGGTTCCTATTGAATACCACCGTAGTATTTGGATATGAAATATTCAAAATACTAAGCACCTATACTTTTATAAATAGAATCCATTATTGAATTTTCATTGATCTTTTCAATCTTATATTGTTTCTATTTACTTGTTACTTGTAGGATCCATTACTCTCAATGAATAAAGTATCAATAGTTGTGGTGAATGTAAAAAAATTATCATGGTTTAACCTTCTTATGCATTATTTGTCTCTAGAACATTCCTTTTCCACAATCTCTTGAGGAACTTGTTCCTATTCCAACCACTTGTGCATCTTAGACATTGACTAAATCCAATTCAATCTTGTTCCCACTATCTCAAATAGATATTTACACCCTTTTATAGAAATATATCTTATAACCTGACTATAACGTTTTCTATCATAGGAACTTATGTAATATCCTTGAAAATTTTAAGATATTTACTTTAGATGCACATTGTGTTTTTCTTAATGCAAGTTTGTTTATTTCCTTAATAAAAACTTTTCATCAAACACATATTCTCATGACATAATGGATTTATATCATATTATATCTCATATTATATCCATTTTTCATATTAGTTGGAATGTAGATATGGGATAATGCCACTATTTATGAATCATGTCTCAAAAATAATGAAATATTTTCAAATCATATGAATCTTAACATTGATTCTCCCTTTACTTGTATCAAGGATTTTATGTGTATAAGGAAATGTGAATTTAGAAATTAATCCATGCTATATTTCAATGATAATTGTTTTCTTGTAAAAATCACCATTGATCCTCCTTACCAACATCATATCTTTGAAGTGTATAAGGTAATGTGTGTTTATAAATTACTCCAAGCTATATTATAATGATCTATGAATGCTTGTTTAGGATATTCTTTGAAACATGGTCCCAAAGAAACTCATATCTTATAACCGTGCATATTTTTTATTTCACATTAAAATTCATTCAAACAATTAAAGGAATATTATGAAGTATATTTACCACTATATTTTCCTTAGAATAGTTCAAACTCTCTATATAAACTAATTTTGGAAGTTTTTTGGCCTACCTTTATTTCTAATGTTTTATTTGTCTAAAAATAAATAATTAAATGTGTCGATAATACCTAAAGTATTTATCTTCAAAGAGTCTAAAACCATAATGGTTATATCCTTGAAAACTACTTAGTTTTATTACATAAAGAATTATCTTTCCACAACTGGGTGTAAGTGCATCTTACACTTTATTTTCAGAGGTTATTGTCAATGATTCAAGACTTAATAAACTATTATTTGAGTATTTAAAACCATAAAAAATATTCAATGAAAAATGTAATAATGTATACTTGTGTGAAATAGACATGTAAGATGAATTTTTTGGTAATACTTAACAAAATTTTAACTAGAATCATTAATCTTGGAAATTGGAAGTTGTGTACTTTCACTACTGACTTAGGAATCGCCATTTCTCTGGCACATGGATAATTCGCCTTACTTCTTGTAATGTTTCTTTTCTTACTTGGTTACTGTATTTAAATACATATATCTAATTGGTATATTTTATTCAATACCCAATAAGTATAATATAAACATCACATACAATTGATGAATATAAATGAATAATTAAATACTTGCTTCTTCAATTCAATTCATTGAATTTAATCTTTCATAGAATTATCTCATGACATGAAAATAAAATAACCTTATGTATGATAATTAAATTCAATTATTTAAAGGAAATTGCAAAGGTACCTTTGGAATCACACTTTACGTTGGTTTTTTCACATTTTTATTTAACTTGTTCACCATAAGAACTAAAAATTAAGATTTCTTTTAGTTCTTATTCATTTGGTGAACCTTAACCAAAAGGTAATGATAGTTTTTTTCCATATTTTTCATTTATTAATATTAAAAAAACTAGAGTAAGTGTGTTAGAATTACATAAGATAGGTATGTATTAAAAGATCATGATATATATTTCAATTTACACATATTTTTTGTAATCATCACTTATTCATATCTTGGTTCACTTTCTCCTTGCAAGCTTCTTAGAGATGAGACAACATGTGAAATCAGCCATGTCCTGATGTTTTATCCACAAATCACGCCATAAATTTATGTTAGTATTATGATGTAAACATCAAATTCAAAATACATGTGTCTCCTGTAATCATTTTCTCACCCTGTCTTCCTGAGGTATCTCAATAGGTAGCAGGGAATCTGGAATATACAATTTTCATTCATACTATAGTATTATGTGCAAGCACCTATACCACTCTAGGAATTTTTTGCTGGTGTGGACATGTTATTTATTTAATAGTAATTGAAGTGTATTTATGGTATTAACTTCCATTTAAAAAAACAAAATATTGAAGATTGTACTTTTATCTTGAGTACTGATTAGACATTGCGGATTAATGAATCATTAGATATCTCCCAATATTTTATCGAACCCTAGTAAACCTCACTAATAGATTCAGAATACTTAGTCTCTCGATTATTCTAGTGGCAAGGATCCTTGAAACCTATCCTCGTATTCCAAGCTATGGTTACTCCACTACTCGGAGAGTTTTAAGGCATAAGTTTGACTCGACAAAAGCATTAATGTGTGGCTCCTTGAACTGTTGAGTGAAGTCTCGGCTTCTAAACCATAAACTTAATTTACTCAATGCTTTGCCTCTAAAGATGAAACAAACTAGCTATGTCTACTTATTTTCTACCATCTTTAGTTAATTCAACTCATCTCTTTCATAAGAACTCCCCAGTAGTATGAGACACCCTCAAATAGGGATGAAGAGAACCCCATACACATGGTTTTGTTAAAATTTTAATAAAGGAAGTTGTTAGAAAATAATATATTTTTAAGGGTTTTTATTGTTTCGTGATGAAGGAAATAATATTTTATCTGATGTGAACATACTATGTGATCACACTCACAACTGACTATACAGTATGTAGAAAAACATTCATCTTGTATAAATTATATTTAATTAATGTATTTTGTTTATTATTTTATGTGATCACATAAACTTGAAAACCCAATAAAAATAATAAAAAATGCATAAATTAAATAAATGGTGTGACTGATCTTGAGAATTTGATATTGGTTGATCCATTTATTCTTAATGGATCAACCGTGACCCTAGGGGTAAAATACCTAAGTTGTCTCTAACTCGTATCACGGATCACACCCCTATCCAATGTATCGCCTTATTGTTTGGAATAGAACCTCATATCAAAACAGTACATGCCTTAAAACATCCTCATCATAATACATAAATATTTACATGTAGGTGAGGGGGTCTTAGGAATGCATAATACACATGCAATACATCTCTTGTGGATACCCATACCCTTTTACATATTAAGTGAGAAAAAGTGATGATGCATAGACCATCTGATTAAATTAATTATTACACACTACATACATTTGCAATAATTGATTAAATTAATTAATCTTAGACATACAATGGTCTGTCAATGTTCATGATCAGATGATGGGAAAACTAAAAGTGAAATAAAAATTAAATTGAAAAAAAATATGTCATGGGATTTAAATGAATTAAAATAATTCTACCAATTTTAATTAATAAAATAAATCGCTCATTCCCATTTATAAAAATTAATTATTTACCAAAAAATTAAACTTATTTTTGAAATTTTTTTAGTTACTTTTTAGTAAAAAAATCTCAAATCCTGAAAACCTCTAAAAGGGATTGTGAACCCATTATGACCCGAAATGGGCCATGTGGGTCAAGTAGGACCCGACCCACCCCATCCCGGGCCAAGCTGGCCCGGTTTGGTCGTAGGTTGGTCGGGGCAGCATGATGTGGGAGGGGTGGTACGGGTTCGGAAAGTAGGGTTGGAAAGGTAGTAATGGAGGTCAATAGGCACAATAAAGGGAGGTATAAAAGTGGGTTGATTGGTGAGAGGCATGCACACAGCGGTCCGACCGGTGGGGAGGTGTGCATGCAGTGGGCCGACCATTGGGAGGTGCGCATGAAACGGGGACCGATGGGGGATAATCCTAGGAGGGAGTCAAACATGGTGGGTCAGGCAAACAATGTTGGGTTAACCATCGCATAAGATCAAGCTAACATTTGTAAGATGGAGGTGGTGGGAGGGCCTGCAGCAGGAGAGTCGGTCAGGGCTTTGGCTATCAAAGTCTTTCAATGGTGAAAAGTAGGTGTCCAGCAATGTGTGATTGTGTGTAGGAGGGGAACCTTGTAGGGATGGAATGGTAGTGAGGTTCTAACTGATGGGGTGGTAGCCAAGAAGTGGGTCTCTTTCCCTAAGCCCCCCCCCCCACCCCACCCCCACTACCACCCGCTCCATGTCGTCTCCAGTTCAGGTGGTTCCACTGGAGGTTCCAGTCCAGTAGAACTACCTTAAATCCCACTAGAACTTTCATTATTCACTGGAACAGTGAAAGTTACAGTGGGGATTTTAGGCAGTTCCACTGGACCAGAACCTCCAATGGAACCACCTGAACTAGAGATGATTCTTGCCCCCCCCCCACTTTATCTACCCACAGCTGATGATTTTCCCTTAACCTTTTAAAAAAATTAACAAGAATGTTCACTTGAATCCTTTTGAAAACCTCTTAAAAATTTCTACCATCAGCCACCTTTTATTTTTTTTAACAGATGGTACCTTTAATTATTTATTTTTTTAACTTCAAAAAATAATAGCCTAGGACATTAGGTTGTAGTTTTTTTTGAATTTCCACACAGGTGTGGAAATGATTACTAGCTAGAAAAACACTATTCTGACCACCAATATTCTAGCCAAAATAGGTTGAGTTTACCAGATAATGGTACAGTTAAAAATTAAAACTCATATGTGTGTGTGTGTGTTCTTCAAAATTTAATACCCACAAACACCAAATTTAATTTGATTTAAAAAATTTGGACTCCTGCAACTTCATCATCTGATGTCTAATTGAATCGTCATCTGTAGTTATGGGACCGTAACGATGTCCTCTTCAAATTTTAATGAAAAATAAATATCCTTATTGTCTTAAAACATCACAAAATCACTTTGATACTAATTGAAAGTACCAGGGTGCACAGAAAAAGCAGATGAACTAGGAATTTAAATTTTTTCACCGATGATCGACATAGAAACGTCATAGCTGGAAAAGTGAAGCCTGGTACAACTACTGAGGATACCATGTGAAGAATTTTAAGCACAAAAAAATCAAATAATACCTCATTTGATTTGAAGTAGTGTTCGTTAAATTTTCATCAACAGCGGTCATTTCTTAAAGGATCCAAAAATGGATCCCTCTAGATTGTCCACATACATTTCAAAATTCCATGAGAGAATTTCTCATTGAACTTCAGGTGCTATCATGAAGATCCAAAAAAGCCTTTGACATACCAATAATCACCACAATGAAGATTTTGTGATATGTGAAGAAGAGTTTATATCGGAAGCTTGAATTTTCTATTTCTCTCTAGAAAGTGGGATAAGAGAGAGTCTCTTAACCATTGTGAAGTGAATAGTTGCATGCATAAGTGCCTCCTCCTCCTTTTATAGTGAAGTTATAAATACCTAAAAATGACTCCCAGCCCCTAAATATTTATTACCTTCTGTAAATGACATCTTATGACTCTTATATTGAGCCATAAGTATCATTTATATTTTTTATCACCTAATTTTAATATAATAAAATATATTATGTGATAAAACCAAGCCATTAACTCGACTCATCATTCCCAAAAATATTAAATGAATCTTTAATATTAAAATAATATTTGTTCATAAAATATTTTTCCATATATTTAATTGAACACTTATAAAAACATTAAATAAATAAATTCAACTCTAATTATTCTAAACTCGAATAGTATTAATTTTTTATTTCATGGTGATCGTATATTCTCAAACAATCCCCAGACCCTAGTGGTGGGTCCCACCATGTCCTAAACTCATATTCATCAAAATATGTTAGAATTTTGACTACGCTTAGTGTGTAACCCTCTAGACCTTTATCTTGATAGTAATTAATAAAACTCACAAACCATGAGAGGAATATAGAAACCCATCAAGGCCCCCGAAGAGATAAGGGTTAGTTATAAAAACAACAACCTTTCCTATCAACGCACACCATGTAATATGATCTCTTTGTCTCGTGATATCTCATAAAGTAAGATGCGTGTTTTGTGCCACCATCCATTCTTGATTTATTGTTCATTAACCTAACTAGATAAACTTACCATCTTTTACCATGGCCATGGATTTAGTAAAGGCACTACCATCTTGATCAACTAGGCCTGATATATCACTTCCTTTTGAAAGTGAAAATTTTATTCTTGGTTATTAAATCAATGTCAAACCACCAATGATGCACCCAACAAACTATTAGTGCATATAGGGTTTTTCACGTCAGTTTTTTAAGATTTTTCATGTCGGTTTATAGGTGACGTGGTTATAGGGGACATAATAAATAAGGTTTTTCACATCGGTTACTTAAAACTAACATTATAAATAATTTATGCGTGGTTTTCTGCATCATTTATCAAATAACTGACGTGAAAAACCCAATTACAAACCATTTATCACATATTTTATTTTAAATAATAGATGTGATAAATGGTTTTTCACATCGGTTATTGAATAATTGACATGAAAAACCCTGTGTAATTTTTTTTACATCGGTTATCCCATAACCGACATGAAAAACTTATGAATCATTTATCACATCGGTTATTTTAAATAACCGACATGAAAAATAGTGTGCATGTATTTTTCACATTGGTTATCAAATAACTGATGTGAAAATATGATTTTTTTTTTAAATGTACAATGAATTATCTCTACCACCAGCAGGAGCCAGAAAATAGAAGACAGAAAATAGTACAATAGGTAGCAGAAAGCAGCAGCAGGTAACAGCACAAAATCTAGAAAAATACAGCAATGTACATTAATTCATCTCCTCCACCAACAACACCTAGAAAATAGAACAAGAGGAAATAGAAAAGACATCCCAAAATCTATCACAATACACCATACATTGAACTTTAAAATAAATTAAAAACCAATCAAACCTATAAAATGATTTGACCATTCAATTTGTAAATGCCTCAAATCATTTTCACTATATGACCATTCATCATCAAAAAGATAAAAAATAATATAGAAATAATTTTACTTGAATTTTCAATAAAACATATTAAATATTACAGAAATATTTATAAAGAAATCTAACCTTATGAAATTTTTTTATTGTCTCAGTTTTAATCATTTCATACATGAATCTCAAAACATAATATCAACATTCAGTTCCACCTTGTTTTTTATGGCACTATTTCAAAGATATGTTATATCAAAATAAAATTTTTAATTAATATATCCAAAATTTAGTAATTTTAAATGATAATTCACCTTAGCTTTTAAAAATTTGATATTGGCCCTCTTGTTGCTCTTCTTTCTTGTCATATCTCTAAATAAATCACATTCCCTATTTGAAAATAATATGAATATAATAAATTTTATTAATTATAATATTAAAAATTATTTAAATAATCAAAATTACATGTTTAATACATTATTGAAATTTTCTTTCACTTCACCATGAATATAGCATATCCAATACAATGTATTCTCTCTTGGAAAAAACACACAACATCAAATGACCACTGATATAAAAGAAAATTTAATATGGTTTTTTAATATGTTAAGTGATATATAACACTTTTTGGGAAAAATATTTCATACCTTTCAAGATATGGAAACATCCAACATTGAATGATGAAATTCTTCTGAAATATTTCAACTATATAAATTGTTCTTTCAGCATCGGTCATTGTCAAATCTATAAGAGAAATAAATTGTGGGTCCATAAATCCATATACATCCATATTTTTATGATCTGTACAAATTCCATATAGATGCCTAATACAAAGCATATATAATTATAAATTTTCAATAAATTAAAGTAATGAAAAAAAAATATTAATCAAATTACATGGAAAAAACTTGCATCATGTTGATACCCAATTGATCTCCAGCTGCAAGCTCTATGATATCATTTTTCAAAAGGCTCACAATCATTACATGCTCACAAATAGTAGCATCAAATGGAATGTCATATACTCCCAATAACAAATTTGAGTATGTTGATAATCGATCAAGACTAGTAGAATCTATATTTGAAGTCATTCCATTTTGAATTTTTTGTTGTCAATACAGTATTTCTTTACCTTTAAAGTATTTATAAAAATATTAGAGAAATATTTAAACTTTAAAATGAGAAAAAAAATTACTAAAAAAATGAAATTAAATATAACATATATACATACCTCTATGGTAATGTGTCAAAGTAGTCTAGATAGCCAAACCAAAAAATGATTGATACTTTGTCCAACTGTACTCACTTTATCTGTAGGACATGGTATTTTTGTTGATCTATCTATAATATCATATACAGTGACCCTATGATTCTCTATCTCAATCTGGTGATGATGAATGGTATCGCTGATATAATATATCATCCCATATTCAATAATACGATGAGGATTATCAATAAATAACTCACAGTAACTTGGAAACTATGGGGGAGGGGGTGTTTGGGTAGGATAACAAGGAGTGGGGTCTGGAAACATATATGTGTGAATAGAATAAAAAGGATTGGGATCTTCTGGAAGAGGTGGGGGAGTCATATCAGCAAGCCGAAACTTTCTTTCATGTCTGCAGACATCACCTGTATCGAAGCTCTGATCCTATCATCCATCGTCACTTGAATATCTTGAACTTTGGATTTCAAAGATTCTATTTTTTTATAAAATTCTCCTTTGAAGAATCTTCTAAACATGAAAACACATTTCTTATCAATACACATGTTGGGTGTCCTCATACATGGCCCAGGTGTTTAGGCTTTCCCAATGTTGCAGCTAAAATATATTGTCTACCCTTAGCAATAAAGACTCCCTGTGTGCTCTTCTCCTTAAGAGAATCCTATATAGAATATTTGAAAAAAAATGAATCACAAT
Source organism: Viscum album (assembly GCA_963277665.1). Taxonomy (NCBI): domain Eukaryota; kingdom Viridiplantae; phylum Streptophyta; class Magnoliopsida; order Santalales; family Viscaceae; genus Viscum; species Viscum album. Next base: position 503,476,551 of record OY728142.1, on the reverse strand, counting down.
ATATAAATAGTTTATTTAACTTCAATAAATAAACAAACATATTATAATCTTATCTGCTACAGATCTCGACTCTTCCATAAGATATTTTCATTTTTTTCTCATTTGAGCCCTCTTCTATTTTTCATGTCTAGTGGGAGGGAAGGAGGGGAAACCTTTCCAAGTCCTGATGACTCATCTCTCAGCTTTTGAAGTTTTTATTTTATCATGTGTTCTTCCAATAATGTATACTCTCCCCGAGATAATTTAAGAGGGTATACATTTCTATCTTGAATCTCCTGAGGAGATCTCCTTGATTTCTATAAATTAAGAATTAAGAATAAAGATATCATTAACATGGTCATTAATATAAAAGACATCTAAAAAGGTAACATTGCACTTACTAAAAAGTCTTCTCATCATATACTTTCAAAAAATTGTTTCCAAGTATCTTCATCTATAAATGAATATATATCACATGGATTTTCATGTTTTCTATTCCCAAAAATGAACTGTGATGTGAGGGATGATTTAAAATCTCTTCATCTCCTAACAGCCAATGCTAAATATTTCCTATTGACTCCTCCAATGTCAGATATATCATATTTCATATGATAAGAAGGGTAAAAACATATATTACTATAAAAATTTAAATATAATTAAAATAATAACAAAAAAGCTTACCAAAATGGTCTCCCATAATAATGGTAGTGTCGTTTTCTCAACATTTCTATAATTTTCCAACAAAATACTAACTTTTATTTTAGCCTGTACTGATACAAAACTCGTGAAATATTTTTCATTTGGACCTATTGAAATGTAATTATCGTCAAAGGCTATTGGAAACCTCTGTTCCTAGCTATGAACAACTTATAATTTTGGTAAACGTGTGGTACCATGTTTACCAACCCTCGAACTCTTTTTTCCCCCATGGAAGTAGATGTCTCAAGTAAAGAAGGATGAGGAGGATCATCTATATGAGCATGTGTAAGTTCCTCCATAGAGGTATGAGTATGATCATATCCAGAAATATGTGGTGGGTCATAGGATTGATTTGTCATTATCCTACAAATAAAAGCAACATCAATTAGTACAAAAATATAAAAATCCAACAATTATATACAAATGTAAATAAAAAATTACAAATTATCAAACAAAAATAAAAGTAAACCAAACGTAACACATTTTTATTCATATTTTTTATAATTAACTAGAATTATAACAATATTAACAAGAGATAAAATGACATAAATGAATGAAAACTACACAATATTCATGAGAGATGAAATGACATAGTAAAAATTCACAAACCTGATAAATCATTTTTACAACAAAAAATATATTTTATAATATACTCATATACAATATATTTTGTTTTTATATTAAATTTTAAATTTAAAATAATTGGTTTTCAACAAAATCAATTAATAGATAAGTTAATTAATGGTAAATATGGAAAACTAGAAAAAACTAAACTAATATAAAATAAACAATTTAACTTATAATACGTGTTCTAATAAAGCAAATCAAATTAAAATATCTAACTTACAAAATTTCAAAAAGTAAACCATAATGAAACATATTTTACCTGTAATATTAGGAATGTACTAAATACCATTTTCCCAAATTCCTTCTTCATGATCGCTCCGTATGGCACAAACTATGTCTTCGACGTGTTCATCAATATTAGTTGTTAATCATTCCATGGATATATGGATCTCACATAAATCAGCATCTCCATCAATTTTATCATCACCAACATACTATTTTTTCCCTTTTAAAACAATATCCCACTACATATCAGATTGATCGAGAATATAGAAAAAAAAATCATGTGTTTTCATGATAAAAGAATCATTCGTGTAATCCAATTTATTCAGATTAACTAGTGTCATTCTAAATTCATATTATCAGACATTATTGTCACTGATAAACCATTTACAATTAAACACTATAACTTTAAATTTAATGTAATTGACCTCCCATATTTCTTCAATGACTCCATAATATTCGGTTGATGCGGAGATTGGGTTTTTATCTTTGGCACTTGAAAAATGCATTACTTCTATGAACACCAACACACTACTATTCTGACTTTTGTTGTCCTGATCTTTCAAATGAAAAGTGTATCTATTAATGTCATACCCAGATCATGTTATAAAATTAAAACTTGGACCACCCACTAACCATATCAATGTTTCTGATTCATTTGGTTTCACGATCTCTTTAAATCATGGAAAAAAAGTTATCTTATGATCATTAAAAATCCACATATCTTTCTTCTTTGGATAACTTTGTTTCAAATCATTAATATGAAAAGTTATATATGGTTGATAATAATATATGTTATTCAAGATGTATAACTATACCTTCTTTATGTGTTCACCTATCAATGATTTGACTTTCAATCCATGAATCCCCTTTCCCACAAAATTAACTCGTTCATGACGAGATGTAGGAAAACTGATGTGCTCCACGTCAGTCAAATAGCTTGTATAAAAATTTTCAACCTCCTCATAAATATACTTCTCAACAATGGATTCTTTAAATAAATATATATTTTTAATATACCTCTTAAATATCTTCATATACCTTTCAAAAGGATACATCCAACGTAGATATATAGGTCTGTAAAGCTTTATTTTTCACACCAAATGAACCATTAAATGTACCATGATATCAAAAAAGGATGGAGGAAAATATATTTCCAATTGAAAAGGTATAGAAACCACTTTGTTATCCAAAATTTTCAAATCATTAAAATCAATCATCTTATTGAAAATTGAATTAAAAAAATAACACACTTTCATGATAGTCATTCTGATGGGTGGGAAATATTCCACGCAATGCAACTGGTAGGATTTTTTGCGTCATGACATGACAGTCATGAGATTTCATAACTATTAACTTCAAATGTTTTAAAGACACAAAATTTTTTACATTTGAATAATAACCATGTGGCACTTTGATTTCAAGAAGACATTGACACAATCTAGTTTTCTCCCTCTTGGATAAGGTATGACAAGTCGGGGGTAGGAATGTTTATCTTCTATGAGGAGTGGGATCCAACTCCAAACATATTCTCATTGAGAGTAAATCCATTCTTGTATTCAACCCATCTTTAGTATTTCCTTTAATATCTAATAATGTTCTAATAAAACTTTCACATATATTCTTCTCCACGTGCATGACATCAATGTTATGTTTCACCTCATGATATCTCCAATATGGTAGCTCAAAAAAATGACTGTTTCTTTCAAATATTTATATCGTTACCAGATTTATGTGTCTTTTTAAGTGTCATGTAAATGTTTTTCACTCTCTCAAAATACCGATCAGTGGATAAAGGTTTTGGAGAAATATCAAATTCCTATGAGACGTTGAAAGCCTTTTTCAATCTTCTATAAGAGTGATACATAGGTAAAAAATTTCAATGACCCATGTATATTGTTTTTATACCATGATGTAGTTGATAATATGAAGTCTCTTATTCATAAATTGGACAAGATTTATACCCCTTAACATTGTATCCAGATAAATTTCCATATGTTGGTAAGTCATTTATAGTGAACATAATCATTGCATGAAGTTGAAAATATTTCATTTTATAAGAATCATACACCCTTATACCTTCCTCCCATAATAGTTTCAAATCATCAATTAATGGTGACAAGAAAATGTCAATATCATTTATGGGTTATTTTAGTCCACTGATTATTAAACTCAACATGATATATTTTCTCTTCATACAAAATTCAGGAGATAAGTTGTAAACTACCAATAAAACAAACCATGAACTATGTGTGATAATAAGTCTTTGGTATAGATTCATTCCATCTGTGCACAGTCCAAGTTTGAGATTTCAAACTTCCTTTTCAAATTTTGGAAATTGGTGATCAATGTTCTTCCACTGTGTACAATCAGCTGGATGCCATATTTTTCCATCACATATCCACTCATCATCATGCCATCTTAACCTTTTTTTCATTATGTTAATTATCAAATAAACATCTCAAATGAGGAATTATAGGAAGATACCAAAATGGTTTGTTAGGGGTATTTGAAACTTCTAAATCAGCATGTGGTTTTTCTTTCAACTTATAATGTGATATCCCACATTTAGGACACTCTGACATAAATTCTTATTCATTCCTATATATCACACAGTCATTCGAAAAGGCATGTATTTTCTTATACCCTAATCCCATCAGGCATAATATTTTCTTGGCCTTATAATGTGAATATGGAAGATTGTTGTCTTTAGGAAGAATGTCTTTCAACAATTGTATCAACTCTATAAAACTTTTTTCACTCCATCCATGTTTCGCCTTCAGGTTTATCAATCTTAAAACCGTTGATAAAACTGTGTATTCCGTACAACCCAGATACAATGGTTTTTTGGAATCACCATATAAACGCTCAATTTTCAGTTTTTTATCAATTTCCTCTACTTTAATATCACGAATCATTTCATCAAGTTTATTAGATTTATCATCTTGTAAATCACCATCATCAATAGATCTGTAATTCTGTCTGGTTTCACCATGCCAAATCCAAGGGTTGTAGCTCGAATTAAAACCATGAAAAATTAAATGATTTTTAATCTCTCTACTTTTAAACTTCTTTAAATTTAAATATTTCATACATGGATAGAAAAACATGTCGTTGTTTGAAACATTACATTTAGCGGATTCCAAAAAAGCATCAACACCTTCCTCATGTTCAGCACATATTCGAGGTGCATTAATCCAACTTTGATTCATTATCTATAAAAAATATCAAAAATAAATATCTAAAAAAAAGGTAATAATATATAAAATATTTAGATTAGAAATGACATCAAAAAATATATAAACCCAAGAATGGAAACATTAGAAGGAAAATAGAAAGTTTTTATGATAAAATTCATTCATGCGGAAGGAATTACAAAATAGACTCCTTTAAAAAATGTATCAAGTAAAAATAAATGAATATAACCTTATAAAATTATTAAAAAATATTTACAATTATATCCATAAAACAATATCTATAAAAAATATATATATAATGAGAACAACTAATTCATAGTTGATTATTTATAAAAAAAATTCTTCTATATTGTAATTAAAAACATAATCTAATCATAAATTGAGTTTTAGTTTAAAAAAATGTCACATTAAATAAAATTAGGAACTAATTAACACGTTATAAAATCAAAATTATAATATACAGTCTCAATCATGTGATTCATGCACTAAGAATACAACTTTAACTTATTCCGACAAGCTGCAAACCTAAAAATAGCTACCACATTTGATTTTATTATTATGTTACTTTCTTATAATTGAATAAAAAAACTGGGAAAACAAAAAAGAGAATTATAAATTAAAATATAATTTATATTACACTATCAGCAATTTAGGGGATACACTATTATATTGAAACTTTGAATCCATTAGAAATCAAAAGCTTCTGATCTCAAACCAGGATAGGAATTTGTCACCTAGATTTATTTACAATTAATTATCATGTTTGATTCACAAAATGAAAGAGTAAAAATATTTACAAACCTTTTTAATCAATTCAAGAGACTGTAAAAGCATCCAAATTTATTTTAAAAATCAATGATCATTCGTTATTTGGAAACACTAACTATATGTACTTATTAAATTAGATACACTCACATAAAGTCAAGATTATTATTTAAAAAACCATAATGTCTACTTATAAATCCAATAAAATTTTACAAAATCCACTTTTAATAAAAAAAATTGATAATGACCATGTAAACAAATACATACCAAAAAATAAAACAAAATTCAAGCTAATATCATCAACTCATCATGAAACCAATCTTTAATTAACCTCAAGGAAGGATAAACATCATTAGTATCAACTTGAGATTAAAAGGATGATAATGAACAAACACAATAGGGATGAATAATTGTGCATGTACTGGCCACATAGTTCGATGGATCGTGTTGAATCATATTATAGCCTATAAAATATTTCTAGAATTTTTTTTTTTGGTCTTTGTATGGTTTATCTGACCATGTAAGCTAACAAATCACCTCTAATTCATCCTCTATTTTCATCCCAAAACTCATAAAAAATAAAATGCTTTTTATATAACATAATCTGAATCAAACACCATAAATCCAAATAAAAAAATAAATAATCGAGAAAAATGTATATCAAATTTAAAATTCATTCCTTTAGGTGAGCTAGTTGGAGATGAGCAGATCTATAATCAAATGCACAATGATGAAGATAAAAAAACCCGAATGTATGAAGATGGTAATGTGAGAATGAAGAATACCTCATTGAACAATAATTAGTTAGAGATTTGAAGCCAAAGAATGACCAAAAATAGAGAAACCAAATTGTTTGAGTCTTACTTTAGATGTGTAACCCGAGGTCGATGAAACTCTATGATTCTATTTAGATCTTAAGGTGAGATTTTGACCACCAAATTGAAGAAACCATAAAATTAGGGCTTCGGTGAGAGAGAAACGAGAGATCCATCATGAAATTGGAATCTCGCATAATGAAACCCTCGATTTATATATAAATTTTTAAACGGTTTTTTACGTCGGTTATATTATAACTGACTTGAAAATGCATAGTTAAGTTTTTTTACATCAGTTATAGTATAACTGATGTAAAAACCCACTCTTTCACGTCGGTTATATTATAGAACTGATGTGAAAGAGCGGTGAATATGTAATTTTTCATGTCAATTTTGATAAAAAACGGCATGAAAAAAGTAATATGCCCAAATTTTCACGTCGGTTATAAATAAACGATGTGAAAATTGCACCGTAAAAAATAGTTTTTATACTAGTAAAAGCTACCTCACTATGACTTCAATGCCATATTCTTTACCTTACATCAAAGTACGTGATCAAATAGTATAAATTGACAATAATCTCATGCCGGGAAAGCATTACACATTTTCACATATTGGAAATAAAAATGACACTTGAAACATGTGGTGTTCCTATTGGCAGGTCAATCCTCATGATCTCATCTACTTGAGATCACCAAGTGTGAACTTGATGAGAAGAATTCTCAGTGCTTATGAGCCCCAAGCACCTGGTAGTCATAAATCATATGTGTCCAGTCAGTATGTTGTATCTATACCATAGGACATATGTTTAAGATTAATATCATAGTATATCATGGTTCTCATTATAGCCTGAGAACTGCTATAACCTTTTGATACAACAAATAATATTTGGATATTACTATATAAATAGTGGGTGCATAAATATAAACACTATCATGGTAAGTGTACATAATGCATAACTAATTATATACATTATATGGTAATCAAAAAATACAATTCAAGTTGGGTCTAGGGTGCCCACTTTTACAACACTGAGACCACATATCATTGCTTCTATATATTACCCACCATTAATTCAGGTTCAAAATAAACTCTAACAAGTGATGTATTTGAGACATCAAATGAAACATATTGTTCAAGACTAATGGGGCAGTGATGGTGTCAATTTCATCCTCATCATCATAAAAAATATGTATTGAGACCACTTTAGTAAAGGCACTAAATTAAATTTTTAGAGGATCTTTCGCATAAAACACTTGTTTCATCAATGTTACCAAAATATATGACTCATTGGTAGTTAGAAAGCAACTTGTGTCAATAAGTCTAAATCCATAGTCATCAATAAATGTATTTTGTTAAGTCACTGAATAAAACCACTTTCATTTCATCATAGGGAATCAACCATGGTAGTTTAATCCAATATTAATATTTTCTCAACAACTTCATAATAAGATACATTTTTATATCGAGACTGGATATCTAATGAATTGGCATAATATCATATCATTATAGTTAGCATAAAACCATCATGTTTTGTTTTCATGTTCACAACATGATTAGTTCTAGAAACTTTATAGTCATTGATCACCAATTATTTGCATTCATAAACCAAATTATCGGGACAAAAAGTCAATTCACTTATTTCTTGAGAGGCAGCATCAACCAATAATATCACAACCCCCTACCCCCAAAGATATTGCAATGAAAGAAGAGAGATAATGACCCCTGAGTCCCACCTCCAGTTGGACCCAATTGGAAACAGGCGTTGAGGGTATAAAAATATCACATATGGGAAGCATTACCCTCTTTGAATAAAATAGGATCAGAAGATAGGATAAAAAACCACCAAAAAAATCCAGTATATAATATGAAATAAACCCAAATCCATCACACATAGCATGAATAAAGTAAACAGATACATATAAAGTCTCCAAAATAAGTACCAAAACATATCTTAAAGTAGTGACTCAACACCAACTCCAAAATCCAAGCTAGTAATTTTCATCTCAGCCCCCAAGGTCTTCCTAGAAACTTGAGAAGTAGTTTATATACATAGGGTGATCATAACAGATATACTCAGTAGGGACATAACCAAGGTCTCAAGTCCACATGTGAAAATAGCATGCTAATGTGCCATTGAACAAACAGTAGAACCAATAAGAACCTACACATGTCAATTATCCCATATCATACTCACCAAGGCTCACTCATCAAATCACACATCCCATATAATAATATAACATCAAGATCATAACAAATCAAGGCTCCCTACTACCGTTTCCCCACTGATTTTCCACTCTCATGTCCCAATGTCAAATGTCATATGCTCTCATCCCTTCCATACATATCACATCACATAACATAGTATCACATCTAACCTTAAGACACTTGTTCCATCTCTAATGTGGTTTAGGACGCATCCCTATCTACCCCACCCTTGCAAGGTCTAGCATCTTTTACTAGCATCAGGCATCACCACACCACATCTTTCCCAAATACACATAGGACATCACATATAATATTATCATATAACCAAGGCAATAGGGTATCATAAACATGACGAAAATCAACCTTGTCTCCTCCTCCTACTATGCATGACCCCCACCACATATCACATCTCATCACAGCCTCATCACATCACATATCTCCCAAAAACACCTGGGTCATTACTACACATATTGTCTGAAAATACTCATGTCATCACTGCTAAAGGAAGAGGGGGGAAGAGGGGTTATCCAGTCATCTGTATCACCACCAACTTGGATGTTGGTAAAAACACCTTGAACATAGAACCTCTGAGCATTAGTAATGTTATTTAACTCAAGTGGGCATGTATAGAAATAAGATAGACAATCATGGTGTATAAGTAGCACACAATACCCAACCTATGAGTGCACATTAATTGTACTAGCACACACCACATCACCACCATCGTACCACATATCATCCATCACAACTTTTTCCACCACTATATGAAACACACCACATAACCACCACATAATCCACACAATTCAACTTTCAATTACAAGTTCACCGCATTCCAGATGTAACACTTTTTTGCTAAATTTCATTTACTAATACACTTTATTCACATTTACATAGCTCATTGATTTATTAATTTCTCTTAATCCACTTACCACACATAATTTCCCACCCCGTTAATATTCATTTACCGTGTAATAATTTATTCCATGGATATCTAAGAAACTAACACAATAATGCCACACTAAAACTGGCCCAACACATATTCATCACTACCACACCCCGCATCCACCATCGTCACTGTGCCACATTGCAAAATCCATCTCACCACATCAACCACACATCTTACATCCCAACCACATCTTACAAAACAACTATTGCACAGGAAAACTGCACATCTCCACCACACGTCACCACCACACATCATCGCCATTGTGAACCACAACCACTACACACCACATAACACATTTTCCCACATCACATCCATGTCAATCAACAACCACATCATAGCCCCATGCACTACAAATCCTAAATGGTCTTCACCACCACCTCACAATGGCCCACAACACAACAAAGAAACCATGCACAACAACACATTTTGACATCCACAATTTATTAAATGGATTTCATTTCATTAATTATTTATTTATAATGGGTATTATTACACAAAAAAGATTCCATGGGCAAAGAATTATTATCCAAATATGTGTTATTTATCCTTTTATTCAGGGTGTGATCACAAAACAACACAATAAGGGTCTCAATTCATATATCTACTACGCAAGTAAGACTCCCAACAATTATTATTTTTAGTAAGGAAACAACATGGAATAATATCATCAACAATATATATCAAAGTAGTAAAGCATGTGATATCTCTCAATAAACATCAATTTCAAATATTCCAATTAATTGTATTTAGTATTAACCCTTTCTATCCACCCAAAAGAAATAAATATCATGCAATCTCCAAACATAGCATGTGAATAAAAGATAACGAGGATTCTATACCTCAAAGAAGCATTCTTATATCATTGTGCACCATAGGGAGAAGAAGAAACATACTAGAATCCACAAACATACTTGGAAACCATGGATCAACTTGAACTGCACCAAAGGATTTTCAAAACATAGCCCAAAAAACACCTCGCTCAAAACAACAACACCGCACCAAAACCCTAAAGAAGAACGAAAAGGAAACAACTAGGTAAGGAGAAAAACTCACCATAGATAGCCAACAAACAAGAATTGGAATTTAATAATCAAGGTGAGGGAATACATGCTGAAAAGTATCCCAAAGTCGCTTAGGGTTTGCCGAAAAAGGAGAGGAGGCTACGATTGAATGATATCAGAATCGACTAAAGAAGAGTTATATAAAGGTTGTAAGTCACCTAAATTATAGTGTAAATTTCACTTTTACATCATAAGTTTCACGAGTCCATGGATTACAAGCCGTAAAACCCACTTTTAATCCATGAATCCATTTTCCACCAAAAAACAGGGTGACCTAGGATAGAATTAAATCGCACTGTAAATCCCCTTATTATGGTGTAAAATCATTTCAAATGATATCCCCTAACCACACAAAATATATAAACCACTATCCACATAATCCATAATCCACACATTTACACTGTAAACCCCTCTTTTACGGCGTAAAAATCTTGTTGTTGTTATGTAGTAGCTCTAACTCCACTGAACCTCCTCTAGCCTCCTTCGAACACCTATGACTGCCTCAAACTAGAAAAGTAATAGGTTGGGAAGGCATCGACCATTATATTAGATACCTCTCAAACGATTCTCATCCTAGAGAATCAAAACCAAACCTGGCACAAAGAAAGGGGTCTAGACAACCACCCCACAAGATACCTCTCAAGGTTCTCGTTACACCTCGAATGCTACCACCAGCCAACACGCCAAACCAAAACACCCAAAAAGAATCCCACACAACCACATCACTACCTCTCACCGGGAACAACACCACACATATATCACCAGCCACAAACTTCCATATTTCCACACCACTATCTACACAACCATATCAATCTCTGTACATCCCAAACCAACAACCAATTCAACCAACAAACATCACTTCCCTATGCACACAAATTGGGGAATACCATGCTCCATGTCAATATATTATCTACTTCAAGAAGCACTAACTCACCCACATGGTTTTAATCATATCAAGGTATAATGGTCTCAATTAAGAATCAAGTATTCCCTTTTTCATTTTCCATAAGCTATGTCACAAATCACAACATCAAGAAAAACCATATTTCATAAAACAGCAAGATCCAAACACCATATCATCCAGGAAGTTTGTCATTAGGGTATGAGAAGTTAACTAGTGGGAAGTGGGGTGGGGTACCCAAACATCGATGTGCTTATTATATTACTTTACTTGACCTGTGTTATTTGGTGAGCATGCCTTGGTGAGGTTGGGATGGCTTGTTGGTTTCTGTTGTTTTCTCATAGGGGCATTAGTATGATTCTCCCACTTGTGCACGAGAGACCTTGTTTTTTCTACTGAGTATACTCATATGCTCACCCCATGTATATAAAATTGTTTTCAGGTTTCCAGGAGGATTACGTGGACCTGATGGACCTTACTAGCACAGACTTTGGGACAGTTGTTATGTCGCTGCTTAGCCTTATTTTTGGTATTTACCTTGGAGACTATTGTTTTGTAACAATTATATTTTTAAACATGCTTGTGGGATGGTTTTGGATTTTATGTGTGTGCGTGTGTGTCTTGGAGTTGTTTTGGGATAAACCATCTTATATCTCAATCTTTTTTTCTTATAAAGGTTAATGCCTCCAATATTGTGATATCTTTGTACCCTTAGTGCTAGTTTCCACCTCAGGGCCTACTAGAGGTGAGACTCGGGGGTTATTACCTCTCTTCCTTCATTGTCAGCTCATGAGGAGCATATTTGGAGTGGGGTTCATGAAAACTAACCATGTTCATTAACCATGCATTTTTGCACACTTAGACTTCACACTTAGTTTAACCATGTTCAAATCATGCGAGCAGGCTGCACACTTAGTTTAACCATGCGTAAACCATGCAACAAGTTGCACACTTTTTTTAACAATGCAAAAACCATGAGACCCCTTGAACACTTTATTTAACCATGTAAAAACCATTAAAATTATCTCATCCTTCCAAAATTCTTCAATTTTTTACTCAAACACCCCCAAATCAAGACTCATACAAGTTATGCTCAAAATAAGACAAAAAATGCCTATAAACAAGCCTGTGAAATCTTCAAAAAAATGTCAGGATATTACAATCTCATCATCTTATAATAGTTCATCCTCGAGCTATACTCCCAAGCATTTCTAAGATTCTAATTCAAAAAGGTCAGGTCACTGTGCCCTCACATCCATTTCTCTCTCCCAAGTTTCTTCCTACACATGTCTATGTTTCCACAATACATGAACTAATAGAACAGTCTTTCCTCGCAACACCTCATTACTGCAATCCAACACACGTATCAGATGCTTTTAAAAGGATGCATTGGTCTCAATCTCAACTTCTACAATATACCCAAAAAAAATTCCAACTCAGTGTACCCAACAACCATAAGAACACCATCCAACATTTGGCACTCAACCTTGCCATCAAAAACTACCTGGAAAGGACGTACATCCACCACCTCCAAGGCCCGCCTAGCCTTTCCCCAAGGTATTTAAACATGAACCTTATAGGTTCCTCGTTTATAAACCATTGATGGCGTACCCCCCACCATCTAGATTCACATATACTGCTTCATAAGCGCAACCTCTAAGGGGCCCCATATCCAACCAAAATACATTCAGGTAGCTAGGCATAAATCCAAAGCTTTCTTAGCATACTTGGGATGATGTCAATGTAGGGGACATGATCATCACTAATTAAATATACACTAAGAAGTCATCGGTGAACACCACCACAAATCATCCATCACTGATGTTACCTCCCACTACGAAAATGTCTTAATCTACCAAAAGTCTTGGGCTTCCCTTCCCACCAACATCTCACCACACGGATCTAAAACCAAATATTTCTTGCACAACCTACAACCAATACTATAATTATAGGATATTTCTACACTTATATAGGCACAATTTAAAAAAACCGTGGTTATATCCTAATATATCCCCACGGGTCTTAATCTACCTGTGGCACTACGCCCCCAACCCTCACGATTACACCCCCGATGTCAATTTCTTCTCCCCGTGAGTCGGAAAACCTCCTCACCTGATGCTGCCACCCACCTCCCGATATCATCTGATGATGACGCGGCCACACAACCTTGATCCTTCTCCGATGACGCGGCCACCCAACCTCGATCCTCCTCTGATGACGCGGGCACCCAACCTCGAGACGATCCTCCAACGATGACACGACCACTCAACCTCCCCATGATCCTCTTCTTCTGATGCGGCTTCACCTCCTCCTACGCCTTCGGGCCACCCTCTTCCTTGAATCACTTGTTTTTTTAGTCATCACTCATTCCAAGTTCCCCTCCACATCTCACCGGTGGGTGGTCCATGACTCACAACTTGTGAGTGGCCTGCGATAGGGTGCATTGGAGTTTATTTTCTATTTCCTCAAATATTTATTCTATTTATGCTATTGGGGTTTCAATTATCTATGATTTTATACAATACATAGTAGCATACATATGAACTAGGATGGTTTTAATTCTTCATATTCCCTCTAATTTTGGCTACGGAGAAGAGCTTTTTTGATTTCAGATCTACAGCCTCTTCAATTTTCATTGGGTGAGATTTATTTGTTTTGATTTATTATCTTCTTAATTGTCACATTTTTCTTTGATGGGGTTTATTTGTTTTCACTTATTGCATCAGGAATGATTTCTTTGATTCTTTTTCTGATTTTCATTGGGTTTGATTGTCTTGTAGAGTTTAAATCTGCAAATGCTAGAAATCAGAAGTTATAATGATATGATTTTAAGATGGATGAATGGTCTGTGGTGAGTTCTAAAAGAAAAATTCAAAAATATATAGTATTCATTGATTATTATTAATTTTGGTTAATGTAAATCTATGTTTCATAGTGATGGATATATGACATATCACGATATTGTTGTAGTTGTTGATTAGAAGTAATGTTTGGATGATTTACGAAATTTCATGTTGACTTATCAAGAAAAATTAGAGAACATAATTTTCCCATATAAATAAAATCCAATATGATTATGATGAGTCACATAGAAAATGTATGTTCTGAAACCACGATGTGATAGACGCATGGAAGATTGTTTCCCCATAGGGTCTTATTCATTTCCCATTGGGTGTTTAGTCTTAGGTTTTGCTTCTAGAGGTTAATCCACACTACCCTATACCTCCCTACCAATTCTTATAGAAATAAAACTTTGGGTTAAGAATTGTTTAAGATAAGTGTTTACCCGAACCTTGATTTATCAATGTATTTTAAATAATAATGATTTTTTCATATTGTCTTTTTAAATCCTTAATCTTAGAACTATGGGTTATCAAAGTATATTTTTTATTACCTCGGTACTCCATCTGTCTATACAGGTCCTTCATGGATGGATCTTGAATTTGTCCTTAAGTTTGGTAAACTGTTAAAGGTTGAGAGTTTTTACTTACCTACTAGAAGTGTGTGGGATGATAAATCTATTATAAAATCTATTAGAAATGTGATTTGGATTGATATTTCTTTCCATATCCATATGAGACTATTTAATACTCCTTGAAACCTTGGTTTTTAAACCACAATGACCCCACCCCACCCCACCCCCAATAATGTTTTTGCACTAATCTAGTGGTATTTATAATTGGTATGATAAAAAATTCCTCTGGTTGGATTTATATTTTTTCAAGTCCTACTGATTTTTTTTAAATATATGAACTGAAAAATAAGAAGTTTTTTTGAAGGTCCTTGGATAGAAAACTCAATTTCCATTCCTATTGAATTTGAATTGAATGTATTAGATAAGACTTTGAGGAACATGAAGAAATAAGAGGCTAAAATTCGAATAAATAATTCTTAGGAGAAGGTGATTATACCACTATTTGAAGGTAATAAAATTGGTTTTCCTTCTATTAAATCTACTGAGAAAAATTCTTGTAATAAATTAAGTTCATGTTGTGATGAAGTTATTTCCATTGAATCATTAAGTGATATCAATTATGAAATCAAGGACTGTCTTAAAATGGACCCTATTTAAGTTATTATATACATATGTGAATACATCAAGGGGATACAATATTAGAAATCATAGTTATATTTAGATTCTAAGTCAATGAAATATAAATTCACTAAAAATTTAAGTAAATTTATCACCATAATAATGTTTATTGAAGCTAAGGAGACATTTCTAACACTTTTAAATGGAAATTTGTTTATAAATGAATAAGAATTAAAAAAGGAGAGTTTTGTATGAGGTTGTTATTACAGAAGTGGTCTTTACACTAGAAAAACTATATTGGACCTCTATGGATGTCAAAGATTTATAGCTGGATGTTAAATATAATAGTATTAAAGAACTAGATATTTCTCTTATAAATGCTAATAAAGTTTATGGAGATCTGATTCTGAAGTTACAAATGGGATATGAAGAAATGTTAAAATCTCTTGAATATGATATGTATTATCTAAATCTATAATGATTGGAGTAAGAGGTGAAATTGATAAATCAAGAAGTCACCCAAGTTGAATCATTACATGTTTTTAGGAAAATAAGAGTAGCTACCACACAAACTAATGATGAATAATATTACTAACAAAAATACTCAGAATTGTGTCAAAATAACTTTAATTGATCCACTAATTTTTTCAATGTAAGCTCATGGAGGAATGTGACAGACTATCCTGATAAAACTATTGGTACTCATCCATATTTATCTATTACCCATGGTTTCAAAACAAATTTTGTACAAATATGGGTGTGATTAAATAATGATAATCTATCCATATCATCCAATTTGTCTATGAGAATAAATAAAATACTTAGATCTCTAAATAAAGCTCATGATCATATTGTTGTTGTCCAAAAATGGAAAGCAAGAAAAACTAGATATACTACATACAATAGAAAGAGAAGGTGATTTATTTGTCAATAATAGTGATACTAGACATTTGGATAAAAGTATAGTGAATTTTTGCATAATATGTTGACCTATGTAGGATATATAAGGTCTATATTCTGGGGGAGCATACCATATTTTGAAAGAAGACTTGTGGGAAAAATGAAGATTCCACAAAATGGGAGTAATCTATATATAAGAAATAGATTTCAATATTTTGAATATATTTGTTAAATAGGAAAAAAGTGATCATAGTTAAGATTCTTGTTTTCATATACCAACTCAACACAAATTACATACTAATTTCAGAATAAGAACAAAATAAAAATTGAAGTAGGTAAGAAAAGTAAATGAATCTACCTTGGGGAGAAAAAAAATAAGGATATTATATCATGTAATTTCAATAATTCAATGAAGGGGGTTGAAGAGGATGTTGAAATAGAGATGAAATGCCTACACTATGGAATAATAGTTTAGATTATGGACCATTGAAAATTGGCCATTAACGTCATGACTGATGGAAGTGAGATAAAGTAACAAATGGAATCAATTCAAGAAAGTAATCGTAGAATTCATTTAATTAAAGATATCCTAGAAGAAGAAGAGTAATATTGATTTCTAAATAATTATATTCTAAATAATATCAAAGAGATACATGGAAGATACAAAATTTCAGGTCATACAACAAACAAATTCTTAACTTCACTTCCAGAAGAAGATGAACTATTGATGTGAAAATATAAAACATTAATGGATCTAAATATCAAGAAATTTGTTGTAGAAAAAGTTTCCACACATATTAATTAGGTATATTGTGTGCCTAAAGTATGTGTGATCATATGGCCTAAGTAATTGGTAGAGCCTAAGAAGATGGATCTAGTAGAAAAGTATAGAAGTGATTTATTTTCTAAAATAAGGTTTCATGTTACATATTTAATGAATGAAGAAAAGAGAAGAAAATAATATTTTACAATGATTTATATATTTTAAAAATCAAGGGTGAATCTAGCATGAATAGATATCAATATTTAATATATGGAAAAGAAATTCTCGGTTGGGATATAAGTCATGACCTTATTACCTTGATTATTTGTTCCACTTTTTGTTGGGAATTAAAGGTGCTAATGAAAAAAGGTTAGAACTAATTGTAATTTATTATCATTACACAATTGTGGGTTTTATCCATCATGGTTCATTCAAACTGGTATAACTATCTCATAAAAATACCAAAAAAATACAATGGTTAAGAATAGAATTTATCTTTGAAAAAAAAACTATCCATGATGAAGACTATTGGGAAGCATTATTAGAGGGTAGGGGTGGGGTGTGCAGGGGGAAGTGGGGGTAGTGGGGGTGCAGGTGGGGGGGAGGGTTGGGGGGTGAAGGGGGCTGGTGTAGGGGGAACTGGTGTTGGGGGGCTGGTGTTGGGGGGTTGGGGGGCAGTGGGGGTGCAGGTGGGTGGATAAGGGCTGAGGGGAGGGGCTGGGGGGTGGGGTGCTGGGGGCTGGTGCAGAAGGGGGGTGGTTCTGGGGGGATGGGGGAGTGGGGGATTGGTGCATGGGGGGTTGGTGTAGGGGGGACTGGTGCTGGGGGGGGCTAGTGTTGGGGGGTTGGGGGCAGTGGGGGTGTAGGTGGGGGCTGGGGGATGGGGGGATGGGGGGAGTGGTGCATGGGGGATGGTGTAGGGGGGACTGGTGTTGGGGGGATAGTACTGGGGGATGGGGGTAGTGGGGATGCAGGTGGGGGCTGAGGGGTGGGGGGAGGGGCTAGGGAGGTGGGGATGGGGGCTGGTGCAGGAGGGGGTGTTGGGGGCTGGGGGGAGTGGTGCAAGGGGGCTGGTGGGGGATGAGGGATGGGGGGAGGGGTTGGGGGTGTGGTGTTAGGGGCTGGGGGGAGTGGTGCAGAGGGGATGGTGTAGGGGGACTGGTGTTGGGGGGCTGGGGGCAGTGGAGGTGGGGGATGGGAGGAGGGGATGGGGGGAGTGGTGTAGGGGGGTTGGAAATCAAATTTGGGAAGTGTTTTGGAAATGAACAGAATAGGGAAAATGGAAGGTAATGAGAAATAGAAGATGACTATGAGTTCCTTTATATTCTATTTTTTGATTATATACTAACCATGCACAACTTGTTTTATATGATTTCATATGGTAATTAAGATATATATTGGAAAGAAATGCTAATAAAGGAATATGTAATGGAAATGATAACATGGAAGAACAGGATATGCTTCATGGATGTGTTATTTCTATTGTTTATGCATGTACTGATGCAATGATTATTGATATTATGATGAACAATGTGTGTGTTTGTGGATGTTTTGTGTTGACATGACCACCATAAATTATCAGTCTAATGGGAGTGACTAAATGATGATATTGTGGTAATAATATAAAGGAATTATAGAATCTATAATGGTAATGGATTCATGTATCATTTATCATCACTGAACACATATATATAAGAAGTTGTTATATCTCATTTCTTTTCACACTATTTCCTTACAAGTGGTTTCTTATGATGAGGCCGGTTCTATCCACCACCATCGATGACAGTGAGTTCAACATTGGATTTGGGTCAGATTTATTCCATTTTTATTCTTTGGCCAAATTTTAATTAGGAATTTTGTGATTTTTTGGGTTCTTTATATTTTTGTAGTTCTTTCTGGATGTCATTGAGGTGGATTTGAGTTTTCGTTGATGAAAGATTACATGTGTATGCATAGGTAGGCATATATATATATAAGTTCCCCATTTATATATATTCACTCATGGTAGTATGAATATATATATATTGGGGCTAGGTGTGCTTATATATAGATATGAAAAATACATACATGTGTAAGTGTAAAGGGGTATATGCAAGTATAAACATATATATAAGGACCCCCTTGTGCATATTTAACCATGAAAATATATACATAGGGGCTAGGTGTCCTTATATATATGTGAAGTTGCATATGCGTGCAATTGGGAAAAAAAAGGAAGATTCGAGTTGTCGTCGTAAAAAACAGCTCGCCTTGAGGTTGAGGTAAGTCCCCTCTACCTAACCCTTTAATTTGAATTTTATAATTGCTTGAGTATTTTAAAAACTTTTTTTTATTATATAATGTGTATATGATATGTAAATTGGTTTTGTCTCATTAAAATGACATTTTCACCTGTTTTACATGATTTCCCTAAGCCTTGAACATGGACTAGTAGAAATTTTCAGCCAACTCAATAATAGAAAATGAAATTTCCTTCACTTTAGAGATGACAGTACCCTCATTTTGAGAAAACATGAACCGAGCATTCTCATAAAAATA
Organism: Viscum album; assembly: GCA_963277665.1. NCBI lineage: Eukaryota > Viridiplantae > Streptophyta > Magnoliopsida > Santalales > Viscaceae > Viscum > Viscum album. Next base: position 503,456,897 of record OY728142.1, on the reverse strand, counting down.
TAAAACCTAAAGAAAATCTTTGTTTTCATTTCATCAAACACAAACAACCGGCCTTGAAAACTTGACACTTTCTTAAGTAACATCATTGTGAAACACTTGACCTAGAAAAAGATAGAATTTAACCTATTAAAATAAATCCACTTAGGCATGATTCACGGTGTGACCAAGGATTTCACACCATAAATCCCTACCCATGGAAATTTAATGGCTTGAACTGAGGTTCACAGCTGGAAATATTTGAGATAGGGGGTTCACCCCTCAACCAACCCCATTCAAGGCATAAACTCAATGGATCACAGCATAAAAGGATACGATATCTTAAATTTCAGTTATTTTTCACCCTGAACCTCCACCAACTTCCACCCAAACCTCAGAGGTTCCAACAGGGGAATAAAAACAAATCCAAAAATACCATTTAGGAACATATAATGTTCATATTTATGATCAAAATTCCAATTTAATCAAAAATCCATGCTTCATATTAAAAACAAAAATTTCCTCCAAAAATAATGAATCGAAAACCTGTGGTGTATTACAAACTCCTCACCTTAACACTTCTCATCCCCGAGAAGCCATCGTATTCGTCAAAACATGTCTCAAAAACTACTATGGTTGTCAATTCCCTGATAACTCACTATTCTCCATCTCTAAATTCTAAACATGTTTCTGTTACACAAATCCAAACATCATGGCACACTTTTCACCAGAAGTCGATCCACTCACTCACGACAAGGAACCAGAAAAGATAGGATCTTCCCACACACTAGCATCACTTTTTCACCTCAATCATTCAATGATCGGTCTCACTGCAACAATGACCCATATGACATGAGGGGCAGTCACCCACAACTGATATGATTCTCCCCACCATAGGAGTACCATTATCATTGACCTTCCAAACCAAACACCTAGTCTCTATAGCCCTAGTTTTATCCATCACTAAATACAATGAATAGATGTGGTCGACCCGCTTATCCCTAAATTCCAATATGAAATATCCATTGCCACCGACTCTCGGATCACCATAGATCATCCATGCCAGCCAATGATAGTCAATAGTGTGCTCCCCACCCTATGGCTTCTCATACACGGTTCCTAGGCTGCTTCACACAAGTATTCTAGATGATCACTACAGAGAATACCATGACCATATTGGACTTATTATTTCACACAAGAACATGATCATTGCATCATGACCATCATAATGCCCTCTTTGATGGGTGTGGCCTTCCTGGATACTTCTCTATCTTCACTATGGACAAAACTAGAATGTTTCCTTTCTTATGGTATAAAATTCCTTCATGATGAACCAATAATTATTTTTGTAAATGTGAATATTATTTCACATGGAATTTTCAGATTTATAACTTCATCCAATGATCCATGGATGAACCTTGTGATAATGACTACACTATTCTTGTTTATTGAGTTATATTCTTTATGAATTTTCTAAGATGTTTTGTTTTACCATAATTTTAGGGGATGAAAACTACTATGTTCTACCTTGTGTTGTAGGTACTTGTGATCTGGTTCTAGACTTCTTTGATAGTTTTTATTATAGATAGACTCATGTAAGTGCAGTTATGTTTTTTTTATATTTTGGGTTTTTTAATTCTTAGTATGTAAGTAGATTTAGTGTATAATTTAATTTGGACAGTGAGTACCACGTTGATCTTCTGTGTGATAAATAGAGTAACTCATTCTCATTTTATAACATTGTTTTTAAACCCATGAAATATATTTAGTGTCTGGAAAATTTCACCAATGGTTAGTAGATCCTCTGACCTGATACAAGTCAATGGGTTGGGATGTTAGTAGGGAGAGGGACTGGTAGGAGCAGGGTGGAGGGGGACTGGTATGGGCTAGGGGGAAGGGAAACTGGTAGGGTGGGGACTAGTAGGGGGTGGTGGGGGACTGGTAGGGGTGGGGGCGGAGGGGAAACTGGCAGGGGGGAGGGGCAGGGGAGAGGGGATTGGAAGGGGGTGCAAGGGGGGACTGGCAAGGGGTGCAAGGGGGGATGGCAGGGGGGAGGGGGACTGGTAGGGGCACGGGGGAGGGAAAACTGGCAGGGTGGGGGTAGGAATGGCAGGGGGAGGGAGGGAACTAGAAGGGGTAGGGGAAACTGGCAGGGGGAGGGGTGCAAGGGGCATGGTGGGTGGGGGTGCAGGGGGGACTGGCCGGGGAAGGACAAGGTGGGGTGGGGGACTGGTAGGGAAACTAGCATGTGGGTAGGAGGGGTAACTTGTAGGTGGGGGAGGGGTAATTGGCAGGGGGAGGAATGGCAGTGGGGTGGGGAACTCGCGAGGGGGGACTGGTAGGGAGGATGTCCAGGGGGGTGTCCAGGAGGGGGGTGAAAGGGGCATGGGTGTACAGGGGGTGCAAGGGGGTTGTCCAGGGGGGGTGGGCTACTATAGGGGGTGTTCAAGGGGAGAAAGGGGGGTTGTGCATGAGGGTGTCCAGGAGGGGGTTTCCAGGTGGGAGGGGTGTCTAGAAGGGGGTTCGGGGCATGGGGGTGCAAGGGGATGTCAAGGGGGTGCAAGGGGGTTGTCCAGGGGGCATGGGGTGCAAGGGGTGTTTAAGGGAAAGGGGGTTGTCTAGGGGGTGCAAGGGACCTGTCCAGGGGGTGTTTAAGGGGGTGCAAAGGGGTTGTTCAAGGGGTGCAAGGGGTTGTCCGAGGGGGCATGGGGTGCAGGGGGGTGTCCAGGGGGTGCAAGGGGGTTATCCAGGGGGTGTAAGGGAGCTGTCCAGGGGGGCATGGGGGTACAAGGGGGTGTTTACGAGGGTGAAAGGGGGTTGTACAGGGGGCATGGGGTGTTCAAGGGGGTTCAAGGGGGTTGTCCAAGGGTGAAAGGGGGTTTTCCAGGAGGGCATGGGGGTGTAGGGGTGTTCATGGGGTGCAAGGGGCTGTCTAGAGGGTCATGGGGTGCATGGGGGGTTTTCAAGGGGGTGCAAGGGGCTATCCAAGGGGGGCATGGGGGCATGGGGGTGCAAGGGGGATGTCCAGGGGTGTAAGGGGGTTGTCCAGGGGGGTGCAAGGGGGTTGTCCAGGGGGTTCAAGGGGGTGTAAGGGGGTTGTCCAGGGGGGTTAAAGGAGGTTTTCCAGGGGGCATAGGGGTGCAGGGTGGGGTGCACGGGGGCTTTCCAGGGGGGAATTGAATTTATTTATTTTTATACCATATAAATAATATCTCCATAGTTTTAACCATGGAAGTAGGGGCCTAGTGCCACTATTTTAACCGTGGTAGTAGGTAAGATCTACTACCACGGCGATAGCGGCCACGGTTCCAAACCGTGGTTGTAGGTGAATTTTCTAGTTGTGAACTGTGTTCTCAAACTAGGGCATTCTCACTACCCAAACCACCCACATCAAGGCACGAATAAAAAACAAGGGATTCTCAATTCAAAACATTAACACAGTTAACAAGAGAGATTTACACAAAACCATAACAAGTCTTTCCCCATTTTTCTTGCCACATGGTCAAAACCAAGGCACTATCTCTACCCTTAATCATCCTACATCTAGGTCATGGTTATAAAAGGGTAATCATGTTCTCAATTAAAGTTTCTCATTAGACACTCATTTATTAAAATATTGCATCATTTTACAATTTTCAAGTTCATATTAGACACCTTTTCATTTAAAACACAAGTAACGAAAAACATTTCAAATTCAACAACTTACCCAAAACTTGTTTTCTCGTGTGTGCCTAAAATGATGCATGTCAAAAAATAATCTTGAGTTCCTAGAATGATGCATGAAAACTCAAATCATGTGTCATACTGGGCCACAAGTCAAATATCAGTAAATCTCAGAAACAATAATCACATCACACAAAAAGTGCATCACTCAATGTGAAATAATATTCAATTGTAACAACAAACAACAATAACAATAATCTCACCCTTTGTACTTTTGTTCTCCCTCATACATCATTTAGTTACTCTCATACATGAGCTCATAATCAAGGCTCGACTCTTCCTAGTATCCTATCTACCTTTCCCAAATAGTAAGACAAAAGAAAAAAAAAGAAAACTCATCTAATACCACTTTTTAATGTGCCGACCCAGGTGCCACACACCAGTGCCCCAATCCGGTCAGTCACATGACCTCAAGCGCGCCTTCCCGTACACCAAAAGCTATCGACTAGCAGCGAGGGTCTAATATCGATCATGGGGAGACTATACCCTCTTTTTTCAGAGTAATACACCAACATAAATAATAAAGAAATAACAAAAATTATATAACATAACCAGAATAATATCAACATCACAAGATGACCCAAAACTAGAAAGACAATATCAAAATTGAATAGTAGATATGTCATGTTAAAGTACGTGTCAACTGTTAAAATGAAAACCCAAAAATAATGACACTGATAACTCTCAAGTGGGTCCTGAATCATGTTCGGTTCCCTCATCCATGCTTCATCCCAAATCAGTCATCCAACATAGGGTTTTTTCCCTTAACCTATCCTACAATCATGTAATCTATTCGGGTACCGATCAGACAGCCTGAGTAGGGTGTGAGTACAACTCGTTAGGCCACCACCAACAGCGTCTAAAACAAATCCAATCAATAACAGTGTATACAATTGTATAAAGAATAAAATAAAAGTAATAAAGTAAACATTTTACATTTATTCAATTATCCTTTATTTAACCGCATAAACTCTCGGGTTCCTGAGGACACCTGAACCTCAATTACCTATTTCAGCCCATGTCGAAGTCTGAACCATGTCACATTTTCAATTCTTAATTCATTATAATGCAATGTGATTTCATTATCTATTCTTTTCAAATCATTATCACGGCTAATTGGAACTATAGTCCAATGCCAACATTTTGGATGTAGATCATCATATCTAGCACCCTGTGAGTATTTAGAGCATCAATATTTATCTCACACATTGTGGGTATTTGGAGTATTAGTATATTTCCCACACATAATGGGTATTTAGAGCATCATTCCTTGTCTCATACAATTTTCATGCATACCCTGGGCCCTATAACATCATGGCTAGGACCATGTGGGTATTTGGAGAGTCAATTTATGTCTCACACCCTATTTCATGATCAATCACATGTGAATGTCATTGTTACCATTCATCATTTAAATCCACATATGAATGTCATTGTTATCATTCATCATTTCAATTCACATATAAATGTCATAGTTACCATTCATCATTTCTTTAATTAATTCAAAAATTAATTAATCACATCAATTCCATTAGTTAATTCAGCAATCATCTAATCATATCAATAATATTAATTAATTCAACAATTAATTAAAAAAATAAATTACATTAGTTAATTCAATAATTAACCCTCTTCTCTCTCCTTCCCGATGTAGAGTACGGATAAAACTTAAAGCATGCACATGACACAGTTATTTTTACTTGATTCACCCTCACTGGGATACGTCCAAGGAGCATACACCGGCAGTGTGCCGATGTACCAATTCCACTATAAGTGCACTGGTGTTTACAAGTTCGAAGTGGAATCATTGTCCCTCCTGGTTAAAAACCACTCACAATTTGAGAACTCACTGCTCTCTCAACTGAAGTGAGGTCACTGCTTCTTTAGAAGATCCACTCATAGTTTATAGACCTGTAGGTCTCTTCATTTTCATGAAAGAATGCATCCTCAACTGTTGATAGATTCTCTATTGAAGTTCAAAGTTCATCCACTGATGAATACCATTTTACCACAGATGTTATGGGAAATTTCTAACTTTCACTCAACCCTGGGGTGACTTGTGTGCCCCTTTAACTAGTGAACATCCTCTGCCTTCGTTGTGGAAAAACCAACTTGCACGCCACACTTGCGCACCACACTTGCATGCCAAACTTGTGCTCCACACTACTTGCACGGCACACTTGCACGGTACACTTGCATGGTACACTTGTGTGGTACACTTTCATGGTACACTTGCTCGTCACACTTGCCCCGCACACTTGCGCACCCCACTTGCGCACACACTGAACTTGCACGTCACTTCCACTTACATGATCAGAGCTCAGATTTTCTCTAAGTGTTGAGCTCGTTGAGAAATGAGGAGAGTATTCATCTATTTATAGGCATTTTGAGGACTTACGTGACACACTTTCACACCACTTTGGGACTTTCACGCCACACTTGCGCGCCACTTTTAGACTTGCGCGCCACTTTTCCTTTGCCCAATTTTTGATGTTCTGAATTCAAAAAATTCCTAGCGTACAACATCAGAAACCTCCTTAACACAAGAGCACAACTCCCTTTGCTAAAAACACTTTTCCCCATTCTCCATAAAAACCCTCTTTGTCAACAGTTTGAGTCATTGAGACTCGCTTTGTCAACAAACACAACATGGATTCTTGCATTGTCAACAAACACAATCATCTCAAAAATGATTCAATGATACCTTGAGGGATTTTTTCCCAAAAATCTCCTTCTTTGGGTTTGTTGACAACTCTTCTCAAAACAATTATCCATTCTTTGATACCTCATTAAGGCTTCATTCATCTTTAGCCATTATTCGCCTCTTGCAATACAGATAGCAATCAAAGATTTACTCAACACATACTCTAAGCCCACATGAGCAATGCTCAGTATGAGAAACAAGAGTATCATGAAAAGTTCATCTATGAGTCAATTCATTTCTGACACCATTGTTGATACCAACCTGATACCAATTGAAATTTTCATATCAACCTGATACCAACCACACTTCTGCTTTTATCACTATCCTCAGCTATCGTGATATCTATTCTTTGATCGATCACGTCTAGCATCGTCTGATTTAATTTTCTCCCCCTATCTCATTGCTCCCCCTATCTCGCTGCTCCACCAGATTCTCCCCGTATCATTCATGATTTATCAAATATCCACATTGTCTCCCCCTTGAACAATCATTTTTTTCTCCCCCTTTGTCAACTAACCCAAAGAGCACTCCTTTGTGGTATGTAACAGGGTAAAAACGCATATTAGTGCATTAGAAAAAACACATCATACCTCGAGTAGAGGGGTGTGGTCCCACATCCACACTTTTCAAGGGTGGGGAGTCGACTGAACTCCCAGATCTAGTTAATGCCTCTCAAAAGCTTCTTTGGGTAAGGCCTTTTTCAGAATATCTGCAACTTGTAGCTCTGTAGGCACATACTCCAACTTCACAAGCCCTTGCTCCACTTTCTCTTTGATGAAATGATATTTGATCTCAATGTGTTTTTTCCTTGAGTGATGAACTATATTTTTGATAAGATTGATAGCACTTGAGTTATCACACTGGATTCCGATCGTAGAATTCACTTCAACTCCCATATCTTCAAGTTGAGGCTTCATCCACAATAACTATGTGCATTCTTGAGTGGCCACAATATACTCAGTGTCTATGGTGCTCAGATAAATGCAATCTTGTTTATTTCTTATCCAAGAAATACACAATCTACAAAAATAGAATGCACCTCCTGAAATTGATTTTATGTCATCTGGGGATCCATCCCAATCTCCATTTGTAAATCCCAATAACTCTGGCTGAGATTTTTCATTATACATCAGACCGAAATCCACGGTGCCTTTGATATACCGAAGTATTATTTTTACTGCGAGCATGTGGCTTTCCTTTGGATTGATTTGGTAACGTGTTTCTTGGAATGTGGAAAAAATAATATCAAGTCTTGTTGTTGTTAGTTACAGTAAACTGACGATAATATGTCTGTATTCAGTTATATTAACTTCCCTTCCACTGTCATCTTTTGATAATTTCATCCGGGTAGCAACCGGAGTCTTCATCTCCTTGGAATTGTCCATTACAAACCTTCTAAGAACCTCCTTGGTGTATTTGGATTGATAAATGAAAGTTCCATTACTTCCTTGTGTCACCTGTAAACCAAATAAAAATGTCATCTCACCAATCATTGACATTTCAAACTCACTTTTCATGAATTCAGAAAACTATTTACACTAAGCTTCATCTGATCCACCAAATATTATGTCATCGACATAAACCAGCACCATCATCCTTTGATTACTATTGTTGTTGAAGTAGAGATTGTAATCAACTCCACCACGCTGGAAACCAAGATTCTTTAAGAACTGATCAAGCCTTGAGTACCATGCTCTTGGTGCTTGTTTCAGTCCATACAATACCTTATTTAGTCTGAAAACCTTGTTCTCATCCTCATTAATGAGAAAAACATATAGCTTCTCAATATACATCTCTTCCTCCAGAACCCCGTTCAAAAATGCAGATTTTACGTCCATCTGAAAAACTTTGAACTCTCATTGCACTGCAATGGCTAGAAATAATCTGAGTGTCTCTAGTCTCCCAACCGGTGCAAATGTCTCATAAACATCTATTCCTTCTATCTGGGAGTATCCCTTACAAACTAGTCATGCTTTGTTCTGAATCACCATTCCATCTTCATTCATCTTATTGTGATAGACCCATTTAGTCCCGATGACATTCTTATCTACTGGCCTCGAAACAATCTCCCATGTCTGATTCTTCTCAATATGATCTAGCTCTTCATTCATTGCCTGAATCCAGTTTTCATCTTCAGCAGCATCAGCGAAGCATTTCGGCTCAACCTGTGATAGTAAAGATGTCTGCTGTAGTGATTTCATTCTTCTTTTCTGAACTGGAGCTGACTGATCACCAATGATATTCTGCCTGTCAATTTCAGCTCGACTCCTTGGTTGTTGTGCAGATACAGATTTTACTTCTTCATGCTCATCATCTGTATCTTCTTCTGAATCAACATCATCCACTTCTGCTCCCCCTGTGTTGCTTTCTTTCTCATAACTCTCATCAAGAAATTGTTCATTGCGTTGTTGAATGATCTCCTCATTCTCTACTACATTGACATCATTGCTCTCAACTACTTTTCCCAGCCTTTTGTTAAAGCATTTATATGTCTTAATTTTTCTTGAGTAGCCAAGGAATATCCCTTCATCTCCTTGTGACTCATATTTCCTATGTTTTTCCTTGTTATGGATAAAGCACTTACTTCCAAATATTCGAAAGTATTTCACCATTGGCTTCTTTTCATACCACATCTCGTACGGAGTCTTTCCTTCCTTCGAACACAACAAAGCCCTTTTAGAAATGTAGACCAGTGTCAAAACTGCTTCCTTCCAAAATTTCTCTGGTAGGCCTTTTTCAATGAGAATCATTCTGTCCATGTTATTGATGATCTGATTTCTCCTTTCAACCACTCCATTCTGTTGGGGAGTTCTTATTGAGGAAACTTGATTCCTTATCTCATGTTTCTCGAGATAGTCTTCCACCTGACTATTTGTGAATTCCGTACCATTGTCAATACGAAGCTTCAAAATTTTCTATCCAAGCATCATTTCACACTCCCTCTGGTACTATTTTAAGCAGTTGAACACATCTGACTTATGGAAAATAACAAATACCCATGTCATTATACTATATTCATCAATGAAAAGAACATAGTACCTCTTTCCGTCAACTTCTTTTGGTGTGATAGGACCAAAAACATCAGCATGCACCAATTCGATCACTCTTGTTAACTTCTTTTCCTTTGCCTTATACATCTTTCTGATAAGCTTCCCTTGTTGGCATGCATTTCACTTGTGAGTACGATCACTTGATTGCTTAGGGGGGTCTCTTCCTGCATCACACTTCACCAAATATTCTAGAGATGGTTGGAAAAGATGACCAAGTCATTTATGTCACAACTTGTTTTCTTCCTCTCTGGACAGAAAACAAATATCTTCTTCTCCACGTACCAGGTAGAGATTTCCAATTATTCTTTTTACCTGTAGAACTATTGCCTCGTCTCTTCCTTTGACGACACACATATTCTTAGTAAACCTTATAGAATATCTTGAGTCACATAGTTGACTGATGCAGAGAAAATTGTGACTGAGGCCTTCTACTACTAAGACATCAGCACGTCTCATCTCTTTTCCCCCAAACTTGGCCTTTCCTGCGCCAATAATCTTCAGGCCTTCATTATTTCCAAACTTGACAACTCCTTTATCATATTTTACGCCTGTAACAAGATCCTTATTACCTATCATGTGAGATGTGAAACTACTATCAAGGATCCACACACCAGAGCGATCTTATGCTTTAAGGTCAATTTCTGCCACCACGACTTTCTCATCCTTCTTCTTTTTGGTTCATATTTTTGCCTTCACACTCGGTATGGATTGAGACTTCTCTTCTTTCTCAGAGTATGATGGACTATCTTTATTTTACAAATATGAAAATCTATTTTTCATTTTTTTTAATCACCTGTTGGTTTATTGATCTGCTGCTTCCGAACATTTTGATTCTGCTTTGGCACATTACTCTGTATGGTCAAAGTGCAGTACCTAGCCATGTGCCCAAATCCTCCGCACCAAAAACAGTGTCCTTCGAAATATGTTTTGGAGAACCATTCTCTATTTGGCTGCCACCTTTGTTCCTATTCCCTTCGATATCTATTGGCTACAGAACACACATGCTGTGAATGTCCCATATTTCCACAACAATAACACCTGATATAAGGTGCATTAATTCATGTTACTTCTGCACTACGAGTTTCCCCTTGGGATCTCTGAATATTCTGATTCTGCTTTGTGCCCAAATCAACCTTCAATCTCAGGATGGGTGTTCGTGGTCTGACTTCAATTTTCAAATATCTTTGTTTCTAATAAAGCCCTAAATCAGCCTTAACGTCTGAGCTCAATTGCTGCTTCTTTCCTGCTGAACTACTAGGCTCCTATTTCATCTTTTCAGTCTTCGGAATGACCTACTTTCCCAAGAATGTGTTAGGAATCAAAGGTTTTTCCTGGTCTTTAACTTTTCTCCGTAGACTGAAAACTTCCTCTTCAAGCTCTTTGATACATTTGAAGTGATCTTTCCTTGTGTTTTTTAATCCATTGATCTCCCTTTTCTGTTCTTCAATATTGATTTTATACACACTAACTGATTCTGAGTTCTCTGGTGTTGATGACTTGAGTTTCTAAATTTCATCCATCAACTCAGACTTCTCTTCTTCCTACTGTTTCATATAGAGTTTGGCATCATGAACAACTTTGTTAGCATTCTTTGTTTTGGCTCTCCAAACATCTATCTCCTCAAGAGCAGCCTCTAACTCAGCTTGCATATCTATTCTTCCTTCAACTTCTTCTTCTTCATCACCTTCAGTTTCATTCTTCTCCTAAGAACTACCAACCACTGTCACCATAGCATTTTCTTCATGATCTTTGCAGTTCTCTATATCTTCAACCTCCTCAGCTTCAGACTCATCCGAACTGTCGCATTCATTTTAAAGGAGATTTTTCTTCTTAAAGAAATTTCTATTGAACTTTTTCTTGCCTTTCCCATAGGATGATGACTTCTTCTTGGTAATTTCTACATCATCGACATCATCATCTTCTTGGAACTTTTTGGGACACCTTGCTGCAAGATGACCAACCTTTCCACATCAAAAACAGGCTAGTGGAAGTTTCCCTTAAACTTTCCTTTTCCTCTTTGAAGGTTTTAGGAGAGGAATGAAATCACCTCATCTTTATCTTATTCTTCCTGAGAATCTTCAATGGTGAGCTTCTTCATGGCCTTGAATGCCACTTCTTTAGATTTCCCCTTTTCCACAGCCTCGTTATCATCATTTCGCGTTTTATATGCAGCCAAGGTACTGTGAAAATTGTCTAATGTTATCTCCTTTGGATCTTTATCTTCTAGTACTGAAACCTTCGGATTGAACCGCGGTGGAAGTTTCCTCAAGATGCGCTTTACGATCTTTATGTCTTTAATGACTTCTCTCAGACCTCGCATATCTTCCACAACAACATTTACCCTATCAAAGAATCTATCAACAGACTCATTCGGGTTCATTCTTAGATCTTCATACTTGTTCCATAATACTTGCAACTTCACTTCTCTGACCTTTGTATCTCCTTCATATATGTTCAACAACTTTTCCCACATAGCATGTGATGTTTTTCATGAAATCAACTTGGTATATATAGCATTGGATAGGGTTCCTCCCAAATCATTGATTCACTTTGCGTCAGTATCCAATTCTGTTCGCTCAACTTCTCATAATGCACCGCTATTAATATCAGCTGTGATACCATGTATTGATACTGTAAACATATCCATTCCCAAAGATTGGAAGTAGTTTTGCATCTGATTCTTCCATAGCTAAAAATTGTTCCCGTCGAAGATCATAATCTCTTTATGATTAGTGACCTCCATTTGAGAGAGAAACACTGATATCAACCTTTCCTTCTGATACCAATTGTTAGGTCCATTAGGCTAGATACCCTGAGAGGGGGGTGAATCAAGGTATGAAAGATTAAAACAACTACCCCTTTTGATCTTGTTTTTTTGTTAGACAAAACCCTCTTCTCTCTCCTTCTTGATGCAGAGTATGAATAAAACTTAAATCATGCACAGGACACAGCGATTTTTAATTGATTCACCCTTACTGGGCTACGTCCAAGAAGAAAACACAGGAAGTGTGCTGATGTACCAATCCCACTATAAGTGCACTGCTGTTTACAAGTTTGAAGTGGACTCACTGTCCCTCCTGGTTTACAACCACTCACAATTTGAGAACTCACTGCTCTCTCAACTAAAGTGAGCTCACTACTTCTTCAGAAGATCCACTCATAGTTTATAGACCTATAGGTCTCTTCATTTCCATGAAATAATGCATCCTCAACTGTTGATAGATGCTCTATTGAAGTTCAAAGTTCATCCATTGATGAATACCTCTTTACCACAAATGTTCTGGGCAATTACTAACTTTCATGCAACCCTAGGGTGACTTGTGTGCCCCTTTAACTAGTGCACAACCTCTGCCTTCTTTGCGAAAAAACCAACCTGCCTGCCACACTAGCACGCCAAACTTGCACTCCACACTACTTGCACGGCACACTTGTGTGGTACACTTGAGCGGTACACTTACGTGGTACACTTGTGCGGTACACTTGCCCGGTACACTTGTGCGTCACACTTTCCTCGCACACTTGCATTCCCCACTTGCGCGCACACTGAACTTGCACGTCACTTCCACTTGCGCGATCAGAGCTCAGATTTTCTCTAAGTGTTGAGCTCGTTGAGAAATGAGTATAGTATCCGTCTATTTATAGGCGTTTTGAGGACTTGCGTGCCACACTTGCACACCACTTTTGGACTTGCGCGCCACTTTTGGCCTTGCGCACCGATTTGCCAAATTTTTGATGTTCTGAATTCGAAAAATTCCTTGCGTACAACATTAGAAACCTCCTTAACATAAGATCACAACTCCCTTTTCCAAAAACACTTTTCCCCATTCTCCAAGAAAACCCCCCTTTGTCAACAGTTTGAGTCATTGAGACTCACTTTGTCAACAAACACATCATGGAGTCCTGCATTTTCAACAAACACAATCATCTCAAAAATGCTTCAATGATACCTTGAGGGATTTTTGCCCAACAATCTCCCCCTTTGGGTTTGTTGACAACTCTTCTCAAAACAATTCTCCATTCTTTGATACCTCATTAAGGCTTCATTCATATTTATCCACCATTTTCCTCTTGGGATACAGATGGCGATCAAAGATTTACTCAACACATACTCTAAGCCAACATGAGCAATGCTCGGCGTGAGAAACAAGAGTAACATGAAAATTTCATCTATGAGTCACTTCGTTTCTAACACCATTTTTGATACCAACCTGATACCAATTTAAATTTTCATATCAACCTGATACCAACCACACTTCTGCTTTTATCACGATCCTCAGCTGTCGTGATATCTATTCTTTGATCAATCATGTCTAGCATCGTCTGATTTAATTCCCCCCCCATCTCATTTCTCCCCCTATCTCGCTGCTCCAACAGCTTCTCCCCATATCATTCATGATTTATCAAATAGCCACATTGTCTCCCCCTTGAACAATCACTATTTTCTCCCCCTTTTTCAATGAACCCAAAGAGCACTCCTTTGCAGTCTGTAACAGGGTAAAAATGCATATTAGCGCATTAGGAAAAACACATCATACCTCAGGGAGAGGGGTGTGGTCCCACATCCAAACTTTTCAAGGGTGGGGAGTTGACTGAACTCCCAGAGCCAGTCGATGCCTCTCAAAAGCTTTTTTGGGTAAGGCCTTTGTCAGAATATCTGCAACTTGTAGCTCTTTAGGCACATAATCCAACTTCAAAAGACCTTGCTCCACTTTCTCCTTGATGAAATGATATTTGATCTCAATGTGCTTTGTCCTTGATTGATGAACTGGTTTTTTTGCTAAGATTGATAGCACTTGAGTTATCACACTGGATTCTGATCGGAGACTTCACTTCAACTCTCATATCTTCAAGTTGTTGCTTCATCCACAATAACTATGTGCTTGCTTGAGTGGTCGCAATATACTCAGCCTCTGTGGTGCTCAGAGAAATGAAATCTTGTTTCTTGATTAGAAAAGAAATAAACAATCTAACAAGATAGAATGCACCTCTTGACGTTGATTTTCTTTCGTCTGCTGATCCATCCCAATCTACATTTATATATCCCAATAACTCTGGCTGAGATTTTTCATTATACATCATATCAAAATTCACAGTGTCTTTGATATACCGAAGTATTCTTTTTACTACAATCATGTGGATTTCCTTTGGATTGCTTTGGTAACGTGTTGCTTGGCATGTGGCGAAAACAATATCAGGTCTTGTTGTTGTTATGTATAGTAGACTGCTAATAATCTTCCTGTATTCAGTTATATTAACAGCCCTGCCACTGTCATCTTTTGATAATTTCATTAGGGTAGCAACCGGAGTCTTCATCTCCTTGTAATTATCCATTCCAAACCTTCTTAGAATCTCCTTGGAATATTTGGATTGAGAAATGAAATTTCCATTACTTCCTTGTGTCACCTGTAAACCAAAGAAAAATGTCAGCTCACCAATCATTGACATTTCGAACTCACTTTTCATGAATTCAGAAAACTGTTTGCACTGAGCTTCATCTGATCCACCAAATATTATGTCATCGACATAAACCAGAACCATCATCCTTTGATTATAGTTGTTGTTGAAGTAGATATTGTAATCAACTCCATCATGCTGGAAACCAAGCTTCTTCAAGTGCTGATCAAGCCTTGAGTACCATGCTCTTGGTGCTTGTTTCAGTCCATACAATGCCTTCTTTAGTCTGCAAACCTTTTTATCATCCTCATGAATGAGAAAATCATATGGCTTCTCAATATAAACCTCTTCCTCCAGAACCCTGTTCAAAAATGCATATTTGACGTCCTTCTGGAAAACTTTGAACTCCCGTTGCACTGCAATGGCTAGAAATAATCTGATTGTCTCTAGTCTCTCAACCGGTGCAAATGTCTCATCAACATCTATTCCCCCTATCTGGGAGTATCCCTTGCACATTATTCTTTCTTTTTTCTAAATCATTGTGCCATCTTAATTCATCTTATTGCGATAGACCCATTTAGTCCTGATGACATTCTTATCTGCTGGCCTCGAAAGAATCTCCCACGTTTGATTCTTCTCAATATGATCTAGCTTTTCATTCATTGCCTTAATCTAGTTTTCATCTTCAGTTGTATCAACGAAGCATTTAGGCTTAACATGTGATAGTAAAGATGTCTACTATAGTGATTTCATTCTTCTTGTCTCAACTGGAGCTGACTGATCACCAATGATATTTTTCCTATCAATTTCAGCTTGACTCCTTGTCTTTTGTGAAGATACATATTTTACTTCCTCGTGCTCATCATCAATATCTTCTTATAAATCAACATCATCCACTTCTGCTCCCCCTGCATTTCTTTCTTTCTCATCACTCTCATCAAGAAATTGTTCATTGTTCTGTTGAATGATCTCCTCATTCTCTACTACATTGACATCATTTCTCTCAACTACTTTTCCTAGCCTTTTGTTAAAGCATTTATATGCCTTACTTTTTCCTTAGTAGCCAAGGAATATCCCTTCATCTCCTCGTGACTCATATTTCCTATGTTTTTCCTTGTTAAGGATAAAGCACTTACTTCCAAATATTCGACAGTATTTCACTGTTGGCTTCTTTCCATACCACATCTCGTACGGAGTCTTTCCTTCCTTCGGACACAAAAAAGCCCTGTTAGAAATGTAGACCGGTGTCAAAACTGCTTCCTTCTAAAATTTCTCGGGTAGGCCTTTTTCAATGAGCATCGTTCTGGCCATGTTATTTATGATACGATTTCTCCTTTCAACCACTCCATTCTGTTGGGGAGTTCTTACTGAGGAAACTTGATGCCTTATCTCATGTTTCTCGAGATAGTCTTCCACCTGACTGTTTGTGAATTTTGTACCATTGTCAGTACGAAGCTTCAAAATTTTCTGTCCAAGCATCATTTCACACTCCCTCTGGTACTATTTTAAGCAGTTGAACACATCTGACTCATGGGAAATTACAAATACCCATGTCATTCTGCTATAGTCATCAATGAAAAGAACATAGTACCTCTTTCCGTCAACTTCTTTTGGTGTGATAGGACCACAAACATTAACATGCACCAATTCGAGCACTCTTGTTGGCTTCCTTTCCTTTGCCTTATACGTCTTTTTGATAAGCTTACCTTGTTGTCATGCATCGCACGTGTGAGTATGATCACATGATAGCTTAGGGAGGTATCTCGCTATATCACACTTCACTAGATCTTCCAGGGATGGTTGGCAAAGATGACCAAGTCATTTATGTCGCAACTTATTTTCTTCCTCTCTAGACAGAAAACACATATCTTCTTCTCCGCTTACCAGGTAGAGATTTCCCTTTGTTATTTTTCCCTGTATAACTATTGCCTTGTCTCTTCCTTTTATGACCCACATCTTCTTAGCAAACCTTATAGAATGTCCTGAGTCACATAGTTGACTGACGCAGAGCAAATTGTGACTGAGGCCTTCTACTACTAAGACATCAGCACGTCTCATCTCTTTGCCCCCAAACTTGGTCTTTCCTGCACCAATAATCTTCAAGCCTTCATCATTTCCAAACTTGAAAACTCCTTTATCATATTTTATGCTTGTAACAAGATCCTTATTACCTATCATGTGATATGTGCAACCACTATCAAGGATCCACACACCTGAGCGATCAGATGCTTTAAGGGAAATTTATGCCACCACGACCTTCTCATCCTTCTTCTTTTTGGTCCATATTTTTTCCTTCACACTCAGCATTGATTGAGACTTCTGTTCTTTCTCAGAGTATGATGGACCAACTTCATCTTGCAAAGATTAAAATTTATTTCTCATTTTTAAATCACATGTTGGTTTATTGATCTGCTGCTTCCAAACATTTTGATTCTTCTTTGGAACATTCCTCTGTATGGTCGAAGTGCAGCACCTAGCCATGTGCCGAAATCCTCCGCACCAAAAATAGTGTCCTTCGAAATATGTTCTGGAGAACCATTATCTATTTGGCTTCCACATTTGTTCTTGTTCCCTTCAATATCTCTTGGCTATGGAACACACATACTGTGAATGTCTCATCTTTCCACAACAATAACACCTGATATACGGTGAATTCCCTCGTGTTACTTCTACACTATGAGTTTTCCCTTGGGATCTCTGAATATTCTGATTCTGCTTTGTGCCCAAATCAACCTTCAATCTTGGGATGGGTGCTTGCGATCTGACTTCAATTTTCACAGATTTTTGTTTCTGATCAAGCCCTGAATTAGCCTTAATGTCTGAGCACAATTGCTGCTTCTTTCCTACTGAACTACTAGGCTCCTCTTTCATCATTTCAGTCTTCAAAATGACCTGCTTTCCCAAGAATGTGTTAGAAATCAAAGGTTTTTCCTCGTCTTTAAATTTTCTCTGCAAACTGAAAACTTCCTCTTCAAGCTCTTTGATACGCTTGACGTGATATTTCCTTGTGTTTTTCAAGCCATCGATCTTCCTTTTCTGTTCTTCAATCTTGATTTTATACTCACTAACTGATTCTAAGTTCTCTGGTGTTGATGACTTGAGTTTCTCAATTTCATCCATCAACTTAGACTTCTCTTCTTCCTGTTGTTTCATATAGATTTTGGCATCATGAACAACTTTGTTATTTTTATTTGTTTTGGATCTCCAAACATCTATCTCCTTAATAGAAGCCTCTAACTCAGCTTGCATATATATTCTTCCTTCAACTTATTCTTCTTCATCACCTTCGGTTTCATTCTTCTCCTGAGAAATACTGACCACTTCCACCATAGCATTTTCTCCACGATCTTTGCAGTTCTCTATCTCTTCAACCTCCTCAGCTTCAGACTCATCTGAACTATCGCATTCTTTTGAAAGGATATTTTTCTTCTTAAATAAATTTCTCTTGAACTATTTCTTGCCTTTCCCATAGGCTGATGACTTCTTCTTGGTAATTTCGACTTCGTCGACATCATCATCTTCTTGGATCTTTTTTGGACACCTTGTTGTAAGATGACCAACCTTTCCACATCGAAAATAGGCCAGTGGAAGTTTCCCTTTAAACTTTCCTTTTCCTCTTTGAAGGTTTTAGGAGAGGAATGACATCACCTCATCTGTCTATTATTCTTCCTGAGAATCTTCAATGGTGAGCTTATTCATCGTCTTGAATGGAACTTCTTTATATTTTCCCTTTTCCACAGCCTCGTTATCATCGTTTCGTGTTTCATATGCAACCAAGGTACTATGCAAATTTTCCAATGTTAGCTCTTTTGCAAATTTATCTTCTAGTACCGAAACCTTCGGATTGAACCGTAGTGGAAGTTTCCTCAATATGAACTTTACGGTCTTTATGACTTCAATGACTTCTCCCAGACCTCACATATCTTCCACAACAACATTTACCCTATCAAAGAATCCATCAACAGACTCATTCGGGTTCATTCTTAGATCTTCATACTTGTTCCATAATACTTGCAGTTTTGCTTCTCTGACCTTTGAATCTCCTTCATATATGTTCAACAACTTTTCCCACATAGCATGTGATATTTTTCATGACATCACCTTGGTATATATAGCATTGGATAGGGCTCCTCCCAAAGCATTAATTCACTTTGCGTCAGCATCCAATTCTCTTCGCTCAACTTTTGATAATGCACCACTATTAATATCAACTGTGATACCATGCATTGCTACTGTAAACACATTCATTCCCAAATATTGGAAGTAGTGTTGCATCTGATTCTTCCATAGCTGAAAATTGTTCCCGTCAAAGATCAGAATCCCTTTATGATTGGTGACCTCCATTTGAGAGAGAAACGCTGATATTAACCTTTCCCTCTGATACCAATTGTTAGGTCCACTAGGCTAGATTCCCTGAGAGGGGGGGTGAATTAGGGTATGATAGATTAAAACAACTGCCCCTTTTGATCTTGTTTTGTTGTTAGACAAAACAATCTTCTCTCTCCTTCCCGATGCAGAGTATGAATAAAACTTAAAGCATGCACAGGACACATCAATTTTTACTTGATTCACCCTTACTGGGCTACGTCCAAGGAGCATACACCAGCAGTGTGTTGATGTACCAATTCCACTATAAGCGCACTGCTGTTTACAAGTTCTAAGTAGAGTCACTGTCCCTCCTGGATTACAACCACTCAAAATTTGAGAACTCACTCCTCCCTCAACTGAAGTGAGCTCACTGATTCTTCAGAAGATCCACTCATAGTTTATAGACATGTAGGTCTCTTAATTTGTATGAAATAATGCATCCTCAACTGTTGAAAGATGCTCTATTGAAGTTCAAAGTTCATCAACTGATTAATACCGCCTTACCACAGATGTTCTGGGCAATTTATAACTTTCACGCAACCCTAGGGTGACTTGTGTTCCCCTTTAACTAGTGCACAACCTCTGCCTTCGTTGCGGAAAATCCAACTTGTGTGCCACACTTGCGCGCCACACTAGCGCACCAAACTTGCGCTCCACACTGCTTTCACGGCACACTTGCATGGTACACTTGTGTGGTACACTTGCGTGGTACACTTGCACGGTACACTTGCGCGTCACACTTTCCCCACACACTTGCGCGCCCCACTTACGCGCACACTGAACTTTCACGTCACTTCCACTTGTGCGATCAGAGCTCATATTTTCTCTAAGTATTGAGCTCGTTGAGAAATGAGGAGATTAGATGTCTATTTATAGGCATTTTGAGGACTTGTGCGCCACACTTTCATGCCACTTTTGGATTGCATGCCACTTTTGGACTTGCGCGCCACTTTTCCTTTGCCAAATTTTTGATGTTCTGAATTCGAAAAATTCCTGGAGTACAACATTAGAAACCTCCTAAACAAAATATCACAACTCCCTTTTCCAAAAACACTTTTCCCCATTCTCCAGAAAAACCCCATTTGTCAACAGTTTGGGTCATTGAGAATCGCTTTGTCAACAAACACAACATGGAGTCCTGCATTGTCAACAAACACAATCATCTCAAAAATGATTCAATGATACCTTGAGGAATTTTTGCCCAACAATCTCCCCCTTTGGGTTTGTTGACAAATCTTCTCAAAATAATTCTCCATTCTTTGATACCTCATTAAGGATTCATTCATCTTCAGCCACTATTCGCCTCTTGCGATATAGATAGCGATCAAATATTTACTCAACACATACTCTAAACCCACATGAGAAATGCTCAGCATGAGAAACAAGAGTATCATGAAAATTTCATCTATGATTCACTTCGTTTCTGACACCACTGTTGATACCAACCTGATACCAATTGAAATTTTCATATCAACCTGATACCAACCACACTTCTGCTTTTATCACGATCCTCAACTATCATGAATTCTATTCTTTGATCAATCGCGTCTAGCATCGTCTGATTTAATTTTCTCTCCCTATCTCATTTCTCCCCCTATCTCGCTGCTCCACCAGCTTCTCCCCATATCATTCATGATTTATCAAATAGCCACATTGTCTCCCCCTTGAACAATCATTGTTTTCTCCCCCTTTGTCAACAAACCCAAAGAGCACTCCTTTGAAGTCTGTAACAGGGTAAAAACGCATATTAGTGCATTAGGAAAAACACATCATACCTCAGGGAGAGGGGTGTGGTCCCACATCCACACTTTTCATGGGTGGGAAGTCGACTGAACTCCCAGATCCAGTCAATGTATCTCAAAAGCTTCTTTGGGTAAGGCCTTTGTCAGAATATCTGCAACTTGTACCTCTGTAGGTACATACTCCAACTTCACAAGCCCTTGCTCCACATTCTCCTTGATTAAATGATATTTGATCTCAATGTGCTTTGTCCTTGAGTGATGAACTGGATTTTTGCTAAGATTGATAGCACTTGAGTTATCACACTGGATTCTAATCAGAGACTTCACTTAAACTCCCATATCTTCAAGTTGTTTCTTCATCCACAATAACTATATGCATGCTTGAGTGGCCGCAATATACTCAAACTCTGCGGTGCTCAGAGAAATGCAATCTTGTTTCTTGATTATCCAAGAAATACACAATCTACCAAGATAGAATCCACCTCCTAACGTTGATTTTATATCATCTGCTGATCCGTCTCAATCTGCATTTGTATATCCCAATAACTCTGGATGAGATTTGTCATTATACATCAGACCGAAATCCACAGTGTCTTTGATATACCGAAGTATTCTTTTTACTATGAGCATGTGGCTTTCCTTTGGATTGATTTGGTAACGTGCTGCTTGGCATGTGGTGAAAACAATATCAGGTCTTGTTGTTGTTAGGTATAGTAAACTGCCGATAATCTGCATGTATTCAGTGATATTAACTGCCCTGCCACTGTCATCTTTTGATAATTTCATCCGGGTAGCAACCAGAGTCTTCATATCCTTGGAATTATCCATTCCAAACCTTCTAAGAACCTCCTTGTCATATTATGATTGAGAAATGAAAGTTCCATTACTTTCTTGTGTCACCTGTAAACCAAAGAAAAATGTCAGCTCACCAATCATTGACATTTCGAACTCACTTTTCATGAATTCAGAAAACTGTTTGCACTAAGCTTGATCTGATCCACCAAATATTATATCATCAACATAAACCAGAACCATCATCCTTTGATTACTGTTGTTGTTGAAGTAGATATTAAATCAACTCCACCATGCTGGAAACCAAGATTCTTTAAGTACTGATCAAACCTTGAGTACCATGCTCTTGGTGCTTGTTTCAGTCCATACAACGCCTTCTTCAGTCTGCAAACCTTTTTCTCATCCTCATGAATGAGAAAACCATCGGGCTGCTCAATATACACCTCTTCCTCCAGAACCCCGTTCAAAAATGAATATTTGACGTCCATCTGGAAAACTTTGAACTCTCGTTGCACTGTAATGGCTAGAAATAATCTGATTGTCTCTAGTCTCGCAACTGGTGCAAATGTCTCATCAACATCTATTCCCTCTATTTGGGAGTATCCCTTGCACACTAGTTGTGCTTTGTTCTGAATCATTGTGCCATCTTCATTCATCTTATTGTGATAGACCCATTTAGTCCCGATGACATTCTTATATGCTGGCCTTGAAACAATCTCTCACGTCTAATTCTTCTCAATCTGATCTAGCTCTTCATTCATTGACTGGATCCAGTTTTCATCTTCAACTGCATCATCGAAGCATTTTGGCTCAACCTGTGATAGTAAAGATGTCTGCTATAGTGATTTTATTCTTCTTGTCTGAACTGGAGCTGACTGGTCATCAATGATATTCTGCCTGTCAATTTTAGCTCGACTCCTTGGATTTTGTGTAGATACAGATTTTACTTCCCTATGCTCATCATCAGTATCTTCTACTGAATCAATATCATCCACTTATGCTCCCCCTGTGTTACTTTCTTTCTCATCACTCTCATCAAGAAATTGTTCACTGCGTTGTTGAATGATCTCCTCATTCTCTGCTACATTAACATCATTACTCTCAACTACTTTTCCCAGCGTTTTGTTAAAGCATTTATATGCCTTACTTTTTCCTGAGTAGCCAAGGAATATCCCTTCATCTCCTCGTGACACATATTTCCTATTTTTTCTTGTTAAGGATAAAGCACTTACTTCCAAATATTAGAAAGTATTTCACCGTTGGCTTCTTTCCATACCATATCTCGTACAGAGTCTTTCCTTCCTTCGGACACAACAAAGCCCTGTTATAAATGTAGACTGGTGTCAAAACTACTTCCTTCCAAAATTTCTCTGGTATGCCTTTTTCAATGAGCATCGTTCTGGCCATGTTATTGATGATCTGATTTCTCCTTTCAACCACTCTATTCTGTTGGGGAGTTCTTACTGAGGAAACTTGATGTCGTATCTCATATTTCTCGAGATAGCCTTCCACCTGACCGTTTGTCAATTCCATACCATTGTTAGTACGAAGCTTCAAAATTTTCTATCCAAGCATCATTTCACACTCCCTCTGGTACTGTTTTAAGCAGTTGAACACATATGACTTATGGGAAATAACAAATACCCATGTCATTATGCTATATTCATCAATGAAAAGAACATAGTACCTCTTTCTATCAATTTCTCTTGGTGTGATAAGGCCACAAACATCAGCATGCACCAATTCGAGCACTCTTGTTGACTTCTTTTCCTTTTCCTTATACATCTTTCTGATAAGATTCCCTTGTTGGCATGCATCGCACGTGTGAGTACGATCACGTGATATCTTAGGGATATCTCTTACTGCAACACACTTCACCAGATATTCCGGGGATGGTTGGAAAAGATGACCAAGTCGTTTATGTCACAACTTGTTTTCTTCCTCTCTGGACAGAAAACACATATCTTCTTCTCCACTTACTAGGTAGATATTTCCCTTTGTTCTTTTTCCCAGTAGAACTACTACCATGTCTCTTCCTTTGACGACACACATCTTCTTAGTAAACCTTATAGAATGTCCTGAGTCACATAGTTGACTGACACTGAGCAAATTGTGATTGAGGCCTTCTACTACTAAGACATCAGCACGTCTCATCTCGTTTCCCCCAAACTTGGCCTTTCCTACACCAATAATCTTCAGTCCTTCATCATTTACAAACTTGAAAACTCCTTTATCATATTTTACGCCTGTAACAAGATCCTTATTACCTGTCATGTGAGATGTGAAACCACTATCAATGATCCACACACTAGAGCGATCTGATACTTTAAGGGCAATTTATGCCACCACGACCTTCTCATCCTTCTTCTTTTTGGTCCATATTTTTTCCTTCACACTCGGCATGGGTTGAGACTTCTGTTCTTTCTCATAGTATGATGGACCAGCTTCATCTTGCAAAGCTGCAAATCTATTTTTCATTTTTAAATCACCTGTTGGTTTATTGATCTGCTACTTCCGAACATTTTGATTCTGCTTTGGCACATTCCTCTGTATGGTCGAAGTGCGGTACCTAGCCATGTTCCCAAATCCTCCACACCAAAAACAGTTTCCTTCGAAATATGTTCTGGAGAACCATTCTCTATTTGGTTTTCACCTTTATTCTTGTTCCCTTCGATATCTCTTGGCTATGGAACACACATACTGTGAATGTCCTATCTTTCCACAACAATAACACCTAATATAAGGTGCATTCTTTCGTGTTACTTATGAACTAAGAGTTTCCCCTTGGGATCTCTGAATATTCTAATTCTTCTTTGTTCCCAAATCAACCTTTAATCTCGGGATGGGTGCTTGCGGTCTGACTTCAATTTTCACAGATTTTTGTTTCTGATCAAGCCCTGAATCAGCCTTAATGTCTGAGCTCAATTGCTGCTTCTTTCCTACTGAACTACTAGGCTCCTATTTCATTTTTCAGTATTCAGAATGACCTGCTTTCCCAAGAATGTCCTAGGAATCAAAGGTTTTTCCTGGTCTTTAACTTTTCTCTGCAGACTGACAACTTCCTCTTCAAGCTCTTTGATACACTTGACGTGATCTTTCCTTGTGTTTTTCAAGCCATCGATCTCCCTTTTCTGTTCTTCAATCTTTATTTTATACTCACTAACTGATTCTGAGTTCTCTGGTGTTGATAACTTGAGTTTCTCAATTTCATCCATTAACTCAGACTTCTCTTCTTCCTGTTGTTGCATATAGAGTTTGGTGTTATGAACAACTTTGTTAGCTTTCTTTGTTTTGGCTCTCCAAACATCTATCTCCTCAAGAGCAGCCTCTAACTTAGCTTGCATATCTATTCTTCCTTAAAATTCTTCTTCTCCATCACCTTTAGTTTCATTCTTCTCCTGAGAACTACCAACCACTACCACCATATCATTTTCTCCACGATCTTTGCATTTCTCTATCTCTTCAACCTCCTCAGCTTCAGACTCATCCGAACTGTCGCATTCTTTTGAAAGGATATTTTTCTTCTTAAAGAAATTTCTCTTGAACTGTTTCTTGCCTTTCCCATAGGCTAATGACTTCTTTGGAATTTTGAATTTTTCGACATCATCATCTTCTTGGAAATTTTTGGGACACCTTGCTGCAAGATGACCAACCTTTCCACATCGAAAACATTCCAGTGGAAGTTTCCCTTTAAACATTACTTTTCCTATTTGAAGGTTTGAGGAGAGGAATGATATCACCTCATCTGTCTCTTCTTCTTCCTGAGAATCTTAAATGGTGAGATTATTCATGTCCTTGAATGCCACTTCTTTAGATTTCCCCTTTTCCACAGCCTCGTTATCATCATTTTGCGTTTCATATGAAACCAAGGTACTGTGCAAATTGTCCATTGTTAGCTCCTTTGGATCTTTATCTTCTAGTACTGAAACCTTCGGATTGAACCGCGGTGGAATTTTCCTCAAGATGTGTTTTACGTTCTTTATGTCTTCAATGACTTCTCCCAGACCTCGTATATCTTCCACAACAACATTTACCCTATCAAAGAATCCATCAACAGACTCATTCGGGTTCATTCTTAGATCTTCATACCTGTTCCATAATACTTGCATCTTCACTTCTCTGACCTTTGTATCTCCTTCATATATGTTCAACAACTTTTCCCACATATCATGTGATGTTTTGCATGACATCACCTTGGTATATATAGCATTGGATAAGGCTCCTCCCAAAGCATTGATTCACTTTGCGTCAGCATCCAATTCTCTTCACTCAGCTTCTGATAATGCACCGCTATTAATATCAGTTGTGATACCATGTATTGCTGCTGTAAACACATCCATTCCCAAAGATCAGAAGTAGTGTTGCATCCAATTCTTCCATAGCTTAAAATTGTTCCCGTAGAAGATCGAAATACCTTTATGATTAGTGACCTCCATTTGAGAGAGAAACATTGATATCAATTTTTCCCTCTGATACCAATTGTTAGGTACACTAGGCTAGATACCCTGAGAGGGGGGTGAATCGGGGTATGACAGATTAAAACAACTGCCCCTTTTGATCTTGTTTTCCTGTTAGACAAAACTCTCTTCTCTCTCCTTCCCGATGCAGAGTATGAATAAAACTTAAAGCATGCACAGGACACAACGATTTTTACTTAATTCACCCTTACTGGGCTACGTCCAAGGAGCATACAGAGGTAGTGTGCCAATATACCAATTCCACTATAAGCGTACTGCTGTTTAAAAGTTCTAAGTGGACTCACTGTCCCTCCTGGTTTACAACCACTCACAATTTGAGAACTCACTACTCTCTCAACTGAAGTGAACTCACTGCTTCTTCAGAAGATCCACTCATAGTTTATAGACCTGTAGGTCTCTTCATTTGTATGAAAGAATGCATCCTCAACTGAAGTGAACTCACTTCTTCTTCAGAATATCCACTCATAGTTTATAGACCTGTAGGTCTCTTAATTTGCATGAAATAATGCATCATCAACTGTTGATAGATGCTCTATTGAAGTTAAAAGTTCATCCACTGATGAATATCGCTTTACCACAGATGTTCTGGGCAATTTCTAACTTTCACGCAACCCTAGGGTGACTTGTGTGCCCCTTTAACTAGTGCACAACCTCTGCCTTCGTTGCGGAAAAAACAACTTGCATGTCACACTTGCGTGCCACACTAGCGCGCCAAACTTGCGCTTCACACTGCTTGCGCGGCACACTTGTGTGGTACACCTGTGTGGTACATTTGCGTGGTACACTTGCGCGGTACACTTGCACGGTATACTTGCGCGTCACACTTGCCCCGCACACTTGCGCGCCCCACTTGCGCGCACACTGAACTTGCATGTCACTTCCACTTGCGCGATCAGAGCTCGAATTTTCTCTAAGTGTTGAGCTCGTTGAGAAATGAGGAGAGTAGCCGTCTATTTATAGGCATTTTGAGGACTTTCATGCCACACTTGCGCACCACTTTTGGACTTGCGCACCACTTTTCCTTTGCCAAATTTTTGATGTTCTGAATTTTAAAAATTCATAGCGTACAACATTAGAAACCTCCTTAAAACAATAGCACAAGTCCCTTTGCCAAAAACACTTTTCCCCATTCTCCAGGAAAACCCCCTTTGTCAATAGTTTGAGTCATTGAGACTCACTTTGTCAACAAACACAACATAAAGTCCTGCATTGTCAAGAAACACAATCATCTCAAAAATGCTTCAATGATACCTTGAGGGATTTTTTCCCAACAAATTAATTAATCCCAACAATCAATTTCATAATCAACATAATCTCCATTAATTATTTCAAAAATTAATTAATCAATTCATTAGTTGCATCATCACAACAATCACCATTAATTAATTCCTCAATTAATTAATCCAATTCATTCAATTACATCATCATAACAATTCTCATTAATTAATTCAACAATTAATTAATCTGATTCACCAATCATAACATTACATCCATTAATTAATTCATCAATTAATTAATCACATTCAATCTCATCAATTAATTGTTCACATCAATTCCATTAATTAATTTCACAACTAATTAATCATATTCAATCCCTTCAATTAATTCACTAATTAATTGTTCACGTCAACTCCATTAATTAATTTCACAATTAATTAATCTCCTCAATCTCATTAACTAACTCAACAATTAATTAATCATCTCAATATCATTAATTTACTCAACAATTAATTAATCAGCTCAACTCTATCAATTAATTTAACAATTAATTAATCACAACAGTCTCATTATAGCAATAATTAATTCAATAATTAATTATCTCAATCAAACAATTCAATAACTGCATAATTAATTCAATAATTAATTATCACAATTCAAACAATTCAATATCTCTATAATTAATTAAAAAATTAATTATCCCAATTCAAACAATTCAATATCTCTATAATTAATTCAACAATTAATTATCTCAATCAAACTATTCAATATCTTTATAATTAATTCAACAATTAATTATCTCAATTCAAACAATTCAATAACTTTTTAATTAATTCAATAATTAATTATCTTTATTCAATGATCTCAATATCTCAGAATTAATTTAATAGTTAATTATTCAACTTCACAATCTCAATATCAAATAATTAATTCAACAATTAATTATCCCCAAATCCCGATTCAATATTCTGATAATTAACTCAACACTTAATTATCCCCAAATCACAATTCCTTAATTAATTAATTCACCAAATTAATTAATTTAATTAGGAAATTCAATTGTTAAACAAGAAATTACATACACATAATTGAAATCATGACTATGGGATTTGAATAATATACCACCTACTTCAAGAACGGTGATGAACGCTCGTCAATGGATAACCCCAATTTTAGTGGAACAATCGAAATCATGACGAAGAACACGATGTAGATCTGAAACCTAGATCCAAAATCAAACAAATCAAGATCCAACAATCCTAGATCTAGATCCAACAATCCTAGATCTAGATCCAGCCAAAACAGGAAGAACAATCCTTCAA
This sequence comes from Viscum album, assembly GCA_963277665.1. NCBI lineage: Eukaryota > Viridiplantae > Streptophyta > Magnoliopsida > Santalales > Viscaceae > Viscum > Viscum album. Next base: position 503,428,130 of record OY728142.1, on the reverse strand, counting down.
AGGGAGAAGAACAGGGAGGAGATGAGAAACCAATCGGGAAGAAGCCACATACCTAGAGAGATGCAGATATGACAAACGGGCTTCGAATCGCCAAGAAGAGAGGTCGGGAGCCTTAAGAAATCCTTCAAAAGCCTCCAAAAATGAGATAATTTGATTTGGGTCGAGCGAAGGTTGATTTGGGGTTAATATAAGGGTTCAGGTAATTTAAAAATCAAATTTTGTAACTTAAATCTTCACGTGCACTGTTTGCCGGGTCAAGTCGCATGGTTAGTACTAATAATATGCCTTAACCATGCAACGTTTCACACTTAGGCCGCATGCTTAGTTTAACCATGCACAAACCATGCGATCAGACTGCACACTTAACTTAAACATGCAGTAGGTTTCACACTTTGTTTTAACCATGCGACCTCTTGCACACTTCATTTAACCATGTCTCAACCATGCAAAGTCTATCCTCACAAAATTCTCCAATTTTTTACCTAAACGCACCCAAATCAAAACCCATACAAGTTATATTCAAAAAAAGGCAAAAGAATACCTATAAACAAACCCGTGACATCTCCAATAAAAGGTCAGGATCTTACACCTCCTATTCCCAACAAAAGACCACACCACTATGCTCAACATCCCAAAACAAGAAAACATTTACATCAAAAGAAGCTCTAAACAGAGTCTGCATCAGCACCATGATTCTCCAAACGAGTTGGGGGTCCTTTGAAGGGGTGGATCAGGCTCCACATCGCTTCCTAGGGAAACCTTGGAAAAATCGTTGCAAATGGCCCAAGCGTCCATAGGCACAGAAGGTCTTCGGTGCTTTTGGACACGACGGCTTCTTATTCCCCATATTTCCACACTGATAGCACACCCATAGCTTACTCGTGGACGATTATGGTGAGAAGAAACATGAAGATTGTTTCATATCACTTCCCAACAATCCAAACATAACTCTCTCCCCTTTCCCTTTGCTGGAACCACCGCCACTACTCCCAGGGATAGGCGAGACATCAATCATCTCTGGCTCTCCAGCTAAACCAGCCTTGATCCAAACAGTCTACCTCACTGCTTCTTCATAAGTGTCGGGAAAGGATGACACTGCCTAAAATAGTTCTTGTTGAAGGCCCTTTTCAAAGAATCAGGCCTTTAGGGAACCATCTTCGGCCAATTCCGGAAGATATGACACCAGCTCAGTGAAACTCTTAGCGTACTCCAGAATTGTCGAATCTCCTTTCCTAAGATGGTACAACTTCATCTCCTTCAGTACCTTCACGACTTCGGAGAAATACTGTCGAATGAACAAGGCCTTGAAGCTTTCCCATGAATGAATCTTCTGTGTTTTGGATTGGTAAATGGGCTTCCACCACTTTCAGCCTAGGCCTTCCAGCATAAAGGTCGTGAACTTGAGCTTAAGAGGCTTGGGGAGCTCAAGATGAACAAAAACCTCCTCAATGTTTTGTAACCATTCTTCGACTTTCCTAGTCTCTGGTTGCCCGAAGAAATGAGGAGGGTTCAACTCCTGGAACTTTCAGACAAGCTCCTAGTACTATGGACCACTGGGCTCCATATCCAGAACGAACTAAACGACTATGGCAAGACCTGACCAATCGAAAAGCACACAATGGGAGAACCAACCGCAAAAGTTTTTCAGAATCCCATATAACTTTGTGGGGGCATACCTTGAAAACAAAAGCGCAAGACCAAATCAAAACACAACACAAACCAAAACTCCACATCTCAATCACGAATTAGCAACCCAAAATCAAACACTTTCAACATCACATCCAATATAAAAGAACTAAAGATTCAAAAAGAAATCCCCAAACATAGAAAGAAAGAATCCCACCACACCCATTTTCCAAAGCATTAAATCCCCCTTTTTGAAAACCATTTTCAGGAAACAAACAAGCTTTACAAACTGAACACCTACCTTAGTATTCCATGAAGCCTCACATATACATACATCTCTACCAGCTCAAGCGCACAGCCATACATTCCCACAACCATCTTCTTACCACACACACTTTTCTATACACATATACGTGAGAATTTACCAAGGGTCAAAATGATATATTCTCATTTTCCAAAAGAAGACGTTCAACCCAAATTCAAATTCCCAACAGATTTGAAGTCACCCCTTATCATCCCAAAACAAAGCATTTCCAAAATCCCAAAACATTTTCCAAATCCATTTCCGATTCACTTTTTGTAAAACCTTTCAAAGATTCCAAAACAATTCCCAAAACACTTTCCATTTTCAAAACAACAAATTTCATTTTCAAGAACCCAATGTTTTAATTGTGAAAATCCAATTTCAATAAACCAATTATCAATTTAAAACCCAAGGAAAACACCCCAAAACCAACTCAAACCACTACCAAGAACAAACAAACAAAAGCAACCCAATACCAACGAATCAAAATCCCAAAACCTCAAAAGAACCACTGCTACACACGGCTTAGATGCACGGTTTGATAGGTCGTGCACTAATCGGGTGAGCACATTGGATGTCTTCAGAGGCAGTTGCATGTTCTACACATGGTTTGTCAGACCATGCACAGGAACCATACACCCCTTTGAATTCCCCCAAAATAGTCACTCCAAGCCTTGGAGTTCTCAAACAATCCACTAAATCTCAAAACCAACCAAGAATGCCCAAACAAGCATCAAAATCCTCAAAAACACTTGAGATCCAAGATCAGATTTTGAGGGAAACCCATCCCGGACCACCCTGACAATTCAAGTGTCCTTCCGAATAGGTGGTGATCAAGCACCTACTCGTGACTAACCACTTGAATTCCAACAATCCTAGCTCTGAACTACCAGACATCCCCAAATAACAAGGTTTAACCTGCTCTGATACCATTTTTTCACAAACCAATTAGGGTTGACCTTGAACCGGTCAACCGAGTCGGCCCACAACAAGACCTGAGAGGTGTTCTCTATCCTCCCATAGTGGAAACTACTGTCGGGAATCAAGTATAACTCAATTAGGAACGATTTATCTCATGTGCAACAAACAAATAAATAAAGCATAACAAATAAGATTGTAACTGGTGGTAGAAGAGAAATAAAAACAAATCATAGCTCCACGTGACCTCACGGGTCACCTTCCACCAAAGAACCATGTTCGCTCCATGAGCGTTCCAAGACTGAGAAAAACCTAAAGCTAAAACATGAGAAATCCAATCTTACTAGTTTGAGAATAATATATATAAAAATAAGATTTTCCATTCCTTTCAAAAACAGACAACAAGCTTCCATTTTTAAGAAAAACTATTTTTCATTACGTTTCCAAAACAACTTCTGAAACGTGAAAAGACATTTCATTAAATTCCTTTAAAAGATAACCAATGTTGGAAAATAAAAGAAAGTAACTTATGTGCAAAACAAGTGTCATGGGATCTCAGGTGTTGGTCTAGACGGCCTAGGACAAAGCTATAGATATTATCTCATAATCAATTCTTTACCGATATTGGTTATCCATAAACACTGCCCAAATACTCGGCGACACCCTCACTGGCTCGACCGAGGGGTACATCCCATGGACAGTCAGGTTATCTACTCAGGGCCATTAACCAGTGCGTAATCTCAACTAGTACATCACGTGTACCTAGGCTCCTACCTAACTACCCAAGGCTACCCATGATAATTAAAAATGGATGTGAGATTTATCAAGGTATATACATATATATCACCTTTTTCACATAAAATCTCATTTTTCTTCTCACATCCGAACTTCCACCTTAAGTGCAGCCCTTTTTAAGTCACACAAACTACACACATAGCATGAACCATACATTTCACACACACTTCACACAACTAAACAAGGGCATGCCTTAAGAGAGGTTTTCCACTTTAATAAAACAAATCAAAGTGACAACCAGACCTCATCATCTTATAAAAGCACACTTCATTTTCAAATAAGGTTAAAAACATGTGCTTAATATAAAGAAATTGTGCGGAAGCTTAGGTAAACCATATAAATTGAAGTCAAAGTGACAACCAGACCTCGTCATCTTATAAAAGCACACTTCATTTTCAAATAAGGTTAAAAACATGTGCTTAATATAAAGAAATCGTGCGGAAGCTTAGGTAAACCATATAAATTGAAGAAAACCATTTGAAAATCATCTGATCACTTAAAATGTCCTTCCATTTAAAGAAAACAAGCTTGAAACATGTTTGAAACCAATGTGATCCATGTTAAAGGCTATAAGAGAGGTTTAAAAAGACAATAAGAACTCAATTCCAAGGCTCACAACAATTACATAACATATACATTTCATATAACAGTAAAACATACATTGAAAACACCAAGCAATCATATAATTCAAGTTAAAAGCTTTAACATAGGGAGACCTACCTCAAATCTTGGTTTGCATGACGATGGAAACTCAAAATCACTTCTAAAAAACCTAAGGAAGCAAAAGGAACCAAGGAGAACCCTAAAAAATCAAAACCCCCAATTACAAACCAAGCCAACATGAACCTTAGGTCATAGGAACCCTAAGAGGAAGAAGAACAAGAAGAAAATGGAAGGAGGAGCAAGGAGGGCTTACCTTGGAAGATCCACCTCAAATCTTGAAGAAAACCCAAGATCTCACCATGGAGGAGGAGAGGAACCAAGGGAAGAGACGTGGGAGGGGCTCCACGACTGTTGGGGTCGAATGGGGGAGGAATAGGGGTGATTGGGGTTAAAAACTGAAAGGGGCACAATGGTAAAATACCACTTTTTAAGTGACCTGGCAGATTGCACAGTTTGGCCACACGGACTGTCAGACCATGCACCAACCGTACGATGGTCTCTACCCAAAGGAGGATGAAGTTGCGCGGCTTCCTGTGAGAGGTCGCACGGTTGTGCGGCTAATCGTGTCGGGGGATAATGCTTATGCCTAGGCTGCACGGCTGGGAGGGAGATGACGCACGATCGTGCGCCTAGCCTTGCGGCATTAACAGGCCCACTGTTCGAGTTGCACAGTTTAAAAGGGGATGGCGCACGGTTTCTACTAATTGTGCGTCAACCACGTGCCACCCACTTCCCAACCCAAAAACCATCATTTCTCCAAAAACACTCGGGAAAACTCAAAGAAACCAAAATAAATCAAAAATAAATAAAATAATAGGGTTGTGTTAGGTTGGGGTGTGACAATCATTGTCAAATAAAACCCATTCATTTTCTTCTCTTTGTTACTAAAAATGGTTGAAAAATGTTTTTAAGAAAAGCCATCTTTATTTCTGTTTTCGTTTGAAAATGTTTTTTCTTCCATATCCATACTTTCCTTAAAATGTTTTAAAGTATATTTTTAATGTTCTCTAATGATTTATTAAAAACATTTTTAGCCATGTTTTACTTTTAAAAAGTGATTTAAAAGGAAACTTCTTTTCATTTTCCGAACAAAGTATTTTTTGACTTTTTACCAAAAATGTGAAAATAGTCTTCATTTTAACGTACGCACCATGTACGAAATTTCTCATCATTGTGACCGCTCAATGCTTGGAAACTTTACAATTTTACAAGGTTCTTTTCAAATAAAATGTTTTCCTAATGTTCTGAAAATCTCCAGTTTTTAAGTGATTTTCAAAGTGAAAAAAGTATTTTCCTCAAGAATATTTTAATGATCTTGTGATATTTTTATTCATAAACAACCCTTTTATTTTACTTGTACTCCACTGGGGATATGTTATAATAAAACCTCTAGATAGTTTATAATCAGAGAAAGTATTGACATTCACTTTCTTGATTAATTTTGTAATCATTAACTTTCTCTTGAAACATTCACTTTCATGTGATCATTGGACATAACATTTCTCATAAATATTCATATTCTTTATATCATGGATATGATTATTGTCTAAACCGTATACCATTTTTACATATGTTTTATATTGAAAGTTATTTGATTGACTAGGAAAATCTTGTTAAATTTGTATTTTTTACTCAATAGTAATATTTATTGATAAGACATACTGCTTATGAATTAAATCAAACATTTTTTATATGAGGAATGTTTTGAACATGCAGTGACGAGTGGGGCCCGGAATTATGTAGTTTATCGATGCATCGACAGGTCTAATGAGACAAATCAACAAGTCAGCATTAAATGGGTTTCTGGTTTATACATGCCCATTGATTAAACTATCTTGGCGCAAGGTCATGACGGTATAGATATCATGATGTCTGAGATCATGACGTTCAATATTAAGCATTTCCTTCATTGAAAATTCAATTATTATTATCTATGAAACTACTATATTGATATTATCCATGGATTAGTTTCAAGATCGTGTGGTTATTTATATGGCATTATTTGATCATCATTTATTCCTGACATTTTATTCATCGTGCTCAAGTTATTGATTAAATGGCATATGCTTTCAATTATTTATCGACATATTGTTTATGTCTTATTGATTCGTGATAGTTTTCGTTGTACGTAACTCTTACTGAGCATTTGAGCTCACCTTTTATTTGTTTTCCTTTCCTCGGAATATGAATGAATCTTTGAATGGGTTCAATGATGCAAAATATTTACTTTCACTATGTTTTGTATTTTATGTTTTTTAAATGTAATGTGAGATTCAAATATTTATCTAGTTTACCAAGACTGCTAAACTATTTGATCCTTCGGGATACAATTCCTTGTATCTATGACAATGTAATAAAGTAACCACCAGCTCTTAACTACTGGAGTCAGAGTCTTTATATGACAGGTTATAAAGGCAGCCCCTTTAAAATCAGACAATTGTATGAGCTGATCTTCATGGAAGAATGCAACAAGTGTTAAAGGAGTTATGGCATTGTTACAACAATTTGGAAGTGTTGGCTACAATGAACAACTTGAAGGGCTATCATTAACAATGTTAAAAGGCTAACTGATTTGAGATTTAAGTATATATGCGCAAATTCTTTGGAAGAGTGCTAAAGAGTTTGAGGAAGTTTCATAAACTCCACAAAGGTGTTTTGGAAGTGATTGAGAATGGATGGAGGTAATTTGAAGAAGACATTAGCTTAATTAAAGGAGTTGCAAGGAGTTGCAGACTTGGACTACAAAGTGCAAAATTTGGCCAATTTTGGAAGCTTACGGTCGATCCACTGACCGCGCACTCAATTGGCCATGCGGTCAATTTGTTGTCATGTGGTTGATCCACTGACTCATAGTCGGTTGAAGTTTATATGTGCGGTTGATCCACCGCTTCACGGTCGATCGTCATGGTAAGTCATTTGTATGTGTGATCAATCCACTAACTGCACGATTGATTCTTCACAATCAGTCATTTGAACATGTGGTCGATCCATCCACAATACCTTGTTTGTCAATACTTTACAGGCAATCGGAATGGTCATGCAATCGATCCACCTCAGAATCGGTTTTCTACCTAGGCATACGGTCGATCCAAATTCAGAAAAATTGCAAACTAAAAATGAAGATTTCCAGATTTATAATCTGAAGAAGAAATTGAATGGGATGATGCTTGAGTTTTTTATCAATGTTCAAAACCTCACAAAATAACTGTGATACAAGCTTTGAATTTATAATTGTTGATCTTCCAGGTGATCATGGAAGATCAAAGCAAGAGATATTCTGAAACATTTAAATGCTGCTTAATGAAGAAATTCCAGAATTAATTAAGAATGATGTATGTTGATGTTGGAACTGTTCTAACATGATCCAAATATCATGATGCTATGTTGAGCAATGATCCAAGGTGGTTTGAATTGAATGAAGTGCAGGATGAGTTTATGGGAAATAAAGCCTGAAGTTCTTCCAGATATATTGAAACTGGAAATGAAGAAAAATATGAAGATGCTTAAGTCGTGCTGTATTTGTCTAAACATCACAGAGTTGTCATTCGCGCTTGAGATTAAGATTGAGTTGAGTCAGGCAGAGATGTTATCCGAATGTGCAAATCATTTAAATGACTGCATTGTTATTCACTGAAGCACTCAAGCGAAAATGGAGATTGAGCTGAGCCGTGAGTTTGAATGTTGTGTGATTTTTGATACAGCTGTGGAAAAGGTTTGATGCGGATTTAAGTGGAAGATTTTGTGGAGCTCGAGTCTGTCGATAGAAAAACACACTATATTTGAGGAGCTGCTGAGTTAGTTTTAAGAGTTGTGCTGTGAGTACAGGTTGAAGAAAGTAGAGCTCGAGCTAGTTCAGTGAAAATGAAAGAAGAGGATGGGATACTTAGAAGAACTATTGTGTGTTACCAGCAGTAAAGATAAGGCAAAACTGCATCCCAGTTTGTTGTATGATTCATTTACAACCAAGTAAAATCTCCAAGTTGTGGGTTTCAATGAGAGTTTGAGAAGAAGATGAGGTAGTCTCGAAGCTACTGGAAAGAAATGAGAAAGAAAATAAGAAAGGTAAAAGTGAGGACACTCTTGTCATTATACAGGAGACAATGGTTGGAGACAGAGAATATTGAGATCGTGGGTATGAAAAAGTTGAGGAAATTAAATGGAGATCGGGCACGGAATGTGTTAGGGATATTCTATAGGGGAAATGACAATTGGGGACCAAAGATCCCCCCTAATACCGGAGAAGGACCTCCGGTAGTTCTGTGAACAGTGATTTTTCACTGTTCACATAACTGGCCATGGTCCTTGTTTGGTATTAGGGGGGACTTTTGGTCCCCCGTTGTCATTCCCCCTATTCTATATTCCAAAATGAAAAACCTAATTTCCTGAAGACCTACGTATAAAAGGAAAAATAAGGAGAGAGGATTCGCAAGTTTATTCAAGATCGAGCAGCATAGAGAAAACTTTACAGTTCTTGAAGAAGGAGAACAAGGAGTATCTGAGCCTATGCTGAAAAGTCAGATCGGTTGGGTATCAGAGCTGAAGGAGGAAGAGATTCCCACAACAGACATGGTTGCAAATGCTTGAGAAAAAGAAAACAGAGCAAGGTAAACCTGCAGTGTATGTATTCATTTATTGATGTCGAGCTTTCAATGAGTGAGGAGCAGCTGGTTAAAAGATGGAGCTCAGAGATTGAGTGAGACAGCAAAGTGAGCAGATTCGTTAAAAGCCTATGAAGCTGAGTTGTAACAGTGACCGAGTTGCAACTATTATGCTTAAAGAACTGAAGACATTCAAAGAAGTTGTTGAGAAAAGAGATATATTACATTGGTGCAGAAGCATCCTCGACAAAACTGAAGATCCAATTCTAAGAACTTCAAAGCAACACTTACATATATATATGAAGGGACTCCATAGAACATATGTGAATCGGGGGTATGCAAAGAGATCACAGTGTCGGGTCATACCAAACCTTGTAAAAATATTGCATGCTCTTTTAATGCTTTACCTACATGCATGTGGTTGATGATTGCTTAGTAGAATATTACCCCTCCCACCCTCATAGGTGTGATCGTATTGGGAATTTCAATCACTTATCATATGCCAATACATGTTCTATTATACAAACAGTCGGGGAAGGAGAACTACAAAGTTACAAAGAAGCACGCAAACACACACATACAGGAAGTCTCTCAGAAACCCCACTGGGCCCTTTGCCACTAGACTAGGCCATGGGGGCTGTCAATACAAGTTCTATTGTGTGGCTTGTTCTCACTCACGCACTCATCGGGAAATCTTCCCAAGAGATCACTCATCCTGAAATTACTAAGGAAACATGATAAATTGTGAAGTCATTATCAAGTAGCCTCCTAAACAAGGTACAGCTGGCATATATAATATCAATTAATTTTTTTAAGTGCTCTTTTTTTCACGGGTCTTGCACTCCCCCTCCCTAGAAAGCACAAAATCTCCGTCATGGACCTCACACCTCAAACTTAAAAAGTGTCATTGCACTTTTTATTTGGGTATTGTCTTTGATACCATTTATAATAGATGCGCAATTGACCGCTTGTAAGGGCCTTGTTATTATTGAGTGTCCGCATTCAGGGACCTCCATACCGCATATTACTATTGCAGACACGTGCCACCCCATGACCCCTGTACATGTCCAAAAACGGGTAAGGTATTGTCCCCCAGCCTCCATGATCACTTATCAGGATAACGATTATTCTAGACCAACATTATATTCTTTTAGTATGTCTTATACTTACATACTCATTGGGAAAACTTGCCAAGATTACTAGTCTAGAAATTAAAATTATAACCATGTAAACTATCAAAAAAAAAATGTGCACCATTGATAATATCAAAAAATATGAATTGGTCTTCTAAATCTTTATTTTTTCGATAGCTTTACATCATATATAGAAAATGGAAAGTGAAGATGACAGTTACAAAAATAATCTGACAGGCTAAATTTTTCATCCAAATATCATGCATCATCAAAAGATCAAAATTCATCCCATCAAAGACCATCGTCTAAGGAATGGTATGGTCTCATCTCAAAGACAAACAATTGTTGAAATTGAGACATACTATCAAGACCAGTCATCACATACTTTCAAATTACAAATGAAAATTAAAACTTCATAGCTAACATTTCCAAAGTTGTAGCAGTTATATTTTTATCCAACTCAACACATAATCAATGGCTACATTTTAATACATCGGAAAGTCATATCCTGTAGTCGATTTTATGATGACACGTGCCTTTCTCAACAACACTCGTCCAACAATAAATTTCCTGAAGCCTATATAAAGAAATTAGAAAAGTCTATTCCAACGCATGGGGAACTTGCCTGAGTGGTAAAGTCATTCGGTAATTATGTATATGACCAGAGTTCAAATCCTGACACCCCCTTTCGGAGGATTTCTAGATCATTTATGGTCGACGACGTAGCCGCGGACGCAGACAAAGATGTGGTCAGGGGTGCAGACCCAGCTACACGCTTGCACAGCGCAGGACATAGGCATGAGTTGCAGAACCGGCTACACGCTTGCACAGCACAGGACATAGGCAGGAGGTCTTTGGGTCACGACGATGGGGCCTTCAAGCCATATAATGGCATTCAAGCCATGGGGCCTTTGGGTCATAAAAATTGCAATAGGTCAACTATGGAATGGGTCAACACTTTAAGGGGCGTGTGGTCTGTCCTTGCAGGCCCAGAGATGTGTGTTGTTTCATTTGCTTGTAACCAAGACATAGCAATCAAACATGGATCAATGTTCAAAAAAGGTTTAGCATAATTGACCAAAGAATTGGACCAATAAATTAGATTTAAAAACATAATCAATTTGTCTTAATTGTTGGGTTAATTAAATAATGATTGTCCAATATAAATAAGGACACTCTAATGAAAAAGGACACACTAATGTGCTTAATAGGACTAATCTTAAACTTAATTAGATAGATTCGTGATATAAAAACAAATTCCTTAATACATAAGATGTATAGGCGTGTTGCATGAGATCTAACTTGCTATAAAACTGGACCGGTTTACAATCTAACTACCCTAATTTAGGGCACCCAACTTCTTTTAAAACTCCCATGCGGCACTGCTAATTAAAGAGCAAAAATTCATATATTACACTAGTTCTAAGCAATGGAACCGACCACAATAATAAAAGATGCAAAGTTAAAATTAGAGCAACCAAAAGCATACAAATGAACTGACTCAATTAAATTTAGAAGCCATTAACAACAAAACTAGATGTTTGGACAAGTTTAACTCGGATTTCTTAGCAAGGATTAAAAGAAAATGGATGTGCCTTGACAATCACACATAAGCAGAAGGGTACAAAATTCTGACAACAGCTTCAGATGTTTGTGTGAAAAGGAAATTCCCAAAGAATTTTACAGGATGTTCATCCCCAAAAGGGCAGAAGAACAGTGTCCAAGGGACTGGCTTCCCAGTTTCCCCTTCAACAGTCACATTGGCACTGTCGCCATTAAAATGAACTGATTGCTTTAGGTTAGAGTCTTAACCGCTGAGCCGATAGCTCCGACCCCTGAAGGCACCCCCGGTTGAGCTAGCAGGCTGGGCGTGGCCACTGGGTGGCGGATACAAAATCCCCCATCTTGCCACGAGTCTGTGCCTGCAGTGCACTGAGTCAAGGAATTCACTAAAAAAAAGACTCAGATGTATCAGCATTAATTTCACCAGAAGAGAACAAGACTCCATGAAGGGCAGCCGCTGTATCAATGCAGTTGTGCAAGGAAAACATGCCAAAATTGAATTGGAGTACGAGAAATTGAGGTTTGGAAAACAATCTATGCTTTCATTTTACAGAAATCTCTTAGAAAATGAATTTAATTTTGTAAATATAAAACAATTTTTAGAAAATGAAAATAAAAATGGTTTTTTTTTAAAAAGGTTTTCATGTTTTCATAAAATAAAAATGCTCAGAAAAAAAACTCATAATTTATTGTTTTTTCTCACTCTCCAGAATATTTTCTAGCATGATATCAAATATATTTTTAGAAAATAAAAACAAAAAATGTTTTTCAAAACAAAGCCACTTTAGGTTTTCCCCACCAATCATCACCCACTCCAGAGCCCAACAGCGGAGGGCAACATTGCAATTAGAGAGGCATTCATATAAAAAACAAGAGAAAATGACAGGAACAGAGCACGAAAACAAATTAATTTCAATTAAAAACTTTGAATTTCATTAAGGACTTTAATGACATTTAACATTTTTGTTAATTTACAGAAATATCCTTTCTGTGAAATTTATATAGCTGTAAATACATGAAAGATTGAATGTGAATGAATTTATGAATAGATATTACCTTTCTACAATTGATATTGCTACAAATGTTGTTTGAAGTTGTTATTTCCAAACTCATCAAAATTGAAGGAGAGAGAAGGGAGTGTGACTATCTAAAACTAATGAGCACCAGGCAAAATCCATAGTAAAACTGATCATACAAATGTAAAACCTATTAAGAACACATTTAACAGATTTAGAAGCACCCTTTTAAATATTCACAACTGCATTCAGCCTATTTATATCTAACCCTTCTACTATTTAGAAATAGATGGGTTCTACAAAAAAAACATTTATATTCACTAATAAAAACATTATATACCATTTCAGAACCATGATCTTTTATTGTGATTTTCAAATATAACGGAGATAGGAATTAATTTATTCCTGTGATTGATCCTTATCTTTTTCCCTATAAAATTTTTAACTTAAATTTTTTCAAAAGCACCCAAAAAGCCATGCTTGCATCGAAAATCATGATGTCACACTCTAATCCCCCCCCCCCACCATAAGGGCTTGTTTGCTTGGTTTCTTAATGATACTGTTCATGGGAACCCATGTGTCATTACACTATTTGGTTGGATTGAAAGATGAAAGAGTACGACAATCCACAGTTTAGTAGGATGGAAAAGCAATCCAAGAGAGAATCGATTCCAAAAAACATTGGAATGGACAATGACACCTCCAGGGGATCTGGTTTAAAAGGGATGGGAATGAAATTAGAAAGACCATTATACCCTGGAATGTTTTTATTTTACCTTGAGGATATAATTAACATTAAACAATACCATTTGGAAAGTAATTAAATGGACTGTTATGTTTTACTTCATTCCATTTCCAATGACTAAGGACCAGGCAGCCCATTGCAAAATGCATATTGAGATGCTTGCCAGGAAAAGCTTAATGCCAAGCCAAACCACAATAACATAACGCATCTAGAAGAGTGATCTATTTGGCACATTCCTAGCCACTATGATTCACAATGGAGAAACCTAACCCGCTCCGTAATTTGAGTGGCGCAAAATTAAAAGCCAGACACACAGCTTAAGAAAATTACATTAGCAATTAGTAGGTCATATATATATTTTCTAACATTTAATAGAGCAGGATACACCCATCTTGGAGTCTTCAGTATATTCTTCCCACCAGCAAGAGGATGCAACACGGTCAAAAAGTAGTACAGATGTCCAGCAAAGATTCCCAGAAGGTCTGGTACAACGGGTGAACCAAATATGACATCCAAGGCAAGCATCGCCCAGGGAAAATAAAATGCCTGCAGGGCAATAATGGGCTTAAAAGCATGAAATGCATATGAGCAAGCACTGAAAGGGGACAATTATACAGTTAGGAAGCGATTCATACAAAATTTGTTGGTGTGTGTGTGTGTGCCCGCACGCACCTTAATCACGAAAATTCCATATAAGTTGATCTGGGCATTAGGGAACTCTCTACTCCAAAGATAAAGAAGCATGAACACCAAAGAAACCCCCAAGAAGGGAGTCCACAGCATAGGAATAGCTGCTAAAACCTAGAAAAATCAAACAGCAATGCAACAGATGAAAGGAGTCAGCATCTAACAAAGACCCAACAGTCATAAACTTAATCAATCAGATGTTAACAATTAGCTGTGTAAATGATACAGTGACATTCGCAGCCTCCTCAAGCTTGATTCTGACAATACTTGAATTCAGATCGATCTTAATCGAGTCAAGCTCAAGCTATACATCAAACTGAATTCAAGCATTAGAATAATTTAATCAGGGAACCTGTGAGCTTAATCAAGCAGTTGATATTTTAATATATAGATTAATGCTTATATATATTTTACTTAAAATAATTTTAAATCTCACTATATTTTTTATATGCATTTCTATTTGTTTAGAAAATTTTATTTCTTTAAGAAGTGAGTGAGCATGAAGGGTTTGATTTAGAAGTGTCAAGTTCAACCTTGAAAATTACTATTTGCTTGAGACCAAGTCGAGTATCGAACTCGAGCTAGAATACTGCATTTGTATCAACTCAACTCGACAACACCACTGTCAATGGCTACATAAAAACTATCACATCAAAATGGCATCAAACCATGGATCAGGATCCTCTCGTTGACTTGGACTGTACTTGACTTGATCCAATCATGTGAAATGTGCCAACACATAATTTACTGGTCCCATTCACCTTTTTGCACATTTTACATCGTTGGGTCAAACCAAAGACAGCCCAAGCCAAGAAGAGGATCCATTCGCCGAGAATGGAAGCCAGAAAGAAAAATGCTACCCACCAGCAAAAACAGGGTACCGACTATCATCATCCACAAGAAATCAGCTGTACGTCTTTCAAAAGGTCCTTTCTCTAATTGGACCCCATATCTGGCTCTGTCAAAAAGAAAAATAAAAACAATAAAACAAAGTGAGAAATGATATTTTAAAGGTGGGTCTTATTACAAACGCACGCTGCAAAGAAAGGCAGCCCGGGGACTCGGCCCCGCGACTGTGCCCCACACCCCAACACCCCCTGCCACCTCAGCCGCCTGCGGGGGGGGGGGGGGGGGCAAGTGATATTGAATATTTTACAAAATTTGCACTTACATCATTAAAAGACGAATTCCAAAATTGATAGAAAAATTCCCAAGAAAGAAGAAGTTTGTCACAAGCCTCCAAACCTATAACAGAAGCATCTGAGGATGTTCAGTTGAAAAAAAAAGGGGGCTTGGATATAGCAAGAGCACCTCTTCGATATCTCACAGCAAAAACAATGTTCAAAGGAACCTCAAATATAAAACAGAAGTGAAGAATCAAAACTACTGCATACATTTGGCTCATATCTGGACTATTGCCTGGATGAGAAATAAAAGTTTTGCTGATGTGAAGCCCCTGAGAGTGTTGAAATTTTGCTCATGTTTTAGGAGCTTTTTTCTTTTTTTAATTTCGCATTAATAAAATTACGTAACAGACTATAAACCCATATATGGTTTAAACATGTTTGAAACTCCCATGCACATAATATTTTTATTAGATTTTTGTTGATGCCGAACACCATGAAGTAATGAAATTTCAATCAATTTTAGGGGCTCTGATATTTTAATTTTCCAGTACTAGAAAATAAGTGAAGTAATATTGTCAAATCTAGCCCAAGCTAATAAGTCCTATGTTATTCAATTTTATTTTATCAATGTGGCTGTTTCTTTTAAAAGCATTTAAAACTACATCGCTTGGATGCATGATCACCAATCATTGTTGCTATCAGTATCGTATATATGTAAAGGCAGACAAAAAAGCAGTCAAAAAAATGAACTATTGGAAAGGGAAAATAAACCCAGAATGTCCAACAAGGTTGCAGTTTTCATAGACCAAATATGAAGAGATTCGGAAAAGACTATTTCTTTGGGACATACTCAACGGAATGATGAGGCACGATCCAGCTATAGAAAACGTGCATTTAAAAAATGATGGGTCATGGTAAAGCACAAAACTAAAGGAAACAAATATGCAGAAATATCCATGGAGAACCAGAGAAAAATTCCTGAAAGTAACAGTGCACAGAGATCAAAACAGAAGGATTAATGAGACTTCGGTTTGGAACATCCATTCATAGTCAGCCGAAAAGCAGAGCAATGAGCCTTTTTGAATTTTCATCAATCCCATCCTAAATCAATCTACTATAAACCAAGAAGAAGAAATGTTGCTTAGATGAAAGTAGTACACATTGAGACAGTGGCGGTAAATCAGGAATGGCACTTAAAAGAGGACAGCATAAAAAATAAAATATATCCACTTGGTAAGCAAGTAGATGTTGGGGCGGAGCCCGACGTCGCAGCGGAAGCGGTCTCACAACACATCAGAAGATTCACCCGAAGGCCTTTTACAACTCACCCGAATGATTTTTCACAACACACCCAAAGACATTTTTCTCACACCTATGAACGTACCATTTTGATGTACCACCAATCATCGCAATTGGGACACGCGCCGCTTGATCTCCGCAATCAAGAGGACTTTCGATAAATGGCACCGTCATCATCTCTCATCGCATGTCATCTTCGACGCTTTCAATCGTCACCGTCGACACGCCATCGTTGATGTAATCACTGTCTTCGCTTCATTCTCATCATCATCGCTTCGCACCGGTTACCGCAAATGCGGCAAACCCTTTCCGGTTCCATCTTGCCCACTACATCGTGCTAGCACACCTTCCAAAAATTGTTACCGCATCCTATTATATAGACACCAAGTCTGTATCTCCAATTAATGAAGTCAACATTAAATTGTTCATCCATTAATATTGAGAATTAACTCTCCATTAATGTTGGGAAAAAACCTTTATTAATGTTGAGATAAATCTCTCTATTAATAATTTTCTCTCCTCGATATTCAAATTTTAATTCAAAAAAAATCTCAACAACCTCCATCTTGATTTAAAATTTAAATACTCCATAGACATTTGTCGCGTGACTTCAACTTCCGAAACAATCTGATAAGATCCAGCAACTTACTGAACTACTTCTTTGGATTAACAAACATAATTACAAACAGAAATTGTAGATGGATGAAATAAGGAATAATAAGAGTAGAGAAGGAAGAAGAAGAACAATCGAGGGACCTCAGGTCCACTCGCCCAAGCCCTCTGGCCGAACTACAGAATTCCTCACTGTCTCCCTTCTCCCTAACCCCTCCCCTCTTTTTATAACCACCTCCTTTAACAGAATATTCTTCTAGAATGTACAGTTGTGTCCGGTTGTATTTGCACCCCTTGATATGACTCTTATGCCCCTTCTTAAAGTATGCCTTCTTATTTCTCTTAACTCCCTTGTGCGGAGGTCTCCATCACTCCCACTGGCTTGAAAATCAGTCTTGTCCTCAAAACTGAGGAAAAGAAACTGATTGCGAGGCACCTGTTGTAGCATGTAGTCTCTAAGCAATAAGCCAAATGATCCTTCCAGCTCCATGGGTTTGCACCTCCAGATGTCGATGCACCATAGCATCACCGACTCTCCAGGCAATCTCCCAAATTGTCCGTCTCGGGCGGTGAACCGGCCATGTACGTTGGTTCTCACCATGCTGTGAAGTCCGTCTTCGAGTGCCCACATCCCGTCCAAATTAGCTGGTTGGGCTTCCCCCATGTCCCTCACCACAAACCTCTAAGCATGATTCCTGCACAAACCATCCCGCATCCTGTTCTTCAAATCCATATGATTGCTTGCCCTGCACAATATCAGTGAAATCCACTAGCGCCCCTGGGAGCACATGCAGAGTCGTCAATTCCCTATCCACCTCAGAATGTGCTGAAGTGTGCTGATGTTTTCTCGGCAAGGCCACCTCATCAAAAAGAGTCATCGTCTCTAATGATGGCATGATTGTGCTGCCCTTGCCTCCACATAACTCTGACAAATCTCCTCCCAAGAAAACAACAATGTAGTCAGTGGTAGATGGGTACTCCATGTGCGGCCTCGTGTCATCGTCAGCGTCCCCAAGCATATCACCAATGTTATGTTGTGCCAGCAAATCCACATGTCGTCCTGGAGTTGGGCCAAACAGGATAGTGGCAACACGGCCCGACGAACTTGTTTTAGTCTCAGTGTTGCCAACTGCAAAATCAGCGAAGTCTCCCTCAGATTCCCCCATGAGCAAAGAGGGATGATCATCAATCGGGTACGGCTGTGTTTCAGGAGGAAACATAGCTCAAGCTAAAGAACTAATGAAATTCTTTCTACTCCTGCGTGTGGGCCGCCATCGTTAAGGCCATCATATCTATAGAAGCTTTTATTTTTGTCACCGTCATGTCGAAGCGGTCCAGGCGCTGTTCTGCATCATCGAGACGAGCGTCAACGCTCATGTTCGTCATTTCTCCATGAGGTGTTCCCGGTGAAATCATTCGGGCAGTGTACACGGATGGTTGACAAACACTGGCGACCTCAAGTGTGGTCGCGTCCAGTGGTGCGCCTCTACCTGTTCCAAAACTGGGGAAATAGCTTGCCTTTATTTTCTTTTCTTTTTTGGGTTTTCCTCCGCACAATAGAAAATTTGGGCTCCTTGCTTACTCCTTTTGGTTTCGGTAAACGCGGATTGCAACCCGGCTGACTGCTCCTCCGCTGAACAACTAGAATGCGCGCCTTGCTCCGACGGCCAGCGAACGACTCCTGGAAAGTAAGAGACGAACAGTGTTGTGTATCCCCTGGTCGGGAGCGGTGGTCAGCAGCGTGCGGCGCCTCTGCAGGAGTTTCGGTAAGGCACTCCTACGATATAAGTACAGTAGGTCAGGCGTCTGGCAGCGTTTGCGAGCCAAGAACGTGAGTCACTGTCGAAAGCGGGAGTGGTAGCTGCAGCGATCATCGCGCGTCTGATCATGCAGAGGATCCAAAGTTGTTCTCCTAGAGCAAAAACCATCCGCGGCCGAGATGAAAAAACGCACAACAGTGTCGCGTTGGGTGCGCGATTTCCTTGCTCGCCAACTGGTTGTGCGCGACTCCTCTCGTGCGAGTAACGAGTGCGCGCGTCCACAGTGGCAGAAAAAGAATTCGGCAGCAATGCGCTGCCTTCCTCCGACTGTAGCTGGGAGCAGCAGCTCAAGCGCCCGAGGTAGAGGATGAAGAACGGCGGTGCGCTTCGTCAGATTCTGCTATGTGCATTTACGCTCGAGGTGAAGAAACTGTTAGCGCGTCTCTGTTGAGGAGGCAGTAGGCAGATCGGACCAAATGATAAGATCCAACAACTCACCGAACTACTTCTTTGGATTAACAAAGAGAATTACAAACAGAAATTGCAGATTGATGAAATAAGAAAGAATAAGAGTTGAGAAGAAAGAAGAACAATCGAGGGACCCCAGGTCCACTCCCCCAAACCCTCTGGCCGAACTACAGAATTCCTCTCACTGCCTCCCTTCTCCCTAACCCCTCCCCTCTTTTTATAACGACCTTCTTTAACAGAATATTCTTCTAGAAAATACAGTTGTGTCCAGTTGTACTGTGATATGACTCTTATGCCCCTTCTTAAAGTATGCCTTCTTATTTCTCTTAACTCCCTTGTGCGGAGATCTCTATCACAATCCCTAAGTGCTTGTTGTCGTGGTCTTCCATTTCTCTTGCCTTCCAAAATTTCAGTAGCCTTCCACCAAGCTTCAAATGTCACCCAATGAACGGATCACGCCACATGACACCTGCGGCCAAGAAGACTTTCGATATTCCAGCAATACCATTGATACCTCCATCATCTTCCGGTGACATTCTTCCGGACGCTTGATAGGCCACCTAACCTGAAGAACCCAACCGTCTTCCACCAAAAACTGATTGTCACCAACAACAGAACATGCCTCATGACTCGAGCTGGTCAACCGAACTTCCGATATCCCAGAAACACCTATGGTACCGCCGCTGTCTTCCGGCAACATCATTCGAGTCTTTGATAAACTACTCCACCAGATGCATGTCACCATGTTCTACAATCAAACACTTCAACCAATTCCTTTGATACCACTGTTGGGGCGGAGCCCGACGTCGCAGCGGAAGCAGTCTCACAACACACCAGAAAATTCACCTAAAGGCCTTTTACAACTCACCCGAATGATTTTTCACAACACACCCGAAGACATTTTTATCACACCCATGAGCGTACCATTTTGATGTACCGTCGATCATCACAACCGAGACACGTCGCTTGATCTCCGCAACCAAAAGGACTTTCGATAAATGGCACTGTCATATCTCTCATCGCATGCCATCTTCGACACTTTCAATCATCATCGTCGACAAATCATCGCTGATGTAATCACCGTCTTCGCTTCATTCTCATCTTCATCGCTTCGCACCAGCTACTGCAAACGCGGCAATCCATTGCCGATTCTATCTCGCCTACTACATCGTGCTGGCACACCTTCCTAAAAATGTTACCGTATCCTCTTATATAAACACCAAGTCCCTATCTCCAATTAGTGCAATCAACATTAAATTGTTCATCCGTTAATATTGAGAATTAACTCTCCATAAATATTGGGAGAAAAACCTCTATTAATTTTGAGATAAATCTCTCCATTAATAATTTTCTCTCTCTTCAATATTCAAATTTTAAACCAAAAAAAAATCCCAACAGTAGATAGATTACAATCAGTAGCAGCTTATAAATGCTCAGAGTTTAAATATGGAAATAAAGAACAAACTTAGATTAATGATTCGGGTTAAACCCATGACCGTCACACGTTTCAAGGGAATCGACCAAGACTTACAGCCAAGTGTCAAAGAAACGTGTTATGGCTAGCTAATGAATAAATGATTTCAACACAGAGCAGAAAGAAAGGCTAAAATGGCAGACATGCAGTCTGGTATAGAAGGTAGAAAATGATAAGCAAAAGGCATCACCGTGTTTTTGTCAGGAAATATGAAGATTCATGTTCCGGTTCTCTGCGTCCGGAAGGAGGGATTCTGAAACATAGGTTCCAGATCAGGCTGGCAGTCGCGGAAGACCAGCAAGAGGGCATGCTTGGTCAAAATGATATATTCCAAAAACAGGAGTGCAGGTGGTCAAGTTCTGGATAATGAAGAGCGGAAGTTCTGGTTCATGTATGGATCACTTAGATGAAGTTAAGTAAGGTTTTCCTGGCGGATTTGCAAAGGGATTACGCATGAATCATCAGAGTGTTGATTTAGAATGAATTGCTCAGTTCACCGAAAGTCAAGGGTTGAGGGAGCATTGTCTACAGGCAATCGGAAGCGGTCAAAACCAACAGTGAGTCCCCAACAAATCTCTGAAGGCGGTGGAACCGGTTGACCGGCAAGGTCCCACTATAAAGGTGGGTGGGGTGGGAACATTTGTGTCGGTGATTGTGTAAAGTTGTTGAAAACTTAAGTGTGATCTAATATCAGCTGATTTATACTGATTTGTGTGATGGCCCAAACCTATCTGGTTCATTCCTTTGTTGATCTGGTGTTTGAGGTGTTCTGGGAGGTCAAGGTGACTCATCCCCAACACTTAGCCAAATTTTCAGTTCTGTGAACAGTGTTCCCAGAACGGTGAGACATCTAACGGTAGGTCTACGGTGTTTCTAGAATGGTGACACATCTAACGGTAGGTCTACAGTGTTTCTAGAACGGTGACACATCTAACGGTAGGTCTACAGTGTTTCCAGAACGATTAGACATCCAACGGTAGGTCTACAGTGTTTCCAGAACAGTGAAACATCTAACGATGTCATAAACAGTGTTTCCAGAACGGTGTCATTTCCTTTGTCAAATTTTCAGTTTTTCCCATATTCCTACAATTTTGTCCGTTTGACGTTTCTTTTGACGTAAAATGCATTCAAAGCCTTGTTTTAAGAGATTTAAGACCGATTCAAAGCCCACAACTCCTATCTTAATTTTCCCAATGGTCGGGAAGCCTTTACTCAGTCAAAACGCGTGATCTTTGACAGATCCGATCTTAATGGCAAATCTAGCGTATCTTAAACCGCTGCTCCGTTAAATCTTCTAAAGAGACAAGATATCTTTCTCCCTTGTTCTTCCTTCTTGTTCTCTGGTGCGAGACGCTCGAACCTTTCCTTCCTTCCCGTAGTAGTCGTGCGTAGTGTTGTAGCCTTGGATCGTGTCTTCCCTGGAGTTTCTTCCTGCTGCATGTGTACCCCTTGTTTCGGTGCAATCATGAATTGTCGATCCGTCTTTAATATAAGGTATGTTCTACCGCTATATTTTGGGTTCCTAGATAGATTTATTCCCGTTTCTCCTTTGCCTTGTTATGGCATGTGTTCTCTATGTTCCTAATGGAGTTTCCTGGGTTGTTGGTTGTTGTGGTGGTGTCTCTGCGTCCTCGGGTGGATGCAGTCTTCCAGGAGAGGTGATCGTGATCCGCCGTGTTGGCCTGTTCTTGTGCAAAGAACGTTGGAAACCATTTGAGGTAGGGGATTCGTGGCTTCTTTGTTCTATTTACGTGCAATAGTAGAGTTAGCATGTTTTAACCCACTGGATCACAATGAAATTGACATAATAAATATATGAACCAGATTAAATATTTGATATCGATCGTATGTTGTTGCCTCTTGTTTTGCTAGATAGTGTGTTATCTATGCCTTGTTGTTTAGCATGTCGTTATTAATGAAAATTGGTAAAGAATGTAAACTGAGATTGATTGTGAATTAATTGGCCAAAGATAAAGAAGCATGTAAATGAATCTGGTTATTGTTGTAAATTTGATGTTAGTCAAATTGATTCAGATGTGCATGTTTAACTAAATTGATTGATAAACCTGAAGCATGTTGATGTTTATTGATTAAAGGAATGTCAAATTAATTATTTAATTAATTTGTGATAGCTTGCTGTTTAGGTTGCCCATAGTTGAAACCTACAAATAATGAATCGGTTAATTCAAGATGGATTAAAGAACTGATTGTGTGATAAAAGATAATTCCTGATAGGGTTCTGAGTTACCCTTCTGCTTTTAAAGGCCAAGCTCCTTATTCTTTGGAGTAGTGAGTGCTCGTTGTGTGTGAATGTTGAATGCCTTGTTTAGAGACAAGAGCCCAATTACGGTTGTTTGTTTCCTGCTGCTTGTGTTGTGGTGTGAGTCAAAGATGGCTGAGTCAGGAGGGCTGATGTGGTATGTAGGGTCAGGGAGGCTCAGTGGTTGTGGTGGTAGCAGTTGACGCCTAGAGTAGCGAGATGCATCGATTTATGCATGTGGGTGTCAGGAAGGACATCATAGATGATGAAACGGATTGGATGTGAATGTTGGGTGCTTGTTGAATCTTATTGTTTGTTTATTTGTTTTACCCTCCCCACTGCATGAGATAGATGGTTTTGCTTACCATCCTTCCAAAAGAGGCAAAGACGTGCGGGGTATGCCACGTGATTTCCGTGTTTAGCTTCTCAAGGACGGATGGGTCTACGCTCCTGCTATAGGTGGCGAAGACTCGACAGGTAGTTCATCTACTCACCATGTTGAGTCCTTCGCGTTTGGTAGCTTAGAATGTTTTCTTAGAATACCTGGAATTATGAAAAAGTGATAATGATGTTAAATAAATAATTGAATAAATGATGTTAACTCATGGGGTTGGAGCTTGGTGGAATTCAATGATGAGGTTACAATTTAAAGGAACTGTGGATCTTGGTTAGAATGCTAATGAAATGCAATGTGGAATGATAATGGTTAAATAATTAATTAACGTAAAGTGAAACTGATCAAAAGGGATAAAGTTATATAATGTAGCTCTTTAAATGGTTGTGTGCTTATAGGATACCTAATCTTAGCAGTGACAGCCGGGAGTCTGAGAGACGTTAGCAGCAGTTGAGTATAAGACTAGGTTATGCCCATGGTGTGGTTGTGAGCTATAGTATATTCTGTACTTTTTGTGTTTTTATACGTTGCTCCACCTTGTCGGTTAGGGCAACTGACACCACGGGGATTCCGAGCCCTGGGGGTGTTTTCCCCAACATTCCAATGGGAGGATGGATGGCTGACTACCCCCTTTGGCCCCGCTCTATTCTCTTGGTAGTTATTATGTCGGTAGGCACGTCGGTTAGTTTTCCTCATATATGTGTATAGAGAGCTGTAACGCCCCGACCCCAGTTACCCAGAGTCGGTGCATTATTACCTAACATTGGCATGATCACACGGGATCAAGTCCTGAAAGACCGATCAGTTTAGTAGCCTTGGAAGTACTAGATACATACATAAGTTTTACATTACATTATGAAATGAAAAACAACAACATTGTATCTCCTTTGAAAACACTCAAATCTCTTAGTTTATCTCTGCAAGTCAGTCATAATATACTTCTTCGCATCCTGAGAAAAATAAAACATAGAAAGGGGTGACCTCAGATGCTCAGTAAGGATAACAATATAGCGAAAACTATCATAAATAAGCATAAACATTTAAAGCAATATATGAGACTAAAACACAAACCTTTTAAACTTAAAACTCAGCATAATATGGCAAAGATAAATCAAATAATGTCATTTACTTATTCACATGAATATTCTACTAGTCGAATAATCACATGTAATATCAATAGCTAATTTCATAATGATGGAATGCATAATGTCGGACATCATAACCACATAGTCAAGGCCTCGTGCCAAGACTACAAATAAGATTTTGTCAAGGTCTTGTGTCAAGACACTAGTTTGTCTCATGAGACCTATCGATGAGGTATAGCGGGCTCTACCCGTCACTTACTAAGTCCAATGCATTCCTCATATGAAAAGGTTGAAACATAACATAAACATTCGTATTAAAAATAGCATACGAAATGTGAATACTTTAACCATAAACCATGAATGGTATAAAAATAACGCATTCGCAGTCAAACATATCACAAAACCTTCAATGTTATATGGAAGATTGTATCATAATAAATCAACTTCAAACAAATGTAAAATCCATCAAAGGATGTTGACATAGATGAAATCAAAACTACTTGAGAGAAATATCTCTATTTTGAAATCATTTAAAAGTTACGTAATTATAAAAGAAAACATTTATTTTGAAAATATTCTTATAAGCTTGTAAAGGAAGCTTCGAAGGTGTTATAACGACGAAAAATAGTCACACCTGTCGTATAAGTTAAAAAAAACATTCTTACCTTAATTTGTCGAAAAGGTCATAAAGTACCTTGTTTGGAAAACGACGGAAAGATTCCTTTCAAAACATTTTATAAAGTCAAACAAGGGTATAAATGACTTTAAACCGTGAATGGTATAAAAATAACGCATTCGCAGTCAAACATATCACAAAACCTTCAATACTATATGGAAGATTGTATCATAATAAATCAACTTCAAACAAATGTAAAATCCATCAAAGGATGTTGACATAAATGAAATCAAAACTACTTGAGAGAAATATCTCTTTATTTTGAAATCATTTAAAAGTTACGTAATTATAAAAGAAAACATTTATTTTGAAAATATTCTTATAAGCTTGTAAGGGAAGCTTCGAAGGTGTTATAACGACGGAAAATAGTCACACCCGCCGTATAAGTTAAAAAAAACATTCTTACCTTAATTTGTCGAAAAGGTCATAAAGTACCTTGTTTGGAAAACGACGGAAAGATTTCTTTCAAAACATTTTATAAAGTCAAACAAGGGTATAAATGACTTTAACCCATATTCTAGAAAATAGTAAAAATGTTTTGAAATACATTTTTAAGAAACACGGATGTGGATGATAAATAAGTCCCAGTAGATATGTAAAAACAATCTCAGATAATAAAGAGATTGTAAAATTAACCCTTACCTTGTATTTTTCCTTAGTCGAGGGTACGTTAACCTCCTGTATAATAGTTAAATCATTGTTATTAAATTATACAAGTACCACATACATAAATATGATATCGTATATGATCTTCTAATATTGCTTTGTTAATAATATTTCAGTAGTATCATTGTATCAGGTGTGAACTGATTCATTTTCCTTTATATGTTTTGTTACGTAAGTCATGTTTGTTATGGATAGGATGTATTTGATTCATATCCAGAATTATACTAAGTTCTTAAACATTATTTTTAATCATAAAATGAAAATTATTCTTGAATGGTTACGATGGAGAATGAATCTTATCGCGTTCGTGGAGACTGTAATCCATACATACGCACGAGCGACAATATCATTATATTGATGGTGAATTCATATGTAATTGAATGGTATATAATATATACAGAATCATTAACATGTTATATTTATTATTTACATCAATTATACACATTATTATACTCATCCAAATAATGAAGTGTTTAATAACAAACTACACCACGACATGGAGACGGTAAGTCGTACGTACGCACGTATGACGACTTTGTCATTCATAGGATGGATAGAATAATGAATATGTTTGTACCATATTTATAATAACATCACAGTATGTAGAAGGTACTGAAGTTATTATTTTGGTATGGAAACAACAAAGAAAGAGGAAGTGGAAGAAGAAAAGAACTTTGAAAGAGGTGATGAAATTATTACCTCTTCTTCGGGTGCTTCCTTTTGATTTGATCAAAAGGGTCTTTAGGTTGGCTTTCTGATCAAAGTAAGGCCTCTAAGTTGAAGTGAGGGTAGTTGGGAGGATATTTGAGCAAGGGTTGGCCGAGCCAAATGGCTTGAAGGTTTGAAATTAAGATAAGGGGAAGTACCCTTTTATAAGAGAGGTGAGGATCACTTTAGGAAAAGCTTGAAATATTATTTTATTATAAAATCATTTTCGGTTTCTAATGACTCCAAATGGATTTATTTCGAGGCTAAAGTGAGGATGGATCGAAATCCTCTCAACCAATAGGTTTTAGACAAGTTTAGGTCACCATATTAACTTTATCTTTTAGATTTAACTCTTAGTTAAATAGTTTAACTTTTACCATGTCTTCTTGTAATTTTATATTACATGGTTAATAGACTTACTATAAAATGTCAAGTGAACCTCAAGTGGTTCATTAATGACATATCTATCATTATATAAGTCCTTTGACCGAACTTTAGATTTTTAAGAATATTATATCATTTAATAATATAGTATTTGTTTTAAAAACTCATTTATGTCAATTTTGACACTATTTAGTATTTGGTTTTTGTGAAAGTCAACAAAACTTGATTACTACGAACAAAATACATTAAATCAACCCTAACATATCATATTAACCTAGAAAATTAGTGTAATGCGTCAAAAGTCTCAATTTACATTTATTTGGATATTTATAATATCAATTAATTTAATCTTTCATTAATAAGGTAATTACTGCATCATCGTTGTTTCGTAAATAAATTTAATTATTTAATGTCTAAAAATTATAAATAAAATACCATGATTTAAGAAAAACTTTTTAGCTTTCTAATGAATATTTATAGTCGAATTTATCTTATATATAACCCTATATTAAAAATGGTTTAGTTATTAAAATTTGAATTTAACACTTTTAACTCTTCTTTAAATAAAATAATAATAAATGTCTTAATCTAATCCAAGTCGATCAAAAAGATTTATATTTTATTCCTAAGGTCGATTTTGGTCGAAATAAACTTATCCAATAGAATTAGGACATGTGTTAGGGTAATTATAATATCATTTTTACCTTTAATTACCCTATTTACTTTTAACCGTGGTAATAAAATTCAAAAGTTATTATTCACCAAAAATTATTTTCATCTTATTGAACCACATTTTACTAACTGATGTCAATCGTGTCTCTCGGATTTTTGAAATTCAATTCACAAAAGCGGTAAAATTATGTTTTATGCAAATTTGCAAATGTGGCATCCCGCCTTTTTAATACATAACTTTTCATTACATTTACATACAGAGGATCTTTAAAGTCTAGTGTCTTGGAAATCAGGAACAATAAAACTTGAATACAACATAAAACATTCTTCTAATCCACTTGTAAGGCTCCATCATAAGATCATCCTAAGTACAATTACTGTCTTTCATATCCTAGAGACATACATCAAAGGAAAGGGTGAGCAGAAGGCCCAGTAAGGGTAAACAAGGGAATCAGTGTACTTTTGATATCAATAAGAACTTGAATAACAACATAAAGATATGAGCAATGGAAGTATAGGCATATCATAATGAAAAGAACTTGAAACATAACTTGAATATGTGGCTACAACATTTCATTTAGACATTCATGAACATATCACCAAGGTTCATCCCCAAGGTGTCATAAAAAATACCAAGGTTATTCACCAAGGTATCGTGAAACTTGTCATCTCTAGAGATTAAATCTTTACTCAATGCATTGGAGAGCTATCAGGGCGCACCCTTAATATGTTTTTACTTACATGTGATCCACATAGATCATAATCAAACATTTCATAAATAACTCATAGAGAATAAAAGGAATGGGTTTCATTTCAAAATCGTGACGTTTTAAAAGCTCTTAAAAATAAGATCATTGTATCATTTATAACCCATCGAAAGGGAGTGAGGGTTATATGTATGTCAATTCCAGAATCAAATATCTAATCTTTATATATTTATGAACACTCATAGAAATGAAATAGGTCTGGGTATTCACATAAATAAACAAGGGGATTTCTTGAGAGAGATAAAAAATTTAAGACGAAATTTCTGCAGCCTAACGGCTACATAACATGGTTTTAAAAAACATTGAAAAGAGATGGGACAAGGGTCACCCACTCATAAATAATTCATAATACAGTATGGGTACTGAATAAGATCATGGTATGGATATTTTAATGACATACCACATGAAAAGGAAACATGAAAGAAAAGAGAAGATGCGATATTTTTTACGAGAAATTCGGCAGCCTAACGACGTCACATAAAAATTCAGAAAACAAATTGATGAAAAAAGAAAGGGTCTCTCATCATTTGGACATGAAATGGGCAGTAATAAAAACATATAAGAACATACCCTCAACATAAAGAGATGGAAAATATAAGACACAACATAAAAGAAGTCATGACTTAAAAGAGGAGGGTGAAAGAATCTCTTACCTTGAAGAGTAACTTCGAAAGCTTGAAGGTCGGGACCTTGGGAGGCTTGAGGGCACCTTGGGAGGACTCCTTGGGAGGTAAAGAGACCAGAACTTCATTGAGAAGGATTTGGAAATGAAAAAGATGAGGGAAAGGCTTGGTATTTATAGAAGAAGTGAGGGGACAAGTCATTAATGGCCAATGGGCACCTCATCGGTGGTATTGGCAAAACCATGGGCTTGCCCATGGTATTTGCCACTTGGGACACCTCATACCTTATCTTACTCTTTATAGGTCGACCAGAATGATTACATAATTATTACATCCTTAATGATGTCATTAAACAATTGAAACTAAAAACTGTATTTTCACTATTCACCGAAAATTCATTTTTCCCAGAAAAATCCCCAAAATCACCTTAACCTAATATCGATGCTCTGAATTCAAAAATGAACTCCATTTTATAAAAATATTTTTCTAAATATTTTTAATTTAATTTTTAATTAAAAAACATTATTCACCCGAAAAAACTAATATGTGTCTAATAATTTCTGAAACAGTTATTTACCTATTTTATTGAATCACATTACTTAATCAAGTGCCTAAATTATATTAATACTTTCTTTAAGTGAGATTACTAATCCATTTGGTCACATTACTAATCCTAAGCGTAAAATCACTGTTCATAATTTACTATTCACAAAAAATTAAGTTGATCTTATTAGATTCTAAATTTCTTACTGAACACATTTCCAGAAGATCATTTTTTGAAAATCATTACACATCATTAATTATTTAAGGTTTACATAAAAAATTTAAAATATCCCCTTTTTTCAAAATTCATCAATATACATCCTATATTTATTCGAATATCTGAAAAAAAAAACACAAACTTCACCATAGGAAGAAATCACAATTTTATTTATCTCAAAGGATTACACATAGTAGCTACGGTCTCGTTACATAGCCCCTTATAACCCCAGCATAGGACCTAAGTGTAAGGTGTGCTAAGGTGAGAGAATCCGAGGGTGGCTCGGCCAACATTGCCCGAGTAATGATTTCTATAAGCTTGAACTTCTCCCGAAGGCGATTCCGCTCCAGCTTCACACGATGAAGTTCGGCTTGGGTTTGGTTCAGAGCAAAGCCCAGCGGTGCTACCACCTTCCCAAGTTTCGTCAGATGGGCTTCGATCGGCCCGAGACTACTGGATGAGGCCATCGAATCTTCTTTCTGTATTAACCAAGATCACTTGTTTTTTAGAGACAACAATCGCAACATTTAGTTTCCAATGGTCATATTGACCAACGTCATATAACAGTCAAAACTCAATGGTCTCATTTTAATTATACTCACATCATTAATTAAATAATATAGTTTTGTTGAGTATAAACTAAAACAACACACAAAAAAAAAAGAAACAAAAATTCATTCAAAATTTCGGGTCGTTACAGCAAATGTGCCTAGAAGGTGGGTAAAACACATTAAAAAGTTCAATAAAATTTTATATATCTAATCTTATTATAAAATGACTCCAATGAATTATATTGGACTAATATAGGTATTATGTATCTATTTTGACTTTAAAATAAATTTAAATAAAAATAATAATTATTTAAATAAAAAATCGGTTTTTATGTACTATGCAGTATTTTTCACTATTCATCAAAATTTGAAAGTTTTAAGAGAAATACCAAAAATCCACTCTAAGCTAATTTTGATATTTTGAATCCAAAAATGAAGTCTATTTTACCAAATTCAATTTTTAGGTGTCTAATATTAATTTTATTATTGTTCACAAAAGAACATAAGTAGTTCTTTTAAGAAAATAGTTTTTCTAAATATATAACTATTTTAACAAGACATATACATTTCATTATAAATATGTTTTATTTATGTGAAAACATTATAAATAACAATAAAAATTTATTTGTTACTAGTCATATCACAATATTTAATTTATAAATAAATTTATCGTTTAAATAATTATAATACAAATGTGTTGTTTCGCAGAAACTCAATCTTGCGTATAAAGCAAGCCAAGTCGGTGTTGCGTGCAGTATAAGCTATTGACTTTAAAAATATAACTTACTATGAAATCTTGGGGTGTTACAGAGTTGTAACGGCTTGTGATTATTCACACATATATTCTGGATATAGTTTCCTATGGACTACTATAGGTGTAACGTGTATAGGTTGTGATGGCTTGAGGATTCTTACTCGGCGTATGGGCTATAATGGCTTAAAGTATAATACCCAACATATAATACACGTTATGCGAGCTGTGGTGGCTCCTGGAAACTACCTGGTTACTTTGGTAACGTGGGTGTAGTGGTTGTGTTGCACAAGGTGCATGCTGTGGTGCTACGCCCAAGTGTCCGCGGGCAAGCCTTTTTGGAGAGAGATACTTAGGACATGCGACGTTGGGGCGAAGCGGCAAACCAGTGGGAAAGTGGTAACATGATACCCTTGATATTCTTATTATATTATATACTCTTGTATGCGATACTTGGTGAGAGTAGCCATAGTGAGTCTGGGAACATAGTATACCTGAAAAGGTGACGAGTTAGTTTCACTTGTTGTTCATTGTGCTTTAGCATGCTTTCTTTACTTTTGCACAAGAAGCTTCGGGGGGGATCCTGCTGAGTATACTGTTATACTCACCCTACGTATATATATAAATTGTTTTTCAGGTCACTTGGAGTAGGTTGGAGATCAGGCTGGTTACTACTAGCTTGAAGTTGGAGGAGTTGTTCAGGCTTCGTGGTCACTGTCGTTTTACTTTCTTTTGGTACTTGCATCCCTTTCAGTTGTAGTAATTCTTGCATGACATTACATATGTGTACTTGTGATTTCTTTTATATTGCAGTAGTGGTGCAAAACGGGCCCGTGGCCCGTGGGCTTTGCGGGTATGGGGCGAATATGGGGCGGGGCAGGCCTAAAAATTTTGACCGCGAAGAGCGCGGGCCAATACAGGTTGAGCCCGCGCGGGTGCAAGCCAAAGCGGGTTAAGCCCGCGCGGGTGCAGGCTGACCCGCGGGCCTAATTTAATTTTTTTGTACAACATGTGCTTCTTTGGCATTTTAGTTTTTTTTTTTAAACATGATTAAACCATGACATATGATTTCTCACCGTAATGATCATACAAATTCACCATTCATTTACATGTGAATTTTAAATACATCAATATTTATTGTTTAATATGATATTATAATATTTATCTAATAATTATTAACCATATTCACATGGTGTGTCATTGCACCTCTCGAAAAATGGAACTCATCTCTCCTGCACTTGGTTTCAATTCTAAAAGAGTTATTATAATTATAATATTTTTTTGGACCGATTTAATTTTGTTATTACTTAATTTTATTTTGTTATTAAGAAAACATGAAAGGACCACAAGAGACCCTAATAGCCTCCTCTGAAACCAATCATTGCTTGAAATGTCATCGTTAATTCATAGGTATAGTCATTTGCATCGCATCACCACACAATCAACATCATCATTTTTCGCCCCTCATTGATCACTCACCTACTTTGCATTGCAACAGTTCACCACCACATCGGCGTCGGCACATGACACCATTAACCCATAGAAAAACGTTTCATCGCATCTCTTAAAATTCTAGCTATTGTAAATTCATACTTCTCCCAACAACTAAAATTAAGAATGAAAAAAAATATATAATATTTAAATGATTATAAATATTATTTTTTTTAAATGCGGGCAGCCCACGGGCTTATGCAGGGCGGGGCGGGCTTGGATTTTTTTGTTCGCATTATATGCGGGCTTTTGCGGACAAACCCGCGTGGGCTCAAACCCGCGCGGGCTTGGCCCGCCCCGCCCCGCCCGTTTCGCATTACTATATTGCAGTCTGAGTTGGAGTTGGTTGGTGCTTGTCTTATCTCTCTCTTTCGCAAATGTTCTCTTAGAGGGTAATGTCTCCCATTTGTACTCTCGGTGTTAGTCGCCAACCCCAGGCCTACTGGAAACAGGACTCGAGTGTCACTATCTCCCTTCTCGCATTGTCGGCCCAGGAGGTACACTTTGTGGGGAGGGGGTCGTGACAAATTGTGACTGCAATCTTTTCTTCCATAAAATGTAAGAGCGCGACAGTGTTCTCCCATGGATTAGAACCATAATCCGAATCACGTTAAATCCTCGTTTTCATTTCTAGTTTGTATTTGTTTCGCTTATGTTTTGTTTCTGGAGGTTGTGGTTTGCTTGAGTGTGTGGGTGTGTCGATGTGGTGACTTAGGTGCGATTTGACTTCTAAGTACCGATACATCGGTTTCGCAAGATTCTTCTGGTCATGGAAGTTTTGGAGCTTTGTTCCGCGCTTGAAGCTTCCAATGGTTTACTTTCGGTGATCGGTGGTCCTAAATTTCAACAAATGATATTAGAGATTGTGGTTCAACAAGGCTTTGCAAACTCAGCAGCAGACTCTTCAAGTAACGTTTTTGTCTCGTAGCTTTTTCGATTCATGGGAATATTTCGAAAGGTATTGTGTCGGAAGAAGGCAAAGTCCAGATAGACAAATTCGACAGGACGAACTTCAGTGGTACGGATGTCACCAACACAGAATGTTGCCTATAGCATTTGGGAGGTGAAGACCACAGTGAAGATAATAAATGCACTGGCGGACATGTATGAGAAGCCAACAGTGATAACAAGGTGTTCATGATGTTGAGGTTATTCGACATGAGAATATCGGAAGGAAGACCAGCAAGCGATCATGTCAATGACTTTAACATGATCTGGAATCAGCTCGTATCAGTTAAAGTAAAGTTCACGGAAGATGCATGGGCTTTGTTGTTGTTGTTGTCATCACTACCGAAATCATGGGACGCGATGGTGATTGTCGTAAGTAATTCTTACGGAAAGACCGACCTAGTGTTCGAGGATGTTCGAGATCTCATTTTAAATGAAGAGCTCAAGCGGAAGGAAGTCCAGGCACCTGCTGGAACAGTACTCCATGTGGAAGGTAAAGGACGTTCTGTTCAGCAAGGTCGAAAGAAATCGAAAGTTACATCAAGGAAAAGAAGTCGAGGTAAATTAGTTGGACCCAGACCAATATGTTGGCATTGCGAAAAGAAAGGACGCTTGAAAAAAGATTGCACGGATTGCAAGATAAATTCTAGAGTGGGTGCTTCCAAAAGTTCAAATTCCGCCAACACCGCAGTTGATGGTGAGAGCAGTTTACTACTAAATTTTAGTATTCCGTTGGAATCATAGATTATTGACTGCGCAGCTTCATTCTATTCTACAACCGAGAGGGGATGCATGGTGAATTATGTATTCAAAAGGTTTGGCAGAGTTCATCTAGTCGATGATGAAACACTCGAGATCGTGAGGATGGAGGATACGTCTGAATGTCAAACGGAAGCTTCTTGGAGTTAGAGTGAGTTCGGCACATACCAGGTTTACAGAAGAATCTAATTTTCATTGATCGGCTAGATAAAGCAGGTTTCGGAACAAGCTTCGCAAACGGAGTATAGAAAATTACTCGAGGTTCCATGGTTGTGGTCACATGTGTTAAAGATGATACGTTGTATCTAACCAGGAGATCAGATGGAACAACAATTGTCAGAATGACAAATTTCGAAAGTTCGGATTTGCGGCATTGTCGTCTTTGGCACCTAAGTGATAAGAACACGCGAGTCTTAGCAGCTAAAGGTATACTGAAGCTCGATCACACAGAGTTCGGAACTTGTGAGAGTTGCACCTCGAAAAGCAAAGCAAAATGTTGTTCGTTACAAACAAGACACCAAGTCTCAGAAGTTCAAGCTCGTGCATACAGATGTTTGGGGACTTGTACCAATTCGTTCTCACGGTGGATCATTCTACTTTGTT
Source organism: Viscum album (assembly GCA_963277665.1). Lineage (NCBI taxonomy): Eukaryota > Viridiplantae > Streptophyta > Magnoliopsida > Santalales > Viscaceae > Viscum > Viscum album. The sequence goes on along the minus strand of OY728142.1, from coordinate 503,393,244 downwards.
ACATTCATCGATGATTCAACAAGAAAAGAATGACACTTAGGCACAAATTTGAGGTGTTCGGAGCATTTGTTCGATGGAGGGTCAACCATGGTGGAAAAAGAGACCGAGAGTATTAAAGTGAGCTTAAGTGTTTAAGGTCTGATAATGGTGAAGAATACAATGGAAGGGAATTTTGGAGGTTTTGCGGGAGAAAAGGAATAATGTTCGAGAAGACTGTTCCCGAAACACCGGGGCATAATGGTGCAAAGCGGATGAACCGAACGTTGATTGAGAAAGCTCGAAGCATGAGACTAAATTTCAGAATGTCCAGGGAGATTTGGGCAGAAGCAGTCAATTAGGCAGCTTATCTTGTGAACAGAAGTCATTCTGCACCGTTGAACTAGAAGATTCCGGAACAGTTGTGGTCTGGAAAACCAGCGAAAGTTTCCCACCAGAAAGTTTTCGAAAGTCTCGCCTACATCCATGTTGATGTCAAAGATCGGGACAACTTGAAGCAAAGTCCCAAGCATGTTTCTTTGTTGGGTATGGCGATGAAAACTTTAGATTTCGGTTTGGGATAATGACTCTCGAAAGATAAATAGAAGGCGGAATGTTCTCTTCAATGAGAAAGTCTTATGGAAAGGCCAGAACTTGGTAGAAGATGGAGTTGAGAACAAAGAATCAACTGACCGCATCCAAGTTGATCTGAGCAGATGTTCCGGAGGGCCAGAAGTTCCAAAAAGTTCAAGAAGCATGAAAAGTCTAGAGAAACCATCAGTAAGGCCAAAGGAAGTACCGGAAAGCTCGAGAACTCCAGAAGCTCGAGGCAGAGGTTAGGAAGGTAAAGTTTCAGATGTAGTGGTTCCGGAAAGAGCTGATTCGCAAGTTAAGTTGTGGAGGTTTGCAAAGATCAAACGATCAGTTTAGAGGTTTGGAACTAATCTGCATTAACTGTTGCTTACAGATAGAGGAGAGCTCAAAAGAAGCAGCGAGTCTCAGCGATTCCAAAAAGTCGAAGTTAGGCCAAGAAAAATGAAATGGATTCATTGCATGCAAATGGAACCTGGAAGCTAACGGAGTTACCATGGGGGAAGAAAGTGTTGCAGAACAAATGGGTCTTCCGGTTGACAGGAGCAGAAGATGGTACAAGACCGGGTTGGTTGTCAAAGGGTTTCAGCAGGACAGAGTGGACTTCTCTGAAATTTTATCAACCGTTGTCAAACATACAAGCATCCGAGCATCCGAACACTGTTGAGTCTGATTGCTTTTGAAAGTCTACATCTGGAACAAATGGACGTGAAGACGACATTCCTTCATAGCGATTTGGAGGGAGAAATCTATATGAAGCAGCTGAAGGGTTTCATGGAACGGAACAGAGCCTGGTTTGCAAGTTGAAAAGAAGCTTTTATGGTTTAAGCAAGCATCAAGGCAACGAAACCGGAAATTCAATATTTTTATGGTTGAGAAGAGGTTCATCCGGAGCAAGTCAAACCATTGTTGCTCCCGGAAGGTGTTCAAAGATGGAAGTTTCATCATACTTCTCTTGTATGTGGATAATATGCATCTGGCGGATCCGAACATCAAACTGATTCAAGAGGCAAAAGTTGATTTGTTCAGGAAGTTCAAGATGAAGGATCTCGGGGAAGCTAAGAAAATTTTGAAGATGCAAATTGAAAGAGATTGGAAGATCAAAAAATTGGTTTTCTCTCAAAAGAATGCATTAGGAAGGTCATTGAAAGATTCGAAATGACCGAATGTAAGCCTGTGTCAACTCCATTGGTCGGACAATTCAAGTTATCCAAAGAGAAAGCACCAAAAACGAAAGATGAGGCTAAATACATGGCGAAAGTTTGGTTTGTATCAGCGGTTGGAAGTCTGATGTACATCATGATTTGTACAAGGTGAGACATTGCATCTGCAGTGGGAGTTGTTAGTCGGTTTATAGCGAATCCAAGAAAGGAGCATTGGGAAACTGTGAAGTGAATTCTCCAATATCTCAAAGGTTTGGAAGATGTAGTCTTGTGTTTTAGAACGAATGATCTCTTGCAGGGTTATGTTGATACAGACTATAGAGGGAATATAGATGCGCGAAAGAGTGCAACGAGCTTTGTGTTTACCTTCAGAGGGAGAGCTATGTTGGGAATCCGTCAACATTCGATCACCGGATGTTACAATAGGAAGTTCCACACAGTAGACAAAAAACCTTCGGAAGGACTCCCACAACTCTGGTATATCGGCAGATAGGAAGACCTCGCACCCTACTCACCGCACCAAGTCGTCCTCGCACACTCAAGCAAAATTCACAACTCACAAACATCCAAGCGAAAAACAATAAAGGACACGTGAGTTCACGTGGTTCGGATGTCAGTCTCACATCCATGAGAGAAACATTGTAGTCTTTTCCATTACAATTGAAAGATACATGAATTACAATCACTTTTGTCAGGTTAGCAAATTAAATTACTAATTACAAGTAATCTCTCAATCACATCCTTACACGTGTACCGATGGTCCCACTTATAGTATCGATCAGTCATCCAGTTGCACCGACCACCAATCTTTGCATACGTCCCGCCATTGAACCATGGTGACTGTCAATTGTGTGTAGCAGCACATGACTGCTGATGTCCAGTGAACAGTGAATGGTTACCCATCCCTTTACCACAAAACCATGAGGGCCAACTCTGTAACTTCTGTTGAACGTTGTCTGATGAAACTGACCACTGCACATGCCCATCGAACAATACCATCATCTAATCGACCTGCCTTTCGTTAGAGATTTCGCTACCGCTACCTGAACCATCAAGACCGAGTTATTGTCTGGAATATCTCCTTCCGATAGAAGGAATCGACACTTGAAACAAGCTTTACACTCTCAACAAGCCATAAGTTGGATGTCGAGGTTCCAGACGATTATTGCACTATCCACAACGGAAACAGAATATGCGATCGTCACAGAAGCAGGGAAGGAATTGATCTGACGAAAATGTTTGTTAGAGGAACTCGGAAGGAATCCAAAAAGAAGGTTGTTGTCCTATGACAGAAATACCGCAATTCATTTGGTTAAAAATCTGATGTTTCACTCTCGGATAAAGCACACTGAGTTAAAATATCATCTCATCTGGAAGATGTTGGAGGAAGGGGGCTAAGGTTGTGAAAGATCAGTGAACGTCAAAATCCGGTTGACATGTTTACCAAAATCTTAATCCGGGAAAGTCGAAGGCAGTATTGTGCCTTAGTGAGACTAGGGTAATCGAACGGTGGAATGGAGACACTAACTATTGTTGCAAATGTTAGAATGTTCAGAATTTGTCTAAGTGTCGGTGGCTGTCTTGAATCCTTGAAGACAGTCTTCAGGTGGGAGATTGTTATGAAATGGGAAGACTCTTTCATTTTTCGATTCTTTGCGTTGCGTCTAGAAGGAGAGATTCCGGAACATTGGTTTTGAATCATGAAAGAGTATTGCGGCACCAAAAGACCAGCAGGGGCAGGCTTGGTCCGGATGATTTGTTCCAGAACCAAGATTGTAGATGGTCATGTTCTGGATGATGTTGAGCGAAAAATCTGGTTCATGGATGGATCACTTAGATAGTAATGCGAAACGGGGGGCGGGTCAAGCCCGTGCGAGTTTGAGCCTGCGCGGGTTTGTTCACAAAAGCCAGCATACGATGCAAACAAAAAAATGTCAAGTCTGCCCCGCCCCACATAAGCCTATGGGCTTGCCCGCATTTTAAAAAAAAACATTAATTATACTTATTTAAATATTGTATTTTTTCTCATACTCGGTAGTAGTTGTGGGGAGAAGTATGGATCGGTAATAGTTGGCGTTTTAGAGTCTGTGGTGGAGCATTATTTGATGGGTTGATGGTGGCACATGGGGACGCCGATGTGATGGCGAACCATCGTGTCACGGAGTAAGTGAGCGATCAGTGAGGGACTATGAATGATGATGTCAGTGGCATGGTGATTCAAACGACCAAACCTACAAATGGGCGTCGATTCTCCAGGTGGCGACCAGTTTTAGGGGAGGCGGTTGTTACCATGAGGAAGATAGTCCTTCCAGAAAAAAAAATAAAAAAAAAATAATAATATCAATAATAAATCGGCCTCAAAAAATATTATGATTGCAATAACTATTTTATCGTTAAAACCGTGTGTAGGGGAGATGGGTCCCGTTTTTCAAGAGATGGGATGATAGGGAGTCGGTTCAGGCTTCGGTACAGGATAGGCCTCCTATTCTGGGGTGTAACAGCCAGAGGGTGATTTTGTAACAAGTCTTGTAACTAATTCAGTTCGGAAGTTGGGTTATAAATAGTGTCTGTTTCCTGTGATGAGGGGGGATACGATGAAGTGAAAGTCGAGTCTGGCTAGTAGCCTGGGCCTATGGAGTCTTGTTCTCAGGAGGTGCGACTGTAGTATTATTTTCTCTTGTAAAGTTGTCCTACAAAGGAAAGGTTAGTCAATTCTGTTGTACGTTCTTAAAAAGGGTTTTAACACTCCCCCTCAAGCTAGACATGCCCAGCTTGGAACACGAGTCCCACAAAAGAAAGATAACATCAAGGAAAGACCAGACACACTCCCTCTCAAGCTGGGTCGTAGATGCTGTGGATGCCCAGCTTGGAACTGAGCGAGGCGAGGCGAGCTCCTGGGAGGCCTTTGGTGAAGATGTCGGCAAGCTGGTCCGCTGTCGGGATGTGGCTAAAGCTGACATGATCGTGCTCCGGGTGGTGGCGAAGAAAGTGGCAGTCCACCTCAATATGTTTCGTGCGTTCATGGAACACTGGATTCGAAGCAATCTTGGTGACGACCTGATTGTCACATCAGATGTGAGCAGATGTATGCGGAGGAAAGCCAAGCTCCTGGAAGAGATGTCGAAGCCAAATGATCTCTGTAGTGACGGTGGTCATGGCTCGATACTCGGACTTCGCACTGGAGCAAGAGACGACGGTCTGTTTCTTGCTGCACCAGGAGATGAGGTTGCCTGCCAAGAATACGGCAAACCCAGAAGTTGATCGCCGAGTAGCAAGGCAACCAGCATGATCTGCATCACAAAAGGCCTCAATATTAAGATGAGCATGATGAGAGTAGCGTAGACCACGGGCAGGATCTCGCTTGATGTATTTGGCGATGCGGAACAGCATCCCAGTGAGAGGTGGTCGGATGCTCCATAAATTGGCTCACTTTGCTGACAGCGCAGGCAATGTCGGGACGAATCATGGTAAGATAATTGAGTTTGCCTACTAGTCGACGGTAGCGCTCTGGGTGTGAATATGGTTCGATGGAGTCATAAAGAGACTGTTCCCAAGGCTCCAGAGGAGTGTCGACAGCAGTGGCATGGGTCAGCCCAGCATCCTGCAGAATATCCAATGCATATTTCCGTTGGCATAGGGAAATGGTGTCCGAAGAATAGGATACCTCGATGCCTAGGAAGTATGTGAGAGGACCGAGATCCTTAGTGTGGAAGTGCTGGTGAAGATGGCCCTTGAGTTGGGTGATGTCGTCACTATCGCTGCCGGTGATGATGATATCATCCACATAAACGACTAACAGGATGCAACCAGCGGAGGTCGTCCTGTAGAACACAGTGTGGTCTTTCATGCTGCGAGAGAGCCCAAAGTCGATGACGACAGTGCTGAAGCGGTCGAACCAGACACGAGGAGACTGCTTGAGGCCGTAAAGAGAGCAGCGGAGTCGACAGACTTGAGACTCGGCGCCGGAGGCACAAAATCCGGGGGGCTGAGATAGATAAACCTCTTCCTCAAGAAAGCCGTGGTGGAATGCATTTTTGACATCCAGTTGATGAAGAGGTCAGCGATGATGAGCTGCCGGAGAGATGAATAACCGGACGGAGGTCATCTTGGCAACTGGAGAGAAGGTATCAAAATAGTTAATACCATAAGTCTAGGCGAAGCCCTTGGCCACAAGGCGGGCTTTAAGTCGATGGAGAGTGCCGTTGGGATTCGACCTAATTGTGTAAATCCATTTGCAGCCAACCGCCTGTTTGCCTGCTGGAAGGGGAACAAGATCTCAAGTATGGTTTTCTTCCAATGCCTGCAACTCATCCCGCATTGCGGCTAGCCATCTCGGGTGAGATTTTGCTTCACCCACAGTGCGAGGAATAGAAACTGTCTCCAAAGCGGACAGGCCCCTGTAGGAAGATACAAATAGAGGAGTACTCTAGCAAGAGCGAGTACCTTTCCGAAGAGCAATGGGCAAGTCCTCTGGTGTCGGGGCAGGAGCATCGGACGAAGCGGGAACGACGGTGTCATTGGCCGAGACGGGGGATACAGGTGATGGACGACGGGAGTATACCCTACCAAAATGGGTGTCAGTAGTAGGGGGAGACACGGGAGGAAGGTGGACGAGGAGAGGAAGGCAATCATCGATGGCTGAGTCAGGATGAGGAGAGGGAAGCGAGAACGGAGAGTTCTCAACAAATGAGACGTCAGCAGAGATGACATACCTCCGGAGGTCTGCTGAGTAGCAGCGATATCTGCGCTGAGTGCGGGAATAGCCAAGGAAGATGCACCAGAGAGATTTGGGAGAGAGTTTGGAGAGTCCAGGACGTGTGTCTCAAACATAACATAGACATCCAAACATTCGAAGCGGAAGGGAGTGAGGAGGGAGAGAAGAGAACAGAGCTCGAAAAGAGTCTCCCCTGAAGAATGGAAGAAGGAAGGCGGTTTATAAGGTAGGTAGCATTGAGTATCGCATCTCCCCAAAAATGCAGAGGCACCTGTCAGTGGAAGAGGAGGGCACGAACAGTCTCCAAAATATGGCGGTGTTTCCGCTCGGCCACTCCATTCTGCTGGGGTGTATCAGGACAGGAGGTCTGATGAATGATGTCTTTCGCTTGGAGAAAGTGTCGAAAAGGGGTGGAGAGGTACTCACGCCCATTGTCCGAGCGGAGACATTTAACAGAAGTGGAAAATTGGTTAAGAATTTCATTGTAAAATGTCTGAAATGTGGAAAACACTTCGGAGCGTTCTCGAAGGAGGTATAGCCAAGTCATTCGCGAAAAATCATCAATGAAGGATATATAGTATTTATACCCCAAATGACTCGAGATGGTACAGGGACCCCAAACGTCTGAATGAACCAGATCAAAAGGTTTGGAAGCCCTTGTATCCACCCGAGGAATGTAGGAAGTGCGATGATGTTTTGCATGACTCACAATGAAAAGAAGTATGTGGTCTGAAATCTGGATAAAGCTGATGAATGGTGGAGGCAAGGGGGTGTCCCAACCGGGAATGAAGATCCAAGGCACGATCAGAGATAGATGTGCAGGCGACGGGTGTCGGGCCATCAAACAAGTAGACCCCGTCCCGAAGCGTGCCTCTACCAAGTTCCCGATTCGTAATCATCTCCTGAAAAACAGCAGCAGAGGAGGTAAATATGGCAGCACAGTTAAAATCTTTTGTGAGCTTATTGATTGAAAGAAGATTAAAGGGACTGCGGGGCACATGGGCCACAGAGGGCAAGTGAAGTGATGACGTCAGGGAGCATGCACTGAAACCCGCAATGGGGATAGTAGAGCCATTGGCGACGGTGATGGCTGATGGACCGCTATAAGGACAGTAGGAGGTCAACATACCATCATCAGTGAGGTGGTCAGAGGCACCTGAGTCGAGCAGTCAGGCAGGGGAGCGACGACCAAAAAAGGCGGCGGAGGCAGCGGAATGGGCTAGAGAAGCCGAAGATGGACCAGGTCCGGCAGGGGTCCGAGGATCATGGCTCAGCCGGATGTCTGCCATAGTCAGGGCCAGAGAAGATGGGAGAGTGGCGACTGAGGAGGGAGTCTTCTAGACGGCTGTCTGATCTCGCCGCAGGTGCTGAGATGGGCGCCCATGAAGTATCCAACATCGATCAATCAGGTGGCCAAGGTTGCCACAGTGTTGACAAAGGGGACGTGGACGACCCCTCATACGGCCACGGCAACGAGGGCCTGAGCGGCCACTGTCACGACCGACGAGGCGAGTGGAGGCAGTGATCATCTGGGGCAGAGCTGAAGAGGTTGTCATGGAGGCGAGGGACAACCACCGAGGAGGTCAGAAGTAGCGAGATGCGACGAGGCGCGGCCGGTAGAAGGCGAGGCCGGTGAAAGCCGGGAAGCCGGAATGTCAGGCAGTGTGTGTGTAAGGGTTGGTGTCCTGAGAACCAACTGTTTTGTACTTTGATTACATGAATGTTCACTTATTATATATTGTTCATTGTTCTGCATAACTATAATATAATAATGTCCCGGAATATTTGATGCATTGATAAGGTCATGGCAGATCCCCGCTATGATGAGAACCTTGAAATGCTATAACAATATTCTTAAATAAAGTTCTACGATTGGATGACATACTATGATAGGACACATAGTATACAGACCGTCATGTGCGAGTACTCGTAAGAAGACGAGACTCTCTCTCATGGAGTTCGCACTTGGTAATCTCCAAGATGGGAGATTATGAGAACAGACCCGCCAGTAGTAATTCCGCATGTCTTGGTGTCATCGGATATTGCTATCTGCGAGCGTGTGTAATGGTCTTTAGACTGGAAGATTATCATTAACTCATGTCATGACTCGCGCACTTAGATTTACTGACGAAAACCGTCACGCAAACAGTTGGCGGGAAGTAGGGTACGTTGGGTGCGTCACGAGTGACATGTTGTTAATGGATAAGTCGAGGAAGGATTTGTCCCTTCCATTTATGGAAGTTGATATCTCGGCCCTTTGATTGAAATAGAACTATCGCATTAAATTCCATGGTCATGGTGTGAACGACGAGTTTATTTCAGGTAGTCAAAGAACGACGGATCAAGCATATAGGTTTATGACACTTCCATGAAACCTGCTTGATGAGATATTGAGACAAAGGGATTAAATTACACAGTAAGCGTTTGTATGAGGTGATACGTCAATGCGTTGTCAACTTCTTTCTCTTGGGTGCCTTGACCCGTTGCAAGATAGTAATCTTGGACTTTAGGCAAGCTCGCCTAATGCCAACGAGAAAGAGGCCTAGAGGGTCACACACTAAGTGTATTCAAGTATCTCAAGTAGAATAAAGATTATTCTCGTACGTGGTTTAATAATTATATTCAAGGAAGCCTAAATCGTTTTAATGATAGAGGAAGAAGGAAATGAAAAACAAGATATACACGCCGTGTACATTGAATGTACACGCCGTGTAGTTTTCAATGAAAAACAAGTACACGCCCTGTATTTATTAATACACGCCGTGTAGTTTTTCCAGTCGGGATTTTGAGGATATAATATTGTTTTAAATGATATTTATTATAATCAGCATGGGCGCATGTCAAGGAATTAATTATTCGACATGGGGGTTTTAAATAAGAGTCAATGAAATAAATAAAATGCGTAACGCGTTTATTTATTGTCATAACTCTACAACCTCAAACCTGATTATAAATATCCTCACAACCCCAACTCTTTTCCTACCCCGTGTGAGACACAACAATTCTGGAGAATTCTTTCAAGGCCGAAAGAACCTCTTCCTCCAAAAACGCTCTCAAGACCGAGAGAGATCCTCTTTCATCGGATCAAGACGATCTAAGGCGGACAACGCAAGCAAAGGCTTCCCCACGCTAGCACCCGGAGAATCCTTTGGCGACGTCCAGAGATACGAGGTACACGTGTGGATCACCGCTAGAGGGAGTCTGCACTTGGCTTCTGCGACGCAACGACGGATCACATCGACAACGTGATCAAGAACATCAACGAAGAAAGAACACCCAAAAGGTATTTCTTTATAATTAATTAAATTAATTATAATCAACCTGTAACGATCCTTGTTTGTGGTTCCGGGACAAACCTTCTTCTTTGTCCTTTTCTGTGATTCGATCCGTGGAGACTGGCGTTTATCGTCGTATTGATCCCAGATTGATGATCGCTAATGACAAAAAGCCAAGTGGGCACATCCACCCACGCGCTTCCGCTGCGCTCGGAACCTTCAGTGTGGAGCCGCGAGATGCAGCGGACAGCGGGAGAGGCGCTGGGAGGGAGCCGGACTGCCTGGAGGGAGCCGTCGGGACCGGTTCGCCGGGAGGGGGCCGGTTTACCTGGAAGGAGTCGCCGGGACAAGTTCGTCGGGAGGGAGTCGGGCTTCCTGGAGTCGCGGCGGGAATAGAAGTAATCGGACGGGCGGGCGCCGAGAGGAATCCGGTTTGCCTGGACGTTGTCGGTCCGTCTGGAGGGAGCAGCCGGGGCCGGTTCACGGGGACCGGTTCGCCTGAACTGTTCCGCCTGGAGGGAGTCGCGGCTGGTCGGAAGCCGCACGCAGAGGAGGCCGCCGGGGGTTGCTGCGCGAAGAGGAGGGCCGCCGGGATGGGATGCGAGAGCCAGGGAAGGCGGGACCGATGGGGGCGACGGGAGGCGTGGGAGCCGCAGTCACCGGGAAGGGCCGGGAGGGCGCGCGGGAGCCAGACAGAGGGTCGCGCTCGGGTGGAGGCGCGACGGAGCGACGGGGGGGTCGTCGTCGGGAGGAGTCGCGGCGGGGCGTCAGGAGTGTCGCGCTCGGGAGGAGCCGCGACTGGAAGGGCGCGCGCGCAGGAGGAGCCGCGCCGGGAGGGCTCGCGCGCAGGAGGGAAGGCGCACTGGGGAGCCGCACTGGGCAGGAGGCGCGGGGGAAGGAGGGTGCAAAAATGCACCGGGGAGGCGGGGCCGGACTTAGCCGGGAAAACCGCAAAGAAGAGCGGGGCTAGGTTAAGATGTAACCCCCTCTGATACCATGTAGGAGGAAATCTCCTTACCTCAAGGTGAGGCGGAGGCTCTCTTTTATAGAATGAGAAAAAGGAATACATAAAGAGGTATTCCGATGTGGGACTCAGAAAATACCCAGAAGAATAAAAAGGGTTTTAACATTTTCTATTAATCAAAGACACTTATCATCTTGGTGCTTTCATGGAGGGAGGTTGGATGTTTGGTTTCCTGCGGATAGTGTTTTTTTTTAGAGAGAGAAGTTGGAAGACTAATCTGAACCTGAATGTCCACACGCATGGAAGGAAGAGTAGCACAATTGGAAGCAATCGTTGTCGATCAGACTACTAGTCTACATCGAAATGAGACGAGTCTACAGCGATTGGAGGACGCTATACAGCGTCACGAGAACGCTAGCCAGCGACAAGATTGTTGGATTGGTGTTGCCCGATCCAGTTGGGTCGAATGCTTGTGGCCCGCAATTGTCGCGGGTCGAGCTTCGCGGTGAGCTCGTTGGGGGTTGCAGGGGGCAACGTGCCTTTGCTCCGGGGGTCCGAGGGCCGAAGGACCCCGGCCCAATTTTTCGGCACTGTAGCAATGCTGACCATTGTAGCGGAGCTGACCGACTGACACCGACAGATACTGTAGCAGTGCGGACTTCGGGGTCAACTGGATTGTAGCACTTTTGACTTCCACCCGACAGCCACTGTAGCGCTTTTTTGACAAAGATAGTCGTCGTTCACTGTAGCAACGGACTCACTTGTTCTAACAGTGATCGTCTTCTCCATTGTTTTATAGCCCATTTTCGGGCTAGGGTTACTACTAAAAAACCTCTGTAATTTGTGCTCCTGATTTAGTGAAATTTTGCCTCTCCTGTGGACGTAGGGATTATTCCCGAACCACGTAAATCGTTGTGTTCTTGTTACTTTCTTTCTTTCGTTTTCTCGTTTCTGTCATTGTGACTCCCGACGATTCTGCAACAAAGATCACCAGCTGCAAGAGATATTAGTTGCGGTAGCATTTCTCAGGCCGAGTCAGGTTGAAAGTTCTGTTCGGGCAGATGACAAAGGAAAAGCGGTCGTACTGGAGGCAAGAGTTAGTCGACAGAATTCCGATTTAGAAGGAAGTCGAAGCAGAAAGGCGATGGATGAACCAGAATTACGTGTAACTGAGCTGGGAGAGATGCGTTTAGTATCGAGGCAGACGGAGATGCCGTTGTTTTCTAGTGAAGATCCAGTTGTGTGGATTACACAAGCAGAATTATATTTTTCTCTCCAGCAAACAAGGGAGGAGTTCAATGTACCTTTGGCTCAGCTCAACATGGAGGGAATGGTACAATATTGGATCATTAAGATCAGTCTGGCGAAATTTGTCCTGGAAACAGTTAAAAGAGGAATTAATGGGACGGTATGGTAATGTCGAAGAAGAAGATCCTGTCGTAGTCTGGCGAAATTTGTCCTGGAAACAGTTAAAAGAGGAATTAATGGGACGGTATGGTAATGTCGAAGAAGAAGATCCTGTCGTTTTCCTGAAAGGACTACGTCAACCAGGAACTGTTGACACTTGTGTGGATGAGTTCGAACGGGTAGCATTACGGATACCTGATTTAACCGAAAGCTGGTATATGAGCATGTTTATTGGGGGCCTTAAACCAGAAATTGGCAGTACAATAATGACACATGAGCCTAGGACTAAGGTGCGTTTGCTAACATTGGCAAGACGTGTGGAGCGGGAACTTTTGATCAAGGGAATGATCAAGTATGCAGAACCACGTAGCAGGTATTCGTATTCTGGAGGGCAGAACAAAGGCTGGTTTCCCAGTCCTGCTAAGGTAATGCTGCCAGCTGAAACAAATGAACAGGATAAGAAAGGGGGAATTGAGTCCAGATTACGGGGGGGGGGGTCCAAATTTATCCAGGGAGGAGTTTGAAAATCGGAAGTCAAAGGGCTTATGTTATTCTTGTGGCCGAAAATTTAATCTAGGTCATCGCTGTCCAGAAAAAAGATATAAGCTCATGGTGTGGGAATGCATTGAACCCGGGGTGGATGAAGGAGAGGAAACATAAAATGTTGCGGTCAAGAAAGAAGCTGAGAGTTTTTGTGAATTGGAAATGTTGGGTACTACAATGAGTGAGCTCAGAAAGTCTTTAGGAACCAGGTCAATGTTGATAGAAGGAAGAGTAGAAGGAATTCCATTGTTGGTTTTGATTGACAGTGGGGCTAGTCATAATTTCATCTCAAGACAACCAACGCGGCAGTTTTCTGCGCAAGTGAGTGAAACCAGTCCATTTAACATTCGTTTGGGCGATGGCAACCGAGTGGCATCCAGTGGACTATGTAAATCATTGCAAATAGAACTCGGTAAGCAGAATTTTTTTTGCAGAAGCTTATGTTTTTGTTACGTTTGGGCCAGACTTGATTTTGGGAGTTTCTTGGCTTGAGACATTGGGGTATGTAATAAAAAATTGGAAGGAAATGACGATGGAACTTGATTGGAAGGGGGGAACAAGTCGCATTGCAGGGAGTAAGAACTCCACAGGGACTACCAGGGGCTTTACAAGAATATTTGGGAAATGGGAAGAAGCAGCTACGGGGAATTCAGCAGATTATTCTGGAAAAGAATATTGAAGAAGAAACACAATTGGATCGTGTCCAGCAACAACAGTTGCAGGATGTATTGATTCGATTCAGTACTGTTTTCAATGAACTTGATAGATTACCTCCAACGAGGGAGACTGACCACACAATCCAGTTAAAAGACGGGGTTGAACCAGTGAATATTATGCCTTACAAACATGCTTACCATTTGAAAAACGAGATTGAAAATCAGGTGCGGAAGCTGTTAAAACTGGGATTTATTAGACATAGTTGCAGTCCGTACTCGAGCCCAATAATAATGGTTAAGAAGTGTAGTCGGGTGAATTCCCCTTACCTCAATGTGAGGTGGGGATCCTCTTTTATAGAGAAGTAAAACTAATTACATGGTGTTTAAGTCCAATGTGGGACTCAGAACAGAAATACCCATTTAACCTTAAATGGGGTCCAACACTCCCCCTCAAGCTGGACATGCCCAGATTGGATAGAGTCCCACAAAGAGAAAAAGACAACAAAAACACAGGACCATCTCAGACTCCCCCTCAAGCTGGGCCAGGGAGGCTGTGAATACCCAGCCGGGTAGTGAGAGACTCAAGACGAGCTCCTGGAAGACCTTTGGTGAAGAGATCGGCAAGCTGATCGGCCATCGGGATATGGCCGAAGCCGATATGGTGCTGCTCCAGATGGTGGCGGAGAAAGTGACAGTCCACCTCGATATGTTTCGTCCGTTCATGGAAGACGGGATTCGATGCAATCTTCGTGGCGGCCTGATTGTCACACCAGATATGAGCAGGAGTCGATGCGGGGAAACCGAGCTCATGGAGGAGATGACGAAGCCAGAGGATCTCAGTAGTGACGGTGGCCATGGCTCGATACTCGGCCTCGGCACTCGACCGGGAGACGACAGTCTGCTTCTTGCTGCGCCAAGAGAATAGATTGCCGGCAAAGAACACGGCGAAACCCGAAGTAGACCTGCGGGTAGCGAGGCAGTCGGCATAGTCCGCATCACAGAAGGCCTCAACATCCATGTGAGCATGATGCGAGTACTGAAGGCCACGGGCAGGGTCTTTCTTGATGTATTTGGCAATGCGAAGGACAGCATCCCACTGAGATCTGGTGGGATGCTCCATGAACTGGCTGACTTTGCCAACGGCACAGGCAATGTCGGGACGCGTCATGGTGAGGTAGTTGAGTTTACCGACCAGGCGTCGATAGCTCTCGGGATGAGGAAAGGGTTCCGAGTCGGAATGAAGGGAGCGTTCCCCAGGCTCAAGGGGAGTGTCCACGGTGGTGGTTGTGCTCAACCCGGCATCCTGCAAGATATCAAGAGCATACTTGCGCTGGCAGAGAGAAATAGTGTCCGCAGTCCGGGAGACCTCGTGCCAAGGAAGTAAGTGAGGGGACCAAGATCCTTGGTGTGGAAGTGCTGGTGAAGATGCGCCTTAAGGCTGGCGATGCCTCTGGAGTCGCTCCCTGTGATGATGATGTCATCCACATAAACCACAAGCAAGATACAGCCATGCGCCGTCGTACGGAAGAAGACTGTGTGATCCTTCATACTGCGAGAGAGGCCAAAGGCTGTGACAACCGTGCTGAAGCGGCCAAACCAAGCCCGAGGAGACTGCTTGAAGCCGTAGAGGGAGCGACGGAGACAGCATACATGGCGGTCGGCACCAGAGGCCGAAAAACCAGGAGGTTGCTGGAGGTAGACTTCTTCATCAAGAAAGCCATGAAGAAAAGCATTTTTAACATCCAGTTGATGAAGCGGCCAGTGATGATGAGCAGCCAGCGAAAGGAAAAGGCGGACCGAGGCCATCTTTGCGATTGGAGAGAAGGTCTCAAAGTAGTCGATGCCATATGTCTGAGCAAACCCCTTTGCGACAAGCCGGGCTTTGAGGCGGCAAAGAGAGCCATCGGGATTGAGACGGATCGTGAAAATCCATTTACAGCCGACCGCCTGTTTGCCCGCCGGAAGTGGAACAAGATCCCATGTATGGTTGTCATCCAGAGCCCGCAATTCATCCCTATGGCGGCAAGCCACCCGGGGTGAGATTTTGCTTCACCGACTGTCCGAGGAATCGACACGGTCTCCAGTGCTGACAGACCCCTGTAGGAAGATACAAAGAGAGGAGTAGTCTGACACGAGCGAGTACCTTTCCGGAGCGCAATCGGCACGTCCTCAGGAGCTGGGACAGGAGCATCGGACGAAGCAGGAACAAGGTGGTCCTCGGCCGGGATGGGAGGTACAGCGGATGGACGACGGGAGTAGGTCTGGCCAAAGAGATGACCGGGCGGGGGAGACACCAAAGGCGGGTGAACGAAGAGCGGAAGACAGTCATCGATGGTAGTGTCGGGAGAAGGAGAGGGGAGAGTGAAAGGAGAAGTCTCGACAAACGATACGTCGGCAGAGGTGATATACCGGCGGAGGTCTGGAGAGAAGCATCGGTACCCGCGCTGAGTGCGGGAATATCCAAGAAAAATACAGCGAAGGGATTTGGGAGAAAGTTTGGAGAGATTAGGGCGAGTGTCCCGGACATAACAGAGACATCCGAAGACGCGGAGTGGAAGGGAGTGAGGAGGAATAGAGGGGAACAGGGTATGAAAGGAAGTCTCCCCCTGAAGTATGGAGGAGGGAAGACGATTCAGAAGGTAAGTAGCAGTGAGGATGGCATCCTCCCAGAAGAGAAGAGGGACCTGGCGGTGGAAGAGGAGGGCATGAGCGGTTTCCAAAATATGTCGGTGTTTCCGCTCGGCCACCCCATTCTGCTGAGGGGTATCAGGACAAGAGGTCTGGTGGATGATGCCGTGGGCCCGCAGAAACTGCTGAAAGTGAGTGGATAAGTATTCCCGCCCATTGTCAGATCGAAGACATTTGACAGGGATAGAAAACTGTGTTTGGATCTCATGGAAAAAGGTCTGGAAGGTGGAGAGAACCTCTGTCCGATCTCGAAGAAGATAAAGCCATGTCATCCGGGAATAATCATCAATGAAGGAAATGTAATATTTATACCCAGATTGACTCGAGGTAGCACAGGGACCCCATACATCAGAATGAACCAAATCAAAGGGTTTGGCGGCCCGTGTGTCAACTCGAGGAGGATATGATGTGCGATGATGTTTCGCAAAACGACACGACTCACAAGGAAAGGAAAAACGGGGACTAATATCGGGGTAGAGTCGATGAAGTGCAGAGGCGGAAGGGTGGCCCAACCGGGAATGGAGGTCAACGGCATGAGCAGGGATAGACGCGCAGGCAATGGAAGGCGGGCCAGCGAACATGTACACCCCATCTCGAAGCTGGCCTCTACCAAGTTCCCGGTTCGTCGTCCGCTCCTGAAACAAAACAGAAGACGAGGAAAAGAGAGCAGTGCAATTGAGATCTTTGGTCAGTTTGTTGATGGAAAGCAAGTTAAAAGGACTCCGGGGTACATGAGCCACCGAGGAGAGGTAGTGGGAGAGCATACCTGCATCCCCGGTGAGGTGTGTAAGAACCCGGTTTTTGCTACGAAAGACTTTGGAATATTCTTGATAATATTCCAGAGCAGCGCCTTCAGACGGCGTGCGATTCCGAGCCCCGGAGTGGCCGGAATTTAAATTTTCAGTGCGTTCACACTGGAAACGCTAAATAAATGAGATAACTCCAAAACGGAGTTCCGGATCAGGGATCCGAGTGTACGGATGGGTCCGAAATGGGGTGTTTACCCTAGGAACGACATAAAACTTGTCGGCGCGGGATGTTTGAACCCCTCGCCCGCTCCCGGAACGTTAAACGGATAAATAAATTAATTAATTTATTCGTTTAATGGTGAAACTCGAGTATCTCTTAAACGGTGGCTCGGATTGAAAAACCGAGGGCACCGTTGAGTTCGGAGCGTGCCGTTTACCCTAGGAGGGGTGTAAGTTTCGCGGGCGCGGGCCGTTTGTGAAAAATGGCCCCAGGGGCGTTTTCGTAATTTGGCGGCCTCGGGCGCTAAGTTTAATAACTTTTGAACGGGGTCTCGGATTAAAATTCTGAGACCACCGTTGTGCTCGGGAGGTCATGTTTACCCCAGGGACGCCCTCCTTTTTGTCTGCTTCGGGAGCGGAGTCGGGGGCGTGTCGGGCGGGGTTTTTAAGTGTTTTTATTTAAACACGCACCCCCCTCCTTCCTCTTCTTCTTCTTCCTCACAACCCCTCCCCTCCCTTCCTCCTTTCCGGCGAGCTCCGGTGAGCTCCGGCGAGGCGACTCCAGCGAGGTGGCTCCGGCGAGACGATGGCGCGCGGCGGATCGCGCGGGAAGCACCGGGCGAAGCCCAACGAGGTAGGCGGATTTGAGTTTTCCTCCCCTTCCCTGTTTTAAATCCTCGTTTATGCTCAATCGCACCATTGGATCCTCGAACAAATCCCGTGGTTGCGTAGATCCCGTCCCGAGCTTTCCGGAAAGCTATCCGGATCGAAATTTCGACCACCGGATCGTTCCCGGTGGTCCTTGGAAATTTTCCAGCCACGGCCGGTTTCCGGCGAGGGCCGAAGGCGGCAGACGGCTGCGGCGTGGGGCGGAGCGCGGCGCAGCAGGGCGGTCGGCCGGGACTTCAAAGGCGGCGGCGGCGCTTCCGGGAGGCGGCGGCGCGCTTCGGCGGCGGCTGTCGGAAGCCGGCCGCGGGCGCCGGCGAGCGGAGGAGAGGGGGGCCGCGAAGCGCGCGACCCCCGTGCGTCGACCGCGACCCGCAAAACGCGGGTCGCTGTTGGGAATCAACCGACCGCGAGGCGGCCGGTCGGCTGAAGCAAGCCGCGGCCAGCTGGCCGCGGCGGGGTGAACCGGACCCACGGCTGAGCCACGGGTCGGCTGTGCAGACCGGGCCGGCCCAAGCAGGGAGGACCGGCCGGACCGGGCTGGTCCGGCCCAAGGGGCTTTGCCCCTCAGTCTTCGGACGCCCGTATTTCGGGCTACGGGCGTCCGTTTTGCGCGCCGTCTGCGGCAGCGCGGAGCTTGCGTCAAGACGGAGTTTTTGAGATGGTTTCGGGAATTTTTAATTCCCGAAACGTGGGGTCTCGGAGACGCGACGCGTCTTTAAGTGGACGAGCGTTCCTCCGGAAAATCTTGTTTTGGACGGCGCGGACGCGTCCGACGTCCGTTTTGAGCGCCGTCAGTTGCGTTGGGACCCTAGCATCGAGGCGGAGGTTGCCAGGGTAGTTTCAGGCGTTGAGGCCGAAGTTGAGGCGCGGGCCCCACGGCCCGTCTTTTGAGCTGCATGCAGCTTTTAGCGACTTTTTCCTCGGACGTCCGTTCGGGACGTGCGAGCAGTCGATGTTGGGTGTTTTTCCGAGGGCATCGCGTTGGCGCAGTCTGCCCGCTGTAATTCCGCACGATGGTGCGGGCCCCGAGAAGCCCGTTTCGGGAGTTGACGGTGATTTCCAGCTTTATCACCGGGCGACCGTTTTAGACAGGCGAGTAGTCCATTTCGTGTACTTTTTCGAGAGGATCGCAACGGTGCGATCCGTTCGTTGAGTTTCGGGACCGGGATGCGGGTCCCACGTGGCGCCGCTCATGTGCGGTGTGCCGGAACGCATCTTTTTCTCCGGGTACCCGTTCCACGCAAGTAAGCAGTCGATTTGACGTGCTTTTCCGAGAGCTTTGCGATGGCGCAGTCCGCCTGACCTTTTTCGGGGACGTGGTGTGGTACCCACCGGACCTGGCTATGGTGAATAGTACCTTTTTCACCGGGTGTTCATTTTGGGCGATTGAGTACTCAATCCCGTGTGTTTTCCCGAGGGGATCGCAGTGGCGTGATCCGTTGGTTCAATTTCGGGATCTTGGGGTGGGCCCCACACGTGTTTGGTCACGGTGAATAGTACATTTTCCACCTGTTGACCGTTTCGGGCGAGTGAATAGTCTAACTCGCGTGTTTTTCCGCAAGGATTACAACGGTGTGATCCGTTTGGCTGTACGGAGCCTCTTGCGCGATCTTGTTAAATGTGGAAGCATGGAAGGTGCTCCAGTAGTGGTTCGCCCTACCTTGTTTGTAGCGGGCCCTTGTGTGATCGCGCACTCTTGGGAGAGTGATGTAAGTGGTTCACAAGATGTGGTTGGTCGTGCCCGGGCCTTTGAGTTGGAGATGTTACGTCACGCCTTCGCGTTGACGTTGGGTGTCGGGTGCATGATAGCCTATGGGCTGGAACGAGGTATACTCTGGGAATATACGAGAGCGCTTGGAGGTACGTGTGGTTTGTACCTGAGATGTTTGTGCGCTTGGTTGGGGTTGACTTGGGGCCACACGTCGTGTGGGCCCCATGTGCGTGCCGTGTTCTGCCTTACGTACTTTGACCTCTCGCGGCGTAGAGGGTCCCTCTGTGTGTTTGTTTGACCAGCAGGGTGGAGCTCTTCCCCTGGCTCTGTGCTCGTTGGTTTGACCAGCAGGGTTGAGTGGTCTCCCCCTGGTTTCGTCCTCGATGGATTGGCCGGTAGCAGTGCTAGTGACACCCAGTGCTGGGGCAGACGCTGCACCTCTTTTGGGAGAGTTGTTCTGGAGTTGGGTGGTTGCGCGACACCCACTCCGTGTTCGGTCGGCCAGTGTTGTACCCTCCTGTAGAGATGGCAGAGCGGTTCTGAGTTTTACCCTCCAACGGGGCTGGGCAGTGGGTTACTCATCGACTTCCTCGGGCTTACCCTCCAGCAGGGCTGGGCAGTGGGTTGTTCACTGACTTCTAGGGTTTACCCTCCAGCAGAGACTGGGCAGTGGGTCACCCGACGCTATTAGGGTCTACCCTCCAACAGAGACTGAGCAGTGGGTCACCCGACGCTATTAGGGTCTACCCTCCAGCAGAGACTGGGCAGTGGGTCACCCGACGACCTCTTAGGGTCTACCCTCCAGCAAGGCTGGGCAGTGGGTCACCTGTCGACTTATTCCAGGTCTACCCTCCAGCAGAGACTGGGCAGTGGGTCACCCGCCGACCTCTTAGGGTCTACCCTCCAGCAGGGCTGGGTGTCGACTTATTCCAGGTCTACCCTCCAGCGGGGCTGGGCAGTGGGTCGCCGGATGATGTGTTATGGTTTACCCTCCAACAGGGCTGGGCAGTGGGTCACCCAGTATCTTATTATGGTTTACCCTCCAGCGGGACTGGGCAGTGGGTCACCTGATGATGTATTAGGGTTTACCCTCCAGCGGGGCTGGGCAGTGGGTCACCCGATATCTGGTTATGAATTACCCTCCAGCAGGGCTGGGCAGTGGGGACACTCGTTGACATTCCAGGCTCAGTCCTTTCTTCTAGGCTAGTCTGTGGCTTTCCTCCGTAGTTACCGGAGCGGGACCCTTGGTTGTACGGGTCGATGTTGTGACGGCTTGACTGTGAGGAGACCTCTCGACTGCAGGGCAGTGACGAGGTGTGGTTTGACTTTCCCTAGAACTCTCAAGTACGAGGGGCACTTTCCCCACCGAGACGCGTTCTTGTGACGCGATCTAAAACAGTGCGGGTGAGTCAGTGCCGCCCAAAGCGGATAGTATCGAAGTGCGGTGATTAAGCCCCTTGGCTTGCGGTTCGGGGAAGACGTGCAGGATGCTGGGCATCGATGATGGTGTTTACTTTTGGGACTGTTGGCGACTCATTTTCTTAGGCTGAGCTACGGGACGGAGATCCCCTTACGACGTTGTTCGGGCTTCTCGACAGAGCATATGGACTTGTATATACCATGTTTTGAGTACCCACTCCTTGGGTTTTGGCTACTCTCCTTCCGGAGAGGCGAAGACGCGCGGGGTATGCCACGTGCTTTCCGCGTCCAGCTTCTCGTGGTAGGACGAGTCTTCTATCTTTCTCTTGATGGGTTGAGTTGTTACTCTTTACTGCACCCTTGGTTGTACTCCTTTATATTCCTTGTTCGCTCTACTGCTCACCCTTCGGTACCTCCTTTGTTGCTCCCTCGAGCCTTCGGGGTATCCTACTGAGTATTTTTATACTCACCCCTGTTTGGGCTTTGCCCGCACTTGGTGTGCCCTTGCAGACGACGGACAGGTGGAGCGTGACTTCGGTGGAGCGTAGGAGCTTGGGAGCTTGGACCGCGTGCGGTGGTCGTGGCCGGGTTCCAAGTGGGAGACCCGTCAGCAGTTTCTTTTTGTTTACCTGTTGTCGGGTTGTGGCACTTTTCGGTTGGGCGCATGTTTTGCCCCTTTTTCTTTTCAGTTTGTACTTTGTACTGTTAGAGGTCGATGCACATTGTGGTCTCTATATAGCAGTTTCCCTTTACTTTGCTTGCCCTTTTATTTTACTCTGCACTTTTGCATTGAGTGTGCTGCGTGTGTGTGTACAGGTGCTTAGGCAAAGGCCTCCCCGAGTTATTGTGCCTTCGGCACTGGTCGCCAGCCCCTGGCCTATGGAGGCGGGCCTGGGGTAGTTGCGGCTCGAGCCCGGGTAGGGTCGGGTCGTGACAAGGTGGTCGGACGCACCTGAGTCAAGCATCCATGCAGGGGAACGATGACTGACAAGGGCAGTGTGACCACCGGAATGGGCAAGAGAAGCTGACGAAGAGCCCGCGATGGAGGTGGACCGGTAATCGTGAATCAGCTGGAGCTCAGCCAGGGAGAGATCCAAAGACGGGGGAAGAGTAGCAGCAGGTGAGGGCGCATCACGGAGCGCAGTCTGGCCCTGGCGGGTGTGCGACTCGGGACGACCATGCAGGACCCAGCAACGGTCTACCAGATGGCCGAGCTTGCCGCAATGCTGGCAGAGGGGGCGAGGTCGGCCGTCCCCACGGCCACGCCCGCGAGGGCCGGTAGGACGACTACCGCCACGTCTGAGGAGCGCAGTGTGATCAGGGAGGGGGACGGGTGGTGCAAGGGCCCGATGTGCCTTCTGCAGGCGATGATAGACCTGCGGGATATCCAGTGTAGACGGGCTGGCAAGCATCTCGGTGGCCGTCATGGCGTAGTCCGGTGCGAGGCCATTCAGGAGATTGAATAGGCAGAGCTGGTCCCGCTGAGTCTGCGCTTCGGCCGGAATTTGAGGAATCGGCCAGAGTTCCTGTAGTTCATCGCGGAGACCCTTCCATTCCATGAAGTAGGTGGGGAAGGTCCGATCCTGCTGGCGGATATGGGAGAGACGTTGTAGAACGTCAGAGACCCGAGCCAAGTTATTGGTCTCGGAGAACATGACAATCAAGGAATCTCAGAGCTCTTTGACAGTGTTGGCAGTCCGGGTGACATCTTTCACGGAACGGTCCATGGAGTTGACCAGTAGGGCGAAGATTTTGTTGTCCGCCAGCTGCCAAGAGTCGAACTTAGGGTCAGTGATTTCAGGTGGGGGTTTCTCAAGATGAGAATGAAGTCCCATGCCGCGGAGGGACATCAAGACCGTCTTCCGCCAGACAGAGAAATTGGTGGCATCCAGCCGGTCATCGACAAGCCGAGAGGAGGCCGTGATTAGGGACGGTAGAACGGAGGACGCGTCCATGGAGGGCGGGCGCTGGACCCGTTCGCCGGGAGTCGGGCGATGGAAGGGAAGCGGCCCGGAGATGCTGCCGGAGGGAGCAGCGACAGGGGGTCGCGCTCAGGATGGTGCGGCTGGGCAGGGGCGGCGCGGATGCTGGGGCGCGGGTTCTGGGCAGGAGCGCCGCGGGGCCGAGGGCAGGGCTGGACCTGGGCGCGCCGGGCGCCGGAAGCCAGGGCCGGGAGCAACGCCGGGAGAGGGCGCCGGGAAGGGAGCCGCTGGGAGAGGGCAAGGGCGCGGCGCCGGGGCGAGGCCGAGGGCGAGACGCCTGGGCGGGGCGCCGAGGGCTGGGCGCCGGGGCGAGTCGCCGAGGGCGGGGCGCGAGGGCGCGGCGCCAGGGCGAGGCGCTGAGGGCGGAGCGCCGGGGCCAAGCGCCGGCGTGGAGAGCGCGCGCCTGGCAGGAGGGAGACGCAGGGGAGGCGAGACGCAGGGGAGCCGGGAGCCGCAGCAGGCAGGAGGGCCGCCGGGAGGATGGAGGGCAGCCGGGAGGGAGGGCCGGAGAGGCGCCGGGAATGGCTAGGGCAGCAGGGAGAGAGGCGGGGCCGGGAGAACGCCAGGAAGCCGCAGAGGAGGGAGGGTTCGGGATAAAAATCCCTCTGATACCATGTAGTCGGGTGAATTCCCCTTACCTCAATGTGAGGTGGGGATCCTCTTTTATAGAGAAGTAAAACTAATTACATGGTGTTTAAGTCCAATGTGGGACTCAGAACAGAAATACCCATTTAACCTTAAATGGGGTCCAACAAGAAGGATGGGGGATGGCGTATGTGTGTCGACTATCGTGCTTTGAATAGTTTGACAGTGGCTGACAGATATCTGATCCCAATAATTGAGGAATTAATAGATGAGTTGCAAGGGGCGACTTATTTTACTAAGTTGGATCTTAAGTCGGGATTTCATCAAGTTCGTATGAAGAATGGGGATATTTGTAAAACAACATTCAAGACTCATAAAGGACGCTATGAATATGTAGTAATGTCATTTGGGTTGCCAAGCAACTATGAATAACATTTTCCGTCCTATGTTGAGAAAAGGGGTTTTGGTATTTTTCGATGATATTCTGCTTTATAGCTGTTGGAGTCTGTATCCCACATCGGACTTAGGGTCCGATGTGGTCTTTATCATTCATTATAAAAGAACGCATCAGCCTCACTTGGAGGTAAGGAGGCAAGGAGGTTTCTCAACCTACATGGTATCAAAGGGAACCTAATCCCGAACCCTCCCTCCTTTGGATATTTTTTTTTCCCCATCGGCCTCTAGAGTTTCTCCCCGTGAGGGGCGGCGGCCCCCCCTCATGTAGGGCTGGGTTTACTTTATTCTGCCGCCCCTCCGGACTCTCTTTTTTTTATCCCTGCCAGCGGCTCTGTCCGGCGGTTCTCCCCCCTGTCGGCACTTCCTTGCCCGGGTAAACCTCCCGCTGCGTCCTCAGCGCGCCCCTCCGCGGATCCTCTACCCAGCAGCTCTGTCCGGTGGATCTCCCCCCTGCCGGCACCAGCTTCCAGCGCCGCCTCTCTTGCAGTCCGCGCGACAGTCCTCCCGCGCGACGGTCCTCCTACGGCGACAGTCCTCCCGCGCGACGGTCCTCCCGCGGAGCTCCTTACCCTCCGGATCCCGGCGCGGCTCCCGTCCTCCATGCGCGCGGCTTCCGCCCCTCCCGCGGCAGTTTTTCCCGACGGCGCTCCTCCCGCCCTACCCGGCGGTCTT
Organism: Viscum album; assembly: GCA_963277665.1. Classification (NCBI taxonomy): domain Eukaryota; kingdom Viridiplantae; phylum Streptophyta; class Magnoliopsida; order Santalales; family Viscaceae; genus Viscum; species Viscum album. The sequence continues at coordinate 503,368,805 of OY728142.1, read as the reverse complement.
TCCGGCTCCCCGACGGTCTTTTCGGCTCCCCGCAACTGTCGGCTCGCTCCCGCATCTCCCGGCGAGAAGAACGGTCGGCTCCCGCATCTCTCGCTACGCACGAACCGCCCTCCTGTCAAGGCTCCCGCGACGGAATCCCGGCGGGCCTCCTCGAGATTCTCCCGGCACCTCTGCTTCTCCCGGCTCCGCCTCCTGTGCGAGATCCCCGGCGACAGCGCCTTCATCTTCCTGCTTCTCCCCGAGACCAAGCAGATACCCATCGAGGAGATCAGGTTCCTGTGGCGGAACCACTGGTTTGAGCGCCTTCTGTGATGTAGACCATGCAGCGGATCTCTCCCGCTGCTCCTCCCGGTCGCGCAGGCCCTCCCTCACGGCAAATTTCCCTCACCGGCGGATCTCCCCCCTGCCGGCGTCTCCTTCCGCCGCGGGTCCCTGCCCTTCCGGCGATTCTCCCCTCCAGCGGAGCTTCTCCTCGAAGGCCCCGCCTCCATGTCGGTCTCCTCCTGCCTCCTGCGGAATCCCCGCCTCCCTGCCCGGCGCCTCCTGCAGAATCACCGCATCCCATCGTCGGTGCCTCCTGCGGATTTCTCAGCGCTTTGACGATCGGCCCGACATTGCAGATTTCTCGGCGCTCTGACTGACTGGCCCGTAGTGCGGATTTCCCGACGCTCTAATGACCGACCCGCCTGTGTGAATTTCCCGGCGCTCTGTTGTCCGGCCCCGCACTTTTTCGGCGTTTACCCACCCTTTTTCAGTGGTATCATATCAACATCGTCAGGGGGAGAGCAATGTTGAAGCTTTATCTTTTATTATGTTTTGTCAAGTTTTTGTCATCAAGTTGGGCCCCTCCAGCTTGAGGGGGAGTGTTAGCGTCTGTTTTGTTGCTTTCTTTTCATTATGTGTCCAAGCTAGGTACACCTAGCTTGAGGGGAAAGTGTAGGAGTCTGTATCACACATCGGACTTGGGGTCCGATGTGGTCTTTATCATTCATTATAAAAGAACGCTTCAACCTCACTTTGAGGTAAGGAGGCAAGGAGGTTTCTCAACCTACAATAACAATGGATGGAAGGAGCATTTGGGGATGTTAATACAAGTGCTACAGTTGCTGGAAAATAATTCACTGCATGCAAACCAGAAGAAATGCTCTTTTGGAAAACGTATATGGAATATTTGGGACACATAATTTCAGCTTAGGGTATTTCTATGGATCCAAAGAAGTTGGCTGCAGTGAAAGAATGGCGAGTACCACGGAATGTTAAGGAGGTAAGGGGGTTCCTTGGACTTACCGGCAATTATCAAAAGTTTATTAGAAATTATGGACAGATTGCTAGACCTTTGACAGCGTTAACTAAAAAGGTGAAATTTAAATGGAGTGTTGAAACGCAAACTGCTTTTGAGGATCTAAAAAGGTGTATGGTTTCTGCGCCAGTCCTTGGGTTACCTGATTTTTCTAAAGAGTTTTCTGTGGAATGTGATGCTACTGGTTTGGGAATTGGTGCAGTTTTGGTTCAAAAAGGGCGTCCTTTGGCCTTTTTCAGCAAAGCCTTATCTGATAATAATTTAGCCAAAACAGTTTATGAGAAAGAATTGATGGCTTTAGTTTTATCTATCCAACATTGGAGGCAATATTTGTTGGGAAGACGATTTAAGGTGATTACCGGCCACCAGAGTTTAAAACATATATTGAGTCAGCGGGTAATGACACCTAATCACCAATGTTGGCAAGCAAAGTTGATGGGGTATGATTTCGAAGTTTTTTATCGACCTGGGCGGTTACATTCAGCAGCAAACGCTTTATCTAGGGTCATTCTGAAAGGAGATTATTGTCAGCTTATCGTGTCAGGTCCAAACTGGGTGGATAAATCTGTAATCCGAACTGAGATACTCCAAGATGAGGTGTTAACATCTCTAATCAAAGCTTTTCAGTAGGGAGAAAAAGTTAAATCTGGATATACCTACCGGGATGGGCTGTTGTTCTACAGGGATCGATTGGTTTTATCCCGTAAATCTGTTCTGATTCCTAAGTTACTGCAACATTACCATTCATCACCTGTTGGAGTCATTTGGGGTATTTAAAGACTTATAAAAGATTGGCTGCTGGAGTTTTTTGGTCTGGTATGACACACATGGTGCAAAGATTTGTTCAGGAGTGTGAAATATGTCAGAAAAGTAAATATGAAGCCTTGAGTCCAGCTGGATTTTTACAACCTTTATCTATTCATAACCTGGTATGGGAGGAAGTATCGATGGATTTCGTTTCAAGATTACCTAAGTCCCAAGGGTGTGAAGTGGTGCTTCTAGTGGTCGATAGACTTAGCAAGTATGCCCATTTTATTCCTTTAAAACATCCTTATACGGCTAAAACAGTGGTTGAGGTGTTTATGAAAGAGGTGGTCCGGTTACATGGCATACCTAGTGCCATAGTTAGTGATCGAGATCCCTTATTTATCAGTTTATTTTGGAAAGAATTATTCAAGTTACAAGGAACTACTTTGAAGATGAGTTTGTCCTATCATTCCCAAAGTGATGGGTAGACTGAAGTTGTTAATCGATGCTTGGAGATTTATCTAAGGTGTTTCATTTTTTAGCAGCCTCGACAGTGGGTTAGGTGGTTGTCTTGGGCAGAGTATAGTTTTAATACATCATTTCATACTTCTATTGGGCAAACTCCATTTGAAGCAGTCTCGGGGGGGGGGGGGGGGGCACTGTTGAAGCAATAGCAAATGCGTTGGTAGACAGAGATGAAGCGTTACGGCAATTAAAAATAAATTTACAGCATGCCCAGCAATTAATGGTGAAATCTGTAAATCGGCATAGTCGGAAGTCGAGTTTTAGGTGGGTGACTTAGTTTGGGTCAAACTCAGACCTAGTTTACCAAAGGGTCCTACCAAAATCAGTGGGAAGTTGGCTGCTCGTATTTCGGACCATTTCCTATTGCCAAAAAAATTGGAACAGTGGCCTATCAATTGACTCTACCTGCAACTAGTAAAGTGCACCCAGTCTTTCATGTATCTTAGTTGAAAGCAGCTGTAGGAAGTCATCCTGATTTACCAGAAGAATTTTTAACTGAGACTCCCACTCCTGAAGCAATTTTAGCAGTGGATAAACAAGGCCCTTCCCAATTGTGGTTGGTTAAATGACGGGGTAACCTGTTGAAGCAATAGCAAATGCGTTGGTAGACAGAGATGAAGCGTTATGGCAATTAAAAATAAATTTACAGCGTGCCCAGCAATTAATGGTGAAATCTGTAAATCGGCATAGTCGGAAGTCGAGTTTTAGGTGGGTGACTTAGTTTGGGTCAAACTCAGACCTAGTTTACCGAAGGGTCCTACCAAAATCAGTGGGAAGTTGGCTGCTCGTATTTCGGACCATTTCCTATTGCCAAAAAAAATGGAACAGTGGCCTATCAATTGACTCTACCTGCAACTAGTAAAGTGCACCCAGTCTTTCATGTATCTTAGTTGAAAGCAGCTGTAGGAAGTCATCCTGTGGAGGCAGATTTACCAGAAGAATTTTTAACTGAGACTCCCACTCCTGGAGCAATTTTAGCAGTGGATAAACAAGGCCCTTCCCAATTGCGGTTGGTTAAATGACGGGGTAAACTGGAGGAGGAAGCTACCTGGAAAGATGCTACTATTCTCAAGAATTAGTTCCCTGAATGTCACCTTGAGGACAAGGTGAATTTTCAGGGAGGGGGTATTTATAGGGAGTCGGTTCAGGCTTCCGTACAGGATAGCCCTCCTATTCTGGTGTGTAACGACCAGGAGGTAATTTTGTAATAAGTCTTGTAACTAATTCAGTTGGGAAGTTGGGTTATAAATAGCGTTTCTTTCCTATGAGGAGGGGGGATACGGTGAACTGAAAGTCGAGTCTGGCTGGTAGCCTGGGCCTGAGGAGTCTTGTTCTCAGGAGGTGTGACTGTAGTATTCTTTTCTCTTGTAAAGTTGTCCTACAAAGGAAAGGTTAGTCGATTTTGTTGCACTTTCTTCTCTATTAATCAAAGACGCCTATCATGGGACGGGACGTCACGCCGTGTGAATATAGTTAATAATTATTATATAATTATTATAATATCATATTAAAACAATAAATATAAACCTATTTAAAATTCACATGTGAATTGTGGTCATTACGGTGAAAAATCATATGCCTTGGTTTATCATTATTTTTTTGTTAAAAAAACCAATATGTTAAGGAAACATATATTGTAAAAAAATCAATTTTTTTTCAATCAGGACTGCGGTTAAGCCCACACCCGCACAGGTTTACCCGTCTTGGCCCGCATTCGCACGGGTTCAACCCTCATAGGTCCGCGCTTTTAGCGGTCAAAATTTTTAGGCCCGCCCCGCCTCGTAGACCCATTTTACAATACTACACTTAGATGAAGTTGTGAAAGATTTTCCTAGCGGGTTTGTAAAGGGGTTGCATATTAATCATCAAAGTGTTGCATGAGAATGAATTGCTCAGTTCACCAGAAGTCAGCAGTTGAGACAACATTATCTACAAGCAATCGGAGGTGGCCAAGACAAACAGTGGGTCCCCCCGCAAATCTCAAAAGGCGGTGGAACCAGTTGACCCGGTTGAGGCCCACTGCAAAAGTGGGGTGGGACCACTTGTGTTGGTAACTATGTAAAGTTGCTGAAAACTTAAGTGTGGTCTATCAACTGATTTTTACCGATTGTGATTGTAATCTTTTCTTCTGTCGTGAAATCAAAGAAAGTGTCAGTGCGCTCTCGTTGATGTTGGAATTAAGTCCAAACCACGTTAAATCCTTGTTGTCGTTTCTTGTTTGTCTTTGTTCCGCTTGTATGTTTTGTTTCCGAGAGTTGTGTTTTGCTTGAGTGTGTGAGGGTGTTGATCCAATGGGGTAGCTTAGGAGCAGTTTGACTTCTAAGTTCCGGTACATCAGATTCACGGGATTCTTTCAGTCACAGAAGTTCTGGAGTTTCGTTCCGCACTTGAAGCTTCCGGTGATTGGTGGTCCTAAATCCCAACAGTTTTAAGGGAGTCAGCCAAGATTTACAGCCAGCCGTTAAAGGGACAAGTTACGGCTAATGAATAAATGATTTAAAGGAAGAGCGGAGAATGAAAGGCTAAAATGGCAAAGACATGCAGTCCAATATAGAAGGCATCACCGCAAAAGAAAACCTGATTTGATATCTTATAGCTTAGACTAATTCATCCAAAAATAATCAAAATTCTGCATCCAAACAGTCAACTAGCAGAATAAGAAGTCCAAACAAACGAAATATGATGATTATAACACTGACAACGTTAGATGACCAAATTCAGCTTGCCAGCCCAATCAATTTGCTTAATAACGATTCCACAACATCAGGATCAAGTAATTGAACAGACAAAGAACATTAATAACGCGCCCGAAGAACAACTGCAGGTATAGATGCATTCATACCTGATAACGCCTAAAAACCAATTTATAAAGTAAAGCCATGTAGTCGGGATTGTATAAACCCAAATGGAAAGCCACAGTCGCCAACAAGCATGCGGTTCCATAAGCCTTGCATACTGGTGGAAGAGAGCGGTAGAAACTGAAACAGAAAATAAAATTAAAAAATAATATTATTATTGACTGGCTAAGCGTTGGAAGTCGATGCTCTGCAAAAATCAACGAAGGTAGTGCAGAAACATAAAGCATGTAATTCAAAAACCTAACTGTGGGATTTTTAGCCCAACATTGAATAAGAAAACAGAGAATTTCAACACAACAGAAAACATGATTAGTTAAAATTACTCTGCGGGGGAAGACATTGTGGGTTTAAAGACGTTGCAGAAAATCTTCAAGCATCCACTGTCTCTCCAGGATCTCTCAAGACCTCTGTCTCGACCAGGCCCCGAAATGGGAGACAGAGCTATCGCAGGCGCGCGAAACGACGCCGTCTTTTGCTGGCAACTGGAGCTGACTTCTTAGTAGTAGGGTTTAATGGGCTCCGAGGGTCATGCCATTATGGAAAAATAAGTTTTATGTCTTCTTAGTAGTGTTTAACGAGCTCAGGTTTGAGGATCATGCCATTTTGAGGTGCAGGTCACAGGGTCAAGTTCTATGACCTATTTATTTCGCATCTTCTTTGTACGCGTTGTGTGGTGCCGTTGGCCGTTGTAACCCACTTTTATAGAAATTTGATGAATATATATATATATATATATGTATATATATATATATATAATTAATTAACATTTATATTAAAGCTATTTCATGTTTAATATGTAATACCTTTTAATAAAAAGTGTGTTCTTTATTAATTTCAAATGTGTGATTCCTCATGAACTTCTTCGCTTAAAATTTGAATTGGACGAGACTCAATTTTATGTGTATGCATTAAATGCAGGTCTAAACGGACCAAATATTTTTAGGCTTGACTCACTCCACCCTAGTTCCATCATTAGGCACCCTTGCGTTTTTCCCATTATGGTGACAAGAAATCAAATAAATTAAAAAATTAAACATTAACCGAATTATAATAGGCCAAAGATTGATCCCCTGTAACATTCATCAATCAAGGGAGGAGAATGTGGATTTATATCTTTACTTCTAAAATTTGGCACCCTCCTCCTACCACGTGTCTCCACAGCGAACCGCCCTAGCTTTTATTTCCTCTCAAATCCTCCCCATTTTTTTCCACATACTCTACCAACTCTCTGCTCCCCACTTCGCCCCCCAATCTCTTTGTCTGTTCTTGAAGTCCGCCTCTCTTCCTCCACTCGTCTCTCCCATCATCATCTCATTTGCACGTCCATCGAATTTTTCATACGTTTCCTTAGTCGATAATTGTCTTGTAGATGATTACTTCACTTGTAACATCCCACCCTAGCATGACCATGCCACCGAGGTGTGATATCACATGACCTTAACTACATTCCCCAATCACCAGAGGTCAACAAGAGGCAATAAGGGTCTAGGGATATTGCTTGGGGAGTGGTTTACCTTCTAATGACTCATCACATCAAAATACCAAAAAAAAAACATCACAACATCATTAATCCTTGAAAACCAATATAAACACACTCAATATATCATAACTAAAGGATATCTATGGATCGAATAACACTTATTCAATGCAACGAGAGACATTAGAAACCTCAAAACCAAGATTACCATGTTATGCAAAATTGAAACCATGCATAAACAAACAAAGAACATGTATCTTTCACCGATGACAGTAAAGCTTTCTTCTCCAATCACTGTGGCTGGTGAAGATCACTAAAGAACATCCAAAGGATCTTCCCACTGAGGTGTTTTCACAAATCAACTGAATCACCCAACGCTTGGTTGGGACCCTCCTCACAACCATGATATGCAAGTATATCTCGAAAGCTAAGGAGAAGGAAGAGAGATTCGAGGAGAATCTATAGGAAGCTTGGGCAGGTTCGAACAACCATCTTAATGGCATCAACCTTCTTATATAACCTTTGGAGACGTTATCACATCCCAATCAAGGTACGTCTCTCTTTTATGTTTCAAGTGGTTTTCTTTCACATTCGGGAGGTGGCGAAGGTGACCCAACAACGTTTCAAGGTTGTTTGGCATAATTGGTGGAGGATATAGGAGGCCATCGGCCAGTTGATGGCCTTGGTCATGGCTACAACATTATGTCATAGCACTGGCCAGTTGGTGGGCCTCCATTAGTGTAAGAACCCTGATCTTCTTTCCAGGTACGTTTTTCCTTTTTCTGGAGTTTTTGAGAAAAATGAATTTTCTAGAAATTTCAGAAGTACACGCCGTGTACTTTCTGAGTACACGCCACGTACTCTTCCCTGGCTCAAAGTCGTGTGCTGGCCGTGTCCGAGCTACACACACGGTGTGTAAGGCTGAAGTGGAGGCCGGTTAATTCGGAGTACGGAAAATTGAAGTACATGCCGTGTACTCAAGAAGTACACGTCGTGTACTTTATTTTTTTCATTAAACGGATTGGGGTCACGCCTAACCCCTATTTCCATCTTCTTCTCCAGTTTTTGACCATCCGAGAGCGACCGTACGACCGGATCTTCGACGGAGTCCTGCCTCGCCGTCTGTTCTCTGATTCGAGCACTGTCAGTTGCGTTGGAATCGCAACGGTGTGTTCTTCCTTCTGCTTTAGCCTTGTTTCTTGATTCCTCCTCGTTTCTAAGTTATCGTGGGATGAACGTTTTGTGTGTTTTTTCAGATCTACGTTGTTCTAAGAGGAATCTGTCGTCGAAGTTCGCGTATATTGATCTCTTCAGATTGAGGTAGGTGGTTTGTGCCTTTCTGTAGAAAGTTGATGAATATTGTGTGCAATTTCCACCAATACCCTTGAACGGGGTATTGTGTGCTTCCTGTTTTTTCCTTGTTAATTGTCTGCTTTGCTTGATTGCTTTAGTAGAGGTTATTTCTTGTGATTAGAGTAATTTGTTTGTGCTCAGATTGCTTTGCCATGCTTGTTCTGCCTGTTTGGCGTTTTGCCAGTTGTCATGCCTAGTCGTAGGATAGTGGAACTGTTGTTTTATTTATTTTTGTTGAGCCTTAGTTGATAGCCAAGTAGTTCTTGAGGTTTACTTGGACGATATACACGTGCTGATCATGTTTAGTTATACTCAGGACTATGAGAACCTAGAGTAGTAGACCAAAAGGAGAATTGACGGAAGGGCTTCTCCAGAGTGTCTTTTAATCACGATGCGAGACCAAGGGGAGAATTTACAGAAGGGATTCTCCAGAGTGTCTTTTAATTATGACGCGGGCCACAGGGGGAATTGACGTTGAGTGCTTCCCCAGAGGGCCTTTAGGACGATACGAGACTATAGGGGGAATTGACGGTGAGTGCTTTTCCAGAGAGTCTGCTTACTTACATAGCTGAACCAGAGGGGTGAGACTGTGTGTGCCTCCCAGAGGGTTGCTAGTACTTAGAGGTTGAACCATAGGGGTTAGACTGTGAGAGCTACCCAGAGGGTTACGTGTTTTCTTCTTGTTGTTGACTGCTTACTTGTGTGCTTTACTTGTTAGAACTGTGGATTTTAGCTGCTTGTTCTTTTCTGTTTACTACTTTTTGTTTTATTACTGTCATGTATTCATTGACTGTTAGACACAAATCTTTGGGTGATTGCCTACTGGGATTGTATCTCACACCCTGTTTGGGCCATGCTTTTGGGCCCAAGCAGACTATGTTGCTGCAGGTATAGATAAGGGCAAGCGCCCTTCTACTTCAGGTTCTTGATTACACTGGAGATGGGGAGCATGGGACCGAGCCGTGGCTCGCGATGCTGAGGAGATTATTTTGTTTTTATTCTGCACTTGGTTTCAGTTTTATTTCATCACATTGTTGTGTTTGCTGTTTTCCTTAGATACTTGTACCGGCTGCATCATTTTCATCATAGTTATATATCTACATTGCTTCCGTTGTTTGGTTTCTGTTGTTATGCATGTCGTTTACTGCATCCGTTGTTTATTGTTGTTTTCTTACCTTGTATAACTTACCGAATGAGGGCATAGTTTCCCCACCGACTCACCAAGGCCCTCGCTGCTAGTCGGCAGCCTCTAGCGTTCGGGGAAATGCGCTTGAGGTCATGTGGAGAACCAGGTACGGGGCACCAGTGGAGGGGATCCGGACTCGGGACGTTACAATCAGCCCAACGGTAGGTCGGTAAATAGCCATCGACTCGTTGGTGGTTTCGATCTTGGTTGACCTAGTAAGGGTAGTTTTGTCTCTTTAAGCCATCAAAACCCCATTTTATTTCGCAATCCCTCTTCCCTGAATCTAATTTGACTAGGGTATTGGATAAGATTATCTTTGGCCTTCTTGGCTCCCTAGATCATATTTGATTGGCGTTTTGATACCCAATCGACTGGTTGTCTTCCAATTGGTAAGTTTGATCTGATCTCTTTCATTTTTCCTTATTCTCTTGGACTGGCAGCAGATCTATGCTATGTTGATTCAATCTATCGATCATGTGATGCTTCCTTCCATGTTCCTCGTAGATTTGTTGTGTGTTTGGTTCCTGAAGGTCGAATCTTGTTGGTTGTGGTGCAGATCTCATGTTTGACGAGGTATGTGATCTCCTTTCTTCTCTGTTGACCATGCAATCACCAAATCTGATTTCTATGACATGGAATTTATGTTTAGGGCCTCCTCTTATTTTCTATTATGATCTCTTTCCTCTTGGTGCGGTGATCTTGTGTTCTCATTGTGCGAACCAAGTGTTTAGGTAGGTGGTTTCATATAATTATTTTTTTGAATGAATTGTATGTGTTCATCGGCTTCGAAACTTGTTTTTTGAATGGTTATTGGCATGATTCTAAATTTATGAAATGCGTGTGTAATGGGTTTTGATATAAAATGGTTTTCCCTTGAAAAGTGATAAAGGAATGATGATTTTAAAGCATCGATGTTTGTTTATGAAAATTAGTTTTCAAAGCATGGTTTTAATAATGAGAATAGGGTTGTGGAATTGTTTCTTGACCCTTTAAAATGTTTTGGTAAGCGTAACACATAAAAGTCTAAAGTACTTAAGTGGGGGTTTGGTATCAGGACTTGTCATTGATTTTCCAGGGGGAATCACACATTGGGGTATTCCTCTAATCCTTTGATATACATTTCAAGGATAGGTTACATGACATTGCTAGGGGGAATTACACATTGGGGTATTCCTTTGCTCCTTTGGCGGGTGGGTCAGGGACAAATTTCATGCACATTAGTCATGAATGATCATTGCACGAGAAACCTAGCTAGCTCGGTCCTGTGTTATCTTAGGGATATTTCCATTATGCTTGATTTTGATATGGATACTGATGCATGCTTTGATTAATGGAAAATGGTTTATTTAATGTGCTTTGAAAAACTGTTTATGTGTAATTGTTTTGTATCTGATAAAAAGGGGTGATTTCTATGATTTTTATATGAACTGAAATTCACTAGTACAAAAACAGTTTTTTAAGTCGGTTATTTTTGCTTTTTCACGTCGGTTTTGAACCGACGTGTTTGCAAGCGATGTTAAAAATATTTTTTTAACGCCGGTTATTTATTAACCGACATTATAAATATTTTTTTCATGATTTTTCATGTCGATTATTTAAAAACCGATGTGAAAGACCGTCCATTTTTCAAAAAAAAGTGACATTGAAACTCTATATTTCACGTCGGTTATTTAAAAACTGACGTGAAAGACCATTCGTTTTAAAAAAATGATGACTGAACTCTATTTTTCACGTCAGTTTTTAAACAACCGTCGTTAAATGACATTTTTTATGTTGGTTATTTGATAACTGACGTGAAAAATGTTAACCATATTGTAGATAATTTCACGAGCTTTGATTTGATAGGTCGTAGAGCTAAAATAGATTTATGGTTCAAAAGTTATGACTATTAGAAGATTCATATTTTTTTCTGAGGAAACATCGAATGAGCCAACGAAAGCTTCATCTTAAAAGGATTTTTTGAATCTGAAGGAGGATTTGTAGTTTTACCCTGATAAGAAACATTATTATTCATTATAATAAAATAATAATCATTAAATCGTATATGAATTAAGAAAACTAATCATAAAAAACATAAATCATGGGAAAATAATAATGAATGCCTTGATGAGATCGCGGAGTGAAGAACTTCGTCTTAAAAGAATTTTTTGAATCCGAAGGATGAATTGTAGTTTTACCATGATACAAAACATTATTATTCATTATAATAAAATAAGAATCATTAAATGGTATCATAATTAAAAAAACTAATCATAAAAAACATAAATCATGGAAAAATAATAACAAATACCTTGATAAGATTGCAAAAAGAAGAAATAATGGATTCATGATGAAGATCAAACGAGTCGACTCGGTTGGATGGAGATGGTTGAAAGAAATGATCGTAAAAAATGTTAACTATATGTACATAATGAAAACATATAAATGATATGGTAAAAGAAAATGCGGTATTAAATGTTTTAGGTGGTAATAAAAAATTTCAATTTCGCGCTGTAAAAAATTGAAATTCCGCGTTGGCGGGATAAAAAACTTATCATTCACGTTGGTTATAAAAAAAGCGACGTGAAAGTTAAAATTTCGAATCGTGCCAATAATGAAATCAATTTTTTTTACAACGCGGCATTGAAATTTTCAATTGGCGCCTAATATTTCGTATATTACGAATTTATTTTCAAGAGATTTTTGATGATTTTTCACATCGGTTATTATATAACCGACTTGAAAAATAAATTCTTATGACTTTTTCACGTTGGTTATATAAGAACCGACGTGAAAAAATACATTTTTATGATTTTTTTACATCGGTTATTAAATAACCGATGTGAAAAATCAAAAAAAAAATGCAGTTAATTTCCTAATCTTCTAGTTCACTGGTCCCGGAGCTCAAATGAAGTTACGGATCATGAGTTATAGCCATTAAAATTTGATCACCTCTAAACGAATTCTTAATGAATTTCAACTTCCAATGGCCATAACTTTTGGTCCGTAACTCCGTTTGAGCTCTGCGGCCACTCAAAATGAATCTTGGAAAATTATCTACATGTTTGTAACCATTTTTCACGTCTGTTATTTAATAACTGACGTGAAAAATCGAATTAAAGTTGATTTTTCACGTCTCTTATTAAATAACCAACGTTAAAAGTCATTCTTCACATCGTTTATTAAATAACCGACGTGAAAAATGTTTACAAACATGTATATAATTTTCCAAGATTCGTTTTTACGGGTCGCAGAGCTCAAACAGAGTTACGGATCAGAAGTTATGTCCATCAGAAGTTGACATTCTTTAAGACTTTGTTTAGAGGTGATAAAATTTCTATGGTTATAACTTTTTCTCCGTAACTCCGTTTGAGCTTTGGGACCTGTCAAATAAAATATTAGGAAATTAACTACATGTTTGTTATCGATTTTTCACGTCGGTTATTTAATAACCGATGTAAAAAAGTCATAAAGATGTATTTTTCACGTCGGTTCTTATATAACCGACGTGAAAAAGTCATAAGAATTTATTTTTCATGTTGGTTATATAATAACCGAGGTGAAAAATCAGCAAAAATCGCTTGAAAATAAATTCACAGTATATTAAATATTAGGTGGCAATTGAAAATTTCAATGCCGCGTTGTAGAAAAATTGATCTCATTATTGGCGCGATTCGAATTTTTAACTTTCACATTGGTTTTTTTAAAACCAACGTGATAAACTCATTTATTATGTCGGTTATTATATAACTGGCGTAAAAAATTGGCTTTATCACGTCGGTTATTTTATAACCGACATGAGAGTGATATATTTGATTTATCACGTCGGTTATAAAAATAACCGACATTATAAATCAACATAATGCATTTTTAACGTCGGTTATATTATAACTGACGTTATAAATCAATTATACGACTTTTCACATCGGTTATAAATAACCGACGTAAAAAATGACGACGTAAAAAATGTTTTTTGTACTAGTGATTGTTTATCATGCCATGTTTTCTTTAAACTTGAGCATATATGGATTTATATAAAATAGACTGCTTGTGGAACATGTGATGACCATCATCATCACGGGTTATGAAAATCAGGGGAAATTTGAACATTTTTGTTCTCGATAGCGTTTTAGGGGTAAAATGGTATTTTTTTTCTATGAGATAACCTCAGATAATCTTTATGATCACTCCATTCATCCTGGAATAGAGTGTTTACTCCAGGAAAAGAGTTTGATGGAAATCCAAGCCATTCAAATTTTCACCGAATATTTAATATTTATTTAATTATATATTAATTTATCAACGTGTATTCGTTCGATCGTATATTTTAAAGGGATTATCTAATTGAGATTATGTCTCTGTGGTTGAGTTCGAAATGGGGGGTGTAATATCTTGAATTTTTAAAAATAATAAAAACCATATTGTTGATAATTTATAAGTGTTTTTATGTGAAAAATGTAATTTTTTAATAAAAAACAATTAATAAATGTTTTAATGATCTTGCAGATGGGTAAAAACTGAGTTAACACCTTAGAACATTCTTTTAAATATTTTCAGAGTTAGTGTGAGATTACGAGACCCGTAAAGTCTCGATGTAAAATGAATAAAAATATTAAAAATATTATATTATGCACACATGTTTTATTCAAAATAACTAAATAACTTCAAAACGATGTGTTGTATGAAAAAACTGAAACCACCTTTAATTTCGAGACGCGTTGTTTACCCTAGGCGAGTTATAGCATTCGTAAGCGTCAGAAGTTTCGATGGATCATTCGTGAGAATAAATTATTTAATAATTTTTACTATATTATTTTTCAAAATAATTTAATATCTCCCAAACAGTGCATCATATGAGAAATCTGATACCACCGTTAGATCCAAAATGTGAGATTTACCTCAGGCAAGGTATACATTTTATGCACGTCGGGTGTTTGGCAACATCGCACGCGGTAAAACTCTATTTTATATTTAATTAATTATTTATTCCAATTTTTAATTAATAAATAATTAATATCCCCCAAAAAACACATCATAAGAGAAATCTGAGACTACCATTAGGTCCGAAATGTGGGATTTACCATAGGCGAGGTATAAATTGATGCGCATGAGGTGTTTGGCAACATCGCACGCGATGAAACCCTATTTTATATTTAATTATTTATTTATTTCAATTTTTAATTAATAAATAATTAATATCTCAATAACAGTGTGTCATATGAGAAATATGAGACCACCATTAGGTCTGGAATGCGGGTTTTATCCTAGACGAAGTATAAATTTAGTAAGCTTCAGATGTTTAAGTTATTTGGAATTTGAAATTTTTGTTGGGCAATTAAAATAATTATAATAATCATAATAAGTTTTTAATATATTATTATTATTATTTGTGTTCAGGAAATTAAACTTGAAATTATATGTTTAATTAAATTCACTGAATCAATGAATGACATTTTCATTATGGGTGGATATTTATTTCGGGGTTATATAATAATAGTGATATTATTAATTATCTCACATAAATGTAATTGTGTAGTTAATATAAATTTATTAACCACTTGGTATTCAATGAAGTTTTTTATTTAAAATATCAATAGTGGAACTAAAGTTATATATTTAATAATAATAATAAATATTTTCCACGACCCATCCCCCGGGCCCCGTGTCGTGACTACCCCAAGCTCGCCTCCCAAAGGCCAGGGTCTGGAGACTATCGTCGAATGAATTATCCTACAAGTGAGAGGCATTTGCTGAGTACCTGTACACACACACACTCACAACCCCAACCCACAATGTTGAAAAGGAATAATGCATGCTACTAAGACAACCACTGAGAGTAAACAGTACAAACTGAAAGTAAAGGGGACAAAATACAAGTCCAACAAAATACAAGCTATAAAAAAGAGGGTACAAAAGTCTCTAGAAACTCATCCATAGAAAACCCTACCTAAAGGGTAGGTGAAGATTAGTTACCTGAAGCTGTAGGAGTACGCATCACCTATCCGATCTCACTGGGCACCGCCTGGTCTTGGATCACCAAGGTCTCTGTCAAAACATCGGTCGTCTGCACAAGACACGACATGTGTGGGCGAAGGTCATGCATGAGTGAGTAACACAATAATCAGTATAAACACCAAACCACAAAGAAATGACCACAAAGAAAAGTACACACGAAGTAGTGGAAAACTCATACAGGTATAATCTAAAGTATAGAAAGAAAGACTAGCAGTCATAATATCAAACATCTTGTACTGTTGAGGGACTCATCCTTGATGAGTCACTAAGGTCTATTGGGCCATTGAGGTCCGTTCTTCACTGAGGTCTACTGGGCCACTGAGGATTTCTCATTACTGAGGTCTGTTGGGCCACTGAGGTCCACTCGTCACTTCCTTCTCATCACAGACATCCATAGGATTCCTGCTCGTAGCGTGCTTGATTTTGGGAGAGTCTACTACTCAAGCCATTGGTTATATATTAACTTCCATGAAAGTCTACTTAGTGTATATAAAAATTACCGCCTCATCATAAGGGTCCCAACGCCACAAATGTCTTGTCAATTAGATGTACAGTCTGAAAGTTATGAGTCTTTTAGTGAAAAGGGGTCGGTTGGGTCTGGGCCGACCCGGTCTGGCCTGGCCCACTGTGCCTGGGGTCTAGGTCGTTGGGCTGCCCAATGGCCTGATTCTCCCTTTGGTCTGGCCTGCACTAGGGGGCCGGTTTGGTCCAGCCCGCACGTGGCAGGCGCAACGTCCACTTCGCGTCACGCGGCTGAATGCCTCCTCGCACGTTGTCCGCTGACCGCATGTCATCGCCCCGTCGTGGCCCGCCCTGGTCGCAGCTTGTTGCTGCCACTCGGAGTTTTGCTACCGCGGTGCGCCGCTGGCGCATGCTCCCTCTTGAATGTGGTCGTTTCCGCGTGATGGCGACCCTGGTCCACCACCCGCGGCTGCTGCCATGGGTTCCACCGCCCCGACCTTCGAGCCGACGACCCTTGCCGCTGCCGCGACCTTCCGACACCATCGCGGCCCGCCTGGTCACGACTCTCCCTCTACCATCGTCAGCTCCCATTCTAGCAGTTGTTCACCCAACACCATCGTCTCCCTCGACCTCATGCTCAAGTTGATCCACCGCAACAATCCTACTTGGATCGTGATTGTCGTCATGTCATGAAGAGCGGAGGAAAAATGCAGAGAAGAATGACGCACAAGGAACACGCGAAGGATGGACCACGACCTTTGTTCATGTCAGTGTGATTCATCCTTGTTAGGAGTTTAATAAAGGATAAATAAAACGTGAATCCAACTTCTCATAACTCCCTACATGCAAAATCTCATTCCTATATAGACGATCGAACCACAGGTCAATTTGTTAGTGAATTGACACACGTTCTTCGTTTAAAAAGGAAGAACGAGGGAAAGGTAAAAACCTAGAAATAAACCTCTACCTGGGTTTGGATCGATCACTAACGAAGGGTGAAACTTGCATTCGTCGTTTGTCAATCCGCCGACGTCTGATCTGAATCTGTTCGTTGATTAGTCATTGTTCATCATTCGTCGTCGCTCGTCATTCACCAATGAATTTTCTCCAAAGCTTCAGAGAAACTCTAGGATCCTCCCCTGATATTGTATCTCTGTTAATCAACTTAATGGAGGAAACACGTTTCAATGTTTCTATTACGCTGAGTCACCGTGTTGTTACGCTGTTTCATTTATGAAATGAAACAACATTTCTGTTACACTTGAGTTGCAGTGTCGTTACGTTGTTTCATTTATGAAATGAAACAACTGGCTCAACGTTGCATTGTAGTGAAACATTTTTTGAATAAAATAAACTTTCTTAAGTTTATTTTATTTTTCTTTAAAAATCCCAAAAATTAACTTTTACCCTCGAACCGCTCTGGTCAAGGTTAGACCCCACCTAAAGAAAGCACACCCTCATGAGCTCAACGATACTCTCAGATTTCCAATCAGAGTTACCATTTATTCATTATAAGGATTTGAAAAATAAAATAATTTTATTTTATAATTTTATTTACGATTATACCATTTTTGAGTTTTCTCATTGGAGGTCCGCGCTGACTAAAATTAAGTCACACCTAGGGTAAACCTGTCATCTTGAACACAACGGTGCCCTCATATTTCTGATATGGGCACCCGTTTAAGAGTTATTTTATTTTTTTAGGAAAATCGCTCAAGTGTGCTATTGAAAAGCTTAACATTTTTGGACGGACTATTCTGGGAACACCGGGCCTCATAATCACAAGCCATCTCAGCGTCTGGTCTCAGAATTTTCCCAAAAAATTTCTAAAAATAAAACCAGGAAAATCCAAGTCATTACAATATTGTTTTTTTATTATTAAATATGGAAAATAATATTAGTGGTGGAAATGTTGAAAGTGATTTAATAATATAATTTTGTTATAATTATTATTAATATTAGTATGAGATATTTAATAATAATAATAACAATTTTTGTTGTTGTTTTTAAGTCATGGAAAAAATATTTTATTTGTTGTCAAAACACCGTTTCAATCATAACTCATTCATACAGTGTCAGATTGACGTGCCGTCAGCGGTAGCGTGACCCTAAAGTTAAGGCGGTCATTTTAAGACCAGTGTTGAATATTTAATTTGGGATCATGGTATAGTTCCAAAAAATGACCAATATGATGATGAGTTGATTCATGAAATTAATAGGAGAGAGTAATAAATAAGTGATGCAGTTAATAAATGTTACTAAATTAATTCATGAAAAAATATTATAAATAAGATTCAGGGTGGTGCGCATGACATAGGTAGGAAGACAATTATTTCTCACTCCTCCCCCCCACACACTCTCTCTTCTATTTTATTTTATTATTCTAATCTTCCCTTCTTGATATCTTATTTGATATTGATCGGATTTATGCATCGTCAGTTCTGTTGGATTCATATCGACGAGCATAATTTTAATCCAAAGTTTTGTTTTTGAAGGAAACAAGGTATGTTCAATATGGTTTTTGGAAAATTTTAATGGATAATTTAAAAAAATATCAAAAGAGAAATTACTAAAATTATTAAAAAATAATTGAAAAATTGTAATAATGATAATTGTGGAAAATTATCAAGCAATAATTGTGAAAGTTTAACAAAAGAAAGTTTTCAACGATGAGTTTTGAATTATGAAGGATAATTTTTAAGGAAAAATCTTGGAATATAATTATACAAATTATCCATGGGTAATTATAAGAAAAATTATCAAGTGAAAAATATTTTAAATTATTAGATGATATTTATGCATTTTTCAAAGATTATTATACAGTTTTACTAAAGAATAATTATAATGAATACCACATGTGTTCTCGAATTAATTTAGAATAATAAATTATCGAATGTGGTTTTATAATTATTCTTAAGTAGAATATTGCAATTGCATGTCTAAAATGATAATTTGGAAAGTATCCAAGAGAGAAAAAATATTAACACATGTGGTATTTTATTTATTTTCAAAATAAAATAGATGATTTTTGGTTTTAGGAATCCTTGACGTGCGATCATATTTTTGGTTAGTGTGCGAATGTGGTTCGGGTGATGACACCTTCGAAGAACACTACTGTTGACATTTACAACTTTGAGGTAGAAGGTTCCTTCCCATTTTGGACTATATATATATGATGTTATCATGATGTGATTTTTATATTGGACTAAACCATGCTTGTGATGAATTGCATGTGGGTGTGTGAGTAACCATGAGCGTACTTGTTTGTGTGTGATTATCCTAACTTTGATCTTGGTGTGAATTATCGTTCCTTGTTAAGACACATGTTGTTTTGTGTGTATAGCCTATGAAATTGTGTTGCAGGTATCAAGATACTCAGGTGGAGCATTGAGGTTGAGAGTTATTTGGCTTAGTGGCCAGTTACCCAACCTAACACAATCATAATATCCTTAAAAGTGGATGTGGCTACCCCACCAGAGGGGAATGCATAGTAGCTAGCTGGTATATTCCAGTCATTACTTCCTACAGACTTGGGCTGTGGGTGTTTAAAAAGGTTAAGTAGGACGGGGATGCATAGCTGATAGATACCAATCATTGCTTCCTATGGACTTTGGTCGTGGGTGTTTTAAAAGGTTAAACAAACCATTGATGTATAGCTGATAGATATCATTCATTGCTTCCAACGGACTTGGGATGTGGGTGTTTTGAAAGGTTAAGCGGTCCATGGATCCACTTAATAGAACATGAGGCATTCCTGTAACAACCACCAGTGGGGTGGTTGAGCCTTGTTTCCTCGACAGAGGTACGTAACTTCTTTACTTTCTTACCGATAATGAGCTGAAGTAGGTGGGGTCGGGTTTGTGGCGTCTTAATCAGCACACAATGACTCATCACATGTATGTTTACTAATCATTTACTTATGTCATGATATGCACTATTATATATATTTTGTTCACTTATAGTAAGGATGCATTGGTGGTGTCCAATTGAGTCTTGTACTCACTGTACTCATCCATTTTAGTGTGCTTTTAGATTTCATGACCAGAGATCTGGCGAAGGGAAAAGTCCCTATGGCGGACGATTGAGCGGTGGAGCATGGAGCTGGAGAAAACCAGGACAAACACTGGAGTACCCCGCAGATGGTTGTTTATTTACATTTATCTTGTTTTTGTCTACTGCTTTATACTCTGGATAGACTTACCACCTTGGGAGCTCTTATATGTGTGCCATTATTATGTTTCCACGTTTACTATGATTGTTTATTATTTGATTTATTCATTATTATTGATCCTATTACATGATACAAAGGGTATAGTCTCTCCAAGGTTTCACTTGATACCCTTGCTGCTAGTCGACAATCTCTTGCGTATGGGGAGACGTGCATGAGGTCATGTAACATTCCGACTCAGACCCGATAGTTTGGGTTGAGATGTTACAAAATGGTATTAGAGGATCAAAGCCCACTAACTTATTTTTTTCTACTGTATTGGTTTGATATAGGTTGTACAAGAGGCAGGACATTGGGACACAGGTAGGGGAACTATGTTAGTGCCTGACTAGCACTACATAGTGGACCTTTGAGTTTCCATATTGGGGGAATTTATGTTCTGCTGTTAATATTGATTAAATTCACCTTGGGTGACACACATAATGTTATATGTGATTTATGAGATTTCACATATGTTCATGCATCATGAATAGACACGTGGGATCACATGCCATATATATACACCTATTGTTGTGCTGCATAACAGTTCATTAATTAAAGGTCTTTATTTTTTATATCTGCTTGGGATAGTTTCTCTTGCGTGATATATATGTGTTGTCATGTTGTGTGATATATATTTATGGACATTAATTAGTTTAACATAGCATATTGTTGTGTTAATATATATATGACGATTGTAACTAATGTGCAGGGACAATGATAAGCTTTAGGGCTAGAAGGTTTATACCTTGGGTTGTGGGTAGCCTCCTAGGGAAGCCTTTGTGTGATCCCATAGACTGGTTGGACTTGTTATGTTCTAATGTTTCTCATGTTATGGAGATGTGAAAGTAGGAGTATGATGTTCAAGCTCAGTGGTTTGAGTTATTCAATCAAGACTTCTAGGGATACTTCTCAGGGACGAGAAGTCAATATAGGGGGAGAATTGTAATATACTGAATTTTTAAAAATAATAAAACCCCTCTTGTTGATAATTTATAAGTGTTTTTATGTGAAAATAAAATTTTTAAATAAAAAGAAATTAATAAATGATTTAATTATCTTGCAGAAGGGTAAAATATCAGTTAACACCTTGGAATATTCTATTGAATATTTTCAGAGTCAGACGCTGAGTTAGTGAGAGATTCTGAGGCACACAAAGCCTCAATGCAAATAGAATAAAAATATTAAATATATTATATTACATGTGCATGATTTATCCAAAATAATTGAATAACTACAAAATAGTGTGTTATATAAGAAAAATAAGACCATATTTAGGTCCGGGATGCAGTGTTTACCCTAGGTAATACATAACATTTGTAAGCGTCAGACGTTTGGATGACTCGCTCATGAGAATAAATTATTTAATAATTTTTATTATATTATTTTTGAAAATAATTTAATATCTCCCAAATGGTTCATAGTATGATAAATATGAGACCACCGATGGGTCTGGAATGTGGGATTTACCTTAGGTGAGGTATAAATTTTATGCGTGTCAGATGTTTGACAACATCGCAGGTGATAAAACCCTATTTTATATTTAATTAATTATTTATTATGGTTTTTAATTAATAAATAATTAATATCTCCCAAATGGTGCGTCATATGAGAAATTTGAGACCACTGTTACACTGTGTTTGGTGAGATTTTAATAATAGAAAATAAATGATTTGATAATCTATAAAAGAAAAGAAAAGAAAATAAATGATTGTAATTTCTCTTCTTATGTTTGGATCAATAACTTAGTAAAAGAAAATAAATGATTTTGATTTCCCTCCATATTGTTTGGTGAATCTTTTTAAAATAAAATAAAAGAAATTCTTTTGTGATATATTTAGAAAATATGGATAAAATTGGAATTTTAAAATATTAATAACTCTCCACCATCATTTCCTTCCAAATCATCCCAAATTTGGGATGATTTAAAAACAATAGTAGGAGAGAAATCCATTTCTCTCCATTTATCCCTTATCATTTCTCTCCTATTAACATTACCTCACCAAAAATTATAAATCTATTTCTCCCCTCAATATCATTTCTTTTCTCTCCATATCACCCATGCCAAACTAGCTCCAAAATATGGGATTTACCCTGGCTCTTCAATATCATTTCTTTTCTCTCCATTTCCCCCTTATCATTTCTATCCTATTAACATTACCTCACTAAAAATTAAAAATCTATTTTCCCCTCAATATCATTTCTTTTCTCTCCATATCACCCATGCCAAACTAGCTTCAGAATGTGTGATTTACCCTAGGTGAGGTATAAATTTTATGTGTATCAGGTGTTTGGCAACATCACACGTGATAAAACCCTATTTTATATTTAATTAATTATTTATTCCAATTTTTAATTAATAAATAATTAATATCTCCAAAAACGTGTATCATATAAGAAATATGAGATCGTCGTTAGGTCTGGAACGTGAGGTTTACCCTATGTGGGGTATAAATTTATTGGGTGTCGAACATTTAAGTTATTTGGAATTTGAAATTTTTGTTGGGAAATTAAAATAATTATAATAATCATAATAAGTTTTTAATATATTATTATTATTATTATTTGTGTTCAAGAAATTAAAATGGAAATTACATGTTTAATTAATGAACGACGTTTTCGCCATGAGTGGATATTTATTTCGAGGTTATATAATAATAGTGATATTATTAATTATCTCACATAAATGAAATTGTGTGGTTAATATAAATTTATTAACCACTCATTATTTAATGGATATTTTTATTTAAAATATTAATGGTGGAACTAAAGTAAGTCATTTAATAATAATAATAAATATTGTTGTTTTTTATTATTATTAAATATGGAAAATAATATTAATGGTGGAAATGTTGGAAGTGATTTAATAATATAATATTGTTATAATTATTATTATTAGTGTGAGATATTTAATAATAATAAAAAATGTTGTTGTTTTTATTAAGCTATGAAAAAATATTGTATTTGTTGTCAAAACACCGTTTTGATTATAACTCATTTGTACGGTGTCAAATCAACATGTCGTCAACGACATCATGACCCTAAAATTAAGGCAGTCATTTTAAGACCAATATTGAATATTTAATTTAGGATCATGGAATAGGTCCATGAAACGCCCAATATGATGATGAGTTGACACATTGAATTATTATGAGAGAGTAATAAATAAGTGATGCAATTAATAAATGTTACCAAATTAATTGATGAAAAAGTATTATAAATTGGATTTGGGGTGGTGCGTATGAAATGGGTAGGAAGACAATTATTTCTCACACCTCCCCCATCTCTTCTATTTTATTTTATTCTTCTAATCTTCCTTCCTCGATATCTTATTTGATATTGATCAGATTTATGTGCCATCAGTTTTATTGGATTCATATTGATAAGAATAATTTTAATCCCAAGTTTTTTTAAGGAAACAAGGTATGTTTAATCAGGTTTTTTGGAATTTTTTAATGTATAATTCAAAAAAAATATCAAAATAGAAATTACTAAAAATATCAAAAAATAATTGAAAAAATGTAATAATGATAATTGTGGAAAATTATCAAGTAATAATTGTGAAAATTTAACAAAAGAAAATTGTCAAAGATGATTGTTGAATTATGAAGGATAATTTGTAATGAAAATTCTTGGAATATAATTATACAAATTATACATGGGTAATTATAAGAAAAACTATCAAGTGATAAAGATATTAAATTATTAGATGATAATTATGATTTTTTCAAATATTATTATATAGTTTTACTGAAGAATAATTATAATGAATACGACATGTGTTCTCGAATTAATTTAGAGTAATAAATTATCAAATGTGGTTTTATAATTATTCTTAAAGAGAATATTTCAAGTGCATGTCTAAAATGATAATTCAGAAAGTATACAGGAGGGAGAAAATATTAACGCATGTGATATTTTATTTATTTTCAAAATAAAATAGATGGTTTTTGGTTTTAGGAATCCTTGACCTGTGATCATATTTTTGGTTGGTGTGATTACACGGTTTGGGTGATGACACCTTCAAAGAACATTGTTGTTGATGCTTACGACTTTGAGGTAGGAGGTTCCTTCCCATTTTGGAGAACACACACACACACACATATATATATATGATTTTATCATGACGTGATGTTTATGTTGGACTAACCCATGCTTGTTATGAATTACATGTGGGTGTGTGAGTAGCCATGGGTGTACTTGTTTGTGTGTGATTATCCTGGCTTTGATCTTGGTGTGACTTATCATTCCTTACTATGACACATGTTGTTGTGTGTGCATAGACTATGGAATTGTGTTGCAGGTATCAATTACCCAACCTAACACGGTCATAATACCCTTAAAGGTGGGCATGGATACCCTAACAGAGGAGAATGCATAATAGTTAGTTGGCAGATATCGGTCATTACTTCCTACAGACTTGGTCTGTGGGTGTTTAAAAAGGTTAAATAGGCCGATGATTCATACATGACAGATACCAGTCATTTCTTCCTATAGACTTGGGATGCTGGTGTTTTAAAAGGTTATGCGGTTCAGGGATGTGTAGCTAATAGATACTGGTCATTGCTTCCTACGGACTTGGGTCGTGGGTATTTTAAAAGGTTAAATGGGCTAGGGATATAGTTGATGGAACATGAGGCATTCCCATAACAACCACCAGTGGGGTGGGGCGAGCCTTGTTGCCTCGGTGGAGGTACATAACTTCTTGACTTTCTTACTGGCAACAAACCGAAGCAGGTGGGGCTGGGGTTCATGGCGACTTGGTCAGTGCATGATGACTCGATACATGTATTTTTACTAAGCATTTACTTATTTCATGATATACAATGTTATATATATTTTGTGAGCTTATGGTAAGGACACATTAGGGGTTTTCTACTGAGTATTGTACTCACACCCTACCCAGGCATTTCAGTGTGCTTGTAGATTTCATGACTATAGATATGGTGAAGGGAAGGGATATTTGGCGGACTCTTGAGCAGTGGATCATGGGGCTAGAGCAAACTGGTACAAACACTGGAGTACCCTGTAGATGGTTGTTTATTTAAATTTATCTTGTTTTTGTCTATTGTTTTATAATTTTTCTAGGATTATCACTTTGGGAGATCTTATATGTATTTCATTATTCTGCCTTTTCATTTATTATGATTGTTTATTATTTGGTTTATTCATTATTATCAATCCTATGACATGATACAGAGGGTATATTCTCCCCATGATTTCACTTAATACCATCACTACTAGTCGACAACCTCTTATGTATGGGTAGGCATGCATGATTTCATGTAGCATTCCGGCTTAGACCCAGTAGTTCGGGTTGAGATGTTACGGGGGTTTTTTCCTAGGCAAGGCATAACCTTGCATCGGGCGCTGGACCCGGGCCCAAGCCCCCTTTTCTTTTCCTTTTATTTTTTCCTTTTTTATTCCCTGTTTATTTTTTCCTTGGCTTATCAGGTATGCCTATAAGATCTTCCCATTTTTGGATTTTCAAATGAGAGAGGGATATAGAGAGAATAAGGAGAGAGAAGGAAGATGTGCCACCTAGGAGCTCGTCTGAAGGTAGGTCGAGGCTCGGTGAGTGCATGATGTGGTTCCAAGATCGAAGCATCGACGATTTCCATATGGAGGTAGGATCTTTTCATGTTTTATTCCATAAGTCCCCATAGTTTAAGTGTTTTTCATTTTCAAAGCCTTGTATGGGTTGTTTGGGACCCCTAGTGGGTTGATTTGTGGGTTTTGTGGGGAAATCATCCGCTTTAGGCCATTTTGAGGGGTTTATGTTTGAAAAAACCCATGTACATGGTGTTTTGTTCATAGAAAACACACAGTGTATTCTTCCTGTATGAGGAAGATGGGTTTTTGGGTACTATACATCATGTAGTGGAATTTCAGGGTGCGGCTGAGTACTCAGCCAGACACCCCGTGAGGGTGTACTTAGCTGTGTATGGTACACAACTAGTGCCCATGTGGGGCGCATGTTGTACAGGAATACACACCTAGGTGGGGTACATGGATAGGTACATGGGTGGGTACCTATGTGGAGCTACACATTGTGTATTGGTGATACACACCGTGTACTCAGGCGTGTTACACGCTGAGTGGGGTTGAGGTACATGGGAAGGTACTCATGTTGGGTTACACTTCATGTGCTAGGAGGCACATGCCATGTACTTTGGAAAAGTACACATTGATTAGATGGAGGCACATAGCTAGGGAGGAATTTTAGGGTTACACGTTGTGTACCCTAAGTGAACATCATGTAATTTTCCTTCCTTGGTCCGTTTTATATGTTTTTTTTCATCCCATAGTCAAAATTATACTTGTGAATATTCTATTATGAGATTTTTTTCATATAGATCGTGATGCTGATATCTTTTCAGTGTTCAGATACTATTTGGATGGTATTTTGGGCTGTGAGATTTTAGTAGGAGGCTTTCCTTAAGTTTTTGGTTTCAAAATCCTCTTGGGGATTTGGGTTGTGAGCATCATGGCCCAGGTGATGATTGTGAGCTTGGTGATCGACCTGACTTGAGTGTTCCATGGAGATCTGTTTGAGTTTCTTTGGATAGATTCTGGTAGGCAATATCGAGTAGTATCTCTGAGGGGATATTGGTTTGTCCCTATGTATTGGGATTGGTTTCTCGAGGTTAGAGCAGTTGAGGTTTAGCTTATACATTTGGAGATCATAACTGATGGAGCCTTTGGGATGGTTGATGACTTTGGATGGTGGTTTTGGATGGGTCCCATTGAGATTCTGAGACAAGTTTTAGGGACTCGTGAGGATGCCCTTGTGAGATATTCTTTGATCAAGTGATCAATGGTTACCGTAGTCGGTTGTTGAGAATGTCCATATGACATGTTTTTTTAGATTATACTAAGGAACCCTTATAGATGGTATCCTACTTTTGATATGATCATGGGGACCATTGTGAATGACCCTATAG
The DNA here is from genome assembly GCA_963277665.1 of Viscum album. NCBI lineage: Eukaryota > Viridiplantae > Streptophyta > Magnoliopsida > Santalales > Viscaceae > Viscum > Viscum album. The sequence goes on along the minus strand of OY728142.1, from coordinate 503,341,752 downwards.
AGAAGCTTGTGCTTTTGGATACTCATTGGGTGCATTATTAACCATGGATCAGTTGGAGGCCATTGAGGGCTGTTTGGGATGTTTCAGCACTAGGCGTGTCTCGTGATTTTGGATGAGCTAGAGGAACCCCTTCTATGGTGTCCTGCTCTTACTGTGGCCTTTGGGCTTGTTGAGGTTGTTTCTACGGGCTTGGCCTGAGAGCTTGGGTGCAACAGGGGAGTCTTGTGGTGGATGTCGCTTTATGTTGTGTCCCTAGAAACCGTGGGAGCCCCAAGTTTGGATTAACCCTAAGGAGGGTCATGAAGAACCAATGGTGGCTATTTGGTTTGAATATCAAGATCTAGGGGACCATGAGAGCCTCATTCTTGTTTACTGAGAGTGGATCGACACTTCTAGTTTAGCTATTTGGATAGTGGGTTTGAGGTTGAATTGTCCCACATTCGGTTGGGATTTGGTCATGATGTTTGAGGAAGTTTCTTCTCAGGACTGTGGTTTGAGGAGGAGACCCTTGGGATATCTTGGATTGGGCATTGGCCTTGAGTTTGATTTGGTTCTCTCCTTTATTGGATAGTTGTGCTTAGATGGGATTAGAGCGCTAATGGGTGATCTAGATGAGGGCACTACCCTAGATTGAGGGTACTCCCTATCCATGGCGGTTTTACTTTTCATGGATGTTGTTGTGCTCCCAACCTTGTGTATAGAGTCTATATGTAAGTTCATCCATCAATTCTATGTGGATGGATCCCATAGGGTGATGTATCTATCGGGTTCATGTGGTAGAGCCCAAGTTGTTCTGTAGGACTTCTAAGACATGATAGATCTTTAACATGTAGAGGGGAGGCTTTGTCACCATTTTCAATTGTGCCATTAGAGTCTTAGTTCCCAGTAAATTCACATTGTTTGTGTGTATGCCTATGGTTATATCCTAGGTCCGACATTCATGCTTGTTGTGTTTAGATTCCTTATATCCCCTATATATATATGGAAGATAAACCAGTTATCGTGTGGTTGGGTGAGCCACATGCTATAAATCCTCTAGCAGGGGCCAGAGAGGAGGTAAATTTACTGAGGGTGTTAGGATAGATCCCATTGGTTGGATGCTTTCTTATGTTTTCCCCTAATTTATAGTTGTTTCTTTTTATGTCAGTTGCTATCAATTTTCATCTAGGTTGGACATATCAAGTGTGCATGCACTTGTTATGATAGTTGATTTATAGTTTCACCATTGGGGTGGCCTAATGATATTTATTTCTCACCCCTATATGTGTACCTGAATGTACATGTATAACTTCTATATAATTTTATGTTGGATCACAATTTGTGTGATTGTGGGGCCGAGGCCCAATGTTTCTTGATCAAGCAAAGCTTCTTGTGTTGAGTCTTAGGATAAGCTGGTGCAGATCGAGCATCGTGGAGAATGAGTATGTGATTTGTGTTGGAGTTAGTGCCCTAGAACCAACTTCTATGTACTTTATGATAACCTATATTCATAGTTTTGAATATTAATAAACTTATTATAACACCATGATTATTCTTCTACATAATATATTATGTGATAATATCTTAATAGTAGTTATCTCACTAAAAGGTCATAGTAGTTCCCCACTATGATGAGAACCCAGAAGTGCTACGACACTATTCTTAAATATATGTTCTATAGTCGGATGATATCATTTGAGGGATACAAATGATATAGGCTATCAGGGGTGGAGACTCATAAGACTTTGAGGCACATTCTCATGGTGTACTCCCTTGGAAATATCCAGTAGGATATTATGAGAATGAGACCCACCAATATGAAATCCAAATTTATATGTGTCATTGGATATTCTTATCCATGGACGTGTGTATTGATCCTTAGCCTTTAAGATTATTATTAATGAGTATTATGAGTCATGTACTTTGATGTATTGACAAAAACTATGATGACATATGTTCACAGTGAGGTAGGATACGCTGGGTGCGCCACGAGTAATATTGCATTAATGAATAATGCGAGAAAGGAATTGCCCCTTCTATTATTTAATGAAAGTTGATATCTCAGTCCCTTTTATGGAAATGATATAGCTTAAATAAATCCATGGCCATGGTGTTCTATAGGCAAGTTCAATTACTGGTAAGTAAAAGAAAGAGACATCGAGCACATGGATTGATGACACCAACATGCAACCTTCTTGATTTAAGATATCGTGATAAAGGGATTATATTACACAGTAAGCATTCATATAAGGTATTATGTCATTTCAACATTAACTTCTTTCTTTATGGGTGCCTTGGCATATTTCTAGACACTAACCTTGGACTTTAGACTGCTTTGCCTAATGCCACTGAGAAAGATTCTAAGAGGGGCACACACTAAGTGTATCTAGAATCTTAGTTATATAATAATAATATTATTTATTATTTAAAAATTTGAATAAATATTATTCCCTCATGTGGTTTCATAATTATTCATATTTTCTTGATTTCATTTATTTTATCACCAGTTATTCGAGAGAATATAATGTGAGCAGAATATTTAATAAATATTTATTTTCTATTTAAGAAATATAATATTTATTTATTTATTAGAAAATAATGCAGTGATATTTATTTAATAAATAAATAGTCATTATTTAAGGCTCAATAAATATTGTGGAGGAATGACAGACCAATTTTAATGGTCCAGTGAAAAATAATAAATATTGTATATTATTTTATTAAATAATATTTAATTTAATTCATAAGTTAAGCGCATATCGAGAAATAATAATAATAATATTATTATTTTATATGGGGTTCTACAGGGATTAAATAAATAATAAAGGGTGCTTGTGTAATTATTTATTTAAACCCTAGTGATATATAAACTCAATTATATTATTTTCCCAAAGAGACAATTCATTTGTTTTGGTTGTCCACAATGGATTTGGAGAATCCAATCAAGACCTAGAGAGGTCCCTTATCCAAGAACACTCCCAAGAAAGGAGAGTGATCTTCCTCCACCTCCCACTCTAAAGTCAAAAGATATCTAGAAGAACACTTTGGAAGCGGTTCTCGAGGTGATCAAAAGCAGACAATGCAAGCGATAAGATCTACCGTGCTAGGACCTAGAGATTCCTATGATGATGTTCAGAGATTTGTGGAACATGTGTGGATCACCTCTAAAGGTAATCTACCCTTGATTCCTACAAGACAATGACAGAATAATGTATATCTGTTATCTGATCCATCAATGAAGAAAGAATTCCAACAAGGCAATTCTTTAATTAATTAAATTGATTATAAATAATATGTGATGATCCTCTCTCTAGTTCTGACTTTCTATCCCTTATCTATATTCTTTGATTCAATTCTATAGATCATGGTGTTTATCATTGTGTAAATCTCATATTGATCATTGATCATGGAAAAAATCAAAGTTGGGCACAATCCATTGCACACTTCCACTACACCTAAAACATATAAGTGGTATCAAAATGGTCACATAATTATTTATAATTATTTAAGGACTGTTGATTTATTTACTCATTTTTAATTTAGTTTTCAGTTCAAGTTTAATTGTTCCTTTAATCTGAATTGCGATATATGCTTCTTCCTCCGTTTCTCATTGATCTAATTAATACGATTAATTTTATGAATGAAATAAAATTGAGGAAGTTATCCAGAGGTGCCAAGGATTCTGGCTAGAAAACAAAGAAGTACATGATGTGTAACCAGAGTTACATGCTGTGTACTTGTGTTCAATGCACCAAGAATCAATTCAGTAATTAATTCAAACTGTGTGCATTAATGACAAACGATGTATTTATTTTTTACACCGCATGTTGTCTAAGATAGGGTGGCACACAGTTAGCCGGAGTACATGCCGTGTATCCCACACACATGGCGTGTAGTCCCTTTGAGTCACAGATGGTCCATGTATTACCATACATGACCTACCTGACTAGTGATCATGTAACTCAGAGACCACATGCCGTGTAGTCGCTTATACACACCGTGTGCTCCAATTTTCTGAGGCACAAATTACACACCGAGTACCTAGGTGTGTGCCTCGAATACACGATAAGAGATGTACATGTCGTGTAGCTTAGCTATACACACTGTGTACTTATACCAAATTATGAAGATTTAAAATTTATTTATTATACTATGTAAAACTTATCAACCTATGCTTGTACGTGGTCATTAAGTTGATAGGACACACTGTTTCATGGATATTATTACTTCATAAATTTTTAAAATGAATTGGGTATATATGACTATGTCTACTTAATGAGGTATAAGTTCAAGCCCTTCAAGAAATTCTATAAATTCAAGAATGAAGTATAGAATCAACTTAGTAAGAAGATAAATAAGCTTCGATCAGAATGATGTGGTGAATATCTTAACTAAGATTTCATCGAATTTATATGGGATTTTGGGATTCTATCTCAACTCACTCCACCTTATACACCAGAGTGGAATGGTGTTAGTGAAAGGAAGAACCATACCTTATTAGACATGGTAAGGTTTGTGATGAGTCATGCAGATATTTCATTATCCTTTTGGGGATATGCATTAAAAACCATGGAATGCACATTAAATAGAGTACCAACTAAAGCAAAAAATGGAATTCCCTTTGAGTTATGGAGTGAAAAGAAACCTGTTTTGTTGCATACACATGTATGGGGTTTCAAGGCATTTATTAAGGCCTTCTTAGACAAAAAACTAGCACCCTGAGGCACAAAGTGCATCTTTATAGGGTATCCCAAGGAAACAAAGGGATACCACCCATACAACTCCTTAGACAAGAAAGTGATTGTCAACAGACAAGCCATCTTTCTTGAGAGGGAGAACATCCTCAAAAAGGATTTTGAGAGAAAGATTGATTTTGATGAAGTTAATGCTCAAGATATACAAGAGTTGGTATAGGAATAGATTCCATAGGTCCCCATGGAAGAATTAGTTCATAAAACACAAGTACTTCATAGAAGCATAAGAGAGGTAAGATAACTAGAGAGATATTGTTTTTTAGTAACCGAAGATGGTGACTCATTATTGGTTGAAAATGATGAATATCTATCATAAAAAGAGGAAGTATAAATATTAAAATATGTAAGATTGAAATAAGACATGAATTTTGAAATATATTCCATGTACCAAAACCAAGTTTGGGTTCTGGTCTATGTGCCAATTGATATAAAGCCTGTTGGGTGCAAATTGGCATTCAAGAGAAAATTGGACATGGAAGTTAAAATAAATTTCTATAAAGTAAGGATAATGACTAAAGGGTTTAAACAACATAAAGGAATTTCCTATGATGAAACCATTTTACAAGTTTTCATGTTTAAATCCATCAGAATTATACTTGCTATAGAATCTTATCAAGATTATTAGATTTGGAAGATGGATGTCAAAACTACATTTCTTAACAGGAACCTTCAGGAAGATGTCTATATGACACAACCATAAGGGTTTGTGATTCCAGGTGATTACAAAAGGATTTTTAAGTTACAAAGATCTATTTTTGGTTTGAATCAAGCATCCAGGTCATGGAACATTCGATTCGATGAACCCATAAAATAATTTGGTTTCACTAAGAATGAATGTGAGTTGTGTATTTAAAATAGGTTTAGTGGGAATTTAGTCATTATCTTATTAGTATATGTTGATGACATATTAATTATTAGAAATGGCATACTATTATTACAGTCAGTTAAGGACTGGATAAACAAATGTTTATCCATGAAGGACTTAGGTGAAGCGGACTATATTCTAGGGATCAAGATCATTCATGATAGATCCAAGAGGATGCTTGTATTAATCCAAAGTACATATATTTACCAGATACTAAATATATTTAGTATGGAACAATCCAAGATGGGATTGGTTCCAATGTCACATGGTTTACATCTTTCTAAGAAAATGTGTCCTCAGACATAACTAGAGAAAGAGAGAATGAGTAAGATCCCATACGCTTCAGTGATAGGATAAATCATGTATGCCATGTTATATACTAGACTTGATGTTGCCTATGCACTGAGCATGGTAGGAAGATATCAAGAAGATCTACAAAAACAACATTGGTATGCTATTAAGGTTATCCTTAAGTATATAAGTAGAACTAAGGATATGTTCCTAGTATATGGAGGAGAAGAGGATATGATCATCGGGGGTTATACTGATGCTAGTTTTCAGAAAAATTAGAATGATCTGAAGTCACAGTAAGGATATGTTTTCTATCTCAATGGAGGAGCTGTGAGCTAGAAGAGTTCAAAGAATCCAGTTGTCACTGATTCTATAGTAGAGTATGAGTATATAGCGTCTTATGATGTAGCCAAGGAATCCATTTGGATTCAAAAAATTTTATAGGATCTTGATGTGGTACTTAGTAGTAAAGACCCTATCACATTGTATTGTGATAATACTATAATGGTGGATCTTGCAGAAGAGAAAAGGTCACACCAATAGAAAAAGAACATACTCTAGAAGTATCACCTCTTGAGGTATTTTTATCATATGGATGAAGTTGTAGTAAGCAGAGTACCCACAAAAGATAATGTGAAATACCCCTTCACTAAAGGCCCATCTCAGCAGAATCATGGGTATCATGTGAGAGATAGCAGACTGAAGGTTGTTAGCAGTTGGCTCTAGTACAAGTGGTATTTTGTTGTAGTTTGTACCCTAGAACCATCTTATATGTACTTTATGATAACCTATATTTATAGTTTTTAATATTAATAAACTTCTTATCACATCATGATTGTTCTCCTACGTAACATAGTATGTGATAATATCCCAAGAGTAGCTGTCATACTAAAAGGTCATAAAAGTTCCCCGCTACAATGAGAACCTGAAAGTGCTACAAAACTATTCTTAAATATATGTTCTATATCCACATGATATCATTTTAGGGTCAAAAATGATATAGTATATCAGGGGTGGAGACTCATAGGACTTTGAGACTCCTTTTCATTGTGTATGCCCTTGTTAATATCCAGTAGGATATCAGGAGAACGAGACCCACCAGTAGGAAATCCACATTTATATGTGTCATTGGATATTCCTATTTTTGGATGTGTGTATTTATCCTTAGACTTTAATATTATTATTAATGAGTATTATGATTTGCGTACTTTTATGTATTGACGAAAACTGTGATGATAGATGTTTGCGGTGAGGTAAGATATATTGGGTGCATCACAAGTAATATTTCATTAATGAATAATGAGATAAAGTATTTTTCACTTCTATACTTTAACAAAAGTTGATATCTCAATCCCTTTGATGAAAATTATATAGCCTAAATAAATCCATGGCTATGGTGTTCTATAGGCAAGTTAAATTTATGGGAAGTCAAAGAAAGATACATTGAATGCATAGGTTGTTGGTACCAATATACAACCTTCTTGATTTAAGATATCCTGATAAAGTGATTATATTACACAGTAAGTGTCCATATGAGGTATTATGTTATTGTGTTATTAACTTCTTTCTCTATGGGTTCCTTGACATGTTGCTATATACTAACCTTGGACTTTAGACTGCTTCGCCTAATGCCACTGAGAAAGAGGCCTAGAGGGCCACACACTAAGTGTATCCAGAATCTCAGTTAAATAATAATAATAATATTTATTATTTAACAAGTTGAATTAATATTATTCCCACATGTGGTTTAATAATTATTCAGGTTTTTTTAATTTCATTTATTCCATAGCTAGTTATTATAGAGAATATGATGTGAGTAGAATATTTAATAAATATTTATTTTCTATTTAGTGAATATAATATTTATTTATTTATTGGTGAATAATGCAGTGATATTTATTTAATAAATAAATAGCCATTATTCAAGGCCCGATAAATATTGCGGAGGAATGGTAGACCAAGTTTAATAGTTCAGTGAGAAATAATAAATATTGAATATTATTTGATTAAATAATATTTAATTTAATTCACAAGTTAAGTGCATGTCAAGAAATAATGATATTAATATTATTATTTGACATGGGGTTTCATAGGGATTAAATAAATAATAAAGGGCACTTATGCAATTATTTATTTTAACCCTAGTGATATATAAACCCAATTATATTATTTTCTCAGAGATCCAATTCATTTTTTTGGTTGTGCACAATGGATTTGGAGAATCCTATCAAGACCTAGAGAGATCCCTTCTCCAAGAACACTCCCAAGAATGGAAAGTGATCTTCCTCCACCTCCCACTCTCAAGTCAAGAGAGATTCAGGAGAACCCTTTTGAAGCGGTTCTCAAGGCGATCAAATACAGACGACATAATCGATAGGATCTACTATGCTAACACCTAGAGATTCCTATGACGATGTTCAAATATTTGTGGAACACATGTGTATCACGACTAAAGCGAATCTACCCTTTATTCCTATAATACAATGACAAAACAATGCAGATCTATTTCCATATCCATCAATGAAGAAATAATTCCAACAAGATAATTCTTTAATTAATTAAATTGATTATAAATAATATGTTATGATCCTCTATCTGGTTCTGAAATTCTATCCACTATTTATATTCTTTGATTCAATTATGTAGATCATGATGTTTATCATTGTGTAAATCTTGGATTGATCATCGATCATGGAAAAAATCAAAGATGGGAATGACCCATCACATGCTTCCACTACACCCAGAACCTACAGTTTGGCCAGACATTAACAGTATATTCAGTTGTATTTATTTTTAGCTTTTTTATTTTTATATGTATTCATCCCAGTGGGTGGCCAACTAGTGTATGTTTTGCATGTTTTGAGAGTTTTTATGACTATATGTTACATTCCATTTATTATAGCATTCTTAGTCTCCCCACTACACCTTTTAGACCCTTACTACTTGTCGGTAGCCTCTGGCATTTAGGGAGGCATTCTTGAGGCCTTGTGGAAATCTATCTCATGTGGGATGTTTTTTTTAAAAATGGCATCAGAGGTTTTGGTTTTGTGATTTGGGGAGTTTGGTAGAAATGTGGTATATGAATATATCAGAACTTGTGATGTATATCGGATTGGTGTGTCATAGAAACCTTTGTTGATAAGAATTCCAAGTTTTCAGGGCATGAGATTGTTATTATTGGATTATGGTTTTACTGTTGTAGGATTTCACCTAGTATGATACACCTAAGTTTGTGGATTTATGGTTTATTGTGGTTTTTTTTCCACTTGTTCTATGGGTAATATGCCAATGTTCATGCATCATTATAGGCATGTAGGATTCACATGACATCTTCCTGTCTATGGTGTGTTACTGTATATTTTCTTCTGATAACAGGTCATGTGGATCGTGTGTCGAGAGGTTTGTCAGTGGTGGAGATGCAGTTCCTTTAACAAGGGATGCATGGAGACCTGTGTGGGTTAGAATTGGGATCTAAGTGCCCTATTGGTGGATCTATGAGGTCAAGTATTCCTTAGGGATCTTTGGTTTGGGCTCGAGTTTCCCTGAGCTAGTGGTTTCCCTGAAGTCCCAGGTTTGTGTTCCTTGGGAGGGAACTATTCTTGCCACATGTTTTCTACCAAGTCATGTAGTGGGGCTCATGTGCATGCTATCAATGATGACTTGGGTGGGAATTTCATTTCTTCCTTGGTGGTTATGTTGAGGTCTTCTATCACCAAGGAGTGGTCGAGCATGATGATGCTTGGTGTTTGAGAAGTGGAGTACTGGGAGTGCTCCAAGTATCATGGCTGTCTTGAGAGGGTAGGTTTGGTTAGACATGTAGCCTTGCTCATTTTTTGTTGCACTTTGGGTAGTGCAGTGAGAGTGTGGTTAGGCGCCTGTAGTTTTTCATCAATTCCCATGTTGAGGGTGGTTGTTTGGTTGATAATGGAATAAGGTAGATACCTTGATCTTGAAGGAGAGTATCGAGGGTGATATAGTTTGCTTGAACTAACCCACATGAGGATCTTGGTCAGTGAATTTAGGCATGTTATCCTAGTTTTGTTAGGACTTGTCCCATGTGAGTGTGAGTTCTATTGTGCACTCTAGGAGTGGAGTAAGGAAATCCTTGTGGTGGAGAGTGAACCATAGGCTTTTGGAGGTCATGAGCCTTGTTTAAGTGGTTTCTTCAGTGTGGTTGTTGAAAGTTTTCATGTTGGTGCTTAGTTATGAGTGGTTAAACAATGCCTATCTATTGCATTTGAGGATGGACATAGCATGGGTGGTGTGTTTTGTCATTGGGAAGTAGGACAATGATAAGGATAATCCTATGACAAGGAGCATCATATCGATCATAGTAGAATGTCTCTCGTGTGAGGATAGATATGTAAATGATGTAATATTGGTCATTGGATGGTCGATATAACATCAATTGAGCCAGTGCTTTTGGGAGATCATGGATGATGGCTATCCATCTAGTCTTCTCAAGGGCGAGAAGCATTTGTGGTGGGGAGTTTATGACAACCTACATTGTCACGAGTTGTGAAAATCAGGGTAAGTTTGAACCTTTTTGTCACCAAAAGAGTTTCAAGGGTAAAATGGTAATTTATACTATAATATGATCTTGAATAATTTTTACAAACTCCCCATTGGTCCCAAAATATGGTGTTTACCCTAGTACAAAAGTTTTGGGGAAATCTGAGCCATTCAGAGTTTCACTGAATATTTAATATTTAATTAATTAAATATTAATTTATTCACATGCATTATTTTTGTGATATATTTTAAATTCAGTGTTTGATTGAGATTTTGTATCCATGGTTTATTTTGTAATGGGGGGTTTGCCTATGTGAGGAATAACTTTGTGTTAGGCACTGAGGTTGGGCCCAGACCCCCTTTTCTTTTCCTTTTCTTTTCCCCTTTTTTCTTTTTTTTCTTTCCACTTTATTTTTCCTTATATTGTCACATACACTCATGGGGTATTACCCTTTGGGAATATTCTATAGAGATATGGATAGGGATAAAAGATATAGAGAGAGAGGGGAGGAGGATGCGCTGCCCAGGAGTTCATCTGGAGGTAGATCGAGGCTTAGCGGGTGTGTGGTGCGGTTTCAGGATCAAAGTGTCGGTGATTTCTACCTATAGGTCTTGTTTTATTTTTTATGCAAAAAATATTCATAGTTTAAGTTTTTTTCATTTTTAAATCCTTTTATGGGTTGTTTAGGACCCCTAGTGGGTCAATCTATGGGTTTTGTGGGAAAATCGGCCATTTCGAGCCGTTTTGAGGGGTTTTCATTTAGGAAAACCCATGTATATGATGTGTTGTTTAAATAACACATGCCATGTGTTCTTCCTGTTTAGGAAAGTTGAGTTTTTGGAACTACACATTGTGTACTAAGGGTACCCTCCTTGTAGTGGACTTTTGGGGTGTGGCCGAGTAATCGTCCAGACACCCCGTGTGGGGGTGCATGGCTGTGTAGAGTACATGACCAATACCCATGTAGGGTGCATTCCATGTAGGCATAAATTCCCAAGTGGGGAACTTGGCCATGTACATGGGAAGGTACCCATGTGGGGTTACACATCGTGTACTAGAGGTACACAACATATACTCAAGCGTGTTACATGCCGAGTGGGTCCAATATACATGAGCATGCACCCATGCTAGGTTACACACCATATACCAGGATTAACATGCCATTTACTTTGGAAAATAAACATCTAGTGGCTAGAAGCACATGGACAGGGAGTACTTTTGGGTTTACACACCATGTACCCCAAGTGAACGCCATGTACTTTTCCTTGGTTTTCTTTACCTGTTTTTTCACCTCAGAGTCAAAATTAGACTTGTGAGTAGTTCATTATAAGCATTTTTTTCGTATAGATCATGATGGTGATATCTTTTTGGTGTTTAGATACCATCTAGATGGTTTTTTAGACTCTGGAATTTTAGTATGAGGTTTTCCTTGAGGTTTGGTTTCAGAATCCTCCTAGGGATTTGGGTTGTGAGCTGTGAGGCTCGGGGGAGGCTTGTGAGATCAGTGATCATCCTATCTTGAGTGTTCTATAGTGATCTATTTGAGGTTCTTTGTAAGGATTCTAGTAGGTGAGATTGAGTAGTATCTTTGACGAGATCTTGGTTTATCCCTGTATGTTGGGACTGATTACTTGTGGTTAGAGAAGTTTAGGTTTAGATTCTATGTTTGGAGACTAGAGCTTACAGAACCTTTGGGCTAGTTAACACCTTTGGATGGTAGTTTTGGCCATGTGTTGTTGAGATTTTGAGATGTGTCTGATGGGATCATGAGGATGACCTTGTGTTCTAGTTTCTAATCAAGTGATTAGTGGTTTTAGTAGTTTATTTTTGAGAATTATTATATGACATGTTTTGTTTTAGCTTATGACGAGGAACCCTTGTAGAGGGTGTCCTACTTTTGAGGTGGTCATGAGGACCATTGTGAATTCCCCTATAGGTGGGCTTGTTCATTTGGATACCCGCTGGGTGGGTTGTTGATCGAGGAATATTTGGAGGCTACTGAGGGTTGTTTGGGATGTTTCGGTACTGGGTGTGTCCCATGCTTTTGGATGATCTAGAGGAACCCCTCATAGGGTGTCCTTATCTTTTTGTGGCCTTTGGGCTGGTTGAGGTTGTTTCTGTGGGTGTGGACCGAGAGCTTAGGTGCAGTGGGGGAGGTCTGTGGTGGACATTGATTTATGTTGTGGCCCCAAGGACCATTGGAACCTCAAGTTTGTTTTGTCCCTGAGGCAGATCATGGAGAACCCGTGGTGACTATTTGTTTTGGATGCTGAGATCCAGGGGACTGTGAGAGGCCCATGATTATTTGTCAAGAGTGGATCAACACTTCTAGTTCAGCTGTTTGGACTATGGGTTTGAGTTTGGATCGTCCCACGTTTAGTTGGCCTTTGGTTGTGATGTTTGAGTCAGTTTATACTTAGTATTGTGGTTTTAAGAGGAGAAACCTTGGTATATCTTGGATCAGTCATTGGCCCTCAGTGTGATCTAGTTCACTCCTCTATTGGATGGTTATGGTTAGACAAGATTAGGGAGCTAATGATAGATCTATATGAGGGAACTACCCCTAGATTTATGGTGACCCCTGGATTAGGGGTGGTTTTATTTTTCAGGGATGTTATTGCGCTCTCAAACTTATGTATGGATCCCATATAGAAGTGTATCTATCAGTTACATGTGGGTAGATCCCATAGGTTGGTGTATTTTTCAAGTCTATGTGGTGGAGATTGAGTCATTCTATATGACTTTTGAGAAATGAAAAATCTATCACATGTGGAGGGGAGGCTCTATCCCCATTTCTAATCGTTCCATCAAAGACCTAGTGCTTGGTAGATGAACATTGTTTGTGTGGATGCCTATGGTTACACCCTGGGGTCCTAAATTCATGCCTGTTATGTTTAGACATCTTGGATCTCCTATGTAGATCTAGTAGATGCGCTATTTTTCTTGTGTCCTGACGAGCCATGTGCTATAAATCCTCTGGAAGGGTCCAAAGTAGAGGTAAATTTATTGCGAGTTTCAGGATATAACTCGTTGGTTAGCCATTTTTTGTGTTTTCCCCCATTTTTATAGTTGTTTCTTTTATGTTAATTGTTGTTAGTTTTCATCTAGGTTGGAAATATCATGTGTGCATGCACTTTTTATGACAGTAGATTTATAGGTTTACCATTGGGGGTAACTTATTGAGATTTATTTATCACCCCCTGTACGTATAACTTAATGTTCATTCAGACCTAATGTTTTCTTTCATGTTAGAGCATAGGTTGTGCAATGGTGGGGCCAAGGCCCCGTGTTTCTTGATCAAGCAAATCTACTTGTGTGGAGTCTCAGGATCGGGCTGTTGTAGCTCTAGAATCATGGAGACCTTGTATGTGGTTTGGATCGTCATTGGTAGTAAATATAGTTGTATTTATTTTTAATTTATTTATTTTGTATATGTGGTCGACCAAGTGGGCGATTAACTGTTGTAAATTTTTCATGCTTTGAGAGTCTATATGACTACATACTATATTCCATTTATTATAGCATGCTTTGTTTCAGTTTATTTATTATGCGTACTCTGATTTTGATCCATGTGTATGAGTTTGGTTATTTTTAACTATTACTACACTACATCCAAAGGGTATAGTCTCACCATTACACATTCTATACCCTCATCATTTGTCAACAACCAATGGCATTCAGGGTGGTGCTGTTGAGGCCTTGTAGTGGGCCAGCCCAGGTGGGCTGGTTCGTTATAAAACACTTGGTGGGATCTTACTGGGCTTGTTTTTATTACACCTTTCAAATACCCTCAAGTGTGTGTAGACCTTGTTTTATCTAATGCAATAAAGGAAAATATATCACATTGCAGTGTTAGGTTTCATGGTTAGTTGTGCATGGGTATCTAGTGGTGAGACGGTGAGATGTTTCCCACATATCACATGGTGCAGTTGTCATTAGTTTTGAGTACTTTGGGTTTTGTTTGTAGATTATGTTTATTGGTTTGTATTTTTTAGACCTTTATGTATCGCTATCTTTGTTCATATTGGTTTATGGAATATTGTATTATTCCCTTTTTTATCTCTTGTTCATGCGTGTCATGTTAGTTGTATTCTTCTGAGTTGGGAAAAATCATTCCCAAAGGTTGTTTTTGATGCCTAGGTGATTTTAACTAGCCCATGGGGACCGAGATCATCCTTTAAGACTTTTCCTTAATTGTATTGTGTGCCTAATTTTATGGGAAATTTGGGTTAGTTCATGACAATTTTTTATCATAGGAGGTTTTTCCTTAAGTTTTCTTATCTTGGGATGTTTGGTAGACTGGATATAGGATTGTTGTAACTTAAGGGCATGTTGTGAGCGAGTTCCTAGACATATCTCATTATAATTAGCCTTAAGTTACTAAGGGGTTTTGGGATATGTGTCTCCTTTATTAAGTTTTTATCTAATCTTAATTCTATGCCTATATTTTCTTGATTCAAATAAAGTTTGCTTCTCATCTAATGGCCTCCTTTATTTCCTTGATGTGTAGAATCATTCCTCCTAGAATACTTCCTAGGGTTCCTTAGGAGGGTAAATTGGGAAATTATCCTCATGGGAATACTTCTATTAATCAGATCCTCATTGAGGCTATAGTACATATAGTTTGCACATTGGACCAAAATGTATCAGCTATTCAAACTCAAGTGAGATAGGTGCAACTGGGTGCTTGTGGAGGCATAGATTGATTTAGGAGTTTCTATACTACAATCCATTATCATTTAATGGGATAAATGATCCTTTATAGGTAGAGGATTGGAAAGATAATATTTACCATATATTTTACCTCCTGACAACATCAAAATCTATAAAGGTGAAATGTGTGACCTTTAATCTTGAAGGTCCCAGTAATAGATGGTGAGACACTATGGTTTAGGCAAACTAGAATAAGGGATTAGAGTGTAAAGAATTTAAGAACACTTATTTCAATAGTTCTTCCCAAAATAATTGGATATGGCGAAGTATATGGAGTTTCACTTCATTCATCAGGGAAATTGCTTAGTGCCGGAGTATGCCAATTACTTTGTTGAGCTGGTTTGTTTTTCACACAAGGTTGTAACAAATTAAAAGATGAAGTATTAGAGATTAAAAATGGGATTGTGACCTAATATCCACTCTAAATTATTTATGTTTATTCTGACCTCTTTTGCAGAAGTGGTGGATAGGGCTATAATGGTAGAGTTTGACCTAACAATCAAGTCGAGTCTTTCATGATGCTCTTGTCCACCCAGTGGTAACTTCAATGGCTCGCATGGGAAGAAAATGAAATGGTATGAGGCCCATAGGGGTGGTGGTAGTGTTGGTTATCAAAAAATATCTTCCTTCTCACCATCAACAACTACTAGTAATGTTCCCTTAACTATCAGTGTAGAAAAAAAGGCATTTTGTGTGGATGTAGTGGTCATCTATAGAGGTTCTTCCATGATCTATATACTCCTCATTATGGTTAGGGTTCATTAGATCCAAAAGGGACTGTGATGTAGTTAGAATCTTCCAAAACTTGGGGGATCTAACCTCAAGACTCTAGGGAAAATAATATGTACATAATAGAATAATATCCAGTGGAATTCTGTACAAAACCAACTACAGTGAGAGGTACTATATTTATTACTTCTTCTATAGTGACTACTTTGTTTGACACAGGTTCCTCCCACTCTTTTTTATATTCCTATTTTGTGGATCATTTGAAACTTTCCATGGAATTCATGTCATATGTTATGGATTTGAAAACACCTCTTGGAAAGAAAAACGAGTAGAGGTTTTGATGTCCTTTATGTTCACCCTTTGTATATGATGTGGTGTTAGTTTGGGACTTTCCAGTGGTTGACCTAGATCTCTTTAAAATTATTCTTGGGATGGATTGGTTGGTTACTCCTAAGGCCTAGATTTACTATTATCATCAGTGTGCGTACTTATTTGTTCCTGATGGAAGCTCTTAAGTGTCTTAGGGAGAGTGGGATATGAGGTTTAGTCATGTAAGACCATATCTTTCAGAGCCTAGGGATTTTGTATCTACTTGTATAGTTGAGTTCAGTGTTGTATCTTTTAGTATAGATCTTTTTTTGGTGGTTTAGTAATTTCCCAAGGTTTTTCCAGACACCTTATCTAGTCTCCCTATAGAAAAAAATGTGGAGTTATCTGTCGACCTGGTTCCTGGTACTCAACTGATTTCTATTCATTCTTATAGTATGACACCAACTGAGTTGAAAGAGATCAAATTTCAATTGGATGATATGTTATATAAAGGTTTCATTCATCCTAATGTATCACCTTGGGAATCCTCGATGATCTTTTTTAATAAGGTTAATGAATCCCTTCATATTTTCATTAATTATTAGAAGATTAATCAGGTGGAGATCAAGAATAAATATCCTTTACCCTATATGGGTGATTAGTTTGGTCGGTTAAAGGGGGAAAAGTGGTTCTCAAAAATTAACCTTTTACTGAGTTATAATCATCTTAGAGTTAAGAAGTTAGAAATCCAAAAAACTAATTTTAGGAGTAGGTATTTACATTATGAATATATTATGATATCCTCCAAACTAAATAACACTCCTACTATTTTTATGTCATAAATAAACCAGATATTCCACCCATACCTCAATTAATTTATTATGGTATATGTGGATGATATCATAGTTCACTTGAAATCTGAGGAATAGCACAAGAATCATTTGAGATTAGTTTTGGGAATCTTTAGGAATCATCACCTTTATTCTAAAATATAAAAATGTACTTTTTTATATGGGAAGTGAAGTTCCTAGGGAATGTGGTGTTAGTATGTGGAATCTCATTTGATTGTAAAAATGGGAAGGTTATTCTATCATGGGAGGAGCTACAAAATGTATTTTATATATGAATATTTGTGGGTCTATCTATATACTATTGATGGTTTCTAAAATATGTATCAAAGCTTTCATCACCATTGAATTATCTTACTAAGAAAGGGGTGAAATTCTTGTGGGATGAAAAGTGTCAGACTTCCTTTGATGACCTGAAACAATATATGATATATGTTTCTATCTTGATCTTTATAGAATCCAATTAGATATTTTTGGTATATTTTGATGCTTTAGGTTCATGTTTGGAATGTGTTCTTATGCATGGTGATAATGTTGTGGCATACATATCTCATCATCTTTGACCACACTATAAGAATTATCCCACTAATGACTTGGAATTGGTAGCTATCATGCATGATTTTAAGTATTGGTGGCATTAAATTTTTATGAAGAGTCTCATTATCTATTATGATAATAAGATTTTGAGTTATATCCTCTCTTAGAGAGAGCCAAACCTCAGGTAGAGGCGATGGGTGAAGTACCTTCAGGCGTTTGAATTCAACATCATTTACACCCCTGGGAAGGGGAACATTGTTTTCGATGCTCTTAGAAAAAAAAATTCCCTCTTAGGATGTCCTATAATTGAAGGAGGAATACAATATGATAGGGTTCTTTGATCTGTTGCATCAGGATGCTCAGGAAGATGAATTGAGGGTGGTTTTGGCTAGTGTTTTGTTGACATCATCTCTTCTTGAATCAAGTATTTGGAAAAAATAGTAGGATAATGAGTTTAAGGGAATTATAGATTCGTTATATGGTGGGGAGATCGTTGTAGAGTGGTATATCTATTCTGATGGTTTTTTCTTTAGATATCAGTTTCTCTCTCTCTATTTTCTAAGGTCTCAGTGTTTTAGGATTGTCATAGTTTTGCATGGTTAGTTTAACATGGAACCATGAAGATGTATTATGACATGAGACAATGACTCTGGTGGTCAAATATGAAGTGTGATACAACTGATGTTGTGTCTTGTTGATATACCTACTAGTAGATTAAGGCTAATCACTATAAGAATTTGGGTTTTCTTCAACCTCTTCTGGTGTCCATGTGGAAATGAGATGAGGTTTCCATGGATTTAATTATTAGATTATCATGGAACCCCTGAGGGAAGAATTCCATTTAGGAGGTGATTGATTGGTTGACTAAAATGACACACTTATATTCAGATTTGGGACACCACCAAGGTTGAGGATTTGGGGAAGATTTATATGTATTAAATTGTGAGGTTACATGGGGTGACATACGATATCATCTCAGATAGGAATCTCCAGTTTAATTATAGGTTTTGGAAGGTCTATGGGAGGCAATGAGGACTTAGGTAGGATTAAGTATAACTTACCATGCATATATAGATGGCCAAATAGATTGTTATATTTATATTCTAGATAATATTATTTATACCTATGTCTTGGATTTTGGGGTATTGTGGGATATCTATATGAGACTAATTGAGTTTTCTTATAACAAAAGTTAACAAACTTTAATCAGAAATGGTTATTTTGAGGCTCTATATGGGCACCCATGTAAATCACATATTTACTATTCAGGGGTGGATGATAATTCTCTTATGGGACCAAGTATTTTCTAAGAGACATTAATGAAAATATAGGTTATATGTTGAAACTTGGTGATAGATCAGAGTCAGCTGAAATATTATGCTAGTCTTTGACATCGTCCTTTTTAATTATCCATTGGTGATAGAATTTTCTTGAAAGAATCACCTTGGTTGGGTCACTGTTGGATTAGGAAGTAGGGAAAGTTAGTACTGAGTTATGTGCGACTATTTGTGACCATTGAGTGGATCAAACATGTTGATTATCATTTGGAAATATAGTCTCAGTTTACAGTGATTCATGATGTGTTCTATATATCTTACCTTAAGAATTGTCACCTAGATCTCTACCATGTTCTGAATTGGGAGGAAGTTGTTTTGGATCCAAATGTATTAGTGGTTAAGGAGCTAGCATAAATCATTGACTCATAGATGAAGGATTTTCATGGGAAATTGATTCCATTGGTTAAATTTTTATGAAAAAATGGATCAGATTCTTATGAGACTTGGGAGAAAGAAGCATCAATGAGGGAACAATGACCACATCTCTTTGTGGATCATCCCACTTTTTCTTGACTTTATAGGGAAAAAAGTCTGATGTTGGGGAGAATTATCAAATAATGGTCAAGTCATGTCTCTCTTTTAAGTTTTAAGAGGATTTATTTTAATTTTGGGAGGTGTAGGAGGCAGATCGATGGCGTTTCAAGGTGGCTTACCCTTAGTATAGGCTGTAGGAGGCCACTAGCCAGCCGATGGGTTTGGTAGTGGATATATCATTCTTCTACAACCACTGGCTAGCCGATGGGCCTCTAAAAGATTTCTTGTAGGCCATAAAGTAGTCATTGCATTTCTTTAGTGGTCACCATCCAACTGGTGGTCCTCCACTGAATCATTTGTGGTGTCGATTTGGTATGGCCTAATAAGAATAGTTTTGTCTTTTTAAGCCATCAAACCCTCATTTTATTTCTTAATCCATTTTCCCTAAACTAATTTTACTAGAGATATTGCAGAGGCTACTATTTATCATTATTGGCTCCCATGATCATCCCTGACTCATGTTTTGATCATGGATCAATTAGTTTTCACCCAATTGGTAAGTTTGATCTAATCTCTTTCATTATTACTTTTTCTCCTGGATTGGTAGTGTAGGTTCCAGGTGTAGTGTAAGTTCCTTGGTTGTATGAAAGACTCAACTTTAGTCTTAATTCATGTGTAGTCATTTCCACACATGAGAAAAATTCATGTGCAATGAAAACCATAGATTACTTGACTAGAGAAAAATGCCAGAACCAGAAGAGGAGGATCTTCACATGAAATTTATGATTAAATTATGAGAAGATATATAATTACCTAAACATATAATCTTCTCTTCATTGATGATTCAGTTGACTAAATCTCATCATACCATCATTTTGATATAGGATCCAAGTACAGTTCCCATATAGCGATTATCCACACATGAACCATAATCTCTAAATGTTGTCGTAGAATCATCAGGTGATAGCATGGTGGATCTTGATCACTTGCATCATTTTTGGTTGATCATAGAAGAATTCTTCTCAAAGGAAGAAGAAATCTTGATTTTCATTCAATGGATTAAGATTAGAGGAAGATAAAGCATGTTCTAGATCTCTCTTTAGGGCTTGAGAGAGTATCTCTCTATCCTTTATGCACAACAAGAGTTAAGAGGGAAAGTGTTATAATTAGATATCTATTATGGAAGGTTAGGGTTGGAAAATTACACACAATCCCCTTCCCTAATTAAAAATTATTAGTTTATCCCATGTCCAATAATAATAATAATAATAATAATCACTTGACATGTGAAAAAATTTAAGGATATAAATAAATATCTTTGATACCATTTCAAATTAGACCATTAATCTCAATCTACTTTCCCTCATTGACATTTATCAATCCTTGGATAATGAATATTTATTTAATAAATAAATATCACTTCATTATTCATTGATAAATATAATAATTATTATATTTTACAAACCGTGAAAATAAATAATAATAATTATTTAACTCACACATCCTTTTGAATAACTTGTGATCAAATCATGACAATCAAACACACTTGAATAAATATTGTTTATTCCAACTTGTTAAATCCAATACTTGAATTTAACTGAGATTGCATATACACATAGTGTGTACCCATTTAGTCATATTTCTTAGTGGCATTAGGCATAAGTTCATAAAGTCCAAGGTTAGCATCTAGCAACATGCCAAGAAACCCATAGAGAAAGAAGTTAATGTGATAATTAAATTAAACCTCATATGAATTATTATTATGTAATATAATTTATTTATCGTGATATCTTAAATCAAGCAGTTTTCACACTGGTGTCATCAAATTATATGCTCGATGTCTCTTTCTTTGAATTTTTGGAAGTAAACTCACCCACCAAACACCATGGTCATGGATTTATTCATGCAGTTATATTCACATTAAAGGGCCTGAGATATAAAATTCCATCAAGGTATAGAATAGATAAATACTTTCTCACATTATCCATTAATGAAATATAACTCATGATGTACCCAATGCATCCTACCTCTCTACGAGAACATGTCATCACATTTTTCATCAATACAATAAATTATGCAAGTCATGACATCCATTAATGATAATATTAAAGTCTAAGGATCAATGCACATGTCTACTAATAAGAACACCCAATGGAACATGAAAATGTGGATTTACTACTGACATGTTTATTCCAATAACCTCATATATTGGATATTACCAAGGGAAAAAACCATGAGAAAGTACCACAATGTCTTATGAGCCTCTTACCCTTGATGGTCTATATCATTTGTGTCCTGTCAGACAATATCATCCAACCATAGAACAATATTCAAAAATATTGTCATGGAACATCCGGGTTCTTATAATAATGGGGAACTACTATGATATTTTAGTGCGACACATATTCTTTATATATTATCACATAAAAATGTTCTACAAAGGAAAATCATGATGAAATAAGAGACTTTATTAATAAAAAATAAATTAATCAAGTACTAAAAAAGTTTTTTCTAGGGCACGAACTTCAATAGACTCCCACTTGAACTAGATCCAACTAAAAATGACTTTCATTCCACTAGCTCTCACATGATACTAATGACTTTGATGAGATAAATCCTTGTTCTGGGGTCCACCATGTGTTCCTCTATAGATACTCTTCTCACCACAACTTTACCTCATTAAGAAAAATTCTTTAAGAGATGAAACTTCTGAAGAATGTGCTTTGTCCTTTGGTGTGACATCTTATCTTTAAAGAGAGCCACAAATGTAGTGTTTTCACAGTAATCTATGATAGGTTATTGACTGTTAGGTTCCACATCAAGATCTTGGACAAAGTTTCAAATAAAAAATACCTCCTTTGATGCATTAGAATCCTCAATATATTCAAACTCCACTATAGAATCGGTGATAACTAGTTTCTTAGAACTCTTTCAGCTCACATCTCCCCTGTTGAGACAAAATACATATCCAAAGTGTGACGTCAAATAATTCTGATCTTTCTAAAATATAGCATCCATATAACCCCTGATGACTAGCTCTTTATCACCTCCATGAAACAAGAGCATATCCTTAGTTCTCTTTAGATACTTAAGGATAAACTCAAAAGTAGTCCAATAATGTTAACCTTGATCTTCCTAATATATTCCTTTCATTCTCAAAGTATAGGAAATATCAAGCCTCATACATAACATGGAATACATGATATATCCTATCACATAATCATATGGGATCTTTTTCATTCTATATCTTTCCTCTTATATCTGAAGACACATTTTCTTATAAATATTTACATTGTGTGACATTAGAACCAATTCTCTCTTGTATTATTCCATAATGAACCCCTTATATATCTATTCAATGTATTTACTTTGACTTATTCCAAAAAGCCTCTTAGATATATTATGCATGATCTTGATCCTTAGAATGTAGGATGCTTCACCTGAGTCCTTCGTGGTGAAGTACTTGCTCAACTATGACTTAAATACTTATAAGGCCGGTATATCATTTCCAATTATTAATATGTCATTAAAATATACAACTATGAAAAAAACTATGCTCCCACTAAACCGCTTGTAAACACATGAATCACATTCATTCTTAATGAAACCAAATTATTTTATGGATCCATCAAATTGAATATTCCACGACTTGGATACTTATTTTAATCCACAAATTTATCTCTATAACTTTTATACCTTTTTGTAATTTTCTGGAGTCACAAATCCTTTTGGTTGTGTAATATACACATCCTCTTGAAGGTTCCCATTAAGGAAAGTATTTTTGACATCCATTTTCCAAATCTTGCAGTTATGGTAAGCTGTTATGAAAAAAAAATCTAATGGATTTAAACATGGAAATTGGAGAAAAGGTTTCATCATATTCAATTCCTTGATACTTTCTAAACCCTTTAAAAACTATCCAAGATTTATATATATTTACTTTACCTTTCATGTCCAGTTTTCTCTTGAATTCCCATTCATAGCCAATGAGATTTACATCAACCTGTGGATCGATTAGTACCCAAACTTGGTTTTTATACATGAAATATATCCCTTAATTCATGGATTCTTTTTATCTTATAGCTTTTTATCTCTCTATTTCCTCCTTGTAGGATAGAGGATCATTATTTTTAACCAATAATGAGTCACTATTATTGGTGACTAGAAAACCATATCTCTTTGGTTCTCTTACCCCTCTAGTGATTATACGCAATACTTGTGTTTTAGTAACAACTTATTCCACAAGGACCTATGGAGTCTATTCCCATACCAACTCTTGTGTATCTTGAGCATCAATGTCATCAAAGTAAATCTTGCTTACACTATTCTCCTTGAGTATCTTCTCTCTCTCAATAAAAACAAAATATCTTACGATAATTACTTTCTTTTCCTAAGGGTTGCATGGATAATATCCCCTTATTTCTATAGGATACCCTATAAATATACACTTTATGCCTCAAGGTTCTAGTTTGTTTCTTGAGCTAGCCTTAACAAGCACCTCGTAACCCCATGCATGAACATGTGACAAAACAGGTTTCTTTCCACTTCATAACTTAAAGGTAATGCCATTTTCCTCTTTAGTTGGTAATCAATTTAGTAATTACAATTTCATATAAAATTCATATCCCCAAAAGGATAATAGAAGGCTTGTGTGACTCATCACCAACCTCACCATGTCCTGTAATGTAAAATTCCTCCTTTTTCTAACACCATTCCACTACAATGTATAAGGTGGAGTGAGTTGAGATAAAATCACATACTATTATATAAATTTGATAAATTCTTGGTTAAGATATTCACTACCTCAATATGATTCAATTTTTTTATATTAATACCAATCTAATTATCAATTTAATTATTTAACTCAAAGGATTCAAACGTATACCTCATCAAGTAGATATAACCATACCTACTCAAGTTATTGATAAAGGTAATAAATAATGAGAATCCACCTCTATATTCTACTTGAAAAAGTCTAAACACATCAATGTGTACCAATTATAAAATATCTATGGACCTCTCACCTTGAACTTTGAATGGTGGTTTGGTCATATTTCCTTATAAACAAGTGTGACATATTTCAAGTGGTTTAAGCTCAAAATAGTCTAAGTAACTATATTATCAGATCTTTGTTAAATGATTCTTGTTTATATGATCAAAATGATGATGAAAAACCTAGGTATTAAAAAATTCATGTGTATTAATTTCATTATCAATTGAAAATATTTGGTTTTTGTAATTTAATACATAAATACCATTATTAAACTATGCCATACCATAACATATTCCATCTTTATAAAAGTAGCATCTCTTATTTCCAAAACTGAAAATAAATCCATCTATGTCTAAAAAAGAAAAAAAATGATATTATTGGTAATGATATACACATAATAACAATTATTTAAATCCAAAATCAATCCTATTATAAACATGAGATAGTAGTCTCAAATTTCTAGAGCATCCAACCTCACTCTATTGGTAGCTCATAGATCCACCTCTCTTCTGGAGACCTTTCAAAATATACTTGGTTGCTATATCTGGATAATTTTTTTAGCACTACATGAAGTATTTAATACCCAAATCGTAGATATATAAAGGTTACACTAAATAACCAATGAACCTAAATCCTCCTCTTACTTCTTTAGTTAGGTACGATTTCACTTCTGATGGCCCTATGCACCACGCAAAAAACATACCACATCATATTATTTTCCTTGCCTTAGGATCTTCTTCTTCTTATAAGGATGGGGATCTAGAGCCTTAGACTTGAAATAAGTCTTTGGTCCCATTTCCTTGTTCTTACTCTTCTTATTTACCATAAGGACCATGGTTTTTTCATTCCCCATGTCTTTATCAACTTAGAGAATAATAGTAAGAATTTATGAATGTATCTTCTTACTATTTCTTATATTATAATTCATAATAAAACTAGAGAAGTTTTTGGATATTGAGAAAAAAATGAGATATGTGCATAACTTATCAGGGATCTTAAACTCCATGATGTCCTAGCACTCAATGTATCCAATCATCTTGACTACATATGGACCAACTAGCGTTTAATCTCTAAGCTTTCACATGAACAATGCATTGGAGATCTCCTATCTCTCTGATTTTTCCTTCTCTGGGTAGAGATCCCAAAGGTGAGAAATGATGCTATACACATCCATATCCTTATCTCTATTTATAATATCATTGTACATAGAGTACAACATGAAGAATTGTACATCTATTGCATTTTACAGATTATTCAAATATAGAGATACTTCTTCCTCACTGGCCTCTTTGGAAAGTGACCCAGGAAGTGGGGTTTCCAACACATATAATTTTTGTTTAAGTCATAGTATAACACGCAAGTGCCTATACCATTCTTGTAAATTTTAAATGGTGAAAATTTTATCCTTATTTGGTATAGATAATCATGATATTATCAAATTCTTTTGATTTTACATTTCTATAAATTAATAGTAGATAATTAGTACTTGTTTGATTACAAAAAAATTAATAAATTTAAATTAAATTCCATTAATCTCCTTCTATTTTTTCAAAACCTTAATACCCATCATCATTAGTTTTAGAATATCTATTTTATTATATATTCTAGTGGAAAGGATCCATATTCCCCTTCTAATAACCTATAATTGGTCCTAACAAGTTATTTGAAGTATTTTAGGTTGGTATAACTTTCAAACTACATTAACTCACAATTCCTCGATCAGTTGAGTGAGCCCCCAATCCTGAAATACTGAATAAAGATTTCCTAAAAATTTTAATCTTAGTTACACTAAGTTATTCTTGGTCAATAACCCTTGATGTGAACAGAGTTAAGTTAACCCAAAACTTCAAGCTAAAAGTTCCCTAATAATTGAAAGCACCCCAACTTGGGTTGGTCAAGCACTCTGAACTATGAGGTTGATTCTAACTTAAGTAGTTAAAGTCTATACTAACTTAAAATTTTAGTTTGAGTGATTTTCATTCTTATGCATAAAATACCATTTTATATTATCACATGCCTTGCTAATATTAAATAGATTTTACTTAAGT
The DNA here is from genome assembly GCA_963277665.1 of Viscum album. NCBI lineage: Eukaryota > Viridiplantae > Streptophyta > Magnoliopsida > Santalales > Viscaceae > Viscum > Viscum album. The sequence continues at coordinate 503,315,362 of OY728142.1, read as the reverse complement.
GATTAACCATTTATAACAACATTTACACATAATATAATTATATTTTATTCCATTTTGTATGATTATTAATTCATTTATTAGGTGATCATGAAACATTCACAAATATAAATAATTAACCATGTAACTTACTAAGATAAACTATAAGTGGCATAATCATGATATTATATAATGGTTAGTTTATCCATTGGATGATAAACTAGCCCTCGATCCTAGGGTAAAATACCTTGAATCGTAGCTTGGTTCATGTTGTAGCATTCCTCCTTGGTTTCTATGTATGACCTTTATTGGTTTCACTTCATCTCCTAGACTTGGGCTACCTCCTCTCACCTTATATCTCTATCCTTATATAATATTTTACTCACACACATGTGAGGGGATCCAATTTATTGGATAAAATAGGTTTACATAAAATAAACCATTGGCACATAGGCTCTTAAATAATAAAGGAGGAGGGGATGGCACACAAGCCATCAATTTTAATTTAACTATAATAAATTAAAATAAAACAATAATATAAACATGGTTGGTATAATATTATGATCACATACACATCAAGAAATGAGTATACATTTTCAATATATTTATCAATTACTTTGATTTGTTTATAAGATAATTTTCTATGAATTAATCCAATTAATTCAATTTATCTTAATTCCATCCAAGTATCCTTAAATCACCATAATCTATAATTTTAAACAAAATTATTTTCATTTAAAATTAATATAGTACACAAGTGTACTTGGAGGAAACAACGTGTTCTTATCCAAAAATTTAACACAAAATTGATTTAATATATACTTATTAATCCTATGACATGTAATGTACTATCAAATAAATGACACATGAAACACATGTGAATATGTTTAATTATATATTTAATTTTTTTCCATATAAAATTGTGCACATTTTTTACAACAGACTACATGACGTGTACCATATTACACAACATGTACTATCTTATGCCTATTTCTACAATACATGCCTTGGAACTAGGCATGTTACCTTCCATGAATGAGTTCATAGTACATGGAGTGTTGTCCATATTACATGGAATGTGGTCTCAAAGTTTCACAACATGTCAGTCCTTGTATCGTGTATCCAATATATGACATGTTGGGACACCACATGTTCTCATCCATGATATACTAGGCACTATAAGTCATGTACAGTGGTTACACACATGTAGTTCTTCAATCCCTATTCTAGTCTTTCTGGATTTACATACTGATCCACTTTATTTAGATCTTAGATCCAATTTTATCAGATCCATCCTGATAGAGAAAGATACAAACGAGAAAATATAATATGTGACATGTATTTGGGAAGTACACACCACGTACTCTGGTTTTGTGTGGGAAGAACCTTTGACTCCACCAGATGGTGTTTTTCATATGTTTCTTCACTTTTTATTCTTAACAATTTTCTAGTTATGTTAACAAGAATAAATAAGGGAATATATGATGACATTGGATATTAAAAAAAACTAATATGAGTAAAATAAATGAAAAAAAATGCAAAAAATAAAATAATAATAAATAATTATAAATTAAGCATGTGATCACTATGATACCACTTTTAGGTTTTGAGTGCAGCAAAAGAAAATTGGTTACATGAACAACTCAACTTTTAATCTTAGTTTACACGTAATTATTTCCACACATGAAAAATGTCATGTCCAATGAAAACCGTAGATTATTTGACTAGAGAAAAATGTTGAAACCATAAGAGGAGGATCTTCACATGTAATTTATAATTAATTTATGATTAGATATAGAATTAGATCAACTTTTAATTATCTCTTTTTTGATGATCTAGTTGACTAGATTTCATTATACCATCATTTAACTATAGGATCCAAGTAAAAAATACATATAGTGGTGATCCACACATGCAACAAAATATCTAAACATCATTGTAGAATTTCTAGGTGCTAGTATAACTGATTAAGATCACATACATTGTTCATGGTTGATCGTAGTATAATTCTTCTTGAAGGAGGAATAACTCTTGATGTTCTCTCAATGGATTGAGAGTGGAGAAAGAGAGAGCACATTATAGATCTCTAGATATCTATATATGGATTTAGAGAGTCTCTCTCTATCTATTTTTCATAAAAAGAGTGAAGACAGAAAATGTTATAATTAGATATTTATTATGATAGGTTTAGGTATGGGAAATTTCACACAAGCCCTTTACTCACATAAAAATTATTAGTTCACCCCATTTCCAATAATAATAGTAATAATAATAATAATCACTTGAAATTTGAAACATTTTAATAATATAAATAAATATATTTTAAAACATTTCCAATTGGACCATTAAGCTCAGTCCACTTCCCCTCATTGACATTTACCAATCCTTGAATAATGACTATTTATTTAATAAATAAACACCAATTCATTATTCATTGATAAATATACTAATTATTATATTTTAAAAACCTTTAAAATAAATAATAATAATTTTTTAAGTCACATATCCTTTCAAATAACTTGTGATTAAATCATAGTGATCAACCAAACCCAAATACATATTATTTATTATAACTTATTAAATTCAACACTTGAATTTAACCAAGATTTTGGATACACTTAGTGTGTGACCCTATTGGACTTTTTCTCAGTGGCATTAGTCATAAACAACTAAATTCCAAGGTTAGCATCTAGAAACATGCCAAGGTACCCATAGGGAAAAAAATTAATTTCACAACAACATTCAACCTCATATGCACAATTATCTTGTAATATAATCCCTTTACCGTGATATTTAAAATCAAGCAGGTTGAATGTCGGTGCCATAAACCTATATGCTCGATGTCTATTTCTTTGACTCTCCTGAAATGAACTCACCCACCAAACACCATGTCCATGGATTTATCTAGGTAGTTCTATTCCCATAAAAGGGCCTGAGATATCAAATTTCATCAAGGTATAGAAGGGATAAATCCTTTCTTTAATTATCTATTAATGCAATATCACTCATGATGCATGCAATGCATCCTACCTCACCACAAGTATATGTAATCATGGCTTTCATTAATACATAAAAGTACGTGAGTCATGATATCTATTAATTATAATATTAAATTCAGGTATCAATACATATGTTTGTTGATAGGAACATTCAATAAATTGTGGAAATTTGGATTTCCTACTAACAGGTCTGCTCTTATATTCTTCTATCTTGAATATTACTAAGGGTTAACACTATAAGAAGGTGTATCAATTTCTTATAATCCACCTAACCATAATAGAATGTATCATCAATATTCTACTAGAAAATATCATTTTTCCATAGAATAATATTCTAGAATATTGTCATGGTACCTCTAGGTTCTCATCATAGTAAAAAACTACAATAAAATTTCAATGTGACACATATTCTTAGGATATTATCAAATAAAAATTTCATGTAGTGGAACAATAATGATGAAATAAGAAACTTCATTAATTACAAATCAAGTAATCTAATACTAAGAAAGTTATTTCTATGGTATCAACTCCAACAAGTAGAAAATATATTCTATGTTGATCAGATATATCGATTGTTTGATGTTTCATTCCTTATTTCACATAGTTATATTGTGTGTTTGGTTCCCAAAGTCCGAATCTTATTGGTTGGGGTGTAGATCTCATATTTGATGAGGTATGTGATCTCCTTTCTTCTCTTCCGACCATGTGATCACCAAATCTGATTTTAATGACATAAAATTGATGTTTAGGGACTCCTATTTTTTCCTCTTATGATCCCTTTACTCTCAGTGTATAGATCCCATGTTCCCATTGTTAGAATAAAGTGTTTAGGTAAGTAGTTTTATAAAAATATTTGTTTAATGAATTGTATGTGCTCATTGGTTTTGAAACTTGTTTTTTAAATGGTTATTGACATGATTCCATATCTATGAAATGTGTGTGTAATGGATTTTGATATAAAATGGGATTACCCTTAAAAAGTGATAAAGGAAGTATGATTTTAAAGAACCAATGTTTGTTTATGAAAATTAGTTTTCAAATAATGGTTTTGATAATGATAAAAGGGTTGTGGAATTTTTTTATTGAAATGTTATAATCACTTTAAAATGTTTTGTTAAGTGTAGCACATGAGAGCCTTGGGTACTTAGGTGGGGGTTTAATATCCAGAATTTTTATTGATTTTTTGGGTAGAATCATACATTTGGGTATTCATTTGATCCTTTGGTGGAAATTTTGGGGACATGTTACATGACATCATTAGGGGGAATTACACATCAAGGTATTACTCTACTTATTTGGTGGGAATTTTAGGGATATGTTTATGGTGCACTAGTCATGATTGACCATTGAATGAAAATTCTAGCTAATCCATTCCTATGTTATCTTAGGGGTATTTATATTATTCTTGGTTTTGATATGGATATTTATACACGGATTGATAAATAGAAAATAGTTTATTTAATGTGTTTTTAAAAACTATTTATGTGAAATTGTTTTGTATCTAATAAAATGAGATTTTTTTCTTTTTATATAAACTATAAATTTTTTTATTATACCATTTTTTCTTTAAATTTGATAATATTTTTGATTTATCTAACAATTATTGCTTATGGAACACGTGATGGGATCTTATTGGTATTATTTTTCTCACACCCTTCACATACCCCTAGGTGTGTGTAGACCTTGTTTTATCTAATATAAGAAATGTTAAGGTGTTATTGGGTGGTGGTGGGTTAGATGGTTATATGGGAATTGGTATCTGGTGGTGAGATGGTGGTATGTTTCTTACATATCACATCATGTAACTATCATCAGTTTTGAGTACTTTGGGTTTTTTTTCTAGATTATATTTTTTGGGTTTTCTTGTTTAGTCATTGATGTATCACCACCATTATTTAATTATGTTTATGGAATATTGTACAATCCCATCTTTTCTCTATTGTTCACGTGTTCCATGTTAGTTGTTTTCTTCTAGGTTGGAAAAAATCATTCCCAAAGGTTATTCTTGATGTACGTGTTCTTTTCACTATCCATTGGGGGATTGGGAATTCCATTTGGGCATTATTGATGATTAATTTGGGTACTTAGGTTGATGGGTGATCTGGGAAGGTTTGTGACAATTTGGTATTAACAAAGGTTTGTCCTCAAGTTTCCTTATCTTGAGATGTTTGGAAGATAGAAGATTGGATTTTTGGGACTTAACGGGTATGTTGCAAGTGATTTCTAGGAAAACTCTCATCATAACAAGCCTCAATTCACCATGGTGTGTTGGGATATGTGTCTTCTATGTTTATTTTTGATCTAATATTAGTTTTATGCCTATATTCTCTTGATTCAAACTGATATTGATTCTCATATGATGGTATCCTTTATTTCTTTGATGTATATAATCATTCCTATTAGAAGACTTCATAGGGTTACTCAGGAGGGTTCTATGAGAAATGATCCTTAAAGAAATATTCATATTGATTAGAACCTTGTTGAGTATATAGCACTAATAGTATGAACATTAGACCAAAATGTTCCACCTATTCAGAATCAATTGAAAGAGGTGAAACCTGGTGATGGTGGAGGTAGAGATTGATCTCAAGAGTTTCTTCACTAGAATCCACTATCCTTTAAGGGTATGAATGATCCTCAAGAGGTGGATGTTTTTTAGATAATATTGATTAGAACTTTGACTTAATAGAGACACCAGAACCTGTAAAGGTGAAATGTACCTCCATTAATCTTGAGGGTCTTAGTACAATATGGTGAGATGCTATGGTTCAAGAAAACTGACACGAGGGCTTGGAGTGGAAATACTTAAAGACCACCTTCTTTCAATTTTTTTCTCATAATCCCTGGTTATAAAAAAATCTATAGATTTTATCTCCATCTATAAGATTGATTTATCAGTGTTAGAGTATTCCAAATTCTTTGCTAAGATGGTTAGTTTTTCTCCTAAGTCCATAAAAAATGATAAGATGAAGGCTCAGAGGTTTCAGATAGGCTTGCAACCTGAAATTTACTCTTAGGTATTCATACTGAATATAGACTATTATACATAAGTTTTTGATAGGTTTATGATGGCAGAGTTTGACCTAGTGGGAAAATATGGTCTATTGGTATACTATTATCCACCCATTGGTAAATTTAGTAGCTAACATGGGAATAATAGGAAATGACATGAGACCTGTAGGGGTGGTAGAGATGGCAGTTCTTAGTAGTGGGACTTCTCTACACCATAAAAAATATCTATTAGTGTTCCCTTGACTTGCTACCAGTGTGTCAAGAAAGAGGCACACCTAGTGTTATTTCCCCACACCTCCAAAGACCTACAATTCATGTGGAAATAGTGGTCATCTGCATAGGTTCTTCCAGGATCTATACTCTCATCATTATGGTTTAGTTTCATCAACTCCAAAGGGTACTAAGGTGTAGTTGGAAACTTATAAACCTTTATAGATCTATCTATAGGCCTTTAGGAAAAAATAGATGCATGCAGTGGAAGAATATCTAGTGGAATTTGATGCATGTCCAACTAAATTGAAAGGAAAAAAATTTATTTCTTATTCTTTAGAAACTAATTTGTTTGAAAAAGGTGACTCCCAATATTTTGGATCTACCCATTTTTTATCTTTTGAAACTTACTACAAAACTCAAGTCATATATCCTAAAGTTGATGACTCCTCTTGGAAAGAAAAGGGAGCAGGGGTTTTAATGTCCTTCATGTTCACTCTCTATGTATGATAAAGATTTAGTATGGGACTTTCTAGTTCTTGACCTGGATCTCTTCAATTTTATCCTGGGGATAGATTTTTTTGGTTTCTCATAGGGTCTAGATCATTTTTTATCATTAGTGCATATCTTTATTTGTTCTCTACAGAAGCTCCCAAGTGTTTTAGGGAGTGTGGGATCTGAGGTCTAATCATGCAGGATCTTCTCATTTGGATCTATGGGATCTAGTATCTACTTATATTGTTGAGATTATTATTGTATCTTTTATTCCATATCTTATTTTTTTTCATTCAAGACTTTAACAAGGTTTTCCCAAATGACTTCTCCAGTCACCCTACGGAAAGGGAGGTGGAGTTTTCTATCGACATGGTTCTTGGTACTCAGCTTATTTCAATTCCTTCTATTGTATAACACCAGTTGAGTTTAAGGATATCAAAGTTCAGTTTGTACATCTATTTGATAAAGGTTTAATCCATCATAAAATACCACCTTGGGAAACCTCAGTGCTCTTTTTTAATAATTATAATGGATCCCTTTATCTTTGCATCGATTATCAGAAGCTTAATCAGGTGGAAATAAAGAATAAATATACTTTGAATTGTATTTATGATTTTTTCAATTAGTTTATAGGGGAAAGGTGGTTCTCAAAAATTAACCTTCATCCATGTTATCATCAGCTCAGAGTTAAGGAGTCAGATATCCCGAAGACTATTTTCATAAGTAGGTATGTCTATTATGAATAAATTGTGATGTTATTTCAGCTTAACTAACACTCATGTAGTTTTTATATCCCATATTAAATGGATGTTCCACCCATAACTCAATTAATTTACTGTGGTATTTTTGGATTACATTATAGTTTATTCAAAATTTCAGGAAGAGTGCAAGAATTATTTGAGATTGGTTTTGGGAATATTGGGGAATCACCACCTTTATGCTAAAATATAAAAATGTAATTTATGAATCCAATAAGTAAAGTTATTAGGGAATGCGGTGTTAGAATATAGAATATCATTTGATCTTTAAAAGGTGAAGGTTTTCCTATCATGATAGGATCCTTGTAATGCCTTTGAGATACAAAAATTCTTAGGATTAACTGGATACTACTAGTGGTTTTTGAAATACTTCTTGAAGATTTCATCACCATCAATAATATGGTGAAATTTTTGTGGGATGAAAAGTGTCAAACTTATTTTGATGAGATAAAATAACATCTAACATAATCTCTTATCATGGTCTTTCTATAAGACGATCAAGGATACATTATGCACTGTGATGATTTAGGTAAAGGTTCAGGATTTCTTCTTATTCAGGGTGATCATGTTGTGGTGTACAACTCCCATCATCTTTAAACACATAAGAAGAATTATCCCACTCATGAATTGGATCTAGAATCTATCATGCATGATATTAAGTTTTGGATACATTAAATTTTAGGGGAGTAGTTCACTATCTATTCTGATCATAAGAGTTTGAGTTATATATTGAATCCAAAATTTATGAACCTTAGGCAGAGGTGATGGGTGGAGTACCTTTAGATGTTTGACTTTGACATTGGCTAAAACCCTGGGGAGGAGAATGTTGTTACTGATTCTCTTAGTAAGAAATTTTCCTCACAATTTTTCTTGTAATTGAAGGAGGAATGTAATATGATGGCGATCTTTACTCTGTTGAATATGTATGCTTGGGAGGATGTCTTGAGGATATTGAATTATTGAAATCATCTCTTCTTGAATTTATTTTTCAAGAAAAAAAATGAGATGATGAGTTTAATGGAATTAGATATTATTTATATGGCAGGAAGACCACTATTGAGTGTTATCTATCTTCTAATAGGGTTCTTTTATTCATGGATCTATTTGTTATTCCTCTCTCTATCAAGGCCTCAGTGTTTCAAGATTTTCATAATCATTCATGGTCCATTCAACCAAACACTATGAATATTTATTATGAGATGATACATCAGCTTCGGTGGTCGGGTATGAAGCATGACATAACTGATTTTGTGTCCAATTATTATACTTATAATAGATTATGACCGAGTTCGAGAAGCCTTTAGGTTTTATAAAAACTCTTTAGGCGTCAGTGTGGAAATGAGATGAGGTTTTTATGGATTTCATTACAGGATTAACATAGACTCCCAAAGGGAAGAATTCCATTTGGGTAGTGATTTATAAGTTGAATAAAATGAAGTACTTTATTTTGATTCAAGACACCACTAAGGTTAAGGATTTTGTAATATATACATGTAGGAAATTTTGTGGTTACATGGGGTTCCATATGCTATCATATCAAATAAGGATCCCTAGTTTACTTCTATAATCTGGAAGGGTATCTGGGAGATGATGGAGACTCATGTCAGATTGAGTACAACTTACCATCCATAGATATATGGCCAGAAGAAGCATGCTATCAGATTCCAGATGATATTATCTATTCATTTATATTGTATTTTAGAGAATCATGGGATAACCATCTATGGAAAGTTGAGTTTTCTTATAATAATAGTTAATAGTCTTCAATCAAAATGGTTCCTTTTGATGCTATATATGGGTGCCTATGTAAATCACCTCTCTACTGGTCAGAGGTGGGTGAGTATTCTCTTATGAGACTGAGTATTATCCAAGAGACATTGATGAAGATTTATGTTATACTTTAATGATTAGAGATATATCAAAGTTAGTATAAATATTATGTTAATTGTCGACATCATCCTTTAGTATTCTCTATTGGTGATTGGATTTTATTGAAAGTATCACCTCAGTTTGATCACTGTCAGCTTGGAAATTAGGAAAAGTTTATTATGAGATATATTAGACCATTTGTGATCATTTAGTGGATTTAAAAGGTGGATTATTGTTTGTATTTATCATCTTATTTGATAGTGATTCATAATGTGTCCCACATATCTCATATTAATAAATATCACCCATATTTATCCTATGTTTTAAATTGGGAGAAAGTTGTTTTTGAACTAGGTTTATTGGTGGTCAAGAAGTCAGTATAGATTGTTTCCTCATATATGAAGGTTATGTGTGGGAAATCAATTCCATTAGTTAATGTGTTATAGAAACATGGATCAAATTCTCATGAGACTTGGGAGCATGAAACGTTGGTGAGGGAATAATGACCTCATATTTTTGTGGATTAAACCAATTATAAATGACAATATGAGGACAAAAAAGTCCAATGGTAGGGAGAATTTTCACATCCCAATCATTTTAATCATCTCTTTTAAGTTTCAAGAGGTTTTATTTCAATTTTAGGAGGTGAAGGAGGCGATTCAGAGGTGTTTCAAGGTGTCTTGGACTTAGTGGTGGTTGTAGAAGACCATCGGCCCAATGATGGGAATTATAGTGGATAAAACAATATATTATAGCCACCATCTTTCCATTGTACCTCCAACAGTTTTTCAGTAGGCTGGGTAGTATCCACTTCACTTCTGTAGTGGCCACTGGCTAGTTAGTGGGTGTACACTGGCTCACTGGTGGCTCTGATTTGAGATGACCCAGTAAGGGTAATTTTGTCTTTTTAAGCCACTACAACCCTATTTTATTTCTTAATCCATATTACATAAACTTTATTTTACCATGGATCTTGGATAGGCTTTTCTTTGGTATTATTGGATCCCTCAATCATCTCTGACTAGCATTTTGATCCTAGATCGATCAGTTTTCTTCCAATGGGTAAGTTTAATTTGATCTCATATATTCTCCCTTATTATATTTGATTGGTAGAAGATCTGTTCTATTTTGATGCAATTTATCAATCTTGTGATGTTTAATTCCTTACTCCTCATAGATCTATTATGTATTGGGTTACTGGAGGCTAGATCTTGTTGGTTGTGGTGTGAATCTTGGGTTTGACGAGGTATGTGATCTATTTTCTTCTCCACCAACCATGCAATCACCAAAATCTTATTTCTATGACATGATATTGATGTTTAGGGCCTCCTCTTGTTTTCTATTATGATCCCTTTCCTCTTTGTGTGTGGATCCCATGTTCTCATTACGAAAACCAAGAGTTAAGGTAGGTGGTTTCATATAAAGTATTTTTTAATGAATTATATGTGATCATTGGTTCCGAAACTTTTTTTTCTAAATGGTTATTGGAACGATTTAAGATTTAAGAAATGTGTATGTAATGGATTTTTATATAAAAAATTTTCCCCTTGAAAAGTTATAAAGAAATGATGATTTCAAAGCACAAATGTTTGTTTATGAGAATTGGTTTTCAAATCATGGTTTTGATAATGAGAAAAGGGTTGTGGAATTGTTTATTTAAATGTAATAATCCCTTTGAAATGCGTTGGTAAGTGTAGAACATGAGATCCTTGGGTAATTAGGTGGGGGTTTATATTAGGACTTTTAATTGATTTTTTAGGGGGAATCACACATCAGGGTATTCCTCTGCTCCTTTGACGGGCATGTTGAGGACATGTTACATGACATCATGAGGCAGAATTACACACAAGGTTATTCCTATGATCCTTAGAGATAATGTCAGTGAAAAGTTTAGTGTGCACTAGTCATACATTATAATTTTATGAGAAACATATCTATCCCTATTCTATGTTATCCTAGGGGTATTTCCATTGTGCTTGTCTTTGATATGGATATTGATACATGATTTGGTAAATGGAAAATGGTTTATTTAATGTGCTTTAATTTTTTTTTATGTGAAATTGTTTTGTATCTAATAAAAAGGGGCAATTTTCATGTTTTTTATATGAAATATGATTTTTTTTATCATGACATGTTTTCTTTTAAATTTGAGTAGTATGGATTTATCTAAAAAAGACTACTTATGGAACACTTGGTGGGATCCTATTGGGATTGTTTTACTCACACACTATACATACCCTTAGGTGTGTGTAGACCTTGTTTTATTTGATACAAGAAAGGAAAAGGACCAAAGTGTGGCAGTGGGTTTCATGGTTAGCTAGGAATGGGTATCTCATGGTGAGATGGTGGGATGTTGCCCACGTATCATATGGTGTAGTTGTCATCAGTTTTGAGTACTTTAGGTTTTGTTTATGGATTATGTTTATTGGTTTGGATTGTTTATACCTTGATATATCACTAATTTTTTTCATTTATATTTATGAAATATTGTAATAATCCATATTTTCTCTCTTTTTCATGTGTGTCATGTCAGTTTTTTTTTTCAGGTTTGAAAAAATCATCCCCTAAGGTTGTTCTTGATGCATGAGTGCCTGTAATCAGGCTGATCAAGAATGACCTTCAGAACTTATCACAGATCAGTTCAGGTTCCTAGGTTAATGAGAAATCTAGGTCGGTTCATGATATATGCTCCTTGAGTATCCATGCATTTACTCATATTGTAAAAAACAAACAAGTAATGCATGCAGTTACAAACCCTTTATAACCCCATGACCAAACATACATTCATCGTATAACTACATTGTGATCCACCATATGTTACATGTATTAATGAAAATAATTTTGGAAGATAATTTGAATGTTAAAATTTAATGCTCACTTTACTAAATGAATTATAGAGTTTTCATATGAATCATACTATATAGTTCGTTATATTATGGCATTATATTTCAGCCAAGTTATACAATATGAGTAACATTGGAATTGGTATTATATCAACATATTATGCTTTATGATATTCTCAAACTAAGAAATATTACATTCCTTGGTTTTTATATGTCATACCATATGACATAAAAATACCATACATTACAATATTAGCTTATATGTATCATGGATTTAGGGAATATCTCCATAAATATTCTACTTTCTCTAAATCCTCAAATACTTGGTGTTATTTCACCTTATATTGTATTATATACAATAAATTATGAAACTATATCCAAAACTCTTTTTAGATATCATCCAAAATAATTTTGGAAAGATTTCATCAATTCACTATGTATCACATCATATGAAATACCATGTGAATATCAATCGAAAACTCATTTTAGATAAACTTTAAACACTTTTAGAGAATCTATTAAAGTTTTATAAAACTCAATACTCATTCATCCAACCAAAAAGTGTAACCGCACAAGCTTTTGAAGAATTGATAACCACTACAGAAAAACAGTGAAATTAGAGGGGGTCATAACCCCCTCTAAACAAATTAGCAGTGGTTATGAGGAACCGTCACTAATGTGACCACCTACTATGGTTAGAGGTAGTTTTAAGGAACCACTGGTAAAATGGTTGTAAATTTAGTGACAGTTGTATTAGAGGTGGTTAAAACCCCTTCTAAATTCCCCTTGGAATTTTAGTTTAGAGGGGGTTTTAACCCTTTCTATTTTTTTTATCAAATTAGCAACGGTTAAAAACCACCGCTAATTGAGTTATACATAACTGTATTAGATTCGGTTTGAAAACTGCCTCTAATTAAGACTGTATTAGAAGGGGTTTTAACCCCCTCTAATGGATCCACACATTAGATGTGGTTTTAAAACCGCCTCAAATTATTATTGTTTTAATTATACCCCTCTAGTTCTCTCACTCCCCCACCTGTTCCATACACCCCCACCACCCTGGACCCCTCCCATTCCCCCCCTCCCCACATCGCCTCCCAATTCCTGCCAACACCCCCTCTAGTTCGCTCACTCCCCGACCCCTCTAGTTCCCCCTACCCAGCCCACCCTCCCATTTTTGCACTAAACCCCAGCAACCCCATCCCATTATCGCACCCAACCCACCCCCCATCTCGTTCCTTCACTTCCCGAGCAGCCTTCTAAAATGTTTTTGTGGGAGTTCAAACCACTAACTGATGCTTTAACACTGAAGCCGCTACACCACTATGCCAATTGCCTTTTTATATTTTAATTACACATTATATTATTTATATATATTAGGAAGAATATCCAAATACATATTATTTAAATAAATATTTAAACACATCTAAATATATAACTTATATATATATTCATATGAATTAATATATACATTTTTATATTTTGTATTTATGTATTTATATTATAATAGATTTATATTATACTCAATTTATACATTCATATAAACTATATAATTTATATGTGTATTTACATACATTTGAATAAATATTTTCTATAATTCTATTTATATTATGTATATACACATATATTTATATATTTATAAATATATTTATTTAAATTATTTATATACATACATATTTATAAATTATGTAAATTCTTACTTATATAATATAAATATAAGTGTTTATTTAATATATTTATATAATATCTTTCAAAATATATTTATATAATTTCTTTAAAAATATATTTATATAATAAATTTTAAAAATATATTTATATAATTTCTTTTAAAAACATATTTATTATTATATAAATTAATGTATATATTTATTTTTATAAATTGTATAATATTGTATAGAATTAATATATGATTAATATTATATTAAATGTAATTTATAAAAATATTTATATAATGTATTTCAACACATATATTTATTATTATGCATATTAATATATATGCATTTCAATAAATATAATTGTATAATATTATGTACATTAATATATATGTATTTAAATAAATATAATTGTATAATATTGTATACATTAATATATATTTATTTTTATAAATTGTATATCATATAATATTAATTATATATAATATAAAAGAATAAACCAATTATTTAAAAATATATTTATTATTATTATAATATAAAATATAAAAACTACAAGCTTGTGTTTTTATATGATATATTTTTAAAAGAAATTACATTTATATATAAATTTATATAATATGTTTATGTTTTTATATTATATATAATTAATATTATATGAAATAAAATTTATACAAATAAATATATATTAATGTACATAAAATTATAAAATTCTATTTATGTGTACATATAAATACAATTAAATACAATCATATAAATATTTTATATAATATGTTCATATAATGTATTTAAATATATTTATATACAATGTTTTAATTATATATATATATATATATTATGGATTTTTTTAATAGTAGGGGCTCACAACCCCCTCCAATCTCTTAGATTAGAGGGATTTTTGAACCCCCTCTAATTTAAAGACATTATAGAGGGTTTAAAACCCCATCTACTCTAAGATATTAGAGAGGTTTTTGAACCCCCTCTAATTTAAAGACATTAGAGGGGGTTTAAAACCCCCTCTAATTTAATACATTAGAGGAGGTTTTGAACCCACACTAATTTAAGATATTAGAGGGGGTTGTGAACCACCACTATTTCCTTTTCAAAAAACAAATTCCATGTTATATATATATATAGACTCTAATATCCAAATAAATAATATATATATATATATATATATAGTGCCTCTACAATCCAACCAAACATATAGCGCCACTAATTATTAAATTAGTGATGGTTTTGACATAACCACCTCAAAAATACAACGAAATATTAAAAAAAATAATGCTAAAAAAATTAGAGGGGGTTGTAAACCCCCTCTAAATTCGATGAATAGAAGAGGTTATGCATAACCCCCTCTAAAAAACCACCACTAATTTGCTATTTCTTTTGTAGTGAACAAATATGAATTCATGAATTCATAAATCAATGAGTGACCACTTACAAAACATTAATGCTACTAAATATATAAATAGATATGGCATGATCTTCATCAAACAAATGTATCTCTATATCTGTGTCCACCAGTTGTATCATATATAAGTATTCATTTTCATATGTTCCCCTTTGTCTAAGATATTGAGTAAACATGAGACATGGAGTATGTAAATATCATATATTTACACATGCGTTCTTAATTCTCCAGGTATAGATTGGATAGATTGATGAGTACATCACATTTCATTCACCCTTATGGATGAGCACACCATATGCATTACATCCAATAAATAAGAACACCGCATGTCTTATCTAGGTACATATGTACACTCTTTTAATCTATCACAATCAAGGGCCTATGTGTCATACTCATCACATGTGAAGACAAATACAATATTGGTTAATCCTCAACCAACTTCATGTTTAGAAACATACCCAACTAACCCTAATTAGCTAAACCTAAATGTTTTCATAAAAAATGTATCAAAGGATTAATGTTTTAATCTTAGTTATCTTTCCAACCTTGGGTACATGGAAACCCAAATATGAAACATGCATCCCTAGTATACCTAAGACATAGTTCATGACACTCTATGTGGTATACTTGATGGGTCATCTAGAACACAAAATTTATTTTGTGCCTCATGATCATATTCTATATTTCTATATAAAATCCTACCAAACAAACCATAACATTTCATCATAACCTATAATACAATATGGTGAACATCGATTAGGGATAACTCAAATTCATGATTTGAGAGGTTAATTACCATTTCACTTTATGAGTATATACAACCAACATGAAATAATGATAGAGTGGAGACTACCTTTTATATAACATGATACATTTTACATTCTTAAAAACTGTTAATAATACTAACAGAACTACATATAAGTTCTCATCTCATCATATCCCATATGATATACCACTAGATTGACTTTATGTTCACTGTACTTTTTTTTATTAAACTCATTACATATCTATTAAATTATTTCCATATCTCTATGTTATCATATGATAAAACCTCCCATTAAACACATTTAGTGAGTAACATTTATGAAGTAGGCCAATTTGAATAATAGTGAGATTGGAATCATATTCTTAATGTTCAACTTTTTGAACATAATATTCAACTCCTTTACTTTATAACAACAAATTTTATGATGTTCATAACTTCTATTGTCTACTTATAAATATTTCTAAGCTCATCATCATCATCATTCTTGGAACCTTTCCAACATACATTTTCCTTGAGATCATTTAGGTAAATAAGTGTAACTATTTATAATATTTTTTACCAACACATCATATACTATTTTAGAATATAAAGTGGCATTCACTTTGTTATGGTAACTACATGTAAATTTTATATTTATCTTTATTGATATACCTTAAACACTTTTAGGATATTAAGTGACATTAAATTTGTATTTTGATTGGCATAATATTTTATTTGTTGCACTTGAATTTCTTTAAGTCTAAATATACTCCCACTGACCTCTTAAAACTATATTCTCTATAGAATATTCTTATAAGATCCAAAAAATCCTTTGTATCAAGAAATAATACTTATTTCCTCTTAGTAGGAATATTAAAAATATAAAATTTTGATGAACATATCTTATATTGTATTTTATATGTTTGGAGCACTATATTGAAAAGAAGACATTAATCTTCAAATCATGCCATTATTTGGTGGTAGGAATATTTCCATCATATTGTAATAAATATTTTAGATTAACATATTTATCCTGGATTCAATACCTTCTATCCTTATATTTTTTTCAAACATGTTATAGAATCTGATGAATGATAAACCATGTGCATAAAAAATAATCATCTCATTTATTCATCAAACAACCATTGTTTACTATTATCTCTTATTATATAAGAGAAAACAAATGAAATAAAAAACACACATACTTCATTTTATATTCATACAAACCTTGAAATAATTTTTACATCCAAGTCCTCAATGCAACAAATATTTGATCCATTACTAGAAAGAAAACTTAAATCTTCTTACACCAACTCTTCATCAAATTTGAACTCATATATATTTAAAACAATTATAAAACATAAAGTTGGTATCATATACATTTAAAAAATAAAAGAATTGATTTATATAACATTATGACTGACACAGGATCCCCATTAGGTTTCATTTAACCCTTTAGGTACTTTTCAAAATTCCTTCTCCAGTGACTAGGATTTACACAATGGAAACATTCACCTTCCTTCTTGACTCTATCATTTAATTTCAAAGACTTTTATTAGATTTTGGAAGATCCACCTTTGGATTTTACAATAGATATTTTCTTCTTCTAGTTTAAAATTTTACCCCTTTGTACTATCAACACAACACCTGATCTTGAACCTTATATGTCCTCCTTAATTATTCTCAACATATTGAGTAGTTAGGGTAAAATTTTCCTAAGTTCATTCATATTGTAATTCACAATTATGTATAAGAACCTTTCTGGTAAATATTATAGAACGAAGTCAGTATCCAGATCATGATCTAGTGGTGAACCTAGTCTCTACAAGTTATTTACATACCTAATCATATTGAGTACATGGGCAAAGACCGAGGTACCTTCTATCATCTTTCATCGAAATATCCCTTTAGAGAATTTATATCTTTCATGTCTTTCTTACTCCATATATAAAATTTTCATTTTATTGACCATCCCATAAGAATCAATGGTTTTATATTTCTTTTAGAGTTTAGGATTCATAGAGACAATTATCAATGTAGTTATATCAAGTGAACCCCTCTTATATTTATAATAAATATTCTTCCCCTCTCAACTAGATTCTTTATAAGGTGTTTCGTTGAGAATTGGTTTCTCTAACACATAATTTTTCTTCCTTCTTGAGAACTATTCTCAATTTTTTGTATCTGTCTAAGAAGATTCTACCATTTACCTTCTCTATTTCCAAGATTGAATGCAAATTCATGTTGGATGATAGTGATGATTCCATTTATATATAGTAGAATCTTTTATTAGATGAGTAACATGTTTTATAATTATTTAATAAAGACTTTTATTAAATGTGATCCCACTAAAATTATAAAACCTTTTAAATATTATCATATTCATTAGTGGGCCATGATCCATAATTCATCATGATTTACACAAGTTAAGAATATAAATAAGTCATGACTATATCTGGTAGACAATCATGTTAATCATGTCACGTATGACTCTTGAATAGGTGATTGAACAAATCTTTTCCCAATCCATCATATGGATTATCTTAACACTATTTTTATAGAATCCTAATGGTTAGGGTTTTCCAGCTAAGTGTAACAAAAAGAATGCACTGAAAAATGAGGCACTTAATGGTTAGAGTCACCTCATCACCTTCTTAATCCAAATGCACCCAACTTTGGAATGACTTTTCTGGTTGCACTACTACAAAACGTTCTATATACAACACTAAAATTTACCAGCGCTACTAAAAAATACTAATAAAGGGTACCTTTTATCAGTGCTAAAAAAAGCACTGATAAAACATTCCCTTTATTAGTGCTTTTTTTAGGATTGATAAATAGCTACCTTTATCAGTTCTTTTTTAGAGATGATAAATGGTACCATTATCAACACTTTATTTTTAGCACTCATAAAGGATAACTTTTATCAATGCATTTTTTAGCACTAATAAAGGTCCTGAATTCATCAGAATTACATAGGTTAGACCTCTCCTTTATAAATGATTCCACTGCATCATAGCCTCAAAAGCCTGCTACGGGGATGAGATCCCATATATACTACCATATGGTCTTCTTCACGAGCTCGCATGGGCTAAGGCCCACGCTATGCCGACACGACCTAACCCACCTCCATTAACAACTTTTTAAACCAATAACAAAATAAATATTAAAAAAATTAAAAAATTGAAATAATTAAACAAATAAAAATTAAAATGAATAAATTAAAAAAATATTTAAATTTTTATTAATTAAATAATTATTAATAAATTATATATATATATATATATCTATATATAAATTATAAATATTCATAAATAGTATATATTAAATAAAGATATATATAATGAATAAATTGAAATAATTAATAAAATAAAAATTAAAAATGAGTAAATTGAAAAAAATATTAAATTTTTTATTAATTAAATAATTATTAATAAAAATGGATAACTTTAATATACATATATATAATTTATAAACATTAAAAAATAGTATATATTAAATATAGATATATAAAATGAATAAATTATATATATATATTAGGTCTTCAGGGGTAAAATTACATTAAATAAGTCTTATATTTAGTGAATAATGGTTTATAATTAAAAATTAATATTAATTAAAAATATTGACTAATTGTATCAAGTAATTAACATTAATTGAATGTTGTTTGATTTTTCAATTTAACATATGAAAAACACATGTTGCATTGATTTCACACATACATATACGTAATTAAAGCATTTTTTATATTGAACACACACACACAAATATTTATGTAATTTATTCAAATTTTAATATTCATTTTAGAATTTCATTTAGTAACATGATACATTTAATATATTATTTTTTAATCGGTGAATTTTATTTATTTATTTTTAATATTCTTATAGTTAAGTATTATTTATTCATTTTTAATATTTTTTTTTTCAATTTAATAATTTTATAATATTTATTTACAATGTTTTAATATTTTTAATATGTATTCATTTTTATTTCAATATATATCCATATTTTTTTAATCATTTATATTTAATTAATACAACATATCCTTTTTTTCAATATTTTTAAAGTGTACTCATTTTTAATTATTCAATTTCACTCATTTTTAACATGCATGCATTTAAGAGTATATATTCATTAATAATGTTAAAATATATTCGTAAATAAATATTTATAAATAAATATATTTATAAATGTATATTTACTATATTTATGAATTTATATATTTATAATTATAAATAAATAAATATTATTTTTTAAAAGTATTTATATAATTATAAATAAATAACTATATATTTAAATAATTAGAAAATTATAATAAATATGTTTAAATAATAAATATATTTAATATATATATATATATATTTATTAAATATGTATATAACTATATAAATATATATAAATATATATAAATATATATAAATATATAAATATATAATGATATAAATAATATTTTTTAAAAGTATTTATATAATTACAAATAAATAGTTATATATTTAAATAATAATAAAATTATAATAATTATATTTAAATAATGAATATATTTACTATACTTATATATATATATATATATATTTATTTATTAAACACACACACATATATAATTATATAAATATATATAATGATATAAATATAAACAAATAATTATAAATATATTTACAAATATATTTATTTATAAATGTATATTTACTATATTTATAAAATTATATATTTATAATTATAAATAAATAAATATATTTTTTAAAAAAGTATTTATATAATTATAAATAAATAATTATATATTTAAATAATTTTAAAATTATAATATAAATATTTAATAATGAATAAATTTAATATATTTTATATATATATAATTATATAAATATATATAATGATATAAACATATTTATAATTATAAAATTATAATAAATATATTTAAATAATGATTATATTTACTATATTTATATTTATATTATATATATATATATAATTATATAAATATATATAATGATATAAATATATTTATAATTATAAATAAATAATTATAAATATATTTACAAATACATTTATTTATAAATATATTTATAAATGTATATTTACTATATTTATAAATGTATATATTTATAATTATAAATAAATAAATATAATTTTTTAAAAAGTATTTATATAATTATAGATAAATAATTATATATTTAAATAACTATAAAATTATAATAAATATATTTAAATAATGAATATATTTAATATATTTATTCAATATATATATATATAATTATATATATATATAATGATATAAATACATTTATAATCATATACAAATATTTATAAATATATTTGAAAATATATTTATTTATAATTATAATTATAAATCCTTTATTAGCGCTAAAAGTTTAACACTGATAAATATATATTTTATAAGTGCTTATTATTTTAGCACTGATAAAAGGTAGCATTATCAGTGTTTTTTTAGAATCACTGATAAAAACCTCCCCGACCTTTTTAAAAGAACCACACCCGAACCAATTTCAGTCACCCCTCTTAAGCTTTCATGAAATTCCTTTGTCGTAGACACTCTCCCTCGATTTTCTCTCAGATGAATCAAGCCTCAAATATAAGGTATTTTTTTCTCCTCCTCTCACATTTCTTGCTTGTTTGGGTTCTGTAGAGTTCATTAGTGTGACGTTTTATTGGCTTGGTGCTCTCATGGGTTCCAAGTTTAGGTTATCTACTCCTTCTCATTCAATTCTTATTGATTTCAACCTTCTCTTATGATTCTGGATTGGATTTGGATAGGTGAGGTTCCTTCTTCTTCTCATCTTCCTTTTATTTCTTTTTTACCTCTCATTTTCACCCTCTTCCTCATTGCACACACACCAGACTGAACCCTAGGGGGTTCTAGATTCTTATTTTTGTCATGTCTTTGATTTCTAGCTCATGTGATCTTTCCTTGGGGTCCTCTCTCTGTTCTCAAGGGTTTCTTCATTTTCTCTTAGTCCAATTTATTTTTCCCATGATTGACTCTTTAATTTTATAACCATTGATTTCTTTATGCTTATATTGGTGTTTTAATTATTTAATAATAATATTAATTATACTCATTGAGTTTCTTGGGAAGAAATTGGATTTTGACTTGGTTTTCATAGATAAAAATGGGTTTTCCTATGTTTAAAGAATGGTTTGAATATGGTTTCAAGTTACTCACTTGTCAAATTTCTTGATTAGCCCTTTAAAATGGAATTTTCAATTTAAAATGATGTATTAGGCTTACAAAGTATTTTCATAAATATTTTTCTTAGAATTTCAAGTGATAATTGAAATTAAAAGCATTGTGAAAATGTTTCAAGATGGGTTTTAAATAAAATGTGTGGTTAATAATGGTTTAGACCCCATTTGGGTTAAGAGATAAATTAAGGAATGAAGTATCAAGCCTTTAGATTTTTTATGATATGTAACCACGAGGCATGTTTGACACTTTTAATGTCTCTTCTTAAAATATGATATTTTTGAATGAGGTATTCTTAGTGATGCTTAAAAAGGATTATAATAGAATATTTCATTCTTTCTTATTCTCAAATGATGTTTTGAATTGTTTTAAAAATCATGACTCATGATCTTTTAGAAAATAGTTTTCAATGTCATGAATATTTGTAAAACCTTCTTAATGTTGATTCTTGAATAAATTGTATGGCATGTGAAAGATTGGATTTATTGCTTCTTATGTGATATTTGATGAAATTGGTTTTTGATAAATGAATAGTCCCTTGATTGAATTTTGAAATAATCCCATGCAAACCTTGGTATTTAGGCAGGTAGTCTGGGATAATCATGTTTTTCATGTTTAGCTCTACCTAATAATGGATTTTATAATGACAATGATAACTAAATATTGGTGAGGTAGGGAGACACTTGTAGTAGTGGACCTAGGCTTGTAGCCCTAGGGTAATGTGCGCACAAGGTAGTCATGATCACTGAGAGTGTGAGGATCCTTGATCCATAACTTAACTTACCTAAGGAATCCTTTACCATGGTGATAGGATTTAAATTTTTAATTTTCTCATGTATTCTGAGAAATTTTTTATTCATTCCATCTTTATAAAATGTTTGCGAAATCTTTAATAATCATGCTTTACTTTAGACCGTGTAAAATGATCTTCATGTCATGTATTTATTAAAACGATCATAGTTGGTTTATTTTATTTAAAATAGATTATGAAAGTTTTTTTTATTAATTTTCCAAAAATAGTTAAAAAGCTTATTTTAAATTATTAGAATTCAAATTAGATTGAAAATGGATATTTGGTTAAAGGTTTTTCATGTGGAAAGGTGGGTGGAGACATACTTAGATTTTTTATGCTCATGCCTATTTTAAATTTCAGTTTTGAAAAAGGAAACTTGGTTTTAAATGTTGAATTGAGTTTTGAAATGAAAAAATGAGGTTTTCCCTTAAAATAAACTAAAATGTATTCAATGTTTTGAAACTCATGAAGTGATTTCAAAGTAAACTTGTAGAGTTTTAAACATTTCAAAGTGTACATATTTCCATGGAAATAGATTTAAACTTTTATTTTTTTGATGGTTTTTGAATATAATTTTAAAAAAAATCACTTGATATTAATGGTTTTTATAAAAAGGGGGTTTTTATCCCATTAAGTGTTTTGAAAAAAATTGGTATATTTTCATGTGGAATTAAAAAAAACAGATATCAAGAGAGGTTTTAAAAATTCCAAAAGCAGCCTTTTGAATTTTGAAACTGGTTTTGAGATGAGATTTGGAATTTTAAATTAAGATGCGGTAATTTAAAAATTTTTGGTCTCTTACAAAGTGTTTTGTAAAGTGGTTGGTTTCAATATAGAATTTTGAAAATGTTTTTAAAAAAAAATAGGGTTTGTGTTAAAAAAATGAGTTATTATTTCATAAAGGGACCTAGAAAATGTGCTTAAAAGAAGGTGGTTTATTATGATGTGTTGACATGGATGGTTTAGATTTTGGATGAGGTTTGTGATATTCCATTAATAATTTTATAAAAAAGGAATAAAAATCCATTAACAAAAAGAAAATTATTTCTCTTTTTAAATCCAAGAAATTGCATGAAAATATTTCATAACAAATTCATGGGATAGTGAATCAAAATAATACCAAAATATAGTCCAAAAAATGAAACATGTATCAATGAAAGGTGTATAAAAGAGTAAGGGGACTTTGTACATGTATTGTATGATAATTTCATTTTTCAAACCATTATGTACCTAAGAAAATTTTTAGATTTAGGCAAGAAACTAATAAATGTTGTCTGGTGATTCATCAACTCCCATCCTAAGAACATTCAGATTTAAGGAGAAAACAATCATCCTCATTAGCTTCATCTACCAAATAGTTATTATTGCATTTTGTTTCTTAAAACCCATCACCCATTTCTTCTGTACATGCACCTATGTTTCTTGAACTACTCTGGGCAGTATTCATACCATACCGGGTACCAGTGATCATTTTGGGTTCCCCTTATTAGAATTATCTATAATTTTCACCTTTTATTATGAATATATTATGTGTATTTTTTTTTTACAAAATGAATATTTTATTAACCTAATAGAATGGGTATGAATCGAAAATAGATGCACGCTAATCATATGAAAAAAGAGTATAAATATGGAGTTAAATAGTTCATCAAGCATATAATAGAGCATGTATACGACCCTTCTCAAATAATTTTTCCATGTTTACATTGTTTTTATTCAAGAAAAAATTTCCCATAAGAGTTTTAAGAGCATTTTATTTGTCATGGAATATATCATACTATAAATTTTGGACTAAACATGGAGAAAAACTAAACACAAACATCAATTGGGATGATACTGCAGTTTATGGATCATTTGATATGAATGCCAATGTAAATGATAATGGAGATCACATGGAAGAAATGAAAATGGAGGTTGAAGATGATCTTTGTGATTGTACAATGTTGTTTTATAAGTTAAATAACTATTCTAAGATACCATTGTATATCATTTGTAATAAATACACAACATTTTCAGCTGTATTAAGTTATTTAATTTGAAATTTGGTAGCAGATTGAGCGACACAAACTTTATAGAACTACTTGGTCTCCTGAATGATATACTACTAGAAGAAAATTAACTTCCTTATTGAATATATGATTCTAAACTAATTCTAAATTCAATGGGAATGATCTCTAAAAAAATAAATTCTTGTCCAAATGATCGCATATTGTTTCACAAGGACCATAAATAACTCATAAAAGTCCCTAAGTGTGGCATGGATCGATACAAGAAAGATGAATCAAGTCCTTAAAAAAATGTATGGTACTTTCCTATCATTTTATGGTTTATAATACTATATGGATTCCATGATACAATAATAAAATTTATAAGGCATACATATACAAGAATTAAATATGAGAACCTACATCATCCAACAGACTCTACTTTGTGGAAGAAATGAGTATCTTGAATTTGGAAATGATCCAAGAAACTTCTGTCTTTCATTATCTATAGATGGAATAAATCCTTTTGATGTATCGAGTAGTAATAAAAATACATATCCCATCATTTTGGTAAATTATAACTTACCTTCATGGTTATACATTAAACACAAATACATTATGCTGTCTCTACATATATCTAGACCAAAACAATCCATTAATGATATTGATACCTATTTGGATCCATTGATTGATGATCTGAAATTGACATGGGATATGAGTGTTACAATATATGATGATCATATAAGTGAAAAATTAACAATGAGGTCCATGTTGTATGGGATGATAAATGAATTACCTTCTTATAGAAATTTTTTAGGATATAACATTAAAGGAATGTTGGGGTGTCCCATTTGTGAAGAATTCACACACTAAGTCCAGTTGAAACATTCCTCAAAGACTATTTTTTAGGACATTGGAAAATTTTACCTCGATAATATAAATATAGATCCTAGATGACATCATTTGATGGGAATACTGAACAACGTACATCACCATATCTACTAATGGGAAATCAACTTTCAATAATGTAAAATATATTAACATTGTTTTTGGTAAAACATTTTCAAAAAACCTTATAAAATTAGTTTGGAAAAAGTGATCAATTTTATTTGAATTATCATATTGGAATTATTTTTACATCAGAAATTTTCTTGATGCCATGCATGTAGAAAAATATATATTTTATAGTGTTATTAGAATGTTACTAAATTTCCCCAAAAAAAATATATATGGAATCATGTCTAGGTAAAACATGATTGACATGGGGATAAGTTAAGAGTTGGTACTGGTGAAGGGTAAAGGGTGTACTCTTCTTCTTCCAGTAGCTTACACTCTATCCAGACAGGAAAAATTGAAAATTTGAATTTTCCTTAATGGTGTAAAAGTTCCAGTGGGGTATTTATAAAATATCAAGAATGTTGTGTCAATTACTAATTTTAAGTTATAGGGAATAAAATAACATGAATGTCATGTTTTGATGAAAGAATTGATATCGATTACTTTACATTTCATTCTTCCTAAAAATGCATGACATACATTAACTAGACTATGATTATTTTTCAAATCCATATATAGTAAATTTATAGACCTGATGAAGTTAGTAATCATGAATAAGAAGGTTGTAGTCATATTATGTGAATTACATATGTTCTTCTAACCATAATTATTTGATATAATGTTGTACCTAATGGTTTACTTAGTTAGAGAGGTTCAACTATGTGAACCTATCCATTACAAATGGATATACCCTACTGAACGGTATATGAATATTTTGAAAGGGTATTCAAGAATCAAAGTCTTCTAGAATTTTTTATTGCAGAATGATATATTATTAAATAATATATTGAATTATATACTAATTACCTATCATATCTTGATAACATCAGTATTCCAAAGTCTCATTACAGTGGATGCCTTATGAGCGAAGGGATTTCCAGAAGAGATTTTTTAACAATTACCATCACAGAGTGTGATAAATCACACCTTTAACTTTTAAATAATAGTGAAGATGTCAATCCATACATTGAAGCTCAAAAATAAATTCTTAGATATTTGAATCCACTAAGGGATGAAGGATGGATATCAAATGCACATAATCAATAGTTTATAGTATGGTTATGAGATCATATTTATAAGGATTTATATGAAAATATGAATTCAATTTTTGAACAACTTCAATGGATATATAGGGGACCAAATGAAAATGTTATATCTTACATTGGTTTTGTAATAAATGTTTATATGTTCTAAAAAAAAGAACATGATGACTGCAGTATGATAAAAAATAGTGGACACTTATGGTGGAAGAAATGCACATATCTAGTTCCAAGGATAGAAATACAATTTATTCAAATATGTCATATTTTGTAATTATAAAATAGATATATGAGTTGGATTATAAAACATTTCAATTTATTATTTTCCATTGTAAATGTATTGAAAACATGAGTGTTGTGAAAGTTGATGAAATGGGATTCATAAAGGTGAATTTCAATATAGAAGTGGAAAATGATGAGTCGTTCATAATGGAATCACAAGTAATGTGAGTATTTTATGCCTCATATCCAACAAACAAGAATTGTTTTATTATCCTAATGGAGACTAAAAAAATTTTAGGGTCAGATGAAAATTCAATCGAGGATGACTCTTTTATTGGGAGATCATAATCAGTTCATGGAGGTCCCAATGTAGATAATTTATTGTATGTTAGAGGAGACCACACAGAGTAGATTTGGATTATCAATAGAGGAGACGAATCCCTTCAATATTTAAAAAAAGTGAGTCCAATGATAAGGTTAAAAAATTTATTAATATACTATGGTTTTCCTCATAATATTATGCATTCTCTATTTTATTAACATTATATAAATTAATTTTTTTATTACTCATGCAGATAATGTCTTCTGCACATGATGATGTTACCAGTCCTAGAAAGAACAGACTATTGATGTTGAAACTATAGAATTATTATGGGATCAACAACATGCTAGTGAAAAAACATGAACAACACATCATTACAGTGTTGAATAAAATTATCAAGGCAAGAATAAAGGGTATAAAATTTGAGGTTGAATGGAATCGACATGACCAACTTGTTAACCCCAACAAGTCAATGTTATTTAGCTATATTGGGGTCACAATAAGGATGAATGTGCTGATTGATATAGATTCATGGAACCATTCCCAACTTGTAATGAAAGAAACCATTTGGGAAGATATAAAGACAATGTTATGATAACCTTTCTTTATTTTACCGAAAAATTATATAATGAAACATTGATTTGATTTTCGTTATTACTTGAGAGTTTATTTATTTTAGACAATTTTTTTAAGAAATATGTCTTAATGGACGATGGAAAATCCCATATAGATTTCCATACTCTTCTTTTCAAATTTCATTTGAGGGATGCTGAGGGTAAAGTAAAGACTCACCCACCAGTTACTTATGAACACATTATTAAACATGAAACATGGAATACTTTCATCAGTCTTTGTGATGAGAAATAATTTCAGGTGAATTGTAGTCAATAATATATTATTTTAAATTATTTATTTTATCCAATTTGATTCAAAATTGTTAATTTATGAAATATAAAAGGAGTTATTAAAATAAATAATGTGCATCAAAACCAATGAACACTTATCGCAAAGCAAGGATGGGGGTATGCTTCACTAGATAATAAATTGGTATGTATTTTAGATCAATGATAATAGTTTTATGTGATATGAAGAAACATATGTTATTTTTTTATATTCATATCAATGAATAAAAATCCAAATCCACTTTCATCCCACTTCATGTGCTTTGAAAGGTGGCTCGCGTAAATAAGGAGGGTAAACCAGTAGATGAAAAAAATTAGTATGGGAATGTGTGTAAGTTTGACATAATAGAAATTTGTTATTCTTTATAATAGTATTACATAAAAATATATATTTATGTTTATATTTTTTATATGGTTTAGACACAAGAATCAATAGGGATCATACCAGAATAAAAAATACTTTCAGCAGCTTTAAAGTGATTGGAATAATATGGCCGCGTTAGAGGAGTAGGTTTTGGAGTGTCTCCTTGAATATATTTCGAGAAGACAAAACCACAAGAAGATACATATAATATTATGAAAGTATTTTAGGCACAAATAAATGCTTTACAAGATATTATTGTTCAGTCTGGTTTGGCATACCAATATATGAGAAATGATCAAAGTGAATCAATGGTGGAACAATTATCCGTACATGAACAACCAAAGGGCCCTTCTAGCTTTAAGGATAGTCATTCCCCTCAACCGCGTACCTTACCCAAGGTAATAAATTATAACATTACTATTTCTCCTAAATGTGAATCAAACAACTTTCTATAACTTTATATGACTAAAATTCTATAGGATAAAGTTGTATGTGATTTCTATCTATAAACACCCATGAACTACCTTATTGTGAGGGGTACAATGTATAATATCATAGGAGAAAAGATACAAAATAAATAACTCCCAAAATATCACATGAGATCATGTATTGAGGTAGCTTAAGATTTGACCACTGAGTTGCCTGTTTGACTTTATGATATAGACATTACAATGGTTAATGATTCTATTGTAACTTCCATAGAATGGACGTATAATCTTATAAAGATACAAGTGTTATGTATTTAACAAATTTTTTTCATATTAAAAACATTTAATAGTTTATAAAAAAAGGTCTGAAGTGAGGTATTCTATTATATATAAATAAAACGATGGGTAAACATAAGGCGGGATCAAAAGAATCTAGTGAATCAACCAAGAAATCAAAAGGACCATTTGGGAGTACCTTCTCCCCACCAGTTCCACATAAAAATTTATTATCATTACAAATTCATATAGAGAACACATTTAAAGATGTAAATATATCTTACATTCTATATTAAGAATAAATATTTGTAACTTTCATTACAAACACATTTGGTCCTGAGAGTATAAATGATATTCTCAAGTTTGAATGGCTGGGAGTCTCAATTTTGAATACATACATAAGGTACATTTTCATAATACTTATATCCAAAAAATGATATAATATGTTCACTAAAGTTAATAACTATTAATATTTTATATAGGTATTTATATTACTACTATATAAAGGGAAACCCATCTTAATCATGATTTTGATCAATTAATACGTGTATCATTTCTACAAAAGAAACTTCTTTGTATAAGAAATAAATTGAGAAGAAAAAATATGAGCTAAATGATGCATTTGAGAAAAAAATAATAGTTGAAAGATTTTTTTGATGCCTATAATGCAAGGATAAAACTCTACAATATAATCAAATAAAATATATTTTTATTTTATTTATTACTTATTTGTTTTTTCTTTTTTATAAATCAGAGGATACTGATTGCACTCAATCTGGATACCCCAAATATTTAGTTTTTAGATCCAATGCATGAATATCCAACAAACGGACCACACAGTTCATTGTGAATTTTTAAACCACTACAATCAACATTTTATAGATAAAATTTAAATTATATATTTTAGTCTTTGTTTTAACAAGAATTTATTTATGACAGGGTAGTAACTAAATATAGGCTAAATCATTGCATGAAGTCGGTGAATGAATATAAAAAGCCTATGAATTACTTCAAATGGAAGAATATTAAAGTATATATAGAAATATTTAACCATAAAAACATATTTCAAAACAATTTACTTATTTTGGTCAATGTTTCTATAGTGTTCAAAGTAATATAATAGCAACAATTGTGGATATTATGTTTGAAAATTTATGAGAGAAATCATAAACCATGAAAAGACCAACATCTTTAAACAGGTAATTTTTTAAGGTAATTACAATTTCATTAAAAATATTTCTTAATTGTTTTTTATATATTTTCTTTTTTACTACCAAGATTACTGAAAACTTTCATACTCAAAAGAAGTAATTTTTTAGAGATGATTGGGTAACATACATGGTGTCAGAATGTATCCAACATCAAATTTAATTGATTACTTGATATGTTTGTGATTTAGTATAGAGTATGACCTTAGAAATATATTTGGGGTGTGAATAATTAGTATCATAATGATTATATATTATTTTTGATATATTTATCAAGGATAAGTATAATTGAAGAAATCAATTTGTTTAGAAATGAATGGACAGAATACATGGTGTCAAAATATATATAGGCATCATGAATAGGTGACTTCCTACTACTTATTTAGTTAATTTTATTATCATTTTATCTACTTTTTTTAGTTAATTTTCTTATCATTTTTATCTGATACTTATTTTTTTAAATTTACACATTAGTTAAAAACACAGGTTACATGTTCAAAACTGAGAAAAAGAGATCATATTGTTTTCAAAATTAAGGGAAATGATCCATAAGTCATTTTTGATGTTTAGGAATTTACCACATGTAAATCCAACACACGATGTAGTAGGTACGATTCAAAGTATGTTTTTTCAATAAAAAAGTTCCATTTTAGTTTAAAACATACATTAAATAGTCAAAACCAAAAAAATGAGCTTGGATTGTTTTCAAAATTTAGGTAAATGATCCATAATTCATTTTTAACATATAGGAATTGAAAACATGTCAATCCGACATTCGATGTGGTCGGTATGACTCAAAGTGTGTGTTTTTAATAGAAAAGTGTCATTTTAGTTTAAAACATACATCAAATATTCAAAACTAAGCAAACAAGCTTGGATTTTTTTTCAAAATTTAGGAAAAATGATCCATAATTTGTTTATCATTTTTAGGAATTGATCAAACATAAATCAGAGGAACGATGTGGTCGATATGACCCAAAGTACTTGTTTTCAAAAGAAATTCACCATTTTATTTTAAAACATGTGTGAAAATAGACAAAACCATTTAAACGAGATGATATTATTTTCAAACTTTAGGAAAATGATCCAGAATTATTTTTTCATGTGTAAGAATTGACCAAATATCAATATGACACATAGTTTCATCAATATTACTCAAATTGTGTGGTTTGAGTTTAAAATTGACATTTTAGTAAAAAAGAAAAGTGACATACTCAAAACCAATAAATCACATTCATATTTTTAATGCTTTAGGACAGTGATCCCTCAGTAATTTGTGACATATAATAATTAACCATACCTCAATATGATACACATTGTACCTGTTATGACTCAAATTGTGAGGTTTCAGTTTAAAATTGACATTTTATTAAGGTATTATTTTATATTTATGATTAATTTATTTCTTTATAGTATTACTAATATAATAATTATTTTATTATATAGGGGGATTATTTTTATCGAGTTGGGGTGGTTTGTTCGAAGTTGCTCGTGCCCATGAGAGATTGGGCTTCAAGGTTGCAATTGTGATAATGGAAATAAGGGAATGAATCAAGAATGTATACATATATCATGAAAAGGTGAATTACTACCACTTATTTAGTTAATTTTTTCACCTTTTTATATACTATTTTTAAGTTATTTTGCTTATCATTTTTATATAATAATTATTTAGTTTTTTTCATAGATATTTTAGGAAGTCATATTTTGCTTTCAACTATTTGTAGCAAACCAGAAAAGAGAGAACATATTATTTCTTTTTGGATTGGTGAAGATTTTTGAAAGAAAAACACACATCACATACTCAATCATCCTTACCTCAATCTTATATACAATGTTCTTGATATGACTTGAAATGTATGTTTTTATTTTATAATTTACATTTTAGTTTAAAACACACATTACATACTCAAATATGAGAAAACAAATTCATATTGTTTTATACTTTAGTAAAATGATCTATATGTCATTTGTGACGTGTAGGAATCAACCACATCTCAACCAAACACACAGTGTGATCAGTATGACTCAAAGTGTGTCTTTTTTTAAATTGATAATAATTTTTGTAAAAACACAAGTTACATACTCACAACCAAGAAAAAACAATCATATATTTTTTGATACTTTAGGAAAATTATCCATAAGTCATTTGTGACATGTGGGAATTATCCAAACCTCAATCTGATACATGGTGTACCTAGTATGACTCCAAGTGTGTCTCTTTATTTAAAATGGACATTAATTTTAGTAAAAAAGACAAGTGACATAGTCAAAACTAATAAAACAACTTCATATTTTTTTATACTTTAGAAAAACAATCCATAAGACATTTTTGACATGTAGAAATCAACCTCACCACAATCCGATACACAATGTGCTCGGTATAACTCAAAGTTTCCATTATTAGTTTAAAATCGACATTTTAGTTCAAAAAGTACCACTCATTGAAAACTAAGAAAACACACTCATATTTTCTTGATAATTTAGGAAAAAAAATTTGTAAGTTGTTTTTGACATTTAGGAATTAGTCCCATATCAAACTAACACACTATGTGACCAGTATGACTCAAAGTGTGTGTTTCCAGTTTAAAATGATATTTTAGTAAAAAAGACAAGTGACATACTCAAAGCTGAAAAAAATATTTGGATTATTTTAATACTTTAGGAAAAAATTCCATAAGTCATTTATAATATGTAGGAATTAGCCAAACCTCAATCTGATGCATGGTATGCTCGGTATAACTCAAAGTGTCCGTTATCAGTTTAAAATTGACATTTTAGTTCAAAAAGTGTATCACTCACTAAAAATAGATAAAAATCACTCACATTATCTTGATAATTTAGGAAAATGATTCAAAATTAATTTTTAATGTGTATAAATTAGTCTCACATCAAACCGAAGCATGATGTGACCAATATGACTCAAAGTGCATGTTTCTAGTTTAAAATGACATTTTAGTAAAAAAGACAAGTGACATACTCAAAACCAAGAAAGAACATTAGGATTGTTTTGATACTTTTGGAAAATGATCTATAATTTATTTTTGATGTGTATGAATCATCCTCATCTCAATCTAATGCATGGTGTGACCAGTATGACTCCAAGTGTGTCTTTTTATTTAAAACCGACATTAATTTTAGTAAAACAGAAGTGACATACTCAAAACCAAGAAAACACATTTAAATTGTTTTGATAATTTATTAAAACAATACATAAGTAATTTTTGATGTGTATGAATTATCCATACCTAAATCTGATGCATAGTGTGATCGGTATAACTCAAAGTGTCAGTTATCAGTTTAAAATTGAAATTTTAGTTCAAAAAGTGTGTCACTCAATAAAAACCAATAAAATGAACTTGGATTGCATTAATAATTTCGGAAAATGATTCCTAAATCAGTTTTTATGTATAGGAAATAGTCTCATGTTAAACTGATATATGATTTGACTGATATGACTCAAAATACATGTTTCTAGTTTAAAATGAAATTTTAGTAAAAAATACAAGTGACATACTCAAAAATGAGAAAACAAATTCAAATTGTTTGATACTTTAGGAAAACAATACATAATTAATTTTTGATATATAGAAATTAGACGAACCTCAATATGATGCATGGTGTGACCGGTATGACTCCAAGTGTGTCTTTTTATTTAAAATTGACATTAATTTTAGTAAAAAATACAAGTTTCATACACAAAATTGAGAAAACACATTTGTATTGTTTTGATACTTTAAGAAAACGATCCATAAGTAATTTTTGATATGTAAGAATCATCTTCACCTTAAGTGACATACTCAAAAATAACTGATATATGGTTTTAACCGCACCTCAATATGATGCACGGTGTGACCAGTATGACTCCAAGTGAATCTTTTTATTTAAATTTGAAATTAATTTTAGTAAAAAAGACAAATGAAAAACTCAAAACCAATAAAGTGCATTTGGATTATTTTTATAATTTAGTAAAATTATCCATAATTCATTTTTTATGTGTAGGAATCATCCTCACATCAATCATAGACATGATGTGTTTGGTATGACTCAAAGTGTCTGTTATCAGTTTAAAATTGACATTTTAGTTCAAAAAGTGTGCCACACACTGAAAACCAAGAAGACATGCTCATATTATCTTGATAATTTATAAAAATTATTCATAAGTCATTTGTGATGTGTTTTAATTATTCTCACATAAAACCAAAACATGATGTAATTAGTATGACTCAAAGTGCGTGTTTCCAGTTTAAAATGAAATTTTAGTAATAAACACAAGTGACATACTCAAAACTAATAAAACACATTCTGATTGTTTTTATACTTTATAAAAGTGATACATAATTCATTTTTCACATATATAAATTAACCTCACATCAATTCAATGCATTATGTGGTTGGTATGACTCGAAGTGCGTGGTTTCAATATATAAGTTTCATTTTAGTTTAAAATGAGTATCACATTTCCAAAATCGAGAAAATGAGATTCTATTGTTTTCTCATCATTTTATTTTCTATTACTTAATTAATTTCCATATCATTTTTATCTTATAATTATTTAGTTAATTTTCACAGAGATAATTTTTTAAGATGAATAAGAAATAGTGTGATGTGCAAGAATCAACCACAACTCAATCCGATACACAATGTTCTTAGTATGAATCAATGTTTAGTTTAAAATTAACACTTTATATTTAAATTATTTCTTTATATTATTACTAACATATGATTTTTTTTCTTATACTGGTTCATTATTTTTCTTGATATGGGGTTGTTTGTTTGGAAATAGCATGAGTGGGGGTTGGGGGCCAAAAAAAGGAACATTGATGTTTTTATGTGTTTGTGATAATTTTTAGTTACTCATGTAATTGTAAAAAAAAAAGTTTGAAATGTATATAATATAGTTTTTTTCTTGTATTTGTGTTGTAAATTGTATTTCATTTAAATTTTTTATTAGCAACCTGTTTTTTGATGCTGTTTCTGCTTCTATAGTGTGTTGTAAATTTAACATCACACTGAATTATTCCCCTTTATTAGTGCTACTAAATACCCTGTTAAAGGTATACTTTATTAGTACTATTCAAAGAAGTGATAAAATCCTAGAGATTTTAATCATGCTTCCGCAGTCTGTTCTTTTTTTGCACTACAATGGCCAATTTTATCACTGTTAAAGGCCTATTTTGTAGTAGTGTTGGATGATTGAGGTATTGAAAAGTGTATCTTTAGATAGAATTTGATACTTAGTTTTTTAAAGGTGATTTAAATCTCACTAACTTATCTCATGTATTCCCTTTAGATGCATGTATGATTCTTATGTTTTGATTTGGAATTCTAATTCCTTCCATTAAATCAATATGTTTAAACCATATTGATATGTAAACCCTTTCACAACTCATAGCTTGTGTTACTAGCCTAAATTAAAAGTCAACTATATTCACACATATCTATATGCATCCTATGCATAAGGTGCATGAAACCCTTTCATGTAAAGTATTATAATAATATAAAACTAATAATACCCACAAGAGTAGGCATGGAGAAATATATAACCAACCCCCACATTTTTAGATAATACATAATCCTCCAAAATCATAACCAAGTACAATACAATGTCAAGGTAGAATAAAACTAAATCAATTATCATACCTAACCTGTAAATCCATAAATTCTTGTATAAAAATTTATAGAATCAGTCTAACATATTAAACTAAAGCATACATCACAATTCATAACATAAAACTTATATTTATCAATAATATAGGGAATAAAACTAAATAACTGAACAAATCATATATTTAAACATGAATGAAAAGGATCGAACATGAGTTTGTGACCCAACCCGCACCCCTAAAATTTATTAAATAAAAATAAAGTTACAAAGTGGGAGCATGAGGTGAAATATAATTTCACTAACTAGGACTTTAAATATTACATTTGAAAGAAGAAGAAATAGAATAACTAAGAGTAAAATAAATAGTAAAATGAATTACCAAGTCTTCATCCAGCTGCTAACTAAATCCCCACTTACTATACCTTTATGTGGCCTCCATATCACCAGGTTACCTTTATAAATGTTTTACTATAAATTTACATAACCTCCATATATCCAAGTTACCATTAGACATGGTTCAGTATACCTTTATGTAGCATCCATGCATCCAATTACCCTTACACATCATTCACTATATGTGTATGCAACCTCCAAGTATCCAGTTACCTTTATGCATAAATCATCAGACCTTTATATGGACTTTACATAGTCAAGTACCCTTATGAAAGATTCATAGTACCTATACACTACCTTCATATAGAAAAAGTTACTATTATGCATGATACCCTTCACATTTACATAACATCCATGTGGTTAAGTTACCCTTACCCATGATACACAATACCTTCACTCAACCTCCAAATAGCCAAGATAGCTTTACGCATGATACAAATCACCTTTATGAAACTTCCATATGACCATGTTACCCTTAAACATGATCATAATACCTTTACATAAACCTCATATATCCAAGTACCCTTACGCATGATATACTACACCTTTACATAGCCTCCATGTGGCCAAGTTACCCTTACTTCAGATTCACAGAACCTTTACATAACCTTCATATAACCAAGATACCCTTATGTAAGATTCATTGTACCTTTACAAAGTTTCCATATGGATGGGTTACCCTTATAAAAGAGTCAATTAACCTTCATATAGCTTTTGTAAGACTAAGTTACCTTTATGAATGATTTTCTAAACCTTTATGAAACCTCTAAAAGTAGTTGAACTACCCTTATAAACTCAAATTCAACACAAAACAAATTTATCCATAGACAATATAGGGAAATTCAAAACTCTATCAACCTTACTAAAAAATTTAACATACAACACCAAGGATACCAACCCCATATAGAAAAATTAAACTAAATCATTGCCATTAAATTCCCAAAAAATTAAAATTTAGATTTCATTCAAACTCATCCTCTATCTTGGAGAACATCTATTTTCTAATTTGAATATAATCCTCTATAGATATTTCTATATCAAAATATTTATTGAACACAATTATGTATTTTTCTTTAACCTAAGAGTCTAACTCCTCCCCCAAATCATCCCTAATCTTATAGGAATTCCTCTTCTCAAGGTCAATATATTCATCTTCATCACTACTGGAATAAGTAGATTATTCTGAATCAAACATGATAGATGTGTTGATGATTTCAGATTCTTTCGTGGGGTTGAACTTACTATTTTCATCATTAATTTTCCCATATATTTGGGAAGGGATTTTGGTTTCTTTTAGATGCATCATCGTGGATCTAGTGAAAATAGTTCATTCCAATTTAGAGTAATCAATAAGAATTTGAGTGTTTTTTAGATGTGAAGTGATGAATCCATCCGAGTCAGCAACTAGATTTTTACCTTTAGCTATAACAACATTAAGATACACTTCCTCAGCCTGTTAATATTTATCAAGGTGTGAAACATGGGAGTCATCAACAGGCTCACCAGAATCATTATCAACTTTAGAGGCAGTTCTAATATTATGATGGGAAGAATTAATATCCTAAAAAAACTGATCCTCAACCCCTTTAAAATTAGTGCTAACAGAATGAGATATTTCCTTGATCTCATAAGCAATAGAGGGACCTACAATATCCTTCTATTTCACATTATAAACCCATATATCTTTACTTCAAATGAAAGGCTTACTAGTAGGACAATGCAAATTTTAAATATGAGATCTACATGATTTAGTAATATGGACAAAATTACAACAAAAAAGCAATAATTAGGTAGATTTTCATAAGAAATATCCTACAAAAAACCTAAAGTTCCATTCTAAATATATATACTAGGTGGAATAATATTAGACAAATCAAATTCAATGCATATTCTAGACACTGAAGTTCTAGAAATATCAGCAGTTTTTAAATCCAATTTAATCAGCTACCTGATAAGGTTTACAATGGATTGAGTGCAACAATATTGAAAAGATGAATCAAGAGACCATAAGTACACAAAAAAATAAGTTATAAAGGTGGTTTAAAACCACACTCAAAATATGAAGACCATTTCATCACTATCATAGAGAAACATGAAAAATACCAAATACCCTTAACCCAATATCTATAATAGTATTGTTCTGATGAAAAATGGATAAGCAAATGGGAGGAATCGAGGATCCCTATATCAAAATCATATAATTTAATAATTTCAAAAGGTATATATTATTAAAAATTAATATTATTGATTTTTATATATTAAATGTTTCATAAAAATTTAATAAATAATTATAAACATTTTATAATTAATTAATTTATAAACACATTTATAAATTAAATAAATATCCCAAAACAAATTTTCCCATAATTTATAAAATATTTATAAATCATATAATTTAATTCATAATTTAAATTTATAAAAATTTACATCATGTTTAACAATATCATATATATCAAAATTGACAATTGATAAGACACATCACATAAAACATCTTTGGTGTTATTAATCATATTTGATGAAAAATAATCTAGATTACAATATAGTCTTTGATACCTATGAATTATAATTTACAATATGCATCGTATCATTATTATGATATGATTCTTTTTTTATCACATGAAATAGTTGAAATCAGTAGTGTTGTATGCTACGACCAGACATATCATATGACATGATAAATCAAAACCAATGGTTTTATACCAGATCTTCTGTTATGATATCATATATCATATAAAAATAGTCCAATTATAGATTATGACATCACATATTGTAAATGTATCCATAATTAAAATTTTATGTTGTATTTAATTTCATGAAATACAATATTTAATTCTCAATAGAAATTATATACCATAGCCTAAAATATCTAATTTTACATAATTTTTTTTTACATTTTCATCATGATTTCCTGAATCAAAAAGCATGATAAATATCTGATACCACTGAATAGTTTTTAAGGATTTAATAACACTTATTCAATGAATTGTAAGACATTATAAACCTTAAAAACCAAGATCACCATACTATGAAAAATCAATTCCATGTATAAAAAAATAAAGAACATATACCATTCATCAATGATAGGAAAAAATTCTTATTCAATCACTTTTTTTGATAAAGATCATTAAGGAACAACCAAAGGACTCTTCATACTAAGGTTTATCCATAGATCAACTGAATCACCCAACACTTGGGTGTGATCCACTTGTAATCATGATATGCTAGTATCTCTTGGAAATTAAGGAAGTTGAAGGAAGATAGATTCATAGAGAACCAGTAGAAGTCTTAGGTGGGTTTGAAAAACTATCTTAATGGTTTTGACCTCTTTATATATCTCTCAGGGATACTCCCTAAGTATCAATGCATTTAATTATTGTAGGATTGAAATAGTATGTGTTTTACTAAAAGAAGGGGGTGGATTTTAGTTTATAAAATAAAACTTACAATTTTCACTATCCTTTTTAAGAATGTAATCATATGAAAAATCGTATCAATATAATTTATATTATCATAGTTATAAAAGTTTATAAAAAATAGTATGAAACTTTTCTTATATATTTACAGTGTAATTAGAAACCTATAAAAACAAGTATAAAAAAACTTATAAAGTAAATAAGGAAAAACCTATAAAAACTTTATAACAAAGATATGCAATTTAATCTTAAATGTTAATAAATTCAATAACCCTAAATTTAGGAATCCGTAGTTTTTAAA
The DNA here is from genome assembly GCA_963277665.1 of Viscum album. Taxonomy (NCBI): domain Eukaryota; kingdom Viridiplantae; phylum Streptophyta; class Magnoliopsida; order Santalales; family Viscaceae; genus Viscum; species Viscum album. Next base: position 503,274,879 of record OY728142.1, on the reverse strand, counting down.
AAAACTATAAAGGTATGTCTTAATTAACCAAGGAATCCCTCAATACTAAGATCATATGCATTTCTATTTACCTAGATCCAGGAACCCTCAATCAGAAGATCAATAACCTATGTCTTTTTAAACCTCATAATCCCTTGATCACACCAGATAAAAAAAAACTATTAAAAAATAAAAACATATTAAGGAATTTATAAAAGAATCATCAAATGGATGACTTAATAAAAATAAACCCTAAATGATACAATGAAGTTCACTCAAGTAATAAGATTTTATAAAATATTCATGGTAAATTTAAATTTTTAATGATGTAAAAGATTATAAGATTAACTTGAAAAGGATCCCTCCTCCTCATATGTAACTTATATTTATAATAAAACTCCCAAAAATAATATTCTACATATCTATAAGGTAGTTTCAACTACATTAGACAAACTCCTTCTTCAATTGAAAGGTTTAACACAACTTCTCTATCTGATGGTTATCTTGAAAAAGTACTATTAAAATGCTTATAGATTCCATCTAGTAGAATGATAAATGATCATTTAGTGGAATTTATGAAGTTATTCTATTAATTAGGTATTATAATTTTCATCAGGTATTCATGATTGCCTCTGTCTGATGACTTTTTTCTAGTTGAATTTTTAAAACTTCATATGATATACCTCATTATAATTTGCCTTATGAATTTTTATAGACCTCAATCTGGTGAACTATATATCCATCTATCTAATGTAAAAAGTATATTTTTTTTCTATTAAGAAAGTTCTATATGATGAAAAATAAATTCTATATTTGGTAAAAACACATTTCCTACAAAAAATATCTTAAGGACTTTGGAAGTATAAAATTTAGAAAAGTATAAACATTTAAAAAATAGTTTTGCGATTTTCTAAATTTAGGTAATAAAGTGTTGAAAGTTATCCTTTATACTCAACAATATCCCCCTTTTCCAAAATCACAAAACACAACTTTTAAAGAGTAAAAAACTAAAGTAAAAAACATTTAATATACTAACTCCACCTATATTATATAATCACCCCTTTTACATTTTTCTTTAAAAGTTAGAACTTTCTACCTTTCTATCTCTTTGTTCGAAAGTCACCATTTTCTAAAATATTTAAATACTTTATATTCAAAAGTTTAGAATCTTTGTATCCATTTTTTATCAAAATTTTAAACCCTTTCCCCTCCTTTGTGATATTTGAAAAGGAATTGAGAGGTATAAAATGTTACTATAAATGTTTGGAAAAAAATCTACATTAAAAAATTTGTATGCAAATAAACATACATATAAGAATATGAAAAAGTCATCCATAAAAAATTATATGAAAAAACATTCATCCAAATTTATTATAAAAAACATATATCCAGAAAATATAAGGAAGAACATCCATCTAGGATATAAATCTAAAGAGTTTTAGTTTTGTTATTACAAACATTTAAGTGTTTGAAAGAATTAATCTTTATTATATTTTTTTTGCTGATCACTTTAATCTTATTCACTTAAACCTAATAATTTTTTGATTTAGAAACAACAGACCTCATTCTCAAAACTTATTCTAAAACTCTAATATTCTTGGTATCATTATTCATCTTTACGAATTTTCTCCCAAAGATTGAATCTTCTTCCCATAGTTTGAAATTTCCTCATATTGTAGCATTTTAGGAGATTTAAAATTATAGATTTATCTAAAAATCTCACATACTTTAGAGTTGATAGAGATCACAAATTTTGAAATTGAATTTTTTTATATTCTTATTCCATCAATCTATTCATCACAAAAGTTGATATCACCTTCAATGTGTTTTATCCACCTAATCACACTTTTCAACTTTCATGAGTCCACTTTTGATTTAAATTTTAAATCCTTAAACTCTATTGAGTTCTAAATTATAATCTCAGAATGTTTTTTAAATGAACTAGAGTTTTTGAAAAATCAAATTTTCCTTGTATATATTTTCACATTTCTTGAATATTTGGTAAAAGATGAATTATCCCTTCAATTATTTTAATGAATTAATTGAAATAATCCATTATCATATCTATTCACTTAATGATTTTTCTTTGAGAACTGTTGGTGGAATCTAAAGAAAAATTAGGAACAGATGGAGTAACAAGTCAAGATAGTTGAGTATATTCTCTTCTTTCATCAGATTGATTTTCAGATACTTTCATAACTTCAACATATTGATTAGTTCCTAATTTTTCTGATGTTTTTGTTTATTAATGTTGATATTCTTCTTATGAGGTTTTTTATTTTTCTAAAATACTAAATTCAACATCTTTTTGAGATTTAGTAATAAGAAAGTAGAAGTATCAGCAGACATTTCTTCAATATTTATAGTTTTCTTTATCTCTTTTGAAATCTCATCCTCCTTTTTTAAAATTTTCTTTCCTAAAATTTCAACAACATTTTCAACTTGAGATTAAACATTTTTATATTGTCTTTTTCCAATAGTAACTTTTTTTCATTTGTTATTCTAAATCAAAAGAGCTTGAACTGAGGTTTGTTGAGTTTATTCATTTAGTTTATCTAATAAAATATGGTTTGTTTGAACAGACATAGAAACTTTTACCTTTATTGTAACTTAAAATTTTAAATTCATTTTATCAAGTACCTGGATATTTTTTATTTTCTTTCTTTTTCTTCTCGACACTTATTCTTTTCCTCTTATATATGTTTTTATTAGTTTTCTCCTTTAAATCTAAAGCCTTAACTTTATCAAGTACTAATGATTGATTATCATTAGTTTTTTAACCTTTATTTTTAGGAAATGATTGAAAGGAATCATTAGAAATACTCTTAGAATTATTGTAATAAGTGGGGAAACTTTACCAGCTTTACTCTTCTCTATAATAATTTATTTAAGTTTTTCTATCCCAATAGCAGACAATGCTTTTTCCATTTTATTAAAAAAATTATTCAAAGAAGGCACATACAAAAGATTCAATTTTTTGATGGTCTCATCACCGATAAAAAAATAATTTTCCATGAATGTATTTTTATTATTATTGATTTTCTAAAATAACATAATGTTTACCAATTTTTTTTTATGAAAATTGGTTAGAGAATAATTTTTAACTTTAGAGTCTCTACATTCATTGTCTTGATGAAAATGAATAATAAATTAACTAGATTGAATTTTCTAATGTTGTAAAGGAAATAAAAAACATATATATCTTGAAATTTGAGAGTATCTCTATCCCCTTTCCATAGAATAAGAATGTTTTTCACACATAAGGAAATTATTATTTCAACTTGCGGTAAATGGGAAACTTTTCTAAATTTTTCATATGAAGAAAACAAATAAGTTTCAACTTTATAATTTTTAAATATCCCTAGTTTATTTGGTAATTTATGGGTTATAAGGTTTGTTTCAACTTCTAAATGAATTTCAATAAAATTATCCACCTATTGGATATTTAATTTGTATGACTTTACAAACAAGGTAAAGGTAACAAAATTTAATCGATCAACCTCACTAGATTCAAAAAATGTATAAAAATATCTAACTATCTTGAGATAGTGTAAATCAAATTCATTTTTAAAGACATTATGAGATTCTAAACCTTGATATATAATTTCAAACTTCAGTAAGGAATCATATTTTTCTTAACATTTCTTCTCAATTAGTCTTTCCTTGATAAACAATATGTTAGAGAAATCACTTGAGGATTCCATGATCTTAATCGGATAAACCATGAATCCAATGGATAAACTTGAATAAGATTGGATGGAGAGAAAATGATGCAGTATGAGATGTATATTGAAATCACTTGGTAGTGAGGATTTGGTGACCCACTTATTTATATAGGCTTAAAGAGAGATATGATTCATATTTATTATATCTACCAGCTTAGATTGGAACCCTTATATAGATCAATAGTTTAAAATGTTTCTAAAAGGATGAAAAAAATATTTGAACTCTTAAAGTTTTATAACTATTGGTATAATTTTTATCAAATGAAAATTTGTTTTGATAAAACTTTGACAGTTTGTAACTAATTTTTTAAGAATTTTTTTCCTAAAATTTATTAATAGTAGAAATAAAATTTTAATAATAGATAGAAAAATTTATAACAAAATATTTAGAAATTTACCTCTTATAGGAAAGTATATAATATTTCATAATTTTTTTATGTTTATATGAACTTATTATTTTTATAGAAAAGAGAAAAATTTAAGTAGAAAGAAATTTTGTCTAATTTTTTTAAGGAAAATGTTTGTCCAAAATTTTTTTAAAGAAAAGGTTTGTCCGAAATTTTTTTAAGGAAAATTTTTCTCTGAGAAAATTTTATGGAAAAAATTGTCCTAAAAAATTTTTAATAAAAAATTTTACCCAATAATCTTTTAAAGAAAAGTTTATCTAAAAAAAATTAAGGAAATGTTTGAAAATTTTAAGAAAACAAAAAAATTTCAAAACATAGTAAAAATATTCTCCCTCTTTTTTGAGGAGTTGTTTCCTGTAAGGAGATAAATTAACAAAAAGCGGATAAATGATCATTTTATGTTGACAATTTTAATATTTTTTAATATATTTAAATCTATTAGGAATTTAGGGGTTTTGTAAAAATATCAGCAAGATGTTATTATATTCTGATGAATTATAAAATGATATCTCCTTTTTATATGTTATTCTGAAGGAAATGATGTCTTATATCTATGTGATTATCTCATGAGTGATGTGATGAGTTTTTAAATAAATCTATGACACTTGTGTTATCACACAAAATACATGTTTTATTTAAACTCATGCCAAAGTTAGCGAGTGTGTGTTGCATCCACAACAACCGAACACAAAAACTTCTAGATGCTACGTGTTCAGCTTTAGAAGAGAAAAATGAAAACAAGTGTTATTTTTTACAATACTAAGAAACTAAAGCCTCTCCTAAGAAATGAAAAGTTCCAAATGTAATTTTTCAATCCATTTTACATCCACCAAAGCCATCATCTAATTTTTTTTAATTCAAAATCATTTTCAGAGTAATAAAATAGTTCAATATCCATAATTCACTTAAGGTAAATATATTTTTTAGATTTTAAATGGGATACTTTAGGATTAGGTTGAAATATCACACATAATTATACACAAAACATTAATTTTTACCAACTTACTATAAGGTATATTAAACTACCAATCATTCCTTTAAAAGTATTTTAATAAACTAGTTTCATAGATTCATCATGATCCAAAGTTTTTTAGGTTTCAATAGGAGTTATAATACTTTTAGTATTATCATATCCAAAATTTTTAAGAATATGTTTCATATACTTTTAGGATATAAAAATTTCCTCTAGTTTTTGAGAAATTTGAAACCAAGGGAAAAAGTTAGTTCTACCAGCATGGTCATTTCAAAACCCATATTTCATAAGCACAAAGGAATCTGATTATAATTTTTAGTTGAAAAAAATATAATTTCATCGATATAAATTTGAATAATGATGGTTTATTTAATTTTTTTTTAATAAAATGATTCAGATAAGCATCTCCCTTAACAAAATTATTTTATATCAAAAATATATTAAGTATATTATAATAGGATCTTGGGGCCTATTTAATTCCATAAAGAGACATAGTAAGTATAAAATCATGATCCAAAGTCTTTTTGTCTTTAAAACCAAGTGGTTGTTCTATATAAACTTCATCCTGTACATATCCGTCAAGGAAAATACACTTCACATCCATTTGATAATATAACACCTTGAGATTTTAAAAGCGAAATATCATGTTGGATAACATATATGAAATGAAACATAAATATTATAAGACAATATAACACCCCAAAACTTTATGATATATTTATTTTTAAATAAATTCAATCTCTTCGATAACGTGTGTTTCACGCAACACTGAGTTTAAACAAAACATGATACTCTATTAAAATATTATTATTTAAACATGAACATTATAACCTAGCCATTAAATTTGTGTGTATGAATATGAATAATTAAATTATGAAACTTATGTTTTACACATGTATAAATTAAATTTAATGGTTATCTATTGATTAGAAATAAAATAAGAACTATTTGAAAGAGAAAGAAATGTTTTTTAAAAAACTGCATTTTTCTGAAAGGCAGATTAATCACGTTTTTCACACATAATTTAAAATTAATTTTTAAATTTTTTAGAAAATTTATTTTAAAATATAATATTTATTTTTTAAATATACACTTCAAAATTATATTTGGGTGAATTTTTTAGAATTTTCTGAAAATATTTATTTTTTGATGAATAATGAAAAATACTGATTTTTATTGAAAAATCCCTTTTAGTTTATATTATTTACAAAGGTAAGGTATATTTTAAATTGGTTTTAAATTGAAATTTGTTAAATTTATATTAAAATTTTTCTATTTTATTTCATTTTAATCAATTTTATGTTGAATTATGATAGAAAAACTTTTTAAACTTTTGAAAAATTTTCTTTAGAAAAACCATTTTTTGACACATCTACAGGTTTAATTATGAGTTAAATTATACCATTAATATAAGTTGAATTTGAAAAAATCGATTAAATATTTTGAATCATAATAATTCATATTATATAATAAGTTCAACTTGATTTCTGACCATAATGAATAATGAAAATAGTAACAAAATTACCGCAGTTAAGGTAAAAACGAATTTACTGAGGGGTTAAACTAAAATGATAAGAGTTAAAAATGGCCCAAAACTTTTTTTATTACTATTTAGTGGTAATATTTTGACATTATATTTTCTAATGTTATAAAATTTTTCATTTTTTATCCTTGTGTTATCAAAAATATGTGGGTGAAATTCTTTTTTTTTCAAAAAATTTAAGTGTGACCTCCCCCCCACTTATAAAAGACCACCTTCTCCTCTCCTCTTTACACTTAAAAAAACCATTTTTACAGAAAATACCTGACCAAATAAATTCCTTAATTCCATCCCATCATCCTATAATACTTATTTTGTTCAGAAATCCAACCTAGAATGGATTTTGGTGAAAACCAAAAATAAGTTCTCTGAAGAAGGGGTAACATCTTTAATCGAGTGTTTTATTTTATTTCTTCTCAAAACTCATTAAAATATTATTAAATAATGATGACATAATAAAATTAGTATATTAAATTTATAGAGATTTTTTTAATTTAATTACATATAACAATCTTATCCTCCCTCAAATGGGAAACAAAACTGTTGATTGTGTGTACGGCAGACTATCGCCTTGCGAACTGACGTAATTTGTTTTCCATAAACGTATATGACAGATGGATATAATTATGAATATAATGTTTATAAATTCTATTTATGATATAATTATACTTATTTAATGATAATATCATATATATCTTCTTACTTTCCATTCCGTAGAAAATGCGATAACATCGTTCGTGTGCACGGTGGACTACCGCCTCATGAAGTGATGTGATTCATTTTTAACTTACTATTTAAATAGAAGGTAATAAAGATTAATTTTATATTTATATATGATATTAATGAAATGTTAATAATTTTTTTAAATGAAATATATCATATAAATTTTTTCTTTATCATCCATTGAATAAATGATAACGTCATTCGTGTGTACGACGAACTACCGCCTCACAAAGTGATGTGATTCATTTTTTTACTAAAGATTTACATGAAAGGTAACAATGGATAAATTTAATGAATATATATGATATATATGAAATGATATTTATTCTAGAAAATTAATATACAATCCACTTACTTACCCTTTCATATGTTAAGGAAATGATAACGTCACTCGTGTGTACGTACAACCTACCGTCTCTACAAAGCGATGTGATTCATTCTCCATATTCAAAATTAAATAATGATTTTAAAGAAGTATATAATGAAAAAAATTATATTTATAACATTAATATAATTATTTATATGATGGAACTATAACTTATGTTCAAGATCCAAAACTTTCACATTGAAATGTGCATGAGAAAACATGGCAAGTAACACCCGAAACAATAGTGATAATGAAATATTATTAATGAACTGGTAATAAGATATTATAAAAGGATCATATATGATATTAAAAATAATAATATTATTTTTGTATAAGTTAATAACATTTTTTAAACAACTATACTAGAGGTTAAAGACCTCTCAACTAAAGGGAAGAGCGACGTAAAGGGTTTCTTAACTCAATTTCCATTTATTGGGTCATACAACTACTTCATTGATTATATTATATGAAAATTATGTGTGAAATTACTTTTGATTGATTTATGTTTTATTTAAGATTTTATTTCTGTGGATATAAATTTGTTATAAGTAATCACTCCATTTATTAATTCTTACATCAATGATACAATCTTTGTAAGGGTTTCATCTCAAACTTCATTTTTTGAGACACATGTTCTTTTATACACCTAATTTATTTTGAATGGTGTATATACTGAATATTTACATAATATTTCATGAATTATTCCAAAATAATTATATTTAAAGTTACAATTAATCTAATTTATTCATGGAATTTTAGGATTCAAAAGTTACGAAATTGGTAAGGGTTTATGCTTCAATATCATTTTAATCGGGATTGCTTATGCTTGAATTTCTATTGAAGAAAATTATTTTAAAATTGTCAAATAAAACTATTTAATTTTATTATACTATGGTTATTCATGATTTTTTAAAGTAATAATACCATTTTAATCTCTTTGGTACTTAAAATGATTGATAAAATGTTTTTAAGAAAATCTGACTTCATTTATCTCTTCGGTCAAAAATCCTTCTTCCTGTAAATCCATGTTTTCTAAAAATGTTTTAAAAAATGATTTAAAATTATTTTTTAAAGTAATTTTTAACCTTAATTATTTTTTTAATTTTTTTAAAAGTAATCTTCCTATAATTTTTCCAACAAGTTACTTTTTTACTATTCTTAAAAAATTGTGAAAGGAAACTTTGTTTTTTAACATATTCGTCATGAACGGAACTCTTCCACCATCATGACCACTAAATATTTTAAAGATTCATTTTTTTTAATTTTCAAAGGTTATTTTTTAAAAAAAGTTTTCTTTAATTTTTGAGAAAGTTTTATATTTTAAATAAGTGTTTCAAAAGGGAAAGGATATTTTCCTTAATAAATGTTAAAAGTGATCTTTTAAAATCTTTTTTCATATAAAATGACATCCTTTGATGTTACTAAAAGTGAAAAGGTTATTTTACTCAATAATGTTTTTTTTAAATAATTTTCATTAATAAAAATAACCAATGTATTGATTCTAAATTATTTGTATATGTCTCTCACATATAACCTAGTTTATTATCCCTTCCTTTGAGGGGGTAATACATACCTTATGATCATTTCTCAAATGCCTTCATTATGACATTATATTTAAATATGATATGAATCATGATTATAAAACCCATTTTATTTTCATGGGTATTTATTATGTTATTAATTATGATTGATTTACTTTATGTGGCACACATATATCATGAACATGTTACGATGGGTTCTCCCAGATAGCGCTCCAATTTATTGGGTAATGTTTTAGTCTCATGAGACATTGTGTATGGGATTGGGGAGTAAACCTAATCCATTATGGGTATTTTTACACGAAGTGATATTGTATAGGAAATGATCCTTGACTCATTATTATGCAATGTTTTGTGTTTTTGCCACATTTACTATGATACCATGATCTTATGATACCATGTTCTTTACATTATTCTTCTATGTGATTACTCATGTGTCTTATCTATTATGATATCATGTTATAACTTTAACTCAAATGTTATATTTCCTTATCATGATTATTCCATTACTAGTATTTTTAGATCACCTCTTTATTTATGTATTCCCCAGGTTATCCCATGCAGATTTAGAAGCTCAAAGGGATTTTAGAAGCTCACTATTGAAAATAAAATAAGGATATCATGTTTTATGTATTAAGAACCTAGTATTCCAAAGACACTAGGAATTTACAATCCTTGTTTTGTATTAATGGTTATTTATGTTTAATAATAATGTAATAATATGTGTAAAAGTATTCAGTCACCATAGATAAAGAGTGAAATTTTAGAATGCTGCATAGGATAGAAGTATATGAATAACTTCAAATCTAGCCACTGGAGTAAAAGTTTCTTCACAGTCTATCCCTTATTGTTCATTATAACCCTTTACAATATGTATTTTCTTATTTAAAACAATCATTCCATTTTCATAATTTTTGTTATGAAATAACCATTTTACTTGAATCACAATAAAATCATTAGGATGTTCAACCAAATTCCAAAATTGGTTCCTCTTAAACTTAGTGAGTTCATCCTACTATGCCTTTATCCAATATTCACCACTTAAATCCTCATCAAGAGTCTTAGGTTCAAATTGTGATAAAAATACAAAATGTTCACATTCATTCCTTAAGGAAATTCTAGTTTTGACTGGTTGTTCTAGATCACCAATGATATTATCAGTGGGATGATTCCTAAGGATTGTATTTGTAACGCCCCGACCCCAGTTACCTAGAGTCGGTGCATTATTACGTAACATTGGAATGATCACAAAAGATCAAGTCTCGAAAGACCGATTAGTTTAGTAGCCTTGGAAACACTAGATACATTCGTAAACATTACATTACATCATAAAAATGAAAACTACAATAACATGGTCTCCCTAGTCCACACTCATATCCTCACTGACTATTCTTGCAAGTCAGTCATAATACACTTCTTCACATCCTGGGAAAAATAAAACATTGAAAGGGGTGATCTCAAATGCTCCGTAAGGATAACAATATAGCGGAAACTTTCATAAGAGAACATAAGCATTTAAGGCAATGTATAACTAAAACAAAAGCCTTATTGAACTTGAACTTCAACATAATATGGCAAAAGTAAAATAAAATAATGCCATTACTTACTCACATGGATATTCTACTAGACAAATAAGATATTGTTAACAAAGCAATGTTAAAAGATCATATATGATATCATATGAATGTATATGATTCTTGTATAATTTAATAACAATTATCTCACCATTATACAGGAGGTTAACCTACCCCAACCAAGGAAAAGTACAAGGTAAGGGTTTACTTCACAACCTCTTCATTATCCAAGGTTGTTTATACATAATTATCTACTGGGACCTCGTTATCATCCACATCCATGTTTCTTAAAAATGTCTTTCAAAACATTTTTACTATTAAATGGAAAATGGGTTAAAGTCATTTATACCCTTATATGTTTTTGAAAGGAATCTTACCGTCGTTTTCCAAACAATGTACTTTTTGACCTTTTTGACAAATTTAAGGTAAGAATGTTTTTTTAACTTATACGGCGGGTGCGGCTATTTTCTGCCATTATAACTTCGTCGAAGCTTCCCTTACAAGCTTATAAGAATATTTTCAAAGTAAATGTATTATTTTATAATTATGGGACTTTTAAATGATTTCAAAAAAAGAGAGATATTTCTCTCAAATAGCTTTGATTTAATCCATGTCAACATCCTTTGATGGGTTTTAAGTTTAATTGAAATTGATTTATGATACAAAACTTCCATTGAACATTTTGTGAAATTTTTGACTGTGGATGTGTTATTTTTATACCATACATAGTGTATGGAGAAATTGTTGACATTTAGTATGCTAGTTTTAATACGAATATATATGTTATGTTTAAACCTATTCATATGAGGAATGTATTGGACTTAATAAGTGATGGGTGGAGCCCGCTATAGCTCCTCGATGCATCGGTAGGTCTCATGAGACAAATAGATGTGGAATTGGCCGAGGCCCTTTCCCAATTTGATTTATGGTTTTGGCCGAGGCCTTAATCATTTTAGACGTCTTGGCCGAGGCCTTGACAAAATGTTTTAGAATGTCTGGCATTATACATTCCCTCATTATGAAAGTGGTTATTGATATTTCATGTGATTATTCATCTAGTAGAATATCCATGTGAGTAAGTAATGGCATTATTTTATTTTACTTTTTCCATATTATGTTTAAGTTCAAGTTCAATAAGGCTTTTGTTTTAGTTATACATTGCCTTAAATGCTTATGTTCTCTTATGAAAGTTTCCGCTATATTGTTATCCTTACGGAGTATTTGAGCTCACCCCTTTCAATGTTTTATTTTTCCCAGGATGTGAAGAAGTGTATTATGACTGACTTGCAAGAATAGTGAGTGAGGATATGAGTGTGGACTAGGGAGACCATGTTATTGTAGTTTTCATTTTTATGATGTAATGTAATGTTTACGAATGTATCTAGTGTTTCCAAGGATACTAAACTAATCGGTCTTTCGAGACTTGATCTTTTGTGATCATGACAATGTTACGTAATAATGCACCAACTCTAGGTAACTGGGGTCGGGGCGTTACAGTATTATTCCTTGGGTTTGTAAAATGATTTTCTTAAATAATAGGTTGAATTTATTCAAGAGGTACAACTTCAAAAAAGGTTTCATTAGTTTTTCTTTCATATAAATAATTTTCTAATATACGTTGAAAATTAGTTTTAGAAATATAATATGAATATTTGGTTTTGGGTTGTTTGAAAATAAAAAAAACCTCTTCATCGAATTTAACATGCACTATTTCCTCAATAGTACTTCTATTTTTGTTAAAATCTAAATAAGAATTAATAGTTGTAAAATAGCTAAGAAAAATTCATTAATTATATATTAAAGTGAATTAATAAATATTATATTTATTATTCATGATGAATACTTTGCATTCCGAAACTATAAAGTAATAAAGTTTTGGATTTCTTCCAATCCATAGCTCATAAAGAGTTTTATTAATAAAAGGTCTAAGTTAAACATGATTTATAGTATAAAAGAAAATACTAATATCTTTAAACCAAATTTTTTTAGAAATTGATATTCACTAAATATGGTTATAGTAATTTATTGAAGAACTATACTTCTTCATTCAACCAAACCATTTTGATGAGGTGTTATTGGAGATGAGAAGTTATGAATAATACATTTTTTTGCTACAAAAAGTTTCAAAATAAGAATTTATAAATTTTCCACCATGATATCTATGAATATTATCTCCTGGTAGAATTTTCTCATTTTTAAAATGAGAAACAAATTTTTTTAAAATAGAAAAAGGATTATGACTTTTTCGTGAGAAAATAGACCCACATATATCTAGTATAGTCATTAACTAAGAAATATACATAGTAATTTACACCAATACTTCTAGTTTGTGTTTTATCAAACAAATTCATATGCACTAATTATAAATCATCATAAGTTGAAACTTATTTAATAGATTTAAAGAATTACTTATGTTTCTTTTTATATTTACAATGATCAAAAACTTTAAAATAATTAAACCTTAGGTCTGATAAATCTCTAACTAGTACTTTATTAAGAATTTTGGCTAAATTCTAAACATTACAGTGTCCTAACCTTCTATAGAATAACCAAGACCAATCTTTCATTTCACTAAGGCAAGGTGGATCTTGTCTTATAGGGTCTTATAAGTTTAAAATGTAAACATTCTCATCTATATCAGTAGAAATAATAAATTTTCCTTCTAAACTTTGAAAAATACATTTATCATTCATAAATTTTACAATTAATCCTTCATCACAAAATTTAATTATAATAATGAGGTTTTTCTTAAGTCCTATAATAAATAAAACATTTGAAATTAAATATTTTCCAAGAAGAAAAATATCACAACTGATATATATTTCTCATTGAGAATTATCAATAAAAGTAAATTTAACATCTTTAATTTTGATAATATTTTGGAAAAACTTCTTGTTTATAGTCATATGTATAGAACATACAATTTATATGTACCAAATATTACTGTAGTTAATACTCTTATTATTTTCCTGAAATAAAAAAGTTATTATTTTGGTACCCAAAATTTATTGGGTCTAGTATTATTAGAAAATAAAACTTTAGGAATGTAAATATATCTAACTTTATTATGCTGTAAAACTTAAAATTATTTAGAAATGTAAGCTTTATGAAAACCAAAATATTTAACTTTATTCAAAGAAATTTTTTTCTTCCAGTGTCCACTACTCGGAAATTTTATGTTGAAGGGAGAAATTTTAGGAAACAAGTAATTATTTTGAAAATAAGGTTTTGAGTTTTAAAAAAAATTCCAGAATTATTTATTCAATGTTGTAACTGTCTATACATGTTATCAATATTTTACTTCCTAGAGGTAAAATTTGATAATAATTTTTTCAGAATAAATATTTCAAAATTTAGTTTTACAACTAAATTATTATTATTATCAATTGAATTAGAACATAACATCTTATATAATTCTCTTGCAATATTTTAAATCTCTATATAAAGTTTTTAAATATTTTAATTTTATTTGGAAATTTATTCCTTATAATTTTCATAAGTTTTAGAAACTTTATTATTTTTTCCCTAACAAAGTATCATATATAAAAACTTCCTCAAAACTTGGTAATGAATCTTTATCATCAGATGCAATATATTTTTATTATTCAAATGAATTAGTATATTCATCATCATAATCAAGATAATTTACATTCAAAGTTAAATTGGTTAAGGATTCAATAGTTACCTTATCCATGTAGCATTGGTTGATCTTTGTAATTTTTGTATAAAAAAAAATATTTCTCTAATATTCATCACTATTCTCTGAAGAACTATCAGAAGAGTTGTACCCTATATTTTCAATCCAATTTTCAAATTTTTTGAGGATCTTCTTGAAAATTTTCCTTTCTTATCCTTATTATTCAATATAGAAAAATTTGGTATGATATGACTAGGTTTCTTAAATTCTTAAAAAATCATCTCAAAAGCATCCTTTTATCACTTATTTATTTTCTATTTTTCTTTTACTTGCATCTAAAATATTTCTTTAGAACAATCTTATTCATTACTTTTTCTAGATTACAAAGTTCATTCTCACTCCATTCTAAAGAAATGATTTCAGTCACAGCCTTGGATTTCTTCTCTTTAGAAGACATATAAATTTTCTCAGATGATTTTATTTTCTTCATTACTGTATAAGTTAAAGAAAAAGTTACTTCGTTAATATATTTTTTATTTTTTTTCATATATTTTTAGTATACTCTCATACTACATAAGAGTTCTAATAAGATCATCTAAGATCAACTTTGTTATATGATTTTTATCATCAAGAGTTTTTATCCTATATTCTCACTCATTCAACATAATATCAAAAAAAATTTCAACTAAATTTTCATCTGTCAAGTATTTATCTCTAATAGATTGTATACTATTTACAATGTTTATAAATCTTTGACGCATCTTGGATTCTGATTCTATATTTCAAAAATAAAAACCTCTATAATCTTCTCTCAGTATAGATCTTCTAGTTTCAACAACTTTTGTAATTCTAAAATGAGTAACTTCCAATTTCTTCCAAATATTATTTTCAGTTTTACAAAAAGAAATATAACTATAGATATTTCTCATTATCAAACATATAAAAGTATTTTTGACTTGATAACTCATTTAATACACCAAATTTTCTTCTTTGGTAAAAGTAGTAACTGTTTTCTTAGGAATTTTATTATCTTCTATAATCATGAAAAAAATTTCTACCTAAGGTCTTCATGGAATCTCTCCAATATTCATAATCAGAACCATAAAATATAAGTGATATTCTATGATTTAGATTTTATAATATCTTAATAGAAAAAATTTCCATCTTTAAAAACAAAGTGACTATTTTCTATAAAAACATGTTAGTGTAATAATTTATAAAAGTATAAAAAAACTCTGATACAAAATATATAATCAAATGAGTATGTGTTTTTCTAAAAGAAGGGTGAGGGTGAATTTTAATTTATAAAATAAAACTTACAATTTTTATAATCCTCTTTAGGAATATAATCGAATAAATAATCATACCAATATACTTTATATTATCAGAGTTAGAATTTTTTTTAAAAAATAGTTTGAAATGTTTTTTATACATGCATAGAATAATTAGAAACTTATAATAAAAAGTATAAAAAAACTTATAAAGTGAGTAAGGAAAAACTTATATAAAATTTATAATGAGGATCATAACTTTAAACTTAAGTGTTAAGTAATTCAATATCCCTAAATTTAGGTATCCATGATTTTTGTAGCAACCTGACCTTAGAAATCCTAAAACCAGCGTCTGATATCAATTACATTGGAATGATTACAAGTAATCAAATCTCGAAGGAATGATAGTTTAGTAGTCTTGGTAAACTAGATTCATACATGAGAAATGAATACACTAATTACAATATTTTTTTTGTTCTTTATAAATAAATAACTCCGAGGGAAACTTTATTTTATTTAGTGAATCCCTTAATATCTTTCATAGTACACATCTTAGATTACCGAGGAAAGGAACATAATAAGAGTGATCTTAAAATCTCAGTAAGGGTAATTAAATTGGAAGAAATAATTAATCAATGAAAATAACTTAATATGGAAAGATAAATAACTGATAACACATGCCATTCAAATAACTAGATAATGAAAAATCAATATGGAAAGGTATGAAACTAAAACACATGACATTTAATCAATGAACTAAAAATTAAATGTATCCATAGATATATTGACATGAAATCTCATGGATAAATAATAATTGAAACTAAACGAGGTAAATGCTTGATTATTGGATTCCATGTTTCCTAGGTACATGGTAACTTTATCGTTAAGACCTTTCACAAGGAGATTTACAACATATAGGGTAAAAACCATCTAAGGTGACTATCCAAATGACTCATCACATGAGAATACCGATTCATTTAGGGGATATCTATAACTAGGCCCCACCCGTGTCATACCAGTCCAAAACATTCCTCGTATTGAGTAATCAGAATACATAACATGCCTTATCAAGTAACCTTATTGAATGTAGAATATGAAATTATCAATATTTCCCCTAAATAATCAAATAACAGTAAAATTAGTCACTATATGTAAAATGGTATACGGTTTAGGCAATAGTATTATCCATGATAGATGATATGGATAATTAAGGGAAATTCAATAATCATAGGAGATTGAATATTTAAAGGGGATTTCAAAAATGAATCAAGGATGTGAATATAAATACTATCCTTATCCAAATAAATCAAAAACCATTTAGAGGAAGGATAAGTATAGAATCAATACAACATACCCCAAGTGGAGTAAAAAAAGTGTTTTTATTATTGATGAATGGAAATATTATAAAAAGATCTTTTAAAAACATTATCAAGAAAAATATCATTTTTTTGAAAATACTTTTGAAAAATATTTTCTTTTAAAATAACTTTCTAAAATATTTTATTTAAAAATTAAACTTTTAAACATAAAAAGGAATCTTAAAAGAAAAAATAGTGGTTAAATCTGTACAAGTTATATGAGGTGAAAGGAACATTCCTTTTTCACAGCTAAAGGTTAGAAAAATGACTTTTTTAGAAAGTGATAAGAATATTCCTTTGAAAACATTAGTAAAAGAAAAAAGGGTAAAAATGTATTTACCAAATCATTTTAAAATTATTTTTTATTTTTTTAGTAAAACATGGTTTTTATAAGAAAATAGGTTCTCTGACTAATAAGAGATACAAATTCGGGTTTTCTGAAAAACATTTTCTAGAACATTTTGAGTATCAAAGAGTGGAAAAATGGTACTAATACTTAAAAATGGTCATGAATAACTAGATGATATAAAATTAAAGTTTTTATATAATAATGTTCATATAATTTCCTTGAATGTTAATACCATTGAAATATTATTAAATTTATTGTTGGGGAAAATAATATTTAAACATTCCAAAGTGTCCCATACCACTTTGAAACATTTTAAATCATAATCCTCATAAAGGAATAAAATTAAATGAAAGTTATAATATCATTAGAATAAGTTAATTCATGACATATCATGTAAAAGGGAAGTATATACACTATATTAAATAAACTATGTGCATAACAACAAATAAGTCTCAACAGAATGTAAATTGAGATGAAATCCCTTACCTTGCTTTTCCTTTTAAGGTGAATGTCCTATAAAATCATATATAATAAACTTATATTAATTATATAATTAATTGATAACATTTTTCATGTTTATCATTAATTTTATTTCACTTATTACCATGTTGTATACAACTACTTAAAAAAATATGTTTACGTTAGTTTTTTTGACCAAATTTGGTTAATGTTTAAAAAACAACTTTGTAGGTAAATTGTGGTCAAAGGGCTTATTATATAATATCTATAGAATAATGATAATGAAATAATTATCATATTTAAACCTCAATTATACTTTTAAAACCAATAATTTTATGAAAAATGAATCAACATTACAATCATGGAGACGGTATTCCGTACGTACGCATGAGTAACATTCTTATTTTTCAATGATTGTTATAGAAATAAGTTAAGTAACAACATATATTTAAATAATGATCATTATATCATAAATAAAATATTATTTAATGATATATAATTATATAAATAATTCTTGTGATGAAAAAGGAATCACATCATGTTGATGAGGTGGTAGTACACACGTCCACGAACAATGTTATCACTTTTTTTAAGTGTGTGAAAGGGTAATAAAGAAAATGATATATATATATATATATATATTTACATAAATGTAATTATTTAATGAATATAATATATATTTTTTGTATGTATCATATGTTTAATTATAATCATATTTTATATATTCCATGTATCATGTGAATGAATCACATCGCTTTGAGGGGGCAGTAGTCCACACTTCTTAAAACGATGTTCTCGTATTAACATAAAATGGAAATTATTAAAGGTATGTGTAATAAAAGTATTAAAAAAGTATAAATAAAAAATAAATATAATAAATATAATATATAAACATAGTTTCCATCATAATGGTCACCATGATAGGTGGTAAATAAAAAATTAATAATCATCGTTTCGTGAGTCAGTTGTTCGTCATACACAGAAACAATATTCCTGTTACCCATTAGATGGAAGTGTGTGTAATTTCAAGTAAAAACTTTACATAAAAACATAATATTATATTTATGATACTTAATTTATTATATAATAATGGAATAAATAGATTTCAGGGGGTAGATAATGGAAATGAAACTAGAGAGCTTGAGAGAAGACGATACCTCTTAATCAGGTAACTTCTTTTGGTTTGTAACAAAAGGATTAATTGGAATAATTTATGACCAAAGTAAAGATTCAAGATTTAGGGGATGTATTTTGGAAATATATATGAGAATATATTGGCCTAACTTAATTGGTTTGATAGGTGTGAGGAATGGCGAGAGGTGGTGGCCTTTTATAAGGGAGGGAAAAGACTCACTTGGTATTTTTGAAAAGAAGCTATGTGTACCCACATTTTTACATAAAAAAGTATTCAAAAACCAACAAAAATAAATAATTTAAGGTTCATGGTCTAATTATTTCCAAAAAATGGGTTTTGGAAAAGTTTATAGGTCATTTGTTCCCTTAAGTTAAAGGTTTTTTCCTTTATTAATCTTAATTTTGGCTTAATAATTGTAATTAATTTTAATTACTTTCACTAATCATTTTAGTCAAAAACAAAGTCAGTATTATTATAAATTATATATTATGATTATTACAAATATGAAATACATTTTTACAAATTTAAATTATAAAATTGGAATAAATTAATTTAAATAAAATCCTACAAGCGGGCCGACAATGCAGGTTTTTAAAGAAAAAACGTTTGAAAGTTTACTATGTTTTTATAATCAATTTCAAATTAAAATTGATTAAAATGAAATATATTTTATTATTTAATAAAAATATTATATAATTAAACTTTAAAACCAATTAAAATTATAATTTAACCTTGTAAATAAATTAGATGAAAAAGCAGTTTTGAACTAAAATTGTGTATTTTTAAGTATTCGTTAAAAAAATGACATGTTTCTAAAAAATATAAAAATTCACCCTAAACTAATTTTTATGTTTTTATTTTAAATATGAAATTTATTTAGACATATTAAATCAATTAATTTTTCAAAATTTATATTTAAAATGAGTTCTCCATTAAAAGGTGGTAAAAATGCCTTTATAAAAATATAGGTTTTTATATGTAAAATAGAGTTTGTTATTATCTTATGCCTATCAAACCTAATGGATGAATATAAAAAATATTTTATTGAATATAATATATATATATATATATATTTATTTAAAATAATTAACTAATTGTAATTAATTATTTTTATTAAGACAAAACTCCTTTGGAAGCATAAATATAATAATATTTCTTTTTATATCCAATTGATTATTATTTTCATTTCTCATTAATTAGTAACAAAATTATTAATTTTATATTTCTATAAACCATAAATTTTCATAATTTAGTTAATACTATTCATAACTACTAACATAATGGCTATGTTATATCATATTATATTAAATAATAATATTTTAATAATATATTATTATTTGGTAAAACCGAGTCTTGCGTGTAACACAAGCCATCAAGGAAGATCGCTATTGCATGTAACACATTATAACTCGATGTTGAATTTATTTAAATATATAAAATCTATTTTAAATATAAAATATATTATAAATTATCCAAATATTATATTACATTATGCACTTGGTGTCGCGTGTCATACACGCTATCGAATACACGGTTCTTACTTTAGATTTTCAGGGCATCACATTCTCCACACCTTATTTAAATTACATCCTCACAATTTAAACTTGATCATGGTGATTTATTTTTTGATAATTCCTATGTTTGAAATCCCATATTGTGATAAGGGTTCATAATTCATCCTCTATAAAATGAATAATGGAAAGTACAAATGTCACATGGACTACCATGTAACTAGGTATCTAAATAGAAGAACATCAGTAGAAAGTATAGATACATACTTGGAGGAAAAGCATAAATATTTATAAGGAGTGAATGAGGTCATTAATAAAAAACAAGTTAATGATAAATAGAAAGTTGAGGGCCTTAAATACATAAATCTATGATGATTTAAAAGACCATTAGTTCAAAAAAAATTAAGGTATTAGGACAACATTTTATTTCTAAGTAATTTTACTAATATTGAGAAATTCTTTTACTGACTATGTATTCTTACTTGATATATTTATATAAATATAATTCCAACATTTTTATGCACTTTAATCTATTTTCCAATTCATTCAAAAATTAATATTGATGCATGAAGCACAAAAATACATTTCTAAAGGATCTTAAGGTCCATAAAAGAGTGAAAAGTTTGACTATTTGTCTTTAACTATCTTCCAAAACCAATATGGTTCATAGATTAATCTATAATCCTCAAAAGTGATATTAACGATTCATAATTAACATTTATTTTTCAAATTGTTTAACTAAAAACAATGAAAAATTAACCAGGACATTACGTAGTTCAGTGGTTGGTGTGAAACCCTTATCATCCTTCGGTTATGGGTTCAAGACCCGTGGCCTTGCTGGAGTTGATTGGTTTTCACCTAGCTTATAGGTTGTCCTTTTCTAAAACCAAATTAATATAATTTCCATAATTAATATGATGTACATCCTTGAAATCACCTTTTAAAAAAGGTTTTAAATACAACCCTAATACATAAATACTTCATCCACTTATTTTCACATAGACCCTTCCTTGGTCTAATGTTTATCCATAACATCACTTACAAGATTTATAAATCATGGAACCTAATATTAAATCTAAAAAACCTTAGATTTAACCTAGGTAATTCATTGTCAAAATCCTTCATAGTGTTTGGTAAAGAAATAATGAATTATTATAAGCAAATACCCTGTGAGTGTCAAACTAGGTGTGTAGTAAGGTCTGTTATTGTGTACTAGGTTACCTGAGTCAGGCTCAGAACACCTTATAGGAGTTATGATTCTTAGGTACATTTGTTCAGAACCACATACACTTTTAGTATCCAGACATGCATGTATTTCTAGGAATACCCACATAATTTACACCTTACCCAAATTATAGGATGTTATTATATACTTATACTTAAAGTCTATCTTAGGGTTATGTTCTCTAACCTATGTTTTCTTAAATATAGTTCCCATAGTTGCTACTAAAATTCATATGATACCAACTATAGTGACCTGACCCCATAAATCCCAGGTTGGTGTCTGATATCAATTACATTGGCATGATTACAAGGAATCAAATCTCAAAGGAACGAGAGTTTAATAGTCTTAGTAAACCAGATACATACATGAGAAAAGAATACACTAATTACAACATATTTTTTTATTCTTTCTAAATAAATAACTCAGAGGGTAAATTTATTACATCCAGTTAATCCCTTCATATATTTCATAGTATTATTCTTAGATTCCTGGGGAAATAAACATAATAAGGGTGATTTAAAATGCTCATTAAGGGTATGTGTAGTGGAATAAATAATGAATCAATGAGAATAAATTAACATGGCATGGTAAATAACTGATAAAACATGCCATTAAAATAACTAGATAAGGAAAAATAAATATGGAAATGTATGAAACTAAAAAATATGCCATTTAATAAATGAACTGAAAATGAAATGTATCCATATATATGTTGATGAAAAATATCATGGATAAATAATAACTGAAACTAAACGAGGGAAATGTTTGATTAATGGACACCATGTTTTCTAGGTACATGGTACCTTTACCGTTAATACCTTTCACAAGATGGTTTAAAATATATCAGGTAAAAACCCATATAAGGTATCTAGCCAAATGAATCATCCCACAAGACTATCAATGCATTGAGGGGCTATCTATAACCAAGACCCACTCGTGTCATACCATTCCAAAACATTACTCATATTGAATAATTGAAATAAATAATACAAATTATCAAATAAACATATTGAATAAAGAATATTAAATTATCAATATTTTCCCCTAAATAATAAAATAACTATCAAAGTAGACATTGTATATGAAATGGTATATGGTTCAGGAAATAGTAATATCCATGATAGATGATATGGATAATTAGGGGAAATTCAATGATCATAGGAGATTTAATATTTCAAGGAGATTTAAAAAATTAATCAAGGATGTGAATATAAATACTATCCTTGACCAAATAAATCAAAACCATATATAGGAAGGATACAGATGGTATAAATACAACATACTTCAAGTGGAGTAAAGTAAAGGGTTGTTGTCGTTGATGAATGGAAATATTATAAAAAGATATTTTAAAAAAATTATTGAGGAAAATATCCTTTAGTTTTGAAAAAACTTTTGAAAAATATTTTCTTTGAAAATCACTTTTAAAAATATTTTCTTTAAAAATTAACCTTTTAAACATGAAAAGGAAGCTTCAAAGGAATGACAGTGGGTAAATTTGTATAAGATATATGAGGTAAAAAGAACATTCATTTTTCACGGTTAAAGGTTAGAAAGATGCCTTATTCAAAAAGTGATAAGATTATTACTTTGAAAAAATTGGTAAAATAAAAAAGGGAAAAAATCTATTTGACAAATCATTTTAAAAACATTTTTAAAAATAGTTTAATAAAACATGGTTTTTATAAGAAAATAGGTTCTCTAAAAAAGATAGATACAGAGTCGGGTTTTTTGAAAAACATTTTCCAAAACATTTTAAGTACTAAAGAGTAGAAAAATGATACTAATATTTGAAAATGGTCATGAATAACAAGAGGAGATAAAATTAAAGGTTTTATTGAATAATGTTTATATAATTTACTCTAATGGAAATACCATTGAAAGATAATTAAAGTTATTATTGAGGAAAATAATATTTAAATATTCTAAAGTATCCCATACCACTTTGAAATATTTTAAATCATAATCCTCATAAAGAAATAAAATTAAATTAAATTTATAATATCATGAGGGTAATTATATTAATTATATACCATTTTAAATGTTATTATATACATCATATAAAAGAAACTAGGTGCATAACAACAAACAAGTCTTAACGGAATGTAAATTAAGACAAAATTTCTTACCTTACATTTCCTTTTCGATGTGAATTTACTTTAACATCATGTATAATAAACTTATTTTAATTATATAATTTACTGATAAAATTTTTCATGTTTATAATTACTTTTTATTCCACTTATTACCATGTTTTATACAACTACTTAAACAATTATGTTTATGTCATTTATTTTGAACAAATTCGGTTTGTGTGTCAAAAATAACTTTGGTAGTTAAACTATGTTCAGAAGGGTCATTATATAATTTATCTAGAATAATAATCATGAAATAATTATCATATTTATACCTCAATCATAATTTTAAAACCAATAATTAAATATGGTTATGAAAAATGAATCAACATTACAATCATGGAGACAGTAGGACATACGTACGCATGAGTAACGTTCTTATTTTTCAATGATCGTAATGGAAAGAAGGTAAGTAACACCATATATTTACATAATTATAATTATATAATAAATAAAATATTATTTAATCATATATAATTATATATATATAATTATTTTTATTAAAAAAGAATCACATCAGGTCAAGGAGGCGGTAATCCACACATCCACGAATGACGTTATCACATTTTTTAAGTGTGTGAACGGATAATAAAGAAAATGATATATATATATATATATATTTATATAAAGGTAATTATGTCATTAATATCATATAAATTTTGTGTATGTATCATATGTTTAATCATAATCATCTTTTAAACATTCTATGTATCATGTGAACGAATTACATTGCTTTAAGAGGGCGGTAGTCCACACTTCCTCAAACGATGTAATTCTGTTAACATAAAATGGAAATTATTAAAGGTATGTGTAATAAAATTATTAAATAAGTATAAATAAATAATAAATATCATATATAAATAGAGTTTTTTTTATCATAATGGCCACATGAGAGGTGGTAATGTAAAAACGAACAATCATCGTTTCGTGAGGCAGTAGTTCATCGTACACAGAAAAAATATGTTCTTTACCCATTAGATAGAAGTGTGTGTAAGTATAGGTCAAAAAATTTACATAAAAATAACCTATTATATTTAGGATACTATTTTTGTTATATAATAATGGAATAAATATATTTGATGGGGATGGATAATGGAAATGAAACAAGATATCTTGAGAGAAGATGTTACCTCTTAATCAGGTAATTTCTTTTGATTTGTACTAAAAGGATTCCTTGGAAGGATTTATACACAAAGGGAGGATTCAAGGTCTAGGAGCGGGGTTTTTGGAAGCTATATGGTAGGATATTGGATGAACCTAAGTGGTTTGAGATGTGTGAGTAATGGGGAGAGGTGGTGGCCTTTTATAAGGGAGAAAAATGACTCACTTGATATTTTTGAAAAGAAGTTAGGTGTACCCACATTTTTACCCAAAAAAAGTCTTTAAAAACCTATTAAACTCAATAATGTAAGGTTATGTTCCTAATTATGACCATCCAAAGGGTTTTGGATAAGTGGATAGGTCATATGGTTCCTTAAGTTAAAGGTTTAGTCCTTTATTAAGCTTAATTTTGCCTTAATAATTGTAATTAATTTTAATTACTTTTACTAATAATTTTGGTCAAAAACAAAGTTGGTATTATTAAAAATTATAAATTATTCTTATTCCAAATATTTAATCTATTTTTACAAATTACAATCATATAAGTGGAAGAAACTGATTTAAATTTAATCTCGTAGGCGGGACGACAATGTGGGTTTTTAAAGAAAAAACATCTGAAAGTTTGCTATATTTTTATAATCAATTTCAAAAGTAAAATTGATTAAAATGACATAAATTGTATTAATTGATAAAAATACTGTCTAATTAAACTTTAAAACCAATTAAAAGTATAATTTAACCTTATAAATAAATTAGATGAAAAAGTAGTTTTGAACTAAAATTCAGTATTTTTAACTATTCATTAAAAAATGATATATTTATGAAAAATATAAAAAATTATCCCTAAACTAATTTTTATGTTTCAAAATATGAAGTTTATTTTTTAAAATTAAATCAATTAAAGTTTAAAAATTCATATTTAAAATGGGTTCTCCATTAAAAAGCGGTAAAATTACCTTTATTAAAATATAGATTTTTATGTGTAAAATAGCATTTGTTCTTATCTTATGCCTATCAAACCTAATGAATGAATATAAAAAATATTTTATTGAATATATATCATATATATTTCATTAAAATAATTAAATAATTATAATTAGTTATTTTTTTAATACAAAAATCCTTTGGAATCATAAATGTAATAATATTTCTTTTTATATCCAATTGGTTCTTATTTTCATTTCTCATTAATTGGTAACCAATGTACTAATTTTATATTTATATAAATAATAAATTTTCACAAGTTAGTTAATAATATTCATAACATCTAATATAATGGCTAGGTTATATCATATTATATTAAATATTAATATTTTAGTAATATATTATTGTTCGGAAAAACTCGGTCTTGCGTGTAATGCAAACCGTCAAGGAATGTTTCTCTTGCATGTAAACACATGATAACTCGGTGTTGCATTAATTGAAATATATAAAACCTATTTTAAATATATAATATATTATAAAGTATCCAAATATTATATTACCTTACATGTTTAGTGTTGCTTTTCATACACGCTATCGAATACAAGGTTCTTAATTTGGATTTTCGGGGCGTCACAATTTTAACCAAACCATAAAGGCCTATCTTCCTTAACCAAGGAATCCCTTGATACTAAGATCAGATGTAATTATATTTCCAAATACTTGGAAACCCTTGATCATAATATTGATAACCTCTATCTTCCTAAGCCTCAAAATCCCTCAATCAAACTAGATCATACAAATAGCTATTACATAATCAAAACTCAATAAGAAATTTACAAAATAACCCTCACATAGTGTAAGATCCCAGACTTCATGGAGGCATGTTCTTATTTAAATTTTGGTTTCAATCTCTCATTTTTGGTTAATGAAATGGTACCAGGGAGTATGTCGGGTCTTGGGGGTGTTCCAAAGGTTTGGGACATGAGAAAGGGGATAACTAGGCCAATCTATATAAGGCACATGGTTGGCACATGGTTAATAAAACCATTCAGAGTTCCCAAGTAACCATGCAACCTTAGAAAAAGGCCTAATTCATGGTCGAAACATAGTTTGTCAAATCGTGCAACCTACCCAGGTAACCGTGCGACCCGACTTTCCTTGGACAGTGGCTTGTGTATGGTTTTGGAACAGTTTGGAAAACTGTGTGGGTAAACCGTGCAACCCAGTAAAGTTAGTAAAAATTATAAAATTACCACCTTAGGATTTTTAATTCTAACTCAGGTTTTTTCTCCTCCAGTAACCATTGATGCGATCTTGGATAACCCAACCTTACCAAGGGTGATTCTCCTTCGATCGTAGGTCATTTGGAGTGTAATCAGTTGCAGATCAAAGATCAAGGAATGTCTAATCCCCCTTTTCCTTCTCTTTTTGGTTTAGGGTTTTCATCTTTCTCTTATCTCCATATAAAGCTCTAAAACCTTTATTCTTTGGTGAGATCATGGTTGAGGCTTTAAAGGGTGGTTGAATCAAGATCTAAGGCTTTGATTAGTAGCATGTTCATCAAAATATTTGAGGTAGGTGGTCTACAAGTTATTTCCATTGGTTTTTACATAGATTTTTTCATGTGGGGTTATGTTCTTGTTCCTTCCTTGATGTGTTCTTGGTGTAGTTTTCAAGATTTTATATAATGAGTGTCTAAATAACCAATTGAACCCCCATATGATCTCTATGGGATGCATTGAGGATGAATTGAACAATTTAGAGCCACTCATGGGATGTGTCGACCCTCCCGAACCTGATTAATGGAAATGTAAAGTGTGAAATTGACTTGTGATTAAGTAGATCCCTTGGAGAATGTGTAAGTTGTTTAATGCAATTATTAATAAAATATTATGGGTAGATGTGTCTAGTTATGGATAATGGATAAGGGTTTGTTTGATTTGGCATGTGAATGGGTTAAATGGGATTAATGGGAATGTGTCAATGAATCATGTTTTGTACTTGAATATTCTTAGTGAGTTAGGCATGGGGAATGGGAATTGTTCTAAATGGTTATGTGATATAATTGATAATTTTTTCAATGGATTGTGGCATACTATAGATTACCATTTTAGTTGTTATTATTGTGATATTACTATTGATATTGGCTATTTTTGGTTACAATGTGGTTATGTGTGGTGAACGAATAAATAAGAATGTGCACATGGCTTGGTAGAGTGGGGTATAGACATGAGGTTCTACGCCCACAGGCTGAGTTGGACCAAGGCTATGAACTCCACCACTCAATGCACAAGTTAATGAAGAGGACATAGTTCTACTCCCCTAATAGTTGCATTCTACCCAGACTAAGGCTTCGAGGTGAGGATAATTTTGTTGGTGTGATGTGATTACATAGTGATATAGAACTTGATTTATTCCCATATACCTTATGATTATTGAACATTCCTAATCCATTAGACACATGAAAAAGGTAAATTAATTACTTAGATGTTATAAGTATCAAATATAGATTGGATTATAGAATAACTTAGGGGAAATATTTATTACTAATGGTTACTTGTATTGACTTTTATTTACTTGATATTATTTATAAATTGAATGAAATATCTGTTTAGACTGGATATTTTGTAGACACCATTGGTGGTGTCATAATGAGTTGTACTTACACACTGCTCGAGCCACTGTCGAGTACCTGAGAAAATTTCATGGTTGCAGGTCAGGTAAAGGGAAAAGGTATGGTGCTTGGGAGTTGAGTTGGATTTGGGATTTGTGTGGATGAGGTTCCAGACTTGGAGTTAGGACCATTTTAGGGATTCTATTATTTACATTTATTTTGGGTTTTTCCACTTATTACTATATCCTAAAATGACATATTTACTATTGGTTGTGGTTTGTACCCAATTTGGGTGATGGTTATTTGTGCATGTTCACTGGTTCATCTATGTTGTTTTTGATATTGTATATGTTTTTTTGATATGGTTTACTATGATATAGAGGGTATAGTCTCCCCACATGACTCTCAGACCCTTGCTGCTAGTCAGAAACCTTTGGCATATAGGGAGGCGCGCTTGAGGTCATGTGACGACTCAGCTAAGGGAACTAGTTTAGTGGAACCTGGGTTGAGGACGGTAAAAAGTGGTATCAAAGGAGGTATTTTATATGACTTACTATTTGGGAATGGTTTATAGGAGGCTAGGAAGTTTTCAGGCCTTATTAATGAGCTCATTTTTGGGAGTATCTAACCCAAGTAGGATGGAAAACCCAAATCACCCAGGGTGGGAATTGTTTTTATTTTACACATTATTACAGTTGATGATATTTCACCATTGGTTGATGCACATGTGGTGTGATGTGACTATTTTATAATATTTTTCTCATGGATGTAATAATATGGGATTTTGTATTCATACATCATTATATGTACCTATGTATATAGAAGGCATGCATCATGGCAGGCACACATGAGATGGGTGTGTGAAGCATAAAGTGGTAGGATGCATTTTATTTTATTGAAAGTAATGAAAATGGTGTTTAATGAGATAATGAAAATGGGTAAAAAGGGGAGGTAAAATGTTAAATAATGATTAAATAAGTTTTCTTGATAAGGGGGAGTAAGTGAATCAAACTGTTTTCAGAGTAGGTTGTGAAATAGAAACTGTTTTGAAATGATTAGAAGGTAAGGATTGTAACCATGTAATTTGGTTATCTTGGGTTAGTTGTGACCTTGGTGGGGATGATCTAGGGTAGTGTTTTGGGTAAGTTCGGGCCAGTTTGAGTAGTGTATGCGAAATGGATTGTTTATGGATAGTGATAAACATTTCCTTATATATTGTGAAAGCTTTATGGTCTATGTTTTAAATATTATGTTTGGCAGTGTAGAGAAATGCCACCATCAAGGCGTGTGATGGTTGGGAGAAAGGAGGATATTTCCAAGAACACTCCTCCCATAGTGTATCAGGAGAATGTGGTGATCCAAGAAAATAAAGAAGAGTATTTTCTTGAGAAATTTTCTTATTTCATGAAGGTGATTGAATGAGACCTAGAGCATGTTGCACCGAGTATGTTCGAGTTGACTAGGGAGTTTTATCTGTAGTAACCTCTGGCCTTTACTAGATAGGGTGGGACAATTGAAATATATTTATAGATAGAGTCTATACAAACTATTATTGATCATATGGAGACTCATCTTGAGAATCGATCCAAGTTATCAACCTATATGTTGCGAGGCTAGGAAAAACATTGGTGGGACATCATGGTTCAAATAGAGCAATCCGAAGGAGTGATGTGGAATGATTTCTATGAGAATCTCCTCGAACAATTCTATCCAAAAACCTTTATCTAGAAGAAGGGAACACATTTTATGAGATTGAACCAATGAGAAATGTCAGTGATGGATTATTCCAGTAGTTTCACTGATCTGTGCTGCTTCATTCTGACACTAGCAATAAATGAGGTAGCTATGGAGAAACGTTTTTAGGATGGGATAAGACATGATATCAGGTCACAGGTGAAAATATTCCATTTTAAAAGGTTTATCGAAGTAGTTTATTATGACCTTATCTTAGAAGGGAACTTGAGGGGAGCTTCAGGTGATGAACTTGTGGTTCCAGATGGGCGGGCAAGTGGTGTAGCTTCTGAGATAAGGAAATGTCGTTTTGGGAATCTCCATCAGGGAGGAAGTGTATAGAGTAGTCATAAGAGGGGGACAACCTATCAGGGTGGTGACCATGTGTTATGTTACTAGTGTGGTATGATGGGTCACATACGCAACCAGTGTCCCCAACCACTAGTCAAGTGCCAAGCGTGCGGAAGGTTGAGCCATGTGTAGAGGTTCTGTAGGAACCCATGGAAGTCAGGAAATGATAGAGGTCAGAGGTAAATTATGAGTGTAGGAACTATGTTGGTGACTCCATATAAAGAAGTTATTTGGATATCTATAGGTCATACCGGTAGGGGTGGTGGACATGGAACTCCGTGGTGAGATCATCCATACCAGAAAGAAAATGCAGTGTAGGGTACTTAGGTTGGAGCCTAGGGTAGAGGGGTAGGTCATCTTCATGTGGTTTAGAATACACCTAATTCTAGTGAACCAGGATCATCTACCATTAGAGGTATGATTCTTGTATCTTCTATGCTCGACAGTGCTTTATTTGATATAGGTGCTACACATTCTTTTACTTCTGATTAGTTTGTAGTTGTGTTGGGCTTAACCATAGAAAGTGCATATAGCGTTATTCTACTTGATACTATATTAGGGTTATGGGTTTAGAATATGAAATAGTGTAAGGGTTACACCTTGGAAATTGGTGGATATCATTTTTATAGAACTTGTTTATCCTAGAGATGTTAGGTTTTGACTTGATTTTGGGTATGGATTGGTTGAGGTTATATCAAGCCCATATCGACTGTTATTAATGCTAGGTGACATTAAAATATCTCAATGGAGACACTTATGTTCTTCATGATGAGTGGGATATTTGAGTAGGCCGCACATGGCCAATTTTCTAGAAGTTGAGAGAACTCACAACTCAAGTAGCTTGCCTTGTGCTAGATGAAGGAGGAAGGGAACGATTAGTATTTACTCCAATTGTAGATCAATTTCAAGATGTGTTTACTTAGGAATTCTCAAGGCTAAAACTTGAGAGTGATGTTGATTTTGTGATTTAATTTCTACTGGGGAAGAGCCAGTTTCCATTCTACCATAGCGAATGGTGTTGATAGAACTTTAGGAACTTAAAGTTTAGCTAGAGGAGTTGAAGCGTAAATTGTTTATCTGTCCTAGTATGTCACCTTGTGGATCTACCATATTGTTTCCTAAGAAGGACATTGAATCATTGAGGCTATGTGATGATTATAGGAAGTTTAATCAAATGATGGTTAAGAACTGATACCTGCTTCCTAGAATTAATGACCTATTTGATAAATTGAGGGGTGCCTCGATGTTCTCTAAGATCAATTTAATATCAGGATACCAGCATTTGAGAGTGAGACCTTTTGAAGTACCACGAACAACTTTCCAGAGTAGGTACGGGTTATATGAGTTTGTGGTGATGCCGTTCAGGTTGACCAATGCACTAGATGTTTTTATAGACTTGATGAATCATATATTACACCCATATCTAGATCAGTTCATAGTCATCTTCATTGATGAAATCTTGGTGTACTGAAGGAATCTTAACAATAATGCCGAATATCTTGACATCTTCTTGAGTATATTAAGAGAGAATAGGATTTATGTCAAGTTATCAAAATTTCAGTTCTGGATTGATAAACTTCATTTCTTAGGGAATAACATTTTTGAGTTAGGGGTGTCAATGGATCCAGAGAAAGTGCAGGATGTGGTGTCTTGGGAGCATCCCAAGAACATTTTTGATGTTCGGAGTTTTTGGAGTTTTCATGGTTATTACCAAAGTTTCATTAGGGATTTATCTTCTTTGGTAGTTCCACTATCAAGATTAACCAAAAATGGAGTTGAGTTTGAGTGGTTAAAGGAATGTGAGAATGATTTTCAAGAGTTGAAGAAGCAGTTTACTAACACACCGATTCTGATCTTACCCAAACTAGGAAAGAGGTATACCTTATGCTGTGATGCGTACAATGTTCGACTTGGGGAAGTGTTGAATCCAGATGGTCGGGTTGTAGCTTATGGGTCAAGGTAGTTGAGGCCTCCTGAAAGAAATTACCATACTCATGAACTTGAGATCACTATTGTGGTTTATAACTTAAAGTGTTGGAGGCATTACTTGTTGGGAGAACGTTTTACAGTGTTTACTAACCATAAAATTCTAAAGTAAATTTTATCTTAGTGTGATTTAAATCTTCAATAGTGAAGATGGGTCAAGTACTTTTAAACCTTCAATTTTGAGATGGTTTACACACTAAGAAAAGGGAATAGTGTTGCATATGCTCCGAGTTGAAAGACTTGTAATTAATTGGTTCAAGAATCCAAATCCAAGTGGAAAATGATGGCCCTATTTGCTGAGATGAACCTAGAAGTGCAGGATAGGAAAGGTAAAATGAACCTTGTGTCTATAAAAATTGATTCCATGATTTTGAGCTGGGTAATAGAGAGTCAGCTAGTGGACCTAAAGTGTTTGGCTATGAAGGAAATTATTAATGGTGGAGAATCACCTTCTAGTTGGGTTATTGGTGATGATAGGATTGTCAATGTTCATGACTATGTGGTTGTACCAGTGTGTATGTGGAAAGAGTTTATGTGCAAGTTCCATGCATCAAAGTGGACAATGTATCTTGGTCTGACTAATATGTATCGTGATCTTTGTAGGTAGTATTGGTGGCCATGAATTAACAAGGTTGTGGTTTTTGTGGAATGATGCCTTACCGGTCAATAGGTGAAGGCTGAGCATCAACACCCAGGTGGATTGTTATAGTCATTACCCATCCTAGAGTGGAAGTGTAATAGTGTAACTATAGAATTTATAGTGATTCTTCCAAGGACACCTTAGAAGAATGATGCAGTCTGGGTAGTCATGGATTGATCGACTAAGGTGGCCCATTTCTTACCGATCTAGGAGACCTACACAGTTGATTAGTTGGGAGAGTTATATGTTTGAGAGATAGTGCGGTTTCATGGTTTGTCAAGAACCATAGTTTTGGATCGTGATCCACATTTCACATTGTTCTTATGGTAGGGATTACAGAAGGTTCTTGTTACCCATGTGTTTTTGAGTAAGACTTATCACCCATAGATGGATGGGTAGTTAGAGTTTACAATTAAGGTATTAGAAGATATGTTGAGAGCTTGTGTTCTGTATTTTAGTGGTTTATGTGGAAAACACTTTACACTCATTGAGTTCTCCTACAACAATAGTTTTTAGGCTATGATTCAGATGGTTATTTTTGAGGAACTCTATGGAATACCATTTAGATCTCTGTTGTGCTAGTTAGAAGTTGAAGAATCTGAGTTTTTGGGACCAGTCGCATGTAAGAGAAATCAGATAAGGTTTTACTGATTCAGAAGTGTATGAAAATGGATTAGAGTAGGCATAATTCATATGAATATTGGAATCGCAGATCACTTGAGTTTATGGTGGGTGAAAATGTGTTTCTTCAGGTGTTTCCAAGGTTGGGTCACCATTGAATTTAGAAATAGGTAATGTTGGCACCTAGGTAAGCAGGAACATTCGAGATCGTGGAGAGGATCGAACCAGTGGATTACCGATTGTCTCTTCCACAGTATTGTAGTGGAATTCATGATTTTTTTTCATGTCTCGCAACTCCGATAGTATCAACTTGATCCATATCATGTGATAAATGTTGAGTATGTAGAGTTGGAGGCTGATGCGTCCTTCAAGGAGCATCTGGTTTGTATTATGGGATGTAGTGAGAAAGTTTTGCGGGTCAAGACTATGACCTTAGTTTGAGTTTTATGGAAACATAGAAACATTTAGGAAGAAACTTGGGAGTGAAATTCAGATATGCAGTCCCAATGGCCCAATATATTTTCTTTAAAAACCTAGTAATGATATAGAAGAGTGGCTTGAGGATGATCTGTCATAAGGTGGGGAGGTTGTAAGATCCCATACTACATAGAGGTATGTACCTGTGTAAATTTTGGTTTTAATATCTTATTTTTGTTTAATGAAATGGTTTCAGGGAGTATGTCGAGTCTTGGGGGTGTTACAAAGGTTCGATACGTGAGAAAGGGTATAACTAAGGCAATCTATGCAAGGTTCACAATTAGTTCACGGTTAAACAAACAATGCAGAATTTCCAAGAAACCATGTAGCCTTGGATAGAGGCTTAAAGCACGGTTGACGTAAGATCTTTCAAACTGTGCAACCTGCCCAATTAACCATGTGACCTAGTTTTCCTTGGATATTGGATTGTGCATGTTTTTTTCATAGTTTGGAAAACCATGCAGGTAAACTGTGCAGCCCACTAAAGTTGGAAAAAATTACAAAATTGCCACCTCATGATTTTTAAGTCTAACTCGAGATTTTCATCCTCTCCTCCTACTACAAACCTAGATGCGATCTTGTATAAACCAACCCTCCCAAGGTCAATTATACTTTGATCCTAGTTCTTTTGGAGTGTTGTCGATTGCAGATCGAATATCCGACTAAGTCTAATCCCTCTCTTGAATCTCTTTTTGGTTTAGGGTTTGCATCTTTATCTTATCTTCATACAAAGCTCTAAAACCCTTATTTTATGATGAGATCTAGGTTTATGATTTAAAGGGTGGTTTAATTAGGATATAAGTATTTGATTAGGAGTGTGTTTGTCAATGGATTTGAGGTAGGTGGTCAACAAGTTATATCCCATGGTTTTTACATAGATTTGTGCATGTGAGGTTATATTCTTATTCCTTCCCTGATGTGTTCTTAGTGTAATTTACAATATTTGATATAATAAATTTATAAATAACCAATTGAAACCCCTCATGATCCCTGTGGGATGCATGGAGGATGACTTTACACATTTAGAGCCACCCATGGGGTGTGCCGACCCTCCTGAACATGATTAACAGAAATGTAAAGTGTAAAATTGACTTGTGATTAAGTAGATCCCTTGTAGAATGTGTAAATTGGTTAATTTAATGATTAATAAAATATTATGGGTATATGTTTCTAGTTTTGGATAATGTATAATGGGTTTTTTGGTTTGGCATGTGAATAGGTTAAATGGGATTAATAGAAATGTGAAAATGAATCATGTTTTGTACTTAAATATTCTTAGTGAGTTAGGCATGGGGAATGGGAATTGGGATAAATAGTTATGCGATATAAATGATAAATGTGTAAATGTATTGTGGTATACTATATATTACCATTTTAGTGGTTATTGTTGTGATATTACAATTAATATTGGCTATTCTTGGTTATAATGTGGTTATGTGTGGTGAACAAGCATGTGCACATGGCTTGGTAGAGTGGGATATATACGTGAGGTTTCACGCCCATGGGTCGAGTTGGACCAAGGCTCTAAAATCCACCCCTCAAATGCATAGGGGATAGAGTTCTATTACCCTAATAGTATTATTTTACCTGAACTAAGGTTTTGAGGTGAGGATAATGTGGTTGTTGTGATGTGTTTCCATAGTAATATAGGACTTGATTTATTCCCATATGCATTATGATTTTTGAACATGCCTAATCCATTAGAAACATGAAAAAGGTGAATTAATCACTTAGATTTTATAAGTGTCAAATCTGTATTGGATGATGGAATAACTTAGGGGAAAACTTTATTACTAATGGTAACTTGTATTGAATTTTATTTACTTGTCATTATTTAGAAATTGAACATAATATCTTTTTAGACTAGATATTTTATAGAAACCATTGGTGGTGGCCTACTGAGTTGTAATCACACCCTACTTGGGCTGCCATTGGGAACCCAAGTAGATTTCATGGTTGCAGGTTAGGTAAAGGTCAAAGGTCCGATGCTCGAGAGTTGAGTCAGATTTGGGATTTGCGTGGATGTGGTCTTAAACTTAGTGTTAGGACCATTTTTGGTATTCCATTATTTATATTTATTTTGGGTTTTCCCACTTGGTACTATAGCATGACATGACATATTTACTATTGGTTTTGGTTTGTACCCAATTTGGGTGACGATTATTTATTCATGTTCACTGGGTTTTCTATGTTGTTTAAGCTATTGTATATGTTTTCTACTACGATTTACTATGATAAAGAGGGTATAATCTCCCCACGTGACTCTTAGACCCTTATTGCTGGTCTCTAAAATCTAGTGTATGGGAAGGCATTCTTGAGCTTATGTGATGACCCAAATCGGGGAACTAGTTTAGTGAAACCTAGGTCGGGGATGTTACACATAGAAGCCTTAATAAAAATACACTCTAAAATTTACAATGGATATCACTTGATTAACAAGATATTAAAAAAATATTCACAACAACTTTATATTTTCTATGATGCAAAAGATTAAAATATTTACTTATATTCCTCCTCCTTGTATGTAGATTTTATTTATAATAAAACTCCCAACGAGCATATTCCACATATCTCAGAGGTGGTTTCAATGAAATCATATGAAATCCTTATTTACTTGAAAGTTTTATCATAACTTCCTTCATTTTATGTTTATCTTGATAAAGCACCATTTTAATGTTTTTATATTCTTTCTAGTTTAATAATAATTTTTGTTTTCCGATGGAATGTATGATGTTCGTCTATTCAGTAGGTTTTAGAAAGTTCATCCGTAAGACATGTCCACCTACATTTGATAAAGTTTTTTCTTATAAAATTTGTAAAAATTCATCCAATGGAATTCATTATACTTTTTCTTCTAGAATTTTATAAACCTGTATCCAGTGAAATATATATCTATCCATTTGATGTATGAAGTTCATGTTCATCCGGTAAGGAAGTTTCGTCCAATGGAAAAGAAATTCTACATCCAGTAAAAAAAATTCCTACAAAAACATTCTTAATAAATTTAAAGGTATAAAATTTATTAAAGTATAAACTTTTAAATAAGTGGTTTGTGATTTTCAAAAGTTAGGTTAGAAAGTGTTGAAAACTACCCTTTCTAATAAACACTTATACACTTCAAAAATATAAGTAATGCATGCAGTTACAAACCATTTGTAACCTCGCTATAGAAAATTAATTTTTCATATGAAATCATTATTACCCTCTATATATTACATGTATTAATGATAACTAGTGTGTAATATAATTCAAATGTTAATATTTAACATTTAGTTTCCTACATGAATCATAGGGTTGTCATATGAATTGTACCATATGATTTATCATATGATGGTATCATGATTTAGCCAAGTCATGAAATATGGATAACATTTCCAATGGCATGATATTGACATATCATTATTTATGATATTCCCAAACCAAGTAATATGATATACCTTGGCTTCTATATATAATACCATACAACATATCAATATCATACATTATGATACTATCACACATACATTATGGATAAGGCATATCTCCATCAATAAAAGTATACCACAAATTCACACATATGTCATGAATTTAAACCATACTCGAAGGTAAAACTCAAATATCCATACATGACCAATAAAAATGAAATATAAACTAAAAAAGTGTGTAAATACCTCCACAAAACTCTAAATACAAACATACATAGCCCCAATATTCCTTCTGATATTATCTTCTATTCTATTGAAGCTTCTTTCTTTTACCCATAATACCATTCAAATAATTTGTATGCACAATAGGTGTGTCCATATAAGTAGTGGGAATAGATCCTTAGTAGAAACCACTATAACCATATGTATACCTTATAGTTCAACATGATTATATATAAACATTGTAAATATTTTAAACGATTTAATAATATCATTTTCAGTATAAAAATAAAGTATTAGGTGTTAACTAAGACTCACAAGTAGTCTGACACCTACTTCAACCAATGATGGTAGAGTATTTGATACCAATAGAATAAATCCAAACACATGGCTCATGTCATCCCATATTCCAACCATATGGCATCTCATATAACTCTAGTATAACTCAAGACCTTTCCAAACTCTTGGATCAATTTTCAATTTACCCTTTGTCAACCTAACTGAAGGCTCCTTGAAAGTGACCAACTTCATAGAAATTTTCACAACAAAACTGTTAGAGTAAAAAATATCAAATCACCAATTTACTTTTAGTTAATCACTTAAAAATTATTCCCTTATTTATTAAATAATAGCAGCTAATTTAATTTGAAACATTATTCAATGGTGCATAGTGGCATGACAAGAGGCAGATCGATGAGGATCAGGTGGGATAGCGGTGGGATTCAATGATATGACTGAGTAGAATAGTGGGTTCAGTGATGGTAGGTGGATAATGGTGGGATGACATGATAAACATCCATCAACAATGGTTTGGCTGGACGGGATGGGCTGATGTGGCTAAGGAGTGGATGAGGGTCATATAATGAGTCACATTCCCAAATGAGGTCAGAGCAAGAAGGAAACCACCAGAATTGATCTCAGATTTATATGAATGAGTGGTTATGGATTTTAAATTGGTATCAAGCCCATGTAGTCATGCATTAGTATTGATTTCTATTTAGCTTTTTTATGTCAGTTTCTGTAGTCCAAAAAATCTATATCAGCTGGGTGGGGATTGCTTATGGGTTTTTGATCCTTGGGCCTACAAATGCCATGGATTAGTGCCTATAGGTCTTCAGACTACGTAAAGGTTACCCCTCAACCTATAAAAGGGTATTATCTAAAATAAATAAAAAATAATAGTCTTCATGCATTCAGGCTATAAAGAATGTTACACACCAAAATAATCATTTTAATCCACTTAAACTGGTTACCCATTGGATCGATGATTGAAAAAGTATTTCACATTTTTTAAGCCACATTGTATCATTAAAAAAGTAATTTATAGTAAGAATTAATTAGTTTATATCACAAAAATTCCATAATAAACATAACTCAAACACTTAGATAGTTCCTCTAATTTTTTATATGTGTTTAACCCCTTTAATATTTAATTTTAATCATTTAAATATAATCATCATATCAGTGAAGATAAAGTTAAAATACTCATATCCTCAATTAATTTATCCCAACAACAAACTAAAATTCATATATTGAATACATGGATTTATATAG
Source organism: Viscum album (assembly GCA_963277665.1). NCBI lineage: Eukaryota > Viridiplantae > Streptophyta > Magnoliopsida > Santalales > Viscaceae > Viscum > Viscum album. The sequence goes on along the minus strand of OY728142.1, from coordinate 503,235,354 downwards.
TGGAAAAGGTTTCTTAAAATCCTTAAATAAGCATCAAAACATCAATTTCAGACCTTGTATTCCCATTTTAAATTAAAAAAAATACTAATCCAGATTTATAATTTATTTAATAATATTACTCATTAAATCATAAATTTACACATGAAACTACACAATTGAAACATTAAAACAACTTTATAAAATATAAACATCACTTGATAATTCATGAAAAATTATTCTTCAACATTAGGCCTAAATTTTCATATCAATTTACTCATAAGAATTATTAAATCATAAAATTAGTGAAAAAATCATATACAATAAAACAATTAAATACCAAAGAATGTAAGATTTCACCTACCTCATACTAATAACATAATCTACATAAGGAATTAAGGCTTAATTCCTTCTATAACACAAGAAATAAAAAAATCCAAGTGAGTCGAATCCAACACTAGCAATGGATCATGATTCTGAATTGAAATGAAGAAGAAATTAACAATTGATGTTAGATGAAGAAAGTAAGAGTATAGGGAGATAAAAATTCATCAAATAGTCCCTAAATAATAGGAAAAGTTTGATAAAATATTAAATTATGTTATTACACAGTGATGGAAAATTACCCTCCTTAAAAATCCATCCAACAACTTATAGAGCGCCTAGTATATATCCACTAGGTAACTGATGGCTATCATAGGTTTCACCTCTATGAACACCTACTCTAGGTATTTGTTACCCCACACTAGGTACCCGATGAAACCTATTGGGTAAATTACAGTAATTTCACACAAAAAACCCTCCTTATATCTCCTTCCTTAAACCAAAACACCCAAAATAATCTTCAAATAATTCAATATAAACTCACAATCATAAAAAGTAAAATAAAAATTATATATTAAAAACCCATTATATTATAAAATACATGCTATAAGTATTATACCCCTTGAGAATATCCATCAAGAATCACCAATAAATAACTTTTTTCCTTTAATACCTTATTTCAGCTTCCCATTCTCAGGTCTCCTCTTGTACATGTTTATGATTCCATAAATCATGTACATGTGGTATTAATTTTCCCTACAAACTCTTCTCACTATGATCAATTAAATAAACCATTCTCTCTATAAAATATATTTTTGAATAAATCTCCACATTATCACATTGAAGCACATTACATGAATCTAGTTCATACTTCCTTTATTGTGATGCATGAAAGGAATCATGCATAAAACTATAATTTAGTGGTAACACTAAGTGATAACCAACCTCCCAAACCCTCTATAGAATTTTAAATTTTCTAAAAATAAAAAAATCCATAGATCCAACTTCCTTTTATTTATAATCCTTTGATTCCCCCACTAAGGTGAGACATGAAGAAGAAAAATGATCCCCATCATCAAACTTGTGTAAGGATCATACCTACAATCGATATAAGGATTCTATATATTCTGATCCATATCTAAATTTTTATAGATCATTTTCACATAATCAAAAGTATCTTTATCCAATATAGACCCCAAAAAATTTTCCTCATCAACTTATATCCATCACAAAGGTGATCTACACGACCTTTCATAAAAAGCCTCAAATAAAGCCATATAAATTGATGATTGATAGATATTATTATAAAAAAACTCTACCAAAACTATTTTATATTCCAAAACACCTCTAAAATCAATGATATGTGCCCAAATTATATTCTCATGAGTTTAAATAGTACAATCATATTAACCATATGTCTATGGATGATAGGTTATACTCAACTTAACTCAAAAAACCAAATATTTTTACAAAACATTCCAAAATTGAGATGAAAATATTATACCATTATCAAAAACAATATTATAGGGTATACTATAGAGTCTCATATTTTCTATAGACATAAAGCTTCCCAATATACTTAACTATCTGTAGCTATCTGATTAGATGAAAATGATAAATCTAGTCAACTTGTCAATAATGACCCAAAAAAAATCCTTCCCTTTCTATTACCTTAAAAAATTATCATAAAACTCATGGTGACATCATCACATTTACATTTTTAAATAGGTAATGATTGAAGCTTACTTTATGGACATTGATGTTCATATTTCACTCATTGAAAAGTGAAGCATCTTAAAACAAAACCATACATATCCCATTTAATACCCAACAAAAAAAATATCATTGAACCTCATGGTATATTTTGATCAAATTAGGATCAAATTACCATAATAAATTATGAAAATATATCATCACTTATTCTTATTAAGAAATTAGAATATAAATTCATCCATAGAAATGAAATAGAAAATTTATTGATGATAAAATACATAGTATACCTACATATTATCTATATAAGTGCACAAGGTTGTGAAACACATTAACAAGGAGTCACCTTATGTCATATTCACAAGGATGGAAATTTCACTCTATAATTCAAATCTTCCAACGTGATTATCAGAGTAAAAATTATGAGATGATTATATTAAAGAGTGAAAATAAATATTAAATGGAATAAGAACATGATGAAATAAGCATGAAAAATATATAATCACATGATCAATGATTTTAAGGTTTTGAAAATTAATTGAGAAAATAATGGATGTGTTAGGATTGTTTTTTCTGATTCACATTAATTCTACATAAATTCATTAGTTCTTTTATAACACACCCACTATTCATTTCCAAGAACTATCTCAAGTAACTATTTATCTTCTTAGTGTAATTATAGATCCTTCTAACCTTTCCTATACTAACTACACTAAGATAATTAAGCTTTTAGAGCCTTATTAATGTGTGTATTATCCTCTCAGGACACTCTCATGTTTTATTAGACTATGTCCTTGCTTTAAGTTCACATGATTGGATTTTAACTATTGTTTTTACACTCTTTCCTCTAGGATCACCAAATAGTTTATTAGGATAGTAAAGTAATAAGTGAATAAGAATAAAATAAATAGAATTAGATTCATTCAATATTAAACAATAATCCAAAAATAAATATCTTCTTTCTCTAGTAGGTGTTTATCCAAACATGATTATTTCAAAACAATAAAAATAGGATGAATTAGGAGAAGATTCTCTAATGATTATCATTAAAACAAATTCCTCCAATGGACTAAGATCCAATATCTAGAGTCACCTATTATAAAGTGATTAAATCTAGACTCCTTAAATATGAAATCTCTTCTCCCCTATATGAGATCATCCTTTTATACTTCATTCAATTTTCACGATCACCTGATATAGATCAGTAAGTGATGATTTATCTCTAAATTACTAAAAAATTTCATTACCCTTTATTAAAATCCACTAACTTTCCCATTTGGATCTATTATATCTCATTTAGATCAAATTCTATATGCCCAACTCATTAATACATTCCCTGATTTGGTTAGACGTTTTTGTATTCGTATTATTTTGATCCCCCAAGTAATGCATGTGATCTACATGGTATACCTAATGATCAATGACCCCAATGATTTTGATCCTTTAATTTATTCTTAATTAAGTATCTAATTTAGTTTTCCAATGACTTGGGGTTATATGTTTACTTCTAGAACACTTATAGTGATCAAATTATAGAAAATTATAAAATTATAGCCCTAAGAACTTGTTGGATCTAATGTAGTCGACGTTGAGGCCCAACATTACATTATCATAGTAGTATAGTCTTGAGTGGGTGTGCTCTGGGTTCCATTGGAATATTTTAATACCATTCATTGCTACTTGAAATTACATTAGAATATAGATATATCCTTGTGAAGTGACGTGAGTCATGTTGGTGCAGTCATAACCTTGGCATGGGATACTAATAGCGTTATCTTAGTGACAAATTCTTGTTAGCCCAACTTTTAGAATTACTAAGATCATAGTATCACAATGTGGGGAGTGTTCAATTCACTTTATAACCTACATTGACATATTATAGTATGTTAGATCTTGTGAAAAATCTGTATTGGATTCTATGACACAACATTGATAAATATGACACCTCAAATGTTTCCTCTATAATATGTTAGGGTTAGATTAATCTTGACAAGTTTATATAAAATTAATTTATAAATAGATTCATCTTCATAGTGATGATTGTGGGATATTATTAGAGCACCAATAAACTCTAAAGTTCTGACACTAGACTCCATTAGCCCTAATGCACTCGAAAGTTCCTCTTAACAACATTACTTTGGACTCAATAAATGCTATAGATTCTCTATAGTTCTATGTTGACATATTTTATTTCCTAGAATAAGGTTTGAGACTATTTTTGTTGGGGGATGTATCCTTAAGGTTTCTAATACATGATAAGTAGTTCCCCAATGTATCATTAACCCCAAATTGTGTTTGAAATGTAGTTTTCACCATATTTTGTTCCTTAATCAACAATTTTTTCCCTTACATATAAACACTTACAAAAGCCAATTATTCACCTAAAAAACATCATGATTAAAATTATATCTTGAATTAATAAAAATTTGTGGATTAATTAACACAATTAATATCTAATTCTAAAATCAATCAAGATCATATAAACTACTATTTACCATTTTAAAAATCAAATAAAAACAAGTAAAAGTTATATAAAAAACAAGTTAAAACCAATGATATATTTTTTCTATGTACACTCCTCTACACTTGAGAGATTACTTATCCTCGATTAATTTCTCTCAACATGCTTCAAAAATAGATATAATAATCTCAAGTCCAATTCTTAGGTCATTGAATGTTTAAATGAATATAATTCAGTAGAATCATCATTCCCATAAGTAAAACCTCAAAATATCCCTACCCTTCAATTTACTTATCCATTTTTTAGTTTCTAACTTACTTGATAAAACTAAAATGACCACCTTATATGTAAATTTCCACCGTCTTCATCTAGGTTCAATATTCCCCTCATTATCCATTTCTTTTAAAAGCTAGTCACTTACAATTTTTTTTTCAATTTTAAAGCCATATAATGTTCTTTTCACTTACTAATGGAGTGTGAATATTTTTGAAATAAACTATACATTATAATAGGAATCCCCTAAACTCATTTTTTATAACCAAGGAGTAGAATTAGTATATTGGCAGTCAACTCTCAAATTTTTATTTCACCCAAGTTCATGGATTTTATTTTTCCTACACACCCTATGCATAACTATGTTTGAAACTTTAAGTAGGATCCCAATTTCCCATTTTACTCTAATTTAAATTGCATAATATAATTTTCTTTTTATTTGGATACCTAAGGTGTTAATTCCTTTAAAAATATAATTCACCCAAGTTCAAGTTCATATTCCAATGTGCATGACATAGGCAATAAATTCATGTTATTTTATTACATTAAATACATCATATTCCCCTAAATTTATTAATTCATTGAGTTTTAGGTTTTTTTATAATTAAAGTTTCAACGCACTTGTTTTTTTGAATATTTCTTCAAATTTCCAAATTGGGAATTTAATTGAACTACTTATTTTTTGTAATAAACTAAATGGCTTTCTATTGAATTTCTATTTGTTTTTTTATTTTAGAGGGAAAGAAACCAGGTTAAAATTGGGGAGAGGAATTTGGATAAGTTTATCTCATACATAAAAAGTTTTACAAAGGTTTAGGAAATATGTAAAAGGCATGGAAGAGACTAATATTGAGGCAATGGCATAGAGTCACTCTATGTGCATAAGGTGAAATACAGAAGTCATAAGATGAAATTTGGACTTCTTAAAGTGGATTATCAAATTCATAATGAGGATTATCAACTAAAAAAGGTGAGTATGGATGATAATTTAATGTGAATATAGAGGTATGTAAGGTGAATGTCACCTTTTGAAGAAGGTTCTGCCAAGAATTTTGAAAATGAAGGAACAAAACCCTAAGGAATGTAAGGTAAATCTCAACTTATGAGGTGGATAGTTTATAAAAATAATAAAAATTAGTTCTTATAAAAATTAAGGTAGTTATAGGTGATTTATTAATAAAATGTAATAACTATTTTTAAATATTTTAAAAATCAAAATGTCTTGAAGGGGATTATGATTCAAACTGAGAATAAAGAATAAAAGTCAAGTATGGTTCTGTAAATGAAAGGAAAATCTATTGCGAGTTGAGTTGTCACACCAAAAAGTTTTATCTATTCTAGAAAACTACATTCAACCACATGGATTATATTAAATATCAATAATAATTTATGATTCATATTTATGTTAGAAAAAACTATAGAAACATGTAAAGGGTGGCTATATATTTTGTGTAGAATTAAAGACTATGAATTTTAAAAGATATCATGAGGAAAAGAGAAGTATTAAAAATTGAAAGGATTAATAATATTTTTATTCTTGAACTACTAAATATATATGAAAAGAAGAATCAATACAATAGAGGTAGGTTGAGAATGAAGGATTCCGGATCATGTTACAGTTGCTGGAGTCTTTGAAGTTTTATTTTTTATTTTTTTATTATATAATTTTCCTTCTTTCTCCTCTCATTAATATTACCCCTTGAATAGAGGGGTAAAAGCCTTTGGTTATTAAGGAATAGAAGAAGATAATATTTTAATTATTGAGGATTTGTGATTAATGAATAAACTTATTCTCTATTAATTGATTTAAATAAGCATTAATGTATAATTATTTCAAATGCGTCTGTGTTTGAATTATTTAACGTATTTAATATTTTATTCATTTTTTAATGAACCATAATTCTACATACACTCTATTTAATTTATATATGATTAAATAATCCAGGTTTAGTTGTGTGTGACTAGTGATTACTGGCACATGTGTAAAGGTAGTGGATTACTTTTTAATTACTTAAGAACATCAAAACTTGATGGGTATTGCCTTGGTAGTTTAGGAGTGGTTCACTATTTTGGGTTTCATTGATACCTTTTCACACACATTAAAAGGAGTACTAATCAAGAAGTTATTAATATTAGATTATAATTCACCATATACTTCAACCAAGGATGATTGATGAAATTATTATGGATTCTATCATTAATTAATTAATAGTAAGAGTAGAAAACTATTTTTAAGATTGTGATATCATTATAATTTAAAATATAACCCTAAACCCATAACATTTAATTATATTAATCTCAATCCACTTGTTAAAATTTCTTCCAAGTTTTATCAAGACCAAATTCACTCAAAATCAAACCCTTAAACTATATGTGATAATAAATTTTTTATACCCCTCTATGGAGAAAACTATGGTTCCCACTATACTATATAATTATTAACCATATGTTTTAATATATTTTTTCACACCCATGATAATCATGTCAAAAACTTGGCACTATTTATGGGGAATTGGTGATAAAAATTATAAATTTTTAATTATATGAGTAAATCAAATATAAAAAAACTTTTCTCTATTTACCTTGATGTTGAAAGATCTATACTAACAAAACTTAAAAACTTAAATTTACAAGATGATTTTAAATAAATTGACTTAACAAAATCCATTGAAACTTAGAGTGTTTACTGTAAGCCTACCACCATGGAAGGAAATCCTAACCAAACCCTAAGGGAACTTTTTTCACTTTACTTTATTAACCAAAACAACCAAATTTCCATGCCTACATTGCAAACCAATTTTGAATAAAAAACTAGAATCATTAAATTGCTACCTATATTTTATTGTCTTAGAAGAAAGGAACATAAAAAACATATAAATTAATTCACCTTGGTCTACTATAGAATAAATTACATATGAGTAGAAAAGGAGAAAGTGAAGTGCATATATTTTCTATTTTCACTGGAAGAAGAAATAAAATAATTGATGTATACTTTTCAACCTAGATAGGTGAATGATTGGGATAATCTACAAAGGATCTTCCTCCAAATATTCTTCTCTTCTTAAATAATCATAACAATCCAAAAGGAAACTTATTCCATTATACATGCATCAAGGGAGTCTTTATATGAGTATTGGGAGAGGTTTAAGAGGTTATGTGTCAGTTTCTTACACCAATCCATTAAAGAACATCACTTTATATTATTTTTATATCAAAGATTTCTTGATAGAGAAAAACCTACTAGATTTATCCTCATGAGGATCTCTCAATGAAAAATATCCAGTAGAGGCAAGGGTACTTATTGAAAAGATAACATAGATTTCCCAATAGTTTTGTGCAAGTAGTACTAGTACAGAAGGACTAAATGTGGTAAGATATTATGAATCTCCCCTACTATAATATAAACATGGGGAATTAACAAACTTTGTTATAAAAATGGATTTGAATCAACCCAGTGAACGAAAATAATTAGGTAAGGAATATGGTTTGTGTTCTTCTAATAATAATTATAATGACCAATGTGCTATGGTGTAATGACCCGAATCCGGAGCCACATAACTGGTGCCCCGTACCCGGTTCTCCACATGACCTCAATCACATTTCCCAAAATTCCAGAGGCTACCAACTAGCAGTGAGGGCCTTGGTGAGTCAGTGGGGAAACTATGCCCTCAGTTGGTAAAGTATGCAGTAGAAGAATAAACATAATCAATAGCGGAAGCAGTAAAAAACATAAAAAAACTGAACTAAAGTAGAAGAAAAGTTTGATATAACAATGATGCAGTATAGTACATGTATATATGGAAAGCAGTAAACAAATAAACGTGCTGAAATACAACTGAAACCAAAGTAATAAACGTAAATAACAACTCCAGCAGCATCGCGAGCCAAAGCCCGGTCCCATGCTCTTCAGCTCCAACCAACAATCAAGTACCTGGGGTAGAAGGGCCAAAATACCTATCTACACCTGCAACCATATAATCTGTTTGGGCCGAAAAGAAGGACCCAAATAGGGTGTGAGACTAATCCTAGTAGGCAACCACCACAAGATTTGTGCCCTACTGTGAGTGAGTAATATAGCAAAAGTAAAGGAAAATAAGTACAGTAATGGACTAAGAGTATACCAGTAATTAATCCTACCAATTACCATTCACACTCATTTTATTAAACAACCAGGGAAACCAGAAAAGTTTTCTATTCCAAGGTAAGAAAGTAACATGGCAGGTATCTCAAAAGACTACCTAAACACAAGCAGTACAAAACCCAAGCTTGTTCTTTGGCTTGGTGGAATCATCACAACCAACCATCAAAATTCACACTGACCCTCTGGGTGGCTCAAACTAGCAGACCCCTATAGTTCAGTAATCAAACAAGGCACATAAACTCTAGGAAGCTCTCATGTCAATTCCCCTATGGTCTTTCAACAATGGATACAAACTCTCTAAGGAAGCACTTACGTCTAATTCCTCCTCTGGTATCAATGCGTGGGAAACTAAGAACACTCTTGGGAAGAACAAAGTCCTATTCTCATAGGTCCTGCGTATGAAACTAAAACCAACAGACCCTATAGGGAAGCACTTAATCGTCTATTCCCTCTTTGATCTTCCGTACCAGGTTCTCACAGCCCTGAGCAGTCCAGTCATGCGTAATCGACTGTTAGCAGCCCTAAGTAAGTTCAAAAAATAATTGGCTAATAGATACCATGCATCAAAAGCATTTAAATAGTAGGAAACACATACAATCAGTCATAACAAGTAAACTAACAATCGCTATAGGGTTTACCTCACAGGAAAACAGTGCCAAACGACGATAAACAACCAAATAGGGGGAGAAACACCCATGGGGTGATCCTCAATCATGCAACCAAACATATATTAGAAACAATTAAACATAATATAACAATAAATCTAGGGAAAATAAACAATAGGATCAAAGTCCTAAACCCGGGATACCCGATACATGGGTATCTGACACTTTTGCAACCAAAACTCAAAGAACTTCAACATAGGGCAACAAACCACCTACCTTGATCCTTGAAGATCGATATACTTGAACCTCGGCCCGTGAATCGGCCTATAACGGAGTAGATCTTCAAAAAAGTCTAAAACGTTCAACCTCAGATAACTCACGCGAGAGAAGGAATCAGAAAACGAGGCCAAAGAAGAACCAAGAACTCACCGATGTGATTCTTCTGCAATCGACGGAGTTCGATTTGGACAACCAGTGACTGATCAGTGGCTCGGAGAATAATCGGCCTCCTCGGATGCTCTGGATGAAAAAAGGTGGAGAAGAAGACATTTATGAGCATTAGGCATGACCCTTGTCCGATTAAAGAAATAAAAATAAAGTACAAGGCGTGTACTAGGTATTTCCGTACTCCGCCAAAATCGGCCTCCACGTCGCCCCTACACACCGTGTGTGTGGCCCGGGCACACTAGCACATAGCTTCGAGTGAGAATAAAGTACACGGCGTGTACTCAGAAAGTACATGGTGTGTACTTCAAAAATTTCCAGAAAATTTATTTTTCCCAAAAACTCTAGAAAAAGGAAAAAATACCTCAAACGAAGATCCAGGTTCTTATAAACTTTCCCCCTTAAAGAAATTCGTCCCTGAATTTCCCTAAAGAGGCTTGGAAGAAGAAACCCCAAAAAGCTTTGGCCACTGTGATCGTACATCGGCCTCCCTTTCCCAGGTCTCGTCCTACACTCACCCATGCTACCATAGCACCCGTACTAGAGGAACAGACCGGCCACAGATAACTTTCGTATTGCGATCGATAATCCTGATAGGATGCTCCTAGAAAGATGCATCCTGCTCCAGCTCAACCTCCTCGGGTTAAAAAACATGAGACGGGTCTGAGAAATACCGTTGAAGCTGAGAAACATGGAAGACTTCATGAATATCCTGGTACCTCTGAGGTAACTATAACCTGTAAGCAACCAGCCCGACTCTCTCCAGAACCTCAAATGGCCCGATGTATCTCAGTGAAAGCTTTCCCTACCTCCTAATCCTCTTATGTCCCAACCTCGGGGTAATTCACAGGAAAACCTGATCTCTGACCTTGAACTCCAGAGGTCATCTCCGCTGATCAACATAGGACTTCTGTCGAGACTGTTCTGTAGCCATCCTCTTCCAAATCAACTCTATTTTCTCTAAGGTCTCCTGAATAAGACGAGGTCCTAGCAAAGCTGCCTCTCCTGACTCTAGCCAGTATAAAGGTGATCAGCATGACCTACCGTACAAAGCCTCATAAGGTTCCATCTGAATAGTCACCTGAAAAATGTTGTTGTAGGAAAACTCCACCAGAGTAATATGCCTCTCCTAAGTACCGCCAAAGTCTAGAATGCAAGATCGGAGCATATCCTCAAGCACCTGGATTGTACCCTCGGACTAGCCATCAGTCTGGGGATGGTATGCTGTACTCAAAAGTACCTGTATACCCAAAGACCTCTGTAGCCCCTGCCAGAAGTTTGAAGTAAAACGCGCATACCTATCTGAAACAATGGAGTGTGGAACTCCATGCAGACATACAATCTCTCGGATGTACAACTATCTCAAATCATCAACAATGAAGGTCTTCTTGATTGTCAAGAAGTGTGCAACCTTCATGAGCCTATCCACTACAACCCAAACCGCATTATTTTCATGAGGTGATCTTGGTAACCTTGTCACAAAGTCCATCATGACATCATTCCATTTCCACTTAGGAATGGGTAACTGCTGTAAAATCCCTACTGGTCGCTGATGCTCTGCCTTCACCTACTGAAAGGTGGAACACCGCCTAATAAAACCAGCCACATCCTTCTTCATACCTAGCCACCAATACTGACGGTGCAAGCCTCGGTACATCTTGGTGACACTAGGATGAACTACCCAAGCTGAACCATGAAACTCCCGCATTATCTCCTCACGTATGTCTGTTGAAACCCATACAAAGCCATGAAAACGTAGCACCTCATCATCTCCCACTTTCCACCCCGGAGTAGGGTCTCCACCTGACACACCCTCCTGTAGGACTATGCCTTCTAGTTCTGATAGCTACCTCATTCGAACTCGATCTAAAAAAGTAGAGGTAACAACTACAGAAGAAATAATTGTCTGTCCCTGTCTGTCGTGCACCTCCAGATGCATCTCAGAGAATAGATCCATAAGCTGCCACTCTCTGCTGGCCTCCTGAACTGCCTGCAACTGAGTCCTCCTGCTCAGTGCGTCAGCCACAACATTGCCTTTCCCAGGCGTATAATCAAGATCGAATTCGAAATATTGTAGTTACTCGACCCACCTCCGCTGTCTCAGATTCAAGTCACGCTACGTGAAGATATACTTGAGGCTCTTGTGGTCAGTATATACCACAAAATGTCCTCCAATGAGATAGTGCCTCCAACAACGCAAATCATGAACAACCGCAGCCAACTATAGGTCGTGCGTAGGATAGTTATTCTCAAGGGGCCTCAACTACCAAGATCCGTACACAATAACACGATCTTCCTGCATAAGAACTGCTCCAAGCCCAATTCCAGATGCATCACAGAAAACTGTATAACTCTTTCCCGGCTTTGGAAGAACTAGAATCTGTGCTGAATTCAATCTCCCCTTCATCTCCTGGAAGGATGAGTCGCAAGCTTCTGACCAAACTTACTTCACACCCTTCTTAGTCAAGCCTATCAACGACGCTGCTAAGCATGAGAAGTCCTATATAAACCTACTATAATAACCAGCCAGTCCCAAGAAACTCCATACCTTGAAGACATTCTTTGGCTGCTCCCAGATAACTACTACTCACACCTTCTCTGGGTCTACTGAAACGCTTGTCTCTGAGATGACATGACCCAGGGAGTGAATTTCATCCATCCAGAAGTGTCACTTTGAGAGCTTATCATACAACTGATGCTACCTAAGTGTACTCAAAACGATATCATGGTGGGTAGCATGGTCGTGTCGAGTGTGAGAGTACACCAAGATATCGTCCAAAAAGACAATGATGAAATAATCTAATTAAGGATGGAAAACTATGTTCATCAGTGCCATGAAAACTACCAGCGCGTTTGTGAGACCGAACGACATAACCAGATACTCGTACAGACCATACCTGCTTTGGAAAGTTGTGAGAGGTATATCAGATGGTCTGACCCACAATTGATGATAGCCGGATCTCAAGTCGATCTTCGAGAATACCCTGGCTCCTCGAATCTGATAAAAAAGATCATCAATCCTCAGCAAAGGATATCGGTTCTTGACCGTCGAATGGTTCATCTTTCTATAGTCCACACAAACCCGTAAGGTACCATCCACCTTCTTCGTAAACAACACAGGCGAACCCCAAGGGGAAGTACTGGGTCAGATAAAACCCTTCGCCTACAACTCCTCCAACTTCTTCTTGAGTTCTTGAAACTCAGGCATAGCCATCCTATAAGGAGGTATGGATACCGGTGCTGCTCCTGGTACAAGATCATTAGAGAAGTCTACCTCATGCTCTGAAGGCAACCCTGAAAAGTCTTCTGGAAAGACATCCATAAAATGGTCAACTACCAAATGGAAGTCCATATGAGAAGTTCCTTGATCATCCAGATATAAACTAGCAATCTGGGTTGTAACAATTCCCAACCCATGATGCTCTGGTCCATCTCTGCTTTCCTAGACATCCCATTCACCCTTGTGAAGAAAGTACCCTTCCTCTGGTGATGTGAAACTCACCCTGAAGCGATAAAAATCGACAAAGGCCTGAAAAGGAACTAGACAGTCCATTCCAAGAATAACATCATAACCCGTCATCTCAAAGGACATAAAGATCCCACAATAAGTGACACCCACCAACCTCAAGGGGGTACTCCTTGAACTGACGCACACTAGTAATTCTATGTACCAAAGGAGTGTCTGGTGCCAACGTATCCTAAGAAGTAAGGATAGTAAGTCTAAGGCTCTCTATAGTGTGCACAAAAATAAAGCTATGAGAATCTCTGGTATCGAAAAGTGAAGAAGATAAAACTGAGGCTACTAAGATCGTACCTCGAACTGTGGAAGGTCCAGGATCCTATTCCCGATGGATCTGATCTACCGTAAACGTCTGGCCAATACCGCGGCCCTGTGTAGCAGCCTGATATCCCTGAGCTGATCCTCCCTGAGCCTGAACACCACGTCTGTGACCTCTACCCTGGCCTGAACGACCTGAAGAACTCCATCCCCCAGACTGCCGTGGAACTGGTAATCCTGCTCCTGTACGAGGACTAGAAACCGATCCTCCTTCACTAGCTGCTGGAAGAAGAACCCTATAAAAATGCTTCAGATGACCCATCTTGCCGCAAGATCGGCACTCCACTGGATCTATTGGGAACTGAGGCTTCTTATGCCTGCTCTTTCCACACTGATAGCACACCACCTGGTTTCCAGAAGGAAGATCTAGTCTACCAGAAGAAATACCTCGCTTCCTCGAGTCACCTCGAGTAGACTCTCAGTGGCACTTCCTGCTATCAGTATGAAATGAATCATCCTTGGATGCTGAACCGCCCTGATCAACCACTTCAGTCTCCCTCAGATTCCATTTGATGATCAGCACCTAGTTGACTATTAGGGTAATAGAAGTCAACTGGAAGATGTTCACCTGTGATCTGATCTCTGGTTTGAGGCCTTCCTCAAACTTCCTTTCCAAAAATAGCTCTTCATTTCCCGGAACGGGAGTGAAATGCTATAACTCAGTGAAATGGGAGGAATAATACCTAAATGAAAGAGTAACCTACTGTAGGTTCATGAAATCTCTGGCTCTGTCGGCCCTCAGCGTCGCCGGATAGAAATAGTCATAGAACGTACGCTGGAACTCGTCCCAAGACATAGTCTGTTGGCGCCCTGCCTGCGAGACCACATCCCACCATCTCTTGGCAGAATCTCACAGCATTTAAGTCCCAAGCTTCACCCTTCAGTCTGGGGGTGTCTCCAGATGCTCGAAGATTGAAAGCATGGTTTCTAACCATGACTCTGCATCCTGAGGTCCTCCATCCCCTGTGAAAGTGGGAGGATGCTGCTGCTGGAAGACTCGTGTCAGCTCTGTCATAGACGGGGCAGGAGCTGAGCTCCCTAGAAGGTCTGCATGAACCTCACGAAACCCTCTTTGAATTGAGCGTCGGCACCAGTGTCTGGAATCACTGCAGGTTCCATGTCCGGAACAATCGGTGGAACTACTGGTAGACCCTGGTCTGCCGTATCAGGAATACGGTCACTGCCTGGTTCCTGGCGTGCAACGATAGGACGTTTTGGTGCCATAGCTCTGAGAAAACAAAAGAACACTCAGATTTAGGATTAATAAGGATAGAAAACACAAGAGTACAAAATGGTAAAAAGAGAGAGAAACACTTAAGTTTGCAAAACAAGACTACACGGCGTGTATTTAAACTACATGGCATGTTTGTTAAATCCATTTACATGGGCGTGTAACTCTGCCACCACTGGTCGTGTAACATTCCATAATACACGGCATGTTGTCCCAAAACACGACGTGTACTTGAACTCTACTCCCCTGCCCGAGTCTCTTTACATGGCTAACCTACATGGTCATTCTAATTCTAAACTACACGGTGTGTTCACTAAAGACACGGCGTGTACTAGACAGGTTTTGGTGACCCGTGTAGCGGTTACACAGCCGACTACACGGCTGACCCATACACGACATGTTCCGAACAAACATGGCATGTATAAGGATAGATAACACTAACCCGTGTTGTTCATGACACGGTCGGGTACCCAGAAGAAAAATACAAAACGTGTTCTTATAACACACGGCGTGTACCACACGAGTTTCCCCGACCCGTGTTATTAGTGACACGACCGGGTATACGGTTGACTACTACACGGCGTGTACTTATGGTACACGACGCGTCCCTGAAGACTCTCCGACACCCCGTGTCTCTGCTCACACAGTTAGTAACATGGTTTAAAAACTACACGGTGTGTATTTATAAAGTACATGCCGTGTATTCTGGGTTTTTCCGGGCAGTAGCTCAGAAACTGCACCGAATGCCAGAAACACTGAAAAACAACATTTATGTGCCAAATTCTGATCCGTGGGTGCCCATACTCCCCGTGAATCAAATCTTGTCATCATAACAATTCATATATCAAGTAAAACATCATAACAAGTATGTCCGTCACAACAACTATCACAACAACATGCATCATTTATCACGACATATATCACAATAACATGAAATTCTAATTCACCCTAGATGGCATGGTAAAATGCATGACATGTGATTTCCTACCCAGTGCCTATATGATGAATGAGATGGCACACCCTAATCTCATCGGGTTGCAACCAAATAGAACCACAATCATATAAACTGTAACAGCACAAAACATGTGCATCACCCAACAGTGAAATATAATAAACTCTAACACTTGAAAAAACTGAAAATTGTAATTACGAGGTAATACAGCTTTTCCCTGTACACGGGTTAATTACTCCCAGGAATAGTTAATTACTAAATACCCATTTCGTCCTATCCCTGTCTATTGTCGCAAAACAGTAAGGCAATAGAAAAGAAGAAAACCTACCTCTGATACCACTTTGTAACGACCCAAATATGGAGCCACATAACTGGTGCCCCGTACCCAGTTCGCCACATGACCTCAAGTGCGTTTCCCCAAATGCCAGAGGCTGCCGACTAGCAGCGAGGGCCTTGGTGAGTCAGTGGGGAAACTATTCCCTCAGTTGGTAAAGTATGCAATGGAAGAATAAACATAATCAATAGCGGAAGCAGTAAACAGCATACGACAACTGAACTAAAGTAGAAGAAAAGTCTGATATAACAATGATGCAGTACGGTACATGTATCTATGGAAAGCAGTAAACAAATCAACATGCTAAAATACAATTGAAACCAAAGTACTAAACATAAACAACAACTCCAGCAGCATCGCGAGTCAAAGCCCGGTCTCATGCTCTCCAGATCCAACCAGCAATAAAGTACCTGAGGTAGAAGGGCCTCAATCCCTATCTACACCTGCAACCATATAATCTATTTGGTCCTAAAAGTAGGACCCAAACAGGGTGTGAGACTAATCCCAGTAGGCAACCACCACAAGATTTGTGCCCTACTGTCAGTGAGTAATATAGAAAAAGTAAAGGAAAATAAGTACAGTAATGGACTAAGAGTATAACAGTAATTAATCCTACCAATTACTATTCACACTCATTTTATTAAACAACCATGGAAAACCAGCAAAGTTTTCTATTCCAAGGTAAGCAAGTAACACGATAGGTATCTCAAAAGACTACCTAAACACAAGCAGTACAAAACCCAAGCTTGTTCTTTGGCTTGGTGGACTCATCACAAACAACCATCAAAATTCACACTGACCCTCTAGGTGGCTCAAACTAGCAGACCCCTATAGTACAGTAATCAAACAAGGCACAAACACTCTGGGAAGCTCTCACGTCAATTCCCCTATGGTCTTGCAATAATAGCTACAGAATCTCAAAGGAATCACTTATGTCTAATTCCTCCTGTGGTCTCGATGCGTGGGAAAATAAGAACACTCTTGGGAAGAATAAAGTCCTATTCCCGTAGGTCCTTCATACAAAACTAAAACCAACTGACCCTCTAGGGAAGCACTTAATCATCTATTCCCTCTTTGATCTCCCGCACCAGGTTCTCACAGCCCTGAGTAGTATAGTCGTGCGTAATCGACTGTCAGAAGCCCTAAGTAAGTTCAAAAACTACTTGGCTAATATCTACCGAGCATCAAAAGTATTTAAACAGCAGGCAACACATGAAATTAGTCATAAAAAGTAAACTAACAATCGCAATAGGGTTTGCCTCATAGGCAAACGGTGCCAAACGACGATAAACAACCAAACAGGGGGAGAAACACCCGTGGGGTGATCCTCAATCATGCAACCAAGCATATATTAGAAACAATTAAACATAAGATAACAAGAAATATAGGGAAAATAAACAATAGGATCAAAATCCTAAACCCGGGATACCCGATACATGGGTATCCGGCACTTATGCAACCAAAAATCAAAGAACTTCAACGTAGGGAAACAAACCACCTACCTTGATCATCGAAGATCGATATACTTGAACCTAGGCCCGTGAATCGGCCTAGAACGGAGTAGATCTACAAAAACATCTAAAACTTTCAACCTCAGATAACTCACATGAGAGAAGGAATCAGGAAACGAGGCCAAAGAAGAACCAAGAACTCACCGCTGTGATTCTTCTGCAATCGACGGAGTTCGATTCGGACAACCGGTGACGGATCGGTGGCTTGGAGAATAATCGGCCTCCTCGGATACTCTGGATGGAAAAAGGCAGAGAAGAAGACGTTTATGAGCATTAGGCGTGACCTTGGTACGATTAAAGAAATAAAAAGAAAGTACACGGCATGTACTTTTAGAGTACACAGCGTGTACTAGGTCTTTCCGTACTCCACCAAAATCGGACTCCACGTCACCCCTACACACCGTGTGTGTGGCCCGGGAACAACTAGCACACAACTTCAATTGGTAAAAGAGTACACAGCGTGTACTCAGAAAGTACACGACGCGTACTTCGAAAATTTCTAGAAACTTTATTTTTACTAAAAAATCCAGAAAAAGGAAAAACATACCTTAAACAAAGATCTGGGTTCTTACACAAGGTGCAGGAAGTAGTGTAACAAAATGACCAAGATATCCACCCAAACTGGCACCTAATCAGACCTTTCACATAACTGAAAGGTGTTCCCGATCCCCACATGCTGATAATTAGCACTCTAGAATGAACACCAATAAGAGGGAATGATTTTTACCAACTGGAAGTAGAAAAATTGACATATATACATACAAAGAATAAGGGGAAAAAGAAGAGAAAAAACAAGAAATATTTGGAACAACAAAAAAGAAATAGTAGAAGCGATACAACCCAAAAGTATCTAAACAAACCCCAATGTAAAATTCCAATAAAAAAAGACAAAACCAAATATGAGAAACATATACTCTATGTGATAAATAGAAAATTCCCCACTATCTCACCACCATCCACCTGAAATTGCTAAAAAAAACCTTACCGCATAAATGTGGCGCATTTCCTTTCCCTTTATCAAAATACATAACAAGGTCTATAAACAACTAAAGGGGGGATCCCACCCAGGTGTTCCTTAACAAGTCTGTGTACAATAATCTAAACATGATCAAATTTAAAGAAAAAATGAACGATAAATAATTATTTTTTTATAATAAACATATAGTAAAAAAATTCCCCCTTTTCTATAGTTCCAAATAATCTAGGTGAAACAATTTCAAAGAATATCACATATATCAAAGAAGGTAATCAAATCCAAGTAGTATAACTCAAAATCACAGGTAAAATCATTCCAAGGATCACTAAAGGTCATGATATCTAGAAAACTTGTACCCAATACATAGAAAATCACATGTATCAAGTATCTAGACATATGCATTGAATCTAGAGAGAAAAGGAACACCCCAAAAAGTGAACCTCCCAATAGTGTCTAACAATTCCCTAGAACAATGGGCTTAGAGAGAAAAGGAACCCCACATGTGTAAACCCCCTGATGATATCAATGGAAGATGCCTATTACCACACCTTCCACCTAAGTACCCAAGGCACCCTATGTGCTACATTTTCCAAACCATTTCATCAAAACCCCTCTTGAAATACATTTCACAAACCCATTTCACAATTCTTTGAAAACACCCATTTCACTTTTACTAAAACAAAGGGAAAAAATCTTTTCAAAAAATTTGTTTACACACACACACACACACAAATCAATCAATAAATCATGAAATTTTATTTATAAAAAAACTTATAAAACCAAAGAAATCAATATTCATCTAACACATGCTAGAGACGGAATCACCTACCTCAAACTTAGGTTGCACACATCCACAAATGGATCCAAAACCATAAAAAGGAGATAAAAATAACAAACAAAGTCCCGACCAATGATATTCACACTTTAGAATCATATTCTATAAAAACTAAGGTCAGAAAAGAGTTTAGGTCACACATACCTCAAAGAAAACACACCCACTGCACCAAAACTAAAAAAGGTTTGTCCCCCAAAATAAGATCACACAACGAATCTAGAAAGGATCAAGAAGAAAATCAACACAATATCAACAAAACATAAAATGTAATGCATCAACACTACTGTGACCGATTCCAACAAAGAAAAAGAAATATCACTTACCTAAAGAGATACAGTGTATCCACCATGAATATAAATCACCAAATTAAATGATCCAATAGGAGAAGAGGTCCCCAAAATCACATGGTAGTGATCCAAGGTTTTAAGAGAGAAGCCTTCACATTGAATGAAAAGAAAATCATACATGAATCATGGTTAAAATTACCAGACCTAAAAAATTGATGGAATTCATGATGTAAATTTCAAAATTTACAAGATACTACAAAAAATTCATCACCTTAGATTAAAAATAACCCCAATCGACATTTTCATGATGTGAACTAGTTTCAAGGCTTGTAAAGTTTTCACACTTTTAACCCATTCATGACATCTTACTTGTAACATATTCATGTTGTGTAAGTAGTTCATGACATTAAAGTGTCTAGCAGATAGATCACAACCCAGATTCTATAAAAAAACCCAAACCACCTCCAATTATTTACAAACCCATGGATAAACCTCAAAATCCTTTGAAACATTTATACCCATACTTCATTAATTCAAAAAAACATATATCCCCAGAATTTAGGTTAATTTACCAACAAATTATCTTCATCATTGAAAGGCCTAAAACACACCCTAACAAAAAAAGAAATGAAAAAGAGATGAGAAATACCTAAAAGAAGGTAACAAGATGTTACAACCTCCCCAAAACAAGACTTTCCATCCCCAAGAAGTCATGTAGAAGAATGGTTCTCTAGAAAGATATGAGGAAACTAATTCCTCACCAATGCTTAATGATCCCAAGTTTCATAATAATCTAATCCATGTTAACATTACACTTTGACTAACAAGATAGAATTCTCATGAAATAATTTCACTTAAGAGTCAAAGTTCTCAAATGGATGCTCCACAATAGAAATATCTGGTTCTAACTAAATCTCATCCCAACTCAAAATATGAGAGGGATCGAGATGGTATTTCCTGAGTCAAGATATATATAAAATATCATGAATACATATCAACTGAACCAAAAATTCCATCCAATAAAAAACCTTCCCAAGTTTCTTAGTGACATCAAATAATCCAAAATATCTCAGTGCCAACTCCACCTATTTTATAAGATGAAGGTGACCCAACTGAGGAGAAAATTTCAAGAAAACTTGTTTACCAATTGAAAAATCCAAAGGATGATGTTGATGATCTGCATATAATTTCTATCAACTATTAGCTATAAATAGAAACTAAAATATATCCGAATCATCACTGATGTCTCTTAAATGAGACTCAGTCCTACCAAAGTGGTCTTATTCACCTATACCTAATAAAGAGGTGACCTACACAGGTGACCATACAAAGCCTCAAAGGGATACTTTCTGATCAATGACTGATAATTTTTGTTTTAATCAAACTCAAATGGTCCTATATGGATATCCCATGATCCATCAAAATCCAAGATGTAGACACAAAGCATATCCACTAGGATTTAAATATCACACTCTGTTTGAATATTTTTTTATGGATGATAAGTTATAATCAACATGAGCTGAGTACCCATCACCTCTTGGAGACTATTCTAAAACTATGAGGTAAAACTAGGGTACCTTTCTAAAACAATGGCTAATGGAACCCCATGTAACCTCACAATATCCTGCACATACAGCTTACCCAGGTCTTTAATTTTAAATGTTTCCTTGATTGGAATGAAATGAGATGAATTTTTCAATCGATCAATCACCACATAGATAGTATTACTTCCTTAAAGAGTCTATGGAAAATCAATAAAAAGGTCAATGTAAACCTCATCCCATTTTTAAACAAGTTTCAAGAGAGGTTAAAGAAAACTAGAAGGTTTCATATGCTCTGACTTTATCTATTGGTAGGTTTAGTAGTGGGAAACATAATCTACAATGTCACACTTTATACTTAACCCACAAAATCATCATCTCATTTCATGATACATATTTATAGTTCTCGAATGAATGGACCATGAATAACTATGACATATAAAAAAATTGAGCTCTTAATAAATGCAGTAATAACAAACTGATTGTAATGGCACGGACCTCTCCAGCCCATTCCTTTGTCAAAAAGAAGGCCACAAAGTGTTCTGGAGGGTAAAATGGACTTTTCCCACACCTTCCAGAATTTTGAAACTACACGCTGTGTAGTCCTTCCCCGTGTACGCGTTACCCATCAACGGTTGTGTGCCGTGTTGGAGCTATGTCCTTGCCGTGTGAAATAAATGAGTACACTCCATGTGTCCAAACTACACGCCGTGTAGTCATTCCCCACGTATGCGTTACCCTCAAACCATGTGTTGACCAGTCAATGGCCGTGGAGCCGTGTTGGAAGCCGCATGGAGACCATGTGAAATAACCGAGTACATGCTGTGTACCATAAAGTACACGCCGTGTAATTTTTCTTTTATCGCCTATAAAAGGAGGGGTCCCCTCCTCCTTTTGAACTCACCCCTCTCCTCCACTTTCCTCTGAGCAGAGTTCTCCCAAGAGACTTGAAGGATCTTTCTTCCATAACTTCTTCGTTCGAGCTCCGATTTACGATCCGTCAGTGGCCACGGGATCGTAACGACGAGGCGGAACTTATGAGCTTGGATCCACTGTCTTTACTTTGGCATTTACTTTCCGAATTCCACACGAGGAGGTTTTTCTGGGACCCGATAGAAGTGAAGGATGCCGACGAACGTATTCTAAAGTTGATCCGGGGGAGCATTGCGATCGGAACCTGTTGAGGTAGTGATATTACCTTTGTATCTCTAATTTGTGCATCATGCGGGTTGGGTTTCCTCTTGTTTCGTGAAACACAGTTGAACCAGTTTAATAAAGATAATAACTGGCTTATATAACGAGGATGGGAAGTTGTGATTACTGTTACATTACTTTTTATATCCTGTGATATTATGTTGTGAATTGAATAGGCTTATGCCTACTGAAAATCACGGTCGTTGGGGGCCTTTTCTTGCGCAATTAAATGTTGCCCTATCTTCTAGAATGTTTTTGTGAATGGAACCTTGTTGAATTTGGAAATTGGTTAATCATGTAAATTTGGCGGATTAAATGAAAATATGGAACCCTTGTGTGATCACCCCAGTTAAAAAAATGGAATAATGAACATGTAGGTGTTGGCTTGGATACGTGGAATGTGATGGGGGGGGGGGGGTGTTTTGTGGGTTTTTGTGAATCGGGTGAGCAGTGGGATGCGGTTGGCTTGGTTGTGGGTTGGTGTGAATGTTATGTTGGTGATGGGCAGTGGGGCTGCGATAAATGGTATTAAAGGGATAATGATGTACGGTGCAGTTGTGGTTATGGTGGTTGGCAGCGGGGCTACATGGATAGGTTGGAATGTGTACGGACTATGGGTTGTGAATAATAAAATTTAATGAATGGTGGGTCATGGTAATGGAACATGATTAATAATCAATGGGTTGGTTGGTTGATAAGAAGGACTTGGTTGTGTTGCTTGTGTTTTCCTAACTTGATTTGTGGATGGCAGGGATATGTTTTAGGAATGATCGATGTGTTTGGTTGTGGATAGTTTCCAAATAGTTAAGGAACTAAATAAACTAATTCCGCTGAAACATGAAAACCTAAATGGGGTTGGGGTTGTTTGTTGTATGCATGCTTCGTAGTAGCAGTGCCAAGGCATGTGCTCAGTTTCTCTGTTTAGAATCCATAGGTTGGGCTATGTGTTTGGTATACAGATATATATATATATCTGTATCTTTTGTGTTTTATCTCACCCCACACATGTTGAGCACTTAGTGACAAACACCCCCATTTCATGGGAGAGGGTGTTTTCCCTTAGTTACTAGCTCCTTCCTGCTCCTTCTCCCCTAGGTTGTGATGGCTTGAGGCGACCTTACACCTAAGACCCTTCATGTAGGTTTCGATTGGGGTGGTTTTAGTCCAAGACTCTTCGGGAAGGTTCTACTGTTTCCAAAGAACCTTCGGAATGAGGCCTAGGTGTGTGCGGGTGGGATACGTGGTTGTGAGGCCCAGGTGTGTGCAGGAAAGATACGTGGTTGTGAGGCCCAGGTGTGTGCGGTTGGGATATGTGGTTGTGAGGCCGAGGTGTGTGAGGGTAGGATACGTGGTTGTGAGGCCCAGGTGTGTGGGGGCGGGATACGTGGTAGTGAGGCCCAGGTGTGTGCAGGCGGGATACATGGTTGTGAGGCCCAGGTGTGTGCGGGCAGGATGTGTGGTTTGTGAGGCCCAGGTGTGTGCGGGTGAGGAGAGTGTGGCAGCATCAGGATGTTCACCGTTAGGAAGAGAAGCTAACTACTGGGAAATGGTGCGGGGTACCCAATACTCTTGTTTCTTATATACTACTACCTGTTGTGATTGTGTTTTGGTGAGTGTGGCTGGTGAGGTTGGGTGGATAGATTTCCTTGCTAGGTTTCTTCTATTGTTCTCACGGGACATTAGGATGTCTCCCCACTTGTGCACGAGAGCTTTGTGTTTCCATACTGAGTATACTTGTATGCTCACCCTACGTTTAATTTTAGGTTTCCAGGAGGACTACCAGGGCCGTGCGGGACCCTACTAGTTGGATAGTTGGAGTTGTTGCAGTTGCTGTACTCTTGTTTTCTTTTGGTATTGTACTTTTGAGCTTTATTTTACTTGTACCTTGTTATAAAATTGTTTAAACATGAATGTGGGATTGGTTTGGGTTTATTTATATACACTTGTTCTTTTCCTTTTTGGTGGTTGACTTGTCCTATTTTCTGATCCTAAATAATAAAAAGGGTAATGCCTCCCATATTTGTGAAAAATCATACCCTTGGTGCTAGTCGCCACCCTGGGGCCTACTGGAGGCAGGACTCAGGGGTCATTATCTCCTTTTCACCATTATGAGCTCAGAAGGGGCATCTTTATTGGGAGGGGGTGGTGACAGAATGGTATCAGAGGTGATGGTTGAGAGATAGGATGGAGTCTGGAGTTAGGCACAGTGAGGATTGCATGGGATGGTAGGGATACAATGTCAGTTAATCTTGGTGCGTGACATAGGCCAGGGAAGACCGGCTAGGACAAAGAATTTTAGGCCCCCCTGTGATCCGATGTAAGGACTCTGAGCCTACCGAACGACCAAGTGAGACTACATTGATTGAAGGGTAGAGACCCTAGGGAAGGTACATGCATCATCATGATTGTGTTTTACTTGATTTGGGTGTTCTGTGAAAGGAATTGAAATAAAATGATAAAATAAAATCTTGATCTTTTCCTTACTACTTGGGCTTAGGCGATCCTTGTTTACCGTACAGCTATGGCACCTGGACGTCATCCTCGGGTGGCTCAGACGACCGAGGCCCAGCAGATTCAGGCATTCGATCAGTTGAGGATTGACCGAGATGAGGAAGATAGCCAGTGGCAGAAGACTCTCCGTTCTTTTTAGTGGCAGACCCTCAAGAAGTACGAGGGTAGTACTTCAGATACGGAGACAGAGGGGTGGCTTGAGGAGCTAGGGATCTATTTTACCTTGATCCATGCTCTGAGGGAGTACTGGGTTCCCCTAGCAGTCATTCAGCTGAGAGGCGCGGCGCGACACTGGTGGATGCTCTACCTCGGAGAGAGGATAGATGCAGAGGTTCCATAGGCTGACTTTGAGAAGGAATTCCGAGAGGAATTCCTTTCTTCCATGATCAAGTCGGAGAAGCGGCAGGAGTTACTCTCCCTTCAGTAGGGGAGTATGTCAGTACGAGAGCTGGGGATCAAGTTCAAGGATCTCCTGTGCTTTGCTCCGGATCTCTTTCCAGATGAGGAGTCTCGGGCGAGACGTTTGGAAGAGGCGCTTCTTCCTTCGCTCTAGTATAATGTCACCCCCTTCACCCTTTCGACGTACTTGGCGGTACAGAAGAAGTAAGAGGTTATAGAGAGGATGCACTCGCTAGGAGGTGCACCGAGAGAGGGGATCCATCCGGGCTCGTCGAAGGGGAAGACAGTCAGCATCAAGTCTCCTATGACGGGACCTTCCAGGTTCAGGCCAGTGGGGAGCAGGCCCCAGTAGTTCCAGTTCAGATCTTTGGGTCCTCGTCCCTTTTTCATGAGCCCAGGACCGAAGTGTTTTTCTTGTGGAGGTTTCGGGCACGTTTAGAGTCAGTGCCCGAGCCGAGCTCAATACGGTGGAGGTGGGAAGGTTCAGCGCCCACCTCAGCAGCACCAGTTGCCGGTGAGGCCCTTACAGCAGCAGCAGGACCATGCTCCTCCAAGGGAAGACTTTGCGGGAGGAGACCGAACTTAGGGTGATCCTCAGGGACCTCGACCAGGGCGTGGTCGGGGAGGTGGATGACATCAGAGAGGTAGAGGAGCTGGGCATGGACAGTTGCACGCAGCAGAGTTGACAGCTCCAGCAGGACCAGAGGTGGTGCGAGGTACGATTTTTTTGTTTAGTACTCTTGTTTCTTCTTTGTTTGATTCAGGAGCTTTACACTCCTTTGTTGCACCTGGTCTAGCCCATGCTTTGGGACTAGATGTAGAGAGATTTTCCGTACCACTGGTGATGAGTACACCAGTTGGAGGCCAGACCAGCATATCTTGTGTTTTCCAGGGATGTGTGCTGACGTTGGGACCACATTGATCTAGTGGGGACCTTCTTCTGTTACAGATGAAGCCATATGATGTCATCCTAGGCATCGACTGGTTGTTTTCTGTTAGTTCCGTTATCGAATGCTTCCGAAGAAGAGTCGTGTTCTCCGACGTGGATGGGCAGCGCGTATCTTTTGTTGGAGAGAGGATCTATCAGGTGGGAAGTCGGTATGTGAAGCCTCTCCTTTCCTTATTAGGCGGGTTATCAGTGGTTCCAGCTGATACAGAGATGATGGATGTCCCAGAGGTTTTTGGGGAGTTCCTTGATGTTTTTCCTGAGAAGGTTGTGACTCTACCCCCCCGACGTGACGTTGAGTTCGGAATAGACTTACAGCCTGGTTCCCGTCCGATTTCGATGGCCCCTTATCGGATGGAACCTTCAGAGTTGTGGGAGTTGCGGATTCAGATTGATGATCTGATGGAGAAGGGTTTTGTTCGACCCAGCGTATCACCATGGGGTGCTTCAGTTTTGTTCTTGAAGAAGGAAGATGGTGGTCTCAGGCTATGCATAAACTACCGAAGGTTGAACCAGGTAATGGTCAAGAACCGCTACCCCCTTCCAAGGATAGATGATCTCTTCGACCAACTGAGGGGAGCATGTTGGTTTTCCAAGATTGATCTACGATCTGGATATCATCAACTGAGGGTAAAGTACAGTGACATCTCGAAGACGACTTTCAGGTGCAGGTATGGGTACTTCGATTTTGTAGTGATGCCGTTTGGAGTTATGAATGCATCGGCTATGTTCATGGGACTTATTAACTTTGTCTTCTGAGAGTTTCTGGATCGTTTCATCATTGTGTTTATCGATGACATCCTGATCTACTCAAGATCAGAGGAGGAGCACGTTGAGCATCTCAGGGCAGTTTTGGAAGTCCTTCGACACCACCAGCTTTACGGGAAATTGTCAAAGTGTAAGTTCTTGATGCAAGAAGTACACTTCCTTGGGCACATGGTGTCTCAGCATGGAGTGTAAGTGGACCCGTCGAAGGTGGAGGCAGTTGTTTCTTGGGCAGCACCCAAGAGCGTGGCAGAATTTCGTAGTTTCCTGGGGTTAGAAGGTTACTACCGGAGGTTCGTTTCAGACTTCTCTCGAGTTTCTTCTCCATTGACAGCTTTTACTAGGAAGAACCATGTCTTCCTATGGAGCGAGCAATGCCAGAAGGCTTTCTACTACCTGAAGGATAAGTTGGTCAGTGATCCCGTACTCAGGTTTCCAGAGGAAGGGTTGTTGTATGAGGTGTTTTGTGATTCTTCTAGCCTTGGTCTGGGGTGTGTGATGATGCAGAAGAAGGGAGTGATCTGTTATGGGTTTAGGAAGTTACGCCCTCACGAGCATAACTATGACACCCATGAACTAGAGCTTGCAGTAGTAGTGTTCGCACTAAATTTGTGGCGACATTACCTATTTGGGGAGCGCTTTGTGGTCTTCTCAGATCACAAGAGCCTGTGTTATATCTTCTCTCAACATGACCTGAAATTATGGTAGAGGATATGGGTCGAGTTTCTCCAAGACTATGACTTTGAGATCTCTTACACTGAAGGTAAGGGCAACGTTGTAGCTGATGCCCTAAGCAGGAAGTCACATAAGGAAGTGGTTCAGGAATCCACTAATGCTTGGAAAGCGATGGGAGAGTTGGCCGCCTTGTACTTGGATGCAAGGGTAGAAGGTGTTAGAGGCTGTTTGTTTCAGATGACGGTGCAATCCTCCTTGTTGCAGCAGGTGGAAGAGTCTTAGTGGGTGGAATCCGAGGCGAAAGTGATGCGGGATCATGTCGATCAGGGGAATTCTCCAGAAGGATGGTCAGAGGACAGCCGACATCGGATGCTTTTCCATGGAAGGTTGTTTGTTCTAGAGGCAATTCCTGAGGGAGTTCTCCGTGAGTTCCATAGCTCAGCCTTGGCGGTACATCCAGGAGTTTCAAAAATGTACCAAGGCCTGAGGGAACAGTTTTGGTGGCCCGGGGTAAAATGGGCAGTGGCGGAGTTTGTGGCTAAATGCCTAGTGTGTCAGCAAGTGAAGGCTGAACACCGTGTTCCTAGTGGTTTTTTGCATCCTTTAGATGTCCCTGAGTGGAAGTGGGATGACATCTCAATGGACTTCATCACAGGACTACCCAGAACTCAGGGTGGATATGATGCTATCTGGGTAGTGGTGGATCGACTGAAGAAATCAGCTCACTTCTTATCAATTAAGGAGTCAGGCCTAGTGAGTACCTTAGCACAGAGGTATGTAGGCGAGGTGGTGTGTTTTCATGGAGTCCCGAAGACTATTGTCTCAGATCGGGATACTCGGTTTACCTCACAAGTCTGGAGGGGGTTACAACATGATTTTGGCACCCAGCTACGCCTTAGCACTGCTTTCCACCCCCAGACTGATGGGTATATGGAGCGGACTATCCAGATGTTGGAGGACGTGCTGTGAGCATGTGTTCTAGATTTCGGAGGATCATGGGTACGACACTTGCCTTTAGTAGAGTTTTCCTACAACAACATCTTCCACTATACTATTGGAATGGTAATGTTTGAAGCTTTGTATGGAAGACCATGTTGTTCACCCATTTAATGGGAAGAGGTTGGTGAGACAGGTGCTCTTGGGCCAGAGGTAGTGCAGAGCACCATAGAGAAAGTCCAGCTTGTACGTGAGAGGATGAAAGCCGATCGGGACTGACAGAAGGCTTATGCTGATCGTCGGAGGAGGCCCTTGGAGTTCAAGGTGGGGGATCATGTGTTCTTGAAGGTTTCCCCTCGACGGGGGCAGCGGAGGTTTGGGAAAGGGAGCAAGCTCTCACCTAGGTTCATTGGACCTTTTGAGGTACTGAGGCGAGTCAGCGAGGTGGCATATCAGCTGGCCCTGCCACTTCAGTTGGAGAAGGTTCATGACGTCTTCCACATCTCCCAGCTTCTTCGGTACTTACACGAAGACTCCCATGTTATCTACTGGGGAGAGTTAGATATGGGAGACGATGCGACCTTCGAGGAATGACCAGTCAGAATCGAGGATCGTAAATAGAAGGTGCTCCGTGGACGAACCATTCTGTTGGTTCGTCTGTTGTGGAGGCATGGAGGCCTCGAGGAGAGCACTTGGGAGCGGGAGACCCAGATGCACGATCAGTACCCGGATTTGTTTTGACTTGTGTTTTTCCTTTTTCTCTTCTGAGCTTTGTGTTGATGTTATACTCTGTACCTTTGATATATGGAATGCTTGGCTTGTCAGTTGTGAGACCTTTTGTTTCCTTGTTCCATGGTAATGTGTAACATGTCCGAATGTGTGGGGAAAGGGAAAAACCTGACCCTTAATCGAGATGCATTGATGAGGATGCGATTAAACCCATGCAGGCGAGTCAATTCTGCCTAAAGCGGTTAATATCTTGACATAGGAGAAGGAATTCCTAACACATATGATTAGGGTTGTTGGTTGGGTTCCTATTATAACAAGAACCCTAAGAGGTATCTTATTGGGTTCCTCTGGGTTGGTTTTTGAATTCTCGGGGACGAGAATGCTTTAAGAGGTATCTGATGTAATGGCCCGGACCTCTCCGTCCCATTCCTTTGTCAAAAAGAAGGCCACGAAGTGTTCTAGAGGGTAAAATGGACTTTTCCCACACCTTCCAGAATTTTGAAACTACACGCCGTGTAGCCCTTCCCCGCGTAAGCGTTACCAGTCAACGACCATGTGCCATGTTGGAGCTGTGTCCTTGCTGTGTGAAATAAATGAGTACACGCCGTGTGTCCAAACTACACGCCATGTAGTCCTTCCCCGCGTATGCGTTACCCTCAAACCGTGTGTTGACCAGTCAACGGTCACGGAGCCGTGTTGGAAGCCGCGTGGAGACCGTGTGAAATAACCGAGTACACGCCATGTACCATAAAGTACATGCCCTGTACTTTTGATTTTCTCACCTATAAAAGGAGGGGTACCCTCCTCCTTTTCAACTCACCCCTCTCATCCCCTTTCCTCTGAGCAGAGTTCTCCCAAGAGACTCAAAGGATCTTTCTTCCATAACTTCTTCGTCCGAGCTCCAATTTATGATCCGTCAGCGGCCACGGGATCGTAACGACAAGGAGGAACTTCCGAGCTTGGATCTGTTGTCTTTACTTCGGCCTTTCCTTTCCTAATTCCACCCGAGGAGGTTTTTCCGGGACCCGACAGAAGTGAAGGATGCCGACAGACGTCTTCTAAAGTTGATCCGGGGGAGCATTGCGATCAGAACCTGTTGAGGCAGGGATCTTACCTTCATATATCTACTTTGTGCATCATGCGAGGTGGTTTTCCTCTTGTTTCGTGAAACACAATTGAACCGGTTTAATAAAGATAATAACTGGCTTATATAACGGGGATGATAAGTTGTGATTACTGTTACATTAATTTTTATATCATGTGATATTATGTTGTGAATTGTATAGGCTTATGCCTACTGAAAATCACGATCGTTTGGGGCCTTTGATTGCGCAATTAAATTTTGCCCTATCTTCTAGACCTTTTTTGTGAATGGAACCTTGTTGAATGTGGAAATTGGTTAATCATGTAAAGTTGGATGATTAAATGAAAATATGGAACCCTTGTGTGATAACCCCGGTTAAACAAAAATGGAATAATGAACATGTGGGTGTTGGCTTGGATACATGGCATGTGATGGGGGGGTGTTTTGTGGGTTGTTGTGAATCGGGTGAGCAGTGGGCTGCGGTTGGCTTGGTTGTGGGTTGGTGTTAATGTTATGTTGGTTATGGGAAGTGGGGATGCGATAAATAGTTTTAAAGGGATAATGATGTACGGTACAGTTGTGGTTATGGTGGTTGGAAGCGGGGCTACAAGGATGTGTTGGAATGTGTACGGACTATGGGTTGTGAATAATAAAATTTAATGAATGGTGGGTCATGGTAATGGAACAGGATTAATAATCAATGGGTTGGTTGGTTGATAAGAAGGACCTGGTTGTGTTGCTTGTGTTTTCCTAACTTGATTTGTGGATGGCAGGGATATGTTTTACAAACGATCAATGTGGTTAGTTGTGGATAGTTTCCCAGTAGTTAAGGAACTAAATAAACTAATTCTGCTGTAACATGAAAACCTAAATGGGGTTGGGGTTGTTTGTTGTATGCATGCTTCTTAGTAGCAGTGCCAAGGCACGTGCTTAGTTTATCTGTTTAGAAGCCATAGGTTGGGATGTGTGTTTGGTATACATATATATATATCTGTATCTTTTGTGTTTTATCGCACCCCACCCATGTTGAGCACTTAGTGCTAAACACTCCCATTTCATGGGAGATGGTGTTTTCCCTTAGTTACTAGATCCTTCCTGCTCCTTCTCCCCTAGGATATGATGGATTGAGGAGACCTTACACCTAAGACCCTTCAGGTAGGTTTCAATTGGGGTGGTTTTAGCCCAAGACTCTTTGGGCAGGTTCTACTGTTTCCCAAGAACCTTCGGGATGAGGCCCAGGTGTGTGCGGGTGGGATACGTGGTTGTGAGGCCCAGGTGTGTGCGGGCGGGATACGTGGTTGTGAGGCCCAGGTGTGTGCGGGCGGGATACGTGGTTGTGATTCCCAGGTGTGTGCGGGCGAGATACGTGGTTGTGAGGCCTAGGTGTGTGCGGGCGGGATGTGTGGTTTGTGAGTCCTAGGTGTGTGCGGGCGGGGAGAGTGTGGCAGTGTCAGGACTTTCGCCGTTAGGAAGAGAAGCTAACTACTGGGAAATGGTGCGGGGTACCCAATACTCTTGTTTCTTATATACTACTACCTATTGTGATTGTGTTTTGGTGAGTGTGGCTGGTGAGGTTGGGTGGATAGATTTTCTTGCTAGGTTTCTTCTGTTGTTCTCACGGGACATTAGGATGTCTCCCCACTTGTGCACGAGATCTTTAGGTTTCCGTACTGAGTATACTTGTATGCTCACCCTACGTTTACTTTCAGGTTTCCAGGAGTACTACCAGGGCTATACTAGATCCTACTAGTCGGACAGTTGGAGTTGTTGGAGTTGTTGTACTCTTGTTTTCTTTTGGTATTGTACTTTTGGGATTTCTTTTACTTGTACCTTGTTATAAAATTTTTTAAACATGCATGTGGGATTGGTTTGGGTTTATTTATATACACTTGTTCTTTTCCTTTTTGGTGGTTGACTTGTCCTATTTCTAGATCCTAAATAATAAAAAGTGTAATGCCTCCCATATTTGTGAAAACTCATACCCTTGGTGCTAGTCGCCACCCCGGGGCCTACTGGAGGCGGGACTCGGGGGTCATTATCTCACTTTCACCATTTCCAGCTCAGGAGGGGCATCTTTGGTGGGAGGGGGTCGTGACACTGATCCCCAAAATGGATAATACCATCTAAAAGGAGAGACCAATTAGAAATGGTATCTTCACTGTAAAGGGTTTCCCTAATTTATATTAACTCATAGTCCTATTAATGATCCTATAGAAGAGACTTAAGGAGAGATGATGAAGACTGAACACTAGTCAAAACCATGTCTGAAATATCCTCTTTAGCATCCAGATGCAACTGAGTGAAAAGTCCCATAAAGATCCACTCCTACTTTGATTCCCTAATGGACTTTGATGGTAATTTCTTACTAAGTGTGTCTAAAATAAAATTCCTCTTTCCTAGAGTATAAGAAATGTCGAATTTAATTGTTTTAAGCTATTCCACCCACAATCTCTGTCTGATATTCAATCCTTTCTAATAAAATACATAGCTAAAACTATTATGATTAGAAAAGACTATGAACCTATTCCCAAAGAGATAGTGCTACCAACACTTAAGTGCATGCATAACCATGAAAAACTATAAATCATGAGTGGGGTAATTCCATTCATGATTCAATATCTGATGAGATCCATAATCCTCAACATGATAATCCTATATAAGCACACAACTTAACTAGCATTAGAAACATCACAACACACCACATACCCCTTACCAGACTCAGGTAAGATTAGAATATGAGATGATGTCAGAATCCATTTCAACTCATCAAAAGAATACTAAATTTTTTCACCCCACATGAATTTCACCCCTTTTCTAGTAAGATAAATAAAACTTGATGCCAAATTTAAGAAATCATTGAAGAAATATTTATAGTATCTAGTAAGGCTAATGAATCTTTGAATCTCAGAGATGTTTCATAGATCCTACCATGACAAGACAACCTTAACCTTCTCAATATCAAATGACAATCCATAATAAAAAATCATGTTCCCTAAGAAATTAGATTCTTGGATCCAAAAACTAAATTTCGAAATATTTCCATGAAAATGGTGACTCCTTAGTATTTCTAAAACTAAACTCAAATAGTGATCGTTCTTGCACTCAGATATCAAATAAACCAAAATATCATACATGAACACCACCAAAAAGGTGTTGAGATACTCCTAGAATATCCAATTCATTAAATCCATAAAAATTATTGGATAACTAGTCAAGAAAAAAGGAATAAAATTATATTCATATTGGAAATACCTTTTCTTTAAATTTATCTTTGGTATATCAGACTCTTGGACTCTGAGTTGATGATAACCCAACTGGAGACAAATCTTTGAAAACCACCTTTCCCCATTCAATTGGTCAAAAAAATCATCCATGTAAGACAAATAATACTTATTCCTAACTATCACCTAATTCAACTTATGATAGTCTATTCACAATTAGAGTGAACTATTTTCCTTCTTGGAAAATAGAACATGGGATTTACAAGGTGAAACACTAGGGAAAATGAAACCTTTAACCATTAGACCATTCAAATGAATCATGATCTATATCATCTCCATTGGTTCTATATGATATGAGGGTATTGAAAACGAATGTGTACCTAACACTAGGTCAATTGTGAACTCTAAATCCCTATTTAGAAGAATACTGAAGAAGACATATGAAAAAATGTTAAGAAAGTCCCGAAATACCACAAGAAGATCAATAACATAAGGATCTTCATTAGTCTCAACTACTACAATAGATAACAAATTCCTGAGGTCTAGGTGGGAAGGTCCTACATAACCATACCTTAAATGATACTCTCCCTAAAACACCCAAGACCCCCATAGACATAGAATAACAAGACACATCAAAGATAACAATCAATATCATCATGGTGAGAAATAATCCAATCCATATCGATAATGACTCCGAACATATCTAAATCAAGAATGAGTAAATCCCAGACTAACTCTGCATTAGTTATCAACAGTGAACTAGAAGGACACTGAAATCCCTACTCTTTCCTCTTCCCATGTAGTATCACTAACTCCACAACAATGGATATGATCTCCAATTATAGTTTAATCATATCAATAAAATTAGTAGAAATAAATGAGTGGGAGGTGCCAGTATCGAATAAAACTACTTCCACAAAAGTTTAAATAAAGATGGAAACTATCACTATCATTGGGCCCACATCAGCCTCTGTTGGAAAATCATCTACTATGCAAAGGTGATTCACTCTTGAGGCCTGTGGCTAGAGGCTTGTAGTCCTTGAATCATATGATTACATCACAGTAGAATTTGGATCCTATGATCCCTCACTATAATGAGGTTTAGACATAACCTAACAGAATCACTGTAGATAGCCAAAGTATCCACAACCATTACACATCTCTATAGGCATAAGACAAGAACATTGGGTGTGTCTGACCTTACCAAATTGATAGAAAGTTAGATGCACACTACTGGATGTAATTGAGGGTGAAAAGGATTCCTGTTGTTGAGAACCACCTCCACCACCCATACGATGCTCATGAAACTTCCTCTTCCTTACCTATATGAAACTAAAGACACCTCTAGGTGGAATAAAAAGGGAATAATTGACAAAATTTCTTTCCATATCCATCTCTGCCATCATATCCGTATATACCATTTGTGAATAGGTAGAAATATCCAACAAAAATACCTATGATCTGATATCTGGTCACAAACCCTTTAGGTACTTCTGAGATTTCATCTTATCATTATTTACTACCTCCAGATAAAAATAAACTATCTCCATGATATGATTAGTGTACGCCAACACCAGATTCTCTCCCTAATGCATGGAGGGGAACTCCTAATACTTTTCCATTATAATAGAATGTGGATAGAAATTATGGAAGAATAGAGTATTGAAATCCTTCTAGTACAAGTCCATATTCTATCCACCTATACCATGGAATTCCACCATTTCTTACTGGGACCCTTGAGTTTTAATGCTATGCACCTTACCTTGATATTCTTAGTTGTATCCAGGAATTCAACGATCTGATTGATATTGTCTAGACATTCCTCCACCTCTTTATGTTCATTCGTACCTCTAAAAGATGGTGGATTATCACGTAATAACTCGCATGATCGATCCCTTTCCCTTGAAAATCCTAGCTATACCTCAATAATAATTCTCTAGAATTATAGTACATTTTGGTCCATGGCACAAACTACTCTCATGATAGTCTCTATATGATTCTAATTCAAATGAAGATTCCCTTGAGGATCATCCATTACACCCTCCTATAAAACCTATGGAAGTCATCTCAGAGGCATATCACTACACATCTAAAATAGAATAAGCGATCAAATGATTTTAACATATCAATTTAAACTATAAAAATATAAGAAAAAAATTAAGATTAAGATCAATAAATCAAAATAGGATACACACATCCCAATATCCCATGGTAGCTTGAGTGTATTCATGGAAATAGCTATCCAAAAACTCACCGAAACCTACCCCTCAAGTCCTGAAAATCCTATATATAGTATTCCAACTTCCCAAAACTTAGCATCAAACCAATCATTTGATACCAAATTCTAATGAACTAATCTATATAGCTTCCCAAATTGGAACACGACCTGAACCATCACATACCTGAAGGGAATTCCAAATCCCCAAGGGATAGAGAATATCACTCGAGAATCAAAAATAACTAGAGGGAATGATTTTCCCAAAATGAATTTGACAATATGGAATATATACATAAAAATAAGTAGAAACAAAAGAATAAAAAAAACATTAAATAAATTCCATTGTAAAAATGAAACAACAGAAGTGATACAACCCAAAAGTAGCTAAATAAACTCCAAGTTATGAGTCACACAATAATAGAAAAAACCAAACATGATAAATAGTAACTCCATGTGATAAGGGAAAAATTTCCTTCTATCTCCACACTAAATACTCAATATGGCTAACAAAAATCTCACTGCTACACTGTGGCACCTTGCCTTTCCCTATATTGAAATATATAACATGGTATACACACCGTCGAAGGGGTGTGTATAGTGTGATATAATAGGCTCTTTAGGATCCCAACCAGGTGTTCCATAACAAGTATTTGTAATTAAATCCATAATTTCTCAAATTTAAAGAAACAAGGGATGATAAAAAGTTAAATATTTTTTATAAAAAAATCATTGTAAAACATTCCCCTTTTTCCATAGTTCTAAATAATCCTGGTGAAATAGTTTCAAATTATATCACATATGTCAATAAAGGTAATCAAAGGAAAGCAGTATAAATCAAAATCATAGGTAACATGACACTAAGGATCAATACAGATTTGGATAACTATAACACTTTTACTTAAGACATTGAAAATTTAACACATCAAGTCTCCAGAAATATGCATCGAATATAAAGATCATAGGAACACCCTAGAAAGTAAACCTCCCAATAGTGTTTAACAATTCCCTAGAACAATGAGCATTGGGATAAGAGGAATACCCCATGAGTGACCCCCTCAACGATATCAATGGATGAGTCTAATTACTACACCTTCAACCAAAGTATCAAAGGATTCCCATGTGATACATTTTCCAAACTATTTCATCAAAACCCTTATTGAAATTCATTTCACAATGATTTAAAAACACATATTTTCCTTTTACCAAAACAAGGGAAAAATATTTTCAAAAAACCTATTTTCACACACAAACAAAAATAAATAAATTAATCATTCCATTTTATTTATACAAAAATTTATAAAACTAGGGTAATCAATGTTCATCCAACACAATATAGAGATGGAACCACCTACCTCAAACTTAGGTTGCAAATTTCCACAACTGGATCCAAAACTACCAGAAGGAGTGAAAAATAAAAAATGAAGGTCCTACTTATGATTTAAAAACTTTAGAATCATATTCCATAACAAATAAGGTTTTAAAAAAGATTAGGTCACACATACCTCAGAGAAAATGTACCCCCCACATTGCAACTAACAAAGGACTGTCCCCTAGAAAAATATCACACAACAGATCTTGAAAGGATCCAAAAGAACATCACAAAAATATCAACAGATCTGAAAATCTAATGCAATGATGTTTCTATGACCAATGAAAATGAAGAACCAAAAAGTTCACTTAGAGAGACACAACATATCCACCATGAAGATCAATAACTAAATGAAGTGATCTAACAAGAGTGGAGGTCCCTAAAATTACATGGTACAACTCTTAGGTTTAAATATAGAAGTCTGCACATCGAATGAAAATAAAATCATATGCATATCATGGTTAAAAAAATTATCCCTGAACCATCCATGAAATGAAAACATTTCACAATGTGAATTTCATGATTTATAAGACATACCGAAAAAAGGCATCGCCTTGGATTAAAAATAACTATGATTGACCTTTTCATGATGTGAACCAGTGTTACATCTTGTAAAATTTTCATGCTATGAACCATTTTAGGACATATTATCTATAATAGATCCATGTTGTGGAACTAGTTCATGAGATAAAGTATAAACCAAACATATCATAACCCAAATTCTGTAGAAAAAATCCAAACCATCTCCAAAGCTTTCCAAACCCACTGAGAACCCTCAAAAGAATATAAATCATTTATACCAAGACTATATTAATTCAAACAAAAATACATCCCCAAACTTTATATCATTTTGCTAACAAATACTCTCCATCCTCAAAAGGCCTGAAAAACACCCTAATAAAAAATGTAAATGAAAATATAGTTAAGAAATACCTGAAATAAGATAACAAGATGTTACAAATAAAGAGTTTTGTAGAATATTATCAGTAAAGGTAGTTTAAATAGCTAAATAATGGATGGATAAAACCGTCCCAAGTCTAATCTGGATATATAAATCAATAAAACCATGTTAGAATACCATATCAAAACCAATACCAACAACCTTCACCCTATCAAAAACCATACAAAAAACTCTTCAACCAACCAATTTACCAACCACCCCTTTTCCAACAAAATAAGACTTATGAGTGACCCTCAACCA
Organism: Viscum album; assembly: GCA_963277665.1. NCBI lineage: Eukaryota > Viridiplantae > Streptophyta > Magnoliopsida > Santalales > Viscaceae > Viscum > Viscum album. Next base: position 503,196,667 of record OY728142.1, on the reverse strand, counting down.
GTTCAAAACTAATAGTACATGACCAACAAGGATCATTGGTTAAGGAGTTAAAGTACGAAGTAAAATAATTGGAGAATCATCTTGGAATCCTGGCGGAGATACTATCCAATAATTGAGGAAAACTACCAGATCAACCATTACCAAACCCTAAAGGAAATGTGATACTAGTGAAAATAATAAGTGGTGAAGGAAACAACCTATAATTATCCATGATTCCAAGAAAAAACTAGTTCACTATCAAGGAAGACCAAACCAAATCAATTGGAAAGAAATCTGATGAGTAGTCCCAAGTGAAAGAAGAAAAGGGAGAGTAAGGAAAACATAGAAAAAAATGAGACCATATACAACTTTTTAAAATTATAAAGTTAGAAAAAAAATCTTCCTCTCCCATTTTCCTTGAGAATAATTCAATCAAATAAATTGTAAGAAGAATAAATTCAAAAGGAAATATAAGAAAATTTCCAAAAAGTTTAAATTAACATTCCCCTCCATTAAGATCTCAAGAAAATTAAAAAATATGCTAAGTTACATAATAAAATATGAACAAAAAAGACAATACTTCATGGTAATGAGAGATTAAATTTTATAAGAAGTGTTTCTGCTTTAATCACCCCATAACTTCCTACTAAAAGAAAATATCCAAGTACATTTTCTATCTATTAAAAAATTAGTTATATGTATTTTAAAGATTTTTAAAGTGATATTTATAACTTTATAAATATAATTTAATATTTTTTTTACTTCTTTATATATGGGAGAGTTTAATTCCACAAGAGTGGTTGTTCAACTCAAAAAAAAAAATACACTGCCTTTCCAACAGGAGTTCTAGAAGATGTCATAGTTAGAGTGAAAAATTTGATCTTTCTAGATAAATACTATATACTAAACATGGAGGATTATGGGACCCCACTAGAGTCACCCATAAATATGGTTAGAACCTTCTTGAATATAGTTAAGAACATCATAAATTTATATAAGGGGACTCTCACTATGAAATTTAGTGAGATCACTTCCCATTTCAACATCTTTGATTCCATAAAATACCCATAGGAGGATCATTCACTTATCATACTGAAACACACTGAAGAGGATAATACTAGATAAGAATCAAATACTTTTCAAGAAATTTTGACCTTGGAGAAAATAAATATTTTAAAATTCTATGGAAAATAACCGTAAGAAACTTTAAAAATCTATGTATAACCTAGAATAAGAGGTAATGCATGAATTCTTAAATAGATTTTATTGTTTATTTAATCATTAGGGAGTTGTTATTTCATCTTGTGTGTATGAAGCTCAAGATATGGAGGTGAGGAATATAAATATCATTCTATCCTTATAACAACCCTTGAACCTAGAATTAAATAAATTTCCCATTTATTTGTAATATGTGTACCTAATGGAAGGGGGAAAGTTTCTAGTTATTATTTCCAACAACCTATCCCTAAACTAAGAACAAAGACTAATAATTCTGTTAAGAGAAAATGTATAAGTGATAGGATGGAATTTATGATATATCCCTAAGATAAGCTATAGAACATGCATGAACATAATTTTTCTTGAAGAAAATTCAATACCAATTAGGAATCCTTGTAGAACATTCAATCAAACCATGATAGTGGTAGTAAAGAAAGTGATAAAAATTTTATTAGTAGATTATATAATATACTCTATTTCTAACTCCCAGTGGGTCAGTCCCATTCATAAAGTTCCCAAGAAAATTGGATCAACTATAGTGAAAAATGAGCAAAATAAATTAATTCCTATTAGAATATAGAACAATTGGAGAGTTTGTATAGAATATTATAAATTGAACCAGGAAACAAAAAAATATAATTTCTTCATTCACTTTATTGACCAAATATTGTAAATATTATCATAGATGTCTCATTATTGTTTCCTAGATGGGTTTTCAGGATACTTTGTGGTACCCATTACTCCCAAGGACTAAGTAGAGAAACCCTTTACATGTACCCATGGTAACATTACTAATAGAAGGAAACTTTTTGGCTTATGTAATACACCAGATACATTACAAATATTCACAGTAAGTATTTTCTCTGATCATATTGAAGACTTACTAAAAATTTTTATAGATAATTTTATTGTATTTAGAAACTCTTTTTATCATTTCTTGGAAAATATGAATAAAATTTTAAAAACTTGCATTGAAAATAACCTTATTTTAAATTTTAAAAGAATCATTTCAAGGTTCAATGAGTTATTTTATTAGGGTATGTTATTTCCAAAAAAAGGATTGAGGTGGATAAGTCTAAAATTGAGGTGATAAATTAATTTCCCTATCCAACCTATGTGAAGAATGTTGGATCCTTTCTTTATCAAGAAATATTTTATAGGAGGTTCATCAAGAATTTGAGTAATATTTCTCTTACACCATCTATATTAATTTTTAAATATGGTGAATTTACTTTTGATAATTATTGTAGGGAAAATTTTAATGAACTGAAGGATAATCTAACTACACCTTTAGTAATGCAAACACCTAACTAGGAACTCCCCTTTGAACTAATTTTTGATGTTTCTAACTATAATGTTGGAGCTATATTGTCTTAAATAATCAAAGGAAGAACTTAAGTCATTAAATATGATTTAAGAACATTATATGTTTACCAAAATCCTTACAAAATCACTGAAAATAAATTTTTAATGGTTTTTTATTTAAATAAGTTTAGATCATACTTTATTAGAACTAAGGTTACTATTTTTTATGATCATGAAACACTTATATATTCAATGAAGAAAGTGGAAGCTAAAACAAGGTTATTTAGATGGATGATACTAGTCTAAGAATTTTATTTAGAGATAAATGACAAGAAGGGAGTTGAAAATCAGGTTGTAGATTATCTAATAAAGCCACCCCATATATCTAAAGTAGAGATTCTAGAAAACAAAATCTTTAATGATTCCATTTCAAGAGAATAATTGTATTTGGTTTGAAGGAAGGGTCCTCTGGTATACATATATAGTAAAATTATTGGTAACTTCTCAAGTTCCATCTCACTTAAACCCCAAACAAATTTATGTACTCAAATTTGAATCAAAGTTTTATATTTAGTATGATTGATATATTTGAAAAATATGTTATGATAAAATGATCAAAAGGTTCTTTCTTGAGAGACAGGTACAAATTATCCTTGATTTTTATGTGATTTAGCTTATAGAGGAAACTTTAGACCTAAAATAACTACTAATAAAGTTTTAGAATATGGTATATACTGACCTACTTTGTTTAAAACGTCTATAAATTTTTTAAAATATGCGAGCAGTGTTGATTTACTAGAAACATCTATAAAATAAAATAAATTCCTAAAAAAACCACAATATTTATTTTAAATTTTGATGTATAGGGAATAGAATTCATGGGACACTTTCCCATGTATTTTGGAAACTATTATATCTTGTTGATAGCGAATTATATTTCAAAATGGGTGGAATCTAAAGCCACCAAAACTTATAATGCTCATGTTAATTGTGTTTTTTTCATAAATAATATTTGTTTATAGATTTGGAGTCATAATAAAAATTATTAGTGATCAAGAAACTCAAATATATAATAGGATTATGGAATCTTTGATGAGAAATTATAGACTGAATCACAATACATCAACACCCTACCATCCATAAACTAATGTCCAAGATGAAGTTTCACATAGGGAGATTAAGGGAATCTTAGACAAAATTATCAATATAAATTGAAAATATTTGAGCTAAAATATGAAAGGAACCTTATGGGTTTACAATAAAATATATAAAATCCCCATTGGAATGAGTCCATACTGATTTATCTGTAGTAAGAGTTGTCACTTACCTATAGAGAGAGCACAAGGTATACTGGGTAATCAAGGAGATGAATTTGGATCTCGAAGTATTTGGGAAAAAAATATCACTGTAAATTCAAGAAATTGAATAAATCAGAAGAGAATATTTTGTGAAATCTAGGATATACAAGGATTAAGATAGAGTGAGACATGAAAAACTGATTCAATAAAAATAGTTTCATAAAGGAGACCAAGTGATTCTTTAAAACTCTTGGCACAAGCTGATTCCAAGTGAACTTAGTTCTAGATGGGAAAGACCTTTTGTTTTCACTATTTTTGGTTTTGTAAAGATTATTAAAGAAGGATAAAATAAACCATTTACAATCAATGGTAACATATTGAAGAAGTATCATGGAAATCTTCCCCAATAACTAGTGGATAAGATCACACCCCTCCAACTTATCTTCCAATAAAACCAATAGGTTGTGCCTTTATTTACCACTTGATTGATCACTATTCCTAAATTAAATCTAATAAAAACTAATTTATATATTATAATGAATTGAGGACACTACACAATTCAATTATGGTGAAGGGAAACCTTCATAGTTTTAGTATTTTTAACTTATTAAAATTTTTCTTTCCTATTTATATTTGTGTGTGTTTCAATTTAATTTTAGTATGTTTTTAAACTTTTTGAGCTCAATTGGAATACCTTTTTAATTTTTGAACCTATTAAAATGATGATAAAATGTTTTGACCCATGAAATCAACTTAGAGGAATGCTAAAATTAATATTTTTTCAAATTAAATGTGTGGGATATTCCTAAAAAGACTATTAATTCTTGAATCTCGTGTTATGAAATACTACCCTACATTAAAATAACTTACCTAAGATGGTTATAAAACAATTTTAAATATTATTAAAATTCCATAATTTATCTAAAGAAATAATATATTCTTGAATAACCAGAACTTATAGAGTAATATAGTTAAAACCCTAGATCACTGAGGACCTTGTACTGTAAATGATTGAGACATTATTTTGAATTAAAAACCCCCTTTTACAATAAAATTATATTTTGGACTACCATGATATTTAAAGAAACAACAAAATTAATTTTAAGATAAATAATTTTCATGTATTATTAACATTCATTAATTAGATTTTATAGAGTTATATTCATTATAATAATATTAGGTAATTTTTCAGTTAAAAGGAAAATGCTTTATTTCTAATCTAATTGGGTTTTCATGCATCATATGGTTTTTTTAAAATATAATTTTCAAAATTATAGAATTTTAATTTGAAAAAATGAACTTAATTTCTGAGTTCATCATGTCAAAATTATTATAGGACTAATTTTTTTTTTAAATTTTTGAAAAGTTTGATTTTTTCAGTGAATAATGACAAATACTGATTTTTATTGAAAACTGTATTTTCTTTTCAAGGATTTACAAAGTAAAATTCTATTTTGGATCATTTTTAAAAATTAATTAATTCATTTTAATTAAAAAATCAAATTATTCTAATTTTAATGATTTTTTTAATTTAAATTGGTATAAAAAGCATTTTTATACTTAAGAGGTATTTTTTCTAAAAAACAGGTTTACATCATGTTTTGTAGGTTTAATTTTAAATTAAGTTAGACCACTTATTGAATTTTAATCTTAAAAATTGGGTTATATATTTATAATAATTAGTTAGAAATTTGGAAAATATTACACTTTTATTTTTAGTCATTATGAATAGTAAATATAGTAATTTTTTGTTACCATGGTAAATGTAAAATGGGTTAATTAGGGTTAAAACTAATGTGTTAAGGATTAAAATTCATTAAAACACTTGAATTTATTTAATTTGATGAGTCTATTTATTCCATAATCATCAAAAATTTAAAAATATGAACTGTTTTTTTCCTTTTAGCTTTGATTTTTTACCTTTATAATATTTAAGTAAAGGATAAAGTAAAAAATGTCACTCTCACTTTTAATATATATAATAATTTATAAAAGGGTTAAAAATAACTTATGTTCGGTTATAAATTATTATTTTAAATATTAATGATTTTTTTATTAGGTAATTTTATTTAAATTTTTTAGTAATTACATAATTACCCTAAATGCTTACGCAACATCGACACAGTGCTTGTACAAGGAATAAAAAAATAAAGTACATGATTTTAAAACTCTAAAATTAATATTATATGGGCGAGTTAAAGTATTAAATGATTTTTTTAGATAAATATAAAATCTTTATATATGATAAATTTTTATATTATAATTCCATTTATATATATATTAATTTAAATTGAAAGTAAATGAATTGTTTAAAAAATGACATTAATGATATTTTATAATAAAAAATATTTTATTAAATAATCAAACTTTTATAAAAAATCCTATATTAATAAAATTTAATGAGATATGGTTTAAAATATCAAAAAATGGTCCATTTATGGGTCATTTTTTCCATTATAGTAACTTTCAGGACCCCTAAAGAGTAAAAAACATTGATATCACTCTAATTTTCAAAGGGGTTGGGGGGGGGGTTAAAACAAAGAGATAAAGGTAAAAACATAATATAAACATATAAAAAATTTATTGTATGAGATTATTTAGATTAATAATCACCCTATATCTGAATTATGTCAAATTTTTATCCACTTTAACATGAAAATTAAATTATATTAATTTAATACTTTATGAAATTCCAAGAATGCCCTTAACCTTATTTATAAAAGGGAAGCTCCTATCCTCTCTTCATCACACCATTTTATCACTATATATCATCCAATACCTACCAAAATACCTTTATAACATCCATAAACATGCTATAGAGGTCTTATTTTAGGCAGAATACTGACCTTATATGGATTAAGGTGTAAAGAAAAGAAGGTTGTCTGAAGAAGTGGTATAGATTTTAACCGAATGTTTTCATTTTATTTATTCTATTACCTCCTTAAAAACTTATTCATCCATGATAATATAATAAATCCAGTATATAACATATAATTATATATCATCATGTTAATGTAATAACCAATATACATTTCCTTCTTCCATCAAATTGGATATGAAATTGTCATTCATGTGCACAATGGACTACTTCCTTGCGAACTAATGAAATTTATTTTCCATCACCGCTACTCACATATGGTTATAATGATGGATTTAATATATATATATATATATGATATTAATTACATAATTATAATTATATAAAGATATTATATCATTTATTTTATTACCTTTACATCCATTTAAAAATGATAATGTTGTTCTTGCATACGTGTGGATTGCCATCTTCATGAAGCGATGTGATTCATTTTTCATAACCACATCACATGGATGATATATATAGGTTTATTTAAAGAAATTAAATGATATTTATGATATAATAATAATTCCATAAATATAAAATAATACTTTACTTCTTTCCATCATTTTTTTGAAATATAATGACATTACTCATGTATACGTATAACCTACTGTTTCCATGATTGTAACATAGTTCATTTTACATAACCATATTTCATGGTGGGTTTTAAAATTATAATTGATGCATAAAAATGATAATTATTTCTTGATTATTATTTTTTATATTATGTAATAATTAAATCTTTTACCATAGTCAACCTACCAAAGTTATTTTGGACATAATAGTTGAATATCGTCAAAACATCCAATGAAAACTTAATTGATTAAGTAATTAAATATAACATGGTAATAAATAAAATAAAAGGAATAATAAAATTGAAATTTTTTCTTAATTAATTAAATAATTAAAATTATTTCTTTATTTATGAATATAAATAATGTACATGATGAGTCAGAATCAAGATAAGGTAAACTTTACTTTAAAAAATTCATTTTAAATATTTTAAATATTTATTTTTTAAATATTTTTAATCTTTATAAATATTCTTAAAATTATTTTATGGATATATTTATATGGTCATAAATGAAATATAAAGTAAATTTTATGTCTCTTTTTATTTTATTTGTTTTTCAAAAAGAATATTTTTACGTATTTTATACAGAACATTTTGAATTTATTTAAAAATTGAAAAAAGAATGTTCCATTTTAACATATACAATGTAAACCTATTTTCCCACCAAGAAAACCATTATTTTATATTTTTATTAATTTATAAAATTATGTATTTTCTTCAAAGATATACTGTCATGACCCATCCTCGGGGCCCGTGCTGTGACTACCCCAAGCCCGCCTTCCATAGGCCAGGGAATGGCGACTAGCACCTAAGGCATAAATCTCGAAATAAAGGGAATGCATTGCCTTTATAAAGTAAACAAACACCACATAGTACACAAACTGAAGTAAACACTAAGTAAACTAAGTACAAAAGTAAGTGCTGGAAAGTAAATGGGCTAGAATACAAACCCAACTGAAAGTAAAGTACAACTGAAAAGAAAGTACAACAGAAGAAAAGTAAAGCAGCAACACTAAGCCATCCACTGGAAATCCCACCTGAAGGGTGGGTACAGATAGTCTCCTCAGCTCCTCGTCTCCAGCCGTCCACTCCGTGTACGTCCCATCCAGTGATCTTCCTCCAGGTACCGTCCAGCTCTACGAGCCTCCACCTCGATCAGCGCTGTCCGTTATCTGCATCCAACACAACGTAGTGCGGGAATAGCCCATGCAGGGGTGAGTATATGATACTCATTAGGGACCCCAAGACCCCCGAATGTCTCTCATAATCCACGAAGGATAAACCATAAAGGAAAGATACAATCACAAAGTATCAACAACACTACTTAGGTATATGCCCATACATATACCTAAGTCCTTAGTTACAGATCATCTCCAACTCCCAAGCACTACGCAGTCCACAATGGAAAGCACAACCAAGTCCACAAAGGATAGCTCAACTCAGTCCATGCAGGAAAAAAAAACCCAATCTACAAAGGAAAGAAAGTCAACCACATCCATAATAATGATTGATAATAAAGACTCAACACACATAGGTATACAATTCGTAAGGTGAAAGAGATGATCAGATGTAGCCACAAATTCATCTAAGCTGTCGGACCCACATAGGATACAAGACCAGCTAAGCTGTCGGACCCACTAAGGATACAAGACCAGCTACTCTGCCGGACCCAAAAAGGATACAAGTACAGAGTCAAATACTGCCGGACCCACATAGGATACAAGAATAGTAGTCATCGCCATCGAACCCATGGATGATCCCAGTATGGTCGTCATCGCTACCGAACCCACGGAGGATCCAAGTAAAGTCATCCTCACTGCCGAACCCACGGAGGATCCAAGTGTAGTCGTCATCGTCGCAGTCGCAACCAGCTCTAGGGTTCCCGCACATAGCACGCTCGATTCCAAGAGGGTCTGCTCCATGAGCCAAGGGGGCGATACATCAACTGTCACGAAGTCCAGAGTTTATGTATCACAAAGTTCCGTCTCGTCAATAGGAACTCAACGTGATAGACGGTGCGTCAATCGGACGCCCGGTCTGAGAGATATTGGCTTTTTCGTCCCAGGGGCCAGGTTGATTTTTAAGCTAAAACCAACCCGACCGTACTCCAGATGCATCCAAACCTCAATAGGAGTAAGCCGAAAGAACCTTCTCACTAATAGGAATTCAACAAAGTCGACAACACATCAATCGGACGTCCGGAGCTTAAGTTATAAGCATTTCTGCTCTGAGGGCCCGGTTGGTTTCGTGTTCGAACCAACCCGACCATACCCAAAGTTCTCCAAAACCTTGAGTGTAATATACCTAAACTACCTTCGCGATCCAAGGATCCCAACTCAACTGACGGTGCGTCGATCGGAGGTCTGTATCCCAAGTTATGGGCAAATGACTGAAAATAGTCCGAAGTGGGGGGGTCTGGGCCCGGCCCTGCCCGGCCCGAACAGGGTCGACCCGACCCGGGTCCGGGTCCAGCCCGGATGGGTGAGTCCCGACCAGTGGGCCGAGCAGGGGGTGGGGGCACGTTTCCCCCCTTTGCGCTCCATGGATGCGGCGGGCGCCACGTCCTCCTCCTCTGGATCCCGCGCGGCCGGCCGGTTCCAGCCGCCAGCGATGTCCGCGGGCCACCAGAGCAGCTCCGGTGGTCCTTTCTTGCTTCCGAATGCACCTGTGGTCCCCCTGGGACCCGTAGATTACTGCGAAGGCCTCCAATTGCCATTACGGCCTCGCTTTACTGTCGCCAATTGTTCCGCACAACAAGAACAAAGCAGTGGTGAGTTGGGCTTGTTCGTTAACCCACACCCATCGCGTTAGTGATTTGAAACAACTCCCAACAATTTCCCAAAAATAATAATCCCCAACCCGAAAATAATAGTTCACAGATAAACTCGATAATTAATTGATCCGCATTCATGTTTTAGAGGAAAACAGACATGGGAGTATTATCATTCTCAAAAAAAAAAAAACCCCTACCTCGACAGGGAAGACGATCGTCGGCGTCGCGGTACACGGCGTCACGGAGAAGAGGATCGTAGGCGTCGCGGTACACGGCCTCATAGAGGATAGGATCATAGGCATCGTGGTACACAGCATCACAGAGGAGAGGAATTGGCGGCGCGTTGTCAATCTCCAAGGAACCAGCGTTCTTCATCGTTCTTCGTCGGAGGCCGCTGTTCTTCGTCCAAAGCTCAAGAGTTTCCCCCACCTTCTCTCCTTCTCCAACGATGCTCTCCCAAAATTAAATAATAGGTTCCACCTATTATTTAATTTCACACGTAAAGAATATCTCCCATAATTAAATCAGAAAGGGAGAGTGAAGGTTACCTTTTAATTAATTGCATTGGCTATTAAATTAAAAAATGAAAAGGGGAAGGTTCCTCATTAAATTCTGAGTTGACAAAATTTAATGGATTTAGGAGACATTAAAAAGGAGTTTTTTCAAATTAATGGGGGGTTTACTAATGGGTTTTGAGGGAATTAAATTGTGGGGGTCATGCGGACCCCACCTCTCTAACACCCACACTTGGGTAGTTAAGTGGCTGCAGGCCCCACCCTTAACTACCCATGGGAGGGAGTAACCTCCCTTAGTAATAAAAATTATTCTGACAATTTTTATTTATTTCATAGACAAACCCCCAAAAATTATCTTCTCCTATTTTGCGAACGCAACTACGGTAAGTGCCCCCTTAAGAAATTATCGGCGCTGCAAGTTCATCGGTGCCCTCAGATTTTAATTCCGAGCGCTGGTTCAAAAGTTAGAAAAACCCGCTCGTTCATTCGCTGAACATACCTGAGCTAAACTTAGAAAATTGATTCTGGGCACACCGGGCCTCGGAATCAAGCGCCATCAAAAGCTATAGACTCTTAAAATTCCAAAGTATTTAAAAAAAAATTTCCTTGAAATTTCCGGGTCTTTACATTACTTCTACCTCAGGGTTTTACGTCCCCGTAAAGCTACAACAAAAACTAGGGGAACAAATGAGGGTAGTGAACACGCATCTGAGCCTCCCGCTCCCATGTGCTCTCTTGGAGGTTCCCGTGCTGTCAAAGAATGTGCACCATAGGTATCGACTGTCAATGTAGGACCCACTCCTATCGATCCTCGATCTTCACCGGGACCTCCACAAAAGTTTCCCCGTCATCAATTTCCAGCTCCCCATGATCGATGATATGCGTCGGGTTGTGCACATATCTCCTCAGTTGAGATACGTGGAAGACGTCGTGCACCCGGTGCAACTGAGTTGGTAGAGCCAGGAGATAAGCCACACCTCGCCTATCTTGCTGAGAACCTGGAATGGTCCGATGAAGCATGGAGATAAATTGCCACCCTGACCAAATCTCTGTAATCCACGTCGAGGTGAGACCCGTAAGAAAACATGGTCGCCATCCTTAAACTCCAGTGGTCTCCGCCTCCTTTCAGCACAGGACTTCTATCAGTTCTGAGCAGTCCTCATCCACTCCTGAATGATCTGCACCTTCTCTATCGTGGCCTGGACCATCTCTGGTCCTACAAGTGCTGACTCCCCAGGGTCTATCCAGCATAGAGGTGATCTGCAAGGTCGGCCGTACAGTGCCTTGTAAGGTGCCATCCCGATGGTGGAGTGGTAGATTTTGTTGTACGAAAACTTCACCAAGGGTAGGTGATCCTCCCAGCTGCGACCAAAGTCAATTACACATGCACAGAGCATGTCCTCAAGTTTCTGAATGGTCCTCTCTGTCTGGCCATCTGTCTGCGGGTGAAAGGCAGTGATCAGGCGTAGCTGCGTCCCAAAGGTCTCCTGCAACCCCTTCCAAATCCAAGAAGTAAAGAAAGCATCTCGATCGGAGACGATAGATGACGACACACCATGAATCCGTACGATCTCCTGAATGTAGATACGCCCTAGGAACTCTACCGAGCCCTGCTCTCTAATCGGTAGGAAGTGGGCCGACTTGGTGAGTTGGTCTACAATCACCCAAATGGAGTCGTGACCTCTGGAAGTACGTGGAAGCCCCATCATGAAATCCATGGATATCCCATCCCACTTCCACTCCAGGACCTCTAAGGGATGTACCAAGCCTGCAGGTACCTGGTTCTCTGCCTTCACTTGCTGTCAAGTGAGACATTGAGAAACGAATCCTGCCACAACCTTCTTCATACCCGGCCACCAGTACTGTCGTCTGAGGTCTTGATACATCTTCGCTACTCCAGGATGTACCGCTAGAGGGGAAGTGTGAAACTCCCTCAGCACCTCCTCCTGTAGTGTAACTGGTACTATGGTACGTCCCCTGAAAAGGATGACGTGCTCTCCTCATACATAAAATCCATCAGGTTCCTGTCCTGAGGATATCTGTGCACGTCGCGTCTCACAGTCCACATCCCCACACTGTACCTCTCTGACCCACTGAAGTAGTGGAGGAGTGACTGTGAGAGACTGAAGATAGGATTCCCCATCACTATCCACGAAGGATATCTGCAAAGCGGCTAAATGCTCTATCATCTCTCCGAGTAGCTGAATGCCCGATCTCCTGCTGAGAGAATCAGCCACAACGTTCCCCTTCCCAGGAGTATAGACAATCTCAAAGTCATAATCCTGGAGGAACTCGAGCCATCGCCGCTATCTCAGGTTCAGTTCCTTCTGTGAGAATATGTACCTGAGACTCTGGTGGTCAGAGTAGACTATAAAGCGCTCGCCCATCAAATAGTGTCGCCACATCTTCAGGGTGAAGACCACTGTTGCTAACTCCAGGTCATGGGTGGCATAGTTATGCTCGTGCGGCCTCAGATTCCATGAACTGTAAGCAATCACTACTCGATCCTGCATTAGGACACATCCGAGTTCGGTCCCTGATGTGTCGCAGTAAACTACGTACCCTACGCCCTCCTCCGGCAGCCTCAAGATGGGCGCACTGGTCAATCACCACCTCAGCTCTTGGAAGCTCTGATGACACCTGTCTGACCACACGAAGGGATTCCCCTTCTTCGTCAAAGCTGCAAGCGGTGCTACAACTCTAGAGAAGTTTGGCACAAATATCCGATAGTACCCAGCTAGACCTAGGAAACTCCGCACCTCCGTCGCGCTCCTGGGTGTCTCCCAAGAAAGTATCGCCTTGACCTTCGTGGGATCCACTGCAACTCCCACCTCAGAGATGACGTGCCCCAAGAAGTGGACCTCATGAAGCCAGAACTGGAACTTTGAGAGCTTACCATAAAGCTGGTTCTCTTAGAGTGTATCCAGTACAACCCGTAAGTGGTAGGTGTGCTCCTCCTCAGTCGTTGAGTAAATCAGTATGTCGTCAATGAAGACTATGACAAACCGATTGAGGTAGGGCTGGAAGATCCTGTTCACAAGACTCATGAACACTGCTGAAGTGTTGGTAACACCGAAGGGCATAACCAAGAACTCATAGTGGCCGTACTGAAACCTGAAGGCCATCTTCTGCACATTCTCATCCTGAACTCAGAGCTGATGATAGCCTTACCTAAGGTATATCTTCAAGAACCAACGTGCTCCCTTGAGATGATCAAAGAGGTCGTCAATCCTCAGAAGCGGATACTTGTTCCTCACGGTCACCTAGTTCAGGCGACGGTAATCGACACACAATCGCAAGCTCCTATCCTCCTTCATGGTGAAAAGGACCAGAGAAGCCCAGGGTGAAACACTGGGTTAGATGAAACCTTTCCCCTGTAAGTCCTCCAGCTGTACCCACAGCTCACGAAGCTCGGCGGGAGCCATCCGATACGCTGGGGTGGATATAGGTGATGTCCCGGGGTACAGGTATATGTATAAATCTACCTCCCTGTGAGAAGATAGTCCTGGAACATCGTCAGGAAAAACGTCCGCATACTGGTCCACCACTACAGGAAAAATCAGACTCCACACGTCGACTGCTCCGAGGATGAGACTAGCCAACTGATGTGTGATCGACTGCCCTCTCCTCTACATGAGTCCATCCTGTGCTGCGAAGGTTCCCTTCTCGCCAATGAAGGTGAACCTGCTCCCATCCGTGCGGACACACCGCACCTTACGCCTAATACAGTTGATCTGGGCATGGACTGTAGATAACCAGTCCATACCCAAGATGACGTCGTAAGGCCTCAACACCACTACGAGAAGATCCCAACCGAATCTATATCCTCCTAGAGTAAGCTCACACTGCCGGCACCAGTGCGTAATCATCGAGTCTGCTCCCGTAGGAGTCTCTAGCTACAAGGATTGAGCCAACGGCTCCGTCTGAATCTCCGAGCTCCGAACAAGGGCATTGGAAATAAAAGAATGACTCGTACCTGTGTCTATAAGATCTGTAGAAAGGGTGGAGTAGACACAGATAATACCTAGAATCATCTCGGGTACGCCGTGGTTGTAAGCCTATGCTGCCTAGAGTTGAGCCTGCCTCTGCCCACCAGCTCCCTGTGGTCAGGGTGGACCTCCTGGGGGTGGTGGTGGTAGAGCCTCGAAGCGTCGTCCACCACCCGCTGCTCGACCAGCTCCTCTGCCCTGTCCGCCTGCTCCCTGCGGACCACCACAGTCGAACCTCTGCCTCTTCCTCAGAGGTCCCTCCACTGTCTGCTACTCGTCTGCATGGCGGGTCAGGCAGTCACGAGCCATGTGACCCTGCCCGCCGCATGCATAGCACTATTTGCTCCTCAGAAGGCTGGCTCTGTGCCGTGTGCCCCGAACAGCTGAACCCGTGTCCTGAGGTCTCCCACCTGACGGCCTGGTCCGCTTGGAACCCTGCGTCATATGTCGACTGCCTACTATGGAAGACTCCACTCCGTGCCACCCTGCGGTGGGTCTCGCTGCTGATGGCTACTCAGTGAGAAATCTCTCCACTAGCAGGGATCGCTCTAGCACCCCTACCTGAGTCGGGATGTTGAGTGGAATCGTTGAAGCTCTGATCTCATGCCTCAGCCCCTTCTCAAAGGTTCAGGCCCGGAAGAATGGGTCCCATACCATGTCTGTGGAGTAGCGCGAGAGGTCGATAAATCTCACTGAGTACTGGGCTACTGACATGCTGCCCTGCCGCAGCTGTAGTAACTCCTGAATGCGCACCACACGGAGGGTGGCCAGAACGAACTCCGAGCGGAAGAGACTCTCAAAGTCCATCCAAAGAAGAGATGCCTCATCATGCACTTGGAGCACCAGACTCCACCATCTACCTGCTGCCGCGTGTAGAAGACTCGTGGTAAGGATCACCATGAGGTCTGCTGGCATCCCCACCAACCTGAAGACTCTGACGATAGCCTCCATCCAATCCTCGGCTGCCTGAGGATCCATCTCTTCGCGAAACCTGGGCGGCCTCTGCCTCTGAAACTCATGAAACGCGCTGAGGCAGCATGCACTCTCCGCCGCTGGGGCTGGTATCATCGGTGGCTCCACGGGTAAAGGTACCGTCGGTGCCTCCGCTGTAATGGGCCCCTGCACTGAGGCCTCGTCGCTCGGTGGGTTATCGTCTCGCAAAAAGCTGGGAACCCTAGCTATCTGCCGTCGTGGGGCCATCCTAAAAAGAAACAGGTGCACCATGGTTATTATAGTATACTTGGTGAGCTAACATAAAGTAATCATAAAGGAAACCTTTGAAACACATATGCAATCAATGTTTACGTGCACTGAGTCGAAAATCAGAAGTCGGGGTCCTGGTGTATGGATATGTCGGCCGCCGCACCAACACTGGACTCCCTGGACAGATAACCACACTCATTACTCTAAACATTATTGCCTCACAGAAAAGAAATTATCAGAGTCCTAAGTTCTGCGGTAGAACCGACTCCTCTGATACCAATTTGTCACGACCCATCCTCGGGGCCCATTCCGTGACTACCCCAAGCCCGCCTAGCACCTAAGGCGTAAATCCTGAAAGAAAGGGAAGGCATTGCCTTTATAAAGTAAACAAACACCACAGAGTACACAAAATGAAGTAAACACTAAGTAAACTGATTACAAAAGTAAGTGCTGGAAAGTAAATGGGCCAGAATATAAACCCAAATGAAAGTAAAGTACAACTGGAAAGAAAGTACAATAACATAAAAGTAAAGCAGCAACACCGAGCCATCCATGGGAAATCCCACATGAAGGGTGGGTACAGATAGTCTCCTCAGCTCCTCAGCTCCAGCCGTCCACTCCATGTACGTCCCGTCCAGTGATCTACCTCCAGGTACCGTCCTTCTCTACGAGCCTCCACCTTGATTAGCGCTGTCCGTCGTCTGTATCCAACACAATGTAGTACGAGAATATCCTGTGCATGGGTGAGTATACGATACTCAGTAGGGACCCTGAGACCCCCGAAGGTCTCTCAGAATCCACGAAGGATAAACCACAAAAGAAAGGTACAATCACGAAGTATCAAAAACACTACTTAGGTATATGCCCATACATATACCTAAGTCCTTAGTTACAGATCGTATCCAACTCCCAACCACCACGCATTCCACAACAGAAAGCACAACCCAGTCCACAAAGGATAGCTCAACTCAGTCCACACAGGAAAAACACAACCCAGTCCACAAAGGAAAGAAAGCCAACCACATCCATAATAATGATTGAGAATCAAGAATCAGCTCACACAGGTATACACTTCGTAAGGCGATAGAGATGATCAGATGTAGCCACTGATTCATCTAAGCTATCAGACCCACATAGGATACAAGACCAGCTAAGCTGTCGGACCCACTAAGGATACAAGACCAGCTACTCTGCTGGACCCACATATGATACAAGTACAGAGTCAAATACTGCCGGACCCACATAGGATACAAGAACAGTAGTCATCGCCGTCGAACCCATGGAGGATCCCAGTACGGTCTTCGTCGCTGCCGAACCCACGGAGGATCCAAGTACGGTCGTCCTCGCTACCGAACCCACAAAGGATCTAAGTGCAGTCGTCATCGTCGCAGTCGCAGCCAGCTCTAGGGTTCCCACACACAACACGCTTGATTCCAGGAGGATCCGCTCCACGAGCCAAGGGGGAGATACATCAACTGTCACGAAGTCCAAATTTTATGTATCACAAAGTTCCGTCTCATCAATAGGAACTTAACGCGACAGAAAACGCGTCAATCGGACGCCCGGTCAGAGAGATATTGGCTTTTTCGTCCCAGGGGCCCGGTTGGTTTTTAAGCTAAAACCAACCCGACTGTACTCCATCTGCATACAAACCTCGAGCGGAGTAAGCCAAAAGAACCGTCTCACTAAGAGGAATTCAACAAAGTCGATGGCACGTCAATCGGATGTCCGGAGCTTAAGTTATAAGCGTTTCCGCTCCGAGAGCCCGGTTGGTTTCGTGTTTGAACCAACCCATCCGTACACAAAGTTTTCCAAAACCTTAAGTTTAATATACCGAAACAACCGTCTCGATCCAAGGATCCCAATGCAACTGATGGTGTATTTATCAGAGGTCTGTATCCCAAGTTATGGGAAAATGACTGAAAACAGTCCGAAGTGGGGGGTCTGGGCCCGACCCGGCCCGACCCAACCCCCCTGGGTCGGCCCGAACCGGGTCGACCCGACCTGGGTCCGGGTCCGGCCCAGTTGGGCGTGGCCTGGCCCGGTCCACACGACCCGCCCTGGCCCAGCCAGGGGGGCGCGCTGGCTAGGCTAGCGGGCCGAGCAGGGGGGGGGGGGGGGGGCGTTTCCCCCCTTTGTGCTCAACGGACGCGGCGGGCACCACGTCCTCCTCCTACGGATCCCATGCGGCCGCGGGATCTAGCCCCCTGCTGCTATGGCTTCAGCCGTGGTGGTTTCTTCCGGCGGTGCACCGGGGCGCCGCTGCCTCTGGGAAGCCGGCCGGTGCCGGCCACCGGCGATGTCCGCGGGCCACCGGAGCCGCTCTGATGGTCCGTTCTTGCTCCCGAATGTGCCTGCGGTCCCCCCGGGACCCGTAGATTACTGTGAAGGACTCCAATCGCCATTACGGCCTCGCTTCGCAGTTTCCAATTGTTCCGCACAATAAGAACAAAGCAGAAGTGAGTCGGGCTTGTTCGTTAACTCGCACCCACCGCGTTTGTGGTTTGAAAAAACTCCCAACAATTTCCCGCAAATAATAATCCCTAACCCTTAAATAATAGTTCGCAGATCAACTCAATAATTAGTTGATCTGTGTTCATGTTTTAGAGGAAAAAAAACATGGGAGTATTATCATTCTAAAAAAAACCCCTACCTCGACAGGGAAGACGATCGTCGGCGTCGCGGTTCACGACGTCGCGGAGAAGAGGATCGTAGGTGTCACGGTACACGGCATCACAGAGGAGAGGATCGTAGGCATCATGGTACACAGCGTCGCAGATGAGAGGATTTTTCGGTGCGTCGTCGATCTCCGAGGAACCGGCGTTCTTCATCGGAGGCCGCTGTTCTTCGTCCAAAGGTCAAGAGTTTACCCCACCTTCTCTCCTTCGCCAACGATGCTCTCCCAAAATTAAATAATAGGTTCCACCTATTATTTAATTTCACATGTAAAGAATCTCTCCCGTAATTAAATTAGAAATAGAGAGGGAAGGTTCCCTTTTAATTAAACACGTTGGATGTTAAATTAAAAAAGGAAAAGGGGAAGGTTCCTCATTAAATTATGAGTTGACAAAATTTAATGGATTTAGGCGACATTAAAAAGGAGGTTTTTCAAATTAATGGGGGGTTTAATAATGGTTTTTGAGGGAATTAAATGGTGGGGGTCGTGTGGACCCCACCTATCTAACACCCACACTTGGGTAGTTAAGTGGCTGTATGCCCCACCCTTAACTAACCATGGGAGGGAGTAACCTCCCTTAGTAATAAAAATTGTTCCGACAATTTTTATTTATTTCATAAACAAACCCCCCAAAATTATCTTCTCCTATTTTGTGAACGCAACTACGGTAAGTTCCCCCTTAAGAAATTACTGGCGCTGCGAGTTCATCAGTGCCCTCAGATTTTAATTCCAAGCACCGGTTCAAAAGTTAGAAAAACCCGCTCGTTCGTTCACTGAACGTACCCAAGCTAAACTTCAAAAATTGATTCTGGGCACACCGGGCCTCAGAATCAAGATCCGTCAGAAGCTACAGACTCGTAAAATTACATAGTATTTAAAAAATATTTCCTTGAAATTTCCAGTTATTTACATATACCCTAATTACTTTTATTCTTGATTTTTTTTTGTTTTGAAAATTGGGTTTTAATGGAAAGGGATATATCAATATCCAGAAATGTTTTACTTGTGGGTTTAAAAGGATATTTTTATGAGTTTGATGATGAAAATGAAATATTTTATGTGTTTTATTTGTTTTATGGTCCTTGTATATTGTTTTTAATGATGGGTGATCCTGATATAGCTTATGATAATGGGTGATCCTGATATAGTTTATAATGATGGGTGAGCTTGATATAACTCTCCAATGCATTGGGTAATGATTATATTATCTAAAGAGTTATGTTGGAAGTTAAAAATATTAGTTATTACACATGTAAGGGTTATTTTAAGTGTTCTATGAATATGAAATCCCAAGTATCTTATATGAATTTTCTATGTATATTAATGAGTTTTTATGGAAATCATTTTATTTCAAAAGGTAAGCTAATGGACTTTTGTTTTAAAGGAAGGATTATGCCCTTATAGGGTAAAAAGGTATGTTTTTAAGAATTTTTTTCATGGGTTCTTGTATTTTCTATGAAACTATTATTATCATTATTTATATTTATATTTTATAATTACATTTTTATTAATAACTTTGGACAATAAATATGATTTCATGCGTATGAAATGATTATTTGTGCTCAAAGTTTATCATATTAAAAAAATTTCTATTTTATGATATCATGGTTTTAAAATCGATTAATAGGTTTATTTATTCTTTTTTATGTCCCTTACTGATATTTTTATGATAATAAAATATTTTCAAATGTTTTTATAGGTTTTAGGGATGAGTAGGAACCAATAAGAAGTCAATTTTAAAATCATAAATATTTTTTATGAAAACAAAACATGTTTTATTTTAAAAGTATTGTATTATGGGAAAAATGGATACTAATAGTAAGTGTAAAAATTTTAATGTATGAGTTTGTTTTGTAAGAGTTATTTCATAATTCTATAAAACTCTAAACCTAAAGAGATATTCAGGAATACAAGGAAATAAATTATTTTCTAATGATATAGTTTATGGATTTTTAAAGGGAGGGTCCTTATAATTAGTATCAGAGAAAATGTTTAGATAATTTTAGAGGTGAATATAATAGAAGTAAATACCCTTGAGAGATTATGATTTATGGTTATCATGATATAAAATTTTAATATTACTATGTTTATTCATATAAACTATCTTTGTTCATAATGGTTTTCCATATAGGAAAAAAAGAAGCTGAAGTAGGAAGGAACCAAGAGGACAATATCTTTCCAAATTAGTAACCTGAAATGGTTGGGATTGGAATATTGTAGTTCATTACAATGATGGATTATTTTAAAGATGATATAAGTAGTGGTGGTATCCATGAGATAGAGTAACCATATTCACCACAAAAGAGCATGCCTATAGTAGAGCATTTCATGAAACAATACTCTCCAACATTAAGTGGATCATATGATCCCATGATGAATAAATTATGGGTTAAATCCTTGGAGAAGTTATTAAAAGTCATGGGTTGTTTAGAAAATTAAAAGAAAACTCTTTCTATTTAACATTTTGAAGGTAAATCCAATCAATGGTGGTCAATAATTAAGAATACCATAGAAATAAAAGAGATTGATGACATGGAATGGGACACATTTAAGGATATTTTCATTGAAATATAGTTTCCTAAGAATGTTTTAATTTGGATTGAAAATAAATTATTATAATTGAGTCCAAAAAAGAAATATTTAGTGACCATGTATTAATAAAACCTCACCCTATTGGAAAGGTATAAACTTTTTTTTATCTAGGATCTTGATTGTAAAATTAATCAGTTTTACTCAGGATTGAAGCCAAGATATAAAAGGGAATTATATTTTCATGAATTAAAAATTAATGAGATACTTATTTTATGTGATGATAAGGTAGAAATAGATTTTTTCGATGATCATGTATTCCATGAAAATAATTGAAAGCAAAGGTACATATAGCATGGAATGGGGAAGAATCCATAAAATAAATATAAAATTAAAAAAATCAAGTTTCCATTTTGTGATAGGTGTAGTAAAAAGAACCCTAGAAAATGTTATCAAATCTAAGAAGTGTTTCTAATGTATTAATTTTAGACATTTAGCTCATTATGAAAATAAAATGATCAAAAAAATAATGAAAAGCCATTGGTAATATTATTTAATTATAATGAGATGGTTTATTATGTAAGTACTTATCCCAAGGTAAAAATGAAGGATGGAAATTATCAAGACCACACAAAAAAAAGTGTGGATAAATCCTTTGCGACTACTTTAGAAGATATTGGACAATCCAATGATGTGGTGTCAGGTACATTACTTGTTTATTCACATTATGTCAATGTATTGTTTAATTTGAGGTCTATACACTCTTTCATTTCCAATAAAATTTCTAATAAATTATAAATTTTACATTAAGAATTGAATCTAGAAATTCTGGTAAAAACACCAAGGGGAAGTATTAAGTTAAAAAATAAATTATAAAAATATTCCTATTGTTGTCTATGGAAAGGATTTTCCTAAAAAACATATCATGTTACCCTTATAGAGTTTGATATTATTTTGAGTATTGATTAACTTTTTGTTTACCATGCTATGATACATTATAGAGATAAATAAGTTGTTTTTCAGAATGAGTTTTAGTTTGTATATAATAATGAATTCATACCTTTTATAACATATCAAGGATATTAGAAACTGTTAAAATATGGAAATTAAAGTTATCTTGCACATATTGTTGAGAAGAGGGTAGCTATTCATATTGATGATTTACCTGTAGTGAATGAATATCTGGATGTATTTCTTGATGAGTTTCTTAGTATTATACCAGATCAAGAAGTTGAGTTTACTATTGATTTAATTCCAAATTATAAGACAATTTCAAAATTCACTTATTGAATGGATTAAGTAGAACTTTTGGAATTTAAAAAGCAGTTGCAGGAGTTTCTAGACAAATGTTTATTTCTTCCTAGAACTTCACCATGGGGTGATATTATTTTATTTTTTAAAATTAAAGATGGTTTAATGATAATTTTCATTGATTTTTGAGCCTTTAATAACATCACTATTACTAAGAAGTATCATTTACATTATATTGATTATTTTTTTGATCATATCCAGGGATAAAAATATTTTTCAAAGATTTATTTCAGGTCAAGATACAATTAGTTGAAGGCAAATGATAAATATATTCCAAATAAAACATTTTAGAATAGTTATAAGCATTAAGAGTTTGTAGTTATGCCCTTTGAGTTGTATAATGCACTATTTTTATTCATGTATCTTATGGATAGAGTTTTCAATGATAATTTATATAAATTTTTAGTCATGTTTATTAATGAAATATTGGTATATTCTAAAATTCATGAGTAACATGAAAGAAACATAGGGATTTTTTTTGAAAACCTTAAAAGAAAAGAAGCTATACAGAAAATTTAGTAAGTGTGAATTTTGGTTGTAACATATTTCTTTCCTTAGGAATATTGTTTCTAAAGATTGAATAACTGTTTATCATGCTAAATATAAAGTGGTTAATGAATGGTAAAGATCTAAAAATTTCATATAGATTTATATTTTTCTTGGATTAGCGGGATACTTCTAGCGGTTTGTTGAAAACTTTGCTTATTTATCTATCATACTGACTAAGTTATTTAAAAAATAAGTTAAATTAATATAGAAAAAAGAGTGTGATGGTTGTTTCTAGAAAATTAAAATAATATTAGTGAATAATCTATTTTTTTCCTTCCCTTTAGAAATGGTGAATTTTTCATCTATAATGATGCTTCTTTGAAGGGACTTAGTTGTTTTTTGATATAGAATGATTAGGTAATTACTTATGTGACATGACAAATGAAAAATCATGAGTTAAATTATCATACACATGATATAGAATTAGATTATATGTTTTTTGATTTTAAAAGTTGGAGTAATCATTTATATTGAGTAAAGTGTGAAATATATACTGATCACAAAATTTTAAAGTATATATTCACTTAGAAAGAGTTAAAAATAGGGTATAGAATATGGTTGGAGCTGATTAAGGATTATAAATTCACAATTTATTACAATCCTAGAAAATAAAATAATATAGATGGTTCTTTGATTCAGAAAGATAATGATACATTAACCATGTTACATTTAGAACATAACCCTCTAATTAATGATTTGATAAAATATGGCTTAGAAATTGTGAATATTGGAACTTTCACTATTTTATTTTAGGTGTTAGTAAAATCATCTCTATCATAAATAATTAAACAAGATCATAAGGAGGATCATGTTTTATTGGAAAATGTATAATCTATAAAGAAGGGTAAGTTTCTATAGTTAAATATTGATTAAGAAGGTGTTATCAAATTTGGAAAAAGATTATGTGTGCCTTGTGACTCCCATTTGAAGAGATAATTGTTGATTAAATATCATATTTACATATTTGACATTTATCCTTGATGAAATAATATTTATAGAGACCTTTAGGAGTATTACTGGTGAGATGGAATGAAAAGATATATTATTGAATTTTCTATGAAATGTTTTACTTGTCAAAAGGTTAAAGAAGAAAAAAATTACCAAAGGGGATGTTTTAGCCTTTTTCAGTGCTAGAATGGAAATATGATAATATATACATGGAATTCATGGTGGTATTACCAAATAAATCTTCAGGTAATAATATGATTTGGGTTATTACTGATAGACTAACTAAATCTGTACATTTACTTCCCATTCAAGATATTATGTCTTTAGATTATATTTTTTGAACATACCTCAAGGATACAGTCAAGTTACATGGTGTTCCTATCTCCATTTTATTTGACTTTGATCCCATATTTACATCTAATTTTTATGAAAGAATTTAGAAGTCATTGGGTACATAAACTTAGGTATATATTTTCATTCTCAATATGATGGATAGTCTAAGTGAGAAATTCAAACCTTGGAAGATATTATTTGATATTTTTAAATGAATTACTAGGGATTTTGGGATAAAAATATTTCATTAATTGATTTTTCTTATAATAGTAATTTTCATTCTAGTATAAAGAAGAAAAATTTTGAGGAATTATATGTAAAATAGTGTTGAACTCCACCTTTTTGGGACGAAGTAGACAAAATAAAGTTTTTAGGACCGAAATTGGTAGAAGAAGTGGTTTATAAGGTGAATATGATTCATAAACATATCAGTATAACTCAAAGTCGATAGAAAATTTATATATATAACTGGAGGAAATATCTTTCATTTGAGGTAAGCAATCATGTTTTTCTTAAAGTATCTCCATGGAAAAGTGTAATACATTTTGGTAAAAAATGGAAGCTAAGTCCATGGTTAAAATCCATGAGAAATTTGGATCATTTTCTTATCAATAACCCTTATCTTAAAATTTATAGTAGGTACATGATGCATTTCATATTTTTTTGTTAAGAAAATATATGCCAAATGCATCTCATATTTTGAACCCTAAAGTAGTTTAGTTAGAAGAAAACATTTCATATAAGGTATAACCTATTCATATTATTTACCATAGAGATAAAGTGTTACAAAATAAGTAAATTCACTAGGTTAGGGTTTTTTGGAAAACCATAGGATTAAAGAAGAACCATAGGAATTTGAAAATACTATGAGGGAAAGATATCCCCACTTATTTAAATAGTAAATAAAATTATGAGGATGCAATTTACAAAAGGGGGAAGAATGTAACAACCTACATAATGTTAAGATAAATAATTTTCATATCTTATTAACATTAATTAATTAGATTTTATATAGTTATATTTATTAGAATAATATTAGGTAATTTTTTAGTCAAAATGAAAAAATCTTTAATTCTAACCAAATTGGGGTTTCATGTATTATATGGTTTTATTTAAATTCTATATTTAAAAATTATAGAATTTTAATTTCAAAAAATTAAATTAATCTTTGAATCCATCATGTTAAAATTATTTTAATATTAATTTTTTAGAATTTTCTGAGAAGTTTGAATTTTTAGTCAATAGTAAAAAATATAGATTTTTACTAAAAACTGTCTTCTTTTCAAGAATTTAAAATTAAAATTATATTTTTATTAGTTTTAAGATTTCATTAGTTCATTTAAATTAAAAAAATACAATTATGGTGTTTGTAATGAATTTTATACTAGAATTTTGTATAAAAATATTTCTATACTTGAAAAGAATTTTTTTCTAAAAAAATGTTTTTCATCATGTTTTGCAGGTCTAATTTTAAATTAAATTCTACAAAATATAGAAATTTAATCTTGAAAAAAGGGTTTCATATTTTTAATTAATAGGTTAAAATTTTGTAAATATTCCCATTTTATTTTTGATCATTATGAATAGTAACCATATTAAATTTTTGTTATCACGATAAAGGTAAACTGGGTTATAGTAATAGAAAAAACCATATACCAACAATTTTGAACCATTGGTATATGTCTCCAAACCATTGGTATAGACTATACCAATGGTTTTTAGGGGCTTTGGATATTATGTCATTATTATAGACCTATACTAATGGTTTTGTGAAAACTATTGGTATAGGTCATATGAAAAACCTATACCAATGGTTTTAGAAAACCATTGGTATAACAATCTAAAAATAAAACCCAACAGGTTTTGATCCCATCACCTTTTGTTTATAATCCAACAACCTAACCAATAAACTAATATGAATTTTTTAAACATAATTTTATAAATATATAGATGTATATTTACAAGTATTTTAACTTTTGATATATTTAATGTTATTTGAAAAAAATCCATGAAAAATATGGGTAACTATACCAATGACTCTAAAAACCATTGGTATAGGCCTATACCAACAGTTTTGAGAACCTTTGGTATAACTAATTTGTTTTTCTGAGCTATACCAATGGTTTTTCCAAAATTGTTGGTATATGGTCTCTACAATAGACCAATACCAATGGTTTTGGCCAAAACTGTAAAGACCCGGAAATTTCAAGGATTTTTTTCTTAAATACTTTGAAATTTTATGAGTCTGTGGTTTTTGAAGGCACTTGATTCTGAGGCCCGGTGTGCCCGAAATCAATTTCCGAAGTTTTTTTCAGGTACGTTCAGTAAACGTACATGCGAGTTTTTCTATCTTTTGAACCAATGCTCAGAATTGAAAACCGAGGACACCGATGAACTCGCAGTGCTGGTTTTCGCTTAAGGGGACCTTTACCACAGTTGCGTTTTTTCGTATGTAGTAGTTAAATTTTGGGGATTCATTAAGAATTAAATAAAATTTTTGTGTGACAATTTTATTTTAAGTAGAAGTTATTTCCTCCAAAAGGAAGTTGGAGGTGGGGCCCACACCTCACCTAACTTCCCATGGGAGGATATAACTAAGGGTGGTGGGGACCAAATGATCCCCTAACTTATCACCTTCCCCCAACTCCCTTGAAACCCCCATTTAACTCCCCTCCTTAATTGTGACTCTTCACCTCTTTCTCTCTCTCCCATAAATTTTTCCAACATGTTTTCTTTTAATGATAAATTAATGAATTGACTTCTCTAATTTTTTTTGAATCTTTTTGAATTACATGGAAAGTTTATAATTATGGGGAAAGCATTATTATAATTTGGGCTTGGAAATTATCCTTGGGAAAGCTCTGGTGAATTAGAGAGAACGTCGTTTTTCGACGAAGAACAACTCCGACAAAGAACGCGAAGGACTTCTCCATCGACACTTCCCTTCGGACGCACCCTGACGTCAACGGAATCGACGTCCGTATTCCGTGACACTTGTCTTCCGCGAATCGTTGACGTGCTCCGCTCTTGAAACCGAGGTAGGGGAATTGTATAATTTTAGTTTGATAAAATTATACTCTTGTCATTGTTGAATCCGTATGATTGTCTATGTCCAATTTTTACCACCTAATGTGGAGGGAAAGAGCCGAACAAACACAACCCAACGACCCTCCGTTATTTTCTTGTTTTTTAATTCGCAAAGAGAGGTGGTGGCGAACAGAGGCGGCTATGAGCGAAGGCAGAGGCCGCGCGTCGGCCTCATGCGAAAGAACCGCAGCTCGCAACTGTGGGTCGCTCGGCCAAAGAAGAACCGGCCGGCCAAAGCCGGCCGGGCTGGAGGAACCGCGGCGCCCCATGGCACCGCATTGCGGAGAACTACTGTTCGCATAGGGCAGCCGGCTTCGGCGGAAGAACCGGCCATGCAGAAAGAGATGCAACACTCTTAAGCGCCACGATGGAGGGAACGCGGCCCGCAGCCGCGGGCCGCTCGCGCCGGGAAGACCGGTCGGACCGGAGGGCGACACCGCTCGATGCCACCGGTTCGTGAAGTCGGGGGGCCGCACCCCCCCCCCCCCCCCCGTACCGACTTGGCCAGCCGTGGGACGCGCCTGCCGGGCCACGCCAGCTGGGCCGCGCCTAGCCGGGCCGCACCTAGCCAGGCCAGGCCATGCCGGCCGCGGGTCGGGCCGCGCCCCACCAGGCCGGGCCATGCCAACCGCGGGCTGGGCCATGCCCCACCGGGCCGGGCCGCCTGCCACGAGCCAGACCGAGCCCTACCGGTCCGAGCCATGCATTTTTGGGCCGGGCTGACCACTTAGCTGGTTCGGACCCGCCGAGTCAGAACGGGCCGACCCGCCAACCCACCGGGCTTATCGGGCCAGACCTGATTCACTTAAACATGAATAACTTAAAGACCACACGTCTGATCGATGAACCGTCTGCGGCACTAGGACCCTTATGAAGAGGCAGTAATTTTGCGATAATCTAAGTGAGTTTTGGAAAACTTTGGAAAATGGTAAGGTTTTGAATGAGCGTATTTCCAACCAGGCCCCTGGAATGAAAATGCTAATAACTCTCAGACCGGGCGTCCGATTGACGCGCCATCTATCACGTTGGGTTTATTTTGACGATACGTAACTTAGGGATACATGAACTATGGAATTCGTGATAGTTGATGTATCTAACCCTTGGATCGAGGAGCGAAACCTCCCGAAATCGAGTGTGCTGTGTGCGGGAACCCTATAGCTGGCTGCGACAACAACGAAAACTGTACTGGAATCCTCCGTGGGTTTGGCAATGACAAAAACTATACTAGAATACTCCATGGGTTTCACAGTGACAACAACTGTACTAGAATCCTCCTTGGGTTTGGCAGCGACAAAAACTATAATAGAATCCTCCGTGGGTTCGGCAGCGATGACAACTGTACTGGAATCCTCCGTGGGTTCGGCAGCGAAGACAACTGTACTAGAATCCTCCGTGGGTTCGGCAGTGACGATGAATCAGTGACTGCATGTGATAATCTCTATCTCTATATGAAATATTTATACCTATGTGAGCTGAGTCTTGACTTTCAATCATTATCATTGATGTGATTGACTTGCATTCCTATGTGGAATGGGTTGTGCTTGGGCTCGAGAGTTGGAGCCGAACTGTGATTAATAACTTAGGTATATGTATGGGCATATAACTAAGTAGAGTTGGTTGATACTTAGTGATTGTATCTTTTTCCGTGGTTTATCCTTCGTGGATTCTGGGAGACATTCGAGGGTCTCGGGGTCCCTACTGAGTATCGTATACTCACCCCTACACGGGCTTGCCCGCACTACGTTGTGTTGGATGTAGACGACAGACAACACTGATCAAGGTGGAGGCTTGTGGTGCTGGACGGTACCCAGAGGTGGACCACTTGGAGAGACGTACACGGAGATGACGGCCGGAACCAAGGTGCTGAGGAGGCCATCTGTACCCACCCTTCAGGTGGGATTTCCAGAGGATGACTCAGTGGTTACTGTTTTTCTTTACTATAGTTGTACTAGCTTTTCAGTTGTACTGTACTTACTGTTGGGCTTGTATTTTCGGCCCCTTTCCTTTCAGAACTTACTTTTGTATTCAATATTACATAATTCTTTCTTCTGTTGCGTACTCTATTGTGTTTTTTTACTTTCATAAAGGCAATGCCTTACCTTTTTATCGGGATTTACGCCTTTGGTGATAGTCTCCAGCCCCTGGCCTATGGAAGCAGGGCTTGGGGTAGTCACGACATAGGCCCTGAGGGCGGGTCGTGACAAATTGGTATCAAAGGAGTCGGTTCTACCGCATAACTCAAGAATCTGAACATTCTTTCTGTGGAGAAATATTATTAAGAGTATTGAGTGTGGTTTTCAGTCCAGGGAGTCCAGTGTTGGTGTGGAGGCCGACATATCCATACACCAGGACCTTGATCTCTGATTTTTGACTCCGTGCATGAAAACACTGATTGAATGTGTGTTTCAAAAGTTTTTTTTGTGATTACTTTGTGTCATCTCACCAGGTATACTGTTTGACCATGGTGCACCTGTTTCTTTTCAATATGGCCCTATGAAGACAACCAACTAGGGTTTTGAGTCACATACGAGATGACAAATCACTAAGAGATGATGCCTCGGTGTAGGGCCCCATCATAGTGGAGGCACCAGAGGTACCAATAACCACTGAGCCACTGATACTACGATCCCCAGCAGCAGAGAGTGCATGCTTCCTGAGTGCGTTGCATGAGTTTCAGCGACAGAGGCCGCCCAGGTTCCGTGGAGAGACGGACCCACAGGCAGCCGAGGATTGGCTGGAGGCTGTCGTCAGGGTTTTCAGATTAGTAGGGATGCCAACTGATCTTATGGTGATCCTTTCTACGAGTCTCCTGCACGCAGTAGCAGGTAGATTTTGGAGCTTGATGCTCCAGGTTTACGATGAGGCATCTCTACTTTGGACAGACTTCGAGAGTCTCTTCTGCTCGGAGTTTGTTCCTTCCACCATTCGTGCGGTGCGGATCCAAGAGTTACTTCATCTGCGGTAGGGCAGCATGACAGTAGCTCAGTACTCAACGAGGTTTACTGACCTCTCACGCTACTCCACAGATATGGTATGGGACCCTTTCTTCAGGGCATGGACCTTCGAGTAGGGACTCAGGCACGAGATCAGAGCTTTGACGATTCCCCTCAGCATCTCGATACAGTCGGGGGTGCTGGAGCGACCTCTTATAGTGGAGAGTTTTCTTGCTGAGCAGACACTAGCGGCAAGACCCTCCATAGGGTGACACGTAGCAGAGCCTTCTATAGCTGGCAATATACAGATTTCGTAGAGGTCCAAGCAGACCAGACCATCTGGTGGGCGACCTCAGGATACATGTTCAGTTGTGTGGGGCACATGGAACAGAGCCAGCTATATGAGGAGAAAGAAGTGCTATGCATGCGGCGGGTAGGGTCACATGGCTTGGGACTGCCTGAACCGCCATGCGGACAAGCAGCATACAGTAGAGGGACCTCCCAGGCAGAGGCAGAGTTTCGACCGTGGTGGTCCGCCAGGAGCGGGCAGACGAGGCAGAGGAGCTGGCCGAGAAACGGGTGGTGGAAGACGTATCGAGGCTCTACCACCACCACCACCACCACCAGGAGGACCACCCCGACCACAGGGAGCTGGCAGACAAGGGCAGGCTCAGATCCAGGAAATCCAGGCCTATGACCATGGTGCACCTAAGATGATTCAAGGTACTATTTGTGTCTACTCCACCCTTGCTGCTGTACTTATAGACACAGGAGAGAGTCATTCTTTTATTGCAGCTGCCCTTGTTTGGAGCTCAAATATTACAACAGAGTCGTTCGCTCGATCCTTCTGGATAGAGACTCCTATGGGAGCAGACTCGACGATTACACACTGGTGCCGGAAGTGCGAGCTTACTCTAGGAGGTGAGAGTTTCGGCTGGGATCTTCTTGTAGTGGCTTCGAGGCCTTACGACGTCATCTTGGGCATGTACTGCTTGTCTACAGTCCATGCTCAGATCGACTGCATTAGGCGCAAGGTGCGGTGTATCCGCACGGATGGGAGCAGGTTCACCTTTATTGGAGAGAAGGGAGACTTTGCAGCACAGGATGGACTTTCATAAAGGAGATGGAAGCCTATCACACATCAGTTGTCTAGTCTCATCCTTGGAGCAGTTGATGTGCGGAGTCCAAGATTTCCTATTGTGGTGGATCAGTATGCGGATGTTTTTCCTGACGACATTCCAGGACTACCTCATCGTATATAAGTAGACTTGTACATTGACCTATACCCTGGGATAACACCGATATCTGCTCCAACATATCGGATGGATCCCGCTGAGATTTGAGAGCTACAAGTACAGCTGGAGGACTTGCAGGGAAAGGGATTCAACCAACCCAGTGTTTCACCTTGGGCTTCTCCGATTTTGTTCGCCAAGATGGAGGATGGAAGCTTTCGACTGTGTGCCAACTACCATCGCCTAAATCAGGTGACTGTGAAGAACAAGTACCCACTCCCGAGGATTGGCAACCTCTTTGATCAGCTCAAGGGAGCACGATGGTTCTCGAAGATAGACCTCAGGTCAGGCTATCACCAGCTCAGAGTTCAAGACGAGGAAGTGCATAAGATGACCTTCAGATGTCGGTATGTCCACTAAGAGTTCTTGGTTATTCCCTTCGGTGTAACCAACGCTCCAGAAGTGTTCATGAGTCTCATGGACAGGATGTTCCAGCCTTACCTCGATCGCTTTGTCGTAGTCTTCATCGACAACATACTGATTTACTCGACTACTGAGGAGGAGCACGCCTACCATTTGCGGGTAGTACTGGACACACTCCAAGAGCACTATATCTATAGTAATCTCTCAAAGTTCCAGTTCTGGATTCGAGAGGTTCACTTCTTGGGACATGTCATCTCAGAGGCTGGAGTTGCAGTGGATTCAGTGATGATCGAGGAAGTACTTGCTTGGGAGCCACCCAGGAGCGTGACAGAGGTGCAGAGTTTCCTGGGCTTGGCTGGGTACTATTGGATATTTGTGCCAGACTTCTATAGAGTTGCATCACCGCTTTCATCCATGAAAAAGAAGGGGAAACCCTTCATTTGGTCAGATAGGTGCCATCAGAGCTTTCAGGATCTGGGGAAAAGGTTGACTAGTGAGCCCATCTTGAGGCTACTGGAGGAGGGCGTAGGGTACGTAGTTTACTGCGACGCATCAGGGAATGGACTCGGGTGTGTCTTGATGCAGGAACAAGCAGTGATCGCATATGGTTCACGACAGTTGAGGCAACATGAGCAGAACTATGCTACCCATGACCTGGAGTTAGTAGCAGTGGCCTTCGCCTTGAAGATGTGGCGGTACTATCTGATAGGTGAGTACTTTACAGTCTATTCTGACCACCAGAGTCTTAGGTACCTCTTCTCATAGAAGGACCTGAACCTGATACAGTGGCTATTTCTCGAGTTCCTCCAGGACTATGAATTCGAGATAGTCTATACTCCTGGGAAGGGAAACATTGTAGCAGATGCTCTCAGCAGAAGATCGGGTATTCATCTTCTAGGAGAGGCGACATAGCATCTAGCCGCATTTTAGATATCCTTTGTGGATAGAGATAGAGTAGGATTTCTTTAGTCTCTCACAGTCACTCCTCTAATTATTCAGCGATTCAGAGAGGCACAACATGGGGATGTTGACTGTGAGACGCGACATGCTCAGATATCCTTAGGGCAGGCACCTGATGGATTTTCTAAAGGAGGGGAGCACGTCATCCTCTTCAGGGGATGTACCATGGTACCACATGAACTACAGGAGGAGGTCATGAGGGAGTTTCACACTTCCCCTCTAGCGGTACATCTAAGAGTGGCGAAGATGTATCAGGACCTCAGATGACAGCACTTGTGGCCGGGTATGAAGAAGGTAGTATCGGAGTTTGTTTCGCGATGCCTCACTTGTCAGAAAGTGAAGGTGGAGCACCAGGTACCATCAGGCTTGGTGCAACCCTTAGAGGTCCCGGAGTGGAAGTGGGACGGGATATCCATGGATTTCGTGATGGGGCTTCCACATACATCCAGAGGGCACGACTCTATCTAGGTGATCGTTGACCGACTCACCAAGTCGGCCCACTTCCTACCGATCAGAGAGCATGGCTCAATAGAGAGATTGGGACGCCTCTACATTCAGGAGATCATACGACTTCATGGTGTACCATTTTCTATCTTTTCCGATCGTGATTCTCATTTCACTTTTTGGATATGGAAGGGGTTATAGGCGGCTTTTGGGACACAACTACGTCTGAGCACCGCCTTCCATCCTCAAACAGACGACCAAATAGAGAGGACCATTCAGACTCTTGAGGACATGCTCCATGCATGTGTCCTTAACTTTGGTCACATCTGGGAGGATCATTTACCCTTGGTGGAGTTTGCGTATAACAACAGCTACCACTCCACCATTGGGATGGCACCATACAAGGCACTGTATGGCCGACCTTGTAGATCACCTCTATGCTGGACTGACCCTGGGGAGTCAGCACTTGTAGGACCAGAGATGGTTCTGGCTACGACGGAGAAGGTGCAGAACATCCAGAAGTGGATTAAGACTGCACAGAGCAGACAGAAGTCCTATGTTGATAGGATATAGAGACCACTGGAGTTCGAGGATGGTGACCATGTATTCCTATGGGCCTCACCTCTATGAGGTCTACAGAGATTTGGCTGGGGCGGCAAGTTATCTCCACGATTCATCGGACCTTTCCAGGTCCTCATCAGAGTAGGCGAGGTGGATTACCACCTGGCCCTTCCACCTCAGTTACACCGGGTGCATGACATCTTCCACATATCTCAGCTGAAGAGATACGTGCATGAACCGACCCACATCATAGACTATGGGGAGCTAGACATCGATGATGGGGCGACATTCACAGAGGTCCCAGTGGAGATCGAGGATCGATAGGAGCGGGTCCTACATGGATGGATGATTCCTCTGGTGCGCATTTTCTGGCAGCACGGGAACCTCCAGGAGAGCACATGGGAGTGGGAGGCTCAGATGCGTTTTCAGTACCCCCATTTCTTTCCCTAGTGTGTGTTGTAGCTTTACGAGGATGTAAATCCCTAAGGTGGGAGTAATGTAAAGACCTATAAATTTCAAGGATTTCTTTTCTTAAATACTTTGGAATTTTACGAGTCTGTGGTTTCTGACGGCACTTGATTCCGAGGCCCGGTGTGCCCGAAATCAATTTTCAAAGTTTTGTTCGGGAATGTTCAGTAAACGTACGTGCGGGGTTTTCTATCTTTTGAACTGGTGCTCGGAATTGAAAACTGAGGACACCGATGAACTCACAACGCCAGTTTTCACTTAAGAGGACCTTTACTACAGTTGTGTTTTGTGGTATGTGGTAGTTAAAATTTGGGGATTCATTAAGAATTAAATAAAATTGTTGTGTGAGAATTTTATTTTAAGTAGAAGTTATTTCCTCCAAAAGGAAGTTGGAGGTGGGGCCCACACCTCACCTAACTTTCCATGGGAGGATATAACTAAGGGTGGTGGGGCCCACATGAGCCCCTAACTTATCACCTTCCCCCAACTCCCTTGAAGCCCCCATTTAACTCCCCTCCTTAATTGTGACTCTTCACCTCTTTCTTTCTCTCCCATAAATTTTTCCAACATGTTTTCTTTTAATGATCAATTAATGAATTGAATTCTCTAATTTTTTTTTGAATATTTTTGAATTACATGGCAAGTTTATAATTATGGGGAAATCCTTATTATAATTTTGGCTTGGAAATTATCCTTGGGAAAGCTCTGGTGAATAAGAGAGAACGCCGTTCTTCGATGAAGAACAACTCCGACGAAGAACGTGAAGGACTTCTCCATCTACACTTCCCTTCAGACGCACCCCGATGTCAAAGGAATCGACGTCCGTATTCCGTGACGCTTGTCTTCTGCCACTCTTTGACATGCTCCGCTCTTGAAACCGAGGTAGGGGAATTGTATAATTTTAGTTTGATAAAAGTATACTCTTGTCGTTGTTGAATATGTATGGTTGTCTATGGCTGATTGTTACCGCCTAACATGGAGGGCGTGGACCGAACAAACACGGCCCGAGGACCCTCCGTTATTTTCTTGATTTTTAATTCGCAAAAGGAGGCGGTGGAGAACGGAGGCGGAAACGAGTGAAGGCGGCGGTCGCGTACCAGCCGCGTGTGGAAGAACCGCGGCCCGCAATCACGGGCCGCTCGACCAAAGAAGAATCGGCCGGCCGAAACCGGCCGGGCTGGAGGAACCGTGGTGCCCCACGGCACCGTGCTGCGGAGAACCACGACCCACATAGGGTGGGATGCTCCGGCGGAAGAATCGGCCGGCTCGTCGGCCGGACGGGCGGAAGGAGCCATGACACTCTTAGGCGCTGCAACGGAGGGATCGCGGCCCGCAGCCGCGGGCCACTCACGCCGCCAGTTCATGAAGTTGGGGGGCTGCACCCCCTCTGCAATGTCTCGGCCAGCTGGACGAGATGCGGCCTGCCGTGGGCCGCGCCCCGCCGGGCCACGCCCCACCGGGACGGGCCGCGCCAGCCCCGGGCCGGGCCGTGCCAGCCGGGCCGGGCCACGCCCATCCAGGCCGGGCCGCGCCAGCCGCAGGCTGGGCCGCGCCCATCCAGGCTGGGCCGCGCCAGCCGCAGGCCGGGCCGGGCCGCACCCTTTCCTGGGCCGGGCCGCCTGCCATGATCCGGGACGAGCCCCACTGGGTCGGGCCACACATTTTCGGGCTGGGCTGACCACTTAGCCAGGTCGGACTCGCCGAGTCAGAACGGGCCGACCCGCCAGCTCATCGGGCTTATCGGGCCGGGCCCGATTCACTTAAACGTGAATAACTTAAAGACCACACATCCGATCAATGCACCATCTGCAGCACTAAGACCCTTACGAAGAGGCGGTACTTTTGCAATAATCTAAGTGAGTTTTGGATGACTTTGGAAAATGGACAGGTTTGGAATGAGAGACCGGGCGTCCGATTGATGCACCGTCTGTCGCGTTGGGTTTCTTTTGACGAGATGGAACTTCGTGATACATCAAATCTGGACTTCGTGATAGTTGATGTATCAACCCCTTGGCTTGAGGAGAAGACCCTCCCATAATCGAGCGTGTTTTGTGCAGGAACCCTTGAGCTGGCTGTGACTGCAATGACAACTGTACTGGAATCCTCCGTGGGTTCGACAACGACAAAAACTGTATTAGAATCCTCCGTGGGTTCGGCAGCGATGACAACTGTACTAGAATACTCTGTGGGTTCGGCAGCGACAAAAACTGTATTGGAATACTACGTGGGTTCGGAAGCGACGACAATTGTACTGGAATCCTCCGTGGGTTCGGCAGTGAAGACAATTGTACTAGAATCCTCCGTGGTTTCGGCAGCGATGATGAATCAGTGACTGCATCTGATCATATCTATCTATATATGAAAGATGTATACCTATGTGAGATGAGTGTTGACTTTCAATCATTATCATCAATGTGATTGAATTGATTTCCTGTGTGGACTGGGTTGTGTTTGGGCTCAAGAGTTGGAGCCGAACTATGATTAATAACTTAGGTATATGTATGGGCATATACCTAAGTAGAGGTTGTTGATACTTCGTGATTGAATCCTTTTCTGTGGTTTATCCTTCTTGGATTCTGGGAGACCTTCAGGGGTCTGGGGGTCCCTACTGAGTATCGTATACTCACCCCTGCACGGGCTATGCCCGCACTACGTTGTGTTTGATGCAGACGATAGACAACACTGATCGAGGTGGAGGCTTGTGGAGCTGGATGGTACCTGGAGGTGGACCACTTGGAGAGACGTACACGGAGCCAACGGCTGGACCCGAGGTGATGAGGAGGCCATTTGTACCCACCATTCAGGTGGGATTTCTAGAGGATGACTTAGTGGTTGCTGTTTTACTTTACTGTAGTTGTACTAGATTTTCAATTGTACTGTACTTACTGTTGGACTTGTATTTGCAGCCCCTTTCCTTTCAGCACTTACTTTTGTATTTAGTATTACATAGTGATTTCTTCTGTTGCATACTCTATTGTGTTTGTTTACTTTCATAGAGACAATGCCTTCCCTTTTTATCGGGATTTACGCCTTTGGTGCTAGTCACCAGCCCCTGGCCTATGGAAGGCGGGTTTGGGGTAGTCACGGCACGGGCCCTGAGGGCGGGTCGTGACAAAAACTATTGATATAGGTCCATATAAGTGACCTATCCCAACTATTTTATCCAAAAACGTTGGTATAGGGTCTCTAAAAGGGACCTATATCAATGGTTTTACCAAAAAAATTAGTATAGGGTCTCTCTAAGGTAACTATACCAACTATTTTTTCCAAACTATTGGTATAGGTCTGTTGGTATAGCTCCAATTTCTTTTAGTATTAATTAGGGTTAAAACTAATGTGTTAAGACTTAAAATTCATTAAAACACTTGAATTTATTTAATTGTATGAATCTATTTCATATATAATCATATAAAATTTTAAAATATTACCTTTTTACTTTTTATATTTGATTTTTACCTTTATAATATCTAAGTAAAGGATAAAGTCTAAAATGTCACTCTCTCACTTTTTATATCTATAATATTTTGCGATAGGTATAAAAAACTTACGTTTAGTTCTAAATTTTTATTTTAAATACGAATGAATTTTTTTATGATGGTAATTTAATTATAATATTTAGTGATTATATAATCACCTTAAATTTCTTATGCAATGCCGACATAATGCTTGTGCATGCAATAAAAAATCAAGTAAATGATTTTAAAAACTATAAAAGTAATATTGCATGGGTGATTTAAAGTGTTTTAATTTTTTTAAATTAATATAAATTTTATATATGTGTGAAAGTTTTATATTTTAATTCCATTTTTATCTTAATTAATTTAAATTCAAAGAAAATGAATAGTTTAAAAAATGACATTAATGATATTCTACAATAAACAATATTTTATTAAATGATTTAAAATTAATAAAAATACTATATTTATAAAATTGAATAGTATTTAGTTTAGAATATCATACTTGACCCATTTATGGGTCATTTTTCCCTTTATAATAACTTTTATATCCCCTAAAGAGTAAAAGCAATGATATCATTACGATTGTTAAAAGGGTTAACATGGGTTAAAAAAATAGGTAAGGGTAAAAACAAAATCTAAACTTGAAAAATTTTTATTGGATGAGTGTATTTTGACCCATAATCATCCTATATTCAAATTATATCAATTTTCATCCACTTTAACATGAAAATTAATTTAAATTAATTTAATACTTTAAGAAATTCCAAGAATACCCCTCCCCTTACTTATAAAAGGGAACCTCCTATCCTCTCAACCTCGCATAATTTTAGCACTCGATCTCATCCAATACCTACCCAAATATCTTTCTAAAATCCATACCCATGTTTTATAGGTATTATTTTTTTGTATAATACTAACCTTAGATGGATTATGGTGAAAATCAAATGAGGTTGTTTGAAGGAGAGGTATAACTTTTAACTGAATGTTTTCATCTTATTTATAATTCTACCTCATTAAAATATTCTTGATTCATGATAATATAATAAAATAATTATCTCTCATATATTTATATATTATTATGTTAATTAAATAACCAATATCAATATCCTTCTTCCCTCAAATGGGAAAAAAAACTGTCAATCGTGTATATGGTGAACTACCGCCTCATGAAAAGATGGATTTTTTTCCATCACCAAATATCAAGATTGATTATAATGATGTATTAAATGTATATATATGATATTAATTACATAATTATCATTATTCATAGATTTTTTATCATATATTTTCTTACCTTTCCATCCATTGAAAAATGATAACGTCATTCGTGCGCACGTGTGGATTACCTCCTCCACAAAGCGATGCGATTCATTTTTTTATAACCACATAACATGGATTATATATATAAATTTATTTAAAAAAATGATGCAATATTTATTATATAATAATAATTCTAGAAATATAAAATAATACTACATTATTTCCACTATTTTCATTGAAAATGGAAACTTTAATTATGAGTACGTACGACCTACTATCTCCATGATTGTAACGTAATTCATTTTTTATAATCATATTTCATTGTGGGATATAAAAGTATAATTAATGTATAGAAATTATAATTATGTCATTATTATTATTATATATATTATACAATAATTACCTCTTTAACTATATTTAACCTACTGAAGTCATTTAGGACATATGAGCTGAATATCCTCAAAACATCCAAGGTGAAATTAATTAATTAAGTAATTAAATATAACATGGTAATAAATAAAATAAAAGGAATAATAAAATTGATAAATTTTATTAAAAAATTAACATAATTTTATTATCCAGGAAGATAGAGAACGTACATGATGATTCATACTCGAGGTAAGAGACACTTTACTTTAGAAACCTTATTTTAAATTTTTTAAAATTTTGTTTTCTAAATATTTTTATTTGATGAAAATATTCTTAAAATCATTTTATGGATGTATTTATATAAAAATAAATGAAATATAAAGGAAATTTTATGCCTCTGTTGACTATCTTTTAGAGGTTTTCAAAATAAATATTTTGATGTATTTTATACAGAATATTTTGGATTTATTTAGAAAAGGAAAAATGAATGTTCAATTTTAATTTACACAACATCAATGTCATTTACAACCACTGAAAAAATTATTTTATATTTGGATTACATTATAATATTATATGTTTTCTTCAAATAAAAACCCTCATTCTCTTTGTTCTAGGTATTTTAGTTATAAAAACTGGTTGTTAAAGGAAATGTATATATCAATATCTTAAAATGTTTTACTTAAAGAATTAAATGGATATTTTTATGAATTTTATGATGTAAATGAAATATTTTAAATGTTTAATACATGTTATGAACCTTTAAAATTATTTATAATGATGGGTGAGCCCGATATAGCTTATGATGATGGGTGAGCTTGATATCTCTCTCCAATGTATTGGGTAATGATTATGTTCTCCAAATAATTATAATAAAAGATGACCATATTAGTTATTCCAC
This sequence comes from Viscum album, assembly GCA_963277665.1. Lineage (NCBI taxonomy): Eukaryota > Viridiplantae > Streptophyta > Magnoliopsida > Santalales > Viscaceae > Viscum > Viscum album. The sequence continues at coordinate 503,156,513 of OY728142.1, read as the reverse complement.
TTTTAAAGGTTATTGTACGGGTTCTATAAATATTATTTCCCAAGGAAACTACATGAAATTTCCATACTCTATAATGAGTTTTTAGGGACATCATTTTATTTTAAAAGGTAAGATAATGATCTTTTACTTTAAAGGAAGGATTATAACCTTTAAGCTTATAAAGGTATGTTTTTAAGAATTTTTTTTCATGGGTTATCATGTTTTATAAGAAACTATAATGATTATAATTTTTTTACTTTATGTTTTATTATATTCTTTTATGAAAAACTTTGGATAGTAAAGCTGATTTCATGTGTAAAAAATGATATTTTTTAGATAAAAGTTTACTATGTTAAAGGCATAATCTCTTTTTTGATCTTATGGTTTTGAAATTTACTAATAGTTTTATTTATCATTATTTACCTTAATGAGATTTTTGTGATCATCCCAATTTTTCAAATATTTTTCACTGGTTTTAAGGATTAGTAAGAACCAAGAAGAAGTCATGTTTACAATCATAAATTTTTTTCATGAAAAGAAAACATGTTTTATTTTAAGTCTTATATAATGGAAAAAATGGATACTAATAGGAAGTGTACAAATTGAAATTTATTAATTTTTTAATGAAATATTTAGGTCCCAGTTCTCTAAAATTCTTAACCTAAAAATATATTTTTTAATTTAAGAAAATATTTTTTTGACTAAGGATAAAATTTAAAGATTGTTTAAGGTCAAATTTTATATTTAAACCTTATAGCCCCTAGTATCCATAAATTAAATTATTATATAGCTACATTACAACCCCAAAATCCCTAATTACTAAGTTCTATAAGTTAATGCATGAATAAAAATTGAACTCGAGTTTGGGGAAGGGAGATGGATGACTGAATTGAAGCTGTATAAGTACCAAGATTCTATTTTTGTGCCTACATAAAGAATATACTAGAGATATTTATGAATTATTTTTGAAAAGGGATAAAAAATAATTAAAATTGAATAAATAAAAGGAAAATATCTTGTAAACTAATGCAATAAAGTTCACAAAAATTCTTGAAAATAAAATATTACTCTCAACCATAAAACTCAAATATGAATAGATTTGAATAAAAAAAGAAATAAATATTCTAAAGGGAACAGAGAGAAGAAATTTTTATTACCACTGAAGTTTTGAATGTGTGAGATGTCATTTTAAAAATCAAATGTGTTGGAGTTGAATTAATACAATAGGAATAAAGATGATTATATACTTATAGAATATTTTAAATCATTAATTATGCTTCAAAATAGATCTAAACATCATATTTGTCCCCATAATGTTTTCACACCAAAACTTACTAATCTTTATCCAAAAAACATCACTAGAAGGTTCTAATGATTAAAAAATTATTCAACTCATTGGGTGGAAATACAGAAATTTCACAAGTCTATGGTGACCATTGTATAAGCTTGGAGCGGGATAAACTTTTCTAAAATTCATACATTGAGTGATGTGTGAAATAATTATAGGAGGGTAGGTATAAATGATCATGATATGAAAGAATAGGTGGAAATGAATTAAATATACTTCACGGAGAAAATTTAATTAATAACATTAGGGAGGAATTTTAAAATTGAGTGCCTTATGTGTTTATTAGGGAACTAATACTAGCTAGTAATTTTAAATTTTTTTAGTAATATTTTTAATATTCACTCATCTTGGAGTCCAAGGTTTAATTATGGAGGAATTGAAATAGGAAATAAATTTAATATTTTTTTGATATTTAATATATTTAATTCCCTAAAATTCATCAATTCATTGAGTTTTAGGTTGTTTTATAAATAAAGTTTCAATTCACTAGATTTTTTTGAATGTTGTTTTAAATGTAAAAATTGGGAATTTAATTTATCTACATGTTTTTGGCATAAAATGAATGATTAGCTATTAAATTTTCCATTTTTTTCATTTTGAAATTAAAGGAACCTAATTATAGCTATAGAGAGAAATTTAGATAAATTATAGATCATACATAAGATGATTTTCCAAAGTTGGAGGAAATGTAGAAAATTCATGGAAGATACCCAGATTATGACAAAGGCATGGAGTCACCCTGTGGGTGTAAGGTGAAATAAAGATTTTTAAGGTGAAATAAAAACTCCACATGGTGAATTATAAACTTATTAAGGTGGATTTTCAACTATATAAGGTGAGTATAATGAAAATATAAGGTGATTCTAGAGGAATTTAAGGTGAAACCTCACCTTAAAATTAAGGTTCTTCCATGATTTTGGAAAAGGTAGGAACACCACCTAGAGGAACATAAGGTGAACCTCAGCTTACAATGTGGATAATTTATGAAATCTATAAAAATGAGTTATTAGAAAAATATAGGGAGTTCTAGGTTATTTATTTAAATGATGGAATAATTTTTTTAAATGATTTAAAAATCATAATTCCTCAAAGGAGATTATTATTTAAACTATAAATGAATGATCAAAGTTGCTGGTGGTTCTATAAATGAAATTTCATTACGCTGAAAGCTGATTTTCCAAATTTAAAGATGTATACATGAAATCCAAATATAGTCAGCCATATAGATTTCAATAAATATCAATTATAATTTATGATTGATATTTCAGTCACAATAACTATAGAAACATGCAAATGGAAGTTGTTTATTTTGTGGAAAATTGAATACCATGACTTTTAAGGGAGATTTTAAGTAAAAAGAAAATATTAAAAAATCAAAGTAATAAGAATATGTCAAGTATTAACTAACTTAAGATTGAGGAAAGAAAGAATCTATAAAATATATGGAGGCTAATAAGTAAGAAGGTTAACTCATATTTTGGATACTGGAGTCTTTGATGTTTTATTTTATATTTTCTGCTTTTATAATTTTCTTTATTTCACATATCACTATTGTTACTACTTGAATTGAGGGGTAAAAACCTCTAGTGATTAGGGAAGGGTAGAAGATATTATTTTAATTCTCGAGTCTTGTGCTTAATTAATATACCTATTTTTTATTGATTTATTTCAGTAATAAGTGGTAGATTATTATTTTAAATGAGATTGTGTTTTAATTATTCAACATGTTCATTATTTTGTTCCTAGGTTGATAAAAAAATTCTCCCTCCAGCCATTTTAGTTTTTATACAATGGAATAATCTAGTCTAGGTGGTGAGTTTATATAGATTACTAGCACATGTGTGAAGGCGGTGGATTAGTTTTTGAATTGCTTAGGGACACAAAACCTGATTGGGTATTACCTGAGTAGTTTGTGGATGGTTCACTATTTTTAGTTCCATTAATAAATTTTCACATGCACAAGAAGGAGGAATGACCAAGCAGTGATTACTTCTAGATTAGTGTAGCACCCTGACCCATTTATCCACCAAAATTGTGCTTCAGGTAAGTTCCACCGGGCCTTAAGTGTGCCTCCTCAAACTCCAAAGGATTCCTACTAACAATGAGGGTGTAAATAGGTGATAATGGGTAGACTCTACCCTATAGTGATGATATAATAATGTTCTAATAATTATAATCAGTGGAAAAGAAAGACCAAATAGACATTGGACTAGGAATCTACCCATGGAAGAAGCATAAGAATAGAAACATAAGCAATATGATAATAATAATAATAAACCTCAAAATAAACCATTTACAAAAATAAGAATCACATTATAACATTTTTATATACTATAATAGAACATGCATACATATTAGTTTATACAGAAAATAACCAGAGGGGTCACCAATGACCGACCTCAGTACATACATATAATAGTATGATGATGAAAAAAGAAAACTAAAAAGGCAACTCCAAATGATGCAGGGACCTAAAGGTTCTCTTCCATCCATCCCATGATAAAGAAATAACAATAGACACTATGGTTCAACTCCTGAGCTTGAACCTTTACCCGAGCATAAAGACATAAAGTCTACACACATCCTGAAGGGCCCATGTAGGATGCAAGAGAGAATATCACTAAGCCACCAAAAACATGTTCCTATCTTACATTTGTTATTAAGAAGGTGTTTAATAAAAAGGAAAATAAAATAGTACATGCTATTCACATAAATATACATGTTTCCCTTGTGCTTAAAAACCACAAGGAAGCAATTCACCTGCTTTGGACAACATCATAAAATTGTAGAGGAGAGGACCCTTAGCCTAAGACCAAGGAATACCCTAATGTAAATCAGTCTAGGTGATCTCTTAGGTTCCACTTATAATAAAATCATCCATCATTTCATGCCAACTGAAACCAGGTGTCCAATGCCATATCTGTTGCCACAAAGGCACACCCTAATCACATACCTAGTCCCATATACCTCAGCTCTGAAGAATCTAAATCAGCTTGAAGCCCACCTTTTGAGGCATAGTGATATCTGTCCTCCAAATAATGTCACCATCAGCTCAACAACCGACGTACTAAGGAACAGAAAAGTCCATCCACCCAAATAGTCTAGGCCCAACGACCTTAAGTATGATGTGGCTTAACCCCCAACTGATAGTATCAAAACTGTTAATCGATGGACTCTCACCGTCCCCATGGATTTATATGGAAAGAACCTCCAACCATAATCCTATTATACATTTAATAGAGTCCTCTATCCACACAAGTGGTCAATACCACCTCATCATCTGATTCCTACAGTGTCCATATGACTTCAAATGATGCATTGGAAAATATGGGTGATCAGTAGTCACTAAATAAAACCCCTAAACCACATCATCTGACACCTAATTCCCCTATGACCATGCTGATCAATTTTATGGTCAACACCATATAATATCACATAGGCCACACCTACAACCTGATGACCTCACCGCCTTAACCCAAAAACCAAGTTTCCCAACCTGTGATCAATATAACTCATGTAATCCAGACCTCTCCCAACCTAATGGTCACATCATCTCAACTCAAATATCCATCACCACCTCGATCCTTGAGATAATCCTATTCAGTTACCATGGAACTCATCATAATAAATTTACATAAATAAAAATAATTCAATTTCATGATATAACAACCCACCTAATATTCCCAAGGTCCAAAGCCTCTCACCAGGACCAACCATTTATAGTCTCATGAAAGCATTCCAGTCAATATCCCATAAGATCAATTCAATTTATTAAAAGAAAAAAAATTAAAATTATAAGGTCTTTCTTAGACTACCAAACAACAATCTTAAAGCCACACCCCAAAATAACCGAAAAATCACAGAGAAAGGTAATCACTACCTACCATGTGTTGTTAGATGCTCACACATCCAATCATTTCCTCTAACTCAATCCATTTTGGAAGAAATATACATTTTAGATGAACTCCCTAAATATAGGGTAAATTGGATCACACTGATTTAGTACACCATGTGGTGAGTGAAATTGTAAAGAGAATCAAGAGGATTAAAAAATTCACTAATGTGGTTCCAATGCACCCAAAAGATCATGAAATTGAGTCTGAATGAGAGGTTTGGATTAACACCTAGAGAAGAAGGAAAATGAGAGATCCCCACTACTATAAGAAACCAAAGGAGGAGAAAATTGGAGGAAAAGAATAAATAATGGGTAGGGGTAAAAAGGAAATTTCACACTTTTAATGGGTCGCATAGTTGGATCTCATAGATTGGATATTCATACGCAAACCATATGACACCCACTGTCCAAAGGGGTACCTCACATGGTTCTCCCACATGGTTTACCAAACCTTGTGGAAACCATGTGAATGCCCTATGCTAAAAACTATAGAGGTGCCACATGTTCATGAACCCCCTCTAGAATAGCTTTCCAAATCATATCCAATATATCTGGAGGGCTAAATAGTTTCTCCTGGGAGACCATACAGTTTTTCCAAACTATTCACCCTAGTCTTCACACCTCAAAATGTTTGTATTTTTGGACTTCAACACACCCTAAATGCAACCAAAACCTTGGGGAACTTATTGAGCATAAATAATCATATAAAATTAAGGCCTTTGTTAAAGAAACTCACAGAATTAAGTTCTGTTAAATGAGAAAATATTTATTATACCCACCAAACTTCTAAAATTCAAATGGGTTGAGGAATTATACCCACTCCAAAAGCCTTGGATATTACAATATTTCCACCTTAAAATAGCCAATCCCTAAGCTATAAATCATAAATATGAGATGGCACCGAACATACCCATATCTTTAAAATTAACCTAGACTACCTTGGTAAAAAATTCACAGATATACCCCCTCAAGGTGATATCCAACTTAGGAGTTACCTACCCCAGTTACTTCCTGACCCAAAAATCAAATAAAACCAATGGTCCATTAACTAGACCTATACTCTAATGTCCTTCCATAAAGCATCACCACCCTTGCACATCATCAGGTGCTCCTGTGTCATATCATACACTCATCATGTCCCACATTTAATCAGATTCCCTCCTCATGTCCATGATGTACATGACACATATGAGGCCCCACATCTCATAATATGCTCAAAATCAGTCCTGGCACCTCACACCTCAAACAAGTCCTGCATCGCAATGATGCCCAGATGTCAATGCACCTCAAAATCCATTCACCAAATGACGATCAAATATTAATCCCGGTGCCAGACACCTTATATATATATATATATATATATAAAGCATCCAAACTAATTTCAGACTACTAACCATCATCTGGTTAGTCCATAGATATATCCGATGCACCTCATGCACAAAAAATGGTCATGACTACACAATGGATATGAAAAAATAAAACAAAACTCAGTCACACCCATAATATACCTATAACTTCAACCAACTCCTTGAGTTGATTTGCACCTAGAAGATCCACTGCATGCATCTAGACTGAAGATAGACTACCCAAGGATTAGCCTCCATGTAGTGATTCATTAGTCACCAGCCACTAACCCCACTACTGGGTCCCGCTATCTCTACCACGACCTCCTCATACAACTGAATCTTGGCTACCAACTCCAAGTATCTCTCCTTTTCCAATATCAAAACCCCAAGTCTTCCTCAATCCCTTAATACCAGATGTCCGAGAAGGCTTCCTGCAGAACCTATCGAGATGCCCAACCTGACTGTATGCTCAACACTCCTTCGATGCCCAATCACACTACATTAAAGCATGTCCTGACTACCCACACTAGAAGAACACTATATAAAACCCACTCCGATGTGGACTACTCGAGTATCTGGCCTGGTCACCCTTATGGAAATCCTCTCAACCCCACTTCCTACTATCTAAAGAATCACCACTAACATCACTAGAATCCATAACTCAGCTCAAATAATACTGCTCTGTTAAGTTTCCATCATCCATGAGTGCCTGATTCACCACCTTTGAGAACAAGGCCAACCTAAAGATGTTTACCTGCACCCAAATAACGTGCTGTAAACTATAATTTAATTTTTTTACCCTCAAGGTGTCATTTACCACCATTATGGGTGAAAATAAATATAACTAGGTGAAATTGGATTCATATTCCATGACAGACATGTCTCCATACTGTAGTATTAAGAAACATCGAGCTCTCTACTCCCTTAGAATCTTTAGGAAGATGTTCTCGAAGAACTTGGCCTCAAAATCCTTCCAGGATAGTACCACATGTCTTCCTTTCTAAACTCACATGTTACACCATCAATTATCTGATCCTATGAGCATATACATAACTAGATTCACCCTCTACCTTGGGGGTATCTCAAGATACTCAATGATATTATATATCAACTCGATCTAGTTCTATGTCGCATGTGGTCCACCCTTACCCTAAAATAGCAGTGGGGGCTATTATTGGAACTCCCAAGTCTGGTATTCCATGGAAGGATCCACTCTATGATCTCCCATGTCAATACCTTGTATGACAGGAACCATGATTGCTCTGAGATTCTCATCCAACCATATCCCAAAGCTGTCAAATATGGTAGGTACCTAGCCTGTACTTGAGCCTATACCCATGACTCATAATCTACCTAACCCTCTAGGCCCTCATCCCGACCCTCAGTGGTATCAACCTTTGGTCGCTCAAGGGGAACCAAATCATCACTTACCTGATGCTCCAATGGACCCTATATAGGTTGAACCCTATTGAATACCAATATAATGGTTAGACAACCATAATAACATATATTACATAGATAGGGAAAAAATTAATAGGAATCACAATCTCACTACCCTTACTCTCCCCCATCATAACCATGTCACAATACATTCGGCCTCATGGATGCTTATCAGCTCATATTAGAGTTAGGTATCACATATAATTATTTCCTCATGACCCATCACCTAACCACATCAGAGTCAGGCGTCACATATCAATATAATGACCATGTCGCAAACCTGGTGATTAGAACCACCAAATATCATCATCCATACCTACTCCTATAATATCTAGGCCCATACATAGAGGTATCGCATATTACATCATCTCATGTACCAACAATTTTTATCATAGGCACATTTATATATATAAATCATTCTATGTGCCTAGCTAGAAATCATAATAAAAATCACTTATTGTATAAGGATAAGGGTCTAAATATCCTCCCTTTTCATACCAAGATAAGGTTCAAATTCCATAATAGATAATAAATTACATCCAAGTGCACCAATTGAGGTGGAAATAATATTATTTACAATATGAGAAAAATAGAACAACAAATCCCACACCTAGAAACTTGGTCTATCCCCCATGAATGGGGCCGCGAGCACCTAAACATGAGCTATAAACTCAGTCCTGACAACATCCAAATATCTAGTATTCCATATAATAAAAATTAAGACCAAAAAATAGGTAAAATAAATGCCTTTGATACAATTTTTAGTGCCCCAACCCATTTATCCACCTGAACAGTGCTTTAGGCTGAGTTCCACTGGGCCTTAAACACACCTCCCAGAATTCCAAAGGCTGCCAACTAGAAACAAGTGTGTAAATAAGTGATATTGGGGAGAATACAACCTCTAGTGATGATATAATAATGGTATAGTAATTATAAGTAGTTGAAAAGAAAGACCAAATAAACACTGGACCAGTAACCTGCCCATGGTGGAAGAACAAGAATAGTAGCAGAAGAAATATGATAATAATAATAATATTAAGAATAATAAACCTAAAAATAAACCATTTTCAGAAATAAACATCACACAATACAATTTTTAGGTACTAAAGAAGAACAATCATACATATCAAGTCATACATACAATAAAGAGAAGGGTCTCTAATGGACGACCTCAATATGTACATATAATAGCATGCTGATATAGAAACAAGACTAAAAATGAAACTATAGATAATTCAAGAAACTCAAGGTTCCATTCCATCCAACCCATTCTAAACAGCCAACAATAGACACTATGGTCCATATCTTAACCCCAAACCTTTACCTAAGTGTAAAGACATAAATTCTACGCACATCCCAAAGGGCCTGTGTAGGGTGTAAGAGAGAATATTAGTTGTCCACCATCAATGCATTCTAATCTTACATCTATGATTAAGTAGGTGTATAATAAAAAGATAAATAAAATTGTATATGTGAGTCACATAAATAAAACTTCTTCCCTTATGCTCATTATCCAGAAGGAAGCAATTTACTTTCTTTGGCCAACCCTGAAAAACTATAGAGGAAATAATCCTTAGCCTAAGCCCAAGGCATACCTTGATGCAAATCAGTCAGGTGATCCCTTGGATTCTAACTATAATAAAATCATCCAAAAACTCATACCAATCGACACCTCATGTCCAATGCCATATCTGATGTCCCGAAGGCATGCCCCAATCACATACCTAGTCCCATAGACCTCAGCTCTGAAGAATCTCCATCAGCTCAAAGTCCAATGTTTGAGGCATAGTGATATCTATCATCTAAATAATGCCACCATCATCTCAAAAAATAACTCCTGAGGAAAATAAAAGTTCATCCTCCCAAATATTCCTTAACCAATGAAATCAAGTATGACAAGACTCTTCCCCAAACCGACAGTCTCAATACCATCAACCGATGGATTCTCACCATTCTTGTGGATTTATATGGAAAGTAACTCCAACCATCATCCTATAATTCATCTAATAGAGGTGTATACCCACACAAGTGGTCAATACCACTTCATCATCCGATTCCTACTATGTGGAAATGACTCCAAACGGTGCATTGGCCAACACATGTGAGTGACAATCACAAAATAAAATCCCCCAAACACATCATCCGACATCTCATTCCCCTATGATCATGATAATCAATTTGATGGCCAAATCCATCCAATATCACATGGTCCATGTCCATAACATTATGGACTCACCGCCTCAACCTGATGACTAAGTCACCCAACCCATGATCAATATCACTCATGGAATCCGAGCCTTTCCCAACCTGACGATCACATCATCTCAAATTAGGTGGTTATCACTACCTCAATACTTAGGATAAGCCCATATAGTTCCCATAGAACTCATCAAAAGAAATTCACATAAATAAAACAATTCAATTTAATAATATAAAACCTCATCCTAATCTTCCCAAGGTCCAAATCCTCTCACTAGGCCCAACTATTTGTAATCTCATGCAAGCATGCCCATAGGTATCCCATAAAATCAATTAAATTTATTAAGAGACAAACAATTAAATTATAGGGTCTCGCTCAGACTACCCAATAAAGATATTAAATATATACCCCCAAAAAAATTTCTAAATCACATAGAAAGGTAACCACCACCAAACTCATGTTGGTAGATTCCCGCACGTCCGATCTTAGCCTCTTACTCGAGACAATTTAGAATAAATTTACATTTTATACAAACACACTGAAAATGAGGTAAATCAACTTGTAGAGATTTAACACACCATATTGCAATAGAAAAGGTAAATAGAAGCAAGAGGATTCAAGAAATCACTGACATAGTTTCAAGACACCACACATATCAATAAATGGAGTTCAAATAAGAGGTGTGGCTCAACACCTAGAGGAGGAAAATGAGATCTCCTCATTGTTGTACACGAACAAAGGAGGAGAAAAGAGGAAGAAATGAAGAAATATATGGTAAGGGTAAAAAAGTAATTTCATAATTTTAATGGGTGACATGTTGGATCAAATTTTTTGGCTAACCATGTGAGAATCGCGAGATACCCACTATCCAAAGTACTACCTCACATGGTTTTTCCACATAGTTTACCAAACTATGAGAATCACCTCTACTAAAAACTATAGAGGTTCCACATATCCATGAACCCCATCCCATATAGTTTTACAAACCATGTCCAGTAGAACTGGAGGGATGAAAAATTTCTCTTGGGAGGCCATACGGTTTTTCCAAACCATGCTCCCCAATCTATACACCCCATAAAGTTTGGGTTTTCAGCCACTGATGCACCTGAAACCCAATCAAAACCTTGAGGAACTTTCCAAGAATTAATAATCATCTAAAATAAAAGAATTTGGTCAAATAAACTCTCAAAATTACGTTCTATTAAATAATAAAAGAGTTGTACTTCCCACTAAACTTCAAAAATTCAAACGGGTTGAGGAATTTGAACCGCTCAAAAAACCCGATATGTTACAATTAGTCTTCACTATATACTTCAAACTTGGATGATTGATGAAGAAATTGAGGATTTTCTCATTCATTAATTAATAATAGGAAGATTTAACTATTTTTAATACTATGATAGTATTATAATTGGAATTATAACCATGAAACCATCACCTTTAATTCTATTGATTTTAATACACTTGATAAAATTGATTCTAAGTAATCTTAAGAACAAATTATCTCAAAATAAAACCCATAAAATAATTATAAAAACCAAATTATTTCACCACTCTCTACAGACAACCATGGTTTCCACTATACTATATAACTATTAACCCTAGGTTTTAATAGTTTTTTTATACTCATGATAGGTGTGTTAGTATACAAGTAAAATTTTGATTCCCCTAAAATATTTTTTTTAAACTTCACTATCCAAGTTTACAATTTAGTGAATAAAAATTTTCAAAGTGATCCATCTATTAGTTAAATGATGTGTATAATTCTCAAGTTTTACTTTAATCATTACACACACCTCACTCTCTCCCACACTTACTTTGTTTTCTCAAAATTCAATATACACAGATATAGGATATTTTAAAAATGTTATACAATAAGCTCAAATGAAAGATATAGGGAAAGTAAAATACTCCATTTACTTATAAACTATTCTTATATGATGTATGTTTTAAATTTTACTTCAATCTGCATTCTTATTTCTATCCTAAAAAATGAAAACAAAACACCAAGTGGGTAAAATTTTTCATATTCCAAAATTTAAAAATGAAAATTAAAGATCTTGGTTGCCACCCAAGAGTTCTTGGTTTATCATCATAAAATCAAATTTTTATATCTTCAATATTTAATGAGAAAAGTGTTATATTTCTCTACCTTATCACCTTAAAATTATAGATTTAGTGTCTTGACTTGACTCAATGGGTCGCAAAATGTGGCTATTCAAAGCCCACCTCTAATAGGTTGGTGGCTTGAGACCAGTGTCGAGTAGGCATATCAAACACATGGGAGGAATTATCCTAATGTACCTAAACACACATATCTAGGACCATAAATTCTGAAATTTAAAACAACTAAAACTAATGCATACATATATCTATGATCCCACAATCAGAGTATGAAAGTAAAGTACTAAAAGTGTTAAAGAGGGCCAAATATAATCCCAAATAAAAACTTTAGAGATTCCAAAATACTCAAAAGGAGAGTACTATGATCAACTACAACCACCTGGAAAACACATTGGTCTGTCAAGATCAAACTATTCTCTACCAATTCCTTGTCCTCCCAAGACACCATCAAAGGGTCTTCATCTGTTATAAGACATGACATGTGTGGGTAGAGACCATTCTGGGGTGAGTATAACAATACCTATAAGGAAAACCTAAAAACACAAAAAACAAATCATTAAGAATATTCATCTCCTAAAAATTATATATCAATCAATTCATAATAAGAAAACCTGTATATACTAAGGAAGGACACTGTGCCTCTAGGCAGTCACAACCAAACTGACATCTACAAAATTATGCTCTAAGAAATGATCATTGTATTATAATTCATTCCATGATCCATTCAATCATCAAAGATGCTCATACAAGAGGTTATGATCATTGGGAACCATAAAAGAAAGCTCGCTGGCCTCATAAGATATGATAATTAAATAGGGGATCACACCCAGGACCATTGGGGGACACCACAAACCTAATATAGATCAACCCTCTATATAGGGGATCATACTACAAAGATAACATGAAACCTACTGAAATTTCCTACTATATGTAGGATCAATTACCGACTCAAGGAGATCATGCTGATTCCACAAACCCCTCCTAGGTTATAAAATGATTGAGGATCGCACTTCGGTCTCATGAGGGGACATGAAAAAATCTATCTAAGAATCATCCTCCAAATGGGATCACAATATAGATATGTGGATTTAATTAAAAACTATACCCTTGAGTGGATTGACATAGGGAATACACTCAACTGATACTGGTCTAGAATAAATAAACGAAGGCCTCAAAACAGCCTCAAAAGGGGTACATGATGTGTGCATGAGGGTACATGGTGTGTCTAGTCAACACCAGATCTTCCCATGTGATGTTTAATCACAAAAAATGTAAATATACATATAAAAAATGTGTAAGAATAGTATACTATGTGTAGAGATCTCTCGCCACTCTTCTTGTTCCATCTGGCTATGACCATGTACATCGAGCTGTGTCCATATACCCTAGCCGTGTATGTATACTCTGGCCATGTTCATGTAGTCAGGCCATATCCACACCCATGTAACCTATGAGTAACATGTTGATCCACTGACCACATGTCACACAACATATTATAGGGTCACAAAACATGTGATATTTAACTCTCTGCGGAAACCCTAGCACTGCATCTAGGGGGTCCCACATGGCATGTAACACTAGATTACACACCATGAAACCTATGCTTTTCTATATTTTTGGGATATTTTCTACATTTTCCTCCATGTTTCCTCCATCGCCACCCTCTATAGAGATGGTAGATCCAGGGTTTACCAAAACTCCCATTTCCAGAGATTAGGATTCTAGGATTTGAAGTCACTCAGGAACCACCCCCATGCACTATCTATAGCCACACCATCGAAACCAGAATGAATGGGAATCACCAATCCATTTTGATATACCTCTGATAATCCTTCATTATTGTCACACCTTGATCAAACCTTTGATTTTGAACCGAAACCATGGTATTGATTCGTTCTTCCAAAGAACATCTGTTAAATGATTAATTACAAGGTAACCATCAAACTACAGGAAAAAGAAAATGAACATGATGAATGTGTAAATAAACATGGGAGAAATCCATAAACCATAAGATGTGAGGACTAAACCTCATACTTTTTCATTTGGCCTCGATCCAGTGTTGTAGTTTTAGACAAACATAGAGGGATAAAAATCCATGAAAAAAATAAATCTATCATCAATGCGCGAATCAATTATTATTTTTGAAATTTATCTGCATTTGACTAAGATAAAAGACCAGGATTGAATTTAAAAAGTAAAAAATCCTACCTAGAGTTTGGATTGATCACTAATGAAGAACAATATTATGTTTCCATCATTGGTGAGATCCATGAAATTCATTAGCGCATGACCATTGATCTGATCTGATTCAATGTCGTCTACCAATGATCCTCCACATGATCCTCTCCAATGGTTCCTCTAAATACTAGTCTATGAGAATAACCCTATGGTTGAGGAATAACCATGTTTAAATAGGATATATGGTTACTTCATCATTGAAAAATAAAATAAAATAAACAAATAAATCAATTTATTTTATTAATTTTTTCTCCTGTGATAGATTTTTCACAAATTCCCAATGTAAAAAAAGGTTATGTTTTTCCTAGGGTAAAAACCACATTATAAATTCAAAACTTCCCTTAAATTTCTTATATGGGTCCCCTTTCAGGAGTTAATCTAATTTTTCAGGAAAACTAGATGTGCATGATATTAATATATTTAAAAAATTAATTTTGAGCACACCAGGCCTTAGAATATCATGTAATCTCAATTTTTAGCTCTAAAAATAATCCATATAATATCCAAAAGTAATCCATGGAAAATCAGAGTCATTAAATTCTCCCCACCTTAGGGATTTTCATCCTAAAAAGAGAAAAATTTAGTAAAAAAGATGAGGGTACTGGGCTTGTATTTGGGTCTCCCGATCCTAGGTGGCCTCCTTATGATTCTTGTGCTACCACCATACATGCACTAGTGAAATTGATCACCCATGGAGGATCCTCTATTATCGATCCTCTATCTTCACCATGCACTCAGCAAAGGTTGCTCCATCCTCAATTTCCATCTCACCCGAGTCGATAACATGTGATAGGTTATGCAAGTACCTTCTCAGCCATGACACATGGAAGACATTGTGTGCCTGATCCAACTACGGTGGTAGAGCTAAGTAGTATGCCACCTCACTAACTCTATATAGTATCTAGAAAGTGATAATTAATCTTATAGATATCTTACCACCCGACCAAATATCCATAATCCATGTTGAGGTGAGACCCTCAGGAACACATGGTCTCACTCATCAAATTCTAGAGGTCTCTTTCATCAGTCTGCATAAGAATTTTGAGGGCTATATATAGTATTCATCCACTCCTGGATGATCTTCACCTTCTCTATAGTAACTCACACCAAATCGGGTCCCATGAGTTCTTACTCTCCTGGATAAGTTCAACAAAGTGGTGACCTATATAGTGTCTCCCATATAAGGCCTCGAATGGTGACATACCAATGGTGGAATGGATACTGTTGTTTTATGTAAACTCCATAAAGGGTAGGTGATCCTCCCAACTATGACTATATCCAACATGCAATCCCACATCATGCCCTTTAAGACTTGAATGGTCTGCTTAGTCTGGCAGTAATTATGGTGGATGAAACACTGTGATCAAATTCAATCGAGTCCTAAAGGCCTCCTAAAATCCTCTCCATAATTATGATGTGAAGTGAGGTTCATGATCTGAAATTATCATCAAGGTAACTCCATGGATTTGAAATATTTTCTACGTGTAAAATAATCCTAATCTATCTACTTATCTCTTCTCTTGAATAACTAGGAATTGGGATGACTTGGTGAGATGGTCTATGATCACCCATATAGAATTGTGTCCCCTGGATGTACGTGGTAACCCTATCATAAAGTATATAGATATCACATCCCACTTCCACTATGGAACCACAAGGGGTTGAGTTAAACCTATTAGAACCCAGTGCTCAACTTTCACTTGCTTAAAAGTGAGGCATCGAGAGACAAAATCTTCAACACAATGATTAATGCTTGGCCATAAAAATTAATGTTAGAGGTCATTTTACATCTTTTCCATGATTGGATGTACCAACAAAGGGGATGTATGAATCTCCCACATCACCTATTCCTATAATTATAATGGTACCATAATAAATCCTCTAAAAAGGATAGCATGCTCCCCAACTTCATGTTGGGACTAAGTTGGCCAGATAAAGAAGTAATAAGAGTTTGCTATTAAAAAGCGTTATTTTTTTGTTGTCAAAGAAGATAAATCAATTCACTTTGTAAAGGATTTGAAAACCAGATGATTCTTTTTTGATATGTATTTCACAAATATAATAATTTAGAAGAACTTGTGATGCAATCCTTATGAAGGAAATGGGTAGAAATGTTTATTCCATTCATATAAAGTTTTGATTAGAAGGAATGATGCTGTTGGAAGATAGGGAAGTTTCATTACTTTCCATTGTAACTCTGATGATGCTAAATCTGGTCTTTCAAAGGATATATATCACGATAGTAGAGTTCATGATGAAATATGAAGAATGGTTATGATAAGCATTGAAGAGAGCAATGACAAAGAAACAGACAATATGGAGGTGACACAAAAGAATAGTTTAAGGTGGCGCCATTTTCTAATGTTTACCAAATTTTAAGGCCTAAAAATCAGAAAATGGAGAGAGTTGTTTTTGACAAAGGGAGGTGCATGAAAAATAAAGCGGTGAGAGAAATATTAGCAAGGTATACCAAAAATAAAGTAGTGCGTGAAATATTAGCAGGGTGCACGAAAAATAAAGTGGTGCAGGAAATATTAGTGTGGTGTGAGAAAAATAAAGCAGTGCACGAAATATTGGCATGGTGCATGAAATAAAGGAATGAAGTTTTTTCACGCAAGAGGAGTTTCGAGATAAAAAGATCAAAAATTGACAAAGGCACGAGGTGCATGAAAAATTAGAGCATTGCGTGAAATATGATGTTGCGTGAAAGAGTTTTTACGCACATGAAGAGGGTTTTACATGCGGATTAGTGTTTTTCTCATAGGGTTAAAAGGCCTATAAATACGAGGTGAACCCCTCTCATTTTTTATTGCTCGACACTTAGAGAAATCGTGAGCTCTAAAGTGCGTAAAATTATACGCTAAGTGAGTTGAGTGAAAAGAAAGAGGTTTGTGCGAAAAGAGGATAGGTGTGCAAAAAAGTGGTAAGTTGCACAAAAATTGGAAAGTTGTGTGGAAAAAGGAAGTTATGCAAAAAGAGGAAAGGCGTGCGAAAAAAGTGGGAAGTTGCGCGAAAAGTGGAAAGTTGCACGGAAAAAGCAAGTTGTACGAAAAAGGTTTTCCACACCAAAAGGAAATTTTTACGCGTAATCCATTTGAATTACGTGCAAGGTACCCTAAAGCTTGCACGAAAAAGTTATGGTCTTTGAATGTATTTGGTTGTGTTTAAGATAGTTCTTACTGACTTCTGGGTAAGAAAGTGAAGATTTGTAATTCAGAGAATACATCTGTTCAATTGTAAAGAAGCACTGAAATACTATAATTCCCTATTTGTGCTAAGAGGGTACACACACACTTGAAGATTGTTTTCCAAGTGCTACAAGAGTGTAAGGGTATATCCTAATCATTGTATTCCACATCAAATGATTGTTTTCTAGTGGATTTTGTGGTACTGTATTATTTTCGTACCATACCAAGGATGTAGCTACTCTTGTTGAGTAGTGAACCTTGTAAATATTTTTTTCCTGTGGTTGTGTGTGTTCAACAGAGAAGAAACTCTTTAATAGGAGACGAAGGTTGTTTCTAAAAGAAGGAAACATAAAAAGAAAAAGACATCACTGATTCAACCCCTCCCCCTCTCAGTGATACTTAGATCCTGATTGAGAACTTCACTTTATAATATCCATAAAGAGAACATCCAATGGATATCTCAATACGTAAGGTCTCACAGTAGGTATCTCCTCACTGAGCATCCCTGACACACTGTAGAAGAAGTGGGGTAACAACCGTCTACTGAATATATTAATAACTATACTTTTCCACTAAGGAAAACTTTAATGAGGCCAACCACTCTAACACCTTAGCCAATAACTGAGAACTATATATCCTATTGATAGAATCTACCACCACACCCCTTCCTAAAAGTATATAAAATCTTAATGTTATAGTCCTGGAGGAACTCTAAACATCACTTTTATCTCAAGTTAATATCCTTATAAGGGAAGATACACTTGATAATCTTGTGGTTAGAGTACATGATAACCTAATGACCCATCAGGTAGTGTCGCCACATCTTCAAGGTGAAGACTACTGCTACTAACTCAAGATCACGAGTCACACATTTTTTTATGTGGTCTAAATATAGTGACCCTAATTTTTTATAAATATACATTACATAACTTTTATGGAATACTTAAAACATTATACAAACATATACCCAAAAACCATAGTAATCTAGTGCCTTTGGAAAAATTGAAAACATAAACACTGGTATATAAATGAGCTACATTATCTCCCACCAGGTTCTTCTTGACTATCAACCTTCTTAGACACATCAAAAATAATACACATCTTCATAACCAAAGGAAATAAACATAAAAATGGTTGAGATCAAATGCTCAATAAGGGTAAAAAAGGGAGATATTTAAGCCTAATAATGAGCATATGTGTATGAGAACATGATCATGAAAATAAAAGATCATACCCGACATATCAAAGATCATATACATGAATCATGGTATAAATCTTGGAAGATCATAACAAATTAATACTAAGGAAATAAATAACATAATCCATGAAATCATAACATTGGAATAAAACATGGAATTTTGGAAAAAACATAAGCATATAATAATGATTTCTATAGTAGTCATGAAATTTATTCCAAGGCCATCATTATGGAAAAAGTCCTTTACTGAACTGGGTTCACACCCCATTACAGCCATGTATTACTGAACCGATTTCACTCTTCGTTACAGCCCTATATTACCAAACTAAGTTCACTCCTCGTTCCAACCCTATATTACTAAACTAAGTTCATTTCTCATTAGAGCCTTATATTACTGAACTGAGTTCATTTCTTATTACAGCCATGTCTATCTCATGAAATATTTATATTTACCCAATTTATTAGAGGTATATATAAGTCCCACCCATCTCATAGTGAAATCATATATACATGTGCCACACAATCATAACTATCATATCTTAACTCATGAAATGAAATGAGTATCATAAACATATAAACATATCATAACCTTTTGAAAAAGATACAGGTTTCATAATCATTTCATAAAAATAATAACCCATGAAGGAGAAATGGATTTCATGAACATATAACACATGAAAGATAATTGATTTTCATAAATAACATGAAATTAAGAACAACACATTAATAGAGATAATATGAATGGAACCTTTAGATCATTTCCTACAAGGGAATAAGTAACATCAACAAATGTCATCTTAGATGGAAAATAATTTTGAAATATCTTTAAAATTTTTTTCTTAAGGAAAATATCCTTTCTTCTTTTAAAATATATTTTTAATACACAAAACTATTTGAAAATCATTTTCTTATAAAACACCTTGAAAATTTATAAAGAATACTTGAAATCATTTTGAAAACCATTTTCCTTGAAAACTTATAAAATAAACTTAAAAACATTTTGAAAACAATTTTCCTTGAAAACTTATAAAAGAATATTGAAAACATTTTGAAAAAAATTTTCCTTGAAATATTATAAAAAATCTTGAAAACTTTTTGAAAATAATTTTCCTTTAAAACTTATAAATAAAGCTTGAAAACGTTTTGAAAACCTTTTTCTTTGAAAACATAAAAAGGAAACTTGAAAACTTTTTGAAAACCATTTATTTAAAAATTACTTTTAAAAAAAATTTCTTAAAAATTAACCTTTTAAACATGAAAATGAAGCTTTATAGAAATGAAGGTGGGTAAATCCATACATTCTATACAAGGTAAAAAGAACATTCCTTTTGCATGATAAAAAGTTTAGAAAAATGACTTGTTCAAAAAGAGACAAGAAGATTCCTTTGAAAACATTGATAAAAGAAAAAAGGGTAAAAATTTATTTTAGTTATTATATAATAATAGTATAATATTGTTGGAAACCCTTTTTAGAAAACATGGTTTTGAAGGAACACATATTTCCGACTAAAGAGAGGGTAAAGTCAGGAATTCTAAAAAAACACTTTATTAATTATCTTATATACCGGAGAGTGGTTAAATGATACCAATACATGAATATATCATGAATAACTAGAGTATAATAATTTTAATTAATGTTCTTGATATATGAATCATAATATTTAATTAAAGACGTATAATAATTAATAATCTTGAAAAGCGATGAGATCGTTTCAATAAACTATTACCACTTGGTTACTTGGGATCATACTATCAATATAAGAAAATGAAATTAAATGAATCTTAAAATATCATGAAAATAGTTATATTCATGATATAACATTGAAAATGGAAGTATATACACCTTGAAAAATAATTTAGGTGCATAACAAAACTTGAGTCTCAAAGAAGGAAAATTGAGACAAAACTATTTTATTGATTTGGTAACTTTTGAAACCTATACAAAATGAAAGAAATATCATAGAATGTATATGTAAATACCCATAAATTTAAGTATAATAATAATTTAATACATCCATGGGTAGTATAAACACTACAAAAAATTTAATGGGTGATGAATAAATCATATATCTCACAGAAATAAAAAGTGAGATGAAATCCCCTTACCTTGTGTCTTGACTCTCGTCGTACTTGTTCAAAACACATGTATAATAAATATAAATTTATTATTCATATTTTAAAAAACCATATTTTTATATATAATACCATATATGATTTGATTATGACTGTATATTACCCTCTTTTTAACCATCATATGTCAGGGTTTCACTTCGAATAATATTCATTTTGTTCTTCACATGTGTCTAAATTTGTTATATATTTGGTCCGTATATTCATATTATGATTCCAAAATGTAAAAAAGTATATAAATATAATTTATATTCAGTATATTTTTATTAAAATATTCTATATAATAAATAATTATGAAATTAGATACACCGTTCATGGAAACGGTAAGTCGTACGTACGCATAAACGATGTTTCTGTTTTTATTGTTATGTTGAAAGAAAGAAAGAAAATGAATTATATGTATATATGTATATGATATAATTATAGTATAATTATAATTATATATATATATATATATCATATAATTTATCTAAACCCATCCTTAATACATTCCATGTAGTGTGTGAATGAATCACACCGCTTTGTGGGGGCGGTAGTCCACACTTACTCAAACAAAATTATCATATTTACACCAAATGAAAAGTAAGAATATATGTATTTTAAAAGGAATAAATAAGATTAAGGACATAATAAATATAATATATAATATATATTAATATATTTTCTATCATTATTTCCACCATGATAGGCATTAAATGAAAAATGAACAATCATCATTTAGTGAGGCGGTTGTTCGTCGAACATGTAAACAACAATGTTCGTTACCCATTAGATGGAAGTGCGTGAAAGTGTAGGTTAAAAAATTAGCATAAAAAAATCCTAGTATATTGAGGATACTGGTTTTGTTATAAAATCATGGAATAAAGAGATTGGATGGGGTGGAGAAGGAAAATAAAAGAAAGGAGTTTTAGAGAAGACATTACCTCTTAATCAGGTAACTCCTTTTTGTTTGTGCCAAAAGGATTCCTTGGAAGAATTTCTACCCAAAGGGAGGATTAAAGGAGTAAGAGAGAGATTTTGGTAAGTGTATTTGGTAGATATTTCTTTAAACTAAGTGGTTTTAGAGGTGTTAAGAATAGGGATAGGTGGTGGCCTTTTATAGGGAAGGGAAAGGACACACTTGGCATTTTTGAAAACAAGTTAGGCATACCCACGTTTTTACATAAAAAAAGTCATAAAAAACCAAAAAAATAAACAATGTATGGTTATTGAACGAATAATGGCCATAAAATGGCTGTTTAGAAGTGTATAAGTCGTTTTGGGTTCTAAATTCAAGGTTTAGTCCTTAGTTAAGCTTAATTTTACCTTAATTGATGTAATTAATTTTAATTACTTTCACTAATATTTTTGGTCAAAAACCAAGTTGAACTAATTATAAATTATAAATTATTATGAATCAGAATATTTAATCCATTTTAACAAATTATAATCATATAATTAGTAGAAATTAATTTAAAATTAATCCCACTGATGGGACGACACTGTGGGTTTTTAAAGTAAAAATATCCAAACTTTTGCTATGTTTTTATGCCCAATTTCAAAGTAAAATTCATTAAAATAAAATAAATTGGATTAATTGATAAAAATATTATCTAATTAAACTTTTAAAACAATTTAAAATATAATTTAACCTTATAAATAAATTATATGAAAAATTAGTTTTGAATTAAAATCCGGTATTTTTCACTATTCATCAAAAAATGAAGTTTCTCAGAAAAATCCCAAAAATTATACCTAAGCTAATTTATAAATTTTAAATTAAAAAATAAAGTTTATTTTATAAAATTAAATTTCTAAATTTGTTTAAAATTAATTTTATTGTTTTTTATAGAAGGACATAAAAAGTAGCTTTTTTTGAGAAAATAATATTTTTAAACATATAAGGAATTTACCAAAAATTATATATTTCATCATAAATATGTTTTATTTATATAAAAAATTTATAAAAAATATTTTAAAAGTACTTATTACTATTTATATTACTATGTTTAACATTTAGGTTACAATTATCTCATTTAAATAATTATAACAATAAAATAATGCTTCATAGAAACTTAGTATTGCGTGTAACATACACCAAGTCAGTGTTGAATGTTGCATACACCAATTAGGTGTTGAGTTTAAGGTACTCCAAGTCACAAGCTAACCTCGATGTTCTATGTAGTCAAGCTAAAATTTATGTTGTGTGTAGTACATGATTAAATTGATGTTGCGTATAACATAAGACAAACACAACGCTTTAATATAAAATAAATTATTTTCAGTGTTATGTTAAATGAAAATATCGCAAAGTTTAAATTAATTAAAAATTAATAATTCACAAAATCTCAGGGTGTTACATTCTACTCCCCTTAAAATGATTTTTTTCCTAAAAATTCATCTGGGTTATCAAAGGTTTAATGCTTGAAAGTTTCATTCATAGAAACCCACATCATAAAAATGGATACTAAAACTTCTCTAAAAAAGAAAAGTTGGAACCATAATGGTTACCCAAAGAAACATATAACTAGGTTTCCACATAGGAGAACATAGGTTGGGAGTGAATATTGTACATGTAGTAAAAGCATAAATATTTATAGGGAGTGATTGAGGTAATCAATAAAAAACAAGTGAATGATCAAATAAATATCTAGGGCCACAAATTCATAAATATATGATGATTTATAAGTCCATTAGTTCAAAAAAATTAAGGTATTAGGACAATTTTTTTTTGATTATTTTGCTATATTTGAGTAATTATTTTATTGAAAAAGAATATAAGTAAATATACTTACTTGATATGTTTCTATAAAATAAATTCATTCTTTGGTTATGATTTTAACTATTTATAATTAATCCATTACTTAAATTAATGTATTTATATAAATTAAATTTGATGCCCAAGGCACTAAAATACACTTTTAGCAGATATTAAGGCCCATAAAAGAATGAAAAATATAACTATTTATCTATAACTATTCTTAAAAATCAACATGGTTAATACATTAATTTCTAAACATAAAAAGTAACACCATTGTTTCATCACAAATAACTATTCATAAAAATTAATTATATATTAACCAGGACATCATGTTGGCTAGTGGTAGGCATGAAACCATTATCATCATTTGGTCATTGGTTTATTACCCATGGCATTTATATACTTGATTGGTTGTCGCTCGATATACATTATGTCCTTTTCTGAAAATACACTAAAATAATTTACAGAATAGATGAATATCCTTAAAATAAGGTTAATCACTAAATAGACTTTTAAACAGGGTTTTCAATACTATCTCAATACATAACTACTTCCTCCAATGTTTAATATAAACTTTTCATGAATGGTTGACCTTATAACCCCTCTAAAAGATGAAAATCCAAAACTTTATAAATAAAGTCATGAAATCATCTTAACATTGATCCCCCATATATCACAAAGTATCTCTTGGTTGTCACATTCCGAACATGTGAATACCCCTATGGTAAATTTTCTTAGAACATTTTAACAACCTAAATTACCATAAATACTTTTGGAAAACATGCATGCTTCCTTATTCCATAGATTATTGGATATATTCCATAAATCCAAGAATTTTCCATGATAGAATGAACTACTTGTCAATAGGTCCTTAATTAGTTCCAAGGTAATTAGTACCGTCTATTTTCTTCATTCATATCCAACATATCCTTATCCAAAAAACAATATCATAACATAAGTAACATATTAAGGGTTATCTTTCCCTTAATAATGTATTTTCCATGGACATCACCTTGCCATTATATAACTTTTCTATTCCATTATAACCATTCAAGGTTTTCTTGTAAATCCATAGAAAAAAACATTAACTGAACAATCCTTATATATTTCACCATTCATATAACATAATTATTGAATCCAAAAACATAAAAACTTTTATTATTCCACTTCATCCTTATTCCATTAATAAGGCTACCTCATCCCATTATACAATACCTCTTTCCTTTCACATTTCATATATAGTCTCATCATCATCGGCAATATAACCATTACTCATATACCACCTTGTTGATCCTCCTCAGGAGCTTTCTTCTTAGGACATTGAGTTACATAATTACTGTTTATTCCACACATAAAACACTTAACCTTTGATGATGTCTTAGGGAGGACAATATTATCATCCATTTGGTTAACTAAACTCATCATTTTTCCCTTGCAAACACTTTCTTTGTGTCCTTTTCTTCCATAGTCAAAACATCTTCTTGTTATTCTAATATATTCACTTAGGTGATTCTTTCCACATTATTGACATAAATAAAACCAAATATTTTTTCCTCCATGGTCTCCATTACTTGAAATTTCAGCAAAATCCTTCTTTATCTTCCTTGGTGAGTCCGAGAGTTGGTTAAGGTACACATTGTTAATCATGTTTCATGAAAACTAATTAGGCATGATAATTTTTTTCACTCCAGTGATCATTCCACTTGACTACTAATCAAAAAATTGTCCATCACATTCAATTTTAATCTAGTTCCTTTCATTTCCTACCATTTACTAAAACCAGAATCATAGTGTGAGCATTAATTATCATAGTAGAAAACCATATAGTCATAAAAATAATTACTTATATAATGTCTAAATCATGAAAAATCTCTTAATATTTGACACCCTAGTTTTATCCTAGGTTATTCATATACAACTTATATTTAAACCATTCATGACGGTTTGTGAAGAGTTTGTGAATTCCCAAAGCACATCCCTAAGGAGTTTCAAACCATGTGTGTAGCAAGACCCATTGTCAGGTACCATATTACCCTGATTTAGGACCATAACATATTTTTAGAGTTATTATCCCTAGGTACATCTATGCTAGAGACACATTTAATTTTAGTATCCAAACAAAGATATATTTATAGGAAACCAATCACTCTATCCTTTACCAAAATTCCATAACATTTTCCAATACGTTTTCTTATCGTTAAACTTATCCTTAGAACTGTCCTTAGTGTCATTACTAAGTTTTTATCATCCTATATTCCAAAGGTAAACTAAACCTTTGATCTGATACCAAATATAGAGACCCTATCTTTTCATACATAGACATTACATAACTTTTTCATAATACTTAAAATATTATACAAACATATGCCCAAACACCATACAAGTCTAGTGCCTTTGGAAACTTGGGAAACATAAAAATGGGTACATAAATGAGTTACATTATCTCCCACTAGGTTCTTCTTGACTATCACCCTTCTTAGACACATAAAACATAATACATATCTTCATAACCTAGTGAAGGAAACATAAAAAGGGGTGAGATAAAATGATCAATAAGGTTAAAGAAGGGAGATATGTAAGCATAATCATGAGAATAAGGTTATGAGAACATGATCATGAAAATAGAATATTATACTCTCCATATCAAAGATCATATACATGAATCATGGCATAAATCTTGTCAGATCATAAGATATAAATCATAAGGAAATAAAGAACATAATACATTAAATCATAACATAAGAATATAACATGTAATGGTTAAAAACATATAAGAATATAATAATGATAAGGCATTGCTTCCAAGGCCATATTGGTAGACAATTTCCTTTACTAAATCGGATTCACACCCCATTCCATACCTGTACTATTGAACCAATTTCACTCCTCATTCTAGACCTGTATTACTAAATCTAATTCACTCCTCATTCCGACCCTATATTACTGAATCAAGTTCATTTATCATTACAACCCTGTAATACTAAACCAATTTTGTTTCCCATTCCAACCATTTCTATCTCATAATATTTAAAATTTACCCAATGCATTGGAGGTAGATATATTTACCACCTATATCATAGTGAAATCATACATATATTTTCCAAAAAATCATAAATAATCATATCTTAACCCATGAAATGAAATGGGTATCATAATCATATAAACATATCATAACCTATGGAAAAAGATACAGATTTCATAATCATTTAATCAAAATCATAACCCATGAAAGAGAAAAAGATTTCATAAACATATAACCTATGAAAGAGAAATAAGTTTCATAAATACCATAACATTAAGCATAACCCATTCATATAAATAATATAAATGAAACCTTTATATCATTTCCTATAATGGAATGAGTAACATAAAAAGATGTAATCTTAGATGGAAAATAATTTTAAAATATCTTTCAAAAATGTTTCTTGAGGAAAGTATCCTTTATTCTTTGAAAAAGTATTTTTAATACATAAAACCATTTGAAAATTATTTTCTTATAAAATACCTTGAAAACTTATAAAAAATAATTGAAATCATTTTTAAGACCTTTTTCTTTGAAAACTTAAAAAAGAAACTTAAAATAATTTTGAAAAAAAAAATTCCACGAAAACTTATAAAAGAAGATTTAAAACACTTTTAAAACAAATTTCCTTTAAAACTTATAAAAGATTATTTAAAACATTATAAAAATAATTTTCCTTGAAAAATTATAAATAAAGCTTGAAAATGTTTTGAAAAACTTTTTCTTTGAAAACATATAATGGAAACATAAAAAAATTTCAAAATCATTTCTTCAAAAATTAATATTTTTTAAAAAAATTCTTAAAAATAACCATTTAAAAATTAAATGAAAGTTTCATAGAAATTATGACAGGTAAATTTGTATATTCCGTATGAGGTAAAAAGAACATTCCTTTTGCATGATAAAAAGGTTTGAAAAATGACTTGTTTAGAAAGAGACAAGAAGATTCATTTGAAAATATTGGTCAAAGACAAAAAAGGGTAAAAATATATTTTAATGATTATATTATAATAGTATAATATTGTTGTAAACCCTTTTTAGAAAACATGGTTTTGAAGGAACATAGATTTTCGACCGAAGAGAGGGTAAAGTCAGACATTCTTAAAAAAACACTTTACTAATTATCTTATGTACTAGAGAGTGAAAAAATCATATAAATACATGAATATACCATGAATAACTAGATTATAATAACTTTTAGGTTTTTTTTTGAGATATGGATAACAAGATTTCATCAAATAAGCATAACTATTAACAATCTCGAAAAGTGATGTGATTGTTTCAATAAACTCTTTCCACTTTGTTACTTGGGATCATACTCTACATTTAAGAAAATGAAATTACATGAATATTAAAATATCATGAAAAGAATTATATTCATGATATAATATGTAAAATGGAATTATATACACCTAAAAAAGAATTTAGGTGCATAAGAAAACATAAGTCTCAAATAATGAAAATTGAGAAAAAATCATTTAACCGATTTGGTAACTTTTGAAACCTAAACCCCATGAAAGAAATATCATAACATGTATATGTAAATACCAATAAATTTAAGTATAATAATAATTTAATAAATTTATGGGCAGTATACACACCACACAAAAAGGAATGTGTGGTGAATAAAGCTTGTATCTCATAAAAATAAAAAGTGATATGAAATCCCCTTACCTTGTGTCTTGACTCTCATCGTACTCATTAAAACCACCTATATAATAAATATAAATTTATTATACATATTTTAAATAATAATATTCTTATATAAAATACAATATATGGTTTCATTACAACCTTATATTACCCTCTTGTTAACTATCCTATGTTAAGGTTTCACTTTGGATAATATTTGCTTTGTTCTTCGCATGCGTCTTAATTTGTTATATATTTGGTTCTTATACTTATATCATGATTAAATAATATAAAAAATGATTTAAATATAATTTATATTAATTATATGTGTATTATAATAATCTATATAATATATAAGTACGAAATTAAATACACCGTTCATGGAAATGGTAAGCCGTACGTACACATGGACACTGTTTCCATTTTTATAGTAGCATTGAAAGAAAGAATGAAAATGACCTATATATATATATGTATCTAATATAATTAAATTATAATTATAATATTATATATCATATAATTTCTCCAAACCCTTCCTTAATACATTCCATGTAGTGTGTGAATGAATCACATCGCTTTGAGGGGTCGATAGTCCACACTTCCTCAAACAAAATTATCGTATTTACACTAAATGGAAAGTAAAAATATATATCTTGTAAAAGGAATAAAGAATATTAAGTAAATAATAAATGTAATATATAACATATATAAACATATTATCCATCATAATTTTCACCATGATAGGCGGTAAATGAAAAATGAACAATCATCATTTAGTGAGGTGGTAGTTCACTATACACATAAATAATATGTTCGTTACCCATTAGATGGAGGTGTGTGTAAGTGTAGGTTTAACCATTATCATAAAAAATTATAGTATATTGAGGATAATGGTTTTTTTATACAATCATGGAATAAGGATATTATAGTGGGTGTAGAATAAAAATAAAATAAAGGAGTTTGAGGGAAGGTGTTACATCTTAATTGGGTAACTCCTTTTGGTTTGTGCCAAAAGGATTCCTTGGAAGAATTTATTCCCAAAAAGAGTCTTAAATAAGGAAGGGATGGATTTTTGGAATTTTCTTGGGTATATATTTTTCTAACGTAAGTGGTTTTAGAGGTGTGAATAATAGGGATATGTGGTAGCCTTTTATAGGGAAGGTAAATGCCACACTTGGTATTTTTGAAAACAAGTTAGGTGTACCAATATTTTTACCTAAAAAAGTCATATAAAACAAAAAAAACTCAATAATGGAAGGTTAATAGAAAAATTATTTCCATAAAATGGGTTTTGGACAAGTGTATAAGTCATTTGGGTTCTTAAATTTAAGGGTTAGTCCTTATTTAAGCTTAATTTTACCTTAATCGATGTAATTAATTTTAATTACTTTCACTAATATTTTTGGTCAAAAACTAAGTTGAACTTATTATAAATTATAAATTATTATTATTACAAATATATAATCCATTTTTCTAAATTATAATCATATAATTGGAATAAATTAATTTAAAATTAATCCCACTGACGTGATGACATTGTAGAGTTTTAAAGTAAAAACATCTAAACTTTTGCAAAGTTTTTATACCCAATTTCAAATTGAAATTGATTAAAATGACCTAAATTGGATTAATTTATAAAAATATTATCCAATTAAAATTTTAAACTAATTTAAAATATAATTTAACCTTATAAATAAATTATATGAAAAATCATTTTTGAATTTAAATTCATAATTTTTCAATATTCATCCAAAAATGACGTTTCTTAGAAAAATCTCAAAAATTTACCCTAAGATAATTTAGACATTTTAAATCCAAAAATTAAGTTTATTTTATCAAATTAAATTTCTAAATGTGTCTAAAATTAATTTTTTTTTCATGAAAGTACAGGAATGACTTTACTAAAAATTATATCTTTCATTATCAATATGTTTTATTTCTATAAAACCATTATAAAAAATATTTTAAAAGTAGTTATATCTATTAATATTACTATTTTTAACATCTAGGTTACAATTATCTCATTTAAATAATTATAAAAATAAAATTATTCTTCATAGAAACTTAGAGTTGCGTGTAACATATGCGAAGTCGGTGTTGCGTGTTGCATATTCCAAGTCGGGGTTGCATGTAACGTATGACAAGTCACAAGATAACCTCAGTGTTCCATGTAGTCAAGCTTAAATTTATGTTGTGTGTAGTGAATTATTAAATTTTTGTTTCATATAATGTATTCCAAAAATAGTTCCTTAATATAAAATAATTTTTTTTAGTGTTACGTGAAATGAAAAATATCTCAAATGTTTAATTAATTCAAAAAAAAATTACAAAATCTAGGGGTGTTACACTCAACTAACATGAACCATAAGAAATAACCACCTACCTCTACCTCAAAAAACAACACATACTAATCCTTTATACATTACATAAAACTACATACTCGACAACCTCCTCTAGAAATATCAATATGGGAGTTTTCTTCAACCTATACCTCAACTACTGGAAGAACTGCTGACACATTTCCATCTATACTAAAGGATTCCCCTTTCAGATAAAAGCTATCAAGGGTGATTACACTATGGAGAAATTAGTTACAAAACTCTGATAGTACCCTACCAACCCAATGAAACTCTGAACCTTGGTAACACTCTTGGGTGGCCCCCAATCTAGCATTGCCTCAACCTTCACTAGGTCCACTACCACTATTACCTTTGAGATGACATGTACCAGGAAGTGGGCATATTAAATCCAAAACTGAAATTTTGAGAGCTTCCCATAAAGATGGTTCTCATGTTCCTTACAAGATCCTCTTTAGATGTCGAGTGCACTAGAAAATCAACGATGAATACCACTATGAACCGATATAAGAAAGGATAAAAGATTCGGTTCATGAGTACCACGAACACTACTGAGGTGTTCGTCATGTTGAAGGTCATCACCAAGTACTAACAGTGACTGTAGAGACATCTAAATTCCATCTTCAGTATATCCTCATCCTATACTCATAGTTGGTGATATCCCGATCTGAGGTAAATCTTTAATAACCATTGCACCCCTCTAAATTGATGAAATAGGTTATTGATCCTCAGTAGCGGATATTTATTCTTCATAGTCACTCGGTTTAAGCACCAGTAATCCAAACATAACATCAATCTCCTATCTGGATACTTGGAAAACAATGCTAATATTCCTCAAGGGGAAACACTGGGTCTCACAAATCCCTTCTCTTGAAATCCCTATAATTGTACCCTCAACTCAAAAATCTCTACGGGAGCCATCCGATATGCTGGTGTAGATATCAGGGTCATCTCGAGGTGTAATCCAATGTATAATTCTAGCTCACTGTGGGGAGGAAAGCCTGGAACATCCTCAGGAAATATGTACTCATACTCCTACACCATCATAGGGAACTCATATCCCATAACATCCACTTCTCTAATAGTCATGATATCTAACTGGTGAGTAATAGGGTAAAATATTTAATACCTAGGCTTGTACCGATCCTCCAAGGTTTCTTTTTCACCCAAAAAGGAAAAAACATCCCATCACTACATAAATACTGCATCCTCTACCTAAAATAGTCAATTTGGTCATGGATTATAGATAGCCAGTCCATACATTAGATGATGTCATATGGCCTCATTACTTGTATAAAGAGATCCCATAAAAAATCTCACCTCTAAGTTTCATATCACATAATTATAAGAAGTGTGAAATCATTGATTCATCTATCATTAGAGTCTCTAAGTGAAAGGTTCAAGCCAAAGTCTCAACTAGAATATCTAATTATCTAACTAGAGAAGTGTAAATAAAGGAATGGCTCTCACCTATGTCTATAAATAATTTAACTAAGGTAGAAAAGACATAGATCATACCTTTTATCTTCCTTGGAGCCTCAAGGTAATAGACCTCTATAGATTGCAGTTGTCCTCATACCCAACTACTAGCTCCCTGATCCTGGCATGGACCACCTGTAGGTGGCGGTGGTAGTAATTAAAACTTCCAAACACCTCATACTACTCTACCATACACTCTTCCACATCCACTGCCTTGAAGAACACCCTAATACTAGCTTTACCTTTACTACAACAATCCCTCATCCATCTCCCAATCAGTTGTATGACGGTTTAGAAAATCCCATGAAATATTTCCCCGATTGTCATAGGAGAAATACCACAACTCCATTGGATGATTTGATCAATCATGAGAGCCCTTCACCATTGATCCTATATCTTGGGATTGTCTCCAGAAGCATATGAAATTCCTAGATCCATATGACTATTACAGTCTACCTTCCACCGAGGTCTTAGAATTTGGGTACCCACTACCAACACCCACTATCGATGCCTTATTTTCT
Organism: Viscum album; assembly: GCA_963277665.1. Taxonomy (NCBI): domain Eukaryota; kingdom Viridiplantae; phylum Streptophyta; class Magnoliopsida; order Santalales; family Viscaceae; genus Viscum; species Viscum album. Next base: position 503,123,676 of record OY728142.1, on the reverse strand, counting down.
AGGAATCTATCCACTAACAAGGCCTACTAAATGACCCCAACATAAGTGGGAATGCCAAGAGATATAATTGAATCCCTGATATCCTTGTGTAAGACCTTATCAGTGGTCCATGATCTAAAGAAAGGATCCCTAACCATATCTATAAAGTATAGAGAGAGATCATTAAAACTCTTCAAATACTATTCCACAGTCAATATTCCCTACAACATTTTCATAAGCTCTTGTATGCACACTGATAGAAATTTGGCCAGACAAAACTTCTCCTTGAAGATACAATTGAAGTCTAACCAGGAAGGAGATGTCTTGTCACATGACTGAGTCACTAAAATCCACCATCGCCCATAATATCTTTGAATAATACTCACTATTAGGATCTCCATCCGATCTGTAGGCATCCTCACAAAGTAGAAAACTTAAGTGACTACCTCTAGCTAGTCCTCATCTAGTTGGGGGTATGGCTTGCCATGAAACCTCATAGGTCACTGCCTCCGGAACTCATGCACATACTCATCATGTGTGCATCCTCATCTGGAATTGATAACATTAAATACCACTCAAAAGTTGGTGTTATATGTGGTAAAACACCTAGATGTTCTATCTCTAGTATAGACCCCTATATTGAAGCCTCGTCACTTGGTAGATCATCCTCATGATCACTCAGTGAAATTCTAGCTGGCTTTCTTCATGGAGGAATCCTGAAATAAACAAGATGTACCATGGTTAAAAAATTACATATGGTGAGCTAACTAAAGAAGGATATGGAAACCAAAAAAATTCCTATATTATGTATGTACCAATGTTTCCCTTACAACTAATGTCTATATGTACCGAGTCAAAATACAGGTGATCAGAGTCCGTGTGTATGGATACGTCATCCACCGCACTAACACTAGAGTACCTAGCCTAAAAGAAAAACTCAAAATAGTTAACACTATTTAACCAAACCAATCTCATAGAATTTGGTCCTAGGTTAAAACTACATTTGATAGCACTTTGTCACAAACTGACCCAACGAGGCCCGAACCACAACTACCCAAAGCCCACCTCCAATAAGCCAGGGGTTGAAGACCAGTGCCGATTATGTATATCACACACATGGGAGGAATTATACTAATGTACCTGTACACACACACACACACATCTACAATCCTATAAAATTATTAATTTTAAAACAACTTAAACCAATTCATGCATACATCTAAGATACCACAATTAGAGCATGAAATAAAGTACGGAAAGCGATAAAGAGGTCCAACTACAAGCCCAACCAAACACTACAGAGAGTAAAACCTTATACAAAGGTGAGTACTATGATCAAATTAAAACACATAGAAAATACCATGGCCTATCAAGATCAAACTATGCTCCACTATCTCTATATCCTCCCAGGACACCGTCAAATAGGTTGTTGTCTGCAGAAGAAACGACATGTGTGGGTAGAGCCCATTCATGGGTGAGTATAAAAATACCCAGTAGGATTCCTTAAAAACACTAAACATGAAGCATAAAGATTAGTAATCTCATAAAGCTAATATATAAATTAATTTAGAATAAGAAAACCTAGATATACTCAGGAAGGACACCTTTCTTTCAGAAGATCACAACCAAATCACCAACCACAAGATTCTACTCGAAGAAATGATTGTTATAGGAGAATCCAACCCATGATCCATTACATAATCTAATACACTCATCCAAGAGGCCATGATCATTGGAACCCACCTAATAAATATTAATTGTCTCAGAAGACCCAATACTCAGATAGAGGATCACACCCAGGATCGTTGGGGTACACCACAAACCCAATCTGGATCAACCTGCTATGTAAAGGATGATAATCCAATGATACCATAAAACCTATTAAAATATAATTCTATATAGATGATAAAAACCCTAATCAATGAGGTCATGATGATTCCACGAACCCCTCTAAGGGTATAAAAGGATAGAGGATAACACTTTGGTCTCATGAAGGGACACCACAAAATCCATCTGAGACTCATCCTCTAGATGGGATTAAAATTCAGATATGTGGACAAAATACTACAATTTACCATTGATAGGATGGACCAAGGGAATAAAATCAACCAATATTGGTCTATAATAAATAAACAAAGGCCTCCAAATAGTCTCAAAGGGGGTACACGACGTGTACATAAGGGTACATGACGTGTACAACCAACACCTTATTTTCTTATGTGATGATACCTAACATGACATGTAAATATCCATATAAAAGGAATGAATTAATAGTAAAAAAATGTAGAGATTTCCCAAAAATATTCTCATTTTGTTTGGCCGTTCCCATGTACACGAGACCATGTTTGTGTACTCTGGTAGTGTCCATGTACTCTAGTCATGTCTGTGTACTCTAGACATGCCCATTCCCATGTAACCTCTGAGTAACATTCCATGCCACCATGCATGTGTTACATAATTTTTGATATTTGAATCCAAATGGAAACCCTATCACTACAACCTGGGGGTACCCCATGGTGTGTAATGCTGGATTACATGTCGTGTAACCCGGGATTTTACAGATCCATTAGGATATTCTCTATGCTATCATCTGTATCTCCACTACCACCACCCCCACCGATGATGGTATATATAGGGTCTACCAACACTCCCATTACTGTATATTGAGATCCCAGGATTCAAATCCACTTGGAAAATTCCCCATGTACTATTCATAGCTACACCATTGAAACTAGGATGAAAGGGAATCACTAATCCATTTCGATCCACCTCCGATCATCCTCTATTGTCATCACACCTCAATCACACCTTCAATCATGGACTTCACCCTCAATATTGATCCATTTCACTGAATAAAATCCACACAATGATCAATTACTGATTAATCATAGAACTATGATCTAAAGAAAATGCTCGTGATGAACATGTGAAGAAACAATGGAGAAATTCGTAAACCATAAGATGTGAGGAATGAACCTCATCCTTTTTTCTTTTGGCCAAAATCCACTGTCATAGTCTTATATGAATGAAGAGGGATAAAAATCAATGAAAAAAATAAATCCTTTAGTTAAATCTACCATAAATGTATGAATCAATTATTTTTCAGGTAATTGATCCATGTTTGAGAATGATAAAATAATGAGATGGAATTTCTCAAATCAACCATCCTAACTAGAGTTTGAATTGATCATTAATGAATAATGGTCTTATATTTACATAATTGGTGAGACCCACAAAATTCAATAGTGCATGACCCTTGATCCAATCTTATCTGATGTCTTCTAACAAAAATCCTCCACATGCTCCTCTCCAAAAATTCCGCTCAATCCAAGGTTATGTGATTAACCCTAGGGTTGAGGCATTACCATTTTTAAATATGAGATATTTTCACCTCATACTAAATAAATAAATAAATAAAATAATTAATTTAATTTATTAATTCCATGCCCATGACAACTTTTTCACAAACAACCAACACTGAAAAAGGTTATGCCATGCATAGGTAAAACTCTGAAATCAATGGTGCCCTCAGATTTCTGATTCTGGCCCCATTCTAGATTTATTACATTTTTTCATGAAAACTACACACTCATGATATTAATATATTTAATATATTACAAAAATTAATTCTAGATACACTGGGCATTAGAATATCATGTCGTCTTAATGCCTAGATCAAAAAATAATCTATATAATATTCAAATGTAATACATGGAAAATCAGAGTCATTACATTTATCCAATGACCGCTCAATGTGAATGTATCTCCATATCCCCCACCTATCCTCATAGATCTATTTGATTTAACTTTAACAACATTGAAGGGTTTAGGCCATCTAGAATCCATCTTTGATGTAAATAGCTTTATTCTTGAATGGTATAGGAGTAAAAGTTTTCATTCCTTGAAGTTATTTATCTCAATAGACCTATCATGAAACCATTTTTCCTTTTCATTAATAATACTTTAATTATAATATGATTATATTCTTATTTTATCTAACTCATTCAAGTTAAAAATCCTCTTCTATACATCACTTCTTTAATCCATGTTGGTAGCCTACATAGCCCCAAATGCCTTGTGTTCCATTTCTATTAATAGATAGAATGTTTTCCCAAATATCAATCAATAAAGTGACATACTAATGTGTGTTTTATAGGATGTTATATATTTCCAAAAATCATCTTCTAGATTTTATGTCTAATAATTCCTTGAATATATCACTATATTTTCTAAAATCCTCTTCAAATCCTTATTTGTCATCTCGACTTGTCCACTTGTTTGTAGATGATACACTTATCCAATTTTTTTTCTTAAAACCATAATTATACACAATAATTTTAAAGTTATAATTCAGAAATTATACCCCATTATCACTGATTATGGTCTTATAAAATCTATATCTATAATAGATATATTTCCTCACAAATTTGATCACAAAAGAACCCAAATTTTTTGTTAAGGTGATTAATTCAACCCATTTGGATAAATAGTCAAACACAAACAAGATATATTCATTCCCATGATATTTTGTTAATGGAATCATAAAATAAATACCCCAAATATTAAATATTTACACTTCTAAAATTCTTGATTGGGGTATCTCTTCCCTTATCCCTATATTTCATTTCCTTTAACAACAATCTTAGTTCTTTAAAAACTCCTTAGCATATTTGAATAATGTGGGACACTATAAACCAATTTGAATAAACTTAGTAGTTTTATTCCTATTTATATGGTGTCTACTATATGAAAATGTGTGATAATATATGATAATCGAAGAACCTACCCTTCTAGCACACAACTTTCCAAAATTTCATCAGACCCTTACCTATATAGAAATATATATTCCCAGAGAAAGCACTTGACATTTTCTTTAAACCACATTTACAATTAGATGACATTATATGTAGATTTATACCATTATATAAATAGTTTTAAACTCTAAATACTAAGTCTTCTATTTGGTTTTTACTAAAATTAGCTGCTCATATGAAAACTCTCACTTGATTGGAAGAGTAGGATATTCTTTTAAATATTCCTGTTTGGATAAGTGACCAACCAGTTGGTTCTAACCTCCATTTTTTCTTTAATCTCAAAATAAAATTCTTATAAGGGAAGAACTCATCCAATCAACCATGGATTATCTTTCTTCTTAGAAAATAGGTACTCCAAGGATGAATAATTTGTATACATTGTTACATTTCTTCTAATGAGTTATAGACAAATTTTTTCAACAACATAGAGAACTAATATTATCACTTTTTAAGTTTTGAAATAATTAATCCATGATCTATTAAATAACTTAATATTATAATAAAATGAATATTGGATCCTTTACCTTTTATTACCAAGAACAATCCCAACATAAATTCACTTGCGTCACATATGTTTTAAAAAGGTTGAATCTAATATGGTTTTATGATGATGGGTACTAAGATTAACTCCCTATTAAATTTATTGAAATATTCTAGGATTTTTTAATAAAACTTGAACTTGAACTCATTTTATAGATATGGAAACAATGGTATTACAATGATTGAGAAGTATTTGATAAACCTTCTATAAAACTTAGTGTGTCCAAGGAAACTTCTTACTACTTTAAATGATGTTTCTAAAGGTAGTGATGAGATCACTTCTATTTTTTACTTATCTACTTTCATTCCATTACTTAAAATATTTTTTTATATAACTATTCATTATTTAAGTATGAATTATAATTTCTTCTAATTTTGTTTCAAAATTTTCTCTTCATATCCAGATAGCACTTTTGATAGATTCTACAAATAGTTTTCAAATATCATGATTATGATAGAAAAGTCATTTATAAAAATGTTAATGATTCTATCTACCATATTTGAGAAGAGAACCATCATGCATATCTAAAAAGTTTCAGGTTCTCCACATATCCCAAATAACATTATTTTGTGTGAAAATATGCCACAAGAACATGTGAATATTGTCTTATCTTGGTTTTTAGGATCAATAAACACTTATTTGTATCCTGAATAGCTATCCAAGAAATAAAAAAAATGAGCTACCAGAAATCCTTTCTAGAATTTAATTAATTAATTGTAGATTGAAATGACATTTATATTTTTCCTTATTCAAATTTTTATTTTCTATACAAACTCTCTAGATAGTTATATTACCTATTGATATTTTCTCATTATTATCTTTTATTATAACAAATATAAAACATTTCTATGGAAAAAATGTATAAGAAATACCTAAAAACTACCAAAGATAGGATAGATTATCCTAGCATCAATAAATTTTATTATCTCATCCTTGAACAAGTATTTCATATTATGATTGAGTCTTCTTTGATATTAAATATTTATCCTAACCTCATTCTCTATGAGAATTTTGTGCATAAATATGAGTGAATTAATTTCATTAATATCTGATATAGTCTAAGAAATTGTAGTCCGATGCATTCTCAATACTTCAATAAACTTTTCTTCTTGATGAGTCTCTAATCCAGTTGATAAAATGACATGAAATGTATCATCTACATCTACATCAAAGTAGGAATATTTAATATTGGAAGAAAATAATTACTAGATTAATCATATACATCCATGGCTTAGAACTATGGTAGTAGGAAAAAAACCCTGAAAATAGGTTATATCCATGGTTTCCAAAACTATGTCTGATAAAGCCATTGCATTAGGGGTTTTCAACTTTGTAAAATCCCAAAATCCACACTTCTGGATCCTCTTCTAAATATATACTTTACAAATGAAACCCAATTTTTTTCCATTAAAACTTACAATGTAAAAAGATAATACTAGATCATATATTTAACTAAGGACATTTTTGGTTTAGAGTTTTATATAATTAGGATAAAATCTTAACAACTTGGGTTTATAAAAAACTATTTCATAAAGATCAAAATTATCTCCCACTATATACATCTTTTCTTAGTTCACAATAGGTCATCAGAATCATTCATGTGAAATAATTTTAGACAAAATTCATTTAACATCTTTCCTTATAACTTGGGAGAAAGTAACATAATAAAAGGGTGAGCTCAAATGATCAGTAATGGTAAACATAGGAGATTTAAAACCATGATCATATGAAAGCATATGATGAGTATAAGGGTATGTGATTATGAACATAACATTTGAAAATTTATCCTATATATCAAAGATAAAAATATTGATTCATGGAATAAAACACATATATCCAAAAGACATGAGTCATAAAATAATCAAATAACATGAGAAATCAAATCATAACATAAGACATGGAATTGTGGTAAAAACACAATCTTAGAGAATAATTTCTTTATTATTCCAATATATTTTATAATACTATCATATTGTAATGGTCTCACTACCCAAACCATCATATTAGTCAAGGTTTAGTCCCAAGACTATCATGGTGGAAAAAGTCCCTTACTGAACAGAGTTCACTCCCTATTCTATTCCAATCTATCTCCTGAAATATAAAACATTTCCCAATGCATTGGAGGGGGATATAGGTCCCACCTATCAAATAATGAAAACTATACATATGTGTTCCACAAGAATATAAATCATTCATAATATCATAACCCATGAAGATAAATAGGTTTTATAAAAATTTTATAATAACTTTACCCATGAAAAAGAAATAGAATTCATAAACATCATGACATAATAAAAATAAAACATTCAGATAAGGATAATAATGATATCCTTGGATCATATCCCAAGTAATGAATGAGTAACACTAAAAAAAGTCATCTTAGATAGAAAATAATTTTAAAATATCCTTTTAAAACATTTCTTGATGAAAATATCATTTCCACAATGATTTTTTTAAATCATAAAAAAATCAGTAAATCATTTTTCATTTAAAATAACCTTGAAAAAATTATAAAGTAAACTTTAAAAATCATTTTAAACATATTTTAAATCCTTTTCATTGAAAATTCTTATAAGTTCATTTAAATAAAATTGAAAACATTTTTAGAATAATGGTTTTTGAATAAAAAAATTCCTGAACTAAGAGAAAATAACATTAAATGAAGCTTAAATATCATTAAAATAAGTATATTTATGATATGACATGTCAAAGATAATTATATACACCTTGTAAAAGAATATAGGTGCATAGAATAACATGTGTCTTAAAGAAGGAAAATTGAGACCAAATTACCTTACTGAGTTGGTAACTTTTGAACCATAAACCCAATGAAATAGAGATCATAAAATGGATATGTAAATACCCATAAATTTAATTATCAGTATCATAGATTAAATTCATGGGTATTATATACACCATAAAAAAGAAATGAGTGGGGAATATGTCATAAGTCTTGTAGAAGTAAAAGTGAGACTAGAAATACCCTTACAATTATCATATCACTAAAGTGAGAATTAATAAAAAAAATTAATTATGCGTATTCACTATAAATATTCATAAAAAAAATGTAATTAAAGAATAAGATAATTAAAATTCATTTCTCACATAATTTTATAATGATATAATCAATGAAATATTAGTTCAACTCAATGAATGGAAATTGAGTTAAGGATTCCCTTACCTCAAGTCTCAGCTTTCTTTGTTCATGTTGAAAACTATTATATAATAAATTTGGATTTATTATATATTTATTCCATAAAAATATATTTATCATACCTTTTATTATCTATTTATAACATCTTATCACCCATTTATTAATAAATTGTTATTAAAATCACTGTTCTGGGTGATTACTGCTTCGTTTTCCAAGCATGTTTCGGTTTGGTAGTCCCGATATTTATAATTTGATCATGGTACCATAGTTTCCAGAATTATTATCTTGGTTTGAACATCATATATATTTATTATATACATATTTATAATTATTTATAAAAATTTTTGATAGAAAAATGAATTACACCATTCATGGAGATGATATGTTGTACATATGCATGAACGATGTTTCAATTTTTATTTTAATGGAATGAAAGAAAGTTAAATAATAATAAACCTTTAAAAAATCATCATTATGTTAAATATATCATATATTTTCATAAAAACTATCCTTATTACCATCCATATGAAATATATGTGAAAATGAATCACATCACATTATGGAGATGGTAGTCCATACGTACACACGAGCGACATTATCATTTCTAAAAAGATTAGATGCCGATAAGGTTGAAATAATATTATCAATACAGAGATATAATTATAATATAAATATCATATATAATCACCAATACTATCATAATACTCATCAATATAATATGGTGATTAAAAATTAATTGTATCGCTACGTGGAGATAGTAAACCGTACATACGCACGAACGACAATTCCACTTTTTTTATGATAAATAGGCTGTATAATGGTGTTTTAATAATGATAATAACATTTAATAATATTTAGGATAGTTAATTTATTATTTTATGATAAAAATCCTAGATTTAGAGGAGGTAAGGAAGAGTAGAAAAATAAAGTGATCAGTTAGAGGGATTACCTATTCTTCAAAACATTTCCTTTGGACCTCCTTTAAAGGGATCTAGGGTTGGTATTTTGAGAAGAAAATAATATATATAATGTTTCCATATAAGTTTATAAAATTTTTTTAGGGTACTTTTTAGCTATAAGGCTAAATTTGAATAAATGAAGTGAGAGAGGAGGTGCCCTTTTATAATTGAGTTGAGGGGCATTTTTGAAAATTTTCAAAATAATAAATTATAATAAATTAATTTTCTATCCAAATACAACAAAAAGGAAATTTATTTGAATTTAATATAATATAGTATCTTAATATCATCATATAATACATTTTATACATTTTTTTATTATTTTAAACCTTATCATTTTAATTTACCCTTTGTTAGCTTATTTTAATTTTAACTATGGTAACAACTTGTTTAATAATAAAATGTTTCAATTTTTACTTATATAGTGTCAATTTCCCAAAAATGGATAATTATGATATTTTAGACCCTATAATAATCACTTTATATTTTTAAAATATTTTTATGATTTTTAAATAATTTAATAAAATATTATTTTATGAGAAGTCATTAGTGTCAATTTTGATACTATTCATTACTTTGACTTTTAATAAAATAAATAAAACAAGATAAATTCAAAAAAATAATTTAATAAACCCATAATATGTCATATTAACCTATAAAATCAGTGTATACCTTAATTAATTCAAATTATATTTCTTTTAATATTTTTAATATAATTTATTTTATTTTTCTATTAGTTGAATAATTACTACATCATCGTTGTGTAATTATTTAATTTATAAAAAGTGTAAATAAATTAAAATTATTTAGATAAATCTTATATATTTATAAATAATATTAATAGTTGAGAATATCTCCTATTTATCCCCATATTAAAAAAATTATACTTATTAAAATAAGAGTGTGACTTGTTTGACTTTTCATTAAATTAAATACTACAATGGTCACAATCTTATTCAAGTGGACCCAAAAGTCATAAATAAATTTATATTATTATGTTAATAGAAACTTATATTCGTTCATAACCCACTTTTTTACCCATTTGGACACATATGATATTTTTTAGAAAAAGAAAGTGACATTTTGTGACTTTATTTGATTTAAATAATATATAAGTCATTTTTATGGACATGCATCCATTAAAAAACTGAATTTATATCCTTATTTGTTAAGGGTATAATTAAATTCATCCAATACATTTTTTACAAGTGTTAAGCTCATTTTATAGTCCTCATCATTTTATTTTTAACCTAAATTTATTAATTTACCATTTAGCATGGTAATAAATTTTACCACGGTTTCTATTTATATTGACCAAAAATGAAAGTTACCTATTCATTGAATTTGGATCCATTGATTAAAAATAATAAATCAATTTTTCAAAATTCAACAAACAAATGTTATAGAATCTAATTTAAAATAAAATTTTAAAATTCCATAAAAAGTGGTTTTTTTCAGAAAAATGAAAATTTTAAATTTAAAATGTTTTTATAAAAATTTCAAGAATAAATTACATTTTAAAAACCATAATTGAATTATATTAAATCAAATATAACTGAATTAATTTTAAAACTAATAAAAAACATAATTTTAATCTTAAATAATTTAAAATAAAATATAGTTTTAAATAAAAATCCATATTTTCACTATTCATTGAAAAATCAAACTGTATAGAAAGTTATCAAAATTTCACCATAGGAAAATTTTGATATGATGATTTCAAAAAATTAAGTTCATTTTATAAAATATATTTTATAAAATCTCTAGAAATTAATTATATTATTTGTACATAAAAATCAATAAAACCATTTCAGAAGAAAATATGTTTTTAATGAACAAAACGACTTTACTAAAAATATAGTACTTATTTACAAATATTTAATTAATATATTATTAATGAGTATGGGAATTATATATATTTCATAATTCCATTAATATTATTCATTCTCGCCAATTTAATGACTAGGTTATAATAAGCACATTTAAATAATAATATTTCATTGTTCGTTTAGACTCAATGTCGTATATCTTGTACACTATAAAACATAGTATTTCATTTTAAAATATTATAATATTAAACCAAACTTTTATCCATGTAATTAAAACATATATAACCATGGTTTTAATCATGGAATTATCCCATGTATGGAAACAGTTTAACTATGGAAATTAATGTCTAATACCATAGTTAAAACCTTAGAAATTGTATGCTATAACCATGGTTTTAACCAGGGAAATTTTTGCCTACAACCATAGTTAAACTATAGATATTGGTACCTAATACCATGGTTAAAAACATGGTAATTAGACTCTGCATCCACAGTTAATAATCATGGAAATTGAAAGCTACTACCATAGTTTTATCTATAGATATTTGTAGCTACAACCAAGGTTAAACCATAGAAATTAGAAGTTACAACCATGGTTTAAACTGTGGATATATCTTCCAAATAATATAGAAAAATTCATACCTAGCTGCACTTAAACCACCACCGACTTCCATAGCTTCTCCAGCTTACAAAAATACTCATATCCTATAGCTACGAGTAAAATAAAATTCTTACCTTGAAACTTAAAATAGAGCTCAAACATAATACAATATATATCATAAGAATTAAAAATATTTCCAACATAAACAATATGAAACTTCAATATCAATATCATTAGAATATAATTAAACTATACGATAAATTAAATGTATAAACCAAGAATAAAATTTACATCTGAAATATACCTCAATATAAGTATCACCAAAACCATCACAACCCTCATCATCTCCTAAAAAAACTCTAACATCATTTTCACATCCTATCAGACCACCAAAATCATCATTATCATGAGGATCAATATCTTCATCAATATATTCACCCAAATCAGTGGTAGGGAAAAATAATACTCATAAAGCAAATTCTTAAAAATGAGAACACATTTAATTAAGGAAAACATACAAAGTTTACGTGGTGATTCTTATAAGCACTACTACAAAACCTACGTTTAACAATGTTGTTATTTATCAGCGTTAGAACAAAACACTGATAAATGACATATTTACTAGTGTTAAGGAAAGTGATGATAAATTTAACTTTTTATCAGCACTGATAAAGGAAACCTTTATCAGTGATTTATTTTTAGCACTGATAAAGGGTATCCTTTATCAAAAATTTATTTTTAGCGCTGATAAAGGGTACCCTTTACCAGCACTTTGTTTTTAGCACTGATAAATATTTCTTTTATTAGAGTTTTTTTAGCGCCGATAAAGGTCCAAACAAATAAAAAATAAAAATAATAATAAAAATGAGTTTATTAAAAATTTTATTGAAAATTTTATTATTTAAATAATTATTGATAAAAATGAATAAATTGATTATACATTATTAAATATTAAACATTTTATTAGTTAGATAATAATGATAATTAATGTTATTAAATTGTTCTTATTAAATATATAGATACATATTAATGTATATAAATAATATTTATATATTACAAAATATTTATGTAATTTACATAAAATAGTCATATATTTATTGAATAATGGTTTATAAATTAATATAAATTTAAAATATTGACTAATTGCATAGTAATCGACATATAATTGAATATAATTTGATTTTTTAATTTAATATAGATCAAATATGTGTTATATTGATTTCACATATATATAATTAATGCATTTTTATATACAATGCACACACATAAAACTTATCAATTTTTTCAATATTGTTAGTGTATTTATTCTCAATTTATTTAATTTCACTCATTTTTAACATATATACATGCATTTAAAATTATAAATTCATTAATATTGTTAAAAAAATATTTGTAAAAAACTATTTATAAATAAATATATTTCTAAATGTACATTTACTATATTTATACAAATAAATATTTATAATTATAAATAAATAAATATTTTTTATAAGTATTTATATAATTATAAATAAGTAATTATATATATTTAAATAATTATTAAATTTATAATAAATTTACTTGAATAATGAATATATTTACTATATTTATATATATATTATATATATATGTATAATTATATAAATATGTATAATGATATAAATAATATTTTTTAAAAATATTTCTATAATTATAAATAAATAATTATAAAATTATAATAAATATATTTAAAAAGGAATATATCTATTATATTTATATTTATATATATTTATTAAGTATATATAAATATTTTCAATTTTTTTATTTATAATTATAATTATAAATCCTTTATCAGTGCTTAAGTAATAAGCACTGATAAAGGCATATTTATTAGCACTTTTTTCATGCTGATAAAGATGAGGCTTTATCAACAATAAAAAAAGAACTGATAAAATTAAAAGTGTCCCGATCTAATTAAAAAATCTAAACTATTTGTAAAACCATCACAATATTAGAAGCTTTCCGCGGAATCCAACCGCTACCGACACTCCTCGGTGAATCGAATCTCGAATCACACCACTCGACTACTTCTCGAACATCTCATCTGACATCCAGTGTTCGATTGAAGTTAGGATTTCAAAAGTGGGTTTCAGATTTTTCTTTAACCTAGTGAGGAATTCCTTCTGATTTTATTTTTGTATTTTTGGTTTTGTTTTTTATTTATTCTTTGATGATGTCATTATTTTTGGTCTGATTATTGTATACTAGCGAGGTAGGCCTTCCGATTTTCTCAGTTTCTAATTTTGATTCAACTCTTGATTCCTCATGGAGGGTTTATTGTATCTGGACTCAGTGGTGACACATGAAGTCGCATGGAGTTTAGTTGGTTGCTTAATTTTGTTTACATTTCCCAAATTGATCTCCCAAAGCTATCATACATATTTTTCATTATTTATTTTATCAATGGTATTCCATACATTTGAAATTTTAAATTTTAAATTGGGGATTTTGTGTGTGAGGGAGTTAAAGGTAGGTTAAGGGATTGCTTTTATATTATACTAATTCATATCTTCTTTTTTCTACTTATCTGGGTTGGTGTGGGAATCCAATGTATGGATGCATCATGGTAGTTTTTATTTAAGTTTTTTTTATACTAGTTTTATTTATTTTTTGGGCTAAATAATTCCCACTTTGTTGTTTTTCATGCCCTGGTGCTTGTTTCCAGCCTGAGGGGGATCGAGAATGTCCCTTGGACACTATAATGGGATAACTTAGGTGTTTGATATATGGTTGTCTTTGGTTTGTTTTGGAAACTATATCTATTGTTAAATGTGTTGTAACTTTTCTCAATAATCTAACTTCATATGTCTCTACACTTTTATATTTTTTTTCTCCCTCTTTAGATTAATCAAAAATTATTTATAAATCTTTTTAATAATAATATATGAAATATTATACCTTAATGCCATGAACTATTTTCCAACTACATTAAAATTTTTCATCATCATACTACTCCTCCTCTCTCAATAATTTACAAAAAAATATCCTTTTAATATTACCCATTTCTAGTTATACCACTTTTTTTGAGACCTATATACCACTATAAGACATTATAATTACTTACTCGGAAATGTAGATTTTCATGAATTTTTCCACCTTTTGAGTATTTATTTAACTAATAACAAATGTATTTCCATGGAATCTCTTTGATACTTAGCTATATTAAAGGTATAAAAATAGCATGTCAACCCTTTTTACTATAAAAAGGTTTTCATATAATGAATATCGTGCACTCCATTATATAAATTGACATTAAATCTACAAAATTTGAAAATTTTATTAAATTTTCAAAGGGTGTCAACATGGTTTTTCAATCCCCCTTTTGAAATCTATAAAACACTTACCTCACATACATGGATTGGGAAATTAATATCACATGAATTCCATGATTCATCTATAAACTAAGGAAAATTTCAACTCATTAATCATCAACATTTAAACATTGGTCATTGTTAATGTAGAAAATTATTATCATTGTTAATCTCTTGGACCTCTAAATATTATGTATCCACATTGATAAAAACTTTCAATCTACCCATAAAATTATTTTTTATGTAATGATTATGAACACTTCTTCATTTTTTTAATTAAATTTTATTTAATAATTCATCAAACCTCCAATACCAAGATCTTAGTTATTATTTCAATTCATACATCATCTTTTTCAATTTACAAACATTATTATCATATTAAAGAATAAGAAAACTATTTTTTTGTTTGATGTAAAATTTTTATTAGTGTAATCCATTAGTAAATTCTAATTTTATATACATTTGGAGTACCTTGAATTTATTTGGGTTGAGTCAATGTGGTGATATGACATCCCAAGAGTCTTGAGATGTTTCTAAATATTGATATACCATTAATTTTAAATGTAATAATTCCTGAGGTTTCTACATCACTTGTTCCAATAAATTTTTATATCTTTTAGTTTATTGAATGAAAGTTTATTATTCTTATTTATCATATTTTAGTTTCTTATTAATCCTTAATTTCCTATATTATATTTCATTTGCTTAGGGGATTTAAGAAATATTTGATATGGACTAATTCTTTTCTTAAATTAATTACCCATTTTCATCAACATACTAAAGTTATTTGAAACAATCAAATGTTGAGTTTCCCTTATTAGAATTGTCTATAACTTTCAATTTTGATAATGAATATCTTATGTGCATTTATTTATATATGGTATAAAATTAATCTTTTATTAACCCAATAGGATGGATATGAATAAAAAATGGATGCATGCTAATAATTTGATAATAAAATATGAATATGGAGTTAAAGAGTTCATCAATTTTTCAAGAGAGCATGCATATGACCCTTCTAAAATCCTATTTTCATGTTTACATTATTGTTATTCAAGAAAAATTAGTACATAATAGTTGGAAAAACATTTTATTTGTCATGTAATAGATCAAATATATAAATTTTGGACTAAACACAGAGAGAAACTGAATGTGGACATCAATTGGGATGATACTACGGTTTATGAATCATTTGATATGAATACCTTTGTATAAGATAATGGAGATCACATGGAATAAATGACAATGTAAATTGAAGATGATCTTCGTGATTTCCCAAAGTTGTTTGAGGAGTTAAATATATGTTCCAATAAACCATTGTATACTAGTTGTACTAAAGACACAACATTGTTAGCTGTATTGAAGTTTTATAATTTGAAAGCTGGAAGCAGATGAAGTCACATCCTCTTTATAGAACTAGTTGGTCTTTTGAAAGATATACTTCTAAAATAAAATGAACTACCATGTCGAACATATTATGCTAAATGAATGTTATGTTCAATGGGAATGATATCTAAAAAAATACATGATTGTCCAAATGATTGCATATTGTTTTTCAAGGACCATGAATCACTCATAAAATGCCCTAAGTGTGGCATAGATTGATACATGAAAAATGAATAAATTCCTTAGAAATATGTATGGTACTTTCCTATCATTCTATGATTTATAAGACTATATAGATGTTAGGAAATTGTGAGATAATTAACATGGCATGTAGATAAAATAATTAAAGATGGGAACCTATGTCATCCCGCAGATTCTTCTCAGTGGAATAAAATTGATTACGAGTTTCTTAAATTTAGAGATGAGCCAAGAAACTTTAATCTTGAATTATCTACAGATCAAATAAATCCTTTTGGTGTACAGAGTAGTACTCATAGTACATGGACTATCATGTTGGTAAATTATAACTTGTTTCCATGGTTATGCATGAAGCGCAAATACATTATGTTGTCTCTACTTATATCTGGACCAAAGCAACCTGGTAATGATATTGATGTCTATTTTCATAGTAAAATTATTTTCCATAGAATTAATATATTATTTCATATTTATGTTTAATTTATTTCTTTTTAGTATTACTCATAATATTTTTTTCCTTATATAGGTATATTTTTTTTGAGTTGATGTGGTTTGTTTGAAGGTGCTCATGCAGTGTTGGAAGTTCGACAAATAAAGTCAATGGAAATCATGGTAACATTAATTGTTTTTATTTTTTTGAGACTTTGGGATGTGTGGGAATCGGTCGCACCTCAATCCGACACATGATATGACCGGTATGAATCCAAGTACTTATTTCTATTTAAAATTGACATTAATTTTAATAAAAAATACAACTAACATACTCAAAAATAAGATAACATATTTATATTGTTTTGATACTTTAATAAAATGATCCATAAGTCATTTTTGATGTGTAAGAATCATCCTCACCTCAATCTGATACACAATGTTCCTAATATGACTCAATGTATCCATTATTAGTTTAAAATCGAAATTTGACTTTAAAAAGTGTCACTCACTAAAAACCAAGAAAACATGCTCATTTTTTTGATAATTTAGGAAATTGATCCATAAATCATTTGTGATGTGTAAGAAAAGGTCTCACATTAAATGAATACACGATGTGATCCTTACGATTCAAAGTGTGTGTTTTAAGTTAAAAATGAAATTTTAGTAAAAAAGAAAAGTGATGTACTCAAAACCAATAAAAAAATTTATATTTTTTTGATAATTTAGGAAAATGATCCATAAGAAATTTGAGATGTTCATGAATTAGCCTCACTACAATCTGAAGAACAGTGTGACTGATATGACTCCAAGTGCATGTTTTTATTTAAAATTGATATCAATTTTAGTAAAAAGGTCAACTAACCTACTCAAAAACGAGAAAACTCACTCACATTGTTTAAATACTTTAGTAAAACAATCCATAAGTCATTTTTGATGTGTAGGAATCAACCAAACCTCAATATGATACAAAATGTGATCGGTATGAGTCAAAATACATATTTGAATTTTTAAATGACATTTTAGTAAAAAAGAAAAGTGACATACTCAAAACCTAGAAAACACATTCATTTTGTTTTTAAAATTTTCGGAAAATGATCCATAAGTAATTTTATATGTGTAGTAATCAGTTTCACCTCAATCTGATGCACAATGTGACAGGTATGACTCTAAGTGCATTTTTTATTTAAAATTGTCATTAGTTTTAGTAAAAAGGCCAAATGACCAACTCAAAACTAAAAAAATTTCTTCAAATTGTTTAAATACTTTAGTAAAATGATTCAAAAGTCATTTTTGATGTGTAGAAATCAGTCACACCTCAATTTGATACACAATGTGATCGGTATCAGTCAAAGTGCGTGTTTCAATTTTAAAATGAAATTTTAGTAAAAAGGCAAGTGATGTACTCAAAACTAAGAAAACACATTAAAATTATTTTTAAACTTTAAGACAATGATCCATAAGTTATTTTGGATTTGTAGGAATTATCCGAACATCAATCTGATATATGGTGTGACCGGTATGACTCAAAGTACATCTTTTTATTTAAAATTGTCATCAATTTTAGTAAAATGGAAAACTGTCCTACTCAAAACCAAGAAAACACATTCATATTGTTTTGATAATTTACAAAAAATGATCCATAACTCATTATTGATGTGTAGGAATCAACTAAACTTCAATATGATACACAATATTCCTCATATGACTCAAAGTGTCTGTTATAAATTTAAAATCAACATTTTAGTTCAAAAAGTGTCACTTGTTTAAAACCAATAAAAACACTCATATTTTCTTGATAATTTAGGACAATGATTCATAATTCATTTTTGACGTGTAAGAACCTATTTCATGTCAAACTAATGCATGATGTGATCAGAATGAGTCAAAAGAGTGTGTTTCCATTTTAAAATGACATTTTAGTAAAAAAAGACAATTGACGTACTCAAAAATGAGAAAAAATAGTCATATTGTTATTATAATTTAGATAAATGATCCAAAAGTAATTTGAGATGTTTTGGAATCAGCCTCACCTCAATCTGATGTACGGTGTGACCAGTATGACTCCAAGTGCGTCTTTTATTTAAAACTAACATCATTTTTTATAAAATTAACACTTTATATTAATTAATTTATTTATATTTTTACTAAAATAAGAATTGTTTTATTATATAGGTTCATTATTTTTCTCAAGTAGGGGTGGTTTATTATGCAATTTCATGAATCGGGTCATGATTAAAAGATAAAATAATATTGATGTTTTTGAATGTATGCAATAATTTGTATTTATTTAATTGTATAAACCAATGTTTGAAATGTATATAATATAATGTTTTTTATATTGTGTCTATGTTATAAATTTCATTTAATTTAAATATTGTATTGGTACTTATTTCTATTGATATATGGTGTGTTTTTGGTGTTGTGATGTGCTGTTACAACACATTGTAGTGGTGCTATAGTGTGCTGTTACAACAAACTATAGTATGGCCCTTTATCAACGATTTTGTAAGTGATGATAAAAGACCAAGGATTTTAACCTTTCTCATATAGCCAACACTTTTCTATAGCTGATAAAGGCCATTTATAGTGCTGTTAAAGGACAGTTTTGTAGTAGTGAAGATCATTGAGTTACCAATAAATTGATATAAAGATATTATTGATGGATGATACTAGTGATTCTTAATGTTTATAGCTGAAGATAATGTTTTCCAATAATTGATTGAGGATAAGTTGAAGTTTCTAAACTATTTTTGATGGTGGAATGGAATTTTCCAACATTTCATAGCAGTGAGTAGATTTTTTTTGATAGTTCATAATAGTTAAGTGGATATTGAAATATATACATAATAGTTCAATAATATTGTATAATACTTTGTAATGTGTTTTAGAATAGTGAAACATAATTTACTCTCTCTGTGTATGGGTTGAAGAGATTTTTTATAAGAGTTAACTGATAATTATTCAAGTTGATTAATGGAAATTCAGAAGGTATGTAAGTGAGAGGCGATTTATTTAGAGGTAATGTGATGATTTATCTAATGACACACAATAGTGAATATATTATATTAAAGGATATGAATGGGTGACAAATATCTGAAACATGGGATGTAATAATTATATAAAATCATATATTTTCAAATAATAATGTTTATAGAGAATCTTGGAATATATTATTCATGGGATCATTGTTTGACTATTAGGATCATATAATATTTTGATAGATAAAAGTGAATAATACTAAAATAATTATGGTATGATATAGAAGTAAAACAAAGTATATATCTAAAACTTCTTGTGCATGATGATTCATGAACATAAAATTTAAAATAAATGAGAAGTATGTTTGGAATATAGATAAATAGTATAAGAAATTTAACAAAAGGCTGATGATCTAAATAGCCCAAATGAAGAATTAAGGATTAATCGATAATGAATATAGTTAAAAGTTTAAATGATATTCAGTTCATGATTCCATTATTCCATATGTAAATTCATGTATGAATTTCATGAAATAAGATTATGATAATAATTTATTAAAATAATTAAAAAATTAGTCTTTCTAGGGGGAATATCTTATATTATTGGGTGAAGATCTAAAAGCTATTCATGAATAGATTCATTATTAACCTATGGTACACCACATATTGAATAAAATTATAGGAATTATTGTATCATAAGTGGGATTTTTGATTAAAATGGTGTGATTTAATTATCATTCTATGGGTACGAGGATCACATCCAACCATTTATAATATTCTATATAAAATAAGTGGTTAAAATTTTACATTTATCTTACCATGAATAATAATTATGTTTTCTTATAAATTAGGAGATGAAATTTAAAAAAATAAAATGTGTCTAATATTTTTTATTTTAGTACTATTTTTGAAAGATGTAAATTAAACATGTCAAAGAACATCAATTCACTCTGAAAAGTTTAATGGTCTAGTTTTAAAAAAACTTATTAAATTTATTATTTCTTTTTGAAAAAAATAAATATTAGTTTTTTTATCTAGAGGTAAAGTGGAAGATATAACAATTATAATTTTCCAATTTTGAAGAACATAATTGGCCCCATGTCATCACATAATAAATTTAATGATGTCCAATTCATTATAATTGTTGAGAATGTTAAAATAATTTTAATAAAGATGAACCACCAAAGAATAATATGAATTTAAAGCCTCAATTTTATCACTATAAGAAAGATCCCCAGAGTCGATGAAATCACCTTTATTTTGGGGATGATTTTATAACATCTATATTTTTATATATAACACCAACATATGATCATGATACATCTAGGTCATGTTTTCTCATACTTGAAGCCAAGAAAAATTAAAAATATATTAACATATAATCTGTAAAAAAAAATTTGTGCGTATATTTATGAAAGGAATCAATCATGATAACTAATACTAATGCAAGTGAACATATATTATATCAATTGGTAATTTTTTTTGTATTGATATCAAAATATAATAATGAATAAGATATATACAATCGGGGTTAAAGATGAGAATATAGAAGATTAATGTCATTGCACCACATCCATGAGAACATGATGACCATGTAATTATTGCATCATGGATAGATTGAATAAAAGAGAAGGGAATGAAGTATTTAACTTAATTAGAAAAATAAAACGTTGTTTCCATGTTCCACAATATTTATCACACATCTAGAAATAAAGATTTATAATAAACATCACCCAATTTGGTGATGTGGTGGTGGGAATATCCCTTTTAGAATTGGCCATATATCTTATCAAATTGATAAATAAAGTGAAGATTTACCAAGTCATTCAACATAATGGTAACATAATTACATTAAATTTATTTTTATTTATATGACATAATTTTTATTATATATTCATCATGATCAAGTCACACATGTGACATACATTGAGAATGATCAAGCACTTATGGCGTTCTCTCAAAGACTACTTGAATTTCATATCCAAAATCCACTTGTGAAATTAAGTGAGGAAAACACTTTTATCAAGATATATTTTCAAGTTTTATAATTAATAATATTGAGCAAGCACTAAATTTGATGCACAAAGTTTATGAGATCGCATAGAGATTACAAAGGTGCTGGTTGGAAGTTTAAAAACCATATTCATATGAAAAGAACACGTGTGAATACATTTATATAAAGATGACCTTGTTCTGTAGTAGTAGTTTGAACTTATAGTGGAAAGATTTAATTTTTAGAGAATCATGTATGTTGATCTAAATTTTATTTATATCTAATGAAATGTAGTCATAGAAGATATATTTACAATGAATCTAAATATGTATAATTAGATGTTTGTAATAGAGGGTACACATTTCACTAAATTAGTTAATGAATTGTATATTTAAATGATGTATATGAGAAGAGTAATAATAGAGAAAGAAACATTTGGTAGAAACAATACAAGTAATTATAATATAATAGGTTATAAATAATAAGTTAATTAGGCATTGAAAAGACAAAATCCTGAAATAGTAAACAAAGAGAAAGAGATAAACCTTAAGATGTTAACAATATGAAATATATAAGGCAATTAGAATACAATGGTGTAAGATGTGCCTAATATAATTTGAAGCAGCAAATATACCTGAAATAATTAAAATGGTAGTAATTACATCTTGAATTTCACATATATTTAAAGCATACCATTAAACTATAGTTAAAAGCTTATATGACCAGCATACTTCTTATGCATACTTGTTAATCATCTATGAAATATCTCTTCCATAGAAGTGGTTTGGAAATTTAAATTCATGTGTGACATATTTTTAATGATTTTACAAGGAGTACAACACAATTATAATATTCATCAATGTGAATATATAACATATTATGAAATACAAAAAATGAAAAGTATTTGTAATATAGATTGTGAATGCTAAAGTCAGCATCCAATGTAAAATCCAGGGGAGGGGTAGTTCCTGTGGATTGGGCCTATGGGTCATGTATTGTCATAGAATGCCTCTGGGCCTTTGGGTCATGTATTGTGAGTCATGTCAGGCCTTGTGCCTTGGGCCTACAGGTCATGTTCGGGTTCCCCTTTATCCCTTAAAAGGGGAATTATCTATAATAAAAAAAGAAGGCCTTCGGGCCATTCGGGCTCTCATCCCATGTATTTAACAAACTCGGTTAATGAAAATCATCACAAATTATAGTTTGGAATAAATTTGAAATTCTTTCCCCCTTAAAATAAATACCATATTCCTCTTAAACATTTTCCTTTCATTTAGAAAACCATTTAAAGTATACCAATCTTACACTTTGAAAAAACAAGGTCTCAATATCCCATATTTGATGTCAAGGTAAATTATCCAACCATTACCCAATTATTATTCCTATTTAACCATTTAATAATTTATTTTTAGCTTCATTACATATAAATTCAGCATGTAACTCACACCATAAAAAACCTAGTTAAGGAACATCACACATTCTGGTTTAACATACATTAGACATGCTTTCCTCATTCAAATGCATACTATATTCCTCTTTAAAATTTTCCTAGAATTTAGAAAACCAGTTAAAGTAGACAATATTTATATTATTGGGGTGATTATTATGTTGAGAACTTGATTAATATAGAAAATAATATAATTAGAGGGACTTCTACATAGATCAGTGAGAGAATATCCAAGAACACACCTTCTAGACTTGTTCATGATTACAAAATTTCAAAGTACTTTCATATTGTGTGTTGAAATTAGACATAGTTGATGATATTTATTATATATTTAATAAAGGGGATTTTATGTATATAAAAAATAGCATGTATATTAAGTAAATAAAATTTCACACATATATAATATAAAATGCTCTTTCGGTATATGATAATGCATAAAGAAGGAAATTGAATTCAATATAAGAAATCCACTAGTATATTAATAAAGATTACAATATATCATAATATATAAACAATAAATTAATTGAAATTTCAGTACATGATAATGAAATTTAAACTTTAATATAAACTATGGTAAAAAAATATTATTTAGATGTTGATATAAATAGTAATGTAAGCTGTAATTTCAGTAGAATATAAAATTTAATATAAATTTCAATATGAACTGTAATATAAAAAACAATATAATGAGAAGTTTTAGATCATGATAAAAAATGAAAAAATAAATTATGTTCTACACCATGAAATGAAATTTATATTAATATAAAATGCAATATAAATGACTTATACATGATGTAGTTTAAGATAATGCAGAAACATCATGTATATTAAGTTATTGAAATTACACGAATAATGATTATAAACTATAAATTCATGCATAAATTACATGTATATGTATAAAATGAGAATCCATGTATATTAAATAAATGAAACTACACACATATTCAATATAAAATTCAATTTTAGTGCATGATACTACATATATAAAGAAACTATTTTGTAGATAAGGTAATGATATTGTTTCAAGAAAAAACTATGAATATATACAGAAAATAAGATTGAATGTATTTAGAGAAACATTATATATATTCAATAAAGGAAATTGCATTAATATTGAAAATAAAATTCATATTCAGTGCATGGTACTAAATACAAATTCACTAGATGGAATATTTCATGTTGTAACCATATTTAGTCCATTAATTTAATAGTATTCATTTCATTGTTATATTCACATTTAATGCATTAAAAAGTTTATGAATGATCAATTATAATCATTACAATTATGTATATTATATTTTGAAATATATTTTTATGCTTTATATTACTATAATAATATTGAATACCAATTTTCATGTTAATTCAAGAATGATATTCATTATTGAAAATAAACAAAAGACATTCATTATTGATATTTTTGTAGGTCATTCAATATCTTTTCAAGAAGAAATTATGAAATATTTTTATAGTGAAAAAATTTAGGCGTAATTATTTCACATAATAATAGAAATATTGGAAATACGATAATAATGAAATAACAATATACGTATATGGAATAGATTAAATATCATAAATGTTCGTGCCTTAAAAAATAAACCATTGTAAGTAATTAAAAGATGTAATACCTTTGGGGCCTCAAAAACAATGGATGTGACCATTTTATATAACATTTATAGAAACTATAAGTACATTATATATGTATAGAAACATAAAGTGCATTTAATTGAAAGTTCCTTTTATGTTTATAGAAACTCATTATACTGCAAAAAAAGGCATGATATGCAATATGAAATATGCAGATACAGAATATAAATTCGGATATAAATGAAGAAAACATAATATATTAATGTACAAATTTATTAAACTTAAAGTGAATTATACACATAATGAAACAAATTATAGTGAATAAACAGATACAATATAGTAATAAAGATAAAAAATATTAAAAAAACATTGATTTTTTTCACAAAAATGAAAGTTCATTTAATTAAACATATAGAAAACATAAATTTCATTACACATTTATAGAAATTTAATGTGAATTACAATGAAAATTCATTATACATGTATAAACTAAAAGTCTATTACTGGTGTTTAAAAATTCAAAGTGCATTACAATGAATGTGAATTTTTCATGTATAAATTTAAATTGAATTAAAATAAAAGTGAAATATATATGAAAGGAAAAAATATTCTCCCTTATTTTGAACACATTATGACCAAAAAATATTCTCCCTTATGAATTTCTAGTAAGATAAATATTTAGTAGGAAAAAACCTCATACAAGATTGTATCTTTTTAAAGTTTCGGAATGGACCAAAGGCCTTCATTTTTTTTTATTATTTTTGATAATTTACCTTTAAAGGGGTAAAGTGGACCCCTTATAAGGCCCAAAGGCTTAGATACAATTAAATGAACCATAGGTCTTATAGGTAATCACCCAGACAAGACAACTTGGAACTGATCCTCCCTAACACCTGTCATGATATCAACACTCCAACTTCATAGGGCTGGTCAGCTAGAATTAAATGGGGGAGGCAAACACAAGTAGAAAATGTAACATGAAAAATCCACCATGAAAAATAATCCACCTTTCAAGGGATGAGGTGGAACCCTTACTAGAATAAAATAGGGAGGCAAGCACAAGTAGAAAATCCAACATGAAAAATAATTTCTCTAAAAAAGCAGTAATCATAAAGTAATAAAGGGATCAAACACTATTTGATTAGCCCATTATGATGAAGTTTAATTTCATTATCACGAGACCACAAATTTTAAAATATTTAAAAATAATAATTGAACTATCCAAATATTTAACATAAAAGAAAAAAAGAAAAAAATACTAATAGTTATGGAAATTATATTCCTTTTCTTTCATTCACAATAGAAGATAATAATTTTAAAAAAAGTTTAGTGATTAAGTTTCAAAGGTAAAAAAGTTTCCTTTTGAATCCTTAGTAATATTCAATGATACCTTACTTACTTTGAAGTTTATTTCAATTAGAAATTTATGCATCCCATCTTTATAATAAATTGATAAGGATTTCAGTATAATCAAAGTATGAAACATTATTTGAAAGGGTAACTATATTGGAAATTCAGTCTAAATAATGAATATGGTAATGAATTTGATAAAATGAATATGAAGTGAGAAAAATGTTAAGATAAAAACATATTTATAATAGTTTAGTGAATTTGAGATCATAATTATGATAGATGTTATATATATTCACTTAAAATAGAGACATACCTTCTATTGTAGGGGAAACCAAAACATGAAGAGTTACAGAAAAAACCTAGAGCTTTAGAAATGTGGATTCACATTCTATTTAAGTCGTAGAAAAAACCAGTCATGGTGAAAAAATATGGAGATTCATAAGGGTTAGGGTTAATTGAAATTGTAGTAAAAGAAAAAAGGAAGTAATTGAACATGTCAAGGTGAGGAAGATCCATAATTGAGAGAGAATTCATGTTCTAATTTTGGAATTCGGTCTACCAAGAGAGAGAGTTACTAGGAAGAATGAATTTTATTTCATAATAGAGAGTTACTAAAAAATATGAATACAAACATAGTAAGAAAAAATAGAAGGAATAAGTGAGAAATTCAAAACTTACCATGAATTAATTTTCTTGTAGAAATTTTGATGTCGCTAGAAGGTTCTAGAGTCACATATTACACTATTACAAAATAGGCCTTTAAAAATGTTGTCCTTTATCAATGCTAGAAAAAAGAGCTGATAAAGGGAACCTTTATAAGTGCTAAAAAATGGTACATTTTATCCGTCCTTTTTTTAGCATTGATAAAAGGTACCCTTTATTATAAATTTTATTGTTAGCAATGATAAAGGGTACCCTTTATCAACACTTTATTTTTATCACTGATAAAGGTGTCCCTTTATGAGTGTTTTATTTGTAGCACTGATAAAGGGTACCCTTTATCATCACTTCATTTTTAGTTCTCATAAAAGGATCCTTTATCAATACTTTTTTAACACTAATAAAGGTTAGAATAAAATGAAATAATGAAATAAATAAAAAATAAAAATGATTTTACTAAGAAAATATAATTTTTTTTATTAATTAAATAATTATTGATAAAAATGATTAAATTCATTATACTATATATAAATTATAAATACTAATAAATAGTAAATCTTAAATATATAGATATATGAAAAATTAAAATTCAACAAATAAATATAAAAAATAAGTAAATTGAGAAAAATATTAAAAATTTTATTAATTAAATAATTATTGATAATGTTAATAAATAGTATATATTAAATATATAGATATATATGAATGTATATAAATATGATTTATATAATACAAAATATTTATTCTTTATATTAAATATGGATATATTTAGTGAATAATGGTTTAAAATTAAAAATTAATATGAATTAAAAATACCAAATAATTGCATCAAGTAATGAACATAATTGAATGTCATTTGATTTTTCAATTTAACATAGATTAAACGTGATATATTGATTTCTCATATACGTAATTAATTCATTTTTATTTTATATATAGTTATTTACTGTGTTTTAATATTTTCAATATGTATTCATCTTGATTTCAATATATTTCCATATTTTTTAATAATTTATATGTAATTAATAAAACTTATCCATTTTTTCAATATTGTTAAAGTGTAATAATTTTTAATTTATTCAATTTCACTCATATTTAACATGCATGCACTTAAGATTAAATATTTATTAATAATATTAAAAATATATTTGTAAAAAAAATATTTATAAGTAAATATATTTATAAATGTACATTTACTATATTTATACATTTCTATATTTATAATTATAAATAAATAAATATTAATTTTTTAAAAAGTATTTATATACTTATAAATAAATAATAATATATATATTCAAATAATTATAAAATTTATAATAAATATATTTATTATATTTATATTTATATATATTTGTTAAATATATATATATATATAATTATATATAATTATATAAATATTATTTTATTAAAAATTATTTATATAAACATAAATAAATAAATAAATAAATAAATATAAAATTATAATAAATATATTTAAATAAATAATATATTTACTATATTTGTAGTTATATATATTTATTATATATATATATATATAATTATATAAATATATTTACAAATTTTTTATTTATATTTATAATTATAAATCCTTTAGTAGTGCTTAAGTAATAATAACTGATAAAAGACATATTTATCAATGCTAAAACTTTAGTACTCATAAAGATGGATTTTATCATCACTTTTTCGCACTGATAAAACTCTATCTTTATCACCACTAAAAAAGAGCTGATAAATATTCCATTTATAATCAATTATTACTTAAAAATTGATAAAAGGGATCTTTATCAATGCTTTTTTGAAAGTGCTAATAAAATTTTCATGATCTATTTAAAAACCCTAACTAGTCAATAACTCATCGCGATATCTGAAACTTTTTATAGAAGACAACCTATGCTAGTGCTCTGCCATGGTGAATCGAAGCTCGAATCAAGGCTCAAACAATTCCAAGTCTCAAATCCATGGATCGAATAAATCCAAAGATCAAACATAATTATTTCTATAATTTTTCTCGAATGTAAGTCTTTCCATAATTTATCTAGAACGTAAGTCTTTCTTCAATTTCTTTTAGGGAACTCAGGGTGTAAAACATCAATGGTTCTAGACATGGTGGACTTTTTTTACAACTATGATTTTGGAAAGTTATCCATTTTAGATATTTGGTCATGGAGATCATCCATTTTGATTCCTGGATTTTTAGAGTGTGAAACACCTATACTATGAGCCTTCCAGGCTTCGCTCCCGGGCCATAAGAGCATCTCCTTCTTCTCAATTGTAGACGTGAATTAAAGTAGGGGATTTGTGAGATACTATTTTATTTATGTGAAAGCGTGGATGAATCATAATTTATTTTTTTAGATAAATAGTGAAATTAACCATACAATATAATTCCCATCCCATTCTACATAATCTATATAATTTTGTATGTATCAATTTCCATGATTGTGGTTCGGTAGCCTATGAGACTACTTCCTCGTGTATTAAACTAACTGGTTATTTTTTCATTTTTGTAGTAGAGACTTTATATAGGGAGTGATGTTTTATAGATCTGGTTATTCTGTGATTCCACATAGATTTCTGAGTGAAGTAATGGTAGTCCAAATAGAAAATGTGACCTCATGAGAGTCGTTCCGTCTCGGTAGAGGAAAGTGTATATGGGATAGATGTTGCAAGGGTTGGTGTTCTTTTCTCCCTTGTTTGTGATATATATTGTTTATGTGTATTATTTCTTTATGCCAACTTCTTTATAGACCTCCCTAGAATCTTAAATATGGGTCAATGTGTATTAGATGGCCTCCCTAGAATCCTTGGGATGGGTCGGTGTGGTGATATGACATCCAAAGAGTCTTGATATGTTTTCAAATATTTGATATATCATTAATATTAAACAAAATAATTCCTTAGGTAGTTACATCGCTTATTAAAAAAAATATAATGGAGGTTATCAAATTCTATATATTATAAATTATTTTTAGGTATTCATCATTTTAGGTCTACATGTATTGGTACCACCCCTAAGAATCTTTAATTACCATCCATGTTTATGAAATAATTCTTTATTTATTTAAATTTTTTATTAATAAATTTTAATATCTTCTAGTGGATTAAATGAGAGTTTGATATTACTTTTTTATCATATTTGGGTTTCTTAATACTTCTTAATTTTCTATATTGCATTTTAATTTATTTAGGGGATTTAAGAAATACTTGATGTGTTCTAAACAACAGTTATTATTGTAATTTTTTGTTTTAGACTCATCCCCCATATATTTTATAGAAAACTATCATCCTCATCATTTTTATATCACAAATAGTTATTTCATTTTGTTTTCTGAGACTCATCTACCATATATTTTATTTTACTTGTACTACTTTGAGTAGTAGTCATCCCATGGATGAATACCTATCAGAGTATTTGAAGCAATATAGGTGCATGACCACAAGATATGAAGGATGTGCGTCAAACACAAAAGTGTAATGATAAATGTTCGGGAGATGAGATGATGAGCATGATAGTTTTCTATAACTTTCACCTTTGAATGAATTTAGAGGATAACACCTACCATAGTGGAGTAATTCTTTTCTTAAATTTAATTATCCATTTTCTTCAAAGCATACATAAATTCTTTGAAACAATCAAATTTTGGGTTTTTATTATTATAATTGTCTATAACTTTCACATTTTATAATAAATATATTACTTGTATTTATTTATTTATTATATAAAATTAATATTTTATGAACCTAATAGGATGGGTATTAATTAAAAATGGATTCAATCTAATCATTTTACAAAATATTATGAAGATAGAGTTAAAGAGTTAATCAAGTTTATAATAAAGCATTTATACAACCCTTCTCAAATCCTTTGTCCATATTTATGTTGTTTTTATTCAAGACAAATTAGTCTGGAAAAGTTGGAAGAACATTTGATTTATCACAGAATAGATCAGAGCTACAAAAATTAGACTAAAAATGGGAAAAACTAAATGTGTACACCGATTGGGATGATACTGCAGTTTATAGATCATTTGATATGAATACCAATGTAAATGATGATGGAGATCACATGAAAGAAATGAAAATGAAAATTGAATATAGAATTTATGATTGTAAAAATTTGTTTGAGAAGTTAAATAGTTGTTACAAGAGACCATTGTATACTGGTTGTAATAAATACACAACATTTTCAGCTATATTGAAGTTATATAATTTGAAAGTTGGTAGAGGATAGAGTGACACCAACTTTAAAAAACTACTTGGTCTCCTAAATGATATCCTACCAAAAGAAAATTAACTATGATGTTTAACACATGATGCTAAATTATTACTACATTCAATGGGAATGATCTCTAAAAAAATGCTTATCTAAATGATTAAATATTGTTTCACAATGACCATGAATCACTCATAAAATTCCCTAAGTGTGGTGAAAATCGATACAAGAAAAATGAATCAAATACTTTGAAATATGTATGGTACTTTCCTCTCATTCCATGATTTATTAGACTATATGGATGTCAGGAAACCATGAGATAATTGACATGGAATATAGACACAATAATTGAATATGGGAACCTATGTCATCTAGTGTATTCTCCTCAGCAAAATAAAATTGATTACGAGTATCCTGAATTTGTAAATGAGCTAAGAAAATTTCATCTGGCATTATCTACATATGGAATAAATCCTTTTGGTGTATATATTAGTACTCACGGTACAAGGCCCGTCATGTTGGTAAATTATAACTTTCCACCATGGTTATGCATGAAGTGAAAATACATTATTGTTAGGACCAATAGGGGCCTATATACCCTGAGAGGGGGGGTGAATCAGGGTATGGATATTCTTTTAAAAATTATTCCTACCCCACAGGATCTTGACCTCTTTATTACAAGGGTCACTTTGTTTGTACTTGTGTGGTTATTATGATCACTTATTTTCTTCTTTTCCTGATGATGATGCTTCAAATGCAATGCAGGGAAGTAAGCAGGCAGACACAAAGATTTTTACTTGGTTCACCCTCACTGGGCTACGTCCAAGGAGCATACGCCGACAATTTGTCGTGCATACCAAATCCCACTAATCTTCATAAGATGTGGATACAAAATTCGGGATAGAGCACTTCTATTCCCAGGCTCACTGCCTTCACAAGGTTTAGGGTCAGCTCACTACTTTCCCAAGGGTCACTCCCTATTTCTCTGTCTCTGGCTCACTGCCAGTGGAGAGGATCACCTTCTTCCTCTTCTTATGCTCACTACACTTGAAAGGGAATCCACTCATAGTTTATAGACCTGTAGGTCTTTTTATTTTCATGAAATAATGCATCTTCAACTATTGATAAATGCTCTATTGAAGTCCAACTTTCATCCACTGATGAATACCTCTTTGCCTATGAACACTGGGCAATTCCTTTTGAAAAAACCTTCGCAAAGCACCCTACTTCGTGAAGCTCCCAATTTCGTGAAGCTCAAACAAGCCTTCATGAATCTCAAACAAGCCTTCGTGAAGCTTACTAAGCCAACGCGGAGCTCGCAGGTTTAACGGAGCTACAATAGACACCGCGAAGCACCTCTTTCGCGAAGCACACTGGCTCCACGAACCACCTTCGCAAATCAAGAGAAAATGATCTTCTCTGAAGAATCTCTCTACTTATCTCGAGGGGGTCAGCCTATATTTATAGGCGATTCCACCGACCCTCAAACTTTCCGTGTGAAGTCAACTCCACGTCATCTCAAATCGTGAAGCTTCAAAGTTTCCGCCGGAATTCTGTCCAAATCGCGAAGCACCACGGCAATTTTCCGTTCGCGGAGCTTGTCATAATCGCGGAGCATCACCGTCAACATTCCTTCGCGCCTTCACCGTGAAGCTCCCTCACAAAGCCCTTCACCGGCACGATGTGCTTTAACTCTGACGTTCATGAAGCTTTGACGTAATCGCGAAGCATCATCACCTCCATTTTTTCGATCTTCGCGAAATCCAAACCATGCATCCTATCATTGCGAAATTCATGCTTTTGCCATATTAAATTATGATCTTCATGGAAATCCACTTTTCACGATGCTCACCAAACTCCGAATTTTGGACCCCAAAAATTTGGCAAACACTGGGAAACATCGTCACCTTGTACTGCTCTTTTGTACCGCCTCCAGATCGTCCTTTCATTTTTCATCATTCTTTGTCAACAAGGATTGTCAACAAATTCTCGGGAACTCGACAATTCTCTATGGAAACCTTCTTTTTCAACAAACACAATCAACCCAAAAATACTGCAATGTTACCTTGAAGGATTTTTTCCCAACAATTATGTTGTCTATGCTTATATCTGGACTAAATCAACTCAGTAATTATATTGATTTCTATTTCGATCCATTGATCAAAGATCTGAAATTGATGTGGGATATAGGTGTTATAATTTATGATGCTTATAGAAGTGAATAATTAATATTAAGGTCCATGTTTTACAGGAAGATAAATGAATTCCCTGCTTATAAAAATTTATTAGGTTATAACACTAAAGGAATGTTGGGGTGTACCATTTTTGAAAAATGCACACACTCAGTTCAGTTGAAACATTCCTTGAAGACTATGTTTTTAGGACATCAGAAATTTTTACCTCGATGACATAAATACCGATCCTAGATGATAGCATTCGATGGAAATATCGAACAAGGTACAACACCATATCTAGTAATGAGAGATCATCTGTACAATAAAGTAAAAGATATTGACACCGTTTTTGGTAAACCATTTTTGAGAAACCTTATGAAATCTTGTTGGAAGAAGAGTTCAATTTTATTTGAATTACCATATTGGAATTTTTTGTATTTTAGAAATTTTATTGATGTCATTCATGTAGAAAAAAAATGTATTTGATAGTATTATTGGAACATTAAATGTTCCTAGTAAAATTAAATATGGAATAAAGTCTAGGTAGGACATGATTGACATGGGGATAAGGGTAGAGTTGGAACCAATGAAAGTTGAAAGATAGAATTTTCTTCCTCCAGTAGCTTATACTCTATCCAGACAAGAAAAATTGAAATTTTTTCTTTTCCTTAATAGTATAAAATTTTAATAGGGGTATTCATAAAATATCAATAACGCCATTTTAATGGATAATTTGAAGTTACAAGTACAAAAATTTGAAAATTTTCATATTTTGATGCAATATTTGATGAATCTTACTTTCCATTGAATGTTTCCTCAAAATGTATGACATAACTATACACTACTTCTTTTTAAAATCCATATGCAGTAATGTTATAGACCCAATGAAGTTTCCAATCATTTATAATGAAGTTACAATCATATTATGGGAATTAGAGATGTTCTTCCCTTTATCAATCTTTGATATAATGGTCTACCTGATGGTTCACTTAGTTAGATAGGTTCAACTATGAAGTCCTATCCATTATAGATGGATGTACCCCATTGAATGATATATAAAGATTTTTAAAGGGTATGTCAAGAATCTAAGTAAACCATAAGGTTGTATTGTAGAATTATATATTGTTGAAGAACATATTGAATTCTATACTGATTACCTATCAGATGTTGGAAGCATCATTCTCCCAAAGTCTTTGTCACAACAGATACCTTATAGGTGAAGGGATTTACGGAAGAGACGTTGTAACAATTACCTTAATAGAGTTGGAGCAAGTGTACCTTTACATTTTACATAATAGTGAATATGTTGATCCATAGATTTAATCCTGTAAAGAAATTATTATAGATTTTAATCCATCAGGGGTTTAAGGATGGATATCAAATACACATAATCAAAAGTTTTTAGGATGATTCTGAGATGAAATTTATAAGTAGTTATATGAAAATACTGATTCAATTTCATAACAACTTCAATGGATATCCAAAGGACCAAATGGAAATGTTATATCTTAAATTGGTTTTTTAATCAATAGTTATAAATTATATATAAAAGAACATGAATACTGCAGTACGATATAAAATAGTGGTGTTACTCTTATGGAGGAAGTTATGCACATATCTGGTTCTAAGGATATAAATATAATTTATGAAAATATGTCATATTTTTTCATTATTTAATAGATATATGAGTTGAATTTTACAAAATTTCAAGTGTTGATTTTCCATTTCAAATAGGTTGATAACATGAGTGTAGTGAAAGTTGATGAAATGGGCTTCATGAAGGTGAATTTGAATATAGAAGGGGAAAAGGAAAAGCCATTCATAATTTTATCACAAGCAGTGCAATTATTTTATGCCTCGTATCCATCAAACAATAATTGGTCAATTTACCTATTGCTGACTAAAAAAAATTTCGGGTTAGATGAAAATTCAATCGAAGATGACCCTTTTATTGGGATATCACAATCAGTTCATGTTAGTCCTAATGTAGACAATGTATTGCATGTTATATGGTACCAAAAAGAGGGTATTTGGATTCTCGATAGAGAAACCTAATCCCTAAACCACTAAAAAAACAAATAGAGTTTAATGAGAAGGTAAAAGTTTTTTTAATACACCTTTTTTTTCACATAATATTATATGTTATCTAGTGAATTAACATAATCTAAATTAAATTCTTTCCTAATCATCCAGAAAATGTATTCTATACATGATGATGTTACCAATCCCTCTAAATAACATACTATAATGAATGAAACCATTTGGGAAAATGTAAAGGTAATGTTATGATATAATTGATCTATTTTACCGAAAAATTATATAATGTAATATTGATTTAATTTTCATTATTACTTGGAGAGTTATTTTATTTTAGAAGATTTATCTCCATATTTCATGTATTTATGAACCAAAACTTCTATATACTTCTCCCAAAAAACCTTTTCACCCCTATAGTGTTGCATTTATCTCTTTCCTTCAGGTTCCCTCCATTTCCTTTGTAAGAAGAGAAGTGATAATACCTATTATCAATCACAAAGGTAATATTGATTTTTGCATAGTAAAATAATTTTCCATAGAATTAATGTATTGTTTTATATTAATGTTTAATTAATTTATTTTTATTATTACTCACATAATAATTTTTTTCTTATACAAGGGGATTCTTTTGTTCAATTTCGGGTATTATGCTCATATTTCATGACTTTATACACCAAAACTTCCACAAAATTATTCTCCCTCAAAAAATTTTCACCCCTAAAGTGTTGAAATTTATCAATTTACTTCAAGTTCCCTTCACTGCTCAATCATCGAGGTAATCTTGATGTTTTCACAACAAAATCATTTTCCTTATAATTAATTTATTTTTTTATATTTATGTTTAATTTATTTCTTTTTTAGTATAAATCATATAATAATTGTTTTCTTATACAAGTGGATTCTTTTTTTTTTGAGTTGGGGTGGTTTGTTTGAAGCTTCCCATAATCATGAGATATTGTACTTAAATCCCACAACTAAGATAATGAAAATAAGTAAATTCCTCAAAAATGTGTACAACCATCATGAAAAGGCGAATTCTTACCACTTATTTAATTAATTTTTCATCATTTTATCTACTATTTGTAATTTAATTTTCTTATCATTACTATCTAATACTTATTTATTTTTTTCATAGATCTTTTGGGAAGGTATTTTTTTCTTTCAACTATCTATAACATGACAAAAAAGAGATAAAATGTTTCTTTCTTCCAATGTTTCCATGATTTCCATTTACATTGCCTTTCTTTGTCGAACTCCTAACATTTCATATTGACACAGTTTTCTTATCCAAAAAACCTTTCACAATTTTTAAATTCAGAAGAGTAGAGGAAGATCATGTGCCCATTTTGGTGACTTCTTGTGATATAATGGGGATATGATCTTCCTATACTCTTCGAACTTTTAAAAATTTGAAAGGTTTTTAGGATAAGAACATTGAGTCAATATGTAGTGTTGGAAGTTCTAAAAATAAATGCAATGGAAATCATGGAAACATTGGAATTTATGATTTTTTTGAGACTTTAGGAGGTTTAGAAATCATCCAAACCTCAATACAGCACATAATGTG
The DNA here is from genome assembly GCA_963277665.1 of Viscum album. Lineage (NCBI taxonomy): Eukaryota > Viridiplantae > Streptophyta > Magnoliopsida > Santalales > Viscaceae > Viscum > Viscum album. The sequence continues at coordinate 503,086,448 of OY728142.1, read as the reverse complement.
ACCATTATGGCTCAAAGTGCTTTTTTTATTTAAAATTGTCCTTAATTTTAGTAAAAAGTTAAAATGACATACTCAAAACCAATAAAAAATATTCCAATTGTTTTGATACTTTAGGAAAACTATACATAAGTCATTTGGGATATGTAGGAATAATCATCACCTCAATCTGACAAACGGTTTGACCGATATGACTCCAAGTTTGTCTTTTTATTTAAAATTGACATCAATTTTAGTAAAAATGACAGCTGACCTACTCAAAACTGAACAAACACATTCATATTTTTTTGATACTTTAGAGAAACAATCCATAACTAATTTTTTATGTGTAAGAATCAGCCTCACCTCAATCTGATACACGATGTGCCTAGTATGACTCTATGTGTCCCTTATGAGTTTAAAATTGAATGTTTAGTTCAAAAAATGTCACTCACTGAAAACTGAGAAAACACGCTTGATTTTTTTTAATAATTTGTGAAATCTATTTACAAGTCATTTTTATGCATATTTATTTGTATCACATAAAACAAATACACAATGTGATCAATTTGAATCAAAGTGCATGTTTCCATTTTAAAAAGACATTTTAGTAAAAAAAACAAGTGATGTACTCAAAACCAAGGAAACACATTCATATTATTTTTATACTTTAGTAAAATGATCCATGTGTCATTTGAGATGTGTAAGAATCATCAAAACCTCAATTTGATGCATGGTGTGAAAGATATGATTCTAAGTGCGTCTTTTTATTTAAAATTGACATCAATTTTAGTAAAATGGACAACTGACCTACTCAAATTCAAGAAAAAACATTTATATTGTTTTAATAATTTATTAAAACAATATATAAGTAATTTGAGATGTGTATGAATTTTCCACATCTCAATACGATGCATGGTGTGACTAGTATGACTCCAAGTACATATTTTTATTTAAAATTCACATCAATTTTAGTAAAAAGAAAATAAGATCTACTCAAAACTAAAGAAACACATTAGTATTGTTTTTATAAATTATTAAAATTATCCATAAGTCATTTTTGATGTGTAATAATCATATGCACCTCAATCCTATACACAATGTTCTCAGTTTGACTCAATGTGTCTGTTATTAGTTTAAAATCTATAGTTTAGTTCAAAAAGTTTTAGTCACTAAAAACTAAGAAAAAACACTCATATTTTCTTGATAATTTAGGACATAAATTTATAACTCATTTTTATGTGTAGGAATTAGTCTCACATAAAACCAATACATGATGTGATCGGTATGAGTCAAAGTACGTGTTTCATGTTTAAAATAACATTTTAGTAAAAAAATAAGTGATGTCCTCAAAATCGAGTAAACATGTTAGGATTGATTTTATACTTTAGGAAAAATGATCCATAAGTCATTTGGTATGTGTAAATATCATCCAACGATCAATTCGATGAAAGGTGTGACTGATATGACTCCAAGTGCACCTTTTTATTAAAAATTGACATCAATTTTAGTAAAAATGAAAATTCACCTACTCTAAACTGAGAAAACACATTCATATTGTTTTGATACTTTAGTAAAATGATCCATAAGTCTTTTTTTAGGTAAATAAATTATCCACACCTAAATATAATTTACGGTGTGATAGGTATGACTTCAAGTGCATCTTTTTATTTTAAATTGGCATCAATTTTAGTAAAAAATGAAAACTGGCCTACTCAAAAGTAACCAAACACATTCAGATTGTTTTTATACTTTAAAAAAACTATAAATAAGTCATTTTTGATGTTTATGAATCAAACTCACATCAATCCAATACACTATGTTCCCAGTATTACTCAATGTGTCTATTATCAGTTTAAAATTGGCATTTTAGTTAAAAAAGTGCCACTTATTGAAAACTGAGAAAACAAACTCAGATTGTATTGATTCTTTAGGAAAATGATTAATAAGTCATTTTTGATGTTTATAAATTGGTATCTTTTCAAACCAACATTCTATGTGATCAGTATGAATCAAAGTGTGTGTTTCTAGTTTAAAATGACATTTTAGTAAAAAAGACAAGCAACATACTAAAAACTGAGCAAACACATTTGAATTATTTTGTTACTTTAGGAAAATTATATATAAGTCATTAGAGAAGTTTAGGAATCAGAAATAACTAAATACAATGCATGGTGTGATCATTATTACTCCAATTTCATTTTTTCAATATATAAGTGTCATTTTAGTTTAGAACAAGCATCACAACGCCATAATATAGCAAATGATCCTAGATTGTTTTCTCATCATTCTATTTTCTATTACTTAATTAATTTCATTATCATTTTTATATTATACTTATTTAGTTAATTTTCATAGATATAATTCTTGAAGATGAACAAGAAATGGTGTGATGTGTAGGAATCAATCGTAACTCAATCTGATACACAATATTCCTGGTATGACTCATAGTTTAGTTTAAAATTAACAATTTATATTTTTTTATTTCTTTATATTATTAATAAAATAAGAATTTTTTTCTTATACAGGGGTATTTTTATCTATCAATGGTTAGAATAAAAAGATAAAGGAACACTGATGTTTTTGAATGTATGTAATAATTTGTACTTATGTAATTGTATAATCCAATATTTAAAATGTCTATAATATAGTGTTTTTTTATTATATTTGTGTTTTAAATTTTATTTAATTTAAATTATTTATTGGTACTTTATTTTACTAATTTTTTGGTATTTTTGGTTCCACGGTGTGCTGTTATAGCACATTACACTGGTACTACTGTGTGCTGTTACAACATGCTGCAACATGCCCCTTTATCAATGCTTTTTTAAGCACTGATAATGGTTACCTCTATCAGTGCCTTTAGAAGTTTCCTAACAAATCACTGATAAATAATCCCTTTATGATCACTTATATAAGTGATAATAAAGGATCCCTTTATCAATTCTTTTTTAGTGCAGATAAAAGACTAGGGCTTTTAATCTTACTTTGATAGTTAGCACTTCTCTAGCACTAATAAGGGCCATTTCTAGTGATGTTAATGACCTGTTTTTTAGTAGTGTTAGGAATATGAGATACTCTAATCCAAATTTTCCAGTGAGTTAGTGGAGATAAGAGATACAAAAAACCCTAGTTGAACAAGGAGAGAAGAATCGTGATTGAGGGGAGTTAGAGGTTTGGGGGCGGTGGGGTGGATATATCAGAGCCACATTGGAGGAGGAGGATTGTGGGGAGGTGGGGATTCCGCATTATATCCACATAGTTAGAGAGTCAGTGAGGATATTTTAGAGCCTCATTATTAGGTAGGTGGACTGGCTACATTTGAGTGGCATTAGAGGAGGAGGGTCATCAGGAGAATATATGCAGAGGTTGGGGCTCGATTGCGAAGAATTAAAGTGATAATTAGGATAATATATGGAGGTAGGATCGATTGTGAGGGAATAAGATGGAGGGATTAATAAATATGGGATAAAATAATCATTTATTTCCATAGTTTTAAATAAATTGTTTTAGCGGATAACCTATTTCCATAGTTTTAATAAACTGTGGAAATAGGGTATTTTTCAAGTTGTGAATACCTATAATTTAATACTTGGTTGTCTCTTCATATATGGTTGATTAATAAGTCTTTCATTATCTATACCCTCTTTTAACACTTCAAATACTTCCAATTAATAGTTTCCATCACTGTTTATGATATATTTCTCAAAATACATGGTTTCGACTACCTTGTTTTTAGTGAATTCCACATACTCATCCTATTAATTTTCAAGTTGAATTTGTTTCTTAGTCTCTACCTTTTTATCAATTATATATACTAAAAATAAATCATTTAAACTATATGGGTTTTTATAACCTAAAACACATTTATAATATCTTATTCTTCACTAAATAGAAAGGTGAGTTTTCCTTGGGTCACATAAATCAAGGAACCTTAAGTAGATAAGAATGGTATTACCAATATGATTGGTACTTCCTCATCACTTTCCACAGATAATACCAATAAATCAACAAGTAGGAAATTATTTCCATCTCTCACCAATAAATCTTCAATAACACTAGTTGGACATTTGATTTATTTTTTAACTAGTTTCAACACCACCATTGTGTGATTAAGTTCTCTAATTCCAATATCCTTGTAAAATACCTATAGAATCAAATTAATACTAGCTACCAAATCCATAAGACAAATTAATATTCCCCTTACTTCAAATTTATGCTCCTTAGATCCTTGAGATTTTATAAGATCTTCATCTAGATAATATCACCATATTCTTCATAGAGAGGAAAAATTGAAAATTCCTTAAGAATTATATTATTTATGATGATATTTTTTAAGAATTTTATATAGGATGGAATCTTGTAAAGTAATTTTCAAAATTAAATATTAAATTTTTGAAAATTTGAATAAGACTCTTGAAATACTTGTCTTTGTGTTTATTTAGCACTTCATCTATTTCAGGGAATAGAGTATGTGGCTTATAATCCTTCAAATCACCACTGGCTTGCTTAAGAATAACAACCCTACTATATATTTACATTATTTTCTTCTTTTTTCTTATAAATTTTAAATTTTAATTTCTCTTTTTGGTTTTCACTATCATTCTTCACCTATTAGGAGTTAGATTCCTTTTGGATTCAATGTGAATTTCACGTTGCACGAGCTTCTCTTCGTCTCATCCCTTGATAGTTTTACCTCATCTTATTGAAATTTCCATACACCCCTCTCTAGGGGTTGTTTAAGTATTTCTTGGAAATTTTCCTTTATCTATAATTGTGTTTTTTATTTTCATGTTTCCCAAATTTTGTTTCCATGTTATGAATACTAGCATGGTTTCATTATATCAACTGATTAATTCTTGAAAATTTGAATTTGTGATTAAAATAAGTCATTTATCTTCAATTGATGCCAAATATCATTTCTTCCTAGATCTTCTATATAATATAATTTTCTTTATTAGACATAGAATATTTATTCCCCTAAGTTTATTAGTTTTTTCTATCTAGATAATTAGATAGCTAGTTTCCTTGAAAATTTCCTTGACCTACCTGATTGAAAGTTACTTACTCATTATAAGATAAATTAGGATGGTTCTTCTATCCTAAATTATTGGTTCTTGAAAAAGGATCATTATTCATGGTTTATCTCCTATTATTTATTATGTATTATACTTACTCAACTTGAGTATGTAGTTCTGATTGAGCTAGCATGTCAAAATTCATAAATAGACATCATTGTGGCTATATATAGCCTAATAATTGCATTATTATTTTACTACTTGATTATTGGATACTGGACCATACATATATCTTTAAAATTAATCTATTTTTTAATTAAAATTATCTCTTGATATCAATTAACCAATAGTGACTCTTCTTCCTCTAATTTCCTTTTGTTGAGAATCAGAATCAAGAATATTTTAATTACTCTTGAGTTCATATTCTATCTTGTCACCATAGTTTCCTCCTATTAAATTTTCCAACAATATTTTACTCATAACATTGATCCCTTTATAAAAGAACTACATTTGTAGTGAGTGTGGTAAATTATGATGGGGTCACTATTTTTATTAATCTTTGAATCTTTCCCATGCCTTATGGAAAGGTTTTTTATCCTTATAAAAAATTTGGAGAGTTTAGTATTTAGATACATGTTTCTTTATATTAGGTATAATATCTTTATTAATTCATAGTAAATATCCTCCCATGGGTTAAATTAATTCTCTTATTATAGTAGAAACCATTTCCTTACTTTTCCCTTAATTCAGTAAGATAAATATCACATCTTCATACCAACTTCACTAATTCTATTAAGAGGAAAGTAATGGACAATGGGAAAAAGTTAATTTATTAAATACAAATAATCCTCTGAAGTTAATATATTAAATATTGTAAATTCTTTCATATGGTAATTTTTTAACTCATATTTCCTTACATTATCTGTTAGTGTGATGCATGGGGGGTTTCAAAACACTCTAGGAAATTGTAGGTCCTTAAACCTTTGTGGTCCATGATAATTTTGGATAATATCCTCATGATAATGTTGTTATCCCCTATTATGATATCTCACTACTAGTTTTTCTTCTCTCATGTCCTTTATTGTCTTAATCTTTCTCAGGTGGAAGTACCTTTCTATTTCAAGAATCAAGGGTATTCGGTTTACACTAAAACTTCTAGGGTGTATAAACCTAAAAAATCATATAATTGAATATGTGAATAGTTTTAAATGTATAATCAATTAAAATTATGATTTGTTAAGAATTATATATCAAGTTTAATTCATAATTTTTGAATTTTATATGTGTACTATTAATATAAAAAGTGAATGTTCACCACCTTCCTTGAAAATAGTTCCAAACATGCTTGATTATAAATTATGAAATGAAGCTACAAAACCTCCTTACAAGTGCATAGGGTCATGAAACAAATTCAATAAGAGTTACCCCATGTCATATTCATAAGGAAAAAAAGTTCAATCCACAATTAAAATATACTATTGTGAGTATTTTAGGGAAGCCACAAATCAAATGAAAAAACAACATGAAATAAAAATCATGAAAAACATAATATCACATGATCAATGATTTGAAGGTTTTGTAAATCAATTAAGAAAATAGTGGGGGTGTTGGGATTGGATTTTTTTATTTATATTTCTTTTGTATGAATTCATCAGTTCCTTCTAAACACACTTACTCTTCCTTTTAAATTACTCTATCAAGCCTCTTCTCAGCTTCTTGGCAGAATATCGTGCCCCCATAAGGTTTCCTATGCTAACTACACCAAGAGAATTGAGTTTTAAAATTCCATAATTAATGTGAGTCTTATAATCTTAATAAAATATCTTTATTTATAGGTATAATTACATTATTCAAGTGCACATTATTGGATTTGAACTCTCATTTATTCATCATTTCCTTTAATATCATCTTTTAGTTGGCCAAGTTAGACTAACATTAATCATAGAAGATAAATATATAAGGAATTTGATTCAATAAAGTTTAATAAACAATCCAAAACTAAACCTCCCCTTCCCCACTAGGTGTTTAACCAATTATTATTATTTTAAAATAATAAAAATAGAATGAATTAGGAGAAGCTTCTCTAATGATGATCATTGGTTCCACTTCAATTAATGGACAAAGAACCAAGATTCAGAGTCTTCTTCTCTTCCAAAGTGATGAACTCTAGACTGCCCAAATCGAAACTCTTTTTTCCCCTACATTTGATCAACCCTTTTTTACTTCATTAAAATTTTCATAGTTATTACAAGTAGATCGATAAGTGATGAGATCTATCTACAAGGATAAAATTTTTCATTCCCATCAGTTAACATCCACTAACTTTCTTACATGGATATCTTCTCTATACTTTGGGTCAACTACCACCTATAAAACTAATTAATACATTCCTTGATTTGGTTAGATAGTTTTTATGAAAATTATCTTGGTACCCATGATTTGATCATTTTATCTACATGGAATCTCTAATGATCAATGCCCTGTAATGCTCTATTTCCTATATTCCTTATAAATTAATATTTTAAAGTAGTTTTCCTATGATTTTGGGATGTATGAGAACTTCAATAAAACCTTTTGAGATTCACTGATTGAATTATAGTAATTTATAAAATTAGATTCCTAGGAATGAATTGGAGCCAATGTATCTTATGTTGAGGCCCAATATTATGTTGTCTTGGAAATGTAGTCGTGAGTTGGAATGTTCCTAGATCCATTTGAATGTTGGAATATAATGTGTTTCTACTTAAAATTATATTAGAATACATATGTATCCCCATTAAGTGATTAAGGTCATATTGGTGTAAAAATAACCTCAACAAGGGACATAGGTTGAATTGTCTTAGTGACACAGTCTGTTTGACCCAAATTTTTGAATTCCTAAGAAACAAAATATAAAAAAATAGAGGGTATTACATTTATTTTACAACCTATGTTATCCCTTCATGATACATTGGATATCATGTGTATTTTGTATTGGATTTCAAGACACAACGTTGGTGGGGATTACACATCAAGTGTTTAAACTACACTATATTAGAGATGGAATAATCTCAATATATTGACACAACATATATTGATGAGTAGACAGAACCTCACAATAATGATTTTGGGATATCATTGAAGTTCCAATGTAATCTCAAATTTTAACACTAGAATCCATTAGACCTAAAACACTATAAAGCTCATCTTCTCAACATTAAGTTTGCATCAATAGGTGATTTGGGTTATTTGTAAAGCTATATTGGTGTATTGATTCTTACTTAGATAAAGGACCAAGATAATTTCAATTTAGGAATATTCCTTAAGGTTTTTATTTTTTGATACATTGTTCCCCAATGTAGCCTTAACCCTAAATTATGTCTCAAAGGCAAACTTCAACATCTTTTGTTCCTTTATCCATAGTTTTTTCTCCTGCATCTAATCACTTCCAAAAGTTATAAATTTATGTCATGACCTCCTCCCTCCAAAGGCACCCCTCTTGGGATTTAAATAAGAAAATGATAATGATCCTTCGAGTCCTACCTTCAGTAGGCCCCAGGTTGACAATAATAACCAAGGGTATAAAAATATCACATAAATGGAAGGAATTACACTCTATAATATAGGATTGGGAGATAAGATAAATAAATAGAAAGAAAATCCATAACATAATATAAAAATTAAACCAAAACCGTCCCATAATGTATGTATAATGTAAACATACACAAGATTATCCAATTAAGCACCCAAAAGAAAATTCATGAAGCATCGACTCAACAACAGCTCCATAGGTCCGAGATAGTAATGTCCAATATGATTCATGAAGTACTATATGAAACCTAAAAATAGTTTGTATATACATGGGATGAGAATACAAGTAGACTTAGTAGGATCATAACCAAGTTCTCTTGTGTACATGTGAAAAGATCATACCAATGCACCACTGAGCAGACATCAGAACCAAAAACACATAAACATGTCAATTAACCAATCCCATTCTCAATATGGCATGATCACTGAATAAGGAATCCAATTATAATAAAATAATAAGAAACATATAAATAAAAAGGAACCATGCACCTCTTTTTCACTGATTTCCACTCTCACACCCCAACTTCATACATCTCAAAACTCCCACATCTTCCATATAATAACCCTTACTGAACAAACCTAGGACATCATATCATGCCAAGAATTTCATGTGAAATTGACCATCACATAATGACACATCTTGATCAAAGGAACTTGGTCCATCACATCACATCTCACCCAGATATACTTGGGAAATCACATCCAACCACATAACCAAAGTAGTACAGTATCATGAACATGAAGGACATTAACCTCGTTCCCTCTTCCTACTATTAATGAAGCCTACCACAAGACATATCATCATATCATAAAACATCATCATAGTGATTTTTTGACTTATGGCCATAAATTCCCATGCATATTAATGTTTCCTAGAAGAAAAGTGGGAAAGAGCAGGTAAATAATCATCCATCATCACTACTGGGATATTGGAAAAAACAAACCCAAAACACTTTCTTATTGGGAAATTGTTCTCAAAATGGGTGTGGTATGCATATAAATCACAAGGAATATACAATGTATAAATATAATATCCATACATAGGCCCATCTTATGGGATCACAAAAAAAGAACTATCCCAACTCACAATATCACCACCAAACCTCACAACATCTACCTCTTTCGCTACCACCTCTAAATGAACAACACCACACAACAAACCAAACGTCACAAGACATATAATAAATCCCACATTATGTTAATATTATATAATTTACATATTTTTTATTATTGAACCACTTAATTATTTAATCCCATTTATTTCATATTAAACATCAACCATATTTAACCACATTTACCATTTAATTTCAACAATTCATTTACCATTTCAACCGATTATCCAAAACAAATCAATCCAATTAGTTTCATAATTAACAATTTAATTCAATTAATAACCAACAATCTATCACAACAGACCACATTACAATAACCACCCATATTTCTCATTCCAACCAACCCCACATTACCAACATTTCTCAACCACAACCACTTCCCACATTGCAACCACTTTACACATCACAACCACTTTCCACATCACAACCACTTTCCACACATCACCCCCACATATCAAATCCAAAAACCACCACACATCAAAACAAAACATCATAACAAAACATCATATATTCACTTATTATTATTATTCAAGGGTCTTTTATCACATTTTGGTTTAATTTTAAAGGGAATTCTCACCCAAGATAGATTTTTCATGTGTAACCAATTTATTATCCAGATATACATGGTTAGCTATTTATTCAAGGTAAATTTAAAAAATCACACAAAAAGGGTTCAAAAAACACAGCAATTCTAACACAAACAAATCCTCCCAAAATATGTGATTTTTAGTTGTGCACCAAGTAGGATAATATCAATATAAATAACATTAAAATCTATAAATCATATGATTTTATTCCGATTACCATTAAATTTCAATTAAATTGATTCATTATCTTCATTATTCTAGTGAATATTATATTCTTTAAGATAAAAATTGTATAACTTATCATACATGATACAATTAGATGAGAAATGAAGGACCCCCTACCTAAAAAGAATCTTTTCCGAAACACTGTATAAGGTTAGAATGAGAGGATGATCACCCCCAAGAACGTCAATGAAGGATAATACCTTGGTAAACATAAACACAACACCCCACAACACCTTATTAAAAAATATCATTAAAACCAATGGTTTCTCCTGGAAGTACCCTTCTCCGGGCGAAGAACTGGAAGAAAATAGGGAGAAGGTAGAGAAATTACCCAAAACCACTACAAATCAATCCCCTAAGTTCAGTGTTTAAATCCACTGAAAGGGGGAAGAAATTACTCTTTGGGATGAACTTGTATTACCCAATAAATGATAGAAAGGTTAAGAGAATGATGAGATTTAGGGCTATTTGGGTTTTTATACACAGTCTAAAAAACAGAAGACCGTAATACAACCTATAAGGCCATTCCATAGAATTGATAAAAAATGTAAGACTATGGTGAAAAGGGGAGGGACCATGCCACATCCTATCTAGTCAAACTTCCACTAAAAACATGACTATCTATGAACCATAGATCCTATAAAATAGGATAAGGGACCACAACGTATCTTAGACTGCTATGTTGTAGAACCCAATAACATGAAGGGGGGATATACTGCTACCCATCTCTATGAAAAAAATACCTCAAAATTGAAATAACCTCCAAAAACTCACCCTCATAATCCACATTGTAGCCAAGGTGACCATACCACTTTGAAACCAAAAATGACGAAAAACCCAAGCTCTTCCTTGAGAACCTATGTTGTAGCTAGCCACTCTACATTGTAGAACTCCAAGGCTTACACCACAACCCTAATCCATGAAGTAGCCATGTAAAAATAGAATAAAATCCCAAAATACCTAATCTAAGCCTTTACATTATATCTGGGCTCCCTACATCATAGTTACACTCCTCCATGATGCATGCCAAGTCTCTATGCCTCAAAACTCCTCTTTTATCTCTATCTCTACTATTTACCCTGAAAACTCCTTGGGACATCCCCTGAACACCTCCACTAATAGAATTCCATAAAATCAACAGTTAAAAATATCCAATCCATTAAATAAAATAACTCTCAAAATATTTTATCCCTTAATAATTCAAAACCAATATGGAAATAAAAGAGGAGAAAAAGTTCCAAACAACCATCCCGTGAGATACCTCTCAAGGATCTCATTACGACCCAGTGAAACCACCCCACCTCACACCAAAATCAAGAAACATTTCTCAAACAATAATTTTCATCACCATTACAACCTCCAAAAATCCTATCCAAAAATTAACATAACCAAAACATATCATGGACCTAAGTACATGAGTCAAGGAAATCTACTTCCCATACCAATATATTATTAGCTTTGGGAGTAACAGACTCACCCACATGGTTTTAAAACATGTCAAAGTATAACACATATTGATTAGGAAAGGGTTATACACTCTTCATATAATTAAATATTTAATCATACACCACATCAAGGAAAAAGAACATCTCATAAACCAACAATATTGAAGCATCACATCAAAAAGGCAAAGAAAAACAAGATAAAACTAGAAATATCTCTAGGTAATGGGAATGAATCTATATATCATGATCCCAAGTACTCTCTTATAGGCCATTATGCCTCCATAACACACAAAACAAAGTAATGGACTATCCATGAGTAACCTTCTTCTGATGATCCTGGATCTCAACTGGTCACTCTGTGAACATCACATAATTATCAATATCCAACTCTCCCTATTCAATTACATGAGAGTCATCATGAGAGTACTAAAAATATGATAGATGTGTAAGATTTCATGGATCTTATCTAGTCATGGTGGTAGTTTGAATCAATAATCCACCTCACCAATACCCCTTAACACCTCAAATGTCCCAACAAACCAGGGGTGAGGGATTACTGCCCCTATAAAACCTCCACTGCCCACATCAAGGAGAAACCTTTAAAAACACATGATTGTTAGGATTTAAAAGTATGTAAAAGTTTTATATTAATTATCTATATTTTAAATTATGTTTTGATAAAATACTCTATAAATTTTGTGTTTATTTAATTTTCTAATATTTTTTTCTTTTTGGAAATCTGAAAAAATATGAGTCACCATTGAAATGAGTCGTCATTGAAATGAGTCACCATTGAAACAAGTCACCATTGAAACGAGTCACCTTTGAAATGAGTCACCATTGAAATGATTCACCATTAATATGAGTCACCATTGAAACAAGTCACTATTGAAATGAGTCACCATTAAAATGAGTCACTGTTGAAATGAGTCACCATTGAAACGAGTCACCGTTGAAACGAGTCACCGTTGAAACGAGTCACCATTGAAATGAGTCACCGTTGAAAGGATTCACTGTTTAAATGAGTCACCGTTGAAACAAGTCACCCTTGAAATGAGTCATCATTGGAACTATTCACCATTGAAACGAGTCACTGTTGGAATGATTCACCATTGTATGAGTCTCTATTTCCAACCATCATTGGCTTTATACAACTGTAGGTCTGTAAGTCCCCGTTGAACTTCCAATAATGAGTAATTTTTTTATTGTTTAATTTGTTTCCCTTTTGATAATAGATAATCATTATGTAGTTAGTATTGTAGAACTAAATTTAGTTTTTCTTAAATTCACAATGGTATGTCAAAGGAGTCACTATTGACTTCAAGAAATGGTATGTCAAATGAGTCATTGTTGGTCATCCACTAGTGAGAAAATTTACTTTGTTAAATTTCTTATTCAAAATTTATTTTCTTAAATATTTTTTATTTGGAGGTTAAAATAATTATATTAATTATATTTTTATTATTTCATGATTGAAATAATTATTTTAAATTGTTAAAATGTTTTCATAAAACTTTATACAAGCAAATAGATATTTCACACGATGCTATGTTTTAATGCATTTTTTATGCTTGTTTGAAATAGATATTTCAATTAATTAATTCATTTTTTTTCAATTATATTTTTATTATAAGTGTGTTATTAATTATATTAATTGTTTTTGACTAATATTTAAATGTGATTTAAAATCCTGATTGTTTTAGTTTTGAATTAATTAGTTTTTTATTCACCTAATCGTAACAGAATTATTTTTGTTATTATTTAAAAAGTGTCATGTAGTGAGTTAATATAGATACAAACTTTGTGGATTCTGATTCAATGTTCTCAAAGAACCATTCAAATGGACTCCTATAAAAAGTAATGTGTAGATCATTCAAGAGAGACAATTCCCTTTTTGAAATATGATAAGAACTATGGTACTTCAAAATTCCTACTTCTCTCAAAATTATTTCAAGATCATCTCAACTTACACCATCTACTGTGATCATAAGAAGAAATACATATTCTACATATATTACTTCAAGTGATCGATGATCTTGTTCTAAATACATCAACAACTATCAGATCATCTACTACTGTATATTGTATTTTTTACTTCATGTAATTATGTAATCTTCTATTTGTACATCTTCAGTGTCCAGTTTATGCTTTTACCTTTCAAAAGTAGGTTTTATTATTATCTGGTTATTCTACCACTCAAAAGGAAGGCTTGGGTTGTGACTCCCAAACAAAAGTCAGGAAAATAGACAAGAGTTGTCTCCTATAGTAAAGATTGGGTTTTGCCTTCAGGTATTATAAAAGGTATAGTATGTAATAGGTTATCACACCTTTAAAAGTGAGGTTTAGTGGTTACCAGTCTTCTAGAGGAGTAGAGGAGATTGATGAGTGGACTAACATATTTATATCTGAACAACTATAAAAATTCTATGTGTTAGTGTTATTTATTTTTCCACTGCATCCATTTATTTACAAGAATAATACACCCACAAGGTTTGATTTTATAAACTATAATAATCACTGGTAACTACGATTAAAATTTTAAAATGACCATTCACCCCCTATAGTCTATTTTCCATACTTATAACGATCCAAAAATTGGAATCCAAGGGTGGTTATTATCACTTTAGTTTTTTATACGTATTAAACTACTTATTTGATATCATTATGCTTACCCAAAACTCTATAATTAACATTCTAAGAATAAAAAGAAGATATTTCATTTATAATGTTAGGTATCAATTCTAATGATGGATGGATACCAAAAAGACCCCTATTCTTAGATGGGATTGACTATAGTTACTAGAAGGAAATAATTGAAGCTTACCTGAAGCAACTAAGTATTGAACACTGGACGATAATGGAGAAATAATACAAGTTACCTGTAGCTGATCCAGAGACTCTTATTGGTAATGACATGGTGAGATATGTCTTATATCATAAGGTCAAAAATATTTTATACTGTTCTATTAGTAGGAGTGTATAAAGCCATGTATTAGCCTATAATATTGCCCATGACATATGTAGGATTCTACAAGTGATCCATTATAGAATTGACAAGATCAAGAGAACCAAGCTGGGAATGCTCTGAGTAGAATATCAAGATTTCAAGATGTATGATGAGGAATTTGTGAACCAGATGTGTCATCAATTTACGAGCATCACAAATGGGATGAGTGGTCTTGGTGAACCATTGTAAAAAACTAATCAATTATAAAGAGTATTGATAACTATTCTATAGATATCACATGCAAATAAGGTGTCCATTGATGAGAGTAAGAACTTCAAAGAATACACTCTGGATGAACTGATTAGCCCCTACAAAAGTATGAGCTTGAGCTAAAAAAATTTGATAATGAGGAGTCTACCAAAAGAAAAGGTATTGAATTTAAATCCAAAATTTTTGATACCTATGATGCCTATGAATATTAGTGTTAGGATAGTGACAAGGAGATAGCCCACGTCAATAAGAAAATTTTCAAGTACATGAAAAACAAAGGTGTGAAGAGGTTGTTTGGGAATAAATTCAATAAGGACAATAGAAAAGGTAATTATACTAATAATAGTGATATTTCTAAATTAACCTCTTATGAATTTAGGAATAAAGGTCATAAAAGGACCAACTTACCTAAACTCAAACATCCCAAGAAAGAAAAAGAGAAAAGAAGGAAAGTGAAACAATCACTGTTTGGAAGTTGGGATTGCTCAGATAGTTCTGACATTAATAATTATGAATGTGAACATGAGATAGGGAATTTATCCCTGATGGGTATTCAGCATGAGGTAAATAACTATCCTTATGCTCATTTAATATCTCCAACTGCTAGTGATAGAAATTATTTATCTGGAAATGAAACTGAAATGTTTTATGATTCATCATATTATTCTGATTATAAAAATAATGAAACAAATAAAATGATTAAAGAAATTAAATAATTAAATAATTATAGATAAATTTTAATTGAAAAGTATAATGAGTTAAAATAAAGGAACAAGAAGTTGTTACAAGAAATTATTTTATTTTAAAGTAAATGTGAAAATCTAGAAATCTATAATTCCCAGAATAATAAGTCTAGAGAAGATCAAAATTCTAAACTTCTTAAACTAAAGGATGAAAATGAAAGAATTAAATATTTTATGTCTGTTATTGATAAAGTTCAAGATAAAATATTTAACTTAATTTTTAATTATTTAATTAAAGTGGAAAATTAATGTAAGAAACTGAAAAAAGGAAATAAAAAACTGAGAAATACTCCATCTAGTACACATGAAAAGGTCTTTTTAGATTTAGAAAATGTTCAAAAGGAAAACTTGTATTTAAAAGATGAAGTGGTTAATCTTAACAAGGAACTTTCTACCCTTTTAAATGGTAAAAAATAGTATGACAAGATGATACATTTAATGAGAATAAACCACAATAATACTGATTTTGGTTACAACAATTTTACTGATTTAAATAGAACTACTTTTGTTAAAATCTTGAAAGGAATTATTTCAAGTGTAACATGTTTTAAATAAAGAATGAAAGTAAATTATGACAATGAGTGTTCACTAAGATTCATATAATATTTTGGGTAGATGAAAACTTATATTTCAAGCCATTCACTTGTGAATCAACCCTCTAATAAATGATTTAAATCTATATGGGTTCCAAAATTTTCTACTACTAACCCAATGGGACCTAAGTTGGCATAGGTTCCAAAATAACCTTTTTATTGATTAATTATAGAAAATATATCTTGGAAGTCTCAAAAACTCATGGTACTTAGACAATGTCTGCTCTAGGCACATGACAAGTGATATTAGTAAATTTATATCATAAAATACAAGTGATGATGGCCTTGCCAATTTTGAAGACAACTCCAATGGATAAATTAAAGGTATGGGTGAGGTAGGTTTTTCTAAAACTATAATAATTTCAAAATTACTATAAGTAGATGGTTTGAAACATAATATTTTAAGTATATCACAACTGTGCAATGATGGTTCAAATGTTGTTTTTGAAAATGATAAGTGCACAATTCTGAAAAAAAACATATTTTTATTTTCTGCAAGTAGAAAATAAATTTTTTAATTTATTAATCTTTTTGAATTAACCAAACAAAAGGTAAAGTTTCTGAATGCTATATAAATAGATGATGTTATATGGAATAGGAGGCTTAGGCATGAAAATTTAAGATTGTATTATAAACTTTTAAATCATGAACAAGTTCTTTAATTGAAAAAGCTTCAAACAAGTAAGTCATATTTGTGTGATTCATATTTTAAAGGTAAAGAACACAAAGAAAGTTTTAAATATCTCAATGATGTTGGTACTTCTAGATGCTTAGAATTACTGCATCTTGACTTGTTTGAAACAATTCAACCTACTAGTTTAGGTGGTAAAAGGCATGTTTTTATTATTGTAGATGATTATAATATATTTTTATGGATTTATTTATTGTCTCATAAAAATGAAACTTCATCCAAATTATCTACTTTCTGCAAACTTATTTAGAATTTAAAAAACAAATCAATCATATCTATCATAATTGATAGAGGTGGTGAGTTTATGAACTTAGAGTTTGATAAGTTTTAAGAATCTAATATCTATAAATATTTCTTCTCATCCCATTGGACACTACAACAGAATGGTTTTGTAGAAATAAAGAATAGTTCCATTCAAGAAATAGATAGATCCATGAAAATAGAATATGCTGTTCTAAAATACTTTTAGCCAAAAGCTATAAATACAAATTTCCATGTGTTAAATAGAGTATCTATTAGAAACTTTTAAAATAATACCCCTTATGAACTATTGAAAGGTTATAAACCTAAATTATGTTATTTTAGGTTCTTTTGGGTGTAAAGTGTGTATCTTAAATACTAAAGATAAATTAGATAAATTAGAATCCAAATTATTTGAAGGAATTTTCTTAGGATATTCAGATTCTAGTAAACTTGTAGAGTTTTAAATAAATCTTATTTAGTCTTATAATAGTCTTTTAATGCAAAGTTCGATGAAAATTTCTCTAAAAATAAGGATTTTGGTTCTTTAAATAAAATTTATGAATTTAGAAATTTTAATTTTGGTGAAGATAATGATCATGAAAATGATAATACATCATTTGAGGAGAGAATGCCTCTTCTCAAATTGATCCAAAGGAATGGAAAAATCATAAAGATTACCCAATTAATAAAGTAATTAGACATGGTGAATATGATATTCAGACTAGAAAATCTATTATGATTTATTGTTTTAATTTTACTTTTGTAGCTAATTTTGTTCCAACTAATATTGAAATTGCTTTAACTGATTCAAATTGGATTAATTCCATGCATGATGAATTAAATAAATTTGAAATAAATAAAGTGTGGGACTTGGTTTTTTTAAAGGTAAACCTGTTATAGGAACCAAATGGATTTTTCAAAATAAACTTGATGAGGTTGGAAATATTGTTAAAAATAAATCTAGACTAGTATCTCAAGGTTATTACCAAGAAGAAGTAATTGAATTTGAAGATTAGTTTTCTGCTACTTCAAGGATGGAAGTAATTAGAATCCAACTAGCCTTTGATAGTTTTCAAAATATAAAATTATTTAAAATGGATGTAAAAAGTGATTTTATAAATGGAATTATTTTAGAGGAAGTCTATGTAAGACAACTTCTTTTCAGATCATGTTTACAAACTTAAAAAATCCTTATATGGTCTCAAACAAGCTCCAAGAGCCTCATATGAGAGACTTACACAGTTTTAATTAAAAATGATTTTGTTAAAGGAAATATTGATCCAACTTTGTTTATCAAAATAGTTTCAAATGATTTACTTCTTAATCAGATTTGTATATATGATATAATCTTCAGTTCAACAAATGATTCTTTGAGTAATGGTTTTTCTAAACTTATGAATAGTGAATTTGAAATGAGTTTGACGGGTGAATTAAAATTTTTCCTTGGATTACAAATTAATCAAAGGAAAGATGGTGTTTTTATAAATCAATCTAAATATACTAAATATATTGTAAAAATATTTAATTTAGATTCTAGTAAAGCTTTGAAAACACATATGAGATCTAATTTTAAGTTAGACTTAGATGAATCTGGTAATTATTTTCACATTTAAAAATATAGAGGAATGATTATTTTTCTTTTATATCTCACTACTTCTAGGCCAGATATCATGTTTTCAGTATGACTTTGTTCTAAGTTCCAATCTAACACCAATGAAAGTCACTTAAAATATTTTAAAAAAATAATAAGATACATCAAAGGTATTGTTGGTACTAATTTGTTTTATTCAAAAATGAACTATTTTGATTTAATGACTTACTCTGACTCTGACTTTGGAGGTTGTAGACTTGAAAGAAAGAGTACCATAGGTATGTTTCACTTTCTAGGTAAAAGTTTAATTTCTTGGAGCTCAAGGAAACAACTATCAGTAGTACTATCAATAGTTGAGGCTGAGTATGTTTCTGCTGTTAGTTGTTATTCCCAAAGTATATATATTAAATAAACTTTGTTTGATTTCAATATTTGTTTTGATAAAATTCCTATTTTCTTGCAAAAATTGTAGTTCTATTTCAATTTCTAAATACCCTCTTCAATATTCTAGAACAAAACACATAGATGTTAGATTTAATTTCTTAAGAGATCATATTAATAAAGGAAATATTTACTTGGAATTTATTACTAATAAGAATCAATTAACATAAATTTTCACAAAACCCTTAGATTCTGATAAATTTAAAAAATTGAAATTCGAATTAGGTATGTTAAATGCTTAAAAAGGGGAGTTTTTTTATTAAAAATAAGTTTACTTTTTGATAAATTTCAAAAAGGGGGAGGTTTATGTTGAAAATTTAATTTTTTTTAATTTTAAAAAGGTAGAGTTTGTTAGGCTTTAAAATTATGTAAAAGTCTTATATTAATTATATCACTTTCAAATCAATTCAAGAAAATTGCCTCATAGAGGCAGTTTAAACCGCCACCATATGATTCTGAAATGATTTCATAAAACCACTGCTAAATTGGGTGTTGACATCCAACATGTGGTAGTTTATTTAATTTAGTGTAATTTTTTGTGAAGTGCCATAGTAAAAATATTTAGCAGTAATTTTCGTGGTTTTAGTGGCGGTTTCATGTAAAAAAATGGCATATTTAGCAGTGGTTTAAACCACCGCTATTTTTTTTCATTTTTTTACATTAAAACTAGTGCTAAACCACAATAAATGCTACCAACCAATAATTCTCATTTATTTAGCACTGGTTTTAAACACCACTGATAAGAGAATATGAAAATATAGTAGCAATTTAAACCGCTACGAAATGTATATTTACAAGTAAAAAAACTAAGTAGATTCTACAGCCCTAGTACTGATACCCTGAAAAAAAAACCATGTATAGAGAACATATAACAGAATAATATAAACCATATAAAATTGTTTATTATTCAAATATCTAAAAATGTTTCATAAAAAAACCATGTATAGAGACCATATAATAGAATAATCTAAACCATAAAATCTCAAACAACTAAAAATGTTTCATAGATCTAAATCTAAGACTTTAAACCATATATAACCAATTTATGAGGTATGAGCCTTCAAAGTAAATAGCATGAACTTATAAGATATATCCTTGAGCCATCCAAATAAGGATTATTTATCCCAGTGCTCAGGATAACATTGTAAAAATAATTTGGTCTGACAACACTACTGATTACTTTTAGTTTAGAATTTATATTTGATATACATGAAGTGCTTAAACATGACTCAGTAAGAGAATCACACATGAGTCTACAAAAAAACCTATACTACAACACTTTCAAGTGTATAATGTTTTTTCAATTCAGGTTGATGATTAATATAATCATGTTATCCTGGTTTTGGAACCACATTCAGTAGTAGATGAAGCATGTTCCATGGAATGTTTTTTATTTCAATAAAATGTTGCCCAGTAAATTCTTAAGGTGTAGATAATGATGATTATTATGGGAACTTTTTCCTTTAATGTAGAGGGACACAAATTTAATGGACCAATTGGAAATTTTCAGAATGACTTCTTGAATTCGATGAGTAGGTATATTCAATATTTCATATCTCAAACATGATGATGACTTTTAAAACACAGGTTTGAGTTTAAAATAATTCTAGATGATAGATTCATGATCGAGATAAAAAATATATCCATGAGTTTTATCGGTTGGTAGTGTGTTTACGAATTCATGGAAACATGATGGAAAATTGGTGGGTTAATTACCTAACCATTGATGAATGATGAGATTCATTATTGGAATTTTTTGGTTATGCATGAAATAACATGGTATCTTTGGGATCTAAGGATGTGTGACTAATAAATTAATTAAAATACTAGATATTAAGATGGGAACATCTTAAACAAGTAAGTCCAGAGTGAATTGATTGATTCTTTAGTGATCAAATTCTAAAGGGGAGATGATCCTTCCATCTATGCATCATTTTAAATATGATGTGAAATTTTTGGGGGTGTAACCATTTAAAGATATACCATAGAAGTACAGTGAGGGTTTTAGGGTGTACCGAGGTGGTTTACCCATTGTTAGACCTAGTCACACATCATCGAGAGACGTGGCATCAAGGGTTGGTTCAAGGTAAGTATAACATGTTTTTATGGATTATGTTTCAGAATATCTAAACCGGCCTATCAATATAATTTTTCAAAAATGTCAAAATGTTTTTATTTGTGGACCAGGAATGGGTAATGTTTAAAAACTTGGTGTACTCCTATTCTAGATTCATTCATTCCCAATATATTTCCACCATCCTATGTATGTTGTGAGATCATATATATACCAAGATAAATAATTAAAACCAATTCCATTTGTTTTGATGGAAGGAATCCATGGGAGGTTTACACAAGGATTAATTTATAGAAATCCTTAAGATATGGATTTAAAATATCAAATATTGGAGGGTAAGACTCATTTGAGTGTTGGACCAGTCGTTGGATAGTTGTTTTAGTTTTTGAGTTTCTTGATAACTGGAACTGGGTACTATTATATTCCACAATGAATGTCAGGTACTAGTTCAAATACACACTTAGGAGAAGCTCGAGTCTAGGAATTAGTCTTGGGATACCTTTTGATTATCTAGGTGTGTTGGATTGGGAATGAACTAGAATTTTTTTTAGAATGGTGACATAAATGAGTAAGATTTATTAGGATTAATAAGTGTCATTGAAAGTTGGTTACAAGAAGTGGTGAGCATGTTCAAAGTGATATTGGGGTACCTTGGATAAAAGGTGTTAGAATATGGATTTAGAGATGTCGACTATTAAAGTTGAGTGTTCTCGAAAAATACTCAACCAAAAGTAGTTCGATATGATTTATTTCTAAAAGTATTATGTGGTTAGTGAGGAACCACTGTAGGCACATGGTGGGTTGAGACATGTTCATTTTAATGGTTTTTGAGAGATTTAAAAGAAAATATAGTTTGAACGATATGAGCTTGGTCAATTTTATTTCAACCATTTCAAAAAAATTGAGGACTAGGGGTAATATCCTCCTATGTAACATATTAAATGTGTTGGGAGCACCGTTAGGACATTGTGGTCTTTTATAAATAGGAAATTATGATAGTGGGAGTACCACAACTCAGAATTGACTATTAAAAATTAAAATTTATTGTGGATATATCTATATGCTAGTTGATAATAGGATTATTACATGATCATTTCTCTTATATATCGACTCACTCAATGTGGTCAAGCACATAGTGGTGTAGCTTCCAATTTGGATCTCCATCATCCTCCACGTATTATTCTCCCCTATAGTGATGGCACATGGCCAAAATAGGCTCACCTACCATCTAGGGAACACACCTCAATGGATATCTTATGATAAGTGACCATTCCCCTATTTTGAATGTGGTCAATGGTTGACCAAACATTTGTGGGCCCCATCCTTGAATGACACGACTATGGGGCTTATGTCTCCAACATGAATAAAATGAATCAAATAAACAACATAGTAGTTAGTCCAAAATACTAATATACACATCCTAACATAACTCAAATGAAACAATTAAATATCTCCATCTTCCATATGGAACATAGATTACTTCATACTCCACCAACTTCATACTTCACCAATTATAGACTCACTACATTACTAAATCATCAAGCCATATCAAATTCTAATACCTTTATCTAATATGGGGAATCATGAAAATGTTAGGTGACTAATCTGTGCCACACATGATACATGATACATGATACATGATACATGATACATGATACATGATACATGATACATGATACATGATACATGATACATGATACATGATACATGATACATGATACATGATACATGATACATGATACATGATACATGATACATGATACATGATACATGATACATGATACATGATACATGATACATGATACATGATACATGATACATGATACATGATACATGATACATGATACATGATACATGATACATGATACATGATACATGATACATGATACATGATACATGATACATGATACATGATACATGATACATGATACATGATACATGATACATGATACATGATACATGATACATGATACATGATACATGATACATGATACATGATACATGATACATGATACATGATACATGATACATGATACATGATACATGATACATGATACATGATACATGATACATGATACATGATACATGATACATGATACATGATACATGATACATGATACATGATACATGAACAAATCCTATGTTTCCATATTTTTACAATATATCAACAAGACCACTAATCACTATCTGATGATGAACTTTTCTTGTCACCCTCTCCACCTCTATATCTACTTCCTACTACCGACACCTGTAAGACAATTATATTTAAAATTAAATAATGTTGTATATTTATATCTAAACTTAAAACCAATAAATATTTACAAACTAAATGATTTTGAAGTTGTGTGATTTAACTTTTCACCACCCATCATCGATGAAATACCACCAGGGATAGATTCGGTCGTCGTCTGATATAAATCGACCAATGATTTCTACAAGCAGATATTTGAGCCCCCTATTCCTAAATTGTGTTTTTCATAGAAACATAATCTCTATGAGAATATCGACTATAACTAGGAATATATGAAGCTTCAATCCCTAATGGCCTGCTAAATACCTCAGATGGAAAGGGTTCCAAACCCATCCCGTGCACTCAACTAGGATGCTTCTTCCCAAGCACTTTACCAATTGGGTCATCCTAGAAGACTAAGTAGGACTGTGCGTGATTGAAATCTCATAGTTCTTTAATTTTTACCTATAAATAAAATATTAGTGATCTTAAAATTACCTTTATTTTTGAATAAAAAACTTCATTATTCCAAGATGAAGGCATATGCCTCCAATCATCATACGTAATAAGAAGGGAAACCGACTCCACGACCAGCTGACCTAGAATCAGGCCAAGTAATCCTACGACGTCATCTGTAGGGATCCCATAGAAATCAAATGGGACAACTGTCTTTAGTCTAGTCAGATTCCATACATTTGAAATTTTCATATTTTTCTACATAGTTTCATTGTTTCCATCTTTTATGAACAAATAGTTAGTATAAAAAAGTGTAATAAATTTATTCATATTAAAATTTGTACCTATAACAGTAACTCTCCAGTATCCCCATGAAGAACTAAGAGTGGAGCCCTACTCCCTCACTACTAAGGCTACTGAATGGGAAGACATCAAGTGAACTACTAATGGGATGCTCACGGAGGGTGTGAGAGATGGTGCAGGGGGGAAACAAATGGGGTCTCAGATATTGTAGCGAGGGAGACATACGGATCGTCATCTATCAGTGTGGTCGATGGAATAGTATAGTGCTTCCTCTTTAGAATTCCTATCATTTAATCAAATAAAATTAAATTCAGAACATATAATTCAAAAAATTCAACTTGTGAGAGAGTTTGGATATTGAGATTATATCCTTAAATATCATGTTATATGTGATGGATTTTCTATATGATTAGAACTGGCTATTGTGATGACCTTCCATTATGATTTTTATTATGGTTAGTACTAGATATTGAAATTTCATTCTCTAATGGAACTATAATAACTTGTGGATACAATAAATGTATCACTGAAATTGATCTAAACAGGCGAGGTTAAGTGTTGGGGTAACCTGGTTAGCACCTGATGACCCAACATGGATTCTAGCAGACAAGTTTCAAGATGAAACCTATAAGATAATTTCCAAATGTTTCATATGATATTCATAACAAAATCAAGGTTATACATGTGAAATTTAAAATAAATAAACCTAAGGTAATCATAATGAAATCAATTAATGATAGAGAAACACAAATTTTTCTATATTTACTCACTAAACATTGTCTACATCGTAACCAAAGACATGCTTCATATCAAAACAATAAACATGACCTATATTAAATTATTTTACATGTTTAATATAAAAACAATATATTATTATAATTTATTCATAACAAAAAAAATAAACATGCTGCAGAGGAAAACATAATGAACTTTCATCATGCAAAATATAATTTATTCTATCATCTATTTATTTCCATCCCCAATAAATTTAATACATGTGAAGTTCATTTAATTTGAGAATGAGACTTTTCAATCAATATATAACTACTAGGAAACAATAAATCCAATAAAAAACCCCATACATAATTCACATACCAACTCCATGCTCCCGCATCACACATCATCACCACAACCATGATCATCAAACAACTATATCACATGTCATCCAACGTCACATCTCATTCCAACCAACCATTTTTTCACTGAAAAACACACTATAACTAAAATCCAATTACCACCACTAATGGTAAAATCCCCAAAGGGACCACATGAATTACAAAAAATGCTTCAATCACATAAACATATAAATTATATTTCAGTATGCACAATACCACATTTCAAAGGGGCCTCCTATGTTTCTAGATAAGAGTAGGATTAAGGGAGAAAGGGGGAAAAAGGATCAAGATGGGGTAATAGAGAAAAAATACTCACATTATATATATATATATAATTTATCAAGTACATTTTATGGGGCCATGGGGTCCTTGGTTTTACTATTAGGATACCCGAGACTCTTACAAGTCCATTGTTAACTATTTAACTCCCACCAGGTACCCAATGTCACCTACAATTGTAAAATATATGTGGAAACCTATTGTTGGTACCCTAAATCCCAAATTTATACATCAAACCAAAAACCTCATTAAAAAATAACTTATAATGTAAACTCAATAACCTAAATCAATTTTGAATCCATTATCAAAAAAAATTCCCCTCAACAGAATCAAAAATTGAAACTATCGAATGATTTTTCCATTAAAATTTCCAAAATAAGATCTTAATGACACCATAATCTAGGTAATAACGTAAAAACGTTATATACTCAAAAAAATATCACTTTTCAATACAGATTAGTCTTAAGAAACATTTATCTAAAGACTCATTTCCTCTATATTGGTAGTAAATGAACTGAGGAATCTTTTATATCAATAATAATCTTTGAAACTCACCTCAGATCCCCAAAACTAACTAGATCCAGAACCCAAATAACTAAACCAATATCATATAACTTATACATAATTTTAAACACACCTCAAACCATATCTAAATTCATCCATCTCATGACTAAGTAATAGCTCCCAAATCTAACCCAAATCATTAAAAACAACAACACTTCAACATCAAAAACTATCACACTAATAAATATCCATTATTTTACAATACCCTTCTAAAAAATGACTCCAAAATCAAAAAAAAAACAAAACATCAAGAAAAATCAATACTATACCATATGAACTCATCCCCATAATCCCTTAGTTTGTATACTAATCATAATATAGGCCATTGTACTCTCCATTATATGATTCCATTGGGATTTTATTTGATTGAACTACATTTAAATTATAGATTATCAATGAAATAAATTTATCAAAATATTTATAGAAAACCCATTCTTATTTTCAAAATCAATATATCAATTTAGTTTTTGGAAATATCACACGATACATAGCTGAACAATGATGAAATTTGAGTGAGAAGAATCACTTCCCACAATACATTTTAAAGCTTCATTACACTTGGAATGTTTATTATAAATAATTTCACACTAGGTTCTATTTTACTTCAAAATTATAAATGAATTACATTTAAAAATTACATTCCCATTTCCTTTTAAAAATTGAACTTCATGTTTTAACATCTATTACCCAATTTAAAATATATATAAGTTTAAAATAGTTTTTTTATCATAACCCAATCTAGTTCAAGATCCAATAAAAAGTATATAATTTAGAAATAACAATTTTATTTTTGTACCCCATACTGAATTATTTGAAAAACATGTTTTAAAGGACACATTATCCCTTTTTAAAAATATATCACCATTAAAATCATATTCTGATTAAATAACATAAAATGAGTAATAAAACATGGAATTATAAAATATTTCCAATCACTAGATGACATTAAAAAACTCCACCTATCCACTTATACAAAGTGACACATGTTCCCACATAGAATTGACCAAAAAGTTTAGGACTATCGTGATAAAATGATTTATTTTCAAAATAAATATAGAAGAACAAAAATACACATGGAATAAGTAACATACCCATTATCAGTATATTAACATGCTGATAAATATAAAAATTAAAAAAAACATGCTCAACAAATAGATGGGTTCACATGAATGAACATCCAAACAAAATATAGGGGATCACATGAATGAACATCCAAACAGAAATTGAAAATGACAGAGAAAATAGGCAGAAGAAGATACCTTGATTAATGAGTATATGTTTTTTGATGACCCAAGAGGTTAGAAGCCACAATAGATATGATCAAATGGAGCGAGGGGAAGTGAGGCTCGGGATTGGCAGTGAGGCTTGGGATTGGCGGCGAGGCGTGGTGAGGGTAGGACTTTGAAGGGTCATGGGGGTTTTGGTGGATAAGTGTCAGGTTTTTGAAAAAAACAAAAATTTTAGCAGTGATTTTTAATAAACTGTCACTAAATTATTTTAAAAAATATCATCCATTTGGTAAACTGCTGCTAAAAAACCACCACTAAACACAGATTTTGGTGTAGTGAATTATGTTTTGATAAATTAATTTATAAATTTTGTGTTTATTAAATTTTAAAATATTTTTTTTTGTGTGGAAATCTAAAAAAATATGATTCACCATTGAAACAAGTCACCGTTGAAATGATTCACCATTGAAACAAGTCACTGTTGAAATGAGTCGCCATTGAAATGAGTCGCCATTGAAATGAGTCACCATTGAAACAAGTCACTATTGAAAGAAGTCATCGTTGATATAAGTCACCATTGAAACAAGTCCCCATTGAACAGAGTCACCGTTTAAAGGAGTCACCATTGAAATGAGTCACCATTGAAAGGAGTCACTGTTGAAATGAGTCACCGTTCAAATGAGTCACCATTGAAACGAGTCACCATTGAAACGAGTCACCATTGAAATGAGTCACCATTGAAACGAGTCACTGTTGAAATGAGTCACCGTTGAAACGAGTCACCATTGAAATGAGTCACTATTGAAATGATTCACCATTTAAAGGAGTCACCATTGAAATGAGTCACCATTTGAACGAGTCACTATTAGAGAGCCACCATTGTCAGCCATGATTGGATTCATATAACTGTTGGTCAGTAAGTCACCATTAAACTTCCAAAAGTGAGTAATTTTTTATTATTATTTAATCTTTTTTCCTTTTTTTATCATAGATAATCATGATGTAGTTGGTTTTGTAAATATCAATTTATTTTTTATTAAACTCACAATGGTATGTCAAATGAGTCCCCATTGGCTTCATGCAACGGTATGTCAAATGAGTCACTGTTGGTCACCCACTGATAAGAAAATTTACTTTTTTAAATTTCTCATTCAAAATTTATTTTCTTAACTTTTTATTATTTGAATGTTAAAATAATGCAATTAATTATATTTTTATTATATCATGATTGAAATAATTATTTTAAAGTGTTAAAATGTTTTTATAAAACTTTATACAAGTAGATCAATATTTCATATGATGCTCTATTTTAATGCATTTTAATGCTTGTTTGAAATAGATATTTCAATTAATTAATTCATTTTTTTCAATTATAGTTTTATTAAAAGTGTGTTATTAATTATATTAATTGTTTTTACAAATATTTTAATGTGATTTAAAAGCCCAACTGTTTTATTTTTGAATTCACTGTGTTTTTTTCACATGCTCGTAATAAAATTATTTCTGTTATTATTTAACAAGTGTCATGAAGTGAGTGAATATAGATACATATTTTTTGGATTATGTTTCAATGTTCCTAAAGAACCATTCAAAGGGACTCCTATAAAATTGGATTTTTAGATCATTCAAGAGAGACAATTCCCATTTTGGAATATGACAAGAACCGTGATACTTCAAAATTCCTACTGCTCTCAAAATTATTTCGAGTTCATCTTAGACTTCCACCATCTTATATGATCATAAGAAGGAATAAATATTCTACATCCATTCCTTCAGGTGACCGAAGATCTTGTGTTATATGCATAAAAAACTATCAGATCATTTGATGTTGTACATTTTATTTGTTTACTTCATGTAATTCTATAATATTCCGTTTGTACGTCTTCAGTGTCTGGTTTATGCTTTTACCTTTCAAAATTAAGCTTTCTTATTCTCGGGTTATTATACCAATCAAAAGGAAGTCTTGGGTTGTGACTCCTGAACAAAATTAATGGAAATAGACAGGGGTAGTCTCCTGTAGTAAACACTGGGTTGTGCCTTCAGGTATTGTAAAAGGAAGAGTCTATAATAGGTGATCACACCTTTAAAATGGAGGTTTAGTGGGTATCAGTCTCCTCAATGAGTAGAGGAGATTGATGAGTGGACTAAGATATTTAGATCTGAACCACTATTAAATTTCTCTGTGTTCATGTTATTTATTTTTTTCTTCATCCATTTATTTAAAATAATGTTTCACCCACCAGGTTTGATTTTATAAACTCTAATAATTACTGGTAACTGTGATTAAATTTTTAAAATGAATCTTCAACCCCCTCTAGTCTTTTTTCCATAATTAAAACGATCCAACAAAGATCCTCAACCTTGAACTCCAAGGGCCTCCTTCTGTGATAAACATAATACTTCTTCTGTTCATGTTCTACTTTTATCCTCTCATGAACAACATAAACCTTCTCTATCATACTCTACACCACATCAGGAATGAAAACTGATGACTCCACAACCTTGGCCCAAAACAATAGAGAATGACATGACCACCTATAACAATCTTCAAATGGGGCCATGCTAATGGATTAATGATACCTATTGTTATAATCAAACTCAAAAAAGTGAAAGTTCTTTTTCCATTATCCACCAAAGTCCAACACTACGGGGAAAATGGGTATTTGCGATGGGGATAAATCACGTCGCAAATAGTCCCGTTAGAAATTTATTTGCGACGGGAAAATTCCCCCGTCACAAATAACTACTTATTTGGGACGAGGTAAGCTAACCCGTCGCAAAAGGTCTGGCGCGAAATGCGCGCCAAATCGCGTGAAAGTTATTTGCGACGGGGGGTTACCGCCCGTCGCAAATAACCGGCGGCGGTAAAAGATATTTGCGACGGGGAAAGCTCTCCGTCGCAAAAGGTTATTTGTGGGAAAGTTACTTGCGACGGGGGTTACCGCCCGTCGCGAATAACCGGCGGCGGTAAAAAACATTTGCGACGGGAATATACCCCTGTCGCAAATAGATTGTCGGCAGGTTATTATTTGCGGCGGAGGCCCGTCGCAAATAACTATTTAATCGTTGATCGTGATAAATGCGGGCTAAGGTATTTGCGACGGGTACCGTCGCAAATAATACTATTTGTGACGGGACACCCGTCGCAAATGGTCCCGTCGCAAATAAGCTAACCTATAAATACCCACATCCGTTTTTTTCGATTCATTCTCAAACTCTATCTTCTACTTCTCTCAAAAATCTATTTTTAGAGTTTAGAGTTTCTTAAGTTTAATTTTTATTTCCAGAGTTGATATTGAAGTCTGCAACAACGATCAGAGATCAACCTCAGATCAATTTTAAAGGTATTTATGTTCATTTTAATTTAATATTTATTTTAAATTTTTTATTAGTTTGAATTATTCTTAATTAGTTGCAATTTAATTATGTTTAGATTGTTTTGTTACTTAATAAATTTAAATTATTAGTATTCATTGTTCATAGTTAATGGTAATTAGGAATAATTAGTAATAATTACCAATAATTAAGAATAAATACTAATAATTAGTAATAAATACCAATAATTAGGAATAATTAGTAATAATTACCTACAATTACCAATAATTAGTAATAATTAGTAATAATTACCAATAATTAGTAATAATTACCAATAATTAGTAATAATTACCAATAATTAGTAATAAATAGTAATAAATAGTAATAATTACCAATAATTAGGAATAATTAGTAATAATTAGTAACAATTACCAATAATTAGCAATAATTAGTAATAATTACCAATAATTCGTAATAATTACCAATAATTACCAATAATTAGTAATAATTACCAATAATTATCCATAATTACCAATAATTACCAATAATTACCAATAATTACCAATAATTAGTAATAATTTACTAATTACCAATAATTATCCATAATTAGTAATAATTACCCATAATTACAAATAATTACCAATAATTAGTAATAATTGGTAATAATTAGTAATAATTACCAATAATTCGTAATAATTAGAAATAATTACCAATAATTACCAATAACTAGTAATAATTAATAATAATTACCAATAATTAGTAATAATTAGTAATAATTACCAATATTTAGTAATAATTACCAATAATTACCAATAATTAGTAATAATTACCACTAATTATCCATAATTAGTAATAATTATCAATAATTACCAATAATTAGTAATAATTGGTAATAATTATCACTAATTACCAATAATTAGTAATAATTAGTAATAATTACCAATAATTAGTAATAATTACCAACAATTACCAATAATTAGTAATAATTTACTAATTACCAATAATTATCCATAATTAGTAATAATTACCCACAATTACCAATAATTACCAATAATTAGTAATAATTGGTAATAATTAGTAATAATTACCAATAATTCGTAATAATTAGAAATAATTACCAATAATTACCAATAACTAGTAATAATTAATAATTATTACCAATATTTAATAATAATTAGTAATAATTAGTAATAATTACCAATAATTAGTAATAATTACCAATAATTACCAATAATTAGTAATAATTGGTAATAATTATCATTAATTACCAATAATTAGTAATAATTAGTAATAATTACCAATAATTAGTAATAATTACCAATAATTACCAATAATTAGTAATATTTACCAATAATTATCCATAATTAGTAATAATTACTAATAATTACCAATAATTAGTAATAATTGGTAATAATTATCACTAATTACCAATAATTAGTAATAATTAGTAATAATTAGAAATAATTACAAATAATTACCAATAATTAGTAATAATTAATAATAATTACCAATAATTAGTAATAATTAGTAATAATTACCAATAATTAGTAATAATTAGTAATAATTACCAATAATTACCAATAATTAGTAATAATTAGTAATAATTAACAATAATTAGTAATAATTACCAATAATTAGTAATAATTACCAATAATTAGTAATAATTAGTAATAATTACCAATAATTACCATTAGTTAGAAATAATTACCAATAATTACCATTAATTAGTAATAATTACCAATAATTACCAATAATTACTAATAATTACCAGTAATTAGTAATAATTACCAATATTTAGTAATAATTATCAATAATTACTAATAATTACTAATAATTACCAGTAACTACCAATAATTACTATTAATTAGTAATAATTACCAATAATTACCAATAATTACTAATAATTGGTAATAATTACCAATAATTACCAATAATTACCAGTAATTAGTAATAACTACCAATATTTAGTAATAATTATCAATAATTACTAACAATTACTAATAATTACTAGTAATTACCAATAATTATTAATAATTAGTAATAATTAGTAGTAATTAGTAATAATTAGTAATAATTAGTAATAATTAGTAATAATTAGTAATAATTAGTAATAATTACCAATAATTAGTAATAATTACCAAAAATTACAAAAAATTACCCATAATTACCAATAATTAGTAATAATTAGTAATAATTAGTAATAATTTGTAATAATTATTAATAATTAGTAATAATTAGTAATAATTTGTAATAATTTGTAATAATTAGTAATAATTGTCAAAAATTAGTAATAATTAACAATAATTACCAATAACTAGTAATAATTACTAATAATTACCCATAATTACCAATAATTACCAATAATTATTAATAATTAGTAATAATTAGTAATAATTAGTAATAATTCGTAATAATTAGTAATAATTACTAATAATTAGTAATAATTTCCAATAATTACCAATAATTAGTAATATTTCCAATAATTACCGATAATTAGTAATAATTACCAATAATTACCAATAATTATCAATAATTACCAATAATTAGTAATAATTAGTAATACTTACCAATAATTAATAATAATTACCAATAATTAGTAATAATTCGTAATAATTTGGAATAATTACCAATAATTAGGAATAATTAGTAATAATTTTTAATAATTAGTAATAATTAGTAATAATTACCAATAATTGCCAATAGTGTCAATATTTACCAATAATTCCCAATACTTGTCAATATTTACCAATAATTAGGAATATTTACCAATAATTAGGAATAATTACTAATAATTAGGAATAATTAGGAATGGTAACCAATAATTAAAAATAATTACCAATAATTAGGAATAATTACCAATAATTAGGAATAATTACCAATAAATAGGAATAATTAAGAATAATTAGGAATAATTAAGAATAATTAGGAATAATTAAAAATAATTAGGAATAATTACCAATAATTAGGAATAAATACCAATAATTAAAAAAATTACCAATAATTAGGAATAATTACCAATAATTAGGTATAATTACCAATAATTAGGAATATTTAACATTATTACATTATTTTTATATTTTATTATTAATATTAAAATAATATAATTTTCTATATTATATAAAATTCTCCTTTCATCTGTGTGTTTTCTATCTCCACATGTAATATTTGCATTCTTTTTCAAAATTATCAACCTACTCACCAATGGAGAGGTGAAAGTGAATGCAAATATTACATGTGGAGACAGAATGTTAAACACACAGATGAAAGGATAATTGTATATAATATAGAAAATTATATTATTTTAATATTAATAATAAAATATACTAATAATGTAATAATGTTATTATTATATAATTAATATTTATGAAAAAATAATATTAGTATTATTAAAATAATAAAAAATTTATATAATATTAAAATTATCAATATTTGTAACAGGTTTTGCTTTATTCTCAACATATTCAATTCTTAAAGGGTCAATTTTTAGGTCTATCTCAATAAAATGTTTGCGTCAGTTGTGTCTGATGTAGAATATAATTATCCTTGCTTGAGTGTTTTTTCTAACAAATTATTCAAAACCAGTAATGCATTTATATTTTATAGAAAAATATGGAACAACGAGGTCATCAACAATCATTATTAGATGACCGCATATAGATAAATCAACGTAGAAATACAAACGGTTCTGGTTTAAATCCAGTATATACAGAGGGTGTGGAGACTTTTTTATCATTTGCAGCATCAAATCCAGAATTTGTTTTAGAAGGCAAAATAAAATGCCCTTGTAGAAAATGTGCATTGAGAACGTTTGACACGTTTGAAAAAGTGGGGGGACATCTCTTGCATTTTGGTTTTCAACCAGATTATGTTTTTTGGTATCAACACGGTGAAAGCAGTTCCAGAGTAGGTGATACCAACTTGATTCCGGATCTATCTCGGTTTCAAGATTTAGTACATGATGTTGCAGGTTCATCTGTTCAACATACAGAAACTCCGGCTGATGTAGCTTCAGATCCTGAGTTGGCACCGTTTGAATTTTATGAGTTGTTGAGGTCTGCTGAGGATGCATTATATCCTGGCTGCAAGATGAGAAAATTAGAATCAGTTGCAAAATTTATGGCTATCAAATCAGATAAAGAAATGTCAAACACCTGTTTTGACCATATATTTTCTTTGCTTAAAACACTGTTACCCGAAGGAAATGTTTTGCCTGCAAATTACTATGAGAGTAAGAGGCTGGTTTGAAATTTGGGACTTACTTGTCAGAAGATTCATCCATGTTCAAATGACTGCATTTTATATTCTGGGGAAAATGAGTTGTTGGATAGTTGTCCCACATGTGGGCAACTGAGATATAAAGAAGGGAAACATGGGAAGTCTAGTTTGATTCTTGTAAAACAGTTGAGATATTTTCCGCTTAAATCTAGACTTTAGCGTTTATTCATGTCTAAGAATACAGCGACAATGATGTCATGGCATAAAGCGAATATTTCAACCGATAAAAGCTTGAATCATCTAACCGATGGCGATTCATGGAAACATTTTGATAGAGTGCATCCATCCTTTGCTTTAGAAGCTAGAAATGTTCGACTGAGCCTTTCCACTGATGGTTTCTGTCCGTTCGGATCTTATGGTAGTCAATATTCATGTTGGACTATTTTTTTAACTCCGTACAATTTACCTCCATGGATGTTGATGAAGGAGCCATATATCTTTTTGAATTTACTAATTCCAGGACATCCGAAGAAGAATATTATTGTTTATTTAAAACCATTGATTGATGAATTAAGTTTATTGTGGAGTACTGGTGTGAGTACATATGATGTTTATTTGACTCATCGAGCTGGGAGTCGTACTTTCAGTACTCATAGACAGCATCTGGTACGTACATTATTTATAAATATTTTATATAACTATAAATATTAACAGTTTATTTTTTATTCTTATAGGCTGTTGAGCACCCCGATATTACGGAGTACGACGTATATCGGCAGATGTATAGTGATCCTGCTACTAGGGAGCTCAGAGGTGATCGTCAGTGTCACATCGTGGTCAGTATTTTTTTTTTCAAGTTTAAAAATTAACTGCATATAATATATTCACAATTTTAATTTTAAATTGCAACTACAGGAGTCATATGAGGCCGCAGCGTCACAGACCCGACCTGAGAGTCAGGCCGAGTCATCAGATCAGACCACTGACCGTCAGTTTGATGAGGCGGCATGGATGCAGGCCACCCAGTATGCCTTCGAGAAGGGACGGGTAGTTGGTATCAGCTCTCGACTGACTCCCGGAGATTATTATGGCAGTGCTGTGATGTCGGCGTCCAGATCGAGAGGAGCTCGTGCATCTTCTTCTGCTACACAGTATGAGGATCAGTTGCGATCTCAGACTGCACTGATAGAGAGTCTCCGACAGGAGCAGGAGTAGATGCGTCAGCAGCAGCAACATGAGGAGGAGCGTCGATGCCAGCAGTAGCTGTACGAGGAGCAGACGAGTCGGTGGCAGCAGCAGCAGCAGGAGAAGATGGAGTACATGCGCCGACTCACTCATGCTTTAGGGATGGAGTTTCTTCCACCAGCATCTGCAGATCCCCCTCCCCCTCCCCCCTCCTTCAGATTAGAGTTTGTTTTTATGTTATAAAGTTTGTTAAATCAAAATATGAATTTTTTTTCTATTCGTATTTTCTGTCTCATTATAAAATATTAATATTATTATATTTTGAAATAACAATATTAATATGAATAATAATATAATTTATATTTTATAATATTAAATTTATATATATATATATATTAAAATTTTATAATATTAAAATTTTATTATTATTATATTAATTAAAATAATTTATTAATAATTTATTATTTTTATTTGTGAATTATAATTCTATTATTATATTAATTAAAATCATTTATTAATATTTTTTTTATTTTTGAATTATTATTATATTAATTAAAATAATTTATTAATAATTTATTTTTTTATTTTTTTATAGTATTTGCGACGAGATACTATGCCCATCGCAAATAGTATTATTATTATATTCATGAAAATAATTTATTAATATTTTTAATTTTTTTTTAAAAATATTTGCCACGGGCCCGTCACAAATAGTTTTTTAAAAAAGTTGTTACAAATATACGGACTAATATTTGCGATGGGAAGGATCTCTGTCGCAAATAATACCTTTAGTGACGGGCCCGTCACAAATAACTGTTGTTGCGACGACGTTTTCCGCAACGGGCTATTTGCGACAGGGGCCCGTCGCAAAAGCCTATTAGCGATGGGATCCCGACGCAAATGTCCCGTCGTAAATGCCATTATTTCCAGTTGTGCAAGACACATTTCTACAACATATCATCCAAATCCTTGATAGTCCAATCCATCTGTTCATCTGTCCGAGGGTGAAATGTAGCGCTAAGACACAACTGAGTGCCAAAAAATAGGGGTGTCCAAACCCAATATGACCCAACTGGGTTGGGAAGGGTTATAGGTAGGGTATAGTTGGGTTAGGTTAGGTTGGGTTAGGTCGAGGTCAGGTCAGGTTGGGTCACGGGTTTGTAAACTTATAACCCAAACCAACCCAACCAACCTAACCACATATATATATAATAAATAATGAATAAAAATTAATAATTATTGATAAATATTTAATAAATAATAACTAATAATTGATAATTAATCAGTAATAATTTCTAATAATTAATAATTAATAATAACAATTTATGTTAAATAAGAAATATTAACAAGAAATAATTAATAACAATTGATAACAAATAATAAGGTAATAAAATGAAAATATAATATAAATATAAGATTTTATTTACATTATATTGATATTATATTTACATTATATTTACATTATATAAATTTATATTTATATTACATAACATTATATAATATTATATTAACATTATATAATGTTGTATTTACAATATATAATAATTTATTTAAGGAAAAATAACTTTATATAACATAAATATACCATTATGTTTCTGCTATATAATGTTTTATTTACATTATAAAATGTTATAAAATGTTTTAAAATGTTATATTTACATTATATTTATGATATATTTACTAATCAATAATTTTTAGTTACTATTTTAGTTTTAATTTATTAAATAGATTTAATGTTTTTTTCTTATTTACTATATTTTTTTACCTAACCTGAACAACCCGACCCAACCCAACCCAACCCACAATGGTTTAGTTTGGTTTGGGTCACTATATAAAAATGGTTGTGACCTGAACCAACATGAAACGACCACTTTTTCATGGGACTGGTCCAAAATCCCCCCAGACCCAACTCAACCCGACCCATGGTTTCCCATAGAAAAAAGTAAGACACAATTATATCTAGACCCATGAAGTAAAACAAGAATCCTCATTCGTGATAATGAACCTTTTAAATCCATTCAGCTACACCACCTCATCTGTATACCTCCTTCCCAAATCTTCCAAAATGATCAACTTCTTGATCATTATGAAGTGATCCAATTTCATCAATTAATCCATGATTACCCATATAACATCACAAGATCCCTGAGCTCAGGGTAAGCCTGTGATGAAGTTCATTGAGATGTCATAACCCTTCCAATTTGGAACAACCAAGGGCAACAAAAAACTACCAATAACATGGTGTTTAACCTTTACTTTCTAGAAAACAAAATACTAGACCACAAACTCTACTATTACCCATTTCATCCGAGGCCACCAAAACTGCATCCTCAATCCATGCTACATTTTAGACACTTCTGGTTGTACCACCAAAGGTGATCCATGAAACTTATGAAGGACTCCCTCACACATCACCACCAGAAAGAAAAAATTCCCTTGGAACAATATTCAATTCTATAAATCATTTGAACATCCCTCTAGAATATCACCCTAGCTAACGTGATTTCACATCACCTCTTCCTATGAGTCTCCCCACTAAGACTCTTCCAACTGTTGCATTAGAAAATACTAAACTATCATCTGAAATAAGAAACCTCCATCATCAAACACCCTTTTATATAATTATAGGGCTTCAAACTCCTCCATCTCCCTCCAAGAATCTCTATTCACCTAAACAATATTATGGAACCCCGCCTATTCATTACATAACTTTTCATTACATTTTACAAACAGAGGATCTTTAAAGTCTAGTGTCTTGGAAATCAAGAACATAATACATGAAAACATAAAAAATTATTATAATCCACTTTTAAGGATTCATCATAGGTTTATCCTATGTACAATTACTACATCTCATAACCTGGAGACATGCGTCAAAGGAAAGGGTGAGCAGAAGGCCCAGTGCGGAAAACAAGTGAAATAGTTTTAATGTGAACTTGAGTGATATCAATATGAACATGTCGATAAAGAGGCATATCATAATAATAATAACTTGAAACATAACTTTAAAATGGGGCTAAAACATTTAATTTATACATTAATGAACATATCACTAAAGTCCAACCCCAAGGCGTCATTAAAAAATTTCCAAGGTTATTCACCAAGGTATCGTAAAACTTATCATCTCTAGAGATTAAATTCTTTACCCAATGAATTGGTGCACTGTCAAGGAACACCCTTAATATTTCTTTATTTTAATGTGAGACACATATATAATAATAAATTTTTTCATAAATAACCCAAATAGAATAAAATAAATGGGTTTCATATCAAAATCGTGACGTTTTAAGAAGTGCTTAAAAACATGATCATTATGTCATTTATAACTCATGGAAAGGGAATGAGGGTTTTATGTATGTAAATTCTAGAATAAAATATAACATTTTTATTTCTTGATTAATACCCTTGGAAATGAAATATGTTGGGCATTAACATAAATAAAATAAGATAACTTCTTGAGAAAAAGAGAGAGATTTGAGACGAAACTTCTGCAACATAACAACTATATAACATCGTTTTAGAAAACATTAAAAAGAGGAGGGAAAAGGGTATCCCATATAAAAATTACTCATAATATAGTATAGGGACATAATAAAGTATTAATAATAACATGGTATGGAAAATTGAAAGTTATACCACATAAAAGATAACTTGAATGAAAAAAAGAGAAGTTGAGAATTCCCTTTACGAAAATTCGACAGCCTAACGGTGTCCCTTAAAATTCATAAAAATCAGTTGATGAGAGTGGAAAGAGTATCTCATAATTTGAAAATAAAATGGAAAGCTATAATAATATATAATAACATACCCCAATATAATAAAATGTAATTTAAAAGACATAACATAAGAGAAGTCCTTGACTAAAAGAGGAGGGTGAAAGGTTCCCTTACCATGAAGAGTAAATTCAAAACTCAAAGGTTGGGAACTTGGGGGGATTGAGGTCACCTTGGGATGACTCCTTGGGAAGTAAAAATACTAGAGTTTTGTTGAGG
This sequence comes from Viscum album, assembly GCA_963277665.1. NCBI lineage: Eukaryota > Viridiplantae > Streptophyta > Magnoliopsida > Santalales > Viscaceae > Viscum > Viscum album. Next base: position 503,046,039 of record OY728142.1, on the reverse strand, counting down.
AAGAATTTGGAATGAAATGAATGAAGGAATGGGTTGGTATTTAAAGAAAAAGTGAGGGAATATTTTATTAATTTCCAAGGGACACCTCATTAGTGGTATTTGAAAAACCATGGGCTTTCCCATGGTGTTTTCCCATGGTATTGTCCACTTTGGAAACCTAATAACATATATTATTTTACACAAGTATACCAGAATTATTACATCATAATTACATCATTAATGATATCATTAAACACACAGAAACTCAAAACTGTATTTTTACTATTCAACGAAAAAAAACATTTTATAAAAATATCCTAAATTCACCCTAACCTAACATCGATGCTCTGAATTCAAAAATGAACTCCATTTTTTGAAACTAATTTTCTAATCATGAGATATTAATGTTTTAAGTAAAACAATATTTACCCTAAAAAATACTAATACTTAACTAATAATTTCTGAAATAGTTATTTACTTATGAAATTATATCACATTACCATTCATGATGTCTAAATTATATTTATACTTAATTAAGTGAGGTTACTATTCCAATTTTCACATAACTATTCATAAGGGTAATATTACTATTAATAATTTACTATTCACAAAAAATAAGATGATCTTATTGGAATCTAAATTTCATACTGATTACAACTGTAGAAGACCATTTTTTGAAAATCATTTCACATAATTAATTATTTAAAGTATAAAAAAATATTTTAAAATAACCTTTTCCCAATATTCATCAATAATATGGAACTTATATAAATTCATCCTATATTTATCTTGATATTTTAAATTCACAAATTTTACCATAATAAGAAATTAAAATTTTATTTATACAAGAGGATTACACAAAGTAACTACGGCCTCGTTACATATCCCCTTATAAAACTTGCATAGGACTTAGGAGTAAGGTGTGCTATAGTGATAGAATCTTGGGGCGGCTCAGAAAAAATTGCCTGAGTGGTGATTTCTATTAGCTTGAACTTCTCCCGTAAGTGATTCTATTCAAGCTTAATGTGTTGGAGTTTGGCTTGGGCTTGGTCTAGAGCAAAGCCCAATGATGCTACCTCTTTCCTAAGCTCCAACCGATGAGATTCTTATGGCCCAAGTCTACTGGATGAGGTCACAAACTCTTCATTCTGTATTAATTAACCATGATCATTTTTGTTTATAAACAATAATCATACTGTTAAGAGTATACTTTTCAGTGGTCATATTGACCAACGATCATATAACAGTCGAAACCGAATGGTCTCATTTTAATTATACTCACTTCATTAATTAAAGGATATAGTTTTTTTGAGTATAAAATTAAATAAAACACAAAACCCGGAAACAAAAATTATTCAAAATTTTCGGTCGTTACATCCTTCCCCCCTTAAGAAATTTCTTCCTTGAAATTTCAACTCATACCCTCAGAAGATAAAAAGTGTGGGTACTTTTGCCTCATATAATCCTCTGGTTCTTACATAGATTCTTCACATTTGTGATTCCTCTACATCACCTTAATAAGGTGGGTAGTCTTGTTGCATAGAACCTTGTCTCTACAATCCAAGATCTCTGCTGGCTTCTCCTCATAAGAGAGGTCATGTTACAGTTGTACCACCTTTGGATTTAGTACATGTGAAGGGTCATGTATGTACTTCCTCAAGAGGGATACATGGAAGACATCATGAACTTGTGCTAGATTTAGAGGAAGTGAAAGCTGATAGGCCACTACTCCTATGCAATCAAGGATTTTATAGGGCCTAATATACCTAGGGCTGAGTTTCCCTTTCTTCCAAAACCTCATGAATATCTTCCAAGGTGATATTAGAAGAAATAATTTGTCACCAATATCAAACTCCATTCCCTTCGATGGTTGTTAGAATAGATATTTTTCCGACTCTGAGTATCCTTAATGTGTTTCCAGATGGCATGTAACTTTTCTATCATCTATTGCACAAGATCAAGCCCAAGAATTTTTCTCTCACCATCTTCATCCCAACAAATATGAGTTATACATCACTTCCTATATAGAGCTTCATAGGGTGCCATTTGAATGCTCAAGTGGAAGCTATTTTTGTAAGAGAACTCTACTAATGGGAGATGTTGACCCCATCCACCCTTAAATTCCATTGAACATGTTCTCAGCACGTCCTTAAGTGTTTAAATAGTCCTTTTAGATTGTCCAACAGTTTGGGGGTGAAAGGACATACTGAAATTCAATTCCATACTCAGAGCATGTTGAAGACTTCTCCAGAATTTTGATGTGAACCTTAGATCAAGATCAGATACGATAGAAAGTGTAACTCTATGAAGCCTTAAAACTTTCTTCACATAAATCTTGGCAAGTTGATTGAGAGAGAAATCTTCCTCAATAGAGATAAAATGGACAGTCTTGGTGAGACTGTCCACATTAACCGTTATCACATTGTTTCCTTTGGAAGTTCTCGGGAGATAAATTACAAAGTCCATAGTGATATTTTCCCACTTCCATGGTGGTATGGGTAGTGGTTTCAATACCCCTTTAGGATGTTGTCACTATGCCTTCAATTACTAGCATACAAGGCACCATGAATTGTAGTCAGTAATCTCACTTTTCATATTATCCCACCAATAATGATCACATAGTTACCTATACATTTTTGTGATTCCTGGATATATAGAGAAAGTAGATCTATGAGATTCATCCATTAAATAATTTTTTATTTCCATAATATATAGAACACATAGTCTTGTACGAAATTTTAGTACACCTTCTTGATTAATATTGAACTCAGGAAACTTCCCATCCATCACAACCTCAAACTTCTTCTGTAACAAATTATCTTATTTCTAAGATTTCTTGATATTCTCTAGTAATGACTGTTTATAAATCATTTGGGTTAGGGTTGATGATTTAACTTCCCTTATAATTCCCTTGTCCAAATTTAGTAGGTCATTAATCAAAGGATTTATTTTAATCCTCATCATGGACAGAACAATTAGGTCTTTCCTACTTAATGCATCAATGACTTTGTTTTCTCTTCCGGGATGATAATGAATTGAACAATCACATTCTTTAAGAAGTTCCAACCATATCTTTTGTCTCATGTTTAATTCCTTTTGTGTGAAAATGTAATTTTAACTTTGATATTACATGTATATATCACATTTCTCCACATAAAGATAGTGCCTCTATATTTTCAGATCAAAAATGACTGTAGCTAGCTCAAGATCATGTGTAGTATAGTTCTGATCATAAGTCTTCAACTGTCGAGATGCATAAGAAATGAAATTTTCATTTTTCATGAGGACACACCCAAGCCTTTTTAAAGATGCATCACTAAAAATAACAAATCCTTCTCTACTTGAGGAGTTAACATGGGTGTAGTAACCAATCTCTTATTCAGCTCTTAGAAACCTTCCTCACACTCCTTTGTTTAGATAAAATTGACCCCTTTTTGAGTTAACTTGGTTAATGGATTAGAAATTTGTGATTTTTTTTCACAAACCTCATATAATATCATAATAATCCAAGGAAACTACGAATCTCAGTTATTTTTATAGGTTGAGGCCACTCCAATACAACTTTTTTCTTTACAGGGTTAACTGTGATTCCTTCATTGGTGACAATGTTCCCCAAGAAAGAAACTTTTTGTAACCAAAATTCACATTTGCTCAACTTTCCAAAAATCCTCTCTTTCTATAGAGTTTTAAAGATAACCCTTAGATGATCCTTATTCTCCTGAAAACTATTGTAATATATCAAAATATCATCAATAAAAACTACCACAAAGTTATAAAGGTAGTTATTAAAGATCATATTAATCAAATCCATAAGAATAGTAGGTGCATTAGCTAGTCTAAAGGGCATAAAACAAAATCATAATGGTCATATCTGGATTGGAAAGCAGTTTTTGGAATATCTTGTTTCTTCACCCTCAATTGATGATAAACAAAATAGAGATCAATCTTGGAGAATAATTGATCCCCACGAAGTTGGTCAAATTAGTCATCAATTCTTGGAAGAGAGTATTTTTTCTTCACTATGATCCCATTCAATTCTCTATAATCAATGCATAACCACATTGATCCATCCTTCTTCTTCATAAAGAGAACAGGTTCTCCCCAAGGAGACATGCTCGGTCAGATAATCCCCTTCTCCAAAAGATCTTGGAGTTATTTCTTTAATTCCTCCATATCCACATTTTCCATCCTATACGGGGTCTTTGAAATTGGACGGGATCCAGGTACGAGATCAATAGAGAACTATAATTATCTTTCTAGGGGAGTTTTGGGTAACTCCTTAGGAAATACATCAATGTATTCCTGGATGATGGGGAAATTTTCTATCCTTATACTCTCATTTACTTATTATTATTCACCGACAAAATTAATAAATAAGGATTTAGTAGGTTCTTCTAGACATATATCTGGTTGAGATATCTCTCCTTTAAAGATAATTGTAAGTTTTCCATTCAAGACTACTGATATTTCCTTGCTTATGCATTTGATCTTAGCATTATACTTTGAGATCCAGTCCATCCATAGTATAATGTAGAGTTCCAACATGGGAATGACTACTAGATTTTTGATAAGATTTTTCTCACTAAAGTAAATACCATAGTTTCTAAACACTGATGATGCTTAGATATTTCCACTAGGAGTTTGACTAAAAAATCTACTTTTAGAAATTCAGGGGTTGATTCTAAATTCTTTTCAAACTTGGAGGAAATAAAGGAATGTATAGAACCAAAATCAAGAAAAGTACTTACTAGATTGGAGAAAACAACAAGATTACCTGCCACCACATCATTTGGCACTTCAACTTTATCCATAGTGATATCAAAAGCATGACATTGTTCCCTTGGCCTTTGCTGAGGTTGATGGTGATTCCCCTCTACTACCCTCAAATTTGGACGGTGATTGGAAAAGTGACCAAGTTGTCCACACTTATAGTATTGGACACTAGGTAGGGACTATACCATCTTCTCTTTGTCGTTAGTGTTGGGAAGTTGAGGCTTTAACTCACTACAAAAATTCTATGCAATATGGTCATCTCTTCCACACTTGTAGCACTTATCGCTCCCGAGAAAGGACTTCCATGAACGCTTCTTACCACATTTATTACATATGGGATGTTTCACTTTATTGCCTCCTCTTCCACAATCAAAGGTCCTACCTAATCTTGGCTCCATAGATATCTTTTTTCATTGGATTTATGTGACCACTACGTCTCACCAAACTCCAAATTGACTTTCATTACACTCCGTATGATCTCCTCATAGCTGTTATAGTCTCGTTTGACTATATTATTCTGCAGATGAGTTCTCAGTCCACCAAATAACATATCAAACTTCCTGTTAGAATCCATGGAAATTATTGAGGTGTAACAGGAAAGTCTTGTGAAGTTCATCTCGTAGCTTCCAACAGATTCATTTTCCTTCTGCTTCATCTTGATAAACTTCTTCTCCATTTTTATTATCATAGAATGAGGGAAATACTTATTGAAGAAGATTACTCTAAACTATTACCACTCCATAGATTCAAACTCCACTATTGGAATCATGTTTTTAATTATCTCCCACCACTAATAAACTTATCCCTCTAAGAGATAAATAGTCAGAGTGACCTTCTCTTTCTTTAAATAGCGGAGCACAAAAAATATCTTCTCTATAGAGCTGATCCACTGTTTAGAAACCAATGGGTTAGTCGATACACTATAGGTTGGTGTTCATTAACACATAAAGGACTCAAAATAAAGTTTTTCCCTTCATGGTGAGATCATTCGATCAACTTGATTCAAGTTATTTCCCATAACTTGAGTCAGGTGGTTCGTCATTCTCATGAAAATTTCCATTCCGGCTTCCATCGGAGGGCCGTCAGTGCATGGTCCATTGCAGTCACCATTTGAACGGTTCCTACTATTTCCCTACATTTTCTAAAATAATAAAACCTTATTTAAAATCTTATTTCATTTACGAATCTTTTAACTATAAAGGATTTTATGTCTTAAAACTTCATTCTTAAACAATTATATTTCTCTATAAATCCTACATAATGATTCATAAAAAGATTATGATTAACCATACATATCCCCCGGGAGTGTTAAACCAAAATTTTAGAAAGGCCCATTTTCATGTACCAAGATACCCTGGGTCAAGCCTGAAACTCCTTGTTAGAGTTTTCACTCCTAGGTACATCTGTGCCAGAGCCACAACCACATGTTCGTATCCAAACAGATATTTATTTGTTCGGAAACCACTAAATTAATATTTCACCAAAATACCAAGAATTTTTTCTATATTTAAACTTGTCTATAAGGTTCTTAATAAAGTTTTCAAAGACTAATTTCCACAAATAACTAAACTATCCTTTGATACCAACTATGGAATCCCACCTTTTTATTACATAACTTTTCAATACATTTTACAAAGAGAGGATCTTTAAAGTCTAGTGTCTTGGAAATCATGAACATAATACATGAAAACATAAAAAATTATTTTAATACACTTGTATAGATTCATCATACGTTAATTATATGTAAAATTACTTCATCTCATAACTGGGATACATACATCAAAGGAAAGGGTGAGTGAAGGCCCAGTAAGGAAAACAAGTGAAACAGTTTACATGTGAACTTGAGTGATATCAATAAGAACATGTAGATAAAGAAGAATGTCATAATAATAATAACTTGAAACATAACTTGAAAATGTGGCTAAAACATTTAATTTATACATTTAGGAACATATCACCAAGGTCCAACCCCAAGGTGTCATAAAAATTTACCAATGTTATTCACCAAGGTATCGTAAAACTTATCATCTCTAAAGATTAAATTCTTTACCCAATGCATTGGAGCACTATAAAGGTACGAACTTAATATGTATTTATTTTCATGTGATCCACATAGATCATAATAAATCTTTTCATAAATAATCCAAAGATAATAAAATAATGGGTTTCATATAAAAATCATGACCTTTTAAAAAGTGCTTAAAAACAGAATCATTATGTCTTTTATAACCCATGGAAAATGAATGAGGGTTTTATGTATGTAAATTATAAAATAAAATATATCATTTTTATGTATTTATTAATACCCCTAGAAGGTTGGGTATTCACATATATAAAATAAGATAATTTCTTGATAAAAGGAGAGAGATTTTGAGATGAAAATTATGCATCATAACGGCTATATAACATGGTTTAAGAAAATATTAAAAAGAGAGGGGAAAAGGGTATACCATACATAAATGACTCATAATACATTATTGGGATAGAATAAAGTGTAAATAAGAACATTTTATTGAAACTTGAAACTTATACCACATAAAATAGAACTTGAACGGAAAAAAGAGAAGTTGAGAATTCCCATTACAAAAATTTGGCAGCCTGACGACGTCACTTAAAATTCATAAAAATCAGTTGATGAGAGTGGAAAGGGTATATCATAATTTTGAAATAAAATAAACATAAATAAGAAAATAAAAGAACTTACCCCAACATAAGAATATAGAATTTTAAAAACATAACATAAGAGAAGTCCTTGAATAAAAGAGGAGGGTAAAATGTTCCCTTACCTTGAAGAGTAACTTCAAAAATAGAAGGTTGGGACCTTGGGGAGCTTGAGGTAACCTTGGGAGGACTCATTAGGAGGTAAAAAAGACCATATATTCATTGAAGATGAATTTGGAATGAAATTAATGAATTAATGGGTTGGTATTTATAGAAAAAGTGAGGGAATATTTTATTAATTTCCAAGGGACACTTCGTTAGTGGTATTTGAAAAACCATGGGATTTCCCATGATATTTTCCCATGGTATTGGCCACTTGGGACACCTCATAAAATATAATTCTATACAAAAGTCGACCAAAATTATTACATCATGATTACATCATTAATTATGTCATTAAACACACCAAAACTCAAAACTGTATTTTTACTATTCACCAAAAAACAAAACATTTTATAAAAATGTCATAAATTCAATATAACCTAAAATCTATGATATTAATTCAAAAATAAAATCTATTTTATGAAAATAATTTTCTAATTATGTGATATTTAATTTTTTAGTAAAAACACTATTTACCCAAAAATACTAATACTTAACTAATAATTTCTGAATCAGTTATTTACTTATTCAATTACATCACATTACCACTCAAGATGCCTAAATTATATTTATAATTAATTAAGTGAGGTTACTATTCTATTTGTCACATCATTACTCATAAGGGTAATATTACCATTCATAATTTACTATTCACTAAAAATTAAGTTGATCTTATTAGAATCTAAATTTCTTACTGATCACAACTGTAAAAGACCATTTTTTGAAAATAATTTCACATTATTAATTATTTAAAGTATAACAAATTATTTTAAAATACCCTTTTACCAATATTCATCAATAATATGGAACTTCTATAAATTCATCCTATATTTATCTTGATATTTGAAATTCATAAATTTACCAAAATAAGAAATAAAAATTTTATTTATACAAGGGGATTACACAAAGTAACAAAGGCCTCATTACATAGCCACTTATAAAACCTACATAGGACTTAAGAGTAAGGTGTTCTATAGTGATAGAATCTTGGGGCGGCTCGGACAACATCACCTGAGTGGTGATTTTTCTATCAGTTTGAACTTCTCTTGTAAGTGATTCTATTCTAGCTTAAAGTGTTAGAGTTCGGCTTGGGCTTGGTCGAGAGAAAATCCCTATGATGCTACCTCCTTCCCAAGCTCCAATAGATGGGCTTCTTACGGCCCAAGTCCACTGGATGATCCCATCAAAATTTCTTTCTATATCAATTAACCATGATCATTTGTATTTATAAACAATAATCATAACGTTAAGAGTATAGTTTCCAATGGTTATATTGACCAACAGTCATATAATAGTTGAAACCCAACAATCACATTTTAATTATACTCACTTCATTAATTAAAGGATATATTTTTGTTGAGTATAAAATATAATAACACACAAAATCAGGAAAAAAAATTATTCAAAAGTTCATGTCGTTACAAATATCCTTCCATGACTTTATTCTCAAACCTTTATCCACAAAATTCCCATTTTCTATGGTGTAGGAGATCTCAAAGTCATAGTCCTTGAGAAAATCAATCCACCACTATTTCCAAAGATTTAAGTCAGGTTGAGAAAAGATATATCTTAATCTATTATGATCTATGAAGGCCAAAAAGTGCCCCCAACGAGATAATGTCACTATAACTTCTCTAAAAACACAACTGATGCTATCTATAGATCATGGGTGGCATAATTGTGCTTATGGGTCCATAACTTACTAGAACCATAAGATATCACTTTATTTTACTTCATCAATACACAACATAAGCTCAGATGAGAAGCATCGCAAAATACCTCAAACATCACCCCTCCTATGGAAACTAGAACACTAGATAATTGATCAATTTCCCCTTTAGGTAGTCAAATGCTGCTTGACATTGCTTAGTATAGATAAAAGTCCAATCCTTCTTAGTCAAAGTTGTTAATGAGACTGAAATACATGAGAAATAAGATATATCCCATATGTCTAAGGAAACTATGAAGCTTTGCCACATTCTTAGGTACCTCCCAAGAAAAAATTGCTCGATCTTTAATGGATTCACAACCAAACCCTACTAATACATCACATGCCCAAGGAAAAATACCTCTAGTTTTTAAAACATACACTTGAAGAACTTACCATAGACTTGGTGGCATTGAATAAATTGCAATAAAACTATAATATGATCAACATGATCCTATTTTGACATCAAATAGATAAATATGATGTCGATAAATATGACTATGTACTAGTCCAAGGATTTGTAGCACATAGAGTTTATGAGACCCATGAACACAACTGGTGTATTAGTGACATTAATGAAATGATAATGAACTCGAAGTACCCATACCTATATCTGAAGGCAAACTTTGGGATATCATCCTAATTCACCCTCAAATAGTGATATCCATACTATATACTGTTCTTAGAAAACTAACTAACTCCCCTCAAATATTTGAAAAGATCATCGATCCTCAAAAGAGGGTAACGATTCTTGATCTTCACCTAATTCAACCTCTGATTGTCTATAAAGAACCTCATACTACCATCCTCCTTCTTAGAGAATAACACTAGAACACCTCATGGTGACAAACTGGGCTAGATGAAACTATTATTCATTAGATCATATATCTAAATCCTCAACTCTCACAACTCATAAGGTTCCATACGATAATGATCCATTAAAATTAGAGAACTATCGAGCTATGAGTCTATCCCAAACTCAACGTCACATTGAGGGGATATCATCACAACCTTCTTGAGAAAAACATCCATAAAATCCCCCAAAACCCTAAGACCCTCCTCTATCTTAGAATCTACTGATTCCATTGAAAACTTGGCCATAAAATCAAGAAGGGTCTCTACACATCTACTTCTCACTTGACAACCCCATTCTCTAATGAAAACCGCATGCTAATCATCCACATTCAAGAATATGTCTCTCTCACAGAAGCAGTCGATAACAACATTCATGGAATACAACTAGTTTATGATAATAATGAAATTGTATAGATACATATATAGAAATAAAATATCACCACATGACTGATGTGGCCCCATCATCAGTCTATAGCCCCTGTACACATCAAAAAGGCTGGTCTGGTCTTCGACTAGCATAGTAAACACCAAGGACATGAGAAGACTCTCTATATCTAGTCCCAATTAAAAGACTAGATAAGGTGAAATGAAGTAGTGTTAAGATCCTAAATCAAATACGGTATAAAAAAGAGTATATGACAAAATGATCATACCTCAAATGACCTCTAGACCCTTTGGTGCGGCCACCCCCACTAAATGAAACTAACCACACCCATCTCCTCTACCTCTCTGATGATGGCCTCTTCCATGAACATGATCAGGTTAAGTTCACCAAATATAGGTAATATCCTAATGTTGACCCATGCCTGCCTCATCTTTACATGACTGAGCATAAGCCTATTGCTCCTACTTCTAAAACAACACTGCTGGTGGCTGCTGCTGAGGCTGATATTGAACCAGACCACCTCCACCATGATAATCTCAAAGAACCATGGGGAACTTATATTGATTATGAACATAGTTTTAGTATATAAAGTTCACTAGCCCAAATCCCTCAGGAAAATCACAAAAACCACTACCCCCAGAAGGCTATAAAGGAATATACTACGGTCGAATTACTATAGTCAGAACCTCAAAATCCGTGGTTCCTAAGACCTACCACTAAAAAATATACTCCTTGAGGAACCCTGTTAGTTCAACCTCTTGAAAAACCTTATCATGAGTGAATAATATTGATCATCTTCCACTTATTATAAACTTCCCAATATGTTTTCAATATAAAGGGAGTAACTGCATACTGGAAAGAAGGGCATAACACCTTCCAAATATGTCAAGCTCAGGAATCCTCATCAGGAAAAAGGTCTAGGGTGAAGTATAAAAGTTACTTTAACTTTATTCCTTTCCCCTATATAGATATAATTCCATTATGAAGATTAATAACCATTTTTCACTTCTCTACCTTCATGGTTGATGATAGGAACTCCAATCAGAACTTCTTCTAGAAGCCAACCCACAAAACATTTTCCTCCTTCCTCCCACCATGGTACAACATTTACCAATGACATATAACTCCCTGAATATGACTAACTACAAAGGGAAACAATACTCTATTGAGTCTCAGATCAAACTGAAGGTGATATCAATCTCCTCCAACCATCTCTATATCTTCAGATCACAAACGTTTCACTTGTACTTCCGCAAATCCTACCACTAAAAGGCGCACAACGTTCTCTTCCACATATCATACTTCTCAATTAGATCAACCATCTGGAAATAAACCAGACTATCCTGATAATCCTCCACTACCTAAATCACATAAAGACGATGAATAATATCTATAGATGAAATGGAAATAAGGAATTCATAAGCCTAATTATTTTTAATTTCATTAAGATTCATTTAATTCATTTTAAATTCCCTAAAACCACCCAATTAAAATGAGAACACAATTCAATCATGATGCATGTACATCTCCAAGGTCTCTACCATACAAGCAGTGAAACCTCATTTGGTCATTCGGTATGTTCATAGTCCATTCACCAGATCACAGGGGGGTCTAAAATCTTTTTTCCTTACCAGTATTCCCCAAACCATGTCACGTACCAAGATCAAATGACATGGATTCCATACTTACCCATGCAATCCTCACTATGCCTAACTCCAAACTCCATCATATCCCTCAACCAAACCCTCTAATACTACTCAGTCATGACACCCTCCTGCCAAAGGTACCCCTTCTAGGATAGTAAATATGGAAGAGTGATAATGACCCCTAAGTAACACCTTTAGTAGGCTCTGGGTTGGTGATAAGGATCGGTGGTATAAAAATCTCACATGAATGGAAGGAATCACCCTCTATAAAATAGGATCAAGATATAAGATTAGTCAAACACAAGAAACTCCATGAAATGATATAAAATTTAAACCAAAACTATTCCACAATGCATGTATAATGTAAACAGATACAAGAGTCTCCAATTAAATACCCAAAAGAAGAATTCTAAAGCAGCGACTCAACAAAAACTCCAAAGGTATGAGCTAGTAATGTCCAGCACAATCCATGAATTCCTTTGGGAAACCTATAAATAGTTTATATATATGTTGGGTGAGCATACAAGTATATTTCATAGGATCATACCAAAGGTCTCCCATGCATATGTGAAAAGAACATACTATTGGACTAGTGAGCAAACAATAGAACCAACAATGCCTAAACACGTCAACTAACCAAACCCATCCTCACCATGGAACACTAACAGAATAACACATCAAAGTATAAAAATAATAATAATCATATCAATAAAATGGTACCCTACACTGCTTTCCTACTGATTTTACACTCTCACAACCTAACTTCATATATCCTAGAACTCCCATATATTCCATATAGTATCCCTGCCCAAACACACATAGTCCATCACATCATAATAAAAACCCTATGTGAAACTGGACATCATATTAGAACACATCTCTCCCGAAGGAACATGGGCCATCACATCACATCTTTCCCAAATACACCTATACCATCACATCATAGTCACATGACTAGAGTATTAGGTTATTGTGAACATGAAGGACATAAAACTCATTCCCTCCTCCTACCATGAGTGACCCCCACCATAATCCATCTCATCATCTCATAAAAACATCGCCATATTTCACTTTAGATTTCTGGACATCACAACATGTGCATAACAATATTTCCTAGAAGAGAGAGCGGGAAAGAGAAGGTAGCCATCCGTCCATCTTCACCATCGAGATATTGGAACCCCCACCAAAAAAGCATCTAGTTGTCAGCATATCGTGCTCAGTATGGGTGGGGTTTGTATAGATTTCACAAGGAATATACAATGTATAAATATAATAGCCACACAGAAGACCAACCTATGAGTTCAAAACAAAAGCACAATCCCCACTCACAACATCATCACCACAACTCATAACATCCACCACTTTCATTGCCACCTCTAAATGAACAACACCACACAACAAGAAAAAATCCACAAGCCACATACCATATCCCACCTTCTTTTAAGAGAATCCAATTTCCATATTTTTCATTACCGAACCACTTCATTATTATAGCCCATTTATTTCATGTTAATCATCAACTATATTTGACCATAATTTAAATTTCTTTTCAAGCACTAATTTAACATTTCAACCCATTATCCAAACCACACCAATCCATTTCAATACATCATTAAAAATTTAATTCCATTACTAACCAAGAATCTTGAAAAATACACCACATCATAATAACCACCCATCTTTCCCATGATAACCAATCCCACATTACCACCACTTCGCAACCACAACCACTTCGCACTCATAACAAATTTCCATATCACAATCGATTTCTACATCACAACCACTTTCCACACATCATCACCACACATTACAACCAAACATCACCACCACACATCACAACAAAACATCACCACCACACATCACAACCACACATCACATATTCACATAACTTATCTCAGACTATTCAAGTGTATTTCATCACATTTCACTTTACTTTTCAAGAGAATTATCACACAATCTAGAGTTTCTATGAACAACCAATTTATTATCCAAATATAAGTGGTTATCCATTTATTCAAGGTGATTTCAAATAAACACAAAAATAAGGGTTCTAAAAAATAATCAATCCCAACAAAAACAAAGGCTCTCAACAACCATGATTTTTAGCAGTACATCAATCATGTATAACCTCAAAAGAGATAACATCTAAATCCATAAAGAAAAAAATTTCCTTCCCCTTCACATTCAATTTCAATTAAATTGATTCATTATCTTCATTATTATGGTGCATACCATCTTCCCAAAGAAAAAAAAGAGATTAACCCATCTTGTATGATACAAATAAATGGGGAAAAAAGGATCTCTTACCTCAAACGAAGCATCCCAAACCACTACACAAGCTTAAAATGAGGGGGAGACCACCACCAAGAATATTGATGACGAAGAACACCTTAATTGTCATAAAAAAACACCACACAACATATTATTACCAATATCATAAAAAACAATAGTTTCTTTTGATAACACCCTTTTTCTGGTGAAGAATTGGAAGAAAAAACTGAGAAGGAAGGAAGAGAACTTACCTAAAACCACTACGGATTGATCCCCCAAGGGTGGGATTGAAATCCACTGAAAGGGGGCTGAAAGAACTTATTGGGAGGCACATGGGTCACCCTAAAAAGGAGATAAAGGTCACGAGAATGAGGGGTTTCTAGGGGCTTTGGTTTTTTTATACCCATTTGAAAAACATAAGACCACGATGCAGCCTATAGCACCATGCCACAGAATTTCGGAAAAAGGGATGACTATGATTGATGTGGCATTTATTTAATACATTTTCTACATCTTTTAATTTAATTAACCATGTATTTGGTGTCAAAATAATGATTTTAATTGACTAAATTGAAATTGTTGGTATTATATTATTTAATTTTTATTATGCTATTTTTATGTTTAAATATAAATTTATTTGTTTATTTTTGTCATGCTGTAAATTTTTAGTAAATTAATAAATTGCTTGTAACATTTTTTTCCGGGTAATTTTTTTAAAATTATAGTTTATCAATTATTTATTTCTTTTAATTCATTGATTTATTGTTCTCATTTTTTTGAATCACTTATAATAATAATTTTTATTGATTGAGATTATTTGATTTTTATTTAAGTGTTGAATAAACAGACTCTCTTAATTATTTCTGTAATTAAGTAATTTAATTCGGTTTTAATTATTTTAATATAATTTCTAAACTCAAATATTTAATTTCATTTTCATTTTTATTTCAAATAAATAATTTTCAATGTTTTTAATTTAAATAAATAAACCCTTTCATTCATTCTTTTCCGTAATTAATTGATTTTTTTGTGTCAATATTTTATCTTAATTTGATACATAATTAATTTATTCATTATTTTTTTATTTATAGTTAACTTAAATTATTATTTTTTTAATTTTATTTATTTTCAAATTATTATTATTTTTTTTATTTTTATAACTTATTTAATTTATTTATGTTTAGGACCACCAACCCTTAGCCATCATTGGCATCTCCATGATTACCAGTCTCCACTACTACTGCCTAGAACATCCACCGCCAGATCCACTGTCTTCCAGCTTCTGCGAGCCAGTGCCACCCACAATCCAACGCCAGCTCCATAAGTTTCACTTGTTGAAGACACCAAGTCGAAGGCCCCCGAGCACAGACCAGATATCCAAAGGTCTGCCACTCCCACTCAAAGTCGAAGAAACCGTTGAACCAGATCTACTCAAATCTGTCAAAAACAACCCAAACCGAGCCTCTATCTAAAGAAATCAAACCCATACCCGCCACTGTGGATGAATATGTCTGAACCGAGCTCTGCCGAGATGGATCCACTGCTGGCCGCCGATCGAAGACCTCTGCTGCAATATGATGTCGCCACACCTTTGCTTGAGCTGAACACCCTAATCCTAGAACACCTGACCCACACCTCCCTTGTAGGATATCCACTATTGAATATCTGGCCACCACGAGGAAGAAGACGAGCCACCATCGGGAGAGGGTGACAAGTGTGTCAAGACATCCCTCGTGGATCTCTACTGCATATTAGTTAGTCTTGCCACTGCTCTAGTTTTTTGAATAAGAGGAGGTCATCCTCCTCTATTTTCAGCATTCCATGGACATGGGAATCCTCTCGATTCTCACAGCAACTGTTCTCTCTCACGACTGATTTATTTTTTTCATTATTTTTCCTATTTTTGTAATTATCATTGTGTCAGTTTTGTTTGTGAATACAATTATGATGTTTATTAGTTCATATTTTCATTCTTCCTCCTTGTGATGTGATCTTGAATCTCCAGTAATGGAGAACTAATTTTTGAGACTTGATTCAGGAAGTGAAAATTGACTCTCCTCAAAGATCCACGCTTCATGACGATCATCACCGATCTATCTTTCCTCTTAGTAGATTGTGAATATGATTTGGGGTGTGAGAGAGTGAACTCTTGCATAGGAAAGGTCTTACACTCATTTTCCTCATTCCTTTTCCCCTCCTATATCATTTTATCGACTGATAATCTGAGTTGGGTTGTGTGATCTAATGATCTCAGAAGGATCATTCTAGCTTGTGAGATTTCCTAGCCCAAATGAGTCTGTTAAGTGATTCATTTTACAGTTTGGAGGAATGATTTAGAACTGAAGAACTTCTGTATTTGAGTGTTCATTATTTAAGTGATAAAGGTGCATGATCTAAGTGGTAGGTCATGCATTGATTAGGGATGAGATTTGATGGTCTTCCCCAGAAGATCTATGAAGGGTAGTTGAGAGTAGATCAACCTGGATCTGGCCTTCTTCTCGCTAACTCTTTCTCTTCTCTTTCTTTTTGTTTCCTCTTTTATTATTCTCTCATCACTGTTTATTATTGTTCTCATTTACTACTTTCAAAATATTTAAAATACTAGAAAATATTTTCAGAAATACCACAAGGAAATTCGACACTACTTCCTTGAGAGTGACACTAAGGTTAGCCACTATGCTATACACATGGTTTATAAATGTATCTTTGACCATCCCCATGACAAGGAAAAAATCAATGATTCCATGGGTAGGGACCACACCGTATCACAGTTTCTCAAAATCCCTCTGAAAAACAAGGCTATATCTACACCATAGATCCCATCAAGTAGCATAAGGGACCACGACATAGTGTTGGTCGGAGTGGATACTCAAGAGGGGGGTGACTTGAGTTCCAATTAAAATTTCTGTTTTAAAAACTTTGTCTTAAAAACCCCCAAATAAAATACTGAATTAAACTGTAGTGAATTTATATCAAAGTAAGGGTTTGGTTGGGTTCTCAAGGGATTGATTATTTCCTAGTTAATCAAAACAGAAAGGTTGATTAACTTTTGAAACCAACTTAATGATTTACAACTAATATAAACACTTGCGAATTTAATTATCAAAGTGACTTTAAAACATTTTTGGTTTTAAAGAAATTTGCAGCGGAATAAAAGAATAACTTTGAAAGATATAGCACAATAGATATAAACAAGAGGTTCAGTCTCAAGACGAGACTTAGTCCTCTCAAAAATTTGTATAAATTTGATCCAAACCCTGGATCGGGGTTCACAACAGTTTACAACTGTCCAGGTCCTAGACCTCTACCACTGTTATTCATGGGAAACAGAACAACAACAACCAGCTGTCCAGGTCACACACGACCTCTACCACTATCTCAGTGGGAAATAGAAGATGTAAGAGTTTGAGTGAGGATTTACAGATCCTCCAGTTAGAGTACAAGAGACAGTGTGTGTGTAAAATACAACATATAACACACACTGCTCAATATATAAAAAGATAAATCACAGAGAAAATATTTAGAGTTTAGAAATGGATCTAGTGATTGTCGTGCAGTTCTGGAATCCTTTGATTGATCAGAATTCGCTCTGAGTCCTCTTCTGGTTTTTGTCTGGAAAACCGAGTATTGTCTGTTTCCTTGACTTCCAGGTGTAGAGACAGTTGATGAAGCTCTTGTGTTATGTTCTCGTTCTCATCTCTTCACTGGTATGCAATAATGAATGAGTTCTTCATGTAAGTTCAGTCGTCTCTTTGCATTCAAGCTTAGTTGTTCTTCCAGCACACCTCGTGGAATATATGTCTCTATGTATTCGTCAATTCATCTCTCTCTTTGTAGTAGCACATCCTTCCTTTATTTAAAGCACGAGCTCCGGAAAAAGATGATTTACTTTTTACAGGTACGAGGTATGGTTCCCTGACATCCAACAACCTTCATTAAATAAATGAAAGAGAATTAATATATTCCTAATATGACCGTTGGTTAGATTAAATAAAGATAAAGAAATTCAAACAGCTGTTTATGACTATCGGTGATTCAAGTGATCGGTAGGTCATCAGCATCAGTATCAGCATCGGTGAGACATCTTCGGTGACTCAAATGATCAGCATCGGTGTGTCATGATTGATGAATCATTTGATCAGCATTGGTGAGACATCTTCAGTGACTCATTTGATCTGGATTGATGTGTCATCTTCAGTGACTCATTTGATCAGCATCGGTGAGACATCTTCGGTGACTCATTTGATCAGCATCGGTGAGACATCTTCGGTGACTCATTTGATCAGCATCGGTGAGACATCTTCGGTGACTCATTTGATCAGCATCGGTGAGACATATTTGGTGACTCATTTGATCAGCATCAGTGAGACATCTTCAGTGACTCATTTGATCAGCATCAGTGAGACATCTTCGGTGACTTATTTGATCAGCATCAGTGAGACATCTTCGGTGACTCATTTGATCAACATCGGTGATACATCTTCGGTGACTCATTTGATCAGCATCGGTGAGACATCTTCGGTGACTCATTTGATCTGGATTGGTGATACATCTTCGGTGAATCATTTGATCTAGATCGGTGCAACCGTTGTCCTTTGATATGGATCGGTGCGACCGATGTCCTTTGATATGGATCTATGCGACCGTTTTCCTTTGATATGGATTTCCAGAAAACTTGTAAATCAATAACAAAGAGATAAAAACATGATCCAACCAATATAAACAGATTCACTAAGAGATTGTGATTATGTATATGAGAAATCCAACCTGATTAAGTAATCGATGATTTGTGATTATTAAAACAGCAATCATAGGAAGAATTCAACAATCTTCTAGAGGGCTCAACACATAGCCCAGCCTTCTACACTGAAAATCCCAACAAAAATAAGGGGAGAAATGACATAGCCCATCTCTATGGCATGACTACCTTGAAATTGATAGAACCCTCCAAAAATCACCCTCGGAATCCACACTGCAGCCAGAGTGACCATGCCATAGTCATACCCAAAATGGAAGAATGAAGCAAGCTCTTCCCTAGGACCCTACATCATAGTCGACCACTCAATGCCGCAAAACTCCAAGGCTAACACCACAACCCTAATCCATGGTGTATCCCTTCCAATAATGGCAGAACATCCCGGAACACCTTCTCCGAGACTCTACACTATAGCCAAGATCCCCACACCATAACTATAGTCCTCCATAGCGCAACCTAATCCCCCATACCACATATCTCATATACTAAAACCTTATCTCCATCTCCACTGCTTACCCTCCAAACTCCTTGGAGCATCCCTTGGACACCTCCACCACCATAATTCCCATAAAGTTATATGTCAAAAGGTCTAGGATATTATAATTCACATAAAATTATAAAGATTCAAATTATAGCTTGAATTAACAAAAAACCATGCATAGATAACCACAATTAAGATCTTATTTTAAACTCTATCAATATTCTATAAAATTCCATTTAAAATCATAAAATCAAAGCAAAAAAAAAAACAAACAAACATAAAATTCACATAAAAAGCAAGCTAAAAATAACAATAGATTTGGGATATACAAGAATTAGAAACAAGTAATCAACTACCCATATCCTCTATCTTATATTTAAATCAATTTGAGATAATATATAATTTAATATTTTATGGTCAATGAATACCAACAAATTCTCAAAGAATAGATAATGTCACCAACTTTTGAGTTCATTCACAATAACATACAATTCAAGATCATGAGTAGGGTAATTCATCTCATGCGACCTAAGCTCTCAAGAACCATATGCCACTACTCACCCTTCCTATATAAGAACACATATATATAAAACACTAAAGGCATCAAAATATACCTCATATCATTTCCTTAGACCTTATAAGATAAAGATAAATGATAATTCCAAGATCATTTTTAGTTTCTGAAACATAGCCTTGTGTAATTCCTTAGCTAAAATCACGTAAAGGGCACCCTATAAAGAGTACCACATAAACTTAGTCATGAATTCCCATATACTAGAGGCTACCAACTGGTAGAGAGAGTCAAAGATCAACATTTGAGAGATGATACTCTCAATATTAGTATAATTAATAACAAATAACTAACCAAACATCAACCAAACTTACAAATCAGAGTATGTAAAAATGGAATTACAACCAAGGAAAACCATAAAAAAATTAACATACACCCATGATATACTAATTAATATGAATTAATATAGCCATACATCTTATCATATTTCCCACTGGTCCAACCACACATACAAAAAAAATAATAAAAAATACAAGAATGATCTTCTATAACTTTGATCCTCACCTCAAACCCATATCTAAATATTGTCTAGTTTCTCTAGCCCAATCCCCTGTTCAACCTACTCAATCTTACATACCAAACATAAGTATGATCACAAACTAGGGTTCCTATATAGGTCATGAGAAAAAAATATCAATAGGGTCTCACCATGTGACCTTAATATACACCATAATATACATATGCATGCATGAGGAAAATAAGTAATAGAATAGACAACATATAAGGATGGGAGCTAGGTCATTATATGCTAACCATGTAATGAATCAGTTTTTTCATTGTAAAACTTCATATATTTTTTTTTAAAAAAATTCAAAGCTAGGCACTGAGTAAGCGTAGGATTTCAGGGCCCAGGGATCCATGATATTAATATAATAAAAATATTAAATATATTATATCACACACATGCATTTTTTCTAAAATAATGTAATAACTCCAAAACAGAGTCTTAGATGAGAGATCTGATACCATCAATAAATATGGAATGCGGGTTAGGCAAGACATAACCTTTTTTTCACATTGGGTGTTTGGGTTTCCATGGGTGGATTAGTAAATTAATAAATTAATTTATTATATTATTATTGTTCCAAACCTATTACTCCTCTATATAATCCCATTTTTGAAAAATTCTTAGGGTTATCTGCATAACACTAGGGATTGGAGAGGATCCATTCGAGGAGAGTTTTTAATGAACGATAGAGGATCGTGGGTTGATGATCACTATGTTAAGGATTTTGTGGATCTCACCAATGAAAATTATGTAGAATAGTTCTTTGTGAGTGATTAATGCCAACTTGAGGTAGGGATTTTGTTTATGTTGGTTTAATCTTTATTTCAATTATCTCATGTAAAGCTCAAATTGACTCTTCTAAAAAATTGATTCATGGGTTGACCATTAATTTATAGGTTTTGATTTATCTTCCTAGAATTAGGAATAGATTATGTTTTTCTTAAACCTTGATTATTCTCCATGACTAACATTTTCAGAATCAATAGATTGAGGCCAACCTAAATAACAGCCAAGGTTTGTTCTTCACATTTGTGTTTTGTACCTTTTTACCCAAGTTCTTCATGCACTCATCATCAATATTTGATTTTGTTGAGAGTTTGAAAAATAACTAGAAACTGATCATTGTAAAATTGATTTTTGTTTCAATGGATAATTTACATGGGTTTAGATTCAGTATTGATGGAACAATCAAGGTGAGAGGATGAGTATGGACAAAAAGGATTAGATCAAAAGTTCTTTGTTACACGGTTTGGCATTTCAATGGAATGATTCCATGGGAGGGGATTCTCGAGGGGATGGGTGACTAGAATCTAGACACTGGTGGTGATTCCAGCATGATCCACTATTGATCCAAGTTTTATGGGTGAGATTGGTAGTAGATACATAGGTGTAAGTGTTGTGGGTGAGATACATTTAATAGACAAGACTTTCTGGAATATCCTAACATACACAACACGTACTTCAAAGAACACATGTCTTGTAGTCCCCCCTATGAATTCTAGGATTTGAAAAAATAATTAAATATGACACACTGTGTGGCTTGACCACACACTGTGTGACCCATAGCCAGTGGCTTGGTGTGTACCCCTGAGGTACATAGTCACATACACAACCAGTTACATGGGAATAACCAAGTAAACATGCATGAATAGGTACCCGGACATAGCCAGAGCACCTAGACATGGCTAGGTACATGTGCATGGTCAGAGTACACAAGCATGAGCTGAAGTACGTGGGAATAAGATAAAGTACATAGTCATGGGACAAAGAACATAGGTAGAGAATGACTAGTAAAGACATTTTATGTATACCCTATACACATTGTGTAATTTTATCAGGTAAGGTTGAGGCCCTCATTCTCTTCAGTCTAGAATAATATCTGTAGGGTGAATCCCCTTAGTTAATATATGTGAGTTAATAAAGAGGCATCATGTCCTGAACATTGGATGTGATCCCCTCTATGGGATTAGTCTCAAATAGAGTTAGGAATCCCTCCATGTGGATCGAGGTGTGAACCTCTATCATTTATTTCCTAGGTTGGGTCAAGAATCTTGTTACCCACTATCAGGGTGTGTGATCCCCATCTTAGAAAGTTTATTCCAGGTAGAGTTAGGAATCCCCCAAAATCACTAGGTGAGAGCCCCTATCTGTGTATCAATATCTTCAGAGTTCTAGTAGTTACTTCTTATTGGGGAGGCCTGATGAGCATGAACACTCAGATGATTAGCTTTAGTGTTATCAGGTATGAGGGGTGAGTTTTCTTGGTTGATCATTACCTTGAATCCTTATGTAGAATCCTAGGATAACAGTATGGTTTAAACCTTACTTTGATACTTTGTGTCTATCTTGATTATATCTATGTTATTATTGTTATGTATCATATTTTGATTGACATACCTTCATGACAATGAGCTAAATTACCTATCTTAATTATTTATATTTGATAATTATAGGGTGTCCTATAAGGCATGTCGTACTCACCCCTACATGGGCTCTTCCAATGCATGTATTTTATTAAGTAGATGAAATTCATTACAAATGAGTCTTAGGTGGACTATGATTAGGAGAACATATATGAACTAGAAAAACCATGGTTAGGTCAAGGAGTTTATTTTGAAAAAAATACCCTCCTTATTAGTAGGTTTGACTCTTTTATAGTTTGGTGGTATTTTAGTTTTCACTTCATGATTTCCCTTGTGTCATACTCTGATGTGGTATATAGTGTATTAATGCATCTTGGTATTAGTTTTATCTTACCTTTAAGCTTGGTATTAGTGTTTGGAGATTTTTTTTGAGTAAAAATACTTTAGGATAAGGTCTCCCATGTGTGTGATATGCTTACTTAGTGCTTGTCTCCAGCCACTAGCCTATTTGAGGTGGGATTGGGGTGTTACACTTGGCATATTGCTGGCTAGGTAGGCCCCGATGGGTTGGGTCATGAAAAAGTGGTGTCAAAGTATGTTGTATTAGTAAGTGAGTTTATAGATTATCTAGGTGTGAGGTTTGGTTTGGGTACTAGGGTAATAATGTTAAAGTGTCTTGGGATAATCTCTTAGGTTAGAGTGTCCAATGTTGGTGCGATGACCAACATATCCATTTACTAGGACTTTGATAACCTGCCTGTTGACTTGATACATGTAGGAACTAGTTTTTGGATGTCTCTGTGATGAAAACCAGTTAGGATTCTATTGAATGATTATTATTATAATCCTCTTAGCGATGAGGCTTCAGTATATGGTCCTATGTAGGAGAAAATAACTATAGGTAGTTTTCTAGCCTCACCTCTATTATTTGGGAAACATGTTTCTCTAGTAGTTTTGGTAGAGGATTTGTGTAGGTTAAGAACACTACATGAGTTTTAGAGACAAAGAAATATCATGTTTTGGGGAAACCAAGACCATCTGGTAGTATATTATTAGATTGAGGTTGCTATACAATTTTTCTACCTTGTTAGGACCCCTCCTAATAAGATGGTGGTCCTATAAGAGAGTCTTATACATAGATCTATAGGGAGATGGTGGAGTCTGGTGACTCAGATTCATGATGAGGAATCCCTCTCTTGGTAAAATTTCAAGAATATATTTAGATAGGAGTTCTACCCCTACATTGAGAGAAGTACATATTCAATATATTTTGGTGATTCAACAGGTCAACATGACTATTATAGAGTATGCGTCGAGGTTAACTAACCTCTCACAATACTATATGGATATGATTCAAGATGTTTTATTCCAAGCATGGACCTTTGAGTATGTAATTAAATAAGATATCAATGATAGAGTGATATTTATTTTCATTTATACTTATGATGGGGTGCTCGAGAGATCCTTGGTGGTGGAGAGCTTCTTGAAAGAGTAATATTCTATAGTTGGTGATGGTAGTAGGAACCCTAGAAATGATACTTTGGAAGCTACTAGCTGATGTCAGACTCATGGATCTAGATATGCAGTAATGTTAGAGAGACTGTCTCATGATAGAGGGTTTACAGTTCAATGCTCTCAGGATAGTTCTAATCAGCTGAGGTAGAGTCGATGTTTCTCCTATAAGGGGTGGGAATATATTTTTTGGGATAGTGTAACCCACCATATAGATGATTGGAATATAGTTGATGAACCAAATGGATATAGACAATAACTAGTGAAGAGAGATCTTCAGGGTGGCAGATGTGGTAGAGGAGATGAGAGAGTAGCGGGAGGTGGTAGATGATTTGATCTGTTGACACCTCCACCCCCAGGTGGTCCATGCAAGGCTCATGAAGATAGGAATGAATGATGAGGTAATCTTTAGGTAGTGGAGGATCTTAACCTATAGTATATAAGGATTATTGAAGGTATGATCTATGTCTTCTATACTTTAGTTACAGTATTGATAGATACATGCATGATCCAATATTTTCTTTCTGTATCCATTGTTTGAAATATAGATATTCTAGTTGATCCTTTGGCTTGAAACCTATATTTATAGAATCCTAACACAGGAGATTCAATGACCACACACTTATTTTGATAGTGTAACTTGACTATTAGAGCATAAATCCTATTTATAGTTTTTGAGCGAGGTGTAAGAGAAATTAGCCTTGTTTCAGTTTTTCTTAGTGTATGAGGATGGTTCAGCTTACCTTCAGTTGATGGATGTTAAACCTATGATTATTTATCATGTCAAGGAGGCTCATCTTAGAGATATCGACTATGAAACCTTTCATGTTTAGATATCCACTGGACATGCTCATGATGTATTTTATGAAGGTGAGGAGCACATAATCATTTTCTTAGGGAATACCATGGTACTAGTTATTCTATGAGAGGAATTTTGAGGTAGTTTCATACATACCCCTTAGAATTACATACAAGGGTGGAAAAGATGTACCAGGACATTCAATGTTAGTTATGGGGTCTAGGAATAAAGAATTGTGTAGCTGATCTTGCCTCTCAAAGCCTCACTTTTATATAGGTGAATGCTAATCACTTGGTTTTAATGGGTTTGGATCAAACCATTGAGGTTATAGAGTGGAAGTGGTATGGTGTCTCTATATAATTAATGATGGGAATTCCATGATCATATATAGGACACGATGCTACCTGGGTGATCATATACCTACTCGCCAAGTTAGCCCACTTACTATCCATATGAGAGCAGGGTTAAGTGGAGAGCTTGAAATTCCTTTATGTATAGAAGATAATAAAGATTCATTTATTTCCATGACTAATTATTTCATAACATTATTCCTAATTCACATCATTATTATGGAGAGGTTTTTAGAAGATATTTGAGAGTCAATTGAATTTGAGAACGATGGTTCACCCCCTAGAAAAATGACCAAGCTGAGTGGACCATTAAAGTCATAGAGGATATGCTTCAGGACTACATGTTTGACTTTATCCATATTTGGGAGGATCACATACCCTTTTTGGAGTTCTCATATAAAAATAATTACCATCCCACCATTGGTGTGGAACCATTTGAGTCATTTTACAAGCGACCCTACATGTCATCACCATGATGGAATGATCCATGGGAGTCGTCACTCATGGGACCATAGTTGGTACGAGTGAAAAGAGATAAGGTACATATTATCTTCAAGTGGATGAGGAATACCTAGATATGTCATAAGTCTTATAAAAAAATGATTAAATAGGCCTTTGGAGTTCGATGAGGGAGACCATGTGTTCCTGAAGGCCTCACCTCAGTGAGGATTATAAATATTTTTTGGGGTGAAATTTATCTCTAAGATCCATTAACCATTTCTATATACCATACAAGGTTGTTCAGGTGTAGTAACACTTAGCCCTACCGCCAAAATTAGACTAGGTATGCGATGCCTTCCACATGGCTTAGATAAGGAGGTATGCACACGACCCATTGCATGTTATCAACTAGGGAGAGCTGTAAATCAATGATGGAGATACCATCCCAGAGTACCCAATAGATATAGAGGATTGGAAAGATAATATCCTTTATGGGTGAGTGATTACCTTGGTGTACCTCTGGTGGAAGCACAATAATATTCAAGAGAGCACCTGGGAGCGGGAAAACTAGATGTGATCCCAACACCCTCATCTTTTTTGAGGAGTTTTTTTTCTTTTCGGGGTGAAAATCCTTAAGGTGGGGAGAATTTAATGACTCTATTTTCTTCCTTGAAAAACATTGGAATATTTTAAGTAATATATTCAAAGGTAGGTGTTGAGTGAACGCATGATTCTGGGGCACAAGAAACCTCTGTATTGATATAATAGAAATATTTAATATATTATATCACACACAAACATTTTTTCTAAAATAATAGAATAACTCCAAAATAGAGTCTCAAATGGTAAATTTTATACCTCCATTAAATTTGGAATATGTGTTTTACCCTTGGAGTGACATAACCTTTATGTTCTTCAGGTGTTTGGTTTAATATTGGTTGTGGGAAGATTAGTAAATTAGTAAATTAATAAATTAATTTATTATTTTACTATATTTCTTGAAATAATCCTCCTCTATATAGTCCCATTTATTTTAAATTAATAGGGTTATCCACATAACCTTAGGAAATAGAGAGGATCCATTTAAGGAGAGTTTTTAACAAATGATAATGGATTGTGGGTTCCTGATCAGTGTGCTAAGGAGTTTGTGGATCTCACAAATGATAATGATATAGAACTATTATTCATCATAGATCAATAAAAAATCAAGGTAGATATTTTTATGTTGGTTTAATCAATATTTGATTTTACCATATCTAACACAAATAAATCATTCCAAATTTTTTTTGGGTTGACCATTGATTTAAATTTATTGATTTATCTTCCTATAATTAGGAATGAATAATGTTTTTGTTAAACCTTGATTATTATCCAAGATAAAATTTTTCACCATAAATGGATTTAGGCCAACTAGAACAATATAAAAGCATAATTCTTCATGAAACTATGTTTTTATTTTCTCCCCATGTTCTAGATGTATTCATCATTGGTATTTCATTTGGCTGGTAGTTTGAAAAATATCTAAAAACAAATCATTGCACAATCGATCTTTAGAACAAAAAATCATTTATGTGGGTTAAGATCTGAGATTGATGGAATGATAAATGTACAATGATGACTATGAATGATTGAGGATCAGATCAGGTGTTCTTTGGTTTTTGGTTTGGCATGAAGGTGGTGCGATGTGATATGAGGTAATTTTTAAGGGGAAGGGTGGATAGAATCTGGCCACCAAAGGTGATTAATGCATGGTCCACCATAGATCCAAGTTCTATGGGCGAGATTTGTGATGTATTAGTAGGTGGAGACAATGTATATGAGATGCATTGAATAGATGAGAGTTTCTGGAAAATACCTATATACACAACATGTACTTTGAAGAACACACTCTGTGTAGTCTCCCCTGCAACTGTTGAGTTTTATACACAAAATTAAATATCACATGATGTGTGGTCTGACCACACATTTTGTAACTCATATCTTATAGATAAATGTGTACCCATGAGGTCTACATGTATAAACATGACTAGGTACAAGGGTATGACCAGGTACTCGGACACGACTAGAGCACCCAGACATAGCTAGGTACATGACAACAACTATAGTACATGAGCATGGGTTAGAGCACTTGGGAATGGGAAAAATTACATGGGTACTAGACATAGTATATGGGAAGACCTAGTTTAATGAATACATACCATGTATAATCGATACAAACAATGTACTTTTCTTAAGATAGGTTGAGGCCCTCATTCTCTTCAATTCAGACAATAATCTATATGGTGTATCCCATTGGTCCATCCCTATGAGGGTATAGTGGGTCTGGAATCCTATTACCAACTATCAGAGCATGTGATCCCCATAATAGTTTGTTTAATATTGGTTGGGTTAAGAATACCCAATAGTACTTGGGTGAGATTCACTATCTATGTATTTATATCATCAATGTTCTAGAATATAATTCTTCTTGGAGTGGCCCAATGAGCATGAGCTCTTGGATGAGAGCCTTCAATGTAACCAGGATTGAGGAGTGAGTTATATTGGATGAGAATTAACTTGAATCCTTGAGTATAATACTAGGATGGAAGTATGGTTGAGACCTTACTTTGAGACTTTGTGTCTATCTTGAGTATATCTAGGTTATTATTATTATGTCTCAAATTCTGATTGACATACCTTCATGATGACGAGATGAATTCTCTCTATTGATGATTTATGTTTAATGATTTAGGGGTGTCATACTTGTCATGTTATACTCACCCCATCATGGGATCTATTTGTAAATGTCATGTCTTATTTAGATTATAGAACTTATGATGGAGACCAAGGTGGACCAAAATCAAAGAGAGCATAATTGACCTCAACAGACTGTGGTGAGTTCTAAGAGTTTCTTTTGACAACAGTCCCCTGCTTATAAAAAGTTTGTGATATTTTATAGTTTTATGGAATTGTATCTATCCATTTATGATTTATAATACTTGGTTCATACTCTTATGTGTGATATAGTGTATTCATGCATCTTGGTATTAGTTGTATCTAACATTTTAGCATTCTATCAGTGGATGGAGATGTGTGCATGTGTACAAGTAATTTATGTTGAGGCCTCCAATTCATGTTATATGCCTACTCAATGCTTGTTTACAACCCCTAGAATATTTGATGTGGTCTTGGGGATGTCACAACCATATTAATTCTATCTATTCACCCCCAATGGGTTAGGTTATGATAAACCAAACCATCAAGATATCCAACCCTTTATAGCTCAGCCAATGTTGGAAGAAGTCACCTCATGAAGAAAACCTCAACCCATGCCATGTAACTCAAGGTAGGGTATCATAAAATTAAATTAAAAAAAATATCTCACTCAGTTTAGGGTCCATACAAAACCATAGTTTCATCATAATAAGTCTCTACCACTATCGTCTCAATTAGGGTAGGTTCCAAAAATAATGTCATGGACCAACACCTTCGCACTCAGGGGGTCCATTCTAGCATCTTCTCAATCAGGGTGTGGCATCACATCTAGTCCCATTCTACATAACATAAAATAATTAACTCTCACTTAGTTTAACACCTTGATATTTTAAAACAATAATATTATTCTCGATATCATATACGATATGCAACATCAAGCTTAAACGAACCACACAATATTATTATTTAAATATGACCATTATAACTGAACCAATGAATTGAAAGGTATGAATAAAAATAAAAAAATTATAAAAAATATATAAAGGTACTAATAAATAATAATGTATTTATTAATTCTTAGGAAATAAGAATTAAATTTTTAGTAATGTTATATTAAGCTTAATATAAGTGTTTCCTTCAAAAATGAATTTTATTTTTTTGGGATAAAGTATTATATATATTTTTCCTGATTTAGAAAATTTATTTTATAAAATTAAAATTATTTTTTAAATAATAATATCAAAAATATATTATACTAATTTATTTGTATTTTTCTGAAAAGATTGATTTTCTAGTGAATAGTGAAAAATACTGATTTTTATTGAAAACTATATTTTTGTTTGAAGAATGTAAAAATTTACATTTATTTAAATTGGTTTTAAAGTAAAATTAGTTCTAATATATTATAAGTAATCCAATTAAGTTCATTGGAATCAATTTTCAATTTTAATTTGGTATAAAAACATTTTTATACTTAAAAGATATTTTTCTGAAAAACTATTTTTTTTTCTATGTCTTGTGTTTTTATCTTAAATTAATTTATAAAAATTATATATACTTAATATTTAAAAATAGATAAAATATTTTTAACCATGTGGCTTACATTTTTTAAATAGGTCCCTTTTATTTCTTGTCATTATGAATAGTAATAATTGTAAATTTTTATCACCTCAGTAAGGGTAAAATAGATAAAATAGGGTTAAAACTTTTGGACAATGCTTTAAAATTTCTATAAAACTTGACTTAATATTATTTTATGAGTGGATTTATTAAATTTAAATCAAATTATTAAATATATTTCCACTTGGTTCCATATTTATTTTATTATGAACTTTATATCAATTTAAGAAAAGAATAAATAAAAAATGTCACTTCATGACTTTAATAACTATAAATTTTTATTATATGGATAAAAACAACTTATATTCATTTATAAATGGTTATTTTAAATATAAAATATTTATTTTTATCATGTTAATTTATTTTTAAATTTTAGTGATTTTATAATTACCTTAAATGCTTACACAACGCTAACACAATATTTATTCAATTAATGGAAAAAATAAAACAAATGATTTAAAAAATTCTAAAAGTAATACACTTTGGAGTAATTATTGTATTACACTAATTTAATATTTTAATATATAATATTATATATGTTTTAAAGGATTATATCTAAATTCCATGTTTATCTTGATGTCTTTAAAGTCAAATTAAATAAATAGTGTCAAAAATTACAATTATGATATTTTATGAATTCAATATTCTATTAAATTATTTAAAAAAATATTTTTTTTAAAATAAGTAAATATAGATAATATATGGTCTAAAATGTCATAATTTTTACATTTATGAGGCAATTTTTACTTTATAAGTAATATTATAACCCCTTATGTTTGAAAAAGTTGTTACCAAAGTTAAAGTTAAAATTAGTTAACCAAGGGGTTAATCGAGAAGATATGGTTTACAATAACACAAAAATCTATATAAATTTAATTTTTTGATTATATTTAGACCTTATAATATTTTTATTTTAATATATATTCATTTATAATCATTTGTATTGAAAATGACTTAATTATATTTTAATCTTTTTTGTAATTCCAAGCTTGTCATTTCCCTCCCTTATAAAAGGACACATCTTTCCTCTCTTATTTACACCACTTTGAGAAACATAGATCATCTAATAACTATAATTTTTATTCTAAAAGTAATTATAAAAGTTATAGATATTCTTTTCTTCCCAAGTGACCAACACTAGTTTTCTTAAGAGAGGGTCTAAAGGAGGCCTCCCGAAGAAGATGTACTCATGTTACCTGAAATATTTCAATTTATTTATTCTTATACCATCTATAAATATATTTTATTTATCATAAATTAGTAACTTAAGTTTCATAACTATTCATAAATGTTACTATGATGATTAAACCACCATTATCCACCCTCTTTTTCATTAGAGGAGAAGTGAAAGTATCGCTCATGGCTACGTATGACTTACAGTCTCCACATTGTGATACAATTCCTTTTTCATCACCATATTTTATGGATAATAATTATGGTGTGTTTAATGTTTATATATGATATTTATTAAATGATTAATATTATATAAATATAATACCATATATACCTTCTTAACTTCCAATCTGTTGGAAAACAATAACATTGCTCGCGGGTATGCGTGGACTACCACTTCCATGAAGTGATGGGATTCATTTTTCATTTCTGATTTACAAAGATGGTAATAATTATTGATATAATTAATATATATGATATAATAATAATTATTTAATGGTGAATTATTATTTATTTTTCTTTTTTTCTATCCATCGAAAAACGGAAACAACGTTCATACGTATGTAGAGTCTACCGTCTCCATGAATGATGTAATTGATTTCTCTATATATACCTTTTATGGTTGACTCTCTCTCTCTCTATATATCTATATATATGATATTTATATAATGGATAAAATTATAGATATTATGGAACCAAGATCAAAGTACAAGGATGAAAACTAACAAACCAAAATATACATGAAAAACGAAGCAGTTATCTCTAGGAATAGTGATTTTAATAAATAATTGTTAATAAAAAGGTGATAAAAGGATACAAATAAATAATATATGGTATTATATATATTAATGTGGTTATTTAATATATTTATAATAAATATATATTTATTATACAGGAGGTTCAAACATGTACAAAGGAAGTCGGACCTGAGGTAAGGGATCCTTGTCTCAATTTTGTTTCATTGAGAAATATTTGATGTTATAAACCTATTTATGCTTATATATACTCATACTTGGGCATGATATATCATTAATATCATTATTTTAATTATATTTAAAGTTTAATTTGAAGTTATTATTTTATGGGGATTACTATTTAAAAGTTACCAAAGTGGTGAGGGTTTATTTCACAATCTCATCATTATTCGGGATTTTTTATGTTTAAGTATCAAATGGGGGAATTATTTGATATTTATATCTTAAACCTAATATATTTTCTTATCGCTTAGTTATTTATAAATAATTAAATTTTTTACTTTTATTTTACTCTCTTTAAGTACTCAAGATACCAAATTAATGTTTTAAAGGAAAAATGACTTCATTTTTCTACTCAATCAGGAATCTTTTTTTTCCATGTCCATATTTTCCTTAAAATTTTTTAAATAGTTTTTTAATATTATTGAATAATTTATTAAGATATTTTTAAGAATTTTTTATTTTTTATAAAATGGTTTAAAATGAATCTTCTTTTCATTTTCTGAATGAGGTTCTTTTTGAATTTTTATAAAAGTGTGAATGGAATGATTTTTTTAACTTATAAAACATGAATATAATTTTAAATCACCAAAAACTATCAATGTTTTGAATAATAATTTAGAATTTTACATGGTTCTTTTAAAATGAAAATTTTTTCCTTCATATTTGAGAAAATTTTATATTTTAAATAAATGATTTCAAAGTATTGGGGAAAGTATTGACATTTTGTATGATTTTTCATTTAATACAGACATTTATTGATTCATAAGGCATGTTTATTAACCTGTATTGTTTATTCATATGTTGAATGCATTGGAATTATTAATTAATTTGTTGGGATCAAAATTATATAGACCCTTGATAAATCAATAGGTCTCATGAAAAAAATATATTAGGTATTTAGATGAGGACTTACCCATTTATGTAGATGTCTCGACATGGGGCCTAGATGAAATTTTTAGATGTCTTCTAATAATGCCTCAGTAGTAAGTTTCAAATGTCCAACATTATGAATTCCATAATTATGAAATCAACTATTGATGTCCATATGATTATTTTAATAGCTGTGATATCCATGGATAAGTTTAAATCTCATGTGATTATTTATATGACATTATTTGACTATCATTTATTCCTACCATATTGTTCAAGACTTATTTAGTTTTCACTGTATTCATTTCATTAATGAGTATATGAGATCACCCTTTTTTTGTTTTCTTTACCTATAATTTCAGGAAGTGTACTATTATTTATATTCTTAGATATACTAGATGAAATAATGGTGTACTCAGAGAAAATACTATGTTGTATTTTTTGTTTTCAAATATAATGTGAGATTAAAGTATTTATCTAGTTAAAAAGTCTATTGAACTATTTATTCATTTGGTATGGGATTGATTGTATCTAGTGATATTATAATAAAGTAAATACTGGATCTAGGCTATTGGTGTCAGGTTATTTAGAGTTTTTATTAGAGTATGTTTAGTAGAATCCTTGGGAACTAGATTTAGGAAAATATAGATTGTTGAACATAACCCTATGATGGACTTTGATGATATGTCTAAGTATAGGATAACATCCTCAAATTTTGGTAAGGTAGAGATAATTTGGTTTTCCTAGAAATAAATCCCTATCTCAATAATATATGTGGATGTGGTTTTGGAACATATTAATATAGGGGTAATAATTCTAAAAAGAGTTTGTCGAGTATATCTTGACCATAATTCTAGTGCATAGTGAGTGTGCCCTTATTGCGCACCTAGTTTGACACTCATGAGGGATATTCTTGGGTTAATTAACATTTTCATTACCAACCATTATAAAAAATGGGAATAGTTGACAACCATGGATAACCTAGGTTAAACCTAAGGTTTCATAGATTGAAAATAAAGTTTCATGATTTTAAAATCCTATGAATGATATTTCATGATTTCCCACTATGATTATTGTTTCTTATAATTTGATTGTTTTTTCATTTAATGGATAGAACCATAAAGAACTGTGTTAACATTGAATGCGATGGGAAATGTGGTGATTATGAGAAACTAAATGGGAATATGATTGGAGTGAAAGATATTATGGTTATTGAGAATAAATTATCATGGTATATAATTAACAGTTTCCTCCTTAAACAACTCCCAAAATCACCAAATAAGATAAGGATAGAGTTTTTTGAGAGATTGGGTGGTAGAGACCATAGAGTAAATAAGTATTATTGTCTAAAATGTGAAAAGATACACCTCAGGTAATGTGTCAAAGGAACTTGAAATTTTTTATGTGTGTAAAAGAAGGGAATGGATTAATGAATTGTTGAGGAAAAATTAAGGGTATGATGGATGGAAATAAATTTCATCCTACAACACCGTTTATGGTTTAATGTCTTAAGTGTAGGGAATATGGGTATTATTTAAGCCAATTATCTAATATAAGTGACATCTCCTATACCAAGGAAGTACATATGCCATGTCAATCCTTAAAGTGTAAGGAATGAAGTGTTTATGTATTGGGATTTGAGAACTAAATAGTAAAATTGTTGTATCAATGATATTATAAATATAAGAATCATGAATCATATAATGATTGTTTCAAAATATATTTTATTTAAGGATTTAAAAACATATATTTAATTGTAATGATAACTAAGAAAAGTTATTTAGTGTAAATGTGATATTTTTAAGTTGGTATAATGAGATGATTGACCTTTATGAAGTAAATGGGATATTATTGGTTACCTTTATATTGGTTAGTGATTTGATGAAAAATTGATATAGGTAATATTGCTGATGTTTATTTATTTTATTGTATTTATGGAATATATTCAATAGTCTATTATTTTATTTGAGGAATAAGGATTGTGTTAATTTTTGTAAAAATATATATTTTTATATGAGATTAACTGATGAGTTATGGATACCATCATGGGTTTTCAGTTCAAAGGAATAGATACCCCTTAAGGTTTTAAGTGATGGGATTTTGAGGTGATTTGAAACTTTTACTAGCTTTTAATAAGAATATATTTATATTTAAATAAACCATTGTGTTAGTATATTATTTAATGTTAAGTTAATTATGGTCTATTGGATAGTGGTATAGAGATAATCTTGATTGTTAAAAAGTGATTCATTGATAAAGTGATGTTTTCAAAGATATTTATGTTCAAGATAATGATTACCTTTTAGGTTAGAATATAAATTTGATTCATGATATTTTGGTGAATTTAAATATATTATAATATTATATAGTCTTTTATCAGGGTGATTAATGATATTTTGGGAGATGTTTCATTGGGTTGAGGTATATATAACCCTTAGGTTTAACATGCAGAAGAATTCAATTAAATATTTGTTATGAAAGTTGAAAGGCTTGATACTACATTATAGGTTAAAACATTATTTAATTTTGAGGTTATTATGGTAAATTGTGATATAGGTTTATTTATTTATATAATGATCTATGTTAAACTTTTGATGTTATTATAGAAATTTTGGAGTAAAATGTATTATTTCTTCACATGAAGGTTTATACATTTTTTATATTATCTTAACTTATGATAACCATTTTGGTTTTTTAATGTTTAAATATATTATTAATTTATTGTTATCCTTTTTGTATTATTTTATCCATTAGAAGTTTATTTTAGTGCTTTAGGCATGAAAAAAATCATCTTGAATACTCATTGTTTATAGAAAAATATGCGATTGTGGTGGAAATTGATTAAAGAATGAAATTATACTTATCAAAAAAGTATGATTCATTATGTTATTAGTATATATAGTAAATTAATTCCTTAAATATTAGAAAAAGTATCTTGAAATACAAATGTTATCCTATTATCTTCTTTTTCGATGAATCAATGGTCTTTTCACCCATCACAGATTTATAGCTTTGTGGTTGTTAACTTTCTCATGACCATATTATATATCACTATATATTAGTCCATGGACATATGGTTTCTCATATATTTCTATATTTTAACTTCCCTCCAATTCTATCCTTATCTTGAAACTTGAATATGTGACATTTTGGGTAACCTTTATGTCTCCCACACCCCCTTTTCAAAGGAAGTTTCATTTTTTCCTTTGTATGGTATAGGTTTTTAACAAATGTATTTTCAAATATTAAACCCATTATTACCAATATAAAATTGTGGGGGAATATTTTATTTAAGGGGGTATAATTTAATAGCCTGATATTTTAAAAGAAGAACATTATGTTCAATAGTGTATATGATAAGCAACACCAAGCTTAAGAAAACTATGAAATATTTTTATTTAAATATGAACATTACAACCAAGACTTTGAATTAGAATTTATGAATCAAAATAAGCACATTAAGAAATATATATAAAGGTTAAAATTTTTACAAATGTTTTTATTAATTCTTAGTAAATAAGCATTCAATTTTTAGTAATGTTGTATTGTGATCAATAAAAAGGTCTCCTTCAAGAATGATTTTTATTTATTTTTTTGAGAAAATATTATATTTAATTTATCCCAAATTTAGAAAATTTATTTGAATAATTTAAATTAATTTTTCAAATCATCATATCAAAATTATCTTAGGGTGATTTATTTGTATTTTTTTTGAAAAGATTGATTTTCTAGTGAATAGTGAAATGCACAGATTTTAATTGAAAACTATATTTTTATTTCATGCATGTAAAAGTTATTTTTTTTAAATTTTTTTAAAAGTAAAATTATTTATAAAATATTATTAATAATTCAATTAATTTTATTTTAATCAATTTCATGGGTGAATTTGATATAAAAATGTTTTATACTGAAAAAGAGTTTTTTTATGAAAAATTGTTTTTCGTTTTGTTTTATGTTTTTATATTAAATTAAATTTTGAAATTTATAGAAAATTAATATTAAAAATTAGATAAAATATTTTTAATCATGAGGTTCAAATTTTGTAAATATTCCCCTCTCATTTTTGGTCATTATGAATAGTAATAGTAGTAAATTTTTGTCACCTCGGTAAGGGTAAAATGGGTAAAATTGGCTTAAAACTTTGGGATAAAGCATTCATATTTCTATAAAAATTACCTTAATCCAATTTTATATGTTTAGTTTGTAATTTTTTATACTATTATATTATATATTACCTCTTGGTTCCATATTTCTTTGATTGTTACCTTTATATTAATTTAATAAAAGAATAAATGCAAAATGTCATTATCTTAACTTTAATAACTATAAATTTTAAATATAATGGTAAAAAACAAAAATTTAGTTATAAATATTTGTTTTAAATATAAATTATTTTTTATTATGTTAATTTATTTATAATTTTTAGTGATTTTATAATTACCTTAAACGCTTACACAATATTTATTCAATTAATGAAAAAATAAAATAAATGATACAAAAAATATTAAAAGTAATACAATTTAGAGGAATTATTGTGTTAAATTATTTTTTTCAATGAATATATCATATTATATATGTTTTAAAGAATTATATTTTAATTCCATTTTTATACCTTTAATGTCAAATTAAATGAATAGTGTCAAAAATAAAAATTAGGATATTTTATGAAATCAATATATTTTTAAATTATTTAAAAATCATAAAAATATTTAAATATAAAAATAGGGATAATACATGGTTTAAAATTTATTACCTTTTCCATTTATTAGAAATTTTTTACCATATAAGTAAAATTATAACCCTTTATGATTGAAAAAGTCATTACTACGGGTAAGGTTAAAATTGGTTAACCAAGGGGTCAATCAAGAAGATGAGGTTTAAAATGACATCAAAACCTATATACATTTCATTTTATTATTATATTTATAAATTATACTATTTTATTTAAATTTATAGTCATTTAGAATCATTTGGTTTGAGAATGACCTAATGATATTTTAATCTTTTTTGTAATTCCATGTGTGTCATTTCCCTCCCTTATAATAGGACTCCCCTTCCCTCACTTATTTACACCAATTTGAGAAACATATATTGAAAAATACATAAAAATATATATTCTCATAATCATTAGACAATTTATATACATTTTTTCTTCCAAAAATAAAAACACTAGGTTCCTTAAGAAGGGATCTAAAGGAGGTCTCCTGAAGAAGAGGTAATCATCTTACCTGACCTCTTTAAATTTATTTCTCATTATACATTCTCTTAATATGTGGTATTTATTATAAAACAATAAATTTAGTATGATAAATATATTAAATTTATTATTATTATTATTATTATTATTATTAAACTACCATAATCCACCCTCTTTTCCATTAAATGGGAAGTGAAAGTATCACTCTTGTATATATAGAGTTCACTTTCTCCACATAGTGATACGATTCATTTTCCATCACCATATTTTATGGATGGATATTATTATGGTTTAAAGGTTTATATATGATATTTATGACATAATTAAATGTTTTTAATTATAATATCATATCTACCTTC
Source organism: Viscum album (assembly GCA_963277665.1). Taxonomy (NCBI): domain Eukaryota; kingdom Viridiplantae; phylum Streptophyta; class Magnoliopsida; order Santalales; family Viscaceae; genus Viscum; species Viscum album. Next base: position 503,006,928 of record OY728142.1, on the reverse strand, counting down.
TTACATTCCAATCCATTAAAAAATGATAATGTTTTTTATTCATATGTGTGGACTACCACCTCTATGAAGTGACGTGATTAATTTTTTATTTCAGATTTAAATAAATGGTAATAATATAGATTTAATGAATTATATGATATATATATATATATGATATAACAATGATTTTGGAATGGTGAATTATTATTTATTTTTTTTCCATTCCTTGAAAAATTGAAACAACATTCATGCGTATGTACGACCTACTATCTCCATGAATAGCATAATACATTTTTGTATCTATAAGTTTTTAAGGATGAATATAAATATATATTTATAATGAATATATATGATATTTATATCATGATTAAATTTTTGAGATGATTTAACCATTATAAAAGTACAAGGAACAAAACCACTAAACCAAAATATACATGAAAAACGAAGCATTTATCACCCGGAATAGTTGTTTTATTAAATAATTATTAATAAAAAGATGATAAAAGGTTATAACTAAATATAATATGGTATGATACATATTATTATAGTTATTAAATACGTATATAATAAATTTATTTTTATTATTTGGGAGTTTTTAATATGCATGAAGGAATTCTGACATTAGGTAATGGTTCCTCATCTCAATTTTGTTTCATTGAGACACAATTGATTTTATAAACCTACATATGGTTATATATACTGATACTTTGAAATGATATATCATTTATATTATTATTTTAATTATATTTAAAGTTTCATTTGATGTTTTTATTTCACAGGGCTTATGATTCAAAAGTTACCAAAATAGTAAGAGTTTATTTCACAATCTCAGCATTATTTAGGATTATTTATGCTTTAGTCTCCATAGGGGGAATTATTTGACACTTCTATCTTAAAACTAATATATTTTATTATCACATGGTTATTTTTGGAAAACTAAAAGTTTTCATTTTATTTTCCTCTCTTTACATACTCAATAAACCAAAAATAATGTTTTTTAAGGAAAACATACTTTAGTTTTCTACTCATCTGGGAATATTTTTTTTAAAATGTCTATATTTTCCTTAAATTTTTTTAATGAATATTTTTACTATTTTACAATTATTTATTAAAGAAATTTTTAACCATGTTTTACTTGTTAAAAAATGATTTAAAAGGAACCTTTGTTTCCTTTTCTAAATGAGGTACCTTCTAGATTTTTAAAAAGTGTGAAAGGAATGTTTTTTTAACTTATATAGAATAAATGGAATTTCCTACCTTCATGTTTTTAACCGAAATGTTTATTTTTCTCATGAAAATTTATAGTGATCTTTTTAAATTATTTTTATCTATTTCAACATCCTTTATTGAATCTTATGTTTTAATGAGGATATACTCTAATAATACAATCAACTGTATTTCTCTATATGGTTTATGATCAGTTTTACTAGGGAATGTATTGAAATTCCGTATTCCAGTTCTTTCAGTATGGATAATTATCGATTCATAAGTAATGTTGATTAAGTTTTATTTTTTATTTATATGGTGAATGAATTTGACTTATTAAGTGATTGATTTATATCAAAATCACATATCCCCTTGATTCATTGGTAGGTCTCATGTGAAAAAATAGATTGGCTATTTGTCTAAGGCCTTACCCATTTATGTATATGTCTTAGTATAAAAACGTTAAGTTATTTTTAGATGTCTTAGCATAAGGCCTGGAAGGTAAATTTCAGATGTTCAAAATTATGAATTCCACCATTATGAAATTTTTTATTAACATTTATGTGATTATTTGAATAGTTATGATATTCGTGGATAAGTTTCATGATCATGTGATTATTTATATAACATTATTTGACTATAATATAATCATACCACCTTATTCATTACTTATTTAGTTTCCATTGTATGCATTCACTTAATAATTATATGATCCCACCTTTTATTTTTTTCCTTTTCCTAGGATTCATGGAAATTTACTATGATTAATATAGATGGATATTATAGAGGAAATAATGGTGTCCTTAAATAAAATACTATATTATATTTAATGTTTTCAAATTTAATGTGAGATTCAGTTATGTTTCTAGTTTTCCAATACTTCTAAACTATTTGTTCCTTTGGGATGCTATCTCTTATATCTGGTTCCAATTTATTAAAGTAACCATCGACTCTAGGCTATTGGAGTTGGGGCCTTTACACTATGAGTGAGTTTCATAATCGCATCCTTTAACAATACCCATAAAATTAGAGAGAGGCCTCATATCTTTTTCATTTATCAAGCACATGGTGATAATGAATCACATGTGAAACAAAAAAAATGGCCACATATAACATCCTAAATGAACCCCACTAGCTCACATGACCATACCCTGGATCTCAGCTAGCCTCTCATATAATCAACACATCATGTTCATAACTCTTAACCCAACCCTAGTCAGTCATAACCTAGACCAACATATAAAATAACTTCTCATCACACACCTAACTTCATAAGCAAAATTCTCAAAATAGACTCAAACATATAATCTCTACACATTGAACCCATAATTATTCCCATATCAACTATAAGGTAATCCACTAGGTTCCTTATACCCAACCCATAATCCACTCATCGATACCAACCTACACTTTTCTCCTCATAGAGACCCCATGACCCATTAGATATCTTAACCCCTAGAATCAAGAGGTAGGTGAAACCCCTTTCTAATTCTTACATCAAGTCCATAGTCTCAATCCCCATGAACCATGCCAATATCATGCTCTCAAGACCTCTTGGAAACTAATTCCAAACACATTAAGACAATTACCATAAATCATACCTTTTTACCTTATCATATCTCCCTTAAAAGAGCTATCAAGCTCATCAACCAATAAAACCCCCCACCAACACACCGCCTCTATCCCCAAAGAACTTATTCCACTCATAACACACACTAAAAATATAACCCAATATCAATAGGGTATTCCTAGACATGCATAAGATGTATGACCATATCACCCATCATACCTAGGCCTAAGCCTCCCATGGATTCTATAACAGCCTTAAATATTCCAACCTAGGAAATTTGAAACTCATAATATACCCAAGTCCCATCTTGGAATGCTTATAAAATAATCAGTATCCACAACCCCATGGTGGTAATCTATTGGGTGATTCTAGTTCATGAATACCCATCAGAGCACTCACTCCAAACGTACGAGGCTCAACACCACCTAATTCCTCCACTTAGAGTGATATCAACACTTATCTATTTTAATTGAACTTGAATTCCCATGTATACATGAACTATCTCACATAAAGATGAATATGGGTATGTAATATAACAACCACCTACCACATATAGATTTACCTTATTTTCAATTCTTTGTGAATTCTTGACCTAGCCCATGCAAACCCATTATAATGTTTGGGATCCTATCTCAAGTCAAAAAATATATCTTAATTAACTATAAAACATTTATAATTATGTAATAATTAATTATATTTATTATAATTAATTAAAAATTTATTCTCAAGATTTATAACCATTAGAAACTCACCAGGAAACCTCCACCTACTAGAACCATAACTAATGACACATGAAAGGTCCACGACACACCCCGAGAACCTCTACAAAAAAAAACCACCATCACTAAAAACTGATCAATCATTAAGTTAAAACAATTAAATTTAATTCCCAAAATAAACTCATCAGTATATGTACCTTAAGTTAAACAACTAACAAACACATAAGAATCTTCTTTCGAGGCCTCCTCAATGCACCACACACAAAATCCTCTTTGATCAGGATGATTCAAGCATATTACAAAAAAAAAACTCAACCCATAGAATATAAAAACTATAAATTAATAAAAACCAAGGAATAAGAAGAAATAAAGAAGGAAGAGGTTTTTGTACTTTCAAAACACAACAAAATATCCATATAGAACACCCCTATCAAGGGGTGTACCAATGGGGGAGGGGGAGGGGAGGAGATGATCAAATAGCCCCCCAAGTCCCATTTATCCCTAAATTGTGGTAGAGGTTGAACATAAAAATAAAATCACGTGCCTCATTAAAAAACACCCCTAGATCCCACTGAGTACCTAGTCAGACCTTATCGGGTACCCTACCTCTCATCGGCCACAAAGTACACCTTACCTGGGTGGTCAATAGAGGTCCATGGGTACTATCTCACATATATAGGCTATTATGTACCCTCTATGACTTGTACAGTTAATCAATAACCCCCTTTTTTTGAATTTAAATAGCAGGGACATCTTGATCCTACTGTAAAACCCCACCGATCACCTAATCCACCTCCCAATCCCCCAACCACACTTGAAAATACTCCCCAAAGATGTCCAAATGGTCATATTTCTAACCCAAATTCAAATTCTCTAACCACCCCTGATTCAGAACTAAAAATTCAACTTCCATTAAGAATTAATTACCCATAAAAATTCTGGTCATTACACTCACATTAACCACCCCATTTAAATTTCACACCTTTCACAATTAATGTTTTCATTGGTGTATCTTGGCATGATAAGTTCTGATTAAAATGATAATGATTACTTATAAGGCCCATGAAACTTTAGATCTCAAAAAAATTCTTGGAAATTTCCTAGTAAATTATGAAAACAATTTTCTCAACATCCACTGATATCCTATATTAAAAAAAACATTACCTAGAAAATTTACCTCTCGAATACAGAATTGAAATTTTGGAATGTTTTTATAAAAATGATGAACTCTTAATGTGTCCAACATAATATCCAAATGACTCCCATGATTCTCATATTCCTGATAGTATGTTAATATATCATCAATAAATATAATCATGAATGAATCCAAATAAGTATGGAAAACATGGTTTATCAAATATAAAGTACCCAAGGACTGGTTAGGTACCACTGGGGGTGGGGGTGAATTAGTGGTACACTATTTATACAAATCCTTTTTATTTTAATTAAACATATAATAATGATTAATGTATTTATCCCTCATATTTAATTCTCAATTTCACCTTGTAATCAATATTAACAAAGATAGAACAACACATAATTATTTTAAAAGGTTCATTCAAAATACATACTCCTTGATGCAACCAGTTATTCCCCATGGTTACAGATTCTTCACTATATTAAAGTGGTTATAAATAGGGGAAATCCCATTTATATTAACACTAAATCCCATGATATTCCCACTTCATAATCCCATTGAAGTTTATAAGTCCCCACTACAAAAGTGACCTACACAGAATTCCACTATTCTCTCACTTTAGATTCCCTCTAGAGTCTTCAACTTCTATTCAAAGTAGAACTCATAATAAGAAGGATATCTATTAGATTATGGTTGTTTCAGAAAAACCTTGAGATATAATCTTTCTACAAAAATAAAAAATATCACTTGATCTGATCATGTACACTACTTTAATAAATTCAAAAACTGATGGTAAATTCTACCTAATCTTTCTCACTATCCACTGATATTCAAAAGATCTAGATCTTCTCATTTACACTGAATGCTCATGTATGAAATATTACCAATCCCAGTCTCAAATTTTCTTCATTAGACATTGTTTTTCAATATATTATGAACATACATGAAACCAAGTGCATGAAAGTATAATCACATGCTTCTCACTATCTTCTTACTTACTCTTCACATGGATTAAACTCAATTATTTCCAATGTTATATTGTGCACTTAATAGATTATAAAACCCAAGCTATGTATTCATGAAAGCACACCAATATTCTTCTCATTATAATATATTAGGAATGAAAATTTTATTGCATGTACAAATCATCATCTTCACTTGGGATTCTCAAAAAAAAATCTACAAAAAATCAAATACACATCTGGTTATAGATTTTGACTTTAACTCTATTTAATGTAGATAACACCACATGAAACTATTCTATCACCAGAAAAAACATGATATTATTAAATCTCATTCTTCAATATTGTGAAACTAGAGCTTGTATTACAACTTCAGTTCATGTGCATAGAACTCCCATCATTAATAATTAAAATTTCATTCATTATTTTATCATGTTATTTACATAAATATTTTACATATATACTTGGTTCATTATTGGAACAACTATATACATAGTGAAATATAATATTTTATAGTATTCACATGCATAGAATCACCACCGAACCTATGAGTGTTATTTAAGTAGAAATGAGTTTATAGAATATCACATTTATCATATGGTTATGAAGACTTAAAAAAGAACAACATGAACTCACATAGAATCCCCATGAGAAATAATAACATGCTCGATTCTATGTTTTTCACTCTCTAGGATCTAACGTATTAATGTTTTGATCATCCCTAAAAATGGAGAGTAATGATTTATTTATATATAAGAACCACCAATTTACTCTACCACCTCAAGATCTATGTGCACCGACCTACTCTACCTATATGAACCGACTCATATTATGCTACATGGATTCAAAAAATCACCATCTCTATAAAATGAACCTACCTTTATATTTATTTAAAATAATTACAATAGAACTATATCCAATGAATTCATTCTTATTGAGTGATCATTATCTTTCACCATGTAGTCTCTTAAAAATTAACGTTCAAACCTTCACATGGAACGACTTAGTGGCTTCAAACATATGACGACTTTAGTATGGAATTATATTTCATAATATATTACACCAATGAACTCAGTCAATCTATGAAAATAATATCATGATATCACATTGATGAATATTGTTGTCTTTGTGAAGATGGTTTGATCAAATTAATTATTCTATGACATGTTACTGCATATAGGAAACCCTTGGGTGGGAATTGAGGTTGAAGATGATTGAGCCTGCTATAACTTCTGGACTCCCCAAACTAGTAACTGGTACCAAACATATTGGAACACTACATGAACTCAAGTGCACCTTGCTGTATGATATAAGATGGTGACTAGTAGTGAGGGTCTAAGATGGTACTGTGGGGAGACTATACCCACTATACTAGAGTGTGCAATAAAAAAAACAATAAATAAACAAATCTCATACACACCCATCACAAAAAAGTACACATAGAAGTAAATGATCCTAAACATTCTATTAAAAAATAAAATGATGAAATATGATATATAAACATACCACCCATTAGGATGACCACATGTACATACTAGAATAAAATAAATGAGTACATTGGATCCATGAAAACTCCAATCCATGTCACACCCCAATATCTATGTACCTAAATGAGTCGTCCTACTTGATCAAACCTAAGGATCAACCATACCCATTACTGTAAGAACATATGGAATATTTGTAGGTACCCAAGTGAAATGGAGGCCCATTAAGTGTGCGAGGAAAACTCAGTAGGCCACTAATAATTGTATTCCTAAATATAACCAATCTGTGTAAAGTTATTATGGAAGTACTAGAAGTAAAAAAATATAGAAAGCTAAATTAAAACATTTTAAATTGAACTGAATAACCAAATACTAAATCGAGGGGCTGAGTTCACCTCAAGAGTGGAACATACCTACTTTTTCTATTATTGGGGTGTCTCTGAGAACATCACTATGACTATTCTAAACATAACTAAACTAAGGAAAATATACCCATCACTATTCCAAAAAAGTCACTTGGGGGTAATATACCCATACCCAAGACCCTATGTCCACCTGGAGTCTATGTTCACCCTAGGTTTAACCATTAGTCTCAGTGTCCCCCAGGGTATGTGTTCACTCTAATTTAATAATCAATCCCAAGTGCCCCCTAGGTTCGTGTTCACCCTAGATTAACAATTGATATCAAGTGACCTCAGGGGTTAAGCTCATCCTGAGTTAACCATCAATACCACGCGTCCCTCGAGGGATATATTCACCGTATTTTAAAGAACAAAACAATTTATTTACTTTAAAAAGAAATAGAATGTAAAAATACAAAATTTCTATAAAATCAAAACAGATAAACCATGGAATAATGAAATAATACCATTTCCTTAATGAAACTATTTTATTTCCCATCTGTTAAATAATCCTCAAAAACCATTTTCATTTAAGACTAAAAACATTTCCAATCCATTTACAAAATACCAAAACACATGAAATCAATTACCATTCCCTATTTCCATTTCAAATCAGAACCCATTTATGTTTCCTTTATCTTTTCAAAAATATTTCCAAACCCAAACCATTTTCAAACACCAAAATTGAATTAACCCCTTATATTAACACTTACATATATAAAACTATAACTCAAACCCATAATTTACAATTTTACTTCACCGTTTCATTAGGTATGATTCAATTAAAAAGGTAAATTTCACTTCCAATTATCTATGGTTGTGAAATTCCATTACACAACTACTAATTCAACTAATTTCCCCCTTTATACAAATAGGATGTGATTAGGCATTTAACAACAACATGAATTTAATTTAAATTTGGACAATCTTGGTGAAATCAGCTTGATGACACCATGAATATACTAAAAAAATACTATGGGTTAAATTAAAAGGACCACCTACCTCATTAACAATACTTTCCAAGATTATATCCCATGGTCGACAGCTCTTCCAAGGGCCAACGAAACCTATCAGAATACACACTAACCATGTATTCTCTTATATCAAATAATAACACCAAAATTAATTAATTATAACACTTATAATTAAATAATTAAACCAAAAAAAACTTGACATAAAGCTGGGAAACTCACTGGGTGTCCAATGATCATCAGTTAATCAAGAAACTAGGTGCCAACCATGCCCAACACAACCCCTAACCAACATTGATAAAAATACCCAACCATTGGAACCAATTATATAAATATTTTAGTTAAAAATTATGGAAAAAACCTAATAAAAACCAAAATGGTGATATACCTTATCTAATCACTGAGTAATCAGGTATAAATGGTGTCTCAGTATGCCCTCATACTAGGCTATATAAAAGCACCTTATGAATCAGAAAATTGAACCCCACATTGGTGGAAAATTTAATGAAAACCTTGCTAGATAAAAGTAATTTTAGAATAGATATAGGAGGAGATTAATAAAGGATGAAAGAGGTTGATACATACCCCAATCACTATGAAAATTCCCCCAAATCCCCTCCCAATCAAGGGGGGATGAAGGTGGAGAAGGGGGATCCGACCCCCTACTCTGAGAGGGAAACAAAATAAAATAAGGGGGGATGAAACTATTAAACTCAAGGGGGATATAAGTTACCCCTCTAAATAGCCCACCATCTTCCCGATGGATGAAAGTAGCAGCTACTGCCACCACCAAACACCATCGACTAGTCGTTGGTGCCTACTGGATACTAGGTGTTTTTTTCATTCCAGGCTACAGAAATCACCCTGGGTCCTCCGAAGGCTCTCATGAGACATCTCTCGAAGCCCAAAACTTGTCCCAAAACATGAAATGGATATCTCTAAACATTAGGAATAATGTTTCAAATATCAGTTTTAAAACCAACCCATTCGCCAAACAAAACTAAAATTACCTTTGAATTTCAACCTGTATATATGGACATGGGGTTTTAAAACATTACAAAATTAATACTTATCATCAAGGAGAAGTATTGATGGTCATACAATTATACATATCAACCTATCCCAGTGGTCGATTCTAGTTGAAACGGTTTGGTTCCAAATCAAATGGCCACGCATGATTCTAAAGCATGACCTCCAAATTATATCACTCAAGAGATTAAACCACATGATAATTCCCATAACCAAACTTAAAACACTAGGATTATTATTTCCTTATCACTTAAAACTTGAGACAAAACTATTTCATTTTCCAACTGATCACTGAATCTATGGTTCTACCCACTATAGGGCTTTTCCCATAATGAAAAATTCCATTACTTTAGTGCTTCCTTCAAAATAATTTCCTAATAAATCCAAGATGAATTCCAATTGCATACTTATCATGGTTTCCAACATCCCATGAATGTTCAAAATATGTAACACTTATCCAATTCTAGTATAAATACTTATTATTAATTGTAATGAAAAATATATGCATAGTCACTATCTATTTAGAAGCCCAAACATGTATTAATTTATTTAAAAAGATCAAAACAAAACTAGATACACTCTCATCATATCCTATACAATTTTAACTGTACATTTTCTAACCGATTGTATCTTATTTCCCATGAAAACACAAATCAAACTGCATATGGATAGATTTTATCAAAGACACTCTACTACACCCACTAATTCACTCACAAGTAACACTATCCTTTAACCAACTCTTGGAATGACTTTGTCACCAAACCTAATACATTTATAAGGCCCCCTATTCCCTAGAGGGACCCTTGTAAATACTATCATGATCCTTGGTCTATCATTCCCATAAGTTTTTCATCACAAGTCCTTGGCTCTCGACTTGTACATGACTGATCTCTAATATATTTTTTCCACTAGACTGTATGTAACCAGCATGTGTGACCTCAATATCATTTAAATGTAATAGGAAATCCTATTATAATATAGAAACCACATGAAAACTAGTATCATGTGCCTCCCATGTTCCTATCACCAAAACATTTACAAAAAATAATGGTTATACACTCCCTTACTACTTATTCATAACCCACATCACACCTTTGAGAGTTTCATATCACCAAGACCAAGATAACCATGCTCCATGACATGCTAGTTTTATAACACCAGGAGCTCCATTGGAACTCCTATTCCAAATTTATCACTTCACTTTTGCCAAGGTCTAACTCACACTAACAAAATTCATGAGTGTATTCCCAACACCATGAGTGTCCATACAATCTCCATGGAATTTCATCCTCATATGCATGATTATCCACCATCTGATGCTATACGAATGAAAAAATCATCTAACTATGCTCTCACTGCATACTAAATGCACTTATAAAAATCGGTTCAAGAATAGGAATTGTACTACCCTTCCCCAACAAGTTTTGATACCATGATGCCTACACTCAAGGTGCTCTAAATTTAAAACACATCAAGTCCTATATGTGCCTATATCAAATTATTGATCTCACCTCACGTACACTGGTCTCACACACAAGAACCTAAATGCACCTTTTGTATTAAAGGAATTACTACACCCAGGAAAACCCCTATCTCTTGGGTTTCCCCTGTAAGAAATAAAAGCACTAACCCACTAAGGTCCAAGTAAATTATATGGTCTCTCTTTCTACCACATAGTATAAATGTTAGGTCTCATGTTAGGGACACTAGGTCTGACCACCTAGCCTAGGAAAAAACTTTATAAAGTCAAAACTCAAGGGACAAACTACACAATTCCTATCCAAGAAACTACCCAACAGAAACATGATAGACTACCTTCTATAGGGTCTTAAACCTTTAGAATCTATACATGCTCCAATATCAAAAAACCGACAATAACCATATGCCAAAGCATTCACTCATAAGTTCCAAAAAAAGGTGTCACATTCCAACCCACTCACCCACTAAGAACCAATTCTCACTGATCACCCTCCCAAGAGGCTGATCCATTGAGAACCAAAACCCATCAGTCACCATGATCTCATCTAACTACATAATCCTAGACGATATTTACAAAGGAACCACACCCTCAAGGTTTGTTTAGATAGAATTATATTCCAAGATATATAGGAAAACACCATATAGATTGTTACTAACACTTTAAATAACTCTACCTCCAAAATACTCAACATAAATGGTTCATTTTTAAGGCATTGAGTTCCTTTAATAAACCCATATTGACTTTTCTCATCCCTTTACAAAGAGATTGTACCACAATCATCACCATAGGATCAGTAAGGCCTACTGCCGGAATAATACATATGTATATAAGTTATCCTAACTGAGTAGAATTCCACCAAGTAATAATATGGGAAAACATTGTATGATCAGTTTTTGAAACTTTAAACATCCAGGACTTAGTCTTAAGTGAAAATTGTCAAACAAAATGGCCTATATCTTGTAGATCCTATATGCTTTATATGATGCATGGAATGCCTTTTTCCTCTATAGATTGATTGGAAATGTCCATAAACCATAAACCATAAACCTCAAACATTACGTGTGTTATTATAGGTGAAAATCACAACAATAATAATAGAATATTTCAAGAAAATCAATCTCATACCCATAGTAACCTAGACGTCCACTAGAAAAGGTGTTTATAATGCACCGATATAGGTTCCATAATAAGACACAATACACTATTATGTCTCTTTTATACTAAATCCCAAAATGGTAAGAAAAAATAAAACACCTATGATACCAATTTTTAACACCCCACTTCCTCAGACCATTGACTAGCACCCAGGAAGGAGAAATTTTGCATGACCTCAGGCGTGCCTCCCCACATGATAAAGGCTTTCGACTAGTAGTGGGGGCCTAAAATGGTACTATGGGAAGACTATACCCTCTACATAAGAGTTTGAAATAATAGTAATTTTAAATAACTAAATATCATACATTCCCATCACATCAGAGTATATAGTAAAGTAAATAAATTGAAACATGCTATAAAAAATAAAATACTGACACATGGAATGAAAACATACCACCCACTGGGACATTCATATGTACATACCAAAATGAACGAAATAATAAATTTTCTCCATGAAAACTATAATCCATGTCACAACCCAATCTCCATGTACTCGACTAATCCATCATGCTTGATAAAACCTAGGGCTCAACCCTACACGTGACTACAAGAACATGTAGAAGTTGGTCAGGTACCCAAGTGAAATAGAAGCCTCAAAAATTGAGATTAAAACTTAGTAAGCCTCCACCAACAACGTTCCAAAATATAATAATTTTTTGTAAAGTGAATTATGAATTAATCCAAGTAAAAAAATCTATATAGCTAAATTAAAACATTTTAAATTGAAATGAATACAAAAAATATAAACCTGGGGGTCAGGTTCCCCTAGGAGAAGTATATACCAGCTTCAACTAGTGCTGGGTTGTCTCTGATCATGCCATGATAACTATTCCAACCATCTCATAACTAGGGGTAAATACCCATCTTTGGTCCAAACAAGCCACTCACAGGGTAATATACACATACTTAGGGCCCCAATGTCCACGTGGGGGATGTGTTCACCCTAGTTTTAACCATCAATCTTATCATCCCCCAAGGTCCATGTTCACCCTAGGTTATACATGAATAAAAATCATCCCCTGGGGGCTATGTTCACCCTAAGTTAACCATCAATACTATGCATCATCTAAGGGATGTGTTCCTTCTAGGTAAATCATGAATACCAAGGGTCCATCATGGTCCATGCTCACCAAATGTTATCCATTAAAAAATTAATATACTATAAAATGAATCCAAACGTAAAGATAAACCATTTCTATAACACCGAAATAAATAATACATGGCATAAATAAATAGTACCATTTCCTTTCCAAAACAATTTCTTTTCCCATTTCTAAAAACATCCCCCAAAACCATTTTCATTTTATGACCAAAAACCCATTTCCAATCTATTTCCAAACTACCAAAACACATGAAATCAGTTACCATTTACAATTTCCATTTCAAATCATAACCCATTTACATTTCCTTTATCTTTTGAAAAACCATTTCATAACCAAACCATTTTCAAACACTAAAACCAAATTACCCTCTTATATTACCACTTCTTCAATGTTGGACTATTAATCAAACCCACACTATATAATTCACCATTACAATTACATTGTGTCTGATTCAAATAAAAAGGGAAATTCCATTTCCAATTATCGATGGTTGTGAAATTCCATTCCACAACCTCCAATTCAAAAAGAAATACCCCCCTTTAACCAAAGTAGACATGATTAGGATTTTACCAACATTATGAATTTATTTTAAATATCATCAAGAAAAAGGAAACTATGTTGAATGAAATATGAACATACATAGAAAAAATAAAAATAAAATGAGTAAAATTAAAGGGACTACCTACCTTATTAAGGGATCTTTAAAATATCCAATGGAAAATATAACAACCAAGGCCCTCTGAGCCCCATCCAATCTTATCCAAACCCACACTGACCACTTAGGCTCATTTATTGAACAATAAAACCCAAATTTATTAATTATAACAATTTAAATTAGTCAATTAAAGTAAAGCCATTTTTTTTATGAACCAGACTAGGATTCCATCTGATCCAAAACCCAACCTATCCAAAGACACGAACCGAAGGGAATTACCAATCCCCATGGGCCAGAAACTAGTGTCGAACATTAAAACAATACAAATGGGAACAATTTCTTCCCAATAAATAACTAGGATCAAATAAGAAAACTGAACAAGTGAAGAACCAACAATAACAAAATCTAAAATAAATATATAAATAGATTCAATTACTGCAGTTGAAAAAAGAAGAAACTAAATAAAAAATGAAACTAAACCATGATAACATGATATCCATGTGACCTCTTAGTCACTACCCACCATAAGATAAACTTTCTCTAAGAATAAGCACACAAAACAATAAGATGAACCTATAAAATAACTCGAGTCTACTGATGCCGAATGGTATAAATGGGGTGTGACCTTAATAGCTCAGTAGGAAACCAGCATAGAATCCATACATTTCCTATTATGAAAATAGTCCATTCACACTATTTTGAAATGCATATATATAAATACAATGTTCTAATTTTAATAAAAAAGTAAAATATTCCTTTTTTCAAAAAAAAATCACACCACATTCTTATTTTAAAAAATGGTTACCATTTAAAAACCAAAACCCAAACCAAATACCAACAAAAGAAATACCAAGTAAATATAAAAAAATAAATAGTATAAAAATAAAACAAGGTGATATAGAATATACACAATCACACATAGATAGTAAACCATGGTAATTTCCTAAACATCCATAAAGAGATCCTTGGAAATACTCGGTCTGGACTCACATGTCGGCATATGGTGCTGCTACATAGTTAATAACCAATTGGATTCTCTAAACTAGCCTCACCAGTGGCACAACCCACTTAAACTCTAAAACATCCAAGGGGTACCAACCCGTCTAATCGAGGTCTATAAGAAACCATCAATCGACCCTCTAAAAGACAACTATAAAACCCATGGTAATAATATACTGTGTAAGTAGGAGGCCCTCACATGCGTAACTCACCTTACCTTCCATCACTTCACTTGATTACCCCAAACACTGACACCACCTAAATGATAAACCAGATAGGGAAATCCTACATAGGGGTTCCTAACATACAACATGTCATACACAAGTTACAACTAGGCCGTCATATCACATAATCATTAAATACATTTCACAAAACATGCTAAGAAACCAACTATACATTTTTACTTTCAAAACCACAATTAATTTCCAAAACATCATAAAGTTCCAACCAAACCTTCAACATTATCAGTTACAATTTATTTAAAAAATTCTATAAACCATTTAGAAAACAATTTTAAGTGTCTCTTTTATGTGCATATTTCCAAATGGGACTTTACATTCTAAATCCAAATCTATTTCCAATAATATTTTAAACCATGTTGAAACATACAAAATATCTAAAGGTACATAATATGTTTTTATACCATTTTGAAACCAATTACCTTTAAAAGTACCAAATGGGCCATATTTTTAAACAAAATATTGAAACCACTTTCATTTCATTTATCAACCAAATAATCACTATTAAAGAATCAAATATTAAATAAGAAAAAGGATGAGGAGAGATAAGTTTTTTGAAATTTGGGTTTTTAAGTTGAATAAATTTATCTAAGACCATTATCGTTTGTGTTCCCATCTATGTGTACACTCTGATCACACATGGATGGGCCCTTATAATAGAAATCTAAAAGTATCCATGAAGTTATCCAAAATCATTTTCAAAGAGACATCACATGCCTTCCAACAAACACAAAAACCATAGTATAAAATTCACCCATTCCACATATAAATCCAAAATAAAAATCCAACCTATTTAATAAAATATATCTAATGGTAAAAACCACCAAAATCATTCAATTTTACTTTAAAATCTCAATTGACATTTTATCAAACACATTGGGTGCATATACACATAGGAATATTTGAAGAATCACTTTGAAAACAATTTTTTTGGAAAATTATACCAACACCAAAGAACCACAAAATACCAAATAAACACCTCACAAGAATATGAAACACATTTATAAATTTATTGAAAGAACCCAATCATCAATGGAATGAATCAGAAAGTAAAATTATGGAGACACCTACCTCAATGGAGTGTGGATGCGATGAAACTCTTGGAGAAGGAATAATAGGCCACCAATAATGATCCACATGACCTAAATAAACAAGAAATCAAATAACACACAAAACCTATCCCCAAGGGTTCATCCAAGAGGGATAACCCACCAAAAAAACCATTGAAATCTAAAGGGGAGAAGAAGAGGAGGAGAAAAAAAGGTCAAAACCCCTAAAAAATTACCTTAAAACTTTGAAGATGCAACCATGGAGGAGGAGGATCCAAGAAGAGAGGGGGGGGGGGGGGTCTTGGGACCCCTTCATCTTCCAAAAAAGATATAAGGGATAGGGTATTGATTTGGGATAAAAAGGGCAGGAGAGAGATTTGTGAATTCTAACTTTGTAATGACCTAGAAATGTCACATGGTTTGGCTACACAACTTACCAAACCATGCGCCAACTATAATCAAGCTACTGGAAAGGAGGGGAACTTGACACAAATTTTGGCCACATGATTACCAAACCCTGCATCATCCATGTTGAACGCGTCTATCCAGTTACAAAACCAAACTGCATGGTTGCCTCATAGTTTCCCAAACTGTGAATAAACTGTGCACCTCACTACTAGACACCCATAATAGGTTGTACAATTATGTAGACATATCTGCATGGTTTTACCAAACCATTATCTAACCATGCATAGGAAAAAAACCCACTTGATACATCCAAAATTTGGATATTTAAACTAAGGATCAACCTGAACCTCAACCAAAAAGATCTAAAGACAAAAAAATAATAAAATAAAGGAATTTCTAAGGTTGGGGTGTGACAATTCTTCCCACCATGAACACTTTCTTCCCCCAGAAAGTTACCAAACAGAAAGATAACCAAAAATCAAATCCATGAACGATCAAAACTGAGAGAATCCATGAACCTTGGTGTGTCCATTCACTCCAAAAGTCATACCATAATAATAGATAAGAAACCACAACATAGGAATGAGGGTAGGACACTAGAGGGTTCTCCCCACCATAAGAAATCAACTATAATGGAAACTTTAAAACCCAAAAAAAATCACCAAGCCTTAAATGGAAAACCCAATACAAGAAAAACCATCAAACTTGGACCTTGGGAAATCCCCACCCAAATTTAAAATCTCCCATATAACCTAACAATCCACAACAGAAGGAAAGCCCCATGAAAGAAAATCAAATCAAGTGGTGAAATAAAACACAATCCATTAATTCCAAAAAACTCAAGCATCTCCAGACAACCAAAGATAAAAAAGAAACCAACCCACATGAGGTTTAAACACACACAAAAAAACTAATAATTCAAAGAGCCACATTATGACAAACAAAACTACTCAGATTATAATAGAACAAGTCCATTACAATTTTAAAATGAAAAAATGAACCTAAAATGACAAAAAAACTATGACAAGAAAACTTTAATAATCCCCAATATAACACAGGTGAAACAAACTAGGACAAGGTTTCCACACCACAAAAAATTCTTAACTATACACAAGATTCACTCCAAGGAATGTGGCTAGATACATGATGTCCAATGCATCTACTGCCTCACAATCAGGTGATAACATCCCCCGATCAAGACTTCTTATTCAGGATATGCTTACAAAACTTATCTAGATAAAAAAAATGACCAAAATGATGGATAATATTCATAGGATTTCAACAAGATGACTTCGAATTCCCTAACTAGACACACTAGTGGAACACAAGACAATGGTCTGATGAACTAGAATCTAGAACCAATGAAGGAGACCTTTCAAAAATGAGTTCCTCTAGCACACCATATTGGAAACTTTCTATGATCTAGAAACAAAATTATCTAAAATAAATTGTCTACCAACCTTTAAAAATGATGATCCATGGATGAGATAAATCACTCCTTGATCTTTAGATGAATACCCCCAATAAAAAGGGAATCCTTCAACAGATCCTGCAACACTACCTCTATAGAAAAGGAAATCAGCTCCTTGAAATGTTTAATATATTCCTTTATTTTCCACTGTCCTTGTTGAATACTTATTACCTCTTCCCTTTTCTTTATCATCACCTCCTCAGGTATAAATCATGAGATAAATATGGACTTAAACACTTCCCACATCATCCCAACTTGAATTTATGGTGGAATAAACAACTTGTATTCGTCCAAATATGAACCCTCAAACAACCCTAGAACAACATGAACTCTATCAAATTAAGGAGTTCTTGAAAATATGAAGACACACTCTACCTCCTCACGCCACTTTATTTCCTCTAATGGGCCTCATTCACCATAATAGATGAGAAACAACTAAAAAGAACTAGAAAATTGGAATGACTCATTATAAACTTTTGTGACCTTTCTAGGTGAAATATTCTGAACAACACAAAGAACATGGAACCAGAATCAACATCACACACTACAACATTTTTTTGTTTAGTGTGGTTTATTAAACCACTGTAAGAAAAACTTTGACTGATTTTGGGGCGGTTTTTTATAAACTGCTGCAAAATTTTATGTTTTTATTAAAAAATGCACTTTTACTCATGCTCCACCCTTCTCACTCCCCCAAACCCTCTCCCCTATACTCCCCTTACCCCACAACCTGATACCCTATCACCAAACCCCTCACTAGTTCTCATAAGACCTCCTATATTCCCCACCCTTCCCCCTAACTCGAGCCCTAGCACCAAACCCCCTCATCAATGCTCCTGATCCCTCTACCATGCCCCACCCTTCCCCCCGAGCTCCCTTACCCCTGACCTCAAACCCTAGCACCACCACCCCTCACTTGTGCTCATGATCTCTCCTCTATTCCCCACCCTTATCCCCAGAGATCCTCTTCCCCCCTGACCTTGAACCCAAGCACCACCGTGCTTCCCCCTTATTAGTGCTTGAGAATCTCCCAAGACCTCCGATCTTGTGCCCCCCGAGCCCTTACTGGTGCTACGGTCACAACTCCCTGACCTTTCTCCCCCACCCTTTCTATCGACCGAGTCATCATCCTCGCCCGAGGCCTCTCCCTACCATTTCCTTCGCTCAAGCCCACATCGGAGGTGAGGTCATATAGGTTGGATTTATCTCTTCTTTTTCATTTAGAGTTTTAATCTTAATTTTTCACTCAATTTTTATTACTCTATGTTTTCACCATTGATCTTAGTAAATTTTATTAAATTTTTTCATTTTTATCACAAGACACATCGAATTAAAATAAATATTGTCTACTTAGGTATCATGGTTTGAAATGTTTTTTACATTTTTTATAACCCATCCATATATTATCACGGTTTTTGTTATGATAAAAAGCATTAAAACAACATAAAAATAAGAATTTTTTTTAAGAAATATCTATGAATACAAACAATAATATTATGGAATGAAATAAAATTTACTTGAAGTATGAGAATGATCAACCTCTATATATATATAGGATGATCATTATCCCAAAAATCCACTATGTAAGGGAAGAATTAACACCCTTAGCAGTGATCAAAGGAAGATAAAACACTAGTGATAGGGTAGATGTTTTAGGTCCCAATAACCCTAGAGTATATAAAAGAAGTTATGATGAGGTTGAAATAATGGGATATAGATACTGGGGTATGTACATGATGGAAGATTGTTTTCTCTTAATAAATAAGGAGGATATGACCTTGATGTCTATAATCTTGGTAGATTGGTCATGAAATGTAACAAACCAACTTGGGTCAACTTACCACATCATCAAAACTAATATTTCATAAGGTTGGAAGCATGTTATTAATCACCATGGGTTGGTGAAAAAATAGAGTATCAAATAAAAGTTAGTGGGGATGGTTTCACTATCATGTAATAATAAATAAGCAATGGATATTTATCAAGAATTTGACTTAGTCCATACATTCTTTAGATTTAATGGAATATAAAATAAATTATTATAAATAATAAAATAAATCAAAAATTCCATAATTAATATATATAACCAAACTCAATTTGAAAATATAAACCATCATAAAGAATATAAGAAAAGTAAAAATCTAAAGGAAACCTAAAATACCAGAGGATGGTCGAGTTGGATTATATAAACATCTTGATATAAACAATAAATATAATCCACCATAAGATCACTAGAGCATAACATGAGGTTATTTCCACATAAAAACATCCATTAGAGGAATAATGAGAACACACCAAATATAGAAATGTGAACTGGAAACCGGTATAAAAAATGAAAGAGCTACATACATATAATGGTTTTTATGTAGGGTGTGAGCTAAATATTCCCAATAGGATTTCAAAAAATAGTTTTTGAAATTTATTTCTTATAATAAATTTCACAAATTCTTTGGTATTCACCATTTAAAAAATAATTTTTTTTATAATAAGGTGTAAGGAAAAAAATATCATGATTTCCCCATTGAAAAATTAATCACCCCTTTACATACCAATGGGGTAAAAACATTTTAAAAAAAATAAAATCAAAAATTTCATCATTGAAAATATTGATTTTGAACTTATTAAGATAACAAAATATATATTTTTTCCTTTAAATCCATTATATCAATTTCCATTTTCATAAATCAAAAGTTTAACCACCACTTTGTAAGGTTTTGGTTTAAATCATAGCGGTATATACCCATAATAATTTATATGAAATATTTTTGAGATTGTGAATGATTTTTTTCTTTTAATAAAATTATTTAGTGGTATGATATAGTTGAAGTAAGATTTTATGTTTTGATTGTTTTAGGAAACACTTGTGAAAGTTTAAATTCCATTTTAATGTAACTTTCATGGAGACTATGATTATCCATATGAAATGGTATTTAATGTGTTACGGTTCTTATGCATGATGGAATATCTTTAACCCTTGTGAAGATCAAGTGAAAATGATAGTTGGTAGGGTCTGTAAAGGTTTTGAGTGATTTATAGGGTGATAAAAATTATAATGAAAAGGGATGTGATTTTCACATGATTTGTTTAAATTGATCTATTTTAATTATAGTTTCCATAAATGGGGTTGTATAGGACACATAATCACTACATTTTCTACATAAGACCAATTTATTAATTTGGGTGAATTCATAAAAATTTGTTAACACACGATCACTATGTAACATGGGTATAATATTTTAAAAGTACAAAAATTTTAAATGGTTTATCTTTTAACCCATTATTTAATATTAATTCCCTATCAAGCATAAAAAATTTATAAAATCCTTAAGGATGAATTTTTTCTTAAATGGTATGAAACATTTTTTAATTTATATTTACTTTATATCTATTTCCAATTTATATATTGGCATAAACATATCACTCATAGAGGGAATAATTTATTAAAATAAATATTGTAAAGACATTATGAGTTTGTGGTTTGGAAGATTTGGATCAAGGTGTGATTTGAT
This sequence comes from Viscum album, assembly GCA_963277665.1. Lineage (NCBI taxonomy): Eukaryota > Viridiplantae > Streptophyta > Magnoliopsida > Santalales > Viscaceae > Viscum > Viscum album. The sequence continues at coordinate 502,985,401 of OY728142.1, read as the reverse complement.
CCATAAATTCTTTTTCTAAGGTATTTTTTTACCAAAAACCAAACCCAATATAAAATTTAAAATTTTATTATTATTGTTTTTTTGAGTACCAATTACCATATTTATTAATTAGAGGATACTACTCACAAGCCAACACCCCATTATATTCCCATATATTACCTATTCATTCAAATAATTTACATTTTAATTAAATCTTGAATCTATTTAATTCCAACCAAGGATACTTTACTAGATTTTACCATTATATCTTTTTCTACTTAGTAATACATAGGTGTTTTAATTTTTTACCATAAAGTGTTGGCACATTGTGATATATATAGATAAAATCTAGACCACATTACCAAGGAACAAAAAATAGTATTCTAAGGGTTTGGAGGATTTTTTATATTTTTCAATTTACAATTGATCCATTGATGGGAGAATAATATGTCCATGTACTAAATGTAAATTTAGAAGATGGTTGAAGAGAGATGAAGTTTATGAACACTTGATATTAAATAAATTTTATTTTAAATATTTGTGTTAGATTTGAAATAGAGAATCGAATGTTATAGAAAGTTTGACCACTGATGTCAATCGATAGAATGAGCTCCCAACTTTTTAAATAATGGATAATGAAATGAGAAACCTTATAAATAAGGAATTAAAAATTCCAAGACACCAACACCAACATCAAATCATACTAGAATAACCAATTGAGGGTGCTATAAATAGTAACTTGAGAAGTGATATTTTTGAGACTATAGGAAAACCATATCAAGATTGTAACATATCATTGGATACTCCTCTTGATTTTGTAGAGACTAATGTAAGAGAAAAATTCACTGAACATAAAAATGTGTTTCATGGTTTAGTTGATGATGGTAATCAAGAGTTATATAGTGGATGTTTGAAATATTTAAAACATTCTTTTCTGATAAAGTTATACCATATCAAATTCCTAAAAATAAGGCGATGTCCTTGATATTGGAATTGTTATGTGATTAATTTATTGAAGAAAATATCCCCGAGTCTTTTTATAATATGAAAAATTTTGTTAACAATCTTGGTCCAAATTATAAAAAAATACATGCATGTACCAATTATTGTACACTTTATTAGGGTGAGGATTCAAGTAGATAGGATTTCAAAAAATGTTATTCTTTTTTATGGAAGTCAATGGGTGATGTTGGAAGTTTGAGTCCATTTAATAATTTGAAGAATAAGAAAAGGAATACACCTGCACAGTTTTTATGTTACTTTCCTTTAAATATTAAATTTCAAAGATTATTCATGTCATGGAAAACCACTAAGCACATGAAGTGTCATTATATCGATAATAATAATCACGGGTTAATGAAACATCTAATAAATTCACAATCATGGAGGACATTTGATTCATTACATCCATATTTCTCATATGATCCTAGGAATGTGTAAATGGGATTGGATACTGATAGATTCAACCCATTTAAGACTTTGACCACCAGTTATAGAATTTGGATGGTTGTTTTGATCCCTTATAATATACCTATGTGGATGTGTATGCAACAAACTTATTTTATCATTTATATGATTATTAATGGAAAATAAATATCTAGAAATTATATTGATGTATACTTGAAGACTCTAATTGAATAATTTCAGGAGTTATGTGGAAAAAATGTAGAGAAATATGATGCATCTTCTAAAACAATGTTCAAAATGAAATCTGCTATAATGTGGAGCATTAGTGACTTCCATATACTTGAGAATTTAATAGATGGAACACTTACACGGGTTTGGATTGTCCTATTTGTAACTTTGATTTTGATCCTAAATGACTGCCTCATAGTAAAAAATGGTTCTTCTTGTGTTATCAAAATATTTCTCGATGCATATCATAGATTTTAGTCAAACAATTTAAAATTAAATTGTTCTATTTATCATAGACTAGCTTTAAAGTTTTTGAAATGTTATAAAATACTGGCACAACTCGAAAATGTTGAAACATAATTTGGGAAGTTGCATCATTTGAAGGATAGTGGGAAATGAGTTAAAAGTGCATCATAAAGTGAAATCAGAAAAGAAAAATGGAATAAAAAAAGTATATTCTTTAAACATCCATATTAGGAATTTAATTTGTTGTGGAATAATCAAGATGTTATGAATATTAAGAAGAATGTTTGAGATAATTTGATCTTAAAATTAGTTAATGAGCATGGAAAATCGAAGGACCAACTAAATTAACATAAATAATTACAAGAAATGAACATAAAGCATGATATCTGGCTAAATGAGATAGGAAAGTATGATCTAATTTTTTTTTCAATGAAAAATAGGGATAAAGATACATTCAATAGAATTTTAAAACATTTGAAGGTATCTGATGAGTATTCAAGTAACATATCAATGTGTGTTGACTTAAATAATCATAGGTTACATGGATTAAAAAGTCACAATTCACATATTTTTTTATAGTAGTTACAACCAATGGCATTGTGTATATTATTACCTAAAAAGGTTACTACTATTGTAGTCCAATTTTTCACATTCTTCAAAAAAATATGTGAGAAAGATCTATAACCATTTGAGCTTGAAAACCTTCAGGAGAGATTTTTGTTGACACTTTGTGCAATGGATATGATCATTCCTTCATCGTTTTTCTATCATGATGCATTTAACTGTGAATTTAGTCAAGGAGGCTAAATTAGGAGACTCCATATATTATCAATGGATGTATCCAATTAATAGGTACTTTATTTATATGTTTTTTATTTAAGTAAACAATTCTTGGAAATTAATTTAATACACAATTATGTTTTTTATTTTATTCCATAGATATTTTGGGCATTTGAAATCATACATGAAAAATAAATATCAACCTGAAGTCTCTATTTATAAAGAATATTTGGAAGAGGAGAAAATTACATTTTTTTATAGATACTTGGATAATATTGAGATAATATTTAATCGAGTTGGACATGTTTATGACATTTTGAATCAATCTAAACTACATGGGAAATCAAAATTATTTCCTGCTATTAGTCAATCAGTTGGGAGGAGCTCAAATGTTACACTAATAGAAATGGAATTATTACAGGCAAATAGATATGTACTTCTGAATAGTGAAATTTCAAATCCATTTATTGAAGAATTTGGGATAAAAAAAAAGAAAAAAATGAGAGTCCAAACACTAAATGAGAAAGATAGAAAAAAATTTGTTAATAAAAAGCTTGTAGAATGGTTTTCATGATGTTTAAGTTCATAAATATTAAAATCAATATGAATATTAGGTTGACACATATATTTTGTAAATATAATAATGTATATTACTTTTTGTAGATAATGAATACTGATACTCAAGATAAGTTGTTAGACGATTTGAATTTTCCTACTCGAGGTCCTATAAAACAAGCTAGAAAGTTCGACGCTTAAAATGTGAATGGCTTTAAATTTCATAAATCGATCGAGAAGAGGGGTTGAAAACAAATAATAGTGGTATATTTATGTTTTCTAAAGTAGGATACTATGGAAAGTAGATTGATATTATCAAATTAAACTACCATGGTAATTTTTCAGTTGTTTTATTCAAATTCAATTGGGTCGATATTATCATGGGTGTTAAAATAGATTCATTACAATTTAATCATGTGAACTTCTCTCACTTGATGGATATTAGTGACCGTGAATTAGATGATTTTTATATCTTATCATTATAAGAGAAAATGGTATATTATGTGGAATATTTCATGGATGAAGGTTGAAGTGTTGTTTCTCACATAAAACAAAGAGACTTTTATGATATGGGTGATGAAGTGAAATATTTGACCTCTAACATTGAATCCCATTAATATAAAGAAGAGAACTTATTTTTTCATCATGATATTGAAAATATTATTCTTTCAAGGGTGGATGAAGTAGATGAAGTAATTATAGAGTATGGAAATGATATTATTGAAAGACAAAATGATTATATGTGCAGTTATATATTCATTTATCATCCAATTATGTTATTTGTGCAATTATTCATTATTAGAAAAATGCATATTTTTTTTGTCAGTATTGTGAATCTATTATCATTTTTAATTTTTTTCTCCATGAATTTTTTCAAATATATGTTTTGAAGTTAATTTTATTTGATTAAATGATAGGAATTCAAAGGAAGAAGTGTTTTATTGATCCCAGTCAACTCTTAGTTGATGTTCACTCAACCATACTAATAGATGATGATCCAATAGTGTCCCTCCCCACAGTATCCAAGACACCCTCTGATTTCCCCCTACACTATCTCTCACACCCTCTATTCTGTCATCTTCTGGAACACCCTCCATCATTGTCCCATCAACATCTTAGCCAATGCCTCCCCATTCAACAATCTTAGTAGTGAGGGAGAAGGTTGTCACTCCTGTTTATTCATTGGTATATTGGAGGGTGATATTTTTAGGTACAAATTTTAATATGAATAAATTTATTTCACCTTTTTTATACTACTAACTATTTTTCATAAAATATGGACACAATTCTACTATAGAGAGAAATATGAAAAGTTCAGATGTATGGATTTAGAACAGAATTAAGAAAGTTGTCCTATTTGACTGCTATGGGGTCCCTATGGATGATGCCGCATGATTATTTGGCTAGATTCTAGGCTATCTAGCAGTAGAGTTGGTTACTCTTCCGATTATATATGCTGAATTGAGGTATATGCCTCAATATTGGAAAAATGAAGTTTTTTATTCACATATAAAGGTAATTTTAATACATTATAGTTTAATTTAATGTCATTATGTAATTCAATTATAATATTTTAAAAATTAATCTTATTGTACATGTGTTTTTCTACTTTAAAATTGCTGGTCTTATAGCACGAAAGTGGACATTGAAAAATTTGGGTAAAAATGGATGGATATTAAATAAGGTTTATGGAAAAAGTTCAACGATACTTCATTGATCACCCAAAAAATGTATGATAAGGTACCCAATGGGGTACTTATATATAAATGAAGGGTTTTTTTGATAAACATCATCATGAGAAGCACATGGTATTTAAATATATATTATTATATTAATCTCATTTTACATTTATAACTGAATATAAAAAAGAGATTACATTGAATAAAACACTATTAAATTAAATGTTATTAATTTCAAGACATTTCAAGGAAGAATGAATCAAGTCAAGCTAATAAAATCATCCCTCATGCTACCAGGTTAAAGAGTTTTTCCAAAAACTGATAGAATTTGGTAATATTTTCATTTTTTTAAATATTTACAAGAAAATATTATCTAGTTCATATATTAAATTATTAATTTATATTTTTTTAATGTAGTCACAAAATTTAGGGCACCAAGTCTTCTGAAAATAACTATGGTTGGATGTTTATAAAAATTTTGATGGGAGTTATGTTAATAAGCCTGCCAAAGAAGTTGGGGTATGAATTCAATTGTCATTGTAATAATTTATTATTAGTATTCACAATTTTAATATTTATTAATTGAAATATGACTGATATTTGATTTATAGTTAAAAATTAAAGAACTATGGGATTCCAATCCCATGCAGTGCTTCTCAGTCTCCCAGGATGACCCAGTTGAATAATTCCTTGGGAATGAGCATCTAGGTCAAGTTCACAGGTTAGGTGTGGGACCGTTACCATATGAGGTCTTTGGAATGCCATCAAGTATTGCAGTTGCATCTACTCCAGGTTATAGTCAATACCTAACCTAAGATTCTTATAGAGAGTTTGGGTCTATGTAGAGCATAATTCAATAACATGGGGATTATATTTCTGCTTTTCAAAAAGCATTGATTTATTTTTATCAAAAGACAAAAAAATATATCCTCAATGATATTTAATCAATGGATGGTGGGGAGCTGGTAAATCACACAACATAAAAATCATTTAGTTTAAATTTTTTTATTGGTTTTATGTTTAAATATAAATATACAAAACTATACAATTTTCAATATAATTGTCTTGCAGGTGTCAGTAGAAGGAAGTAGAGACGGAGATAGAGAGGGTGTTGAGTAGAGTTAATCATCTGGTAGCGATTAGTGGTATCTTTGATTCCTTGGAACAATATAAAAAACTAATTTCCCTAATGATATGTAATTTAAATCTTATTTAACTGAGCCTTGTTAATGGTAAAAATTATATTACAATATGTTTTTTTTATTTTTATATGATTTTATCAAAATAAGATTATATGTATGAAATATAATATATATTTTACTTTAAATTTCATTTATCTACACCTTTGTATGGAATGTTTTGGTTCATGTAAAATGGGAAGGTGTAAATATTATCTATTCCTTTGTATAGAATGTTCTATGCATTGTTTTTTTCAGGGTTGTTCAAGGGATGCATATTCTGAAGTTTCTTTTTTTTAAATAGCATTTAGTGATGTTTTAAAATATCTCTAAATATGACATATTATTTTTTAGTGGTAGTTTAAACTACTACTATATAATGATTTTTTATGCTGCGGTTAAAACCACTCGAAAATATGCCATACTATTATTTAGTGTCGATTTTTTTGTGGTGGTTTTATGGTCAAAAAATATTTAGGATTTAGTATTTTCTTAAAACACTGCTAAATCCCTGAAATTTTTTTGGTTAGAAAACAGCTTCTAAAATGAAGAAAAATAATGCTAAATATACATTCTATGACGCTTACCATAAATAACTGCTAATACTGACACCAAATTTAGATGTGGTTTAAACCACTTCACCCCCACCCCCACGAAAAACAAGAAATTTTCTTATAGTATTAGAAAAAAATACCAAAATAACACCTCAAGGTAAAGACAATAGGATGTCAATCCAAACACTTACAAACATGAGAAAAAAAACTTTTAAGAAACCACATTTCTATTTCAATTTTCAAAATCTCTTTATTCATGTCCACTTTCCAACTATCAAAACCCACTGTTTAAACCAAATATAATTCCCAAAATCATTTTCTCATTCAAATTAATTTTAGAAAAACTAGTCTAAGCCTTTGTTTTTAATTACCCACCCATGGAATCCCATGAACTGTAACATATGTGCCCATCCATTTTCATCCACACATTCCAACATGATCTTTCCAAACATACCCATACATATGTGAACTTTCATTAGGAGTACCAAGGGTTACACTTACCATTTCATCATCAAAACCCAAGCATTTACCAAAATTTCAATCCAAAACGTTTTCCTTTAAAACCCATTTTTCCAATTTCAAAACCACTTGAAATAAATCATTTCCATTTTAAAAAACGTTTTCATTTCAAAATATTACTCACATCAACCAAGATCAAAACAAGACATAACTCATGCCAAACTACTAGAATGAGAAACTAGTATTCATTCCCAACCCGATGACCTGGTAGTGGGCCAAGCCCCAAATAAGAATCAACAACTAGGATGAGCTTAGACCATAAACTCAGGCTCCATATAGGTCACTACTCCATGTGAGATCATGACATAACACCGACTTGCTTCCATTTTCAATCCTCACCCAACAAAATAAAAAAACCAAAACAAAGAATCATAACTTATAATTCCCTTGGAAACTCAAGGATCAGAACAACCAAGAGTTTGTGACTCTCTTCCCATACCAACCTCACATGTCCTGACAGCCCGAATCTCCAACTAACTAACACCCCAAATAACATGAACCTCTTCTGATAACATTTTGTCACAAAATAGAATGAGATGTAATTCGATCTGACACCTGAATCATCCCAAGACATGGTCAAAGGGTGTTCTTGATTCCCACGGGCTGGTAACTAGTGTCAAGCATAAAAATAATACAAGTGGGAATGATTTCAGCACAATAAATAACTACGATAAAATAAGCAAGCCGAATAAGCAAAGAACCAATAATAAGCAAATCTCAAATAAATATATAAATATATTTGGTTATAGAAGCTGAACAAAGTAGAAAATAAATACAAAACTAAAATTAAACTATGCTACCATGATCTCCATGTGACCTCTTGGCCACCACCAGCCACAAGACTGACCTCCTCTAACAATAAGCACATAAACTAGGAACCTAAACCTCAAAAAAAGATCAGGTCTACCAACACCGAATGGTTCAAATCGGGCATGATATTAACAGATCAATAGGAAAACACCATAGAATCAGTAAATTTACTTTCCCAAATACATTCCAATAACACTAGTTTTAAATAAATATATAAAAATAGGTCACTATCATTACAATAAAAAGTACAAATTTACCTTTTTTCAAAACAATTCACACCACATTCCCATTTTCAAAACAGGTTACCACTTAAAACCAAAACCCAAACTGAATCCCAACCAAAGCAATACCAAGTCAAGATAAAATTAAATGGATAGTTTAAAAATAAAACAAGGTGAAACAAAATATACATAGGCACAAACAGATCGAAAACAATGGGAATTTTCTAAACCTACCTAGAGTGATCCTTGGATGTAATTGGTTTGGACTCACCTTCCAGCATATGGTGTAGCTCTATAGTCAATAATCAACTAGATTATCTAAAATAGCCTCACTAGTGACACAACACACATAGCCTCTAAAACATCCAATGGGTACCAACCCATCTAATCAGGATCTATAAGAAACCATAAATCAACCCTCTAAAAGATGCTCAGGAAACCCATCGTAATAGTATAATATGAACGTATGAGTCTCTTGCTTGCGTGACTCACCTTATAAACCATCACCGCACATGCCTACCCTAAACACTAACACCACCTATATGATAACCCATATAGGTGAAGCCTCCTTATGTGTAGATAACATACAAAAATCCTTACAAAAGTTCCAACTAGGCCATTATATCACATGTTCTTTAAAACCATTTCTCGAAACATTCTATCATTCCAACCAGACATTTTTTTACTTTCAAAACCACAAATTCATTTCCAAAACATCATAAATTTTCAATCGAATATTTAACATCATCAAATCAAATTTATTAAAAAAATTCTCTAAACCATTTCCAAAACAACATTAAGTGTCGCTTTCATGTGAAAAATGCCAAATGAACCTTTAAATTCCAAATCCAAATCCATTTACAACACTATTTCAAACCATGTTGAAAAATACCAAATATCTAAATGTACCAAATGGGTTTTAATACCATTTAGAAATCAACTACATTTCAAAGTACCAAATAGGCCATATGTTCATATAAAATATTGTAACCACTTTCATGTCATTTGGGAAATAAGGAATCACTAGTAAATAATCAAAGTTTATAGAAGAAAAAGGAGGAGGAGAGATACCAACCAAACTGGGATACGATCCCGACCATCACATCATAAGACCTCTAGAAATATTTCTCAAAAACATTCTAAGATACCAACCAGACATTTTTAGTTTCAAAACCATAATTAATTTTGAAAAATTCATAAAGTTCCAACTAGGTCTTCAAAATCATCAACTAAAATTTATTACAAATATTATATAAACCATTTACAAAACAATGTTTTTTTTCTTTCATTTGAAAAATTATAAATGGTTTTTTACATTCCAAATCCAAATCCATTTCCAACACCATTTCAAAACATGTTGAAAGATACAAAATATCTTAAGGTACCAAATAGGATTTCATACCATTTAGAAACCAACTACCTTTCAAAGTATGAAACAATCCACACTTTCAAAAAAAATCTTGAAACCAGTTCATTTTATTTTAGAACCAATGAATCACTAGTAAATCATCAATGTTTAAAGAAAAAAAAGGAGTTTTATAGATAAGTGTTTTGAAATATAGGTTTTTAAGTTGAATAACTTTATCTAGGACCATTATCATTTTTCCCATCCATGTGTGCACTCTGAGAAAACATGTATATGACCATATCCAATGTAACACCACAAATATCCTTGAAGTTAACCAAAACTATTTTAAAAGAGACATCACATGACTTCCAACCAATAGAACAAACCACAATATAAAAGTCACCCCATTCCTCATATAAATCCCAAATCACAATCCAACCAATTTAATAAAACATATTTAATAGTAAACACCGAAAATCCTCCAATTTTACTTTAAAATCTCAATTGACATTTTATCAAACAAATTGGGTGCATATATATATAATCATATTTGAAGAATCACTTTGAAAACCATTTTTTGAAAATTCTACGAACACAAATCCACTAAAAAACCAAGTAAACACATCTAAAGCATGAAAAAAATATTTATAAATATATTTAATGAACCTAATAATCAATGGAATGCATTAGAAATTAAAATTATGGAGAAACCAACCTCAATGGAGTGTGGATGTAATGAAACTCTTGGGTAAGGAAGAATATTCCCCCAAGAATTATCCACACACCCTAAATCTAAAATAAACTGAATCACACACAAACCCTAACCCCTAGGGTTCATCTAAGAGGAAAACCCCAGCAAGTAATCCCTAGAAATCCAAAGGGTAGAAGAAGAAGAGGAGAAAAAGGCTAAAAACCCCAAAAACATACCATATAACTTTGAAGATGAAATGATGGAGGATGAGGAGCCAATGTGAGGGGGGTCTTGGGACCCCTTCATGCGCTAAAAAATGATCCAAGGGATAGGGGTTTGATTTGGGATAAAAACAGAAGGATAGATATTTATGAATTTCAACTTTTTAATGACCTGGAAACACCACACAGTTTGGCCTCATGGTTTATCAAATTGTGCACCAACCATTCTTGAGATACTGGAAAGGAGGGACACCTCACATAGTTTGGATGCACGATTACCAAACCATGCACCAACTGTGTTGAATGCCTCTTTCCAGTTATAGGACTAAACCACACAGTTTCAAAAACCATTCACAACCCATGGACCTCACTATTTGACACCCATCACAAGCCACATAGTTACCTAGGCAGGTCTGCAAAGTTTTCCTAAACTATGCTCTAACCGTGTGCAGGATAAAAAACCACTCAAAAATTCCAAAATTTGAAAATTGAAACTATTTCTCAACTTGAACCTCATCCAAAAAGATAAAAATCTAAGAAAATAACAAAATGAAGGAATTTCCAAGGATGGGTTATGACAATCATCTCCAATTAAATAAACAATTTAGTTATAAATTAGGAAAAAAACCTAATGAAAAACCAAAATTGAAATATATATTTTCAAATTATTGAGGAAACAAGTGAAAATGGTGCCTTGGGTTTCCCTAATCCTAGGATGTATGAAATCCCCTTAAGAATCAAGAAATACCACCGTACTATGGTGGAATAAACAATGAAAACCTAGCTAGAGAAAAGAAATATTAGAAGAGATAGAAGAGGATACTAATGAAGTATTACAGAGGGTTAGAAATACCCTAAATCACCACAAAACACCCCAAAATACCCTCCCTAGAAATGGGGGATGAAGGTGGAGAAGGGGTCTTGAACCCCCTACCATATGAGATTAATAAAAGGAAAGAGGGGGGGGGGATTACCCCATTTAAATTGTGGAAGAAAAAATTTAATTTCCTCCCTAAAGAGATCAATAACAAGTTATTGGTGGCTAACAGCTAGCCATTGGATATAGGAAGTGGATATTTATTCTACAAGACACCATCAATGAGCTAGTGGTTTACTATAGTCCAGGGTGCAGCAACGACCTTATGTTCTTCTGAGGCCCTCTCGAGACATCTCTCAAATCTGAAACCTCATCCCAAAACACAAAATGGATATCTCTAAAATTCCATATTTTTTTTTGAATCCTAGTTTTAAAACTGACCCATCCATCAAATGAAGATCAAATTTCCTTTGAATTCATACACATCCATATGAATATAGGGTTTTACACTAGAAATTGGAAATCTCAGATAAAATAGATCAAGTGAATATGTTTATTTGTATATAATTTAAACATATAGCTATATTATGGTACACCCCTTAATCCTACATCACTAATTTCATTGTGAGGCTAATTCTTAATAAATATCTACAATTTAGTAAACCCTTGATGATATATCTAAGTCCACTCTCAGTAACAATCCTCAGAAACATGTAGTTTGGGCCATCCCATTTCATGGTTCGCCTCTATGTGTAGCCCATTTGTACTTATGTTCAACTTTATATGTGTATGATGACCTCCTATATACTAAATATCATTTCCTATAATGTTCTAGCTTTGGCTGGCCAACCATTTCGAAAAATTCATAAAAATTAATTAGAAATATTCTAAGTAAAATATCAATACAATTCTTAATTTCTCAGTTTTTACTCTTGAAAAACTATTCTTATATTTTCTAAATTTATAATTTAATTATATAAATTCTAAAAAAATTCAACAAAAAATCTTCATAAAAATGATGACCATTCAACAGTCACCAGAAGTAATTCTCAAAAAATAATTCTTCTTGATTTTTAGAGAACAATGTGAAAACAAAATACTACATTAGCCCATGTCTTGTACATTAAGAACAACTCTGAAATCATCACAATTATATTGACGATGTTTCCATAACAATACTATAAGAATATTTAATCAACTAAAATAAATTGAAATATTCTCATAACCAATCTAATCAAACTTATTGACAACAAATACAATTCACTCAAAGTAAACTTCAATATCCACCTTTTGATTTGTTTTCAATACCACTGAACACTTTTTATATCAAAATGTATGCTTTTATTTCTATCTCTTATTGATAATGAATACAAATAATGTGTATAAGAAATATCTTCTCATATCCTTCCTATTAATAGTCTTTATATCTATTTAGGTTAATATCATTCATTTTCTTTTGTAAAGAGACTTTATCTAGACAACTCTATATATATGTGGGAAACCATAGCGTAGAAAAAAAGAGTGTATAACTAAGGTGGTCAATTATATTAATTAAAAAACATGAATGTGATACTAGTCTCAAATAACTCTCACTTCAGACCTTGGTGAAGATCAAATAGTCAAATCAGAAAATATTTTGATCTTGCACTAATATAAACAAAAACCATAGAAATTTCAAGTGAAAAAACATACCACCCCCCCTTTTTATCTCAATATCAATTTTCAAAAACATTCATATTATTAATTTTAGGGTAATTATCATACTTCATTTACAAATATGTTTAAGAATTTCAAATTCACTAAGTTGTAAATATTTGAAATCTTCAAATCACCTATGATGCCCTCAAGTAATGAATCGATCTTCTATAATTCTCTCAATATTAGTACAGAATGATATATATATATTTATATAATGTAATAAGGAGGGATATATTTGTTCCTTATAAATAGAACCAGTCTAAGATTTCCCTATTAACCCTGTCATATTCTTATTACTTTTGATCTCATATTAGGTAGATTTCACCTTCTTATTCATATTTTTTTTATAGATTTCATGATCACATTCTTCCCATGAATTGTTTCTTCATTTGGAATAGTATTTTCCATATTTTTAACCAAATAATTTTTTTATTATAAATACATTTTCATTAAATCTTCCTAGGATAGAAAGATAGTCATACATTTTTTATATCATTCCCAACCTGTCTACACTTTTTTCATGGATTATTTTGATTCACTAGATCATCACAAGTAAATTACTTCTAATGAAATTCAATATATTATTTTAATGTCACCCAATTTCCCCCAACAACATCATCAATTTGATCTTTCTACATTTTTCAGACACTTTTAGTTGATCTAGATAAACTATTTATCTTTCCATCTTTGTATGATCAACTTTATTGGGCTTATTACATAGATTCTCTAATATACATGAATTCATATCTCTTTTCTTATGAGTTTTATTAACTTTTAAATCATAGGTAGCTTCTATTGATAGTGTAGTTATTCATTCTTCTACTATATTACCTCATAATCTGCATCAACCACACATTTATTCTAATCATTCATACATATTTTTAGTTGGATTCTTTGATGAATTTATAGTCACTAATTTCTTTATTTGATAACATATTCTATTGGTTTCACCATAGACCCCATGGTTCATTCTTATTTCTTGTAAATGATATGTTATACAAGAAAGAGTAGGATTTATGTCCAAATTTTCTACAATTCCTACAAAATTATATAAATCAAGATCTCTAATTTTTTTTATAAAACTACACAAAAAATTCATGACAATTAATTTCAATAAACCATGATTACTTTTTCATAAGGTTAATAGTCTTTTAGGAATGTAAATGTAACGAACCAACCTAGGTCAGTAAGAAAATTCAACCAAAATCAGTCTGCCACATGTTGAAGTACAAACTAAGGAACAAAAAAACAATATTAGGAGAAAGAATATAGGGTATAAAACTAGAGTTTAGCATGGAAGAAAAATAAAAATCCACAAGTCTAATAAATTCAATCAAAAAAGGCCAGAACAAAATGATAAAATAATAAAATTCCAAAAAATCCCCTATGAAACCAACTTTCAACGTCAAACCATCTAGATATAAAGATGAATAATAATAGAAAATGGAATAATACACAATTCCCTTCACTTTACCTAATTCTTGTAAAAGAACATCTACAACCTGCTAAAGGAAAAAGTTGGGTGTGATAAAAAATCCCAGTAGGACACCACCAAATAATATATACAAGTCATAATATCATGATTCATTAGTTCTAGATTTAAAAAAATCCAGTTTCAAAATCATTTTCATAAAATAAACCATTTTTTAAAAAATTACTTTTATTTTTCATAAAACACAACTATTCACTAAATCCAGGAATATGTCAAGAAATTCGGTAAAAATCTATCATTACACCATAAGATAATAATGTGTGAAATAACTATGAAATATACCATAATGTAATAAACAATCCATAAATTACAAATCACACCATTTGGCCTCTAACCTATAGGTATACGTAAAATGCATGAAATAAAATCCCCAATATAGTCCTAAGGTGGATATAAATAATATAACTTCTAGTGGAATTAAACACACTAAAGTGAAATAAAACCACTTGTGGAATTACACATATAAAGAGTGACAAGACTATTCTTGATGAACCCAAGGTTACCTAATATTCTAGGTATGTCAAATGATATCTCAAAACCAAAACCACCCTTTAAAGAATTTAATCAAGTAATCGGTTTGTGTAAAAATTAATTTTAAAGAAAACCCATTTAAAAATATGTATCATTTACAAAATTTTCATTCCAATGTCAAATAAATAAATTTCAATAAAGTAATTAAAAATAACATATAGAAAATCATTAAATAGAAGCACTTATATAGATACACCTACCTTAATAATGGAGGTAACCTAATTTCATTTGACAAAGGAGATTTGAATCAAGAAGATTATCCTATGAAGGACAAGGAAATATGGAAAACTATAAATGATTGATATAAAAACCAAACTGATCAAAAACTGATCTATAAACATAGCCAAATATGCAACTTCTACCAAGGAAGAGAAGAAAAAGGAAGACCCCTTACCCAGGATAAG
Source organism: Viscum album (assembly GCA_963277665.1). Lineage (NCBI taxonomy): Eukaryota > Viridiplantae > Streptophyta > Magnoliopsida > Santalales > Viscaceae > Viscum > Viscum album. The sequence continues at coordinate 502,970,043 of OY728142.1, read as the reverse complement.
TGAAGCATCCATCATACGGATAAAACACCAAATGAAATGATTCAGTGGAGGAGTCACTAGAAATGCATTGGGATAATACTAGGGATTGATAGATAAGCCCACAGAATAAATGAGGGAGATCATACATAATGCATGATATAACTAACTAGTATAAATTGATTTATGGTGTAAATCATTTCTATACAATGTAAACATCCCATAACTCATATATTTCGAAATACACATCGCCTCAGGTTAAATTAATCTCGATTTATGATCTTACAACATAAAATAATATCTTACAATATTAAGGTAATTTATGATAGAGCATAGGGTTTAATATCTTGCAAGATTATCATGTCGTAAACTGATTCATGGATTATTCCCAACACTCAAGTTTTGTTGTAATATATATATTTATGGTGTAAATGTCTCTTATAGGAAGTTACATAAACAAACCCCTTTATAAAAGTCCTAGGAATATCCCAACCCCCTCCAAGGCCTTTTTCGTATTTATACCCGGACTCCATGAAAGAAAAAAAACACACATTTCTAGAATTTACATCATTTTCCAAATATAATTATCTCCATCCCTAAAAATTCCACATTTATCCCATAAAATATGGGCAACAAAAATAAGAACCAACACATATAAAAAAAGGTAACATGGTGTTACAATCTCCCCACTGTAAATGATTTTTGTCCCAAAAAATTCCTCAATATCCTGTACTCACAAAAATATAAGGCCACTACTTCCACATCAATAATTATCGATCCCACATGTCATGGATATCCGATCCTCACTTTCTATGGTATTCTTCCTTTTTTATTTCATAACTTTTTCTTACATTCTATAAACATAGGATCTTTAAAGTCTAGTGTCTTGGAAATCAGGAACAATAAAACATGAAAACTTAAAACAATCTTTAAATATACTTGAAAATATTCTTGAGAAGTTCATCCTATGTAGAATTATTGCATCTCATAACCTGGAGACATATATCAAAGGAAAGGGTGAGCAGAAGGCCCAGTAAGGAATGCAAGGGAATCAGTTTACTTGTGAAATCAATAAAAACTTGATAAAAACATAAAGACATGAGCAATGGAAGTATAGGAATATCATAATAAAAATAACTTGAATCATAACTTGATTATGTGGATACAACATTTAATTTATACATTCACGAACATATCACCAAGGTTATCCCCAAAGTGTCATAAAAATTACCAAGGTTATTCACCATGGTATCGTGAAACTTGTCATCTCCAGAGATTAAATTCTTTACCCAATTAATTGGTGTGCTATCAGATTGAACCCATAATATATCTTCACTTTCATGTGACCCACATAGATAATAATAAAAAATTTCATAAATAACCCATAGAGAATAAAATAAATGGGTTTCATTTCAAAATCATGACATTTTAAAAGTTCATAAAAACATGATCATTATGTCATTTATAACCCTTGGAAAGGGAGTGAGGGTTATATGTATGTCAATTCCAAAATCAAATAGATCAATTTTATGTATTTATTAATACCCTTGTAAATTAAAATAAAATTGGGTATTCACATAAATAATATAAGATAATTTCTTGAGAAAAAGAGAGATATTTTAAGAAGAAAATTCTGCATCATAACAACTATATAACATTGTTTTAGAAAACAATAAAAAGAGAGGGGATAGGGGTATCCCATCACTAAATGAATAATTTATAGTATAGGTATAGAATAAAAAGAAATAATATCATGGTGTGTAATGACACACCACATGAAAAGGAAACATGAAAGAAAAGAGAAAATGAGATTTCTTTTACCAAAATTCAACAGCCTAACAACGTCACTTATAATTCAGAAAAATAATTTTATGAGAGCGGAAAGGTTATATCATAAATTGGAAATGAAATGGAAAATAATAAATTTATATAAGAACATACCCCCCACATATTTAAATGGAAAATAAAATACATAACATAAATGAAGTCGTGACTTAAAAGAAGAGGGTGAAAGTTCCCTTACCTTGAAGAGTGACTTCGAAAGTTCAAAGGTTGGGACCTTGGGGGATTTAGGGAAACTTGGTAGAACTCCTTGGGAGGTAAAAAGACTTGTGCTTCATTGAAGAGGATTTTGGAATGAAATGAATGATGGAATATCTTGGTATTTATAGGAAAAGTGAGGGAATATTTAATTAATTTCTAAGGGACACCTCATCAGTGGTATTTGCAAAACTATGGGATTGCCTATGGTATTTTTCCATGGTATTGGAAACTCAGGAAACCTCATAAAATATATAACTATTCAAAAGTTGACTAGATTTATTACATCATGATTGCATCATCAATGATGTCATTAAACACCCGAAACTGTAAACTATATTTTTTATTATTCACCGAAAATTCAATTGTTTTAAAAAAATACACTAAATTTACCCAAACCTAATATAAATGCTCTAAATTCAAAAATGAACACCATTTTATGAAAATAATTTTCTAAATAATTTTTATTTAATTTTTCAATGAAATCATTATATATTCAAAAAAACAACTCTAAAACTATAAGATGTTTTGTAACACCTTAAAAAAGTAATCAGGGTCCCATAAAATTATCGTATAACCATAAGACAATAAAGTAAAAATTTATGATTAAATTTTATGAAAATAAATTTTCATTTTAAATTATTAAATTAATTATAAAATTGTAAATAAAATATTTATGACATACAAAAATACCAAAACTTATACTGTGATTGTTTTTTCACTTTTAAGATATATAAATTGTATTTATACATTCATGGGAGATGTTTCTATTTTTTTGGCCGATTTACTATTCATTAATATTCATTACTATTCATAAGGGTATGATACTATTCACTCTTTACTATTCACTAAACAATCAAGTTGATCTTATTAGACTCTAATTTTCTTACTGATCACAACTGTAGAAGACCATTTTTTGAAAATCATTTCACATTATTAATTATTTAATGTTTACATTAATATTTTAAAATACCTTTTTTATTCCAAAATTCATTAGTAATATGGAACTATAAATTCATCCTACATTTATCTGGATATTTGAAATTCACTAACTTTTCCATAATAATAAATAAAAATTTTACTTATACAAAAGGTTTACACAAGTAAATATGGTCGTGTTACATAGCCCCTTATAACACCTGCATAGGACCTAAGTGGAAGGTGTGCTATGGTGATAGAATCTTGGGGCAGCTTAGACAACATTGCCTGAGTGGTGATTTCAATCATCCTAAACTTCTCCCTTATGCGATTCTGTTCAAGATTCACATGTTGAAGCTCATCTTGGGATTGGTCCAGAGCAAAGCCCAAAGATGCTACCTCTTTCCCAAGCTCTAACAAATGAGCTTCGTACGACCCAAGTCTATCGGATGAGGCCATAGACTCTTCTTTCTGTATTAATTAACCAAGATCACTTGTATTTATAAACAATAATTATAACATTATGAGTTTTGTTCCCAACGGTCATATTGACCAAAGGTCTTATAAATTTCAAAAAAAAACAGTCTCATTTAATTATACTCACTTCATTAATTAAAGGATATATTTTTGTGAAGTATAAAATGAAATAATAGACAAATTTAGGAAACAAATATTATTCAAAAGTTCTCGTCATTTCATTCTTACCCCTCAAGACATTTCTTCCCCTAAATTTTAACTCGTACCCTAATAAGAGAAAATGTGCAGGTACTTCTAACTCATAGACTCCTCTGGTTCCCACATGGCTTCTTCATATTTGTGGTTCCTCCATAACACCTTCACAAGGTGCTCTGTCTTGTTGCATAGAACCTTGTCTCTACGATCCAAAATCTCCACCGGATACTCCTCATAAGAGAGGTCATGTTACAATTGTACCACCTCTGTATTTAGTACATGTGAAGGATCAGGTATGTACTTCCTCAAGAGGGATATGTGGAAGACCTCATGCACTTGTTCTAGATTTAGAGGAAGTGCAAGATAATAGATCACTGCTCCTATGCGATCAAGGATTTCACAGGGGCCAATGTACATAGGGATGAGCTTCCATTTATTCCCAGACCCCATGAATTTCTTCTAAAGAGAAATTCAAATAAAGACCTTGTCACCAACATCAAACTCCAAGTCCCTTCGATGGTTGTCGGCATATCTCTTTTGACGACTCTGAGCAGCCTTAATGTGTTGCTGGATGGCATGGACCTTTTCTGTCATCTATTGCACAAGATCAGTCCCAATAAGCTTTCTCTTACTAGCTTCATGCCAACAAGTATTATTTGAACATCTATTACCATATAGATCTTCATAGGGTGCCATTTGAATGCTCGAGTGGAAGCTGTTGTTGTAAGAGAACTCAACTAAAGAGAGATGTTGATGCCATCCACCCTTAAATTCCATTGAGCATATTCTCAGCATGTCCTCAATTGTTTTAATAGTACTTTCATATTGTCCATTAGTTTGGGGGTGATAGGCTGTACTGAAATTCAATTCGGTATTTAGAGAATCTTGAATAATTCTCTAGAATCTTGATGTGAACCTTGGATCACGATCAAATATGATAGAAAGTGGAACTCCATGCAGCCTTACCACTTCCTTCATGTAAATCCTGGAAAGTTGATCAAGAGAGAAATCTTCCCAAATGGAGATAAAATGGGAAGTCTTGGTGAGACGGTCCACAATAACCCATATCCCATTGTTTCCTTTGGAAGTTCTCGGGATACCAATGACAAAGTCCAGAGTGATATTGTCCCACTTCCATGCTAGTATGGGTAGTGGTTGCAATAACCCTTTAGAAAGTTTTTGATCTGCCTTCACTTGCTGAAATACTAGGCACCTTGAAGTATAGTAAGCAATATCCCTTTTCATATTATCCCACCAATAATGATTACGAAGGTCCTTATACATTTTTGTGCTTCCAGGATGTATAGAGAAAGTAGAGCTATGAGCTTCATCCATCAACTCCTCCTTTATTTCCAGAATAGATGGAACACATAGTCTTGTATGAAATTTCAGTACACCTTCTCGATCAATATTGAACTCAAGAAACTTACCATCCTTCACAGCCTCAAACTTCTTCTGTAACAAAGGATCTTCTTTGTTATATTTCTTGACCTTCTCTAGTAATGATGGTTGATAAATAATTTGGGTTAGGTTTGATGATGTCCCTTACCTTATAATTCCCATGTCCATCTTTACTATGTCATAGATCAAAGGATCTCTTTGAATCTTCATCATGGAAAGAACAACTGGGTCTTTCCTGCTTAATGCATCAGCAAGTTTGTTTGATCTTCCAGGATGATAATGAATTGAACAATCATAGTCTTTGAGAAGTTACAACCATCTCCTCTATCTCATGTGCAATTCCTTTTGTGTGAAAATATACTTAAAAATTTGATGGTCTGTGTATATATTACATTTCTCCCCATAAAGATAGTGCCTCCATATCTTCAAAGCAAAAATGACTACAACCAGCTCTAGATCATGCGTAAGATAATTTTGCTCATGAATCTTCAACTGTCGAGATGCATAAGTAATGAACTTGTCATTTTTCATGAGGACACATCCAATACCTTTCAGAGATGCATCACTAAAAATAACAAATCCTTCTCCACTTGAGGGCAGAGTTAACACGGGTGCAATAAACAATCTCTTCTTTAGCTCTTAGAAACTTTCCTCACACTCCTTTGTCTAGATGAACTTGACACATTTTTGAGTTAACTTGGTTAATTAATTAGAAATTCATGAAAAGTTTTACACAAACCTCTTATAATATCCTGATAATACAAGGAAACTACGAATCTCAGTAATTATTGTAAGATGGGGCCACTCCTTTACAACTTTTGTCTTTGCAGGGTCAAATGTGATTCCTTCATTGGTTACAATGTTCCCCAATAAATTAACATACTGTAACCAGAATTAACATTTTCTGAACATTCCAAAAATCCTTTCCTTTCATAGTGTTTGAAAAATACCCCTTAGATGATCTTCACGATCCTCAGGAATTTTGGAATATATCAGAAAATCATCAATAAAAACTACCACAAAGTTATCAAGGTAGTCCTTAAAGACTCTATTCATCAAATCCATAAAATAGTAGGTTCATTAGTCAGTACGAAGGGCATAACAAAAAACTCATAATGCCTATATCATGATTGGAAGGAAGTTTTTGGAATATCTTCTTTCTTCACCCTCAATTGATGATAACCAGAAAAAATATTAAACTTATAGAAGAATTGAACCCCATTAAGTTGGTCAAATAAGTCATCAATTCTTAGAAGAGGGTATTTGTTCTTCACTGTGATCCTATTCAGTTCTCTATAATCAATGCATAGCAGCATCAATCCATCCTTCTTCTTCACAAAGAGAACAGGTGCTCCCCAAGGAGACACACTCGGTCAGATAAACCCCTTCTCTAAAAGACCTTGGTGTTGTTTCCTTAATTATTCTAGCTCCATATTTTCCATCCTATAGGGGGTCTTAGATATCGGATGAGACCCAGGTATGAGTTCAATGGATAACTCTACCTCTATTTCTAGGGGAGGTCTGGGTAACTCCTCCGAAAATACGTCAACGTATTCTTGGATGATGGGGACATTTTATATCCTCAAACTCTCATTTCCTTCTTCTTCTTCACCAATCAACTCCATAAAGAAAGTATATAGGAGGTTATTCTAGACAAAGATCAGGTTGAGATATCTCTCCTTGGAAGATAACTATAGGGTTTCCATTCAATACTACTGAGATTTACTTGATTCTGTATTTGATCATTGCATTATACCTTGAGAGGCAGTCCATCCCTAGTATAATGTCGAATTCCATCATGGGAATAACTACTAGATTTGTGATAATATTGTGCTCAGTAAATTAAATAATAGAGTTTCTAAACACTGATGATGATTGGATAATCCCACCAGGAGTCTTGACTGATAACTATACTTTTAGAAAATTGAGGGTTGTTTCTAAATTCTTTTCAAACTTGGACGAAATAAAGGAATTCGTAGAACTAGAATCAAACAAAGTACTTGCTAGAATTGAGAGAACAACAAGAGTACCTACCACCACATCATTTTGTGCTTAAAATTCATCCATAGTGATTAAAAAAGTACAAACTTGTTCCCTTGGTCCTTGGTAAGGCTGATGGTGATTCCCCTCCACTACCATCATATTTGGATAGTGATTGGAAAAGTGCCCAAGTTTTCCACACCTATAGCATTGGAAATCAGGTAGGGCCTACACCATATTCCCTTTTTCATTAGTGTTGGTATGTTTTGAATTCTCCTCACTATGAAAATTACATGCAATGTGGCCATATCTACTACACTTGTAGCACTTCCCTCTCCCAAGCAGATAGTTCCCCAAATTCCTCTTCCCACATTTATTACACGTGGGATGTTTTACTTGCTTTCCTCCTCTTCCCGGATGAAAGATCCTCCCTAATATTGGATCCATAAATATTTTCTTTTCATTGGATTTATGAGACCATTGCATCTCACCAAACTCTACTTCAACTTTCATCGCACTTCACACGATCTCCTCATAGCTATCATAATCTCAGTTGGTTATATTCTTTCGCAGATGAGGTCTCAGTCCACTGAAGAATCTATCAACCTTACCATTTAGATCCATGACAAATATAGAGGTGTAACATGAAATCCTTATGAAGTTTATCTCATAGCTTCCCATAGATTCATTCTCATTCTTCTTTAGCTCAAGAAACTCCTTCCCCAATCTTGTCCTCATTAATCGAGGGAAATACTTGTTGAAGAAAATCCCTATGAACTCTTCACACTCTATAGCTTCAACTTCCACTATTTTCCTTGTGTTTTTAATTAGTTCCCACCACTGATCAGCTTCTCCCTCTAAGTGATAAATATCCAAGGTAACCTTATCTTGTTCAGAATAGCAGAGCACAAAAAATATCTTCTTGATAGAGATGATCCACTATTCCGCAAGCAATGGGTCAGTAGATCAACTAAAGGTTGGTGGTCATTGACGCATAAAGGATTAAAAAAAAGTTGTTCCCTTCACAATGAGATCGGTCTCTCATCTTGATTCAATATATTTCCCATAACTTGAGTCAGTTGGATCATCATTCGCATGAAAGTTTTCATTCTGGATTCCATCGGAGGGCCGTCAGTGCATGGTCCATTGCAGTCACTATTTGTATGGTTCTCCCTATTTCCTACCATTTTATAAAAGAATAAAATATTAGTGAGAATATTATTTAATTTATGAATCTTTTAACAATAAAATTATTTTATGTCTTAAAATTTTATGCTTTAAATAATTACATTTATCTATAAATCCTTCATAATGATTCATAAAAAGATTATTATTAGCCAAACATATCCCCTGTGAGTGTCGTAATCAAGATTGTAGAAAGACCCATTGTTGTGTACCAGGATACCCTGGGTCAAGCCTGAAACTCCTTGTTAGAGTTTTCACTCTTAGGTAAATCTATGCCAGAGCCGCCTCTACATGCTGTATCCAGATTGGGATGTATTTTCTTGATAAACCACTTACTCAATACTCACCAAAATACCAGGAAGTTTTCATATATTTAAAATTTTATATAGGGTTCTTCCAAAAGTTTTCATATCATAATTTACATAAATAACTAAACTATCCTTTTATACCAACTATGGAATCCCAACTTTTTATTACATAACTTTTCATGATATTCTACAAAAAGAGGATCTTTAGAGTCTAGTGTCTTGGAAATTAGGAACAATAAAACCTAAAAACTTAAAACACTGTTTTAAATCCCCTTGAAAAACTTCTTGAAAAGTTCATCCTATGTACAATTACTACATCTCATAACCTGGAGACATACATCAATGGAATGGGTAAGCAGAAGGACCAGTAAGGAATGCAAGGGAATCTGTTTACTTATAAAATCAATAAGAACTTGATAAAAAACATAAAGACATGAGAAATGGAAGGAGAGGCATATCATAATAAAAATAACTTGAATCATAACTTTATTATGTGGCTAAAAAAAATTTAATTTAGACATTCATGAACATATCACCAAGGTTCATCCCCAAGGTGTCAAAAAAATTACCAAGGTTATTCACCAAGGTATCGTGAAGATTGTCATCTCTAGAGATTAAATTATTTACCCAATGCATTGAAGCGCTATTAGGGAACACCCTTAATATGTCTTTAGTTTCATGTGAACAACATAGATCATAATCAAACATTTCATAAATAACCCATAGATAGTAAAAGAAATGGGTTTCATTTCAAAATTGTGATGTTTTAAAAGTTATTAAAAACTTGATCAGTATGTCATTTATAACCCATGGAAAGGGCATGAGGGTGTAACAACCCAGACCCGAACAACCACTCGAATAGTGCTAAACGGGTTGGGTGATACTACATTAGGTACACCTACCCAAATTCCAAAGGCTGCCAATTAGCAGCGAGGGTCTTATATGTATAGTGGGGAGGCTATACCCTCTCGGAGGATAAAAATAATGGTACTGGTCCGAGTATAATAATAAAGATTCAGGGGAATAAATGACTCATCAGACTCAAACTAGACCCGCAAAGAGGAAGCACATTCAATATCAATAAATAGCAGAAGCAATAAATATAAACAATAGCAGTGGAAATAAACACAACAACATGCTGATCACTTGTAACTACTACTGAACAACAAAAAATGCATCCAAAGCAGGTCATACATGTCTAAATATAAAGGGCACCAATAACTAACCAACTATATTTATAAACAAGAACTTTGATATATTAAAGTATAAAAAACATATTAAACTCCATCTAGGTAAGACCTCAAGGTCCATACCATCTCCATGAAACAGCTAATGAAGCCCAGCTCCTGAAGTTGGCCTCTTTTCTGCATGTAAATCCATAAAATCTGCACGTGTCCCGAAGGGCCCGTGCAGGGTGTGAGATGAATCTTAGTAGGATACCACCCAACAGTGCGTACCTAATATAAGTGTTTAAGCAGGCATGCATTTATAAGGAAAGCAGTAAAAAAAATGATGTACAAATAACACAAACCCCACTAGTGCTCAGTAGCCACCATGATGTGTCACCTACTTCAGCCAATGCAAGAATCTCTGTCATGTAACCCGACACCATGTCCCCCCTGACATCACGTGTCTCAAGTACCAACTTCCCAAAGGCACGCCTGAGAAACAGTAACCCGGAGGAACAACGATGCCTGTACTCGATAAGTAATCGGAGGGACAATGATATCTTCCCTCAAAATAAGTAGCTGGAGGGACAGCGATGTCTGCCCTCAAATAAAGTATCTAGAGGGACAATGATGTCTGCCCTCAAAAATAAAGTACCCAGAGGGATAGCGATATCTGCCCTCAAATAATGGCGAGCCTTTTCCCCCAACCCGATAGCCTCAATGCTATCCTCTAAAGGCTCCTCACCTTCCACATGGCTTCATACGACAAGAAACCCCAAACCAATAGTACCTATACTGCAACTAATAGAGGCCTCTACCCACACGAGTGGTAAAAACCACCTCATCACAGGGTTTCTCTATGTGCACGCTACTCAAAGTTTCTGGGTGAGCGGTAGTCACCAAAATAATACCCAAGCCACAAAACCTCTGACAACTCGTGTACCTGCGACCATGCCACTCAAGTTTGATGGTCTCGCCATCCCAATAACATGAGCCATGCCCAACCTGACAGTCATCCTGCCTCAAACCGATGCCCATGACGCCCAATCCTGTGGTTAGAACCACCCAATGTAACCCGGGCCAAGCCTAACCTGTGATCAACATCACTCCACAGTACCCTGGACATTCCTAGCACAACCTGAAGGTTCTAGCATATGCAATATCACACCTCACATATATAATCACAATGGAAAAATTTAAACAGGCAAGACAATGAAACAGTTGAATTACACTAGCAAGGTGTTGTCCCATACTAGCACTGAGGTCTTGAGAGCCTCTAACAATTCATATCAAGGCTTAATAAACTATAATTATCAGATAAAACATCATAGTTCAATCATAAAATTTTTGGATTCCCTTGGCCAAAATACCCCAATTGAGAAATGAACCCTCACTTGGCCTCGCTCAAGAAAAACAGGTAAAGGGCATGCCCAAAGGCATCCCATGGGTCTAATGGAAAATTTAATGTGAAATATCAGATAAAACAAGGTCCCACTCAAAATACTTGAAAATGCGCCAAAGACTGCGCCACCCAAATGAAAATGAAAACAAAAAAAAAAAGGTATGCACCACCTACCTGAGACTCATTCGATGATACACCTCCGATAACAACCTCTAATTAGGTCTAAAATGCGGTAGAGCTACAAAATAATCAAAACCGCTCAAACCCCAATAACTCGTTCTAGAATAGAAATCATGAAAAACAGATCAAGAGGAATCAAGGACTTACCGAGGGGGTTCCAACAGATTAAGTAGTGTTTGAATCTAACCTTGGATGAAGGAACAAGAGGGAATTGAAGTCCCGACCGACTCTCCCCACTCAAACCATCGATGGTTTCAGCTTCTACCTCAATACGAGGCTACTTCCCATTTTAGTGAAAAAAATACATGGCGTGTACTATAAGTACACGACGTGTATCATTTTACTGTTCATATGATGGCTGAAATTATGCAAACTTACTTTCCAGAACCTGCCGACATGAGTAGACGGTGTGTACCTAGGGGTACACGACGTGTACTTAGTTTTTCTTCTCTTCTTCACCGACTTACCCACATGCCATGTATATCCTTCATACACGGCTAGACTACACAACATGTCCAAGGAGGACACACCGTGTACTTGGTTAAATGATTATACCCGACTAATAGGCCTACACGCCATGAATGGCCTCCACATGGTCATAGGTACACGACGTGTCAATAACTACACGCTCTGTAGTAAGAAATTACTACATGGCCATCACATGACATCTATTCGGCGTCACATGGTCGGTGATCACCCAACCCATAAATAGTGTGTACTCTATAGTACACGGCGTGTAGTCTAAAAAATTCTAGAATATCCCCGATTTTCCCAGTTTTCTCAAGAACAAGTCAAAAATTAAAACAAGGTTGGGATTTTGACCCATTCTGAAAACTCAAGTTCTTAAAATCAACACACCCTAATATAGATCATCTCCGAGATATCAAAAAAAACCAAGAGATGGCACCAAAAATACCGCCCCGATCAAAGTAACTCGAACTTCCCCAGTCTCAAAGGTTTTGGATGAATTCTTCAAGGGGCTCCCCACCTTAGTAATTGCCTAACTCAGTCTCAACACAACAAAACTCAAAACAAAAAAAGGTTCACTAACCTGTTTTCCAGACACATATTTCTTTCATGAAACATCGTCATCCCTACGCTTCATTGGTGATTTTGTGTCATTACGGACACCCAATGTATTCCGCACCGCATTAGTGTCCGCCTCCACGAGGTCCTGCATCCCACAGGCACTCAAAAACGAACCTGGTTCCAAGAACCTCATGTAACCCTCATCATCGATGGAACGATGCCCAATGCACCTAAAGTAACCCGCATCCTCGATGCCCTGATTCCCATGACACCTCAAGTAACCCGCATCCTCAATTCCCCTAATGCTACACATCTCATACATATATATAAATATATCACACACCAGATATGGTGCTAATCCCACTGACTAGCATCTAGTCAGTCCACATAGATCCTGTACATCATGTGCACTCAAAACGGACATGCCACTACAAGTCATGCCAAAAAGGAAACATGGAAATCACGACCACACCCGTGGTGTATCTCTAAATGTCGTCAGATCACCAGCTTGATTAGCCTCTGGTATCTCCACGGTGTGCATGTGTCATGAAGTATAGCTGCCTGATGCCTGACCTCCCTGCGATGCTGCTCCAGCCACCGACCCCTTAGCTGGATCCCGCCGTCTCTATCACGTCCTCCACATGCAGCTGAACCTGGACTGCCCTCTCCTGGTATCGAACCTGAACCAACTCCAGATGCCACATTCTATCTTGGTCCCAGGCTACTAGCTGTCTGAGAGGGATGCCTGTGGAACCTCTGAAGATGTCCGACCTATCCACATGCCCAACACTCCTTTGGAGGCCTATCGCACTGAGTCCAAACATGACCTGGTTGTCCACACAAAATAAAACCACTGAAGAACTACTATGAGGTCATCTACCTGAGTCCTTGTCTTGACTGGCCTACTGAAACTCATCCCATCCTCGCTTCCTGCTTTCTGAACCATCACCTAAAGCCTTCATCCAGCCAAACTAGGGCCTATTACTCTGGTTTCCATTTTCTATGAGTGCTTGATTCACCACCTCTGAAAAAGAACCCAGCCTGAAGATATTCACATGGGCCCAAGTGGCGTGTCGTAAGCCATCCTTGAAGTGCCTCACCCTAGCCGCATCATTTCTTACTATACTAGGTGAAAAGCGAGACAACTCAATGAAAGTATCTTCATAGTCCATGATGGACATGTCTCCCTACCGAGGACTCAAGAACTCATGAGCTCTCTCTGCTCTCAGTGTCTCTGGGTAAAAGTTCTCAAAGAACCTCTCCTCAAAGTCTTTCCATGCTATTCCCTCGTGCCTCCAAGCCTGAACCTGCACATCCCACCAACGCTTTTCCAGTCCTCGCAGCATGTATGTCGCTATCTTGACCCTCCGCCCTGGAGGCATCTCGAGCTGCTCAAAGATCATCTGCATGCTCTCTATCCAGTTCTTAGCTGCCTGTAGACCACCCTCATACTAAAAAAGTGGCGGGTGATGTGACTGGAACTCCCACATCAGATATACCATAGATGGATCTATACCCTAAACTTCTCTGTAGATCCCCTGTAAGACATGCACCCGGATAGCTCATAGCTACTCGTTGATCCATGGTCCAAACGCTACCAAACCCAGCTACTGTCCAGCCTGCACAAGATCATGGACCTGATCCTGTCCCTAAGCCTATACCTGCGGCTCCTGCTCTGCCTGCACCAGATCATGAACCTGATCCTACACCTGCGACACTGTGTCATCTATGAGTAACCCCCTGAATACCATAAATGGTCAGATATCCCACATACAAAATAATTTATACATATATAACGCAGATAAGGAAAGTAGTAAAAGGAAGTGCATAACTACTACCCTTACTCTCCCACACCACAACCATGCCCCATGGAATCCTGGCCTTGTGGCCTCCTTACCCACCCTTAACAGAGCCAAGTATCAAAATTACCTCGGTCATGCCCGTCCTGACAACCAACATTTCCTCAAACCGACGACCAAGTCATCTAATCTTGGTGATCAAAATTACCTCAACCGATAGTACTTGCCTGCTCATACAAGAGCCAGACCCAAATACCATGTCACATGAAATTCTACAAATATATAAAGCATGAAATACACATTGAAAAAAATAAGAAATTCTATCAGGAATTTTACCTATTCACATTTCAAAGCATACAAAGCATGGAAATTGATATCATTCACATGGAATTATCACTTCACAAAGCATACGTGCAGTTATGAAATTGAAATACTATAAAAATGTTCCTATCAAAAGACAAGAAAACAAGCCTTGCTATACTGATCCAAGGTCCAATTATACCTTACCGCACCAGGTCAAGGTTTAAATATGACAATCATTAACATCACACACCAAGTGATCCACCGAGGTGGAAATCATATAAACTGTAATCTGAGAAAAAAGCAAACAACAATCCCCACCCATGGAAACTTGGTCCATCACTCATACCTGGGGCTGTAGGCACCCAAGAACAAGCTATAAACCCCATTCCAGTAAAAACCTATCTCCAGTCTACCATATCCAAAATAGTAAAACTAGCAGAAATAAAAGAGAAGCCTCAATATCATTAGTACCCAGAAAAACACTCCTACTAAATCCCTATCAAGAACTCCTATGATACCACTTTGTAATGACCCGGACCCGAACAGCCACCCGAACAGTGCTAAACGGGTCGTGTGATACTACCTTAGGCACACCTCCCTGAATTCCAAAGGCTTCGACTAACAATGAGGGTCTTATAAGTATAGTGGGGAGGCTATACCCTCTCAGAGGATAACAATAATGGTACTGGTCCGAGTATAATAATAAAGACGTAGCAGAATAAACGACTCAGTAGACTCGAACCAGACCTGCTGAGTGGAAGCACATTTAATATCAGTAAACAACATAAGCAATAAATATAAACAACAATAGCATAAATAAAAACAAAAACATTCTGATCACTTTTAACTACTAATGAACAAAAAAACAAGCATCCAAAGAAGGTCATACATGTCTAAATATAAAGGGCACCAATGGGTAACCAACTATAGGTATAAAAAGTCATGATAATACAATAAAGTTCACAAAACAAAGTAAAATCCAGGTAGTCAAGTCCTCAAGGTACATACTATCTCTATGCAACAGCTAATGCAACCTAGCTCTTGAAGTTGGCCTCTTTCCTGCACATAAATCCATAAAGTCTGCATGCATCCTGAAGGTCCTGTTCAATTTGTGAGATGAATCTCAGTAGGATACCACCCAATAGTGAGTACCTAATATAAGTGTTTAAGCATACATTTATTTATAAGGAATGTAGTAAAAGAAACGATGTACAAATAATGCAAACCCCACTAGTTCTCAGCAGCCACCATGGAGTGTCACCTGCTTCGGCCAATGCTGAAATCTCTGTCATGTAACCTGGCACCATGTTCCCCCTGACACCGTGTCTCAAGTACCGATGTCCCGAAGGCATGCCCGAGAAATAGTAATCCAGTGGAACAACGATGCCTGTTCTCAATAAGTAACCAGAGGGACAACGATATCTACCCTCAAAATAAGTAGCCGGAGGGACATCGATGTCTTCCATCAAATAAAGTATCTAGAGGGACAACTATATCTTCCCTAAAAAATAAAGTACCTAGAGAGAAAATGATATCTGCCCCCAAATAACGGAAAGCCTCTTCCCCCAACCCGATAGCCTCAATGCTATCCCCTAAAGGATCCTCACCATTGACGTGGCTTCCTATGAAAAGCACCCCCAAAACCAATAGCACCTAAACAACAACTAACGGGGGCCTCTACCCACATGAGTGGTCAAAACCACCTCATCACGGAGTCTCTCTATGTGAAGACTAGTCAAAGTTTCTGGGTGAGTGGTAATCACCAAAATAGTACCCAAGCCACAACACCTCTGACACCTCCTGTCCCTGCAACCATTCTGATCAAGTTTGATGGTCTCACCATTCCAATAACTCAGGCCATGCCCAACCTGATAGACATCCTGGCTCAAACTGACACCCATGACGCCCAATCCTACAGTCAGAACCACCCAACGTAACCCGGGCGAATCCCAACATGTGATTAACATTACTCAACAATACCCAACCCATGCCCAGCACAACCCGAAGGTTCCAGCATATGCAATATCACATGTCACATATATAATCACAATGGAAAACTTTAAACATGTAAGAAAATGAAACAGTTGAATTACACTAGCAAGGTGCAGTCCCATACCAGCACTGAGGTCTTGAGAGCCTCTAACAATTCATATAAAGGCATAATAAACTAAACTTATCAGATAAAACATCATAGTTAATCATAACCATTTTGGATTCCCCCATCCAAAATACCCCAATTGAGAAACGACCCCTCGCTCAACCCCGCTCAATATAAATAGGTAAAGGGAATGCCCAAAGGCATCCCATGGGTCTAATGAAAAATCTAATATGCAATATCAGATAAAAATAGATCCTGCTCAAAATACCCAAAAACGCGCTGAAGGCCGCACCACTCAAATGACCACGAAAACCAAAAAAGAGGTATGCACCACCTACCCAAGACTCGTTCGATGCTACTCCTCCGATAACAGCCTCCAATTAGGTAAAAACGTGGTACATCTACAAAAGAATCAAAACTTCTGAAACACCAATAACTCATTCTAGAACAGAAATCAAGAAAAACTGATCAAGGGGAATCAAGGCCTTAATAAGGGGGTTCCAATGGATTAAATGGTGTTCGAATCTGACCTCAGATGAAGGAACGAGATGAAATTGAAGTCTTGATCAGCTCTTTCTACTCAACCCATCAAAGGTTTGAGGTTCAACCTCAATACGAGGCTACTACCCATTTTAGAGAAAAAAACAAAATACACAATGTTTACTATAAATACACAACCTGTATCATTTTACTATTCATATGACAGCTGAAATTCCACTGTCTTACTTTCTAGAACCTTCCGACATGAGTACATGGTGTGTACCTAGGGGTACACAGTGTGCACTTAGTTTTTATTCTCTTCCTCATCGACTTACCCACACGCCATGTAAATCCCTCATACATGGCTAGAATACATGGCGTGTCCAAGGAGGAAACGGTGTGTACTTGGTTAAATGATTCTACATGGACAATAGGTCTACACACTATGTATGGCCTCCACACGGTGATGGGTACATGGTGTGTCGATAACTAAACGCCGTGTAGTAAAAAATTCCTACACGGTCATCACACAACATGTACTCGGCGACACACGGTCAGTGCTCGCCCAAACCATACACAATGTGTACTCTATAGTACATGGTGTGTAGTCTGTAAAATTCTAGAATATCCTAGGTTTTCCCAGTTTTCTCAGAAACAATTCAAAAATTCAAACAGGGTCGGGATTTTGACTGGTTCTAAGAACTCAGGTTCTTACAGAGGGTTATATATATGTCAATTACAGAATCAAATAGATAAATTTTATGTATTGATGAATACCCCTTAAAATGAAAATAGAATTGGGTATTCACATAAATAATACAAGATAATTTCTTGCAAAAAAGAGAGATATTTTGAGATGAAAATTATGCAGCATAACGACTATATAACATGGTCTTAGAAAATAACAAAAAGAGAGGGGAAAAGGGTCTCCCATAAATAAATGAATCATTTAAATTATAGGAATAGAATAAAAAATAAATAATATCATGGTGTGGAATGACACACCACATGAAAAGGAAACTTGAAAGAAAAAAGAAAATGTGATTTCTTTTACGAAAATTCGGCAGCCTAACGACGTCGCTTATAATTCAGAAAAATCAGTTGATGAGAGAAGAAATGGTCTCTAATAAATTGGAAATGAAATGTAAATTAATAAAGATATAGTAGAACATAACCCCATATAATTAAATGGAAACTAAAAGACATAACATAAAGGAAGTCATGACTTAAAATAAGAGGGTGAAAGGTTCCCACACCTTGAAGAGTGACTTCGAAAGCTTGAAGGTTGGGACCTTGGGGGCTTGAGGGCACCTTGGGAGGAAACCTTGGGAGGTAAAAAGACTAGATCTTTTTTGATTAGGATTTTGGAATGAAATAAATGAGGGAATGACTTGGTATTTATAGGAAAAGTGAGGGAATATTTAATTAATTTCTAAGGGACACCTCATCGGTGGTATTTGCTAAACCCTGGGATTTCCCATGGTATTTTCCCATGGTATTGGCCACTTGGGACACCTAATAACATATATTACTATTGAAAAGTCGATCAGATTTATTAAATCATGATTACATCATCAATGATATCATTAAACACCCAAAACTCAAAACCGTATTTTTACTATTCACCGAAAATTCACCTGTTTCAGAAAAATCCCAAAAATTTACTGTAACCTAATATCGATGATCTGAATTAAAAAATGAATTCCATTTTATGAAAATAATTTTATAAATATTTTAAATTTAATTTTTAAATAAAATCATAATTTATTAAAAAAACAACTCTAATACTATAACTTGTTTTGCAACACCTTGAAATATTAATCAAGGTCCCATAAAATTATCGTATAACCATAAGAAAATAAAGTAAAAATTTATGATTACATTTTATGAAAATATATTTTCATTTTAAATAATTAAATTAATTATAAAATTGTAAAAAAAATATTCATGACATACAAAAATACCCAAACTTATACTATGATCGTGTTTTCACTTTTAAGATATCTAATTTGTATTTATACATTCATGGTATAAGTTTCTATTTTTTTGGCTGATTTACTATTCATTACTATTCATAAGTGTATTTTACTATTCATACTTTACTATTCACTAAAAAATCAAGTTAATCTTATTAGACTCTAATTTTCAGACTGATGAAAACTGTAGAAGACCATTTTTTGAAAATCATTTCACCTTATTAATTATTTAATGTTTACATTAATATATTAAAATACCTTTTTTCTTCCAAAATTCGTTAGTAATATAGAACAATAAATTCTCCCTACATTTATCCGGATATTTTAAATTCACCAACTTTTCCATAATAAGAAATAACAATTTTACTTATACAAAAGGTTTACACAAGTAACTAAGGTCACATTACATAGCCCCTTATAACACCTGCATAGGACCTAAGTGTAAGGTGTTCTATGGTGATAGAATCTTGGGGCGGCTCAGACAACATTTCCCGAGTGGTGATTTAAATCATCTTGAACTTATCCCTTAGGCGATTCCATTCAAGCTTCACATATTGAATCCCATCTTGGGATTGGTCTAGAGAAAATCCCAGAGATGCTACCTCCTTCCCAAGATCTAACAGATGGGCTTTGTACAACCTGAGTATACTAGATAAGGCCATCAACTCTTCTTTCTGTATTAATTAACCAAGATCAATTGTATTTATAAACAATAATTATAACATTAAGAGTTTAGTTCCCAACGATCATATTGACCAACAGTCATATAACTGTCTAAACCCAACAGTCTCATTTAATTATACCCACTTCATTAATTAAAGGATATAGTTTTGTGGAGTATAAAATGACATAATATACAAATTTAGGAATCAAATATTATTCAAAAGTTCAGGTCATTACACTTTTATAGTACACATACCAAAGGAATCATTTTACTATGAAGTAATTTCCCTTAGCGATCAATAATCTGAATTGGTTGCTCAACCACATTGGTGTCATGATCAAGATTAACATTCTCCCATTCAATCACATGGGAAGTATCTAGTTGATATCTCCTTATCTAGGAAACATGAAACACATTTTGGATCAAATTTAAATGATATGGTAAGTTAAATATATACTACACCTTTCTAAGTCATCCAATGATCTCAAATGGGCTCACAAATATTGGCATCAACTTGCCCTACTAATCCAATTGATGGTGTCCTAAGCAAGGTGATACTCTAAGAAAAACATGATCACTAGCCTCAAAAACCAACAACCATTTATAATAGTTTTTATAATATTTCTAACAACTATTTTCCATGATAAATCTCTTCTTGATCAACTACACCTTTTCTATTATATCCTAAATGAGACTCGGTCCAACCAAGGACCTCTCCCCCAACTTTTCCTAGCACATGATAGATTACATGGACACCAATAAAAAACCTCAAATTTTACCATTTTGATCGATAAATGTTAAATATTTTTATAGGAATACTTGACTAAAAGAATATGATTTTTCCAAGAACCACTGAAATCAAGTTCACAATCCCAAAACATATTCTAAAAAACCTGGATATACCTCTCTCCCTATCCATCCATTTAAAGAAGATATGTTATGTTCAATTTCAACTAGGGAACCATAACCTTCTACATACCTTTCTAAAACCTGGATGTAAAAATTGGGTCCCTATAAGAAACAACCATATAGGTAGCCCCATGAAGTATAACAATATCTCAAACATTCAAACCCCAAAGCTGCTCTACTTTTTTCATCTCTTTAATAGGTAGGAAATGAACTAATTTCATGAGTTGATCAATGATCACCCAAATAATATCCTTTCCACTAGGAGTCTATGATAAAATAAAGACAAAGATCATGGAAATATTATCCCCTTCAAATACTGGAATTGGTAAGGTATTCAACAAAAACTTGTTCTCTGGTGTTCCACCTAAAGTTTTTAACAAGTAATACATCATGATACAAAATCCCTAATTGACTGTCTCGCCCTCATCCACCAATACAGATGTCTCAAATCATGATACATCTTGGTAATAACTAGGTTCACATTCCAATAATAATAGTTACCACTATTTATTAAATCATTCCTCATAGAAAAAGTAACAATCAAATTTCTTTGGAAACAAAAATCTCTAATAGGAGGCTGAGACCACTCACCCAAGGCCTCCCCACCATTAATGTTTCCACTAAAGCACTAATACTTAGTGTTATATACCTACATTAACCAAAAAAAAAAAATCCAATGATGATTCGTCCTTTATTGAAGTAAAACATACCTACCCACTATTTACATGTATTTTTAAGATCATCTCAACAAACAAACTCATCAGAGACCACTCTTCCACTAATTCCTTCACTTATTATGTTAGTAAATTATTGGTCAGAAAATCGGTGATAAAATTATCTTTCCTAAGAGTATAGGTAGGAGAATTAGAAATATCAAAACCAAAATTAGGAATATACTCAACATATAATCTCTATAATAAGTTTATATCCCTATGAGTGGAAATATACTTTAGGATATTATGATAAGAATACATAGTAAACTGACCCCCAATGAGGAAGTGATGCCATTTTTTGAGTGCATGTATAACCAATTCCAACTCAATATCATGGATAAGGTAGTTATTCATATCTGGGTGTAAATGGAGAGATCTATAGGCCACCACCTGTTTCCCCTTGCATCAAGACACACCTCAAACCCAGGACAAAAGCATCATAGAAAGCATTATAATCCAAACCTGGTTGCAAAATTATAAAAACTATAGATGAAGTCAATATCAAATTCAGCTCCTCAAAATATCATTAAATTTTTTTATGCCAATAAAACTTTACACCCTTACAGGTTAAATCTGTCATCGGAGATGAAATAATGGAGAAGTATTGAACAAACCACCTATAATAACCAACCAACCCCAAGAAGATTTGGATCTCAAAAACATTTCTAATCTATTCCTAGGACCTAACTACCTATATCTTTTTAGGATCCATTAAGAAACCCTTATCAAATATAACATTCCTTAGAAACTTTACCCACTGAATCCAAAACATACATTTGGAAGTATTTCCATACAAGAAATGATCCCTAAAATTTCCAATAATGATATCCAAATTGTCCATGTTCTCTTAATATGACTTTAAGTAAACCCAAATATCATCTATGAACATAAAAAAAAGATCCCAAGAACCAATGAAATACCCAGTTCTTCAATTCCATAAACACTACTGGATAATTAGTGAGATTGAATTACATAACCAGAAAATAAAAATACCAATACCGGATCTTGAACACTATCTTAGGAATATCCTCTTCTTGAAATCTTAACTAGTGGTACCTTGACCAAAGTTCAATCTTTGAAAACTAATGAGCCCCCTTCTAATCTGATCAAAGAGATCATCAAACCTGGACAAGGGATATTTTCTCTTAACCAACACCTGATTTTACTTTGAATAACCAATACAAAGTCTGAGCCTCCCATATACCTTATAAGAAAAGAGGATAAGAAAATTCCATAGTGACATAAAAGGATGAATAAATCCCTTGTCTCAAAGATCCACAAAATTGAAATTACGTTCTACCAACATAACAGGCATTATATAATAAGATTAAATAAAAATTGGAATCATACCAGGTAGTAGGTATATAGTTAAGTTGACCTATCTATAGTGGTAATCTAGAAAAATCCTTTGGAAAGACCTCAGGTTATGAACACAACATAATAATATGTTAAATTATCAAACAAGGATCGAAAAAAATCTTGCAACATTTCCAAAAATTGACATGATATTACCCCAGTAAAAGGAAAAACATGCCCCTCTCTACAAGACCTAAAATACCACTCATATTGAAAGACATGGGTGATTTCATCTAGAGATAAAAATATAAATTGATGGTGATAATAATTAATCTGGTCCATAATGTTGATAATCCAATATATTTTAATAATCAGTTCATAGATATCAAGATTAATCACTAAGAAGTCCCACTCCATCTCATGGTATTCTATCATCACTCGACATGCTAGAAACTTGAAACCCTATCCAGACATTTTTTTAAAGGCATGGAAATATCCAAGAAGAAAACAATAAGCTCTAAATGCAGGAACAAAAAATATACTACATTTGATGATATAAAGAATTAGTATCTCCTATATCAAACAAATATAAAACCATAGAATATAAAATAAACACCTTACCACTAACAATAGCTATCCCTACTTTAGATTCTTCTAGTGCATACTCCACCATGTAAAGATATCTGGTCCTAGATCCTCCCAAATATTTACTAACCATATTAGAACCCCCTTATCCTAACGATATGACACACCACCCTTGGAATAATTGGTATGAACCTACGAACCCTTGGTTAGAGTGGATCTAGTCTTACTTCCTTGGGAAATCCTATCACAAAAATGCATAAGATGACCAGATTTTCCACAATGAGGAAGAGTATTGGGAGAATTTGTACAATTAAGATTAATATAACCAAGAATTACACAATGATAGAAAATAAACTACTACTATCCTGATGAATCCCCAAAAACTGACCTTTAAGAAATCTAGATACTTTTTTGCTTCTTTTTCTTGTTGAAATATATACTCCCGTTAATAAGAGTACCAAATAAAGATCCACCCAAACCTAATTTTCCAACTATGTATGACTCTTCCAAAGTGTCCTTATTAAATAAATCTAAAAATATTGGAAGGTACATGAGGATCATCATTTAATTAATATCATCCCTCAACCCCACTCAAACTTTCAAGCCTTTATGTAATCATTGGTGACCAGCTTCGATGCCAAGTGTACCAACTTAGAAAAATGGGTGGAATACTCCAGAATGGTATTATCCACTTTCTCTAATGTTAGAAACTCCTGGGTATTTTACCCTCATAATTTCTCAGGATAAAACTTCTAGTTGAATATTTTTTTGAAATATACCTAGGTTAGGTCCTCATGTATAATATCTTGCATAATAGAGTCCCACCACCTCTTTCCTAGTCCCTAACGCATATACATAGAAAAAACCACCTTAGAGTCCTCATGAGTCTTAAAAAAGTTAACTAACATCCCAATATACTTAATCCATTTATCAGATTACTGGGTTTTTTTCACCATAGAAGATAGGTGGATGCTGCTTAGTAAATTCTGAGCTATGATCCACTACTTGTCCCGGGTTCCCAAAACCAACATGACCTAGAGTCTGAATAGTGTAGATTACATCTTCTGACAAAGAAGGGTCCATTAGAGGATTCTACTTTGGTAAATATATCATATATTCTTCACTCAAATTTTAATGATCTCTTATAGAAGTCATTTTCTAATAATCACAAGACAAGAACAAACCAGTCATGAGTAGAATCCAAAATCATAGGACCAAATTCAGGTATCCATATCAATGCACTAAAATGACATGAATTTAAAGAAATTATGAATTATTAAAATGAATACTGATAAAAAATAAGTAACAAGTTCATTTAAATAAACCCCATACCCAGTTCATTAAAATAATATCAACCACAAAGTCTCAAACTTGGAAAAAATCCATGAAAACCCATGGTAACATGGATCTAGATACAAAAGTTAGTTGGACAGACCCCTTTTCTTCACTTAGTAAATATATTATGACTATCCTAACATTTTTCAACCAATACACCAAACTACACCCATGTAGTGTCAAAAAAAATTAGGAGCAGTATTCCCTTTTGTACAAATTTGTAACAAATCAACTCAGGTCAACTAGACAAGTCACCCAAAATTAGTCTTCCATTTTGAGAAGTACAAACTGAGGAACACAAAAACAATATAAGGTGAAACAAAATAATTTAATATAATCAAGTATAATGTGGAATAAATATAAGTATCAACAATAAAAAAATATTTAATCAAAATATGACAAAATAGAATGATAAAAAAAGATAAGTCTAAAAAATCCCCTATGCGACCATCTCTGACTGCCAAACCATCAAGCTATGAAGACGACCAACAAGAGAAACTAAACTACTACAAAATAAATTTTCCTTTACCCATTTCATGAAAAAACATCTAAAACCACCCAAATTAAAAATTAGTGTGAAAGTAAAATGGCTAGTAGGACACCACCAAATAATCCATACAAGTTATAATATAGATAATTCATTAATTATAGCTATAAAAAAATCTAGTTGATAAATAATTTTCATAAAATAAATCATTTTGTAAAACATTCCTTTGATTTTTCATAAAACTTACCATATTCACAAAATCTAAGATTATGTCAAGAAAGAAGGTGATAAACCATTATTACACCATAAAAGAATCATGTGTTCAATAATAATGAACTATACCATCATGTGATAAACATTACATTAATAAAAAATCACACCACTTGGGATCTAAACTATTTGTATACACGTTAGAAATGAAAGAAAATCCCAAATATAGGCATAAAGTGGATCCAAAAAATATAATCTCAAGTGTAATTAAACACACTGAAGTGACATAAGAACTCTTGTGGAATTACACACACAAAGAGTAATAAGTCTATTCCTGATGCACCCAAGGTTACCCATGGTGCTAAGTCTATTAAAATACATTTCAAAACAAAAACCATGCTTTAAATCATTTAATCAAATACTTTATGTGCGAAAAATCATTTTTAAATAAAACCCCTAAAAATGTGTATCTTTTACCAAAGAGCCATTCCAATGTAAAATTATTTAATTTCATTGAACAAACCAATGGAATTGAAAAGAATATATGGTAATTCATAAATTAGAACCAAATGTATAGTTACACCTACCACATGAACTAAAGAAACCTAATTGCCTTTGACAATAGATATTTGAATCAATAAGATCTTCCTTCAAAATACAATTCATGATGGAAACTAAAATGGATCAATATAAAACCCAAACCGTTAAAAAACATAAAAAAATACGCTGCTGCTACCAAGGTAGAGAAGAAATAGGAAGACCACATAATGAGGAGAATCAACATAACTGTCAAAAAGGATCAAACACTGAATGAAGCACTCTGGAGGAGGAAGATTCACCTAAAATTTACTAGGAAAAGAATAGGGCTTGATGGAGTAATAGATGCAATGAATGATTGAGGTCATACATGTTGCGTGATATAAACTAATGTTCCAAATTGATTTTTGGGGTAAACCCTTTCCTTATAGTATAAAATTACCATAACTCATATATTCTAAAAAACACATCACCTCAGGTGAAAATTATCTTAATCAATGATATTATGGTGTAAAATAAAATCATATAGTGTAAAGGTAATTTATGGCATAACATACAATTTTATGGATTTAAAGATTCTCATGTTGTAAAATAATCCATTGATTATTCCCAACACTAGAATTACACCATAATACATACATTTATGGTGTAAATATCTCCTATATGATATACCAAAAATAGACAATTTCATAAAAGTACAAGGAACATACTGACACCCTCTAAGGCCTTTTTCACATTTATACTTGGACTCTACTAAAATAAACAAACATACATCCATAGAATTTAGGTCATTTACCCAGAAAATTGTCTCCATCTCTTAAAAGACCACATTACACCTAATAATTAATAGGAACTAAAAAAAGAACCAAATAATACCTAAAATAAAGAAATAGTGTGTTAAAATAACACCCACATCACTATATTATGATTTCTAATTAATCATTTTAATTAATCGTAGAGGAAGTTTAAAATTTTAAATGTTTTGGATTTGATTTTTATTTTTTATAATTTTTTCATTTATGTATAGCTTTTGGTTCATGATTTAGGAGAAACCATGAAAGTATCCTTATTTTGGGAAATTTTTAGTTGTTTTTGAACATGCACAGTTTGACCCACAAGGAAAGTTCATGGTAGTGTGACTCTTAGTAGTAACCATGTGAAACTTTATTTCCTTGAGTTTTATGTCCCATGAATTGCACACAGTTAGGAAAACCATGTGACAAGTGTGTGATATGGATATAGTATTATGTATTTCCATTTTTCATGGTTATCATATTGGTAGATGAAATTTTTGATCTACCTAGGAGAAACCATTCTTTGGTGGGTTTTCCTTCTAGTGGAAACCACATGTTTTCACATAGTTTTCCAAATCATGTAGGTAAATCACGAGAAGTGAAAAAGTGTTAAATTATTAGGGTTTTATATATTTCCCCACTCAAAATTAAAGGGGCTCATGCCTTTATTTTTACCTTTGGTTTATCCAAGATAAGGAATACCATCGGAGGTTTCCCCCTATTCCTTTATACTTTCAAGCCTCTAAAACCTCATTTTTTATATATTTATTCACGGTAAGCCCACTGTTCCTCTTCTTTCTCCTTCCCCTTCCCTTATCTTGTGGATTCCTAATATATCATGAACCCTAGGTGATTATGGGGTTGATTTTATAATTTTGGGTTATTGATTCATGCAGATTTGTTTTGTTGGGGATTACTCAATATCCTTTGATTCTTGTTGGAGTGCTCACCGTTATAAGCGATGACTTATATCTTGGATTCAATTGAACTAATGTAGGTGTTTTTGAGATTTTTCTTAAATTGGTATGGAATAGAGTGATTGATAGTTTAAAATTTTATATTTTATAAATTTAATCCATGTGGGATAGGTTGGTAGTTTTTGAATGGAGTTCAAGGTGGGTTTCTACTTGAAACAAGTGTTTTACTTGGTATTTCAACTATTTTGTGAAATACCAAGTGTTGTTAAACAGTTTGAAGTTTGATTTTAAATAAAATTTTGAATTTAAGGTTGTTTTACCTTTTTTGAGTCATTAAATGAAGTGGGTAATTTTTTTTAAACTTATAGAGTTTTTATTAGGAATTCATGTGGTGTTTTAAAATATTAAATGTTTTAATAATTTTTATAGAATCATTTTTACTAAAGCGTGTTGTTTTAGAATTATTTGGCCCTATTTGTATTGAGATTTGAATTTATAATGGTTATTTTAATATCTTTAAGGATTTTAATGAATAATGTTTTTATTCTTGAATGGTTCTTACAAATGTTTTTGAGTAAGTTATTTTGGAATATTCTTTTAAATAAATTTTAAGATATCAATTTTAATGAATGGTTTGGAGTAGGATCTCAAACCACTGATAATTGAGTTGGAATTTCAATTGTTTTGATAAAGGCCTATTTGGATGTTTGGAAATTTTCCATATTATATATGTGTGAGTGTGAGATCCTATCAATTCCCCTTATTATCTTATGACCCCATGGTGGTTATTAATTATTATTGATGTGAATTATAGATCAAGGTGAATGTTGTATATTTCTTGTTTTATGAATCAATTGTGAAAGGGATGTTGATTACAAGGGCATGAGAGGTGAGGTGTGATTCGTTTTTTTGATATATTGATGCATGTGATTTATCACCTATGTTTAATATTGGTCATGGGAGTTCTATTAGACTAAGTAGTATTATGGATAAGTTAAAACCCTTGTATAGACAATGTGTTAACTAGGGGGTATTTCATGGATACTCTGAGATGGTTTTATCAGATGGGGTATCCGGATTTATGAGTTGGAAGTTTTTTTCTTCTCTTGGTAATGAAGGATATCCAGAGAAGTTTATTTTCATATAGTTCAAAGGGACTACTAGGGATGTTTAAAAGTTTAGTAGTACCATCCTTTAGATTGTGTCGCTAGTTTAGACCATTATAATTGAGTCCAAGAAGGTTTAACACGATGAATTAAAATTATTTATAGGATATTTTAAAATGTTCTAGTGTTTATACCTTGTCTTTATAGCTTTTCATTGATTGGATTGTGGTATCTTTATTCATTTTGGATTTTTTGACTTGTTTGTTTTATTTTGGGTACCATGTTTTCTTACTCATTTTTGAGTATTAATTTTATTCACTTTTAACTTATTTTTATGAAAATGTATTGGAATGTGGATTGGAAAAAAAGTGTGGTTTTGAAATCAATTTTTAGAAAATGTTTTGTTAGATGAAAATGGGGTTTTACATTATTTATGGTTTCTAGAGAAAGGTCCTCTTTTAGTGTTTTAAATATCTTTTGAAAAAGTTTTTACTACACTATTATTTATTTTAGATGAATGTATAAATACTTTATAATAAGGGGATGAGGCCCGAGAAAAGTAGGTTTCAAGTAATTTTTTCATTCAATCCAAATAAAACAATTTTTGTGAAATTTATGTGTGTGATTTGGTTTTATTATACTTATGGATTGAAAACCTATTTTTAATTGTATTTTCAAAATAGTGTATAATGAACTAAATTTTTATAAGAATTTAACAAGATCTATGGTAATTACCCATCAAGATTAGTTTTTCTCACACCCATTATATACCAATCAGTATATACATCTATTATGGATTCATTTTAGGTTCTTTGTATTTTATCTCACTTATGTTTGGATGTGTGTAGTTCTAGATATTTGGAAAATAATGTAGAGAGTGACTGTGAGTTATATGGAGATTATAGGTAAGATTGTTTTATTTCACTCTACATTTCTAGTTGTATATACAATTGCTCTTTTATCTTTATTCTCATGAGGATTTGATGTTTATTAATTTATGAACCTTGTGTGTTTTCATAGATATTTCTTTCATTATTATTCAGTCTGTAGTTTCTTATATTTATTTATACTACTTACTCTGACATGGATGTTTTATTATTTTTCTAGTTAGTTACTCATGGGTGAAATTATTCCCAATAATTATGATATGAGATCCTGGAATATTTTTTTTAACCCAGGGCAATCAGGAACACGCTTCAAGTATATCTCAAACTTGTACGAGTATTTGAAAGATGGATGAATTGAGTTGGTTCAGAAAAAATGGTATTAGAGGCACATACTCTTGTTTTTTGGGATTTGTCTTAGTAGTATAAATACTAGTATCATCATTGGAAATATAGTGGAATGGGTGGGAAAGTTCTTGTATAACTCTTTATCACACTGAACATCAAGTTTCAATGGGACTGTTAGGATTGAGTCTTTATTTTGAGTTCGTATTTGGATATATTTAGAGGATTTTGATATTTTGAGATTATTCTTTGATCCCAATTTATTTTATTAGTGATTATAGGGGTCATTTTTTGTTTTGAAGGTAAAATTAGTGAACAAACTAGGGATAAATAGTTAGAACTCATAGTCTAGTACACCATGAAGTTCTTATTCATAATGGATCTATGACCATGAAAATTCCTTTTTTTGGATTAACACATGGTTTATCAGACACTGAAACCAAAACATTCACAATGTAGTTTCTCCCCCATATTTATTATTCCTATTCCCATTCTTCTTAAATTTATTCCAATGTAGTATACCATTTACATTTTATCAAATATGACATTTTTATTGGTGTTTTTTTTTCAAATTGATGTGGTTTAATGTTCCTTGATTTTCTAATTGTTCTACTGTGTTTGTTTTTATCCCTAATAGATTTTGTTATATGTAATGAAAGATAGATTTTGGAATTAAATAGAGTAATTCCATGAGAAGTTTTGTTTTTGAAAACCATTTTTTAGTGGTTTGGGAATTTTTTTTGGTTTTGTTGTTAAAAACCGAGGTGTTTTTTTATTTTAAAAGTAGAGGTAAATAAATATTTTTTTGGGAAAATGTGTTTAATATTAAAATGTTTAATTTAGTGAAAGATTTAATTCTTAAAGGTTATGTTTTTAAAATTATTTAATGAAAGTATTTTGAAACTGGTATTTGTGGAATTTTGAAATTATTTTCAGAATGGAAAAAAATTCTTGATACACAATGGGTTTTACGGTCAATTTTAATGGCCATATAATGTTTTAAAATTATTAGTTCAAAAATATATCAAAAATTGTTTTCAAAAGGAGTTTGAGCATTCCTTTTTGTGAAAAGTTATGATATTATTTTTAAAAACAAGGCTTTTAGACCTTAGTTTAAATGATTTTTGAGATTTTTTCATCTTGATAAAGGTTTGAAATGATTTACAAGGGAGTTTTTAAAAAAATGGATGAGATTTTAAATGAGATTCTAAAAGTGGTTTGAAAATTGGATTTCCAAAGATGTTTTAAAATAGGAATTCCTTTAGGGATTTGAAATGGATGCTTTTATTTTCCCTTGGTTATGGGATCAATTTTTTTTATAAGAGCATGAGTAGCTAGTATCACGTCTCATTTTTGTTTCTAAGTGCCACCTATAATGGGATTGGTGGTATATAGGGTGTTGTTTCTAGGAGTTATCCTTGTGTGGTATCTTCCATTTTTTGTATTTGACCTTTTATATTATTTAATACACCCAGAATCCTAGTGGATTTGGGGGATTCAAATCCATTTTTTTGTGATTAAAGGGTTCTTGGTTTAGTGATATTCCCCTATTTTAAATAGTTTGGTTAAGAATGTTTAAAGTTTCATTATACTAAGTTCCTTCTTTGAATGTGGATTTGTAGTGAATAAATTTGGAAGGGAATCTTGTGTGATTATATTGAATGGGTTTTTTAATTTAAGGAACTTATTACTTTAATATGAGGATGCTCGAGTCATTATCTTGTAGATGGAAATAGATTTTGAGATTGTTTTGTGGACCTTATAGCCTGTGTGGATTTCTTTGAGGTTTTAGGCTCTGGTTCATGCCTTATTTTCTTGGTTAACTTCTTTTGAGGATTTGAGTGTTTTTTTTGTTCCATGACCATTTTGAGGTCAATTTCTTATTGATATGGTCTTGGGTGACCCTCATTTCAGTGATTGGGTAATTATAATAGATATTTCTTTTGGTTCATTGGGAACTCGGTAGTTCTCAATTTATGGGGTTCACCATGTGATGGTATTCTGAGATTGAGTTCCTAATTTATGCATAGAGTATGGTGACCCATGTTGAAATCCAATATCAATTATTATTGTGGAATTATCTTGAGTTATCCATTGTGTAAGTTATGTGTGTTAAGATTGATTATGGCTCAGCCTTATGGATGTTTATTTCCTTGATTTTTTTCTTTGAGGAAGTGGGAATCGGTCCCTAAGTGTTCCTTCGATTTCTTGGAGATGCATTCCCATAGTGGATGTTGGGACTCAAGTTCTATTCTCCTTTGATGGAACATTTACAATATTACTAAATGGTTGGGAGACCAATGCTTGGTATTTGTATGCAATGTTATCATGGTTGAACATGGTGTCTTGGTGGCATCTCATGATTTTATAGACTTGGTGGTTTGGTATAATGTAATTATTAGATTTTAAGAGTTTCCTTCCTTATACCATATATAGTTATTTTTTTCCAAATAAATTCATTATATAGGGTGATATTGTGACTCATTCAGGTTACTTTCATATTTAATATTAATTTTCTAGGGGTATAAAGGGGCATGGTGGGGAGACTGTAATGCCTAATGTCACTATATAATGGTTTCAAATTAATTATTTTAATTAATTTTTAAGGAATTTTAATTTTTTTGAAAGTTTTGGATTTGTTTTTTATTTTTTTTAATTTAATCTTCTAAACACCATTTGGTGGGCATGGTTTAGGAGTATCTATATAGGTACCCTTTGGTGGGGAAGTTTCTACTTGTTTTTGAATGATCACAATTTGACCTGAATGGGCAACACACAGTTGGGCGACTCTTAGTAGTATCTAGGCAACAATTTCTTTCATTGAGTTTCCTAGAACATGCATTACAAGAGTGAAATATGGATTCATTCCTTGGAAGTACCATTAAACATGGTTGTTTCATAGGTAGATAAATCATGCATATCCCCCAGGATAAACCATGCATTTCGAGTTTGTCCTTCTAGAGGCAACCACATAGTTTGCCAAGCCATGTGAAGTGTCAAAGTGTTAATTGTTTCAGATTTTCATTTCCACCACTCAAAATTAAAGGGGATCAAGACCTTAAATATCCATATTGTTCTACCAATCCAAGTCACACTATAGGAGGTATCCCACCTTTCCATTGTATTTTCAATACTTACCAACCTCATTTCTTGAAGATTCATTCAAGGAAATCCCTCCATTCCTCTTCCAACTCCTTCCCTTCCCTTCCATCATGTGTACCTTATCTACCAAAAACTCTAGGGTATTCCATGTTAAATTTTAGGGTTTATGGTGATTTATTAATAGGTTTTTTGTTTTTTAGGTATTACTTGAGGTCCTTTGAGGCTTGTTGGAACACTCACCATCATAGGTGACAGATTCCGGATTGGTATAGAGGAAGGTGTTTTTATGGGTTTTCCTAAATTAACATTTTATTGAATACATGATTGTTTAAAAGGCCCTATTTGATAAATTTAATCCATGTGTGATGGGTTGGTTAGTTTTTGAAAGGAATTCAAGGTGATTTATCACTTGACATAATTGTTTTAATTGGAATTCCAAGTGGTTTCTAAAATTTCAGGTGTTGTTAAATTGTTTGAAAATTTGTTTTAAATAAATGTGAAACTTAAGACGATTTGAACCCACTTGGGATGTGAAATTAAGTGGGGAGTGTTTTTTTGAACTTATATAGGTTTTTTATGGTAATTCAAGGAATTTTTTAAAATGTTAAATGTTTTGAAATTATTGAGAGTAGGGTTTTACTGGAGTGTTTATTTTTAAACTCTTTGACCCCTTTTGGGTCATGAATTTAATTTGAAATGAGTATTTTAAACTCA
The DNA here is from genome assembly GCA_963277665.1 of Viscum album. Lineage (NCBI taxonomy): Eukaryota > Viridiplantae > Streptophyta > Magnoliopsida > Santalales > Viscaceae > Viscum > Viscum album. Next base: position 502,936,529 of record OY728142.1, on the reverse strand, counting down.
TTGGTTATTTTAATGAATAATGTGTTGATTCTTGAAATGGTTCTTATAAATAAATTTGAGTGATTTATTTTGTATTATTAATTTAATTTAATTTTAAGAGATCAATTCTGAATAATGGTTTAGAGTGGGACTTTAAACTATTAAGAAGTGAATTAGCATTCTATGTATTTTGATAAAATCCCATTTGAAACTTTGGGTGTTTTCCAAATGGTATATGTGTGAGTGTGATACCCTCTTAGGGCCCCTTTCTATCTTATGACCCTAAGGGGGTTATTACTTATTGATTGATGTGAATTATAGACCAATGGGAATGTTCTATATTTCTTGTTTTATGAATCAATAATTAAGTAGTTGTTTATTGGTATGGTATGGGAGGTGATGTGTGATTTATTCTTTTGATATATTGATTCATGTGATTTATCAACTTTGTTTGATTTTGGTAATGGGAGTCCTATTTGATTTAATAGAGGTTTGTATATGTAAAAACCTAAGTATTGACAATATATTTACTCTTGGGTATTTTCTGGTTACTTCGATATGGTTTGACCGGAATGGGTATCAGTCCATGTGAGCTAACAACCTTTCTATCCTCGTATTAGTGAAGGGGATTCAAGGAACTTTACTTATGGATAGTCTAATGGAATACCAAGGATGATGAATTGATTATTAGTTCTGACCTAAGGATCATGTCACTAGTTTAGGCCATTGCACTTGATTTATAAGCGGTTTTCGATAATTATTTGATATCCTTTATAGTATAATTTAGGGGATTATTGTGTTTATGAGTTGTTTTTATCTCCTCCCATGGATTGGATTATGGTATCATTATTCAGCTTGGATTCTTTGACTAGTTTGTTTTATTCTCAGTACAATATTTTCTTACTATTATTTGAGTAGTGGTTTTATTCATTCTCAATTTTTTTTTCAAAATGTTTTTGAAAATAGATTCTGAAAGAAAAATGTTATTCATTTGAAATGGATTTTTGGGAAATTCTTTATAATAGGAAAAATGGATTTTTACCTTGTTTATAGTTTCTATATAAAGGTAATATTTAGATGTTTTAAATGTTTTTACACTACCTTTTTTTTATAATAAGTTATAATTGTTTAATAAAAATGGGTAGAGGCCCAAGAAAAGTGGACTTCAAGTGATTGTTTTCATTAAAGACAAATAAAATATTTTTTTGAAATTTATGTATGTGATTTTTTCCCATACTTGTGGATTTATAACCTATTTTTAATTATATTTTAAACCTAGAATAAAATTTATGGTATTTTTGTACGAATTTCACAAACATTGTGGTTCTTAAAAACTAGGATTAGTTTCACTCATGCCCTCTATATACCACATGATATTTGTTTCTCTTATGGATTAATTTCAGGTGACATGAATTTTTTATCCCTTGAGTTGGGATATGGATTATGATAGATGTTTGGAATAGGATTTTGAGAGATAATGTGATTCATGTTATAGTGGCCCAAGTCTTTTATACATATTATTACATTATTTTTAATATAAACATCCCATAAATACAAACCAAAGACTATGAGACCTGGTGTTTTTAAATTCCTAGGTTCATAATACATCAAAAAAAATAAAACACAACATCTTTATTTTATTCTCCTAAATGAGATACTAAATCCCTTTATCTCCACAAACTTCCTTGGATAACCTAGGGAATACATAAAACAAATGGGTGATATATATGTCCAATAAGGTAATATACATGATGACAAAGAATAACATGTGAGTAAAACTGTATAAAATGATATCATAAAAGAGAAGGCTAGTGAATAATAAAATGGTATCGTAAAATGAATAAAATTGTATCAAAATATCATGGAAACATAAGAAAGTGGAAGAAACATAAAATATAACATAATAAAAGGTCAAGTCTAATTGAAAAGATCACATCACATAGTGGATAAAGTTCCATCATGGATTAGGTTTATGTACTAATCCCACACATACCATATCATGAGAAAGAAACATTACCCAATGAATTGTAGTGATCTTTGGGAACACCCATAATAACATTTAAATTCTTATGTGTTTCAAAAAATAAAATCAATCATAAGGCATAAACATAAGAATTACCCATAGAAATAAATGAGTTGCATAATATTGCCTCATATCATAATCAAAAGGAGATTTTATAAATATTTCAAAGAGATAAAGGAATTAAATATTTTTTATTTTCATATCTGAGTGAATAAGAATATGTCAAAAAATATGGTGTTCATTTGAACAAAATTCCATTATAAAGGGAAGAGAAATGGATATAGAAATGAACTCTCAAAACAGTGTTTTAAGGAATAAGTTAAATACTTTTGGAGAAAGAATAAGTATGTAATTTTATTTTAAAACAAGAGGTGAACCAAAATGGTTATACCTAAAATATTACTTTAATTATTTAAATCATTAATGAGAATAAATAATTTAAACGCGCTTTACATAAAAGGATTAATAGATAGAAGATTTATCCTCAATCAGGTTTGATTTTAAAGAAGGAATTTGAGAATGAACTCAAGAAATGTATTACCTTGTTAAAGTAAGAGATAATAAGATATGAATATATGTAAGAGAAATACATACATAATTTTGAATCATTTCATAAAATCACAAAGAGATATAAGGTTATTGATATATATTAAGATCAAAACCCAAAGAAAAAGGGTGGCGTAGAGATATCCCTTAACTTATGTTATAGAATCATTATGAAATTTCACTTAATGTACTAAATGATAAAATTATATTCATTAATTTATTAATTAATAACCTTTAAAATCTATATTTTATTTATTATAATTATATTATTTTTATTTACAACTATTTCATGGAGATATAAAGACTAATTTTGTTGTTTTGAGGGCATTAGTTTCATGATTTCAAGGTCAAATCACTTGTAGAAAATTATTGATGTTCTTGTAAAATTAGACTATAACTCTAGAAGTAAAATGAAATGGTATTTATATACTTATATAAAGTTAGTTTTTTGATAATATATATATTTTTCATCCTAGTGATGATTCATTTAGTAAAAACGTCAACATTACATGATTAGTTCATTTAGGTAGTTTTACCGACCATCACAAACTAGTTTTGTTTTATTTAATATTATATATATATATATTCATTATAGAAAATTAATTGAGTTTTAATATAATTATTATCGTATTATTTAACTATAATAATATTTTTACAAGAATACTTTAAGGAACTGGATAAAAAATGAAGTGCGTTGTTCATGGAGGCGGCGAACCAACCATATTGTGAGCAATACTTTAGTTTAAGAATAAATTGAGGTGAGGGTAGAAGATTGATATTAAAACACAATAATAACATATTAGTATATTTATAATACTTATGTTACTATTTTTTTGTTGATGTATAATATATGGGGGTGTTATAATCAGAATAAATTTTAAAGAGGTTAGTTGAGAATTTTATATCTTCCGTTGGTCACCTCCTCTTAGAATATCCCTAAAGGCTCCTTAAAATGGTCTTTGGATGAGACTAGAATCACTAGAATATTTTCTAGAAGACTATGAAGATATTTGGGTAGAAATTTATCAGTTTCCAAGTCTTAAAGGTTGTGAGGAGAATGGATAGTGATGGGTGATATTTATAAGGGGAGGAGAGGGGTGTTTTGAATATTATATTCATTAGTATATTATTTTGGATCAAGTATACCAATAATAATGATTATTATGACTATATATTGTGAATAATACATTTTAGTATGAACTAGTAGGTTATTACATTATCCATGACTAAAAATTCATGTATTTATCTTATAATGTTAAATAATGCATTTTTTTTGTATTTTACAATTCACCAAAAATTCAACTATTTTTGAAAAATATAAAAAATTCACCATAACCATTTTAACCATGTAGATTCCAAAAATTAACCCTATTTCATATATATATATATATATATAATTTTATAAATACAATAAATTTAATTTTTAAATAAAATACTAATAAAATACTAATTTTAATATTATGATCAATTTTTAGACCCTTTGAAAAATTACTCATGGTCTCATAAAATTATATTATCATTATAATAAAACATAATATTAATTTTAAAAACAATTTTATAAATATAAAATTTATTTTAAAACATTAATTTTTTTATAAAAATGAAACTAAAACACTTACATTTTATAAAAAAATATAAACACTTATTTTATCATTTAAAACATTTATTTACTTGTATCATGATATAAATATGTCATATTAGTATTTTATATGATACCTAAGTATTATTTTGTATTTCCATAGGTGATGCTACTATTCTAACTATCATGTTACAATTCCTAATGATCAGATTACTATTCCAATGATCAAATTACTATTCCAATGGTCAGATTACTATTCCAACAATAATATTTGTAATAGTCATATGGGTCCTATAATTTTTATAAATACATCATATTTCATTCATTATTTATTCAATTATATTTTATCTCAAAGTTATATATAATTTTATTTTCGAAATTCATATTTCATTATTAATATTCAACTTCATATATACATTATTATTCATAGGTGTGATAATTCTAAGGGATCGAGTAGATCCAAATTTTCCTATTATTATATCCATATTTATTCTCTAAATTTAATGTTTAAATTAAGATAATAAAATTTAGTTAGTTTTATCATGTGGTGTGTGTTGGAACCACTTTGTGTATAGGATTGTATTTGTTGTCAATAGTTGTCAATGGAATATCAAAATGAAAGAGATCAAGAAGTACTCCAACAAAATGGAGGAATGGAAGCTCACAATGAGGGAGATCATGAAGTTCTCCGATGAAGTAGAGGAGTAGTGATTCAAACAATTGTTGTGCTGATCGTAAGTTCAAAGAACATGTGTCAAAGGTGATACATTGTTTACAACAATGAAGAATGTGAGGAGTAATCCATCCAAGGATGATTAAAGCAGGATGGTGTTTTTTGGATGAAGACCATGCAATTCCTCCTTATTGCATAAGAACCATGGGATTTGATGAAGACCATGAAATTCCTCATTATTGCATGAGAACAATGGTTTTTGCTGAAGACCATGCAATTACTCATGATTGCGTGAGAACCGTGCTAGAGACTTCTTGATGGATTGAATCACATGGTTTGCATGAAGTTGATCATGACGGTTGATGAAGGAGGCAATGTGCCAATGAGTTGACTTATGAAATGGCCATGCACATCACATTGTCCTAGAATATGATGGTAATAAAGATGTTCCTTCAAAGAATACATATCACAATGGTGGAGTTTGTGATAAAAGCAAAAGAGTTGCTGAAGGATACAAATCACCAAGAAGAAGTGTTGTTGAGGTGATCGTGCTTGTCGACAAAGCAAACAAACGACATACAAATTTGTTGACAAAGGAGATTCAATGGTGACATGTCGAGTTCAAGAGTTGTGGTCAACGATCTATGTTTGATTCAAGAACTTCGACAGAGGAATGGATGATCTGGAGGCGGTACAAAAAGAGCGGATACAAGGTGGCGCCGTTTTCCAGTGTTTGCCAAATTTCAGGGCCTCAAAATCAACAAATGAAGAAGAGTGATTTTGGGAAAGGGACTTGCGAGCAATACTCTTTGAGAATAGGAAACTTGCACGCCATATGTTTTTGAAGATCAGAGCATCAAAATATGGAAAAGGGATAAGGGTCACGCAAGTTTTGGTGAGGTCGCACAGGTGAATTATGTGCCTGGAAGAGACTTGCGCGCCGATGCCTTGAATGCATTATAACTTGCGCGCCTATGGTTTTTCGAGATCAGAAGAACCAAATTTGGCAAAGGCAAGATGTTCGCGCAAGTTTGGATGTTGATCGCGCAAGTTCCTAGCAGGGGCCGAGACTTGCGCGCCGATGGATGACTTGCGCGCCGCCGCGCAGGGGGTCCAGTTTGCCTATAAATACTGGACCACCCCTCCTCATTTCTTACGGAGCTCAAGACTTTGAGATTGTTCGAGCTCTCGTCACGCAGGTGGTTAAACCGCGCAAGTGGTAGTTGGGTCGCGTAAGTATAGGTTGCGCGCCGACTGATGGTTGAGCGCCCCAGGTGATTTGGGCAAGGAAGGAAGTGAGTCGCGCAGGTTTGAAGTTCAAGAAGGTAGAGTCGCGCAGGTGCTTTGGAGACACTTGCGTGCCAGGTTATACTTGCGCACCTAAGACTTGTGCGCAGAGGGAGACTTGCGCACCGGGCTTGAAAATAAGAGCCAGATATTGTTAAAGCACGTCCGCCTTTCTAGAGCTGCACAAGAGCTGAAATATTGCCTGATACTTCTGGTGCAAAGTGAGATTGAAGACGAAATCTAAATGATACATGCATGATATCATGAATACATGGAGAACTGATTCTGACAACGCCGAGTAAGCTGAGCTTCATTAAATAAGAAATTACATCAGTGATTGTGATACAAGAAAACGAAGACAAGGGGATCTAGTGCATTCATTCATTGCACTAAAGAAGAAGGATTGAACTAAAAGGAGAATGAAATATGAACCCTGATGCAAGCAATGTCTCATGCTGAATAGGAGACGAAGAACTTAAATGCACACCTATTGATGAGACCTTCACGTCTATAAACTGAGTGAGACTTCGCCAACGGAAGTGAGCCAGGGGGAGTCAACGGGAGTGACCCGAGGGACTCAGTGAGCTATCCCTGAACAATTGTAAAGGCAGTGAGCCTGGGACAGAGTGACTGTACCCGAACCATTTTAATCTACAGCTAGTGAATCATAGTGGATTTAGGTACGACCGACAACCTGTCGGCGTATGCTCCTTGGACGTAACCCTTAGTGGTGAACCAAGTAAAAATAGTTGTGTCATCTCTCTGCATGTGAATGTTTAATTGCTGATCATATCCATCATACAGGTTTATGTAGTTCCTACCAACGTGGGAACAAGATCCACAACTAAAAGAAGAAAAAGTTGCCACCCTGATTCACCCCTCCCCTCTCAGGGTGTCCCGGGGTCCAACAGTGTGTGTGCATTATATAATATAATATTACTAAATATGATACAATTTCTATTCAATAGGGAAATTCCATTGATAATATTATGGGTCATTACATTTTTCCACCTTTAAGAAATTTCTCCCTTGAAATTTCATTTTACATACCAAGGTGAAAATATGAGAGGGTATTTTTGCTTCATGGATCCCTTTAGTTCCCATGTCACCTCCTAATACTTATGGTTTCAACATAGTACTTTGACTAGGGGATTTTTATTGTTTCATAGATATTTATATCTATAGTAAAAGATCCTCACTGGCTACTCCTCATAAGAGATATCATTTTCTAGTTATACCACCTTTGAATTCAATACATGTGAGGGATCTAGTATTTAATTTCTCAATATCGATACATGGAATATGTCATATAAAGATTTTTGGAGCAACAATGAGTCAAAAGGGTATCACCATGTACTCATAGTTTCCATATATTATTTGAAAGGTAGTCTTAGGAATATATTCCTTCTTCACATTTAATTGGTGATATTTGAGTGAAGTTACACCTTAGAGAAGTACTAGTCCCCATATTGTTTATCAGACAAGTAATTGATCCATGGATGGGGATAATTGTTCTTTATCATGTTTTTTTGAGTTCATGATAATCAATACAGAGGTGTATTGACCCATCCTTCTTCTTGATGAAGAGGACCGAAACACCCCATAGGGAAGCACTTGAGCATATATAACCCTTTCGAGATTCTATTGTAATGTATTCTTTAGTTCTTCCAACTCTATGGTGGCCATTATATAGCGAGTCTTTGATATAGATAGATATCCAAGTATAATTTTAAATGAGAACTCAACCTCCCAGTCTATAGAAATACTAAGAAACTATTCAAGGAATACATTAGTATAATTCCTCACAATGTGCATGTATTCAAGAATCATTCTCTCCCCGGTCTCAATAATTTTGGAAAGATATTATTTATAAAACCCTTTCTTTATTACACATAAAATTATGATTTATCACATAAGAATACACATAATAAAACATAGAAGATAAATAATATTAGTTTCTTTGGGTAATTAGATACATTACATAACAAATTAAAATAAGGGTTATATTGTCATTATTGAAAACATCTTTAAGATGATCATAATTTTCCATTGTTTTTAAAACCACATGGGATAACTTGAAGAAATACATAATAAAGGGGTGAGATATAAATGCAAGTAAGGTAATAAAAAAAGAATATAATGAAGAAGGTACTACATGCTATTCAATAATAATTTCAGTGGGAAATAAAATGGGTGGTAATCATAAATATGAACAATGACTCATGATATAACATGATAACATAAAGTCAATATGGGAATGTGGAAACAACATTAAACATGACATCATAAACATAGGCCAAGGATAACAAAAAAAACATCATAACATGGTGAAAAATTTCACAAAATAGATTAGGTTCACTCCCTAATCCCATAAATTATGTCTTAAGAGATGAAAACATTACCCAATGCATTGGATCATGATATAATTCTAGGCACACCCATCGTTTTCATATAATGTACAAGCATAAATGTGCCACATAGATCATACAAAATAAGGATGTATTTTATCAATTTTTAACCCATGATCAAAGAGTTTGGATTAAATACATGTAATTAGCCAATAAATTAAGCATATTTAAATCTATTTGAACACACTTAAGTGTAAATGGGCGTGTATATTCTTGACCCCATCTTTTGGCAGGAAAAATCATAGTGAAATTTTGGTAGAATAATGGTGGTACTTAAAGATTAATAAAATGGTTTAATGAGATTGAATGGGATATCTAATAATTTCTATATTAAAATAGTAGTATGAGGTATGTGGAATAGAATATATCCATCAATAAGAATTGGGAGACAAAGTGAATTACATAAATAAGGTTCTTGAATAAAGAGTAGAATGATAGGGCCCCTTACTAAATTTTGGTATAGAAACGACTAAGGTAAAATATATAATGAGAGGGGATAACTGATATATCATTATCAAGAAATCAATTTTATCGTAAACTGATATTTAAAAAGTCATGAAAACATAAAAAGTTGAGATTCAAAAGGCTAATTATAGAGAAGGTGCTTGAATGGAAAAGATGAGAGGGAGAGGCCCCTTACATTGAGAGGGTGATTCCAAAATCTTGGGAGGAGCTTCTTGAGATATTGAGACACATTGGGATGACTATATAAATGGGAGGTAAGATTAAGGACATGGTCCATAGTTTTATAGTGAATATGAAGGGGATATTGGATGGGTTTATATAGGAAAAGAGAGTGGAGTTGTTCATTATTTCCAAAACTTAGGTTTTCACTCTATATAATAAAGTAATAAAAACAACATACCTTATCATGTTTTTCCCATGGTTTCTTCCAAAGTGAAGTGATTTTATTTATTTTTTAATAAAAAGGTCCAAACTCAATGAAATATTACCCTTAGTGATGTGTAAGTGAGTCATGTTTATAAATAATTGATTTTAAAACCTTAAAATATAATATAGGTTTTGGATGAATCATAAAGGCTTTATAAAATTAATCAAATAACCTAAAAAAATTATTTTAAAGGGAAAACATATATTTTGTCTTTTTTACCATTTATATAATTTATTACATCAATTTTGGGTTTTTATGATGTCATAATGCACAATATATTTTTACACCGTATTTAATTTTTACACTAAAATTTGATTATCTTAGAAAATGATGAAAATTCACCATTGGATAATTTAAATGGGATGATTCAAAAAATAATATTTATTTTACCCAAATATTTTTCTAAATTTTTTAATTTTAGATTTTAAAATAAAAAACTACATTTATTAATAAATGATGGTTTTTTCAACGGTAACTATTTTCGAACCCTTATAAAAAATTACATCTGACTTCATAAAAATTATATTATCATTTATATTTAATAAAAATTATTTAATTGTATTATTTTATTGAATATCATTTATTTTTAAAATTCATGAATTTAGCAAAAAGTAATTCCTTAATTAAAATTGCATATTATATAAAAATACAATTTATGTTTTATCTTATCAAACTCCAAATAATTTATAAAGTAAAAATAATAAGAAGTAAATATAACCATTATTATATTGAAAATACAATATAAATATTCATATTATTAGGTTATTGATACATATCCCTTTATTACACCAACAAACATCCTCAGGGTAAGGTGCATGATGGTGATATTTTTATTGAATGGTTCGACTTAATGGTTTGGGTCATGATCAAAATGAGCATGAACTTCTCTCCTAAACAGTTTTAATAATTCTTTAGTTATTAGCTCTCAGCTTGGTCTAGGTCAATGGAAATCCCCAGTGATGCTATCTCCCTGATAATCTATGATAAATGGGCTTTATAGGGTACAATCCTTCTAGTTGAGGCCATTTCTTCTCGTGTGAATTGGATTTATCATAACCCTATATTTATACTAGTTACATGATAACTTTTCAAAGTCTATTTTATCAATAGTTATGATTATTAATTGTATTTTAAATACAATAGTTTATAATAAAACCAAATAATTACATGTGTTTTTATAACCATAATAGGTAATTTAATTTAATGATAAAGTTAATTTTATTTATAAAAGTATGATTATTACTATCTTCTCCCCTTCAGAAAATTTTCCATCAAAATTTTCATTTCACACTATAAAAAAGATGAGGTTAATTTTGTTTCATCACCTCCTCTAATTCCCACATCTCTTGTTCAAACTTTTGGTTTCTCCATAGTATATTGACTAGGTTCATTATCTTACTTCATAGAACTTTTTCGCTATGATTTTAGAACTTCTGCAAATACTCCTCATATGAAAGATCATTCTCTAATGGTACTACCCATAGATTCAAAACTTTGTGGGTTATGGTATGTACTTCATCGATGGGGATACATGTAACGCATCATATATTTGAGATAGGTTAGGTTGGAGTTCTAGTCAATATTCCATCACTCCAATGTAATCATGGATCTCGAAGGGACTAACATATATTGGACTAAGATTTCCCTTCTTCCCAAATCTCATGACTTAATTCCATGAAGATATGTGGAGGAATACGTTATCTCCAACCTCAAACTCTATGTATAATCAATTATTATCAACATTGATATTTTTTCAAATTTGGGTAGTCTTGATGTATTGCTAAATGTGCTTTACAATTTCCACCATTTCCTTGACCATTTTTGGAACCAAAAATTTTCTTTCACCAACTTCATCCCAGTATATAAGTGTTCTGAATCTCATACTATAAAGGGATTCATAGGTATCCATTTGGTTGATTTAGTAGACACTATTGTTGTATGATATCTATACCATAAGAATATGTTTATCACATCCTTCTTTAAAGTCCACTGAGCATTCCCTCAACATGTCCTTGAGTCTTTGGATAGTCCTCTTATATTGGCCATTAGTTTGAGGGTGATAAGATGTGATGAATTTCAACTCAGTATTTAATGCATGTTGTAGAGTCTTCCTGAACTTGGAGGTAAATATTGCATCTTGATCATATACAATTGATATTGGTCTTCCGTATAACCTTATCACATCCCTAATGTATATATTTGAACATTGATCAAGTAAGAAGTACTATTATATTGAAATGAAGTGAGAAATATTTGAAAGATGATCCACCATAAACCATATAGAATTATTTCCTCTTCATGTATTCAAAAGACTAGTGAAAAAATACATGGTTAAGTTTTCTCATTTCCATGTAGGTATGGGTAATGGTTGTATCATCCCCTTGTGTTTTTTCCTTTCATACTAAACATTATAATATACAAGACACCATGATGTATATTCCATGATCTAATTATTTATATTGTACCACAAATAGTACTTTTAAAGATCTTGAAACATATTTATTCTCCCTAGATGGATGGAGAAGGTCAAGATATGTGCGTCATCCAACAACTCATTCTTTAACTCATGATTTGATGGTATACATAGTCATGAGCCAAATATTACAACTCCTTCTCCAGTAATTTTTAACTATAAGGATTACCATTTTCTTAAAGATTACACCTTCTTCTAAATTTCCACATTATCTTTTTGAGAACATTCATATTATATAGAAGGTATCATCGAGTAATAATTTGTGAAAGGATTTATGATGTTTCTTCCTTTATGATTCCCATATCCATCCTTTTCAAGTATAAAAAGAATAGATTCTTCTCAATTATTATCAATGGTAAAATTTCTCGATCCTTTATACTTAGAGTGTTTGAAACATTATTTTATTTCTCGAGATGATAGTGGATTAATCATTCATAGTCCTTAATCAGCTCTATCCATCTTCAATGGTAAAAATTAAGATTTTTTTGTGGGAATATATACATGGGGCTCGTATGATTTGTATATATTTCACACTTTTCCACAAAGAGATAATGATGAAAGGTTTTCAACATGGAGACTACTTCAGTGAACACTAAACCATACATTGGGAAGTTTTGTTCATGAAATTTCAATTACCTAGAGGCATATGATCTCACTCTGTCATTATGCACTAGTACACATCCTAATCCCTTCTTCTAGGAATCACTGTATACCATGAAAAGTTCCCCACTTGTGGGAAGCATAAGTATAAGTGAAAGGATATGCCTTTTTTTCAATTCCTTGAATCTCTATTCACATCAATTATTCTAAAAAAACTTGAATACATTCCATGTTACCATGGTTAGATGGTTTGACATCATGATAAATTTATTTCGAATCATTTATAATAACCAGCTATTCCAAGGAAAATATGAATATCTGTCACAAATGTCGGTCTTGGACATCATTCAATTGCTTTTTTATTTTAAGGGTCCATATATATCTATTTTCTAGTGATGATATTCCCTAGAATTGTTACTTTTTCATAGAGTAAGTTTTATTTTTTACTCAATGAATCATTTAAGAGGGAGACCAGAAAATTATTTCGAAAACACATCAGCTTATTCCCTAACAATGTGCATGTAATCAAGGGTGATATTTTCCTTATTATAAATAATTTAAGATATACATGATTGATTTTAGGGAAATAATATACATTCTTGAGATTATGATACAAAATAATATTCATCCTCCTCCTTTAACTTGTATAGAATCAAAGGGTGATTCATGGTATAGAGGGTGAATTCCTTCTCCAAGTAATTTATTTTGGATTTATAAAAAGAAAACCATTCCATAACTAGGATAACATCAAATTACACTAAGGTTATACTGATAATATTTTCAAGAAGAACATCCCCACAATCATCAATATTTGGTACAATAATCATAGAAGTTTTTTCCCAATGATGTCGAATCCTTTCAAGTGGTGACTCGATGTTCATATAAAACATACAAGATTTGATAAAATCGAATGAATTGAAATAAAACATGATATAAACTACTCTAAATTATAGGTTACATGTAATTTAATCATGATGATCCATCTCATACTTGGTCTTTCTTTGTTCTTTTTCTCTTGGAGATTATTGGTTCTCATCATGCTTCTCATCCCTTAGAATAGAGCATTGGATTGGATAATTCCCAACTTCACCAGATTTACAAAATAGAACCATTTATGGTACCTTATATTGAAATTTATCTATATCCATCATGTTATTCATTTTTCCCATGTAAATTGGATAATTTATGACATGTATTTCCACACTTAAAACATCTCCAAGTTCCTTTTTGAAATTTTCCTTTATGCCGCTTTCTACATTGTTTGTATAAAGGAAGTTGGGTCTTCTTTCCTTCAACACCATTATCAGATGAACTTCATTGATATTCTATCCCCCTATTTTATGTGTTTGGACATTAAAATATGTTTCAGCTATTAATTGTGATTTTTGATAGTAGGTTTGGCGTAATCATAATACATCTTACTTGATCACCCATTATGTCAGGAATATCATTTGGGAAGTCATCACAATACCCATCAAAATGGTTGTTGAATTAGTTCCTCATATTTTCTGTAATTGAGTAGAATAATGGTAAAATTAAGGAAGAGTAAATTTAAACTATTAAACATAGAAATGGGAATCCAATAACATTAAAGGGATAATTTATAAATGACATATATTTCCTTAACTTATGAATATATAGGCTTCAATCAAAGTTATCCATGATCTATTTAAACACAGAGGATCTTATGGAAATTTTTGTTTTCTTAATAATGGTTCATAATGATACTATGAATTTTACAAATCATATCCCCTAGGATTTTCAAATTAGGTGTGGAGGAAGTCACACTGTCATGCACCCATTGAAGATCGAGTCCTGCTCAATACGCTTTTTTTGGGATAATTATCTCTATGTACCTCTATTCCAGAGCGACATCCACTTGTAGTATCTAGATGAGGATATATTTTTGTGGAAACCAATTACCCTATACTTTACCAAAATATATGGATGTTTTCTTATGTTTAGTCTTACCCTTAAGGCTTTCAATGGAGTTTCCTAATCATAATCCCCAAAATAACTAAACATTCCTCTAATACCAAATATTACAACACCTATATTTATTATAAATGAAATCATGATATATTAAATAATAATAGACATAATAAAACCTGTAATATCAAGAAGCCTATTTTATTTGGGTAATTAGGTACATTAGATAACAAATTAAAATAGGGGGTACATTGGTATTATTGAAAACTTATTTAATATGCTCATAATTTTCCATCATTATGAAAAATGCATGGGATAACATGGGGAAAACATAAGAAATTGATGATATATAAGTCCCATTAAGGGAATAAAAATTTCATAACATTAAGAAATTATTACATGTTATACCATGATAATATAAATGCTACATGGGAATGTGGAAACCACATTAAAAATGACATCATAAACATAGTCCAAGGATAACTTCCAAGAAATCATAAGATAGTGGAAAAAGTCCCATAATGTATTATTTTCACTCTATAATCCTATACATGATATCTCATGAGACTAAAAAAGTACACAATTCATTATAGCACTATATAATTCTAGATTCACCCATCTCTTTCATATCAGGTACATGTATAAGTGATCCACATAGATAATAAAACATAAGGATATATTTCAACAATTTTAACCCCAAAAAAATGGAGTGTGGGTTAAGTACATGGAATTAACCAATAAATGAACTATATTCATATCTATGTGAATACCCTTAAGTGTAAATGGGGGTGTATATTCAGGACACAATCGTTAGGCATGAAAAACCTTAGTGAAATTTCAGAAGTATAACGACAGTACTTAAAGATTAATAAAATGGTTTAATGAGAGTGAAAGGTGGTATCTCATCATTCTGATATCAAAATATAAGTAAGGGAAATGTGGAATATAATATCCCATAAATTTTAATTATAAGACTAATTTCATTACATCAATAAGGTTCTTGAATAAAGAGGAGAAAGAGAGGATCCCTTATTAAATTTTGAGATAATAACATCCTAGATAAATTCTATAAAGATAGAAGATAAATGATATATCATTGTTGTTAAATAAATTTTATAGTATAGTTATATTTATAAAATTATGAAAATATAAACAATTGATATTAAAAACCCAAAATACAGAGAAGGTTCTTGAATGGAAAAAAGGGAGAAAGAGGTCCCTTATATTGAGAGGGTGATTCAAAAAGATCGGGAGGAGCTTCTTGATATATTTTAGGAACCTTGGGAGGAACATAGATATAGTATATGGGGAGATTAAGTATGTTATCTAAGGATTTGAGTGAATAGGAAGGGGATCTTGGGTGGCTTTATATAGGAAAAGATAGCGGAGTTTCTTATTATTTCCCAAACATAGGTTTTCAACTTTATATAATAAAGTGATAAAAACTACAAAAAATCCAATAGTTTTTCCATTAGTTTATGACAAAGGGGATTGTTTTTATATATTTTATAACTCGAAGGGATGAACTAAATAATTTGGAAGTGAGTCAGGTTTATAAAGAATTGATTTTAAAACCATAAAATATAATATAAGTTTTAAAGGATTCCTAAAGGATTTATAAAATTAATAAAATATACTAAAAATCACATTATTTTAAAGGGGAAACATATATTTAGTCATGTATACCTTTATAGAAATTATTACATCATATTTGGGCTTTTATGATGTCATAATACACAATGTATTTTTATATAATATTTAATTTTTACCCAAAATTTCGTTTGTCTAAGAAAATTTTGAAAAAATCATTTTTGGATAAATATAACATTATGAGTCCAAAAATAATATTTAATTTATCCAAATAATTCTATAAAATTGTGAATTTTAATTTTTAAAACAAGAATCAATATTTATTGAGAAATCCTGATTTTTTCAAGAATTAATGTTTTCAAACCCTTATTAAAAAAATACATTTTAATTTATAAAAATTATATTATCATTTATATTTTATAAACATTATTTAATTTTATAATATAATTAAAATTTTATATAATTTTAAAATTCATGAATTAGTTAAAAAGGAAGGTCTTAATTGAAATTGCTTATTACATAGAAATAAAATTTGGGTTTTATCGTATCAAAATAAAAATCATTTATAAAGTAACAACAATAAGAAGTAAATATAACCATTATTATATTGAAAATAAAATATAAATATTCATATTATTAGGATATTTATTAATATAGTATAATTAAACTAGTAAACACCTTAAAGGTAAGGTGCATAATGGTGAGATTTTAATTGGCGGGTTTGACATACATGGTTTGGGACATGAACTCGATGAGTTTGAACTTATACCATAAATGGTTTCCCTCCAAATTTAGTTGTTGGATGTCATATTGGGCTTGTTAAAGGGAAACTTCCAATGATTCTATCTCCCTTAGAAGCTCTGATAAATGGGATTCATAGGGTATGCTCCTGCTGGTTGAGGCCATTGCTTCTTGTGTTAATTAGATTTATCATAAACCAATATCTATACTAATCAAATGATCACTATTAAAAATATATTTTATCAATGTTTATGATTCTTAAAGATCATTTAAATATGATAGGATATAATAAAAACAAATAAGTTTATGTGTTTCTATAACCATAACAAGGCATTTAATTCAACCACAAAGAGTATTTTATTTATAAAAGTTTGGGTCGTTACATGATTTCTCATAATGAAATAATATATACACTAGAGATGAATATTAAAGAATAGATTCATACTCCTACTTAAATTTGTAAATAATTCAAGGATGACTCCAGGTGTGAAGAGTGATATCCATATCCTAATATTTGATATTGGATTTATATAAATACAGCCAATTCACGACTAATATAGCATAAAAATAAAACAATGGAAGTAAGACAACATTTTATAGAAGATTCAGTCTAAAAACATTGATGGGGGAGAAGTTATATACTTGGGATGCAATAATTTCACAATTTAATATTCTCAAAGATTGCTCAACCCCTTTTTTTGAGGTAGTTTTTTAATAGTTCTAATAAACTTGAAAGATATAAAATAATGTGTAGAACTAGAATAAAGCATTACACTTGTTATTCATAATAAATAAAAAAGAAACTAAAATACAGTATATTTATTTTATTATCCTTTATTATCACCTAAATCACTTTGAGCTCCTAAAACTGTGTAGGATAACCTAGAGTATACATAAAAGAAATGGGTAATCTATATATC
Organism: Viscum album; assembly: GCA_963277665.1. Taxonomy (NCBI): domain Eukaryota; kingdom Viridiplantae; phylum Streptophyta; class Magnoliopsida; order Santalales; family Viscaceae; genus Viscum; species Viscum album. The sequence goes on along the minus strand of OY728142.1, from coordinate 502,918,889 downwards.
CTGTAAGGGAATAAATATGATAAAAAAATAACTTGTGATTTAAAAAACATAACATGATATCATTAAATATAAATACCATAAATAGTCACATGGGAGAATAACATACAAAACATGGGATCATAAGATCATGGAAACATATGAAAGTGACAAAAATATAAAACATGACATAAGTATAAGTCAATTATAACTTCCAAGACAACATAAAATGGTGGATGATGTCCCATAATGGGTTAGGTTTACTCACTAATCTGATACATAAAATCTTATAAGGAAAAAACTTTAATCAATGAATTGGATCATTATCTGGGTGCACCCATTATAACATGTACATGCTTATGTGTGCCATAAAAGGAAATAAATCATAATGAAAAACACAATTACTACCCATGAGAAGAACTGAGTTTTATAATATTATATCATATTATAATCAAAGGATATTTCATAAATATTAAAAATATAATAAATAATTAAATATTTTTATGTTCATATCTATGTACTTAGTAATAGGTATAAAAATATGGTATTTGTAGGTTCCAGGTGCAGCAAAAGAATACAATGGTTTGTGCCCAATTTTTTTCCATGAACAATGATCAATATGAGATCTATATGATGATAAATTCCATGATCAATGGAATTGAATCAAAGAAATCAGACAATGGATAAAATGACAGAACCAGAGAGAGGATCATCACATATTATTTATAATTAATTCAGTCAATTAAGAAATTAACTTGAGATAATTACTAATTTTTTGATATATCTGATAATAGATCGGTGTCATACAATCATTTCATTTTAGTAATCTAGACCATATTCCCTCAAGTGGTGATCCATATGTATTCCAAAAATCTTCAAAATCCGCTATAGGAATCTCCGAGCAGTAGCACAGGAGATCCCATTTCTTTAATTATTCTCCTTTTATCGCCATGAGAATCACTTCCAAAGTCTTATAATTAATCTCTCATAACTCAAGAGTGAGAGGTGGAGAAGACCTCTCTCTATTCTTGGGAGAAGGGAGCTCTCAAGTTCTTTAAGAGGATTCTTTGGATTTGTTATGCACAACCAAAAAAAATGAATTAGATTTAATGAAAAATAATATAATTGGGTTTATATATCACTAGGGTTAGAAATAAAAAATTTCACAAGTGAAATTTATTATTTATTTAATCCCTTGGGGAACCCCATGTCTAAAATAATAATAATAATAATATTTCTCAACATGTTCTTAACTTGAAATTTAAAATTAAATATCATTTATTCAAATAATAATCAATACATATTATTTCTCACAAGACCTAAAAAATCAATATTCCATTCCTCCACAATATTTATCTGGACTTGAATAACATCAATTTATTTATTAGATAAATATGACTGTATTATTCGACAGTAAATAATAAATATTATATTAACTAAATAAAGAATAAATATTTATTAAATTTTCTGTTCGAATGAAATTATCTCAAATAACTTGTGATGGAATATTTATGATCAATAAAATATAAATAACTATTAAAATATATGAAGGAATGATATTTATTTAACTTATTAAAGAATAAATAATAATATATATTATTTAATTGAGATTTTGGATATACTTAGTGTGTACCCTCTTGGCCTCTTTCTTAGTGGCATTAGGCGGAGAAGCCTAAAGTAAATGTTTAGCATATCGAAACACACCAAGGCACCCATAGAGAAATAATTTAATTCTATAATGATATAATACCTCATATGGGTACTTATTGGGTAATATAATCATTTTATCATGATATATCCAATCAAGCAGGATGCATGATGGTTCCATCAACCTATGTTCTTAACATCTCTCTATTTGACTTTCAAAAAGTCAAACTTCACTATAGAAAACGATTGAAATTGATTTATTTAGGCTATATCATTTCCATAAAAGGTAATGAGATATAAACTTCAATTAAATAACATAAGTGACAAAACCTTTCTCTAATTTTTCATTAATGAAATATTACTCATTACACATTCAACATATCCTATCTCACCAAAAACATATGTCATCATGGTTTTTGTCAATACATCAAAGCATCTGTCTTATAAAATTCATTAATATATATTAAAGTATAAGGATCAATACACATGTACATAGATAGGAATATCCAATGACACATATAAATATGGATTTCCTACTGGTAGGTATTGTTCTTATAATATTCTATATTGGATATTACAAAGGTAATACACCATGAGAAGGTTCCTCAAAGTCCTATGTGTCTCTAAAACTAATATCCTATATCATTTGTGTCCCTAAAATGATATCATATTTCTATAGAAAATATATTTAAGCATACTATCATGGCATTTCTAGGTTCTCATCATAGTAGGGAAATACTATGACCTTTTAGTGCGATATCAACTCTTAAGACATTATCACATAATATGTTATTTAGAAGAATAATCATGAAATGATAAAGAATTTATTAATATTACAAACTATAAATACAGGTTATCATAAAGTACATAGAAGTTGGTTCTAGGGTAGCAACTCAAACAGACTCCCATTTTTCCTAGAGCTAATTGCTATCAACCTTTAGTCCACTAGCTCTCACATGATACTCATTCTTCCGTTGAGACTGGAATTTAGTCAATGGTAATACCATGTTTTCATATATGGGAAATATACTTATTGAAACTTCACCCCTCTAAGAATAATCCCTTAAGAGGTGTTACTTTTGAAGTATGTTATTTTTCTGTTGGTGTGACCTTGGTTATTTTGCAAGATCCACCACTACAGTATTATCATAATACAATGTGGTAGGTTCCTTACTACTAGGTACCAAAAAAATCTCCTAGACAAAGTTCCACATCCAAATAGATTCCTTGGATTCATCAAAATCCACTATATACTCAGATTTTACTATAGAATCATCAATAAATGGCTTTTTTTGTACTCTTCCAACTCATAACTCCTCTGTTAAGACAAATAATATATCTTGACTATGACATCAGATGATTATAATCTAACTGAAAATTGGCATATGTATAACCCCTAATGAATATATTCTTGTCTCTTCCATACACCAGGAACATATCCTTAGTTCTTCTCAGATACTTAAAGGATAACCTTAACATTATACTAATGATTTTTCTCCAAGATCATCTGGATATCTACCTACTATGCTCAATTCATAGGAAACAAAAAGTCTAGTACATTACATGAAATACATGGTTGATCCTATCACTGAAGTGTATGGTATATTAATCATTCTCTCTTTCTCCTGTTGTGTTCGAGGACACATTTTCTTATAAATATGTATAACACATGACACTGGAACCAATACTCTATTGGATTGTTCCATACTAAATCCACGTAGTATCTAGTCAATATATGTACTTTGACTTATCCAATGAAACCTCTTGGATATATCATAAATGATCTTGATACCAATTATATAAGCTGATTCACCTAAGTCATTTATGGAAAAACACTTTTTTAAGTAGTCCTTAACTAAATGTAAGACATTAATGTCATTTCCAATAAGTAATATTTCATCACCATATACTATTAGGATAATGACTCCATTTTCATTAAATATTTTTTAAATAAATGGATCAAATTAATTCTTTATGCGACCAAATTCTTTTATAGATTTATAGAATAAAATTTTCTATGATCTAGATGCTTTATTCAATCCATAAATGGATCTATAAAAAATTAATAACTTCTCAGCATCACTTGGGGTCACAGAACCTTCTGGTTGTGTCATATAGACATCTTCCTAAAAGTTCCAATTAAGGAAATCTGTTATGACATCCATTTTCCAAATTTCATAGTCATGGTCGGATTTTATATCAAGTATAATTCTGATGGATTTAAACATGGAAAATAGATAAAATTTTTCCTCATTTTCAATTCCCTAAATATATTTATACCCTTTAGACAATATCTATTATTTTTAGGTATTTACTTCACCTTCCAGGTCTAGTATTATCTTGAATACCCATTTGAACCCAACATGATTTACATCAAATGTCACATAAACCAAAACCCAAATGTGGTTATGATACATAGAATCCATCTATGAATTCATGGATTCTTACCATATTGAAACTTATGATCCCTCCACCACCTATTTGTAGGAGAGAGGTTCATCATTATCAACCAATAATGAGTCACCATATTCTGTGACTAGAAAACCATATCACTCTAGTTCTATTACGTCTGTTGTGCTCCTATGCAGTACTTGTGTTTTAGGAACTACTTCTTCAGCAAGGTCCTGTGGAATCTATTCCCTTACGAACTCTTATGCATCATGAGCTTAAAATTCATAAAATTCAATCTTTCTCCCAATATCCTTTTTGAAAATGTTCTACCTCTCAAGAATGACTAATTTTATCATGAAATTAACTTTATTTTTTGAGGGGTTGTATTGGTAGTTTCTATTTGTTTCTTTAAGATACCCTATAAAGATACACATTATTCCATGGGGTGATAGTTTGTTTCCAAATAATTTCTTATCAAAAGCCTCACAACCCCATACAAGTGTACACAATTTTTTTTTCTCTCCACTCCATAACTCTATGAGAATTCCATTTTCCTCTATCATTGGTACTCAGTTTAATTTATATTCTATAGTTTATAATACATATCGCCAAAGGATAATAAAAGATATGAATGACTCATCATCTACCTTACTGTGTCTAACAAGGTATAATTTCTCATTTCATGAACAATATTCTGCTATAGTATGTAATGTAGAGTGAGATGAGATAGAATCCATAACTATCATAGAATGTTGATAAACTATTGGTTAAGATATTCACCACCTAGATCTGATTGAAGATCATTTATCTTCTTTCCAAGTTTATTCTTCACTTTATTCGTGAATTCATTTAATTTCTCAAAGGACTCGAACTTATATCTTATCAAGTATACATAGAATTATTTAATCAAGTCATATGTAAAAGTTATGAAGTAAGAATACCCACCTCTAGCTTCTACTGGAAATGGTCTACAAACATTAGTGTGTATAAAACCCTGAATATCTATGGACATTTCTCCCTATCCACTAAATGTAGGTTTGGAAATTTTTCCTTATAAACAAGTGTGATATCTTTCAAGTGGTTTTAGCTCAGAAGAGTCTAAATAACCATCCTGACAGAGATTTGTCAATTTTTTCTCATTTACATGACTAAGATAGTGATTCCATAGCTGGGTTATATATGAGTCATGTGAACATGATTCTTTATCTATTTCCAATACTTGGTTTCCATAATTAAGTACATGAATACTATTATTTAAATATTCCATACCATATCATGTGCTGTCTTTATAAAAGAAACATATTTTATTTCCAAACTTTAAAATAAACCCATAAGCATCAAGGAATGGTATATAAATTATGTTCTTGTTAATAGTTGGTACATAATAAAAATCTATTAAAACCATTATCATTCTTATTGGAAATGAAAGGTGGTAGTCACCAATTTCTAGTGTGGCCAACCTCACACCATTTGTAGCTTGAAAATACTCCTCTCCTCTATCAATATTTCAGAATCGACTTGGTTCTTGTATTTGGATATAGATATGAGCACCAAAAGATTTTTATAATGAATAATGTGTAGATATTTAAAGATTACACTTGATAAAAAATGAACCTTTATCTTCCCCTTTCTTTTGGGTACAATTATTCTTCCAGTGGCCTTGCTTTCAACATGAAAAACATATTGCATATTTTTTCCTTACCCTACATCTGGATATTACTCTTCTTAGAAGCATAGTGCTTGAAATATTTAGACATGTTATGAGTCCTAGAACCCTTAGGATTGTTCTTCCTCTTCTTATTCACCATAAATACATCAGGTTTTTCACACCCCATATCCTTATCCACTTAGAAAATCAGTGTAAGAAGTTCTGAAAGACTCTTCTAATTATTTCTCATATTATAATTAACAATAGAACTGGGGAAGTAACTGGGTAGTGATTTAAATATGAGATTTGTGCACAAATCATCTGGGTATTTAATCCCTAAGATATCTAAGTGCTCAATGTTTTCAATAAGCTTGACTACAATAGGCCCATTGGTGTAGAATCTCTAATATTAGTTTTAAACAAAGCATTAGTGATCTCGTATATCTCTTGTATCACCTTCTCTTAATAGATATCCCAATGGAAAGACACCATGATATATGCATCAATGTCTTCATGTTCCTTCAAAACATCATTGGTCATGGATGATATTATGAAACATTGTAGATATTTGGAATCATTAAAATGTTTCTCATAGAGTTTTTACTATTCATCACTAGCCTTATTACTAAGAGAATTAGGAATAGGTTCTTCATACACATACAATTTCTTTTTATGGAGATGGATAATGCTTAAGTAACTTTAGCATTATTGGAAATTTGTGATGGTGAGAAAGTTATCCTTATCAAGTATGGATCATAGTGATATGTTTGAATTCCTTTTATTTCTATTTCTAAAAATAAGATGAGAATAATTTTAGTACTTTTTATAATATATTTTTTACAAATAAATAAATATTATTTTTATTAATCTCCCATTATTTTATCAAAACCCAATATCCCTCACCATTTGATTTAGAATATCTTTTTTCTTTGGACATTCTTGTGTAAAGTATCCATATTCCTATTCTCATTACCAAAACTTTGGTTGTTCAAGAAACTTGAATGGTTTTAGGTAAGAATTCTATATTCCAACTGCATTAACTCACAGTTCCTTGATCTATTGAGTGGATTACCCAATCATGAAATACTTATATTGGATTTCCTAAACCCTTTCCTTTCAATTACACCAAGTCCTACTTTGGTAGTCAACCCTTGATGCGATCTAAGTTATATAAAACCTAAACATCAAGTTAGAATTCCCAGATAATTTAAATCACCCAAACTTTAGCTGGTTAATACCTTCAAACTATGGTTGGATTTTAACTAAAGTAGTGTAAGTCTATACCAAATTAATATATATAATTGATTTATTTTATATTTTATATGTAAATTTACAATTATTATCTTTATTAAATTCTTTTTAATATTAAGTGGATTTACATAAGTGATTAATAAGGTATTATATAATATTTTTTCCTAAACCAATTATTTTAGTTCTATCATGCATGCATATTAATTCATTATTTCATGTGATCTCAAAAATAGACCTATAATGAAAAAACCATGAAACTTGAAAGAAATAAAAGAATAAAGTGGTATTATAACTCACTTTACTAATAGTTATTTTATCTAGTGGATGATAAACTAACCACTGACCTAGGAGAAAACACTTTAAACCATTTAAGGTTCATGTTATAGTTTTCCAACTATCCACCTATATATCTCTCTTAGATCGGTTTCACCTCAGCTCCAAATTTGAACCACCTCCACTAGCTTGGGAGATCCATCCTTTACATATGTTTTTACTCAAATTTAGGTGAGGGTAATGGGTTTACATAAAGGAAACCATGGGTACATGAGACCTTACATAATAATAGGATAGATGGCATACATACTAACAATTTAATTTAACAATAAATTAAATAAAAACAATCACATAAAATGGTCTATCCTATTCTCATGATCCTCCACATGAATTCAATGAATTTAATTTTTTTTTAAAATTATCATTCAACTCTAATCATCTTTATTTAAGAAAATTTTTGTTCAAACCAATTAATTATATTCTTCAATTAATAAATTATTTTATCTTAATTCTCAATATAATTTCCTTGGTATTCTTATCTATAATAATTTTAGACAAATTAAATATATTTTTTAAAACTAACCATGTACATAAATATAACATGGAGGCAACACAGTGAATACCTATCCAAATCTACCCAAAATGTATTATAATCGTATACTATTTACTCTTACTAAATATGACATGCATGAATTATCACATACTTTTATGAAATGTAATTTAAAATTAATGAATAAAGGTTTTACATTAAGTTTCATTCATATGTAATTATTCAACGCACATAGAGTAATAAATATAATATAAATCATAGATGATATGAAAATCAGAAAATTATGCAGAAATTAATTAAACACACACACACACACATACATATATTAAAACCCATCACATGGAATTTCCTATCAACTTAATAACCACTTTTAATCACATGTTTATAAGGTTTACTCAGTATAATAAATTAATTTTAATTTGGTGAAATTTGGTATAAGTTCATGGCATGTAGAAGAACACTACATGGCATATATGTTTCTCACTGTCAATCTTTGACAAATGCCTTGGGACTCGACATGCAAACCATTCCATGGAAAACAATAGAGTACATGGTGTGTACATTGGCCATATGTTGTGTGTAATTTGAGTTACATCAACACCATTTAGGTAGCCTATGTAAGAAGATACACTTCCCATATATGACTAAAGGACTACATGCCATGTACAGAAGTTCATATGACGTGTACTTTGGCTGACTATGTGCAAGTTTTTCCTGGTCAAAATGCAATGTATAATTAAATTCCCTATGTGTAATAAATTCACACACCTTTAATTAATTCCAAAATAATTAATGGTTTATTGAAAAATTGTAGATTGCATGTACCTTCAGGTACACAGTGTGTACTCTTGTGTTATCCATCCAGATTCTTTAGCATATCCCTATGATTTCATTGATTTTATTTTTTTAAAAAATTAATCAATTTGATAATATTTACAATAAATGAAAGAGGAATAATTAGATATCACATATCATATTAAACAATGAATAAAAATGAGTTGAGAAATAAATGAAAAATTCAAATATCAATCAATAATATTTAAATAATTATGTGAATTCTTTGAAACCATTTATAGGTTTTGGGAGTAGTGGAAGCGTGTTATGGGTCATAAACAAATTTTCATTTTGTCATGATTTCTGATAAATAAAAGATCTACATGGAGATAAACTTCATGATCAATGGAATTGAATAAAAAAACATACAATGGATAAAACCCCGAAACTAAAGAGAGGATTATCACATATTATTTATAATTAGTTTAACCAATTAAAAAATTGCCTTGAGAGAATTATTTATTCATTGATGGGTATGAAAAATTATCTACATCATCCCTTCATTTCATTGTAGGAATCAAGATCAGATTCCATCTAAAAGTGATCCATATATGTTCCACAAATCTCCAAACATCATCGTAGGAATCTATGAGTGTTATAATAGAATATCTTTTCGCTTGTGTCTTTTCCCTTTGATACCCATAATAATCGCTTCCAAATAATTATCCTTGATCTCTCTTGACTCGAGTGTGGGAGGTGGGGGAATGTCACTCTCTATTTTTGGGAGCGTTTTTGGATAACAAAGATCTCTAGGGCTTGAAGAGGATTCTACGGATTCATTATACCCAACCAAAACAAATGAATTATCTGTAATGAGAAATAATATTACCGTGTTTATATATCTCTATGGTTAGAAATAAAAAATTTCAAAATTTAACTTTATTATTTATTTAATCTCTAGAAGAACCAAATGTCTAAAATAATAATAATATTATTATTTCTCGACATGCACTTAACTTGTGTACTAGAATTAAATATTATTAATTGAAATAATATTCAACATATATTATTTCTCACTAGACCTAAAAACTTAGTTCTTCATTCCTCGACAATATTTATTGGTCCTTGAAAAATTTATATTTATTTATTAAATAAATATCACTGCATTATTTTCAAATAAATAAATAAATATTATATTCACTAAAAAATAATATTCTATTCACTAAATAAAAAATAAATATTTATTAAATATTCTACTCACATAATATTCTCTCGAATAACGGATGACATAATATATATGATCAAGAAAAACTGAATAATTATTAAACCATGTGTGAGAATAATATTTATTCAAACTATTAAATAATAAATAATAATATATCTTATTTAACTACGATTCTGTATACACCTCGTATGTGACCCTATAGTCCTCTTTCGTAGTGGCATTAGGCGGAGCACCATAAAGTCCAAGGTTAGCATATAGAAATATGCTAAAAAACCCATAAATAAATAATTTAATTCCATAATGACATAATATCTCATACGGATGCTTATTGTTTAATATAATCCTTTTATCATGATATCTCTTATCAACTAGGTTTCATGTTGGTTCCATTAACCTATGTTCTCAATGACTCTTTCTTTGACTTTTTGAAAATCTAACTTGCCTATAGAACACCATGACCAAAGATTTATTTTGGATATATGATTTCCATCTAAGGGACTAAGATATAAACTTTCATTTAAGAATATAAGGGAAAAAAATAATTTCTTGCATTATTTATTATTTCAATATCACTTGTAATGCACCCTACGTATCCTACCACACTGCGAAAATATGTCTTCTTGGTTTTCATCAATACATCAAAGTATGAAACTTATAATATTCATTTGTAATAATTTTAAAGTTTACGGATCAATACACACATCCAAATATACAAACATACAATAACACATATATATGAGGATTTTTTTTCTGATGGGTCTCATTCTCATAATATCCTACACTAGATATTATCAAGGGTGTACCCCATGAGAAGGTGCCCCAAATTATTATGAGTCTCAAACCTTGATATCCTGAATCATTTATGTCCATATAATGATATAATATGGATATAGAACATATATTTAAAAATATTTTCATGGTACTTATAGGTCCTCATTACAGTTAGGAACTTCTATGAACTTTTAGCACGATGACTACTCTTAAGAAATTATCACATACTATGTTACGTAGAAGAACAATCATGATGTAATAATAAGTTTATAAATATTCAAAAATACAGATTTGAGTTATCATAAAGCACACATAAGTCAGTTCTAGGTCACCAACTCCAACAATGTTCATTTGGGAAAACATTATGATGATGGTTAGAGAAATGGGTATAGAAATGAACTATAAAAATAGTGTTTTAAAGAACCAATTAAAGAATTTTAGAGGAAGAATAAGTAAATAATATTATATGAAAACTAGAGGTGAAAAAGAATGGCTATACCTAAAATATTAGTTTATTTAATGAAATAATTGATGGGAATAAAAACCTTAAATGAGTTTTACATAAAAGGATTAAGGGATAGAAATGTTTCCCTTAACTGGGGTTGATTTTAAAGAAGACATTTGAGAAATGAACTTATGAAATTTATTACCCTATCAAATGAAGGGAAAAGAAGCTAGGTATATATGTAAGACACACACACACATACACATATAATTTCTAGGCATTTCATAACGTACAAGAGAGATATAAGGTGATTTATAAATAGAAATTCATAACCCAAAGAAAAAGGATGGTTCTAAGATATCCCATACCTTATGTTCCAAAATAATTCTTCACTTATTATTAATGTCCTGAATAATCAAATAATATTTATTAATTACTTAATTAATAACCTTTTAAATCTATATTTTATTTATTATAAATATATTATGTTCATTTAAAACCATTTCATTGAGATATAATGAATATTTTTTTATTTTGAGGGCGTTCATTTCATGATTCCAAGGCCAGATCACTTGTGGATAATTATTGAAGTTCTTGTCAAATGGGAAAAAAATACATAAGTGAAATGAAATATTATTCATTTAATTTAAAAAATCTAATTTTTTCTATTTTTTTTGTTTTGATATAGGGATTATTCATTTATTAAAAATGCTAACATTATACAATTAGTTCGTTTACATGGTTTTACCGAACATCAAAAAATAGTTTCATTTCATTTAATATTATGTTTTTACTCATTTAATAATATTAAATAAGTTATAATATAATTATTATCATCTTATTTATCCATAATAAAATTTTTATTACCATCTTTGAAGGCAGTGGAGAAAAACAATGTGCATTGTTCATAGAGGTGGTGAACCAACCATATTGTGAAAAACACTTTTTATTAAGAATATATTGAGGTGAGGGTATAGGATTTATATTATAACATAATAATAACATGTTAGTATATTTAGAATATTTATTTTACTATTTTTAGGTGGATGGATAACCTATTGAGGTGGTAGAAGAAGAATAAGGTTGAAAGAGATTAGTAGAGAATTTTACCTCTTCCTTTGGTTGCATCATCTTATGATACTTCTTAAGGATCATTGAAATAGTATTTGGATAAGACCAGTATAACTAGAACATATGGGATAGTAATGGGAAACTTTTTGGGTATAAATTTTGAAATATTTAAGGATTATAAGTTGTGAGGAGAAGGGGTGGTATTTATAAAGGGATGGGTGTGGTGTTTTTGAAAATTATATTCATTAGTTTATTATTTTAGATAAAGAATACCAATATTATTGATTTTTGTGACTATATAAATTAAATTATGAATTTTAGTTTAAAATAGTATGTGACTAAATTACCCATGACTCAAAAATTCCGGTATTTATCTTATAATGCTAAAATTGTTTTTTTTTGTATTTCGTTATTCACTAAAAATTCAAATGTTTTAGAAATATACCAAATATCCACCTTAACAATTTTTTGACATTTAAATTCATAAAATGAAAAAAGGTTATGATTTTTTTTCAAAATATGATACATTTAATTTTAAAATAAAATATTTATTTATTTGAAAAATACCAATTTTAATATTGTGATAAATTTTTGGACCCATTGAAAAATTACTTCTGGTATCATAAAATTATATTTTCATTACAAGAAATCTTAATATTAATCTATAAACCCATTTTATTAAAATAAACTTTCTTTGAAATTTTAATATTTATTATAAAAATTCAAATAAAACATTTATGTTTTACAAAAATATATACACTTATTTTATTATTTAAAATATATTTATTAGTATCATGATATAAATATGTCATATTCTCATTTTATAAGGTTTATAAATATTATTTTACATTTCCATAGGTGAGGTTAATATTTTAACAGCTAAGTTACTATTCCAAAAGTCAAATTACTATTCCAGCAGCAATATTACTATTCTAATGGTTAGATTAATATTCCAATGATCAGATTTTTAATGGTTATATGGGTTACCAACATTCTATAAATAGTTCATATTTAATTCATTCTTCATTAAATTTTATTTTATATCAGTTATATATATATATATATATATATATATTCATTCTCAAAATGAATATTGTATTACTAATATTCTGCTTCATTTCTACGATGTCGTTTATTATTGTGATTATTTTGGGGGATTGAGCAGATCCAAATATTCCTATTATTTTTATCTTATATTCTCATTTTATACCATTGTAATAATTTTAATTCTTATGGAATATTTATTCTCTAAATTTAATTTTTAAATTAATATAAAAAATGTAGTTGGTTTTATCATGTGGTGTGTGTGTATTATATAATATAATATTACTAAATATGAAACAATTTTATATTCCAAAGAGAAATTATATTAATAAAATTCTATGTAGTTATACATGTGGAGATTATTGGTAGTAGTTTTATTTTGATCTCCCTTTCAGGTTATATATTAATTATTCATTTTAGAATTTATGCTTATGAGGTGTTGATGTTTTTTATTTATGTTCCCAATGAATTTGTATAGATACTAGATTATTTAATATTCAGTCTCTAGTTTTTAATTTCAATTATAATGATTATTATGATATGGATATTTTATTATTGATGTGGTTACTTATTCAAGGGTGAATTCATTCCCAATTATTATGTTTTAAGACCCTGGAACTAATTTCTATCTCAGGTAGATCATTAACGTGCATCGGGTATGTGTCAGACTGGTTTGGGAATCCAATGGATGGATGACCGAGGTTGGTTCATGAGATGGAATATCCCTTTCTTTATTTTAGGTGTTAGAGTGTATTTCACTTTATTTCTTGGTCTATACAGATTCAATTTTTTTTATCACTTTCACTTTTAGGGATAATAACTATGTTTTCAAATTATTTAGGACCAAATGTTTCTTGTCTGTAGGAACCCTTCATCTCAATAGCCTAAGAGGAATCATATTTTACACCAAAAAAATTCTTTAAGTCTTATATGATCTTTTTAAATAAATATTATACTATTAGATACATTTATTGTGTCTCATACAACTCTTCCTCCTTGAAATTCAGTGTCTCCTCAAGATAACTTACCATCTTCTCAAGCTCAACCACTTTCAATCTATGCTTCTTACTTTAATAAAAAAATATTTATTTTATATCACAATCCTCTTTCCTATTAGATAATTTTTTATTTTCTTTCTCTATATTTATATTATATCTCTTGAGATATTTTTTTATCTCAAGAAAAGTTTCCAAAACATCTTTCAACCTACACTCAAAATCCATTCTTACTTCTACATCATCACTACAGGATGAATAAAAGTATTTCTCAAGAAGAGAAAAAAAATTATTTAATATTTTTAATAGATACTAGATAATGATTTAATTGTACATACTTCATCAAAAAATTCTTTTTTTGTTGGAATACCACTTATTCTTATCCTTTTTCTATTTTTGAGTTTTCTCATATTCCTCCTCAGATTCAAATTTAACCATCTTCTTCTTTGGAAAATTTATAGAAAAGTGTCTGATTCCTTTATAGTTATAAAACTTCAATAATTTCATGCCTTTAAATTTTCATTTCCCCTTTTATAACACTCTTAAAATAAGATCAATAATATCACTGAGGCCTCTATACACTTCATCATCATCAAAATCTCTTGATCCCATATATTCCAAATTTTTTATCATTACTTTTCTCATAGCCTCATAGGCTATCTCATATTTTATCTTATTTTTGAAAGGTGTTGCCTTTCTAATTTCATAATCTATGATTATGTTATGTAACTCATCCAATGAAATGTATTCCCTATCTTCCAAGGTAGAAAAATTGGGATCAAACCTGTCGAGGAAATTTCTCATAATTTTGTTCATAATTTTTAGATCTTATAGATTACTTAAAAATCCATAGATATTAATTTATATCTCATTTAATATATTGAAATAGTCATCAATGTTTTCATCATCTTCCATTTTAATATCCAGAAACTATTTTCTATAGAGTTTGAATTTAGATTTCTCGACTTTAAGATTTCCTAAAAAACTGCATCCTAGTTTATCCTAGATCTCCGTGGTAGTTTGGAGACCCATCACTTTAGTGTATAACCTTTCTAATAAATCCATAAAAATGGAATTATTATCCTTTAGATGAACTTTAAAATTCCTTTTATCATCTTGATTCATATAATCTCCATCAATAACAGGTGGAAACCCCACTGTTGTTGCATCACTTACTTTTAAGACAATAAATAGAAGGTAGGGAAGAATCATATTCCTCTAGTTGTAGTAATTATTTCCATCAAAAGTCTGAAATCCTTGAATGTTTATTCATTTTATATTCTATATTTTTTATAAATTTCTTAGATATTTATTGGGCACCTTTCCTTTGATACCAATTCAAGTACCCAAGGACTGATCGGTTACCACTAGGGGGGGGGGTGAATCAGTGCTATACTATTTTTATAAATTATATCTCTATTAATTCAACCTATTTGAAAAATTAATGTCGAGATAAATCATGTATATTTATCAATATCACCTTTTAATCAATATTAATAAAGATTTAACAACACATAATAGTTTTACAAGGTCTGTTCAAAAGGCTATCTCCATATTGGAACCAGTTATTCCTATTGGTTAAAAATACTTCACTCTATAGAAGTGGTTATAATTGGGGAAAATCACATTCCCATAAACACTAAATCCTTTGATGTTGCTAGTTTATAATCCCATTAAATTTTACATGTTCCCACTAAAAATATTACCTATATATAATCCCAATATGTTCTTGCTCCATGGTCTCACTAGAGTCTTCAAATTATCTTCAAAGTATCTTCAGTAATAAAAAATATCTCTATAAGATTATAATTTATTTTACTCCACCTTAATATTCAATAATTCTCCATGAACAAATTAGATCACATGATCTGATCATGTACACTACTTCTAGAGCTTTGGAAACTGGTTGTAATGTCTGACTGATCATTCTTACTATACAATAACCTTAAAATGATCAAGATATTATTAGTTACACGAAATGATCAGGTATGTAATCTTCCCAATATTTGTATCAATTATTATTCACTTAAAACTCTTATTCAATATAATTTTAAAGTATACAAAAAAATCTACATGAAAGTATAAAAATGCACTTATCACTATCTTCTTATTTCCTCTTCCCTTGGCTTGAAATCACTTACTCCCATTATCCTATTGTATGATTAATATCATAACAAACTAAAGCTATGAATTTATGAAAGAACACCTATCTTCCTCTCAGTATAATATAATAGACATAAAAATTTTATTTTATATTAAACTCATCATCTTTTCTTTGTATTCTCAAACAAAATAACTATGTGAACTCAAATACACTCCTTGTTGTGTTTTATGTATACAACACTATTTCTTATAAATAATAACTCACGAACCTCAAAATTTTAGAAGATTCAACATTATTTTCTCACCGTTATTATTTATCTTTATGAAACCATATCTCACATTACTGCTTCGGTTTTCATTCATAGAACTCCCACTGCTAATGCCTAACATTTCATGCATTTTTTTCTCATGTTCTTCTCATAAAAAAGGTACACATATATTTTATTCATTATCATCTAAAATATATAAACAATGTATTAAAATATTGTGTGATGGTTATATGCACCAAATCATTACAAAACCCATGAGTTTGATTTGAATAAATATTAGTTCATGGAACATCACACTCATCACGTGGTTATGAATACTTATAAAATCACAAAAAGAAATAGCATGGAATACCCATGAAAAATCATATCACTCTTGAGCCTGTATTTTTCTATCTCTAGGATCTCCCAGATTCATGTTCATCTCATACATTTCAATGGATATTTTTGAGTTATTTATAGATGAGTGCCACTGACTTACTCAACTGCCTAAAACTCTATATTCACAAACCTACTCTTCATATGTGAACCAAATAATCTCATTATACATGCCTATGTAAAATCATCATCTCCACAAAACGTATCTATATACAAATGAAATAAAATTATTTTAATAGTTCTATATCCTTGAAATTATCTATGCTTGAATTCTCAACATCTTCTAATACATGGGTTCACAATGAATAACATTCAAATAATTCCATGACTAATCTAATGGATTGGAACATACTATGACTTTATTATGGACTTAAATTTCCCAATATATCACACCAATGAACTCAGTATATCCAATAAAATCATCTCACAATCTCATATTGATTAATATAATTGTATTTGGGAACCAAGCATGATCATAGGAACTATGGTTTGGAACATCATCTCAAAAAGGAAACCCTCAAGTGAGTCTCAAGGTAAAAGATGATTGAGCATGCAATGAGACAACTCAGATAAAATAGATTAAGTGTTGCTAATTATTTGTATATAAACACAGAGCTATAGTATGCAGTCATCCTTAATCCAAAATCACTAATTTCATTGTGATAATGATTCATAATAAGTCTACACACCTCAATAAACCCCCAATGATGTTTCTAGGTTCACTCTGGGTAACACTCCTCAAACACATATGGTCTGTACCATCCAAATTCATAGTCCTCCTCCATGAACACCCTGTGAATATTCCAATGAACCTTAATATTTATATAATGGAATACACAATTCTCAATCTCAATTAAACTAATGGGATGAATATGGACAACCAACCTTTTCAGAAAAATCACAAAAATTGTTTAGAAAAAATCTAATTAAAATCTTTATAAAATTATTCATTTCTCTTTTTTTTACTCTTGGAAATTAATATTTTATTTTCTAAACTTGGAATTTAATTATATACATTCTAAAAATGATTTATCCAAAAATATTTATCAAATTAATGATCATTAAAAATAATTAAAATAAATTCTTCCCAAATAATTCTTCTTCATTTATAAAGAATAATGTGAAAACTATAAATAACACTAACATATGTAATAGAAATTAAGAATAGCCCTAAAACTATCATAAATATTTGTAGGATGTTTCTATAATAATCCTCTAAGAATCATCACTCACCTAAAAACATATTGAAATATTCTCACAACCAATTCAATCAACCTTATTGAAAACAAATAAAATTCACTCAAATGGAAATTCAAAATCCATAAACACAATCGGTGTATTTGTTACACTAAATTAAATCATGAAGAATTAAAAATGTCTACAAAATATTTGATAAGTCGTCTTAGGCACATCATTATCCCACACTGTCAATTTATGATATATTAATTGATGATTTATCTTTTAAAACCATTTGGATTCTATCAATTGATTGAATAAATCATTAATTCACATAAATGGTTATTAATTATTAAATTTTATTTCTTCAACCAATTATAATTAACACATAATCACAATATATCATTTTCATTCATAGAAAATATCATAGAGTACCTCCTA
Organism: Viscum album; assembly: GCA_963277665.1. Lineage (NCBI taxonomy): Eukaryota > Viridiplantae > Streptophyta > Magnoliopsida > Santalales > Viscaceae > Viscum > Viscum album. Next base: position 502,900,464 of record OY728142.1, on the reverse strand, counting down.
AAGACACATTTTTTAATGAATCCTTTAGATTCAAGATCTTAGATCTAATTCTTTAACAAATAAATCTCAACTAGATCCATAAGATAGAGAGGTATAAATATAAGATCAGTATCATGTACTAAGTAAAGCACAAATTCAACCTTTAGTTCTAGTGAAAATCAAACAAAATCTTTAGGAAACACATCTCTATATTGATAAAATATAATGAAAAAAATGTAGAAATCACCTTCAACTGATACAAGACATATACCTACTACCTGTGATGTAATCCTTCTCAACTACCCCAAATTATAATTTTTTACAAGCATGTTAGTCTTATTCTCCTAAGAAAACATAAAATTCATCACAATATGGAAACAATATCCTATATCTTTATTAACAATAAATATATTCCATAAAATGTGACAAACAATCCATTCCAATAATCATAATGAAACCTTTCATATATATAACAAGGAAATCCAAAATATATCCATATCCACATATATCAATACTAGAAACTTAAAATACTTTGATTGGTTATTCAATTATTCTAAAGGAAATATTCACAGATAAAACTCTGAACAAATATTCAAGAACTAACAAAAGGTCAAAAACCAAAAAACTAGATATAAAATAACGAGAAGAACCATAATCAAAAAATATTATGACCAAGGTAGAGGTAACCAACATCATACATTGAACCATAGAAAAACTCTCACCAAAATCTACTGAATCCTACTCCATGGATAATAACATACCATAACCTACACCACCACCTAACCCTTAGGTTCCTCGAATCCGCTACATAGCGTACTCCTATTGAAACTATCTTTGAGAATCATTACCAACTTCATAAACATACCTCATAGATGAAACAGAGATAATGCTATAATATAATTCTCAACTACAAAACCCTATCTAAAACCAATCATTATTATCTTAATTGGAGCACTGTGTGACTTTAGGTACACCACCCCATATTCCAATGACTACTGATTAACGATGAGGGCCTTAATCATACACTAGGGAGACTACGAACTCAACATCACAACCATAAATAAAAAAACAGAATATATATATATATATATAATAATTAGAGTACAAAAAATTAATTAAATACATACATGATATATCAAATAGAATAAAATCATACAAGCATACTTACGAATTGACCACCCACTAGACCAGATACATATAAAAAAATAAAGTGTGGATGCTCTACTACCATCCCTGAGACTCACCTCAATCCCATATCCAATCCTTTTCAAGATAATATAACTGTATCCAATTTGAAATATATTATCAACCTGTATAACAAAAATGAGGTCTGAACACACACCAGGGTACCTGTGCTGGGTGTGAGAAATAAATCGTAGCATGGTATCACCAATTCCCCACAATATAAAATTTCATATAGATGTGTATTTATAATAGAAAACATTAAACACACAAGAATGTTTATCTGGTCATTTTGTACTAACCAGCCCTCCATGACACCTAACCTTACCTTCTTGGCCATCATTAGAGAAGAATCCACCACGTTCCATAGAACCCAAATACCAATCCATAACTAAAGACTCGAGGTATGGAATTATATCAAATCAACACCCATAAAAAAGGGCGAATCAATAGAATTATACCAAATGCCAAACTATACCTAAAGATGCATGGTCGATAGCACATAAAGTCCTGAACCATACCCGAAGACTCAGGGTTGGTCACACATCAGTTCCCAAACTAGCCCCTCTCAGGAGTGGTCACAAATCAAGTACCCAAATCCACCCCTATTAGGGGAGGTCTCACATCAAGTCCTAAATCATCCATATCATTATGAAACATCACATATCAAGTACCTAATCTAACCCCTCTCATGGGAGGTCTCACATTAAGTACCCAAAACAACCCATCTCAAGGGAGGTCTCACATCAAATCTTAAACCACACTCTCTCACTCAAGGGCGGTCACACATCAGAATCTAACGACTACCTTCTCACTTATGGAAGGGTCCTATCATCACCTTATCACAGAATATGGTTCTATAAATCTAGTATCAACATTCAATATATGCATAACTAGATACCCACATGCAATAAAAAGTAGGTCATCATAACCCATTTAATAATCTCACTAGCTCATCACGAGGGTACTAGTCACTTATGACTTAGCCCAGCATTTCAAAGGAAATATCATCATCCATATAGCCTCATAGGATAGTTTTAATTGAGATCATAAAGATCATATTAGCATATAATGTCCAACCATCGAACTTATCATATCATATGTAATGACATACACTAGGTTTCTTGGACCCATATTAATATCTACTCATTAGAACCAATTCATATTCAACACCCCATGATGGTTTCTTTTTTTAGGACCAATCCAATGCTAGACACAAGTGGTTGGTATAAAATCTCTTATAATTCCATATCAAAATCCAATAATTCCAACCATTGATCATCCTGATCTATCTTACACCGAGTTCCTTGGTGATCCAATGCCAAATCATCCATAAAATTATCATGACCCATTATTGGGTCCTATATCACATGTACCTTATAATATCTCTCATGCCTGACATATAGAGGAAACCCTTCTCATTATACTAAATCAATATCATAAGGTGTTTCTCTACCCATCATGTACACTAGGCCTATAATACAAATTCAAGATGGTGTTTCCCATCATGCATGAGATGTATGACCATATTACCAAACTAGACCTAGGAAATTAAACCTAGGATAATAAAAAATAATTCCATCCATAAGTCTTACCACAAGATCTCATAAACCCAAACAGTCATCCTTGCCCCGTATGATACATATTTGCAACACAATCTCAAAAAACCTCTAGTGAAAGGATACACTTATTATCACAATAAATAGAACAATTCCTCCCAAATTCTTTACCCAAGGAACTCTTGGTCCCTATCCCTTTCTACATGTACACACATTTTATAATCATGTATAAATCAATATATGGTTTTCTATTATAGGGACCACATACCTACATATAGAAGTTACCATCCATGTCAACCTTTTATAATCCCCCACCAAGCCCATCTATACCATGTCCATGATTTTATTAACATATGTGACTTTATATCAAACCATAAAAACCAAATAATTAATCATAAAAATGTATAATTATTTGTTCAATTTAAACTTAGGAGGAATAATTTCTTAAAAACTCACCATGTGATACAAAACCACTAAAACTATATAAAAACCTATGCACACATCCTTTCAGGATATACTCAAGATAATCCTATAAAAAGACCCATTATCTCTTACCAATTACATTATGATTCGGTGGGATCCTCATAAAAAATCTAGCTTGGAGATCCCAAAATCTATGGGTAATGAAGGGGAAGAATACTAGAGGAAATTAAAGGAATATCATACCTTAAATCACCCAAGAAAATCCCAAAAGGTTACTCCTAATAAAATGGGATCAAAGGAGAGGAATAAATTTGGAAGATATGGACGAAATGGACCTCTTTCAATTTCCATTCACTTTAAATCAGGTAGGGGTTGAGTAGTCAATATGGGTCCAACACTCTTTTTTAAAAATATTGAAAGGGTATATAATAGTGTGAACCTAAGAATCATGACATCATTCCCTTGACTGGAAACCCATATCAACATGGTCCCTTATGTCGTGGCATGATATGTCACAAACCACCTCCTCAGGCCAAGAATCATGTCATCTGACCCCATGGGTCTCTTGTAATACCTTGGTTTCCTTCCCAACACACCATAATATATTACTCACTAGGGCCACTTATCAGACTAATGACTGTCCCCACAGGCCAACACATGTTCTTTTAACGTGTTTTGTCCTCACTCACACACACCCTGGGAAACTTCCCAGAAGGTCACCCATCCAGATTACTACTACACACCAAGCATGTTTAACTATGGAGTTATAATCAGATAGGATCCCAAAAATATAGGTGCACCTTGTTGACATGGGTAGTAATATATAGTATTTTTAAGTCTCACTTTTCCAGGGGTGTTACATTATCCACCCCTTTAAAGCACAACGCCCTCATTGTGGACCCCAAGCCTCAAAGCCAGGCAGTGCCAAAGCACTTTAGGTTGGGTATTGGCTCTGATACCATTTTTCACGACTCGACACCTCGGGCCATGAACCTTGTCATCTAACACCATGGGTCTCCTGTAATACATTAGTTGCCTTCCCAGCACACCATAGGCTATTACTCAGTAGGGTCGCTTATCAGACTAATGACTTTCCCCACATGCCAACACATGTTCTTTCAACATGTTTCATCCTCACCCAAACACACCTTGGGAAACTACCAAGAATATCCCCCATCCTGATTAATACTCTAGGCCAAGAATTCTTAACTGTGGAGTGCTAATCAGATAGGCTCCTGAAAAGAAAGGTGCACCTTGTTGACATGGGTAGTAACATATAGTCTTTTTAAGTCTCTCTTTTCCAGGGGTGTAACATTAATTGTCACATAAATAAATTATTTTAAAGGTATTTTTAATTTAATTTCCATTCATTCCTTGTTTTGGGGGTTTTACATGTTTTTATGGAGGAATGGGTGAGTTTTCATTAATTGGGCCAAACCGTGAGCCCAATTCCAGATTTAAAAATAAATTTTGATTCCTTTATAAGTTCTTCATTTTTCAACATTTTTCATCCATTCCAATTCCTAATTGTCATACAATGACCTATTAACACCACCATATTAATTGGGAACATTTAGGAATCCATAATCATGGTGGATATGAGTTTTTATTTAAGGGATTGGGCATGCCTAAAAGCCCAATTACGACATTAAAAACAATTTTTAAATCTTTAATATCTCCTTAAATTTTGACTTTTTTTCAGTAATTACAACTCTAAACCTATACCACTTACCTAAGACTCCCCCCCATTCTCTCCATCCACAATTTGGAGCTCAATAGAATATCAAAATTGGTTGAAACCTCTCTGGATTTCAGAAATCGCCCAGATTTGGAGAGGTAAATTGATTCTCTCATAACTCCTTCTATTTTTACTCTTTTCCCCCCATTATAGTTCCTACATGATCTCATCATCATTTTTCAAACCTACCTTTAATTTTTGTATGTTTTAAAATTCATATACAAGTGTATTTTGGGTTGTTTTATTCAAGATTATTTTGAGTAAGTGTTTCTCTCTTCAATTTCTTCCTTCTCCTTAGGGTTTTCTCCCTCTTTCATTATATTATAAAATGTCTAGAAGTTAGGGTTAGAACCTATTGTTTTATTTGGTATATTTTTGGTTAAATATTGTGGTCAAGGGATGGATTTATCTTCCTTGTTATGAGGCGGTGGTGTGGTTGATGTTTCACACCAAGTTTTGAGGGATTTGACACTTTCGGTAGGTGGTTCCTTGTGTAAACAATTATTGATGAGTTATAATTCTGTATTTACTCATTTTTCATATTCCTAATATGTTGGGTGTGGTGAAAAAACTTTTTATGATTTATTTGGTTAATTTTGTAATTTTATAGTTTCATTTTAACATGAAATTGGGTGTTTTCATGTGTTACTCGTGGGGTATTATTTGGGTGTATTTTATAACATATGGAATTGGTTTACTGAATCTTGTTTGGACTGAAAATTCTGTATTGGTAATGTATTAGTGTCATGTGGGCCTAAAAATAGGGGTTTTTAATAGGTTTTATGTGTACAAAATTGTTATACATCTTGAGATAATTTTATGAAAATGTGTGTTTTCATTTGGAAATTTTGTAGTATTATTCAAGGTGATTTTATAAAACTTGAAAGTAGTTTTATAAATGTCTCTAGGGATTCCAATTCTGTTTTGGATAGGAATTAGTCTGGTTTTTGGTATTAAATGGGGGTTTTGAAATGGGTTTTGTGTGCAAGACATATTTACACCACTTGGGTTATTTTTATGAAAATTGTAAATGTTTTAGTTGGTTAAACAAAGTGGGAAAAGGGTTCATGTGCACTGTTTGGTGTGTGTGTTCCCCTATTATTGTTTTTTGAAAGGTGAAGTGATGTTTTAATATGTAAAACATTTTTAGAATGTTTTGTAAATTTCTGAAATGTTTTTTATAATTGTGATGTTGGAGTGAAACTTGTTTGTGAGATGTTTCGTGTAAGTTTGATAATAAAATGATTTTGAAGGTAAAAAGGGTATTTTGTGACAAGTGAGTGGGATGTTATGTGATTTTTAATATATTGGATTGGTTTTATGAAATTGTTTAATATATTTGTGGAAGTGTTAATGAAATTTGAAAAGTGTCGTGGGCTATTTTGGTGTGAGTTGGATTTGAAAATCAATTTGAATGAAAAGTGGCCTTTTGTGACTTGTGTAGTATAAATGTGAGATGTCTGGTGAATTTGAGATATGGAAATGTTATTTTCATGTGCAAAGTATATTTTTGACTTGTTAAACTTGTTTGAGGACAAAGGGAAAACCTGAGTATCTAGGTGGGTGAACGTGTACTAGTATGCTAGTGAATCCGTGGGGTTTGGCCTCAGTTTAACTTAGCAAGATTTATACTTAAAACTCTAACAAAACTATGATGATGATGATTGGGGACCACTAGGATATGGATATGTTCCCTTCTAGTGGATCGTACATGAGAAAGTATATTTGTGATGGTTACTCTCACTGAGATACGAGGTACCTGGGAATCACAACTAGCTAGTTCCCAGGGATTATTTCCTATTGATTGTGCTCATTAGATCTTTTATACTTACCGTTAGCATACAATATGAGTGGATGGAAAATTCATTATCTTTGGTATTTATTTTAAAAGCGGTTATTCTTTAAATTAGCCCACGTAAAAATTATTTTTATTTAATGTTGCATCTTTTAGAAATTGTAACTAGCATTTCATGTTTTTGAAAACTTGTATGTTTTTCATCATTAAATGTTTATCACATGAAATATATTAGTGGTGGTATCCTATTGGGATTTGGATCACACCCTAATTACACCCTTGGGTGTATGAAGACTTGGTTATTTTTGTTGTCGCAGGTTGGGTACAATTTTTAGTTCCAGTGGTTCGGGTTTCTAGTAGGTCCATGGTGGTGAAGTATTATGGAGATGGATTGAGGGCGGTGCCCCTTTCCATTAGGGTTCTTGGGATATTCCCTTTTGGTTTTGTACCTTTGTTATAGTCTTTTTGAGTTGTTTTAAAATATGTAATTTAGTTCTGATTTTTTTTAAAATATAGTTTGGATTAAAAAATCCATATTCATTTTATTGGATTATTTTGTTGGTTTAAGTTTATAAACTTGAGTAAATCATTCCAAATTCTCATTAAATGATACCTGGGAACTTTTTACAGCCCATAGGGATCGGGAAATCCCTTTAGTACTTTTCATAGGCTGGGTTTGGTGCCGGTTTCGGTGGCGACCAGATTTAGTTCATGACAAAATGATATCAGAGGAGGTTTTCTCTCTTTGGGTCATATTTTTGGGGAACAGTCTAGATAGTATAGGGTTTGGATTATTGGGACATGGAATTATAGTAAGGATTAGTGTGGCTGATCACCACACATCATGATGGGATTCAAGTCTCCAGGGGAAGTCGAGACTTTTTTGAGTCCTTTGGTTTTCTTGGTTTGATGATGATTAGTGGAAATGAAAAGAGAGTTGGGTCAATGGTCTCAGTGAGCTCACAGGGTCTGGAAAGCCATGTGGAGCCAGGGATATTTCCCAAGAACACTCTATATGATAGTGAAGTGATTGGAATATGGCCGCCTACCATATGTCTAAGTCACCCACTGAAACTAGTTTTTTCTCACATTGTCTTGTGTTCTTTAGTTTTAAAATCTTGGAATTTTTTTTTAAAACTGACTTCATTTTAATAAGCATAGAGTTTTTGTGAAATAATTATCAAATAAAGAGGGAATGGTTAGATTTTTGAAAATTGAGAACTGAATTTTCAGAATTGTATTGGAATGGAAAATGGTGTGTTTTCACCTCTTTTGAAAGCACAAACTATGTCAAGGTTGGTTTTGAAAAAGTGTTTCCAATTGAGTTTTCTAAACTATTAAAAGGTTTTTTAATGGCATGAGATGTTTTAAAATTGATGTGAATATTTTGAAAGTGAGTTATTTTATAAATGGTTGTGTCTTTCTAAAAAGTTTTGTATGATGTGATTTGGGATTTTGATCTTGTGGTTAACAGTTTTGAGAAAAAGGATGTGTTGGTTGACTATTTTGGTTTTAAAAAGTGGAAAGAATTTTTTATTTTAACCTTTGGTATTTCCATGAGAAACCACATGAAAGGGGTTATATGGTATGATTGATGGTTGACGGCACGACTTGATGAGTGTTGGGATAGATATGAGGAGGGTGCCTGGTGTGGCATAGAAACATGCATGTGTAAGGCCCATGGGGTACCATTAGTGGATACGCTAACTGCTAAACCATTTGTTTTCAAGAAATGTTTTTAAATAAAAACATGATGTCTTGATGAATTGTTTGGGATGGATTATATTATGTGTTTTTGTAAAATTTTGATGTTGTGGGATGTTTTGAGTCCAATAACCCCTCCTGTTTGAACTGTGTTTTGGGTTTATGTTTGGTCGGTAAGGTGGGTAGAATGACCGTTTAGTAGTCTCCTCTGAGATATATTTCAGGAAACCTTTATGGTGGTTCCCTTCATGTGTTTGGATCTGGTTTATGGCTTTTTTGATCAATGGACCAGCTTGGTTGGGTCCTTGGGTTCTCTCATTGGATAAGGTACACCCCCATTAAGGGTTAATGAATAACTGAAGTGCAACCCAGATTATTTCACCATTGGAAAAATCATCTAGTTGATCAATATAAGGAATATTTTATAAATCTTTATAGATTGTGTCTACACCCATTCCTTTCTTTGTTTTTTTGATCCTATTGTAGTGGGAGAGTGCTCGTGGAAGGTTGAAAGAGACCTTAGTTTCTTATGTTTCCTAATTCGTTGAAGATGGAAGTGGTCTAGGGTTGTTAGTGGGGATGAGTGTCTCAATGGTGTCTAAGAGGACCTCTGGGTTCTTCACAGTTTCTTTGAAGAATTAGTTCATGTTAATCTACCAGTGTGGGAAATATGGTCATGATATGATATTGTGGCCACTTTCTAGAATTGTGTATTGTTTGGGGATGTTGTATAAAGTCCCCCTCCATGCATTGTTTATATCAGTTGCAATGGTCATGTTCGGTGATACCTTATGATGTCATGTTATCGATTGATCATAAAGGTGAAAGTTGGACAATCATCTGAGAGTCTCTGTTATGTTGGGTTAATGTATCCCTTGGAAAACATAAAAATTTTCCATTTTAGAGGAAGGTAAGTATAGGTGTTCTTTACTTCTATTGTTTCTCACCCGAACAAACAAGGTGTGATGTGTGTGCATCTTAGAAGCCCTTGTTTCAGTGAAATATCAGGTTAGGGTAATGTGAGTTTGGATTGTGTTATGTCTTGGAAAACTTATTGGGGATTGTGGTGTAGTTTTTGGTTGCACCGAATGAATAATTATCGTTCAGGGGGTTTCCAAATCTTAATAGCGAGGCAGAAGATGCTTCAATCATTTGAGCTCCAGCCATAGGTCTCAGAGAGAAGATGGCTCATAGTCAGGGGAAATCACAGGTTTGTTTAAACCCTTGTACAATGTCCTATCATAAGTATTAAATATAGGAATATTTTAAACCTATGGTGTCATCATCTTTCTTCTGTTGTTCCTGTTCGGTGGAAATAGGTGGAGGGCCTTGTACCCATGTCATCACCCAATGTTATTCCATCCCCTTTGGTTTCCAATGAGTCTTTGGAGAAAGGCTTAATGTTTGGCTAGATAGGTTAAGCACATGGTTTTCACTTGGTTAGTAGGGAAAATTCCCCAAAAAACCATGTAGATAGAAGGATCCCCACTATTAGTGTAGGGTTTCCCAAACCATGTAGACTAACCATGTGGTTTTCCTAACTCTTTAAATTTTGGGGTCTTTTTGTATCGACATGTATTGGTCGGTTAAGATGGTTGGTTATTATGGTGGGGAGACCCACTATGAGTCTTATATAAGTTCTTTTGTAAATTTATGATGGAAGTATACCCTTTGTATCGGGGAGTCCATTCAGTCCTCCCCCTGTTAGTGTCCTCATTCTGTCTTGGGAAAAAAATATAGGTTGTCTCTTATGGTGGGGAGCCTATTTTGGTTCCCTCGTACCAGTAACTTAGACTTATCCATGGTCTTGGCTTGGCGGTAGGTAGTATCATCCAGAGCTATCAAGCTACCTACATCTTCCTTGGGTAAAAGTTGAGATTGGAGAGTGCCCAATGGTTTAGTTATAGCAAGGTAAGTGTAACCTTGTTCGATGTTGTTGTTCGTTTGGGTGAATTGATTGAGTCTTGTTCAGATAGTGTTTAAGGAGTTTTATTTTGGGATAAAGTATGAATGTGATTTATCATTTCAGGAAAGTGGTGTAAGTTTTGGTTGTGAGAGTATTAATTCATTAATTGATCACTATAGGTGTTTTGGCCTTTACGGGTGAAACCTGGCAAGGGAGTACCTCTTGGTTTCTTAGTTGGGTTTGGTTGTTGCTTTGGCCTTGATGTGACTTTCCGGGGTGTAAAGTTTTCATGGTGGGGAGAATTTTCACATAAATAAATTATTTTAAAGGTATTTTTAATTTAATTTCAATTCATTCCTTGGTTTGGGGGTTTCCCAAGTGTTTATGGATGAATGGGTGAGTTTTCATGAATTGGTCCAAACCATGATCCCAATTCCAGATTTAAAAATAAATTTTGATTCCTTCATAACTCCTTAATTTTTCAACATTTTTTGTCCATTAAAATTCTTAATTGTCATCCCCTGACCTAGTAACACCACCATATTAATTTTAATCATTTATGAATCCATACTCATGGTGGATATGGGTTTTTATTTAAGGGATTGAGCCTTCCTGAAAGCTCATTTCCTGCATTAAAAATAATATTTAAATATATAATATCTCCTTACATATTTATGTTTTTTCGGTGATTTCAACTCTAACCAGAGCCCACTTACTTAGGGAGCGCCCCCATTCTCTCTTCCCACAATATGAAGCTCAATAAAATATAGAAATTGGTCAAAACATCTCTGGATTTAATAAATCTCCCAGATTTGGAGAGGTAAATTGATTCTTTCATAACTCTTTCTATTTTTACTATTTTCCCCCATTACAGTTCATAAATGATATCCTAATCCTTGTTCGAACCTCCCTTGAATGGTTGTATGTTTTCAAATTCAGATAATGGTGGATTTTGGGTCGTTTTATTAAAGATTGTTTTGAGTAAGTGTTTCTCTCTTAAATTTCTTCCTTCTCCTTAGGGTTTCCTCCCTCTTTCATTATATTCTAAAATGTATAGAAGTCAGGGTTAGAACCTATGATTTTATTTGGTGTCTTTTTTGTTAAATATTGTGGTATAGGGCTATATTTATCTTCCTTGTGATGCGGAGGTGGTGCAGTTGATGTTTCACACCATGTTTTGAGGGATTCAACACTTTCGGTAGGTGGTTCCATGTGTAAACAATTATTGATTTGTTAAAATTCTGTATTTACTCATTTTTCATATTCCTCATATGTTGGGTGTGGTAAGAAAAATGTTTATGATTTATTTGGTTAAGTGTTAATTTTATAGTTGCATTTTAACTTGAAATTGGGAGTTTTCATGTGTTACTCGTGGGGTATTATTTGGGTGTATTTTATAACATATGGAATTTATAACATCCCGCCTTTTTATCACATAAACTTTCATTACATTTTACAAAACCGAGGATATTTAAAGTTTAGTGTCTTGGAAACCAGGAACTTAAAACATGAAAAAACAAAAAAAACATTCTTCTTAAACACTTGAAAGGCTTCTACTTATGTTCATCCTAGGTTCATTACTGCATCTCAGAACTTGGGGACATACATCAAAGGAAAGGGTGAGCAGAAGGCCCAGTAAGGAAAACAAGAGAAACATTTTACATGTGAACTTGAGATACTTCAATAAGGTCATCAAAAGAACTTTAAGGCATGAGAAAGAAACCATGAGATATATCATAATAAAAGTAACATTTTCCATAACTTGAAGATGTGGCTACATCATTTAACATAAAAAATCATGAACATATCACCAAGGTCCATCCCCAAGGTGTCATTTGAAAATTACCAAGGTTATTCACCAAGGTATCATGAAAATTGTAATCTCTAGTGGTTACATCATTACCCAATGCATTGGAGCGCTATCAGGGCGTAAAATTAAAATTGCCTTTATTATCATGTGAGCCACATATATCATCATCAAACATTTCATAAATAACCCATATAGAAAAAAATAAATGGGTTTCATTTCATAATCAAAACGTTTTAAAAACTGCTTTAAAGACATGATCTTTACGTCACTTTAAACCCACGGAAGGGGAGAGCGGGTTTCATGTATGTAAATCCCAGAATTTAAAATAGAACATTTTGGTATATATGTGAATATGCCTATAGAAATAAGAACTTTGAGTATTCACTTTATAACATAAAATAATTTTGAGAAAAGAGATTGGCATTTTGAGATGAAAATTCTGCAGCATAACGGCTATGTTTCAGGGTTTTAGAAAACATTGAAAAGAGAGGAGACATGGGTAAAACATTCATAAATGACCCATAAAACAGTAGAGGGATATAATATAAGGGATTTAAGAACATGGTAATGAAATTTGAAAATATACCATATGAAATGAAGAACATGAAAGGAAGATAAAAATAAGATTTCTCTTATGAAAATTCGGCAGCCTAACAGCGTTACATAAACTTCAACCAAAAATGAATTGATGAGATCAAATAGGGTCTCTCATAATATGAACATAAAAGATAAGTATGATAGATATAGAGATCATACCCCAACATAATAAAAAGGAACTTTCAAGACTTGACATGGAATTAGAACTTTGAAAAGGGAGAAAGGTGCAAGGACCACTTAAAAATTCAGCAGCCTAACGACGCAACTTAAACCTCAAAATACTGAATTGAAGAGATCAAATGGGTTCTCTCATCATATGATCATAAAATATCAGTATGATAGATATAGAGATCATACCCCAACATAACAAAAAGGAACTTGAAAGAATTGACATGAAAGTAGAACTTCAAAATGAGAAGGGTGAAGAACCACTTAAAAATTCAGAAGCCTAACGGCGCCACTTAAAACTTCAAAATACTGAATTGAAGAGATCAAATGGGGTCTCTCATCATATGGTCATAAAAGATCAGTACGATAGATATAGAGATCATACCCCAACACAACAAAAAGGAACTTGAAAGAATTGACATGAAAGTAGAACTTCAAAACGAGAAGGGTGAAGAACCACTTAAAATTCGGCAGCCTAACGACGCCACTTAAAACTTAAAAATACAGAATTGAAGAGATCAAATGGGGTCTCTCATCATATGATCACAAAAGATCAGTATGATAAATTTAGAGATCATACCCCAACATAATAAAAAGGAACTTGAAATACTTTACATGAAAATAGATCTTGAAAAATGAGATGGGAGAAAGAATCCGTTACAAAAATTTCAGCAGCCTAACGGCGCCACTTAAAACTTCATAAAACAAAATAATGAGAGAAATAGGGGTTCTCTCATTATGTGAACATGAAAAGGGAAGTAAGAGGAGTATTAAATAACACCCTTTAACATAAGAACATGGAGAATAAAATAAATTACATAAAAAATATTTCTTGAAAAGAAAGAGAGAGATCAGATCCCTTACCTTAAAATGTAACTCTTAAACCTCAAAGGATGGGACCTTGAGGGCTTGGGGGCACCTTGGGATGACTCCTTGGGTGGTAATGAGACTAGAACTTCATTGGGGAAGAGTGGGGAGTCAAATGGATGAGAGGATGGCTTGATATTTATAGGGAAAGTGAGGGGACAAGGCATTAATGGCCAAGGGACACCTCAAAAGTGGTTTTCTCAAAAGCATGGGCCCTCCCATGGTACTTCCCATAAAGTTAGGCCACATGGGGACCCACACACAATAATTCATCACCCTTGGCCGGCCAACCCTTAAAAAATCTCATGACATCATCATGACAAAGTTATGATGTCATTAAACATACCGAAACCCTAAAACTGTATTTTCAATATTCACTGAAAATTCAACTTTCTCAGAAAGATCCCAAAATTTCCCCTTAATCAAATATCAATGCTCTGATTTCAAAAATGAACTCCATTTTATAAAAATAATTTTCTAAATATTTTTAATTTATTTTTTAAATAAATACACTATTCACCGAAAATTCATTTTTTCAGAAAAAACCACAAAAATTACCATAACATAATATCGGTGCTCTGAGTTCAAAAATGAAATCCATTTTATAAAAATAATTTTCTAAATATTTTTAATTTAATTTTATATTAAAAAACACTATTCACCCGAAAAAACTAATACTTGAATAATAATTTATGAAACCGTTATTTAACCATTTTATTGAATCACATTACTTAATCAAGGTGCCTAGATTATTTTAAAGCTTTCTTTATGTGATATTACTAATCCATTTGGTTATATTACTAATCCTAATCATAAAATCACTATTCATAGTTTACTATTCATCAAAAATCATGTTGATCTTATTAGACTCCAAATTTTGTACTGAACATAATTGTAGAAGACCATTTTTTGAAAATCATTACACATTATTAATTATTTAAGGTTTACATAAACATTTTTAAAATAACCTTCTTCTAAAATTCATCAAAAATATGCATACTATATTTATCCGGTCATTTGAAAATTCATAACTTCATCATAAGAAGAAATCCCAATTTTTATTTAAAACAAAGGATTACACAAGGTAGTTACGGTCTCCTTACATAGCCTCTTATCACACCAGCATATGACCTAAGTGTAAGGTGTGCTAAGGTGAGAGAGTCTGAGGGAGGCTCGGCCAACATTGCCCGAGTAGTAATTTCAATCAGTTTGAACTTCTCGCGAAGGCGATTCCGTTCTAGCTTCACACAATGAAGTTTGGCTTGGGTTTGGTCCAGAGCAAAGCCCAATGGTGCTACCTCCTTCCCAAGTTCTGTTAGATGGGCTTTGATCGGTCCAAGACTACTAGGTGAGGCCATCAAATCTTCTTTCTATAATAATTAACCAAGATTACTTGTATTTAGAGACAATAATCAAAACATTTTGTTCACAGCGGTCATATTGACCGATGGTCATATAACAGTCAGAACCCAATGGTCTCATTTTAATTATAATCATGTTTATCAAATAAAACATTTTTGTTGAGTATAAAAATAAAATAAAATAACACATGAAATTAGGAAACAAGATTTATTCAAAATTTCGGGTCGTTACAATCTTCCCCCCTTAAGAAATTGCGTCCTCGCAATTTTAAAAAATTGGGTTTTGAAATTTCATTGAAAGTCCCACATCGGAAAAAGAGTCCGTGACACCATTACTTTAAAAGAAAGAAAAGGAAGTACAAAGGCCACCCGATTTTACTCATTCTAGGGTTCCATGTAGGAAACATGGACTTGGAGGAGAAAAAAAAGGGTCACGTCCTAAAGGTGAGTGATAGAAAACTTGATTAGGAGAAAGTTAGCCACCAGAAAATCCCAAAATTATGATGTGTGCAAGTCGTCTTTGATTACCTAGTAGGAAATGTGAACCAAAAACGTTTTTGTTTTACGTTCCTTTTCATAACTTTGAGGAATTCATTTACAACATAGAACAAAAACATAAGGAAATATATCTACCTTCATGTAGAGTTTCATCTTTTAATAAGTTTCTACCCAAAACTAATCTTTTCTCTAAATTATGAGCATTCAAAACTACTTGGTCTCATCAAAACACAAGAATCATCTTCTAGAGAATCACATAATCCACAAAAGATTAACTCTGTATTTCTTTTATCTTTAAACATTATCCCAAAAACCGAAAGGGTAAGGTAAAACAACTCTTCAAAAAGGAAGAATCCCATAGGAATGGAAACTACTTTTAAATCTTCAAAGTTCCATGGTACTACCCAAAGTTCATCATAGTCCATTCCATAAATAACGGTCCTTAAAATTCCTCAAAATAAACCAAACTAACATTGAAACCCAAATACAAGAAGGATTTGATAACATAGTCTTCCAAAATAAACTTCATTGTTCATCTCCAAACAACATCAACCACTCCTAACATCTTATAACAAAAGTATCTAACCTAAACATATTTAACCCAAGATAGGTTAATCATTCACATAAGTAACCTAAATTACTATAAGTACACCTTAAATTCATCGATTATTCAAATATAAGTCAACCTTAATCCTCAATGAAAATACCGTTGTAATCTATTTACCTCGATCATATAGGGTCCCCAAAATAGTGAACGTCTTCCAAAATAAAAATCATATTTTAATCCCCTAATCATCTCTGTCATATTAATACGTCAATAGTAGCATTTCCTATCACATTGGTTATTGAGACATGTTCTTCCATTTCCCACCATTAACTAAGAAAAGAAACTATAATTAGGGGCTTAAATACTTAGCCAATAATCATGAAAAGAAACTTAAATCATATAAGGATAACTTGTAGTTGAAAAGTATACCCTAACTTTTGATCCCCTAGGTTCCCATCTAGGTTATCCATGATCATATATTCTTATGTGAATCTTCATTTTATTTTATCTTTGTTCCTTTAACAATGGTTCATACTAAGCTTATGAATTTACCAAAGCATATCCCCCGGGAGTGTCGTAACCAAGAGTGCAGCAAGGCTCGTTGTCGTGTACCAGTTCCCGTTCGAGTCTAGCTCAAAGCGGTGTTTTCGGGTTTTACCCCTATGTACATCTGTGCCAGAGCCACCTCTACCTGCTCGTATCCAGACAGGGATGTATTTACTTGGAAACCCCTTACTTAATACTCACCAAAATACCAGGAAGATTTCCTATATTTTAACTTTTCTATAGGCTTCTTCCTAAAGTTTTCATATCCTAATTTCCACAAATAACTAAACCATCCTTTGATACCAACTATAACATCCCGCCTTTTTATCACATAAACTTTCATTACATTTTACAAAACCGAGGATCTTTAAGGTTTAGTGTCTTGGAAACCAGGAACTTAAAACATGAAAAAACAAAAAAAACATTCTTCTTAAACACTTTAAAGGCTTCTCCTTATGTTCATCCTAGGTTCATTACTGCATCTCAGAACCTGGGGACATACATCAAAGGAAAGGGTGAGCAGAAGGCCCAGTAAGGAAAACAAGAGAAACATTTTACATGTGAACTTGAGATACTTCAATAAGGTCATGAAAAGAACTTTAAGGCATGAGAAAGAAACCACGAGATATATCATAATAAAAGTAACATTTTTCATAACTTGAAGATGTGGCTACATCATTTAACATAGAAAATTATGAACATATCACCAAGGTCCATCCCCAAGGTGTCATTTGAAAATTACCAAGGTTATTCACCAAGGTATCATGAAAATTGTAATCTCTAGTGGTTACATCATTACCCAATGCATTGGAGCGCTATCAGGGCGCAAAATTAAAATTTCCTTTATTATCATGTGAGCCACATATATCATCATCAAACATTTCATAAATAACCCATATAGAAAAAAATAAATGGGTTTCATTTCATAATCAAAACATTTTAAAAACTGCTTTAAAGACATGATCTTTACGTCACTTTAAACCCACGGAAGGGGAGAGCGGGTTTCATGTATGTAAATCCCAGAATTTAAAATAGAACATTTTGGTATATATGTGAATACGCCTATAGAAATAAGAGCTTTGAGTATTCACTTTATAACATAAAATAATTTTGATAAAAGAGATTGGCATTTTGAGATGAAAATTCTGCAGCATAACGGCTATGTTTTGGGGTTTTAGAAAACATTGAAAAGAGAGGAGACATGGGTCAAACATTCATAAATGACCCATAAAACAGTAGAGGGATAGAATATAAGGGATTTAAGAACATGGTAATGAAATTTGAAAATATACCATATGAAATGAAGAACATGAAAGGAAGATAAAAATAAGATTTCTCTTATGAAAATTCGGCATCCTAACAGCGTTACATAAACTTCAACCAAAAATGAATTGATGAGATCAAATAGGGTCTCTCATAATATGAACATAAAAGATAAGTATTATAGATATAGAGATCATACCCCAACATAATAAAAAGGAACTTGCAAGACTTGACATGGAATTAGAACTTTGAAAAGGGATAAAGGTGCAAGGACCACTTAAAAATTCAGCAGCCTAACGACGCCACTTAAACTTCAAAATACTGAATTGAAGAGATCAAATGGGTTCTCTCATCATATGATCATAAAAGATCAGTATGATAGATATAGAGATCATACCCCAACATAACAAAAAGGAACTTGAAAGAATTGACATGAAAGTAGAACTTCAAAATGAGAAGGGTGAAGAACCACTTAAAAATTCGGAAGCCTAACGGCGCCACTTAAAACATCAAAATACTGAATTGAAGAGATCAAATGGGGTCTCTCATCATATGGTCATAAAAGATCAGTACTATAGATATAGAGATCATACCCAAACACAACAAAAAAGAACTTTAAAGAATTGACATGAAAGTAGAACTTCAAAACGAGAAGGGTGAAGAACCACTTAAAATTCGGCAGCCTAACAACGCCACTTAAAACTTCAAAATACTGAATTGAAGAGATCAAATGGGTTCTCTCATCATATGATCACAAAAGATCAGTATGATAAATTTAGAGGTCATACCCCAACATAATAAAAAGGAACTTGAAATACTTTACATGAAAATAGATCTTGAAAAATGAGATGGGAGAAAGAATCCGTTACAAAAATTTCGGCAGCCTAACGACGCCACTTAAAACTTCATAAAACAAAATAATGAGAGAAAGAGGGGTTCTCTCATTATGTGAACATGAAAAGGGAAGTAAGAGGAGTATAAAATAACACCCTTTAACATAAGAACATCGAGAATAAAATAAATTACATAAAAAAGATTTCTTGAAAAGAAAGAGAGAGATCAGATCCCTTACCTTAAAATGTAACTCTTAAACCTCAAAGGATGGGACCTTGAGGGCTTGGGGGAACCTTGGGATGACTCCTTGGGAGGTAATGAGACTAGAACTTCATTGGGGAAGAGTGGGGAGTCAAATGGATGAGAGGATGGCTTGATATTTATAGGGAAAGTGAGGGGACAAGGCATTAATGGCCAAGGGACACCTCAAAAGTGGTTTTCTCAAAAGCATGGGCCCTCCCATGGTACTTCCCATAAAGTTAGGCCACATGGGGACCCCCACACAATAATTCATCACCCTTGGACGGCCAAACCTTAAAAAATCTCATGACATCATCATGACACAGTTATGATGTCATTAAACATACCGAAACCCTAAAACTGTATTTTCACTATTCACTGAAAATTCAACTTTCTCAGAAAGATCCCAAAATTTCACCTTAATCAAATATCAATGCTCTGATTTCAAAAATGAACTCCATTTTATAAAAATAATTTTCTAAATATTTTTAATTTATTTTTTAAATAAATACACTATTCACCGAAAATTCATTTTTTCAGAAAAAACCACAAAAATTACCATAACATAATATCGGTGCTCTGAGTTCAAAAATGAAATCCATTTTATAAAAATAATTTTCTAAATATTTTTAATTTAATTTTTAATTAAAAAACACTATTCACCTGAAAAAACTAATACTTGAATAATAATTTATGAAACCGTTATTTAACCATTTTATTGAATCACATTACTTAATCAAGGTGCTTAGATTATTTTAAAGCTTTCTTTATGTGAGATTACTAATCCATTTGGTTATATTACTAATCCTAATCATAAAATCACTATTCATAGTTTACTATTCATCAAAAATCATGTTGATCTTATTAGACTCCAAATTTTGTACTGAACATAATTGTAGAAGACCATTTTTTGAAAATCATTACACATTATTAATTATTTAAGGTTTACAGAAAATTTTTTAAAATAACCTTCTTCTAAAATTCATCAAAAATATGCATACTATATTTATCCGGTCATTTGAAAATTCATAACTTCATCATAAGAAGAAATCCCAATTTTTATTTAAAACAAAGGATTACACAAGGTAGTTACGGTCTCCTTACATTGCCTCTTATCACACCAGCATAGGACCTAAGTGTAAGGTGTGATAAGGTGAGAGAGTCCGAGGGAGGCTCGGCCAACATTGCCCGAGTAGTAATTTCAATCAGTTTGAACTTCTCGCGAAGGCGATTCCGTTATAGCTTCACACAATGAAGTTTGGCTTGGGTTTGGTCCAGAGCAAAGCCCAATGGTGCTACCTCCTTCCCAAGTTCTGTTAGATGGGCTTCGATCTGTCCAAGACTACTAGGTGAGGCCATCAAATCTTCTTTCTATAATAATTAACCAAGATTACTTGTATTTAGAGACAATAATCAAAACATTTTGTTCACAGCGGTCATATTGACCGATGGTCATATAACAGTCAGAACCTAATGGTCTCATTTTAATTATAATCATGTTTATCAAATAAAACATTTTTGTTGAGTATAAAAATAAAATAAAATAACACATGAAATTAGGAAACAAGATTTATTCAAAATTTCGGGTCGTTACAGAATTGGTTTACTAAATCTATTTTGTCCTGAAAATTCTGGTTTGGTAATGTATTAGTGTCATGTGGTCCTAAAGAGAGGTTTTTTGAATATGTTTTATGTGTAAAACATTGTTATACTACTTGAGAGCATTTTATGAAAATGTGTGTTTTCATTTGTATATTTTGTAGTATTATTCAAGGTGAGTTTATAAAACTTGAAAGTAGTTTTATAAATGTCTCTATAGAATCCAATTATGTTTTGGATAGGAATTGGTATGGTTTTTGTTCTTAAATGGGGGTCTTGAAATGGGTTTTGTGTGCAAGACATATTTACACTACATGGGTTATTCTTATGAAAATTGTAAATGTTTTAGTTGGTTAAACAAAGTGGGAAAGGGGTTCTTGTGTACTTTTTGGTGTGTGTGTTCACCTATTGTGGGTTTTTGAAAGGGGAAGTGATGTTTTACGATGTAAAACATTTTTAGAATGTTTTTTAAATTTCTGAAATGTTTTATTTAATTGTGACGTTGGAGAAAAACTTGTTTGTGGGCTGTTTCATGTAAGTTTGATAATAAAATGATTTTGAAGGTAAAAAGGGTATTTTGTAACAAGTGAGTGGGATTTTATGTGAGTTTTAATATATTGGAATGGTTTTATAAATTTTTTAATAGATTTTTTGAAGTGTTAAAGAAATGTGAAAAGTGTTGTAGGCTATTTTGGTGTGAGTCGGATTTCAAAATTAATTTGAATGAAAAGTGGACTTCTGTGACTTGTGTAGTATACATGTGGGATGTTTGGAGAATTTGTGATAATAAAATGATATTTTCATGTGAAAATTATATTTCTTGACTTGTTGAAATTGTTTGATTACAAAGGGAAACCCCATGTATCTAGGTGGGTGGACGTGTACTAGTATGCTAGTGAATCTGTGGGGTTTGGCCTCAGTTTCACATATCAAGATTGACACTTACAACTCTAACTAAACTATGATGATGATGATTGGAGACCACTAGGTTATGGGTATGTTCCATACTAGTGGATCATGCAGAAGAAAAGATATTTGGGATGGTTACTCTCACCGAGATATGAGGTACCTCGGACCCACAGCTAGCTAGTGCCTAGGGGTTATTTCCTATTGCTTGTGCTCATTAGATCTTTTATACTTAACTTTGGCATATGATATGAGTGGCTGGAAAATTTAGTAGCTTTGTTATTTATTATAAAAGTGTTTATTCTTTAAATTATCCCACCTGAAAACTATTTTTATTTAATGTTCCATCTTTTAGAAATTGTAACTAGCATTTCATGTTTTTGAAAACTTGCATGTCTTTCATCATTAAATGTTTATGACATGGAATCTATTAGTGGTGGTATCCAATTGGGATTGTGATCACACCATAATTACACCCTTGTGTGTAAGTATACTTGGTTATTTTTGTTGTCGCAGGTTGGGTATGGTTTTTAGTTCTAGTGGTTTGGGTTTCTTGTAGGTCCATGGTGGTGAAGTCTTGTGGAGATGGCTTGAGGGAGGTGCCCCTTGCCATGAGGGTTCTTGGTCTATTCCATTTTGGTTTTGTACCTTTTATATAGTCTTGTTGAGTTGTTTTAAAATATGTAATTCAGTTCTGATTTTTTGTAAAAGATATTTTGGATTAAAAAATCCATATTCGTTTTATTGGAATCTTTTGTTTGTTTAAGTTTATAAACTCGGGTAAATTGTTCTCAATTCTCATTATATGATACTCGGGCACTTGTTCCAGCCCGTGGGGATTGGGAACACCCTTCGGGCCTTGTCATAGGCTGGGTTTGGTGCCGTGTTTAGTGGTGACCAGATTTGGTTCGTGACATGATACACCTCCCACAGTTAGAACCAAATACCTAGTGACCTAACCGTTAGATTCCCCCATTTTTTTCATGGCATTTCACAACCCCCTCCTATAGAACCAAAAAATTTGTGGCCTAAGAAACCATGGAACTACAATCTCTATTCTTTGAATGACAACCTATTTTCATGGTATAGACTTAAACATTCACGACATGGACTTCACCCTCATGGTATTGTTGATTCAAAAGTATTACTTATTACTTTTCCATTCCTTTAGTTTTTTAAGTCACAAATTCCTTCTTAGAATTACATATAATAACTTTTTATATCCAAAGTTTTTTATTATGTTTTTTATAAAACATTAATTTATTCCATACATAGAGTTGTTTCTAATATAGTATGGATATAAAATTTTGTTATCAAATATGATCCATTATAATGAATGTGTGTATGATAAATAACACTGACCTTTGTTCTAACAAGTGGTCATATTTATGTATTACCGAGAAAGGTATTAAACATTGGACTGACCTTGGTATTGAAATATCATATAGAAACTCATTACATTTATCATGTTTACAATCAATAATAAAGTATATCAGACTATACACAAGTTTATAATCATTGTATATAGAAATTTTTCTATCATAAAGAATAAAAAATATTAGTGTAATGGTTCTAAAGAAAAAAATGTTGTAAATTCAGTTATTTCCAGGTTTTCAAGTGAAATATATCTGAGGTCATTTCAACTAACATAAAAATATGTCCATTGAAGCTATTCCTATAAATAGAAGGTCATTTGATGAGTTGTATGCCGATATATTCTCAACTCAAATCGTCCAATGTTTTATCTTCATGAGCATCCCATTCCTAGAGTTTATATTACTTTAGAGAGTTTAATTCCTTAATAATCGATGTCAGCGTTGTTCCCTTTAAAAAAATCGTTTTTATATTCTTTTTTTGATTTTTATATTGATCGAGGGATTATAGGGAATGTAATATGGTGAAATAGATCCATCAAATGGAGGGATTTTTGGGCTAGGAAGATATATTCCAATCATCGTACTGAGGGATTCCAATGATAGGAAGATATATATTGTTATAATAATCATATCAAGGTCTTTCCTAGTTAGAAAATATAGAATTTATAGTGAGTATAAAACTATGTTGACATTTTTTAGGGTTTTTGAAACCTTAACTCTTAAGGTTAAAGAGTTAAATATTTTAATATAGCTTGTAATTCATTTTTACTTTTAAGATTTCTATATCTTATTTATGAATGATCTATTTTTCTACTGTACATTTTATTAAAAATTTCATTGTAATGATTATATTTTTAATAAAAAATTTATTGATGTGTTCGGGATACAAATAAAACATACTCTGATATAATCAAACATTTTTTTATTTTGATTCTAATACTTTGATAATCAAACATTGGTAAGTCCGACCATTTTACTTAAAGATGATTTGTGTTTTGTTTTGTTTAAAGTTTTTAAACTATAATTCACCCCCTCCTGTAATCATAGTATCTCTTATTATCCAACAATTTGTATCAAAATAGGTTTTGATATTCATACTTTTTGTGTTTTTACTACTTCTATCAACTAAAAGTATATTATGTTTTGTTATAAAATTCTTGTTTACAAATTGTTATACACTAATGTGTTTGTTTAGAAAATAGTTTCTATTGTTGTTTTTATGATGGTAGGGTTAAATATTAGAACCCTTGAAAATATGAATCCAAGAAGACCACCTATCTTTGATGGTAATAATTATGAGTACTGAAGAGATAAAATGAAGACTTTTTTATTAAAATTGGAGAATATAATTTTTTGATGCATACTGAAATTCACATGATTCATGATAAGGATGTTACTACTTTCAAAAATCAAGAGATGTTGAAATATAATCTTAATTATAGAGTAAGGAACAATATTTTATGTTCCATGACTAGAAGTATATATAGTGAGATTTCCACTTGTAAAGTTTTTCATAATATTTATAAAATGTTCAAAGTTAGACAATTTTTTACTTCCAAAGCTATTGAAATAAGAAGAGCTATGATTCATGCTAATTATCAAGCCTTTGATTTTCTACGAGTTGAGATAGTTTCCAAGATCAAATAATGTTTTATAACTATAACCAATAGTTCATTGTCTCTTGGAGAGATAGGCCCTAATGATAATATTTATGTTAAAACGTTTATAGATATAATTACATATGAGTAAGAATCTAAAATAATAACTAAGAATGACATAAGTAAAATTAAGAATCTTAATCATGATCATATTATTAGTACCATCAGGAATTATGAAGTAAGTTTAAAGATATATTATGAAAAGGAAAAAAAACCGATGGAGTTTCTTTTTCTACAACATCTACTGTACATACTAAAGTTCAGTTAGCAGAGAAATTTGTGCGATATACAAAAATGAAGAAAGTTATTGTTCTTTCAGATTCTATTACATTATATTATTATGGTAATGAGTTGGAAATTTTCTCCAAAAGGATGAACAAGATGTTTTCAAAAAATAATTTTCAATATAGATAAAGAAATATTCATAAGGATAAATATTTAAAAAATACTTTGAGGTTACTTGTTATGAATTAAAGAAGTAATGACATATTCGACCTGATTATACTAATCACAAAAAAAAAGATAATAAGGAATGAAATGAATACAGAAATGAAAATAAGTATAATATTTATAAAATAAATAAAATACTTATATATTCTAACACTTTGAGTTCTAGTGGTGGAGATTATTTTGACACTTCTTCTGATAATGGAAGTTCTCAAAAAATTAACATTAGTTTTTTTATAGAAATACTTATTATATATAAACGTCTCATGTAAATAGTAAACAATAATAAATCACTTAAAAATTATCTTTAAATACAGAATATCCCTAAATATGAAATGATAAAATTCTAAATCTTTGAATGAAGAATATTCTTCATCTGAAGAGGATAATACCTTACCTATTAACGATGAAGTATGTAGGTTTGTAAAAAACATGATAATTCCCAAGAAAAACTTATAAAGGTTGATTCAAAAATAACTATTTAAAATTATTAAATATCAAATCTTTCTAAGGATCTTGATATTTTTTTAAAAAGATAATATATCAAAAGATCTTGAGAAGACTATTTATAACAAAGAAAAATTACAAACTACTTTTGAAAGACTTAGTTAGAATTATATTCCTAAAGAGGATAAGAATTTAGTTGTTAAACTAAAATCTAAAATATCTAGTTTTCTGAAATTTCTATCTAAGTTTACCGCTGGTAAATAAAACTTTGAAAAAAATGTATAAATAAATTAGACCTCAAGGTAATAACATAGAATGGGTTTTACTCATAATAAACCTATTTTTATTAAAAATTACTTTGTTTCTAAAAGTGATCCATTTTGTATTATGTTTCAGAGTGGTGTACATTGGATGAAATTTTTTTCATTTAATATAGTTAAATCTCTTAGTTTTAATAAAGTGTATTTTTTTTAATGTAATGGAATTCATTCAAAAAAAATAAATTTGTAAAATGCGGTTACCCAAAATACTATTTTATGATAATATCAGACCCAAGAAGGTTTGAGTTTTGAAAAACTAATATTTTAGTTTTCAAGAAAATAGATAAAGTACTAAAAACAAACATTTTTGGAACATGGATAGTAGATGTTCTAGACACATGAATTGAAAAAAATATTTCTTCAAGATGATTATTAAAATAAAAGTTTGAAAATTTACTTTCAGTGAAAATGGTCAAGGAGATATTATCAGCATAGGTAACATTATACTTCTTGGAAAAGATTTAATTTCAAATGTTTTATTTGTTGTAGGAATTAAGAACAATATTATAAGAATAAGTTAATTATGTGATAAAGGTTATCTTGTGAACTTCATTAATGATAAATATATTGTCAATAGTTCTGAATATGAATTTATTATTTCTTCCAATCCGTATTAGAATGTTTACACACTAAACCTAGAAGACCTTTGAAGCCAAGACTTACCTGATATTAGTAAAATGGAAGATCAATATTGGTTATGGAATAAAATGTTATGACATTGTTACTTTAGGAACATAGATAATTTTACTAAGAAAGGAAATGTTAAGGATCTACTAGAACATAGGTTTGACACTTAAAAAGTTTAAGATCCTTATTAATATGGTAAGAAACACAAGTCATATTTTAAATATATTAGTGAAGCCCTAACTTATGATGCTTTATAGTTAGTTCACAATGAATTATTTGGTCCTAGGAAAACTGGAAGTACTGGTGGAGAATACTATGTATTTTCTTATTTTATGATTACATTGGATACACATGGGTCTATTTTCTAACAAAAAAATCCAAAGTCTTTAGTTATTTTAAAACTTTTATGGCCAGAGTTAATAATGAGAAAAACCTCTCCTTGATAATAATTCTTAGTGATTACGGTGTAGAATTTTTAAATTGAAATTTTGAAAAAAAATTTAGCAGGAAAGGTATTGAAAATAAGTTTCCATTACCTATAACTTTTTTGAAAAATTGTGTAGTCGAAAGAAGAAATAGAGTTCTTCAGAATATTACAAGAACTATATATACAGAGTGAATACTCAGTTGCTAAACATTTTTGGTCCAAAGCGGTTAATACTATCTGCTATATTATAAATAAATTTTTAATTATACCTTTTATTAAAAAAAACTCTTTATGAGTTGTGGATAGGAAGAAAACCAAAAGTTTCTCAGATAAATTGTTTTGTTGAAAATTATTAATTATGAAGAATAAAGATAATTTACAAAAAATTTCACAAAAATTTGATGAAGGGATATTTTTAGGTTATTCAACCACTAGTAAGGATCATAGAGTTTTTAATAAAAATATAAGTACTGTTAAAGAAAAAAAATTCATTTTAATTTTGATAAAATGAACACTTTTTAAAAAAAACCCTAAACTACATCTTCCAATGTTTTTAATAAAACTAATTTTGAACCTATAGAAAAAAATTCTTCTCATAAGGAAATAAATTTATAATATTTTTATTAAGTTATTTATTTGGAATATTTTCAACCTATTATTGAAGAATATACTTTTGAAAAACTAAGTCACTTGTTTCTTAGGAATCCATATAGTGAAAGTATCATTTGTGATGTAGATCAATTAGCTAGGACTAAAAGGTAATTGAGAAATGAAATTAAACCACTAACTTTATTATCTAAATTTAAACATAGTAATACTAATGAGGATTTAGGTGACAAGGATTGGATAAAATCAATGGAACATGTGCTCAGTGAGTTCAAAAGTTAAAAAGTTTGAACATTAGTTGAACGAACTAAAAACTTCTATAATTGTAGTAAAATGGATTTTTTTGTAATAAATGTAATGAAAATTGAATAATAGTTATAAATTAAACTAGACTTGTTACCAAGGGTCATAAAAATTAAGAGGGAATCGACTGTAAAGAATCATATTATTCGATAGAAAGACTTGAAGCTATTTAAATAATTATATATTTTGTAGAATTATTTAATTTATAACTATTTGAAATGGATGTGAAGTGTGATTTTATTAATGGATATGTTTAGGAGGATGTTTTTGTTGAAAAAATCCATATTTTTGAAAATAGAAATCTTCCAGAACATTTTTATAAAATTACCAAAACACTTTATGGACTTAAATAAGTCTACAAGGCTTGGTATGATAGGTTAACTGATTTTTTGTTACAAAATTTTTTTGTTAAGAGAGATTCATATTGAAATTTTTTTATAAAATAAGTAATTAAAAACATTATGATTTTAAAAATATGTGTTTTTGAAATTATATTTTGTTTAACTTAAAAATAATTAACAGATTCCTTTTTGGATGTTATGAAGATAGAGTTTGAAATTAGTATGATGAGTGAGTTAACATATTTTATTGGTTTTAAAATATCAAAAAAACTGGAATAAAAGTTTATACCTAAAAATAATTATATAAAATTATAAAATAAGAAATTTGATTATGAAAATACTAAAAGTATCAGTGCTCCCATTGACACATTCAATACTTTAGATGATGATGAGGTTGAGAAACAAATTGATCAATTTTTTTTAGAGGTACGATTAGAAGATTATGTTACTTAATATTTAGTTATCTAGATTAAATGTTTTCTATATGATTATGTGCTATATATCAATCCAATCCAAAATAATCCCATCTTATAACTATAAAATTAATCTCTAACTATTTTAAGGGAACTATGGATTTTGGATTATTCTATACTTCTAGAAATTATTTATAAATAAAATGTATTTTGAATGATGATCTTGGTGGATATATAATGGATAAATAAAGTACATCAAGAAAATTCAATTTACTAGGAGATTATTTAGTTTCTTGGTCTTGTAAGAAACAACACTCAGTATAACTTTCCACTACGGAAGCCGAATATGTGGTAGCTGGAAGTCATTGTACTCAAGTGTTGTGGATGAAAAACGCACTCATGTACTATGGAATGAGTTTTAATAAAAGTAAAATTTTGTGTGATTATACAAGTTCCATTTTCATAAGTGAAAACCTAGCATATCTCTCACATGATAAGAACATAGATATAAGACACCATTTCCTTCGGGATCACACACTCAAAGGAGATATAATTTTACAATTCATTGGAACACAATAACAAATTGTTGATATTTTTTTAAAAAACCATTAGTTTTAATAGATTTGAAGACATTAAACAAAAGATTGGAATGATCAATTTTAAATTATTATTCATATATAATTATTGGTTACCAAAATCCTTACATTAATGAACTCATTTTCAATGGGGAATTATATATGTTATATTTATTTTTATTAAAATTTTTTGTTTTGTATTTTTTTGGTTTTATCATAGTGCATTTTTTACTCAAAAACTTTAACAAAAATTTTCAGAGTCATTTTAATTACATATCTGAGCATAGAATGTTTTATTAAATTTTTCAGAGTCAATATCTGTTAAAAAAATTTCTAGAAAAAATTTCTATCATAATCGGTTTTTTTCAAAAATATCGAAATAAATTTTTATTTTCAAAAATATCATAATCAATTTTTGTTATAAAATATCATAATATGTTTTAGCTACAAAAACCAAGAATTAGAAGTTACTCATACCAATAAAACTTCATACTCTGAAAGGTAATACATAATTATTTTAGTTTTTGCACTTATCCTTTAATTTAGTTTATACATGTTGTTCATTTTTTTTAAAAATTAGTTTTGTTTTCAAAAAATAAATTTTTTTCTGATAGGACTATTATATATTAAAATAAAATATTTTCCTAAAAATTTGAGAGTTGAAATATTCATTTTAATCTTTATTCAATTAAATTTTGATCGTTATATTAGATAAAGGTTGTAATCTCAATGGTTGAATGTTTTAGAATATGAACTCTCACCTATCCATGTATATATAAAAGTGGGACACCCCTTGTCCCCCATCGGTTTCCAGAATATTTTCTCCCAAATCTTACAACTCTTAAAATCACTCAGTCTGGTTGTTTCAGAATTCATCCGTTTACTAGCACAAGTCCTAGTACATTGGACACCAAGGAGGATAACACAAATAGGAATGTTTTATGAGTATGAATTGTGGATAGATATTGGTTTGATAAGTACGATTATATCATCAAAAGAATTATTATTTAAAGGGATAGAGAATGTATGTGTTGAGAAACATGATAATGGTTTTTATTTGTATTACCATAAAGTCGTCAGATATTTTTTTGCCTCTATTGAGTTTTTTAAAAGATATTAAGGATGGATTTTCTTTCTCTTTGTTTGTAAAGAAGTATAAGATTTCATAAAAAGGTGTTATAGATTTATTAGTCATTACTTAAAGAGGAGGAACTTACCTAACATTTCAAAAATTACCGAAAAAGATTAGATCTTTTGAAAAATCAAAGGCAAGAGCTTCTTTATTCATAAGTTATGAGAAAATCAGGAATTTATTGCATCTTTCAACAGATTCTAGGGTTTTAGCACTATGGATATAGGGGTATCTAATAGAAAGAAAGGGTGATAGGTAAAACCTTAAGGTTTAGGAAATATTTTTTTGGATTTATTGATAAATATGAGGAAACTTAACTTAGATAAATTTGTTTTCATTATAGTGGAAGCTATCAATAATGCCTCTATAAAGTAAAAAATATTCATGTTTCACTCCTTCATTAATAAGTTTCTTGTGAAGGTTATGAAACTTTTCAAATTTGAGAACACAAAATATCCAAGGATAGAAAATATTTAATTTATTAGGGAAGTTACTATTTCAAGAATGAAGTAGGTCATTGATTCCAAGTCAAAAAAATTTTGTTGATAAGGTAGACGGTGTTGTATCCATAGAAGAACCGTACAAAAAGTAGAGGATGTTAAGAAGAATAGGAAGGTTGATACTTCAACTCATCAAAATAAATACAAGGAAGAAAAGAAAACTCTAGATGATGTTTTTAAAAATATAAAGGAAAATAAGGATCAAAAATAAACCTAGGGACCTAGAGTTTGGGATTGATCTAGCCGAGGACTTAGCCTTAACAATTTACACTGATGAAGAGTTAAAAAAGGTAGAAAAGAAGAGGAATCAAAAGAAAAGTTTAGGTGAGGTGAATATATTTTCATATTTGTTGAAGGGTGTAGTTATTGATTCAAAGAATTTAATTCCACCAGTTTCCCATAACGATCAAATCATTCTAGATGCTAGTTTAGAATTTGTTTAAATTTTTCCATACCTACAATGGTTCCCTTAGTAAAAGATAATGTAAAAGGGAAACTAGTTTCCAAAGAATCAGTATTGGAAAAATAATGGGTTTCAAAATTTGTTGGAAAAAGTGTAATAATAACTTCATGACAGTTAGCTCAAGAGTTGGAAGATGAAGAAGAGGAAGAAAAAAATAATAAATAGAGGAAAAATAAGAAGAATAAAAATAAGAAAAGTAGGATATAGAGTAAGAAAAAGAGGATTGAATAACATAAACTGATATAGGATCAAAAGAGAAGAAAACATTAGAATCTTCATCATCGTCAGCTCTACCTTGTCAATCAGATTAGGATGCAGACTTAGAAGGATCCAAAGAATAATCTTCATCAATAAAAGAATAAAGGTAATAAAAAAACTATAAGAAATATCGTCATCGAAGGAATTTGAAGAGAAAGATAAATAATCACATATGAATGTTTTTGAGAATCATGAATTATAAGATAGGAAAATAAAATGTTGAGTCATAAATAAAACTTAATGCTTAATAATCTAAAATGAAACCATAAAAAGCATCATTAGTATCATCACAATCATATGCAACAGTTTCTCATAAAGGTTTTGACTATATTTTTCAAAATTTGATAATAATTGGTGATACTATTTAGTATTTTCCTAATCTTGATGAAAGGTATAAAATTATTTAATATAGTATTAATTATAAATCAGAGTCCTGAAAGTTCTCAGTAAATCAGTTATTTAGGTCAAAGAAGAATTGAATGCATTCCAAGAGAAATCCAAGACTTATAAAAGATCATATAATCAGATAGTAAAGTGGTCCAATCAATTTTGTTGTGATATAAAGGACCATGAATAACATCTTGTTTAAGTTAAGAAAATATATTTGAATATTGAACATTCCTTTGTAATGTTATATACTAAAATATCAAATCACGTCATGTTCATGTAAGAGTTTAGAGACAAAACAGATGAATGGAATAAAGAAGTCAAATTATTTAAATAAAATGTTCATAGTTTAGAGTTAGAGAAAAGAAGGATAAGATCAAGTGAATATTATTTGATACTTGTTAATGAATAAAAAATAATATTTATGATAAATTTGAGAGACTCGAGATTTTAGTTCATAAGAATTCTCTATTTGAAGATAAAACCAGACAGCTCAAATTAGCAGTCTTAGAATCACAGAAGAATCATGAAATGTTTAAAAATATAAAGTCTATCATGAAGAATATAATGAATAAAGAATTAGTTTTTTATTCTAAACTATTTATGTATATTTTCAAACATTTTAATGGTTTTTAAATATGAACTTATTTTCATCCAATACCTTATGTTTTATTTTTTTACAATTACTATTAGATGTATATTCTTTCATTTTTTTCTTGGATTATTTTTTATTTAGAATATAAATTATATCGTATGTTATTTTTTACTAACATTTTATGAAACTATGGTTACTTCGGGATTCTTTTTGAAAATCACAAAGGGGTAGAAACTTTGAAAAAAATTATACTGAGAATATATGTTCAAGGGGAGGATTTATTAAAAGGGGAGAAGTATTTGTAAAATATTTATCCTTAGGGGGAGGTACTATCCTAAAGGGGAGACTAATTAATATTTTCCATCATATTATAAAGGTGTTATAAACTTAGGGGTATTAAATAAATAAATTACCTCTTTAGAGTTATTAAATGTATCAAAGGGTTGTAATTTTTTTAATCTATATTTTTTCATTTAAGTATTGTGTTTTGTGCTTTCCAAAAAGGGGGGGATTGTTGAGTTAGAAGTATTACCTCTTAATTTTCCATTCCTTTAGTTTTAGAAATCACAACTACCTTTTTAAAACTATGTATACTATATTTTTTATGTCCCAAGTGTTTTAGTATATTTTTATAGAAAAAATTACTTTATATCTTACATAGAAATGATTCTAATATATTATGAATATATTTTTTTATTCAATACGATCCATCAGAATGAAGGTGTGTTTGATAAATTTAATTGACCTTTTCTCTGATCAAGGGTTAGACTTATGTCTTACTGACAAAATTTTTAACCATAAAACTAAACTTTGTACTGATATATCATAATGACACTCATTACATTTATCGTATTGAAAATCAATAAGGAAGTCTATCAGAATATCCAAAATTTTATAATCATAGTATATATACATGTTTCTATCCGACACAATACCAAATAACATTGCAATGGTGATAAAAAAATGAAATTGGTATTTCAGTTTTTTTGGGTTGTCAAGTGTAATATTTTCAAGGCCATTGAAACTAACTCATAAATATGAATATTTGAGATATCCCAATAAATATGAGGTTATTTTAAGAGTTGGAAGATGATACATTTTCAACTCAAGTCGTCTAAATTTTTATCGATATGAATATTTCATTCGCTGTCTTTGTAATACTTTATATAATTAAAGTTATAAGGAATCCTTGTTAGGTTTGATTCCTTTAGAATATTTTTTTACATCCAATAATTATATTGATCGAGGGAGTCTAAGGATAGGAATATAGTGAATCCAATCTATCATATCGAGGGATTATGGGGCTAGGAAGATAGACACTGGTCATCATATCAAGGTATTTTAAGGATAAGAATTCATTGCTTGTTTTGATCAACATATCATGGGATTTATTGGTTAGGAAGGACAGAAATTATAGTAAGTATAAAACTATGGATACCATTATTTAGTGTTTCTGAATTCCTTAAATTTTAAGGTTAAAGAGTGAAATAATTTAATAGAGCTTTTAAGTCATTCTTACTTTTCATATTTTATATCTTATTTTTGAAAGATATGATTTTTCCAGTAGGAATTATATTATAAATTTCGTTGTAATACTTATATTTCTAATTAAAACATTTATCAGTGTGTCTATGATACTAATAAAATATACTATGATAAAATATGACATTTTTTGATTCCGATTATAATACTATGTTCATCAAAAAATGATGATTCTGATTGATTTTCTTAAAGCGGGTTTATGTTTTTTTGTTTAATATTTTTAACTACAATTAACCCACCCTCTTGTAATCATAGTAACTCTAACGACTGAACAAGTATACCATGAAACTTATCACACTATGACCAACCTTATTTTTAAAAAATCATAAATTAAACATTTAAGGATTTACTATTATATATGGTCACAAAATGATTCCATCCACCATGTCCTGACATCCATATGTAAGACTCTTTCCTTTACAAAACACCAAATACATAAGGGTCATCATAGTGTGATACCCCACGACTATGGTGTGAACATCATATGTAAGGATTTTTTACTTTATGAAAAAACCCCACACAAAAAAGAACCACACCATGACCCCCATTTATCTTAATGTTACCACATGTAAGGTTTTTTCCTTTGAAAAAAACCCAAAAAAAATCTTCCATGTCATGAAAACCATTTTTTATGACATGAACCACTTCCAAAATTATACAGTGCCTCTATATCCATTTATATATCCCTTTAATAGACCCCTTTTCATGGAATAAACTCCACTCATCATGGTAGAATGATCCATTAGAAGAAAAATTTTCATATCTGAAAATGAAAATTCAATATTTTTCAAATTTCTCAACTTTTAATGACATAGTTCCTTAAAAACTCTCCACCATAACTCTTTCCATCCTCTATAATCCATTTTGTTCCTTCATCCATCATTCTTGGACCACATTATCTATCAATAATCAAATAATTTACTTATTTATTTCCCAAATATTGAACAAACTTCTACTACACAAATATAAACACCGAGGAACAACACTCACAAAAAATACAAGCTACATGATCGACACCATCACCAAAAAAATAGACGACTCTCAATCAAACCCATGAATCCCAAGACACTAAAAAATAACTTCAACTAATCCACCAATACACCTGATTTATTTTCCACCACACCATGCCCAATTTCATAAAAAACTAGTTGTTCCGCTATTAGTCGACCACTACTGGAAACACTTGGTATCACCTGTTGATTCACTATAACATCTCTCAATAATAATAACTTAATTTTCAAAGGCATCAAAAGATCATCCAAACACCTATACTAAATATTGAACCCAAAAATCAGTTTAATTACACATTTGGGTCCTCAAAAACCCACACCATTCATCATACTCACTCCATGAGAACCGACACACCTCTAATTCAATTCAATCTTGGATAATTCCCAATTGTATCCCAATACTGATTTTGACATCTGAACCCCGTATGAAACCTTATCTAAATCCTAATTCTGGTATTTAATAAGGAACTATATAAATTTATATATACCTTTTCACTAGAATCCCAATTCCATCTCAACCGTACTTCAATTGGTTTTACCACACCCGTGACCCTTATGATATGAGGATAGTACATCCATGACTGATAAAATGATCCTCACCATAGGAGTATCCTTATTGTTACCTTTTCAAACAAAAAATCCGGATATCCAAACCCCACATATTGTCCATTACTAAATGTAATGACTGGGCATGTCCTCCCACTTACACTAGAGAACCAACATATACACCAATCAACATTAATTCTCAACTCACCAAGAATTTCATCTTCATCATTCTCAAAAATTAACCAAAAATAAGAGTCACACTCTCTAACAACTAATGGTGTTCACTCAATGATATGGATTCCCTTACATTCCCCCTTGAGTGTAATTACCAATAAGATCCTTCATCGCATGCATGTTGCTTTTCCCAATCCATGATAGTCTAGTTCTTTATAGTCCCTATTATGGAAAAATCTCAGATTAACCATTCCACAATACATCTATCCATATTTGAGGTCTCCTATTATCATAGATAAAACACCTCTCATTCTCATAAAAAAATTGGATGACCATCCCTCCAAGCACCTCATTGAATCCCTCATTCCTTAACCCATATACAACCTCTAACCAATCCATAAAACCAATGGGAACTACCCATAACCAACATGTACTTGGCCTCATGCATTAAGTATTTTTCCAAAAAACCATGTTGACCCCCACTCCCTTCTTTCTAGGTAGAGTGAACCTCATAAGTAACCCTTTCACAAGTTATTAACTACTATTCAACTTGATCACATCTGAACCCAATGGGTTTATGTTCCCATATCACCTTATTTTAAAACTCCACTCATGATCCCATGAGTTATGTGTCATCACATCTAGTCTCACATACCTAAACAATTGACTCTAATTCCCTCTCATTTCAACCTTATCTGGAGAATGTCATTTTCTATGCTTCCTTTCAAACAATATTGAGGCATCCCACTCATTCCAAGGATAACCACATGATCACAAATCACTCAAGAATCATTCCAAATCCACAAGGATTCTACCCATGCTATTCCAATCCTAGACAGGACCATCTAGGTTCTCGATCCAATATCTAACAGGGTTCATAATTCAACCGGTCTTTCCCTCTAATCCTAACATAAATAAAAAATATCTTAGAGTTACTTAAATTTAAATTTAAAAGGTATTAAAAATACAATTCCTCAACCCTCTTAGTGCTTTCCAAATCTATAGGGAATCCTATAGTCTATCTTGACCACATGTCTTAGTAATACCTTTCTAATATTGAACCCATTAGGGTTCATCACCATGGCATCCAATATATGAACTAACCCACAATGAGTCAGTATAAATCCCTTTCATGGAAGGACTATAAAGACATTACTCAAGAATATATCAATATAAGATCGACATGGAATTTCATTAGAGAAAAGATATTTCTTTCATCTGAGTAGCATTCAACCAATAAGTAATATATTAAAATTCTATATAAGTTATTATTGAAACATTAAACAACCAAACCTATATCTTTAATAAGTCACATCATAATAAATATAAAAATTTTATGTGAATCCTACATACCTAATATAATGTATATATCTAGGCTTGTTTACACAACATGAAAAGGTTAAATAAAAAATTAATAATCTCAAGTAAACACATCACATTTGGATAAACATTTCAACTAAAAGAGTGGAAACCAATAACAATAATATCATAACCTTGGTAACCAGGGCTGTCCACTGGAAAGGGGTTCATGACTCACCAGTCTGAGGTCCATCATTAGATTAAACACATATATATTCCCTATCTAACATATCCTAAATAGTATCATAAAATAAAATATTCTCCCATACTTCTTTGAAATTACTCAGAAAAAACTACTTATAAGTGTCTCGACCATTGTGACATGGATCCTCAAACACACCCCATATACACCAAAAGCTTCCAAATTGTGTAAAGATCCAAAATTATACATTTTATAGACTATTAAATTTATATAATATCCATAAATAATAAATAAAATAAAAAAACTTATAATAAAAAATAAAAGTACTTAGAATCAGTAAAACACATCCGTGCTATATCAAATAGAATACAATCATACAAGTATACATTCTAATTGATCAACCACTTGGATGAAGAAATATATAAAAATAATGTATGGAGGATCTAATACAATCCCCTATCCTCATGTCAACACCATATTCAATTCTTATTGATATACTCTTGCCTGATCCATTACATAACTTATACTCAAACTATATAACAGACTTTAGTTCTACACATGCACCAGAATTCCCATATAGAGTATGAGAAATACATCTGAGTAGGGTCACACCATGTTCCCATAATACACATTTTCATATATATATATATATATACACATGTGTGTGTGTGTGTGTTTATGCATGGAAAAAATAAATGATAAAAATAAAATACAAAATTATGCATGTCAGGTTACTGTTTTCTAACTAGGGAACCACAACACCTAACCATACCTGCTCAGTGATCACTAGAGAAGTAGCTGCCTCATGCAACATAAAAATAATCCCAATACATAATAAAATAATTATGGTAAGGAGTCATATCAAATATTTACCCATACCTAGGGGGTGCAAGGTAGGTTATATCATTGAATCCCAAACCATACCTTGAGATGAAGGGTGGGGTTCACAATAAGTCTAAAACCATACTCGAAAAACCAGGGTAGTTCAAAAATTAGTTCACAAACCAACCCCTCATAGGGGAGGTCACATGTTAAGTTCCCTAACCCACCCTTATTAGGGTAGTATGCACATCAAGTACCAAACCATCCCCTCTCATTAGAGGAGTTCAAACATCAAGTACCCAAACCAGCTCCTATCAATGGAAGTCACACATAAAGTAACCAAACTAATAAATCATAGGGTAGGGTTCAAATCAAGTCCTAAACTATCCCCTTTCATTCCAAGGAGGTTTCACATCCCTACATGAATGCTAAATATAGAATTATTCTAACAACTTCTCAATCAAGGTGAGGCCATATGACCTATCTTGAGATCCAGTATACCACCCACATGTAACAAAAAATAGGGTATCACAACCCATACTAGAAACTCACTATATCGTCACCTAGGTGTTGGTCACTTGATACCAAGACCCACATATTGAATCAAATCTCATCATTCATATAAACTTTTATTATAATCTCCTCTATATAATGTAAATCACGTGAATATATCATATTGAATCACTAACCCTATCATATTTCCCATAAGGGCATCCACTATGGTCCTCAGACCCATATTAGTCTCTACTCACTAGAACTAAGCCATATGAAATTCCCCATAGTGTTATATCAACCAATAAACCCTATATAACCCTTTACCAAAGGGGCCAGTCCAAACCATCTTCCAATTCCACATCACAACTATGTCTCTCTAACTAAGGACTATCTCGAGCTATCTCACACTAACCCCTTGGTGATCCAATACTAATTAATATAGAAAATTATTATAACCCATTCTTGGGTCCTATATCCCATATACCTTATGATATATCTCAAGATTTATATTTATATTAAATCATCCATTTCATACTATATCTTAAGTCTAAGGCCTTATCCCACTCATAACACACACCAAGCCTAAAATACACCCTCAGGAGTTTATTCCCCATAACATGTGAGGCGTATGACCATCCCGCCCATCACCACTTGGTAAAAGCCTCTCATTATTTCCCAAATAGACCTAGGAAATACAACATAGGTTAATCACAACCCATTTTGGACCCATGTATTACTTTGAGCATCTCATAAACCCCATCATCATCCTCACCCCTAGAACAAATAGTCTTCGAACGATCTCAAAATTAATAAAGTACAAGGATACAGTTAATACCACTATAAGAGGCTCAATACCATCCTAATTATTTATCCTATGAACTCTCAGTCCCAATAAATTTATACTTGAACATAAATTTCTTGTAAACATACAAAATCATGCATTAATAGACCTATGATTTTGAATTATAGAGACCACATAACTCTAAATAGAAGTTACCATCCTTACCAATCTATACTCATCCTTAGTCAAGACTATCCATGCCTTATCCAATAATGTACCAATTCTTAAACCTCTATATAAAACCACAAAAAAATTAATAATAAGATTTGATAATTAATTGTTCAATTTAATTTTATAATTTATTATTTAATTATTAAAAACTCACCAAGTGATGTTACATCATCAAAACCACAAAACCCTATGCATCCATCATTAGAGGATATAATCTAGATAAAATAAATAAAAACCCCATCATCTCATCCTAACCCCACAATTACTTGGTAGAATCATCATAAAAACTATAGTTCAATTATCCAAATATTAGTGGGTAATGAAGGGGAATAAGAAAAAAGGTAATTAGAAAAATGAAGAACCATGAATTACTGTGAAACATTCCAAAGATTCACCCCTCATCAAAGGATATCTAAGGGGAGGAATAAATAGGGAAGATTAAACTCAAATATCCCTATCTCAACTACCTTTACCTCTAAATCATGAAGTAACTAACTTAGAAAATACATATCTCCCCCTTGTTTATAAAAGCTGGAGAAAGGGAACATCAATACATGACTCTAAGTGTCATGACATGATTGCATCTTCTGGGAACCCATCACAGTGTGGCCCCTTGGGTCATGAAATGAAACACCTACTTTGAAAAGAACCAATAACTATGTGACCTACCCCTCATAGCCTAACCCCTAAAGTCCTGATGTGTAACGACCTCATTGGGAAAAAACCAAAAATCTATGACACATGCCTTCATGGAATGGAGAAATTCCATCATGGGATGATAAAATACCTTTACAATTTGGAAGTCTCCCTTCATGACATAAAATTAACCCTCACCAAACACCATGAACCTCATCATAAAGTGACCTTATGGGTCACAACATGACCAAACTTCTATGTGAAAAATATTGAAGGAAATAAGTTGGGATTTACTCTTATGTATGGTTAAGGCATGGAACCCTATTCCACAATGTGACCTCCACATGTAAGAGTCTTAAATTTTACAAAAATACAATACATAATTTTCATCATGACATTACAACCCTTTCTATGCTATTGACCTAGTATGTTAGGATTTTATCTTTTTGACCCCCCAAAAAAATCCACCACGCCATAACTCACACTTCTCACAGTGTGCCAATACATAAAGTTTTATCCCTATCCAAAAAACCAAAAAAATAATATTCCGTGAAATCTAGTTTTCCTTGAATGAATCAAATCATCCACACTATGGTGGCTCCCTAGGCATGACATGATCCATAAACTTTCCCCCCCATTAAGTCATGAGCTCCACTTGTCATAGATTGATAATCATTTTTCAGAAAAATTTTCATCCCCAAAACTAAAAATTAACATTTCTTATGAATTTGACAACTGATAACAAACATAGTTTGTTAAAACAAACTGATGCACTAGATACCTGTTTGGAAGCTAAATAATTATTTCCACCCCTATAAGATCCCTCCAACTAGAAAATATAAAGATATTATATTTTTCCACAAGAGTGACACTTATTTCAGTCACTTGGACAAATAAATTGAGAACGATCTCAAAAACCAAACAAATATAACTCCAATGGTTCTATGCCTCTAGATAAAAGAGATACAAAAATTCTTCCCTTGACTGTATGACTTATAATAACCCATACTGTTTTAATGGTAATTGTTTCATAATAGATATGTGTTATATTATATTATATAATTATTATACAAATTGGGAACATAGAGAAACAAAAAAACTTTAATTCATTAAAAAATATATCTAAATTAATTAGATATAAAACTAATGATAATTTTAAACATTAAAATTGGAAAAAAACATAAAATTGAAAAGTTAAAATGGGAAAATATGGATCACCTCAATCTGCTAAAATCATTTCCCCCATGCCCAACACTATAGAAATGAAATGAAATATTAGTATACCAATCAATATATTAGAATATAAAAATATATAACCTTGTTATTAATTGTAGTTAATAATGAGTTAAATAATACAGAAGTATTTATATGAGGTAATATGACCATTGGGAATAGTAATATGACCGTTGGGAATAGTAACCCAACCGTTAGAATAGTAATTTAACCTATAAATAATAAATTGTGATATAAATAATATATATCATGAATAATATAAGTAAATATAAATATTATAATTTCAAAATATAAATATCATGATTAAAAAAATCAAAGAAAATATGGGCACATTTTTAATAAACTATATTTTAAAGTATTTCAAAAAAATCAACATTTTTATATTAAAATTTAAAATTACCTATGTCAGAAATTTATTTTTATAAAATAAATATTATTTTTTAAATTATCAGGTTTAAATTTCTTAAGGTTATTTTTAGGTAATTTTCTAAAATACTTCAATTTGTAGGTGAATAGTAAAAATAATGCTTTTCATGTAATTGGTGTATCTTAAATTACATAATTCATGAAATAATAATGACCTAAGAATTTATAGAACTTGATGTTCATAAAGAATATATTTAATTTCATAAATGATTCATTAAAATACAATAAAATTAATTTACAAACCTAAAAAACATTTTCAAAAACCTAAAATCAAAAGTGATCCCTTAAAATAACAATTTTTTTCCACTTTCCATTTTAATAAACTAAGTAAATTAGAATTATAAATAGGGTTAAATTACTAAAACCCTTATATTATAT
The DNA here is from genome assembly GCA_963277665.1 of Viscum album. Lineage (NCBI taxonomy): Eukaryota > Viridiplantae > Streptophyta > Magnoliopsida > Santalales > Viscaceae > Viscum > Viscum album. The sequence goes on along the minus strand of OY728142.1, from coordinate 502,858,292 downwards.
TTATATATGATTTATATTTTCAATAATTCATTATTATAAGTTTTACCTTTGATATAATGTTTTATTTAATATTTTATTCTAAAAATACCCCTCTCCTCAAGTATAAATTACTCCTATCCCTCCTCTTGAAAAAACACTCCTCTCTCACTTTCTAGAGAAACATATATAATAAAATCATTCTTATAAATCCCATTATAATTTCAAGTGAATTTATAGAGTAAACCAAATCCAAACATCAAGAGAGTTTTAGTGCCATACAAGAGAAGCTACATCAAGGAAAGAGTAAGTTTCTATAAAACCTTCTCTTTTTTCTTCTTCTATTACCATTCCCCAATTCCATCCAAAAAAATATTAGAAAATTAATTAGGGAAAATTTTAACATTATATTAGTTTTGTTAACCCATTATAAGTATCATAATGATTACATATATAAATTTTAGACATCCCTTTCCCGCTCATTTGAAAATGTCTCTTCAATATTTGGATAATCACCAACAAGGAAATTTCTAATCCTTTTATTATAAAAAACCTATGATTGGTTACAATAATTTTATTTATGATATATAAATGTATAAATATTTGGTTTCTATTCTTCTATAATTAATTATACTAATGTATAAACAATCTTGAAGAAAAATATAGACATAGAAACAAAATGGGAAAGTTTAATGAAAACATGATATTAAAACAATTTCCATTTAACAAACAATGTTATGAATTAGAATCCAATGAATAGATTAGATAAATAGTGTAACAATGAAAATAATTTAATTCTAGAACCATGTTTTAATAATATGATGTTTATTATTAAGGAGGTGGAAAAGTGATGAAATAATTAGGGATATAAGGTAATGGGATTCTCTATCCCAACTCCTTTTCTTGGGGTTATCTACTCCTTCATGATATATTCTGTGTGGATATTACTATAATATCCTATAAATAACATTTCAATATTATTCCATTTTCTTTTCATCGATATAAATGTTTCCACTATAATTTTAATACAAATATAATGGGTTTCTAAAAATAATTTTCTTTCCAAAACACATCTTCTACTCCTCTTGAGTTGTTTCTCTTTAACTCAAGAATGGTGATGTTAGTAATGAATATTTTTTCCTTTATTATTTTGGAAAACCCAAATTTTTTCATGAAATCATGCTTTATGAAATAATTATGAAACATATTATTTTCTGTGATCTATTTAATGATTATGATGGTTATACATTCTAAGTTCCATGAATGATTATGTAAATATTATGATGTGATGGGTGGACCTAGAATTATATTAACCTCCAATGCATTAGGTAATGTGATTTATCTCATGATATAATATATATTATAAGTGAACATGATGATATATTTTTCCACAATTATGTTTTTATGATTATTCACATATGTTATGCATGAACATGGTGCTAGATTCATTCAAAACTTTGTGTGGTATTTGACCACTATGACACAATGTTTCATTTTTATGCATCGCCACATTCCATAAATTTATAAAAAATTTCACTCATGATTATGATAATGATTATTTGATTATGATTGTATGATGATTTTGATTATGTTCACCTATGTTTCATTGAATCAATTCCCTTATTCCTCCTCTTTCTGGGATTTTATCTCACCCCTTTCATTGATGTATATGCTCAAGTGAGTACATGTACAAAGAAGAATGCGATCTTTTAAAATGAAAAAGAATGAGGCTTTAAATAAATTTTTACTATTTATTATTTATAATTTATGTATGATCTTTATTTTCCAAATATAATAAACATTTCGATCCGCGAGTGTATAACTATTATGTTTTTTACCATTAAAATAATGTAATAGTCATGTAAGAAAAAGTAGGGTCACTATAGTTGGTATCAGAGGATGATTTAGTTAATTTGGGAATTAGGATTAGAAAATTTTAGTGAAAACCGTAATAATAAGTCATTGTATAGGTAAAACATCCAATAATAATCATTTTATAAAAATAATAAACATATTTATCCCATAAGATATTCCTTTATAGTTCATTGTGAAAAATAATAAATTATTAATTCATAATTTGTTGACTTATTTTTTTCTCAAAACATTTATATTTTAGAATATGGTGGGAACCAAGAGAAATAAGGCCAAAAACCTATGTAAGTTACAATGAAATGATTGTCCAAAGTAATTCCCTAATTCCATGGATGTGGAGTTCAAAGCTGTATTAAAATGATTACCCTACCATCTCAGGTTGTGAAAAATAAACTGAACCATGTGGGACATCCTCATTCACCCAAGAAGGAGAAACTAGATATTGTGTCTTTTATACTAAAATGAACACCAACATTCAGTATATCTTTTGATCCACTTATCATAGAATAGTGGGTTAAATCAATGGGACGTTTTTTTTCTACTCTTCATTACCCTGAGAAGGGGAATGTTACTATAGACTTGTATTGTTTAGATAGAGAAACCGATAAATGGTGGGTGTTGATAAATTACCCCAAGTCTATGGACAAAATGGAAGAGATAGAGTGGGGAGAATTTAAGAAAATAATTCTTAACCAGTATTTAACTTGAACTCTTCAAACAAATATGGAGAGATAATTCATAGATTTGAAGAAAAAGGAAGGTGAATTGGTCATAGATTATGAGGACAAATTCACAAGTATTATAAGATACACATTCATATTTTTTTCTCAACAGTGATAATAAATAGATAGATTATTTAGTGGATTAAAAATATGCATTCGAAAGGATCTAGATATCAAATACTTTGAGAGCTATTGATAATTAGTTTGATGTGATATGAAAGTAGAGATGAAGTTTGGATAATTTTACCATGGTTGTAGAGACATATGAATATAATTTCATGTTGGTGGGTTAAATGAAAAAGAATAAAAGAGGATATCACCACCCACATGTCAAAAATGTGGGAATAAAAATTATGGGAATTACCTCAAAGTAATGAGTAAATGTTTCAAGTGTGGGAGAGAAGGCCACCAAGCTCATAAATGTTGAAGATAAATGAAGAAGAAATCCAATATAATGGAAGAAAGTAAGGAACCTCCTAATGAACTAGCCATGGATCAATGCTTAAAAAATAGGTAGAAAGGGAATTATGCAATATAGTGCACTAAACCATATTTCCTTGAGGTTAATCAGTGTTGGAAACCACCAAATACAAAGGATCAAGGGAAATATTAGGCCATCACTACACCTAAAGTGAACTATGAAAATGAATTCATACAAAGTATACTTTATATTCAATAAATAATGTAATTTTTTTATTTTGGTTCTACACATTCATTTATATATTGCATGTTTTCTAAAACTGTTGAATCAAATACCTAATACCTTAAAGTAGATATATCTGTAAAAACACATAGTGGTGATATCATTACATCCCAGGTGTTGGAATCTTCTCCAATTAGTTAATGTGGGACGATTATTTTAATGAATCTAATAATAATTACCTTGGTATAATTTTATTCTATACTGGGAATGGATTGGCTCTCATTATATAAAACAAAAAAAACAATCAAGAAAAGTAACTATCTTTTCATATTCCAAACCATACCACACTCCTCTACAAATTCAAGGAAGATCATAAATCCAATTTGGAAATTCCCTCAATGACGTGGGTGTTGAAACCCTATTAAAAAGAATACTACACCCAAATGGATGAGTTAAAGGAAGATATAAACCTCAAGGAAATACCTAATTTGAGGGAATACAATGATATATTTCTCAAAGAATTTACCAGATTTCCCTTGATTGTGAGGTGGATTTCACAATATAACTTATACATGGATCCACTACTCTCTCAAAATTCCCCTATTGGATGAACCCTATTGAACTAGAGGAGATAAATAAGAATATTTAAAATCATTTAGACTAAGGGTTCATATTCCCCAGTGCATAACCTAAGGGTGAACATGTTTCCTCACAAAGAAAAAGAATGAATCAATGAAATTATGTATAAATTATTGGGATCTTAAAATCACGATAAAGAACAAGTATCCTCTACCAATGAATGTTGAATTGTTTGATTAACCATGAGGGTAATATTACTTCTCAAAGGTGGATATTCATTCTGGATATCATCAGCTGAAGGTGAAGAAGGAAGATATTAATAAAATAACATTCCGTATAGGGTATAAACACTATGAGTTCATAATGAGGTACTTTTGACTTACTAATTCCCATGAAATATTTAGGGATTTTATGAATAGATTCTTTAGAGACTAACTCAACAAATTTTGTTAGTCTTTATCAATGGTATTCTCATTTAATATAATAGAAATGAGGAACATAAAGAGAATATAATGATTTTACTAGAGACATTAAAGATAAGATGTATCCTTAGTTCCAAAAGTTTGACTTTTGGATAAAAAAACATTTCATTATTAGGGAATGTGATCCCAAGTGAGGTAATTTATATGGAACCATCGAAGAAAAAGGAAATTTAGTAATGAATCAGACTCACTAGTGTCATCAAAACACATAGTTTTCTTAACATAAAAGGGTATTAACAATGTTTTGTGATAAATTTATCATTATTGTCTTTCCCCATATCTAATTTATCATGGAAATGGGTTTAGTATATCAGGATAGAAGAATGTGATGAAATATTTTAGGAGATCAAGAAGAGGATAATCAATGCACCTATACTCACACTATTAATAAGTGGAGAAGGTTTTTTGATTACAGTGATGCTTCAAAGAATGGTTTGGGTTCTTTTACTAATATAGAATGAAAAAGAGATAGCCTATGAATCATGATAGTTTAATATCCATGAGTAAAACTACCAAAAACATTATCTAGAGTTGGAAGATATTATCTTCTCCTTGAAAATTTGGTGGCACTATCTCTATAGTAAGAAGTGTGACATACATACCAATCAATGAGTCTAAAGTATATATTAACATAGAAAAATATTAACTTGAATACAAGAATATAGCTAGAGATAATCAAGGAATACAATTACTCTATTCACTACCATCTCGGAAAGGTGAACAAGGTTGATGATACACGTAGTAGAAAAAACCTGCTATATTATCCCTAATGTAGATTGAGAAAGACCCTATCTCCATGGATATTCAAAAGATAAATTTTAAATTCATAATGGTAGGGAATAAATTATATCTTTTCCAACTAATTTTCCAACCATCTATCTAAGATAAGACCAAGGAGACATAAAGGGATGATCTAGAGCTTCAAAAGAAGGCGAAAGTAGTGAAGAAAGGGAATATACATGAGTTACACATTGATGAGGATGGTCTGATTTGGGTTGGAACAAGAATTTATTTTCCTACATCACATGTGAAAATAGATAATATATTGGATAATAACATAGCTCATTTTTCTCTATCCATCTTGAAAGTATCATTATGTTCTATGATCTTCTACATCACTACTGATGGGACAACATGATGAAAAAGATTTTGGATTTTATCTCAAGGTACTTGGTATTCCATAAAGTTAAATAAAAGCGATATAATTCCAAGGTAATGATTAAACCATTGACTATACCCACATGGAAATGAGAGAATGTTACTTGGGATTTTTTCACTAGTCTCCCAATGATATCCAAAGAAAATAATGTGATTTGTGTTGTGGTCGATTGACTCACCAAGACTACCCTATTCACTAATATTCGAGAAGATTTACCACTTTAAGAACCTAGCAAGATATATGTGAAGAAAGTGGTGAGGTTTCATGGGGTACCAATTTAAAATGATTATGATCATGATTTGAGGTTCAAAAAAAAATTCTAGAGAAGTATCCAATATGATTTCTGTACAGAATTGAATTTCAGTATGACCTATCACCCCCAAATTGATGGCTAATAAGAAAGGACTATTCATATCCTTGAGGACATTCTGAGAGCCTTCTCAATAGAATTAAAAGGTTAATGGTATCAATATCTCCCATTAGTTGGGTTCTCATACAACAACATATTTCACACATATAACACCCTAGACTCATAAAGGGTTAAAAGAATAAATGATATGACTCATGTAAAAAAGGGGAAACTTTATTTTAGGGATACTAATTGATTAGAACTCTACAGTTAAGCCTGATTTTCCTAGATTAGTGATCAGATAGGTGATCTCTTGGGATGTTTCCCAAGGTGTATGCGATTATGGAAAAAGAAAACTGAAAGAATATATTTTCGATTTTAGGGATAATAATTAATCTGATAACCTTTTTGGAAACATGTGTGAGACCTAAGGAAGGGACCATATGTATATGATGTAATTGGTGGTAACTTGAAAGCCAGGAACCGATGGACATGTTAAGGTGGGGTGTTGGTGCTATCAGTGGGGCCAAGTCGTTACATTGGTATCAGAGATGAAACCTAGACTTAAGTACGGTGGCACTTCCTGGGTTGATATATAGGAATCATAATGAGGATGTTGTGCAATAAAGGGGGAGGGGAGGGAGGTGAATGTAACACCTCATAATGATAAAGGGTTAAAAGACTAAATGATATGACTCATGTCAATAAGGTTTAAATCTATTTTTAGGAGACTAATGATATCAATCATTTCAACAAGGTGAACATTTCTTTTTGGGAGCTTACCTAATTAAATCGCTACAGTTAATAATGCTTGTCCTGTAGTAGTGATCAAGATGGGTGACCTCTTGGGAAGTTTCCTAGGGTGTGTGGGAGTGAGAAAAAAGCACAGTAAAAGAGTTTTTGTTGGATTGTGGGGACAATCAATAGTCATATGACCCATTCGAGCATGTGGGTGGGCCAGAGGGAGGGGACCACATGTCTATGGGAAAACATGTTGTACCTAGAAGCCCAGGACCCGATGACCTTGTTAAGGGTTAAAATACTAAATTATATGGATCATGTCAATGAGGTGCACATTTATGTTTGGGAAGTTACCCAATTTGAACTCTACAGTTAAGCATTCTTTTCTTGGAGTAGTGATCAAGATGTGTAACCACCTAATAAGTTTCCCAAGGTGTGTGTAAGTGAGGAAAAATCATACTAAAATAAAATGTGTTTTCTTGTGGGGATATCCATTAGATTCCCCATTTAGAAATGTGGGTGGGCCCTAGATAGGGGACCTCGTGTCTATGTGGCTACTAGTTGTACTTTATAGGGAAAGACCATATGACCATATTAAAGAGGGGTGTCTGTGCGGTTAGTGGGGCCTATTCATTACAACAAATGCATTTAAATGGATCTATATAAAGCTTTATATAGTAAGTTATGTAGAAATCATAATTATTACGATGAAGTTATTGAACAAAATATACTTGGAAATGATCTTGTGAAAGAGATAGTAGAGAATGTTCAAGCCATCCAAAAACATATAAAATCTACTCAGAGTATGAAAAGGAGCTATTATGAAATTTTTTGAAGTGAATTGGAGTATGAAATTGGGGAAATTTTTCCTTCAAATATCACCATAGAAGTGAGTCATGCAGTTTGGAAATGGAAGCTTAATCATAGGTACATTGACCCCTTTGAGATCCTTAATTATATAAGAGTAGTGATCTATCGACTTAGAATTTCACCCATTATAGCTCAAGTTCATGATGTGTTCCACATATCACCCCTGAGGAAGTACATACCCAACCCATAACATATACTGAATTCAGATGTGGTATAACTTGAGAATGACCTCTTGTATATGGAGCAGCTAATGAAGATCCTGGACTAAAATGAAAAAGTTCTACACAACAAGATAACTCGACTTTAGAAAGTGTTCTGATGGAACCATAATAACGAAAATGCAACATGGGAACCAAAGGAAATAATGAAGTAGAAGTACCTTCACTTATTATCAACCAATAATATGAGTTGAAATTTAAATGGTGAAATTTATAGGGGGAGAATAAAATGAACTAGACTTTTTCAAATGATAATTTTTTCATAAATAAATGTGTTTCTATTATATTATTTAAGTATTATACATATAGAGCACATAGATATACCAAAAACACTTTTATTCATTAAAAAAGATCCTTACATTAGTTATATATGAAACCAATTAAAATGAAAAACATTAATATTGGATAAAAAATATAAAATAGAAAAGATATAATAGGAAAATATGGATCACCCCAATTTTCTATAATCATCACCCCTACAACCAACACTATATAAATGAAACAAAATATTAGTAAACCAATCAACATGGAGGGAAGGGATCTCGGCTTTTCCTGAGATATTTATGGGTATTATAGGGTTTAAGAGGCCCTGTAATTCTGGAGAGTCCTTATAGTGGAAAGGCGTGACCTCGGTGGACCTCCATCAGGATGTATGGAGTGACATAGATGCTGCTCAGTGAACATTAGAGGCCCAGATCTTGAAGAAGGAGCATTTTGGTCATCGTTCTGATTGGGGGTCTCAACTATTCAGATGAGCCTTGGCGTTTTAGTGGGGAAACATTAAGTTGAAATAGAAAGGATTTGAGAAGTGTTGTAGTGGGGGTTCCAGTCAGACAATGAGGCTTTAAGAATTTCTGTCTCCTAGTTTATTAGTGAAAGTGGCAGGTTTATTGGATGTGTTGATTCTGCTTTGTGTAACATTACCGGTTTCCCTTCTACCACTTTCTATTTCATATCTTTTGGTGAAATCATTTTGCATCTCATTTTTTTATTCTAGTGTCAGCCGTAGGATACTAAGGGGTCATTCTAGTTTCTAAGGAGTCGAAGATTTCCATTTTTCTATCTTCATATTTTATCCTACTAAACCAAATGAATAGATGTGAGTCTATTGGGAAGCTTAGGTTTTCTTATGTCCTGATCTGTTAGTTAATTTTTGGTGTCGAAGGATTCAGTGGTGGTACTAACCCAGTTGTAGAGGTTATCATACCTATTATGTGATCTTATACTAATCCAAAGGCATATGTGATGTACATCTCTAGTTTCTACAGTTGCTTATGTGATGTTATTTTTAACTTCTCCAATTGACTCTACGATGCACATTTCAGTTGCTCTAGTTGCCTATGTGATGCGCTTCGGGCCACTACGATTCCGTTTTCTTCTTCCTCCCATTGTTTCAATTTTTCATGGTGCTTATGTCACAGTGGTAGATGTTCTTGTCTATGTGATGTACCTTTTTGTTTCTCCAAAGGCCTCTATGATGTGCATCTTGGTTTATCCAGTTTCCTCTAGGATGTGCTTTTCAATTTCTCCAGTCTCCTCTGTGATTTGAATTTTTGTTTCTTTAGTTGCCTATGTGATTCACTTAAGAATTATATAATTCCATTTTCATCTCCCTCTTGATGTTGTGTTTTCATTTGGCATGGTTTTTTCTTGTTTTAGTTTTCTTGTTGGTTATTTTTAAAGGAATGTTGGTTCTGTGATGGTGTTATTGGATGTTGTTTGCAGTTTCGAGATGAATTTTTCCTAGTGCTGTTCATCCTCATAGGTGGTAAGGTCATTGGGAAAACATCAATTCTTTAGGCCACGTGATGTGTTGAAGTAACCAGACATACTCTATAGGGAACATTCTCCAGATGAGGATTCAGAGTAGATGCTTTCACCAGATCAAATCTAATCATATTTGGATGAATGAGAGGGTATGAAAATTTCCATCGGTACTAGGAATGCACATTTATGCACATGAAAAATTCTTAACAATCTTGTAAGGGTGGATAGTTGACATCATGACTTTGACACTGGGGTGGGGCAGTTCCATGTAGTTATAGACTGGGGTGAATTCCTATTGACCAATGGGTCCTGTTTTGTGTCACTTTAGTGTTCCCCCTCATCCCATAAAAGGGGGATTATAAAAAATTAATAAAACTATAAGGCCTTAGGGCCATTCAGTTTGTCAGTAAACTAATCAACATCTTAAAAAATGAAAATATATAACCTTGGGATGAATTTTTTTTTATATTGAGAGAAAAAATAGAGGTATTTACAGGAGGTAATGATACCATTGGAATAATAATGTGACCATTGGGAATAGTAACCTGACTGTTGGGAATATTAACATGACCGTTTGAATAGTTATTTAACCTCAAAATAATAAAATTTGATATAAATAATATTTATCCTGAGTAATATAATTAAATATTAATATTATAATGTTGAAAAATAAATATCATTATTAAAAAATTCCTGGAAAATAGAGACACATTTATAATAAACAGAATTCTAAAGTATTTTGTAAAAATCATAAATTGTATATTAAAAATTAAAAATTACCTATGTTATTTTTTTAATAAAAATAATATCATTTTTGAAATCAACATGTCATAATTTTCCAAGGGTGATATATTGGTAATTTTATGAAATACTTTAATTTTCAGGTGAATAGTGAAAATACAGTTTTTACGTAACTAGTTTATATTAAATTACATCAATGATAATTTAATAATTAACTAATAATTTATAAAACTTTTGGTTCAGAAAATATTTATATAATTTCATAAATTATTTACTAAAATACAATCAAATTACATTATAAACCTAAAAATCATTTTCCTAAAACTAAAGTCAAAAGTGATCCCTTAAAAAAACAATTTTTCTTTTTTCCACTTTATATTTTAATAAACTAAGTGAATTTTAATTTTAAAGATGTTTTATCCCCTAAAAACATTCTATTATATTTATATATGATGTATATTTTCAAAAATTCACTATTATATGTTTTAACATTAATATAATATTTTGTATACTATTTTTTTTCTTCTAAAAATACCCTTCCCCTCAAGTATAAATAACCCTTCTCCCCTTATTGGAAATGAACTCCTAAATCACTTTAAAAAGACAAATATCTACCCAAATACTCCCTATCAATACCCTTATAATACCTAGGGACATTTTGGAGAAAAACACTTCCAAACATCCTAGGTTTTTTAGTGTCATACAAGAGAAGCTACATGAAAGAAGAGTAAGTTTTTATTAACCATTATCTCATTTTATTCTTCTCTTTTTTTACCAATTCCTTCCAATAAAATATTATAAAATTAATTATTAGGTATTTTAACATTATATTAATGGGTTTAAACTATTGTAAGTATCATAATCACAACATATATAAATTTCAAACTTCCTTTTTCCTCTCTTTCGATAGTATCCGTTCAACGATGGGTTAATAACCAATGAAGACATTTTTAATCCTTTTATTATCACCAAACCTATGGTTTGTTACAATAAATTATTTATGATATATAAATATATATTTTTTAATCCTCTATAATTTATTATATTATTGTATAAATGAGCTAAAAAAATAGTAGCATCTAGAAAAAATGGTAAAATTTAATAAAAACCTGTATAAAAAAAATTAACATTTTTAAAACAGTGTTATAAATTAGAATCCAATAATTAAAATGGATAAATATTTGAAAAAGAAACATAATTCACTTCTACAACTATTTTTTATTAATATTAATTTTATTATTTAGATGGCGGAAATGAAATGAAATAAATAGAGATTTAATTTAAGGTGATTTTCAAACCCAACTCATTTTCTTTGGATTATCCCTATTTCATGTTATCTTTGATATGGAAATTCCAATATTATTCTATAGATATAATTTCACTATAATTAAATTCTCTTTTTGGGTATATAAATTTTTTCATCTTGATTTTAAATCCAAATACAAATATTTTCCAAAAAATAATTTTATTTCCAAAACACATATATTACTCTTGAGTTGTTTCTCCATCACTCAATATTGATTATGTTTATGCCAAATATGTTTTACCTTATTCATTTGGGAACCAAAAATTTATTCATGAAATCATGGTTTGTTAAATATTTATAAAACCTATTTCTTTTAATGAGTTATTTATGATTACGATGGTTATATGCTCCAAATTTCTTGCATGATTATGTAAATATTATGATGTTATGGGTGGGACTGGAATTATATAAACCTCCAATTAATTTGGTGATGTGATTTTTCTCATGATATAATGTGTATTATGTGTGAAAATGATGCTAGATTTGTTCACAATTTTTATGTTATGATTAAGCACATATGTTATGTGTGAACATGACTCTATCATTGTTCACAACTATGTGTGGTATTTTACCACTATAACTTGATGTTACAATTTTTTGCACCACCATATTCCATGAAATTATAAAATTATTCTCTCATTATGATGACGATGATCCTACGATTCTGATGTGATGATGATGATTATTCTCACCCATGTTATATTGATTAATATCCCTTATTCCTCCTCTTACTAGGATTTTAGATCACCCCTTTCTTTGATGTATATACTTAGGTGACTCTATATACTAAGAATAAGATGATATTTTATAAGGATAATAAATCCTTGAAATAAATGTTTATGATTTATTATGTATAAGAAAAGTATGATCCTATTTTTTCCAAGATACTAAACCGTTAAATCGTTGAATATATAACTATTATGAAATTTATCTTCAAAATAATGTAGTAGTCATGTAATAAAAAGTAGGGTCACTATATGAAAACTATCTATCTCTCAATATCCATATTCCTTCATCTTCATGACACTCTCTGATCTACCCTCTCCCACTGAATCCCTCTTATATTTCTCAACATCCTTCTTTTCTACGAGGTCCTTTTTCATTAATTCCATAAAAGTAGGTAAAAAAAGAGGCAAACTTTAAATAAATATCCAAATTTATCCTATACTTCAACCAAATAACCTTATGAGTCTCATCACCCTCCATTGTCAAAGAAAAATATATCATGTTTATAAATGTAGAATCATAATTGAGAACCAAATATTTCCACACTTTAACTCCATAAAATATTAACCTTTATCTTTCCTCAATGTATGTGGGTTGAACTATTCAATGAAGGGTGCCTATAAATATTCCCATAATAAACCTTAAATCCTATTTTTATAGACCAATAAATCCCACCTATGTCAAGATGGTCCCTTAATTAGAAAGAAATCAGGATTCACTTTCTTCCCTTATAAATAATTAATCAACTTAAAGATCCTATCCATCCCCTCTTTCTAATTCTCAATTCCTCAAGGACTAGAATATCTAAAAATAGAAGGCTATTTTAATTGAAGACTTCAAACCACACAAGGTACCATTTTAATCACTTGAAGAAGCCTCTATTTTATATTCTAAGTCACTTAAAAAACTCTTAATGATCTTATTTTACACTGGAGTCTCAGGATCACCAAGAAAAGAAATATATTCAACTTACCCTTCTACATGACCTTAATAAGAATATTATTTATCAGCCTGTTTATCATAAGGATCATCAATTCTTTTCATAAGTGACATAATTCACTACAAATCAACACACTAGTTAGCATCCAACAACATAATATTCAGAAAACAATAACATCATGCATCACTTCCTTCACATACCCAAATAGTAATTAGTTAATCAAACTAATCACATTACATCACCAAATATACCCTATAAATTTCACCTAATTAATATATTATTAATAAACTATTTAAGAAAACACCAATCAGTTTATTAATAGTTGAATTATTTAAGTATAATTTAAATTACCAATAAATCAATAACACATGAACACACACATATTACACATACCTATATTCCCAAATGATGCTTGTGGGGTAGGATACCAATACTAGTGATGGTTTTCCTCTCAAACAGTTTCATGTCATGTAGGGGACATCAACCATTTAGTTTAACATCATGTAATGAATAATCATTTCATACCATTTACCTCCTTTTATTCAGGAAGATAACGAGCTCATCTTGAGCCTTTATGCCCTGTTTTTTGTAGGGAAACCCTTAACAGAATTCCTAAGCTCAAGTGAGCTATGCTCAGTGCGAGAAACAATGAATAACAAGGTCCCCTTCCACTATTCATAGGCATGAGGGATAGGATTGTAGTATTTTATGTTGTGTGGGGTATGATCTAAGATATAAGATCAAGGCATCCCAACATATCTCATTGAAAATGATAATCAATTCATACATAGTCCTTGAAGGATGGTTCAATTTAACATCATGCAGTGAGGATGTACCTACATAGTTTATTATCATTTTTAATAAATTCTTTATAGTTTAATGTTGTGAAACTAAAATGATTATGGGGATTACACCATCATGGATGCCCTATTTTTGGTGATTATACTAATTATTTCTTGAGAAATATCACATTGATGGGTGGTGCGACATGCTCCCTATCCACGGTGGCTAGTGAATTGGCTTCATTATGATAGACTTTACGTATTCTGTAAGGTCACTCAGATGTGGGTTCCAATATAAAGCATTTCATCACTAGTATCATTGGGGTTCTGAGAGTTAGCACTTGTTCTCTATGGAGGAAATAATGAAGGTGAACCTTTTTATTGAAGTCCCTTTCCATTTCGGTCTAGTGGATCTCAAGGTTGCGAAGTGTGCAAAACATCTTCTCATAAAGCCTCTATGACTCATCCAGCTATTTCTGTTCCTGTTCATCATCTGATAGTTGTCTGAAATTTTTTTATGAGTGAGGGAAGACAAGTCTCTATCAGTAGCACTACCTTGGTCCCATACACTAACGAGTATGGCGTCGCTTGTGTAGCAGTACACGTGGTGGTACGGTAGGCCTATAAATCATTGAAGAATTTTTATGGCCAAGGATTCATATCCTTGTTCATTTTATTTTGGGGTATGTTTGATAGTGTCTTATTCAAGGCCTCTATCTATCCATTTGTCACTATATGATAGTGAGATGAGTGATTGGATTCAATGTTATACTCCTGGTACAACTTCTTCAACTCCGTAGAACTGAAGTTAGTGTCGTTGTCCGTCAATATCTTGGGAGGGACTCCAATCCTAGTGATGATATGGGACTTTATGAAGCTAATGATATTATTTATTTCAACTTACTTAAGGGGTATCACCTCATCCCATTTGGAGAACAAGTCAGTAGTTGTAAGGATGTAATTGAACTACTTTACAGTGGCTGGGGGATATGTCCCCACAAAATCTATTCCCAAAATGGAGAATGGCCAGAAATATTTTTATGTATGAAGTAATTTTGGGGGTTGATGGATGGAGTTTTCATGAATCCGTAATGCATGACATTTTCTGGTGAATTCTAGACAGTCTTGTATCATGGTTATCCAGTAATACCCCAAACTTCTTATATGGTGGGAGAGAATAGTTCCAGATTGGTGGGAAACATAGGAGCCTTCATGGAACTCTTCCATGATGGTGATCATTTCTCCTTATTCTGTTCACCTAAGGATAATTACATCAAAACCATTCTTTTATAGGATTTTCTAATCATTTGGTTCATCATGCAAGGTAAAATTTGTTTCACAGTGCCTGATTTTTTCCTTTCTAGCATGGTCCATCGAGAGTGTTCTATCCTAATGATAGCTGATTATGGACTCCATCCACCCCAAGGAGGTTGTTGGTTCATCACTCTCTGGGGTGGTGGTGACTTAATTGATCTCCTTCATATCACATAAAATGATTTATGATACCTTTATTTGATGTGCTATGTGGAAGGTCGCCTCCTCCGGATTATGGCCGACCAAGATGATAGATATGTTATCCAGTGTGTCGGCACGAGAATTTTGTGATCAAGGGATATAATGAAATGTGGGACCAAAGGGGAATTATGCCATTAGTACCATTACATAGCCATTGAGGGGGGTTAGTTCTTCCTTCTTGGTGGCATATTCACCATTGATATTCTTTATCGCCAACTATTAATCCCCTTTGATGTTTAGGTAGGATATGTATAGCTGTAAATATAGTTCCAACCCGGTGATGAGGGCTTGGTATTCAGCCTCATTGTTCATGTAGGATTTGGACAGTGAGAAATAGTAGGGAATACATGATTTGTCTAGATATACAAATATAACCCCTAGGCCAACCTGATCGAGCTTTGGGTTTTCCATTCTTATTCTAGTATGACTCAAGGAGGCCCCATCAGAATACATATCCCATGTTTGAGGATGTGTCATGAGCATAAAAGACTTCTTATTCTTGGAGTTCGGTATCCTCCAGTGTATTTTTTAGAGTGGTATGTGCTTCTAGGTAGTTAGCTAGAGCTTTCCCTTTTAAGGAATTTTGGTATATGAATTGGATGTCATACAACTATAGAATGACCAACCATCGATCCAAGGGCTCAGTCAATATAGAGAGTCCAAGGATATACCTGAGTGGTTGATATGAGAGAATATGTGGACCTCATAGTGCTACAGGTAACGCCTTATCTTTTTCACTCTGAAGACAAGCACAATGAATTTCTTTTCGATATCAGAATATCTGGTCTTGACACCTAGCATAGTCCAAATGATGTAGTAAAGACTATTATCACTTCCCACATCATTCTTCTATGTCCTAATAATTTTTTTTATTATTTTCATAAAACTAATTTATGAGAGTGGAACCACACAAAACATCACACATTATAGCCAGAAGAAATGCAAAATTCAAAATTAAGATCAAATTCTGTCTGTATCCTGTAAATCATGCTTGCCGCCCAAACCACCCTTCAATATATTGAGTCAACTGCACCATCCATGTCATAGATAACATCATCACATCACCATATTCATCTTCCCATCACCGCCATTCACTCAAAACATCTTTATCAATAGCATTTCTGACATCCACTCGAAACCACGTTCACAACATCACTGAGAATCAATGCTTGTTTTCATCACCGAACATCAGAGAACATCGCCGTCATCCCTAGGAAACTGAAATAGAAGGCATCATCAAATAACCAAACCAAATAAAAAACAAAAAATATGGAATAGAAACCATTTTCAGGGAAGGATTACCCGATCCAAATCAACGAAGCAGCTAAAACCAGGAAAAAAATCTTTGCCATCAGAACCCCAAAGGAAGGAACAAAGACTACTTCAGTCACACATCCTGGTACAACATCAAGAGATAAAACAGAACATCCCAAAACCTTATATTAAACTACCATGCCACACCGACCAAGGGGAGTTGTAGATCATGAAGAAAGAGAAGATATTTAAGTAATAAATGGTACCAATAGTGATCAACAACCTTCACTAGGCAACAGATCCTTCCTTCAAATCAGACAACAAGAGAAACTAGAACCAGTGAGTGCTAGTCATGCCATCACATTTGTATAGAAACTAACCAAAAAAGCCCAGAGTCGATGGTAGATACATGGTGTGTAATTTTTCCTTATAAAAAATGCAAATAAAAATTACATATCTCATACCAATACATAGAATATTTTCCTTTTATGTTCTGGAAAACCAGATACAACTGATACATTTCTTCCAAAAAATGGCACATAAAAGCTACATATTGTTTCCATCACAAAGGAGTATTCAAATATTGATAAATATACTAACCCAGTAATAATTAAATATGAAATTTAGGGTTAGAACATAGAATGATCAGTTAGGGGTTAAAAAACAATTTAAAAAAAAATTCCTTTTTATAAGAAACAACCTTTGAAATAACCACAAAAAAATTTCTTATAAGGAATACATCACTTCTTGAGGCACGCCATCAACATTTTTTCAGAGGTTACTTGAAGACATTTTCTGGAAAAT
This sequence comes from Viscum album, assembly GCA_963277665.1. Lineage (NCBI taxonomy): Eukaryota > Viridiplantae > Streptophyta > Magnoliopsida > Santalales > Viscaceae > Viscum > Viscum album. Next base: position 502,840,846 of record OY728142.1, on the reverse strand, counting down.
CTATTACACAATAATTATACGTATTTACTTTAAAACCTATAGTTAAAACATATATCTGAGTGCGCATACATGTACAAAAATGCATGGAAAGATGTACAATCCATAATTTGATCAAACTAATTTTAGAGGTGACATGAAAGGTTGTAAGTAAAAATTATCACACATATTAACACTTAAATATAATTTCATAAGAAACAACATCATGATTCATATGACACTTAAAAATTAAATTCATGGATATACATATGCAATATCAACTTCAGTTTGAAATTTCTGATAATAGATGCTACACTTTCCTTATAAAACATGCCAAGTACATACTTCATTATTCCATATGATTTTATCACCTTTATCATAAGAAATTATTCTTAGAAGAATAACCACTTGGTTGGTCATATACTAATATATAATGAGGGAATGTATAATGCTAGACTTTTCAAAGGCCTTTCGCCAAGACCATATATAATCATACTGTCAAGGCCTCGTGCCAAGACCATATGAGTAAAAACCCAACATAATTCATCTCATGAGACTTAAATTTACCCAATTAATTGGAGATTTGTATAATTCATGGCATACCCATGACATCATAAAATTCATATTACACTATATAATTCTGGGTTCACCCATTACATATTTTAAGTCCAATACATTCCTCATATGTCTTTTTATAGTCTTATATTCATTGTATCCCATACCAAAATGGATACTTACAATCTTGATCCATGAGAGATAATCTCATTCTCGCATACATATTCATATATGAAGTGAATTATGCAATAAATGTAAAAATGAATATATTTTTTAGTTTTAGGTTCTGGATGCATTAGATTTAATAGTGACATGCATGGACTAAGACGACATGATTTTTCACTTATGATAAGAACTAGTGATCATAAAATAATGGTTTGTCACATACAATAATAAATCTTTAATTAAAACCCTTTCACATGAATGTGAACCTTTTTCATACCACAATTTATGTGTTTTTGACTTTGTGATACTTGTTACAATTTTTTAAACCCTACACTGTTAATTGAAATATCCAATATACATACTCAATAATTAAAGACATTCCTTGTGGCGAATTGAAATAAAAAGTATGGATGTAAACCATTATTTTATGTAAATTATTCATGCATAAAAGAAAAATTGATTAAAAACATGTTCTTATGCATATATATATATATATATATATATATATATTTGTGCTTAAAAATGAAAACAATTATACAAACTACTAACATAGCTAGTACCATTTAAATACTTGAGAAGTCAAGATTAAAAAACATATATGTATATATGTGGGTTTAAAAATTATATTAAACCATATATATGCACATGGTATATACTTGGAATTTTCATAACCCAAAACATGGTTCAATAAATCCTTATAAATATTCTAAAATTAAAAAACATAATTTAATCATTAACATATGCTTTATGAAAACTTAATTTAAATAACAACTAAAACCTACATATGACCGTATATGAACATGTATGTCTATGTGGTCCAATTAAATAGAAGCCAAGTAGAATCTGTGCATGATTTACATGTGTTTAATGACATCATTTTAAAAAAATAACCTCAGTATCATTAGAACCAAATAAGTTTGTTTTACAAATGAACATACATATATACATAACCACATATACATAAGTTATAAACAAGGGGTTTTTCATATGGAAAACAATCCAACATAATCCCTTAAAAATATCAATAATATCATTATTTAAAAACAAATTATCATCAATTAAAATCATAAGAAACCCGAAATGGTTTAGTTTTGTATATAAAAATATAATTATATATATATATAGTTTATACAACCCCAAATCAGGATTAACCCTTATAAGTGTTATACACCTTAAAACACCAGTTTAACAATAATAATCATATTTAGAAAAACCAAAATGATTTCGGATTGGAAGCTATATAAAATTTTATACATATGTATATAACCGTGAAACAAAAAGGTAGATAAAAGGGTTTTCATGTAGGAATTGAATCATAATAATCCCTTACTTATCTTCAGGGAGGAGATAGAAATGGGAAGTAGGACATTGGTAAGTTGAGGAGAAGGAATCAGGTATAATTACAAGTGAAATTAGGGATTATATAGGCTATATATGTATATATTTTATACAAAAATATTCACACATAAAATACAAACAAAGACCACTAAAAATAGACTAATAAAAAACAGGTCTAACACTCTATTTAAAATAAATCCTATAATAATAGGTGATTATATTATTATACAAATATACACATATAAAGTTGTAGAAACATAAAAGAGGATCCACAAAATAATAAAAAGATGACCAAAAAAGTATTACAGGTAGAAATTGAAGCTTGTTCCGAAGAGAGTGGTGGAGGATCTCGGGAAAAGAAGTAGAAAAGAAGAAAAACCATGGGTTAAGCCACAAGTTTGATCGACAAAGAAGAAGAAGCAAGGATAATTCATGGAAGAGATCAGACATTCCAGATCAAATGAGGCTAATCAGACTGCTACAAATATTTCTATGGTTATAAAAACAGATGCATAGGTGATATTAAATCTTAGTTTTGACTGGACGACTATGGTTTGATTTAGAGTTTTAAAATAGATGGGAAGCTGGGATCTATCCCGGGATTGATTAGATGGTTGTAGGAAAATTTGAAAGTTTTAAATGTGTTGAGAATCTAAGATCAGTTGAGTTTGCGATCAGATGGTTCAAGAAAATATAGATATAAAGCTGCAATAGTGGGGATTCAAACCCAAGACCGAATCATGTGGTCTAGATCTCTCATTGTGAGATCAGACGGTTGAGATTTTATCTCCACTAAAAAAAATCCCGCATCACATCGAAACGAGATTGGTTTTAAACCCACCTTATAAGCCACGATGATCCAGGGACCAAAAATTAACTCCCTCTCCCCTCCCTAGTACCTCCCCATACCAATTCTCCCCTCCAGGAACGCTTTGTTCCAAAACTCTACTACCATGCCACCCCACATAGTAGCACCACCTTGAGAAACCTCTATGTACTTGTGGGAACACACTCCCTTATGGATGGCCTGTATTGGCTAAGGGGCCAAGGCTCAGCCGGCTACTCCTCAGGAGTGGTGCGAGCTACCTCCCTAGGCTAGCTAGAGGGCTAGGCTAAGGGTGGAATATATATTTTTTATAAACCCTCGATTCAAAACTTTCAAAAATAAAATAAACCACATATAAAACTATAAAAAGTAGAAATGAAGTTTTCAATATTTAATTTCATTAAAACAAACATTGTCCTTAGTTTTATTTATCTAAAAAATGATTTAAACTTTATTTTAAACTTTTGGATATTAAAATACACAAACCATCCAATAAATCATACCATGTCATCACTTAACCAAAAGAATATATTTTAATTAATAATTGTATTATTTTTTTTTCAAATTCAAATAAAATTTTTTTGTATTGGAACAATATGTATACTTATCTTCAAATTAATTGAAGTAAACACATGTTCTTCTCTTCCTATTTTTATTAAAACACTAAAGTCATGTTTTCAAATTCATTTTAAGATGTAAAAAATTATGCTCTCAAAATCTAAAGATAAAAATCTATTCAAAGATATCACTTTAATGAATTTGAAAACATTCTATGTTGATAATTTACTTAGATACTTAGAATTTATAAAATAATAAAAATTATTAAAAATACCCAATGGTTATAAGATTTTATTACCATTAAGAAAAAAATAGTCACCTAAGGAAAAAAATGGATACTAATGGCCACAAAGGCCTTATAAATAGGTGTTTAGGATATTCCAAACTTTAAAAACAACTCAGTGAAGATAGTGCTCTATATCCCCTTAATTCTTAGTATGGTTTCCATAACACTTGTCATAATGTTTTTCATTGTGACCAACCTAAAGGATGTGCACTTCCTACTTTGTAAAGTTGTAGTGTTTGGTGGTCTCCCGGTAATTATGATAGGTCTCTTAGTAGGAATTCTAGGTTAGTGAGGTTCTTTTGGACTTATGGAAATCTAAGGTTTCCAGCATTCTTATTGAATAAAACATGTACTTTTTTTTGTTCCAGAAGTATTATTATTTTATATACACTATTGTTAAACAAAACCAACATAATAATAATGAAAATATTATTATTAAAAATTAAAATTGTTCCGGGAATTACATTATACACCCCTTAAAAGAATTACATCCTCACAATTCCATTCGTACTCATTGGAACTGACCTTTTTACATCTATTGCACTGTCCTCTCACAAGTACCACCAGTGTCGGTGATTTCCCTAGGATCCCGTTATCACAATTTTAAAACTCTCAACTTCTCTTGTCCAGACGCAACATGAGAATCTTGGGTAATAATCATGTAGAAATCTAATGTTTCTTGGGAGTGAGGCATGATGGGTGTGAAGCTGTGAGACATCATCATGGAGTTGACGTCTGTAAAATGAATGAAAGGACTCGACCTCAAGAATTTAAAATTCTCATAAAATATGACCGTTGGACAAGATCTGACAAATATATGCCGCGCAGAGGTCACCCGCACTTGAAGCTTCTTGGAAATCCCATAGGGATAAGCCTTCGACTAGAGTGAATCATTTAAAAAAACCCTCATAGTACTTCCCTGGGCATTCATAGAATGGAAATTGGGCATGCATGATGATAAAAGAGTCAAAGACTGATCCTTGATGGAGATAAAGTACACAAGGAGAGTCGGATACATGGTTGAGGTGTTTTCATGTCAAAATAATATTTTCAAAGGGTTTATAATCTTCTTGACATGACTAGGAAATTATGGTCTCTATAACTTCAATAAGAAGGGAAAAAAGGTTATTTGGTGAACCTTTGCCTACCATCGAAAAAGTTTATGAAATAATTACACTTATCAAGACATAAATAACTTTTTAGTTTGGTTATAAATTTCTAGAGTTATCTAAATTTATCCTATGATACCAATTGTAGTGACCCTAACCCCAGAATCCCAGATTCGGTGCTTGATACATGGTGTTTAATTTTTTCTTTTAAACATTCAAATAAAAATTACACATCTCATTTTAATACAGATAATATTTTCTATTTAGGTTATAGAAAACTAGATAACACGGATACATTTATTCCAAAAACATGATATAGATAATCTTCATATTGTTTCCATCATATAGGATAACTCATAGCTTGATAAATATTCTAAACCTGTAAAAATTATATTGAAAACATAGGGTGAGAACTTAAAACTCTCAGCAAGAAGTTTTAAAAAAATTAACAAAAATTCTTTTTTATAAGAAACAACCTCTAAAATAACCATAAAACATTTTATTATAAGGAATACATCACTTCTTGAGTCACTTCATCAACATTTTTTCAAAGGATACTTCAATAAATTTTCTGAAAAATCCCTTACACATGAATTATACGTATTTACTTTTCAAAAGTATAGTTAAAACATATATCAGAGTGCGTATACATGTAAAAAATACATGAAATGATGCATAATATATAATTTGATCAAACCAATTTTATAGGTGACATGAAAGGATATAAGTAAAAATTATCACATATATTACCACTTTCATATAATTTCATAAGCAACAACATCAGGATTCACTTGACATATAAAAAATGAAATTCATGGATTGACATATGCAATATCAACTTCAGTTTCAAATTTTTGATAACAGATGCTACACTTTCCTTATAATACATGATAGTCAAATACTTAATTATGCCATATGATTTCATCACCTTTATCATAATAAATTATTCTTAGTCAAATAACCATTTTACTGGTCATATACTAATATATAATCAGGGACTGTATAATGCTAGACTTTTTCAGGGCCTTTCGCCAAGACCGTACATAATAATATTGTCAAGGCCTCATGCCAAGGCCATATGGGTAAAAACTCAACATAATTAATCTCATGAGACTTAACTTTACCCAATTATTTAGAGAGCTGTATAATTCCAAGATCACACATCACATCATAACATTCATATTGTGCTATATAATTTTGGGCGCACCCATAACATATTTTAAGTCTAATACATTCCTCATATGTCTTAGTATAGTCTTATATTCATAGTGTCCCATAACACAATGGATACTTACATTATTGATCCATGATTTATAATTTCATTCTCGCATACATATTCATAAATTAAGTTAATTATGAAATAAATGTAAAAATGAATAGATTTGTTAGTTTTAGGTTATGGATACATCAGATTTAATAGTGATATGAATATTCTAAAACAATAGGCTTTTGTACTTGTGATAATAAATAGTGCACAAAAAATAATGGGTTGTCACATAAAATAATAAATCCTATATTAAAACCCTTTCACGTGAATGTGAAGCTTTTTCATACCACAATTTACATATTTTTGAATTTTTTATACTTGTTACTATTGTTTAAAACATACACTATTAATTGAAATATCAAATATATATACTCAATAATTAAAGGTATTACTTGCGTAAAATTGTAATAAAAAGTATGGATATAAACCATTATTTGATGGGAAGTATTCATGAAAAAAAGAAAAAGTGATTAAGCACATGCGCTTATACATGTTTATACATTTTTGTACTTAAACATGAAAACAATTATACAACCAACTAACATAGCCAGTACCATTTAAATACATTATATGTCAAGATTTAAATACATATATGTATATATGTGGGTTTAAAAATTATATTAAACTATATATATATGCAAGGTATATACTTGGGATTTTCATAACCCAAAACATGGTTCAATAAATCCTTATACATATTGTACACTTAAAAAACATATTTTAATCAGTAACATGTGTTTTATGAAAACTTAATTTAAATAATAATTAAAACCTACATATAACCATATATTCACATGCATGTCTACGTGGTCCAATTAAACAGAAACCAAGTAGAATCCTTGCATTATTTACATGCGTTTAATAAAATTATTTAAAAAACATAAACTCAGCATCATAAGAACTGAATAAGTTTGTTTTACAAATGAACATACATATATACATAACTGCATATATAGAAGTTATAAACAAGAGTTTTTTATATGGAAAATAAACCAACATAATCCCTTACAAATATTATGAAGAACCTTATTTAGAAAAAATGATCATCAATTAAAATAGTAAGAAACTTGAAATGGTTTTGTTTCGTATATACAAATACAAATATATATATATATTTATAGAGTTTATAAAAACACAAAACAAGATTAACCCTTATAATTGTTATATTCCATAAAACATCAGTTTGACACTGATAATAATATTTAGAAAGCCCCAAATGATTTTGGATTGGAAGATATATAAAATTGTATACATATGTATATAACCATGAAACACAAAGGTAGATAAAAGGATTTGAATATTGAAATTGAAGCATAATAATCCCTTACTTTTCTTTGGGGAGGAGATTGAAATGGGAATTAAGAAGTTGGTAAGTTGAGGAGAAAGAATTGGATAGAATTAAAAGTGAAATTAGGGTTTATATAGGCTATATATTTATATATTTCATACACAAATATTCATATATAAAATATAAACAATGACCACTGAAAATAGACTAATACAAAACAGGTCTAACACTATAATTAAAATAAATCCTAATATAATAGGAGTTTATTTTGTTATACATATATATAAATATATAAATTTGTTGAAACATAAAAGAGGATCCAAAGAAAATAATAAAAAGAAGACCAAAAAGGGATTATTGGTAGAAATTGAAGGCTGGTGTGAAGAGAATGGTAGAGGATCTCAGGAGAAGAAGAAGAAAAACCATGGGTCAAGCCACTGGTTTGGCACAAGGAAGAAGATGTGAGGATAATTTTCGGAAGATATTAGACAGTCCAGATCAAATGAGGCCGATCAGACAACAATATATATTTCCTCGGTTATAAAAAGGGATGGACATATGAGAATAAATCTTAGTTTTGATCAAATGACCGTGGTTTGATCTATCATTTTAAAACCTATGGGAGGCTAGGATCTATCCATGGATTTATTGCATGAATATGGGAAAATAAATGAGTTTTAAATGGGTTGAGCAGCTAGGATCAGTTAATTCTATGATCGGACGGCTAAAGAAAATACAGAGGTAAATCCGCAGTAGTGGGTATTCAAACCCGAGACTAGATCGTGCAGTCCGTATCTCACCCAACGAGATAGGATTGTTGTGATTTGATCTCCACTGAAAAATCTCACCCCTTATCGAAAAAATATTGGTTTTGAACCCACATTATAAGCCTCAATAATCCAGGGACCATCAATTAACTCCCTCTCAACCTCCCTGGTACCACCCCGTATCAGTTCTCCCCTGCGGGCATATTCTGTGCCCAAATTCTGCTGTTGTTCCTCCCTGCATAGTTTCACCACCTTAAAAAACCCATGAATACATGTGAGAAAACACTCCCTTATGAAAATCCTATACTAGAAGAGGGTCCAAGGCTCAGCCACATACTCCTCAGGAGTGGTACAAGCTGCCTCCCTTGGCTGGTTAGAGGGCTGGCCTAAGGGTAGCATATATAATTTTTTATAAACCCTTGATTAAAAACATTCAAAAATAAAATAATCCATATCTAAAACCATATAAAGTTTAAATTAAGTTTTCAATATTTTATTTCATTAAAACAAACAATTACATTAGTTTTATTAGTCTAAAACACGATTTCAACTTTATTTTCAACTTTGGAATATTAAAAATACAAAAACCAATATATATATCATACCATGTCATCAATTGACCAAAAGTATAACTTTTAATTAATAAGAGTATTTAAAAACATGTTTTCAAATTCAAATATGTAGTTTTTGTATCAAAATAATATGTATACTACTCTTCGAATTAATTGAAGTAAACATATGTTCTTCTCTTCATATATTCATTAAAACTCAAATTTATTATTTTGAAATTCATTTTAAGCTTAAAAAAATTATTCTTTTAAAATCTAAATATAAAAATGTGTTCCAAGACACAAATTTAAAGAAATTGAAAACATTTGTAATTATTAATAAACATAGAAACTTAGAATTCATAAAATAATCAAAATTCTTAAAAATACCTAAAATTTATAAGATTTTATGACCGTTAAAAAACCAATGGTCACCTAAGGACCAAAATGGATATTAATGGCCAGAACGGCCTTATAAATACGTGGTTATGGTATTCCAAACTCTAGAGACCACTCAATGAAGATGGTGCTCTATATCTCCTTAATTCTTAATACGGTTTCTGTAGCACTTTCCATAATGTTTTTCATCATGACCAACCTGAAGGATGTGAACTACCTACTATGTCAAGTTTTAGTGCTTGTTTTTATCCTTGTAATTTTGATAGGTCTTTCAGTAGGCATTCTAAGTTTGTGAGGTTATTTTGGCCTTATAGAAGTGTAAGGTTTCTATCATTCTTATTGAATAAAAAATGTCATTTTTTTTGTTCTGAATGTACTCTTATTTTATATGCACCATTGTTAAACAAAAAAAATAATAATAATGAAAATATTATTATTACTAATTAACGGTGTTCGAGGCGTTACAACATTGAGCCTCCTCACTATCCCAATCTGGCATAAGAACCCTCACGCTGGACCATAGATGGAGTCTTGTTTGAAGGGAAGGAACAAAAGGGTATATGAGGCGTGATAATGGAAAATAAACATCGATCGATGTCCCAAAACCAGTAAGGAACAAAAAACCAGAATAGGAAAGAATGGGAAGCATTGGAGATGAGCACCAGTAGAGGCAGGAGTAAGATGAGTAGGAGATAAGGAGACAATACTAGAGGGCCATGCAATGGCCTCCCCCACTCTAAACCACCACTGAGGAGGATCCCTAGAATAAGAGAGAAAAAGGAGAGATGCCACTCATAGGACATCCTTTAATTATCTTACATAAGGAGGGAACTTAGGGAGTGGTCTATGGTGGACACATATAAGATGAGTATCCTCCATTCCACCATAGGCATCAAAACTGGTAGGTATAACAGATACTGCTTGATATTTTTGAAAGATTTTTTGACACTCATCATCCCATTTGTAGGTGACCCCCTTCTTCATTAGCCTCGTGAAGGGGAGGGATTTTCTGGCTAGGTTGGTTATGAATCACCGAATCTAGGTGAGGTTCCCTTGGAGCCCCATTAGTTCCTTAAGATTCTTAGGGGAGACATTTCTAGGATAGCACTACTCTTCTCCAAGTCTGCATCGATACTATGGTGGCGTACCACAAAACTAAATAATTTACCTGATTTTATCCTAAATCATACTTTAGAGGATTCATCTTTAGACTATGTTGTCATAGCATGTCAAAGATTTATCAAAGAACCATTAAGTGATCACATCGCTTTCAGGATTTGATGACAGGGTTGTAAACATAACACTTAGATATCCTTTCCAGGAATGGTTTAAAGATGCAATGCATGGTGAACTGTTATATGGTGCCAACATTATTTAATCCGAAGGGCTTGAATTGGTAGTATAAGTTCCCCTAGGGAACCCTTAAGGTGGTGGATTCTTCATCCTCGGGGGCCATTTTGATATGATTGTACCCCAAGTACCCATCCATGAAGGAAAGGTCCTGGAAGCCAGTAGTTGCATCGATCAAGAGTTATGTGATCCGAAATGGGAAGTCATCCTTTGGGAAATACCGATTAATGTCTCTGAAATAAATTTAGACCCTAATATGCCCACTCTTTTTTCATAAAGGGGATGATGTTAGAAGTTCATTTCAAGTATTTCACTTCTCAAACATATTTGTATTTGACCAACTTATTGAATTATGCCTCTATATTTGTATCTTGAGAGTGGTGCATTTTTCTGGCTATTTCCTTGAAGCCTCGATACTCTTCGGGTAGTCTGAGATGGTGCATAACCACATTTGGATTCAATCCAGGAATTTTTTTATAGTTCTTGGAAATCAATTATCGGTGTTTCATTACAAATTTGATATACATTTCCTTCTCTTAGGGAGGCATGAAGGTGATAATCAAGAGAGATTATGGGTCTTCTTTTGTCCCTAGTTTTATCTATCAAAGATCATCTATGGTGGTGGAAACACCTTCTTTGAATACTGGAGGGGAGCTTCTGAGATCAACCTCATCTTCTACCATTTTTCAGTATGTAGGGACAATTTTATATAAGGTTGATATTTTTGGGGGCCTCTTCATCCCTATCAGGGTGACAGAGGTCCATAGAAGAAATATCATCATCTCTTGTCATCTGAGTTGTGGAAGATAGATGTTGGAGATGATTGTTTCTGAGGACAGGAGAGGCCCAGACCTCTAGGACTGGGTTTTCTATTTTGAATATGTTTATGGGGAGCACATAATCTTCATCAATCATACTCTAAGGATTTACAGGGGTGGTCCCTAAACCATTGGGGGTGGAAACCTTTATAACATCATTCTCCATTATCTTCTTTCCTCCCTTCCTATATATTTCTTATTAATCATAGATTTCTATAGAAGTATCTAAGGGGGAATTATCGCCATGAAGTATGAAGACCTTTATATTGATGGGGTACTTCAATCATTGATGTAATGTTGATGAAATCAATGAGTGGCTATGGAGACAGGGTCTTCCAATAACAATATTATATGTTCTTTATTACTGGATGAGCTTGAACTCAACATCAAATGTGTGCTTCCAAAATTGGGCCTCTAGATTAATCTTTCTGGGGATCCTTTTCTCATGCTTATCATACCATTGGATGGTCATATTTGTAGGGGATAAATCCACTTCTCCATACCCCAAATGTTTTAGGGTTCGGGTTGGGATGATATTGATCCCAGATCCATTGTCGATCAACACCCTTTAGACATTGATGTTATTCAGTTTTTCTCAGATGTAAAATGGTATGATGTGTCCTTAGATAGCATCCTCCTGATCTTGACTAGTGAATGAAATGGAAACATGTCATCCTAAGGAAATGGTCTCCACTCAATAGACCTCAGCCACAATGACATTTGTTTCATATTCCTGTGGGATTTATATGGATTCAAAAAGTGCATCTTTAAGTTCTCACAAAATACAAAGCACATCAAGGATTGAGATCTTGGTTGGGATCGCAGATAGATATTTCAAAACATCATAATTTTTTTGCAATAGGTTGTCTCTTCCCAACATGAGGATGATTTGGGGAATGCAGATTAGGAACTAGAGAGTCCTAGGAAGATGGAATTGGTGTCTGTATGGAGGTTGAGGTAATATATGATTCCAGTGGTGAAGGCTGCACCAGCCTTCCCCATTTCCTAGATTGATCAAGTTGAAACCCCATTAAGTAGACATTCAAGACAATCATATGCGGCCAAAGACTAGAGGGATCTGAGAAACCTCCCTAATTTCTTTGAACATGATAGAGTGCTCACCCATGGATCTCAGTTTCATATGTGTCTTCTGTGGGGATATGACTAGGATACTTACTCATAGCTATATCCGCGCTATGCCCTATATCCTCAGATTTGGTGCATGTGGCCTCTCATTTACGCATTATATGTGCGGAAAACATATTTACGTGCATACTCATCATCAGAGAATGGTTTTTTCAAGTGTATCATGATGAAAAAACCAAATATAAGCTCTTAGTATGACAAGGATTCCATTTGGTGGGTCAGTGCCTATGCCGCATATGTTGTAGGGAAGAAATCTGAAAAAGTTAGAGTCTTCTTGGGAGAAGAATATGACTCTTCCTCTTACGTTTCTTCCTAATTCTGGTGGTCATTTCCACCCTTAGAAGGTACACTAGACTTCTCTTTTTTGGTGGTGGAGATTTTGTGAGTTTTCACAACCGTGTCCTTAGGTTTTCGTGATCTCGATCAACTATTTTACAAGTCATCCAGCTTTTAAAATTTTATTTTTTCCTGGTATCAACATTATGCCATCCTTCCTCTTCCTCTGATCGAGCAATGGTTTTGAAACACAATTTTTTTAAAGGACCATCTACTGTTACCTATACATATTCAACCATGCCATAAAGGACACACTTAGAGATGAAACAATTCTAGATATTATGACCCATCCTTATATGGAAAGGTATGTAATCAGGAAGATCAGTGAGGTTAACTTCATCTTGCTTCCTAATATGTGGAAGCATGAGTAGGTTTTTGTATATGGCTTCCAATAAGTAGCCCATGACTTTCTCATTTCAGAAAAAGTACACCTTGTTCATTCGTTCCTAAAATCTTGGGTGGTCCTTGTTTCTCTGTGCTTCTTGCTAAGGATGATTCTACAACTTCCGTTTGTCAGAAGAAGGTGCTGGAATGTTCAGAGCTTCCCTGGGTTCTTGGACTATCATGGTCTTGAGGGTGAAAACTTCATCTTTTTCTCTTCCTAGATTTTTCCATGTGTTTTGGGTGTGGGATGAGACTTGGATCGGGTTTGTTTAATAACCTCTTCAAGATACTATAATATTTAAGAAAACTCTCTAAATCCACCTATATATTTCATGGGGATTATAGTTTTTTTCAGACCATGAATGATATTTTCAACATAGAGTTCTAGTATTTTTCCTATGAGAGAGGGACACTGAGTAAATAGGTCAAAACATTCCACCTTTCTATGAAGTTAGATACCCTTTAATTCTCGCACTACTTATAGTTTCTTAGGTTGACGATCATCATCTTCCTCCATGGTGAACTGAATTGGTAATGGAACTAATGAAAAAGATCTTCCCATACCTTAATAGATACTGTGGGCAGACTACTATATAAGAAATGGCTAACCCTATCGATTTCTATACAAAAAACCTCATGTTAGTCGCCTCCTGCTGATCCCAAGGGCCCATCATTAGCCCGCATCGAGACATGAAGTGTGTGTGATGCTGCTCCAGATCTCCTGCACACTTGAAGGTGGAAAATTCAGAATTGATGAATTTGGGTGGAGGTGGTGTATCATCTACCCATTTGGGATATGAATTCTTCTCAGGCTACAATGGAATGTGTCACCCTTCCATGGCTTCCATCTGAGTATCTAGGGATTCAATGGTAGTGAGAAATTCTAGAGGAAATATTGTTTGAGCTACCTCTCATCCATAGGGAGATGGTGGGGGATGATAAGGTGGTCCCAAATTCATCTCCTTCTAATCCTCTATTTTTCCTATGACTAAGAAGTTACCTTGGGGAGATAGAGGTTTTCACTGCTGCAGGGTAAGTCCCGATTGTTCCCTGATTCCTCATTTATATGGATGGGTTTTCTAGACCTATAACTAATCTAATATTAAGATTCTTCTCTGGTTGGAGGATCAACCATAAGAGGGAGAATATTTTTTTTATTGGAGATGATACCCGATGTGAAAATTTTCACCGAGTATATCCTCATTGAGCTACTGGAGAGATCATATTTTACTCTCATATTATGAAAATTTCTCTTCTGAATATGTAAACCAAGGTGCAGTTGCTTCTTTCCCATTATCTATATATGTATTCCACTGATGAGGTGGAAACTCATTATTTGGTGGTTCCAAATTCTATAGCCTTCTTTGATTCTTGTTGTACATAACCTCATTTAGTGCCAAATTACCCTCCTCTTAGGGTATGTCTTCCCTATTGTGACTTTCTACATCTGGATATTGATCCATTTCTACCATGTTAACAATGACGATGTTCACATAGGCATATTGAGAAATGGTGGTTGTGCCATTACTTTCCATGTAGAAAGACGATTATGTAAGGCTTTCATTAGGGTCATTATTTGAACCATTTTTCTTATTGGTATATTTTCACTTGTGACCCCAGCTGTGCTTGATTTCTTTCACCATATGATCCTATCCTCTTGGTTTATGAATGGTGACCTTAAGGGAATTTCCAAACAAGATTTTAGAATGAGATAAAACCAAGAGATGTTTGTCTTGTGGAAGGAGGAACTGGTTGGATACTGATTTTTGATCTCTTCCTCCCAACCCAGAGAATATTGATTACCTTTGTGGTGCTGAGGATAATAAAATTCCCCCAGCCATGTGGGATGGGGTTCATCTAAGGCTGTCATTAAACTTGAAGATGTAGCTATCCCCAACCCATTGGGGATGAGGTGATCTAGAATCACTGCTAATGTCTCACATCCCTTTTCGAAGGATAATGAATTTGGAGATGGCGATTGAGATATAAATGCCCCCAACATTGTTGAATGGGGTTTATCTAAGGCTTTTGTAAGAAAATCCTAAATTTTTGTGGGAATTGATGACCTAAGGGGTGGAGGTAGTGGAAATGTTTCTCCTAGTCTAGGGGTATGATTCCTTTCTTGGATGGATATTATGGTATCTGCTACTATGGTCTTCATGATGTGGCACAATTGTGAATGCATGAGAGCTAGGTGAGATCGCAACCCATGATGAGGATCGTTCTATGCGGGTAGTTGAATAGGGGATCACAACATCAATCCCGATGTTTAGAACATCCTTCTATTATATTGAGGGGCCCCTTTTTATGTCTTGTTGGCTATCCTCTCTCCCAATCTGTAATGTCTAGGCAATGTTGGAGCAGGGGAATTCTATTGCAGTGACCAACTATCTTGAGAATTTCTCAGTCCCTTGACCTCACCGGAGGATATAAACTTTTAAGATTTCATAATGAGGGTATCTTATATTCTAGGGGAGTGGAAAAGTGTGACACTCTATACTATACTCATCCTCAAATTCAAATGCCTGGCGTGGCTTTGAAGATCATCAGCTGAAGTGTCATGATGCAATGGTGGAAAGCGTGTGGAAAATTTGTGCTGTGCTTTTCTGGTTTTGGATCCCAGGCCATGGAGATTGTAGATAGGTTGAAATGGGAACAAAGTATCCTAATATTATAATGGTGAAACTCAAATCCTAGAAAAGGGAGATGTCGATCATTCATTCACTAATGAGTATCCCACATATTATGGTGTAAAAAAGGAATGATCTACTTTTATTGATCATGGTGGAACTTATAACTGGAATTAGAGAGGGGACATAACATGATTGGGAGGTTGTTTCTGGATAAATATATACATATTTCAATTTCTTCTTCTTCTTTGTCAGGCTGACATGCCTCCATCCAGTCAGACCATAGAAGATGACTCTAATTGTCGCTTGATAATGAGAGTGGAGTGATGCTGGATGCTAATGGGGAACAATATACAGTTGAACCTAGTGTTTCGAACACCTCTATATGTGAAGGTTTTAGCGTTTGGTTCACCTCTTTATATAGCTGTGTGTGGAAAAAGGGAGGACTAACTCGTCCATGGGAGATATCACCGTGGGGAGGTTGACCATGGTGGATGTTAGGAGAAGAGTCCCTGCAATCCATCTCCACATTACCACAAGGTGGACCATCAGGGTAATTAATGTATCTTACTTATTCTTCTAAAGAAGATTCGATGGACCCTTATGGTGTTGATAGTATATCTTGAACAACTTCATGGACATTGGCATTGAGAAGATTAGAAATATGATTCATCTTCTGTTTTGTGGTCCAAGTATGCCGACCTTCCTTTTATGGTTGTGCAGGGATATGGTCCTACTATATGGTGGTTGCTAGAATTTATATGTAATCTCCTAGTGCTGTGGGTATATGAGCCCACTACTAATGAGCTATCAGAATATGTTGATAAGCTGTATCATTTTCAACCGGGATATGAGAATGTCCTGAGGCATGTGCCACTCCAACTTGGTGAGACTCAGTCAAGATAGGGGTATGGGATTGATCTTGAGCCTTTAGGGTATACCACCAGTCACTATTGGTAGGAGTATAATCCTGCCTCAAGGCATGTGACACTCTCACCAAGTTGGCCCTGGTAGGATCAGGAGTATATGCCTGGTCCAAATATGCATTCCCTACCAGAATATACAGATAGAGCTTCCGAATGGGAGAAGAAATATGAGACTCCTCCTGTATTTCCTTAGAATGATGCTGGTGCATTCATTCATTGGCGGAATCAAGAATACGTGCCTTGCATCTATGATCTGCTAGAGTATTTTGAGAAGATTTCTTTACAAGAATATGAGCCTGTCCTAAGGATTGTGCCACTCTAACTTGGTTAGACTCGTCCAGAATGGGGGTATGGGACTAATCCTTGGCCTCCAGATTATGCCACATGACTTCTTCTATAGGCATGTTCCCCTGTCTCGAGGAATGTTACACTCTCACCTGGTTGGCCTCAATTGGAATGGGATTATGAGCCTGGTCCGATGCCTCAACCTTTATTGGGATATGCCGATAATCCTTCCAGGAGGTAGAACGAATGTGTGCTTGATCTGGTAAAACAAATTGATCATGATGATTAGAGTACTGAGTCATCCTGGTTATAGAGATAGGAGTTTTTTCCTATCCCTTGATCTAAAATAATGCAGGAATAAGATGAAAAAGTTTTTCAGATATTTCTAAAATGTATTGGCATTTTAGAAAATTGTGTGCATGGATATAAGCCCACACGATTTCCATCTCCATGACCAGTTGATAGATATCTTCTATTGAAGTGGGGATGCTCACCCACTTATATTCTCCACATTTCATTAGGATATGCCGATGGGATTTGCGTACAGGGGTAGGGTATGAGCCTCCCCCATGTTTTCTATGGGGATACACCCATATATTTTTTTGAGCGAGCATGGATATGAGGTTTTAGGATGGTCCCTACTAGAGTATGCTGGAGGGTTCTGTCAATAGGAGTGGTGATATTAGCCCTTTACTGGGTATCCATTGCCTTCTTTCTCTGACAATTCTTCCTTAGTAGAGCCTGTTCATGGGTTTCCGAGGTGGTTGTCTATCAGGAGGTACCCTCAGTAGGTGGATAATAGGTACCCATATGATGATGTTGGTGTTGATGATTAGTAGGCGCCCTTCTTGACGGTGCTTGAATAGTAAAGGATCTAGATCTGATATCCTGATCCACCTTCAGTAGGTATGAAAGGTGGCAGTTATCACACTCTGGGGATAGGTTCCTAAAGAGATTGTTCATGGAAATAGAGACTACAGGTTTAGCGGAAACCTTCGCAAGCGACACAAACTCACCAGATGCTTTTCTTGTAGAATCACATGAGTATCTTCTATAGTCGAGATAGTACCATATCAGTGGTACTCCCAAATCATCATTCTTTCTACCTACTATTACCGTTGTTTGGAAGGTGAGACCATTTTACAACCTACAGGGGTTGTGGAGGCAGATGAAGTACTGTAATGAGTGTTGAACTATGAAGACATTCTCTCAAATCAAAATTTTGAAATAATTTAGACAATAAGGAAAAATTCCACCAATCAGTTCTATATCATAGGAATAAAAATGCTCAATCAGATATTCATGGTCAACACAATTTTCATATATTCCCTTTCTATCCATTCAACTCATGTGGACTTGTCAACATGAGGATGGAATTATAGAAATCTAGGTTTATGATGGTCTTACTACTTTGTTTTTATATGGTTTACAAATAAAAGTGACCTAATAATATCATGTATATCCTATCAGTTTCATTCACATATAAGGGAAAAGTAACATGTCTCGATGTATTATAACCAAATTTTCTATTATTAGAGGGATTCACATAGGATTCATCACTTTTATTTGCATATGGGGGAAAACAGAATGATCCAATAGATTATAACCCTGTCATTTTGTTATTTTAGAGATTCATGTTTGGTTCACCATTTTTGTTTATTCAGGTTTTATGGCATGGAATGGGTTTTTCTTTTCATGTTACTATTTTCTCTTTTCCATGAAACTCTCAGTGGTTCCCCCATCCATAGCTGTGTACAGACATGCTTTCCAAAGCCCGACGTTCATTTGGGTTTTCAAGACCAATGACTCTTAGGAACTCGCATTGGTCGAGAGAATGGGAGATCATGCTCATCAAACCCTTGGGGGTATTGTTTCATACTCCGAGAATCTCTTATAGATTTAAGACATGTTTATGAATCTCTTCCGAATCCCGATATGAGACCGATTACCCTAAGAAAATGGATATGGGTTAAGTCTCTTTTATATGCAACAGACTAAGATCTCTTTTTTGAATCCATCTCTATGTATTTGATACTCTTTACCATTTTCTAGTAATGATCATTTTCTTATACTCTGAAACCATATGACCAAGTGTTTTGGGCCTTGCTCTCTTTTATAGAGGTGATTGATATTTTGGGGATCAGATTGAGCCATTATGAGGCATCCAACATATCCTGGTTATTATCAAAATCAAAACCCATGTAGTTCAGTTGATCCATGCATTTTAATGTCATGTGGTAAGGAATAATATGGGGGGTATTGAAACACCAAATATTTGAGCTCGATTTTGGAAGAGACATCTAATGTATCCTATTTATGGGAGTAATCAAATTCATCATAGTTCAGTCTATGTTGGGGATTACAGTGATGTTTCCCTGGTGAATGGGTATTTTATGCCTAATGTGGTGTTCGTTTCATACCTTTAATCCCACATGATAAATTATTATTGTGAGAAACAATGGGGAGTGTAGATAATCCTCATGGTGTATGGATATGTGACCTGCGTATTGGGGAAGTCCTTGGAGTGTTTGATATGAATCTCGGGCCTTTAATGTGGCATCCTACGTATCCTAATTATGGAGGGAATAAAAATCCTCATAGTTATTTTGGAGATGTTTGATGCCTAATGAGGTGTTCGTTGCATCCCCCATGAGCCCATGTGATTCATGCTCATTGTGAGAAATAAGGTGGGGTGCACAATCAACCTCTTGGTGTATGGATATGGGATTTGCGTATTGGGAAAGTCCTTGGAGTGTTTTATATAAATCTTGGGCCTTTAAGGAGGAGTCCAGCATATCCTAGTTATGGCAGGAATCAGAGTCCTCATAGTTCTCTTGGATATTTTGGGGATTACACACTAAGGATTCCCTGGTGAATATGCCTTCTTATCTGAAAGGTGTCACATGATCCTATTGGCATAACCTAGAGTTCATCACATGACCTAGTTCAACACATGTAGAGGGTGTCGTGAGAGTCATGGTAGCATGATCTGAGGGGTGTTTTATGTCTTGGTTGACACCCCAAGAGGTCATCATGGGATGAGACCGACATGTCCAGAGGGTTTCACATGTCTTGGATGACTCATTGAGGAGATATCACAGGACCAGGATGACATGTACAGAGGGTATGCCTCTAGAGCTGGATTGTCATGTCCAAATGTGTCAACGAGACTCGGATGACATGAGTGAATTCTATTATATGAGTCCAGCAGTGTATCTTGAGGATATTTCTAGTCTGAGGTTATGAACCCATAGGGTTCACAGAATCCAAGTGGTGTCTGCAAAGGGTTCTCAAGGATTGTTCCAACATGTATGGAGCATTATTCATATCTTAGATGACATATTTGAGGGATGTCGTGATGTCTAGGTGGCACAACTTGGTACCATCAAGTATTCTTGATTGACACATCTGAAGCATGCAGAGGTTTGTGATCAGGTATTCCGCATGAGATTTCCACTTTGAATCCTGTTTTTTTCCATTGTTTTGTGATTCCCTTGGTTCAATTTAGTGTCAGTTTGTTTGGGTCTCGCGTGATCTAGAGGAAACACAATATGGTCATCGTACGTATCTCCCTAATTACTATGTGTGATATTTTATTGATCATGTGGAGGGATTTATGCCAGGTTCATAATTGCTCTGGTATCCCTTCAATGTATTATCCTAAATAATGATGACTGGTCGCATGATCAGAAGTGTGCAGAAGCTCGACTTTTGAGAACCGAGGTGAATAGCGGTGGTTTGGTTCCAAAATTCTTGCGTTCGATTAACCAAACAACAAATTAATTGAATGAACCCTTTTTATGAGTTTGAGTAGATAATTTTTAGGTGTATCAATCAGAGTATTCACTGGTTTGTGCGGGTCATCTGGTTTGAGTCCATGCTGGAGTCGACATAGAGTCTAGCATTACATAGTATCACAAGTCTATGTGGTGGTTCGTGTCAAGGGTGCCACCTAATTTTCAGTGGCCTCAAGTACATCCTTCCTCTATTGGATTATTGCAAAAAATTGATGAATTTTAATTCAGAGGACTTCCATTTCATCATTTAAACATTTAAAAGGGTCTTCACAAGATCCAAATTACTATCAGAAAGAATTTGTGAGTCCTTGTATGTCTTGTGTCAGGGTTTCACGGGAACACGCCGAGGGTGCATTGAGGGAATCAGATTCCTTTCAGTGACCACGAACCTTTCTAACCTCCTCCTTTTCTATATTCTTCATTTTATGTGATGAAGGTTTGGAGTCACATGAGATTGTATGTATGGTATTTCTGGTATTTACTTTTTTTGGAGACATGTCACGTGACCTGTATGGGATATTTGGTGCATTAAAATTTTATAGACAAGTCCTTGAGCCAAAGGGCTACTTCAAGGTGAGGAAGGCATGTCCTTGGGGGCTCATGGTGCTATGTGGGTCATTAGGGGTGCGCCCCATTTCTTTCAGCAACCAATGACCCCTCTCGATTTCCCTTTTTCTATATCTTTTTTTTATTTCACAAAGGTCTCAGGTCATATAAGATTTCATGATCAATGTTTGGTTTTTATGACCATTTTTTGTGTGATGTATCACTTTGAAAATATAGGGAATATAGAGGCTGTGCAAGAACTCAGGGGAAATGTATTTCAGTCTGTCATTAGAGTTCCGTGGAGTTTTCTAGACACACATGAAGGCTTCTGAGCAGCGAGGATTACAGGCCAAAGGGATTTCGTGAGGCGAGTCGGTCATGATGTCGAGGTCTACAGTGTATCTTGAATTGATTCAAGGTGTGCGTCACATGTTATTCAGTGACCGAGGACACTAATCACCTCCTCCGTTTTGATCACCTATATTTTATGTGACAATGGTTAGGTGGTATGTGAGTTTTGTCGAGTAATATCTATTATTTTTACTCAATGTTCCAATGGTGTCTCATGTGACAAATGTGAATCATAAGAGAGTACAGAAGTATTATAGACCAAATCATGCATCTATCCTTATAGAACTGTAGAATTGTTTGGAGGTCTCCATTTGGTGCGGTTGACGAGCTAAAGGGGTTTCACAAGGTGCACCAAATAGGTCATGGTACGTCACATGTTTTCATGGAAAGGCCACATGCCCTTAAGCGATTGGGAGCCCCTCTTTCCTCCTCCTAGTTACATAATTAATTCTTTGTGACAAAGTCTTGGAGGTCTCACGAGATTTCTTGGATATAATCTAGGGATTTTATTCTTCCCAATTATAAATTTTGTGCATGGTCTATGTGACCACCAGTGGTCACTTACTTAAAAAGTCACTTCCCTTTATTTTCAAAAGATTATGGATGATTTTTTTGGTTCATGCCATTGAAAAACCATGCATCCTGGGGGATGATCATCCAAGTGTCATCGTTCGGACACTTGTGAAAATGGTGCTTGTTGAGGAGGGCTCTGTGGGACTTTCTGCAGGTTTTGTGCATTGCGTGGAGACTTCATGTGGCCTTGTAGTGGTCACAAAATTGAGAGTCTTTAACCATCCTCTTCTTTTTTTCTCTCATGGGGAAAATAATATCCATGTTCGCATGTTTCTTCCATTGTGGGTTTGCTAATGAATATTTGGCAGGCATCAAAATATTGATTATTACTATAAATATAATAGTGAATTTCTGAACAACCAACTTTCACAGATAATTCTATATTCCAAATTTACATATAATAGTATAATCATGTACATCATCATACAATTATTTCTTTTTGGATTAATAACATAAAATAAATAGTTTAACCATGGTTCATGATATAAATGTTATTAATAATAGATTAATCATTCCTCAATAATAATAAGCTAGTTTATTCAATAAAAAAATAATAATAAAAACAATAGTCAAGGAATAACTAAATAACTCCAAGTAATAATTTAAAATACATAATTTAACATATTTGATAAAATTTATATTATTCAAAAATAAAAAATCCAAATAAATAATTTATTTAAAAGTAAAAAAATCATTATAATAATTAAAATTCATATTGAAATATGTTTATGGTGAAAACAAGAAATAGATAAACTAAGGAAACTTGTAAAACATACTTAATATTTTAAAGGAAAACATTTTTAAATTAACTTATTAATTATTCAATGAAAACTCCTCTTTCAATTTACAAAAATAAAAATTTAAATTTTATTGAAATTTGTTATTTCCATTAATAAAAACATTACATACATAAGTGTAGTAATGTGATAAGGAGGTTTGATACCACCTATCAATTTTACCCAATAGCGAACTCTACAAAATTCAAGCGATCATCAAAATGAATTCTGATAATTTTAAACACTAAATTTTACAAGAAATTTAAATTCAATAATTAAATCTCATAACTAAAGGATAATAAAAACCATAATTAACCGTTGTAGTTAACTTAAATATGATTCCCAATAATATAAATACCAAAATCCATATTACATCAAAATAATCTCAAATTTAAGTTAAATTCATAAGAATCTCAAGTACAGTTTTTAAAATGAAAAAATTACAATTAAAATAGTATTTATAAGAATGTAATAGACAATATTTGATATCAATTGGATAATAAATTTAAAAAAAAATGATCATAAGTTATTCTAACATGCTTTAATATAATCACATAAATAGATAAAAATGAAAATAACAGTCAACAGAAGAGGCGAAGGATTCATAACTCAGTAATCTGATGTTGAATAAGATCAAAATAAAAAAATCCTCAAATTAGTTGAGGATAACACTGGAGATGAAGATGAGTCTTCAACTCACTTGGGCGAGGGGGAGAATAAGGTGCATGGATGAGGAGGGGAGGGGGGAAGCTGAGGTTTATGTTAAACCTATATACTCATGGTTTTTAAAAAACTGTTAGTATAGCTCAACAAAAACCAATAGTATTTAAAAAACATGGGTATATCATTTTCCATAAAATATATACACATGGTTTAGGAAAATCGTGGGTATAGATGTGCAGGGATAACTCAAATTTACAGTTTTTTATTATCATTAAAACAAACAAAAATTGTAACACACTAACAATCATATGTTAAATGTAACATATGGTGGATTTCAAATGTTGGTAGTCGACACTTGAACATCTTCATTGAATGATGCAAGGATATATAAATGATATGATCCATCCTTTTGGTATGTGTGGTGAACTTTAAATCTATGTCGAAGATCTATTACTTCATATTATTCACTTGTCTTTTAGTATAAGTTGTCAAAAAACATTGGGAGTTTAATGGGTCCTCACATAGCATGTATGGATTTTAGTGGCCAATGTTCTAACTATATAGTCAAGATATTGAGTGATCTTACTTGGTGATCATTCTCAAGAAAACTCCATCAAGATGAAGTAATATGTAATTTAATTATATATATATATATTAATTTTCTTCCATTACATGTTGATTTGATGATGATGGATTCAACTATTTAATTGGTTTCTTTTGTTATTATGATCATGATATGACCTTGGAAAACCCATTTGTGGTATTGAATCCATCATGATTTTAGAATAAATATGTTATCACAATGATTTTATAAATTAAATTTATTTTATAAGATAATATAAGTATATCATATGGAATGATATGGCATGGATTATTTTTATTCATGGATAATTATGCCATTATTTATGAAATCTGAGATCATAAGGTGAAATTTTGTGTGTTACTCTATCATAGAGTATGAATTGTTGAATTATAATGTAAAATTCATAAAAAAAATATTTTACACCATTTAGTAAACTATGATAAGTGTTATCATTTTATATTATTGATAGTTTGGGTTTTGAAAAACATAATGATGTATCATAACACCAATAAAAGTGATATCATTAGTCATGATATAATTCATGTGATGAACCATGCTATATGATAGAACATGTCATCAACAAAACATGAAACTTATGATAAGACTAATCATAAGAAATAATTGAATCATTATATATGATAGATATTATATATCATAAAATACGAAATAGGGAAAAATAATAATAAAATTTAATATTTTGTGCATAAATAATTAACAATTTTATGTTATTTATAAACGATATGTGTTAAGAATTATAAATGGAATAATTTTTCAATAAATGGGATATGAGATGTTCATATTTATATCTCATGATTTTAAAATAAATGATTTTTTTTATTTATTCCTAATTAAATATTTATGTATATAAATGTTCACATGATCTGAATATAGTGTATATTTTAATTTATGTGATAAATTACTTCTTATAAAAATTTCATACCATAAATTACATGATATGTATGAAAAAATAAATTTTAGTTTTCATCTACTTTTTTTGGGTTTTTATGATTTTATGTGTAACTATAAGGCCCCATCCTTAACCCTTACTTAATCTTGAGTTATTACAAGATTAAACATTGAGGATCTTTTCAGGTTTAGAGTTTTAGAGAATTAGATCATGAAACTTGCATTACATTCCACATTTAAACAAAGTGGTTACATAAAAGACAGTATTCATTCTTCCCATCATTGGGAACATATTTAAAATATAACACGGATTCTTTCTTGACACATCCTTGACACTGTCATCACATCATGTACCTTTCCCTTGACCTGTGAAAAACATTTCAAAAACTTGGGATGAGCATAAAAAGCTCAGTAAGAGTTATAAAAATATGGAAAGGAAACATGAGTTCATATATACATAAGAATGAAATCATACTTTACCCATAAAACAAAGTCACATTAACATACCTCATCAAACCATGAATAAATCATAGAAATCATAAGACATAAAGGTAACTTGAGGCATTCATAACATTCTTACGTAGGGAGTAACCCTCTTGGTTACGTTTGGAATACCCATCACAGTATATTCCCTAAATCTCTTCGGAGAAACCTTAACGTTTCACTCCTTCGCGTTACCCAATG
The DNA here is from genome assembly GCA_963277665.1 of Viscum album. Classification (NCBI taxonomy): domain Eukaryota; kingdom Viridiplantae; phylum Streptophyta; class Magnoliopsida; order Santalales; family Viscaceae; genus Viscum; species Viscum album. The sequence continues at coordinate 502,815,010 of OY728142.1, read as the reverse complement.
CATTGGAGAGCAATATCGGGATCACCCGCCCTTAGTTTATCACGGAACCACCCGTTCTTCATAACAATGCCCAAGAACCATAACATAATTGTATCACATAAACATGAATAAAGGAAACAGAACATTTCCACATTTCAATCACAATATAACATTTTAGGATATTGAAATAATGAATCAATTCAAAAAGAAACCATTTCCAAAACCATTTAAAACATTTAATAAAGAGATTTTTGTATCAAAGTGTCCCATACCACCTTGAAGCATTTAACATTTTAAACCATTAATATCCATATAAATAAATCCTTAAAACCATTTTGAAAACATGGATATTAATAAGAACAAATAATTAAAACATTTAAAACGATATTTTGGTTAAAGGGGTTTTACCAAAATTAGAGACACTTGAATACAATAATAGAGGAATAACCTTTAGTCAGAACTTTATAATATCACGAGAATAAAAGGATTCATGATATAATACTCCAAAGGACAGTATATAAACCATATAAGAGTGAATTGGTGCATAACAACAATGAGCCCTCAATAGAAATGTCAAATGTGATGAAATCCCTTATAAAGAAGGTATCCTTAAATTAAGGACAAATAAATCTCAAAAATATGTCTGACAAATATATATACACCCAATATAAGTGGATATTAAGTGTAAAACAATAAAAGGTCAATCACACATATTCAATGGATGACATATTCAATGACTACAAGTTGAACCCAAAGAAATCGAAATTGGGTTAAAAAGTTCCCTTGACAGCCTAACGACATCACATCAAAATGAGTTGATGAGAGATAAAAAGTGTATCTCATCACTTGGAAATAAAATTTACATCAATAAGGATGTATGAGAACATATCCCAACATAAAAATATGTAAATTAAAAGACCCAATAAAAGAAGTCTTTTAAAAAAGAGGAGGGTGAAAGGTTCCCTTACCGACTTGGGTATCTTTCAAAACATACACCCCATGAAAGAAAGACAATATGTCATTGATGTAAATACTCATAAACGAAATTATATTACACAAAGAGTAGAATAATGGGCAGTACATACACCACTCAATGGAATTTTTGGCGAATGTAGCATAAATCTCACGGGAATAAAAGTGAGATGAAAAATCCCTTACGAAAATTCGGCAGCCTAACGACGCCACTCAAAACTTCCAAAATGGATTGATGAGAGGAAATAGGGTCTCTCATCATAAGAAAATAATAAGTACAGTAGGAGTAATATAAAAGAACATCCCAATCATAAGAAATATGAGCTTAAAAGGAATGACATAAAAGAGTGTACTTAAAAAGAAAGAGAGTTGTAGGATCCCTTACCTCGGGTCCGACTTGACTCGATCGTTCTTTAATCTCCTGAATAATAAACTTGAGTTAATTTCTAATTCCTTAAGAACCCTTTTTCAAGTTCATTATTACTTTTATACCACTTATTACCATGTCACAAACATTATGTAATCATTTAAGTTAATAATATTTGTTTTGCCGATATTTGGTTCTTAAGTCGAAAGTGGTCTTCTTACAACTACATGTTGTTCGTGTGGCCAAATGTTTATTATATCCAGAATTTTATTAATTATGTAGATATCATATATTTCATATATATCCAGTACATGCATTCATTTATAACATTACATAATCATTTAGAGGTAAGAAATGAAATGCACCGTTCATGGAGACGGTAAGCCGTACGTACGCATGAACGCTACTTTCATTTCTATTTCGTATTTTATAGAATGGAATAATAATGATATAAAGGTATATTATAATTCCAGTATAATATCATATATAATATCATATTTACATCCTTTATACATCCCACATATGGTATTTAACGAATCAAATCACTTTGAGGGGGCGGTAGTCCGCACTTCCTTAAATGGAGATATCACGTATACCCATAATGGAAGCCATAAAGGTAAGACAAAAATGAAAAATACAGAATCATAAATAAAACATAAACATATTATATATCATATATAAAAATAGTGACATCATAATGGCCACCTTTGAAGGTGTTAAATGAGTATTGAACAATCATCGTTTCGGGAGGCAGAATTTCACCATCCACGGAAACCGTATGTTCTTTAACCATTTGATGTAGTTGTGTGAGAGTGTAGCTCGAATAAATCTTATAACAACATCCTAGTATATTGAAGATACTGGTGTTGTTACAAAAGAAATAAATAAAAAGAGTTTAGGGGGTTGGAGAAGCAAAATAAAACAAATGAACATGAGAGAATGAATTACCTTTAAAAGTGTAACTCCTTTTGATTTGAGCCTAAAGGCTTACTTTGAAAGGATTCTGCCCAAAGGGAATCCTCTAGGATGAGGAGAGAGATGTGGAGTGAGTAAATGGGCAGGGGTTGGCCGAGCCAAAGGCTTGAGGAGTGTGTTAAATGAGGTAGAGGTGGGGGCCTTTTATAAGAGGAGAGGAGGGGTACTTTTGGGAAGTAAAGAAATATTACTTTATTTGAAAATGTGTTTCGGTTTTAAAAGGTCCCACATTGATATAATTCGTGGATAAGGTGATAAGGCTTCTAAATACACTCATCCAATAAGTTTTGTACATGTGTAGTTCATAGATTTTACATTATCTTTCCATTTTATTTAAATCGTCAAATAATGATATCATCGCTGCATCATTATTATGTCATAAATAATGTAATTTATTTAATGTATAAAAATTATAAAAAAAATACTATTATGTATGAAATCTTTTTAGATTTCCAATGAATATTTATAATAAAAAAGATGACTTGTATAACCCCACTTAAAAATTGTTTTAGTAAAACATATCATGTTTGTGTCAATTTTACTTTTACATTAAATAAAATGTTATTTATGTCATTTCCCAACCAAAGTGTCTCCATGGGGTCCCCAAGTTGACCCATGGGTTGTCTTGGTCGGCCATGACACAACCAATAAGGTTGGGACATGTGTCTAGGTCATTTTATATTATTAAAGCATTATTTATACCTTAAACTACCCTAATTACCACTAATCGCGATTAAGAACTTAATAAGTTACTATTCACCAAAAAATTATTTTAATCTCATTGAACCACATTTTACTTCTTAAGGACAACCATGTATGTCGGATTTTCAAAATTCAATACACATTAGTGGTAAACTTTCATTTAACTGAAAAATCAGTTTGCTTGATTACCACTTAGTGGTTTCACTATTCATCAAAAATTGAAGTTTTTCAGAAAATTACCAAAAATTCACCCTAATCTATATTTGATATTCTGAATTCAAAAATGAAGTCCTTTTTACAAAATTAAAAACATATAAGTCACATTAATTAATTTAATAATTAATTCCCGCTGTCATGACAAATAGAGTGTTTTATGAAACAATAAGTATCAAAAGATTGACACTAGTTTAAGTCTGATTTCAAAGTGAAATTGATTCCAACGACCACTATTGGATTTAATGGTAAAAATATTTTCTAATTTAAATTTAAAACCAATTCAAAATATAATCTAATCATATAAATAAATTATATTAAAAAGTGGTTTTGAATTAAAATACAACATTTTACACTATTCATTAAAAAAATGAACTTTATCAGAAAGATACCAAAAATTTACACAAATTAAATTTTGATGTCCCGATTCTTAATAAGAGTTTTATTTGGTCCAAAAGAATTTTTAAGAGTTAACAAAACTATATTTAATGACGGTTCTCCATCAAAAGGTGATAAGTGAACCTTTAGTGAAAACTAGGGCATATACGCCAAAAATTGAATTCTTTCCGTGTTTTAAGCCTTTATCTTTTATTGTATAAATGTAAAAATATTTAAGAAAATATATAATCATATTTTAGTTATTTATATCCATTCCCTCCAATACAACGGCTATATTATTAACTACCATTTAAAATAATATTATTTTATTATTAGAGTGCAACGTAAGATTCCCAAGAAACTCGTTGTTGCGTGTTGGGTACGCCATCGAGCATAGCTTCCCCTTCAAAGTCATTTCAATATTTTATTCAAAAATATAGATAAATATGAAATGTCATATTCTTTATTTACCTGGGGTGTTACATCCTTCCCCCCTTTTGGGAATTGCGTCCTCGCAATTTTAAAATTGCGCTTGGAAACATCCTTGAAAGTTCCACATCGGAACAAAAGTCGGTAAAACAAACACTTTAAAATAAAGAAAGATAAGTACAAAGGTCACCCGAGTTAACCCATACTAGGATTCCAAGTATGAAAATATGGACATGGAGGAAAAAAACAAAGGGTCATGTTCTGATGGAGAGTGATAGAAAACATGTTTAGGAGAAAGTTAACCACGAGAAAATCACAAACTTGTGATGGGTTAAACGGTGTTGGGTTCCCCAGTAGGAAAAGTTAATAGACAACATTTTTGTTTTAAGTTACTTTTTATTGAGGAATTTATTCATAAGGAAACATAATCACTTATCATATTGACTTTCAACTTTTATTAGATTCCTTACACAAACTCATATTTTCTCCAAAAGACGAGTATTTAGGAAGACTTGTTCACATTAAGAGTACTATAATAAACTTCTAGAGAATCACCTAATCCACAAAATAGAACTATATACTTCCCATGTATTTATACTTTAACCAAAACCAAAACCAAAAAGGCTAGTAAAAGATCAGATAATCCAGAAAAGGATAACCCTTTATAAAAAGAAAATCTATTCTTAATCTCCAAAATTTGTCCAACAAAACCCAAAGTTCAACGAGGACCATTAGATAAACAATTTGTCCATAAAATTCTTCAAAGTAAACCAAAATAATATTGAAACCCAAATATTTGAAGGATTTAGTCACATAGTCTTCCAAGTTAAATTGTAACATTTATCTCCAAACAACATCAGTTGCTCCTAAAGTCTCGTTTTGAAAAGTAATTAACCTAATCACATATCCTCCATGACAGGTTAATAATTTTCAAAAATAAACCAAAATCAACTTACTCCTAATTCATAAAATCATATAAATAGAATGAATCAGTCAAACTAACCAGGGACTTCACATAGTCCAGTGGTAGGCGATAAATACCAGTCGCACTTTGGTTGTGGGTTCGATTCCCGCAGCTTTGTCCGACGCGACGGGTTGTCACACGGTCTGCGTGTTGTCCTTTTTCCAAAACTATATAATTCTTAAAACATTCCCCAAAATGAGATAAAATCTTCATATTTTAACCTCATGTTTATCTCATGCCTTTCATTTTCCATCATATCATAGAGTAACCCATAATTACCTAAAAAGTAAGGATCATATAAACCCTAATGGTTACCTTAATAATTATTACCTGAATTTCCACATCGAGTTGGCCATCTCCTACATGATGCATTAGAGAACTCACCACGGTTTAAGTGGTTGATCATGAATCCTTGATAGTTGGTTTAGAACAACCATGAGATTCCTCATTGAATCCCCCATCACATCCAGTCTCTTAATCAGAGAACCACCATAGTTTCCTTCAAACCCATTGTCACTTTGGTGCCTGCTAGATCCAACCATTTACTAAAACCAAAAAGGTCAGTGTGAGTATATCAACATAACCATCATGTACTAATGAGGAAGATAAACACTAAGATATTCTTACTCATGCACTTTATCTAAAACTAGGACTCTGTCTGAAATCCTAACCATTATGGTAATGTCACTTATGCTTAAAGAATACCCTAACCTCTAAAGTTATCTAAACCTCCCTTTGATACCAACTATAAGGCCCTAGCCTTAACCCTTACTTAATCTTGAGTTATTACAAGATTAAACATTGAGGATCTTTTCAGGTTTAGAGTTTTAGAGAATTAGATCATGAAACTTGCATTACATTCCACATTTAAACAAAGTGGTTACATAAAAGACAGTATTCATTCTTCCCATCATCGGGAACATATTTAAAATATAACACAGATTCTTTCTTGACACATCCTTGACACTATCATCACATCATGTACCTTTCCCTTGACCTGTGAAAAACATTTCAAAAACTTGGGATGAGCATAAAAAGCTTAGTAAGAGTTATAAAAATATGGAAAGGAAACATGAGTTCATATATACATAAGAATGAAATCATACTTTACCCATAAAACAAAGGCACTTTAACATACCTCATCAAACCATGAATAAATCATAGAAATCATAAGACATAAAGGTAACTTGAGGCATTCATAACATTCTTACGTAGGGAGTAACCCTCTTGGTTACGTTTGGAATACCCATCACAGTATATTCCCTAAATCTCTTCGGAGAAACCTTAACGTTTCACTCCTTCGCGTTACCCAATGCATTGGAGAGCTATATCGGGCTCACCCACCCTTAGTTTATCACGGAACCACCCGTTCTTCATAACAATGCCCAAGAACCATAACATAATTGTATCACATAAACATGAATAAAGGAAACATAACATTTCCACATTTCAATCACAATATAACATTTTAGGATATTGAAATAATGAATCAATTCAAAAAGAAACCATTTCCAAAACCATTTAAAACATTTAATAAAGAGATTTTTGTATCAAAGTGTCCCATACCACCTTGAAGCTTTTAACATTTTAAACCATTAATATCCATATAAATAAATCCTTAAAACCATTTGGAAAACATGGATATTAATAAGAACAAATAATTAAAACATTTAAAACGATATTTTGGTTAAAGGGGTTTTACCAAAATTAGAGACACTTGAATACAATAATCAAGGAATAACATTTAGTCAGAACTTTATAATATCATGAGAATAAAAGTATTCATGATATAATACTCCAAAGTACAGTATATACACCATATAAGAGTGAATTGGTGCATAACAACAATGAGCCCTCAATAGGAATGTCAAATGTGATGAAATCCCTTATAAAGAAGGTATCCTTAAATTAAGGACAAATAAATCTCAAAAATATGTGTGACAAATATATATACACCCAATATAAGTGGATATTAAGTGTAAAACAATAAAAGTTCAATCACACATATTCAATGGATGACATATTCAATGACTACAAGTTGAACCCAAAGAAATCGAAATTGGGTTAAAAAGTTTCCTTGACAGCCTAACGGCATCACATCAAAATGAGTTGATGAGAGATAAAAAGTGTATCTAATCACTTGGAAATAAAATTTACATCAATAAGGATGTATGAGAACATATCCCAACATAAAAATATGTAAATTAAAAGACCCAATAAAAGAAGTCTTTTAAAAAAGAGGAGGGTGAAAGGTTCCCTTACCGACTTGGGTATCTTTCAAAACATACACCCCATGAAAGAAAGACAATATGTCATTGATGTAAATACTCATAAAAGAAAGTATATTACACAAAGATTAGAATAATGGGCATTACATACACCACTCAATGGAATTTGTGGCGAATGTAGCATAAATCTCACGGGAATAAAAGTGAGATGAAAAATCCCTTATGAAAATTCGGCAGCCTAACGACGCCACTCAAAACTTCAAAAATGGATTGATGAGAGGAAATAGGGTCTCTCATCATATGAAAATAATAAGTACAGTAGGATTAATATAAAAGAACATCCCAATCATAAGAAATATGAGCTTAAAAGGAATGACATAAAAGAGTGTACTTAAAAAGAAAGAGAGTTGTAGGATCCCTTACCTCGGGTCCGACTTGACTCGATCGTTCTTTAATCTCCTGAATAATAAACTTGAGTTAATTTATAATTCCTTAAGAACCCTTTTTCAAGTTCATTATTACTTTTATACCACTTATTACCATGTCACAAACATTATGTAATCATTTAAGTTAATAATATTTGTTTTGCCGATATTTGGTTCTTAAGTCGAAAGTGGGCTTCTTACAATTACATGTTGTTCGTGTGGCCAAATGTTTATTATATCCAGAATTGTATTCATTATGTAGATATCATATATTTCATATATATCCAGTACATGTATTCATTTATAACATTACATAATCATTTAGAGGTAAGAAATGAAATGCACCGTTCATGGAGACGGTAAGCCGTACGTACGCATGAACGCTACTTTCATTTCTATTTCATATTTTATAGAATGGAATAATAATGATATAAAGGTATATTATAATTCCAGTATAATATCATATATAATATCATATTTCCATCCTTTATACATCCCACATATGGTATTTAACGAATCAAATCACTTTGAGGGGGCGGTAGTCCGCACTTCCTTAAATGAAGATATCGCGTATACCCATAATGGAAGCCATAAAGGTAAGACAAAAATGAAAAATACAGAAGAATAAATAAAACATAAACATATTATATATCATATATAAAAATAGTGACATCATAATGGCCTCCTTTGAAGGTGTTAAATGAGTATTGAACAATCATCGTTTCGGGAGGCAGAATTTCACCATCCACGGAAACCGTATGTTCTTTAACCATTTGATGTAGTTGTGTGAGACTGTAGCTAGAATAAATCTTATAACAACACCCTAGTATATTGAAGATACTTGTGTTGTTACAAAATAAATAAATAAAAAGAGTTTAGGGGGTTGGAGAAGCAAAATAAAACAAATGAACATGAGAGAATGAATTACCTTTAAAAGTGTAACTCCTTTTGATTTGAGCCTAAAGGCTTCCTTTGAAAGGATTATTCCCAAAGGGAATCCTCTAGGATGAGGAGAGGGATGTGGAGTGAGTAAATGGGCAGGGGTTGGCCGAGCCAAAGGCTTGAGGAGTGTGTTAAATGAGGTAGAGGTGGGGGCCTTTTATAAGAGGAGAGGAGGGGTACTTTTGGGAAGTAAAGAAATATTACTTTATTTGAAAATGTGTTTCGGTTTTAAAAGGTCCCACATTGATATAATTCGTGGATAAGGTGATAAGGCTTCGAAATACACTCATCCAATAAGTTTTTTACATGTTTAGTTCATAGATTTTACATTATCTTTCCATTTTATTTAAATCGTCAAATAATGATATCATCGCTGCATCATTATTATGTCATAAATAATTTAATTTATTTAATGTATAAAAATTATAAAAAAAATACTATTATGTAGGAAATCTTTTTAGATTTCCAATTAATATTTATAATCAAAAAGATGACTTGTATAACCCCACTTAAATTTTTTTTTAGTAAAACATATCATGTTTGTGTCAATTTTACTTTTACATTAAATAAAATGTTATTTATGTCATTTCCCAACCAAAGTGTCTCCATGGGGTCCCCAAGTTGACCCATGTCTTTTCTTGGTCGGCCATGACACAACCAATATGGTTGGGACATGTGTCTAGTTCATTTTATATTATTAAATCATTATTTATACCTTAAACTACCCTAATTACCACTAATCGCGATTAAGAACTTAATAAGTTACTATTGACCAAAAAATTATTTTAATCTCATTGAACCACATTTTACTTCTTAAGGACAACCATGTATGTCGGATTTTCAAAATTCAATACACATTAGTGGTAAACTTTCATTTAACTGAAAAATCAGTTTGCTTGATTACCACTTAGTGGTTTCACTATTCATCAAAAATTGAAGTTTTTCAGAAAATTACCAAAAATTCACCCTAAGCTATATTTGATATTCTGAATTCCAAAATGAAGTCCTTTTTACAAAATTCAAAACATATAAGTCACATTAATTAATTTAATAATTAATTCCCGCTGTCATGACAAATAGCGTGTTTTATGAAACAATAAGTATCAAAAGATTGACACTAGTTTAAGTCTGATTTCAAAGTAAAATTGATTCCAACGACCACTATTGGATTTAATGGTAAAAATATTTTCTAATTTCACTTTAAAACCAATTCAAAATATAATCTAATCATATAAATAAATTAGATTAAAAAGTGGTTTTGAATTAAAATACAACATTTTACACTATTCATTAAAAAAAATTAACTTTATCAGAAAGATACCAAAAATTTACACAAATTAAATTTTGATGTCCCGATTCTTAATAAGAGTTTTATTTGGTCCAAAAGAATGTTTAATAGTGAACAAAACTATATTTAATGACGGTTCTCCATCAAAAGGTGATAAGTGAACCTTTATTGAAAACTAGGGCATATACGCCAAAAATTGAATTCTTTCTGTATTTTAAGCCTTTATCTTTTATTGTATAAATGTAAAAATATTTAAGAACATATATAATCATATTTTAGTTATTTCTATCCATTCCCTCCAATACAACGGCTACATATTAACTACCATTTAAAATAATATTATTTTATTATTAGAGTGCAACGTAAGATTCCCAAGAAACTCGTTGTTGCGTGTTGGGTACGCCATCGAGCATAGATTCCCCTTTAAAGTCATTTCAATATTTTATTCACAAATATAGATAAATATGAAATTTCATATTCTTTATTTACCTGGGGTGTTACAGTAACACCCGGATATCTTAAGAGAACACTATGTTTGATTGCATATACAACATGCAATGCTGAACTAAAAAAACCACAAAATATTATTATTTAAATGTTACAATTATAAACAATATTTTTAATTGGATGGTAGAATATTATTAAACACATAATGGAAAATATATACAGTTTTCATACTCAATTCAAATTTATTGATTATTTCTTAGGAAATAAGCACTCAAATTTTTGTATTCATTTCAGTTTTTAGAAATACGTTTTCTTCAAAAATAACTTTTATTTATTTTTTTGAGTGAATATTATAATTAATTTATGGAACTGTAATAAATTTTATATGATAAAAAAAATATCATTTTTTAAATAATTATATCAAAATTATCCTATGGTGAATGTTTTGGATTTTTCCAAAAAATATTAATTTTTCATTGAATAGTGAAAAATACCGTTTTTGTAAAACAATCATTCCTTTTCATTTAAAAAACCCCATAATATTTTTAATTTTCTAATAAATTAATATAATTATACTTTATATAGAAATATTATTAATTAATTACAAAGGAATCAACATTTTACTTGATTTTGGTAAGAAAATACCTTTTGACTCAAGAAATCATTTTTTTCTTTAGAAAGTCATTTTTCGCCGCACTTTGTAGGATTATTATAAAATGAATTTCTACAAATTATAGAGAATGAATTTGGAAAAATGGATACCACATATAAAATTAACATAATTAAAATTATTTAATAAGGTCAACATAATTTTTGTTCATAATGAAAAGTAGAAATAGTAAAAATTTATTACCACGGTAAAAGGGTAAATTAGGTTAGCCCAGGTTAAAATTATGTGAAAAGGACACCAATTTTCATATAAAATATTATAGGATGAATGAATTCCAACCATCAACACATTAGTCTCAATATTTATTTGTTTATGGAATACTCTTCCCTGAATATGTCCTTTATAATATTTATTTAAAAGATAAATAAAAGATGTCACATTATTGATTTTAATATCTATAATCTTTTGTGATAGAGATAAAAATAACTTATGTTAGGTCATAAATAATAAATTTAAATATAAATATTTTCTATCATTATTTTTTTTTATAAATTTTAGTGATTAAATAATTATCTTATAATTTTATGCAACCATGACAAAATATTTATTCAATTAATAGAAAAATAAAATAAATTATTTTAAAAAAATTAAAAGTAATATAATTTTAAAAAATTATTACATTCCATTAATTTTTTATAAAAATAAAATATTTTATACATTTTTAATGGAATATTTTCAAAATATTTTTCATTAATTTTTTTAGAAATCAAAATACTTTAATAGTTCGAAAAATGACATTAATGATATTTTATATTAAATAATAGTTTATTAAATAATTTTAAATTCCTAAAAATTATATATTCAACCATGTTATTTTAATATGTTTTAAAATACTAACTATTTTCTATTCATGTAACTATTTTCAATTTATAGTATCTATATTGACCTCTAAAGAGTAAAAACCTTCATTATCTCCGTAATTGTCAAAAAGGGTTACCATGGGTTAAAACAAAAGATAAAAGTGAAAAAATATCCTAAAATCATCAAAATTATATTTTATGAGTGTATTTAGATCTATAATAATCCTATATATAAATAATATCATTTTGGATTATTTTTTCTATGAAAATTAATTTATCTTAATTTAGTATTTTATGAAATTAAAAAAGTGTCATTTCCTTTACTTATAAAAGGGAACCTATTATATTCTTATATTGAAACTTCATGGACCATGTTTTTATAAAATTACCTATAAAAATATCTTAATTACTAAATTTTCAAAATCCTAGATGCATTTTTTATTAGATAACCTGCATAAGAATGATTCCTGTATAAATATAAAGAGGATGCCTAAAGAAGAGGTATTGTTCTTAATTGAGATTTTTTGTTTTATTTATTATTCCACATCAATAAAATATTATTAAACCATGATAATATAAAATCATTAGTATCTTACATATAATGATATTTTATTATGTTAATTTCATTTCCGACATTGATATCATCTTTCATATAATGGGAAACAAAACCATTATTCATGTGTAAGTCAGACTACCACCTTTTGGACCGATGTAATTCATTTTCCATCATCACATCTTATATATATTTATGAAGATGGGTTTAATTTAAACATGTGATATTAATTAAATATTTATCATTATATAAAATTAAAATATTATATATTTTCTTAACATTCCATTAATTGATAGATGATAACACCATTTGTGTGAACGTGTGGATTTCCACCTCCACGAAGTGATTTGATTAGATTTTAGTGAATCATGTCGATGGAATGTATAAGTATATTTAATGAAATAATATCATATTTATGATATAATGATATTATGTAAATATAAAATAACACTTATGTTCTTTCTATATTTTTTATTTAAAAATAGAAACTTTACTCATACGTACATATGGCCTACTATCTCAATGATTATAAGGTTGTTCATTTTTCATAAAAATATTTTATGGTATGTTTTAAAAGTATTATTGATGTGTAAAAATGGTAATTATTTTATTATTGTTATTCTATATATAATATAATAATAATCTAATTGACCATATTCAACCTACCAAAGTAATTTTTACATACGAACCGAATATTAGCCAAATGTCTGACGTGAACATAACTGACTATGTAAATAAATATAATGTGATATTACATAAAATAAATGTAATAATAAAATATAATTTTTTTATTAATCAATTAAATAATTAAAATAAATGTATTATTTAGGAATATAAATAACATATGTGATGTGTCATTCCTGATGTACTAGGTTTCTTAACTCAATTTCCATTCATCGAGTTATACTTTAAATTCATCAAATATGTTATTTCATGAATATGTGGGAAATAAAATATGATTTTAATATGTTTTGTTTTTACTAGTTTATTATTTATATTTTTCATAGATAATCACTTCATTGATTAATCCTCACTTTAATGATATGATATTTATAAGGGATTTCTTCTCAATATCCTTTGACTGGGTCATATTTTTATGTTATGCACATAATTTACTTTATATGTTATATATGTTATCCATTTTACATGTTATATCATGAATCATTCTTAATTTAGGGTATTTTATGTTTCTATTCCAATTATTTTGTCCCAGATAATTTTACTAGATATTTAAAAAGTGGAAAGTGTTTTATACATCAATTTTCTTTCATTGGGTTATATCACTACTTTATTGATTATATTATGTAAATATTATGTATGAAATAGCCTTCTATTTATTTATGTTTCATTTCTGATTTTTTCTTGGATTCACATTTGTTACAAATAACCACTTAACTGATTAATTCTCACTTCAATGTTATTATCATAGTAAGGATTTGTTATCTCAAATTGTCTTCTTTGGAGAATATGTTATGTTATACACCTAAATTATATTATGAGGTTTATCTAATTACCCTTTTATATGATATATCATTATTCCATATATATATTTATAGTACTTTACGATTCATCTGAAATTATATCTTTCATGGAAATTTTAAAAAAGTGGTAAGGTTTTATTTTAAAATCTCCTCATTATTATGGATTTCTCATATTTAAGTCAACACTAGGGAACTTATGTTATATTTATATATTAAAACCAATATATTTTCTTATCCTTTGATAATTTTTTATAACTATAAATTTTCCTTCCATTTTCTTGTTTTAAGTACTCATAATATCAAAAAAATTGTAAGAAAAAAAGAATTTATTTCTTCTTTGGTCAGAAATGTTTTTCTTCCATGTCTATATTTTCAAAAAAAAAGTATAATTATAATATTACTCTATGATTGTATAAATTATTTTTCAATGGGAATGGTATGGTTTCCCATGTTTAGGAAATAATATTCCTAGTGCTTGTATTGATTCATTTATCTATCGTTATATGCTTTCATGCTGGGTTCACCATTTTTGTTTCCCATTTGATGAATGAGGGAAGAAGATTGTTTGTTGGGGTTAAAAGTATGGTTTCACAATAATTAATGTATGGTTCACCATTTTAATCTATTATGGAAACCCTCAATGGATTTACATCCATAACAAGGTACAAACCTGCTATCTAAAGGATGAAAATCATTTGGAGTTTCAATCCCAACGGCACTTAGGAAATCAAGTTGGCCAAGATGATGTGATGTCAGGATCATCTCACCCTTTTTTAGGAGAATTATTTCCTCTTTCAAGACACTCTTATATATTTATGTTATGTTCATAAATCTCTTTCAGGTTATGATACATGACTAATTACCCTAATAAAATGACATGGTGTTGAATCATTTTCCATACAAAGGGGATTCTATTAATTATAAAATCTGTATGTATTAGAGGTTCTTCATAAGTTACCTATTATTACATAGAAATTGGTAGCTTCTTATATTTTTAAGTTGTATAACTAGGCAGTATAGATTTTATTATCATCTCGGGTGGTGATTGGTGTTTGTAGGATGAGATTGAACATTTATGAGGTTTCCTACGAATCCTATTTATAACAGGAATAAAAACCCATGTAGTTCATTTAAATCCATGTTGTAAAGCTTGAAGTCATGTATAATGGACATATATAAGGAAGATTATTCTTAGGGTATGGAGAGAGATCCTTAGGAAGGTTTCCAATGATTTATACTTATAATAGGAATCATATTAATTGTAGATCGAGCTTCCCTAAAACCGATGATGGGAAGTAACTGATAATTAATTCTGGTGGGTTTTATTTCCTAATGTTTACCAATATATAAATTCCTTTGGGACTTATACCAAGGTGGATACAATTTTATAGGGGAAATCAAAACATTTCACCAAATCACGATTACACACTGAGGTTTCCATGGGTGGGAGAAGTTTATGATTCTAGGGATTGGAAATTGCAAATCCCTAAGCCCATGTAAGTCATGATTAGTGTGAGAAACAACGGATATAAAGTGATTGGACTCACCATATATGGATGATTAGTTTTCACTATAGAGGCCATAATGGGTTGTTTTATTTAAATCTCATACCTTAGGAAGGAGTCTTACATATTCTACTTTTAGTAGGAATTATAATCCTTGTAGTTCAAATAACTTATCAATTTGTAGATGGATGAAAAATAATGATAAACCCATATGAGTTTTTGGGTCTCATGGGTTATAGTATCTATGATATAGAGGGAATTACAACAAGGTGGATGCTATTTGGAGCTCAAACCTTATGAAGGTGGCTTTATATCCTGTTTGGATAGGAATCAAATTTCTTATTGTTCAATTCATTTCTCAATCTACTGATGGATGGGGATGAATAATAAACCCACATGAGATAATGGGTCCCATGGGTTAGAGTGTCTATTATATGGTTGTATATACACCAAGGCAGATTCCCTTTGGTGAAAGAGCCTTTGGAAGGCTTCCTACATATTCTTTTTGGACATGAATCAGAGTTATCATAGTTTAGTTCACTTCTAACATACTTATGGGTTGGAATGGATGATTACACTTGAAGAAATTATTATTATCTCAATTTTTTATAAATGTTAGGGGCTTATACCAGAATAGATTACCGCATAGAATATTCATTATTTATGCTCTTACAGATAAATAGAGATTATAACCATGAAAGGTCTATCGAATATTTTAGATAAAACATGAAGGAATGTATGAGAGCATGACATAAATAGGGTCACATGAGTGCGTAACCCTAACCCATTAAAGAAACTCCCCTTGGTAAGGGGGTTATCATCTGAAGGTTCATGGTAGAGGGTTTACATAGTGTATGTCCAAGTGTGTATTCTAGATGAGGTTGAAATGTCCTAGGGTGCCTACCTAACATGTCTTGATTCTCTATCTAACATGTCTTGAGTGTCTTCTAGACATGTCTTTATTGTCCGCCTGTCATTTTTTGATTGTATTCCTGACTTGTCTTGAGTGTCTTCTAGACATGTACAGGTTTTCCTTATGACATGTCTGAGTAAGTATGTACATTTCTTGGATGTCTGGTGGAAATATATGAGGATGGTCATGTGATCAAGCTGAATTTTTCAAGGACTCTTCATGTGATTTATGAAACACATCCAATGGTTTCAAATGATCAAGGATGAAATATTATAGATCTTCCATATAATTTGGATAACATGTTCAGAGGAATTGAAATGACTTGGATTAAATTTCTAGAGGACATTGATAACATGTTAATAGGACATCGTATGATTTATCTAACATTCAAGGGTGCTGTTATATGATCTGGATGACTTTTCCTGGTGCTACCGTATGATCTGGCTGACATGGATGGGTACTGTTTCATGATCTGACTGAAATTTCCTGGTGCTATCGCATGACCAATGGATAGGTCATGTGAAGTGAATGACCCCATCACATAAAAATTAGTGTATCAATATTCTCATAAGGATTCTATTTTTTATCATTTATCACACAAATTCCTTAATGTTCATCAAGAATTGGAATATTGAATCCTTGCATGAGAAAGTAGACACATGAAAACATATTCTCATAATATGTATGACACACTATAGGTCCTTTTCATGATCAGTAGGGTGATCATGTGAACCATATATAAATGTCGTGTAATCCCTTAAGTCATTCCCCATGTTTACCTAGTGGAAGACCCTTATGATTTTGTGGACATAGGCTATGAGAAGTACACTCTCGAATCTTCACTCCAATGTTTGTTTTATGAGTTAGGAGGGAGGAATTTATAGGACTCCTCTCTTTGGAAATATTACTATTCACATTGTGTGTATATAATAGATATTGTCTTGATTTGGTGGAGCATCACATGTTTCAATTGAAACTTTCACAGGCCGTTCATGCCATCATCTTTGTGTCACATGATAAACAAAAACCATGAGATCACTCCGTCATTGAAATTTTTATTTAACTCAAGGATTATCAAATGGATTTATCATGATAAAATTTACATGTCAATTGGAATTTAGAAGATTAGGATTACTATTAGAGAGTCATTGTGAGATCAGGAATCATATCGATGTGTATTTCACATGATTGAGGGAGACTTTTATGGGTCCCTTTGAGAGATCATTTTTTTTTCATTGTATGGACTTTAAATGAAAATATTTTAACTCTCATTCACATTAAGATATCTAATTTTTCATATTTTATTCTTATAAGGACTATGTGACTATCCCATCGATGGTTTATTAGGGCATAATGTGATCAAATGGTCATGTCTGGGATCCTTCACATGATAGAGGCCAGATGTCCAATGAACATTTTGTGATGAGGCTGAAATGTCATTGGGGATTTCACGTGATGAATTGATCGATCATGAATACTTTATCTACCCTTGACATGAAAAAAATAACTCCTTTTCATATGAATCTTCCACCTTTTCAAATTTTTATCTACAATTTTTTATGACCTCATAATTTTTCGAATTTTCTTTCCATTTGGGCATCACATGATCAATATTGGATCTTTTGAAAGTGTGCGAGCATTATCATGGTAAGTCACTCAAATTGTATACGGATCTTAAGGGGGGGGGGGGTCACATGATCGAGTAAATTCATTCTAGGAACTTCACACAATGAAGATGACATACCTAATGGCTTTCGCGTGGTATGAAAGACATAACACTAGGGATATTGTATTGTATATGGATATAAATGGGGGGTCACATGATCGAGTAAATTCATTCTAGGACCTTCACAAAATGAATATGAAATACCTAATGGATTTCGCATGGTATGACAGACATAACACTAGGGATCTTGTATGATCATTGAACTAATCACATGAGTTGTATAAGACCTTCATGTGAAAATAGACATAAATACTATTTCATGACGATTACTCATTTTGGATTTTATTTTTCAAGTGGGTTTGGGTGATTTTTAGGAATCAATCTATTGATAAGTTTCATGATTAGAGGAAATCATCTAACAGAGGTTTTTATAATCAGGAAGACTTATCAGAAGGGCTTCACGTGATGAATTAGGTTGTATGATGGGGCTTTGTATGATCATAAGTATCCATTTAAAGGGATTCACATTATATTTATAAGATCATGATGAACACATAATCTTGCCATGTCAAATTCCAATGGTTGTGCAATCATGTGTCTTTTTGGGGGTCATGTGATTCATGTATCCTTGATACCTGATCATCATGTATCCACACTTCTCTTTCAATTTTTTTGTGGTGAATATAATACCTATTATTTGGGTATTTATACAATCTTATAATTTCTGATACTCATTTGGAAGACATCAACAAATCCCCCCTTATAAATGAGGCTCAAATGGATGAGGAATCAATTCTAAGGAAAGTAAATGCCCTCTTGAGTCATTTGGGATTCTATTGACTAGTGTTCCGAGAATCTTTTGGTATTTTAAGTGACATTTGGTATTTTTTTGAGGATACCTATAAATATGGGAGTGAGGGTTCATTCATTACATCAGTTACTTAAACCTTTAGAGATATTTCATTATCCTTTCTCATATGACTGCTTCGTAAGAATTTTTCATGTAACCCAAGTTAGAAGAACTGTTCACAACATCCAATCATGCGATCTCACCTCATTACCTACTCATCTCAATGAATTTATTAATTGATTAATGAATTAATCAATGGTAAATTTCTTAGGATATGATTCACAATTTGACTATGGGGCTATCTCATGTTCTTCATATTGTCCAATGACGCTTTTTCATATGTTCTCCTGATCATCATGTGACTATCACAACCTTTATATGGTCACACAGTCATGAGGATTAAAAGTAAATCACATGATTGTGAGGTGTTACATGGTTCAAAAAATGGGTCCGATGACCATGAACTTTTATAGGGGCGATGTGAATTGCATGATGCTAACCATTTTATGAATTTACTTTAATTGATTCCCTTTTTCAGGATGGTACTCATTATGGTTTATGCTTCATAGTCTTGTACAAAAGGATTCCAGTTCACAGAAATCTCCTCATGTGTTTGGATAGAGGGCTATGATTTTTGGGAATCACAGTACCGACCCTTAGTCCGAGACATTTTTTGAAAATTAGGTTTTGAAGGGGATTCTTCTGAATTAATTTTTAACTACCTTTTATCACACAGAATACCTTTGTATGGATTTAGTATTCTGGATGATACTACCATTACTTATCCCGACTATAATCTTCAATATCACTGGTTGTTGTATTATCTCAATTACATTCGATTGAATTTATTTTTGAAGAAAATAAATTGGTCATGGAACCAATCAAGAGGCTATCCTATATGTTAGATAAGTTTCCTCTATGTCTATATGGTCATGGTCTCACCCATCGACCAATTTCTTATAGTTACTCAAACATAATTGTCTCCTCTTAGAACAATCCAAGAAGGGGTTGGAGTTCAATGTTGGACTTTCATCCCTGTGGTAAATCTTCTATTGAAAGGTTATATACCTTCTAGGTTAGGAAGAGTTTCTAAAAATTATAAAATCAACTACATGCTATCCATATTTATGAGGCAACATGGATTTCCATGTTTTTAGAGTACTGTAAATCGAAACTCCTTAGATAGATGAGTGGCCAATGGTGTCTTGGTACTAAATATTTTCATCTATCCCACAATGATATAGGGATCAACCTATAATATTTTTATTATTTGGGAGGGACGCATCCTCTTTGGGAGATATATGATGAATTCCTTCCTATTTTGGATGTTTGGGATGAGCCCAAACAAACTCTAACCATAGTGATAGACATGATTAATATTAATAAAGAGAAGTTAAATAAGGAACTGAAACTATCATCAATTTCTTTCTTCAAGTATTAGATCAATATATTCTGTTATCATAGAATAACTCAACTAACCACCATATTCCCACATTGATGTATTTCTCAAAATGTTCACGATAATATATGATCTTATTTAACTATTCTAGAAGATGGAGATCATGCCTCATGGGAATACTGGGTGAGACCATAGGAATCCCCAAATATTTTGTTAGTGGGGTTTTTTATATGCTTCAAAATGGATGGATTTTCTAATTTAGGGATGAAATCTTGGATGTTTGGGTATGTAGATTGATGATAGAATCTCGATTGGTAGAGGGGAGACCTCGTAACCTGACTATGCTGACTTTTACCCTTATTTACCAGATACATGGTTATATCCAACAAGGAAAACCCCCTACTAGATTGGAGGCCCTTTCCAATATTTTTTGACTAGATATGGGAGAACTTATAGTGTTACAAAAATCATAACACTACTGATATCCCCCATTATGACACGTCAAACCTTATTTAATTATTATTTTATTTATTTGACTAATTATATTTTTATTTGGATGGTTTTTTATTTTAATCTAGGTATTTTTGAATGTTTAATATTTTAGTGTGGGGCATGATTTGTCTTCATTGTTGTCCAAACAGTGCTGAAACCGTGCAGATGAATATATCACCATAGTAGAGAAATTTTCCATAGTTGGTGCATGGTTTGTTAAACCATGCGACAAAATAGTACGAGCTTAGTGTCCCCATTAAAGGGAACATGGACTGTGCACTATTTAGTAAAATATGAACCAAGACTACGTGAGGTCCTCCCAGCTTAAAATAATAACAATAATAAAAAAAATAAAAAAACCACTAAAATATGCCCTTCCCCTTTGTCTGTCGCTACCCAACCCCCACTAGGAGAGCCCATCGCATGTCAGCCCTCTCCTCCTTCCTAGGCATGTGACATCACTTTCCTTAAGCTCCTCCTCTAATGTTTTGTGTGTGTCCAGCCTAGTTATGGGTCTCTCATCTTTCTCCTCCTCTATCTCCTATTTTCTTTCTCCTCTCTTTTCCCCATGTTGTGAACATGTGAGACTGAACCCTAGATGGGGTTTTAGTCAAAATTCACTTTTTGGATTGATTTTCATAGTGTTATTTTGGTTTAGAATTTCAGTTTCCCTCAAAGAGTTATTTTTATTTTTTTCAGTGGTTTTAGGAATCTAGTGTTAAAATCATCGAATTCTAGGTAGGTTTACTGCATGATTAACCTTTAAGTTTTAGTGTATTTGATTGATGGGATTATAAATTGACATTTTTAAAATACAATAAGTTTATTGTTGATAATTATTAAATCTTTATAGATTAAATGATATTTCAACTCCAATTTTATTTGGTTTTATCCTTAGGTTCTTTATATATTTTAAAAATACATTCTTCTTTTCTTGTAAATATAATTATGATGATTTTTAAAGTGGTATAGAGTGTTTTTAATTTCTCACAGGTTATTTATAAATTTTACATGAATTTTTAAATGAATTTTATTAACCTCAATCACATTCTTCCATTCTAATTGTTTACCTTATTTTCAATTAAGGGTTTTGTAATTTTTGGATTTCTCATATTTTTTCTAGTGTGTTTTGTGCCACAATTTGTGAAGGATAATTTAACACATATTCTTGGGTTAGATATATATATATATATATAATATTTGTATATATTCCCTCATGGATAGGGGAATATGTGTATTTCATCTAGGGGTATTTGTATATATACATATAAGTACATATGCATGTAAAAGGAAAATGAAGAAATCATTGTTTTGGATCCCTTTGAAGTGGATTTGTGTTTCCTTCATCAAGGGAAACATGTTTTTGATGTAGGTTCCCTATGTTTGAGCCTTTAATTTCAAATCCTTTATTTCTTGTGTTTTTAAAAAATATGGTTTATTATTATGTGGTATGTGTATTCTATGAAAATTAGTTTTAGAAATTAGAAAAGTTAATTTCATTCATTTTTCCTAATTTACCTAAATATGAAATTTGAGTTTTTTATGTTAATATATGCTTTAAACCTTGTATTGGAATATGTAATGTATTTTCAATGTTTGATTGGTTTTCTAAATTAGGATTCATTGAATGTTTTAAGGTCAATTTTCTCCTTTATGTATGTTTTGTAAATAAATTTTGAGCTCTCATGATGTGTTGGTCCAGTTGGAACCTTCAAAATGATAATTGTATGATGGAAACCCCCATGAATGTCTTCTATCTAGAGAGGGTCTCTGCATGGATGGTGTCAATAATTGGTTATGTCATGTACATTGAAATCCTTGTTAGTTCCAATATTGTGATGAAATCCTCAATTTTCCTTCATTCTATTTACATGGGATCCTAGATGTAATATTGAGAGTCAAGTGAATGTTTCTATTTAGTCCCAATTATATATACTAGATCCCCATGGAGTAGCCATGTGGACTGTGCCATAAGTGAGGAAAGTTGAGAGAAGCTAAGTTGGTTATTGACTATGGATCACATCGATAGGTCTTGAAATGGATTCCAAACTGAGTACGTCTTTGATATATTCAATTAGTGTCTAGAAAAATACCGTGTTAACTATTTCACAAGTATTCTACTTTCACTCATTTTGTGTTGTATTTATAAAATATTTCTAACCTTTATTCTTCCACAGGAATACTGTTGCCTCTTTATCTACTTAAATGTATTAAAATTCCCCTTGTTTTGAAGAACTTTGTGATATTTTTTTTCAAGAATTTATCTTTCATTTTAAATCTCTTCTTAAATATGGGTTTTGGGAAATATTTCACCTTTTTGGGAAGTATTAATGAATTAAGAAGGAAAAATGGTTTTTTGCAAACATTAAATTTCAACTTGTTGAAAACGGAAATGAAAAAAATATTTTTATTATTGTATTTAGAACTAGAATTAAATGGTTTCCTCTGTAAAGTTAAGGTATAAGACGTTATTTAAACTGTCTCAATCCTACTGGCCATTTTAATTATCACATCTATACTATATTATTTTTTAGTTCCAATTTATACTAAACTTCAATTCACTCATGGAGCCAATGTGGTTCTATGGTTGGAGGTGACCCATGAGGTCACATGTAGGTATGTGTATTAGTTCTTTAATCCTTATTAACTTTAATTTTATAATTCACCTTTCAATTTTTTATTTATTTATATAGTTTTCTATAATGTATGGGTTAAATAATTCATAATTGAGTTTTATCTGATTTTTAAGAGTAGCTTCCAACCTGGGAGGACCAGAAATGCCTCTCGGGCCTTGTTTTGGGCTGACTTGGGTGACTGGTTCAGAGTTAACCAATATTGATTTATGAAAAAATGGTATTAGAGAATTTTTCCATTATTATTTGAGGATTATAGTAGATGGATATATTATAATTGAGGGAATATGAGGTAGTTCATGGGATTATTTCTTGTCAACAACACTCATGATGAAACATGAGTTACTAGGGAATGTTGGTATTTGGATTTTGATTTTGAGATTTCATTTTTAGGCGAAAAGGGAGTGTAATAGAAGTCACCATTTTCATTCATGTCCTGAAAAAACAATGTGGATATGATGTGGATAGTTCCAAGAGACTTTCCTTGGTAGTTGCATGATTTTCCTATGATTTATCAAACCATGTGGCCCAACTGAGAATGACCACTAACCCTTTTATAAATTTAATTTTGGTTTATTTGGCTTGGGAATTATTTCGATTTCTATGTATATTCTATTTGGTTTGATTTCCAATGGATTTTTAAAATGAAATTTGGGTTTAAATGGAAAAAGTGAGTTTGGAAACTATTAATTGGGGTTTTCTTTAAAATTAAGTAAAACATATTTTTTTGTTTAAAGACCCATGTGGTATTTCAAAAATAAATTGTGACGTTTTAAAATGATTTTCAATTGGTTTTTTGGTGTTTTAAAAATGTATGTGTGTGATTTTAAAATGGTTTTAGTGTGCATCAAAGATTTTTAAATTTGAATATAAGTAGAAAAAACAATTTTTGATAAGGTTTCAAGGTTTTTTAATTTAAATGTGGGGTTTTAAATTTATTTTAAAGGAGAAGCTAATGTTTTTTGTGATTTATTTGACATGTGACAATGACTTGTATTCTTGATATGTTATTTAGAAATGTTATTTTTTTGGATGTAGTGATTCAAATTGGGTTTATTTTGTGTAAATAGGTGAAAAAGTAAATTTTTAAGGAAACAAAATTGATTTTTTATTTCCATGCATTTTTAAAGGTTTTTTCAATTTTCCTTATTGTGATTAGTTTTTTTTACTTTTGTGATTCGCTTTGTTTAGAAATGTATTCCAACAGATCCTCAAGTATTGTCTATCCTAGATTACTGCTTATTTTTTTATTCATGATAAATTGTGTTCTTATGATGGTCCTTTCTTGGGTTTTTTTCTCTGGGACCTTATTTGATTGATCAGGCTGTTTGAGATGGTTTTGGGTTACGTTTTTGATTCATTGGCGGGGATGTTCATTTTAAGGATTTTATGAGACAAGGTTGTGGTGAGTTTTTATTTCATTGAATAGGGATTAGAAACCATTTTTTTGTGCTGAGGGTGAATAGAAAATATTCCAAAGTAGTCAATATTATCGTCAAGATGGTGTTTTTTTGGCTATTATTGAGATCCCCATGGTTTGTGGTTTGGATTTGAGGTCATAGGTCATATCCCTTTTTATATGTGACACCTAAGGGGAGCCTATATCATTTTTGAAGCGGAATTTTGGTGATTTATACCTTTTTCCCCTTAGTAACTAAGAAGGAGTGTGTTGATGAGTGTGTTGGTGGTCTTTAATTTGTGAAATCATTTGGGTTCAATCAAGGTTATGTTCTTCTTTTAGATTGTTTGGGTAAAGATTTTTATTTATTCATTTATTTCCATTGTTCTTTCCTATAATATTTATTAATTTTTCATGATCAAGTAGAAATATTAGTTTTGATACTAGTATTAGTGTGTTAGAGAATTAGTGCTCATTTTGGTGGGGTTTTGGACGAGATTCTAGTCGTAAATTTTGCATGAGTCTGCTCGATTGGGAGTTTGGGTTTTGTCTTATAGAAAATCCTTTGGAGTATCATTTCCTTATTGATCCACCATTCAAGAGGAATAATTAAATGGTTGGGATATCCATTGTGAGTGTATTATCTAAGTATTATTTTTTTAATGTGGTCAGGTGTTATGTTTAAATTCAGAATTTGAGTGGTTTAGAGTGGTTTGGGTGGCTTCCTTTTCTTGTTAGGGTTCGTCTCATGTATCTTCCATTATAATTCCAATGGATTTACCAAGGAATAAAGGTTTATGGTAGAGAGAATTATCACACCTCCAAATTTATTTAATGATTATTTTATTTATTTAATTAATTATATTTTTTTATTCTGAGGTTTGGGTGTTTTAATCTATGGAAACTTTAACATTTTTTATCATTTAGTGTGTCACAGAGTAGGACAATTAGTGAAAAATCTGTCCAAATAAATCTATCACCTTGGAAGAGAAATTTTGTATGGTTAGTGAACTATTTATTAAATCATGTGACCAACTCGTGTGGGACTTGTGTGCCTAGTAAAGGGTGCATGGTCGGTGGATTGTTTGGTAAACCATGCGCCAAGATCATGTGAGTTCCTCTTGGTTTATAATAATAATAATAATAATAATAATAATAATAATAATAATAATAAAACACCCAAAAATATCTCTATCTCATCTTTCCATCATGAACTAACCCCCACTAGGAGATCCCCTCCCGCGTCGGCCCTCTCCTCCTTCCCATACACACGACGTCGCTTCCCCCACCCTCCTCCTCTCACAATTTTAGTGTGTTCGACCTAGGTAGGGGTATCTCATCTTAGTCCATCTATTAATTATCTTATCTTTATCCTTGATTATTTATCTATGCTACTTGAATGTGAGGTAAAACCCTATATTAGGTTTTGATCAGATTTATCTTTTTTCGATCAATTTTCATGGGTTTCTTTTAGTTTATGATTTATTTTTCCCTATTAGAGTTATTGGGACTTTTGTGGTGGGTGTAGAAATTAGTTGTTAAAGGCATTGGATTTGATGTAGGTTTTCCCTATTATTGACCTTTTAATTTTAGGGTATTTGATTTTTTGGAATTTAAATTTAAATTCAAAAATCTCATAATCATATTATGGATAATTATGAAATATTTATAGATTAAACGATGTCTCAAATAATATATTCCTTGGTTTTATCCTTTGGTTCCTTATATCTCCAAAAAATAAATTCTTATTTTCTTGGGAAATTACATGTGATCACTTTTAATGTGGTATTATGTATTTTTAATATCTAATAAATGATTTATAAATTTTATATTTATTGTTGAAGAAATTTTATTGAGCTCGCATGTGTTCTACCATTTTAATTGTTTAGCCGATTTTTAATTAGGGAATTTTCAATTCTAATATTTCTTGAATTTTTAAAATGTGTATTGGGACTCCATTAGTGAATGAGATTTGAATACATATTTTTGGTTAAAGAATATATATATATATATATATCCTCTTTGTACATATTCCTTCATGGATAGGAAAATATGTTAATTACAACTAGAGGTATTTATATTTATATATATGAATACGTGAATATGTGTGTAAGAATAAAAGGAGGGTACATGTTACTTTCATGGATCTCTTTAAAGTGGATTTGAGTTGACATCATTAATGGAAGCAAGTTTTGATGCAGGTTCTCTATGTTCGAGCCTTTAATTTGAATTCCATGATTAGTTGAGTGGTTTGAAAATATGTTTTATTATTATATGGTATTTATATGCTCAGAAAATATGTTTTGGAACATAGATATGGAAATTTCATTCATTTCTCATAATTTACTTAAACTTACGATGTTATTTTTCAAGATAATATATTATTTCAATCTTGTTTTGGAAAATTTATTAAATTTTAAATGTTCAATTATTTTTATAAATGATGCTTCATTAATATTGGTAAATACAATTTGGATCCTTTAAGTATTTCTTAGAAAGTGGTATTGAACTCTCATGATGTGTAGGATATGTTTAAACCTTCAAACGGTTAATGTATGATGGTAACCCCCATGTTTTTCATCCATTTTGATATGGTCTCATCATGGATAGTTCCGGGAAAGTCATGCACGTTGGCATCCATGTTAGTTCTAATCATGTGATGACCTCCTAACTTCCACATCACACTACTGACATGGGATCTCAGGATTTTTAGTGAGAGTCGAGTGATGGATGCTATTTAGTCCCCATTAGATTGACTATATTTCCATGGAGTGGCCATGGGTGATGTGCCACTAGTGAGGCTAATTGAGAGCATCCAAGTTAGTTATTGACTGTGGATCACATCGATAGGCCAACAACTGGATTCTAAACTGATTAAATCAAGGTCATTTCAACATGGTGTCTATAAATATCATGTGTTAACAATTTTACAGGTATTATAATTTCACTCATTTTGTGACATACTTATAAAATATTTTTAACCGTCATTCTTCCGTAGGAAACCCTTGCATATTTATCTACTTATATACATTCTATTTACACTTTTTTTTGAATTACTTAATGATATTTGTTTATTGTAATGCTTATTTCATTTTATGTATCTTTTTCAAAATAGGTTTCGGGAAAATATTTCACCATTTTAGAAAGTATTTAAAAATTTAGTAGGGAAAATGGTTTTTGAGAAGCATCAAATTGTTACTTTAAAAAAAAAATGAATCTCGATTTTTATTATTGTATTTTAAACTATCATGAAATTATTTCATCTTTAAAAGTAAGGAATAAGGTGTTTTTTATCCATTGGATCTAATACTATTCATTTTAATTCTCACACCTATAATATAACACCCACCACTCCTCATTGTATTGAGAAAGCAGTGGAACACTACTTGGACTTAAGAGACACCCCTAGATGCTAAAGGATAGAAATAAATGATGAGGGATTAATTTAAAATTGGGGGATTATTTTTACATTGAAAATAAAACAACCAACCAAACATTCCATAACCAAATAAGCCACTACATGATGCATGAGAACAATGAAATACAACTCAACATTTCATTTATATCACAACCTACTACAAATAGTACCACATCATAAAAATAAAAAAAACTAAGTACACAATAGAAGACTAAAAAATCAATAAAAACCAAATACTACCATAACAACAAATCTCTAATATATTACATGATCCACTAAAAACCCATGTATCACTAAGCACAACTAGAGATGTGTGATACGTTACCATTTCCCATGTCCCAAAAAAAAATATCTGCAAAATCACCAAATTTCCAAATAAGGGGTGAGTAATGAAACTCAGTAGTATTTCCCCAAATTTATTCCCTACTAATTAAACTAGGATTAAATATGTTAGCACATTTATATAAAAAAATTTATATAAAAATTTAAAACAATTTATCTCAAAAACCAAAACTATTTCTAAGAAAAACATTTTTTCATAACAAAACTATTTTCCATGAGAAGTATCCAAGCATGTTTTACAAATAAATTTACAAACCATTGGCATATAATATTAAAAACCACACATCCAAACATCCACACATGCATGATTCATTATGACAGTTCCATACTCATGGGCGGTTTCTCATCAATCTACCAAGTCATGACAAGGTAGTTAAATCCCATGTGCCATTACCCCTTTGTAACTGAGCAAAAGGTCATATTTAAACTAGGCCTAATAATTTAATATAAACACACACCACCAAGTATTACCAACAACCATGATAATATAATAATGACAAAACCATTTCAATGACAACAATATTTCAATGCCAAAACAATTATAATGTCAATACCATTTCAATTCCAAAACCATTTCAATTAAACACATTTTTTATTCCATACCATTTCCTTATAAATAGAACCAATAAAATATTTCAAAATAGACATTTTAAAATAATTTATCAAATAACTTTGCAAAAGAAATCAAAAATTTTACACAAATAGAAAAACTATCACTAAAGAAGGTTTCCACCATTCATTGAACACAAATTTCACAATTAATTTCAATCAATTTAAAAAATATAAAAATAACAATTGATGTTATAAATAGAGGAGTCTATAGTGAATCTACCTACCTAAATTTGTTTTGTAAAAATGATAAACTACTTGAAAAATGTCCATGAAACTCGGCCAAAACTACCAAAACCCACCGTACATCTCTTCCCCTAACATAAACAAAGCCAAATATCATCATATATGACATCAGCTACCTTATATCTATCCACATAGGACACATTTCTAAGAAACTGAGAGAGAGGGATAAGTATATCTAAGGAAAACCAAGAAAAACTACTAGGAATGAATACTTACTATGAGAATGTGGTTTCAAAACACCAATAAAAGCCTTCAGATCACCACCAGATCAATGAGACAATCCTCTATTACCATTGGGAGGAGAAAATATCAAGTTAGGGTTAGTTTGAGTAAAAAATGAGGGGTCATATATTAATCCTAACCAAGATCCACTTTTTATGGAACTTGTTTTTAAATCATGCATGGTTAGTCAAAAAGTTAAGAAAACTATGTACTAACCATGTGATAGCTTCTATCCCACATAGGAATCTCATACGTTTGTCTTGAATAGTTTCTAAACCATGTTCCAACCATGCCAAATCCAATTGTCCAGCTTTTCAAAATTTCTATCGGGTGGCCACATGGTTTGGCCAGACTGTGCTTCTTAACTTTAAGCCTACCTAGAGCCCTCTATCTCATTGTTTCCAGTTTCCTAGGGAAGTTTCAAAGGATCCACTAACTATTCACCAATCATGAACCTTAATAAAATCCCCAAAAAATATTCCAAACTTCTTCCAAACCCTCCCAAACATCACCCTAATATTTTACATACTTAAACTGAATAAAATAAGGGTTATTTACTTGAATCCAAGGGTGAAACATTCTCCCCACCAATGGTCTTTCCATCCCCAAAAAGTATAAAACCATCATAGTTTTGAAAGATTTCTTGATATTTCTCTTTGATTTCCTTCTCATGTTCCGATGTATTTTCCTAAATCTGACCATGTTTCCATAAAACCAACACTAGACTGATGATTTTTCCATGAAAGGATTTCTATTACCTATTCACAATCTGTATTGGCATGCACACCAATGAAACATCTGACTCTACTTAAATGTGATCTCATCAAATCACATATTCAAGATTAGGCTGATATTCCTTTAACCGAGCTACATGAAACCCATTATCTGTAGCACTAAACCGTGGTGGTAGTGATAATCAATGTTACACCTCACCAACCTATTCAAGTATCTAAGAAGGGATTATTTATCAAGTAGATAACTTTACCTACTTCCCAAAACACTAATGTACAAGCCTTAGAGAGAAACTTTAGAACACATGACGACTCAACTAAAATGACAACGACCATTAAAAATGATCCAGGATATATTTCTGATGAGTTTGATCCATCTCCATATATTTCCTAGTCAATTGAATATTCTGCACAGTTTCATGGACAAGGATTAACCCAACCCGTGAATTCCCCCTATTTCCACCCAAAAAAGTTGAGAAAGACAGGGATTCCAATACAATCCTTCAGAAGGATCCATATGTATTAAGGCAAGACAACTATTTTACGTGATAACTCCACTAAAGGTACATTCTCTTCCCATGATCCACTAAAATACATTACCAATGCCTACAACATTTATTCCAATGATTGTATAATCTATTAAAATTGATCTTCCATCAGAGGATGATACACCATACTCATTTTAAACTGATTCTCAAGAGATTTTTGTAAGGATTTGTAGAAAAAAGATGTAAACTTAT
Organism: Viscum album; assembly: GCA_963277665.1. NCBI lineage: Eukaryota > Viridiplantae > Streptophyta > Magnoliopsida > Santalales > Viscaceae > Viscum > Viscum album. The sequence goes on along the minus strand of OY728142.1, from coordinate 502,784,032 downwards.
GATCTCTTTATGATACGATTGAAACTGGTAGGTATTTCCTCTTTACCACATCACGGATATAGATTTTTAAAAATTATCTCTCCATATGAGATTCACAAATATGGATGAAATGTGTTGAATTTGTGAACTGATATACTATAATTCACATGAAATATTGTTTCTGAACCATAATTGGGATACTTGATATAAAATACATAGTTATATTCTCCAATTTATAAACTAGAATAGGTAATGATTTCAATATACCTGATGGTCACTAGTGCTCTTCCTTAACCATATCACAAGTTAAGTATCTTGAAATGAACTTATCCACCTTCCTTTTCATACTGACCCACCAAAACTATTCTTTCAGCACCTTATACATATTATATATTCTAGTATGAAAATCCCATCTCGAATGGTTGTAAGCATGAATAACTTCTTCTTGAAAAGAAATCGGTATGACCATCCATTTTCAAAACTGTAACACTAAACTCTCATCTATCCTCCATCCCTCAATGGTCTCTCCACCATCTAGTTTTGACCTAATATCAATGCATTCTTCATAAAGGGTACGTGCATATTTAACTATCTTCACTAAATTAGGAACAAATGAAACTGGAATGGAAACCACAACATCACCTCTTTCGTCATATTCCAAGTGCATGTTGACTAGGACCCACATCAACTACAACTTTTCATAAGCTTATTTTTCCAAATGAGCATATGAATTTCTGATTAATGAATCTACCATGGGATTTTCTTTTTTTGATGTATAAATCAAGTCATAGTAAAACATTTAGAGGTACTCCATCCATATTCTTTGTCTCAGAATAAAATACCATCATGATAAAACATGATTCATGCTCTTAGGATCTATAAACATAATAAATTTATCCCTAAATATGTAATGTTGCAAAGTATTCAAATCATGTACTATGGTTTCTAGATCCAAATCATGTGTTGGGTATTTCTTTTCATGCACCCATAACTGCCTTGATCCATAAGAAACAACATGTTCTCTTTTCATGAGAACACACCCCAACCCAGATCCCAAATCATCTTAATACACCATATACCATTGTATTTATTCTAGAAAAATCAATATTGGTGCTAATGAAAGGTAAAATTTAAGCTCCTAAAAAGACTTCTAGAATTCCTCATTCCATTGGAAGGAAAATTTTTTCTTTTCCAACATATCACAGTCAAAGATAGTAATGATAAGTCATGAGAAAAGAATCAGTAATAACCATCTTGTCCATGGAAAATCCATATCTCAAAGACATTATTCGGTGGTTGCTAATAGATAATGAACTCAATTTTTTGGATCCATAGAAACACCTTTTTCATATATTAAATGGCCATGGAAGTGTACCTGTTGTATCAAAAAATAATAGTTTGATAATTTGGAATAAATATGATGATACTTACTAATTCCTAACACTATCGCTAGGTGTTTCTCATGCTCAATCCTTTTCCTTGAATAAACCAATATTTCATCAAAAAACACCACCACGAAAGAAGCCTAGTATAACTAAAATATTCGATTAATCAATTCCATAATAATTGATAGTTAATTTTTAATATTGAAAGGACTCATCACATATTCATATTAGCTATATATTCTTCTAAAATCTACCTCTAGAATATCTACCTTTCTAACCCACTATTAGTGATATCCTAATCCCAATTCAATATTAGAGAACCATTCATATTCCCCTAATTGATTGAAAAAATCACCAATGAATGTAAATGGATACATATTCTTTATCTTAACTTATATAATATTATAAAAATCCAAACATAGATGAAGAGTTACATCCACTCTTTTTACAAACATGATTGGTTCTGCCCATAGAGATGTACTAGACTGAAATAACCCATTGATTTCCCAATCCTCTAACTATACTTTTAGTTTACTTAATTCAATTGGGCCTAGACTAAATTGTTTAAATTTCCCTAGGATGTAGCCCCCATGTATCCCCCAGAAAAAGGCCTCATCTTCGGAGATTTATCCACACCACCTTATAAAGGGGTGCTTTGTGGTCCAACTCCTTTGATGTGAGATTTTTATAACCCCCCTAGAAGGAACCAATTTCCTCATTGGAACATCGAATGGACACTAGATCTGATACCATTTGTAACATCCCGCCCCTCCCCATTAGCTTGAGAAAGAAGTGGAACACTACTTGTACATAAGAGACATCAAGAAGATTCTAAATTCAGGAAAAATATTCAAAGGGATTCATTTACAATTGGGGATGATTTTCCCTGTAAACAAACAACCAACAAAACATTCCATAACCAAATAAACCACTACATTATGCATGATAAAAATGGAATACAACTAAGAATTTCAATTATATAAAAACCAACTAAAAAGAGTACCACTATGGGAAACTAGAAAAACCATGCACACAATGGAAGTCTAAAAAACCAAAAAACTCTAATATAGGCTTACCTAACAATCCCCAACCTGCTCCATACTTCATAAAACAACCCAAGTATCCATAAGAACCACCAGATAATTTTGATACTTTACCTTTTCCCATGTTATGATAGAAAATATCTAAAAAATCACCGAAGTGCCAATGAATGGGTGACTAATGAAACTTAGTATGATTTCCCCAAATGACTTCCCTTATCATTCCACTATGGTAGAAAAAGTTAGCACATTTATATAAAACAATTTATATGAAATATTTAAAAACATTTATCTCAAAACCAGAACTATTTCAATGAAAATATTTTTCCAATACAAAACTATTTTCTATGAAAAGTAACCAAGAATTTTTTCCCAACCACTTCAAAAACCATTGGCATATCCCATTCCAAACCAGAAATACACACTTCCACACAAGCATGATTCGTTTTGACAGTTCTATATTCATGAGTGGTTTCTCATCAATCTACTAAGTCATTACAAGGTAATTAAATCCCATGTTCCATTACACCTTTTTCACCAAGCACAAGGAAATATTTCAAATAGGTCTAATAATGAAACACAAACACACACCATCAAGTATTCCCAACAACTATACTATTTCAATCTTGGTGATACCATTTTAGTTCCAAAATTATTTCAATGTCAAAACCATTTCAATTATGAACCCATTTAATTTAAAAACCAATTTCAATAAAATAATTTTTTATTGAAAACCATTTATTAATTAATAATACCAAGTAACTATTTTAAAATCAACATTTTAGAAATCTTTTATCAAATAACATTGCAAAATAATTCCACAATTTCACATAAATCCAAAAACCATTTTTAAAGAAAGTTTCTACCATGATTTGCCCAACAATTCCACAATCAATTTCATTAAATTTAATCATGATGAAACTAATCCTTTATTATCTAAATAGAGGAGTCAATATTGAACCAACCTGCCTAATAAATTTGGTGAATATGATAAACAACACAAAAACTTCCAATAAACTTGGTTAAAACCCCAAAATCCTATCATATATCTCTTCCCCTAACATAAAAAAATCCAAATATCATAATTTTTGGTATCAAATACCTTATAACTATCTAATATATATATATATATATATATTAAATGAGATATATGGAGAAGTAGATCTATGTAAAAAAAAGAAAAACTACTAAGAATGAAGACTTACCACGATAATATAGCTTCAAATCACCAAGAGAAGACTTTATATCACCTTCAGATTGATGGTAGAATCCTCTACTTCATTTGGAAGGAGAAAATCTCGTTCCAGGGTCAGTTTGGGAAAAAAATGGGTCAAATATTAATCCAAACCTAGATCCACCTTTTGTGGATCTAGTTTTTAAACTATGCACGGTTAGTTGTAAATTTGGAAAACCATGAACTAACTGTTTGTTAGCTTCTGTCAGAAGTAGTAATCTCACATGGTTATCTTGCATGGTTTCTAAACTCTGTTCCAACCATTCCAAATACCACTATATAGACTTGTAAAATTTTTACTTGGTGGCCGCACGGTAGTGCCAAACCATGATACTTAATCGTGCACCTACCCAGAGTCCTCTATCTCATTATTCAAGATTGATTTGGGAAGTTTCACAGTTTCCACTAACCATGACCCAATATCACACCTTTATAAAATCCTAAAATATATTGAAAACTTCTTCCAAACCCTCCCAAAATTCACCTTAATATTTTACATACAAAAAAAAAAAGGGTAACTTACTTCAAACCGTGAGTTCTACATATACTTTATACAATTTTATGTTTTATTTTCTACCTAAATTAGGTTCACTCATGGAGAGAGTGTGGTTTTGTACTTAGTGGTGACCCATGATGTCACATGGATGTATGTGTAGTAGTTATTTATTTATTTTCCTCTTTCAATGATCACTTTACCATAATATTTTTGGTTACCTATTTATTAATTTGTTTATAATTAAAAAAATCATTCCAAATTGAGTTCTATGTAATAACCGATATTAGTTTCCATTATAAGAGGATTGAGAATGCCTATTAGTCCTTGTTGTGGGCTGGTTCAAGTGACTAGTTTGGGGTTGACCTGGGTTAGTTTATGACACTCATGCATCATTCCGTCCCTAGGCTATTGAATGTTTCTGGGGATGAGGTGATGACATTAAGTCTCAATGAGGTCATTGATATGTGGAGCTAGCATGAAATTTTCAACTTCATTATCTGTCTTGAACTAAATAAGATAATTTTTGATAATGGTAGGGGATCTCTCAATGAGTGGTTGTATAAAATATCTCTCTAGGTTAGGGTTCTCGCATCTTGTGTTGAGGATATGATTATATATGATCCATGAAACCCTTAATGATTTTCTCACCCATCTTTTTATATTTAGAATTTTTACCTCTACCTCTAGAAGGAATGTAGGGATAATGAAATTTTGGTCTTATTCTCTAATTTTGTATTATACTGGCGTGAAAAGATACAAATTTTGAAGTCATTCTTCCACCTGTCGATACCCCAATCTACCTGTCTCATGAATATTCCTAGGCTTGGGTGTAATCTTACCCAATAAATATATTGAATTGACTGATCCATCAAGTGGAAAATACCCACACTTCTCTAATAACATTATTTATTAAAGTAATGGTATTTTTTTAGGATTCGAGGGAGTCCCCAAGGAAGCACTCTTTCCGTAGTGAAAGACATACCATTATCCAGACATGTTTTTTTGAGGAGGCTGACCCTTCGATGATAGTGAAAGATGATGTACCAGTTAGGGGAGAAATACCTAAGACTCCCTCTCTTTATTCTTAGTCGACTCAACCGATCCCTCCTTCAACATACCAGATACTAAAAAGGTTAATTTTGCAGATAATCCACACCACAATTATGAAGACTCCCTTGGAGAAAATTCGTGACCAAGAAGAACATCTTCAACATCTCTTTTGTGAGTTTGGACCAGTGGATTCAACTGTCAAAAATATAATTATATCATGACATAATTTATCCTACATCAGTAATAATGGAACAACTGTGAGAGGGGATTTCATAGTATTTATGATTGGGATCCTCTAGTTTAATTAATAAAATAATCTTTAGAAGTTCTTAAAATGAGACATCATAAGGTCTCTCAGCTTTGTGTCTTGATGGATGACTTGAATACACATATAGAAGAATAATAAGAGATTATTTTTTTAAAGGTATCCTTACTTTATGTAGTCATTATTATTAATTATAAATTATAAAAGAGGTGAAGAGTTATTTTTTTATTGACACTCTTCATCCTCATGATTCAGTTGAGGAAATGGAGTAGATTCCACTTCAACACTCAATCAACACCCCTCACCTAACTCTGAATGACTTAAAAAAATAATCCAATCTAATTTTATTATAATCTGATCAGAAATGTTTTTTCTTTTTATTGGGTGTATCTAGGGAAATACTATATAATGTTGATATTCTTCCCTCCTTGTCATATTATCAATGAAAAAATCATCTAGACTTTACACGTCTTTTCTAGTCTTTCTTTTATTCACTATACACAAGGAATTTCATTGTCTTTGTTTCTTATATCCTATATAATGCAACCTTCCCTTATTTAATTTCAATTAAATCAAAACACCGGGATTTGAATTCTTAATTCATAATATATTTCTCTGGAGAATTACTCATGAATGAATACTGACATGAGATTTATCCTTGATGTGTCTGATCTAGTCATTCCAAGATCACCTATATCAAAAGGGTAATTTGAGTAAACATATGTCCCATGGATAATGTTCTCTAATTTCTTCCTAATGTAGTGGACTTAGTGAAAATAGATTTATCATTTATAGGGACAAATTATGACCTCTACAAGCTTTGTATATTTCTTTATATTTTCCTATCATCTTCATAAGCTTTATATGAGGAAATATTAGTGATAATGGACATAGATTTTACTTATTATTCCCTTTATGATATTTTTTCCTGAAAATTTTTGTGCCTTTTCAATTTTACAAGTGCTCAAATTTTCATGGAACACACATAATTCTTGTCTAGTGTGCCGTGTCTCAATTTTTTTCATAGGGTTTCCTTTATGGGTTTACAACCTAGTGAGTATTGTGTATATTTTAAATGGATATTTTATAGTCTTGTAAACTAGATCACTGCTATACTTTATGGCATTCTAAATTAGACTATATATTTTTATACTTTATGGTATTCTAAATTGGACTATATATTTCTGTATCCTTGATGTGATTCTGAAGAAAGAGTGTCCAAAAAGGGTTCTGATACCCTGTATTCTTAATTTATATTTTTAAGAATTAATGTTCATAAGGGTTCTAGCACTCTGTTATCTTGTTGAAATTACAAAGGATTGGTATCCATGATTGGTTGTGACACATTGCATCCTTACTGAGATTTAGTTTTATTTATGGAAAATTATTACAGATACCAAGTCCACTGGTATATTTAGAATACGGTTTATGTAAATCACGTGTTTGGGTTCTTGAACTGGTTAATATGGAATGGGGAAGACATGCATGGGAAGACTGCAAAACACCCAAAGGTATTGAGTTCTGTCGTGGTGTTTCTAGGGAACAGGAGAAATGGCGGACCTTTTATGCAAGGAGTATATTTCTATAGTTGATGAGTTAGAGACCCTTATGTATGGTCCCGTAGGTATTATGTGTGTGGTAAATTAAATGCATCCCTTATTATTTCTAATGACCTTATAATATTTATAAAGGTTCAAACATTTTGATGATGAAGTTGGATACATATAAAAAGGATATCCGTGAAGGATTTTGGCACCCTAGGGAAGTTCTGTTTATTTAGAAGCTCAAACTCTATTCCATGTGGTTTTGAGTCATGTAGTGTGGGACATAAAAAGGTTTGGGAACAGAATATCACATTATTTTTTGAGAAAGGGTACATACATAGTGATGTAACATTGATAATATAGAATCCTCTTGAATATTTTGTTTATGGGGATTGTAAAATCATGGTTTAATAATATCTAAGTTAACTAGAGGTAGAAACTAGTTGGTATAGGTTAGCCCTTAATAATAGTGGAAGCCCATATTCTGTGAAGTCAGAACAATAACTAATGGGTTTAAGGGGGGCCTCTCCTCTAAGAACAAAACATCCACCTGACATAATCTATGAGTAATTGCGTTATTCACGATCAAATCATAGTGTAATCCCTTTATATTAACCACCCCATGTTACTAGTTTTCTACAAGGTGGAACAAAGAGAAGGGGAGCCTAAGGTCCATGGGGTTCTAAGATAAGAATATTAACCTTAGGAATGGTTGGTATCAACTTAGGTATAAAAGTTTTGAATGTGATTTGAGAAAAATGCATTATTAAAGAAGGGTTTGGGTACCAAAAAAATTATTTCACTATATACTGAACATATTATCATGGAAATGAGATGTGATAAATCATCACCCCAACTTCTTCAAAGACCATGTAGTCTAGTGAGAATAGACCAACTTTTACTAAGTCCACAAGATGGACCCCATGAGTTTTGTGCATTTTTATTTATGATATAACTTTTCAATAATCTCTACATATGTAGATTAGCGATAAGATACTTGACTTTTCCTCAGGCCACCCTTTCTAGGTTTTCAGCCTAACATGTTTTATATCTCTTTCACTATCATTTTAGGGTTTTGTGATTTGGACCATCAAAGGGTTATGTTTAAGGTCATACAACTTTTACCAAAGTTCATGAAGTTAAAGTTCATAAAACTGGTGGACCTTTCTTGAGGGGATTGTTACACAAGAACATAATTATAATTCCCAAGGATAAGAGTACTCCAACATCCTTTTGATAATGAGATGAAAATGTTTAAATCATGTATCAATGTTCTCAAATCATGAGTAATGTTATGGAAAAATCATGTTCAGGATGATCATGAATTAATCTATAGTGATGATCCTCACTACAATGACTCTTGGGTTAACAAGAACCATAAACCCCTTTTTCAAGGAAAAAACACAATTGGTTGACAGTTGAGAGATTACATCCGAGAACCAGGGGCAGAATTGCATAGTAAAAAAATGGTCCCTCTGAGCTAGACACATTTCCTTAAGGGTCATGGAAGTTTTACAACAATTAAAGACACTCAAGATAAGAAGCGTGGTTTACCCAGTTGAGGTTATCAGAAATATGATGGAAACAACCTGAACATTGGTTAACCATGTTCAAGATATTATGGTCCTTTGATAAGGATTGATAATAGGAGAAGGTCTACCGAATTAAAAATTATTTAGTGGGGATGTACTTTTCTATATGTTTAACATCATGTGATGAGGATATTTTACTTAAAATTTAGCACTATGTGGTAAGGACATACTCAATGACATGAAATTGCGCAATATATCCTTGGGGAAACTATGCACTAGTAAAGGAAATTCAGATGTTGGGAAGCACCTCTTATCCTTGAACAATATTATTTATGGGTATCCATATGTTGGTGACCTTCCTAGACACATTTATCTCATGTGAAAGCAGACCATACATATATTCTACTCATACATTGGCATAGTGAGTCTTTACATCTCATAATTCCTTAAATGGAGGAATATGTATTTTTGTGTGGCTGGGATTACCTAGGTTTTCTAATATACATTGTAACAGAATGAATCATGCCATAGTCAACACCATTAATGAGATCCCTCCACATAGATCTTACTCATATGCATGAAAGAGGGGTATTCTATCTTCTTCACTTATTGAGTCCTGGCATCAAAGTTTGATAAGGTTTCCTCTACATAGATTAGGCTCATATGTATGGATAGGTAATTTCCATATTTCATTCTGTTATGGTGGTGAAAAATTCATCCCAAGAACAGATCCATTGATATGTTGGAATTCTTTAAGAAATTTTAGGTCTTTCGGATAAACCATAGTTTAATGTCCTTTGACCAGGGAGTTTCCATGCATTTTAATATCATGTGACTAAGATGTTTCCATATAGTTTAATGTCATGTAAATAGGACATATCACTGAGAGGAGAAACTAACTCATCTCAATTGTGTTTCACATAAGATTCATACCCCAAAATGGATGGCTATTGGGATACAATGTCATAATATATCTTTGATAATGGGAGAAATGAGTAGATGTGTGGCATCAAGAGTAACCAAATATTCTCTAATATTTGGGTTATGGAAGGTGTAAATCATAACCTAAGAATATCTTAGTTAACTAGTGATATAAACTGGTTGGTATGAGTCAATCATTGATATTGGTGGAAGACCATATTCCATGTAGTCAGAAAAATATCTACTGAGTTTAAGGGTGACCTTTCCTTTAAGACTAAACATCCTCTAGGAATAAGATCTTATAAATTGTATCATTCACTAGAGAATCCATGTGGGGTCCCTTTGGACTATCGAGTCCTTATTACTAGTTTAATATAGGGGAGAACCATGGGAAAGGGAGCCCAATCTCCATGGAATTCCATGAGAAGGATATCAAATTAATGAATTGGTTGGTATGAACTCAAATATAAAATATATGAAGTTGTTTCATGGATAACATAAGATTCATGACGGTTTTGAACTCCCAAAATTCTATTACACCATGTATTGAATACATTTTTCGGGAAAAGGGATAATACATGAAATTCAAGAATACAAAGTCATCCTGGGGGTGATCTATTTGGAAAGAAGACCTCTTGTCACAAAGTTTAAAGCTATGCAACTAGGTTGTGCTCATATAATTTAATTTAATGTGACTTGGACATGGTTCCCTATTCAATATGCATCTCAGTCATTTCAACTATAACATATTTCCAACTCCCTAATATCACATGATATATGATCGGTGTGATAAACAAGGTATTACTAGGAAGTTGATTAAGATGCTTGAAAGTACGTGACATGGAATACATGAAGTTTTTCACAATTCATTTTGGATATGAGCTTCTACATGGATATAAATCTCATGTAGGATCATGATTAAGAGTGGTGATAACTTTTGTATGGGCCTAAAATAGAGGATCTGGGAATCACTATTCATCATGTGATTATAAGAATCATGCCACTCAAAGTTCTTAGATAGTTCCCTAGATAGGTTTAGAACATATGTAGGGAATGGTTCATTTTTATCACTCTATATGTTGATAATGGACTCATTATCTGATATATGGGAATCAATAGGTATCCTATAGTAATAGAAATCAAGCCACATGTAGTTCTGGAAAGAGAAAAAAATTTCACATGCTTGGACCATATACAGAGGGGGGGGGGGGGGTTACTCTTCATATTGTAGATGAACCCTGGAGTAGGGATATGGGTGTCACTACGTATCCTATGATAGTTAGAATAAAGGAATATATAGTTATTGAATGTAAATCTCTCCATAAAGGTCTGACCCATACTTGGAGAGAGAAATTATTTCCATTAATACTATGTATGAACCTATGATTTGGGATCTAGCTTTCACTATGTATCCTATTACAGAGAGAATCAGTCAATATATACTCCTTGAATAGAAAAATCTCATTTAATATCTAACCCATACCTAGAGGGGGTATTGTTTCCATCAATATTACAGTTGGATGTAGGATTTGGGATCTGGGTGTCACTATGTATCTTGTGATAGCATGAATCAAGAAAAATGTAGTTATTAAAAAAAAACTCAACAATGGTCTAACCCATACATAGAGGGGGGAATGTTTTCCATTGATATTATAGCCGGACCCAAGATTTTATATCTTGGTTTCACTACGTATCATGTGATATCAAGAATTAAGCCATACATAGTTTTTAAATAGGAAACTCTCCAAACAGGTCCACCCCATAGGTATAGGGGGAATTGTTTCATTTATATTTCATTTGGATCTTGGATTTCATATCTGGGTGTTACTACATATCTTTTGATAGATATAATTAATCCACACATTGTTCGTGAATGGAAAAATCTCCATGGACAGTTTACCCATATGCATAGGGAGAAATTCTTTCTATTTATATTGTGGATAGAACTGGTATTTGAGATTTGGGTGTCACTATGTATCCTGTGATAGTTGTAATAAATCCACACATAGTTCTTTAAAAGAAAACTTTCCCCATATGTTTAGACCATATGCAGGGGGCAGATCTTTTTTACATTGATATTGTGTTTGGACCGATGCTTTAGGGTCTGTGTTTTACTATATATCCTATGATAGAAAGAATCTATCCACACGTAGTTCTTGAATATAAAAATATCCACTCATTCCTAAACTATAATAATAGGGGGATTTACTTCCATTGATATTGTTTCTTGTCCTTGGATTTTGGATTTGAATGTCACTATGTATCCTTTGATAACAAGATTCAAGATACACATAGTTTATGAATGGAAAAAACTCCACACAAGTCTGAATTATATACAGAGAGGGAAATTTTTTTCTGTCGATATTTTGGCTAGAACTAGGATTTGAGATCTAGGTGTCACTATGTATCCTATGATAGTAGGAATAAAGCCACATATAGTTATTGAATGGGGAGATTCTCTATGTTGATATAACCTAAACAAGGACTAGAGTTCTTCATTTTTCTTTCTTATAGAGCTAGATCATTTGTAGTGAACCATTGATTAAATAACGTTCTCTATGTTGTTTAACATCATTTGTTAAGGACGTATTCTATGCAGTTTAGCATCATGTGGTGATGATGTCTTCCATGTAGTTTAATTTCATACATTGATGATGAAAAATACTATGCAGCTAAAGTCTTACTGCTGGGACTTATGATTCCATATAGTTTAAATCCTTGCTTCTAGGAATTAGGATTCCATTCATATTAAAGTCTTTCTTCTATAATTGGGATTATATATAGTTTAAATTCATTCTTCCAGGACCTAGGATGATTTAAAGTAACTATTAAAATAACTTCTTGACACACCTTACATGGGTTGGAGGTGTAATGTGTTCCCAATCCATTGTTGAAAATGAGTAACATCCATTGTAATAAACCTTATATATTATCTAATGCCCTTTCCACTTGGGTCAAATATTTGGTGGTATCTTAACGAGTATCATTGGGGTTCTGAGAACCAATACCAGTTCCCTTGAATGAATGAGCATAGGTGAACCAATTTATTGATGGGTCACATGATCCAATCCTGATGAACTTCAAGGTTGTTCAATGTACACAACCTTTTCTCATCGAGTCGTTCCAACTCATCCAACCACTTTTTTGATTTATTTCCATAAGAGATTTATCTACTGATATCTGTTTAAAGAAAAGAAAAATATACCTCTATAATAAACACTACTTCGGTCCCATAAACCAATGAATATGGAGTCTCTTTTGTAGTTCTGTGACTAGTGGTATGGTAGGCCCATAAATCATGAATAAAATTTTCCATATTGAAATTCTTATCATTTTCCACCATTTTTTGGTATATATTTGATAGAGTTTTATTGGAGGCCTCTATTTTTACATTTTACAATGCATGATATATGGAGGAGTGGTTTGATTCGATCTTGTACTCCAAGTATAATTAATTCATTATGGAATAATAGAATTTTGTTTCATTTTTCATAAATATCATGTTATTAGAACCAAATATGGTGATGATATTAGACTTTATGAAGTTAATGATATTTTTCACCTTTACTTGAGGAGAATTTCCTCAACTTATTTAGAAAAGAAGTCAGTATTAGTAGGGATGTACTTAAATTGCTTCACTGCGGCTAGGGGATATGACACCACATTGTCCATTTCCTATATGATAAAAGACCATGAATATTTAATTTTACGTAGAAACTATGGGGGCTGGTGGATGATGTTTTCATGAAACTAACATGCATAATATTTCCCGGTGATTTTCATTGAGTCTTTTATTATTGTTTTCTAGTAGTAACAATGATTCCAAATTTTTTGGGAGTGTCTATTCCTAAATTGAAGATCTACACATGACACTACAAGGTCTTCTTCCATGATGGAAATAATCTCTCCTTATGCTATGAATATCAGTAGGATTCTATCAAATCCTTATTTATAGAGGGACTTCTTCTCATTTAGCCCATCCTAAATAGGGAAGTATTTTGACCAGCATCAAATTTTTTCACTTTTGGATTGATCTAATGAGAGGGTTACATTTTAGAGGCAATCTACTATAGGCCCTATCGATATAGGGGTGGAAATTAGATCATTATGCTCTGAGGTAGTGTTTACCTAACTTATTTCCTCCATGTTATAAACGAGGACTGATGGGACCATCCTTTAGTTCACGATGAAGAAAAACCATTTCATATTAATCGAGGTCATCCAGGAATGTGACTAAATTATCCAGTGCTTTAATATGAGCATTTTGTGATTTGGGTACATAATTAAATGTTGGTTCAAAATGGTATGTTTCCATCAATCCTCAGATGTAATCGATAAGAGGGGTTGATTATTTATTTTTGATGGTATACTCACCATTTATTTGTTTGATCACTATATTCGAATCCCCATTGGTATTCAGGTAGGCTATATATATATGTATGTTTAGTTCCAAGATGGAAATAAGGGCTTGATATTATGCCTCATTATTATCACGTCCTTTAAATAGAGAGAAGAATTAGGGAAAAGTTTCTTTTTCTGAAGAAACAAACATAATCCATAGAATGACCCAGTTGAGATTTATGTTTTCCATCATCTTTACAATAGGACTTCATGAGGAACCATCAAAATACATTTCCCACATTTTAGGAGTTTCATTGGAATATAAATATTCTTTGTCTGGAAGTTTGATGTCCACTGGTGTGCTTTCTGTGGTGGGATGTGTCGTAAGGAAATCATATAGGACATCCCTTTAACAAGCTTTTAGGAAACTAAATAGATGTCATATTGTTGAAAAATAACTTCCCATATGTTCAAATTCTCAGTCAACAGAGGGTGTCCAAATATGTACTTGATCAGGTGAATATGAGAGACCAGGTGGAATTTGTGATGCTTCATGTAATGTATTTGATTTTTCACTACAAAGAGGAATGTGAGGGAGTTCTTCTCAATATCATAATTCTATGTATTAGTACCTAGAATAATCCAAATGATATAGTGGAGGATTTTTGTATCCACTAAATTATTTTTCTATGGGAGGAGAGCACCATGTGATAGTTCCGTGGTGGCTGCATATAAGATAAGAAACTTTACTTCTACTAGTGGAATCAATACCGACAGATGAAACAAGCACTTATTGAGATTATCAAAGTCTTCATGGCATTCCTTATCTGATCAGAACACAATTCTTTCTTAATTAACCTGGTCAAGGGTATATATATTTCATCTAGGTTATATTTGAAACCCAAAATGTAAGTGAGTTTCCCTTGGCATCCCCCCAATTCATTAATATTTGAATTTGGTGACATTTATAGGATTTCACTAGTCATTTCTAGATCAACCACGATTCTATGTAGGCATACAAAAAATACAAGGAATTTCCTTGACATTACTTTGAAATCACACTTTAGAGAATTCATCTTTAGACCATGCTACTAAAACTTGCTTAATATTTTTTGAATATCTTTGAGGTGATCACATAACCTTAAGGATTTGAATATTTGGTTTCAACATAATATTCCAAAATTATTCCCCAATAAGGGATTATATTTATGTTTCATATAACATTGGTAAGTATAACCAATGCTATTTAATCCAAAGGGCCTGACCTAATAGAAAAATATCCCCTGAGACTCCCTAGAGGTGATGAATTCTTCATCTTTAGGGGCCATATTTCTCTAATTATACCCTAAATACCCATCCATGAAATAAAGGTCTTGGAATCTAGTAGTTGTATCGATCAAAAGTTTTACGATCTATAACGGGAAGTCATCCTTTGAGTAGTGTCTATTATGGTCATAGAAATCGATGCAAATCCTGATCTTCCCTTTCTTTTCATTAACAAAAAAATGTTGGAGAGCCATTTTAGGTACTTCACTTCCTAGAAAAAGTTTGATTTGATCAATTAATCAAATTCATATTCTATATTAGTAGTGTGATAGGGGTGCATCCTCCTGGAATACTTCTTGAAACATCAATGGTCATCCGGTATGCCTAGTTTATGCATAGCCTCATCAGGTTTCAGATCATGAATTTATTTATAATTTCAAGAGAAAATATATCTTTGTTGCTTTAGAAATGAAATATACATCACCTAGTCTTTAGAGACTTTGTTGAACTAATCAATATATACATTGGGTCTTCTTCTGTTCCCAGATTCATCTACTTGAGCTCATCGATTGTGGGGGAGACACCTAACTCAAATGTGGGAGGGGTGTTCCTACAATCATCCCCTTTTTCGTCTATCTCTAAGCCAATGGAGTTATTTTTAAACAATGTGGGTAATTTTAGGGAATATTTATCACTTTTGAGGTAAGAGAGGCCATGGGAAGAGACATTATCATCCTATACTACCAAAGTGATCATAGAGAGATTCTAGGGATTCTTGTTTTCTTTTATGATTCCATAAGGGGTAGGAGGAGCTTAATCATCTTGAGTTTCATGGAATGTCTTGAGGGAATCATCAATTTTTTATGAAAGTGAGAAAAAATTATTGGATTCCAAAGTAGAATTAGTCTGATCCCATTTTATTGATTCCACTTTAGTTGAAGCGATTACTATCACATGGAAAAAATGAAATGATGTTTTTAATTCAGTATGGATTACTGGGATTAAGTCTGATACCTCAATCAAGTTAATGGGTAGCACATAATTCCTTTCAATAATGCTCTAGGGATTTTTAGGGGTAGCCCCCAAGCCATTGGGGGATACAACCTACATATCAACAGCCACCATTGGTTGTTTCCTTCCTTCTTATAGAAACCTACCTCATCATATATGTATTTTTAATACTCTAAGGGGGACTATCACCATGTAGTATGTTGACCTTCCCATCGATGGGGTATTTCAAGTATTGATGAAAATTTTAAGATACCTCTATGTGGATATAAATCCATGGTCTTATAAGTAGGAAATTATATGATCTGTCTTATTGGATAACCATGTAATCAAATTTATGTGTGAGATCCCCAAACCAAGCCTTGATCTTGATATTCCGGAGACAACTTTTCTTTCTCTAATCGTACCTATGAATGGTTATCTTTATCGAAGATAAGTCTCCCTTTATATATCACAAACATAGGAGGGTTAAAATTAGGATAAGGTTTATCCCAGAACAATTTTCATCCCGGCCCCTTCAAGTGTTGACAATATTGAGATTTACCAAAACATAAAATGATATTATATGTCACTGAATAACATATTCTTGATCTTTTTTCTATTAATGAGATGGTCATATGACATTCTAATGGAATATTCTCCACTTGGTAAATGATGATTTTAGAAACATCAACCTCAAACTCCTATTGGATCTATAGGGCCTTGATGAGTGCCTCTCTGAGTTGTTTTGAAAGATGGAGTGCATCTAGGATTAAGATTTTGGATGTAACAATCACAAAATGTTTTAGAATGTCATAACTTTTCTCTAAAAGGGATGTGATTCCCATAGTGGGGTTTCTCCCTATTATGTGGCTTAGGATTTTAGTTGTTTAAGGCATACATGTTTGGTTGTTGAGCGAAGGTTGAAGGAGAATCTACTAAAAGTAGTGTAGGTTATGATGACCACCCCCTTTTTTAAATTGATCAGAAAATCACACCCCCTCAAATCAATATAGTAAAATGATTAGGTTTGAACGAATTTTAGAGGGATTTGATGAATAACATGATTTTAGTGGACCTATTTCAGTGCTCACCCATAATATTCAACAATATATGTGGATTCTATGGGTATGTGATCAAAATATTGGGTTTAACCACACCTACACCATCCCCTATATCCTTGGATTTTGTTTCTTCAGCCTCCAGCTCCCTATTTAGGTATGGTAAACTCATACTCAAAGGGGTATTAATCATCAGAGAGGGGATCTGTTAAGTGAAATATAATAACCAAACAAAAAATAATATCTTTATATGATAAGGGTTCTATTTGGTGGGGTGGTGCATATTCTTAAAATGTTGAAGGGAAGAAGTATATAAGAGTTGGTGATTGTATGTGAGTAAGATATGAATCTTTCTCTTATATATTTTCCTATGTTTGATGATTATGTTTGCCTCTAAGAGGAATATTCAATGATGCCTAACTAGGTTCCATGGTCATTTAAGGTTTTTCAAGCTACACTCTCAAGGTGTTATGAGCTCAGTCAACTATCTTTGAGTTATCTAGTTATTAAACTTCTATACATGTATGGATGGAACTTCTTACTAGTCACCCTCTTCTTTTGGTAGAGGGACGATTACACATGACACATGTTATAGGGCCTTCTATAGTATCACCTTTACTTAATCAACCACACTCTGGAGTATATATTTAAAGAAATAAGTAGTCTTGGATGGTGTGACTCAACCTACTATGAAAGGGACAGTGTTTAGGATGATTAGTGAAATTGACCTTTTTTGGTTTCTTGGGATTCAGTAGAATAATTATGTTATTTTCCAGGACTGTAATACATTTATCAAGGACATGACCATTTTATATGGAATATTATTTATTCCTCCATTCCTAATTTTATGGGTGACTATGATCTTTTTTTATTATGTCCAAGGGATATTTTATTTCTTATTTCACTTGATGGTAGATGTTGGAAGTTTTGGGGCCTACCTGGGTGCTTGAATGGGAAGATCTACTATTTTGAGGGTATTAGCAGTAGTCTCTAGATTAATAAGCCTTTTACCTTTACTGCGGGAATGGTTTGAGATTTATACCCGGTCTATTGAATGAAATTTTCTTGGCATTGTTCCACATCTAAAAAATCACATGGTCTTCCTAAATACATCATCAGGATCAAAGTTTTTTGCAGCTCTTCCTAAATATTTTCTTCATAATGTTCCAGAAATTTCTCTTAAGAGAGAAAGATACTGAGTAAATAGGTCAAACGTTCCATCTAGCTATGAAGTCAGAAACTCTATCATTTTCATGTTGTTTTTAATTTATGAGGTAAAAATTTTCCATTTTATTTAATGTGGAGTTGAACTGATAAAGTAATTGACGAAGAAGGTCTTCTTATCCTCCAACGAAACATACTAGAAGGATACTTACCAAATGAAGGTTGGCCATATGAGATTCTATATAAATAATCTCAATTTGGTTTCCTCCTATTGATCTTGATGGCCTATCATCGGTCCAAATTAGGTAAAAAAGTGTGTGAGATGCTGTTATGGATATACCACACCACCAATGGTTGAGAAGACAAGATTTTAGAAATTGGTTATGGGAAAAGTTTCATCCACCCATTCAGGACATGGATTCTCCTCAAGATTCTTGGGGGTGTACCACCCTTCTATGAATTTTGTTTGAGAAGCCAATGATTTAATGGAATTTTAGAGTTCTTGAGGTACCACTATCTGGACCACCTCTTATCGATATGGAGAATGAGAGGCTTAATGAGGTAGAACAATTTTTATATCCCACTGATTATTGATTTCTGATAGGAATGAATGATCACCCTAATAGGGGAGAGGCTATCACTATAATAGAGGAAAGTCACAATCATTCTCAAATTCCTCATTTATGAAGGTTAGTTTCCTAGATCTAGAGCCAAAATATAACTGAAATTTCACTCATACAGGCCAATTATCTGTCTTATGATACATGGGAAGAGGGATATTCATTTATGTTTGAATATTGTACCCAAATATAATGTTTCCACTATATAGTTCCTCATTGAGATGTCTAAGACTTTGTATATCATTCCAATATTGTGTTATCCATTACTCTATAGACTGAATTTTGGATCATCAGGGTGGTGATTGGGATGAAATCACACCTTTCCCTTTATATTTGGTAGTGTTCCATAGTGGAGGTGGAGATTAATTATTCACAGGTGATAGGTTATTTCTACTCCTTTGATTCCACATACGCACAGACTCAATTTGTTCATCCCGATCACCTACCTCTCTAGGAACAATTTTTTTCATTGCACCCCTCTGTGTCTATCTCTTGGTCTGCACATCTATTGGATTGATGGTGATGATATTAACTAAGTTGTATAAAAAAATGGTAGTTATCCCACTAATATCCATGTAATATGGTGATTATGCACCTCTTACCCCTCCTTTGAAGGTTGTATCAGGGTCATTTCTCAGACCCAAGGCCATATTGATACATTTTGGCTTACAACCCTTATGTGGGTTGATTGGATTTGTAGTATGCTTCTCTTATATCAGTCTATAAATGGCGACCTTAAGGGAATTTCCAATCATGCTTTCTGAACAAGCCCCAAATAGAAATATTATGTCTTGTAGTGGGATGAAGGGATAAGTTATCGACCATCGATATTTACCTCATAACATGGAAAAGACAAATTTCTTCTAGGGTGATGATAATGATAAAAACTCCCACAGTCCAATGGGATAGGGACAATTTAGGTATGCTATTAGAAATTTTTTGATTCTATTGTTCAGGAATTGATGATTCTAGTCTAGGATTTGAAGGCCACTAGTATATAAAAGACCCCATCCTTGCAGGTTGGTATTGATCTAGAACCGTTGTTGACTCCTCTAAGACTCTCTTAGGGTATGTTGAACCTAATGGTGAAAATTGAGATAAAAATTTCCCATTCCCATGGAATGAGGTTAGTTTATAGCTTCCAATGATATTTCCTAGATCCTATTAGGGGTTGATGGCATGAGGGGAGTAGTCAATGGTAAAAATTACCCTAGATCTCTAGGCTGGGTTCTCTCCTGGATGACTACCATTGTGGATAATATCACTACCACATATTTGGATTTATCAAGCACTACTATTTATCTGAGCTATAAAGAACTGATAAATGGGGTACCTTCGTTAATGCTAATAAAAGTGTTGATAAATGCACCCCTTTATCACTGCATTTATTTGGCGATGATAACGTTTTTTTCCTTTATTATCACCATTTTTAGAATTGTTAAAATCACATTTTATTAGTACTTTTTTTAGTGATGATAAAGGTATGCATTTTATCAATGCCAAAATAAAATATTTTTTTCACTGATAAAAGGCATATTTCCTAAAAAAGTTATATATCATTAAAAATCATATAATAATATATAAATATAAATAATTTGATATAAATATAATATATTTATGAAATATTATTTTTAAAATACAATATATGTAATCAAACTTAATATAAAATATATTTAGTGAAAATGGTTTATAAAATAATTAAAAAATAATATTAAATATTTTTTTAAATTATTATTTATTTATAGTATTTTTATAATAATTTATATATATAAAAATTGAATAAATTAATAATCTATCTTAAAAAAGTTGATAACATGACTTGAACTTTAAATAGACATACATTTTTATACGAGGGTCTATTTGATATCTACCGCATATCAAATTGTTGCTTTCAAAATTATGTACACCATAAATATTGGGGAGAGCCTAGATACTCATTTTGTTATTGTCAAATGTCCCATAAGACCTGCAAAATTGAGTTTACTTTGTCGGGGTACCCCCATTTTTCAACATATGATGGAATTTCATCATCGTTTAAGGGGGTACTATTATATTTTTTTAGAGGAGACTAAATTTATTATCAAGTATTACACCCATATAGATATTATTAAATTTAAATTTTATAATTTACATATTTAACTATTATTTATAATTAAATATATACACATATATACATATTTTTATATATTTACACACAAAAATTTTATTTTATAAATATATATATATATAGATTTACATTTAAAATATCTTTTTAAATATATAGACCATATATAAATTAAAAATAATATCAATTTTTTTAAAAATAAAAATGTATGAATATTTATATACCTATAAAATGTATATATATATATATAATTATGTGTTCATGTATTAACAAATATATATATATATATATATATATATATTTCTATATTTCTATATATTCTAATATATGTATATAAAAATAACTATATAATATATGTACACAAAAATAAATATGTATAATTGTATTTATAGACAGACACAAAAAAAAAAATATATATATATATATATATATATATGTATGTTTATATATGTATGTATATATATGAATGTATATGTATGTATTTACAAGCACACACACACACACACACAAAACATATTTTATCAATGTATTTAAAGATAATTATATAAATATGTACATAAATATATGGATTAAAAAAGTAATGAAATATATATAAATAAATAGATATATCCAAAAATAGGGAACAAAATAATATAAAAGAGTAGAAAATTTGCGGATTTATAACTGGTAGGTCTCAGTTTCGAAACCAGGTGAAGGCAGGGGCACTTATGGGTGGGTAGCAGGTGCTCTGGCATTGATAAAATGGGTAGGGTGGCTCTAGAATTGATAAAAAAGGTAGGATACTATATTTATGGTAAACGTATATGGGGAGGGAAAGAAAAGTGATAATATTAGGGGGTTGTATCCACCACCAAATTTAAATATTTTTTTAATTGTATTAATGTTTTATTTAACAACAATAAAAGGGGTATTTTATCAGCGCTAAAAAAAGAGCTGATAAAAGTATCTTTTATCATTTTTTTATCATTGATAAAAGAACCCTTTTATCAGTGTGTTTTTTAGCATTGATAAATGGATCCTTTATCAGTTCTTTTGTTAGCACTGATAAAATTGACCCCCTTTTAATGGATCTTTGATCAATAATGATTTTTAGAACTGATAAAAGATTTTTTCTTGTGATATTAAAAGAATCATATAAATTAGTTTATTGTGATCCATTAGATTTTATTTAATTTTACATGTGTATGAGCTGGATGTAATGGTTTTATATGAAGGGAGTTATCTTCTACGGGAAGCCATCATGTACTCTACAAATTCAGCTTTCATGTTTGAAATGAGTTCCCATTTTTTGAGTGTCCATTCTTAGGAGTCTTTTGGTAGTAATCCTCATATGTTAGTGACATCTTTCATCCTTTAAAGTGGGTAAATATTGATATATTGACCAAATGTACTGTGCGTTACCTGGTCCCCTGATTTCTCCTTTAGCTATAACATTATATGATTCCATATCTAGGGAGCTTCTCAATTCTAGGGACATAGTGAAGTGAAATTTTATATATTTTCACCATCCTCAAATATGTATGTTTTACAGGGTCCCATAATTAGTTGACATAGATTTGTTTTGATACAAAGACAAACACTTTATAGAAAATTTTCATGATCTTCCATCCCTAGGTTTTCGGGTACCAATAATGCGACCATGTCAAGATGAAAACACAATGTATTTATGGTCTAGAGATTTCCCTCATATCCTTGATAAGGGAGGTGTTTAGCCTTCATCATCTAATGAGTCACCCACATGTTCTAGAATAAGTAAGGAATTCCCTAATTTTATATCTTATTTGGGATCACATAGTTATAATTGATGTGATCCAGAACATGGTTAATAGGTTGGTTTTGGGTAAATATCTCTATATGTCTTTCTCTTATTTATTAGAATTATATGCCTCTACATAGTCATACCACATATGTTTCTTCTCCCTGTCTCCTAATAACTACGATGAATTGATGGTGATTGTTTATGGGGAACTATAAACAATTAATCCTAGTGTTTTAAGAAACTCTCTACATGAAGGTGTCAATGTTTTGAGAACCTATATGTATAATGGTGTCTAGAAAAGGGAAGGATTTTCTTTTCTGGGAGAGATATTACCATGGTGAGGTTGTCTATGGTGGAAATCAAGATATGTGTCCCTATGATCTATAAATACACTACTTTGAGGATGAATAATGAAGTAGGGATAGCCTTCTACAATAGTTGAATATTCAATAGGCCTTTGACGGGTTTTATATATTCATCATACAGCCTCAAGGATGATGGAATTGAGAAGATCATGAATATAAGATTCCTTTTGTGTCATGGATGGAATATTACGACCTTCATATTGGGGTTGATTAGGCATATGAGACTATGTCATGGTTGTTTCTAGAATATGTTGATAACCATATAGTGTTGTGGGGAGATGAGGCCACTTCTATGAATTTTTTTATGTATACCAATGAGCTTATGTATTATCATAAGGAATATCAGCCTTCCTATGGGTGGTAGGAAAAATATGTTGGTCAATCCTAGATGAAATGGGGGTATGATCCCAGTTCAAATATGCATTCATAATTGTAATATACTAAAGGACCTATTAAATGGGATAAGGGATATGATCCTCCTATTATATAGCCTCTAAAGGATGTTGGGGGAAGTCATTAATTGACTAAAGTAGATATATGATTTTGGATTCTTTGAGCTACTGGAATATAATGAGTAGCATCATCAATAAGGATAAGAGCCTTATTTGAGGTGGTTTACATATTGTACTGATGTACCTCGGTTGAGGTGGAGATATGTGCTTGGTCCTATATTTTTGGAGTATACTGCTTGTATTTTTTGATAGGAATATGCACCTTTCCCAAGTCACGTTCCAAACTAAAATGGTGAGCCCCTACCAGAATAGAGATATGATCTTAGTTATATGAATTTGGAGTATACCGCTGGTATTATTCAATATGAATGTGTTACTTTCTCAAGTAATGTTCTATAATGATCTAGTGAACCCTGTAATAATGGGGAAATGATCCCGATCTCATGCCTCTTATTTTATCAGAATATTCCAATAATAATCTTATATAGAAGCAAGAATGTTGAATTTTTCCAGATTATCCACATGTTCATACTAAACATGGTGATATGATACTATGTATATTGGGATAAGTATATGTTCCCATCTCTAAACAAAATCCATTTTTCACATCGCACTCACACAAACAGCCCAGATCACGTGCACCCCTCTTTCACATTTTATTAAATCCGTTGAACATTTTTATAAAACATTTCCAAGAGGATACACATCACATGATAGACCTATTCACATTTAAAGTAATCCATTTGAGTGTATAAACAATATAAAACAGTTTTCCAATATGGTTTCACCCCTTATATAAATCATTAAACCATTCAAAACTTTCATAAAACAATTCTAAAGAGTGTACCAAATATTTTCACATAAAACCCATTTCAAAACCGTATTTCAAGGAAAAAATCACACCAATACAAATTAAAAATAGACTTTTCAGCCCCAAAAACATTTATTAAACTACCTTTAAGTGGTATACAAACACGTCAAACAATACAACAAAAGATCCACATGAAAAGCACACATTTTCAAAATCACTTTCAAGAAGTACAATAAGGTTTTACAACTTAAACCCACTAAAAAAACCTCTTTAAAACATAATGGCACACCAATACCCTACCAAATCAGAAATTTCATCCAAAACAAGATTTATTAAACCAATTTCATATGTTATAAAACACACACAAACAATACCCAAAAGGGTTACACATGAAAAACACCCAATTTTAAGCTAAAATGAAACTATAAAAATAAATGCTTAACCAAATACAACTTAAAATTTTTTTGCACCACGCACAACATATTAGGAACTTGCATAATAAGTAATTCAAGCAAACTAACTCATCTATAAATGATTACACATGGAATCACCTACCTTTTATGTCGAAACCCTTAAAACATGGTGTGGAACATCAACCGCACCACCACCACACCTAAAGGAGGATAAATACAGCCCTAGACCACAATATTTGACAAAAAAGACACAAAATCAAACCCAAGGTTCGAACCTCACTTCTAGACATGAGGAACTTCAAGAAAGGGTGAAAGAAACCCTAAGGAAGGGAAAGAAATCAAGGAAAGAAAGACTTACTTGAAACATCTTGAATCAAATGAACCAAATACACAAAAATTTGAATCTCAAAGCAACCAAACCTGATATGTAGTAATTATTGGGGATGGGAAGGTCATGTGGGTACTGAAATGGGGGAAACAGAGTGAAAATTAAAAGATTTATGAAAGAATCAACTTACCTTCTCAAATATGGACGATTTGAGGAACCCTATGAAGTTTTTCCCTACTCTGTGAGGCAAATGAGGTCCAAAGTGGAAAAATGAATAATTGTGGTGAGTCTTGGGATTTTGGATTTAGGTTAGAGGTGGAATCACGAGAATACAGTAAAAAATTAGTAAGTTATTAAATATTTAAAAAAACAATTTAAAACTGGAAATGACTCACGGGTTGGCCCAATTCCAAATTAATTCACCCAAAACCAAAATTCTAATGAGTTCAAAAAGGTTCCAAATGGACATGGTGATTTGGATATGTCATAGGAGGAAATATGGGAAGTGTAATGGATGAAAATTTTTAACAAATTAAGGAGTTATAAAAGAAATAAAATTTATTTTTTAATCTGGAATTGGGCTCACAGTTTGGCCCAAATTTTAAAAACCCTCTATTTCTACCAAAATGAATGGGAAACCCCCAAAACAAAGAAAGAATAAAAATTAAATGAAAAATAAATTTAACAGAAGTCATGGATGTGACAATTCTCCCCACTATAAAACTTTATGTCCCCAGAAAGCCACAACAATCCCAAATACAAAAACCAAACCCAACCAATAAACCAAGAAGTAATTATTTGCCAAGATTCTCCCCCAAAGGCCAAAACACCTACATTGATCATTTATGGAAGGATTAATCTCATGACCAAAACATAAACTAGATTCCTAAAACAATAAATCACATTCAGTCTTTCTCCCAAATGAAAACTCCTCAAACACAATCTGAACAATACTCAATCAATTTAAATAAACAAAAAATAACATTGAACAAGGTTACACTTACCCTACTATAACTAAACAATTGGGCACTCTCCAATCTCAATGATTACCCAAGGAAGACTTAGGTTGTTAGATATCTCCTAATGATAATACCTACTTCCCAGAAAAGACCAAGGAAAAATATGAGTTACTCATATGAAGAGACACAAATGGGCTCCCCACTATAAGAGACAACTTAAATTTTTTCCCAAGATAGAATTAGAACACTAACAGGGGGAGGCCCAAACAGACTCCCTAGTATGAGGGGGTATAAATCCATTATAAATTTCCAAAATAGTATTCATTATACCCATGGTGGGTCTCCCCACCACAAGAACTAACCATCTTAACCGACCGGTGTGGGATGACCCAAAAAGACCCCAAAATTAAGGAGTTGTGACGACCGCACGGTTAGTCTGCATAGTTTGGGAAACTGTGCGATAACTGTGTGGATCCTTATATATGAATGGTTATTTTTTTAGGCACGGTTACAACTAACCATGTGAAAACCGTGTGCTCAACCTGTCTAGCCAATTTTCCAACCATTCTCTAAATACTCAATGGAAACTAAAGGGGGAGGGAATAACATTCTGTGATGACATGGGTACAAGACCCTCCACCAATTTCCACTGAATAGGAACAATAAAATAAATATGATGACACCAGAGGTTTGAAATCTTCCTATCATTCATACTGAGGATAAGACTTTGTACAAGGGTTTAAACAACCTTGGGATTTCCCCTGACTACGAGCCAGCTTCTCTCCGAGACCCATGGTTGGAGCTCAAGTGATTGAAGCATCTTTGGCATCACAGTTAGGATTTGGAAACCCCCTGAATGAGAATTATTCTTTCAGTGTCACCAAAAACTACACCACAATCCCCAATGAGCTTTCCAAGATATAACACATTCCAGACTCACTTTACCGTAACTCGATATTTCACTGAAACACGGGCTTAGAAAATGCACACACATCACACGTTGTTTCTTCGGGTGAGAAACAATAGAAGTAAAGAACACTTATACTCATCATTCTCTAAAATGGAATATTTTGATGTTTTTCCAAGGGAGACATTCCTCGAACATAACAGAGACTCTCGTAGTATTGCATGAATTTCACCTTTACGGTCAATCGAGCACATGACATCACAAGGCGTCACCGAAGATGACCATTGCAACTGATTTAAACAATGCATGGAGAGAGACCATATACAACATCCCCAAACAACAAACAATTCTAGAAAGTGGCCACAATATCCTCTCATGACCACATTTATCACACTGTTAGTTTAACGTGAACTCCTTCTTCAAAGAGATTACGAAGGACTGAGAGGACTTCTTAGACACCATCCGGATACTCATTTAGGCTAACAACCCCAGACCACTTCCACCTTCGAAAAATCAGGAAACTTAAGAAGCTAAGGTCTCTTTAAACCTTCCATGATCACTCTCTCACTACAAGAGGATACACAAAACCAATAAAGGAAAGGGTGTAGACTCAATCTAAAAATATCAAGAAAAAGTTTCCTTATATTGATCTACTGGAGAGTCTTCAAATGGAGAAACAATCCAGGTTGCAATTAAGTAGTGCAATAACCCTTAATGGGGAATACCATATCCAACGATTGAAACCAAGGACCCAACCAAGATGTTCCATTGGTAAATATATACCAAAAACCAAATCCAAACACATGAAGGGAACCATTTTAAAGGCATCCCAAAACATTTTTCAGAAGAGACCACTAACCATCCCTACAACACAGCTTACTAACCAGACACAAACCCAAAACGCAGTTCAAACAGAAGGGGTTCTTGGACTCAAAACATTTCACAACATCAACATTTTCAAAAACCCATAATACAAACCATCCCAAACTATTCATCAATACATCATTTTTTTCTTTAAAACAATTTCTTTGAAAACAAACGGTTCAACGGTAAGCGCATCCACCAATGGTACCCCATGGGCCTCACACATGCATGCTTTTATGCCACACTGGGAACCCTCTTCATATCTATCCAGGCACTCGTCCAATTTTACCATCAACCATCCATCATCCCATATAATCCCATGCATGTGTTCACTCACGGAAATACCAAAGGGTAAAAAAAAAGTTTTTCCACTTTTCAAAACCAAAACGGCCAACCAACACATCCTTTTTCTCAAAACCACTAACTAGGAGATCCAAATCCCAATTCAAATATTACTAAAATTTTCAGAAAGACACAACCATTTATACAAGAACTCACTTTCATGTTATTAAAATCAATTTCAAAACATCTCATCCCAATAAAACACCCTTTAATTGTTTAGAAAACTATATTAGAAAACACTTTTGAAAACCAACTTCAATATGGTTCCGGATTTCAAAAGAGGTGTAAGCATACTATTTTCCATTTCAAAATAGAAAGTTGAAAATTCAGTTCCACCATTTCATAAATCAAACCATTCACTCTTTATTGGAAAATCATTTCACAAAAACATTACGCTTCTTAAAACCAAGTAAATTTAAACCCAAAGTTCCAAGATTTTAAAACTAAAGCATAAAATAATGCGAGAGGAAACTAGTTTCAGTGGGTGACTTGGAAAAATTGTTGGCAGCCATATTCCAATCACTTCACCATCACAGAGAGTGTTATAGGGAATATCTACGGCTCCACATGGCTTGCCAAACCCTGCGAGCTCACTGAGACCATTATCCCAACTATCTTTTCATTTCCCCTAATCATCATCAGACCAAGAAAACCAAAAGACATAGATAAATCCCAAATTACCATGGTGACTTGAATCCCATCATGAGGTGTGGTGATAAATCACACTACCCATAACTAGAATTTCATGTCCCGAAAATCATAACTCTAGACTATGCTGACTATTTCTCAAATAACATGACCCAAAGAGAGCGAAACTCCTCTGATACCATTTTGTCATGAACCGAATCTGATCGCCACCGAAACCGACACCAAAACTGGCCCGTGACAAGGACCGAAGGGCGTTCCCAATCCCCATGGGCTGGAACAAGTGATCGGGTATCATAAAATGAGAATTGGGAATGATTTACCTATGTTTATAAACATAAAACAACAAATGAATCCAATAAAATGAATCTCGATTTTTCAAACAAAACAATTTTTAACAAAAATTAAAAACTGAATTACATTGTCTAAAAAAACTCAAAAAGACTATAAAAAAGTACAAAACCAAAAATGAACAGCCCAAGAACCTCAACATGGAAAGAGGCATCGCCCTCAAGCCATCTCCACAACATCGCATCATGAATGACCGGTGAAAATCTGAACTGTTGGCAAAAAAGTTGTACCCAAAACTACGACAACAAAAATAACCAAGTCTACTTACACCCAAGGGTGTAAGTAGGGTGTGATCCAATGCCCAGTAGGATACCACCACTAAGATATTCCATGTGATAATCATTCAAATAGGAAAAGAATGCATGTTTTCAAAAACATGTAATTTCTAGTTACAAGTTCTAAAAGATGAAACTTTAAAAAATCATTTTTCAAGTGGGATAATTTAATGAATCAGTACTTTTAAAATAAATTCAAAAGCTACATAATTTTTCTAGCCAAATATACTGTATGCCGAAGGTAAGTATAATGGATCTAATGAGCACAAGAAATAGGAAATAACCCCTAGTAGGGAACATACTCATAACCTAGTGGTCCCCAATCATCATCATTATAGTTTAGTTTGAGTTGTAAGTGTCAATATTGCTAGGTGAAACTGAGGCCAAACCCCATGGATTCACTAGCATACTAGTACACGTCCACCCACCTAGATACCCAAGTTTTCCCTTTGTGCTCAAACAAGTTCAACAAGCCAAGAAATATAGTTTTCACAAGAAAATATCACTTTCACATCACACATTAACCAAACATCCTTATGTACATCACACAAGTGAAAAATTCTACTTTTCATTCCAATGCATTTTGAAATCAAACTCACACCAAAATAGCCCACAACACTTTTTGCATAAGTTTCAAAATCCTACAAATACTTTAACAATTTTATAAAGTCCCTCGAAATATTCTAAAAATCACATAATAGCCCACTCACATGTTTCATAAAACCATTTTTATAATCAAAATCCATTATTCACATCACACTCACACAAATAGCCCACATCACATGCACACCTCTTTTACATTTTAGAAAATCCATTGAACATTTTTATAAAACATTTCCAAGAGGATACACATCATATGATAGACCTATTCAAATTTAAAATGGTCCATTTGAAAGTATAAACAATATAAACCGTTTTCCAATATGGTTTCACCCCTTACATAAATCATTAAACCATTCAAAACTTTCATAAAACAATTATAAAGAGTGTACCAAATCTTTTCACATAAAACCCATTTAAAAACTGTATTTAAAGGAAAAAAATCACACCAATACAAATTCAAAAAAGAATTGTCATCCCCAAAAACATTTATTAAACTACCTTCAAGTGTTATACAAACACCTCAAACAATACCACAAAAGATCCACATGAAAAGCACACATTTTCAAAATCACTTTCAAGAAGTACGATAAGGTTTTACAACTTAAACCCACTAAAAAAACCTCTTTAAAACCTAATGGAACACCAATACCCTACCAAATCAGAATTTTCATCCCAAACAATATAAATTAAACCAATTTCATATGTTATAAAACACACCCAAACAATATCCAAAGGGTTACACATGAAAAACACCAAATTTTAAGATAAAATGAAACTATAAAAATAAATACTTAACCAAATCCAACTTAAACAGTTTTCACACCACACACAACATATTAGGAACATGCATAATAAGTAATTCAAGCAAACTAGATCATCTAGAAATGATTACACATGGAATCACCTACCTTTTATGTCGAAACCCTAAAAACATGGTGCGAAACAGCAACCGCACCACCGCCGCACCTCAAGGAAGATAAATACAGCCCTAGACCAAAATATTTGACCAAAAAGACACCAAATAAAACCCTAGGTTCGAAACTCAACTTCTGGACATGAGGAACTTCAAGAAAGGGTGAAAGAAACCCTAAGGAAGGGGAAGAAATCAAGGAAAGAAACATATACTTGAAACATCTTGAATCAAACGAACCAAATACACCAAAATTTGAATATCCAAGAAACCAAACCTGATATGGAGGCTCTAATGAGGGTTCTATGGTCAAGTGGGTACTGAAATGGGGGAAAAAGAGTGAAAATTAAAATATTTATGAAAGAATCAACTTACCTTTTCAAAATTTGGATGACTTGAAGAACCCTATGATTTTTTGCCCTACTTTGCGAGGAAAATGAGGTCCAAAGTGGAAAAATGAATAATAAAAGTGAGTCTCGGGATGTTGGCTTTATTTGAGAGGTGGAATCACAGGAATAAAATAAAAATGAGTAAGTTATTAAAGATTAAAAAAACAATATAAAACTAGAAATGGCTCAAGGGTTGGCCCAATTCCAAATTAATTCACCAAAACCGAAAATTCTAATGAGTTAAAAAAGGGTACAAATAGACATGGTGATTTGGATATGTCATAGGAGGAAATGTGGGAAGTGGAATGGATGAAAAATGTTAATAAATGAAGGAGTTATAAAATAAATAAAATTTATTTTTAAAATTTGAATTGGGCTCACGGTTTGACCCAAATTTTAAAAAACCTCTATTTCCACCAAAATGAATAGAAAACCCCCAAAACAAAGAAAGAATGAAAATTAAATGAAAAATACATTTAAAAGAAGTCATGGATGTGACAGTTCCCTAGTTTTAGGAAACACTCTACCTGATGCCAATAATTATTTAGTTATCAATCATTAATATATTTCATATTGGTTTCCCCATTTTTTTCTATATGAAGAATGGGGGATGATGATTGATTGTAAGAGGTTAATGTATGATTTCACAATAATTAACATCCGGTTCACTATTTTCATATCTCATAGAAACTCCCAATAGAGCCACATCTATAAAAACATATATGACAGATTTCCAAAGGCAAGTGGTCATTTGGTGTTTCAATCTGAACAAAACTTAGGAACTCACATTGGTTGAGAGGATTAGAGGTCAGGATGATCACACCCTTTTTGGGGTAATTATTTCCTATTTAGATACTATATTATAGTTTTAAGATATATTCATGAATATATTCTAGATCCTAACATGGGATTGATAACACTAGTAAAATTACCAGGTTCTGAGTCTGTTTGCATGTAAAGTGGGTTCTATTAATGAGACTGTCTGTATGTATCTGAGGTTCTTCATCCATTTCCCTTTATTTCTTCTCAATGGATATTTAATTATATTTTGAAGATGTATAACGAGAAACTCTAGATTTTACTGCTGTCATGGGATCCAATTGTTGTTTGTATAATGAAATAGAACCTTTATGAGGTTTCTTATACATCCTTTTTATAATAGAAATCAAAAACCATGTAGTTTGTTTGAGATCAATCTCTAGAGTTGTAAAGACCCAGAATTTACATGTATTTTTTTTATTTTATATGAATTTTATGAGTCTGCGAAAATTTACATTGCGTGATTATGAGGCCCGGAGTTCCCAGAATGAATTTCTGAACATTATTTCAGATACATTCAGTAAATGTGCGAGTGGGTTTTTCTAAATTTTAAACCGGTACTTAGAATTGAAATCTGAGGGAACTGTTAAACTTGTAGTGCTGATATTCGCTTAAGAAGACTTTCACCTTGATGATAGTTGGTCGTGGGTGAAAGTTAATTTTTTGGGTTTTATGTGAAAATAATAAAATAAAATAAAGTGTGTATCATTTTATTTTATTTTGTTTAGAAACTCCCATGTGGAAGTTTCACAGGTGGGGACCACCTAAATTAACCTCCCATGAGAGGTTATTCTTGTTGGGGCCACCCAAGCCTAACCTCCCATGAGAGGTTATGGTGGTGGGGACCAACCGAGGCTTAAACCTCTTGAAATCCCCTCTTAATGAGGGAGAAACCTCTCTACTCCATATTTAATGTGGAGGAGCCTCTTGAGCTTCCTCCACATTAATTTTTCCAATGCCATACTTTAATTTTTTTTTTGCTAAAATGTGTGTGTGTGTGTGCCAACATAATTTCTTCTTAAGTTAAATTATATTGGCAGCTCTTTCTTTTGGTGGGAAAAGGAGAAGGAAAGAACTCTTTGGAGAATCGTGGAGAATCCCACCCTCCATTGAAGAACGCTATCACCGATGAATAATGACTTCTACTACGATGAACCAACAAACGAGCCCAGGATCATAGGCGTTTGGAGGGCATGACAAACGTCTATATCTTTGATTTCCTCCAACGTGGGATGTATTCATCTACGAAGAATCTACGTCTATACTTCCTTCTCGCACCTACATCAACAAACAATCCAAGGTAGGGGTTATTATTAAATTATTGAATTCTCCCATTTAATTTCCTCATTCTTGGAATGAATGGATAATGTGGATCAACCAAAATGAGTTGATCCACGATTCATATTAAATTGAAGTGTTTTTCGTTCTTGACTCCTATTGTTTTTTGAGCCGCTTGCTACCGCTCTAACACGGAGGGTTTGGGCCAACAAAAATGGCCCGAACCCTCCACCGTTCTACCTTATTGTGTTCTTCATGATGGAGGAAAATGTCTTACAACACAATGACGAATGAAGAGAGAGGCCGGCTAAACTGCCCGCCGGTGAAGGCTCGATGCCTCGCCGTCTACGGCCTCACCCCCCGAGCCGCTGCCACCGCCCGCAGCCTCCTGCCTGAGCTGCCGCCATCCTCAGCCGAGCCTCTGCTTGAGCTGTCGTCACCATCCGAAGCCAAGCCACTACTCGTAGCCTCAAAACCCTTGCCACCATCGCCGTCCACGGCAGAGCCGCCACCGCAATCCGCAGTCGAGCCACCGCCGTAGTCTGCAACCAAGCCGCCGCCGTCATCTGCATCCGAGCCGCCGTCGTCATCCACAGGTGCGCCTCCACTGCGACAATGCTGCCAGAGCCGCCGCCACCATCTACATCCCTGCTGTGCCGCCCGCGGCCTTGTCGAGCCACCCCGGGCCGAGCCTCCCTCGTGGCACCCCCGGGCGGAGCCGCCCTCGCGGCACCCTCCGTGGTGGAGCCGCTCCGTGTCCGAGCTACCCTCACGGCCCTCCGCAGCCCCTCATAGCCTTCCGGACCATCCAGTGGGCTGGGCTGCCCAGCGTGGGCTAGGCCGGGTGGGTCCGACCAGGTCGGACCGGTCCCGGACACACTAAAACCCATTTACACTCTTTCGGCCATAAATTTGGCACCAGACGTCCATTTGAAAAACCGTCAGTGGCACTAGAAACCTCTGAGTGAGATGGTCCCTTTGATTATACCCCACTGTAGATTAGGATTATGATGAAGTATGGTCAGGTTGGATCGAGCAGGAATCCAACCGGGCCCCCGAAACTAAAAGGCTAATAACTCACAGACCGGGCGTCCGATTGATGCACCATCTGTTACATTGAGACCCCTATTACAAGGCGAACCTTTGAGATAATTATTCATGGGACATCGTGGTAGTTGGAGAATCGATCAGTGGCTTGGGGAACAGACTCTCCCAGAGACGAGAAAGCCTATTGCGGAAACCCAGTAGCTGGATGTGACGAGAAGAGTGCTCCTAGCAATCCTGTGCAGGTCAGCTCCTAGCAATCTTGTGTGTGTCAGATCCTAGCGATCCTGTGTGGGTGAGCTTCTGGAAATCCTGTGTGGGTCAGATCCCAGTAATCCTGTGTGGGTTAGCTCCCAGCGATCTTGTGGGTATCAGCTCCAAGAGATCCTGTGCGGGCCATCTCCTAGAAATCCTATGTGGGTCAGCTCTAAGTGATCCTATGCAGGTCAGATCCTAGAGATTCTGTGCAGGTCTGCAGTCGATCCTCTTAATGGAAAAAGATGATTCAGTATTTAAAAATAATCATCTCTACTATCGTTCCTAAATATATACATGGTGTGAGCTGAGTCAGTACCACTGTGTTTTCCTCATGATTGAGTTGGATTACTTGAAAACTCTGGTATATGTATGGTAATATACCTAAGTAGGGTTATCTATTGATTTCTTACTTTTTGGTTTATCCTGGGTGGATTTTGTAAGACCTTTAGGGTATTGGGGTCCCTATTGAGTATTGTTATACTCACCCCTGCACGGGTTGTGCTCGCACCATTTTGTGTTGGATACAGACGACAAACATCGCTGACTGAGGACGAGAGTACCAAGACTGGACGGTGCTCGGAGGTGGACCATATGGCATGTCAGTTCATGGTGGAGACGGAGGGACGTAGAGTACTGAGGAGGTGATTTGTACCTACCCTTCATGTAAGAACCTCAAAGAATGTCCCAACAGCTGTCTTCCTTTTTCTCTAGTTTACTTGTTCCTCCAGTTTCTTGTTCTTTCTAATTGAGCTTGTATTCTGGACCCTTTTACTTTTATCACTCTTTTGGTTATACAGTTTACTTGTGTTCATATCTTACTGTGTTCTTGGTTGCGTGTGATTACATGTTATAAAGGCAATGCCTTCCCAGTTTTAGGGATTTCGCCGTTCGATGCTAGTCTTCAGCCCCTGGCCTATGGAAGGCGGGCTTGGGGTAGTCACGACACGGGCCCCGGGGGACGGGTTGTGACAAATTGGTATCAGAGGAGTTGGTTCAACCAAATAACGTAGGACTCTAAACTTTATTTTAATGGAAATAGGTGTAAATATAGTTAGTGTGGTATTCAATTTAGGGAATCTAGTGTTGGTGCAATGACCGAGGTATCCATACACCAGGACCTTGACTTCTGATTTCCGACTCAGTGCACGAAAACACTGATTGCGTGTGTGTTTTCAAAAGTTTTATTGTGTGATATTTTGAGTCATATCACCAAGTATAACTTGTTAACCATGGAGCACCTTTATCTTTTCAGGATGCCTCCACGCAGACAGCCAACTAGGGTTCCAAGGGTACGCACTAATATCCCACTGAGCGACAAGGCCTCAGTGCAGGTCCCTTTTCTAGTAGAGGCACCAGTGGGAGACCAGTGGTACCATTACCCGTTGGGCCACCAATGCCACCAGCCATAGTAGGAGAGGGTGCATGCTGATTGAGTGCATTACATGAGTTCTAGTGCCAGAGGCCACCCAGGTTCAGGGGAGAAATGGACCCATAGGTAGCTGAGGATTGGCTGGAGGCTGTGGTGAGAGTCTTCTGAATGGAAGGGACACAAACCGATCTCATGGTTATCCTTGCTACCAACCTTCTCCAGGCAGCATCATGAAGATGGTGGAGCCTAATGCTCCAGGTTCATGAAGAGGTGACGCTTGTCTGGGAAGACTTCAAGAGCCTATTTTGTGCAGAGTTTGTCGCAGCGACTCTTCATGCAGTGCACATACAAGAGCTTCTTCATCTGCAGTAGGGTAGCATGATTGTAGATCAGTACTCAACAAGGTTCACTGACCTCTCACGCTACTCCACTAATATGGTGAAGGACCCTTTCCTCAGGGCCGAAACCTTCGAGCATGGACTCAAGCGGGAGATCAGGGCTTTGATGATCTCACTCAGCATTGCGACACAGGAAGGGGTGTTAGAGAGAGCCCTCTTAGTGGAGAGTTTCCTTGATGAGAAGTCACCCACATCGAGATCCACCACCCATCGTCATGTAGTAGAGTCTTCTGTAGCTAGAAGCAGATAGATGACGTAAAGGTCCAAGAGGACCAGATATATAGGTGGGCGACCGTAGGATTCAATTTCGGTTATAAGAGGCACCCAAGGTAGAGACATGTATGCCAGGAGTGGGTAGTGTTACGCATGTGGCGGGCAGGGTCACATAGCTCGTGATTTCCTGACCCTCCGTATGGATGATCATAAAGAGGTTGAAGGACCACCCAGGAAGAGACATAGATTTGACTTAAGGAGTTCCACAGGGAGCAGGCAGATGTTGATGAGTAGCTGGTTGTGCAGCTAGCAGTGGGAGACGATTTGAGATGTTTCCGCCACTGCCACCAGGAGGTCCACCTCGACCGCAGGGAGCAGGTGGACAGGGGAGATCTTAGCTCCAGGCAGCTGAGGCCTACGATCACGACACTCTGGATATGATATGAGGTACGATCTTTGTCTACTCCACCTTAGCTGTAGTACTTATAGACACAAGTGCTCATCATTATTTTATTTCCACTACCATCGTTCGGAGCTCAGAGCTTCTGATGGATCCATTGGCTCGATCCTTATGGAAAGAGACTCCTACAGGAGCGGATTCGACGATTACGCACTGGTGCCAACAATGAGATCTTACTCTAGGAGGTGAGAGCTTCGACGGGGATCTCATTGTAGCAGTGTCGAGGCCTTACAACGTCATCTTAGGTATGGACTGGTTATCTACAGTCCATGTTTAGATTGACTGTATTAGGCGCAAAGTGCGGTGTGTCCGCATGGATGGGACCAGGTTTACCTTTAGTGGTGAGAAGGGAGCCTTTGCAGCACAGGATGGACTTGCCTGAAGGAGGGTGCAACTAATCACTCATCAATGGGATATCCTTACCCTCAGAGCGATTGATGTGGAGAGTCTGAATTATCCTACAGTGGTGGATCCGTATGCGGATGTCTTCCCTGATGATGTCCCAGGTTTACCTCTATGTATAGAGGTGGACTTTTACATCGACTTTTACCCCGGGATGACACCGATATCCACACCAGCATATCATATGGATCCCACAGAGCTTCGTGAGCTGTAGTTACAGCTAGAGGACTTGCATGGGAAGGGATTCATTCGGCCCAGTGTTTCACCTTGGGTGTAACACCCCAAGATTTTATAAGAAATATTATTTTTTAATTTCATTGATGTCTTGTGTTGTAGGATACACCAAAATTAGTTTGAACTATATGCAACACCATATTATCTTTTATTATACGAAAACACTATTCTTGTCTAGTGTTGCAAGCAAGAGTGACCTTCCTCGATAGCGTGTGTTTTACGCAATACCAAGTTTCACAAAATGACGATATATTATTATGAACTAGCCGTTATAAATTGTATTGACTAAATTTTAAATTTTATAACATTATCATTCATCTTACACATATTCTAGAACATGGTATGAGAACAAAATAATTTTTTTGGGTAAAATAAGTATTTTTCAAAAAATGCAGTTTTGCCACATTTTGATGGTGAACCCACATTAAATATAGTTTTTGATATGTTTATAAGTTCAATTATACAAAATAAACTTATTAATTTCAATAAGTATATAAAAATTTATAGTTGATAGATTTTTTATATTTTTCTGTTAACTTTCATATTTTGATGAATAGAAAAA
This sequence comes from Viscum album, assembly GCA_963277665.1. Lineage (NCBI taxonomy): Eukaryota > Viridiplantae > Streptophyta > Magnoliopsida > Santalales > Viscaceae > Viscum > Viscum album. The sequence goes on along the minus strand of OY728142.1, from coordinate 502,745,633 downwards.
ATACGCTAATTTTTTATTAAAAACAAATTTTTTCATCAAGATAATTCATAAGGTTAAATTATAATATTGAATTGTTTTAAAGAATAAATAGAATATATTTTTACCATTTAATATAATTCAATTAATTATCATTAATTTTACATTGAATTCATAGGTAAAAACATTTCAATCTTTTGTAATGTTTTATCTTTTAAAACCCTTTTTCTCAACATCAGGATTAATTTTAAATTAAATACTGAAACTTCTGTGTTTTGAATTTGAAAAAATGGATTCCATATTTGGAATCATTTGGTTCAAATTATTCTAATAGGATACTATTTATTTTTAGACATTATGAATAGTAACTACAGTACGTTTTATTTACTATAGTTAAAGGTAAATAATGTAATTAATGGTAAAAATAAGATTATAAAATTACCCTATAACCTGCCAAAATTCTATTGTATGAATAAAAGTCAACACATATCACCTAAGGGTCAGAATAGATTCATTTCATGGACGTTTGACCATAAAAAAGATGTAATTATTATTAAAACCAAAGAAAGTGACTACATGTCACTCCCTTATATATTATAAGTGTAATCATTTTAATTTAGAGATAAAATTTATAAAACGTCGAACATAAATAGTCACCAGAAAGATAATAAAATTATATACGCCATGTGAATTTATTTATAATTTTTAGGGATTAAATAATTATCATTAATGGTGACACAATAGTGATGCAGAAATTGTTTATTTAGTGAAAAATCAATAATACAGTTTTTATTAAACTAATAGTGACCATAAAAGGCACAAACACCAGAAAAAGAATTATTGGTCGTGTAAATTAAATCCATAATCATAAAATGGTAGAATAGTTGACCATTTTGAGCCTTATAAAATCAATTATGACACTTATATTATTTTATTTTAAATGATGTCAAAGTTGTCACCTTCAAAATTTAATAAATATAAAAATTTAAATGTTGTGATTTTAAGATGATAAATTCAAGTAAAAGTATTATTATGGAATATATTAGATTTATCTGCATCATAGTATTTTAGTTTTAATTTTTATTCATAAAATAAGTATATTAAATAATCATAAAAAAATGTTGTAGTAATTATTTTATTAAGGGAAATATTAAATAAATGGTTTTAAAAATATTAAAATAAATGATATATGAAAATTTTAATGTTCTCCATGAATTTTTTTAATTTAATATGAAAACTTAAGAATCTATTAAATATTTTGGTTCGAATATATATTCTTTATGTATTTAATTTAAATTCCAATAATTGAATAGTGTCAAAATTTACACTATTGATATTTTATAAAAACAAAATATTATTAAATTGTTTAAAAATAAAAAAAGTATTTAAAAAATTAATCATTAAAAATTATATGGTATAAAATGTAATAATGTATCTAATTATGGACAATTCATAACACATAAGTATGTAATTATTACAATTTAATTTTTAAAATTATTACCACAAATAAGATTAAATAGATAAAATAAGGATAAATCAAAATGATAAGGTTGAAAATAAAATAAAAACATGTCTAAAATTGATTGGATGATGATATTACAATCCTATATTATCTCATATTAAATTTTGAGTCACTTTAGAGGTTTTTAAGTGTGGTTTGAGTTTATTATAAAATAATATTTTATAGTTTTCCAAAAGTGCCCTTCTCCTCTCTTATAAAAGGGCAACTCCTCCCTCTCCTCCTCAAACAATTTTGAGCCTTAAAGATAGAAAAAACCCTGAAAATTTCTCATATCCACTTTCCTAGAAATATACTAGAGGTCCTCGTATTCTTCAAATACCAACTTTAGTACCCTAAGAGGAGGTTTAGAAGAGGTGCGTCGAAGAAGAGGCAATCTCTTCTACCGATTCTTTCAAGTTTCTTTATTATTATAATTCCTCTTATTTAGTTGTTTCATTATAAAGTAATAACATCAGTAGAAATAATATAATTATATGTTATTATAAATATGAAACAACCCTATTTCACCTTCTACCTATCCAACAAAAAACGAAATCACCACGCGTGCGTACGTACGGCTTATCGTCTCCACGCCGTGGTGTAATCTGTTTTTCCACCACCACCTTACATGGATGGGTATAATGGTGGAAATAATTACTATATATGATTATTATAACATGATACTAATTATGAGATATTATATAATCCACTCCAATACCATTAAACAATTATAGGAATTATATCGTCACTCGTGCGTACGTACGGATTACCGTCTCCATGACGCGATGAGATTCATTCTTCATGTTAACCATTAAAGAATGATTATAAAGTATATATAGTGAATAATCATGGAATATATGACATAATAATGATACTAGATTTATTTACATATATGTTTCACTTACTTAATTCCATTCAATTGAATAAGGAAATGAAAACAGTGTTCATGCGTACATACGACATACCGTCTCAATGAACGGTGTATTTCATTCCATTTATCAATCTATCATATATATTTATATTCTGAATATATATTTTATATAAATCAAGTTTTACATTTTGGAATTAAGTAAATCAGGATATAAGTAATAATATCAAGAACATCAAGTCCAAACACATAAAATAAATGAAACGATTTTACCCAAAACGCTGCTTTAACATGGAATTGACAAAAGAACAGGTAATATAAATTCCTAAGTGAATCATATATGATATCATAAATATTATTATGGTTTTGTTACACGTTAATGATATGTTTAAACCCACTATATAGGAATTTAGAACACATACGAAAGAAATTGGAAATAAGGTAAGGGATAATTATTCCAATCTCGTTCTTAACCGAGATTGTTTATTCGTAAGTATTTACTAGGGTTATGTTTGTCAACCATGTCCATGTTTTCTAAAAACGTTTTCATGAAATGTTTACTATTCTCCCATGTACGTTTAAAGTCATTTTTACCCTTTTCTGACTTTTACCATAAGGTATGGAATGAATCTTTCTTTTGTTTACCATATGAGGTAGTTTTTGAATTTTCCAGAAAAAGTACGAGAAGAATGTTTTATTTTAACTTATATGGAAAGAATGGATTTTTACGGTTTTGTAAAGATTTATTTTCATGAAGCTTACTCTACAAGATTTCATTATTATTTTCAACAAAATACTTTTCTTTTAAAATTGCATTTCATCTTGAGAAAAGAAAATGATTTTGAATAAGAAAGGATATTTTCCTCAAGAATTCATTTCAAGTGTATTATCAAAACTATTTTCCATATATGATGAAAATATTTGATATGTTTATGTTTCATGTATAATGTCTTTATTATTTACATGGTTTCATTTTTCTTATGATGAAATGATATCCATTTATTCTATATGGATTAGGTTATGATGTGATGATGTTTATGAAACCAATTTTATTCATTGGGTTATGATGGATGATTTATGTTTATTTTGTGGCACACGAAATAATTATTTCATTATGAGATGGGTGGGACCTATATCTCCCTCTAATGAATTGGGTAAATATTTATATCTCATGAGATAGACATGGCTGGAACGACAAGTAAATCCAGTTTAGTAATACAGGGCTGGAATGACAAGTAAACTAGGTTCAGTAATGGACTTTGTCCACTATGATGGTCTTGATAGAAATGCCTTGGATACTATAGAAATCATATCATTTTCTTAATGGTTTGAAAAAAATAAATGTTTTGTTCCCATGCAATTTTATTATGATTAATGTTTCTTTATGATGTATTCCTTATGTACTGCCAAGATTTATGTCATCACTCATGATTTTGACGTTTTATGTTCATGTTTTTATGTTCAAATTTTTATAGATTATTTTATGTTATCCATTCTTACCCTTATTGAGAATTTGAGAGAACCCTTTATATGTTTTCTTTTTCCCAGGATATAAAGATAAAGTTTTATGTAAGAAAAAAAAGGGGAAGATCTTTATAGGAGATGTTGAAGATTTTTCACCATGATTAGAAGATTATGTTCCGAGTTTCCAAAGACACTAAACCAACACAGTCTTTGGGCGTCTCTTTTTGTCATGTACTAAGTATTCCACAAAAGTGATGTAATGTCCATGTACATCAAGATTTGGGTCTCTACAGTTGGTATTAGAGAAAAGGAGGTAGGAATGAATCTGATCCTTCGGAACTCTCACGTGTGAGCGTTGGACGAAGCATGGCTCTCCGCCCAAGTGCTTCATGAGGAAATGGCTGCCATTGGGGATCATGGTTTGGCCCGCCCAGGGGGTGTAACCGCCCATGGAGTGCTCCGATAGACATCAATTCTAGTCCACTCGAAATAAATCCAGACCATTATAGTTGGTATCCGAACAAAGTTTTAGTCAACCTTTTGGAAACTAGGATTTGAAAACATTAGTGAGATCCCTAGAGATATTTCTAAGTTATGTCTAGGGAAGTCCCTTAGGTTAAGTATAAGTATAGGTTATAGTACTATAATTATAGTAACAATCTTAGAATTAAATCTAAGATGTTATATATTGAAAGTACTCCCCCTTGATTTTGTTGTTTTCCTAGTATTATTTTTTCCTCTCACACTACTCTATTTGGGTTTTAGAAAATGGATGGAAACCGAAAGATTCATGTTAATGGAGAATATAATGGACAATGGAATGATATTATTCATGAGAAACCAATTGAAATAGGATTTGGAAGGTGAAATATTGTTATTATGCCTAATAATCAATCTCATAACATGATCAATAATATAAAATTTGGTAAGTTTCATGAATCATCAAATAATAGAAAGATGGAGTTTCATGATGATCATAGAGGAAATAATGTTCAATTTCCCTCATGTAAATCACATGGGAAGAGACACCAGAGAGAATGTTTCAAAGAAATTGGAAGAAGCATTAGGTGTGGAAAATGAGGACACAAAGATAGTAATTGCAAAGGAAAAGGTTCAGTTAACACAATGGAAAATGATAATGGTACTACTAAGACATCAACAATAGTTAAATGTTTTAAATGTGGAATGTACAGGCATTATGCAAACCAATTACCTAACGGAAAATGTCATGAAGAGAATCTGCATGATCGTATGGGTAGTATTTATGTTGATGATGATGAAGAGACTACAAATGATATATGAGATGAAAGAAGTGTTGAAGAATAAAATGATAAAGCTCGGACAATGGTTTAAGAAGGTAGTGGAATGATTTCATGTTTATTAAGAATAATGTATGATACTATGGAATAATGAAAAATATAAGGATTATTATACTATTGTTTTTCCTTGAGTATTTGAAAGTATATTTTGAATGGTACCAGTAACCATGAAAAGTGATTGAAATATTTTTGAAAAAGCAGGTGATATGTGCATAATGAAGGGATAAAGGTATAATGAGATGTTTTATAGTATTAACGATCCCATGATTGATAAAAGGACAATGTGATATAATGGTTTGAGTATATATAATTTTTGGTATATTTGGCATATGGAAAGGGTTAATTTTGATGGAATTCATATTGTCACTAATGTTCTATAGTAATGCATGATGAAGTCCTTAAAATGTTTGGAATGTGACCAAAAAGATATATCTTATGATATATGTGGGGATAAATGATGGTATTTACATTCTTATTATATAACCTTTCTAAGAATTGTTTTCTTTATACTATGAGATTGGACAGAAGTATTTTGGATAAGCCTAAAGATTGGAATGGATTAAGTTAGAAATTAGATAGTATTGTTTAAGGCTATAACTTTTTTATCATTTCTGAAATGTTATAATAGTATAGTTTTAGAAAAAGAAGAACCCATAGGATGGGTGAAAACCCGTCACATCAGACAAGGCTGCTGGAATCAAACCCACAACCGAAATGCGACATTCCTTTATTACCTACCGCTGGCCTACATGAAGTACCTAGTTAGTATAAATTAGTTTTATTTTATTAAGAGGTATGATAGTTTAAGTATAAGTCCATTTTTGGAATCATATATGGTTAATCTCACCATAGATGGACTTATGTATATTTAATAACTTTTGCTAACTTTTTGAGGAAGATGAAATAACCCATCATTCTATAAAATGATCTACTAACACTTCAAGAATGACAAATTCAACTTAATTTATTTAAATAATATATGAAGTGGAAATTGTTCATGGAATGACCAACGATGATATTACACTTAAATTAGGTAAGTATTTATCCTTATGCGAAAAATTTATCAACTTTAGGGAAATGATCTTGAAATAGAAAAACGTTGTCCAAGTACCCTCATATCCGATGAATTAGATGTTACCTTAGATCATCAAAAATTTATGGCTTTTTGATTGTTGGCTTTTTCATAGCCATGTTCTCTACCACTCTCCATCAGAACTTGATGGTTAGATTTCTCTTCCATATTCATATTTTCACCTATATTCACCTATGTGGAAACCCAGTGATGAGTTAATTTGGGAAACTGTTACGTTTCATACTTTAGTTTTTAAAATTAAGTTTTTGATTTACTTTTTATGATGTGGGTTTCTATGAAAGAAACTTTCAAGTAGTAAACCATTTATAACCCCAACGAATTTTGAGGGTGAAATTCATTTTAAGGGGGGTAGAATGTAACACCCCGAGATTTTATGAGAAATATTATTTTTTAATTTCATTGATGTTTTGTGTTGTACACTATACCATTATTATCTTGTGATATATACAACACCATATTATCTTGTATTATATACAAATACTATTCTTGTCTTGGGTTACACGCAAGAGTGATCTTCCTCGATAGCGTGTGTTTTACGCAATACCGAGTTTCACAAAACAACGATATATTATTATGAACTAGCAGTTATGAATAAGTATTAACTAAATTTTGAATTTTATAACATTATCATTCAACTTACACATATTCTAGAACATATTATGAGAACAAAATAATTTTTTTGGGTAAAATAAGTATTTTTTAAAAAATTCAGTTTTTCCACCTTTTGATGGAGCACCAACATTAAATCTAGTTTTTGACACGTTTATAAGTACAGTTAGAAAAAATAAAATTATTCATTTCAATAAGGATATAAAAATTTACTTTGGATAGATTTTTTATATTTTTCCGTTAACTTTCATATTTTGATTAATAGTAAAAATACGGTAAATTTTTCTTAAAAACAACTTTTTTCATCAAGATAATTTATATGGTTAAATTATAATATTGGATGATTTTAAAGTATAAATAGAATATATTTTTACCATTTAATATAATTCAAGTAATTATAATTAATTTTACATTGAATTCATAGGTAAAAACATATCAATCTTTTGCAATGTTTTAACTTTTAAAACCCATTTTATCAACAGTGAGATTAATTTTAAATTAAATACTGAAACGTTTGTATTTTTAATTTGGAAAAATGGATTCTATATTTGGAATCAGTATGTCCAAATTATGCTAATAGGATACTTTTTGTTTTTAGACATTATGAATAGTAACTACGGTAAATTTTATTTACTACAGTTAAAGGTAAATCAGGTAATTAAAGGTAAAAATGTGATTATAAAATTACCCTAACACCAGCCAAAATTATATTGGATGAATAAAAGTCGACCCATATCACCTAAGGGTCATAATTGATTCATTTCATGGAATTTTGACCATGAAAAAGATGTAATTAATATTAAACCCAAAGAAAGTTACAACATGTCACTCTCTTATATCTTATAAGTGTAATAATTTTAATTTAGAGATAAACATCATAAAACTTCGAACATAAATAGTCACAAAAAATATAATAAAATTATCTAAATCATGTGAATTTATTTATAATTTGTAGGGATTAAATAATTTTAATTAACGGTGACACAATAGTGATGCAGAAATTTTTTATTTAGTGAAAAATCAGTAATACAATTTTTATTAAACAAATAGTGACCATAAAAGGCACAAAAACCTGAAAAAAATTATTTTTCGTGTACCTAAAATCCATAAGAATCCAATGGTCATATATTTTACCATTTAGAGCCTTATAAAAACGAATATGACACTTATATTATTTTATTTTAAATAATGTCAAAGTTGTCACCTTTAAATTTTAATAAATAGAACAATTTAAATGTTGTGATTTTAAGATGATAAATTATAGTAAAAGTTTTATTATAAAAGATATTAGATTTATCTGCATCATAGTATTTTATTTTTAATTTTTATGCATCAAATAATTATATTAAATAATTATACAAAAATGTTGTATTAATTATTTTATTAAGGAAAATATCAAATAAATGGTTCTAAAAATATTAAAATAAATAATATATGAACAATTTAATATGATCCATGAATTTTTTAGATTAATATTAAATTTTAAGAATGTATTAAATATTTTGGTTAAAATATATATTTTGTATGGATTTAATTTAAATTTCAACAATTGAATAGTGTCAAAATTGACACTACTGATATTTTATAAAAATAACATATTATTAAATTGTTTAAAAATCAAAAAAATATTTAAAAATTTAAAAACTTGAAAATTATATGATCTAAAATTTAATAATTTATCTAATTATGGACAATGAACAACATATAAGTAAGTATTTATAACAATTTAAAATTTAGAAAATTATTACCACAAATAAGATTAAATAGATTAAATAAGGATAAATCAAAATGATAAGGTTTAAAATAAAATAAAAATTTTCTAAATTTTATTGGATGATTTGATTACAACCCTATAATATATCATGTCCGAATTTTAGTCACTTTGGAGGTTTTTAAGTGGGGTTTGAGTTTATTATAAAGTAATATTTTAGAGGTTTCCAAAAGTGCCCCTCTCCTCTCTTATAAAAGGGAACCTCCTCCCTCTCCTCCTCACACAATTTTAAGCCTTCAATCTCCACCAAACCCTGCCCATTTCTCTTATAAACTTCCATAGAAACATACTAGAGGTCCTGGTATTCTTCAAATACCAACTTTTGTTCCCTAAGAGGAGCTTTAGAAGATGCACGTCTAAGAAGAGATAATCTCTTCTACTGATTCTTTCAAGTTTCTTTATTCTTCTACTTCCCATTATTTAGTTGTTTCATTATAAATTAATATCATAAGTATCACTCATATAATAATATGTTATTATAAATATGAAACAACTCAATTTCACCTTTTACCCATCCTACGAAAAATGAAATCACCACGCGTGCGTACGTACGGCTTACCATCTCCACGCCATGATGTAACATTTTTTTCCACCACAACCTTACTTGGATTGGTATAATGGTGGAAATAATAACTATATATGATTATTATAACATGATACTAATTATGTGATATTCTATAATCCACTCCAATACCATTCAACAATTATAAGAACGATATTGTCGCTCGTGCGTACGTACGGATTACCGTCTCCACGATGCGATGAGATTCATTCTTCATGTTAACCATTCAAGAATGATTATAAAGTATATGTAGTAAATAATCATGAAATACATGACATAATAATGATACTATATTTATGTACATATATTTTTCATTTACTTAATTCCATTCAATTCAATAAGGAAATGAAAACAGCGTTCATGCGTACGTACGACCTACCATCTCCATGAACGGTGTATTTCATTCCATTTATCAATATATCAGATATATATTTATATTATGAATATATATTAAATATAAATAATGTTTTACATTCTGGAATTAAGAAAATTAGTATATAAGTAATAATATCAATAATAACAAGTCCAAACACGTGCGATAAATGAAATTATTTTACCCAAAACACTGCATTAACATGGAATTGACAAAATAAGGAGTAATATAAAGCCATAAATGAATCATATATGATATCATAAATATTATTATGTTTCTTTTACAAGTTAATAATATGTTTAAACCCACTATACAAGAGTTTTGGAAAAATATAGAAGAAATTGGACATAAGGTAAGGGATAATTATTCCAATCTCATTCTTAATCGAGATTGTTTATTCGTTAGTATTTACTAGGGTTATGTTTATCATCCATGTCCATGTTTTCTCAAAATATTTTCATGAAATGTTTACTATTCTTCCTTGTATCATTTTTACCCTTTTTTTGACTTTTACCACAAGGTATGGAAGGAACTTTTCTTTTGCTTACCATACGAGGTACTTTTTGACTTTTCCAGCAAAATTATGAGAAGAATGTTTTATTTTAACTTATACAGCATGAATGGATTTTTACGGTTCCATAACGCTTTATTTTTATGAATCTTACTCTACCCAATTTTATGATTATTTTCAACAAAATAATTTTATTTTAAAATTTCATGGCATTTTGAGAAAAAAAAATGATTTTTAAGAAGAAAGGATATTTTATACAAGAATTCATTTCAAGTGTTTTATCAAAACTATTTTCCATCTAAGATGACAATATTTAATATGTTTATGTTTCAAGTATAATGTATCTATTATTTACATCATTTCATTTTTCTTATGATGAAATGATATCCATTTATTCTATTCATATTATGTTATGATGGGATGATGTTTATGAAAATCATTTTATTCATTGGGTTATGATGAATGATTTATGTTTATTTTGTGTCACAAGAAAGAATGATTTCATTATGAGATGGGTTGGACCTATATCTCCCTCAAATGCATTGGGTAAAAATTTATATCTCATGAGATAGACATGGATGGAATGGAAAGTAAATCTGGTTTAGTAATACAGGGCTGGGACGACAAGTAAACCTAGTTCAGTAATAGACTTTGTCCACTATGGTGGTCTTGGAGGCAATGCCTTGGATACTATGGAAATAATATCATGTTATTAATGGTTTTCCACAATTACATTTTTTATTACCATGATATTTTATCATTATTAATGTTCCTTTATGATATATGCCTTATGTAATACCAATATTTATTTCATTACTCATGATTTTGATGTTTTATGTTCAGGTTTTTACGTTCAAATTTTTATGGATTGTTTTATGTTCTCCATTCTTACCCTTACTGAGAATTTGAGCTCAAACTTTCTATGTTTCCTTTTCCATAGGATATAAAGAAAGGTTTTAGGTAAGAAAACAAAAAGGTAAGATCTTTATGAGAGATGTTGAGAATCTTTCACCATGATTAGAAGATTATGTTCTGAGTTTCCAAAGACACTAAACTAACACAGTCTTTGGGAATCTATTTTTGTCCTGTATTAAGTATTCTGCAAAAGTAATGTAATGTGTATGTATGTCAAGCTTTGGGTCTCTACATTGGGTAGCCCCGATTTTGTTTTCCAAGAAGGCGGATGGGAGATTGAGGCTTTGTGTCGACTATCGGCGCCTAAATCAAGTTACCGTGAAGAACGAGTACCCACTTTCGAGGATTGATGATCTCTTTGATCAGCTGAAGGGGGCACGACGGTTCTCGAAGATAGACCTTAGATCAGGCTATCACTTGCCCAGAGTACAAGACGAGGATGTGAAAAAGATGACTTTCAGATATTGGTACGACCATTAAAAGTTCTTGGTTATTACATTAGGTGTAACCAATGATCCAAAAGTGTTCATGGGCCTCATGAACACGATCTTTCAGCCACAACTTGATCGCTTTGTAGGTAGTATTCATCGTCGACATTCTGATCTACTCAGCTACTGAGGATGATCATACCAATCTTTTACAGGTAGTTATGGACACACTTTGAGGCACCAGCTTTATAGTAAACTCTCAAAGTTCTAGTTCTAGTTTCAAGAGGTTCACTTTTTGGGAAATGTCATCTTGGCGGCTGGAGTTGGAGTGGATCCAACTATGATTGAGGTGGTACTTTCCTGGGAGCCACCTAGGAGTGTGACGGAGGTACGAAGTTTCCTGGGTTTGGCTGGATACTATTGGAGGTTTGTGCCAGACTTCTCTAGAGTTGAAGCACCACTACCAACATTGACAAGGAAGGGGAAACCCTTCGTTTAGTCAGAGAAATGCCATCAGAGTTTTTAGGAGCTCAGGAAGAGGCTGACTAGTGCCCCCCATCTTGAGGCTTCAAGATGAGGGCATATGGTACGTAGTCTACTGTGATGCATCAGGAACTGGACTCAGATGTGTCCTGATGTAGGAGCAAGAAGTGATCACATATGGTTCTCGGCTGCTGAGACAACATGAGGAGAACTACGCTACTGATGACCTGGAGTTATCAGCAGTGGTCTTCACCTTGAAGATGTTGCACCACTATCTGATGGGAAAATGTTTTACATTTTACTCTTATCACAAGAGTCTCAGGTATATCTTCTCTCATAAGGACCTAAACCTAAGACAATGACTTTGGCTTGGGTTCCTCTAGGACTATGACTTCGAGATAGTCTATACTCCTGGGAAGGGAAACGTTATTGCAGATGCACTCAGTAGGAGGTCTGAAATACAACTGCTAGGCGAGGTGACATAACAGCTTGATACTTTTCAAATATTCATTGTGGATAGAGATGGAGCAGTTTTCCTTCAGTCTCTTACAGTCACTCCCCCACTTTTTTAGAGAGTCAGGGAGGCGCAACATGTGGATGCTGACTACGAGTCATGGCATGCTCAGATATCCATAAGACATGCACCTGATGGATTTTCTGAAGGTGGGGTGCACGTCATCCTCTTGAAAGGACCTACCATGGTACCAATGTCACTTCAAGGGGAATTGTTGAGGGAGTTACACACATCCACTCTAGCGGTACATCTAGGAGTGGAAAAGATGTACCAGGATCTCCGACGATAGAATTGGTGGCTGGGAATGAAGAAAGAAATAGTATAGTTTTCTTCTTAGTGCCTCACTTGTCAGCAAGTGAAGACGGAGCACCAGGTACTAGCAGGCTTGGTTCAGCCTTTAGATGTCCCAGAGTGGATGTGGTATGGGATATCCATGGACTTCGTGACAGGAATTCCACATACATCTAGAGTTCATGAATCGATTAGGGTGATCATCCACCAACTCACCAAGTCGGCCCAATTCCTACCTATAAGAGAGAAGGGTTCAGTAGAGAGCTTGGGATGCCTCTATGTGCAGAAGATTGTTCAGCTACATGGAGTACCCTCAACGATTGTCTATGATTGTGATGCATGTTTTACTTCTCATCTATAGAGGGGTTACAGGAGGATTTTGGGATGCAGCTTTGTTTGAGCACCACCTTCCATCCTCAGACGGATTTCCAGACTAAGCGGACCATTCAGAACCTTGAGGACATACTGCGTTCTTGTGTCCTAGACTTTGGTCACCGCAGGGAGGATCACTTTCCTTTGGTGGAGTTTTCATAAAACAACAACTATCACTCCACCATTGGGATGACACCTTTCAAGGTGTTGTATGGGATACCTTAAAGATCACCTTTGTTCTAGACTGACATAGGGGAGTCAACACTAGTGGGACCAGATATGGTACAGGCTACTACAGAGAAAGTGCAGATCATCCAAGAGCAGATGACGACTGCACAAAGCAGGCAGAAGTCTTATGCCGATAGGAGACAGAGACCTCTGGAGTTTGGGTATGGCAACCACATCTTTCTACTGGTCTCAACTAGATGAGGTTTACAATTATTTGGTCGAGGTGACAAGTTATCTCCGAGGTTCATCGGGATTTTTCAGGTCCTCAGCAGAGTTGGCGAGGTGGCTTACCGCTTAACTCTTCCACCTTAATTGCACTGGGTGAATGAAATCTTCCACGTATCCTAGCTGAAGAGATACGTGCATGACCCTTATTACATCATCGAACATGGAGAGCCAGATGTCGACGACGAGGATACTTTTATGGGGGTTCCAGTAGAAATTGAGGATCGATAGGAGTGGGTCCTTTGTGGATGGTTGATAACTCTAGTGCGTGTTCGTTGGCAGAACGGGAACCTCCAGGAGAGCACATAGGAGCGGGAGGCTCAGATGCATGCTCAATACCCCCACTTTTTTTCCTAGTTTTGTGACATGGATTATGGGGACCTAAAGCCCTGATATGTTGAGAATGTAAAGAATCATAATTTCAATGTAATTTTTTTATTAAATGGATATTTTACGAGTCCATGAAAATTTACGGTGTGTTCTTCTAAGGCCTGGAGTGCCCAAAATTAATTTATGAACATTATTTCGGGTACGTTCAGTAAACGTGAGAGTGGGATTTTTAACATTTAAATTGGTGATCATAATTGAAATCTGAAGGCACCATTGAACTCCTTGCCCTAGTATTTTCATAATAAGACTTTCACCTCGACTACAGTTGGTCAAGGGTGAAAGTTAATTTTTTTGGGGTTTTTTTATGAAAAGAATAAAATAAAATAAAGTGTGTAAATTTTTTTTTTGAAACTCCCATGTGGAAGTTTAATAGGTGGGGACCACTTGAGTTATCCTTACATGAGAGGTTATGATGGTGGGGACCACCCGATCCTAACCTCCCTTGAGAGGTTTTGGTGGTGGGGACCAACAGAGGCTTAAACCTCTTGAAATCCCATCTTAATGAGGTATAAACCTCTCAAATAACTCTTTAATGTAGAGACACTTCTTGATCTTCCTCCACATTAATTGTGCCAATTCCATAATTTAATTTATTTTTCCAACATGTGTGTGTGTGTGTGTGTGCCATCATAATTTATTCTTAAGTTAAATTATATTGGAACCTCTTTATTTTGGTGGGAAAAGGAGAAGGAAAGAACTCTTTGGAGAATTGTGGAGAATCCCATCCCCCAATGAAGAATTCTCTCACCGACGAAGAACCCCATCGACTATAAAGAACCAACAAACGAGCCTGGGATCATAGGTGCGTGGATGGAACGATGAACGCCGATATCTTAGAATTCCTCCAACGTGGGACGTCTTCATCTATGACAAATCTACGTCCGTACTTCCTTCTCCTGCCAATGCCAAAGATCAATCCAAGGTAGGGGTTGTTATTAAATTCTTGAATTCTCTCATTTAATTTCTTCATTCATGGAAATCATGGCAATCATGGATCAAACAAAATGAGTTGATCCACGATTCGTATTAAAGTGAAGAGTTTGTCATTTTTGACTCCTATTTTTTTTGTTGAGCCACTTACTACCACTCCAACGCAGATGGTGCGGGCCAAAAAAACATGGCCCGACGTCTCAGTCATTCTTCCTTAATGTGTTTTTCATGATGGAATAAAGTGTCTTTCACCATGACGATGGATGAAGAGAGAGGCCGGCTAAACCGGCCTCGAGTGAAGGCACGACGCCCCGCCGTCCGTGGCCTCGCCTCCTGAGCTGCAACCGCCGCCCGCGACCTCACCGCTTGAGCCGCCACCGCCGTCCATGACCAAGCTGCCACCCGAGGCCCCGCCGCATTCCGTAGCCGAGCCGCTGCCCTTGGCCTCACTACCCGATCCCCCGCCACTATCCACAGCTGAGCCGCCGCCCGAGCCGCTGCCGCCATCCACAACCGAGCCACTGCCGCAACCTCACCACTTGAGCCGCCACCACCATCCATGACCCCGCCGCACTGCCTGTGGCCTCACCGAGCCACCTCCAGGCCGAGCCGCCCTTGCGGTACCCTTCGGCCGAGCCACCCTCATGGCACCCCCGGGCCAAGCCGCCCTTGTGGCACCCCTGGGCCGAGCCGGCCTCGCGGCACCCTCTGTGGACGAGCTGCCCCGCGGCCGAGCCTCCCTCATGGCACACCATGCGGCCCACCGTGGCCCCTCATGGTCTGCCGGACCGTCCAGCGGGCCGGGCCAAGTTGGTCCAGACCCGGACCCACTACGACCCATTTACGCTGTTTTGGACATAAATTTGGCACCAGACGTCCGTTTGATGAACCGTTAGTGACACTGGAAACCTCAGAGCAAGATCCTCCCTTTGAGTATACCCCACTAGAGTTTTGGATTATGGTGGGGGTATGGTCAGGTTGGATCGAGCACGAATCCAACCGGACCCCCGAGACTAAAAGGCTAATAACTCACAGACCAGACGTCCGATTGACGCACCATCTATTGCGTTGAGACACATATGACATGGAGAAACTTTGAGATAATTCTTTGTGGGTCTTCGTGGTAGTTGGAGAATCAACTAGTGTCTTGGGGAATAGACTCTACCGGAGACGAGAAAGCATAATGCAGAAACCCAGTAGGTGGCTGTGACAAGAAGAGTGCTCCTAGATATCCTATGCGGGTCAGCTCTTAGGGATCCTGTGCGGGTCAGCTCCTAGCGATCCTGTACGGGTCAGCTCCTATAGATCCTGTGTGGGTCATCTCATAGCGATCCTCTGTGGGTAAGCTCCTAGCGACCCTGTGTTGGTCATCTCCTAGTGATCTTGTGTGGGTCAGATCCTATCGATCTTGTGTGGGTCAGCTCTTAGAGATCCTATGAGGGTCAGCTCCTAATGATCCTGTGTGGGTCAGCTCCAAGAGATCTTGTGCGTATCAGCTCCTAGAGATTATGTGCAGGTCAGTAGTAGATCCTCTTAATGAACTAAGATGAATTAGTATTTATAACTAATCATCTATACTACCATACCTAAAGTTATACTTGGTGCGAGTTGAGTCAGTAACTCTGTGTTTTCCTCATGATTGAGTTGTATTACTTGAAAACTTATGTATATGTATAGGCATATACCTAAGTAGGGTTATCTATTGATTTCTTAATTTTTGTTCTATAATTGGTGGATTTCGTGAGACCTTGAGGTTCTAGAGGTCCCTACTGAGTATTGTTATACTCACCTCTGCACGGGTATGCCTGCACGTTGTTGTGTTAGATGCAGATAACGGACAATGCTGACTGAGGATGAGAGTAACAGGACTGGACAGTGCTTAGAGGAGGAGAATACGGCGTGTTGGTTCTCAGAGGAGACAAATGGATGAGGATTTCTGTGGAGGTGATCTATACCTACCCCTTAGGTAGGAACCTTGGAGGATGAACCCGCAACTATCTTCTTTTTTCTCCAGTTTACTTGTACTTCTAGTTTCTTGTACTTTCCAGTTGGGCTTGTATTCTGGCCACTTTTACATTCAACACTCTTTTGGTTATACAATTTTCTTGTGTTCGTATCTTTTTTTGTGATTGGTTTTGTGTGATTACATGTTATAAAGGAAATTAATTCATAGTTTTAGGGATTTCTCCTTTCGGTGCTAGTCGCCAGCCCCTGGCCTATGGAAGGCCAGCTTGTTGTAGTCACAACACGGGTCCAAGGGGGGGGGGGGTTGTGGCAAGAGTTTAAAAAAATGAATAAAGTACATATATGTCGGTGCTTGGGCACCAGGTATGGAGTTCAAGACTTAGAAAAGAATACATCGTGTCATGATTATAATAGGAATCAAATTCATTAAAGTTCAATATTCCCTCAATCCTCTGACAAGCAGTAACAATTAATTAATGCCCTTGGGGGTTATTTTCATACGGTTTTATAATATATTAATTCCTTTCAGACTTACACTGAGGTAGATTCTAATGCATGGGGGAAATTGTATCATGTCTCCAAATGGGTTTTACACACTGAGGTTTCCCTAGATGGGGGAAATATATGATTCTGGTGATATGATCATTGCAAATCCCTAAGACCACATGATTCATGCTCGGTATGAGAAACAAGGAATAAAAAGTGATCAAAATGACCACATATGGATATATAAATCATGAACTAGGGATACCATAATGGGGTGTTTGGATTGGAGCTTGAACCTTAGGAATGCATAGTATGCATGATTCTAATCGTGGGAATCAGAATCCTCATAATTCAATTATATTCTCAATCAGCTGATAGATGAGGAAGAATGACAAACCTATAGGACTGTTTGGATCCCATTGGTTATAGTGTCTGAGATATGGAGGGACTCACACCAAGGTGGATACCCTTTATAGCTTGGGCCTTATGAAGGCATCCTATGTATCCTCATTAGATAGGAATCAAATTCTCATGGTTAAATTGGATTCTAAATCCACTAATGGATGAGGAAAAATGATAAAATCAAAGGAGAGTTCGTGTCCCATGGGATAGATTGTGTGAGACATATAGGGACTTACACCATGGTGGATTCCATTTAGAGATCAGGCCTTATTAATTCATCCTAGATATTTTGTTTAGATAGTTATCATATCTCTAATAGTTTAATTCCTTCCTGAACAACTAATGGGTTAGAGTGGGTGATTGCACCCAGAAAAATTATTATTATCCCCAAGGTTTAGGAATTTTAGGGACTTATAATAAGATGGATGTCCATGTTACATATTCATTATTTATCCTCTTGAATATAAAGAGAGATGATGACTATGAAAGGTCTATTTAATATGTTTCCTATGAAACAAAGGACCTTTTGAGATCATGATAAAAAAAGGTCGCATGAGTGCGCACCCGTAACCTATTAAGGACAGTCCATTTTTAAAGGGGGGAGTGGTACTCATCTAAAGGTTCATGGATTAGGGTTTACATGGTGTATGTCCAAGTGTGTCTGGCCAATGAGGTTGATGTGTTATAGAGTGTGTAGATTATATGTCCTTATTTTCTTTATGATATCTCATGAGTGTCTTTCACACATGTCTTTTTTTCTTCCTAACAATTCATGATTGTTTATTGGATATGTCTTGAGTGTCTACTGGATATGTCCTAGTTGTTTGCCTGACATGTATAAAGGTGAATGGACATATCCTAGCTATTTGGAGGACATGTTTGAATATGATCACATGATTTGACAGTCTTATTTGAGGCATCTTCATGTGATTGATGTGGATGCATCCAAGGGAATCACATGATCAAGGATAACATGTCAGAGAGATGCCACATTATTTGATTAACATATCTGGAGGACATAAAATGACTTGTTATACCATTTTGAATAACATGGATAAAATCTATGGAGGATTTCATGTGACTTTGATAACATGATCAGGTGTTGTTTCTTGATCTTGATGACATGTCCGAGTGTTATCGTATGATCTAGCTAAAATCTCTCTGAGCTATCATATGATCTATATGAGATGTATAGGTTATTTCACAAGACTAATGGATAGTTCATGAAAATAACATGACCTCTTCATATGAAAATCTGTAAATCCATATTTTTTGCATGGATTTCATATTTTTCATCCTTTATTACAAAAATTATTTAATGTTCTTTAGGAATGGGATTGTTGAATCCTTGCGTCGCCAAATAAACATGCATGGACTCATTTAAATGATTTGTATGATACAATGGAATTCATTCACATGATTAATAGGGTGATCATGAAAATCGTATATACATGCCTCTTAAAACCTTAATTCATTCCCAGTGTTTAGCTAGTGGAAGACCCTTGTGATTTCATTGCATTCCCCTTTGTGAATTATGCTCTCGCCTCTGAACACTCATGTGTGTATTTTATTTCAGGAGGGATGAATTTATAGGCATCAACACCCTAGAACTATTCAACTTTACATGACACTTCTATACAAGATATGGGATTCAGTTGGTGGAGTATCATGCATTTCATGTGAACCTTCCATGAGTCATCCATGGCGTTATATTAGTGTCTCTTGATAAACAAGGACCCTGAGATCACTACATCATCACTGTATTTATTAGACCCAAGGATTATAAAAGGGTATATTCATGATCAAATAGAAATGTTAAAGTACCTTATTAATATTAGGATGAAATTTCAGGAAATCTATAAGAGATTAGGATGCCTATTGAAGAGGCTTTCACGTAATCAAGGGAGAATTTTCTAGGGCCCTTTAAGAGATCAAGTTTTCT
The DNA here is from genome assembly GCA_963277665.1 of Viscum album. Taxonomy (NCBI): domain Eukaryota; kingdom Viridiplantae; phylum Streptophyta; class Magnoliopsida; order Santalales; family Viscaceae; genus Viscum; species Viscum album. The sequence continues at coordinate 502,726,015 of OY728142.1, read as the reverse complement.
CATCGAAGGGCCTTCTCTAAAAAATAACATCAATATACTGCTCATGAAGATTCAATATTTTTCAGATTTTATTATTATAAGGATTATAGATCTCACCAATATATTGTCTATAGGGGCGTTATGAGATAAAATGAATATTCCTTAGATCCTTCGCTTGGAGGAGGTGATTTGTCCAGCAGCCTTCATGAGAAGAGGTTAGAATTTTTATGGAGATTTCACATGATCAATAGAATGATCATATAGACTGAATCTACCATTTTAATGAAAAATAACATAACTACATTTTTTATGAATCTTCCACCTTTTCTACTTTTTATCCACAGTTTTCCAAGGCATTCATCTTTTCCCATTATATGTTTGTTATGACATTGCACGATCAGTACTAAATCTTACAAAAATATGTGTGAATTTTCATGGATGGTCACTCCAATTTTCTATGGATTAGAATGGGAATTACAAGATCAAAGGGATGTGTATGAGGTACTTAACATGACAAAGGTGACATTCCCAATAAATTTCACACGACATGGATGACATGATGCTAGAGACCTCACATGATCATTGAATTGATAAACAGATCCATATAAGCCCTTCAAGTTAAAATCATTGTAACTACAATAAAATAAAGCTTCTTGCTTATTAATATTTTTTTTACGATGGGATTTGGGTGGTTTTTAAGAATCTATCAATTTATATGTCTCACGATTGGAGGAACTCATTTGATGGAGGTTAATATAATCAGGAATACTTTTCAAAAGATCTTCTTGTGATGAAACAAGATCTATGATAGGGAATTGTATGATTAAAAGGATTTTCTAAATTGGATTAATGTGATCCTTATTATATCATGATAAACACATAATATAGCTACATGATATTCCTTGGGTTATGCAATCGCATGTCCTCTTGGGGGTTACACAATTCATGTTACCTAGCCACACAATCTTTATATAACCTTACTACTCATTTATTTATTTTTTTGAGAAAATAATACCTATGATTTGGGTATTTAATTGATCCTAGAATTTTGGATTCTCATTTGGAGGTGGGGGGGGGGCATCAACAATATCATTTTTACCAGTGGATCATTTTTTTTAAAAATTAAAATAATTTTTTTCCATTTTACAAACAATTTCCTTATTGTCTTTTCATAAAAAATGTTAAAGGAATATTTATTTTAATTAAATATAAATGATTGTAATTTCCCATCATCTTGAACACTCATATATTTTAATATTTATTTAAAAAATTTTATGGTTCTTTTCAAATAATTTTTTTCCTAGAATTTTGGAAATTTTTTGTTTTTTTAAAGTGAAATTCAAAGTGAAAATAGTTTTTACTCAAGATTTTTTAATGAAATTTTTATGTTATTTATATTAATAAATGATAATAAACCTTTAATTATCCACTATAAATATGTTTCAATGATACAACACTCATTCTTTATGATCGATTTTACTTTGGAAATTATTTTCAATATATATGATAGTTTTTATAATACATACTATTTTTTAATATGTCCTATCGATAAAGTTGTATTTTTTATTAATATTATGAATTTATTAGACCTATTAAGTGATGTTTGGATCCCAAAATTATATATCTCTTAAATACATAAATAGGTATCCCACGAAAAACTAGTTTATTAGCCTTATTAAATGGGTTTTTGGTGTATTCCTACCGGTAGTTTAAACTAATACAAACAAGGCCATGATGAAAAGTTTTAGATGTATGGACTTATAGATTAAATTTTTATAAAATCATCTATAAATGTATATATGATTATTTCTAATAATATCCATGGAGAAGTCTCAATCTCATGTGATTATTTATTTGCATAATTTAATCTTCATTTACTCCTGCCATAATATTATTCATGATCATGTCATTGATCTAATTGAATTTGTTTTCAGTTATTTACCTTTTCATATTGATTATGAATTATTTATTCATGATATAATCTACTATATGTAACCCTTACTGAGCATCTTAGGTCACCCTTATTTTGATTCCTTTCCCAAGACATGAAAAAAGAATCTCTGAATGAGTTTAAGAATATAAAATATTTACTCTCACTATACTGTATTTTTATGTCCTTTAATTTAATGTGATATTCAAGTATATTTATATTTAAACCAGAATAATATAATATTAAATACTTTGGGATGCAATCACCTATATCCTATTCCAGTGTAATAAAGAAACTGGAGACTCTAGGCTACTAAGGTTTGGGTATTTAAATTATGAGCATGAATTTAGAGGTGGGGTATAGTTTATATATATTTTGAATTATAGTTAAGATGGAATGGAGATTTATCTTAAGTAAATATCCATGGGTAGAGGGACCTTGGGTTATAATTATAACTATATTTGAGGTTTTTTATTACATATTTCTCCATATTTACTCTTTTAGAGATTTTTAGTCTCATATAATTCTAAGAATTTTTTTGATATAGTTTCATGTACCATAAGAACAAGAGACATTTATATATGTGTAAAACTATTTTGATTATATTTTGAGTAATTAACACAAACTATGAGTTATGTAATGATTTAAATATTAATATGGATTGAACAATAAATTTCATGGAAGGAATATGTATTTTAAAACTAAATCATTTTAATAATGATTATATATAGAAGAAATTAATTAGATAATAAGTATTTCATGAGATATAATAATTATGTGTTTAATATACTTGTGATGCATATTAAATTGGTGATACCAATAAAACCCCCTCAAATATTAAGTATGAGATTCCTTATAAAGAAAACACTTTTAAAGACAATGATCATTTAGTATGGGTGACCCAACCTATTATATTCCCATAAATTATGTTGTGTTAGGAATATAGATACTAAGTGAACCTAAATATTATGTTCCTATATCTGATGTAAGGCTTCATTCATACATATTTGAAAAACCCTAACCATTAGGATTCCATATGAATAGAGTTGGGTGAATTCATATGATAGATTAGGATATAGAGGTATCCAAAAAAATATTAAAGAGTCATATGTGATATGATTAAGGTGAAAAAATTATTTCATAATTTTATTTCACATCATTTTATATGAATATTATTTATATATTATTGAAATATTATCCTAGAAACTAAAAGTTCAATTTCATTTATGATTAGATACATAACTAACTTAGTTTACAACATTTTCAATATATCCATAAAATTATATTCTCACATGACACCATTTTGAAACATAATACATAACATGTTCTTCATAACTCGGGGAATGAAAACATAATAAAGGGTGAAAATAGATTCTTATTAAGGGTAAACATAATAAATATCAAATAAATATGATAATTGAGTATAATATACAATTGTAAGTATGAAAAAATAATAAGGTTTATGGTCCTAACATAATAAAAAAATAACCAATAAAAAATATATCATAAAATATGAGTCATAAAATAGGTATTTTAGCATAACATATGGTATGATTCATCATAGAGTGGAAACATGAGTCAATAATCATTAGCCATGAGAAAATAACATAGTAATGTTATATAATATAAACATTTAACACAAAAATAACCCTATAAATCATATCATTTATCAAGGATAACCTCCAAGACATTAACATCACAATGGAATAGGCTAGCTACCTTCCCATAACATATATGAATTAGTCTAACCACCCATATCCATTAATATAGTGGATTTGGGATAACCACTCGAATCCCATAATATAGTGGATTTGGGTTAAAAACCCCCATTAAATCCTTATATCATGAGATATAAAACTTTATTGAATGTATTGTAGGGATATAATAGATTCACTTGTCAAATAACGATAAACCATGATAATATATACCATAAGAACATAAAATCATTGAAAAGTCCATCATAGCTTAATTAACCCATGGGAAAAAATAGGTTTCATGAAATAAATAAATAATACATTTACATAATCCACATAGAGAAAAAAATTGGATGGTTTCATTAGTTAATATTCCCATTTAAGCATTGAAAAAAATCAAAGTCTAATGAAAAAAATGTAAAATAATTTTAAAATAGAATAAAAATTTACCGTGATAAATACGAAGAAATAAACCATTTTTTTTGATGCATTTTATTTTAAATGAAATTATTTTTTTAAAAAATTGGAATTATATATTTATTTTGAAAACCCTAAAAAATTTAGTGGAAATTTATTAAATAAAACTGACCAAGATGATAGAAAAATACATTTATATGAAAGAGATATAAAAATATTGCTCTATCATTTGGTAAAGAAGGTTAAGGATGATTTAAAATGGTCAAAATAAAAATGTTAAAAAGAATATTCTTTTTTTTAAAGATAGTAAATTAAATTTATAAAACCATAAAAAACCATAAAAGTAATGATAATGATGTATATATAATAGAATTAGAAATATAGACATGGAATAAAAAAAATTCTCAACCTAATAGAAGAGGTATGGTTAATTTGTCTTACAAAAATCACGTGGAATGAATTTTGGACCAAGGAGGAATTAAAATTTTTGGAGGAAATTTAAAAATCATTAAAAACCAGAGGATAATAACATATATTTGTTTTTAGGGAAAAATATCATACAATTTTCTAATATGAAAACTTAGTCATAAAAACCTCTAAGTCAAAATGAGTTTGGAAAGAAAATCCTTACATTTTACTCCCAACTTCCATAAAATCATTTTAATATCCGAAGTAATTAACATAACCATATTATTCAATTATTTTATAACATTATTAATATCTATTAACCTTTTATATTATTCAATTATAATAATTCAATACACATATATTAGTTAGTTATAATTTGTTTTCATCACCATATGTTATTAATTTTGATTATTTTTTACATGTTTCATAATGCTGGTGTTGGATCACATTATTTAATAAAAAGTTCATAATTAATATATTATAAAGGGTATTAAAACCTATATTTTCACTGATTTATGAATAGTTATCTTAATTTTAACGAAATAATGCGTATGGTTTCAGAGAATGGAATCCCTAGAGAACATTATTCAGTTAAGTTATTAATAACAACATGTTATATTATAATGACCATTTTTTTGGTTTCATACTTCTAGAACCATATCCATGAGATATATTACCCATTAATATCATATATTACCATTATTAATGGCTTTATTCTTATTCAATGTGAAAAATGGTGATGTTGGTTTAATATTGTCCATGTTAGTGGTTGAATCGACCCAAACAACAACTTGATATAATAGTGAATGAGTACCAATTTAGAGTTATATAATATGATTATAATAGTGTTAGAATAAAAATGATGTCAATATAACATCATTAAAATGTATTATATGGTTTATAAAGAGTTTATATGACATGGTAATGCAAAATTAAGAGAATAATGTAGATACTTACTTAATTAATTCACTTATTCAAATAGGTTCCTTTGGAATGAAGGATTTAGGCTCCTTTATTAAAAGAGAAGATTCTAATCACAATAAAAACTATTTTGATTTGAAAAATAGGAATGGAGTAAATAATTTTTTAATTTGATAGAGTTTTTTTAATGGATATGGGAGAGATAAATTTCTAGGTAAAAATGTAGGACATTTATTTTGAAACTTATGTTTAGTGTAGGGTAAATATGGAATCACATGAGAGGCGGGTAAGTTAAGTGAGGAAATTTTGGTGAGACATGTTGGTATAAATTAAAGACCTTAAAATTTATTCTATAATCTATAACTATCAAGTTGATTTAATAAAAATAGATCCATGATAGATTACCTCTTTTTACCCTTTTGTTTATTTGGATAATTATATACCATGGTAATTATATTTTTCACTAAAAATATAAGATAAACCTTAGTATAAAATTTCATCATTATGATTATTAACATTGAATCTATTAAATCTATTTCAAATCTTAAAAAATAAATTCAAATTTTAAATTAAAACATATAATATATAAAAAAATTGTTTTAGTAGATTTTTTTGAAATATTAAGTACACTTAATATAATTTCCTATCAACTAAAGATTAATTTAGTTTAAATATATTTATTTACTCATTGAAACAATACATTATATTCATCATGAAAACGTGATTAATTGAAGTTATTATTTTAAAATTGTATAATACTAAGGAAAACCTGTTCTTTGAAAAATATTACCTTTTAATATTAACAGATTCTATTATTATTTATAACTAATAGTAAACTGCTCCATGAATGTTAATTCATTTGAATATACATATGAACAATTAATTTTCTAAAATTTATGAAAATATTATGTATTTAACTTTTAAATAAAATCCTAAAACATACAATAAAACAATTTTTACAAGTAAATAATATTTAATTTCCCATAAATAATTAAATTTACTTTATTAAGAATTTATTAATTAATTCGTGGATGAAATTTCTTTACTTTAAAAATAATTCATTTTAATCCGTCCATTTTGTTGAAATCAATCTTTAATAATAATAAAAAATATATAATTTATAAAAATAGTTTTTAAAAATAAAACATTTTAATAAAATTTTATCCTTTTATTTCATTATTTATCATTTGTGATTTATATTATTTTAAACTATAAAAAATTCCCATTGAATATACCCAAAGATCATATAACCATTGAATATATTTTCAATGCCTATATATTTAATGACTTTAATTCTAATGACCATATATATAATGATGAGATTTTATTCCTGCATATAGCCCTAAATAAATTCATAGAATCATTTATCCTATTTAATTACCACTCAAAATTCCTATTCTATTTCTAATTCTCTACCGTATTCCATAGTTTAAATCAGTATGATGATATTTATTGCAAACCATTTGGATAAAGATTACATGTTACTGGTGTTTTTATTGACTTATTGATTTATTACACTTGAACTTATCTTAATTATGTTTCATATTGCATTCACATAATGTATTTATCTTATGTTGTAATGATTTATTTCAATAAATTGTGTCACAATTAATTTTATATTGGTGTTGTGTGTGAAACATTCCATTCAACACAATATTTATTTAAAGGAAACTAATACATATTAAAATCATAAGGTGTTACACCCCACCCCTTAAAATAATTTCACATTAAAATTTTAATTACTATGGTGAAAATAATGAGTGTTCTTATACATCATTACATCTTTGGGTTCCCATGTTTCTTCCTCAAACATATGATTCCTTCAGAGAATTTTTACAGGGTGAGTGGTCTTTTTTACAGTACTTTATCTCAATGATCCAATATTTTCATTGATAATTACTCATAATAAATATTTTATTCCAAATCTAGAACTTACGAGTTTTTTATTTCTGATGGGTTTGGAACGTAAATTATTAAAAGTGACACATGGAATAAATAATACACTTGGGAGAGGTTTAATGGAAGATCAAAATGATGTGCTACCATTCTCACATGATCTAGTATTTCAAATGGGCTAATGTATCTAATGATATACTTCCCATTCTTACCAAATATTATAACCCTCTTATATGATGATATTTAATAATATACTTTATCACTAACTTCTTTCTCAAGATATCATCGAAGATTATCAATATAGATCTTTTATTGACATTGTGTAATTTTAATATTCCTTATAATGATTTAAATATTCTCAACCATTTTCTGAGGAAGATACAATCCTAGTGGGTTACGCTTTCAAACTTCATATCATCATGTTATATTTCCACCCCTATTTCCATACAGAGATTTATATGGTTCCATTTGATTGATAGAATGGAAAATATTGTTATATGATAACTATACCAGGGGTAGGTGTTGATCCAAAACTCCATTAAAATCTATCAAACATTCTCTCAACATATCTTCAATATTTCAAATGAAACTTTTATATTCATCATCATCATTGGGATGATAAGTAGTGTTGAAGCCCAAATTTATATTTCAATATTATAATATACATCACCATAACTTTGAGTTAAAATATATATCTTGATCAGATTCCATTGATAGTGGTACTCCATGGAACCTTACCACATGCTTTATGTATATCATGGAAAATTGATCAAGTGAGAAATCCTCTCAAATAGAAATGAAATGTACATACTTTATAAGAAGATAAATTATAACCCAAACACAATTATAACCTCAAAAAATATTAGTAAGACCTAATAATAAATCCATGGTTATATTCTCCCAATTCCATATAGGTATGGGTAACAGTCACATCATTTGATAATACATCTATTGTTTTACCTTATCTTGTTGGCATACCAAATATTAAGAAACATACTCTGAAATCTCCGTCTTAATTTTTCCCCATTATAAATGATTCTTAATATTTCCATACATCTTTTTGGTTCTAGGATGGATAGTGAATAATGAGCTAAGGGTATTATCGAACACCTATTTATTCAATTTTGGCATTGACAAATCACATATTTTTCCTCAAATCATATAATTCCATCATTTTCAAATTTTAACTCTAGAATATATCTTGTCTTATTCTATAGATCTATATACTTATTATGTGCTAATTATATGAATTCTTCTTATCCTTCATGATTTAAAGGTCCACCCTTTTTAAATCCATGATTATTTAGTATTTATCAATAATCAACCTAGATAAGGTAGTATGATCTTTCCTATTGATAACATCAACCACATTTTTTATATTACTAGGTTGGTAATGTATTAAGAAGGAACAATCCTTGATCAAGTATATCAAGATCATTTCATACATATCGAACTCATTCCATGTGAATATATAATGTAAGATACTATTATCAGTATATATTTAACTCTTTTCACCATAGAGATAATGATTCTATATCTACAATGAATGAAATTATTTAGGCTATACCCAAATCACGTATTATGTATTTTTTCTCAGGAATATTTAATTGATGAAACTGTAAGAACCCGGTTCTTATTTTTGAGGTATGGGTTTCTTCTTTTCTCTTTTCCTTAAGTGTTTTTGAGAAAATAAGGAAAATCGGGAAAATCTTAAAATTTGGGACTACATGCCGTGTACTATTTCACACACTGTGTACTTTGGATGTGTGGGATGAGTACACAGGGTGTGTAGCCATGTCAGTGACGAAGGGTGTAAAAACCAACTACACACCATGTAGTGGTATTTATACGCCGTGTAGTCAGTCGATAGGAAAATAGTAAGGTGGTGGAAGTAGCTGCCAGCTACGTGACAATACACGTTGTTTAATCATGAATACACACCATGTACTCATGTCGACGGATGAACCGTTTGGTGGTGCCGCCAGAGGAACAATTAAATGAGAAAAGTACACGCTGTGTACTTGGGAGTACACGCTATGTAGTTTGTTTTTTTTCGCTTAAAATGGGCAGTAGCCTCCTCATTTGTTAGAGGAGGCATTTGGGTTCATTTTGGAGCAAGAGGGGAGGCCAGAGCTTTAGAGATCTGCTGACAGCATGTCGGGAATCAGATTCTTCCACCGACGATCTCTTTGGAACCGCACTGGTAAACCCTCTGCTCTCCTTAATCCGTTCTTACCAATTCTTTCCCGATGGAAAGTTATTTACGTTTTAATGAGTTTCCTTATAACCCAGATTTATGTTGTCTTTGGGGGTTTCTGGAATCGATGTTTGCATATACCGTTCGTTGGTGTTTAAGGTATGTGGATTGGTGTTTAATTTCTAGCTGTTGTGTGTTTTTGTGTATTTTTGTGCTACGAACCCATGTTGGGGTATTGTGGGGCTGAGGCCTTGGATGTTTAAATACATAGAATTGTGTAGGTAATTAAATGGGATTATAAAACGTTGCTTGGTATTGCTTCTTGGATCAAGGACCACCCCGGGGGTGCGTTCCTCTATTTAGCCATTTGGCCAGAATACCCGAGGGTATGCCGTTGGAATAATTTTTGTTAAATTGCCTTGATAGGAATTGAATGTGAATTGCTTATTTAAATGTTGGGCATGGCCTGGTTACTTTCTCCTGAGGGCTGTGTTTTTTTATCCTGAGGGCATTGTTTGTTTAGCCTGTGGGCAAGGTACTGTTTTCGCCTATGGGAAACTTTTCGTATGCCTGAGGGTAGGGACTTCTATGCCTGAGGGTGAAACTTCGTACGCCTGAGGGAAATATCTGTTATGCCTGAGAGAAATTACCTGCGGTTTGGATCCTGATTACCTGAGGGTAAAGTTTTGCGTTTCTGAGGACACTGACTGGTTACTTAGAAACTCACTATGGTGTTTTCTTTACATTAAATGGTTAAAATGAATAATGAAATTTCAATATAACCGGTAAGTTAGTTACTTTTGAGTACTGCTTAGCCTATTACATTTAATTTTGCACACTGTTGTTGCATGATTACTCACAGTTGAGCACGAGACTTTGGTGGGTGCCTACTGAGATTATTTCTCACACCTTGTTTGGGTCATGCTTTTCGGCCCAAACAGATTATGTTTCTGCAGGTGGGGATAAGGGAAAGGGTCCCTATACAGGTACTTGATTGCAGTTGAGAAGTAGGGGAGCATGGGACCGGGCTTAGGCTCACGATGCAACCATTGTTTTGTTTTGTTTTGTTTTTCTATGCTCTATATTGTTGTGTAACATGTTCTGGATGTTTTCTTAGAACATGAGACATGTTGCGTCATTATCTATATTATTATTGGTCGTATTTTACTTCAGTTGATTATTATAAATGTGTATGGTTTATTGCATCCACTATTGTGGTATATTTTATCTTGTATTCCACTGCGCTACACTTTGACAAATGAGGGCATAGTTTCCCCACTATCAAACCTAGGGCCTCGCTGCTAGTCGGTAGCCTCTGGCGTTTGGGGAAATGCGCTTGAGGTCACGTGGCGAACGAGGTTCGGGGAACCCGTTGAGTGGCACCCGGATCTGGGACGTTACAAAGTGGTATCAAAGGGTTTATTTTCTTTGACTTAATATTTGGATCCTTAGTCAGGGATAGTATAGGAACAGTAGTTGGTAATAAGCTGTGACCGGGCGTAGCTAACCCATGTACTGGGAAAATCCAGTGTACCTCATATTTTTCAATTATTCTGATTTTGCGAATTTTACAGTTGATTTGATTTCACCATAGGGTGACACACTTGTGATTGTGTTGTTTATATTTTATCCATGGGTTCTATTTAGTTGCAACCTGATGAGATGAGGGTATTCCATCTCATGCATAATTTAGGCACATTCTAGAAATCACATGCCATGCATAGTTTCCATGCCATGTAGGTACGTTAGAAATTGCATGTTGTTGTGATAGTTATTGTACTAGAAAAGAATGATATTATGATAACTGCTTTGATAAATACCTTCTATGTGATAGGGTATTCTTGTGTAAGTTTGTTGATAGAATGGACACCAAACTTTGGTTTTTGGGGAGTATGGGCCCCCATTTACAGGAATTTGGGGATCATTAACGATTTATTTTATTAAAACACAGATAAGATGAAAAACTTCGATTTTCGGGGAGTATGGGCCCTCAAGGATCAAAATTTGGCACTTAGGTTTTGTTTATTAGTATTTTCAAGGTTTCGGAATAGTATCTGAGCCTTACTATCTGGAAAACCCAGGATACACACCGTGTAGTTCCTCAGACACATACTGTGCATTCTTCTATTCGAGAAGAAAAGAAAACTTTTTGAGTACACGCCGTGTACACTCAGTACACGCCGTGTAGTCTCTTTCCGTATCATAGACCATGTAGACGGCGACACAGGGATGAGAAAAGTTTGGGGAAAACACCCCGTGTACCGAAGGTACAGGCCGTGTAGTGTTGAGCTGGAGAACCAACCATGTAAATAACAAACACGGACTGGTGTAATCTTTTCTTGAACATGCCGTGTCAATGAAGAACACGCGGTGTAGTGTGACCTGGGGACCCAACAGTATAACTAACAACACGGGTTGGGGTAATCCTTTCATTTATAGGCCATGTGTATATGGAACACGCCATGTATCCGGCCTTGTAACTAACAACATGGGTCGGCGGAGCTCGTCTAGTACAAACCGTGTACGTGTGGGACCCACCGTGTAGTCTTGTCCGAGGAAAGACCGTGTGGTTTTAGCCATGTGGCAGGTAAAACGGGGTGGAGTACACACCATGTTCGGGTGTCCCACGTCGTGTAGCATCAAGATGACTTGTCAACCGTGTCACAAACGACAGGAGCAGTTGGAAATTACACCATACACATCGTGTAGCTTGTATACACGCTGTGTAGTTTTGTTCAGCGGGAGCCGTGTGGCTTAGCCGTGTAGAAGGACCCGGGCAGGGGAAGGGAAGTCAGGTACACATAGTGTAGTCAGTATACACACCGTGTAGTCTTGTTTTTCAAATCTTGATATGCCTTCTTCCTCCTGTTTCCCTTTTAGTCCCCTCATTTTTCAAACTATGATAAATGTGGATCTAAGGTATGTGTTTGACGTTGTAGTGTCATGCCACCGAGACGACCACGCGTTGTTCGCCAGGAGGGTGGTGAAAATTATACTCTAGAGATGGTGGGCCATGTGCTACCAGTGGATCCTCCAGAAAAGTCATATGCGGCACTAGCTGTTATACCAGACACAGGCACAGAGGAGCAGTTCTGTGAAGGATTTATGCGGTTCATGCAGACCTTTCAGGGAGCACCGCCGGCTGCCACATCTATGGATGAGCTGAATTGTATCTTCCAGCAGCAGCATCCGCCTATCTTTTCAAAGTATGGAAGACCATAGGCTGTGGAGTCTTGGCTGGGGTCGATGTAGACTATTTTCAAGCATCTTGAGATGCCTCCAGGGTGGAGGGTCAAGCTAGGGACGTATATGCTGCGTGATTCCTCCAAGAGGTGGTCGGATGTTACCACCCAGTCAGAGCATCACATGCACATGGAGTGGTATGATTTTCAGGCACTCTTTGATGACTTCTTCTTTACAGAGATGCTGAGAGCAGATAGAGCTCGAGAGTTCATGAATCTGCAGTAGGGTACTATGTCGGCGATGGATTATTTTTCTCGTTTCACTGAGATTCAGAATTTTGCACCCGTTCTAGTGGGTGATGAGACGTTGAGGGTCAGATGCTTCGAGGATGTCCTTCAGTATGACATCTGAGCACTGATGAATGTTTTCATGTTGCCTTTAGTACATGATATTGTGAACCAGGCGCTGATTATAGGGAGGAACCTTCGGGAAGCTAGTGGTGTGGTCCTGGGCGGTTCAACACCAATTTCTGGTACTATTTCTACCGGGAAGAGGAAGTGACAGATGAGTTTCTCTCATGGTGGTAGTACTATCCAAGAAGTTTCTTTAGGTGGCCCGATATTTTTCTACTAGTGTGGTAGAGAGGGGAAAAAGATACCGCAGTGTCCATGTGATCCAGTGGAGTACTGAGCTTGCTGCAAGATAGGTCATCTACAATGCTTTTGCAGGGCATTTCCACCAGTGGCTAGTGAGATGGGTTCTGTGCAGACTCCACATGCGGGAGCAGGACCAGTATCTTCTTACCAGTTGGTGAACTGGAATTCATCAGGGCGTGTAGGCAAAGATGGTGGTTGTGGTCGTGGTAGCCAGACACCAGGATCTCAGAGGCAGCAGGGCGAGATAGCTCCCGGTAGTCAGGCTATGTCACAGGGCCGCAACACTGGGCAGGAATATACAGTGCAACAGACCCAATAGGAGAAGGATTCCAGACCTTCTACTATCAGAGGTACTATTCTAGTAGCTTCTATTTTCTCTTCAGCACTTTTCAATATGGGTGCTACACATAGTTTCATATCTGTACCCATTGTGGAGATCCTTGGGCTCTGTGTTTCTACTTCTTCTGATATCATGACGCTAGACACTCCGTCGGGGACTAGAACGGCTAGTGTACGTCAGTGCAGGGAGTGCCCCCTAGAGGTTGGTGGATGTCACTTTCTTTGGAACCTTTATGTCTTGGAGATGATGAGATATGATGTCATTCTCGAGATGGACTAGTTGGTTCCCTTTCAAGCTTTTGTAGATTTCTATCATCGTAGGGTGAGTTTCATATCACCAGAGGGTGGAAAGTTTCTATACAAGGGAGAATGAGATGTTCAGGCGAGTCGAGTTGGACCAGAGCATCGTGGGTGAGGTGGATTCACATCCCATATTGTGAGTTTATATCTGGATGATCAGGGGGCTTGTCAGACGGATTTCCCTCTAATGGTTGATCGTTTCATGGATGTCTTCCTGGACAACTTTTCAGGTCTACCTCCAGAGCGTGAGGTTGATTTCTCTATTGATCTTGTTCCAGGGGTAGCACCGGTGTCCATTCCTCCTTATAGGATGGCTACACCAGAGTTGCAGGAGCTCAAGAGGCAAAATAGGAGTTATAGGAAAAGGGTTTAATCTGACCCAGTACTTCTCCTTGGGGTTTGCTGGTCCTCTTTGTGAAAAAGGCATATGATACCCTCAGACTCTGTGTGTATTATCAGAAGTTGAACCAGTTGACGGTCAAGAACCGATATCCCTTACTGAGGATTGATTATCATTTTGATCAACTTCATGGAGAACAAGTGTTCTCGAAGATTGAACTAAGATCAGGATATCATCAGCTGCGCGTGAGACCATCGGATATACCACTTACAGCTTTTCAGAGAAGATATGGTATGTATGAGTACTTGGTTATGCCATTTGGACTCACGAATGAGCCAATAGTTTTCATGGTTATGATGAATCGCGTGTTCCATCCTTATCTGAATTCTTTCGTGGTAGTATTCATGGATGATATCTTGGTGAACTCTCACACTCGTCACGACCATGCCACCTATCTTGAGATTGTATTGAGTACACTAAGAGAGAATCAAATATATGCTAAGCTCTCAAAGTGACACTTTTGGATATACCAGATTCACTTTCTGGGTCATATCATCTTAGAGTCAGGAGCTGCAGTTCACCCAGAGAATGTGAGAGCAATATTTTCCTAAAAGTAGCCCAAGAATGTGTTTGAGACATGGAGTTTATTTGGGCTGTATGGTCACTACAGATGCTTCATGCATGACTTCTCCAACTTATTAGCACCATTTATGGGTTTGACTAAGAAGGGTGTGAAGGTTTTTTGGTCAGAAGCTTATGAGATAGCCTTTCAGGACTTGAAGGGAAGGTTGACATCAGCACCAGTCCTGATACTTCTAGAGCAAGGGAGGATCTATACAGTTTACTGTGATGCATTAGTTATTGGGCTGGGAGCAGTGTTGATGTAGGGCGATCGAGTCATTTTGTATGGTTCTCGGTATTTGAGGCCACATGAGAGGAATTACCTGACACATGACCTCAAGTTGGCTGTAGTTGTCCATGCGTTGTGCTCTTAGAGACACAATCTTTTGGGAGAGAATTTTGTGGTTTTCACCGACCAAAAAAGTCTCAAGTATATCTTTACTCAGCGTGACTTGGATATGAGGCCGCGAAGGTGGGTCGAATACCTATAGTACTTCAATTTTGATCTTGCCTATACACCTGGTAAAGGTAATTCCAAAGCTGATGCACTGAGCATGAGGACTCAGATACAGGCGGTACAAGAGGCCAGTGGCGAGTGGCAGCTCATGTCTTTGTTCTCTGAGATGCATTTGGTGGTTTATGATAGTCAGGGGAAGACCTATCTTTCATATTTAGTTGTGACTTCTACCCTCTTGGATAGAGTGAGGATGAGACAACTATCTGATTCAGAAGGCCTAGTTTTATGGGAGTCAGTGACAAGTGAGCACCCTCCTCCTGGATGGACGATAGGAGATGATGAGGTATTGAGTTTCCATGGAAGAGTATGGGTTCCATGGGATATATGCGAGGAGTTGATGTGTGAGTTTCATGGTTCAGTTTGGGCAGTTCATCTCGGGGTTACCAAGATGTACCATGACTTGAGACATCAGTACTGGTGGCTGGGTATGAAGAGAGATATAGCTGATTTTGTTACGAGGTGTTCCACCTGTCAGAAGGTGAATGCGGAGCATCAGAGGCCATCCAGACTGTTACATCAGTTACCCATTCTAGAGTGAAAATGGGATGATGTCGCGATGGACTTCGTGACTGGGTTGCAGAGGTCACCTAGGGGCATTGATGTCGTGTGGGTTGTTGTGGACAAACTCACGAAGGTAGTTCACTTTTTTCTGATCAAGGAGACCTTCAGTGTTAACGATCTCATGATGTTGTATATCTGAGAGGTCGTACATCTTCATGGGGTCCCTCGTTCTACCATTTCAGATAGGGACGCCCGTTTTAAGTCTCATTTTTGGAAATTTTTTCAAAGGGCACTGGGTACACATGTGCTTCTAAGAACAACTTACCACCCTCTGACCGATGGCCAGTCAGAGCATACGATATAGGTGCTTGAGGACATGATGAATGCATACATAATAGACCTTGGGGGCTCTTGGGAGAAGCACATACCCTTAGTCGAGTTTTCCTATAATAACAGTTTTCAGGAGACTATTAAAATGACTCCTTACGAGGATTTATATGGTAGGCCATGCCGATCACCCTTGTGCTGGTTAGAGGTAGGTGAGGCAGCTTTACTGGGACCACAAATCATGTAGGAGACTTATGAGTAGGTCCAGTTGATTCAGATATAGATGGCTACAGCGCATTCTCATCAGAAATCTTATACTGATATCCATAGATGACCTTTGGAGTTCATGGTTGGGGATCAGGTTTTCTTGCGTGTTTCGCCGAGGTTTGGACACAGGCGGATCAGGATATAGGGTAAACATTCAGTGAGATATGTGGGGCCATTTGAGATTCTAGAGAGTGTCGGGACGGTTTCCTATCGGTTTCAGTAACCACAGAGGTTTCGAGCCATGCATGGCGTCTTCCATGTATCTCAGTTGCGCCGCTACCATTCAGACCCGTCTCACGTCTCTCAGCCAAAGGACGAATTGTTATGGCAGCATGGCCGAGTGCAGGATGAAACCTAGGAGTGGGAGACTGATGTACGTGCTTAGTGGCCAGAGCTATTCTGAGCTTTATCTTCGCCACCCTTGGAAGGGAAATTTGGGGACGAATTGCTTCAAGGGGGTAGTTTGTAAGAACCGGTTCTTATTTTTGTGTTATGAGTTTCTTCTTTTCTCTTTTCCTTAAGTGTTTTTGAGAAAATAAGGAAAATTGGTAAAATCCTAAAATTTGGGACTACAATCCATGTACTATTCCACACGCCGTGTACTTTGGCCGTGTGGGATGAGTACACAGGGTGTGTAGCCATGTCGGCGACAAAGGGTGTAAAAACCGACTACACACCGTCTAGTGGTATTTACACGCCGTGTAGTCAGTCGGAAGGCAAATAGTAAGGCGTTGGAAGTATACGCTAGCTACGCGATAGTACACACTGTGTAATCAGTAATACACACCGTGTACTCATGTCGACAGATGAACAGTTTGGCGGTGCCGCCATAGGAACAGTTAAATGAGAAAAGTAAATATTGTGTGCTTGGGAGTACACGCCGTGTAGTTTGTTTTTTCTCTTAAAATGGGAAGTAGCCTCCTCATTTGGTGGAGGAGGCATTTGGGTTCATTTTGGAGCAAGTTGGGAGGCCAGAGATTTGGAGATCCGTCGAGCGCATGCTGGGAATCAGATTCTTCTGTCGACAATCTCATTGGAACCACATGAGTAAGCCCTCCGCTCTCCTTAAGCCGTTCTTACCAATTATTTCTAGAGGTAATGTTATTTACTTTTGAACAGGTTTTCTTTTAACCCAGATCTACATCGTCTTTGGGAATTTCTAGAATCGAAGTTCGCATATACCATTAGTTGGTATTTAAGGTAGGTGGCTTGGTGTTTAATTTCCAACTATTGTGTGTTTTTGTGTATTTTTGTGCTATGAACCCATGTTGGGGTATCGTGGGTCTGAGGCCTTGGCTGTTTAAATACCTATAATTGTGTAAGTAATTAAATGTGATAATAAAACGTCGCTTGGGATCGCTTCTTGGATCCAGGACCACCCCGGGGGTGCCTTCCTCTGTTTAGTAGTTTGTCCAGGATACCCGAGGGTATGCCGTTGGAATAATTTTTGTTAAATTTCCTTGAGAGTAATGAAATGTGAATTTCTTATTTACATGTTGGGAATGGCCCAGTTACTTGTGCCTGAGGGCAGTGTTATTTTTAGCCTGAGGGCATTGTTTTTTTAGCCTGAGGGCAAGGTAGTGTTTTTTCCTGAGGGCAACTTTTCGTATGCCTGATCGCAATGAATTTTGTTCCTAAGGGTGAAACTTCGTACTCCTGAGGGAAATATCTGTTACGACTAAGGGAAATTACCTACGGGTTGGATTCTGATTACCTGAGGGTAAAGGTTTGCGTGTCTGAGGACACTGACTGGTTACTTAGAAACTCACTGTGGTGTTTTCTTTACATTAAATGGTTAAAATGAATAATGAAGTGGCAATATAACTGGTAAGTTAGTTACTTTTGAGTACTTATTAGTCTATTGAATTTAATTTTGAAAACTATTGTTTCATGTTTACACAAAGTTGAGCATGAGACTTTGGTGGGTGCCTACTGAGATTATTTATCACACCCTGTTTGGTTCATGCTTTTCGGCCCAAACAGATTTCATTTTTCAGGTGTGGATAAGGGAAAGGGTCCCTATATAGGTACTTGATTGCTGCTAAGAAGTAGGGGAGCATGGGACCAGGCTTAGGCTCACAATGCTACCAGCAGTTTCATTTTGTTTTGTTTTTCTGTGCTCTGTATTGTTGTGTAACATGTTCTGGCTATTTTCTTAGAACTTGAGACATATTACATCATTATATATATAACTATTGGTTGTATTTTACTGCATTTGATTATTATAAATGTGTATGGTTTATTGTTTCAGCTGTTGTTTTATGTTTTATCTTGTATTCCGCTGTGCTACACTTTGACAAATGAAGGCATAGTTTCCCCACTATCAGACCTATACCCTTGTTGCTAGCGGGAAACCTCTGGCATTTAGGGAAATGCACTTGAGGTCACGTGGCGAACCGAGTTCGGGGAACCCGTTGAGTGGCACCCGGATCCAGGACCATACAGAAAGGAATAAGATATTTCAAATTTAATCCAAATAATTAAATATTCTAATGCTTTATTTTAAGCATCATTGTATATAACAAACCATTATCTACTATAGGGTAATGTGAGTATTGGTGGAGTGATAAAAGTTATCTTATAATCATAATAAATCACTTTACATTCATCTATCAAGTGGTGTTTGGATCAATTTCAAGTTATATTTATTAGTGTATTTTATAGGTTTGAAAAATTTATCACAAATAATTGATGACAGTTGAATGATATAAAAAATATATAAATTTATATTTCATAGATTGGTATTGGCAGTTATTAAATCACCTCTGTCTTTGAGTGATCTACTTATATACCATCGATTGTGATTACATGTCCCAATAAAGATACTTTCTATATCAAGAATCCAAAATTTATAAATATGGAATAAAATTTATCCATAATTAAAGTCTTCAACATTATCCAAAAATTATTTTCATGATATTAAAAACTCTTGGAATATATTAGATTATCATCTACCAAGACTCCCATAAATTGATCAAGGAAAACATTAAAAATCCCATTAATCATATCCATGAATATATAATGGGAATTTGTGATTTTAAATGGAATCACTATGAATTCCTAGTGCCCATATATTTCTTTAATGGTTTCTTTTGGTACAACCTCTCTTTTGACCCTTAATTCATGATATCCTTATTAATGTTCTATATTTGAGAAGTATTTATCCCATATAAGTTGATAAAATAATTCATTAATACAAGATAGAGGATAATCATTACGTTTTTTATTTTTTTATGTTTATGATAATCAATTTAGAGATGCATTGATCCATATTTCTTCCTAAAAAAGAGTTTTAGTGAACCCCTTAAAGATTAAATTAGGCCATTAAAACCCTTATATAGATTCTATTGGTGCTGCTTCATTAATTCCATTAATTCAATATAGTCTTTAATAGAATGATTTATTAAGATATTAATAATAATAAGTATGATTTTTATTCAAAACTCAACCATAAAACATATTGAAAAACTAAGTGACAATTTTCTAAATACATTAATTTATTCCCGTTCAATAAGAATATATTCAATATCAAGGTTTTCCCAAAACCATTTGAGCTAAATACCTCATATGATTGTGTATTAGGGCCCATATAATGGACATGATTTCAATAGGGAGTTCATGGTCATATTTTCACCAATATATGACCATATATTTATTGGAGATATGAAATTTTATTTCCCTATGTCAATAATTAATAATGTATTTATATAGAGAGATCACATCCACTACCAAAATCACATCAATTTTGAAAAAAAAATGAGCAATAAGATTTATAGGGAAGATATTCCTATAAACCAATATCAGATAATAGTTCTAGAATTGGGAAGGAATCATTGAGCCACTTGTATTTTTAAATGATAATTCTACATGTAATCATTGGGGATATGAATTAATTGTCTTAGAGAACTTTTGGGATATGATGGAATTTATATGACTAGGCTTAAATAATTTGTTTCCAATATTTATCCAAACTATCAACACCCTAATATTATGATTCAATCTTTAATCCATTACTAAAATAAAAATACTATGTGTGAGTATAATGTGACAATAATTAGTGCAATAAATCATATGATAATGAAAATCAATCCTAATATTTCTTAAATTATGATCCATTCATTTCAATCAATGTTATTTTAAGTTCATCCTAAAACAAATTTGGTTCATGAGAAGTTAGTTTTGGTTATTTACCCATAATCTTCATAACTTAATCACCAAAAATAAATAAAAATCATTTTGATGCTAACTGAGGCCACCCAAGAAATTCAAAAATGAATTTCACATCATTTATTATGAATACTCATTATATCCCACTTAAATCTTTCCCCAAAACCTAAAGTATTAGTTTAATTAATGATTACATTAAACATCTCCAAAAATAGTATTTTTATATGACACCTTTTAGACACATCACACATAATACTATTCTTTATAACATGTGGAATGGGAAAATAAGAAAAGGTGAGCTCAGATGCTCATTAAGGGTAAACATAAGAGAAATAAATTTATGATCATAAGTGATAACAATATACACTTGTAGTTATGATAGAATATTAATGTATATGGTCATAATATATGAGAATAATATCAAATGAAACATATATTATAAAACATGATTTATTGTATAAGGATTTTATCATAACATAAAATATGAGTCATAGGATAGAGGAAACAAGAGTGAATAATTATAAGCCTTGAGAATATAACATTTCTAGGTTTGATAACATAAGAATATAAACAAAACATAGGAATATAAATCATATCATATTTCAAGGCTAACCACCAAGATGTTCACATCATAATAGGATATGCTAACCACCTTCCCATAACATGGTGGACTTGGGATAACCACCCACAGCCCTTAACATAATTGAATTTGACTAACCACCTGTATCCCTTAACATAATGGAATTAGGATAACAACCCCCATATATTCAAAATATCATAAGATATGAAGATTTACCCAATGCATTAGAGGGATAAAATTTACCCACATATTACATAATGATAAACCATATATATATATATATATATATATATATATATATGTTCCATAAGAACTTGAAAACATTCACAATTCCATTATATCTTAATTAACCCATGAAAAAGAAAACGGTTTCCCGAATCCATCCAAAATGAAATTAACAAGATCCATATATAGAAACAAATAGGATGGTATTATTTTCATATATTCCCATTAAATAATAATAAAAATTAAATTATGTTTAAATATATTTAAAAAACTTTTATAATATCATAATAAATTTCTTTGTGAAATATAAATAAATACCCTTTTTATTTTTTGATACCTTTTAATTTCAAAGAAAATATTATATAAAAAAAGTTAATTATAAATTTCTATAGAAAAAAATGTAAACATATAAAGTATGATTCTTAAATAAAAATGAATGAATTCTTTAGGAAAATACATTAGTATGAAATTTTTGTAAATAATATTCCTCCACATTTTGTAAATAAGGTCCAATTAGTGGAAAAAGACCATACCATAAATATTAAAAAGATGATTAATTTCGTAAAAAATTTCAAGACCATTGAAAAATACCTTAATAAATCATTTAAGTAGGGATAAATAAATCCAAAAAATAATACAATGAATATGGGCATAGAGGGAAAAGATAACTGAATGAAAAGAAGATGCATGGTTCGTTTCTATTACAAGAATTGCCTCAAGTTAATTATGAATCAATGAGGAATTAAAGTGGTATAAGGATATGTATACATCATGAAAAAATAGTGTAGAATAAAATATATGTGGTTTTTGATATAGAGACAATATAATTTTATATGATAGATACCTAGTCATAATTATCCCAAATTCAAAATGATATTGGGAAGGAAACCCTTATCTTTTACTCATGAATATCATTAAAGAATTTTAACCTCTCTTTTAATAAACATAAAATATTAATCACATATTAAAAATAATTATTCAAATATATTACACATTTATATTCTATAATTATAACATTTTATTACACATTTATTAGTTAGTTAATGTTTATTTTCATCATCCAGTATTAGTAATCATAATTATTTTGTATATGTTTTTTAATGGAGATGTTAGAACCCATTATATAATACCAAGTTCATCATTTAATGAATATAAAATGTACTGAAATAATTATTTAAAATTATTTATAAATATCCATTCTAATTTTATGGAAATTATGGGTATGTTTTGTGATAATGGAATCCATGATGATCATTATTTGGGTAATTTATCAATAAAAAAGTATCATTATATTGAAATATTTTTTTGTCATACCGAGAGAACCATATTCATGACATATTTCACTAATTAATATCATTTATTACTAATATGGATGTCTGGATACCTATTCATGGTTAAAATGGTGATATTGGTATAGCGTCATAAATGGTGGTGGTTGAATCGACAAAAAACAAGAACATGTTATGCTAGTAAATAAATATGAGTTTAGAGTAATATAATAGTTATATCATTTTAAATGGATCATGATGTTTTAAATATAATATCCTTATTGTATAGGATGATTTTTTGAAATAATTAATATGATAAGTTAATTTAAAAATTAAAACAATAACATAGATACTTGATGAATTCACACATTCTTGACATGAGTTACTTTGAAGTGAAGCATTTAGGCTAATTTTATGGAGATATAATATTACCAATGTCTTATAAGTATTTAGAAGATTAAAATGGGAATTTATTCAATATAGTTTCAATGGAATATAGAGATTTGGAAGGGGTATAAGAGATATGATTTTATAGGTGAAATGAATGAAATTTCGTTAGAAACATAAGCTATGTGAAGGGTAAAGATGTAATAAAATATATGTTTGGTATGTTTGGTGAGGAAATATTTTTTATTCTTGTAGATATGACTTAAAACACTAAAAAAGGCCTTATATAATGTCTAAGAGTGATGTTGATTTAATAAAATTTTATCTATGGTACATTACCTCTTTTTACCCTTTGTTAACTTGTTTATTTATTTAATATGGTAATTATTTTTTTCACTAAAAATATAAGATGAACAATATTACTAAATGTAAAAAATATGATTAAAAATTTGGACTCAATTTAATCTAATTTAGCTTCTAAATATAGGAAAATTAACTTATAAATTAAAATAGATGATATATTGATTTTTTTTGTAGAAAAATGTATTTTCAAAATATCAAGTGTTATTAATATATTTACATATAAATTACTAATGAAATTAGTGTTAGTATATTTTTTTATTTATTAAAAAATTACATTATATTTATAATTAACTATATTTAATTTAATTTATTATTTTAAAAATAAACAATACATTAGAAAAATGATTTTTTATAAAAGTATATATTTTAAACATTAATAGATTAAATTATTATTTCTAACCAATATAAAATCATTCCGTTAATTTTAATTCATTTTAATATACATATAGTCCATCCATTTCATTAAATTTCTTAAAATAATTAAAATTTACCTTTTATATAAAAACATATAATATATTGAAAAATAATATTTTTAAATAAATCACATTTAATTATCCTTGAATAATTACATTAGTGTTCATTATAGTTCTTTAATTATCTCATGGGTGATATTTCTTTACTTTAAAAAGAATTCATTTTTATAAATCCCTTTTATTGAAATAAATCATTTATAATAATGATAATAATGTGTAATGTATAAAAATAATTTTTTAATAATAAAATATTCTAATTAAATTTTATTATTTTTTTCAATTATTTATTATTTATGAATTATATTTTTTTTCCATTAAACAATAATTATGACAACCTAGATATTTTAAATACCTTCTTTTATGATTTATTAACTAAAGATACACATAATTGAATCCTAGAATATTGAGAGACATAATGTCTTTGGTAAATTAGATACATAGTAAATTAACATAAATCAAGGATACAAAGAAATTATTTAAAACTCTATAACATTAACTTATTATCTATTTATCTTTTAAAAACATTACGGGATAACTGTGGGACGTACATAAGAATGGGGTGAGCAATAAATCCTAGTAAGAGAATAATCAATATATAACATGACAAAAGTAATACATGTGAGTCAAGAGGCATATCAAAGTGACATAAAAGGGATGAAAATCATAAACTTGAACATCTAAGAATGATATATGATGATAACACCCAGGAAACATAGGAACGTGGAAACAAAATAAAACATGAAATCATAAACATAAGTTAATGCTAACTGTAGATACATCATAACATTATGTGGTTAGAATAACCTCCCATGTACCATACATGGTATCTCATGAGATAAAAAAATTACCCAATTCATTGGAGGAAAATACAATTTTGGGCCCACCCATCACATTCATATCATATTCACACATTCTATGTTCAACATAGATCTTAAAACATAATAATTTATTACATAAATTTTAATTAAATGATACAAGAGTGTGGGTTACATAAATGGTAGTCCCAAATAAATGAAGGATAGTTATATCTAGTTTAATACCCTTGAGTGTAAATGGGGATGGGTACACACAACCCAAATGTTTTCCATGAAAAAATCACAAGATAATTTCAGAAACATAATTAGTGAAAATAACGGTTCATGGGAGGGTTTAATCAAAGTAAAAAATGGTATCAAATTTATCAAGAATCATAAGGATATTAAAGGTATTTGAAAAAAAAGTATCTTTAAAAATTGAAAATAAAAAGGCATAATATAAAAAATTCACTTGAATGAAGAGGAGGAAGAGAAGCCCTCACCCTGATAGGACGCTTAAAAAATCTTGGGAGGAGGTTCCTAAGAGATTGGGAAAATATTTTGAGGGATTTAGATTGGTAGAGAGAGATGAATCTATTTCTAAATTGTTTTTCAGTTAAGAGGACTGGGAGGATGGATGGGTATTTAAAGAGAAATAGAGGGAAATTATTTATTAATTTTTAAAGTTAGGTTTTGGTCTCTATATGATAAAATAATCAATGATACCAAACATACCTTGTTTTTTCAAATGTTTTCTACCAAAGATGTTTGGTTATCAATATTTTACATGTCCATGAATAAAACCTATTAAAATAATACCATTCGTTCTGTGGAAGTGAGTCATGTTATAAATAATTGATGTTTAAACCTTAAAATATAATGTAGGTTTTAGAGGATTCATTAAAGGATTATAAAATCTATCAAATAACTTCAAAAATACTTTATTTTAAAGGGTAAATCTATATTTGTCTGTAGATTTTATTTTATATAATTTATCACATCACGTTTGTGTTATTATGATGTCATATTAGAGGATATATATTTATAACATATATAATTTTTACCTAAAAATTCAACTGCCTCAAAGAATTATGAAAAAATCACCATTGAATAATCCCAACATGAAGATTTAAAAAATAATAGTCATTTTACAAGAATTATTTTTCAAATATTATAATTTTAACATTAAAATATAAATCTTTATTTACTGTAAAATTATATTTTTAAAACACTAACAAATTTCTAACCCTTATAAACATTACATTTCACTTCATTAAATTAAATTAGAATAATTATTATTTCATAAGAATTTTTTATTAAATAATTTTTTTCTAAAAAATTACTGAATTTATAATAAATAGTTACTTAATTAAAACAAAATATTTACAAAAAAATACTTTAGTTTCTTCATATTAAAATATAATTTTTATCAAAATCATTATTTAATCATATATATATATGAATTAATAAATAAAAAGAGATAAATATAACCATTATTTAATTAAAATGAAATTATATAAATTCATACTACAAGATTCTAGATACCCAACCCCTTATTACACCAGAATACACCCTATGTTTAAGGTGTGTGATGGTGGTTCTTTCTTGTGGTTGTTCAGTGAACACATATTGAACTGTGATCTTGATAAGCTTAAACTTATCCTATAGATGGCTTCACTCATGTTTCAGTTATTGAATCTTGGATGGGGATTTTTCAAGGGAAAAGAATTGTTACACCATCTCCCTTGGAAGCATTGATAAATGATTTTCAAAGGGTATGATCCTTATGGATGAGGCCATCACTTCCCCTATGTTAATAGGATTTTATCATAATCATTAATATATAATAATCTTAATGGTTATTTTATAATGGATATATTATCAATGGTTAAGATGCCTAGTGGTATTTTAAATCCAAATGACTATATTTTATAAAACCCCAAATAACCAAAGTAGTGCATTCATTTTCTTTAACCACATTAATTAATTAAGAATTTATTCATTAAAAAGACAATTCCATTTATAAAAGTTTGTGTTGTAATATTATTCCCCCATTTAGAAATTTCACCCATAAAATTTCATTTCATACACTAAAATAGATGAGGTTACTTTTGTTTCACTTCCTCTTCTGGTTTCCATGTTTCTTCTCAAACTTGTGGCTCCACCATAACACTTTGAACAGATGAGCTATATTATTTCATATAACATTGTCTCTATGATATAGATCATTTCTGGATACTCATTGTATGAAACATCATTATCTATTGGTACTACCACTATATTTATTACATGTGAGGGGTTTAGTATGTACTTACTAAAGTGGGATACCTAGAAAAAATAATGTACTTGGGATATTTTAAGTTAGAGTGCTAGTCGATAAGCTATAGCCTGATATGATCAAGGGTATAAAAGGGATATATGTATCTAGGGATAATATTTTTCTTTTTTTGTAAACCTCATGAATTTTATCCATGGTGATATATGAAGGTACAAATTGTCTATGAACTCATACTAGAGATCATGGGTATGATTGTTTTCAAATATTTTCTACTTTATTCTCATGGATTTCATATAATGCTAAATGGTTTGAACCATTTATATCATATCTTGTATAATATAGAGTCCCATAAACTACCCATCTCAAACATCACCCCAACATATTGGATTCTGACCCCTCTTCCCATACAGAGTCTTAGAAGGTTATATTTGAGTGTCAGAATGAAAACTATTGTTATATGAGAACTCTATTGTAGGAAGGTGATGATACCAACATCCTTGGAAATTTGTTGAACATAATAATAGAATATATTGTAGAGTTTTAACAGTTATTTTAGACTTACCAACCATATAAAGGATTATTCATAACCTCATGGTAAGAATAATATCTTATATCAACTCATACTTTATATATATATATTATCTCTTATTAGATGAATATTAAAAACATAACATTATGATCCAAACTATAATTGTACAGCTTTAGTGTCTTTGGAATATTGGATACATAAATAACATATTCATAATAGATCTACATAAAATACCTCTATGTTCTTCATATCTAGAACCCTTCATAGACATACCATACTCAAAACCTTTCTTCATAACCCAGGGAAAGGGAACATAAGTAAAGGTGTGATTAGATTAAACAGTAAGGATAAAAAAGGGAGGTAACAATGACCACTTAGACATAAGATGAGTATAATGGTATAATAACTCTAGATTAACATTTGTAAACCACACCTTTTTTATGAAAGGTCTTATTCTTGAGTCATGGAATAAATCTTAGTAGTTTATAAAACATGAATCATAAACAAATCCAACAAAATGATCCATGAGATCATAACATTGGTATATGACAAAAATTTATGGCATACAAATAAAAATGGCAAATATTTTTTTTAGTCAATAAACACTGTGAAGAATGTTACAGTGGATTGGGTTCACTCCCTATTAAATAATATCTTAGTCAAGGTTCACTCCCATGACTATCATAATGTACATAGTCCCTTACTAAACCAGGTTCACTCCCTATTCCGTTACTTATTATATCTTGAGATATCTATATACCACCCAATGAATTATAGAGAAATATAACTATAGGCTCACCCGACACATAATCATAATTCATTCATATGTATTCAAAAAGACCATAAAACATTCATCATATATCATAACTCATGTAAAATAAATGGGTTTATCAAATATTTCAATAATTCATCATATCATAACACATTGAAAATAAAAAGGTTTTATGAACATCTAATCATCAAAATCATAAACCTTATAGTGTTATCCATGGATTATATACCCAGTAAAGTGTAAGTAATATCAAAAGATTTTATCATAAATGAAAATGCATTTAAAAGATTACTTTGAATATTTCTTGACTAAAACACCCTTTCCATTTTCGAATCAATTATTTAAAATCTAAAAAAATATGAAATATTTGTAACTTCCCCCATTACAACAGACTATAATGAGAAAAAAATGATTTTTTATTGGACCTCAAGAGAACCACAATATATTCTAGAGGATTCTGACAAGAAACAAGGTTGTGATATGTATAATGGGGGTACTATACCATGTGATATAAGTTACAATAATACTGAAATAAACTGGTAATAATAATAATCAGATTCATGAAGAATATTAGAAACAAAAATTCATACAACAAGAAAATAAATATGAAACTAAAAAAACAATAATGGAGAATCATGTAATGAAAAGATGAGATATATCTAAAGTTCAAAATGAAAACAATTAAAATCAAAGAATCATTTGACAAAAAATAATCCCAAAAGCCCTGGTCCCGAACCCCATGTTAGAACCACCCAGTTAGCAAAAAAAAACAGCAACAAGGTCATTTTCCCTTGTTCAAACCACCATCCACTTAATCTTCTCAGGTAATAAGCAGTGGCCTAATGGGGGTGTGGGTAATCCACAATAGTTCAACACCACCATTTCTAAAAAAATTGTTTGATAATATGTGTATGCAATGAAGTGAAAAATAGGTTTATTAATTAATCAATTAATATAAAACATCAATAAACCTAATTCATAACCCTGATGAAATGACTATGAGCATATAGAATAACCATGAAAACCATATCTATATACAAGGGAATAATCAACAACCAGGTAGATACATCTGTATAATCATTTCATCTTCTAGGAATAGCCCTATATGTAATCATTTTTGCAAGGAATTGGGAAGAGCCCACTCATTATAAGCACTACAACATCAAAATGGGTCAATAATGATATATAAGTATTTTGGTATGAAACTGGGTATAAACTAATCAATATAAGAAATATATCATCAAACTGGGCGAACACCCAATATACATATTACAACGTGGTACTGGGAAGAGACCTCCCAATAAAAGCATTATAGAATCAAACTGGTCCAATTCCCTATATAATCATTACAACATGGTACTAGGTAGATGCCACTCAATATAAGTATCACAAAAAGGATATCACAATATCAAATTGTAAATATCAATGGTAAATTATAAAAATAACGATTTTTCTTTCAATAAAACTTTCATTTATATATCAAATCATCAACCATCATATAAATATAAAATAATTAAATACATAGGGATTCTATATTAAGAAATAACCTAAGGATTAATGTCATTATAAACATAGTTTAAACCATTATCCAAGTTCATATTACTCAAATCTTCTCTCACTAAATAGATAGTCGTATTCCAGGTCACTCCAAAAATAGAAGTAATGGGTTCCAAATTATATTACAATACATTTTTTTCTATAAATAAATGAATAATTTAATTATAGAAAACATTATGTTGGTATAATAAGAATATTTCAGGTACTTCACAATTAAATAGACCATAGTGCTATGGTTATACTCCCCACCTTTAATTGACAATAAATGAAAAACTTCTATAAAGAATGCCACAAAGCATGAAGGTTCATAAGATTGAAATAAGAACCTAGATCATCCTTGGTCAAGGTTAAAACCGAAAAAACCCATGGTAAAATGTTTTACACCATAATAAAATAGAAATGATGGGATAGAAGAAAAACCTTAGTAGAAACACTTATAAGGGACCATATGTGAAATCAGAATGCCTGGAAGGGATGAAGAGACTCTAAAAATACATAGAGTTAACCCTAGGATTGATAGAGGAGAGACTAAACTACAGGAACGAGAGAAACATAATTTCACGAAACACTTAAATCCACTGGGGATGAGAATTACATGACATGTAACCCTTTCACATAACATATTTCTCAATTATAAAGATACACTAAAAAATGAGTCACCTCAGGTTAAAATTTATCTTGATCAATCATTACACGATGTGAATTAGGTTCATGAGATATAACCACTTCATTTCATGAAACATTTCATGATATGTTTTTGGCATCAGTTATGAATCTTGTAATATGTACACAATGTGTAATTTTCCAACATACAGTTTTTAGCCTAGCTTCTATGAAAATTCCCCAACAATCTATGAAGCCTTAAAAAATTATGAGAAACCCTCATAATACCATTAAAAACATTTATACCAAGGCTTTATTAATTCAAATAAATATATATCTCTAGAATTTAAGTCATTTTCCCTAACAAAGGCTCTCCATATCCACACAAAACATGGCCACCAAGTCTTAAACAAAATGGAAAACCCATTGAAATAAGTTCAATGAGAAATCTTATAGGGGGAGATACCTTGAAAAGGATGGGTTCTTATAACCCCATAAAAATATAATAGATCATCCCCAAGATAATACAAGAATCAGTATGGGTTCCAAACAAACAAGTCTAGAAACTTTTCTTGGATATTAGACTCCCTCTCCCAGGTCTCATCCTGAACACACCCATGCCTCTACTGAACTCATACTAGAGGTATAGTCCTACCATAGATATACTTATCACTATGGTCTAAAATCCATATCAGATGATCCTCAATGGATGCATTAGAAAAAATATTGAAATTATTTATGTCTACCACATGATAAGAGATAATGATAATTTCTATGAATCTATGACACATGAAAAACATCATTCAAAGAACTCTAGAACTTTGGAAGGGATAATCAGAATTGCACTTGATCGAACCTATCCACTATCTTAATTGCCATGTTTTCTCATGCTTGTTTTGTGTGGAAAGACACAAATATCTATCATAGGATATATTTAAACAATATAAAAATTGGTATTAAAGTCATAAATATCATATTTTTCATTATATAAATTTTTATAATCATTTGTGAATGGTTAACATAGAAAATGAATCACATCTCTTCCCGGAGACGGTTGGCTATACATATGCACGAGCGATGATATCATTCCCTTAATGGAGAAATGTTATAGATGTTTATGGTATATTAATTTTTCCATAATAAATATAATTTAATATTTAATATATATATATATTATTTACATCATTATACCCGTCCAAGTAATGGAGTGGTTAAAAAATAAATTACACCATTATGTGGAGACGAAAAGCCGTATGTATGAAATCCTGATGCTTTTTTTATAGGATAGATAAAATGTGGGATATCGTTTTAACACAATCATAGTAATATAAAATAATATAGAAAAAAAATATTTATTACCTTATAATGGAAAAAACTTGTGAAGAATAAGTAGAAGAAGAAATTAACTTGGATGAGTTGGTAAAAACGATTTCCTCTTATGTGATAGACTTCCTTTGGATCTCTTCGTAAGGGATATAAGGTTAGTATTTTTCGAAGATAATGATTTCATAAATATTGATAAGGATGTTTAGAAGATAAACGGATAATTTTTTTTCTAACTATTGGTCTAAAAGTTTTTTGAATAAGTGAGGGAGGAGGATCCCTTTTATAATCGAGGTGAGTGACACTTTTTGAAAATATCAAAATGATAAATTAATATAAATTAATTTTCAGTTTCAAATAGATCCAAAGTGATTTATATAAAATATAATACAATTATGGGTAGAAATAACCACATAAAATAATTTTTAGACATGTTTAAGTCACATTCTTACCGTTATATTTTGGTTTTAACCATTACTTAAACCCTTTAACTCTTAGTGTAACCATATGGGGTCTTTACTCCATGAAGTTTAATATAGATTTTATAAATTAGAAAGAAAAAATAAATGATTAATGGATTAAATTTTATAATTTATCATAATCAGGTGTCAAAATTTAATATTTTAATTAATTTTATATCATTTAATACATTTTTTTAAAATATCATTAATGTCAATTTCGAAACTATTCATTACTTGGCTTATTGAAATATAATAACAACATGATATATTCAAAACACCATTTTTAAATAGTCACGAAAATTTTAAATAAATCTATAAAATTTGTGTATGATACTAATTAAATCAATTTATATTTAATTTAATATTTTTAGTAGCATTTATTTGATATGCCCATTAATTAATCAAATACTGCATCATCACTGTGAAAGCCTTTAATTTAGTTATTTGTTACCCAAAAATTAAAAGGAAATTATCACGATGAATATAAAAAATTTATATTTCAAATTAATTTTTAGATTCTAATATATATTCTAAATAACCATATATTAAAAATTTAAAAACTATTAAAAACATGAGTATGACATAGTTGAATTTCCTAAAAATAATATAATATAAAAGGCCTAAAGTCATCAAAGTGGATCCAAGAGGCAATAAAATCTTCCCAAGGATTATTTTTTTGGATAATAACTCATCTAATTAATTTATAAAAGGCGTCATTGAAATTTTATAATACTTATAATATTATTTTTTCCCTTAATTACGTGATTTATTATAAAACGTTGTAATTTTAAAAATTACTAATGTTACAATTGATGTTGTCTAAAAATAAAAAGGAAAAATTTAATAAATTTTAAAATTATGATCGCTAATATGGAATAAATTTTTTGAAAAATCAAATTAAATAACTGGATATAATTAATTTAAAAATTAATCTTGTTGGCGGGGTGAGAAGATAGGTTATTAAAGTGAAAATGTTCGAATGATAGGAATTTTTTTATATCCCAATTAAATCAAAAATTGATTCTAATGACCTAAATTGAATTTAATTATATGAAATTAATATAATTATACTTTAAACCTAATCAATAAAGTAGTTTAACACTATAACTTATTTATATGGAAAATCTATATTGAATTAAAATCCAGTATTTTCACTATTCATCAAAATGTTAAAATTATCTGAAAATACCAAAAATTAAACCAAAGTAAATTTTGGAATTATCATTTAAAAATTAATTTTATTTATTTAAATATAAATTATTAATATGTTTAAATTTAGTTTTAAAACAAGTTTTCAATTAAATGGTGGTAAATCTGCCTTTAAATAAATATAGTCTTTTAATACGTAAAATTGGATTCATTCTTATCTTATTCCTATAAAATCATCTAGATGAATGTAATTTTTTTTATTAAATATTTAATATAAAAATTTTATAATTTTTTTAATACGATTCATTGCCTCCAATTTAACACCTATGTTATAATAATATTTCATTGTATGGCTAATCTGTGTGTTTCTTGAAATGTAAGCTATCGAAGAGATTAAATTTTAAAAGAGACGAACCCTAAAATCATAGGGTGTCACATTCTCCCCTCCTTAAATAAATTGTGTCCTATAAATATGAAACTACACTTCAAAAATCAAAGTTTTATACTTCAAAATTTCTTTGTGGGAAACCCATATTTGAAATAGGGTCAATAAAACAACCTCTTAAAAAGAGGGAAAGGGAAATGCGAAGGTCCACACAAAATTAGGTTTTAGAATAGGAAAACATTAGTGGGAAGCGAAACATAGAAATATATGAGAAATATAACTATCAATTTATGATGGATAGTGATAGATAACATAATCATTATAATGGTAACCATCATAAAACTGTAAATTTGTGGTTGGTTAAAAGACCATTGATTTCTTAGAAAGAAAAATAAGAGAAAAACATTTTTTTTCCTAAATCTTTCTCCTAGATTTAATGGATTATTTTACTATATAGATATGTAATTAATTGATTTATCTCTATTTCATACACTTAATCTCATCCATTGGTTATAATTAGATATATTTTCAATTCATACCTACCACCTAAAAATGAATTTTCAAAATTAATTGTTCACACTTGAAGCACTTTTATGAATCATAAGATCCATGAGTCATTACGTCAGCTTTTAATTTTTTAGTAAAGGTAAAAAAAATTCAGCACATGTTATCTAATATGATAAATAATACTTTAACCTCAAACAAAAATATACATAGTTTAACTTAATCTATTCCAACCTTAATACTCACATTGAATATATCTTCCCAAAAGGACCCCAAATTTAAAAAATAAATCATTCCATTCTAAAAACCATAATGTTGATCTTATTGTCACATACCAAATATTTGATCACCTTAAAAACCATAATGAAAACTTCCATTCCACTAAATCTATAAAGAATGAGTACTATAGTAAAACTATTATATATATTATGATTATTATAACCTTAATATCCTTGATAAAATAGTTTTACAATATTATTCTCAAATTCAACAAAAAAATCACATTAATTATTCTGATTTTACTATAGTAACAATATAAACTAGACTTTGACCCATTTCCTTCTTCAATGCTATATTTCCTTGACACTTGGGATATTTTTTTCCTAGATATACATCTACTTACAGTTGAATCATTTCACATTTACAGATTCTTCCTTTCTCTTGAAATCATGAGCCTAATGACCTTTCTCTCCACAGATGTAAGAAACTCCCATTACCTTCAAGAAAGTACTAGGGTGTTTCTATCCTTAACTATCACATGTGAAAAAATCCTTCTTCCCCATTTTATCTTTATCCATCTCTTGCTCCATCATTCTATTCTTGTTTTTACTTCCCTTGAATTCATAATACATAGATAATTATATATATTTCATGATAGCACATGATAATATATCTTCATATGAGGAGAAAGTTTGGGAGACCAGTACCCCACAGAGAATTGGTTTAATCCCGTAAAAGAAACATTCAATCATACTCTTTGGATTATACAAGTAGCCTATAGAATTCCTTTACAACCTTGTAACATTTGATTCAAATTTAGAATCATTATCATCCTTCTTTTTCCTCAGAACCAAGAATTATATCTCCATATCCTTTCATTGTTTTCAAGGGAAATATTTTTCTAATAAAAGTTCATTAAAATATTTCCATTTCATGTTTGCTATTTATTCCTCCTCCATGTCTTCAATCAATGACCACCATTGGTCCGCATATCCTGAGTGATGATAAACTACCATGATAACCTTATCCCTTTCATAACATCCCAAAGTGAGTAATATAATATCTAATGATATTATTCACTGATCAACTAAAAATATATTTTCAGTCCCATTGAATGATTTATGTTATTGTCTTATGAAGCGGTATAACATTATTCCTCCACATTATGTATCGAGATTCTACAAATGGGTAAGGATATTGAACATAACTTTAGTTATCCATTCTATTATAGTTATATGTATTTCATCACTTACTGAAAATAAAACTCCAATATTATTATATTTCATAGGAGGGATATCCCAACATGGATTACATGCATTGATACAATTTCCATTCCTTTAACTGGGTTCCATTTCTATAAAATTATGGAACGTAATGTATAATATCTAAACTATTTAACAACATAACATAAATTGAAAATTTAGGTATAACTAATCTTTACATCATAAGATTACTTTATTTGGATATATTTCCAAATTATATCATAGGGTTTCATTCTATGATATATGTTTTCCTAAATCTAGTTCCCAAGGTTTCTACTAAACTTACTCTGATACCAATTATAAGTACCCTAACCCCCATAGTCCAGAGTTGGTGGATATTTTATTATACTCTCCTATTATACATGTAATGTTATCCTAAATTACCATATAGTTTAATAGTTTCATAAAACTTGATACATATTTGAAACATAAATTATTATTGAGAATATAAAATATTACATAATGAATCCTCTAATAACACCATTATTCCCCTATATTATCCCTACATGTAAATCATAATATAAATATTTGAATCCTAGGAAAAATAAATCATAACAAAGGGGTGAGATCATATTCTTATTAAGGGTAAGAGTACAATGGAATATATCATGAATAAATAAGCATAAACATTAAGGTAAGGAGAATAACTAGAACACAAAGAATTTAAACAAATTCTTAATCATAATATGGAATGAATAAATTATAATAAAATAATGTCACATAAATAATCACATGAATATTCTATTAATCGAATAATCACATGGAATGTCAATAAATAATCTCATACTGAGGGAATTCATAATTTCATACATAATAAACATACCATTATGTCCTCGACCAAGACACCATATATAAACAGGTAAGGCCTTGGACAATACACAAACAAGTTTTTCTCATGAGATCTATAGATGTATCAAGGGGATATAGTGGGACCTACCCATCACTTATTATGTCCAATGAATTACTCATATGAAATGGGTGAAACAAAATAAACATATACTATCATATTAAATTTTAACAACTTTCCCCAATCGAAAAACATTATCATAAACAATCTAGAGTAATATGATGAATGGTATCAAAATAGCACATCTATAGTAAAAATAATATTAAACCATTAAATAATATATGATAGATGGTATCATAATAGATAAAATTATATTAATAATAATATACAATAATGGATTTTGACAAGGATTCATATAATTTAATAAAATAATTAAAAAATTCTTTAGATAAATACCATTTTTTATTTTGAAATCATTTATTTAAAAATATTGACAATTTAAAAAGAAAATATTTTCTTCAAAAATAACTTTTTAAACATGTAAAGGATTCTTCAAAAAACTAAGGTATCAATACTTTAGAAAAATATTATCATGATTGACAAGTTAAAACCATTATTTATTATGAATTGTTGTTGAAAAATTCATAAAGAACCTCATTTAAAAATAAGAAAAAATATTTATTTTTAACAATTTTATAAAAAGACAGACATGGGTAAAATGACTTTAAACAATCATAGGATAATATTAAAATACATTTTCAAAACATTTTCAAAACATTTTCTATAAAACATGGACAAGAAATAAAATATTCCCTAGTGAAGACTTAAACATAATCAATCTCGAATAATAACGTGATTGTGAAATAACCCCTTACCATAGGTTTAGTTTCTTCCTTACATGTCTGAAACTATTTTATAATGGTTTTAATCGAATTATTAACTTAAAACATAATCATAATAATATTTATGACAATATAAATGATCACCTTATAATATTTTACACCTCGTTTATTAATAATACTTTATTCATTTCACTATTTTGGGTGTTAATTTCCATGTTTTCTCATGCTTGTTTTGTGTTTAAAGTCATAATTATCTAGTATATGATATAGTTATGTCAGATCTATAATGATATTTTTTTTCATAAATATAATATTTATTCATTATATACATTCTTAGAACCATTCTACAACGGTTAAGTTGAAAAATGAATTGCATCCTGACATAGAGATGGTAGGCCGTACATATGTATGAGAAACAGTATCATTACCATAATGGTGATAGGGTAAGAAAGTGTATGGTATATTAATTTTAACATAATAAATATCATTTAATAGTTATTATATGTATCAATTATTTCTATAATTATACCCATACAATTAAATTGGTTATGGAAAAATAGATTACACCACGATGTAGAGACGGTAAGCCGTACATATGCACATGTGGTGTTTTTGTTTCGCATAGACTGGATAAAAGGTGGAATATGGTTTTAATATAATAATAATAACTTCTTAGAATATAGATTATTCTATAGTTATTACTTTATAATAAAAAACTAAGAGTATGTATAAGAATAAATAAAATTGGATGAGTTGGTAAAAACAATTAAATGTTCTTTAGAAGAATTCCTTTAGATATATTCTTAAGGGATTTAGGGTTAGTATTTTTGGAAGATCAAGAGATTAATAAATTCTATAAGGATTTTGGTAAGATAAATAGGAAGTTTTTGGTCAATATAGATGGCTCAATGTGGTGTGGATATGTGAGAGATGAGGTTCCCTTTTATAATTGAGGTGATGAGTTCTTTTGAAAACTCTCAAAATCTTAAATTGATATAAAATAATTTTAAATTAAAAATGGATAAAAAGTAAGTTATTTATAAGATAAGTTGAATATGGGTAGAAATAATTTGATCCAATGTTTTTTAGATAGTTTTAGGTCACATTATTACACTTATCTTTTGATTTAAACCCTTATTTAACCCTTCAACTCTTAATGTGACAACATGCATTTTTACTATTTGAAGGTTAATAAAGATACTATAAAATGAAGAAAGAACAAAAAATGAGTCATGGATGAAATTTTAAAATTTATCCTAGTAATTT
This sequence comes from Viscum album, assembly GCA_963277665.1. Taxonomy (NCBI): domain Eukaryota; kingdom Viridiplantae; phylum Streptophyta; class Magnoliopsida; order Santalales; family Viscaceae; genus Viscum; species Viscum album. The sequence continues at coordinate 502,687,328 of OY728142.1, read as the reverse complement.
GTATAAATTTATGTTTTGATTCATTTTATATCATTTAATACAATTTTTTTTAAAATACCATTATTGTAAATTTTGTAATTATTCATTACTTGACTTTTTAAAAATATCATAAGAAAATGATATATTCAAACTAAATATTTTTACTAATAAATAAAATTTAAAATTATTTTAGAAAATTTGTGCATGAAAATAATTATATAAAATCACATTTAATTTAAAATTTTTAATAAAATTTATTTGTCATGTCCATAAATTAATCAATTACTGCATAATTATTATGCAAGACATTAATTTAATTATTTATTTATTAAAAAATAAAACCAGTTATCCTGATGAATATAAAAATATTATATTTTTAATAAATTTTTATATTCCAATATATCTTTTTAAAAATCACATATTAAAAATGTTATACTTATTAAAAACATGAGTAAGTCATATTTTAATTTCCTTAAAATTAAATACAATAAAAGGATTGAAGACATAAAAGCGGATCCAAGAGGCCATAAAATCCACACATTGATTTTTTGGATCGATACTCACTCATCCAATAAAATTAATATATGTTTTTGTATGATTTTATAGTACTTATAACATTATTTTTATCCTTTATTACATAATTTACCCTTAACAATAGTAATTAAAATATTTACTAATGTTACTATTGACATTGTCCAAAAAATAAAAGGGTAATAATTAATAAAAATATAAATTTTCATTCTAAATATGGAATACTTTTATAATAATTTAATACACATAATTTGATAAAATTAATTTAAAAATAAATCTCGTTGATGGGGTGAAAGGACAAGTTATTAAAGTGAAAACACTTAAAAGATTGAAAATTTTTTATATACCAATTCGATGTGAAATTGATTACAATGACTTAAATTGAAATAAATGTTGTTAAATTTATATAATTATAATTCAAATCAAATCCAAAAATGTAATTTAACACAATAAATTATTTATATGAAAATGTTGTTTTCAATTAAAATCTAGTATATTTCACTATTCATTATAATATAAAACTTATCAGAAAAGTAACAAAACATTAACAAAATTAAATTTTGTAATTATAGTTTCCAAAATGAAATTTATATTTTCAATTATAATTTATTAATATGTCAATGTTATGGTTAAAAATAATAATTCTATTAAAAGGCGGTAGAACGACCTTCAAAAAAATACTGCCTTTTAATATGTTAAATTGAATTTATTATTATCTTATTCCTATAAGATCATTTAGTTGAATGTAAGAAAGATTGATTAAATAAATAATATTTAAATTTCATAATATGGTAAAAAAAATTCATTCCATCCAATTTAACAGCTAGGTTATAATAATATTTCACTGTACGGTTAAGCTGAGTGTTGTCTGAAAAGTAAGCTATCAAAGAGATTAAATTTAAAACAATACATACCTTAAAATATTGGGGTGTTACATTATCCACTCCTTCAATTAATTCCACCCACAAAATTTTAAATTTCAATTCTAAAATAAAAGGTTCATACTTCAGAATTACTTTTTGGGAACTCCACATCAGAAATGGAGTTAATAAAACTTCCTCTTAATAAAGAGAAATGAGAAAGGAAAAGGTCACCACAAAATTAGGATTTTTGATAGGTAAAAATTAGTGGGAAGTGAAAACTTGGACATGAAAGATAAATATAACTATCAATTTCTTATAGGGAGTGTTAGAGAATATGGTCATAAGAAATTTAACCATCAAAAAACTATAAATTTGTGATCAGTTAAAGGAAAATTGATTTCTCCGAAAGAAAAGCAGGTCGATAATTATTTTGGTCAAAAGTCTTTTTTTCTAGATTTAAGAGATTATTTTACTATTCAGATAAGAACTTACTTGATATCATTACATGTTATAACCATAATCTCAGCCTCATGTTGTGCATTTACATATTTTCACTTCATCCTATACACATGGAAATGAATGTTCAAAATGAAATTTTCACACCTGAACCACTTTTATGAAACATAAAATCAACTATTTATTTCTTCACCTTTAAAGTTTTTACTAAATCCCCAAAAAATATTAGAAAATATTACCCAATATGATAAACCACACTTTAAACTCAAACAAAAATACCCAAAGTTCAACTGAATCAATTCCAACCTTAAGACTCATATTAAAAAAACTTTCCAAAAACGTTTATAAATTTAAAAAATCAATCTTTACATTATATTCTCAAAACAATGTAATGTATCTATTATTTTCACACACCAAATATTTTATCTCCTAAAAAACATTAATCAAAACAATCATGCTTCATAATCCTTAAAGTATAATTAATACAATAAAATTATTACATATCTCATGATTATTATAACAAAAAAATCATTGATAAAATTATTTTACAACATAATTATTTTATCCAAACAAAAGAACATTAATCATTCAAATTTGACTATAGTAACAATATAATCTTGAACTTGACCCCTTTTCTTCTTATGTTATATATTTCCTTGATGCTTTGGACATTCATCTTCATAGTTCTCCATTCACTTATAGTTTAAACAGTTCATATTTAGAGATTATTTCTTTCCTTTTAAATCACAAGCCTAGTGAACCTTCTCTCCACACTTTTAACAATGTGATATTCCCTTCAAGAAAGTACCCGGGTGTTTCTCTCTTTAATTATCACATGTGGAAAAATCCTTATTTCACCTTTTCCCTTTATCCATCTCTTTCTCCATCATTATATTCTTCTCTATATTTCCTCTAAAGTCCTAAAGCATTAATTTTTTTCTCTACCTTGAAAGAATAAGACAGTATATCTTCTTATGATGAGGATGTTTGAGTAACCAGTTATCTATTGAGAATTGGTATAAGACCATCAAATAAATGACCAATAATACTCTTAGGATTATGTATATAGTCTATATCATTACTTGATAACCTTGTAATGTTAGATTCAAATTTATAAAAATTCTAATTCTCCTTTTTCTTAAGACTCAAGAATTGTCTCTCTATATCTACTCAGTATTCATAAGAGAAATATTTTTCAAAGAAATGTTCCTCAATATCCTTCAGTTCCATGTTTTTAAAATTTTCAATGTCCTTTGTGTATTGAGTCAATGACCACCATTGAACCGTATCTCCCAAGAGATGATACACTCCCATGAGAATATTATCACTTTCATTACTTCCCAAAGAAGAAAATATATTCTCTGAGGAACTTATCCATTTCTCAAATACAAATGGGTTTGTAGTCCCATTAAATGATGGAGGTTGTTATCTCATAAAGAACTCTAACATTGTTCGTCCATGTTGTGGATCAGGCTGCTTAATATGTGTAATGTTATTACTGATAACCTAAGTCATCTATCCTCGTATTGTTATAAGTTGTTCATCACCAATTGCAACAGTAACACCAACATCATTATCATTAGTGGGATGGAAATCCCTATATCGAATATGTGTGTTGATACATTTTAGATTACTTACACTAGGTTCCATGTCAAAAAAAAAAAAATTCCACACACTGAATTAAATTATAAAATTATGAAAACTATGGTATAATCTCAAAACAATTGAATCAGAGAACATAAATTTAAAACTTATGTACAACCAATCTCTAAATCAAATATTCAGTTTATTTGGATATATTTAAAAAAAATCATAGGGTTTAATTCTCTATGATATGATTTCCTAATTCTAGTTTCCAAGGTTTCTACTAAACTTCCTATAACAAAAACTATATAGACCCTCAACCTAATAGCCTAGAGTTTTTGGTTACTTTATTACATTGGTATATTATACAGGGAATCATATTTCTAAGTACAAAATTGTTTAGTGGTTTAAGAAAACTATATATATAATTAAAACATAATTTATAATTGAAAATATAAAATACAACACAATGAATATTTTAAGAACACCATTATTATCCTAGATTATCCTTGAATGTTAATCATAATATATATCTTGTAATCCTAAGAAAAAACAAGACATATGAAAGGGGTGAGCTCAGATTCTTAGTAAAGGTAAGCGTTGGAAGATATCATGAATAAATAATAATAAACATTAAGGCAAGGTGAATAACTGAAACAAAAGCCATTTAAAAAACATATTGAGCATAATATGGAAAGAATAAATGATAATACAATAATTCCATAAAAATAATAAAATAGATATTATAATAATAAAATAATCACAAGAGATATCAAGAAATAATCTTATATTGAGGGAATGCATAATGTCAGGTGTCATAAACATGTCGTCAAATCTTTGACTATGAAACCATAAATAAATGGGTAAAGCCTTGTCCAATACCAAAACTAGTTTGTCTTATAATGCCTACCAATGCATCGAGGAGATATGGTGGACCCCTCCCATCAGTTACTAATTCAAATGCATTATTTATATAAAAATGGTGAAACATAATCAACATATACAAAAATATTAAATTTAAATAAATTTCAAAAATCAATTAACATAATCATAAACCATCCAAAGTAATATGATGAATGATAACAAAATAGAATATTCATAGTCAAAATGACCATAAACCATTCAATAACATATTTTATATGGTATGATAAGAGATAAACCATAATAAACCATAATATCCAAAAAAGGATATTGACTTAGATGAAAATACTATAATAAAACAATTAATTTTTTTTTAAGAAAAATACATTTTTTTACTTTGAAATAATTTATTTAAAAATAATCACAATTATAAAAGAAAAAAATTTATTTGAAAATAATATTGAAAATTTGTAAATTAAAATTCAAAACAATAAGGAGTCTGAGTTTATAAAAATATTCTCAGGTATTATAAGTTTAAAAAATATTCCTTCGGTATTTTTTCCCTAAAAATGTCATAAAGAACCTCATTTGGAAAATGACAGAAAGATTCTTTTTAGACCATTTTATAAAAAGTAAAACATGGGTAAAAAGACAATAGATAATCATAGTATAATAGAAAAAAAAATTTTGAAAATAATTTTAGAAAACATAGAAATGAAATACAATACCCCCAAATGGTGGCTGAAACATAAAAAATCCCAAATAATAATGAATTTGTGAAAGAACCCCTAATCTTAGGTCTAATTTCTTCCATACATATATGAAACTATTACTGAGTGGTTTTAGACATATTATTATCTTTTAAAAGAATCCTAATAATATATATTATATTATATATGATTCCTTATAATATTTTACAACTCATTTAGTAATAGTATTTTATTTGTTTCATTATTTCAGGTATTAATTACCATGTTATCTTATGCTTATTTGGTCTTGAATGTCCTGGGTCTCTTACATAGGATATATTTCCTTAATTATCATAATGATTTAAAGTTCATAAATATCATATTTTTCTATTACATACATTCTTATAATCATTCTTGAATGATTAATATATAAAATGAATCACATCACGTCATGGAGATAGTAAGTCATATGTATGCATGAAAAAAATATAATTCCATTAATGGTGAAAGGGTATGGAAGTTTATGGAATACTTATTTTTCTAGAATCAATATAATGTCATATTTATTATATATATCCACTATTTCCTTCATTATACCCATACAATTAATGTGTAAATGGAAAATTAGATTACCCCACGACTTGGAGACGGTAATCCATACATACACACGCATGGTGCAATCATTTTTCATAGGATGGATAAAAGATGGAATATGGTTTTACAATAATAATAATAACATATTTTAATATATATAATAATATATTTATTACTTTATGATGGAAACATCACATGGAGAGGAAGTAGAGCATCAATGAACCTGGATGAGTTGGTAAATATGATTACCACCTCTTTGCTGGACTTACTTTAGATCTCTTCTTAAAGGATATAAAGTTGGTCTTTTTGGAAGGACTGAATTTATAGAACTTGTATAATTACTTTTGTAAGATAAATGGACTCGGGTTAGTCAATATAGAGGGATAAATGTTGTGTTAATAAGAGAGGGAGGAGGTTCCCTTTAAGAATTGAGATGAGAGGCACCATTGGAAACTCTTAGAGTGCTAAATTAATATAAATTAATTTTACAATAAAAATGGGTAAAAGGTTATTTATTTAGGATTTAATATGAATATGGGTATAAATAATCTCATAAAATTACTTTTATACAATTTAGATCACATTATTACCCTTATCTTGTGGTTTTAATCCTTATTTAGACCCTTTAACACTTATAGTGACAACATGTGTTTTCACTCATTGAAGGTTAACATAGTTACTATAAAATAAAAAATGAACCATAAATTAGTTATTTATCACATTTCAAAAAATATCACAATCATTTGGACAAATATTTTATTTTTATGAATTTTTTTCATTTAATAAAATATATTTTTTAAATATCATTAAGGTCAATTTTGACAATATTTATTATATAACTTTTTAAAAATATAATAAAAACATGATAGTTTAAAAACTATTTTAAATCATAAATATCATGGTAAATTAATCAATAAGTTTTTTAGATGACATTAATTATATAAAATTATATTTAATTACATTTATTTTACATGTCTATTAATTAAATAATTACTGCATCATCATTATGCAAGCCTTTAATTTAATTATTTATCCCCTAAAAACATTAAAATAAATTATCATGATAAATATAAAAATATTTTATTTAAAATTAATATTTATCTTCTATTATATCTTCTGAATAACCACATATAAAAAATTTAATAATTATTTAAAACATGAGTATGACATATTTGACTTTATTTAAAATAAAATCATATAAAAAGATTAAATTCAGCCAAGTCATCCCAATAGGCCATAAAATTGTCCCAAGGATGCTTTTGGTCGAAACTCACTCATCCAATAAAATTATGAAATGTTTTAGGATATTTTTATAACAATTATAAACTTATTTTTGCCCTTAATTAGCCAATTTTCTCTTAACCCTGGTAATTAGAAAAACTAAAGTTACTATTCATATTGTCCAAAAATAAGAGGGAACTATTTAATAAATACGTATATTATGATTCAAAAAATAGAATCTATTCTTAAAAACTTAAAACAAATAATTGGATAAAATTAATTTAAAAATTAATCTCATGGACGGGGTGAGAAGATGAGTTACTAATGTGAAAATGTTCAAAAGATTGAAATGTTTTTATATCCCAATTAACTTTCAAATTGATTATAATGACCTAAATAGAATTAAATTTTAAAAAATTGATCTAATTATACTTTATAACCAATCCAAAATTTAATTTGACACTATAAATTATTTATATGAAAAAGTTGTTTTCAATTAAAATCCATTTTTTCAATATTCATCAAAACCTAAAATTCATACAAAAATAACAAAAAATTAAACAAAAAGTAAATTTTTATATTACAAATTCAAAATTGAATTTTATTTTTTCAAATATATTTTATAATAATTTCAAAATTTTAATTTAAAACGTGTGTGCCATTTAACGGTAGGAAAAATACCTTTATATAATATATTCATTAAATGGCTAAAATTGTATTAATTGATATCTAATTCATATAATATGATTTGGATGAATTTAAAAATATTTTATTTGATATATAATATATATTTCATAATATGGTCAATACTATTCATTATTTCCAATTTAACATATAGGTTAAAAAAATTCATTATATGGTTGATCTGGGTGTTGCATGAAATGTAATCTATCGATGATATTATATTTAAAATGAGACATACCATAAAATCTTGGTGTGTTAAAGAATTTTTTTATGGGAAAGGCTATCAGAGAACTACATTGTTATTTCTTTCTCATTTGAAGAACGTTGATTCATTGAGGTAGGGAATTAATTTATTCTATATTTATTTATGTGAAATTATTAATTGACCATTATTTAGCCTTTTGGGTGGTGGTAGAATTAACCCTAGTAAATGATAAACTAAATTAATGAAATAATGTTTATTGTAAATGACCACATGTATTTTAAACTTTGATAATGTGTTCCCTCTTAATTTTATATATAGCATACAATCAATGTTTATACATTTTTATCATCAATATTATTCTTGGATAAGTAAGATGTACTTGATGAAATTAGTTACGAAATATAAATATGGTAATTTTTTGGTTGGATAAAAAATCATAGAGGCATTTTTAATGAATCATAAGATTCTTGTAATTATACAGTAATCAAATTGATTCTAAATTCATGTTTAATTGTTTTTTATTCTCTATAATAATATAAATATGTAATGATCCGGAACCTATAATTATTAGTGTGAATAATAATAAATGTATATCAAATTAGAATTGTTCGTCTAATAGTTTTCTGAAACATGAAATAATTCATGAGATCATGTTTAAATATATAGATAATATATTATTATTGATTCCTTAGGTTACCTATAGTTTTAAGACACGATAATTGAATATGTTGAATCAAAATGTAATAACGTCAGTTGTTTGATAAATATATGTTTATGTCTAATTGATCACATTTTATTATAAATGATGTATTCCATGTTTTTAGGACCTAGTTTTCACATATATTATTCATGTTGTTTGATTCCTTATATTATTATTTTGAATTATGTTTTTCAAGGAGATGTGATGTGATCCTAGGATGGTTCTTAGATGAAGAGATATTGGTGGGGGGGGGGGGTAGAGGGTTTGTGGAAGAAGGCGATGCCTGTGATAGTGAGATGCATGGTGATATGCATGATGGTGTCAGGGATGATGTAGGGTTTTATAGAATATGTTGAAGCTAGGATTGCCCATTTTTTTAATATGTTTGGATGGTTTCTTGATATTAAATCAATATAATGGATGGATGGATAAGTTTCTTGTTTATATTCATTACATTATCCACTTCTTGAGTAATATGGATGCTCTTGGTTTTTCATTTCATTTAGGTATATCAGGATTTTCTATGAGTACCTATCTTTATGGAATTGTAATTTTTAATGTTTACTTTAACCCATGGGGTTGGTGTTGTGGGAATGAAAAAATATTTCAATCATGTGGAACCACTAACTTTGTTGAATCATTCCTAGGGGAATGGACTTCACTTTAATGGTCAATGAAATGTAGTTTGGAGTAATTTTAGCTAATGGATAATGAATTAATTAATGAATGTTTAATTGTAAAAATAAAAATGAAATATAATGTAAGTATCTTTAAATGATCGTGTTCTTATAGGATATCTACTTCTTATCAGTAATAGCTGGGTTTCTGACCAGTGATTTCTATAGTTTGGCTAAAGACTAGGGTAATTCCCATTGTTTAGTTCAAAGATATATCATATCTGGTATGTTTTATGATTTCATACAATACCATACCCATTTTGGTAGGGATAATGAAACCCAATAGACTATGTGAGGGGTTTCCCCCAACATCCATGTTGGCGAGGATTGGATGGTTGACTTCCCCATATGTCCTTACTCTCTTATCCTGGTAGTACTATGTGCTGGTATTCTTGGTGGCTATATTTACCTATATATGTGTGTAGAGGGTTATAATGGAATTTGGTTGTTTCACACACATGTATCATTGGATATAGTATCCTCTATATTATTATAGGTATGATGTGCATGGGACCAGATGGATTGAGGTATATTACCTGGTGTATGGCCTCTGATGGATTGAGGTATGATACATGATACATGACATATATATTTTTGGTTCTCCTAAAAATGAGTTAGCTACAATATTGAGATTCTTCTTGTATTGATAAGATGATGTGAATCACAAGATTCATATTGTGATACATTAGCCTAAGTGTTTTGGTGCAAGATTCTTTTGGGGAGAGATGGATCATGACATACGAAATTGGGGAAGAGTCGAAAACTAGTGGGGAAGTGGTAGTGGGGTAACTTCATTTTAAATTATATCATATGACCACTTTTATGCATTATTTGATGAAATATATCTATAGTGACTCTGATAACATATTATTCTTGTTTAAGTGTTGAGTTAGTTTGACTTATTTTTCACTAAGAATTAGCATGCTTTCATTATTAATTGCAAAAAGGGATTCTAGGAGGATCCTTTTGAGTATTCCAATTATGATCACTCTATGTATATATAAACTATTTTTCATTCCATCAAGAATAGGTTTTATAACATGATAGATATTAGTATGTTGTTGTTTTTTGGGAGATATTTGACCTCATTGGTTTCTTTTGAGTTTATCTTTGGGTACTAAAGATTCCCTTTTCAATTGTACTAGTTCTTGTATAACATTACATGCATGAACTTGAGATCATTATTTTTTCTTTATGAGAATGAGTTTATTGTTCAACTTTTTTTATCTCTAATTAATCAATTTCGTTTTAGAGGGTAATTCCTCACATTTGTATATATGATATACACTCGATGCTTGTCACAAAACCATGACCTATTAGAGGTAGGAATTGACAAGTCTCCATATCCCTTATCCTATTTCTAGAATTGGAGGGGAACATTTTTGGTGAGGGGTTTTTTCATGTATAGTTACATCTTGGGAATACCCTTGAGTGGAAATATGGATGGTTATACATAACACATATGTTTATCATGAAAAAATCCTGGGATAATTTCAATAACATAACTAGTGTACATAAAGGTTTTGGGAAGGTTTTAATGAGAGTTTATTTTTGTATATAATTAATATGGAATCATAATAATATATAAGGGATGTTAAAAAGAAAATTCCATCATAAAAAATTGGATGTCAATAAGAATAATATAAAGAAAGTGTTGGAATAAAGAGGAGGAAGAGAATCCCTTACCTAGAGTGGTAGATTGTAAAAGCATCGAAGGAGCATATTAATATCTTAGGAACAAAATGGAATGCATTTAGAGAGGGATATGGAGATTGAATTCATTATAAATGTGTTTTTATATAATATTAATGGTAGATTGGGTGGGTATTTATAGAAAAAGAACGGTAAATTCATTATTAATTTTAAAATTTAGGTTTTGGATTCTATATGATAAAATAAACAAAACCAAAAAACCGCCCATGGTATTAGAAAAAGAGGAGTGGTTGTTAAAATTCTATAAGACTAATAATTGATAATATTAAAATAATACCATTGGTGATATAGAAGTGATTCATGTTCATAATGAATTTATTTTAAAACTTTAAAATAAATAGGTTTTGGGGATTCATTAAATGTATATATAATTAATCAAATAACTAAAAAAACATTATTTTAGTGGGGAAATATATATTTGGTATTGGATTCAATCTATATCATTCATTAAATCAATTTTTGGAATTACGAAGTCATAATACATATAATATATTTATATCGTATTTAATTTTTACCCAAAAATATGAATGTTTCAAAAAATTATGAAAAATTCATTATTAGATAATATAAAAGGATTATTTCAAAAATAATATTTACTTTTAAAAAATATTTTTTAAATATAATATTTTTTATTTTAAATAAAAAACTTTATTTAATATAAAATACTATTTTAAAAAAACTAACAACTTTCTAACCCTTATAAAAATTAAATTCGACTATATTAAATTATATAATGAATTTTATTTAAATAAATTTTTTAATAAGTATATTGTATTAAAAATATATATGTTTAAAAAATTATTGAACTTTTAAAAAAGTGTGACTTATTTAAAACTATATATTTCCCAAAAATACAATTTGAGTTTCTTTGTATCAAAATCTAATTTTATCAAACTCATTATTTAATAATATATTTATCTATGATGTAATAATAAAAAGAGAGAAATATAATTGTTATTCTATTAAAAAAATTAAAAAATAATAATTCTAGGGTTAAGATACATAACCCCTTATGAAACTAGTGTATTACCTAAGGGTAAGATATAAGATAATGGTTCTTTCTTATAGAGGTTCGATGGTCAGGGTTTGGGACATGATCTTGATAAGCTTGAAATTAACCCATAAAAAGTTTCACTCATTTTTTTGTTGAATCTTCAATTGGGCTTAGTTAAGGGAAAATCCCTGTGATGCCATCTCCCTTGGAAGATCCAATAAATGACCTCTGTAGGGTACAATCCTACTCTTCTATGAAATCACTTCTTCTATGTTATTCAATTGGATTTTACCATAACCATTAATATATATTTATCTTAATAGTCACTCTATAATTGATATATTATCAACAATTCTAATGCTTAATGGTCTTTTAAATCTGAGAAATAATATTTTATCATGGTCTAAAATAACCTAAGTAGAGCATGCTTTTTCTATAACTACAATACATAATAAATAATTTATTCATTCAAAAAAAGAATTTCATTTATAAATGATTGGGTCATTGAGAAAATTGAATTGAATATACCCAATGAATATATATCTGACTACCATATTTCCAATTGACATAAACCCAATGAGCATATTTACCTTGACCACATATGTAATGAGCAAATTTTATTCTCATATATTGTCTTACATAAATTATTAGAATCATTTATCCTATTTAATTATCTCTCAACATGTATTTTATATTTTTAATTTTATTTATTATTTCCATTCTAGTAATCAGTGTGATGATCTAAAATATAAACTGCGTGAAAAAGGATTACATTCCCATAGTTTTATTATATAAATAAGGATTTATTCCACTTATAGTTTTCTTTATTGTTTTTCATATTACATTTACATAATGTATTTTTCATATGTTTTAATGTTTTATTTAAAGAAAATGTTTCATTATTCATTTAATTTTGGTTTTTTTTGTGTGAAATAATATCATTAATACAATATTTATTTAAAGGAACAAAATAAAAAGTAAATTCATGGGCTGTTATATTCTACCCCTTAAAATAATTTTACCCAACAAATTTCATTAATATATCAAAAAATGAGGGTACTTATACAAAATTATATCTTCAATTTCAAAAAATGTTTTCTAAAACTTATGAACCCTTCTTAAAAATTCAACCAGATTCATGTTCTTGTTTTATAGTAATTTTTATCCATGATACAATATTTCTACCGGTTGTTCCTTACAAGAAAGATATTGTTCCAACTAAAGAACCTATTAGTTTAGTACATGGGAAGGGTTATGTATATACTTTATTAAAGGAGATAAAAGGAACACATCATGGACTTGTGATAGGTTTGGTGGAAGTGAAAGATGATTAGAATCCATTCTCACATGATGAGGATTTAAATTTCTCCAATGTATCTTCGTCTCAACATTCCCTTCTTCTAAAATCTCATAACCCTCTCCCATGGTGATATTTAAAGGAATACCTTATCTCTGAATTCAAACAATAAATCTGATTGATTATTATCAATATAGATCATATATCAATTATGCATAGTTTTAATATTCCCCATAATGGTTTGAATCAACTATTCCATTTCGTTTGAAATATTCAGTCCTAGTAGTTTATAATCTCCAACATCATCACCACATGTTAGAGTTCCACAAATATTCCCACACATAGACTCATATACTTCAATTTTCATTGTATAATGGAAACTATTTTTATATGAGAGCTCTACCATGGGGAGGTTTTGATCGAAACCAATTTTAAAATATATTAAATATGATCTCAATATATCATACTGTGTTTGAATGGTACATTAAAATTGACTATCAGTCTGAGGATGATAAGAAGTGGAAAATATTAGCTATATATATATATTGAATATTTATGTATAAATTTTAGGTAAACCTCATATCTTGATCAGATATAGTTGATAACGGTACTACATGACACCTTTCTAATTCCTTTAGGTATATCATGTAATGTTGATCAAGTGTGAAATATTATCGAATAGAATTGAAGTGTGCCAAATGTTTATGTAGATAAACGATAATTAAAATTTAATTGTGTACTTTATAGGTTTTAGGAAGACATTCCAATAAATAAATGGTAATTATATTTACTTTCCATATAGGTATGGGTAATGTTTAAATCATCCCCATAGACTCCTCTTATTCTTACTTAACTAGCTTGTATACCAATCATCAAGATACATACATTATAATCTCTTTTTTAATATTGTAACACTATTAATAATTCATGAGATCTATATAAATATTTTTTATTCTAGTAAGGATAAAGAATAATGATATATGTTCCTCATCCAACAAATATTTCTTTAACTCTAGTAACAATAAATAAACTATTTTTTCCATAAGATTTATAATCCATTCACTATCAATGTTAAACATTAGAGTATTCCTTACCTTCTGTTTTAGGTCAATAACATCCTTTTATTCCTAATTTATCATTACATTGATGATGGTTGAGCATTCACTTGATAAAAATTGGATTTCTTCCCTTCGCTCAGTATTTCTAGGTCCATCATTTGAAATTCCATTAGTACAAGATATTTTCAAATTATCATTATGGATAAGGTTGAATGGTCCTTTCTATTTAGATAATAAAAAACATTGTTTTACCTTTAGAGGGTGGTAACGTGTTAAGAAATCATACTCCTTGAGAAACACCAACCAACTCTGTTGGTTAATGTTTAAATCTATCTATGTGAATATATACATTATGTTATTATTACTAGCATACCATTCACCAATGTTTACCTAGTGATAATCCCTCCACATATTGAATGTAAAAATTACCATTGGTATATAACACCTCTTTTTTGAGGTATATAAGCCATGTTTATGAATTTTTATGTTTAAAAAGTGGTTGAGTAATGTTTGGGAAAGTTTTAAAGGGTTTTGGAAGGTTTGGGGGATTTCCTATGGGTGCACGGTTTGTGGAAACTATCAATATTCCCCAAGAAACCGCATGTAAGGAGGTAGTGGGATTGGGAAGGTGCATGATTAGGTAGTATGGTTTGAGCACAACTTGTCAAACCGTGCTGCCACCCAGGCGAGTGTTCATTTCGAGATAGAGGGATTTCACATAGCCAACACACATTTTGCTAAACGTGTGGGATAACTACGTGGGTTCCCTCGTGAAATAGTAGTAGACACATAATTAGAAAAAAATTCTGCCATGTCGCTAAACATTATGTGACATTAAAAAATGGGGTTTCAAAAATGTTCTCACTCGGTATTTTCCAAAAAACACCCATTTCTCCTCCCATATAAACCCAACGTCGTATTTTCTCTTCTTAGGGGTCATATAGGCACTCCCACTCATTCTGAAAGTGAACTGAAGCATTTTCAAGGTGTGATTAAGGTTATTCTCCCTTGGTAAGTCCCTATACATGGTTGTTTCTTAGTTTTATCTAGATTTAGTTCTCTCTCTATCTCTCTCTCTCCTGGTTTCCCATATCAACATCCTTTTAATGTAGATCTGGGGTATTAGTTTCTTAAAATGATGAGATTTGGGCTTGTTGATGTTAGTAAAAAGGATCTAAGGTGATTTTATAGATATTTCACCCAGTTTTGAGGTGCGTTTGTGCATTGTTCATTTTCATTGAAACCCAAAGGTAGGTTGATTCTCTCTCAATTCCATTTTGATAGAACTGGATGGATTTAATTTCATATTAATTGGTTTTCCATGAAATTTATTTTTAATGTGATTTGAAAATCATTATTTTAACTTTTTTCATGATGATTTGTGGATTTGGAGGAAAATGGGCATGTAGTGAAATGGTATTTGTTGTTGGTTTTTAAAATTTGATTTTTAAAAACGGTGGTTTGGTTAATTTATGGGAAATGGTTTATCGAAATGGTTTTCAATAATTTTTTTTATTAAGAATGGGTTTGTCATGGATAATGGTTTAAGGGTGTTTTTAATAAATAGTTGACCTATTATTGTTGATTTGTCATGTTTTTGGATTTGGTGATGTTCTTAAGGAATGGTTTGGGTTGGAAATTTTTGGATAGTGTTGTTTCACATGTGTTGGTTATTATGAAGTAGTAAATGGTTTATTGGCATGTTATGGTGGTTTTGGTAAATGTGGTTGTCATGATTTAATGTTCATTGGGATGGTTGGGTAAGAAGTCTCCCCCATCATTGTGGGATGGATAAGGGTCAAGGAATTCCCCCACCAAAGGAATAAATAATTGTAAGGATTATCCCCCATAATTAGTTGTATGGATATGGTTTAGGGCTCTCCCTGGTCAATGTGGGTTCACTAGGTAATGTCTTAGTGAAACTATGACTCAACAATCATGAGTATAAGGAGGTCCATGGTTGCGTGCATGCATGGTTGTGTGTGTGAAAATTTTGAATATGGTTGTATGTTACGTACTTCCATGCCTGATGATATAGGTTATGAAAAATGAAATTGGAAAATTCTAATGACTTGTTTGGCTATTTTCATTGATAATTGTTTGGGTGAAAATGGTCTAATAAGGGTGTGTTTAAGTTTCTTGAACATGTTTCATTGTTTATTGGTTTTATAAAAAAAAATTTATCTGAATGTGAGAACCAATGTTATCCTAGTGGAATTTTTAGGGAAGTCATTTTGGGAAAATCTATTGATTATTATTACTCACCACTTAATTTGGAACTTTAGTGATTTTTTAGATGTTGTACTCTGGGATATAGGTAATGATAAATCATCTAATTTCTTTAGTATATCATCATGATTGTTGGGTTCTATTTTGATTCTTAGAGCTTTGTGCGGAGATGTAGAGTTATGGGATATATTTTGTGGGTTTTTTTGTTTAGTATTCTTCTTGGTACTCTGATTTGGTATTATTAGTGTTTTGGTCTAGTTTATTCTGGTCACATTATATGGGTTGAATTTTTTAACATTGTTGGCATGCATCATGAAGTTGTGGTTGGTAATGGATCTTTTGGTTGGTTTCTTTTATTCTAAGTGAAAATCATTATTCAATTTTTATTGAATCACTCAACATCTATAGCCATCCTTTAGTTCATTGGGAATGTCTCCTAAGGAAAAATAACATTCCACAGGATTATCAAGATAATGATAAGTGGTGTTACATTACTAGTGGTATCAGTAAGTCCGGTCCTTGAATTTGATGTGAAATTAGTTCGTTCGGCACTTTATCATTGATTTTTCAGTCTTGGAGTTGGCATTTGTTTTCTATTTATTCCTTTAATTGGTATGGTAGTAAGGACTGGGATTTTCAAATCATGTAATGTATCTCATAAAAGGATATTGCTAACCCTTTTATGCTAAACTTCATGTTAATAGGGCGTTGGGCATGTAAGTGTTTTGGAGACACTTAAAGTCATTAATAATCTCATTATCGTGCGTATAACCAATGATATGAGTGTGGAATGCATGGTATAAATGACTTCCTACTAGGTTTTCATATTTCATTTGGAATAATGATTTATGTTTTGAATGTGGATGCAATATTTTTTAAAGTCATTTTTATTCAAATGTTTGATTTTTACAAAGGGAATGGTTGTGGTATTTTGAAAATGCCCAATTTTCAAAGCATGGATAGTTTTTAAAAAATGGATAAATATGGGAAATGTTGGATTTTGGATAGTTTGGTTGTGATAGTTTCAATGTAATTGAATTTGAAAGTTCAATCCTTCTGTTGATAGGGAGTGGGAATTTTGGTGATTCTTTTATGGATAGAAATAGAACATGGTAGGTGTTGAAGAGACCAACCAGATGATGCTGTAGAAAACATGGTTAAACCTGAGCCTAGGTGAGCCCACATCTAGTGTAGATTATAGTTAATTATTTTCAATCCATGGAATGCAGGACTATAATTGATAAAACAAATTATGCAGATCAATTTATTTTGTTTCAAACTAAAAATACACCCATATTTAGGGGTGATTAAGAATGGGAAAGGGAGGAAGCATGGTTAAACATGATGAATCCAATTTTCAATTTTTTTAGATGACTAGAAGATTTGATATTTAAGTTGGTGACATAAAATTTTGAAGATATTTCATGGAAATGGTGAGATTTAGTGGTCCATTCTAGAGAGGACCAAGGTATGACATGGGAGAGTTTTTAGGATTGTTTAATAAACAGTTCTACCCTCACACATTTTGAATTCAGTGCACAACATATTTCATCAGCTAGAAGAATGAAAAATTTTCGGTGATGAAATATGCAACTATGTTTATGAACATAGTGTGGTTTTTACCTGAGGTGGCGGCTAGTTCATCCTAGAAGGCACACATTTTTTAAGTAGGGTTGAGTTAATTAATTTGATCCACAATTCTACTACTGTCCATAAGAAATTATACATGGATGGAAGATAGAGAATCTATGGATGAAAGGGAAATCTTGGGGGGACACAAGTAGGACAAAAAAAATTGATACCCATGGGAAATGGTGGGAAATCTAATTTAGGAATCAAGAGGTAGATGGAAACTTATTTTAGGGTGGTAGTATGGGCTGGAATATGATAGGAGGATTGTTGAATCTTCCTATAATTCCAAAGATCCATCCATGATTTTTTCATTATAAGTTGTTCGACCATAAGAAGTGGGATTTTATGACACAACCCCAAGAATATCATATCTACTGGAAGCTAGGGAATCTCTATCATTATTGTCTCAATGCTCCGAGGTTGGGTGTTGGTGACACTTCTTAGGGGTCACATGCATAGCAAGACTCGACGGGTTGAAGGGAACAACATACCCCTCACTAGAGGGGTAGATTTTTCCATGGTTAATCTTAGAATACCACTAATCTTCCACAAGAGAAATTTCAGAAGGGAAGTAAAGAGAAAAGTGTGGAAACTTAGCAGGTTATTAGAGCTGACAAGGTGATGGTGGATGATTAGTCAAGGCCATCCATGGTTAAAGGTAATATTATTTTAAATTATAAATTTCTACAAGAATTGTTTAATAGTGTTGCATCACTTTCTATCATTTCTTTGTGTCATGTTTATTTGTTCGTTTTAAAGGTAGAAATGACATCTTCTAACGCACGCTGTCATAGGGCATGAAAAAAGTTTTTTTTAAATTCCCTATGTGTAGTATAGTGACTAACCCTAGGAATTATCCCTAAGATAATTGAAAACAAAATAGTTTGTCACTTTTAAACAAGCATAAAAATGGTGTGTTTTTAGAATAAATCGATAAGAAAATGACTGGTGGGAAATATTAAATTAAAATTATTAAAAAAATGATATTAAAATGGTTATTAGGTTGGGTATAGTATCCCAATTTTAATTCTATTCTTGTTCAATTTAATTCAAACCTCTTCTTCTATGTCAATTAATGTTAGTTTTCACTATAATTTATTCTCACTTCCTTGGTGAAATTACGATGGTGAGAGAAAGCCTTACCAAGATCTTAGTTTGGTCAAATCTCCTTGCATGTGAAAAAAAGTTATATTGAATATCTTCAATTGACGTGAGAAATACCAAATAGTGTCTTTTTATCACAAAAAATCAAGAACATTCACTACCCCTTTTACACGTACTGGCGATTATCGCGTACTTTACCATTAATCCTTAGTCTATTCCATCATATATAAACCAGAAATCAGTGGAGGGAGTTAATGATTTTTTAAAAAGGAAAAAATAAATAACGAAATTAAAATTCATGAATGATGACACTTGATAACAAAATCTGCTATATGAAATTGAAAAGAACTATGAAGAAGAAGGAAATTTCATTCAATTATGTTCAAGAACCCAAGCATTACAAAATAGAAATCCAACCCTTCCCGAATCACACAAAATGTTTACCCCACGATGGTAAGGGTAATTGAGATTAAATAGGAAGAAGAAGGCATTACGAATATATATAAATAAAATAATTTAAAATAGATAAAGCCCAAAAGTTATCCTTCTTAGTATCCGATAAGGAATGGGATGGAATGAGATGCTTTGGGAGGGAGGAGCTCCCCTCTTTTTATAGGCATAATTGGTGCCCCAAAAGATGACGCGTTGTAGAACCATTAAATGAAATCTTTATGCATTTCAACCTCCTTAATTGTTGTTCATAAAAATCTTTCCCATAGATCATAAAATGGTCATCATATTTGGAAAAGTATTCTAAGAGTTATTCCAATTTTACTATGACAATTTATTCTGTCCAGTCACTCTCCAAATCACAAACCTCCGTATTAGAATGCTTTAATTAAAATTAAAATGGAAAATTCATGCATCATATCCTTGTTAAAAAATGTATTTCACATCCACCCTCATAATTTCACAACAATTGGGCCCACCATGAATGGGTTATGGACCCCACACCAAAATTCGACATATCGGTAAATAGTTTTCAGTATCCAAATTGTGAGCTTCTTTTC
Source organism: Viscum album (assembly GCA_963277665.1). NCBI lineage: Eukaryota > Viridiplantae > Streptophyta > Magnoliopsida > Santalales > Viscaceae > Viscum > Viscum album. Next base: position 502,667,247 of record OY728142.1, on the reverse strand, counting down.
AGATTCCATATGGTTGATTCAGATTTTAGTCAAGAAGGATTAAATGAAGCCCTAGATGTATAGAATCCGTAAAGTAAATAATTTCTCAATTTGGATTAATTTATAAAATTTTATGGCCAAAATATAGAAATAATTTAAAACTGTTAAAAATCCAACATGGACCCTTTTTACTATTCAGATTGAAATACCACCAACATCATAAAATGTGGTAATTTATCATAAAGTAACACTTTTTGGGATTTAAAATAATGAAATTCAATAGAAATTTATTGAAAATATTTTCTCTATCAATTCCCCACCACTTAGCACTTGGACTCCTGGACAAGTAAACATCAAAATCAAATAAAATCAAATTCAAAACACATACCCATGAGATCTACCAAATCCATACCAAGAAACAAAAAGATATGATGCCTCATCAAAAACCATTATTAAAAGTTCACCATTTAGATCATTTTATATATTTCCACTTTATTTATTATCCCATTAACACAAAACCCCTACCTCAAATAAATTTTCTCTTATTTCATAATTATAAATTTTCAACAAGTCTTTTCTCATCCAAAATCATGAAAACCTCCCCATAGGCTTAATAAATTCCTACATCTCCTCCCAATGTGAGTCAAGGAAATGTGTTTCTCATGAGGAATTTTCAATATTTTTTGTGGATTTCGGTTGGTAGGATTTATATGCTAATAATTCTGAGGCTGAAAATGGAGGGCATGACTCTTTTTGAGGGAAAACTGAATGATTCTAATTTTCACCCAATTATGGTCTCTTATCCTCCCCTTTGTAGAAAATTAGCTCCATCATCATGAAAAATCAATGAAATTTTAATCCATTTAGTACTTCACCTGAAAATGTTTTCTTCTCAAACATATTTTTTCATGAAAACTCCAGATATGAACAACATTCTTTCAACTTTGGAATCACCAGAAAGGCAGAACTTATTTTGCATGAAATCTCAAAAAAAGGCATAACTTTTAATGAAATGAAATATTCAGTATAAGAATCATCTCATAAACATTTTATTTTCCTTCCAATGTATCCCTAAATGAGGTAATACACCCCAAGACATCTTCCCCCACACTTAATTTCAACTAGATCATGCAATTTCACTTCAAGAGATGGGATAATAGGGAAAATTGGATTGTAATGTGGCTAACCTAATAAGATTTTCATTGATTACAAGGGATAAAAAGATTAATGTACAAGTTATTCCATAATAAAAAGGATTATTTTGAAAAGGGAGATTAAAACCAAATAAATTCCTCAGTCATTTAAAAAAAAAGTACCTCAAACCCTCAAGTTTTTATAGTAATAAATAAAAATTTATTAAAAAAGAAAAGTTCAGTTCTCTCAAGAAACGAGGTGAATATAAAGAATCTGAAAAAATGGTAAATAAGCCTCATAGTAATGTGATTCAAAAAATAAAGACAGTGATATGTAGCATGATATTTAAAAATAAGAGTACTTTTCATGAAATTCCAAAATATTTAAAGTTGAAACAAAGTCAATTAAGTATACATTTATTCCAAGATTCAATAAATAGATTGGTTAAATCATTGAAATTGTTTTTAAAAATGGCAATGATAATCATTTCAGTTCAAAAGTTTCCAAAAGATAGAAAACAAAAAAACAAACCCACAAAAAATAGAAAAACACGTTACAATTTTTTTTGAAAAACATTAAAACAAACTAAAAATAAAAATCCTAAACTACAAAGGTTCCCCTCCCCCACACTTAAATAATATAGTGTCATCAAAGAATTAAAATGGATTCAACATGTAAGTTGATTTTTATTGATTCACAATAAACAAATAAGTATAAGGCAGAGGTACAACCTGACTTATTTGTAGTGCAACATTGAGTTAAGCTCCAAAGTGTTTCACCCTAAAAACTTACAAAAAAAACAAAAGAAAACATTATATATTTATTGGAGTAAAAAAAATAATAAATAAGATAAGAATAAAAGGATAGATATTGGTTTAATCCCCCATGTGGGCCTTGGGATTTGACTGCCTCTATATGTGCTGTTCTAATCGGTTATCTCGAATCTGATGCTGGGTTTTTTTTTATTTTCTCATGAACCAATAAAAATTATTCTTTCCATTATGCACCTATTACTTTATATTGAGAACTCTATGTATATATAACAACATATCTATCCCCATGGGAGTTACATAATACTAGAAATAAGGGGTTAGGATAATGAATTACTCCTCTTCCTTGTTTTCCACTTTCCCAACTTCTTCTTCATTCTCTAGTGATTTCTCAATTTATAATGAATTAATGGAATCATAAATGGGAATTTCATAGTGTAATACTATTTGAAAAAAAATCTATGAATTGAATAATGAATATCAAATTCTTCTCCATTAGTGTAATCACATTTAATCACATTTTACTATAGCAAATCCACTTTTATCTTCTCTTGTACTCCCTCCAATAACTGCTCAGCAAGTTTAGGGAGCTCCAACTATTCCTCTTTAAGTGAAAATTATTTTTTATAACAATCCAATAAGGAAACACATAAGTTTTTTGAATATGAAAATTTCATGCAAGGGGAGGTGAAACACAATTCATTTTTAATAAAAGGTAAAGAAAATGTGTTCATGAAAATGTCATCTCCCTAAGTTTGTTCAACTTAAATCTCTTCATAATATGAAATCACCTATTGGAGTTGTGTAATAGAATATAAATGTAGGTTGTCAAGATACTCTATTTTCTCTTAAAATTTCACCACATCAGTGGTTTCTCCCTTTAATGGTCCCAGATCTTCTTATTGTGGGAGGCCAAGTTGTTCTTCACAATCGTTCTAAAATTCATTCAAATCTTTTTTATCCCAACGATGTAGCTTAGGCTCTGATTTATATTGTATAGAAAGGACATATTCTATTATCCTTTTTATTGGACCCTTTAGCCCTTTTATGGCCTCTTTGAGTTCATTTACTTGAGATTTGTTATACTCTAAAACAGATTTTCCTTATTGTTGACGCACCTATGAGTATTCATTCCATTTATTGTAATATAATTTGGTATATGTCATGGGAAAAAAATTTAATTATTTTTTTGAAGATTTTTTTTCGAAAAGAGTAAAAAAATTCAATTAGATTGTAGAACTGCTTCCCCAACAACGATACTAGGTTTAACCCATGCCTCTCATAGGGCATGCTAATTTTTTTTATAAAATTTCCAAATTTTAGTCAAGGGATTAACCTTAATATGTCTTTAAAAGAGGAGTTCACATAAAATAGTTTTTCACTTTTAAATGAGGGTAAAAATGGTGTGTTTTTAGAATAAATTGATAAGAAAATGATTTAAAAGAAATTTCAAATTCAAAAGATTAAAAATTATGGTATTAAAAGGGTGATTAGGTTGGGGTAGTTTTCCCAATTTTAATGTTATAATTGTTCAATTTAATTCAAATTACTTCTTCTGAGTTGATTAAAGGGTGTTCCCACAATTGTTTCCTCTCACTTCCTTGGTAAAATTATGATGGTGAGAGAAAACATTACCAAGATCTCAGCTTGGTCAACTCTCATTCCATGTGAAAAAGAGTTGTATAGAATATCCCCAATTGACATGGGAAATACTGAATCAAGTCATGTTTATCCCAAACAATCAATAACATTCACTAACCATTTTACACGTACAGATGATCATCGAGTACTTCACCACTAATCCCTAGTCTATTCCATTGTATATAAACCATAAATCCGTGGATGGAGATAATGATTATTTTACATGGAAAAAAATAAATAACATAATTAAAATTCACGAAGGATCACACTTGATAATAAAATCTGCTATATGAAATTGAAATCAACTATGAAGAAGAATGAAATTTCATTTAATTATTTTTAATAAATCAGAAATTACAAAATAGAAAACCAACCCTTCCTGAATCACTCAAAATGTTTACCCCTCCATAGTAAGGGTAACCATAATGAATGGTGATTAATAAGGCATTGAAAATATATGGATAAGAAATAAAAAAAAGATATAAATCCTAAAATTTATCCTTTTATTGTCTTGGAAGGAATGAGATGGAATGAGATGCTTTAGCGAGAGGACCTCCGCTCCTTTTATAGGAAAAATTTGTCCCTCAAAAGTTGAAGTGTTTTATCCCCATTAAATGACCTCTTCAAATGTTACAAAATTATTTAAATGTTGTTCATAATTATGTTGGTTGTATCTCTTAAAAGTTTAATCATATTTGGACAATTATTATATGATTTATACCAGTTTTACATAGACAATTTATTTTTTCCAGTCAGACTCTCCAAATAACCAACCTCCAGATTACAATGATTTAATGACCATTAAAAGGGATAATTCACACATTTGAGACTTCATAAAAGATGTTACAAAACGTCTTTCTCGTCCACTGACCGAATTTCATCGCAATTGGGCCCACCATGAACGAGTTATAGAACCCTCACCAAAATTCAACAGATCTATAAACAGTTTTCATAGTCTAACTTTTGAGTTTCTTTTAAACTTCAATATGGTTGATAAGGATTTTGGTCAATCAGAATGAAATGAATTCTTATATGTATAGAATCCTGAAAATAAATAATTTTTCAATTTGGATTAATTTATAAAATGTTATGTAAAAAATACAGAAATAATATAAAACTGTTAATAATTGAACATGGACCATTTTTACGATTAATCTCAAAATACCACCAATATCATAAAATGTGGAAATTTATCTTCAAGTAACAATTTTGTGGGATTGAAAACAATTTAATTCAATTTATATTTATTGAGAATAGTTGTTCTATCAATCCCCCCAAACTTATAACTTGGACTCATGGACAAGTAAATATCAAAATCAAATCAAATAAAATCCAAAACACATACCCATGAGATCTACCTAATCCATAAAAAGAAACAAAAATATATCATGCCTCATAAAAAAATTATTATTTAAAGTTAAACATTTAGATCATTTAATATATTTCGACTTCATTTCTGATCCTATGAACACAAAACACCTACCTCACATGAATTTTTTCTCATCTCATAATTGTAATCGTTCATTGAGGATTTTATCATCTAAACTCATGCAAGAGTCACCATAGGCTTGCTAAATTCGTATATCTCCACTCTATTTGAGTCAAGGAAATTTGTTTCTCATAAGAAATTTTCAAATTTATTCTATGGATTTTGGTTGGTAGGATTTAGATGTTAGAAATTATGGGCCTGAAAAAAGAGGGATTGTGTTCTTTTGATGGAAAATTGTATGATTCTAATTTTCACTCAAGAATGGTCTCATTATATTCCCCTTTATAGAAAATTAGAACTATAATCATGAAAAATAATGAAACGTTCAAGACATTTAGAATTTCACCAGAAAAATATTTCATCTCAAACATAGTTTTTCATGAAATCTCCAGATTGGAACAACTTTATTTCTACATTGGAAGCTCTAGAAAGGAAAAACGTCTTTTACCATAAAAGCCTTAGAAATTAACAAATTTTAACAAAATGAAATATTCATTAGATACATCTTCTCATCATATTTTTTCCCACCCAAATTATCAACAAATGAGGTAGTACATCACAAGACATCTTCCCCCACACTTAAGTTAAACTAGATCATGCCATTTCACTTCAGGAGCAGGCCAGATAGAAAAATTTGTACTGTAATGTAGATAACCTAACAGGATGTTCATGGATTATAAGGTCTAGAAGGATTAATGTAAAAGGTAGTCCATAATAGAAAGGATTATTTATAAAAGGGGGATTAAACCAAAATAAATGCCTCAATCATTTAAAACACAAGTGCCTCAAATCCTCATGTTTTGATAGGAATAAATCAAATTCTAGTAAAAGTAATCATGTTATGGTTATCACGAGAAATGAGTTGAATGTAATTAATATGGAAAAATTAGAAAATAAGACTCATAGGAATGTTATTTAAAAAATAGAGATAGTGATATGTAGCATGAGATTTAAAAATCAGAGAACTTTTCATGAAATGATAAAAGATTTAAACTTTAAAAAAACTCATTTGAGCATTAATTTAATCTCAATTTAATGAAATAGATTGGATCACTCATTGATATGGGTTTAAAAAAAATGGAAATGTTAATTATTTAAATTAAAAAGATTAAAAAAACCCAAAAACAAATAAAAAATCACACAAAAATTTGATAAACACATTACATTTTTTTTGGAAAAACATTAAAAAAAACTAAAAATAAAAAACCTAAACTTCAAAGTTTCCCCTCCCAGACACTTAAATTATGCAGTGTCCTCAATTAATTCAATTGAATTTAACATTTATGTATATTTTTGAATGATTCACAATAAATAAGTAAGTATAAAGGGGAGGCACAACATGCCTTATTCAGAGTACAACATTGAGTGAAGCTTCTAAGTGTTACTCTCTAAAAACCTACAAACAAAAGAACAAAATAAAACACAATAAATTTATTAAAAGAAAAAAAATTAGAAATAGGATGATAATATAATGATAGATCTTGGTTTAATCCCCCCAAGTGGTCCCTTGGTTTTGACTGCCTCTATACAAGAAGTTATAATCCGTTATCCCCAATCTGATGGTGGGTTTAGTTTATTTCTCATGAATCGATAAAAATTATTCTTTCCAGGATGCTCCTATTTCTTTTTGTTGAGGACTCCAATTATATAGAACAACAAATACAACCCCATGGGAATTTCATAATACATGAAATGTGGTGTAAGGATAATGAATGAGTCCTCTTCATTGTTTCCAACTTTTCCACCTTATTCTTCATTCTATTATTATTTCTCAATGTATGTTGCATTAATGGAATCACTAAATGGAATTTTAGAGCGTATTCTATTTGAAAAAAACTAAACAATGACGAATCAATATCAAATTCTTCCCTTTCAATGTAAGCATCTTTTGTCTCATTTTCCTCTGGAAAATTCACTTTTATCTTCTCTAGTAATCCCTCCAATAACTGTTCAGCAAGTTCAAGGAGCTCTAACTGTTCTTATTTAAGTGAATATTATTTTTTATAATCATCCAGTAAGGAAACACATAATATTGAAGAATATGAAAATTTCATGCAAGGGGAGGTGATACACAATACATTTTTAATAAAAGTTTAAGACAATGAGTTCATGACAATATCCTATCCCTAAGTTTGTTCTACTTAAATCTCCTCTTCATTTGAAATCACTTCTTGAATTTGAGTAGTATAAGATATAGGAAGGTAGTTAGGCTCATCTATTTGTTATTCAAATTCCAACAGGTTAGTGGTTTCTCCCTTTAATGGTTGCAGATCTTCCTTAATTTGGAGGCCAAGTTATTCTTTATACTCGTTCCAGAATTCATTCAAATCTTGTTGATCCTAACCATGTAGCTCAGGCTCTTATTTCTCTTGTGTAGAGAAGATAAATTCTATTATTCTTACCATATGACCCATTAGTCCTTCTATGACCTCTTTGTGTACCTTCAGTTGAGATTTTTACACTCTAAAACAACTTTTTCTTGTTTTTGATGCAACTTTGAGTATTAATTCCATTAGTAGTAATAGAATTTGGGATACATCATGAAAAATGAATTTTTTTAATTAATTGTTTTTAGAATTTTTTTAGTAAAGAGTAAAAAACATTTCAATTAGATTGTGGCACTACCTCCCTAGCAACAATGCCATGTTTGAAACACTCTTGTCGTAGGGTGTGGAATATTTTTTTTAAAATTTTATAAGTGCACTCAATTGATTAACCCTTGGAAGTATTCCGAAGAAGAGTGCACACAAAATAGTTTTTCACTTTTAAATGAGGGAAAATGGTGTGTTTTTTAGAATAAATCGATAAGAAGATGATTGATTTTTTTTGAAATTCAATGGATTAAAAAATATGATATTAAAATGGTTATTAGGTTGGGGTAGGTTTACCAATTGTAATTCTATCCCTTTTGAATTTAATTCAAACCTCTTATTCTGAGTCTATTAAAGCGAGTTTCCACAATCGTTTTTTCTCTCACTTCCTTGGTGAAATTATGATAGTGAGGGAAAATCTTATCAAGATCTCAATTTGGTCAAATATAATTCCATGTGAAAAATATTTATATTAAATATCTTCAATTGATTTTAGAAATACCCGATCAGGTATTGTTTATCCTAAAAAATCAAGAACATTCACTACCCCTTTTAGACGTACTAACGATCGTCGAGTACTTCACCAGTAATCCCTAGTCCATTCCATCATATATAAACTTGAAATCAATGGAGGGAGATAATGATTATTTAAAAAGGAAAAAATCAATAACAGAAATAAAACTCAAGAATAGTCACACTTTATAATAAAATCTATTATGAAACTGAAAACAACTATGAAGAAGAAGGAAATTTCTTTCAATTTTGTTCAAGAACTCAAGTATTTGAAAATAAAAAACCAACCCTTCCCAAATCACTAAAAAATGTTTACCCCACCATGTTAAGGGTAATAAATATTAATGGGGAATAATTAGGCATTAAAAATCTATCTAATGGAAATAAAATAAAATAGAGAAAGCCAAAAAGTTCTCTTTCTTGGTGTCTCGGAAGGAATGGGATGGAATGAGTTGATTTGAGAGGGAGGAGATCCCCTCCTTTTATAGGAATAATTTTTCCCAATAATGTTGAAGTGATTTATACCTATTAAATGAAGTTTTTATGCATTTTACCATTCTTTAATGTTGTTCATAAATGTCTTGTCTGACTCTCCTCAAACTTTCAGCATATTTTGACTAGTATTACAAGATTTATGCCCATAGTACTCTGAAAATTTATTCTATTCAGTTAGAAACTTGAAATAGGAATCCTCCAGATTAAAATGCTTTAATTTCACTTATAAAAACAAATTTACCTCTCTGAGGCTTCATGAAGGATGTTAAAAAAACGTCTTTTCACGTCCACCTACTGAATTTCACAACAATTTGTCCCACCATGAACGAATTAAGGACCGACACCAAAATTTGACAGATATGTAAATAGTTTCCATTGTCTAACATGTGAGATTCTTTTCAGATTACATATGGTCGATTCAAATTCTGGTCAACATGAATGAAATGTATCCCTAGATTTATATAATCCCAAAAAGATTTTTTTTTCCAGTTTTGATTAATTTTGTAAATTTTATGGCCAAAATACATAAAGAATTAAAAACTGTTAAAAATAAAACATGGACCATTTTTACGATTAAGCTCAAAATACCACAAATATCATAAAATGTGTAAATTTACCTTAAACAAACACTTTTTGAAATTTAAAAAATGAAATTCAATATAATTTTTTTGAAAATATTTTCTTTATTAATACCCCCACACATAGAACTTGGAATCCTAGATAATTAAATATCAAAATCAAATCAAATCAAATCCATAATACATACCCATGAGATCTATCAAATCCATACAAACAAAATAAAAGATATCATGCCTCATCAAAAACCATTATATTAAGTTCACCATTTAGATTATTTAATATATTTACACTTTATTTCTTATCCCATGAACACAAAAAACCTACCTCACATGAATTTTATATCATCTAATAATTTTAAAGGTTCATGAAGGATTTTATCATCCAAAGTCACACAAGAGTCACCATAGGATTGATAAATTACTACATCTACACCTGATTTGAGTCCAGAAAATGTGTTTCTCATGAGAAATTGTTAAGGTTGTTCTGTGGATTTTGTTTTTTTGGATTTAGATGTTAAAAATTCTGAGGCTGAAAAAGAAGGACATAGCTATTTTTGAAGAAAAATTACAAGATTCTAATTTTCAATCAAGTGTGGTTTCATTCACTTCTCGTTTGTAATAAATTAGCTCTATAATCATGAGAAATCAAGGAAAATTCATGCCATTTAGAATTTCACCAACAAAATTTTCCTTCTCAAACATAGTTTTTCTTGAAGGCTTCAGATAGGCATAACTTTCTTTCTACTATGGAAGCTCTAGAAAGGCACAACTTCTTTAATCATCAAAGCTCTAATAGGAACATCTTTAAAAAAATGAAATCTTCAGTAGAAACATCAGCTTATAAATATTTTATTTTCCACCAAAAGTATCACCAAATTAGTTATTACACCATAATATATCTTCCCCCACACATAAGTTCAACTAGATCTTGAAATGTTACATCAAGAGTAGGTCAAATAGAAAAAATTGGCTTGTAATGTGGCTATCTGACAAGATGTTCATGGAATCTAAGTTTATAAATATTAATGTACATGTTAGTCCATAATAAAAAAGGAATATTTTGAATAAGGGATTAAAACCAAATAAATTCCTTAATCATTTAAAACAAAAGTACCTCAAACCCTTATGTTTTGATAGGGAGAAATCCAATTCTAGTTAAAGAAATCATGGTTTGGTACTCTTAAGAAACAAGGTGAATGTAAAGAATTTGAAACAAATGGTAAACAATCCTCACATGAAAGTTATTTAAAAAATTAAGATAATGAGATGTAGCATTGGATTTAAAAACTAAAGTACTTTTCATGAAATTAAAAAATATTTGAACTTGACACAATTTCATTTTAGTATCCATTTAAGAATATTTTCATGAAAAGTATTGGTTCTATGATTGAAATCAGTTTCAAAAATAGAAATTATTATCATTTCAGTACAAAATTTTCGAAAAAACAAAAAAACAAAACACAAAAAAAATTGAAAAAAACATTGCACATATTTTTTTTGAAAAAAATTAAAACCAGCTAAAAATAAAAAACCTAAACTACAAAGGTTCAACTCCACCACACTTAAATTATGTAGTTTCCTCAAATAATTCAAATGGATTTAACATGTAATTTTTTTTATTGATTCATAATAAATAATTAATTATAAAAAATAGGTTCAACTAGACTGATTCACAGTGCAACATTGAGTTAAGATACTAACTCTTGCACTCTAAAAACCTACAAACAAAAGAGCAAAATAAAAAAAATAATTCATTTATTGAAAGATAAAAAAGTAGAAATAGGATGAGAATAGAAGGATAGATCTTGGTTTAATACCCCAAGTGGGATATGGGTTTTAACTGCCTCCATATGGACAGCTCTAATAAGTTATCCCCAATCTAATGGTGTGTTTGGTTTATTTCTCATGAACCAATAAAAAATATTCTTTCTAGCATGCAGATCTTCTTTTTTGTTGAGGAATCCAATTATATATCACAAAAAATCCACCCCAATTGGAATTAAATAATTCTTGAAATGTGGGGGTAGGATAATTAATTAGTTCTCTTCCTTGTTTTCCACTTTCTGAATTTATTCTTCATTATTTAGTAATTTTTCAAGGTATTCTTCATTAATGGAATCACTAAAGGGAATTTCAGAGTGTAATTCTATTTGAAAAAAAACTAAACAATGAAGAATGAATATCAAATTATTATATTTCAATGTAATCAAATTTTGTCTCATTTTCCTCCAGCAAATCCACTTTTATCATCTCATGTACTCCCTCCAATAACTATTGAGAATGATCAGGGAGCTGCAACTATTACTCTTCATGTGAATCTTCTTTTTTATAATCATTCTACAAGGAAAAACATAATTTTGATGAATCTGAAAATTTCAAGAAAGGGGATGTGATTCACAATTAATTTTTAATAAAACTTTAAGAAAATGTGTTCAAGAAAATATCATCTCCCTAAGTTTTTTCTAATTCAATCTATTCTTTATTTTAAATCACCTCTTAGAGTTGAGTAGTTGAAGATAGATGTAGGTAGTCAGGCTCCTATATTAGTTCTTCAAATTCCACCACGTTATTGGTTTATACCTTTAATGGTTCCAAATATTATTCATTTGGGAGGCCATTTTGTTCGTCACACTCATTCCAGAATTCATTCAAATCTTGTTGATCCTCACCATGAAGCTCATGATCTGATTTCTCTTGGTAAGAAAAGACATATTCTGTTAGCCTTCCTATTTGTCCCTTTAGTCTTTCTATGGCCTCTTTGAGTTCCTTTAATTGAGATTTTTCATACTCTAAAACAACTTTTTCTTGTTGTTGATGCACCTATGAGTATTCATTCAATTTATAGTAATAGAATTTGGGATATATCATGGAAAATGAATTTTTTATTCAATTTATTTAATGATTTTATTTGAAAAGAGTAAAAAAATTCAATTAGATTATGGAACTCCCTCCCAATAAATAGTGCAAAGTATGACGCTCGATTTTCAAAGGGTGTGTAAAAAAAATTTAAATTATTTACATGTAGTCCTATGATTAACCCCATGAAGTCTCCCGAAGAGGCGTGCACAGATAATAGTTTGTTACTTTTAAATGAGGGAAAATATTTTGTGTTTTTAGAATAAATCGATAATAAAATTATTGAAAGGAAATTTGAAATTCAAAGGATTAATTACTCTGATATTAAAAGGGTGAATAGGTTGGGGTTAGTTTCCAAATTATAATTCTATCCTTGTTCAATTTAATTGAAACCTCTTCTTCTAAGTCCATTAAAGTGAGTTTCTATAATTGTTTCCTCTCACTTCCTTGGTGAAATTATGATTCTGAGAGAAAAACATACTAAGATTGTAGTTTGGTAAAATACTCATCCATGTGAAAAAGAGTATTTAATTTCCTAAATTAACTTGGGAAATACCTGATCAATTCTTTTTTAACAAAAACAATCATGAACATTCACTACCACTTTTACACATACTGAAGATCATCGATTACTTCACCACTAATCCCTAGTCTATTCCATCGTATATAAACCAGAAATCATTGGAGTGAGATAATGATTATTTAACAAGGAAAAAATAAATAACAAAATAAAAATTCAAGAATAATAACACTTGATAATAAAATCCTCTAAATGAAATTGAAAACAACTATAAAGAATAAAGAAATTACATTCAATTATGTACAAGAACTAAATAATTAAAAAATAAAAAATGAACCCTTCCGGAAACACTCAAAATGTTTACCCCAACATGGTAAGGGTAATCTAGATGAATGGGGAAGAATAAGGCCTCAAAAATATATAGAACAGAAATAAAATAAAAGAGATAAAGAGAAAAAGTTCTCTTTCTTGGTGTCCTAGAAGGAATGAGATGGAATGAGATGCTTTGAGAGGGAGGATCTCCCCTCCTTTTATAGGTAGAATTTTTCCCCCTAAAGTTGATGCATTGTATCACCATTAAATGACCTCTTTATGTGTTTTAGCCTTCTTGAATGTTGTCCATTAATATCTTTTACTTCTCTCTTACAAATTTCAATGTATTTGGACAAGTATTCCAAGAGGTATTCTTGTTTTGTTCAGAAAATTTATTCTATCCTGTCAGACTCTCCAAATCACAAACCTTCTGATTATAATGATTTAATAACCATTAAAATGGAATATTCACTCATATTAGACTTCATAAAATATGTTAAAAAACGTATTTTTCATCCACCCACAAAATTTCATATCTATTGGCCCCACCATGAACGTGTTATGGACCCCACACAAGAATTCGACAGATCTGTAAACATTATTCATTTTCTTACTTGTGATATTTTTTTGAGCTTCAATATGATTGATTCAGATTTTGATCAAGAAGGATGAAATAAATCCATGGATGTCAAAATACTTAAAAGAAATAATATTTCAATTGGTATTAATTTAGAAAATGTTGTGGCCAAAATACAGAAATAAATTAAAACTATTAAAAATCCAACATGGACTATTTTTATGATTAAGCTAAAAAAACCACCAATATCCTAAAATGTGGAAATTTATCTTAAAGTAAAACATTGATGGGATTTAATACAACAAAATTTAAAGTAATTTTATTGAAAATATTTTCTTTATCATCTTTAGTTTTGAAAGTTCAATCTCTTCTGGGTCTAAGATAGTTTCAATCCATTATATGTAGAGAGTTTTTAATAGAAGTTGATGTGGTTGAGTTGATGTGGGATTTCATAGTGATCGATATGGATGTTTATAATTTAATCCTTGGTATGAATTTTTTGGATGATGATTGAGGCCTACATCTACTATTATTCATGAACTATTAATTTCATGGTAGAGGATGGTGTTGAAAATATATTTATAGGAGAGAAAAATATAAGGGTGTGTGAAATAGGATTTGTAGAACTAGTGGTTGGGATGATATCATATTATTTTATAGAATTTTTATTAAAATCCATGGAAGAAATTTAGTAGATCAGTTTTCTAGATGTTTTTTTAGGAATTTTATGATATTGTTATCAATGAATTCTAAGGCTTTCCACCCGTAAAATAAGTGTAGTTTATGATGGAATCATTCTTTGGACTAGTTCTATATCACTTCAGTCATACCAGATAGAACAAATAGAATTGATTTAATTGGAATATAAATTAAAGGATATTCAAAACAAAGCGTTTATGTGGTCTAGTACATATATATGGGAAGCATCAATGTTTTTTGTTAAAAATGTGGATGAAACATTATAGTTGTGCATTTATTATCAGAAGTTTAACAACGTTATGATACAGAATCGATATCCACTCCCACATGTTGATAATCTGTTTGATTAGTTGAGGGGATGTAAGTGTTTCTCCAAAATTAAATTGTGATCAGGATATCATCAATTTCTAGTGTGGAATGAGGATATTACAGAAATATCTTTGAGGAGTAAATATGGCCATTAAGAGTATATGGTAATGCTGATTGGTCTGAAAAATACACCATAGGTTTTCATGGAATTGATGAATCAGATATTTCATAAAGATATGGATTATTTTGTAGTGGTGTTCATCAATGATATATTGGTGTATTCCATGACAAGGGTTGATCATTATAAAAACTTGGTGATATTTTTTGGGATGTTTAGGTATCATCAGTTTTATACCTAACTATCAAAGTGTGATTTTTGATACAAGAGGTTTGTTTTTTTGGCCATTTCATTTATAAGAAGGGTGATTCAGTGGATCTAAAAAAGATAGGGGTTGTTCTCTCTTAGCAAATGCCAAGGATTTTTTTGAGATACATAGATTCCATGGTCTAGAAAGGTATTACCAATGATTCTTTGTGAATTTTCACTATTATCCTTGCCACTTTCATCTTTGATAAGGATGAATGTTCTATTTCAATGGAATGAGAAGTGTCATAAGTCCTTTGAAGAGATTAAGGGTCTCCTTATATAATCCCCAATATTGGTTTTACGATAACTAGGAAATGGGTATATAGTGTACTGTGATGCATCAGGATTAGTGTTAGGGTGTTTTCTCTTGGAAGGGAATCATGTGGTCTCATATGGATCAAGGTAGTTGAGGTTCCATGAAATGAGCTAGCTAACACACGATTTAGAGTTTTAGGTGGTGGTTCATGCTTTAAAAAATGTGGTTTCTATATCTCTTCAATGAGAAATTCTAAGTGTTTACGATCATTAGAGATTAAATCATATTTTTTCATAGAGATATTTGAACTTCAGGAAAAGGAGATGGATAGAGTATCTCTAGATATTTGAATTTGAATTTATGTAAACACTGAGAGAAGGTAATTTTGGTGCCTAATGAATTAAGTTAAAATTCATATGATAAGGTGGTGAAACAAGCATTTGATCCATAGAAGTTTATGTTAGTTATAGCTGACATGTGATTCAAATGTAAAGATCGAGGTGAGGTAGAAGTTTTATTTCTAGTCTTGTTGGTTCTTGACTTGGTTGTTTAGGTTAATGAGGTGCATTTTGTATGATACAAAGAGTGTGTCTATGAGGTTGAAACCCAATGGTTGGGAGAAAATTTATGGCTTGAAACTAGTTGAGAATTATTTTTTGTTCTTTCAGGGTTGGATTTTTATACCAGTATATTTTTAGGAACAACTTCTTAGTGTATACCATAATTCTAGATGAACGATTCATCCTAGAATTTAGAGAATGTACAAAGATTTGAAAGCCCAGTTTTGGTGTGTGGGGATGAAAAGAATAGTGGTTAAGTTATTTTTGATATGTTTTAATGATTAAAAAGTCAAGTAACAACATTAGTGACCTGCATTTAAATTGCAGTCCCTACATATCCCGACATGGAAGTGCGAATAGATAATAGTATATATTTTTACAAGCCTCCCAAGAATGGTTAAGAAGCATGATTCCATATGGGTAATAGTGGATTGACTCACAATATCATCCCACTTGACCCCTATCATGAATCCTATATGGTGGAGGATCTGTCTAAAATTTATATCCAGGAGGTAGTAACAAGGTTTGGTTTTCTAGTTTCGATTTTATCAGATAGAGATATGAAGTTCACACCTAATTTCAGAAAATCCTTATAGCAAGCTTTGGAACTTAGTTGGTGATGCGTACGATGCATCACCCCCATATGGATGAACAATCTGAGATGATGATACAAATTTTAGATGATATGTTGTGGGATTTTGTGATGGATTTTTGTGGATCATGGGAGAAATACTTTCCTTTAGTGTAGTTCTCTGAAAATATCAGATATCAGGACTTAATACATATGGACCTTTTTGAGGCATTGTATAAGAATCTATGTCTTACTTCACTTTTTTGGGTGAAAACTTGTGAAACATCCTTAGTTGTATTGATTCCTATCCATGCGATAATGGAAAAGATAATGTAGGTTAGGAAGAGAATGAAAATGGCTCAGAGTCATCAGATATTGTATGCAGACCATCATCGATGGTCTTTGTCATTTGACATGGGTGATTTTCTATTATTGAGATTCTCTCAAAAGTTTAGTAATCATTGGTTTGGAAAGTATGGTAGGTAAAATCTGAGTTATATTTGGCCTTTTGAGATACTAGAGAATATTAGAGGGGTATAATTTCGGTTGGATTTTCCACCAAATTCTAGTTTAGTGCATGATTTTTTTGAAGTTTCTTATTTGAAGAAGTATTAACCAGATCCATACCATGTGATTCCATGGGATCATGATGAGATAGAGTCAGACTCTTCATTGGTCCTTATGCAAGTCTAGATTATGGATAGGAAAGATAATTTATTATATGGTAAAATCATTGGTCTAGATTGGGTTTTTTAATCATGCTTATATTTAGGAGGATACATGGGAGTGGTATGATGAGATGGACAAGCAATGACCTGGTGTTTTTTGGAAACGTTATGGTAATCTACTTTCTGAGGATGGAAATTCCAATGTTGGGGAGAATGTAGCAACTCTGATTTGAGGTATATAACCCCTTTTTATGCATTCTTAAGCGTATAAATTTGTTGGGTAAGGTTTGGGATATTTTTGAAGGGTTTTTGAATGGTTTTGAGGATTTTATATGGGTGCATATATTGATCATGGGTTGTGGAAACATTGAAGATTCTCTAGGAAACTGTGAAAAAGGAGGCAATGGGCTTGGGAAGGCACATAGTTAGGGTGCACAGTTTGAGCATGGTTTGTCAACTCCTGTGTACACCCTGGTGAGTTTACATTTTGAGACAGTGGGATTTCACACTGGGAGCACATAGTTTTCTAACCGAGTAAGATTTTCATTCAGGGTCCCTCTTGATGAAGTAGTATACACCTGGTTAGCACAGAGTTTCTCTAATAGTGTGGCTAAATCTTCCACGAAATTAAAAAAGAGTTTTTTAAAAAAGGGTACACTTAGGATTTTCTATAAATCAACCATTACACCTACTATACTAACCTAACTTGTTATTTTCTCTTCTCAGGGGTTAGAGAGGATCTCCAAATCATTTTGGAAGCAAATCGAAGGGTTTTCAAGGTGAGGTGAAGGAGATTATCCATTGGTATGTCCCTCTCCTTGGTTGTTTAATAGTTTCCTCTATATCTAGCTCTCTCTCTCTCTCTAGGTTTTCTATATATAATTCTATCACATATAGATCTAGGGTTTTATTTTCCTAAAATGATGATATTTTAGCCTTTTGAAGTTAGTTAAAGGGATCTATAGTGGTTTTGTGAATATTTTACCTTGTTCTTGAGGTGTGTTTGTGCATTGGTCATTTGCACTGAAACCCAAAAGTAGGTGGAATATATCTCAAATAAATTTGATATAACAAGAAGGATTTAATTTCAAATTAATTTTTTTCTTGAAATTTATTATTAATGTGATGGGTGAAGCTTTATTGAAACTCATTTAGTGATTATTTTTAGATTTTGGGTAAAATGGGTGTTTTGGTTAAATGTTCATTGTTATTGGATTTTAAAATGTTTTTTTAAATCCATGTAATGGATTATTTATGGAAAATGGTTTATAAATATGGTTTATAAAATTTTTGTTTTATTTAAATGTGTTTTGACATGGATAATGGTTTAAGGGTGTTTTCAATAAATGTGTGAATTATTTTAGTGGATTTGGAATATTTTTGGTTTTTTTATGTGCTTAAGGAATGGTTTGGGTTCAAAATTATTGGATAGTGTGGTTTGGAATGTGTTTTGTTTAATGAAGTTGGTAATTATTGATTGGCATGTTGTCGTGGTTTTGGTAAATGCAGTTGGTGTGATTTCATTTCATTGGGATGGTTGTGTACGAAGTCTCCCCCATAAATGTGGGGTGGATAAGGGTCAAATATTTCCCCCACTATAATGGGACATATAATGTTAAGGAGTCCCCCCCATCATTAGTGGGATGGATAAGGGTTAGGATGCTCCCCTATTAACTTTGGTCAACCAGGTGATAGCTTAGTGAAAGGATGACTCACCACTCGTGAGTATAGGTAGGTATACAATTTCATGAATGGTTGGTTGTGCATGTAGAAAATGTGAATATGGTTGTAAGATGCATGAGGCCAGAGAAGACATAACGGGTTATTAAAAATGATATGGGAAAAGGGTAATGACCTTTTTAGTTGTTTTCCTTGAGAATGTGTTATTTGGCTGAAAATGGTTTGATAATTGTGTATTTTTCTACCTTGAACTTCTTCAACTTTTCATTAGTTTTATATAAATTGTTTAATGTAAATGTGATAACTAGTTTTATCCTAGTGTCATGCGTAGGGTAGTCATTTAGGGAAAACCTAATGAGTATTATTACTCACCCCCTAATTTGGAATTTGGTGGTTTGGTAGATGTTGTACTTCGGGACACAGTTAAAGGTAAAAAATAAAATTTATTTAGTGGTTCATTATGATGGTTGGGTGTTTTTTGGTGTATGGAGCTTGGAGATTAGTGTAGATTGGTGGAGTTATGGAATGGTTTTCTTAGGTTTTTTTGTTTAGTCTTCCATTTGGTACTCTAATTTTTTTATTGTTATGGAATTGGTTTGTATTTCTTATTTCCACTTGGTATGGGTATAATTGTTGTCATTTTTTACATGCATCATGTATTTTTGGTTAGTTATGGACCATTTGGTTAGTTTATTTTATTCTAAGGGAAAATTTTTCCCCAATTGTTCTTGAATACCTCAACATTTATTTTCATCATTTGGTGCCTTGGGAATGTCACCTATGGAAAATTAGCATTCCAAAACCATTTCAAACTAATTAAGAGGGGAAATATATAACAAGATATATCCAGATCATGTATCTACTATTTATTATCAAGGATATTTAATTTAATTATCGCATAAACTACTTCCACATAGTCCTATATGAGGATACATCCCGATCTATTCTTGGATGCGTCATTGTATATAAAAAACCATTCTCCACTCCAGGGTATTGTGAGTCTAACATTATTGACCAACCTTCTCTTAAAATCCTTATTATTTTCTTCATATTAATTTATATAGAGAAATTTGAATCCCATTATAGTTAACATGGTTATTATATTTGAAACACATCTGAAATTTCTCACAAGGAATCAATAGTATCTTGAAAATACATGAAATCTATAGATCTCAGTTACAGTGGATGGTTTGGAACACTATTCAATAACCTTTATAATTTAATAATCCACTAATATACTCTATCTTTTTTGTACATAACCCAATAATGATACTTTTTATAATAATAATTCATGCCTGATTAACATTTCATACAATTTACCCATTATCAAAGCACTCAACACAATACTCAAATGATCTTCATGATCTTCATGATCTTATTTACCCTTGGAATATATAAGAGTATCATCTATAAAGACTATCAAAAATTATTTTAGGTAACCTCTAAATATTTTATTCATCTGATTCATGAAGATAATATGGTAATTTTTGAGTTTGAATAGAATCACTATGAATTCAAAGTGCCCATATCCTTTACGGATGGATTTTCTTGGTTATATCCTATATTTTGACCCTTAATTTATGATATCTATATTGAATCATAATCATTGATATGTGTTGAACTGATCAATATTGATCAATATAGTCATTAATACAGGGTATAAGATACTAGTTCTTGATTGTGGGTTTGTTATGTTTATGATAATTAGTATAGCGATACATAAATCCATCAATATTATTATCAAATTGGAATGGTTTACTCCATTGTGAAGTAATTAGGCCTATAAAACCATAATATAAGTTCCCTTGTAGATATTTATTCAATTACTCTAATTAAATTGAGGCCATTTTATAAGGAGTTTCTGAGATAGGTATATCACGACGAAAGTGTTCTATTGTAAAATTGACATCAAGGTTAGGGGGAATACCAAAAAAATAATCCATAAGTATATCAAAATATTCCGAAACAATAGGCATATATTCTATACCATTTTCACCCAATCCTTTTGGGAAAATACCCCTCATGATTGGGAATCAAGACTCATATAATGGAAGTGATATCCATTGGGAGTTGATGGTCATATTTTCACCGATAGATGATCATGGGTTGGTTCAAGATATGAAATTTGATTTCACTATCCTGAAAATTGGTATGTGATTTAGGTATAGAGATCAAATCCATTCCCAAAATCACGTCAAATTTGACCAAAGGAAAATAATAAGATTTAATATAAAAATATCATCAAAAACTTCTATAAGATTAGAGCTGTAGACCTTGGATGAAATCATCACAAAATTGGTATTTTTTATTCAAAATTCAATATCTAGTCATTAGGGATATAAATTACTAGTCTTAGTGAAATTTCAAGATAGGAGGTAATGTGTAGAACTAAGCTCAAATAAGATGTTTTAAATTTTTATCATACCTATCCCCAACCAAACATCATGATATAGTATTTAATATTCTACTAAAACCGAAATGGTTAGCAGGAGTATCAATAAAAAATAATCAAAGTGAGAAATAAAATTATATTGAAAATAAATCCTAGTATATCTAAAATTATCATAAATTTATTTCAACCTATGACATTTTAGGTTCATCCTATATCACTTTTGGTTCATCATAGACTTTTTAGGTTCTATCCTATTATTCTTCATAACCTAATTCCAAAAAAACTAAACCCCACTCTGATACCTACCATGGTGACCCATTAATTTTATACACTCATTTAAATTTTTTATATGAATATTCATTATATTTCATATAAAAAATTTCCTAAATCCTAATAGACTAGTGTCTCTCATGATTAGATACACAATAAAATTATTTTACAACCTTTTCAACAAATTCAAAACACAGTATTTTCACACAAAACCCTTTTGAAACATCATACATAATACTCTTCTTCACAACATGGTGAATGAAGACATAATAAAGGGAGATCTCAAATACTCAGTATGGTTAAACATAAGAGATATCAATCCAAGATTATAAGTGATAATAAGATAATCATGTGGGTATGATAACACAATCAAGGTACATGGTCATAACATAATATAATTATACCCAATAAAACATTGATTTTAAAACAAGAGTCATGGTATAAATAATTTAATATAATATATGGTTGGGCCATATGATAGCAGAAACATTTATCAATAAGCATGATCTTTGAAAACATCACATAGTAAAATTTCATATTATTATAATGTAATAAAATCATTATCATACATATCATATCATATGTTAAAGATAACCACCAAAAAATTCACATCTTAATAGGATAGGATAACCACCTTCCAATAACATGGTGGACATGTGATAACCACCCAAATCGCATAACAAACTGGACTTGGGATAATCAGTAACATCCCTTTATATTGTGGACATTGGCTAATCACCCTCATCTAATCATGATATATTGAGATAAAAAACATTAACCAATGCATTGGGGGAATATAATATATCCAACCATCAAATAATGGTAAACTATATATATATGCTCCATAAGAACTTTAAAATATTCATAATTCCATTTTATCATAATTAACCAATAAAAAATAAATGGGTTTCATGAAACCATCCATAATAACTTAACATAATCTATATAGAGATAAAAAGTGTTTGTTATCATTAGGGAATATTCCAATTGAAGGAAAAGAAAAATTAATAGATTTTAAGATAGATGAAAAATAATTTTATAAGGTATAAAAATTTACTTTATAAAATATGATGAAATAACCTTTTAATTTTTTGGTTTATTTTATTTTAAAAAATACTTTTCAAAATAAAGGGAGTTTGAAATTTATTTGGAAAAAAATTAAACCTTAAAGAAGATTTTATTAAATAAAACTCAATAAATACATAAAGAAAATAAAATATGATGGATAATTTTAAAAAAAAATTCCTTTCACAATTTCAAAATAAGTTTAATATTGGTGGAAAAAAACTACATAAAAAAAATAAAAATAATATTAATTTTTTTTATACATTTAATTAAATTGAAAAATATATTAAAAAATATATAATTATAGATAAATACACCGAAGAAAATAATATTAATATGGAAGATAACTATTCTCTACAAAATAAACTGGTAAAGACATTTTCATTTAGAAGTATCACTTCAAGTGATGTAAAAATCTGTTACCGATCTGACAGGTATATATTTAACTTTGTCTTTTTTTTAATTTTCATTGACTGGGTAATATTGAGAATGAATTGGGAAGAAAACTATATTGGTTAAGTCATAGATTTGTTGGATTCTCATCTTTAAGCGGACTTTTCTATAGTCTGTCAGAGGGTTACATGCCGTGTAACCAGGTTACATGATGTGTAATGGTTTCTAGGTGCATACCATTAGAATGTTCTTATTATGAGAAGATTAATACCAAGAAGGGTTACATAGTGTGATGATCCCTTTCATGTCACGAGTCTTTTAATGAACAGTTTCACATTTAAAGAGATACAGTTTTCAGTGGTTATGAAATTTAACTATTTCACGACGTGTAGGTGGATTACAAGTCATATAATACCATGATTATAGTTTCTAAATGGGCATATCGGCTAAGATTACTTTTCCCCATCCTCTCTAATTTCATTTATCTTGACCCAGATCCTTCCCAAGGTGATCTTGGAACCCTCTAACCCCTTCAGGTTCCATCATTTAGCATTCAATCATCATTGGGATTTTGGTGTCAATAGTCGAGTAAGTGTTCTCCTCATTCTTCATCTTCCTCTCTTTCTCATCCTTTGATATTCCAATATATCATCATGAAATTGATGGATATATGTTTTGTGATGTTGGGTCTCATTTCTTGGTTGAGTTTAAAGGTTTTCTACACCTTTGTTCTTCTTGATATGTACCATTATGAGTGTTTAATTTTAGGATAAAGGTAGGTCTTTCTTTCCCATTTTTTCAAATTGATTAAACTTGAATTGATTGATTGATTTTAATCATTTATTTAAATTAAATTTCAAAAAATTTATTTTAGTTGATATTATTAAACCCAATTCTAGTGAATTAGGATATTTGAAATGGTTTTGGAATGAAAATTTGGAAAACCCACAATTCCATTGAATTGTGAAGAATTTTTGGAATTCGATTTATTTAATTGTTCAATTAAAATTGTGAATTTAATGGAAGATATTTTAAAAAAATCATTGGATTTAATTATGTAAATGGATTATGAAATTGATGGAATTAGTTTTGAATTTTTTTAAACTTGTGAGAATGGTTTAAAAAGTTTTGAAAGAAACCCTATGGTTTTATCTTATTAAAGAGATTTTTTTGATTAAAACAGGTTTTGGTTTTAAATGAAAAATTTTAATTTGAAATGGGGGAATGAGAATTAACTTTGTATTATGTAGTCTTAAAATAAATTTCCCACCATTGATTGTCTAAGAAAACATGAAATCTTTAGGTAGTTTGTGAGTTATTTGGACAAAATCTATGTTTATATAACATTCTAAAACATAAATAAATCTTGTCACATCCCCGAATGGATAGTGATGAGTTTCCTTGGGCTAGTGTTAGTGGGACGTGTGTGTACACCTATTTTCGTGATCACTTATATTGTATGGTTTCCTATAGCCTGGAATGTTTGTACCTATTTGTGATATGGAAATGTTTCTTACATGTTTTATATTTTTTATATAAATGTATACCAATGTTGATAAAATGCTTTACATTCCCTCTGGATTTAAATAAAATATTTTATATAAATTTTTTATTTAAGCCATTTTTTAGAAATATTCCATTACGTGTAAATTTGTTTATTAATGTTTTTTCCATCATTTGAATTGTATAGAATGGTTTGTTTAAATATGATTTGAAATTCCAAACTTGTTTATTATAAAATTTAATTTATTCTTTTGATTAATCTATTATTTGAATCTAATATGGAATCCTTGGAAAGACCGTATAAGGATTTTTACCACACAAACTACTTTTTCCTTCAAGTATTTCTATATTTTTTCCTTCAATGTATTAGCAAGGGGAAATGATCTCTTATAGGTGGATCTAGATGTTGATCCATGGAAAAGGTGAGTTGGGGACCTAGGGACTTGGGTTGTTTTTCCTTGTTCCCATTCTTGGGTTGTAATACTTTCGACTTATATTTCCTATTACCTTCAAGTACATTACTCCAAGTGGAGTTTCTTTTGTATTCATATTGACTAGATTTTCTTGGTTCCACTTTGTTTTGTGGAAAATTTGTTCCCACTTGCTTGTTGTATGACTCCAAGTGTTAGTATCTGACCCATGGGGTAAAAAATCCCTTCTGGATATGGAAATACCAGATTGGTTATTAGGTTACCCGAGTATCTAGGTTAGTTCATGAAAAAATGTTATCATAGGAGGTTAGTCACCTTTTTTCTGAAAGTTAGTATGAAATTTTGAAATCTATTTGTGGCTTAATAGGTAGTTGAGATTGAGTGAGTAGCTATCTATCACCATAGTGAACCATAAGTATTCAGGTGTATTTAGGGAAATACTTCTTGAGGATTAGTTCTAGTGTATTCCCAATATTGATTTGGATAGAGTGAAATAAAAATATAGATGTTCTATCAGTTGGGAATAATTTCCCTGGTTTCTCAGTTTGTGTTTTAATATAATGTCTTCCTTGTTGTATTTTGTTGTTTTTTAGTGTCATTCTTCTGAGAAGATGTGAGAATAAAATCCAGGAGGAAGAAAATTCTGAACCGTTTTGAGTGAATCCTCTAGTGGAATCGAGTATGGTTGAGGTTATCATGCAAATTGTCCATGTTATGAGACTTGCACCACCTCTAGTTCCCATTCAAAATCCTGATATGGATCCTCAGGGGGATGTTTTTTGAAATCATTATCAATAGTTATTTCCCCAAAATCCACTAGTTTTCAAAGCCCATAGATTATCAATAATCTAAGGAATGGTTGGGATGGATATAATGTCTTCTTGAGTTATTGGAGAAAACATATGAGATCAAGGTAAATTGTTCCACCTTCATACTGGAGGGATTGAGCAGGAGATAGTGGGAAACAATAGTTATAACAAATAAACACGATGGCTTAGAGTGGAAAGACATCAAGGTTATTTTCACTATCTAATTCTGTCCGAAGTCAATGGTTTTATCCATGTATGTGGAGTTCTTTAAGAATGAGAAGGACAATAGAACTATGGATGTGTATTTGATTATCATTACTGAACTTATGAGGTTTTTATCTAAAATTGTATCTAATGAGAGGATGGAGGATTGATTGTATGATTTAATAATTCAATCAGAAATCCATTATTAGGGTCTCGTACAGAATCAGTCCACTTATATTGATGTTCTAGATAGGGATATGATGGTTGAGATTGACATTGATTGAATGTTATGGTTGATGTGAGTTACTTTTTCACCCAGTGGAAGCACTTATTACTTCCAGGGAAAGCATAAGCATCACGATTCTCATGGTAGTTATAAATTATAGTTTCATTCCATACCTCCTACAGTTCCAAGAGTATGTCCATTGATTTGATATCACTGTGGAAATCTAGGACATTCTAAGAGGTTTTTCACTACGGTGCCCATTAACTGATATCTTGATGATGTTCATGACACTTACAGAGATTCTTCCATATCATTTTATACATTTTTTAGTGGTCCAGGATCATAATATCCTCCAAAAACTATGGGGTAATCATATTCTTCATGTTTAAAAGTGTTCTATCCATAGGCATATGAAATGAAGCTACTTCATGCAGTGCAAGAGTCTCCCGAGGAAGGATATATGAGTCTAGTGACTATGAGAGGTACTATTACTATAGATTCATCATTACCAACTAGTCTATTTGATATTGGGGAATCTCATACACTTATTTGATCCTGTATTAACAATTGGATAAATTTTTCTATGAATATTGTATCTTGTGAAATGAGTATTAATACACTCCTTGGAACAAAGAGAGAGTGGGGTCTTTAAAGTCCATATTGTGTCTTCTCTCTATCATATATCGAGATTTATTGGTGTTTTATGATCCATGGCATGAAAAATCATAGCATAATTTTTATAATAGATTGGATCATTGCCAATAAATATCATATTTAATGTTATATTTAGTGGTTCTACCTTAGTACACCCAGGGGGTGTCACTTATCTTTCAAGGAGAATTGGACCCAAGGTTGAGCAGAGATAGAAATTCTTATCTAGATATGGGGAAAGTAATATCAGTTTTTAGTATTGATCTAGATTTTGAATCTTTGACTGATTATATCCATCCAGTTTTCATCATGTTTTTCGATGTGTTTCCTTATGATTTATCTGGTTTTACACAGATAAGGGAGGTAGGTTTTTTCCATTAACATAAATCCTATTACTCAAAAATTTTCTATTCATTCTTACCATATGAATACAATTGAAATGATAGAGATGAATACCTAGTTGGTTGATCTTAATGAGAAAGGATTTATACACCATAGTGTGTCACTTTGGGTGGTGATGATTCTCTTTGCTAAGAAATCTGATGGATTTATTTAAATATGTGTGGATTTCTGAAAGCTCAATTGAGTTACAGTGATGAAAAGTATCTGTTACCATGAATTTATGATCTATTTGATTATTTTAAAGGGGTGAAATGGTTTCCAAATATCAATATTCGATTTGTTTACTATTAGTTGAGGATAAATGAATATGAAATTCAAAAAACTATCATTCGAAGTAGGTATGATCATTATGAGTACATTGTTATTTCCTTTGGTCTAATAAATGATATTGTAATTTTCATGGATTAGATGAAAAAGATTTTCCAAGAGTATCTAGAAGCCATTTTTGTAGTCTTTGTGGAAGAAATCCTCAATTAATCCAAGTTCTTGGAGGATCATACACACTATGTGAGAACAATTTTTAGTTTTTTGATAAATCCCCAAAATCATGCCAAACATTGGAGGTGTGATTTTCTGATTTGAGAAGAGAAATTGTTGGGAAATGTTGTGTCAGCATAGTTTATATCAGTTTATCCTAATAAGGTGAAGGATGTTATGACATGGGAGCTACCACAACATATCTTTGAGATTCAGAGCTTCTTGGGACAGGTTGGATATTATCACCAATTTTAAAAGGACATATTAAAGTTGGATTCTCCGATGTATGATCTAACTCAGAAGGGGGTGAATTATTCTTTGAATGATAAATGTCAGAGTTCTTTTAGTGAGTTGAAATGTCTTTTAAAAACTGCACTGATGTTGACACATCTATATGATAGTTAGGGATATGTGGTCTTCTATGATGCATCATGATTTTTATTGGGCTATATTATTATATAGTGAAATAATGTAGTTTCTTATAGATCTCATCATATTAGGCCATGTATGAAGAATTATCCTACCCATGACCTTGATCATGCAGCGATGATGCACTCACTAAAAAGTTGTAGGCACTAACTCTTCCGAGAATGGTTTATTGTGTATTCAAACCACAAAATATTTAGTTACATATTCTCTCTCAAAGATTTTAACCTATTACAGAGGTATTGGTTGGATTACATGAAATATTTGGACTTTTACATCAAATACACCCTAGGAAAATTGAATGTTGTTTAAGATGCATTGAGAAGGAAACTTACAACCTAGGTAGTGAAATAATCATTAGAAGAGTGAAATTTGATGGATCTCTTTGCACAGTTCCATGTTGGAGTACATGAATCAGGGGATAAGGATTCCATAGCCAGCATACTATTGACATCCATTCTTCACAATATTATTGGTTAGGATCAACAAATTAATGATGAATTTTGTATCATTAGAGTCTCTATTTATGGTGGGGAGATAAATTCCTAGCAGTTTTCCCCAAATATGGTGTTCTATGCTATTGGTGTCACTACATTGTGTAGTTATAATAAATAATAGAAGTGATAGACAATTTTAATAATTTCTAGTTGGTGGTACACCCACGAACCATTAAGATGTTTTGTGACATGCGACAGTAGTTCTGGAGGCTAGGTGTGAGGCATGTCATTATTGAGTCTGTTTTCCACTTTTATAAATGCCTTCAGATTACGGTTGAGCATAATAAATATTCATGTTTACTTCAGACACCTCCAGTACCTACATGGAAGTGGGATGAAATATCTATGGACTTTGTGGTTGGTATAATTCATACCTAGAGAAAGAAGAATGTGATATGGGTTTTGATCGATAGGCTAACCAACTTGGATCACATAATACCTATTCATGATACAACCAAAGTTGAGGAGTTGGGAAATATCTATGTGAAAGTGATTGTTCATTTACACAGAGTTCCATAAGCTATAGTTTATAATAGGGATCATTGGTTCATTTGTATCTTTTATAGAGGCCTTCAAGAGGAACTGGTATTATAGGTCTATTTGATCATGCCTACCATCCACATTCAGATGACCATAGATATTATTGAGGATATTCTTCATTCTTGTGTTATCTACTTCAGTGGGGATTGGGATGATCAATTAGGTCCAGTTGATTTTTTTATAAAAATAGTTACCAATCCATGATTAGAATGGATCCTTTTGAGGAATTGTATGACCATCCCTGTAAATCACCATTGTTTTGGACAGATATTTAAGGCAGTTCCTTTGTTGGACCAAGTTCAGTCCTTGAGATGGGAAAAAATATTCAGTTAATTCCTCAAATAATGTTAAAGAAACAAATCTGATATAATTATTACACTAATCATCGCTGTAGACCTTTTTAATTCTTAGTCTTTTGACCAGACGTTCTTGAAATTTTCACCCCGGTTGGGTCATCAATGGCTTGGGATGTAAGGGAAACTTACTCCCTATTTTTTGGTACCATTAAATTTTTTTAAACATGTTGGGAAAGATGCATATCATTTAACCAGTACACCATAGCTGACATCAATAGATAATTTATTCTATGTATCACAGCTGAGAAAGTATTTATCTCATCCATCTCATGTTTTGAGTTTGAGTGATCTTGACATTGAACCCGATTTATCTTTGGCTAAGCGACCATTCGGGATAGTTGATTCTAAGGCCTAGGTACTTCATATTAGGATGATTCCTTTTGTTTGTGTGATTTGGTATAATGGTTTTGATAATCATGAGACATGGTAAAGAGAGGATCTTATGAGAGAGAATTTTCCTTATATTTTTGAAATAGAAAATGTTCATCATAGGATTTCTAGGTAAATAATGTTTTTATCAGGGGGAGATTGTAACATTCTATTACAGATATGATAGGTATGTCTTTAACATTTTCATAAATTTCCCTTTTTGTTTAATGGATTGGGTTTAGAATGAATTGGGAGGATAACAATAATGGTAAATTTAGAGATTTTTTGGGTTGTCAACTTTAACCGGCCTTTTCTATAATCTTCTGAAGGGTTACACAACATGTAACAGTCACTAGGTGAATACTGAGAGAATGTTCATATCCTGACAAGATTTATACAGTGAAAGGTTACATGACATTATGAGACTTTACACATCATGGGTCATTTAATAAATAGTTTTACATTTAATGTGACGCGTTTTTCAGTGGTTATGAAATATAACTATTCACAACATGTAGTGGGATTAAATATCATTTAATACCCTAACTATAGTTTTTATATGGGAATAATGGCTGAAATCCCTTTTAAACTCTGCTCTAGTTTCATTTCTCTAAACTAAAATCCACCGCAAGTGATCATGGAACCCTCCAACCCTTATGGTTTCCTTCATTTGGAATTTAATCATCATTGTGCTTGCAATATGGATTCCTGGGTAAGCATTCTCCTTGTTCTTTGTCATCCCCTATTTATCCTCCTTTGGGATTTGAATATTTCATTATGAAATTTATGGATATATTATTTTTGATATTGAATCAAATTTATTGGTTTAGTTTTGAGGTCTTTTACACCGTCGTTCTCGTTGACGGGTTCCGTTGTAAGTGTTGAATTTTGTGAAAAGGTAGGTCATTTCGCCAAGTTTGGCCAAATAGATTAAATATGAATTTATTCATTTATTTCAATTTTTGATTTAAATTAATTTCTTCAATATTTATTTCAATTTATTTGATAAAATCCAATTCCAATTAATTATAGATTTGAAATGGGCTTGGCATAAAAAGTTGGAAAGCCCCCAATTCCAATTGAATTGTGGAGCATTTGTGAAATTTGGTTGATTTAAATTGTTCTATTTAAATTGTGAATTTTATTGAAAATATTTCAAGTAAATTGTTGAATTAAATTTTGGAAATATATTTTTAAATTGATGGAATTGGGTTTGAATTGATTTGAAACTTGTGAGGATGTATGAAAAAGTTTCTTTTGAAACCTAGTGGTTTGACCTTGTTAAAAGGGAATGTTTTGATTAAAACATATTTTGGTTTAAATAAAAAATTGGAATTTGAAATGGGGGAATTAGATTTAATTTTATTTTAACCAGGATAAAAATAAATTTTACATAATTGATTGTATAAGAGAGAATCCAAGACTTAGGTATGTTGTGATTTATTTGGAAACACTCAATGCTTATACAACATTCTAAAACATAAATGCACCAGGTCACATCCCTAATGGGATAGTGACAAGTCACATTTGGTCAATGTCAGAGGGATATGTGCTTACACATATTTCCATGATCACTTAGAGAGCGTAAAGTCATGTAGCATAGAACTATCGTACCTATTTGGAAGATGACCATGTTTCTCTCTCGTACTATATTTGAGATATAAATGTATGCCAAATTTGTTAAACTACTTTACATGAATTTTAATATTATATAAAATATTTTATATAAAATATTTATTTAATCAATTTTTTTATAAATATTCAATAACTTTTAAAGCCATTAGTTAAAGTATTTTCTATCATTTGAATTTTATAGCATGATTTTTTAATTTTATTTAATATGACAAACCTGTTTATTATAAAGTTTAAATAATTCCTTTGTATTAATATATTATTGTCATCTGATATGGAATCCTTGGTGAGACCCTACTTGGATTTTTAGCTCACACCTTACCTATGCCTTTAGGTGTTTTTAGATCATATCCTTTTAAGTTCAAGAAAGGGTAAAGGATCTCTTGGAGGTGGATCCAACTGTTGAACCTTGGACTTAGTGAGTTGTGTCCTTAGGGACTTGGGTTTTTTTCCACAATATTTGTGATTGGGTTGTGGTATTTTGAGCTGAAATGACTTTTTGTATTCTAGTACATCACTTCCAGTGGTGTTTATTTTGTTTGCATATTGATTTCATTTTCTTGCTTCTGCTATGTTTTGGGGAAGATTTTTCCCCACATGCATTTTGTATGATTCTAGGTTCTAGTCACCAACTCATGTTGATTAGGATTTCCCATTGGGATACATTAGGGTCGAATCAGTTATCGATTTAGTGAGGTATCCGTGCTAGTTCGTGGAAAGTGAATTATGAACCCAAGGAAAAGTGAAATGGTTAGAGGACATGTAATGGTAATGAAAAACCATAAGAGAGAAAATAGAGGTGTATTTATAGATAAATATAGTACAATTTTTCCATTAGTAAACATAGTCCTGACAATATCATATTCAAAATGATATTTGGAAGAAAACCCACACCTTTTACTCCCAATTGTCATGAAATTTATTTAACCTCTTGTATAATGAAAATAAACATATTAATAATTTAATTAAAAACAAAATTATTAACTATCAACCTTTTATATTCTTAAATTATTTTTATTTCATTATACATATAGGTGTCAATTATTGTGTGTTTTCACCATTGAATGTTAGTAAATATGAATATGTTGAAAATCTTATTTAATGATGATGTAATATTTCATTATTTGATACAAATTTCATCATTAAAATATTATAAGATTTATTTAAAAATATAATTTAAATTATTTATGCATCTCCATGTTCATTTTAGGCAAATTATGAGTAATATTTTCTGGAATGGAATCCAGGAAGGACATTCTTCGGGTAATTTATCAATAACAAAAACTTACATTATAATGAATTTTATTTTTTTAAGGAATACATTAATAATGATATTTATTACATATATTACTACTTAATATCATATATTAGTATTATTAACATCA
Source organism: Viscum album (assembly GCA_963277665.1). NCBI lineage: Eukaryota > Viridiplantae > Streptophyta > Magnoliopsida > Santalales > Viscaceae > Viscum > Viscum album. The sequence continues at coordinate 502,634,654 of OY728142.1, read as the reverse complement.
TTATACTTATTCAGGGTAAAAATGGAGATGTTGGTGTAATATCTTTCATGTATGTAGTTGAACCAACCTAAACGAATACATGCTTACCAGTGAATGAGTATGAGTTTAGAGTTATATATTAGTAGTATAATTTTTCCACAAGAATAATAAATTAAATAAAAAGTAATTATTTTATAGTATTAGGTTTATAAATAGTGTATACGATAATGTAATTGAAAAAGTAAAATAATAACCTAAATTATTACTTGATGAATTCATTATTTATTGACACCATTTCCTTTGGAATGAAGGATTTAGGATTCCTTAATAGAATTAAAAACATCTAAATATCTTGAAATGATTTAAGAGATAAAAAATGGGCAGTTATTCTAGATACTTTTGAAGGAATAAATGATTCTTATGGGGTAGTGGAGAGCTCCTTTTATAGGTGAAAACGAAGGACATTTCATTGTAATCCTATGTTAAGTGAAGGGTAAAGATGGAATCATATGGATGTTAGTTATTCCAGGTGATCAAATGTTGGTGAGACATGAGGGTATGACTTGAACACCCAAAAATACCTTTTATATTTTCAACATGTCAAATTTATTTAATAAAAATTTGATCCTTGGTAGATTACCTCTTCTACCCATTGTAAACTTATTTAATTGTTTTTCATGGAATTAATTTTTTTACTAAAAATATAAGATGAATAGTATTACTAAATTTTTTTTTTATTATTTAAAATTTAGACAATTTAATATAATTAAACATCTAAATATAATGAAAATTAACAATTAAATTAAAAAAAATAATATATATAAATATTTTTTGTAGAAAAATGTCTACCAAATATTAATTGTTCTTAATATATTTTCATATAAATTAATAAATAAATTAGTTTTAATATATTTTTTATTCATTTAAACATTAAATTAGATTCAACTTTTATAATTTTCAATTTAATTTATTATGTAAATAATTAATAATAATTAAGAAAATTATTTCTTTGAAACATATCACTTTTTAAGATTTAGAGATTCTATTATTATTTACGAAAAATTTAAAATGATTACATAAATTTTAATTCTTTATAATATAGATATAAGAAATAAATTTCTCAAAATTTCTTAAAATAAAAGAAATTTCACTTTGAAATAGAATCATACAACATATAATAAAACAATGTTTTGAAATAAATAATATTTAATTAGAAATATATAATTAAACTAATATTATTTATAGTTCATTAATTTTTTCAAGGATGATAATTATCTACTTTAAAAATCATTAATTTTTATCAATCCATTGTATTGAAATCACTCTTTGATAATAATAATAATGAGTAATGTATAAAAATAAATTATTAATAATAAAATATTGTAATTAAGTGTTATCTTTTTATTTTATTATTTTTCATTTTATAATTAATATATTTTCAATTAAAAAATCCATTTGATATACCCAATGAAAATATATAAAAAAACTATATTTCCAATGACCATATATCCAATGACTATATTTCTAAAGGCCATATATATAACGATTTGATTCAATTCCTATATATAGTCTTTAATAAACTCTTAGAATCATTCATCCTATTTACTTATCTTTCAAGATGTCTGTTATATTTATAATAATCTACATTATTTCCATAGTTTCAATTAGGGTGATGATATTCAATTTAAGCAGAGAAGAAAATTATTATTTATTTGTGGTGTTTTTACTTAATTTCATATTTCTTACACTTTCACTTTACTAAATGATGTTATACATTGAATTATCATATTAAATTTATATTTTTTTGCAAGGTTTTATTTTAATAAAATTCAAAATTATTAATTTTAAATTAGTTTCAAGTATGAAACAAGTATTCAACATAATATTTATTTGAAAAAAATACACAATAATGTCCTGGGGTGTTATAATTATTGACATAAAATTCAACTAAGTAAAGTTATAAATTACTTTATAAGCATAGTTTTGATGAGTTATGATGAAATATGAATATTGGATCACTAAACAAAAATGATGTATGGGTTTATCATTTTTAGTCCATTTAAATTTAATAAAATTCAGTATTGAAAGAAAAGGAAAAAAATTTCATACATAGATATGACTTTATGGTAATCTTTTGCATGAATCAGGACAATAAATTTGACATCTCTTATAGGAATGACATATAATGAAATTCTATATTGCTGTATAAATATGATAAATATTCTAAGAGAGAGTTTTTTTAGTATAAATATGTGAATATTATATAAATATACCAATGTTACTCTGAATCATGGGTATTGAATACTATATGTCCATCCCATAGTTTTTTTGATAAATATTGGTACAAATATAGAAGACAATTGATGAAAGTTGAAGTATATATACATACTTGAAAAGAGGTATATAAGGACCCTGCCTTATTACATACATACGAATGAATTTAGTTAATAAAACACTTACTTGAGGATCTTTTCAAGTTTAGAGCATTATATAATTTGGACAATACATTCATAACATTAAATATTATTATAGAGTGGATACCATAAAAATAGTTACCATTTTTTCAAAATATAAAACATTAAAATTTAAACATGACTCATTGACAATTATTCAACATTTAAAATGGCTTCCATATTTGTCTTAAAAATCCATTAACCTGTGAAAATCATTTAAAAACTTGGGATGATCACAAAATCTCAGTAAGGGATGGAAATTAAGGAAAGATCAGATTAGTCCATGAATACTCGTAACGTATGAAAGCATTTACAAAAGACATGCTTCTCACCCATATATACTTACTTTGTGTAAAATGTGATTTACACAATATCCACACAAAACATGAGAATATTAATATAATAATAAAGGTATATTGTGGAATTACTTACATAATCTTGAAACCCTCTCGGGTACCTTATAATTTGTAACCCTCACAACTATCATACAATATGTATAAACATCACAGTTACACTTGGAGTAACCATATGTATGAACTCCAACATACACATACCAAACACATTTGAGGGAGATATGGGTCCAAAAATTCATTATAAATAATTCCCAAGAACTATAACATAATCCTACAACATGAATAATTCTATAAAAATATTGCTTTAGAATTTCATAAAACCGAATTAAAAAGAGGATTTTTTAAAGAAATCCCCCTTATAAATATCATAAAATTGAAGAGAGACTTAATAGAGTGGATGGAGTATGTATATATTCTATAAATACACATAATAGAACATAATATAAAAATAGCCCATCACACAAACAATTGAAATAGCACATAAATAATGAATTAGAAGGTTAACCCAAAAAATGGAAATCGGGTTAAGAATTCCCTTACATCGGGTTTGCCTTACTTAAAACTTGTTTAAAAATCATGTATAATCGTTAAAATAGTGTTATTAGTATTTTACAGACACACTTTCATTTCTATAACATCTTATATTATCATTTCATAACATCATTTCACACTTTAATTGTTAGTTTTTGGCTCCTCGCACTGTTTTGGGTGAGTTCTTTACATGATTTCCCTGATGGGTTCATGGTGGATGTTTTTATCGATAGGAAGTGAAAATAAAGAAATCGAATGGTGTAGTATTTACATATATACAGTAGCATAAATTATACCATTTATCATTTTCAATTCTTACATTAGGATGATTGATAAGTTAAAACATTCATGATGTTTGTTTTGGTCATTTTAGTGGTGTTTGGGTAATAACGACCTCATTTTGTCTTATAAATTAAAACCATGATTAAAAAAGAATTATAGAACCATGGATTAGAAACAATAAATATATTATAACTTGGTTCAACAATGAAAATGGTTTCATAAACATACTTGAAAGAGTTAATGAATATTGAAATCAAATCATCCACGATGTCGTTAATTCAACACAGCACGAACAATGTTTTTATTCCTTGAATAAGTGGAATAAGATACAAATAATGATGATGAATTTTCCATGAACATGATAAAATACATAAAATAAATTATTTATGGAGATTTGATGCCTCTTCAGTAAGAATAGATTATGAAATAATGAGAAAGGAACTCAAAATAAAAGAATAATTGAGAAATCCCTTACAAAAAATCGGCTGCCTAACGGCTATGCAACATGGTTTTAGAAAAATTTAAAAAGAGAGGGGACATGGGTCACCCATCCATAAATGAATCATAATATATATTAGATCAAGAATAATAAGGTAATAAGAACATGGTATGGATACTTGAACGTTATACCACATTAAAGAGAACTTGAATTGAAAAAGAAAGAAATTGAGAATTTTCTTACCTTGTAGAGTAACCCTTAGAAGTTGATGGTTGTGAACTTGGGGGCTTTAGGAATCCTTTGGAGGACTACTAGTAAGTTAAGGAGTCTAGAGCTCAATTTATGAGGAATTGGTAATGAGGTTAATGAAGGAATGGGTTGGTATTTATAGGAAATGTAAAGGAATATTTTAATAATTTTCAAGGGACACCTCATGAGTGGTATTTGAAAAACCATGGGATTGCCCAAGGTATTAGCCACTTGGGACACCTCACATATTATTTATCTATACACAATTCCACCAGATTTATGACATTATTATTACATCATTAATGATGTCATTAACACACCGAAACTAAAAACTGTATTTTTTACTATTCGCCGAAAAATCAACTTTTTTTCAGAAAAATCACCAAAATTTACCATGAATACTAATCAATATGTAGAATTCAAAAATGAAGAACATTTTTTGAAAATAAATTTCTAAATATTTTTAATTTAGTTTTTAAATAAAATCATGCTTAATTCAAAAATTATTTTTTAAAAAACTATTACTACTTTTATATCACGATGAAAAATTAACCAAGATTTTATTATCTTATTGACTTAAGAAAATAAAACAATAATAAAATTTACTATTCATTAGGGTCATGTTACTATTCTTATTACTATTCATAAGGGTATGTTACTATTCACAGGAAAAACAAGTTGGTTCCAATAGACTCCAAGTAACATACTGAATAAAATTGTAGATGCCAGTTTTTTGAAATTCAAAACGTAAAAAGTGGAAAAGTTATGTTTTAAAATATAGCTATAAGTATCTAAATATAACAAAGTTCCAAGAATTTATATTTATTTTTAGAAAAAAATTGGGTGTTACATTATCCGCACCTTCTGGAAATTGAATCCTCATAATTTTATTTACTCATTAAACAACTCAGGGTACTTTTCCCTTATAGAACTTTCAGACACCCATGTTGCTTCTTCAACCATGTGGTTTCTCCAAAAAACCTTTACCTGTTGGATTACCTTATTCTACAATACCTGTTCCCTTCGATCAAGAATATGAACTGGTTTCTCTTCGCTAGAAAGGTTCTCCTCCAGCTAAACTACTTCTGGGCTCAAGACATGTGATGAATCTGGAAAATACTTTCTCAACATCGAAACATGAAAGACATTGTGTACCTGAGAAATTCTTGGAGGCAGAGCTACTCGGTATGAAAATGGTCCAACTGTCTCCAGGATTTCAAAAGGACAGATGAATTGTGTAAGTATCCTTCATTTCTTTCCAAAATGCATCACACTTTTCCAAGGAGAGATTTTAAGGAAAAAATTATCACCTACCTCAAAAGAGAAGTCTTTCCTTCTTTTATCTGCATAACTTTTCTTCCTGCTCTCAGCTATCCTCATGTGCTACTGGATCATCCTCACTTTCTCAGCCACTTCTTCTACTAATTCTGGCCCCAAAAGCTTTTTTTCATCGACTTCATCCCAAAATTCTAGAGTCTGACACTGCTTCCTATACAAGGCCTCAAAATGTTCCATCTGAATACTGGAATGAAAACTGTTATTATAAGAAAACTCAACTTAAGAAAGATATTGACCCCAACTTCCCTGATATTCTATTAAAAAAGCTCAAACCATATCCTCCATGTTTTGAATAATTCATTTTTACTGCCCATCTAATTGAGGATGAAAAGATAAACTAAAATTTTACTCTGTTCCCAATGACTTCTGATGTCCCTTCCAAAAGTTAGAAGTGAACCTGGGATCTCAGTCAGATACAATGGAATGAAGAACACCATGTAACCTAACAATCTCCTTGAGGTACATTCTAAAAAATCTGATACAATGAAATTGTATCATTAATAGAAATAAAATGTGTATACTTTGTTAGCCGATCACCAATAACCCAAATCACATTGTTACCTCAATAAGTCTTTGGTAGTCCCACCACAAAGTCCATGGATACATTCTCCCATTTCCACTCTACCACTGAAAAAGGCTGAAGCAACCCATTCGATAACTACCACTTGGCTTGAAACTATTGTCATGTCAAACATTTCATGTTATAACCAACAATATATCTTTTAATTCCATCCCACCAATAATACTCCCGAGGGGCTCTGTATATCTTCGTACTGCTATGATGAACTGAAAATGGAGAACTATGAGCTTCACACATCAATTCTTTCTTCAACTGGGAATCACAAGGCACACACAACCTTTTACCAAATCTTAAAACACAATCTTTATCACGATTAAATTCTAGAAACTTACCCATTTTAACCAATTCTACCTTTTTTGTATATCACAGTCTTTTTTCTGTGCTTGCTTAATTCTGTCTGACAACAAAGACTGCACTGAAACCTGAAACAAAACAGAGGTATTTCCTACACCAATAACTTCTAAGCCAAAATTTATCGAATCTTTAATCAAGGGATCATGTTCCAAATGTAGCATGGTTAATGACACATGATGTTTCCGACTTAAGGCATCCACCACATTGTATGATTTTCCATGATGGTAATTGATCATACAGTCATAATACTTTATCAGTTATATCCATCTTCTCGGCCTCATGTTTAATTACTTCTAATTGAATATATACTTTATACTTTTATGGTTAGTATATACTAGACATTTGGTTCTGTACAAATGATGCCTCAAAATTATGAAAGCAAAAACCATAGCTTCCAATTCCAAATAATGTGTTGGATAGTTTAACTCATGAGTTTTATGTTGTCTCAAAGCATAGACAATTACCTGATCATTTTGCATTAAAACACAACCAAGAACCTTCAAATACGCATCACTATAAATGAAAAACTCACCATTCCGAGAAGGTTAGGACAAAACTAGAGCATTCACAAATCACTTCTTCAGTTCCTAAAAACAAACATCACATTGTTCTATCCAAACAAATTTAACCCCTTTCCATGTTTACTTAGTTATCGGGCTAGATAACCATGAAAAGTTCTTAACAAACCGTCGATAATAACCTGCTAATCCAAGATAACTACGAATCTCTGTAACAATTGTGGGTCTTGGCCATTCATCAACTAATTTTGTTTTTTTAGGATCAAATGTTATTCCATCCTTATTTACATTGTGCCCAAGAAAAGAAATCTATTGCAACCAAAAATTACACTTTCTGAATTTTCCATATAGTTTCTTTTCTTTTAAAGTTTGAAAAACAACCCTTAGATGTTTTTTCATGATGCTCTTTATTTTTAGAAAATACATGAATGTCATCAATAAATATAACCACAAACTTATCGAAGAACTCATGAAATACTCAATTCATAAGATTCATTAATACAGTAGGTGCATTAGTTAACCCAAAGGGCTTAACAAAAAATTCATAATTTCAATATCTAGTATGAAAGGCTATTTTCAGGATGTCATCCTCCTACAACTTCAGCTGATGGTATCCGGATCCTAATTCAATCTTGGAGAAGTACTGAGCTCTATGGATCTGATCAAAAAAGTCATCGATATGAGGCAAAGGATGCTAGTTTTTAACAGTGATGTTATTCAAAGCTCTATAATCAATACAACGTCTCATGGAACCATATTTATTTTTAACAAAAAAAATATGAGCTCCTCATGGTGAAGTGCTATGACGAATGAATCCTTTATCAAGAAAATCCTATAACTGATTTTTCAATTCAAGAAGTTCTATTTGAGCCTTAGGATAAGGGGGTTTTGAAATTTTCTTAGCATTAGGAACTAAGTCAATTGTGAATTCGACTTCCTGATCATGTATGAAACCAGGTAAATCATCAGGAAAAACATCAAGGTATTCATTTACCACCGAAACATCATTCCTCTGAATAGTTTCCTTGTTTTCAACAATATGAGCAAGATAAATTTCATTTCCGTATTTCAGTAGTTTCTTAACTTATTGATATGTGATTAGTTGTATGTTTTCATTCTGGAATAAAAACTGAAACTATTTATAAGAAACAACTTCTTTAGCTCTATAGTCAATCTTAGAATGATAATCAGAAAGCCAATCCATTTCCAGAATAACATCAAACTCGACTAACAGTAAAACAAAAAGGCTTGTAGGTAAATTATTTCCATAGACCATAATAGAAATATTCTTATAATTCTTCCTTTATATAACATTCCTCCCTGGTGTTTTAACAAAATGTTTGGTTCTCATGTGTTGAGGTGATATTTCCAATTTACCAGAAAATTTATTATAAATGAAGGAATGTGTAGACCCCGTATCAAAAAAAACTTTAGAAAAATATGAGTGAACAAACAAAGTACCTGATAAATCTTCCTTGGATGGCCTGACATCTACTAACATAGTCGCAAAGTATATCACTACACCTTTATGCTTGTGGTCTGGATTCTTTGCATCATTCAGATCTCTCTTTGGGCAGGCATTTGCATAATGACACATCTCACCACATTTAAAACACTTTATAGTCTGCTTATCGGGATTAGTCTTTGGATCATTTATGTTACAATCTCGGGCCATATGTCCAAACATACCACATTTAAAAAACTTCCCAGTTTTTCTAAGACGGTCTCCAGGGTGTTTCTTGCCACATTTTTCACAAACTAGAAATTGGATTTTCTTACCATCATATTTATTTGGTTGATTCTTACTCATTAATTGCCATATGGACCTATTTTTCTCTTCATTTCCAAAATGCACGTGATAATCAACAAACTCCATATCTACCCTCTTAGCACATCAGGCAAGTTTCTCAAAACATTTTATTTCACAAGAGGCCAACGCCCTCTGAAAATTTGGCTTCAATCCTGAGTAAAAGCGGTTGATTTTTCTATAAAGATCCCGAATAAGGTTTGGAGCATACCTCACTAGTCATGTGAAGTTCCCTTCATACATAGCCACTAAATCTTCTTCCTTCTATTTCAATTCAAGGAATTTCCTCTCCATTCTATGTCGCACCACCTTAGGAAAATATTTTTCAAGGAAAAGTCTTTTAAATTCAACCCACTCTAAGGAATAAAAATCCACTCTACCCCTGATATTCCACCCCATTGACCACAAATGATCAGCTTCCCCTTCAAAATGACAAATGGAAAGACTTATCTTTTGATTTTATGAACATCCCATAACATAAAATATCTTTTCAAGGGCTTGGATCCATCCTTCATCTGCTACTGGGTCAGAAGATCCATTGAATGCAGGTGGGTGTTTTCTCATAAAATGTTCCACTACTATCTTGTTCCATTGTGGTACCTCTATTAGATCTCTTGCATGGATGTCACCGCCATTTATTGTCTGCGTTAGCTGAGCTATTACTATCACAAACTGCTCGGTTCCAATCCCCACCATTCCGGGGTGTAGATCTAGAATGATGTCATTCTGTCGGTGCCTCTCATCTTCAGCATCCCTGTTCCTTTTGCGGACAACTATTCTGAACAAACAAATCTTAGATGAAACAACATGGTAATCTTTGAATTCTAAAAACATCAAATTAATAATAGAGTAAAAAATCATTTACGGTATTATTTTAACATCATCCTAACACCTAAAGTTATCTAAACTATCCTCTAATACCAACTATAAGAACCCAAACTTATTACATACATAAGCTTGAATTTAGTCAAGAAAACACTTCCTTTTACATTGAGGATATTTTCCAGATTAGAGATTTTGAGAATTGGGACAATACATTCCTAACATTATACATTATTATAGAGTGGATACCATAAAAACAGTTTCCATTTTTTTAAAATATAAAACCTTAAAACATAAACATGACTCTTTAATAATTCTTCAACATTTAACATCGCTTCCTTATTTGTCTTACACATCCATTAACCTATGAAAATCATTTAGAAAACTGGGATGAGCACAAAATCTCAGTAAGGGGTAGAAATGAAGGAAAGATCACACTAGTCCATGAAAACTCGTAACGTATGAAAGAATTTACAAAAGACATTTTTGTCACCCATATATACTTACATTGTGTAACATGATATTTACACAAGATCCACAAAAAAATGATAACATTAATATAATCATAAAGGTATCTTGGGTAATTACTTACATAATCTTGTAACCCTCTCATCTACCTTATAATTTTTAACCCTCACAGCTACCTTAAAATTTGTGTAACCATCGCAGTTACACTTGGAGTAACCATATGACTGACCTCTAACATACACATACCCATGTAATTGGAGGGAGATATAGGTCCCACCCTTCATCATTAATAATTCCCAAGAACCAAAACATAATCATACAAAATGAATAATTCCATAAAAACATTTCATTTGAATTTCGTAAAACAGAATTTAAAAAGAGGATTCTTTAAAGAAAATACCCTTATAAATATCATAAAATTGAAGAGTGAATTAAAAGAGTGGATGGAGTATGTATATATACTGTAAATATACATAATAAAACATAATATAAATAGAACCCATCACAAAAAATAATTTAAATAGCACATAAAAAATGAAGTAGAAGGTTAACCCAAAGAATAGAAATAGGGTTAAGAATTCCCTTGTGACACCCCAAGCTTCCATGGTACGCTTCTCTTTGAATAATACAGTAGCATGTGTTGTACGGAACTTCTTGTTCTAACACACCACAACCAATCAAACTAGCCGTTATGAATAGTAATACCCACTTTTTGAAATTTCAGACAGTTTATCTTTCAAAATGGACTTCATTTTTGGATTCATAAAATTGAAATTATCTTAGGGTGATGTTTTGGTACTTTTCTAATAACTTTCATATTTTTATGAATAGTGAAAATTACTAAATTTTAATTAAAAACAACATTTTTAATCGAAATTATTAATAGTGATAAATTTTTAATTTGAGTGATTTTAAAGTATAATTAGATTATATTTTTACCATTTAATTCAATTTTGGTCATTGTACATAATTTCACATTTAAACTGGACATAAGAATGTGCCAATCTTTTGATAGTTATTATTTCTTAAAAACACGCTTTTTGTTTTGACAACAAGAATTAATTTTAAATTAATTTCTTCCACTTATGTGTTTTGAATTTAGAAAAATGGATTCCATATTTAGAATTAGTAGGTCCAAATTGTGTAATTAGGAAACTTTTATTTTTATACATTTTGAATAATTACTTCGGTAAATATTTTATTTACTATGGTTAAATAGTAAATACCGTAAATAAGGGTAAAAAAATAATATTATAAAAATATTAAATTACCCTAAAAAATATCCTAAACCTATTGGTTGATATATCTCCTACCATGGGCATCTTTGGGTTGATTTTGGGACCCCATGAAGCCACTTGTATGTTATAATGACACTTTATATTAATTATGTTAAAGTAAATACAAAAATGAAATAAGCAAATATCTTTTAGAAAAACAATTTTTACATAGGGTTATATATCTTATATTTTTTACTATAAATATTAATTAGAAATATAAAAATATTTCCCACATAATTTTATTTTATTTTTAATTTTTACACATTGAATAATTAAATTTATTTTTGACACAAAGATGATGCAATATTTTCCTTATTTATGAAAGAATCAAATAATTAGTATTATAAATGTTAAAATAAACATATTTTGAAAGTTTTGAGGACATCAACGAATTTTATTGGTTCATATGACATATTAGTATTGCTTATATGATTTTTTTAGAATTAATAAAGTTGTTATGACTAAAAAAATTAATTATTAAATAGTGTCAAAAATTGACATAAAGGAGTTTTTAAAACAAAAATTATATTATAAGTTGATATAATATTCCTAAAAATATAAGGTTCAGCCAAAGGATTTATATAATGATAGGTGAAAGATTAATGAACCACTTGGGGGTATCTTGGAAGTTTATAGTAAGTTTATTAACCATATAATTTAAAAATACAAAGAGACATGGTAAATATAAAACTAATTAACAAAGAGTTAAAACTAAAAGATAATTTTAATAAAGTGACCCAAAAATGTCTAAAACATATTGGTTGAGTGGTTTTAGACCCATACCCACCTTATATTTTAAATAATTCACTTTTAATCCATTGTAAACCGAAAAGTATTTTATTATAAAATAATATCTCTAGCTTTTCCTAAGGTGACTGTCACCCCTCTTATAAAAGGGAGCTCCCCCTTATATCTAATACACATCTTCAAAGCCTTTTGGATCAGCCAAAACATGACCAAATATCCTACCTAATTCCCTCACTTCAACCAAGAGTCCTTAGTTTTATCATAGAGCCAACATAAGGAGCCCTTTTGATCAAATCAAATGGAAGAACCCGAAGAAGAGGTAATGATTTCACCACCCTCTTTCAAGTTATTTTCTTCATCCACTTCATCTTTCTTTGTTATTTCCCTTATAAAATAATAAATCCATTATCATCTATACACTATGATGTTATTATAAATATGGAATATCTATATTCATTATTCTATCCATCCTTTGAATGACATGTCACCATATATGCGTACGTATGAATTACCGTCTCCATGTCGTGGTGTAATTGTTATTCAATACATTATTATTTGAATGGGTATAATAATGATGTTTAATTCATGTAAATAATAAATATAACATGATAATTATTCTTTATATATTATATAACATCCAATTATATATTATTTTAATATCAAAAGAATGATATTGTCGCCCGTGCGTATGTACAGATTACCGTCTCCACGAACGCGATGAGATTCATTCCCCATCGTATCCATTCAGGAATAATTTTCATTTGATGATTAAAAATAATATTTAATGACTTGAAATAATTCTGTATATGAATAAGATACATCCCATCCATAACATGTATGATTAACATAATAAAGAATATAAAGTAAAATGAATCCGTTAACACCCGAAAAGACGATAATACTAAGATATTATTACCAAAACAATGTTAAAAGATAATATATGATATCATATTAATGTATATGATTCTTGTATAATTTAATAACAATTATTTCACCATTATACAGGATTTTAACCTACCCTCGACCACAGAAAAGTTCAAGGTAATGGATTATTTGACAATCTCTTCATTATCCAAGTTTGTTTATACGTAATTATCTACTGGGACCTCTTTATCATCCACATCCATGTTTCTTAAAAATGAATTTAAAAACATTCTTAATATTTTAGAGGATATGGGTTAGGGTAATTTATACCCTTTTTTTACTTTTTATAATATGTTTATAAAGGAATCTTTCCGTCGTTTTCCAAACTAGGTCCTTTTTAACCTTTTCGACAAAATTAAGGTAAAATGTCTTTTTTAACTTATACGGAGGGTGCAGCTATTTTCCGCCGTTATAAAATCATTGAAGTTTCCCTTAAAAGATTATAATAATACTTTAAAAGTAAATGTTTTCCTTTATAATTATGTTACTTTTAAATAATTTAAAAAAAAGTGATATTTCTCTCAAATAGTTTTGATTTCATCTATGTCAACATCCTTTTATGGATTTTAAACTTATTTAAAGTTGATTTATTATGATACAAAACTTAAAAATTGTATTGAATGTTTTGTGATATGTTTGAATGTGGATGTGTTACTTTTATACCATTCATGGTTTATAGAGAAATTATTGACATTTCGAATGCTAGTTTTAATACGAATGTTTGTGTTATGTTTAAACCTGTTCATATGAGGAATGCATTGGACTTAGTAAGTGACGGGTGGAGCCCACTATAGCTCCTCGATGCATAGGTAGGTCTCATTAGAAAAAATAGTGTCTTAGCTAAAGGCCTTGACAAATTCATATTTTTAGTCTTGGCACAAGGCCTTGACTATGTGATTATGATAGTCTGGAATTATGCATTCCATCATTATGAAAGTTGTTATTTATATTGCATGTGATTATTCGACTAGTAGAATATCCATGTGAATATGTAAATTGAATTATTTCATTTTCTTTTTTCCATGTTATGCTGAAGATCAAGTTTAAAAGGCTTTTGTTTTAGTTATACATTGCCTTAAATGTTTATTCTTACTTATGAAAGTTTCCGCCATATTGTTATCCTTACTGGGCATCTCAGCTCACCCCTTTCTATGTTTTATTTTTTCCCAGGATGTGAAGAATTTATTTTATGAAAAACCTGCATGGATAGTCTGAGGGTATATGAGTGTGGACTATGGATACTATGTTGCTTTAGTTTTCACTTTATAATGTAATGTAAGACTTCTAAATATATCTAGTGTTTCCAAGGCTACTAAAGTAATCGGTGTTTCAAGAGATGATCATTTGTGATCATGACAATGCTATGTAATAATGCCCCAACTCTGGGTAACTAGGGTTGGGGCATTACAGTTGGTATCAGGGGAAGTTTAGTACAAACCTTGGAATCTAGATTTAGATAAACTGTGATTAGATCATATAGACTGAAGATGGACATTGAGGAATAGTATAGAATAACTTCCTAGAATTTTTTTATTATAGAGATTTTTTATGTTTTCTGAGCAATACATTGTTATTTAGATACGAGCAGGTAGAGGTGGCTTTAGCACAGATGTACCTAAGGGTATAACTGAAAAACACCGCTTTGAGCTATACTCAAACGGGAACGGGTGCACGACAACGGGCCTTGCAGCACTCTTGGTTACGAAACTCCCAGGGGGATATGCTTAAGATAATTCTCATTTTATTTACAAATAATTTTGAAGGGTTTATTAGTATATAATTCCTCAAAGAAAACATTTTTATGATTATTGATTATATCCATAAACTGTTCAATTTATGTCAAGTGTTTTACAAGTTTGGATTTATGTATTGTGATTCATAAACTAATCTAGTGTATGAAATTGTATATAAATGGAACCCAGTAGAAATAATGTGAACTCCAACAATACTTATGATCCAAAGAGTAAGAAGGATCATATATTTCACATTATTAAGCCAACATTTAGAAGGTAAATTGTCTCCTATGTATTCTCAACATAGAAAGAAATAGTATTATGTGTTAATAAGATAAGTAATGAATTCTCTGAGTCCTATGGCTTTGAAGAGAAGAAATAGAGGAAAAGGATGGAAGAGATAAAGATTGATAAATGGAAGAGGAAAAAGAAGAATTTTCCCATATGTGATAACTGTGGGAAGAAACACCCTGGAACTTTCCTGAAGGGAATGAGAGTTTGTTATAAGTGTGGAGAAAAAGGACACCAAGTATGTGAATGCAAGGGTAAGAAAAAGGTTTCAAATGTACAATGCTTTATCTTCAAGGAGTTGGGACACTACGCAAACCAATGTCCAAATCATCAGTGTATTCCCAAAATGATGATATTTGATAATAATCATGTTATGATACTACCACAGACGAGGAGGGATGATTAGAGTACTTATGTTGTTATTAATGAATTATGTCATTTGAGGTTTGTACCAACGTTGTAATGGTTATAATAATTATGGAGTATATAAGGATTGTACTGCAGTAATATTTCAATAAGGACTTTAGATTGAGTGGAACCAAGAAAAGTGACTCAATAATAGGTTCATTTTTTGAAAAATATATGGTTGAGAGAAAGATAAATCATAATATGGTTCTGATTCCAAGGTAGTGATTTTGGAATAATACATGATTGATTTGGATAAATTTTATTGGATATTTTTGATTCCTTGAAACTGATTAATGATTTTTATATTTCATAATTGTTGGAGTTTACAGCATTTTTGGATAGAAGAATTATATCCACTATTCTTTAAGTAATAAGGGATCATGAATGTAATCAATAAGGTTTTATGGTAATTCTGGATGTTTCAGTGTTTTAAAATAATACATGATGATGGTGTTCACATGTTATTATGCAGAAAAAAGAATCTCCATTGTGTTTAAATTCCTTATAAATTTTGTAATGTGAGTTTGGAAAGAAGTATTTTGAATAATTCTAGTTTGAGATTAATTTTGGATTGCCATAAATGGACAACCCGGAGGTTAGGCGGTAACTCGTCACATCCGGCAAGGCCATGAGACTTGAACCCACAACCGAAGGGCGACAAGGGTGTATCACCTACGATTGGCCCACAGGATGTCCTGGATTGAAAAATGTAGTTTTTCTAAAAGGTATGGTAGATGAATTAGAAATTGATTTTTTTGGATCCCTATACTAATAGGATTAATGGAATATTTTTTTAAGTTTTATTATCTTTCAGAGTGAAAGATGGGTTTTTGGTAGAAATTAGTGAAAGGATGGAACTATACTTGTCAAGTTTATATATATATATATATATTTTTTCTTATTCTATAAAGAAATTAATTCTTAAACATTAGGTAAGGGATCTCAAAACTACAAATGTGTTATCCTAATACCTTATGTTTTGTTGAACCGATGATATTTTAAATCATCATAGATTGATGGATTTGAGGCCCTCAATTATACAATTGTTTGTGACTAATGACCTCAATCACTCCCTATAAATATTTACATTTTTACTGCAATTATGTGTCTTTAATTTCCACCAATTTTATCCAAATCGAGATCATAATTTAATGGTGACCCTTTCATTTCTCTTTTCCTCTTATTAAGACTAAATTTTATTAACCCAATTTCCAATGTGGGTTTTCCCACAAAGATATTTTATATTTTCAACCTTTTATTTTCAAAGAAAAATTTCAATTTACAAGGATGAAACTTATTTAATGAGGGGAGAATGTAGCACCACAATCTTCCACAATATAGTTCTCTATGAATAATACAGTAGCGTGTGTTGTACGCAACTTTGAGTTATAACACACCACAACCAATCAAACCAGCCATTATGAATAGTAATATCCACTTTCTGAAATTTTACACATTTTCTCTTTCAAAATGGACTTCATTTTTGGATTTGGAATATCAAAATTAGCATAGGGTGAATTTTTGGTACTTTTATGATAACTTTCATATTTTGATTAATAGTGAAAATTACTAAATTTTAATTAAAAACAACTTTTTTAATTGAAATAATTAATAGTGATAAATTATGAATTTGAGTGATTTTAATGTATAATTAGATTATATTTATACCATTTAATCCAATGTTGGTCATTGGACATAATTTCACATTTAAACTGGACATAAGCAAGTGCCAATCTTTTGAAAGTTATTATTTCTTAAAAACACGCCTTTTATTTTGACAATGAGAATTAATTTGAAATTAATTTCTACCTATTATGTGTTTTGAATTTAGAAAAATGGATTCCATATTTAGAATCAGGAGGTCCAAATTGTGTAAATAGTTAACTTTTATTTTTATACATTTTGAATAATTACTTCGGTAAATATTTTATTTACCATTGTTAAAGGGTAAATCCGGTTAATAAGGGTAAAAATATAATATTATAATAATATTAAATTACCCAAAAACGTGTTCTAACCCTATTGGTTGATACATTTATAACCATGGGAATATTTGGATTGATTTTGGGAACCCATGGAGCCACCTGAAAGTGATAATGACACTTTATATTAATTAAGTTAAAGTAAATACAAAAATGATATAAGCATATATCATTTATCAAAACAATTTTTACATAAAGTTACATATGTTATATTTTAGTCTATAAATATTCATTAGAAATCTAAAAATATTTCCTACATAATGGTATTTTATTTACATTTTTTACAAATTTAATAGTTAATTTTTTTTATGACACAATAATGATGCAGTTTTTTCCTAATTAATGAAAGAATCAAATAATTGGAACTATAAATGTTAAAATAAATATAATTTTAAAGGTTTGATGACATCAAATAATTTTACTGGTTCATATAAAATAATAGGATTTCTTAAATTAATTTTTTTCTTATTAATAAGGTTTTTAAGACTTGAAAATAAATAAATTATTAAATAGTGTCAAAAATTGACATAAAGGATTTTTTTAAAAAAATATTATATTATAAATTGATATAATATTCCTAAAAATCTATAGTTCGGCCAAAGGAATTATATAATGAAATTTTTATCATTAATGAACCACTATCGGGTCTCTTGGAAGTTTATAGTAAGTTTATTAATCATATAATATAAAAATACAAAGAGACATGGTAAATGTCAAACTAATTAACTAAGAGTTAAAACTAAAAGATAATGTTAATAAAGTGACCCAAACCTATCTAAAACCTATTGGTTGAGTGGTTTTCGACCCATAACCACCATATATTTTAAATAATTCACTTTGGATCCATCATAAACAGAAAATAATTTTATTATAAAATAATATTTCTAGCTTTTCCTAAGGTGCCCCTCACCCCTCTTATAAAAGGGCACCTCCCCTTATATCTAATTCACACCTTCAAAGCCTTTTGGCCCAGCCAAAACCCACCCAAATATCCTAAAAACTTCCTCCAATTCAACCTAGAGGCCTTAGTTTGATCATAAAGCCAACTTAAGTAGCCCTTTTGATCAAATCAAAAGGAAGAACCTGAAGAAGAGGTAATGATTTCACCACCCTCTTTCATGTTCTTTTCTTCTTCCACTTCTTCTTTCTTTGTTATGTACATTCTAAAATAACAAATCTAGTATCTTCTATATATTGTGATGTTATTACAAATATGGCATATCCATATTCATTATTTTATCCATCCTTTTAATGGCATGTCACCATACGTGCGTACGTACGTATTACCGTCTCCACGTCGTGTTGTAATTGTTATTCAATACATTATTATTTGGATGGGTATAATAATGATTATTAATTCAATTAAATAATAAATATAACATGATAATTATTCTTTATATATCATATACCATCCAATTATATATTATTTTAATATCAAAAGAATGATATTGTCGCTCGTGCGTATGTACGGGTTACCGTCTCCACGACCACGATGAGATTGATTCCCCATCATATCAATTCAAGACTAATTTTTATTTGATGATTAAAAATAATGTTTAAATACTTGATATCATTCAGGATATGAATAAGATACATCCAATCCATAAAAAATATGACTCACATAACAAATAATATTAAGGAAAACAAATCCGTTAACACCTGAAACGAAGATAATACTAAGATATTATTAAAAAAACAATGTTAAAAGATCATTTATGATATCATATTAATGTATATGATTCTTGTATAATTTAATAAAAATTATTTCACCATCATAAAAGAGTTTAACCTACCCTCGACCATGGAAAAGTACAAGGTAATGGTTTATTTTACAATCTCTTCATTATCCGAGGTTGTTTATACGTAATTATCTACTGGGACCTCTTTATCATCCACATCCATGTTTCTTAAAAATTCATTTCAAATCATTCTTACTATTTTATAGACTATGGTTTAAATTCATTTATACCATTGTTTTAATTTTTATAAGATGTTTATAAAGGAATATTTCCGTCGTTTTCCAAACAAGGTCCTTTTTAACCTTTTCAACAAAATTAAGGTAAGAATGTCTTTTTTAACTTATATGGCGGGTTCGACTATTTTCTGCCGTTATAAAATCCTCGAAGCTTCCCTTAAAATATTATAATAACATTTTCAAAGTAAATGTTTTCTTTTATAATTATGTGACTTTTAAATGATTAAAAAAATATATATTTCCCTCAAATAATTTTGATTTCATATATGTCAACATCCTTTGATGGATTTTAAGCTTATTTGAAGTTGATTTATTATTATACAAAAATTCCACATTTTATTGATGGTTTTTTATATGTTTGACTGTGGATGTGTTACTTTGATGCCATTCATGGTTTATGGAGAAAGTATTTAAATTTTTATTCTAGTTTTAATACGAATGCTTTTGTTATGTTTAAACCTGTTCATATGTGGAATGCATTGGACTTAGTAAGTGATGGGTGGAGCCCGGTATATCACCTCGATGAATTGGTAGGTCTCATGAGACAAACTAGTGTCTTGGCACAAGGCCTTGACAAAATCTTATTTGTAGTCTTGCAACAAGGCCTTGACTATGTGGTTATGATAGTCTGACATTATGAATTCCATCATTATGAAAGTGGTTATTGATATTGCATGTGATTATTCGACTAGTAGAATATCCATGTGAATAAGTAAATGGCATTATTTCATTTTATTTTTTCCATGTTATGCAGAAGTCCAAGTTGAAAAGGATTTTGTTTTAGTTATATGTTGCCTTAAATGTTTATGATTACTTACGAAAGTTTCCACTATATTGTTATCCTTACTGAGCATCTGAGCTCACCCCTTTCTATGTTTTAATTTTTCCCAAGATGTGAAGATGTATTTTATGACTGACCTGCATTGATAGTCTGAGGGGATATGAGTGTGGACTATGGAGACTATGTTGTTTTAGTTTTTCACTTTATCATGTAATGTAAGACTTATGAATGTATCAAGTTTTTACAAGGCTACTAAACTAATCGGTCTTTCAAGACATTATCATTTGTGATCATTCCAATGTTATGTAATAATGCACCGACTCTGGGTAACTGGGGTCGGGGCGTTGCATCCTTTACATCTGGTTTGTCTTAATTAAAACTTGTTTAAACTTCTTGTATAATGGTTAAAAGAGTATTTTTAGTATTTTAAAGAAACATTTTCATGTTTATATCATCTTATAATATCATTTTATAACATCATTTCACCTTTTAATTGTTAGTATTTTGCTCCTTGTACTGTTTTTGTGTGATTTCTTTACATGATTTCCATGATTGGTTCGTGGTGGATGTTCTTGTCGATTGGAAGTGAAACTCCAGAATTGGAATGGAGTAGTATTTACATATATCTAGTAACATAAATTATTCCATTTATCATTTTTAATTATTACATGAGGATGATTCATAAGTTAAAACATTAATGATGTTCGTTTAGATCATTGTAGTGGTTTTTTGGTAATAACGACTTCATTTTGTATTATAAATTAAAACCATGATTACCAAAGAATTACAGAACCATGGATTAGAAATAATACATATATTAAAACTTATTTCAACCATAAAAATGGTTTCATAACCATACTTTAAATAGTTAATGAAAATTTAAATCACATCATCCACAATGTTAGTAATTTGACACATCACGGACAATGTTTTTATTCCTTGAATAAGTGGAAGAGGAGAAAAATAATAATGAATAATTTTCCATGAACATGAGAAAATATAGAATATACATTATTTCTGGAGATTTCATGCCTCTGGGGTAAGAATATATGAATAAATAATGAGAAAGGAACTCGAAATAAAAGAATAATACAGAAATATTCTACAGAAATTCGGCAGCATAATGGCTATGCATCATGGTTTTTGAAAATTTTTAAAAGGGAGGGGACAAGGGTCACCCATCCAGAAATGAATCATATTATAGAGTTGATCAAGAATAATAAATAAATAAGAACATTGTATGGAAACATGAATGTCATACCACATAAAAGATAACTTGATTTGAAAAAGAATGAAATTGAGAATTTTCTTTCCTTGTAGAGTAACCCTTAGAACATGATGGTTGGGACCATAGATGATTGAGAAAACCTTGGTAGGACTAATAGGAAGGTAAGGAGGCTATATCTTCATTGAGAAGGGATTGGGAATGAAGTTAATGAAGGAATGAGTTGGTATTTATAGGAAAATTAAGGGAATATTTAAATAATTTCTAAGGGACACCTCAAGAGTGGTATTTACAAAACCATGGGCTTGACAATGGTATTTTACCATGGTTCAATCCACTTGGGACAAATCACATATTATTTAAATATACACAAGTCGACCAGATTTATTACATCATTATTACATCATTAAATAAGACATTAACACACCGAAACTAAAAACTGTATTTTTTTACCATTCACCGAAAAATCAACTTTATTAGAAAAATTACAAAAATTCACCCTAACCATTTATCGACGTGTAGAATTCAAAAAATAAAGTCCATTGTTTGAAAATAATTTTCTAATTTTTTTTTAATTTAATTTTTAAATAAAATATTACTTAATTCAAAAATTAATTATTTAATAACTATAACTGCTTTTATATCACTATGAAAAATTAACCAAGATGTTATTATCTTAATTCCTTATGAAAATAAAATAATAATAAAGTTTACTATTCATTAGGGTCATATTAAAATTCATATTACAATTCATAAGGGTATGTAACTATTCACCAAAAAAACAAGTGGGTTCCAACAGACTCCAAATAACATGCTGAACACAATTGTAGATGACCGTTTCTTGAAATTCAAAACATAGAAGTGGAAAATTTATGTTTTAAAGGATAGTTATAAATATCTACTTAAAACAATGTTCCATGCATTTCTATTTTTTTAGAAAAACTTGTGGTGTTACAAGGTAAGAGTTCTTTCATTTAAGGGAAACACTTATGATCTAGGTCTACTTAGTGTATTAATCCTCTAATTAGAAAATAATAATGATATTCTTTAAATAAATAGAATTTATATTTCTATATCATATTTACAGAAGAATGATTTCTTTAATTATTAAGAAAAATTATCATTCTATATATATGGACAAAATGTTTCATGGATTTGAGAATATGGTGAAGGGTTTTTTTATTTTGGATATTGATAATCCTATCTATAACATTCATGAAATTTTGGTCAAGGTTGATTCTAACATCACTTATCTTAGGAATTTTTTCAACATACATATAAATGAGAAATGAATTAAAATAATACATAGATATGGATTGTTGTACTCAATTGACTATTAATAATTTGATATTTAAAAATAGGTTTAATTATAAAAAATAACTAAATCAACTTTTATATTAAAAGGTGAATGAGATAGTGGACTATTGAATCAAATACATAGTGATGTATATGGACTAATGAGTACCCAATAAAGTGGTTTTTAAAGGAACTTCTTAAATGTTACTAATTAGTTTAGTCAGTATGTTTATATCTTCCTATTGAGACATAGGTTTGATCGATTTGAAATGTTCAACATACTCTAAAGTAATTTAAAAAATCAATTAAGAAAAATTATTAAGATTCTCTAATCAGACCAAGGTGGTATTTTCTTAATCCAAGAATTCATTGATCATCTAAGATATTCTAATTTTTTTTATAACTAAATCCCCATTGAACTCCACAATGGAATGGTGTTACTAATAGGATTAATTATACCTTGTTGGAGATGGTTTAGCCTATTATGAGATATTTTTACATTCTTATATCATTAATAGGGTGTTCTTAAAAATTAGGATATTTTATACAAAACTATTTTCTATATATAAGGTAATTAAGAAGGAACCATTAAGATATGATTTTGAATTTATATTAATATTTATTTTATGATGATTTTAAATTTGAATTAATTTTTATGATATTTGGATTTTGATAAAAATGGTCTTCAATTGGATATATTTATTTTTATTGGTCATAAAAATGATACCATTGGATACTAATTTTATAATCCTATTAAATTCATAGAGTTTGTGGAATGAAGTGACATTTTTCTTGAGCAAGACCACATTCTTGAATGGGTAAATTTAAGAAATTTTAAACTGGTAGAATTAAAACAAAAAAAATGAAGTGTTATTAACATTTAAGTTGAGCTCATTATTTAAAGAGTTGTTGAAGAAAAAATGAATTAGGTTACAAAAATACCATGAAATATTGTTAGGAGTCTTAAGAAGCCTAAGATATATAGATTTATTATAGAAACTGATGATAATTCAATGTTCATAAATGATAAACCCACTACCAATTGAGAGGCCATGGAATGTTTGGATTTCCAGAAATGGTTAAAGGAAAAAAATTGAGATGAAATCTAGGTACACTAACAAAATTTGAAACTTTGGGTTTTTTGTTAAAGGGGTGAGACCCATAGGATATAAGTGGGGTTTTTTAAGAAATATGAAATATATGGTATAATTTTTACCTATAAATATTTATTAAGATAAAATGGTTAAGAAAAAAATTCAGGGTATTGACTATAATGAAAACTTTTCCCTAGAGGAAAATATAAAATAAATTCAGTTAATTATTTCTATAACATCTAATTTCATGATTTAATCAAAGATATTAGTTTCCTAAAAAACACTAATGATTCATCTGTTCACAAATGGGTTAGTGGGAGTGCTATAATATTTTAGGTATTGTATGTTGATAACATGTTAGTTATCATAAATAATGTATCTACTATAAATTTTATAAATTCATGGTTGTAAAAATTCACCTCTATAAAAAATATTATGATGGTGCCTACATATTAGGCATGTAGATCAACAGTGATAGATCAAATAGGTTTATTGGACTAAGTCTGAAAAAATATATTGGAAATGAATTAAAGGGGATTATCATGGAAAACTCTATGAAGGGTTCCTTATAAGTCTTCCATAGTATCAATCATAGAATGATTTAATAAATTTTTTTAGAGTTAGGAATGATTTATATGATTACTTTGGTATATTCCATAGGATCTATCTTGTATTCCATTTTGTAAACTCATCTTTTAACAACATATATATTGTTAATTATAAGTATATACTAATACAATCCTGGTGATAGTCACTGGGTTTCTATAAATAACATGATTAAGTAATTAGGATATTTTGTTTTTATTTATAGGTGAGGATGAGTACATTATAAAAAATTACATTTATGAAAGCTTCCATGTTAACAAAAATAATATTATTTCCCAAAGTATTTTGTTGTCTTTCTATAATGGTGGATTAATAGATTGAAAAAGTACCAGGGAATACTCAAAAATAGAGAAAAAATTACATCAATACATAATATTATATGGGGGATGTTACTTGGATAAATAATTTTATAACTGAACATATGGTAATTCTTTAATAAGAGGGAATATTTGATCATTAATATGATGATAATAGGGATATTTCTTTTCCAAAGTAACCTTGGTCTCACTAAAGGACATAACACATCCTTTAAAAATACCACCTCATTTAATAGATCATTGAGAGTTTCTATGTAAATATCTATTTGGTATTAAATACATTATTTATTATATTCAATGGCTTTAAAATGTATCATTATTTTATAATAAAGGAAATATACAATTATAATTCATTCATGTATACTACACTTAATAAAAATGATCCATGGAATGATAAAACATACTCAAATTATAACTTTGAGTTATCCCTAATTGAAGATCATCCTACTGTATTATGGGATATAAAGATATGTAATTATGAAAATAAATTGAAGTCATATATATGTTATAGAGTAGACTCATTAGATAATAAATCAATACTTATAATATGGACTCACCGGTGAAAGTATATCATAAGATATATTATATGGTCATTGATATTCATTATGGTGTATGAGTAGTATTTAATTCTTATTATTAGTGGTTCATAAGATACTTAGCATGTGTATCTATATAATTTGATACCTATATTATTACAACATTGATTTTGAGCTAATCGGGAAGAAGTTGTGTATGTTTCTAATCATGTCATCTATTGAGTTCAACCAAGATAATATTTGTGAACTTGTATGTCCACAAAAGTCATATGGGCCATCATTTGAGTGAATAATAAAATTCATAACCATTATTAGATAAGTGACACCTGAAAAATATGTGTATAATAATGATTAACATCGGATGAAATCATTCAATGTGGTCAATCTACTCAAAGAATAAAAATATATGAGTTTCCCTATACCAGATTGACATGTTTTATGTCTATATATCACATAATTTCATAGAAAATGGATTATATAAGTATAAATAAAATATATATGATATATCATTTAATTGAATGTTTTATATAAATATATGAGTATGTTTGATTGAGATAATACTAGAAACCTTTATATCTTGAATAGAAATAACATTTTTATAGAGGATGATTTTTCCATACATCAATGAATTTGAGAATGCATTTGTTTCAACACCAAAAAGGCAATATGGGTCAATAATTTAGGACATAGAATGTAATGTCCCATATTTTTATCATGGTATGTTCTCTTTTAGTTTTGCTTAAATCTAATGATCGCACCTAAGGGGATACTGGTTCATTTTATGAAAAGAGGTAGCATATGGGTTGGGACCTAGATACAAACCAAATACACAAAGTGCATTTAAATAATAGAGAGGTATTTAAATAAAAATGTGTATTTTTCTTCCCATACCCCCTTTCATGACATGTAGAAGATTTTACATGGGAGGTAAGTCCCAAGCATTACATGATGTGTAATGCACTTACAATACATCTAAATAAATAATTCATTTTTTTGTAAAGGGTTGGGGTTCATTTTAAAAAATCTCATATTTTTCTCCGACATAGAATTGGATATGAACAAGGAGCTCCCCCATAACTAAGGTAGGTTTCTCTGGTTATCCTCCATCCAAGCTATGTTACCTTCGTCATTGTGTGCATTGGATTCCTATCGGTAATATCTACACTCCTTGTATTTCTGTTACTAGATTATATTCTTTAATCTTAAGATATTTTTGTCTATGATGATGTTATCTATTTTCATTTTTTTCTTCATATTTTCCATTTATCCCCTGTTATAACTTAAATTGAATTGAGATAATGGATGACTAGTCATCTACGAACCTAAGGTAGTCAGTCTAGCTTCTTTCCCTCAAGTTTAGTTTCTTTTATATTAGGATCTATTGTACCAAATGCCCTAATTTTATCATTATACCACTAAAATTTTTATAAATTAACTTATTTTTTGTTCGATTCCTCATATGATCCATGCTAGTAGAGAATTTCCACCATGGTATGACCACATTGACATGCACCACCCCTACGTGTGTTCCTTCCTTAGAGGCATAATTTCTTAAGTTCTTTAAAATGTTTAAATACCTTTTTATTTGTGGTTTCCATTGATATATATATATATATATGTGTGTGTGTGTGTGAAATTAAATAATGTAGATGTGTATACATGATTTATGCCCTACTCTTTATGATAAACCTGAATTTATTAATTAAATTAATTGGCCAACATTTAATAAAGTATTTTAAATATCATGATTATTAAATGTTATGAGATAGTGATAGCTAATACATACCTCATACTCACAAAAATAGTGACACTTGTACCCTTATGGTGTTCCTTGGATTTGATCTTCATGCTTTATAATTATTTTTTCATGTAGATTGTATATACACCAAGAGAGATACTTAGTATGCATTGGGAATGCTCATTATCAGTTTAATTTACCTCCATGTCATCGATATCTATTTCCTACAGGAGACATTTTGGATGGGATCAGTGGTTAGATGGTCATACCAGGTCATGAGTGATACTTGGTCCCCTAAATGAGATACAAGGGACAAGATCATAGGGTTTGTTTCATGCCATATCGAGAGTGATACTTGAGATTCCATTAAATAATCTCAATCGACAGACTCTTAGAGTATTGATATTTTAATTTCCCCTGGAGTGATGCATAAGATTACTTTTGGATAACCTTTGAAGGGTTCAGGGTGCCTCTTCTTAATTTTTAATATCATATTTAAATTAATGATTAAGGATGTGTAACTAAAATTCAATGGACAAGTCCTCCAAGACAAATCATATTCTTTGGTATGGTCCACCACAAGTTGATTATTTATGAACTCCCATTATAGGATATTTCATATTTTCATTGGTCACCCTAGTTCAAATAAAAATCAAATAAGTCAAAATATGGTAGAATCAAATAGTTATCGCATGAGGAACCGGTCTTATGTATTTTATTTTTTTATTTCCATAAATTTATTATTGTTGGAACACTAATAGTTTTTATGAACAAACAGAATTTATATAGACACAATTGATGGTGTCCAGCTGAATATATCTCACAACCTTATTTGGCCACCTCTGGTACCCATACAGACTTCATGAATACGGGTATAGCTATTGGGAATCCGAGAACATCTGATATTTGATTCAAATTTCCATGATGGTGTATAGTAGAATAGGACTGAGTCAGTACTCATGATGCTAGTAGTAGTTAATTTTGGTATTTTTTGTATTTTCCCATAATATGGTATATAATTGTGTACAAAATAATATATGTACTCATTTTTTATAACTAAATGACATGGATTTAATTATCATTTTTGTAACAATTTATTATTCATCTTCTGCTTGTTTATTTATCTTGGATGATTTATCATTATTAATTCTATAGATTATTGTATATTATTATTTTGTACTGCTTATATTTATATATTTACCACTATGAAATTTTTTGAATCATGAGGTTATAGTCCCCTAATGGAAACACCCTAGGCCCTCACTACCAGTTAGAAAACTCTGGAATACGGGGAGGAGCACTTCAGTTCATGTGACCGACCGTATCAGGGATCTTCTTAGATTCTTATAGGGTGGCATGACACATAGAATATAGATGAAATTTGGTATAGTATATTTATTAAAAAATAAATAGATTGGTTAAACCACATCTAAAAGAGCTTGGATAAATTCCCAGAGTTGTGAAACTTTTCATAAAGTAATAAATATATTTTAGTGAATGTGGTAGATTTTTTTATATGCACTTAAAAATCTATGAATTATATTATATGATTCAATTGTGTTATAATCCATGATATGGGTGTTATTTATATCAATGATAATGATTTGTGGAATTATTGTATGACATGTGATGCTTGTATTTATCCATATGATATGCTTGTGGTTTATAATATATGATATCACATTGCATGAATTAATTACATGAGTCAGGAATAATTTCATTTTGATTAAGAATCATAAATATGATTCATTTTGGCATTGAATATTATATTATGATCATTGAAACATAAAATGATCATAATATTACCATTAGAATATGTTATGGATAATGTATGATGGATGCAAAATATTATCTATCAGTGTTATCTTTTCATTATTGAATGAAGTAAGGCTACATAGAGGATATTACCCACCCCGTTGGTGTGTTTGGTGCATTTTAAAAAAAATTAAAATATCCATTCGTTCACTTTGTATATTTTTCTATGAGGAGGATATGCTAACACACTTTTAGAGTAAAACGGGTCCTCTTTTAGTTTAGATGGATTCAAGTGGCAGGTATATTACCTATAGAGGCAAGCGTTTGAGTGTCATTTCATAGTGATCTTTCTTATGTATAGTTCATTAGGATGAATCACAATGGAATTAAGGTAACCATATTTTTATTTATGTTTTTCATTTACATGTTTATTTGATGGTGATATATCCAGCTATTTAATGGGATTATTATCCTATAATGATATTAATATGTCCTTATAAAAACTACAAATATTTTCAAAAAAATCAAACATTTCTACTAAAATGTATACATTAACTTATCCCTATGAATATTTCATTATAATATAGCTTAATTTTTTTAAATTTATTAGGATGTATATATTGATAATATTTTTCATCATTTAACCTCGACCAATGAACCCACTAAACCACATATAGTTACAAATAGTGACAATATTTCTTAAAACCTTTAATTTAATAATAAAAATAATTTAATTCTTTTAAATTTATTATTTATCATTCAACAATTTATTATTGATTCATATACAATATTTGAGTCTCATTTATTATCTTTTATATTTTTTAATAAAAAATTATGACTTGATATTTACAATAGTTTATAAGATGATTTATTGAGAGACGTGCATGAAGGGTCTTCATATGGTTAGAATATTATTTTACCATCTAGATTCACTAGGGGTTTAACATATATGATTGAAAATTATCTATTTTTAATGGAAATATTTAATTGGTATGGATATATAGAATTATTTCTAAGATTTACATGTGATCCAAAATGGCATAAGAAGGTCTGATTTCTTATCAATCATAACCTTTAACCCCACGATTTCCCACAATTTTTTCCTAGAATTATTAATGTGATGGTTCATCATCTTATGAGATATTTAAAATAGTATTTTTTATAACATATTGTGTTATTATTTAATAAAATAATGTAAATATTATTTATCATCGAAAACAAAAATTAATTTCAATTTTTTAAAAATTTATCTTCAAAATCATCATTTTCAATTAGTTGATCATATTTTTAAATTACAGTAATGTGGTATCCATGATGTTCACGTTATTTTACCTTCTTATTGAAAAAAATCAACACAAATTATAATATTAATAAAATATTTATATTGAAATTACAAATTAATAAAATCATCTGTTATTTTATAAAGCAATCAAAAACTTTATGGTACATTGACTATTTGATCATAGTAATCCTTGATCCCTATGTTTGAAGGATAAAATATGTTTTATATTATTTAATTTTTTTATAAAAATTATAACTACAAATGAGGATAAATATTATATTATTGAAAAATATATATTGTTAATGCTATTGTAAAAACTTATGTTCCCCCATATAATTGTTATGTTATTTTTTAAAATCCAAATTTTTTCCCTAGTAAAAATAATATATTTTCCATCACAATTTTATCCTTAGTTTTATAATAATTGTTTTTTCAACATGGATATTAAATAAACTATGTATAATCATTTTCAACTCTAGTTAATCAATAACTAAAAAATTATTTTATTAACATTAATTATTAATTAAACTGATGTAAAAACGAATTTACATTTTATTTTAATGTTTTGTATTTTAATAACTAATGTGAAAATTTTCATTATGAATTTATAACCATGATATATTATTTTTAGTTATTCATCAAAATGATATCATTCTCCACTCTCCATAAGCTTCCCCCATCATTCTATTTTCTGTTCACATTTCTTCAATTGCTAGAACCTATAGATGCTGATTGAATGAAGTTTCAGTTCTAAACTCTATATATAGGTGACTACTCTAGTTCCTCCATTAAAATTCATCATCACCCATTTTTTCCTATTCACCATAACTTTTATACCTTTTCATGAACTAGCACAGGTACCCTCATAACATGATAAACAATTTGATTGTGACATAACATGAAGTTCATTCCTGATCCCCATGGGAAAGAGACTAGAACATTGAATCATACAAAATATAAGTGGGAATAAGTTTTTCAATAATAATATAGAAGAAAGGCAAAAACCTAGTGTGCATAATAAAGAAGCTCCATAGATATATATACCAAAATTCAAATAGGTATAATGATGAGGCCAGAGGTCATCAAAACCCTCAAAATTACATTTATTAACTTTCACTAGAACAGTGGTGCATGGTCGATCCACAGAGAAGGTAGGTGAGTGAATTCTAAGGTTTTAAAACCAAAAACCTCACTGTTGTCAGCAATGAGGTAATCATCATTTTGTGTTTTTACTTTTCAATTTTTAATTTTTTTTAAATATTTTGTTTATGATGAAGTGAAAATAAATGACACTAATTCTATAAATATTGTATTTACTTAATTGGAAAATGAAACAGCTATAAGCAATAGTACTAACTCGAGATAAGAGAAAAAGTAAATAGAAGTGCTGAGAGTTGATCAAATGGTAATATCGGTTAAGTTGAAATCTATTGGTTATAAAATAATTCTTCATTAGATTGAATTTACATGTTAAAAATTAGTTGTTAATTCTTCCATACAAGAAGAAATAACACCTTGTATTACAGTTCTTCAAGTTCGCCACATCAAAAACCAGATACAACAAGTTGTTTTAACTATGTTAATAGAAAGCTGTCTCGTCGAAAGATTCTGTCATTTGAACTTTAAAGATTTTATAAAAATAATCCAATATCAATCTCACTGAAAGATCCAGGTTTGAATTTTTAATTTCAAGAATGTGCAGACTCAATTTTAGATTTGAGGATCGGATCTAATCTCACATAAAGAATCTGAATCTCATTGGAAGAACTTTAATGAAGAATAAGAAAATATAAACCAATAGAAATTCCAATTTCCCTAAAAAGTAATTAAGTGAAAATAATTTTCAATTCAAAAGCTGTGAATACAACATAAATAAAACCCATTAGAGGAAGAAGGATCCTCCCTCTGTGAATGATGTTCATGAATTATTGCTCTGCTCCTGCAACTCCATGTCACCAGTACCGCTCTTGGTGTCTCCCAGGTGTTTCGCTCTCGAATTTTGTGGTGTGGAAGCAGAATGAGATTCCCCCAAAAAATTCTGCTGCTACTATGCTTAAAATATCACCTATCATCT
This sequence comes from Viscum album, assembly GCA_963277665.1. Taxonomy (NCBI): domain Eukaryota; kingdom Viridiplantae; phylum Streptophyta; class Magnoliopsida; order Santalales; family Viscaceae; genus Viscum; species Viscum album. Next base: position 502,602,440 of record OY728142.1, on the reverse strand, counting down.
GCTGCACATCACTGCACATTTCCACCGACTTTAGAAATACTTCACTTATGCACCGCACACACGTGTTTTTTTTTTGAATGGTACGTCATGCTAGTTTTTCTCACACAACTAACTCCGAGCGAGTTAGTTGTGTTAATCTGGACGTATAACCTTCTCTTGAATGAACCTATATAGTTAGAACAGAAGAATAAATGAAAGAATCGGTGTTTAAATATTAAATTTTATAAACAAATAAAAGTTTCATTAAAGAATGCTAAGATGTTATTAAATTTAAATAAATAATTAACAGTTATTATTTTATTAACATATTTTATTTAATGTTATTACATGTTATTATTTATATAATTTATTTATGAAGGTGATTAATTAAAAATTAGATTAAACTTAATATTTAGTATTTATTGAATTATTAGAAGATAGTTTTTTTTGAAGTTTTATGTTTTTTAAGATTATTATTGAAGTTTATCATAATAAATAGTTTTATTATAGTTATTAAAAATTATAAACTTGTATATAGTTATTATATTTTATAATTATTTTATTCAAGAGGATAAATTATAATTATTATATTCATTAAGGTATTTAATTTTTATTTTATTTTTATTAATAAGTCTATCCTTTGAAGTTATTTAATTAATTAGTTTTATATTTTATTAAATTATTATTGATTTTTTATATTATTATTATATTTCATATTTTTTATAACTTTATCCCCCCAATATTCTTTGGAAGTGCACTGCAAGGAGGGGAAAGGGCCTCTTCTGGAATCTTCAGCTGCAACGTCTCTTTGAGAAATGAAGTGGCACAACTTCAATCCAGTGGTGTATTCATGAGACGACTCCAACATCAGAACTCAGCAGTGGCGGTTTCACTGGCTTGTAGTGGAGACTCGCCTTTTGTGTGATGTCTTCTTCTCCAGAGGCAAATGGATCAATATCTCCAGATCCAAGAAACAATGGTGGGTTCTCGATCATTCTTCTCCCTTACACAATGACTCAACAAATTTCTATTTAGCATCTAATACTCCCACAACTGCGACCTAGAACCGGTGGTCTTCATCCTTTGCTCGTATTGATCTCCAGTGGAGGAAAAAACATCCTTCAAGGATCTTCAATGTGAAGACATATTCAGAACTGAAATAGGGATGATGAAAGTATTTTTGTGTGTTCTAAATATGATTAAAGTCTTATTTTTGGTTGTAAACTAATGAGGTTTTAAATTTTTTGGTTTGATTTAGTAAAGGGAGCGGTGATGAAGAATGAGGAATAGTTTTCTACTGCAGTGAATAAAAATTGGAAGAGATACAGGGATGGATCAGTGAATCAATGGAAGGGTTTAGATGGGTCGGTAGGAGGAAGTGAAATAGGGTGGAAGAGAAATGATGCTACATTACTGAGATGCGTGGTGCATGATGGACATGTCAAACAATGGTGAAGTTGCGAGGAGTGGTGAGACGAGGTGGAAACTATTGATGGCAGGGAAAGGATAGAGTAAAAATGTAGACTATCGGTGTGTGCATGAGAGAATGGTGAGTCACTGATAGTTAAAGGAAAATAGAAAAAAAAATTATCGGTGAGTCCGTTAGACCGATGGGAGTTTGGATCGGTGATTCATTGACTCACTGATAGAAAAACAGAAATTGAGGAGGCAACAGGGAGGAACTGATAATTAAAAAATATCTGTAACAATAAGTCTCAAATAGTTTTAATAAAATGACTCACCTAAAGATAAAATAAATGCAGGACACTGATATAAGAAAAATAAAAAACGATCCACTGATAATTAAGAATAGAGACCGAAACCAATGAAAGGGATCGGTGTGTTGCAACATCGTTGCGAGGTGAGAGACCGATGATTTTTCAATGTAATTAGTGAGTCATGACTCACTGATACTTATAAAAAACTTTAGTGTGACAAAATATTAGTGTGACATGGTCACCAAGTTGTGACATTGGTGTGACGACATCGGTGTGATGACTCACTGATAGTTAAAAAAACATCGGAGTGTCAAAAGATCAGTGAGTCACAATTCAGTGAGACAAATAATTGGAGTGACACAGGATCCGTGCCTCACTCACCGATAGAACAAAATAAACCGTTAACAATAAAAATTAGTTTAAATCAAATGATAAAATGATAAAAAATTAATTAATTAACGAAAAATCGAAATTTACTAAATTTTTTAAGATTAAATAATTAACTATAACTAAAAACTAACAAAATTATTTTACTAAATAAAAATAAAATCAACTTAATTGTTAACAAAGAAACTAAAAATTAGGATTAATGCAAAACTCATATAAAAAATTAACCTCACACATGAAAAAAACTAAATTTAACTAAAGGTATTAAACATACAAGTTAAATAATTAAATTGAAAAATGAAAACATAAAATAAAAAATACATTATTCTATTAAACATTGACTTAAAATCTTAACTTATTTGATAAACAGATTAACATGATCAGTAAAAAAATGAAGTTAATTTATTTTAATAATTCTATTATAAATATTAATGTTTTAAAATAAAAAATAAACTAGATTATTTCAAATTAAATTAAACAACTAAATAATTAATAAACATTTAAAATTATTAAAATTTAAACCAGATTAACATTTTACAAATAAAAAGTAATTTAATATAATTAAAATAATTAGAATGACTAACTAACTACTTAAAAGACTATAAACACAAATTTAATTATAAAAAATGATTAATTAAGAAATGTAGTGATAAAAATTCAAAAGTTCCATTATTTATTAAAAAGTGTCAAAATAATTAATTAAATTGATGAAAATAAAATAAAATATGTGGCAAAACTATGTAAAAATACATCTACATCAAATTACCCCACACTTAAGCATCATTTGTCCCCAAACAATTTCATGTCTTATTTTCTTTGAAAAATAGTAATGTATTTATGATTAAGATCACACTGTAACATGTTTAACCATTTAAAAACAGAGGACAGAATATTGATTTAGGCACAAGAAAATACCTTTTTAGATCAAGTCTTTCCTATACTGAATACTGAAAGGTAATTAAGAAAGACAAGACCATCCATCAATGAAGATGTCTTGCCTCATATGTGAACCTAATTAATTATTTATTTCAATCTAGGATCAGATTCTAAATCCAAAAATGAAAAGAGGTAAAATATCAATGGAATTAAAACCTTAACTATGGAACTTTTGTAACACCCCAAGCTTCCACAGTATGCTTCTCTTTGAATAATATAATAGCATGTGTTGTACACAACTTCGAGTTCTAACATACCACAACCAATCAAACTAGACTTTATGAATAGTAATACCTATATTTTAAAATTTTATAAATTTTATCATTCAAAATGGACTTCATTTTTGGATTCGGAATATCAGAATTATATTATGGTGAATTTTTGGTATTTTTCTGAAATTTTCAATTTTTCATGAATAGTGAAAAACACTAAGTTATAGTTTAAAACTGAATTTTTATTTGAATAATTATTTATTTTATTTAAATTTATTTTAGGTAAAAATAGAAACATAATACCTATATAATTTCAATGTTAGTCATTAGAGTCAGTTTATATTAATTTTATATATATAAAAATTTCATTGAACTTTTTACCGTTTTTTACCCACCTCCTAGGAGAATTTTGCAAATTTACATAAAACTAAATTTTACCACTTTTGTGAGTTTAATTTCAAAAATCCAAGAGACGTGGTTTATATCAGTAAGTAAAATTTTGTTCAATTAGATGAAAATAATCTTTGGTGAATAGTAACTGTTTACTTTTATTTTCCACGGTTAAAAATAAATAGGGTATTTAAGGTTAAAAATGATATTATTAATACCCTAAACATGTCATAATTCTATTAGATAAGTTTAATTCGACCAAAAAACAACCTTAGGAACAAAATATGATCCTTTAGGTCCACTTGGATTATATTAGGAAATTTATTATTATTTAATTCAAAGAAGAGTTAAGAGTGTTAAATTCAAAGTTTAATAAGTATACCATTTTTAATATAGGGTTACACATAATTTAAATTCGACTATAAATATTAATTAGAAAGATAAAAATATTTACTGCACAATGGTATTTTATTTATATTTTATATAAATTAAATAATTTAATTTATTTACACCACAATGATGATGCAGTAATTACCTAATTAATGAAATATTAAAATAGTTGATATTATACATTTAAAGACCCATACATTTCAATGAATTTTTTTCTTAAATTCTTTGGTTTTTTAAAAGTACGCAGTTTTTGAAGGCAGCTGATTCCGAGGCCCGGTGTTCCCGGAATATTTTTCCGAAGTTTAGCTCAGGTACGTTCAGTGAACGAACGAGCGGGTTTTGGTAACTCCTGAACCTGTGTTTGGAATCAGATTCTGAGGGCACCGATGAACTCGCAGTGCCAGTAATTTCTTAAGAGTACTTTTACTGTAGATGCGTTTTCATGGATGAAGAAGTTAAATTTGGTGGATTAAATTAGAAGTGAATAAAAATTGTGGAAAAATTTTTATTTATATCTAAGTGGTTAAATCCTAAATGAGGGAGTTGGGATGGGACCCACTAGTTCCTAATTATCCATGTGAGGAGAAATGTGAGGTGGGGCCAACACGAGCCCCAACCCTTTACATTCTCTAAAACTCCTTAAACCTTCCCCTTTAAACTTGTTAACTCCTCTTTAATGAGGACTCTTCCTCTCCTCTCTCTCCCTCATTAAAAATTTCCAACACACACACCATACTTAATTAATTGAAACTCTTTCATTAATTAATTTAGTTTTTGAATTTGTATTTTTAAAATGCTTGGCCTGTTTAATTAAAATAAGGGGTGGCCTTATTTTATTTTGGGGGTTGTCTTGTTGTGTGAGGAATTTGGAGAGATCCTTTGTGTTAAAGGAGAAGGAAGCTCCTCCTTCGTTTAATAACATCATCCTCTCGACGAAGAATGACACCTCTTCGATGTAGAGAACCGAATCCACAAAGAACAATGACAGACAATCCTCTTCTTGTTCTCCGTGACAAAAGGAGAGATGCCACTTCCTCCTCAGGCGCACTCTGACGTCGCTTGCGAAACCTCGCCCCGCGACGCCATCTTCCGCGACGCCCGACGAATGACATCGATTATCGAGGTAGGGATGTGTTTGGATTGAGTAATGATTGGTTTTCCTACCATGTTGTTGTTTCTCTTAAACCGCTTGTTATCAGACTAATGAGGAAGGGACTGGACCAACCTAACATGGTCTGATTCCTCCGCCTATCTTGTGAATATGTGGAGTTCTTCGACCGTTCTTGATCTATGAATCACGCTATGTTTTCGGATCCAATCGGAGGCCCGAAAACATCGTAAACAGCCTTAGAGTGTCGGGGCGACCTAAAAGTGGAAGTTTCATAGAAATTGGATCATAGGAACGAATAACGGACACCACGAGAGGCGTGCTAGCCAGAGGAGTCGTTTTTGGAAAATTCCAGAATACACGATGTGTCCTCCAAGATCACACACCATGTAGAACAAGCGTACTATGTCTTCCATTTCAGACAGTAGAAAAGTAGTACATGACATGTAACTCTAGACACACGGTGTGTACTCTCCACATTGTTTTTTAGAGGAGACTTCGATGGACATGGAGTGTATTCAGGGAAAGTACACGGACACAGACAGAAATACACGGCCAAGTAACAGAGCATGTATTCTCTTCATTGAAAGGCAGAAGTGGCTTTGCGAGGCTCGGTGTGTAATCTGAAAGATACAGAAATAGGGGCAGAACCACATGGCCCAGAGGTACTGGGTGTACTACCATCACCATGGCAGAAGCATCTTTGTGAGGACTCAGTGTGTATTCCAGGAATACACGGACACAGGGAGGAGTACATGGGCATGTACTCCACCACACAGCTAGGCATGGACAACGCACATGGAACTGACCCTATAGGTTTGGACACAACGTGTAACCATACCACACACAGTGTACTTACTTATCTACACGACCAACCCTGTGACACGAGCCTTTTCACACGAGCAGTACCTATTGACTGATGACACGACATGTATTGTTTACCTACACGCCATTTACTTTAGGGAAATGTCTGGGTCATCTTGTTCGTCGTGACTTGGGCACATTTTTCATGGATTTTACCCTATGATGTGGGACAGAACTACGGGATACATCAACTCTGGACTTCGTGATAATTTATGTATCGATCTTTGACTCGAAGAGCTGACCCTTTGGAAATCGAGCGAGCTATGTGCGGGAACCCTAGAGATGGATGTGAATGCGACAACGATGACAACTGCACATGGATCCTATGTGGGTTCGGCAGTGAGGATGACTGTACCTTGATCCTATGTGGGTTCAGCAGTGATGACGACTGTAGTAGAATCCTACATGGGCTTGGCAGCGATGGTTACTGTACTTGGATCCTACATGGGTTCGGCAGCGGTGACTTATGTACTAGGATCCTACATGGGTTCAGCAAGGGAGATGATTCAGAGGCTAAATATATCATCTCCACCCCTCTTCGTGAGTAGTATACATGTGTGAGCTGAGTCTTGACTTTCTGTCATTATCATCATTGTGATTGACTTGCTTTCCTGTGTGGATTGGGTTGTGCTTTCTTGTGTGGACTGGGTCGAACTTGGGATCGTGATTTGGAGCCAAACTGGAATTGATGACTTAGGTATATATATGGGAATATACCTAACTAGAGTTGGTTGATACTTTGTGTTTGTATCTTTCCTTTTTGGTTTATCCTTTGTGGATTCTGGGAGACCTTCGGGGGTCTCGGGGTCCCTACTGAGTATCGTATACTCACCCATGCATGGGCTATGCCCCCACTATGTTGTGTTGGATACAGATGACAAACAACACTGATCGAGGTGGAGTCTTGTGGAGCGAGATGATACCTAGAGGTGGACTACTTGGTGGGACATACACGGAGCGGACAGCCAGACCCGAGGGGCTGAGAGGTCATTTGTACCCACCCTTCAGGTGGGATATCCGAAAGATGACTCAGTGGTTGCTGGTTTACTTTAATGCAGCTATTTTTCCTTACTTTTGTACTGTACTTTCAGTTGGGTTTGTATTCTGGCCAATTTACTTTCCAGTACTTAATTTTGTATTCATTTTACTTAGTGTTTACTTCATCTTGCGTACTCTGTTGTGTTTCTTTACTAATATAATGGCAATTACTTCCCTTTTTTTAGGATCTACACATTTGGATGTAGTCGCCAGCCCCTGACCTATGGGAGTCGGGCTTGGGGTAGTCACAGCACGGGCCCCGAGGACGGGTCGTGACAAATTGGTATCAGAGGAGCCGGTTCTGCCACAAAACTAAGGACTCTGGTAATTTATTCCTATGAAGCAATAGTGTTAAGGGTATTGAGTGTGGTTATCAGTCCAAGGATTCCAGTGATGGTGCGGCGGCCGATGTATCCATACATTAGGACCCTGACTTCTGATTTCTGACTCAGTGCACAAAAACATTGATTGCATGTGTGTTTCAAAATTTTTCTTAGTAATTAATTTGTGTCAGCTCACCAGGTATACTGTACTAACCATGGCACACATGTTTATTCTTAATATGACCCCACATAGGCAACCACTTAGGGTTCTGGCCTTTATGGGAGATGGCAGCCCACCGAGCGACGAGGCCTCAGTGCAGGGCCCCATTACAGCGGAGGCACCAATGGTACCACTACCCACTAGGCCACCGATACCACCAGCCCCAGCTGTGGAGAGTGCACGCTGCCTGAGTGCGCTGCACAAGGTTCAGCGACAGAGGCCGCCCAGGTTCCGCAGAGATATAGATCCTCAGGAAACCGATGATTGGATGGGGCTATCGTTGGAGTCTTCAGATTGGTAGGGACACCAGGTGACCTTATGGTGATCCTTGCGGAAAGTCTCCTGCACGCAGCAGCAGTTTTATGGTGGATCCTGATGCTCTAGGTACACGACGAGGCATCTCCACTTTGGACAGACTTTGAGTGCCTTTTCCGCTCGGAGTTTTTTCCATCCACCCTCCATGCAGTGCGCATCCAGGAGCTACTACAGCTGCGGCAGGGAAGCATGAAAGTAGCCCCGTACTAGGTGAGGTTTACCGACCTATCGCGCTACTCCACAGACATGGTACAAGAACAATTCTTCCAGGCACGGACCTTCGAGGAGGGACTCAAGAATGAGATCAGGGCTTCGATGATCTCCCCCTGCATTCCGACACAGGCAAGAGTACTGGAGCGAGCCCTTCTTGTGGAGAAATTTCTTGCTGAGCCTACGCCATCACCGAGGCCTACCGCAGGGCGACACGTAGAGGAGTCTTCTACATCCGATAATAGACAGATGTCGTAGAGGTTCAAGAGGACCTAGAAATATGGTGGGAGACCTCAGGATACTGGTTCGGAGGTGCGGGGCACACACAGCAGATCCAGTCATACAAGAGACAGGCAGTGCTATGCATGCGGCGGTCAGGACCACATGGATAATGACTGCCCGACCCGCCATGCAAAGGAGCAGCAGACGGTTGAGGGACCACCCAGGCAGAGGCAGAGGTTAGAACGTGGTGGTCCTCTTGGAGCTGGCGGACGAGGTATAGGAGCTGGCCGAGCAGTAGGTGGTGGAAGAGGCTTAGAGGCTCTACCACCACCACCACTAGGAGGACCACCCCGACCACAGGGAGCTGGCAGACAGGGGCAGGCTCAGCTCTAGGCAGTCGAGGCCTATGACCACGGCTCACATGAGATGATTCAAGGTACTATCTATGTCTACTCGACCCTTGCTGTAGTTCTTATAGACATAGGAGCAAGTAATTATTTTATTGCCGCTACTGTTGTTCGGATCTCGGAGATTCCGATGGAGCCGTTGGCTCGATCCTTACGGCTAGAGACTCCTACGGAAGCAGAGTCGAAAACTACGCCCTAGTGCTGGCAGTGTGAGATTACTCTAGGAGGCGAGAGCTTCGACTAGGATCTTCTTGTAGCAGCGTCAAGGCCTTACGACGTCATCTTGGGCATGGATTGGTTATCTTCAGTCCATGCTCATATCGACTATATTAGGCGCAAAGTGCGGTGTGTCCACACAGATGGGAGATGGTTCACCTTCACCAGCGAGAAGGGAGCCTTTGCAGCGCAGGATGGACTTATACAGAGGATAGGGCAGCTGATCACCCATCCGTTGGCTAGTCTCATCCTAGGAGCAGTTGATGTGAGGAGTCTGAGTTTTCCTGTTGTGGTGGATCAATATGCGGACATTTTTTCGGACGACGTTCCAGGACTACCATCTCGCAGAGAGGAAGACTTATACATTGACTCGTACCACGGGAAAACCCCGATATCTACTCCAGCATATCAGATGGATCCCGCCGAGCTTCTTGAGCTGTGGGTACAATAGGAGGACTAGCAGGGGAAGGAATTCATCCGACCCAATGGTTAATCATGGGCTTTTCCGATTTTATTCGCCAAGAATGCAGATGGGAGCTTATGACTGTGTGTCAACTACCGTTGCCTAAACCAGGTGACCGTGAAGAAAAAGTACCCACTTCTGAGGATTGATAGTCTCTTTGATTAGATCAAGGGAGAATGATGGTTCAAGAAGATAGACCTCAGGTCAGGCTATCATCAGCTCAAAGTTCAAGACGAGGATGTGCAGAAGACGACTATTTGGTGTCGTTATGGCCACTACGAGTTTTTGGTTATTCCCTTCAGCATAACCAACACACTAGCAGTGTTCATGAGTCTCATGAATAGGATCTTCCAGCCTTACCTCGATCTATTTGTCGTAGTCTTCATCGACGACATATTGATTTACTCAACTACTGAGGAGGAGCACGCCTACCACTTGCGGGTTGTATTGGACACACTCTAAGAGCACCAGCTTTATGGTAAGCTCTCGAAGGGTCACTTCTAGATTCAAGATGTCCACTTCTTGGGGAACGTCATCTCTGAGGAGGGAGTTGCTATGGATCCTGCGAAGATCGAGGCAGTACTTGCTTAGGATCCACCCAGAAGCGTGACGGAGGTGCGGAGTTTCTTAGGTCTGGCTGGGTACTATCAGAGATTTGTGCCAGAATTCTACAGAGTTGTAGCAGCACTTTCAACTTTGAAGAAGAAGGGGAAACCATTCATGTGGTCAGATAGATGTCAGCAGAGATTCCAGGAGTTGAGACAGATATTGTCCAGTGCACCCATCTCAATGCTACCGGAGGAGGGCGTTGGGTATGCATTTTTCTGCGATACATCAGAGACCGGACATGGGTGTGTCCTGATGCAGGATCAGGCAATGATCTCTTATAATTCATGACATTTGAGGCAGCATGAGTAGAACTATTCTACCCATGACCTGGAGTTAGCAGCAGTGGTCTTCACCTTGAAGAAGTGGCGGCACTATCTTATGGGCGTGCACTTTACAGTCTATTCTGACCACTAGAGTCTCAGGTAAATATTCTCATAGAAGGACCTAAACCTGAGGTAGCAGCGATTGCTCGAGTTCCCCCAGTACTATGACTTTGAGATAGTCTATACTCCTAGGAAGGGGAACGTAGTAGCTGATTCTCTCAGCAGGAGATCGGGTATTCAGCTACTTGGAGAGGCAACAAAGCAGCTAGCTGTGTTGCAGATATCCTTTGTGGGGAGATATGGAGGAGCCTTTCTACAATCACTCACAGTTACTCCTCCACTACTTCAGCGGGTTAGGGAGACAGAACGTGGGGACGTTGACTGTGAGGTGCGACGTGCACAAATATCCTCAGGGAAGACTCCTTATTGATTTTCAGTAGGAGGAGAGCACATTATCCTCTTTAGGGGACGTACCATGGTACCAGTTGCACTGAAGGAGGAAGTGATGAGGGATTTTCACACTTCCCATCTTGTGGTACATCCATGCGTGGTGAAGATGTACCAGGATCTCAGACGACAGCACTGGTGGCCGGGTATGAAGAAGGTTGTGGTAGAGTTTGTTTCATGATGTCTCACCTGCCAGCAGGTGAAGGTGGATCACCAGGTACCATTAGGCTTCGTACAACCCTTAAAGGTACCAGAGTGGAAGTGGTATGGGATATCCATGGATTTTGTGACGGGGATCCCTCGTACATCCAGAGAACATGACTCCATCTCGGTGATCGTAGACCGACTCACCAAGTCGGCCCACTTCCTACCTATCAGAGAGCAGGGCTCAGTGGAGAGATTGGGATGCCTCTATGTTCAAAAGATCGCATGGATTCATTGTGTTCCATCATCTATCGTCTCAGATAGAGATTCTAGCTTTAATTCCTGGCTTTATAAGGGGTTGCAGGAGGCTTTTGGGATGCAGATACGCTTGAGCACTGCCTTTCACCCTCAGACGGATGGCCAGACGGAGAGGACCATTCAGAATCTTGAGGACATGATCTGTGCATGTGTCCTTGACTTTGGTCATAGATGGGAGGATCATCTACCCTTGGTGGAGTTTGCGTACAACAACAGCTACCACTCCACCATCGGTATGGCACCATACGAGGCATTGCACGACCGACCATGCAGATCACCTCTGTGCTGGACTGATCCTGGGGAGTCAGCACTTGTAGGACCATAGATGGTCCAGGCTATGACGGAGAATGTGCAGATCATCCAGGAGAGGATGAGGACTGCACAGAGCAGAGAGAAGTCATATGCTGACAGGAGGTGGAGAACACTAGAGTTCAAGGATGGCGACCACGTTTTCTTACAGGTCTCACCTCGACGTGGATTACAGAGATTTGGCCAGGGCGGCAAGTTGTCTTTGTGCTTTATCGGACCATTCCAGGTTCTGAGCAGGGTTGGCGAGGTGGCTTATCGCCTGGCCCTTCCACCTCAGTTGCACCGGGTGCACAACGTCTTCCACATATCTCATCTGAGGAGATACATGCACGAACTGACGCATATCATTGATCATGGGGTGCTGGACATCGATGATGGAGCGAAATTTGTGGAGGTCCCAGTGGAGATCAAGGATCGATAGGAGCAGGTCCTACGTGGACGGTCAATTCCTCTGGTGCGCATTCATTGGCAGCACGGGAACCTACAAGAGAGCACATGGGAGCAGGAGGCTCAGATGCGTGCGCAATACCCTCATTTGTTCCCCTAGTTTATGTTGTAACTTTACGAGGACGTAAATCCCTAAGGTGGGAGTAATGTATAGACCTGTAAATTTAAAGGAAAATTTTCTCTTAAATTCTTTGGGATTTTACGAGTACGCAGTTTCTGACGGCACCTGATTCCGAGGCCCAGTGTGCCCGGAATATTTCTCCAAAGTTTAGCTTGGGTACGTTCAGTGAACGAACTACCGTGTTTTGGTAACTTCTGAACCAGTGCTCGGAATCATATTCTGAGGGCACTGATGAACTCGCAGCACAGGTAATTTCTTAAGAGGACTTTTATTGTAGATTCGTTTGCACGGGTGAAGAAGTTAAATTTTGTGGATTAAATTAGAAGTGAATAAAAATTGTGGAACAATTTTTTTAAATATCTAAGTGGTTAAATCCTAAATGAGGGAGTTGGGGTGGGACCCACTAGTTCCTAACTACCAATGTGAGGATAAATGTGAGGTGGGGCCCACACGAGCCCCAACCCTTCACATTCTCTAAAAATCCTTAAACCTTCCCCTTTAAACTTGTTAACTCCTCTTTAATGAGGACTCTTCCTCTCCTCTCTCTCCCTCATTAAAACATTCCAACACACACACCATAATTAATTAATTGAAACTCTTTAATTAATTAATTAAGTGTTTGAATTTGTATTTTTGAAATGATTGGCATGTTTAATTAAAATAAGGGGTGCCCTTATTTTATTTTGGGGGTTGGCTTATTGCGTTAGTAATTTGGAGAGAGCCTTTGTGTGAAAGAAGAAGGAAGCTCCTCCATCGTTGAAGAACGTCATCCTCTCCGCGAAGAAAGACACCTCTTCAACATAGAGCACCGACTCCATAAATAACAATGATGCACAATCCTCTTCTGGTTCTCCATGACAAAATGGGAGATTCCGCTTCCTCCTCGGGTGCACTCTGGCATCACTTGCGAAACCTCGCCCCACAACTCCATCTTCCGTGACGCCCGGCGAACGACATTGATTATCAAGGTAGGTATGTGATTGTATTGAGTAATGATTGGTTTTACTTCCATGTTGTTGTTCCTCTTAAACCGTTTTTTATCAGACTAATGCAGAAGGGACCGAACAAAACTAACACGGTCCAATTCCTCCACCTTTCTTGTGAATATGTGGAGTTCTTCATCCGTTCTTGAGTGGTGAATCAAGTTATGTTTTCAGATCCAATAGAAGGCCCGAAAACATCATAAATGGCATTAGAGCGTCGGGGTGAACTATAAGTATAAGTTTCATAGAAATAGGATCATCAAAAGGAAGAACGAACACTTCAAGAGGTGTGCGGGCCAGAGGCGTCATTTCTAGAAAATTCCAGAATAAACATTGTGTCCTCCAAGAGCACACACCTTGTAGTACAAAAGTACTGTGGCTTCTGTTTTGGATATTAAAAAAGTAGTACACGGCATGTGACACTAGACACACGACATGTACTCTCCACATTGTTTGTCAGAGGAGACTTCGATGGACATGGAGTGTATTCAGGGAAAGTACACTGACACAGACAGAAATACACGGCCAAGTAACATGACGTGTATTCTCTTCATAGAAATTAAGAAGCGGATTCGTGAGGCTCGGTGTGTAATCTGGGAGATACACGTACATGGGTAGAACCACACTGCCAAGAGGCACAGCGTGTACTACCTTCACCATGACAAAAGCAACTTTGTGAGGACTCGGTGTGTATTCTAGGAATACATGGACATGGGGTGGAGTACACGGGCCTGTAATCCACCACACGACCAGGCATGGCCAGCGCACATGGAACCGACCCTAGAGTTTTGGAAATGGCATGTAACCATACCACACTATGTGTAATTACATATCTATACGACCAGCCCAGTGACACAGGAAGTTTCATATGGGCAGTACCCGGTGACTGATGACACGACATGTATCATTTACCTACACACCGTGTACTTTAGGGAAATGGATTGGTCATCTTGTTCTCCATGACTTGGTCATGCTTTTATGGGTTTTTCCCCTATGATGTGGGATGAAACTATGGGATACATCAACTATGGACTTCATGATAGTTTATCTATCGATCTTTGACTCGAAGAGAAGACCCTCCGGAAATCAGGCGAGCTGTGTGCGGGAACCCTAGAGCTGGCTACGATTGCGATGATGATGAAAAATGTACTTGGATCCTACATGGGATTGGTAGCAAGGGAGACTGTAATTGGATCCTTCGTGGGTTCGGTAGTGATGACGACTGTACTTGGATCCTACGTGGGTTCGGCAGTGATGAATTCTGTACTTGGATCCTACGTGGGATCGGCAGGGGAGATGATTCAAAGGCTACATCTATCATCTCCACCCCTCTTCATGAGTAGTATACCTATGTGAGCTAAGTCTTGACTTTATTTCCTTATCATCATTCTGAGTGACTTGATTTCTTGTGTGGACTAGGTTGTGCTTTCTTGTGTGGGCTGGGTTGAACTTGGGCTCGTGAGTTAGATCCGAACTGGAATTGATGACTTAGGTATATGTATGGGAATATACCTAAGTAGAGTTGGTTGATACTTTGTGTTTGTATATTTACTTATTTGGTTTATCCTTTGTGGATTATGGGAGACCTTCGGGGGTCTCGGGGTCCCTACTAAGTATCGTATACTCACCCCAGCATGGGTTATGCCTGCACTATGTTGTGTTGGATGCAGACGACCGACAACACTGATTGAGGTGGAGTCTTGTGGAGCGAGATGGTACCTGGAGGTGGACTACTTGGCGGGATGTACACGGGCCGACAGATGGACCTGAGGAGCTAAGAGGTCATTTGTACCCACCCTTCAGGTGGGATATCCGGAGGACGACTCAGCGGTTGCTAGTTTACTTTACTGCAACTGTTCTTCCTTACTGTTGTACTGTACTTTTAGTTGCGATTGTATTCTGGCCCATTTACTTTCCAGCACTTACTTTTGTATTCAGTTTACATTGTGTTTACTTCTGATCGTGTACTCTGTTGTGTTTCTTTACTTATATAAGGTCAATTCCTTCCCTTTTTTCAGGATCTATGCCTTTGGTGCTAGTCGCCAGCCCCTGGCCTATGGGAGGTGGGTTTCGGGTAGTCACGACACGGGCCTTGAGGACAAGTCCTGACAATACATATCCAAATAAATGTAATTTAATACTTTTTATGAATTCCACTAATTTTATATGTTAATATGACATTTTATGGGGTTTTATATGAATTTTTATTGATGTAATAATGTTGTTATAAATTTATCAAAAACCAAATAACAAATAGTGTCAAATTTTACATAAAAGAGTTTTTAAAACAAATATTATATTATTAATTGATATTATATTCCTAAAAATATAAGGATCAGACAAAAGACTTATATAATGATAGGTGTATTACTAATGAACCACTTGGGGTTCGAGTGGAAGTATATAGTAATTTTATTAACCATATTATATAAAAATACAAAGAGACATGGTAAATGTCAAACTATTTAACTAAGAGTTAAATCTAAAAGATAAAATTAATATAGTGACCTAAAACTGTATAAAACCTATTGGTTTAGTGGTTTTAGACCCATACCAACAAGATCCTTTAAATAATCCATTTTTAAGAAATTAGAAACCGAAAATGATTTTATTATAAAATAATATTTCTAGATTTTCCTAAGGTGCCCCTCACCCCTCTTGTAAAAGGGTATTTCCCCTTCTTTCTAATTCACACCATAAAAGCCTTTTTCCTCTGACAAAACCTACCCAAATACCCTCTAAACTATCCTCCCTTCATCCTAGAGACATTCTTTTAGTCAAAAAAACATCCTAAGGAGCGCTTTTGATCAAATCAAAAGGAAGAACCCGAAGAAGAGGTAAATATTTCATCACCTCTTTCAAGTTCCTTTCTTCTTCCACATTCTCTTTATTTGTTGATTATTTTATAAAATAAAAACTCCAGTATCTTCTATATACTATTATGATATTATAAATATGGTACAACCATATTCATTATTCTATCAATCCTTTGAATGACATGTCACCATACGTGCGGACGTACGACTTACCGTCTCCGCGTCCTAGTGTAAATGTTATTCAATACATTTTTATTTGGATGGGTATAATAATGATGTGTAATTGATGTAAATAATAAATATAACATGATAATGACTCTGTATATATTATATACCATCCAATTATATATTATTTTAATATCAAAAGAACGATATTATCACTCGTGCGTACGTACAGATTACCGTCTCCCCGTACGCGATGAGATTCATTCCCCATCGTATCCATTCAAGACTAATTATCATTAGATGATTAAAAATAATGTTTAAAGACTTAATATAATTATAAATATGAATACGATACATCCTATCCATAACAAACATTACTTAAATAACAAAGCATATAAAGGAAAATGAATCAGTTAACACAAGAAATGACGATAATACTAAGTTATTATTAACAATGCAGTGTTAAAAGATCATATATGATATCATATTAATGTGTATGATTATTTTATAGTTTTATAACAATTATTTCACCATTATACAAGAGGTTAAACTACCCTTGACCTTGGAAAAGTACAAGGTTAGGGTTAATTTCACAATATCTTTATTATCCGAGGTTGTTTTTACGTAACTATCTACTAGGACCTCTTTATCATCAAAATCCATGTTTCTTAAAAATTTATTCCAAATTTTGTTTACTATTTACTAGAATATGGTTTAAAGTCATTTATACCCTTGTTTGACTTTTTATAAAATTTTTTAAAGGAATCTTTCTGTCGTTTTCCAACAAGGTACTTTATGACCTTTTCGAAAGAATTAAGGTATGAATTCTTTTTTAACTTATACGGCGGGTGTGGCGATTTTCCGCTGTTATAACATCATCAAATCTTCCCTTAAAATATTATAAGAATATCTCCAAAATAAATGTTTTCTTTTATAATTATATGAATTTTAAATTATTTCAAAATAGAAAGAGATATTTCTCTAAAAAGGGTTTTGATTTCATCTATGTCAACATCCTTTGATGAATTTTAAGATTATTTGAAGTTGATTTATTATGACACAAAACTTTCACATTGTATTGAAGGTTTTTTTATATGTTTAACTATGGATGTGTTATTTTCATACCATTCATGGTTTATGGATAAAGTATTGACATTTCGTATGCCAGTTTTAATATTAATGTTTATGTTATGTTTAAACCTTTCAATATGAGGAATGCATTGGACTTAATAAGTGATGGGTGGAGCCCGCTATAGCTCCTCGATTCATCAGTGGGTCTCATGAGAAACACTACTGTCTTGTAACAAGGCCTTGACAAAATCTTATTTGTTGTCTTGGAACAAGGCCTTGACTATATGGTTATGAAAATCTATCATTATGCATTCCATCATTATGAAAGTGGATATTGATATTGCATGTGATTATTCTTCTAGTAGAATATCCATGTGATTATGTAAATGGAATTATTTATATTTATATTTTCCATATCATGATTAAGTTTATGTTGAAATGGATTTTGTTTTAGTTTTATACATTTCCTTAAATGTTTATGCTTATTTATGAAAGTTTCGGAGATATTGTTATCCTTACTGAGCATCTGAGCTCACTCCTTTCTATGTTTAATTTTTCCCAGGATGCGAAGAAATATATTATGACTGACCTGCAGGGATAGTATATGGGATCTCAGTGTTGTCCATGGAAACAATGTTGTTGTAGTTTTCCACTTTATGATGTAATGTAAACCTTATGAATGTATATAGTACTTCTAAGGCTTCTAAAATAATCAGTCTTTCGAGAATTGATCTTTTGTGATCATGTCAATGATATGTAATAATGCACTGATTCTGGGCTTCTGTGGTCGAGGCGTTACTATTGTTATCATAGGAAGTTTAGTACAAACCTTGGAAACTAGATTTAGATAAAATCTGACTAGAGAACCTTGTCCTAAGATAGACTTTGAGGATTAACATAGAAGATCTTCCTTGAATTTTGGTGTTGTAGAGATTTTGTTATTTTTCCAAGAAATACAACCCTATCTGGATACGAGCAGGTAGAGGAATCTCTGGCACAAATGTACCTTGGTGTAAAACCCGAAAACACTACTTTGAGCTAGACTTGAACGGGAACTGTTACACGACAATGGGCCTTGATGCACTCTTGGTTATGACACTCTCTGGGGTTATGATTAATATAATTCTCATTTTATTTACAATAAATTATTAAGGGTTAATGAGTATATACTTCCTCAATGACATTTTTTTATGATTATGGATTATATCCATAAACTGTTCAATTTATGATAAGTGTTTTACAATTTTGGAATTATGTATTTTGATTCATAAATAATCTAGTTTATGCCATTGTTTAGAAATGGTGCCTAGTGGATGGAATGGAGACCATATCAATGCACGCACTCCATGTATGGATTTCCCTCCTACTCAAGATAATTATAGTAGAGCTGGTGATGCAACTGGTGCTGATCAGCTAATCACCATACTAGGAAAACTCACTTCGATTACGAATAATAATCTTACCTGTATAGAGCACCCTGATCCGCAGTGTGGTGGATTAATGATAGATCACTTCATGAGGTAAAAACCACCAACATTCAATGGGGGTACAAATCCACTAGTAGCTGAGAAATGGATAAATTCCTTAGAGAAAATATTCCATGCCATGGGGAGTAGTGAAAGGGAAAAAGTTGTCATGGCAGTTTACCACCTCACTGGAGATGCTAATCAATTGTGGTCATTGATTCAAAACACAAAGGAAAATGAGGAAGTATAAAATATGGAATGTAGGGAGTTTAAATAGATTTTCTTTGAAAATTACTTTCCTTGTGACCATCGAGCGAATATGGAAAGGCAATTTATGAGTCAGAGGCAAAAGGAGGATGATAATGTCGCAACGTATGAAGCTAACTTTACAAGGTTTGGAGGCATGCTATAGATTATATACATAACCCAAGAAGTAAGATTGATCGTTTCTTTGTTGGGCTAAAACCATTTATCCATCAGACATTAGTCTCAAAATTGTTCTCATTGTATGAAGATATTGTCTCATGTGCAATCAAGATAGAAAAATAATTCCCTAATTCTTACAACTTTAAAGCAATGAAAGAGAAGAAGAGATCTGGTGAACACTCTGGAAATGGAAATAAGGGGAAGAAGAGAAAAGTTGAATATTAATCCTGCAATAAATGTGGGAGGAAACACCTTGGTACTTTCCTGAAGGTAATGGGAGTCTGTTACAAGTATGGTGAAAAAGGCCACCAAGCTCGTGATTTCAAGGAGAAGAAAGAGGCTGTGGATGTTGAATGCAACAATTGTAGAGAAATGGGGCATTATGCGAATGAATTTCCTACGTTTCAGGGTAACTAAACTCATAAAAGGCCAAGGGATCGAGGCCAAGATTATTCCATCACTACTGCTGAGGTTGAAGATCCAAAATACGTGGTGGCAGGTAATTTAATTGTTTTCTCAAGTTTAGAAAATTCTTTATTTGTTTCTGGATCATCGCATTATTACATATCTTTCCAATTTTCTAAAAAAATAGATATTTCCAATTTGATTTAACAAGGGAGTTGTCAATCAAAAATCCTAATGGAAGTATCATTGCAACAAATTTTTGTGAATCAGTTCCCATTAGGGGATATAAATGTTCTTTATCTGCTGATCTCATAATCATATACATGATTGAATTTGATACAATCGTTGGTATAGATTGGATTTCATACCTTGATACGAAAATTTATAGTAAGAAAAAAGAGGTTACAATTTTTTATTATGATAAGGAATACCTTATCTTTATAGCAGAAACATCACCACCTAATTTTTATCTAGATCCACCCCTAGTAGCTCAACTAATCTCAATTATTGGGGAGGAAGAGAATGAAATAACTTTGGGTGAGGAAAAGAATGTTCAAATAAAGGATTTACATATTGTGAAAGAATATGTTGATTTGATTCCAGAAGACTTACCTGGACATCCTCCAGAACAAGAAATTGAGTTTTCCATTTATTTACTTCCTGGATCAAGGCCCATATCAAAGACCCCTTATATAATGTCCACAATAGAATTAGTGGAACTAACGAAACAACTAAAGGAATTTCGTATTAATGGATTTATTCTCCCAAGTGTTTCTCCATGGGGATTCCCTGTTCTTTTTGTTAAGAAGAAAGATGGATCTATGAGGCTGGGCATTGATTACAGGGAGATCAATTAAATAACAATAAAGAAAAAGTATCCCCTACCTCGCATTGATGATTTATTCAACCAACTTCATGGATCTCAATACTTTTCAAAGATTGAACTTTGATCTGGATATCATCAGTTGTGTGTGAAGAAGGAAGACATTCTGAAAACAGCATTTTGAACCAGCTACAGGAATTACGAGTTTACAGTAATGCCTTTTGGGTTGACTAATGCACCACCTAATTTCATGGATCTAATGAATAGAGTTTTCATGTAATATCTAGATGACTTTGTAGTGGTATATATTGATTATATCTTGGTTTACTCAAAATTCTATGAAGATCATGAAAATTAGTTGTGAATTTTCCTGAAAACTATTAGAAAAAATGAATTATATGGGAAGTTTAGCAAGTGTGAATTTTGGATTCAGGAGATTTCTTTTCTTGTCCATATTGTCTCTAAGGATGGATTCTCTGTTGATCATTCTAAGAACAAGGCAATCCCAGATGGACAGAACCTATGAGTATAACTAAGGCATGCAGTTTTATTGGTTTAGCAGGTTATTATCGACGTTTCATCCAGAATTTTGTTCGGTTGGCTAACCCATTAACAAATCTCACACGAAAAGGGGTTAAATTTGTTTGGACAAAATAGTGTGAAGAATGTTTTGAAGAACTGAAGAGAATATTAGTCAATTCTCCTATACTGACTCTACCATCGGGGAATGATGGGTTTGTTATTTATAGTGATGCATCAAAGAAAGGACTTGGTTGTTTCCTTATGCAGGATGATAGGGTTATTTCCTATGAATCATGATAGCTAAAAATTAATGAGAAAAACAATCCTACTCATGATCTTGAGTTAGAAGATGTTATCTTTTCTTTGAATATATAGAGGGATTATCTCTATGGTAAAAAATGCGAGATATATACCAATCACAAGAGTTTGAAGTATATTTTATGACTGAAAGAACTCAACATGAGGCAAAGGAGATGGATTGAACTACTCCAAGATTATGACTGTACGATACACTACCACCCGGGGAAGGAAAATAAGGTATAAGATTTGTTGAGAAGAAAATATCATGGAGTTTTGAACAAGATAAGAGTTGAAAGAGATCCTATTTTCATGGATCTAGTAAATATGGATATGGGAATAACCATGGAAGGTGAAACATCAATAATTTTTCAAATGATTTCCAAACCATCTTTACTATAAAGGATAAAGTGTTCTCAGACTGGTGATGAAGTGTTTCAAAAGAAGATTAAAGATATGAATGATGGGAGATTGAGTGAATTTGTCTATGAAGATGGAAATTTGAAATTTGGGGAGATAATTTGTGTTCTCGATATACATGATCTAAAAATGGAATTTTTGGATTATGCTCATTATTCTAATTTCTCTATACACCCTGGTCACACTATGATGTATAGAGATTTGAAGGAACAATTTTAGTGGGACAACATGAAGAGGGAGATTGATGATTTTGTGTCAAGATGTATGGTTTTTCAATAAGTGAAAGCCGAAAGGCAACAACCTGGAGGAGTCATGCAACCTCTTCACATACCTGAGTGGAAAATGGATAATATTACGATGGAGTATTTCAAGGGACTACCAAAGACTCCTAGAAGGAACAATGCAATATGGGTCATTGTTGATCATCATACCAAGTCATCACATTTTCTTGTAAGCGAATATTTAACACTTGAAAATTTAGTAAAAATATATATTAATGATGTTTTAAGACTTCATGGAGTACCACTATTGATTGTTTCTGATCAAGATTCCCATTTTACATAACTATTATGGAAAAGTGTTCAGAAAGCTCTAGATACTGAACTTCGTTTGAGCACTGCCTACCACCCCCAAACTGATGGACAATCAGAATGGACTATTAAAACCTTAGAAGACATGTTGAGATCATGATCACTTGAATTTCACGGTATGTGGGATCAATATTTACCTCTAGTATAATTTTCCTATAACAATAGTTTCCATTCAAGTATTCTTATGGCACAATATGAAGCATTATATAGAAAGAGATGTCCCACACCAACCTGTTGGGATGATGTTGGTGAAAGAAACCTCGTTGGCCTAGGACTTGTGGAGGAAACAATAGAAAAGGTGAAGGTAATCCAAACCCACATCAAAGCTACTCAATGTAGGCAGAAGAGCTATGCCGATAACAAAATGAAGGATTTAGAATTTTAGGTAGGAGATTAGGTTTTCTTGAAGGTATGTATATGGAAGGGTGTTATACGTTTCGGTAAGAAGGGAAAATTGAGTCCCATGTACATTAGACCTTTCTAAATTCTAGAACGAATTGGGGTTGTAGCTTACCGTTTGCCAATGCTGCCAAATCTCTCCAAAGTTCATGATGTATTCCACGTATCACTGTTGAGAAAATAAATTCCTGACCCAAAGCATGTAATCACATATGGGGAATTAGAACTAGAACCAGATCTGTCTTATTGGGAAGAGCCTGCCAAGGTTCTTGATATAAGAGAACAAGTGTTGAAAACCGAATGACTCGTCTAGTAAAATTTATATGGAGAAACCATAAGATGGATGAGGCAATGTGGGAATCCAAGGAACTTATGATGAATAACCACCCATATCTTTTTATGTAGTAATATTCTAAAAATTTTGAGGACGAAATTATTTGAAGGATGGGAGAATGTAACACCCTAAGATTCCACAATATGCTTCTCTTTGAATAATACAATAGTGTGTGTTTTACGTAACTTCGAGTTATAACATACCACAACCAATCAAACTAGCCATTATGAATAGTAATACCCACTTTTTTAAATTTTATAAATTTTATCTTTCAAAATGGTCTTGGATTTGGGATATTAAAATTATCTTAAGGTGAATTTCTAGTATTTCTCTGAAAACTTTCAATTTTTGATGAATAGTGAAAAACACTATGTTATAGTTTAAAACCAAATTTTTATTCAACTAATTATTTAGTTTAATTAAATTTATTTTAGGTCAAAATATATACATAATACCTATATATGTTCAATGTAATTCATTGGAGTCAGATTATAATAATTTTAGATATATATAAATTTTATTGAACTCTTTACCGTCTTTAATCCACCTCCTAGGAGCTTTTGCGAATTTACATAAAATGTAATTTTACCACTTCTGTGAGTTGAATTTCAAAAATATTAGAGACACGGTTTATATCAGTAAGTAAAATTCGGTTCAATAATTTGAAAATAATTTTGGGCGAATAGTAACTTTTTACTTTTATTTACCACGGTTAAAAGTATATAGGGTAATTAATGGTAAAAATGATATTATTATTACCCCTAAAAGATGTCATAATTCTATTGGATAAGTGTAACTTGGCCAAAAACAACCTCATGAATAAAATATGATCTATTAGGTCTACTTGGATTAGATGAGGACATTTCTTATTATTTAATTCAGAGAAGAGTTTAATGTTTTAAATAAAAAGTTTAATAACTAAACCATATTTAATATACGGTTACATATAAGATAAATTCGTCTATAAATATTAATTATAAAAATAAAATGATTTCTTACATAATGGTATTTTATTTATATTCTTTAGAAATTAAATAATTTAATTTATTTATGACACAATGATGATGCAGGAATTACCTAATAAATGAAATTTAATATAATTGATATTATAAATATCCAAATAAATGCAATTTTAGACTTTTTATGAATTGACATAATTTTCTAGATTAATATGACATGTTAGGGTTAGTTAGATTAATTGTTTTCTATGTAATAATGCTATTATGAATTTAGAAAAAACAAAATACCAAATAGTGTCAAAATTGACAAAAAAGAGTTTTTAAAAAAAATATTAAATTATTAATTGATATTGTATTCCTAAAAATATAAGGTTCAGAGAAAAAACATATATAATGATCGGTGTATCATTAATGAACCACTTGGGGTTTGTTTGGAAGTATATAGTATGTTTATTAACCATATAATATAAATATACAAAGAGACATGGTAAATGTTAAACTATTTAACTAAGAGTTAAATATAAAAGATAAAGTTAATATAGTGACCCAAACTATCTAAAACCTATTGTATGATTGGTTTTGGATCCATTACTACCTCATCATTTAAATAATATATTTTGGAGCTATTGGAAACTGAAAATTATTCTATCAT
The DNA here is from genome assembly GCA_963277665.1 of Viscum album. NCBI lineage: Eukaryota > Viridiplantae > Streptophyta > Magnoliopsida > Santalales > Viscaceae > Viscum > Viscum album. The sequence goes on along the minus strand of OY728142.1, from coordinate 502,577,996 downwards.
AAAATAATATTTCTAGCTTTTCCTAAGGTGCCCCTCACCCCTCTTATAAAAGGTCACTTCCCCTTCTCTCTAATTGACACATTCAAAGACTTTTGGCTTAGCCAAACCCAGCCCAAATACCCTCAAAACTATCCTCCCTTCATCCTAGAGTTTTTTCTTCAGTCATAAAGCCAACTTAAGGAGACCGTTTGATCAAATCAAAAGGAATAACCCGAAGAAGAGGTAAATATTTCATGACCTCTTTGAAGTTCCATTCTTCTTACACTTCCTCTTTCTTTATTGTTTCCATTATAAAATAATAAATCTAGTATATTATATATAATTTTATGTTATTATAAATATGGTACAACAATATTCATTATTCTATCCATTTTTTGAATGACATTTCACCATACGTGCGTACGTACAACTTACAGTCTCCACGTTGTGGTGTAAATGTTATTCAATACATTATTATTTGGATGGGAATAATAATGATGTCTAATTGATGTAAATAATAAATATAAATTAATAATTATTCTGTATATATGATATAACATCCAGTTATATATTATTTTAATATCAAAAAAATGATATTGTCACTCGTGCGTACGTATGGATTACCATCTCCACGAACGCGATGAGATTCTTTCCCCATTGTACCTATTCAAGACTAATTTTAATTAAATGATTAAATTTTTTTTAAAGACTTAATATCATTTTGAATATGAATAAGATAAATCATATCCTAAATAAACATTACATACTTAACAAAGCATATAATGGAAAACGAATCAGTTAACACCTGAAACGACGATAATACTATGATATTATTAACAAAGCAATGTTAAAAGATCATATATCATATCATATTAATGTAAACGATTCTTGTATAATTTAATAAAAATTATTTCACCATTATACAAGTGGTTAACCTACCCACTACCAAGTAAAATTACAAGGTATGGGTTAATTTTACAATCTCTTTATTATCCGAGGTTGTTTTTACGTAAGTATCTACTGGGACCTCTTTATCATCCACATCCAAGTTTCTTAAAAATTAATTCCAAAACATTTTTACAATTAACTATGCTACGGTTTAATGTCATTTATACCATTTATTTACTTTTTATAAAATGGTTTGAAAGGAATATTTCTATCATTTTCCAACAAGGTACTTTATGACCTTTTCGAATGAATTATGGTAAGAACTTTTTTAACTTATATGGCGGGTGTGGTTATTTTCCACCATTATAACATCATCAAAGCTTTTCTTACCAGCTTATAAGAATATTTCTAGAATAAATGTTTCATTTTATAACTATATGAATTTTAACTGATTTCAAAATAGAAAGAGATATTTCTCTAAAAAGGGTTTTGATTTCATCTATGTCAACATCCTTTGATGGATTTTAAGCTTATTTTAATTTGATTTATTACGATACAAAACTTCCACATTGTATTGAATTTTTTTAAATATGTTTGACTACGGATGTGTTATTTTCATACCATTTATGGTTTATGGATAATGTATTGACATTTCGTATGCCAGTTTTAATACGAATGTTTCTGTTATGTTTAAACCTTTTCATATGAGGAATGCATTGGACTTAGTAAGTGACAGGTGGAGCCTACTATAGCTCCTCGATGCATCAATAGGTCTCATGATACAAACTAGTGTCTTGGAACAAGGCCTTGACAAAATCTTATCTATAGTCTTGGCACAAGGCCTTGACTATGTGGTTATGAATGTCTGGAATTATGCATTCAATCATTATGAAAGTGGCTATTGATATTTCATGTGATTATTCGACTATTAGAATATCCATGTGAGTAAAAAATGGCATTATTTTGATTAATATTTTCCATATCATGACGAAGTTTATGTTGAAAATGAGTTTGTTTTAGTTTTATAAATGGCCTAAAATGTTTATTCTTATTTATAGAAGTTTCCGCTATATTGTTATCCTTATTGAGCATCTGAGCTCAACCATTTCTATGTTTAATTTTCCCGAGGATGCGAAGAAGTATATTATGACTGAACTGTAGGGATAGTCTATGGGATCTTTGTGTTTTCCATGGAAACAACGTTGTTGTAGGTTTCCATTGTATGATGTAATGAAAACCTTATGAATGTATCTAGTACTTCAAAGGCTAATAAACAAATTGGTCTTTCGAGACTTATTCTTTTGTGATCATTCCAATGATATGAAATATTGCACCGACTCTGGGATTCCGGGGTCGAGGCGTTATAACTTTGTATTTTGTTTTTTCACCTAGGTTCCTAAAATATTTTTTTTTCTGAATCACCTTATTGATACAACCTAAATGATTCCCATATAGACCAATTGACCCCTTCTTCATTTGGAATTCATCATTCCCTTCACCTTAATGAACTCATTTTTTACCCTAAACACTTTATTTTATTTTTCCCAAGCCATGTATCATTGTGCTGAGCACTCTACATAAGCTCTTATTTAAGGTGTACAGAGGGATTATAGTAAATAGAAACACATCCAACATCTAGGGTCTCAAAGATTCATCTTGGGATCCCAGATGCCCATATTACTCCAGTTTCAAAAGATTAATATAAAAATTATTTATGTTGGCTCATTAAGATGATTATTTTTTATAATTCAAAATGAATGAGGCCCCTAAGATCAATTAAAACTTCCAGTTACAAGGGATATGATCAAAAATCCACAAACATGAAACCAAAAACACATTCAAAGATAGTACCCAAACCAAATTTCTATAAAACAACTAGCTTGATATCACTCAAAAATATTCCAAACTCATCAATTTTAGGGTTAATGCACCACTTAATTACCGAAGAAAAAATATCTGTAGGCAAAAACTATTTGAAAAAAAAAACAATGTAAAGCCTAACATTGTACAATAATTTTAAAAAAATTTACCCATTTTTTAACAAAAATATTTAAGTTGAAGTGGGAATTGATGAGCTTTCAATTAAACATAGTTTCACATAGTCAATAATTGACCCCCTCCCCACACTTAAAACCCAACTTTATCCCCAATGTTGACTTCTAAATTTATAGAAGAACAATTAATCAATTAAATTTCAAAATAGAATTTCAATTTAGTAGAAAGATGACATGTATAAAGGTCACATCGAAGTTCAAAAATATTGTTTTCCACAATGATTAACTTATCAGTAGGTTAAAAAGAAAGTACACACATTAACATTTAAGTCTAGTGACAAACATATTTTTCATTAAAGAACAAACAAGGCATGAAACTTGTGGGTACAGAGTGAATAGGGTGTAATCATGTTCAAATCTATGATTTAGATGGATGTTCAATAACACATAAGGCTATCATTCCTAACATCCCTTAGCAAAGCACATTCAACAAAAAAGACAAAACAACCAGCAAACATGTAACCCCCACCCTTAATTTCAAGTAGTAAGAAGATTTCAATATAACAATGAAATTAGAATTTTCAGCCAGAGACACATGAATATTTTTTTATATTTCAGTAGAAAGACATGCAGTAGAATTTTAATATAGTTCAAGTCATGCTACAGAATTTTCAGTACACATGTAGTAGAATATTATAATACAACCAGAGTTTTTATTAGCAAAAACAAGGGCAGAAATAAATGTAGAAAGTAGAAGTACTTTCCTTACTAAGTTCTTTCAAAAAAATGATCATGGGAATTACACTCCTTAAATGACACAGAAACATCATCCAAGAAACACAGAGCATGTAAACTAGGAAAAGAAATCTAGCAGAGATAGATGATATGGAAGAAAACAAACCAGAACTTTATTCAACACAAAACAGTACAAACATGAATACAAAGAAAGAGAATTGGTAGACTCCCATGAAGCACTGAGTTTAAAGTCTTTAGTTGGACTTTATTTAGTCAAATTTTATTTATTTATTAACACAAAAAAACCATGGGTTGCCTCCCATGAAGCACTAGTTTTAATGTCCCCGGTCGGACTCACCTAGAAACTAACCGTAGTCACTAGGTGGATGTGGTTTTCTTAATAGGAACCACCACATGTGTTTGGCACAATTATTTTTAACATAAATATGAGATTTGTGGGAAACTAGACTCAACACATCAATAACTGAATTCTCATAGACTAAAATAACCCCTATGTAGAACCCTTTAATAATAGTGGGTGTAATGCTATCCACTTCTAGAATAAGTTCAGACATTGCAAGAATTGAATACACTTGAAGGGAAAGCGTAGATCTAGGTACTTCAAAGGGTATAGCATTGACCTCAGATCTATCTCTCTTATCCTCAACTTTAAAAAATTTAAATTCTAGGGTGCATATGTTTAAATTCTGATTAGCATGTTCAAGAGTAGATTCAATAGAGTGATGAACAAAATTATGAAAAATGGAACTCAAGTCTAATTCTCCCTCTAAACTACTATCGGAAACATGAGAAGGCTCAGAACCCTTCAGAGTTGAGGAAGTAAGTGACATACATGGAAGAGAATTTATTTTATCACAATCAAATTCGGGTCTAGAAATGTAGTAAATATCTTCCAAAAGATCCTCATCTGTTAACTCACACTGAACATCTACTTCTTTTATTAAATCATTTCTACAACCATCATCTAGTGTGTGTTAAAACTTTATTTCATGTTCAACTTTAAAAGGCTCTCTTTCTAAAACCATGTTATTTGAATGTTTCAATTCAATTTCAAGAGAAGAATTGTAAAAATCAATTTCAAAAAATCCAGTTTCTAGAATGTTCAAATTAAGACAATTCTCCTGAAGTTGGTTAACACTACTTTCCATTTCATTTCACAATGTTTCAGAAAAGTGATTACTATGAGAATAGGGAAATAAAAACTCATCAGTTATCCTTTCTTGAAATAACATTACCTCTTCCTCATTATCCAACATTATTTTAGAAATTATTGGGTTTACAGATTCAAAATATGGAAGAGTGGTTATCAATTTATGATAAAAAATTCAGATTCTTTAACTTCCAGTTTGATGTTCTCTTCTATAGTGTACCCAATATCACGTTCTAACTTATTGTTTACAATGTTAGAAAAGTTGGGTGAAGAGTTTTTAGCATTCAAACTTTAATTCTCAAAAATCTATTCTACTTGAGTGACTTCATTTTTAAAACTCCTAAAATAGTGATTTTTCTCAAAAGTAGGAATTATGAAGAGAACTGGGCATTCCTTTTCAATCTGTTTCAATTCATTTTCAAAATTTTCCAACTCAACAACATTAAAGTTCATTCTGGGGTCTTCATCAATGTGTTCTTGATTTAATTAGTTGGTTGTTTTCAGATTTAATTTAACATAATGATATTTTTCAAAGAGAATGGTTTGTTTTCCTATTTCACTATCACTTTCCTCTTCCTATTGATTTTAAAATCTTTAATAAACATTTTTCTTTTCATTTTCTTAAAATTCATTTTATTCTTTAACCCTTTGTTGTAAATCCAAGAACATGTTTTATAATCATTTCATTCTTTGATCTTGCACTTGAGAATCTCTAAGTTGAATTTCATGGGTTTTGATAAACCAGGTGTTTCAATTATTCTCACTAGCATCCAATTTGGTTTCAATTAATTCATCTTTATCTAGTAATTCAGGATTAGATTCAAACGTTTCATCTTCTTCAATGTAAACAATCTGTTGTGGCAGTTTATAAACACACTACTAGGTAGTGTGCCCATAACAGCCACAACACACACAATGAGGCCCTGGTTGATCCCATGTTTCATAAACATCCATTTTTAAACTAAAACAAGGTGATATTAAACACAAAACAATTCAAATTGACGCATATTTTTCAAAAACAACACAAACAATAAGATCCAGTTTAAAGAAGTTTTTTTACAACATATTTTTTATATGATTTTTTATGTTTTTTTTGATTTTTTTTTAAATTTTCAAAAACATAGAACACTCAGTGCATGCCTTCCCCGACAAAGGCTCCAAATTTTTATGAGGATAGAGTTCATAATAGCCCTCAAAATTTCATTTATTAACCTAAACTAGCATAATTATGTAGGTTCGATCCATAGAGAAGGCAGGTGAGTGAATTCTATGGTTTTAAAACTAAACACCTCACTGTTGTCAGCAATGGGGTAAATATCTTATAGTTTTTTAATTTTTAATTTTTACTTTTTTTAAAATATTTTTTTTATGATGATGTGAAAATAAATGACACTAATTCTATAAATCTCCTATTTACTTAACTATAAAATGAAACAACTAGAAGAAATAGTACAAACTTGAGATAAGAGAAAAAGTAAAAGAAGTGCTAACAATGGATCAAATGGTAAGCTTGGTTAAGTTGAAATCTACAGGTTATAAAAATATTTCTTCATTAGATTGAATTCGCACCTTGAAAATTAGTGGTTCATTCTTCCTCGCCAGAAGAAATAAAACTCTGTATTATAATTCTTGAATTTTGACAAATCAAAAACCATATGTAGCTAGTTGTTTTAACTATGTTAACAGAAAACTATCTCACCAAATGTTTCTGTAGTTTAAACTTTAAAGCATTGATAAAAATAATTCAGGATCAAACTGACCAAAAGATCAAGGGTTGAAATTTTAATTTCAAGAAGGTGCAGACTAAATTATAGATTTGAGAATCGAATCTAATCTCACCAAAAGAATCCAAATCTCATTAGAATAAATTTAATGAAGAAGAAGAAAATATAAACCTATAGAAATTCCAATTTTTCAAAAAAGTAATAAAGATAAATTCATTTTCAATTCAAAATCAACAAGTAAAATGTAAATAAAGTAGATCAGAGGAAGAAGAATCCTCCCTCTATGAGTGATGTTCATGAATTGCAGCTCTACTCCTGCAAATCCATGTCACCGTTACCGCTCTTGGTGTTTCCTGGGAGTTTCGATCTCAAATTGTGTGGCATGGAATCATAATGAGACCCCCCTAAAAATTATTCTACAAGTATACATAAAATATCATCTGTCATCTACTGCAAGTCACCACACATTTCCACCGACTTTAGAAATCCTTCACTTATGCACTACACACGTGTGTTTTTTCACGACTGGTATGTCACACTAGTTTTTCGCACAGAGCTAACTCTGAGTGAGTTAGTTGTGTGAATCTGGACGTATACCTATCTCTTGAATGAACTTTTATAGTTAGAATAGAATAATAAACGAATGAATCGGCGTTTAAATGTTAACTTTCATAAAAAAATAAAAGTTTCATTAAAGAATGTCATGATGTTATTAAATTTAAATTAATAATTACCAATTATTATTTTATTAACATATTTTATTTAATGTTATTACATGTTATTATTTATATAATATATTTATGAAGGTGATTAATTAAAAATTAGATTAAACTTAATATTTATTATTTATTGAATTATTAAAAGTTATTTTTTAAAAAAATTTATTTTTTTTAAGATTATTATTGAATTTTATCATAATAAATAGTTTTATTACATTAATAAAAAAATATAAAATTTTATACAGATATTATATTTTATAATTATTTTATTCAAGAGGATAAATTATAATTATTATATTAATTAAGGTATTTAATTTTTTTAGTTTTATTAATATGTTTATCCTTTGATTTTTTATAATTAATTAGTTTTATATTTTATTAAATTATTATTAATTTATTTATATTATTATTATCTTTTACCTTATAATTTTTTTAAACTTTAACCCCCCAATCTTCTTTAGTAGCACGTTGTAAGGAGGGGAAAGGGCCTCTTCTGGAATCTTCAGCTGCGACGTCTCTTCCAGAACACCAGTGGGATAGATTCACTCTAGTGGTGCATTCATGAGACGACTCAAACTTCAGACCTCAGCGGAGGCGGTTTCACTAGCTCACAGTGGCGGCTCGCCTTTAGTGTGACGTCTTCTTCTCAAGTGGAAATTGGCTCAATATCTCTAGATTCAAGAAATAACGGTGGGTTTTCAATCATTATTATCTCTAGCACAACGACACAACAACTTTCTATTTATCATCTAAGACTCCCACAACTGCGACCTAGAACCGGTGGTCTTCGTCCTTTGCTCGTCTCGATCTCAAGTGGAGGAAAGAAAATCCTTCAAGGATCTTCATAGTAAATCCAGATTCAGAACTGAAATTGAGATGATGAATGTATATTTCTGTGTTCTAAATCTAATTCAAGTCTGATTTTTGGTTGTAAACTAACGAGGTTTTCAATTTTCAAGTTTGATTAAGTAAAGGGAGCGGTGATGAATACCGAGGAAGAGTTTTCTACTGAAATGAATCACAGTTGGAAGAGATACATGGATGGATCAGTGAATCAAGTGTAGGTTTTAGTAGGGTCAGTAGGAGGAAGTTAAATGGGGTGGAAGAGAAACAGTGCTATAGTATTGAGATGCGTGGTGCGTGATGGACAGGTCCAACAATGGTGAAGTTGTCAAGAGTGGTGAGAAGAGGCAGAAACTATCGGTTGTAGGGAAAGGCTGGAGTAAAAACATGAACAATCAGTGTGTGTGTTTGAGAGAATGGTGAGTCACTGATAGTTAAAAGAAAAAAGAAATAGAAAGTATCAGTGAGTCCGTTAGACCAATGGGTGTTTGGATCGATGAGTCCTTTACTCACAGATAGAAGAACAGAAACAGAGGAGGCAACAGTGAGGCACTGATAAATAAAAAGGTTCGGTGACAATAAGTCACTGATAGTTTTAATAAAATGACTTACTAAAATATAAAATAAAAAGAATACACCGATAAAAGAAAAATAATAAATGAGTCACCGATAATTAAAAAGAGAGATCAAAATCGATGAAACGGATCGGTGTGTTGCAACATCAGTGCGAGGTGAGAGACCGATGATGTTTGAAAGTCATTAGTGAGTCATGAATCACTGATACTTATAAAAAACATCAGTGTGACAAAATATTGTTGTGACACGGTCAGCGAGTTGTGACATCGGTGTGACGACTCACCTATAGTTAAAAAAACGTTGGAGTGTCAAAAGATTAGTGAGTTGCGATTCAGTGAGACAAAGAATCGGTCTGACATAGGACCAGTGCGTCACTCAACGATAGACCAAAATAAAACATTAACAATAAAAATTAATTTAAAGAAAATAATAAAATTATAAAAAAAAATTAATCAATCAACTCAAAAGAGAAATTAACTAAATTGTTTAAGATTAAATAATTAACTATAACTAAAAACTAACTAACTTATTTAACAAACTAAAAATAAAAGTAACTTAATTGTTAATAATGAATATAAAAATTAATATTAATGCAAAAATCATACAAAGAATTTACCACACAAATGGAAAAAATTAAAATTAACTAAATATATTAAACAGCAAAGTTAAATAATTAAATGAAAAAAATGAAAACTTAAAAGTAAAAACACATTATTTTATTAGACTTTGTTATAAACTCTTAACTTATTTAATAAACGGAGTAACTAGATTAGTAAATAAATAAAGATTATTTCTTTTAATAATTCAATTTTAAATAGTAATGTTTAAAATTAAAACTAAACTAGATTATTGAAAATTAAATTGAACAACTAAATAATTAAAAAAAAATTAAAATTATTAAAAAGTAAACCAGATAAAGATTTTAAAAATTAAAAGTAATTTAATATAACTAAAATAATTAAAATGATTAACTAACTATTTAAAAGACTAAAAACACAAATTTAATTATAAAAAATTATTAATTGAGAAATGTAGTGATAAAAGTAAAAAAGTTCCATTATTTATTAAAAAGTGACAAAATAATTAATTAAGTTGATAAAAAATAAATAAAATATGTTGAAAAAAAATGTAGAAATAAAACCACAACATATAACAACTAAAATTACAACAACCATGTACTAGAAATTGAAAAAACAACCAATGTTCCAATAGAAACAACTATCTATGTCAACAGATCAACAGATATAACCAAGTCAAATTGACCCTTTTACCTTGCTCGATATTGGAAGGAGGTAATCTATAAACTCCCAAAGGAATATATAGGGGTTGATCCAAATCCTAGCAGGATTGAACCCAAATATTCCTTAACATGATTCCAATATAAAATTAACCAAGAAAGTGCTTTCAATTTAAAAAAAATATGTTTAAAATTTCAAAACAATATATAAATAAATCATCCTTCACATTTAAAATGATGGAAATACATTTCAAATGGTGGGATTATCTTTAAAAAAGGGATGATTTACAAAAATGACACCTTTCACATATGTTATAAATAAAAATTTTATATAAAATAGTTTATATAAATTCAAAATTCATGTAAAATAGTATACAATAATGGAATATATTTATTTTAAGTACAAAAAAGTGAGAAACTTTGTCATATTTCAAATAAGGTATGATAGTTCCAAGATATTGGGACTCCACACTCATGGTGATACCAAAAATATGTACATATGACCCTTTGAACTCAAGAAAAAGAGGACTCATAATAATCGCCTAAGGGATGTGATGTGCTGATATGATGTTTTAGAACATTATAAATCAAAATGTTTCGTCTAAATAACCAACTAACTTCCTAATGCTTGCATGTTCTCTATCAATGAATCAATGATCAGAAATTTATTTTAAGACTACTTAAAATAAAATTATTCCTATTCTCAATTTCAAATATCCCAATTTCCATTTAAAATCCAAATAGGGGGTCTAATAAAAAACATGCATTTTCACCAAGATAAAACATTAAGGTTTTAATCAAAACCATTTTGGCTATTATCAAAAATAAGGAATTAAAATCAATTCCCAATCCATTTTTATAATTATAGTCAACAATTTAATCTAAACTCTTTCCATCAAATCCACAATTTAAATTAAGTTATTTAAATTACAAAAAAATTTCATAATCAAACCCCAACTGCATGGAAATATTGGTTTTTTAATTTCATTCCAATGAATATTTTTTAAAATACCAATTCAATGGAATTGTGTTTTTTTTCAAAAAAATAAAATAAAATAAAATCAATTTAAATAAAACCAAGTGATTTCATTTAATTAAAAATAATTTAAATTAAATAAAAAATGTAAGGATAATATAAATCATTCACCATAATAGAACCACATACCATTCTCATGGAAACATAAGGCCCTCAATGGAACCTTCCAATATGGACAAAGGCCTATGAGATATAGGAAATCAATCCTAGAAATAAATTTATCAAAATGGTGTTTAGATTCATTAATTCCAAGATGATACAAGAACTCTTATGAGGAAAAGAGGAAGTGACAGGGAGATATAGAGAACAATTACCTAGAAGGTGACACCACAATCGCTACAATTATCAATCACCGATAGAAAAAACAAAGAGTTTTTGGAGGATCCAAAAATCACCCAAGGAAGGCCTCCATGTAGAGATAACGGAATAATGGCGGAAAGAAAAATGATTTTTTAGTCATGATTCTTGTTTAAAAACAATCCATGGGGTTTCAGACTATGTGTAACCCAATTACACATCATCTCATTGAAAATTGTAATAATCTACAAAAAATTCATCCCCTCTTGATAAAAAAAATTATCATCATTTTATGATTTATACAGCTTGTAAATATATTACACAGAGTGTAAATCTATATCAGGTTGCAGAAATGACCAGTTTTTGCTGAGAAGCCACAAATCTCTATCTTCACCATTATAGGTATCCTCCCTAATCCATCTCATTCCTTCTTAGATAAAGAAAAAGGAAAACCATGATAAGGTTAGAAACATACCTATCTAAGAGTAATGGAATGTTACAACCTCCCCACCAAATAAACTGTCTATCCCCAGAAAGCCTTTCAAGAAGAATCCATATGGAATAGGTGGGGCCACTACAGTCTCATCAGTGCCTCACACTACCATGTCTCATGAGAATCATAACTGTGATACCATAGAATATTAACCAAAGGTATCTCCCTCCCACAAATAACCTTTTTTTCAAAATAAACTACCATGACTGGACAATCAGTCATGGATAAATTAGGCTCAACCTCAAGATCACTCAAGATCATAACATGAGTTGAATCCATTAGATACTTTCATACCTAATATACACAGAACACATTATTTATCGATGATATATTTGGTGGTTGTTATAAATGGTAAGAACATTTACCCACATTCTCATCAACCTCAAAAGATCCCACATAACGATGAGCATGTTTCCCTAACCTCTCAAGATGTCGAAGACCCAGTCGAGGTGTGACATTAATGAAAACCTGGTAACCAACTGAGAAGTCCAACAGTCTATAGATATGGTCATCATAACACTTATAAAAGCTATGTTATGTCAACATCCTTGGATGAATCATCTAAATCTTCATTGTCATATCTTGGAATGAGCTTTTTACATCCAAGTAACATTCACCAATCTGACTAGCACAACTGGAATTTAAAAATACAACCATACAAGGAAAAAAAGAATCCATTTTGATCATGGATTGGTAACTATTATTTTATGAAAACTCATCCAAACCCAAATGATAATCCTAATCCCCACCAATGTCAATAACAAAAGCATAAACCATATCATCAATGATAGGTATAGATATTTGAATCTAGCCATCTGACTGTTGATGTCATGCCATACACAAATGGATGTGAGATACTATTTCCTCCCAATGGCCTCTCCAAAATTGAGAAGTGAATTGAGGATAACTATTAGAGACTATAACCTCAATATCTTTGTGAAAATGAAAGATCTCTTTGACATGTAGATTTCACAACTCTTAAAATTTGGTCGTATCACAAATGGGTAGAAAGTGTCCTTACAAGGTCATTTCATCAATAAAAAATCATATCACATTTTTAATTATTTGTGTACATGAAATCCCAACCAAAATGTCCACAAATATATCATCCCACTTCTAAGTAGGTACTGGATGTCGCTGAAGAAAACTCGAAGGTTTCTGGTGCTCAACCATGACCCATTGGAATGTATGGAAATGAGAGATAAAATTAGCAATGCATCATCTCATATATGGCCACCAAAATTTACACCACATGTCATACAAAATCTTCATGGATCCTGTATGCATTTTCAACTAGGAACTATGGAGATCTCCCAACACACCTTTCCTTACCGAAGATGGTATGACAATGCAGTTTAGATATCATAGAATATCCTATTTGGAGAAATTCCAATCAAGAATGGTCTCCCCACCATTAAGAGAGTCACTAATACTAAAAAATAATCATAAAGATACTATTCCAAAAGAATAAATTCAATTAGAGTGGATATCAACTGAACATTTGTCAATGAAACCTCAGCACCTGATTCCTAGACTCTAATGTGCAACTGTTCAAAGAGGTACACCAAGTCCCAGTCTTCCGATGATTCCTTAATTTCCCAAGATGGAAGATTCCTACTCATATAATTTCTAATGACGCTCCCTTTCCCTAAGGTATAGGTAATTTCAATAGCGTAAGACTATACATAGTCCATAAAATTCTTTTTGTGGAGGTTTAAATATAATTGAGAGAAGATATATCCCATGGTATCATGTTATCAAAACACCTTAAACCTTTCTGCATAAAGGTAATAATGCAAAATCTTAAGAGTGTGCATCACAATAGTAAATTCAAGGTCATGGATTGGATAATTCATCTCATGTGGTTGGATCTATAGGCAACAACATGGTCACTATGCATAAGAACACAACCTAGTTCTGAACCCGATGCATTGAAAAATACCACAAAGCACTTCTAGTCCTCTAGAAGAGTCAAAATTTGTGCAGTAGTCAAAATAAATTTTAGATCAACAATAGAACTATTACAGTTATCATTCCTTGAAAAATATAACCCCATTTAATACAGAGTATTCATCAGAGAAGACAAGTTTCAAAAGTCCATCATGAACTGGTGATAATACCCAGCCAAACCTAAGATGCTTTGAATCTTGAAAACCTCACGTGGGTTCTCCTATGTAATAATATCCTTAAACATATTATAATAAACATATATTACCTATTATAACACCATAATTCCCAAGAACTTCAAATCTTTAATCCATAAATTACATTTTAAAATCTTTTAAAAAATTTGGTGATTTCTCAGCAGACTCAGAAATGTTCTTTGATGACCCACTTGATCCTACATGGAATTAGAGTAAATGTGGATATAATTCATAAATAATAACTTTAAGTCATTGAGATACTCATGGAAAATATTTTTTCCTCAAATCTATAAATACTATAGGAGAATTGATTAGACAAAAAGGCATAACAAGGTACTCATAGTGGCCACAACTACTCTGATAGGTGGTTTTTGGAATTCCATATTATTTTATCCTTAACTTATTGAAATCAGACATAAGGTCAATATTTGAGAACCACATTCCCCACTTCAATTGGTCAAACATGTCATAAATTCATAATAAGAGACACTTTTTCTTTATCATAACTTGATTGATCATTCAATAATCAACACATAGGCAATGTGCACTATCTAAATTATTAGCAAAGAGAACAAACACCGCCCAAGGTGACAGACGTGGGTGTAAAAATACTTTTCAAAATAAGATCATCCAAATCGGACTTAAACTATTTCATTTTATCTAGTTCAATGAATTAGTATGGTATTAAAATTAGTTGACTACTGCGAATTAAGTCAATAGAAAATTCAACCTCCCGTACAGGGTGAAAACTAATGAATTTGGAAGGAAATATTTCGGGAAAGTAGATGAAAACTGGGGGGAGATCAACACTAAAATATTCCCACCCTAGATCAAAGTAAAATACTAATATCACTTTCCCCAACTCCAGATAAGAAGGTCGAACTCTTCTCGACCTTGGGTCCCATTCTCCTTGGAAGACACGACACACACAACTGGGTGTCATAAATAAGACCTATTGAAGATAATTTTCAGGAAACCCTCCCCAGAAAGGGTATCCCTCTAGGGACAAAATAGTATAAGAGAGATATTGACACCCAATTACCATATTCATTAGGATTCATGTTGGTGACTAGTTCTGTGGGTATAATAATCACACAGATGGGAGGAATTACACTCTAAGAGAACACATACGAAAGAGAGAGATAAGAAAAATACCAACCAAATACTGGCAAGACTATAATATAAAATAAAACCCAAGTGAACATATGTAATTACTTACAAGAACTACTAAAACTTCAAGTAAAACTGCATGTTCAAAAATAAAAGTAATGATGGTTGTGACAATGAAGCCCAAATAGCTCATGCTAAACCCCAAGAAAGTAGTAACCAGCCTCCTCTCCAACCTACTCCAACAGACCTGATGAATTGTTTTTTATACGTCGGGTGAGTATAACAGTATATATGGTGGAACCTACCTAGAGCCTCTCATTTAAAAGGTAAATAATGTATTCTAAATAAAAATGAATAACAAGTGAAACTAACTTATCATCTAAATAGGCATACTAAATTCCTAGCCTCACCACAACTACTCTAACCATGAATCTCATACAAGAGTATATAATACAATAAAGAATACCAAGGGTTCCCCACTACTACTACCACGCTATTTTTCCTATTTTCCCTAACATCTCATGTCTTAAGCATCTCTTTCCAAAAAATTTATATCGTAAACACTTGGGTGAATCACCACAACATGAATCTCGAGAAACACACCACCACATACACATAAAATAAATTAACTGGGTAGTTTTCGTGATCCAGCACATCCCATACAACATGTATCATATGCCGGGTATTATACCTCAATCCATCACATTTAATACACTATATAAGGAACCTCAATCCATCACAACCTATACACATTATACCTAAAATATTAATTGGGAAACTATATCTATAATATATATGTGAGAAATAAACACAAGCCATTAAAGCCCTCTACACACATATATGGAGAAAACTAACAACCATGAATGATAGCACAAGTAACTACCAAGAGAAGAGAGTAGAGTTAAAGGGGGTAGTAATCTATATATCATTCTATCGGGATGTTGGGGAAAACAACCCTAAGGATCAGATTTTCCAAGGTGTTAGTTTTCATAACAGACATGGTGGAGTATAATATGAAAAAATGTAAAAGTTATAAAATATCTCATAACCACTCTATGGGAATAACCAAGTCTGAAACTCAACTGCATCTAATGTCGCTCAGACTCCCTGATTCCACTACTAAGACCAAATATACTACAAGCATAGAACCATTTAAATAGATTCATTAAATTGTTTAATTACCATTTCACCTATTTCAATTTGTGTTAATTAATTCTTAATCATTAATTTACTATTAAAACATACACATTACATTACATTACAATTAGAAAAATGTTCCACGTCCTCCTGGAATAAGAAAACTAATTCCATGAGTTCTTTGAATTATAACATCAAAACTGCATCTGAGTAAGCTCCATCCCCATGGGTAATATATTTATTTATTTATTAAAATTAGGACATTCTATATTATATGGTACTTTAGGAAAATATCTTAATTTAACAAAAATGGTATAGAACCAAGCACATCAGCCTTTCTCAGTCAGTGGGAAAAGGAAATTAAATAAACAAAAAACATGTCCCTCAGCCAAAAAATTGATTCAAATAAGTATCATAATTTTATATCAATGATTAAGCCTAGATTAAACCCATTCCATCATCCCTGGTGTCCTCCTTGACCCCAACATACATATCCCGATGCATCCTTCCAGTATAGGTGTCAATTGTTGCCACAACATCCAAGCCTTCTTGACCCATTTACCATAATAGCCTTCAAGGTTCATCCATCCTAGTCTCACATCACATCATAAGCAGTAGGAAAATAAATATAGAAACTGGGATCTTAGCCCTAAAGTAAGGCATCGAGACATCACATGAAATGAGGTCTCATGGATCCAAATCACAAGGCATTCAACCTTTAAAAGTAAGAGGGAAACTCATTCCCAACAAAGGCATTATCTCTAATCACACAAATGGTTCTTATCCCATCGTGAATTAAAAAATTCATTATTAATTGTTCCAACTATGGAAAAACTAAGAAAAAATGTTTCCTTACTATCAAAAATTAATTAAAAATTAAATATAACATTTACTTAATTTTTTTATCCACAATAATCATCATACTTTAGGGTTATTAAATAATTTAATTAAACATTCACACTTGCATCAACTGTATTATCATCAAATTACAGCAACAACAAGATTCATTAAACATACCTCTTAAATCTTTTAGGAAATTTCTAATAAATTAATTATATCTTTATGTTCTTTTATAATTTCAAATTCTATACAAACCAGAACAAACATTGCATAGATATCACACTATCTATGAAATCAAGAGGCAAACCTTTATCATGGTACAAAAAAAAAATTCCCTGTGATTAATACCAATTCATTATCCCAATTCTAGTAATTGTTAGGTTAATTTCATTGCAATCAAATGGAAAAATTATGATAGATATATAATTGCATGTAAATAAATAGATAATCAATGATTCCCCTACCTCAAAAGCTGTCACCTTTCTTTTCACAAGAATAGTCCAGTGTTGCATCTCCTAATCACCTCTCTCGAAAGAAATACATGCACCCAATGGAGACACACCACAACTACACCCAAGAAAGCTTAACTCCATTAAAAACATGGAGACTAAGCACCATTACATGGAAAAGATAAATGTGAGGAAAAATATTGATGAAACTGCAAGAATAAGGTAGAACATACCTTGTATCAACGAATGATTAATGGAAGGAATCTTGTGAGAGATCCTTGGAAAATGATCCCCCAATATATTGAATAGGTGGTCACTAGGTCACCCGAAATTGAGAGTGAGGTGCTACTATGATAGTAGTTGATAAACCCAAGTGGATGAAAACTTATAAACATACACCATTGAGTATTTACAGGACATGGAAACCACATTCATGTCATGTAATCCATAGGTTTTGGTTTTCTCTGAAAAAAGTGTCACCCAACAATTTTATTTTATTTTTAAACATTCATTTATTACACATCATGAAACCTACATTAAAATCAAGTAAAATGTTTACACATCCGAAAATATTCTTGATCCTAGCTCTCAATAGCTGGAATCCTTTGAAATTCTTTCGAGACTCCTCATAACAGCTTGATATTTGATAACACGTAAAGGGGAAATCCACATCGATCCTGGACCTTACAATAAAAATTAATCTAGGAATTATTGGAAATGATTCAATCCATACTTAAAATTGAATCAAGAAGTTTAATTTCATCAAATAAAAAACTTAAATAAATATCACCTTCTTAGAGAGAGAAAACACAAAGGGGGCAATGGAGACCCTACACTCTCTTTATTTCAAGGGTTATAGTAATATCCATTTCCCCAGATAAAAGTTCCATCAGACGATTAATATGATTAATATCACATGTTGAAATAAATGAATGAGATGCAACAATACCAAATATAGCAGTCACTAATGAGGATGATATTGTAATGGTACCTCTCATGGTCAATGGACCCATATCCACTTCCTATGGAGACTCTTACATAGCATGAAGAAGCTTTTTTCTAGATTCCTGTTTCTAGAAACATTTTTCACATGAATCATATGATTTTAATAATGTTGTAGAAGGTGTAAATGATCCCATGCTACTATGAAAAGTGTTATAAAATGGTAAAATATTTGAAAGTGACCTGAAGATCTTCATGAGCCACAGTTCTTGGGTGCTTCACTGCAAACCCACTTTGAATGTCCCGAATTTCCATTCTGGTAAATAAGTAAAGGACCTATACAAGGCACCATATGAGGAATAGAGTGATCCTACTATCAGGAAATTCCATGAGAAAAATCATGCTTCCTATTTACCTTATAGAAATGCACACTGCCACTAGGAGAGAAATAAACTCCTAAATTCCAGACTTTCTAGCCAGATCTATATCGACCATCAATGGTCTATATAGTACATCAAAATAAGAAGGAATATTCAGTAAGAAAACTAGATAAAAAATATCTTAATGAAGTCCCAACTCCTTTATTTGATCATTAATCTTCTCATTCGATACTATCTCTTGTGAAAAATAAAATAGCTCATAAAAATCGTTTACATAATTAATCATGGTCTTATCAGCCAGCTCAATTTTGAAAAATTCCATAGCCTTGGTGAACAACATCAAATATGGATTTAAATGGTTAGTGAAAAGAACCTTGAGGTGTTGCCACTCTATACAATCATGTTTCTTTTCTGTTTCCATCATGACCAACAGTCTCATTCTTAGTCCTTCAATCACGAAGGTGGTTCACACTACTTTGATTTCATCAGGTGTTTCCAAGAACCCCAACGAGATCTTCATTCTGATCAACCATTCCTTAACCTCGAAAGTATCATTTGATCCCTTGAATGATGCTTACTTATAGTGAAGGAACTATTGAGAAAAAATCTTGAGAACTTTTCTATGAGGATTCATATCTTGAGCCTGAACAAGGACTAGATGTCATGCTCTCCCTAGAGCTTTCCAAATAGCCAAAATCACCTCAGCTATCTTTGGATTCACAATAGGATTCGCTCAATGAGGTTCAACAGTAGCATTCTCATAGACCTAATTCGCATGTCTTCTCAAAGGAATGATGCTAAAAAACACCAGTAGACAATAATTAAGACATCAGTAAAACACTAAAATTTAGAAACAATGGAAATTAATCTCAATATTTAGAACAAAAAATATTTGTATTTCACTCCATACAAATTTAAATAGGGAAAATAATGAAACAAAACCATATGGAATCTTTCCCAAACCACCCCTAGTTATTTAATGATCATTGCGATGATATTTGGATAGGAAATCAATCAAAACTACCCCCTAAGTCTAAAAAATATTTCCCAAAAATCGTACCGACTTCCAGATAAATGCAAAACCTGACCTTTATTACCAATTTTCCAAGAGATATCCTGCCTACCCTAGTAACCTGAAAACTAAGCCAACCCTAACATATCATGAAGGGAATTCCTGATCCCCATGGGTAGACAAATAGCACCGGGAATCATATAATATATAAGTGGGAATGATTTTTACACTACCATTACTGATGAAATATAATAAATAAATATGCATAGAAAAGATTTAGTAACTCGTCCCTAGATAGCTTGAAGCTAGTGTATTCTTTAAATTAAATTTGAATAATTAAAAAGAATCAAATCCAAATGGATCTAGAATTTAGTTGTCTTAATAATATAGATACAAACAAGAGCATAATATTAAAAATTAATACATTAATTAGAACATAATTTTCGTCATCTTCCTACGTAAATAAATTTACAAATTAATTTATTCCATCTATTATATTCTTGAAAATTTGTCTTAGTACAATTATTATATTTTCAGGAATGAAACATAATAAGGGAGATCTAAAATTCTAAATAAGGGTAAATTATAGAGAAAGTAATAATGAATCAATGAGAATAATAATCATGTAAAGTTAAATAACTAAACTCACCTGCTGTATACTCAATAAGATGAGAAGGATGTACATAAATTATATTGTAAATTAATAAATGGAATTATATTCCATCCAAATAACTAGATAATAAAAAAATATATGGAATATTAAGAAACTAAAATGCATTCCACTGAATTAATGAGATGAAAATGAAATGTATTCATTGATATAACAATTTAATATCTCATGGATGAATAATAACTAAAACTAAATGAGGGAAATTCTTTCTTAACGGATGTAATGTCTGTGGCACATGAAAACACATACAATCAAGACCATTCAAAATATGGTTTAAATTAATATAATTTAAAAAACCAATTTTTCTAATGAGAACATATCAATTAATTGAGGAGAAATATAAAGTATGGTATCCACCTGTCAATAAAAATCCATAGAATTACACATATTTAATAACCAAAATAAATAATTTGGATTATCAAATATCTATATTGAATAAAGAATAAGGAATTATAAATATTCCCCAAAATAATAAAACTATAAAAGTTGACACAATATGTAAAATTGTATACAATTTATAAAATAGTAAGATCCATGATAAATAAAATGAACAATTTAGGGGAAATTCAATGTTAAAAGATCATAAGAGATCGAATATTGCAAGGGGACTGACAAATAAACCAAGGAAGTGAATTTGAATACTATACTTAGAAAAATAAATTTTAAACCATCCATATGTAGAATAAGGATGGTATCAATAAAATGTATTTCAATAGGATTAAAATATATGATTATTGTCGTTGATGAATGGAAAAATTATAATATGATATTTTAAAAACATTCGTCAATTTTTTTTAAAACATTTTTAAAAGCATTTTATTTGAAGATAAATTTTATAAATAGTTCCTTCCAAAAGTTAGATTTTAAAAACACAAGGAAATATTCAAAGAAATGATGATTGGTAAATCGATACAAGACATGTGTGGTAAAAAGAACATTCTGTCTTCATAGTAAAAGGTTAGAAAAATGCCTTGTTTATAAGGAGAAAATAAGATTCCATTGAAAAAATTGGATAAATAAAAAAGGGAAAAATGTATTTACAAAATCAGGTTTATAATATTTATCAATTTTGTTTTAAAAAAATAGTGTTTTTAGAAGAATACATGTTCTCTAACTAAAGAGAGAAATTAAGCCGTGTTTCCTGAAAAGAAATTTCAAATGCATTTTGAGTACCATAGAGTGGGAAAATGTTACTAATACTTGTATAGGGTCATGAATAACTAGAGTTGAGGAAAATTGAGGGTTTTATTGAACAATGGTCATATAATTTCCTTGAATAGAAATACTATTAAAATTTCATTAATGTTATTGTTGAGGAAAATAAGAATTAATCTTTCCAATGTGTCACATGACCCTTTGAAATATCTGCAATTAAAAATAACATAATGGAATAATATTAAATAAAATATTTAAATAACATGGAGGTAAACGAATTAATGATATATTTTATAAAAATGATTAGTAAATACACTAAAAAATATATAAGTGGTGAACATGGCATTTATCTCACAAAAGTAAAAAGTGAGATGAAAAATCCCTTACACTGTGTATTATTTTCATGTGAATGATTTTTAACTTCATGTATATTACATATATGTTAATAATTTACATTCTTGATAAAATTATTCATGTTTATCATTTACCTTATTTTACTTATTACCTTATTTTATTCAACTACTAAATCAAATATGTTTACGATGGGTGTTTTTACAAAATTCCATTTATATGTCATAAAATAATTTGGTTGGTAAAATATGGTCAAATGGGTCATAAAATAACATATTCCTAATAATAATCATGAAAAAATTATCATATTTCTACTTAAATTTTACTTTAAAAACCAATAAATAAATATGGTCATTAAAATGAACCAACCTTACAATCATGGAGACAGTAGGTCATCCGTATGCATGAGTAACGTTCCTATATTTCAATGATCACTGTTGAAAGAAGGTAAATATCCACAATCATTATAGAATGATAATAATATAATAAATACCATATTATTTAATCATATAGGATATTATATAAAATTATTATGATGTAAAAATAATCACATCATGTCTAGAAGGGGGTAGTCCACACGTCAACAAACGATGTTATCAATTTTCAAGTGTGTGAATGGTTAATAAATAAAATAAAATATATTATATTTCTAGAAAGTTGGTTATTCATGAATATAATATTTTTTCATGTCACATATTATTAATTTAAACCATCTGTTATACATTCCATGTATCTTGTGAGTTAATCACATCACTTTCAGGGGAAGTAGTTCACACTTCCACAAAAAATGTTATAGTTTTTAAACAAAATGGAATGTATAAGGGTATGTGTTTTAAAGTAATTAAAAAAGTTTATAGAAATAATAAATGTCATAAAAATCATATATAAATATAGTTTCAATCATAATATCCACTATGAGAGATGGTAAAGAAAAAATGAGCAATCATCATTTTGCGAGGTGGTAGTTTTCCATACACATAAGAAATATTTCCATTCCCATTAGATAAAAGTGTGCATAATTGTAGGTAGAACCCTCATCATAACAACATATATGTATATTAAGAATAATTATTTTGTTAAATAATCAGGGAATATTGATATTTTAGGTGGTATATAATGGAATTAAAAATAAAGAGCTTAAAGAATGATATTACCTCTTAATTGTGTTGCTCCTTCTGGTTTTCACCAAAATAATTCCTTGGATTGATTCCCGATCAAGGTGAAGGTTATTGGATTTGTGGAGGAATTATCAGGAGATTTTATGGATGAAATTTTTTAATCAAAAGTGTCTTTATAAGAGTGAGGAATCGGTAGGTGAGGATGAATTTTATAGTGGAGGACTAGGGCACTCTTGTAATATTTTGAAAAAGAAATCCCATACACATCTTTCACAGTAAAGTGGCTCCAATAAAGGGCCAAATTAGAAATAATGGATGATAGGTTAGAAATATGGACATAAAATGTATTTTCTATTATTTTATAATCCATTTGGGACCTTTATATTGAGGTTCAGTCCCTTATTTAGCTTAATTTTACCTTAATTATTCTAATTAATTATAATAACTTTCACTAATATTTTTTGGTAAAAAAGTATGAGAAACTTATTATAATTTATATATTATTATGATTTAAAATATGAAATCCATTTTGTTTTCAAATTTCAATCACATAAGTGGAAGATATTAATTTAAATTTAATCCCATAAGTCGGACAACAATGTATGTTTTTAAAGTAAAAATATCCAATGTTTTTCTATATTTCTATAGTAAATTTCATATTGAAATTGATAACAATAAAATAAATTTAATTTATTGATAAAAATATGATCTAATTAGAATATAAACCAAATAAATTTATAAATTATCCTTATAAATAAATTGTATGAAAATTTAGTTTTCAATTATATTTCAGTATTTTAACTATTCATTAAAAAAATGAATCTTCATTGAAAAATTTAAAAAATTCACCACAACCAAATTTTTATGTTTACATTTCAATTATGAAGATTATTTTGACATATTGAATTCATACAAGGGTCAAAAATTGTATTTAATAGTTGTTCACCATTAAAACCTGTTAAAAGTGCCTTAATATAGGTTTTTATATGTAATATTGGACTTGTTTTTATCTTATGTATATAAAATCTATGGATGAATATAGAAAATATTTTATTGAATATATAATATATATATATATATATTACATGAATATTACTCACTAATTATAGTTAATTAAATTTATTAGTATAAAACTTCTTTTCGAGAATAAAAATAGTCTTCTATAAAAATACTCTTTTTATACTCAATTCATTAATATATTAATTTATAATTAAGTTTAATCTAATAAATTAGTTTAATATTTTAGTAAACCATAATTTTCAAAATTTAGATATTATTATTCATGACTACTAATTTAACGACTATGTTATATATAATAATATCTTAATAATATATTATTATTCATTGAATTTTAGTCATGTGTGTAACTCAAGCCAGTGCTGAAACTTGTGATTGCACGAAACGTATGCTAACTCACTATCACATTATTTTCAAGGTATAAAATATATTTCATTTATTTTAAATATTATATATATTGTAAATTCTCATGAAATTCCGTTCCCTTACAAGACTGGTGTTGCGTGTCATACACACTATCGAATACATTGTTCCTAGTTTAGATTTTTAGGGTGCTACATTCTCCCCACCTTAATTAAATTACGTCTTTGCAATTTAAAATTTATCTTGGTGATATAATTTTTTATAATTCATATGTTATAAATATCACATCATGGGAATAATTCAAAATACAACCTCTAGAAAATATAGAATGGGAAGTGGTAGGTTCAAATGTACTGACATATTACTTGGAATCTAAGTAGTATAACATTAGTGGAAAGTAGAGATACATACTTGGAGGAGAACCATAAATATTTATATGGGGCGATTGAAGCCATCAACTACAAAAAAGTGAATGATAAATATAAAGTTAAAAGCCTTAAATCCATATATCAATGATGTTTTATAACACATTGGTTCTACAAAAATTAAGTTATTAGGACAACATTTCATTTGTAAGTTATTTTTCCTAATTATGGGTAATTATTTTAATTCCAATGTATATAAACAAGATAAACATAGTTTATATATTTCTATAAACATAAATATTTCCTTGGTATATGATTTTATCAGTTTTTAAATTCATCAAAAAAATTAATTTTGATTCATAAAGCAATAAAATACATTTGTAAAGGATTTAAAGGCCCAAAAAACAAAAAATATTATATCTATTTGTCTCTAACTGTTATCTAAATCCAATATGGTTAATAGAATAATCTCAAATGTTAAAATAAACACTATATGATCAAAATAAATATTTATTAATCAAATTTTTTAACTGAAAATAATGAAATATTAACCATGACATTGTATATTTCAGTGATTGGGGTGAAACCCTTATCATGTTTTGGTGATAATTCCAAGACTTATGGCCTTTTTGGACTTAATTAGTTGTCACCAAAAATATAGACTGTCCTTTTATAAAACCAAATTAATATAATTTCAAAAAACAGTATGATAGACATTCTATAAACAACGTTAATCACTAAATACCATTTTAATAATGTTTTTTTAATAAAACCTCAATACATAAATACTTCATCCATTTATTTCCACATTGGTCATTCCATGGTCTAAGGTATATCCATAATATAATTAGTATTATTTCTAAATACAGACACCTTAAGATTATAATATGTCATTCATTGCCAAAATCGTTCACAATGGTATGTAAAGAAAATGTAAAATATCATAAGCACATACCCTTAGAGTGTCAAACCAGGTGTATAGTAAGGCTCATTGTTATGTATCAGGTTACACCGAGTCAGACTTGACACACCTTATTAGAGTTTTTACTCTTAGGTACATATTTTCCAAAACCATGTCCACCTGTAATATCAAGACATGGATATATTTATAGGAATACATATATAATATATACATTACCAAAATTCTATGGTTTTTTCTATAGTTATCCTCAAATTCTTACTTAGTGTTATGTTATCAAATATAGGTTTTACTCAATCTAGTTCCCTAGGTTTCAAATAATCTTCCTTTGACACCAACTATAGTGAATCAACCCTAGATATCTTGAAGCCAGTGTCTTCTATCAGTTACATTGGAATTATTACAAGGAATAAAATCCTTATGGATCGAGAGTTTATAAGTATAGGTAATCCAGATACATACACGAGACTAGTATTACAAATAAATACACAAAATACAATATTATTTTATTCTTCTTTATTAGTAAATACCTTTGATAAATACATTATTATATCTAGTATATTCCATATATATTTTATCATATGCTTCCTGGATTCCAAGGGAAATAGAAATAATAAGGGTGATCTCAAATACTCAGCAATGGTAAAGTATAATATAAGAAATAATTGGTCAATGAGAATAATAATTATGACAAAGTAAATAACTAAAATTACGTATGATATAATAAATAAACTGAGAAGGAAGTGCATAAACAATATGAAAATGTAATAAATGGAAACACATGGAATCCAAATAACTTGTTCATAGAAAAAAATATTGAAAGTTAAGAAACTAAAACACATGCTAGTTAATCAATCAGTTGAAAATGAAATTTATCCCTAGATATTTTGATGAAAAATCTCATGGATGAATAACAATTTAAACTAAAAGATGGAAATTTTTCTAAATCGAAGTCATTTATTAGGCACATGAAATCTTATACCATCAAGAACATTCACAAGATCGTTAAAACTATAATGATTTGTGCAACTAATTTTCTCATTAGAAGATATCGATTCATTTAGGAGCAATATAAAGTATGGGCTTTACTGGCCAATACCAGTCCAAAGCATTCCTCATATAGAATAACCAAAATAAGTAATGCACATTACCAAATATCTGTATTGAATAAAGAATACATAATTATAAATATTTACCAAAATAATCAAATAACTATAAAAGTGTACACCATATCTAAAATGGTATACAATTTAGGCAATAGTAATATCTATGATTAATTAAATGCATATCTTATGGGAAATTCAATTTTAAATTATAACAGAAGATTGAATATTTTAATATGAATAACAAATAAATCATGGAAGGGAATGTGAATAATATCATTGTCAAAATAAATCATAAACCATACAGAGTAATAATAAGGATAGAATCAATAATCATATCCCAAGTAGAGTATAATAAAGTGTTGTTGTCATTGATGAATATAAATATTATGAAAATATGATTTAAATTTTTTTAGGAAAATATCATTATGTTTTGAAAAAACATTTCAATGAAAATCAATTTTGAAAAAAATTTATTTTAAAAGTTAACTTTTAAAAATGAAAATGAATCTTCAAATAAATAAGGTTGGAAAAAGCCATAAAATCTATTTGAGGTAAAAATAACATTCCTTTTTCATGGTGTATTTTTTAAAAAAATCCTTGTTTGGAATGTAGAAAGAATATTTATTTGAAAACATTCGTAATAGACAAAAAGATTAAAAATTTATTTACCAAATAATTTTAAAAACAAATTAAAAAATATTTTAATCAGGCATAGTTTCTAAAAGAAAATAGGTTCTCTGACTAATCAGAGAAATAAAGTCAAGTTTTCTAAAAAAAATTCTAAAACATTTTGAGTAATGAAAAGTGGAAAAATTGTACTAATACTTAAAAAAGGTAATAAATAATGTATAAAGAGGAAAAAATGTTTTATTGAAATATTTTCATATAATTTAATCCAATTTAAATAGTATTTAATTATTATTAAAGTTATTATTTGTGAAAATAATATTTAAGCATTCCTAAGCATCCCATTCAAATTCGAAACATTTTAAATCACTAACCTAAGAAATGAAATTTTTTAAATGGATGTTTTAAATAAAATTATGATAAATTAATTCATGATAGAATATAATAAAATGATCAGTATATAAACCACATAAAATAATTAAGTGGTGAACAAGGCATTTATCTAATAGAAGTAAAAAATTGAGATAGAAAACCGCTTCCCTTGTGTTTCTATTTGGGTAAACATTCTTTATCTTTCTGTATGATAATCTTAAGTTAATTGAATAATTTATTGATAATTTTTTAATTTGTATACTTAATTTTATTTCATTTATTACCATTTATTATAAAACTACTAAATCAATTATGTTTTCATCAAGTGTTTTAATGAAATTCAGTTTATATATCAAAAATAACATTGGTTGGTCAACTATGGTCAAAAGGGTCCTTATAAAACATCTCTAGAATAATAATAATGAAATATTTATCATATTTATACCTAAATTATACTTTTAAAACCAATTAATAAATATTTTAATGAAAAATTTACTAACGTTTAAATCATTGAGATGGTATGCCATACGTACTCATGTGTAATGTTCCAATTTTTCAATGATCAATGTGGAAAAAAGGCAAGTTAATTAAATCATCACATAATAATTTTTATATCATAAATTAAAATAGTATTTAATCATATATACTTATATATAAAATTATTGTGGTGTATAAGTAATCACATCATGTTGAAGAGGCGGTAGTCAAGACATCCACGAACAACGTTATCACTTTTTATGTGTGTGAATGGGTAATAAATAAAATGATATATATTATTTTTCCCACAATTTAATTATTTCGTGAATATAATATATATTTTATATATGTAAATATTTATAATTAAAACCATCCTATATACATTCCATGTATCATGTTAACGAATCACATCGCTTTGATGGGTTGTTAGCCCACACTTCCACAAATGATGTTATCATTATTACACAAAATGGAAAGTATAAGGGTGTGTGTTATAAAAGAAATAAAATATATTATAGACATATTAAAGATCATATATAAAATATATAAACATATTTTCCATAATAATTTCCACCATGATATGAGTTAATGGAAAAATGAACCATCATCAGATCCTAAGGTGATAGTTCGTCGTACACGTAAAAAGTATGTTCATTACCCATTAGATGGAAGTGTGTGTATGTTTTCGTCGAAATATTATAATAAAAAAATATAAGTATATTTATAATAATTTTTTATTACCTAATCATGTAATAATAATATTTTAGGGGGTAGATAAGGGAAATAAAACTAAAGATCTTTATGAAAGATGTTACATCTTAATCGAGTAACTCCCTTTCGATTTCATCAAAGGGAATACGAAGATTTATTTTTTCCCAAGGTGATTCTTCGAAGTTTAGGGTAGTGATTTTTATGAGCTATTTGGGTATATCTTATTCAATAAAAATTGTCTTGAGTGGTGTGAGTAAGTGGGAGGAGAGACATACTTTTTATAGTGGAGGAGGAGTGGCACTCTTATAGTATTTTGAAAAAGGAATTTCATATAAATTTTTTTGATGATGAAGGTGGATCCAATAAAAAAAATTATATAAAATGGATTATAGTGCCTAAATATGGCCATTAAACGACTTTTGGACTGGTTTATAATTCATTTGGTCCCTTCATATAGAGTATTAGTCCTTTATTTAGCTTAATTTCACCTTAATAATTGTAATTAATATTAATAACATTCAATAAAAATTTTGGTAAAAAACTATGTTAAACATATATGAAATTAAAATTTATTGTCCTTACAAATATATAAATAGCTTTTTTTTAAATTAAAATAATATAAGTGGTATAAATTAATTTAAATTTAATCTCACAGACAGAATGAAAATGTATGTTTTTAAAGTAAAAACGTCCAAAAGATTGCTATGTTTTTAGAGTCAATATTATAGTGTAATTGATTAAAATTACCTAAATTTTATTAACTGATACAAATATGATATAATTAAACATTAAAACCAATTTAATTTATAGATTAACCTTACAAATAAGTTATATTAGAAATATGTTTTGAAATAAATTTCAGTATTTTCACTATTCATTAAAAACATTAATCTTTACAAAAATATAACGAAAATTCACTATAACCTAATTTTTATGTCTAAATTTCAAATATTATTAATAATTTGACATATTAATTTTACTAAAAGGTCAAAAATTATATTAAAATGGGTTCTCTTTTAAAAGGTGGTAAAAGTGCCTAAATATAAGTTTTTATGTGTAAAATTAGGTTTTTTCTTCTCTTAAACATACCAAATACATTGGATGAATATAAAAAAAAGTTATTGAATATATCATATATAAATTAAATTAATATTTCTAACTAATTTTAATTAATTTAGTTTATTATAATGAATCTTAGTTTTGAGGATAAAAATAGTTTCCTATAAAAATACTCTTTTTATATTAAACTTTTTCATATATTAATTTCTAATTAATTTGAAACCAATGAGTTAGTTTTATCTTTTTGTAATACATAATTTTCATAAGTTAGTTATTATTATTCATAACTAATAATTTAACAAATATGTTATATATAAAAATATTTTAATAATATATTGTTGTTAAATGAATCTGGGTCTTAGGTGCAATGAAATCCATTGAAAAAACTCATTATTACGTGCAACATATGATAATTTTATATCATGTGAATTTAAAGCGATAAAATATATTTAATTTATTTAAAATTGTAAATATATTATAAAATAATAGGTTATTATGTTCCCGTGTGCGATTGGTGTTTTAAGCCCTACAAGATATCATATAAAACGTTCCTTCTTTATATTTTCAAGGCATTAGAAGAGAAACTTCACTGAGAGATTTTCCAGAAGTCAAATAGGTATAAAAACCAAAAGTTAAAAAAACTTGTAACAACCCGAGATTTTATGAGAATTATTATTTTTAATTTCTTTTATGTCTTTTATTATACAATACACCATGATTAGCTTTTACTATACGCAACACTGTATTAGCTTGCAGTATACGCAACACTATTCTTGGATTGCGTTACACACAATTTCAAATTCGTTTGATAATAGTCATTCTACGCAAAATTGAGTGTATACATATATATATTAAATTTATAAATGAAATATGGTTGTATTCTGTTATACAAAACAACAAAGGAGTCTTTCACAACACGCAACCCTGACTTGGCTTGCATTACACGCATTCGTGACCTTCCTCGATAGCGTGCGTAGTACGCAATACCAGGTTTCACTAAACAACGATATATTGTTATAATATTCTTATGGACTAGCCGTTATGAGTAATATTAACTACATATTTAATTTTATAATATTATTATTCATCTTACACATTTTCTAGAATATAGTATGAGAACAAAATAAATGTTTCGTGTAAAATATGTCTTTTTCAAAAATTGCAGTTTTCCAGCCTTTTGATGGCACACCCACTTTAAATATTGTTTTTGACATGTCTATAAGTTCAATTTGAAAAAATAAAATTCTTCTTTGGAATCAGGATATAAAAATTTACTTTGGATAAAATTTTCATATTATTCTCATAACTTTCATATTTTAATCAATAGTAAAAGCACAGTATATTTTAATTAAAAACAAATTTTTTCTTCGCAATAATTTATATGGTTATATTACCTTTTTAATTTATTTTAAAGTGTAATTAGAATATATATTTACCATTTAATCCAATGTTGGTCATTGGAATTAATTTCACTTTGAAATTGGATATAAAATAGTATCAATTATTTGATAGTTATTGTTTCTTAGAAACACGCTATTTGTTTTGATAACGGGAATTAATTTTAAAATTAATTAATGCCACTTATATGTTTTGAATTTGAAAAAATGGACATCAATTTCGAATTTTGAATATCAAATAATGCTTAGGATGAATTTTTGATATTTTTCTGAAAATCTTCAATTTTCGATGAATAGTGAAACCACGTAGTGGTAGTTAAAAAACTGAATTTTTCATTTAAATGAAATTTCACCACTCTTGTGAATTGAATTTAAAAAATATGAGAGAAACGGTTAATATCAAGGACTAAAATGTGGTTCAATGAGATGAAAATAATTTTTGGTGAATAGTAACTTTTTCCTTTTACTTACCACGGTTAAAAGTAAATAGGGTAATTAAGGGTAAAAATGATATTATTATTACGCTAAAACATGTCCTAATTCTATTTTATAAGTGTAATTTGACCAAAAAAACCTTAGGAATAAAATATGACCTTTTAGGTCCACTTGTATTAGATTAGGACATTTATTATTAATTTATTTAAAGAAGGGTTAAAATAGTTAAAATCAATGTTTAATAACTAAATAATTTTTTACTATAGGGTTATACATAAGATAAATTCTACTATAAATATTTATTAGAAAGATAAAAATATTTCATACCAAATGGTATTTTATTTATAATTTTTAGACATTAAATAATTTATGTTATTTATGACAAAATGGTGATACAGTAATTACCGAAATAATAAAACATTAGAATAATTGATGTTATAAATACCCATATAAATATAATTTGAGACTTTTTATGAATTCCACTAATTTTATAGGTTAATATGACATGTTAGTATTTATTGAATTATCTTTTTTCGAACTAATCATGCTGTTATAATTTTCAGAAAAATCCATTACCAAATTGTGTCAAAATTGAAATAAAATAGTTTGAAAAAAATATTATATTATTAATTGTTATTATATTTCTAAAAATCTAAGGTTCTGCCAAAATACTTATATAATGATAGGTGTATCATTAATGGACCACTTGGGGGGTCTATTGGATGTATATGGTAAGTTTATTAACTATATAATATAAAAATACAATGTGACATGGTATATGTCAATCTAATTAACTAAGAGTTAAAACTAAAAGATAAGGTTAATATAATGACCCAAACCTATCTAAAATCTATTGGTTGAGAGTATTTAGATCAAGCCACACATTATATTCGAAATAAATATATATGGAGTTATTAAAAACCGAATATGACTTTATTATAAAATAATATTTTATGTTTTTCCAAAGGTGCCCCTCTCCTCCCTTATAAAAAGGGCACCCCTTCTCTCTTCCCTTTACAACCTTTTTAGCCTTTAATATTGGCCAACCCCTGCCCATTTCTCTTCTCCACTTCCCTAGAAACATTTTGGAGGTTCGGTTCTTCTCAAAAGACCTACTCTAGTTTCTTAAGAGAAGAATTAAAGGAGGTGCGTCGAAGAAGAGGTAATCTCTTTTTCTGATTCTCTCAAGTTTATTTCTTTTTCTACTTCTTATTATTTAGTTGTATCATTATAAAGTAATAAAATCAGTATTACTTATATACTGATATGTTATTATATATATGAAACAACCCTATTTCTCCTTCTATCCATCTACGAAAAATGAAATCACCGCGCATGCGTACATACAGAATACCATCTCCACACCGTGGTTTAATCTGTTTTCGACCACAACCTTACTTGGATGGGTGTAATGGTGTAAATAAATAACTATATATGATTATTGTAAAGTGATTTTGATTCTGAAATATTGTACATACACTTCAATACAATTCCACAATCATGGGAATGATATCATCGCTCGTGCGTACGTATGGACTACCGTCTCTACGACGCGATGAGATTCATTCTCCATGTTAAACATTCATGGATGATTATAAACTATATATAATAAGTAATCATGAAATATATGACACAATAATGATACTGGATTTATGTATATATATATATATATGTAAGTCATCTTCTTAATTCCATTCAATTCAATAAGGAAATGAAAACAACGTTCATGCGTACGTACGCCCTACCTTCTCCATGAATGGTGTATTTCATTCCATTTATCGATCTATAATATATATATGTATATTCTGAATATATATTACATATAAATCATGTTTTAAATTCTGTAATTTAGTAAATCGGGATATAAGTAATAATATCAAGAACAAAAAGTCCAAACATGTACGATAAATAAAACGCTTTTACCCAAAACGCTGCTTTAACATGGAACTTACAAAATAATGGGTAATATAAAGTCATAAGTGAACCATATATGATATCATAACAATGAATATGATTCCGTAATAAGTTAAAGACATTATTTAAATAATTATACAGGAGTTTCGGATACATATGAAGCATATCGAACCTAATGTAAGGGATAATTATTCCAATCTCATTCTTATCTGAGATTGTTTATTCATAAGTATTTACCGGGGTTATAATTATCATCCATGTCCCTGATTTCTAAAAATGGTTTCATGTATGTTTAAAGTCCTTCTTACCCATTTTTGACTTTTACTACATGGTGTGTAAGGAATCTTTCTTTTATGAAGTACTTTTTTACTTTTTCAGAAAAAGTACGAGAAGAATGTTTTTTAACTTATACGTCATGAAAGGATTTTTACGGTTTTATAAAGCCTTATTTTAATGAAGATTCCTCCAAAATATTTCATGAATATTTTCAACAAAATCCTTTTATTTTAAAAATGAATGACATTTTGTGAAAAGAAAATGATTTTAAAGAAGAAAGTATATTTTCCTCAAGAATTAATTTCAAGTGTTTTATTAAAAGCATTTTCCATCAAAGATGACATTATTTCATATGTGTATGTTTCAAGTATAATGTATCTATGATTTACATGGTTTCACTTTTATTATTATGAAATGATATCCATTTCTTTTATATGTATTGTGTGATGATGGGATGATGTTTATGATACCCATTTTATGCATTGGGTTATTATGAATGATGTATGTTTATTTTGTGGAAAAAGTAAGAATGATTTCATTATGAGATGGGTGAGACCTATTTCTCCCTCCAATTCATTGGGTAATGATTTATATCTCATGAGATAGACATGGATGGAATGGTAAGTTAATCTGTTTCAGTAATACAGAACTGGAACTAGGAGTGAACTCGATTCAGAAAGGGACTTTGTCCACTAAGATGGTCTTTGCAGCATTGCCTTGGATAATATAGAAATCATATCATGTGCTTAATTCTTTCCACAATTACATGTTTTATTCCCATTATATTTTATCATGATTAATGTTTCTTTATGATCTATGCCTTACGTTCTTCCATGTTTTACGTCATTGCTCATGATTTTTATGTTCAAATATTATGTTCATCTTTTGAAGTTCAAATGTATATGGTTTGTTTTATTTTATCCATGCATACCCTTACTGAGAATTTGAGATCACCCTTTATATGTTTTATTTTCCCCAGGATACAAATAAAGGTTTTAGGTAAAAAAAAAAGTGTGAAGATCATTATGGGAGATGTTGAAGATATTTCACCACGATTAGAAGATTATATGCCGAGTTTCCAAAGACACTAAACTATTACGGTACATGAGTTTTTGTTTTTTGTTATGTATTAAGTATTCTGAAAAAGTAATGCAATATCCATGTATGTCAAGCTTTGGGTCTCTACAGTTGGTATCAGAGGAAAGGTTTAGTTAACCTTTGGAAACTAGGATGCGAAAACTTTAGTGAGATCCTTAGAGATATTTCTAAGGTATGTCTAGGGATGTACATAAGGTTATGTATAAGTATAATTTATAGTCTTAGAATTACGGTAATGATCATAAAATTAAACCTAAGATGTTGGAGATTGAAATTACTCCCCCTTGAATATGTTGTTTTTCTAGTACGAGTTTTTCCTCTCATACTATTCTTTTTGGATTTTATGAAATGGCAGGAAACAGTAGGATTCATGTTAATGAAGAATATGATGGACAATGGAATGATATTCTTCATGAGCAACCAAATCAAACGGGATTTGGAAGTCCAAAAATCATTATTATTCCAAATCAGCAATCTCATAATATGATCAATAAACTTAAATTTGGTAAGTTTCCTGACTCAGCTAATAAGATAAATATGGAGTTTCATGATGATCATAGAGGAAAGAATGTTCAATTTCCACAATGTAAATCATGTGGGAAGAGGCATCCAGGAGAATGTTTCAAAGGAACTGGAAGATGCTTTGTGTGCAGAAAAGAAGGAAAAAAATCTAGTACGTGCAAAGGAAAAGATTCAGTAAACACCATAGAGACGAATAATGGTATTGCTACGACATCAACAATGATTAGACGTTTTAAATGTGGAATGTATGGTCATTATGAAAACCAATGCCCTAAAGGAAAATCTCATGAAGAGAATCAGCATGGTCATATGGGTATTATTTATGTGGATGATGATGAAGAGACTACAAATGATATATGAGATGAATGAAGTGTTGAAGCTTGGTCAATGGTTTAATATGGTAGTAGAATTATTTATGTTTATCAAGAGTTATTTTTTATAGGTAATGGTACAATAGAATAAAGGCACATATAAGGATTGTTACACTATTGTCATTTCTAAAGTATTTGAATGTATATGATTAATGGTACCGGTAACCATGAAATGTCATTCAGATATTTTTGGAAAATAGATGATGTGCGCATAATGAAGGGATAAGGAGATAATGAGATGTTTGATAGTATTAATGAGCTCATGACTGATATAAGGACAATGTGATGTCATGGTTTGTGTATATAGAAATTTTGGGATTTTGGTATGTGGAAAGAGTTAACTTTTGACAAAATTCATGTTTTCACTAAGGTTCAATGGGTATTCATTTTTCAAAAGAATACATGATTAAGGTATTTAATGTTTGGAATGTGACCAATAAGATATATCAGGGATAACTGATTGTATTCACATGCTCGGTAGATAAAATTTCTAGTAATTGTTTTCTTTATAAAATGAGTTTGGACAGAAGTATTTTCGATAAGCCTAAATATTGGAATATATTAAGTTATACAGCAGATAGTATTGTTTAAGGCTTGAAATTTTTTATATTATTTTTAGAATGTTATAATAGTTTAGTTTTAGAAAAATGGACAATCCATAGGACGAGTGACAACTCATTGCGTCAGATAAGGTTGTGGGAATTAAACCAACAACCAAAGTGCGACAGGCCTTTATAACCTACCACTGGCCTACAAGAACTTCCTGGTTAGTAGAAATTAGTTTTATTTTATTATGAAGTATGATAGTTGAAGTATAAGTCAATTTTTTGATCATATACGATTAAACTCACCATAGATGAACTTATGTATATTTGGTAACTTTTTATAACCTTTTGTTTGAGATAGATGGAATGACCCATCATTCTATCACATGGTCTGCTAACACATAAATAATGACAAATTCAACTTCATTTATTTAAGAGGTGAATTTGAAATTGTTCAAGGCATAAACAATAGTGAGATTGTACCAAAATCAAGTAAGTATTTCTTTTAATTATCCTTAAACTTTAGGGGAATGATCCCGAAAACCAAAAATGTTGTCTTAATATCCTCATATCCAATGAATTATATAGTACCTTAAATCATCAAAAATTTATGGCTTTGTGATTGATGGATTTTTTATAGCCATGTTCTTTACCACTCTCCATCAGAACTTGATGGTTAGATTTCTCTTCCATATCAATATTTTCACTTATGTTGTCCTATGTGGAAACCCAATGCGGAGTTACTTTGGGTGAAAATTATGATTCTAAATTCCCTTTTTAAAATGATGTTTTAGTATTCCTTTTTATGATGTGGGTTTCTATGAAAGAAACTTTCAAGTAGTAAACCATTTATAACCACGACGAATTTCAAATGCGAAATTCATTTTAAGGGGGGTAAAATGTAACAACCCGAGATTTTATGAGAATTATTCTTTTTAATTTCTTTGATGTCTTCTATTATACACTACACCAATATTATCTTGTACTATACGCAACACTGTATTAGCTTGCAGTATATGCAACACTATTCATGGATTGTGTTACACACAATTTCAAGTTCGTTTGATAATAGTCATTCTACGCAACATTGAGGGTATATATATATATATATATATATTCAATTTATAAATGAAATATGGTTGGATTATGTTATAAAAAAACTAAGGAGTCTTTCACAACACACAACCCTGACTTGGCTTGCATTACACGCAATTGCGACCTTCCTCGATAGCGTGTGTAGTACGTAATACCGGGTTTCACTAAACAACGATATATTGTTATAATATTATTATGGACCAGCCATTATGAAAAGTATTAACTACATTTTTAATTTTATAACATTATTATTCATCTTACACATTTTCTAGAATATGGTATGAGATCAAAATAAATTTTTCATGTAAAATATGTATTTTTAAAAAATTGCAGATTTATCGCCTTTTGATGGCGCACCCACTTTAAATCTTGTTTTTGACATGTCTATAAGTTCAATTTTACAAAATAAAATTCTTCTTTGGAATCAGGATATAAAAATTTACTTTAGATAAATTTTTCATATTATTCTTATAACTTTCATATTTTAATGAATAGTAAAAACACGCTATATTTTAATTAAAAACAACTTTTTTCATCGAAATAATTTATATTGTTAGATTATCTTTTTAATTGGGTTTAATGTGTAATTAGAATATATTTTTACCATTTAATACAATGTTTGTTATTGAAATTAATTTCACTTTGAAATTGGATATAAACAAGTATCAATATTTTGATAGTTATTATTTCTTAAAAACACGCTCTTTGTTTTGATAACGGGAAATAATTTTAAAATTAATTAATTGCTCTTCTATGTTATAAATTTGGAAAAAAGAAAATCAATTTTTAATTCGGAGTATCAAATAATCCTTAGGCTGAATTTTTGGTATTTTTCTGAAAAACTTCAATTTTCGATGAATAGTGAAACCACTTAGTGGTAGTTAAAAAACGAACTTTTTCATTTAAATGAAATTTTACCACTTCAGTGAATTGAATTTCAAAAATCCCAGACACAAGGTTATTATCAAGGACTAAAATGTGTTTGAATTAGATGAAAATAATTTTTGGTGAATAGTAACTTTTTACTCTTATTTACCACGGTTAAAAGTAAATAGGGTAATTAAGGGTAAAAATGATATTATTATTACCCTAACACATGTCCTAATTCTATTGGATAAGTGTAATTCGACCAAAAACAACATTATAAATAACTTATGACCATTTAGGTCCACTTGGACTAGATTAGGACATTTATTATTAATTTATTTAAGGAAGGGTTAAAATAGTTAAAATCAATGTTTAATAAATAAATCATTTTTAATATAACGTTTTACATAAGAAAAATTCGACTATAAATATTAATTATAAATATAAAAAGATTTCATACCTAATGGTAATTTATTTAGAATTTTTAGACATTAAATAATTTAAGTTATTTATGACACAATGGAGATGCAGTAATTACTTAATAATGAAATATTAAAATAATTGATGTTATAAATACCCAAATAAATATAATTTGAAATTTTTTTATGAATTCAAAAATAATTCTAGGATAATATGACATTTTAATATTTATTGAATTAGGTTTTTTCTAAATAATAATGCTGTTATGATATTCACAAAAATCCATTACCAAATAGTGTCAAAATTGACATAAAATAGTTTTTAAAACAAATATTATATTATTAATTGTTATTATATTCCTAAAAATATAAGGTTCGGAAAAGATAATTATATCATGATTGGTGTATCATTAATGGACTAATTTTGGGTCTCTTGGATGTATATGGTTATTTTATTAACTATATAATATAAAAATACAAAGTGACATGGTAAATGTCAATCTAATTAACTAAGAGTTAAAACTAAAAGATAATGTTAATATAATGACCCAAACCTATCTAAAATCTATTAGTTTAGAGGATTTCGACCCATACCCATCATTTCATCTAAATAAATCAATTTGGAGCTATTAAAAATAGAATATGACTTTATTATAAAATACTATTTTAAGTTTTTCCAAAGGTGCCCCTCTCCTCCCTTATAAAAAGGGCACCCCTTCCCTCTTCCCTTAACACCATTTTGAGCCTTGAAGCTCGTCCAAACCCTGCCCATTTCTATTATCCAATTCCCTAGAAACATTCTGGAGGTTTTGGTCTTCTCAAAATACCAACTCTACTTCCTTAAGAGAAGGCTTAAAGGAGGTGTGTCGAAGAAGAGGTAGTCTTTTTTTCTGATTCTCTCAAGTTTATTTCTTCTTCTACTTATTCTTCTTTTTTTTGTCTCATTATAAAGTAACAAAATAAGTATTTATTATATACTAATATTTTATTATAAATATTAAACAACCCTATTTCACCTTCTATCCATCCTACGAAAACTGAAATCACCATGCGTGCGTACATACGGAATACTGTCTCCACACCGTGGTGTAATATGTTTTCGACCACCACCTTATTTGGATGGGTATAATGGTGTAAATAAATAACTATATATGATTATTATAAACTGATATTTATTCTGAAATATTATACATACACTTTAATATAATTCCACTATCATGGGAATGATATCATCACTCATGTGTACGTACGGACTACCGTGTCCACAACGCGATGAGATTCATTCTCCATGTTAACCATTCATGAATGATTATAAAGTATATATAATAAGTAATCATGAAATACATGACATAATAATGATACTAGATATATATATATATATATATATATGTATGCCATCTACTTAATTCCATTCAATTCAATAAGGAAACGAAAACAGCGTTCATGCGTACGTACGACCTACCGTCTCCAGGAACGGTGTATTTAATTCCATTAATCGATCTATCATATATATATATATATGATGAATATATATTACATATAAATAATGTTTTAAATTCTGTAATTAAGTAAATCAGGATATAAGTAATAATATCAAGATCAAAAATTCCAAACATGTATGATAAATAAAACGATTTTACCCAAAATGCTACTTTAACATGGAACTTACAAAAGAATGGGTAATATAAAGTCATAAGTGAACCATATATGATATCATAACAATGAATATGATTCTTTAATAAGTAAATAAAATTATTTAAATCATTATACAGGAGGTTCGGATACGTACGAAGCATATCAGACCTAAGGTAACAGATAATTATTCCAATCTCATTCTTATCCGAGATTATTTATTCGTAAGTATTTACTGGGGTTATATTTATCATCCATGTCCCTGATTTCTAAAAATGGTTTCATTTATGTTTAAAGTCCTTTTAACCATTTTTGACTTTTACTACATGGTGTGTAAGGAATCATTCTTTTATGAGGTACTTTT
This sequence comes from Viscum album, assembly GCA_963277665.1. NCBI lineage: Eukaryota > Viridiplantae > Streptophyta > Magnoliopsida > Santalales > Viscaceae > Viscum > Viscum album. The sequence continues at coordinate 502,537,045 of OY728142.1, read as the reverse complement.
TGACTTTTCCGGCAAAAGTACGAGAAGAATTTTTTTTAACTTATAAATCATGAATGGATTTTTATGGTTTTATAAAGACTTATTTTCCTGAAGCTTTCTACAAAATATTTCATGACTATTTTCAAAAAAATCCTTCTCTTTTAAAAATTCCTGATATTTTGTGAAAAGAAAATGATTTTAAACAAGAAAGGATATTTTTCTCCAGAATTCATTTCAAGTGTTTTATCAAAACCGTTTTCCATCTAAGATGACATTATTTCATATGTGTATGTTTAAAGTATAATGTATCTATGATTTATATGGTTTCTCTTTTCTTATTATGAAATTATATCTATTTCTTTTATATGGATTGTGTGATGATGGGATGATGTTTATGAAACCCATTTTATTCATTGGGTTATTATGAATGATGTATGTTTATTTTGTGGCACAAGTAAGAATGATTTAATTATGAGATTGGTGGGACCTATATCTACCTCCAATTAATTGGGTAAAGATTTATATCTCATGAGATAGAGATGGATAGAACGGTAAGTTAATCTAGTTCAGTAATACAGGACTGGAACAAGGAGTGAACTTGATTCAGAAAGGGAATTTGTCCACTAAGATGGTCTTGGAAGCAATGCCTTGGCAACTATGGAAATCATATCACGTGCTTAATGGTTTCCACAATTACATGTTTTGTTCCCATTCTATTTTATCATGATTAATGTTTCTTTATGATCTATGCCTTACGTACTACCATGTTTTACGTCATTTCTCAGGATTATTATGTTCATGTTTTGAAGTTCAAATGTATATAGTTTGTTTTATTTTCTCCATGCATGCCCTTATTAAGCATTTGAGATCACCCTTTATATGTTTTTATTTTCCCCAGGATATAAAAAAAGGTTTTAGGTAAGAAAACAAAAAGGGGAAGATCATTATGGGAGATGTTGAAGTTCTTTCATCACGATTAGAAGTTTATATTCCGAGTTTCCAAAGACACTAAACTATTATGGTCCTTGAGTGTTTGTTTTTTGTTATGTGTTATATATTCCGCAAAAGTAATGTAATGTCCATGTACGTCAAGCTTTGGATCTTTACAAAACTAGTACTATTAATAGGAAAAAATTCCCATGTCCCAACATAGACAACTCACCAAGTCCACAGATCAGTAGCTACAACACCTCAAAGTGATCCTTTTCCATTGCTCTTTCCAGGAAGAGAGTAATATAAAAACATCTGAAGGCACAAGTAGGTTTTGACCAAATACCAATAGGATTTCAACTAATGATTTCATAACCATATTCAAATAAAAAATTAAACAAAAATTTTCATGAAATTTTCAATTAAACAAGTTTGGAATTTCAAAAGCATAATTAATCAAATCATGTTTTACATTTCACATGATGTAAATACATTTCAAATGATGGAATAAAATTTAGTGAAAGGGGTAACTAACCCAAATGAACTTTTCAAAAATAGATTAAATAATTTTTTTTATAAAAAATAGTTTATACAAATTCATAATTCATGTAATATAGTTTACAATAATGGAACATATTCTTTTTAAATACAAAAAAGTGAGCAATATGGTCATATGAATATGAAGGAATGATAGTTCTATCCTTTAGTGAATATATACTCAAGGTGATCCAGAAAATATTTACATATTCTACTTTGAAAATAGGCTAAATAGGACTCATCACAATTAATTAAAGGATGTGATGTGCTAATATGATTTTTTATAACATTGAAAATCATAATGTGTCATCCAAATAACTCAACAAATAACTATTTTTTTTGAAGGTGGCGCTGTGGTCAAAAGACCAAAGCAATTTTATTAGCAAAAAGAAAATAAAGATTACAAGAGTCTAAAAGACGGGATCAAATTACAATCTTTGACTTGCAACGGAATCAGGTTTTCTGGGAGCTCCTCCATCCAGGTTATTGCCTGATTAATGCCTTTGTTAGCGAGAGAATTCGCAACCATATTAGCTTCACGGTAAGTATGAGTTGCAATGTAATTGACGTCATGGAGAGATTGAAGGCAGTTCATCCAGCGCATAGTAATCGGCCATGCAAGATGAAAATCTCCCTTACAAATGGCTAGAACAACAGTAGTAGAGTCGCTCTCAATCCATAAGTTGTTCCACCCATGTCAAAGAGCAAAGTCAGTGGCATGAATAACACTTAGCATCTCAGCTTTCAGAGAGGATGCAATACCACATCCTCCAAAAAAGCATCCCATGATGTGACCATGATGATTTCTGAAGACAGCTCCACATCCCGCGGGACCTGGATTTCCTTAGAGGCACCATACACATTGATTTTAATCCAACCTAGAAATGGAGGTCTCCAGAAAATCTCAAAGGTGCGCAACAGTTTCAAGAAAATGGCCTCAACTTGAAGACGGTGAAGGATCATAAAGTCCACCACTGAATTGTTGCAGGAACCATTCTGGATCAAAGCGGCTTCCCGAATAGCGATGAGAATTCTCATTTTACCTGCATTAGTGTTGTGTGAGCAATTATTATGTAGAATAGAGTTTCTATCATACCAAATCACATGAATCAGCTTAGGAACCCCAGCTAGGAACAAATTTCTAATTTGGTGAGAGGAGTCCATAGCAACACAACGTTTAATCTGCTCACCAATAGAGTTATAAACCGGACATCTGCAATCAAAAGTGTCAAAAATATACTTCAAAAGAGCAGTGGCAGTAGCACAAGATAGAAATGGGTGGTTAGTATCTTCTCTATGCTGATTGAAAAAACGACATTTTGAACAAAGTTTAATACCAAAACATGGAAGACAAGCATCAGTGGGGACCCTATTGTAGACAAGACGCCAAATGAGAGTGAGTCTGGAAGGTTTAATCCAGGGCTTGTCAAAAAATTTTATCCAGCTCAAAACATTATCAGCGTTGTATAAGGAGTTATTATAAAACTTTTTGGAGTTAATAATCCCATTATGAGAAGGTTCCCAAATCAAGAAGCCACACGAGGAAAAAAAGTGGTAAGAATCAATAATTTGAACAATGTTTTCAGGAAGATTATCAATGTGAGAATTAAGCACATTACAAATGGATGAGTTGATGTCATCAGGGATATCATCAAGGGAGATCAAATAGATAAGAGGAGCGCCAGTCCAGTTGTCCAACCAGAATCTCATGGAAGAGTTTCTCGAGACCATCCATCTAGCGTTTTGCATAATAATGTCAAATGTGTCTCTAATAGAGGGCCAAATGGTGGAGGTCATGAAACTCCTATTAGATCTTTTCAATCTATCAATGAACCTGTTTTTGATGTCAGCAATGGGGTGGGTGTCATTGTGTATCAGGTTCCAAGGTAATCTGTATTGAAGAGCTTCATTGAAGTATTTAATGTTTTTAATGCCAAGACCACCAATGTTTAGAGGTTTGCAGCATTTAGCCCAATGGATAGTCACAAGTTTCTTGTCCAAGGTTCTTCCAGTCCAGACAAAGTTTTTTATGTGAACATTTATTTTTTTATGAGACTAATTGGCCATTTATATACCATCATCGAATAGACAAGTTTGTAAACAATAACAGACATGACAAGGCAGACTCTCCCCGCCATGGAGAGAGATTTTCCTTTCCAGGAGGAAAGCTGATTAAGAACCTGGTCAACAATGTTAGAAAAGTAGCAAGATTTAGGTCTACCCCAGAAAATGGGAACGCCAAGGTATTTGAAGGGGAAAGAACCTTCTTTGATGTTAAGCTCATTGATGATATTATTTTTCCTAGAATGAGGGTTGTTTTTTCCAATGTAAATGAAAGATTTATTCCATCCAATGACTTGAGCCGAGACCTCCTCGTAATGCTTGAGAGCAGCTTTAAGAGTTCTAATGTTTTTTATGTCACCCTTTAAAAAGAGAATGATGTCATCAGCATAAAGGAGGTGGGTGGGGGCATTCACGTTTCTGTAAGAATGAATTGGTTTGAGCTTGTTTTGCTCAACCAGATGGGTGAGCATACGGCTAAAATAGTCTTCTGCAATGGAAAAAAGAATTGCAGAAAGGGGGTCACCTTGTCTTACTCCTTTAGAGCATTTGAAAAATCCTCTAGGAGATCCATTAACCAGGATGGAAACATGAGCTGAATGGAAGAGGGTTTTAATTCTAGAAATGAAATTATCATTGAATCCAAAACCATGAAGAACTTTGAAAATTAAGTTCCAATCCATTGTGTCAAAAGCTTTTCGAATGTCAAGTTGAATGGAAATGTTTCTGCCTCTATTCTTATTATTTAACATGTTAGTGCATTTCAAAGCAAGACAGATACAGTCTTGGATAGATCTCCCCTTGATAAAACTAAATTGATTACAGGAGATAATTTTATCAATGATAGTGTTAAGTCTGTTAGCAATTAGCTTGGTGATGATTTTATAAAGGGTGTTGATCAGAGAAATAGGGCGAAATTGGTGAATTTTAGAGGCATTATCTACTTTGGGAATCAAAGCAAGGAATTGGGCATTTAAACCATGAGGTGAGAAGCCGTTAGCAAAGAATGCTTTGACAAGATTACAAACATCAGCATGAATGATACCCCAATAATTTTGATAGAAACCATTATTGAAACCATCGGGCCCAGGGGCACTGTCAGGATTCAAACCAAAAACAGTGTCTCTAATTTCATGATCAAGGGGAACACTCAGGAGAAAATTGTTATCAACATCCATAACAATTGTAGGAATGATGTCATTAATTAGGTCTTTATTCATACAAGTCCCATTGAATAACGATTCAAAGTAAGACACAACATGATTAGCAATATCTTCTTCATTATCCAAAAGGTTGTCTCCATTTTTAAGGGAGGCAAGGGGTCTACTAGCTTTTCGAATTCTTTGTAAAGTATTATAGAACTTGGCATTACGATCACCATCAGTAAGCCATTTATGTTTAAAAGTATGTTTGTGGATGTTGTCTTTGAAAGCGAGGAGCATATTCAGGTTCATAGTAACGTGAGCTTCGTGATGGTGATCAGAAGCGAAGTCGGAGTGGGTGATATTGTTTTGAATTTGATGCAACTCATTCTCAAGAGAGAGAATGTCATTATCAATTTGAATTTCCTTAGTGCTGCACCAACTTTTGAGCTTGCGTTTGAGATATTTTAATTTAAGGGGACAAGGGAAATCATCATCGGGTTGGTTCAATGAGGACCAGCAATGTTTTATGAGATTACAACAGTCAGGATCAGAGAACCAAGCATTGTTGAATCTAAAGGGGAAAGAGGGTTTCCGAGTATTGAGAGAGATGGTGACTAAAATAGGATGATGATCAGAATGAAGCTTAAGAAGGGTGGTACTGGAAATGGAGTCCCAAGTATCTAAAGCATGGTCATTTGTAAAGGCTCTATCGTGTTTTCTCGCAACCACTCTATTGTAGTGATTCCTATACCAAGTGTATTTGGTGCCTTTTAAAGCAATCTCAGTAAGATTAGAGGTTTCAATTGCAGCCATAAACTCCCTCATAGACAGACTTGAATGAAGAGGACCAATTTTTTCACCAGCTAAAATAATAGCATGAAAATCACCTGCAACGATCCAGGGGGAATAATTTTTGAGTTCAGAGAGGAGAGGTCTCGCCAGAGAGATCTCCTATCTTGATATTTGTTCTTGGCATAGATAAAGTAACAAAAGAGATGGGCATTATCAATCATAAAGTCACAAGTGAAACTTTGATCAGAAACATGGAAAACATTAACATTAGACAGGGAGGGATGAGCAAAGGTCCAAAGAGAATCAAAAAATTTGTTGTCTTGACAAGCACCGATGAAGGTGTATCCAAAGCGACAAAAGTGAACAAGATTAGTAGAAAAGATTGTTTTAGGTTCAGCAATGGAAAAAATTAAAGGCTTCTGAACATTTACCATTCTTTGTAAAAAATTAAAGGAGTCAATGTTTGCAATACCTTGACAGTTCCAATAAAGAATCTTCATTTAAATCTACGTTTGCAGTTAGAACTCCCTTTTTCCTTACTATCTGAGCCTTTATGTCTATTTGATCATCTGACATTTTTTGACATGTTGGAGCTTGAGGTAGGAAATTTCTTGCCTTTGGTAGGGACAGTAATGGTAGCAGAATCATCTAACAAAATAGTTTGGGTGTCAATAACGTGGGTGTTGTTATTGTTGGGTGTCGGAAAAACAGAAATGAGAGAATTGTTGTTATCAGCATTAACACAATTCAAATGTAAACTATCATGCTGGACAGAAATGCTGCAAGTACCTGATGAAACGTTCGGATCAGAATGGGGAGTAGCAAGAGAAACAGACCTTATCTCTATGAGTTAGGAGTGAGAAGCAAAGCTTTTCCCAGTGAAGAGTGCAGAAGTTGTGGCCTCTGCAACCGGGGAAGCATGCTACTGGACCTGCTGTGGAATAACCGGGATATGCTCCTCACTGATCTTTTTTCCCATGCGCAATTCCAAAGGACACTGCACCACTGGCAGGTCAGAGATAGAATCCTGTATGTTAGTGGAGTTTTTTACCAAAGAGAGAGGCTCCTGCAAAATAATATTCAAGTTGTCCTGAGGAGCATTCTGCACATCCGTGGTTAAAGTGATATTGGAAGAAGTGTGAGGAGTGGCAGATTCCTTATTCCGATCAGCAGTACAGGAACTAGAGTTCACAATTCCAGTATCCTGCTTAAGGCTGTCTAAAACAGTAAATTCCAATTTGTTTGTGTGTGCTTTATTGTTTTCTTCCTCTTTGACAAGGTCAGCCCATTTGGTACCCAAGGTCTCCCCTAAATGAGATGAAGTTATGGGTTTTTTCACCCAGGTTGCAGTTTTATATGTTTCAGGAGCACTAACCAAGGGAGCTTTGTCCTTCTTATTCCTCCTTATTTCTTTCCAATCATTGTCAGGTAGTTGGATTGGCTGTTTCCTAATCAATCTACAATTATAGATATTGTGACCAATGATCTTGCAATGCTCACAAAAAGGAGGTATCCTCTCATACTCAATATTGATTTCCACTTTGTAATCCTTGGCAGTGAAGTTAATAGTGTTGGGAAGCTTTGATTCCAGATTAATTTCCACCATGATTCTAGAAAAGATTCCTAAATCAGCATTCAAAGTTCATTGATCGATTTTGAGGGGTGTGCCTATGCATGAAGCAATGTCATTCAATATTTTTGGGTGCCAAAAAAACCAATTAAGGGCATGACGTTTGACCCAAACCTGTGCTAATGTGTTTCGGTGAGTGTGTGGGTTGAAATTTGAGTCCCAATTAGATAGGCGAAGCAAACCAGGTTTGAGGTTAAGATTTCCTAATTTCCAGATATGATCAAGATCTTCTTGAGAGTTTAACAGTATATGAAAATATCCTTTGCTGACTGGAATTAGTTTCCAGTTAACAGAATTCCAACATTGTTAGATATATAGAGACATGGAGAAAACATACACTTAAGGTCACACCATTATTGCGACAATGATCAACCACTGAATATAATGATCTGGAGGGGTCAGAGGATCCCAAAATCGAATGGTGAATACCTCTAGGTTGATGTTAATGAAGTATGGTGGAAGAAAAAAACATTTCTTATATGGGATGTTTTTTTAGAAACAAATATCGAAGTTTTACAAGACATGTACCCCAACTACACATCGTGTAATTAAATATTCTCATAATCACTGAAAAACCTGTCACCACATGATAAAAAAATTATTATCATTTTGTCATTTACATGAAATGTAACTGTATTAGACGATATGAAAATTTCATGTAGTTTTCATAAAAAACTAGTTTTTCTAAGAATCCAATAAATCTACGACTTCATAATTATAGGTAACCTCCGAAATCATTCATAGACTTTCTTAGATAAAGAAAAAGGAAATCCATTACAAGGATAGAAATGTACCTATCTAAAGAGTAATGAAATATTACAAAGAACCTTACCCCCATATGTGATCAAGGTAGTCTAATATAATATTGTAATTCTTAATGTTTTATATCCCAGATTATTCCATGATTGATAATTACTAATCCTATGCATAGAATGTTTTTATAATGAATAAGTTTATATTTTTGTAATTATATTATAATTATAAATATATATATTATGATATTATATTTTTTATGTTTTTGGTATTATGTTTAATTTATTATGTTTAATGTTTAAAAATATTAATTATACGTTTCTAATTTTTAGTTGATAAAGATTTAAACTTATTTGCGGAGTGGTTTCAGGACAATGAGAGTTTGATTTTATGAAATTACATATATTCTAAACATTTTTATCAGGTTATCTTCATATTTTTATTATATTTTACATAGATCTATTAAATTTTTTATTCATTTAACGGTTTTCATGACTTAAAACATTGAATTCTTACAATTGACTAACATTGATAAATTTCATTGGATTTCATCAAGGGGAATTATTTACATTTTCTAGTGAAATTTATAATAAAGCATCTTCCATTATTTAGTGATTAGTTAGGATTAATATATTAAAATAAATTTCACTCAATATGAGAGTAAAAGTTAATTAATGAATTTTGATTTTAGTTTCATGTGATGGGTGTTTTTTATTCATCCCTTTGTTTTAGGCTTTATTCGGGATATTAGTCATTGTATTCTTGTTAAATGAAAAAAGTACGGAATAAACATACAAACACTTAAATCACATAGAACTAAAATCCTTAATTCATAATTCAATATAAAAAATTACATCACATTTTAAGAGAGAGTTATTTTGAAATAATGGGCTTAAACTGAGGTTCAAGTAATATATGATTCAGTTATTTTAAAATAATGGGCCTAAAATGACATATAAGTAATATATTATGTACATAAAAAATTTCCTAAAAACCATATACCAAATTATTGATATGATTCTATATCGATAATTATTTTACATTTACATTTATTTGCATTTATTATTTCCATGAAAATTTAATCATTATTTCCAATTTTCTCATCTTTTTTTTATAGATAATTTTTTTGTAAAAAAAATCATGTAAGGATTATTATTATGAAATGGGTTTTATTATATATAAATAGAGTTAAAAAATTTTATTTATTTAATTTATTTTAAAGTATATTGTAAATTCAATGTAAATGTATGTATTTCTATTTCTTCAATTGGGGCCTTATTTTCTATTATTTATAATTATTTTTTATTTTTCTAGAGTATGAATTATGATGCATATTTTATATTTTAAAAAATAAATTGTTTTTAAAAAATTTTATTTTTTTAACTAAGGTTAATAAAATCTATTATAATAGTTATTCTGATAATCGATGTTATGGTTTTTTTTCATATTTGTTATTTCTATGTTTACATGGAAAACCAATTTCACATAAAAATTATGTCATAATTATATTATATTATATAGATTTATAAATATCCATCCTTAGAAATCATGTTAAAAATTAGGTTTAAATAATCATTCTTAAAAAATAGTTTTTCAACATTGCTATAATTGACACTAGTTAATTAAAATTCGAAAAATCATTAATATTAAAAATCTCATTCTCGAATAGTGGCTGATGTAGTTTTAACAACATATTGATATATATATATATATAACTAGAAATATTAAATTAAATATTTATTTAAATATATCAATAAGGGTTATGATTGTTTAACTACTACTATTTATGATTCCAATCATAGTCAACATGTTGATTGATAAGTTAAAGAGATCATAATGTTATATTATTTTTGATATATATCATAGTGCGATGAAACATAGATATTTTTTAGTTATGATATACCTTATAAATTCTCACATGTTCATAGGATATAGTTTCATATACCACATCGAAAACATTTAAGTTATAAAGATTATTATTTAATTGAATAACATTTAATAAATCATAGAGTTTGTTAGAGTATGTTTACTTCCATATTTAAACAAAATCTAAATATACTATATAATGTTTCATTAATTATGATGAATTTATAATAAAATTTTTATGTCATTTAAAATATCAAATTTTATTCCTCATAGATGAGGCTTTTACATGAGTATATTTAATATTTTCTCTTGAATAATCAGTGAACTATACTTTTATAGAATACTAGTCACTATGGTCAAATCCCAGTTTTTATAAAATTATTTTGGCTATTAATCAATAAATACATCAATGGTTTTTAGAAAAAAAAATTCATAGGTTCTCTTCAACACGATAATGAATTCATTATATCTATTAAAGATTTATCTTTATAGGAAAATGGTTACTCTTTACGGAAGTTTTTTTTACATTCTTTTCTCAAATACGTGTTCCCATGCTCATCATGTGTATAGTGTTAGTTAGATATTTATTTTTAATATATATAATATTTCAAATAAAAAAACTAAAGTTTAAAGGTAAAAAAACCAACAAATATATTTTTTTTATATAAAATAAATACAACTTTTTTAAAATATATATATATTTTTCAGTATTTATTATTATTATCTCTGCTATTTCATTAATGACATACTATTATTTTTAATAAGTTTCTTGTCTATAATAGAATATTTTATTTACTACAATGAATAAAAAATTCCTCATTATCAATATGAAAAAAGGGATAATAAAATAACAACGTATATTACTCTCATAGATTTAATACACATAGATGATCAAAAATAGATATAAGATTTTATTAAAATTGATAATATCTCATGGATTAATAGAATAATCAGAAACCACCAATAATAAAATATTAAAATAGGGTTGGAGAGACATACATGGGGATAATATCAAGATAATAACAATAATAATGATATACCTAAAAAGAAATAGAGTCTAACACCCACTAAAAGATGGGATGACACCACCATGAGGCTCACCCATGTGATCTATTACTGAATAACCCCAAGAAATAGAAAAAAAATCACTAAAACTAATCTTAAAATAGACATAGAATGTGTTCAATAATAAGGGTTTGGGTCAACAGAGTAGAAGTTAGGAAAACAAGATCTCACTTAAGAGTTACCAACTACTAGAACACAACTAACAATGAAGAGGAATTCAAGAAGGAAAACCAGAATAAACCATAAAAACAATGAATCCAAGACACCAGAAAGTTCCTCAATAAACACATTCACCACACACTACTAAAACGACAAAATACTATCACTCTAAAATAATTTTTGTGTTTTTAAAGATTCTTAAGGAAAAAATATAATAAAAAAAGTACTAATGATACTAGTGATAGTGATAATCAAACAAACTAAAATTGTTAACAAAGAATGAAGGGGAAGACACAAGAAATGAAAAAACCAGAAATCAATGGGAAAATAGAAGTAAAATTATATAAGACACCTAATATAATGAAATAACATATATCGAGATCCCTAAAACCCAAGGTAACTTATTCCAAAGGGGATTCATGAGAAAACCCCAAACCATGTGAGAAAGATGAACCATGAGAATATAGATATATCCAATTCACATGTAAATAATTCTTTTAAAAAAATAAATTAATTTCTATTTTTGATTTAACATCATTATTTTAATTTACCTTGAATGGAATGTGGTGTAAAAAATAAATTCCAATAACCCTTAATTTATAAACTATCCCTAATTTTTTCATTTAAATACAGTCATAACACATTAATCTACTTACCATGTCCTGATAGACATACCATATTTGTAATAAAAATAATAATAAAAGATAAATGTAATTTAAAGGAAAATGAAAACATGAATAATGATTTAAGAGGCATATAAACAAAATCTACATTAAAATAATACATCAATACATTTGAAATAACCAATCCTTTTAAATTAAAAAAAATAACATTCACAAAATTTTGTATAAATTTTTCATTATAAAATATAATGAAATATATAATATTAATAAAGAACCTAAATAAAGAAACCATAAATATTAATCATCAATGACCAAAATCATGTGACTACCCAGGATTTCTATAGACAATTTAGGACAACATAATAATTTAATCTATCTAATTACCATCCATTATGTGATCCAATCTTCTAAACACAGTGTATTTCGATTCCTAAGATGAAAACGGGGAAAATCCCCTAAGTAAAGAATATTCACAACCTGGGAACCCCATATATAATAAAATAATACACTAGGGTAGTACTTGTCTCTAGAATTCACACATAGATAACCTTGCCATTCCATGATATATAAATGATGATGAAAAATATAACTGAGCACATATCAATGTAAAAATGATAAATAATAAATAATAATCAAATGCCACCCTCACTTTTTAACACTCATCGTAGATGTATCCACACTAATAAAAAAATCAATGATATATCAATCACTACTCATTATCCAAAAAACATATCCAATAATATATGATTCATATGAAAATTTAACTTTCACATGAGTAATACATAGGGGTTCACTTAAAGTGTGGAATCAGTAAAATAATTATCCAAAAATATTCAATGAGTTATTAACTATTAGAAACATGATGAAATTTATAAATTTCCTCATTTGAAATCCCATTAAAACCATTTTTTTAATAGAAAATATAGGCAATTCATGTATTATTTGCTAATGGAAATATTTTTTAAAATAATTAAACATTCCCTAAACCTTTGAAAACCATTATAAAAACATGATATTAAATTTTTATAGATCATAATAACTTCCTCCATAAATGTTTCATAAATTTATTGAATAAAATATTTTATTATAATTTAATTAAAAATTTAGTGTGTTCACGTTACATGAAATAAACCATTAAACATTGAATTATAGGAAAATCACTTTATTTTCAAGGGAAATGTTAGAGAATAATGACGTTATTCCATATAAATAATTTGATAATGTTAATTCTATGTATACTTTATTGAAAACATTTATTCAAAATGTGACTACTCTTGGTCTTAATGATATAGGTAAAATTTATGGATCTACATATTGTAAATGATGTAAACTATGTGAGGAAGACTAACTATACCACCAATGAGAAGAATAATCCATTAAATGATGACATTGGGAACTAAAATGAATAATCCAAAAATAAAAAAATTACAAGGAGGAAACTTAAACCTCTATAACTATGGTCATAATTCCTAATTTTGTTTGTTCCATTAGAGAGAAGGTTGGGGGGGGGTAAATATGTTGTCCAATTTTTACAATTCTTTATTTTAGAGTTAAACTATATGACATGTCAAAGTCTCAATCATATCAAATATAATTTTTTCATATTCACCTCATATACAATTTTAATAAAACATGAACAACAAAAAATGATTTATAAGATTAGACTTGGAAATCCTTCTCCTTATCATGATTGGTTAGTTTGTCGAGTCATAAATTCTACACTATAAACACAAGTGGTTAAACTATATAATTTTTCAGTCCTATCAACATAGAGTAACTATATTCTCCTATAATGGTATCCACAATAAAATGTAGCATCCTATTTCCCATAATAAATGTGTGTTCATATGTTTACAAGAAAGATATTTGATTTACTATTGTTTTCATCAATACCACATGTGAATTATCTTCCCCCTCAAGCCTCTAAAACTAGCATATCAGTGCGTGATTGGTTTCAATAATATCAACATCGAAGGATTATAATATGGTTTATAAGTCTTGATAACCATATATAGATCATAAATTATTATGAACTTTCTTAGTTACTCAAATAATTAGGTACACCGTTTCTCCTCCTTCTAGAATGGCTCCTAATAAACTCTTACTTCTCCTCTTGATAATAAAGCATATAAGGGTCTTAGTATCTCCATTCACACAATCCTTTAACTTTTTTTTTCAAAAAATATACATTTTTTGAATAATATCTTGAGTAATTTTTTTCAATGTAATTATAGAAACTCCATGATTTTGGGCTATAGTAATCTCATCAACTTTGAAAAGGGAATAACTATTTTGTTTTATCTCAACATTCAAACTTATTATAATCCCTCTCAGTATCCTCATTGAAATCTTTCAAAATCTTAGTAAAGTATTCCTTTTAAATCACCAATAAAAAAAGGATTATTTCTTTCTTCAAAATTCTATGGAATCCTCATTATTAAATCATTTTTAATTCTTCACATGTTCATAGAACTATGGTATGTAATTTATCATTGAGTGTGGAACTCATATTATACTCTAAAATCTTCTTAGGATTCTCATTCTAGAGTCTTAAATTGAATCACAATCCTTTTTTGATGATTTTTCATTGAAGAATAGTTAAAAACATCAATAGATAAAGTCTCTATTATTTTAGAAAAAAATATTTTTGAAACTATATTTTTTTTACATTTGGAAGGATATTGTAATTCTTTCACATTTATCTATTTTTGTGAAGTGAGAATTCATAGTCTCATTAGAAAATTTTGGTACATAGAAATTTCAAATAATTACATTATCACAAAATAATATGCCTATCCAAAGTCCTATAAAACCTGAGAAATTGTTATGGAACCTTTTGTTTTTGAAAATTGTGAATTTATATGCACAAAGATAGTTATATTGCATACTATATTTGAAAGTAAAATTAATATCTAAAGTCTAACAAATTCTCTTATTTTGGAAAATTCTAAATTCTGGTTCCCAATATGAAATTCATACACAACACTATAAAAGTTTGACATGGAAACTCAAACTTTTACATTGGTAGAAATAATTTCATATGTAGCTCATCAAAATTCATATGTTTGGGACTTATCTATTTGTCTATCTCAGTATAGAAATAATGATTTCACTAAAATACTTGTAGAACCTATTCAACATATTATAAGGCCTTATCAATCACCTAAAATCATATTGATACATATCAGAAACATTCTCAGTATTTCATGTAAATATTTGGTTCACATGGACGGTCTTCCACAACTACAGTCATCATTCTACACTATAATAAAATCCGATATTGGTAGTGGTTCATTTATGGAGGATATATAAAACCATCACTAAATAGAGAAAACTAAATTTCTAGAAATTTATTATTGTCGGTGAATATAAAACCACCAAAATTTAATTTTTAGTGATGTTTGATTAAAAAAACAACCATCAATTAAATTTTTGGAGGTGATATTAAAAAATTATATCTAGTAAATATAAAATTTCATCCAGGCATCACCATTTCGTCATATTCTCTCATTTTACTACATAACTACATGTCCTCCCCTCTCAACCTCCCTCATAGTGACCCTCTAGTGTGTCATCGCATCATTTATGTCCTCCCCTCAAAATGAACCTTTGTTGATATCCTCACCACCATAATACCTTTCAATAATGTGCTAACCTATTATAGAACATTCTATGATGTCCTCACATCCATAACTCTCCAAAAAAATCACCACTTACAATGAGTTCCCATGTTTTAATTTTACATAGACACAGGAGTTATAATATTTTCAAAAATAGCATTGGGTCTGGAAAAGAATATTCCTTAGTGGATAATATTAAAAGTAAACAATAAAAATGAAATATGGCTCATTTAATATGAAAACAAATTTAATAAAATCATGGTTTTATATTCATAACATATACATTTTCATATTTTTGAATAATTATTCGATATATACATGTGTGTAATCATTATATAAATATATATGTATAATATATATATATATATAGAATAAATATATACATATTTTTAACATTTATAGATATAAAATATATAGTATATACACATATATATAGTTAGAACACACACAAAAACTTACAGAACATATATATTTATACATTGAAATTATATATGATTTATTCATATATATAATATATATATTTTCATGTAAATCCAAAATATCAATACATTTATAAGATTAAATTTAATTTAATTAACACATAATGAATTTTTATTGGCATGTTTTAAATTTGGTGATTTCATATTCATTTTTTTAATTACATATCTTATTACAAAATAACACTATTTATTATTTTTGATAATTTGGTATTCTTTTAATCTCATATTATTTTTATTTCAATATATATAGTTATCACAAATTATATAATTGTATTAATTTTTTATTATTGAACCTTCACTGATATAACCAATATTTTTAAGGAAATAGTTTCAAAACACAAAATAAAAGTAAAAAAGGTAAAAATAGAGAAAACCAAAATACATGTGCACTTATGATTCACATAAAATTTTTGATATTATTTTAGAAATATATATAAATTTTATGTTTATGTGGGTGTTATTATTTGTAATTTTTTATATGATATATTTATATCAATAAATATTAGATCGAAATATTAGTTCATTATAATTATATTTTATTTTATTTTTTTTCTCATTCCAATTTTACAAATTCTAAAGTTTTTCTTATATGAATGTTTTATTATTATGTAAAGATTATTTTTTTCCTTAAACTATTTTATTTAATTAATGTTTTTATTTTTATATATATACAAATATCGATAAAATATAAATGGATAAAATTTTGATTAATTTATCCTAAAATACACTTTAAAATGTTAAGTGGTTGGAAGAATTTTTATATTTTCCCTGATAGGGGAGAATGAAATTTAAAAATTGATTACATATTTTTTCAAAAATGATGCATCAAATGATGAATATTGTTACATATCAATTGAGTATCTTTCCAATAAGGCATATAATAATTTACGAGAGATGTAACTCAGAAATAAAATGAATATTACGAATTAGTGGAAGATAGAAATAAAGTGTTGTTTGAAGGATGTATCAAATATAAAAAATTATCATTTATACCAAATTTTTACAATACCAAGTGGTTATGTGTAATTATATATAAATAAATTTCAAAAATATTTGTAAAAAACCATTACGTTACTATATTGTTTCATTCCCTTTAAATAAGAACAACTTCAACAGATTTTTCCTCCTTATACACCATACTAAAAAATAAATGAGATATTAGATAATAAAACTAAAACTATAATAAAACCTATTGTAGAAAAAAATATTGAAATCAATTTGAAAATAATAAAAAATAGGACAGAGAAAAACTAATGCTTTAAAAGGGTGTTTTTTCCACAAAAGTAGTTTTTATTTTCATGTTGTATTATCATTAAAATGAAAAATTTAGTAATTTAAGAATTATTTTTTTTAAATGGTAATAAATTTTTAATGCATCATGTGAAAATAATATTATGGTATGTTTTTTGTATTTTCCTAAAATAATGGATTTTTATATAAATAATGATAAATATAGTTTTTACTAAAACTATAAATTTAATCATTATATAACATGGAACAAGAAATTTATAAAAAAATTAATTTAAAAAAGTTGAATTTAATAATTAATTATATAAATTTTGATAATACTATGTTTGAAAACATATGATTTAAATTTTAAGGAATTATGTTATATTTTTTATTAAAGAATATTTTTAGTATTTTCTTTTAATTAAATATTTTTGTGGAAAAATTTGGTTTTGGGTTGATTTAAATGGAACATAAATTTTATTTGTTTTTTAATAGGTTAATTTATATCATAAAATAAAAGCAATTTATAATTTTACCCTATATATAATTTTAATCATAAAAACACATTTCTTAGAAACAATTTTTAACAAATCATGTTCACTAATATTAAAATTTAATTTTTTTACACATATAATTTTATGTGAATTTGATTTTATATTCAAAAAATTTATATAAAAATTATTTTTATATTTTACATTTTTTGTACTTTAAACGTAAATTACATTTGTCAAAAATTGTTACCATAGTGGAACCAAAAATATTAAAAGTGAAAATTTTAATAAAAAAGAACATCAAAACATATTTAAAACATGTGTGAAAATGAATGATTAAAGAATTAAAGACTATATATGACCCCCACTACACTGATTTCCATTTATGATTCTTTTTGACATGTGAAACATGTGTTCTCTTTATATTCATTTCATATATTTACAAAAGTTCCATTCTCACTCCTTATAAACGGGTACTCTCACCAACCCTTTATGGCCAGCCTAAAAAATTGGTTTACTCTTGAAATTATGGAATTTTTTATTCCTCTAAGATTTTATACCTTTTTCTTTGAGCCTCTTGTAACAATATAATTCCTAATACTTATATTTCTAAGATGTATTACCAGGGAAATACCAAGTCTTCAAGGTGAACACTTTTGTACATAACATTATTTCTCACTTATTTTCTTTTATTTCTCAGTTAACTGCATCCATTGTTATAATTCCTATATAATTACATAATTATTGTTTGTATAAGAAATTTTAATGAGATATGGGGTAAACTTTTAACTACTTTTCTTAGTTTATATTAAGAGCAATTAAATTATGCTTCCTGCATTATGTGAACTATCACTTCCATGAAGTGACACCTTTTGTTTTTCATTACTAGCTCTATTTACTGATACACGGACTAAATTGATGAATAAATGTGAAATATATAATGTAATTATGATTATGAAGATATTTTTTTAATCAACCTTGTTTCCCCCTCATTCTATGAGAAATGAAAACGTTAACCATATATTGTTCGAACTACCACCACCATATAGTAACACAACTCATTTTTCATATAGTTTGTTTATTTTTTCATAAATATTCATAAAATATGATCCAAAAATTGTAAATTACAAAATCAAATATCACTATGGTTCTATAATAGTGATATTATGACCAAAAGAAACCACTTTCATTATTGTAGTCATCCATTAATCATGCTATGTTCATGTTTGGGTCGTGAGTTATACCAACAACATGAAAAAAGAAACAAAATAATATCATGGATGAATATTAGAACTAAATTACAGATAATGTATGATAAAAATAAAAATAAAAATATTATATTTTTGGTTTAGTAATGGAATATTTAATATTAAACTTCTTAATTAATATACCCATGTTCATTTGTTAAAAATAACTATAACATGATTGTCACTAATTTTTATGCAAGAAAGGTATAAAAAATTCCATAAAATTAAATTATAAAATTATAAGTAAATATAAATAATAATTTCCATTGACTATTATGATCCAAGAAATATGAACATTGAGAGAATAACCAACAAAAACACTGCTATTATAAAACTAGTTCAAAATAATAAATATTACTCACAATAGATATTGAAAATATATAATAACTAAATAATATACATGTATATTATAATATAAATGAATTTTTAAAATAGATATATATATGAATAAAGGTATGATATAGATGATTAAGAATTTTAATTTTTTATATAGGATATTCAAGCACATTAGTGGAATTCAGGAATGAAGTTAAGGGTTTATCATTTACTACTACTAAGAAAGTATTTTATTTCAGTGTGGGTTTTTAAAATAAATAATTTATCTTCTAGTTTTATAAAATATTTCTTTTAAAATTATTTCAAATGATAAAGGATATTTTTTATTTCTTAAGTGGTTTTTATGATACTCTAAAATATTTTTTCTATCTCACTCACTATGTTATGAAAAATCTCATAGTTGATTGATGAAATTGATTGAATTTTATCATCCACATTAATCCCTATTTGTATTGTGTTATGTTATTTTATATCAATCAAATAACACATCAGTTTATTTTTCATCATTAACCATCTACTATGAATAGTCATGTTATTTATTCTAATGTATTTTCTTTTTGAAACCCCATTTTTCCATATCTATAACTGAAGGGTACTCACTTGGACATCATACATCCCAAAATTGGGGAAATTATAGAAATAACTATATGTCCTTTAACTATAAAGTGTAAATACCATATTATCTATTTAAGGGTATTTACGTATTATTTTAGTGAATATTTCTGGACACAAAAATATTTTATATGGGACTCTTTTATTTGAATTATTAGTTGAATTATTAATTGTTTCTTTATATGATACCTTCTGAAAAGGAATTTTTTTTTATTTCCACTGGTTCTTTATTATAAGTTGAATAATTTATTTCTAGTGGCACATTTAAGTACATATTGATGATTGGTGGGGTCTTATATCACCATCTATTTCGTTGGATAAAATTGTAAATCTCATAAGATATATATATATATATATAGAATAAAAATTTATTTTATTTAAATCACGAGTTGAAGTGTGTGAATCCTAAAGGGGATGTATACATGGGTAAAATTTTATTGGATAAAAATCATGGGTTAATGTGTGTGACTCACAAAGGTGTTGTTTCCCTATACCTTTTTTTATGTCATAATTCTATACTATACCTTTTTCTTTGATAGAAATTTTTTCCATGATATGTTCTTCTGTTATTCAACGACTTATTACACTATTTATAATCTATCATTTCATAGGTAAAATAGTATAATGTGTCATTATTATTACCATTTTAAATCTTATTTTCACTTATGATCTTTGTTTTTAATCACTTATGTTTACCCTTACTGAGCATCCGAGCTCACCGCTTTATTAATTTTATTTATGAAATGAGTGTAACCTATTATATGTATAGAAGGGAGTCTCATATGGTTTGATTATAGATAAATTTTCCCAATTTTTTAAATAAGTTTCCAATTTAACTAGTCCTCAAAGACACTAAACCATAAGGTTCTCCATGTTATGTGTGATTATAACAACCGAGGATTATCATACATGGGTATTACACCTTTTGAGATGAATATTCAATACATTACATAAATAAAAGTTTGAAGAACATAATAGTTTAGTGCCTTTGGAATCTTGGAAAACAATATTCTAGTATGGTGAATGATCTACAACATTTCACATAAAAATCACCCACTTTAGTATTCCTACTTAAAATAACAATCATCATAACCTAGGGAAAGAAAACATAGTAAAGGGTGTTCTTAAATGATCAGTAAGGGTAAAAAAAATATGTAAGAATAACACAAATATAAAGGTATGATAACATGAGCCTAATATTTGAAGATCATACTATGTATATCAATGATCATATCAAAAAACCGTTTTATAAAGATTGGTAGATCATAGGACATGAATCCTAATGGAATCAAAGATCATAATCCATGAGATAACAATGTACGTATAAGACATGAAGTTTTGGAAGGCACATAAAAATAGAAATTTATTTCCATAGTACCCAAGGTGTTCGTCCAAGGATATCTTAGTGTAATGGGTTGACTCCCCCAACTATCTTAGTAGTCATGGTTCACCTCAAAGATAATATCAATAGTCATTGTTTACTCCAAAGACCAACTTAGTAGACAATGTCCCATAATGAACCTGGTTTACTCTCAATTCATTATAGGTTTTTCTCATTAGATATAAATCCTTAACGAATTTATTGGAGGGAGATATAGGTCCTACACATCACATAATTAATCATACATACGCATTCCACAAGGTAATAAAAAATTTATCATAATATGAAGCATACAAAGATATGGGTTTCATAAATATCATATCATAGCCCATGAAATTAAATGTGAATCATAAAAACTTCAGTATATCAAAATATATGGAAAATAGACATGTTTTATAATCATTTCATCAAATAATAACCCATGAAATGAATAAGGTTTCATCAGTGTTTCATCATGGTATAACATGTGGAAGAGAAATGGGTTTTATAAACAACATGACATACTAAATATAAACCATTAAAAGAAATAATATTATTTATGTCCCTAGATAATATCCCCTAAAATCCATAAAATCTATAAAAGGATTTAATCTTAGATGGAGAAGCATTTTGAAATACCACTTGGATTATTTATTAAATAAAGTAAACTTTCTTGGAAAATAAGCATTTTTAGACACAAAACAAGTTCAAAAATTATTTTAATCAAAAAACACTTTTAAAAAATATTTATTAAGATTTAAAAATAATTCAAAACATTTATTTGAAGAAAATATCTTTTCCAATTTGAAAAATTAATTTTAACACATATAAATTTTTTTAAATATATTTTTTAAGATAACATTTATTTCATATAAAGGAAATATTGAATACCAATTTATACACTTTTTTATAAAATGAAAAAAATTATAATCCTTTTGCATGAAAATTATATTAAAAGGTAATTTTAAAAAATTAGAATTACTTTTTGTAAAAAATGGTCTTTTTAATGAAATAGATTTTCGACCGAAGAGATAGATAAGGTAAGATTTTCTTAAAAACATTTTTTAAATATGTTAAGTACCAAAGAGTGAAAAAATTGTACAATTACACAAATATATAATTAATAAATAGAGGAGAATTAAATTAATGAGAATTATTGAGATATATATCATAATACTTCATCAATGGAATCTTAATCATAAACAATCCCGATAGATGATGATATTAAAACGATAAACTATTACAAATTTAGTAACATTGAATCATAATCCCCATAAATGTATAATATTAAATAAAGCTTAATATTTCATTAAAATAATGATATTAATATGGTATCATATCAAAGTGGAGTTATATAATTCCCATAATAGAATATAGCTATATAATAAAACGTGTGTCTCATTGAAGGAAAATTGTGACAAACTCTGTTACCTCTTTGGTAACATTGAATCCATAACCCCATGAACGGATGATCCTAAAATGGATGTTTAAATACCAAAAATTTAGATTATATAATCATAAATTAAATTAAAATTAATTATATACACCACATAGAAGAATGATATGGTGAATATTGCTTGTCTCTCACAAAAGTAATAAGTGAGACATAAATCTTTTTCCTTAAGTATTAACTATCATTATACATGTTTGAAACTCTTATATAATTAATATAAGTTTATTAAACATACTTAATATTAATATATTAATATATATGATACCATAAAATATTTAATTATTGCTTTATATTACCCATTTACAAACAATTCCATGTAAATGTTATGTTTTCAGTAATAATCATTTTGTTTTTCATACATGTTTTGAATTTTTATTTGTGGTCCTATTTCATAGATCCGGATTTATTTATTTATTTAATTTGAAACATTATATAAATATATAATATATTCAGTATAAAAGTATTTATAATAATCCATAAAATATTTAAATATGAAATGAAATACACCATTCATGAAGAAGATATGCCATATATACATTTGAACATTGTTTCCATTTTCATTTCATTTTGAATAAAAGAAAAGTAATTGATATATATATATATATATTCTCATTAAAATATCATTATTAGGTCATATATATCATATATATATATATATTATACCCATCCACAATACATTCCATGTAATGGGTGAAGAAATCACATCACTATGCAAGGCGGTAGTCCGCCGTACACACGAATAATGTTATTGTATTCTAAAAAAATAGAAAAATAATGGTATGTATTATATAATAATTCAATAAGAATAAATGAATTATAAATATAATATATATCATATATAAACATCATTATCATCATTTTTACCAACCATAATAGGTAGTAATGGAAAAATGAATGACATTGATCTGTGAGACAGTAGCCTTGTAATGACCTGGTAATTCTCATTGGATTGAGAGTACAACGAGTCCTTACTTGTCCTCGAGAGACATACCCTAACTACCAAAGGCTAGAAATAATTGTAAAAGGGTTTAAAGTAAAATTTGGGGATAATTTACCCTTTAATAAATAAACCAATAACAAAACAAACCATAACAAAAAATCTCACTATATCATGCATGAATAAAAGTAAGAATACTAAACTAGATTAATCATATCAAACCACATACAATGTGTAAAAAATGGAAGGAAAAAAATTATCATAGTAAATTGTAGATAAAAAACTAAAGACTCCAAGAAGACCATAAGACTTCATTCCCCCCCCCCAAGATCGAGGCTCCAAGATCACCGAACAACCCATGTATCATTAAGTGGTGTTAAAAACATGCGATACAATACCTTTTCCAATATCCCAGAAGATAACATCTACAAAACCAACAAATAACCAAATTAGAGACGAGTATAAAACTCATTAGGTTTTATCCATTGACTCCCCTACTCATACCACTAGTATAGAAGAGTTAGAAACATTTATATAAAATAGTTTATATAAACCAATTTATAAAAAAACTATAACTAAATATATAAAAAATTACAAACAATTTTCAACCAAAATTAGTCATGTGAAATTGAAAACAATTTTCCAGTAAGTTATTTTTCCCGAAAATTAACTATCAATTCTTTAAAACCATTTATAAATATTCATTTTGGCATACCCAATCTATTGCACACATCTACACAATCAATCATGCATGATTCATTATGATAGTTCCATACCCATGGGTGGTTTCTCATCGATATACCAAGAAATTAGAAAGTAATTAAATCCCATGTGCCATTAACTATTTGTCACTGAGCACAAGGCTATATTTCAACCATGCCCTGTATATTCAAGAATAACTCACACACCAAGCATGCCCAAGAATCATTCCAAAAACATTTTCAATAATAACACCATTTTTATTAAAACCATTTCTCATCAAAACCATTTTAAAAAACCATTTCAATAAAACAAACTTTTTATTGAAAAAAACTTTCCCATATAACCATTTAGAAATTACAGCAAGTCTATCATTTAAAATTACCACTTTAAATTCAAGGAACTAAATCACTTTACCCAACAATTCACCAATATCACACAGTTTCTTAAAAACCATAAATCACTACTAATGACGATTTATTACATTATTTTAAGAATAAATTATATTAAAATAAACAAATTTTAAACTATGATAGTCAATTATATCAAGATGAGTTGAGATAGAATCCCCTGACCTTGATGGTTTTGATGAAAACTGACAACAGACGAAGAACTCTATTGCAATCAGGTTTTTTCTCAGCAAAACAGCCTTATATCTATTCTCTTACAAACAATGAACCCAAATCTCATCATATTTGGAATACCCCAACTTATATCTACCCATAGTAGGCATATATCTACAAAATAAAGTCGAGAAAAGAATTATATCAAAGTAGATATAAGAAATGAGAAAAGAATGATCTAAGACATCACTTATCCTAATAATCAAGCTTGAAAATTACTAGGGAGTGATCTAGATTGGTTCCAAAATTCTAGGGATAGCTTCCCCAACCCTAAATAAGGAAAAATATCAAATTAAGGGAATATAGGAACAATAAAAGTGAGATATCTCAAAAATTGCAGGATTATAAAAAATCAGACCAAGATTTTACATTATGCATGGTTAGACCACACAGTTAGAAAAACCATGCACAAACCATGTGGATTAAATTATTTGATAAGTCTGGGATTTAACATTAACGATCCAATATTATTTGGTCTATTTCTTATTATAGGGTTCCCACTTATACTTGTTTGGAAATTTATGGGATACATCTTTTCCTAAAATGGCGTCAATGTAGTCAACATAGAAAGGATACTAATCATTTATTTCTATCTTTTTTATACTTCCACCACTAATTGGAACTATATTTTTGACATCTTTGATTACAGATGACTGATTATTGACTCAATTAATGCCTATCTAAAACTTTGTGTATATATGGATAACTCCCAACACATCAAGAACTTGTTTCTTGCTGGGGTTACAGAGCTTCATCATCTGATTTGGAATTATAGAAATGAAATTATTCACAATAATTTCTTACTTAACATTAATGTTGGTAGAATGAGGATCCTCATAACTATTTGTGAAGCTGGGTTAATTCAGAAAGGGTTCTACAATAACTCTGTGGCATATTTTATGATCATGAGATTTGTAAAGGTTGATTCCATATTCATCCATTTGAGATGCACTTTTGAGTTTTTCTGGAGACCAATGCTCCAAGGGTAGATTAAAATCAATGTGGATGGAGCCTCTAAAAAGAATCCTGGTCTTTTAGGTAGTGTCGACATCTTCAGAAATCATATTGGTCAGATCATTGAGTGATTTTTGGGAGGTTGTGGTATTTCAACCTATCTTGAAGCTGAAATGATGAGTGCGATTCATGCCATATCTTTTTCCAAGAACCAATGTTGGAATAACTTATGGATTGATAGTGATTCTAATGTGGTAGTGCGGGCCATTTGGATTGGGGTGACTCATCCAGCATGGCCACTTAGTACTTGTTGGATGAAATGTCTTCATTATCTCTAATACATCAACTATATTGCAACTCATACCTACCAAGAGGTGAATATGGTTGCATATGGTCTTTCAAAAAAAGGGGTTGAGAAGGACATGACATGGCTGGAAGAGCATCCATACAACATGATTCCCCATCATGTGAAAGATTATAATATGATCCCCTCTTTCATACCAATGCATGATCTAAATTTTTAAATAAATTTTTCTATGATCATTTATCCAAAGTGACGCCTTCTAAAAAAATGTAGTAGCTACTGCTTTATGGAATCGTATGCATGGATTCCTCATATGGTCTTTCTAACCATGAATACACTATGTCGAAGATACTGCCTAAAAAATACTAAACCCAGAACAAGACACATAGTTTCTACTAAGACTGACACATTGTTTAGGCAAACCGTGTGAATCCCATGATCTTCTCCTATTTCCCAAAAACTTCCTTAAAAATTCTCCCTACTCTCCCAACATTAACCCTTAAACCATATTAACATAAAAACAAACAAGTTAGGGTTACATACCAGAAACTGGGGGTACTACATTCCCACCAACATTTGTCTTTTTATCCATGGAAAGTAGAAAACCCCCAAATCTATGAAAGAGTTCCGACCATTTCTCTATCATTTCCTTCTTGTGTTTCCACGTCACATCCTAAATCTTAGCATGCTTCCATAAAACCTTCACTAGACCTATGGTTTTTCAACACAATAATTTCTCTTGCCTATCCATAATTTTCACTCGGATATATTCCAATGAAACATCTGACTCCAGGTCAACATGATCCCATTTGAACACATGTTTATGATTAGTCTGATACTTTTTTCAACGGAGATACATTGAACACATTATAAACCTCACTGAACCATGGTAGAAAATTCAACCGATATTCAACCTCTCCAACCCGTTCCAGTATCTCGGAAGGGCTAATGTACCAAAGAGATTAATTTCAGTAATTCCAAAAATGACGATGTCCACGCCGTGGATATATCCTTAAGAACAAATGATCGCTTACGGTAAAGGACAACGGTTGTTGAAGATGATCTACATAGGATTTCTGTTGACTCTGAGTCATCCCCATACTCATTCTAATTAATTTAATCTTCTCTATTTTTTCTTGGATAAGGCTCAGCCCGACTAGTGATGTTTAACATGTTTCCACCCTGTACAATGGAGAATGACAAGGACACCGATAAAATGATTAAAATAGATCCATATGTATCGATGCCTAACAACTCTTATTATATGATAATTTCACTATGGGTATGTGACCCTCCCATGAGCCACCAAAATCCATTACACAAACCCTCATCATGTAATCCAATGTTTGTTTCATCCATTTGTATTCCCCATCCATATGATTATAATACATCATGATCATATTCAAGAGAGTGCCAAGGGATTTCTGTATGGATTTCCAGAAATGAGACATGAACCTTGGATATCTGTCTGAGACTATGAAAATTGGTATACCATGTCTCTTTACCACTTCACGAATATAGATTTTGGACAGATCCTCCATTGTATGAGTTTCATGAATAGATATGAAATGGGATGACATGGTTAGATGATTCACCATCACCCATATGGAATCATGTTTTTGGACTATTCTTGGGAGCCCTATAACAAAATACATAGCTATCATATCCCATTTCCACACTGGAATAGGTAAGTACTACAACATACCTACTAGTATCTGATGCATTGCATTAACATGCTGACAATTTAAGCACTGTGAGACAAACTCAACCACCTTCTTTTTCATGGCACTCCACCAAAACTGCATCGTCAATGCCATATACATCTTCTATGTTATTGGATGTACATCCCATCACAAATGGTGGTAAGCATGAAGGCCTTGTTCTTAACAAGACATAGGTACAACCATTCGATCTAAAAACACCAAACTAAATTCCCATATAGTTTCCATCCCTCAATGGCCTCCCCACTGTTGAGTTTTGAACTAATAACTAGAAATTATTCATTAGATGATTATTCCTCTTTGACCATTTTATCCAAATCAAGAACAAGAATAGATAAAAATCAACCCAAAACATTACTGTGGTCTTTACATTCCACATGCATGCCATCTATGACCAACATCAACTGCAATTCATGTTAAGCTTCTTTCGCCAACTGATTATAGGAATTTCTACTCAATACATATGTCACAAAATTCCCTTTTCTAGGTTTATACATCAAGTCAAAGACAAAGATTTGTAGACACTTCATCCATATACTTTTCACCAGATTCAAATCTTGTTGTGATAAAATGTTTTTCTCGATTTTTTGGTCTATGAACATAGTAAATTTCTCACCAAAGAGATAATGAATCCTTGTCTTCAACGCATAAATGACTGATGCTAATTCCATGTCATGTGTTGGGTAATTATTCTCATGAGCTCTCAAATTTCATGAACCATAATCCATAACATAGTCTCCTTCAATAAGAACATAGCCAAACCCCAATCCTAAAGCAATAGAATAAACCACATATCCCCATCCTGATTCTTGAAAAAATCAAGAGAGGTGACGAAGTAAGGTGAACATTCCCCTTGTGCAAAGACTTCTGCCATGGATATGTCCATTGGAATAAATCATTCTTCTCTATAAAATTTTTCATTGGTGACGCTAGCTATGAGAAGTCATGAAAAAAGAATCAGTAATAACTAGATAGACCAAGAAATCTTCCTATCTCGAATATATTCTTTGGGGGGTTTCTATAGGATCATAGATTTTATCTTTTCTAGATCCACCGAAACAACTTTTTCAGAAATCACATGGTTGAGAAAGCATACCTCCTATATAAAGAAATCAAACTTAGATTGTTTGGCATAAAAACAGTGATTTCTAAAGACTTGTAACACTGTCACCAAGGGTTCTAAATGCTCAACCCTTATTTCTGAATACACCTAGATACTATAAAAAAACCACAACAAAAGATTCCATATATTGTTGAAATATCCAGTTCATAAAATCCAGGAGGACTTCTAGAGATTTTTTTAAACCAAAAGGCATGATTACATATTCATAGTGGCCATATCTGTTTCTAAAAGCTGTCTTTGGAATGTATTCCTTCCGAACTTTCAATTGATGATATCCTAATCACACATCAATTTTAGAGAACCATTGATCTCCCCTCAATCGATCAAATAGATCATCAGTGCAAGGATGTGGATATCGATTCTATATAATAACTCAGTTATGATTACAATAATCGATGTACAACCCAATAGTTCTATCTGGTTTCATCATGAATAAGACAAGTGCTTCCCACAGAGAAGTACTTGGACAAATGAAACCATTGATTTACAACTCCTCTAACTGCACTTTCAATTCCATTAACTCTGTTGGTGCCATCCTATAAGATGGAAGGGAAATATGACTGGTCCCTATAAGGAGATCATTCATAAACTCCACTCCCCTTATAGGTGGAAATCCTAAGAAGTTATCGAGATAAACATATAGAAATTGATCCACCAATGATAGAAAAATAAAATCCTGGATCCCTTCCATTGATTCCAAATTCAACATCGCCAACTAGTAAGAGATTGTTCCCACCACTTGTTACACCCATTCCATTGAACCCTTCTTCACAATCTTCTTTCCTTTGAAGAGATGTTCGACGCCATCCTAAGATGTAAAACTAACCATTCTTCTGTAATAGTCGATGTGAGCCTTGAACATTTTCAACCAATCAATTCCCAGGATTACGTCATCTAAATCCATCTCTAACATTAATAACTCCAATTTCATCCCATACCCATCAATAGTTACAATACAGGAACTACCCACGAAGGCTTGGCATTCTCTTTCACTGAGGGGAAGTTGTAGTTTTACCACAGATGGAATCATTTTAGGTTTTAAAAAATCATGTAAAAAATAATATAATAAATGAAGGATTGCGATGAAGCAGTATCAAAAAGTACTTACACAATGGTTGAATTAAATAGAACCCTACCTTTCACTTTAGATGGTCTGACCTGATCATCAACCATTATTTGCTCAGCTCTATAGAGTTTCTTCTTCGCTGAACTATGTTCCTTGTTTCCTTGTGGAGATTTCTCTTGCTGAGGATTCCTAGTATTTCAATAATCACTATAGATAGCTTTTATCTACCGATGAGACTAATTCTTCTGGCCTCATCATATTGAAGAATACGATGCATATGACAACTGAGAAGTGTCACCAGCAACGAAGCTTGGAGAACTGTGAAATAATCATTTAAAGTGTACCATATTATTGAAATTATGGCATACTCTTGGCCATGATGTAAACTCCCACTTTTTGTGTCGAAAAGAACCACATTGGTAGCATCCCGCTTGGATTATTGGTCTTGGAATAAGATTTATTGATCTAGTTTTTAGATTCCGATTCCCTATCCCACCTTGTAAATATGTCTCTCTCTTTTTCTTTCTACCAACATTGGAGATTACACCATTTATAGTAGGTATCATTATACCTCCTCCACCTATATCTTCTAAGATTTCTCAAACGGACACTACTACTCTGTTCACCATCTTTATATATTCATTAATACAGAGCGCCAAAATCTTCGATCAAATTTCATACCTTATCCTTGATTCAAAGATTTGCGCCTTCAGTGATGCACTCACCATAAATTATGGTTCAAAGCATACTAAATTCTTTAATTTAGATGCATATTTAGTAACTAAGAGATAATACTACTTGTGGCTAAACATTCCATCATCCTTTGGATCTTGAATGTATGGGGATGGAATTTTTTATTAAACAACTCCTCAAAATCCTCCAAAGTAAGGCCTTCTTCCACTTCAGCTTGCAGTACTAGTTCCCACCACTTTCATGAAAGATCCTCATGTAAATGAGTTTCCATCTAGACCTTGACATCCTTTCTATGTGATGATGAAAACAATGATACAATTCATCATACTTGTCCATACCTCCACCATTTCAGGTTCAGAATCACCCCAGAATATTGGTGGATTCTGCTTCATGAACTAGATGATATGGTCCACATGCCTTGGATCATCCCACTAGTTCTCCATGTACACTGCCTGAAATGAATGGACGATGTCATTAACTAGATCTTGGTCCACCTATGGATCAGGTGTTGCCACGTTCTCTGCAGATTATTCTAGTTGGTATCTACAACTCATAACATGCTCCATTTTCTAAACAAGAAACAAAATTTATATGTCTCACTCTATATAAAATGATGGTTCTTTTTTCAAATTCTATCACATATATTATCCCAACATTGTTTTTCCAAAAAAACCCTTTTCACATTCAACCTTGTTTGAAAAATCATTTCTTTATTTTAAAAACCAAAAAAAATTTAAAATGTAGTAACCATCTCCTTTTTCAAGATCATTTCATTGAAAAAAAAATTCATACTCTTTCAGAAATCAACACTTGTGCACAAAATAAATCATTACTCCAAATAATTTATGAACTCATAGTGGTAAGTCATTCCACTGATGCATGGTATGGTCATCTCATTGGCTAAAACAATGAAAATGAGATTTCATAATCTTAGAAGTGTATCCAAAAATTATTTACCCAAATCTATAGTAACATGAAGTTCAAAATTAAAGTGTTAGATGCGTACTTTTATGATATATATTTCATGTTCCAAAAATCCTTCTCCCTTAAATGATTCCATTCCAAAGAATAGAAAAGAAGGAATTTCAACTACAAGACCAATAACACTAAACAATACTTGTTTAGTAAGGATTGAACAAGTTGATACCATTTATAATGACCCGAATATTCTCATTCGCTTGAGAGTACTATGAGTCATTACACGACCTTAAGAGACATCCCCAAGATGAAAAGGATGGAAATTAATTTCAAAGGGTTTCAAATACAATTGGGGGATGATTTACCCTTTAATAAATAAACCACTAACCAAAAAAATAGAAACAGATATCTCACTATATGATTCGTGAATAAAATCAAGATAACTCAACTACAATAATCATATCATACATCTTTAAAAGTTTTAAACAATTGAATACCAAAAATGAAGAAAATTAAAGATCATATAAAAAACTAAAGACTCTAAGAATACCATAAGACTCCATTATCCCCTAGCTCTATGCTCCAAGATCACCGAACAACCCATGTATCACAAAGTGATCCTAAAATAGTGTGATATGTTACCTATTACCCTATACCAAAAGATATCATCTACAAAAGAAACAAAGTTATAAATAAGGGGTAAGTATAAATCATAGAAGGTTTTCCCCAATGAATTCTCCAATCAATCCTCTATGATCGAAGAGTTATCAGCATTTATATAAATCATTTTATATAAAACTATTTTTAAAAATAGTTTATAACTATATATAAACATGTTTGAAAAAATATTTTCAACCAAAATCACACAACTTCAATTGAAACCAATTTTCCAGAAAGTTATTTTTCCCAAAAAATAACTAAACAAAGATTTAGAACCATATCTAAATATTCCCTTTGGAATACCCAATTCATTCCACACATCTACATAATCAACTATGCATGCTTCGTTATGACAGTTCCATACCCATGAGCAGTTTTTCATCGATCCACTAATTCATCACAAGGTAATTAATCCTATGTTCTATTAACCCCTTGGCAACGATCACCATGTCATATTTTAACCATGCCCTGTATATGCAATATGAAATCACACACCAAGTATGGCCAATGATCCTTCCAAACAACTTTTCAATAAAAACACCGTTTTCATTGAAACCATTTCTCATAAAAAGCATTTAAAAAGCAAACCATTTAAAGAAAACATTATTTTTATTGAAAATAACTTTCCAATCAAACCATTTAGATATTCCACCAAGTCAATAATTTAAAATTAAAACTTTAAATTCATGGAAGTAAATAATTTTACACAACAACCCACCAATATCACCCAATTTATTCCAAACAATAAAGAATCACTAAAGATGATTTATTTCCTAATTTTCACAATAAATTTCATTAAAATAAACCAATTTGAATCTAAGACAACAAATTCTTTCAAGAAGAGTAAAGAGATAAGCCACCTACCACGATGTTTTTGATGAAATCAGACAATAGATGAATAAATATCTAGAAACCAGGTTGTTTCTTCAAAAAATAGCCTTAGATCTTTTCTCATACCAAAAAGGACCCAAATATCAACATATTTGGAATCCCACTATATCGATCTACCAATAAAAGTCAGAAACCCTCAAAAGAAAGAATATATTGAAATCAAATCTATGTCGATATATGAAACAAGACAAGATTGATAAAGAAAATCACTTACCATGAGAATCAGGCTTGAAAACATCAATGGAGGGCTACTAATTGGTTCCAAAACACACGGTAGAGTTTCACCATACATCAATGGAGAGAAATATCGAATTAGGGGTGCATAAGAAAAAAACAAGGGATATATCTAAAAAAAGATTATGATCCTAAAAATTATGATATAGATTTGACTCTGTGCATGATTAGACCAAATAATTAGATTAACCATGTAATAATCGTGCGTTAGATTCTACATTAAGGAAAACCCAACATATCCTCCTTGCACGGTCACTCTAACCGTGAATTCACCATGCTGAATCTACTATCTAAAAACTGCTCAACCCAGAACAATGGTCACAGTTTCTACTAAGACTGACACATGGTTTTGGAAAACCGTGTGCATCCCGAGATCTTCTTCATTTTCCCCATATACAACTTTAATGTTCTCCAAAATCTCCC
The DNA here is from genome assembly GCA_963277665.1 of Viscum album. Lineage (NCBI taxonomy): Eukaryota > Viridiplantae > Streptophyta > Magnoliopsida > Santalales > Viscaceae > Viscum > Viscum album. The sequence goes on along the minus strand of OY728142.1, from coordinate 502,503,431 downwards.
AAACTCACCCTTACTCCTTGTTAACATAAAAATAAAAATTTAAGGGTTACATACCATAAATTGGGGGTACTATAATCCCATAGTACAAAAAAATGATGACTTCTTAGCCCATTTGTTGAAAGATTGTGTGATTATAGATTTTAAAATTTACCTTAAAAAATTTCAGTATTTTTAATATATTTATTTCAGTATAGAGTCATTAGATAAAAAAATTTGAGGGGTTTGTAGAAGAAATAAAACGAAAACATTAATTGACGAATGTTACCTCTTCACTGAGAATCTCCTTCTAAATATCACCAAAGGGAATACATTATTGGATTTATTCCAGAATTAAGGATTTGATGATGAGGAGAGGGAGATTAATTTTTTTTAGAGTTTTTTAGATCCAAATTGATTGATAGTTTTGAATAAGGGGGAGTGTTAGTTCCCTTTTATAGTTGAGGAGAAGTGGCATTATTATAAATACTAAAAAGTATTTACTATTGAGAGGTCAATATTACTGTATTTTTCTCCAAAAATGATAGTTGAATATTTTTTAGGGTTTATATGGTGGATAAAAACCTCCAAAACACATTTATACATTTTTTAAAAAATTTGGTTCTTTAACTCTTATGTTTCTTTATTTTAACATTTTTAATTTTCTTCATGGTAAAAAACTTTCTAACCTTGGTAAATTATTTGTTAGAACAAGATTAATCTGATAATTGTATGAAAATATTTACCTAATGATTCCAAAATATTATATCTAATATATATAATATAAATATTTTTTGTCTCGAAAATTAAAATTAACCAAGAATATATAACACCCAAAAACAACTCTTAATCCTTAGCTATGATAACTATGTTTTTAATATTTAAAATAAAATATAGGAAACAGAAAATATACAATTGTATATGAATGGACAATATTTTACATTAAAATCATTTAATTTTCACTTAAAAAAATTGTTTTTTTAATAATTTTAAATCACTTAATAAAATATCATTTACCAGAGAATAACATTAATGTAAATTTTGACATATCTTTATTAAATTTAAATTTTAAAATATAATTCATATAATTGAAATTAAATATATTTGGTTCAAAAATGTGTAAAATGATATAATCATCTAAAAAATTATTTTAATACAATAATTTTTTCATCTTAATTCACTTTGAATATTTTAGGATCATTAATTTTAGTTAACTATTAACTAAGAAATTACTTATAGAAGTGTATACTTAATTTTATAGAAAGAGACATGGTACTCCAAATTATTATATTAAATTTGGAGAATGTAAGATTGTAGGCACTTATTTTTCTATGGATTCAAATTGAAAAAAATAGTCAATTCAGATTAACATCAAGACAGATTATTGGGAATAAAAGTTATATGTAGATAATTAGAGAAAATAATTTGAATTTTATGGGAGGATTATATCTACTTAATGATAACTTCATATAATTGAGTTATATTGTTTGATAATAATGGAATGATAAAAATTATGTAGATCAAGACATTAAAAATTTTCAAGATAATTGGAGTGGGGTTATACAATTTGGGTATGATAGATATCCTTGATAAGATACATAACATTTTCTAGGTTTGATTATTCTGGATGTACATGTTAGACATAAAAAATGTAATTAAAATTAAATGAATATAGTTGGAACCCAAATTCTTTAAAAAATAAGGGTTTTTTACATTTATTACACTACAAGAATAAGATTTTAGAATAATAGAAATTGGTTGGTGATATTATATTTTAGAAATATCATATTAAAAGTAGAATTGTGGGAACCTAAAGTGTCAACAGTAAATAATTATCCACATTTTTTAATTTATGATGTGTATTAAATATTTCTACTAAAATAATATATTAATGTGAATGAATGTAACCAAACAGATACTATAATTGTAGGTAAAAAATATATCCCAAATACTATTTCACGGTTCATATTCAGCTAATTTATTATTTGAAAAAAACTAAATTTGTATATTAATACTTATATTAAATGTTATAAATTTTAAATTTTATAATTAATATTTTAATAAATGTACATATTTTTTATTCATCTTACTGAAATTAGATTATTTCTATGTATTTATAATTTTCCTAATTTTTTTTGATGAATCATTAAAAATATAATTCTATACAAATAATATATCATTTATGAGATCCACAAGAATAAATAATGATATATGAATTAATTAATCCTTTTTATAAGTAAAATTTATATTAAATTATGTATAATAAATAATTTAAAACGAAAATATTTAATCTTGATATCCAACATTGACGTTTTGAATCCATAATTTATTTTATTTTAATAAAAATTATTGTCATTAATTTTCTTTTAATTGAATATATGAAATATACTATTAATTTTTTACATAGTTTGAAATTGAATTTATTGTTCTTTTCTAACAATAAACTAATAAATTTCATGGTTTTCAATAATATTGGCCTAGAAAAGTATAAATTATTAATTATCATCAAATATTTTTCACTAATTTTATTTTGTTCTATGAATACTTTTATTAAAATATATTTTTATCACTGTCGTAAATTGAATTGAATAAAAATTATTTAATATTTAGAGTAAATATGTATAAATATTTTAATAAGGTAATTTTGATATTTATAATTAATAATTAGTTACCTCGGTAAATTTTATTCACCATTGTAAAGACTTGGATATGGTAAAATGGTTAAATTATCGGGTAAATTGAAAAAAATATAACAAAATCATATATCAAAATTGGTGGAATATTTAATTTTATAAATTTCCTTATATTATCCTCAATAATTGTAATTTTTTATCCAATTTCCTTCAATATGAGATTCCATTTATATTAATAAATAATTATTTAATGAAAATAGAACTCCTCTCATTTATAAAAGAGCCCATCCAGCACCCATTCTAAGATATAAATTAAAATATATTTCGACATTATAATAAAATATATCCAATTCCCTTAAAAACTTTCACACATTATAGACCACATGGTCTCCATAAAATCCACAACTTACTTCAAAACTAAAAAGGCTTCCAATAGAAGATGAGATTTATTTTTTATGTAAAAACATATTATAAAAAATTTTCATTTACCTTATTAATAATCCTATTTTGAATTATAATTTATATCAATTATATCATCATCAAAAAATTATTTTAATATTAGAATGATGATATTACAGTAAAATCACTGCATAATAATAGTCATACATTTATTACAAAAAGTTTTTATTATGGTAGGTTTACCTACCTATATCAATTCTACTATAATTTTTTTTTCATTTATGGTTTTAGAAATAATGTAACTGCAAATTTATGAAATTAATTTGTATAAAATGTTATGTTTTTTGTTCTGAAATGATAATATTATGATTTGACTCCTTATTAAACTAGAAAATTTGATTTATTAAAAACATATTTAAACATGCATTTTATGGATGTTATCATGGAGAACCATTCTTGAAATTACAATGGAATGATCCTGAAACTTCATAAAAAATTAACAATCTGATATTAATTTAAGATGAAGCTTATAGAGATTATGGATATTGTAACACCCCATAACCACACACTTAATACCCATTTCCCAAAAATACCTTCTTTGCATATCCCCATAAAAATGAACTGAAGTGACCTAATTATAACCATCAATATTCAAAAAAATATATAGAATCTTGGATTTGAAGGACCATGAAAATTTATATATTTAGAGAGATAATAAAAACATTTAACTAAAAAATCTCATGTATCTATCACCAAATAGATATTTTTCCATCATATATTAGACTAATTAATCCATAATAAATCCTTCTAATCGTCCAAAAATTATCCAAAATGGTATATGTTTTTTATAAATATCATATACAATATTCTTATTCAATACTTGGGTTATGTGAAAACATTATAAATATGATCTCAAATTATATGTTAGGGAAAAAATATATTAGAAGATATAGTGGAATGAGTAACATTTTAGGAATAAATTAGAGTCAAATAAATCCATATAACATACAATATGATCATGAAATGAATATATGGATGGCATACTAATATAAAAATATCATATATAAAAAATAAATTCATGTGAATGAAATTAATAATAATAGACATCTTGATATTTAGTCCTAATTCCTCAACAAATAGATTTTTTACTTCCATAAGGGCAACATACAAGAAATATATATTTCCATCTTGGTCACAGCAATGAAATAATTATTGAATGGGTAAGATTAAACCAAGTACCAAAACCATTTGTCTCATGTGGACAACTAATATATTGAGTTTATTTATATTTACCACCACCAACCACAATTTTTTTAAGAGAAATTCATTAACATTTCGAATGATATGAATATAAATTATATTTATTATCATAATTCCATATTAATCAATAAAAATATTAATTTGTATATAAACTCATATAATTTCCATAATTTTATAGTTGATAAATGAATATAATCCATCTAAGGAACAATGGTGTATGATTAAATAATATATATTCAACATTCATGAGTAATCAATAAACATTGAAACCAAAATCACATGAATAAAAATTATCAATATTTCCTTAGTCAATAAATGGAATGACTTTCTACATAAGTATCTAGAAAAATAAAACTATAAAGAGAATGGTGTTGATGGTTAGGTCAATAATTTCTCGATTTAATCGAAATAAGATCATTTGTTTTTAACTAGATTTAAATTATTAACACTTTTGAGTTTTTGTTTTTCTGTATGGTATTAATATTAAACATTGAATCATACTATAATTCCTAGAGTTGGAACACTATAATCTAAAATTTTGGATTTTTATGAAGTCCTAATTTGTGTTTTGGAAACTTGTATGAGTTTTGGGAGCCCCATACATTGAATAGTTTTTAGGATAGACAACTCCTAGTGAATGGTTGGGGGACAGGTTCTTCATACCTTGTTTCTAAACCATGTGGCCCTTGTATTAGGAAAAAATGATTATTTAAACCATGTCGGAGAGGTCACATGGACATGTGATATGGTTAAGGGTTTCAGAGTAATCACATGGGCTATACATTATTTTTCTAACACTACACCCTGATAGTTTGAGGTACGGTGTTCTGGTATAATAGTTCTACATGGGTTTCACATGGTTTTTAAATCAAGTTCCAACATACATGTGTTCAAATCCCATATTGGTTGTGGGAGCACAATGATAGATAATGGTTATTAATACCATTTTACCAAACCATTCACCCCTTTAAAAAATTAAGAAATGACGATTTTTCATCTATTTTATTTTAACCCAAATCCACTCTTCACCATCCCCAAATTCCCAACAGCGAACACCATAAGGAAGATCCTCCATTTTTCATCCAAGGATTTAATGGAGATTTTCCTTCTAAGATATGACTTGGGTAATTTCAATTACATAGGATCCCTTTTGGTAGGGCTATCAAATATAATTCCTATTTTTCTCATTTTTCTTGTTGAGTTTGGTTTGCATTCCATATGAGATCATATATCATATTTTAAGGGTGTTTTATATTATTCTATTTTATTTCGATACAATAAAATTAAAATGAGGATATTTGAAATATGTAGAATCCTAATCATGAGTTATATGTTCTAAATTCTTTTAACAAAAATTTTCTAAATTTATATATTTTTTCAGTGTGTCTCACTCAAAAAAATTTAACATTCTTTTAAAAAGGGGATTGATATAAATTCAATACATAGACCATAATAATGATAATACTTATAACCCATGACATGGTAGTAGGTTCATGAACTCATATTGAACAACCCTATAGGCTGAGTTATATTGAATACATATAAGGATTATTTTTTTACCTAATATACAAAGCCACCCCTTACGGTGTGTTGAGAATTGAATTTTACAGTGAAATGGCTGAATGAATTAAATGAATGTTAAGATATGTAGTAACACATATAGATCATGAAATAATCTAAATTAATTTAATAATCAAATGAATCATCATTAATTATAATGTGGAAAATATAATTTATTGGGAATTTTTATCACAATCGAGTGATTTTTTAAATGGAATACATTGACTTGCTAAATTGTTTAGAAAAACTACGTGTTTCTTTAAAACTAAATTTATGCATGAAAATATCCGGGAAATGAACAAATAGAATCAATTTATTTTAATTGAAATTGACTAAAATAATGATTCAATATGGATTTTAATCTAGCATGGATGTTTCCCATTAACTTCTTCTTCAATTATAAATGAACCAATGTAGTGATATAAATTAAATTGTTAAATAAAAATGAGGGTATAATTTATCATTGATTTATTAAATTGAATTGATGTTTCCTAGGGACAATGTCAAATTAATAAATGAAATGTTTGTGTTTACTATAGTATTAGTGGAGTGATACATGGGATCTGATACAATCTATATTAGATGGTCTTATATGGAATTTTTAATTGTATAACATTTGAATTTCTCAATGTTAATTGACATAGAAATACTAATAAATTTAACAGAATTAATGGAAATCGTTTTCAATAATGATTATTGGAGTTATGGGAATTAATTTATGTTTAATTTAATGATTTTGTGGACATGGTGTTTCTTATTATTCATTGAAATCATGGTAATATAGCTTCTTATTATTATACTTGATGTTATTAATTTTTTATTTGAAATTATTGGACATGAAATTCAATACCACTAGACATAGATTCTTATATTGATTTTCTTTATTGATGGAAAATTAATCATATAATTAACAATGTAAATTATTTACCTTGGATATATACCATGAGTCATAGGTTATTTTATATAATTGTTGAATGGTTAAATACATATTTTAAAGGATGACCTAAGTATTGTATTCAAAGTGTTCCATTAAGAACCTAATATCCATATTTTTATATTTACATTTCAACATACATTTTATTATTATACCAATACAAAATTACATTTTATATTTTTATACTATATTTTCATTACACATAGTTGGTGGTGACCTACTTAATTTTACTCACTCTCTTTTTATCCCACTATTGGGCACCCAAAAAGGTCTCACGACCACAAGTTAGGATTTTGGATTGATCAAGTTTATATTATTCTTTATGTAATAGTAATTGACATTGAGCTATAGGTTTATTATGTAATTGAGATGAAAAAAAGTGGTGGGTATTTTTTAGTAGTTATGTCCTATCATATTAGAAACATAGTTATATGTTTATTTCATTTTATTTATGGCTCTGCATGTTCATGAATGAAATATTTATATGGAATTGTTATGTTTATAAATACATCATAGTTACAATTATATTCATAAGGGTTTTCATTAATAATATATTCTACTATATTTAGTGTATATATAGATAGTTTAGGCTCACCAATTTCTGACCTTTTAACACATGATGATAATAAATTGAATATGGGATATGGGGAGGTGTGGTTAGGGCCTTGTCTTAAACATGTTTTGTATCATTTCGTTGATTGAAAAAGATTCAGATGTCACTAAGTTGTATCTGATCTTTTATTCTCTTTGTATTTCATTTTGGGATGGTTGAATTGATAGTAGGAATGTTTCAAAATATTTTTAAATTGATCATTTCAGGGAATGTCCTACACATGCATAAGGGAATGATCAGGTTTCTCTGTGTGGAACTATTTTCAAACTATTTCGTATTATAGTGGATTATTATTTCACCTTGAGTTGTTTATGTATTTACACAAGATAATAATATAAGATATTTAACTCTTTCCATTGTATGAAAATATAAGGGGTGTGTGTGTTCATCATTTTAGGCACATAGGATTCATATATGATTATCATTCTTATCTGTATACCATGTTTGATTGATTACATTCCATACATATTGGAGTCTTATGTAATTATTTAGAACGCCTAATTTTATACCATTATTCAATAATTTGGATCTTTTTATGTTAATATTATCTTCTTATGAGAAATAATTTCTTTTTTAGTTATAATATAATGTAGTGAAATAATGTGGTCATTTGACAATAAATAGTGTTCTACCACATAGCATGATGATGGAAATCAATTTATGTAGCCTAATTAAATTATATAAGTAAAATGGTTTTAAATTATCAAAATTATTAACTTCAATGGGAAATATAAATTTGAGGTAAATTTTTTGGTTTTTGACCAATACATGAGATTACTTATAGATTTCCGTTAAATTATGTGTTGATTGAAACATGTAAAGAAATATAACATCCCAAAGTGGGTATGATGACCAATAAAAAGTAATATTTATATACATATCTCTGCCCCTATAAGAGAGTTTTAGAATCATATTCCTATGTGATAAAACCCATGGTGGATGTGTCAGAAGAGTGACCATTTTAAATTTTAAAGGATTTACTTAAATTTGATTCTAATAGTAATTTATTGAGAAACGACTCCATAAATTGGGAATGGATTCCCACATAACTAAACACATGATTGGTTTAATGGGACCATCAAATTTCATATTTATCTTTATATCCCTTGGTACATAACCCTTTTTATGTATGGTAGTGGTATGTATACATAGTTTTATATAAATTCATTAGTAACATATATGGTGTTTCATATAAATGTATAGTGGATTATTAAAAAAATCAATTTTATATTAAAATATGTAGTTTGGGTTTTTAAATTAGTAATTGATTTGAGATGTTAGTTAATTAAAATTAGAATTAAGAGCTATAGGGTTATTTCCCCCATATCTTGTGAGTGAAATTTTATTTATCTAATCTAGTTTAGAGAATATAATGATTACAAAATTGGTGAAGGTAAATTATAGGATAATTTTCCTACAATAATATGGGATGTCATCAAAATTGAGTTCCTTGTATAGTATTCATTATCACTGGAACATGAAATTACATATAACTAATCTTATTTAATGATTATAATAAATGTGATGTTGGGAAATGACATAAATAAAGAATATTTCATTGTTTTTTAATAATGATCTCTTGTGTAAGGGTTTCAATTGATTTTTCCATGAGTGTTTTCTTCAATGATAGTGGGGGTGTTTTTCAAGATTTTTTGTTGGATTTTTTTATATTTTTTCTTCAACCTAACTGTTAATGGTATATTATAATGACATATATATTGTGGTCTAGTTTTTTTAATCGATACCAAATGTTAAATTGTGTGTTATCCTAGTTGTAGAAGAGACCTTGAAGATATGAAGTCATTAGAACTATGATCGATGTTCCTAAGAATGGTCAGTTATTTCTATTTGACAATGTATATTGTGTTGAACTCTCAGATAATGAAATGAAACATCAGGGAGGTGGGTGGTTGTTGGTAGGTTCAACCTCAATGAGGTATTACTACATGGGGATAAACAGTGACTGTCAACTCATTATCCATTTTATATTGATGTATTTACCCTGATTAGATATATCCCCTATGATGATTCACAAATATAATCACGGATTTAATGGCTATTTCATTGAAGGTTATGCATTACACCTAGGTTTTATGATGTTAAACCATATGGGTCAATGAATTCTTCAACATATTATAGATTAATATATTTTAGGGATACATTATAGGTCTTTTGGATGATGTGTAAAAGAATACCTTAAGTAGGATTTGGTTCTCATTACAGATACTATAGGGCTACATAGAAAAACCTAGTAGAATTTGTTTTAGACTTGATCAGTTGGCATATGTGGTAGAACTTGATTACCTTTGTTTTCAATAAGAAAATTATGACTCAATGGGAATTTTGATTGAGGAAAACCTATGATGGTGGTTGACCAAACATCTTAAATATTCTTTTTTATGAAGTTATCTTGGTGGTATTCTCATTTTGTGACCACTACATAGTAGGTTAATGGATTTTATATTATTGGAATGATGATGAATTCAGTTTATGATACATTACCAATGGGTTTAGGTATCATGACTAGATTTTATGGGAAAGAAAAATCATGTTCTTGACCTTATTGACCAATGTATGTGTTGTTTAAACAACAATTTCTTAAATAACACCATGTAATTATGGTTGTGAGATGAATCATGTCACATGATGGTACCTGATTCTGAGTAAAATTTACAATGGTTCTCCTAACGTGTAAATACCGAAATTTCATTAACACAATAATAATGATCATATGATAAATGACTCACATGTGAATGAGATAAGTCTTGAATCAGGTTGTGTGGGATGCAAACCTACTTGATATGGAATGTTTGGTTCATGCATATTGTGTATTGTATATGGTGCATTCTTAACATTGATGAGATGCTCATTTTGAGTCTACAATCAACAATTATAATTTTATTACATGATGGTATGGTAACACAATTCTTTTGAAAAAATTTAAATAGGTTCCCATGGATAAGGGATAATTTGTAATTAATCTGGTTCTCGTGATATGGTTTACCCCTCGGTAGACATGGTCACACATCATCGAGATATGTGTTGTTAGGGTATTATTAATGAATTTGTATCCTATTTGGTTGCGAGTGTGGATTAGGAGAGTGATACATGCCTATTGATGTAATAACATTGAACTCCATGTTTAGTGATGATCATGAATAATATTTTAACACATCCTACATACACCAAGAGAGACTGGACTAAGAATCATGAGAAACAATATATAATTATTATATTTTTGGATGGGATCCTTGGGTGATTCACTATGGGAGCTGTCTAAGGTAACCCATACAGTGGGGAGTACACTTTTGGCCATTTTTGGACATTGACCCTTTTTATAATTGTAATAACCCATGATTTTAAAATTGGAACCACATGTTTAATATTGTATAATGATGAAACATGAATCCATGATGTTAATGTAACACCTTAATACTTTAAGATAAATTTACTTTTCTAAAATAAATTTAGTTCCTTTGATGTCTTAAAATGGACACAACATTGGGTTTGAATAAAATAAGAAACTCTACAATTTTTTAAATATCACCCCTGTAACATAGTTTCTTAGTTGGTTCCTGTGAAGAATAAAAAATAAATTTTTAAAATTTAATTCACGAAAAATGTATAAAATAAATTCTATAATTATTTTTTTATTAAAAATAAACTATGAATGATTTCATAGAGAGATAAGTTATTTCTAAAAAATAAATTATTTTTATCAAAGGTGATTACTCATGAAATGTGCACATAAAGTATAAAAACATTTTACTAAATTTTGAAAATTTATTTTAAAATATAATTTTATTTTTATAAAACGTTATCTATAAACTATATTTGGGTGAATATTTTTTTTTCTCTAAAATTTTACATTTTTTCATGAATAATGAAAAATTATAAATTTTAATTGGAAACATCATTTTCGTATTAATTATTTATAAAGTTGAATTGTACTCTAAAATTTCATTAATGTAAAATTTGTTGTATTTTAAATATTTTAATCCAATTTTGGTCATTTTAATCATTTTTATATTAAATGCGGGTATAAAACACTTTTTAAACATTTAAACATTTACACTTTGAAAACTATCTTTCTTATCGCATATGTATAATTAATTCAAAATTAAAAGTTTCCAATTATGTTAATGAAAATTTGAAATATATATTAAACATTTATAATTAGAATAATTTCTATTAACTTATAAGTTCAACATAAATTTTAGCCAAAATGAATAGTGAAAATGATAAGAATTAAATATCATTGTTAAGGTAAAAATGTGTGTAGTGTGGGTGAAACTAAAATGATAAGGGTTAAAATGACCTGAAATAATTTATGAATTTTTTTCGGCCTATATTTCTACTTTATAATGTTTATTTCTCTAATATAATCTTATTTGGACACTTTTTTCATCTTAAAAACGAGGGTGCAATTTTTTTAAAAAAAATTACAAGTGTGCCACTAACCTCACCTGTAAGATTCCACCCCTCTCCTTGCATATTCACTACATAAAAACTTTTTTTTATCACCTATTAACTAATACAATAAAATCCCAAAGTCCATACTCTCTATATAAAAGCCCTATATTTTTAGGAAATCCAATCAAGGAAGGCTTTTGGTGAAATCCTTATGAGGATTCCTCAATAAGAGGTCACATTATTCAAAGAGAATTTTATTTTATTATTCAAAACAACCATAAATTCTTATCAAAAAATTATTATATAATAAAATTTATATCATAAATATAAAAATATATTATATTTTTATGTTATTACCTACAATCATCAACACATCCATCGAATGGATTAGAAAATCAGCATTCATGTGTATGAAAGACAATTGCCTCGTGAATTGATGTCATTCATTATTATATTACATACTCTAACTATTGGGTATGATCATGGATATAAACTATATATATAATATTTATACTATATTTATACTTATTTTGTAATTATATCATATATAAATTTTTTACTTTCTAATCTATACGAGATACGATACAATAGCAATTGTGTATGGGGGACTACCGCCTTGTGATGCGATGGAATTAGTTTATCTATAACACATTACATAGAACACCATAATGATAATTTTAATTAATATGTGTGATATAAATGATATAATTATTATATTAATTTTTTTTATCATTTTGGAAATGAAATATTTCATTTTAGTTCTAACATTAAAAAAAGATAATTTCGTTTATGAATGTGTGGACTAACACCTTCATAAAATGATGAGAATATTTTTCATAACAACATAAGAAGGGTGATATATTTAATTATATTTAAATATACAATATTTTATATTAGATATTATTATAATTCCATAATATTTAAATATTACTTATCTTCATTTTGAAATGATCATTGAAAAATAAAAACATTACTCAGGCGTATATATGGCATGCTATCTACATGATTGTAACATAGATCATTTGTCATAACCTTAAATAATGGTTGATTATAAATTTAATTTTTTTAAATATCAGAATAATTTCTTCATTATTATTCTTCATATTTTAAAATAATGAACTCTTTGGCCAAAGTCAACCTCCCAAATTCATTTATTGAAAGATAAACTCAATGACATTGCAACATCTAACATAAAAATAATAGATTAGGCAATCATATATCAAAAATAAATAAATGATTTTAATGGAACTATAAAACTAATATTTTCCATGAAAACGAAAATAAATAACATAAATTTATTATTCAAGAAGATATATAATGTAAGCTACAAGTCAAATTCATGAAAAGGATTTATTGTATCACTTTAAATCCCTATTATATAAGCCACATTAACTAATAATTTCCTTTGTTTAGTGTATATATTGTACCATTCATATGTTATATTATTAAATTATTTATCATTATGGTCTTTAGTGTTTCTTTTAATGTTTGTTTTTTGGATTGTGATTCAAAAGTTAACTAAGAGAAACTGGTTTCTTTAATAATCTCATCATTATTCATGATTTTTTTTTTCTTCAGACCCACTTACTGGAAATAATTGATAAATATATTATAAATACAATCTATTTTAAAAACAATTTGTAATTCATGGAATTTTTAAAGATATAGTACAATTTTTCAACTCTTTGGCACTAAAAATTATTTAGAATAAATGTTTTATGAATATCAGATTTATTTTTCTATTGGGTTATAAATACTTTTTTCTTAAAAACCCATATTATATCAAAATGTTTTAAAAGTGTTATTTTGTTTTTCAGAATTATTTAATAAATATTATTTTACCATTTTTATTTTTTTATCAATTTTTTAAATGAAATATATTTTTTGTTTCAAAAAAAATCTTATTTTGGTTATCACCAAATATATTAATAGATCTGTTGTTTTAAATTGTACAACATCAATAGAATTTTACATTATAATGACCACTAATTCCTTTGAATCTTATTTTAAAAAAATTTCAAGGTTTATTTTATTTGAAAATTGTTTTCCAAAAATTCCTAGATTTTTTTAAATGATTTCTTCTGAATTAAAATGTTATTTTCCTTGAATATGTTTTTAAGGATCATTTCATGGTATTTATATTCAAAAAAAAAACAATTTTCCATTTTAATTATAATCCACCGAGGATTTGTTGTATTGTTACCTTCTTTGTTATTTCAATGGATGGTTAATGATCATTATGGTAGGAGATTTACAATTTTATTACCATTTTCCTTTTTCTATTTGTGGTTTGAGATTTTGTTTACTTATTGGGGGTCATTACTAACATTTCATATTTTTTTAATATTAATATTTACATTTATTATATTTGACCCATTTAATTTGATAAATTAATAGGACTTGGTATGTGGAGGGCTTATCCCACTAAATCCTATCAAATAATTTAAAGGTATCATGAGACCATCTAGATTAGGTTTTGGCTAATACATTACCTATTTATATATATGTATTGGAATAATGAATTGATAGTATTAGATGTATGGAAACATGGTCTCAAGGGATTGTTTTAGAATATTAGAATTATGAATTTAATCATTATAAATGTATTTAGTGATATTACATTTTATTATTTGATTATTTAGAATATAAGTGGTTATGTTTTCAAGTATATGTAATTTTTTATAAGAATTTATATTATTGTAATTTTTTATTTCATATTCTACTCAAGTTATTTATTAATTGTAATGTGTTATAGTTTTTCTACATAGACTTAGTGATTATAAAATAATGATTTATTGTTTCTTCTATACTCTTACCCTTACTAACAATCTAAATTCACGCCACCCTTATGTTCTATTTTTCTAAGATATAAGTAGGTGATTTTTAATTGATATACTGGGACACAATAAAAGAAAAAAAAATTATAATTTTTTTTATTTTCAGTATTTAAAATAAAATTTGATTTTAAAATATGTATCTATTATTTCAATACAACTAAAATATTCAGTAATTTGCGAAGTGATTCATTGTATATTATGATAATGTAACAAATTATACACTGATATCAGTCTAATGATATGTTGGTAGATATAATTGTTATGAAAAAATATATAGGAACCTTGGTAACTATATTTAATAAATCATTTATTAGGCAATATAGCCCTATGAAATAATTTTAGGATATGTATAGAATAATATTCAAGTGTTTTGTCAAGGAATATATCATGTGTTATTTACTAGATAATATATACCTTTTGGGATATTACTTGTGTATGTATCTTAAGTATAGTGGTACCTAGGGGTAATAACATTATAAGGGAACATTGGTCTTGACCTAATAATGAACTGGTGAAAAACAAAGGGCCTTAATACGCACATAGTTATACAATCGCAATGGATATTCATATGATAATTCAAATTATATTTAAAAAAATATTATGAAATAATTACAAAAAATTATATCCCTAAAGAATCCATGTTTATAATTATGATATTATTAAGGATTTTTTTCAATTCATATTAATTATCTCTCATGTTTTTGGATAATAATTTATTTTATTATTTTATCATCTAATGTATTATATTCCATTATTTATAAATGGAACAAAGTTAATGGAATCGTAATGAAATCAATTCATGTAATCTAAAGGATAAGTATAATTATTTCTTTTATATTCTTAAAAAGGTATTTATGTGGGTGCTAGTCTCCCAAAAAATCTCATTATATTTGGACATAGTATCATTTGGTTATAGGATAGTTAAATAATTCTATAAGTATTATGTATTATGTGTGAATCAACGAGAAAAGAGCAATATAAGGAAGTTAGGTTGATAAACAGAATAAGGGAAAGAAATATTTTACTATATTTTGTAATTGTGGAAATAAACACCCTAGTACCTTCTTAAATAAAATTGGAGTTTTATATAATTATGGAGGGAATGGTAACCATGATCCTGGTTTTAGGGAAAATAAAAAAGTTTATAACTGATCAATAAGTCATCTATAAGGAGATGGGGAACATCACAAATGAAATAAACTTAAATCAAAGGAATATACCAAAAAATTAGAAAATGTACCAAGGCTAGAATTATGATATTATCATCGATGAAGTGGAATGATAAATATTTATGTATTTTGATTCCATAATTATTCCATTTTAGTATTTTATCAGAGACATTATGGTTATAAGAATTATGAAATCTATATGGAGTTTACTACAATAATTTATCATTAAGTATTTCATTGTGTATGTTAAAGAGAAGATATGTCAAATAAGAATGAATCACTTGATAGTTTAACGTCATATAAAACACATGATTGTGTGAAATATAACATTTAATATGTTCCAAATGTTGAAATAATGATGTTGGGACAAATATATGATTTCTATGGTTAACTTAAATCAGATAGTACTAAATACCTTTAAAATGATTATTTATTTATTAAAAAATTTATTTATGATATCATTAATGTGGTTTATAAATTTTTTTGATTTGTGTGATATATCCAACATTCATTTATTTGTTTATAAAATAAGGGAACATCCACTTTTACAATAAGTTTTTATGTTAATTAATTTTATTTATTTATTTAAATAGAATTAATCCTAAAGGTACTAACATGTTTGGTATGTGATAATTAAAAGATAAATTAATTTTTTTTGGATTAATGATAAGGTCAATTTTGAAATTTAGTGAATTTATTTCAAAAGTTTATGAAGTTATTATTTTGGAAGGGTAATAAGGTTATCCATTTATGAAATGGATCATGTGTAACATTGGATGTGTTTTTATATTTTAATAAATTATTTCACCATATGAACTTGTATGCATACTAGATAACTTATACTACCCATTTTTTAAATAATTGAAATAGATCAAATTAATAGAGTATCATTATATAATGAATTTTACAATGCATTAAAAGTTACTTTTAGTGCTTGGAGAATATAAAATATTTTTAGAAATTAATTTACTGGTGTAAAAAAGAAATTAGAAATTTATTGATGTAAAAAAGTGATAAAATTGTGATTATAAAAAATAAATCTTTATATTAATTATATTTCCATATATTTATAGATAATAAAATTATTCTTCAACTCAAAAAATTAGGTATCTAGAAATTAAATTTTAACATAATAATTTCATTTATGTCAAAATAATTTCCTTTTAAATCCTCATAAATTCAGTTTTTTTTGTGGTTAACATTCTATGGATCATCCAATTTCTTATGATTAGTGATCTCAAAATATATATATAATTATTTACATTTTTCAAACATTTTTATATCATCACTTTTATCATATGTTCTCATATGTGGAAACATATTTATGTGATTATTAGAGAAGACCTTAATTTATCCTCTTCTCTCTAATTATGGTGATATTTATCAATAATTTTCATCATGTTGGATTTCAACACAGTTAATTTCAAATTTCAAACCCTGGATTCCCATGATCATGTTTAAATTTTTAAGATGAAATTTATATGGGGGGGAGATATTGTAACTCCCCATGGTTTTTAAATAAGAACATTATATTTGATATATTATGAGAAACACAACACCAATATTACAATAAAAGGTAATACAATAAGAATTTATAATAAATTTACATTATTTAAATGTATTCAACTTATTCGTTTGCTAGTAATACATGTTACATTAGGATTGAACAAAACATGATATAGTATTATTAATTAATAATTACAACTATAAATTCGTTGTTACCTTGGTAGGTCTAAGTATTAATATAACTATTATGAATATTTTTGGATTCAAATATTTAAAATTAAATTAATTATTTTTATATTGATTATATATCATATAATACTATTTTTAAAGGGAAATAAATGGTTTTTGAGAAACAATATTTTTCTGAATGGTGGATTTATTGTGCATTGTTCATATAATTTAAAATTAATTTTTACCACATTAAGAATATTTATTTGAAAAGATAAACATTATTTTTAAAATGAACAATTAAAAATTATCTTATGGTTATGTTTTAGTAGTTTATCAAAATGTTTATTTTTTGATTAATAGTGAAAAATAATAATTTTAATTAACCACTACTCTTTTTTGAATTATTTATAGAGAGAAATTATATTTAAAAAAATATTTTTAAGTAAAATTAGTTCAATATCATGTCTATTGATCCATGATTGGTTATTTTAATGATTTTCATACTATATTTTCACAAAAAAAACTTTCTAACAATTTAAACATTTTCTCTTATGAAAACCTGTTTCACTTTCACATCTGTATGATTAATTAAAATTTAAATTTGACCACAACATTGAATGAAAAATGGAAAATAGGTTTTATATTTTCAATAACAATAATTTATCAAGACTTCCAAATTAAAAATTAATTCTGATGAAAATTTATATTGAAAATAGCACAAATTTATTACCACAGTTAATGAAAAATGAGTATATTGAGGGGTTAACCAAACTTTATAAGGGTTAGAAATACCTAAAACATTTAAATACACAATTTTAAGGAAATATTAGTACATTATATTCTCTTATTTTCAAAAATATTTCATTTGGGACTCTTTAAAAATCTGAAAAAACATGTTTACAACTTTTTCCATTAAACAATTTCTAGTTTGCCACTCCACTATCCTATTAATGGCCACCCACTCCCCTTTATTCATCACTACATAATTCTTTTTATTTTATAATAAATTAAATAAAAATATCCCAAATTACTCCCTTTCATTATATATGAATTTTTAGGTACATAAATTCCATCTAGTAATGATTTTGGTGAAAACCTATGAATGTTACCTGAATATGAGTTAATTTTTGTCACTGAGTGGTTTTATTTTATTTCTTCCTCAACCCTGTTAATTAAAATAAAAAAATTATGATATAATTACCTCAGTAATTCCATATATTAACATTTTTTTATTTTAATCTAATGACCAAAAACAATCCCCATATCCATCAAGTGGGTAACTTACCATCATTTGTGTGTATAGAAGACTACTAACTCTTGAACTGATGTCAGTAATTATTCCATTATTGTATCACATGGTTGGGTAAGATGAGGTATTATATATATATATATATATGATATTTTGATATTATTATACACTTTGGTTAATTATATTATATATTATTATTTTTTACATTCCATTCAGTTGGGGATATAATATCTTTCCTCGTATGTATGGAATAAAACCTCCTCATGAGACAATGTGATTTATTTAATGATAATCCCATAAATTAAAAATAATAAAAATAAATTCAAGATATATCTGTAATATAAATTAAATAATAATTATAATTACGTATTTATAATTCCTAAAATAAAATATATCATTTTATTTGTTACATAAAAAATTGATAATGTCATCTATGTATTCGTGGAATTCCACCTTCACGGAGCATTGTGAATCTATTTTCATCACCCCACAACATGGATGATATATATAATTATATTTAAATAAAAAATTTGGTAGAGATGATATTATTTTTATCACAAAATGATAAAATATTTCTAATCTTATCTCCATAATGATCATTAAAATATATTATTTTTACTCATATATACATATAGTATACCGTCACCATGATTGTATTGTAATTCATTTTTAATAACTATAATTCATGATTAGTTTTTAAAAGTATTACTGATTTATAAATATGATAATTATATACTAATTGTTGTTCTGGATATGTTTAAATAAGGACCCTTTGGACCATAACCAACCTACCAAAGTCATTTTTTGACACATAATCGAAATATCAACGAAACAACTTATGTTAAAATTACTGATTATGTAATAATTTATAATATAGTTATATGTGAAATGAAGTGAATAATAGTATTTAAAATGGTTATCATGAATGTAAATAATTAGCATAAGTTTATTATTTAAGATAATAAAGAACATACGAGACAAATTTGGCTCTTGGCAAGGGTTTCTCATCTCACATTCACATCTTAGGGAAATTTACAATATTCACCACTTATTTCCTTTGGGTGCTGTATATAATAACACTTCAATATATTATATCATAATTCTAATTATATTACTCGTATTTAATGTTTCAGTCAATTTTTAATGCATTTAATGGTTCGAAAGTTTCCAAAGTTGTAAGGGTTTACTTCATACTCTCATCTATATTCAGGATTGTTTTTTAAGTCAAAATTGAAGAAGTTATATAAAATCAATATATTAAAAGATTCTTATTTCGATTAAATATTATTATTCATGTACAGTTTCAAGTAATAGTACAATTTTATACTGATTGTTTCTTAATATTATTGTGAAATGTTTTTCAAAAAATTTGACTTGTTTAACTCTTCCGTCTGAAATACTTTTTTTACCAAAACCCTAGATATATTAGAAATTCAAATTTGTTTAACAATTTAATATTATTTAATAATTAAAATTTTAACCATTTTTTATTTTTAATATGTGTTTTAAAAAATATATTCATATTTATAGAAAGAAATTATCATTTTTATTTTACTAAAATTGTGCAATAAAACTTATTTTTAACATGTACAGTAGGAATATAATTTCACAATGTCTTGATAAATAACTGTTTTAATGAATATATTACATGTATTTTATGGTTCATTTTAAATTATAAGTATTCTAAATATGTATTGTAAACTATTTATTTTAAAATGTAATTTTCAAAATGAAAAGTTTATTTACATTTAAATGTTATAAATGATAGTTAAATGGAATTTATATATAGAAAAAACATCAAACTGCAAATTTACATATCATGTACTTAAGATATTTTATATTGATACCAAGGTTTTTATTTCTCCAGATGGTTTAAAATCATATTGATTGAGGATGTAAAGTTTTGTTACCATTAAAAATTTTACTCTAGATGGTTAATGATTATGTTTATTTATTCATGTATGTATAAACATTATATATATAATTTATTAAATAAGAATGTTTCATTGATTATGTTTCAACCCTTTCATAAGAGGAGTGAATTAAACATATAGATAAATGGGTGTGGCCAAATATATCCACATGATTCATTGATAGGTCTCATGAGAAAAAATGGATTGAGTTATTTCTTAAGGGCTTACAAATTTATAGGGATTTCCTGGAAGAAGGCATCAATGGTTTTAGATTTCAAGTAAAAAGGCATAGATGGTATTACATTTCATGGAACGATGCCTCAATGGTATGTTGTATATGTCCATCATAACTCATTCCATTATTATAAATTCAATTTATGATATTCAATGTGATTATTCGATTAGTTAAAATATCAATTGATAATTTTTCATGATTATGTGGTTATTCACATGGAATTATTTGATCATCATTTAATCCAACCATATTATGATTAATTTAGTGAATAAAATGAATGTGTTCCAGTTATTTGAATTTCTAGGTTGATTATGCTTATTTATTCATAGTATCAATTGTATTCATAACATCACTATACATATGAGATCATACCTTTCTTATGTTTTTTTTCTCTAGGATAGGTGGAAGTGTTTTATGATTGATATAAAGGAATAAGATAAGTAAAATAATGACATTTTGAATGAAAATTATTATTTTTAATCAATTAAAATGTAATGTTAATTTTTGTGAATATTTATTTTACCAATACTATTAAACTATTAGGTACTTTGTGATGTGATTCCTTGTATCTTATAAAAATTTCATAAATTAGACACTAGTCCTAGGATACTGTAGTTGGGATTTCAACACTAACATTTGAAACTAATTGAATTTCATTACAATTGTTCTCAAAAAATACGATTGATCGGTCGATGATATTTGTGTTAGAAGTCATAAATTAGAAAATTTATATCTATTCCATTCATATTTCCAAGGAAGCATATAGAATTACTTTTGATAGTCAAGGACTCGTTTCATTGATGCGGTGATGGGGATTATCAAATGATGGGGTGTGGGATGTTGGTAATTGGTGGGGAAACCTAATGTGATATGGGCCATGGGATATTGAAACTAGTTTTTTGACATTTATCAAGAGGTGGTTGTTTTTGTAATAAATCATTTTAATTTATGTGGTCAGTGAGGAGCCATGTCTATACTTTCATCATATGATTAATGTTTACTATAATTCTCGGCCAAGGCCTTTAATGGAAACTATAGTATGACCATGTTAATTATGATAGATTGAATTTTTTTCATTATGATCCTATTATGAAACTTTTTGGGGATCTTTCTAGGGGTTTATATACATGTTTTAATAAAAAATCATGTTATTGGGAGTACCATGACTCAAAATTGTCCATTTAAGGAAAGAATATATAGTGGTTCCAAACCACAGTTTTGGGGGAGACATCTTGAGGGGAACATTTGGTCCACAATTAGTAATATCTATATGGGAAAGATATAGTCCTATTTGTATAGGAATTTTTTAAATTTTTTTGAGATATACCATATGGACATGAGAAATGGTTCATGGTTTTAGAGACACTCATACGAGTAGTACATGGTTTTTCTAACTATGTTCCTAGACCACATGATGTAGGGGTTCATAGAGAGTATCTCGACACCGACTACACAAATTTTTTCAAAAAATGTGCCTAAACATGGGATGAAATGTTCTATATGGGAAGTGGGTGTGGATGGTTAGTGAATAGTTAGAATAATTATGTGACAAAACCACATGACCCATTAATAATGGGTAAACAATGAATTTTTCTCTTATTTTATATTAATAAATATCGAATCATCACCTTCCCCAAAAGCATAGTAGAATACACCATGGGAGATATCATCTATTTATCATCATCTAATTTTATGTATATTCTCCTTCTGAGCTCTGATTTAAGTGTCATCATTTTTGTGGGATCCCCCTTAGTATGAATATAAATCATATTCCTTCCTATAACGTTTTCTATTTTAGGATTTGAAATTATTTCAATAATATATCATATTCCTTATTTCAATTTTTTTTTCAGGATTCCAATATATTTTTGTTTTAATATACTCAATGGATAATATTATATGGGTCATGATTCCTATGTGTGAGTGAGGTGCTCTATTTTTTCCATTATAGAGTTGTTCTTTATAAAATTTTTAAATGTTTCTATGTACTGTAATTTTTGTATATTCCTCATAAAATGTAAAATGTTATAAAATTAATACATAAACCACAATATTGATATTCTATAGTGTAAAACCACAATATTTTTATGAATAATATTTTTAAATAATTTCTTTTCTTTGGTAGCTTGTGATTCACACAATAATTGGTTTAAATGAACTTTGTAACATTATTAACATATGATTTGTAAGTTATCACCTAGAAATTATATTTTTAGGAATTAAGAGGAATAACCAATGTAAAAAATTTAAATGTACCACTGAATTAGAATTTATTGGTATGTGCTTAATAAAGTATCAAATACTTTTTTTAGTAAAGTCATTCTAATCATTAGAAAATAAATTTTCATGGAAAATGATTTTAATTTATTTTTCTTTTGGGATATTATATTTAATATATGTAATTTATATAAAATTTACTTGAAAAGACTAAATTAATTTTTAAAATTATAATTTCAAATATTTCTTGTGGGGAAATTCTTATAATTTTATGTAATGTTTGATGTTTCAATGAATAGTGAAAAATAATGATTTTTATTAGAAGTTATATTATTATGGTATTTACTATGTAAAATTAATACTTAGATTAGTTATAAATTTAAATTAGTTAATTAACGTTTAAAATAATCAAATTAGAGGGTATTAAATAAATTTTATAATAATATTTTGAATAAAAACATTTTAAATTAAAATTTTTTTTCCGAAAAAATATTTTTTATTGTGTTTTTCTTGTTTAAAATTAAATAATATTCATGAATCTTATATGAATATAATTTTAAAAAATTCATTCCATATTTTGATTCATGATTTATAGATTAATTAAATATGTCCTTCAACTTTTAACTAATATAAATACTAAATATAATGATGTTTGATTCCACAATAAAGTGTAAAACAAATAATTAAGGGTAAAAATAAAATGATAAGGACAAAAAATGACCCTAACACATTACAATTTTCATGATGATTAATTACCATCTATAATCAATAAATATTCTAATATATTTAATTTTGTTTCAATTTATATTTTATTATAATTTTTATAATATTTTATCGAAACTAAAGTTGATGATGTGATACTTATGTTTTTGATAACTATAACAATTTTTATATATGATTTTCTAGAAGTTATATTTTAATATAACTAGTAATTATTAATCAAAATTATTTTTCAACGTCCTATTTTTAAATTTTTTTATATATTTACTGAAAAAAATAATTACCTTATATAATTACACAATGATGATGCACTAATTATTTTGTAAATGGAACAATCAAATAAATTATATAAAAAATATTGAAATAAATATATTTTGAAATAATTAATTTAATCAACGAATTTTATTGACTAAATTGACATATTATTTATGTATTTAAATATTTTTATATGAATTAGAATTTTTTTATTGATTTTCAATGTCAAAATATTAAATAGTCCTTATAATTGACATTATGAATAATTTATAGTAATTAATAATTTATTAAATGATCTAAAATTAACAAAAAACAAATATTCTAAAAAATTATTGGGATAATTTATAACTTTTTATCCATTATCCATGTATTAGTCATTTGAAATTTAGTTTTCATTACATTAACCCTCAAATAGTAAAAATTCTTGTTGTCATAATAAGATTTAACAATGTTAAATACAGGATAAAATGTAAAGATACTGGTATAAACATAAACTAAACATGGATAAAAAATTTATTGGATGATTATTATTCAACAATAAGAACCTAAAGGTATTATTAGAGTTTTTAATAGATACTTGTGCATGATAATTACATATATATTATATAACTTTATGATAGTTGAAAAATGTCTCTCTCTTTGTATTTAATATATTTTTGTTTTCCCACCTAAAAAATAGGCATGATATGATGGAACATTAATATTTATTTGTATCATAGGGAAATTATATTCAATATAAAAATTTATTTATATTTTTTTGAAATTATATAATTACCCTATATTCTTGTGAAATGAAAATATAATAACTATTTAATTAACATTAAATAAAAAATAAAGAATGATAAAAATATTAGTTTAGATATAATTTGAATAATTTAATTTTTTCAAATAATTTAAAATATCAATATTAAATATTATATAGAATTTATGGAATTTTATTTTTATTCCCCTTTTGGTTTATATACTTGATGTCAAATTAAGTGAATAGTGTGAGAATTAACTATAATGATAATTTATTAATATAATATTTTACTATATAATTTAAATTTTTTTAAAAATTAACTCCATCCATATGAATTTAATATATTTTAACACATCATATATTGTCTATTTATTGTAACATTATAATACTTTTATAATGAAAATAATGGTTACCACTTTTATGGTAAAAATAATTAACCAAGGGGTTAATAAAAAAGTTGTCGTTTAAAATGATACCTAAATAGGTCTAAATTCTATTGGTTGATGTGATTAAAATCATATATTATCTTATATCCAATCAATATCCTTCTTGTTTAATTTTGGTAGAAAGTGATTTTATTATAATTTAATTTGTTAATAAACTCCAAAAGTACCCTTTAGCCTCAATTATTGAAGGCCACCTCATCCATCACTTCTTCACATCACATTGAACCTTTTAGATCAACCATCCCCTAAATATGTCTCTTGGAAACATCTATAGACACATTATATATAGTTTTTTATGCTCAAAAGGCTAATCCAGGTTCCCTCTAAAGGATAGACAAAGGAGAAATTTTGAAGAGGAGAAAATTCGTCTTACCAATAAATATATTTTTCAACTCTTCCATACATTTTATAATACTACTATGATTATTGTGAAATAAAATATTGAGTAAAACCAATATTATAAAATGTTACTATAATTATTAAGAAAACATTATACACCGTTTTTGATGTCAAAGATAACTTGAAAGTATCACTTGTGTGTACATATAACATAATGTCTCCACATAGAGTTAAAATTTATTTTTAATATAAATATTATGTTGATTGGTATTATGATGACATTAGTGATTATTTATTACTTTTATAAAATATTTATAACTCTAGATTTATAATATTATTTCTAAATTATCATCATTGAATATTTTGAGAATTGATAATGTATCTAGTACGTACGTATGGACTAAAATTTCTAAGATGCGATGTGATTGGTTTTCACATATATATCTCATGGACGGTAATAAGGACAACTTTTAAGAACATATATGAGTTATATAACCTAAAATTTATTTAATTGTGTTTTATTATTTACCCTTATTTCATTTCATTAGATGAAAAATATAAGTAACATCCATATATACATACATCCTACCTTCTCACTAAATAGTGTAATTAATTTTTATGTATCTGAATTTCATGAATATTTTTAAATTATTAAATAAAAAATAGATATAGTTTTTAAACCATGATTACAATTCATGAAATTATGATATTATGGTCATTGTTTAAGGAGTGGGACTACCAAACCAAAACATTCTTTGAAAACTAAGTAGTAATCACTAAGAATAGTAATTTTAATAAAAATTATTAATATATAGGTGATAATATTTTAAAAATTGTCATACATGGTATTATGGATATATGGTTATGGAATGAAATTTATAATAAATTTTTTTATTAAACATGAGGTTTTAACAAGTATAATGAAATTCAAGACTTGAGGTATGGGAATTCTTTGTTCAATATCCGTTTATATGGATAAATGAAAATTTAAATGATTCTGGGACTCTATGACTATTTGTTAATTAAATTTTGATTGTATGATATAGTATTCCTCTTGTATTATCTGTATTTTTATTTATTACACTTAATAAATTCGTTTGATTAATTCTCAATTCAATGATATAATATTTGTATGGGTATACATCATAATCTCAATTTTATTCGATATTGTTTATGTTTATTTGTGAACTAGGGAATATTTCATCCATTTCCATTTATTATAAAGAAATTAAAATAGTTTTATTCTAATATTCAAAAAAATTAAAGACATTTTTCATTGTTTATTTTTTACAAAACTTTTTTCCAAAGTAAACATTTTTCATTTTCTAAAAATTAAACTTTGTGACTGTTCTGATAAATATATATTGACAGAACGAGTTTTTATTTCTAAAACATGAGTGGATTTTCCTTTTTTAATAACACCATAATATCATGAAGCATAATTTACAAGATGAATAAGATCCTTTTAAAGTAAAATGTTTTATATTGTAATTGCACAACTTAAAAAAATTTATTATAAAATAGAGATGGTATTTTAATCCATAATTATTTAAACTGATAATTCAAAATTGTTTTTCATATTATATAACATTATTTCACAATACATTTGGTTTAATGGGATTATGATTCAAGGATACTGGCCATATTTTTTCTATGGATTATTTTTTTGATTGAATGGTATTTATGAAACCCATTTCTTTTCATTTTTTATGACATGATGAATGATTTTTGTTTATGTGTAACACACATATATTTGTTTTATTATATTATGGGGGGCCTATATCTCCCTAAAATTAACAGGGTAATGATTTATATCGCATGGGATAAAAATAGAAAATAACAGAATGGTTTTGATCTACAATGGGAAATAGGTGCTTCATGATCTACTATATTTATAGTCACAGTATTTAGCCCTTACAAATGATATTTTTTTATTTATTTATGATGGTTTAAATTTTTTATTACATGACCTTGTAGTTTTTTGTTGATTCAAGGTGATTTTTCAATCGTATGGTTCATGATTTCTAAATTGATAATGTTTATGCAAAAAAAATGATTATGATATAAGATTGTTTGTGTATCAACATCATATGTTTTGATCTATATCAAATAAACATATTATTATTTTATTATATAGTATGCTCATGGATTGGTATCTACAATTATTACCTTGATAAACTTCTAATCTCACCCTTTCTAATTTTTTCTTCCCCATGTGATATATAAGTGTTTAGGTTGGTATCCCTAATAAGAGTACTATGTTGGCCGATATTTATCTGAGATATTTTTGAACTATTTTAAATTATGAAAATTGGGTTTATATTATCTAATGACTCTAAAATATTATTTTTATGGATTGTATTATATTCCTATTGATGTAAAATTTATAATTTCTATGCATGAAAGAACCATGTTATCATAGTTTGTATTAGAACATCTTTTAGAAAATATTTAAAATGAAGGTTAATAAAAATTTATAGAAACCATGGGTATAGGACTATGTATAGTACAAAGTCTTAATGTTTAGATAATGATCATGAATTAATAAGGTTAATCTTAATGTTTTATTAATAAAAAATATTGTGTTTGGATTTAGACATCATCTCTGGTGTTTATGTATTCTTATAATAATTATTAGTGTTTCTTACACTATGATTTTTCATTTTAGTAAATGGCGGGAACAATAAAAAACTGGGTTTACATTGAACATGGTCTAAACATTTACGAGGAGTCGTCAAATGGGAAGAAAACAGGAGTAAAGGATATCATGATTATGAAAAAAAAATTTCATGGAAGACGATTATTAATGTATACCTTAATATACTCTCAAACACACCAAATAAGATTAGGATAAATTATACTGAGATTTTACATGGTAGATACAATTGAGGAATAAATATTTTTTTTACTATGTTTTGGGAATGTGGGAAAAAACACCCAAGTTACTGTCTTAGAATAATTTCGATATTTTTCTACTTTGAAATCAAATATCCAAATGAAATTAGTAGCAAAGTGAAAATAAAAAGTCCAGTTATTAAATTGGATGAGAATATTAGTCTCCATAAGATATGATCTAATATTGAATTCTTTAAATATGGAAACTATAAAGATAATAGAAATTTATTTCTTAAGGGGAAATCTCAGGAAGAAATTTTCAAATAGGGTGCAACTAATGTTTATATTTCTGATGATGAAGAGGAAATATATGACATTTTAGAGGAATGAAGTGTTATGGAATAAAGTGATTAATATTATTTAATTACTTTAGGAGGATCTATGATGAAAAAATATTTACGTAATGGAATTAAAATATTATGTTACATGAATCATGAAATATATACGTTTTTTTAAGTATAATATTTTCATATGTTGAATGATGTTGATGAAAAAGAAAATTAATTTAATGATAATATGATATTTTTTTGAGAACTTGTAATGCCCCAGACCTATCAGGTTCGTTCCATTACTGAAATCTGGTGTTTGAGGTGTTACGGGAGGTCAAGATGACATATCCCAAAAACTTTTCCAAATTTCTATTAATGTGAATAGTTCTATCGGGGAACAGTTGCATCAGTTTCCTTATCTAAACAATGCAATGGTAACCTTAGTTGAACAATGCATCGGTAGCCTTAGCTGAACTGTGTCATCAGGGGCCTTAGGTGAACAGTGGAACGGTAACCTTCTGTGAACAGTGCCATAGGTAACCTTATGTGAATAGTGTCATTGGTAACCTTATGTGAATACTGCAATGGTGAACTTATGTAAATAGTGTCATCGATAAACTTATGTGAACAGTGTCATTGGTAACCTTATGTGAATAGTGTAATCGGTGGCCTTTGGTAAATTGGGCAAAGATGAGGTTCCAATGGTGAGGTTCCAATGTTGACTTCATTCCTTTTCCAAATTTTGAGTTTGTGAATAATGTTTCCAGAATGGTAAGGTTCCATCAGTGACCTCTATTTCCTTTGACAAATTTTTAGTTGGTGAATAGTGTTTCCAGAACGATGAGGTTCCACCAGTAACCTCTATTTTCTTTTTGCAAATTTTGAGTTCGTGAATAGTGTTTCCAAAACGGTGAGGTTCTATCGGTAACCTCTATTTTCTTTTCCAAATTTTGAGTTCAGGAATAGATTTTCTAGAACCCTGAGGTTCCATCGGTAACCTCTATTTCCTTTGGATAATTTTTAGTTCATGAATAGTGTTTCTAGAACGGTGAGGTTCCATCGATAACCTCTATTTCCATTTCAAAATTTTGAGTTCCTGAATAGTGTTTCCAGAACGGTGTGGTTCCATTAGTAACCTCAATTTCATTGGCCAATTTCATGTTCGTGAACAGTGTATCCAGCTTCCTACATTTTCTCCCCATTGATGTTTCCTTTGAAGTAAAATTCATTTAAAGACTCATTTTAAGGACTCTAAGGCTGATTCAAATGTCATAACTCCAATAATAATTTTTCCTAAGGCTTGGGATGTGTTTTTTTACATGGTCAAACCGCGTAGTTTAATGCGATCCACTTTTAATGGAAAATCCAGTGTTTCTAAAACAACTGTTCCGTTAAATCTTCTAAGGGGATGATATATCTTCCTCCCTAGTTTCACCTTCTTATTCCCTGGTGCGAGCCGCTCGATAATTTCCTTCTTCTCTTAGGAGGGGTTTGATTGAACCTTAATTCTTCAATCAACTCCCCTCTATTTTTGCTGCAACCAAATAGTAAAGATCTCTCTCTGATATAAGGTATGTTATAACATCATTATTAGGTGCATACAATTGTCACAGGGGGAGGAGACCATAACCCGTTGTGTGGCTCTTCAAGAACTATTTGAGGTAGGGTATTCTTTGAATCCCTTTTCTTTTACATTCAACTATATAGCTATCATGTTTTATCCCATTAGATCCTAATGGAATTGACTTAATATATATTTGAATCAGATAAATAAATTGATATCGATCATATGTTATTTCCTCTTATTTTTCTAGATAGTGTGATATATATGCTTTCTTGTTTATCTTTTAGTTCTTGGTGGATATTAGTAATGAATGTAAATCCAAAATCAATAGATTATTGTTTGGCTAAAGATAAAGAAAAATGTAAATGAATCTGGTTCTTCTTGTTGTAATTTGATGTTAATCAAATTGGTGCAGTAAGCATGTTTAATTATTTTTTATAGCTAACTGGTTAGGTTTTCTGAAATTCGAACCTATGAATAATAAATCGGTTAATCCAATATGGATTAAGTAAATGGTTGTTTGATATAAGATAATTCCTCGTAGGGTTCTGAGTTACCCTCTTTATTGTTTAAGGGACAAGAGCCCAACTGATAGATGTTTGTTTTTTTATACTTGTGTTGTGATGTGAGCCTGGATGGCTTTTGGGATATGTGGGTGCATAGAGGCCTATTTTTTGTGGAAGCATTTGATGCCTAGAGTGGTGAGATGCATCGAGTTATACATGTGGGTGTTGGGGAGGACACCAGGGAAGATGAGATGGGTAGGATGTGAATGTTTGGATTCTTACTAATTCTTATTGGTTGTTAATCTGATTTACTATCCCCACTACTCAAGGTAGATATTCTTTCTTACCCTTCTCCTAAAAGGGGTGAAGATGCGTGGGGTATGCCACGTGCGTTCCGTGTTTATCTTCTCAAAGGGAGGATGGGTCTACGCTCTTTCTATAGGCAGAAAATACTTGATGGGTAGTTCATCTACTCATCATGTTGATCCCCCTTGTATTTATTACCATAGAATGTTTTTCTATAATGCCTGATAATATTTGGGAAGTAATAATGTTGTTAAAAAAATAATTTAATAATGTTAACCCAAGGGGTTAGAGTTTGTAGGTATGCAAGGGTGAAGTTACAATATAAAGGGAAAGTGGACTTTGGGTTTGATGGTAATGAAATATAATGTGAAAATTGATAATGGATAATCATAGTTTAAATAATTAATTAACATAACGTGAAATTGATAAAAAGGGAATGACATAATGTTATAAATCTCTTTGAATTGTTGTGTGCTTATAGGATACCTAGTATTAGAATGGAAGCCGAGAGTCCGAGAGACATTATCTACAGTTGAGTCCAAGGCTAGGTTATTCCCATAGTGTACTTGTGAGATATAGTATATTCTGTAATTTTTTGTTTTTATATGCTACTCCACCCGATCAGTTAGGCAAACTGACACCCTGAGGATTTTGAACCCTAGGGGGTGTTTTCCTAAACATTTTGGTGGGAGGATGGATGGCTGACTACCCCCTTTGGACTCGCCCTCTTCTCTTGGTAGTAACTTGTGATGGTAGTCACAACAGTTAGTTGTCCCTATATATGTTTGTAGAGGTCTGTAATGAACTGTGTTTATTCAAACACATATATTCTAGATATTGTTTCCTATTGACTACTATATGTGTAATGTGCATTGACTGTGATGGCTTGAGGATCCTTAATCAGTCTATGGGCTATAATGTCTTTAGGTTTAATACCTGACATATGATACATGTTATAAGATATATGGTATCTCCTAGAAACAACCCGGTTACTTTACTTGTGTGGACGTGCTGGTTTAGTTGCGTGAGGTGCATGTTTTGGCACATCACCCAGGTGTATACGAGCGTGCCTTTTTGTAGAGAGATTCTTAGGACATGCGACGTTGGGGAAAAGCAGAAAACCAGTGTGGAAGTAGTAGCGGGGTACCCATGATATTATTTATTATATTATATACACTTTTATGCGTTACTTGTTGAGATTGGGAAATTAGTATACCGATTTAGGTGATGTGTTAGTTTCCCTTGTGGTTCACTATGATTTTTCAATCATTCTTTACTTTTGTACGAGAGGCTTCCGGGAGGATCCTAATGAGTATACTGTTATACTCGCCCTATGTATATATAAACTATTTTTAGGTCACTTGGAGAAGGTTCGAGATCAAGCTGGTTTCAACTAGCATGGGGTTATAGGAGCATTTAGTGCTTGTGGTTACTGCTATTTTTTTTACTTTCATTAGTGTATTTGTAGTATTTCCACGTTCAGTTGTAGTAGGTTTCATGAAATTACATAATTGTACTTGGGATTTATTTTATATTTCTATCTTATTTGGAGTTGTTTGGTGTCTATCTTAACTCTCTCTTCTTCATGTGTTCTCTTAGAGGTAAATGCCTTCCATCTGTGTTTTTACTATACCCTCCGTGCTAGTCGCCAACCAGGGGCCTACTGGATGCAGGACTCTGGGGTCATTATCTCCCTTCTCAAATTGCCGGCCCAGGAGGGGTACACATTGTGGGGAGGGGGTCTTGATAGAGTGGTATTATAGGGCCTAGTTGAGGGATATTATTGAGTTTGGATTTAGGTACATGTGAGGATGCAAGGGTTGGTAGGGAAACCGTGTCAATCATGTTTAGCAAGTGATGTAAACACTGGAGACTCGCTGAAACATAGGCATTTAGGGCCCCCTATGATCTGATTTATGGACATTTAAGTTTACAATAGAAATTGAATGACGTGATACTAGTTGCAGGGTTGAGTCCTTGGAAAGGATCATGCATGATTCTACTTTGTTCCTATGTTTGAATGGGTAGACTTTGGGATATGTTATCCTGAAATGGATAGAAAAAAAATTAATGAAGTATTTTTCGTCAATATTCTAGGTTTATGAGATCTAACTATTTGATATTTTGTATGTATGGCTCCAGTTTGACACCCTCATCAGGATTGCATAGAAGACTTCCAACAGGTTGTGCCAGTAGATCGCCACCGGGTAGAGGTTAATGATCATGACACAAAGAAGTGGACACTCTGAGATATTCAATGCCAGAGTCTGTAGAAGTATGAGGGCTACATTTCAAATGAAGTCATATAAGACTAGTTAGAAGAGGTTGAGATAGGATTTAGTTCAATCCGTGCTCAGAAGGAGCACTGGGTATCCTTGGTTGTGATGATGATGTGTGGAGAAGAGAGGGATTAGTGGTTCTTATTCCACGGGGATCATGAGGAGTCATCGATCTCAAGGGAGGAGTTCCGAGGAAATTTTAGAGTCAAGATTATTTACTCATCTGCGAAGGCATCTAGTCACCAGAAGCATCTAACCCTTCAACAGGGGAGTTACAATGTGAGAGAGTTCGGAATCTATTTCTAGAACATTTTATTAAATGATTCGGACATATTTCCAGATTAAGAGGCTTGGGAAAGGCATTTCGAGGTGGCTTTGTATCCATAGATCCAGCACCAGGTCACCCCATTTATGATGAGGACATATCTTGAGGCACTAGTGAGGGCAGAGGTCATCGAGAAGAAATTTTATAGAACTGGATCATCATGAGAGGGGAGTCATATTGAGACGTCATGAAGTAGAGCTATGGTCAGGGGTTCCCATATTTCTAGGAGGAAGAGTTTCTGTTCATCCGGGGGTAGGTCTAAGCCCTCCACATATCTTTTCTCTAGAGGTAGAAGATATAAAGCCTATTCCAAGGGACCGGGCAATTTTTTTTCTTGTGGTGGTTGGGGTCATCAGCAGCGAGAGTGCCAAAAATTTCAGAGCGGTTATCATGCAGCAGGTTTTCCACTCCAGGTTCCTCCATTGAGGCAGTTCCAGGCAAGGCAACAGAAGCAGGTTGCACCAGATTTAAATTAGAAAAGGGTAGATGAGGTAGGCATAGGACTTCCCCATGACGCTTCTCGTCCTCAGAGAGAAGCGCATGACTATGGTGGTGGTTTTCGACAGGGTCAGAGAGGTCATGGAAGAGGATGTGTCCAGCTTCATGCTTTAGCATTGCCAATACTAGGTGAGATAGACAGCGTTCGAGGTACCCTTTTCTTGTTTTCTACCATGGTGTATTCCTTGTTAGATTTAGGAGTGACACACTCCTTCATATCACCTACACATGTCCATGCTTTGGGACTTTAGGTAGAGAGGCTTCCAGTGCCCTTGGCATTGACTACTCCAGAAGGAGGTCGAGATTACTTGTTTGAAGTATGTAGAGACTGTGAGCTAGTGTTGGGGCAGCACCGCTCTTGGGGATATTTCCTATGTTTACGAATACCACCATATGATTTCATCATTGGAATTGATTGGTTGTATTTGGTGTAGGCTATCATGGATTATTTCAAGAGGCAGGTTATGTTATTCTATGTGGATGGAGATCCAATGATGTTCATTGGAGAGAAGGACCCTCAAATGGGCCAAGGGAGTGTTCTTTCCTTATCATCCATGATGGATGATCGGATTCTCAGTTCTTCAGAGGTTCAACAGTTGGTGTTTCCTAGGGTCATAAATAATTACCCTATTGTCTTCCTGAATAGGTTGTAGCATTACTCCTTCGATGGGAGGTTGAGTTTGGGATAGTGCTATAACCTGGAGAGTATCCTATCCATATGTATCTATAGAAGATGGACCCTTATGAGTTACAAGAGCAACATATATATCTTGACGGTCTGTTACATTGCGGTTTTGTTTGGCCTAGTATGTCACTGTGGGGTGCACTAGTTTTGTTTGTGAAGAAGGCAGATGGCAGTTTGTGGTTGTGTATCGATTATCGTCGCTTAAAAAAACTGACATTGAAGAATCACTATCCTATTTAGCGTATTGATGATTTATTCGATCAGATGAATGGTGTCAGTTGGTTCTCAAAGATCAACTTGTGGTAAGGATATCATCAGACGCGTGTGAAGGATGCGGATATCCCAAATAATTCTTTCAGTTGTCATCATGGGCATTATGAGTTCATTTTAATGTCGTTTTTTTTTTGACGAATGATCCTTCCGTGTTCATGGGATTGATGAAAACTGAGTTCTGTGAGTTCTTGGACAAATTAGGGGTGGTTTTCATCGACGACATCCTTTTCTACTCTACATCTGTGGAGGACTATGCAGAGAATCTACATGCCATTTTGGGAGTTCTTCGTCAACATCAATTGTTTGGGAAGTTGTCAAAGTGTTATTTTTGGGCTCAAGAAGTCTGTTTCATGGTGCATGATGTGTCCTAGCAGGGAGTATCTATGGATCAATCGAAGATAGAATCAGTCATGTCTTGGGAATCCCCCAAGACACTTTCAGAGGTGTGATGTTTCCTTGGTCTCGCAGACAACTACATGAGGATTGTGGAAAATTTATATCAAGTTGCGGCTCCTATGATAGCTTTGACAAGAAAGGATTAGGAGTTGATATGGAATTATCAGTTTCATGAAACATTCGAGTAACTAATAGAAATTTTTTTAAGTTCTCCAGTTCTCCATCATCCAGCGGAGGGTGTTTAGTTTAATGTTTTCTGCGATGCTTCGCATTTGGGGTTAGGATGTGTTCTGAGACAGCAAAGATCACTGGTTTCTTATGGGTCTTGATAGTTGTGTTCTCATGAATGTAACTATTCTAACCATTATCTTGAGTTGGCAGCTGTGGTGTTTGCCCTGACGTTGGGGAGGCATTACCTCATGGGAGATTGCTTTGTGGTTTTCATTGATCATAAGTTCATGAGTTTAGTTTTATACCAGAGTAATGTGAACTTATGAAAATGTCTGTGGATGGAGTTCTTATAGGAATTCAACTTCTAAATATCGTATAAACCTAGAAAGGGGAATGTTGTAGCTGATGATCTGAGCAGGAAGTCACGTTGTGATGCAGTGCGTGAATCTGGTGATTCCTGGAGAGTAATGGAAAAAATGTCAGCATTGCATCTTGATATGGGAGAAGTTGGGGGGAGAGGTAGTCTTTTTAAAATGATGGTGCATAAATCTCTGGTGTAGGAGGTGGAAGAGTCCCAGTTAGGGGATCTTGAGGTGGAGGTCTGTAGAGACCGAGTTGTCTATGGAGAGGCCCCTAATGGTTGGTCTAAGTATGAACAACACCGTGTGGTGTATCATAGAAGGATATTTGTTCATTTGGAGATCCATGAGATAGTTCTCAGAGAGTTACATATTTCTTCTTTAGCAATGTATCATGGAATAAAAAAGATGTACCGAGCCTTGAGAATCCA
Organism: Viscum album; assembly: GCA_963277665.1. NCBI lineage: Eukaryota > Viridiplantae > Streptophyta > Magnoliopsida > Santalales > Viscaceae > Viscum > Viscum album. Next base: position 502,466,887 of record OY728142.1, on the reverse strand, counting down.
GTTGTGGTGGCCTGGGTTAAAGTGTGCGGTTATAGATTTTGTTTCTCAATGTTTGGTCTTCCAGAAGGTGAAGGACGAAAAATGTGTTCCTTGTAGTCTACTACATCCATTTGATATTCATTAGTAGAAGTGGGTGGAAATTTCAACGGACTTTGATACTGTTTTAAATCGATCTCTTAGAGGACATGATTTCATTTGGGTGGTAGTGGACCGTTTAACAAAATCATCCCACTTCATAGTAATCAAGGAGTCAAGATCAGTGCATGTTTTATCGAGGAAGTATCTAGAAGAGGTGGTGAGACTTCATGGAGTCCCAAGGATGATTATTTCTAATAAAGATCCAAATTTTACCTCTAGGGTGTGGAGAGGTCACCATGATAATTTTGGATATCATAAATTCCTTATAACTGCTTTTCATCCTCAAACGGATGGTCAGACAGAACGAACCATCAAGAATCTTGAAGACATGTTACGCTCTTGTGTCCTAGATTTTGGATGTTGGTGGATGAAGTACTTACCCTTGGTAGAGTTAACATACAATAATATTTTTCACTCCACCATTAGTATGGTGCTGTTTGAAGCCTTGTGTGGATGACCATGCCATTTTCCATTGTGTTGGAGTGGGGTCGGAGAGTTAGCAATTCTCTGACCAGAGATAGTGCAGAATTAAACACCGATGGTTCAGGTGATTAATGAGAGGATGAAGATAGAACATGATCGTCAAAAATCAAATGTCGATCAAAGGAGGACACTTTCATAGTTTGATGTCGGGTATCATGTGTTTCTAAAGGTGACTCCCATTTGTGGGAAGTGATGCTTCTATCATTGGAGTAAGCTTTCTTCCCAGTTTTTTGGGCCTTTTGAGGTGTTAGATCATGTTGGATTTGTGGCATATAGAGTATCACTTCCCCCAAAGATGAGCTAGATACATGAAGTTTTTCATGTATCACAACTCCATCGTTATCTTCATGATGACTCTAACGACATCGATTGGGGAGAGATTGATGTTGACGGTGATGCGACCATGGAGGAGCAACCTCTGGAGATCCATGACCGTAAAGAGAAGGTGTTTTGCGAGTGGTCTATCCCCTTGGTTTGTGTCTCATGGAGACATAGTGGAATTAATGAGAGTACCTAGGTATGTGAGTCATAGATACATGATCAGTACCGAGAGTTGTTTGATGTTTATCTTTTTTCCTGTAACGATGCCCCCTTTGTGGTTATAAACCTTTGGTGTTTATGAGATAGCTTTCTTTGGTTCATCTTGTAGCTTTCTCACTTTTGAGAGGTATCTCAATGGGTGGTTGTTTGGAACTCTTTCCTATTTCCTATAGGTTCGTTTTAAAATCTAGAGGATGAGAATTCTTTGAGAGGTATCTGATGTAATGGCCCGAACCACTCAGGTTCATTAATTTACTGAAATTAGGTGTTTGAGGTGTTATTGGAGGTCAAGGTGACATATCCTCAACACCTTTACAAATTTCTAATTCTGTGAACAGTTCCATTGGTGAACAGTTGCATTAGTAGCCTTATGTGAATAGTGCAATGATAACCTTTGGTTAACTGTGCCTGAGTAGCCTTAGGATAACAATGTCATCGGTGGCCTTATGTGCTTAATGAAATGGTAACCTTCTATGAACAGTGTCATTGGTAACCTTATTTGAACAATGTCATCAGTAACATTATGTGAACAGTGCAATGGTGACCTTATGTGAACAATGTCATCGGTAACCTTTTGTGAAGAGTTTCATTAGTATCCTTATGTGCACGGTGTCATCGGTGGCTTTAGGTGGACAATACAATGGTGAGGTTCCAAAGGTGACCTCTTTCCTTTTCCAAATTTTGAGTTCGTGAACAGTGTTTCCAGAACGGTGTGGTTCCATCGGTAACCACTATATCCTTTTCAAAATTTTGAGTTCATGAACATTGTTTCCAGAACAGTGAGGCTCTATCAGTATCCTCTATTTCCATTTCCAAATTTTGAGTTCGTAAACAGTGTTTCTAGAACTATGAGGTTCGATCGGAAACCTCTATTTCCTTTTCCAAAATTTGAGTTCGTGAACAGTGTTTCCAGAATAGTGAGGTTTCATCAGTAACCTCTATTTCCTTTTCTAAATTTTGAGTTCATGATATGTGTGTATAGCTTCCTACAATTTCTCCCCTTTGGCGTTTCCTTTGACGTAAAATTCTTTTAAAGCCTCATTTTAAGGAATCTAAGGCTGATTCAAAGGTGATAACTCATATATTAATTTCTCTAAAGGCACGTGATAATTTTTTACATGGTATAACCACATTTTTTAATGTGATCCGTTTTTAATTGAAAATAATGTGTATTTTAAGCCTATGCCCCTTTAAATATTTTAAAGGGATGATATATCTTCCTTTCTTATTCTGCATTCTTGTTCGCTAGTGCGAGACACTTGATACTTTCCTTCTTCCTTTTTTAGCAGTGTGATCAATCCTTAATCCTTGGATTAGTTCCCCATTTTTTGGTGCAACCAAGCAATATCGATCGATCACCGATATAAGGTGTGTTCTATCATATTTCTTTGGGGTTCATCTCATTCAATTTCCCCTCTCCCTTTTATGGAATGATATCTGCTTTTTCATAATGGTCTTTTCATAGGTGTTGACTGGTGTGGCAGTGTCTCTGCATCCTCAGGTGGATACAATTGTCACACAGGGAGGGGATCATAACCGTTGTGTGGCTCATTAATAACTGTTTGATGTAGGGGATTCGTTTCTTCTCTTTTATATTATGTGCAATTGTAATGTTAGAATGTTTTATCCCACTGCATAAAAATGGAATTGATTTATTAAATATTTGAACATGATACCTAAATTGATATTGATCATATGTAATTGCCTCTTATTTTTCTATTTAGTGTGATATCTATGCTTGTTTTTTTAACTTTTTGTTCTTGATGGAAATTGGAAAAGAATGTAAAGCCGAAATTAATTGATTATTGTTTGGATAATTATAAAGAGGCATGTAAATGAATCTTATTCATCATCCTATAATTTTATGTTAATAAAATTAATGTAGTAAGAATGTTTAATTATTTGTGAGAGCCTACTGGTTATGTTTTTTGAATTTGGAACATATGAAAAATAAATAGGTTAATCCAAGATGGATTAAGGAACTGTTTTTTCAATAAAAGATAATTCCTTGTAGGGTTCTGAGTTACCCTCTTGATTTTTTAAGGTCTAAGAGATATACTGATATTATGTTTTTTTTCTACTGCTAGCATTGTGATGTGATTCGGGATGGATATTGATAAATGTAGGGGCTTGGAAGCCTATTGGTTGTGGAAGCAGTTGATGCCTAGAGTGGAGAGATGCATCAGGTTATGCATGTGGGTGGTGGGGAGGACACCAGGGATAATGAAATGGGTTGTATGTGAATGTTTAGATTATTATTGATTCATATTGGTTGTGTATCTACTCTACTTTCTCCACTTCTCAACGTAGTGGGTCTTGCCTAACCTTCTACCAAAAGGGGAAAAGACGCGCAGGGTATGCCACATGCTTTCTCTATTTAGCTTATCAAAGGTAGTATGTGCCTACGCTGTTGCTATAGGTAGCAAAGGCTCGACAGGTAGTTCCTCTACTCACCATGTTGAGCCTCCATGTGTTTAGTATCTTATAATGGTTTTCTAGAATTATAGGGAATATGGGAAGTTAATAATGTTGTTAAAATATAATTTAATAATGTTAACCCATGGGGTTGGAGCTTTGTTGGGATGAAATTGTGAAGTTTCAATTTAAAAATACAGTGGACATTGGGTGTGATTATAATGAAATATAATTTGGAAATTGATAATGGTTAATTAGTGTTTAATAAATTAATTAAAATTAAGTGCAACTGAAAAAGATGTAATAAAGTAATGCAATAAATCTCATTAAATAAATGTTTGTTTATAGGATAGCTAGTCTTAGAAGTGGAAGTCAGAAGTCTGAGAGATGTTTGTTGCAGTTGATTACATGATTAGGTTATGCCCATAGTGTGGCTTTGAGATATAGTATATTATGTACTTTTTGTGTTTCTATATGATACTCCACCCTATCAGTTAGGAAAACTGACACCCCGGGGATTCTGAGCCCTAGGGGGTGTCTTCCTCAACATCATGGTTGGTGGATGGATGGATGAATACCCCTTTTTACCCCACCCACTTCTCTTGGTAGTTATTTCTGCTGGTAGGCACAATGGTTAGTTTTCCCCATATATGTGTGTAGAGGTCTGTAATGGTTTGTGGTTATTCGCACACATTTATTCTAGATATAGTTTCTTATGGACTATTATCGGTGTAAAGTGTATTGTATATGATGGATTGAGGATCCTTACTCGGTGTATGGGCTATAATTTCTTGAGTTTTAATACCCGATGTAGGATACACGTTATGTGAGCTGTGGTGGCTCCTAGAAACTACCTAGTTACATTGATTGTGTGGACGTGGTGGTTTTTCTACATGAGTTTCATGTTGTGGTCCTTCTCCCATGTGTCTATGGGAATGCCTTTAGGAGAGAAATGGTGAGGACGTGCGACGTTGGGGAAAAGTAGAAAATTAGTGGGGAAGTAGTAGCAGGGTACCGTTGATATTATTTATTATATAATATACTCTTATATTCATTACAAGGTGAGAGTAGTCATGGTGAGGCTGGAAACATAGTATAACTGTCTAGGTGATGAGTTAGTTTCACTTATTGTCCACTGTGCTTTAGCAAACTTTCATTACTTTTTCAAGAGTGGCTTCAGGAAGGATCCTACTGAGTGTACTATTATACTCACCATATATATATATAATCAATTTTCCAGGTCACTTGGAGCAAGTTGGAGATCATGCGGGTTTCTACTAGCTTGGGGTTGGAAGACCTGTTTGAGCTTGTGGTTACTATAGTTTCTTCTTTATTTTGGGTATTTGCAGTTTTTACCATTTCTGTTGTAGTTGGTTTCAGGACATTTCATAATTGTACATGGGGTCTCTTTTATATTTTAGTCTGAGTTAGAATTGGTAGGTGTCTATCTTATCTTTATTTTCCAAATGTGTTCTTTTAGAGGGTAATTCCTCTCATCTTTGTGTTTACTATACCCTCGGTGATAGTCACCAACCTGGGGCCTGCTGGAGGTAGGACCTGGGGGTCATTATCTCCTTTCTCACATTGCTGGCCTTGGAGGGGTACACATTGGGGGGAGAGGGTCGAGACAGAACCCATTGTTAAGGGAAGTATATCCCTAAATATGTTGATGATGTTGGGATAATAATATGATAATTATAATTTTGTTTGTGGAATATATTTTATAACCTTTAAACCGATTAGTAATACGATAACAGGTTTTGTATTGATTGATTTTATAATATAATTGTATTTATATTATGAGGGAAGAGTTAATTTTTGAATGTATTCATCTTTTCATTGAGGTTTTATTGAAATTTTTGTTAATACCATGTTTTAAGACAATATATGATAATGTTTTTCACATATTTTTATTCCTCAATGATAAAATACATCAAGATGATAGATGGATAAATTAAAAGTATATTTATGTTATTTAGTGATCTTCTTCAGAAATTTTGTGATTTTAATATTTTTTATGTTTCATAAAAAGAACCACTTATGAAATTGTTAAATTTAAATTGTAGAAGAAGAGTTTAATGTGTTACTTCACTATAAGATGATTTATTCATATTGGATAACTTGTGTTTACCATTTTTTAATAATGATAACTACAAATAGGAGGAATGGATTTCCATCTCATTATGGATCTTATGATCCAATAATTCTTCAAGCATTATAAATTCAGCTTCATTTTTTGGTGTAAGAGATAAAGCATAAATTGATTAATGTACAATAAAAGTGTTAAACTGTGTGTATAAAATGAAACCAAGTATGTATATCCTATCAGAGGATAATTAAAAAAAAATCTTATCATATTATTATCAATTTTATTAGATGAATGACCTTTTCAGACCCATTTGGTCAATGGTTTTGTGTTCATGATCTATATCTTCAAAATGTTCACTACCACTCTCTATTAGTCATTCGGGATTAGTTTTCCCTTTCAATTCAATATTTTAATGGTTTTTATATGAGAAAACCTTGTAATCTACAACTTCATGTTACCATTATATATTCAATATTCCCATCTAAATGCAACATTTATTATTCAGTTTTACGATTTGGGTTTCTATGAATAATTTGTACAATGTTAGTCCTTTGATGATCATAATAAATTCGAATGGGTAAATTAATTTTAAAGAGGTTTATTGAAACACTCATATATTTTTATGAAATATATTTTTAAACTTTTTTATTTCATTGATAGATTGTGTTTCACATAATAACATGTTTAAAAGAACCTCATAGAATTATTAAAATATTATAGGTTTGTAATAACATAGTAATTAAGTTGGTAGGAATGAATATGAATAATTTTTTAACAAATAAAATTTAATTTCCAACTCAATTTAAATGTATTGGTAACTTGATAGAAAATGAACTTTCAATGATTTATTAATGTTATTCAAATCTTCAGAAAATCCATTTCTTCATAAACAAAATTATTGATTTTTATGATTAAATATTATAATTAGTTTAATAATGTTTTATAATATTTACTTGATAAAATTATTATTTCTTGAATCATCATATTAAAATATTCATATAGAGAAAGATTTATAAAAATATGGAATGTTGGATGTATCAATGAATAGAGAAAAATATCAAATTTTATTTGAAATTATTTTTTTCAAGTATTTACATGGTCAAAATATGTTTTTTATTTGTCATAAATTTTAATTATTATTTTTATTTTAAATTATTCAATTATGTTTCTTTAATTTTAGATTATTCTTGAATTTTATTTTAAAAAATTTAAAATTTAAAATGTGATAATTGTGATTTTTTAATTATATTTGTTGGTTTAAATTTAAATATAATCCTCAAACATATGTGACTTGAATTTCACAAAATAGATTACTTATTTGGATTCATGACATTCATATTAATTAAATTAATCCTTTTTAATTTTGGCCTATAATAATATTAACAATAGTTATTTTTGTTACCATAGTAATGGGTAAAACAGGTAATTAAGGGTAAAAATAAAATGATAAGGACTATAAAATGAACCTATCACTTGAAAAAATATGATTTGAAGATTAATTTATTTCCATAATAAAATAATATTCAAAAATATTTTATTTTTTTCATTTTTATGTGAATAATGGCTATATAATATTTGATTTAATGAAAAGAAGAATTTGTCATAATAATGTTTTTAATAACAATAATAATTTTAAGATAAGGTTAATTAGAAGATGTCTTATTCTATAAATAATCATTTTAAAGATAAAATATTTATCTAAAATATAGTATTGTATTTTGTATTATTTAATTAATAAATAATTAACCCAAATAATTACACAATGATGATGCAATAACTTTTTTATTAATGGAAATTTCAAATAAAAGATATAAAAAAATTAAATAAATGTAATTTTAGATACAAAATTTCATCCATGAAATTTATTGATGGATTTGATTTATTTGGGAAGTAATAATTCTTTTATTAATTAGCTTGTTTTATTGATTTTGTTAAAATTAATGTAATGAATATTACTTAAAACTGATATTGTGAATATTTATTAGTAAATAATATTTTACTAATTGATTTAAAATTAATAAAAATATTAAATTCGACCAAATTATTGGGATTTGTTAAAAAATTTCCCTCAAGATCCATTTATGGGTCATTTGGTATTTTATTTAAATTATATTAACTCTTAGATGGAAAATGTCTTGTTGTCATTATAAGAGTTAAAGGGGTTAAATATGCATAAAAAACAAACAATAAAGGTACAACCATGACCCAAAGATGTTGAAAATTAATTTATGAATATGAATTGACCCATAGAACCTTTGTATCAAAATATAGTGGTTTAATGGAAACTATTCAATGAAATATTTTTTTATATTATCTAAATCAATGAGAGTTAATAATTTCACTATAATTTTATTTTATATCAATTATGATTAAATATAAAGAAGAAATTATTATGTTAATAAAAATAAATGAATATATTGATAATAAATAAATTAGTCTAAATAAGTGTTTTTTAAATTATAAATTATAAAATTAAATAAAATTTTTATGAAACACTAAAAATGTAATTGTTTGATTGATATAAAAAATGAATGTTTTTAAAATATAAGTTTTGATATATTTGTAATGATTAAATGTGTTAAGTGAGTTTTATAGATTTATATGAAATAATAAAGTGGTTTTATAGAATTATATTATCATCAAACTTTTCATTAATTTATTGGATGTAAAATTAAATGAATTGTGTTAGAAATGAGATTAATGAAAACATATCAAAATAATATGTTATTAAATAATTTAAAAGTCAATATTTTTTTATCATCAACTATATGAATTTAATAGTGCTTATCACATCATATATGGTAAATTTTCAAGACATCTGTACATTTTTCATGACATTATTAACCCGTAATGAATAAAATACTGTTTACCATGTTTAAGGGAAAAAATAATTATGAAGCGGATATATCAAAGAAATAGGGGTTAAAATGACACCTATACACGTATAAATAAAATTTCAAGATGATATTATAAACTAATATTATATTATATTCAAATATATTTACATTTGGTAGAATTTGGATAGAAAATTAATTTATTATTATCTAATATTTTTATCTATTTAAAAAGTTCCCATCACCACAATTATAAAAGGCTACCTTGTCCCCCACTTATTCACATCACATTTAGCTATCTATCCCAACCATACCCCCAACTTATCTTATTAACTTCCCTATAAATATTCTATAGTCTTGTTTATTTTCAAAAGGAAAACCATAGAGCCTTTTGAATATATCCAAATGATACTTTTTGAAGAATAGGTAGTCACTCTAATCGATAACATTATTTTTCTACTCTTCCTTACCTCCTATAAAATTAGTATGTTACCAAAAACATAATAAATTATGTATTAAAAATATTTTTAAATGTTATATATATATATACTAATCTTAGGTATTCTCCACTGCCACGTGTCTATCTATCACTCATTCATGTCTAATTATCCTTACATGTCAAGCCTCCGAAGCTCCACGACCCTCATATGCTCCCGTTATCTTCTATATTCTTCATCCCGCTCCTTCTCCCACACCCGCTCCCATTCAGGTATCAAATCATTGCGACCTACTCTTCCTACAAACCTCTCTTCCTTAGACCTCCGTCTCCTAGTCACACAACACTCCGTACTCCTCCTTCTCTAACGTTCTTCTTATCCTAGTTTCACATCACCTCTTCGCCATCTTCCTTTTCCCACACGGGCTCAGGTTTCACCTCTTCGTGACCTAGGTTTTTGAAAATCCCAGATGCCAGCCTGCTCCTCCTTCAAACTCTATATCCTGGTTACACTACACTATGTCCTCCTCCTTCTTCGAAGGAGAATATAGACTGGTTTCACCTCACCTCTCCACTATCTTCATTCTCCTACGTGGGATCATGTTTCACCTCTTTGCGACCTAGGGTTTCCGCAAATCCCCGATGCCATAGTCCTCCTCCTTTGGACTCCCCAATTAAGGGTTTCCTCAGCATATCAATTTTCGCTCCCCAGTGATGGTTCTAGATTCAATTTCTATAGCCTATAGTTTTTAGTGATTCCATATGGCATCTACGACTCTACCCACAACATCCTTTATCGACGGAAACAGTTTCTACCTCACCTCTCTCACTATCGGCGTTCCTTCGTAATCAGTGATCAGCCTTTGAGCCCAATCTCACCGACCTTGAAATTCAGGCACTGCCATTGGATGAAATACATCCCAACACAATTCACCGGAATCCAGACACTCTTTATAAGGGTCGATTCAGTCTGGGAGTTGACCTTGGGCTCTCCCGTGTGGGCATTTCCCTTAGCAAGGTATTTTCCTTCTTACCCGCTTAGAGTGAACTTATCTCCACCAAACTACTTTCTCTCTTCCTCATTTCATCTGATTTCATTAACTTCACATCATCGACATAGTTTCTTGAAATCCTAGTGTAGAATCTGGGGCATTGGTTACTTGAGATCACTGAATAAGAGGTAAATTTATCTATCTCTCTCAGAAAATGCTTATGCTGTGGAAAACTTCATTTAATACCGCCATCAGCAAAACAAACAATTAATGATTTTTTTTCTGTAAACCTGGTTGTTCGTGTGATTTTTTTTTTGTGTATTATAGTTTTTTCTTTTTAATATTGGAGAAAATATATTAGGATAGCGAGTTTATTATCAGAGAAATCTTCTAAAGGAAAGGAGACGACTCAATCAAACAATGTTCATAGCGTGGCAGGTAGATTGGCAGTTGATGCTACTGAGAGGTGAAAATAATAATCATTTTTGTGTTCCTATTGGCATCTCTCAATATGTATATGGGTCTTCATAATTCATAGCACCTGTTTTCCATGGAATTGAATAACTTACATTCCCAAAAAATTACAAAGGATGGGGAATATACCTGCAGGATGAACACGAGGCATCGATAGAGGCCATGGACTATATGATTGATGTGTAATTATATTGTCAAATGCATTTAGTTTTAGTGAATGGTGCATGCATTTCTTAGATCATGGGTTTTTATTGTTGTATTATTTTATTAACTTCTTGTCTTTCCCTTTTTATTTTTTCATTGTGGGCAACTAATAAATTTGTCTTGAAGAGGGAAGGGTGGACCAAAGCCTATGTTTTCATATTGACATGTTTTGTTTTTGATTTATAGGAAGCTGATTTACCTTTTGTAAATTCGTCCAGAGGCCTTAAGAAGTTTGCGTGTCGAGGAAAATCAGATGCCTATGCTGCTATGGTATGCTTCTAGCCATTAATGTTTCTTCTATGATGTTTATAGCTGACCTAGATCTTTTTGTTCCTCTTTTAATGATGTAATTCCTCACCATTTATTCCTATTATATATTCTTGTAGTAAAGTTTTTACTACAAAGATATTTCTCATAATGGGGACAAGAAGCTGAACTAGTGGTGCCAAAGCAGTTGGTACTCCAACAAAAAATTATAATTGTTCCACCACAATATTTGGATTTATTCCTTGGATAATTTGCTGGTACGCAGTTTTTAAGGCATCTCATTTCTTGAAATAAAATTACAAGTGAACAAGTTATAATTGTATCATATGAACGAAGAAGTCACTGCATGTCATATTGATTTTAGTATCAGTAACAATCAAATTTCAATACAATCAAGGTTTATAATGATCTTGAAAAGGAAAACATCTATTCCACAAGGATTTCATGATTCATATGAAGAATTTGAGTGGCATAAGACTAAAGAGATGATAAACCATATCACTATGTTCTATGCATGAGTAGTTGGTGATACAATGATATAATGGGAATCACATCCTATTAAACCTCATGGCATTCCACAATTACTCTTGAGAAAATAATAATAATAATTCAACCTTGTCATATCATTTTACATGGCTTATAGTACATAAATAATCTTCTTTAGGTGGATAAAATTCAAACATATATTAAATAGGATGTAATCTTAAAATGATTATTTATTTACAAGATGACCTATCATGTTAAGAATCATAACCACACGTGTCACTCCCATCCTCTTCATATGATGATCCCAGGATATTCAATCCTAAAAAAATCCCCAAATCAGATCCTAAAATCTTATCCAGAAAATTCCTTAATGGATATAAAATGAAAATACATCACAAGATGGGTGACTTAGAATTGTTAATCACTTCAATGACATACACATACTTAGCACCATCCTTCCTGAGCTTCCATAGGCATCCTTAATGTTGAAGATGATTTTTTCAAAGATTAATGGATCCCAAAACTAAAATCCTTCAAAAAATATTCCTGGTTCATTTCAAAATCAAGAAGAAAAGGGAATATGAGAGGAGGAAAACATATCACATGAAACCAAATAGAACCTCATGTCAACAGAATCACCCCAATGTTATAAAATCCAATCAATGTAATATATAGGTAAACTAGAAGTAAAAATAGAGTTCTTTTTTTGTTATAGATTACCTATATGGGTGTTTATTTATCATTTTCAAGCATATAGATAGATTTTCCAAAACCATTTCAGTTAATTTTTTTATTCTGTATAGGTAATTCTATGAAAACATGTTGCATAAAAACAAATAGAACCATATGCTAACAAACACACTCCAATGATAGAAAAGCCAATAAATTCAAAATATAAGTAATCTAGAAGTTGAAATAGTGTTTTTTTCGTTTCATATTAGTTATATGGGTGTGTTTGTTATCATTTTCCTGCATACAGGTAGATTATTCAACACCATTTCACATTTTTTTATCGGTATAAGAAATTCTATTAAAACAGGGTGAATACACAAAATAAAACCTTCTGTTAACAATAATTTTATCTTACCCAAAACTAAGGAGACCTGGAGACTCCCCTAGTAGATCCCCGCCATTAAAATGGTGTGTAATTGTCTTATTACAGATGATATATGTCTCATCATGATGGGATATTCAATGGGCGCCTTCTATGATCCCCACACAGATGGAACAAAATTCATCAGTGTGCATGAGGATAAAATCTATTCATTGGGTCTTCTACACCCCATTAATGATTGGGTGAGGATATTATAATGGGAATTTCATCCCCTCTAGTTGATATTTCAGGTCATGTGACTTTTGGTGTGGCCAAAGGTGAAGATTCAGAATGATCCTTGATGAGTCATTACTACGAGATCTCAGTAAGGGACATACCTTCTTACTTCTAGGTAGGTAAATATTAGCCTAATATATACCTTCAAAAAATATTCTCTTATTACTTACGGTTGACTCCAATCATCAGGTTCGTAGAAGCTAATTTTATGCTCAAAGATGCAACTGATGTGTTTTTCCAGTCTATAAAAGATGGTTTTCACCCCAGCAGCAGGTCCTGTAAGAATTTAATGAAGTTTTTAGATACCAAAAATGAAATATAATTCACCAAATATGTTTTCATGGAATTAAAGATGTCTAAAACATAATTGAATTTTTACAAATATTGCAGTATGATGAAATTTTTTTGTATATTGCAATTAGGGTACTGTGAAATTGATCATCCACTAGCTTCTGAGATTTTAAAATAATTGGAATGAACTGTAATGAAACCTATTACAGTAACATAGGATATATATATATCAATGGGATTTACAATGTTGGATATACTGAGCTTAATTTAGGTATTATTAGGTATTTGAGGTCTAGAGGCCTTCCTGTCAACTATTAATGTTATAATTATGTTATTTATGGTCTGTGTAGTAGTGAAATTTACCATGCTTTTATTATTTTTGATGAAATTAAAAGTTTTGGAATTAGACATCAGGTCCTGTAACTTTTTATTGAAGTGTTTGGCTATCAAAAATAAAATATAATTTATCAAATGTATTTTTAATAAATTTGACATTTCTGGATCGTCACCTAATTTTCACACCTACAGCAGTACGGTGATCATTTATTATAAGCAGCATCCAAGGCAGTGTGAAATTGACCATGCACTAGATTTTGATGTTTTAAAATATTTGGAAATTTGTGTAAGGAAACCTACTATACTAACATATTATATATATATATATATATTGATGGGCTTTACAGTGCTGGAAATATTGAACATACTTGGGGTATTATAAGGGATTTGAGGTTTAGAGGTCTTCTTATAAACTATTAATGTTTTATTGCGGCAATTTATGGTCTCTGTCTCATTGGTGAACGATCCCACACTTTTACTATTTTTGAATAAATTAAAAGTTGTGGAGTACCCCTAAATGATTATATCTATATAATTTTTGATTTAAGGAATCTGCTTCACATCTGTTCAAATATTATCTAGATGTTTCTTGTAGATGTTCACATATGTTTTTTTCATGGTAGTTCACAAAATTTTTTTCTCAATTTTGATTAGTTTTCAATAGATATCACAATTTATTTTGACTATCATATGAACTATTTTGATTTCTTTTACCCTTTATATTTTATTTTACAAAATAACAGAATCCACAATTTTGTACTATTTGTTTTACTGCTGTATTATATGAACATGAAAGTACTAGATGTTTAGGAGTCAGCTACAACACTGACAGACTGTTTATTAAAAGTAAACATTTTTCATCCACTCGGGTATTAAGATTTCTATCATCATTGTCTTCTATTTTCATTACACTTTATGTGCCTTAACAGTTTCACAATGTTTCACATGAAGGATGTTTCAATTGTATATGTTCATGACCCGAAGACCCTATATATGCGCATCTTGGGATGATAATGCGGTGATGGATGTTTTTTTCCACTACGAGATTATTTTAATAAATATTACTCATTGTTGTGTGTTTCTGTTTTCTATTATTAGCTTTTCATTAATTCACTGGACATGTTACAAATACTACTTTGGATATCTCTTCACATTCATTTTTTTTATTACGTTTAAGAATAATATTAGACATACCTCATGTCTACTAACACAAGTTCATGTTAACAATCACTTTTTAATAGAACTTTATTTCAAGAACAGCTTTATGTTAACAATCCCAATGTTATCTTCCTTTTATTTTGGTAACTATTTATTTGTTTTATGTTAACATTCATCTTTTGTATTATTCAATTTCTATATTAATTAATATGTATTATTATTTTTAATAATTTTCATTCTTTAAATCTGTACAGATAGTTCTGGGTATGGTTACTTTTTTTGATAACAAAGAATAATTAGTTTTTACCTATTCTAATCTCCTATGGTAAGTATGGGGAATATTTTTTACAACTTTAATGGATTGTAACTTGTGTTATATAGTATTTTTATAATGAACAGTCATATGTTAAACCTTCTCGGTTTAATTATATTCATATCCAGTTTCAAAAGAACAGTACATATTTCAGTCAAAAGTATGTGATTTTTCAATATCTAGGTTCCAACATTATTTTCTGATAGTTTCAATTAGAATCAAACATAAGTACACTAAAACTATTCTATTTTTATACTCTTTGTATAAGATATTTATATATTCTGCTGATTTGATTCGGTTTTTATTATATTGATGTCTTTTGGTACAGGCGTCTAACCTTGTGTTGATTTTATAATTTAGATTTGACCTAATAAGTTTTGATCAGATTATGTTTTGATTGTATTTATATTCTGTATTGATTATTCTTATACTCATTATAACAAGTTTATATATATTCTGCTGATCAGATTCTATTTTGATTCTACATGGATGAAGGAATTTTTGTAGTTGGTTGGAATGAATGCAGAAAGGTAGAGTGGTCTCTTATAAAGATTTAATGTGAATGTCAATATGAAAGTTCCACCGTAGCTATGCTGTGGAAAATTCTTGAGACATTGTTTGAGCCTCATTTATATGACTTGTGTTTAATGATTTATGTATCTACTCTTATTTATTATCATTTATGTAGGTGTTGGTGAAAAAAATACAATGATGGTTTTCTCTTTATTTCATACAACAGTGACAATACAATTGGGAATAAATAAATTGAATGCAAGATTAAGGTTTCTTAATATATGATGAATTCATGTTAATTTTTTGATGTAACCGTATCTTTTGGCCTAAAATTGTTAGTTGTATTTTTTAGATTCATAGTTATTCTATAAATTTAACAATACAAGTGTTCTTATATATCTCCTATTAACTTCAGATATTATAAGTATATACAATAGATAATCCATTGAAATTGATCAAAAATGGATACTAATAATCCAGTGATAACTAATGGTTTTATTTTTAAAGTTGACATACTTATTATCTCTATGTAATATTTAAAACTAAAAGATTCACTATTAGCCATTGATCACGCTATCTCCTTTAATTTTTAGCGTAGTAGCTATATTTTTCTAACACATGATTATTGTTGTGAAGTGCTTGTGCAGTAAAGATATATCAATTACCACTACCATGTTATATCAACGTTTATTTATTAGAGCCTTCATGTGAAATATGATGCAACAAATCCACAGTAAGACCATGTCTTCCATCATGGGTGAAACAACCATCGTAACATGAAGAATCGTTGATAACTGTGGTACATATAGCCACTGGACCACTAATGTTATCTACTGGGGAGTCCATGCCACTTAAGTGGAGACAAATGGAGAGTTAGTGTTGTAGCTTTTGTGTTGTGATGTAAGGTTCTCAACTAATGATCAAGGTGATGTCAAACCATTCACCTCTATTTACTTCGGTTTAACCCATTTATTTTTTTATTTTAATTCACATGAAATTCATTCCAACAGTAAATATTATAATGAGAATTATTTTAACTATCCATTTGAATCATTTTTTCATTTATGTAATTGATTTATCTGGCATGAATGTCCAATATAAATTTCTATTCCTTATTAATTCAACTAATTATTTACTACTCTGTTTATGATTTCTCAACAATTTTCCTTCTATTCCATTTTTATTTACCTCATTTATCTTTTTAAATATATTCAATATTAAAAGGTATTAATGATTTTCTTTCACTTATATTAAAAAAGGATTGTAATCACGATATTTTTTTAAGATATATGACATATAAACATAATAAATATCAAAATTTGTATTATTATTTAACTTTAATTAATTCTATTAAATGAAAATGGAAATAGGGTTCATGTATACGTATGATCTAGAATATCCATGAATTGTATAATTCATTTCTCTATCTCATATTTTCATGAATAATATATATATATATATATAATATGATCTTTAAAAATGATTATAATTCCTAAATTTTTTTCTATGATCAATGTATAAGGACCATGAATATAAAACCAATACATTCTTGGGAAATGAAGTAGTAATCAACTAGAATAGTGATATTAATAAAATTATTTTAATAAATGGGTGATAAAATGATAAAAAAATTAATAAATGATTTTATGGTTATATTATTATTTAATAAATGTATAATAAAATCATATATATTATACAAGTGGATTAAATGTGTTTAAAAAAATCAATACATAAGGTAACTGAATTCTTAACACAATTTCCATTCATTAAGATAAAATTCTATTTCATTGACTATCTCAATCCATTAATATGTATGAAAATAATTTTTATTATATTATATTTTAATTATTCTTATTTTTTGTGTATTTATTGTGAATACACATAATAAATTTATTGAATAATTATCACATCAATGATAAGATATTCTTAAGGGATTATTTGACAATAGCAATTTTTCGACATTGTTTATTTTTAAGTCTCTTATATGAAATTTTTTTCCATGACCATTCAATATATTAAAAAATCAAGAATGTTTTTAATATTCTATGAATTATTCATCATTTAATTTTTACGCATTTTTTACGATTTACCAAAAGGTTTTGAAAATAATCCTATTGTTGTTTCCTAAAAAAGGCTGATTGTGACTTTTCTATGCAATGCGTGTATATTCTAGTAATAATGATTCATTAATTTCATGGGAATTACTCTATCATCTAAGAAGGATCTACTCAATGAAAATTTTTTCCATTGAATTTCCACGGCTTTTAAAAAAATGTTTTGAAAATTGAAAGGTTATGTTATTCAAGATTTATTTAAAGTGATATATAAAAAAAAATTACATCTATGATTTCATAATAATATTTTACTTATTATTTACTATGGTTTTAATTACATGATACTATCTATATTATTAAAAATTTTTATTTCTATTTATAATGGAATTTTATTAATAAAAACTATTTCATTTCATGGGTTATGACGTGATGAATGATTTATATTCATGTGGAACACATACATATGGATTTCATTACGTGAATATGGGGGGTGGGGTCCTATATCACCCTCAAATGCATTGGGTAATGATATATATATATTAAGAGATAATAATGGGAAAAAAATTCAATGGGATTGATCTATAATGGGAAACTACTGTGTCATAATATACTATGGAAAATAGGTGTGTCCAGATCAACTATGTTGATGGTGTTGGTAGTTAACCATGACATATAAAATGTTTTCCTATATTTATGATGTTTCCAAACATTTATGTCATTATCTAATGGTTTATGATTGATTTAGGATTATTTTTCATAGTTATGGTTCACGCATTCCGAGGAAATCATGTTTATAACAAAAATCATTATTATGATTTATGCATGTTGGGTATGAACATCTTATGTTATATTCAAGATCATATAAAATTATTGTTTTCTTATGATTTAATATGATCATGGATTTATTTAAACTATTTTAACACTTAATGAACATCTTATCCCACCATTTATTATGTTTCATTCACTAGGTGATAAATAATGTCATTAGGTTGGGTATACCTATATGGAGTGTAATGTTGGACGATCTTTATGGGAGATTGTGAAGATATTTCATTAATTAAGAATATTTTATTTGTAGCCTCCAAATACTATAAACCATTAGGGTTCTAGCATGGATTGAATTTTTATTCTACTAAAAATATGTAATATCTATATAAGAAAGGATTGGTATTTTATACGCAGACTCCATTATCATGTTTGTAGGTCGAAAAACTCATCCAAAACCCCATGTGGGGTATGTTTTAAAAAATACTTATAGGGATAATTTCTTTCCTAATATACATAACCACACCTTTTGTTTTTTGTGATTTTCACATGTTTGATGAATTCCTTAATGAATTAAAAGACATATATTTTTTGTGGTTACACACATGGACAATGAAATTTATAAATTGATTGAAAAAATAAATGAATCGTAATGAGTTTTATTACCTAATTTATACATCTATGGCACTTAATATCACTTATGAGTGATTTTTATAGGTACGTATAACTTGATAAATAGTTTGGATAATCAGGTAGGTCCTTCAACAATTAATTTATGCCTGAAAATTCCGAAGTACCAAAAAAAATAATTCAATGAAATTTAATTAAAATTTATAAATGAAATGAATCCTAATGAAAAAATGATATGGAATGGGTGTTTCAAAAGTCCCTTCCCATTTTTTTATATGAAATTATTTACTTATATAAATTGAATTATAAAAATGAAAGGACTGATTATCTTGAATTTGAATTTAAAATTTAAAATTATTTTTCCAATGATCTATGTAAAATGATTAAATTCATTGTGAATTATTATTTTAGTATTACTTTAGTGAAAATTGTGTTCTCATACAGAGTTACTTAGATGATATTATATGGAATGTTGAATTCTATAACATATTAATGGATAAAATGTTTAGATAGTTTGATCCCCATTAATTTATTATAATTAATAGACATAGAATATATTAATAATTATTTAAGTTATAGACATGTATTTCCATATAATTTATTGATGTTATGGGCTTGGGAATCCTTAATATTTATTGAAATTATGGAAATGGAATTCCACTTTGATGGTTATAAAGTTCATTATCTTTTACTTAACATCATTGGACAAGAAATTACACATCTCTATATTTTTATTATTTGATTACTACTATTTATTAACTGTTAAATACTCATATAACTAACCTTGTAATTAGTTTCCATAGTTACATACCATGTTTAGTTAGAAATTTTATATAATTTTTAAATATTTAGAGACATCTATCTTAGGCCAAAATATATATGGTCTGCCATGTGTATACTGAGTAACACGATTTTATTATGGTTATATTAATATTTATACTTATATATTAATGTTATATATGCATAATGTTAAATTTTATATTTGGAGACTAGAATTTCATTAGACATTGTTGGTGGTGGCCTATTGAGTTTTACTCACACCCTATATACGCCAACTCTATGTACGCGAAGAGATCTATTGACTATAGGAGAAGGTCATGGATTGGTCATATTTTTTTACTAATTATAAACTGTTATTTATTATCGATATTGGGATCTAGTATTTTTATAGACTACCCATATGATTTTGATCTTTTGTTTCTTCATTTATTTTTTTGTCTGGTCATTTCATATATGTTACCACCTATATAATGACAATGTTATATTTATTACTTATAATGAACATTGATGTATATTATAATTGGAATTAACCAATTTATTATCAATTCATAGTTATTTTTATATTAATATGGGTTTTACTTTAATTAAGATTCTACTACATAGTCTCCCCACAGAGGAAATTCATTTGAAGGAAAATAACTCTAATAACATAGGATGATATTGAAATACAAATGAATAAGTTGATATCTTATAGATTAATACCGAAAATTAAAATAATATGATAGAATATGTAATTTAATTAGGGCCCAATACATATATAAATACATATAAACAAGAAAAATATCAACCACTTCTCAATGACGTATAATTAAGATGAAAACATCCTTAATGTAATGGTAATATAAGAATAAGAACAACATGATTGGGATTAAAGGAATTTAAAATATTTTTAAATGAAGGATATGAATTATAATTTAATGAAATAAGTAATCGAATACACCATTTAAAATAAAATTAAGGTAGGGGATATGAAACATGTCCCGTGAAATGAAAAATAAAGAGAGGTAATACTCATGAAATTGGAAATTTTTTAATAAAAACCACTTGAAGGGTAAATTGTTATAAAAACATTAAATATATATAATCATTAATTTACCATTATATAAAATATAATAGGTGGTATAATATACACATTACTAAATAAAAAATGGTCTATAATAAGAAATATGACTTTAGGGGTGAAATTTTTACAAGATACACTTACTATAAATCCAAACATCCATAAAAGTTATTGAATCTCTTATATAAAAATAAAAATAACATAATAAAATATTCAATTGAATTTAAAATTTCTATCACCATTTATAATAATTATTTATCAATTTTTACTACATTTATATTAGTTAGTTAATATCTATTTTCAATATCAGGTGTGATTAATAATGATGTTTTCGAATTTTTTAGTAATAATGGTGTTTTTATTCATTATTCTACAAAAGGAATAAATTAGAATATCCTAGGAGGTATAATAAATTTTGTTTTTTAATTATATAAAATGAAATAATTTCATTACAGTTTATTTATGGTTAATGTTTTTGTTAGTAAAAATGGCACCAATCATGTTTTAGTGATTTAAAAAAACAAGATGGTGTTATATTAATTAATGTGTTTAGTATTAAAATTACCATTCCAGAACTAGAATAATATATTTATTTTCAAATTTATATTCTATATCATTAGTATCTATTCTCTAATAGTAATCCATGGTATTATTTTATTATATTTTCTATGTTGGTTCTTATACCGAACCAAACATGAACATACCATAATTAATAGATACATAATATCATGAAATAAGTTTAATTTGGGAATAATATAATTTTTTTAAAAAATAGAAGTTATTTTATTGAGATAAATTTAATTAATTTAATCATATTTTATGATGGTTTAAAAAAGTATGACTAAAATATAATTTAAATTGAGATATGTTACTTTATAAAGGTGGTAGTCCACACAATTCAATGTTAAAGCCTGCATTTATTGAATAATGTTATGGGAGGCGGTGGTATATACTCATATATTAATTATCATAATTATATCATACATTCCACATTAATTTATTGATTTCAACCTTATAAAAATTTAAGATAGGTGATGGTGAAAAATGTTTTCGGTTTGTGAAGGATCTAGTGCACACACCACATGAATGATTGTTCAATGTTTTAGTATAAAATATGAATTTTGGTTAATAATTATTTAATTATAATAAAAAATTGAACCTTAAATAAATAATTATTTAAATATATATGGATTATAAAGTTATATTTTGAAAATTTTGAAAGAAAAAAGATTTTAGGTGAAAAACAGTACACATTGAAGAAATTGAAATTTCCCTTTATTGTAAAACTAGTTTGACTGAAGCCTTAAGGAAATGGAAGAGGATTATAAATGGAGTAATAATGGATAAATTTTAGGTAGTAACTAATTTCTAAGATTTTATTTATGGTTTGATTAATTCCCCTTTTATAAGTTGGAATAATGGTATTGTTATAAATATATAAAATTAATATAAAAGTATTGCATTTATGACATGTAATGATGAATCTATAATTGAAAATAATATGGTGGTGGGTGATATAAATACATAAATCCCTCATCTATTCAT
Source organism: Viscum album (assembly GCA_963277665.1). Classification (NCBI taxonomy): domain Eukaryota; kingdom Viridiplantae; phylum Streptophyta; class Magnoliopsida; order Santalales; family Viscaceae; genus Viscum; species Viscum album. The sequence continues at coordinate 502,444,754 of OY728142.1, read as the reverse complement.
CTTTACATATGTTTAAAACATGTTTCTAAATCCTGTACACATATAATGTTAATTTTAACCATTTTAGTTTTACAATGGTAACTAGTTTTTACATATGATATTTGATTTGAATACCTATAAATAAAATATACCTTATTATAAAACAATTAACTAATGATTAAAAAATTTAAATTCCATTTTTTCAAATAATATTTATATGGTTATGAAAAAAAATTATATATGGAACTTGTAATGTGTAAATACCCATTTTAAAAAAAAGTGAATTTTTAGGCAAAAAAATTATATGTACATTGAAATTATGAAGGTTTTTTTTTCTATAATTCAATTTGTTAACATAAAAAATATCAGCATTTCATATTAATAAAAAACGTATTTTTATTTAAATATTATTTAAACATAAGTAAAGATATAAAATATATTTTTTAAATATATTTTTTAGGTCATAAAATTTTTAATCATTTGTTTTTAATTTTGATATAGTAATAATAACATGGATACATTTACATATCAAATATATATTATACCAATTAAAATATTTTTCATCTTTTATCACATTATTATATAATTACATTGTTAATGTTCTGGATAAAATATTATTTTTTCTAGTCATTAAAAATAATTATTTTAAGAAACGCAAATATTCAACATATGATAATATTAAAATGTGGAATAAAAAAATTAAAAAATTTAAAATTTATATTATAATATTTTTAAATTTATTAATGAAATTAAATTTTAATTTTTAAATAAAATTTTTTATAATGAAAATGGATGCTTTGAAACTATAAGTGTTTTTAAAATTATTTCATATCAATTTATAATATTTATAATATTTATAATTTTAATATATTATTCAATATATTTTAATACCTTATATTAGAATAATAATCCTTTAAAATTTATTTATTTAATTTATTGAAATGATAATAAATATATGAGAGAAAAATTATATCATATTAATTATTTATCCTCTAAATGCATTAAATTTTAATTGAGTACTATCTTTTTTCCTAATATAGTTCTTATTCGTCATTTTATTTCATAACAATGTTCATATAATATATAGAATCTCATTTTGATTTTCATTTTTAATGTGGAGGAATATGTTGAACATATTATTAATTAAAAAATATATATATTTGAATATTTTGGCATGATACATCCTTCCCCACATAAATTAATTCCATCCTTGCAATTTTAATGAGTAATCAATGATAAAATTAAGTAGTGGGTTTATTAATATATTTATCATTTAGGATATAAATTCAAATTGGACATCTACCTTTATTATGTTGTCCATATTATGTATAATTACATTAATAAAAAAAATTAATCATTCATATAATATTATACTCATGTATGTATATACCATAATAATATATTCTCAAAAAAACCATTAATAAATATTTGAATATAAAAGATACTAAACTACAGTGATAAAATATATTCTTCTAGAAATTTATACCATCATTATCCCTAAACTGTCCTTAAAATATAAGATACAAAATTATACACAAAAAAAACGATATTCCAAAACCCATTAAATTTAACAAACATCAATAGAAATTTAATGAATACATTTGAAATCCCATGTTCACCTATATTGTCTGAATTAATTTTTCTAAATTAATCTACCATTTAATATAAAAAAATAAACAGTATATTAAAACTAAATTTTATCTATCCCTCAATAATGTGTTCTTCTGTTGTTTTTGAAAAAAATATATCCTTTTCATAATTTCTCATTTCAATGATAATGATTCCATTTAATATATGATTCAAAAAATTTAATGAAATATATTGTAGAATAACCCATAGATGTCACACACAATCATTATAACTCTTATAATATTATACAATATCATCTATATTATTACAGACTAATGAAATGTGATAATGGAATCAGGAATTATTTTTATTAAGATATCAACCACACTACCATGGTTATTACTATGAAGCTCACATTTTCCATCATAATAAGGTTATAATAAAATTAAAACTAATTTAATTTTGATTAATTATTTAAATATAATACATTTATTTTTAAAGATACATAACATTATCAACTTCATTTTCATTTTCTTGTTTAAATAAAATATTGGTTCAAAAATGGATAAATGTCTTCCCCTAGGAAAACATTACTTTAAACATAAAATACCTTTAATTTGACCTCAGAATCTATTTTTTCAATTATCACTTATCTATCATAATTTTCATTTTTGGTTCTAAAACCTAATTGTTTAACATAATAATCATATCTTTCATAAAATAGTTTTATGAAATTATGAATGAAAAATCATATTCCTTGGGAATATCAAACTAGGTGTGTATTTAGGTACCTTTTCCATTAACCAGGATACGATTGATTTAAAACCCTATATTCTATTTTTAAAAGTTATTTACCCTATGTGCATATCTTCTTGATCAATTTTCCAATTTTATTATCTAGGAATCTAATTAACATATAAGATAACTACATGGCCTATAATTTACCAAAACACTGATATGTTATTATATAGACATTTACCTTAAAAATATTTCAAGGGTTTCTACTAAATCTGACTTATTCTAATCCCAAAATATTCAATATTACCAAAAATAATAACAAGGGTTATCTAAACCATTTAAATTAGGACCAATCTAAACATAAAAACCCGTATGTGTTCCTAAAATCAAATCCAAACTACTAACATTATGTAGAAACTCCTTTTATAAAAATTGTAATGTTGTAGACCCATACTCCCTATATCTTCTGATCATGAATACCTTATTTATACACTAGAATTAAAATGAATCATGGGGACCCCATTTTTTACATAATTAATTTAAATAACACCAATAAATATAGTCAAATATATTTGTAGTACCATTTTGTTTTTTATATTCATAGAGTTGGGAAGAAATTTTAATATCAAATACAATGTATATCCCATAAAATTGAATGTTTTTACTCTATGTTGGAAACTTTTTAATCAAATATAAATTTTAAATATCAACCAATAATTATGAATAAATTTTATTTTCTTCTTGAAATATCATGAATAGTATATTCATTTATAACCTGAGGAAGTGGAAACTCAATAATGTTGGTTTGAAATACTCAATAAGTGAATACATGTATAAGAATATATCAATTTTGGATAATATGGAAGGAATAAATCAGAGTCACCTATTTTAATATATCTTTACACGTTATCTTTAATCAAATTAATTGAAGATATAATGATATATACAATCAAATTTATGTTAAATACTAAATTATTAGAGATATAATGTATAATGGTGAATGTCTTGATCTTTACTATAAATTCACCAATGAAGAAATTATTCTTGACATCATGTCCACAACCATTTCATTAATATATCCATCTTGGTCATAACTAATAAATCATGCTTGGAATGGGTAGCAATAAAAAAATAAATAATACTTTTTTCCTCATTTGGTTGAATAAAGCATCAAGGGTCTCTATAATACCAGGTTCCATTATTCACATGTAGTCATCTAATGAATCCACCATGTGAATGATATCAACTCTAATTGAAGGTGTATTAAAATTTACATAATAATATAGAAATATACATTTTTATATTTATATATATGAAATATCAATACATTTTTTACAAATAAATGATCAAAATAGAAATAGATAAAAATAGATGATAGTTAAAAAATACATAATAATGTTCCTGGAGTAATCAATAAACACTAGTATCTACATAAGAAGTATAAAAAAATTAATTGTTTACTAAATCAATAATGGGAATAATGATCTATGTATGAATCCCTAATACTGAAAATTTATAGAGAAAAGGGTATATGGGTATGCAAATAAGATTCTATGTTTGTCAACATATGTCATCCAGGTGAACACCATTCAATCAAGGCAAGTAATTATATAATTTTCACAGGGAAATCAATATGAAGTAAAATCATTCCTACAACAACAAATTATTTATAAATAAAAATACTATGAGGGATCTAAATGATTTTAATTACCATATGTAAATAGTATGATATTTTCTATAAATTAATCATTTGGGAATATCATTACAACAAAAATGAAACATGTTTTAAAAAAAATCTTATCATAATAAAGAAAAATTGAGACACAAAGACCCATGTGATAATAGTAACGTAGGAATCAGAAGGATATGAGAGGTGCGTAATAAAAATGATATTTAAGGAAATGAGATATATTAATTGTAATTAAATGAAATATGGTAGTTAATACTCCATATTAAATTAAATTTATTTATTAAATTTCAAATAAGTTTCATTTAATTTAAAATATAGACTAATAGCACCTATGTATTTAGAAAAATTCGAAAAAAACCCCATTTAGGATAGAATTTAAAATGAAACCATTAATACAATGAATAAATATAGGATGGTAGTAATAAATTTTTGGGGATCTAGAGACACCATACTAATGAAAAAATTCTCTATAATAAGAATGATTTATTTGGGGATCATAATTGAGTTCAGAAACACTTATGATAATTCCAGACTTCAACTAAAGAACATGAATATCCTATATTGTGAAATAACTATCTTAATAACATATTTCATAAATGTAACCATCTCTATAACCTTTTATTAATATAAATTATAATTTTCTCTACATGTATTTTAGTTAGTTATTATCTATTTTCTATATCAGGTTATTATAATCTTTAACATTTTGAAGTAGTTTTTGAGTAGTGGTGTTATTTTTCATTCTTCTACTAATGTTCACAGTTAAAATATCATACATAATAATAAAAATTAAAAATTTTAATTATTTATAATATTATAATTACATTCTATGGAATATTTATTTGTAATTTTTAATGATGATAATGGAGACAATAATGTGTTAATAATTTTTAATAATTGAAATGAGGTATCAAAATTTATGAGGATAATTATAAAATTACAATTTTACCAAATAATAAAATCATTATTTTATTAATTATATCATATAGTATCAGTAATTATGTTTTCACAGTCATCCATGAAAATATTTTATATCATTGTTCATGTTGGTGGTCAGATTGATCGAAACAATAACATTCCATAAGAAATGGAATATTATGATTATGAAGTCAGTTATTTGGGAATAATATATTTATTATAGAATAATAATTATTTAATTAATATATATTTTAAGTTAGTAAATCATATTTTAACAGGGAATAATAAATAATAAATAAATTATATGAAGAATGAGATGTGTTAATTTTTGGTGGTGGTAATGCATAAAATACATGGTTATTGATTTCATTTATTAAAGAAATAGAGTGAAAGAAGGTAGATTATAATTTTAAATTTAAGAAAAAATTATATTATATATTTCACATTTATAATTTTATTCATCTATTATAATATGTGACTATTGGAGGTTTTTAGAACGAAATTCATTACTTCATGGAAGATGTAGTCTGCACAACGCATGACTGTCAATTTCATTTTTTCTAGTTGAAAAATGAAAATATAGTTTATAGTTATTAAATTGGAATAATAACATTAAATATACATGAAATAATAATTTAATCATATATAAAATAGAATTTCATATTTTGGTAAGAACCAATGATTTGAAAAGTTGTTAGGAAAAAAAGTACTCACATTTTGGACATGGGAGTTATATTGGAAAATTTATTTGAAATATTTGTATTAGTGAAATATATTATTAAAATAAGCTCATGAAAAATAAAAATTTATCTATGAGAATTAAGAATATAATATTATCATGAGGTAATGAAAATTATTGTTATCCTGAAGGAGTAGTGATAGGCCACTTATGTAAGTGGTGAGATAGAATATTTTGTAAATTTTAAAAATTAATATAATGAGATAACATGTTTCAGAAGTAGAAAAGAGTTAGAAAATAAAAAGTCATGGAGTGTTGTTTGATACAAGTTTTATATTTAAAATAATTTTGGATTACTATATTTAACCTATTTTAATAACGTTTACATGAAGTATGTTCACCATTATCATTATGTATTTTATCATGGTGACTCGTTTGTAGCTGTGTAATTTATTTTAAATTAATAAATATGAAATGGCCCTTATGAAATATTTTTTTACCTAATGAGTACATATATGAAATAATTTTCATTAGATAGAATTTATTAGTGATATGGAATCAATTTTAACATTATTACTTGTAAGATATACTACTCATTTCTAAAAATAAGAGTATTTTTATGTTTGAAATTTTTATTAATTGAAAAAATTATAAATTTATTTAAATTTCATGATATCAATTAGTTTATTTTCTAAAATAAATAATTATATATATTCAAAATCAATGAAAAACCATATTTTACCATTATTTTATTTTATTTAATAAATTGATGAAAACCAGTTCTGACATGAAAATATTACTTTTGATTGAAATTTAAATCATAAATTTTAGAAATGAATTTTTTTTAATTTATTGGTTTCTTTATTAAACAAAAAAGTGATCAATTAATAATTTTATTTATATTTATTCCTTTATTATATAATTATAAAGATACTTATTCTGGAACATTGATATATTGATATTCAACAGAAACCTTAACTATATTAGAAAAAACCTAAAAATTAATGTTAGGATAATATTAATATTTGGAAATTAAAAATAAGGTTAAATTTTTTAAATTATAATATTAAATTTTAGAAATTATTATTATAAATGAAACATTAAAATATAAAGTAAAACCTATTTTATTGAATGTTGATGTTTTTAATAAATAACTATTCGTTAAATTATTTAATATCAATTTCTTATTTAAAAAAAACTAATATATTTTTTCATGTATTATAAAAATAAATAAAAAGTGGTCGATTTGGTTTATTAGCACTTTTAACTATTATTTGTTAAATAGAAAATGAAAAACATAATTATTCACTATGTAAACATAATAAATATTTATATATTTATATTTACTAATGGTTTTATTCATCATGTCCTTTTTTAATAATGTCTTTATATTATTTCTCGGATATTTTTGGTTTAGTGTCTCATTTGGGGAAAGAAATTTAATATATTGTTAATTTTAAAATTTATATTAAAATATCATAGGGAATTACATAAATAATTTACTATTAACATATTTCATAATAATGATAAAATAATATGTCTATATATTGTTGAGAAAATTACATTAAAAAGACCAATGTGGAAAATAAAAATTTATTAAATGAATGAAACATGAAAATAAATTATATAAAAGTAATAAAAATAATTAAATAAACTTAAGAAGGTTTTTTAATCCTGTAAATAGATAATATAACATTGTTATTATTGTATTTTAATAATGTATAAATAAACATGCCACTAGGGGAAACTCTATTAATAACCAAATTAAATTCCATTGAGTAATGGTCATTTTTAATTTTATCTACTTTAATTAATTTATCCACCATCCAATGATTTTTTCCAAGTATTTTATTATCCCAATATTCATGATTTCATAAATTTATTTTTACACTCATAGTAATATAAATTATATAATTTTTAAATAAAAACTTATAATTTTTTTTATTCATTCCAGTGTTTCATACCTTTTATGAACATTTCTACAATTTCATATTTTCCCTTATATGACTAAAAAACTTGTTCGTTTGAGTATACCATAATATTTAATTTTTTTATAAATAATTGGGGATCTTATTTTCTATTTTTTGAATTTATAGTTAATAAATTATTTTGTTTATTTTGGTTATTTCTTATTAATAACATTTCATATATTAATTTCCTATATCACTCTTCATCACACTCTTGAATTTATTTTATAATTTATTTCTATATTTATTAATCTCATTGAAAAATTCATCATTCTTTCAACTTTTTCTATGTTATGATTTCCTGCTATAGAATAACTGTGTAACAATTATATTATTAGTTTAAATGGTTCATACTAATAAATTTATTCCAATTATCAACCATGGAAATTTTAACAATCCATATTATTATTTAAATTTTCTTGTTTACTAATTAATAATTGTTTTTTATTATTAAATATAATATCTATTTATATTGTTTATAATATAAATTTATTGGCTAGATTTTGTGATGGGAGAACCTAGAATTTTATTTCCCCTCCATGAATCAGTTTGTCATATTAGATAGAAAAGTTTTCATATTTATTGAGTATCTTCCAAATTATTTATAATGCATTTCTTAAGAGATCAATGGTATTTTATGATAGGTTTTTGTTGGAATCCGCATGTGTTAATCATGTTTTAATGATCACAAATTTTATTACTATTAATTAATCTCGATCTTCATTGTGCATCTTGCTAATGCTCTTAAATCTCTATAATAACTACTCATCATTTTTTAAAAGCTAACAAATCTTATAGATGTTAATTAATCTCTTTATTATTTACAAGTCTTATGCATGATCACAAATCTCACATATATTATCAAGCCATTCTGTTTGTGATTCAAGTTCTCTTACACTATAACGATTAAACTTAATCTATATTCTGCATATTCTGTCTAAGTCCAAATACAGATATTTGTCTAAGTATGGACTCACCGTGAAGGACTCACCGTGACCCAGACACCGTGACCCAGACATCGTGACCCAGACACCGTTTCCCAGACACCATGACCTAGACACCGTGACCTAGACACCGTGACCCAGACACCGTGACCTAGACACCATGAAGGACTCACCGTGACTCAGACACAGTGAAGGACTCACCGTGACCCAGACACTGTGAGCTTGACACCGTGACATGGACATACCATAAAGGTCATACCATGACATGGACATACCGTGAAGCTCATACCGCGAAGCTCATACCATGAAGAAGACACCATTTACATAATCACTATGACACCGTTTCTTAACATTTTTTCAATATTATTTAAATAATGCTAATGGTCATATTTGATATTTTTAATGTAATTAATATTATTTAATGATAGTTTTTAGAATGTCAAGAAACTGTATCTCGTACCTATGAAAAGGGAATCATTCATAATGCCAAAACTGGTGGGATATACGGAATATTAAGATGCAGTACACAAAAAAGGTGGTGAAGTAATGAAAAGTGTGAATTTAAAATGAGAAGAACTTATATACACCAGAGAGCACTATGCTGAACAATAAGATCAATCCCGAACAAGAAGGAGATTTACAGACCTTCAAAGAACTCTTATGAATGCAATCCAACAACACTGAAGAACACACCATGAATCAAGAGATCATTCTCACTCCTGCAGAACACAAGCATAACTACGACACTCTGTTTTTCAACAGAAAAACCAAAGAAGGACTCAGAAGAATTCCTGCTAAATCAAACGATTCCAGAGCTGCATTGATAATCATTAGAGATTTCTAAACTCTTATCTGTTCTCTCTAAGTGATATATTTATTAACTTTCTAGCAGTGTGGTGTATTATATATTTCTTATACACACACTGTCTCCTACACTGAACTGGAGGATATCAAAATCCTTAAACCACAATTGTTTACTCTTGTTTACCCACGTCAACTGTGGAAGAGGTCCTTGTGTGGCCTGGTTTATTTGTTTCCCATGAAGAACAGTGGTAGAGGTCCCTGCGTGGCCTAAACAATTTTGTGAACTATTTTTAACCCCAATCCAGGGTGTGGATCAAATTTACATAAATTTGAGAGGACTAAGTCTCGACTTGAGACTGAACCTCTTGTTATATCTTCTGTGAATATTTAGTTTAAGTTTATTGTATACTACATATATCTTATTTATTCCACTGCTATTACTTTGAAATACAAAACTATTTTAAAGCTACTTTGATAGTTAAATTAGCAATCGTTTACAGTTATTGTAAATTAGTATGTTAGTTTCAATAGTTAGTATAATCTTGTGGTTAAATTAACTGAGACCTAATAAATATTTGAGAAGCTAAGTGAACATTTACAATCTGTATAAATTCACTACAGTTTAACTTGTTTTATAAATTGGGGGATTTTAAATAGACAATATTTTAATAGAAATTTTAATTGGAAGTCAATTCACCCCCCTCTTGAGTATCCACTCCGACCAACATTTGGTATTAGAGGATTTGTTTTTGTTTATAGATTTTTTAAATACTATGTTTTTCAACTGTGATTTTAGTTGCATCTTTAAAGATCTTAAATTTATTTTAGTTCTAAATTTTATCTCTTTAAATTATATTTCTAAAATCTAGGTATGGACAATAGACTAGAGGGTGCTGCTACTAACATGCCACCTTTCTTCAATGGTACAAACTATGATCATTGGAAACTTAAAATGAAAATTCATTTAGAAAGCATGGGTTTTGATATCTGGACTACTATAGAGTATCAATATAAAATTCAAGAAACTGAAAGAGTAACTTGGTATGAACCTACAAAGACTTCCTACAATAAGAATTGTAAAGCTATGAATGCCATATACTGTGATATAGGAGATGAGGAGTTTAACAGAATTTCTTCTTGCAAAAATGCTTTTGAAATATGGGATACTTTGGGTGTTTCTAATGAGGGAACAACCAATGTTAAAGAAATGCGATTAAATAATTATACTAATAAACAAGATAATTTTAAAATGAAGACTGATGAACCTATTTTTGATATGTATCTCAGGTTTAATGAGATATTCAATATAATGAATTCACTTGGTAAAGTTGTTCCAGCTAAGGAACAAATTATGAGAATATTGAGATGTCTACCAGAGCGATGGCAGGGCACTTCTATTTCAATCAGAGAGTCATGTGACATTGCTTCAATGCCAGTCAAAGAACTTATTGGTAAGTTAATGATGTATAAAGAAGAACTTAAGGTAAACAAAGAAGAAGAAGATGAACCAAAAAGGAAGCCAGTGGCATTCAAGACTACTACTTCAATGAATAAAGATAAGGAGAATCTTCATGTAAGTGATAGCTCAAGATGTGAAGAAAGTGAAAGTTCATCTGACAGTGATGCTGAAATGGCACACATAGCCAAAATATTTAACAAGTTTTATAGGAAGAAGAAGTTTTTCAGAAAATCAAATTACAAAGGTATGTATGACAAAAAGGGACACTGGAAAAAGGACTCGAAGAAATCTAAAAAATCTGACGAAGTTGTCTTCTATGAGTGAAAAAGAAAAGGATATATAAAAGTAGACTGTCCAAAGATGAAATACAATAAGAAATATGAGTATAAGGATAATAAGTATAAGAAAGCCTTGTAGGCTACGTGGAGTGCTTCTGAATACAGCACAAGTGAATATGAAATTTCTGATTCTGAAATAAAACATGCCAACATGTGTTTTATGAAAAACACTTCTGAGGTAACATCATAAACTCCTGCATTAAATTATTATTATACTGAAGATGATTCTGATTCTGAAAATATGTCAAAGTCTGAACTATTTGAATACTGTGATATGCTGGAAGAAACATGTAATGAGATGAAAGACAAATATAAAGGTTTATAGAAACAATATGATTTAACTATTAAACATAAATCTGATCTTGACATAGAAATGGAAAATAATGCTTGGTTGCTTAAAGAAAACACCGAACTAAAATTATCAAATGAGAAACATAAGAAGGATTTATAAAAGTTCACAAATGGTAAAGATACTCTTACTCAAATGCTAGGTAAACAGATTGCACCTAGATATACTACCGGTATAGGATACCAACCCGGACAAAAACAGATTACCAAGAATAGATTTATTCCTTAATCTAGACAGAATACTGCAAGTTCTAGTTCTAGATATTTATATGCTTCAACTAGTTATTCAATTATTTATAAATCTAATAGAGTTTATCGTTCAAAATATTTTGATTTTGTAAATTGTATGAGACCCATTAGACAAATTTGGGTACCTAAAGTTTTATTGGCTAACCTGTCTGGACCCAAGAAGATCTGGGTACCAAAATCATTTCATATTTAAATATGTTTTGTAGGAAACCTTCTTGAAGAGTTCCCACAAGAAGACATGGTATCTGGACAGTAGATGTTCAATACATACGTCTGGGAATTACTCGTGTTTCAAAAGTTTAATAAAGGTTGATGGAGGATATGTCACCTTTGGTGATAATTCTAAAGGAAGGATCATCGGCCTAGGTCAAATTGGTAACACTGATTCAGTTTTGATTTCCAAAATTTTATTTGTTGATGGACTAAAATATAATCTGTTTAGTATTTATAAATTATGTGATAATGGTTTTAATGTCAAATTTTAAAATTATTCTTGTAATGTATTTAATTCTAAAAAAATTTAGTCTTTTCTGCTCTAAGAAATGAAAATGTTTATGCTGTTGATTTAAATTCCTCGGCTAAGAAAAATGTTACCTATTTAAAGGCTCTTCATAAAGAGTCCTGGTTATGGAATATAAGGTTAGGACACTGCAATTTACACTCACTTAGAAAACTAACTAGGAAGCACTTAGTTAGAGACCTACCTAAACTTGAGTTTCCAAATGACAAAGTTTGTAATCCCTGTCAAAAGGGAAAGCAACATAAAGTTTCTTTTAAATCAAAGAAAGAAGTTACAACTTTTCAACCTCTCGAGTTGGTTCACATGTATTTGTTTGGACCATCTAGAGTTTCTAGCTTAAATGGGAAGCACAATGTCTATGTCCTAGTAGATGACTTTTCTAGATATACTTGGGTATACTTCTTATCTCACAAAAGTGAAGCTTATTCTTACTTTGTTAAATACTCCAAATCTGTAGAAAACCGAAAGTTAGTTACTTTAGAGTCTTTGGACGCAAAGTCTTTTTTCTCAATAAAAAAGATAATCTTGATAAGTTTGCTTCTAAGAGTGATGAAGGAATATTTTTTGGATATTCTTTAACTAAAAAAGCATATAGAGTCTTTAATAAGATAACCATGTGTGTGGAAGAATCTGTTCACATCAAATCTGATGAAACTGATCCAGATGATCCTAAAACCTATCTTGAAGATCTTGAAGAAGATTTATCTTTTCTGGACCGTAATGACAAATCTAACGGACCTTCTATAATGAAAACCAGTTCTGGACTTTTTCTAGAATCTGTTTCTAATGAACCCGAACCTAGAGAAGAACTTGAAATTTATAGCCCTACTTTTACTGGATCAACTAGAATTCTAAAGAATCATCCTTTAGATTCTGTTGTAGGAAATCTTGATAGAGGGACACATACTAGAGATTCTCTTAGAAATCAGGTTGAACATCAAGCCTTCTTGTCATAGCTTGAACCTAAAAACATTGATGATGCTATTAATGATGAATTTTGGGTAATTGCTATGCAAGAAGAACTCAATCAATTTGAAACAAATAAAGTTTGGAATCTTGTTGAAAGACCTAAGGACACTTTCAAAATAGGCACTAAATGGGTGTTTAGAGAAAAAGTTGATGAATCTGGAAACATAGTTAGAAATAAAGCTAGGCTAGGTGCACAAGGCTATAATCAAGAAGAAGGTATTGACTATGAGGAGACTTTTTCTCCAGTAGACAGATTTGAAGCTATTAGGATTTTACTTACTTATGCTACTCATCTAAATTTCAAACTATATCAAATGGATGTCAAGAGTGCAATCTTGAATGGATATATTTTTTAGGATGGTTTTGTTGAACAACCACCTGGATTTTCAAACCCTCATTTTCAAAATAATATTTTCAAATTATTAAAAGATTTATATGGTTTAAAGAAAACTCCAAGATCTTAGTATGATAGATTAAGTACTTTTCTAATTTCTAAAGGTTTTACAAAAGGAATAGCTGATCCTACTCTGTTTATAAAACGAATTTCTAAAGATTTTTTAGTTGTAAAAATTTATGTAGATGATATTATTTTTGAATCTTAAAAAACTACATTATGAACTGATTTTTCTAAAATGATGCAAAATGAATTTGAAATGTGTTTAATGGGTGAACTTAAATTCTTTCCTGGATTTCAAATCTTTCAAAATGATGATGGAATTATTTTAACTCAAAGTAAATATACTAGAGATCTTTTAAAATGTTTTGGATTGGATAGCACAAAAAGTAGTGACACTCCCATGAGTACCACCTGTAAGATGGATCTTGATGAAAATGGTAATTCTCTTGATCAAACCATTTATAGAGGAATGATTGGAAGTCTACTCTACCAAACTGCTAGTCGTCCTAATATTTTGTTTAGTGTGTGTATGTGTGCTCGTTTTCAAGCAAACCATAAAGAGTCGCATTTAAGTGCTGTAAAGAGAATTTTCAAATACCTCAAGCATTCTCCCAATTTAGGACTGTTCTATCCCAAAGGACAATCATTTGAATTAGTTAGTTATTCTGATGCTGAATTTTCCGGATGTAAGCTAGATAGAAAAATCACCTCTAGAACATGTCACCTTTTAGTCAAGTCACTAGTATCATGGTGTATTAAGAAACAAAATTTTGTTGCATTATCTAATGCATAAGCCGAATACATAGCTGCTGGCAGTTGTTGTGCAAAAATTTTGTGGATGAAACACACATTACTAGACTATGGATATCAATTCAGACATGTACTAATAAATTGTGACAACACAAGTGCTATTAAAATTTATAAGAATCCTGTTTCTCATTCTAGGAAAAAAATATTGATGTAAGACATAAATTTTTTAGGGATCATTATCAAAAAGGTGATATCACTTTTTAATTCATTGGTACTGAATATCAACTTGCTGATATATTCACTAAACCATTAAATTCTGAAATATTAGACTACATCATACATGATCTTGGTATGATTAATCATAATTAAATATCCTACTAATCTTAATGATTAATACTTTACTATGTTTTACTTTACGGTTTCATGGTAACTATTTCTAAGTTATTGTTTTATGTTCATGGTCTCACCGTCAAGACTTTATGCTCACGGTCTGTCAACTCACTATCTCACCGTGACTACATAGAATGCTCACTATCTCACCGTGATGACTACCAACTGTCTCACCGTGATGACTAGTTTTCATCACACTATAATGCCTAATAACAGTCTCACCGTGAAGATTATTTTTATTCTTATTTTACCACTATTTGATTTCCCGAGTTTTTGTTTTTATGACATTTGACATTCCCAAATGATAAAACATAAGGGTTTCATTCGATTCCTTACCCAAACACTCTCCTGAACCTTCTCTTCCCTCTCGCCCGAACCTTTAGTGGATGCCAAGGATGAAGCGTCCATCTTCACCCTCATCTGAAAAGCACCGCTCTACGAAACAGAATAGGATACCAAGGATAGATCCCGAAGGACCTCTAAACCCAAACCTGGTAAGCCGTACAGTTGTACCTTAAAAAGAGGTTTCTCTAGAGTGGTTGCTGTCTAGAAGATCCTTATTTTTGAAATTTTTAAGAGAACAAGGATGGCTTGGATGGTTCACTGGATAGAATAGACTGATATACCTGAGATTTGTATCTCAATTTTATCCGTATGTAAAATTTTCTTTGGAGTTTGGAGAAAGATTTATGGTGATAAGTTGGATAAATGTTCAAAAGTATTCTTTATCTTCGAGGATGTGGGGTGTATGCCTAGGGATTCCCCATGAAGGAGTTTGTGATCATTACCATAGAGACCCACCACCAACAACCGACATCATTGACCTGGAGACTTCTTTGGAAAACCTGACTAGAAATGGCACCAAGCGAAGGGCCATATCTGCTGAATTAGATGGGGAGACTAGACTTATGTTCAAATTTGTTCAAAATTTGATTAGTCCAAGAAAAGGGGATTTTGCTGTGATGAAGTATCAGGATGTGTTCCTGATTCAACTGTTGAAGAATGTCCATAAGATCAACCTATGAAAGTATGTTATCAATCATATCTATGAGCTGATCAAAGTCACTTCCAAATCCACCTCCCTGTTTTACTCAAGGATGATTTCGGCTATGTTAGTTTCCAAAGGGATGGTTGGACCGAATGAAGAAAATTTAGAGGAACTTGATTTCTGCCTATCCATATCTATCACCAGAAGAATGAAGATTAGCTGGAACCTATGGAAGAAGCAGTGGGTTGAGGATAATGATCAAGTGTATAAAACGTTCAATCCTGTTGACTATCCAAGAAGGCCTAAAAATATATCGGACCCTGGTTTGGAACCAGATGATGTGGGTGAGTATTCAAAAGAAGAAGAAGATGAGGAAGTAACAGTTGAAGTATCTCCAAGAGAAGAAGCTGGAAGACCTCAAATGGAAACAACTCCTATTGAAAAAGAAAGGACTTTTGTCCCTGCTGTTATCCCTACTGAAACACCTCTGGAAGAGGAAGTTGGTGTTACTTTGAGAGAAGAGGAAGCTCTTGTTCCTAGTGTGTACGTAAATCCAGAAGCTCATCCTAATGCTGCAAAGAAGATGGTTTTTCCTGATTCAGAACAGCAAGAAAACTTAGAGGAAGATCCTACTGAAGAGGATCTTTCTGTTGAAAAAGAAGCAAGTTTGGAAGTTCAACCAGTGGAACAACCGGTTCCTGAGATAATTCCCTCTACTGAAGAGAGGATGGAAATTGCCTTTCAGCTGGAAAGGTAAGAGTTTGCTGAAGAGATCAGGGATGATCCTATGGATCTTTTCCATCTTCCCGAGCCTCAAGAATCTGAAAGAGAAGCACAATTTGAGGGGGATGAACCTAAAAATCTTAAGATTATAGAAGCTGGATCTGCTGAAGCTTCTCAACCTGATATCGCATACTCTGTGCACACCCGATTTGTTTTCCCATGCTTTTATGATGTGAATGATTCAGAGAAAGTGTCTACAACTGGAATGGATCTTTCTTATCTATTTCAACTGAAATATGTAGCTCATCCAGAACCAGAACCAGAGCCCCAAACTCAATCCAAATCAGAATTTGAGTCTTCAGATGACTCTGAACCCTAACCAGAATCTGAACCACTACTTTTACCTACACCCTTATCTGAGCATCACTCCTTTGTGACCAAAGAGGATCTAAATGTTTTTGGAGAAACCTTGTTAGCTGGAGTTGAAAAATTTTCTCCACTCAACCTCGTCCAGTAACTCAGTTAAGTCAAGAAGATGCATCAATTATTTTGGAAAATATTATCTTGCATATTCAACCAAGGATGATCCAAGAAATTCATGAAGTCAGAGTTGAGAATAAGCTGCTTAGTGATGATGTGGAAAATATGAAAAATATGATAGCAAGTTTGCAGAATGAGTTATCTTTGAGATCAGAGCCTACTCCTGTTTCTGCTCCTATACCTGTTGCTTCTTCTCATGAGCCATCTGATTCCCTCATTGCTAGGGAAATTTTGTCTGAAGTTCATCCATACCTCCTTTATTTTAATGAGAAGATTTGAAAAAGACACACCAAGATGCTGGAACACATGAGAGAGCTTGTTGAAAATCTGAATAAGCTTACAGATGAATACACTGGATGCCTGCAAAAAGTTCTGAAACAGCTCAACGTTCTAACCGCAGCTGTCAAGGCTTCACCTGCTTCGGGTTAGACCTGCACATATTCATTGGATGATTCTGTGCTGAGATCCAAAATCAAGGAATAAATTCAGAGTGCCTTTAGTGGCTTGGATCGATCTTCATTGACAGAAGTGGTTAAGAACAGTGATAGAGCATTGTAATTGGTTTGGATTCACTCTAAGATAGCAAATGATGCTCAACAAGAAATCACCAAGAAAATAGATCTTTATCTCTCCCAGATTTTCTCTAAAAGTGATATGTCAGATCACATTAGATATCTTGTTGAAAATTTGAGAATCCCTCCGGTGACTCAAGATTTTAAATCTCAAGTTCAGAAACATACAGAGTTCACCAGATTGTTGGACAGATTTCTGGAGAATAAGGATGATTTTGAAAAGGATATGCGATATGGTGGTGAAATCATTAATGATTTCATCAATCTTTTGAAGCCGTTTTTTCATGTGCAGAGTACTACTATAGTGGCTCCAGCTACTGCACCCCTTAGACCTGGTCTACCTGCCTTAGCCTCAACTGCAATGACATTCATCCAAGCTCTTTCTCAAATCCGACCAGTCATTCTTGACCAACCTAAGACTAGATCTTCTTCTTCTCCTACTTTGGATCCATCTGTTTTGGAAGGCCTACCCTTACCCTCTTTATCTACTAGCTCTATGACATCTTCTACTTCAGCACCATCTCCTACTGCTGATAAAGGCAAGGAAAAGATGAATCTCTGAAGAGTCTAGAGACATTTTTCTTTTTGATGGGATGCAATTTCTTGTTTAATATTTTTACTTCTCCAGTATGTTCTATTCTGAACCCTTTGTTTAATGAAAACTGCCGAGTTTCGTTTCATTTTCTCTACTTTTTGATAATCCCAAAAGGGGGAGAAATATATACAAGTATAAATGGGGGAGAAAAGCTACAAGTGTCAGCTACAAGTCATTTATATTCTGACTCTATCTGATTTTTGATCATCAAAAAGGGGGAGATTGTTGGAATCCTCATGTGTTAATCATGTTTTAATGATCACAAATCTTATTACTGTTAATTAATCTTGATCTCCATTGCGCATCTTAGTAATACTCTTAAATCTATATAATAATTACTCATCATGTTCTAAATGATAAAAAATCTTATGGATGTTAATTACTCCCTTTATTATTTACAAGTCTTATGCATGATCACAAATCTCACATATATTATCAAGCCTTTCTGTTTATGATTCAAGTTCTCTTACTCTTTAACGATTAAACTTAATCCATATTCTGCATATTCTATCAAAGTCCAAATACAGATATTTATCTATGTATGGACTCACCGTGAAGGACTCACTGTGACCCAGACACCATGACCCAGACACCGTGACCCAGACACCATGACCCAGACACCGTGACCCAGAGACCATGACCCAGACACCGTGACCCAGACACCGTGAAGGACTCAGTGTGACTCAGACACCATGAAGGACTCACCGTGACCCAGACCCCATGGCCTAGACACCGTGACATGTGCATACTGTGAAGCTCATACAATGACATGGACATATCGTGAAGCTCATACCGTGAAGCTCATACTGTGAATCTCATACCATGAAGAAGACACCATTTACATAATCATTGTGACACTGTTTCTTAACTTTTTGCCAACATTATTTAAATAATTCTAATGGTCATATTTGATGTTTTAAATGCAATTAATGTTATTTAATAATAGTTGTTGGCATGTCAGGAAACCGTATCTCGTACCTATGAAAAGGAAATCATTCCTACTACTAGAACTGGTGGAATATAAGGAAGATTAACATGAAGTACAAAAAAAGGTGGTGAAGCAAAGAAAAGTGTGAATTTACAATGAGAAGAACTTATATACACCCGAGAGCACTTTGCTGAACAAGAAGATCAATCCCGAAACAAGAAGGAGATTGCCACACCTTTAAAGAACTCTAATGAATGCAATCCAACACCACGGAAGAAGACACGCCGAATCAAGAGATCATTCTCACTCCAACAGAACACAATCATAACTACGACACTCTATTTTTCAACAGAAAAGCCCGAGAAGGACTCAGAATCATTCCTGTTGAATCCAACGAGTCCAGAGCTACATTGATAATCACTAGAGCTTTCTAAACTCTTATCTATTCTCTCTAAGTGATTTATTTATTAACTTTTGAGCAGTGTGGTGTACATTGTATTTATTATACACACACTGTCTCCTACACTGAACTGGAGGATATCAAAATCCTCAAAACACAATTGTTTACTCTTGTTTACCCACATCAATATTGGAAGAGGTCCTTGTGTGGCCTGGTCTATTTTTTCCCACGAATAACAGTGGTAGAGGTCCTTGCATGGCCTGGACAGTTTTGTAAACTATTGTTAACCCCAATCTAGTGTGTGGATCAAATTTATATAAATTTGAGAGGACTAACTCTCGACTTGATAATGAACCACTTATTATATCTTATGTGCATCTTTAGTTTATGTTTATAGTATACTACATATATTTTATTTATTCCGCTGCTATTACTTTGAAATAGAAAAATATTTTAAAGCTTCTTTGATAGTTAAATTAGCATGTGCTTACACTTATTGTAAATCAGTAGGTTAGTTTCAAAAGATAGTTTAATCATTTAGTTAAATTAACTGAGACCTAATAAATCTTTGAGAATCTAAGTGAACATTTCCAATCTGTATAAATTCAATACAGTTTAATTTGTTTTATAAATTGGGGGATTTTAAATAGACAATATTTTAACAGAAATTTTAATTGGAACTCAATTCGCCCCCGTCTTGAGTATCCACTCCAACCAACAGTTTTTTATGGGTGGCCCTGGAATTTCAAATCCCACTAACACCTCAAGGTCTCATAATACAACCAATATTGAGTATTTGTTGTATGATTCACCTATTTATATGATGTATTGAATGGGGACATCAATGTTAGATTGAGGTATCTAGAATTATTCCTTCCTTCTTTAGTTAATCATATATATTTCATTTGTTATTATTTAAATTATTTTCTTTTCCATTGATATATTAAATGCCTATGTTATTAGTTATATGGAATATTTTAGAATTATTTATTCTTTTCATATTAACTTGTAGTTGTTTATTACATTATAACATCTGTTGTATTATGCCGCTTAATAATAATATCAACCTTCCAATTTTTTATTTTCCATTCTCGAGGTAACAAAAAATACATCACTGAATAGATTCATGGATACTCTAGAATGAATAATAGTGTACTCATGAAGTTATTATGTTGTTCATTACATTTTGAAATTTAATAAGACATTAAATTATAAATCAAGTCTCACATGACTATGAAATTGATAGATCCCATGAAATATATTCTATTTTATTTTAAACTAATATAGTAAAACAACCGTCGACATAAGGCTACTAGAGTTGAGGTTGTTAAAATTATCCATATTAAGCCCTACATGAAAGTAATTTCCATATTCTATGATATAAACTATGTCTATTTTCATCATTTATTTGTATTATCTAACTAAAAATTATTCCCAACAATTCATGGATCC
Source organism: Viscum album (assembly GCA_963277665.1). Classification (NCBI taxonomy): domain Eukaryota; kingdom Viridiplantae; phylum Streptophyta; class Magnoliopsida; order Santalales; family Viscaceae; genus Viscum; species Viscum album. The sequence goes on along the minus strand of OY728142.1, from coordinate 502,423,848 downwards.
ATGGGTATATAATTTTCTGAAATATTTAGGTGTCTGGACATTATATAATGGTGATTCAGCATGATTATTTTAATTCTGGTTATGGTCTACCTGTATGCATGAATGCGACCAAATTATATGAGATAATAATTTCTCCTCTATTTCTTCTTTGTAATTTTAATAAAATACAAAGACATGCTCTTGAGTGAACCCAAACATAAGCATTTAATCATTTTCATTTCACTATAATGCATAAAATAAAAACATTCTGTTTTGTTATTATATTTTATTTATCATATCTTATGGGGTTTCACCATATAACTAAATTATTCTTATATTTGTGTTGTTTTAGGAACCATCCTATTTTTTATGTTCCCTATAAAATTCATTTTAAAATATTTAATTTTCCCCATATAGGAGGATTGATTTGTACGATTTGGGGTAATACATTCATGAGTTTTATTACTTTAATTATATTTATTCGATATAAATTTTTATTTATTAACCATTATTTTTATATTAATATGGAAATGGGTTAATTTACGATATATTGTCACTAAGGATTAAATTATTTGAGTTTCAAGTATCATTATATTAAAAATATTGATTGAATCATTGGATTGTGGTATGTGATTGAATGGACCCTTCTCATTTATTAACATTAATATAGAATTAGAATGATTTATATTACACGATTTTGTTGAAAATATTATTCTAAATATTTTAATTAATTAAAATTTCTTAAAATCATTATTTTTCCTATCTTTTTATGATATGTGAACCTAGGTAGACACATAGTTGAATTTAGAAAGTGGTTATGTTGAATTACTAAGGTAGTTTTTTATTTACGTTAATATAGTTAATTTATGAAATTATAGTTTTTTTGTTATGTTTATGTAATAAATGAAATAACGGATAAAAAGATGAATGTAATGGGAAATTTGATGTGAAATAATTTAACAATATGTTGAATTTTATTATCCATATAATTAATTAAATTTGTGATAAATTGATAATGTATAGTATTGAAATTGTTAAATACTTATGAAATGTATATAATAATGTAAAGATATCATATTTTATTTTATGGTTAATGTATAAAGTTTTATTATGTTATTAATTGATCGTTTTGGTATTTTAATGGCATTGATAATGTAGGTGATAATATGGTTTTAGAGATTACCTTAATAAGATGTGGACCCTAAGATGAGAATCATTAGATATTATATATCATTTAATGTTTTTTATTTCTATTCCACACCTCCAAATATATATAACCTAACTAATAAATATATGATTTTATTAGTGACGTGTGAACCCCAAAAATCTATGATATAATGGGAACAAATGGATAACTGATTACACCCTCATGGGTTGTCATTCAGTTGTTACCTTATTTATGGGGTTTGATTTTTGTTGATATTTTTTTTGTTATGATATGAGGTGTATCTAGCATGTGTTAATGATATGAGGCTATAATATGAGGTCAATGTTTTGATATTATGTGGTATGTGGAATGAGAATGTAGGGTGATTATTGAAGATATGTCATTAGGTTGTGAGAGTTACTAGACCAATGGGGAGGTTTTTTCCTAGTAAATTATTTTCAATATATATATGATGTACTCTTCATATATAAAATATATATTTGGATAATAAAATTTTAGGGATAATATTTTATCAATTATTAGGGATAGGAAACTGGTTTGTTTAACTACTTATTATATATATCAATAGTATTTTTTTTCAATATTGTGATATTTCCCAGGGATGGAAGTATTGAATATAACTTTCATCTAACACATACATTTTTTTTAAATTCATAGGATGGTGTTAGAGAATAGGAAATGCAATAATAACACTTGACATGATAATTTTTTTCCAATGGATTAGCCTTTGATATCCTTTTAGTAGCTAATTTTTTGTGTTTTTATTTTCTAGAGATATTATAATTTTTTGAATCTATATAATATTATAAATAATATATATAGAAATCATTGTATTTGGGTTTTATTTATTTCTTATTATTTCGAATTGATCAATGAATTTCATTTTTTTCATATAATTAATGAGGGTAGTAAATACCATATTTTAGTTTTATAGCCTTGGTTCTAGTATATATCAGGTAGACAATTATATAAATATTCAATGTTCTCACACAATTTCACGAATGACCAAAGAGTCGTTTATTGAATCTTGGTGTGAAACTACTACGAGACATTTTTGTATGGACCAAATTTTTTATGATAGAGTATTATGAGACTCATGATGGATATGATGATATAAAAATTATCCAAAAAAGTCATTTTTAGATGAATTAGATAGATAAGTTATAATTATTATATCGTTGACTATTTATTTAGATTATATTTAATAATGAGACTCCATTATGAATATATGCATATCAAATATCAAGAATAATAAACATGTGATCATCACTGAGATGAGGAATTATCATTCCATGATTTTAGTATTATCTTGACTATACACTAATATAACTACTTTTCTTATAACGATATCACTATGAGCCAAATTTTTGATTTTATTAGGATACATCAATGAGTAGAGGCTATACTTCAGAAAATTTCAGGGTAATGATGTGACAATATTCTCTATGTGTCTGAATAATATGATTCAATAACATTAATGTAAGATGAAGATAATTATTATTCTATATGCATTTGGGGGAATCAACGTTATTGTGCAGATCATTATTATTTAGTGGGAACAATGTGATTATGGTAATTGATTGTTTGTGGATTTACCTCTCTTGACCAATTTTAATTCTAAATTGTTCGATCCTCTATATAATCTATGGATAGTTATTATCTATATTTTTTGTATAACTGGGACTAATATTCTATTATAAATACCAATATATACTATCCACATCTTTTAGTGATTATTCAATTATTAACATTTTTCGTTATTCCAATTTTTAAAATATATATCTCATTACATCCATTACATGTGGTAGATATCCATATTGTAAGTCTTTGGTATGAACCATTAGGATGAAAAAAGTTACTATTACATGATTTAGCCATCTAATTTCCATGTGTTAGTGTTCAGTGGTGGGTTCATGAATTTATGTTATGATTTAACATTATTTTCACGATTCATTCACGATACAGAGAATGAGTACTATAATATACATAAATATTTACTATTGTTTTGTGTTATACACAACCCTTCATATGTGATTATATGTTAAGGTACCCATGGTAATATAGTAGATGGTAATTTTCTCTGGTTAAAATTAATTGAGTGTTTATTTAACTTATTTTATTTTGTGGAGATATCATTTTTTACACAATAGAGTTGATATTTTATTTTCTTGATAAAATACATCAATAATAGAGTAAAAATATTCTTCCCTTTATATACAATGGGGGTGTCAGACATACTATTATTTATTTTGTTGTAACCCAATTTATATTATCATTTTTAATGATTTTCACAGCTCATGATTTTTTATGTACTTGTAGTTGTTGTGATATCATCTTATCCAACATTTTATTCTTTAATGTGAGTTGTATATAACATTTTATAACATAGAATTATACAAATGATGTTTATTTTGGGTAATTGACACATATTTTCATGCAAATTACATCTTATTTCATGTAAGTAACTAAAAAATGATTGAATATGACATTTGGTATACACACCCAACCATGATACTAGCCCTAGTGATGTCTTAGGGGACTCAGGTAGTGATATAGAAGTTTTAGAGTGAGTTCTTCCCAAGGATACTGTTTAGATTTATAAAAATTCAAGGTATTGGTTAAAATGGTTAATGAAATAGTTATAATGGTAATTTTGTTTTGTTTTTCATTCCAAGGAACCCAGTTATGGGTTTTGAAAATAGATTATTTTCTATGAAAAACATTATCCATCAACTAGTTATTTTATCTAATTAGAAATAGAATCCTCTAAACAGGATAACTCGAAAGGAAGTTGACCCTTAGTACATCATACCACAGGCATACCACCCTATATACAAGAGGCTATTGAATTATAATAGGGGAAAAGATCATGATGAGACTATATCCCGAAATATATATAACTATAAAAAGTGAGAATAATGTTAATAAATAGTAAAAAAGATATTATCAATAGTATATTTATAAATATATTACGTAATATGAGAAATAGTATCCTACAATTTCACCCATTCAAAACAACTATAAACCATATCATCCATAGAGTGATCATATAATGACATGTTCAAAGAAATAAAAGACATCCATAGTTAAGCATGAGTGATCAACCTAGTCTAACTCCATGTCTATAAACATTTTCCTCATGAATCCACTAAACCACTGAGAAGATACATGCTATTCATGAGGACAGTTCCCTTGCATGTTCCATGAGAAATGAATTACACATGCATCATGAAGGTCCCATGTGGGTGTAAGTATAAACTCAATATTACATCACCAATAAATCTCTTAGATTTAATGAACATTTATATTAATATTTACAAAGTTTAATGTAAAAAAAACCTAAACACACATCATTATAATAATTCAATGACTGATAAACCTAATGGTATTGGAATGTTTTTGAGTGGGATGATTCACCTAACATCATTATACCCCCCTAAGGGAGAATGATGTGTGACCCATTCTCTCATAAATATGTAAATTTTCAACATTATAAACATGGGTTCCTTATAAACAAGGAATCACAAAAAAACATTCCTTAATGATACACTCCACTTTCATTCTCAATAACTCTGAACAATCCATACATGGTGATCATTAGGATCCAAATAATTAATCATAGTCAACAGAAAAAATCGATGTCCAACCCCAATATCAATTCCCTACACTAGTCTTACGATTAATATCATCATCCTAATATTGTTTTATAGGAATGATAATATCTATGATCAAGTGGTCAAAAAAACATTTTAGTACCCTTTTTTCACCACAAACATACCATCCTAAACCCTAATGGTGAGAAAAATAAACCACATTCTATGACCACAACCAGATGAGCCACTATCACCCTAGCATCAGTAAAAAATAACACTATCATCCATCAGTGTAAATCACCCAACCACATGGCCACACATATTACACCCATAAAACTATCATGTATCCTTATAAATTAATTCATTACATGAAATACCATGTATTAATACATTATAATATTTAATGAAATCCGAAAAGTCATCAAATCATTATGAACTAATGATAGAATATCCTATGTAATTAATGGGAGGAGGCAACCCCTAAACATCTCTCTCGATCCATGGAAAATAAATGTTGTTTCATTCCTTGTGATGTGTATACCATCACATTCCCCCATGTATCACAATGTACATATAAATATATATAACAATGAAAATTTAAATTTAGAAACTAATAGTTATATGCAACAGACATCTCATTTTATTCAATGAAATGATTTCACATATTAATAATGAAATCATGAAACTGGTTCAAAATCTCAAAAATCGATTTTTTTAATCTTGTTACAATTATGAACAAACAAGAATCAAATGATATCAAATAAATATTCCTAAATTTTTATGAACCCCTATTTTAGATTTTATTAAAGGAAGTTAAAAACAAATGTCAATATCCCCTTTTTTAGAAGAGTGAATACAAGAGATTGATATAAGTTGTAATTTTTGGCCAAATAGACACCCACTCTAAATTTATTTTGAATAAATAATGAACTATTCAATACAATAATATATTTATAACCCCACAATAACCCATTGAAACCACAATTTAACCCATTACTCACACTCAATATTGAAAATATATAATAATTAAATAATATACATGTATATAATAATTATAAATGAATTTTTAAAATGGTTATATATATGAATAAATGCATGATATAGGTGATTAAGAATGTTAATTTTTTATATAGGAGATTCAAGCACATTAGTGGAATTCAGGAATGAAGTTAAGGTTTTATCATTTACTACTAATTAGAAAGTATTTTATTTCTGTGTCGGTTTTTAAAATAAATTATTTTTCGCATAGTTTAATAAAATATTTATTTTAAAATTATTTCAAAAGATAAAGGATATTTTTTATTTTTGAAGTGGTTTTTATGAAACTCTAAAAAGTTTTTTCTATCTCACTCACTATATTATAAAAAATATTATGGTTGATTGATTAAACTGATTGAAATTTATCATCCACCTTAATCCTCTATTTGTATTATGTAATGTTATTTTATATCAATAAAATAACACATCACTTTATTTTTCATTATAAACCATCTACTATGAATAGTCAAGTTTTTTATTCTAATGTATTTTCTTTGTGAATACCCATTTTTCCATATCTTTAACTAAAGGGTACTCACTTGGACACCATACATTCCAAAATTGGCGAAATTATAGAATTAACTATATGTCCTTTATCTATAAAGTGTAAATACCATATTATCTATTTAAGGGTATTTACGTATTATTTTAGTGAATGTTTCTGGACACAAATATATTTTATAAGGGTCTCTTTTATTTGGATTATTAGTGGAATTATTAATTGTTTCTTTATATGATACCTTTTGAAAAGGATATGATTTTTTTTATTTCCATGGCTTCTTTATGATAAGTTGAATTATTGATTTCTAGTGGAACATGTAAGTACATATTGATGATTGGTGGGGTCTTATATCACCATTTATATCATTGGTTAAAATTTTAAATCTCATGAGAGATATATAAAGAATAAAAATTTATTTTATTTAAATCATGAGTTGAAGTGTGTGAATCATAAAGTGGATGTATACATGGGTAAAATTTTATTGAATAAAAATAATGGGATAAGGTGTGTGACTCAAAAAGGTGTTGTTTCCATATACCTTTGGTTATTTCATAATTCTATATTATACCTTTTTTCTTTGATATAAATTTTTTCCATGATTTGTTCTTATGTTATTCAATGACTTATTCCACTATTTATAATCTATCATTTAATAGGTAAAATAATATTATGTGTCATGAATATTACCATTTTTATTCTTATTTTCACTTATGATCTTTGGTTTTAATAACTTATGTTTACCCTTACTGAGCATCCGATATCACCCCTTTCTTAGTTTTATTTATGAAAATGATTGTAACCTATTAGGAGTATAGAAGGGAGTCTCATATGGTTTGATTATGGATAAATTATCCCAATTTTTTAAATAAGTTTCCAATTTAACTAGTCCTAAAAGACACTAAACCCTAAGGTTCTCCATGTTATGTGTGACTATAATAACCCAAGATTATCAAACATGGATATTACACCTTTTGAGACGAATATTCATTAAATAAAATAAATACAAGTTTGAGGACCATAATATTTTAGTGCCTTTGGAAACATGGAACATGATATTCTATTATGGTGAATGATCTTCAACATTTCACATAAAAATCATCCTGTCACACCTGTTTTTATTTTACTTTATTTATTTTATTTATCATGGCGAATGGTGTTTTTGCATGTGTGCGGGCGAGTCCCGGTTGGAAATTTTAATGTTTGGATGAGTTAATGGTTTGGAATAGTGCGCGAACACCATACGGTTGTGACGCGCAACCCGTTTTCAGTCCTCTTGGGTACCGTGCAGTGCGCGCGTACCCCGCGGCCTTTTAGTTTTAACGTAATTAAATTCGCTTGTTGAGTGGATTAATATATATATATATATACATATATATATGATTATATATGTGTATGTATATGGGTATATATGTTCATATATTATTATTATTATTTTTAACGTAATATGCATATATGTATGTGTATATGTGTATATATACACGTATGCTGATGCATATATATTTATTAACATTATATGTTTATGCATATGAGTATATGTATGCATGTTTATAAATTTGTTCATGTGGGTTTATATATATATGTATATATGTTTGTAATTATAATAATAATAATAATTATTAATATTATTATTATCAATATGTTTATGTATTTATATATATATATATATATTTATATAGGTTTATATATACTTTCGCATGTTTTATATATGTTTAGTTATATGTAAATATGTGTATGTATATTTATAATAACTATTGCGATTATAATTAATTAACAAATTTATTATTAGTATTATTATTAAGTTAAATTGTTTTATTTTGTTTCGTTTTAATTTTCTTTTCCCTTTTATTTTATTCCTTTTTTTTCTTTTATTCCTCTTTTTTTTCTCTCTTATTCTTTTTCTTCTTTTCTTTTTTTTCCTTCTCTCCTCTAACCCTACACTCTTCCCCCCGTCGCGCGCAGGCCGTCCCTCCCCTTCCCTCACTGTGCGTGACCCGGCCCCCTGCTTCCCCGTCGCCGGCCTGCTTTGCCCTTCGACCCCAGCCACCGGCCGCCGCGCCTCCTCCCAGCTGTCATCCCGGTCTCCCCGCTCCTTCCGCAAGCGCCCCAGCCGACACCCATCCGCCGCGCCTCCTCTCGGCCAGCGTCCCGGCCTCCCTCGCTCCTGCCACGTGCGCCCCAGCAGAGCCACACCCTCCCCCTCGCCGGCACCACTCTTTTCCGGCGCCCTCCTTCCGACGAAAACCCCCCTCCTCCCCGGAAGTCTTCCTTATTTTGGTAGGGTTCTATTTTACCCAAACCCTATTTGGGATTTATTTTATTTTTGGATTTGATCTTAAAATTGATGGTCCGGTATGGTTGTTTTAGGTGCGATTTAATCTTCCTTGGGTGCGATTGAGGTGCAAATGGTGTTTTGCACCAATTTGCATAATTTTATCGTCAATTGAGGTAGTAACTCATGGCTTATATTCTTTAAATATAGATTCCTTCGATTGCGTGTTGTTTGCACCGTTCTTGTTTGTTAATTAGACATTTGATGTTGTTGGAATAAATTTTATCTTATGAAATGAGGTTCGTTTTGATGGAAATCCGTTGTATGCTATTTAACAATTTTATTAAATTGTGCAATTTGTGATTTTAATTGTGCAGATGGTGTTTTGGTGTGCGTTTGATTGTTGAAGTTGTCTCTGGGCGTGTTCTTGATACAGAAGTCTCCCCTTGTTACTTATAATTGTTTTATAAAATGTTTTAAAGGTCTGTTAACTTATAAATGTGGTGCAGATTGTGTTTTGGGGGTACCTTGGTGTGCGAATTGTCTCAAAATGATGCGTGTGTGTGAAGAGTGGTTTCCTATATGTTATTCTTTGGAGTTGTTTTATAAACTTGAGGCGGTTTAGTAAATAATGCAGATGCTGCAAGTTATGTTTTGAAAACGCGTCGGGATGGGTTTTCATTGTTTATTCATTAGAGTTATTTTAATTCAGTGTTTATGTGTTTTTAAATGTTTTACTTTTGTTGTAGCGCGCTGGCGAGGTAATCCCATGATACCAGAACTGTCGACATGCGTTTCTTGTTCGCTAGTGCGAGGCGTATCGCGTCGCTGTAACTGGGTAGCGAGTTGAGGTAGGTTCCCACTGCACTTGCCTTTGAATTTAGAATTTACTTATCTCTTGTCATTTGATTAATTTTCATCAAATTGGAAGTAGTATTTAAATATTATTATTTCTAGAGTAGTTATACTGCTGGAATTGGAACTGCTTCTTTCTCTGCATCGTACCGAAAGCTTTTCTTTTCATGATTAGCTGTTGCGCAATATTGAAAATTCCCCTTTGGCCCTTATGTTTGCGCTTCAGAATTAAAATGGTGATTTGGTCTACCTAAATGAGATTTTAAATGTGTTTTCTGGTTTTAAATGTGACGACGTCTGATCCTTCTTTTGGAATTGATTTGGTATTGATCAAGTACATGAGGCCCGTTTGGTACTTTTAATGAAATTAATGTTTTGAAAAGTCTCTTTGGAGTGATCTTTTGTGTTTGTTGATTTGGTGAGCGGAGTATGTGATGCTTGTGCATCTTGACTAGATTTACATTAGGGATGCAGTCCTCTTTTATTATATGTGTTGACATGGGAACCTGGCATATTGAGTGAATTATCTGAGAACGATTGCTGCACTAGTTTAGATCACGCACTGGCTAGTGGCCCCATAGCAGGGGAATACTGAGTTATTGCTGCTATGGGTATTGGGCCCCTCGGTTAGGCCATTTAGGGCTATGCCGGGCGTTAGGGCGTTATGACATCATCGAGTTAGGGCATGCCTTCAGGATGAGTCAGATGTATAGTACGTTCTGGTTTGTTCACGATCTCCTAGGTTCGACCCATGTCTCTTTTAGTGTGTATTTGTATATGGCATACGATTGATAGGTCGAGTTTGGATGCCGACCCTTGTGTGCCACTTTTTCCCGTTGCCCTTAGTGTGTGTTGTGTGTGATTTTATTTTTGACTAACAACTAAAGTTTGGTTTTCTAATTGTTCGCAAAATGTTTTAAAATGAAATTCACCTATTCCTTTCAACATTAAACTTCTTTTAAATTAAAAAGGGCAATGGATTGTTACTTGTTTTCAAAATGGAAAGTGTGTGTGTATGAAAACCTATATTTTTTTCTATAATGTAGTTCAAACTAGAAGTTGGTAAATTCTTCTTTTAATGGTAGTGCTTTGGGAATAGATTTATCGGGCTAGCCTACTGAGTTTTAATACTCACACCTATAGTGTTTTCTTGTTTTTAGTTTCTTTCGCAGGTTTGACTCGAGCTTGCTCTCCGTGGACGAGAGTTGGTGGTAGTTTGACGATCGACTCTCGGGGTCGCGAGGAGTTGGGTTCGTGGTCAGGTTAGTTATGTTTTTGGCTGTTTTATTTTATTGTCGTTTGTTTATTTCTGCTTCTTAGTAAATTTTTACTGAGCGAAATCGTTCCCACGTGTACTCTGTGATGCCCTGGCGCTTGTCGCCAGCCCGGGAGGATCGGGAACGCCTCTCGGGCCATGCCGCGGACCGACTCGGGTGACCGGTTCAGGGTCGACCCGGGTTGGTTCATGACAAAATGGTATCAAAGGAGGTCGGCTCCTGAGCAGACCTTGTTTTTTAGAGTGCCCATTTCTATTTGGAGTTGTCATGGTAAAGGGAGTAAAGTTGCTCGAACTCGAGGCATTGGAACGGGAAGGGCGTCATGAACCCTTGCTCGTTCGAAACCTCGAGTTACCATGAGATGTTTGGGTTGTTACTGTCTTTTGGGTCTTCTGGATTGTTTTATGTTGGGAAATGAAAAGGGAGTTGGGAAAGTAGCTTCATGAGCTCACAGGGCCTGGCAAGCCTTGTTGAGCCGGAGACTTCAACCTACAATGCTCTCAGTGACGATGGTATGGCTGACGTATGGCCGCCAACCATATGGTCGAGTCAACCATCATTACTAGTTTCCCCTTTAGTGAATGGTTTTTTCCTTCATTTTGAAACTCATTGAGTAATGTTGAATTTCAAATGGTATTGGTTATGTTTTGATCAAGTTCCTCATTTCTTTGTTCCGTAGTGTTCGCCCCCACGAAGGTTCGATGGATGCTCAATGTGCAGCTTCAGGTGGTGCATCCTCAGTTAATCCTTCAGTTGGTCAGCCCATCAATTATGTTTTGGAGTTCCGGAAGTTGAACCCTCCTCTCTTTTATGGACAAGCAGGGCCTCTTGAGGCAGAGGAGTGGTTGCAGAAGATTGAGAAGAATTTCAGTTCCATTGGTCTACCTGAGTCATTAAAGGTGAAGTTGGCTACCTTCATGCTTGAAGGTCCAACCTAGAAATGGTGGAAGTCCATGTCTCGGAACAAGCCTGGGGAAGATTTGACATGGGAGTTTTTCAAGTCATCGTTCATCCAACAACACTTCTCTGAGTTGACGAAGCTGAGGAAGAGGATGGAGTTGTGTTGTCTTCAGCAGGGCGTTGAATCGGTATTGGAGTTCTATCGACACTTTGTAGACCTAGTTCCGTATGATCAGTGGTTTGTTGAGAATGATCCCGGGAAGGCTCGACAATTTGAGTCTGGACTCCGACCTGAGCTGCGATCGAGAGTGGAAGAGCTCAACCTGACCACCTTCTCGGATGTTATCAAGCAAGCCTTTCTTGCTGAAGATGAGCTAGTAGGAGGACTCGAGGTGGAGAATCATCCAGCTTTGGGAAGCATTTCATATGGTGCTAGTAAGAAGAGTAAGAAGCGACCTGTTGCTGGTGGTGCTGGTAGAGGAATCAAGAGGCCTTCAGAACTTCAGTCATCTTCTTCACAGCGCAATGTTGTGATCTGTCACCAGTGTGGTAGGCAGGGTCACAAAAGGCAGACATGTCCAAGTGCTCCAAGACCCTGCCACACCTGTGGACGTATGGGTCACTTGAAGCGATTTTTCCGAGGTGTTTCCAAGAAGTGCGCTAAAGCCAGACCTGGATCGTCAAAGGTCACTTCAGCCCATCAGCAGGAGTAGGGAGATGTTGGTGGATGAGCTTGATGTTTTCTTCTTTTAATGTTTCTTGGATGTAGTAGTCGTTACCTGTACGGTTTTGGGGTGTTCTTTTCTTTCAGTCGAAAGAATGGTTGTGACTGAACTCTTTTAATCCATTGATCTTATGGATGTGTGATTGTTAAAAAAAATGGTTCTGCGTCATGCTTCTGGGGTTTCATGAACCTGACTGTGAAGCCGGAAGATGCTTCATTCATCAGAGCTCCAGCCACAGGTCTCGGAGTGAAGCTAGCGCGTAGTTGGGGAAACTCCAACGAAAGGTGAAGTCTTGCGGCAGGGTGTTGTTCTCAGTAAGTGCGCGCAGTCAGAATCATTTTTCCTCATTATGCCTAGTTTATGTGTAATAACTGCCTGGTCATGTCGTTGCTCTCATTTATTAAGAGCTGCTCGCTTTATGCTTTCTGAGTGGGGGTGGTGTGTTGGACAGGGCCCCCCCTCCCACCCGTGGGCAGTGATGGCTGGTGATAATGCCGGGAGGTCCTCCTATTCTTCTCTTCTCAAAAGCTTTATGGTGGGGAGTCCATTCGACCTCCCCATGTTGAAAATTCTTGTGATCTTGAATTTTTTCTCTAGTGATGGCGTTCTGGTCCTATTCCAGGAACTGACTTGACACTTGTGGTGGAAATAACTATCACGGGTCTCGCCAAATTCAATTTATCTTGCCTCTTATGGTGGGGAGTCCGTTCGGACTTCCCGTGTCAATCTCCCAGTTTTGTTCTAGGTTTTGGTTTGGTTGCGGTTGGTCTTATATGGAGTCACCAAATTCTACATTCTTCTTTTGGTAAAGAGTTGTGGCGTGAGATTTCTAGTGTCATATTGGAGTAAGGTTTTAAGAGATATGCGTTGGATGTGGTTTTGACCTGCTCGTTGGTTTAAAAAGAGTCGTTGTGTTTTTATTGGCGTTGTTCCAGAAGTTGTGTTGTAAGGTTGAATTGAGGATGAAGAAATTGTTTGAGTCCGGTTGAATGGTGTTAAGGTGTGTGTATGTTGGGCCTCAATTTACTATTGTTAAAGTTCCTTGTCCTTTGAAGCGATCAACTGGAGGTGGTCACACTTTTGGGGGGGCGGGTGACACTTAGCGGGTAATCCGTTCATATTATATGAGTTCTTTTGGTTTATCGCTCCCCTTTTTGGGAGTGTTTCAGAATCTCTTTGTTGTCGTTCTTTAGTTTTTTCTTTAAATTGTGAAGTAGTGTCAGTTTTTCATGTGGGGTTTTGAACTTGTTATGGCTTTCCGGGGGCGGAAAGCTTTATGGTGGGGAGAATTGTCACACCTGTTTTTATTTTACTTTATTTATTTTATTTATCATGGCGTCGAGTGTTTTTGCATGTGTGCGGGCGAGTCCCGGTTGGAAATTTTAATGTTTGAATGAGTTAATGGTTTGGAATAGTGCGCGAACACCATACGGTTGTGACGCGCAACCCGTTTTCAGTCATCTTGGGTACCGTGCAGTGCGCGCGTACCCCGCGGCCTTTTAGTTTTAACGTAATTAAATTCGCTTGTTGAGTGGATTAATATATTTATATATATATATACATATATATATGATTATATATGTGTATGTATATGGGTATATATGTTCATATATTATTATTGTTATTTTTAACGTAATATGCATATATGTATGTGTATATGTGTATATATACACGTATGCTGATGCATATATATTTATTAACATTATATGTTTATGCGTAAATGTGTTTATGCATATGAGTATATGTATGCATGTTTATAAATTTGTTCATGTGGGTTTATATATATATGTATATATGTTTGTAATTATAATAATAATTATTATTATTAATATTATTATTATCAATATGTTTATGTATATATATATATATATATTTATATAGGTTTATATATACGTTCGCATGTTTTATATATGTTTAGTTATATGTAAATATGTGTATGTATATTTATAATAACTATTGCGATTATAATTAATTAACAAATTTATTATTAGTATTATTATTAAGTTAAATTGTTTTATTTTGTTTCGTTTTAATTTTATTTTCCCTTTTATTTTATTCCTTTTTTTTCTTTTATTCCTCTTTTTTTTCTCTCTTATTCTTTTTCTTCTTTTCTTTTTTTTCCTTCTCTCCTCTAACCCTACACTCTTCCCCCCGTCGCGCGCAGGCCGTCCCTCCCCTTCCCTCGTTGTGCGTGATCCGGCCCCCTGCTTCCCCGACGCCGGCCAGCTTTGCCCTTCGACCCCAGCCACCGGCCGCCGCGCCTCCTCCCAGCCGGCATCCCGGTCTCCCCGCTCCTTCTGCAAGCGCCCCAGCCGACACCCATCTGCCGCGCCTCCTCTCGGCCAGCGTCCCGGCCTCCCTCGCTCCTGCCGCGCGCGCCCCAGCAGAGCCACACCCTCCCCCTCGCCGGCACCACTCTTTTCCTGCGCCCTCCTTCCGACGACAACCCCCCTCCTCCCCGGAAGTCTTCCTTATTTTGGTAGGTTTCTATTTTACCCAAACCCTAGTTGGGATTTATTTTATTTTTGGATTTGATCTTAAAATTGATGGTCCGGTATGGTTGTTTTAGGTGTGATTTAATCTTCCTTGGGTGCGATTGAGGTGCAAATGGTGTTTTGCACCAATTTTCAGAATTTTATCGTCAATTGAGGTAGTAACTCATGGCTTATATTCTTTAAATTTAGATTCCTTCGATTGCGTGTTGTTTCCACCGTTCTTGTTTGTTAATTATACATTTGATGTTGTTGGAATAAATTTTATCTTATGAAATGAGGTTCGTTGTGATGGAAATCCGTTGTATGCTATTTAACAATTTTATTAAATTGTGCAATTTGTGATTTTAATTGTGCAGATGGTGTTTTGGTGTGCGTTTGATTGTTGAAGTTGTCTCTGGGCGTGTTCTTGATACGAAAGTCTCCCCTTGTTACTTATAATTGTTTTATAAAATGTTTTAAAGATCTGTTGACTTATAAATGTGGTGCATATTGTGTTTTGGGGGTACCTTGGTGTGCGAATTGTCTCAAAATGATGTGTGTGTGTGAAGAGTGGTTTCCTATATGTTATTCTTTGGAGTTGTTTTATAAACTTGAGGCGGTTTAGTAAATAATGCAGATGCTGCAAGTTATGTTTTGAAAACGCGTCGGGATGGGTTTTCATTGTTTATTCATTAGAGTTATTTTAATTCAGTGTTTATGTGTTTTTAAATGTTTTACTTTTGTTGTAGCGCGCTGGCGAGGTAATCCCGTGATACCAGAACTGTCGACATGTGTTTCTTGTTCGCTAGTGCGAGGCGTATCGCGTCGTTGTAACTGGGTAGCGAGTTGAGGTAGGTTCCCACTGAACTTGCCTTTGAATTTAGAATTTACTTATTTCTTTTCATTTGATTAATTTTTATCAAATTGGAAGTAGTATTTAAATATTATTATTTCTAGAGTAGTTATACTGCTGGAATTGGAACTGCTTCTTTCTCTGCATTGTACTGAAAGCTTTTCTTTTCATGATTAGATGTTGCGCAATATTGAAAATGCCCCTTTGGCCCTTATGTTTGCGCTTCAGAATTAAAATGGTGATTTGGTCTACCTAAATGAGATTTTAAATGTGTTTTCTGGTTTTAAATGTGACGACGTCTGATCCTTCTTTTGGAATTGATTTGGTATTGATCAAGTACATGAGGCCCGTTTGGTACTTTTAATGAAATTAATGTTTGGAAAAGTCTCTTTGGAGTGATCTTTTGTGTTTGTTGATTTGGTGAGCGGAGTATGTGATGCTTGTGCATCTTGACTAGTTTTACATTAGGGATGCACTCCTCTTTT
This sequence comes from Viscum album, assembly GCA_963277665.1. Lineage (NCBI taxonomy): Eukaryota > Viridiplantae > Streptophyta > Magnoliopsida > Santalales > Viscaceae > Viscum > Viscum album. The sequence goes on along the minus strand of OY728142.1, from coordinate 502,407,730 downwards.
ATTATATGTGTTGACATGAGAACCTGGCATATTGAGTGAATTATCTGAGAACGATTGCTGCACTAGTTTAGATCACGCACTGGCTAGTGGCCCCATAGCAGGGGAATACTGAGTTATTGCTGCTATGGGGATTGGGCCCCTCGGTTAGGCCATGTAGGGCTATGCCGGGCGTTAGGGCGTTATGACGTCATCGAGTTAGGGCATGCCTTCAGGATGAGTCAGATGTATAGTACGTTCTGGTTTGTTCAGGATCTCTTAGGTTCGTGCCATGTCTCTTTTAGTGTGTATTTTTATATGGCAGACGATTGAGAGGTCGAGTTTGGATGCCGACCCTTGTGTGCCACTTTTTCCCGTTGCCCTTAGTCTGTTTGTGTGTGATTTTATTTTTGACTAACAACTAAAGTTTGGTTTTCTAATTGTTCGCAAAATGTTTTAAAATGAAATTCACATATTCCTTTCAACATTAAACTTCTTTTAAATTAAAAAGGGCAATGGATTGTTACTTGTTTTCAAAATGGAAAGTGTGTGTGTATGAAAACCTATATTTTTTTCTATAATGTAGTTCAAACTAGAAGTTGGTAAATTCTTCTTTTAATGGTAGTGCTTTGGGAATAGATTTATCGGGCTAGCCTACTGAGTTTTAATACTCACGCCTATAGTGTTTTCTTGTTTTTAGTTTCTGTCGCAGGTTTGACTCGAGCTTGCTCGCCGTGGACGAGAGTTGGTGGTAGTTTGACGATCGACTCTCGGGGTCGCGAGGAGTTGGGTTCGTGGTCAGGTTAGTTATGTTTTTGGCTGTTTTATTTTATTGTCGTTTGTTTATTTCTGCTTCTTAGTAAATTTTTACTGGGAGAAATCGTTCCCACGTGTACTCTGTGATGCCCTGGCGCTTGTCGCCAGCCCGGGAGGATCGGGAACGCCTCTCGGGCCATGCCGCGGACCGACTCGAGTGACCGGTTCAGGGTCGACCCGGGTTGGTTCGTGACACATCCCATTTAGTAGTCCTACTTAAAATAACAATCTTCATAACCTAGGGAAAGAATAGATAGGAAAGGGTGTGCTCAGATGATCATTAAGGGTAAATAAAAAATATATGTAAGAATAACACAAATATAAGGATATGATAACATGAGTATAACAATTTAAGATCATACTCTATATATCAAAGATCATATCCAACAGCTATTTCATAAATATTGGTAGATCATAGTACATGAAACCTAATAGTGTCAAAGATCATAATCCATGTGATAACAATGTACCTTTAAGACATGGAATTTTAGGGGACACATAAAAATATAAATTTATTTCCATAGCACCCAAGGCATACATCCAAGTATATCTTAGTGGAATGGGTTGACACCCCAAACTATCTTAGTAGTCATGGTTCACTCCAAAGATTATCTCAATTATAAATATTTACTCCAAATACTAACTTAACAGACAATGTCCCTAACTAAACCTAGTTCACTCTCAATTCATTACATTTTTTCTAATTAGATATAAATCCTTAAGGAATGTATTGGGAAGAGATATAGGTCCTACACATCACATAATGAATCATACATACACATGCCACATGGTAATAAAAAATTTATCATAATATAAAACATACAAAGATTTGAGTTTAATAAACATCATATCCTAGCCCATGATATTATATGTGCATCAAAAAAACTTCAGTATATCAAAATATATGGAAAATAGACATGTTTCATAATCATTTCATCAAATAATAACCCATGAAATGAATAAGGTTTCATAAGTGTTTCATCATGGTATAACATGTGGAAGAGAAATCAGTTTTATAAACAAATTGACATGTTAAATATAAACCCTTAAAATAAAGAATATGAATTGTGTCCCTAGATAATATCCCCTATAATGCATAAAATCAATAAAAGGATTTAATCTTAGATGGAGAAGCATTTTTAAAGACCACATAGATTATTTATTAAATAATTTAATCTTTCTGGGAAAATAAGCATTTTTAGACACAAAACATGTTAAAAAATTATTTTAATCAAAAAACACTTTTAAAACATATGAATTTAGATTTAAAAATAATTAAAAACATTTCTTTAAGGAAAATATCCTTTCCACTTTGAAAAATTAATTTTAAAACATATAAATTTTTTTAAATAATTTTTTTAAAATAACATTTAAAACATATAAAGGAAACATTGAATACCAATTTAAAAACTTTTTTAAAAAATAAAAAAAAAATATAATCCTTTTCCATGAAAATTATAATAAAGGTATTTTTAAAAAATTAGTATTATTTTTTGTAAAAAATTGATTTTTTAATAAAATAGATTTTCGACCGAAGAGATCGATAAGGTATGATTTTCTTAAAAACATTTTGTTAAATATCTTAAGTACCAAAGAGTGAAAAAATTGTACCTTTACATAAATATATAATGAATAAATAGAGGAGAATAAAATTAAAGAGAATTATTGAGATATTGATCATAATATTTCATCAATGGAATCTTAATCATAAACAATCCCGATATATGATGAGATTATAACAACAAACTATTAAAAATTTCGTAACATTGAATCATAATACCCATTAATTTATAACATTAAATAAAGCGTAATATTTCATTAAAATAATGATATTTATATAGTAACATATCATAGTGGAATTATATAATTCCCATAATAGAATATACGTGCATAATAAAACATGTGTCTCATAGAAGGAAAATTTTGAAAAACTCTGTTACCGCTTTGGTAACATTGAATCCATAACCCCATGAATGAAAGTTCCTCAAATAGATGTGTAACTACCAAAAATTTCAATTATATAGTCATAAAGTAAATTCAAACTAATTATATACACCGCATAGAAGAATGATGTGGTGAATATTGCTTGTCTCTCACAAAAGTAATAGGTGAGACAAAAATATTTCTCCTTAAGTGTTGACTCCCATTATAAATGTTTGAAACTCCTATATAATTAATATAAGATCATTAAAAATATTTAATATTAATATATTAATATATATAATACTATATATTATTTACTCATAACTTTATATTACCCATTTACTAACAATTCCATGCAAAAGTTAGGTTTTGGGTAATAATCATTTTTTTTCGTACATGTTTTGACTTTTTATTCATGGGCCTATTTAATAGATCATGATATAATTATTTATATAATTTGAAAAATTATATAAATAAATAATATATTCAGTATAAAATTATTGGTAATAATCAATAAAATATTTAAATATGAAATGAAATACACCATTAATGGAGAAGATAGGTCGTACATATATTTGAACATTTTTTCCATTTTCATTTCATTTTGAATGAGAAATATATATATATATATATATATTCTCATTAAAATATCATTATTATGTCATATATATCATATATATATATATATATATTATACCAATCCATAATACATTCCATGTAAAGTGTGAAGCAATCACATCACTATTCAAGGCAGTAGTTCTCCGTACACACGAATAATGTAATTGTATTCTAAAAAAATAGAAAAATGATGGTATGTATTATATAATAGTTCAATAATAATAAATGAATCATAAATATAATATATATCATATATAAACATCATTAACATCATTTTTACCAACATTAGTAGGTAGTAATGGAAAAATGATTGATATCGATCTAGGAGGCAGTAACCCTATAATGACCCAGTAATTCTCATTGGATTGATAGTACAATGAGTCCTTACTTGTCCTCAAGATACATACCCTAACTAGAAAAGGCTAGAAATAAATGGAAAGGGTTTCATGTACAATTTTAGGACGATTTACCCTTTAATAAATAAACCAATAACTAAACAAACCATAACCAAAATGCTCAATATATGATGCATGAATAAAAGCATGAAAACTAAACTACATTAATCATAACAAACCACATTCAAAGTGTGAAACAATGGAAGAAAAAAAATTATCAAAGTAAATTGTAGATAAAAAACTAAAGACGCCAAGAAGACCATAAGACTTCATGCCCCCCAAGATCGAGGCTCTAAGATCACCGGACAACCCATGTATCACGAAGTGGTGCTAAAAACATGCGATACATTACCTTTTCCACTATCCGAGAAGATAGAATATACGAAAGCACCAAAGAACCAAATTAGATACAAGTATAAAACTCAGTACATTTTATCCACTGACTTCCCTACTCATACCACTAGTATAGAAGACTTATAAACATTTATATAAAACAATTTATATAAACCAATTTATCAAAAAAAAATTATAACTAAATACAAAAAAATTCGAAACAATTTTCCACCAAAATTAGTCAAGTGAAATTGAAAACTATTTTCTAGAAAGTTATTTTTCTAGAAACTTAAATATCAATTATTTAAAACCATTTCTAAATATTCATTTTGGCATACCAAATCTATTCCACACATCTACACAATCAATCATGCATGATTCATTATGATAGTTCCATACCCATGAGTGGTTTCTCATCGATATACCAAGCCATCAGAAGGTAATTATATAACACGTGCCATTAAATATTTGGCACTGAGCACAAGGACATATTTTATCCACGACCCATATATTTAATATCAATTCACACACCAAGAATGCCCAAGGATCATGCCCAAACCCTTTTCATTAAAAACACCATTTTTATTGAAACCATTTCTCATCAAAACCATTTAAAAACCCCATTTCAATAAAACACCCTCTTTATCAAAAAAATAATTCCCATATAACCATTTTTAAATTACATCAAGTCCATCATTTAAAATTCCCACTTTAAATTCAAGGAATTAAATCACATTGCACAACAATTAACCAAGATCACATAGTTTCTTGAAAACTATAAATCAATACTAATTGGGATTTATACCATTTTTTTCAGAATAAATTCCATTAAAACAAACCAATTTTAAACTAATATAGTCAATTATATCAAGAGGATTTGAGATAGAATCCAACGACCTTGATGGTTTTGATGAAAACTAACAACGGATGAAGAACTCTCTTGCAATTGGGGGTTTTCTCTGTAAAATAGCCCTAGATCTATTCTATTACAAACAATGAACCCAAATATCATCATATTTGGAATACCCCAACATATATCTACCCATAATAGGCATAGATCTACAAAATAAAGAGGAGTGTAGAATTATATCGAAGTAGATATAAGAAATGAGACAAGAACAATCTAAGGCATTACTTATACTAAAATCAAGCTTGAAAATGACTAGGGAGTGATCTAGATTTGTTCCAAAATTCTAAGGAGAGGTTACCCAACCCTAAATAGATAAAAATATCAAATTAAGGAAATATAGAAGCAAAAACAATGAAGATATTTCAAAAATAGTAAGATCTTAAATAATCAGACCAAGATTTTACTTTGTGCATGGTTTGACCGCACAATTAGAAAAACCATGTGCTAACCATGTGGATTAAATTATTTAATAATTATTGGATTTAAAATTCAATATCCAATCTTATTTGGTTTATTTCCTATTATAGGGTTCCCACTGATACTTGTTTGAAAATATATGGGATCCAACTTTTCCTAAAATGAATTCTATGTAGTCCACATAAAAAGAATACTAACCATTTATTTTTGTCTTGTGCTACCACCACCACTCATTGGAACTATATTTTTGACATATTTGATTGTAGATGACTGATTCTTGACTCAATAAATTCATAGATAAAACATGGTGTATATATGGATAACTCCCAATAAATCAAAAACTTGTTTCTTTCTGGGGTTACAGAGCTTCATCATCTGATTTGATATTATAGAAATGAAATTATTCAATATAATTTCTCACTTAACATTAATGTTGATAGAATTAGGATCCTCATTGCTATTTATGAAGCTGGGTTTATTCTGAAAGGTCTCTACAATAACTATGTGGAAGATTTTATGATCATGAGATGTCTACATGTTGATTCCATATTCAGCCATTTGAGATGCACTTTTGAGTTTTTTATGGAGACCAATGCTCTTAGGATGGATTAAAATTAATGTGGATGGAGCCTCTAAAGGAAATCCTGGACCTATAGGGTGTATTGACATCTTCATAAATCATATTGGTCAGATCATTGAGTGATTTTTTGGAGGTTTTGGTATTGCACCCTATCTTGAAGGTGAAATGATTAGTGCGATTCATGCCATATCTTTTTCCAAGAACCAATGTTGGAACAACTTATAGATTGATAGTGATTCAACTATGGTAGTGCATTCCATTTTGAATGGGGTGACTTATCTTGATTGGGCACTTAGTACACCTTGGATGAAAGCTCTATGTTCTCTCAATAAATCAACTATATTGCAACTCATACCTACCAAGAGGTGAATATGGTTGCAGATGGTCTTGAAAATAAAGGGGTTGAGAAGGACATGACATGGCTGGAGGAGCATCTGTACAACATGATTCCCCTTCATGTGAAATATTATAATATGATCCCCACTTTCATACTATTGTTTGATCTACTTTTTTAAATAAATTTTTCTTTGGTCATTTAATAAAAGTGTGGCCTTCTAAAAAAATGTAGCAGCTACTGCTTTATGGAATCTCATGCATGGCTTCCTCACATGGTCTTTCTAACCATGCTTACACTATGTCGAAGATACTTCCTAAAAAATACTACACCCAGAACAAGACACAAAATTTTTACTAAGACTGACACATGGTTTAGGCAAACCGTGTGCATCCCATGCTCTTCTCCTTTTTCCCAAACACATCCTTGAATGTTCTCCCAACCCTCCCAAAATTAACCCTTAAACCTTATTAACATAAAAACAAACAAGTTAGGTTTACATACCAGAAACTAAGGGTACTAAATTCAACCCAATGTTGGTGTTTCTATCCATGGATAGTAGAAAACCCCCAAATCTATGAAAGAGTTCTGACCATTTCTCTATCATTTCATTCTTGTGTTTCCACATCTCTTCCTAAATCGTATCATGCTTCCATAAAACCTTCACTAGACCTATGGGTTTTCAAGACAAGAATTTCTCTTGCCTATCCATGATTTACACTCAGATATATACCAATGAAACATCTGACTCCTGATCAACATGATCCCATTTGATCACATGGTTAGGATTAGGCTGATACTTTTTTCAACTGAGATACATGGAACACATTATGAACCTCACTGAACCATTGTAGAAATTACAACAGATATTCGACCTCTCCAACTCGTTCCAGTATCTCAGAAGGGATAATGCACCAAGGGGATAAATTTCACTACTTCTAAAAATGACGATGTCCATGCATTGGATATATCCTTAAGAACAAATGATCGCCTACTGTAAAAGACAACAGTTATTGAAGAAGATCTGAATATGATTTCTGTTGACTCGAAGTCATCCCCATCCTCTTTCTAATTAATTGAATCTTCTCTGTTTTTTCTTGGATAAGGATCATCCTGAATAGTGACGTTTAACATGTTTCCACCATGTACAATGGATAACGACAAGGACACATATAAAATGATTAAAACAGAGCCATATGTATCGAGGCCTGAAAGATCTTATTATATGATAATTTCACTATGGGTATGTGACCCTCCCATGAGCCACCAAAATCCATTACACAAACCCTCATCATGTATTCCAATGTCTGTATCATCCATTTGGATTCCCCATAAATATGAAGATGATATATCGTGATCATATTGAAGTGAGTGCCAATGGATTTTTGTATGGATTTCTAGAAACGAGACATGAACCTTGGATATCTATCTGAGACTATGAAAATTTGTCTACCATGTATCTTTACCACTTCACGAATATAGATTTTGGATAGATCCTCCATCGTATGAGTTTCATGAATATAGATTAAATGGGATGACATGGTTAGATGATTCACCATGACCAATATGGAATCACGTTTTTGGACCATTATAAGGGAGAGCTATAACAAAATACATATCTATCATGTCCCATTTCCACACTGGAATAGGTAAATACTTCAACATAACTACTAGTATCTGATTCTTTTCATTAACATGATGACAATTTAAGCACTTTGAGACAAACTCAGCCATCTTCTTTTTCATGCCACTCCACCAAAACTTCACCGTCAATGCCATATACATCTTCTGTGTTCTTTTATGTATATCCCATCTCAAATGGTGGTAATCCTGTAGGCCCTTTTCTTAACAAGACATAGGTACAACCATTTGATCTACAAAGCACCAAACAAAATTTCCATCTAGTTTCCATCCCTCAATGGGCTCCCCTCTATTGAGTTTTGAACTCATAACTAGAAATTCTTCATTATATTTTTATTCATCTTTGAACATTTTTTCTAAATTAGGAACAAGAATAGATAAAAATAAACCCAAAACATCACTGTGGTCTTTACATTCCATATGCATGTCATCTATGACTAACATCAACTGCAATTCATCTGAAGCTTCTTTCGCCAACTAAGTATATTACTTTCCACTCAAAACATATGTCACAAAATCCCATTTTCCTAGTTTATACATCAAGTAAAAGAAAAATATTTGGAGACACTCCATCCATATACTTATCACCAGATTCAAATATCTTTGTGAGAAAATGTTTTCCAGATTTTTTGGCCCATGAACATAGTAAATTTATCACCAAAGAGATAATTTATCCAAGTCTTCAATGCATTAATGACTGATGCTAATTCCATATCATGTTTTTGGTAATTCTTTTCATGATCTCTCAAATTCCTTGGACCATAATCCATAACATAGTTTCCTTCAATAATAACCTAGTCAAACACCAATCCTGAATCTTGAGAATACACAGCATATCCCCATCCTAATTCTAGAAAAAATGAAGATAGGTGCCAAAGTAAGGTGAACATTCCTATTGTGGAAAGAGTTCTTCCATGGCTATGTCAATTGGAATAAATCATTCCTCTTTGTAAAATATTTCATTGGTCTATGAGAATTCATGAAAAAAGCATCAGTAATAACCAGCTAGACCAAGAAATCATCCTATCTTGAAGATATTATTCATGCGGTTTCTATGGGATCACAACTTCTTTCTTTTCAAGATCCATTGAACCATGTTATTAAGAAATCACATGGGTGAGAAAGAATAGCTCCTATATCAAAAAATCAATCATATATAGTTTGGCATAAAAAAATGATGTATCAAGTCTTGTAACACTATCACCAAGGGTTCTTCATGATCAAACTTTGTTTTTGAATACACCTAGATATCATCAACAAACACCACGACAAAAGATTGAAGATATTGTTGAAATATCCAATTCATCAAATACAAGAAGACTTCTAGATAAATTTTTAAACCAAAAGGCATGAGTACATATTCATAGTGTCCATATCTATTTCAGAAAGATGTCTTTGGAATGTATTCTTTCCGAACATGCAATTGATGATATCTTGATCACAAATCAATTTTAGTGAACCATTGACCTCTCCACAATTGATCAAATAGATCATCAGTGCAAGGATGTGGATATCGATTATATATCATAACTCAGTTAAGATTATGATAATTGATGAACAACCTAATATTTCCATATGATTTCATCATGAATAAGACCGGTGCTTCCCACAGAGAAGTACTTGGACAAATGAAACCATTGATTTACAGCTCCTCTAACTACACTTTGAATTCCATTAACTCTGTTGGTGCCATCCTTTATAACGGAAGGGCAATATAACTTGTCCATAGAAGGAGATCAATCATAAACTCCACTTCCATTATAGGTGGAAATCCTAAAAAGTTATTGGGATGGACATATAGAAATTGATCCACCAATGCTAGAAAAATAACATCCTCGATATCTTCCATCGATGACAAATTCAATGTCGCCAACTAGTAAGAGACTGTTCCCACCACTTGTTACACCCATTACATTGAACCCTTCTTCACAAACTTCTTTCCTTTGAAGAGATGTTTGACACCATCCTGATATGTAAAACTAACTATTCTTCTATAATAGTCAACGCGAGTCTTGAACATTTTCAACCAATGAATTCCATGGATTAAATCATTGAAATCCATCTCTAAAATTAATAAGTCCAATTTCAGCTCATACCCATCAATAGTTACAACACAAGCTCTACCCATGAAGGCTTGGCATTCTCTTTCACCGAGGGGAGTTTGCAATTTTACCATAGATGTAGTCATTTTAGGTTTTAAAAATGCAGGTAAAAAATAATTGAATAAATGAAGGATTGCGATGAAGTAGTGTCAAACAGTACTTACACAATGGTATAATTCAATAGAACACTACCTCTCACATTAGATGGTCTGACCTGATCATCAACCATTATCTAATCAGCTCTAAAGAGTTTCTTCTTCACTGAACTATGTTCCTTGTTGCCTTGTTGAGATTGCTATTATTGATGAGTCATAGTATTACAAGAATCACTATAGATATCTTTTATCTACCAATGAGATTGATTCTGCTGGCATCATCTTGTTGAAGAATACGATGCTTACGACAACTGAGAAGTGTCTCGAGCACTGAAGCTTGGAGAACAGTGAAAAAATCATTTAAAGTGTACCATCTTATTGAAATTATGGCATGCTCTTGGCTGTGATGTACACTCCCACTTTATGTGTTCAAAAGAACCACATTGGTAGCATCCCTCTTGGATTATTGGTCTTGGAATAAGATTTATTGATCCAGTTTTTATTTTCTGATTCCTTGTCCCACCTTGGAAATAGTTCTCTCTCTTTTTCTTTTTACCAACATTATAGATTCCACTATTTATAGTAGGGATCATTATACCTCCTCCACCCATATCTTCTAAGATTTCTCAAATGTCCACCGCTACTCTGTTCACCATCTTTATATATTCATTAATACATAGCACCAAAATCTTTGATCAAATTTCCTACCTTATCCCTGATTCGAGGATGCATGCCTTCAGGGACAGACTCACCATAAATTCTGGTTCAAAGAATACTAAATTCTTGAATTTTGATGAATATTTAGGAACTGAGAGATTATACTACTTGTGGATAAAATTTTTATCATCCTTTGGATCTTGAATGCGTGGGGATGAAATTGTTTATTAAACAATTCCTCAAAATCCTCCAAAGTAAGGCCTTCTTCCACTTCAGCTTGCAGTACTTGTTCCCACCACTTGCATGAAGGATCCTCGTGTAATTAAGTTTACATCTAGGCCTTGATATCCTTTCTGTGAGATGGTGAACACAAAGATACAATTCATTATACTAATCCACACCTCCACCATTTCAGGTTCAGAATCACCCTAGAATATCGGTGGATCCTACTTCATGAACTAGATGGAATGGTCCACATGCCTTGGCTCATCCCTCTAGTTCTCCATGTTCACTGCCTGAAATGAATGGATGATGTTATTAACTATATCTTGGTTCACCTATAGATCAAGTGCGACCACGTTCTCTTCATATTCTTCCAGTTGGTTTCTACAACTCATAACATGCTCCATTTTCTAAACAGGAAACAAAATTTATAAGTCTCACTCTATAGAAACTGATAGATTAGTATTTCAAATTCGATCGCATCAACTATCCCAACGTTGTTTTCCAAAAACAACCTTTTTCAAATTCAACATTTTGAAAAATCAATTATTTATTTTTAAAATAAAAAATAATTCAAAATACAGTAACCATCTCCTTTTTCAAAATCAATTCATTGAAAAACTATTTAATACTCTTTCAGAAATCAACACTTGTGCCCAAAATAAATCATTACTCAAAATAATTTATGCACTTGTAGTGGTAAGTCATTCCACTTATACATGGTATGGTCATCTCATTGGCTAAAACCATGAAAACGAGATTTCATACTCCTAGAAGTGAATCCAAAAATTATTTACCCAAATCCCTGGTAACATGAAGTTAAAAATTAAAGTGTTAACAACATCATTTTATGATATATATTTCATGTTCCAAAAATCCTACTCCTTTCCATGATTTCGTCCCAAGGAATAGACAAGAAGGAATTTCAACTACAAGACCAAGGCCACTGAACAATACTTGTTCAGTAAGGACTGAACAATACTTATTCTATAAGGACTGAACAAGTTGATACCATTTGTAATGACCAGAATATTCTCATTGGATTGAGAGTACAACGAGTCATTACATGGCCTTAAGAGACATTACTAATATGAAAAGTCTAGAAATTAATTCCAAAGGGTTTCAAATACAATTAGGGGATGATTTATCCTTTAATAAATAAACCACTAACCAAAAAAAATAGAAACAAATAGCTCACTATATGATTCATGAATAAAATCAAGATAAATCAACTACAATAATCATAAAAAACAACTTTCAATGTTTAAAACAATTAAATACCAAAAAATTAGCAATGTAATGATCATATAGAAAACTAAAGACTCTAAGAATACCAGAAGACTCCATTATTCTATACCTCAATGCTCCAAGATCACCAAACAACCCATGTATCACGAAGTGGTCCTAAAATAGTGTGATATGTTACCTATTACCCTATCTCAAAATATTTCATCTACAAATGAACCAAAGTTCCAAAGAAGGGGTAAGTATAAATAATAGAAGGTTTTCCCTAATGAATTCCCCAATCAATCCTCTAGGATAGAAGAGTTAACAACATTTATAGAAAACATTTTATATAAAAAAATTACTAAAAATATTTTATAACTAAATATAAACTTGTTTCAAAAACTATTTTCAACCAAGATCACAAAAATTCAATTGAAACAAATTTTTAAGAAAGTTATTTTCCCAAAAAAATGACTAAACAAATCATTAAAACCATATATCAATATTCCTTTTGGCATACCCAATTCATTACACACATCCACACAATCAACCATGCATGATTTTTTATGACACTTCCATACTCATGAGCAGTTTCTCATTGATCTACTAATTCATCACAAGGCAATTATATCACATTTTCTATTAACCCTTTTTCACCGAGCACAAGGACATATTTCAACCAAGCCCTGTACATCAAATAAGAAATCACACACCAAGTATGCCCAAGGATCATGCCAAGAACCTTTTCAATAAAAAAACCTTTTCATTGAAACCATTTCGCAAAAAAAACCTTTTAAAAATCATACAATTGAAAAAAAATTATTTTTATTGAAAATAACTTTCCAATCTAACAATTTTGAAATTCCACCAAGTCTATAATTTAAAATTACAACTTTAAATTCATGGAACTAAATAATTTTACACAACAACCCACCAATATCAACCAATTTATTCCAAACTATAAATCATCACTAAGGATGATTTATTTAATTATTTTCACAATCAATTTCATTAAAATAAACTAATTTGAAACTAGGACAATAAATTTTTTGAAGAAGAGTCCAGAGATAAGCCACCTACCACGAAGGTTTTGATGAGAACCGACAAAAGACGAATAAATAAAAAGAAACCGGGTTGTTTCTTCAAAAAATAGCCTTATATATCTTCTCATACCAACAAAGAACCAAAATATCATAATATTTGGAATCCCACTACATAGATCTACCAAACAAAGTCACAGATCTATAAAAGAAAGAGGATATTAAAAGCAGATCTATGTAGATCTATGAAACAAGACAAGATCGATGAAGAACATCACTTACTATAAGAATTAGGCTTGAAAACATCAAGGGAGGGCTACTGATTAGTTCCAAAACACTTCGGAGAGTTTCCCCATACATCAATGGATATAAATCTTGAATTTTGGGTGCATAAGAAAAAACATGTGCTATATCTCAGAAAAGAGTATGATCCTAAAAAATATGATATAGATTTGACTCTATAACATCCTGGATAAAATAAGAATATGAAGTTTTTATATTTATTAATATTTGTGAATTAAAGATTAATTTTACTTTAAATGGGTTTCTATGTTCGATAGCATACCTCATACACAGCAACATGTTTCTTTGAAATCTTACGTTGCACGCTATTAATATAATATTATTATTTTAAATGGTAGTTAACTCCTAGCCGTTGTATTGGCGGGAATGAACAAAACTAACTAAAATAATATTATACATGTTTTTTAGATGTATTTACCTTTATCCAATAAAAGTAAGAGGCTTAAAATGTGAATGAATCCAATTTTAAGCATAATTTACATTAAAAGGCCGATTTACTGCAATTTAATGGGGAACCTCATTAAATCATAATTTGTTCACATTAATACACTCTATATTACCAGATAAAATCTTTTTTTAGAATGGGGACATCAAAATTTACTTTGTGTAAAATTTTGGAATTTTTCTGATAAAGTTCATTTTCTAATGAATAGTGAAAAATATTGTATTTTAATTCAAAACTGTGTTTTAGTATAATTTATTTATATGGATAGATTATATTTTTACTTGGTTTTAAAGTGTTATTAGAATCTATTTTTACCTTTTAATCCAATTTTGGTCCTTGGAATTTATTTGACTTTGAAATTGGACATAAATCAGTGTCAATCTTTTGATAGTTATTGTTTCTTAAAAACACACTATTTGTTTTAACAAAGGGAATTAATTTTAAATTATTTAATGCCACTTATATGGTTTGAATTTAGAGAAATATAAATCATTTTTGAATTCAGAATATAAAATAAATCTTTGGCTGAAGATTTGGTATTTTTCTGAAAAACATCAATTTTTGATGAATAGTGAAATCACTTAGTAGTAGTTAAAAAAACTGACTTTTTCATTTAAATGAAATTTTACCATATCTGTTAATTGAATTTATAAAATTATACATACATGGTTGTTATCAAGAAGTAAAATGTGGTTCAATAAGATGAAAATAATTTTTGGTGAATTGTAACTTTTGACTTTTATTTACCGCGGTTAAAGGTAAATAGGGTAATTCAAGGTAAAAATAATATTATAGTATTTCAAAATTATCTTAAAATTTGTCCAAAACTTATTGGTTGAGTCATTAACATCCATGGGAATCTTTGGGTTTATTTTGGGACCCCATGGATCCACTTGGGAGTGATAATGACAAATTAGATTAATTAACTTAAAGTAAAGGCCAAAATGACAAAAGCAAATATCTTTTAGTAAATTAATATTTAGAAGAGGTTATATAAATTTTCCTTTCAACTATAAATATTAATTGGAAATCTAAAAGGATTTAATTTATCATGGTATTTTTATTATAATTTTTATACATCAAATAATTTAAATTATTTATGACATAATAATGATGTAGTGTTTAGCTCATTAAAAAATAATTTAGATAAATAAGATTATAATGATTAAAATATTATCCAAAATTTTTATAATTCCTATTTGATTATTTTATTTTGACCAAGAGTCATCTTATCTTTTACTATAATTATTTTTGGACCATTAGAAACCGAATATCATTATATAATAAAATAATGTTTTCACACATTCTTAAAGAGCCCCTCCTCCCCCTTATAAAAGGATACCACTTCTATAAAATTCCTCACACCTATCAAGACTTTTGGATCGTCCAAACTCTAACCAATTAGGCTCCATAAATCCCTCTACTCCTCTTAGAGGCCTTACCTTAGGCATAAGGCACTTCAACAAACGCTTTTGGTTCAAACTGAAGGGAGTTACCTAAATTAAAGGTAATCATTTCTTTTAAATTGTTTTCTTTTATTTTACTTCTCCAACCCCTAAAATCTTTTCAATACTTTATTTTGTAACAAAACCAGTATCCTAAATATACTAGGATTTTGTTATGGGATGGATTCCAACTACACTTACACACACCTCTATCTAATGGTTGAAGAACATAATGTTTCTGTGGATGGGAAACTAACGCCTCACAAAACGATGATTGTTTGATTTTCTTCTACCGCCTCTCATGGTGGCCATTATGATGGAACTGTATTTATACATGATACATATTATTTTTATTTTTTCTTTATGCTTCTGTAATTTCCATTTATATCGTACCTTTATGGTTTCCATTATGGGTAAACACGATAATTTCATTTGAGGAAGTGCAGACTACCGCCCCCTCAAGGTGATATAACTCGTTCATACCATATGTGGTATGTATAAAGGTTAGATTTAATGATATTATATATGATAAAATACTGGAATTATAATACTAATATTTATAATTATGTTTTAATTCCATTAAATATGATTTAGAAATGGAAGTAGCGTTCATGCGTACGTACGGATTACCGTCTCCATGAACGGCGAATTTCATTTCTTACCTCTAAATGTTATGTACTATTATAAACACATGTATATACTGGATATATAATATATATAAGATATCTAAATGATTATTATAATTCTGGATATAATGGAATATTGACCACATGGACAACTTGTAAATATAAGGTGTTCATTTTTGACTCAAGTACCAAATATCGACAAAATGACCATTATTAAGTTAAATGATTACATAATGTTTATAAAATGATAATAATTGAAATAAAAGGAATTATAAACTTGAAAAAGGTTCTTAAGAAAGTAGAAATTAACTTTAGTTTATTATTCATGACATTAAATAACGATCGAGTCAAGTCGGAAATGAGGTAAGAGATTTTCTTATCTCACTTTCAATTCCATGAGATTTCAATTGTTCGCCACTAATTTATTGAATGTGGTGTTTTTTTTACTACCAATTGATATATATTACCATGATTATCTTTATATTCATGTGATTATATGAATAATTTTGTGTTTATTAAATTTGGGTCATATGACTTAGTTGATTACAACGTGGTAAAGGGTTTTATCTCACTTTTTATTCTCGTGAGATTCATGCTATATTTTACACTATTTCATTTTATGTGGTGTATATACCACCAATTATTGTACTCTTTGTGTAATATAATTTCATTTATGAGTATTTACATATTCATTGTATGATACTTCTTTCATGTGGTATATGTTTTGTAAGTTACCAAATCGGTAAGGGAACCTTTCACCCTCCTCTTTTTTTAAAAGACTTCTTTTTGTTATGTCTTTTAATTTACATCTTATTATGTTGGGATATGTTATTATATATCATTATTTATGTAAAAATTATGTAAAAGTGTTGAGGTACCCTTTTTTTCTCATGAACTCGTTTTCTGAATTTTAAAGAGATGTTGTTAGGCTGTCGAATTTTTATAGGGGAACTTCTTAACCTAATTTCGATTCTTTGGGATCAACTTGTACTTATTGAATATGTCATCCTATGAATATTTGTGAATGACCTCTGATTGTTTTACAGATAATATCCACTTCTATTGAGTTTATTTACATTTGTCACAAATAATTATGAGATTTATTTATCCTTAATTTAAGGATACCATCTTTATAAGGGATTTCATCTCAATTTACTTTTCCATTGAGACTTCATTTTTGTTATGCACCAATTCCCTATTATATGGTGTATATACTTTCCTTTGACATATTATATCATGAATCCCTTTATTCTCATGATATTATAATTTTTTTATTAAATGTTATTCATCAACTATTTGTATTCAAGAATCTCTCATTTTGTTAAAAAATCTTTAACTAAAATATCGATTTAAATGTTTTAAGGATTTATTCTTATAAATCTTTATCATTAATGAACAGGTTTTGAAAATGGTTTTAAAAATTTATTTATATGGACATTATTTTTTTAAAAATGTTTATTCCTTTAAAAGCTTCAATGTGGTATGATACCCTTTGATTCAAAATAATATCTTTATTAAATGGTTTTGAAAATGGTTTAATAAAACATTGATTTTTCCAATATCTTCAAATGATATATTGTGATTGAAAATGAAATGTTAATAGTGAAATGTTTATGTTTTCAATATTTTATGTGCTATGATTTTATAATGGTACTTGGACTTTTTGAAGGGTGGTTAAGTGATTAACCAAATGATGGGTGGTGCCGTGAATACCAGGACAGTTGGTTACGAGATCAAATCCTAGTAGAGGAATATTTTCGGGGTACTGTAGCAGTACTATAGAAAACACTGTACCTGTAATGTAGTATGCACTGTTCGGTTTTGTAGCATATGGAACTATTCATCCATCTGGGCCTTCGAGCCACTGGTTTGGTCCTCGGGTCCTGCAAGGCTTTCGGGCCTCCCAAGGCCTTTGTGCCAGTTGATTCTGAAGGCCTTTAGTCCACCTTAAGGACTTAGGGCTACCCCAAGGCCTTCGAGCCACATGAATGCAGGCCCCAGACACACTAAAAAAATGGAGCAGCCCCAGAAGAGGATTTAGAGATGGTGCACTCACCAGATCATAACCAAATGGATTGTCAGAATGAGAGGGTATGGCTATGCCATCGGTACCAGTCTGTGCTTGCACGAGAAGCCTAGACAGACGGTCACGCAAAGGTGGAGAGAAACTATCAAGATGTAGATTCTGGGGAGGGGCAGTTCCTTGTAGATAGTCTGGTTAAATTCCTTATGACCTTCGGGCCATGAAATCTCTGAGCCTACCGGCCTTATAAGGGTTCCCCCACTTCCCTTGAAAGGGGGGTTATCAAAAATCATTAAAAATTAAGGCCTTCGGGCCATTCATGAAGGTAATATTTTGGTTACAAAAGGGTATGTAATGATCTTTTATTCAGTGAAGATTATTTACTACTTCATAAATGTGAAAATTATTACTTATGATAAAGTATTCATGGTTTACTTGTTATTTTGAAAAACTAATTGTTTTCCTTCTTTGTGTATCCCTTACTGATCTTTTTATGCCTATCCCCTGTTTTTGAAATGTTTTTCACAAGACACAATGTGGAATAGGGTCAAGGATAAGATAAAGTAAAATTCATGCTATCTTAAACATGGAACTAGACATGTATTTTTTTAAGAGTTTTTATTTTATGAAAAAAATGGAAACTGTGTAGATGTGTCTACTCTGTAATCTTTTGAGATGTAATAGTTATGTCATAATTCTCTAAAACTCTAAACCTAAAAATATACTCAATTTGAATTATTCATTTAATTCAATATTATGTAAGGTTTAAGGCCGGGTCCTTACAATTGGTATCAGAGGTCGGTTAAGACAACTATAGGGATTATGAGTTTTCATTAGACACATGGTTAGTCCCTATGTCTGTAATTTCAGTTAAATCAATTTTTTATAACTTTTTCAGATCAAGGAAGGTTAGTTGCAAATGGAAGGAGGAGGATCTCAAACGATATTCCTATCTCTTCCTGATGACATGCTTGCAATAATTATTTAAATGTCATGTTTGGATGATTGTGAAACTTTTTCTAGCATATAACTCACTTGCAAGTAGTTGTTTGAGTAATAAAACTACTAAACTATACCTAGTTATAATCATGGATCATGGTTTGTATTTAGAAAAATCCAATTTCCACAATATTCTCATATTTTCTATAAATGTAAATATTATCAAGGCATTTTCAAAGATTTTACCTTATCACAAGATTTTGAAGCATATTATGATTTAAAAAAAGGTGCTGAAGAAGGAGAACCTTGAGCAACCGATTTATATTTTCTAATACAATATAGTCTCTCAACACATACCTATGGTATTTTAAAATGTCCATTAATTGATAGTTTCAACTCAAATTTGGTACCACTATTTTATAGAAATCATGTTTTATCAGATGTTTTGAAATTATATGTCATACATGATTATTTTACAAAACTATTTTTCTGTGAACACCCATATGACCCATGTTGTACAAGGTGTATTTGGATTGAGGAAGAAATTGATTTTTAAGGATCTCTAAATCATTATTATGATGCATGGACCTTCTACCTACATGAATAAAATGACAATGAAAAAAAATGGACACCATGATCAAGGTATGATGTTCTTAATTTTGGAGATCATTTTATTTTATCATATGGTGGTGAAATAAGACTTCAAGATTTAATATGTTGAGATCATAATGAATTTGGATGAGAATTAGAGGTATAATTAAACCATTGAGGTTAAAACATGTTAGGGTTATTTTTGAGTTTTATAAAAAGGACAACCGATAGGATGGGTGACAACACATCACATCCGGCAAGGCTGTAGGAATCTAACCCCCAACCGAAGGGCGACAAGGGTGTATCACCTACCACTAGCCTACTTGAAGTCCCTAGTTAGAATGACTTATTATATTTTTATGGAACAAGAATAAGTTTATTTTTGGAACTTATGGATATACTTATTATAGAAAAATGATTTAGTGATTAAGTGATAACAGATGTTGTAGAAGACATTCTCTCTTTTTTGAGGAAACACTAAATGCCTAAGGAAGATAGAATACTATGGATTTAAATTGTGGAATAATGGTTGAAATTTTATTTTGGAAGAATCTATGTTTTTATTGTTGACATATGATGATTTGGTTTATTTATGAAAATGATTAACCTATCACGGAGAACATGTGATTAGGTTAATTACTTTTCAATATAAGACATTTTGAGTAACTATTGTTATTTGGAGATAAATGTTATCTTGGAAAACTATGTAATTAAATCCTTATGAGATTAGGGTTTCAATATTAGTTTGGATTAATTTTGAAGAATTTTATGGAATGTTGTTTTTTTGAAAGGTTTTTGTTGAACTTTGGGTTTTGTTTGATTTTTTTTTGAGATTAAGTGTAGTATTTCATTTTGTAAAAGATTACCCGTTTTGGGTATTATTTGATCTCTCACAAACAATATTGGTTTTAGTTGATGTCTAAAGACAAGGAAAATATATAGTTCATCTTTTCTGGATTATGTGATTCTCAAGAAGATGATTCTTGTGCTTTTGATGTGACCAAGTCTTTTTGAATGCTCTTTGTTTGTCGAAAAGATAAGTTTTGGTATAAACTTTTTAAAGTATGAAACTCTACTTGAAGGTAAGTATATTTCCTTATGTTTTTATTCTATGTAGTAAATTAATTCATCCAAATTGTGAAAAGGAATGTAAAACAAAAATGTTGTTGGTTTACATTTCATACTGGGTAATCAAAAACCGTTTAACACATCAAATGTTCGTGATTTTTTGGTGGTTAAATTTTTCATAATCATGTTTTCTATCACTCTCCATCAGAACTTGAAGGTTTGTTTTCTCCTCCATATCCATGTTTTCATGGAATCCTAGTATCTATTGTCTTGGGTAAACTTTTCACTTCTATTCCTTTATTTTAATGTGATAGTTTTATTTACTCTTTTTTCGATGTGGGGATTTCAATGAAGTTTCCAAGCCCAATTTTTAAATTGTGAGGACACAATTCCCAAAATGGGGGAAGGATGTAACATCCCGGATAAAAGAAGAATATGAAATTTTCATATTTATTAATATTTTTTAATTAAATATTAATTTTACTTTAAATGGGTTGCTATGTTTGATAGCGTACTTGATACGCAACAACAGGTTTCTTTGAAATCTTACGTTGCAAACAAATAATATAACATAATTATTTTTAATGGTTGTTAACTCCTAGCCAATGTATTGGATTCAATGAAAAAAACTAACTACAATGTGATTATACATGTTTGTAAATGTATTTACATTTATCCAATAAAAGTTAGAGGATTAAAATATGAATGAATCTAATTTTAAGCATTATTTACATTAAAAGGCCGATTTACCAAATTTTAATAATAAACCCCAATTAAATCAATTTTTGGTCACTTTAATACATTATATTTTACGAAATAAAATTTACTTTGTGTAAATATTTGGAATTTTTCTGATAATGTTCATTTTCTAATGAATAGTTAAAAATATTGTATTTTAATTCAAAACTATGTTTTAATATAATTTATTTATATGGATAGAGAATATTTTTAATTGGTTTAAAAGTGTAGTTAGAATATATTTTTACCTTTTAATACAATTTTGGTCATTGGAATTAATTTCAGTTTGAAATTGGACATAAACAAGTGTCAATATTTTGATAGTTATTATTTTTTAAAAACATGTTGTTTGATTTAACAAAGTGAATTAATTTTAAATTAATTTATTTCACTTCTATGTTTTGAATTTAGAAAAATAGACATCATTTTTTAATTCCAAATATCAAATAAATCTTAGGCTTAAGTTTTGGTATTTTTCTGAAAAACTATAATGTTTGATGAATAGTGAAATCACTTAGTAGTAGTTAAAAAAACTGACTTTTTCATTTAAATGAAAATTTACTGCATCTGTGAATTAAATTTCAAAAATCCAACATACATGGCTGTTATCAAGAAGTAATATGAGGTTCAATAAGATTAAAAATAATTTTTGGTGAATAGTAACTTTTGACTTTTATTTACCACGGTAAAGGTAAATAGGGTAATTCAAGGTAAAAAGAATATTATAATAATTCAAAATTACCATAAAATTTTTCCAAACATTATTTGTTGAGTCATTAAAGACCATGGACATACATTGGTCGATTTTTTTACCCCATTGAGCCACATGGGAGTGACAATGACAATTTAGATTAATTAATTAAAGTAAAGGAAAAAATGACAAAAGAAAATATCTTCTAGTAAATTAATTTTTAGAAGGGGATATAAAAATTATCCATTAGACTATAAATATTAATTTTAAATATAAAAGGATTTACTATATCATGGTATTTGTTTTTATAATTTTTAGACATCAAATAATATAAATTATTTATGACACAATAATTTTGCAGTGTTTGCCTCATTAATAAATCATTAAAATAAATAAGATTATAATTATTAAAATATTATGAAAAACCTATCCAATTCCTATTGAATGATTTTATTTCGACCATGAGTCATCTTATCTTCAACTATAATTATTTTTGGACCATCAGAAACTGAATATCATTATATAATAAAATAATGTTTTCACACTTTCCTAAATAGCACCTCCTCCCCTTATAAAAGGAGACCACTTCTAAACAATTACTCACACCTATAAATCCCTTTGGCTGGTCCAAACTCTACCCAACTAAGCTCCATACATGCCTATACTCCTCTTAGAATCCGTACCATAGGCATAAGACACTTCAAAAACCCCTTTTGGTTCAAACCAAAGGGAGTTACCCAAATTAAAGGTAACAGTTTCTCTTAAATTATTTTTTTTATTTTACTTCTACAACCCCTAAACTCTTTTGATTAATTTATTTTGTAACAAAAACAGTATAATAAATATACTAGGATGTTTTTATGGGATGTATTCTAACTACACTTATACACACCTCCATCTAATGGGTGAAGAACATAATGTTTCTATGGATAGGAAACTAACGCCTCATGAAACGATGATTGATCGATTATCTCCTACTGCCTCTCATGGTTGCCATTATGATGGAAATATATTTATATATGATATATATTATTTTTATATTTTCTTTATGCTTCTGTAATTTCCATTTATAACATACCTTTATGGTTTCCATTATGGGTAAATGCGGTAATTTCATTTGAGGAAGTGCGGACTACCGCCCCTACAAGGTGATATGACCTGTTCATACCATATGTGGTACGTATAAAGGATATATTTAATGATATAATAAATGATAGGATACTGTAATTATAACATTACTATGTATAATTCTGTTTTAATTCCATTAAATATGAAATAGAAATGGGAGTAGCGTTCATTCGTACATATGGCTTACCGTCTCCAGGAACGGTGCATTTCATTTCTTAACTCTAAATGTTATGTACTATTATAAATACATGTACATACTGGATATATAAAATATATATGATATCTAAAACATTATTATCATTCCGGATATAATGTAATATTGACGACAAGGACAACTTGTAAATATAAGGTGTTCATTTTTGACTCAAGTACCAAATATCGACAAAATGACCATTATTAACATAAATGATTACATAATGTTTATAATATGGTAATAATTGATATAAATGAAATTATAAACTTGAAAAAGGTTCTTAAGCAATTATATATTAAATTTAGTTTATTATTCTGGAGATTAAAGAACGATCGAATCATCTCGGACACAAGGTAATGGATTTTCTTATCTCACTTTCAATTCCATGAGATTTCAATTGTTCGCCACTAATTTATTGAATGTGGTGTATTTTATACTGAAAATTGATATATATTATCACGATTATTTATATATTCATGTTATTATGTGAATAATTTGGTGGTTATTAACTTTTTATCATATGACTCAATTGATTACAACGTGGTAAAGGGTTTCATCTCACTTTTTATTCCCGTGAGATTCATGTTATATTTGACACTAATTCCTTTTGTGTGGTTTATTTACTACCAATTAGTTTAATCTTTGTGTAATATACATTAATTTATGAGTATTTATATATTCATTTTATGATCCTTCTTTAATTTGGCATATGATTTTTATGTTACCAAATCAGTAAGGGAACCTTTCACCCTCCTCTTTTTTTAAAAGACTTTTTTTGTTATGTATTTTAATTTACATATTATTATGATGGGATATGTTCTTAAATATAATTATTTATATAAACATTATGTACAAGTGTTGAGGTACCCTTTTTATCTCATCAACTCATTTTATGAATTTTAAAGAGACATCGTTAGGTTGTTGAATGTTTACAGGGGAACTTCTTAACCCAATTTCAATTCTTTGGGTTCAATTTGTACTTATTGAATATGTCATCCTATGATTATGTGTGAATGACCTATGATTGTTTTACACTTTATATCCACTTATATTGGGTGTATTTATATTTTTCACACATAATTATGAGATTTATTTATCCATAATTTAAGGATACCATCTTTATAAGGGATTTCATCTCAATTTACATTTCCATTGAGACTTCATTTTTTTATACACCAATTACCTCTTATATGGTGTATATACTAACCTTTAACATATTATATCATGAATCCATTTATTATCATGATATTATAAAGTTATGATTAAATTTTATTCCTAAATTATTTTTATTCATGCATCTCTCATTTTGTTAAAAAATCTTCAACTAAAATATCATTTTAAATGTTTTAATGATTTATTCTTATAAATAATTATCATTAATGTCCATGTTTTAAAAATGGTTTTAAGGATTTATTTATATGGACATTGTTTTTTTTTTAATTTTAATTCCTTTAAAAGTTTCAAAGTGGTATGGGACACTTTCATTCAAAAAAACCTCTTTAATAAATGGTTTTGAAAATGGTTTGATTAATCATTTATTTTGCCAATATCTTGAAATGATATTTTGTGATTTCAAATGAAATATTAACAGTGAAATGTTTATATTTTGAATATTTTATGTGCTATGATTTTATAATTGTACTTGGACATTTGACGGGTGGTTACGTGATTAACCAAATGACGGGTGGTGCCGTGAATACCAGGACATGTGGTTACATTATAACCTCCAATGCATTATGTATGGAAGTTGGATGTTTGGCTATTCCATTTAGTGATATGTGTGGAAGTCGACCGTATGGTTATTCCATTTATGTATGTTTATGTCCCAAGTTACCTTTATATGTTATGTGTTATTTATATGGGTTTTATGGAAATCGTTTGGTTACAAAAGGGTAAGTAATGATGTTTTATTCAGCGAAGAGTATTTACTACTTCATAAAGCTTAAAAGTATTACTTATGTTATAGTATTCATGGTTTACTTGTTGTTTTGAAAAACTAACTGTTTTCCTTCTTTGTGTATCCATTACTGAGCTTTTTATGCTCATACCATGTTATTGAAATGTTTTTCATAGGATATAATGTGGAATAGGGTCAAGGATGGGATCAAGGAAAAGTCATTCTATTTTAAACATGGAACTTGACATAACCTTTTTTTAAGAGTTTTTATTTTATGAAAAAATGGAAACTATGTAAAAGTGTCTACTTTGTAATCTTTTGAGATATAATAGTTATGTCAAAATTCTCTAAAACTCTAAACCTAAAAGGATCCCCAATGTGAATTATTCATTTAATTCAACATTATGCAAGGTTTAGGGATGGGTCCTTACAGACTTTGTGCATGGTTAGACCAAATAATTAGACTAACCATTCGATAATCACGTGTTAGATACTGAATTAAGGAAAACCCCACATAGCCTCCTCGCACGATCACTCTAACCGTGAAGTCACCATGCCGAAGCTACTATCTCAAAACTGCTCAACCCAGAATAAGGTTCACAGTTTCAACTAAGACTAACACACAGTTTAGGCAAACCATACACATCCCGAGATCTTCTCCATTTTCCCAGTATAATCCTTTAATGTTCTCCCAAATATCCAAACCATCAATCGTACTCCTTGTTAACATAAAAATGAACATTTAAGGGTTATATACCATAAATTGGTTGTACTGCAATCCCACAGTACAAACTAATGAGGAATTAATAGCCCATTTGTTGGAAGATTGTGTGATTGTAGGTTTTAATATTTACCTTAAAAATTTCATTATTTTTAATATATTTAGGTTAGTATATAATCATTAGATAAAAACAATTTGAGGGGTTTTTGGAAGAAAGAAAACAAAAACATTCATTGATGAATGTTACATCTTCAACGAGAATCTCCTTCTAAATATCACCAAAGGGAATACTTGGTTGGATTTTTTCCAGAATTAAGGATTTGAGGATGAGGAGAGGGAGATTAAAATGTGTTTTTTTTGGGTTTTATAGTTCCAAATTGATTGATAGTTGTGAATAAGGGGGAGTGTTAGTTACCTTTTATAGTTGAGGACAAGTGGCATTGTTATAAATACTCAAAAGTATTTACTATTGGGAGATCAATATTACTGTATGATTCTCCAAAAATGATAATTGAACATTTTTAGTGTTTATATGGTCGATAAAAGCCTCAAAAACACATTTATAAACATTTTTAAACATTGGGTTCTTTAACTCTTATGTTTCTTTATTTTAACATTTTTAATTTTCATCATGGTAACAAATTTTCTAACCTTGGTAATTATTATGTTAGAACTAGATTAATGTGAGAATTGAAAAAACAATTACCTAATGATTCCAAAATATTATATCTAATGTATAAAATAAAAATATTTTTTGTCTCGAAAAATAAAATTAACCAAGCACATATAACACCAGAAAACAATGCTTAAACCATAACTATACTAACTATGTTTTTACTATTTAAAAGAAAATATAGGAAATAGAAAATATAAAATTTTTTATGAATGGACAATATTTGACATTAATATCATTTAATTTTCACATGAAAAAATTGTATTTTTAATAATTTTAAATCACTTAATAAAATATCATTTACCATAGAATAACATTAATGTGAATTTTGTCAGTTTTTTTATTAAATTTAAATTTTAAAATATAATCCATATAATAGAAATTAATTATATTTGGTTCAAAAATGTGTAAAATGATATAATCATCTAAAAATTAATTTAATACAATAATTTTTTCATCTTAATTCACATTGAATATTTTAGTATCATTAATTTTAGTTAACTATTAACTAAAAAATTACTTATTGAACTGTATACTAAATTTTATAAAAAGAGACATGGTACTCGAAATTATTACATTAAATTTGGAGAATATAAGCTAGTAGGTGCTAATTTTTCTATGGATTCAAATTGAAAAAGATATTCTATTTAGATTAACATCAAGACAGATTAGTGGGAATAAAAGTGATATGTAGATAATTAGAAAAAAATTGAATTTTATGGGGGGATTATATCTACTTAATGATAACTTCATATAATTGAGTTATATTTTTTTGATAATAATTGAATGAAAAAAATTATTTACATCAAGACATTAAAAATTTTCAAGATAATTGGAGTTGGGTTATACCATTTGGGTATGCTAGCTATCCTTGCTAAGATGAAATTTTTTTTCTATGTTTGATTATTCAGGATGTACATGTTGGACATAATAAATTTTATCAAAATTAATTGAATACAGTTAGAACCCAAATTATTTAAAAAATAAAGGTTTTTCTACAATCATTACACTACAATAAAAAGCTTTTAAAATAATAAAAATTGGTTGGTGATATTATATTTTAGAAATCTCATATTAAAGATAGAATTGTGGGAACCTAAAGTGTCAATACTAAATAATTATCCACATTTTTTTAAGTTATGATTGGTATTAAATATTTATAGTAAAATAATTTTTTAATGTGAATGAATGTAAACAAACAGATACTACAATAGTAGTTAAAAAATATATCCCAAAAACTATTTCACAGTTCACATTCGGCTAATTTATTATTTCAAAAAAACAAAATGTTTATATAAATAATTATTTTAAATGTTAGAAATTTTAAATTTTATAATTAATATTTTAATAAATGTACATATTTTTTATTCATCTTACTGAAATTAAATTATTTTTATATATTTATAATTTCCTTAAATGTTTATTGACAAATCATTAAAAATATAATTATTTACAAATAATGTATCATTTATGAGATCCACAAGAAGTAATAATCATATATGAATTAATTAATCCTTTTTATAAGTAAAATTTATATAATATTATGTATAATAAATAATTTAAAAAGAAAATATTTAATCTTGATACCCAACATTGACGTTTTGAATCCAGAATTTATTTTATTTTCATAAAATTTATTGTCGTTAATTTTCTTTTAATTCAATATACAAAATATACTATTAAATTTTTACATAGTTTGAAATTAAATTTATTTTCCTTTTCTAATAATAAAGCAATAAATTTCAGGGATTTCAATAATATTGGCCTAAAAAAGTATAAATTCTTTTTTATTATCAAATATTTTTCACTAATCTTATTTTTCACTACGAGAACTTTTATTCAAATATATTTTTATCACTATCATAAATTAAATTGAATAAAAATTATTTAATTTTTGGAGTAAATATGTATAAATATTTTAATAAGGTAATTTTAATATTTATGAATAATAATAAGATTCCTTGGTAAATTTTATTCACCACTGTAAAGACTAGGATATGGTAAAATGGTTAAATTATGGGGTAAATTGAAAAAAATATCACAAAATCATATATCAAAATTGGTGGAATATTTAATTTTATAAATTAACCTATATTATCATCAATAATTGGATTTTTTATCCAATTTCCTTCAATATGAGATTCCTCTTATATTAATAAATAATTAATTAATGAAAGTAAAACTCCTCTCATTTATAAAAGATCCCATCCTGCACCCATTCTAAGATACACATTAAAATATATTTCCACAATATAATAAAATATATCCAATTCTATTAAAACATTTCTCACACTATAGACCACATGGTCTCAATAAAATCCACTACTTAATTCAAAACAAAAAAGGCTTCCAGTAGAAGATGATATTTCTTATTTAAGTAATAACATATTATAAAAAAATTTCATTTACCTTATTAATAAACTTATTTTTAATTCTAATTTATATAAATTATATCATCATCAAAAAATTATTTTAACATTATAATTATGATATTATAGTAAAATAACTTCATATTCATTTTCATACATTTATTACAACATGTTTTTATTAGGGTAGGTATAGCTACCTACATCAATTCTACTATAATGTTTTTTCATTGATGGTTTTAGAAATAATGTAACTGGAAATTTATGAAATTAATTTGTATAAAATGATAGGTTTTTTGTTCTAAAATGATAATATTATGATTTGAATCCATAATAAACTAGAAAACTTGATTTATTAAAGACATATTTAAACATGAATTTTATGGATGTTATCATGAAGAACCATTCTTGAAATTACAATAGAATGATCCTGGAACTTCATAAAAAATTAACAATCTTATATTAATTTTACTTAAAGCTTATAGAGATTATGGATATTGTAAAACCCCATAACCACACACTTAGTACCCATTTCTCATAAAAATATTCTTTGCATATCAGCATAAAAATTAACTGATGTGGCCTAATTATAACCATCAATAGATAAAATATTCAAAAAAAATATAGAGACTCTTGGATTTGAAGGACCATGTAAATTTAGATATTTAGAGGTATAATAAAATCATTTAATTATAAAATCTCATGTATCTATCACTAAATAGATATTTTGACACAATATATTTGACTAATTAATCCATAATAAATCCTTCTAATCGTCCAAAAATTAACTAAAATTGTATTTTTTTCTATAAATATCATATACAATATACTTATTTATTACTTGGGTTAAGTGAAAACATTAGAAATATGATCTCAAATAATATTCTAGGGAAAACATATATTAGTAGATATAGTGGAATGAGTAACATGTTAGGAATAAATTAGTGTCAAATAATTCCATATAAAATACAATATGATCATGAAATGAATATATGGATGACATACCAATATAAAAATATCATATATAAAAAATGAATTCATGTGAATGAAATTAATAATAATAGAAATCTTGATATTTAGTTCTAATTCATCAACCAAGAGATTATTATTTATAATAAACGAAACATATAAGAAATATATATTTCCATCTTGGTCACACCAATGAAATAATTATTGAATGGGTAAAAATACACCAAGTACCAAAACCATTTGTATCATGTGGACAACTAATATATTGAATTTATTTGTATTTACCACCACCCATAATTTTTTAAGAGTAATTCATTAACACTGCGAATGATATGAATATAAATTCAATTGATGATCAAAATTCCTTAGTAATCAATGAAAATATTAATTAATATATAAACTTGTATAATTTCAATAATTTTACAGTTGATAATGGAATATAATACATCTAATGAATGGAGGAGTACGATTAAATAATATATATTCAACATTCATGAGTAATCAGTAAACATCCAAATCAAAATTACATGAATAAAAATTATCAATATTTCCTCAGTCAATAAATGGAATTACTTTCTACATAAGTATGTAGAAAAATAAAACTATAAAGATAATGGTGTTAATGGATAGGTCAATAATTTCTCTATGTAATCAATATAAGATCATTTGTTTTTAACTAGATTTAAATTATGAATATTTTGTAATTTTTGTTTTTCTGTATGGGATTAATATTAAACATTGAATCATACTATAATTCAAAGAGTTAAAACACTATAATATGAAATTTTGGATTTTGATGAAGTCTTAATTTGTGTTTTGGAAGCCCGTAGGATTTTTGGTAGCCCCATACATTGAATAGTTTTTCGGATAGACAACTCCTAGTGAATTGTTGGGGCACATTTTTTGCATACCTTGTTTCTAAACCATGTTACCCATATCTTAGGGAAAATGATTGTTTAAACCATGTGGGATAGGTTACATGGACATGTGATACGGTTAAGGGTTTCAGAGTAATCACATGGGCTATACATTATTTTTCTAACACTACACCCAGATCGTGTGTGGTACGGTGTTCTGGGATAATAGTTCTACACAAGTTTAACATGGTTTTTTAAATCAAGTTCCTACATACATGTCTTTAAGTTCCATATTGGTTGTGGGAGAGCAATGATAGATAATGGTGAGTAAAACCATTTTACCAAACCATTCACCACATTAAAAAAGTAAGAAATGATGATTTTTCATCTATTTTATTTTTAACCCAAATCCACTCTCCACCATCCCAAAATTCCCAACAACGAACACCACATGGAAGATCCTCCATTTTTCATCCATGGATTTAATTGAGCTCCTATTTTTGAGATATAACTTGAGTAATTTCAATTTCATGGGATCCCTCTTGGTAGGGCTATCAAATATAATTCCTATTTTTCTCATTTCTCTGGTTTTGTTTAGTTTGCATTCCATATGAGCTCATATATCATATTTTATGGCTGCTTTATATTATTCTATTTTATTTTGATATAAGACAATTAAAATGGGGATATTTGAATTATGTAGAATCCAAATCATGAGTTATGTGTTATACAATCTTTTACCATAAATTTTTAAATTTATATATTTTTTCAGTGCGCCTCACTCAAAAAAATTAATATTCTTCTAAAAAGTGGATTGATATAAATTCAAGAGACCATAACAATGGTAATACTTATAATGTAACAGCCCAAGATTTTATAAAAAAATATTCTTTTTAATTTTATTAAAGTCCTGTGTTGTACGCTACACCAAAAGGAGCTTGTACAACACGCATCCTTGACTTGCCTTGCATTACACGCAATCACAACCTTCCTCGATAGCGTGTGTAGTACGCAATAACGAGTTTCACTAAACAGCGATATGCTATTAAAATGTTATTAAAACTAGCCGTTATGAATAGTAATAACCACTTTTTGAAATTTTGTAAATTTTATTTTTCAAAATGGATTTCATTTTTGGATTCGGAGTATCGAATTTAGCCTAAGGTGAAATTTTGGTACATTTCGGATAACTTTCATATTCTGATGAATAGTGAAAATTACTAAATTATAATTAAAAACAACTTTTTTAATCGAAATAATTAATAGTGATAAATCATTAATTTGAGTGGTTTTAAAGTATATTTAGAATAAATTTTTACAATTTAATACAATGTTGGTCATTGGATGTAATTTCACATTTAAACTAGACATAAACAAGTGTCAATCTTTTGATAGATATTGTTTCTTAAAAACACGCTATTTGTTTTAACAGCGGGATTTAATTATAAAATTAATTAATGCAACTTTTATGTTATGAATTTGGTAAAATAGACTTCATTTTTGAATTCGGAATATGAAATATAGCTTGGGATGAAATTTTGGCATTGTTCTGAAAAACATCAATTTTTGATGAATAGTGAAACTACTAAGTGGTAGTTAAAAAAACTGAATTTTTCATAAAACTTAATTTTACCGCTTCTGTGAATGGAATTTCAAAAATCCGACAGACACGGTTAATATCAAGGACTAAAATGTGGTTCAATGAGATGAAAATAATTTTTGGTGAATAGTAACTTTTTACTTTTTTTTACCACGGTTAATAGTAAATAGGGTAACTAAGGGTAAATATGATATTACTATTACCCTAACACATGTCCTAATCCTATTGGACAAGTGTATTTCGACCAAAAACAAACTTAGAAATAAAATATGATCATTTAGGCCCACTTGGGTTAGATTAGGACATTTATTATTAATTTATTTAAAGAAGGGTTAAAATAGTTAAAATCAAAGTTTAATAAGTAAATCATTTTTAATATGGGGTTATACATAAGATAAATTCGACTATAAATATTCATTAGAAAGATAAAAAGATTTCCTATATAATGGTATTTTATTTGTAATTTTTAGACATTAAATAATTAAATTTATTTATGACACAATGATGATGCAGTAATTATCTTATTAATGAAATATTGACATAATTGATGTTATAAACACCAAAATAAATGTAATTGGAGACTTTTTATGAATTCCACTAATTTTCTAGGTTACTATGATATATTAGTGTTGATTTAATCAACTTGGTTCGAACATATAATTCTGTTATGACTTTCACAAAAATCATATATCAAATAGTGTCAAAATTGACACAAAATAGTTTTTAAATCAAATATTATATTATTAATTGTTATTTTATTACTAAAAATATAAGGTTCGGCCAAATGACTTAGATAAGGATATATGTATTAATAATATACAATTTGGGGTTCTTTTGGCATGTTATAGTAAGTTTATTAACCATATAAGCTAAGAAAACAAAAAGACACGGTAAAAGTTAAATTATTTAACTTAGAGTTAAATCTAATTGATAAGGTTAAAATAATAACCTAAACTTGTCTAAATCTTATTGGTTGATAGTATTTCGATCCATCCCCACTTTAGCTTCGAAATAAGACCCTTTGGAACCATTATAAACCGATTTTGACTTTAATATAAAATAATAATTTGAGATATTCCTAAGGTGCCCCTCTCCTCCCTTATAAAAGGACACCTCCTCCCCCTCCTCCTCACACCAATTTGAGCACTCAAGCTCGGCCAAACCCTGCCAAACTCTTTTCTCCACTTCCCTGAAAACATCCTAGAGGTTCTGGTCTTCCTCAAAGACCAATTTTAGTGCCCTAAGAGGAGGTCTCAAAGAGGCACTTCAAAGAAGAGGTAATTACCGTTACCAATTCTTTCATCTTTATTTCTTCTTCCACTTCTTCTTCTTAGGTTGTTTCACTATGAAGTAATAACATCAGTATCACTCATATACTGATATGTTATTATAAGTATTAAACAACCCTATTTCACCATCTATCCATCCTACGGAAAAAGAAATCACTGCGCGTGCGTACGTACGGAATACCATCTCCACGCCGTGGTGTAATCTATTTTCCACCACCACCTTACATGGATGGGTATAATGGTGTAAAGAATAACTATACATAGTTATTACAACATAATATTGATTCTTATATATTGTATAATCCAATCCAATTCAATTCAATATTTATAGAAATGATATCATCGCTCGTGCGTACGTACGGACTACCGTCTCCACGACGCGATGAGATTCATTCTCCATGTTAACCATTTAAGAATGATTATAATGTATATATAAGAAATAATAATGAAATATATGACATTATAAAGATACTGGATTTATGTATATATGTACATATGTATGTCATCTACTTACTTCCATTTCAAGACAATAAGGAAAGGAAAACAGCGTGCATGCGTACGTACGGACTACCGTCTCCATGAACGGTGTTTTTCATTTTATTTATCTACCTATTATATATATATATATACTGAATATATATGATATATAAATCATATTTTATATTCTGGAAGTGAGTAAATCATGATATAAGTAATAATGATGTCAAGAACAACAAGTCAAAACACCTACGATAAATGAAACGATTTTACCCAAAACGCTTCTTTAACATGGAATTTACAAACGAACGGGTAATATAATGTCATAAGTGAACCATATATGATATCATAACAATTAATATGATTATTTAATAAGTCAATAACATGATTTAAATCATTATACAGGAGGTTCGGACACTTACAAAGCAAGTCGGACCTAAGGTAAGGGAAATATCACAATCTCATTTTTATCCGAGATTGTTTATTCGTAAGTATTTACTGGGGTGTATTTTATCATCCAAATCCATGTTTCATAAATATGTAATATTATTTCCATCCACCTACAATTGTTTAAATCCATTTTTACCCTTCGGTGAGTTTTTAGTAAAAGATATGAAAGGAATCTTCTGTCGTTTTTCGTACGAGGTACTTTTTGACTTTTCCGACAAAAGTACGAAGAATGTTTTTTTTAACTTATACGGAATGAATGGATTTTTAAAACATTATTTCCAAGAAGCTTCCTTTACAAGTTTTCAAGTTTATTTTTAATCAACTTCTTTTATTTTAAAGTCGTATGACAGGTTATGAAAGGAAAAATGTTTTTGAGGTAGAAAGGATATTTTCCTCAAGAATGGAGTTCAAGTATTTTATCAAAATTATTTTCCATCTAAGATAATAAAAGGGTTCTGTTTTTATCCCTATTATTACATGGATTTGATTATATTGTGATGGAAACATTTTTATGAATTCCTTTATCTTATATGAATTGTTTTATGATGTCATGTTGTTTAAGAATCCCATTTTTATTACATGGGTTACGTTATGATGTATGGTTTATGATTATGTGGCACACATAAGAAAGGATTCATTATAAGATGGGTGGGACCTATATCTCCCTCCAATGCATTGGGTAAAGATTTTATATCTCATGAGATAGACAGGGCTGGAACGGTAGGTTATACCGGTTCAGTGAAACAGGACTGAAACGAGGGTTACTCGATTCAGAAGGGACTTTGTCCACTAAGATAGTCTTGGAAATTAGTATTGACTAACAAGAAATGATTCTCTATGATTATGTGTGTATGCCACAAAGTTTCATGTTTTAAGTTATGATTATTGGGATTACTTTTTCACTGCCATGATTTATCCCATGATTATGAAATTATGCTCTCTTTTGCAGGTTATGATTTCCAAAATGTTATGTTCTTATGAATATGATGTGATTGATATTTATTTTGTTTACCCTTACTGAGCATTTGAGCTCACCCTTTTATGTTTTCTTTTCCCCAGGATATAAAGAAAGGTTTTAGGTAAAAAAAAGGAAGATCTTTATGGGAGATTTTGAAGATCTTTCACCACGATTAGAAGATTATAGTCCGAGTTTCCAAAGACACTAAACTATTACGGTTCTTGTGTGTGTGTTTTTGTAATGTACTAAGTATTCCGCAAAAGTAATGTAATGCCCATGTACGTCAGGCTTCGGGTCTCTACAGTTGGTATCAGAGGAAAGGTTTAGTCAACCTTTGGAAACTAGGATGCGAAAACGTTAGTGAGATCCCTAGAGATATTTCTACGGTATGTCTAGGGATGTCCCTAAGGTTAAGTAGACGTATAAGTTATAGTACTAGAACTACGCTAACGATCATAGAATTAAACCTAAGATGTTAGATATTGAGGGTACTACCCCTTTATTATGTTGTTTTCCCTAGCATGATTTTTGCCTCTCACACTATTCTTTTGGGGTTTTAGACGATGGCTGGAACCCAAAGGAACCGTGTTGATCAATGCAATGGACAATGCAATGATTGTCCCCCTGAGCAACCAAACGATATGGGAGCTGGAATGCAAAATCTTGTAGCCATGCTCACACAACTTTCTCAAGCTATGAATCATGCAGGACTTCCAAACGAGCAAAGGAAGGAGCAACATTCTTTTGAATCCTTCATGAGGCAGCGTCCGCCTTCTTTCAGTGGGTCTACTGATCCATTAGTTGTTGAACAATGGATTAGTACTACTGAAAAGATATTTTCAGTTCTTCAATGTTTTGAACATGATAAAGTCATCTTAGCAGTATATCATTTGGAAGGTGAAGCTGATCAATGGTGGAATCTTATCAAGAATACGAGGCAAAGAGATGAAATTGATTCCATGGAATGGGACGAGTTCAAGAACTTGTTTTTCAGTAAGTACTTCCCTCGTATTCTTCGAACGAAGATGGAGAAGGAGTTTCTTGAACTAAAGCAAAAGGATGATGAATCTGTTGGTATATACGAAGCGAATTTTACAAGACTTGCAAGGTATGCATCTGGCATTATCATCCAACCTGAAAGTAAAGTTGATCGATTTTTCAGTGGCTTAAAACCAAGTCTTCGAAGGGCATTAGCTATAAGAGACTTCAGTAGCTATAAAGAAATTGTGCGTTGTGCTATCAAGGTAGAAATGGAAGTTGGTGTTACATATCCATCTCATGGTTTTGACAAGAAACGAAAGATGGAGTTCAAGGAGAAAACTCAGAATAATGGTGAAAAGAAGATGAATTTTTCCTTATGCACAAAGTGTGGAAAGAAGCATGGTGGAGATTGTCTTAAAGGGACTAGAAAATGTTTTAAGTTTGGAAAAGAAGGTCATCGAGCAGCTGAGTGTCGAAGTAATGTTAAAAAGGATTCTAATGAAGTGAATAAAGCAAACACTGCAGAGAACGCACAACCAACACTTCAATGCTTCAAGTGCAAGGAAATGGGGCATTATGCTAATAAATGCCCTAATCCAAGGGTTAGTGATGATCGACATGAGCAACCGCTTAAGGCAAAGGACAAAGGGAAGTCACATGTGATCACTATTGGCAATGTTGAATATGACAACAATGTGGTGGAATGATTAAGTGTTTATATAATGGGATTCCAAAATAATGTTGTATCTTGGAATATTGGAATATTTATGTATTGGTCTAATGTGGTATTCAAAGTGATTGAGATATTATGCGCATAATGAAGGGAAAACGAGAAAATGAAATGTTTAACAGTATTCATGAGCTCATGATTGATATAAGGACTAAGTGATATCATGGTTTGAGTATATAGAATTTTTAGGATTTTGGTATGTGGAAAGTGTTAACTTTTAACTGCATTCAAGTTTTCACTAAGGTTCAATGGGTATTCAAGAGAGTACAAGATTAAGGCCTTTGAATGTTTGGAATGTGTCCAACAAGATATATCTTATGATATATAGGGATCAACGATGGTATTAAATCTCTGGTAATCGTTTTCACTATGTTATGAGAATGGACTGCAGTATTATGGATAGGACTAAAGATTGGAATGGATTATGTTGGACATAAGTTAGTATTGTTTAAGGATAGAAGTTTTTTCGATATTATTTATGGGATGTTATAGTAATATAGTTTTAGAAAAAGGACAACCTGCAGGACGGGCGACAGCCCATCGCTTCGGACAAGGCTGTGGGAATCGAACCCACAACCGAAGTGCGACTGGCCTTTATCGCCTACCACTGGCCTACAGGAAGTCCCTGTTTAGTAGAAACTAGTTTTATTATATTAAGCAGTATGTTATGTGAAGTATAAGTTCATTTTAGGAACCATATATGATTAATCTCACTATAGAATGACTTATGTATATTTAATAACTTTTGCTAACCTTTTGTTTGAGATAGATGGAATGACCCATCATTCTATCACATGATCTGCTAACACTTCACGAATAACAAATTCAACTTCATTTATTTAAGAGATGAAGTGGAAATTGTTCAAGGCACGAACGACAGTGAGATTGTACCAAAATAAAGTTAGTATTTATTCTAATTCAAATTCTTCAACTTTAGGGAAATGATATTAAAAACCAAAAATGTTGTCCTAGTGGTCTTATATCTGATTAATCAGATGGTACCTCAGATCATTACAAATTTATGGATTTGTGATTCTTGGCTTTTCCATAGCCATGTTCTCTACCACTCTCCATCAGAACATGATGGTTAGATTTCTCTTCCATATCAATATTTTCACCTATGTGGAAACCCAATGATTAGTTTATTTGGGTAACCGTTACGTTTCATACTTTTGTTTTTAAATATTGGTTTTGATATTCCTTTTTACGATGTGGGTTTCTATTAAAGAAACTTTTAAATTGTAAACCATTTATAACCCCGACGAATTTCGAGGGCGAAATTCATTTTAAGGGGGGTAAAATGTAACAGCCCAAGATTTTATAAAAAAATATTCTTTTTAATTTTATTAAAGTCTTGTGTTGTACGCTACACCAAAAGGAGCTTGCACAACACGCATCCTTGACTTGCCTTGCATTACACGCAATCACAACCTTCCTCGATAGCGTGTGTAGTATGCAATAACGAGTTTCACTAAACAGCGATATGCTATTAAAATGTTATTAAAACTAGCCGTTATGAATAGTAATAACCACTTTTTGAAATTTTTTAAATTTATTTTTCAAAATGGATTTCATTTTTGGATTCGGAGTATCGAATTTAGCCTAAGGTGAAATTTTGGTACATTTTGGATAACTTTCATATTCTGATGAATAGTGAAAATTACTAAATTATAATTAAAAACAACTTTTTTAATCGAAATAATTAATAGTGATAAATCATTAATTTGAGTGGTTTTAAAGTATATTTAGAATAAATTTTTACAATTTAATACAATGTTGGTCATTGGATGTAATTTCACATTTAAACTAGACATAAACAAGTGTCAATCTTTTGATAGATATTGTTTCTTAAAAACACGCTATTTGTTTTAACAGCGGGATTTAATTATAAAATTAATTAATGCTACTTTTATGTTATGAATTTGGTAAAATAGACTTCATTTTTGAATTCGGAATATGAAATATAGCTTGGGATGAAATTTTGGCATTGTTCTGAAAAACATCAATTTTTGATGAATAGTGAAACTACTAAGTGGTAGTTAAAAAAACTGAATTTTTCATAAAACATAATTTTACCGCTTCTGTGAATGGAATTTCAAAAATCCGACAGACACGGTTAATATCAAGGACTAAAATGTGGTTCAATGAGATGAAAATAATTTTTGGTGAATAGTAACTTTTTACTTTTTTTTACCACGGTTAATAGTAAATAGGGTAACTAAGGGTAAATATGATATTACTATTACCCTAACACATGTCCTAATCCTATTGGACGAGTGTATTTCGACCAAAAACAAACTTAGGAATAAAATATGATCATTTAGGCCCACTTGGGTTAGATTAGGACATTTATTATTAATTTATTTAAAGAAGGGTTAAAATAGTTAAAATCAAAGTTTAATAAGTAAATCATTTTTAATATGGGGTTATACATAAGATAAATTCGACTATAAATATTAATTAGAAAGATAAAAAGATTTCCTATATAATCGTATTTTATTTGTAATTTTTAGACATTAAATAATTTAATTTATTTATGACACAATGATGATGCAGTAATTATCTTATTAATGAAATATTGACATAATTGATGTTATAAACACCAAAATAAATGTAATTGGAGACTTTTTATGAATTCCACTAATTTTCTAGGTTACTATGATATATTAGTGTTGATTTAATCAACTTGGTTCGAACATATAATTCTGTTATGACTTTCACAAAAATCATATATCAAATATTGTCAAAATTGACACAAAATAGTTTTTAAATCAAATATTATATTATTAATTGTTATTTTATTCCTAAAAATCTAAGGTTCGGCCAAATGACTTAGATAAAGATATATGTATTAATAATATACAATGTGGGGTTCTTTTGGCATGTTATATTAAGTTTATTAACCATATAAGGTAAGAAAACAAAAAGACACGGTAAAAGTTAAATTATTTAACTTAGAGTTAAATCTAATTGATAAGGTTAAAATAATAACCTAAACTTGTCTAAATCTTATTGGTTGA
This sequence comes from Viscum album, assembly GCA_963277665.1. Classification (NCBI taxonomy): domain Eukaryota; kingdom Viridiplantae; phylum Streptophyta; class Magnoliopsida; order Santalales; family Viscaceae; genus Viscum; species Viscum album. Next base: position 502,367,266 of record OY728142.1, on the reverse strand, counting down.
TAGGATTTCGATCCCTCCCCACTTTAGCTTCTAAATAAGACCCTTTGGAACCATTATAAACCGATTTTGACTTTAATATAAAATAATATTTTGAGATATTCCTAAGGTGCCCCTCTCCTCCCTTATAAAAGGACACCTCCTCCCCCTCCTCCTCACACCAATTTGAGCACTCAAGCTCGGCCAACCCCTGCCAAACTCTCTTCTCCACTTCCCTAAAAACATCCTAGAGGTTCTGGTCTTCCTCAAAGACCAATTTTAGTGCCCTAAGAGGAGGTCTCAAAAGGGCACTTCAAAGAAGAGGTAATTACCGTTACCAATTCTTTCATCTTTATTTCTTCTTCCACTTCTTCTTCTTAGGTAGTTTCACTATGAAGTAATAACATCAGTATCACTCATATACTGATATGTTATTATAAGTATGAAACAACCCTATTTCACCATCTATCCATCCTACGGAAAAAGAAATCACCGCGCGTGCGTACGTACGGAATACCGTCTCCACGCCGTGGTGTAATCTATTTTCCACCACCACCTTACATGGATGGGTATAATGGTGTAAAGAATAACTATACATAGTTATTACAACATCATATTGATTCTGATATATTGTATAATCCACTCCAATTCAATTCAATATTTATAGAAATGATATCATCGCTCGTGCGTACGTACGGACTACCGTCTCCACGACGCGATGAGATTCATTCTCCATGTTAACCATTTAAGAATGATTATAATGTATATATAAGAAATAATAATGAAATATATGACATTATAAAGCTACTGGATTTATGTATATATGTACATATGTATGTCATCTACTTACTTCCATTTCAAGACAATAAGGAAAGGAAAACAGCGTTCATGCGTACGTACGGACTACCGTCTCCATGAACGATGTTTTTCATTTTATTTATCTACCTATTATATATATATATATACTGAATATATATGATATATAAATCATATTTTATATTCTGGAAGTGAGTAAATCATGATATAAGTAATAATGATGTCAAGAACAACAAGTCAAAACACCTACGATAAATGAAACGATTTTACCCAAAACGCTTCTTTAACATGGAATTTACAAACGAACGGGTAATATAATGTAATAAGTGAACCATATATGATATCATAACAATGAATATGATTATGTAATAAGTCAATAACATGATTTAAATCATTATACAGGAGGTTCGGACACTTACAAAGCAAGTCGGACCTAAGGTAAGGGAAATATCACAATCTCATTTTTATCCGAGATTGTTTATTCGTAAGTATTTACTGGGGTGTATTTTATCATCCAAATCCATGTTTCATAAATATGTAATATTATTTCCATCCACCTACAATTGTTTAAATCCATTTTTACTCTTCGGTGAGTTTTTAGTAAAAGATATGAAAGGAATCTTTTGTCGTTTTTCGTACGAGGTACTTTTTGACTTTTCCGACAAAAGTACGAAGAATGTTTTTTTTAACTTATACGGAATGAATGGATTTTTAAAACATTATTTCCAAGAAGCTTCCTTTACAAGTTTTCAAGTTTATTTTTAATCAACTTCTTTTATTTTAAAGTCGTATGACATGTTATGAAAGGAAAAATGTTTTTGAAGTATAAAGGATATTTTCCTCAAGAATGGAGTTCAAGTATTTTATCAAAATTATTTTCCATCTAAGATAATAAAAGGGTTCTGTTTTTATCCCTATTATTACATGGATTTGATTATATTGTGATGGAAACATTTTTATGAATTCCTTTATCTTATATGAATTGTTTTATGATGTCATGTTGTTTAAGAATCCCATTTTTATTACATGGGTTACGTTATGATGTATGGTTTATGATTATGTGGCACACATAAGAAAGGATTCATTATAAGATGGGTGGGACCTATATCTCCCTCCAATGCATTGGGTAAAGATTTTATATCTCATGAGATAGACAGGGCTGGAACGGTAGGTTATACCGGTTCAGTGAAACAGGACTGAAACGAGGGTTACTCGATTCAGAAGGGACTTTGTCCACTAAGATAGTCTTGGCAATTAGTATTGACTAACAAGAAATGATTCTCTATGATTATGTGTGTATGCCACAAAGTTTCATGTTTTAAGTTATGATTATTGGGTTTACTTTTTCACTGCCATGATTTATCCCATGATTATGAAATTATGCTCTCTTTTGCAGGTTTTGATTTCCAAAATGTTATGTTCTTATGAATATGATGTGATTGATATTTATTTTGTTTACCCTTACTGAGCATTTGAGCTCACACTTTTATGTTTTCTTTTCCCCAGGATATAAAGAATGGTTTTAGGTAAAAAAAAAAGGAAGATCTTTATGGGAGATTTTGAAGATCTTTCACCACGATTAGAAGATTATAGTCCGAGTTTCCAAAGACACTAAACTATTACGGTCCTTGTGTGTGTGTTTTTGTAATGTACTAAGTATTCTGCAAAAGTAATGTAATGCCCATGTACGTCAGGCTTCGGGTCTCTACAGTTGGTATCAGAGGAAAGGTTTAGTCAACCTTTGGAAACTAGGATGCGAAAACGTTAGTGAGATCCCTAGAGATATTTCTACGGTATGTCTAGGGATGTCCCTAAGGTTAAGTAGACGTATAAGTTATAGTACTAGAACTACGCTAACGATCATAGAATTAAACCTAAGATGTTAGATATTGAGGGTACTACCCCTTTATTATGTTGTTTTCCCTAGCATGATTTTTGCCTCTCACACTATTCTTTTGGGGTTTTAGACGATGGCTGGAACCCAAAGGAACCGTGTTGATCAATGCAATGGACAATGCAATGATTGTCCCCCTGAGCAACCAAACGATATGGGAGCTGGAATGCAAAATCTTGTAGCCATGCTCACACAACTTTCTCAAGCTATGAATCATGCAGGACTTCCAAACGAGCAAAGGAAGGAGCAACATTCTGTTGAATCCTTCATGAGGCAGCGTCCGCCTTCTTTCAGTGGGTCTACTGATCCATTAGTTGCTGAACAATGGATTAGTACTACTGAAAAGATATTTTCAGTTCTTCAATGTTCTGAACATGATAAAGTCATCTTAGCAGTATATCGTTTGGAAGGTGAAGCTGATCAATGGTGGAATCTTATCAAGAATACGAGGCAAAGAGATGAAATTGATTCCATGGAATGGGACGAGTTCAAGAACTTGTTTTTCAGTAAGTACTTCCCTCGTATTCTTCGAACGAAGATGGAGAAGGAGTTTCTTGAACTAAAGCAAAAGGATGATGAATCTGTTGGTATATACGAAGCGAATTTTACAAGACTTGCAAGGTATGCATCTGGCATTATCATCCAACCTGAAAGTAAAGTTGATCGATTTTTCAGTGGCTTAAAACCAAGTCTTCGAAGGGCATTAGCTATAAGAGACTTCAGTAGCTATGAATAAATTGTGCGTTGTGCTATCAAGGTAGAAATGGAAGTTGGTGTTACATATCCATCTCATGGTTTTGACAAGAAACGAAAGATGGAGTTCAAGGAGAAAACTCAGAATAATGGTGAAAAGAAGATGAATGTTTCCTTATGCACAAAGTGTGGAAAGAAGCATGGTGGAGATTGTCTTAAAGGGACTAGAAAATGTTTTAAGTTTGGAAAAGAAGGTCATCGAGCAGCTGAGTGTCGAAGTAATGGAAAAAAGGATTCTAATGAAGTGAATAAAGCAAACACTGCAGAGAACGCACAACCAACACTTCAATGCATCAAGTGCAAGGAAATGGGGCATTATGCTAATAAATGCCCTAATCCAAGGGTTAGTGATGATCGACATGAGCAACCGCTTAAGGCAAAGGACAAAGGGAAGTCACATGCGATCACTATTGGCAATGTTGAATATGACAACAATGTGGTGGAATGATTAAGTGTTTATGTAATGGGATTCCAAAATAATGTTGTATCTTGGAATATTGGAATATTTATGTATTGGTCTAATGTGGTATTCAAAGTGATTGAGATATTATGCGCATAATGAAGGGAAAACGAGAAAATGAAATGTTTAACAGTATTCATGAGCTCATGATTGATATAAGGACTAAGTGATATCATGGTTTGAGTATATAGAATTTTGAGGATTTTGGTATGTGGAAAGTGTTAACTTTTAACTGCATTCAAGTTTTCACTAAGGTTCAATGGGTATTCAAGAGAGTACAAGATTAAGGCCTTTGAATGTTTGGAATGTGTCCAACAAGATATATCTTATGATATATGGGGATCAACGATGGTATTAAATCTCTGGTAATCGTTTTCACTATGTTATGAGAATGGACTGCAGTATTATGGATAGGACTAAAGATTGGAATGGATTATGTTGGACATAAGTTAGTATTTTTTAAGGATAGAAGTTTTTTCGATATTATTTATGGGATGTTATAGTAATATAGTTTTAGAAAAAGGACAACCTGCAGGACGGGCGACAGCCCATCGCTTCGGAGAAGGCTGTGGGAATCGAACCCACAACCGAAGTGCGACTGGCCTTTATCGCCTACCACTGGCCTACAGGAAGTCCCTGTTTAGTAGAAACTAGTTTTATTATATTAAGCAGTATGTTATGTGAAGTATAAGTTCATTTTAGGAACCATATATGATTAATATCACTATAGAATGACTTATGTATATTTAATAACTTTTGCTAACCTTTTGTTTGAGATAGATGGAATGACCCATCATTCTATCACATGATCTGCTAACACTTCACGAATAACAAATTCAACTTCATTTATTTAAGAGATGAAGTGGAAATTGTTCAAGGCACGAACGACAGTGAGATTGTACCAAAATAAAGTTAGTATTTATTCTAATTCAAATTCTTCAACTTTAGGGAAATGATATTAAAAACCAAAATTGTTGTCCTAGTGGTCTTATATCTGATTAATCAGATGGTACCTTAGATCATTAAAAATTTATGGATTTGTGATTGTTGGCTTTTCCATAGCCATGTTCTCTACCACTCTCCATCAGAACATGATGGTTAGATTTCTCTTCCATATCAATATTTTCACCTATGTGGAAACCCAATGATTAGTTTATTTGGGTAACCGTTACGTTTCATACTTTTGTTTTTAAAGATTGGTTTTGATATTCCTTTTTACGATGTGGGTTTCTATTAAAGAAACTTTCGAATAGTAAACCATTTATAACCCCGACGAATTTCGAGGGCGAAATTCATTTTAAGGGGGGTAGAATGTAACAGCCCAAGATTTTATAAAAAAATATTCTTTTTAATTTTATTAAAGTCTTGTGTTGTACGCTACACCAAAAGGAGCTTGCACAACACGCATCCTTGACTTGCCTTGCATTACATGCAATCACAACCTTCCTCGATAACGTGTGTAGTACGCAATAACGAGTTTCACTAAACAGCGATATGCTATTAAAATGTTATTAAAACTAGCCGTTATGAATAGTAATAACCACTTTTTGAAATTTTGTAAATTTTATTTTTCAAAATGGATTTCATTTTTGGATTCGGAGTATCGAATTTAGCCTAAGGTGAAATTTTGGTACATTTCGGATAACTTTCATATTCTGATGAATAGTGAAAATTACTAAATTATAATTAAAAACAACTTTTTTAATCGAAATAATTAATAGTGATAAATCATTAAATTGAGTGGTTTTAAAGTATATTTAGAATAAATTTTTACAATTTAATACAATTTTGGTCATTGGATGTAATTTCACATTTAAACTAGACATAAACAAGTGTCAATCTTTTGATAGATATTGTTTCTTAAAAACACGCTATTTGTTTTAACAGCGGGATTTAATTATAAAATTAATTAATGCAACTTTTATGTTATGAATTTGGTAAAATAGACTTCATTTTTGAATTCGGAATATGAAATATAGCTTGGGATGAAATTTTGGCATTGTTCTGAAAAACATCAATTTTTGATGAATAGTGAAACTACTAAGTGGTAGTTAAAAAAACTGAATTTTTCATAAAACATATTTTTACCGCTTCTGTGAATGGAATTTCAAAAATCCGACAGACACGGTTAATATCAAGGACTAAAATGTGGTTCAATGAGATGAAAATAATTTTTGGTGAATAGTAACTTTTTACTTTTTTTTACCACGGTTAATAGTAAATAGGGTAACTAAGGGTAAATATGATATTACTATTATCCTAACACATGTCTTAATCCTATTGGAAAAGTGTATTTCGACCAAAAACAAACTTAGGAATAAAATATGATCATTTAGGCCCACTTGGGTTAGATTAGGACATTTATTATTAATTTATTTAAAGAAGGGTTAAAATAGTTAAAATCAAAGTTTAATAAGTAAATCATTTTTAATATGGGGTTATACATAAGATAAATTCGACTATAAATATTAATTAGAAAGCTAAAAAGATTTACTATATAATGGTATTTTATTTGTAATTTTTAGACATTAAATAATTTAATTTATTTATGACACAATGATGATGCAGTAATTATCTTATTAATGAAATATTGACATAATTGATGTTATAAACACCAAAATAAATGTAATTGGAGACTTTTTATGAATTCCACTAATTTTCTAGGTTACTATGATATATTAGTGTTTATTTAATCAACTTGGTTCGAACATATAATTCTGTTATGACTTTCACAAAAATCATATATCAAATAGTGTCAAAATTGACACAAAATTGTTTTTAAATCAAATATTATATTATTAATTGTTATTTTATTCCTAAAAATCTAAGGTTCGGCAAAATGACTTAGATAAGGATATATGTATTAATAATATACAATTTGGGGTTCGTTTGGCATGTTATAGTAAGTTTATTAACCATATAAGGTAAGAAAACAAAAAGACACGGTAAAAGTTAAATTATTTAACTTAGAGTTAAATCTAATTGATAAGGTTAAAATAATAACCTAAACTTGTCTAAATCTTATTGGTTGATAGGATTTCGATCCATCCCCACTTTAGCTTCGAAATAAGACCCTTTGGAACCATTATAAACCGATTTTGACTTTAATATAAAATAATATTTTGAGATATTCCTAAGGTGCCCCTCTCCTCCCTTATAAAAGGACACCTCCTCCCCCTCCTCCTCACACCAATTTGAGCACTCAAGCTCGGCCAACCCCTGACAAACTCTCTTCTCCACTTCCCTAAAAACATCCTAGAGGTTATGGTCTTCCTCAAAGACCAATTTTAGTGCCCTAAGAGGAGGTCTCAAAGAGGCACTTCAAAGAAGAGGTAATTACCGTTACCAATTCTTTCATCTTTATTTCTTCTTCCACTTCTTCTTCTTAGGTTGTTTCACTATGAAGTAATAACATCAGTATCACTCATATACTGATATGTTATTATAAGTATGAAACAACCCTATTTCACCATCTATCCATCCTACGGAAAAAGAAATCACTGCGCGTGCGTACGTACGGAATACCGTCTCCACGCCGTGGTGTAATCTATTTTCCACCACCACCTTACATGGATGGGTATAATGGTGTAAAGAATAACTATACATAGTTATTACAACATCATATTGATTCTGATATATTGTATAATCCACTCCAATTCAATTCAATATTTATAGAAATGATATCATCGCTCGTGCGTACGTACGGACTACCGTCTCCACGACGCGATGAGATTCATTCTCCATGTTAACCATTTAAGAATGATTATAATGTATATATAAGAAATAATAATGAAATATATTACATTATAAAGCTACTGGATTTATGTATATATGTACATATGTATGTCATCTACTTACTTCCATTTCAAGACAATAAGGAAAGGAAAACAGCGTTCATGCGTACGTACGGACTACCGTCTCCATGAACGGTGTTTTTCATTTTATTTATCTACCTATTATATATATATATATACTGAATATATATGATATATAAATCATATTTTATATTCTGGAAGTGAGTAAATCATGATATAAGTAATAATGATGTCAAGAACAACAAGTCAAAACACCTACGATAAATGAAACGATTTTACCCAAAACGCTTCTTTAACATGGAATTTACAAACGAACGGGTAATATAATGTCATAAGTGAACCATATATGATATCATAACAATGAATATGATTATGTAATAAGTCAATAACATGATTTAAATCATTATACAGGAGGTTCGGACACTTACAAAGCAAGTCGGACCTAAGGTAAGGGAAATATCACAATCTCATTTTTATCCGAGATTGTTTATTCGTAAGTATTTACTGGGGTGTATTTTATCATCCAAATCCATGTTTCATAAATATGTAATATTATTTCCATCCACCTACAATTGTTTAAATCCATTTTTACCCTTCGGGGAGTTTTTAGTAAAAGATATGAAAGGAATCTTTTGTCGTTTTTCGTACGAGGTACTTTTTGACTTTTCCGACAAAAGTACGAAGAATGTTTTTTTAACTTATACGGAATGAATGGATTTTTAAAACATTATTTCCAAGAAGCTTCCTTTACAAGTTTTCAAGTTTATTTTTAATCAACTTCTTTTATTTTAAAGTCGTATGACATGTTATGAAAGGAAAAATGTTTTTGAAGTAGAAAGGATATTTTCCTCAAGAATGGAGTTCAAGTATTTTATCAAAATTATTTTCCATCTAAGATAATAAAAGGGTTCTGTTTTTATCCCTATTATTAAATGGATTTGATTATATTGTGATGGAAACATTTTTATGAATTCCTTTATCTTATATGAATTGTTTGATGATGTCATGTTGTTTAAGAATCCCATTTTTATTACATGGGTTACGTTATGATGTATGGTTTATGATTATGTGGCACACATAAGAAAGGATTCATTATAAGATGGGTGGGACCTATATCTCCCTCCAATGCATTGGGTAAAGATTTTATATCTCATGAGATAGACAGGGCTGGAACGGTAGGTTATACCGGTTCAGTGAAACAGGACTGAAACGAGGGTTACTCGATTCAGAAGGGACTTTGTCCACTAAGATAGTCTTGGCAATTAGTATTGACTAACAAGAAATGATTCTCTATGATTATGTGTGTATGCCACAAAGTTTCATGTTTTAAGTTATGATTATTGGGTTTACTTTTTCACTGCCATGATTTATCCCATGATTATGAAATTATGCTCTCTTTTGCAGGTAATGATTTCCAAAATGTTATGTTCTTATTAATATGATGTGATTGATATTTATTTTGTTTACCCTTACTGAGCATTTGAGCTCACCCTTTTATGTTTTCTTTTCCCCAGGATATAAAGAAAGGTTTTAGGTTAAAAAAAAGGAAGATCTTTATGGGAGATTTTGAAGATCTTTCACCACGATTAGAAGATTATAGTCCGAGTTTCCAAAGACACTAAACTATTACGGTCCTTGTGTGTGTGTTTTTGTAATGTACTAAGTATTCCGCAAAAGTAATGTAATGCCCATGTACGTCAGGCTTCAGGTCTCTACAGTTGGTATCAGAGGAAAGGTTTAGTCAACCTTTGGAAACTAGGATGCGAAAACGTTAGTGAGATCCCTAGAGATATTTCTACGGTATGTCTAGGGATGTCCCTAAGGTTAAGTAGACGTATAAGTTATAGTACTAGAACTACGCTAACGATCATAGAATTAAACCTAAGATGTTAGATATTGAGGGTACTACCCCTTTATTATGTTGTTTTCCCTAGCATGATTTTTGCCTCTCACACTATTCTTTTGGGGTTTTAGACGATGGCTGGAACCCAAAGGAACCGTGTTGATCAATGCAATGGACAATGAAATGATTGTCCCCCTGAGCAACCAAACGATATGGGAGCTGGAATGCAAAATCTTGTAGCCATGCTCACACAACTTTCTCAAGCTATGAATCATGCAGGACTTCCAAACGAGCAAAGGAAGGAGCAACATTCTGTTGAATCCTTCATGAGGCAGCGTCCTCCTTCTTTCAGTGGGTCTACTGATCCATTAGTTGCTGAACAATGGATTAGTACTACTGAAAAGATATTTTCAGTTCTTCAATGTTCTGAACATGATAAAGTCATCTTAGCAGTATATCGTTTGGAAGGTGAAGCTGATCAATGGTGGAATCTTATCAAGAATACGAGGCAAAGAGATGAAATTGATTCCATGGAATGGGACGAGTTCAAGAACTTGTTTTTCAGTAAGTACTTCCCTCGTATTCTTCGAACGAAGATGGAGAAGGAGTTTCTTGAACTAAAGAAAAAGGATGATGAATCTGTTGGTATATACGAAGCGAATTTTACAAGACTTGCAAGGTATGCATCTGGCATTATCATCCAACCTGAAAGTAAAGTTGATCGATTTTTCAGTGGCTTAAAACCAAGTCTTCGAAGGGCATTAGCTATAAGATACTTCAGTAGCTATGAAGAAATTGTGCGTTGTGCTATCAAGGTAGAAATGGAAGTTGGTGTTACATATCCATCTCATGGTTTTGACAAGAAACGAAAGATGGAGTTCAAGGAGAAAACTCAGAATAATGGTGAAAAGAAGATGAATGTTTCCTTATGCACAAAGTGTGGAAAGAAGCATGGTGGAGATTGTCTTAAAGGGACTAGAAAATGTTTTAAGTTTGGAAAAGAAGGTCATCGAGCAGCTGAGTGTTGAAGTAATGGAAAAAAGGATTCTAATGAAGTGAATAAAGCAAACACTGCAGAGAACGCACAACCAACACTTCAATGCTTCAAGTGCAAGGAAATGGGGCATTATGCTAATAAATGCCCTAATCCAAGGGTTAGTGATGATCGACATGAGCAACCGCTTAAGGCAAAGGACAAAGGGAAGTCACATGCGATCACTATTGGCAATGTTGAATATGACAACAATGTGGTGGAATGATTAAGTGTTTATGTAATGGGATTCCAAAATAATGTTGTATCTTGGAATATTGGAATATTTATGTATTGGTCTAATATGGTATTCAAAGTGATTGAGATATTATGCGCATAATGAAGGGAAAACGAGAAAATGAAATGTTTAACAGTATTCATGAGCTCATGATTGATATAAGGACTAAGTGATATCATGGTTTGAGTATATAGAATTTTGAGGATTTTGGTATGTGGAAAGTGTTAACTTTTAACTGCATTCAAGTTTTCACTAAGGTTCAATGGGTATTCAAGAGAGTACAAGATTAAGGCCTTTGAATGTTTGGAATGTGTCCAACAAGATATATCTTATGATATATGGGGATCAACGATGGTATTAAATCTCTGGTAATCGTTTTCACTATGTTATGAGAATGGACTGCAGTATTATAGATAGGACTAAAGATTGGAATGGATTATGTTGGACATAAGTTAGTATTTTTTAAGGATAGAAGTTTTTTCGATATTATTTATGGGATGTTATAGTAATATAGTTTTAGAAAAAGGACAACCTGCAGGACGGGCGACAGCCCATCGCTTCGGACAAGGCTGTGGGAATCGAACCCACAACCGAAGTGCGACTGGCCTTTATCGCCTACCACTGGCCTACAGGAAGTCCCTGTTTAGTAGAAACTAGTTTTATTATATTAAGCAGTATGTTATGTGAAGTATAAGTTCATTTTAAGAACCATATATGATTAATCTCACTATAGAATGACTTATGTATATTTAATAACTTTTGCTAACCTTTTGTTTGAGATAGATGGAATGACCCATCATTCTATCACATGATCTGCTAACACTTCACGAATAACAAATTCAACTTCATTTATTTAAGAGATGAAGTGGAAATTGTTCAAGGCACGAACGACAGTGAGATTGTACCAAAATAAAGTTAGTATTTATTCTAATTCAAATTCTTCAACTTTAGGGAAATGATATTAAAAACCAAAAATGTTGTCCTAGTGGTCTTATATCTGATTAATCAGATGGTACCTTAGATCATTACAAATTTATGGATTTGTGATTGTTGGCTTTTCCATAGCCATGTTATCTACCACTCTCCATCAGAACATGATGGTTAGATTTCTCTTCCATATCAATATTTTCACCTATGTGGAAACCCAATGATTAGTTTATTTGGGTAACCGTTACGTTTCATACTTTTGTTTTTAAAGATTGGTTTTGATATTCCTTTTTACGATGTGGGTTTCTATTAAAGAAACTTTCGAATAGTAAACCATTTATAACCCCGACGAATTTCGAGGGCGAAATTCATTTTAAGGGGGGTAGAATGTAACAGCCCAAGATTTTATAAAAAAATATTCTTTTTAATTTTATTAAAGTCTTGTGTTGTACGCTACACCAAAAGAAGCTTGCACAACACGCATCCTTGACTTGCCTTGCATTACACGCAATCACAACCTTCCTCGATAGCGTGTGTAGTATGCAATAACGAGTTTCACTAAACAGCGATATGCTATTAAAATGTTATTAAAACTAGCCGTTATGAATAGTAATAACCACTTTTTGAAATTTTTTAAATTTTATTTTTCAAAATGGATTTCATTTTTGGATTCGGAGTATCGAATTTATCCTAAGGTGAAATTTTGGTACATTTCGGATAACTTTCATATTCTGATGAATAGTGAAAATTACTAAATTATAATTAAAAACAACTTTTTTAATCGAAATAATTAATAGTGATAAATCATTAATTTGAGTGGTTTTAAAGTATATTTAGAATAAATATTTACAATTTAATACAATGTTGGTCATTGGATGTAATTTCACATTTAAACTAGACATAAACAAGTGTCAATCTTTTGATAGATATTGTTTCTTAAAAACACGCTATTTGTTTTAACAGCGGGATTTAATTATAAAATTAATTAATGCAACTTTTATGTTATGAATTTGGTAAAATAGACTTTATTTTTGAATTCGGAATATGAAATATAGCTTGGGATGAAATTTTGGCATTGTTCTGAAAAACATCAATTTTTGATGAATAGTGAAACTACTAAGTGGTAGTTAAAAAAACTGAATTTTTCATAAAACATAATTTTACCCCTTCTGTGAATGGAATTTCAAAAATCCGACAAACACGGTTAATATCAAGGACTAAAATGTGGTTCAATGAGATGAAAATAATTTTTGGTGAATAGTAACTTTTTACTTTTTTTTACCACGGTTAATAGTAAATAGGGTAACTAAGGGTAAATATGATATTACTATTACCCTAACACATGTTCTAATCCTATTGGACAAGTGTATTTCGACCAAAAACAAACATAGAAATAAAATATGATCATTTAGGCCCACTTGGGTTAGATTAGGACATTTATTATTAATTTATTTAAAGAAGGGTTAAAATAGTTAAAATCAAAGTTTAATACGTAAATCATTTTTAATATGGGGTTATACATAAGATAAATTCGACTATAAATATTAATTAGAAAGCTAAAAATATTTCCTATATAATGGTATTTTATTTGTAATTTTTAGACATTAAATAATTTAATTTATTTATGACACAATGATGATGAAGTAATTATCTTATTAATGAAATATTGACATAATTGATGTTATAAACACCAAAATAAATGTAATTGGAGACTTTTTATGAATTACACTAATTTTCTAGGTTACTATGATATATTAGTGTTGATTTAATCAACTTGGTTCGAACATATAATTCTGTTATGACTTTCACAAAAATCATATATCAAATAGTGTCAAAATTGACACAAAATAGTTTTTAAATCAAATATTATATTATTAATTGTTATTTTATTCCTAAAAATCTAAGGTTCGGCCAAATGACTTAGATAAGGATATATGTATTAATACTATACAATTTGGGGTTCCTTTGGCATGTTATAGTAAGTTTATTAACCATATAAGGTAAGAAAACAAAAAGACACGGTAAAAGTTAAATTATTTAACTTAGAGTTAAATCTAATTGATAAGGTTAAAATAATAACCTAAACTTGTCTAAATCTTATTGGTTGATAGGATTTCGATCCATCCCCACTTTAGCTTCGAAATAAGACCCTTTGGAACCATTATAAACCGATTTTGTCTTTAATATAAAATAATATTTTGAGATATTCCTAAGGTGCCCCTCTCCTCCCTTATAAAAGGACACCTCCTCCCCCTCCTCCTCACACCAATTTGAGCACTCAAGCTCGGCCAACCCCTGACAAACTCTCTTCTCCAATTCCCTAAAAACATCCTAGAGGTTCTGGTCTTCCTCAAAGACCAATTTTAGTGCCCTAAGAGGAGGTCTCAAAGAGGCACTTCAAAGAAGAGGTAATTACCGTTACCAATTCTTTAATCTTTATTTCTTCTTCCACTTCTTCTTCTTAGGTTGTTTCACTATGAAGTAATAACATCAGTATCGCTCATATACTGATATGTTATTATAAGTATGAAACAACCCTATTTCACCATCTATCCATCCTACGGAAAAAGAAATCACCGCGCGTGCGTACGTACGGAATACCGTCTCCACGCCGTGGTGTAATCTATTTTCCACCACCACCTTACATGGATGGGTATAATGGTGTAAAGAATAACTATACATAGTTATTACAACATCATATTGATTCTGATATATTGTATAATCCACTCCAATTCAATTCAATATTTATAGAAATGATATCATCGCTCGTGCGTACGTACGGACTACCGTCTCCACGACGCGATGAGATTCATTCTCCATGTTAACCATTTAAGAATGATTATAATGTATATATAAGAAATAATAATGAAATATATGACATTATAAAGCTACTGGATTTATGTATATATGTACATATTTATGTCATCTACTTACTTCCATTTCAAGACAATAAGGAAAGGAAAACAGCGTTCATGCGTACGTACGGACTACCGTCTCCATGAACGGTGTTTTTCATTTTATTTATCTACCTATTATATATATATATATATACTGAATATATATGATATATAAATCATATTTTATATTCTGGAAGTGAGTAAATCATGATATAAGTAATAATGATGTCAAGAACAACAAGTCAAAACACCTACGATAAATGAAACGATTTTACCCAAAACGCTTCTTTAACATGGAATTTACAAACGAACGGGTAATATAATGTCATAAGTGAACCATATATGATATCATAACAATGAATATGATTATGTAATAAGTCAATAACATGATTTAAATCATTATACAGGAGGTTCGTACACTTACAAAGCAAGTCGGACCTAAGGTAAGGGAAATATCACAATCTCATTTTTATCCGAGATTGTTTATTCGTAAGTATTTACTGGGGTGTATTTTATCATCCAAATCCATGTTTCATAAATAAGTAATATTATTTCCATCCACCTACAATTTTTTAAATCCATTTTTACCCTTCGGTGAGTTTTTAGTAAAAGATATGAAAGGAATCTTTTGTCGTTTTTCGTACGAGATACTTTTTGACTTTTCCGACAAAAGTACGAAGAATGTTTTTTTTAACTTATACGGAATGAATGGATTTTTAAAACATTATTTCCAAGAAGCTTCCTTTAAAAGTTTTCAAGTTTATTTTTAATCAACTTCTTTTATTTTAAAGTCGTATGACATGTTATGAAAGGAAAAATGTTTTTGAAGTAGAAAGGATATTTTCCTCAAGAATGGAGTTCAAGTATTTTATCAAAATTATTTTCCATCTAAGATAATAAAAGGGTTCTGTTTTTATCCCTATTATTACATGGATTTGATTATATTGTGATGGAAACATTTTTATGAATTCCTTTATCTTATATGAATTGTTTTATGATGTCATGTTGTTTAAGAATCCCATTTTTATTACATGGGTTACGTTATGATGTATGGTTTATGATTATGTGGCACACATAAGAAAGGATTCATTATAAGATGGGTGGGACCTATATCTCCCTCCAATGCATTGGGTAAAGATTTTATATCTCATGAGATAGACAGGTCTGGAACGGTAGGTTATACCGGTTCAGTGAAACAGGACTGAAACGAGGGTTACTCGATTCAGAAGGGACTTTGTCCACTAAGATAGTCTTGGCAACTAGTCTTGACTAACAAGAAATGATTCTCTATGATTATGTGTGTATGCCACAAAGTTTCATGTTTTAAGTTATGATTATTGGGTTTACTCTTTCACTGCCATGATTTATCCCATGATTATGAAATTATGCTCTCTTTTGCAGGTTATGATTTCCAAAATGTTATGTTCTTATGAATATGATGTGATTGATATTTATTTTGTTTACCCTTACTGAGCATTTGAGCTCACCCTTTTATGTTTTCTTTTCCCCAGGATATAAATAAAGGTTTTAGGTAAAAAAAAAAGGAAGATCTTTATGGGAGATTTTGAAGATCTTTCACCACGATTAGAAGATTATAGTCCGAGTTTCCAAAGACACTAAACTATTACGGTCCTTGTGTGTGTGTTTTTGTAATGTACTAAGTATTCCGCAAAAGTAATGTAATGCCCATGTATGTCAAGATACGGGTCTCTACATATAACCCATGACATGAAATTAGGTTCATGAACTCATATTGAACAACCATATAGGCATATTTAGATTAAATACATATAAGGATTATTTTTTACCTAATATACAAAACCACCCCTTACGGCGTGTTGAGAATTGAATTTTACAGTGCAATGGATTAATGAATTAAATGGATGTTAAGATATGTAGTAAAACATATAGATCATGAAATCATATAAATGAATTGATTACTGAATTTAATCATAATTAATTATACTATGTAAAATATAATTTAAGGGGAATTTTTATCACAAGCGAGTGATTTTTTAATTAGAATACAATGACTTGATAAATTGTTTATAAAAACTACTTTTTTATTTAAAACTAATTTTATTCATGATAATTTCCAGAGAATGAACAAATAGAATCAATTTATTTTAATCAAAATGGACTAAAAGAATGATTCATTATGTATTTTGATTTAGCATAGATGTTTACCGTTAGACTTCTTCTTCAATTATAAATGAACCAATGTAGTGATATAAATTAAATTGTTAAATAATATTGAGGGTAAAAATTATCACTGATTTATTAAATTTTATTTGATGTTTCCTATGGACAATGTCAAATTCATAAATGAAACATTTGTGTTTATTATAGTATTACTGGATCGATACCTGGGATCTGATACAGTCTATATTATATGGGCTTATAAGGAATTTTTAATTGTATAACATATAAATTTTTCAGTGTTATTTGACATAGAGATACTAATAAATTTAATAATTTAATGGAAATAGTTTTCAATAATGATTATTGGAGTTATGGGCATTAATTTATGTATAATTTAATGATTTTTTGGACATGGTGTTCCTTATTATTCATTGAAATCATGGTAATTAAGATTATTATTTTTATACTTGATGTTATTTATTTTTATTTGAAATTATTGGACATGAAATTCAATACCACCAGACATAGATTCTTAGATTGATTATTTTTATTTATGGAAAATTAATCATTTAAATAACCATGTACATTATTTACCTTGGATATACACCATGAGTCATAGGTTATTTTATATAAATGTTGAATGCTTAAATACATATTTTTGAGGATGACCTAAGTATAGTATTCAAAGTGTTCCATTAAGAACCTAATATCCATATTTTTATATTAATATTTCATCATAAATTTTATTATTATACCAATACACAATTTCATTTTATATTTATATACTGGATTTTCATTACACATAGTTGGTGGTAAAATACTTAATTTTACTCACACTCTTTTTATCCCACTATTGGGTACCCAAACAGGTCTCATGACAATAATTTAGGATATTTTATTGTTCCATTTTATATTATTCTTTATGGACTTGGAATTGACATAGTGCTACAAGTTTAGAATGTACTTGATATGAAAAAATTGGTTGGTATTTTTTAGTAGTTATGTCCTATCACATTTGCAACAAAGTTATACGTTTATTTCTTTTTATTTATGGCTCTGTATGTTCCTGCATGGAATATTTTTATGGAATTGTTATGTTTATAACTACATTATAGTTACAATTATATTCATATGGTTTTTCATTAATAATATATTATACTATATTTAGTATATATCTAGACAGTGTAGGGTCACCAATTCTTGACCTTTAAACACATAATGATAATAAATAGAATATGGAATATGGGGAGGTGTGATTAGGGACTTGTCTTCAACATGTTTTGTATCATTTCATATATTAAAAAATATTCAGATTTCACCAAGATGTATCAAATCTTTTATTCTCTTTGTATTTCATTTTGGGATGGTTGACATGATAATAGGAATGTTTCAAAAACATTTTAAATTAATCATTTCAGGGAATGGCCTACACATGCATAAGCAAATGATCAGGTTTCTCTATGTGGAACTATTTTCAATCTATTTTATATTATAGTGGATTATTATTTCACATTGAGTTATTGATGTATTTACACATGATAATAATATATGATATTTAACTCTTTACCTTGTGTGAAAATAGATGGGGTGTGTGTGTTAATCATTTTAGTCACTTAGGATTCACATATGATTATATTACTTATCTATATACCATGTTTAATTGATTACATTCCATACATATTAGTGTGTTATGTAATTATATAGAAAGCATAATTTTATATCATTATTCAATAATTTTGATCTTTGTATGTTAATATTATCTTTTTATGTGACATAATTTCTTTTTGTAGTTATAATATAATGTAGTCAAATAATGTTGTCGTTTGACAATAAATAGTGTTCTACCACATATCATGTAAGTTGAAATCAATTTATGTAGCATAATTAAATTATATAAGTAAAATGGTTTTAAATAATAAAAATTATTATATTTAGTGGGAAATAATAATTTGAGGTAAATTGGTTTGGTTTTTGACCAATACGTAAGATTACTTATAGATTTCCGTAAAATTCGGTGTCGATTGAGACATATAAAGAAATATAACATCACAAAGTGGGTATGATGACCCATAAAAATTAATATTTATATACATATCTCTTCCCCTATAATAGAGTTTTATAATCATATTCCTATGTGATAAATCCCATTGTGGGTGTTTCAGAACCGTGACCCTTTTATCTTTTAAAGGATTTACATAAATGTGATTACAATTGTAAATTATAGAGAAATAACTTGATAAATTGGGAATGGATTCCCACATAACTGAACACAGGATTGGTTTGATGGTAGCATCATATGTCACATTTATCCTTATATCCCTTGGTACATAACCACTTTGAGGTATGGTATTGGTATGTATATATACTTTTATATCGAGTCATTAGCTACTTATATGGTGTTTTATATAAAAGTACGGTGGATTATTAGAACAAAAATCAATCTTATATTACAAAATGTCGTTTGGGTTTTTAAAAAACTAATTGATATGAGATGTTATTTAATTAAAATTAGAATTAAGGGATATAGGATTATTTACCCTATATCATGCGAGTGAAATTTTATTTATCTAATCTAGTTAATAGAATATAATGATTAAAAAATTGGTGAAGGTAAATTATAGGATTATTTTACAAAAATAATATGGGATGTCCTCAAAATTGAGTTCCTTGTATAGTTTTCATTATCACTAGAACATGAAATTACATATACTTAATCTTATTTAATTATTAGAATAAGTGTGACGTTGGGAAATGGCATAAATATAGAATATGTCATCGGGTTTCAATGATGATCTCTTGTGTAAGTGTTTCAATTGATTTTTCCTTGAGATCTTCCTTCAGTGCTAGTGGGGGTGTTTTTAATGATTATTTGTTGTATTTTTTTATATTTTTTCTTAAACCTAAAGGTTAGATGGTAGATCATATTGACCTATATAGTGTGGCCTAGTTTATTTTATCGATACCAAATGTAAAATTGGGTGTTATCCTAGTTGTAGAAGAGACCTTGAAGATATGAAGTCTGTATAATTGTGATAAATGTTCCTAATAATGGTTAGTTATTTATATTTTACAAGGTATTTCATGTTAAACTCTTAGATAATGAAATGAAACATCAGGGAGGTGGGTGGTTGTTGGTAGGTTCAACCTCAATGAGGTATTACTACATGTGGGTAAACAGTGACTGTTAACTCATTATCCATTTTATATTTATGTCTTTACCCTGATTAGATATATCCACTATGAGGATTCAAAAAGGGAATCATGGATTTAAAATCCAATTCATCAATGGTTATGCATTACACCTAGGTTTTCTGATGTAAAACCATATGGGTCAATGAATTCCTCGTAATATTTTATATTAATATATTTTAGGGATACATTATAGGTGTGTTGGATGATGCGTAAAAGAATACCATGAGTAGGATGTGGTTCTCATTCTAGATACTATAGGGCTACATAGAAAGATGTAGTAGAATTTTTTTAGACCTAATCAGTAGGGATATGTGGTAGAACTAGATTACCTTGGTTTTCAATAAAAAAATTATGAATCAATGGTATTTTTGATCGAGTAAAACCTATGATGGTTGTTGACCAAACATCTTATAGATTCCTTTTTAGGAAGTTATCTTGGTGGTATTCTCATTTTGTGACCATTGTATATTAGGTTCATGGATTTTACATTATTGGAATGATGATGAATTCATTTTATGATACATTACCTAGGGGTTTGGGTATCATGACTAGCTTTGACAGGAAAGAAAATTCTTGTTCTCGACCATATTGAACAATGTTTGTGTTGTTGAAACAACAATTTATTAAATAACACCAAGTAATTATGGTTGTGAGATGAATCATGTAACATGAAGGTACCTGATTTTGAGAAAAAATTAAAATAGTTCTCCTAAGGTGTAAATACAGAAATTTCATTAACACAATAATATTGACCATATGATAAAAGACTCACATGTGAATGAGATAAGTCATGAATCAGGTTGTGTGGGATGCAAACCTACTTGATATCTAACATTTGGTTTAGGAATGTTGTGTATTGTAGATGGTTCATGCTGAACATAGATGAGATGCTAGTTGTGTGTCTTCGATCGACAATTATAAATTTATTACATGATGGTATGGTAACACAATTCTTTTGGAAAAATTTAAATAAGCTCCCATGGATAAGGGATAATTTGTAATTAATCGAGTTTTCGTGAGATGGTTTACCCCTAGGTTGACATGGTCACACATCATCGAGATATGTGGTGTTAGGGTGTTGTCAATGAATGTGAATCCTATTTGGTTGTGAGTGTGGATTTGGAGAGTGATACATGGAAATTGATGTAATAACAGTGACCTCCAAGTTTAGTAATGATCATGCATAATATCCCAACACATCCTACATACACCAAGAGAGACTGGACTATGCATCATGAGTAACAATATATAATTTATGTATTTTTGGAGTGGATCCTTCAGTGATTCACTCGTGGAGAGGTCTTAGGTAACCCATACAGTGGGGAGTACACTTTGTCCATTTTAAGACATTTACCCTTTTTATAAATGGAATAACCCATGATTTTAAAATTGGAACCACATGTTTTATAGTTTATAATGCTACAACATGAATTGAAGAAGTTACTATAACACATTAATACTTTAAGATATATTTACTTTTCTAAAATAAATTTAATCCCTTTGATGGCTTAAAATAGACACGACATTGGGTTTGAATAAAATAATAAACTCTACAATTATTTAAATGTCACCCTCGTAATATAGTTGTTTAGTCGGTTCTTGTGATGAAGAAAAAATAAATTATGAAAATTTAATTCATGAAAAATGTATAAAATAAATTCTATAATTATTTATTGATTAAAAATAAACTATGAATGATTTCATAGAGACAAAAGTGATTTCTAAAAAATAAATTATTTTTATCATATGGTGATTAATCCTGAAATGTGCACATAATGTATAAAAACATATTAATAAATTTTGAAAATTTATTTAAAATATAATTTAAATTTTATAAATCATCATCTATAAAGTATATTTGGTTGAATATTTAATTTTTTTTCTAAATATTTTCATTTTTTGATGAATAATGAAAAATATTAAATTTTAATTGAAAACATCATTTTCGTATTAATTATTTATAATGTTCAATTATATTCTAAAATTTAATTAATGTAAATTTGTGGAATTTTAAATATTTTAATCCAATTTTTTTCATTTTAATAAGTTTTATATTAAATTCAGATATAAAACACTTTATAAACATTTAATCATTACACATTGAAAACTATCTTTCTTATCGAATATGTATAATTAATTTTAAATTAAAATTTTCTAATTATGTTAATTAAAATTTGAAATATATATTAAAATTTTATAATTAGAATAATTTCTATTAGCGTATAAGTTGAACATAAATTTTAGCCAAAATGAATTGTGAAAATGATAAGAATTAAATATCATTGTTAAGGTAAAAATGTGTTTACTGTGGGTGAAACTAAAATCATAATGGTTAAAATGACCTGAAATATTTTATGAATATTTTTTCAGCCTATATTTATAATTTATCATGTTTAGTTCTCTAATATAATCTACTTTCGACACTTTTTCCATCTTAAAAATGAGGGTGCAACTTTTTCTTCTAAAAAATTACAAGTGTGCCACTAACCTCACCTGTAAGAGGTCACCCCCTATCCTTGCATATTTTCTACATAAAAACCTTTTTATAACCTATTATCTAATACAATAACATCCCAAAGTCCATACTCTCAATATATAATTCCTCTATTTTTATGAAATCCAATCATGGAAGGCTTTTTGTGAAATCCTTAGGAGGATTCCTCAAGAAGAGGTCACATTATTCAAGGAGAAGTTTTATTTTATTACTCAAAAACGACCATAAATTCTTATATAATAAATTTAATATCATACATATAAAAATATTTTTTATTTTAATGTTATTACCTACAATCATAAACACATCCATCAAATGGATTAAAAAATCATCATTCTTGTGTATGAAAGACAACTGCCTCGTGAATCGAGGTCATTAAATATTCCATTACATATTCTAAATATTTAGTATGATCATGGATATAAACTATATATATAATATTTCTACCATATTTATATATAGTTTTTAATTATATCATATGTAAATTTTTTACTTTCTATTCTATATGGGATACGAAACCATAACAATTGTGTATAGGGGACTACCACATTGAGATGCGATGGAATTAGTTTATCTATAACACATTACATAGAACACAATAATGATAATTTTAATTAATAAGCGTGATATAGATGATTTAATTATTATATTAATTTTTTTTATCATTTTGAAAATGAACTATTTCATGTTATTTCTAACATTAAAAAAATATAATGTCATTTCTGAGTGTGTGGACTAACACCTTCAAAAAATTATGTGAATATATTTTCATAACCACATAACAAGGGTGGTATATTTAATTATATTTAAATATATAATATTTTACATAAGATATGATTATAATTCCATAATATTTAAATATTACTTATCTTCATTATGAAATGATCATTGAAAAATTAAAACATTACTCAGGCGTATATGTGGCCTACTATCTACAAGATTGTATTAGAGTTCATTTTTCATAACCATAAATAATGGTTGATTATAAATTTAATTTTTTTTAATATGAGAATAATTTCATGATTATTATTCTTTATATTTTTAAATAACTAACTCTTTGACCAAAGTCAACCTCCCAAATTCATTTATTGAATGATAAATTCAATGACATTACAACATCAAACATAAACATAATAGATTAGGTAATTATATATAAAAAATAAATAAATGATTTGAAAGGAATTATAAATCTAAAAATTTTCCGGAAAAATAAAATAAATTAAGTGAATTTATTATTAACGAAGATATAGAATGTAAGTGATAAGTCAAATTCAAGGTAAGGATTTATTGTATCACTTTTACATCCCTATTATACAAACCATATTCACTTATAATTTCCTTTTTTAGTGTATATATTTTACCATTTATATGTTATATGATGCAATTATTTATCATTATGGTCTTTAGTGTTTCTTTTAATGTTTTTTTTCGGATTGTGATTCAAAAGTTAACTAAGAAAAACTGGTTTATTTAATAATCTCATCATTATTCATGATAGTTTTTGTTTTAGACCCACTTTCTGGAAATAATCGATAAATATATCATAAATACAATCTATTTTAAAAACATTTGGTAATTCAGAGTATTTTTATATTAATAGTAGAATTTTTCAACTCTTTGTCACTAAAAATTATTTACAATAAATGTTTTATGAATATCAAATTTATTTTTCTATTTGGTTATAAATACTTTTTTCTTAAAAACCCATTTTCAATCAAAATATTTTAAAAGAGTTATTTTGTTTTTAAAAATTATTTAATAAATTTTATTTTACCATTTTTAATTCTTTTTCAATTTTTTAAATTAAATATGTTTTTTATTTCCACGAAAATCTTCTTTTGGTTATCACTAAATATATTAATGGAGATATTGTTTGAAAGTGTACAACATCAATATAATTTTACATTATAATGACCACAAATTTCCTTGAAACTTATTTTACAAATTTTTAATGGTTTATTTTATTTAAATTTTTTTTCCAAAAATTCATCAGAATGTTTTAAAATGAGTTTTTCTGAATTAAAAGGTTATTTTCCTTGAATATGTTTTTCAGGATCATTTTATGGTATTTATATTCAAAAAACATCAATTTTCCATGTTAATTATAATCCACTGAGGATTTTTTTTATTGATTCCATCTTTGTTATTTCAAGGGATGGTTAATAATCAGTATGGTAGGGTATTTATAATTTTATTAAAATTTTACTTTTTCTATTTGTGTTTTGGGACTTTTTTTAATTATTGGGGGTCATTATTAACATTTCATATTTTTTTTAATATGAATAGTTACATTTATTATATTTGAACCATTTAATTTGATAAATTAATTGGACTTGGTATGTGGAGGGCTTAAACCACTACAGCCTATCAAATAATTTGTAGGTATCATGAGACCATCTGGATTAGGTTTTGGCTAAGACATTACCCATTTATATATATGTATTAGAAGAATGCATTGATACTATTATATGTATTGAAACACGGTCTCAAGGGATTGTTTTAGAATTTTAGAATTAAGAATTTAATTATTATAAATTTGTATAGTGATATTACATTTTATTATTTGATTATTTAGAATATAAATAGTCATGTTTTCAAGTATATGTGATTTTTTATAAAGAGTTGTATTATCATAAATTTTTTATTTCATATTCTACTCATGTTATTTATTAAATGCAATGTGTTTTAGTTTTTCTACATAGCCTTTGTGATAATAAAATAATGATTTATTGTTTCTTCTATACTATTAACCTTACTCAGAATCTAAACTCACACCACCCTTATGTTCTATTTTTTCTAAGATATGAGTATGTGATTTTTAATTGATATACTAGGATACATTAAGAGAAAAAAAATGAACATATAAAGTTTTTTTTTTTGATTTTCATGTTTTAAAATAAAATTTGATTTTAAAATATGTATCTATTATTCCAATACATATAAAATATTCATTTATTTGGGAAGTGATTCATTTTATTTTTCAATAATGTTACAAATTATACGCTGACATCCATCTTATGGGTTGTTGGTAGATATAGTTGGTGTCCAAAAAATATATAGGAACCTTGGGAACTATATTTATTAAATCATTTTTTAGGGAATATAGCCCTATGAAATAATTTTAGGATATGTATAGAATAATATTCAAGTGTTTTGTTAAGGAAGATATCATGTGTTATTTACGAGACAATATATACCTTTTGGGATATAACTAGTGTATGTATCTCAAGCATAGAGGTACCAAGGGGTAATATCTTAATAAGGGAACATTGTTCTTGAACAAATTATGAACGGGTGAAAAAGAACGGGCCTTAATATGCCTAGTTATATAATCCCATTAGATATTCATATAATAATTCAAATTATCTTTAAAAACATATTATGAAATATTTAAAAAATGATATCCCTAAAGAATCCATATTTATAATTATGATTTTTTCTATGATATTTTTAATTCATATTAATTATCTCTCAAGTTTCCGGATAATAATTTTTTTTATAATTTTATGATATAATATATTATGTTCCATTATTTATAAATGGATACTAGTTAATGGAATCGAAATGACATTAATGCATGCAATCGAAAGGATAAGTATAATTATTTCTTTTATATTTTTAAGAAAACATTTATGTGGGTGTTAGTCGCCCAAAAAATCTCATTACATTTGGACATAGTATCATTTGATTATAGGATAGTTAAATAATTTGATAATTATTATGTATTCTATGTGAATAAATAGGAAAAGAGCCATACAAAGAAAGTAGGTGGATAAACAGAATAAGGGAAAGAAGGATTTTTCCATATTTTGTAATTTGGGAAATAAACACCCTAGTACCTTATTAAAGAAAATTGGAGTTTTATATAAGTATTGAGAGAATGGTAACCATAATCATGGTTTCTGGGAAAATAAACAACTGTATAAATGATCAATACTTCATCTGTAGGGAGACGAGGAACTTCAAAAATTAAATACCCTTATATCAAAGGAATATAACTAAAAATTAGCAGATGTATCAGGGTTACAATTATTATATTATCATCGATGAAGTGGAATTATTAATATTTACATATTTTGATTCAATAATTAAATAATTTTAGTATTTAAGTAGAGAAATTATGGTTATAAGAATTATGAAATCTATATAGAGTTTACTACAATAATTTATCATTAAGTATTTAATTGTGTTTTTCAAAGACAAGATATGTCTAAGAAGAATGACTCAGTGGATAGTTTAACATCATGGAAAACACATGATTATGTAAAAGATAATACTTAATATGTTCCTAATTCTTAAATAATGATGTTGGGACAAATATATTATTGCTATGGATAACTTAAATTAGATAGTATTAAATACCTTCGAAATGATTATTAATTTAATCAAAAATTTATTTATGATATCATTAATGGGGTTTACACCATTTTTTTTATTTAATATATCCAATATTGATTTATTTGTTTATGAAATAAGGGACCATCCACTTTTAAAATATGTTTTTATTTTAATTCAGGTTATTTATTTATTTAAGTAGAATTCATCATAAAGGTGCTAACATGTTGGGTATGTGATAATTAAAAGATAAATTATAATTTTTTATAGATTAATGGTAAGGTCATTTTGGATATTTAGTGAATTTCATTAAAAAGATTATATAATTATTCTTTTGGAATGGTAATATAGTTATACATTTATGAAATGGATCATGTGTAACTTTGGATGTGTTTTTATATATTAATAAATTATTTCACCATATGAACTTGTAATCATACTAGATAACTTATACTACGAATTTTTTAAATAATTTAAAGAGATCAAATGAATAGAGTATCATTAAATAATGAGTTTTACAATGAATTAAAAGTTACTTTTAGTTCTTTGAGAATTTAAATTATTTTAGGAAATTCATTTATTGGTGTAAGAAAGGAATTGGAAATTTATAGATGTAAAAAAAGGGATAAAATTATTATTATAAAATAGAAATCTATCTATTAATTATATTTACTTATATTCAAAGATAACAAAATAATTCTGGAACTCCACAAAGTAGGATTTGGAAATTAAATTTTAACATAATAATTTCATTTACGTCAAAATAATGGCCTTTTAAATCCACATAGATTCATTTTTTTTTGTCGTTAGCATTTTATGGATCATACACTTTCTTATGATTAGTGATATCAAAATATATCTATAATTATTTACACTTTCAACCATTTTTATATCTTCACTTCTAACATATGTTCTCATATGTGGAAACATATTTTTGTGATTATTACAGAAGACCTTCATTCACCCTCTTCTCTCTAATTAAGAAAATATCTTATCAATAATTTTCATGATGTTGGATTTCAACATAATTGTAAAGACCCGCAAATTTCAAGGAAATTTTTTTTCTTAATTTTCTTTGGAATTTTACAAGAGCGCAGCTTCAGACGGCACCTGATTCCGAGGCCCGGTGTGCCCGGAATCAATTTCCGAAGTTTGGCTCGGGTACGTTCAGTGAACGGACGAGCGGGTTTTTCTATCTTTTGAACCGGTGCCCGGAATCAAATTCTGAGGGCACCGATGAAATCGCAGCGCCGGTATTTGCTTAGAAACGCCTCTTCCGGAGTTGCGTTTTCTCAACTGTGGTTTTTAAAATTTTGGGCTTTAAGTCGGAAATAAAATAAAGGTTGTGCAACAACTTTATTTTATTTCACTTAAGCCGCTTGAAAGCCACTTGAGCTGAGTTAAAGCGGATAGGGTGCTATCCGGAAATATCCTACCCTCTTGGTAGGATATTTGTGCGGTGGGGCCTGCACGAGCCCCGCCGTTTCTTTCGCTAAGTAACGCACCCGCGAAAACCCATCAAAATAACTAAAAAGTCAACCGACGCGTTTTCCTTAATTCTTAACAGACCATTTAATTGGGCGGTTTATTTCGTGAATTAAATGGGCTGTTTCATTCGTTGAATTAATTCAACGAATTTAATGGGTCGTTACTAACGCGTTTGCGTTCGTTGGCAAATTAATAAAATAGACAAACTTGTCTATTTTGGAGGATTGCTATCGTTGTGCGAATCCTCTGAGCCTCCACCCTCCCCGCGAAGAACGCGAAGAACGCGAAGAGCGCGAAGAACGCCGGAACCGGAATTCGACGACGCACACCGTGATCTACGACGTCGACGAGCTCTACCCGCGACGTTCTTCGGCGACGCCTCTTCTTCCGCGACCGATCCTCGTTCGGCAACTAAGGTGAGAAATGGATCGTTTAATTCTCCCTTTTTAATTTCAATGACAACGGATTTAATTAATTAAATCCGTTTGTTCTAGATCCGGAGATCGTCGGCGCGACGTTTTTCCCGCGGTGCGACGAACGTCTCTTCCGCGACGACGTGACGATCCCCTCCTTTCGCGACGAGTGATTCCGTGACGACCTCACGTCCGACGGCGACTTCGAGGTAGGGGTTGTTGGAATATTTTATTTCCCGTGTTTATTCTTTTAAAATAAAGAATCCGATCACGGAACAATTTTAATTTACTTAAAATTGTTGATTGGTTATTTCTTTTCCTCCCGTTGATTTTATGACTAACGCGGAGGGTGCGGGTCTAACAAACAAGACCCGGCAACCCTCCGCCGATCTTTTTGTTGTGCGGATTTCGCAGACGACGACGAACCGTGCGGCAAGGGCGATCCGTTGATCCCGCAGTGAAGATCGGCCCCCGGGAGGAGCAATGGCGCAGACGGGAGGCAAAACGGGCCACCGGAGCAACTCCGGCGGCCCGCGGAAGGCGGCGGCGGCGCGGGTCGCCGGCGCGGCGGCGCCGGCGACCGGAGGCCGCGGCGCCCGGCGCGCCGCCGGAGGAATCCGCCGCGGCTCGGCCGCAGCGGCGGCGAACCACCGGACCGCGTCCGCGGTCCGGCCACCCAGCACGCGGCCCGCGCGGGCCGCGTTCCTCCAAGCCGCGGGTCAAACCCGCGGCGGTTTCCCTTCGGCCGCTCGGCCGAAGCCGAGCCGGCCGGTCCGGTCGGCCGGGCCGCGCCCAGGCCGGACCGGACCCGGCCTAGCCGGGTCGGGCCGGGTCGGGTCGACCCGGTTCGGCCGACCCAGGGGGGGTTCGGGCCGGGTCGCCCCGGGCCCAGAACCCCCGTTTTCGGGCCCTCTTCGGTCTTTTGCCCGTATCTTGGGCCTGGGACCTCCGATTGACGAACCGTCAGTGGATACGCGATCCTTGGATCGATACGGTCGTTTCGGTATATTATACTGAAGGTTTCGGAAGACTTTGGGTTCGGCCGGGTTGGTTCGTACACGAGACCAACCGGGCCCTCGGAGCGGAAACGCTCATAACTTGAGCTACGGACGTCCGATCGACGTACCGTCAGCTGTGGTAGTTTCCTCTAAGTGAGACGGAACTTTTGGCATACTCCGCCCGAGGATCGGACACAGGCGGAGTACGGTCGGGTTGGTTTTGCCCTAAAAACCAACCGGGCCCCTGGGACGAAAATGCCAATAACTCTCAGACCGGGCGTCCGATTGACGCGCCGTCTGTTGCGTTGAGATCCTGTTGTCGATACGGATCTTTTGGATACATCAACTTCGGACTACGTGTCAGTTGATGTTTCAGCCTCCCGGCTCGTGGAGCGGACCCTCCTAAACGAGCTCGCTGTGTGCGGGAAACCTAGTGCTGGTTGTGACTTCGACGACAGAGCAGAGATCCTCCGTGGACTGCGACGACGACAGAGCAGAGATCCTTCGTGGACTGCGACGACGACAGAGCAGAGATCCTCCGTGGACTGCGACGAAGACAGAGCAGACATCCTCCGTGGACTGCGACGACGACAGAGCAGAGATCCTTCGTGGACTGCGGCGACGACTGTGCAGAGATCCTCAGTGGACTGCGTCGACTACTGCACTCAGCGATCCTACGTGGATCAGTGCTACAGGTCCTGTGTGGGCCCGATCCTGTGTGGGTCCTTACTACCGGTTCTGTGTGAGCCACTGCCTATAGGTTCTGTGTGAGCCCGATCCTATGTGGGTCTTTTGCGGGGGGTTAGTACCTACCGATCCTTCGTGGGTCCGACGACTTAGATGGATCAGTGATCATCTTTGACGTCATCTGAAAAAGTATACCTGGTTGAGCTGAATCTTATGTTACTCTCCTTTGTGGATTGTGTTGAACTATCCTATGTGGATTTACTATTTACTGTTTACTCTCCTTTGTGGATTTGAGTCTTGCTTTCCTGTGTGGATTGAGTTGTTCTTGAGCTCGTGAGCAGCGCTAGAATTGGGGACTTAGGTATATGTATGGGCATATACCTAAGTCGAGTCAGATGTTACTTCGTGATTGCACCTTCCTTTTTTTGCTATATCCTTTGTGGATTTCGGGAGACCTTCGGGGGTCTCGGGGTCCTTACTGAGTAGCTTATACTCACCCCTGCACGGGCTATGCCCGCACCTTGTTGTGTTGGATGCAGACGACGGACAGCGCTGATCACGGTTGGGGCGTGGAGCAGGACGGTACCTGGAGGCGGACCACTGGGCGGGACGTGCTCGGAGCGGACATGGGACCCGAGGAGCCTGGAGGCTATCTGTACCCACCCTTCATGTGGGATTGCCAGTGGACGACACGAGGCCGCCGTCTTTTCTTAAGTTGCTGTTCTTTTCCTTTTCAGTTGTACTTTCAGTTGGGCTTGTATTTCGGCCCCCCTTTACTTTTCTGCACTTGTAGTTACTTTCCGCTTGCTGACTCTGTGGTGGTTGTTACTTATAAAGGCAATTCCTTCCCTGTTTACCGGGATTTACGCCTTGGTGCTAGTCTCTAGCCCCTGGCCTATGGAAGGCGGGCTTGGGGTAGTCACGGCACGGGCCCCGAGGTCGGGTCGTGACAATAGTTATTTTCAAATTTCAATCCCTGGATTCCCATGATCATGGTTAAATTTTTAGGTTGAAATTTATATTGGGGGGGGATATTGTAACTCCCCATGGTTTTTAAATAAGAGCATTATATTTGATATCTTATGTGAAAAACAACACCAATATTCGAATAAAAGGTAATACAATAAGAATTTATAATAAATTTACATTATTTAAACGTATTCAACTTATTCGATTTCTAGTAAAACAAGTTACATTTGGATTGAACAAAACATGATATACTATTATTAATTAAGAATTACAACTATAAAGTAGTATTTACCTTGGTAGATCTATGTAGTAATAAAACAATTATAAATATTTTTTGATTCACTCATTTAAAACTAATTTAATTATTTTTATATTGATTATATATAATATAATACTATTTTGAAAGAGATATAAATGCTTTTTGAGAAACAATATTTTTCTGAATGGTGGATTAATTGTGCATTGTTCGTATAATTTAAAATTAATTTTTACCACTTTAAGAAGATTTATTTGAAAATATAAACATTATTTTTAAAATGAACAATTAAAAATTATTCAAGGGTTATGTTTTAGTAGTTTTTCAAAATGTTTATTTTTTGATTAATAGGGAAAAATAATGAATTTTAATTAAATACTACTCTTTTTTTAAATATTTATAGAGAGAAATTATATTAATAATATACTTTGAAGTAAAATTAGTTCAATAAAATGTCTAATAATCCATGATTGGTCATTTTAATGACTTACATATTAAATTTTTACAAAAAAAACTTTATAACCATTTAAACATTTTCTCTATGAAAACCTATTTCACTTTCACATCTGTAGGATTAATTAAAATTTAAATCTAACAACAACATTGAATGAAAAATTGAAAATAGGTTTTATATTTTCAATCATAATAATTTATCAAGCCTACCAAATTAAAAATTAATTCTGATGAAAATTTATATTGAAAACAACACATATTTATTACCACAGTTAATAAAAAATGAGTATATTGAGGGGTTAAACAAAATTTATAAGGGTTAAAATTACCTAAAACATTTAAATACACCATTTTATGGAAATATTATTACATTATATTCTCATATTTTCATGAATATTTTATTTGGGACTCTTTAAAACTGTGAAAAAACTTGTTTAAAAATTTTTCCATTAAAAATTTACTAGTGTGCCACTCCACTCACCTATTAATGGCCACCCACTCTCCTTTATTATTTATTACATAATTTTTTTTTATTTTATAATACTTGAAAAAATAACATCCTAAATTTCCCTCTTTGATTATATAAGAATTTTTAGGTACATAAATTCAATCTAGGAATGATTTTGGTGAAATCCTATGAATGTTACCTGAATACGAGGTAATTTTGTCACTGAGTGGTTTTATTTTATTTCTTCCTCGAGCCTGTTAATTAAGAAAAACATTATTATATAATTACCTCAATAATTCCATATATTAATATGTTTTTTATTTTAATCTCATGACCTAAAACCATCCCCAAATCCCTCAATTGTGTAACTAACCATCATTTGTGTGTGTGGAAGAATACTAACTCTTGAACTTATGTCATTCATTATTCCATTACTGTATCTCATGGTTGGGTAAGATGAGGTATAATATCTATATATATATATATATATATGATATTTTGATATTATTATACCCGTGGATTAAATATTTTATATATTCTTTTTTTTCATTCCATTCCATAGGGGATATAATATCTTTACTTGTATGTATGGAAGACAACCTCCTCACGAAACGATGTGATTTCTATAATGATAATTCAAAAAATGAAAAATAATAAAGATAAATTCAAGATATATATGTAATATAAATTAAATAATAATTATAATTACATATTTATAATTGTTAAAATATAATATATCATTTTATTTCTTTCATAAAAAATTGATAACATCATCTATGTATGCATGGATTACCACCTTCACACAGAATTCTAAATCTCTTTTCTGCACCCCACAACATGGATGATAAATATAATTATATTTAAATAAAAAATATGGTAGATATGATATTATTTATATCACAAAATGGTAAAATATTACTAATCATATCTCTATAATGATCATTGAAACATTTAATTTTTACTCATATATACACATGGTCTACCGTCACCATACCTATAATGTAATTAATTTTTAATAACTATAATTCATGATTAGTTTTTAAAAGTATTATTTATTTATAAATATGATAATTATATACTGATTATTGTTATGTATTTGTTTAAATAATTATCCTTTGGACCATAAACAACATACCAAAGTAATTTTGGACACATAATCGATATTTCATCGAAACAACTTATGTTTACATTATTGATTAAGTAATAATTTATAATATATATATTTGTGAAATGAAGGGAATAATAGTCTTTAAAAATGTTATCAAGAATGTAAATAATTAGCATAAGTTTATTATTTAATATAATAAAGAACATACATGACAACTCTGGCTCTTGGCAAGGGTTTCTCGTCTCACATTTACATCTCTGGGAAATATAAAATATTCACCACTTATTTTCTTTTGGGTTCTATATATAATAACCCTTCAATATATTATATCATAATTCTAGTTATATTATTGGTATTTAATGTTTCAGTCAATTTTTAATGCATCTAATGATTCAAAAGTTACCAAAGTTTTAAGGGTTTACTTCATACTCTCATCTATATTCAGGATTGGTTTTAAGTCACAATTGAAGAAAATATATAAAATTAATATATTAAAATATTTATATTTATATTAAATATTATTATTCATGTAAAATTTCAAGTAATAGTACAATTTTACAATGATTTATTCTTAAAATTATTTTGAAATGTTTTTCAATAATTTTTATTTTTTTAACTCTTCTGTCCGAAATACTTTTTTTTACCAAATACTTAGATATATTATAAAATTAAATTTGTTTAACCATTTAATATTATTTAATAATTATAATTTTAAAAAAAATTTCTTTTTAATATGTGTTTTAAAATTAATATTCATGTTTTTAAAAAGAAATTATCATTTTTATTTTCCTAAAATTGTGAAAGAAATCTTTTTTATAACATGTACAGTAGAAATATAATTTCACAATGTCATGAGAAATAATTATTTTAATGAATATATTACATGTATTTTATGGTTCATTTTAAATTATAAGTATTCAAAATATGTATTTTGAACCATTTACTTTAAAAGGTAATTTTAAAAATGAAAATGTTATTTACATCTAAATGTTTTAAAGAATATTTTAATTGAATTTATATATATAAACAACATTAATCTGAAAATTTACTTATGATACACTAAAGATATTTTATATTAATATCAAGGTTTTTATTTCTCCAGATGGTTTAAAACCATCTTGATTAGGGATGTAAGGTTTTTGTTTCCATTCAACATTTTACTCTATAAGGTTAATGATTAGGTTTATTTATCCGTGTATGTATAAAAATTAAAAATATAATTTTTTAAATAATAATTTTTCATTGATTATGTTTCACCCCTTTAAAAAGAGGAGTGAATTAAACTTATTAATAAAGAGGTGAGTCCAAATATATCCACATGATTCATTTTATAGGTCTCATGAGAAAAAATGGATTGAGTTATTTCCTAATGACTTACAAATTTATAGAGATTTCATGGAACAAGGCATCAATAGATTTATATTACACGTCAAATGGCCAAGATGATATTATATTTCATGGAACAATGCCTAAATGGTATGATCTAGATGTCCATCATAACTCATTCCATTATTATAAATTCAATTTATGAGATTCAATATGATTATTCAATTAGTTAGAATATCAATTGATAATTTTTCATGATTATGTGGTTATTCACATGGAATTATTTGATCATTTTATAATACAACCATATTATGATTAATTTAGTGAATAAATTGAATCTGTTTCAGTTATTTACATTTCTAGGTTGATTAGCCTTATTTATTCATAGTATCATTTGTATTCACAACATTACAGTACATATGAGATCATACCTTTCTTTTTTATCTGTAGGATAAGTGGAAGTGTTTTGTGATTGATATAAAGGGATAAACTAAGTAAAATAATGACATCTTCAAGTAAAATTAGTATTTTTAATCAATTAAAATGTAATGTTATTTTTTGTAAATATTTATTTTACCAATACTAGTAAAATATTAGGTCCTTTGTGATGTGATTTCTTATATCTTATAAAAATTTTGTAAATTAGACACTAGACCCAGGATACTGTAGTTGGGGTTTCTACACTAACATTTGAAACTAATTGAATTCCATTACTAATGTTCTCAAAAAATGCAATTGATCAGTGGATGATATTTGTGTTAGCAGTCATAAATGAGAAAATTTATATCCATTCCATTCATATTTAAAAGGAAGCATATAGAATTACTTTTGATAATCAAGGAAATGTTTCATTGATGCGGTGACGGGGATTATCCTATATTGGGGTGGGGGATATTGGTAATTAGTGGGGAAAACTAATGTGATATGGGCCATGGGATCTTGAGAATAGTTTTTAGATATTCATCTAGGGGTGGTTCTTTTTATAATCAATCATTTTAATGTATGTGGTTAATGAGGAACCATGTCTATCTTTTCATCATATGATGAATGTATACTATAATGATTGGCCAAGGACTTTAATGTAAAATATAGTATGACCATGTTAATTAGGGGATATTGAATTTATTTCATTATGATCCTATTATCAAACTATATAGGGATCTTGCTAGGGGTTTATATAAAATTTTTAATAGAAAATCTTATTAGTGCGAGTATTGTGACTCAAATTTGTCCATTTAAGGAAAGAATATATAGTGGTCCCAAACCACAGTTTTAGTGGAGCCATCTTGAGGAGAATATTTTGTCCACAACTATTAATATCTATATGGGAAAGATATAGGCCTATTTGTATATGAATTTTTTTAAATTTTTTGAGATACTCCATATGGACTTGAGAAATGGTTCTTGGTTTTAGAGACACTCATATGAGTAGTAAAAGGTTTGTCTAAATATGTGCCTAGACCACGTGAGGTAGGGGTTCATAGAGAGTATATCGACACTAAATACACAAATTTTTTCCAAAAATGTCCCTAATCATGGGGTGTAATGTTTTTATGGGCAGTGGGTGTGGATGGTTAGAGAACAGTTAG
Source organism: Viscum album (assembly GCA_963277665.1). NCBI lineage: Eukaryota > Viridiplantae > Streptophyta > Magnoliopsida > Santalales > Viscaceae > Viscum > Viscum album. The sequence goes on along the minus strand of OY728142.1, from coordinate 502,330,719 downwards.
AATAATTGTGTGACCAAACCACATGACCCATTAATAATGGGTAAAACAATGATTTTTTCTGCTATTTTGTATTAATAAATACCGAATCATCACCTTACCTAAAAACATAGTAGAAAAAACCATGGGAGAGATCATCTATTTCTCATCATCAAATTTTATGTATATTCTCTTTCTAAGCTCTGATTTGAGTGTCATCATTTGTGTGGGATCCCTCTTAGTATGAATATAAATCATATTCCATCCTATCATGTTTTCTATTTCAAGATATGGAATTATTTCAATAATATATCGTATTCCTTATTTTAATCTTTTTTTCAGGATTCCAATATATTTTTGTTTTAATATAGTTAATGGATAATATTATATGGGTCACGATTCCTATGTGTGAGTGAGGTGCTCAATTTTTTCCATTATAGATTTGTTCTTTATAAATTTTTAAAATGTTTCTATGTACTGTAATTTCTATATATTACTTATAAAATTTAAAATGTTATAAAATTAATACATATAACACAATATTGATATTCTATAGTGTAAAACCACAATATTTTTATGAAGCGTATTTTTAAATAATTTCATTTCTTTGATAGCTTGTGATTCACACAATAATTGGTTTAAATTAACTTTGTAACATTATTAATTTATGATTTATATGTTATCACCTAGAAATTAATTTTTTAGGAATTAATAGGAATAACCAATGTAAAAAATTTAAATGTACAACTCAGGAAGAAATTATTGGTATTTTATTAATAAATTACACATACTTTTTTTTGTAAAGTCATTCTAATCATTAGTAAATACATTTTCTTAGAAAATGATTTAAATTTATTTTTCTTAAGGGAGATTATATTTAATTTATTGAATTTATATAAAATTTAATAAAAAAAATAAATTCATTTTTAAATTTTTAATTTAAAATATTTCTTGTGGGGAAATTTTGATGATTTTATGAAATGTTTGATGTTTCAATGAATAGTGAAAAATACAGATTTTTATTAGAAGTTATATTTATATGTTATTTAATATGTAAAATTAACACTTAGATTAGCTATTAATTTTAATTAGTTAATTGTTGTTTAAATTAATCAAATTTAAGGGTATTAAATAAATTTGATAATAAAATTTTGAATAAAAACATTTTAAATTAATTCTTTTTTTCAAAAAACAATTTTTTATTGTCTTTTTCTAGTTTAAAATTAAATAATATTCATGAATCTCATTTTAATAGCATTTTAAAAAATTCATTCAATATTTTGATTCATGAGTTATAGATTAATTAAATATGTCCTCCAACTTTTAGCTAATATGAATAGAAAATGTAATGATGTTTGATTCCATAATAAAGTGTAAATCGTGTAATTAAGGGTAAAAATAAAAAGATAAGGGCAAAAAATGACCCTGACACATTACAATTTTCTTGATGATTAATTACCATCTATAATCAACAATTACTCTAATATATTTAATTTTGTTTCTATTTTTATTTGATTATAATTTTTATAATATTTTATAGCAACTAAAGTCGTTGATGTGATACTTATGTTTTTGATAACTATAACACTTTTTATATATGATTATTTAGAAAATATATTTGACTATAACTAGTAATTATGAATCCAAATTATTTATCAGTGTCAAATTTTTTTAATTTTTTATATATTTTCTGAAAAAATAACTTCATTATATAATTACACAATGTTGATGCCCTAATTATTTTATTAATGGAACTATCAAATAAATGATATTAAAAATATTGAAATAAATATATTTTGAAATAATTAATTTAATCTACAAATTTTATTGACTACATTGACATATTATTTATGTATTTAAATATTTTTATATAAATTATAATTTTTATTTATTTTTATTTTCAAAATATTAAATAGTCCTCATAAATGACATTATGAATAATTTATAGTAATTAATAATTTATTAAATGATCTAAAATTACTAAAATACTAATATTCTACAAAATTATTAGGATAAATTTTAACCTATTATCCATTATCCATATATTGGTCATTTGGCATTTAATTTTCATTACATTAACCCTCAAATAGTATACTTTCCTCTTGTCATAACAAGAGTTAACAAGGTTAAATACAGGATAAAATGTAAAGATACAGGTATAAACAAGAACTAAACATGGATAAAAAATTTATTGGATGATTATTATTCAACACTAAGAATCTAAAGATATAATTTGATTTGTTTAATGGATACACGTGCATGATAATTACATATATATTATATAACTTTATGATAGTTGCAAAATGTCACTCTCTTTGTATTTAATATATTTTTATTTTCCCACCAAAAAAAATTGGCATGATATGAAGGAACATTAATATTTATTTGTATCACAGAGAAATTATATTCAATATAAAAATTTATTTGTATTTTTTTGAAAATATATAAATACCTTATATTCCTGTGAAATGAAAATACAATAACTATTTAATTTACAACAAATAAAAAATAAGAATGATAAAAATATTAGTTTAGATATAATTTTAATTATTTAATTTTTTCAATTAATTTAAAATATCAATATTAAATATTATATAGTATTTATGGAATTGTATTTTTATTCCAATTTTGGTTTATATATTTGATGTCATATTAAGTGAATAGTGTGAGAATTAACTATAATGATAATTTATCGATATAATATTTTACTAAATAATTTACAATTTTTAAAAAATTACCTCCATCCATATGAATGTAATATATTTTAATACATCATATATTGTCTATTTATATTTCATTAGTCTATTTATTGTAACATTATAATACTTTTATAATGAAAAAAATGGTTACCACTTTTATGGTAAAAAAATTAACCAAGGGGTTAATAAAAAAGATGTGGTTTAAAATTATACCTAAATAGGTTGAAATTCTATTGCTTTGTAAGAACCCGGACCTTCTTTTCAGGTACGTTTTTCCATTCCTGGCCGTTTTTGGGGAAAAGAGGAGTTTCTAGAAATTTGTGAAGTACACGCCATGTACTTTATGAGTACAAACCATGTACTCCTTTTCTACTCGAGACCGTGTGCTGGCTGTGTCCAGACCAAACACACGGTTTGTAGGGCTGATGTGGAGGCCACTTAAAGCGGTGTACGGAATGGCTGAGTACATGCTGTGTGTTTTATTTTTTTTTCATTATACGGACTAGGGTCACGCCCCATCGACAGAACCATCTTCTTCTCTAGGTTCTTTGACTGAGAGCATTCCGTATGGCTGCAAATCTTCTCCGAGCCTCCGTCAGTTCTCTGAATCAACCGACGTCGATTGCGTTGGGACCGCAGCGGTATGTTCTACCTTATCCAAGAGATTTGTTTCCCAATTCCACTTCTTTCTCTAGTTATCAAGGGTTGAGTTTTTTGTGCGTTTTTATAGATCTACACCGTTATAAGGAGAATCAAGCCTCGTGGTTCAAGTATATTGATCTTATTGGATCTATGTAGGTGGTTTGTTTCCCTACGTTGAATGTCTTTGAGTTTTTGGTGCAAAAGTGTCGGATACCCATATATCGGCTATTTCGGGTTAGGGTTTTGATCTTGTATTGTTATATTCCTTAGATTTCATGTATTCTTGAGGTCATTAGATGATTAATAATTTCTTGTTATCATGTTTGAGGATCTCCCCTTGGGTGTTTCCCTTGTTCTGGATGTTTATCGTTGTTTGGTGTAGGTTTCCTGTGAGGCAGACCTTGCTGCATTGCTTTCTTGACTTGATATAGTTGATTGCATGTATTTCCTGCTATTTATATACTTTTTATGCATCGTAGCTATTATCTAAGTAGTTGTTTGAGCTTACTTAGGCTTCTAACAGTCAATTATGCACGACTAAACTGCTCAGGGATGTGTGAACCTGGTGCGGTAGAATAAAGGGGGAATTGATGATTAGGGACTCCCTAGAGAGTCTGTTATATTTTAGTATCGTTCACAAGACCAATGGGAATGGGACTTTGTGATTCCATAGAGTACCCTTATTACATATCGAGACTATAGGGGGAATTAGACATAAGTTCTTCCTCAGAGAGTCTATAGCTATTGTTGCAAAATCACAGGGGAATTGACAGTGAGAGCTTCTCAGAGTGTCTGTGCCTTTGTATGTTTACCTGACTAGAGGGTTCTACCATTGTGAGCCACCCATAGAGTCACTATGATTATTGTTTGGTTGGTTGTGATGAGTCCACCAAGCCAAAGGACAAGAGTGGGTTTGTACTGCTTATTGTAAGGTAGTCTGATGAGATACTTGTTATGTTACTTTCTTTGCATCGGAAATATAGAGTTGTTTGCTAGATTCATTGGTTAATAATTAAATGATTGTATTAAATTAATAAATAAATGTGAGTGGATATTTGTAGGATTGTTTACTTTATATTACACATGTTTATCTGCTGCATTTATTTCCGTTGCTTTTGCTATATTGCTCACTAACAGTAGGGAACAGATCTTGTGGTGATTGCCTACTGGGATTAGTCTCACACCCTATTTGGGTCCTGCTTTTCGGCCCAAACAGGTTATATGGTTTCATGTGTGGATAGGTATTATGGCCCTTCTACTTCAGGTACATGATTGTTGGTTGGAATTAGAGATCATAGGACCGAGCCTAGGCTTGCGATGTAGTTGGAGTTGCTTTTCACTTTTAGTACTTTGTTCTCAGTTGTATTTCAGCACGTTGTTGTGTTTTCTTCTTTACATAGATACTTGTACCTAATTCATCATTTACATCATTATTATATTATACATTGATTCCGCTATTTAGTTTCAGTTATTTTATGCTATTTACTGCTTTGTCTATTGAATGTTATTTCCTTTCTTTGTATACCTTACCAAATGAGGGAATAGTTTCCCCAATGACTCACCAAGGCCCTAGCTGCTAGTTGGCAGCCTTTGGAAATTGGGGAAACACACTTGAGGTCATGTGGCGAACCGGGTACGGGGAACCAGTTGAGTGGCTCTGGATTCGGGTCATTACAAAGTGGTATCAAAGGAGTTTCTTACTTTTCTATTGACATACTATTTAGTGACATTAGACAGGGATGGGAAAGAATAGGTAAATGGTAAATATCTATGCTCGGGTGTTCTATAACCCATGTACAGGGAAAAAGAAAGATTACCTTGAATATTGGAATTTTCGAGTATTGCAAATGTTACAGTTTAATTGATTCCACTGTTGTGTGGTGCACTTGTTTTGTGCTATTACTGTTTATATGATTGTGGTTCTATTTTGTTGCAACCCGATGAGATGAGGGTATTCCATCTCATGCATCATCGAGATACATGTTAGAAAATCACATGTCATGCATTTTCCCATGCAGTCTTGGTTGTATTACAAATTCCATGCTATTGTGAGAGAATTTGTGACAGATAATGCATGTTGTTGTGATAGCTATTTAGATAGAATACCTGCTATGTTTATAGGGTATCAATTGTTTAGATATTATTTATTAGGAATGACAAACTTTGGTCTTAGAGGTGTTATGGGCCCTCGAGGATCAGAATTTGGGGGGTCGTGAGTTTGTTATACTATTTGCTGCATTGTTAAGATTCCAAGCTTTGATTCGTGGGGAGTATAGGCTCCCATGGATCGGAATTTGGCACCTTAACGCCTGTTTTCTGTGTTTTCTAGGCTCCTGTACAGTTCTGAGGCTACTATCTAGAAAAACCCAGAATACACGGCATGTACGTTATGCATACACGCCGTGTAGTTTTTAGCCGTGTCCCTGACTGTGTTGGGTAGAGACACGGGGCAGTAAAGTTTCCTCTAGGAAAACATCGTGTACCAGCTTAGCACGCCGTGTAGTCTGGGATAGGTATCCAGTTATGTCACAAAAAACATGGGCTGGGGTTTTCTTCAAGTGAACGTCGTGTCCCTTGAGAACACACCGTGTATAGTTGACCATGTACCCAGCCGTGTAGCCAAAAACATGGGTTTGTGTTATCCTTTTTCTTACTCACAGTGTCCGTATGGAACACGCCGAGTAGTGTCGACCGTGTATCAGGTTGTGTGACTAAAAACACGGGCTAGGTAAGGCATGTAAAGTACACACCGTGCCTACTTTGACACGTTGTATAGTATTGGTCTGTGTACCAGTCTGTGTGACTAATGACACGGACATGGGAGAGATCTTATGGACATGTCGTGTAGTGGACAAGCACGCCGTGTAGTTTCCTGTTGGGGCAGTCCATATTCCCAGCCATGTAGGAGTGAATCGGTAGGGAGGAAAAGGGTTAGTACATGACGTGTAGTTAAGAACATGCCGTGTAGCCAGGTGGTTTACACAGCCATGTATGGCCAAGGTATGCGCCCAAGGTAAACATTTAAGAAACACGTCGTGTAGTAGTACTACACGCCGTGTAGTCATGTTACTCTCAAATTTTAATTGGTTTTCCATCATGTTCTATTTTACTCTCTTACATTGCAACTGTGTTCGTCGTTAATGAAGGTGTGTTTTTTATCTTTCAGGGCTATGGCCCCAAGATGTCTTCCCGTTGCACGTCATGGACAGGGTAGTGACCGTACACCTGATATGGCAGATCAGGGACTACCAGTAGTTCTGCCTATCGTTCCGGACATGGAACCTGCAGTGATTCCAGACACTGGTGTCGATTCTCAGTTCAGAGAAGGTTTCATGAGATTTATGCAGACCTTCCAAGGAGCTCAGCATCCTGCCCCGACTATGGCAGAGTTGACGCAGGTTTTTCAGCAGCAGCATCTTCCCACATTCTCATGGGATGGAGGACCGCAGGGTGCGGAGTAATGGCTAGAAGCCATTCTATCCATCTTCGAGCATCGGGAGACACCTCCGGAGATGATAGTTAAGCTCTCGATTTATATTCTCTGAGATTCAGCCAAGAGATGGTGGGATGTGGTTTCACAGACAGGGCACCAACAGGCAATGGATTGGGATGAGTTTCAGCGTACGTTCTATGACTACTTCTACCCGGCAATGCTGAGGGAAGATAGAGCTAGAGAGTTCATGATCCTACACCAGTGTACTCTCACAGTTATGGAGTATTCCTCCCGCTTCACTGGGTTACATCATTTCACTCCCGTTCTGGGGAATGATGAGCTATTTTTAGCGAGGAAGTTTGAGGAAGGCCTCCGAACAGACATCAGATCACATGTGAATGTGTTTTAGTATAATTCTATTACTCTGATAGTCAACCAGGCACTCATCATGGAAAGGAACCTGAGGGAGACTGGAGCTGTGGACCAGGGTGGTTCAGCATCCAAGGCGGATTCTTTTCAGGCAGACAACAAGAAGCACCCCCGAGAGTCTACACAAGGTGATCAGAGGAAGCGATTTGTTCCATCTGGTAGATGAGATATTCATTATGGAACCCAAGTGGGGTGTTATCAGTGTGGGAGGAGTAGGCATGAGAATCCCTAGTTCCCGAGAGACCCAGTGGAGTGTCGATCATACGACAAGATGGGTCATCTGCAGCGTTTCTAAAAGGTTCCCCTTCTAACGGCTAGTGAAAGAGGATTAGTTTTGACTCTGTGTTCAGGAGCAAGATTGCCAATTCCGCAGCAGACTAGGGGATAGAGTTATTCAGGTCATTTAGGTCAGGGTAGAGGTCGTGGACAGAGTGGTCAGGCCCAGGGAGGGTCAGCTCAGGGATCTCAGGCTACTACACAGGGCCACGGTACATGCCTGACCTTTGCAGTAGAGCAGATTCATCAGGAGAAGGATCACGGACCCTCTGCAGTTCAAGGTATGATTTTAGTAGCCTCAGTTTTATATTAAGCTCTTTTTGATACTGGTTCTTCGCATAGCTTTATCTATGTTTCTGTCTTGGTGAGAATTGGGCTCTGTATGTTTTTGTCTGCTGACATGTTGACTCTTGACACACCCTTGGGAACGAGGACATTTAGTGTACGTCAGTGAAAAGAGTTCCCTCTTGCGGTTTCAAGGTGTCACTTCTTATGGTACATCTATTTCATAGAGATAACAATCTATAATGTCATTCATATTATAGAATGGTTGGTTCCCTTCCAGGAAGTCGTTGATTGCTATCGCCGTAGTGTGAGTTTTGTTTCACCAAACGATGAGTCTTTTCTTCATAGAGGCGAGTGGGATGTCCAGGAGGGTAGAGCTCGACCCGACCATCATGGGCTTGGTGGATTTATAGCCCATATTTCTATTCTATATCTGGATGACTAGGGGACTTCACAGTTAGACTTTCCTCCAGTGATGGATCGTTTCAGGGATGCCTTTCCAAAGGAATTTTTAGGTTTTCCACTAGAGCGTAAGGTAGAATTCTCTATTGAGCTTGTGCAAGGAGCGGCACCAGTGTCCATTCCTCCTTATAGGATGGATACACCTGAGTTACAGGAGCTCAAGAAGTAGTTGGAGGAGTTGCAGGCAAAGGGTTTCATCCGACCCAGTACTTCTCCATGGGGTTCACCTGTCCTGTTTGCAAAGAAGGCAGACAACACCCTTCGGATTTGTGTGGATTATCAGAAGTTAAACTAGTTGACAGTCAAGAACCGATATCCCTTGATGAGAATCAATTAACTCTTTGACCAGCTTCAAGGAGTCAGGGTGTTCTCGAAGATTGACATAAGTTCTGCTTATCATAAGTTGCATGTTAGAACATCAGATATACCTCTTACAGCCTTCAGGAGTAGGTATGGTTTATACAAGTATACAGTCATGTCATTCAGTCTCACGAACGCGATAGCAGTATTCCTGGCACTGACGAAAAATGTTTTCCATCCTTAAATGGATTGCTTCGTGGTGGTTTTCATGAACGACTTCGCGGTGTACTCTCACACTCGACACGACCATGCTACCCATCTTGAGATCATTTTGAGTACATTGAGGGAGAATCAGTTATATGCTACGCTCTCAAAGCGCCACTTTTGGATGGATGTGATTCACATCCTGGGTCATGTTATCTTAGAGGCAGGAGTATCAGTAGACCCAGAGAAGGTGAGAGCAATAGTTACCTAGGAGCAGCTGAAGGATGTCTTTGATCTATGAAGTTTCTTGCGACTGGTTGGTTACTATAGACGGTTTATACAAGACTTATCATGCTTAGAATCATTATTTACGGCCTTGAATAAGATGGGGGTGATGTTTGTTTGGCCAGAAGCCTGTGATGCAGCCTTTCAGGAGCTGAAGCGGAGATTGAATTCAGCACCGATTTTAATTTTTCCTAAGTCGGGCAAGAGTTACAATGTTTTCTTTGATGTATCTGGGATTGGGATTGGAGCAGTGATTATGAAGGAGGATATTGTTGTTGCGTAGGAATCTCAACAGTTGAGTCCAAATGAGAGGAATTATCCTACGCATGACCTGGAGTTGGCTGCAGTAGTTCATGCCTTGCATTGTTAGAGGCATTACCTTCTCGGAGATCATTTAGTGGTATATACTTCTCACAAGAGCCTCAAGTACATCTTCATGCAGCGTGACCTGAATCTGAGACAGTGGAGGTGGGTTGAGTATCTCTAGTCCTTCGATTTTGAGCTTGCCAATACGCCTGAGAAAGGCAATGCAGTGGCTGATGCACTGAGCAGGTGGACTCAGATACAGGAAGTTCAGGAGGGCAACAATGAGTGGTAGCTTATGGCTCTGTTCTCTGAGATGCATTTGGAGGTGCATGATAGACAGGGGCAGACATTACTTTATTCTGTAGCTGTTACCTCTACGCTTCATGACTGAGTTCGAATGAGGCAACTAGCAGATTCTGAAGGCCTAGTCTTACGAGAAATCATTTTAGTAGAGGACCCTCTTCCCGGATGGACCACTGGCGAGGATGAGATCTTGCGTTTCCAGGGACGCGTATGGGTGCCAATAGAGATACGCAAGGAGTTGATGTGAGACTTTTGTTTCTCAGTTTGTTCATTTCATCCTGGAGTCACCAAGATGTATCGTGATCTACACCTACAATATTGGTGGCCAGGTATGAAGAGAGATGTGGTTGGTTTTGTCATGAGGTGTTCCACTTGTCAGTAGGTGAAGACGGAACACCAGCAGCTAGGAGGGCTTCTGCAGTAGTTACCCATTCCCGAGTGGAAGTGGAATGATGTCGCGATGGACTTCATGACAGGATTACCAAGATCGTCGAGAGGGAACGACTTGGTATGGGTTGTCGTTGACAGGCTCACGATGATTGCTCACTTGTTTCTGATAAAGGAGACCTTTAGTGTCATTGATCTTGGATGGTTGTACATCTGTGAGAATGTGTGCTTGCATGGGGTTCCGTGTACAATCATTTCGGATAGGGACGCCCGCTTTACGCCACATTTATGGCATGGGCTACAGAGGGTCGTGGGTACACATGTACTTCTGAGTACAACTTATTATCCACAGACAGATGGCCAGTTAGAGCGCACAGTCCAGGTGCTTGAGGATATGCTCTGAGCTATCATTATAGACATTGGTGGTTTTTGGGAGAAGAATATTCCTCTTTTGGATTTTTCCTATAATAACTGTTTTCAAGCGACTATTCATATAGCACCTTATGAGGCTTTGTACGGTAGGCCATGCCGATCACCATTGTGCTGGCTGGAGGTAGAAGAGGCAGTTGTGCTAGGACCTTGTCTTGTTCAGGAGACCTTAGAGTAGATAGAGTTGATTCAAATAGGATGGCTACAACATAGTCTCGACAGAAGTCTTACGCCAATCAGCAGAGACGACCTTTGGAGTTCAAGGTTGAAGTTCAGGTTTACTTACATGTTACACCGAGGTTGGGACACTAGTGGATCAGGAGACGGGGTAAGCTTTCACCAAGATACATCAGACCATTTGAGGTTCTGGGGAGAGTCAGGCCAGTTGCTTATAGGTTGCAGTTACCTCAGAGATATCAGGTTATGCACGACATCTTCCATGTTTCTTATCTTCGACGCTATTTCTTAGACCTGTCTCATGTTATTCGACCTGAGGAGGTTGATCTAGAGCAGGATGCATCGTTCTAGGAGCAACCTATCAGGATTGTTGGTCGCAGTGCAAAGGTACATTGTGGCCGGTCTGTTCCTCTGGTATGGGTGATATGGCAACACGGCCGTGTATAGGAAGGGACTTGGGAGAGGGAGGCCGATATGCGATCACAGTGGCCAGAATTGTTAGATGTTTCTTCATCGCCACCTTGTTAGGAAATTCATGGACGAATTTCTTTAAGGGGGGGGGAGTTTTTAAGAACCAGGACCTTCTTTTCAGGTACTTTTTCCATTCCTTGTTGTTTTTGGCAAAAAATAGGAGTTTTTGGAAATTTTTGAAGTACATGCCGTGTACTTTATAAGTACACGTCGTGTACTCCTTTTCCACTCGATACCGTGTGTTGGCTATGTCCAGACCACACACATGGTGTGTAGGGGTGGTGTTGAGGCTGCATAAAGAAGACTACGGAAAGGCTGAGTACACGCCATGTACATCAGAAGTACACGCCGTGTATTTTCTTTTTTTTCATTAAATGGATCGTGGTCACGCCCCTTCGACAAAACCATCTTATTCTCCAGGTTCTTCGACCGAGAGCATTCCGTACAACCTCTGATCTTCTCCGAGCCACTGAGCCTTCGTCCATTCTCCGAATTGACCGCCATAGATTTTGTTGGGACCGCAGCGGTAAGTTCTCCTTTCTCCTAGAGCTTTGTTTCCCAATTCCTCTTTTTTCTCAAGTTATTGAGGGTTGATCGTTTTGTGCATTTTCATAGATCTACTTCGTTCGAAAGAGAATAATTCCTCGTGGTTCAAGTATATCGATATCCTAGGATTGAGGTATGTGGTTTTTTGCCCTACGTTGAATGTCTTTGAGTTTTTTGCGGCAAAAGTGTGGGATACCCATGTATCAGGTATTTCAGGTTAGGGTTTTGTCATGTATTGGTATCTACCTTAGATTATTTGTATGCTTGAGGTTATTAGATGATTAATAATTTCTTGTTAGCATGTTGGAGGATCACCCCTTGGGTGTTTCCCTTGTTTTGGCTGTTTATTGCCATTTGCATAGGTTTTCTGTGAGGCAGACCTTGTTGAATTTATTGCTTGCCTTGATATAGTTGACTGCATTTATTTCTTGGTATTTATATGCTTTTGATGCATTGTAGCTATTAGCCAAGTAGTTTTTTGAGCTTACTTAGGTAGCTAATAGTCAATTACGCATGACTAAACTGCGCAGGACTGTGAGAACCTGGTGCGGTAGATTAAAGGGGGAATTGACGATTAGATCTTCCCTAGAGAGTCTGTTATATTTTAGTATCATTCGCACGAACTATGGTAATGGGACTTTTGCTTCCTTAGAGTGTCCTTGGTTATGTATAGAGACTATAGGGGGAATTAGACATATGGGCTTCTTCAAGGAGTCTATAGCTATCGTTGCAAGATGGAAGGGGAATTGACGGTGAGATCTTCCTAGAGTGTCTGTGCCTTTTTATGTTTACATGAATAGAGGGGTCTGCCAGTGTGAGACACCCAGAGAGTCATTATGCTTATTATTTGGTTGGTTGTGATGAGTCCACCAAGCCAAAGAACAAGTTTGGGTTTGTACTGCTTACTGTTAGGTAGTCTTCTGAGATACTTGTTGTGTTACTTGCTTTGCCTTGGAAATATAGAGATGTTTTCTAGATTCCTTGGTTAATAATAGAATTATGGTATGAAATTAATAAATTAACGGGAATGGAGATTTGTAGAGTTTTTTTCTTTAGAGTACTCCTGTTTCTCTGCTGCATTTATTTCCTTCACTTTTTCTATATTGATCACTGACAGTAGGGCACAGATATTTTGGTGATAGCCTACTGCGATAGGTCCCACTCCCTGTTTGGGTCCTGCTTTTCGGCCCAAACAGGTTATATGTTTGCACGTGTGGATAGTGATTGTGGCCCTTATACTTCAAGTACATGATTGCTGATTGGAGCTGGAGAGCATAAGACTGAGCCTAGGGTTGTGATGTTGTTGGAGTTGCTGTCTACTTTTATTACTTTGTTCTCAGTTGTATTTCAGCACGTTGTTGTGTTTGCTTCTTTCCTTAGATACCTGTACCTGCATCCTCATTTTAATCATTATTATATTATACATTTCTTCCGCTTTTTAGTTTCAGTTACTGTATGTTGTTTAATACTTATTGTATTGACTGTTATTTCCTTTCTTTGTTTACCATACCAAATAAGGGCATAGTTTCCCCATTGACTAACCAAGGCCCTCGCTGCTAGTCGGCAGCCTCTGGCATTTGGGGAAATGCTCTTGATGTCATGTGCGAACCGGGTATGGGGCTCCAGTTGAGTGGCTCCGGATTCGGGTCGTTACATGCTTGATGTGATTTAAATCATATATTATCTTATATTCCAGTGAATAACCATCTTGTGTAATTTTGATAGAAAGTGATCTTATTATAATTTAATCTATTGTGAAACTCCAAAAGTACCATTTAGCATCAATTATTGAAGGCAACCTCATCCATCACTCCTTCACTTCACATTGAACCTTCTAGATCAACCATCCCTTATATATGTATCTCTGAAGAAACTATAGCCACATTATATAGGGTTTGGTATTCTTAAAAGGCCAATCCAAGTTCCCTCTAGAGGATAGACAAAATAGAAGTTTTGAAGAAGAGATAATTTTTCTTACCACTAAATATGTTTTTCAACTATTCCTTAAATCTTATAATACTACTATGATTATTGTGAAATAAAATATTGAGTGACACCGATATTAAAAAATTTTACTATAATTTTTAAGAAAACATTATACAACATTTTTCATTTCAAAGATAATGTGAAAGTATAACTTGTGGATATATAGAACATAATGTCTCCACAGAGAGTTAAAATTTATTTTTAATATAAATTTAATATTGATTGGTATTATGATGAGATTAGTGATTATTTATGACATTTAGAAAATAATTATAACTCTAGATTTATAATATTATTTCTAACTTATCATTATTCAATGTTTTCAGAATTAATAATGTATCTGGTGTGTACGTATGGACTACATTTTCTAAGATACGATGTGATTTATTTTCACATATATATCTCAGGGATGGTAATAAGGACAACTTTTAAGAACATATATGAGTTATATAACATAATGTTTATTTAATTATGTATTATTATTTACCCTTATTTCATTTCATTAGATGAAAAATGGAAGTAATGTCCATATATACATACATCCTACCTTCCCACTGAGCAGTGTAATTAATTTTTATGTAATTTCATGAATATTTTTAAATTATTATATGAAAAATAGATATAGTTTTTCAACCATGATTACAATTCATGAAATTATCATACTAGGGTCATTGTATTCGGATCCGGACTACCAAACCTAAACACTCTTTTAAAACGAAGTAGTAATCACTCTGAATAGTAATTTTTTAAAAAAATTATTAATATTTAGGTGATAATATTTTAAAAAATTTCATACATGGTATTATGGATATATGGTTATGGAATGAAAAATAATGTTAAATTTGTATTTGTTAAACATGAGGTTTCAATAAGTATAGTGAAATTCAAGACTTGGGGTATGGTAATTCTTCGTTCAATTTACATTTATATGGATAAATGGAAATTTAAATGATTGAGTAACTCAATGATTATTTATGAATTGAATTTTTATTGTATAATGTATTATTTCCTCTTGTATTATCTGTATTTTTATTTAATACAATTAATAAATTCATTTGATTTATTCTCAATTCAATGATATAATATTTGTATGGTCTTACATCATAATCTCAATTTTATTTGATATTGTTTAGGATTAAGTGTGAACTAGTGAATATTTGTTCCATGTCCATTTATTATAAGAAATTAAAATATTTCTAAACTATTCTTCAAAAAAATTAAGTAATGTTTTACAATTATTTATTTTTTACAAAACATTTTTCAAAAGTAAATTTTTTCGTTTTCTAAAAAAAAACTTTGTGATTGTTTTGATAAATATATATAGAAAGAACGAGTTTATATTTTTAAAACATGAGTGGATTTTCCTTTTTTAATAACAACATAATATCACGAAGCATCATTTACAAGCTGACTAGGATCCTTTTAAAATAAAATGTTTTATATTGTAATTGCCCAACATTAAAAAATTGATTAGAAAATGGAAATGCTATTTTAATCCAGAATTATTTAAACTAATAATTCAAAATCATTTTTCATCTTATATAACATTATTTCATGTTACATTTGGTTTAATGGGTTTTTGATTCAGGGATACTAAACATTTTTTCTAGGGATTGTTTTTTATGATTGAATGGTATTTATGAAACCCATTTCTTTTCATGTGTTATGACATGATGAATGATTTAGGTTTATGTGAAACACATATATATTTGTTTTATTATATTATGGGGGACCTATATATCTCTAAAATATATTGGGTAATGATTTATATTGCATGAGATAAAAATGGAAAATAATAGATTGGTTTTGATCTATAATGAAAAATAAGTGCTTCCTGATCTACTATATTTATAGTCTCGGTATTTAGCCTTAACATATGATATTGTTTTATTTATTTATGATGGTTTTAATTTTTTATTACATGACCTTGTAGTTTTTTGTTGATTCATGGTGGTTTTTCACTCGTATGGTTCATGATTTCAAAATTGATAATGTTTATGCAAAAAATGATTATGATATAAGATAGTTTGTGTTTCAACATCATCTGTTTTGATCTATATAAAACAAACATATTATTATATTATGATATAGTGTGATCATGGATTGGTATCTACAATTATTACCTTAATAAACTTTTAATATCACCCTTTCTTATGTTTTCTTCCCCATGTGATATGTAAGTGTTTAGGTTGGTATCCAAAATAAGAGTAGTATGTTGGTTGATATTTATCTGAGATGTTGATGATCTTTTTTAAATTAGGAAAATTGGGTTTATAGTATCCAATGACTCTGAACCATTATTTTTATGGCCTGTATTATATTCTTATTGATGTAAAAATTTATAATATATATGCATGAAAGGACCAGGTTATCATAGTTTGTATTAGAACATGATTTAAAAAATATTTACATTGTTGGTTAAGAAAAATTTATAGAAACCATAGGAATAGGACTTTGTATATTATAATGTCTTTATGTTTTGATAATTACCATGAATTACCACGTTTAAACCTAATGTTATATTAAAAAAAATATTGTGTTAGGATTTAGACATCATCTCTCATGTTTATGTATTTTTACAACAATGATTAGTGTTTCTTACACTATGATTTTTCGTTTTAGTCAATGGTGGGAACTAGAAAAAATAGGGATAACATTGAACATGGTCTAAACATTGCCGATGAGTCATCAAATAGGAATAAAACTATAGTAAAGGACATCATGATTATGAAAAATTTGTTTTCATGGAAGAAAATTAATAATGTATACCTTAATCTACTCTCAAACACACCAAATAAGAGTGGGATAAATTATACTGAGATTTTACATGGTATATAAAATTGAGGAATAATATTTTGTTTACTATGATTTGTGAATGCAGGAATAAACACCCAAGTGACTGTTTTAGAATAATTTCATGATTTTTTTACTTTGAAAACAAATAACCAAATGAAATTAATAACAAAGTGAAAATAAAAAGTCCAGTTAATAAATTGGATGAGAATATTAGTCCCCATAAGATATAATAAATTATTGCATTCTTTAGATGTGGAAGCTTTGAAGATAATATAAATTTGTGTCTTAAAGGGAAATATCATGAAGAAATTTTAGGATATGGGGCTACTAATGTTTATATTTATGATGATGAAGAGAATATATATGAAATTTTAGAGGAATAAAGTGTTATGGAATAAGGTGATGAATCTTAGTTAATTATTTTAGGAAGATCTAGGATGAAAAAAAATATTTAAAATTATGTTATATGAATCATGAATTATATAAGTATTTTTAAGTATAATATTTTCATTTGTTGAATGATGCTGATGAAAAAGAAAATTAATTTAATGATAATATGATATTTTTTAGAGAACTTGCAATGGCCCGGACCTATCTGGTCCATTCCATTACTAAAATCTAGTGTGTGAGGTGTTATGGGAGGTCAAGATAACATATCCACAAAACATTTCCAAATTTCTACATATGTGAATAGTTCCATAGGTGAACCGATTCATCAGTTTTCTTATGTGAACAGTGCAATGGTAACCTTAGTTGAACAATGCATCGGTGGCCTTAGGTGAACAGTGTCATCAGTAGCCTTAGGTGAACAATGAAACGGTAACCTTTTAGGAACAGTGTCCTAGGCAACCTTATGTGAATAGTGTCCTTGGTAACCTTATGTGAATACTGCAACAGTGACCTTATGTGAATAGTGTCATTGGTAACCTTATGTGAATAGTGTCATCGGTAACCTTTTGTGAACAGTGTCATTAGTGGCCTTAGGTAAATAGGGAAACTATGAGGTTCCAATGGTGAGGTTCCAATGGTGACCTCATTCCTTTCCCAAATATTGAGTTTGTGAATAATGTTTCCAGAATGTTAAGGTTCCATCAGTGACCTCTATTTCCTTTGCCAAATTTTGAGTCGTGAATAGTGTTTCTAGAATGGTGAGGTTCAATCAATAACCTCTATTTCGTTTTCCAATTTTTGAGTTCGTGAACAGTGTTTCCAGAATGGGGAGGTTCCATCGATATCCTCTATTTCCTTTTCCAAATTTTGAGTTCGGGAACAGTGTTTCCATAACGCTGAGGTTCCATCGGTAACCTCTATTTCCTTTTCCTAATTTTGGGTTCATGAACAATGTTTCTTGAAGGGTGAGTTTCCATCGATAACCTCTATTTCCATTTTAAAATTTTGAGTTCCAGAATAGTGTTTCTAGAACGGTGAGGTTCCATTAGTAACCTCTATTTCCTTGGCCAGATTTCATGTTTGTGAATAGTGTTTCTAGCTTCCTACAGTTTCGCCCCATTGATGTTTCATTCGATGTAAAATTCATTTAAAGTCTCATTTTAAGGGCTCTAAGGATGATTCAATGTTCATAAATCCAATATTAATTTTTCTTAAGGCTTGGGATGTGTTTTTTACATGGTCAAACTATGTAGTATAATGTGATCCACTTTTAATGGAAAATCTATCTTATCTTAAACCACTACTCCATTAAATCTTTTAAAGGGATGCTATATCTTCCTCCCTTGTCTCACCTTCTTATTACCTGGTGCAAGCCGCTCAATCATTTATTTCTTTACTTAGGAGCGGTGTGATTGAACATTAATTCTTGGATCGATTCCCCTCTATTTCTGGTGCAACCCAATAGTAAAGATCAATCTCTGATATAATGTACGTTCTATTATCATTCTCGGGTGAATACCATTGTCACAGGGGGTGGAGAACATAACCTGTTCTGTATCTCATCAATAACTATTTGAGGTAGGGGAATCATTGCATCCCTCTTCTTTTACATGCAACTGTATAGTTAGCATGTTTTATCCTAATGGATCACAATGTAATTGACTTAATAAATATTTGAATTTGATAAATAAATTGATATCGATCGTATGTTATTGCCTCTTATTTTTCTAGATAGTGTGATATCTATGCTTGCTTGTTTAGATTTTCTTTCTTGATGGATATTTGTAATGAATGTAAAGCCAAAATCAATTGATTATTGTTTGGATAAAGATAAATATGAATGTAAATGAATCTGGTTCTTTTTGTTTTAATTTTATGTTCATCAAATTGGTGTAGTAAGCATGTTAATTATTTGTGATAGCTAACTAGTTAGGTTTTATGAATTTCGAAACTATGAAAAATCAATCAGTTAATCCAATATGGATTAAGTAATTGGGTGTTTGATAAAAGATAATTCCTCGTAGGGCTCTGAGTTACCCTCTTTATTGTTTAAGGTCTAAGAGCCCAATTGATAAATGTTTGTTTTCCTGCTTCTTATGTAGTTATGTGAGATTGGATGGATTTTGTGATATGTGGGGGCATGGAGTCCTATTGGTTGTGGAAGCACTTGATTCCTGGAGTGCTAAGATGCATCGAGTTATGAATGTGGGTGTTGGGGAGGACACCAGGGATGATGAAATGGGTTGGATGTGAATGTTTGGATTCTTACTAATTCTTATTGGTTGTTTATCTGCTTTACTATCCTCACTACTCAAGGAAGCTGGTCTTTCTTACCCTTCTCTTGAAAGGGTCGAAGATGCATGGGGTATGCCATGTGCTTTCCATGTTTAGCTTCTCAAAGTGAGGATGGGTCTACGCCCTGGCTATAGGAAATAAATACATGATGGGTAGTTGATCTACTCACGGTGTTGATCCCCCTTTTGTTTAGTATCATAGAATGTTTTTCTAGAATTTTTGAGAATATTTGGGAAGAAATAATGTCGTTAATAAAATATTTAATAATGTTAACCCATGGGGTTAGAGTTTGCAGGTATGAAATGGTGAGGTTACAATTTAAAGGGACACTGGACTTTGGGTGTGATGCTAATGAAATATAATGTGAAAATTTATAATGGATAATAATTGTTTAAATAATTAATTAACGTAACGTGAAACTAATAAAAAAGGGAATGGAGTAATGTAATAAATCTCTTTAAATTTTTTTGTTCTTATAGGATACCTAGTATTAGAAGTGGAAGTCGGGAGTCTGAGAGACATTAGCTGCAGTTGAGTCCAAGGATAAGTTATTCCCATAGTGTAGTTGTGAGATATTGTATATTCTGTACTTTTGTGTTTTTATATGCTACTCTACCCTGTCAGTTAGGGAAACTGACACCCCGAGGATATTAGTCCCTGGGGGGGTGTTTTCCCCAACATTCAGGTGGGATGATGGATGGCTAACTACCCCCTTTGGACCCACCCTCTTCTCTTGGTAGTTACTTATGTTGGAAGTCACAACAGTTAGTTTTCCCTATATATGTGTGTAAATGTCTGTAATGGCTTGTGGTTATTCAAACACATATATTCTAGATATTGTTTCCTAGTGTCTAAAATATGTGTAATGTGTATAGGGTATGATGGCTTGAGGATCCTTAGTCGGTTTATGGGCTATAATGGCTTGAGGATTAATACCCGATGTATGGTACTCGTTATGCGAGCTATGGTAGCTCCTAGAAACTACCTGGTTACTTTTCTCGTGTGGACGTGGAGGTTTAGTTGCGTGAGGTGCATGTTGTGGTGCATCACCCAGGTGTATACAGGCAAGCCTTTTTGGAGAGAGATGATTAGGACATGCTACATTTGGGAAAAGCGGCAAACCAGTGTGGAAGTTGTAGCGGGGTACCCATGATATTCTTTAATATATTATATACACTTGTATGAGTTACTTGGTGAGAGTAACCTTGGTGATATTGGGATATTAGTATTTCGGTTTAAGTGATGTGTTAGTTTCCCTTGTGGTTCACAGTGCTTTTGAAATCTTTCTTTACATTTGCATGAGAGGCTTCGGGGAGGATCCTACTGAGTATACTGTTATAGTCACCCTATGTATATATAAACTATTTTCTAGGTCACTTGGAGAAGGTTCGAGATCAAGATGGTTTTAACTAGCATGGGTTTTTAGGAGTAGTTAGTGTTTGTGGTTACGGATGTTTTTACTTTCATTTGGGTATTTTTACCATTTCCCCTTTCAGTTGTAGTAGGTTTCAAGAAATTACATAATTTTACTTGGTATTTATTTTATATTTCTGTCTGATTTCGAGTTGGTTGTTGTCTATCTAATCTCTCTCTTCTGTATGTGTTCTCTTAGAGGGAAATTCCTCCCATATGTGTTTTTACTATACCATCAGTGCTAGTCGCCAACCAGGGGCCTACTGATGGAGGGACTCAGGGGTCATTATGTCCCTTTTAAAATTTCTGGCCCAGGATGGGTACACTTTGTGGGGAGGGGGTCATGATAGAGTGGTATTAGAGGGCCTGGTTGAGGGATACGACAGATTTTGGATTTAGGCACACATGAGGATGCAAGGGTTGGTAGGGAAAATGTGTCAGTCAAGTTTAGCAAGTGATGTAAACACTGGAGACTGGCTGAAACATAGGCGTTTAGGGCCCCCAATGATCTGATGTATGGATGTTTATGTTTAAAATGGATACTAAATGAGGTGATACTAGTTATAGGGTTGACTTCTTGGAAATTATCATGCATAATTATACTTTATGCCTATGTTTGAATGGTTAGACATTGGGATAGGTTAACCTAAAATGAATAGAAGAAAAAAGTTAATTAATTAAGTATGTGTCTTTCATATTCCATGCTTATGAGCTCTAACTATTTGATATTTTACATGTATATATCCAGTTTGATGCCCTTGTTAGGATCACATAGAAGACGTCCAACAGGTTGTGCCAGTAGATCGCCGCTGGGTAAGGGTTGACGACAACGAAACATGGAAGAGGACACTTTGAGAGTTTATATGCCAAAGTCTACCGATGTATGAGGGCACCATTTTAGATGCAGTCATAGAAGACTGATTGGAAGAGGTTGAGATAGGCTTCAGTTCAATCTGTGCTCAGAATGAGCACTAGGTATCCTTGGTTGTAACGATGATGCATGGAGAAGTGAGGCCTTGGTGGTTCTTATTCCGTGGGGATCGTGAGGAGTCATTGATCTCATGGGAGGAGTTCCGAGGCAATTTTAGAGTCGAGCTTATTTCCTCATCTGTGAAGGAATCCAGTTTCTAGGAGCTTCTTACCCTTCGACAGGGGAGTTACAGTGTGATAGATTTCAGAATCCGTTTTTGGAACCTTTTATTATATGCTTCATACCATTTTCCAAACAAGGAGTCTTAGGAAAGGCATTTCTAGGTGGTTTTGTATCCAGAGATCCAGCCCCAGGTTACCCCATTTATGATGAAGACATATCTTGAGGCACTGGTGAGGGCAGAGGTCATCGAGAGGACATTGTCCAGAACTAGATCATCACGAGAGGGGAATCATATTGAGACCTCACGAAGCAGAGCTATGGTCAGGGGTTTCCAGATTTCAAGGCGGAAGAGTTTCTGTTCAGCTGGGGGTAGGTCGAAGCCCTCCTCATCTCATTTCTCTAGAGGCAGAAGATCTCAATCCTATTCCAAGGGCTAAGGTGATTTTTTTCTTATGGTGGTCGAGGTCATTATCAAAGAGAGTGCTAGACCTTTTAGAGTCGTCATCATGCACCAGGTTTTCCACTCCAGGTTCCTCCGTTGAGGCAGTTCCAGCAGAGACAGTAGAAGCAGGTTGCACCATCTTTAAATCAGAAAAAGGTAGATGAGGTAGTTAAAGTACTTCCCCATGACGCTCCTCATCCTGAGAGAGCAGAGCACGACTATGGTGGTGTTTTTCATCAGGGTCATAGTAGTCATGGTAGAGGATGTGTCCAGCTTCATGGTTTAGCATTATTAGTACCAGGTGATCCGGACATCGTTCTAGGTACCCTTTTCTTGTTTTCTACAATGGTTTATGCCTTGTGTGATTTATGAGTGAAACACTCCTTCATATCACCAACACTTTTCCATGCTTTGGGACTTTCGGTAGATAGCCTTCCAGTGCCCGTGGCGTTGACTATGCCAAAAGGAGGACAAGATGACTTGTTTGAAGTATGTAGAGACTATGAGCTAGTGTTGGGGTAGCACCGCCCTTGGGTATATTTCCTATGATTATGAATACTGCCATATGATTTCATCCTTGGAATTGATTGGTTCTATTCGGTGTAGGATATCATGGATTGTTTTAGGAGGCAGGTTGTGTTCTTCGATGCGGATGGAGATCCAGTGCTGTTCATTGGCGACCAAGACCCTCGAGTGGGCCAAGGGCATGTTCTTTCCTTATCATCCATGTTGGCTGATCGGATGATGATTTCTTCAGAGGATCAACAATTGGTGTTTCCTAGGGTCATTAAACAGTACCTTGTTGTCTTCCAGAATAGGTTGTAGCATTACTACCTCTATGGGAGGTTGAGTTTGGGATAGATCTATAACCTTGTGTGTCTTCTATCCCAATGTCTCTATATAGGATAGACCCTTCTAAGTTACGATAGATACATATATATCTTGATGGTCTGTTATAGTGTGGATTTTTTTTGTCCTAGTCTGTCACCGTGGGGTGCACCCGTTTTGTTTGTGAAAAAGGCAGATGGCAGTTTCTAGTTGTTTGTCAATTATCATCTCTTAAACAATGTGACATTGAAGAATCACTATCCTATTTAGAGTATTGATTATTTATTTGATTAGTTGAATGCTTCATGTTGGTTCTCAATGATCATATTGCGGTAATGATATCATCAAATGCATGTGAAGGATGAGGATATCACAAATACTTCTTTTAGTTGTCTTCATGGGCATTATGATTTCAGTTTAATGTTGTTTGGTTTGACAAATGCTATTATTTTGTTCATGGAATTGATGAAAACTGTGTTCTGTGAGTTCCTGGACAAGTTCATGGTGGTTTTCATCGATGAAATACTTTTGTACTCCACATCTTCGGACAATGTGGAGCATCTACATGCTATTTTGGGAGTTCTTTTTCAACATCAGTTGTTTGGGAAGTTGTTGATGTGTGGTTTTTGGGATCAAGAAGTTTGTTTCATGGTTCATGACATGTCCTAACAGGGAGTATCTATAGATCAATCGAAGATAGAATTAGTCGTGTCTTGGGAATACCTCAAGAAACTTTCAAAGGTGTGATGTTTGCATGGTCTCGCAGGCTACTACAAGAGGATTGTGGAAACTTTATATCGATTTGTGACTCCTCTGATAGCTTTGACCAGAAAGGATTGGGCATTCATATGGACTGATTAGTGTCATGCAGCTTTTGAGTAACTAAAAGGGAATTTAGTAAGTGATTCAGTTCTCCGTCTTCCAGCTGAGGGTGTTCAGTTTGATGTTTTCTACGATGCTTTTCATATGGGGTTAGGATTTGTTCTAATTCAGAAATGATCAGTTGTTTCTTATGGGTCTCAGAAGTTGCTTCCTCATGAACGTAATGATTTTAACCATTATCTTGAGTTGGCAGTTGTGGTGTATGACTTGATGTTGTGGATACATTACCTCATTGGCGATTGTTTTCTGGTTTTTACCGATCATAAGTTCCTGAGGTTTTTTTTCTCCCAGAGTAATGTGAACTTATGAAAATTTCTATGGATGGAGTTATTATAGGAATGAAACTTCAAAGTAATGTATAAACCTGGAAAGGGGAATGTTGTAGCTGATGTACTGAGCAAGAAGTCACGTTGTGATGCAGTGCGTGAATCTGGTGATTCCTGGAGAGTAATGGAAAAGATTTCATCATTTCACCTTGATATAGGAGAAGTTGGGGGAAGTGGTAGTCTTATTCAGATGATAGTGCAGTCATCTCTGGTGTGCAGGTGGAAGAGTCCTAGTTAGCGGATCTTGAGGTGGAGGTCTGTAGAGACCGAGTTGTCTGTGGAGAGGCCCCTAATGGTTGGTCTAAGGATGAATAACACCGAGTGGTGTATCATGGAAGGATATTTGTTCCTATGATGATCCATGAGATGGTTCTCAGAGAGTTCCGTATTTCTCCTTTAGTAATGCATCATGGAATAAAAAATATGTATCGATCCATGAAAATCCAATTGTGGTGGCATGGGTTAAACTGTGCGGTTGTAGAGTTTTTTTCCCAATGTTTGGTTTGCCAGAAGGTGAAGGTCGACCACTCTATTCCTTGTAGTCTACTCCAGCCATTTGATATTCTTTAGTGTAAGTGGGTGGACATTTCAACGGACTTTGATACTAGTTTACCTATATCTCCAAGAGGAAATGATGTTATTTGGCTAGTAATGGATTGTTTAATGAAATCATCCCACTTTATAGCAATCATGGAGTCAAGATCAGTGCATGTTTTATCGAGGCAGTATCTGGAGGAGGTAGTGAGACTTCATGGAGTCCCAAGGAAAATTATTTCTGATCAAGATCCACATTTTACCTCTAGGGTGTGGAGAGGTCTCCACCATGCTTTTGGATATCATCTTTGCCTTATCACTCATTTTCATCCTCAAACGGATGGTCAGACAGAACGAACCATCCAGAATCTTGAAGACATGTTACGCTCTTGTGTCCTAGATTTTGGATGTTTGTGGATTAGGTACCTACCCTTGGTAGAGTTAACATACAATAATAGTTTTCACTAAACCATCGGTATGGTTCCATTTGAAGCCTTGTATGGCTGGCTATTCCATTCTCCATTATGCTGATGTGGGGTCAGAGAGTCAGCAATTCTCGGACCGGAGGAAGTGAAGAATAAAACACAGATGGTTTAGGTGATTCATGGGAGGATGAAGATAGCACATGATCATCAAAACTCAAATGTGAATCAAAGGAGGATACTTTTATAGTTTGATGTTGGGTATCATGTGTTTCAAAAGGTGTCTCCCATTTGTGGGAAGTGATGGTTTGGTCATGTGAGTAATCTTTCTCCCTGGTTTTTTGGGCCTTTCGAGGTGTTAGCTTGTGTTGGAGTTCTAGCATATCGAGAAGAACTTCCCCCGAATATGATCCAGTTACACGATGTTTTTCATTTATCACAGCTCCATCAATATCTTCATCATGACTCTCATGACATCAATTGGGGCGAGATTGATGTTGATGGTGATGTGACCATGGCGGAGCGACCTGTGGAGATCCAAGACCGCAAAGAGATGTGTTTTTCGAGCATTATATCTCCATGGGTTGTGTCTCATAGAGACATAGTGGCATGGAGGAGAGTACCTGGGTACGTGAGTCACAAATATATGCTCAATACCCAAAATTGTTTGATGTTTAAATTTATTCCAGTAACGATGTCCCCTTTTTGGTTATAAACCTTTGGTGTTTATGAGATGGCTTTCTTTGGTTCATCTTGTGGCTTTCTCTCTTTTTTTGAGAGGTGTCTCGATGGGTGGTTGTTCAAAACTCTTTCATGTTTCCTATAGGTTTGTTTTAAAATCTAGAGGATGAGAATTCTTTGAGAGGTATCTAATGTAACAGGCCGAACTACTAAGGTCCATTCCTTTACTGAAAGTTTTTGTTTAAGGTGTTATAGGAGGTCAAGGTGACATATCCTCAACACTTTTAAAAATTTCTAATTTTGTGAACAGTTCCATCAGTGAATAGTTGCATCAGTAGCCTTCTGTTAATAGTGCAACGGTAACCATAGGATAATAGTTCATGAGTATCCTTAGGAGAACAGTGTCATCGGTAGCCTTATGTGAACAATGAAATGGTAACCTTCTATGAACCGTGTCATTAGTAACCATATTTGAATAATGGCATCAGTAACCATATGTAAACAGTGAAACGGTGACCTTATGTTAACAAAGTCATCGGTAACCTTTTGTGAACAGTTTCATCAGTAACCTTATGTGCACAGTTTCATCGGTGTCCTTATGTGGACAATAAAACGGTGAGGTTCCAAAGGTGTCCTCTTTCCTTTGCCAAATTTTGAGTTCGTGAACAGTGTTTCCAGAACGGTGAGGTTCCATCGGTAACCACTATCTCCTTTGCCAAATTTTGAGTTCATGAACATTGTTTCTAGAACAACGAGGCTTTATCAGTATCCTCTATTTCCTTTTCCATGTTTTGAGTTCATAAACAGTGTTTCCAGAATGGTGAGGATCCATCGGTTACCTCTATTTCCTTTTCTAAATTTGGATTTCGTGAATAGTGTTTCTAGAACAGTGTGGTTTCATCAGAAACCTCTATTTCCTTTTCCAAAATTTGATTTTGTGATATGTGTTTCTAGAATCCTACAGTTTCACCCCTTTGACGTTTCCTTTGATGTAAAATTCATTTAAAGACTCATTTTAAGGACTCTAAGGATGATTCAAATGTCATAACTCCTATATTAATTTCTCTTAAGGCACCAGATATTTTTTCACATGGTAAAACTGCGTGGTTTAACGTGATCTATTTTTAATGGAAAATCAAGTGTATTTTATGCCTATGCCCCATTAAATCTTTTACAGGGATGATATATCTTCCTTCCTTATTCCACATTCTTGTTCCCTAATGTGAGATGCTCGATCCTTTCATTCTTCCCTTTTGAGCTGTGTGATCGAACCCTAATCCTTCGATTAGTTCCCCACATTTTTTGGTGCAACCAAGAAGTATCGATCGATCTCTGATATAAGGTATGTTTTATCATCTTTCTTTCGAGTTCATCTCATTCAATTTACCCTCTCCCTTTTATAGAATGCAATCTCCTTGTTCCTATTGGTCTTTTATTAGGTGCTGACCGGTGTGGTGGTGTCTCTACATCCTCGGGAGGATACAATTGTCATGGGGGAGGGGATCGTAACCCGTTGTGTGGCTCTTCAAGAACTATTTGATGTAGGGGATTTGTGGCTTCTCTTTTCTGTTATGCGCAACTGTAAAGTTAGAATGTTTTATCCCACTGGATAAAAACAGAATTGACATAATAAATATTTTAATAGGATACATAAAGTGATATCAATCATATGTAATTTCATCTTATTTGTCAAGTTACTGTGATAACAATGCTTATTTTTTTAGCTTTTTTTTCTTGATGGAAATTGGAAAAGAATGTAAAGCTGAAATTAATTGATTATTGTCTGGATAATGATAAAGAGGCATGTAAATGAATCTTGTTCTTAATCTTGTAATTTTATGTTAATTAAATTGGTTCATTAAGCATGTTTAATTATTTTTGATAGCCTACTGGTTAGGTTTTTTGAATGTGGAACTTATGAAAAATAAATTGGTTAATCCAAGATGGATTCATGAACGAGTTATTCGATAAAATATAATTCATTTTAGGGTTCTAAGTTACCCTATCGATTATTTATGGGCCAAGATCCCTATATATAGGATGTTTTTTTCCTACTTCTTTCATTGTGATGTGATCC
This sequence comes from Viscum album, assembly GCA_963277665.1. NCBI lineage: Eukaryota > Viridiplantae > Streptophyta > Magnoliopsida > Santalales > Viscaceae > Viscum > Viscum album. The sequence continues at coordinate 502,302,944 of OY728142.1, read as the reverse complement.
GGGATGGTTGATGTGATATGTGGGGGCTTGGAGGCCTATTGGTTGTGGAAGTAGTTGATGCCTAGAGTGGACAGATGCATCGGGTTATGCATGTGGGTGTCGGGGAGTACACTAGGGATGATGAAATGGGTTGTATGTGAATGTTGGGATTCTTATTGATTATTATTGGGTTTTTATCTTCTTTAATTTCTCCGCTGCTCAATGTAGCGGGTCTTTCTTAACCTTTTACCAAACGGGGTGAATACGCGCAGGGTATGCCATATGATTTCTGTATTTAGCTTCTCAAAGGGAGGATGTGCCTACGCTGTTGCTATAGGTGGAAAAGGCTCAACACGAAGATCATCTACTCACCATGTTGAGCCTCCATGTGTTTAGTACCATATAATGGTTTTCTATAATTCTAGTGATTGTGGGAAATTAATAATGTTGTTAAAATATAATTTAACAATGTTAACCCATGGGGTTAGATCTTTGCTGGGATGCAATGGTGAAGTTACAATTTAAAGGGATAGTGGAAATTGGGTGTGATTCTAAAGATATATAATTTGTAAATTAAAAATGGTTAATCAGTGTTTAATAAATTAATTAATGTTATGTGAAACTGAAAAAAGTAATGATGTAATGTAATAAATATCATTAAATGAATGTGAGCTTATAGGATACCAAGTCATAGAAGTGGGAGTCATGAGTCCGAGATACATTTTCTACAGTTGAATCCAAGATTAGGTTATGAACATAGTTTCAGTGTGAGATATAGTATATTATGTATGTTTTTTTTTCTATACACTACTCCACCCTATTAGTTAGGGCAACTGACACCCCAATAATTTTGAACCCTAGAGGGTGTCTTCCACAACATTATGGTGGAAGGATGGATGGATGACAACCCCTTTTGGCCCACCCCCTTCTCATGGTAGTTACTTGTGCTGGTAGGCACAATGGTATGTTTTCCCCATATATGTGTGTAGAGGGCTGTATTGGTTTTTGGTTATTTACACACATTTATTCTTGATATAGTATCCTATGGACTACTATCGGTGTAAAGTGTATAGGCTATGATGGATTAAGGATCCTTGCTTGGTGTATGGGAAATAATGGCTTGAGGTTTATTACCCGACGTATGATACACGTTATGTGAGCTATGGTGGCTCCTAGAAACTACCTAGTTACATTGCTTGTGTGGACGTGGTGGTTTTTTGCATGAGGTGCATGTTGTGATGCTTCTCCCAAGTGTCTACGGGAACGCCTTTGAGAGAGAGATGATGAGAATGTGTGATGTTGGGGAAAAGAAGAAAACAAGTGGGAAAGTAGTAGCGAGGTACCTTTGATATTATTTATTATATAATATACTCTAATATGTGTTACATGGTGAGAGTAGCCATGATGAGGATGGGAACATAGTATAACTGTTTAGGTGACGAGTTAGTTTCACTTATAGTTCATTGTGCTTTAGAAAACAGTAATTAGTTTTGCATGAGTGGCTTCCGAGAGGATCCTACTGAGTGTACAATTATACTCACCCTACGTATATATAATCTTATTTCCAGGTCACTTAGAGCAGGTTGAAGATCATACAGGTTTCTATTAACTTGCGATTGCATGAGCTGTTCAGGCATGTGGTTACTAATGTTTTTTCTTTATTTTGGGTATTTTCAGTTTTTACCATTTCTGTTGTATTAGGTTTCATGACATTACATAATTGTACTTAGGGTCTCTTTTATATTTTATTCTGAGTTGGAATTGGTAAGTGTCTATCTTATCTCTCTTTTCCGCATGTGTTCTCTTAGAGGGTAATGACTCCCATCATTGTGTTTACTATACCCTCGGTGCTAGTCACCATCCCGGGGCCTACTGGAGGTGGGACTCGAGGGTCATTATCTCTTTTCTCACATTGCCGGCCTAGGAGGGGTACACATTGTGGGGAGGGGGTCATGACAGAACCCATTGTTAAGGGAAGTATATCCCTAAATATGTTGATGATGTTTGTAAAATAATAAGATAATTATAATTTTGTGTGTGGAATATATTTTATAACCTTTAAACTTATTAGTAACATTATGAAAAGGTTTTTTATTTATTGATTTTATAATATGATTTTATTTATCTTATGAGGTAAGAGTTAATTTTTGAATGTATTCATGTTTTCATTGAGTTTTTATTGTAATTTTTGTTAATAACATGATTCAAGATAATAAATTATAATGTTTTTTACATATTTGGTATGCATCAATGATAAAATACATAAATATGTTAGATAGATAAATTATAAGTTTATTTATAGTATTTATTGACCTTCTTCAGAAATTTTGGGATTTTAATATTTTTTATGTTTCATAAAAAGAACCATTTATGGAATTGTTATATTTAAATTTTAGAAGAAGAGTTTAATGCGTTACTTCACTATATGATGATTTATGCATATTGGATAACTTTTTATTACCATTTTTCAGTAATTATAACTACAAATAGGAGGAATATATTTTCATCTCATTATGGATCTTATGATCCAATAGTTCTTCAAGCATTATAAATTCAGCTTCATTTATATGTGTAAGAGATAAATCATAAATTGATTAATGTACAATCAATGTGTGACATTGTATGTATAAAATGAAACCAAGTATGCATATCCTTTCAAAGGATAATTAAAAAAATCTTATCATATAATTATCAATTTTATTATATGAATGTCCTTTTCAGACCCATTTGGTCAATTGTTTTGTGTTCATTATCTATATCTTCAACATGTTCACTACTACTCTCTATTAGTCTTTTGGGATTAGTTTTCCCTTTAAATTTAATATTTTAATGTTTTTAATATGAGGAAGCCTTGTAATCTATAAATTCATGTTACCATTCTATTTCCAATATTCCCTTCTAAAGGGATCATTTATTATTCAGTTTTACGATGTGGGTTTCTATGAATAATTTGTCCAATGTTAGCCCTTTGATGATCATAATGAATTTTAATGGGTAAATTATTTTTAAGGAGGCTTATTGTAACACTCATATATTTTTATGAAATATATTTTTAAGGAATTTTATTTCATGGATAAATTGTATTTCACATAATAAGATTTGTAAAAGAACTTCAAAAAATTATTAAAATATTATAGGTTTGTAAAACCATTGTAATTAAATTGGTAAGAATGAATATGAATAATTTATTAACAAATAAATTTAAATTTCCAACATAATTTAATTGTATTGGTAACTAAATAGAAAATGAACATTCAATGATTTATTAATGTTATTCAAATCATCAGAAAATTCATTTCTTCATAAATGAAATTTATTAATTTTTATGATTAAATATTATAATTAGTTTCCTAATGTTTTATAATATTTACTTGGTATAATTATTATTTCTTGAATCATCATATTAAAATATTCATACATAGAAATATTTATAAAAACATTAGATGTTGGATGTATCAAGGAATAGTGAAAAATATCAATTTTTATATGAAATTATTTTTTTCAAGTATTTACATGGTCAAATTATGTTGTTTATTTATCATAAATTTTAATTATTTTTTTATTTTAAATTATTCAATTATGTTTCTTTAATTTAAGGTTATTCTTGAATTTTATTTAAAAAATTTTAAAATTTAAAATGTGATAATTGTGATTTTTTTAATTATATTTACTTTTTAAAATTTAAATATAATCATGAAACATATGTTCCTTGAATTTCAAAAAATATATTACTTATTTGGATTCATGACATTCATATTAATTAAATAACTCCATTTTAATTTTGGCCCATAATAATAGTAACTGCAGTAATTTTTGTTACCATTGTAATGGGAAAATCAGGTAGTTAAGGGTAAAAAAATGATAGGGACTATAAAATGAACCTAACACTTGACCAAATATTATTGGAAGATTAATTTTTTTCCATAATCACAAACTATTAAAAATATTTTATTTTCACTATTTTTATGTAAATAATGGCTATATAATATTTGATTTAATGAAAAGAAAAATATGTCATAATAATGTTTTTAATAACTATAAAATTTTTAATATAAGGTTTATTAGAAGATATCTTATACATTAAATAGTCATTTTAAACATAAAATATTTAACTAAAACACAGTATTGTATTTTTTATTATTTAATTAATAAATAATAACCCTAAATAATTACACAATGATGATGTAGAAACATTTATATTAATAAAAATCTCAAATAAAATATATTAAAAAAATTAAATAAATGTAATTTTCGATACAAAATTTGATCCATGAAATTTATTGATGTCATTTATTTATTTGGGAAGTAATAATTCTTTTCATAATTAGCTTGTTTTATTGATTTGGTTAAAATTAATTTAATTAATATTACATAAAAATGACATTGAGAATATTTATTAGTAAATAATATTTTATTAATTGATATAAAATTTATAAATATATTAAATTTGACCCAATTATTGTGATATGTTTAGAAATTTCCTTCAAGATCCATTTATGGGTCATTTAGTATTTTATTGTTTTTATATTAACTCTTAGACAGAAAAAGTCTTGTTGTTATTATAAGAGTTAAAGGGGTTAAATAAGCGTCAAAACCAAACGATAAAGGTAAAACCATGACCTAATGATGTTAAAAATATTTTATGTATATGAATCGACCCATAGAAACTTCGTATTAAATTTTAGTGGTTTAATGGAAACTTTTCAATGAAATTTAATTATATATTATTTAATTCAATGGGAGTAAACAATTTCACTATAATTTTATTTAATATAAATTATGTATAAACGTAAAGACAAAATGATTATTTTAATAAAAATAAATGAATATATTGATAATTAATAAATTAGTCTAAATAAGTGTTTTTTAAATTATAAATTATTGAATTTAAAAAAATATTTATGAAACACTAAAAATTTAATTGTTTGATTGATAAAAAATGAATATTTTTAAAATATATGTTTTGATATATTTGTAATGATGAAATGTGTTAAGTGAGTTTTATAGATCTGTATGAAATAATAAAGTGGTTTTATAGAATTATATTATCATCAAACTTTTCATTAATGTATTGGAAGTAAAATTAAATGAATAGTGTTAGAATTGAGATTAATGAAAACTAATCAAAATAATATGTTATTAAATAATTTAAAAGTAAATATTTTTTTATCATCAACTATATGAATGTAATAGTTCTTATCACATCATATATGGTAAATTTACAACACATTTGTACATTTTTCATGACATTATTAACCCATAATAAATAAAATACTGTTTACCATGTTTAAGGGGAAAAATAATTAAGCAACAGATATATCAACGAGATAAGGATTAAAATGATAGTTAAACATGTATAAATAAAAGTTTAATAAAATATTATAAACTTATATTATATTATATTCAAATATATTTACATTTGGTAGCATTTGGATAGAAAATTAATTTATTATAATCTAATATTTATATATATTTAAAAATTTCCCGTCACCCTAATTATAAAACACTACCTTCTCCCCCACTTATTCCCATGACATTTAGCCATATATCTCAACCATACTACCAACTTATCTTATTACCTTCCCTACAAATATTCAACAGTCTTGTTTATTTTCAAAAGGAAAACCATAGATCCTTTTAGAATATATCCAAATGATACTTTTTGAAGAATAGGTAATCACTCAAAATTATAACATTATTTTTATACTCTTCCTTTCCTCCTCTAAAATTATTATGTTTGAAAAAACATAAAAAATTATGTATAAAAAATATTTTTAAATGCTATAAATATATATAATAATCTTAGGTATTCTCCACTTCCATGTGTCCATCTATCATTCATCTAGGTGTAATTATCCTTACGTCTCATGCCTTTGAAGCTCCACGACCCTCATACGCTCTTGTTATCTTCTATATTCTCTGTCCCACTCATGCTCCCACTCCCTCTCCCACTCAGGTATTAACTCATAGCAACCTACTCTCCCTACAAACCGCTCTTCCTTCAACCTATTTCTCCTAGTCACACTACACTCCATCCTCCTCCTTCTCTAACGTGCTTCTTATCACAGTTTCACCTCACCTCTCCGCCTTCTTCCTTCTCCCACACAGGCTCGGGTTTCACCTCTTCACGACCTAGGTTTCCACAAATCCCCGATGATAGTGTGCTTTTCCTTCAAACTCTATCTCTTGGTTACACTACACTCTATCCTCCTCCTTCTCCGATGAAGAATATGGACTGGTTTCACCTCACCTCTCCACCATCATTATTCTCCCATGTGGGCTTAGGTTTCACCTCTTTACGACCTAGGGTTTCCACAAATCCCCGATGCCAAAGTCCTCCTCCTTTTCCCTCCTCAATCAAGGGTTTCCTCATCATATAAATTTTCTCTCCCCAGTGTAGGTTCTACATTCGGTTCTGCAGCCTACAATTTTCAGTGATTCCATCCATCGTCTGCGACTCTCCACACAACTTCCTTCATTGACCGAAAAAGATGATAACTCACCTCTCTCTCTCTATCGATGTTCCTTCAAAATCTGTGATCCGCCTCTGATCCCAAGCTCGTTGTCCTTGACATTCGGGCACTATCATTGGATGAATTCCCTCCCAACTCAATTCACCAGAATCCAGGCACTCTTTGGAGGGGGGGGGGTCAGTCTAGGAGTTGACCTTGGGCTCTCCCATGGTGGCGTTTCCCTTAGAAATGGATTTTCCTTCCACCCTCTTGCACTGACTTTATCTCCACCGAAATAATTTCTCTCATTCCCATTTCATCTTATTTCATTACCTTCACATCATCGGAATAGGTTCTAGAATTGTGAGGGAAAAATCTAGGGTGTTGGTTACTTGGGATCGCTAAACAAGAGGTAAATTTATCTGGATCTCTCATAAAATTCTTATGCTGTGGAAAAGATAATTTAATACTACCATCAGCAACGCACATGATTAATGAAATTTGTTTCTTCAAACCTGGTTGTTCATGTGATTGTTTTTTTTGTGTATGATAGTTTGTTCTTTTTAATAGCAGAGAAAATATAGTAGGCTAACGAGTTTATTATCGGAGAAATATTCTGAAAGAAAGGAGACGACTCAATCGAACAATGTTCATAGCGTGGCAAGTAGATTGGAAGTTAATACTGCTGAGAGGTGAAAATCATAATGATTTTGGTGTTCCTATTTTCATCTCTCAATATGTATATGGGTATTCACAATTCGTATCACCTATTTTCCAGGGAATTGAATAACTTAATTTCACAGAAAATTACAGAGGATGGAGAATATACCTGTAGGATGAACACGAGACATCGATAGAGGCCATGGACATTATTATTGATGGGTAATTATCTTCTCAAATTTATTTAGTTTCAGTGAATTCTACATTCCATTGCTTAGATCATGTGTTTTTATTGCTGTATTGTTTTATTAATTTCTTGTCTTTCCCTTTTCATTTTTTCTTTGTGGGAAACTATGAAAGTTTCCTTGAAGAGGGAAGGGCAGACCAAAGCCAGATTTTTTATATTGAAAAGTTCTATTTTGGATTAATGGGATGCTGATTTACCTTTTGTAAATTCTGCCAGAGGCCTTAATAAGTTCACATATTGAGGAAAATCAGATGCCTATGCTGCCATGGTATGCTGCCAGCCATTAATGTTTCTTCGGTGATGTTTATAGCCGACCTGGATCTCTTTGATCCTCTTTTAATGAAGTAATTCCTCGCCATTTCTTCCTATTATATCTTCTCATGGTAAATATGGTACTACAAAGATATTTTACATCGTTGGGCCAAGAAGCTGAACTAGTGGTTCCCATGTAGTTAGAACTCCAATAGAAGATTTTAATTGGTCCACCTCAGGATTTGGATTTATTCCATAGATAATTTGCTGGTAATCACTTTTTAAGGCATTTTATTTCATGAAATAAAATTGCGAGTTAGCAAGTTATAATTGTATCATATGATTGAAGAAGTCACTGCATGTCATATTGATTTTTGTATCAGTAACAATAACATTTCAAAACAATAAAGGTTTAGAATAATCATGAAAAGGATAAAATCTATTCAACAAGGATGGCATGATTCATATAAAGAATTTGAGTGGCATAAGAGTAAAGAGAATATGAACTATATCACTATGTGCAATGCATGAGTTGTTGGTGATGCAATGCTATAATGGGTATCACATCCTATTCAACCTCATGGCATGCGATAATCACTCTTGAGGAAATAATAATAATAATTCAACCTTGTTATATCATTTCACATGGTTCATAGTACATAAATAATCTTCTTTAGGTGGATAAGATTCAAACATGTAGTAAATAGGAGGTAATCATAAAATGATTATTTATTCACAAGATGACCTATCCTGTTAGGAATCATAACCTTATGTGTCACTTCCATCCCCATAATATGACGATCCAAGGATATTCAATGCTAAAAAAATCCCAAAATCAAATCCTAACATCTTTTCCAGAAAATTCCTTAGTGGATATAAAATGAAAATAAATCACAAGAGGGGTGACTTAGAATTTTCAATCACTTCAATGACATACACATACTTAGCACCATCCTTCTTGATCTTTCATAGGCATCCTTAATGTAGAAGATGATTTTGTCAATGACTAATGGATCCCACAACTCAAATCCATTGAAAACCTCCCTGGATCATTTGAAAATCAAGAAGAAAACATAATAGGAGAGGAGTAAAACATATCACATCAAACCAAATAGAACCTCATGTTAACAGAATCACCCCAATGTTATAAAATCCAATCAATTAAATATATAGGTAAACTAGAAGTTAAAATATAGTGCTTTTTTGTTATAGATTACCTATATGGGTGTTTCTTTATCAGTTTCAGTCATATAGATAGATTTTCTAAAACCATTTCAGTTAATTTTTTTATTCTATATAGGTAATTCTGTGCAAACATGGTGCATGAAAACAAACAGAACCATATGGTAACAAACACACTCCAATGATAGAAAATCCAATAAATTCAAAATATAAGTAAACTGGATGTTGAAATACTATTTTTTTTGTTTCATATTAGTTTTATGGGTGTGGTTTTTATCATTTTCCAGAGTTCAGGTAGATTATTCAACACCATTTCACATAATTGTTTTTATCTGTATAGGTAATTCTATGAAAAAATGGTGAATTCACAAAATAGAACCTTCTGTTAACAATAATTCCATCTTACCCAAACCCAAGGAGACTTGGAGAATCCACAAGTAGCTCACTACTACTAAAATGGTGTGTAATTGTCTTATTACAGATGAGATATGTCTCACCATGATGGGATATTAAATAGTTGCCTTCTATGATCCCCACACAGATGGAACAAAATTAATGGAGGATCTTAAGGATGACATCTATTCAAGGGGTCTTCTGTATCCCATTAATGATTGGATGAGGATATGATGATGGGAATTTCATCCCATCCTATTGATATTTCAGGTCATGTGACTTCTGGTGCCGCCAAAGGTGAAGATTCCAAATGATCCTTGATGAGTCATTTCTACGAGATCTCAGGAAGGGACATACCTTCTTGCTTCTAGGTAGGTAAATATAATAATAATATGTACCTTAAGTACAACCTTATCTTATTACTTATGTTTGAATCCAATCATCAGGTTCCTAGAAGATAATTTTATTCTCAAGGATGCAACTAATGTGTTTTTCTAGTCTATGAAAGATGGGTTTTACCCAAGCGGCAGGTCCTATAAGTATTTAATGAAGGGTTTGGATACCAAAAATGAAATATAATTCACCAAATATTTTTTCATGGAATTAAAGATGTATGAAACATAATTGAATGTTTACACCTACTGCAGTATGATGAAATTTTGTTGTAAGTGGCAATTAGGGTACTGTGAAATTTATCATGCACTAGATTCTGAGATTTTAAAATAATTGGAATGAACTACAATGAAACATATTACAGTAACATAGGATATATATATATATATATCTACGGGCTTTAAAATGTTGGATATAATGAGCTTACTTTGGGTATTATTAGGTATGTGAGGTCTAGAGGCCTTCCTGTCAACTGTAAATGATATAATTCTGTTATTTTTGGTCTGTGTAGTGGGGAAATATCCCATTGTTTTATTATTTTTGATGAAATTAAAAGTTGTGGAATTAGACATCAGGTCCTATAAATTTTTATTGAAGTGTTTGGATACAAAAAATAAAATATAATTCATCAATTGTATTTTTATGTAATTAGACATTTCTGGACCGTCACTTAATTTTCACACCTACAGTAGTACGATGAACATTTATTATAAGAAACATCCAAGGCAGTGTGAAATATATCATGCACTAGATTTTGATGTTTTAAAATAATTGGATATTATTGTAATGAAACCTATTGTACTAACATATGATATATATATATATATTTATGGGCTTTGCAGTGCTGGAAATACTGAACAAACTTGGGGTATTATAAGGGATTTGAGGTTTAGAGGTCTTCTTATAAGCTGTTAATGTTTTAAAGATGTAATTTATGGTCTTTGTCTCAGTGGTGAATGATCCCATGTTGTTACTATTTTGATGAAATTAAAAGTTTGTGGGGTACCCCCAAATGTTTATATCTACTTAATTTTTGATTAAAGGAATCTGCTTCACATCTGTTCAAATATTATCTTGTTGATTCCTGTAGATGTTCACATATGTTTTGTTCACATTAGTTCACATATGTTTTGTTCAATTTAAATTTTTTTTCAATAGATTTCACAATTTATTTTGACTATCATATGAACTATTTTTATTTCTTTGACTCTTTCTATTTTATTTTTTGAAATAAAGGAATCCAAAATTTTGTTCAATTTATTTTGCTACTGTGTTATAGGAACATGAAAGTACTGTATGTTTAGGATTCAGCTGCAACACTGACAGACTATTTTTTAACAGAATTTTTTTTTCATCCACTCGGGTATTAATATTTCAATCATCATTATCTTTTATTTTCATTACCGTTTTATATGCATTAATAGTTTCACAATGTTTCACATGAAGGATATTTCAATCGTATATGTTCAAGACTCAAAGACCCCATATTTGCGCATCTTGGGTTGATAATTTGTGATGGATGCTGTTTTCCACTATGAGATTAGTTTAACAATTATTACTCATTGTTTTGTGTTTTTTTTTCTATTGTTGGTTTTTTATTAATTCACTGGACATGTTAAAAATACCACTTTGGATATCTCTGTGCATTCATTTTTAGACATACCTCATGTTTACAAACAGAGGTTCATGTTAACAATCACTTTTTAATAGAACCTTATTTCAAGAACAACCTTATGTTAACAATCCCAACGTTATCTTCCTTTTATTTCGGGTACAATTTATTTGTTTTATATTAACATTAAAATTTTGTATTATTCAATTTCTATTTTCATTAATATGTATTCTTATTTTTAAACATTTTCATTCTTTAAATCTGTACAGATAGTTTGGGGCATGGTTTCTTTTTTTGATAACAAATAATATACAGTTTTCAACTTTTTGAATCTCCTATGGTAAGTATAGGGAATATTTTTTACACCTTTAATGGACTTTAACTTCTGTTATATAATATTTTTATAATGAACATACATATGATAAACCTTTTCGGTTCAATTACATTCATATCCAGTTTCAAAACAACAATACATATTTTAGTCAACAGTATGTGATTTTTCAATATCCAGGTTCCAACATTATTTTCCTATAGTTTCAATTAGAATCAAACAGCAGTACACTAAAACTATTCTATTTTTATACTCTATATAATAGGTTGTTATATATTCTGCTAATTTGATTTGGTTTTTATTATATTATTTTCTTTTGGTACAGGCATGTACCCTTGTGTTGATTTTATAATTCATACTTGACCTAATGAGTTTTGATCGGATTATATTTTGATTGTATTTATATTCTGCATTGATTGTTTTTAGACTCTTTATAACATGTTTACATATATTCTTCTGATCAGATTCTATTTTGATTCTACATGGACGAAGGAATTTCCGTAGTTGGTTGGAATGAATGCAGCAAGGCAATGAGGACTCCCATGAATATTGAATGTGAATGTCAATATGAAATTTGCACCGTAGCTATGCTGTGGAAAATTTTTAAGATATTTTTGAGCCTCATTTCTATGACTTGTGTTCAATGATTGATGTATATACTCTTATTGATTATCATTTATGTAGGTGTTGGTGAAAATAAATACAAAGATGGTTTTATCTTTACTTCATACAATAGTGACAATACAATTGGGAATGGATAAATTGAATGCAATATTAAGGTTTCTTAATATATGATGAATTCATGTTAATTTGTTGATGTAACCGTAGCTTTTGGCCTGAAATTGTTAGCTGTCTTTTTTAGATTTATAGTGATTCTATAAATGGAACAATATGAGTGTTCTTATGTATCTCCTATTAAATTCACATATTATAAGTATATACAATATATAATCCTTTGAAATTTATTATAAATTAATACTGATAATATAATGAAAACTAATGGTTTTATTTTTAAATTGGACACACTTATCAGCTCTATGTCACATTTAAAACCGAAAGATTCACTAATAATCGTTGATCATGCTATCTCATTTAATTTTTAGCACAGTAGCTATATTTATCTAACAAATGATTATTATTGTAAAGTGCATGTGCAGTAAAGATATATCAATTACCACTACCATGTTATATCACCATTTATTCATTAGTTCCTTCATGTGAAATATGTTGCAAAAAATCCAGGGGCAGACCATGTCTTCCATCATTGGTGAAATGACCTTCGTTACATGAAGAATAATTGATAACTGCGGTCCATATATCCACAAGACCACTAATGTTATCTACTAGGGATTCCATGCCAATTCAGTGGAGACAAATGGAGAGTTAGTGTTGTAGATTTTGGGTCGTGATGTAAGGTGCTCAACTGATGGTGAAGGTGATGTCAAACCATTCACCTCTATTTACTTTAGTTCAACCCTTTTATTTCTTTATTTTAATTCACATGAAATTCATTCCAACAATAAATATTATAATGAGCATTATTTTAACTATCCATTTGAATCATTTTTTCATTTATGTTATTGATTTCTCTAGCATGAATGTCAAATATATATTTTTATTCATTAATAATTCAACTAAATATTTACTTCTATGTTTATGATTTCTTAAAAACAATTATTCTATTCCATTATTATTTACCTTATTTCTCTTTTTAAATATATTCAATATTAAAATGAATTGAAGAGTTTGTAAAATGAACTTCTATTATTGAAAATAAGAATTGTTTTTAGTGTCGTGCGAATTCACGAGCGGAGTACTAGTTATTACTATTAAAAATGCATTATACACCATCTTTATCATCAAATAAGAAGTTAAAGTGCTGCTTATGTGTATGTACGACTTACCATCTCCACATAGTGATACAATTAATTTTTCATCACAGATTTAAATGGAAGGGTATTATGATGATTTTAGTGATTAGAAATGATATTTATAATATAAATATTTCTATTTAATGATAATATTACATCAAACCTATCATCATCCAATCTTTTTAGAAATGATAATTTCTCTCATGAATACGTATGGTCTACTCTCTCGACAATGTGATGTGATTTTCTTTCACTTATATTAAAAAAGTATGGTAATAAAGATATTTGTTTAACATATGTGACATATAAAACATAATTAATATAGAAAGTTTTATTATTATTTATCTTTAATTCATTCCATTAAATGAAAAATGAAATAGTGTTCATGTATACGTATGTTCTACAATATCCACGAATTTTGTAATTCAATTTTTTATCTCATATTTTCATGAATAATATATATATATATAATATATATGATCTTTAAAAATGAATATAATTCATATATTTTTTTTCTATGATCAATCTATAAGGACCAACACTACAAAACCAAAACATTCTTGGGAAATGGAGTAGTAATCAACTAGAATATTGATATTAATAAAATAACATTAATAAACGGGTGATAAAATGTTATAAAAAATTAATAAATGATTTTATGGATATATTATTATTTAATACATGTATAATAAAATCATAAATATTTTTCAAGTGGATTCAATATGTTTAAATAAATTCAATACTTAAGGTAAATGAATTCTTAACACAATTTCCATTCATTAGGATGAACTTCTATTTCATTGACTATCTCACTCCATGAATATGTATGAAATTAATTTTTATTATATTGATTTTTAATTATTCTTATTTTTTGTATATTTAATGTGAATACATGTAATAAATTTATTGAATAATTATCTCATCAATGATATGATATATATAAAGGATTATTTCAAAATCTCAATTTTATGAAATTATTTATTTTTATGTCTTTGCTAAGAATTTTTTTCCATGCCCATGATCTATATTACTAAATCAAAAATGTTTTTAATATTCACCAAATAATTATTAATTTAATTTTTACCCATTTTTTATGATTTACAAAAAGGTTTTGAAAATAATCCTATTTTCATTTTCTAAACAAGGCTGATTGTGACTTTTCTATGTAATAAGTGTATATTCTAGAGATAATGATTCATTAATTTCATGGGGATTACTGTATCATCTTAGAAGGATCTAATCAAAGAAAAAAAATTCCATTGAAATTCCATGGCTTTTAAAAAAATGTTTTGAAAATTGAAAGGATATGTTCTTCAATATTTATTTAATGTGATATTTAAAAATAATTTTAAAGCTATGATTTCATAATAAAATTTTACTTAATATTTACTATGGTTTTAATTACATGATACTATCCATATTATAAAGATTTTTTATTTCTTTTTATGATGGAATTTTATTAATGAAATCTATTTCATTTCATGGGTTATGACATGATGAATGATTTATATTCATGTGGAACACATACGTATGGTTTTCATTACATGAATGGGGGGGTCCTATATCCCCCTTAAATGCATTGGGAAATGATATATATATATTAAGAGATAATAATGGGAAAAAATTCAATGGGATTGATCAATAATGGGAAACTATTGTCTCATTATATTCTATGGAAAATTGGTGTGTCCAGGTCCACTATGTTGATGGCATTGGAAGTTAACCATGACATATAAAATGCTTTCCAATATTTATGATGTTTCCAAACATTTATGTCATGATCCAAGGGTTAATGATTGATTTATGATTATTTTTCACACTTATGGTTCATGATTTCCGTAGAAATCATGTTTATAACAAGAATCATGATTATGATTTATGCAAGTTGGGTATGAACATCTTAAGTTATGTTCAAGATCGTATAACCTTATTGTTTTCTTATGATTTCATATCATCATGGATTTATTTCTACTATTTTTACCTTTAATTAACATCTTATCCCAACATTTATTAGTTTTCCTTCCCTAGGTGATAAATAATGTCATTAAGTTGGGTATACCTGTATACCTAAGTGGAGTGTAATGTTGGACGATCTTTATGGGCGATTGTGAAGATATTTCATTAATTAAAAATATTTTATTTCTACCCTCTAATGTCTCTAAACCATTAGGGTTCTAGAATGGATTAATTTTTTATTCTACTAAAAATATGTAATATCTAAGTATTAAACGATGGGTATTTTATACATAGACTCCATTATCGTGTTTGTAGGTCGACAAACTCATCCAAAACCCCACGTGGGGTATGTCTTAAAAAATACTTATAAGGATAATTGTTTTCCTAATATACATAACCACAACGTTTGTTTTTTGTGCATTTCACATGTTTGATTAATGCCTTAATGAATTAAATGACATATATGTGATGTGGTTACACACATGAACAACGAAATTTATACATTAATTGAAAAAAATAAATGAATCCTAATGAGTTTTAATGTAGAATTTATACATCTATGGCACTTAATATCACTTATGGGTGATTTTTAATGGTATGTCGGACTTGGTGAATCGTTTGTATAATTAGGTAGGTCCTTGAACAATTAATTTGTGCTTGAAAATTCTGATGTACCAAAAAAAATAATTTAGTGAAATTAAATTAAAATTTATAAATGGAATGAATCCTAATGAAAAATGATATGGAATGGGTGTTTCAAAAGTCCCTTCCTATTTTTTGTAAATGAAATTATTTAATTTTATAAATTGAATTATTAAAATGAAAGGATTGAATATCTTGAATTTGAATTTAAAATTAATAATGATTTTTCCTTTGATCTATGTAAAATTATTAAAATCATTGTGAATTATTATTTTAGTATTACTTTAGTGATAATTGTGTTCTCTTACAGAATTACATAGATGAGATTATATGGAATGTATAATTCCATTACATATTAATGGTTAAAAATTATTGGAAAGTTTGATACCCATTAATTTATTATAATTAATAGACATCGATCATATTAATAATTATTTAAGTTATAGACATATATTTCTATATAATTTATTGATGGAATGGGATGGGGAATCCTTATTATTTATTGAAATTATGGAAATGGAATTCCTCTTTTATGGTTATAATGTTCATTATCTTTTATTTAACATCATTGGAGATGAAACTGAACATCCCTAGATTTTTATTATTTGATTACTACTATTTATTAATGGTTAAATACTCATATAACTAACCTTATATTTGGTTTCCATGGTTACATACCATGTGTAGTTAGAAATTTTATATAAATTGTAAATATTTAGAGACATCTAACTTAATCCAAAATAGATATGGTCTTACATCTGTATACTGAGTAACACGATCTTATTATGGTTATATATATATTTATACTTATATATTAATGTTATACATGCACAATGATAAATTTTATATTTGGAGACAAGAATTTCATTAGACATTGTTTGTAGTGGCCTATTGAGTTTTACTCACACCCTATATACACCACCTCTATGTACGCGAAGAGATCTCCTGACTATAGGATAGGATCATGGATTGGTCATATTTTTTTTACTCATTATAGACTGTGATTTATCATGGATATTGGGGTCCCGTATTTTCTTAGACTACCCATAAGATTTTGATCTTTTGTTTCTTCATTTCTTTTTCTGTCTGGTCATGTCATATAAGTTACCACCTATATAATGACTATGTTATATTTATCACTAATAATGAACATAAATGTATATTATAATTCAAATTGACCAATTTATTTTTAATTCATAGTTATTATTATATTAATATTGGGTTTTCCTTTAATTAAGATTCTACTACATAGTCTCCCCACAGAGGAAAGGCATTTGAAGGAAAAATCACTCTAATAACATATGATGATTTGGAAATACAAAGGAAGCGGTTGATGTCTTCTAGAATAATTCCCAAAAGTAAAATAATATGATATAATAAGTAATTTAATTATGGTCCAATATACATATATATACATATAAACAATAAAAAATATGAACCATATCTCAATGATGTATATTAGAGATGAAAAAATTCTTATAGTAATGGTAATAGAAGAATGAAAACAACATCAGTGGGATAAAAGGAATTTAAAATATTTTTAAATGAATTTTATTAATTATAATTTAATGAAAGAAGTAATATAATACACCATTTAAAATAAAATTATAGTAGGGGATATGAAACGTGTCCTGCGAAATGATAAATAAAGAGAGTTAATACTCATGACATTGGAAACTTTTGAATAAAAACCACTTGAAGGGTCAATTATTATAAATACATGAAATATATTTAATAATTAATTATCATGATATAAAATATAAAAGGTGGTCGAATATACAAATTACTAAATAAAAAATGGTGTATAATAATAAATATGAATTTAGGGGTAAAAGTTTTACAAGATACGCTTACCATAATTCCAAACATCCACAAAAGTTATTGAATCTCTTATATAAAAATAAACCTAACATAATAAAATATTGCAATGAATATAAAATTTCTATTACCATTTATAATACATATTTGTCATTTTTAACTACATTTATATTAGTTAGTTAATATCTATTTTCAATATCAGGTGTGATTAATCATGATTTTTAGAATTTCTTTGTAATAACAGTGTTTTTATTCATTATTCTAAAAAAGGAAAAAATTAGAATATCATAGGCGGTACTATAAATTATGTTTTTTAATTATATAAAATGAAATAATTTAATTATTGTTTATTTATGGTATATGTTTTTGTAGATAAAATTGGCACCAATCATGTTTTAATGATTTTAAAAAAATAAGATGGTGTTATATTAATTAATGTGTATAGTATTAACATTACCATTCCAGAACCAGAATAATATATTTATTTGAATATTTATATTCTATATATTAAGTATCTATGCTCTAATAGTAATTCATGGTATTATTTTATTGTATTTTCAATGTTGGTTCTTATACAGAACCAAACATGAACATACCATAATTAATAGATACATAATATCATGAAATATGTTTAATTTAGAAATAAAATCATTTTTTATAAAAATAATAGTTTTTTTATTGAGATAAATTTAATTAATTTAATCATATTTTATGATGTTTTAAAAAAGTAAGAATAAAATATAATTTATATTGAGATGTGTTACTTTATATAGGTGGTAGTCCACACAATACAATGTTAAATATTGCATTTATTGACGAATGTTATGGGAGGAGGTGGTATATACTCATATATTAATTATCATAATTATATCATATATTCCACTTTAATTCATTGATTTAAACCTTATAATAATTCAAGATAGGTGATGGTGAAAAAAAATTTCGGTTCGTGAAGGATCTAGTTGACACACCACATGATAGATTGTTCCATTTTTAATTGAAAATGTGAATTTTTTTTTAATAATTATTACATTATAATAAAAAAGTGAACCTTAAATAAATAATTATGTAAATATATATTGATTATAAAGTTATATTTTTGAAATTTTGAAATAAAAAAAGATGTTAGGCCAAAAAATAATACACATTGAAGAAATTAGAATTTCTCTATTTTGTAAATCCATCTTAATTGAAGCCTTATAGAAATGGAAGAGGATTATAGACTGAGTAATAATGGAAACATTTTAAGTAGTAACTAATTTTTTTGGATTTTATTGAGGGTTGGATTGATTCCCCTTTTATAAGTTGAAATAACAGTATTATTATAAATATTTAAAATTAATATTAAAGTATTTCATTTATAACATGTAATGATGAATCTATAATTGACAATAATATGTTGGTGGGTTATATAAATACCTTAATCGCTCATCCATTTATCTTTACATATGTTTAAAACATGTTTCTAAATCCCTTACACATATAATGTTAATTTTCACCATTTTAGTTTTACAATGGTAACTAGTTTTTATATATGATATGTGATTTGAATACCTATAAATAAAATAGACCATATTATAAAACAATTAACTACTGATTAGAAATTTCAATTCTCTTTTGTAAAATAATATTTATATGGTTATGAAAAAAATTTATATATGGAACTTTTCATGTGTAAAGACACAATAAAAAAAAGTTTATTTTTAGGAAAAATTTTTTTCTGTACATTGAAATTATTAAGGTTTTTTTATATTCAATAATTAAATTGGTTAACATAAAAAAATATCTATATTTCATATAAATAAAAAACCAATTTTTATTTAAATTTAATTTAAACATAAGTAAATATATAAAATAATTGTTTTATATATATTATTTAAGTATTAAAAATATTAATTAGCTCCTTTTAATTTTGACAAGGTAATAATAACATGGATACATTTATATCTCAAATATATATTATACCAATTAAAATATTTTTCATCTTCTGTCAGATTATTATATAATTACAATGTTAATTTTATGGATAAAATATTATTTTTTCTTGTCATAAAATATAATTATTTTAAGAAACGCAAATATTCAACATAGAATAATATTAAAAAGTGGACTAAAAAATTAAAAAAATTAAAAAATTTATTCTAATATTTTTAAATTTATTAATGAAATTAAATTTTAAAATTAAAATTAAAAATTTTATAATTAAAATGGATGCTTTGAAACGGTAAGTGTTTTTAAAATTATATCATATCGATTTATAATTTTAATAAATTTAATATATTATTCCATATATTTTAATACCTTATATTATTATAACAATCCTGTAAAATTTAATTATTTAATTTATTGAAATGTTAGTAAATATATGAAAAGAAAAATTATATCATATTAGTTATTTATCCTCTAAATGCATTAAATTTTAATTGAGTACTATATTTTTTTTATATAGTACTTTTTCGTCATTTTATTTCATAATAATGTTCATATAATATGTGGAATCTCATTTTGATTTTATTTTTTATGTGGAGGAATATTTTGAATATTTTATTAATTCAAAAATATATATATTTGAATATTTTTGGATGATACATCCTTCCTCGCATAAATTAATTTCATCCTTGTAATTTTAATGAGTAATCAAAGATAAAATTAGCTAGTGGGTTTATTAATATATTTATCATTTGGTTATAAATTCAAATTGGACATCAAACTTTCTCATGTTGGCCATATTAAGTATCATAACATTGAAAAAAAAAATTAATCATTTATATAATCATATACTCATGATTGTATATAACGTAATAACATATTCTCCAAAAAAACCATTAATAAATATTTGAATATAAAAGATACTAAACTACAGTGATAATATATATTCATCAAGAAATTAACACCATCATTATCCCTAAACTCTCCTTAAAATATAAGATATAAAATTATAAACAAAAAAAGATATTCCAAAACCCATTAAATTTAATAAACATCACTAGAAATATAATGAATAAATTTTAAATCCCATGTTCACCTATATTGTCTAACTTAATTTTTTTAAATTAATCAACCCTTTAGTATAAATAAGTCAACAGTATATGAAAACTAAATGTTATGCATTCCTCAATCATGCGTTCTTCTGTTTTTTTTCCAAAAAAAATATATCCTTTTCATAATTTCTCATTTCAATGTTAATTATTCCATTTAATATTTGATTCAAAAAATTAAAAGAAAATATACTTTAGAATAATCCATATATGTTTCACATAATCCTTATAAATTTTATAATATTATACAATATCATCTATAAATATCATAGACTAATGAATTGACATAAAGGAATAATGAATTATTTTAGTTAAGATGTCAACCACACTACTATTTTAATGACAATGAAGGTCACATTTTTCATCATAATAAGAATATAATAAAATTACCACCAATTTAGTTCTGATTCAATATTTAAATATAATAAATATGTTTTTCAAGATACATAACATTATCAACTTCATTATCATTTTTTTGTTTAAATAAAATCTTGATACAAAAATGGATAAATGTCTTACCCTAGGAAAACTTTATTTTAAACATAAAATACCTTTAGTTTGACCTAGTTTAATTTACTCTATGCGCATATCTTAAAGATCATTTTTCCAATTTTAGTATCTGGGAATCTAATTAACAACTAAGTTAACTACATGGCCTATAATTTACCAAAACATCGATATATTATCATATAGACATTTACCTTAAAAATATATCAAGGGTTTTTACTAAATTTGACTTATTCTAATACCAAAATATTCAATATTAAAAATAATAATAACAAGGGTTATCTAAACCATTTAAATTAGGAAGTATCTAAACATAAAAACCCTTATGTTTTCTTAGAATCAAATCCAAACTACTAACAATAGGTAAAAACTCGTTTTATAAAAATAGTTATGTTGTAGACCCACACTCCCTATGTCTTCTGATCATGAATACCTTATTTATACACTAGAAATAAAATGAACCATGGGGATCCCATTTTTTACATAATTAATTTAAATAACATAAATAAATATAGTCAAATGTATTTGAAGTACCATTTAGTTTTTTATATTCATAGAGTTGGGAAAAAATTTAAATATGAAAGACAATGTATATCCTATAAAATGGAATGTATTTACTCTATGTTGGAAACTTATTAATAAAATATAAATTTTAAATATCATCCAATAATTCTCAATACATTTTATTTTTTTCTAAAAATATCATTCATAGTATGTTTATTTATAACCCGGGGAAGTGGAAACCCAAGAATGTTGGTATGAAATACTCAATAAGTGAATATATGTATAAGAAAATGTCAATTTTGGATAATATGGAAGGAATAAATCAGATTAAACTATTTTAATATATCGTTACATGTTATCTTTAATCAAATTAATTGACTATATAACGATATATATAATCAAATTGATGGTAAATACTAAATTATTAGAGATATAATTCATAATGGTGAATGTCTTGATTTTTAATATAAATTCCCTAATGAAGAAATTATTCTTGACATAACGTCCACAACCATTTCATTAATATATAAATCTTGGTCAAAACTAATAAATCGTGCATAGAATGGGTAGCAATAAAAAAATAAATAATAATTTTTTCCTCATTTGGATGAATAAAGCATCAAGGGTCTCTATAATACCAGGCTCCATTATTCACATCTAAAATTCTGATGAATCTACCATGTGAATGATATAAACTATAATTGAAGGTGTAATAAAATTTACATAATAAAATAGAAATATAGATATTTATATTTAGAAATATGAAATATCAATACATTTTTGGCTAATAAATGAACATACTAGAAATAGATAAAAATAGAGGATAGTTATAAAATACATAATAATGTTCCTTGAGTAATCAATAAACACTATTATCTACATAAAAAGTATACAAAAATTATTTATTTACTAAATCAATAATGGGAATAAACATCTTTTTATGAATCCCTAATACGAAAATTTATAAAGAAAGGGGTATCTGGGTATGCCAATAAGATTCCATGTTTGTCAACATATGTCATCTAGGTGAACAACATTCAATCAAGGGAAGTAATTATATATTTTTCACATGGAAATCAATATGAAGTAAAATAATTCCTACAAAAATGGATTATTTAAAAATAAAAATATTTTGAGGGATCTAAATGATTTCAATACCCCTATGTAAATAGTATGAGATTTTTTATAAATTAATCATTTGGGAATATCATTACAACAAAAATGAAACATATTTTCAAAAAAAATCTTATATTAATAAAGAAAAAATGAGACAAAAATACCCATGTGATAATAGTAGAAGGATATGAGAGGTGCATAATGAAAATGATATTTATGGAAATGAGAGATATTAATTGTAATTTAATGAACTATGTTAGTTAATACCCCATATAAAATGAAATTATTTTATGTAATTTCAAACAAGTTTCATTTAATTTAAAATATAGACGAATAACACTTATGTATTTAGAGAAATTCGAATCAAACCCCATTAAGGATATAGTTTAAAATGAAACCATAAATACAATGAATAAATATAGGACAGTAATAATAAATTTTTGGTGATCTAGAGACACCATACTAATGAAAGAATGCTCTATAATAAGAATGATTTATTAGGCAATCAGAATTGAGTTTAGAAACACTTATAATAATTCCATACTTCAACTAAAGAACATGAATATCCTATATAGTGAAATAATTATCTTAATAACTTTTTTCAGAAATGAAACCATATCTATAACATTTTATAAATATAAATTATAATTTTCTCTACATGTATTTTAGTTAGTTATTATGTATTTTCTATAACAGGTTACTATAATCTTTAACATTTTGAAGTAGTTTTTGAGTACTGGTGTTGTTTTTCATTCTTCTACTAATGTTCACAGTTAAAATATCATACATAATAATACAAATTAAAATTTTTAATTATTTATAATATTATAATATCATTGTTTTGAATCTTCATTTATAATTATTATTGAAGATAATAGAGACAATCATGTATCAATAATTTTTAATAATTGAAATGAGGTATCAAAATTTATGAGAGTAATTATAAAATTAAATTTTTAAAAAATAATAAAATCATTATTTCAACAATTATATCATAAAGTTTAAGTAATTATGTTTTCACAATCATCCATGAAAATATTTTATATCATTGTTCATGTAGGTGGTCAGATTGAATGAAACAATAACATTCCATATGTAATAGATTATTATGATTATGAAGTCGGTTATTTGGGAATAATATAATTATTATAGAATAATAATTATTTAATTAGTATATATTTCATGGTAGTGAATCATATTTTACCGTGGAATAAAAAAAATAAAGAAATTATATGAAAAATGAGATGTGTTAATTTTTAGAGGTGGTAATGCATGAAATACACGGCTATTGATTTCATTTATCAAAGAAATAGAGTGGAAGAAGGTAGATTATAATTTTACATTTAAGAAAAAAAAATATTATATATTTCACATTTATAATTTTATATATCTATTAAAATATGTGTCTATAGGAGGTTGTCAGAACGAAACTCATTACATCATGGAAGCTGTAGTCTACACAACTCATGGCGGTCTGTTTCATTTTCCCTAGTTGAAAAATGAAAATGTGGTTTATAGTTCTTAAATTATAATAATAACATTAAATATACATGAAATTATAATTTAATCATATATAAAATAGAATTTCATATTTTGGTATGAACCCTTGATTTGAAAAGTTGTTTGAAAAAAAAGTACTGACATTTTGGTCTTCAGATTTCTGTTAGAAAATTTCATAGAAATGGATGTATTAGGGAAATATATTATGAAAATAAGCTCATGAAAAATAAAAATTATTCTATGAGAATTAATAATATAATATTATCATGATTGAAAATAATTATGGTTATCTTGAAGGGGTGGTCATAGGCCACTTATGTAAGTAGTGAGATAGAATATTTTGTAAATTTTAAAAATTAATATAATGAGATAACATGTTTCAGAAGTAGAAAAGAGTTAGAAAATAAAAATTCATTAATTGTGGGTTGATAGAAGTTTTATATTTAAAATAATTTTGGATTACTATATTTAACATAGTTTAATTTCATTTACATGAAGTATGTTCACCATTATCATTAATTATTTTACCATGGTGACTCGTTTGTAGCTATGTAATTTATTTCAAATTACTTAATATAAAATGTCCCTTATGAAATATTTTTTACCAAATGAGTACATATATGAAATAATTTTCATTACATATAATTTATTAGTGATATTGAATCAATTTTAACATTAACACTTGTAACATATACTTCTCCTTTTAAAAAAATGAGTATTTTTATATTTTAATTTTTTTATTTGAAAAAATTACAAATTTATTTAAATTTCATGATATCAATTAGTTTATTTTCCAAAATAAAAATTTATATATATTAAAAATCAATGAAAAACCATATTTTACCATTATTATATTTTATTTAATAAATTGATGAAAACCAGTTTTGACATGAAAATATTACTTTTCATTGAAATTTTAGTCACAAATTTTAAATATGAATTTTTTAAATTTATTAGTTTATGTATTAAACAAAAAAGTGATCAATTAATAATTTTAATTATATTTATTCTATAAAGAACCAGAAATTTTAAGGAATATTTTGTCATAAATACTTTGGAATTTTACGAGTTTGCGGTTCTTGACGGCACCGAATTCCGAGGCCCAGTGTGCCCGGAATCAATTTTTGATGTTTTGTTCGGGTACGTTCAGTAAACGTACAAGCGTGTTTTTCTATCTTTTGAACCGATAATCAGAAGTGAAATCCGAGAACACAGATGAACATGAACCTCCTATATTCACTTATGGGGACATTTATCGCAGTTGCGTTTTATGCAGGATGGAAGTTTATTTTGGGGATTTATACTATATTAAATAAAATTATTAAAAACAATTTTATTTATAAATGGTGTTTATTTACTACAAGGGAAAGATAGAGGTGGGGCCCACACCCACATAACCTCCCATGAGAGGATTTAGTGTGGTGGGGACCACATGAACCCAAACTCTTTCACCTCCCCTCAACTCCCCATTAATTACCTATTATTTAATTTTACAACTCCTCTCATTTATTATGGTGAAGCCTCTCCATCTCCCACCCATTGAATGTGCCAACCTTTCTAATTAATATCTACATTAATTAATTGGCACCACTTTTGAATCAATTTGAATTGCATGACAACTCTATTAAAATTGAGAAGCCTTATTTTAATATTTTCCTTGGAAAATATTTTGGTGGGGAAAACCTTTAGAGAATTAGAAGGAAGTGTTCCTCTCTGTGAAGAATGCTCCACGACTTGAAGAATAGGAAGTAATTTCTCTCTACTTCCCTTTTTAACCGGAACAAGATCGTGAGGAATGACTTCATCCTTTCTTCTTCCTCTGCGTCAAGGGAGAAGACACCGCTCGCGAGGAATGCTATCTACAACAACGACTTCCAATGTTGACGGGACGACACCGTTCTCCACGATGCTATCTTCCATGATGCCCGACTACCATGACGCTCATCTTCCATGGCTCGTATATGAACGAACCTCAATTACGAGGTAGTGGTTTTATATATTCTTTAAATGAATAATTGTACCCCGTTCTTCGTTGATTTTTCTTGGATTATCATCGGTCATCTGATTCCGCCTGACGTGGAGGGCATGGGCCAAACGAACACGGCCCAATGACCCTACATTAATTCTTTTTTATATTCATGATGGAGGTAGAGATAGAAGAGGCATCGATGACCGAGCCGACGACGACAATGACGGCTATGCACCGGTCCGTTAAAGGACTGTGACACCGAATGTCGTGCGGAGAGTGGAAGACTACAGCCCACAACAGTGCCGCTCGGCCAAAGAAGAACTGGTCGGCCGTAGCCATCCGAAGAAGAGGACCAGGGCGCCATATGGTGTCGTGCTGCGGAGGACCGCGGCCTGCACTCCGCGGGCCGCTTCAGCGGGCGAACCGGCCGGCAGGAGGCCGACCGTGTTGAAGAAGACCTCAACACCCGAAGGTGCCATGTGGGGAAACTGCGGCCCGCCCGTACTGTCTTCTCGCACCAGAAGAGCTGGATGGATTCAGTTGGCCGGGCATGAGGGGCGTCGCCGCTCGATGCCGCCATTTTAGAAAACAGGGGGCCGCACCCCCTGGACCGCTCGACCAGTTGGGCGAGCCACGGCCGGATGCCAGGCCGGGTGGCACCCAGCCAGGCCGGACTGAGCCCCGTGGGGCGTGGCCCTGCTGGGCCGGATCTACCCCTCAACCGGGTCGGTCCCTCTGAGCCAGGACGGGCAGACCCGCCAGCCCACTGGGCTTGACGGGCCGTGCCCGTTTCTCTTAAATGCGAATAACTTCACAACCGTGCATCCGATCGACGTGCCATCTACGGCACTGGGGCCCTTGCGATGAGGCAGTCCGTTTGCGATCCTCTAAATGAGTTTTTGAAAACTTTGGAAAATGGCATGGTTTTGAATGAGCGTAATTCCAACCGGGCCCCTGGAACAGAAAAGCCAATAATTTTCAGACCAGGCGTTTGAATGACGCACCATCTATCGCATTGGGTTCCTTTTGATGAAATGGAACTTTGGGATACATCAACTATGGACTTCATTACAGTTGATGTATCTAACCATTTTCTCGAGGAGCAGAAGCTCCCGGAATCGAGCATGCTGTGTGCGGGATCTCTAAAGCTAGATGTGACTGCTTCGACTACTGTACTGGAATCCTCCATGGGTTCGACAACAACGACTACTGTACTGGGACCCTCCGTGGGTTTGACAGCATTGAATACCATACTGGAATCCTCTGTGGGTTTTATGGAAATGACTACTATTATTGTATCTTGTGTGGGTCCAACAGTTTGACCAATGTACTTGTATCCTTTGTGGGTCTGGCAGAGTAGCTGGTCTTATATCCTGTGTAGGTCCGACAACTTAGATGGTCTTGTATCCTATGTGGGTATGACAGCATAGATGAATCAGTGACTACATATGATCATCTATATCGCTATTTTAATGATGTTTACCTGTGTTAGCTGAGTCTTGTCTTTCAATCATTATCATCGATGGGGTTGACATCACTTCATGTGTTGACAGGGTTGTGCTTGGGCTCGAGAGTTGGAGCCGAACTGAGATTGATTACTTAGGTATATGTTTGGGAATATACCTAATTAGAGTTTGTTGATTCTTCGTGATCGTGTCTTTCTTTTGTGGTTTATCCTTCGTGGATTATGGGAGATCTTCGGGGTCTCGGGGTCCCTACTGAGTATCGTATACTCACCCCTGCATGGGCTATGCCTGCACTACATTGTGTTGGATACAGACGATGGAAAACACTGATCGAGGTAGAGACCTGTAGAGCTGGACAATACCCAGAGGTGGACCACATGGTGAGACATACACGGAGCGGATAGAAAAACTTGAGGTTCTTAGGAGGCCATCTATACCCACCCTTCTGGTGGGATTCTCGGAGGATGACTTATTGGTTACTACTTTACTTTTCTGCTATTGTTCTAGCTTTTCAGTTGTAATGTACTTTACAGTTGGGTTTGTATACTGGCCCATTTACTTTTTAGAACTTACTTTCGTACTCAGTTTTATTTACTGATTTCTTCCTGTTGCATACTTAATTGTGTTTGAATACTTTTATAAAGGAAATGCCTTCCCAGCTTAGGAATTTACACCTTTGGTGTTAGTCGCCAGCCCCTGGCCTATGGAAGGAGGGCTTGGGGTAGTCACGACACGGGCCCCAAGGACAGGTCGTGACAAATTGGTATAAAGTAGTCAGTTCTACCCTAGAACTTAGGACTCTGATCATTCTTATCTGAGAAGTAATTTTTTTAAGAGTATTGAGTGTGGTTTTCAGTACCAGGGAGTCCAGTGTTGGTGCGGCAGTCGGCGTATCGATACAGCAGGACCCTGACCTCTAATTTTTGATTTAGTGCATGAAAACACTGATTGCGTGTGTGTTTCCATTGAAAATTTTTCTTTGTGATTACATTGTGTTAGCTCACCAGATATAATGTTTAACCGTGGAACACCTGTTTATTTTTAGGATGGCCCCAAAAAAGAATCCAACTAGGTTTCTGAGTTATATATGAGATGGTAGCCCACCGAGCGATGAGGCCTCGATGTAGGGCCCCATTACAGCGGAGGAACCAATGGTACCACTACCCGCTGGGCCACTGATACCACCAGCCCTGGTAGTAGAGAGTGCACACCGCCTGAGTGCGTTTCATGAGTTCCAGTGACAGAGGCCACCCAGGTTCCGCAGAGAGACGGACCCACAAGAAGCTGAGCATTGGCTAGAGGCTATCGTTAGAGTTTTCAGAATTTTAGGGACACCAACCAACCTTATTGTGATCCTTGTCATGAGTCTTCTGTAAGAAGAAGCATGTACATGGTGGAGCCAGATTCTCCAAGTGAATGACGAGGCATCACTTCTTTTGACAGACTTCGAGAGTCTCTTCCGCTCAGAATTTGTTCCATACACCCTTCGTACGGTGCAGATTTAGGAGTTACTAAATATGCAGTAGGCCAGCATGACAATAGCTCAGTACTCAACGAGGTTTACTAACCTCTCACACTACTCCACGAATATGGTGTGGGACACATTCTTTAGGGGTCAGACCTTCAAGCAGGGAATGAGGCATGTGATCAGGGATTCAACGATTCCCCTCAGCATCCAAACGCAGGTGGGGGAGCTAGATCGAGCCATTCAAGTGGAGAGCTTTCTCACTGAGCAGTCACTAGCGGCGAGACCCACCACAGGGCGACACATAGTGGAGTCTTCTACAGCTGTAAGTAGAAAAATGTTGCATAGGTCCAAGCGGACCAGGCCATTAGGTGGGAGACCTCAGGATATATGTTTGATTATGTAGGGCACATGAAACAGATCTAGCCTTATGAGGATCAGGAAGTGCTATGCATGCGGCGGGCAGGACCACATGGCTCGTGACTGCTCAACCCGCCATGCAGATGAGCAGCAGACAGTAGAGGGACCTCCCAGGAAGAGGAAGAGGTTTGACCACGGTGGTCCACTGGAAGTGGGTGGATGAGGCAGAGGAGCTGGCCGAGCAGCAGGTAGTGGACGACGTTTCGATGCTCTACCACCACCACCACCACCAAGAGGTCCACCCTAACCATAGGGAGCTGGCGGACTGAGGTGGGCTCAGCTCTAGGCAGTCAAGGCCTACGACCACGCCGCACCTGAGATGATTCGAGGTACTATCTGTGTCTACTCCACCCTTTCTGTAGAACTTATAAACACAGGTGCGAGTCATTATTTTGTTTCCACTGACTTTTTTTAGAGCTTGGAGATTCTGACGGAGTCGTTGGCTCGATTCTTACATCTAGAGACTCCTACAGGAGGAGACTCGACGATTACGCACTGGTGCCGAAAGTGTGAGCAAACTATAGTATGCAAGAGCTTCGATTGGGATATTCTTGTAGTGGCGTCGAGGCCTTACAAAATCATCTTGTGTATGGACTGGTTATCTACAGTCTATTCTCAAATCGACAATATTAGGCACAAAGTGCAGTGTGTCCACACAGATGGGACCAGTTTCACCTTCCCCGACGAGAAGGTAGCCTTTGCAGCGCAGGATGGACTTACGCAGAGGAGAGGGCAGCTGATCACACATCAATTGGCTAGTCTCATCCTCCGAGTGGTCGATGTGCGGAGTTTTAGTTTTCCTATTGTGGTGGATTAGTATGTGGATATTTTCCCCATCGACGTTCTAGGACTACCTCCTCGCAGAGAGGTAGACTTCTACCTAGACCTGTACCTCGGGACAACACCGATATCTACCCCAACATATCGGATGGCCCCTGCCACGCTTCGTGGCTGTGGGTATAGCTGGAGGACTTGTAGGGGAAGGGATTTATCCGACCCATGGTTTCACCATGGGCATCCCCAATTTTGTTCGCCATGAAGGCTGATGGGAGCTTGCGACTGTGTGTCGACTACCATAGCCTGAATCCGGTGATCGTGAAAAACAAGTACCCACTTCCAAGGATTGATGACCTATTTGATCAGCTCAAGGGAGAACGATGGTTCTCTAAGATAGATCGTAGGTCAAGATATCACCAGCTAAGAGTTCGAGATGAGGATGTGAAGAAGAAGACCTTTAGGTGTCGGTATGGCCACTATGAGTTCTTGGTTATTCCCTTCAGTGTAACCAACACTCCAGAAGTGTTCATGAGTCTCATGAATAGGATCATCCATCCTTACCTCAATTGATTTGTCATAGTCTTCATCGACGATATACTGATTTACTCGACTACTGAGGAGGATCACACCTACCCCTTGCGGGTGGTACTGGATACACTCCGAGAGCACATGCTTTATGGTAAACTCTCGATTTTCCAGTTCTAGATTCCAGTGGTTCACTTATTTGGACACATCTTCTCGGAGGCTGGGGTAGCAGTGGATCCAGAAAAGATCGAGGCAGTTCTTTCTTGGGAGCCACCTAGGAGTGTGATGGAGGTTCGAAGTTTCCTAGACCTGACTAGATACTATTTGAGATTTGTGTCAGAATTCTCCAGAGTTGCAGCACTGCTATCAGCTTTGAAGAATAAGGGGAAATCCTTCGTGGGGTCAGATAGATGCCAACAGAGCTTTTAGGAGCTGAGGCAGAGATTGACCAGTGCGCCCATCTTGAGGCTACTAGAGGAGGGTGTAGGGTACGTAGTTTACTACAACACATCAGGGAATAGACTCGAGTGTGTCCTGATGCATGAGTGAGCAGTGATCGAATACGGTTCACTAAAGTTGGGGAAGCACAAGAAAAACTATGTCACCCATGACATGGAGTTACCTACAGTGGTCTTCTCCTTGAATATGTGGCGGCACTATCTGATGGGAGAGCGCTTTACAGTCTACTTGGACCACCATATTCACTGGTACATCATCTCAGAGAAGGAAATGAACCCGAGACAGTGGCGATGGCTCGAGTTCCTCTAGGAGTTTGAATTCGAGATAGTCTATACTCCTAGGAAGGGGAACATTGTAGCAGATGCTCTCAGCAGGAGATCAGGCATTCAGTTGCTAGGAGAGGAGACAGAGAAGCTGGCCACTTTACATTTATCCTTTGTGGATAGAGATGGATTAGCCTTTCTTCAGTCTCTCATAGTCACTCCTCCACTTCTTCCGTGATTCAGAGAGGCACATCATGGGGACATTGATTATGAGACGCGATGTGCTCAGATATCCATAGGGCAGGCGCCTGATGGATTTTTTGAAGGGGGGGACCATGTCATCCTCTTCAGGGGATGTACCATGGTACCAATTGCACTATAGGAGGAAGTGATGATGAAGTTTCACACTTCCCCTCTAGCAGTACATCCAAGATTGGCAAAGATGTATCAGGACCTCAGACAACAACACTTGTGGCTGGGTATGAAGAAGGGTGTAGCAAAGTTCGTTTCACGATGCCTCACTTGTCAGAAACTAAAGGTGGAGCACCAGGTACCAGAAGGCTATGTACAACTCTTAGAGGCCCCAGAGTGGAAGTGGGATAGGATATCCATGGATTTCGTGATGGGGATTCAATGTACATCCAGAGAACATGACTCTATTTGGGTGATTGTCGACCGACTCACCAAGTCAGACCACTTCCTACCGATCAGAGAGAAGGGTTTAGTAGAGAGCATGGGAAACCTCTACGTACAGGAGATTGTACAGCTTCATGGTGTTCCATCAACAATCGTCACCGATCAGGATGCACACTTTACTTACCGGCTTTGGAAGAGGTTGTAGGAGGAATTTGCGATGAATCTACGTCTGAGCACTGCCTTCCATCCTCAGACGGATGTCCAGACTGGGAATTCCATTCAGACTTTCAAGGACATGATCCGTGCATGTTTCCTCGACATTGGAATTAGTTGAGAGGATCACTTACCCTTGGAGGAGTTTGTGTACAACAACAGTTATCACTCCACTATCGGGATGGAACCTTACGTGGCACTATACGGCTAACCTTGCAGATCACCTCTGTGCTGGACAGACTAAGGGGAGTCAGCACTTGTAGGGCCAGAGATGGTGCAGGCTATGACGGAGAAGGTGCAGATCATCCAGGAGTGGGTGAAGACTAAATAGAGAAGACATAATTCCTATGATGATTGGAGATGCAGACTATTTGAATTCGAGGATGGCGACTACATTTTCTTACGGGTCTCACCTCAACATGGTTTATGGAGATTTTTCTGGGGCAATCAGTTATCTCTGTGTTTCATCGGGCGTTTCCAGGTCCTCAACAACAGAGTAGGCAAGGTGGCTTACCGCCTCGCCCTTACACCTCAGTTGCACTGGGTGCATGACGTCTTCGACGTATCTTATCTGAGGAGATATGTGCATGACCAATCCCACATAATCTACCATGGGGAGATGGAAATGAATGACGGGGAGACATTCACAGAGGTTCTGGTAGAGATCGAGGATCGATAGGGGTAGGTCTTATGTGGATGGTCGATTACTCTGGTGCGCATTTGCTGGCAGCACGGGAACCTCCCGGAGAGCACTTGGGAGTGAGAGGCTCAGATGCGAGCTCAGTACCCCCATTTGTTCCCCTACTGTGTTTTGTAGCTTCACGGGGATGTAAATCCCTAAGGTAGGGTTAATGTAAAGACCCGAAAATTTCAAGGAATTTTTTTTCTTAAATAATTTGGAATTTTACGAGTCTGCGGTTTCTGACTGAACCTGATTCTGAGGCTCGGTGTTCCCGGAAACAATTTTTGATGTTTTTTTTGGGTATATTCAGTAAACGTACGAGTGGATTTTTCAATCTTTTGAACCAGTGCTCAGAACTAAAATCTGAGGACATCGATGAACTTGCAGTGCCAGTATTCACTTAAGGGGACCTTTACAGTAGTTTCATTTTATGCAGGATGGAAGTTTATTTTGGATATTTATAATAAATTAAATAAAATTATTGTACACAATTTTATTTATTAATGTTTTTTATTTTCTACAAGGGGAAGTTAGAGGTGGGTCCCACACCCACATAACCTCCAATGAGAGGATTTAGTGTGTTGGGGCCCACACGAACCCAAACCCTTTCACCTCCCCTCAACTCCTCATTAATTCCCTATTATTTAATTAAGAAACTCCTCTCATTTATTATGGTGGAGCCTCTCCACCTCCCACCCATTGAATGTGCCAACCTATCAAATTAATATCTACATTAATTAATAGGAACCTATTTGGAATCAATTTGAATTGCATGGAAACTCTATTAAAATTGGTAATCCTTATTTTATTATAGGCCTTGACAAATATTTCGGTAGAGAAAACCTCTGGAGAATTAGAAGGAAGTTTTCCTCTCCGTGAAGAACACTCCATGACTTGAAGAACATGAAATAATTTCTCTCCACATCTCTTTTCAACCAGAACAAGATCGTGAGGAACATCTTCATCCTTTCTCATTCTTTCGCATCAAGGGAAAAGACACCACTCGTGAGGAACGCTGTCTACGACAAGGACTTCCAAAGTTGACAGGACGAAACCGTTCTCCACGACGCAGTCTTCCGCGATGCCTGACTACCGCGACGCTCGTCTTTCATGACTTGTCGACGAACGAACCTCAATTATGAGGTAGGAGTTTTGTATATTATTTAAGTGAATAATTTTACCACTTTCTTTGTTTATTTTTCTTGTATTATCATTAGTCATCTGCTAACACCTAACGCAGAGGGAGCGGGTCGAACAAACATGGCCCGATGACCCTCCATTAATCCTTGTTTATATTCTAAATGAAGGCGGATATGGAAGAGGCAGCGATGACCGAGGCGACAGTGGCAACGGTGGCCATGCATCTGTCTGTTAGGGTACTGCGGCACTGGATTCCACCCGGAGAGGGGAAGACCGCGGCCTGCAACCAGGCCGCTCGGCCGAAGAAGAACCGGCAGGTCGTAGCCGGCCGAACAAGAGGACTGAGGTGCCATGTGGCGCCACGCTGCTGAGGACCGCGAAGCCATGTGGGGACGCACAGCGGAGGACCGTGGCCTGTGCTCCATAGGCGACTTCAGCAGGCGCACCGGAAGCAGGCAGCCGGCTGGGTTCTATAAGGCCGCGACACATGAAGGTGTCGCATGGGGAAATAGCGGCCCGCCCGTGCGAGCCGCACGCACCATAAATGCCAGCCAGCTTCGGCCGGCAAGGCAGGAGGGGAGGCACCGCTTGGTGCCACCGTTTTGGAAAACTAGGGGTTATGCCCCCCAGACCACTCGACCAGTTGGCTGAGCCGCGGCCGGCCCCCCGGCCGGGCTCCCAGCGGCATGAGTCGGGCCGCGCCCCGCCCCGTCGGGCCGCTCCTCGCTGGGCTGGGCCCTGCCCCGTCAGGCCGGGCCGCGCTTCCCTGGGTTGGGCCACGCTGGGCCGGACCGACCACTCAACTAGGTTAGACCCACTGAGCCAGGACGGGCCGACCCGCCAGCCCACCGGGCTTGACGGTCTGGGCCCGTTTCGCTTAAATGTAAATAACTTCATGACAATGTGTCTGATCGACGCACTGTCTACGGCACTGGGACCCTTGCGACGAGGCGGTGTTGTTGTGATACTCTAAGTGAGTTTTGGCCAACTTTGGAAAGTGGACATGTTTGGAACGAGCATAATTACAACCGGGCCCCTGGAACTGAAAAAAATAACTCTCAGACAGGGCGTCCGAATGATGCGCCTTCTATCCCATTTGGTTCCTTTTGATGAGACAGAACTTTGGGATACATCAACTCTGGAATTCGTGACAGTTGATGTTTCAACCCCTTTGCTCGAGGAGCAGACTCTCTCAAAATTGAGCATGCTATGTGCGGGAACCCTAGAGCTGGCAGCGACTGCGTCGACTACTGTACTGGAATCCTCCCTGGGTTTGATAGTGACAACTATTGTACTGGGATACTCCGTGGGTTCGACAGTGACGACTACTGTACCAGAATCCTCTATGGGTTCAACGACAATGAATAATGTTCTTGTATCCTTTGTGGGTCCGACAGTTTTACCTCTGTAATTGTATCTTGTGTGGGTCTGGCAGAGTAGTTGGTCTTCTATCCTGTGTGGGTCTGACAGCTTAGCTAGTCTTGTATCCTGTGTGGGTCCGACAGCTTAGATGAATTAGGGACTAAATCTGATCATCTCTATTGTTATTTTAATGATGTATACCTGTGTGAGCTGAGTCTTGAAATTCAATCATTATCATCAATGTGGTTGAATTTACTTCCTGTGTGGACTGGGATGTGCTTAGGCTCGAGAGTTGGAGCCAACTGAGATTGATAACTTAGGTATATGTATGGGCATATTCCTAAGTAGAGTTTTTTGATACTTCATGATCATGTCTTTCATCTGTGGTTTATCCTTTGTGGATTCTGGGAGACCTTCCGGGTCTCAGGGTCCCTACTGAGTATCATATACTCGCCCCTGCACGGGCTATGCCCGCACTAAGTTGTGTTGGATGCAGACGACAGACAACACTGATCGAGGTAGAGACTTGTAGAGCTGGATAGTACCCGGAGGTGGACCACTTGGCGAGACATACACGGAGAAGACAGAAAGAATTAAGGTGCTGAAGAGGCCATCTGTACCCACCCTTCCGGTGGTATTCCTGGAGGACGACATAGTGGTTGCTTCTTTACTTTACTGTAGTTGTTCTAGCTTTTCAGTTGTATTATACTTTATAGTTGGGTTTGTATACTTGCCCATTTACTTTTCCGCACTTTCTTTTGTACTCAGTTTCACCTAGTATTTTCTTCATGTTGCGTACACTGTTGTGTTTGTATACCTTTATAAAGGCAATGCCTTCCCAGCTGAGGAATTTACGCCTATGGTACCAGTCGCCATCCCCTAGCCTATGGAAGGTAGGCTTGGGGTAGTCACGGCATGGGCTCTGAAGATGGGTCGTGATATATTCCTTTCTTATATAATTATATAGATAGAAATTTTGGAATATTGATATATTCGTAGTCAACATAAAAATGAACTATATTAGAAAAAACATAAAAATTAATGTTCGGATAATCATAATATTTGAAAATTAAAAATAATGTTAAAATGTTAAAATTATAATTCTAAGTTTTATTAGTTATTATTCTAAATGAAAATTTAAAATATAAACTGAAACCTCTTTTATTTAATGATGATGTTTTTAATAAATAACTATTTGTTAAATTATTTAATATCAATTTCTTATTTAATGAAAATTAATATATTTTTTCATGTATTATAAAAATAAATAAAAAGTTCGGATTTGGATTATTAACACTTTTAACTATTATTTGTGAAATAAAAAATTAAAAAAATTAATTATTCACCATATAAACATAATAAATATAAATATATTTATATATTTATATTTACTAATGGTTTTATTCATCATATCATTTTTAAAAAATATCTATATAATATTTCTCAGCTCTTTTTGGTTTAGTGTCTCATTTGGTGAAAGCAATATAACAAATTGTTAATTTTAACATTTCTATTAAAAAATCATAGGGAATTACATAAATAATGGACTATTAACATAGTTGATAATAATTATAAAATAATATCTCAATAATTTGTTAAGAAAATTACCTCAAAAAGACCAATGTGGAAGATAAAAATTTATTAAATGAATGAAAAATAAAAATAAATTATTTAGAAGTAATAAAAATAAATACATAAACTTAAGAATGGTTTTTAATCCAGTAAACAGATAATATAATATTTTTATTCTTGAATTTTAATACTGTATAAATAAACATTCCACTAGGGGAAAGTGTAATAATAACCAAATTAAATTCCATTGAGTAATCGTGATTTTTAATGTTATCTACTTTAATTAATTTATCCACCATCCAATGATTTTTTCCAAGTGTTTTATTATCCCAATATTCATGATTTCATAAATTTATTTTTACACTAATCATAAACCAAATTATATAATATTAAAATAAAAACTTATAATTTTTTTTATTCATTCCAAGGTTTCATACCATTCAAGAACATTTGTTCAATTTAATATTTTCCCTTATATGACTGAAAATATTGTTCGTTTGAGTATACCACAAAATTTAATTTTTTTTATAATTAATTGGTGATCTTGTTTTCTATTTTTTGAATTTATAGTTAATAAATTACTTTTTTTATATTGGTTATTTCTTATTAATAATATTTCATATATTAATTTCCTATATCACTCTTCATCACACTCTTGAATTTATTTTATCCTTTTTTTCTATATTTATTAATCTCGTCGAAAATCTCATCATTAATTCAACATTTTCTATGTTATGATTTCCTGCTATAAAATAACTATGTAACAAATACATTATTAGTTTAAACGATTCTTACTAATAAATTGATTCTAATAATTAACCATGGAAATATTAACAATCCAAATTATTATTTAAATTTTGATATATACTAATTAATAATTGGGTTTGATTATTAAATATAATGTCTCTTTATATTGTTTATAATATAAATGTATTAGATAGATTTTGTGATGGGAGGCCCTGGAATTTTACTTACCCTCCATGAATCAGTTGGTCATATTAGATAGAAAAGTTTTCATATTTAGTGTGTCTCTTCCAAATTATTTATAATGCATTTCTTAAGAGATCAATGGTATTTTATGATCGGTTTTTTATGGGTAGCCCTGGAATTTCAAATCCCACTAACACCTCAATAGGTCTCATAAGAAAACCAATATTGAGTATTTGGTGTATACTTTACCTATTTCTATATGATGTATTGAATGGGGACATCATGGTTATATTGAGGTATCTAGAATTATTCCTTCCATCCCTAGTTAATCAATTATTATTTTGTATGTTATTATTTATATTATTTTCTTTTCAATTGATATATTAAATGCCTATGTTATTAGTTATATGGACTATTTTAGAATTTTTTAATATTTTCATATTAACTATTAGTTTTTTATTAAATTATAACATCTATTGTATTATTCCCCTTAATAATAATATCAACCTTCCCATTTTTTATTTTCCATTCCCGAGGTAACAAAAAATACATCACTGAAAAGATGCATGGATACTCTAGAATGAATAATAGTGTACTCATGAAGTTATTATGTTGTTCACTAAATTTTAAAATTAAATAAGACATTAAACTATAAATAAAGTCTCATATGACTATGAAATTTATAGATCCCAAGTAATATATTCTATTTTATTTTGAACAAATATAGTAAAACAACCATCGACATACAACTACTAGAGTTGAGGTTGTTAAAATTCTCTCTATTAATCCCTACATGCTATGATTTTCCATCTTCTATGATATGAACTATGTCTATTTTCTTCATTTATTAATGTTATCTACCTAAAAATTCTTCCCAAAAATTCATGGATCCATAGGTATATAATTTGTTGAAATTTTTGGGTGAGTGGCCATTATATAATGGTGATTCAAAGTAATTATTTTAATTCTGGTAGTGGTCTACCTGTATGCATGAATGCGACCAAATTATATAAGATAGTAATTTCTCATCAATTTATTCTTTGTTATTTTAATAAAATACGAAGACATGCTCTTGAGTGCACCCAAACATAAACATTTAATCATTTTTATTTCACTATAATGCATGAAATAAAAACATTGTGTTTTGTTATTATATTTTATTTATCATATCTTTTGAGGTTTTTCCATATAACTAATTTATTCTAATATTTGGCTTGTTTTAGGGACCATCCTATTTTTTAGGGTCCCTTTAAAATTCATTTTAAAATATGTAATTTTCCCCATATATGAGGACTGATTTGTTTGATTTGGGGTAATACATCAATGAGTTTTATTCTTTTATTTATATTTATTCTATATAAATTTTTATTTACTAACCATTATTTATATATTAATATTGAAATGGGTTAATTTATGATATATTATTACTGAGGATTAAAATATTTTAGTTTCATGTATCATTCTATAAAAAATATTGATTGAATCATTGCATTGTGCTATGTGATTGAATGGAACCCTTCATATTTATTAACGTTAATATAGAATCTAAATTATTTATATTACATGATTATATTGAAAATATTATTCAAACTTTTTTAATTAATTAAATTTTTTTACTATAATTATTTTTCCTATGTTTTTATGATATAAAAACCTAGGCAGATACGTAGTTGAACTTATAAAGTGTTTATGTAGAATTACTGCGGTAGTTTTTTATTTATGTTAACAAATTTTATGAAATTTGTGTATTTATTTATGTATTTATATATAATAAATGAAATAATGGTTAAAAAGATGAATGGAATGGGAAATTTGATGTGAAATAATTTAACATGATGTGGAACTTTATTACCCATATAATAAAGGAAATTTGTGATAAATTCATAATGTATAATATTGAAATTGTTAAATACTTATGAAATGTATATAATAATGTAATGATATCATATTTAATTTTATGGTTAATGTATTTAGTTTTATTAAGTTATTAATTTGTAGTTTTGGCATTTGTATGGCAATGATAATTTAGGCGATAAAATGGTTTTAGAGATTACCATAACAAGATGAGGACCCTAAGATGAGAATCATTAGCTATTATATATCATTTAATGTTTTTTTATTTCTATTCCACACCTCCAAAGATATATAATGTAACAAATAAATATATTATTTTATTAGTGATGCGTGAACCCCAAATATCTAGGATATAATGGGAGAAAATGGATAACTGATTACACACTCATAGTTTGTCATTCAGTTGTTACCTTATTTATGGGGTTTGATTTTTGTTGATATTATTTATTTTTTATGATACGAGGTGTATCTAGAATGTGGTAATGATATGAGGCTACAATATTAGGTCAAATTTATGATATTATGTGGTATGTGGAATGGGAAGGTAGGGGGATTGTTGAAAATATGGCATTAGGTTGTGAGAGTTACTAGACCAATGGGGATGTTTTTTACTAGTAAGTTATTTTCTATATATATATGATGTACTATTTATATATAAAATATATATTTGGATAATTAAATTTTAGTAATAATATATTATCAATTATTAGGGACAGGAAACTGGTTAGTTTAACAATTTATTATATATATCATTAGTATTCATTTTTCCAATATTGTGATATTTTCCATGGATGGAAGTGTTGAATATAATTTTATTCTAACCCATACATTTAATTTTTTTATAAATTAATAAGATGATGTTAGAGAATAGGAAAGGAAATAATAAAACCTGACATGATAATTTTTGTCCAATGGATTAGACTTTTATTTCCTTTTAGTAGCTAATTTTTTTTGTTTTTATTTTCTAGAGAATTATAATTTGTTGAATCTATATAATATTATAAATAATATATATATAAATAACTGTATTTAGGTTTTATTTATTTCTTATTTTTTTGAATAGATCAATGAATTTCATTTTTTTCATATTATTAATGAGGGTAGTAAATACCATATCTAAGTTTTATACCCTTGGATCTAGTATATATCCTATAGACAATTAGATACTATTCAATGTTCTCACAAAATTTCATGAATGACCAAAGAGTGGTTTATTGAATCATGGTGTAAAACTACTACGAGACATTTTTGTGTTAACCAATTTTTTTATGATAAATTATTATGAGACTCATGATTGATATGATGATATAAACATTACCCAAGAAAGTCATTTTTAAATGAATTAGATAGATAAGTTATAATGATTATATTTTTGACTATTTATTTATATTTTATTGGATAATGATACTCCATTATAAATATATTCATATCAAATATTATGAATAATAAACATGTGATCATCACTGAGATGAAGAATTATCATTCTAGGATATTAGTGTTATCGTGACTATACACCAATATAACCATTTTTCTTATAAAGATATCACTATGAGTCTAATGTGTGATTTTATTAGGATACATCAATGAGTATAAGAAATAATTCATAAAATTTAAGGATAACGATGTGATAATATTATCTATGTGTCTTAATAAGATGATTCTATAACATTATTGTAGGATGAAGATAATGATTATTCTATATAGATTTTTGGGAATGCACATTATTGTGCTGATAATTGTTATTTAGTGGGATCAGTGTGCTTATGGTAATTGATTGTTTTTGGATTTAACTCTCTTGACCAATTCTAATTATAAATAGTTTGATCCTCTATATAATCTATTGATTGTTATTAGTTATATTTTTTCTATAACTGGGACTAATATTCTATTATAAATACAAATATATACTATCCACATCTTTTAGTGATTATTCAATTATTAACATTTTTCATTATTCCAATTTCTAAAATATGTATCTCCTTACATCCATTACATGTGGTAGATATCTATATTGTATGTCTTTGGTATGAACCATTAGGATGAAAAAAATTTATATTACATGAGTTATCCATCTAATTTCCATCTGTTAGTGTTCAATGGTGGGTTCATGAATTTATGTTATGATTTGACATTATTTTCATGAATCATGCATGGTTGAGAGAATTAGTATTGAAATATATATAAATTTTTACTATAGTTTTGTATTATACACAACCCTTCATACGTGATTATATGTTAAGGTACCCATGGTAATATAGTAGATGGTACTTTTCTCTAGTACAAATTGATTGAGTGTTTATTTAACTTATAAGATTATGTGGAGATATAAGTTTTGACACTATATAGTCTATATTTTATTGTCTTGATAACATACATCAATAATAGAGTGAAAATATTCTTCCCTTTATATACATTGGGGGAGTCAGACATACTATTATTTTATTATGTTGTAACCCAATTTATTTTATCATTTTTAATGATTTTCACAGTTCATGATTCTTTATGTACATGTAGTTGTTGTGATATCATCTTATCCAAAATTTTATTCTTTAATGTAAGATGTATATAACATTTTATAACGTGGAATTATACAGGTGATTTTTATGTTTGGTAATTGTCACATATTTTCATGTAAATTGCATCTTATTTCATGTAACTAACTACAACAAGATTTAATATGACATTATGTATACACACCCTAACACCATACTTTCCCTAGTGAAGTCTTAGGTGACTCAGGTAGTGATATAGAAGTTTTAGAGTGAGTTCTTCCCAAAGATATTGTTCAGATTTATTAACATTCATTGTATTGGTAAAATTGGTTAATGAA
Source organism: Viscum album (assembly GCA_963277665.1). Taxonomy (NCBI): domain Eukaryota; kingdom Viridiplantae; phylum Streptophyta; class Magnoliopsida; order Santalales; family Viscaceae; genus Viscum; species Viscum album. Next base: position 502,259,928 of record OY728142.1, on the reverse strand, counting down.
ATATTTCTAGAGGTAATTTTGTTTTGTTTGTCATTCTAAGGAACCTAGTTATGGGTTATGAAAATAGATTATTTTCTATGAAAGAACATTAACCATCAGTTAATTATTTCATCTAATTAGAAATAGAATCCTCTAACCTAGATAAATCAAAAGGATGTTGACCCTTAGTACATCATACCACAGGCATACCACCCTATATACAAGAGGCTATTTAATTGTCGTGGGGGAAAATATCACAATTAGACTATTTCCCAAAATATATATAACTATAAAAAAGTGATAATAATGTTAATAAATAGTAAAAAAATTACTTTCAATATAATATTTATAAATATATTACATAATATGAGTTATAGTCTCCAACAATTTCACACATTCCAAACAACTATATACTATATAAACCATAGAGTGATCATATAATGATATGTTCAAAGAAATAAAATACATCCATAGTGAATCATGAATGATCAACCTAGTCCAACTCCATGTCTATAAACATTTTCCTCATGAATCCACTATACCACGAAGAAGATAAATGCTATTCATGAGGACCTTTCCCTTGCATGTTCCATGAGAAATGAATTGTACATGCATCATGAAGGTCCCATGTGGGTGTAACTATAAAAAAAATATTCCATCATCAATGAATCTCTTAGACTGTATGAACATTTATATGAATATTTACAAATTGTAATGTAAAAAAAACATAAATACACCTCATTATAATCATTCAATGACCGGTAACACTAATGGTATTGGCATGTTTTTGAGTGTTATGATTCACCTAACATCATTATACCCCCTAAGGGAGAATGATGTCTTACCCCTTCTCTCATAAATATGTAAATTTTCAACATTATAAACATGGGTTCCTTATAAACAAGGAATCAAAAAACAATATTATGTAATGATACACTCCACTTTCATTCTCAACAACTCAGAATAATCCATACATGGTGATTATTAGGATCCAAATCATTAATCATAGTTAGCATAAAGAATAGATGACCAACCCCAATATTAAATCCCTACACCAGTCTAACTATTAATATCATCATCCTAATATTATTTTCTAGGAATGATAATATCTATCATCAAGTGGTCAAAAAAGCATTTTAGTACCCTTTTGTCACCACAAACATACCGTCCTCAACCCTAATGTTCAGAAAAATAAACCACATCCTATGACCATAACCAGATGAGCCACTATCACCCTAGCATCAACAAAAAATAACTCCATCACCCATCAGTGAAAATCACATAACCACATGCCCACACATATTACACCCATCAAACTATCATGTATCCTTATAAATGAATTCATTACACGAAATACCTTGTATGAATACATTATAATATTTAATAAAATCCAAAAGGAATCAAATCATCATGATCCAATGATAGTATATCCTATGTAATTTATGGCAGGAGGAAACCTCAAAACGTCTCTCTCAATCCATGGAAAATAAATGTTGTTTCATTACTTGTGACGTGCATACCACCACATTCCCCCTATGTATCATAATATACATATAAATATATATTATGATTAAATTATAAATTTAGAAACTAATAGTTATATGCAAGAGACATATCATTTTATTCAATGAAATGATTTCACATATGAATAATGAAATCATGAAAGAGGTGAAAAATCTCAAAAAGGGTTTTTTTATTCTTTCTAAAATTATGAAAAAACAAGAATCAAATGATATAAAAAAAATATTCCTAAATGATTATGAATCCCTATAATATATTTCATTAAAGGAATTTAAAAACAAGTGTAAATGTCCCCTTTTTGAGAAGAGTGAATACATGAGATTGATAGATGTTTTAATTTGGTCCGAATAGACACCCACCCTAAATTTATTTTGAATAAAGAATGAACTATTCAATACAATAATATTTTTAAAACCCCACAATAACCCATTTAAACTAAAATTTAACCAATTATAACTATAGTGGACCAATAATGTTCACAATTTACCTTATTATGGGTTTAAATGGTTTTTCTAGTGGAAACTAACTTAGAAAACACAACTTTAGTGGACTCATCATAGGCTATTGTTGAGAATATTATTTATTATGGATGAAATCATCTCCAATATTCTTCTATAGAAATCTAATTCCATGACTTTTCCAACCCCTCTAACATCTTAAATAATCCCATTTATGCATGATTGGGCTAGTGTCATACATAACATACCAAAATTTTCTCACTGATCACTATAACCAATACATAAAAGAACTATTCATCCTTTAGATGTTTTCATCACAATAATAACATATCTTATTGGAATCCCAAATATCCCAGTCTTTTCATACCAGAAATAATGATATAATTCAAAATATATCAATCGATTTGAAATTAGTATAACTAATATAATAAAAATATTATTTCTACTCTTTGGTATTCTCACATTATATATCACCTACCCGATTACATCACAACCAACATACCCAAAAAATTATTTTATTTTAATTAACAATTTTCCAAAATTACATCTGTACCAGCAATCAGGATATTGTCACCACACATCATACCCATGGAACATTCATAAATAATCAACAAAACATTTAATTTTCACAATTCACATTATGAATTAGTTCCCATCATGAAAAACAAGGACAATATAATAATGGTGTTCTACTAACCATCCACTATTATGTAGTAATCTTGAACATATGAATTCAATCATAAGAAACAATCATGAACCCATTATAAAAATTATTGAGCTATTTTTGGAGCCTTGATTTCTCTGATCTATTTCCTCTTCTATTGATTGTATTTTCTTCTATCATGGATTGAGTTTTAATATAAACTCAGGATACTACATTATTTCACTATTCATGATCATACTTAATATTCCAAAGTATCATAGGTCTATGAACACCACCAAATAATGAAATTTTCTAAAAAACATTGTTAGTTTTAATATCTATATGAATGTCGTAATATTTTTATGTGGATAATCTTAATGTGTCCAAATATTCCCTATTTGACTACACTAATAGAACTTAGAAGATAAGAAACTATTTTATGAAAAGATACTATAGTACATATACCGCCATAAATGGAATCATCAAGTACCATTTTTTGACTACCCAATTACCGACAACATGAATCACTCGGTATAACTGCAAGAAATGGCATAAATTTATTAATGAATTTCTACCTTTATATCAATTTTATTTCAACTTCCTCAAGATATTATGTAAATTATAAAATTTTCACCAATAACTAGATAGTTTATTGAATACAATCTATAAATCATCATACCATGGTTATCTTATCTCTAGATATGTTCAGTTAATATTGAAATAAAATTTTAAACATAGTGTAATAATCCATTCTTGATCTCTCCACTAATACCATGTATATGAAATCATGGTTTTAGATAACCTTTAGCATTTAAATGATGATGTTATCCAACAACCTTGATTCAAAATCCTAACACGTGACCCTAGTATGTCTATATGCCTATAAAATTACATCCTACCTTTTTTTCTAGAATCCTCTTTGTGTGCTTATGAGGTTCCTCCCTCCACCTTGGAGGAAACATAATATGATAAAAACATATCTTAAACAACATGATCTATGACAGATCAACCTTGTTTCAATTATATTAAAAGGATCTTTTGATATTAAAATATAAAATCTATTAGAATAATATTCATTATATATAATTACAATCCATTCTGTATCTATAATGTTTTATTGTCTCATGATAAAAGATACATAAACATCTTACATTGTTATATTTTACATCATCTCTCATAATTTATTCTCATGTTTTAATATTCTTGAAATACCCTAAAAACCATTCTCTAAAACCTATAAAGATAAAATAAAATAATGGATGATCTTAGATTCTCAGTGAGTATGAATATAAGATATATCAATATATAATCATATAAAATAAAAAATATTTATAATGGTATGACAGATGAATATAACATAAATTGTTGAAACCCAATCAATCAATGATCCTAAAATAAGCCATGGAATAAGGCATAATAATTTTAAATTACATGAATCATAAATGTTTTGAAAACATAAAAACCCAATATTACACCATATGAAAAAATAAAATCCTATCATAAAAGTTTGGCACCATTATTGTTATAGAAACCATTTCACGAGGAAATGTTAACTATTGAGACCATAAAATCATAGTGGAGTAGGAATAAACTCTTATTTACCAGATCATAAAAGAAAAAATAATCACCACATATTAAAAAATTTAGATCATGAATTCCTACATATGGGACCAATACATCAAATTATTTCCCACAGTGGATTAGGAATCACAACAATTTTACCGGAGTGGATCATGCACATCATCTCAAATTAAATAATTGTATAAGGATATATAAAACATGTCCCAATGCAATAGAGGGATATGTTTTAGATTCCTGATCCCTAGAATTCCAATGCTGGTTCTTGGTACTATCCAAATGAAAAACAATTAAATTATTTTAATCATGATGTATTTCATAGTTTAGTGGTCTTGGTAAACTAGATAAAACATGATTCATGAATTACAATTGAATACTCAACATTACAATATTTCTTTTTCCAGAACAAGATTATTCTATCTAGAATATACATTTATATAAAACATAGTATTACTCATGGACTACTAGGGTATTTTAAAAAATAAGGGTGACAGAAAATGATCAACAGTGGTTCAGTATAGCGGAATTAATTAGGATTAATAATAAAATCAAAATAAATAGGAAAATAATGGAACATACATTCCATTTATATGACGTAATTATATAAATAGATAATGAATAATCATCATGGGATACTAAATAAATTAACCAAAAATTTCTAAAATTAATTTTATTTCTTGATTTGATAAGTAATAACTAATATAGAGAGGCGAACAACTAAAAAAATAGGCCATTTAATCAATAATTTATAAAGAAAGGAATCCAATGATAATGTCATACTAAAAATATCATAGAACTTTTTAATGGAAACCTCAATGAAGGATGTGATTAACGATTAAATTTCATGTTTCCATGGTACATGAAATAATTTATATCAACTCTATCCACAAGATGGTTTAAAACATACTACTATCATGACATTTCACAAGAGAGTTTAAACAACCTAGTTACAAATGAAAAGTGTTTGTTTCTAACTGATTTCATATCATGAGACTATTAATGCATCAATGGTATGACATTAATCAATACCCAAACCATGTAATACCTATCCAAATCATTCCTCATATATCTAAAAATTAATATAATTCATAATAACAGTTCATTATCATAATATATCTATACTGGGTAAAGTATATATATATCAGTATTTCCATTGATATGAGAAAACATTCAATGTAGTACACTCTATTAATAAATAATAAATATCTATTTAAATAGAAAAAATATCCATGAGAATCAATATGGATATTAATAGGATAATTATAATTCAATTATCACAAGAATGTGAACAATTCAATGGAATGTTATTGATAATGATAAATTAATGTTAGATGTTATTTTCAATACATTCCCTAGTCAGAGTTAACATTAACCATCAAGAGGAAGTTAAAAAATGGTATTAGTAAAATATATATACCCATTTGAGTAAGAATAAATTGTTTTTGGAATTGGATAATATAATTAAAATATAAATATTTTTAATAACTTACTTGAGGAAATATAATTTTTATTTTTTTATATTCCATTTTCAAGGAAATAATATTTAAAAAAAATTTGAAATCATTTTAAAAATTATTTCCCATGAATGTAACCTTTGAAAATTATAAAATAATCTTGAAAGCATTTGTTTTATCTTAACTTTTGTAAATTCTATTCATACTGTAAATGTTAAAAAATGTTTTCCTATAACATTATTGGTGAAAGCCAAACTAGAATTGTTATGAAAAAGAAACATTATTCCATTGAAAAATTATAAATGGTAAAAATGGTTGAAAATGAAATAAATAAAATAATAAAGGTTAAATCATTTTTAAATCATTTTATAAAATATTATTTTTTATAAGAATACATATTTCAGACCAAAGAGATAAATGAAGTTCTATTTTGGTAAAAAAAAACTATTCTAAATAATATTGTGATCAAAAGAGTAGAAAAATAATAATAATACATGAAATTATTAATTAAAAACCAATGAAAACTAAAATATATAGTTTTTGAGTAAATGGGCTTGTAATTTTCTTTAATTGATATTAAATAATTACCATTCTTAATTAAAATGATATTGTTATGTAATCCAGTAAAATGATCCTAATTTTTATGTGTGAATTAATTAAAGAATTGAATATCTATGTCATCTATAAATCCACATTTAAAAAGAGGAAATTCAGCATATGATAATCCGAATTAATTGCACACATAATTTTAGCATGAAAAAAGAAATGAAGTTGAATTTTCTCCAATTGAGTGAAAATTGTGTTAGGAAATCTTTTACATTACACATTCATATTATTTAGAATTCATTAACCTATTTTTATTAGTTTTAAATATTTTATTCCGTTATTTTATAATCATATTCATATTTACACTATCGAATATTATCCACTTATGAAATCTAATAACCTGTTTGTTAATAATCATTAATTATTTTCATTGTTTTGGGTATTAATTTCCTTATTTTCTCATTCATTATTTGTAATGAATGCTCTTATTCATGTTACTAGTATATTGTTAAATAATATCCTCAATAATAATCATTTCATAATTATAATGTTAATTATTTAATTATACTTATATACTGTCAATATTTTTTGGTGATGAAAATAGATTCACATCGCTACATAAAGGTTGTCATCCACAAGTAAACAAACAACAATATCTTCTTTTATTCAGTGATAATTTTAGAAAAGAAAATGATACACTATATTTTCATAATGATAAAAATTTCATTAATATAATAGCTAGGTCATTTATACAACATATAACCATTATAATTATGTTTTATCAACTTCTATGTCAAGGGTTAGTGAATGACGAATCACATTGCTTCGTGTCACTACAGTCTATCATACACTCGAGCGACATTTTGATGTCTACTTTGAAATGAAAATTAATATTTTTATAAATTATAAAATGAAACCATAGGTATAATAATGTTATAATTATCACATATATATAATTTATATCCATCATCATACCTGGACCTGAGAAATGGTAATGGAAAAAAACAAACAACGATTCGCAATGTGGTATTCTATCTTACCCATGCATGATTACTTTGAAACCCATTTGACGGTGGTGTGTATGGATATATGAAATAACATTAACATAAAATAAATATAAATATATGTATGATACATAGTTTATTATATAATAATGGTATAATATAAAATCAAGGAGGATGAGAACGAAATAAAATAAAGATGATTTTTGAAGAACATTGTCTCTTATTCCAATATCTTTCTTTGGTTTTCAGTAAACCCTTCCAAGGATAGACCTTTTATAAAAATATTGGTTTAATGAATAGTGGAGAGGATTTTTAGTTTTATTTAGGTGGGTGTTTTTCAATTCAATGATGGTTGAAATTGTGGAGAAGGGGTGAGTGAGTTCCTTTTTATGGTTGAGGTGGAATGGTAATCTTCTAAACACATAAATGTTTTCACTATCGGGAGGTTTCCTTTAACTATTGTTGTCAAAAATAGAATAATAATTTATTTTAGTCTTTATGTGTTATAAAATCACCTCAAACACAAAAGTAGTGATTTTTAAAAATGTTATTACTTTACTTCTATGTTCCACATTTTTACCATTTCGTTTTTCCACTATGGTAACTAATTTTCTAGCCTAGGTAATTTATCATTTTAGAATAAATTAAATTGATAATTATTATACATAATATAACCACTTATTCTAAATATTATTCTAACATTATAAAATAAAAAATAAAAATTTTATAAAATTTAATTTTAATTGTAGCGCATATAACCCACAAAAATGTTGTTTTAACCCAAACCAAACTAACATGGTTTTAACTATTTTGGGGTCATAATGTTAATTTTAAAAGATAAATTGATCCATAAATGGGAAATAGTTTAAATTTATTAAAATATTAAAATATTTCATATTATTTTAATATTTTTAGTAATATTTAATCATTTATGAAAATATCCCTTATTATATAATAACCTTAATAGCAATTATTACATTATTTAATTAATTTAAATTGAAAAATAGAATGAAAATGTTTGAATTGGAATAAACTAATTTGACACATATTTAAGATGATATCTTCATATTTAAAAATATTGGATGAAAATAATTTATTCAATTTACATAAAATATAAAATTTATAGTATCATTTATTTTAACTAATTATTAAAAAAAATATAACATTATATCTTGTTAAGAATTTTATGTAAATAATTAATCTATATATATTAAAGATAAATTATTAGGATAAAACCATATAATTAATATTTAAAAATAATATAAATAATGTATGCAATCTGTTTACCCCTACCCAAATTCATTATAACTAATAAAGGCATGGAATGTTCTTCTTTGGTCTTCTTCTTTACATAACCTATTATATAGGTAAATTAAATTGATTAGTTTCTAAATAAATCATAAAAATGGATACTAAGGTGGTAAGGGTATAAATAGTTTCATTAAATGGGGGGTTTTAGAAGTTTTTAGGTAATTTCACACCATATATTCATTTCTTTATGCACTAAATAAACTTGTTATTACCTTAATCACATTAACTAATTTTTTTATTCACATTAATAATTATTATAAAAAATAATGTTTAACTGGTTTTAAATTATAAATTATTATAATTCAAAATATGTAGTATATATTTCTATAATAATTTTACAAAAGTGTTCTAATTTAATTTCAAATTAACCACATAGACGTGATGAGAAAGGTGGGTTTTATAGTGAAAATTTTCAAATGCATACAATGTTTTTATATATAAAATGATTTGAATGAAAAAATTTGATTAATTGATATAAACTTTTAATAGTTTTATAATATAATATATCAATTATATCATTTTACTTTATAAATAATATAAATTAAATATCATTTTCAATTAAAATACTTTACTCTTAAATTTTCATCAAAAAATTAAAATTCATTTAAATATAACAATAATTCCACATAATATAATTTAAGTATTTAAATTTAAAAAATTATTTTAATTTTTTTATATAAATTCAAAAAGTTGTTAAATTTTAATTTAAAATAATTTTTTCTTATCCAGATAATACCTTGTATTAGAAGAAATACAATTCTTTAAAAAACAGGAATGTTTCATTTATTATTTTTCATTTAATTTATAATCAATTTATAACTAATTAAAATGTGTAAAATTTATATTTTCATAATTTATTCAATTAAATTATTTGTCTCCATTCCAATATCAATGAAATAAATATTGTATTAAATAATAATAATAATACTATATTATTGTTATGTAAAATTCTATCTTGCGTGTAATGCTTGCTATTGAAGAAATTAATTATTTTATGTATAGAATGATAAAATAAATTTTTCATGTAGTTCCATATAAAATGAATAATTCAAATTTCATATTTTATAGAATATAATGATATTATTTTCTATTTTTAGGGTGTTACATTCTCCCCTAATTAAATAAATTCCATAATCGGAATTTAAACATGATATTGGTAATCTAGGGGTTGAGATTTGGAAATAAATTTTTAAAAAACCCCACATTGAATTATTTTTAATAAAATATTCTTTTTAATAATAGTCAAAATAGTATACAAATTTCAAATGGAATAACACATAACTAAGTTTCTACGTAGGATAATATTCATTGAAATAGAAGATAGTTACATTATAGAGAATACTAAATAAGTATAGAGAGTGTTTGATATCATTGATCACAAGAAAGAAAATTATAAATGGAATTTTAACAAAATCAAATCCACAAATAAGTGATTATTTAAAAGACCAAATGATTCATTGAATATTAATTGAATGTGGTATCATTTTTTAATTTAATGATTTTGATTATAACATTTGAAAATTTATTTACCATCATTTACAATAAGAAAATATAATTAATTGACACTTTTCAATTTTGTAAACTGATTTTATCCATATTTTTATATAGCTTACTCCCATAAATTACTATTAAAAAAATAATTTTTTATTCATGAACAACTAAAATTCAATTTTAATTGATCGTAAGATCTATAAATGTGTGACATGTCTTCTCATATTTGAGAACCTATTTTCAGAACAAATATGGTTAGCACAAGTTTTCCAGTATATAATGTAATATACATAACATTATGGTTGAAATATTGTTTAATAATTACTATTCATTCGTACAATTATTTAACAAAAAACAAAGATATATTAACTAGTACTTCACATAATATTGTGGAAGGCGTGATGCCCTTTTCGTCCTTTAAATATGGGTTCATTGACCACCACCTATTTAACACTGTGCTGAAACCACATTCAGTTGACTTATTTATAAATGGACGCATTTCAAATAAAAGACACATAATAACTTTATTATAAAAATATTCAAATGGTTTTATTTACATATCCACAAATTATCTTATTGTGTTATAATACTTGATATATGACTGTCCTAATATAATTTATATCATTTATACACAAATTCCTTTCATACCAACAATAGCGAACCATACCCCTTTATCCCAGGGTTAGGGTCTTATTCCATTATATTGGGATAATATACAAGGAATTTCATATCTAATGATCGAATTCATTATCATCCTTGGTAGACAATATACATACTTGAGTCTTGACATACTATTTAATACACATATTTTAATATAAACTTTTTTTATAATAACATTATCACCTAATGAATATCCTTTCATTGAAAACATTTTATTATTAATGGAATATTGGGGGAAATTAAAAAAAAATAATGGTGATTTCCAATTATCAGTAAGGGTTTTGTATAGTGAAATAAATCATGAATCAATAAGAATAATTAATAAATAAATGAAATTTACTAAACAAACATTCTATTTAAATAACATTACTGAATTAATACGTAAGGGATAATAAATATGGAAAGGTAACTAACTAAACAGAAATTCCATTTAAATAACATGATTTTATGAGTAGATTATGAATAATAAATATAGAAAGCTAAATAACTAAAAACACATGACAGTTAATCAATAAATGAAAATGAAATTAATCTAGTTGTAATATCATTGTGAAAAGGTCCTGGACAATAACAACTCAAAACAAAATGAATGTAATCCTTAATTATTGTTTTTAATTTATCCCATGTACATGAAAACATTACAATTATGGCCCTTCACTAGATAATTTAAAACATACTTCTATTAAATTATTTTAGAAGACAATTTAAAATACTTGGTTAAAAATGTGAAGGAGTAGTTTCTAACTAATTTTGTCTCATTGGCCTATTGATTCCTCAAAATGGTTAGATTAAATTTTGAAAAATAAATTTCACACCCATCGTAATATTCGTCAAATATCATATAATCATTTTAATTCATATTAAATTCTATTTATCATATAGTATATGTACTTTGTAACAGATAATGATTTATAAATATTTAACTAAATATCAAAAAACAATAAATTCTGTAAACCATAATTAGAAATAATATATGGTTTAGTAAATAAACACATCAATGATAAATAATATGAATATTTAGGGAAAATTTAATTTCCAATGATAGAAGGAATATCAACAATTCAAGGGAATTTTATTGACTACAAAAAATTGATTCATGGATGTGAATATTAATAAATTCATTAGTAAAGGTGATCATAAACCATCAACCTGCAGATTAAGGATAGTGGAAAAATCATTTATTTATATATCAATTAGATTATGAATAAATGAAAATTTTCATTTATTAATATAACTAAAACCCAAATATCTCAAAAAAATTATTGAAAAAATATATTTTTCTTTTTGAAAAACATTTTGAATATACTTTTTGTTTAAAATAAATGTTAAAACAAAAAATTCATAGAATAATCACAAATAAATTTATTTAAAAATAACCATTTAACCTTATAAAATAATATATACAACATTTGAGGGGTCACGACATCTAGAAATTCTTTTCATGTCATACACATTAAAACTAACATTTCCATTCATATTTTTTGTAAAATCTATATGAGACTTATTTTTAAAATGACATATAATTTATTTGATATTTTTTATCAAATAATTTTTTTTAAAACTTATATTACTATATCATTATGTAATTTCCAAGATATGTTTTGAAATTTTTTATAAAATAATGATTTTGAAAGAAAACATATTTCTGACCGAAGAGAGAAAAAAAAGTGGAATTTTCTTCAAATCAATCTATAATATATTATGTTAAATAGAGTAAAAATTGGTAATATTACATGAATTTGGTCATTAAAAAATATATTATAAGAAAATTTTAGGCATATTAAAATATGTTAATGTTGGTTCCATCAATTATTATTCAAGAAGAAGCAATATCCATTAGAACAATATTATGAAATAATGACGTAAAATGATAAAAAAGATGATGTCAGAATTAATTAATTAATCAATTTTGTGTATAAAAAATAAGTACACATAAATAAGGGATAATAAAATATAAGTTAATAATAATACAATACACTTCTAATCATTGTATGACATAATCAAGGAATAATATTTTTTACCCAATGAGTGGGAATTAAGTTAACAAAATCCTTTACCGTTTGTTTAATTTTAGTTGATAATTATTTGACCACATGAATAGTTATTCTAAAAATGTTATTAAATTATTAAGAAAAATTATTTATAATCATAATATCACATATTATCATCTTATAACATCAAATCTCTCATTAATTAATCATCATTCATTATATCCATTATTTTGTGTGTTAATTTCATTATTTTCTCATTTATTCTTAATCATGAATGTTCAATTTCATGCATGTATAATATAGTAATATCAACTAAAAAATAATAATTGTGACATAAATATAATTTTTATTATTTAATTATAATTATATATAATTCATTTGGGGTGGTGATGAAAATGGAGTCAAATGAGTGCACGAATGAGGTAGTCCTCACGTACAGAAATGATATTATTGGTCTTCCATTGAGTGAAAATAATTGAAACAGATGATATATTATCTTTCCAGATTGATAAATATGTAATTATTTGAAAATTATTTCATGTAAATAAAATATAATCATTCTCAATTATCCTTATTAACTTCCATTAAAATCTTTAGTAAATGGTGAATAACTTCGCTACGTGAGGCAGTATTCCTCCTTACACACGAGTGATGTTATCATGTCCCCAAAAGAATGGAATGTAACAATTAATATTTGAAATAAATACTCCACAGGTATAATAATTATTTAAATTATATATATATAATTTATTTACATCATTATACTTAGAATGGAGAGGTGGTAATGAAAAACTTAACGAAATCGGTTCACAAGACGGTAATCGGCCATCCATAAGAACGATGATTTCTTAACCCATTATATATAAGTGAGTGTGGTTATAGGTCCTAACCATAACAAAAATATATTATTATATTTAATATTTTTATATTATATACTCATGGTATAGTAGAAATAAAATAATGTAGAGAAGGAAAAAAATAAATACACTTTTAGAAGAACATTTCCTTTTCTTCACGTATATCCATAACGAGGGAGGGAATTTTGGTACATAATTTTTAAGGTATTATCTGATCTAATGTGTATTTAATGTTTCAATAACTGGGGAGTGTGAGTTCCCTTTTATAATTGAGGTGGAGTAGTATAATTTTAAATACTCAAAAGTATTATTTTATAGATTTATTTAATCTCTAAATTGGTTCCCAAATTGATTAATAATGGAGGAGAGGGATTATTGAGTCGAAAAAACCTCCATAGAACAAAAACATATCAATTTTTATAATGTTATTCATTGACATATATGTTTCAATAGTTTTACCATTTTTGTTTTTCACTATGGTCAATATTTTTTAATCATTGGAAATTTGACATTTTAGACTAAGATAAGCAGATAATTATTATAAAATATTTACAATTTATTATAAATATATTATTTAGTTTATAAAACAAAAACTTGTGTGTGTTGGAAAATAATTTTAATAGAAGCGTACACAACACGTATAAATACTACTTTTTAATAACTACGATAGCAATGTTTTTAATATTTAGCAAACAATATGATCATTAAAAAAGATAAATTTTTACTTGAATGACCATATGTTATATTGATTAAAATTTAGAAATAAAAATCAAGAAGACATTATTTTCAGTAAAATTAAATTATTTTAAAAAATATCATTTATTATAATAGAATAGTAATGTCAATTTAAACATTATTTATTTAATTTAAAATTAAAACTATAAATTCAATGATAGAATTTGAATATATATATTTAATACAATCATGAAATTTTATTTTCATCTAAAAATTTAATATATGAAAATAATTACTTCAATTTACATTCATTTAATATCTTTAGTTTCAATTATATTAGTTCATTACTAACAATATTATTTTAGTGTTGGCATTTCAAAAGATATTTATATAACTAATTCTTCTAAATAAATTACTGATAAATTACGATGATGAAGAAAACTAATTTATATTTCAAAATAATATGTATGATAATGTCTCAGATGGTTTCCCCAAGCCCATATATTTATAAAGATTAATGTAAATATAGTTTCATTTTTTCTTTTTTGAATACCTAACATATTATATAAAACACATTAAAGTAAGAGTATAAAATAACTATGAAAAATATATAAAATGGTTTTGAGGGTGTGAATATTTCTAGAAAAATGGTTTTTAAATTTAGGTAAGTCATTTTACACCTTTTATTCAAATATTTATCACTAAGTACACATGTTTTTTACCTTAATCAATACAACTAATTTTAACTCATTTCACAAATATTTATGGTAAAAAAGCAAAGTGGAATAATTATAAATTATAAATTAAAATCATTACAAATAAAGAATCCATTTTTTCAAATTCCATTTATCCTTTTTACAAAATTTAATGTAAAATTAATCCCATATACATGATGATAAATATGGTTTTTAAAATTAAAATGTTTGAATGTTTTAATAGTTTTTATATATTACATAAATATAAAAATGGATAAAAATAATAAAATTGGATTAATTGATTTAAAACATATTCAAAACAAAATAAAATAAATAAATTAAATGAAAAGGCAGTTTAAAATAAAAATCTTGTTTTTGTCAATAATTATCAAAAAAATGAATCTTCTTAGAAAACATTCAAAAGTTCACAAAAATATAAATTTGGTATATTAATTTATATAATTATGTTTATTTTCACATTATATTTTATAAATATATAATAAATAATTTGTAAAAATTGTAATCGAGGGATAAATATACCATCTTCGAGAAAAAAATTATTTTTTGGTAAACATTTCTTTTTCTATAAAATGATATTTATTTTATGAAAAAAGAATAGATAACTAATAAACATATGTAAACTATATTTTTTCATATGTTATTTAATAATATTCATTAACTGCATTCCAACACATGAGGGATAATTCTCGTATAAAATAATAAAATTTATATTGTATTCTTGTCTTGTAAAACTGAGTATTGCATGTAATGAAAAAATATAAGAAATTTTTTTGTTGTGTGTAATGAAAAATAAACTCTTTTTTGTGTGTAAAAAAATATGAACCAATGATTCTTATCTAATACTCAATTGAAAAAAATATTATTCTGTATGAATTTTGGGGTGTTATATATATAATTTTAGGGGTACCAAACACAAGGTGAATACCCCATATTTTTTTTAAAAAAATATCATTATATATTAATCATATAATTATAACATAACCCATGAAATCAAAAATGGTTCCATAAACAATTCATAATTTCATTCATAGCATATCCAAAATAAAATAAATGGGTTTCTCAATCATCTTATCATCATAATCGTAAAAAATCCCGAGAACAAATAAGTATTATATAATTTGATAACATCAATTGTAAATAATAATTAAAATAAAGTGATGTTAATTTTGATGAAAATTCCATTAACAGATCAAAATAATATTTAATGAGTAAAATATTATTTTTCTTTTGAAATAAAATCTTTAAAATCTAGAAATTACAAAAATGTTATGTAAAATATTTTCATTGAAATTAACCATGGTATCATGTAAATGAGGTTTCAATGATCTGTTTTATCATAATATAGGAAATAATTTTTATGCCATGTGTGTTAAAACAAATATTCCTTTCACATTTTTTCAAAATAAACAAGAGTAACTAATTTAAAAAATGATACAAAGATGAAATTGAAATTTTTTATAGAATTTGAAAAATGGGTAAAAATTATGTTTATAAATCATTTAGTATTAATAAAAACATTATTAAAATAAATTTAAAGAAAACATAGATATTGATGGAAAATATTCTTTAACAAATAGTAAAATATAGTAAGTTTACTTAAGAAATGTTATTTCTCTATCTTCACTAAATATAGAGAATAAAATGAAAGGAATACTTGTATTCGACACTAATATCTAAATTAAGTGAAATATTAACCATATTTATCATATATTAATCATATATTTTCCTTAAAATAATGTCAAGAATAAATAATCTCTATTAAAATGGGTTTGAAGAATAAATCCTTTTCCACAATCCTCATCTATATTTTTATTAGTTAGAAGATATTTTTTAATAAAAATATATTTATTATATGTTTTCACAAAAAATATAATCATATATATTGTACCTTATGTGATTTAATTATAAAATTTTATCACCTATTGATTTACAATTAGTTATTAAAAATTCTAATTTTGAGTTATAATTTCTATATATAATGGAGGTTTTTGTTAAATAATCACGGTCCTTATATATTTTTCATAGTTTAATCATATCCCTTACATTAAAAAATAAAGAAATAACATATATATTCCTTATATATACAGTCATCTATAAATAAAAATATCTAAAAATGAAT
This sequence comes from Viscum album, assembly GCA_963277665.1. Classification (NCBI taxonomy): domain Eukaryota; kingdom Viridiplantae; phylum Streptophyta; class Magnoliopsida; order Santalales; family Viscaceae; genus Viscum; species Viscum album. Next base: position 502,242,925 of record OY728142.1, on the reverse strand, counting down.
TACATGATTCATAAAGATGATATGTCGTATGTTTGCATGATAGTTCTTTTCACTTTTCAATGAATTAAAGGAAATAATGGTAAACACTAATTCACCTTTCTAGATAGATTATTATATCATATAAATTTAGTAAATGTTTTTGTAAGAACCAAGATCTTCTTTTCAGGTATGTTATTCTTTTTCTGGAGTTTTTGAGAAAAAAAGGAGTTTCTAGAAATTTTTGATGTACATGTCGTGTAATTTAGGAGTACATGCCATGAACTAGGTTACCGTGGGTAGATGGGTGTTGGCCGTGAAGCATCCCTGCACACGGCCATGTGTGGTAACTTGGAGACCGCTTAATACGAGGGCTGGTGAAGGCAAGTACATGTCGTGTACTTATAAAGTACACCCCATTTACCTTCTATTTATTCTTTAAATGCATGAGGGTCGCGTCTAATAGATTGAACCACCTATTTCTAGGTCTGGTTCATCTGAGAGCAAGAGAACAGAACTAATTCTCCTCCAAGCCCCCGACCGAGCATCTGCTCTCTAAAACGACCGCCTTCAATTGCGTTGGGATCTCCTTAATAAGCTCTTCCTTCTTCTAGAGTTTCATTTTCTAATTTCTCCTCTTTTAAGAGTTATCTTCGGTTGAGGGATTTTGATGTTTTGGTAGATGTACGGTGTCTTTGGGTGATTCAAGGGTTGAGGTTCACGTATATCAATCCTATAACACCAAGGTAGGTGGTTTGTGCCTTTTCGATGAATGTCTTTGTGTTATATGTGAAAAAGTGACCAATACCATTGAACAGGCTATTGCGTGTTTACTTTTTTAGCCCTGTTGATTGCCTGCTATGCCTGTATACTTGAATAGAGGTCAGTTGAATGAGAATAGGGTTTATTTCTAGGCTTTAGAGGTGTTTTCCGATGCATGATTGTTTATGACTCTTTTGTCTTGGTTAGCCTGTTAGACTATCTTATTTGTTTCTCGTGCCTAGTATTGTAGGATGGTGTAATGTTTATCTACATGATGTTAGGTTGTAGACTATTAGACGAGTAGTTCTTGAGGTTTAATTTGGCCGATACACCTTTCCATGCTTTCTTGACTTACACAGGGTCGTGATAACCTGGTGTAGTAGAGCATAGGGAGAATAGACGTAAGGGCTTTTCCAGAGTGTTTGTTTTACTATTACGATGCGATAACATGGGGGGAATTGACATAAGTGCTTCTTTAGAGTTTCTTTAGTTCCTCAACGTGGGCCACTGGGGGAATGTGATGTAAGTGATTCTCTAGAGAGACTTTAGTTACCGATAAGAGACTATAGGAGGAATTGACGGCGTGTGCATCCCAAGAGAGTCTATTTTAAAGCCGAACCGAAGGGATTATAATATGTGTACATCCCAAAGGGTTTCATGTGTTGCTAGGTAAGAACAAAGGGGATAGTCTATGTGTACATCCAAGAGGGTTACCTGTTTTTGATTAGTTTCTTAGTTGATATATGAAATAGAATGTTTTGGAACTATGAAAATTCCCACTATTATGTACTTCCTTGTTTACTATTTCTTTTTTACTTATTTCCTGCCATATATATTCACTAACTGTTAGGCACAAATCATTTGGTGGTTTCCTATAGGGAGTAGTCTCACATCCTATTTGGGTCATGTTTTTGTGGCCAAATAGATTATATTTTTGCAGGTATAGATAAGGGAAGGCGTCATTCTACTTCAGGTACTTGAATTCTTTAGAGCTATAGAGAATGAGACCACACCGAGGCTTGTGATTCTGAGGATCTATTTACTTTTTTTTCTTGCACTTTGGTTTAGTTTTTTATTTCAGCATTGTGACTTTTTTGGCTCCTTTCCTTGATAGATGTATCAATAATCATTTATATATGTGTGCTTCAGTTGATTCTTCACCAGTCTTCTGCTGTTTCTTCTTGTTTGGAATTATTACTACTTCCACTATTGTATATTTGTTTCTCTTATGCCATGTTACTCTACCAAGGACGGCATAGTTTCCCCACTATCACACCGAAGGCCCTCACCGCTAGTCGGCAGCCTCTAGCGTTCGGGGAAATATTCTTGAGGCCATGTGACAAACCGGGTACAGGGAACCTCTTGGCGGCTTCCAGAATAGGGACATTACAATGTTGTTTCAGAAGAATTATTTTCTCTTTAATTACCCTTTGGAGCCTATCGACAGTGATGGGAAATAATAGGTACTTGGTAATAAGCTGTTCCTTGGAGTAGCTAACCCGTGTACATGGAGAAGTATATCTACCCCATTTATTTCAATTTTTCTAGTTTTTTAGTTATTATAGTTGATTTGATTTTACCTTGGGTGATTCAGATGTTTTGTGCTATTATTGTGGATATTATTGATGTTCTATTTCTGTTACAACCTGATGATATGAGGGTATTCCATCTCATGCATCGTATAAGCACTTGCTAGAAATCACATGTCATGCATTCTTGCAATGCCATTTAGGTTTCATTGGTGATTGCATGTTGTTGTGATATATGTTGTGCTAGATATGCATGATATTGTGATAGATTCCATGATAAAAATACCTACTATTTGATTGGGTATTGGTTTTGTAAGGTTTTGTTTGAATGAATTCAAATCATTGGTTCTTGAGGTCTTATGGGCCCTCATGGATCGGAATTTGGTGCATCTCTGATCATTTATTCATTTTATGACTTGTATAAGATGCAAATATTTGATTTTCGGAGATTGTGGGTCATCACGGATCAGAATTTGGCACATAAAGGTTCATATCTGTGTTTTTATAGGCTCCGGAGTAGTTTTTGAGGCTTACTTTAAGGAAAAACCCACAATACACACTGTGTATTGATAAATACATGACTTGTGTTTTTCTATTTGTGAAGAAACAATTTTTCTTATGTAAATGACTTGAACTATATGTACAAGCCGTGTATTCTCTAATCATGTCCCAGACTATGTGGGCAGAGAGACTAGGTTTAGATATAGTCGGTAGGACACTCCATATACGAGATGTACACACCATGTTGTAGAACCACGTAAACAACTATGTCACTAAGAACACGGGTCGGTTGAGTATTTTCTAATACACATCGTGTCAATATCTAACACAACATGTAGTGTAATCCTAGTATCCTGATGTATAACTAACAGTACGGGTGGGAAAAATCCTCATAGTTTAGGCCGTGTCCATTCGGAACACATCGTGTAGTGTCAGCCGTGTATCCAGCCATGTCACAAACAACACGAGTTAGTGAAACTTGTCTATTACACAACGTGTCTGTCACTGACATGCCCTGTAGTCTTGTTCTAGGAGAGCCATGTGGCCTAGCCATGTAAGGGTCCTTGGGTAGGGGAAGAGGATTCATTTACACACCATGTGTAAGGAAAACACGTCGTGTAAGGGGTGTTACACAACCAATTTTGGTATAAGTACATTCCCATGTGAATGGATTAAAGAAACATGTCATGTAGTCAAATATACATGTTGTGTATCCATGTTTTGAAAAGCATTAATTCTTTATTTCTCTTATTCCCTCCTTAATATTATAGTTTTTAGTCCTTGATAATCTTGATCTCAGGTGTGTGCCTGACCTAGTAGAGTCTTTCCAGTGATACATCCTCCAATTGTATGCCGATTACATGGCACCGATCAGACACTATGCATGATAGATCACAGACTACCAGCAGATCCTCCAGTTGTTCCAGTCTTGGAACCAGCCATCATTATGGATATAGGTGTTGATGCACAGTTCTGAGAGGGCTTCATGAGGTTCATGCTGACCTTCCTAGGAGTTATGCCTCCTTCCCTTTCTATGGTAGAGCTGATGTGGGTTTCCCAGTAGCAACATCCTCCCACTTTCACAGGGGAAGAAGGACCTTAGGCTACAGCCTCATAGTTAGAATCCATACTTTCTATCTTCATGCATCTGGAGACGCCTTCAGAGGGGAGGTTCAAGCTCCCTATGTACATTCTTATAGATTCTTACAAGATATGGTGGGATGTTATCTCATAGTCAAGTCACCAGCATGTCATGACTTGGGATGAGTTCTAGTGTGCCTTCTATGAATACATATATTCAGAGACTTTGAGGGCCAATCATGCCTGAGATTTCAAGATTCTAGAGTAGGGTAATCTTTCAGTTATGGAGTATTCATCTCGTTTCACTAAGCTGCAGTGCTTCATTCCTATTCTAAAAGGTGATGAGTTATTCCTGGCAAGGAAGTTTAAGTATGGACTGAGGCACGACATCCGATCGTAGGTGAACTTCTTCTGGTTGAAATACATCACTTCTATCATCAACCAGGCACTGATCATAGAGTGAAATTTGATGGATTCTAGATTTTTGAGCCAGGTATGTTCGACATCTAGAGTTTGTATCCCTCCTACTGACAGTAGGAAGTTCCATAGGGAGTCTTTGCACTGTTATCCAAGGAGGTGAGACACTTCTTCTAGTATCCATGTGGTGTGATAACAGTATGGAATGTGTGGGCATATGAGTCTATATTGCCCGAGAGACCTAGTGGAGTGTCGATCTTGAAGCAAGATGGGTCATCTACAACATTTTTTTCAGATCATCTCACCAACAGCTGGTGACGGGGGTTCTTCTATGACTCTACATTTTTGAGCGGTGCCACCAGTTTCCCATCAGTCTGGGAACTAGAGTCTTACTGACCTTTTAGGCCGAGGTGGCAGTCATGGGGATGGTATTCTGTTGTCAGGATTTTAGTGACAACATGATGGATTAGCTCAGAGGGGTCAGGTAGGGTCACAGGGACATGGTGCAGGTCAGACTTTTGCAGTGGAGGAGACTCTATAGAAGACGGATCTTGAACCCTCTATAGTTCGAGGGACGATCTTAGTTGCCCGAGTTTTAGCTTTTTATCTTTTTAATAAAGGGGATTATCATAGCATTATATCGGTTTATTTTGTGGATAGCATTGGGCTCAGTATCTTTACTTTTTCAAATGTATTAATGTTGGACACACCATTGGGGAAAAGAACGGCTAGTGTACGTCATTGAAAGGAGTGCCCTCTGGAGGTTGGTGGGTGTCACTCCTTATGGGACCTTTATGTCATAAAAATGATATACTATGATGTCATTCTTGGAATGGACTGGTTAGTTCCCTACTAGGCGGTAGTCGATTTATATCTTCATAGGGTTAGTTTTACATCACCAGAGGGTAGATCGTTTCTTTATAAGGGTGAATGGGATGTCAATGAAAGAAGAGCAGGACCCGCACATCATTGATTGAGAGGAGTTATAACCCAGATTTATTGTCTATATCTGGGTGACTAGGGGACTTCTCAGAATGACTTTCCCAAAGTGGTTGATCATTTCAAGGACATATTTCTAAAGGAATTTTCAGGTTTTCCTCCGGAGAAATAGGTAGACTTTTCTATTTAGCTTGTTCCAGGAGCGACAAAGAGGTCCATTCCGCCTTATATGATGGCTACACAAATGTTGCAGGAGATCAAGTAGCAGTTGGAGGAGTTGTAGAAAATGGTTTTATCCAACCTAGTAATTCTCCATGGGGTTTGCCTCTCCTGTTTGAGAAGAAGGCGGATGTTACCCACAGACATTATGTGGATTATAGGAAGATGAACTTGTTGATGGTCAAGAACCAATATCCCTGTCCATGAATTGATGATCTATTTGATCATATTCGAGGAGCCTGGGTGTTCTAGAAGATTGAATTGAGATCCTATTATCATGAATCGCGTGTTAGACCATCTGAATACATCTTACAACCTTCTAGAGCAGGTATGGTCTATACAAGTATGTGTTTATGTTGTTCGGTCTCACAAACGCACCTACAGTTTTCATGGATCTGATTAACTGATTGTTCCATCCATACATGGATTCTTTTGTGGTAGTTTTCATGGAAAATGTCTTGGGGTACTCTCACAGTCGACCCGACGATGCTTCCCATCTTGAGATTGTTTGGAGTACACTGAGTGAGAATCAGTTATATGCTAAGCTATCAATATACCAGTTTTGGATGGATATGATTCAATTCATGGGTCATGTTATCTCAGAGAGAGAAGTATCAGTAAACACATGGAATGTGAGAGCAGTAGTTTCCTAAGATCATCTGAAGAATGTATTTGAGGTATAGAGTTTTCTAGGGCTGGCTAGATACTACATAAATTTCATAATATACTTTTCAGGCATGGCAATGCCACTGACATGAATGACTAAGAAGGGTTCAAAGTTCTTGTGGTCAGATTCTTTTGAGTCAGCCTTTTAGGAGTTGAAAGGGAGGTTGAATTCAGCACCGATAATAGTTTTTCTAGATCCAGGTAATCATTACTTTGTTTACTGTGATGCATCAGGTATTGAGATTGAAGAAATTATTATAAAGGTAAAAGGAGTCATTGTGTATGGGTCTCGGCAGTTGAGGCTACATGATAGGAATTACCTGATGCAAGATCTTGAGTTGGCTTCAGTTGTTCATGCCTTATGGTATTAGAGAAGTTATCTATTTGGAGAGAATTTTTTGGATTTCACGGACCAAAAAAATATCAAGTATATCTTCACCGAGTGTGACCTAAAATTGAGATAGTGAATGTTGGATGAGTACCTTCAGTCTTTTGAATTTGATCTTGATACATGCCTGGGAAAGGCAATTTAGAGGCTGATGCACTAAGAAGGAGGACTCTAAAATAGGTAGTTCAGGAGGCCAACAATGATTGGAAGCTTATGGCTCTGTTCTCTGAGATGCATTTGGAGGTGAACTAGAAAATGGGGAAACATTTTCTCTATTCTGTAGCTATTACCTCTACACTTCTTGATCAAGTGCAAATGAGGTAGCAATCAGATTCTATAGGCCTAGTCCCACAGGAAAGTGTGTTAGAAGATGACCCTATTCTTAGATAGACCATAAGTGAGGATGAGATATTTCATTTTAATGGGCCCATATGTGTTTCAGCAGGCATACATGAGTAGCTGATGCAGGAATTGTTTATTCCCCAATTTGAGAAGATTATCCTGGTGTCACCAAGATGTATCTTGATCTTAACCATCAGTATTTGTGGCCAGTTATAAAGAGATATGTAGCTAGTTTCATGATGAGGGCTTCCACCTGTCAGCTGGTGAAGGCAGAGTATCAGCTACTAGTATGAATTTTGCAATAGTTATCAATTCCCAAGTGGAAGTTGAATGATTTCATGATGGATTTCATGACAGGGTTGTCGAGGTCTCCTTGAGGGAATGATGTTGTTTGATATGTCATTTATAGACTCACGAAGGTGGCTCATTTATTTCCAATCATGGAGACCCTCAGTTTTGATGAGCTGCGAAGGTTTTACATTCGAGAAATTGTACATTTACATGGGGTTCCACAGTCCATTGTTTCAGACAGGGTTGTACGTTTCACTTCCCGGGTATGGCAGGGATTGCAGATGTCCTTGGGTACACAGGTACTTCTGAGTATAGCTTACCACCCCCAGTTAGATGGCCAGTCAGAGCGTACAATTCAGGTTCTTGAGGACATGTTTCGAGCATGTATCCTGAATTTTAGAGGTTCTTGGGGGAAGCACATACCTCTTGTTGAGTTTTCTTACAATAATAGTTTCCAAAGAACTATTTAGATGGCACCTTATGGGGATTTGTATGGTAGGAAATTCTGATCACCCTTATGATGGATGGAGGTAGGAGAGGGTACTATGCTAGGACCCCGTCTTGTCCAGGAGACCACATAGTAGATAGAGTTGATTCGGAAGAGGATGGCTACTGCACAGTCTTGACAGAAGTATTAGGCTGATCAGCGGAGATGACCTCTGGAGTTCAAGGTCGGGGATCTGGTTTTCCTGCGTGTCACACCGAGATTGGGACACTGGAGGATTATGAGATAGGGTAATCCTTCACTGAGTAACATCGGGCCATTTGAGGTCTTGGGTAGAGTTGGGGTGGTTGCCTATCGGGTGTAGTTACCTTAGAGGTACCGGGCTATGCATGAAATTTTCCACGTTCCTCAGCTTTGACGTTACTTCTCATACCCATCTCATGTTTTTCAACCCGAGGTGGTTGAGTTAGAGGTGGTAGCCTCATTCGAGGAGCATCCTATGTAGATTATTGATTTCAGTATGGAGGTTCTCCATGTATGGTTTATTCCTCTGGTACAAGTGTTCTAGAAACACAGGCGGGTAGAGGAAAAGACCTGGGAGAGGGAGACTTATGTACGATCACAGTGGCTAGAGATTTTAAAGGATTCTTCTTCTACACCGCCTTGCTAAGGAAATTCGGAGATGAATTTATTTAAGGGGGGAAAGTTTGTATGAACCCATATCTTCTTTTTCTCATATTTTTTTCTTTTGCTGGTGTTTTTGAGAAAAAGAGTAGTTTCTGGAAATTTTTGTAGTACACACCATGTACATTATGAGTACATGATTTGTACTTGATTTCCGCGGGTAGCTGGGTGTTGACCGTGTAGTATCCATGCACACGACTGTGTGTGGTGACCTGGAGACCGCTTAATGTGGGGGGCGGTGAAGGCAAGTACATGCCATGTACTTATAAAGCAAATGCAATGTACGTTTTTTTCATTAAAAGCACCAGGGTTTCATCTGAAAGATAAAAACAACTCCTTATAGGATTGGTTCATCCGAGAGTGAGAGAACAACAACAATTCTTCTCTGAGCCCCCAACCGAGCATCTATTCTCAGAATTGGCCATTGTCGATTGTCTTGGGATCACCTCGGTAAGCTCTTCCTTATTCTAGATCTTCATTTCCTAATTCCTCATATTTTAAAAGTTATCTTCAGTTGAGTGTTTTTGAAGTTTTTGTAGATCTACAATGTTATTTGGAGATTCAAGGAGTGAGGTTCACATATATCGATCCTACAACACCAAGGTTGGTGGTTTGTGCTTTTCCATTGAATGTTATTGAGTTATATGGGAAAAAGTTTCCAAAACCCTGGAACGGGGTATTGTGTGTTTAATATTTTAGCCCTATTGATTTCATGTTATTTCTGTATGCCTAAAAAGAGGTTAATTGAATGGTAATATGGTTAATTTTGATGCTTCAGAGGTGTTTTCAAATGCATGTTTGTTTATGACTGTTTGGTCTTGCTTAGCCTATCAGGCTGTCTTGTTTGTTTCCCATGCCTAGTATTGTAGGATAAAGTGATGTTTGTCTACCATGTTGTTATGTTGTAGACTGTTAGCCAAGTATTTATTAAGGTTTACATTGGATGATATTCTTTTCCATGCATGCAAGACATACACAGTGCTGTGAGAACCTAGTGTAGTAGACCATAGGAAGAATGGATGCAAGGGATTCTCGAGAGTGTCTCGAATTATTATTACACTGCAAGTCCATAGGGGGGATTCATGTAAGTGCTTCCTCAGAGTGTCTGTAGTTCCTTGATGCAGGCCACATGGGGAGTGTGAAGTATGTGCTTTGCCATAGCACATTTAGTTTCTGATATGAGACTATAGGGGGAATTGATGGTGAGTGTTTCCCCAGAGAGTCTATTCTAAAGATGAACAAGAGGGGTTAAACTATGTGTACTTCCCAGAGGGTTACTTGTGATTCTAGGTAGGACCATAGGGGATAGGCCATGAGTACATTCTTGAGGGATACCTATTTTTGATTAGCTTCTTTCTTGATATGTGGAATTGAATGCTTTGAAACTCTGGAAATGTCTACTGCTGAGTACTTCCTTTTTTACTGCTTCTTTTTAGTTGTTTCCTGCCATATATATTCACTGACTGTTAGGCAAAAATATTTTGGTGGTTGCCTACTGGGATTAGTCTCACACCCTATTTGGGTAATGCTTTTGTGTCCAAATAGATTATATTTCTGTAGGTATAGATAAGGGAAAGCACCCTTCAACTTTAGGTAATTGAGTTCTTTGGAGATGGAGAGCATGTGACCAAGATAAGGCTTGCAATGCTAAGGAGCTATTTACATGTTCTTCATGTACTTTGGTTTAGTTCTGTATTTCAACATTGTTACTAGTTTGGCCTCTTCATTTGACATATGTATCATGTATCATTTATATATGTGTGATCTAGTTGTTTCTTCACAAGTCTAACCTGTTTCTTCTTGTTTGGAATTTTACTACTTCTACAACTTTATATTTGTTTCTCTACCTCGATGTTAATCTTCCAATGAAGGAATAGTTTCCATACTATCACACCCATGGCCCTCACTGCTTGTTGGCAGCCTCTAGCATTCATGGAAATGTGCTTGAGGCCATGTGACTAACCGGGTACGGGGCACCTCTCAGTGGCTTCCGGAACTGGGACGTTATGTTTTTATTATTTCCTCAAAAGTAAATTGGAAATGAAAAAATGGATGACATCACATCATGAAGGTGGTAGTCCACACACATACGTGAGAAACATCATATCTTTCAAATGCATGGGAATAAGGCAGATAATGTTTATTAGATCCTATTAATAATATTTAATTATACATTAACACTAAATTTCTAATTTTATAAAGGATACCTTAGATTTATTTGTGGTATAATAAAAATTAAATTGAAAAATATTGATTAAGAGTTGTTACTCTTAATTATGAAAGCTATTTTTATTTATAGAATATGCATTGAAATTATTGTATTTTAGAAAGAAAAAAACATTATAAAGTGTTGAATGAATCCATAGTATTGTCAGAGTAGTTATTATGTAAAAAATATTATTTCTATGTTCATAATAATTAATGATATGTGGTTTTATTTTTTATGAGATGGAAGGGGAACTCTTTAAATTACATACAATATAAAATTAAAAAGTGATTTTCATGTAAAATGGATATAATTCAAATATAACTTGGGTGCGAGTAAAATTAATCTCGTAATATATTAATTTATCATGTTTTGTGTATTTTTTACCTTCATATTTTATTTTTAATGTAATGAATAAGAAATTATGTTTAATTTTTTAAATTATATGGTATTATTGTAAGACCACATGCTTTGATGAAATGTGATTTCAAGGACCGGTTATCCCGGAATGGAATTTTGATCTTTTTTTATGTTCACTTAAGTAATCACGTGTGAATGTTTTTATAACTTTTGAATTAGTGCTCGAATAAAAAATATAATGGCTCCATTGAACTCAGAATGTTGGGATTCTCCTAGAAAAGACTCAACTACGACCGATAAGTGCCGAACAAAAAAGTTAAATTTTGGAAATATTGAAAAATAATAAAAATAACATTAAAAAGTAATTTTTTTTTAATCCGTTGAGTGGAAGATATCGATGATGTGGTGAAATGATGAGGCACATTGATGATATTCATTAATGGTTCATTAACTCACAGTGTAACTATGCTTTAATGACACTGTTTCATAATAGAAATAGTGTAAAGATGGACGTCTCAATCTAAGAAAAAATATACGACGAGTTTTAATTTTATTTTGGTTGACGTAGTGGTGGAATGAGCAATTAAACTATGGGGATTCTCAAATAAACCTCTTATTAGCATCATTTCCAATGAATAATGGCAAAAGACGACAAATTAAGATGAATGTAAAACATTTTCGATGCACCTCAAATAACGGATCCAGAAGAGACGATGGACATCGACATCTAGAAACCACAAGGATGACACATTGCAGCATTGAATGTCAAAGAGGTATGGGTTATTTGATTTTAATTTTCTTCCCTATTCCTTTCCTAGAAAATGATTTACATGTATCAATCCACTAATAGGATGATTTGTAGATTTTGAGTTCTTGTGGGAGGGTAATGTTTTTTGGGTATGTCTTTATCTATAATTCAATAACCACTTATCTTGATTAAATTAACCCCAAGACCTTTTCCAACATTAAAACTCTAACACGGAGAGCACAAATGACACAAACAAGGCTCGAGCACCTCTATCGTGTGAGTTATATATGGATGCACCCTAAAAATTGTGGAATGATTATTGAGAGACCTTTTCATGGAATATGGAATTACCTGGAGAGCATAGGTGCAGGTGAGGTGAATAATGAACCACCGATGCGCATCTGGTGGTCCACCAAAAAATTTGTCGGAAGCGGTGGTGGTGGACCCAACGGCATCCTGGTTTCGCAGGGACGGGAAGACCATGTATCAGATGTCAGGGTGTCTGAAAAAAATCAGTACCTCAACCACAGAAGGATGGCCCTGTGCATCCGCAGTGATGCTGAGGCCAGATGCGACAACCATCTGCTTCCCGGCTAGACGGCTCACCACCAGAAGCCCATGCGGCCGGGCTTCGAGTTTGAGGGTCCTTGCCCCAGCCATAATCCCGGAAACATAGAACAACATGACAAACCCAGTCCAGAGGGTTGGACCAGTGCCATAAGGCCTTACCCACAACTTTCAGGCCATGCGGGACAAAACTTAGTCCCTGAACGACCCGACGAGCTGGACCCTCAGCCACAATGGGACGGGTCCAGCGAGGCTCATTTGTATTGTCCCACTGGTAAGGCTAGACAAGAATGTCCTAGACCCGAATTGGGTTAGTTCTATTAGGTTCAATTAAATCAGTTTATGTGGGATCCCAAGGCCGAGTTGGTCGGGTCGGTTCGACTGGGTCCGACCAGGCCAGACGCAACCATCCCATGTTTTCTAAAACACCTATATCTTGCAAACCAAGAATCTTATTAACAAGTTATTTGTGGCATTGATACCCTCTAGATTTGTGCTATCTTTTTCTTTGATATATGGTATCTTTAATGGACATTGATATTTTAATATTGGCTTGAGTATTAGTTCTCCAAAACAGATTACGTACGGAACCACACGGTTGGCTAAGACCTAAAAATGATGACTATCAACACTGTGTGAACTTGTATTCCTAGTGCGGGGAGTGGCTCTGTACGACCCGAAATAACCACATTATTCAATAGGAGGATTAACTCAGTATGTTCTAGGTGATAAGTAGTTATGTGTGACCTGACAGGACCATAGTAGGGAGCGGCTCTATGTGACCCAACATTCCCAAGGTATTAATCAGAGAGGAGTTCCATTGCAGTTCAGGGTCAGTGGGAATAAATTTCGGTGTTACCAAAATGAACCATTGTAATATAGAGGAGTATTTCTCTAGAATCTATGGTTTTCGATGATGTGACTATTGTTTCTACTTCCACTACCCAAAATGCATACCTGGTTTGGGATTTCATGTTCTTTGAACATTACATTGAGGATTATTTTGCACTGTTTCTTATTTGAGTTGGGGTCCCTACTGAGTATCACTTCATTCACCCCTACATGGGCTCCGCCCCCTCATATTGTGTCCCATGATGAAAATTGGTGTTTCAATAGAATATTTGGTGGACTAGGACCCAGATGTGATCAGGGAGTCGAGACCGAAAAACGATACGATTGTGGACATATCGGTCAAGGACTAGGTGTGCCCTAGTAGAACCAGGCAGAAAATACACTCTACTTCAACTTCTAGTAGCTAAAATACTCTTATGATCATGTGGGGTTCATCACGGATGGATACCCGAGTTCCTTTTGTACAATATAGTTTTCAAGCCTTTTGATGGGTTGGTATTTTGTCCTGGTTGTTTTAGATTTACTTGAACTCATCTTTGTTTTAGTGATGACTGTTTCATTTCTAATGTGTAGAACATGGTTGGTCAGGTGTGTGCATATAGGTACTCAAGAAAATTCCTCCCACCTATGGGTTGGTGCCTTCGGTGCTAGTTTCCAGCCCATATCCTTCAAGAAGCGGGATTGGGGTAGTCACGACATGGGACCTAGGGGATAGGTCATGAAAAAGTGGTATCAGATAGTGGTTATTCCTACATTAAAGACCAGGATTTTGTGTTTTGTTTTAGTGTATAATGTTATGTTTTTCGAGTCTGACTTCTAGATTCAGGGAGTTCTGTGTTGGTGCAGCGACTGTCATATCCATACACCCATACCATGAATTCTTTTTTTCAGCCCTATACATGAAAACTCTAGTTGTAAAATTGTCTCCTTATCTTCTTTTGAAAAATATTCATATCGCTAGATATAACATTATGATTTTGGTATATATTAACTTATCTCAAGATGAATCAATGTGGATGAACATCTCGGATCCCAATACGAGGTTGTAAGGATAGCCCACCAAATGACGAGGCATCTGTTCAGGGACTAATTCTATAGATGACCCCACTAGGTGGTGCACCAGTGCTACAACCACCTGATGGTCTAGATATGCTACTGGAATTTCCAGATGATGACACATGTAGAATTAGTTTCCAACATTATTTTCATAGATAGAGACCTATCATGTTTAGGGGAGTGACAGATCCTCAGGTCACTGAGGACTAGCTGGAGCTAGTGACACAGGTCTTCCACAACGTGAGGACACCACCTGAACAAATGTAGATCTTAGTAGGGAGCCTTCTAGAGGGATCAGAAAATACATGGTAGAGTGTGACCACCCCGACACATGATGAGTCAACCCTCATCTAGGAAGACTTCAAGAATCTTTTCAGGGTAAAGTTTTTTTTCCGGTGACCTTGTCCTCGGTGAGAATTTATGAGCTACATCACCTACAGTAGGGCAGTATGATGGTGGCTGAGTACTCAAAGAGGTTCACTAGATTTCTTGATACTCAAAAGATATGGTGTCTGACCCATTCTGTTAGGCTAGAGACATTGAGTAGGGACTCAGGAAAGAGATCATGATGTCAGTGTTGTCTCCAACATCCCTACTCAGGGTGGGGTGATAGAATGATCCCTTCTAGTATAGTTCTTATTGGAGGAGTAGGCACTAAGAGCTAGAGACACTAGAAGACCCTAGGTGGAAGATTCTTCAGAGTATGTGGTGAGAGAAAGGAGGTCAATAGGGTGGTGGATGAGGAAGGGGAGTAATACGAGGGGAAGGCAGTGGGAGACGGTTTCAGGTGTTACCACAACGACCCTCCAAGTTGTCCACACCATCCTTAGGGAGTATGCAGATAGGGGCAAGCACAACATCGGGTAGAAGAGGCTTATGAAAATGGTGCACCATAAATTATTTGAGGTATGATATGTGACTTATCCATCCTAGATACAGTTCTTTTAAACATAGGTTCTCGTCACTACATCATTTCCACAACACTCGTTCGGAGCTCATAGATTCTGATGGAGTCGTTGGTTCGATCCTAATAGATAGAGACTCCAACGAGAGGGGATTCGACAATTAAACATAGGTGCCGACATTGTGATCTTGCTCTAGGATGCGAGATATTCAGATGGGATATCTTAGTAGTGGCGTAGAGGACGTACGACATCATATTTGGTATGGATGAGTTATCCATAGTCCATGATGATATCAACTATTTCACGCATACAGTACAGTCTATCTGCAATGATTGGACCATGAATTCCTTCACCAACTAGAATAAATCCCTTATAGAAGAGGACAAACTTTCTCAGAGGAGGGTGAAGCTGATCACACACCATTTTTCTAGCCTCAACATTAGTGCAGCGGATAGGATGAGTCTATGCTTTACATTACTGGTGGGTGTGTACGAGGATTCTTTTCTTGTGTTATTCTAGGACTACCTCTTAATAGAGTGGATGACATGTGCATCAACCTATACCATAGGATGGAACTGATATCTACACCGAAATCATATATGGATCCCTCCGAACTTCACGAGCTGAGGGTACAAATAGAGGAATTGAAGGAGAAGAGGTTCTTAATGCCCAACATTTCACCATGGGAAGCCCTGATGCTTTTTTTCGAAGAAGGAAGATGAGAGTTTGAGGTTGTGCATTGGATTTCGGTGCCTGAACTAGGTGACCATGCTGAACAAGTTTCCACTATCAAGTATCAATGTTCTCTTCAAAATTCTGAAGGGAGAGAGGTGGTTCTCGAAGATAGAAATCAGATCGGGCTATCACCAGCACAGTGTATGTGATGATGATGTAGAGAAGATTATCATTAGGTACCGATACACCCACTATGATTTCTTGGTGATGCCATTAGACATGACCAACACCCTAGTAGTGTTCATGGGACTCATTAATACGATATTCCATCGTTGACATGACTGGTTTTTAGTGGTCTTGATTGATGACATCTTGGTGTACTCATCTTCAGAGGAGGAGAACGCTCCACACCTACGGATAGTCTTGGATTCACTTTGAGATCGCAATATTTATGTTATGATCTTGAAGTGTTAGTTTTGGAAATGGGGGGTTTAGTTTCTGGGATATGTCATCTCAGAGGCAGGAGATTTAGTATGTCTAGCGAAGATAGAGGTGGTGGTTGTTTAGGAGCCACCCAGAAGCGTCGCTGATGTGTAGAGCTTCAGGGGGTTGTCCGGTTACTATCAGAGATTCATTCCTAACTTTTCTAGAGTATTCAAACCCTTATCGGCTTTAACAAGTATGGGAAAATCCTTCATGTGTATGGAGAAATGTCATTAGAGTTTCCAGGAGCAGAGGTAGAGACTGACTAGTTCCCCGATCATGAGACTACTAGAGGAGGGTGTGGGGTATGAAGTTTATTACAATGCATCAAGAACCAGGTTGGGTTGTGTCATAATGTAGGTGAAAGTAGTGACCATCTACGGCTCATGCCAGTTTATTCATCATGAGAATAACTACACAGACCATGACCTAGGTTTAAGAGTAGTGTCCATTTCCTTGAAGATGTGGTAGAACTACTTTATGGGTGAACAATTTATGATTTACTTAGTCCCTATGAGTATCATTTTTATCTTCACTTAGAAGGACTTGAACCAGAGACAATAGAAATAGATATAGTTCCTCTAAGACTATTACTTTGATATAGTCCATTATCCTGGGAAAGGGAACATGGTGGTAGACACACTTGGTAAGTGGTCTGGTTTTCAGCTACTGAGTGAGTTGACAATGTAGTTGGCTATGATGCAGGTATCCTTCATGGATGATGGTGGAGCTGCATACCTTATGGTGATGACTGATAGCCCCACACAATTATAGTGAGTTAGGGAGGAACATCAGGTGGATGTTAACTATGAGGCCTAACATTCTTAGTTGTCCTCAGAACGTGCTCTGAATGGATTTTCGATAGGTGAGGAGCATGCCATCCTCTTCAGATGATGCACTATATTGCTAGTCACATTGCGAGAGGAGGTCTTAAGGGAGATCTATATATCCCCTTTGGAGGTAAATCATAGAGTGGAGAAGATGTATCATGACATCTGAAGTTAGTACTGGTGTCCAGGGATGAAGAAAGTCGTGGATGAGTTTGTTTCATGATGCTACACATGTTAGCTAGTGAAGGCTGAGCATCCAGTTCCAGCAGGCTTTTCCCATACACTCGAGGTACCAAAGTGAATATGGGATAGTATAATGGTGAAATTTGTGATTAGGTTACCACATACAGCTAGGGGACACGACTCTATTTGGATAATCATTGACCGAATCACCATGTTGGATCAATGCCTTCCCATATGAGAGTTGGGAACGGTAGAAGAATTGTGATGCCTCTACGTCCTGGATATAATATGGCACCACGAAGTCCCTTTATGATCATCTTAGATTGTGACGCTCAATTTACATCTTGTCATTGGAGGGGGTTACATGATTCAATTGGGATGTAGCTATGCTTGAGCACAGCTTTTCATCCATAGACGGATGGTTAGACGGAGAAGACCATTCAGATATTGGAAGATATGCTACGTGCTTGCGTCGTGAATTTTGGTCATAGTTGGGAGGAACACTATCCACTGGTGGAATTTTTGTACAACAATATCTATCACACCACCATTGAAATGACACCATTTGAGGCCTTGAATGGGTGGCATTGCAGATCACCCCAATGCAGGACAAACACAGGGGAGTCAACACTATTGGGTCCTGAGTTGGTATGAGCCACAACCATGAAGATGCAGATCATCCATGAGTGGTTGAGGAATTCACAGAGCCGGAAGGATTCTTATGTCTATAGGAGAAACATATTATTGGAGTTTGATGATAGTGATCATGTTTTCTTTTAGGTTTGAACCTAACAAATTTTAGAGAGATTTGTCTCGGGTGACAAGCTATCACCGAGGGTCATCGGACCTTTTCCGATTCTGAGTAGAGTTGGCAAGGTGGCATACCACCTAACTCTTCCCCCACATATTCACAAGGTCAATGATGTTTTATATGTGTCACAGTTGAGGAGGTACATCCATGATCCATCGCACATCATCAACTATGGAGAGTTGGAGATTGCCGATGGGGTAATGTTTGTGGAGTTCTCAGTGATGATAGAGGATCGACAAGATCATTCCCTATGTGAGCAGTTGATTCCTCTAGTTTATGTTCATTAGTAGTACACGAATATCCTAGAGTGCACATGGGAGTGGGAGGCTTAGAATCATACATAGTACCCCCATCTGATTTATTATTTTTTTGGGATTTCGGGAATGTAAATCCGTAAGATAGGTAGAATTTATTTTCTTGGAAATTTTTTCCATATTTTAAAAAAATTATATGATTTATTCTGTGGCTGCATGCTTTGATGGAACATGATTCTGAGGCCCAGTGAGCCTAGAAAATAATTTTGAGCTTTTTTTAACATCACTTAAGTAAATTTGCGAGAGGGTGTTTTTAACATTTGAACTAATTCTCGGATTGAAAATCATAAGGAAATGTTGAACCCAGAACATCGAGATTCACCTCGAAAGTACTCAACTTCAGCCTGTAAGGGGAGAACAAAATGTTTATTTTTTGAATTTTTAGAAAATAAAAAAAAAACTTTTAAATGATATTTTATTTAATTTTCTCATCTGTTTAATGTCGGACGATGACTCTACAGTGCAACGATGAGGTGCATTGGTTAGGATCATTAATGTCTCATAAACATACAACGTAATGACACATTAATGATGTGTAATAGAGACATTGTTTCCTAAATGAAATAGTGTTACGACGTGACATCATAATTTAATAGAAATGAGGCAATGTGTTTCCTTTTATTTTGGTTAACGTGTTGGGGGAATGAGGTATTAAACTGCAAGGATTTTATGACGATCATATAAGGATATTCCACTCCAATGAATAACGAATAAAAGACAATGAACGTCAAACATATTGGACACACATCGAAGAACAGATCATGGAGAAACGAATGATGTCGACATCTTGACACATCAAGGAAGGAATTATGTGGAATCAAACATCAAATAAGTTGGGATTATTTGATTTTAATGTTCATCCCCATTTCTTTTTCTGAAAAAAGAGGAACGAAGATCAACCCATGAAGAGGTTGATGCACAGATTGTGCATTCTAGTTGTAGGTTAAATTTCATTGGGATTTATATATCCAAGATTAAAATATCAGTTATCAGGATTGATCTAAATCCCCATGGAAATTAACCTTCTTTAAACCTAAAACACGAAGGGGCTGAGCAGACAAGAATAAGGTCTGAGCACCTCTGTCGTGTGTGTTCTTTTTCTCTATACACTCTAAATGGGGTAAATATGATCTGGGGACACTTTTGTTGAAGAGGATGTTCCTCGATGAGTTTAGGCATAGTCAGAGTGATGGAAGGACCACCAGAGCGTGTTTGGGGGTACAACGAACAATCGTCGATGCATGCGGCGACGACGGACCGTGGGGGAAACCGTGGTCAGAGGGGGCGGAATGATCGTCGGTGTGCCAAAGACACATCAGGGAGATGTGAGGCCTACATGGCTTAGCATGGAGTTATGGCCAATATCAAGGTCTTTCGAGTAGCTGGTGAGCCGCATTCCCTCAACCGTGCCAGGAGGGCCCCATGCATCCGCGGGGAAGTAGAGGTCGTACGCTATTGTCAGCCACATCCCGAATGGATGGTGCACCAAAACCCAGCCATGAGGCCAAGAAATGGCTTGGAAGGATAGATTGGTTATGGAGGTCTGGACAGGCGCCGATAGGCCGGACACACATCTTTCAGGTCGGGCTGAACTAGACAAGGTCACCGAGGGACATGAAGATCTGGACCCTCGGCCAAACCAGGCCAGGTCCAGTAAGACCCATTGGTCCAGGAAAGATAGGAGGTACCCATACCTGAATTGGGTTGGGTCATGTTCGTCGATTTAAACTGGGGTATGTGGGACCCCTTGGTTGAGTTGGTGTGTTGGACTGGGCCGGATGCAACCGGACCCTGTTAACTAAAACGCATGTATCTTGAAAACTGAGTGTCCGATTGATGATCCATTTTCAGTGTGGGGACCCTATCAATATGGATGGTCTTTTTGAATTCTCTATGGTGTATTCCATGGATACTAAGATGTGATTAATTTATTGAGAAGTGGTTATCCCAAGTGCGCTACGTACAGAACCCTATGGTTTTCTAAGTCCTCAAGATTGCATACTATTGACTATGTGTGAGCTGACGATGGCCAAGTGGGAAACTGATCTGTGTGACCCGACATGCCCATGGTGAGGAGCAGCTCTGTGTGACTTGGAATACCCAAGGTAGTCAACAGGAGGAGTTCCTTAGTATGGCCTTGGTGGGAAGTAGCTCTATGTGACATGGTAGGCCCACTATGGGGAGCTTCTCTCAGTGACCCAATATACCTACAGTACTCACCAGGGATGAGTACCACAAAATTACATGGTTAGTTGGAAGCATATTCTGTGAGACTCGACATGACCAATGTACTCGATAGAGGAAGAGTTCTCAAATAGACATGTTGTTTAATGATGTGACTGATGTTTCTACTATCACTACCCTAAATCCATACATGGTGTGAGTTGTCTTGTTCTTCGTTCATTACTTTGAGGAATTCTGTGTGGTCTTTCCCATTAGTTTTGGGGAACCTTATGAGAATTGCGTTACTCCCCCCTGCACAGGCTCTACCCACTCGTTTCATGTCCCCTGAAGGATATCGTCATTTTGACAGAAAATCAGGGGGACCAGGACCCAGATATGCTTAGGGAGTTGGGATCGACAGATGCTATGACATTAGACATGGTGGACTAGGACCAGGTGGAACCCAGTAGGACCATGAGGACAAGTCGTACTACTTCAGGTTACAATAGATACACTAATATTACGATCATGTGGGGTTCTCCACAGATGACCATCATAGTTATTTTGGTTCTTTTTAGATTTAAATTATTTTTTTGGGTTTGTATTCTGCACCACTTGTATTATTTTTACTATTAGTCTTTTTTGTTTTAGTGATAGTTTTTTTCTTTTTAGTGTGTGGGACTTGGTTGGGCTTCTGTGTGTGTATATATAATCATAAAAAGGCCTCCCACATTCATGTTGATGCCTTCAGTGCTAGTCATCATCCTCTAGACATTAGAAGGCATTCGTTGGGTAATCATGGCCCGGGCCCCGGGGGACGGGTCGGGCCATTTAACGCCCAATAAACATTTTTTAGATAAAAAAATATGAATGGTTTCTAGTATTTAAGGGTGGTTAATGTAATAATAAGAAAAATTAACTCATAAATGGGTTGTGATTGATATTATTTAACAGAATATCATTATCATGACCACAAATATTTTTTTAATTTAAAATCATTTAAAAAAATATTATTAATTAAATAATATTAATAATGTCAATTTTTTAACTGTTAATATAATTTTACATTGAAAAAAAAAGACAAAAAAATAATTCAAATACAAAATTTTAAATACCTATAATATTTTATATTTATCAAAAAAAAATTTGGGAACTAAATCTCACATAATAAATACGTTTTTTGAGTTTTTTAGAAACATTTCATTAATATTTTTCCATGCACAATCACTATATTGGTGTTGGATAATCATTTAACAAAATTATTTCATAAATTAAATTTAAAAAATAAATTATCATTATTAAGACACTATTCATATTTCAAATTAATAAGTATAACTGAAGTAAATTTATTTTAACTCGATCATAAAAAATTATAGAAATTAAAACCAAAAAGTGATATTTTTTTACTTCATCTTTTAATTAATATAATAAATGACCAGAATTAAAAATAAATGATTAAAAAAGTAATGTTTGTGGTGTTAGGATTAATATTTATGGATTACACTTCTCCAATTAAATAAAATAAAAGTGTTTTATTGAATTTTATGTCTTTTCAAAAAAAATTCCCAATGTAAGCTAGTTTCTATTTAATGTGTTATCACAAATATACTATGGTTACTTATCATATTGAACAAAAAAAGTGACAAATTTACAAAATATAGACCTCATGATTCCAAATATTGAATCTATTTATAAATATTAAATTTCTGAATGTGGGATAAATTAATTTATGACAAAATCCCAAGATGCAAAAATAATATAGTTTTTCAGAAAATGTACATTGTTATGTATTAAAATGTTTTTAATCAAAAAATTTATACAATTATTTTTCCAATGAACATAATGGGATAACTAATAATAAAATATATCGAAATATAATTTTATAATATTATAAAAAATTATATTTTGTAAATTATTGAAACAGTATTAATATTTTCCATAGAAAATTTTATATTCCATTATTAATATGTAATTAAATATTTCTATAAAAATATAAAAAATTAACCTTATGATAATTTTTAAATAATGATTTTAAAAATGATATAATATTTTAAAAAAATATTAATTAAAAAAAATTAAATATAGTTTCCAATAAATAAAAACCATTTTTTAATAAAATGTATGTTGAAGATAAAAATTAATTCACTAAAAATATAGTTTTACTTCCTAATAATTTATCAACACTTTTTAATGATTACGAACGATATACATATTTAATAATTTAAAGACATCTATTTATACCCTATAATTAGATGAAAATGTGATACTCTTCATAAAAAAATTTATTATGTTGTTATTCTTATCATTGTTTTACATACTGTATATTCTATTAAACACAATGTTCATTTTTAATATTAGTGTATTACATTATCCAACTCAATAATTAATTAAATACAAAAAATTTCAACATAATATTAGTAATCAATTATTGTATAGTTTAAAATTAATATTTTAAAAAAACTACATTGTAAAATGGCTAATAAAACACTCTCTTGAAATGAGGGAAAGGTATGTACAAATGTAATCTAGAATAACACATAACTTGGTTTTGAAATTGGATACCATTACATTTATGTGAAAATAATGATATGGATGAACAGTAATTTTTAGTAAATTGTAGAGTCAATTGTCATAATATAGTGAATGACCATGAAACCCTTAACAAATGTTGAGTGAAAAGACCATCAATTCATGGGATATGAATGTAAAATGGAAATAAAATTCAAGGTCTTTTTCTTGTAGTAAATGAATTACTTTATCTTCTTGATTAAAAACATAATTAAATATACATTATTTGAATGTAAAATTTATTACTATAATAAATTTATTCTATATTCTCACATATTTCTCTATATGATGAGTATTCACAACAATTATTTCATTCTTGCTTTACCAAAATCATCATTAAGGGGATTCAATGATTCCAAAAAACTTTAAAATGATATTAATCCTATAATTAGAAATTAAAAAACAATTATTTTTATCATAATTTAAAATAATTTACAGAATAAATAAACCTCCCTTTTTATCTCCAAATCAAATTTTCATCATAAATATTTCCATAAAAATTAACTCTAAATCCCTAATAACATCCATGTTAATGAATGTTTTGATCTCAAAATCTCTTTCAAACCCTTAACAATATATATTGAAGAATTTCATTTCTATATTATAAAATAATATTTCATGTAAAATCAGATGATAAACATATGTTCTACATATACCTCAACCCAATGAAACATCTCATAAAGAAAGGGTCTGTTTGAAAACTCAGTAAGGGTAAAAATGGGATATATATATATATATATATATATATATATATATTGATGATCATATAATTGAAAAAGATGAGAACAATGGTTTAAGATCTTGACCATAAAATGTAAATTAAATACCCAGCCAGATGGAGATCATTGAATTTTTTCATGTAATACTTCATTACCCTATAAAAAGTAATGAATAATAAGAGTGATAAATTCTCCTAAATCTATCAGGACCCATATTCTAAACTCATAATAATGTAATTATTTTTTTTCATCATTAATGGTATATAATTATTTTTTTATGACAAATATAACTACCAAAACCATCCTATTATTGTAGAACAGACATCCACACCTATATCACACATCATAAGGGATGTGTAATCATCACCTATTTTCTATAATGGATCATAAATCCTTTAGTATTTTCTACAATGGATACATAATATCAACTTTTTACCATATTGGATCTGACATAGCTTCCAATTTATCAATGTTGATCAATTACATTGAATTTCAATCAAAAATGATATCATCATGTAAAAAACATAACCAAATATATTAGATATATATGTAATTTCTATGCAACACTCTTCATAATGAAAATAATACAAATTTGTTCTCTAATATCATAAAACAACCATCATATCATCACAATATACCTAGTGGAACTAAAAATTATTTCATTATAATTTCATTCATTCATCAAATCATAACCAGATAAATATACACATTTTTTTAAATATATCATCATCATAGTCATAAAAACCCATAGAAAGACTACGGATGGTATAATTATATGATATCCCTAGTAAATCATAATTAATAATTTTTTTATTTTTCATGGATTAATAGTATTATAAAATGAAATTGGAATAAATCGTTATAAAAATGTCATTTTTATTTTGAAATTAGATATTTAGAATCAAAAAAATTCACAAATTTTATGGTGAAATTTCAATTGAAAATAACAATAAAAAAAACTAATAAATTCCTTAAATCATTGATAAATCATGATGATGGTAATTTTATTCATTTAATGTATGTTAAAATAATAATTCCATTCACATTTTTGGAAAAGAGTAAATACTAAAATATTTTTAAAAAGTATGTATGATTCCATTAAAAAATTTAATAGAAATTAAATAATCAGTAAAAATTACATTTAATAGAAATGTTTGATTGATAAACCACATTCATAAAAACATATTAATGGAAATTTGGATATAAAAAAATAATCTAGGATGAATACTATTATATGGTCTGTTTTCCTTAAAATTCTTATTTTGGTATATTGAATACATAAAGTGATAAAAATGAAATAAAAAAATTTATTAACTATACATATCTAGATAATAATTAAAATTTTATTGATTTGTTATATTATTTTCAAAAAAAATTGTAAATAGAAATCCATGCATAAACAATCTAGGCTAAATTTAGATTAAAACATAAATCTCTTACATAAAGTATCATATTTATTCAAACACATTTGATTCTCTTGTAAAATAAATATATATTTATTATAAATTTATTTATGAAATAAAATCATATATATAATTCAATATATAAATTACATATAAAATCATATCACCTATACATTAATTTTTTAAATATCATTGTTCTAGTTGGTAACTACATAATTTTTAATGAATGTTTCTGATTAGAAATTCTAATAATTCAACATTAATCATGGATACAACATTTATATTGTGTTAATAATTATATAAATAAAAAATATATTTAAAATATTATAAATTATATTCTTCCATAAAATTTAGAGATAGAATACTGAATTACACCATTCATGGATATGATAAACTATGCGTACACATTAATTTTGTTTTGACATTTTGGTGGATTATAAAAAATAAATTAAAATAACAATTAAAATTTATATTATAAATATAATATCATATAAATCATGTATAGTCATTAAATATATCATTATTTTTACCTATATAATGATTTAACTAAAATAACTTCATCTCTTCATTGAGGCGGTAATCCACAAGAATATATGAGAGTCATTATCATTTTACAACGGAATAGAATAAAGTGGATAATTATTGTTCAATAATCATAATAAAATTTTAGTATATTAATGTAATTAATTATTTTATTATAATGGATATAAAATATTTGGTTGAGGAGTAATGAAAAATAAAATTGAACATGCTCAGTTTAGAGTTAAACCTCACTATAGAGAACCCAATTTTGGATTACTCATTATGAAATGAAATAATTGTATTTTGGAAGAAAAAATGATCTATTATGTTTTGAGGAAATCTATTATGATATTAGGGAAGGTATTTGGTAATAAAGAAGGCTCACACAAGGATAGTAATTAAGAAGATGATGTTCCCTTTTATAAGATAGAGGATTTGAAATCTTTGAATAGTATAAACAATTTTATTAATATAAATTAATTTTCATAAATAATGGATCCTAATTTATATAATTTGGAAATAATATTAGGTTTAATTTAAATTTTAACATCTAATAATATTGTAACATGTTTTTATTATATTTTTACCCCTATCTATTAGATTTTACCATTCCTCAAACTGTTTGAAAATTACCAAAATACCAATGTTTTCTACACTTTATAGGTTATGAAAGTTATAATAAATGGGATAGTGAATTATTAATTCAAAAGACAGTGAAATTCACTAAAAAAATTTATTTTTAGTATTTATATCACATAAGTTATTTTTATACTACCTGCACAAGCCCTCATTAGTGTTTCATAAGAATTTAATTTAATTATATAATAAATAAAATTAATAATTAAATTATCATACAATTTCATAAAAATATAAATTTAATTTTCATAACAAAAATTACATTTTTTCCAAATCAGAAAATATTATGGAAATTAAAATTAATAAAGTTTCAATTTTTACTCTAACTTTTACCTAAATATTATAAATAATAAAATCATAGATAAATTATAAAAAGGCCATATTTAATATTTTAGAAGACTATGGATCAATTAGGATAATTAAATGAAATAATGTAAAGTGATAAATCAATTTTAAGAATAATGAAATTATTTTAAACCCCAATTAACCCATTTTATATTTAGTGTCGAAATATATATTTTTCAAAGTTAATATTTATATGAACCAAAAATAAAGAATATATATTTAAAAAACATTACCTAATTATAGATTTTAAATCCATTTATCAATATTAAATTTCCTAGTGTGGTAGAAATTAATTTAAAAAATAAAAAAAAACAACAAAAAAATATTCTATAAAAAATAATGATATGTATTAAAAAGTTTTATACAAAAATAAATAATAATATTTATTCTAAAGGACTTAATAGTGTTATTAATAATATTTGAGAACAATTTTTTACTTTAAAATTTTTAATAATGAATATCTTTATAAATGCATAAAATGAAAATACTTTTTAGAATAAAAATTAGTATTTTTCCCAATGCAATAGAAAATTAATATTTTATGAAGAATCAAAAAATATCACCCTTATCTAATTTTGATATCATAATTTCATAAAGATATTATATTTATAAAATGAAATTTATAAATTTTCATATAAATAGTAATAATATTCGATAAATTTATAACAATATATATTTAAAACAATAAAAAGGATTTATTAACAATTCAGTACTTTAATCCTATCAATTTATCAATACATTTTTTTATTATGATGTGTATATATATCGTATTTCAGTTAATTTTATCCATAACCATTAATTTAATTTATACGTTATGTCGATCATTATAGTGAGATAGGATCCTCATAAATGGTTATTAAATATTTTCCATTGAAAATTCATTACATTACACAAAAACATATATAACGAGTATAATATTTTTGTGTATTTATAGTCTAGGTAAAACATATTTTTATTTTAATAATGATATTAAATTTATTCCATTATGTTCATTCTATTAGGTACTATTTATATGAATACCCAATATATAACATTTAATTATAAAAAATAGAAAGGAAACATAATAAAAGTAGAGATAAAATGCTCAATAAGGGTAATAAAGGGAAATACACAAACATAGCATGAGAATAAGGGTATGAGTAAAAAATATGATTCTAATACTCAGCATATCACTAATAAAAATCATGAGTCACGAGACACATATTCTACATTCACATGACATGAATCATGAAGAAATAAAATACAAATATCCATGATTAAATAAAATATGTATAAGGCACAGAATTTCAGAACATAGATAGGAATAATGAATCTTATTTCATAGACACACACCATGATATTTAGAACATATTTTTCTCGGTCTGACCACCAATGTACCTTCTCCATGAATGTAATGACCTCACATAGAGCATATTTTTGGATTTATCTAACCTCCCATTTACCATATGAGTTCCTATAATATTAATAATTACAGAATTCATTTGAGGATGGTATCAGTCCAACCGAACACATAATGAAAATATTACATATGTGTTTCAAAAAATACATAAAACATTCAGTGTTTCATAAAACATGAAATTAAATGGGTTCTATAAAAATATCATCATATAAAAAAATTATTAAAGGATAGGATTCATAAATATCATTCTATAATAAACTATTTTGAGAACGAATAAGTAGGGTTTCCTTAGATCATATCCCCAGAAAAGATTAACTTACATCAATGGATGCCACATTAGATGGGAAGTGAGCATTTAAGATCAAATTGAACATTTCATAAGGAATATAAATTTTCTTTATATATATATATATTTATTTATTTATAAAAATTCAATCAAATATTTTAGAAATCATTTTCATTGAAAATAAAATTTGAAAAAATGTAATAGAGGCATTTAAGAATCGTTTAAATACTTTTAGGAGGAAATTTTCATTTCCTCTTAGAAAATAGTTTTTTAAACATAAAAAATACTTTTGGTTGAAAATTACAGTGAATAAAATATTATGGAATCATTAAATGAAATCATGGCCGTGATGGAGGAAAATTCTATTCATGGAAGACATGTTAAAAAAATTCCTTTCACATTTTTGGTATAATCCAATATAAATTTTTTGGAAAATAATATGAATATTAATTTTTAAAAAAAACTGGAAAAAATTAATATTATATATCATTTCAATATTTTAAAATAACTTTTTGAAATATTTTAGAAAATGGGTTTGGGTGAAAAAAGTGTTTTTGACTAAAGGTAGAGATAAAGATTATCTTTCATAACACATTTATTGATATCATGAGAATATAAATACTATAAAATGTAGGTAAGACATTAATTATCCATTAATAAACATATGATATGAAAATAAACCTATTTCATGATAGGTAGATAATAATATTTCCTCATTGGAAACACGATCATGGGTAATCCCAATAAACAAAGATACTGTAACATAAAACCCTGACCACTTAGGTGACTTTGAATCGTAAACCCCATGAGGGAATAAAATTAAATAAGCCAAATTATATCATGAAAAATATCAATTTATTAAACTACATATCTGATGGGTTTTTTATGCATCTCATAAAGAATATATGTGTATAACATAACTTATGACTTAAGGAAGAAACATTGTGACAGACATCCCTTAATACTTTTGTGACTTTTGACCTTTAAACCCCATTATAGATAGATAATAAAGTGTTATTTTTCTATTCTTATTATTATAAGATTAATAATTATAAAATACATTAATCTTAATTATATACCCCACAAATAATAAATACATAGTGAATATGGATTGTGTCTTAGAGAAAATAAAAGTTAGATGATAATCCCTTACCACTTTAGTAATCATAGGGGTTGTATGCGAAAATAAATAATAAAATATAATAAAACATTAAATATAATTATTATAATAATATTAACTATATAAAAATTAAAATTATCAATATATACAACAACAGAAATGGGTGTTGAATTTTCATATGTCACTGAAAAATATAAAACAGACTCACAATCCCTTACCTTAACTCACAACTTATGTCACACACATATGACTATCCTGTATAATGAAAAATGTTTTATTATAAATATATTTAAGTAAAAATAAACACAATCTCACACACACACAGACTTATATATAATACCATATATTATTTACTTATTTCATTTTATTACTTATTTTTTTTACAATTCTATTTTAATGTTTTGATTCATCTAATAACTTCTTTTTTTACTTATCTATTTTGATGTGTAATTTTGGGTCCAATCACATTGAAAATGGTTTTATTATAAAAAAAATATGACCGAAATAATCATAATATTTATACATTATATATTTAATACATATCATGAATGATGGTTCTGAGAAATTATGTACATTACGATACTTGAGACTATATGTCATATGTAGGTATAACTCACATTAATTTTTTCAAGAATCATAATTAAATAAACGCAATTAAAATATCAAATTAACATTATTATTATAATATAATAAATATTACAATATTTTTTATATATACTTATACATATCATGAAAGTAATTTTGTGATTATAAGAAAGTCAAGATGCTTCATGATGAAAATTGTCCACAAATACAGAAATGTCATTATCATCTTTCAGGTAGTGAAAATGTAAGAAAGAAAATTATATATTAAGTTTTAAGATTTAAAAATAATTCATTAATAACCAAATTATGAAATTTATATCAAATATATTTATCCTTTTTATCTTCTATGTAATGAATTAGTGAAAATGAATCACATCACTTCATGGAGAAGTAGTTATCTGCAAACTCGGGGGGACCTTACCACACCCTATATGAGATAGATTGAAACAAAGATATATATTAAAAAAGTGGATTAAAATTTATAGATATTTTATAAATATCAAATATATATATATATAATTTATATCAATCATTATATCCAAAATTGAGATGTGTCAATGGAAACATTAATGTCTTCGGTTCATGAGGCGATAGTCTCCTATAACACCCCAAGCTTCCATGGTACGTTTCCCTTTGAATAATGCAATAGCTTGCATTGTATGCAACTTCGAGATGCTAACACACTAAAACCAATCAAAGTAGCCGTTATGAATAGTAATACTCGCCTTTTGAAATTTCATAAATTTTAACTCTCAAAATGGATTTAATTTTTTGATTCAGAATATCGAAATTATCCTAGGATAAAATTTTAGTACGTTTCGGATAACTTTTATATTTTGATGAATAGTGAAAATTACTAAATTTTAATTAAAAACAACATTTATTAGTCAAAATAATTAATAGTGATAAATTATGAATTTTAGTAGTTTTAATGTATATTTAGAATATATTTTTACCATTTAATAAAATGTTTGTCATTGGACATAATTTCACATTTAAACGGATATAAACAAGTGTCATTCTTTTGATAGTTATTACTCTTAAAAACAGGCTTTTTGTTTTGACAGCGGGAATTAATTTTAAATTAATTTCTGCCACTTCTGTGTTTTGAATTTGGAAAAATGGACTCCATATTTAGAATCAGGATTTCCAAATTGTGTAAATAGATTACTTTTATTTTTATACATTTTGAATTATTACTTTGGTAAATATTTTATTTACCATGGTTAAAGGGTAAATCCGGTAAATAACGGTAAAACAATAATATTACAATAATAATAAATTACCCTAAAATGTGTATTAACCCTATTGGTTGATACATTTCCGACCATGGGAATCTTTGGGTCCATTTTGGGACCCCATGGATCCACTTTTAAGTGATAATGACACTTTATATTAATTAAGATAATGTAAATACAAAAATGACATAAGCATATATCTTTTAGAAAAAAACTTTTTACATATAGTTATATATGTTATATTTTTTACTATAAATATTTATTAGAAAGATACAAAAATTTCCTACATAATGGTATTTTATTTATAATTTTTAGATACTAAATAATTTAATTTATTTATGACACAATAATGATGCATTAATTAACTTATTAGTGAAATTTTAAAATAATTGATATTATAAATACCAAAATAAATATAATTTGAGAATTTTAATGAATTACACGAATTTTATAGCTTAATATGACATATTATTATTTATTTAATTAACTTTTTTCTAAGTAGTAATGTGGTTATGAGTTTCAAAAAAATTAAATACCAAATAGTGTCAAAATTGACATAAAATAGTTTTTAAAAGAAATATTATATTATTAATTGATATTAAATTCCTAAAAATCTAATGTTCGAAAAAATGACTTTTATCATGATAGTTTTATCATTAATAGAGCACTTGGGGGACTCTTGGATGTATATAGTAATATTATTAACTATATAATATAAAAATACAAAGTGACATGGTAAGTGTCAAATTAATTAACTAAGAGTTAAATTTAAACGATAAGGTTAATATAATGACCGAAACAAGTCTAAAATATATTTTTTGAATTTATTTAGACCCATACCCACCTTAGACTTTGAATAATAAACTTTTGAACCATTAGAAACCGAATATGAATTTATTATAAATTAATATTTTAAGTTTTTTCTAAAGAGCCCCTCCTCTACCTTATAAAAGGACCCAACTTCTAACCAATTCATCACACTTTCAAAGACTTTTAGTTCGGCAAAACCCTGACCAAATACTCTATAAAGTTCCCTCAATTAAACCTAGTGAAATTAGTTTGATCATAAAGCCATCCTAAGGAGCCCTTTTGATCAAAAAAAATGAAGAACTCGAAGAAAGAAGTAATGTTTCCACTACACTCTTTCAAGTTCCTTTCTTCTTCAACTTCTTTTTTCTTTATTATTTACATTATAAAATAATAACTATAGTATCCTATATATAATTTGATTTTATTATAAATATGGAACAAACAAATTCATTATTCTATCCATCCCTTGAATGACATGTCACTATACGTGCGTACGTACGGCCTACCGTCTCCATGTCATGGTGTAATTATTATTCAATATATTATTATTTATATGGGTATAATAATGATGTATAATTCATGTAAATAATAAATATAAAATGATTATAATTATTTCTATATGATATACCATCCAATTATATGTTATTTTAATATCAAAAGATTGATATTGTCGCTCGTGCGTACGTACAGACTACTGTCTCCACGAACGCGATGAGATTCATTCCCCATCGTATCCATTCTAGTCTAATTCTCATTTGATGATTAAAAATATTTTTTAAGGACATGATATCATTCTATATATGAATAAGATACATCCTATCCATAATAAACACAACATATGTCACAAAACATATAAAATAAAATGAGTAAGTTAACACCTAAAACAACGATAATACTAAGATTTTATTAACAAAGAAAAGTTAAAAGATCATATATGATATCATATTAATATATATGATTCTTGTATAATTTAATAACAATTATTTTACCATTATATAGGAGGTTAACCTACCATCAACCAAGGAAAAGTACAAGGTAAGGGGTTTTCATCTCACTCTTTATTCCCGTGAGAGTCATGCCATATTGCCACTATTACCTTTTGTGTGGTGAAAGTACTGCCCATAACTGTATTCTTTGTGTAATACACATTAATTTATGTGTATTTAAATCATAATTGTATGATACCTCTTTAAAGGGGTGTATGTTTCATAAGTTACCAAATTGGTAAGGGTTAATTTCACAATCTCTTTATTATCCGAGGTTGTTTTTATGTAAGTATCTACTGGGGCCACTTTATCATCCACATCCTTGTTTCTTAAAAATTTATTTCAAAACATTTTTACTTTTTAATATATAATGGGTTAAATTAATTTACACCCTTATTTGACTTTATATGTTTTTAAAGGAATATTTCCATCGTTTTTGAAACAAGTTACTTTTTAACCTTTTTGAAAAAATTAAGGTAAGAATGTCTTTTTTTAACTTATATGGTGGGTGTGGTTATTCTCTGCCATTATTACACATTTGAAGCTTCCTTCCCAAGATTATAAAGATATTTTAAAAATAAATTTTTTCTCTATAATTATGTGACTTTTAAATGATTTCAAAAAAAGAGATATTTCTCTCAAATAGTTTTGAAATCATCTATGTCAACATCCTTTGATAAATTTTACACTTGTTTCAAGTTGATTTATTATGATATAAATCATCCATATTGTATTTATGGTTTTGTGATATTTTTGACTATGTATAGGTTATTTTTATGCCATTAATGGTTTATGATTAATGTTTTGACATTCCGTATGTTAGTTTTAATACGAATGTTTATATTATATTTGATCCACTTCATAAGATGAATGTGTTGGACTAGTATGTTCCAGTTTGGGGACAGGTAAATGTAAGCCCTCTAGGATGGGGTCCGGTTGTAGCAGACCCTCCAGGTTGGTGTCCGGTTATTAGAGGCACTTCGGGTTAGTCTTTGGTTATTAGAGGCACTCCGGTTTAGTGCCCAGTTATTAGAGGCACTCCGGGTTGGTGTCTGGTTATTAGAGGCACTCCGGGTTGGAGTACGGTTACAGAGGCTCTCCGAGATGGAGTTCGGTTACAGAGGCTCTCCAGATTGGGTTTCGGTTACAGTTATCCTTTAGGTCTTGTCACGAGGCCTTGACACAGAAATTAAGGTTCGGCATTATTCATTCCATCATTATGAAATTAGTTAGTGAAGTTGTATGTGATTATTTGACTAGTAGAATATATATGTGAACAAGTAAATGACATTAATTCATTTTATTTTTGCCATATTATGCTGAAGTTCAAGTTTAAAAGGATTTTGTTTTAGTTATACATTGACTTACATGTTTATGCTTATTTATGAACGTTTCCACTTCATTTCTTACCCTTACTGAGCATTTGATCTCACCCCTTTATATGTTTTATTTTTCCCAGGATTCCAAGAAGTGTATTGTGATTGATATGTAGGGTTAAGCCAAGCGAATAATGGAGTTCATAAAGATTATTTATGTTGTTTTGTATGTCTTAATGTGCAATGTATCATTCATGTATGTAATCTATTTTCCAAGACTGCTAAACTGATCGGTCTTTCGGGACTTGATTCCTTGTAATCATGCCAATGTTATGTAATAATGCACCGACTTTGGGTAACTGGGGTCGAGGCATTACATCTCCCATACAAAAAAATATGATTCCATAAACCATTTGATATATTTGAAATTGGAGGTATGTCATTAATATAACATAACAATGTATGAGTATATTTAAGATAAATATTTTACTATATAATAATGTTTTAAAAAGAATTTATGGATGTGGATAAATAAATAAAATAAAAACAGTCATCTAAAAACGAAACTCGTTCTTCGAGTTACCTCATTGTGTTCAATCCAACAGCCTTCCTAGGTTTGATTTATGGCCCAAAAACCAATATATTAATATAATATGGAATTTTGAATGTTATTTTCCCAGTTCATGTCCACTAAAAATGTTTTTCATACAGGAATGAAGAGAATAGATAGTGTGGCCTTTAATAACAAAGGTGAGTGGTTTGTTTTTAATGTATTGAATCGAAAAATGTTTACCCAATATTATTTAATTAAAAAATAATTATAATGAAATATTATCAAGACTCATATAGAAAAGGGTCTAAATATAGAAATAATTTATATTTTAGACAAGTTTTCAGGTAATTTTAACCCCTATACTTGTAATTTTAACCCTGGTAAACCAATGTTTACAATAACCAAACTAATTATTTTTTTCACTATTAATTTTGGTTAAAACAATGATTATATTATTAAATAATATAAATTTTTATTAATAAATAAATGTAATCCATTTATCGAAATTTAATTATCATAATTGTAAAAATTTAATTTTAATTTAACCATGAATACAGTTTGAGATAGATAGTTATCAAAAAGAAAATAATGAAATGATTGCAGGGTTTTGATATCAAAATTCAACATGGAAATAAATAAAGTAGAATCAGTTGTATTAATAGATACTTAATTAATATGAACTAAATTTGAAATAAAATTTTTATTTAATTATATTGTATAAATAATTTAAACTTAAAATATTTTTCAATTTATATTTATAAATTTCCAAATTCATAAACAATTAATATTATATGGAAAAAATAAACTGTAAGATAATTTTTACATGATGATTTAAAAATTGACATTAATTTTTCTTTAATTTTTTCAATGCATTGGAAAAATAAATTAATATATGTCCACAAAAATTTGCCAAAACATCTTTTAAAAAAATAATGTTTTAAATGAAAAATGGATTTATTATTAGGTCATACCTAAAATAAAAATAAGATGAATATTATAATTTTTATTGAATAAATAATATATAAATTTCATTAAAATTATTCACCAATGTTCATTTTCTAATTTTTTAATGTAAAACGTTTTTGTTTGAATATTAAAAAAATATTTCATTTATTTCCAAATTTCATTTATTTTCATTTATAATTAATTTTTAAATATAGAATTCATTTCATAAGCAGGTGAATACAATATATATTCATAATATAGTTATTCATATTCTAATTTGAAATCAAATGTCATGTTGATAACTTCCATGTTAAAAAAATAAAATTTTAATGCTATGTTTCATTTTATTGAACCATGGTGTATCATCCACCACAAGTTACAAATATTTTTATCCATAAAAAAGGTAAAATATATTTTTCATGTAATTGAAGACACAGTCAGTGTTTTTTGATGCAAAAAATAAAAAAAATATTAATTTTTTTGGAAAATATATTTCCTAAAATCTAAGGGTGTTAAATTCAATCCCCATTTAAATAAATTTTTCCCCAAAATTAGTCACATTGGTACAATAATCTAAGTACACATCTTCCAAATTACATACATAGGATCCCACAGAGCTTCCTCGGGTTGGTGTTTTCTATATGAAGAATTAAACGTGTATGTTGTATTTTTTTAAATCCATCTCTATTTGATCAAGAAATTGAACATGTTGTTCATCATTAAGAATATCATACTCTAGATATATTCTATTTGATTTTAGTAAATGAGATAGATTAAGTATCTATTTCTTCATGAGAGGAAAATGGAACACATCATGAACATGATAGTGTTTTCATGGTAGCACCAATAAATTATCCATGATCATGATAAGATAAATAATTTTAGGGGGATCGAAATATCAATGGTTTAGTTTTCCATTATTTCTTCTATAGAAAAATTCTTAAAAATTCCTTCTCACCAAAAAAATATAGATCATGTTGGAAATTTTATTTATAAATGTTTTTATATATTTTTTTGTACATTATTTTGAATGTGTCTAACCTTCCATTCAATTTCATTAGAAATATTAGATCCTGATATCATTCTTTTTGAAAATTCTTTCTAGTCTGTTGGAGTTATTAACATATATTCTTATATGGATTCATAAAGAGAAATCTGAATTATTAATTTATTGAAATTGTTGAATGAAAACATGAAATGAAGACAGTTTTTATCCCAAGCACAATTAAAATGTATAGAACTATATTAGGTTTTTATATAGGGTATAAATTTTTCACTAAGACTAATTATCTATCTTATCATGATATTTAGTGATAAAACTCAACTCATTATGAAGGGATTTCCAAATACATCATTATACCATCTAGCTAAACCTCAAATCCTATCAAACATAATATAAGGTAATTTTCTTTGAATATTTACCATTTTCTTTAATTTATATCATGAAAATATAACCGAAATAGAAATATTCTCTGATATAGATGAAGTGTGTTGACAATATCTGTTGATCTAATATTACCAAATATTATATCAACATTAACGATAAGACTTAACCTGAAGGTTATGAATACCTTTTATCTTATTTCCACAAACATTAAATTCATTCCACCTAAATTATCATTTTCAAAATATATATAACCAACGGGTTTAATTTCGATATATTTTTCATAGAATATCCAAATCTTGATAAACTATTATCATATATTACTTCAAAAGGTGTGTTAATGTATTTTTAAAATATGATCAACTATAAAATCACATAACCATTATGGTATGCATATTCATAATCTAATCATACCCCGAGACATAAATGGTTCCACAATTTGGTTTACCCTTTATTCCTTAAACAAAAACATATATTATAAAAAAGTAATATTTTAAGCTTATGTATGAACATGTATAGATATAATATAAAATGTGATTTGGTTATTAAATAATTAATGTAGAGGGATATAATAATAAATAATTTTACTAAAGGATGAACAATAACATTTTCATAGGGGTAATTCCCAAAAAATCAACCCTAACATTCTTATCCAAGGATCTGAGGATAAGTGTTACATAATTATCATTATTCACTTCAATAATCACAATTGCATAAGATTTCTATTTTTTATTGTATGATGAGTTTTCCAGAATTGATCACCATTATTAACAGTTGGATTTGGGAACAAGTTATAATAATTTTAAAACTAATTTCAAGTAAAACACTAAAAATTTGGAGGTTGATTATATGGGTAATTATCATTGTTCGTATCATTATATAAATTATACTCATAACTACATCTCTCAACCTCTCGATGAAATTTTTTCCACACAAAAAAAATATTATTCCCCTAATGAATATTTTCTCCATGATTTTTCCCACACATTTAGTATTGAGAAAATATCACATTCTTCTCTCCAAAAATCATTTATTTTCCTTTAAATTAAAATTTTCTTCTTGGTTAAATATCATGAGATTTATATGTTACTCCAACCTCAATTTCCACATGGATAACACATTAGACAATATATCTAAATCTAAAGAAGTATAATATAGATAACACCATTTATGGGATTTTTTATTCCATAAAAGAATCAATCAACCTTACATTAATGGTTGATGATAATACCTAAACTAAACCTCATAATTCATATAATCATTCCATGTTTTTACCCTTGGATTCATCATCCATTATTTTTTAGACAAGTAACTCCTTGTCCATATTAATATGAATAATAGGAGGAAATTACTTCTTGAAAAATATTTTCTTCAATATATCCCAATCCAGTAATTCAAAATTATCATGTTTCCTCATATTATGGATATGATCCCACTATTTATATGTTTCACCTTCGAAATGATAGGAAAACAAATATTCATTCTAATTTAATAAATAGAATAAAATACTAATATTTTTTTTTGTTTGAAAGATCCATTTCCCAGAAATTAGTGTATTAGAAGACCCACTAAATGTTGGTTAGTGTTGCCTCATGAATGAGACTATAAAATTTTTCTCTATTTTACAATTTTGATAGCCTAGTGGGATTCATGGATTGAGAGTGACTGGTGAGAATCTAAACAATATTTTTCATTCCATCTCACATAACCATTGGATTATCAGGAAGACATTATTTTAATTGTCTATATGACTAAACGTTAACTCAGTACCTTCAGAGTCAATCCATCAATGGAAACCAAAAGAACATATTGTAAAACATTAATCATATAGGGGAACCATATAATCATTAAAAATAACTTATAGGGTGTCTAAATAAATACACCTAATTTTAAATTTATGCCACCCATGATTTATCTAAATAATTCTGGTTAATTTTATATTTAAAACCACGATGATGTTTCATTATGTGTATGTGGATTTCTGAAAAAAAAATCCTTAGTGTTTGTAAAACCAAGAGTACCAAAAAGTCCCATTCTCATGCATTAGGTAAAGGTAAATTGTAGATCAATGTAACCTTGTTTATTTTATTACCCATATTAACCAATATTATAAATTTATGTCAATTTATAATATATATAAAAAGATATAAATTACTATCAAACACATTCTCTTGAGTTTAACAAAATTCTAAGACATTTTATTATAGGTTGAATAATTCCTTGACATATCATTAGATACATCAATATATATATATATATATATATATATATCCTCAAAAATATCCCCAAGGGTCGTACTAATGTTTTCTCATAGTAGTTCTCAAAGTTTAACAAGAAATTACCTTTCATACAAACTATAGTGACATAGGATATTAAAATATGGATAAAAATTATTTTAATATGAGTTTCAATTATATTATACAATCACATCCTTGAGGACCATGATAATTTAGATTCATTAGGTACTTGGTTCACTATCTTATTTTTTTTATGAAATATATTCTATGTAACCCATAACAAACTTCCCATTATCTACTCTGTATAGGAATATCTTATTATATCCTCTCTTCGGAACATAAGAAATTGAAACTTAATAACTGGAGAGTGAATATTCTAATTAAGGATAAATAAGGTAAATTCATCAACATTAATACAACTAAATATTTTCACCATGACATATGAAAACCATACATTTCATATAAAAGAACTTAATCTTGAATCAATGAACAAAAAATTGTAGTTCATAATACATGAATCATAAGAAAATCAAATAGAAAGAGTCATGAGAGCATAATATCGGCCTAAGATAGAGAATTTTGGAATTCAAAAAAGAATAATAAATGTTATTTCAAGATACTTTCTCTCACTATCATTTTAATTTCTATTTGATTGAGATAAACATCAGTGAAATGTATTTTTTCCTTAGGATAAACTCTCATAAACCCATTATGAAAACCTAACATTAATAGTTTCCAAAATCAGGGAGGGATGTATATGTCCCTAATCACATAATGAAAATAATATGTATCTATCACATACGATCATACAATATTCATTATATCCTAAACCATGAAATAAAATCGGTTTTATAAACATTTCCTAAAATCAAATATTGTGGGAAAGAGATAGTTTTCATAAAAACATATACATCATAAACCATTTAATGAACGAATAATAATCGTATCCTTAGTTTACATACCTAGGAAATCATAAGTTATATCAAAGGATGTTATTTTATATGGAAAATAATTTTGAAACATCACATGGAATATTTCATGAAGAGAATAACATTTCATTAGAAATAACATTATAAATATAAAAATTTATAAAATATTCCATAAATATATCACATTGAATATAACATTTAGAAAATATAAATTAATCTTATAAAAATAATTTAAAACATTTATTGAAGTAATTAAAATTTCATATTTGAAAAAATATTTTAAAATATATAAAAAATATTGAAAATCATTTTCATTTAAATAACCTATAAAATAAATAAATTATTTTTCATAGAAAATACTGATCATTACGGCATTAAAATACACTCATTCCATAAATGTTAAATCAAATATTCCATTAAAATTTTCATTCTTATCCAAAACAGAATTTTATAAAAAAAATTAAATAAATATTTATTTCCAAAAAATTTAAAATGTCCAACATGATAATTATTTTATTAAATTAGATTAGTAGTGTTAAATAATATTTTCAACTTTTTTAAAACATTTGTTTAAAATAAAATTTAGATTTTTAACGAGGAGATAAATATAGATGTTTTTAATTTTCTTTTTGAAAAAATGATTTCATAAAGAGTAAAAAAGGATGGTAAGACATGTTTTTTTCTAGAAATAACCAACAAATAATAAGATATATTGGTTTAATTAGTTTTATATCATCATCATTGTAAGAATAATGTTGGGTAATCCCATTAAATATAGATATTTTATGAAAAAAACCTTACCAATTTGGTAACATTGAATCCTAACAAAAATAAAATAATTTAATTTAATTAAATATAGAATACGATGGGAATAAAAAATATTCATGATACTGTATGTCAAATTGGTTGTATATAAAATACATAAATAATATTGGTTCGTAATAAAACTTATGTCTCAAAGAAGAAAAACTAGGATAAAATCCATTACTCTGCTAAAATTTGAACCATAAATCCCATGAAAGAGAGATCCAAAAATTTATTAGTAAATACACATAATTTTAAATTTAATATTAATAAATGATCCTATTGGTTTTGATTACTAAACTGCTTTCTTCTGAATGAGCGCTTTAGGACTTGTATGACCCCATTCCCCTCAATCTTTTCTTACATCCTACTTTTTATTTAATATAGAGGAATTACCTCACCTTTCTTAAAAAAAATAGAAAGTAAATGATACTCATGGTGAATAATGATTTTGTGTCATAGAAAATAAACATGAGATGAAAATATCATACCACATTAATTATCTGTTGGATTGAATGACTATATAAATATTGAAAATAATGAAACATTAATTATTATTAAAATAATTAGAACAATTATTTAACATGGCAATGGGAATTATATAAACCCAACAAATATGGGGTTAATTATCATATGTCTTCCTGAAATAAAAAAGTGACTAAAAAGACATTACATTAATTTCAACTTTATTAATACACATTCAAACCACCAATAAAATATATATAAGTTTTTTATTAACATATTAATGAAGACTAATAATATATAATACCATATATTATTTACTTATGTCTTATTACAAAATTTTTATAAAACAATCCATGTTAATGCAATGTTTGGGTAATAACTGATTTGTTTTTTGCACAAGTTTTTGTTTGCCATTTTATATCCACAAAATTTGATCAAGGATCCATTATATATTGAATAATTATGATATTCATAAATCAAATATACATGTTAGACCAATAATGATAGTTGGTTTTGTGAAATGAAAAATGTTATAATCAAGGAGATAGTAGCCCATACATTTGCATAAGTAACATTTACATTATTCAATGGCCCTTATAGAAAGAATATGAGTAATATATTATGTTAATAGAAGGATAATAATAATAATAATAATATAAATAAAATATTATATATTTTAATATACTTATAAAATTCATCCATGTTATTTAATGATGAATGTATGGTCACATCGCTTTATAATGGCGGTTCTCCAATCATATAGGAACAATGAGAAAATATTTCAATGTATGATAATTTAATAAATAAAATGATATATAATCTTTAAAAATTTAATAATATTTCAGGAATATCATTATTATTTTCTGTATAACTAATATATTTATCTTTATCTTCTTCTATTTTATGAGTTTGGGACAACTAATCGCATCGCTTCATGAGGCGGTAGTATTTCGTACAGACGATCGATGTATTCATATGTTCTCTAACACCCCGCCCATACCTCATTGGCTTGAGGAGGCAGTGGGGGTTACTTGGCCTTAAGTGACATTCCAATGATGCTAAAGGCTGGCAATAAATGCCTAGGGCTTCAAGATCAAGTTGGGAATGATTTTACTATAAGCAAATACCAACTAAACAATCCACAATTATATGATGCATGTCAACAAAAAAACTGGCCTCATACACTACCAAAGACAACCCGGTAATACACAACGATCTCACATATCCAACCAACCCAAAACAACATCAGAGTACAAGCTGAAACTAAACAACCAAAGAACCATGAGCCATGACACCTCCATAGCTCCACACCCAGCTCCAAGCTCAATGCTCCACCAAGGGATCACAATGCTCCACTAAAGGATGGTGATGCCTTACCTTTTCCCACATCACGGTACACGACATCTTCAATGACACCACAGTGCTAAAGCAGGGGGTGAGTACTAAAACTCAGGTGTATTTCTCCAAATGACTTCCCTACACACGCCACATGGATAAAACTGTTAGCACATTTATATAAAACAGTTTATATAAATTAAATCACAAGTGAAACCATTCTCATAATCCCAAACAAGACCTTACCAAGCCATCTTGCCCAAGCCAAGAAACCAAGGGAAAGCCAAAGAAACATGCCAAAATCCATGTCATCATTTACATATTAGCACAAAAATTTCCACCTTTAAATGAAATGCACAATAAACAACTAGAACGGTGGGACTTCCTCCCAACCCGATCACCCATTCACACCAAAACAATCAAAACGGTGGGACTTCTACCCAACCCGTTCACCCATTCAAAACTAGCGGAACTTCCCGACCACTAATCATATGGTGGTTCTTCAAACCACTATCCATCTTCTTTTTATAGTGGTGCTTCTCGCCACATCCACACAACATTCCAAAAAAGCCAAACCATGTACATAACCCACCAAGGTCAAAACATCATACAATCAACCAATTTCCATTGCATATCAATTCACTTGAATAAATCACCCATTAATTGAAAATTATTTTCCATGCCAAAAAACATTTCAATAAAACAACCCTTTAATTGAAAATCCTTTCCATCAATCATTTTCACAAATCAACCAAATCATCCAATTTTAAAATCCTCATTTTAAAATCCACAAGACTAGCATTTCACCATACTACACCATTTTTCCAAAAAATCTTCAAAACAACACCCAAGGGATTTCCAACCAATTTCGCATAATAATTCACAATTAATATTCAGCACAAAAATTAATTATATTAAGGAACCACTAGTTTTAACCATGTGGAGTCGAGAGAGAAGACACCTACCTGTAGGGTTCCCGAGAAATCGACCCACGAACAACCGCGCCTCAAATCCGGCGAACGCACCACCAGGACCTCTCTAGATCACTTCCCCTACCATCCAAAACCCATAATATTAACATCCAAGGAAACCAAAACCCTATATCTACACACAACAATTGTATATCTAGAAAACCAAGAAAGAGGGAAGATCAGATCTAGAGGAAAACACAAGAGAAACAATAGGAGAGACTTACCCGGGAGAAAACACCTTCAAACCACCTTGAAACCCCTTTGAAATGCTTCCAAATAGAGTGGGAGAGCACCCTCAACCCCTGAGATCCCAAAATCCCCAGTGAGCCTCATGTGGGAGGAAT
This sequence comes from Viscum album, assembly GCA_963277665.1. NCBI lineage: Eukaryota > Viridiplantae > Streptophyta > Magnoliopsida > Santalales > Viscaceae > Viscum > Viscum album. Next base: position 502,198,633 of record OY728142.1, on the reverse strand, counting down.
ATTGGAGTGAAATGAAGTAATCACAAGTGATCCCAGAACTTATAACCCTATCATTAAGTGGCCGCACAGTTAGCCCACACGGTTTGGCAAACATGCACTAACCATGCGCACGCCACGACCTCGAGAGCCATGGTCTGCACGTTTGCCTCACACGGTTTGGAAAACCGTGTGCAGGCCATGCGAAGCCTACTATCTACCCTTGAACGGTTTCCTGGAGCATCCGCACGGTTTCCACTAACAGTGCTCAAATCATGAACCCCTTTAAAGGCCTCCAAACTCATCAAAAACCATTCCAAACTCTCCCAACCTCTTCCCAAGTCATCCCATCCACTTTAAAAACACAAAGATGCATAAAAAATGCCACATACTTCAAACTGGGGGGGGTGCTATATTCTCCCCACCATTGGACTTTCTGTCCTCCAAAAATAGTGAACCCACCATTTTCCAAAAGAGCTCGGGCCACTGCTCGACCATTTCATTATCTCGCTCCCAAGTCTCCTCTTGAATCTAATCATGTTTCCAAAAAAAATGAACAAAACTGATGCTTTTACCACGTAAGAGTTTCTCTTTCCTATCCACAACACACACTGGCACGTGCACCAACGAAGCATCTGGTTCTAGCTCCACATGATCCCATCGAATCACATGGTCACGATCCGGCTGATACTTTTTCTACTGCGAGACATGAAACACATTGTGCACCGCACTGAACCTAGGTGGAAAAGCCAAACAATAAGCCACCTCAACAACCTGGTCAATAATCTCAAAAGGTCCAATATACCTCGGAGATAACTTTACCTGCTTCCCAAACTAATGATGTTCCAACCTAGGAGAGATCCTCAAGAACATATGATCACTCACCTTGAACGAAAACGACCATCGACGATGATCCGCATACGATTTCTAACGACTCTATGTCATCTCAATTAAATTCCTGATCATCTTGATCTTCTCCTTAGTCTCCTGGATAAGTCTCTGTCCAACCATCGAGGATTCACCCATTTCCACCCAATATAGTGGCGAATGACAAGACCGCCCATAAAATGCTTCATACGGAGCCATCTGTATGGATGCCTGATAACTGTTACTGTATGAGAACTGAACCAAAGACAAGTGCTCATCCCATGAGCTGTAGAGACCCTAATCTTGACATACATGGAAATTACATTACTTTTGTGCAATACTTAATACATAACAAAAACAGACACACAAGGACCGTAATAGTTTAGTGTCTTTGGAAACTCAGAATGTAATATACTAATAGTGGTTAAAGATCTTCAATATCTCCCATAAATATCTTCTCCTTTTGGTTTTCTTACCTAAAACCATTCTTTAAATCCAGGAGAAAGGAAAAAATATAAAGGGTGAGATCAAATTCTCAGTAAGGGTAAGCATGGATAAAATAAAACAAATCACATACATTTGAACTTAAAAACATTAAATAAGGTTTAAACATCAAAATATTGGGTAATGAAATAAAACATGGTAGTACATAAGGCATAGATCATAAAGAAAAATTAATCATGATAAAATATCATGGGAATAAAACATGTGATTGTGGAAACCATTAATCACATGATATGATTTCCATAGTAGCCAAGGCATTGCCGCCAAGACCATCTTAGGGGACAATGGCCTTTTATGAATCGAGTTCACTCCTTTTTCCAGTCCTGTATTACAGAACCATATTAACTTACCATTCTAGCCAAGTCTATCTCATGAGATATAAATCTTTACCCAATGCATTGGAGGGACATATAGGTCCCATCCATCTCATAATTAAATCATTCTTTTGTGTTCCACAAAATCATAAATCATTCATCATAGCATAAACCATGTAATATAATGGGATTATTAAACTTCATGTATCATAACATAATACATATATAAAAAAATGGATATCATTTCATCAAAAGAAGAATCAAACCATTTAAATAATGGAGAAATTATGCTTGAAACATAACCATATTAAATAATGTCATTTTAGATGGAAAATATTCTTGATAAAACACTTGAAATGAAATCTTGAGGAAAATATCCTTTCTTCTTCAAAATTATTTTCTTTTCACAAAATTCCATTCAATTTTAAAAGAAAAGAGTTTTTTTGTAAATAATATTGCAATCTTGTATTGGAAGTTTCATGAAAATGAGAGGTTATGAAACTGTAAAAATCCGTTCACGCTGTATAATTTAAAAATAGCATTCTCCTCGTACTTTTGTCAGAAATGTCAAAAAGTACCTCGTATAGTAAAAAAAGAAATATTCCTCACATACCATGTAGTAAAATTAAAAATGGTTAAAAAAGACTTTAATCATACATGAAACCATTTTTAGGAAACATGGACATGGATGATAACAATAACCTGAGTAAATACTTACGAATAAACAATATCAGATAAGAACGAGATTAGAATAGTTATCCCTTACCTTACATCTGATATGCTTTTTATGTATCCAAAAATCCTGTATAATGATTTAAATTATGTCATTGACTTATTACATAATCATATTCATTGTTACGATGTCATATATGGTTCACTTATGACTTTATATTACCCGTTCTTTTGTAAATTCCATGTTAAAGCATAATTTTCCAAGACTGCTAAATTGATCGGTCCTTCGGGACTTGATTCCTTGTAATCATGCCAATGTTATGTAATAATGCACTGACTCTGGGTAACTGGGGTTGGGGCGTTACATCTCCCATACAAAAAAAGATGATTCCATAACCCATTTGATATATTTAAAATTGGAGTTATGTCATTAATATAACATAACAATGTCTGAGTATATTTAAGATAAATATTTTACTATATAATAATGTTTTAAAAAGAATTTATGGATGTGGATGAATAAATAAAATAAAAACAGTCATCTAAAAATGAAACTCGTTCTTCGAGTTACCTCATTGTGTTCAAACCAAAAGACTTCCTAGGTTTGATTTATAACCCAAAAACCAATATATTAATATAATATGTAATTTGGAATGTTATTTTCTCAGTTCATTTCCATTAAAAATGTTTTTCATACAAGAATGAAGAGAATAGATAGTGTGGCCTTTAATAACAAAGGTGAGTGGAGCATTTGTAATGTATTGAATCGAAAAGTTTTTACCCAATATTATTTAATTATTTAATAATTAAAATGAAATATTATCAAGACTCATATAGAAAAGGGTCTAAATATAGAAATAATTTATATTTTAGACAAGGTTTCAGGTAATTTTAACCCTTATACTTTTAATTTTAACCACTATAAACCAATGTTTACAATAACCAAACAAATTATTTTTTTCACTACTAATTTTGTTTAAAATAATGATTATATTATTAAATAATATAAATTTTGATTAATAAATAAATCTAATCCATTTATCGAAATTTAATTATCATAATTGTAAAAATTTAATTTTAATTTGACCATGAATACAGTTTGAGATAGATAGTTATCAAAAAGAAAATAATGAAATGGTTGCAGAGTTTTGATATCAAAATTCAACATGGAAATAAATAAAGTAGAATCAATTTTATTAATAGATACTTAATTAATATGAATTAAATTTGAAAGAAAATTATTATTTAATTATATTGTATAAATAATTTAAACTAAAAATATTTTTCAATTTAAATTTATAACTTTCAAAATTCATAAAAAGTTAATATTATATGGAAAAAATAAAAAATAAGATAATTTTTACATGATGAATTAATAATTGAACATTAATTTTTCTTTAATTTTTTCAATGCATTGTAAAAATAAATTAATATATGTCCACAAAAATTTTCCAAAACATCTATTAAAAAAATAATGTTTTAAATGATAAAATGGATTATTATTAGGTCATACATAAAATACAAATAAGATGATTATTATAATTTTTATTGAATAAATAATATATACATTTCATTAAAATTATTCAAAAAAGTTCATTTTCTAAATTTTTAAAGTAAAACGTGTTTGTTTGAATATAAAAAGTTTTTTTAAAAAATATATCATTTATTTCAAAATTTCTTTTATTTTCATTTATAATTAATTTTTAAATATAGAATTCATTTCATAAGAAGTTGAATACAATATATATTCATAATATAGTTACTCATATTGTAATTTGACAATCAAATGTCATGTTGATAACAGTCATGTTAAAAAATAATATTTTAATGCTATGTTTCATTTTATTGAACCATGGTGTATCATGCACCACAAGTTACAAAAAAATTTATCCATAAAAAAGGTAAAATATATTTTCCATGTAATGGAAGACACAGTCAGTGTTTTTTAATGCAAAACATAAAACAAATATTAATTTTTTTTGGAAAATATATTTCCTAAAATCTAAGGGTGTTAAGTTCAATCCCCATTTAAATCAATTTTTCCCCAAAATTAGTCACATTGTTAAAATAAACTCAGTACACATCTTCCAAATTACATACTTAGGATCCCACATAGCTTCCTCGGGTTGGTGTTTTCTATATGAAGAATTAAACATGTATGTTGTATTTTTTTAAATCCATCTCTATTTGATCAAGAAATTGAACATATTGTTCATCATTAAGAATATCATACTCTAGATATATTCTATTTGAGTTTAGTACATGAGATAGATTAAGTATATATTTCCTCGTGAGAGGAAAATGGAACACATCATGAATATGATAGTGTTTTCATGGTAGCACTAATAAATTATCCATGCTCATGATAAGATCAATAATTTTAGGGGGATCGAAATATCAAGGGTTTACTTTTCCATTATTTCATCTATAGAAAAATTCGTAAAAAGTCCTTCTCACCAAATAAATATAGATCATGTTGGAGATTTTATTCATAAATGTTTTTATAAATTTTATTGTACATTATTTTGAATGTCTCCAACCTTCCATTAATTTTCACTAGAAATATTAGATCCTGATATCATTCTTTTTTAAACTTCTTTCTAGTCTATTGGAGTTATTAACATATATTCGTAAAGGGATTCATAAAGGGAAATCTGAATTCTTGAGTTATTAAAATTGTTGAATGAGAACATAAAATGAAGACGGTTTTTATCCCAAGCATAATTAAAATTTATAGAACTATATTAGGTTTTTATATAGGGTATAAATTTTTCACTGAGACTAATTATCTATTTTATCATGATATTTAGTGATAAAACTCAACTCATTATGAATCAATTTCCAAATAAATCATTAGAACATCTAGCTATACCTCAAATCCTGTCAAACATAATATAAGGTAATGTTGTTTGAATATTTACCATTTTCATTAATTTATATCATGAAAATATAACCGAAATAGAAATATTCTATGATAGAGATGAAGTGTGTTGACAATATCTGTTGATCTAATATTACCAAATATTATATCAACATTAACGATAAGACTGACCCTAAAGGTTATGAATACCTTTTATCTTATTTCCACAAACATTAAATTCATTCCACCTAAATTATCATTTTCACAATATATATAACCAACGGGTTTAATTTCCATATATTTTTCATAGAATATCCAAATCTTGATAAACTATTATCATATATTACTCAAAAGGTCTGTTAATGTATTTTTAACATATGATAAACTATAAAATCATAAAACCATTATGGTATACATATTCATAATCTTATCATACCCCGAGACATAAATGGTTCCCCAATGTGGTTTACCCTTTATTCCTTAAACAAAAACATATATTATATAAAAGTAATATTTTAAGCTTATGTTTAAACATGTATAGATATAATATAAAATGTGATTTGGTTATTAAATAATTAATGTTGAGGGATATAATAACAAATAATTTTACTAAAGGATGAACAATAACATTTTCATAGGGGTCATTCCCACAAAATCAAACCTATCATTCTTATCCAAGGATCTGAGGATAAGTGTTCTATAGTTATCATTATTCACTTCAATCATCACAATTGCATAAGATTTCTATTTTCTATTGTATGATGAGTTTTTCGGAATTGATCACCATTATTAACAGTTTGATTTGGGAACATGTTATAATAATTTTAAAACTAATTTCAAGTAAATCACTGAAAATTTGGAGGTTGATTCAATGGTTAATTATCATTGTTCATATCATTATATAAAATATACTCATAACTACATCACTCAACCTCTTGATGAAATTTTTTCCACACAAAAAAAAATATATTATTCTCTTAATGAATATTTTCTCCATGATTTTTCCCACACATTTAGTATAGAGAAAATATCACATTCTTCTCTCCAAAAATCTTTTATTTTCCTTTAGATTAAAATTTTCTTCTTGGTTAAATATCATGAGATTTATATGTTACCCCAACCTCAATTTCCACATGGATAACATATTAGACAATATCTCTAAATCTAAATATGTTAACATAGATAACACCATTTATGGAATTTTTTATTCCATAAAAGAATCAATCAACCATACATTAATGGTTGATGATTATACCTTAAATAAACCTCATAATTCATATAATCATTCTATGTTTTTACCCTGGGATTCATCATCCATTATTTTTTAGACAAGTAACTCCTTGTCCATATTAATATGAATAATATGAGGAAATTACTTCTTGAAAAATATGTTCTTCAATATATCCCAATCCACTAATTCAACATTATCATGTTTCCTCATATTATGGATATGATCCCACTATTTATATTTTTCACCTTCGAAATGATAGGAAGACAAAAATTCATTCTAATTCACTAAATAGAAGAAAATACTAATATTTTTTTTGTGCGAAAGATCCATTTCTTAGAAATTAGTGGATTAGAAGACCCACTAAATGTTGGTTAGTGTTGCCTCATGAATGAGACTATAAAATTTTTCTCTATTTTACAATTTTGATAGCCTAGTGGGATTCATAGATTGAGAGCGACTGGTGAGAATCTAAACAATATTTTTCATTCCACCTCACATAACCATTAGATTATCAGGAAGACATTATTTTCATTGTCCATATGACTAAACGTTAACTCAGTACCTTCAGAGTCAATCCATCAACGGAAACCAAAAGAATATATTGTAAAACATTAATCATATAGGTGAACCATATAATCATTAAAAATAACTTATAGGGTGTCTAAATAAATACACCTAATTTTAATTTTATGCCACCCAGGATTTATCTAAATAATTCTTGTTAATTATATATTTAAAACCACGATGATGTTTCATTATGTGTATGTGGATTTCTGAAAAAAAATCCTTAGTGTTTGTAAAACCAAGAGTACCAAAAAGTCCAATTCTCATGCATTAGGTAAAGTTAAATTGTAGATCAATGTACCCTTGTTTATTTTATTACCCATAATAACCAATATTAAAAATTCATGTCAATTTATAATATATATAAAAAGATATAAATTATTATAAAACACATTCTCTTGAGTTTAACAAAATTCTATGACATTTTATTATACCTTGAATAATTCCTTGACATATCATTACATACATCAATATATATATATATATATATATATCCTCAAAAATATCCCCAAGGGTCGTACTAATGTTTTCTCATAGTAGTTCTCAAAGTTTATCTAGAAATTACCTTTCATACCAACTATAGTGACATAGGATATTAAAATATGGATATAAAATATTTTAATATGAGTTTCCATTATATTATCCAAACACATCCTTGAGGACCATAATAATTTATATTCATTAGGTACTTGGTTCACTATCTTCTTATTTCATGAAATATATTCTATGTAACCCATAACGGACTTCCTATTATCTACTCTGTATAGGCATAACTTATTATATCCTCTCTACGGAACTTAAGAAAATGAAACTTAATAATAGGTGAGTGAATATTCTCATTAGGGATAAATAAGGTAGATTCATCAACATTAATACAACTAAATATTTTCACCATGACATATGAAAACCATACATTTCATATAAAAGAACTTAATCTTGAATCAATGAACAAAAAATTGTAGTTCATAATACATGAATCAAAAGAAAATCAAATAGAAAGAGTCATGAGAGCATAATATCAGCCTAAGATAGAGAATTTTGGAATTCCAAAAATAATAATAAATATTATTTCAAGATACTTGCTCTCACTATCTTTTTAATTTCTATGGGATTGAGATAAACATGAGTGAAATATATTTTGTCCTTAGGATAACCTCTCATAAACCCATTATGAAAAGATAAAATTAATAGTTTCCAAAATCAGGGAGGGATATATATGTCCGCAATCACATAATGAAAATAATATTTATCTATCCCATATGATCATACAATATTCATTATATCCTAAACCCTGAAATAAAATTGGTTTTATAAACATTTCCTCATATCAAATATTGTGGGAAATAGATAGTTTTCATAAAAACATATACATTATAAACCATTCAATGAAAGAATAATAATCGTATCCTTGGTTTACATACCTAGGAAATCATAAGTTATATCAAAGGATGTTATTTTATATGGAAAATAATTTTGAAACATCACATGGAACATTTCACGAAGAGAATAACATTTCATTGAAAATAACATTATAAATATAAAAATTTATAAAATATTTCGTAAATATATCACATTGAATATAACATTTAGAAAATATAAATTAATCTTATAAAAATAATTTATAACATTTATTGAAGTAATAAAAATTTCATATTTGAAAAAATATTTTATAATATATAAAAAATATTGAAAATTATTTTCATTTAAATAACCTATAAAATAAATAAATTATTTTTCATAGAAAATACTGATCAAAACTGCATTTAAATACAATCATTCCATAAATGTTAAATTAAATATTCCATTAAAATTATCATTATTATCCAATACGGAATTTTATAAAAAAAATTAAATAAATATTTATTTCCAAAAAAATTAAAATGTCCAACATGATAATTATTTTATTAAATTAGATTAGTATTGTTAAATAATATTTTCAACTTTTTTAAAACATTTGTTTAAATGAAAATTGATCTTTTTAACGAGGAGATAAATATAGGTGTTTTTAATTTTCTTTTTGAAAAAATGATTTCATAAAGAGTAAAAAATGATGGTAAAACATGTTTTTGTTCTAGAAATAACCATCTAATAATAAGATAAATTGGTTTAATTATTTTTATATCTTCATCATTGTAAGAATAATGTTGGGTAATCCCATTTTATAGAGAGTTTTTATGAAAAAAACCTTACTAATTTGGTAACATTGAATCCTAAAAAAAATTAAATAATTTAATTTAATTAAATATAGAATACGATGAGAATAAAAAATATTCATGATACTGTATGTCAAATGGGTTGTATATAAAATACATTAATAATATTGGTTCGTAATAAAACTTATGCCTCAAAGAAGAAAAACTAGGATAACATCCATTACTCTGCTAAAATTTGAACCATAAATCTCATGAAGGAGAGATCCAAAAATGTATTAGTAAATACACATAATTCTAAAATTAAAATTAATGAATGATCCTATTGGTTTTGATTACTGAACTAATTTCTTCTGAATGAGGTCTTTAGGTCTTGTATGACACCATTCCCCTCCATCTTGTCTTACTTACTACTTTTTATTTAATATAGAGGCATTGCCTCACCTTTCTTAAAAAAAAGTAAATGATTGTCATGGTGAATAATGCTTTTGTGTCCTAGAAAATAAACATTAGATGAAAATATCATGCCTATTTAATTATCTGTTGGATTGAATGACTATATAAATATTTAAAATAATGAAACATTAATTATTATTAAAATAAGTCGAATCATTATATAACATGAAAATGGGAATTACATAAACCCAACAAATATGGGGTTAATTATCATATGTCTTCCTGAAATAAAAAAGAGACTAAGAAGACATTACATTAATTTCAACTTTATTCATACACATTCAAACCACCAATATAATAAATATAAGTTTTTTATTAACATATTAATGAAGAATAATAACATATAATACCATATATTATTTACTTATGTCTTATTACAAAATTTTTATAAAACAATCCATGTTAATGCAATGTATGGGTAATAACTGCTTTGTTTTTTGCATAAGTTTTTATTTTTCATTTTCTATCCACAAAATTTGATCAAGGATCTAGTATATATTGAATAATTGTAATTGAATAATTATAATATTCATAAATCAATTATACATGTTAGACCAATAATGATAGTTGGTTTTGTGAAATGAAAAATGTTATAATCAAGGAGATAGTAGCCCATACTTTCGCATAAGTAACATTTACATTATACAATGGTCCTTATAGAAAGAATATGAGTAATATATTATGTTTATAGAAGGATAATAATAATAATAATAATATAAATAAAATATTATATATTTTAATATACTTATAAAATTCATCCATGTTATTTAATGATGAATGTATGGTCACATCGCTTCACAATGGCGGTTGTCCCATCATATAGGAACAATGAGAAAATATTTCATTTTATGAAAATTTAATAAATAAAATGATATATTATCTTTACAATATTAATAATATTTCAGGAATATCATTATTATTTTCGGTATAACTCATATATTTATCTTTATCTTCTTTTATTTGATGAGTTTGGGACAACGAATCACATCGCTTCACGAGGCGGTAGTACTTCGTACAGACGATCGATGTATTCATATCTCCTGTAACACCCCACCCCTACCTCATTGGCTTGAGGAGGAAGTGGGGGTTACTTGGCCTTAAGTGACATTCCCAAGATGACAAAGGCTGGCAATTAATGCCTAGGGCTTCCAGATCATGTTGGGGAATGATATTCCCTTAAGACAATACCAACCAAACAATCCAAAACTATATTATGCATGTCAACAGAACAACCAGCCTCATATACTACCAATGACAACCTGATAATCCATAACGATCTCACATATCCAACCAACCCAAAACAACATCAGAGTACAAGAGAAAACTAAACCACCAAAGCACCATGAGCCATGACACCTCCACAGCTCCACACCCAGCTCCAAGCTCAATGCTCCACCAAGGGATCACAATGCTCTACTAAAGAATATTGATGCCTCACCTTTTCCCACATCATGGTACACGACATCTTCAATGACACCACAGTGTTAAAGCAGGGGGTGAGTACTAAAACTCAGTTGGATTTCTCCAAATGACTTCCCTACACACGCCACTTGGATAAAAATATTAGCACATTTATATAAAACAATTCATATAAATTAAATCACAAGTGAAACCATTTTCATAAGCCCAAACATGACCTTACCAAGCCATCTTTCCTAAGCCAAGCAACCAAGGGAAAGCCAAAAAAACATTCCAAAATCTATGTCATCATTTACATATTAGCACAAAAAATTCCACCTTTAAATGCAATGCACAACAAACAACCAAAACGGTGGGACTTCCGCCCAACACGATCACCCATTCACACCAAAACAATCAAAATGGTGGGACTTCTGCCCAACCCATTCACCCATTCACAACTAGCGGCACTTCCCGGCCACTACTCATATGGTGGTTCTTCCAACCACTATCCATCCCCTTTTTATAGTGGTGTTTCTCGCCACTTCCACACAACATTACTAACAAGCCAAACCAAGAACATAACCCACCAAGTTCAAAACATCATACAATCAACCAATTTCTATTGCATATCAATTCACTTCAATAAATCACCCATTTATTGAAAACCATTTTCCATGCCAAACAACTTTTCAATAAAACAACCCTTTAATTGAAAATCCTTTCCATCAATCATTTTCACAAATCAACCAAATCATCCAATTTTAAAATCCTCATTTTAAAATCCATAAGACTAGCATTTCACCATACAACACCATTTTTCCAAAAAATCCTCAAAACATCACCCAATGGATTTCCAACCAATTTCTCATAACAATTCACAATTAATTTTCAGCACAAAAATTAATTGTAACAAGGAACCACTAGTTTTTACCATGTGGTGTCGAGAGAGAAGCCACCTACCTTTAGGGTTCCCCAGAAATCGACCCACGAACAACCGCGCCTCAAATCCGGAAAACACACCACCAGGACATCTCTAGATCACTTCCCCTAACATCCACAACCCTTAATATTAACATCCAAGGAAACAAAAACCATAGATCTAAACACAACAAGTGTATATCTAGAAAACCAAGAAAGAGGGAAGAGCAGATCTAGAGGAAAACACAAGAGAAACAATAGGAGAGACTTACCCGGGAGAAAACACCTTCAAACCACCTTGAAACCCATTTGAAACGCTTCCAAATAGAGTGGGAGAGCACCCTCAACCCATGAGAACCCAAAATCCCATGTGAGCCTCAAGTGGGAGGAATATTGGAGTGAAATGTGGCAATCACGAGTGATCCCAGAACATATAACCCTATCTTTAAGTGGCCTCACGGTTAGCCAGCGCGGTTTGGAAAACGTGCACTAACTATGTGCACGCCATGACCTCGAGAGCCGAGGTCTGCACGGTTGCCTCACATGGTTTGGAAAACCGTGTGCAGGCCATGTGAAGCCAACTGTCTCCCCTTGAACGGTTTCCTAGAGCATCCGCACGGTTTCCACTAACCGTGCTCAAATCATGCACCCCTTTAAAGGCCTCCAAACTCATCCAAAACCATTCCAAACTCTCCCAACCCCTTCCCAACTCATCCCATTCACTTTAAACACATAAAGTTGAATAAAAAAATTCCACATACTTCAAACAGGGGGGTGATATATTCTCCCCACCATTAGACTTTCCATCCTCGAAAAATAGTGAACCCGCCCTTTTACAAAAGAGCTTGGGCCACTGCTCGACCATTTCATTATCCCGCTCCCAAATATCCTCTTGAATCTAACCATGTTTCCAAAAAAATGAACAAAACCGATGCTTTTACCATGAAAGACTTTCTCTTTCATATCCACAACACGCACTGGCACGTGCACCAACAAAGCATCCTGTTCTAGCGCCACATGATCCCATCGAATCACATGGTCACGATCCGGCTGATACTTTTTCTACTGTGAGACATGAAACACATTGTGCACTGCACTGAACCTAGGTGGAAAAGCCAAACAATAAGCCACCACAACAACCTGGTCAATACTCTCAAAAGGTCCAATATACCTCAGAGATAACTTTACCGGCTTCCCTAACTGACGATGTTCCAACCTAGGAGAGATCCTCAAGAACACATGATGACTCACCTCAAACGACAAAGACCATCGACGATGATCCGAATACAATTTCTAATGACTCTTAGTCATCTCAATTAAATTCCTGATCATCTTGATCTTCTCTGTAGTCTCCTAGACAAGGCTCGGTCCAACCATCGAGGATTCACCCATTTCCACCATATATAGTGGCGAACGACAAGACCGCCCATACAATGCTTCAAACGGAGCCATCTGTATGGATGCCTGATAACTGTTACAATACTAGAACTCAACCAAAGACAAGTTCTCATCCCATGATCTGTAGAGACCCGAATCATGGCGTACATGGAAATTACATTACTTTTGCGGAATACTTAATACTTAACAAAAAAAGACACACAAGGACCGTAATAGTTTAGTGTCTTTGGAAACTTGGAACGTAATCTTCTAATAGTGGTGAAATATCTTCAATATCTCCCATAAAGATCTTCCCCTTTTGGTTTTCTTACCTAGAACCTTTCTTTAAATCATGGGGAAAAGAAAACATATAAAGGGTGAGATCAAATGCTCAGTAAGGGTAAGCATGGATAAAATAAAATAAATCAAATACATTTGAACATAAAAACATGAAATAAGGTTTAAACATCAAAATCTTGGGAAATGACATAAAACATTGCAGTACATAAGGAATAGATCATAAAGAAACATTAATCATGATAAAATAGCATGGGAATAAATCATGTGATTGTGGAAACCATTAATCACATGATATGATTTCCATAGTAGCAAAGGTGTTGCTGTCAGGACCATCTTAGTGGACAATGTCCCTTTCTGAATCGAGTTCACTTCTTTTTCCAATCCTGTATTACAGAACTAGATTAAATTACCATTATATCCATGTCTATCTCATTAGATATAAATCATTACCCAATGCATTGGAGGGAGATATAGGTCTCATCCATCTCATAATTAAATCATTCTTTCATGTTCCACAAAATCATAAATCATACATCATAGCATAAACCATGTAATAGAATGGGATTATTAAACATCATGCATCATAACATAATACATATATAAAAAGATGGATACCATTTCATTATAAGAAGAATAAAACCATGTAAATGACAGAGACATTATACTTGAAACATAAACATATTAAATAATGTCATTTTAGATGGAAAATATTCTTGATAAAACACTTGAAATGAAATCCTGAGGAAAATATACTTTCTTCTTCAAAATTAATTTCTTTTCACAAAATTACATTAAATTTTAAAAGAAAAGGGTTTTTTTGAAAATAATCATGCAATATCGTATAGGAAGTTTCATGAAAATAAGAGGTTATGAAACCGTAAAAATCTGTTCACGCTGTATAATTTAAAAATAGCATTCTCCTCGTACTTTTGTCGGAATAGTCAAAAAGTACCTCGTATAGTAAAAAAAGAAAGATTCCTTACATACCATGTAGTAAAAGTAAAAATGGTTAAAAAAGACTTTAAACATACATGAAACCATTTTTAGGAAACAAGGACATGGATGATAACAATAACCCTAATAAATATTTATGAATAATCAATATCAGATAAGAACGAGATTGGAATAGTTATCCCTTACCTTACGTCTGATATGCTTCGTATGTATCCGAAAATCCTGTATAATGATTTAATTAATGTCAGTGACTTATTACAGAATCATATTCATTGTTATGATATCATATATGGTTCACTTATGACTTTATATTACCCGTTCTTTTGTAAATTCTATGTTAAAGCATCATTTTGGGTAAAATCGTTTCATTTATCGTATGTGTTTTGACTTGTTGTTCTTGATATTATTTCATATATACATAATTCCATAATGTAAAACATGATTTATATATAATATATATTCATCATATACATATATATATGATCGATCGATAAATGGAATGAAATACACCGTTCATGGAGACGGTAGGCCTTACGTATGCATGAACGCTGTTTTCGTTTTTTTATTGAATTGAATGGAATGGAATTAAGTAGATGACATACATATATATATACATAAATAAAGTATCATTATTATGTTATATATTTAATTATTATTCATTACATATACTTTATAATCATTCATGAATGGTTAACATGGAGAATGAATCTCATTGCGTCGTTGAGACGGTAGTCCGTACGTACGCATAAGCAATGATATCATTCCCATGATCGTGGAATTGTATTGAAGCGTATGTATAATATTTCAGAATCAATATCAATTTATAATAGTAGTACATAGTTATTTATTTACACAATTATACCCATCCAAGTAAGGTGGTGGTCGAAAATAGATTACACCATGGCGTGGAGACGGTATTCTGTATGTACGCACGCGCGGTGATTTTGTTTTCCGTAGGATGGATAATAGGTGAAACCAGGTTGTTTCATATTTATAATAATATATAAGTATACAATTAATACTTATGTTATTACTTTATAATGATTCAAATAAAGAATAAGAAGTAGAAGAAGAAAGAAACTTGATAGAATCGGAGGAAGAGATTACCTCTTCTTCGATGCACCTCCATTAAGCTTCCTCTTAAGAAAGTAGAGTTGGTCCTTTGAGAAGACCAGAACCTCCAGAATATTTCTAGAGAAGTGGATAAGATAAATGGTCAGGGTTTTTCAGACCTTAAAGGTTCAAAATGGTGTAAAGATAAGAGGGAAGGGGTTCCCTTTTTATAAGGGAGGAGAGGGGAACCTTTGGAAATCTTAAAAATATTAATTTATAATAAATTCAAACCCCACATAAAAACCTCAGAAAATTACTCAATTAGAATATGGGATGACATAGGGTTATAATCTCATCATCTAATCAAATTTATACATGTTTTGAATTTATATTAAACCTTACCATTTTGATATATTCTTGTTTATTCTATTTAATTTTATTTGTTGTAATAAAATTCTAAATTTAAATTGGTTATAAATAATCACTAATGTGTAGTTAATATTCCATATTTGGATAATTTATGACATTTTAGACTATATAAATTTCAATTTATAATTTTTAAATATTTTTTTTTGTTTTTTAAACAATTTAATAATATGTTATTTTTATAAAATAACAATAGTGCCAATTTTGACACTATTCATTTAATTGAATTTAAATAAAATCCACATAAAGGATATATTCTAACTAAAATATTAAATATTTTCCTAACATGTCATATTAATCTATAAAATTAGTGGAGCACATTAAAGAGTTCATATAATATTTATTTTACTATTTGTAATACCATTTATTTGATATTTCTCTTAATAAAATAATTACTATAATAATTTTGTATAATTATTAAATATACTTTTTTGTTGCATAAAAATTAAAAATAAATTACTATGATAAATATAAATCTGATATATTTAATAAGAATACATTTATTCGGATTTATCTTCTAAAACACCCAAAATTTAAAATGTTATATTTATTAAATTATGAAGGTGACAACTTTGAAATCATTTAAAATAATATAATATAAGTGTCATAATCACTTTTATAAGACTCCAAATGGTCATATATTCGGTCATTGGATTCTTATGGTGTATATATACACTACTAATAAGTTTTGGTCAGGTTTGTGAGCCTTTTAATGGGTATTATAATTTCAATAAAAACTATATTACTTATTTTTCACTAAATAAATAATTTCGGCATCATTAATGTATAAGCTATTAAGGTAAGTAAATATCTCTTAAAAATTGTAAATAAATTACCATGATAAAGAAAAACATTTTCTATTTCAAATGAGTATTTATAACCGAATTTATATTCTCTATAAACTTGTATTAGAAATACTTTAATTATTAAAGTTGAGTGAGACATATTTTACTTTTCGTTAAATAAAATAAACTAAAGGTCTTAATCACCTCCAAGTGGGTTCCAATGGATTACTTTTCGACCCAAATATGCCTTAGGAAGAAATATAAGCATCAAATTATATTAATAAAAGTGTTAGGGTTATTTTATAATATTATATTTAACCTTAATTACAAGATTTACCTTTTACTAAGGTAAATAAAATTTGTTGTAGTTACTATTCATAATGCACAAAAATAAAAAGTAGCCTATACACATAATTTTGACCCACTGATTCCAAATATAGATTCCATTTTTCTAAATTCAATACAAAAAAGTTTCAGAAATTAATTTAAAATTAATCCTGTTGTTATAAAAATGAGTTTAAAAAGTTAAAACATTGCAAAAGATTGATATGATTTTACCTATGAATTCAATGTAAAATAAATGCTAATGACATAAATTATAATAAATGGTAAAAATATATTCTATTTATTCTTTAAATTCATTCAATATTATAATTTAACCATATAAATTATTACAATGAAAAAAGTTGTTTTTAATTAAAATATAGCGTGTTTTTACTATTCATTAAAATATGAAATTTATCAGAATAATATGAAAATTTTATCCAAAATAAATATTTCTATCATGATTCCAAATAATAATTTTATTTTGTCAATTTGAACTTATAAAACTTCCAAAAACTAGATTTAATGTGGGTGTGCCATCAAAAGGCAGCAAAACTGCATTTTTTTGAAAAATACTTATTTTACCTGAAAACTTTATTTTGTACTCATACCATGTTCTAGAAAATGTGTAAGATGAATAATAATGTTATAAAATTCAAAACATAGTTAATAATATTCACAATGTCTAGTCCATAATAATATTATAACAATATATCGTTGTTTAGTGAAACCCGGTATTGCGTACTACACATGCTATCGAGGAAGGTCGTGATTGCGTGTAATGCAAGCCAAGTAAGGGTTTCATGTTGTGCAAGACTCATTTTTTGTTTTGTATAATACAATCCAACTAAATTTCATTTATACATTGAATATATATATATATATACACTCAATGTTGCGTATAATGACTACTATCAAACGAACTTTAAATTGTGTATAACACAATCCAAGAATAGTGTTGTGTATACTACAAGCTAATACACTGTTGCGTATAGAACAAGATAATATTGGTGTAGCATAAAACACATGACCTCAATTAAATTAAAAATAATACTTATCATAAAATCTCTGGGTGTTACATTCTACCCCCCTTAAAATAAATTTCACCATTGAAATTCGTCGGGGTTATAAATGGTTTAATACCTGAAAGTTTTTTTAATAGAAACTCACATCGTAAAAAGGGAATAACAAAACATATCTTTAAAAACTAAAGTATGAAATGTAATGGTTAACCAATTTAAATAATCATTGGGTTCCCACATAGAAGAACATAGGTGAAAATATGGATATGGAAGAGAAATCTAACCATCAAATGCTAAAGGAGAGTGGAAGAGAACATGGCAATGAAAAATCCAACAATCAAAAAGCCATAAATTTGTAATGATCTAATGTACCATATGATTCATCGGATATGAGGGCACTAGGACAACATTTTTTGTTTCCAAGAACATTTCCCTAAAGTTGATGAATTAAAAAAAAATACATACATTATTTTGGTATAATCTAACTGTTGTCCATGCCTTGAACAATTTCCACTTCATCTCTTAAAGAAATGAAGTCGAATTTGTTATTTGTGAAGTGTTAGCAGAGAATGTGATCGAATGATGGGTCATTCCATCTGTTTCAAACAAAATATTGGCAAAAGTTATCAAATATACATAAGTCCATCTATGGTGAGGGTAATCATATACGATTCAAAAAATTAATTTATACATCATCTATCATACAGCTTAATAAAATAAAACTAGTTTCTACTAACCAGGGACTCCCTGTAGGCAAGTGGTACGTGATAAAGGCCCGTCACACTTCAGTTGTGGGTTCGATTCTCACAGCCTTGTCTGACGCGATGAGTTGTCGCCCATCCTACAAGTTTTCCTTTTTCAGAAACTACCCTATTATAACATTACAAGAAATAATTTTGAAAAAAGTTCTAGATTTAAACAATACTATTTGATGTCCAACATAACCCTTTCTAATCATTAGAATAATCCAAAATACATCTATCCAATGTCATAGTATACAGAAAATGATTACTGGAAAGGTCACATAACAAGAACGTGAATAACATCATTTATCATATGATATATCTTGTTGGTCACATTCCAAACATGTGAATTCCTTAATCATGTGTTCTCTTGAAACAGAAATTACCATAGAACCTTAGTGAAAACATGAATTATATCAAAAGGTAACTCTTTCCACATACAAAAATCCCAAAATTTCTATATACTCGAACCATTATATAACTTTGTCCTTATAGCAGTCATGAGCTCATTTCATTTTCTCTTTATCCCTTCATTATGCACATATCATCTGCTTTCCAAAAATATTTCAATCAATTTTCATGGTTACCAGTACCATATAATTATTGACAATCACAATGGACCAATACATAGATATTCCAATATACCATAAAAGTACCTCAACAACATTATTCTTGGAAACCAATACATAAACACTTACGTCCATCCTCTTCAATGATTGTCATGGAATAAGTCCTTCCATGATTTAGAAGTAACCTCTTAGGTCATGGCATTGAGTTGGGTAATGCCCATGTTCTCCACATATAAGACATTTAACTCCATAGCAGTCTGTTACTCTATGACCCTTCTCTCCACATAGATAACATCTTCCCCTCCGTTTGATGTATTCATCAAAGTTCTTCTTCCTTTCTTTAGAAATCTCTATCATCCTTTCTCTAGGATCCTCACCATGTGAACATGCATAAAAGTCCATCTTCCTCTTATTTGATGACTTAGGAATACAACTAATGTTCACCTTGTTAATCATATATCACGATGACTGATTCGGAATAATCATAATATCTTTTTATCCAGGCATTACAGATTTTTTTGATCATAGTCACCAATTTGTCCATTGGAATCAATGTTAACTGAATTCCATCTCGTTCCCTCTGTTGACTAAAACCAAAAACCATCGTGTAAGAAATAGTTAAAATAAAAAGGAACCACATAATCATAACAAGTCTAACTTATCAAACATTATTTAATCCATGACAACTTAGGTTCACCCTAGGTTATTCATGATCGTCAAAATAATTCTAGGACTATATCTTATATTTATACTAAACCCTAGGGACATACCTAGACATACCATAGAAATATCTCTAGGTATCTCTCTAAAGTATCCGCGTCCACGTTTCCAAAGGTTAACTAAACCTTTCCTCTAATACCAACTGTAGAGACCCGAATCTTGACGTAAATGGACATTCCATTACTTTTTCAGAATACTTAATACATAACAAAAACAGACACACAAGGACCATAATAGTTTAGTGTCTTTGGAATCTCAGAACGTAATCTTCTACTCGTGGTGGAAGATCTTAAATATCTCCCATAAAGATCTTTCCATTTTATTTTTCTTGCCTAAAACCTTTCATTAAATATTGTGGAAAAGAAAACATATAAAGGGTGAGCTCAAATGCTCTGTAAGGGTAAGCGTGGGTAAAATAAAACAAATCATATACATTTGAACATAAAAACATGAACATAATGTTTAAACATCAAAATCTTGGGCAATGACATAAAACATGGCATTACATAAGGCATAGATTATAAAGAAACATTAATCATAATAAAATAGCATGGGAATAAAACATGTGATTGTGGTAACCATTGATCACATGATATGATTTCCATAATAGCCAAGGCATTGCTTCCAAGACCATCTTTGAGGACAATGTCCCTTTCGGAATCGAGTTCACTCCTCGTTCTAGTCCTGTATTACTGAACCAGATTAACATACCATTCCATCCATGTCTATCTCATGAGATATAAATCTTTACCCAATGTATTTGAGGGAGATATATGTACCAACCATCTCATAACGAAATCATTCTTTCGTGTTCCACAAAATCATAAATCATACATCATAGCATAACCCATGTAATGGAATGGGATTCTTAAACATCATGCATCATAACATAATCCATATATAAAAAAATGGATATCATTTCATCATAAGAATAATTAAACCATGTAAATAATGGAGACATTATAATTTAAACATAAACATATTAAATAATGTCATTTTAGATGGAAAATATTCTTTATAAAACACTTGAAATGAAATCCTGAGGAAAATATCCTTTCTTCTTCAAAATTATTTTCTTTTCAAAAAATTCCATGCAATTTTAAAAGAAAAGGGTTTTGTTGAAAATAATAATGCGATATTGTATAGGAAGTTTCATGAAAATGAGGCGTTATGAATCCGTAAAAATCCGTTCATGCCATATAAGTTAAAAATAACATTCTCCTCATACTTTTGTCTGAAAAGTCAAAAAATACCTTATATGGTATAAACAAGAAATATTTCGTACATAAAATGTAGTAAAAGTCAAAAATGGTTAAAAAGTTCTTTAAACATACATGAAACAATTTTTAGGAAACATGGACATGAATGATAACAATAACCCCAGTAAATACTTACGAATAAACAATATCTGATAAGAATGAGATTGGAATAGTTATCCCTTACCTTACGTCTGATATGCTTCGTATGTATCCAAACCTCCTGTATAATGATTTAAATAATTTTATTGACTTATTATTGAATCATATTCATTGTTATGATATCATATATGGTTCACTTATGACTTTATATTACCCATTCTTTTGTAAATTCCATGTTAAAACAACATTTTAGGTAAAATCATTTCATTTATCGTACGTGTTTTGACTTGTTGTTCTTGATATTATTACTTCTATACATAATTATAGAATGTAAAACTTTATATATATATATATATAATATATTCAGAATATACATATATATATGATAGATCGATAAATGGAATGAAATACACAGTTCAAGGAGACGGTAGATCGTACGTACGCATGAACGCTATTTTTGTTTCCTTATTGAATTGAATGGAATTAAGTAGATGACATACATATATATATACATAAATCCAGTATCATTATTATTTCATATATTGAATTATTATTCATTAAATATACTTTATAATCATTCATGAATGGTTAACATGGAGAATGAATCTAATCGCGTTGTGGAGATGGTAGTCCGTACGTACGCACGAGCGATGATATCATTCCCATGATCGTGAAATTGTATTGAAGCGTAGGTATAATAATTTAGAATCAATATCACTTTAAAATAATCATATATAGTTTATTATTTACACCATTATACCCATCCAATTAAGTCAGTGGTTGAAAATAGATAACACCACGGCGTGGAGACGATATTCCGTACATACGCACACGCGGTGATTTCATTTTCTATAGGATGGAGAGAAGATGAAATAGGGTTGTTTCATATTTATAATAACATATAATTATATAAGTAATACTGATTTTATTACATTATAATGAGACAACTAATGAAGAAGAAGTAGAATAAGAAAGAAACTTGAGAGAATCAGAATAAATTATTACCTCTTCTTCGACGCACCTCCTTTCAACTTCCTCTTAATAAAGTAGAGTTGGTCTTTTGAGAAGACCAGAACCACAAGAATGTTTCTAGGGAAGTGGAAAAGTGAAATGAGCAGGGTTTGGCTGACCTTCAAGGCTCAAAAGGATGTTAAGAGAAAAGGGAAGGGGTTCCCTTTTTATAAGGGAGGAGAGGGGCACCTTTAGAAATCTTAAAAATATTAATTTATAATAAATTCAAACCCCACAAAAAAACCTCAAAAAATGACTAAATTAAAATATGAGATGAGATATGGTTGTAATGTCATCAAAAAATCAAATTTAGACATGTTTTGATTTTATATTAAACGTTATCATTTTGATTTATCCTTATTGAATCTATTTAATTTTATTTGTGGTAATAAAATTCTAAATTTTAAATGGTTATAAATAATCACTTATGTGTTGTGAATTTTATATAATTGGATAATTGATGACATTTTCGACTATATAAATATAAATTTATAATTTTTAAATATTTTTTTGATTTTTAATCAATTTAATAATATGTTATTTTTATAATATAACAATAGTGTCAATTTTGACACTATTCATTTAAGTGAATTTAAATAAAATCCACACAGAGGATATATTCAAACTAAATTTTTTAATAGGTTCCTAACATGTCATATTAATCTAAAAAATTAGTGGATCACATTAAATTTTTAATATAAAATTTATTTTACTATTTGTAAAACCATTTATTTGATATTTCTCTTAATAAAATAATTTCTACAACATTTTTGTATAATTATTAAATATACTTATTTGTTGCATAAAAATTAAAACTATTTTATTAGGACAAATGAAAATATTATATATTTCATAAGAATACATTTAGTCAGATGTATCTTCTAAAACACCCAAAATTTAAAATGATATATTTTTTAAATTATGAAGGTGACAACTTTGACATCATTTAAAATAAAATAATATAAGTCTCATTATAAAATTTATAAGACTCCAAACGGTCATATATTCGGTCATTGGATGTTTATGATGTATATATAGACTAAAAATAAGTTTTGGTAAGGTTTGTTATCCTTTTAGTGGGTATTATTATTTCAATAAAAACAATATTACTTATTTTTCACTAAATAAATAATTTCTTCCTCATTAATGTATAAGCTATTAAGGTAACTAAATATCTCATAAAATTTATAAATAAATTACCATGATAAAGAAAAAAAAATTATCTTTTAAATGAGTATTTATAACCTAATTTATATTATGTATAATCTTATATTATAAATACTTTAATTATTAATGTTGAGTGAGACATATTTCACTTTCCTTTAAATAAAATAAATTAAAGGTCTTAATCACCTCCAAGTGGGTTCCAATGGATTCCATTTCGACCCAATTATTCCTTAGGACTAAATATAAGCATCCAATTATATTAAGACAAGTGTTAGTGTGATTTTATATTATTATATTTACCCATAATTACCTGATTTACCTTTTACTAAGGTAAATAAAATTTACCATAGTTACTATTAATAATGAAAAAAATAAAAAGTAGCCTATTAACATAATTTGGACCAAATGATTCCAAATATGGAATTTATTTTTCTAAATTAAAAACCCAAAAGTTGCAGAAATTAATTTAAAATTAATCCGGTTTTTAAGAAAATGAGTTTTAAAAATTAAAACATTACAAAAGATTGAAATTATTTTACCTATATATTCAATGTAAAATCAATGATAATGACATAAATTATATTAAATGGTAAAAATATATTCTATTTATTCTTTAAAATCATTAAATATTTTAATTTAACCATATAAATTATTACGATGAAAAAAAGTTGTTTTTAATTAAAATATTGTGTGTTTTTACTATTCATTAAAATATGAAAGTTATCAGAATAATATGAAAAATTTATCCAAAGTAAATATTTATATTATGATTCCAAAGATAAATTTTATTTTGTCAAATTAAACTTATAAACCTTTCAAAAACTATATTTAAAGTGGATGCACCATCAAAAGGTGGCAAAACTGCATTTTTTTGAAAAATACTTATTTTACCTAAAACATTTATTTTGTTCTCATACCATGTTCTAGAAAATTTGTAAGATGAATATTAATGCTATAAAATTAAAAATTTAGTTAATACTATTCATAACGGCTAGTTCATAATAATATTATAACAGTATATCATTGTTTAGTGAAACCTGGTATTGCGTACTACACACGCTATCGAGGAAGGTCGTGATTGTGTGTATTGAAAGCCAAGTCAGGGTTACGTGTTGTGCAAGACTCCTTTGTTGTTTTTTATAACAGAATCCAACCATATTTCATTAATAAATAGAATATATATATATATACACTCAATGTTGTGTAGAATGACTACTATCAAACAAACTTGAAATTCTGTGTAACACAATCCAAGAATAGTGTTGGGTATACTGAAAACTAATATGGTGTTGTGTATAGCACTAGAAAATCTTGGTGTAGCATAAAACACATGACATCACATAAATTAAAAAGAATACTTATCATAAAATCTCGGGGTGTTACATGAGCCACCAAAATCCATGACAAAAGCCCGAAACATATCCTCCGAAGTTTGTATCGTCCTCTCAGATTGACCATCCATCTGGGGGTGATATGCCGTTCTCATCGTCAACTGCGTTCCAAGGGCTTTCTGTAAGGATTTCTAAAAACAAGATGTAAACCTAAGATCTCTATCAGATACAATCGAAATAGGGACAAAATTTCTCTTTACCACCTCCCGTATATAGATCTTAGACAGATCCTCCACCATATGAGATTCATGAATCGGGATGTAATGGGCCAACATCGTTAGCCGATACACTATGACCCAAATGGCATCATGCTTTCTGACCATTCGTGGGAGACTTGTGACAAAATCCAATGCTATCTTCTCCCACTTACAAATACGGATTGGTAAAGAATGCAACATTCCTGTTGGCATCTAATTCTCTTCTTTGACCTGTTGACAAGTCAAGCATCTCGAAACAAACTCCGCCACACATCATTTCATACCATCCCACCAGAACTTCTCTTTCAACGCTTTATACATTTTCTGAAATCTAGGATGAACAGCCCACCTGGAATGATGATACACCCTGATAAGATCCTCCTGAAAAGTAACTGGTACATCCATCTGATTCCGAAAACAAAAAACTGAATCTCCATTCAGTTGCCAACCCTCAATGGTCTCCCCACCATTGAGTCTCAACCCCATGGTCACACACTCAGAATTAGATATCTGTTCCTCTTTAACTAGGCCAACCAAGTCAGGAATCAGCAAAACTGGAATGAATACCACTCTATCACCTTGGTCCTCACATTCCAACCACATATCGGCTATAACTAACATCAACTGCCACTGGTCCGATGAATGTTTCTCCATCTGAGCGTATGATTTCCTACTTAATGAATCGGCCAGAAAATTTCCCATATCTGGTGTGTACATCAAGTCAAAATCAAAAATCTGGAGATATTCCATCAATCTCCTTTTCCTCAAGTTCAAATACCTTAGTGAGAAAATATGCTTCAAGCTCTTATGGTCTGTATATACCAGGAATTTCTCACCGAAGAGAAAATGATGCCACACTTTCAAAGCATGGACCACTGCTTCCAACTCCAAATCATGAGTTGGGTAGTTCTTCTCATGCACTCTCAACTTCCATGAGACATATGCAACCACATGATTCCCTTTCATGAGAACACACCCCAACACTGATCCAGATGCATCGCAATACACCACATACCCTTTTCCCGTTTCGGGAAAAATCAAGATTGGTGATGATGTAAGGCGGACCTTTAGCTCTTCGAAACACTACTAAAACTATTCATTCCACTAGAATGGTACATTCATTCTTGTCAAAGCTGTCATTGGTGAATCCAAATGTGAAAAATCACGAACAAATCACTGATAATACCCAGCTATACCAAGAAAACTCTGTATCTCAAACACATTCTTTGGTGGTTTCCATGAGATAACAACCTCTATCTTTTCTAGATCCACTGAAACACCCCATTCAGAATACACATGGCCAAGAAAATGAACTTCTTGTATCCAAAAGTCACACTTTGGCAATTCGGAATACAACCAATGATCCCTCAATATCCTCAAAACTGTCTCCAAGTGCTGCTCATGCTCCATCCTTGTCTTGGAATACACCAAAATATCGTCGACAAACACCACCACAAATGAATCTAGATATCCCAGAAATATCTGATTCATCAATTCCATAAACACCACTACTATATTCATTAGACCAAAGGGCATAACAACATATTCATAATGGCCATATCTACTTATGAACGCTTTTTTAGAAATATCCTCCTTTCTCACCCGCAATCGATGATATCCCGACCTCGGGTCGATCTTGGAGAACCACTGGGCTCCCCTAAACTGGTCGAAAAAATCATCAATTCATGGAAGTGGATATCTATTCTTTATCGTAACTTGGTTAAGTTTATGATAATCAACACATAACCTTAATATTGCATCCGCATTTTTCACAAACAACACTGGCGCTGCCCACGGAGACGTGTAAGGCCAGATGAACCCTTCATTTTATAACTCTTCCAACTGGATTTTCAATTCCCGGAATTCATATGGTGCCATCCAATAAGACGAAATTAAGATAGGACTGGGCCCTGGAAAATGAACAATCGTAAAATCCACCTATCTTACGGGAGGTAACCCAGAGAATTTTTCAGGAAAAAAATCCATGAACTGATCCACCATTGCTGGAGGAACACTCTACTCAACACCCTCTACCGATTCCAATGTCAAAACCACCAACTGATATGATAGCGTACCCACTACTGGTGCCAACAAACCCGTTGCACACTGTTTTTCATGTTTCTCTCCTCTAAATAGATGTCTAACACCATCATGTGTCGTAAAATCCACTGTTTGCGCATTACAATCGATGTGAGCCTTAAATGCCTTCAGCCAATCCATTACCAGGATTACATCATACCCATCCATTTCAAGAATTGTGAAGTTCCACACTATCTCAACCTCTCCCACAAAGATACAACATCCTCTACACAAAAATCCACAACACTCTCTTCGACCTAGAAGATTTTCATGTTTCAAAACTGAGGGCATCATTTCTACCCTTAAACCCACCAAATCAACCACACATGCAGAAATAAAAGAGTGTGAAACACTCGTATCAAATAACACTTGCATCAAGGTAGAATTTAAAAGAGTAGTACCTCACACCGTGGATGGTCCCGACTGATCATCCACCACAACCTGCTCAACTCCAAACACATGTTTTCTGGCAACACTATACTCTTTATTGCTCTGCTAAGGCATCGTGGTATTCTGAGAATCACCATGACCCACTTTATTCTACTTACGAGGGGTATGCTGCTGTCCCCGTCCCGTCGAAGCATACTAACATCTCCGATCCCTGAGGAGTGTCACGCGCACTTGGTCTTGGATAATTCCAACAATAACGTTGTAGATGACCCATCTGCTTACAATTATGACATGATCGAGGTTGTGTCGTACAATCCCACTTGACGAGGTTAATAGAACCACACTGAAAACATCCCGACTTGCTCTAGGACATCAGAGGAAGATTTACCGATCCGGTCGTCAAATTATATTCCATATTCCCACCATGGGAGTAAGTGTCCCTCCTTCACTTGAACCCAACGTTAGAGTTCCCAGTATTCCCCATGGGTACCACCATGCTTCCTCTACCCGTAGCACCCAAAAAATCCCCCTCAGCCACCAAGGCTCTATTGACCATATTTGTGTAATCATCTATACACAGCACCGCTATCATTGAATGGATTTCTTGCCTTAACCCCTCTTAAATGATCCTATCCATCCGGGAAATGCTACCCCCCACCTCGGGTGTAAACCTCACTAAGTTCATAAACATAGCTGCATACTCTGTCACAGACATAAGCTCTTGCTTCAAACTAAATAAATTAGTCATATGCTGAGTTTTGAACGTATGTGGGTATAATTTTTTGTTAAACAATTCCTCAAAGCCTTACCAGATCATACACTGCTATATCCCTGCTTGGACTACCAAATCCCACCACTGAAGGGAAAGATCTTCCAACATATATGTGGCCAACTTCACTTTCACACTAGTGAAGAAAACGTTATTTACGTCACCATTTTTGATGTCTGTTGTATATAACCGACAAGATAATATGTGAAACAAGGTTTTTTACATTGGTTATTTTATAACCGACATAAAAAATGCGGTAAGTAAATTTTTAACGTCAGTTGTTTTAATAACCGACATTACAAATCGCGCGCCTTTGTTTTTTACGTCAGTTATAAATTAACTGACGTAAAAAACCAAAGTGTGGAGTTTTTTACATCGTTTATTTGATAACCGATGTAAATAAAGAGATATCTACAAGTTTTTTACATCGGTTATAAAACAACCGACATAAAAAATGAGTCTTTTGAGGCCTTTTTGACGTCGGTTATTTGATAACCGATGTAATAAAACAACTTCCAGATGTTTTTTACATCGGTTATACAATAACTTGTGTAAACAACTATAATTTTTGATGTATTTTTTACGTCGGTTATTCTATATCCGACGTAAAAAACCAACACATGGATTTTTTTACGTCTGTTATAAAATAACCGACGTAAAAAAATCCGTATTTGATACATTTATAATGTCGGTTATTATAATAACCGAAATTATAAATGTAAAAACACAGTTTGTAACGTCAGTTATTAAATAACCGATGTTATAAAACATTTAAAAAATTAACAAGCCCTGTGAATTGTCATTTACGATTTTTCGATCGACAGTCTAGCAGCTCTTCTCTCTCGCACGACAAACCCTAATCGGCTCGTCAATCTCGCTGCGTTAAAATCATTTTTCCTTCATCGTTTATTATCTTTACTCTCTTAGAATCTATCATCTCAACTCGCAACACTCAAGTAAGCCTTCCACGAATGTATTTTGTTCATTTTTTTCAAGATAGTCTATATTTATGTTTTGCGATTTTTGTGTTTAAACTAGGTAAGATTCTTCGATTTCTAACCCTTTTTACCTCTTTTTTCCATTATCATCTTATTTATCATCCCCAGATCTATTAGATCAACTCGCAATATTCATGTAAGCCTCAACTACTTATATTTAGTTTGTTTTTGTTTCGCGAATGCTCGACATTGATGGTAATTTTTGTTTTCATTGACAACTAATGATCTCATTCACCTATATTACTGCATAGAATGGTTACTAATTAAATGTACAAATTCAAAAATGATATTTCATGTGTTGTTGTTGCTTATGTTTACCATATTTTATATGAGAATCTATTAGACATATAATGTAATGGTTGTTGACCTCTATGGCCCTTTGATGCATCGCTAGGTCTCATGATTCCAAATAAAAATGGGTTCTGCTGAGGGCTCACCCTATTATTTTTTAAGGCCATTTCCAAGGCCTTGACAATATTTTTATGATTTATAGAATTATCCATTACCTTATTATGATATTATTTATCGAGAAAACTTTTGATCATTTGACTAGTTGAATATCAATGGTTATTTTTAATTATCATACGAACATTTAAGTAGCCATATTTAATAATATTTAATTCTATCTATTTTTTTCTAATGTATATATTAAATGCATGTGTTTTTAGTAGTTCACCATGCCTAGTTTTTATATGTAAACCATTGTTTGGGGGGTTGTCCGGGGGTGGGGGGCTGTCCAGAGGGTTGGGGGTTTCCAAGGGGGTGGGTGGGTGTGGGGGGATATCCTAGGGGGTGGAGGCATGTATAGAGGGTTTTGGGCTTTGTCCGGGGGATGAGGGGGTTGACCAGAGGGTTGAGGGTGTCCAGGGGGGTGTCCAAGGGGGTTGGGGGTGAGGGTGGTGTCCAGGAAGGGTGGGGGTGCTGTCTGGAGGGGTGGGGTGCTGTCTAGGGGTGGGGGGATGTCCAAAGGGTTGGGGGTGTCTAGCGGGGTGTCCAAGGGGGTAGGGGGTGGGGGTGGTGTCCAGGAGGGGTGGGGTGCTGTCTAGAGGGGTGGGGGCTGTCCAGGGGTGGTGGGATGTCCAGAGGGTTGGGGGTGTCCAGGGGGTTTCCAAGGGGGTGGGTGGGTGTGGGGTGATGTCCAAGGTGGTGGGGGCCTGTCTAGAGGGTTTTGGGGGTTGGCCGGGGGTGGGGGGTTGTCCAGAGGGTTGGGGGTGTCCAGGGGGTTTCCAAGGGGGTGGGTGTGTGTGTGTGTGTGGGGGGGGGGGGCTGACCAAGGGGGTCGGGGCCTGTCCAGAAGATTTTGGGGGTTGTCCGGGGGGTGGGGGTTGTCCAGAGGATTGGGGGTGTCCAGGGGGTGTCCAAGGGGGTAGGGGTGGGGGGTAGTGTCCAAGAGGGGTGGGGTGCTGTCTAGAGGGGTGGGAGCTGTCCAGGGGGTGGGGGTGTCCAGAGGGTTGGGGGTGTCTGGGGGGAGTCCAAGGGGGTGGGTGGGTGTGGGTGGTTGTCCACGGGGGTGGGGGCCGGTCCAGAGGGTTTTAGGGGTTCTCCGGGGGGGCTGTCCAGAGGGTTGGGGGTGTCCAGGGGGATTGACTACTGCATCATGTTTTCTGAGATTCTGACATGATGATTGTGCCATGATGATTGGCTTTACATTGTGATTTTCTGCATCTGAATTTTTATTTTAAATATGATTTGATTCTCAAGTTTACTCCATTTTCTCCAATTTTCTATCAACCATGTAGGTTCCATGGTTTTCTTTTATTCAATGGAATTTAAAACTATTATATAAACTATATATTTTTTTAAAAATAATATTCAAGCATATTTTTTTAAATACGCATAGATTTGTTTTATATTTGAAAATTTTTTTACATTCAAATTATGATTTTTTTCATATAAACATATATTTTTCTTATCTTAAAAAAAATATATATTTGAAATTTTTTATAGGTAATAATGAGTCGAAGATGGATTACGGCACATCGAATGAGCAATGAATATGAGTAAGGTGTTGATTTTTTTCGAATTTTCTAAACGAAATGTTCCAAGTAGTGACATTTCTTCGGTCCATGCCTAAAATGTTTGAATATGAAGAAGTTGAAAAGTAGAGAGATAAAAGATCATCTGATTTGTCATGGTTTTAATCCGAGTTACAACCCTTGGATTTGGCATGGTGAAACTGGACGGAATTTCACTGATGATGATGATTCACAAGATGGTAACTCCAATGGAATTGAAGAAATGATTCACGATATTGTATCAGAACAAATTGAGATAGAATCGACAGTTCCGCGTCTATATGGTGATGTTGAAAAAGAATTATATCCTGGTTGTACAGGATTTACGGTTTTTTCAGCAGTGTTAAGATTGATTAACCTGAAGGAGAAACATAGATGGAGTGACAGAAGTTTTACAGAGCTGCTACAATTGATGAAAGATATTCTACCAAAAGATTACGATCTTCCATATTCACATTACAAGGACAAGAAAATATTATGCCCGATGGGATTGGGAAATAAGAAAATACATGAATGTCTGAATGACTGCATTATATATAGGATGGAATACGAATTTTTGTCAAAGTGTCCTAAATGTGGGACATCACGGTATAAGGTGAAAGAAAAATCACAGGCTGTTATAGAGATTACAAAGCTCCCTTCAAAGGTATTTAGGTATATTCCTATAATTCATCATTTGAAACGTTTATTTTCTAATTAAAATGATGAAAAAAGGTTAAGATGGCATGATGATGAGCGGGTATGTGATGGAAAAATACGTCATCCAGCAGATTGTCCACAATGGAAGAAAAATGATGCGCAATATTCTACATTTGGAAATGAAATTAGAAATCTCATAATAGGGTTGTGTGCAGATGGAATGAATCCATATTGAACCCTCAGTAGAACACATAGTTCATGGCCTGTTTTATTGGTAATTTCCATCCTCTCTCCTAAAGTTTGTATGAAGCGCAAATATTTCATGTTGAGTATAATGATCTCTGGTCCAAAGCAAACCGACAATGATATTGATGTTTACTTGTCACTGTTGATTGATGATTTGAAACTGTTATGGGATGATGGTATTAGGGTGTATGATTATTATGAAATGGAATATTTTCAACTGTATGCAATGCTTCTATTCACTATAAATGACTTCCCAGTGTCTAGAAAATTGTCTGGATATAGTGTTAAAGAGAATAAAGCTTGTCCAATTTGCGAACAATAGATGTCATATTGTAAATTGCATCATGGGAGGAAAACAGTGTACATGGGTCATCAAAAGTTATTTCCTATGGATGACCCTTATAGAAGACTAAAAAAGGCATTCAATTCCTCACAAGAATTTGATACTGCTCCAAAACCTTTATCCCCTGATCTGTATTTTGAGAGGGTGAAACACCTTGATGGGTCATTGGGAAAGACACAGAAATCTGGTAATGATAGACATATTTGGAAGAAAGGGTCAATATTTTTTGAGCTACCATATTGGAGGTATCATGAAGTTAAACATAATATTGATGTCATGCACATGAAGAAGAATATCTGTGATTGTTTGATTGAAACATTATTAGATATTAAAGGAAATAAAAAAGTTGGGCTGAATGCAAGATTAGACTTACTATCAATGGGAATACGTTTGGAGTTAGCTCCCACTCTTAAAGGAAGATGAAAATTTCCTCCCCCGACTTGTCATACATTATCGAAGAGGGAGAAAATTAGCTTTTGTGAGTGTCTTCATGATATCAAAGTGCCTCATGCTTATTCTTAAAATGTAAAGAAAATTTCTCATTGAAGGACTTGAAGATGATATGTATGAAATCACATGATTGTCACGTCATGATGCAACAAATTCTACCAGTTGCATTGCGTGGAATATTTCCCATTCGTGTTAGAAAGACAATAATGAAGCTGTGTTATTTTTTGAATTCAATTTTTTACAAGGCGATTGATGTGAATGATTTGAACATTTTGGAAAAGGATAAAATTTTATACTTTTTCAATTGGAAATGTATTTTCCTCCAACTTTTTTAATATAATGGTGCATTTAATGATTCATTTGGTTCGAGAAATAAATATTTGTGGACATGTATATCTTCGTTGGATGTATCCTTTTGAAAGGTATAGGAAAATATTAAAGGGGTTTGTTAAAAATTCATATCGACCTGTAGCCTTCATTATTAAAAAGTATATTTTTGAGGAGGTAACAGAGTTTTGTATGAGCTACTTGGCTGCGGCCCAACACATAGGTTCGCCTCCATCTCGCCATGAACAAGTTAATAATGAGGGGGAGGGGATTCGTTGCTTGAAAGTCAACTCATTGTTAGCTGAATAGATGAAGAAGTTATAATAATACATCTTTAATAACATAGTTGATGCTCGACCGTATATCACATTTCATATTAATGAGCTAAAACAATGTCATCCAAAGAAGAAAGTAATGTGGATTTTGAATGAGCACAATGAAACGTTTTTTTCATGGATTAAAAAGACTTTCCTTAGTAGATCAGATGTATCAGAGACATTAAAATGGATAGTGTGTGGTCCATGTTTAATTGTGATAACATGGTCCGGTTATGACATTAATGGCTATGAATTTCATACGAAAGCCCAGGACAACAGAAGTGCCATTCATAATAGTTGTGTATTGGTGTTTGCATAAGCAATTCTTTTTTTGAGTGCTAAGGACAAAAACCCAATTTCTACATCAAGTGCATATTATGGAGTGATTGAAGACATAGGGGAGGTTGATTAAATTAAAATTAAAGTTCATATTTTTAACTGTAAATGGTTTATCGGTAACAATAGTGTCAGACACGATGAATTTGGAATGACACTTGTTAATCTGAATAGATTGGAAGACACAGCTGGTTCTTTTATAATGGAAACACAAGCAAAAAAAATTTTCTATGTAGTAGTTCAATCAGATATGCAGTGGTTTGTTGTTTTACAAGGGAAAAAAATATGTTGGTGAGGATGAACTTGATGAAGATACTGATTTATGTGAGATCCCTACTTCCATGGAATGATTAACAGAACATAATGATGAGCTTGTTGAAGACATGGTTAGTGCCATAAGGAACGATCACGACAAATGAATTTGAAAAAACAATCCATTTGTACATTCCTAAAATTACAGGTAACATATGTTTATTTCTTGTTTACATATTTTTTCATAAATGTTAGACATTTTAAGTTATTTATTTATTAAAAAATGTTTTAAAACAAAATAAGTATAAGTTTTTGTTTGTTTTTAGTTTCTTTATTTTACTTTATCATGTCTACCATTACATGAATTATATATCTAATATTTTTGTTCAGTGACAATTACTTTACCATGTTTACCATGTTTACCATGTTTAACATGTTTACCATCTTGACCATCTTTACCATCTTTACCATTGTTTAGCATGCTTACCATATTACCAATGTTTACTATTATGTAACTTAGTACACTTTTCTATTTTCTGATTACAGTAGTATTAAAATATTTGAATTTGTATATTTTTGAACTAAGGTTTGTTTTTTTGATTTGAAGGATAATGACAGATCATTCAGTTGATCAACCACATGATTATAGAGATGAGAATATTGGTCATACCTCTAGGGAGGAACATTCTCATACTCCTATTACGACAAAGAGTTCAAAGGTTGGTAAACGTGGGTGCACACGTTTACCAAAACTATCACTTACTCGTACGTAGGATCAGAGGGTAGTCGTTGAGTTTGATGATGATGATATTCCTAGAGGTCCAAATGCAAAAGATTTTAAGAGTTTTGTAGCTACTCAGGCTAAGAGCAAAGTAAGCATTCTGTATGATGACTGGAGAAGTGTGGATAAAGAGATAATCTCTCAGTTATAGGAGAAAATTTTGGTAAGATATTTTGTTATTGTTTGACTATTGTTCAAATGTTTCTAGTATATATAATATGTTTAACCTCTTATTTATCAGATGACATTTGATATTCCTGACACTAGAGGAGTCAGGAAAAAATTCTTATTATTGGATGCCAGGAGATGGAGGGATTTCAAATCAACCCTCTCATATGATTTCATTTATGGTCATAGTAGTCTTGACAAACCATGTTGTATATATCCTTATATAGATTAAGAGACATGGAGACAGTTTTTTGAAAGTAGAAGAAAAGAGTCATTTTTGGTAAGGGAAATGTAAACTTTTATAATCCTTTTTATATAAATGATATTATTAATGTTTTTTTAATGATTTCATATTCTTAATTTATAGAAAAAAAGGAAATCTCATCAGGATATCCAATCTATAAATGTATACCCTCATATTTTATCTCAGGGAGGGTATGCATTTTTGGAAGAAAAAATGATAGTAGAAAAATTTCAACAACTAAGAGCTGAGTGTTCAAGATCAGGAGAGGTGGACCCTCCATCCCCTCTATCAAGACATGAAAAATGGAAGTGAGATCGGAAGGGAAAAAAGGGAAATATATTTCAGAAGAATTGAGAATCGTAGCTGAGAGGATTGTAAGATATCTATTTTATTTATTTATGTTAACTATTTTCTTCATATAATTTTAATCCTTATAGAAATGTTCAATTAATTAATACAGGACTCTCTTGAGGAGCAGAGTTCACATGGGAAATTTACAGCTACTGGGAGGGAAGATATTTTATCTGTCGCACTAGGAAGGCCCGAAAATCCTAGTCGTGTAAGAGGATATCCGACAGGTTTATCGGTAATAAAAGTGTTACCATGTTCTTCAACATCTAATTTTGAGGGAGTTTATAAAAAAAATAATCCTTTGAGGCTAAAGTTTATAATATTAATGCGATGATGGAGGAAAATATTAGAGTGTCGGTGCAGTCTATGTTTGAAGACATGAAAAGACAATTTTAAACTGCAGCTCCCACTCCTCCACCTCCCCCTCCAGACCCCATTATTTATCCTCCACCTCTGCCAGTAGATTCCACTCACCCACCTCAGCCTGCGGACCCCATTTTTTATCCTACTCCTCTGCCGCAGCTTCCTACTTATTGGAAGTTATATGTTGATGAATCTCAACATCATATAGTAGCATATGGGTTGGTATATTGTATAGGAGATATAGTTCATCATCAAAAATTAGAGGTAGAGAATCATAGGGTCACTATACCTGATATTATAGATAGATCAGCTCGGGTACCATTACCTACAGATGAGGTGGTGACAGTTGGACAAAGTATCGGCCATTTTTTAATTTGGCCATCCAGAATTGATCGACTCATTACAATAGATGTATGAATGTTATATCTTTTATTTTATTTTTTAATAATGTTTTCTTATAATTTTAAATCTAATATATTTTTCAATTTATATTTACAGGAATACTTCAAAGGTAAAGAAATACTGTATAGACAACAACAAAGACAAATGGCTATGACATCAGATACAGATTCTAGTAGTCTTGACAGATTGTCAAGATATTCAAATTTTTTGGTGGGTCATTATGAGTTTCCAATGGAAGCACATGTTTTTGTATGTTAAATAACTGTGGGGATTATGAAAACTGATATCATGGAGCTTGTTACTGGAGATAAGTTCAGAATCAATGTGGTGCAATTTTTTTCCATGTAAGTATTAACACCTTTTCCCAGCATTATATTTATTAAAAATGTATACTTATGTCTATTTTGTATTAGGTATATTTATAAAATTTTTGAGAGGAATGAGCTGACAGATGTATATGGATTCATGGACCCGCAATTGATTTCCCCTGAAGCATGTTCATTGGATGAGGAAAAAAGAATGCTTTATATTACTGAAAGACTTGAAAAGAATATAGTCACACAATGTTGGATGATGCCTTTTTTGAGAGGTATGAAACAGATCTCTCTCAAAGATTTAATTATCTTTTAACATAAACAACCACTAACGTTAAATTTCCTTTTATCAACGATCATTGGATGTTAGGGGTTTTCCCATGGGAGAAAGCAATTTATTGGATATGCTCTATCCATGATGATGTGCGGGAAAGTTTTAAGAATATATTGGAAAATAATGTTTCAATTTCTCAATAGTTTTATATATTATAATGAATTTTAAATTTACCTTATTCGTATTATTTTATAACAGGGCATGGTCCTACTTTCAAAAAAACACAAAGAAAAGGACTGCAAATATCAAATATGTAAATGCGAAGGTAAATATCCATTTATAATTTGTACTTTTTGATTTATTACATAAAAACAATATATTGAATTTACACTCATCCAACAGAATTTTCATGAACAAAAAGTCATCATCGAATGTGGATATTATATATTAATATTTATGTATGAAATAATAACAACTGGGACAGTTGTGAATTTTGACCTGGTAATATTTCCTCTTAAACATTTCCATAATATTTCAATTTGATTTATTCATTATACACGTTATCTACTATCCTTTTCATTTGTATCTTTTTGATGACCCTCAACCCTATACTGATAAAGACATAAAACACTTACAAGTGGAGTGGTCAAAGTAATTTACAGTTTTGACTGAATTTTAGTTTGTAATATAAAATGTAATTTTGAATATTGTCGTTGTAATTGTGTATTTGGTAGTCATTTAGGTTGGATTTAGTTTTTTTTATGTTGACATTGTATGTTTTGAATGTTATATATGTGAATGTTTAATTTTTCTCTACTTCTTGTTTTGGTCTACTTGTGATGGTTTTTCTAGTATGAATTCTGGTCTGGGGGGGAGGGGTTCCATGGGTGTGGGGGGTGTTCAGTGGGGTTGGGGGTGTCCATGGGTCTGGGAGGGCTGTTCGGTGGGGTGGGGGGGCAGTCTAGGGCGTGGGAGGAATATCTAGGGGTGTGGGAGGGATGTCCAGGGGTGTAGAAGTGTTGTCCAGGGGGCTGGGGGGTATACATGAGGATGGGGGTGTCCCGGGGTGTTTGGGGCTGTCCAGGGGGTCGGGGGCAGTCCAGGGGTGTGGTGGGGGCTCTAATGGGGGTGGGGGAGGGTTGTCCAGGGTGTGGGGGTATACATGAAGGTGGGGGGTTGTCTCGGGGTGTTTGGAGTTGTTTAGGGGGTCGAGGGGTAGTCTATGGGTGCAGTGGGGGCTGTCAAGTGGGGTGAGGGTGTGAGGGGGTGCTGTTCAGGAGGGTGGGGGTGGGGGGGTTGTAGAGGGGTGTTTGGGGCTATCCAGGGGGTCGGGGGAAATCCAGAGTTATGGTGGGGGCTCCAATGGGGTGGGGGCTGTCAAGTGGGGTGAGGGGGTGATGTTCAAGAGGGGGGGTTGTCGAGGGGTGTTTGGGGCTGTCCAGGGGGTCGGGGGGTAGTCCAGGGGTGTGGTGGGGGCTCTAATGGGGTGGGGGGAGGGTTGTCCTGGGGTTATACATGAGGGTGGGAGCTGTCATGTGGGGTAAGGTTTTTATGTTATCAATGTAAATTTTTAAATTTTCTTTAGTTCATGTTTTTATCGCCTTCTATTTGTGTGGTACAAATTTTTGATTTGGTTTCTGGTTGATTCTGGGGGAGAGCAGAGGACTGCAATCAATTCTTTTTTAAAAAAATTGTCTTCCACATCGGTTATTTTATAACCGACGTGATAAAAACCTGTGGCATGGTTTATCACGTCGGTTATTTAATAACTGAAGTGATAAAGGACCTGGGAAACACTTTATCACGTCGGTTAATAAATAACTGACGCGATAAAAGGCCTGCGAAATTGTTTATCACGTCAGTTATTTAATAACCGACGTGATAAACCATTTCCCGGTCCTTTTATCCCGTCAGTTATTTATTAACCGACGTGATACCTCCCCCCCCCCAGAAAGGTTTACCACATCGGTTATTATATAACTGACATGATAAACCATCGCCCGGGAGTTTATCACGTCTGTTATAATATAACTGACGTGATAAACCCCCCCAGTTTATCACGGAGGTTATATAATAACCGACGTTATAACCCCCCCTGGTTTTTCACATCGGTTATTAATTAACCGAAGTGAGAAACACCACGATTTTATGTTTTTACGTTAGTTTTTAAATAACCGACATAAAAAACGTTATTTATAACGTCGTCCGTATTAACGTCGGCTAAAAACCGACATAAAAAATGAAAAATAACTGACATAAATAACGTTTTCTGTAATACTGTTAGCTCTACCAGCATTCCCATGAACTCAAAGATCTTTTTCATTCTATTTAACCATGAATATGACCTCTCCGGCTCTGAATCACCCCTAATGATGGGTGGATTCTGATTTTGAAACTGAATCTCATCATCCACATAACTTCTTTGATCTGTTTTATTTCCACTTCCCACATCTTGGAATGCATAAAATATACTTTTCACTAGCTACTGGTTCACCTGAGGCTTAGGTGCAACCACATTCTCAGCAGCCTCCTCCGGTTGGTCTCTACGACGCCTACCCGATGCAATTTCAATCAAAAAAAATAATCAACAATGAGTCTCACTTCCGTAGACATCACGAAATCCCATTTCAAATCACATTACACAACACTATCACCACAAGGCTTTTCACCAGTTCACATTTTTTCAAATGTGCCATGTTTCACCATTTTGAAAACCAAACCATTTTCAAAATACCAATTGAGTCACATTAAAATTTCACATATTCATATCACATCTTAAATCTTTATACCCCAATGAAATATGTATCCTACAGGGAAGTCATTTCTACCATGCATTCCATGCTCATATCATTGGCTACACCCACGACAAAGAGATATCCAATGCCTATAAGTGTCTCCAAAACACTTATGTACCCAACTCCCTGGTAACATGAATTTCAGTATAGAAGGGTTAGCTACGTCCTTTTATGCTCTACATTCCATGTTCCGAAATTCCTACACCTTGCAACCATCCCGACTCAAGGAGTATACCATAATGAATGTCAACACCCAATCTGAGAATCAACTCCAAATGACCAACCAAACTGATACCACTTGTAACACCCCGCCCTTACCTCTTTGTCTTGAGGAGGTGGTGGGGGTTACTTGGCCTTAAGCGATGTTCCCAAGACGCCAAAGGCTGGCAATAAATGCTGAGGGATTCAAGATCAAGTTGGGGAACGATTTTCCCTTAAGACAAAACTGACAAAAAAATCCACAACTATATGATGCATGTCAACAAAACAACCATCCTCATACATTACCAAAGACAAACCGATAATCCATAATGATCTCACATGTCCACACAACCCAAAACAACATCATAGTACAAGAAGAAACTAAACAACCAAAGCACCACAGGTCCATGAAACCTCCATAGCTCCACACCCAGCTCCAAGCTCCAAGCTCCACCAAGGGATCACAATGCTCCAGTAAAGGAGGGTGATGCATTACCTTTTCCTACATAACGGTACACAACATCTACAAAGACTCCACAATTCTAAAGAAGGGGGTGAGTACTAAAACTCAGCAGGATTTCCCCAAATGACTTCCCTACACACGCCACTAGGATAAAACTATTAGCACATTTATATAAAACAGTTTATATAAATTAAATCACAAGTGAAACCATTTTCATAAGCCCAAACATTCCCTTACCAAGCCATCTTGCCCAAGCCACGCAACCAAGGGAAATCCAAACAAACATGCCACAAGCCATGTCATCATTTACACATTAGCACAAAAAATTTTCACCTTGCAATGCAAAGCACAAAGAAAAACCAAAATGGTGGGACTTCTGCCCAACCTGATCACCCATTCACACCAAAACAATCAAAACAGTGGGACTTCTGCCCAACCTGTTCACCCATTCACAACAAGCGGCACTTCCCGGCCACTACTCATATGGTGGTTCTTCCGACCACTATCAATACCCTTCTTATAGTGGTGCTTCTCTCCACTTCCACACAACATTCCAAACAAGACAAACCAAGAACATAATCCACCAAGGTCAAAACATCATACTATCAACCAATTTCCATTGCATATCAATTCACTTCAATAAATCACCAATTTATTGAAAACCATTTTCCATGCCAAACAACATTTCAATAAAACAACCATTTTATTGAAAATACTTTACATCAATCATTTTAATAAATCAACAATATCATCCCATTTTAAAATCTTCATTTTAAAATCCACAAGAGTGGCATTTCACCAAAAAAACACCCTTTTTCCCAAAAATCCCCAAAACATCACCCAAGGGATTTCCAACCAATTTCCCATAAAAATTAAAAATTAATTATCAGCACAACAATTAATTGTAACAAGGAACCACTTTTTCTAACCATTTGGAGTCGAGAGAGAGGCCACCTACCTTTAGTGTTCTTGAGAAATCAACCCATGAACAACCGCGCCTAAAATCCGGTGAACGCACCACTGAAACCTCTATAGATCACTTCCCCTAACATCCACAAGACATAATATTAACATCCAAGGCAACCACAACCCTAGATCTACACACAACAAGTCTAGATCTAGAAAACCAAGAAAGAGGTAAGAGCAGATCTAGAGGAAAACACATGAGAAATAACAGGAGAGACTTACCTAGGAGAAAACACCTTCAAACTGCCTTGAAACCCCTTTGAAACGCTTCCAAATCGAGTGGGAGATCACCCTAAAACCATGAGAACCCAAAATCCCATGTGTGGCTCGAGTGGAAGGATGATTGGAGTGAAATGAGGCAATCGTGAGTGATCCCGGAACTTGTAACCCTAACTTTATGTGGCGGCATGGTTAGCCCACACGGTTTGGGAAAACGTGTGCTAACCATGCACACACCACTGCCTCGAGAGTCGGGGTCTGTACGGTTGCCTTGAATGGTTTGGTAAACCGTGTGTAGGCCGTGCGAATCCTACTGTCTCCCCTTGCATGGTTTCCTGGAGCATCCGCACGGTTTCCACTAATAGTACACACCTTTAAAGGACTCCAAACTCATCCAAAACCATTCCAAACTCTCCCATACTCTTCCCCACTCATCCCATGCACATTAAACACATAAATATGCATAAACAAAGTCCACATAGCTCAAACCGGGGGTGATACATCTCCTATGAAATGAAAACTAAAAAAAGGTATATATGATATAATGAAAACATAAGTATACTTATGTAATAAATATATTATATTTACTTTATACACATCAGCATATCTGAACATTAGGGGTGGTACTGAAAAAATGAATGACCTAAGATTGCGAGGTGGTAGTCTTTCATACATAGGAATGATAATTTTTTTTTAAATTGTATTTATGATGAAATTTTTTTTGGTCATAAAATTAAAATGACAACATATGGGTATATTGATTATATTAAGGATAATAAATCATTATTTTTTAAATAATTTATGGATTTGGAGGATGAAATAAAATAAAAATTCAAATTGAATAATGTTACCCAGAATTCTAGTAACCTCCATAGGTTTTATCTTAAAGCCTTATTATGATGGAATTATGAACACAATAAGGATAATATAATGGATTTAGGGAATTGGATACCTGTTTTTGGGGGGTATTATCTTAAAAAATGGTTATTTATATGCATATGATATGAGAGGGGGTGTACTTTTACATGTGTTATGAGTGAAAATCTACTAGGATATTGAAATGAAAATGGCGTACCCATGTGTGTCTCAATAAAAAAGACCAAACTTTGGATTACGCAAGATCAATAGAAAAAATAGGGATTAAATGTGTCCATAAAATTCATTATATCTATATATATATTGGTCATAATGTCCCTTATCTTTTCATATAAACCCCTTGGTAAACTAATTTTTATATTAAAATATTATTTATTTTTCATTACTTCACTATTCTTTTTGGTCAAAAAAATTAGTTCACCATATTATATAATATAATTTTTTCTGATTAAAATGATTGAATCCATTTTTCAAAATTAAATGCACAAAATATGAAAAATATAAATTAATATA
Organism: Viscum album; assembly: GCA_963277665.1. Classification (NCBI taxonomy): domain Eukaryota; kingdom Viridiplantae; phylum Streptophyta; class Magnoliopsida; order Santalales; family Viscaceae; genus Viscum; species Viscum album. The sequence continues at coordinate 502,155,232 of OY728142.1, read as the reverse complement.
TGTCATTAATGCAATTAGAAAGTGGGTTTTGAAGGAAAAAATGTTCTATAGTTTATAAGGATTTTATATTAATATTATATATTGAAATGATTCAAAATTACTAAATTATATATATATATATATATTAAATAATTTTATTATAAAACCTATTTAATATAAAATTTATAATTTTATATATTATTAACGAACAGGTAGTTTCAAATTAAAATTTAGTATTTTCACTATTCATCAAAAATGTATTTCTATAGAAAAATCTTAAAAATTCACCATAAGATAATTTTCAAATGATTACTTGAAAAATTAATTTTTTTTTTTGAAATAATTTTTATAATTTTTTTAAAAATAATTGTATAGCCATTTCACAAATAGGCGAAAAATTTATTTTTTTTAAAAATAATGTGTTTAGGCATACTAATTAGATTCTTTCATACCTATTGTCTACAAACCATATAAGAAGAATATTAAAAATTTGGTTTAATAAATAATATATAAATATCATCTAAATAATATTCCAAAAGTAATTCGAATAATTTATTTTGGTAATTTTATTTCTTTGCATAGAAATAGTTTTTCAGAAATTCATTTCCTTTAATTTAAAATATTTTTTATTTTCATTTATAATTAATATGAAATCATACAATTCATTATATATATTATAGACCATATATTTTTATAATTTAGATAATCATATTTATAACATCAATTCCAAAATTAAGGTGATCGATATCTTATTAAATAATTTTATTTTAATAGGGTAATATATTTCATTTAACCTTGATGTATCATGTATCACAAGTTATAGTCAGTGTTGCATTTAATGTAAGACAAACTCAATTTTATATGTAATGTTATCTACACTCGATTTTTTTTCCACAAAAAATATCAAAAAGATTTAATTTATCTTTCAAAATATACTTCACAAAGTCTTAGGGAATTATTGTCTTAAAATAATAATATTTTATGGCTTATTTAAGATTGATGTTTCATGTTGTATAAGATATCAAAAAAGTCATTCAAAATATCTTGGTATTAAATGCATAATATCTCTGGAATAGTAGAGGAATATAATACTAAAATTTCTTTTTTAGATACATAATTGATATCTCAAAGCCTTGAGACCCTTGGTAACAACACTAGATAACCCATGTCATGCTCAACCAAAAGTTATCCTTAAATAAGTACTTGAGTTCTACCAGCTACACTATGTTCCCTAAAACTTCTACATCTAACTCATTCTCATATATTCCCATATGGGAACCAAATTGATCACATGTAGCTATCACAATATCTATTTATATTGGATGGAAATAGATGAAAACATCATCATGTGTCCATATCCCCCAAATCATGCTCTAAGGGAGGCCTTAGAGGTGTAATATCACTTAAAATTAAATAAAAATATCACTATATATATGTCGATCTTGATATAAAAAATACAGAATATTATAATTGTAAGTCAATCATGGTGAAAATTTCCTTCCCTAACTACACAATGATAATATTCCATCCATCCTTATAGCCTCACAAACCCTTTTCAGGCCCAAAAAATACACACATGTATGATTGAGTTATGTAAAGAAAATATGGATAAATGGCCAGATTAAATTACGGTAGATTTCCTCTGAGAATCTATATATACAAAAAATTCATGTATGATTTATTCAGAATTTAAACAACTATAACCAATTTTTTTATAACTAATTTACCATGTGCACAAATTTTATTTGATCCGTATATGCTAGAAATGTTACATCAAACCTTAAAAATCATTCAAATACAAATAGAGAAAAATCCAATGAAAATAATTTCCAAAAATAAAAAAATTGTAATAATAAAAATAATAATAAATATTTGAATCCCTATTACATGTGAATACCATAAATAGTATCTATCTACTAATATATATAGTATGTTTTTCCATATTTTTTCTATTCCAATAATCCAACATCCTTTCTTAAAAATGAAGTAACCACTAGCCCAACACCATTTTTTAACAACCATAATGGTATACCACATTATCATGCCTCCTGACAAGGATTTCATAAATGGTACATGCTCTAGAGCGAAAAAGAACCCTTCTAACAACTTCCCCCATATGTCAAAGTGTACTAACTAATTCCTATGATCAATAGGTGATTGTGGGGATATAAAACACCATAATATAAATGATTATAAATAATATTTTTTTAATGTCACAATAAAATTTCACATAATTTAATATCATGTGTACGTTTATTAATATATCACATGGTTTTTAGGAATGAATATCTAAAATTTCACACGAGCTATAAAAAAGTAAACTATATCTCTCATAGGCCAATTAGGTACTGGCATTTTCAAAACCCTAAAATAAAACAGTAGTATAACACATGGTATATACCCTATCAAAACCCATATCTATCGGGGTCCATCTTATGTAACCAATGAACCTATAAACATATATTCACTAGTTTTAGGGAAAATAACCTAGCCTATTTCATGAGTCATGATGTCTACATTTGTCCTAGTAATCCCATACAGGGTGTGAGAATGATCTATATAAAAAATCACAAATGGTTTATTTAGATAATATAAAATTATATATGAGAGCATAAAAAGATAAATGTATGATAAATTTAAATTAAAAAAACCATTTTAAAAAATTAACAACCAACTGTAATGGTGAACCTTACTTAAGTTGGCTAGAACATGAGTGGAATGATACACCCACAATTTGTATTCACCTCGATGGAGAATAATGCATCGCCCATCATCAATTATCCAAGAAACATGTGATTTACATAGTCATTGAATCCTTGTGAATATGGAATCAAATAACCATGTTTGATTACAACCATTAAAAATTTATAACCTAACAACACTAAACCATTACTTAAATTATGATTATTCCTCTATAAATAATGATCATATTCACGATCAAAAACATGTCTCCCATGTATATAGAATATCCATCCTCTAATTAAATGATAAAAAGAAGAACCCTAATTATATAATTTAAAATGAATACTTCAGGCCAATTAGTGTTGAATATATCCTAGTGGGTTGTCCATGTGAATGTAGAGACCCGTTTTTGGATAAATAAGATAGGAAAATATTTCAAAGAATATTTCCAGAGCTGGGCACTAAAATGACATGAAAATTCCGAGGCCCGATGAGACCCGAATTAATTTTATAAAAATGTTAAGTGATTTTATATTACGCACGCATGGTTAACTAAATAAAAACAGGATATCTCTTAAATGGTTGATCGGATCGGAAATTCAAGACCATGGTTAGGTCCAAAAAATAGTGTTTCCCCTAGGCGCGACATAAAATAAGTCGGCGTGGGAAGTTCGGACCCCTCACTCGTTGGAGGTGTGTTAAATGGATAAATTATACTATTAATTTATTCGTTTAACATCTCCAACCCGAATATCTCTCGAACATGGACTAAGACGAAAAATATGAGACCACTGATGAGTTAAAAATGTAGGTTTTACCCTATTCAAGTTATAACCTTAATTTTCATCGGGTTTTTGGCATATGAGCCATTGTGGGAAAATAATTAAATAATTGAATAATTGTTTATTCAATTATATAATTAATTTCCTTTAACTAGATGGGAGGTTATAAATTCATGGTTATATTGGACTCATAACCCTTTTTTTCCAATGATGACTTATCCTCTCCTATCCTTTCCATTGACGAACGAAAATGAAGCCTTGAATCCATACAGATTGAAGCACAACAAACACAACATCTTCTTCTCATCATTGTGAAAGTGTGATCTTCATCAATAATGAACTAATCTTGATGAATGTGATCTTCACCAACAATCGATCCAAACCTAAGGTAGGATTTGTCTCTGTGGATTTCTTAACCTGATTCTATTTGTCATGATGAACATGAATTAAATAAATTAATTTCCGGATAAATAAACAATTGATTGTGTTAATTTATTTCTTGTTTATGTTTAATTTTAAATTTTTGAAAAATGATAAATATTTATTTATCAATTACTCTTGTCCTTGATCCTCAACATTCCAAACTAGCACCGCCTCAATTAATCCATGTTTAAGTCTCGTAAATATTTATTCCTCCTCCCACACGATTATAATTATTATATTTTACATCTTTGATGGATGATCTAATAAAATATTTCAATATGAAAATAAACATTGGTGTAGTGGAAGGTATTTTTGTGAAATCAAGATGTAGATTTGGTAGAATAGAACAATGATGTCATGCTATTGATGTTTGAGCACGGATCAGAGTTGGATCTGGTGTGGTAAGTTTGAGATCTGAATTTTTTATCAGAACATGACGTGATGGAAATGGAGACTGATGATAGGAAACTGGTAACTAAAGGTTGTGTGAATCTCTTTTTCAGATGCATCTGGTCGCCCCTGATGAACAGCGGTGCGGCGCGGCTGGCGAGCTGGGTGGAGCGAGACCGGAGACGTGAGGCAAGGCTGGTGGCATGGTTGAAAACCATAGTCAGAGGGCAGCGAGGATCAGAGGTGGTGGCGTGCACTGGTTTTTCCGGGTGGAAATTATGGTTGTCGGGGGAGAAGTTCCATGAATATGGGGGATAGATGGGTGTCTTGGAAGAAGAAATAGATTGGAAACACAATAAATATAACAATGATAATATAAAAAAAGAATAGAAATAACTATTTAAGGGAAGAGTGAACTGGGGGATATGCAATGTACATGATATATTTGAATGTTTTGAGCATGGGTGTTGATTTGAAGGGAAAATGGTTAAATAATATAATAATATAACAATAATGTAATTAATATTTTTGATGGGAAAACAATGTTTTGTCCGTAACTCTTTCGTGCTACCTCGGTTTCACGAATCGTCAGTAGCACTACGACGCAGTCTTTGAGATGGGAATTATGAGTCCAATATTAGATTTATTGTTCGAGTTTTCATAATGGGTACCCAAAACGGTCGTGAATTAATAGATTTAGTATTACTATTAATTCTCTGACCTTCCATAACTCCTGCATGCGACGTCTGATTGACTGGCTGTCAAAAGTGATGTGAACCTATCTTTAATTTTGTCAATTCAAGTCCAATGTTGGATACTAATTTATGGTTCATGGATCAGGTCTACGAAACACACAATAATAATAATAATAATAATAATAATAATAACAATAATAATAATAATACGGGATCTTGTCTCTGACATATCTCTTTCATACGGTGTCGAAATGAAGAACCATCTGGGATGTTGCAACACTAAAACTAAGATGGATATTTCAAGACCCATTTTGGATATTTTCTGTCATGGTCAATGTGTGGACCCCACGAGGCCCGGTTCATCGGTGTGGTGGTGAAATGAATCCTTTTCACCGAGTATCCTTTTTGGACAAAATGGTAGTCCATCTCGTGTGTTTTTTTCATATAGATCACAATGGTGTGACTCATTTGGTTATCTAGTGCCATTTGATGTGTGGTTGGGTTGGATCGAATACACATCCAACCAGGCCCTTGGCACTAAAATACCTATAACATACAGACTGGGCGTCCGATTGACGCACCATAAGTTGTGTTGGAGCCCTTATGACATAGAGGTCCTTCGAGTTACTCCTTTGTGGAACTTCATGGCGGTTGAGGTACGACCAATTACCTATGGAGCAGAACCAGATCATTTATTTTAGTGAGAGATAGTATGGATACTACCTTGACAACTCAAGGCACGAGCATTCCTTACTCCTCTGATCTGATATAGATGAGACTCCCTACCTCATGAGTGCGGGTTCATTTTCCTCTGAGATGTTTTTCCAATATTTGGAGGTGATACACCAACGCATTACCAGACTAGGCCAATTGCATGGGTCACCCACTGTACCAATTACAGTGGTAGGAATACATGGGTTGAGACTATGTACATGCACTTGGCTAGTGTACATGGAGCGGACCCTCAATACTTTGACAAGGCGAGTGATTCTTTCTACCCGCTGTGTAGTTGTGTTTTACATGACATGCCTTACAACACGAGTCATTGTACACATGCAGTACACAAGGTCAGAAGAAACGTTGTGTGACACTTCTACATGTCGTGTGCTTCTCAGTTCATTTCTTGATCTTCTTGTCCAATGTATCACATACAAGTTTCCTTTGGGTTAGTTCCCCCCTTTTCTCATCCCCTGGAGGTCATGAATCATTTCCTTTTTCAGATGTATGATCCCTTCAGCAGGACATTCTAAGATAGATTCAGGAATCCCTTCGAGAGGCCTAGAGCGAGATCCTCTATCCATTCTTGACCCTAGGTAGAGTCTGGTATCGACGTGAATATTCCCATAGGGTTCCGATCCTCTACCTAGCAGGTGAATTTAAATGAGCCGATGTATCTACCAAGACCTTGGTAGTGATCCTCATCAGTGTATCATGATCTCTAAATTCAGCATGAATTTCCGAGATAGAGTCAGCTATCCCTCTGAGAGGCTTGGGGAGGGATCCTCTATCCATTCATGACACTAGGTAGAGTCAGGTATTGGCCTGACTATTCCCACATGGTATCGATCATCTACCTAGTAGGGGAATTAAGATGAGTCGTGGTATCCACCAAGTCCCTAGCAGTAATCCTCATCTGGGTATCGTGATCTTTCCCCACACCAATGTGTGTTCTCCTAGAATGAGTGCATCTATATCTTATGACCTTTCTCAATGAACAATAATTCTCAGATGGACGTTATCAAAGCTATCAGACTCGTGAGGTGAGTTCTCACTGACGAGCGCATTGTGGAATCTTCGAACTGAACGCCTATCAGGGGTATGCTGTTATGTAACTTGTCTCTAGACTACAGGTCTGAGTTATGAGTATATATGGATGCCATGGGTATATATATGGGCATATACCTCATGTGAGTTATGATATGGAGATCCCCTTACTCTCTTATTTGGGATTATTTGAGAGATTATATCTATTATTGGGTGGATCTGCACTATTTTCATTTACTATTATTGTACCTTGTTTTCTATTACTGCTCCCCTCTTTAGTACCTCACTTGATGATCACTCAAGCCTTTGTGGAATCCTACTGAGTATTCTTACACTCACCCCTGCTTGGTATTTTCCCTCATTTGGTGTCCCCTTACCGAAAATGGACAGGTTGATCATGATATCAAAGGAGCTTAGGGTACAGGGTTCTTGGACTATGTGTGGTGGTCATAGCTTGGGATTTAGGAGTGCGACTCATCCAACTGTTTTATTTTTTTTTCACCTCTCGCTGGGTTGTGTCATTTTTCTATTTGGGTGTGTATTTTTACCCTTTCCCTTTAAAATTTATTTTTATTGTAATGGTACTGTTTTGTGGTCGATGTTTTTTTGTATGGATCCCTTTTTATAGCATTGTTGCACCTTGCTTTCGTTTCCTCTGCACTTTTTCATTGATTTTGCTGCGTGTGTGTGTGTGTGATGGTTCTTAGGAAAAGGCCTCCATGAGTTTTTTGTGCCTTAAACACTAGTATCCAGCCCCTGGCCTATATACACAGGCTTAGGGTAGTTGCATCTTGAGCCCTGGTACGGTTCGGGTCGATAAAATGTGTTATCATAGGTGGTTCAACCCTTGATACATTGTTCAGACGTTTCCCTAAAAAGGTCTTTATTGGGTTTAGGGAAATAGTGTCGAAGTTTCTCAAGAGTGGATCTTAGGCCAGAGAGTGCCGTGATGGTATGGGTGGCTGACATATCCCTTCATGAGGACCTTGATTACCCGTTTTTTGACTCAGAACCCTAAGACACTTATTGCAATGAACAATGGTACATGCATCATAAAGGGTTGAGTCCGGGAATGTCATTCTTTAGTCAGCTCCCCATCATTATTGATATATATATATATTCTCATCTAACCACATTACTCCTTGATAACATTCAGAAAGAATCCATGATGACCGCCATCTAGGATTCTAGCAACGGTTCATGGTGACGATTCCCGGAGTGACGAGAGCTCAATTTAAGACCCATCATGTGAGCCCCTTTCTCCAAGTGGGCAGGTAGTTACACCCCTATCTGTTGAGAAGAAGACAACCACAACTAAGTAGTATGAGGATGTGTGTAGGTTGAGCACACTTTGTGGGTTCCAGCACTAGAGACCACTAAGGTTCTACAGTAATCCAGGCCCTCAGACAGTAGAGGTTTGGCTAGAGTCAGTGGTCGACTGGTCTATAATAGTAGTTTTTGAGAACAGACATTTGACCAGGGACTCTATAGATAGATGTATGCTATCATAGTGCCTTTTTGAATCCCCACCTATGATGAGGTGTGAGAGTAGGCCCTGGTGGTAAAAAGATTCTTGCCACGCCATACAGCTGGTTATGACATTGAGTGCAGTAGAGCTAAGATGTCTACTATAGCGCGAAGACATAATATGAAGAGATCTCAATGTAGGAGATCCTCTAATGATCAGTCATAGGGACGTGGTCATATGGGCCCCAGATAGTGCGACAGAAGTGTTTTGGAATAATCCTTATGACTTTTTCACTTAAGGTGTGGTTAGATAGAATATTCCCTTAATGGGAAGTGCGGGAAGTCCCAGGCTCACCTAGTGTGGGACGTTTTAGAGATATTAACTTCACTGTAGCTGACCCTGGGGGAACATAAGGGTACACCTTTTCTTCAGTTGATAGTGTTGACTCCTTCACTTCTCAAGAATGTACGGGAGTCATAGTTGTGATTCATCGACTACGTATTCCTCTGTGACCATATATCCTTAGCTGTTTCACCGTATAGATATTCTGAAGGAGGGAAACACGATACTCTATCTTAGTAGATAATAGTGATTCCAGTTGTGACATGTGTTGTACAGGTTTGACCGGGGAGGGAAACATTCCCTCGAGTTCTATCAGGTCTTCCAAGACTGTGTAAAGAGATTCTGAGGTTTCATACCGCCTTGCCTTACCACAAATAGTTGGATTGGGTACAGAACGTCGAATACATGTCGCAACTGAAGAGATACATGTGGGTTCCTACACACATCAACATCTAAAAAAATCCTTAGGAGGGTGGACCACCCCATTGTTCCATATTCTTTGGCAGCACAGAAACGTACAGGCTTCCATAAGAGCGGGAGAGCTAAGAGTGGGCTCGGAATCCCGAGTGGTTTCCTTGGTTTTTCTTTTTGGGATGAAAAGCATGGAGGAAAAAATGTAGAGACCCGGTTTTGGCCTAATAAGACTTTGAAATATTTTTAAGAATAATTCCAGAGCTGGGCACTGATACGGCGTGAAATTTTGGGGTCTAGTTGTCCTGTAATTAATTTTATAAAAATTTTAATTGATTTTATATTACGCACGTGTAGTTAAATAAAGGACATGAGATATCTCTTAAACAGTTGATCGAATCGGAAATCCGAGGACACCGTTGGGTCAGGAACGTAGTGTTTCCTATATGAGAAACATAAAATAAGTCAGCACGAGACATTAGGACCCATCGCTTAGTGGCGTTGTGTTAAATGGATAAATTAAATTATTAATTTATTTATTTAATATATCAAACTAGAATATCACTTGAAAAGGAACTCAGATGAAAAATCTAAGACAATTGATGAGTTCAGAATATAGGTTTTACCCTATTAAAGGTATAATCTTTTTCAACATCGGGTGTTCAACATATGCATCGTAATGGGATAATAATTAAATAACTAAAGAATTGTTTATTTAATTATTTAATTAATTTCCTTTAACTTGATGGGAGGTTATAAATTCTTTGTTATCTTAGCCTCACAACCCTGTTCCCCAATGATGGATTCTCCTATCTTAACCCCTCCATTGAGAAATGACAATGAAGCCTTGGATCTAGGTGGATTGAAGCACAACAAGCGCAACATATTCTTCTCATCATTGTCCAGGTGCGATCATCATCATCACCGAACAAATATTGATGAATGTGATCTTCACCAATAATCGATCCAAACCTAAAGTAGGATTTATCATTTTTGATTACTTACCCCGATTCAATTTCTCATGATGAAGGCGAATTAAATAAATTTATTTTTGGATTGATTAACATTTGATTGAATTAATTTTCTTCTTTCCTATCTTTAATTTGAAATTCTAGAGATATGATAAATATTTATTTGTTAATTAGTTTTGTCCCTGATCCTCAACGAGCCAAACTAGAACCGCCTCAATTGATATATGTTTAAGTCTCATAAGCATTTATTCCTCCTCCAATATGATTATTATTATTATAATTTACTTCTTTGACGGATGATCTAATAAAATATTTTAACACGCAAATGAACATTGGTGAAATGGAAGGTATTTTTGTGAAATTAAGATGTAGATCAGGTACAATCGAACCATGTTGATGTGCTATTGATGTTTGAGAATGGATCAGAGTCGGATTTGGTGTGGTATGTTTGAGATTTTATTTATTTCTCAGAACGGTACGTGATGGAAATGGTGACTGATGATAGGAAATTGGCAACTAAAGGGGGTGCGACTCTCCTTTCGGGTAGCATACAGTGGCCCTTGATGAACAATGGTGTGATGCGGCTGGCGAGCTGGGAAGAGCGAGACCGGAGGTGCGAGGAAAGTCCACGGGCATGGTCGGACAGTATAGAAGGAGAGTCATGAGTATTAGAGGCAACTGTGTGTGCTGGTTTTGGAGGGCAGATATTAGGGTTGTAGGGGGAGAAGCGGTCTGATTATAGGGGATAGATGGGTGTTTTGAAAGAAGAAATGGATTGGAGAGAGAATAAATATAATAATAATAATATATAAAATAAGAGAAATAAATGTTAAAGGGAGGAGTTAATTAGGGGCTATGCTCTGTACATGAGATATTTGATGTTTTTTAGTGTGGGTGTTGATTTGAAGGGAAAAACTTTTAAATAAAATAATAATAATATAATAATGTTATTATTAATTTTTTTTGGAAAACCGTGTTTTGTCTGTAACTCTTTCATGCAACCTCAGTATCACTAACCATCAGTGGCACTACGACCTTGACTTTGAGATAACAATTATGAGTCTAATATTAGATGTCTTATTCGAGTTTTATGATTGGATACCCAAAACGCTCGTAAATTACTAGATTTAATATCATTATTAAAGCTTTGACCCACCATAACTCCCACATGCGACGTCTGTTTGACTGGCTGTCAGTAGTGACATAACATTGTCTTTAATAAAATCAATTCAAGTCTAATGTAGGTTCCAAAATTATAGTTCTTGACTCAGGTCCATGGAAAAACCAATAATAATAATAATGAAAATAATATTATAGGAACATGTATCAGACATATCTCCCACATACTATGTCGGAATGACGAACTGTGTAAGATGTTGAGACCCAGAAATTAAGATGGATGTTTCAAGACCAATTAAAGATATTTTATGTCATGGTCGATGTGAAGACCCCAAGAGGCCTGTTTCGCACATGTGGCAGTAAAAGGAAACTTTTTCACCAGGTATCCGTATTTGAAAAATGGGTAGTCCATCTCCTATGTTTTTTCATATAGATCGCAATGGTGTGACCCGTATGGTTATCCAGTGTCGTCTGAAGTATAGTAGGGTTGGATCGAACACGAATCCAACCGGGCCATCAGCCCTAAAATTCCTTTAACATACGGACTGGGCGTCTGATTGACGCACCATCGGTCATTTTGTAACCCTTATGACATGGTGGTCTTTCGGGCTACTCCCTTGTAAAAATTGGTGGAAGTTGAGGTACGACCGATAACCTAAGGAGCAGAACGAGGGCTTTTATATAAGTGAGAGTTATGATGGCTAATCCCTTGAAGACTCAAGGAATCAGTTTTCATTACTCCTCTACTTCGATAAAGACGAGAATCCCTACCTCATGAGTGCGGGTTCATTTTCCACTGAGATGGTTTTCCTATCTATGGATTCGGTACTCTAACACATTTCTAGACCAGGCCGGTTGCATAGGTAAACCTTTGTACCAATTACATGGGTTGGGATACATGTGTTGAGTCCGTGTATGGGCACATGGCTATCCTACACTAAGAGAACCCCAGATACTTTGACCCAATGAGTGATTCTTTCTACACGCAGTGTAGTTGCGTTTTTCATGACGATCCATACGACACTGGCCGTTGTACAAGGGAAGTACCCAGGGTCAGAAGACACTTTATGTGACACTTTAACACATAATTTTCTTCTCAGTACATGGATTGATCTTATTTTCCACTGTATCTAGGACATGTTTCGTTTGGGTTAGTTCCCCTTTTTCTCGTTCCCCTGAAGGTCAAGTATTGTTTCCTTTTTCAGGAGTATGATCCCTTCAGTAAGACTTTCCATGATAGAGTCAGGTATCCCTCTGAGAGGCCTGTAACAAGATCATATATCCCTTCTTGACCCTAGGTTGAGTCAGGTATCAACATGACTATTCCAACAGGGCTCCAATCCTCTACCAAGATGGTGAATTCAGATGAGTTTCAGTATCCACCACGGCCCTGGCAGTGATCCTCATCTATGTAACGTGATCTCCCCCTTTAAAAAGACTTTCCGAGATAGAGTAATGTTTCCTTCTTAGAGGCCTATACAGAGATGCTCTATCCATTATTGACCCTAGGTAGAGTCAGGTATCTATGAGACTATTTCCACAGGGAATGATCCTCTACCTAGAAAGTGAATATAGATGAGTCACGGTATCCACCAAGGCCCTGGCAGTGATCCTCGTCTATGTATCGTGATCTTTCCCCACTAAAAAGTGTGTTCTCCAAGAATGAGTGTATCTATCACTCGTGACATTTCCAAACGAACAGTACTTCTCAGATGGACGTTATCAGAGCTATCAGACTCATGGAGTGAGTTCTACCTGACGAGTGCTTCGTGGAATCTTCTAACTGGACCCCTAGCGTGGGTAAATAGTAATATAACTGGTCTCTAGACTACAGGTCTGAGTTACATGTATATATGGATGCCTTGGGTATATGTATGGGCATATACCTAGTGTGAGCTATGAGATGGAGATCCCCTTACTCTCACGTTTGGGTTTCTATGAGTGATCATATCTATTATTGGATAAATCATCACTCTTTTCTTTCACTATTCTTTTACCTTGTTTTCTATTACTACTCCCCTCATCAGTACCTCACTTGGTGCTCCCTCAATCATTCGGGTCATCCTACTATGTATTCTTATACTCACCTTTGCTTTTCCTTTTTCCAGCATTTGGTGTTCCCTTGAAGACGATGGACAAGTGGATCGTGATATTAGAGCATCTTAGGGATACAGGGTGCTTAGACCATGATTGGTGGTCATAGCATGGGATTCAGGATTGAGACTCTTCCATCTATCTTACTTTTCTTTCACCTGTTGTCTGGTTGTGGAACTTTTATAGTTTGGTGTGTATTTTTCCCCACTTCCCTTTCAACTTTACTTTTATTGAAATGGAATTGTTTAGTAGTCGATGCATTTTTTGGTTTTCTTTTTATAGCATTGTGGTAGCTTACTTTCTTTTGCTCTGTACTTTTTCATTGAGTTGGCTGCGTGTGTGTGTGAAGGTTCTTAGGAAAATTTCTCCCCGAGTTTTTTGTGCCTTCGGTGCTAGTTTCCAGCACCATGACTTTAGAGGAAGGCTTGGTGTAGTTGTAGCTCGAGCCCTGGTATGGGTCGGCTCACGAAAGTGAACACGTCCCCATCAACCTCACCCTAAATGGTGAGGAAAATAAAAAATATCTTACAGCTACAATATGGTGAACCACCATCAACACACCATCAATAAAAGAGGAATAATCATCACATTATAGTGGAGAATCAGATCATAATATGGACCAATATAGTGCACCCATCACATTACCCAAGAACCAAAATCAATAAATATATACCCTGAAACATTACACACAATCACTCGACAGCTTGTCAAAAAACACCCAATGATTTCTCCAAAAACCCATAATAAATATGTCCCTATAGACAACCCACATAGGGATACATGTAGAAATTTCCATTAATCCATAAAAAATGCAAGTGGTTCTATTCCTAACCATACATTTACCTAGACCCACACGAACATGTAACATAATTCATAAACAAAAAAATAATAATATAATTTTTAAGCACAATATTCATAGTATATATAATAGTTTTATAACCAAATTTTTTAGAGTTAAACAATTTATGGGGGTTGAAATCAATAATATAGATAAATGAACTAAAATAGCGATTTAAATTGAGTCAAATTGAAATGAAAAAAATATAGCTATTGAGTAGAAAATGACATAACTATGATGAATCATTGTAAATGATGACTTGATGAATGAAAAACATTAATAATATATATCCCCATGGGATAAGAGATAATGATAGAGATGTGAGGGGATGGTAAGTTCAGTTTAATTCTAACCCATATATTTATTTCACTTAATTAATTTAATAATAATTAAAAATAAAATTTTAAAAATCATAAATAATTCTAATTAAACGTTAATAGTGCTCACTAGAATTGTATTGGATCCCACTGGGTTCCCCAAGAATCTCCATCAAAGTTCTAATGGAATGGATCATACAAAATTAATTTCCACTGAAATAGTTATCTCCACTTATTGGTGTTATACAGGGAATTTTTAATCTTTTATTTTTTCATATCACTAATAAGATTTCTTGAAACATGATTATAGACTTCATAGAATTACTCTAATTACGAAATTAATTCTATATATAACTTGCTGGTAAAGGTTTATACTAAAAATAAATATTTTAAACAATTTAAATGTAATAATATAGTACTGTGTATTATGTAAACTTTGGTTTTTCATGCATCATATAGTATCTTGATAATGATTTATCTTGATATTACTTTTTATTGGGTCAATTATATTTAATGAAATGTTATATTAATATATCTTCCATTTTTTATATATTCCTTCTGTATTGATTTTGTGAAACAAATTATGAAAATATTTTATTCTTAGTGCATCATTTCATCATTACAGAACACCTTGAAGAGAAAAATATTGTATCAGGTAGGCCATTTGATTTAATTTGTTACTAATATTATTTTCATGTGTGATATTTTGATATATACATAGTTCTATGTGCATGGGTGTACTCTACCAACTATATAAATGATGGAAGGGAATTCTTTATTTAGATAAATCATTATTTCCTTGAATAATGATATTTAGAAATAATTATTTTTTTTAATTAAGAATATAACTACAAAGGCTTGAAACAACATATGCTTGAGGTTGAACCCCATGAAACAAGTATCATTAATATACAACATTATTTGATATATGAAAATAAATAGTCGATATAATTTAAAATATATAGAAAACATATTAAATGACCATCTAAAATTTTGTTTTTGGTAAAAATATGTAAATAAATGATCAATATAAAAATTATCATATATGAATATTTAAAAAATAGTCATGTTATGATTTTAATTATATATAAAAAGCACTACTCTAGGTTATTTATCTATAGAGAAAAAAATTATATTTACTTATTGTTAATTACATTAAATATTTTAATGATTTGGTGATCTAAAAAAAATTAATTATAGGAACTAAAACAAATTATACGATCCAATTTGAACCCAAGTATCCAGTTAAAGTATTTAAAAAATTATTTAATAAAATAAGTAGTGTTTATGATCACCAAAAAAGGACAATATGAGGAAAAAAATTTGAATGCTAAAAGCCCAAAAAAATTATAACTAGTTTCAAAATAATGTAAATATCTAATAATCAATAATTATTAAAAAATTATCCCCCCCCATGTTTTAAAAAGTAATGAATAGTTGTTCTATCATATGGTTGTGATTTTCACCTAAATGTATATCTAATATATACGATTTTTCATCTATACATCCGAAATATTTACATGGACATCAACATATGTTTGATCTCATAATATCAGTTTTCTTCCTTCTATTAACGACCATGATTTATATTCAAAATTCAACATATATCTCTTTATGTATATCTTATACTTTTTTATGAATTTTTATCTTCATATATCTCAAAAAACATTAGAAATATATTATGACACAACAATCTAATCCACAATAAATAAACCAATATATATAAAATCATGAATATTTGGAATATTTTATTTTTTTAATATCAATGATTATATTGTATTGAAATATGTTTCACCATATATATTTATCCCGAAAATTTAATCTATAGAATGTTAAAATATTCTTCCATGATTATTAATTTCATATTCCATTTTCTCTACTATTATAACAGAATGGATTCTTCATTATATTATAATATAATCTCATTCCCTATATCATCATTATGACTGTTATAACACCTATGTCCATGTTGGAATTATTATAAGATTAATAAATCATCATATTATATATAATTTGATATAATAATGTAAACATATTAATCTATAATGTTTTAATCTAGAAAATACATGATTTTAATTCTCACTTTTCATGGAGTAATGAGAATTTGTTTTATTATGATTTCAACCTTCATTCATCAAAAACACATTAAAACTACTACATAGATTACCTTAAATATCATTCATATTATAAATCATTAAATACATAATATATTAAAAAAATCAAGAATAAAAAATTTATATTATTTATGAAATTTTACACATAATGAATATCCATAAAAATACACTTCACTTCTGCTATTTGTTTTCAACAAGTATGGATCTCAATATTATCAAATAGAAAATCCAACGTATCTGTGTATTAAAAATAAAATTTCAAATTTTCTGAAATTATCAATGAATAATAGACATTATAGTACCACTTGGAAATATCTTTTTTACTCTTAACATAATAATAAAAAATAAACCTTGTGTTTCACTTTTCCTCTTAAATTATTTTTATTTATCTTTCCTTATATTTATATATTTTAATATATCAATACAATTATTTTACAAGTATAATCTACCTACAAGAATTATTTCCCACATCAATCACAGATAATTAGAATTGAATTATGATAAACACTTAAGTAAATGTATATGAAACATAGGCGTACAATTAATCTATATGTGTAATTATAAAATTATAATCAATATTAATCATCATAATTAAAAATATGTTTCCTATTTGAGGGTAAATGTTGGTAAGAAATGTTTTTAAATCCAAATATTCAAAGTAGGATCCATACATAATGACTATATATTATATTAAATTGAAAAACTAATGAAAAATACTCCTTCAAAATATATATTTAACCATAAACATATATACAAATTCTAAAAATCTCAAAAATTATAAAATTGTTTCCAATGCATTTTCTATAATTTATTCATATTTCTCCAAAATTCACTCAATAAATAGGTAACCATGAACAAAAAACAAAAAAAATCAAATTATTTCTCTAATAACTAATTATCACTCCCCACATTATCAATTTTTAAATGGTTTCATTCCAATAAACATCATGAATTATTTATTTTCTCATAGTTATTTAATTATTAATCAATAAAATATTATGTGAGCCAGGTATGAATGTTGCATAGGATTGTAATGTGGACACACTATAATGGATTCCCATGGAATATATGGTTTTAATGAATGATAAAATGTAATGTATCTCGAAAATACTTTGTGATAAATAGTAATTAGAAATGTTATCTATCATATTAATGTTATATGAACATTGTAGTTATTAAAAATAAATAATGAATGTTCTTGTACTCTGCATGTTATATGTATCCATCAAGAAATTTTGTATTATAAATAATATGTAAAATTTGTTTGAATAAATCTTGGAAAATTAAATTTTTATATTGGTCAATCACATTAAGGAATGAATAATAATAATTATAGAATTTAAATTATTCTTGGATCATCAATGAGTGAATATATATGGGGAATTTTAATTGGAAAAAACATCAAATATTTTATAAACATTATTCATCAGATCATTGAAAATAATGATTCATTAAATATATATTTTATTTATTATTTGAAATCATTCATCCAAAATCGTACTCATCAAATACCATTGAATATAGAATTTGAAAATTAATAATATATTTTTCTTATGAAAAGTTATGTATCATGTATAAAAAATATATTATGAAATATATGGGTGGACTGGAACATCCTAATATAAAAAATAAATACTTATTAAAACTATACGCAATGTTAATATGTAAATAATTTGGTAACACATTTCTACACATCGAATATCCTTTATTTAGCATGATTCCTTCTTTTTCCGTCATTTATCCTCATCATCATGTTGGACCTAGAAAATACAAATACCCCTTTGAAATTGTAATGAACATTCTACAAATTCCTTAAAATTAAAGGATAATTTTTATTAATCGATTAAAATATATCCTAAAAGAATAATCATTTGAATGAAATGACAATACTACACTACCCTTCCATAATGAGTTTGGATAATGTATTTTATCTAGACATGACATCACCATATCATGCGATAGATGATTGGAAAGATGTAAACTTATATGTATCAGTGAATTAACAAAGTTGATATCCCACCACATAGATGGGTATTCATCCTTCCTCTAAAATCATATATAATCACCAAAGATGTATTAATTTTCCCACTACTCTTTGGAAAATACACTAAAATATATTTAATATAAAAATTACTTATTTTAATAGACTACAAAAACTTGTTATCCCTATTTTATCTAGTTTTTAATAAGATATATTCAAACAATTTTTATCAAATCAATTAGTAAATATTTTAATTCCTATCAACAATTTATGCATTTACTCTATTCAACTTATCAAATATTTAAATCCATTTGTTAATGGATGTGAAATAATTTAATTGTATCATGGATTACATTCCAAAAATTTTATCTTCTTCTCTGGATTTTTCATCACATGATCATTATCAATCATATGATTCATGAAACTAACACTCAAAAATAACACACAAATTTGATTAACGATTAAGGACCCAACCATTTCTAAAAATTACCTTCAAATTTTGAGGGTTGTTTATCTATATCAATATCTTCCACATGATAATAAAACTTTTGGTAAACCTTATCCACATTAAACAAAACATCCTCAATTAGACATTGTAGATATATCACAATTGTGTCCTTTAAATTAATAGAAAAGACTTTGGGTTAAATATTTTCCAATATTAGGAATCTAAATGTTAATTATGACTTGATGCATATTATTAGGCATAAATTACACAATGATCAACTAAAACTAAATGACCCATATTAATAGTAATTTAATACTATCCCCATATTATGACTTATATTTTTGAATCCTTGAACCTAAAAAAATACACATTATTATAAATATTATTTTTCCTATATATTATAACTAAAATCAGATAGTTCATTACATTTCATATATTTTAAATTTTACTAAAACTTATTTAATGGGAATGTTAATACAATGTTATTTCAAATTTCCAAATATAAAATAATATTCTCCCTAATAAATCCATACTTCATCGTTTCTAGGGATGGTAATAGTTTTTTATAAGGTGGTAGGTATTCCTCTATAACTTCCTCATCAAATTACAATTAATTTCCCTCACATTAATCATGTTAACTTTACATTTTCTATTTCTTGTAAAATTGTAGTATCCATTGATAAATACTATGATCAATGTTTTTTTAACCTCTAACGGTGACAGAATTCCCCCTCTACATGGTTTTATTACCATGTTACCTGAAAACACACCTATTAGAATCTACCATAACGTATTTAAAAATTATTTAACATGAAATTCATGATATATCACTAAATATCATTAATCTTTATAATTATCCTTTCAAATATTTAATGTATATTTTGATTCCTATCATTAATGTTACTATATTTTCATCCAATAAAATTAGTTTACTTCTAGGTGATAACACATCTCATTATTGTTAAATCCAATATGATGAACGTCTTAGTTTAAATCCTTGATTTTCATATGGACTAAATCCCTAATAATTATTTTGTTAATTATGTTAAATTAAATTTTTATCTTATGATTATGTACACTAGGGTTGGTTTAGTTCCATTATCATATCTATTTTATATTTCAATTATATTAATTATGCATACACCCACACGTTGGAATCATCCATGATCACTTATTTATTTTTTTACTCATTCATTTATCACTTAGAAACAACTTTTATACATTTAATCCATTGAATCAAAATTCTCTTAAGGTAACATATTCTTCAATGAAAATCTAAAAGAGACATAATAGTTGACTTATAACATTCAATATATTCCCTTACAAAATGAATAAATTAGAAAACACATCTATAAACACGTATGAGAAAACTAACATAACATGACTATAAATCCTCCCTCTATAAGATAAAGTTATTCATAAGAAAATTGATTAAAATTAATTATAATGATAATAAATTTCTATAATTTTTAAGGATGAAAGGATCATATAGTTTAATTTAATTCCATACTGTAATAAAATATGTTTCTCAAAAATAACATAAATTCATTATCTTTTCCTGTTTTTGATAATTTTAAAAAATAAACATTACTAAATATCACTAGATAAAACATTGAATGGAATCTATAAATAATAATAACAAATAATTCCATGATTGTGTTTGGATCATCCTATGATATAATAGTTAATTGAATAAAATTGTAGATTCTTGGTATCGTCAATCAGGTTAAATATATATGATTTATAGATACCATATGCACCATTATACAATTTTCTACCACTATACATGAATATATACTAAAATATATTAATGTTGTTGTCCATGATTGTCATCTATTTATATAATGGGTGTAAGTATTACAATATGGTGAGAAGACTATAGTGGGAGATTAAGTTATGTGTCACTTAGATAACTTATTGATTGTTCATTTCTTATTTAAATTTTTTAGTTTTTATCTCATTTATATAGTGGATTATATTTTTTTTATATACAATTTATAAATATTGTGAGGGTTCATACATGACCTAGAAATATATTTTATTATAAAAAATATTTTTGGAGTTATAGTGTCACTACTTGATCCACCACATAATCATGATATACTCTCGAAATTATTTCTTCATTCATTTGTTTCCTTAATCTCCGTTATAACCTAATATCTTACTCAAATAATCTCATTGCATTATAGATAATATTTCTCTAGAATTGATTATAAGTGTTGGGAATTTATATCCAAAAAAGTAAAACATAGTAGAAAAATTATAAAAAAGTAAAAAAATAAAAACATAATACGTGGTTTTAAAATAGATGTCCTAATTGATTAAACCTAATGTTATACTATGCTCACTTTTCCCTAACAATGATGCTAAAATATTTGAAAACTCATGTGACATAATTATTATTATTTGACTCATAATCATAATTTAATTTTACAATTTATGTAATTTTAAACATATGGGTATTATAGATCATGAATGAGTTCAAACCTATAGAGATATATAGGCATAGAACAATTTTTTATATAGAATGACTAAGTGATCACATCGAGTAATATAAAAAAGATATTAAACAAATTTAATAAACTTTTAGTAATTATAGTTTAATTAGAATTTTTAAATTCTCAATAATGACCTAATTTATAATCTTTGAATATTTTATATGTGTTAATTTTATTATTGGAATTATATTTATAGAAAAAAAAAATTCAATGTATTTTCTCTATGAAACATTAATGGAATTCACTCTTCTTTTGTATAACATCAATTGTAATTTTTTTGGATTCTTGAAATCAACATATGTCTTCATTTCAATTAATAATGTTTTGTTAAATGTTGATCCCATATCAATGGAATTCATGATAAATGAAAGTTTTTTGTGATTTTTGATAGAATGTGAGGCAATTGGATAGTTTTCCAAGATCATGATTTTATAATGATCGCTAGAAAAGAGTGAATTGAAGTAAGGATCCATTAGTATATGAATTAAGGAAACTAGAATCTTCACATGGTCTCATGCATGGGTAACCTAACCTTTCACATAGTCATAGTTTGATAAATATGCAATCAAGAGTGATTTATGGGTTCACTAACCATGCTATTTTACCATGCCTCATTCCACTTTCATTATTTATACTTTCAAAAAAAAATTACCTTGTATTTGGAATCATAATCCCAAAGGATAAAGATAGAGTGACTAATTACAAATATTAATAATAATTAGGGCTATATAAACATCCAAGAAATTTTTTTTACATAAAAATATTGAAAGAATAATAATAAAAATTGAATCAATTATGTTTTTTCTTAATATTTTTAATTTTCATCATCCTTAAAACATTATTTTTGTTCCCCCTATTAATCAGTATCCACTAAATTGTCCTTTATTTCATCCACTTTATATGTTTTGGTTGTTGAAGAATTTTTTCAATGTTCTATTATCATATTGTTTTGTTTTTGTACTTAATATATATGATTTATAATAATTTTTTTACTACCACTGTACAATCAATAGAGATTTCATATTAGACCAATAATAACAGACGTATAGATTTTTGTAAATATTATAATTAACAAATCAATAATCATTGGATGAACTCAATTTTATATTATTGTTTAATTTTATAATATTGTTTGTAATTGATTTAAAAAATATATATTATAACTCTATCCAAAAATATTTTACCTACGGGATTAAAATATTTGTAAATCCTAATGTTTTATATTATTCAAAATAGCATGAACATTGTTTGACAACAGAATCACTCTGATAGTTTTAATATTTAATAACCTCATGCCTATATATTAGAGAAATAAAATTTCATTTTTTAATCAATTCAATTTTGTTGATATTATTATAATATTGTTTGAATTAGTTCATTTAAATCCTTTATATTCTTTCAAAAATGTAAATACTTTATTTAAATAATAAAAAAATTGATCAAAATAATAAACAAAAACATTTCCCTAGTTAGTGAACCAAATTTACACTTTCTTATGAGATAGGTTTTGAAATTCATTCATGACACCTAAAAGTAATGTGTTATGTTGAATGACCCTGAAATCTTGTATTCCCCATGGGTAATCCAAATGGTGTATTATTTATAAAGATTTATATTGTAATTTTTGGAAGGAAAATGATATTTTTAAAATTTTACTATTAATTTCATTTAAGTTTTTTATGTCATTTCATTTTATTCATTACGTATTATTTTTGTTCCTATAATACATTTAGTTTATAATTCACCATCTAATTTTTATGAATTGTTCAAAATCAAATAAGATTATTATTTTTCAATGAATATATTGATCAACCATTGTGAAAGAGGCATAGAGAAATTTTAAGAGATAGCATTGGAAATTAATCCCTTAGAATCATATAAGAGGATTAACAAACTATCATTTATAGAGATAGAAAATAGTTTTAACCAAAATTTTGGTAGAAAAAAACACTAAATAACTTTTTTCGGATAATGTGCATCATTGGAATCTATAATATCTTCCAAAAATATTTACGTTTTTCTTTTACTAAAAATAACTCACATGGATAATTGTTTTATATATATCTGTACAAAAGAATAATGTATCATTAAACCACTAATATAATTAGATTATTTTGAGTTCTAACCATTGGTGATATATCTCATAAAAACAATTAATTTTATTTGATTTTCTATTAAAGATAATAATTTTCACCTTGGCACATTCTTTTATATTTTCAACAGATCATGTTACAACAGATTTACGTAATATAAGACATGGAATTTCTTGTCACTTTTCTCATTGAGGGAAAAATAAACAATCAGATATTTTGGTCACCACCATGATACATTGATAAATAGGAGTATTTATCCCCATAATTTATAGATAAATATTTCATTCCATCCAAACCCATGTATGTATAAAATGAAATCAAACATATTTAATAATTTGATAATGAATAACTTAATAAAACATTATTGAACATCAAAGGATTGTTGAGGAAGATTCCATACCACATAAAACTTGTGTGGATATAAATCTAAAAATTATATGGTTAAATAATTATAAAATTAATACCAATTTAGGATTTAGATATGGGTGGTAAAATTATAAGGCTAACCCATGTATTTTTTAAATTATTTGTATTAATTTTATTGAATGGTTTAAATGGGACTTAGAAATGGTAACCCAAAATTTCATTATTCATATTTCTAATGTCACCAAAATATTATTTTTCCATTTTATACAACGTTAATGAAGATAAATTCCATACAAATCAATATTATTATACGAGTAAATGTAATAAAACACAAATAATTCAATGATTTTAGCAATAATAATCATATGGGTTAATGGCAAAATATAATTTTGGTTTGTCCGCCACTATAGAAATCCATGATTCATAAAATAATATCATAAAAATATTTTTACACTATCAAAACATTAAATTTAATGACAATTCAAATATTGGAATCCATAAAAAATAGAAAATATGAATAACTATGCACTCAATTTTATCTAGATTATAAAGAACTTTAATATCAGTAATCTAAATCTATTATTATATAAATTAATAGGATTTTATCCTGAACAGAAGAAAAAAAATTATACGAAACCCTTATAATACTCATCTCATTCTCAAAAGAAAATATGTTACTGAAAATAAACAAGAATAACCAAGGTTATTGTTACACTGGAGAAAAATTTATTTAAAATGAACATATTATTCAATTAAAACTATAATAAAATACAAATTTATATATATAAAGAAAAAAAAATATATTTTAATAGGTTTAATATCGATTTTTAACTTACTCAGTCAAAATAATTCTAGAATGTGTTTTTTATTTTTCCATTTGAAATAAGCTTTAATGAATATTTGAAAATGTATTATTTATAAATTCATAGAGTTTTTTATAATAATTTTTTATAATAGATATAATTGACCTTGTATTGAATGTTAATTGTATAGTAATAAATATTTTATCATTTGAGTTAAAAAGAGAAATTGTTTATAAATTTGTTTAGCATATTGTCTGTCAATTTTAATTAATAAAAATATTCATTGTTGATTAATTATTTAAATGAAATTATTATTCCACACACACATAGATATATATATATATATATATTAATTTAAAACCATATTTTGATCATCATGGTTCATATAATATATGTAATTTCATCTTATGATTGAAATATTATTTTCTTTGAAAAAATATTTTTCAACTCATTTTGTGAGATTATTTTTATTAAATTCTGCCAATTTATTGAATTGAAATTCATAATGTTTATTAAAAAAATTCATCAACATTCATATACTTTTAAATTAATCATCTTTATGTTTTTTAGTAAATAATACAAATAATTATAATTTTTGAAAACTATTATGGTTAAAACGGTTTTACCGGGTGATAATAAAAGAAATATATGGGATAAAAAGAATTAAAAACATAATGAAACCCGATTGGATGGCCTGATTTCAAGATAAAATTTTCAAAATTTTAATTTCATATGTTTTGGATCGATTTTTCATAGAACATAAAATGAAATTATTTTAAAAAAATTTAAATTTTGAAGTGTTCCACTCACCTCAATTATATAAAAGAAACCACCTCCCATCACTTATTCACATATTATAATAAGATTATCTCCAAAACATTATACCAAAAACTATCCAAAAAATCATTATCCACATCATAGAAGTAATTTTATACCCAAAATACAAACCCTACTATCCTTAAATAGATATCCAATCGAGGATTTTTAATGTTAATGTAGTTATCCTCGTAAAGCTCTTTATTTTTTACTTCTTCTTTTACAAAATCCAACTATGTGTTAACAATTAAAATATAATAATTCAAGTATCTTATATATACTAGGACCTTTTATGTTTATAGAAGTACACTAATTTATCTATTTCTCTGTCAAATAATAAATTAAACCATTACTCATGTGTATAGAGAAATATCACCTCATGAACCGATGAAATTTATTTTCCACTAAATACACACATGTTTAGTCATAATGATGGTTTTAATAAAAAGATAGGATAACTTATGAGATAATTTTGAATCTAAAAATTAATATATCATTCAATTACATTCCATTTAGACCATTATGTAAATGATAAAATTGACCACGCTAACTCACAACCAACCATCTCCACAATATTCTGTGATTCATTTTCCAAATCCAAATTTAAGTAATTATAATAAATTTTCATATAATTCATAAATATGATATTAAAAAAATATTATAGATTTATAAATTTTTTAAATTTATCCTATGTAATATAAGTTTAAATTCTATGAAAAAACATTTATGAGAAAAGGAAGTAATTAACACCCAAGACAATTGTAATAATAAAATATTATTAAAAATTAAATGAAATGATGTTATAAGAAGACAATATATGTTTTTATAAATATGAATATGGTTATTATATAAATTAATAACATGTTTTAATTTAATATAATAAATAAAAAATAATTTTCAACTAAATGTGTGTTTGAGGTTTGGGATTTCATCTCAATTTCAATTCCAACAACACATATTTGATATTTTTCACATATTAAGTTTAATGTGGTGTATATACTAGCCCTTTAAAATAATTTAAATCAATACCTATTATTTCATTATTATTAATGTATAAATTAATATTTATACATTCACCGGTATATAATTTAATTGTTACTAAACTGGTAAGGATTTATTTTACATTCTCATATTTTTTCAGATTTCCTTAATTATCCTTAAAAATTTTCAAAATAAATCATTCATAAAATCCTTATAGTATCTTATTATCAACGTATTTTTTGATTTTGAATATTTTCATCAAAATATTCTGCTATTTATAACATTAATTAAGAAAATAAATCATTAAAAGAAAACCCGATTTTATTTAACTTTTAATAAGACTTATTTTTCTTTAATGTTCATATTTTGTAACTAATTTTTAAAACAATTAACTCTATTTAGATAAGTTATTTATAAAAGAAATATTATTTTATCACTAACTCTATATAATATTTTAATTTATTAATAAAAATTATTTCTAAATTTATAATTTTTGATATTCACTATAAAAATTTCCAAGGAATGTTTTTAATGTAAAAAAAATTAATAGGAATCCACTCTTCTTGAATTGTTTTAAGATATTTAGACTCTTATACATGGTGTTATGTTTTATAAAAATAGAAAATTTATTGAAATATTTTTATAATATTTCAATTAATTTTTTTTTAAAGGGCATGGTTTTATTATAATATCTATATTTCAAATAAGTTGATCAGCATCTCATACCTCATCTTATTTATGTGGTAGTAAGAATTATCTTAAAAAAGTCACTTTCATCTGATCATTGTATCGTAAATTTTTCTAATATATCTATATTCATTATGTCTTGGATAATTTTATTTCCTAAAATATATTCCTTTTTTACATTTGATGATTTAATATGAATTAAATTTGATTGATTGGTAAAATTCCTGATATTTTTGTATCCTTTAATCAATATGGTTATAAATTGATAAGGAAAATTCATTAAAAACATACTTGAACATTTAATATATGAGTAATTCATTAGAAATTAAGTGATAGGTGGGGAGAGTTTATGAATATCCCTTCAATCCGGTGACATAACTCATGAAAAACGAAATTTTCAAAATTAATTGGGCTTTTGGGGTATACATACCAATCAATTAAACTATCTTAACATAAGGTTTGGTCGGTATGAATATCATGATGTATAAGATCATGAATATTAATATTTTCCCAAAATATCATTTGGAAATTGAATTGTTATTATACAAGGAATTATTATGTTTATATTGTCAATAGATTAATTTCTAGCAGATGTTATTGATTAAATGAAATTTGCTTTCTGTTATCTAAATATACATATTTATTATTTCTTGTTTACTCATAGTATATTCCACTTTATGTAACCCTTATAGAGCATTTTAGTTCATCCTTATTTTTCCCATTTCATAATGTTATGAATAAAAAATATTTTAATTAGTTTCAGTTATAAATAGTATTTATTTGTATTATGTTGTATACATAATTACACAAGAAAAATGGATTCTAGGTACCTATATAGATATCAAGGATTACTAAACTGATTGGTCCATTAGTATTAGATCCCTTTTAAATATGTAAATAAAATAAATTAGAGACCATATCTGGGTTACTTCATTTTTTATTGTTATAATTATATTTTAATGAAATTATTTCTAGAATCAACACAATAATCTATTTTATAATTTGGAGGCCATCATTTTATGACATGAAATACAAATTTGGAAGCATTTCAATTATGTTTTAAGGAATAATTCATGTTACTCTCATGTGTAACCCCATGTAAAAACTGAGAAATTAAGTGATGGTTTTTACTTAGAGAATTTATGAAGAACCTTTTTATCCAGTTAAGTTAAATGAAAGATGATATATTTTTTGAAGTATGGTGTTTTCAATAATCATATTAAAGATAAAATTCATAAAATTGATGAAAACAAAAAGAAAACCCATCATAATTTACATAGATATATTTTGATAAATTAAAGTACATAATTAATCCTAGTGTACCCCCTTTTTTACATCACTTGATGAATATAACAGTAGACAAGTAATTTTGAGTGTTTTCATAGTTCTCTAGGAATTGATACATAAAAATTTCCTTTAATAAAAATAATAATAAATTTGTAAATAATCATATTTTACAAATGATATCTTTTCTAATAAATCAACATTGTAATATTTGTGACCTTTTTCACATACCACATAGTACTGAATTGTTGTGAAACATAAAAGCAGCTCTAAACTACAAAATAATATAAATATTTATATCCCATGAACCATTAATCAATGAAATATTTTGAAATACATATTTCAAAATTTAGAAATATACAAGTATATTAATTTTAGATTATTTATAATTTTTTTTATAGAATAAATGATGTCTACTTGAGTTATTCTTGTATTGGTTTACTACTCTAAAAAATAAATAAAGTGGTGATTGGATGATCTTTTCATGGAGGCTGAAAAAATATTTTTATATTTGACATCATAAAACTGAATTTACAATAGATATTTAATCAAAAATTTATTTTTGGGATTCCCTTTCGTGCAACTAGAAATGTATTTATTGATGTGAACCAAGAGATAATATATTCTGAGAAGGAAATAATAATCTATCATAAATTATTATTGAGGATCTTAAAAAATACATAGTATTGGAATATAAATATTTTTTTACATTATATACCTTGGGGAATTATATAGGAATAAAAAATATTGATTGAAATATTCCCAATCACCTAAAGGTCTTTTTTCTTAGGAATTACTGCATGGTCGGGTGTATAAAAAAGTGTAGTTTATATTTCATCATAGAAGTCATTGTTATTAAAATGAGGAAATTCTAGATAAGTTTAAAATTAAAAAATAGATGACACATGTTTATTTTAGGATTATAAAAAAGTAAACAACAATAAATAAACTCCCATAATAATTGAAGTATTTCTTGTTGGGAGAGGAATATACACTTTTGACAATCCTCAAATATTTTCTCAATAGTGAGTAAGATGATAAATTACTTTAATTTTTAAAGTTATGTATGAATTAAAATGAATATACCATTTGGAACCATAATGATCTCATCCAATCAATTTGTTCTAGAAATATTCTTTTGGGGTAAGGATCTAAGCCAAATTTTGAACCCCAAATGTGATCAAACCATCTCATAAAATATTTGGTCAAATATAATAGAATATGATGTTTAAGGTACTTAATATTTATCAAATCATGAATATCCCATGTGAATGAAGATTCAAAATTATACCCAAAAATTGAATTATAATGGAAATATCTACTTTCAAGATGTTTTTGATAACCATGATTGTAATCATTGGATGGTGGGAATTTGTGTACTACATAAAATTTAATGATTTATCATGTAATAACCTTGTCTCACTTCCTTTAACAAATAAAATATTAGAGCATTTGAAAGTGTAAAATTTACACTTCTTCATTAATGGATCCTTGAATTATAACCTAATATATATTTCCATATATGATAAATATAAAAATTACATCACATTCACCTAATTTATATTCACCATCCATTGAATTTCATTCTAAATTAACAATGCTCTTAAAACAATAAAATATTTCATGTTGGATATATTCTTTGAAATTGTCAAACCCATCATAGATATATTAATGGATGGATTAATAGTGTAAAGAACAACATTTTTTGAATGATTAATCAATTATAATATTATCCAAAAATGGTTTGTAAAAATAAACATGGTCGTCAAGTTGGAGAAGTTACATTTAAACACAATAACATGAAATGTTTTGGAGATAACCTATCATTAAAATGAATCAGGGAATATCATGAAAATATTGATGTCATAACTACACATATTTGTAATTTATTTATTCAAAATAGAACAAAAATTGAAAAAATATTCCTAAATGATTTTAAATTTGAATTTTTGAGTTTATCATAGTGGTATTTCAAATTCGTAAAAAGTGCTGGTGGAAGATGACATCCTAATTTAAACATATTATAACCATCCATTAAAGATAATGTTTAATTTATGTAACTGATGAATTATATAGTTTCCTGGGAATTATTTCAATTTAATATTCTATAAAATACAATAAATATTTTTAGAATGAGGGATAATTCAACTATACCACCATAGAAATAGGACCTTGGGTATATTTATTTGTACGGAAATAATTCCCCAAAGTCCCACCGATACTCTCATAGCCCAAGTGCTTCAATTAAAACCTTAATATCTATTTATTTTGTAATCTAGAACCTAAATAGGGTGAATGAAAATTATAATAGTAAATATGAAGTCTTCTGTGGGTTTCAAATACAAAAAACCTTCGTGATGCATTCACCCAACCCCTAATTCACGAATACTTGCCTGAGGTACCCTTCCACAAATAGGGACCTGTGTGAATTAAATTGTCAAATACCTATAGAGATCCATAAAGATACAAGAGAAGACAATAGAAAGTGTAGTCATCCAGGTGGTACATTTCCCATGTTTCCATCAATTCACATAGACCTTGCTATGAAAACTACCCCTTGCACGAGCCTCCTGGTTCACTCAACCCTCCATCATGTATAAGATATTACTTAGGCCTTCATATATGCTATCTATAGAGGGAATTCTCATAATTTGGCTCCCTTTTCAGATATTTTCAACAAAAATACTCCACCAAGGCCTCTAAACATACAAAATCATGGTAATAGGAACTCAGGAGTAGTTCCCAATTGGATTTGTAATTCAACATTCAGAAGTTTATTTCACTAGTCCTATCATATGGCTAGGATCCTCAAATCACTTGTATATTGGTATATATATTGTAATGGGGAACCCTACCCCTTGGAAAGTGATAGGTATTTCTTGGTATATAGGATTAGGTTTTGGAATATTCCCTTCCATTATACCCTCAGTGATCTAAATCCTCCAATTTCCATCTTGGAGGGTGAGGATTAATCTTGGTTATCCATTTAATATGTAATAAGATTATCATCCTAGTACAAAACATATTTTATGGAACTCCTCATAAGGAACTACCATATTCGTTCATTTTGTAAGTTGTTGTCTTACTTCTCTCAATCGCCTCATTCTTCACATTAATTACATCCTTACCTTGGACTCACTTCCAATGTAATGTGATGAGATGGAAGTTCCATATCATTGACATATAACAAAGTCTCCCTATAATATTCAACCAATGAAGGAGGAAATGTTTATAGTTTATCAGATCATCATCTTCCTATTTTTTCTCAAACCTAGCTTGAATAACATGGAATAAGAGTTTGTGGATAACCACAACACCCACATGATCCTCCTGAATGATAGAACTATAAGAACACTAATTCCTATTTATAGTAAAATCTGGATATATAGGAAGCCCTCTTAGGTCCTCATCAAAATTGGATTACTCATTAAGAGTATGACCTAGTCATAATTACATTAATATGGGTATCCTTCCTATGAATAATCCTCGAGGGAAGCTCCCAAAGCAGTATGCGTTAAGACAACACTCATATTCCCTTTTACAATGGTATCCACTCCAGCAATAAAGCTACAAATAATCTTTTAAAAGGTATATACTCTCCTATGAGACAAGAAGAAACTATATAGGCCATCATTTGCCTCCAATTAGGTTATATAAGAATAATACTTGAGGTTTATACCCAACTTCTCCAATTAACCATGTTCTTTCATGGGAAAAATCCTACTAGGGTCAAATTCAACATGATAATACATAGCAATATAAGTTTACTTTGGATGGTTCAACATAATTATAAAACCATGATTTTACTAGGAACCTAATGCCTAGACATTCTTAACACTTGATATTAAAATTTATGGTTTGGTCCTTATCACATGTACTTAAAATGGTATGATGTTCTTTATTATGTGGCACCATAATACATGGGCTCTAATTCCTTACACTAGTTTACATAGGAATACTATCTATGTGTTCAATCCCATCATCTAAATAAACTCGTGTCCCTTGATTAGGATTAACTATATAGTGAATTTCGTCACATTGGATGACAATAAAATATATAGTTCCCCACTATGCGACAAGGAAACTAGCATCCTCATAAAACAAAAAAAGAATCTCTAAATAGTACATAAGAGGATAAAATTGAAGGAGAAACTTGGGTATATAAAAATATATCCATTTGATGAAGAAACATAGATACATACATATGATTCCAAGATATATACTTGATAATAATTTTTTTCTAATAATGGGATGACCCACATAATTCTTGAGAATTATTGAAGGATTCATGAATATTTCATAAATCCATCCGAGAGTCCAAAAGTACGCAATAATTTCCCCAAAAGGGTATGATGTCACTAACCTCCCACCCATTTGACCAATGTGAGTTCTTATGCATCATATGAAAACACACCTAATGATCACCTACCTTTGAAAAGTAGTTCCCTTAATTTATAGAACTATTGGTTGTTTTTTGTTCCATGAACAAATGGAATGGAAAACAATTGGAAATAATAAAATCAAAACAACTTCCCCATTTCTGTCAAAAATAGTATTATACAGAGTTGTTTGGGATGTATGACAAAACCAACCATGCATCCCTTATGTAAAAACTAAACAATAATAATACTAAATAAACATTTTGGTTGGTCTATCTAGCATAAAATTTTGATCTTGTAATATGTGACAATAACTTTAGTGAGAATCTTATTAGTGACTATCTATCAATATTAGAGCACATCAATATAAAAATAGTATTAATGATTCATATATTAAAATTTTATAAATTAATAATGGTCCTCTTAAAAAGTAAATCCTTATACATGGATTATAGCTTTTTAAAATAAATCAACAAAGGGTCACTTCATACTGATCACTTCTTTTATTAGTGAATTTTTTATGTCGAGGTTAAGAACCATATCTCGTAGGATGAAATATTTTTTCTCTTATGTATATGATATTATTTGAATGTGTCTTCTATAGAAAGAAGATAGATTTATTTTTGATTTTTTTTCATTCATCCTCATAAGGGATATATCATGAGACTATATATATAGTGACACAGGCACTTTAATATGCATTATTTAGGATGCTGATTTACCATAACACTCAAATAATTTTCATCCAATATGAAATATCAGAATTCAAGTAAAATATATTCTAGTGACGTAAAATTATTAAATGAATCCTCAATGAGGTGGATATCATTTATATATGGGGTAAATGTTTTATTTGACCATTTGATAAGACCGAGTGATATTATAACACCATTGAGAGACGTAATTAAATAGTGATTATCACAAACAAAAAATCATTACTCGATTTCTCATCAAAATTACTATATATATGATATTAGTGATTCTAGATTCATGATAAGAGAATGTGGGAGAAAGAAGAAAAATAAATCAAGGGATAATAAAATGTTCACAGACATAAATTTTTATGGGGATAATATATTGGGTTAAATAGTTCTGAAATTTAGACCCACCTTCTTAGTAAATTATAAATAAAAAAAATAATGTGAGCAGGGTATGTCCATGATATCGTATGTAAAATAATGAATGACCAATATCAACATGTAAATCAACCTAACCATACTTAAGAAAGAGTTCCATAATAATTTTTATTTCATCTAAACATAATCTATCCTCCTTAAATCTAAGTGAAACCCACCTTTTAATTCTATATATTATGAATACTAAAATTAGTTAGGGTTTAATTAAAATAAAATAAACTTCATTTTAGTGAACGCATCATTAAATTTATAGTGTATTAATGTGTTATGGTGTGACCTCCACCTTTATGGATAAATACCATGCTCCAAAGGATACTAAAAATAATCCATAGTTATCTATCACTGCCATTATATATGTGAAACTAACATTCTGATGTGAGAATAATATATAATATTGTATAACTTTATAGGTGGAGTAAATTTCATGGAATGGATATAGTAGTTCACACATGAGGACATTGAATATTTAATCCAATGATATAGAAAAACCTCAAAGCATGTAAATTATGGATAAAACGGATTAATTCTGGTCTGAGTAGTTATATTACAATTGAAGTCTATTTAGCACCCAATCTAGTGAAACATTTACTTTTAATTGGATACACTTCCCTGTGAAATCATCTCCCCACAACATTATTGATACATACTTCATAATATAATGTATGTAACAATACTGTGGAGTGTATCCATCTATAATAATTCATAGTAATGAAAAACATGAAGTTGTGTCAGGTCCTATATCATAGTGAACCTCTCAACCTTTATCACAACCATCATGTCATGCCCAACATCATTCTTGAAATAATTCACATTGACTCGACATATTTATTTCATTTTCATATTTTTTAAACTATATGGTACCCTCAACTCACCCATAAGAATGTTTATTATGAATACCCTATAAAGAAATTCTAAAACAATTAAAAATTACCTAAAATAACTTATCCTTGCATGAATCTAATGAATATATTTTATAAACACAACACCATAGGATAAAATATAATTTTTTAGAGTACTACCACTATCTGTGTATGAATAATATCAATTTGACCATGTTGTTATTTATATCTACTCACAAATCCCCTTTATTAACTTACTTCCTATAGATATTCTATAAACACTAAAAATCATAAACTATAACCAATCATCATTGAATCCTCAATCTCATTATATGAATATTAATGAAAGATATCATCAATATTCATATTCATCATCCAAAACCTTATGTCCCCCCTTGATAATAATTTATAATAAAAAAATAGAGTGTCATCGTACATTGGATTGTTATATCATTTTTATTCTACCCACTTTTCAACAAATTTAATAAAATTGAAATGGGAAAAACACAAAACAAAATATTGTGTGGTTTTAAAGTAAAATAAAATCCGAAAAAAATTTCAAGTGATTAAATTCATCCTTAATTATATGATTAGTATAGATATCCATAAAAATATCCTTGGTTGAAACATATTCTATTGAATGATCTCAAAAATCAACATTATAGTTCATGAACTGGGACATGATTTTAATATTCTCCAACCATGAATGTCCCACTAAATTATTTGATATGTTTATTAATTTTTCACTCTATCACATAATCATCAACGGGTAGGATACATAAACCACTATGCCTTTTAGAATCAATGTCATCCAAATTTTTTAAATCAGGGGGTTAGTTTCTACAAATTATTGGAATTCAATAGTTCAAAATATAAAAGAATTTGTCATATTCTAGTTCTATAGAACCCAAGTTACTAAAAAAATGAATGTTCCCCCATAGTTAATTTTTTTCAACCATATATTCGTACAAATTTCCATCAAACTAACCATAAAACTAAAATATAATATCCTAATAATACCCCAAAATAAAATATATAGTCCGTTTGATATAATCAAATATATTTTTCACCATTTCTTGATACGATCCATTTGGATTAAATTTGGATCTGGAAATAATGGAAAAAACAAATAAATTGTATAGTATAGAAACTATCTAGTGCTGTAGTATATAAATAACTATCTAAAAATTTAATTTATCTACTTAAATTTCCAACTTTATGTATTGATTT
Organism: Viscum album; assembly: GCA_963277665.1. Taxonomy (NCBI): domain Eukaryota; kingdom Viridiplantae; phylum Streptophyta; class Magnoliopsida; order Santalales; family Viscaceae; genus Viscum; species Viscum album. The sequence goes on along the minus strand of OY728142.1, from coordinate 502,119,302 downwards.
CATTTGTTCTAAACTGATTGGCATTGGTTTTAAATTAAGATCATTGAGATAAGATATTCTCACTGTGGTCAATAGGATGATGTAGTTTAAAAGACAACAGAGCATGTATTAAGTCCTTAAGTTTTAATATTCAATGAAATATTTCAATGGTTTGAATAATTTCAGTTTCAATGTGATGTATTGAAAAATTTTAAGGATTAATTGGATGGAATTGGATGTCAGGGTTGAATAATTCTCTTTGAAAAAATATGATGATGTTTTTCTTTTTTTTATTTCCTAAAAATTATAATTGTATTTTAAAACAAGTGATGTTATATTGATAAAATTAAGGCTAAGAGGACGTAATGATAATTGAATTACACATATAGTGGTAAAAGAATAGGTACTAAAAATCCTATTTTGGTTTTATAGGAATGGAAGATATTGCTGGAAGACAACGATGTTACACTAATTTCCTTTGTAAATATAACAATATTAAAGGTGATAAATCAATGGTTATATAAAAAAATAAAGTTTATTATGGAATATGTGATGTGATTTTTTTTAGAATGTGGATAAAGATTTAATAGTGAATCAATTTGTGTTTAAAATCCAAATGACCAATATTCATAATTGTTGGTATTGTCAAAGTAGATATATAAGGTGGCACTATTTCATAGAGTTGGTCAAATTTATGGGCCTCAAATGCGAGAGTTTTATTTATTGAATGGGAAATTATTTTTCATAAAGGATTACACAAATCATAGTTTACGTAACACAAACACGATTCAGAAACCACATAGAAGGTATAATGATCCAGGGAGAGTAATTTTTATTTTTATAATATCTGCATTTCATTTCTATAAGGACAGTGATGAGTAATATATAGAACTTGAAATGATGAGTAATTTTTAGATGATATGTAGTTTTAGGGAGGTGTTTTTTTATAGAGTGAGGTGGAAATTATAGAATCTATAATAGATTTTTTTGTGGATTATGGCATCTTCTGAAAAGGATAAAGGTGGTATGAATACCACATAACTGTATGTGTATAATGATATTGAACATAAATGTTTTATAAATTCATATTATCAGATTTTATGGATCCTATTTTCTAATAATACAGAAAATAATTAGAACAAACCTAAGATAAAATTTCATTAGAGAATATTATTTCTGGTGGACTTTTTTTAAAATCTTAAAGAGTTCAAGAAGAATATTAACAGAAGGATGAAGTGGTCCATGGAGGAGGAGACGTTCCATGGAAGAGAAAAAATTTCGTAGAAACATGGGTAGTTTGTGGAAGGGAATGAAGTCCATATATACAGGGAAAATTTTCCAAATATATGGTTGTATGAAGAATAGAAGACAGTCTATCAAAGAAAAAAAGTTCATGAAAGGAATAGTTGTTCACAGAAGGAATGGGTTTCCATGTTTCAAATGTAGTATTTGAATGGAATGCAGTCTATAGAGCAGAGAAAGACCATGAGGAATCATCCATCTTTGAAAAAAGGGGTGTTCCATGGAAGAAGATGGTTTTCCATGAAGAACCTACCCCACACGGTGTAATAAAGTATATAGAGGACTCAAAGAAGTTTGAAGATGATATCAGATTGTTATAGAAAGGGAAATACTACATACACGTGATGGTGTTTACACCCTTTCCACGGTTTATAAATAAGATGATTCATAGACACTTGAAACATTTAGACTCAAATGCTTACAGTTATTCTAAATGACTGGTCATTCAAACCATTTATTGGGTATAATACCCCACTGTGGTTCACAAAGTAAAACTGTGTGCATAAGAAGTTGATACACAATGGGATGTGAATAGAAAACACACAATTTTTCAGTGTATGAAAAATATTCAGATGTGCCCCAAACTTCATATTTTCAAAATGAATAATATAAGTAAACTGATACTATCATGTTTTGGTATTGAGAGTAGAAGAATTAGAATAAGGCAATGTATACCAATTTTTCATTATTTTATGTCTAAGAAAAATATAGTGTTCCCACATAAATATTGACTATTATTCTTAGAAGATTAATTGTGATGATGTTGTACTCAGATTATCGTTATTATTTTACAAATTATAAAGAGGAGTTTTTATTATATAATTAAAAAATAAAGACGATTTAATGCATTTGGATTTGTAGTGAAGAAGAAAGATAAACCATGAAATGACTATAGACTATTTTATATATTTGTGTGTCACATATCATTGGGATAAGATAAAGCGACTAGCCAAATTGATATCATTTTATTAACATTTCTGTCAAAGATAATTTTGTTCATTAGTTTACTAAATTCATATAATTTTAACTAAAATAATGAGAAGATAGTACAAATATCATGATTGAAACTCGAATGAGATAATAGGAGTTTCTTGCATGCTTCTGTGTACGTATCAATATTAAGAATAGTTCTATGGAAGAATATAGAAGAATTGTGACATCATACATGACTCATTAGGTGGAGGACTATCTTGGTGTTAAAAACCCTTTGCACCAGGGAGAATAATATCTTGAGATATAGTATAAAAATCCATCCTAGTACTGTAAAAGAAGAAATATTTGATTGTTTTAATAGTTTAATATAAGTTTAAGGTCATATCATACTCATTGTTACCACATTTAAGGGATTATATTATAGTGGTTTTCTGTTTTGGATTATTTACTGACCATGATAAGGAATAAATACACTTATTGTGTAGTGATCCTTGTGAAATTATCATGTGTTATCTTTATTGATTTCATATAATTTCATGTGAATGGGAAATTTTATAACATGAATAAATATCCTAACATTTATAAGATATATATGGACAAAAAATGTGGAAATTATTTTAATTGTCAACAAAAATGATTGAAACCCCCAATCAGTGTTCCACATATCCCAAACTGGTACTCCCACCACTCTCCTTCTATAATCATCATTATAAAATAGTGACTAAATATATATATGAGTAGATAGATATCTATATTAGTCTATCATAAACATTTATAATAAATAAATCGAACACTTCTCTTTTGAGTGATTTATAGCCCAAATTATATTCATGTCATAAATTTCAAAAAAAGTCATATAATAAATAAATAACATGTCAATGTGTGTCGAGATTTGGGAATAATTCCTTACACGTGTCATCTATGATTTTGGGAAAATTTATGTCATTGAATACTCAATTACAGTAGGTTATTTTATGTCAACTGTAATTAAATAGATATTTGAATCTGCTTTCCTATTTTTTAATTTCACAATAGATAAGAACTTTTTTGTACTATAATATAAGACATGTGGAATTTTATTATCAATGACTTGAATTAATTCAAAATAAAAAAAAATATAACTTTACCAATATATGATGAAACCTTATAATTCCTTAATATAAATTTTCTACTAATATTATCTATTAAGATACAATGACTTCACATCTATTTTAAAAATAATCTTTTGAACACATATCATTAGAAGAATATAAAATATATAATCTATGTGATAGGAGAAAATATTACATTAAATTACATACCTTTAAATTTATAGTATTCCTTTCAATCAAGAAAATATTTGTTTCTTGCTAATTATACTTTATAATTGAGATTATTTTAGAAAACACACTTCGTCATTATCACATTTTTATCATTGTTGAATTTTACAATAGAAGCCAAGGTTTCCATTGTTTTTAGTGGTTAAATGTGATAAATTTGAATCCAGGATGTTTGGATTGCTGGAAGTATTTTGTTTGATATTTTGAATAATATGTGACTTAAAAATTATTTGAAAAGGCATTGAAGCACTTAAAGGATTTTAAGGAGTTATTTATAGCTAAATAAGGTTAATAAAAATGAAATATTATATATAAGACAACATGGATATAATATATGATTGATTTTATTTCTCATATGATTAATTTTGAAGGAACAAAGACATAACCAGTTCTATATAAGGATAAGATAGACTCTTGGTTTTTTAAACATGCCAAATCAAATGAATCCCTACAAAAACTAGTCTCATGTAGAAGTAAAAAATTTCTCTGTAAGAGTAATATTCACAGCCATAGTTCTATATAATAATAAATCAAATAATTTTTTGAGTATAATTTTTAGGTCATTTCCACAACAGGTATCATCTTTCTGTAATATAAATTATGGATCAAATAGAGGTTTTAAGAAGAATAGAGCTGGTTCTATGAAAATTTACATAGTCACAATATAAGAATATATATTTCACTATGAATAGTAAATTTTCATGATAGAAAATACATAATGAGAAATTGAAATGGGTAATGAAAATGAAGGTTTATTGAACCACACAAAATTCAATGTGGTTGTGACCTAGGGATATAATTTTTCTAGAATAACATCAACCTGAAAAGGAGTTTTAAATATAATGATATATAAAAATTGGATCACTATTACTCAATATGATTTAATTTGTATGAATGTTTACAAGAACATGACATGGTAATTTTTAGGTTTAAATTGTTGATCTTATGTAGATTTTGTGGATCTGTCTATATACTAAGGATCATGAAGCAACAGTGATAAAAACAAGTAAAATCGATAATTTTTAAAAATTTAAATCCATCAGGAGTTTTGGGGATTTATCATGAATTCGTAAAGCCTATTTTGAAATTAGTGAGTAGTTAGATGACCAAATTTGGCGGCAGACAAGTTGGAAATTACAAAAAAATAATTTTAATGATTTAACCCTTGATAATAGGGAGATAATGGAAGATATTGTATTTTTTGTAGAATATATCCACACATATATATATATTTGAGATCTAGTTTTCTATAAGGATGGATTTATTTTAATAAATATATATATTAAAAATAATTGAATCTCAATGATAATAACCATATTTTTTAGTGTTAATTGTTTGTACATAATTCATTTAGGAAAGAATTTGGTCATAAATTCTTTATAACACTACATTATGATTATGAGTTGTTATAAGGAAAGATGGACTGACCAATGGATTTACAATGTTTCATTTCAAAAACCATATAACATTTTTTATGGTGTATTAATAACCCCTGTATTTATAACAAGTTTTTATCTTCTGATTCTTGAAATAGACCCTAGTAGAGAATTAATTAAAATATTAATGGATCTATATTTCATATCTATAAATAGATATTTTTAGTGTAATATTGAAACGTATGAAGAGTTCCTTCTATTGCGAGAACAAGATTTATTTGAATAATATGAAAAAATAAAACCATAATTAACCCCCTATTAAGGGGTATTTGGGTACATAGTATAAAAAAGTGGAATCACAGTAACACTGCTCATTCTTTTTTAATATGATATTTTTTAATTTTGAATATTTTGAGCATCGTTAATAAAAAATGAGTTGATTTATTATATAGGTGAAATAACTAAATATGGGAGAACCTATTGAGATCTGACATATGATCTATTAGACAAGATGTTTATGCATATATATTGTATGTAATTCACTTAAGTGAGGCTTTCATCTATAAATTACTAATGAAGATGGTAAGATTCCAAATTTTAATTTAAACACTTCAAATAATTTTTTGGAGTTATGTAAACACAAATATATATGATGTTGATTAATCATAGTGAGAGATATTATTTTCTTAATTGATACATATTTCATTTTTTTATTTTGTTTTCTCAGGTTCAAAAAAAGAATAAAATGGTATTTTCAACACAAAAATTTACCTTTTATAATTTTCAAATCATTTCAATAGTCTTGGTATATGGTGTTTACACTTGGGTTAAGATTTTATAAATTTACAAGATACATAATTTTTTTGGAATAATGAATTTAATTAATTAATAATAATTTCTATAGAGAGAATAAATATTTATATCTCCATAAATATATATTAATTTTAATAATAGTAGTGAAATTACATTTATAATAGATTATTTTCTTGTAAATGGTATAAATAATTTTATTTTGTTTCAATTTATGGATCAAACATTTTTTGACCATAATTTTAATTCACTAATAAAATCAAATTAAACTTTTATAATATATTATTTGTTGGAGATATAAAATAGCTATGAAAACATTATTGTAATGTGGAAAATGGGGTACCTTGTGGAGAAGATTTAATATTTTGGATCTTTTATGAGAGGTTATATACATTTAATGAGTTGAATTTCTTTGATAATCACTTTAAATTATTGGTTTTTTTGTATAAAGTAATTGGAATGTTATTATAGTAATTAAAGAGGGAAGTAATTATTTTTCACCATCACTCTAATTTTTTCAAATATATGTGATTAATAAAGAGATACCCATCTCCATATACTCTATATAGAAAATAAACATTACTTAGTAAAAACCATCACCCTTAAAAAAATATGGATGATGTTCTTTATATTCTTCATGTTCTTCATTGAAGAAATGTAATGGAATCAATGGTTCAAGAAAATAATATATGTCTATTGATGACTCGAATGAGGTAGAAATTTATATGATTTTATTCACTTTATTAAAGTTTTCTAATTCTATCTCTTTCCTATCATGATCAAATAATAATAAATTTTTAAAATGATAAAATAAAATCATATATTGATGAGTTGTTTAAAAATTATATGTTAAAAACTATTAATTTTTTTATACAGATAAACAATTAATTTTACATTGAATATTGAATGTAGGGAATTAGGTTAAATAATAATACTATAAAATATTTTGGGTAATAAATAAATAATATTATTCAATTTTCAAAAAAAAATCTCCTTAAAATAATATTGTCAACAACTATTATGATTAGTGAATAAGATGTCATTTTTATTTAATAAATCTAAAATAAATGTTTTTTCAATGTTTTAATATTTTTATAAATTTATTTTCATATCTAGTCACAAGATTATTTGGAATTATTTATAATTCATTTTAATATTCTTTGACATTCGAAATATTTCAAGAACATTTCTTTTAATAATAAGGGATGATTATTGTCAATGTTTGTTCAAATATATATAAAATATGTGATAATCAGTCAAATTATTAAAGTGGATTACTTTCCCATAATTTGAATAATTTGTATTTTACTCCAAATATTTTGTTATAATAATTTGAGTTTATTAACATTGAGGAGAATAATAATAACAGTAATTTTTGGTTATTATATATATTATCATTATTTTTTAAAAGATAATTTACTATGAATATATTTTTACTATTTTTCATCCTATATATAATTTATTTTATATATTTGATAACCCTTTCTATTTTATTATTCACACAAGTATATATGTTATTTTATTTAATATTGTGATAATAATTGGGATGATGAAAACAATATTATTTTGACTTTTATCATAGACATTAACCTTTGTTTATTTTTCGAATGAATTTTATTCATTTGGATTAAGAAAACTATTATTATTTTTTATCTTAAGAAAATAATTCGTTGATTGATTAAATTATATATTGTTTCATCCTACCATTTATTATTATTCATTATTTGAAATTTTTTTATGTAACTTCCATGATTATATAACAATGAACAACTGGAGGACTAGGTACTTATCTAGTAGTGGAGACATGGCCACAAGGAAAGGTGACAACATTATCTACGGTCTAAACGATGATGGTTTTTTGGAATATTTTCAACTATATGGTGTGGATTACCAACTCACAAACCATGTAATTCAACTACTTTATTTTCAATATGAAATGAATTTTACACAACATGAAACCCCTAAATATTTTTCTATATGAATTTCATTTTGACTTCGAATACTCAATTGAGTTTTTTGAAAATTCACACACACTGGGACTCTAGGTCTCTTTATACGTATTTACAAATGAGTTGTCTCAAGGTGTACTCAGATATATTTCAATTCAATATATATGGTATGACATGTCATGAACACCACCATATATGTCATGTATCCTGGTCATTATAAGAAATGCTTGAATATCCTTTATTGAAATTATGATTTAATCATATGTAATAATACTCTTGTGATCCAAAGATAGTGGTGGTTTAAGATAAATCATATACCATTATTGAGGATACTAGATTTGTATCCATACTAAAATTTGATCATCCAAAAGTGAATTAAACATATTGTATGAAATTATATATTTCATCTAATCAATCTTCACATGGATCAATTTATGATAGTAAAAGTAAACACTACCTGACTATACCAACACATTTTGAACCATAATTGACAAAATATGTATAGGGTTTGATATAGAATTAATTTTATATTACACCCTAAAGTAGCTTCATTGAAAATTGTATCCTATTAAAATTTTTACCCCAATGGAACATGATGATACACATATTTTTAATCTCATTTTTATATTCACGATAGTTTTAGTTCTATTCTTTGTAAATACGATGATAAGTGTGGTGTGATTCATTGAGTAATCGCTAGGTTTTTAACCTGTTTGTTTAATAAATATATATCAGGTAAAGGTACTCTATTTATATATTAGATTAGGTAATACATTCATTAAAAATGAATGATTTATCTAGTCATTGAATTAGTATATTTATGGGATGATATATTCTACACAATTTTGTGTTCAAGACCACCATATGAGTTAATTACCCTCGCAAATGACTAATATTACATTATTCTATGGATCCCATTAAGTGTAGTTACTAAGTGATGTTATAGAGGTCCTAGATGTGGGAGAGTTTCTATGGAATATATTATGTAATTCTTTTAGTACACCAGATTACATAATTGTATTTGGAATATATAGAGGTGAATCAAAAAATTCAATAATAATTTCTGTAATGAGGAATTGTTCTACTCCTTATTTTTAGGGTGGTTCATGAGGATAATTAGCACAATATTTTGGATGGTATTGATTACATAATGTTATTTTATTTCTTCAGAAATATAGAATAGAAGATTAGGGCTCTACTGGTTTCAGGATCAGGCAAAGAACCCTAGTTTACGACTGCAGTATGACTTTAATTTTGACAATTTACATTGGAAACACTATTTCATTACGGACCTCTATGACCTTGGTTACGAATTTAATATAATTCATTACAGAAAAAAGATAATCTCTAGTGATATTATAAATTCATATATGATTTTGTTTCCTTTATTTATAAGAACAAATCATTCCTACCTTAATTTATAGTGACTCATTTTATCTACGATTCTAGTTGAACCGTCGTTATATCATTCATTTTTTACCGTGGAGAGTCCTTCAATTTATATTTATAGTCATACATTCATGTAAATTATTTCATCATGCATTATATCTGTGCAGATAATGCACTATTTGGAAATTATCTAGGTGATCATTTTAATCCATTGACATTTTAGAATATATTACCCTTTAAATAAATTATATTTTTTCAAAAGATTTTGTGGAAAGAAACACCGAGATTAAAACAAATTGTAATATATTTTTAACGTAGATGTTATTTTTATGGTATTAATATGAATAAAAAATTTAAAAAATATAAGAAATGATTGAATTATTCAAATTTATCAATTAATGAATAATAAATAATACACAATTTTCAATAAATTCACTTTATTCATTTAAAATATGTTTTTTAAATTGATTTTATTGAAAACTTATTGTAGCCAATATAATATATTTAAATCATCATTATAAATTTTATTTTAGGAAATGAGTGTCATTTTAAAAATCAACATTTCAATATTTTCATAGGATTTTATTTGGTATTTTTATAAAATTATATATTTTTTAGTGAATTGTGAAAAATATACCCAATGGTGTGAACCATGGGTTAGACCAATATTCTTGAAATTTATTGATAATAATAAAAAGTACATGAGTTGATGAAATGATGAAAATAATAAGTTAAAACATTTTCGATGTAAAAAAATACCTCCATAAAAAGTTCAGAAAAATAATCTTGTGGACTAAAATTTGTCATCACCCTTGGCTCTCAGGGGTCAGAAGCATGAGAAATTTTCGTTCATTCACCATGCCTTGTTATCATCATTTTCTGGGTCTAAGGTGTCATATAGTGGGATGGGATCCTCAAGATGCTAAGGATATTGTTCACTAGTTGAAACCAAGACCTCTAATAAAATATTCATATCAGAACAACTCTGATCATTACCGAACTCAATAAGAAACACTTCCTAAATATTGGATCTATTTAATTTATCAAGAAGACATATATAATGCTCTATTGCCTTCAGTTAGTACTCATTCAAATTAATCTTTGACACCTCTAATTGATTATTTGATATTTTTTTATTAGGAATGGGGCCACATACAGATGTACCTTCCCATTGCATTACATATAAAGAAACATCTTAAACTATAATTGACGTCACATTGTTTCTTTCATAAAAACTATATCAGACTCTCATTTACATTTTTTTATTATCAGATGTTTTATCTTACCCGATGAAATTAAGAAGTCCTCTAATGTAGAATGAATAGGTGAGGACCTAGATTCCATGACACCCATACATTTAAAAATTATATCCTTATTGGAATAAAAACTCAAACTATCATAGAAAAATTTAGAGGGGTGGAATTCAAACTACATCTTCCCTTTATGCATGGAATGAATATTCCTCACATAAAATAATTGTTTATCAACATCTAAATAAGTTTTGAGATCCTCTCCATATTCAATATTTTCATGTTGACTAATAGAATCATCCTTTAATGAATTGAAAACATCTTTTATTTTATTATCCTAAATATAATCATCCATATTGTCCTCTACATGACTATGAGGCCCTTTTTGTGAGCCTAAATCCCCTTCGAAACAATCACGTTTTCATGAATCCATTGGATTCACTATTCCTTAGTAAATGTTGTAGCCAACTTATTTGAAATCCTTCTACTATTGTATCCAGTATTTCCCATGATTCCATAATTAGATCTTACATGTATTTTTGTTCAATTATCCATTTTACAAAAACAATGTTATAATAGTTGTGTCCTAGGATAAAGATCCTCTCATAATCAAAACCAATATAAAATTTGTGATCATTTGTAGAAAAATGACGTAACGAATTAATTAATAACATAGGATAAAATAAATTAAACCCCTTGAAAAGTGAATATATTAGGTTCTTATTATATCTTTGTCTTTCTTAATAATAAATCCATCTATAGGGATGATCTCTAAAACAATTTGTTGATCTAGAAGAACCAGCTCAAGACTTGAATCTGAATCCCGACAGGGATGAACGAGTTATCGAAATTTAACTAGTCAAATGTAGGATCATAACAATAAATAAACCATATTAAAGGATTGAAATTAATGGATCCATGACTCTATGATTTGTATTTCAGACCTAATGAAATAAAAATAACAATAAAATATCCTTTATTGAGGGAGGTGATTCCCCAACAACCACCCCACACATAAAACCAGTAATGTTTTCTAGATTTCTAGTTTCCCTAGGTGATTATCTCTATTCAATGAAGATAGATACACAATAATTGTGTGTTTTCATTCCTGTAAGCATACCTATAAAAGAGTTTAAAGAATATCAATTTTTGAACAACTATCATATTTTTACATTAAGTAATGTTATTTGAAAATTACCATCATTTTTTTAATATTATATTAATATAATAGAATTATCCATTAATTAGATATAATTTGATTGATTATATAGGAATTAGAGTAATAAATAATTTTTGAATATGTTTATTTTTATTCTAAACAAGAAGAATGTTTGAAATATATTTTCTTGGTGATTTATACATTTGTATTTAGTTTCTCTTACCACATATAAGAAATTAATTTGGAAAAATGAAATTCTTATTGAGAATTATGTGGTTAAATTTTATAAAATATGACTCTTTTATTTTATTAATTCTGAATAGTAACTGTGCTAAACATTTCTCACTATAGTGAGGTTAAAACGGTGAAAATAAGGTTACCTATATAGTATAAGTACTTGAAAATTAAAAAAACACCAAATTTCATCATTTGAATGTAATTTGAAAACCCATTATTGTATTTTAATATATGATATATTGGTTCCATTTTTATATGATAAATACATCTATATTATTTTGAGTAATAGAAATACTATATTTCACTCTATGGAGTTTAAATTTTCATATGTGATCATATAGAGAAAAGAATATTTTATGGATGAATATAAAAAAAAGTAGAAAAATTTTATTTATTTTTAGAATAAATTTTTTCTATAATTTATATTTATGGAATAATTATCTTAAATTATTTAACAACATTGATAGAGTTGTTGTGGATATAGTAGAAAAAATGATAGTATATGTATTTAAAAATAACAATAGTACTTTTTTGGATGGAATATGTTTTCAAAAAAAATTTATACTTAAAAATAATTTATAATTAATATGTAAATAGTTTAGATTAAAATTCCATACATTTCATGATTCCATTATTGTAAAAAAGTAAACAAAAATATCTTAAAATGAAATTAATGGAAGATCCTATTTAAGGATATATAATTAAATGTTTTAAAAATTGAAAAATTGAAATTGTTTATAATTGATTTTGTATGGTCTAAACATTAATTCTATTACCTTTTGGGATCTAATTTTTACCATATGAGTAAATCTATATGCTATAAAGAATGAATAAAATATTACTATAGTTGAAGTTAGAATTGTTTAAAGCAGGGGTTAATAAAAAAGATATGGTTTAAAATGCCATAGAAACTTTTAAAAAAGTTAAATTTTTAATGAATTTATAATTTTACATAAATTATACATCAAATATTTTATATATGGTTCACATTCACCTGAAATAGAATTTATTATATTGAAATATATTATTTATTTTTATGTGTTTCTTTTCATTCAATATAAAAGTAAAACACCTCTCCAATATTGTTGACAACAACATGGCCAAATTATATCAACAAAACAATATATAATTCTCCTTCCAATACCCTTTTCAATGTTCTTTTTGTTCTGGTATCCTCATAATATCTTCCCTATGATACTTGAGAAGATATCCAAATGAGGTCTCTCAAATAGAAAGATATCATTATACCCAACCACATTAATTTTACATCTTATTTTACTTTATAAATTTATTTCATGTACATTAATATTTTATATCATCGATATATAACCTATTAAAATATGTTTCTATACTGACTTATTAACCATTAACCATCAACATTACATCAAATGGGAATGGAAAGCCTCACCCATGTATACATATGGACTATAACCTTCATGTAGTAATATAAATCAGTTTCTATAATAATTTTTAATGGATTATTTTTAATTTTTATTTACTGATTATATATTATATTTATGGTATAATTAATATTCTTCAAATTTTGTGTGATATATATGTTCTTTCGTACCCATCTTATTATAATACAATAACAGTTATCTTGCATACATCTGGACTAACACATCCATGAAAAAATGTGATTCATTTTCTATTTTTGACAATCATGGATTATAATGGGGATAGATTTAATGAATATATAATATATTTGTAACATTGTAATTATATTTAAGTAATAAATTATTCTTTTACATTCTTTTGTTCAATCCATAGAATAATAGAAATGTCGCTCATGTGTATATTATGTTTACAATACCCTCCAAGTTATATCGTTCAATTTTCAGATAAACAATATTGAAATGGTAAAAAATTTTACATAATTGTTCAAAAATATAGTTATGATGTTATGAAAACTATTATTATTATGGAAATATGTTCAAATTAAAATTAATAAAAATTTGAATCGAAACACTTTTTAAAAACAATACAGTTATCACCATGAATATCAATTTTAATAAATAAATCGTAATAAAATGGTGATATAATGTCATAAGAATAAAATATACTGTATGATATGTATTAATATGGTACTAGAATAAATGTATGAAAACGTTATTTTGATTATACAGTGGTTTGAAACATATATGAACCAATATGTGACTTGAGATAAACGGATTTGACATCTCACATTTATTTCCATGAGACAAATTATAAGCCCATCACTTTATTTTTTTTGTGAGGTGTATATACTTCCAATGAATTAAATTCATGATGACTATCATGAAAATTATATTTATTTCAAAATCAATCCATTTATTTCACTTTCATGTGTCTTTGATTCATAATTACCAAGGTGTTAATGGATTTATATTACAACCACATTTCTTTATAATAGATTCCATGATAAATTAATATTCAAGGAAATTTTATTTATATTATTAATTAATCATAGAATTTTTTATTCTAATTTGGATATTAATTTAATATTCTAATCATGGTACCATTTTGCAATTATTTGTACATAAAATGATCATGAAATTATATTTAATAAAAAAACTAACATTACTTCCTGTTTCATCACAAGTATTTTTCTTCCATATCCATATTATCTTTGAAATGTTTTCATAAATGTATTATATAATAATTAATTTTTTGTCAAAATAATTTATACACATATTTTATTTTCATTATAAAAGTATAAGAGTAATATTCTTCTCATTTTCAAAAAGAGTTCAATATTCTAATGTTGTTAACAGAATACCTTTTTTAACATTTACTATATGAATGGATTTACCTACTTTCATGAATACATTAATAATTGAATTGTCCTCTAAATGATTCTATTGTTATTTTTAATTAATTTTTTACTCATATTGAATAAATTTTTCAAATTTTAATATGTTATTAAATAATAAAAAATTTATTTTCCTTAAGAAAAATTATTGCAATATTTTATGGAATTTTCTTTATGAGAAAATTCTCAATGTTACTTACTCTAGATTCGTGACATTATGTTGTTGTGCAACAATTTTTATTTATATAAATGGTTATTTATTATCATTTTGAATATTGATTAATCCCATATTATATTCTGATGTTAAATAAATAAATAATTAATTATTTTTTCTTAACCTTATAAGATATATATGAATTTATTATGATTATGCAATGGTTGGGTCATTTATATCACTATAATTCATTGGGTAATATGATATTTTTTAATCAATAGATGTTAATGAATCTCTTTTAATTGATTGAGAATTTTTTTTTCATATTGATGCATGATTATTATTGCTTCTAGATATGATCACAAGTGTATTACTAGACATGATTTCAAACATATTTGTTCACATTTTTATACAAGAGTATGATTTATTATAGCTAATATCAGAAGTTATTTAATAGAAATTATTCAATATACCTATTCTGTACGATTATGATTTTGCTGGCTTATGATGTTGCATGGCTATTTTTAACTCTTAAATGATGATTACTACAATGAAAACTTTATTTATCATTCTCTTACATAATTCATGATCATGGAGTATATAATATAAGCTTTTCATTATATAGTTCATTTATTTTAACAACATGTAATTGATTGTTCTATTGTATCTTTATGATCATTTATTATCTTTCATTAGTCTAATATCTCCCATGATCATCATTACTAAAAACATAAACTCATCCTTTCTTATGTTTTTCATCCCCATATTTTAATGCATGCATTTAAATATGATGAGAATAGAAGGGTAACCTGTATAATGTTATATGTTTGAGATGATATAGACTTATAATAAATAATATGATCATGTATCTAGTCTCCAATTTCACTAAACCCTTATAGTTGTTCGGGATGTTTATTCTTTCAATATATTGAATATTAATAAAGAGGATGTAATAGCTATTTATTTTATTCATTTGTCTCTATATTTGGTATTAAAGCATGGTTTCGTAACTTTTTGATATTAGGAATATAAAGAAAACCGTGATAACATTTTTGGTATGTTTATGCATAACAAAATTTCCTGATGAATTTATAAATTATTTATTTTCATACAATACTTTAAAGTACATCATTTTCTTGATACATCCAATTTGGTGATGATATGGAATAGCACCACCTAGGGTTAATAAATTTTAATCTGGTGGGTTGGGTCCTAATAAGATCATACTTAGGGAATTATGAAAGGGAATATAACCTCCAAACTACTCAAATACTCCATTGGGATAATATTTTGTTAATTTTAAAATCTATTTCTGAGAAATTAAAAAGGATTTGAAAAAATTATGACCCCAAGTGGCTTAGTTTATACCTGTTGTATCATTGGTGGAAAGTAATGCTTCATAATTATATACATAACCTAAATTAATTATATGAATGATTCATTATTCAAAAATATTGTTATAGATTTAATCTTCTTATATATTTTAGTTTTTAGTCAATGGATTAAACCAGAAGAAATCATGTAAACAATAAATTATATAAACATTTTATTGATTATTGTTATAAAACACCAAATAAAATGATATATTTAATGTGAAATGTAGTGATCATTTATATTTAGCTACAATAATATACGATTTAAACCCATTAAATAGAAAAATTTATTAATTAAATCGATAAGTGAAAAATAGACTTCCGTAATGACCCCTTTGTATGTAATATTATGTTTTATTATTTTCAATCATGATAAAATCATAATATAATGAAATTTCTCAAATGAAATAGAATATGATTTATGTGTTGAATAGAAGGTCTTTGACATCTCACCACTTTTCATTGTCTTTATCTGAGTATTATTTTTTACTTGGCGTTAAGGGATATCTCCAAGGAACTAAATGGAAGAAATAAATGTCAAGTGATTTAATAAAATTTTTTGGATGATTTTTGCATTGAAAGTCAACAACCATATCCCAACATGACATGAAAAAAACTCTATATGATGAATGATATCTGTGTAAGGAAACTCAATGCATATAATTAAAACCCAACTTCATTAGAGTACTGAGCAGAAACCATGATCATCATCAATATGAAGAGGAAGACAAAATGAACAAAAATAAGAAGACTCCAAGAAATTCAAAATAAAAAACATCCAACCTAATCAATGAGAGAAAAACAGTACATCCAATATTTTCACAATTCAATAATAAATGAATGTGATACTTTCCCTTTTCCTATGTCCTAATAAAAAATATCGAAATAAGTTCCAAACATTCAATATGGGGGTGAGTAATGAAACACAATAGGAATTTCAAAAAATTTACCCCTACTCACAAAATTTGGATAGAACTTGATAGAAAATTTATATAAAATAATTAATATATAATAGTTTTAAATATTATAATAGTCATATCATGATAGAAAATAGTTTTCATATGATTTTTTTTAACAAATAATGAAAATAAATAATGATTTAAAACAACTTCTCAAACTGCTCTTTTAGAATACCCATTCCATTAAAAAAATCAAAATATCCAAAAATTCATGCCAATGTAAATGTCCCATAATCATGAGATGTATCATTTCAATCATCCAAGAAAACATATACCAGTTCGCCAATGGAAGACACCTCTACTATAGGTTCATGTCAAGAAAAATTAATACCTAAAAACCAATTATCACAAAAACAATTCCAAACAAATTATACTAGTAAAATTCAATAAATTTATTTTGTTAAAATCTTTTCCAAAATAACTTTTTCCATAATTAAAATCCAAAAAATAATTTTAAAATCATCATTTTCAATTCAATCGACAAAGAATATTGCACAATAATTCTATAATTTCACAAACCCAGAATCCATTAACAAATAATTCTTATGCCATGACATTCACGTCAATATAACACACAATATCAAGAAATTAAATAAATTTTAAACTAATCAATCATGTTCTAATAAGACAATTATTTCATGAAGCCACTTACCTTGGAAATGAAGGTGACGATGAACAAGAACACCTATAATCAAAAAACATTTAGAATCTCCAACAACACACAATTCATCTTTTTTTATTACATCAACATAGAAATATTTCAACATGATTAAAAAAAGTCTTAGATCTATCTCCAAAAAACTAGATCATTAAATCCATGATAGGGAAGATAAGTAGATCTAAGTAAACCCATCATGAATGAATACATACCAAGCAATTTGGCCTTCAAAAAAACAATATTTTCTATCAATTCACTCCCATATGGGAGGGGAGAGTATACATGGAAATTGGTTGTAAGAGAACCTTATATATGTTCAAAATAGAAGAAAGGAGAATATTTTGGTATTAACCATGTTAGTTCCAATTTATTAGGATTTAACTTTTAAAAGTGTGTGGTTTGTTCCATGGATAGGAAAATTGTGTGATAACCATAAAATTTCCTCAATCCCAAAAACCAAAGTCTATCCTAGGTGTCCACACTATTTGGTAAAATGTGAACTTAATAATGTGCCTACATATAAGACCTTATTTCACATAAACAGTTTTATGTATTAGTTCCACCACTTATACTAATGCTTCTCAAACCATGCACCTACAGAATAGTTAGAAAATGTGTATAAAGTACTCTAAAACCACCAGACCATAACCAAAACACTTTTCCTACATAAAATAAATGATGAAGGGGTTACTTACCAGATGAAAGGGTTGCTAGATTATCCCCTACATTATCCTTTCTATCCATGGAAATTAAAAATCCATTATTTTATTTGAAGAGTTCAGACCATTGATAAATCCTTTCTTTGTCCCATTCCAAAATTTCATTATGAAGTTGAACATGTTATAACAAAACCCACAATAAACTAATGTATTTTACATGAAATAATTTCTCATATATAACCAAAATCTAAACCAGTACATACACTTATGAAGAAACCCACTCTAAGTCAATGTGATCCCATCAAATCACAAGGTCAGGATCTGGAGGGTACTTTTTCAACTAAGATACATGGAACACAATATTTAGTTCACTCAAAAATTTGGGTAATGAGAACCGATATTCAACCTCACCAACCAGTTCATGTTTTCCAAAATGGTCTATTTATTGAGTAGATAACATGCCCTCCTTCAAAAAAACAATAACTCCCAATCCTTGGAGAGATTCTCAATAAAACCTGATCACTCATCTGGAAATATAATAGACATTGATGATGCTCCACATATAATTTTTAATGACTTTTAGTGGTGTCTATTCCATTCATAATAAATTAAATAATGTCCATTATTTCTTTTAAAAGGCTCAAAATAGTAATGATGTGTCACCTGTTTCTATACACAATATTGGAGAATGATAAGGATTCCCATATAATGCTTCAATGTATCTATATGTATAATTTCCTAGAAACTATAGTTATATGATAAATCCACTAATGTTACATTCCCTTATCATAAAGAACCAAAATTAATTAATTAATCCCACAGCATGTCGTCTAATGTTTGTATTATTCTTTTAGATTTTCTATCCATCTGAGGAAGATATACCATACGCATAGTCAAATATGTCACAAGGTCATGTTTTAGGGATTAAAAAACCGAGACATAAACCTTTGATATATTTCTGATACTATTGAAAATAGTATTCCATTCTTCTTTACCACTTCATGGATATATATTTTTGAAAATTCAAAAACATTATTATATCCATTAAACAAGATGAAGTGGTCTACATTTGTTAGTTGATCCACTATCACCCATATAGAATTGTTTTTTTGAACTATTCCTCAGATACTATTTATAATATGTGCGGCTATCAATTAACACTTAAAAATAGTAATATGTAATGAATAAAACAAAGCCACAAGTCACTGATGATTTTCCTGAAATTATTGACTAGATAAGTATATAGAATCAAATATAGACTCATTTATTTTCATTAAAAACCACAAAAACTAAGAATTCAATTCATTATACTTATTTGGTATTAAATTACGAATAAACCATATTGAAGGGTAGTATGATTGAATAATTAGCTCTCGACAATCCAAAGGAATGATTATCAGATTTGGAAAAAATAATGAACTCCCATACAACATCCATCACTTAATGATCATGCTGATATTGAATGTGGACCACATATAAATAAATTGTGAAAATGGTGTTTGCGCATCTTTAACCATATACACCAAATGAAGGAATAAATAGGAAGAAATCCAATTCACTTCCTTAAAATTCTCAATCCATGTTCATGTTTGTTATCCCTGAAATCAACTACCATTTTTCTGAAGACTCTTATTCCAATGAAGGACCTGACTTTATGTACATTACTTGTGCCACAAAACTTACATGACCATGTGTATACTTTATGTTATAGTTGAATAGTAATATATACACCATAATTGTCTCAAATTAAAGTAACATTGTTAGAAATTATGTCTCAAGAATTTATGATCCCTAAACAATGTAAATTTTTCACGAAAGTGGTAATGTGGCCGTGTTATTTAATAAGGGACCATTGTGGCTAAGTCCAAATCATTTTTTGGGTAGTTCCTCTCATAAAACCATAATTTTCTCAATCCATAAGAAACAACATGATCTCCCTATACGATAAATCTTCCTAAACCAGATCCTGAAGCATTATAATACACCATGTTCCCTTTTCTTGATTCTAAAATTATCCTATTTAATGCTATTTTAAGGTGAGTTTATTCTCTAGAAAATACTTATGAATTTTTTTGTTTCATTGGAATATAAAATTATTCATTGTCGTAGATGTCATTGGTGAATCTAGTCCTGAAAAATCATGAACAAATCATTGGTAATAACCATAT
Organism: Viscum album; assembly: GCA_963277665.1. Classification (NCBI taxonomy): domain Eukaryota; kingdom Viridiplantae; phylum Streptophyta; class Magnoliopsida; order Santalales; family Viscaceae; genus Viscum; species Viscum album. Next base: position 502,098,837 of record OY728142.1, on the reverse strand, counting down.
AGGACAAAGAAACTATATATATCAAAGGTATTCATTGGTGGTTTCCAAAATAAAACTTCCTCTGTTATTTTTGGATTGATAGAAAAAAAACACAATCAGAGATTACATGGTAAAGGAAACATAACTCTTATATCAAAAAATAAAACTTTGATAATTTTTCATATAGAATATGATCCGTCAAGATTCACAATACTATCATCAAATGTTTCATATGCTTATCTGTTGTCCTCGAATACTTCTATATGTCATCCATAAACACCTCTTTATATAAATTTCGATTACATTGAAATATTTGTTTAATCAATTCAAGAAATAAATATAGTTCATTCATAATATTTAAAGGTATTACAACATATTAGTAATGGAAATATCTACTCTAGAATGTAGTTTTTGGAATATCATTCTTCCAAACACAGTATTAGTGAAATCTTGGTCCAAAGTCATTCTTAGGGAACTAATGATATCCCCTAAATTGATTGAACATATCATCAATTCATGGAATATGATATTGATTATTTATCATTACTTGGTTATGAATATGATAATGCACATAGAACTAAAGAGTTACATCAGCATTTTTGACAAACTAGACCCATGCTATCAATGGGGACATGCTGGGCTGAATGAGCCCTTTACTTTCCATCTATTCCAACTTCACAATCACTTACCTTAATTATTTAGGTTCCATATGATTATACCAAATGGAAATATGATTGTTCCATCATATTAGAACAATCATAAACTTCACATCTCCTATGGGTGGAAACCCTAAACCATTTTAATTGAAAAATATTAATACTAATAAAAACCCACATAAAAATGCTATTATCAATCTATTCAAATGATTCAAATGTAAAAGATACCGACTACAATTTGATCGTTCCAGTTTCTAGTTCCAACAATCTTGTTGTCTCATCCTTTACATTTTGGTTCACACTAATGAGATGTTTGATGATATCATTGTATGTTAAACTAAATATTCATGTATAACAGTCGATTTGAACTTTGAACATTGGAAATTAATTCATTACATTTATTATATCATGGATATCCATATCTAGAATAGAGATATTTCATATCAAGACATCTACATCATCAGTTATAGAATATTCTCAACACATTAACAATTGAAATTCTCTTTGACAAAAAATAATGTGATGTTTGGAAATAGACAGAATCATGTCAACATGCAAACTCATCATATCAAAATCATAAAAATAATATAATGATTATGAATCACCCATATGAAGAAACTATTTCACAATAATAGAATTTAATATAATATACCTCTCACTATTGGTGGTGTAGATTTATCATCCAAAATAACTTTCTCATATCCATAAAATTTCTTACTCAATGCTCTTTATTATTTATTTCATTATTGAAATTACCCTTTCTGATTAGTTATGATATTTCTGTAATCACCATGGATAACTTATATTTTATTATTAATATAATTTCATTTCCCTCTTCTTAACAATTCATCAAATTTTAAAACACATAACTATTTTCTTAATCACCATACTGTGAATCAATACAGTAATAATCTAGATTCAATTATGGAATGCTATAGGTGGTATCCTAAATTATCTCCTCATTTAATCAAATGAACCACATTGAAAACATCAATGTTTTGTCTTCTGTTTTGGAGGAAAATTTTACAATCTAGTCATCTAATATTGAGTCATAATCCTACTTTAGAAATAGGTGTCTCTCATACCCATATTCCTTTCATTAGAGCTGCCATAATTTCCCATAGATATTACCATGCTTCCTTCCTCTGTATATATTCTGATGTATCCTTCTTCTTCCATCCTTCTGTTCACGATATCTATATAATATTTTATACAATTCATGATAATTTTTAAGGGAATCTCATGCCACTAAACCGATTAAAAAATGTGTGCCATCATGGATTAATATGGAGAAAAATCATGTTAAAAGTTATTAAATTCCTCAATTTAGATGCATAAACTATCACTAAGAAGTTATCCTTCTTATAAATGAATAGTTATGACCTTTTGGAAATCTCGAACTGATGGGGATATAATGTTTTTTGTAAATTTCTTCAAAATCCTCACACAAAAGGACTTGGTCTAATTAATCCATAACTATAAAATCCCTCCATTGGTGTGAAAGATCCCCCAAAATATACATTTCCAAATTTACATTTATCTTATTTGTATTACCAAGGAAATTTATGGTTTGATTAATCATATTTGATAACACCCAGAAACTGTTATGTAAGAACATTATATTCGATAGCAGGCATAACACACAATACCAAGCCCATTAGTGAATTTAATACCTAGAAAATTATAAATATATTAACTATTTTTAAAAACATTATTCCTTATTATAGAATTAAATTCAAGTGATACTGAGATAGTGTTCTTTTCATGGAACAAAGAGTATCTCAAATGGATTTTATTACTCACAATTTGGAGTTTTATCGAACAATAATATATAATTAAAAATTCATTGTTTAATATCATATGATATAACATATTAATTTAATTATCATTAATAAATTTCATTAAATAGAACACAAAAATATAATTTTTATAAAATTATATGATAAATTCATCGATTACCAATTAATTAGAAATTAAAATATAAACCAATTGAATATAAAGAATATATTTTTATTTTTATGATCCCAAATGAGTTTGGCCTCAATAAAGTAAAATAAGTGCTATTCACGAGTGATATTAATGAAATATATAAATTATATATTAAATCAAATATTATTGATATTAAACCAATAGATTTTATAGTCATTAAATAATAAAAAACAAAACTTTATGGATAAAAACATATATATTTCGAAAGGCAATTTTACCACCATTTAATGGAAAACCAATTTATAATCCATTTTATGGGAATTTTGAAATTTTAAAATATCTATATAAAATAAAATTTTTTATGATAAATATTTTTTTTATAGTCAATTGTAGGAATTTTTAAGCGAAGTTTTATCTATTAATGAATTGGTAAAATTAATGAATTATAATTCAAAACTTCTTGTTAAACTATTTTTTTGTACGGATAATTTTTTTAAGGATTTGATGTATAAATAGATCAATAATAAAAACCTTAATCCAATTTAGGTCATTGGAATAAATTTCATGTTGAAATTTCATATAAAAAACTTACCAAACCTTTTACTTTTTTTATTTAAAAACTCGCATAACAATTCGGTCTATGGGATTAAACTTAAATTAATTTATGCCACATAAAAGATTGGTATATGGAAAAATGGATTGAATATTAACATTAAAATAATATATTATTACTAAAATGTTAAACTAATTTTTTGAAAAAAATATTAGTTAATGTAATTAAAATTAATAACAGTAATTATAAAGAAATATTGCTCAACAAGAAACTAAACCTTAAATATATGGGAATAATATACCTAGAACCTTGTTGAAAATAAATTTTATCTTCATATTTATTCATAATACTATATTGGTTACAATTTTCACCATAATTGGATACCCTATTTGGAAAATCATTTTTAGAATTCACATTTGAAAAATATACAACAGTACCACTCAAACTCTACTATAACAAGGCACTAAACCCATGAACTTATTCACAACTATCAAGACATTATTCTAGCATAGAATCTTCCAAAATATGATCCCCTCATCAATAATCACATCCTCAAAGCGCCAACATAAGAATAAATGACCCATGTATGACTTTTGGTATACACCAAAATGAGTTACCCAAAAGAATGTGACATTATTCAATGTACATATATGGTTTATTTTTTCATAACCTTTCATTTATTATTATAAAATTAATTTATAATAAATAAAATATATAAAATACATTTATTTTTTGTTATGTTAAGTTTTAGACCATCACACACTCACACCTCATTCATATGGGTAATGAAGTAACGATTCATATATGAAGAAATACTGCCTCACAAAATTATGTAATTTGATTTTAAATTACCACCTATCACGGCTGCGAATTATAATGGACACGATATTTGTATATGATATATTATATAATTATAATATATTTATTCTTACAAAATTCATATATAACTCATATTTCATTCATTTAATTTTGTATAAATACAATTACATTGTCTGTGGATGTGCAGACTACCACCTCCTGAAAGCCATGTGATATGTTCACACAATTCATGGATGGTGAAAAAGTTATTTTTATTAAACCTATGTGTTATATAAAATATTAATTTCATATTTATATTATAATATAAATAAACATATATATCATTTTCATCAATTAATTTTAACACAACAATGTAATGGAAGTAGCATTCATCTGTATGTACCATCTACCATCTCCATGAAAAATGATTTCCACTTCTTATGTCCAAAGATTACGTACTATTTAAAATTCATGTATATGATATATATATGATAATTAAATTATTTATTACATTCCATATATGATTAAATCATGATATATGTAAAATTAACAAAAAATAACAATGCAAAACATACTCAAGAAACTAGAAAATCAACACCCAAAACAAGGAAATTAATGATTGATTATTAAAAAATAACAACAAGATATTATAAGATGTTAAAATATGATATTAAAAATATGAGTATGGTTCTGGTATAAGTCAATATCTTCAAAAAAACCATTATAAATAATTTTAATGAACATTCACTAGAAAAGAAACCCATGGTAATGGATTCCTATCATCATTTTCTTCTCATGAGGCTTATGCCATTTTCACCAAATACTTAATTTGTGTGTTGTATCAATTAACACATTTTTAATGTAAATTATAATTTTTTTAATCTTCATGGTATTGAATTTTAAATTTGAATTTATCTATATTATTGGATTATTAATATAAATTTTTCATATAATAAAAGACTTTATATCAATTTCCATTATTGGAGACAAATTTAATAGTTTTGAACCATATTTATTATATATGATAAACATAATAAAACATTTAATATCACACCTAGGTTTTTTCACCATTTATTATTATTAATTTATTGTATCTTAGATTTCCTCTCGAGTTTTGGGTGGGACGAGTATGAATTTGGTGGTAATCTTATCTTTATATATACATTCGTATTTATTACATAGTTTTTATAGGGGTTTTGTTTAGAATTGAATTTTATAGTCCTAGTAGTAGGTGTAAAAAGGTTAGAGAACAATGGGATGAAAATATGTGGCTTAGCCCATCAAAATGTGTTTTTTGGAGGTTCCTCATGCAATGCCCCGACCCAAAAAGCCAAGAGTCAGTGCATTATTACATATCATTGGCATGATCACAAAAGTTAAAGTATCGAAAGGACTATTAGTTTAGTTTCTTTGGAAGTAATGGATACATTAATAAGGTTTATATTACACCATAAAATGGAAAACTACAACACCATTATTTCCATAGTCAACACTGAGATCTCATAGACTATCCTTGAAGTTTAGTCATAATATACTTCTTTGAATCCGGGAAAAAATAAAACATAGAAAGGGGTGAGCTCAGATTCTCAGTAAGGATAACAATAAAGCGGAAACTTTCATAATAAGCATAAAAATTTAAGGCAATGTATAAGACTAAAACAAATTCCTATTAAACTTGAACTTCAGCATAATATGGCAATGATAAAATCAAATAATTCTATTTACTTATTCACATGGATATTCTACTAGTCAAATAATAACATGAAATATCAATATCCACATTGATAATGATGGAATGAATAATGCCTGACTTCATAACCACATAGTCAAGGCCTTGTGCGAAGACAACAAATAAGATTTTGTCAAGGCCTTGTGCCTGGACACTAGTTTGTCCCATGAGACATACCGATGCATCGAAGAGCTATAGCGGGATCCACTCATCACTTACTAAGTCCAATTCATTCCTAATATGAAAATATTGAAATATAAAATAAACAATCGTATTAAAACTAGCATATGAAATGTTAATACTTTGTCCACAAACCATGAATGGTATAAAAATAACACATCCACAGTCAAAAATAACTCATTCAATACAATATGGAATATTTTATTATAACATATTATCCTCAATCGAGAAAAATGAAAGATATTGATCTAGATTAAAATAATCATCAGAACTATTTGAGAGAAATATCCCCATTTTTATTGAAAACATTTAAAAGTCACAATATTTGTCAAGAAGTCATTTAAAAATAGATTTTTGAATCAATGTTTCCAATACCACATTGAAACTATTAAAAGGAATTTTAATTTTAAAATAGTAATGTTCATATAAATAAAACATTAAAACCATTTTTAAAACATGGAAATTAATGAGAAATATTTTTAAGAATAAATTTTTAAAACATTTAAAATGGTATTTTAGATAGATTTAATATCCAAATGAGATATGCTTGAATAAAAACTATTGAGGTAATAAAAACATTATAATACCATGAGAATAAGGGATATCATTATATACTATGTCAAAGGACATTATATACACCATATAAAAGTGAATTGGTGATTAACAACAATGAAGTCTCAAAGGAATGTAAATTGAGATGAAATCCTTTATAATAATAATATCCTTAGATAAAGGATAAATCAATGAAATAATTATGTGTCACAAATATAAATACACTCAATGTGATTTCATATTCAGTTTAAACCAATTAGATGAAATTCACACATATTCTTGTAATAACAACACCAATGACTTGGATGTTTAACTCAATGAATGGAAATTGAGTTATGATCAAGTTTATATCAACGACTTCAGAAATTATCAATGGAGTGATTATGTGTATAAAAATTATATCCACAAAAGGGGAGTGGAAATTACTACATAAATAATAAATAGTTATTCCACAAATAATCTTAAAGTAAAAAAATCAATGAAGTATGCCTAAAGCCCACTGAGTGGAAATTGAAATTTGAAATTCCCTTACTGATTTGGTAACAAATGATGCATAAAACCCATGAAATAAAGATCATACAATGAAGATTTAAATAATCATAAATTAAAGTATATTACACCAAGAATAAAATCATATAAAGTACATAGTCCACACAAAAGGAAATAGTGTCCAATATAACATGAATCTCATGGGAAAAAAAGTTAGATTAAAAACCCTTACTAAGTTGTAATCAATCGATTCGTATGAACAAAATTTAATCACCACCAAATGAATCACAAAATACCATGAATATAAATAGAATCATGGCAATATATATCAAATGACAGTTCACAATACACCACATGCAACAAATAAGTGGCGAACAATGGAAATCTCACAGAATGAAATGTGAGATAATAAATCCCTTACCTTGTACTTTTACTTGGTTGAGGGTATGTAATATCTTGTATAATGGTGAAATAATTTTTATTAAATCATAAAATAACCATATACATTAATATGATATCATATATGATCTTTTAATATAGATATTTTAGTATTATCATCATTTCGGGTGTTAACTGATTTGTTCTCATTTATATTCTTGGTTACATAAGACATGTATTTTATGGATGGGATATATCATATTAATATTCAGAATGATATTAAGTCTTTAAAAATTATTTTTAATCATCAAATGAAAATTATTCTTGAATGGATATGATGGGGAATGAATCTCATCGCGTTCATGGAGACGGTAATCCGTACGTATGCACGAGCGATAATATCATTATTTTGATATTAAACTCATATATAATTGGATGGTATATCATATATACAGAATAATTATCATGTTATATTTATTATTTACACCAATTATACTTCATTATTTTACACATCCAAATAATAATGTATTGAATAACAACTACACCACGACGTGGAGACGGTAAGCCGTACGTACGCACTTATGGTGACATGTCATTCAAAGGATAGATAGAGTAATGAATATGTTTGTACCATATTTATAATAACATTATAGTATATAGAATATACAGGAGTTATTATTTTATAATGGAAACAACAGAGAAATTGGAAGTGGAAGAAGAAAGGAACTTGAAAGAGGTGATGAAATATTTACATCTTCAATGGGTTATTCCTTTTGATTTGATCAAAAGGGCTCCTTAGGTTGACTTGATGACTAAATTAATGACTCTATGTTGAAGGGAGGAGAGTTAGAATGATATTTGGGCTGGGTTTGGGTGATCTTAATGGCTATGAAGGTGTGAATTAGAGAGAATGGGGAGTACCCTTTTATAAGAGGGGTTAGGGGCACGTAAGGAAAATCTAAAATATTATTTTATAATAAAATAATTTTAGGTTTATAATGGATCCTAAATAAATTATTTAAAGGATAAGGTGGTTATCGGTCGCAAACCACTCAGACAATAGGTTTTAGATAGGTTTGGGTCTCTATATTAATATTATATTTTGGATTTAACTCTTAGTTAAATAGTTTGACATTTACCATGTCTCTTTGTATTTTTATATTATATGGTTAATAAACTTACTATAAACCCCCAAGAGAACCCCAAGTGGTTAATTAATGATACAAATATCATTATATAAGCCTTTTTACCAAACATTAGATTTTTTAAGAATAGAATATCAATTAATAATATAAGATTTGTTTTAAAAACACTTTTATGTCAATTTTGACACTATTTAGTATTTTGTTTTTTCTAAATTCATAACAGAATTATTACTCAGAAAAAAACTCATATAACCAACCCTATTATGTCATATTGACCAATAAAATTAGTTTAATTCATAAAAAGTCTCAAATTACATTTATTTGGAAATTTATAATATCAATTATTTTAATATTTCATTAATTAGGTAATTACTTCATCATCATTGTGCCATATATAAATTTAATTATTTGAAATCTAAAAATAATAAATAAAATACCATTATTTAGGAAACATTTTTTTATTTATAATGAATATTTGAAGTTGAATTTATCTTATGTGTAACACTATATTAAAAATGGTTAAGTTATAAAACATTGAATTTAACACTTTTAACTCTTCTTTGAATTGAATAATAATAAATGTACTAATCTAATTCAAGTGGACCAAAAGGATCATATTTTATTCCTATGGTTGTTTTTGGTATAATTACACTTATCCAATAGAATTAGGACATGTGTTAGGGTAAAAATAACATCATTATTACCCTTAATTACTATATTTACTTTTAATAGTGGTAAATAAAAGTAAAAAGACACTATTCACCAAAAATTATTTTCATCTTATTGAACCAAATTTTACATACTGATATCAACTGTGTCTTTCAGGTATTTGAAATTCAACTCAAAAATGTGGTAAAATTATGTTTTATAAAAATTTTAAAATGCTCTTAGGAGGTGGGTAAAAGACGGTAAAACATTCAATAAAATTTTATACAACTAATTTTATTATAAAATGACTCCAATAAATTATATTGAACTTATATAGATATTATATATCGATTTTTAATTAAAATAAATTTAAATAAAATAAATAATTATTTAAATAAAAAGTTGGTTTTAATTTATAACGCAATATTTTTCACCATTCATAAAAAATTGAATGTTTTTAGAAAAATACAAAAAATTCACCCTAAGATTATTTTGATATTCCAAATTCAAAAATGCATTATATTTTTACAAATTCAAAACAGAGAAGTTTCATTAATTAATTTAAAATTAATTCCCTTTTTCAAAACTGAAAAGCGGGTTTTTTAAAATTAAAAACTATCAAAATATTGAAATGTGTTTATGTCAAATTTAAATGTGAAATTACTTATAATCACGTAAATTGTATTAAATGATAAAAATATAATCTAATTATACTTCCAAAGCATTAAAATACATAATTTTACACTACAAATTATTTTGATTAAAAAGGTTGTTTTCAACTAAAATTTAGTATTTTTCAGTATTCATCAAAATATAATAGTTATTAGAAAAGTACAAAAAATTTATCCAGAATAAATTTTAATGTCCCTATTCTAAAAAAGAATTTAATTTCATTAAATTGAATATATTAATTTTTCAAATATTGGTTTTAAAAAGGGTTTTCTTTTAAAAGGTGATAAAATTGTGTTTTTTTGAAAAATACTTCTTTTATCTGAAAAAATTAATGCGTTCCTGTATTATGTCTAATAAACAGATAATATGGATTCTAATACTATATGGAGTATATAAAATTCAAAATTCAGTTAATACTCTTCATAAATGCTTTTGAACGGCTAGTTTGGTTAGTCGTGGGGTGCTCGAACTCGGTGTTGCATGTAGTGAAAGCTATTGAATTAATGAAAATAACATACTAGGAAATATTAGGGTGTTATATTCTTCCCCCCTTTTGGAAATTGACTCCTCAAAATTTTAAAATTATGCTTGGGAACTTCATTAAAAGCCCCACATCGGAAAAAGAGTCAATATAACTATCTCTTTAAAAGAAATAAAGATAAGTACAAAGGTCACCCGAGATAACCCACAGTAGGATTCCATGTAGGAAAACATGGATATGGAAGATAAAATAAGTGTTATGATTTAGTGGAGACTGATAGAAAACATGATTAAGGGAAAGTCCGAATGGCCCGAAGACCTTTATTATTATTGATTTTTGATAACCCTCGTTTCAAGGGATGAGGGGGAACTGTTACAAGGCCCATAGGCTTAAATATTACATGGCATGGGGTGTAGAAGATTAATGACCCGAATGTATTCGAGAATTCAACCAAACTATCTACAAGGAACTACCCCTCCCCAGCATATACATCATGATAGTATCTCTCCACCATCACATGGCCATCTGGATAGGCTTCCCGTGCAAGCACTGGCTGGTCCCGATGGCATAGCCATACCCTCTAATTTTGACAAATCCATTTGGCTCTACTCTAGTGAGTGCACCTACTCTGAATCATCTTCTAGGGCTGCTCCTTTTTTTGTAGAATCACTACTGGAATTTGGGTTTTTCCCCACACTTACATACCAACGGTTCTATGAAACCGTTGGGGTAGGATTGTTTAGGAAGGCTTTACCAACGGTTATAGTAAACCGTTGGTATTGAGGTGAATAGTGGAGGCTTTCCCCAACGGTTCATTAGAACCGTTGGGATATATGTGAATAGGGGAGGTTTTTCCCAACGGTTCATTAGAACCGTTGGGATATATGTGTATTGGGGAGTGTTTCCCAACGGTTCTCATGAACCGTTGGCATATATGTGAGGCTTTTTCCCAACGCTTCTCATGAACCGTTGGGAAAGCTTTGTTTTTGGGAGTTTTTCCCAACGGTTATAGAACCGTTGGGAAAAACATACATATGCCAACGGTTTTTTAAAACCGTTGGCAAAGGTTTTCCCCAAAAAACCCAGCCGCCCGTTCTCTCCCCCATTCGCGTTACAGAGCCCTAACGGGAGCAGCAGCAGCCGATTTTGGAGATACTGCCGGCCGGATTCCAGCTCTTCTTCAGGTTCTTCTTCTTCTTTATCTCAAAAGGTATTCAAATGTTTGGATCTCAATGAGTAAAACCTCCATCTAGTTGAGTGTTATCCCTAACTAGTGTGGCATCCGGCTTGTGGGGTGTTGAGAGAACTTTCAAAGTTGTTTTTTTGTGCCTTGGATGTCATATATAGTTTTATAATTTCTATGGATTGTATAAGAATTATGTGGAGTTTTAAATAATCCTATTTTTTACATTTATGATCATGAATTTATGTATGTAATCTTACAAAGATGTGATTCCTCTAGATCCTTGTATTTTATTATTGGGAATGTATTTTATGGATCATGAAATAAATTATGTCTTAGTCCTTCATATTTATACATTGATCAACTTGAAAATAAATTTACAAAAATAAAAAATCATTATCATTCTCAAACTCAGATCACTTTGGTTCTAACATCCTACCAATTTGATTTTTTAACAATTCAAAGTGAAATTCACACCACCAAAAGGTATTCAAATGTTTGGATAGTATTTAAACTTATTTTTATTTTTCCCTTCAGTTTAGACGATTTTGGAGCTACTGCCGGCGCCTAAGGGTGAGTTTTCTTGAAAATTCCTTTTTGGATTTTACCCCTTGAACATGGGATGTCATTTGTGAAAGGTTATATAAATCGAAATGATTGTTCGATTTCTGAATTGAATTGTAAATTAAATTAATTAAGGGTATTTTATGGTTTGTATTCCCCTTTAACACATGAATGCCAATTATTTTTTAACACATGTTTTAATTGTATTGCCTTGCCAATGTGAGTAAAGTAGAGACTATGCTATGAATCTATGAAATTGGATTGAATTTATCTTATATTTTATGCTACCATGTTAGATATATTATAACTAATGCATGTGATATTTTTATAGTCTTGTTAGGAGTGTTATATTAAAAATTCCCATGTGAGTGCTTGAATTTTCATTGAATTTCTAGCCATTATGAGTTATGTTGAGACCATGATATGGAATTGATTGATTAAGCAAGAGAATCTCATTATCTTGTCATTACAACATGAGTAAATGAAGCTTCATTGTTTTCAGGTTATTATTTGATTGAGTCGCCATTTTGAGGTGAGTTGTATTAAATACCTTTGTTTTTGACCTTGGTATGTTTAATGAATTGTTTAAATGAAATGAAATTCATTAAATGATTAATAGTAAATAGTGATACATGGATTCTATTAGGATGTCAGGTATATAATCTTGTTTCTATTAACTTATATGCTTTATGTGATAAATGGATTCACAGTGGAATTCCACGGATAGACTCATTTCTTTGAATATTGATTAAGCCATTGGTGATACATGGATCCAAGGGAGGGATTCCATAGATAGACTTATTGAATGTAGAATTATATTCCAATTGATACATGGATTATTATGATAATTCCATAGATAGACTTATTGAATGTAGAATTATATTCCAATGATATGCGTCTTGTGTGGTGGTGGTGTGGTTTATGTGTTTTATGGTAGTAGTGAAGTGTGTGATTATGTAGTTAATGTGAACCCATAGGTTGAGTATTTTGTGCTATCTATATATCATGTATTTTTATGTTATTTCTACACATTCCCAACCAGAGTTGGATAAACTTACCAACGATCAGAGGTTTTGAGTTATGGGTATTTTTTCTAATATCTAGGATGGTGGTTATATGTTTGGATAGCTACCATGTCTTCCCTACTCTTCCTTCAAAAGTGATTGACCATGTGTTTTTAGGCAAGATGCGATGTGATTGTCCATGTGTCTTCAGGTGAGATGTACTATGATTTCCCTAGTGTTTTTCGATGAGGTGTGATGTGATAAGGCTATAATAAGATGTGGCATGTGGTTGGGGTCATGTAGGGTAGGAGGATGGCACAAGGTTGATGTTATTCATGTTCATGATACCCTACTAATATGGTTATGGGATGAGTCATGCTGTTATGTGATATAACACATTAAGTTCTTGTTGGTTTTACATTTTTTCAATAACACATTTGTATGTTTTTTTGACATGTGTAGTTGATACCTTGATTATTTTCTTCCTCTATCGTTTACTTAAATGTATATTCTATTATAGTTAATGCCTATTGAATTGTTTATGACAAAATGACTTATATAAATTCTTTTTACAGAATGGACAGAAGTTGGATGTATGAAACCGATCGGATCTCAGATGATTTTCAAAACAATTTGGAGAGCTTTATAGATTTTGCATTTCACAATGCTTCAGATAGTGGTCGCATACACTGCCCATGTTCGAATTGTGTTGGTAGACCTTGGTTGAGCCGTGAAGAAGTCAGCTACCACATAACCAAAAATGGGTTTCAAGCAAACTACTTTCTGTGGTATCAAAATGGGGAGAAAACGAAATCTCAAATTGGTGATGATCGAAATGAAAAGACTGGAATGGAGAATTTGTTAGATGATCGGTTTCCGTTTATTCGTCATCATGAAAAAGAAAGGATTTCGACTCAAGAAGACGTCGATATGAGGACAGCTGATGCATCTAGTGAAAATGATGATATTGATAGGGTGAAAAAATTGAATGATGCTGCCACGACTCCAGTATATCGGCAATGCGATAAAATGAAAAAGCTGGAATTTTTAATCCGATTATTTCATGGGAAAACTATGTATGGGATTTCTAATACAGCAATCGATTACATTCTTACCCTCTTGAAGGATTTACTTCCAGATGATGCAGATATTCCCTCAAACCACTATATGGCATGGAAGTTAGTTGAGGAACTTGGATTTTCAAGAAACAAAATTCATGCTTGCCCGAAATATTGCAGTTTATTCTGGGAGGAAACCGCTGAACGAAATGATTGTATAAAATGTGGCACATCCCGCTGGAAGTCAAAATCTGATGGAACACCATCCCGTGTTCCACAGAAAGTAATGTGGCACTTTCCATTGATCCCCAGACTCCAGAATCTTTTTATGTCTGATGACATATCAATAAAAATGAGATGGCATGATACCGAGAGAAAGAAGACTGATGATGAGTTGGTTCATCCTACAGATGGATTTGCATGGAAGAGATTTGATGCTCGACATCCTGATTTTGCAGCTGACGTGCGTAATGTGAGGCTGGGTCTTTCATGCGACGGTTTTAATCCGTTTGGGCAGATGCTTACTTCGCACAGCACATGGCCAGTTTTTATACACATTTATAATCTTCCCCCATGGTTGTGTATGAAAAAACCTTTCACTTTCATGAGTATACTCATATCTGGTCCTTCTGATCCTGGCATTGATATTGATGTATACATGCAACCTTTAATAAAATAGTTGAAGCTTCTTTGGGATGTGGGTGTGCGCACATACGATGCATGTTCGAAAGACATATTTCAGATGCGCGCTGCGCTTATGTGGACAATCAATGATTTTCCGGCTTATGCAATGATGTCTGGATGGAGCACGAAGGGGAAACTGTCATGTCCAGTTTGTATGAAGAATACACGATCCAGAAGACTGAAACATCGTTGTAGTTTCAGTTTTATGGGACATCGACGATTTTTGCCAAAGGATCATCTATATAGAATGAATCGTCGAAGATTTGATAATACTATAGAGACCGATGATCCACCTCAGCGTATGTCTGGAACTGATGTGCTTAATAAATTGAAAGATTTCAGTTTTTCGTTCGGGAAGGGTCAAATGAAATCTGGAAAGAGAAAGAATGTTTCCACAGAAACCTGTTACAATTGGAGGAAGAGGAGTATCTTTTTTGATTTGCCTTATTAGTCAACCAATTTGCTACGTCATTGCTTAGACGTAATGCATATTGAAAAGAATATATGTGAAATGTTGCTTTCAGTTCTTCTAAATGTCAAGGGGAAGACAAAAGATGATTTACGATCTCGACGTGACATGGTGGATTGGGGCATCAGCCCAGAATTGCATCCTGTGCGTATCAGTGAACATAAATGGCAACTTCCATGTGCTTCTTATGTGATGACACCTACTGAAAAAAAACAATTTTTGGAAGTATTAGAGACTATTAGAGTTCCTGATGGCTATTCAAGCAACATATCTAAACGGGTCAACAGAAGAGAGTTGAAGCTAAAATCTTTGAAGACTCGTGATTATCACGTTCTACTGCATGAGTTGCTTCCAATAGCAATCCGTCATCTTTTGTCCAATAATGTAAGGGTGGGTGTTATTCGGTTGTGCCATTTGTTTAGAGATCTTTGTGCTAAGAAGTTGTCCAAGTCTTTCTTGCAAAAAATGTTGACAGATGCCCCATTAATTTTGTGTGAGTTGGAGAAAATATTTCCCCCATCATTTTTCACATGCATGCTGCATCTGACTGTCCATATTCCAACTGAAATACTTCTCGGAGGACCTGTTTCTTTTCGTTGGATGTATCCAACTGAAAGAAATATGTTCACATTAAAGTCTTATGTTCGAAACAAGAATCATCCCGAAGGTTCTATCGTGAACGGTTACTTAGCTCAAGAATGTATGGATTTCTGTTCAATGTATTTGTCTGATCTTACTACAAGAATGAACAGACCAATGAGAAATGAAGAAGAACAATATGAGCAAATTGAACCCAGTTTTCCATCACTTCCTCAAACAGGAGGAATTCCTGGATCATATACATTGAAGACATTAAGCCATGAAGAGCGGGAGATGGAACATCGCACAGTTTTGTTCAACTGTGATTTGTTCGATGACTATATCAGGTAACAAAATTGAATATGTATATCTTACATATATATCTGTTAAACTATTCATATTTTTTTATCTATAGGGAACATAAAACAATGATAAATAGGAAGCATCGTTCTTTATCTTTGATAAGGAGAGAGACTTTTCATAGCAAAGAGTTTTCTGCTTGGTTAAAATTGAAGGTAAAAATATTACTGTTTAAATTAATTATTTCAATATTTACTTAAGTTTACCTGTCATTTATATTGCAGGTATTGAGTTTGTCTGCTGACTCTGTCTCTGAGGAAATAAGAGCTTTGGCTTTTGGTCCTAATACCGTGGTTCGTGACTGTAAATCAATTGTTATCAATGGGTACAGATTTATTGTCACTGAACGAGCCAAAAACATGAGAACACAACATGATGGTATTATGGTTACTGCCACAACAGATTGTTATGCCAGCGCATCAGATAGTAGACCGCGACTTGAAAATGTGGGTTATTATGGAGTCGTTGAGAAAATAATAATATTGGATTATTACTCTCTTGGACGAGTCACAATGATGAAATTCCATTGGTTTGATTCGATGACGAGACATGGCACATTTATTGATGATTGTGGATTTCGAGTAATTTATATGACCCGCACTCTTGCAACCGAAGAACCATATGTGTTGGCATCAATGGCTAAAAAAGTTTTTTATGTCAAAGATCAACTTCAACCTGAATTTGGTGTCATAGTTGAAGTAATTCCAAGACATATTTTTGATGATGCTGATGATGGAATTGACACTGTCCCGTTTGGACCCCCCTCACGCGCGTTTACGAAGCGCGCGCATCACTTAAAACACGAATATTGAGCCGTACCGCGCAAACCGCACGTCCGATTGACGTGCCGTCTGCGCGTACACGTCACGAATAATAATTAGAATGTTCCACGGTGGTTTTAGCTCAATCCGAGGCCGTCCGCTATGAATTTGACTGTTGGACGCCCGTTCTGGCCGTTTATGACACCAGAACTGCGTTGTCGGTCACCGCGGGCACACGGCACGTCCGATTGACGTTCCATCTGCTCGACCACTTCAGAAATCACTCACCCGTATTTGTCGTCTGATTTCAGGCCATTCCGACATCGTTCGGCCCGTTTGGACCCCCCTCACGCGCGTTTACGAAGCGCGCGCATCACTTAAAACACGAATATTGAGCCGTACCGCGCAAACCGCACGTCCGATTGAGGTACCGTCTGCGCGTACACGTCACGAATAATTATTAGAATGTTCCACAGTGGTTTCAGCTCAATCCGAGGTCGTCCGCTATGAATTTGACCGTTGGACGCCCGTTCTGGCCGTTTATGACACCAGAACTGCGTTGTCGGTCACCGCGGGCACACGGTATGTCCGATTGATGTGCCGTCTACTCGACCACTTCAGAAATCAGTCACCCGTATTGGTCGTCTGATTTCAGGCCATTCCGACATCGTTCGGCCCGTTTGGACCCCCCTCACGCGCGTTTACGAAGCGCGCGCATCACTTAAAACACGAATATTGAGCCGTACCGCGCAAACCGCACGTCCGATTGACGTGTCGTCTGCGCGTACACGTCACGAATAATAATTAGAATGTTCCACGGTGGTTTCAGCTCAATCCGAGGCCGTCCGCTTTGAATTTGACCGTTGGACGCCCGTTCTGGCCGTTTATGACACCAGAACTGCGTTGTCGGTCACCGCGGGCACACGGCACGTCCGATTGACGTGCAGTCTGCTCGACCACTTCAGAAATCACTCACTCGTATTTGTCGTCTGATTTCAGGACATTCCGACATCGTTCGGCCCGTTTGGACCCCCCTCACGCGCGTTTACGAAGCGCGCGCATCACTTAAAACACGAATATTGAGCCGTACCGCGCAAACCGCACGTCCGATTGACGTGCCCTCTGCGCGTACACGTCCCGAATAATAATTAGAATGTTCCACGGTGGTTTCAGCTCAATCCGAGGCCGTCCGCTATGAATTTGACTGTTGGACGCCCGTTCTGGCCGTTTATGACACCAGAACTGCGTTGTCGGTCACCGCGGGCACACGGCACGTCCGATTGACGTGCCGTCTGCTCGACCACTTCAGAAATCACTCACCCGTATTTTTCGTCTGATTTCAGGCCATTCCGACATCGTTCGGCCCATTTGGACCCCCCTCACGCGCGTTTACGAAGCACGCGCATCACTTAAAACACGAATATTGAGCCGTACCGCGCAAACCGCACGTCCGATTGACGTGCCGTCTGCGCGTACACGTCACGAATAATAATTAGAATGTTCCACGGTGGTTTCAGCTCAATCTGAGGCCGTCCACTATGAAGTTGACCGTTGGACGCCCGTTCTGGCCGTTTATGACACCAGAACTGCGTTGTCGGTCACCGCGGGCACACGGCACGTCCGATTGACGTGACGTCTGCTCGACCACTTCAGAAATCACTCACTCGTATTTGTCGTCTGATTTCAGGCCATTCCGACATCGTTCGGCCCGTTTGGACCCCCCTCACGCGCGTTTACGAAGCGCGCGCATCACTTAAAACACGAATATTGAGCCGTACCGCGCAAACCGCACGTCCGATTGACGTGCCGTCTGCGCGTACACGTCACGAATAATAATTAGAATGTTCCACGGTGGTTTCAGCTCAATCTGAGGCCGTCCGCTATGAATTTTACCGTTGGACGCCCTTTCTGGCCGTTTTTGACACCAGAACTGCGTTGTCGGTCACCGCGGGCACACGGCACGTCCGATTGACGTGCCGTCTGCTCGAACACTTCAGAAATCACTCACCCGTATTTGTCGTCTGATTTCAGGCCATTCTGACATCGTTCGGCCCATTTGGACCCCCCTCACGCGCGTTTACGAAGCGCGCGCATCACTTAAAACACAAATATTGAGCCGTACCGTGCAAACCGCACGTCCGATTGACGTGCCGTCTGCGCGTACACGTAACGAATAATAATTAGAATGTTCCACGGTGGTTTCAGCTCAATCTGAGGCCGTCCGCTATGAATTTGACCGTTGGACGCCCGTTCTGGCCGTTTATGACACCAGAACTGTGTTGTCGGTCACCGCGGGCACACGGCACGTCCGATTGACGTTCCGTCTGCTCGACCACCTCAGAAATCACTCACCCGTATTTGTCGTCTGATTTCAGGCCATTCCGACATCGTTCGGCCCGTTTGGACCCCCCTCACACGCGTTTACGAAGCGCGCGCATCACTTAAAACACGAATATTGAGCCATACCGCACAAACCGCACGTCCGATTGAGGTGCCGTCTGCGCGTACACGTCACGAATAATAATTATAATGTTCCACGGTGGTTTCAGCTCAATCCGAGGCCGTCCGCTATGAATTTGACCGTTGGACGCCCGTTCTGGCCGTTTATGACACCAGAACTGCGTTGTCGGTCACCGCGGGCACACGGCACGTCCGATTGATGTTCCGTCTGCTTGACCACTTCAAAAATCAGTCACCCATATTTGTCGTCTGATTTCAGGCCATTCCGACATCGTTCGGCCCGTTTGGACCCCCCTCACGCGCGTTTACGAAGCGCGCGCATCACTTAAAACACGAATATTGAGCCGTACCGCGCAAACCGCACGTCCGATTGACGTGCCGTCTGCTCGTACACGTCACGAATAATAATTAGAATGTTCCGCGGTGGTTTCAGCTCAATCTGAGGCCGTCCGCTATGAATTTGACCGTTGGACGCCCGTTCTGGCCGTTTATGACACCAGAACTGCGTTGTCGGTCACCGCGGGCACACGGCACGTCCAATTGACGTGCCGTCTGCTCGACCACTTCAGAAATCACTCACCCGTATTTGTCGTCTGATTTCAGGCCATTCCGACATCGTTCGGCCCGTTTGGACCCCCCTCACGCGCGTTTACGAAGCGCACGCATCACTTAAAACACGAATATTGAGCCGTACCGCGCAAACCGCACGTCCGATTGACGTGCCGTCTATGCGTAGACGTCACAAATAATAATTAGAATGTTCCACGGTCGTTTCAGCTCAATCCGAGGCCGTCCGCTATGAATTTGACCGTTGGACGCCCGTTCTGGCCGTTTATGACACCAGAACTGCGTTGTCGGTCACCGCGGGCACACGGCACGTCCGATTGACGTGCCGTCTGCTCGAACACTTCATAAATCACTCACCCGTATTTGTCGTCTGATTTCAGGCCATTCCGACATCGTTCGGCCCGTTTGGACCCCCCTCACGCGCGTTTACGAAGCGCGCGCATCACTTAAAACACGAATATTGAGTCGTACCGCGCAAACCGCACGTCCGATTGAGGTGCCGTCTGCGCGTACACGTCACGAATAATAATTAGAATGTTCCACGGTGGTTTCAGCTCAATCCAAGGCCGTCCGCTATGAATTTGACCGTTGGACGCCCGTTCTGGCCATTTATGACACCAGAACTGCGTTGTCGGTCACCGCGGGCACACAGCACGTCCGATTGACGTGCCGTCTACTCGACCACTTCAGAAATCAGTCACCCGTATTTGTCGTCTGATTTCAGGCCATTCCGACATCGTTCGGCCCATTTGGACCCCCCTCACGCGCGTTTACGAAGCGCGCGCATCACTTAAAACACGAATATTGAGCCGTACCGCGCAAACCGCACGTCCGATTGACGTGCCGTCTGCGCGTACACGTCACGAATAATAATTAGAATGTTCCACGGTGGTTTCAGCTCAATCCGAGGCCGTCCACTATGAATTTGACCGTTGGACGCCCGTTCTGGCCGTTTATGACACCAGAACTGCGTTGTCGGTCACCGTGGGCACACGGCACGTTCGATTGACGTGTCGTCTGCTCGACCACTTCAGAAATCACTCACCCGTATTTGTCGTCTGATTTCAGGCCATTCCGACATCGTTCGACCCGTTTGGACCCCCCTCACGCGCGTTTATGAAGCGCGCACATCACTTAAAACACGAATATTGAGCCGTACCGCGCAAACCGCACGTCCGATTGACGTGCCGTCTGCGCGTACACGTCACGAATAATAATTAGAATGTTCCACGGTCGTTTCAGATCAATCCGAGGCCGTCCGCTATGAATTTGACCGTTGGACGCCCGTTCTGGCCGTTTATGACACCGGAACTGCGTTGTCGGTCACCGCGGGCACACGGCACGTCCGATTGACGTGCCGTCTGCTCGACCACTTCAGAAATCACTCACCCGTATTTGTCGTCTGATTTCAGGCCATTCCGACATCGTTCTGCCCGTTTGGACCCCCCTCACGCGCGTTTACGAAGCGCGCGCATCACTTAAAACACGAATATTGAGCCGTACCGCGCAAACCGCATGTCCGATTGACGTGTCGTCTACGCGTACTCGTCACGAATAATAATTAGAATGTTCCATGGTGGTTTCAGCTCAATCCGAGGCCGTCCGCTATGAATTTGACCGTTGGACGCCCGTTCTGGCCGTTTATGACACCAGAACTGCGTTGTCGGTCACCGCGGGCACACGGCACGTCCGATTGACGTGCCGTCTGCTCGACCACTTCAGAAATCACTCACCCGTATTTTTCGTCTGATTTCAGGCCATTCCGACATCGTTCGGCCCGTTTGGACCCCCCTCACGCGCGTTTACGAAGCGCGCGAATCACTTAAAACACGAATATTGAGCCGTACCGCGCAAACCGCACGACCGATTGACGTGCCGTCTGCGCGTACACGTCACGAATAATAATTAGAATGTTCCACGGTGGTTTCAGCTCAATCCGAGGTCGTCCGCTATGAATTTGACCATTGGACGCCCGTTCTGGCCGTTTATGACACCATAACTGCGTTGTCGGTCACCGCGGGCACACGACAAGTCCGATTGACGTGCCGTCTGCTCGACCACTTCAGAAATCACTCACCCGTATTTGACGTCTGATTTTAGGCCATTCCGACATCGTTCATCCCGTTTGGACCCCCCTCACGCGCGTTTACGAAGCGCGCGCATCACTTAAAACACGAATATTGAGCCGTACCGCGCAAACCGCACGTCCGATTGACGTGCCGTCTGCGCGTACACATCACGAATAATAATTAGAATGTTTCACGGTGGTTTCAGCTCAATATGAGGTCGTACGCAATGAATTTGACCGTTGGACGCCCGTTCTGGCCGTTTATGACACCATAACTGCGTTCTCGGTCACCGCGGGCACACGACAAGTCCGATTGACGTGCCGTCTGCTCGACCACTTCATAAATAACTCACCCGTATTTTTCGTCTGATTTCAGGCCATTCCGACATCGTTCGGCCCGTTTGGACCCCCCTCACGCGCGTTTACGAAGCGCGCGCATCACTTAAAACACTAATATTGAGCCGTACCGCGCAAACCGCACGTCCGATTGACGTGCCGTCTGCGCGTACACGTCACGAATAATAATTAGAATGTTTCACGGTGGTTTCGGGTGAATCCGTGGTCGTCCGCTATGAATTTGACCGTTGGACGCCCGTTTTGGCCGTTTATGACACCATAACTGCGTTGTCGGTCACCGCGGGCACACGGCACGTCCGATTGACGTGCCGTCTGCTCGACCACTTCATAAATCACTCACCCGTATTTATCGTCTGATTTCCGGCCATTCCAACATCGTTCGGCCCGTTTGGACCCCCTCACCCGCGTTTCGAAGCGCGCGCATCACTTAAAACATGAATATTGATCCGTACCGGGCAAACCGCACGTCTGATTGACGTGCCGTCTGCGCGTACACGTCACGAATAATAATTAGAATGTTTAATGGTGGTTTCAGCTCAATCCGGAGACGCGGTGTGGCCGACACCACTCAAAGTGTCCGTCTTTTGTTTCAAAAGGACGTCATTTTAAGTGAAAAGCATCAACTGGCTTACGGAAAACCGACCAAACGCATTCCGAATCTGTTGATAATTTATCCCAACAATCCATGGGTCATATGTGATGTGTACGAGCCAACCCGGGATGAATCCGAGTCGCGGTGTGGCCGGGATAAGTTTAAGTGGCTCTCTTTTGCTTAAAATGAACACCATTTTAAGTACATACGGAAAAACGACCAAACGGATTCGGTTTCCGTTGAAACTTTAGGAGAACGATCCATGGGTCATATGTGACGTGTACGAATCAACCCCGCCACAATCGGAGATGCGGTGTGGCCGACACCACTCAAAAAGTGTCGGTCTTTTGTTTCAAAAAGACGTCATTTTAAGTGAAAATCATCAAGTGACATACGAAAAACCGACCAATGGCATTCGGACTGTGTCGACACTTTAGCACAAGGATCCATGGGTCGTATGTGACGTGTACGAGTCAATCCTGCCTCAATCCGAGGTGCGGTGTGACCGACACCATTCTAACTGTCTATCTTTTGTTTAAAATGGACAGGATACGCAAAACCGACCAAACGCAAAACCGACCAAACGCATTCTGAATCTGTTGATAATTTATCACAACGATCCATCAGTCATATGTGGCATGTACGAGCCCACTCGGGCTCAATCCGAGTCGCGGTGTGGCCGGGATCAGTCTAAGTGGCTCTCTTTTGTTTAAAATGGACATCATTTTAAGTATATACGGAAAACCAACCAAACGCATTTGGTTTCCATTGAAACTTTAGGAGAATGATTCATGGGTCATATGTGAGGTGTACGAATCATCCCCGCCACAATCCGAGGCGCGGTGTGGTCAACACTGCTCTAACTGTGTCTGTTTTGTTTAAAATGGGTAGGATTATAAGTGAAAAGAACTGGCATACGCAAAACCGACCAAACGCATTCGGTTTCCATTGAAACTTTAGGAGAACGATCCATGGGTCATATGTGACGTGTACCAATCATCCCCGTCTCAATCCGAGACGCGGTGTGGCCGACACCGCTCTAACTATGTCTCTTCTGTTTAAAATGGACATGATTATAAGTGAAAAAGAACAACTGGCATACGTAAAACCGACCAAACGCATTCCGAATCTTTTGATCATTTATCACAACAATCCATGGGTCATATGTGACCTGTACGAGGCAACCCGGGTTCAATCCGAGTCGCGGTGTGGCCGAGATCAGTCTAAGTGGCTCTCTTTTGTTTAAAATGGACACCATTTTAAGTACATACGGAAAACCGACCAAACGCATTCGGTTTCCATTGAAACTTTAGGAGAACGATACATGAGTCATATGTGACGTGTACGAATCATCCCCGCCTCAATCCGAGGCACGGTGTGGCCGACACCGCTCTAACTGTGTCTGTTTTGTTTAAAATGGACAGGATTATAAGTGAAAAGAACAACTGGCATACGCAAAACCGACCAAACGCATTCAGAATCTTTTGATAATTTATCACAACGATCCATGGGTCATATGTGACGTGTACGAGCCAACCCGGGTCAATCCGAGTCGCGGTGTGACCGGGATCAGTCTAAATGGCTCTCTTTTGTTTAAAATGTACACCATTTTAAGTACATACGGAAAACCGACCAAACGCATTCGGTTTCCATTGTAACTTTAGGAGAACGATCCATGGGTCCTATGTGACGTGTACGAATCATCCCGCCTCAATCCGACATGCGGTGCGGCTGACACCACTCAAAGTGTCCGTCTTTTGTTTCAAAAGGATGTCATTTTAAGTGAAAAACATCAACTGACATACGGAAGACCGACCAAACGCATTCGGATTCTATCGATACTTTAGCACAACGATCCATGGGTCATATGTGACGTGTACAACTCAACCCCGTCTTAATCTGAGATGTGGTGTGGCCGACACCGCTCTAACTATGTCTCTTTTGTTTAAAATGGACATGATTATAAATGAAAAGAACAACTGGCATACGCAAAACCGACCAAACGCATTCGGAATCTTTTGATAATTTATCACAATGATCCATGGGTCATATGTGACATGTACGAGCCAACTCGGGATGAATCTGAGTCGCGGTGTGGTCGGGATGAGTCTAAGTGTCACTCTTTTGTTTAAAATGGACAACATTTTAAGTACATACGGAAAACCGACCAAACGCATTCGGTTTCCATTTAAACTTTAGGAGAACGATCCATGAGTCATATGTGACGTGTACGAATCAACCCCGCCTCAATTGGAGACGCGGTGTGGTCGGCACCACTCATAGTGTCCGTCTTTTGTTTCAAAAGGACGCCATTTTAAGTGAAAAACATCAACTGGCATACGGAAAACCGACCAAACGCATTAGGATTCTGTCGATACTTTAGCACAACGATCCATGAGTCAAATGTGACGTGTACGAGTTAACCCCGCCTCAATATGAGGTGTGGTGTGGCCGGTATCACTTCAGGTGTAGGTATTTTGTTTAAAATGGACATCATTTGAGGTAAAAATATATGGTATAGAAAAAACCGATCATATTATGAATTGAATTTCAGATTCCACGTATAATTGTCATCTAAATTTTAAATTGAATTCTATATGAATTATGTATGTTTATGAATTGTAATTTAATTATGGATTTGTATAGTTTCAGGATCCATTATATGTTAAATGTGTATGAATTTGTTCGTAATTGAATATGTATGTTTTATTTTATTACTGGTACAATAGTTGGATCGAAAATGAGGTGAAAATGAGGTGAAAATGAGGCCTGATGACTGGTGGTGATGGACAGGGGACAGGGGCTGTGCAAATTGCAGGGTGTTGCAATTTGCAGCATAGGGTATGCCAACGGTTTCAAACCGTTGGCATATAAGTTTTTAGCATGTCTTTTCCCAACGGTTCTAAACCGTTGGGAAAGACTTCACCAATTCCCAACGGTTTGAAACCGTTGGGAAAATGTTCCACATGGTATATCCCAACGGTTTGGAACCGTTGGGAAAATGTTCCCACATGGTATATCCCAACAGTTTGGCCCCAAACCGTTGGGAAAACTATCCCAACGGTTTTCAAGAACCGTTGGGATAGGGTAACTTCTATGGGCCTATTGCAACGGTTTCCAGTAAACCGTTGGGAAAACCTTTCCCAACGGCTTACTTCCCTACGGATATCAGAACCGTTGGTATATGATATACCAACGGTTTGAGGGGCTTTCCCAACGGTTGTGAACCGTTGGGAAATAGTGTATTTCCTGTAGTGAATGTCTGGGAATCTTCATGTGTTCCGATGGCCTTGAGGTGGCCCAAAATCCATAAAGGTGGCCCGAAAGGCCAAATGACCCGAAGTCTTGGATGTCCCGAAATCCTTAAGGAATCCTAGCCCAAACCGGTGGCCCAAGGTGAATAGCTCCAACTGCACATTACCGAATAGTACCTGCCACAACAACTGCTACAACACCTGCTATAGTACCTGTACAGTGTACAGTTCTGCTATATATACCATTCTGTTATAGTACTACTAAAACACCTACAGGTAGAAAAATTAAATGGATAAATTTTTTTTAAATTTCCATTTAACAAAGTTGATAAATGTTTTTATTAGATTGACTTAGAACATAAAGAGATATACATAATTTTTAAGTAGAGTTTCATCCTTTAATAAATTTCTACCTCTAACTCATCTTTTCCTTCAAATGATGAGTATTCAAGATGACTTGGTCACACCTGAAGTGCTAGAATAAACTTATAGAGAATCAAATAATCCAAAAAGGATAATCTATATATATTTACATTGTCTTTAGAGAATAACCAAAACCAAAATGGTTAGTACAAGATCAGATGATCCCCAAAAAGGATAATCCTTTAAAGAAAGAAATACTTATATTAAGTTCTAAAATTAAACCAACAATTCTGGAAGTTCAATAAATACCATTCAATAAAAAATTGTCCCTAAAATCCATCTATATAATCCAAACTAATATTGAAACCCAAAACATATAAGAATTTGATTACGCTATCTTCCACAATAAATTTTATTTTCAAATAACATCGAATACTCTTAATGTCATATACTTAAAAGTAATTATCCTAATCAC
Source organism: Viscum album (assembly GCA_963277665.1). Taxonomy (NCBI): domain Eukaryota; kingdom Viridiplantae; phylum Streptophyta; class Magnoliopsida; order Santalales; family Viscaceae; genus Viscum; species Viscum album. The sequence continues at coordinate 502,071,850 of OY728142.1, read as the reverse complement.
ATATTATCTATGATAGGTTAATCATTTCCATAAATATCCCAAATCTCTATAAATCCACTATAAAAACATACGTAAAAATTCACCATTACTCCTAAAATGAAATCCCGTATAATTTTATTTTCCTAAGGCATATAGTATTTCCAACAGAGCAAATGTCCTCCAAAATAACATTTATCACTTAATCTCAAAATCATTTTCCAATACTAAGGATATCCATTTGATAAGACATAAGATCCCCAATCAACTTATTATTGATCAATAAAATCATTTAATGAAAAATAATTAGTCACACTAACCAGGGAATTCACGTAGTCCAATGGTATAAGATAAATCCCAATCACACTATGGTTGTGAGTTCGATTCCTGCAACTTTGCCCGGCACGATGGGTTGTCACACGGTCTTGATGTGGTCCTTTTTCAGAAAAACTATATTTTATAACATTCCCAAAATGATATAAATTCCTCAAAATAACTATAACATAATTTCACCACAAATGTTATCTCATACCTCACATTTTCATCCAAAAATTTAATAACATGTAATTTCATCAAATTCAAGGATCATATAATCCTAAATGGTTATTTATAACTATATCCATAATATAAAACACAATTCTTCCTAAAATAGAATTTTCACATAATAAACAACAGGGTTACACATAAGAGAAAAGTCTTCTAAAGTAATCCTATCAACAAAGAGCACTAATACTTTTAATCTTTTGACCATAAATTTATTTCCTCATAGGTTCTTCCTTGACCAAGGGGTTATCCTATAGAATAGGGCCTTCACTCAGGTAATGCAAAGGTCCTCTATATTTACAGAAACTGACTGTAAATGGAATTTTGGTATAATATTTATTTTCATCCACAATACTCTTCATTTTTCCTCATAAAGTACTTACTTTCTGTACTTTTTTCCCACACATAAATAATTTCTTTATTCTATTAAGAAACTTCCCTAGGTGTCTCCTTCCACATTCCATGCATGATTGAAATTGATCTTTCCTTTATCCATGGTCTCCACTACTGGAGCTCTTATCATTCACCTCCTTTAACTTATTTATTGAGTCATGCTATTGGTTAATATATATTTTGTAGATCATATTTTTCGAAAACAGATTTGGCCTGAACAGGATATTTTTACACCTATCAAAATTCCATTCGGTTACTCATTTCCTCTAATGTTCCCACCTTGTACATCATGTTCAATGTTACTATGACTTCCTTGGAATCCAGCCATAGACTACCACATGAAAGCACAGTGTGAGTCATAAAATTATTTAGAGAGTATCATATCACCTTATTATAAATCAAAAACAACTTTGATTAATGATGGTTATTTATTCCCATATTATATTAAAATCCTTCAAATCGGTTTGTAAAGAAAATTTGAATTATCTTAAGCATATCCCCTGGGTGTGTCGTAAACAAGATTGCATCACGGCTCATTGTCGTGTACCAAGATAACCCAAGTCAAGCCCGAAACTCCATGTCAGAGTTTTCACTATTAGTTACATCTGTACCAGAGCCGCCTCTACCTGCCCATATCCAGATAGGGGTGTATTGTTTAGAATACCAACATCATCTCTACAATACCAAAATTCTAGGATGTTATTATATAATAATCCTAAAAGTCTATCTTAGGTTAATGTGCTCTAATAAGAGTTTATCTAAATCTAGATTCCATGGTTTATACTAAACATCCTTTGATACCAATTGTAATGCTCCGACCCCAGAAGCCAATAGTCGGTACATTATTTTATATCATTGGAATTATAAGAAACGATCAAGACTCGAATGTTCGATTATTTTAGTTGCCTTGGATGTACTTGATACACTCATAAGGTTTACAATACATCATAAAATGGTAAACTACATCAACATTATTTCCATAGTCAACACTGAGATCCCATAGACTATCCCTATAGGTTAGTCATAACATACTTCATTGCATCCTGGGAAAAATAATCCATTGAAAGTGGTGAGCTCAGATACTCAGTAAGGAAAACAATAAAGCAGAAACTTTCATAATAAGCATAAACATTTAAGGAAATGTATAAGACTAAAATAAAATCCTTTTAAACTTGAACTTCAGCATAATATGGAAATGATAAAATCAAATAATTACATTTAACATATTCAAATGGATATTCCAATAGTCAAATAATCACATGCAATATCAATAGCCACTTTCATAATGATGGAATAAATAATTCTGGACTTCATAACCACATAGTCAAGGACTTGTGTCAAGATTACAAATATGATTTTGTCAAGGCCTTGTGACAGGACACTAGTTTGTCTCATGAGACATACCGATGCATCAAAGAGCTATATTGGGCTCCACCCATCACTTACTAAGTCTAATTTATTCCTCATATGAATAGTTTGAAACATAACATAAACATTCACATCAAAAATAGCATATGAAATGCCAATAATTTATCTACAAACCATGAATGGTATAAAAATAGCACATCCACAGTCTAACATAACTCATTCAACACAATATGGAAGATTTTATTATAATAGATTAACATCAATCGAGAATAATGAATGATATTGACCTCGATGAAAACAATCATCAAAACTATTTGAGAGAAATATCCCATTTTTCTTCAAAACATTTAAAAGTCACACTATTTGTCAAGAAGTCGTTTAAAAATAGATTTTTGAATCAAAGTGTCCCATTCCAAATTGAAACTATTAAAAGGTATTTTAATTTTAAAGAATTAATTTCAATATAAATAGAACATTAAAACTATTTTTAAAACATGGACATTAGTGAGAAATATTTAAAAGAATAAATTTTTTAAAACATTTCAAATGGTATTTTAGTTAGAGTTACTATCGAAATGAGAGACACTTGAATAAAAACAATTGAGGTAATCAAAACATTATAATACCATGAGAATAAAGGATTTCATTATATACTAAGTCAAAGGACATTATATACACCATATAAAAGTGAAGTGGAGCATAACAACAAAGAGCTATCTATTGAATGTAAATTGAGATGAAATCCCTTATAAAGACAGTATCCTTAGGTAAAGAATAAATAAATGACATAATTATGTGTGAAAATATAAATACACTCAATGTGATTTCATATTCAGTGTAAATCAATTATATGGCATTCAATGATATTCTTGTAATAACAACACAAATGACTTGGATGTTTAACTCAATGAATGGAAATTGGGTTAAGATAAAGTTTCTATCAATGAATTGAGAAATTATAAATCGAGTGATTATGTGTATCAAAAGTGTATCCACGCAAATGGGAGTGTAAATTAGTACATAAATTATAAATAGTGATTCCACACATAATCATGGTGTAAAATAATCAATGATGTATGCGTATAACCCACTGAGTGGAAATTGAAATTTGAAATTCCCTTACCAATTTGTAACTTATGAAACATACAACCCATGAAAGACATATCATACAATGAATATTTAAATAATCATAAATTAAAGTATATTACACCAAGAATACAATCATGGATAGTACATACGCCACACAAAAGGAAATAGTGGCCTATATAGCATGAATCTCACTAGAATAAAAAGTGAGATAAAAAACCCTTACTATATTGTAATCAATCAGGTCATATGACCGAAAGATAGAAACCACCAAATTAATCACATAATACCATGAATATAAAGAGAATCATGATAATATATATTAAATGGCAGTACACAATACACCACATGCAATAAATATGTGGCGAACAATGGAAATCTCACTGAATGAAATGTGGGATAAGAAACCACTTACCTTGTACTTTTCCTTGGTTTAGGGTACATTAATCTCCTATATAATGGTGAAATAATAGTTATTAAATAATAAAATAACCATATACATTGAAATGATATCATATTTGATCTTCTAATATTGATATTTTAGTATTATCGTCGTTTTGGGTGTTAACTGATTTGTTCTCCTTTATATGATTGGTTATGTAAACCATGTTTTTTATGGATGGGATGTATCTTATTAATATTCAGAATGATATTAAGTCTTTAAACATTATTTTTAATCATCAAAGGAAAATTATTCTTGAATGGATATGATGGGGAATGAATCTCATCACGTTCGTGGAGACGGTAATCCGTACGTACGCACGATCGACAATATCATTCTTTTTATATTAAAATAATATATAATTGGATGGTATATAATATTTATATAGAATTATTATCATATTATATTTATTATTTACACCAATTAGTCATCATTATTATACACATCCAAATAATAATGTATTGAATAACAACTACACCACGACGTGGAGACGGTAAGCCGTACATATGCACGTATGGTGACATGTCATTCAAAGGATGGATAGATTAATGAATATTATTTTAAAATTTTTATAATAACATAAAAATATATATAAGATACATGATTTATTATTTTAGAATGGAAACAACAAAGAAAGAGGAAGTGGAATAAGAAAGGAACTTGAAAGAGGTGATAAAATATTTACCTCTTTTTTGGGTTCTTCCTTTAGAATTGATCAAAAGGGCTCCTTAGGTTGGCTTTATGACTAATGTATGGACTCTAGGATGAAGGTATGAGATTTGGTAGGATATTTGGGCAGTGTTTGGCCGATCCAAATGGTTTTTAATATGTGAATTAGAGAGAAGGGGGAGTTCCCTTTTATAAGAGGGGTGAGGGGAACCTTTGGAAATGCAAGAAATATTATTTTATAATAAAATAATATTCCCTTTCTAATGGCACCAAAATAAATTATTTAAAGGATAAGGAGGGTATGGGTCGAAAACCACTCAATAAATATGTTTTAGATAGGTTTGGGTCACCATATTAACTTTATCTTTTAGATTTAACTCTTAGTTAAATAGTTTGACATTTACCATGTCTCTTTGTATTTTTATATTATATGGTTAATAAACATACTATTATAGTCCAAGAGAACCACAAGTGGTTCATTAATGATAAACCTATCATTATATATGTCTTTTGGAAGAACCATATATTTTTAGTAATAGAATATCAATTAAAAATATAATATTTGTTTTAAAAACACTTTTATGTCAATTTTGACAGTATTTGGTATTTTGTTTTTGCTAAATTTATAACAACAATATCCCAACGAAATAATTCTTCAATAAAACCCTATCATGTCATATTAACCTATAAAATTAGTGGAATACATAAAAATTCTCAAATATTATTTATTTGTAAATTTATAACATCAATTATTCTAATATTTCATTAATTAGGTAATTACTGCATCATCATTATGCCATAAATAAATTTAATTACTTAATGTATAAAAGTTATAAATAAAATACCATTATGTATGAAATCTTTTTAGTTTTCTACTGAATATTTATAGTCGAATTTATCTTATGTTTAACCATATATTAAAAATGGTTTAGTTATTAAACTTTGAATTTAACACTTTTAACTCATCTTTGAATAAAATAATAATAAATGTCCTAATCTAATCCAAGTGGACCTAAAGGATCATATTTTATTCCTAATGTTGTTTTTGGTCGAATTACACATATCCAATAGAATTATGACATGTTATAGGGTAATAATAACATCATTTTTACCCTTAATTACTCTATTTACTTTTAACTGTGGTAAATAAAAGTTAAAAGTTACTATTCACCAAAAATTATTTTCATCTTATTATTACTAATATCAACTTTGTCTCTATAATTTTTTAAATTAAACTCACATAAGCGGTAAAATTATGTTTTATGTAAATTTGCAAATGCTTTTAAGAGGTGGGTAAAAGACGGTAAAAAGTTCAATAAATTTTAATACATCTAATTTCAATGTAAAATGATGCCAATGAATTATATTGAACTTATATAGGTATTAAAAATCTATTTTTACTTCAAATAAATATAAATAAAATAAATAATTATTTAAATAAAAATTCGGTTTTAAACTATAACACTGTGTTTTTCACTATTCATCAAAAATTGAATGTGTTAAGAAAAATTCCAAAAATTTACCCTAAGATATTTTTGATATTCTGAATTCAAAAATAATTTATATTTTAACAAATTCCAAACATAAAAGTTTTTTTAATTAGTTTAAAATAAATTCCATTTTCCAAAACTGAATAGAGGGTTTTTAAAAAGTAAAAACTGTCAAAAGATTGACATGTGTTTATGTCAAATTTTAATGTAAAATTACTTATAATCGCCTAAATTGTATTTAATGATAAAAATATAATATAATTATAATTAGAAACAATCCAAATACATAATTTCACAATATAAATTATTTTTATTAAAAAAGTTGTTTTCAACTAAAATTTAGCATTTTTTAGTATTCATCAAAATATAAAATCTATTAGAAAAGTACCAAAAATTTATCCAAAATAAATTTTTATGTATTGATTCTAAAGATGAATTTAATTTCATTAATTTGAATATATAATAGTGTCAAATATTGGTTTTAAAAAGTGTTTTCCATTAAAAGGTGTTAATATTTTATTTTTTTGAAAAATACTTCTTTTATCGGAAAAAATGAATTAGTTCTTATATTATATCTATGAAAAACATAATATGGAATATAAAATTATATGGAGTATATAAAATTCAGAATTCTGTTACTACTATTCATAACTACTTTGAACTTCTAGTTTGGTATTTTATGGTGCGCTCGAACTCAGTGTTGCATGTATGGAAAGCTATTGAATTAAAGAAAATAACTTACTATGAAATATTGGGGTGTTACACCTCTCATAGAGGGATCTTGTTCCACACAAGGTTATGAAGAATGTGGGGAAGGCATGTGCATGGTTTTTTCATTTAGATATAACCATGTCTCAAGGTTGTCATATATGTTATCTAACAGCGTGGCCAAACTGTGAGAGATTAGAAACCTAAAAAAATGTGAAATTCCATTTATACGCACATCATGATTTAACCCAAAACACCCATTAACTCCCCCTAGCTATGGTGGTCCTAAATGGTCTCCCTTCTTTTCTATGGATTTTTTTCTCTCCCATGTGGTGGACCTGGAGATTCTTCTTGGTTTTTTATATAACATCATCGTAATCCTTTATTTTCTTCTTCCTCAACATTCTTCATACATATTTTTATTTAGTTATTCTTATTCCATGGTCATGTGAACATATGGTTAATTTTTATTTTATTTTTGTTGGGGGTTTTTTGGGTTTCTTATCAATGTTCATACTTCATTGGGCCTTCACAAGGTTTTTTTGGGTGTGTGTTGTTGAAATATATTTAGTTGATGTATTTTTTACATTTCACCTTCCATTAAATTTACGAACCATTCGTTTTAGGCTTTTCTCACCATCCTTATATGCTAAATATTGATGTGTTATTTTTGGAGTATTTTTTACTATTAAAAGGGGGTATTTATTCCATGTTATTGATTGAATGGAATTGTTTTTTGTAATGATTCATTCCACGTGTCTGATATAATTTTTGGTTATATTTTTCATGTGTTTCGTTGATTGAAAATCATTTTTTGGATTTTTAAATGACATTTTGACATATAAATGGTTGTTTTTGTTTAATTAAATGAATATATAACCAGTTTTAGATTTAGAAGAGGTGTCTGTTTGGATAATGAAAATGGAATGCCAGCTGATGATAATGTGTGGCCCATTTTGTATTTCAATGGATGTGTTTTCAGTTTTCACATCTGGTGTGAGTAAATTAATGAGATTTGTAAAAACGTTTTTTGAATGGAAAATGATTTGTTATCATATTTTTGAAAAGTTATATTTAATTATATATCAAAAAGATTTTTGATGAATATTTAGAACTTTTTTTAAATAGGTGGATGTTATTATCATGAAAACCCTCCTTGGATAATCATACTGCCTTATTTTTATTTAATGTATATGTTTTCCACACTGTGAAATCCTCATGATCCATTTTTTTGAATGGTTGGGACTTCCCTGTTGTGGACACCTTGTGATTCATTTTCTATGATCATAATGGGAGATCCTCAGTATTTACTCCATTGATAACTAAGAGTTATAAGGCAATAGGTTGAACAACTGGGTGTCTTAAGGTGATTCCAGTTATGTGAATTATTTATATATAATATATGGTCACATGATTAGATTCTCATATGGAATCATTTGGATCACCCATTTTATACTCATGACATGGGATCCTGGGAGAGCTATAGAATTTTCTCAAAATGATTATTGAACAGGTTTGGATTATGTGCTGGCTAGAGGCTCATAACATGGGATTGAATATGTTATTTTATTACTGAAAATGGGTATTTCTGATGGGTTAGGAATTTTTGGGTGTGATCGAGTGTGTGGGTGAAATATCATTTCATCAAGTGAGGGATGTATTCCGAGATATGTCAAGATGTATTGTATCTTCTATATTATTTCATGAGATCCTAGGTTATCTCATGTCTTTTGAAACATTGTTATCTATTGTGGATAGTTTATATGTATTTTTGGTTGCTTATCCTTGTTTTTTATTTAAATTTCCTTTTTCTTATGATCATTGATGATTCCATCATGGGAGATATATTTTCATTGAATGTAATGATTAGTTTTCAAGAGTTATGGATATTGTATTTGAATAATATTGGTACTCCATGAATTTATTATCAACTAAAATTTCATTATTATTCATTAAAATAAATATGGCCTACCATATGAAATAATCTAGGTTTAATGTTGTAAAAATTGAAATTGATCATGTTTTACATTTAATGAAGGAATGTTAAGAAAATATTAATTTCATAATTTGGGTATCAAAATTGATGTTGATTTTTTATTAGTCAAACACAGTTCATTGGTAATATATTTGTTCAGGAAATTCAATAACCTTTTAATACTCATGCTTATAGTTCTCTATTAATTTTAGCTTATAGAATACATTTTAGCTTAGTCCGGATCACCTTGGTTGATGGTTGGTTTTGAATTAAAGAGTGTCCCTTGGGGTCACATAGAGACATTATGGTCGTCATGTATAATTTTGGTGATGTTCTGTTGAAATATTTTTATCTTTTTGAAAATGATAATACATTTGGATATGTATATATGATGGGACTATCTGTTCATTTCCAGTGTTATGTTCATTTATATATAAAGGAAAAAACGTTTCCCATGGTTTCATTGAGGAAGTTTGATTTTATTTTCTAGATATGTAGGATTCAAAATGCCACTAGAGAATTACCTCGAATCAGCCTGGGTGACCGGTATCATGGTTGATCATTGTTGGTTCATGAAAACATTTATTAGAGTAGGTTGGTTATTTAGAGGACCCATCTTTAAGAGCACCATTTATTTTTTGGGATTTCATGGAAGAATGATCAGGACAAAGGGTTTATGTTTGACGGAGTTTCCAACCAACACTTTCTTGAAAAAACATTGATTTTTCTTGGGATGTGGGGTTTCATTTGGGTTTATCTAGTTCCTATTGGTTTTTTGTCATTGATAAATGAAAATATAGTGGTCATATTATATTTTTGAGGTTTTATGTCATGGAAATCCATGTGGACATGCATAAATTGTCCTAAAAGACACTTCATAATTATGGAATGATTGGCATATGGCTACCAACCAAATGAAAAACCACCCATAAACATTTGTTCTCCATTGCGAATTTTGTTGGTATATCCTTGATTATAATTTTTTAAAACACTTTTTTGGAAATGTGAAAATTTTATTTAAATTGGTAATGAATTGGTTTTGGGAAAAAAATTAAATTTATTAAAACATATTGTAGGAAGAATTATAATGTTGATTTCTTTAAAAAATCATGTATACCATCGAAATTTATTTTTTGGGAAACATAACTATATTTTAAAAATGAGGTTAGAAATTGTTTTCAAAATAGATAAAGTGGTTTTTTAATTAATTTATTTGGATGGGATTAAAATATTTGGGCACCTGAAAATATTTTTAATGGAGTGAGTAGCATATTTGGATAAAACAAAGGGAATTTCAATTTTTTAATGAAATTAAATATAATGAGTTGTAGAATTTGAACGTATGATTTTCTTGAATAGTTTGTGATCATTTGATATTTTTTATGAAATATAAAATCTATTGTGGATTGAGAATTCTAAATTTTTACATTGGTTGTTTTTTTTTGTTGAAGAAAAGAATTTTTTATTTTGAACTTTTGTATTTCAATTTGTTCTGTCATTCATGGGGATGTGTTGAAGGAATGGTGGATGGCGATATGGGCAGATGAGTGCTCATTTAGGCATGAGTGTATAGGTGCATGGGATGGAAAAAATGTTTATTTGTGTGAGTCTCAATGGGATACCATTTGTGATTTAGAACCCACCATGTTTGTATTCATTAAAAAATATTTTTATATGGAAACAATTATTATTTTGATAGCCAGTGGTTGTGTGGTTTTATTTCCCGATATTATGGGGAATGTTTCTTATGAAATTTTTGATCTTGAGAAATATTTTTTGTGAGTTGGGTTTTGATTCATATTTTGGGTTTGATGTTTCCTAATTTCCACCCACATAATTATTCTATGTATGCTCGAGGTGAAGTTATGAGTGGTTTACCATTAGTAGACCCTCTAGTTGAACAAACTATGAATTTCCTTTTAGAGTATCTAAATTTAATACACCTCTATTTTATGGTCAAGATGATCCTCTGGAAGTGTTACAATGGATGTGGGAAATATAAAGGAATTTCATTCACCATGAGTTTTCTTATATTTGAATGGTAATGATTATCTACTGTTATACATGAAGGTCTTCCCAGTAATTAGTGGACGTCAGTTTCACACACAAATCCAAAGTATGATATTACCTGAGAATCATTAAGGCTTGGTTAATGCATCAATATTCCCATAAGGTAGTAAAGGTCAAGTTGAGGATAGAGATATTCTATTTAGAAAAAGGTTATGGATTAGTATGGGTGTTCTTTCTTTTTTTTGGATATAGTTTCACGCCATCTAGAGTTGGTCGTAAACAATTACCTAAAAGATTGATGTTTTGATAATGAAATTCATCCCAATATGTATTAAAAAGTGTTAGAATTTGGTTTGGACTATATTTATGACATGGTGAGTAAAAATGTTCATGTTGAGGATGTGTTGGTGGGAGTTTATAATGTATACAATCAACATCTAATTCTTACAAGCTGGGATGTGAATTACATGAAAGATATGGGATACTGGAATGAAGATGTTGGTACTGGAAATGTAATTATAAAGGTTCTGGATCTTTTATTACATTGTTCTATGTGTAATATAATGGTTTTTCAGTGAATTATGCCCAATCATAAACATAAAATCTATCTGAGTTATCTAAATACCTCTCGTTCATGAGGATTCATAGGCCACTTGCAACGGTTATATTTGGGTGTTTTTAGGAAGCAATGTGTTCCCCGTTGGTAGGATTATGCTGCTATTTGTTCTCATTATTAAGTACCTTTCTCTGTGTGATTCTTTGTAAATAATTTCTTTGTCTAGTGGTATTATGTGGTGTTGTGTTAACTGTAAATTGTAAAATTTCGATTCGGGTATATCCTGAGAGATTTTGTATTAATGGAATCATTTAAATATTTCGAAAAATCTAAAACTTTTATTATCATGAGTAGAGGTGGTACTATTTTATGGTCTTGTTCATGTTGCATCATGTGTAAAGTTAAAATGGATGATGTGTGTATTTTCAGATTTGATGTTTTGTTTGAATGATTGATTCCCAATCAAGGAATAGAATCACAGGACTGAAAATAAGTAGATTTTTCAAACATCAAGGCTCTGTCCATATGTCTTCGAGTGAATTTGACGAGTAGTCAGTAATTCCTTTGGCATGAGGTACATTAGTCTAGTTTTTATCTTCAAAAAAGGAATATGTACAATGTAAGCTTCTATGTTACAAATTCTTCATCTTAAATGGTCATATTTTTTTGAAGAGAGGTGTAGAGACCATGTTTCCTTATTAAGGTCCCTGTGGATTGAAGAGTTAATGAGTTATAAGTATGAATGGTGGTTCTATTTTATTGAAATTCCAATAGTTGTGCAATATCTGAGGTGGACATATAAATTGGACGATATTGTCTATTTAGTCTTTGTGAATTGATGTTATTTTTGGGATTTTCACTTGTTATTTAGTTTCTCGAGATGGGTCCCATTTTTGTGGGGTTTGGTCTAAGTGGGGAATTATTATATTGGCCAATGATGGGATTTAATAGGTTAGATGCATCTGAAAATTTATGTTGGTCAGTTCATAATGGTTAGGAAACCCATCATGGGACATGAAGACATTTCTTCTATAGTTGATCTGTGATTATTGGTTTATAATGATGGGATGTCTATTTTAGATGAATTTCTAGGGAATATAGTGTGGTTCTATTGTGAGTTTTAAAATGTATGGAGATGTTAATATTTTTCTAATTGTATGTTCCATTTCATTTTTAGAATGTTGGGTCTTTTTTGGAAATGTTGTTTAAGCCTTCAAAACATATTATGATGTGATTTGGGTTCACTGGTTCATTTAAATTAATAGTTATGTGTTTTGTTTGTTGGTGATTGAGGTGTTATAAATTTTTTGGTTGGATCATGTGGTTATAGATTCCATTTTCCACGATCGATCAACTAGAGAATGGTTTTATTTCATAGGGGAAGAAAGTGTTTTGTTGGGGAGAATTTACACACCAAGGATTTTGTTTTCACCCTATTTTCTAGTTAATTTTTTAGGTTGGTATTACTATAGATATATGGGGCTGTTTTATTTGATTTAATATGTAATAATCAATATATTTTTTAATCCATTAATATTCTTTAGTTCCTCAAGGTTGTTTTTTGAAATTTGGAGATTTTGGTCTTGGCTGTAGGTAAACAGGGTTGGTGTATGGTAAGAGGAGACTGTGAGGCTTAGCCCAAGAAACTAAGTGAGATTTTGGGTTCTTCTAGTCAAGGGAACAATACCCACACATAGTTAGGAAAATAATATAGATGGAGTTCACACAATTTGAAATTTGGATAGAACCATGTCATACGGTTGGTGCATGGTTTTCCAAAATGTGCGGCTAAACTGGGTGAACTACCCTGAACTAATAAATTATGAAATTCCATTTCTACCCTCTTCACGGTTTAACCCCAAAATGACCATTTCCTCATACCCTAGTTTTTTAACACTAAGGGGTCTCATCCATTATTTTCCATTTCTCTCCTCATCTCCCATGGTGTTAATATATGGTTTCTTCAATGACATGGGATATATCATCATGGTAATCCTCTATTTTGTTCTTCCACCTCAATATTCATCCATTTTCTCTTGATTTCATCTTATACCATGGTCTTGGAGACCTAGGGTTCGTGATTACCTTGGTTTATGTTGGGTATTTTTTCTTGGATTTAGTTTCCCTTGTTTTTTCTTAGTTCTATGATCCCTATTATGGTTGTTTCAGGTTTGCGATGTTGAATACTGTGTGGTTGAGGAGGTTCTCCCATTGAACTTTCCATTAATTTTTAGAATAATTGGTTTCATTCTTTCTTCAGTTTCATTATATATTTAATATTTATGTGTTATCTTTGGAATATTTATTTTGATAGTAAGTTATGTATTTCTTCATTATTATGAAATGAATGGAACTGTTTTTAAATGTTTCCCAGAAATTATTTGATAAAATTCCTATTTTACATTCACATGTGATTAATAGATTGTAAATCATATAATGGATTTATAAATATTATTTTGACAACTTAATTAGTTTCTTGGGTTTAATAAATTCTATTATTAGAGGTTTTGAATTTAGAAGAGGTGTGTGTTTGGCTTTTAAAAATAGAAAAAAAAAATTGATGATGATGTGTGGCCCACATGGCAATATAATGAATGTGGTTTTGGATTCCCCGTGTGATGAAACTACATGAACTTGATTTTTAAAATGATGGTTGAAATAGGAAAATTATATGTTTCCTGTTTTTTTGGAATGGTGGATTTAATTATATATAAAAAGGATTCTTGATCCCCATTTGGAACATTTTAAAAATTCCTGGAAATGATTATCACGTAAAACCTACATAAATAATATTTTTTTCTGTTTATATTTAATGGATTTGATGTACACAATTTAGAATCCCTATGATCCATTTATTTTAATAGGAGGGATTTCCTCAGGAGGTACTCTTGATGACCCACTTATTTTTATTGGAATGAGAGATCATGGGTATATACTTCTTTCAGATCTACGAGTTATAAGAAAATTGATTAATCATTGTGGTGATTTGGGGTGATGACACGTGGGTGAAATATTTATATATGATACGTGTGCATGTAATTAGAGTCTCAGTTTTCATCATTTGGATCATCCAATTTTATAATTATAGTATGGGAACAATTCATAGTTATAGACTTTTTTGAGAATGTTACATTCACTATTTTGGACTACACGCTGACTAGTGGAGAATATCATAGAATTGAATATGTTTTGTTATTATTTAAATGGGATTTTTTCCTTAGATAAGTCCATTTATGGTGAAATCAAGATTTTGTGGGAAATTTCATTTCATTGACAGAGGAATGCTTTCCAGGATGTGTCATGATGTATAGTATGTTGTCGATTATTAAATAAGCTCCTTGGTTATCCATTGTCTATTTTAACTATGTTTTTTCATCAGATGATTGATATGTATTGTTGATCGGTTATCATTGTGTGATTATTTCCATTCCCCTTTTTATTTGATAGTTGTTGGTGCTCTCATTTGTGAAGTATTTTCTTAGAAATTAATAAGTTTGTTTTCAAGGGTTATGAAAATTGTTTTGGAAAATTTTATTATTCAATAACTCTATTTTGAAATGAATTTTTATTATTCATCATTAAAATTTAAATTTATACCACACATAAATGAATGTTTTTTTAATGATGAAAAATGTCAACATAGTATTTTTAATTTTTTATGTGGAAAAAATTAAAAATATAAATTTCAAATATTTTATCCCAAACATGAAGTTAATGTTTGTTGTTTTAAAGGAATTGAATTAAGAATTGAATTGTTAGAGCATTCATTATATGTATTAATACACAAACCAATATTTTTAACTTATTATTTTCATTACATGATGGTTTCAGCTTGGTCATGATTACCTTGGGTGATGGTTGGTTTTAATTCTAGAGAGTGACCATCGGGTTCACCTGGAGTCTTTGTGGCCATCAAGTCTAGTTTGGTTGTTTTGTTTAGTAGTTTCATTTTATTCATTGTGTAAATGATGTTCATATTTGAATAATTAAATATATTAATCTAGTCTATTCATTTATTGTATTCAATTTATTTATTTATATTGTTAAAAATCATTTCGATCATTACTATGATAATGCCTAACCCTAGTTTCCAGCCCGAGATAATCAGGATTGCCTCTTGGGTTTTTCCATATATCGGCTCAGATGACAAGTTCGTGCTGACTAGGATTGGTTCACAATAATGGCATATAATTTCATAATTAATTCACTATTAATGATATTTTGTGTTTTAAATTTATTTATTTCATCATTGGGGATTTTAATTTTGTGTTACCAAGTGTAAAATAATTTCATATCCCAATTTATTTTATTAGGGTTATATTACTTCCTCATTGTTGTAAATATTATATGTTTTGTGTGTAATCACATTTTATGATCTCATGTTTTATTTCAACTTTTTATGTGTTTTTAAATTTGACACACATAACATATTTAATGATTGATTCTAACATCAATTTTATAATCATGTAAAGGGTATAATATAAAATATCATTTTTGGCATTGTTTATACTTGAATTTTTATCATATTATATTATTGAATCTTTTTTCAATAAATTTTTTAATCCCATATCTTCTAGTTAATCATGAATCTTTTCAAGTATTAGAATCATTTTCCCATTATTTGGATATCATATTATTTTAGAATTTATTATTAAGTAAATCGGACTTCATTTCTCTCTTTAGTTGAAGAAACTATTTTCTTCAAAAAATCATGTTTTCTAAATATGTTTTTGAAATGTTCATAACCATTCAAAGCTGATTTATCAAAGGAATTTAAAATTTTTTATAATGTTTTACGTTTTAGAAACGTGTTATCAAAGAATATGATTTGTAGATTATTTATTCAAAATAAAAAGCATATTTTCTTATGGAGTGGTTTTAATTGCTGTTTTTATAATAGTTTCATTCATAAATAAAAAAATCCTTTATTTTTTTTCCAAATGGTAAATATTTAATAAATACTATCCTAATTCTATATATATATTGTTTATAATTTATTTTAACAATGATATTATAAACATTCACTACCTTGATTCCATTTGTAAATCTGAATGAAACATTAAATTCCCTATGTTTAGTATACACTTAATTACAATATTTATCTATTTAATCTATTATAGATACTTTTATTAACTAAACCGTATATCATTTTTATCTACGGTCACTACATTGATAGTAATATTATTATTTGGGATAATATTGATAAATCTATATCATTTATTCAATAAGGATATTTTATAATGAATATTGTTTATGAATGAGATCAATTATTAGATATTTAATGAATTATTTGGATATGTATGACATGGGTTGGGGACCATTTAACGCAATAACATAATTTCATTAATAGTATCATAGGATGAAAACACTTGTTGACCAATGCTATGAGTTTGTTTCCAAATCATAGTAATTTTGAATAATATTCTAAAATGTCTAGATATTTGTTTTCTAAACCATTACGTGAATGGTCATGATGTTAAAGGTACAATGTACCTTGGAAATAAAAAGTCCAAATGTTATGAATTTATATTGTTAAGGAATTTTTTATTATGATTTTAAATGATATTTTCCATCGACATTATCTTTGGGTTAATTTCGTTCTTAGTTTTTTTGTTAAATGGAATGTGTGTTTAATTATTTACCATTTAATATTATGTATTCACTTACATCCTAGTTATTGATTACATGGTGTCTTTTCTCAGTTATTTACCTTTTCATATGAACTTTTCTCAATGATTTATTATTGATTCCGTAATACATGAACCATACTAAGCATTTGATCTCACACATATTTGGTTTATTTAATCAAGATTCCATGAAGTGTTTTATGAATGATATGTAAGGATTCCATAGTTGGAAAAATGTTAACCTTGAAATGAAAAAATTATTTTTTTATTAGTTTACTCAATTATAATTAAAGACTTGTGTTTGTACTTGGTTTTCCAAGAATACAAAACCCTTCAGTCTATCTGGATTTGAGTGATTATAATCAAGCAAATTTAATGTTAGCACGACACTAGATCCAAGATTTCTAGGTATAGGGTTCTATAGTATGTATCATGGAAAATTATTAGAATCCATATATAGTAGATTTAAGAAAACATATTTTATAGAACATAACCCTGAGGTATACATTGAGGATATGTAATGAAGTAAATCATAGAATTTTGGTAATTTGGAGATTATGTGGATATTCTGATAAATATATCTATTTTTTATACTAAAAGTGTGCATGGTTTTGGTATAGATTTACTTGGGGGTAGCAACTATGAAAATATGTGCCAGGCCTCACTCGAGTGTAACCTAGAATAGGACAACTGGCCATACTATGCATGTGGTATAATGCACAAATGGGATACACTTAGTTTAATTCACATTTTTTACATAGAATTGTTATGGGTTTAAATATATAATGAAATTAAATAACCTAGGATAATCCTATGGTATTTTAGATTGAATATACAGGGTAATGATTTATAAATCCTTCAAATGATATTATCAATAAACTCAAGATTATGTAGGAAGATATGTGGATATTAATGGGTGAAGTGTTTATTTATTGATGATTTATTGAAAACCATAATTAAAAAGATTATTAGTGATTAAACTTACTTCAATGATGATAGTCATATTTATTTTTTAAACTATATTGTTATGGTTTTATAATAGGAAAATTGTATTCTAGGTGACAACCCATCATGTCCAACAAGGTTGTAGGACATCAACCAAAGACTGATGGAAGATATTTGTTTTTCACCATCTACTAACCTATGCAATTCCCTGGTAATGATTTCATTGTTTTTTGGTTAAAAAATTTGATTAATAAATATAAACGATGAACCAGTAGTGTTACTTATTATATTGATATTTAAAGGTATAAACCATTTCAAATTTGGAGAATAATTAATTTAAAATGGATATAATTGTTGCATATTTATAAGATTTATGATCTGTTAAAACTGTATTTTAGCTCTTTGAGAATAAATGATAATTTTTTGTTATCAATTTCGTTATGTAATAAATGAATTATAATTTGATCCAAGAATAAAATATATAATTTTTCACATGAAAATAAAAGGTATAAATAATGTATATTTCCTTAAAATGTTAGGTACTAATTTATTTACCTAGAATTAGGAGAATGATAAAATATGTGTTTTTTAATACCTTAATTTTTGTTGAACTGGTTATATTATAAATCATCATATATTTATGGATTTTATACCCTCAACATTCTATTTAACATTAACTTGTTTGTGATTGATGATATCCATCACCTCATAAATAATTATTCCCTTTATCTATGTATAAATCTTTTCGTGCCACTAATGTTCTCCTACTTAGATACCTATAAATAGGATAGTCAATGTGACCATTTTACTTCAAATACATTCTATTCAAGAGTATATCTAATAAATTATTCTCATAATGTTGGATTTCAACATCATAAATATCAAAAATATCTATTACCAAGAGTGATTTGAAATTGTGACGATATAATTTCACTTATGGTGATGAAAATATAACACCCTAGAACTATAAAGTAAGAACATTATATTTTATAGCATGCATGACACCCAACACCAATCATGTAAGAGAATATAATATCCCAAAAATTAAAAGATATTTGATATTTAAAATAAAATAATATAATTATATATCTTAAAATTAACAAAATATGTAGTTTATATGTGGCACACCTAGTAATGAGTTTCTTCAAAGGTGTTCGTTACAATCAAGATTGAATTTTATTTAAAAATATATATTACTATAGAATTAATATTTAATATAATATGATATTTAATATCCATTAAATTGGAGGAAATTAATATTATGAAAAAAGTTTTTATGATTTATTCACCCAATATATTTGATATGTATATGTTACGTAAAAGCCTAATTTTATGCATAAAAACATATATTTTCTAAAGAAAATTTTACATCCTTTTAATACATAACCTATTTAGAAAAAATCAGAAATTTTATAAATTTTATATGTAAATAATATTTTATTTCTAAAATGTAAAAATAATAACATGGTTATAGTGAATTATTGGTCTTTTTTGTGATGTATTAGTTTTTTATGAATAGTGAAAAAATACAGAATTTTAATTCAAAAACTGATTTTCATCTAATATATTTTTAAGGATAAATATTGTTTTTGTTGGATTTAAATAAAAATTAGATATATTAAACGTGAATAAATACAATTTATTTTATTTTACTAAATTTGACAATGATCTTTTTTTAAAATCGTATAAAACTATGAAACATTTTTACTTCAAAACCCTGCTTAGTCGTCCATTTTATGGGATTAAATTGAAATTAAATTATGCCACTTCTAGGATTGTAATTTAGAAAAATGGATTACATATATTAAATAAACAAAATTTATAATGATTAATTTTTTCATATATGTTTTTTACACACAAAAAATAGTGAAAGTAATTAAAATTAATTACACAAATAATGAAAAAATACAGCATAAAAAGGGACTAAACCTTAAACATATGTTCTTAAAGGTCATAGAAGCTTGTCCAAAATAAATTAAGATTCATATTAAACACCTAAACACTATTTTATAGAGTTTTTACAATTATTGGAGAAATGTTTCATAGGAAAAATGTTATTAGAATCCCCTTTTTAATAATTTACAAGAATTCCCCTCCGCCTCCTATATAAAAAGGCACTCGCCCCTCCTACATATTCACACATATCAAGCCATTTGGATCACCCAAAAACATCCAAAATAAGGTCCCCAATTATCTCACTAAATCCTAGAATCATAAAAATTGTAAAAAAATCCAATGAAATATTATATTTTGGTATAATCCAAAATGAGTTATCCAAAAAAGTGGAAACATTCTTCAATGTGTAGTTTTGTTTTATTAGTTCCCTACCCCTTGATTTCATATTATAGAATAATTATATAACCAAAGAAAGTAACAAATATACATTGAGATTATTTTATGTTATTTATTCTACCTAAACATACTTACAAAACCATCAAATGTGCAATTAACCTACTATTCAGGTACAACGAACTACCACCTTGTGAAATTATGTAAGTCAATTTTTCATTTTCTAGCTTCTATGGTGGAGAACTATGATATACACAACATCTATATCTGAAATATAATATATTAATAATTTATTTATGATTCTATATTACTTATATAACACATATCATATTGATTTTAATTTTGAGTAAATATGAAAACATTGTTTTTGTACGCCTGATCTACCGCATCCTCAATGCGATGCGATACATTTGGACTATACATGTAGCACATAAATTATTATTTTAATAAAAATATGGGATATATATGAAATAAATATCATAAAATAATTAATATATATATATATATAATTTATTTTATATCTTATAAATATGATAAACTAATTGAAGTAGCATTCATGTGTACATAAAGTATACTGTATCCATGAATGGTGGAATTAATTTATTGTTTATAAATGTTATGGATTATTATAAATCTGTATGTTTTGATTATATATGATAATTAAATCGTTTTTATGCATTTAATAGTTTATTAATCTATGAACTATGAAATAGTAACAACAAAAAACAAGTCAAAACTCACTCAATAAATTTGGAAACTAACATATAAAATGATACAAATAATGAAATTTTGATAACAAACGAGGGATAATATATTATAAGAAGTGAATATAATATATCTTAAATATGATTATGGTTTTGATATTAGTAATTGTCATATTTAATTCAATTATAATTAATTTAAATGGATGTTCACCCAAAAGAAAACACATTATAACAGATTCTTGTCTCACAATTCCTTCTGTGAGGCATACATAACTTTCACCACTTAATCCATTTCGGTTTTGTATATAATGACCATTTTTGGAAATAATATGAAGATTTATTTTGTCTTCATGTTATTTAATGTACCATTTGATGTCATCTCTTTCACATGGATTATGATTCCAAAGATACCAAGTAATAATGGATATTGTCTCAATTCACATTCCTTAAGACATATTTTAATGTTATATACTAATTTTTGTACATATTGTGGAAATAACTGGATTTTGATATACAATAACATTATTAATTCATACTAAATTATATTTTCAGTTTCATATTGAAATATTTCATCACAGGGGATTTCAATTAGGCATTACCAATTAGAAAATAATTTGATGACCCTTTTTTTGGGGAAAATATTTCAACCCCATTGTTGTTAATATTCTAAGATTATGTGTACAATAATATTTTATATTATATTTTCCTTTTTTCACTAGATTTATATGGAAATAAATTTGACATTCATAATTTATTAGTTGATTGACTCTCACGTCAATGTAATGGTATTTTAAGGGTTTACTTCACAATCTTATATTATTCTGGATTTTTTATACATGAATTTCCATTCGAGAAAATTATTGGGTCATTGATCAATAATCCCTTTCATTCAATTCACATAAGATTATTAATTAATCTTTTCATATAATAGTACCAATTTTCCACTATTTGTTGTCCAAAATATTTTAGATAATATTTTTAAGAAAACCTAATTTCATTACTCTATTTAGTTGGGGAACATGTTTTCTTCTAAGAATCCTATTTTCTAAAAAATATTTCAAAATTGTTTATAACCTTTTATAAATTATTAATCATAATAATTTTAACACATTAATTTTTTAATGTTTCAAATAATTTATTTTCAGTGAAATGTGTTATCAAAATTGTTTTAAAAAAATGATATTTTCCTTGTGAATATTTTTAAAATATCATTCATTAATATTCTCATTCATCAATGACAAAAAAACATTATTTTCACTCCAATTGGGATATGTTTTATTGAATAAAAACCTTATTCATCCACATGATGGTTTATTATTTCTTTGAATAGTGATACTATTGACATGGACATCCATTATTCCTTTCTTATATCACCTTGTAATATTAAATTCGATAGGATTATTAAATATTTAATTTCTCCTAATAATCCATATCATTTATCAAGAATATTTTTATTTCCTAACCACTATATAATTTTCAAATAGGTGATTACATTTATATTTATTTGATTATTTGGGGAAATATTTTTTAATCTGTATCCTTTATTAAATTCAAATATTTTAAAAGGAACATTGATTATAAATTAAATTGATTATTCAATATTTTAAGAATTCTTTGGATAAGAATGAAATTGTTTGGGGACCATTGACTATAATCCCCTCGAGGTGTCAATAGTCTCAAGGGATGAAATCATTTCATGGAAAACACATTGAGTGTTTTTCAAATAAAAGTAATTTTAAAATGTCTTTTAAATGGTCTTGATAGTACAGCTACCATGTACCTTAGAAACATGGAATCCAATAATTATGAATTTAATTTATTGATAATTCATAAATTATTATTATCTTTAATATTTATTATATTATCTATAGATTCATTTCCTTCTTAATTGATTGATTAAATGGAATGTGTTTACTATTATTTACCCTATCATATTATTTACTCACTTCCTAATAAATTATTAACTGCATGGAATGTTTTCTATGTTATTTACCTTTTATATTGACTATTCTCATTGAATCCCTATTTCATCATCTATAATTTACCCTAATTAAAAAATTGAGATCACCGTTATTTATCATTCAGTCACTAAGATTCGATGAAGTGTTATAATAATGATATTTAATGATTTCAAAGATGGAATAATGTTATCACTGAAAGAAAAAAATATGTTGTAATTAGTGTATAATTTTTTTTAATAAAAGTCTAATGTATGACTATATTATAACAATAATAATAAATTATTTGTGCTATAATGATTTGATTGCTTGTAATAATGAAAATTTAATGGTAAAACTACACTAGTTACTTGATTTTTAAGGATGGGTCCATACATATTATGAAATAACTCTTCATTCTATGGTTCATAATTAGTTATAAAAATGTGTCCATATGGATTATGGAACATGATGATGTGATCCAATTTCCTTAATTGGGACATCCTCATATTCCCACTATCCACGTCCTAAAAATAATCAGTCAATACTTTGAACTAGATTTTGGTTAACATGTGGCGCAGGTGAAACCCACCAAAAGAAATATAGAAAATTAAATATGTACTTTTAATGGGGAGTCATTTCTATCATTGTATGTCATTCTCTTCACATTTTGTAAACCAGTGATAATGAGGTTACAAATTTTATAATTTTCTAACAAACAAACATGTACCCAACACCTTGTTAACATGTCATTTAGAAAAAATAGTTTTTAAACCTATTTTTTGTGATACAATTCTAGTTCAGGCCAACCTACTCCATTCTACCATCCAAGTTCATGAAATAAAGTAGCTTGAATTTCAACTAGCACACAAACAGCAAATAACATTTGTCCCAAAATGAAAGAGTGACTAACCATTATTTATTTAATTTTCAAGTCAATGATCGACCTATCAAACACTATTTATAACATCCCACCCATCCTCATTGGCTTGGGTTGAGGTGAAATTCTTACATGACCTTACGAAACATCCCCTAGGAGTCAATGTCACATAAGAAGTACTATAGGTTTAAATACAATTCGGAAAAAAATTTATATTTGAAGATATATGAAAACAGCTAATGAAACCCTAAAAACATACATAATATAATAAATGATAAAAATAAAATACAACTCAATGTATTAAATTAAAACCCAACTGCATCAGTTAACCATGTGGAAGCTAATATCAATATAGCCTATAAACTGGAAGAGAAAACCAACATATATTAGAAAACCACAAAAACACCAACTTTATAACATACAATGTGATCAAGCTATAAGTATTAATTATATCCATATTTATAAAACTGAATCATCATGTAAATGTGATACATTAAATTTTCCTTTGTCTATATAAACAATATCTACAAAATCAACAATCTTCCTTGAAAGGGTTGAGTTAAAAAACTCATTAGGCCTTCCCCAAATCACCTACGTAATGAAACCACTATGATAGAATGAGATAACACATCAAGAGAAAAATAATTATTTAAAACCATTCAAAATATTTTATAATTTTATAGGCAGATATAAAATATTTTTCATACCAATACATTCTATAAGGAAAACAAACAAGATGTTCTTTAAAACCATATCTCACACATCTATTTTTTCATACCCATTCTATTCCACATGAAAAAATTCACACATGCATAACCAGGTGGTTGTACCATTATTATGATTGGTCAATCATCGATATTCAATTTTATCACATATAACCATATACCTGTGTCTCAATTGAACATGCCCCTTCCACAGGGTCACAAAAAATCAAAAGAACACCTGCTAAACAATTATGGGATATCATTTCTTAATTTTTTACCAAACATTAAAAAAATAATTTTCATTAAAAATCATTCCACAAAAACATTTTCCATAAATGAAACCAAATAAATAATTTTTAAATCATCATAATAAAATCATTCAAAAAATCACTTTTCACACATATAAACAATTTTAACAAACCAAAAAACCATTAATAACGAAGGTTTATAGCATTATTTTCCCATTAAATTCATTATCAATTTAAATAAATTTATTTCAATGGTGAAATGAATCCTTCATGTTATAATAAATGTAGTCATGAGTAAATCCACCTTCATAGAATATTAATAAAACTCAAAGAATAGAACATATTCATTAATAAAAACAGAGTGAATATCTAAAAACCCACCATATATTTAGTTCGCTAAATTTATCATATCCTAATTTAATCATTATTATTTTGAATTATCAGTGATATATTTGTAACAAAAAAGATATATGATTCTAATAAATTAAAGAGAAGTAGTTCGTAGGAAAACAATCAGACACACAGAATTACCTTGAAATGTATCCTTCAATGCACTAGGATTTGATAATAGATAAATCATTGATGGAGGGGAAAATCCCCACATATTTTGTAAGAAATAAAATATGATTTAGGGTAGAAAAGTTTTAAAAATTTAGTGGATTTGGGGCTAACATAAGTTAGGTCAAGTTTTTAGGAACTAACATTCAACTTCACATGGTTAGTCACAAAATTAAGAAAACTATACACATATCATGGAAATTTATGTTCCACAAATCAAAATTTATTCTAGGTGGAAACTTAGGTTGGTCAAGTTACTCTCCAAACCCTGTACCTACTGAGCAGAACCAATTTCACTTTTCATGGTTTCTTTTAAGAGTTTTTTTTATTCTACTATGCATCCTCAAACCATGACCTGCCATATAATCCCCAAAAACATTTCAAATGTTTTCCAAATTCTCTGTATCTTCACCCAAACACAATAAATAATTAAATTAATTAACAAAATTGTTATTAACATGAAACCTAGGTTCTACAAGATCATTAACAATGTAATTTATAATGAATAATAATTACATTGATGGGGTAAAGTGATGATTGTCCAATGTTACCAATTAGATATAAATTTATTATATGTGGGGAACATGAGAATTACTCATTCAAATGTTTTAATCCAAGGAATAACGCTGATATCAATGAAGATTTTTTGTTATAATATTCATTGAAGTTTAATTACTCATGTTTCTTTATCTTAATTTTAGAATTATGTTACATAAATTAATCTTCATTGATATTCAATTTTTATGAATCATGAAACATCTAAATATTGGTTTGTCGGAGTTTAGTATTAATAATTTTAAATATTATGGTCAATGGTTTTGAGAAAACATAAAAAATTGGTTTTGTGATGAAGATATATTATTGTAGAAAACATTATTTTGTGATAGATAACCCTTAATATGTTATTGATTATAACTCTTAGTGGGGATAATTAGGAGATTAATATTGTTAAATTATATAGGATAATATTAATGTCTTTAGAATTAATTATTCATTTGATGATAAAGTGATTCATGTTATCTCTAATTTTGTTTTATGAATTTTTTATTTAATAAACATTTTCAATATTTAATAATTTTATTTATCTAATAATGATATAGTTATTTTTTTAAAGAAATTATTTATTTATTGTGGTTTTATAGAGATTCAATATATTTTTGGGAAGGATAATGATTTCTTAGAGAATAGTTGATCTTGGTATTCACTTTTTTAGTTTGTGATATTATGAGAAACATTATTTGGATTATCAATTAATGTTATTTTAATTTTTTAAATTCAATTTTTTTTCTAAATATTTGGTTTTTGAATTTGGTACGATAAACTATTAATATATTTTTATGTAGAACAGTGGGTGTTATTACTAAGGTATTTTATATTAATGTTTTTTCATCATATGAATTCTTATATATATTTGATAAACTGTTATACTCGTTTTTTAAATACATAGATATTGTATGAATTAATAATCATTCTTTTATAAATCTAATGAATAATTAAAAATTTATTTTAGTGCTTCATGATGGAAATATTCATGTTGAATATTCATTTCATAGAGTAATTTATAT
Source organism: Viscum album (assembly GCA_963277665.1). Classification (NCBI taxonomy): domain Eukaryota; kingdom Viridiplantae; phylum Streptophyta; class Magnoliopsida; order Santalales; family Viscaceae; genus Viscum; species Viscum album. Next base: position 502,045,177 of record OY728142.1, on the reverse strand, counting down.
AATGGAAATTGAATAATTAATATCAAAAAGATAATATTATACTTATGACATTTAAATATATCAATTAATTATGTTATCCCGTATTCTATACCTTGATGGTAAATGATTTTCCCAAATCAAAAATGAGGAAGATAAATCATTCAATCCATATGTGCAATATATTTCTCAACTATCAATGTATGTTTTAAGAGCCCTTGAGTATTATAATGATATATATATGGCCTTATAATTACTTAATTATGAAATAATATGTTGATAAAGATTATTTTTCATAGCATCTAACAAATTCATTAAATATTCTTCTAGTTTTATTTTTACTAATGTTTTTGTAAGATAGAAATAGAAGAGTTTACCGATTCTATGAATGATTGTGATAAAATTTCTGGATTAAAAGAAAGTTGTAAATATTTCATAATTTTCTAAAAAAGAATTATAAATATTTCATATGATGGTGTAATACCCATATATTTTATAAAATACTAGTAATTATCCCATGTCTTTTCATGTTATACAATAATGAAATTTTTATTTTAAATAAAAGAATCTTATTTAGAAGAGGAATTAACAGTAAATAATGTTATAAAATATATTTAAACTATAAATATTTGATAGATAACTATGAGATATAGGTTGAGGAATTATTGGAAAATCATATAGTATTGGTCATTTTTTAGAATAATTATGGAATTAAAATATATATTGGGAATTCATGCTAGATAATTCGCATACCGGAATATAAAATGATTCAAATTGTAAATTAAAATTATGATATATATAATAACTAAATATTTAGTGTAAGTATGTAACTAAATAATTGAAAATAAATCGATGAATGTGAGTAAAAATCACCAGAACAAACAAAAACCAGAGTATAATTCCTTTAGCACTGTAATTTTTAGTGTCCAATTAATCAACACTATAAAAGTTCAATTTCTGTAATAGCAAGAATTAATAAATTAATGGTTGAATGTTAATTTATTACTAATAATAGAGAGAAACCATTAGATAGTATCATATAATGACATTTACACACTCATAAAACCTTTGAAATTTGAGTGGTAAAACACTATTAAAGGGTACTTATTTTTTAAAATTGAGTTTCAAGTAAACTATAAAATGAAAATTCATCCATTAATAAGTTTATAAATTTTATTTTTTAAAGTAGGATAATTCTAATCAGCAACATATTTAGTTGAATCTTCATTTAAAAAGTGGCCCATTCAATTATACATTTGAAAAAATAAATAATGTTATCAGTTGAGATAATATGTTAGGTAATGAAATTATATGTTGTATTCTATGAATTTAGAAATAAAATTTTTTAAATAAAATATTATTATAGATTTTTTATGATATAATTGATAATATATGAATATTTTTCACCCCGCAACCAAATAAATTTATGCCTTTTATAGTATAGTTTATTATTGCAACATTCAAATTTAATTATCATCTTTATGAAAAATAGGATTACGATGTCTTATGATGTAGTTCTATAACCATTATATACTCGGATGAAATAATTATTTAACAATTCCTCAAAAATGGAAATTTACTGATGGGAAATCATATAATAAAGACACGTGAAAATGATTTTATCAAAAACTAATTTCAAAAATATAATTAATAAACCTATCACAAATATGTATATATTATGATCACGGAATAAAAACATCAACAAATTCCAATAATAAAATATATGACCTATTATAAAATTAACAACACCTTAATTAATAATCCATGATGTTGCAATAGACTTAGGTGATCATATTAAAGATGAACGAAAAAATATCTTATGAACGTCGAATAACCATAATTCCGAAAAGAATTGCCATTACTAAAACATGAATTTATACAATAATAGAATGATAAATTAAAAACTCATATACACATGATTCACAATGAAAACAAAAAATTATAAAAATAATCAATCCTTATATCAAACTATATTGTCACTCTGGGTTTTTGAAGATTATCTTTTATACATTATGAAATTGACCATCATGTCATACATGATTATACACTAAATCAATTTATGAAACAATCCATATAACCCAACATTGGTGATCATAATAAATATTGAAACACTTATCCATAGGCAATCTAGAATAACTTATTCAAAAGAAATATAAAAAAACACATAGTTATAAGTAATTGTGTAACAATTTTTTATACGAAATATGGAAATATATTTTTATCAGTTATCTATAAACTCATACAAATAAAAAATATTCAAACACATAGGTATAAAAAATATGTAATGAATTATGTAAATGTCACACCCTTCTGAATCTAGGTTCACTAAACCAGTACATCCAAAAAATTTATGGAAGCACACAATGCATATTATAATACATTACTATTTAATTTTAATTTGATGAAATATGTCTTAGTAACTTCAAATGATATACTATAAACAAAAAATGGAAAATTTTTAAATGTGTAAAATATATAAGGAAATAAAAAAATATATGAAATAAAAATATTTTAAAATAAATCATGTGTTAAATTGAATGTACAATATTATGGATACCAAAATAAAAAATTCGGAGATGAAATCAATGATAAAATTAGAAATCATACATTAATATTACCGTGTTGTCACATCTAAAAATTTCAATCATTTTTTCAGTCATCCTTTTAATGTTTTCCATCATAAATGGTAGTGGTCCATTATTATGGATTTTTGTATCTATAGAGTCTCCACACATTAAAAATTTATATTTCAAAACATCGTCACCGTCAAAATCATGAAACATGTTTTCCAATAAAGGAAATCGAGTAATAGTATTTAATAGAATTAATTAACGAGAATTGAAATCAGATAATTAGAAATGAAATTGTTAATAATATTGATTTTAATATAATAAATGAACAACATGTCATAAACATATGAAAAATGGGAATAACCAAGAAAAATAAAAAAATTTAATTCTAAAGATTCAATAAAAATAATAATTAGTCAAGAGTATAAATATTTATATACCAGAATCAATTAAATATTCATGGAGGAATTTACATACCCAACGTCAGTGTTAAAACTATGTTGTAACGATCCATTATTCTAATGATCCTATGAAATAAGGAAAAAATTAATATTATAATGTAGTGGTTGTTATTTATTATAAATTTTATTTAAGGAATTATAAACCATAATCCATGGTTATGTCCATTATTATTGCTAAATCATAAAGAATTACTATTAAGATGCTTATATATTGTATGAATTATAATAATAATGTGATATAGATAAAAGAATTTAATAATAAAATTTAAGAAACTAAATTCAATAGCACTTGAATATTTTAAATTTAATGTTTATGTAAAATATATCTAAAAAACTAAAATGATTTGAAATAAAAAAACTGTAAAACAAATTTGTAAACCAGAATGTATAATAGTAAATTTAAGAAAATTAAATTTTCAAAGATGAAAGAAAACATAAAATAATAAATCATAATTCTAAAATTAACTTTTTTCATCATAAAATAGAATTCATTTTTTCAATTTTATTTTTTATGTTTTTTTTTCTTTGAGGGCTATGGTCCACTGAAAATAAAAATAGTTATTCTGGATTTGGAGTAGGAATGCACACAATGGTATGAATATTAATATAAATAAAGACATATTGTTATAGAATTTATAAATAATAATGATGAATGTGAAAAAAAATTCATATAAATGTAAAAAATTATAAAAAGAAGTTGAACATTAAATTAAGAATCTAAAGAGAACCATGGATTGAATATGAGAAATAAATAAAAAAAATTAGGGTCACGTTGATGTGTTTTTAGTCAGGATATCCTGTCACCAGAATCATGTTCATGGATTCCATCATCACCATTATAAACCTATGGGAGTGGTTGATGTGGGGTGGGTTGATGGTTTACAGTGTTTGGTATGTTTGAACTAGGGCCTGAACAATAGAGTTCAACTATGGGCTTCGGGTGGTCATGGAAACGACCAATAGCTTTTGAACAACCCCTACAACATCAGATCATCTGAGTGGAGGTCTGTAGCTATATCCTTCTAGACCTCCTAGTAGTATTTCTCATTCACATTCCATATAACCCATAAACATCATCATTACTATATATCACTTCTACAAGTTGATGTAAATATAAATACCAATTTGAAAACACGTTCTTTGTTTTATTTCTAGTAATTACTACAAAACATTACTTATCAATATTTTATATAGTGTTAATGGTAATATTTTTACCATATCCTTTATTGTTTCCCCAATAATTAACTAGTAAAATAAAAAAAACTTTTATTAACTGGAAAAACATACAACATATTGTTGGTGACCATGTAAATTTACCAAAAAATTTAACATTCATTAAATAAATGATTCATAAATCACCAAAAAAGTTTAATTAAACAAAAATACATATTATATAATAAGTTATTTATTGGAATATTATTGATTTCTTTTAAAACCATGATTTTTTAGAACATGAATGGGATTTCATGTTCACATATGATATCTTCTTTATGTAAATGTAAGTAGTTTAATAACATCATTGTACACAACTACAAAATTATGTGAACCTAAATTTTAATGTAATTTATAATGAAATTATATAATTAAAATAATCATGTAAATCAATATTATTATATGACAAACTAATAGAGAGTTATTAGTTTTTTAAAAAGATAATGTAATCAAAGTGAAATCCATAAGACTATGAAATAAAAAATATATAATTGACCAATTTATTAGTGAATGGATGACCATTAATTAGTGAACAAAATTACATATATACAGTTTCCATTATTTATTGTTGGGGTTACAAAAAAATTGGTTTTCATTAATTAAAGAGAAAAATATTTGAAACAAAAATTACATAATTTTATTTGAACCCTACTACTACATATTGGAATAGTACTATTAATAGAAGATTTAGGAAAAGTAGTGGAATCTTTTGAGATAAGGGAAAAGTAATCCTAATCATTTTATGAAAATAAAAGGATATATGAATTTTGGTACATAGGTGAACATAAATTGGTAAAATTTTATTTACAGAAAAAATTTCATTACCATAAGAAGTATTTACCAAAATAAGAACATAGTTTTCATAGCTTTAAGAAGTAATTGTATAAATAGAAATAAAATATATTTAATTAGACCCAAAATTTAACAAATCAATTTCATGAATCTATAAGAACTTCTCCTCTACAGATCTAAAAATAAATTTTATGAAAAAAAGATAATTAAGTGGACCAAATTTTTAAATCAATATGAATGGGTTAAAGTTGTAAAGACTAGTAAATTTCAATGGAAATTTTTTCTTAATTTATTTTGGAATTCTACGATTACGCAGTTTCTGACGGTGCCTGATTCCGAGGCCCGGTGTGCCCGAAATAATTGTCCGAATTTTATCTCGGGTACGTTCAGTGAACGAACGAGCCGGTTTTCTAACTTTTTATTCGGTGCTCGGAATTGAAATCCAAGGGAACCGATGAAACCACGGCACCGATAATCTCTTAGGAAGACTTTTTCTGGAGTTGCGTTTTCTCGGTATGATATGTTAAAAATGTGAGGAATAAAAATATAGTTGGTTTACAATTATATTTTTATAACGCCACTAGTGGTTTATGAGTTATGGGAAAGAATGTTTTGAGGAAGTGGGGTGGGGCCCACATGAGCCCCCACCTCCGTAAATTTCCTAACACCCCATTAAACAACCTCTCCCTCTTTAATACATGTCAACCCCTCAAGTTTATGAGGAACCTTCCTCCCTCTTTTTAATTAAATACCAACATGTTTAATTAATGAGGATCCTTCCTCTCTTTTTAATGTTCCACCGTAGCGGATTAATTTAGAGGGGACGTATGTCATAAATCCCCCATTTATGAATTTCGTGCCAACGAAAAACCCAACACTCATATTTAATGGAGGCCAGGGGGAGGAGTTCTGGACGTCTTCTTCGAGCGGTGGAACGCTAGCAGCGAAGCACGACACCCAACACTTAGAGAGTTTTCCTCTTCCTCCAACAAAGAACGAAGAATGCCGACACCACCCTCTGCTTCATCCTTCCAGACGTTGAAAGAACGATGCCCGTCTTCTTTGAGGTAGGGGTTTGATTTTTATGTTCGTGAATATTTTGGCATTCATCATTAATCTTTTAGCTGCTTGCTATTTGAAGGACCCTAGGCCACCCTGAGAGGGGGGGGGGTGAATCAGGGTGTTTGATTTTTCTCTTCTTTATTGGATCTTGTTCCCACGTTGGTAGGAACTTGTTTGTGTGATGGATATGAGCAGTAATAAAAACATTCAAATGCATAAGGAAAACACATCACTTTTACTTGGTTTACTAGTAAGGGCTAGTCCAAGGAGCATACGCCGACAGGTTTTCGGTCGTACCTAAATCCAGTAATCTTTATTGGCTGTAGATTACAAAAGTTTTGGCACATTCACTCTATCCCAGGCACACGGCCTTTACAAAGGTTCAGGGCTAGCTCACTTCTTCCCTCGGGTCACTCCTGTTGACTCCCCCTGGCTCACTGCCTAGGGTTGAGTCCAAACTCAGTTTATAGACATGATGGTCTCTTCAAATGTTAGGTATGAAGTTCTTTTGTCTCCTGTTCAGCATGAGACTTTTCTTGAACAAGGGTTATGAATTGATGCACTCTTGAGTTCAATGCTTCTTCTTTAGTGCAATAGATGAATGCACTAGATCCCCTCTTCTTCATGTATGCATGTGATCATGCATGTATTATTTAGATTTCCTCTTCACTTCTTATGCACCCACTTTATTTTATTCAAGTTAATTTTACGTGTGCATGTGTATGCATGGGTGCATGCACCTTCCCCTTTCTTTATTTCTTGTCTGAAAACTCCAATGAGTGTATGTCTTGGTCCACACACACTACTTCTCCCCATTCCTTTCTCTTTTTTTCACATGTTCACACACATGGCCTTGTGTATGTATGTGTAATTTTCCACATAACCATGAAAATAGAACCCCTTCAAATTATGTGTGTTGGTGCATGGTCCTTGTGCATGGAACCCTTCATGATGAGGTCTCGGGTTCCCTTAAATAGTGGTATGTGTGCATGAGAACATGCACATCCTCTTTCTCTTCTTGGGGGTGCAAACCGAGAGCCTTCTTCTTCTTCCCCTTATTAACACTTCAAAAAGGAAACCCGTACAAAGTGGTGAACCTTGAGATTCAAGTAGAGTTGTGTACCTTAAAATTCAAACTTAGGGGAGTTCTCCTTCGTGTGGACAGAAGGCTCCATGCTTCTCCCTTGGCACGTGATGTGTGCTTCTTCGCAGAACCAGGAGGGTTTGTGGGTCTTCGTGTCGTAGTGCACTGCAAGGATGCGTGGCACTGGTTTGTAAGCCTTTGATACAAACTTCGCAAAGCACGGCAAGGGTTTAGGTAAACCAGTCGCATGTCCGCGGTTCTTCTTCGAACAGGGGTGCTAATCTCTTCCGTCGTGCAACCAGAGTGGCTTGCAGATTTCTTCTTCGTCGCGAGACTCTCAGAGAGTGCTAGGCACTTGTCTGAGGCCGGCGGTGCAGCAGATTTTCTTCTGTGGAAATCTTCGAACCAGGTAGTGCTCTGTTTTTCAAACAGAGGCACTCGGGTATGTATAAGCAGCTGCCTCTCTCGGCTTGGGTGTGGATTCATTTATAGGCACGTAGAGAATCTTTTCCGTATTCAAAAACACTCATGATATGCCCTGACGATCGCATATTTGAATAGCCTAGATCCTTGGCACTTTAAAGCGTTCAAACATGCATTTATGATATTCTACATATCCTGGCTTGTTTCCTTTTCAAACGATCAACCAAATCTCTTCATGCATGTATTAAATATCATGTGTATTTTATTCAAACATTCACACAAATCTTTCCACGTGGCCTCGTAGCTCTGCTTGCTTTGGCCATCCTCGAAATATTCATATCATCGTATGCATGCACGTGAAACTGCATTCCATGTGTTCGGCTTCCCCATGCAATCTTAATGCACTTGGAATGAGGATGAATGGTGGCCGGAGTGAGGAGATCAACATTTGGCCGGAGCTCCAAGATCGCAGAGGGCAGGACGGTGTCGCAAGCGTTGCGTAGGAAGAAGAAGACTGCAGCGCCATTGGATCAGCGCGGATGGGAGATGAGCGGCCGAGATTATAACATCTCGCTGCGGAAGATTCAGACGACCTATATTTCTTCCGCATTTTTAAACTGTGAACAGTAGCCGCGAGAAGCTATCCCACATCCAACTAGAGGTGCGGCATTATCAGGGTATATCTATCAAGCCACTCTAGCATCGGGAAAATTAAGTCTCCTTCTCCCTCCACGGTACCGACCCGTACCGTGTTCACCCAGTAGGTGCTCTTTGCGCCCATCCTTTGGCTCTCACCACACGGGTTCACCACCGTGCTCACGCCTGGTTGGTTATATAAATTTTTTGTAAGCCCAATAAAATATAACACATGAGATGTTCATGGACATTTGAAATATGTGCATGGCCTCCTTATAATCACAAACCCCTTTCCTCTCCTTCATGCCCTTTTTCTTTTTGGACTATCAAATCCAAAGAAGAACTCATCATCATCCTTTTCCATTAACATTGGATTTAGGAGATGCTTTTTCATCATTGAAACTTAATTTACAACAAATACAACTTATTACCAAGGATGGATCCAATAATCTCCCCCTTTGTGTTTGTTTTCAAAAATCAAAGTTCTTCCTCAACTGAATGTGTCAATGTTAAAAGATTTGAATCTTTTCCTCCCTTTCTCTTTCACTTCACTCTCCATCTATTTCACTTTCTATCCCCTTTATTAACAATAAATAAAATGTTCATGGGAGAGAGGGTATCAATTCATACTTTAGCAGTGTATCATCAACCATTTCACTCTAAGTCTACTTGAGCTGTGCTCGGTTTAGAAAACAAGAGGATTTGATTTAGACAAAATATCAGTCCATTATTCACTGATCATGATACCTCATAAGATGGGAACTCATATACTTATCTTCAAGGGTTTTCAACATATATTCCATGGAAGATAATGTGAAAGGTAAGCATCCTGAAACTCCTGCACTTTCTTCAACAAATAGATCAAAAAAATCAAGTAATATATGCAGGATAAGTTTCCTTGGAAACACTTCAATCTTCTTATGTCACTGATTGAGTTTGTTACTCCCCCTTTGTAAAAAGAATTTCATTTAGAGTAACCAAGGATGACAGATTGAGAAATGAAATACCTTCTCCAATGACATGATCTTCAGATCGTCTTCAGAGTACATGAATTTTATACCAACTGGTCTTGATATTGATTGAGAATGTGAATCTGGCAGCTTTTTCAAACTTCTCAGGTTCTCCCCCCGAGAACTTGCTTCACCTTCAATCCCCGGCATTATAAACATCAATGCATGAAATGTTTTATGGAATAAGGTGGATCCTCCTTTCTTCATTAATGTGAGCATCAAGTTTGAGATGTTCTCAACCAAGTTGCTCCATCTGATCTATTCTTCATTCTTGCACATTTGAGATTACTTTCTACTTTTTGTGGTGGCAACATGGATCTCTTCATATTCTCTTCTGCTTTGTGTGGAAAATCTTTCTTCTGACCAGCCTTTATTGATGATGCAACATTACTCCTCCTTAGGACTGCTTCTTGCTCTGGTAATAGGGTTAGACAACCTTTTGCAATGTGACCAGGCTTCTTGCATCTCTCACACATAACTTCTTTAATAAAAGAGTTTCTTTTATCATGTGGAATATTATTTTTTCCCCTTGTACTAGCCTTGGCTTGAGTTTCTTCAATCTTTCTCATTCTATCCAAATCTTCAGGCCATATGACTAGCATATCATTAGGAATAGAATTATCAAGATTGGACCTTCTACATGGCTTCTTCTGAGAGACATCCCTTTTGGATGCTCTACCCTTTGACTTCTTGGCTTTAAAGTCCAAGGCATCCTTATACTTCTTTCCTTGAATCTTCTTGGAAGAATTTTTTTTCTAATTTCCTTCCAAGGAAACTTCTTCTTTTTTAGCTGGCTTGTGTGGTCTTCTATTCTTATCAGCTCTAGATATATGTTGACATAGGCATGCACCATTCTTATGACCACTCCCATTGCATACATCACAAATGTTGTCAAGCTTTCTAAATCTGTTTGCAGTAAACAAATCCTTCTGGATTTGTGGATGTTGCTCCTTTTTCTATAGCTTTATCTTCTTTTATATGGGCTTTCTTTGTGCATTTTCATTTGAGGGATTATACCAACAATCAAGTGCACAATTCCCAAATCTATTAAAACACCATCAGTGACCAACAAACCTTGATCTTTTTGTATCTTATTTATAAGGTTGTTGTGTCTTCTTATTAATATGTTGTGGGGAGTGAGCTTCTAGCTTCTTCTTCAGATCATCTTTCCTCATCCATATTTGTTTGGGATTTTTTATCCAACCTTCAATTTTTGTAAAAACATTTTTAGAAACTATAGTACAGGTTGATCTGGATGGTACCTTTAATTTCTCAACTGCTTGTGATAGATTAATGAGTGAAGTCATGATCTTTTTATCACATGTTGGAGGTGATTTGATAGCAGAATCCTCCAATGAGCATTGAGTATCAGCAGCTATTGTTTCCTCTTTTGTGAAGACTCAATATGTGTTTTCTTAATATTGTTCACCTGATCTTCCATTTCTAGACACTTCATATTGAGGATGAATCTATGGTCTTCAATCATAGTAATATTTTCTTCACAAGCCTTTTTCACCCTTTCAACTTCTTCTTCATGCATCTTCACTTTGTTTTGTAACAATGAGTCAAGCTCTTTGAGTTTCTTGGAAGTTTCTTAAAAATATGAAATCTTGACTTCAGTGCTCTTCTTCAGCTCACATTCAAGTGAATGAATCTTTTCTTCTAGATTTTTTCTGACTTCATCTTTTTCTTCAAGGGATTTAAGTTGTTCGGAGAGATTTATACATTCCAGAGCTTTTCTTTCCAATACCTCTTCCATATTTTCAGATTCTATTTCCAATCGAGTGATCTCAACCTGCATTGATTGGAATAGGCTACAAATAATAGCTGACCTTTCTTCAGAAATATCATTCAGATATGTTTTGAAATTTTCCTGAAAGCATGACGTGGAGGTGTCATCCTTTCCATTGGAAGTGTTCTCTTCTTTAGATATGTGGGACTTCTTCATCTGCTTCTTCTTTTTCTTTTTCCTATTTGTCAATGCAAGGTGAATATAAACTTCTCCTTTGAATCTTAATCAAGACTTCTCTTCATGGTTGACTTTAGGAAATAAACTCAAATCTTCTTCTAAATAGAATCAATAAAGAATATCCAACGAACAGCCAACCTGAATCTGATACCAATTTACGGACCCTAGGCCACCCTGAGAGGGGGGGGGGAGGTGAATCAGGGTGTCAAATTTTTCTCTTCTTTATTGGATCTTGTTCCCTAGTTGGTAGGAACTTTTTTGTGTGATGGATATGAGGAGTAATAAAAACATTCAAATGCCGAAGGACAACACAATAGTTTTACTTGGTTCACCACTAAGGGATAGTCCAAGGAGCATACTCCGATAGGTTATCGGTCGTACCTAAATCCACTAACCATTATTGGATGTGGATTAAAAATGTTTAGGCACAGTAACTCTGTCCTAGGTACACTACATTTACAAAGGTTTAGGGATAGCTCTCTGCTTCCCTCAAGTCACTCCCGTTGACCCCCCTGGCTCACTGCCTAGGGTTGAGTAAAAACTCAGTTTATAGAATTTATGGTATCTTCCACTAATAGGTATGAAGTTATTTTCTCTCCTGTTCAGCTTGAATATTTGCTTGCACCAGGGATCAGAATTGATGCACTCTGGAGTTCAATTCTTCTTCTTTAGTGCAACAGATGAATGCACTAGATCCTCTCTTCTTCATGTATGCATGAGATCGTGCATGTGTTATTTAGATTTAATCTTCACTTCTTATGCACACACTTGATTTTATTCAAGTGAATTTTACATGTTCATGTGAAAGCATGGGTGCATGTACCTTCCCCATTCTTTCTTGTGTGGAAACTCCAATGGGTGAATGACTTGGTGCACACACACTATTTCTCCCCTTGCGTTTCTCTTTTCTTGACATGTTCACACACACCGCCTTGTGTATGTATGTGTACTTTTTCACATAACCATGAAAATATTACCCCTTCAAATTATGTGTGTGGGTGCATGGTCCTTGTGCATGGAAACCTTCTTGATGAGGTCTCGAATTCCCTTAAATAGGGGTACATGTGCATGTTCTCATGCACATCCTCTTCTCTCTTCATTAGGGTGAAAACTGAGAGTCTTCTTCTTGTTCCCCTATTCAATAATCAAAAATGAAACCCCAGCAAAGGGGGGAACCTTGAGATTCAATCAGAGTTGTGTACCTTGAGATTCAAACAGAGGGGAGTTATCCTACTTTTGGACAGAAGTCTCTACTCTTCTCTCTTGGCACGTGATGTGTGCTTCTTCATAGAACCAGGAGGGTTCGTGGGTCTTCGTGTCGCAGAGCACTGCAAGTATGTGTGGCACTGGTTTGAGTTCCTTTGATCCAAACATCGCAAAGCACAACGAGAGTTTAGGTAAACCAGTCGCGTGTCCGCGGTTCTTCTTCGTATAGGGGTGTAGATCTCTTCTTTCGCGCAACCAGAGTGGCTCGAGGATTTCCAATTCTTCGTGAGACTCTCAGAGAGTGCTAATCACTTTTCTCAGTCCTACGATGTAGTTGATTTTCTTATGTGCAATGTTTCGAACCAGGCAGTGCTCTATTTTTCAAATAGAGGCACTCGGGAATGTAGAAGCAGCTGCCTCTCTTGGCTTGGGTGCAGCTTCATTTATAGGCACATATAGAATCTTTTCTGCATTCAAAAACACTTAAGATATTCCCTGAAGCTCGCATCTTTGAATAGCTGAGATACTCGGCTCTTTAATGCGTTCAAACCTACGTTTATGATATTCTTCATATCCTGGATTGTTTCCTTTTCAAACGATCGACCAAATCTCTTCATGCATGTATTAAATATCGCGTGTATCTTATTCAAACATTTGCACAAATCTTTCCACGTGTCCTCACATCTCTTCTTGCTTCGGCCATCCTCTAAATATTCATATCATCGTATGCATGTACTTGAAACTGCATGCCATGTGTTCGGCTTCTCCATGCGATCTCAATGCACTTGGAATGAGGATGAGTGGTGGCCGGAGTGAAGAGATCGACATTTGGCCGAAGCTCCAGGATCGCGGAGGGCGCAACGGTGGTGTGAGCGACGCGGAGGAAGAAGACGACCGCGACGCCGTTGGATCATCACAGATGGGAGATAAGCTACTGAGATTATAACATCTCATCGCGGCAGATCAGACGACCGATATTTCTTCCGAATTTTTAAACTGTGAGCAGTATCCATGAGAAGCTATCCCACATCGAACTGAAGGTGCGACATTGTCACGGTATATCTATCAAGCCACTCCAGCATCATGACAATTATGTCTCCTTCTCCCTCCACGGTACCGACCCGTACCGTGTTCACCCAGCGGGCGCGTTCTGCGCCCACCCTTTGGCTCTCGCCGTACGGTTTCACCACTGTGTGTGCTCCTGTGTGCTTATGCACAGCTTGCACACCCCTACCTCTTGCGCACTCCTCAGCTGGCCTCCTTGGTTGGCTTTATAAATTTTTCGTAAGACAAATAAAATATAAAACATGAGATGTGCAGGGCCATATGAAATATGTGCATGGCCTCCTTATAATCACAAATGTAACACCCCGGCCCTAGTTACCCAGAGTCGGTGCATTATTTCATAACATTAGCTAGATCACAAGAAAGATCATGTCTCGAAATACTGATTAGTTTAGTAGCCTTGGAAACACGAGATACATTCATAAAGTTTTACATTACATCAAAAAAAACATCCTGTCTTCATATCCCCTCATACTATCCCTGTAGGTCATTCATAAATTACTTCTTCATAATCCTGGGAAAAATAGAAAAGTTGAAAGGGGTGAGCTCAGATGCCCAGTAAGGATAACATTATAGTAGAAGCTTTCATAGATAAGCATAAACACTTAAGGCAATTTATAACTAAAACAAAGGCCTTTTAAACTTAAACTTCAGTATAAAATGGAAAAGATAAAATGAAATAATTCCATTTACTTATTCACATGGATATTCTACTAGTCTAATGATCACATGAAATATCAATAACCACTTTCAAAATGATGGAATGCATAATACCATACTATCATAACCACATAGCCAAGGCCTCGTGGCAAGACTACAAATAAGATTATGCCAAGGCCTTGTTCCAAGACACTAGTTTGTCTCATGAGACCTACTGATGCATCAAAGAGCTATAGTGGGCTCCACCCGTCACTTATTAAGTCCAATTCATTCCTCATATGAACAATTTTTAACATAACATAAACATTCTTATTAAAACTAGCATACGAAATGTCAATAATTTAACCACAAACCATGACTGATATAAAAATAGCACATCCACAGTCAAACAGAACTCATTCGATACAATATGGAAGCTTGTATTGTATCACATTAACCTCAATCAAGAATAATTAAGGATGTTGACATAGATGAAAATAATCATCAAAACTATTTGAGAGAAATATCCCCCTTTTTCTTGAAATCATTTAAAAGTCACACTATTTGTCAAGAAGCCATTTAAAAATAGATTTTTGAATCAAAGTTCCCCATACCACTTTGAAACATTTTAAAAGGAGTTTTAATTTTAAAACATTAATGTCCATATAAATAAACCCTTAAAACCATTTTTAAAACATGGACATTAATGAGCAAGATTTAGAAGAATAAGTGTTTAAGACATTTAAAAATGGTATTTTAGTTAGAGTTTCTAACAAAAAGAGAGACACTTGAATACAAATAATTGAGGTAATCAAAACATTTTAATATCATGAGAATAAAGGAATTCATGATATACTATGTCAAAGTACATTATATACACCACATAAAAGTGATTTGGTGTATAACAACAAAGATGTATCAATGGAATGTAAATTGAGATGAAATATCTTATAAGGATGTATCCTTAGGTTAAGGATAAATCAATGACATAGTTATGTGTTACAAATATAAATACACTAAATATGGTTGGATATTTAGTGTAAAACAATCAAAGGGCATTCAGACATATTCTTGTAAAAACAACACCAACGAATTGGATGTTTAACTCAATAAATGGAGAATGAGTTAAAATTACTCTTATCAAATTCATATCAATGACTTGAGAAATTATCAATGGAGTGATTATGTGTATCAAAATTATATCCACTAGAAGGGGAGTGGAAATTATGACATAATAAAATGAATAGTGATTCCACACATAATCTTGGGGTAATATAATCAATGAAATATGCGTAAAGCCAAATGAGTGGAAATTGAAATTTCAAATTCCCTTATCGATTAGGTAACTTACGAAACATACACCCATGAAAGAAGGATGATAACATGATGATGTAAATACCCATAAATTAAAGTATATTACACAATTAATATAATCATGGGTAGTACACATACACCACATGCAATAATTAAGTGGTGAACAATTTAATTCTCACGAAATTGAGAGTGAGTTAAGAAACACCTTACCTTGTACTTTTCCTTGGTTGGGGGTAGGTTAACCTCCTATATAATGTTGAAATAATTGTTATTAAATTATTCATGAATCGTATACATTAATATGATATCATATATGATCTTTTAACATTGCTTTGTTAATAATATCTTAGAATTATCGTCGTTTCGGGTGTTAACATACTCGTTTTCTTTTATATGTTTTGTTACTTAAGACAGGTTTGTCATCCATAATGATATCAAATCATTAAACATTATTTTTAAATCATCAAATGATAATTATATTTTAATGGATACGATAGAGAATGAATCTCATCGCGTTCGTGGAGACGGTAGTCCGTACCTACGCACGAGCGACAATATCATTCTTTTGATATTAAAATAATATATAATTGGATGGTATATCATATATACATAATCATTATCCTGTTATATTTATTATTTTCATGAGTTACAAATCATTATTTTACCCACCCAAATAATAATATATTGAATAATAATTACCCCACGACGTGGAGACGGTAAGCCGTACGTACGCACGTATGGTGACATGTTATTCAAAGGGTGGATAGAATACTGAATATGGTTGTACCATATTTATAATAAAATCACAATATATATAAGATACTAGAGTTATTATTTTAGAATGGTTATAACAAAGAAAGAAGAAGTGGAAGAAGAAAGGTACTTGAAAAGGGGTGGTGAAAACATTACCTCTTCTTCGGGTTCTTCCTTTTTATTTGATCAAAAGGGCTCCATAGGTTGGATTTCTGATCAAAATAAGGCCTATAGGTTGTAGTGAGGGAAGTTGAAAGAGTATTTGGGAAGGGGATGGCCGAAACAAAAGTCATTTAAGGTGTTAAGAAATGATAAGGAGGAGTGCCCTTTTATAAGAGGGGTGAATGGCACCTTTGGAAAAGCTAGAAATATTAAATTATAATAAATTCATATTTGGTTTCTAATGGATAAAAAGTTTATTATTCAAAGGTTATGGTGGGTATAGGTCAAAAACCATTCATCCAATATAATTTAGACTGGTTTGGGTTACTATATTAACCTTATCTTTTAGTTTTTACTCTTAGTTAATTAGTTTGACATTTACCGTGTCAATTTGTATTTTTATATTATATAGTTAATAAACTTACTATATACATCCAAGAGATCCCCAAGAGGTCCACTAATGATATAAATATCATTATATAAGTCTCTTTTCCGAACCTCAAATTTTTATGAATTTAATATCAATTAATAATATAATATTTGTTTTAAAAACTCTTTTATGTCAATTTTGACACTATTCAATAGTTGATTTTTTGTGAAACTCATAACAGAATGATTACTTCAAAAAAAGTCAATTAAATAAATAATAATATGTCATATTATCCTATAAAATTAGTGTAATTCATTAAAAGTCATAAATTATATTTATTTGGGTATTTATAATATCATTAATTTTAATTTAGCACTATTATGGTAATTACTACATCATCATTGTGTCATAAATATATTAAATTATTAAATGTCTAAAAATTATAAATAAAATATCATTATGTATAAAATCTTATTAGATTTCTAATGAATATTCACAATAGAATTTATCTTATTTATATCCTTATATTAAAAATGTTTTAGAAAATAAACTTTGATTTTAACTCTTTTAACTCATCTTTGAATTAAATATTAATAAATGTCCTAATCTAATCCAAGTGGACCTAAATGATAATATTTTATTCCTAAGGTTGTTTTTGGTCGAAATAAACTTGTCCAATAGAATTAGGACATGTGTTAGGGTAATATTAATATCATTTTTACCCTTAATTACCCTATTTACTTTTAACCGTGGTAAATAAAAGTAAAAAGTTACTATTAACGAAAAATTATTTTCATCTCATTGAACCACATTTTACTTATTGATATTAACCGTGTCTCTCAGATTTTCTAAATTCCATTCACAAAAGCGGTAAAATTATGCTTTATGAAAAATTCAGTTTTTTTAACTACCACTTAGTAGTTTCACTATTCATCGAAAATTGAAGTTTTTCAGAACAATGCCAAAATTTCACCCTAAGCTATAATTGATATTCCAAATTCAAAAAAGTTGTCTATTTTAAAAAATTCTAAACATATAAGTTGCATTAATTAATTTTATAATTAATTCCCGCTGTTAAAACAAATAGCGTGTTTTTAAGAAACAATATATATGAAAAGATTGACAATTGTTTAGGTCCAATTTCAATGTAAAATTAATTCTAATGAACACCATTGGATAAAATGGTAAAAATATATTCTAATTATACTTTAAAACCCCTCAATAATATAATTTATCACCATATATTATTTTGATTTTAAAAGTTGTTTTTAATTAAAATTTACTAATTTTCACTATTCATCAAAATATAAGTGTTATCTGAAAAGTTCCAAAATTTCACCCTAGAATAAATTCGATATTCCAAATCCAAAATTGAAATCCATTTTGAGAGATAGAATTTATAAAATTTCAAAAAGTAGGTATTACTATTCATAACTGCTAGTTTGATTGGTTGTGGTGTGTTAGAATCTCAAAGTTGCATACAATGCACGCCATTACATTATTCGAAGGGAAACGTACCGTGGAAGCTTGGGGTGTTACATTATCCCCTCCTTCAGTAAATTGCATCCTCACAATTTTTAAAATTGTTCTTGGGAATATAATGAAAAGTCCCACATCGGAAAAAAAGTCAATAAATCTATCACTTTAAAAGAAAAAAAGAGGTATAAAGGTCAACCAAGATAACCCATAGTCAGATTCCATGTAGGAAAACATGGATATGGATGATAAAATAAGTTTCAAGTTCTGATGGAGAGGGATAGAAATCATGATCAGGAGAAATTTAACAATAAGAAAACCATAAAATTGTGTTGGGTCAAACGACCATTACTCTCCTAGTAGGAAAGTAAACAGACAACATTTTTTGTTCTAAGTTACATTACATATGGATGGGGAATAAATTTATGATATTGACTAAGAATATAAAGATATATTATTTCATTTTAAGTAGAGATTCATTCTTTAATAAATTTCCACCACTAACTCATTTTTTTTAAATGATGAGTATTCAAGAAGACTTGGTCACACTGGAAGAGCTAGAATAAACTTCTATAGAATCACAAGATACATGCAGGATGAACTATATATTTACATTGTCTTTAGAGATTAATCAAAACCAAAATGGTTAATACAAGATCTAATGATCCCCCAAAAGGATATTCCTTGAGAGAAATAAACACTAATCCTAATTTCCAAAATTAAACCAACAATACCATAATGTTAAATAAATACCATTCAATAATCAATTGTCCTTAAAATCCTTTAATATAATCAAAACTAATATTGAAAACCAAAACTTATTAAGAAAGTAGTCTTCCACGTTAAATTGTATCTCCAAATGACATTAATTACTCTTAAAGTCACATACTTAAAAGTAATTAACCTAATCATTTTCATAAATAACCCAAATCATTATAAATCCACAATAAAAACATCGATAAAAATCCACCATTACTCCTCAAATGAAATCCCATACTATTCTATTTTTCTTGGGCATACAGTGTTCACACCAAAGGGAACAACTTCCAAAATAACATTTATCACTTAATCACCAAATCATTTTCCTATACTAAGGGTATTCATTTGATAAGACATAAGATCCCAAATCAAATTATTATTGATCAATAAAATCATTTAACTAAAAATAATATTCACACTAACTAGGGACTTCACATAGTCCAGTGGTAGGCGATAAATCCCAATCGCACTTTGGTTGTGGGTTCAATTCTCACAGCTTTGTCCGATGCGACGGGTTGTCACACGGTCTACGTGTTTTCCTTTTTCAAAAACTATATTTTATAACATTACCAAAATGAGATAAATTCCTCAAAATAACCATAAAATAATTTAACCAAAAATGTTATCTAATACCTTGAATTTTCATCCCAAATTATAATAATTTGTAATTACCTCAAACCCAATGATCATATAAAACCAAATGGTTATTTATAACTATATCCACAAGAGAAAAGATAATTCTTCCTCAAATATCATTCTCACATGGAAAACTGAGGGGTTACAAATACAAGTGAAAATTATTCCAATGTAAACCCATAAACAAGGAGCACTAATACTTTTTAAACATTTCTCCAACCATTTATTTCCACATAGATTCTTCTTTGACCAAGAAAATATCCTATAGAATAGGACATTCACTCGGGTAATGGCCAGGTCCCCTACATTTCCGGCAAATGACTGTAAATGGATTCTTGGGACCATTTTTATCTTCTTCCATAGTACTATTCATTTTTCTTCGGCAATTCTTCACTTTATGTACTTCCTTCCTGCATGTAAAGCATTTTTTTGTCCCATTGAGACACTTTCCTAGGTGTCTCCTTCCACATTTCCTGCATGATGGAAATTGAGGATTTTTTCTCCATGGTCTCCACCACTAGAGCTCTTATCATTCATCACCTTTATCTTCTTTGTTGAGTCCTGTAATTGGTTAATATATATATTGTTGATCACATTTTTGGAAAATTGATTTGGCATAAAGGCGATATCTTTTATGCCTATCAACATTCCATTTTGTTTCTCATTTCCACCACTGTTACCACCTTGTACATCATTCTCAAAGTCACTATGACTTCCTTGGAATCCAGCCATTGACTAAAACCAGAAAGCATTGTGTGAGTAATAGTAGTCATATAATCATTTAGAGATTAACATGTCACCATATTCTGAATTTGAAACACATTAGGATTAACCATGGTCATTTACTCTCATCATATATATATAATACTTTAAATCGGTTTGTAATGAAATGGTAAATTATCCTAAGCATATCCCACGGGAGTGTCGTAACTAAGAGTGCATCAAGGCCCGTTGTCGTGCACCAGCACCCATTCGAGTCTAGCTCAAAGCGGTGGTTTTGGGTTTTACCCGTAGGTACATCTGTTCCAGAGCCGCCTCTACCTGCTCGTATCCAAACAGGGATGTATTGCTCGGAAAACTCACAAAATCTCTACAATACCAAAATTCTAGGAAGTTCTTCCATACTAATCCTCAAAGTTCATCTTAGGTCTACATGCTCTAATTAGAATTTATATAAATCTAGTTTCCAAGGTTTTTACTAAACTTCCTCTGATACCAACTGTAATGCCTCGGCCCCATTTACCCAGAGTTGGTGCATTATTTCATAACATTGGCATGATCACAAGAAAGATCAAGTCTTGAAAGACCAATTAGTTTAGTAGACTTGGAAACACTAGATACATTCATAAAGTTTTACATTACATCAAAAAAAACATCCTGTCTTTATATCCCCTCATACTATCCCTACAGGTCATTCATAAATTACTTATTCATAATCCTGGGAAAAATAAAAAAAATTGAAAGGGGTGAGCTCAGATGCTCAGTAAGGATAACATTATAGTAGAAGATTTCATAGATAAGCATAAACACTTAAGGTAATTTATAACTAAAACAAAATCCTTTTAAACATGAACTTCAGTATAAAATGGAAAAGATAAAATGACAAAATGCCATTTACTTATTCACATAGATATTCTACTAGTCGAATGATCACATGAAATATCAATAACCACTTTCATAATGATGGAATGCATAATGCCAGACTATCATAACCACATTTCCAAGGCCTCGTGCCAAGACTATAAATAAGATTTTTCCAAGGACTTGTTCCAAGACACTAGTTTGTCTCATGAGACCTACCTATGCATCGAGGAACTATAAAAGGCTCCACCCGTCACTTATTAAGTCCAATTAATTCCTCATATGAACAGGTTTAAACATAACATAAACATTCGTAATAAAACTAGCATACGAAATGTCAATAATTTAACCACAAACCATGAATGGTATAAAAATAGCACATCCACAGTCAAACATAACTCATTAGATATAAGTTGGAAGCATGTATTGTATCACATTAACCTCAATCAAGAATAATGAAGGATTTTGACATAGATGAAAATAATCATCAAAACTATTTGAGAGAAATATCCCCCTTTTTCTTGAAATCATTTAAAAGTCACACTATTTGTCAAGAAGCCATTTAAAAATAGATTTTTGAATCAAAGTGTCCCATACCACTTTGAAACTTTTTAAAAGGATTTTTAATTTTAAAACATTAATGTCCATATAAATAAATCCTTAAACCCATTTTTAAAACATGGACATTAATGAGCAAGATTTAGAAGAATAAGTCTTTAAGTCATTTGAAAATGGTATTTTAGTAAGAGTTTCTAACCAAAAGAGATACACTTGAATACAAATAATTGAGGTAATCAAAACATTTTAATATCATGAGAATAAAGGAATTCATGATATACTATGTCAAATTACATTATATACACCACATAAAAGTGATTTGGTGTATAACAACAAAGATGTCTCAATGGAATGTAAATTGAGATGAAATCTCTCATAAGGCCATATCCTTAGGTTAAGGATAAATCAACGACATAGTTATGTGTGAAAAATATAAATACACTAAATATGATTGGATGTTCAGTGTAAAACAATCAAAGGGAATTCACACATATTCTTTTACAAACAACACCAACGAATTGGATGTTTAACTCAACAAATAGAGAATGAGTTAAAATTACTCTTATCAAATTCATATCAATGACTTGAGAAATTATCAATGGAGTGATTATGTTTATCAAAATTATATCCACAGGAAGGGGAGTGGAAATTATGACATAATCAAGTGAATAGTGATTCCACACATAATCTTGGGGTAATATAATCAATGAAATATGTGTATAGCCAAATGAGTGGAAATTGAAATTTCAAATTCCCATATCGATTAGGTAACTTACAAAACATACACCCGTGAAAGAAGGATCATACCATTATTATGTAAATACCCATAAATTAAAGTATATTACACAATTAATACAATCATGGGTTGTACACATACACCACATGTAATAATTAAGTGGTGAACAATGTAATTCTCACGAAATTAAGAGTGAGTTAAGAAACCCCTTACCTTGTACTTTTACTTGGTTGGGGGTAGGTTAACCTCCTGTATAATGTTTAAATAATTGTTATTAAATTATTCATGAATCATATACATTAATATGATATCATATATGATCTTTTAACATTGCTTTGTTAATAAAATCTTATAATTATCGTCGTTTCGGGTGTTAACTTACACGTTTTCTTTTATATGTTTTGTTACGTAAGCCATGTTTGTCATCCAGAATAATATCAAGTCCTTAAAGATTATTTTTAAATCATCAAATGATAATTATACTTGAATGGATACGATAGATAATGAATCTCATCGCGTTTGTAGAGACGGTAGTCCGTACATATGCACGAGCGACAATATCATTCTTTTGATATTAAAATAATATATAATTGTATGGTATATCATATATACATAATAATTATCATGTTATATATATTATTTTCATGAGTTACAAATCATTATTATACCCACCCAAATAATAATATATTGAATAATAATTAACCCACGACGTGGAGACGGTAAGCCGTACGTACGCACGTATGGTGACATGTTATTCAAAGGATGGATAGAATACTGAATATAGTTGTACCATATTTATAATAACATCACAGTATATATAATATACTAGAGTTATTATTTTATAATGTATATAACAAAGAAAGAAGAAGTGGAAGAAGAAAGGGACTTGAAAAGGGGTGGTGAAAACATTACCTCTTCTTCGGGTTCTTCCTTTTGATTTGATCAAAAGGGCTCCTTAGGTTGGCCTTATGATCAAACTAAGGCCTCTTGGTTGTATTGAGCGAATTTGAGAGAGTATTTGGGTAGGTTTTGTCCGAACCAAAAGGCTTTGAATGTGTTAAGAAATGAGGAGGAGTGCCCTTTTATAGGAGGGGTGAGGGGCCCCTTTGGAAAAGCTAGAAATATTAAATTATAATAAATTCATATTTGGTTTCTAATGGCTCCAAAGTTGATTATTCAAAGGTTAAGGTGGAGATATGTCGAAAACCATTCATCCAATAGAATTTAGACAGGTTTGGGTTACTAAATTAACCTTATCTTTTAGTTTTTACTCTTAGTTAATTAGTTTGACATTTACCATGTCACTTTGTATTTTTATATTATATAGTTAATAAACTTACTATATACATCCAAGATACCCCCAAGTGGTCCATTAATGATATAACTATCATTATATAAGTCTCTTGGACGAATCTTAGATTTTTAGGAACTTAATAACAATTAATAATATAATATTGTTTTTAAAAAGTTTTTTATGTCAATTTTGACACTATTCAATAGTTGATTTTTTGTGAAACTCATAACAGATTGATTACTTCAAAAAAAAAGTCAGTTAAATCAATCCTAATATGTTATATTATCCTATAAAATTAGTGTAATTCATTAAAAGTCATAAATTATATTTATTTGAGTATTTATAATATCATTTATTTTAATTTTTCACTATTATGGTAATTACTGCATCATCATTGTGTCATAAATATATTAAATTATTAAATGTATAAAAATTATAAATAAAATATAATTATGTAGGAAATCTTATTAGCTTTCTAATGAATATTTGAAATCAAATTTATATTATGTATAACCCTATATTAAAAATATTTTAGTAAATAAACTTTGATTTTAACTCTTTTAACTCTTCTTTGAATTAAATATTAATAAATGTCCTAATCTAATCCAAGTGGACCTAAATGATAATATTTTATTCCTAAGGTTTTTTTTGGTCGAAATATACTTTTCCAATAGAATTAGGACATGTGTTAGTGTAATATTAATATCCTTTTTACCCTTAATTACCCTATTAGCTTTTAACCGTGGTAAATAAAAGTATAAAGTTACTATTCACCAAAAATTATTTTCATCTCATTGAACCACATTTTAATTCTTGATATTAACTGTGTCTCTTTGATTTTCTAAATTTCATTCACAGAAGTAGAAAAATTATGTTTTATGAAAAATTCTGTTTTTTTTTAACTACCACTTAGTAGTTTCACTATTCATCGAAAATTGAAGTTTTTCAGAACAATGACAAAATTTCACCCTAAGATATAATTGATATTCCGAATGCAAAAATGATGTCTATTTTAAAAAATTCTAAACATATAAGTTGCATTAATTAATTTTATAATTAATTCCCGCTGTCACAACAAATAGCGTGTTTTTAAGAAACAATATATATCAAAAGATTGACAATTGTTTAGGTCCAATTTCAAAGTGAAATTTATTCTAATGAACACCATTGGATAAAATTTTAAAAATATATTCTAATTATAATTTAAAACAACTCAATAATATAATTTATCACTATAAATTATTTTTATTTAAAAAGTTGTTTTAAATTAAAATTTAGTAATTTTAACTATTCATCAAAATATAAGTGTTATCTGAAAAGTTTCAAAATTTCTCCCTAGGATAAATTCGATATTCCTAATCCAAAAAAGAAGTCCATTTTGAGAGATAGAATTTATAAAATTTCAAAAACAAGGTATTACTATTCATAACAGTTAGTTTGATTGGTTGTGGTGTGTTAGAATCTCGAAGTTGCGTACAATGTACACAATTGCATTATTCGAAGGGAAACGTACCGTGGAAGATTGGGGTGTTACAACAAACCCCTTGCCTCTCCTTCATGACATTTTTATTTTTGGAATATCAAATACAAAGAACACCTCATCATCATCCTTTTCCATTAACATTGGATTTAGGAGAGCCTTTTTCATCATTGACCCTTCATTGACAACAAATACAACTTATTCCCAAAGGATGGTTCCAACACTTTCGATTAACGGGAGGGGGCTGGACTGCACAAACACGGCCGGACCTCCTCCCTTTTTTACTTTTTTCCTTCATTGTGGATTGGAACAGAGATAGCGCGGTGCCGTCGTACCGCGCAGAAACGAGGGAACCGCGGTGAAAAAGCGCGGCGCTATCGTGCAACGCTGTTAAGGCTGAAAGAGGCCGCGACCGGAGCTGGGGCCACGGCGGAGGGGCGCGGTGCCGAAGCGCTGTGCCGGTCAAAGAAGGGTCGTGGCCGAACACCGTGGTAGTCACCGACATGGGGAGGTTGGACCCCCCGGACACCGGAGCATCAAGATCCGCGGTCCTTTGGCCGCGGCGAAAGACCTAGAGGCGGCCCGATAAACCGGCCACCAGAGCTTGGAGTGCAGGACCACGGGGCCCCGCGGCGGTGGCACCGACCGACCATACGGGCCTGCCGTTCATAATTCCGTGGGTCGTAACCCTCGGTGGTGGATAGGCGGTCCCCCCATGTGGGGCCGCCGTTACTAGGCGAGGGGGGAAGCGCCGCCCCTATCCGCCACTCGGTCACAGACCGAGCGCCCACCTGAGTCGGGCCGCTCGCGCGAGGCCAGGGCACCCAGCTACAGGGCCGGGCCGAGCCCAAGCAGGCCGGACCCAGACCCAGGTTAGGTCGACCCAGTTCGGGCCGACCCAGGGGGTTTGGGGCCGGGTCGGTCCGGGCCCAAACGCCCCTAACAATGGAAAGATTTGTTCTAACGTCCATAACATGGGCTATGGACCACCGATTGACACACCGTCAGTTGAAATGTGTTACTTGGATCGATGCAGTGGTTTCGGTATATTACACTCATGGTCTCGGAGAACTTTGGGTATGGCCGGGTTGGTTTGAAAATGAAACCAACCGGGCCTTCATAGCAGAAACACTTATAACTTGAGCTCTGGACTTCCGATTAACGTGACATCGACTTTGTTGGTTTCCTATCAATGATACGAACCTTTTGGCTTACTCCACTCGAGGTTTGGACGCAGTTACACTACGGTCTGGTTGGTTTTGACTTAAATACTAACCAGGCCCCTGGGACGAAAAAGTCAATAACTCTCAGATCAGGTGTCTGACACTAGTGCAGAAAACGTTTTTTACGTCACCATTTTTTACGTCGGTTATATAAAACCGACGTCATAATATGTAAAACGAGGTTTTTTACGTCGGTTATTTCTTAACCGACGTAAAAACCTGTGTTCGGTACACATTTAACGCCGGTTATACAAATAACCGACGTTATTAATCTCACGGCTTCGTTTTTTACGTCGGTTATTTTTATAACCGACGTAAAAAACGCGGTTTTCGAAGGCCCTTTCACGTCGGTTATTGAATAACCGACGTAACAAACGCGGTTTTTGAAGGCTTTTTGACGTCGGTTATTGAAATAACCGACGCTATAAATGTTTTTAAAACAATTATCACGTCGGTTATTGAATAACCGACGTGATAACTCAATTAAAAATTTACCCAGACCCGTGGATTGTCATTCGCGAGTTTACCTTCGACAGTCGCGACTCGTCTCTCTCGCGCGTAAACCCGAATCGGCTCGTCCATTTCGTTGGTTTAGATTCGTTTTGCGATCATCGTTTCTCATATTTAATCTCCTCGGATCAATCATCTAAACTCGCAGCACTCAGGTAATCCTCCCACTCGTTCGTTTTTTTTCGCGGATAGTAAATATATATGTGTTGTGATTTTTTTGTTGAAACTAGCTAAGATTCTTCGATTGCGAACCCTTTTAACTCGTTTTGGCACCATAATCTTATTTATCATCCCTAGATCTATTTGTTCGACTTGCAATATTGAGTAATTTTATGATTTCACTAATTTTTCATCGTTTTCTATAAATCCCCGAGAGGGTTGGGGCGTGTCCATTTGGATGGGTTGCCCTTTTACAGTTGTTACTACTTTATTCACACACAACCATGGCATAGGTGCATGGATTTGGGGTCGGGGGGTGTCCAGGGGGGTTTACAAGGGGGTGGGTGGGTGTGGGGGGCTGTCCAAGGGTGTGGGTGGGTGTTGGGGGGTGTCCAGGGGGGTGTCCAAGGGGGTAGGGGGTGGGGGGTGGTGTCCAGGAGGGGTGGGGGGGCTGTCCAGAGGGTTGGGGGGTGTCCAGGGGGGTGTCCAAGCAGGTCGGGGGTGGGGGGTTGTGTCCAGGAGGGGTGGGGGTGCTTTCTAGAGGGGTCGGGGGCTGTCCAGAGGGGTCGGGGGGTGTCCAGGGTGGTGTCCAAGGGGATGGGTGGGTGTGGGGGGCTGTCCAAGGGGGTGGCGGCCTGTCCAGAGGGGTCGGTGGGGTGTCCAGGGGGGTGTCCAAGGGGGTGGATGGGTGTGGGGGGCTGTCCACGTGGGTGGCGGCCTCTCCAGAGGGTATTTGGGGTTGTCCGGGTGGGTGAGGGGGCTGTCCAGAGGGTTGGGGGATGTCCAGGGGGGTGTCCAAGGGGGTAGGGGGTGGGGGTGGTGTCCAGGAGGGGCGGGGGGCTGTCCAGAGGGGTCGGGGGTGTCCAGGGGGGTTTACAAGGGGGTGGGTGGGTGTGGGGGGCTGTCCAAGGGCGTGGGTGGGTGTTGGGGGGTGTCCAGGGGGGTGTCCAAGGGGGTAGGGGGTGGGTGGTGGTGTTTAGGAGGGGTGGGGGGGCTGTCCAGAGGGTTGGGGGGTGTCCAGGGGGGTGTCCAAGCAGGTCGGGGGTGGGGGGTTGTGTCCAGGAGGGGTGGGGGTGTTTTCTAGAGGGGTCGGGGGGTGTCCAGGGTGGTGTCCAAGGGGATGGGTGGGTGTGGGGGGCTGTCCAAGGGGGTGGCGGTCTGTCCAGAGGGGTCGGTGGGGTGTCCAGGGGGGTGTCCAAGGGGGTGGATGGGTGTGGGGGGCTGTCCAAGGGCGTGGGTGGGTGTTGGGGGGTGTCCAGGGGGGTGTCCAAGGGGTAGGGGGTGGGTGGTGGTGTTTAGGAGGGGTGGGGGGGCTGTCCAGAGGGTTGGGGGGTGTCCAAGCAGGTCGGGGGTGGGGGGTTGTGTCCAGGAGGGGTGGGGGTGCTTTCTAGAGGGGTCGGGGGGTGTCCAGGGTGGTGTCCAAGGGGATGGGTGGGTGTGGGGGGCTGTCCAAGGGGGTGGCGGCCTGTCCAGAGGGGTCGGTGGGGTGTCCAGGGGGGGTGTCCAAGGGGGTGGATGGGTGTGGGGGGCTGTCCAAGGGGGTGGATGGGTGTGGGGGGCTGTCCAAGTGGGTGGCGGCCTCTCCAGAGGGTATTTGGGGTTGTCCGGGTGGGTGGGGGGGCTGCCCAGAGGGTTGGGGGATGTCTAGGGGGGTGTCCAAGGGGGTAGGGGGTGGGGGGTGGTGTCCAGGAGGGGTGGGGGGCTGTCCAGAGGGGTCAGGGGGTGTCCAGGGGGGTTTACAAGGGGGTGGGTGGGTGTGGGGGGCTGTCCAAGGGTGTGGGTGGGCGTTGGGGGTGTCCAGGGGGGTGTCCAAGGGGGTAGGGGGTGGGGGTGGTGTTTAGGAGGGGTGGGGGGGCTGTCCAGAGGGTTGGGGGGTGTCCAAGCAGGTCGGGGGTGGGGGGTTGTGTCCAGGAGGGGTGGGGGGCTGTCCAGAGGGGTCGGGGGGTGTCCAGGGGGGTTTACACATCGATTTGTTTTATATTTCAAAATTGTTATATTCAAATTATGATTTTTTTCATATAAACATATATTTGTCTTATCTAAAAAATATATATATTTTTGCTATTTTTTATAGGTAATAATGAGTCGAAGTTGGATTACGGCACATCGAATGAGCAATGAATATGAGGAAGGTGTTGATGCCTTTTTGGAATTTGCTAAACGAAATGTTCCAAGTAGTGACATTTTTTTCTGTCCATGCCTGAAATGTCTGAATATGAAGAAGTTGAAAAGTAGAGAGATAAAAGATCATCTGATTTGTCATGGTTTCAATCCGAGTTACAACCCTTGGATTTGGCATGGCGAAACTGGACAGAATGTCACTGATGATAATGAATCGCAAGATGGTAACTCTGATGGAATTGATGAAATGATTCGCGATATTGTAGCAGAACAAATTGAGATAGAACCGAGAGTTGCACGTCTATATGGTGATGCCGAAAAACCATTATATCCGGGTTGTACAGATTTTACGGTTTTGTTGGCGGTGTTAAGATTGATTAACCTGAAGGCGAAACATGGATGGAGTGACAGAAGTTTTACAGAGCTGCTACAATTGATGAAAGACATTCTTCCAAAAGATAACGATCTTCCAGATTCACATTATAAGGCCAAAAAAATATTATGCCCGATGGGATTGGGATACAGGAAAATACATGCATGTCCGAATGACTGCATTATATATAGGAAGGAATATGAATTTCTGAAAGAGTGTCCCAAATGTGGGACATCACGGTATAAGGTGAAAGAAAAATCACAAGCTGATGTAGAGATTACAAAGCTCCCTTCAAAGGTATTTTGGTATCTTTCTATAATTCCTCGTTTCAAACGTTTATTTGCTAATTCACATGATGCAAAAAGGTTAAGATGGCATGCTGATGAGCGGGTATGTGATGGAAAAATACGTCATCCAGCTGATTGTCCACAATGGAAGAAAATTGATGCCCAGTACCCTACATTTGGAAATGAAATTAGAAATCTGAGACTAGGCTTGTGCACAGATGGAATGAATCCATACCGAACCCTCAGTAGCACACATAGTTCATGGCCTGTTTTATTGGTAATTTACAACCTCTCTCCTGAAGTTTGTATGAAGCGCAAATATGTCATGTTGAGTATCATGATCTCTGGTCCAAAGCAACCCGGCAATGATATTGATGTATACTTGTCACCGCTGATTGATGATTTGAAACTTTTATGGGCTGATGGTATTAGGGTGTATGATTCTTATAAAATGGAATATTTTCAACTGCATGCAGTGCTTCTATTCACTATAAATGACTTCCCAGCATATGGAAATTTGTCTGGATACAGTGTTAAAGGGCATAAAGCATGTCCAATTTGCGAACAACAGACGTCATATTGTCAATTGCATCATGGGAGGAAAACAGTGTACATGGGTCATCGAAAGTTTTTGCCTATGGATCACCCTTATAGAAGACTAAAAAAGGCATTCAATGGCTCACAAGAATTTGATACTGCACCTCAACCTTTATCCCCAGAATTGTATTTTGAGAGGGTGAAAAACCTTGATGTGACATTGGGAAAGACACAGAAATCTGGTAATGATAGACATATTTGGAAGAAAAGGTCAATATTTTTTGAGCTACCATATTGGAGGTATCATGAAGTCAAACATAATATTGATGTCATGCACGTGGAGAAGAATATCTGTGATTCTTTGATCGGAACATTGCTAGATATTAAAGGAAAGACAAAAGATGGGTTGAATGCAAGGTTAGACCTACTGTCAATGGGAATACGTTTAGAGTTAGCTCCCACTCCTAAAGGAAGACGAACATTTCTTCCCCCGGCTTGTCATACATTATCGAAGAGGGAGAAAAGTAGCTTCTGTCAGTGTCTTCATGATATCAAAGTGCCTCAAGGTTATTCTTCAAATGTAAAAAATTTTGTCTCATTGAAAGAATTGAAGTTGATAGGTATGAAATCACATGATTGTCATGTCATGATGCAACAAATTCTACCAGTTGCACTGCGTGGAATATTGCCCATCCGTGTCAGAAAGACTATAATGAGGTTGTGTTATTTTTTCAATTCAATTTGCAACAAGGCGATTGATGTGAATGCTTTGAACATTTTGGAAAAGGATGCAATTATTATACTTTGTCATTTGGAAATGTATTTTCCTCCAACTTTTTTTGATATGATGGTGCATTTACTGATTCATCTGGTTCGAGAAATAAGGCTTTGTGGACCTGTATATCTTCGTTGGATGTATCCTTTTGAAAGGTATATGAAAATATTAAAGGGATATGTTAAAAATCCATATCGACCTGAAGCCTCCATTATTGAAAAGTATATTTCTGAGGAGGTAGCAGAGTTTTGTACGAGTTACTTGGCTACGGCGCAACACATAGGTTTGCCTCCATCTCGCCATGAACGGGTTAATAATGAGGGAAAGGGGATTCGTGGCTTGAAAGTCAAATCACTGTCAGCTGAACATATGAAGAAGTTAGAATCATACATCTTGAATAACATAGCTGATGTTCAACCGTATATCACATTGCATATTAATGAGTTGAAACAATGTCATCCAAAGAAGAAAGAAATGTGGATTTTGAATGAGCACAACAAAACTTTTTTTCCATGGTTTAAAAAGACCTTGCTTGGTAGATCAGATGTATCAGAGACATTAAAATGGATAGTGGGTGGTCCATCTTTAAATGTGATAACATGGTCCGCTTATGACATTAATGGCTATACATTTCATACGAAAGCTCAGGACAACAGAAGTGCAGTTCAGAATAGTGGTGTATTGGTGTTTGCAGAAGCAATGCATTTTTCGAGTGCTAAGGACAGAAACCCAATTTCGGCATCAAGTGCATATTATGGAGTGATTGAAGACATTTGGGAGGCTGATTACTTTAAAATTAAAGTTCCCGTTTTTAACTGTAAATGGTTTATCGGTAACAACAGTGTCAGACACGATGAATTTGGAATGACACTTGTTAATCTGAATAGATTGGAAGACACAGCTGATTCTTTTATAATGGAAACACATGCCAAACAAATTTTCTATGTAGTAGATCAATCAGATATGCAGTGGGCTGTTGTTTTACAAGGGAAAAACCAATATGTTGGTGAGGATGAATTTGATGAAGATGCTGATTTATGTGAGATCCCTACTTCCATGGAAAGATTAACAGAACATAATGATGAGTATGTTGAAGACATGGTTTGTGCCATTAGGAACGATCACGACGAAGGAATTTGGGAAAACAATCCAACTGTACATTCCTAAAATTACAGGTAACACAAGTATATATCTTGTTTACATTTAGTTTTTTCATATAATGTTAGATACTGTAAATTTTTTACTTATTAAAATATGTATCAAACCAAAACGATAAAACAATAAAAACCGTAAAGAGGAGAAGTCCTGCGCGCACCGGCAACCGGTCCTCTCTGTCTGTACCACCGGCCGGCCGCTGGCTCACCACCGGCCGGCCGGTGGACCAGACAGAGAGCCTTCCTCTCTGTCTGGATCACCAGCGGCCGGCCGGTGTTGAGCCAGCGGCCGGCCGGTGGTTCAGACAGAGAGGAAGGCTCTCTGTCTGGTCCACCGGCCGGCCGGTGCTGAGCCAGCGGCCGGCCGGTGGTCCAGACAGAGACAGAGCCTCTCTGTCTGGATCACCAGCGGCCGGCCGGTGTTGAGCCAGCGGCCGGCCGGTGGTTCAAACAGAGAGGAAGGCTCTGTCTGGTCCACCGGCCGGCCGCTGGATCACCACCGGCCGGCCGGTGGACCAGACAGAGAGCCTTCCTCTCTGTCTGGATCACCAGCGGCCGGCCGGTGAGGAGCCAGCGGCCGGCCGGTGGTTTAGACAGAGAGGAAGGCTCTCTGTCTGGTCCACCGGCCAGCCGGTGGTGATCCAGCGGCCGGCCGGTGGTCCAGACAGAGGAAGGCTGTCTGCTCCACCGGCCGGCCGGTGGTGAGCCAGCGGCCGGCCGGTGGCATCAGTGAGTCCACTTTTCAGCTTTCTTATGCCAACTCCTTGGCAACATTTTGCCTGTGTTTACCATGTTTATCATTGTTTAACATGCTTATCATATTACCGATGTTTACTATTATGTAATTTAGTACACTTTTCTATTTGTGAACTAATGTTTGTTTTTTTGATTTGAAGGAAAATGACAGATCAATCAGTTGATCAGCCACATGATTCTGGAGATGAGCATATTGGTCATACATCTGGGGAGGAACATTCACATGCTCCTATTACGAAAAAGAGTTCAAAGGTTGGTAAGCGTGGGTGCACACGTTTACCAAAATTATCACTTGCCCGTACGAAGGAGGAGAGGATAGTCGTGGAGTTTGATGAGGATGATCTTCCTAGAGGTCCAAATGCTAAAGATTTTAAGGGTTTTGTAGCAACTCAGGCTAAGAGCAAAGTAAGCATTCTCTATGATGATTGGAGAAGTGTGGATAAGGCGATAATTTCTCAGCTGTGGGAGACCATTTTGGTAAGATCTTTTGCTATTGTTTGACTGTTCTTTAAATGTTTCTAGTATATATAATATTTTTAACCTCTTTTTTATCAGATGACATTTGATATTCCTGACACTGGAGGAGTCAGGAAGAAATGCTTATCGTTGGCTGCTAGGAGATGGAGGGATTTCAAATCAACCCTCTCATCTGATTTCATTTATGGTCATAGGAGTCGTGAGAATCCATGTCGTATATATCCTTTTATAGATGAAGACACATGGAGAGAATTTTTTGAAAGTAGAAGAAAAGAATCATTTTTGGTAAGGGCAATGTAAACTTTTATAAGCTTTCTTATATAAATGATCTTATTATTGTTTTGTTAATGATTACTTATTCTTAATTTACAGCAAACAAGGAAAGCTCATCAAGAGATCCAATCTAAAAATGTATACCCTCATAGTTTATCTCGGGGAGGGTATGCATTATTGGAAGAACAAATGATGGCAGAAAAATTTCAACAACTAAGAGCTGAGTCTTCAAGCTCTGGAGAGGTGGCCCCTCCATCCCCTCCATCTAGACATGAGAAATGGAAAAGAGCTCGGAAGGGCAAAAAAGGACAATATCTTTCGGAAGAATCGAGACTCGTAGTTGAGAGGATTGTAAGATATCTATTTTATTTATTTAAGTTTACTATTTTCGTCATATATTTCCAATCATTATAGAAAAGTTCAATTAATTATTACAGGACTCTCTTGAGGAGCAGAGTTCACAGGGGACATTTACACCATCTGGGAGGGAAGATATTTTATCTGTGGCATTGGGAAAGCCCGAACATCCTGGCCGTGTAAGAGGATATCCGGCAGGTGTATCGGTAAGAAAAGTGTTGCCACGTTCCTCAACTTCTAACGTTGAGGGAGTTTATAAAAAAAAATAGAATCGTTGGAGGCTGAAGTCCATAATATTAATGCGACAATGGAGGACAAGATTAGAGCATCGGTGCAGTTAATGTTTGCAGACTTGCAAAGACAATTTCAGGGTGCAGCTCCCACTCCACCTCTCCCAGTAGCTCCCACTCCCCCACCTCAGCCTGCGGACCCCATTTTTGATCCTCCTCCTCCGCCGCAGCTACCTACTTATTGTGAGTTGTATGTTGATGATCCTCAACATCATATAGTTGCATATGAGATGGTATATTGTATAGGAGATACAGTTCATCATCAACAGTTAGAGGTAGAGAATCAGAGGGTCACTGTACAGGATATTATAGATAGATCAGCTCGGATACCATTACCTACAGATGAGGTGACGACAGTTGGACATAGTATCGGCCATTTTTTACTTTGGCCATCCAGACTTCTTCGACTCATTACCATAGAGGTATGGATGTTATATCTTTTATTTTATATTTTTATTAATGTTTTATCATTTGAAAACTAATATATTTTTCAATTTATTTTTACAGGAATACTTCAAAGGTAAAGAAATACTGTATAGACAACAACAAAGACAGATAGCTATGACATCAGATGCAGATACTAGCAGTCTTGACAAATTGTCAAGATATTCAAATTTGTTGGCGGATCATTATGACTTTACAATGGAAGCTCATGTCTGTGGACGTGAACTATGTGTGGGGATTATGAAAACTGATATCATGGAGGTTGTCACTGGAGATAAGATGGGCATCAACGTGGTGCAAATTTTTATCATGTAAGTCTTAACTCCTTTTCCTTGCGTTATATTTATTAAAAATGTATACTTATGTCTACTTTGTATTAGGTATATGTATAAAATTTGTGAGAGGAATGAGCTGACAGATGTATATGGATTCATGGACCCACAATTGATTTCCCCTGAAGCATGTGCATTGGATGAGGAACAAAGAATGCTTTATATTGCTGATAGATTTGAAAAGAATGTAATCACACAGTGTTGGATGATGCCTTTTTGTGAGAGGTATGAAACACATCCCTCTCAAAGAGTTAATTATATTTTAACATAAAAAACCACTAACGTTAAATTTCCTTTTCTCAGGGATCATTGGATGTTAGGGGTTTTTTGCCCTAGGGAGAAAACACTTTATTGGATATGCTCTCTCCATGATGATGTGCGAGAAAGTTTTAAGAATATATTGGAAACGTAAGTTTCAATTTCACAATAGTTTTATATATTATAATGAATTTTAAATTTACCCCATTCGTATTATTTTCTAACAGGGCATGGGTCCACTTTCGAAAAAGCGCAAAGAAAAGGAATTACAAGATCAAATATGTACATGCGAAGGTAAATATCCATTTATAATTTGTACATTTTGATTTATTACATAAAAATAATATATTGAATTTACACTCATTCAAACAGAAATGTCATGAGCAACAAGGCATCATCGAATGCGGATATTACATGTTAAGATTTATGTATGAAATAATAACAACTGGGACAGTTCTGAGTTTTGACCTGGTAAGATTTCCTCTTTCTAATAATATTTCAATTTGATTTATTCATTATACACGTTGACTACTATCCTTTTCCTTTGTAGCTTTTTGATGACCCTCAACCCTTTACTGCTGAAGATATCAAACACTTACAAGTGGAGTGGTCAAATTATTTTACAGGTTTGATTGACTTTTAGTTGTTTGTAATGTAAAATGTAATTTTGAATATTGTCAATGTAATTGTGTATTTCGTAGTCGTTTAGGTTGGATTTAGTTTTTTTTGAAGTTGACATTGTAAGTTTTGAATGTTATATAAGTGAATGTTTAATTTTTCTCTACTTCTTGTTTTGGTCTACTGTTGATGGTTTTTCTGGTCTGGATTTTGGTATGGGGGAGAGGTTCCAAGGGGGTGGGTGGGTGTTTGGGGGGTGTCCAAGGGATATGGGAGGGGTGTCCAAGGTGTGTTTGGGGCTGTCCTAGGGGTCGGGGGGGGGGGGGGTGTAAATGAGGGTGGGGGTGTCCAAGGGATATGGGAGGGGTGTCCAAGGTGTGTTTGGGGCTGTCCAAGGAGTCGGTTGGGTGTCCAAGTGGTGGGGGGGTGTCCAAGGGATATATGAGGGGTGTCCAAGGGGTGTTTGGGGCTGTCCAAGGGGATGGGGGGGTTTCCAAGGGGTAGGGGGGGTTTCCAAGGGGTAGGGGGGGTTTCCAAGGGGTCGGGGGGGTGTCCAGGGGGTGGGGGGCTGTCCAGTGGGTGGGGGGGTGTCCAAGGGGTGGGGGGGTGTCCAAGGGATATGGGAGGGGTGTCCAAGGGGTGTTTGGGGCTGTCCTAGTGTTCGGGGGGTGTAAATGAGGGTGGGGGGGTGTCCAAGGGGCAGGTTGGGTGTAAATGAGGGGGGGGGGGTGTCCAAGGGGTCTGGGAGGGCTGTCAAGGTGTGGGGGGGTGTCCAATGGGTGTTTGAGGCTGCACTAGGGGTCTTGGGGGTGTAAATGAGGGTGGGGGGGTGTCCAAGGGGTGGAGGGTGTCCAAGGGTTGTGGTGGGGCTCCAATGTGGTGGGGGAGGGCTGGCCAGGTTGTTAGGTGGGTATAGATGAGGGTGGGGTTCAGTTGGGGCTTGGGGGAGGGCTGGCATGGTTATTTTTGTTTGGTTTCTGGTTGCTTTTTGGTGAGAGCAGTGCAATTATTTAAAAAAAAAAAAATTTCTTTCACGTCGGTTATTTTATAACCGACGTGGTAAATAAATCGGTAGGGGTTTATCACGTCGGTTTTTTCTAGAACCGACGTGATAAACCTTTCCCGGGGATTTTATCACGTCGGTTCTTAGTATAACCGACGTGATAAAAGGCCTGGGAATCGATTTACCACGTCGGTTATTGAATAACCGACGTGCTAAAACGTTTCCCAGGCCTTTTTATCACGTCGGTTTCCTAAATAACCGACGTGGTAATAGGCCAGGGGAAGGGTTTATCACGTCGGTTATGACATAACCGACGTGATAAACGATATCCCAGGCGTTTTATCACGTCGGTTTAGGGAATAACTGACGTGATAAAGCCCCCCGCGCATATTTATCACGTCGGTTATTATATGAACCGACGTGATAACCACCGTGAAGTTAGGGATATTACGTCGGTTTTAAATAACCGACGTAAAAAACGTTATTTATAACGTCGTCCGTATTAACGTCGCCTAAAAACCGACGTAAATAATAAAAAATAACCGACGTAAAAAACGTTTTCTGCACTAGTGTGATTTACACGACGTCTGTCGCATTGAGTTCCTTTTGTCTAGAAGGAACTTTGCGATACATCAACTCAGTTCTACGTGATAGTTTATGTATCGAACCCCTTGGCTCGTGGAACGGATCCTCCCAGAATGATCGTGTTGTGTGCGGGAACCCTAGAGATGACTGCGACTCTGACAACGACG
This sequence comes from Viscum album, assembly GCA_963277665.1. Classification (NCBI taxonomy): domain Eukaryota; kingdom Viridiplantae; phylum Streptophyta; class Magnoliopsida; order Santalales; family Viscaceae; genus Viscum; species Viscum album. Next base: position 502,007,254 of record OY728142.1, on the reverse strand, counting down.
ATGATTGTACTGGAATCCTCTGTGGGTTCGACAAGGATGACTATTGTACTGGGATCCTCAGTGGGTTCGACTAACGTACTGGGATCATCCGTGGGTTCGACTACCGTACTAGGATCCTCCATGTGTTCGATGAGGATGACTATTGTACTGGGATCCTCTGTGGGTTCGACTACCGTGCTGGGATCCTCTGTGGGTTCGACGACGATGACTACTGTACTTGGATCCTCCGTAGGTTCGGCAGCGACGACTAATAATCTTGGATCCTATGTGGGTTCGGTAGAGGAGATGATTTAGAGGCTACATTTAATCATCTCTAACCTCTTCGTAAATGGATACTTGTGTCAGCTGAGTCTTGACTTTCAATCATTATCTTCAATGTGATTGACTTGATATCCTTTGTGGATTTGATTATGCTTTCCTGTGTGGACTGGTTCGTACTTTCCTGTGTGGATTAAGTTTTACATTCCTGAGTGTACTGGATTGTACTTGAGCTTGTGAGTTGGAGCTAAACTGGATTTGATGACTTAGGTATATGTATGGGCATATACCTAAGTAGTGTTGGTTGATTCTTCGTGATTGTATCTTTTCATTGTGGTTTATCCTTTTTGGATTCAGGGAGACCTTTGGGGGTCTCATGGTCCCTATTGAGTATCATATACTCACCCCTGCACGGGATTCGCCCGAACTACATTGTGTTGGTTGCAGATGACGGACATCGCTGATCGTGGTTGAGGCTTGAGGATCGGGATTGTACCTAGAGGTGGACCTCACGACGAGTTAGTACCAGAGGTGGACATCATAATGAGACGGTACCCAGAGGGGACAGATAGACAAGGAGAGCTGAGGTGGCCATCTGTACCTACCCTTCAGGTAGGAACCCGAAGAACGATCTAGGAGCAGCTCGACACCTTCCAACTATTTCACTTATGTTTAGTTGTAGCTTTACTTTTTAGTTGGGTTTGTATTCTAGCCTATTTACCTTTCAGCACTTTCATTTGTACTTAGTGTGCTTTCGCTTATACTCTGTGGTGTTTTTTTAGTTTATAAATGCAGCACCTTCCCTTTTATCAGAATTTACGCCTTTGGTGCTAGTCACCATCCCCTGGCCTATGGAAGGTGGGATTGGGGTAGTCACGACATGGGACCCGAGGACGGGTCATGGAAAATTGGTATTAGAGGAGTTTAGTTCTACTGTAGAACTCAGGACTCTGATCTTTCTTCTATTTGATGCAATAGTGTTATGGGTATTGAGTGTGGTTATCAGTCTAGGGAGTCAAGTGTTGGTGCGGCGGCTGACTTATCCATACACCAGGACCCTGACATCTGATTTCCGACTCATTGCATGAAAAAATTGATTGCATGTGTGTTTCAAAAGTTTTCTTTGTGATTACTTTGTCTGAGCTCACAAGGTATACTGTTTTGACCGTGGCGCACCTGTTCCTTTTCAGGATGGCCCCACGACGGAATCCAGCTAGGTTCTGAGTGTTGTACGAGATGGTATCCCACCAAGCGATGAGGCCTATGTGCCGTGCCCCATTACAACGGAGGGACCGACAGTACCTCTACCCGCCGAGCCACCGATGCCACCATCCCCAGCCGTTGAGAGTTCACGTTTCCTTGGTGCACTATGTGAGTTTCAGTGTCAGAGACCGCCCAGGTTCCGTGGGGAGACGTACCCTCAGGCAGCCAAGGATTGGATTGAGGCTGTTGTTTGAGTTTTCATGTTAGTGGGGACACAAGTTGACCTCATGGTGATCCTTGCATCGAATCTCTGGCACGCGACAACAGGTAGATGGTGGAGCCTGATGCTCCATGTGCACAACGATGCATCACTTCTTTGGATGGAATTGTAGAGCCTCTTCCGCTTGGAGTTCGTCCCAGCCACCCTCTGTGTGGCACGCATTCAGGAATTACTACAGCTGCGGTAGGGCAGCATGACAATGGGCCAGTACTAGGCGCGGTTTACTGATCTCTCGCGCTACTCCACGGATATGGTACGGGACCCGTTCTTTAGGGCACGGGCCTTCGATCAGGGACTGAGGCATGAGATCAGGGCTTCGATGATCTCCCTCAACATTCTGACGTAGGTGGGGGTGTTGGAGAGAGCCCTTCTAGTAGAGAGATTTCTCTCCGAGCAGTCACCAGCGGCGGGACCCTCCATAGGACGACCCATAGCGGAGTCTTCTCCAGTTGGCTGTACACAGATGATGCGGAGGTCCAAGCCAGCCAGACCATCAGATGACCAATCTCAGGATTTATATTTGGTTGTGTGGGGTACACGAAGTAGAGCCAACCAGACGAGGAGCATTTCATGCTACGCAAGCGGCGGGCAGGGTCACATGGCTTTCATCTTGTAGATGAGCAGCAGGGAGTAGAGGGACCTCCCAGGCAGAGGTTCGACCATGGTGGACCGCAGGGAGTAGGCGGACGAGGCAGTGGAGCTGACCGAGTAGTAGGTGGTGGGTGACGCTTTGAGGCCATACTACCACCACCACCACCAGGAAGACCACCCTGACCGTAGGGAATGGGTGGACATGAGAGAGCTCAGCTTAAGGCAGCTGAGGCTTACGACCATGGAGCTCCGGGAGTAGATGGACAGGAGCGGGACTAGCTCTAGACATGGAGATTTTTGTTCATGTTGCATTTAGCTTTGTTGATGTTTTGTGTCTTTGTACCTTGGGCTGCAGTAATAAAAGACATTGTTCCTATGTTATTTTGTCGTAGTCCTTTTTATGTAGTTGATAATAAGAGGTTCCGGTTTAAAACTATTGACGTGAACCACACTTTTGAGATACCTACTAGAGGAGACCCAGTGACCACACACTGATGCCGACAGTGCGACTCAACCCTTGGAGGCGAGAGTAACAGTTGGATATCATGGTAGTAGCGTCGAGGCATTACGACGTCATCCTTGGTATGGATTAGTATCATCCATGTCAGGATTGACTGTATTAGGAAAAGAATGTGGTTCATCCAGGGGATAAGATCAAATTTGTCTTATCGGAAAAGAAGAAATCTTAGTAGCTGTTGTAGGACTAGAGAAGGGTCAGGTCATCCAGGAGTCGATGAAGACAGCTCAGTGCCGACGGAATTCTTATGCCGACAGGGGGCAGAGGCCACTAGAGTTAGAGGATGGTGACCACGTTTTCTTACGGGTCTCACCTCGACGTGGATTACAGAGATTTCGATGTGGTATAAAGTCATCTCCATGCTACATCGGACCCTTGTAAGTCCTCAACAGGGTAGGTGAGGTGGTTTACCTCTTGACCCATCCACCTCAGTTTCACTCGGTGCACGACGACTTCCGCATATCTCAGCTGAGGAGATATGTGCGTGACCCAACTCATATCAATAACGATGGGGTGAATTTTGCGGAGGTCCTGGTGGAGATCGAGGATCGACAGGAGTAGGTACTATGTGGATGGTCGATTCCTCTAATGCGCCTCAGGTGGCAGCACGACAACCTCCAGGAGAGCACATGGGAGCGGGAGGCTCAGATGCATACTCAGTACTTTCTTTCATTTCCCAATTTTAAGATGTATCTTTACGATGACGTAAATCCTTTAGGTGGGAGTAATGTAATGACCCGTAAATTTTAGGGGAAATTTTTTCTTAATTGATTTGGAATTATATGAGCACAAAGTTTCTGACGGCTCCTAATTCTAAGGCCCGGTGTGCCCAGAATAAATTTCCTAAGTTTTTCTCGGGTACATTCAGTGAATGAACGAGCGGGTTTTCTAACTTTTTATCCAGTGCTCGGAATTCAAATCCGAGGGCACCGTTGAAACCGCAATGCCGGTAATCGCTTAGGAAGAATTTTTATGGAGTTGCGTTTTCTCGGGATGATAAGTTAGAAATGTGAGGAATAAAAATATAGTTGTTTTACCATTATATTTTTATTACGCCTCTAGTGGTTTATGAGTTATGGGAAAGGATATTGTGAGGAAGTGGGGTGGGTCCCACATGAGCCCCCACCTCCTTAAATTTCTTAACACCCCATAAAACACCCTCTCCCTCTTTAATACATTTCAACCCCTCATGTTTATGAGGAACCTTCCTCCCTCTCTTTAATTAAATGCCAACGTGTTTAATTAATGAGGATCCTTCCTATCTTTTTAAAGTTCCACCGCAGCGGATTAATTGAGTGGGGCCCTATGTCATAAATCCCCCATTTATGACTTGCGTGCCAACGAAAAACCGACCACTCCTATTTAAAATAGGACAGTGGGAGGAGTTTTGGACGGCTTATTCAAGCGGCGGAACGCTAGCAGGGAAGCACGGTGCCCAACACTTGGAGAGTTTTCCTCTTCCTCCAACGAAGAATGAAGAACACTGACACCACCCTCGGCTTCATCCTTCCTGATGTGGACAGAACGACGCCCGTCTACCACGATGCCGTCTACTACGACACCGACGAATGCCTTCTTCAAGGAAGGTGTATTATTTTTATGTTCGTAAATATTTTGGCGTTCATCATTAATCTTTTAGCCTCTTGATATCGATTAACGGGAGGGGGCCAGACCACACAAACACGGTTGACCCTCCTCCCTTTTAACTGTTGTTCTTAGTTATGGATTAGAATGGAGACGGAGCGGTGTAGTCGCACCACGCTGAAACGAGGGAACTGCGGCGAAGGAGCGCAGCGCCGTTGCGTTGCGCCGTTAAGGCCGAAATGGGCCGTGGCCGGATAAGGGGCCGTGGTGGAGGGCCGCGGTGCCATCGTGCTGTGCCGGAGCATCTTGAAGGGTTACTGCCGAGGCGGGCTGCGGCAGAGGGGCGCGACGCCTACGCGCCATGCCGGTCGATGAAGGGACACGACCAAAGGCCATGACGGTCACCGAAAAGTGGCGGCCAGACTCCCTAGCCACTGGAGCATCAAGAACCGTGACCCTTTGGCCGCGGAGGAATACCTCAAGGCGGCCGGATAAACCGGCCGCCAGCGCTTGGATGGCGGGACCGCGGGGTCCCGCGACGACAGCACCGACAGGCCAACCAGGTCGGCCGTTCAGAATTCTTGGGGTCGTAACCCCCAGTGGTGGACAGGAGGTCCCCCCATGTGGGGCCGCCATTACAAGGCGAGGGGGGCAGCGCCCCCCCTTTGCGCCGCTCGGTCACAGACCGAGCGCCCAGCCGAGCCAGCCCGCTCGTGCTGGGCCGGGCCGCCCGCTGGGTCGGGCCGCGCTCGCTTTGCTGGGAAGCGCCCAAGAGGGCCGGACCCGAACCCAGGTCGGGTCGACCCGGTTCAGGCCGACCTAGGGGGTTTGGGGTCAGGTCTGTCCAAGCCCAAACCCCCCTAAAAACGGACAGATTCATTCAAACGTCCGTAACATGGGCTACGGACCCTCGATTAATGCACCATTAGTTGCTATGTGATCCTTGGTTCAAGACGGTTGTTTCGGTTTATTACACTCAAGGTTTCAGAGAACATTGAGTATGGCTGGGTTGGTTAGGACACGAAACCAACCGGGCCTTTGGAGCGGAAACACTTATAACTTGAGCTCCGGACGTCCGATTGACGTGCCTTCGACATTGTTGGTTTCCTCTTAGTGATACTGACCTTTTGGCTTACTCCGCTTGAGGTTTGGACGTAGTTAGAGTATGTTGGGTTGGTTTTGACTTAAAAACCAATCGGGCCCCTGGGACGAAAAAGTCAATAACTCTCAGACCGGGTGTCCGATTGACGCGCTGTCTGTCACGTTGAGTTCTTTTTTTTTTGAGACGGAACTTTGAGATACATCAACTCAGGTCTAAGTGACAGTTGATGTATCGACCCCCTTGGCTCGTGGAGTGTATCCACCTGGATTGAGTGTGCAGTGTGCGAGATCCCTAGAGCTGGCTGCGACTGTGACGACGACGATGATTGTACTAGAATCCTCCGTGGGTTCGACGAGGAAGACTATAATACTAGGATCTTATTTGGGTTTGACTATCGTACTGGGATCCTCTGTGCGTTCTTCTACCATACTGGGATCCTCCATCGGTTCAACGAGGATGACTATTGTACTGGGATCCTCCGTGGGTTCGACTACCGTGCTGGGATCCTCTGTGGGTTCGACGACGATGACTACTATACTTGGATCCTCTGTGGGTTCTGCAGCTGCGTCTACTGAAATTGGATCCTATGTGGGTTCGGTAGAGGAGATGATTCAGAGGCTACATCTAATCATCTCCACACCTCTTCGTAAATTGATACCTGTGTGTGCTGAGTCTCCACTTTCAATCATTATCTTCAATGTGATTGACTTGTTATCCTGTGTGGATTGGATTATGCTTTCCTATGTGGATGGGTCCTAATTTCCTATGTGGATTATGTTTTACATTCTTGAGTGGACTGGATTGTACTAGAGATCGTGAGTTGGAGATGAACAATATTTGATGACTTAGGTATATGTATGGGAATATACCTAAGTAGTGTTGGTTGATACTTCGTGATTGTATCTTTTCTTTGTGGTTTATCCTTTGTAAATTCATGGAGACCTTTGGGGGTCTCAGGGTCCCTTCTGAGTATCATATACTCACCCCTGTATGGGCTTTTCCCACACTACGTTGTGTTGGATACAGATGACGGAGAACACTGATCGTGGTTGAGGCTTGAGGAGCGGGACTGTACCTGGAGGTGGACCTCACGACGAGTCGGTACCGGAGGTGGACATCACGACGAGACGGTACCCATAGGGGATAGATGGATGTCGAGAGATGAGGTGGCCATCTGTACGTACTCTTCTGGTAGGAACCCGGAGGATGATCTAGGAACAGCTCAACACCTTTCAGCTGTTGTACTTTCGTTCAGTTGTTGCTTTACTTTTCATTTGCGTTTGTATTCTGGCCCATTTACCTTTCACCACTTTATTTTTCACTTTGTGTTGCTTCCGCTTATACTTGGTGGTGTTTGATTACTTTATAAAGGCAACACCTTCTCTTTTATCGAAATTTACGCCTTTGGTGCTAGTCCCCAGCCCCTGGCCTATGGATGGCAGGCTTGGGGTAGTCACGACATGGGCCTCGAGGATGGGTCGTGAAAAAAGTAAGGATTTTTAAGAATAAAGAATCAGGTAATTAGAACATTTTATGAAAGAAAGTGACAAAAATATTTTCTAGGTTGTGTAGTTTGTTTTTCATACATGTTTCATAACATACATACCGAGTTTTTTCCATTTTTTTTCTATGGGAGCACTCATTTATAAAACTTATATAGCAGACATGGTAATTTTTTGACCATATAATTTTTCGTTCCCAAAAAAAACAAACCAGAAATGAAAATAACATTCAATAAATTGAACTAAATAACAACATGGTATTGGTAAACTTTTTAAATTAATAAAAAGTTATATTTCATTATGGTGTATGAATCATAAATCACAATAAATTTTAAGTAATCATAAATAATCATTTATAAACCAATTTTTTGTTGTCAATTTATTAATTTCCTATGAAACTTTGTATCTATAGATAATTATGGGGATTTCATGTCCACATATGACATCATCCATGTGTATAAAAATGGAGTTCAAAAAATCATGGTAAAATTTTAAAACATTATGTGAAAATAAAATTTTAGATAATTTATAATGACATTAAATAATTACAATAATCATGTAAATAAGTTTTTTTATACAAGACATTAAAATAAACATCATATTTTATTAAAAGAAAATGAAATCAAAGTGAAATCAATAAGATAACGAAAAATTATGTGATGATTAATATAAAGTAAATTAATTATAATATCATGAACTCATTCACATTTTTTAATAATAATATAGTTTATATTATTAAATGATCTCGTATGTTCCATAGTTTGTAGTTGTAATAAATTTTCTACAGCAACCAATTTTACATTAATTTTTATTACACTATATTTTATGATATTAATAAATATGGTAAACCAATAGTTTTAGAAAATAAAATAATTATGTTCACAGACATGTAAAATTTATAGTAGGATATATAATTTCATTTATTCTTGTGTTACCAATGTTAAATGATTCATTTATGATTGAAAAAATTTCAATCGTATAGAACATGCATACATACTAGTTGATTATACTCATAACAACATAGTTTATACTATAATAAAATATTATATAAAATACACAAAAACACACACACACACACATATATAAGTATTGTTTTCTATTTGATTTATAATTTTATACATTCATTGTCATGAAAATGAATCAAATAGTATAATAATAGTATCATTAAAATATTTTCTCTTATTAGTATAATGAATAAGAAACAATATTTAAGTAAGAGAGAAGATATTGTGTACTATACTGAGTTTTACTTAAATTGATGAGGAGGGAAGTATTGAATCCTTTAGAATATTTTTATCAGTCCAAAAAAATAAAAATAGTAATAAAGTAACATTAAGACAGTAATGAAAAGTCTTATATATATAGAATATTTTTCCATGATAATACAATGACATTATGCGTACAATTTCAAAAACCATGTGGAAATATGGTTTCTGATCTTTGTTTTTTCTTGTTAGAACCAAAAAATATGGTTAAAAATTTATCAAATTATAGAGGTACTATAAATAATAGAAAATAATTTTTACCAATTTATTATTATTTGAAATTTATTAATAAAGATAAGTAGTTATATAATAAAAATAAAATGAAAAAACTGTTAAAAGATATCACTGAGAGTGGAATTTATATTATTGTATGAAGGATGCCATTTTGTGGTAGTGGATATGTTATAGGTGTATGCGATAGTTCAATATATTTAATTGAATAATTTTTACTAGAGGTTAAATATATTAGGATATAAATAATGTACATATATGTAATGAATTAATGATAAATGGTGGATCGATTCAAAGAAAGGATCAATACCTAGCCGAGAACCTTTTTTATGGTGTTCTTGTGGTAGTATTTTTTAGAACATACTTCTCTAGAAAATGAAATTCATTCCATGTTCATATAATTTTACTTTTTAAAGAATTGATAATGAGTTCAATATAATCATTTTATGTATAATTTTGAGTATCATACATGTAGTATATCTTATAATGGAAAACAACAAGTTGATTATGAATGTAATGTAAATGGTTTATAAAAAGAATAAATGACAAGTGATAAAATATTAATTATTGAAATAGAAATATTTTTGTATTTAATAAAATTAATGAGTATTTCACAAACTCCATCATGTTTTTATGTGGATAAAATATATTTTAACCATAGAAAAAAATATAGATAATAAATATTAGAAGACAAAATAAGTAGTGGTTGTAATTGATAAATCAAAAAAGAATATGTATTTTAATAACATATGAATTTTTTTTATAAGAATTGAATTATGAAATATTGTAGAAAAGAGGAAAAATTATATCATATGAAGAACACACCTATTACGGATTAGTGGATGTTACAGTTGTTGAAGACACAAATATGTTAATAAATATATTCCAGAAGAATGGTGGAGATTAACAAGTTCTTGATTAAGACACAATGATGTTTTTTAATATATTATGTAAATATCATATTATTAGGGTTAAATGAAATGTATAATATTTGAGATATGTTTAATAGAGAAGATATGATAAACATCATATTGTAGGTGGAATGCATCTGGAGTTGGATGTGAATCATGGTTGAATTTTACTGTCACAAATATGGAAAAATTATTAAGGTGAGGTATGAGGAATTGTTGACACATCATTTATTTTTGAAAAATCACCATGTAGAATAATTACATTTAATTAAATCCTTGTTATGTTGGTCGGTATTGGGTTGACGTGAAAGAGTGGATGAAATGAGATGTCATAGGTTGTTGTCAAAGTGGTTGAAATGTTCCATGAATTTGCAGGGTCCAGATCATGGTGGTCGAGAGTTGATTGATGGGTAATATAGGAAGATTGGAAATTCTATATGGGGTACTTAATTGTGTATAAACTATTGAAGTGATTTCTTGATGTGGAGAACATGGATGGTTCAACATAGTTGATGTAGTATAAACCCTCGGTGGAGGCGTTGGAAATTGCGAGAGGGTGGTTGGGTAATAGAGAGAATGAAAATGTTGGGATGTAATAGAGGTAATATGAAGATTGATATGTTGAAATTTGGAAATAAATACAACCTTAATTTAATTATATAGTAGATTTGTGTGAATAAATTGTTTTTCTTCAATATCTTGTGTTGCACACAACAACAAGTTTTAATGAACAATGAGAAATTTCTAATATTATAATTGGAACATCAATATATATTTCTAGGCCGAAAAAGTGGTCTCTTGTTTAATAATTAACATATTTTTTAAATTATGTATAAATTTTTATATATGGAAAAAATATAAATAAAAATACTTAGATTTTAATAAATTTGTTATGTGCTAAAAAATACCATTTTTCTGGTCCAATAATATTTGTTTATTTTTGTGAAAAATTAAAAATATTAATTTATGAAAATTTTAGAACGTTAATTTTATAAAATTTAAATATTTCTTGGAATAAAAATATCAAAAATTTATATGGGATAATTATTTTTATTTTTTGAATTTTAATATTTTTCGATGAATAGTTAAAAACACTCATATTTAATGAAAATTTTCATTCCATTTTAAACATATATAAGGTTGAATTTTATTGAAAAATGTTTTATAAATATAAATTAAATCATTTATATTAAAATTAATTCAATATATATCATTTTAATTGAGTTATTAATTAATTTTGATATAAAAACTGTTAATCTTGTAAAAATATTATCTTTCAAAAAAAGTCTTCTCATCAACTATAAGCTTCATTTTAATTGATAATTTTCCTAATATTTTAATGCAATATATAAATATTGGTTCAAAATTTGGAATTTTGATAATTAACTTTATATATATGGTAAGATAAATGTTTTCCAAATTAATCTAAACTATAATGGGTAAAATTGCATAGAAACATGTCCAACACCTATTGGGTAGCCATATTTCAACCATACTGCTCTTTAGTTTGATAATGAAACATGTTCAACCTTGTTAAATTAGAAAAATGTAGATAAAATTTATTCTTTTAAAAAATTACATGTGTTTATTCTCCCCGACATGTTAATGGACACCCCCTATCCTCTACTCTTTAAACATCCAAAACCCAATGCATTAACCAATACCTACCGAAATATCTTCAATAATTCCGACTAAACTCCCAAAATGAAATTGGTTTATTATTAAATACTACTATGAAGTCTTAATGTTTAAACATAAATAGGTTCTCCAAATATGAGGTAAATTTCTTAACCTGGAGTTTTTTTTATTTGTTCCTCCTCATCCTTTAAATCATCGTTAATTATTCTAATATAATAACACAAGTATCCCCCATATACTAAGATGTTATTTTGTTACATCCATATCCTTTAAAAATATCATCTTCTATGACCCCCTATCACTAATATATATAATGATGGATTTAATGTTTATATATGATATTTATTAGGTTATTTTACAATAATAATTATAATATATCATAAATATTATTATCTGACTAGCCATTAAAAAATTATAATATCACATCTGTTTATAAAGGAAAACCTCCTTATGAAATTACATATGTGATTTTCATTTTATATTTAAAAGTTTGTTAATATGTTTACATTGAATGAATTTATAATATTCTTGTAACAATATTTCATTTTTTAGTTATGATATCACATATATCTTGTTCCATTCCATTCCATGGGGGATATTATAATATGTTTCGTGTCTATAACGGACTACCACCTCACAAAGTGATGTGGATAGTTTTTCAGTAAATAAATTATTGGAAGGTAATATTGGAAAATATAATAAATTTAGGGGATATATATGAAATAATAATGATTCATTAATGTTAATATATTAGTTACAGGTGTTTTTCTTCATCTATTGGGTCAATAAAAGTATTATTAATGCTTATGAATTGTCTAACATCACCGTGAAAGGTGTGATTCATTTTATATATCTAAATTTAATTAAATAATCAATATAATTTTATAATGAATATATATGTCATTTATATCGTGATTTATATTATATATATATATAATCCTTTTTTAAAATGAAAGTATGGATGATAACAAACCAATACAGACATGACAAAAAACAAAGTTATTAATACCTAAAACATGATTTTAATAAGGAATTGTTAATAAATGTGTAATAAAAAGATATAATTAAATCATATATAGTGTGACATATATTATTATAGTTATTTTATAGACTTATAACAAATATATATTTATTTTAAATGAGGTTCTTTCAAGTATGAATGTATTCAAAACTTAAGGGAATGTATTTTTATTTTCTCTTTTATTACTAAAAGACATATGAAATAATTACCCATATTTTTTTGTGAGATTTATATAACTTCTGTTTGACATATTATATTATGAATATAATAATATTTATGGTATTTAATTTTTCATTAAATGTTATCATTTAATTCAAATTATCATTTTAAATATTCCAAAGTAGTAAGGGATTTGTTTCTAAATTTTCTTTCTTTGGGAGATATGTTGTTTTTGAATATAAACTATTTTTAATTTCCATATAATTACAATATGAAATGTTATATCATGAATATCCTTCTATTCAGGATATTAAATGTTTCTTATTATGTTCATATTTAATGGGTCTTATGATTAAATGTTACTAATGTGGTAAGGGTATGATGTTACAATCTCATTGTTTATCAGGAATGTATATGATTATGTTTTTGATAATTAATCCTTGTGATATATGTCTCAATAATTATATAAATTTTATTATATTCATGTTATTTATTGATAGAATTTTTTTCCATTCATTTTTCTCTGTTTCTGTACTCAATATTCAAATATTAATTTTCAATGAAAACCATGATTATTTCACTCATTATTCGATTACCCTATCTCCTTCCTATCCATGATTTCTTAAAACGTTTTAATTTTTTTTACTGTTCCATTATAATTTTTTAAATAAATATTCTCACTTTTTTCCTTTTTTTTGATATTTTATAAAGGGAATCACCGTTTCATTTTCCAAACTAAGTTCTTTTTTCTTTTACCAGAATTATGAGAGGAATAGTTTTTTACATGTATGAATAGAATATAATTTTACAACGGATTTTCCACTCAATGTTTTAAATTTTCATTTATATTTTTTCTTTTTTATTCAATGATATGGATTTCCAAATTATTTTATGAATTTTTAGTTTAAAAAATTGATTTCCATTGAAATATTTTTTTCAAGTGAACATTAGAAATTATTTTCCTTGTAAAATGAAATACTATTAAGTTATATGAAAATTAATTGGGATATTATAGAATGAAATCATATTTATTCTTTCTACGGATCATTTATGTTTATAATGAAAATATTTTTATGATTCTCATTTTCTTTTTATAGGTTATTTTATGATGAAATTATTATTAATCCCATTTTTTCAAATGTTATGAAATGAAAATTGTGTTATCATTCCCATTTCATTATTGGGATTTTAAATGATTAATTTCATTTATTACTGTGGTGAACATATGTATTTTTTCATTATGTGATTTTTGTTACATTATACACAATGATAATTGTTAAATTATATCCATTAATGGTGGTCACATTATAAAAAAAGATGGTGGTAACATTACAACCATGGATGATGGTTACTTTATAACCAATGATTATTTTCAGGTCATAAAAAATTATGGGTAGGACCCATGTCTCTTTAAATATAATTTTGTAATGATATTTTATATCACCCCCAAAATTAAAAAGTATGAACATTATATTTAATAACATGTATGACAAGAACCACCATATGCTGAAAATAATATTGTGACATGAGAATTTAAGATATATATGATATTTTAAATAAATATATTCTATATATTTTAATTCACACAACACTGTGTTATCTTATGTTACATGAATGAATGACTTTGTTTGGTAGTTTTCATTACACACAAGGTTGGGTTTTGCGGAACCATAATATATTATTAAGACATAATTATTTAATAAAAGACAACATTGCCATTAATTTTGTGGTTATTAATATGATTAACTGAATTATTAACATATATGGTTGAATTCATTGGTTTTAAATTATTTATAACTGAATATAATAATAATTTGAATAAAAATGCAATGTTTTTTTAAAAACCTATTTTTATACTAAAAAAGTAATTTTATTAAAATAAATTAAAATAAATAAATTTATATAGATATATTAATTTAATAAATATATTTTATATAGGAATATATTTTTTACATTAATCTAATATATTTTATATGAATCAGACAATAAAAAACCCCACATTACACATAAAAATCAATATTTTTATAAAGTCAATTTTAATACCTTTTAATAGCGCACCTACTTTAAATATGAAATTTAAAACATTATGAATTTTATATTAAAATGTATAATTATTTTTTTAAATAAAATGTAAAAATTATTATGGAGAGAATAATTTGATATTTTTCGCAGAAGATTCATTTTGTTAATGAATATTGAAAAAATTACAGATTTTAATTGAAATTTTATTTTTCACCCTTTTTATTAGTTTTTTTAAATTATATTTTACTTTGGTTTTAAAGTTAAAATAATTGAATAAAATATAAATTAATCAAATTTAGTTCAGTGGAATCAATTTATCATTGAAATTGGATATAAAAAAACATAACAATTTTGAATATTTTTACGTTAAACCCTTGCAATGTCATCCCATATATGGGATTAAATTTTAATTAATTTCATCCACTAATTTTATAGAAATTTATTAAAATGGATTCAATAATTTTAATAATCATAATATATAATTTCCACTAAGTTCAACATAGTGGTTGACAAAACTATTAGTGGAATTCAATAAAAATTAATTACTTTGAATAAGATAAAAAATAGCTTACAATGGACTATACCATAGTAGTAAGGGAAAATTAACCTATACACAGTTATCCAAAATCCATTAGATGGAATTAATTTAATCCTATAATCCATTATATCTAAACATTACAATTATTTTACCTACTAGTAATAACAAATAAGTGGAATTTTTATACTATAATTTTCAAGAATATCACTCGTCATCCACTATAAAAAATTGGTGCACACTCCAATCCCACTTATCCACTCATCTAAAGACATTTTTTTCACCCATATTCTTCTCAAACAGTCTCCAAAAATACCTCCCATAATCCTAAAATCCTTCCTTTTGTAATAAATCCGTACAATAAATTCATTTACTTAAAACCAAAAGTTCATCCCCAAAGAAGAGGTAACATCAATGCACAAGCTATTCTACACTAAAAACTTGCATTATCATCCATTCAATGAGAGTAATTTAAAATTAATTTCATACAGTTATGTTATTAAAATTTTGATAAATGTATTCAAAATTTTGAATAATAATAAATTAAAATTTATTATAATGTCAACATATTTGTTGAATAAACATATTAGGGAATGTGATTAAAATTGATTGCATTGATTAAGAGAAAAATTTTCATAACTCTGGACTAAACCAAAACCTAAAGATCCAAAATGACCAATTAAAATGTTCAAAAGTTATTTGATGGACATAATTAGACCTTATAATCCATTTTATAGGATATTTATTATTATTTAAGCAACTTATAATAGAAAAATAAAGTTGAGAATCCTTTTCCAAAATTTACAAGAATGCCACTCCTCGTCCACTTTAAAATGTCTCCCAAGACACCCAATTATTTAAATATCTCAATCCATTTGGATCAACCAAAATATTTTCAAATAATGTACCTAAATCCTTAAATTTATTCTTGAATCATTTTTTTGGATGACATCCAACCAAGGGAACCTTTTGGTGAAACCAAAAATTAGTTACCCAAAAAAGAGGTAAGCTCATTCCATAAGAAATTTTGTTTTATTTTTATTATAAAACCATAAAATATTCTTATTCCATATTTAAATAAGATCATAATTATACTTAATATACATAGATTATTTTAATTTATGGGTTCTTCCTACAAATACAGAAACATCCATTTAATGGGTAACAAACTTATTGTCTACATACGACAAACTATTGCCTCGCAAAATGAGGATTGTTCATTTTTTCATTACCGCATATCATTGTAAAGAATTAAGATAGAAAACACATTTTTTATTATATATATTATATATATTTTGTTTTAAGAGTTTTTAATTTATATATAACAAATACTTTCATGCTTTCCATTTTGGATAAATATGATAACATAAATTGAGAAAGTGTGGATTACCACCTCCTAAAACAATGTGATTCATTCACAATATAAATGAAATGTAAAAAATGATGGATTTAATAATAATATGTTAAATATATGTAATATATATTATAATTTAATTATAATATATACTTATATCATTTACATTTAATTATTTTTATTATTCATAGAAATGAATGAAGTGTTCATGTGTCCGTACAACCTACCATCTCAATTAATTGTGAATTTCATTTCATATCTCAAAATTTTCCGGATTATTATAAATACATATATAAATAATATATATGATATATAAATCATTGTTTAAATTTTTTAGATTATTATGTCATGAACCAGATTTGGTCACCAAGAAAACCATTACCCGACCCAACACGTGACAAGGCCTGAAGGGAATTATCGATCCCCATGGGCTGGAATATGTTTTCAGGTATCGTAAAAAAAAATTATGAATGATTTAACCATGTTTATAAACATAAAACAACAACTAAATCCAATAAAACGAATCTGGAATTTTCAAACCAAACAATCTTTTACAAAAATTCAGAACTAAATTAGATAGTTTATAACAACTCAAAAATACTATAAAAAGGTACAAAACCAAAAAGAAACAGCCCAAGAAACCTCATAAAAAGGGGAACCACCCACAAGCCATCTCCAAAAGACATCACCACCAAGGACCTCCTAGAAACCCGAACCACTCGCAACAAAAAAATTATACAACATGCAACGATAGAAATATCCAAGACTTTTTACACCGAAGGGAGTATGAAGAGTGTGATCCAATGATTAGTAGGATACAACCATTAATAGATTCTGTGAGATAAACATTCAAAGATGAAAATCTTGCATGTTCTCATAAACATAAAATGCTAATTATAGTTTCTAAAATATGAAATGTAAAAATTAAAACAGTTTTCAAGTGGGCTAAGCTAATGAAAAAATACATATTCAATAAATTCCAAAGCTACTGAATTTTACAGCCCAACACACTATATGCTGACAGTAAACATGAACCAACTAATAACCACAAGCCATACGAAATAACCCCTAGATACTAGCTCATTGTGGGTCCTAGGTACATCATATATCGGCTAGAGTAACCATCACAATATCTTTTCTCATGCACGAGCCACTAGGAAAGAATATAACCTTATCTAATTGGTCCCCAATCATAATCATCATATTTTAGTTAGAGTTATAAGTTTCAATATTACTACATGAATCTGATTTTAAACCTCACAGATTAACTAGCATACTATTACACGTCCACCCACATAGATTCCCAGGATTCCCTCTTGTGCCCAATCAAGTTCAAAAAGACAAGAAATATGATTTTCACATGAAAATATCATTTCCAAAACATATGTTCACTAAACAGCCCACATGTTTATCACACATGTTAAAAAATACTCTTTTCATTCAAATTGATTTTGAAATCCAAGTCACACCAAAATAGCCACAACAATATTAACATTTCGTTAGAACATCCTCAAATCCATATAAAAGATTTATGAAACCATTAAAATATATTCTAACTCACATAAAAACCCACTCACATGTTACATAATACTCTTTTTATAACCAAAATCCATTTGGCACTTCACAGTCACATGAAACATCCCACGTCACTTTGACATCTATTCCACACTTATGTAAATCCTTGAAGCATTTTTAAAAAACATTTCCAAGATGGAAGACATCACAAAACATAAACTTTCACATTTAAAAATTTCAATTTCAAAATATACACACTCTAAAATAGTTTTCCAATATGGTTTCACCTCTTACATAAATCATTAAACAATTCATATATTTCATAAAATAATTCTATAGAGTATACCCAAACGTTGCTCATAAAACCAATTTTAAAACCTTATTTCAAGGACAAAACCACACCATAACCCAACCAAATCATAATTGAAATCCCTAGAGACATTTATAAAACCACATTCAGGTATTATAAAATCACCTTCTGTAACACCATGAAAGACACAAATGAAAGAACATATTTTAATAAATTTCTCCCAATAAATATAACAAAGGTTAGCACACCAAACCAATTCCAAAATACCCCATCCATGGCCCACATGACATGTATACATTAGAAAAAAATAATTTTTATACCCCTTAAACAACTAATTAATCAATTTCATATTTTGTAAAACTACCACAAAAGATGTCACATGTGTTACATTTGAAAAGTTCAAAATATCAACAAAAATGTAATTATAAAATTAAATTCTTAAACAAATAACTAAAAATTGGTTTCTGAAACTCACACAACGTAATAGGTATATGAAAAACAAGAAAATATATCAAACTAACTCATCATGAAATGGTTCCACATAGAATCACCATCCTTTTTAGTCGAAACCCTCAAATCATGCTGTAAAACATAAATCGCACCATTACCACTCCACAAAGGGGTTATAAACAACCTAAAACCTCAATATTTTACCCAAATGACAAGAAGATAAACCCATGTTATGAACCCTAGTTGATTGAAAATTTCTAACTCAATAAATAGTTGAAGAAAACATAAAGAATAGGAAGAAATAAATGATATAAAGGATTACCTACTTGATTTTGAAGTTTTACTCATCAAACAATTCTTCAGAAATGAGGTCCAGGGATGGGTGAGCAGCCTTGGAATATGTCCATGGAGGTAGGGAACGAAATGGGTAAGAATGGGTCATATTTGGGTTTATTCCAGAATGGAAAATGGGATTTCCAAAATGATTTTTAATGCCCTTGGCAAACCTGAATGGTTCGCCTGCACGGTTTGGACCCATGCGGCCAAACCGTGCGCCTTGTCCAGGCAACCAAAAAATAATTCATTCTCCTCAAATTTATGGGGGGTCTAAAGGGGAAATGAGGGAATTGTAGGTCAAGAATAGGGGAAATAATACCAAAAATAAAAACTCTTTTTAACGCCAATACTCATCTATCTCATGGGTACTAACCACCTCAACAACTTAACCCGTAAGTGTTCCCACTAATAGTGTCACAAAAACCAACTCCAAATAATCACAACCTAAAACCATCCCTTTGACTAAAGAGAATTCCAATTACAATACAAAACTACCATATACCGTGTTAATAGATCAGTAGCATAAGAGGGACTCAAATTTCAAACTAGGAACACCGAGAAACCAAGAGAAAACTAAGAACTAATATGGATTTAAATCAAATCATGGGATTAAAAATCCGAGAGTGGAAATTCTCCCAACCAGAATGCTTTCTTCACCCAGAAAGACACATCATGGACAAAGAAAAAACCATACCCAAATGTGAAACAAATAATTACACCCTTGCCATGTTTCACCCCTAATGGAAAAACACCCCCAATGATCAACTAAGGATAAAATACTTTAATAACCCAAAACACACACCACTTTTTGAAAATGGTCAATCGCATTCATAATCAATCCCAAAAGAATAATCCTCAAACCCATTATAAACAAGAGTAAATAAGTTTACCCAAATGAACAACAACAATGAATAATGTTACTCTGAACATGCATTAACCAAACTACTGAGCTCCCCACCATAAGAGATAAATCAATATTTTCCCAAGATAGGATCAGGACACTGATAAGGGGAGGCCCAAACGGACACCCCGACACAAGGGGTAGACTTCCTTTTGAAATTTCCGAAGGAATATATGAGAGAAACATAATGGGTCTCCCCACCGTTGTAACCAACCATCTTAACTGACTAGCATGAGCCGACAGAGGAAAAATTTAATGAGGTGGAACGTCCGCACAATTGATTCGCACGATTTGAGAAACTATGCACTAACATTATAAATCATTCTCTCTGCATGGATTCCTAGCACAAAATCACTACTAAACACGAAAAAACCAAGTGGTCAACAAATCTATCCAAATTCCATTCCATTCAACAATACATCACGGGAGACCAAAGGGGAAGGAAAGGACATTAGGGAAAAACATAAATATGAGTTCCTCCAACCAATTTCCATCAAACGGTAACAAAAACATCGATATGGAAATTACATAGGTTTAAATTATTCCATATCATCCATACTGAGGATATGACTTTGTGAAAGGGTTTAAACAACATAGGGATATACACTAACTATTCTAGATTTTCTCTAGGACCTATGTCTTGAACTAAAATGATTGAAGCTTCTTCGGCCTCGTAGTCTGGCTTTGCAGACCCCTTGTATAAAAACTCTACTTCCAGTGCTCCAAACAACTAAACCACAACCCTAGGGGGGTTCACCAAGGAAAAACACACTCCATAATTCACATTACCAAAACCTGACATTTCACTGATATAGGGGATCAGAATAAGTACACACATCACTCCTTATTTCTTCAGGTGAGAAACAACCAAAGGTGAGGACAGATATAAACACATTCCTCCAAGATAATGGATTAAAAGTTTTTCCCAAGGGAGAAAAACTCCCAAAATTACAATTATTCTTAGAGTATTGCACGACTTTCAAATTTATAATCAAACTAGCACATGACAACACAAGGCGTCACCGAACATGACCATTGCGAGTAATAAAAACCTTACATGGAAAGGGATATTTTGCTATGTCCCAAACAATACAAGATTTTAAAAAGTGGCCCTAATGGCCTCTCATGACAATATTTCCCACAATGGTGGTTTAACATAAATTCATGCTTCGAAGAGACTACAAAGGACCCATATGCCCTATCAGGCTCCATCCAGACTCACATCCTTTCTAATAACCCCATATCACTTACTCATTCGTCAAATCAGGTAACATAAGATACAATAGATTATTTCAACCTTCCAAAAGAACTCCCTTTATACAAGAGGATACACAAAACGAAGAGAGGAATGGGTTTAGACACAATCAACAAAGACTGATAAAATATTCCTTATATTAATAAACTAGAGGAACTTCCAATAGAGAAATACTCTGAGTTACACTTCTGTTGTTCACTATATTATAACGGGTGCGTACCATATCCAATGAGAAAACCAAAGGAAGCAACTAAGCTAGAAAATTGTAAAAAAAATATACAAACCAGATCCAAACACATGATGGTAACCACCTTAATGGATTCCAGAAGTTTTCCCATATAAGACTACTAACTAGTCCTTCTACCCAACTTATAGACCAAACAAGAACCCAAAACACAGTTTGAAGATGAGGGGTTCTTCGACTCAAAACATCCCACAACATCAAAATTTTCCAGAAACACTTAATATAAACCATCCCAAACCATTCATCAATACATAATGTTTTTTAGAAACATTTCTCTGAAAAAATGCTTCAGCGGCTAGCATATCCACCAATGGTACCCCATGGGCCTCACACATTCATTTTTCCATTCCACCTAGCACCCTCCT
Source organism: Viscum album (assembly GCA_963277665.1). NCBI lineage: Eukaryota > Viridiplantae > Streptophyta > Magnoliopsida > Santalales > Viscaceae > Viscum > Viscum album. Next base: position 501,985,705 of record OY728142.1, on the reverse strand, counting down.
TTTATCCATCCCGACACTCATCCAATCGTTCCATCAACCATCCATCATCCAATATAAATACATTAATTTGGTAACTCTAGGAAATAAAAATGTTTAAAACAAAAATCCTTTCCACTTTTCCAAACCCAAACATATAACCAATACTTACTTTTTCCTTAGATCACTAACCAAGAAATCAAACCAAAATTATAACTTACAAAAACTGATCGAAAAGGCACAAAAATTTAGATAAGAAATAACTTTCAAGTAATAGACGTCAATTTCAAAACATCTCATCCCATTAAAACACATTTAAATAGTTTCCAAAACATTATTGGAAGCAATTTTTTAAAACAAACATTGTCATAGTTTATGGATTGAAAAGAGGATTAAACACTACATTTTCCATTTTAGAATAATTCTGAAAGTTTTGTTCCCAAATTTCTAAATTCAAACCATTACCTCTTTTTTAGAAAACCATTTCTAAAAAAAATTACACCTCTTAAAGCCTTGTCATTTTTTTCACTAAAACCAGACTTCCCAGATTTCAAGACTAAAGGGCATAAGACAATGTGACAGAAAACTAGTTTTAGTGGGTGACTTGGAAATATGGTAGGAATCTATATTCAAATATCTTGACCACCACAGTGAGTGTTATAGGGAACATCAAGGGCTACACAGGGCTTTCTAGGCCCTGAGGGATCAATTAGACCATTAACGCAACTCTCTTTTCATTTCCCCTGATCATCATCAAACCAAGAAACCCAAAAGTGTTATATAAATACCAACATACCATAGCAACTAAAATTACGTTAAGAGGTGTAGTGATCAATCACACTACAAATAACCCAAATTCCAAGTCCCAAAAATCTTAACTCCCAACTATCCTGAATGTTACCCAAATAATATTACCCAAAGATTTAACCTAAACCCCCTTTGATATCATTTTTTCACGGACCAGATCTAGTTTCCATAAAAAAAGTTACCCGACCAAACTCATGATAAGGCCGGAAAGGAATTCTTGATCCACATGGGCTGAAACAACTGCCCATGTATCATAAACAAAAAATTGGGAATGGTTTACATGAATTTATAAACTTAAAACAACAATTGAATCCGATAAAAGGAATCTGGATTTTTGAAAAACAACAATATTTTACAAAAATTGAGAACTGAATTACGTAATTTATAACAACTCATCAAGACCGTAACAAATGTAAAAATTCAAAAATAAACTGAAAAAAAACCCTCATGGCAAGGGGAACGACCCTCAAGCAATATCCACAATACATCACCATGATGGACCTGCAAGAATCTTAAACCACTGGCACTAAAAACTATACCCAACCTGCACAAAAAAAAACCAAGTCTACTTACAATCAAGTTTTTAAGTAGTTTGTGAGACATTTCCCAGTAGTACACCACCACTAAGATATTTCATGTGATAAACATTAAAATATGAAATTCATTTATGTTCTCATCAACAGGAAAGTCTAGTTACAATTTCTAAAAGATTCAATTTAAAAATTAAAATAGTTCTCATGTGGGATAATTTAATGAATAAATACAATTAAAATAAATTTCAATGATTCTGAATATTCAATCCAAACACAGGGTATGTTTATGATAAACAAAAATCATCTAATGAGCATAACTAATATGAAATAACTCCAAGACACTATCTCATTGTGGGTCCCAGGTACCTTGTACCTCGGTGAGAGTAACCATCACAAGATATGTTCTCATATACAAGTCACTGATAATGAACATACCCATAACATAATGCTCTTCAATCTTCATCATCATATTTTAGTTAGAGTTGTATGTATCAATCTTGCTATGTGAATCTGAGGCCAAACCTCAGGATTCACTAGAATTATGGTACACGTCCACCCACCTAGATACATAGATCTCCCTCTTGTGCTCAAACAAGTTAAAAAAGACAAGAAATATGATTTTCACATGAAAATATCATTTCCACAGCGTATGTTCACCAAAAATCTCACATGTATACCACAAAATCACAGAAATCCACTTTTCATGCAAATTGATTTTGAAATCCATCTCACAAAAAAATAGTACACTCCACTTTTCACATTTCAATATCACATCAACAAATCCCTTTAACAATTTTATAAAACCATTTTAATATATTCCAAAACACTAAACAACCCACTCAGATGTTACATAATACCCTTTTCATAACCAAAATCCATTTTTTCACATCACACTCACACAAAACATCCCACATCACTTTCACATCTCTTCCACACATTAGTAAATCCTTCAAACATTTTTATAAATAATTTATAAGATCGAACACAACACAAAATAGACCATTTAACATTTAAAAAGTAAAATTTCAAAATATAAACAATCCAAAATAGTTTTCCAACATTTTTTAACTTCTTATATAAATCATTAATCCATTCCAATCTTTCATAAAATAATTCTAAAGAGTATACCAAAAATTTTCTCATAAAACCCATTTCAAAACCATATTTAAAATAAAAAACCACACCACAACCCTACCAAATCATAATTAGAATCTGTAGATACATTTATAAAATCACTATCATGTGTTATCAAATCACCTTGAGTAATACCACAGAAGATACAAATGAAATCAAATATTTTCATAAGATGATCTCAATAAGTATAACAAAGTATTACTCACCAAAACTATTCTAGAATCCCCCTTACAAGGAACACATGATAATAAGGCATTAACAAAACAAAATTTTTAGTCCCCTTAAACAACTAATAAATCAATTTCAAATTTTAAAAAACTACCACAAAAGATATCACATTTCTTACATTTGAAAAGTTCACAACATCAACAAAAATGAAAATATAAAATTAAAGGCTAAACCAAATCCCTAAAAAATGGAGTTTTCACCCCACACATCATATGAGGAAAATTAAAATATAGTAAAACAAGAAATCTAACACATCATTAAATTTTCACACATGGAATCACCTACAATTTTCAGTCGAAACCCTCAAATCTTGGTGTGAAAATTCAACCGCACCATCACCACACCACAAGGAGGATAAAAGCAACCTAAAACCTATATATTTTACCCAAAAGAAAATAATTTAAATTCCATGTTTGAACCCTAGTTGATGGAAAATTTAGATCTCTTGAATGAGTATAAGAAAACATAAATAAAGAGAATAAGTCAATGAGATAAAGGATTTCATGCATGATTTTTTGTTTCCCCCATCAAATATCCCATAAAAATGAAGTCCTAGGGCATGGTAGAAGTCTTAGAGGCGGGATATGGATGAAGGGAATGAAATGGGGAATAATGGGGCGGATTTGGGTTTATTCTAGAATGGAAAATGGGAATTCCAAAATAATTTTTAATGACCTGGACATACCTACACGGTTCGCCTGCAGAGTTTTGAACTATGCGGTCAAACCATGAGTCATGTCCCGGCAACCCAAAAACAATGAATTCTCCTTCAATTTAATGGGGGTCCAAGGGGGAAAAAGAGAGAAATTTAGGCCAATAATAGGGGAAAATACTCAAAATAAAACTATCTTTTCTCCCCAAGACTCAGCCAACTCATGGGTACAAACCACCTAAACATCTTACCCCACAAGTTGTTCCACTACGAGTGTCACAAAACCAACTCAAAATCATCCAAACCTAACACCATCCCATTGTCAAAATAGGAGTCCAATTACCATACGAAACCCCCAATACCATGTTCTTTGATTAGTATCACGAGATGAACAAAAATTTCATACCTGTAACACCCGGAAACCAAGAGAATACTATGAATTGAGAGAGGATTTGAATCAAAGCAAGTAATTTAAAATCTAGGTGTGACTGATTATATCATGATCTATTTAGTTGGAATAAAAAATAACAATTCCAAACATAGTCAATAAACTATGCAATTAACACCCAAAATAGTGAAAATAATGAATTATTACTATCAAAAGTGTAATAATATATTATAAAAAGAACATGTATGATATAATAAAGATTTTAAAATTTCTATTATAAATTAGTTAAAAAAATTAAACCACTATACCATTTGTTAAATACCACACAACCAAAATTAAGGATAGTGTATGGGATTTTAATCTCACATTTTACATATATGAGAGAAATATAATATTCACCACATGAATATTTAGTGTCGTGTTTCTACTAACCCATTTGATGAATTATATCATTAATCCATTTATCATCATGGTACTAAATTTTTTAATTTGATTAATCTAATCCATGGGGGTTTGTCATGAAACATACCAAGTTGTAAATGTTATCTTTGAAATATCAAATTATATTTGTGATTTTTAATTTTCTGTTGAAACAATCACCCCCTATGATCACTTTATCTTAAATTTAAGTATTCTAATGCAGTGGATATTATTATTTCCAAAGACATAACCCACTTTACATATGATGTTCACTTTGATAGTTATTAAATTAAATGGGGTATTAGTGATACATTTATATCATATATTCAAAACATGTATTTGATATGGAATATTATTCAAGAATTAAATCGATTTTTAGATATTTGAGGAATTATTGGGATGGGTAAAAAATGGATGGTGCCTAGTTAAATATTTACCCTTGATGAATCTGTACTTCTATGAGATAATTCAGTATCCCAAATTTGATGGGTTTCTACCTGATATGCCAAACTATCTTTTGAAGGTTCATGATAGTAATTTTGTGATGTACCAAGGAAACATGGAATCCTATAATTAAGCACTTCCATCATTTGAATTTATTTTTTAATTATCAATGATATTATTTCATTATCTTTATTTGCAGATATAGTTCAATGTTTTTTTATTTGTTAAATGGATTGTTTTTCTGTTACATACCAGGCCATACATATTCATCCATATCTAGTGATTTTAATGGTATGTGTTCTCAATTAACAACCTTTCTATGTTGATTCATTCTCATTGATTAATTATTTAATCCATTTCAATTACCCTTATAGTGTATTTGATATCAACATTATTTTTTATTTCAATGTTTATGATGAGGATATATTTCAATAGGATTCAAATGTTTCCATTCATTTCATTTTATTATGTATCATGATTTATTTTCTATTTTCCAAATGAAATATTGTAATCATGAATGGAATTTAGTTATCTAAAACTACTAAACTGATTTTTTGTTCATGATTTGATTCTTTATAATTAGTCCAATATAATAAAAAATTCATTGAACCTTGGATTCTGGGGTCGAGTGTTATATTTTATGTGTGAACCTAACTTCATGTCGGCAAGTTTATTTTTGAACCATCATTTATGACCATAAGATTATGTAGGGGCCATATTTCATGTCCTTGAGGTAATGAGTGATCCACTTTCTATTTATACATGTTCACAACATTATAATATTATGGTTATGTTACATATATATAACTTATACCATTTTTATTCTCTTATTCTATTTGTAAAATTATTCCTTAATGATTCATTTCATTTGAAATGATAAACATTCCATTACTTGTGTTCATGATCTATTGTATGTATGGTTTGGTTTTAAAATGGTTAGATCGTGTTCTGTGTAACGCCCCTACCCCAGAAGCCTAGAGTCAGTGCATTATTATGTATCATTGGCATGATACCAAAAGATCATGTCTCGAAAGACCGATTAGTTTAGTAGCCTTGGAAGTACTAAATACATTCATAAGGTTTACATGACATCATAATATGGGAAACAACAACAACATTGTCTCCATAGAAAACACTGAGAACCCATATTCTATCCCTGCAGGTCCATCATAATATACTTCTTCACATCATAGGAAAAATAAAACCTAGAAAGGGGTGAGATTAGGTGCTCTGTAAGGATAACAATACAGCGGAAACTTTCATAAATAAGCATAAACATTTAAGGAAATGTATATAACTAAAAAAAATCATTTTAAACATGAAATTCAACATAATATGGAAACGATAAAATAAAATAATTCCATTTACTTATTCAAATAGATGTTATTATAGTTGAATAATAACATGCAATATCAATAGCCACTTTCATAATGATGAAATTCATAATGCCAGATTTTCTTAACCATGTAGTCAAGGCCTCATGTCAAGACTACAAATAAAATATTGTCAAGGCCTTGTTCCAAGACACTAGTTTGTCTCGTGTGACCTAAAGATGCATCATGGTGCTATAGTGGGCTCCACCCATCACTTACTATGTCCAATGCATTCCTCATATGAAAAGTTTTAAAAATAACATAAACATTCGTATTAAAACTATCATACGAAATGTCAATACTTTATCCCCAAAACCTAAATGGTATAAAAATAGCACATCCACTGTCAAACATAACTCATTCAATAAAATATAGAAGATTGTATTATAAAAGATTATCCTCAATCAATAATAATGAAGGATATTGACATAGATGAAAATAATCATCAAAACTATTTCAGAGAAATATCCCATTTTTCTTAAAAACATTTAAAAGTCACACTATTTGTCAAGAAGTCGTATAAAAATTGATTTTTGAATCAAAGTGTCCCATACCACTTAGAAACATTTAATAGGAATTTTCATTTTAAATCATTAATTTCCATATAAATATAAACTTTAAACCATTTTTAAAAGATGGACATTAATGAGAAATTTTTAGAAGAATAAATTTTTTTAAACATTTCAAATGATATAAAAGTCAGAGTTACTATCCAAATGAGAGATAATAGAATAAAAAAAATTGAGGTAATAAAAACATTATAACACCATGAGAATAAATTATTTCATTATATACTATGTTAAAGGACAATATATAAACCATATAAAAGTGAATTTGTTCATAACAACAAAGAAGTCTCAAGGAAATGTAACTTGAGATGAAATCCCTTATAAAGATAGTATCCTTATGTAAAGGATAAATCAATGACATAATTATGTGTGAAAAAATATAAATACACTCAATATGATTAGATATTCAGTGTAAATAAATTAGAGGAAATTCACACATATTCCTGTAAAAAAACACCAATGAGTTGGATATTTAACTCAATGAATGGAAATTGAGTTAAGATAAAGTTTATATCAATGACCTGAGAAATTATCAATGGAGTGATTATGTGTATCAAAAGTATATCCACAAAAAGGGCAGTGATAATTACTACCTAAATAATAAATAGTGATTCCACACATAATCTTAGAGTAAAATAATCAACGAAGTATGCATAAAGCCCACTGAGTAGAAATTGAAATTTTAAATTCCCTTACCGATTTGATAACTTATGAAACATAAAACCAATGAATGGAAGATAATACAATGAATATGTAAATACTCATAAATTAATGTATATTACACTAATAATACAATCATGGGTAGTACATATGCCACACAAATGGAAATAGTGGCCAATCTAGCATGAATCTCATGGGAATAAAATGTGAGATGAAAAACAATTACATCATTGTAATCAATCGAGTCGTATGACCAAAAGTTAATAACCACTAAATTAATCACATAATACCATGAATATAAAGAGAACTAGGATAATATATATCAAATGGAAGTACACAATACACCACATGCAATAAATAAGAGGTGAGCAAGGGAAATCTCATGGAATTAAATGTGAGATAAGAAACTCCTTAACTTGTACTTTTACTTGGTCGAGGGTATGTTAATATCTTGTATAATGGTGAAATCATTGTTATTAAATTATACAATACCCATAAACATTATAATTATATCATATATGATCTTCTAATATTGATATTTTAGTATTATCGTCATTTCAGGTGTTAACTGATTTGTTCTCCTTTATATTCTTGGTTAAGTAAGCCCTGTTTGTTATGGATGGGATGTATTTTATTAATATTCAGAATGATATTAATTCCTTAAAAATTATTTTTAATCATCAACTGAAAATTTTTCTTGAATGGATATGATGAAGAATGAATCTCATCACGTTCTTGGAGACAGTAATCCGTACGTACGCACGAGCGACAATATCATTCTTTTGACATCAAAATCATATATAATTGGATGGTATATCATATATAAAGAATAATTATCATGTTATATTTATTATTTACACCAATTATACATCATTATTATACACATCTAAATAATAATTTATTGAATAACAACTACACCATGATGTGGAGACGGTAAGCCGTACGTACGCACGTATGGTGACAAGTCATTAAAAGGATGGATAGATTAATGAATATGGTTGTAACATATTTATAATAAAATCACATTATATATAAGATACATGATTTATTGTTTTATAATGGAAACAAAAAAGAAAGAGAAAGTGGAAGAAGAAAGGAACTTGAAAGAGGCGATGAAATATTTACCTCTTCTTCGAGTTCTTACTTTTGATTTGATCAAAATGGCTTTGTAAGATGGCTTTATAAATAAAGTAAGGCCTCTAAGATTATGTAAGGAGATTTGGGAGGATATTTGGGCAGTTTTTGGACGATCCTAATGGCTTTGAATGTGTGAATTAGAGATAAGGGTGAGTTCCCTTTTGTAAGAGGGGTGAGGGGCACCTTAGGAAAAGCTTCAAATATTATTTTATAAAAAAAACATTTTCAGTTTTTAATGGCTAAAAAATGAATTATTCAAAGGATAAGGTGGTTATGGTTCAGAAACCTCTCATCCAAAATGTTTTATATCGGTTTGGGTCACTATATTAACTTTATCTTTTAGATTTAACTCTTAGTTAAGTAGTTTGGCATTTACCATGTCTCTTTGTATTGTTATATTATATGGTTAATAAACTTACTATAAACCTCCAAGAGAACCCATACAAGTTCATTAATGATACAAATATCATTATATAAGTTGTTTAGACATACCTTATATTTTTATGAACATAATATAAATTAATAATATAAAATTTGTTTTAAAAACACTTTTGTGTCAATTTTGACACTATTTGGTATTTTGTTTTTTCGAAATTCATAACAGCATTATTAATGAGAAAAATAATTCGTCTAACCAACCCTATCATGTCATATTAACCTATAAAATTATTATAATTCATAAAAAGTCTCAAATTACATTTATTTGGATATTTATAATATCAATTATTTTAAAATTTCATTAATTAGGTAATAACTTCATCATCATTGTGTCATAAATAGATTTAATTATTTAATGTCTAAAATTATAAATAAAAAAAATTATTTTGTAAATATTTTTATAGTTATAATTAATATTTTTATCCTAATTTATGTTATGTGTAACCCTATATTAAAATGGTTTAGTTATTAAACTTTGATTTTAAAACTTTTAACTCTTCTTTGAATTAAATAATAATAAATGTCCTAATCTAATCCAAGTGGAACTAAAGGATCTTATTTTATTCCTAAGATTGTTTTTGGTCAAATTAAACTTATCTAATAGAATTAGGATATGTTTTAGGATAATAATAATATCATTTTTACCTTTAATTGCTCTATTTACTTTTAACTGTGGTAAATAAATGTTAAAAGATTCTATTCACCAAAAATTATTTTTATCTTATTGAACCACATAATACCCCATGATATTAATAGTGTGTCTTATATTTTATAAATTAAACTCACATAAGCGGTAAAATTATGTTTTATGTAAATTTTCAAATGCTCCTAGGAGGTGGGTAAAATACGGTGAAAAGTTTAATAAAATTATATATATATATATATATATATAATATTATTACAAAATGACTCCGATGAATTAAATTAAAAATATATAGGTATTATGTATCTATTTTGACTTAAAATAACTTTAAATAAATTAATTATTTATTTAAATAAAAATTTCGTTTTAAACTATAACTAAGTGTTTTTACTATTCATAAAAAACTGAATGTTTTCAGAACAATATAAAAAATTCACCCTAAACTAATTTCGATATTACGAATCCAAAAATGAAGTCCATTTTGAATGATAAAATTTATAAAATATTAAAAAGTGGGTATTAATATTCATAACGGCTAGTTTGATTGGTCGCGGTGTGTTAGAATCTCGAAGTTGCGTACAGTGAAAGTTATTACATTATTCAAAGGAAAACATAACCTAAAAGCTTGGGGTGTTACATTCTTCCCCCCTTTTGGAAATTGGGACCTCACAATTTTTAAAATTGGTCTTGGGAACATAATTTAAAGTCCCAAATCGGAAATACATTCAATAAAACAATCACTTTAAATGAAAGAAAGAGAATTACAAAGGTCACCCGAGATAACCCATACTAGGATTCCATGTAGGAAAACATGGATATCAAAGATAAACTAAGTGTCAAGTTATGATGGAGAGGGATAAAAAACATGATCATGAGAATGCTAACAACAAGAAAACCACAAACGTGTGATGGGAAAAATAGTCATTTGTTTCCCAATAGGAAAAGTAAATGGATAACATTTTTTTTGTTTCAAGTTACTTTTCATAAAGATGAGAAATTTATTTATTAGATTGACTAACATAAAGAGATATACATAATTTTTAAGTGTAGTTCAATTATTTAATAAATTTCTACCACTAAATCATTTTTAAAAAAAAATGAATATTCAAGATTACTAGGTCACACCGTAAGAGATAGAATCAACATCTAGAGAATCACATAATCCAAAAAGGATAAACTATATATTTACCTGTCTTTAGAGGTTAATAAAAACCAAAAAGGTTAGTACCAGATCAGATGATCCCCCAAAGGGATATTCCTTTAGAGAAAGAAACATTAATCTTAATTTCTAAAATTAAACCAACTATACCCCAAAGTTAAATAAATACCATTCAATAAACAATTTTCCCTAAAATCCTTCAATATAATCCAAACTAATATTGAATCCCAAAACTTTGAAGAATTTGGTTATGTAGTATTCCACATTGAATTGTATCTTCAAATGACATCGACTACTTTTAAAGTCACATACTTAAAAGTAATTAACCCAATCACATATTCTCTATTATAGGTTAATCATTTCTATAAATAACCCAAATCACTATAAATACACAATGAAATCATTGATAAAAATCCACCATTACTCCTCAAATGAAATCCCATAGTATTCTATTTTCTTTAGGCATATAGTGTTCCCAACAGAGCGAACTTCTTCCAAAATTACATTTATCACTCAATCATCAAATCATTTCCCTATACTTAGGGTATTTATTTGATAAGATGTAAGATCCCTAATCAACTTATTATTGATCAATAAAATCATTTTACTAAAAATAATTAGTCACACTAACCCTGGACTTCACGTAGTCTAGTGGTAGGTGATAAATCCCAATCACACTTTGGTTGTGGGTTTGATTCCCACAACTTTGTTCGACGCAATGGGTTTTCACACGGTTTGTGTGTTGTACATTTTAAAAAATTATATTTTATAACATTACCAAAATTAGAAAAATTCCTCAAAATAACCATAACATAATTTAACCACAAATGTTATCCCAAACATTGCATTTTTATCCCAAAATATAATAACTTGTAATTGCCTCAAACCAAATGGTCATATAAAACTAAATGGTTATTTATAACTATATACACAAGAGAAAAGATAATTCTTCCTCAAATATCATTTTCACCTGACAAACTGTAGGGTTACAAATACTAGAGTAAATTATTCCAAATTAATCCCATTAGCATGGGACACTTATACTTTTAAACATTTCCCCAACCATTTATTTCCACACAGCTTCTTCTTTGACCAAGAAAAAATCCTATAGAATAGGTCATTCACTATCATAATGCCCAAGTCACCTATATTTATGGTAAATTACTGTAAATGGATTCTTGGGACCAATTTTATTTTCTTCAATAATACTCTACATTTTTCCTCGATAATTATTTATTTTATGTCCTTCTTTCCCACACATAAATCATATCTTTGTTCCATTGAGGCACTTTAATGGGTGTCTCATTCCAAATTTCCTACATGATGGAAATGGAGGATTATTTTTTCCATGGTCTCCAATGCTAGAGATATTTTTATTCATCACATTTCTCTTTTTTTGAGTCCGGGAGTTGGTTAAAATATATGTTGTTGATCATATTTTTGGAAAACTGATTTATCATGAACACGATATCTTTTATGCCCATCAACATTCCATTTTGTATCTCATTTCCACAACCATTCCCACCTTTTAAATCATGCTCAAAGTTACTATGACTTCTTTGGAATCCATCCATTGACTAAAAATAGAAAGCATTGTGTGAGTAACAGTAGTCATAAAATTATTTACAGAATGACACCATATTTTCAATTTGAGACACCTTAGGATTAACCAAGGTCATTTATTCTCATCTTATATTAAAATACTCCAAATCAGTTTTTTAATGAAAATGTAAATTATCCTAAGCATATCCCCTAGGAGTTTTGTAACCAAGAGTGCAGCAAGGCCTGTTGTCGTGCACCAGTTCCCGTTCAAGTCTAGCTGAAAGCGGTGTTTTCTGGTTTTACACCTTGGTACTTCTGTGCCAGAGCCGCCTCTACCTACTCCTGTCCAGACATGGATGTATTGCTTCGAAAACTCACAAAATCTCTACAATACCAAAATTTTAGGGAGTTCTTATATACTAATCCTCAAAGTCTATCTTAGGGCTATGTGTTGTAATCAGAATTTGTCTAAATCTAGTTTCCAAGGTTTGTACTAAACTTCCTCTAATAGCAATTGTAACGCCCCAACCCCAGAAGCCCAGAGTAAGTGCATTATTATGTATCATTGGTGTGATCAAAAAAGATCATGTCTCGAAATACCGATTAGTTTAGTAGCACTGGAAGTGATAGATACATTTATAATGTTTATATTACTTCATAAAATGGAAAACTACAACAACATTGTTTCCATAGGCAACACTGAGATCCCATAGTCTATCCCCACCAGTCAGTCATAATATACTTTTTCACATCCTGGGAAAAATAAAACATAGAAAGGGGTGAGATCAAATTCATAGAAAGGATAACAATATAGCGGAAACTTTTATGAATAAGAATAAACATTTAATGCAATGTATAAAACTAAAACAGAATCCTTTTAAACATGAACTTCTTTTTAATAAGGAAAAGATAAAATCAAATAATGACATTTAATTATTCACATGGAAATTCTACTAATAGAATAATCACTTTCAATATTAATGGCCAATTTCATAATGATGGAATTCTTAATGCCAGACTTTCATAACCACATAGTCAAGGCCTTATGCCAATACTACAAATAAAATTTTGTCAAGGCCTGGTTCCTAGACACTAGTTTGTCTAATGTGACCTACCGATGCATCGAGAAGCTATAGCGGGCTCCACCCATCACTTACAAAGTCCAATGCATTCCTCATATGAAAATTTTGAAACATAACATAAACATTCGTGTTAATACTAGCATACGAAATGTCAATACTTTATCCAAAAAACCATGAATGGTATAAAAATATCACATCCACAGTCAAACATAAATCATAAAATACAATATGGAAGATTTTATTATAACCGATTATCGTCAATTGAGAATAATGAAGGATATTGACATATATAAAAATAATCATCAAAACTATTTGAGAGAAATATCCCCCTTTTTCTTGAAAACATTAAAAAGTCACACTATTTGTCAAGAAGACATTTGAAAATAGATTTTTGAATCAATGTGTCCCATAACAATTTGAAACTTTTAAAATAAGTTTTAATTTTAATAAATTAATGACTATATAAATAAAACCATAAAACCATTTTTAAAACATGGACATTAATGAGAAATTTTTAGAAGAATAATTTTTTTAAAACATTTCAAATGGTATTTTAGTTAGAGTTACTGTCCAAACGAGAGACGATTGAATACAAACAATTGATGTAAATTTTTTTTATAATACCTTGAGAATAAATTATTTCATTATATACTATGTCAAATGACAGTATATACAACATATAAAAGCAGATTGGTGAATAACAACAAAGAAGTCTCAAAGGAATGTAAATTGAGATGAAATCCCTTATAAATACATTATCCTTAGGTAATGGATAAATCAATGACATAATTATGTGGGAAAAATATAAATATAGTCAATATGATTGGATATTCAGTGTAAATCAATCAGAGTACATTCATATATATTCATGTAAAAACAACACTATTGACTTGGATGTTTAACTCAATTAATGGAAATTGAGTTAAGATCAAGTTTATATCAATGACTAGAGAAATTATAAATGGAGTGATTATGTGTATCAAAATAATATCCACAAAAATGGGTGTGGAAATTACTACATAAATAATAAATATTGATTTCAAACATAATCTTGGAGTAAAATAATCAATTATGTATGCGTAAATCCCACTGAATGGAAATTGAAATTTTAAATTCCCCCACCGATTTGGTAACTTATGAAACATACAACCCATGAAAAAAAGATAATAAAATGAATATGTAAATACGCATAAATTAAAGTATATTACAACAAGAACACAATCATGGACAGTACTTATTCCACACAAAAGGAAATAGTGTCCAATATAGCATGAATCTCACAGGAATAAAAAGTGAGATAAAAAACACTTACTTCATTGTAATCAATTGAGTTGTATGATTAAAATTTAATAACCACCAAATTAATTATAGAACACCATGAATATAAAGATAATCATGATAATTTATATCAAATTGCAGGACACAATACACCACATGAAATAACTAAGTGGCGAACAATGGAAATCTCATGGAATTAAATGTGAGATAAGAAACCCCTTACCTTGAACTTTTCCTTCATCGAGGATACGTTAATATCCTGTATAACGGGGAAATCATTTTTATTAAATTAAAAAATTACAATTTACATTAAAATGATATAATATATGATATTCTAATATTGATATTTTAGTATTATCATCATTTCGGGTGTTAACTGATTTGTTCTCCTTTATATTCTTGGTTACGCAAGCCATGTTTTTTATGGATGGGATGTATATTTTTAATATTCATAAAGATATTAAGTCTTTAAACATTATATTTAATCATAAAATTAAAATTACTCTTGAATTAATACGATGGGGAATGAATCTCATCGCATTCGTGGGGACGATAATCCGTACGTACGCACGCATGAGAATATCACTCTTTTGATATTAAAATCATATATAATTGGATGTGATATCATATATAAAGAATCATTATCATGTTATATTTATTATTTAAACAAATTATACATCATTATTATAAACATCCAAATAATAATGTATTGAATAACAACTACACCATGATGTAGAGATGGTAAGCCGTACGCAGGCACGTATGGTGACATGTCATTCAAAGGATGGATAGAGTATTGAATATGGTTGTACCATATTAATAATAACATAAAATTATATTTCAATACATAAGTTATTATTTTATAATGGAAACAACAAAGAAAGTGGAAGTGGAAGAAGAAATGAACTTGGAAGAGGTGATGAAATATTTATCTCTTCTTCAGGTTTTTCATTTTGATTTGATCAAATGGGATCCTTAGGTTGGATTTCTGACTAAATAAATGCCTCTAGGATAAAGGCAGGAAAGGTTGGAAAATATTTGGGCTGGGTTTGGCCGATACTAATGGCATTGAAGTTGTGAATTAGAGAGAAGGTGGAGTGCCCTTTTATAAGGGGGGTCAGGGGCACCTTAGGAAAAGCTAGAAATATTATTTTATAATAAAATCATTTTAGGTTTATAATGGATCCAAAATGAATTAATTAAAGTATAAGGTGGTTATGGGTCTAAAAACCCTCAACAAATATGTTTTATAATGGTTTGTATCACTATATTAACTTTATCATTTAGATTTAACTCTTAGTTAAATAGTTTTACATTTACCATGTCTCTGTGTATTTTTATATTATATGGTTAATAAAGCTACTTTAAACCTCCAAAAGAACCCCAAGTGTTTCATTAATGATACACCTATCATTATATAATTATTTTGTCCGAACCTTAGATTTTTAGGAATAGAATATCAATTAATTATTTAATATTTTTTTAAAAACACTTTTTTGTCAATTTTGACACTATTTGGTATTTTGTTTTTTCTAAATTCATAACAACATTATTACTTCGAAAAAAATTCTTCTAACCAACCCTATAATGTCATGTTAACCTAGATAAATTAGTGTAATTCATAAAAAATCTCAAATTTACATTTATTTGGATATTTATAATGTCAATTATTTTAATATTTCATAATTAGGGAATTACTGCATCATCATTGTGTCTTAAATAAATACAAATATTTAAGGTCTAAAAATTATAAATAAAATACCATTATATATGAAATCTTTTTATATTTATAATGAATATTTATAGTAGAATTTATATTATGTGCAACCCTATATTAAAAATGGTTTAGTTATTAAACATTGAATTTAAAACTTTTAACTCTTCTTTGAATTAAATATTAATAAATGTTCTATTCTAATCTAAGTGGACCTAAAGGATCATATTTTATTCATAAGATTGTTTTTGGTCTAATTACACTTATCTAATAGAATTAGGAAATGTGATATGGTAATAATAATATCATTTTTACCTTTAATTACCATATTTTTTTAACCGTGGTAAATAAAATTTAAAAATTACTATCCACTAAAAACTATTTTTATCTAATTGAACCATATTTTACTCCTTGATATTAACTTTGTCTCTCATATTTTTGAAATTCAACTCATATAAGTTGTAAAATTTATTTTTATGTAAATTTTCATATGCACATAAGAGGTGGGTAAAAGATGGTGAAAAGTTCAATAAAATCATATATATATATATATAATATTATTACAGAATGACTCCAACGAATTACATTGAAAAAATATAGGTATTATTTATCTATTTTGAACTAAAGATTATAAATAAAATAATTAATTATTTAAATAAAAATTTGGTTTTAAACAATAACTCAATATTTCTCACTATTCATAAAAAATTAATGGTTTTCAGAAAAATACCAAAAATTCACCATAAGATAATTTCGATATTCCGAATCCAAAAATGAAGTCCATTTGGAATGAATTTTTTTTATAATTTTAAAAAGTTCATATTACTATTCATAACAGGTAGTTTGATTGGTCGTGGTGTGTTAAAATCTAGAAGTTGCATACAGTGCAAGCTATTAAATTATTCAAAAGGAAACGTACCGTGGAATCTTGGGGTGTTACATTATGATACACATATTCTCATGTTATTAATATGTGATTAGTGATAAGTCTCTTTTTTTCCTTTATTTGGCATCTAAAATATCATTTTAAGGTTTTATTCTCTAGGATATAAAGAGTGGTTTTATGTATGATAAGACAATTAAGGGTTGAAGATATAAAGGCCTTAGTTGGAGAATTTTCAGTTCACTTACGAATGAGTTTTTTTTGGTTTCCTTGTTTCCAATGTCACTTGACCTATATAATTCTTGTTTGGATAGTTATGTTATATTATGAATATTAATCTATTGATTTTTAATATATATGAATGGGAGTTTTTGATATTTTTAGTTGGTATAAGAGTAAGGTTTATATAATAATTAGATAATGAGATGAGAAAACATTTGAATGAACATTTAGTATGAGCCAATGTATTTGATAATATCCAAATGTTTTTGGTAAGTAATATAATATTAGTTTTACCAAGAAAAAATATCTTTCTGGATATGACATGATGACATGGTTCGAGACTAGATGTGCCATTGGATAATAATTATGAAAAAGAAGGATTTATATTAACTCATGATTTTCTTAGTAAATTAAAATGGTCCTTAATGTACACATGGTTTTACACTCTAATGGATATGTTTTTTATTATGTCACATTCTATTTATGCAGAATCTATAGGGATTTGAAAAATGGCCATTAATGAAAAATGTTAAGAAAATGGTTTCATAGTGTGGAAAGAAGGTGTACTTTTTAAACATCATATGAATAATTTACATGACTAATCACTCTCTTTAACATTCCATAATGTTTAATTTAACGATATTTGATTATGAAATAGATCAACTATAGAACAATAATGTTTGGATGGTGGATTGTTTTCTCAAAAACTGAAGTATCTTATATGATATTAGTTAAATAAACACCATTATATAATTAAATGTATATATGAATGTTAAATTTTTATCCCCAATGATTATATATTATTAATTTTTTAAAAAATACATAATTTTATGACGATCATATCTAATGTCTATGATTATGCCCCAATTGAATTTTTTAGGAATGTGTTTCATTCCAACCATATCACTTTCCCTCTAGTTGAATTGGATATTATATTTTACTTGGATGGATTTCACTATATATTCCCCATATAAATTTTCAATTAATTGAAGTCATGTTCTATATTAAAAACATAATTATTACCATCTACCAGTGTGATGATAAATACAAACATTTGATGAGAATACAATCCACGATATGGTTTTTAATTCTAATGATAAAGGTCTTTTGATCTCATATGGATCTGAAGAAACTAAAAAAATTATATTTATATTGTATTGGAATTTTCTAATACTTGTCTATAATATATTCTTAGTTAACCACTGAATTGTGAAGTTGAGATTTCAATAAAACTCATACATGATTCCACAATTATTTCAAAGACATCCTATAGAATTTACCAGATTGATTTGACTGAATCAAAGAAGAAACACGATGATAACCTTCATGGTGGATTGATTCATCCAACTCTGTAACCTTTAGGTCCACTTATTCTATTCATTATGATAAAATATGGATTGATTCAACTATATATTAATTATATAGAGCTGAACATGATCACACATATGAAAATGTACCATCTACCAAGTATTGATGAGATATATGATCTAATTTTTAGAGTTCAATACTTTTCTATGATTGATCATTATTATGGATATCACCAATTGATGTCCCATAAGGAGAATATTCCAAAGACCACATTCAATACAAGTTATGGATAGAATGAGTATATAGTGATTCCATTCAGTGTTACTAATTCCCCTTCAAAATCAAAGATTTAATGGATAATTTTATTTGATAAAACATTGATTATTTTTTGGTATTATTTATAGATTATATTATTATTTATTCAATGTGAAATTATGATCCTGAATATCACTTGATAATTGTACTAAATAACCTATGGTAGGGGAATGATTATTCAAATTTCAAAAATTTTGAATTTTGTCTACAAATTGTAACATCTTTTGGGGAATATAATATCAAGAGTGGTTATATATGTTGATCCAACAAAGATGAAGGCTATTTTTCAAGAAATGGATCGACTAGTCCTGAACCATGACTACCACAAGCCTACTTCCAATTGGTTGGGTGCTAGTGACCAGTGTTATGTTGACATATCAAACACATGGGATAAATTAGTCTAATATACCTATAAATACACACACATCTCTTGGAATAGAAAACAATGAAATTTAAAATTATGATAACTAATTCATTTGAACATTTATAATCTCACAATTACAGTATGATAATAATGTACTAAAACTGATATTGTGGCCAAATATAAACCCATCCAAAAAATTTATATAGTCCAATATCATTAGAAGGTTGGGACTAATATAAAATGTAACCTCTGATCAAAATACTTAGTATGTCTATGTGAATATATTCTCCACTAACTCCATTGCCTCACAGAACACTGTCAAAAATGTTGGTGAATGCATAAGACATGACAAGTATGGGAATATCCCATATATGGATGAGTAGAAAAATAACCAGTAACACACACCCAAATCACCAATATCATATTATGAAGAATAGTAATCTCATAATATTTATATAAAAATCAATTTATAAACACCATGATATACTTAGGAAGGAAATCGATCCTCCAGGTGGTCTCAACCAACCTGGCAGCCGCAAGCCTATGCTCGAGGATACTAAGAAATGGTTATTTCTAAAGAACCAACTCAAGCATTCATTTGATCATTATATATACACATACAATAGTTCATAATAATTATACCCTACCCATGAAATATCAATTGTCTCTAAAGACCTCAATTCTATTATAGACGATCACACCCCGGACCATTGGTGGACACAAAAAACAAATTCTATATTAACATAAAATACCAGGGATCATATAAAAATGATAAGATAAAACCTAAAAAACATATTTACATATAGATAATCAACACCATGTTCAGGTACTTAATAATGATTTCATGTTTCCCACCTTGGATATAATAACAAATGATATAGGATTACACTCAGGTGTCATAGAGAGACACCACAAACTCTAGATGAGACTCATCCATAAAATGGAATAACAATATAGAGATGTGAATATAATTTCCCATAATACACTTGAGTGGATGAACGATGGGAACATAATCAACATATATTGGTCCATTACAGAATAAATTATGGGATCCAAACATACTAAAATGGGTTACACAATTTTTATTTGGGGAACACTGCATATCCATCCATCCCCTAGTCTTACCATGTGGGGTTTTCTCACATGGAATTCATGAATTATACATAGGGTATTCAACCAATTTTAAATTATATGTATATATCTTACATAACCCACCATATTTTATATTTACATGAAAATATAATCATTTATTTACAATATACCCCCATATACCTAAAAGAGTAACTACCCATTCCCCTAGGTTACATACTGACCCACCAGGTGAAGATCAAAAGTCATGTGGTAGGGATACACTACATGTGATCCTTATATTCACCATGAATAAACTATTTTGGAAAACGGATTCCCAAATGGTGAGTAGTCTCATATTAAACTATTTGTAACACAAGATTTTCTAGAAACCCATGTCTTATTCACACATCACTCGAATCCACCACATCCTCCCTAAATCAAGTGAAAGAAGAATCATATATGTGGTTGACCAGCCTCAATATCACTTGCTTCCTAGATTCCAATTCTAAAAATGAATTGGGAAGCCACCAAATTTTCTCATGTCACTATATGTCACTCAGGAAAGAAAATTCCTCTAATCTAGTCTCTTTCCTCCATGAATCTCCCACTTTCATCATTGATCCTCAAATAACAGCCATAATATCAAGTCATTTTAATTGTAATGATCTGTTGCACCATAGAACAACCGCACGGTGATAGAATACAATGTATATATTGAACTATTGTCCATTGGAAATAAAAATGAGGATTGAGAAAATAAATAATGGGGAAACAATAAAACAAAAAAATGAAGAATGAACCTTTACCATTGCCTATGAATTAAATGAATTAAGGGAGAAATAATTCGATAGAAAAATAAATAAACCATTAATGGTTGAGTGAATTATTATTCATGGAATTGATCTGTCTTTATTTGAGGTAAAGAACAACATATAATCAAATAAATAAAGCATTCAAGTCTGAGTTTTGATTAATTAAAGATAAAGAATGATCATGCATTACCGTCATTTGAGATATCCAAGAACACTGTTGGATAATGATATGTAGTCTGATCATGATCTATCATCATATACCAATGACACTCCAATAAATCCTATAAATCACTAGGGTGTGAGGATAACCCTATGGATTTGGGAATAACATCATATATATAGATAAAATATGTTTTTGGACCCCTATAATAAAATAAATAAATAAATGTATTTAATTAATTAAATTTCCATGTCTACACATTACCAAAATTCCTAACACTAAAAATGATTATGTCATTCATAGTGTTAATACAACAGTATACACTCAAGAGTTGTAGCATATTTCTAATTTAATCATTCATTTATGAATTGTTACACTTTTTTAGTTAAACTGTGTCACATAACATGAATATTTTTATCTTTTTTTCTAATGTTAATTATAGATTCATTGGTTCTTGAAATTTTATGTTGTCTTAGAGCTTAGCCTTGAAAATAATAAATATAGTATTATTAAGTAATAATTTAAATAATTATAGTGGTTGGATTCTCCCAATATTTTGGATTTGTTTCCTAATATGTGAATATCCATGTCAAACAATTGATGGTAATAGGTTCGGATTTGGGTCTCCAACTCCATAGTGATCTTATAAAAATATTTATTCTCTCAGAGGACATGAAGTTGGTAAATCAATCACCAATGATGATACATTTTTGATGATCCTTAGTCGCCAATGTGTACTAAAAAATGCGTCCCTTTAATTGAGGAAAATGTCCCTGCATTCGATAACATGTAATTCGACATGCACGTACCTTTTCAGCTGCAACATGTGAAGAATATCATATTCATAGTCTAGATACGGATTTAAAATAGATGAATCACTCCTCTAAACATCTAAATAATAAATGTTAAGGGGTAATGAATCTCAAAGATATATTACTACATAGAAAAATCTATGTAATTCTTATCAAGATGAGGCCCTTAGGAACACATGATCTCCCTCCTCGAACAGAAGTGGCCTCCTTCATTAGTCCAAATTGAACATTAGATGGATATGTGTAGTCTTCAACCTCTCATTGATGAACAAAAACTTTTTTTAATTGATCACATTTACTCTTGATCCATGAGTGATGAATCACCTAGATCATTCCAAAAAATTTGTATACGTAGTTTCTCCCATGAAATGCATTGAATGGTTACATAAAGATTGTGGAATGGTAGATGTTCTTTCATAAAAACTCCACCAAGGGTAGGTGATCCTCCCAATTACATCTGAAGTACATCATGAAATCCAATGAGTTTTTTCTCAAAGAACAAAATGGTCCACTAAGTCCAAATATCAATCTGGGGGTGAAATGTTGGGATATAACATAAATGAGTCCTAATGACATTTTTCAGTACTCTATATAATTGTGATGTGATGTAATAATCATAATCTAAAAAGATGATTGAGGTACCTTCATGGTTCCAGACTAACTCATGTACATATAAACATGACATGATCTCTTCGAAACTATTTACTAGAATGGCTAGGGCATAAGAAGAAATTATAATTCAATCGATGATCAAACTAATGGAATCATGTACAATGGATTTATATGTTACCCCTACCACAAATTCCATGCATATTCCATACCAATTACCCTTTGTTAAATCAAGGGGTTGAGCTACACCAACATGAACTTGGTGTTCATCGTTCACATGCTGACAAGTGAAGCATCGAGATACAAAATCTGTAAAAAACTACATAATTCATAGACACAAAAACCAATACCAGATGCCTTGGTACACCATAAAAAACCAAGATGCTTCTCTAAAGGTGATGTATGAAACATATTAATCTCCTCCTCCTACAACATCACTTGTACCATCATTCATCATCTAAGGATGATAATGCGACCCCCTATATTAAAAATTAAATCAATAGCCTATATAATAGATATTTGAGCATATATGGTCTCAATGTCAGTATCTCCATGTTGAGATTCCATAACACACTCTAACTCAATGGGGTAATGACCACCAATAGAAGATATAAGCATCATCCATGTCCACTAAGGAAAACTGCCACTATAGTAACTACTCCAATTACTCAAAAAATAATAAAGAACAAGATCTCCTGCTGAGACGTTCTTACACCCCATTCCCTATCTCACAAATATTGAAAATCTTGAATTCATGGTCATAGAGGAACTCTAGCCATCACCTCTATCTCAGGCTAGGATCCTTTGAGATAATATATTCATTAGACTCTTATGGCCTGTTTAGATGATTAGTCTCTCACCTTTATGATAGTTTCATTACATTTTTATTGATAACACTACCAATAATATATCATGATCCTGCTTCTTATAGTTCAAATTATGCATTATTTTCTACATAGACTCATATGAAACCAAAACATTCCACTATATCATAAATAACCTTTTCTGTTCCATTAGTAATCGAATAATAATACAAAATCCACACCCTCATCTAGATATATCTGTATCAGGGTTCTCAATAATCTATTCAACATCCAATAAAAATTATTTTGGTTCCATACCATTCATATGAAAGGATTACCCTTTTGGTCCATTTTTTCTAGGATAATTCAAATCCATAGGAATCAGGTAAAACCTTCTAATAGTACCATATGAAGCAAAGGAGACTCCACACCTCAGTAACACTCTTACATGTCTCCCAATATTGCATTTCCTCCAACTTAACTAGATTAAATACCACCCCATCAAAATAGATAATGTATCTTAATAAGTGTATTAATAAGATAAAAAATTGATACATTGAGAGATTATCATTTTATGGTGCACTCAGAGTTTATTAATAAAAATTATCAATTGTTTTGTATACTTCACAATGGATTCTGAGTACACTATGATACACTTGATGGAGACCACCACAAAGCAGTCTAAGAAATGATGAATGAACTTTTTTATGAGTCCCAAAAACAATATTGTGGGTGTTTGAAAAGATAATTGGAATAATCAATTAACCATAGTGAAAAAGGGATATTTGAATGTCATATTCTATATATCATCATCATATACTCGCTTATAGTGATGGCCTAATTTGATTCAAATTTTTGAGCACCATCGTTCCACTCTCAGCAGATCTATGTGTTCATCGATCCTCAATAGCGGTTTCTTATTCTTATCAGTAACATAGTTTTAGCACTGATAATGGAAAAATAACATCTATTCCTTATCTTTCTTCTTTTGAAAAATATTTAACTCTTTAGAAGTTAATATATAAAATATAATTTTATGATAAGAATATATATATCACACTTTCATCCTTAAATATAATTCCACTATATCTTTAATGTAAAAATTATAATATATAACATCACTTCATGAGTTGGGTCTACCGACATACCATCTATAGAGATTATATGACCAAAAAATGAAAACTTTTTCATAAACAATTATTATATGTAATGTTTTCATATATTATCTCCTTCCTCATCATCTTAAGAACAATTCTAAAGAAATATTCATGCTCTTCCTTACACTTTTAATATATATGAATATGTTCTATAATGAATATCATAAACTTATCATGGTAATAACTAAAGACTCTATTAACTAAATCCCATAAGATAGTTTGTGAATTGGTATGAATGAATAGAATAAATACATATTCGTTGTTTCCATACCTTTTATAGAATTATTATTTTGGAATATCCTCATTATTAACCCTCAATTAATGATATCTAAAATAAATTCAATCTTGTAAATGTATTTACCTCTATGTAGTTGATCAAACAAGTGATTCATATGGGGAAGATGATACATTTTCTTAATTTTTCCCTTATTCATCTCCTGATAATCAATGTAGAGTTCCATTTACACATATATAATTTTACTAAATAGATTAGTTTGACCCCATGGTTACATAGATCTAAAAATGAATCCCTTATCATATTTTCATAGATTTTGTTCTTCAATTCATGTAACTCAATTAGAGCCATTTGAAAAGAAATTATTGAAATTGGAGTGGAACTAGGTATGCATTATATTGATAACTCAACATCATGTTTCAGAGGATGGTATGGTAACTATTTTATATAGTCATTCTAAAACTCTCTCAAAATAGGCATATCATTTAGTTTAAGTTTATTCCAATCCATGTGAGATAAACAACCCTTATAAATTTGAATAAACGCCATTACAATAGATTTGATATCTATCAGAATTTCATACTATATTAACATTTATATATGATCATTGGTTAATTTGGATTATCCAAAGTGACTTCCATGCATAAGAAATTAATATAGGGTTTATTTATAAAATCCAATCTATGCCTATAACAACCCTGGCCTTTCTAACATGCTTAAACATGCTTTATTACATAAACATTCACTTAAGTCAACACCATGAAATGAGAGGTCTAGTGTATTTTGGGAATATGAACATTACATGACAAAATAAGACCAAAAATAAGATAAATTTATTGAAAACCTCTCTTAGACTACGAAAACATTATTTTATACATAGTATTTCAGGGGATAACTTGGGGATATACAAAAGATAAGGGTGAGATATAAATCTTAGTAAGGGAGTAAAGAAGACATAAAATGAAGAATAAAATACATTTTATGAAATATGTATATCAATAGAGCATAATAAAATATTAACATAAAGGAATGCTATAGCATTATTATCATAACATGGAATTGTGGAAAAAATATTTAACATGAAATTAGAATGAGCCATAGCTCATTACTCATGGAACATGAGTAAGCCAATATTTCACATGAATTAGCATGAGTAAATACTCATTGAACAAGAATTATAATGAATCAACACTCAATTCACATGAATTATCATGATACTATTCTTTACCCAATGCATTAGAGTGATATTAAGGTACATCCTTTATAAACATTTCATTCCATGCATAACCGTGTCACATGGATCATATAACATGGAAACATTAAACATAAAAATTTATTCCACAATAAAGGAATGTGGAGTACATACATTAATTTCTATAATAAATATGTATATGTTCATAAAGTTGAATACCATTGGTTGATAATCAGGCATGGTATTCACTACATGATGATTTTCACAATTTAAAATAGCGATGCAATTTTTACCACCTAATGGATTGAATTAAAAATTTAACAAAAGGGTTGATGAAGGAGAAATGCTTATATCTTTATATGTACATGAAATAAACAGTACAGTGGTCATATAGATACTTTTTCCAACACATATAATTTTTAAATAGATTGTGTAACACAATGAAGAAACATGATGAAAGAGGAGAATGTGAATAACTCTTATGAAATTTGGGCACAGTAACAGGTGTACATGGGAGAGATTAATGAGAGATAAATAGGCATATTATAATTAAAAAATAAGGAGGGAAATATTTGGGAGGTGATAAATCATACACAAAAATTATTATTTGAAAATATATGGGTATAACAACATAAAGAAACTTGGACAAAATGGTGAAGGGAAGAAATCCCTAATAGAAATTCAGCATGCTAACTGGTGTATATAAGGGTTAATAAGAAGGATAAGTGAGAGTGAAATTGGGTATAATCATTTATAAAAAAATGGGATGTATGAAGGATATTTAATAAAATATTCCAAAATAGTTATAAAAGGAATTAAAATACATTACATGAAAATAATTCTTTATAGAGGATGAGGGTGGATGATCCTTTACAGAATTATAGAATAGTAACGGGGGTGATAAAAGGATCATAGGGGGATTTATGAGAGTAAAAATAAGATATAATCATTTATATATAAACGTTACAGTATGGGGGTCGTGGAAAATCATAGCCAAAAAGATAAATATGGGACTTAAGAATCAAAATGTAAATGTTTTGGATGAATGGAAATGAGAAGAGTGAAACCCATTCGGAAATTTCAGCATATTAACGTCTTAGGTATGGGTACAGATGAGGGATAATAAATGATACGTAATTGAAATAAAATCAATTGGAATGTGGTTAATTTTTTATAAAACGATGAATATATTACAAATTGAAATTAAGAAGACTAATTCTAAAAAATGTTCTTCAATTGAAATGAAGAGACGAAGGGGAGGATCATTTAGATGGATTTTTTTATCCTAGAGGCCTGAAAGAGGATTCTTTGGAGATTAGGGGAGACTTGGGAGGTACCTATAGAGTATGGAATAGAGGATGGATGAGATCAAAATGGTTTGAGTGATGTGTAATGGGATATTTGGTGGATTTGTATAGGAAAGGAGGTGGAATTAATTATTATTTAGGTTTTAGACACTACAAACTAAAATATTCAAAACCAAAAATAATACCACTGTTTTTTCAAATGTTTCTATAAAAGGGGAGTGGTATAAGATATTTTATAAAGATAGGGTCCAAAAAAATGAAAATATTATCCTATCTTATGTAGAGGTGAGTCACACTCAAAAAAATCATTTTAAAATATTATAATATTTTAGAAGTATTGAAGGGTCTACTAAGGCATTATTAAATTATTCAAAAAAAATATAAAATCACATTATTTGAATTTTAAAACATATATTGTCTAAATATATCTTTTAAAGTATTTTATTACTTCACTATTAGGTCATCATGATGTCATAAATCACATTATATATTTATATTGTATTCAATTTTACCTAAACATTCGATTGTGTCAAAAAATTATAAAAAATTCACAATTAAATAATTTCAGAATTATGAATTAAAAAATTATTAATTTTATCTAATAAAATACTTATATATGTAAATTAAAACATTTCAAATAAAAATCAATATTTATTGAAAAATTAGAGGTTTTGCAAAAAATTGTGTTCAAACCTTAATGAAAATTACAACTGGCTTCATAAAAATTATACGATCATTTATATTTAATAAAAGTAAATTAATAAAAATATTTTATAAATTTTTTTTAAATAATGAATCCATTAGTTCTTAAATATAGTTTTCTTAATTAAATTTAAATATTAATCAAAAATACAATTTGTGCATTATCTCATCAAAATATTTATATTATTAAAATTACTACATAAAAATTATAAGTTAAAAACAATAAAAATTAAATAAATTAACAATATAAATGAAAATAAAATATAAATATTTACACTACTGGGGTTAATTTTATTTCCTCAAATTTTGGTCAATTTGTTTACAGTTAATTTCCATATTTCACTTTTATTATGGGAATCAATATTTATAATTGATACTAATCATATTGTTAAAATATTAAGTTGAAATTATTAGTTAATATTTATTATGATGACTCAAAATATGGAATAAATTTTATCAAAATCAATTTAATGTAATATAATATCTAAAAGTAGTTTGAAAAATGTTTTTTTAAAAATACATTTTTAAGGAAAATATGAGTTCACTTTAACTCAATAAATACAAATATTAATTTAATTATTTTAAATTAATAAATATATAACCATAAGATAAATATTTATTATAGTTCATTTATCATTAGGGGTTATTTTAATTAATTAAAATGGTGAAAAACTATGAAATTTAAAACAGTTTTCAGAAAAAATGCATTTTTGATCCTAAAAATAAACTTATAATAAAATCCAGTATAAAAATTATTCACACGTAAATAATTTGATTGAATTAAATTAAATAATAATTATAATAATTTGAAATCAAATTAAATAATTTATTAAAAGAAATGATAATTTTACGTTAAAACTATATTTTCATTATTCATAAAAAACTATATTTTCAGAAAACATAAAATATTATTACCGTAAGTTAATTTTGATAAGATGAAAAAAATTGAGTTTATTTATCAAATAAATTTTATATTTTCTATAAAATAATTATAATAAATAAATAAAAATCATTTTTAATGATATATTATTTTAAAAAACATTGAAATTACCCAAATATGATTAAATAATTAATAATTATTTATTAATTTATTTATGAGATATACATTTCATAAATTATATAATACTAATAATATTATATAATTTAATTTAAAAATTAAAATGGTATTATTTAAATAGTAATGTTTTTTATGTTCTGTTTTGTGTATTGCATAGGGTATCGAACATGATTTTCAATTTTAAAAACTCGAGTGTTTACATTATTAACCCTTTAATAAATTGCATCCTTGCAGTTTAAACATTAACATAGTTCTTACTTTTTCCATGTATTTTCTATAATTATCATAGAAATTAAATACATAAATTTTTAAACTATAAAAAACATAGATATATATCGAATGACACTTAATGGATCACATATAAATTAAATTTATCTCTTTAACTTACAAATTTCTAGGCTTTACTCGATGTTATCCATGATATACTTCCTAACATATATATTAAAGGTCATTTTTTATCCATTAATAATGATTTAGAATATGATTATGAATTTAACAAATCATATCTCAAAGGAGTGTCGAACCAATAGTTCATCAAGGTACATTGTCGTGCATGATTTCCTATTTGGGTCTATCTCGAATGGGTGTTTTTGGGTTTTACCTACATATGTGTCAGGGCCACCTCTACTTGTTCATATCCATAATAGGATATATATTATTAATAAAAAACTTAATATATACCCACTAACATTTAGTGAGGTTTTTTATACATAGTCTTATCCCTAAGGATTTCAATAGGGTTTTCCAATCATAATACCAAAAATAATAAAACCTATCCTATGATACTGACAATAAAATCCCTAGTCATTATTAAATAATTAATCATACTTTATTAAATAAACATTCACTTAATTAATCATTGATGATCGATAAGTATTGTGAAATTGGGGATTAGGAACATTACCTGACAACTTAAGACATAAAATAATGCATCTTTGTTGAAAACTTCTTTTATATGACCACAACAGTCCATCGTACTTTTCATTTCATTGGATATCTGGAAGACATGCATAAGAAAAGGGTGATCTATAAGTCCATGTAAGGGAGAAAACAAGAAATAACATGAAAAATAAAATACAAGTTAGGTTATTGACATATAAAGGGATCAAAAGTGAAACATGAACATAATGGCATGATATAACATGATCATCATAACATGGAAAAGTGGAAACAATATTTAACATGATATTATCATGAACCAAGGGTCATTTCACATGGATAATGAGTAAACCCATATTTTAGATGAATTATCATGATTAAATATTAATTTAACATAAATTATAAAGAGACATAACTAATTTTATAGGACTTATCATGATACCATTCTTTACTCAATGAATTAGAACTCTATCATAGTGTACCTTTTAGAAACATTTCATTTCATGCATAAGTGTGGCACATGGATCATATGACATAGAATCATTCAACATAATTATTTTTTTCATGATAGAGGAATGAGGAATACATAAATTAAATTATTTAATCAGTAATTATATGTGTATAAAGGTGAATACCCTTTATAGTGAAATGGGCATTATATTCACTACACGATGACTTTGGCATTGAAAATTGCAATGCAATTTTGGAAGCCTATCAACATGACATATAAATTCATAAATTCTTGTTTATGAGAGATAAATGTGTCTCTCATAATATTGAATTAAAATTGATAGTAATTTGGTCATATATACACCTATCTTAACAAATATAATTTTTAAATAGAAGGCATAACATAATAAAGAAACATGAATAATGAAGAGAATGGGAATAACTTTTATGAAACTTTTTCTTGTAGTAGGTGTACAGGGGAGGGATTAATGAGAGTAAAAAACCTCCCTCATCATCCAAACATAAGGAGGGACGTTTTATGGAGGTTTTAATTCATAGGAAAACATTTTTAATTGAAAATAAAAACGTATAACAACAAAAAGAAACATGGAAAAATTAGAAAGGTAGAAATCCCTTATGGAAATTCGGTATGGTAACGGGTGTACATAAGGGTTCATAAGTGGAATAAATAAGAGTGAAATGGGAACTAATAATTTATAAATCCAATTTAATATATGGATGATATAAATAAAATATTGCATCATAGGAATAAAATAAATTAAAAGGAACAAAATGAAAATAATGCTTCCTAAACGAGGCAGTGGAAGATCGCCTACTGAATTTCAGCTTATTAACAGGGGTGCTAAGATGATAAAAAGGGAGAATGATGAGATAGAAATGAATATCCCATCATAAATACATAAAATGGATAGTATGGGGTTCATGTAACTTCATAACCAACATATAAATATGGGACATAAGAAACATAATGTAAAAGAGTAACATGAATGGAAATGAGAAAGGGAAAATCCCTTATAGAATTTCGGCATAGTAATGGCTTAGGTATGGGTCATAACGAGAGAGGATAGATGGTACCTAATTGAAATAACATAAATTTTATATTAGTTAATTTATTATAAAACGATGAAAGGATATCCAATTGATATTAAAAAGACTAATTTCAAACAATGTTCTTGAATTGAAATGAAGACAGAAAGGAGAGGATCCCATTACATGGATTTGTGATCCTAAAGGCTTGGAAGAGTCATCTTGGGAGATTGGGGATACATTAGGGGACTCTAGGGAGTATGGAAATGAGAATGGGAGATCATAAAATGGTTTTAGTGATGAGGAATTGGATAATGGGTGGGTTTATATAGGAAAGGAGGGGGGATTCTTTATTATTTCAGTTTTGGGCAGTGCACACTAAAATATTCCAAACCACAAACCATTACATGTGTTTTTCCCACAGTTTAAGCCAAATGGGCGTGGTATAAAATATTTTATAAGGAAAGGGGCAAAAAATATTAAAATATTATTCTTTCTTAGGTAGAGGTGAGTCACACTCTCAAGAAAATCATTTTAAAATGTTAGAATATTATATTAGTCTTGGAGGGTCCATAATGGCATTATAAAATTCATAAAAAAATCTTAAATGAAATTATGTTAAATTTAAAACATATATTGTCCGAATAAACCATTTATAGTATTTTATTAATTCACTCATGGGTCATTATGATGCCATAAATCACATTATATATTTATAAGGTATTTAATTTTTACACAAAAATTTGATTGTCTCAGAAAATTAAGAAATATTAACCATTGGATAATTTTGGCATCCTGATATCAAAAATAATATTCATTTTATCTAAATAATTTTATAAATATGTTAATTTTATCCTTTAAAATAAAAAACCTATATTAATTTAAAATTGATTGGTATTGATAAAAACATTTTTCAAACCTTAAAAAAAGTACAATTGTCTTCATAAAATTTTTACATTAATTTATTTTTAATAAAATTAATTTATTAATAATATTTTATTGAAATATTATTTAATTCCTAAATCCAGTAGTTGAAAAATATATATTTCTTAATTAAATTTGAATATCAACCAAAAATAATATTTGTGCTTTATAGTACCAAGATATAATATTTTAAAACTAATTACATAAAAAAATATAAATTAAAATTAAAAATAAATAAATATATTAATAATTTAAAATAAAATGAGTTAAAAATATTAAAAATATTAGGTTTATGTTTATTCTATATTTGTTCTGACAAATTATTTTTTTACTGTAAATTATCATATTTTCCTTTTATCATGGTAATCAATATTTACTACACATACTAAGCATAATGTTCAAATATTATGTTGAAAATATTAGATAATATTAATTGTAATGATTCATAACATGGAATAAATTTTATCAGAATAAATTTGATTTAATATAATATCTGTATATAATATAGAAAATAGTTTTCAAAAAATATTTTTTTTAGAAAATATGAGTTTACTTTAACTTTATAAATACTAATATTAATTTTATTATTTTAAATTAATAATTATATATATATATAATAAATATTTAATTCAGTTTTTTTATCATTATGGGTTGTTAAAATTAATTTAAAACAAGAAACATTAGGCATTTTAAACCAATTTATGAAAAATTCATTTTTATTCCTGAAAATAAACTTATTATAAAATATAGTATAAATATGATTTTCATGTAATTAAAGGAATTAAATAAAATTAATTAATAATTATAATAACATTATATCAAATTAATTCATTTATAAAAAGAAATGAAAATTTTACGTAGAAACTATATTATCAATATTCACAAAAATCTATATTTTGTGAAAAAATAAAATAATTATGGAACTAAGTAAATTTTGATATAATGAGAACAAAAAATTGAGAATATTTATCCACTAAATTTTATATATTTTATAGAAAATAATTATAATAAATAAATAAATAACATTTATTTTGCAAATATATCTTGAAAAATAAAAAGGCATTCTCAAAATTTATTTAAATAATTACTAATCTTTTATTAATATATCTAGGAAATATATATTTCATACCATAGATAATATTAATAATATCATAAAATTTAATGTAAAATTTAGAATGGTCATATTTAAATAATCATGGTTTTTAAGTTCAATTTTGGGTATTGGATATGATATCGAACATAATTTTCTATTTTAAAAACAATGGTCGTTACAATGCCTAAAAACATCAAATTCAACTAGAGGAATAAAGAAAATATTTTTTGGAAGAAGATTCCCCCAGAAATCAATTATTGAAGAATCATATACATGAGATTTGATAATCATACTATTATGTGTTTTCAATTCTAATTCTAAATCTAATCATTTTTTTGAAACCATGATAACCATAAAAAATACTTCAGATTTGAAATGATGCATAAATACAGAATCAAATAATAAATTAATAGATCTATAGTCAATTTTTAGTGTACCCTTCACCACATCATTATCACAAACCATATCATAAATAGTAACAACATGAGATTTCCCTATTTTCATTTGTTGAAGAGGGTATTATTTTTGGTTTACATCATTAACCATCAGATTATGGTATTTTTTTCATAACAATGTCTGAACTCCTTGAATTTGAATAAATGAAGTATGAGTGGAGTATCATATTCATATATCATGTTATATGCATCATTATCTATATTCATACCATAACATTTTAATTCAACTACTTGTTTAACTTCCATTCCACAATTAATACATTTAGTAACACTTATGAATATTTCCTCCATGTTCCTTCCTGCATTTTTAGAATACTGGACAAAATATTTTATTCATTCTATGGTTCCTAGATTTTCCTTTTAATAAAATTTTTATCTTCTTATCAAAACCATATTATTGATACATAACACCAACTTCTATTTTGAACCTTAATAGAACTTTTTTAAAATCACAAAATTTATATAATATTATCATTTCTTTGATTCTGATAAAGAAATTGGTTTTGAGACACTGAAGAACTAATAAACCATACATTCAGGTTGGTTGATAATACCATAAACATACTTCACATTTCTTGTAAAACATTTCCCAAAAATTCCAACAGATTAATAATCCATTTGTTTTTCCTCAGGAACACCTTCTTAATCTTTTTACAAAGAGTATGAGAGATATAATTACTAAAAAATACGTTTATTAACACATCCAAATCTATGGATTGACTTTCATTATATTTACTTGTATTATTTTAAGGTTTACATAAGTTTTATACTTTAACTTCCAAATGGTATATTTTTAAAATTACTATTTATTTTTATGAACACTAGAGATTTGGAAAATATAATTTTTGTGGTACTAATCAATTGAATATAAACAAGTGGATTGATAGTTCCAGTAAAAAAATAATAAGTTTCCTCTTGAAGGAAACAATAGAACGGTGTTTCCTAATTTTCTGATTTATAGTTTCATCATTATTCAAATCATTAAAATATTACATGAGCATGGAAATGAAATTTTTTATTTTGTATCCCATATAATTTGGATTCTTATCTAGATAATCATTGAATTATCCTTCTCACTATAAATTAACATCATTTCATTAGGTTCCAACAATTAACTAAAATGAAAAACATTAGTGTATGAAATAATAATCATAATAGGGAACAACATAATCATGAAAAAATGACTTATACTAATTTTAATTAGTGAAAAATTCTATTTCATATGTGAAACACTTATTTTATCCTTGGAAATTCAATGTAATTATTAAAATACATCATGATGGTTCATAAAGTGTTTCTTTATTTAAAATCAATATCACCTAGGAGTGTTAAAAACATGTATTCAGTAAGGACCGTTGTTGTAAACTACATGATGATCAACTATAGATCAACGCTCCCCTTTTATAGTCATTACACCTAGGTACCTATATAGTTGATCCAAATCCACTTTTTGTATCCATACAAGGATGTAATTTCATAAAACCCACTATCTTTATCTTTTATCCAAATTCCAGAACATTTTCTTATAGTTTGAATTATCCATCAACATATCTATAGACATGTATTTTGTGATATCACTATACTTTTGTCATTCTATTTTCTAACGGATAAATAAACCTATCCTTAGATAACACAATAGTTACCTGGGCTTTTCAAACTTAGATATTACATTTTTTTAGAATATACATTTTATTACACAATCACATGATTAAGAACCATAATATATTAATATGTTTGGGTTAATGGAAACATAAAAAGATTGTCCCTATGGAATGTACATAATATCTATGAATGATCTTCACAACTAGTACCATTCATAAAAATATCATATGTAATATATTTTTCATAACCCTTGGGAGGGAAACATAAGAAAGTAAAATATAATATTCTCATTAATTGTAAAAAGGGTGATACATAAGAATAAAATGATCATAAGGATATAAGAACATGGTAATAACACCTGAAAACCACACCTTTCATATCAAAGATTACAATCCTCAGTCATGGAATAAATATTTTTTGTTCATAAGAAAATAATCATAAGGTAATAAAATAAAAAAATAGTTATGAGATCATAAAATTATAATAAGATATAGATTTAATGAATACATACGAGCATTAAAAATATTATGTTATGGATACCCATCAAAGCATTAATAACATGTTCTTCAAGGGATAACAAACTATGTATATGATTTTAACATGGGATGATCACCCGTGTACCCTCTTACGGGCTTTGGGTATCCTAAAAAATACCCTTTCATCTCTTATAACATTAATCATTACCCATTTTGTAGGAGGAATATAATTATCCCACTAGTAACATAATAATTATTTTATATACATGGCTCAAAAAAACCAAAAAATGACCATTTTATACCTGTGAGTTGAAATGGATTTCATAAACATTTCATCAAAACATTACATATGTAAATGAGACATATTTTATAATTATTTCATTGATTAATCATAGAATAACTCATGAAAATGAGCATGTTTAATATTCATTTCAATATGGTATAACTTATGGATGAAAAATGGTTTTCTTTTAAATATTTCAATAATAAAAGTAAACCATTCAAAGAATGCATAAGAATTTTATATTTTGATCATGTCTCTAATAAAGAAAAAGTATCATTAAAGGATGTCATTTTATATTGAAAAGGATTTTGGAAATACACTTATAATATTGAATGAGTGTAAGATTATGACCTTATATGGTGATGAATCATGGTTTTTTATAGGGCTTTTGATTCAATATGTTGGTTATACTTTTTATGAGGCATGTTTTTTGTGTGATCGGGTGATATTTGGATGTTTTTGGAGGGGTTTTGGGAAGTGCATGATTGGTTCAAAGTTTTTTAAACAGTACACACTACCACTATAAAACATGATTGCATGATCTATTTACCCAAAAAATATTTTTTAAATTACTGAACCATTATACATGACCCTATATTTACGCAACTCAAACCCTACGTGTTATCCTCATTTTTTGAATCTTTCGGAAGGATTTAAAGGGCTTCCAAACTTCTTTCCGTATGAATAATCGAATAGATTGAAGAATATGCACCTCTCCCGATAATATATTCTCATCCCTATTTTTTTATCCTTCTATACCATCAATCTATCATCTTTTGAAGGGTTTAATTTTTATATTTGTGATTCTTTAAACATTTTTTCCATTGATATAATTTGATTGATATTGTTTCTATGTTTTTGATCTAAACATTAAACTTTATTGTGAAATTGAATGTTCTACTTCAATATGTGTATTTCCATTGGATAGAATCCATCAATGATTAGTAGGTAGGTAGTCTATATTTAAAATAACATTGTCTTGATTTAATTAAGTCTATGTAATTGGGATATTTTAATATATATTGTTGGAAAATTCCATCAGAGAATGAATGGATTAAATTGAATTACCATGTGATAGTAAAAGGAGTAAAATATGGGGTAGTTTATGTTGGTTGAATTGTGAGAATTAAATTAATGGTTTAAGGTGATGGTGTAATTGTTTAATTAATGGAATATTTAATTTTTCGATGACATTAATTGATAGATATTTAGCAAAATATTGAATAGTTAATGGATTTTGAATAACTATTGTTAGATTGTTTAATGGTGAATTGTTCATATTATTATATGTAATTAAATTAATAAATTTTGGTTGATTTGATAGATTAAATAGAATACCATGATTTTAAATGTTGATAGTGTAATGTCCCTAACTTGGGATCCACTAAAATGGTTCCATGAGTCGGCTCACAATGTGACCTCATGCGTGCCTCCAAATGTCCAGAGGATTCTGAATAACATCAAGGGACTAATAGGATATGTTGGGAGACTATATTCCATTTACCAGTGTATGTCACAAAATAAAACAATTTAAATAGCTAAAAAAATATAAAACAATAAGTGACATGCATAAATAACCTACTCCTAAACTGGTTACAAACCATATACAATAGTAAATATGTCATGCCATATAGTGATGGGGCAATAAAACCCCTAAAGAAATGAAAATAGCAAAATCCACAAAATAGTCCGGACTCTATGTTTGGAACCTCACCCATATATGTGCCAATTCAAAAACGACTCCCTATAATATGGGCCTTCCCCTTGTCCTGATCTGTATGCTCGAAATCTTCCTTGGTACCCAACGACGGCCCAAGCAGGGTGTGAGTTTAACTCAATAGGCCACAATCAGTGGTGTCTAAAAAATATCCAGTAAATGTAGATAGTTCATGCATGTGATAAATAATGGAAGGTAATGGTAAAAATTTAAATAGGTCATTCTAGAAATTTTTCCTTGAAATTATACTACAATTGAATCCAATATCTCTACTAAAGAGTCACATGGTCTAATCTACCTTTTTATTTGTTCAATGGATTGATCAAGTTCAATCTTCTCAATAATATTGGAATACAATCGAGTCTTATCTCTATAGTAATCACATTATAAAGACCTCACAATCCTCCATTCGAAACTTCATTCCTGGTGAAATGCAATCATAGGGGATTTGAACTCTGCCTTATTCCCTAACGGGTGCGTCTTGGGGGTGAGCTAGAACTATAATCCAACCCAACATATTTATATATACCCTCTTGTCTATACCCCACTATACCAAGAGATTTGCACATTCTTATTTATCGTTCACCAAAATTAACTACCTAACAACAATTATATCCAAAAT
This sequence comes from Viscum album, assembly GCA_963277665.1. Taxonomy (NCBI): domain Eukaryota; kingdom Viridiplantae; phylum Streptophyta; class Magnoliopsida; order Santalales; family Viscaceae; genus Viscum; species Viscum album. The sequence continues at coordinate 501,946,971 of OY728142.1, read as the reverse complement.
CAATTGATACATCACAATAATATAAAAAAATAGGCACTTAAAATTATACCTCAATCCATTAAAAAATTCTTCATTTCTATCACATAACCCATTAGCCTCATTTTTCATTTCTGATGTCATTCTCACTAAGCATATTCAAGTGTAAATATAAGTTGTTATCATATTACCATTAATGTCATTTAACATATTAAAATTTCAAACAAATAATAACTTTTCCTTTAACCACATCAGACAAAACTAGCGACCATCCATTATAACCCACTACAAAAACCAATTAACATACATTCTAAGTCTGTACATCATTATGAGTCAATTTCACAACTTATATTTCCATTAGCCTAGTCGAGAGGGCCAGCACACCACATTGGTGGCCTTAAATTTCTCAAGCCATCTTCCATGCATCCCGAGGGGTTCATGAGGGGTTTAATTTGTTGATTTGACACCAAAAATGTAAGATATATCAAATGAAACCATCATCACAATAAGGGAAAATCAAGAACATTCCCCTACATGCACAAATCCATGTATAAACTTTGAAACATCACTAATAGACCACCTACCTTGAATTCGTTGGTGAACACACCATTTAAAAAGGCCTTAGATCTCGATTTAACCCCCCTTTGATGATTAAAACTAAATATCACCATAAAATTAGGGTTTTTGAGATCTAGATAGAGAGGAGAGAAAGATAAAAACAGTAATCAAGAAAAGGAAGAAAGAAGGGGATTAGAGATATAAAAATCTTATATCTGTAACAAACGACACTCTAAATGGTCAAGGATTGATATATAATCACCTCTTAGTAGATATTGGAATTTTATATCATTAGTAGGGTTAATTAAGGATGAAGGGGGAGAAATCCTGGGTTGGAACATAGAAAAAAAATTGATTTTTTTAATTTTCTCAATGCCCCTGGGATATATGGTTTACCCACACGGTTTGGCAAAACATGCCCAAAATGTGAATATGGTGCTCTCTAAAAACAGCCTCTTAACATGGTTTCATGGGATTTTTGCATTGTTTTGATAACCATGTGAAAACCATGTGAAATTCACTAACTAAGGGTTCACGGTTACGTGGGATGATATGTATGGCTTTCACTTACAGTGCGTAAACCATGAAACATGACAACAAACTTCTTTTCCCTCCATTTTCATGTCCCAAATAGATCGAGCATCCCCAACATTCACATGAACCTTGGGAAGCTATTATTTGACCAAATGAAATGACATAAACGAAAATATAAACAAAAAAATCATTACAAAAGGTCCCTAGTCATACAACCTCCCCCCCATAGGACAGCTCAGCCTCGATCCGCTCTTCTCAAGAATCATTGAGATTCTAACGAAAATATTTTGGGACACTATGCTCATGTATCTGATTCCAGCAAACTTGTTTTATCTTGAATATTTCTATGATTCCCTAAAAAATGAACTAAAGGAACAACCTTTCCCTACCAAACCATCTCACTATGATCCAACATACGAATCAGGTGCTCCTTGAAGGATGCATTTGCCTCAAAATCAACATTCTCGACGTTTATCACATGATATAGATCAGGGAAATACTAAAAGAGTTGTGAAACATGGAAATAATCATGTATCCCAATATACCACTATTTAAGAGATAATTAGTATTCCACTAATTTTATCCTCTTCATAATCTCAAGAGGCTCCTAATACATTGTGCCAACTTGCCCTATTTCTGTATATGTCAGTTTCCTGGGCTTGGTGACACCCAATGAAACCCAGTATCACATACGATATACATGAAGGGTCTATGATGCTGATCAACATATAAATTTTTCCAATGTTAATCTATTTACATATGTTTCCAAATAAAACGATCCTTCTCTAATGTCTGTTGTACAAGACTCAGTCATAACAGCTCAGACTCCCTAACCTCTAACCAACACAATAGTGATTTAATGGTCTGCCATAAAGAGCCTCAAATGGAGACATCTATGTCATGTCCTAGAAACTATTATTTTATGTAAAATCAATGAGTGATTTGTTCTATTACATTGAACAAACGAAATCCATGGAAAAATCACTCAAAATTTCTTCAAATAGTTTAATAGTCTGCCCATACTGCCCATCCATTTCTGAGATATATGTTGTACTCAACAAAACTATAGAACCAAGAACATTATGTAATACCTACTAGTTGTGTGATATGAAACACGGATCCGGATCAAGAACTAAGGATTTCAGAATACCATGAACCCATATTATTTCTCAAACATACAATTCTCCCAATTGGTCAACTATATTAGTCTCTTGAATATATAATAAATAAGACACATTGGTCAGAAAATATACCACCACAAAAAATCAATCATTCTTCTAAGGAAATGTGCCACTATGAAATACATCATTACGTTATTCCACATCCACTCTAGAATAGGAAATGACTACAACAACCCACCTGGATGCTGATGTCCAACCTTCACATGATGATAGGTCTTGAATTTTTCTAGAAAACATACTACTTAGGTCTTCATTACTGGCCACCAAAAATTATTATGAAGTTCATTTTTCATCTCAGTCAAGCCAAGAAGTACTTACCACTTTAATGCATAAAACTCATGCATCCACTCCTCCCATAAATCTGGTGGCACCACAACATAGTTGTGTACATAAGAAACTCCATCGGCACCGAAATCCAAACAATAAGGTGACACCCTACCATTGGAACACTATTTTATATCCAAACAATGTGAATCCACCAACATAATCTATTTAACTCGATAGAAAAGTGAAAATTCAACTGCTGTAGTCCCAATGGTCATCTACCCATGGCCATATGCATCCTCAGCAAACATGCTTATCATCTTCCACTCAGAACTATATTCTTAAACCACTTGATTCCATGTCTTCTAGGTCAGAGAACTAGCCACACTATTCCCTTTATATTGTGTATAGACAATATAAAAACCAATGTATTGAAGGTACTCGACCTTCCATCACTATAAAATAATTAAATCATGCTACGAGAATATGTATTTGATAATATTTGGGTTGGTAAACATTGTGAAATGTTCTCCTAACATGTTATTCCCCCAACACATTAAAGCACGAGCCATAGTAGCTAGATCAAATTCATTAGTAGGGTAATTTCTTTCATGTGGTCTCAATTGCCTCATCCCATAATCTACAAGCCGATCAAACTACATCAACAGTAGACCATGTCCAACATCAAATGAATTATAGAACAATGTTTACCTATTACATGGTTCTAGTAATATAAAAATTGATGTGGTAGTCAACCAATTCTTCATCTCTTAAATAGAATTCGCACAACACTATGACCATTAAAACTTAATACCCTTCTTGGAAAATCTTGTGAGGGGTGATTCCTAATGATAAAAATATCTAATAAAACATCGATAACAACCAGACAAACCAAAAAAACTTAGAACATCATAGAAATTATTGGCCTGCTCCAAGGAAAGCACATGATGCACCGTTTCTGGATCCACTGCCACAATAGACCTAGAAAAAATGACTCCTAGAAGTTGAACCATAATAATCAAGAACTGGCCTTTTGATATCTTAGCATGAAGCCTATTCTCTCTTAGTATAGTCAAGAAAACGTCAAAATTATTGGCATGATTTTGATGAGTTATGTAGTACATCAATATATCTTCAATGAAGACAACTACAAACTAATCCAGATATGGGTGGAATATCCAGTTCATCAAGGCCATTAACACAGCTGCGGTATTGGTTAATCCAAATGGAATTACAAAAAATTAATACAACACCTAACTGATTACGAAAGCTATATGAGGTATGTAAATATGTATCATCATCAACTTATGGTATCATGATCACAAATTGATATTTGAAAAAACTAAAGAACCTTTGGACTGATTAAATAGGTAATCAATTCTTTGAAGATGGTATCAGTTCTTTACCATTATCTGATTTAGTTTCCTATAATCGACAGAGAACCTCAGTTATTTATCGGACTTCTTAAAAACAACAAATGTGATCTCCATGGAGATATACCATGACAGATAATACCCTTATGCTACAACTCTTCTATCTAAACCCTTTATTCATGCAGATTAATTGGTTTCCTTCAATATAGAGGAATGGAAAGTGGCTCTTCCCATGGAATCTATTCAATAATAATTTCAAAATCATTCCTAGGTAGTTAACCCCTGAATTCCTTTGGAAAAACATCCTGAAACTGGTCCACAACAAATGGGATGACTTTCTTCAGTTTAACCCCATCATCCAGAATATGGCATAATTCTTGTGGTGCGAGTTCTCCAAACTTCTGGAATAGTGGCACTTCATGGACTACATGAGAATCCCACTCACCATTAAGTGTATCCGTGCTTCCATCAAAGTATGTGAATGTTACATAATTTCGACATCAGTCGATATGGTCTTGATATAACACAAACCAATCCATCTGTAAGACTAGGAAAAAACCTAACATCTCTAAAAAATTCCCAAAGAAAATGATATCAACAAATCTCTAGTTAAAAAACCCTTACACTACAAGATTTCCTCTACTTGTACCCATATATGAGTATCATGTTACATTACACCACAAGATCTATCCACAGTTAAGAAAAATTCAACAATGAACATAGAATAAATAAAAGAATGTGTATCTAATGTATCAAATAAATCACCAGTGAATGTGGAATATAAAATAATTTTACCTCGATCAATAGATTGTCATACCTCCCAATCTATAGCTATAGCCTATAATCTATGGATATGACCTTCTTATTTACCCTAGTCTTTAGCTAGAACACCCTTAACTATACTACCCTATTAGTAAGGATGATATCACCATGATGTTACTCGTCCACCAACCCTTCTAGTACGACACAAGGATATCCATATACCTACCTAATACGAGGTATCTGACATGTTTCCTACACTTAGAATCTGCCTCTGACCTCTATCATACAATGTGTATTGTGGGTTTCTATAAAACCTATTAACATGGCCTAACCTTCCACATGCTCGGAACTCAACTAGTGGGTAGAGACACTAGTCACTATTCTGCCTCGGCCAACCACAATGAAAACAGAATACCTAGTCACCACTACGAGAATATTACCCCTCCTCTTCTAACTACTATATGCACTTTCTCCCTACTAAAAATTTCCAAAATGGTGCTTCATACTCTCAGAAGCCACACCAATTTCCCACCCAACTGTCACCATTAGTTCACTACCTAAACCACCTTTCAAGGTCATCTATGTGATAAGGCATTATTCCAAAACATCATTAATTTTTTTACACCGTTGATATTCACCTGATACCTAATCTCGTGTCTCATCCCCTCTTGGAAGCATTTCTCTAATGATTACACGTCTATTATCCATGTTGTAAAGAAGAATCTCAAATCAACGAAATGACTAGCATAGTCTATTAATAGCTTTTTCCCTAGGTCAATTTTAGAAAAAATGCAGCCATATCCTTCCTTAATGTTAATGGGTAATAGTGTTAAAACAAATTCTCTTGGAAATCATTCCGCGTCATTCCATTGGCCTACTCAGTTAGAACCATGATGTTCAATTAACACATTCCTTGAACTCTCTTCCTATAGGCCACTAACATGACTCGCTTCTCCATATGATTATCTATATTATTAAGAGTGTTTGGGATGGACTATATCCCAAACTCCACTTCCTATGCCCAACCCCTTATAGAAATGGTATAAGGGTGTTACAGTTGAAAATCCTTGGTCAGCTCAAACATAATTGGTGCATCCCTCACTGGAACTTCTTCCATCATCTACATAAAATGAGAAATGTGTTTACAGAACATCACATCCCAATCTTCTTGGATCACCACCTTCACTTTATCCACTACTGCAGAACTGTTCACAACAATTTTATTCATTCACCCTAGTGGTATACCTTTTTGAGTATAAATTTCTCTACAATGCCCAGCATGTTCTTTAGAACACAACCATAAAACCTTTACGAAATAGAAAATATGTTGGTAGGATCATCACATTCCATAAGCAAAAGAGTTCTCATACACTACCCAAATGATCCCACTCACGACCGGATCAAAACCCATTGTCATCTCTCTAAAGGCCAATGCTAACATGGTAATCTAATTGACACAGTTTCAAGAATTATTCTTCAACAATTCAAAAAAACCTATATCCCAATTTACTCTTACAACATGTTAATCCACATTTAATTAATTATTAACCAAACATTTTAATTACTATTTACCATTTTTTACTCTCCATTTAACATATTTATACCATACAAAGAGGTTCAATTTCACTACTTTTAATAAAAACAAACACATTGTAACTTTTAAACCCTACACACCCATCCCATGTGTGTGGCTACCATGATGAATGTCTCTTATCTAAATAGGCTCACAGACTGATGCATGAATGTACAACCTCATACCCTTCCAACACCAAGAGGAATATCACACAACTATAAAATCACAAAACAAGTGCATCAACCAATGGTGAAACATCATCAAATATAACAACACACAACAAGAACAAAAATCACCTCATAGGGTGACATGGCTTTTCCATTGTACATGGGATAGATACTCCAAATAATGAACCCATTTACAAGCCTCGAAACTTTACAAACTTTTTTTCTACCATCCCCAAATAGTATCGAAGAAAAAATAACTCCTCTAATACCACTTTGTAATATCCCCAGCCATGGAACCACTAATCTGGTGCCCCGATCTAGGTCTCCACATGACCTCAAATGGGCCTCTTAGTACGCAAGGGGTTTCCAACTAGCAGTGAGGGTATAAAGGGTACATGGAGAGACAATATATTCTTTACTAGAGTAATACACAACTAAAAAAGATTAAATATGAGCAAAATAGGAAATAATTAGTAACTTCCATTAATAACCCAATCCATCTCTGGGTAAAAACCATATAAAACAATAAATATGTCATGAAATGCTATATTGCTAGGTGAAAAAAAAACAAAAAAAGAAAAGAAATGAAAACAGTAGAATCCAAAAAATGATCCGGAATCCAAATATGGAACCTCACCCATACATGTTGCATGTCGAACTAAACTCCCCAGCACAAGGCCCTTGCCCTTGTCCTGACATGAAAGCATGAAATCTGATCGGGTACTAAACATCATCTTGAGAATTGTGTCAGTATAACTCAGTAGGCCACCAGTAACTATGTCTATAAGATATCCAAAAAAATTATATTGCTCATGAAAGATATAAATAATGTAACATAATGGTAAAATGTTCAATATTCTATTCTAGACAATGTACATTTAAATTATACTACCATTGAATCCAGGTTAACAACTTAGGCATCCGATGGATTATATTGTCCTTTTAATTTGGTCAATGGGTTATGCATGTTCAATGTTCTAAAAAATATGGGAATAAAATCAAGTCCTATCTCACTTGGCATCACATTATAACAACCTCATAGTCCTCACCAAAAAAAACTTTGTGGGTGGAATGAAACCATTAGCGAAATAGGACATGTTTCTTATCCCGAACCCGTGCATTTTGGGGTGGATCTAGAACCTCATTCTACGTCAACTCGTGGGTGTAGAACCTCAATCCATTAACCCATTAAACCATTCCATATGCACATTCTTGTTTTTTATTCATAAAAATTAACCAACTCAAAAAAATAATAGGAAAAATCTATTTCAACATCATGACAATATAAATAAATGGGATGTTAACATTATGTCTCAATCCATTAACACATTAATCATTTATATCACTTAACCCTTTATCCTCATTTCACATTTCCCATAAATATATCACTAAGAAATTTTAATAGTAAAAATAATTCATTATGATATTCTCATTTATACCATTTAAAATATTTAAATTTCAACCAAAAAATACTTTATCCTTTAACAACATTAGATACAACTATCTACCATCCACTATAAACCACTACATAAACCAATTAACTTACTTCCTAAGTTTGTACATCATTATGTGTCAATTTCACACCTTATATTTATGTTATCCAAGTTTGGAGGGTTGACATAACCGATGGGTGGCCCTACATTGATCAAGTCATCCTCTATGCATATCAAGGGGATCATGAAGTGTTCAATTGGTTGATTTGAAACCCACTATGTATATCATTTCCTTGGAAACCAAGAGCAGAAAAAAAGAAAATCAATTACATAACCAAAGCTTCAAAAATCCATGTATAGACCATGGGATATGACTTGTAAACCACTTACCTTAAATAAATTTGAGAACACACCCTTAATCGGGGCCTTAGATCCTGATCTAACCCCCCCTCTGAATCTTCCCACATAATCTCACAAAAAAGAAGTTATTTAGAGGTATGAATAGGGAGAAGATAAATATAAAAACCCTAACAAGAAAAAGGATGCAAGGAGGGGATTATACATTCTAGTATCATCAATTATCAACTAATACATGTAAAAATGCACTATGATTGAGGGGGAATCACATATTGGAAAATCATGGAATTTTGGATCATCACTAGGGTTGAAGGAGGATGATGGGGGAGAAATAACAATATTGATTATAATATATTGTAATGTATTTTTTTTAATTTTCTCAAAGTCTCTGGGCCACACGGTTTACCATCACAGTTTAGAATACCATGCACAAACAGTTTTCAAAACCATATGATAATCATATGATAGAATTTTTCAAAGGATACACAATTTCGTTGGGTGATCCGCATGGTTCACACTAATCATTCATAAACCATGCAATAAGCCATGAATCCCCATTTTCATCCATTTTCATATCTCCAACCCAAGAAACACCCACGTTACTTCACATGAACGTTGGTAAATAATTATTTGAGTGAAATAAAGGAATTAGACTGAAACGTAAACAAAAAAAAATACTATAATAATGGTCTTGGTTCTTATATATAGGATGGGTACTGTTGATTATCATTGATGAATATGATATATGTGACAAATGTGAATGATTGTTAAAAGAGGTGTGCGATATGGACTGATTCTTAGAATAGACATGGGGTGCTAGACCTGGCGTTTTGGACCCAAATTTATGAATATAAATATTATTTTATGGGATAGGGAATGATGCAACAAATGCACATTAGGTGTGGTATATAGATTAATGGTCCAAATACACATGTGTTTCTATACATGATGTTTTATGCCACATATATTTTTATTTGAGTATGGTTCCAAATGGTAATCATATGAATTGTATTGATACATTAGAACTATTATATTTTGATATGTGATACCCAATATAAATACTTCATACTCTCACATAGGATGAAGTTGGTATTGATGGGTTCAGTTTCATCACGAACATGTTTAAATTATGTGGTTATTTAATGAATAATAAAATTTGATAACTACTTGATTTATATATTTTAATTTATTATTTATAAAACCATATAAAATTTTATTAATAAAATATGGTTTTAGATTTCATTGGTGGAATCCTACTAAGTTATACTCAATCTAGACAGAGGCTTCATGATCGTTATTTGAATAGACTCCATGTTATCTAGATAGGGTAAAGGAATGAACCCTATATTGGATGGATGATTTGGGATAGATCATAGATGAGGGAACTAGAACAGTTTTGCCAGCCCACATAGGGATTTTCCAGTGTGTTTATTTTGGATTGTAATTTTAATATTTTACACTAGTTATCCATGACATATCTAATTTTTATTTGGGGATAACGTTTTCAATTTTGGTTCAACATGTGATACCAATTTTTTCTGGTGAATTTGTTATTCTGGTTGTAGTTATATATATATATATTATTATTATTATTTAGTCATTTATATTATCATTTTTCTTTGATAATGAGTGTATAGTCTCCCCGTATTATATATATTAGACCATATCAACAATTTTAATGAATTTTGCACACAAGGATGCATGCAGAAGGTTTATGTAACTGAATTGTTTGGGTGTGGGTATCTGGAAACTGGGTCGTGATGTTAGAATGTTGTATCAAAGGATTGAATTTTATTTTCATTTATTTTATATTACTATTTGGGGAAAGGTAGATGATTGAATAAAATGATTTGGGAATTGTTTAATAGCTTTTACATGGGATTATATATCAAATTTAATTTTGTAAATTCATGTACTGTGGGCCAGAATTGATTTTATTGATTTGTGTTATTATATTTGAATGTTAGTTCAAATATAGGGATGCACCTGTTTTATGATGTAATTATTTTATCAGAGATTGTATATTTAGATCATAGCCTCGTACGTCACTTGAGTTGAGTATTCATGCATCACCCTAGTAACTTAGGAATAATTGTGACATGAATCATTATTTTTCATGCACAGAAATGAAGGTTTTTTTAAGTTGTCAAACTCAAGATCTTTTTCATTAAATTTTTAATTGAAATAAAAATGGTTTCGAATTGAAATTTAATGATTCAAAATAATGAAAGATTTGAATAATTGTGATTTTAAAGAGTAAAATGAATTGTGAAATTTTGTTACCCTATGTGAACAATGAACTATATGGTTCATGGTTATGAAAAGTTATAGACCTATTGTTTTGACTGCATGATAATATATGAGAGGTTAATTGATAGGGTGTTATGTGAAAACCTCTCATTTTAACTTCTGAATTTTGTTTAATAATTACTATACTTTTTTATTAGAATTTTAGATATATGAAATCATCACCCTGATTTTGAGATGAAAATAGGAGGACATTGATAGATATGTTCCTACAGAAGTCTGACATGAGGATCCATTAGTTCCGAGTGAGGAAGCTATAGAAAATATCCATCAAAACATTTCTTTATTTATTGAGTTCAAGGAATGTGAAGCTGTATATTTCATAAATAGTTTGTATGAAATAAAATAGAATAATAATTTGAAGCACCCTATAAAATTTACTTGATTGGGTGGACCTCAGGAATATGAGTTCTCTATTGAGTCTATCAAGATGATTTAGGACAACATGGATACTCTTACTGGGAAAAAATTCACATTAAATGTTTATATGTTTTATGGATCAGTGATGCGATGGTGGGATATAAAAAGTTTGGATGATAGCTGCAGATCATGGTATGGAAGGAAATCGAAGAGAGGATACTGTGAACTTTTATCCATAGACCATTATACTGTATATAATAGTATAGTTTCTAAGGATTCCCTATGAGAGTATGTCCAAGATGTAATATGTTGGTCACTTTATTGAATCGTAATACTATTATATAGTGATGGAATGTGATGATATATCTACCTAAATACATTTTCATTATGGGATAAAATATGATATCTAGTCCCAGTTTAACATAATTCAGTTAAATATGTTTTTTGAATTAGTGGATAAAGTTATCATATCTGAGTGAACATGAAGGATGCTGCAAAAACAGGACAAGTTTTTCTACTTCATGATTAACAGGAATGTATTCTGAGTGTATGAAGAATATCTATTGAAAAATTTCTAATGTACGGGAAAAAAATGTGGATAGGTGCTAGAATCAGTTTTATGGCATCTTACCCAAGCAATCTCCCACCAGTTTGATAGCTCAATTAACATTTTTAACCATTATCCCTAAACCCAAGTTTTGTTCCACACTTTAGGATGTATGGGATACCTATAGAGTCTCTATAAGAACCCATTCCAGATTTCTAATTACAGAGCTGATAGAAATAACTATAGTATAAAATGGGGTATTCGACACTATATCAATCTAGAAGTGGGAGTTCTAATTATCATGGTGACCAAGGTGGTATATGAGGTTATTCTTGTAAAGAGTTTAGATATTAATAGAGTGGTAATGTTTAGGGGAATTATAATACCTCATCAAGAAGAGGGGTACGATAGTTTCAGGTAGTAAAAACTACATTTAGGGATAGTTATGTTGGAAAATCGATAGTTAGAGGTATTATTCATGTATCCTCTATTCTATCTAGTTCCTTATTTGATATCGGTTCCACTCATTATTTTTTATCATCTCTAATTTTGATAGAGTTTTGATTTTTAGTGGTTTTTGTAAGAGGGATAATGATTATCTATACACTATTAGGGGTTCTATATATAAATATATTCCCATAAAATAGATGTAATTTAAGGGATGTAGAGATTAATTTTCATTGAATATATTCATTCTAGATTTTTTTAGTTTTAAGTTGATTATGGGTATGTACTGGTTAGTTGTGTACTAAGACCACATAGTTATTTTCTATAGGGGAGTGAATTTTATGTCTCATAAGGGTGAAAATTATATTCATCATGGAGAGTCACATATCTTGGAGGGATGTATAGGTCTAGTTCATCATCAACTAGGGGTACTCACTTACTAGGATTCTAGTATGTTGCTGGAATATGGGGGGGTTATGGAATGATTTTTTTTCACCTGTAGTGTGCATATTATAGAGATATTTCAATGTAATTCTCAATTATTACACCTAAATGAGATGTTGACTACGTTATTGGGCTCATGCATGGAGAATATCCATTCTCCATTCCACTATATAGAATAGAACTAATCGATCTTTAAGATCTCAAGTCCCAAAAAAAATATTTTATGGATAAAGGATTTATCTATCTGAGTACATCATCTTGGGGTTCTTTTATTTTATGTTCAAACAAGGATGATATGATTTTATGCATATTTTTTGAAAACCTCAAGATGAATTGGATTATTGTGAAAAACTAGTATCCTCTTCTATGCATAAATGATCTCTTGGACCATTTGATGGGAGATTGTGTATTTTTAATGATTTACCTGACATCAGGGAATCATTAGTTGTGTTTTTGACATTATTATATGACATGGGCTACTTTCATTTTTATATTTCTCATTTATGATATAATCATGATAACTAATATCGTGAAGAATGACCCAACATTGTTTTTTTCCATGATTAATAGAATCTTCCACCTGTACCTATATCATCTTGGGGTTGTAATTTTAGATGACATCTTGGTGTACTCAAAGAAACATTGAAATCATTACAACAATCATGGAATCCCCCGGTGTACATTGATAAAGAATAAACTACACACCAAGCTATCTAATATCTAATTATATATTGATTCAGTACATTTATTACTACTCATAATCTACGAAAAATTAATGTTACTGGTCCCAAACAAGTTTCATATATTTTTAAAAATGAAGAATAAAAGAAAATGTTTTCTATACTATACTTTTGTGGGTTGGTGAGTTGTTATCAGATGTTCATCCAAGAATTTTCCCTATCAGAGGCACCACAATCTAGCTTGATGATAAAGGGGATACTATTTTTCTAGTCTAAAACATGTGATAATTTATTATAATAGATTAAGAAGAAGTTGAAAATGAAACCAACCTCAATCCTTCCAGAACTAGTTGTTGATTATTCGGTGTTTTTTGATTCTTTTAGGATAGAATGTGGAGAATTAATAATGCATAGATATTGAAGAGTGACATATGGTTTGCGGATGTTGAGGCCATATGAATGGAGTTACCCTAACCATGACCATGAGTTGGATACAGTGGTTTATTATATAACTTGTTTTTGGAATTGTCTATTGGTAAAATAGTTCATTGTGTATACAAATCACATGAGTTTAAAAATCATCATTTATCAATGAGATTTGAATCTATAAATTAATATATTGGCTGATTATATGAATTAATTTGATTTGGATATAGAATATTTGTCCATCAAGGAAAATTTGTTGGTGAATCTTTGGGTAGGAAAACTAAGACTCAAATAGTTCCAGAGACTAATTATGAGTGAAATATGACGATATTGCATGCTAGTATCAATGATGTGGTTAAAGAGGGGTAAAAGTAAATATCTCTGATATCTGTAGTCATGGTGCCCAAACATTTGAGATATATCAGAGATAGGAATTATGAGGATCCATAGTGTTTGTCCTTGATAGAAAACCTTAAAGGCAGGTAGTAACCTTTTATTTGAACTGTATTTGAGGATGAGATCAACTATGTTTGGGTTCAAGTGGTAATTCCTGTGAATATTTTATAGGTGATAATGTGTAAATTTAACGCTTTGAATTGGGTGGAAGATCTAGATTTGAGAAAAATTCATCATGACCTACATTGAAAATATTATTGTCTGGGTTTGAATATGATATTTCACAGTTTGTGACATGATGCTACAATTAGTAAATTTTAAAGGTATAACATCAATGACTAGTATGTTAACTATATCCATTGAAAATTACAAAATAGAAATGGGAAAAAGTTACCGTGTATTTCAATGTTGGTATCAAGAGGATGTCTCTTAAGAATGATTCTATTTGGGAGATTATCTACCAATTTTTGAAATTAGTGCATTTATTTCATATAATGGAGACTTTCTTAGTGGATCTGTTGGGAGATATGTAAATTTGGGAGATAATCCACCTATAGAGGATGACACATAGTATAGTTTCAGAAAAATAATCATTTTTTATTTCAAGATTTTATAAGGATATAAAAAATTCTATTCAAAAATAGGTATTGTTGTGTGTAGGATTCCATCAATCAATAGATTGTAAGTTGGAATGTAATATACATGTACATGTGGATATGCTTCAGGAATTCATTTTTGATGTAGTTGATCCATGGGAGATGAAAATATCAGTTGTGGAGTACACATATAATAATTTTTGTAAGTAAAATTTATAGATGGATCCATACAAGGCTCTATATTATAGTCCAGAACGATCACATATATGTTGGAAGGTGGAAAGTGATTTAGAACTGTTGGGACCGAGTCTCATGAGGGAGACATCAGAGAAGGTGTAGTTGATTCAAAATCGTTTGGATATGATCAGAGTCGAAATTATTTATCTAATAATATAATTAGATGGACCCTTGAGTTTATAGTGGTTTATCTTGTGTTCTTTTTTGTGAAAATTGGATTGGGAGACTATAAAATTTTATGGAAGGGAATGTTGGTACCAAGGTTTGTTTGACCGTTTTAGGTCATGGAGAGAATTTTTCTAGTTGAATACCATTTGGATCTTCAATATATGTAACCTATTATTCATAAAGTTTTAAATGTTTCACAACATCAGTGGAATCATCCAAATCATACTCATGTGTTTGATGTTGATGACGTTAATATTGAGACTAATGCATTCTATATGGATAATCTGATATGTGTGTTGGATAATAATAATAATCTATCATCATGTTATATCATGAGAATTGATTGTTTATTTTGGAAATGTTTTAATGTAAAAGAGAAAAAATGTGATATAGAAGTGGATATTATTTCTTAGAAGCCCAATATTTTTACCACTAGATCATATATATTATTGGTATTGTATCATGAATATGGACAGTTATTAGGTCGGGATATTATAAGATTCCATCCTTTTATGGTCATTTATTGAGTTTGAATATATGTACTCATTTTCTTTTTCTAGTTTATACATTTCTTAGGGAATATTTTGATTTTTCGGAGGGGTTTTGGGTAGTTATATGTTGGCACATGGTTTTCCCAAACCATGCACCAAACCCCCCAAAAAAATTAAAACTCAAACCTAGAAGGATTTCATGGTAGGTGAATAGTTTTCCAAACCATGCACCCTCTTAGGCGTAAATGTATGCTCCATAGAATATCTGTGATGTTAGGGACCATGGTTTGCAAAACAATGTTCCCTAGTAAAGAAAACATTGTAAGAATGATTTTTTCCCAAAAATATAGTTTTAATATTCATTACCCTCAAATCCTTCACCCTAATTCAATCCAACACATCACTAATGGGTTTATCTCATTATTTAGAGCTTCTGGATGGATTCCAAGGGATTAAAAAAATATATTCTTAATGAATATAATCCTTAATTTATGAATTTATACCTATCCTAGTAATCTATTATCACCCCGATTGGTTTTATCTAGATCTAAAATATTTCCCTCATATTTAAATGAATGATTCCCTCCTTTTAGTGGTTTTATATCTATGTTTTCCGGAATCTAATTGATTATTTCTTGGAATCTGGGTTTTTGATATAGATCTCATTAATGTTTGTGAAATTGAATATTCTACTTCAATACAACGTATTTTTTTCATGTGAGTTCCCATCAATGATCCTGAACATGGTGGTCTAAATTTTGATTCCTGTAGAATTAATTTAATAATGTTTATGTAATTTTAAAATATAAATTTCCATGGTTGGGAAATATAATCAGATATTTAAATGATTAAATTTCATTACCACATGAAATTGAATTGGGCTAAACATGAGGCAATTGAAATTTATTCAATTGAGATCAAGAAATATACTGTAATATTTGATTGTTTAATTTTATAATTGATGGAATATATAATTAGTTGATAAAGAAAATTGTGGGGCTTTATGTATAACCGTTAAGTGTTAAAGGGTTTTGATTAAATGTTTATTGATCGTTTAATTGAGATTTATTATTATGATTATTTATGATTAAAGTAAACAATTTGTATGATTTGATAGATGAAATTTAATACCATGATATGATATTTTTATAAGAATGTTAATATAGATTAGCCTTATTTAATGTGATATATGTGGTAAATGTGAATGTAAGATAAATGGGTTGTGGGACATGATCTGGTTCTACAGAAACCCATGGGGTGCTAGCCCAAGAGTTATAGACCCAAACACATGCATGAAATTATTATTCTATGGGATATGGACTAATTATTCAACTACCCCTAGTGTGTGGGAATATACTATTTCTCTAAATAACTGTAGGGTGGTAGACACAATGTTAGATTTCCCTGTGATTGGAATTGGAATGTGTTTCAAAATGGTTAAATTATGAATTAAATCGAAATGGTAAATGACAAGAACAATATTGTCATATGTTATATTCCTTAGCGATATTTTAGACATAGGCTCGATACAAAACACGTATTGATGGGTTGGGTGCCTACATGTACATAGTGAAATTGTGTGGTTAATTAAATAATAATGAAATGCAATAACTATATACATTATGAAATGTTGTTTATTCTTTAAAAAACTACTTACAATATTATTAATTAAATATTGTTTTAGATGTCATTGGTGGTGGCCAATTAAATTATATTGACTCCATACTCGAGATACCAGATTGGTACCCAGATATACATCATGGTTTTAGGACATGTTAAGGAAATCATCCATATGTATGATGGATATGTTGGGACATAGCATGAATGAGGGAACAAGACATGGTTTCGTCACCTGATTGGAAGAGATATCAGTGTCTAATTATTTCATTGATTCATATTATCCATAATTGTTTCCATGATATAAATATAATATATATTAATTATATATGTATTTTGATGTAATCTATAAATTTTACTGATAGAAAATGAATTACGTTGTTCACGGAGATGGTATGCGTTACATTCAGATCATTATTGTTTCTATTTAATTTTTGGATTGATAGAAATAAATATAAAATTAATATTATCATTACATAATAATTTTTATTTTATATATATTAAATATTTTCATTAAAAACATCTTTAATACATTTAACGTAAATCATGAATGAATCACATCATTTCACGAGATGGTAGTCTATCATACACACGAGTAGTGTTATCATATTCCCATAGAATATAAATCATGATCGTATGTGTGATATAATAATTACATAAGAATATGATTATCATAATTATAAAATATAAATATTAAATCCATCATTATGTCCATTATTGAGAGGTTTTAATGGAAAAAAATAAAAACTGTTCATGTGGGGGTAGTCTACATTGCAATGAACATAGATTTCGTAATCTATATGATAGAAGTAGATTTGATTATTGTTCATTCCCATAACATAAAAAAATAAATATATTTTTAAAAATTACTGAGGTTACTATATTAGAAAGTTAAAATAATAATTTAATGATTTAATGTAATAAATAATACAAAAACACTTGTTTATGGATTTTACCTCAACATCAGGTAACCTCATATGTTTTTCAGTAAAATAATTCATTAGATACATTTCTATCCAGACTATGGATCCTAGGATTGGAGGAGAAATTTTTTGTAGCGACTTGGTTAGGTATTGGAAAATCCCAAAGGGTTTACTATTGGTCAGAGGAGTGGAGAAGGGGTTTCCTTTTATATGTGAGGTGAGTGACACACATGTATTTTTTTGAAAAGAAAAACCATACCCACATCTTCCACATAAAAAAGTGTTAAAATGGATCTAATTATAACCATAGAAATTATAATGTCTAAATATGGAAATAAAATATATTTTCAAAAATATTATAGGTCATATTAATCTTTATCTTTTTAGTTTAACCACTGGTAATCAAATTTATACATTAACTATGGAAAATCATTTTTACTATTTTAGCTATTAATTTTCATACAAAATTTAGCTAAACATATTATATAATATAATTTATCCTGAATAATATTTTATTCATTATTAAAAATTAAATTCATAGAAGTAGAAAATTTTAATTTAAGATTAATCTTGTAGAGACAATGAGAAAACATGTTTTTAAAAATAAAATATTAAATTTTTTGAAATGTTTTTATAATGAAATTGAACATGAAATTGATTCCAATGGTATAAATTTTGTTTAATTTGTATATTATTTAACTAATGTAACTATAAATCAAATTTAAAGATTTTATATTTATAAATAAATGAAACAAAAATGATGTATTCAATTAAATTTTTTTGTTATTCACATTTCTTAAAAAATTGTAACTTTTTAGAAATATCCCAAAAAGTGTCCTTTTTTAATTTTGACATTATGATTAGAAAAATGAAAATTATTTAACCAAATTAATTTTTAAAATTTTTTTCAACAAAAAATATTTAATGTTCACAAAAATTATAAAAATCATTTTTTGATAAAATCATTTTCTTCCAATATAAAAATAATTTAATGAAGAATAAGAACATTTTTATCAATATAATTTTTTTATATAAAACCATAAAAAATAATATTTAAAATTTATTTATTTATATTCATATCTTTATGTATAATGATAATGTTATAACATTAATTTTAGAATAATTATATAATAATATATCATGGTTTTCCTTAAAATCATTGTCATGTGAAATGAAAGGTAGCCTTGTGATGCGTGTAGTGAAAGATTAAATAGGGACTTTGATTAATAGAATATATACAATAAACATGATATATTTGAAATAAACTAATTTACCAAAAAAAATAAGATTGTTATATTATCATTCTAAAATGCATGATTCATAAGAGTGTGAATTCATTATGATTCGTGATCCATAAGATTTTTCCATAAATGTGTGTTACAAAATTTCTATATAAAGACATTAATATTTTATAGTAAATTACGAAGACCTTCAAACATAGAGGATTAGTCCTCATCACATATTTCCAATTGTGGATCAATCCAGTTGGCATGTTTTGTATTATGGATAAGGGACATCATCATGTCTCCTATTATAGATCAAACATGTTATCTTATTTCAAATATTTATCATAGGAGTTACATTGCATTACCAAATTCATTGGAAGATATATAGGTTACACTCATAAATTTTTATAACTTGAACATCATAATTGGTTGTAACGTAACAAAAATAACTTGTTATAACATCACCACCTTCACATAGTTAAAAAGATACCGAATTTTACCACAACATCATAAAACATTCATCATATCATAAACCATGTAAACAAAAGGGTCTCACTAACATTCTACAAATTCTTAAACCATTAAAATGAAAGGGGTATCAAAATCAACTCATAAATTACTTATAGAATATCCCATGGAAAATGAATGGGTTTTATAAATATATCTTCATCATAAAAATTTACCATCTATAAAAATAAAAATGACATAACAATTGGATCAAATCCATAGTAACTCATAATTAAAATCAATAGATGTTGTAATAGATGGAAAATTATTTTGAAAAGTCACAAGAATAATTTTTAAAGGAAATTAGAATTTCTAATTTTTAAATTTATTCTTAAACAAAAATGTAAAATTAAATTTTCCAATAAAATTTCTTAAATGACCTTGGAATATTATAAAGGATGTTTTTTTTCATCAAATGGCAATGATTAAAGATTATTTTTTTCAATCCATTCACATTAAAACAATGATTTTATTTAAAATTTTCTTAAAATACAATAGGGGTTTTCGGAAAACACCTGAATATTCATTCTAAACCATTTTATTAATACTAAAATATGGGTGAAATGATTATTAAAAATTCATTTGGGAATTTTAAAAATTTTTATTAAAAATTTTTTATAAAAAATTGATACTTATAAAAAATGATTTTGGACCAAATAGATATGTAAAAATTATTACTAATAATTTTTTTTAATCTTATTAAAACATTAGGAGGGGAAAATGAATGTTAAACATTTAATTCTATGAATTAAATAAAAGTTCATAAAATTTATGAGTTTATTGAGTAATGGATCATAATACCTCATAATATGACATTTAATAATAATCAATCTTGATCAACATTGAAAATGTAACATAAACACTTCACCACTTGGGTATCTTTTAAATAAGAATCCCTATGAAAGGAAAACAATAAATGAAATTTTAAAAACCCTGATAATAAATAATTTCATGATATAACATGTAAATGTGGCAGTATTTACACCTCATAAAATAATATATGTGCATAACATAACATAACTCCAAATGAAGGCAATTAGAGATAAAACTCCCTTAAATCTTTGATAACATTTGAATCATATGTCCCATTATTTAATAATAGCATATAATACATTAAATATAATAAAATTAGTAATATTAATGATATAAAATATTAATGTTGATGTATATTAAACACTTAAAATAAATGAGGGGTTAATATGGAATATGTCTCTTACAAATAAAATATACTATATAAATCCCATACCTTAAGCCATGACATTCTTCCTTATCATCCGGAAATCAAATATAATAAACACAGGTTTATTATAAATATATTTCAACACAAAATTCATATATATAATAACATATATAATTTATTAATTACCTTTTTTTAATAGTTTATTAACACTTCTCTTATAAAATCAATTTTGGTGTATTAACATCTTGTTTTTTCCAGTATGTTTTCATTTCATATATTTATTATATTTATATTGATTATGTATCAATATTATTGTAATTTTTTTAACTTGATATTATTATAATATATATTCATTAAATATATATTTATATTATTACATAGATTTTAGATATTAGATAATGAATGATATAATTTATTGAAATGATATGTTGTACGCACGCATGAATGAAAGGAATGATAAATAATATAATCACCTAAAAATTATTATTTCATATATATCATGTATAGTATTTAAACATATCCTTATTACATTCAATATATTGCAGGAGTGAACCAAAAACCACATCTCATCACGAGGCGGTAGTCCATCACACACAAGAGTGACTTTATTAAATTCCCTAGAAATAAAGAGTGTGAATGAGTGAAAGATATTATAATTAAAGAAGTATAATTAGGAAATTAATATCATACGATTATGTTAAATCCATCATTATATATATTCGTGATATATGATTATGAAAAACAAATTGCATTAGTTTTCAATACGACAGATCCTCATTCACACGATCGACCATTTCATTTACTATTTGATATATGAAATTGTATATATAGGTTTTTTAATCAAAATAATGACATATCATTATATGTTATATGCTTTTTTTATAACTTTGTATTTATATAATATTTTAATGTTGTGGAAACTGAAATAAAAAAATGAAAAATTAATAATTTTACTATTTATTTGGAGAACCTCATCTGGCTTAGATATAAATCCTTATAAATTGGGATTACTAAAAAAACCTATAATATTTACGTATATATTTAAGTATTATAAATTATTATTAATTGGACAATCTAAAGTGTTATGGGAATGTTTTTCGGAGAGGAGATGGTGTTCCTTTAAATAATTCAGGGAGGAAACACACTTGGAATGTATGAAAAGAAAGATTTGTAACCACATTTTAAACATTATAAAATAAAAAATGGATAATTCTAAACCCTTTTAAAATATAATGTTGAAATATGTGAAATAATGGTATTTTGAAAAGTTTTGTGTTCATTTTATCCCTTATCATTTTTGTTAATCCCTCTTTAAACACGTTATAACCTTAATTGTGAACATCAATATTTACCATACTTACTATAAATTTTGACATAAATTTATGTTTAAATTGTTATATAATATTATTTATTCAACATTAAAATATCGATTCAATATTTTTAAATTAAATTAATATAAATGGAAGATTATATATTGAAATTTATCTTTCATAAATTACTACAAATAATTTTATAATGTTAAAATTATCATAAGTATAAAAAGGATTAAAATAAATAATAAATATGAAATTTATTGAGATGGCCTAAATTGGATTAGCTAAAATATTAATCAAATAATTTTACTTTTAGAAAACTCTTCAAATAAAATTTATATTGTAAATTTTTTAAATTATAAACATTTTTTAATAAAAATCAGTATTCATTACAATTCATCGAATGATTAATCATTTCTGAAAATAAAAAATTGATACCCAATGAAAATTTTGACATATAGAATTAAAAAATATATTTTATTTTGTAAAATAAATTTTATAAAACAAATAAATTTTATATTTTTAATTTTTATTTAAAAAGCAAAAAAAAACATTTTTCTAAAAATTATTTTTATGTAACATATAAATAATTTAAAAAAACTAATTGTACTATTAATAAATATGTATTATTTATATAAAAAATCATAATTAATATTTAATATGCTGTTATTCCTATTCATAATTCCAAAATTAATGTCTAGGTTTTAATAGATATTTTAGAATAGCAATACAAAAAAAAATATAATGGTTTAATAAAAATGGTGATGTGAGTAACGTGAGAGATTAAATAAATAAAATTTATTTGAAAAAGTCTTCCTAAAATCTTTGGGTGTTACATTTTACCCCCCAAAGAATGAATTCCACCCCCAAAGTATATTTCACATTGGTATTAAAAATGCGGATACTTCTAACTCTTTAAATCCTCAATTTCCCTTATAACATCTTCAAGATGGTAGTTTCACCACAAATCATTGATCACGTTAGTCGTATTATTTCATATAAAATTTATTATATAATCCAAAACCTCCATCAGTTTTTCCACATTTAATGATAATGCTCTACTATTATGTGTTCTAATTTCAGCTCCTATGATGTATCATCAATGTACATCCATAGTATAGATACATGGAATACATCTTGAACATGAGGTTGGTTCAGTAGAAGTGCTAAGTGATAAGATCTAGTTCCAATAAGAGGAAGAATTTCTAGGTTCCCAATAAAATGATGAATTAGTTTTCAATTATATCCAAATATTTTTACCTTCATCCATGGAGAAATTCATAGAAACATATTTTCAACTACTTTGAATTCAAAATCACATCAATGATTAGCAACATAACGTTTCCACCAACATTGTGTTTCCCTTATATGTTGTAGAAAAGTTATAACCTTCAATATCATTTATTCAAATTTTTTAGGTCCAAATAAATTTCATTCTCTAACATAATAATAATAAATTTGGTTTCTACACATAAATCCAAATTATTAATAATAAAAAACCATCTGAATGCCTGATTGAATTATATTTTTTATGGAAAAATTGATTTTAAGAAGGATTTTATCGAAATATTGATTACAATCCATAGAATAAAATCCCAACATATCCTCTAGGGATTGAATATTTTTTTCATATTGACCATATATAAGAGCATGATAAGTTATATTAAAAAATACCTCTCTATCCAATATAGGTTAATGAATTCACCCGAACATCGATGTAAATGTTGGATCCCGATCAGATATGATAGAATGTAGTACTCAATAAAACCATACCTCTTATTTAATATGTATACTATCAAAGTGGTCCGGAGATAAATCTTATATAATAGCGATGATGTGTGCTAATAGTATTAGGGGATCAAATGAAACAACAATAGTATTATTCTTTTTAGATGTTTGGATGAGTCTGTAAACAAAATCATTGGTTATGCTTTCCATTTCCATTCTAGTATAGGTAAGGGTTGAAATATCCCCTTGTCCTTTTGTATCTCAGTCTTAAATTTATGATATAAAAATCAGTGAGATAAAACATTGTGATATCTCTCGTCATCTCATCCCACTATAAATACTATTTGATATCTCAAATCATATTTTTTACTTCCATTATGAGTAAATAATGATGGATTATGGGATGCTTCTAATATCTCCTTATTCAAATCATGTATGGGAAGAACATGTACATAGTTAATTAAACATTATCATTCCATTATAATCAATGTTAATCAGGGAAAATTTCGCACCTCATTCTACTTCTATATATATTCATTTTATCCCTCATTATTCTACAATTATATAGAGGATATAACACGTATTTTAGAAAGATATTATTTATCTTATTCTTTCATTATTTCTAGATATATCATTTTTAAATATGTAAATATTTGGACTTTAATGATGCTTGTCATGAATAATATAGAATGATACTTTCCACTCAATTAATTGGAATCTTTGTTTGATTTACTAGGTTGGTAATATATTGATAAGTCATAATATTTAAACATATATATCAGCCATTTCTTGATCATGTTCGACTCCTTCTGTGTGGATATAAAATTTAAAATATTTTGATCAGAAGACATATAACAATTATTTCTATAAATAAAATTCCTCTATATCATTAATAAAAAATTTACCATAGCTAACTCTAAATCATGATATGTGTCATTTTTCACATAAAACATCAATTTTAAAAATGAAAAAGAAATAATATTTTCATTATTTAAGATAATGAATCCAAATAACTTCTTGGACCAATCTAAATATATATTTTAAACCCTGCTACAATGATAGGGTATGTAATAATGGGTGTGATGACTAATATTACCAATATTTCTGTGAAAATTTCCTCACATTCATCCATCTTAAATAAGATAGATCCCTTATAATTTTACTTGGTTAGATGATTAGAGAGTCTTGATAAATTCCCTATAAACAATTGATAATATCCATAAAATCCATGAAAAATTAAGATCCCAATTGTCATGGTATTCCTAGGACAAAGAGAAATAGCATGAGTATTTGACGGATCCTCTGATATACCCTCCCAGGCGAATATATAACAAAAAATTTAAATTTTTTAATTAAAATAATTTTTTTTAATTTTTTGATAGTGTTTGAACTTCATTATGGCCTTTAGTAAAAATCATAGGTGATCTTAATGATCATCCCTTTTTTGAATATATAATAATTTCATCTATACGGACTACCAAAAACTTATTGTGGTAATATCTAAAGATTAAAAGCATTAAATACATTATTGTTGTGGTGGAAATTAAAAAACCTAATAGAGTTACTATATACTCATAGTATATGTACGTTATATAGAACTCTATCTTGGGTATATCCATCTTCTTGATCATCAATTAATGATATCCAAAAAGAAATTCTATATTTGAAAAGTATTGTGCTTTTTTTAGTTGATCCAATAGTTCATCAATATGGGATTTATGATACTTGTTCATGAATGTGATCGTATTTAGATGCCGATAATAAATTAAGAGTTTCCCAAAGAAATATTTCTTATTATAAAAGTATTTAGTTCACAATAAAGTAATATAATATTTCATATAATTAAATTATTCAGATTATATTGGGGTTTACTTCTTAGATTCTTGCATTTAGATTGGGGATATTCTATATGGGGTCATCATAATGGGTGAAGTACCCAGTATGAGTTCTTCAGATCACTCAACTACACTATTTGGTGGAAGACTAGGCCATAGAGCCAAAAATACATGAGAAAATAGTATAAATAATATCATTTCCTTGATATCAAGTTTCCCACCCACCATCTAATACAACCAAACTTCATGGATATAATTTAGGACCCAAAAAATATAAGTAATCCACATTGAAATTTTATTTCAATTATCACATCAATAAATGACAATAGGTTTATTCATGAAATAAAATGTTACTTACCTTTAATAGAAATTGTTTTGGCATAAAAATAAAAAGTAATATCCTTGACTTGAATATGTATGAATCATAATATTTTCATAATGAACATTAACACAAATCCCCATCAAAGAGGAACTATATACTTGTGATTGGACCATTGTACCATTAAGTTATTTTTACACAAACTCAACATATAAGTATTTTTATGGTACTTAATAACCTTAATAAATTTCAAGGATAAAAAAGTGGGTAAATACAGAATCAAATATGACTTCCCCATTCCATGATTGGGGATATGTGAACCTTTCACGACATCATTCTCATAAAGCAATTCAGTAGATATGATCACATGACTTTGAACTTCATCTTTTGGAATAGGAGGCTGCTAATAGTGATCATAGAAGTCAATTGGATTTTGGAACTAGTTTTCATATTTCCCATAAATGTTTCATTTTATAAATTGGAGAGTGGTTGATGCATTAGTATGTTCCCTCTAGTAATTCCTTGAATTATCCAAGAAATTCATCAAATTTTTTAATCCAATGGATTCATGACCCATCATTAAAAATTTAAATTACCTGTGGGTTCCATTTAAACAATTCTTATTATATTTTTTAAAAAATACCCATCATATAAAAGGAAGTATTTTTTCCTAATATGTGATTTATTTGACTTTTCATGGGACACAATATTCCTCTTCTTATTAAAACTATGGTAATAATTGGAATATATAATTTCAATTTTTACTATGAGTTCAAATTATATTTTTTCTTCATAGTTTCTAGAGTATATTATGAGTATTTCCTTTTAGTTAATTTTATTTCATGCAACCAATGAGTTGATAAATTTTTCATTTAGATTTAATGAGTAAACTAGAGGAACACCTTGCAATACTTGTAATATTAACCTCAAAAGAATAAAAATATTCATCATCCATTTTTTATGCTCAAAGATTTCTCTATATATATTTTTATATTCAATATAATGGAATTAGTTACTATGAAATGTACTCTTATACTCATCATAATTTATAGTGTCAATTTAATTATTTATCCTAGTTTTCATAATAAGGTTCCATCATTGATCTGGTTCACCATTTAAATTAAAAATAACAATGAAACATTTTCTTTTTTCGATCACTGGATAATAGAAAATATCTTCTCAATGAATTTGATTTAATATTTTACAAATAGTGTATTAGAAGACCCAATAATGAGGGTGGATTTTGCATCATGAAAAATACAATAGAACATTGTTCTATCATTTGATTTTTTTCAAGCTCGATATGATTCTTCAATTGAGAATGTTTTTTGGGGAAGGAAACAACGTTTTGTATCCAAGATCCTATATCAATTGATTTTTGAAGTGGAAATTCTAATCATATTCCCAAACATTTATCATTAACATAATTATTTTGGGTTCCATCCATTAATTAAAACCAACAAACATAGTGTGATCAACATGAATCATCGTGGTCAAACACATAGTCATGAATAATCATTTATATATTGTTAAAATAAATAAACATTCCATTAAATTTTTGAAACCTTATGTTTAACATAGGCAATCCATGGTTATGATATATTAATTTCTTTCATGATATTTTATAAAAGAAAATGTGAATTATTTCAAGAATATCCCATTATAGATTCGAACAAATATTTTAGTATGTCCCATTTTAATGTACCACCTAATGCTTGTGTCAATCTTAATTCAAAATTTTTAAATTTATTACCCCTACGTAAATCTATTCTAAAACCATGCCCATTTGTAGTATCTGTACAATGATGTATTTTTAGGTTAACATATTTATCAATTTCATTCAAAGTATATAAGATTTTATCCTATACTTAGATGCATCCCAATAGTTATGAATGATGTTTTCTCATCCTAGATTCTAATGGATAAAAAAAACCATTCTTTGATACAAAATGTAAAGAATAAGACTTCTAATTCATGGATATCACATCTAAATAGAATATTACTCATTAAATTACATTATGATCCACACAATAATCAATTGGGTCTAGTTCTTCTAGAATCCTGGATACCTAAACATATAGTTTATAAGTGAATTACGTTTTCTCATTCATAATTATTCATAACTAGAACCCTTCACAATGATATCACACATAATACCATTCTTCCCTGCCTATGGGAAGGAAAAATTATAATAGGAAATATCAGATGGATAGTAAGGGTAAGAATAATATATATCATTAAATGATTATTTGAAATCATTGGATAAGTGTAAGGGTATGATATCATTAATGTAATTTAAAATGTTCATACCCAACCATTCTTATTTCATAAAAATGAGTTATGTAATAAATAGTTATTATTAACAAATTCATGATACATAAGAGTGTGAAATAATCATAATTCATTAACATTATGCTCATTTCATAATTTTTCATCACCCACAAAGCTATTGACACCATTTGAATTTTCGATGTTAGATTCTAATAATGTCAAATAGAGTGGATCATGCATCATCACCTATTTCATATTATTGATGAAAACATGCAACCTATTTCCCATTTTAGATCAATTCTATACGTGACAATATAATTTTGGATCAAAATATTTAGATTCATTCCCATTTTTTATCATAAGATATAATGTTATACCCAATGAATTATAAGGATATATTTCTCCCACTCTTCCTTGGTAATAATGTAAACCCCCTCATTGTTGAAAACATATCCACCATTATTGGTTTTAACGTAACCACTATAAAATAAAGAAAACCATAAATAATTGAAATATAATATCATATAACATTAATCATATAAAACATCATGAAATTAAAATAGTATCATACATATTTAATCATAGAATAATTTATAGAAAAGAAATGGTTTTCATAATCATCACATCATTTTATCATAGGACAACCCATATAAAAGTTATGTTCTTTATAAAACAATTATCATAATTATCCTAACACATATATAAAATTAATAATGACATAATAAGTTTATCTTATACATATTAAGTCATATGTTATATCAAATGTATTTTAGCATAAATCGAAAATGATTTTTAAACATAAATTGGAAGATTTCTTGAGGAAAAATTGAAAAATATTTTTCAGAATAAAATATATCAAAATGAATTATAAATCCCATTAAATTAAATTACGCTTGAAATTATATAATCAGGTATTTTAATATTAAATCATTCATTAAATTATTAAATTTCATTCATGATGTATATATAAAAAATATTACTTGCACATTTCCATAAAATAAAAAAATGGATGAGTTTAGAAAAAGATAAAAAGATTCATTTTTCAAGAATTTAAAAAATACAAAATGGGAAAAATTTTATTTAAAAAATAATTTATAATTGTAAAAAAATAGTGGAAAACATTTATAGGTAATATTATATGTAAGAAAAAGCGTTTTAAATCTAAAATATGAATAAAGTTGATTTTTCTTAAAAACTTTTTTAGTATCTTTATTCTATTAAGTGATTAAAATAGAAAAAAAATTATTTTCCATAAATAACCATAAGACAATAAAATTAATTAAATATTTTATAGGTTGATCAAAATAATTCTTAATCAGTTACTTAACTATAAAACAAACCAATAAGAAATGATATTGTAACATCAATCCTTATCTACATTGTTTTATTTCGAAAGAAAATCCCAAGGAAGGGACAAAATTAAATAAAAAATTAAATATAATGAGAATAAATAAATTCAGGATATAAAATTTAAATGGGGTTTTATATACACCTCATAAAATAATTTATGTTCACAATATTACATTCGACCCAAAGAAGACAATTGTAGATGAAATTCCCTTACCGCTTTGCTATGTTTTTAATCATAATCCCATATAAGGAATAAAATAGAATAATTATTAATTAATAATAAATATAGTAAATAAATATAATGAAATGAAAAGGGTAATTATATAAACCACATAAAAAATGTGTACTGAATATGGCATATGTGTCCTTGAAATAAAACTGTGATTATAAATTCCATAACATAAGTCTTGAATTTACTGTACCTGTTTGAACCTCTTGTATAAAAAATACAATTTTATTATAAATATATTGTATACCAATAATAATTTATTTAAAACCATATATCCTTTACTTATGACTTTTTATTACCTATTTATTAATATTTCGTTCTTAAAATTACATTTTATTTAATAACTTCTTCGTTGTTGAGTTTGTTTTGGGTTGGTGTTTTTAGTATTATTACTCTAGATAGGGTTCCATAATCTAAATAATTTTACCGATGATATAAATATAATATATTTTCACTATATAATTCATTAGTTTAATCCTTCATATTAAGATCAAAAAATCAATTATAGTGTTAATAGTGGATGTAGATCATATATAAGCATGAACTCTATTATCCTTTTAGAATATCATGAATCCAAATAAATTTAAAAAATATATTTTATAACAAGAAAATTTATTATTTAATATATATCATATATTTGAATTAAAAATATCCTCTAGAACTTCCATATAAAGAATAAGTGATGAACTAATCACATCACCTCATGTGGAGGTTATCCATCATACACACGAGCAACATTATCATATTCCCAACAAAAATGAAAAGTGGTAGGATTTATGTGATATTATAGTTATATATGTATATATGTGTCCATAAAATAATATAACTATGATAAATCCATAACTATATCCATATTCAAGAGTTTGTGGTGGAAAATGAATTATATCGGTTTTCTATATGTAGTCTTCCTTACACACGATCTATGGTTTTCATTCCCATTTTAGAAAAGAGGAGATGTATATTGGTAATTCCATAAAAATAATAAAATATATTAATATGTAATATTATTATGTTAATTTATCATAATATTTATATAATAATTGAAGGAGGTGGAATGATAAATAAATTATAAAGAGAAGTTTAATAATTTTACCACTTATATAGAGAATATATCTAGTTTTATAATGAAATTATTTTATATGAGGGTTTTCTAGTAAATATAATTATCTTGGATATGGTATAGGGATTGAAAAAGATATTTGGATTGGCATATTATTAACCTAATGTAATTTTATGTGTTTAGAGGAGTGGAGAGTGAGTACCATTTATTAGTATAGGAGAGGACACCCTTGAACATTTTGAAATGAAAACTCATACACATGTTTTAAAATTAAAAAGGAAAAAGATATAGTATTATTGAAACATAGAGATGGAACTTTAAATATTTATCCATAAAATTGTATTTAGATAATTTTTTTTTCATATTTTCCATTATATTTTTGGTTTAACCCCCAACTAAATCTGTTTTAACCATAATGACATTATTTAGTTTTAAAAGTTTTTAATATTCATTTTGGCAAAATATTATTTATACATTATAATATAATATTAATTATTTTAATATAAAATCTTGCAATCCATTTTATAAAATTTATTTCACATAATTATTAAATTTTAATTCAAAAATTAAACTCATATACTTGATGAAAAGGTCAATTTATAATGGTGAAATTGTAACGCCCCGACCCCAGTTAATCGGTGTCAGTACTTTATTTTAATACGTTGGCATGATTACAAGGAATCATGTCCTGAAGGACTAATTGGTTTAGTATCCATGGAAAATAGATTATATACATGAATGTTACATTACACTTTAAGATATACAAAACCACATAAATAATAATTTATGAATGCCATTATTCCCTTGGCTTAACCCTACATATCAATCACAATACACTTCTTGGAATACTGGGAAAAATAAAACATAGAATGGGGTGAAATCAAACGCTCAGTAAGGGTAAGCAATATAGTGGAAACTTTCATAAATAAGCATAAAAATTTAAGGCAATGTATAAATAAAACCAATGCCTTTTAAACTTGAACTTCATCATAATTTGGAAAAAATAAAATAAAATAATTCCATTTACTTATTCACAGGGATATTCTACAGGTCGAATAATCACATGCAATATCACTAACCACTTTCATAATGAGGGAATGCATAATTCCGAAATATCATAACCACATAGTCAAGGCCTTGTGCCAAGACTAAAAATAAGATTTTTTTCAAGGCCTTGTGCCAAGACACTAGTTTGTCTCATGAGACTTACCGATTAACCGAGGAGATATAGTGGGCTCCACCCGTCACTTACTATGTCCAATGCATTCCTCATATGAATAGGTTTAAACATAACATAAACATTCATATTAAAACTAGCATACGAAATGTCAATACTTTAACCATATACCATGAATGGTATAAAAATATAACATCTGTAGTCAAACATATCAAAACACCTTCAAAACAATATGGAAGTTTTGTATCATAAAAAATCAACTTCAAAACAAGTTTAAAATCCATTAAAGGATTTTTACATAGTTAAAAATGATTTGTAAAAATCATTGAGAGAAATTCCCATTTTTCCTGAAAACATTTAAAAGTTTCACAATTTAGAAAGGAAGAAATTTAGAAACATTTTTGAATAAAAGTGTCCCATACCACTTTGAAACTTTTTAAAGGAACTAAAATTTTAAAAACATTCATGTCCATATAAATAAATCAAAAAAACATTTTGAAAACATGGACATTAATGAGAATGATTTAGAAGAATAAAAATTTTAAACATTTAAAATGATGTTTTATTAGAAATTCCCTTAAAAGGAATCTCTTTGAAAATTCATTTATGAAACATGTACAATGATAATAAATATGTCCCAGTAGATACTTATGTAAAAATAACCTCAGATAATAAAGAGATTGTGAAATTAACCCTTTCCATATTGGTAAATTAGGAAACATACACCCCATGAAAGAGGTATCATACAATTAATATGTAAATACACATAAATTAAAGTTTATTACACATAGTATACAATTAGGGGAAGTACATACACCACACAAAAGGTAATAGTGGCAATATGGTATGAGTCTCACAGGAATAATGAGTGAGATGAAAACCCCTTACCTTGCACATTCCTTTAGTCGAGGGTAAATTTAACCTCCTGTATGAATATCGTAGTATGTTATTAAGGTATAAATAAACTATATTAATATTTATTATATCATAAATGATTCATTTATTAATTTATACTACCCATTTAATAATAATTTACATGTTAAATTAGCATTTCGTGTAATAATCGCTTTCTTTATCGTACGTGTTTTAACTTGTTACTCTTGATTGTGTAACATAGATCAAGATTTAAGTACTTCCAGAATATAAAACATGATTTATATATCATATATATTTATAATATAATTACGTATAATAGATGTATATATGAAATGGAAAACACCGTTTATGGATATGGTAGTCCATACGTACGCATAAACGACGTTTCTGTTTTCATATAGTATTGAACAGAAGTAAGTGAATAAGATATATGTAAGTATATAAATACTTATATATATAAATATATATATCTCCAGTGGAATTATTATGTATTATATTACATACTTATTAGTAATATATATTGTTATAACCATCTATGAATTGTGAACTTGGAAATGAATCTCATCGCGTCGTGGAGACAGTAATCCGTACGTACGCACGTGCGAAAATATCATTCTTTTGATATTAAAATAATATATAATTGTATGTTATATCATATATACAGAATAACTAAAATTTTATATTTATTATTTATATCAAATACACATCATTATAATACCCATCCAAATAATAATGTATTGAATAACAATTACACGACGACGTGGAGGCGGTAAGTCGTACGTACGCACGTATGGTGACATGTCATTCAAAGGGTGGATAGAATAATTAATTTGGTTGTACCATAATTATAATAACATAACAGTATATAGAATATAATGGATTTATTATTTTATAATTTAAACAACAAAGAAAAATGATGTGGAAGAAGAAAGGAACTTGAAAGAGGGTGGTGAAATCATTACTCCTATTCGGGATCTTCCTTTTGATTTGATCAAAATGGATCCATAGGTTGGTTCTCTGATCAAAACAAGGCATCTAGGATTAAGGTGGGATAGTTTAGAGGGTATTTGGGGAGGTTGTTATTGATCCAAATGTCTTATAAGGTTTGAATTATAGTGAAGGGGGAGTTCCCTTTTATAAGAGGGGCGAGGGGAAACTTAGGAAAAAATTAAAATATTATTTTATAATAAATTAATATTCGGTTTATAATGGATAGACAGTGGATTATTTGAAATATAGGGTGGTTATGGGTAGAAAAAAACTCAACCAATAAGTTTTAGACTGGTTTGGGTCACTTTATTAACCTTATCTTTTAGTAATAACTATTAGTTTATTAGTTTGACTTTTACCATTTCACTTTGTATTTTTATATTATATGGTTAATAAACATTCTATAAACTTCCAAGACTCCCCTAAGTGGTCCATTAATGATACAACTATAATTATATAATTCATTTGTATGAACCTCATATTTTTAAGAATAGAATATCAATTAATAATATAATATTTGTTTTAGAAAATCATTTATGTCAATTTTGACACTATTCAATAATTGATATTTGTTAAAGTATTAAAAAATTTATTAATTCGAAAAAAATTCATTTAAGAAATCATAACATGTCATATTAACCAATAAAATTCGTTTATGGAATCAAAACATGCATATTATATTTATTTTAACATTTATAATAATAATTATTTGATTCTTTCATTAATAAGGAAAATACTGCATCATTATTAGGTCTAAAATAGAATTAATTATTCATGTATAAATATTATAAATAAAATACCATTATTTATTAAATCTTTCCATCTTTCTAATTAATATTTATATTCTAAAATATATAATATATAACCCTATGTAAAAATTGATTTTCTAAAAGATATATGCTTGTGTTATTTTTGTATTTACTTTAACTTAATTAATATAAAGTGTCATTATCACTTAAAAGTGGCTCCATGGGGTCCCAAAATCGACCCAAAGATGACCATGGTTGGAAATGTATCAAAAAATAGGTTTAGTACAAGTTTTAGGATATGTTAATATTATTATAATATTATTTTGTTACCCTTAATTTCCAGATTTACCCTTTAACAATGGTAAATACAATATTTACCGAAGTAATTATTCAAAATGTATAAAAATAATAGTTTCATGTTTACACAATTTGGACATCGTGATTGAAAATATGGAATCCATTTTTTGAAATTCAAAACACAGAAGTGGAAAAAATTAATTTAAAATTAATTCCCGCTGTCAAAACAAAAAACGTGTTTTTAAGAAATAATAACTATCAAAAGATTGACACTTGTTTTTGTCCGGTTTAAATGTAAAATTATGCCCAATGAACAAAATTGTATTAAATTTTAAAAATATATTCTAAATATACTTTTAAACCACTTGAATTTATAATTTATCACTATTAATTATTTTGATTAAAAAAGCTGTTTTAATTAAAATTTTGTAATTTTTACTATTCATAAAAAATTGAATGTTTTCAGAAAAATACCAAAATTTCACCCTAGGATAATTTTGATATTCTTAATCCAAAAATGAAGTCCATTTTTAAAGGTAAAATGTATAAAATTTCAAATGGTGGTTATTACTATTCATAACAACTAGTTTTATTAGTTGTGGTGTCTGTTATAACTCAAAGTTGTGTACAACACATGCTGCTGTATTATTCAAAGGGAAGCGTACCATGGAAGCTTTGGATGTTACATTCTCCCAACCTTCAATAAATTGCATCCTTGGAATTTGAAATTGTTTTTTGAAAATAAAATGTTGATAATAGAATATACCTTTGGGAAAACCCACATCAGAAATTAGGTTAATAAAATTTAGTGTTAATAAAAAGAAAAGGGAAATGAAAGGGTCACCACCAAATTATGACCTCGATTAGAGGAACATTGGTGGAAATTAGTGAAAAATAATTAGGGGAAAAATCTAAAAATTTATTTGTAGTGATTGTGGTCATCAATGACAAACAAGTGTAAAATTGAGGTCCTTAAATTCATCAATATATGATGACTTAAAATACCATCAGTTCAAAAAAACATAAGGTCTTAGGATAACACATTTTTGGTTTTAAGATTCCTTCAATAAAGTATAATAATTAATTTCTTCATAGAATAAGAGAGGAAGAAAAATATATACTTGACAAGTAGAGTTCCATTCTTTAACTAATTTCTACCACAAAATCATCTTTCACTCTAAAATATAACAGAACTTAAAAAAATAATATATTTATCCAATTAGTTTGGGGTTCAAAAATAAATTAATTTAAAATTAATCTTCCGTACCTTTAAATAAATACATTATTCAATCCAGGACATCACATGGGCCAGTGGTAGGTGATACACCCTTGTCGCCCTTCGGTGGTGGGTTCATGTCTCGTGGCCTTGCCAGTCATGACGAGTTGCCGACTAACTTTCGGGTTGTCATTTTATAGAAATCAAAAATAATCTCAAACTAGAGTTATCCAAAATAATTTTGTCCAAACTCACAGTCCAAAATTGTTAAGGAAGGTAAACATAATGAAGATCCTTTTTCCACCTAATAAAACATGAACACATTAATCATGTATTCTTTTAAAACACTACACATCCTAAATTACAACAAAACCTTATTGATTACATTCATACTACTTTATACCTTATAGAATACATGATATACTTTTTATATCAAAAAATTTTGTAAACTCAATCAAAGATGGGATATAGAAATCATTAATCTGTTTCAAGGTAGTCAAGAATATCTAATATAATTCATTCAAATCAACCATCTCTTATTTCAAAATCAATACCTCATTATTGGGACCATATTAAGTATTACCTATCCTTTAACCATGTATTTTACAAAAAAGTGTAGAATACTATTAAGTCACTTTTCTTAGAACCATATAATCTCAAATCCTCAATAAAATAGTACTGCAGTACAATCCTTATTTATCTCCATAATTCATATAACCAATATATTGTTGATACAACACTCAAATGATATAATCATATAATAACAACATAAGAACACTGGTCATTCTTCTTCATCTGAGGTAGTATCATAACATGATTATTATCCAATAGAATCATTTCGCGCATACTCTAATGATTTGGACATTAGTACACGTAGTGTCCCAACTCCTTGCAGATGAAGCATTGTACATTTGAAACCTTTTTCTTACCCTTGAAGTCACGTAAATGGTGTCCTTTTTCTCCACACTTATAACAAACTCTCATTCACTTCAGGCATGTTCCAGGGTGTTTCTTCCCACAGTTATCACATATGAGCAAATTGTTCTTTTCCCTATTCCCTTTATCCATCTTTCTCTCTTCCATCCTTTTCTTCTCTGTCTTCCCTTCGAATCCATAGGACTCGGAGAACTATTTAATTATCTTATCAAAAAATGATATTATTTCTTCATATGATGATAATACGTACGAGACTATTTACCTTCTAAATTCTAACTTAAGACCATGAAAGATATGATCCTTCTTAATCTTTGGATTATGTGTATTGCTGGAGTTCTCATTACTTTTACTAGGCGCCATTTTTAAACAATGGAATACACTAGAATAATTTATGAATAGAAATACCTGATCCCGACCTTGTAAAACACTTAACATAAATTGAACAGTTTACTGATATAATCCATAATCATAGAAATGTGTTCTTTGAGGAAGTATATACTCATAAACCCTTCATAATGGTATGTAAAAAATATGAGAATTATCCTAAGCATATCCCTCGGCAGTGTCGTAACCAAGAGTGCAACGAGGCCCATTGTCATGCACCAGTTCCCGTTCGAGTCTAGATCAAAGCGGTGTTTTTGGGTTTTACCCCTGGGTACATCTGTGTCAGAGCCACCTCTACCTGCTCATATCCATACTGGGATGTATTTGATTGGAAAACTCACAAAATCTCTACATTACCCAATTTCTATGAATTTCTTCTACACTAATCCTCAAATTCTATCTTAGGTATATGTGATGTAATCAGAGTTTATCTAAATCTAGCATCCAAGGTTATTGCTAAACTTCTTTTGATACCAACTCTAACTCCCCGACCCCAGTTACACAGTGTCAGTGCATTATTTTAATACATTGGCATGATTCCAAGGAATCATGTCCCGAAGGACTGATTGGTTTACCAATCTTGGAAAATAGATTACATACATGAATGTTACATTACACATTATGACATACTAAACAACAAAAATAATCCTTTAAAAACACCATTATTCCCTTGGCTTAATACTGCATAACAATCACAATAAACTTTTTGGAATCCTAGGAAAAATAATACATAGAAAGTGGTGATCTCAAATGCTCAGTAAGGGTAAGAAATAAAGTGGAAACTTTCATAAATAAGAATTAAAATTTAAGGCAATGTATAACTAAAACAAAAGCCTTCTAAACATAAACTTCATCATAATATGGAAAAAATAAAATGAAATAATTCCATTTAATTATTCACATGGATATTCAACTAGTCGAATAATCACATGAAATATCACTAACCACTTTCATAATGAGGGAACACATAATTCCAGACTATCATAACCACATAGTCAAGGCCTTGTGCCAAGACTACAAATAAGATTTTGTCAAGGCCCTGTACCAAGACAGTAGTTTGTCTCATGAGACCTACCGATGCATCGAGGAGCTATAGCAGGCTCCACCCGTCACTTACTATGTCCAATGCATTCCTCATATGAACAGGTTGAAATATAACATAATCATTCGTATTAAAACTAGTATATGAAATGTCAATACTTTAACCATAAACCATGAATGGTATAAAAATAGAACATCTACTGTCAAACATATCACAATACCTTCAATACAATATTTAAGTCTTGTATCATAACAAATCAACTTCAAAACAATTTTAAAATCCATTAACGGATTTTGAAATTGATGAAAATGATTTGTATAAGTCTATGAGGGAAATAACCTTTTTCATGAAAACATTTAAAAGTCATAAAATTTAGAAATGAAGAAAATAAATTTTTTTTTGAATCAAAGTGTCCCATACCACTTTGAAACTTTTCAAATTAATTAACATTTTAAAAACATCATGTCCATATACAAAAATCCTAAAAAACTTTTTTTGAAAACAAGTACATTAATGAGAACGATTTAGAAGAAAAAATATGTAAAACATTTAAAATGATTTTTTAGTAAAAATTCCTTTAAAATGAATCTCTTTGAAAATACTTTTATGAATCATGTACATGGATAATAAATATTTCAAAGTATATACTTACGTAAAAACAACCTAGGACAATAAAGAGATTGTGAAATTAACCCTTACAAATTTGGTAACTTACGAAACATACACCCCATGAAAGAGGTATCATATAGTGAATATGTAAATACACATAAATTAAAGTGTATTACACAAATAATATAATTATGGGCAGTAAATACACCACACAAAAGGTTATAGTGGAAATATGGTATGAATCACACGGGAATAAGGAGTGAGATGAAAATCACTTACCTTGCACTTTCCTTTAGTCGAGGGTAAATTTAACCTCTTGTATGAAGATAGTTGTATGTTATTAAGGTATACCAGAATAATATTAATATTTATGATATCATACATGATTCATTTATTACTTTATACTAACCATTTAATAATAATTTACATGTTAAATTAACATTTCAGGTAATAATGGCTTTCTTTATCGTATGTGTTTTAACTTGTTAATCTTGATTGTATCACTTAGATCATGATTTAAGTACTTAAAGAATATAAAACATGATTTATATATCATATATATTTAGAATATAAATATGTATAATATATGTATATATGAAATGGAAAACACCGTTTTTGGAGACGGTAGTCCGTACATACGCATAAATGATGTTTCTGTTTTCATATAGAATTGAACGGAAGTAAGTGAATAAGAAATATGTAAGTACATAAATAATTATATATATAAATATATATATCTCCTGTATCATTTTTATTTCATATATTACATACTTATTACTAATATATATTTTTATAATCGTCGATGAATTTTGAACTTGGAAATGAATCTCACCGCGTCATTGAGACGGTAATCTGTATGTACGAACAAGCGAAAATATCATTCTTCTAATATTAAAATAATATATAATTGGATGGTATGTCATATATTCAAAATCCTTAACATGTTATATTTATTATTTATATCAAATACACTTCATTATTATCCCCATCCAAATAATAATGTATTGAATAACAATTACACCATGACCTGGAGATGGTAAGCCGTACGTATGCATGTATAGTGACATTTCATTCAAAGGGTGGATAGAATAATGAATTTGACTGTAACATAATTTTAATAACATCAATGTATATATAATACACCGGATTTATCATTTTTGAATATAAACAACAAAGAAAAAGGATGTGGACGAAGAAAGGAACTAGAAAGAGGGTGGTGAAATCATTACCTCTTCTTCGGGTTCTTCCTTTTTATTTGATCAAAAGGAATCCTTAGGATGACTTTATGATCAAACTAAGTCCTCTAGGATGATGGGAGGATAGTCGAGAAGGTATTTGGGGAGGGTTTGATCGAACCAAATGGATTAGAAGGTGTGAATTAGAGTGAAGGGGGCACCCTTTTATAAGAGGGGTGAGAGGAACCTTAGAAAAAACAAAAAATTTTATTTTATAATTAATTCATATTAGGTTAATAATGGTTCCAAAGTATATTATTCAAAGTCTAAGGTGGGTATGGGTCGAGAACAACTCAACCAAGAGGTTTTATATAGGTTTGAGTCACTTTATTAACCTTATATTTTATTTTTAACTCTAAGTTAATCAGTTTGACATTTACCATCTCACTTTGTATTTGTATATTATATTGTTAATAAACAAACTATATACTTCCAAGAGACCACCATGTAGTCCAATATTGATACAACTATCAGTATATAAGTCCTATTACTAACCCTTATATTTTTATGAATAGAATATCAATTAATTATATAATATTGGTTTTAAAAACTCATTTATGTCAATTTTGACACTATTCAATAATTTATTTTTGTTAAAGTCTTAAAACCATGATTAATTAGAAACAAATTCAATTAAGAAATCCTAAAATGTCATATTAACCAAAAAAATTATTTTATGGAATCACAACTTTCAAATTTAATTTATTTTAACATTCATAATACCAATTATTTGATTCTTTCATTAATAAGGAAAACAATGCATCATTATTGTGTCATAAATAAATTTAATTATTAAATCTCTAAAAATTATAAATAAAATACAATTATTTAGTAAATCTTTCTATATTTTTAATGAATATTTTTATTCGAAAATATAACATATATAACCCTATGTAAAAATTGTTTTTCTAAAAGATATATGCTTTTGTAATTTTTGTATTTACTTTAACTTAATTAATATAAAGTGTCATTATCAATTGCAAGTGGCTCTATGGAATCCCTAAATCGACCCATAAATGCCCATGGTCGGAAAGGTATCAACCAATATGGTGAGGACATGTTTTAGGGTAATTTAATAATATTATAATATTATTTTGTTACCCTTAGTTACCGGATTTACCCTTGAACCATGGTAAAAAAAATATTTAACGAATTAATTAATCAAAATGTCTAAAAATATGTTTCACCTACTTACACAATTTGTAAATCCTGATTCCAAATATGGAATCCATTTTTTAAAATTCAAAACATATTAGTGGAAGAAATTAATTTAAAATTAATTCTCAGTTACAAAACAAATAGCGAGTTTTTAAGAAATAATAACTATCAAAAGATTGGCCCTTGTTTATGTCCGGTTTAAATGTGAAATTATGTGAAATGAACAAAATTTTATTAAATGGTACAAATAGATTATAAATATACTTTAAAACCACACAAATTCGTAATTTATCACTAATAATTATTTTTATTAAAAAAGTTGTTTTTAATTAACATTTAGAAATTTTAACTATTCATCAAAAATTGAATGTTTTCTGAAAAATACCAAAATTTCACCCTAGGATAATTTTGATATTCTGAATCCAAAAATGAAATCAATTTTTAAAGATAAAATTTATAAAATTTCAAAAAGTAAGTATTACTATTCATAACGGCTCGTTTGATTGTTTGTGGTGTGTGTTAGAACTAGAAGTTGCGTACAACACATGCTACTGTATTATTCAAAGAGAAGCGTACTGTGGAAGCTTGTGGTGTTACAGAAATTCTCATATGTATAAAAAATTTAATATGAAAATTTAATATAAAATTGATTAAAATAAAAAATATTCAAATAACAAGTATATAATTGAACCATTTCCTTTAAAAATAACCTTAAATTAAAATTGAGCATTTAAATTATTTAAATGAAATGAATGTTTATAATTAAAATTACTATTTTTAACCACTCATGAAAAAATTGATCTTCTCAAAAAAATACACAGAATATAAATGAATGATAATTTTTACATGA
The DNA here is from genome assembly GCA_963277665.1 of Viscum album. Lineage (NCBI taxonomy): Eukaryota > Viridiplantae > Streptophyta > Magnoliopsida > Santalales > Viscaceae > Viscum > Viscum album. The sequence goes on along the minus strand of OY728142.1, from coordinate 501,904,617 downwards.
TTATTTAAAATAGCTAGTTAGTTTAATAATATAAATATTATAAATGTGGAGAAAATAACATTTATTATTGTTTGACAAAATTAAAAAAATTTAGAAAAATATTATTTTTGAAACATAAAAAGAAATTAAAAATAAATTTAAGTATTTTATAAATATATATTATTTATATAAAATAATTATAATTAATATCTAAAATATATTAATTATTATTCATACCACAATGTTTAATGGCTATGTAATAAAAATCATGTTTAAATGACTATATTTGTAGTGTATCAGAGGTCGTTAAAACTCCAAGTTGCTTATAACTAATGTAATCAAAGAAAATAAATTTTATGGAAAATTTTTTATGTTTTACATGTATATTATGCATATAAATTATATAGGTGAATAAAATAAAAATAAGTATCAAATTAATTAATATGAGAAAAAATACTTTATATCGAGTTTGACGTCAGTCATACGTGTTCAAACATCATGAATAATAAATATATATTTATTAAAAATATATTAAATAACAATAATAATTTACATCACACATTATATGTTTTAATTATAACTTCTCTCACCTATTTATTAACTACTATTTGTTAAAATCAATATTACGTGTAATAATTTCTTCATTTTTCATGTATGTTTTGGTTTGGTAGAATAGATCCTTATAATTTTATCATGTTTCCATCATCATAAAATTTTTAATAATGATATAAGTAATATATATGTTTAATTTATATGTATTTATTGTATTACATAAGAAATATATGTATAAATATTAGTGACATCATTGATGCAGACAATAATCTATACATATGCATGAACATTATTTTCATTTTTTTGATGGAACAAAAGAATGATAAATAATAATACACCATTAATAAATAATAATTATTTCATATAAAACATATATTTTCATTAAATATATCATTATTACCATCTATTTTAATATTCAAAAAACAAAACAAAAGTAAATCGCATCATTTTGTGGAGGCAGTAGTCCAAACGTACACATGAGTGACTTTATCATTTTCCAATGGATTGTAAGTTAAGAATGTAAATGTGATATAGTAATTATATACAAATAATTACATAATAAATATAATATATACATATATATTAATTCAATCATGATATCCATCCATGGGAGGTGGTGATGGAAAAAAATTACCTCGGTCAATGAAGTCGAGGTACATCGTACTTATGATTTAGGATTTGATTTCCAATTTAATGGAAGTAGATATGTATATAGATTATTGCATAAAAATAATAACATATCAATATAGGTTATATATAGTGTAATTGTTTTTTAATTATAATACATGAATTAAAATCAGAAGGGAATAACTTAAAAATAAACAACATAGTGATAATTTTTAACTACACTTAAAAGATCCTTTTTTGGATTTGTTATTAAGGACCATAGGGTTGGTATTTTTAAGAGAAAATCATATTTGTAAAATTTATAATTATTATGAGGATATATTTCTCCTGGTTTAGGGTAAGATAAATAGATTTATAGTGTGAAGAATTTTGTGGAGGGGAATCCCTTTTATAATTGAGGAGGAGTATAATTGTTTTAAATAAAAAAACTGTTGAATAATGCTAATTAACTCTCAAATAAAGTGCCTCTAAAAATAATTGTTAATTATTAAATAATTATACCATATTTTTATATTTATGAAATACAATTCATCTGAAAAAATTCAATTTCTGTGGAAAATTAATTTAATTTCGGTAGTATGATTTGAGGAAAACCATGTTTTAACCTTAACTGTGGTAAATAAATTATTTATTTTTAACAACTTGTTATGAAAAAAAATTATGTTTATATTATTATATAATATTAATTATTAGGATCCAGTATATAAATTATATTTTACAAACATAAATTTATATATTTGGTAGAATATAATTTAAAATTAAACCCACAAGTGAGACAAAAATACAGTTTTCCAAAGAAATGTTATCAAAAATACAAAATTTTTTAAACAAAAGTTTCCACATAAAACATATATAAATGAATTAAATTCGTTAATAAAAATATAAATGAACTAATTCTAGTTTGAAAATAAATTTATTGTAATGTTTTACATTGTAACTGTTTTAAATTAAGAGATAGTTTTCATTTACAATCAGTATTTCTACTCATATTCGATGACAATAAAAATTTCAAAAAATTATAAAAAATTCATAGTAAGATAATTTTTAAATTATTATTTCATATATAAATTATTATTTTTTAAATACAATTTATAAATTTTTAAAAATATATTTTAAAAATAAATATTTATAACACGACAAAAATACTCTTTAGAAAAATACATTTTTATTATAAAATTAAATTTCTTATTATCCCATGAATAGAAAAATTACATGGTTAATGATAATTTTTTAATTGAATATATAAAATATAAATATCATTAAACTAATTCACTAATAATGATTAATTTAATTTTTATGATAAATACAAATTTTATGCATAAAAGATGCTTCTAGAAAAACATTTCATTCACATTAATCTTGTTTTTTATTTCTATTCAACCAATAAAACATTTATTTTCTAAATTTTGTGAAAATAGAATTTTCATAATTTATTTATTCGTATTCATAGCCACCAATGTAGCATATGTTTTATAACATCCATATTTTAATAATATATTTCATGGGACATTTAAGCCGAGTGTTGGGTGTGATATATGATGTTGAACACAATTTTAATCATTAAAAATATTCTAAGTTTACACCCACATTTGGAAAGTACATTTTGGAGAAGGTATAATGATACCAAATGTTTATAAATATAATATCAAGCATTGGGAGGATGCTAATGATCTAGGAATTCTTATTCTTTTTTCAACATGATTTTTGTTATATGATTTAATCCACATTCCCCAGTGATCATGTTATTTTTAAATTTTATGGTTATGAAATGAATAAAAAACATAAATGGATTATTAAAAAAATTTAACATACTGTATAATAAATGGTAATTTTATAATAGGTAATTTTCAAAAATGTTTCTAGAAAATATAAACATTGAGTATTGGATTTAATGAATTTATATAATCAATATTCAATGAAACTAATCACATGATTATTCCCATATTAAAAAACTAATTTAATAAAAATATCATTCTAAAAAATTATTTTTATCATAGAAAAAATATATATTTTATTAATTTATTAATATGAATTATTATGTTGTAATAATATAATTTTATTTATAATTTTAATATAATCTCATATGACATCATTAAATAGTTTTATTTATAATTCATCTGATTGAAAAATAGTATTATAACATATGAATTTTTTGGTACAATAAAATTTGGTAGTTTCTTTTGAAGATGGATAAAATATTTATAATAGAATAAGTATTGGCTAGAATTATTAAAATCATTTTATTTCTCATAGTGTATATAATATACTTTTAACTCCAAGTTTTTTTGATCATGAATATTGATTAATAAATAGTGGTGTTATTGTTATTTATATTATTATTATTATTATTATCATCATTGTTATTTTAATTAATTAATTTTTATTTTAAGTAATATCAAATTATTTCAATTGACTCAAAATGAATTTATTTTTGATATTTAATAATATTTTTTTGGTTATGTATACATAGATATATGTTTATTTTATCATCCTATCATGTGGTAAGAATGGGGTTCAAGTATCTATATTATCAAGACATTATCTTATAGATTTTCTTCACTTCTTCTTTCCAAATACTGTTTATGTGTTGTGGTGAATTATATTTTTTATTTATCATTGGTAAATAAATCATCTATTGATTATATTATTTATACTAACACTCTAAAACCTATAATTCTTTATTATACTCGTTTGAGTTAGATGTTGGTTCAATGAAACTGTTATAAAGTAAAATTGGAGGGATATATGATTAGATAGAATTGGTGGCTCACCCAACAAAAATGGTGACAATAACATCCATGGTACAAAAAATTATTTTTTAAAAAAAATCATTGAAAATATAATATATATTAATATCCTACATGACATGTACATTTCAATGCATAGTTTTTTGTATAAAATTTCTTTAATCTGAACAGATACCCTTGTTATTAACACAATGTGTTTTTCTAATTTATAAGGATTAAAAAAATATTTCTTTTTTTAAACCATTCATGTTGTCTTGCTTGGGAAAATTTCATGTACATATATACTAATTCTATCAACAAGTACCCAGGTACATACCATGTATAATTATTAGGATCCACACTATTCTTATACCATCTTCAAATTCCATATATCCTAATATATATATGTTTTTTTTAATTTCATTTTTTATGTTATATTTGTCTTGTTTACCACACATCATGTACATTTTATAGACATCATACATACCTGTTGAGGTTGATTGACATGTATCCAAAGTACAAAAAAACAATCATGAGGGTCCTAAAACATTGTGTATCCATTTAAAAATGTCATATACTTTTTATCCAAATATATTATCTTATTGTAGTATATGAAAAACATTATATAGTGTAAATATTTTTCATGTACCATACAAGAAAAACAATGTACTGAGTTTTATAAAGAACTATTTATATAATTTCATTGAAAATATTGTTTTGGACATATGAATAGACCATTATATGAATTTTTCTATATATAATTCAATGAAACATATATCATTATCATACCATAATTATATTCATATTAGTTGGAGTATTTTTCATTGGCACTATAATAGGTGTGGGTGAATGATTAGAGAAGAAAAGGGGTTGGTAACCCTCTTGAATCATATTTTTCACTTATTTATAAATTATGAATATAAATAGGTGATTGTGCAACCATATAATAAGGAATGTTTATATTTAATTCAACCATGGAGTTGGTACATAGAAAATACTGAGTAGACAGTCTTGGATACGGGCCCACCATAGGGTTCAGTTACTCTCTCGACTAAGGTGTCTTATATGGGAGTATAAATCACCAAAACTACTAAAAATAATATATTTCATGGGGAAAAAATGAAGGATAATTCAAGATGAATAGTATTTACATGTCTATGGGAACTCTATGCTATTTCTTAGTGTCTGGAATATTTAAATTTCATATGTTTCCTTTGAATTAATTTTATATAACGAGTTATAGTTCCACACTAAAATTATGTCCTGGTGATTTAAGGATTACAGATCTTTTAATTGTTTAGTTTATGCGGATAAAAAGATATTCATGGTTTCAATTAGTACATAATAATGGTGGATCTACATGCTTGTGGTTTTAGGACCCTCCATTTTACCCAAGATCACTATTGAGGTCTAAAATATTTCTTAGACACATGCTTCAGACACACTGAGTATTTAAATACTAGTGTATCTTCAGTTAAATATATGAAAAGAATTTTCATAAATTAAAGTTGATGTATAGAAACTAGATACTTTCAACGATTGTGTGTTTTGTTCTTATTAAGAATATCTATTTTTTTCTATTTCTTTTTTGTTACACATTTTTACTTATTGTTTCAATATTACTTATTATTACATAATTTTTATTTATATTAGAGATTGTTTCTAAGTAAATTCATACAATCTATTAAAAAAATTATTACAAGGGAATTTTTATATATATATGATTTATATATCCAATATAGGATATTTTATCTTAATTATGGCGTTTTTTATTAATATAATATATAGTATAATGTGTGGTGATACATGGGGGTTATGGTAATTATTAAGAACTTAATTTTGCGTTCTTTTTTATGTTTGGAATGTGGTTTGTCATTATAGTTAAACATTAAATAACTAAATGATTTTTAATTTTAAAAAATATATTTAACACTCTTTTATTTCTTTATTTTGGTTATCTTTTGAGGTCTTCTGTAATTAGTGGGGTTATATAGATGTTTTTAAAAAATTCATTCCTTTAAATTTCAATTTTTTCCGATTATAATGTTAGTTTTTTTACTTTCGATGTGATATTTTTAATATTTCTTATAATTATTTATATGTTTTGGAATATCGTTTATATTTATTATTTATTGGTGGTTGTCACTAGCCCATTTCTTATTGATGATGAACATTGGCTGGAACACTAAATATACTTATTAATTCAGCATGGTCTTGGTGGGTTAGTCCATTTTATGTGTATTAATTTACAGAAATATTTAGGATAAACCAATCAATTTATATTAATGAGAAACCTATATAATTGAATGAAACCTATAAATATTAAGTAATAGGAATGATGAATTTAAAATGAGCCAAATAATATCATTGATAGTTTATTTAACCATTTCATTGAACTTAGGATGTTATCCATTGATATGAACATGAAATAAATGGTATTAATATTTGTTATAATAGTTTATATGGTTTTTTATTATTGTAAAATTTGATTTAATTGACACATTAATAACGAAATATTTTAGATATGTCCATTAATGACCACTATATAATTCTAGTAGCATATTAATTGTGGGTAAAGATATAGAGAACATAATTTTAATCATCTAAAGATGAAATATTTAAATTCATTAGGGCAAATATAATCAGGATGCTAGAAATAATTATGATTAATTCAATTATGAATTTATTTCTATAGAAGAATGAAAATTTGATACCGGTAAAGGTGCAAATGATTGTATGATACCACTGATTTGATTTTATTATTTATATGTTGGTAATATTTTTGATATATTAAGAAGGATATATATTAGAAAATCTGAAAAAAAAATTATAACAAAATACTTGAGAAAATATTATTTCAATTTAATCATTAAATCTATAAAACATTATAGAGACCTATCAATGATAAATATTTGTGAATGAATTCAAAAAATTAATTGATGGCTAGTTTTAAAAAAATGGAGATAAATTAATATGAATTTTTAAATATATAATGATTGTAATTGTTGAAAAGAAAAAAAATTGAAATCGATGAATCATAATAAACATAAAGAATTATTGATTTAAAAGTATATATAAAAGGTGATCATGAGAATATTGATCTAAAATGGATGAAAAAAAGAAATTTGGGGACATATTGAAGATATCATATAAATATTTCTAAAAACTAGAATCTAAATTATATTTCAAGATGAGATAGATAAACAACATGGAGGTTTATAAACAATAACTTGAGAAGAATATGTTTCAATATATATTTAAAAGAATAATCGAAACTGATTCATTATATTAATTCTTGGATAAAAAACAAGACAAAAAGGGTTGATGCCTATGTAGAATGCGTTTTTATCTTATGAAAGAAGCTTAATTTTGAATCAAAATAAGGTGTTTAAAAAGTTATAATTTTTTATTTTATTTAATTAAGTTTTAAAAAAAATATTAAGATGAGGTTCAAATTATTGTGAAAATTATAATTGTAAAAGGATCACCCATATAAGAAAAGGTATAAATGTTTCTCAATTTAAGACATACAAAACATGATGAAGCACTAAAAAAGAAATGTAAAAAAATATTTTTCATAAATCACAAATATTGAGAAATTAGAAAATAAATATTTTCGGAGAGGCCAAAAATATTTGAAGCGATCGTAATTGGATATTTTATTTGACCAATTAAACTTTTGTAGTTATCATTACCATAAAATGAATTCGTTAAAAAATGATTAATTCTACTAGAGGGGAGATTAACCATTGAGTTATCAAATTTGGATGAAAAGAGGTCCTATATTACATAGATGAAACAAATTTTATGGATATTATTATCATTATTCCCACATTTCTCACAAAGTATTGAATTCAATATTTTTAATGGATAAATATTAATACAAAAGAAATCATGGGTTAATTAATGAAACACAAGAATCCCTGATCTATATAATGAAAAAAAATTACATGTTGGGGTAAGAAGAGTTTGAACTCACTACCCATAATGATGGAAATGAGGAGTGGCTAGCCTAATATTCTATTATATCTTTATATCTCTCATAGTGTTGTCATTAGTAGAAAATATATTTTTGTTTCTAAAAGTTTCATTTGATAAATTATATGTTTTTTCATGTAAAACACAATTGTAAAGTCTAAGGAAGTAATTTACTTTGAGGTATCATGTTGAAATATCACTGAAAACTCAATTAATGATACCAAAATTGAATTTATGATCTACTAATTTTTTAATTTATATGTTGAATTCAATATAGAAAGATGTATTACCAAATATAGGAGTTAAAAGTATTTTCCATGATCAATATGGATGCTTCAGTATTTTTTCATGCTATGATTATCCATCTCACTTTGTTAAACCATATTCACATTATTATGGTTCATTGGTTTTTTTCAAAATGAAAATGGTTTTCATGGTGAGTATTCATAGTGTTATTTTTTTATAAATACCATTAATTTCATTAATCTTCTTAAACATATCGAATAAATCATGGTAAAGTTATTGATTTCGAAATAATATATTCACTATATGAATAAGGCTGAAAATGAAGTCAACACATTCTTTAATTATGGTCAATTTACCATTAATTTAGCCTCCTTCAGATTCAATAAATCCATTTATACTACAAAAGATTACAGTTATTTTTAAAGGAGATTAGATGGATTCCATGACGGAATAATGACCACAAGTGTATTAATAAAAATATTATATTATTCTAATGATTAATCAAATTACTCATCTCTACCACCGTTGGAGTCCTCCAATGAAAAAATTTCAATTTACATTCTATTAGGATACCTTCTATTATTTCCTATATATCTCATCTATCAAACTCAACAAATCAAATTAAGAGATAATACATAGTCTATATAATTTATTTATTAAAAGTAAATATCTATACTCAAACAACCACATATAAAAGTGTTCTAAAAACAACCAATTTATAGATATGTGCACATAAACAAAAAATGAGGGAGCTCGGTTTTTTTCTACTTCCAATAAAATAACAGGTTTCAATTGCCTCTTTTCTTTGTTAAAATTAAATTATAAATATTTTAACTGTACAACCCAAGGGGATTTGTCATAGGGGAATACAACAATGTATTATCTAACTCCTTTATCAAATCACTCTTTTGCTCTTATATTTATTTCATATTTTGAAACTAATTTTGAATTTCATTATCTCACAAATTTAATATGATTAATCCATATCAGATATCTCTTAATTAACTTTTATTTAATAAATTTTAAATCATATCAAAATTATCATGATCAAACTAAAATTTATTCTTTAATTAAATTAGCAAAAATTAATAAAAATTTACAAGTTTTCCCATACTAACTCATTTATAATATTTTTATAGATATTAAATTTCATCAATCTAAATTTTTAATTATTATAAATAAATTTTAACCATACTTTCCAATTTATCTTATCCCTATCCTATATTTATTTTATCAAAGAAAATCATTGTCCATTTCTTTCAAATAGTTGGTTTATTTCTAAAGAAATATTTTTTTAAAAAAATTATTTGTTTTGAATTTATAACCAATTTCAATGTTTTATTTTTAAATAAATCATATTTTTCAATTTCCATTATGGACATAATGGACACACTATGGGTCATACAACACTAAATGACAATACTAATTACAATTATTTGATAAAATGTAAGAAACCCTTTCATAGAATTATTTATTATATCATATGTCAAATTATTATGCGTTGAAATATTCAATAAATTTTGAAAAGAAGAAAAATATGTCCGTAATGATATCTTTTATTTTTAACTTTATGGTTAATCATTTTATATATTTCATCATTGTTTATATGAAAATGAATGCAGTCAAATTTTACATTAAATACATATCGTGAAACATGGATATTACATAAATATACTCTTGAATGCACAAATAATTAAAAGAAATTAGAATTGATATGTACATAATATATTTGGAATGTTTTATTTTTCACAATTAATTATCTATCAGTGAAATTTTTTCATGCTTTACTAACAAATAAAATGGTTTTATGTTCCATGGAATTTAATTTTATATGAATACATTAGTGAACAATATTCTATTTGATTTACTTATATCTAGGGATTCTAATTTATTAGTTATAAAAGAATATTATGAGATATTGTATATATCATTTGAAGAAAATATCATGTATATCATGACCAATGAGAAAATTATGAAGTGTCAATTTGAAAAATAATCTTTGGAAGAAAAGTATTTCAAAAGGATAACTGATTTCAAATATATTGAAAATGGAGATTCATCTAATAATTAATCTATTATATAATGATTGGACAATATATTGAATAAATTAATATGAATTATAATCCATGACTGTATTTTTAAATGAAAAATACAGACAAGTCACTAAATTTGAAATCAAGGAATGAATTAAGAAGTGACATATAAGACTGGAATTCCCTATCTATAAAAATAATAAGAAAAATAAAAAACTAGGTATGAAATCCCTTTAAGATACAACTTGGAATACTATTGGCGATTATGTTGACATTACTTCTTGAATATTCTCATGTTACTCAAGTTCAAAAAGCTGCATGGATCATGTATAGGAATGTGATAATGTAATTTATCCTATATATAACTCTCTTTCATTCACATTATCATCTATAAAACTCAATAATGAAGAAATTTTTTTTGATCAAAATGAAATTAGGAATTTTTATGATAAATCCACTTGAAAATAAAAATAACTCATCAAAAATTATATATATTCTCCTAATAAAAAATTAATATCTATATATAGAAGAATATATTCTCTAATGAAAACTTGTTTTAGATTTTTATTTTCATGAAAAACACAATGTTTATAATTTAGAATCTATAATATGCGAGTGTCCAAATACTCTACCTCAATTCACATATGGTGATAAATTTTAATATATGAATTCTAGTACTCAATGACTAAAAAATAATTATTTTGGTTTTTTAATAATTCTTGTTTTTCTAGAAATAATAATTTTAAATTAGGTATTTCACAAAAAAGGTTATGTAAATATTTTCATAAAACTGGACATCTCATTTTTGTGAATAATTGAAAAAATATTTTATCTAGCATAACAAGAAACATCCATCTTTATTATAAAATGTATAATATAAAATATCAGAATGAAGAAGTTTGGATTCCTATATCATTATTAGAAAGCATTTTTGGACTCGTGTTATATTTAGAAACTAATTGTTTATTAGCTAATAGTGATGTTCCCAAGTTCACATGGGTACCAAAAGGCACACACAATTGAGATTTTGGATGACTATTCCACTAACACCCACTGGAATATCATATGGTGGATTCTCATCAACTAGATTTGTCATGTATGAATTTATTTGATTTCCATATTTTGTTACACAATTGATAAATGGGTACTAATTATTTTAAACAAGGGTGTAATCTAAGATGAATCTTGTTATTATCCCATATTTTAATTATTTTATATTTATATACATTACTTTTTTTTATTGTTCATATAAGATTATAATATTTAGTATGAATAAAAAGAATGTTTCTTATTCTAAAAATCATTTATTCTATTTTTTTAAATATATAATAGTGAACATGAGTTTCTTACCTTATGTAACTATTATAATCTAACATAATTTTTTTTCATTTCAATGATTTCATGAGTCCTCGCGTTAGTTTTTTTAATGTTTTTGGGGGTCTACGCATTTTAAAATTTATCATTATCAAGGTATTTTATTGGAAAAAAATAAAATGAATATTTTAATATTGGGAATATATTTTTTCTTAAAAGTTTTGAATATATTATTAATCTAGTTGAAAATTATTAAATTTTTAGAAATAGAGTATGATATTGTTTTTGATTGTTGTTAATAGTACATTCTTATAGTTACTGAAGTGTCATTAATTTTATTCTCTTGAATCTTCTCATATTATTATTACTATTATTAATCACACATGTCTATTGTGGTGATGTTTGATTTTTATTATTCATTACACCAATATATGTTGGGTATTATCAGATGTTGTTTTGATGGATTTACTTTTTTAAAGGGGTAAAATTTATTATTAGATACAAATTTCCCCTTATATAACCCCTGATTGTTAATGAGTCAAAACGATAAATGTTACTACCTGGGTCAAAAAGGTGAACCCTTTTTTCAAAGCCTATGCGATTAGAACTCATAGTTAATGTGTTCTCTCCGATAGAAATGATTAGTTTGGTAGACTATCTAGAAAGTGTCCTTTTATCTATGGGAGTGTAGAAAAAGGCCCACTTAAAGAACGTGTGTTGGAATGTCGGGACAATTATTATCATAATAAAATATTTTTTAATGTTGGTGAACTACATGGAGGGTACATCACATATTAGTGGGGAAAATGGAGTTCATGTTTAACCAACTTATTAAATTATTATGTGAGGAGGAACCTACACAATAATGTAGGGGTGAATTATAGGATGAGATTTAGGGTCCACCAGAAGAATTTTGTTCTCTAATGGGGAATAAATGTGGCACACTATAATATTAATGATTTATGATGGTAAATTTTACTACTAATTTAAAGAAGGTGTAAAATAAATATATACTAATTTATTATAATTCCATATTTAAAGAGGATTTGATTAGAGTAGTGATATTGATGGGTGACCTATGGGGATGAATCCTAGGGTGTGTGTTGGTGCGGAAAAAACACTAAAATAAAATGTGTTATCATATGGGGAACTTAAGATCTATATTTTTGAATGAAGTGTCGATCCTTTGAATATTTTGTTAAATATAATATTTTTTATATGAGAAATGAAATTGAAATAAGAATTTTTTTTAGAGAATGTATGTATTTTTTTTTCTTGGAGCTCAATTTTTGGAGAAAAAAAGTTTGGTTTACAGTTTGGCCACGGTTAGTTGTAACCATGTAGATCAACCTTATAACCAGAAATGAGAGGTGTAGGGTTTATTTGAAAATAATAGTGTGCCACATGGACAAAAACCAATAAAAACATTTCATGTTTATATCACATGGTTGGATCATGGATTATCCTAACATTGTTCCTAATCATGTACCTGATGGAGGCCTAGCATAGTGAGAAAGAACTAGTTGTGTATGGTTTTTCAAAAACAAAATTCTACTCGTGTTATGGGGTGTCACAATGAGAATTAAATATTCATTATTGATGAAACATTTGGCCAACCATGTAGCCAAATCATTTAACACAGAAAAATACATGAAATGCCATTTTTTTATAGATGCATTTATCCTTTAATCCCATATTCTTTTTCCTCTAATCCATAGTATCTTCCACTTAATTAAATCTCATCCTACTCCACTAGTAGGCTTGGAAAAATCTCCTCCATCCATTATCTCGATTCAAGCATAATTATTTATCTTGGATAAACTGTAGTATGTATATCTATACAATTCATTATTTTCTTGAATTATCTTTATATATTTTAACCTTTATTCAAGTGACATAATATGCCATATTTTTAGAGTGTTTTTCTATTTTTTCATTTTCACTGATTGGAACAAGAATTAAAGGATGATATTTTATTATGATTCTTTTACCTATCTAAGGTATGTGTTTTATACCTTTTTAATAATCATTTAATTATTAAATAATTTCATAATTATTTTACATGCCTTCCATTATTTGAATTGATCAAAAAATATATAATTTAATTAATTGATCATGTGTACCTTTTATTTAAATGCTATATAAATTTGTAACAACTTTTTTGATTATAAAATCCACAAAAACTATCCCCTTGGGTGGGTTGATTAAAATTATTTAATGAATTATTTTTCCCTTGTGACCAAAAAACTACTATTGTGTAACTGCATTGTCCTTTTACATTGATATATTTTAAATTTAATTAATGAATTCAGATTTGGTATAGACCTACCCATGGACCATATTATTAATTATAAATGGATTTAATAAATTGTGAATGAAATGATCATGTCACTTATCCCATTATAAATGATGTTGTGGGAAGTGAATTAAAATTTTCACCCTTTATATTACTATCTAGTCATATGAATTCAATTATAATTTTAATTGATTAAATGAAATATACGTTATTAAGTAATTATTAGGTTATATAATGGAAATTCACTTCCTAATTTATTATTGTAAATAAAGGATATTTTTTTTACTAAAGATCAATTTTAATTAATGGACATGACATTATCTAATTTTCATTATAATTGAAGGTCATTATGTTATAAATTAGATATTTATAATTAATAAACATGATGTTCCTTGTTAAATATCTATAATAAATATACACAATAATCTATATTTTTTATATAATAAAGGGAAATGATTCTCATTTTTATTTTTAAAAATAATACTTGTTAAGAGACATTCTAGAATAGTTAAAAGAAACTAGTTTCTCAAGGGTGTCATATGAGGAACCAAATCAGATGAGGGTTTTTTTTAATTTATTGATATTTATTATAATAACCCAAAACCTAATTTACTATATTATTACATATAAGTTTATTTATTTAAACCATTATTTATTTCCAAATTAATATTAATCACATTATACTCATGCTTTCAATTGTTTAATGTAAAAAATAATATACACCAGATGTGATAAAGGAAATAACCCCATTATGTATGATTGATTATATATATTTGGATTGAGTACTAGGGATGGAGATATAGCTTGAGATAATTATGCAATTGGATATAGCTTTTAGTCCTTCATTAAATTCCACATAACATGATTTATTAATGTTTTCTACCATGTTTTTATTAATACAATTTTTTATAGCATCATGGAATCATCATTTTTTATATGATACCCCATATAGTGTATATGTTCTTTCATTTATCTATATTATCATAATCCTCTATTTATTATAATGTGGCATAAAATATTGATTTTTTTAATATCATCATTGTGATCCTGAATGAAATTGGGGTTATATTATTACAATCGTAATAGCTTAGGTTGTCGATTGTAGTACAAAGAATCTACAATATGGGGTGAAATAAATGAGGCTAAATGGCTATATAGTTTAGTCTAATGATGAGTAAATTAGGTTGTAAATGTCACAAATTGGCATCAAATATTTCTATTTTTTCTTCAATTTCTATTTATGATGGTTTCCATGGATATTACTTACTGTTCGGGTTTCTTTCTATTATAATAATACAAATTTCACTATTGGATGATGTATATGACATGTGGAATTTATTATCATCATGGGAATTCATTTTACTCTAGGAATGGTATAGAAAAGAATAATTATCCATTAATCATGATTGAAACCTAAAAATTCACAGTGTATTTATATAACAATCCATATAGATTGTATTTCTTGTATTTCATGTTTTTGAAATTTCTTATCATGAATTTTCTTAGAATGATATATTTTTATTTATTCAATTTTTCATACATGGAAAAGGAAAAAATGGATACATATTGTGTCTAAATAATCCTAAATAGTGTTTTCCAACATAGCTTCAAGGTAAAAACATTCAAAAATAATTATCACATGTTTTCTCCATGGACCATTGGGAGAATGGGATGAAATGTTTTAGGTTTTATGTTAATTGGATATCAATTTTTCATTATAATGTGTATGGGATTATATAAATTGGTATGGTTATCTGTATAATTTATCTATCATAAAAAGGCTTCTCACAACAACATGAAGTAAAAATTTTAAATTGTAGATCATAGAACATTATAACATAGGAATGATAACTCGTCTAACTGGATCATGATATATTTATATAAAAACAATTAACAACTCATTTTTTTAATTGAATATAAAATGTTTTCATTAAGTGTGGAGTTAAATTTCGTATTAAAGACAATTTTCATCAATGAAATTCAATTGAAACTCCATATAACAGAACCTCTATAGTGAAATAGAGAAGCTGAGCCTAACCCAACCTTAGTAGTGGGCTAATGGGAGTGTCTCTCGTATTCTTCTATAATCTTCTATGTTTCATTGAAATTCTATTTTGTGAAAGTATATGGTTATTTAATATTATATTGGAAGAATTTATACCTATACAATTATATTATTAGGAATCTTTTATATTAACAAAACTCATTTTGTGGCATCAGTTTTGCATTATAAATATATGGAACCATGACGACATTAGGTAGAATACTAGGAAGGTTGGTATGACCTTTCTATGGGGGTTGTGGGAACTAAAACGCCATTATTACATCCTATAGTTCCACATGTGTCACCTCATCTCATAAATGATCTAGGAACTGATCCCCTATTTTGAGAGGGTTTCCAAAGGGTTATGTAGACTATGCATAGAGCCTCACTACATACCCCTTCAATGGAAATGTTAATGTTATAATTTCATATGTAGAATCCAACTTCTATCATAAGTGATGGTGTCCCCCATGAATCATACTTAGGGATAGAGACCACATTTTCTATCTTTAAGAATATGACGCTTCCACCTAATATAAGGGTAAATCATGAAATATATATATAACACCCCAGGTAAATAAAGAATATGAAATTCTCACATTTATCCATATTTGTGAATAAAATATTAATATTACTTTAAAGGGGACTTTATGCTCGATGGCGTACCCAATACGCAACAACGAGTTTCTTGGGAATCTTACATTGCACTCTAATAATAAAATATTATTATTTCAAATGGCAGTTAACACCTAGCCATTGTAATGGCGGGAATGAACAGAACAAACTACAAAATGATTACATATGTCTGTAAAATATTTTTTCTTTTTACAATAAATGTTAGAGTATTAGAAATTCGAATGAATCCAATTTTAAGCGTAAACATTCTAATATTCTTTAAAAGGTCGATTAAACACCTTTTGATGTCGAACCTCTTCTAAATCCACTTTTTGACAATTTTATGTGTTATATTTTACAAAAACAAAAATTCTTCTTTATAATCGGGACATAAAAATTTACTTTGTCTGAATTTTTGGTATTTTTCAGATAAAGTTCATTTTTTAATGAATAGTGAAAAATGTTGTATTTTAATTCAAAACCACTTTTTAATATAATTTATTTATATGATTAGATTACCTTTTGAATTGTTTTTAAAGTGAAATTAGAATATATTTTTACCATTTAATTCAATATTAATCATTGGAATTAATTTCACTTTGAAATTGGACTTAAACTAGTGTCAATCTTTTAATAGATATTGATTCTTAAATACACCCTATTTGTTTTGAAAGCGGGAAATAATTATTAAATTAATTAATGCAACTTATATGTTTTGAATTTTGTAAAATAGACATCATTTTTGAATTCTGAATATCAAATATAGCATAGGGTGAATATTTGGTATTTTTCTGAAAAACTTCAATTTTTTATGAATAGTGAAACCACTAAGTGGTAGTTTAAAAACTATTTTTTCAGTTAAATGAAACTTTACCACTTATGTGGTTTTAATTTAAAAAATAGAACATAAATGGTTGTCATTAGGATGTAAAATGTGGTTCAGTGGGATTAAAATAATTTTTTGGTTAATAGTAACTCTTATGTTTTTAATCGCGATTAGAGGTAATTATTATAATTTAAGGTAAAGATAATGTTATAATAATATGAAATGACCCTGAAACATGTTTTACAATTATTGGATGAGTCATGGCCGACCAAGACAATCCATGTGTCAACTTGCGGACCCCATGGAGCCACTTTGGTTGGAAAATGACATTAATACCTTTTTATTTAAAGTTAAAATTAAAATGTCACAAACATGTGTTGTTTTACTAAAAAAATTTTTACATGAGGTTATATAAGTTATGTTTTTGAATATAAATGTACATTATAAATATAAAAATATTTCCTACATCATTATAGTTTTTTTATAATTTTTATACATTAAATAAATTATTTAATTTATGACACCGTGATGATGTAGTGATTACCTCATAAATGAACGATTTAAATAAAATGAGAATATATGGTATCATCTAAGTCTTAAACTTGTCAAAAACCTATTGGATGGGTGTATGTAAAAAAATTATGACCATATCCTCGAAATATATCCTTTTGGGAGCTTTAAAATCCGAAAATCATTTTATAATAAAGTAATATTATATAACTTTCCAAGAGTGCCCCTCCTCTCCTCTTATAAAAGGCCCCCACCTCTACCACATTACACACACCTATAAAGCCTTTTTCTCGGCCAACCCCTACCCATTTCATCTCTCCAAATTCCTATCTTCATCATTGAAGCCTCACTTTGGGAATAATCCTTTCCAAGGAATCCTTCGAGCTTAAATCAAAGAGAGTTACCCGATTTAAAGGTAATGTCTTCCCTTGTGTTCTTTTGTTTTATTTTGCTTCTCCAAACCCCTAAACTCTTTTTATTACTTTTTTTTATAACAAAACCAGTATATTAAATATACTATGATGTTTTTATAAGAATGATTCGAGCTACACTTTTACACACCTCCATCTAATGGTTAAAGAACATACTGTTTCTGTGGATGGCGAATTACTGCCTCACGAAACGATGATTGTTCAATATTCTTTTAACACATTCAAAGGTGGCCATTAAGATGTCACTACATTTATATATGGTATATAATATTTTTACTTTTTCTTTAATCTTCTGTATTTTTCATTTATGGCATACCTTTATGGTTTCCATTATGGATAAACGTGATATTTTTATTTTAGGAAGTGCGGGCTACCACCCCCTCAAAGTGATTTGATTCGTTAATGCCATATGTGGGACATATAAAGGATATAATTAATGGTATTACATATGAAATCCTACTGTAATTATAATATATCTTTATATAATTATTATTTCATTGCATTGAATACAAAAAAAAAAGAAATGAAAATCACGTTCATGCGTACGTACGGCTTACCGTCTCCATGAACGGTACATTTCATTTCTTATCTACAAATGTTATGTACAATTATAAGTACATATATATAATGGATATATAGGTAATATATTACATCTAAATGATGGATATAATTCTGTAATTATAATATATATATATCTCATTTTGTTTTAATTCCATTAATATGACAAAAAATGAAAGTAGCATTCATGCGTACGTACGGCCTACCGTCTCCATGAACGGTGCTTTTAATTTTTTTATCTCCAAATGCTATGGAATAGTATAAAATGAATATATAATGGATATATATGATATTTAAAACATAAATACTATTCTGGATATGATTTACCTATAACTACATGGAAAATTCTTTTCCAACAAGTTCAATTTTTACTCATGTACCGAACATCGACAAAAACGTCTGATATGAACTCACTTTATTAACCAATTATTATAACATTATAATATGTGATATGAACTGAATAATAATATTTAAAGTAGGTCCCTAAGAAGTTATAAATTGACTAAATTTTATTATTAAGGAGATTAAGGAACGATTGAGTCATGTCGGACAGGAGGTAAGGGATCTTACCTCTCTCTTTATTTTTAAGTACTCTCTTTTATGTCATTTCTTTTAAGGTCCTATTTCTTAGTTGGGGGATGCTCTTTTATATTCCTATTACTTTAATTTCTATGTTCATATGATGATAGACCCTATTTTATTTCATCAATCCTTTTTTTGGATGTTTTATGTGGTGTCATTAGGCTGTCGTGTTTTCGTAAGGGGTTTTTCATCCCACTTTTATTCCCGTGAGATTTATTCTAAATTTTCCACCATTTAATTTGAGTGGTATATGTACTGCCCATTATTTTACATTTTGTGTAATATAATTTCGTTTGTGAGTATTTAAATCAATTTTGTATTGTCCTTCTTTCATGGGGTGTATGTTTCGAAAGGTACCCCAGTCGGTAAGGGAACCTTTCACCCTCCTCTTTTTAAAAGACTTATTTTGTTGGGTCATTTAATTTACATATTTTAATGTTGGGATATGTTCATATATATCCTTATTGTTGTAAATTTTATTTCCAAGTGATGAGTTACCCTTTTTTATCTCTCATCAACTAATTTTCTGAATTTTGAAGTGATGCCGTTAGGCTGTAAAATTTTTGCAAGGGAACTTCTTAACCCAATTTGATTCTTTGGGATAAACTTGAACTCCTTGAATATGTCGTTATAGGAATATGTTTGAATAACATATAATTGTTTTACACTTAATATCCTCTTATATATGGTGTATTCGGTTGTCACACATAATTATGTAATTGATTTATCCTTAATCCAAGGATACTGTCTTTGTATGGGACTTCGTCTCAATCTCCTTTCATTGAGGAATATTTTGTTTTATACACAACCTTCTTTTATACGGTGTATAAACTTCTTTGAATTTTACATTTATCCAAAAGGAATCATTTTATATGAAGCGTTTTACTAAACAACAAAATGGAATGTTTTTGTCGTACGTATGTGGCGACAACGACTTCTCCGCCGCCGTGACCATTATTTGAGTTTAAGCTTCCTCTACAAGTCATACATTTTTTTAAATGAAAAATAAATACCATGATTTACTCTTATTTTTTTTTGGTATTGAAAATGGTTTTCATAATGTTTTTATATCAATTTGTTGTATTGATATCTTGTGATTGAAAAGTGGAAATGTTATGTTTCCTTTATGCATGTTTTATGTGATATGATTATGTTATGGTTCTTGGGAATTATTGTGAAGATGGGTGGTTTCGTGATAAACTAAGGGCGGTTGAGCCCGATATATCTCTCCAATGCATTGGGTAACGTGAAGGAGTTAAACATTAAGGTTTCTCCAAAGAGATTTAGGTAATATACTATGATGGGTATTCCAAACGTAACGAAGAGGGTTACTCCCTATGTAAGAATGTTATGAATGCCTCAAGTTACCTTTATGCCTTATAATTTCTATGTTTTATTCCTGATTTGATGAGGTATGTTAAAGTGATTTTGTTTTATGAGTAAAGAATTATTTCATTGATTCTTATGTTTACATGTACTCATGTTTCCTTTCCATATTTTTATATCCCATACTGAGCTTTTTATACTCATCCCACGTTTTTGAAATGTTTTACATAGGACTTAAAGATGAATAGGGTCAAGGATGGGATAAAAGAAAGGCATGCTATCTAAAACATGGAACTAGACATGTTTCTTTTAAGAATTTTTTTTATTTATGGAAACTTAGTAGAAGTGTCTACTTTGTAATCTTCTGAGATGTAATAGTTATGTCATATTTCTCTAAAACACTAAACCTGAAAAGATCCTCAAAGTGAATTATTCATTTAATTCAATATTAATTAATGCTTAAGGTCAGGGCCTTATAGTTGGTATCATAGGTCGGTTTAGATAACTTTAGAGGTTAGGTTATTCTCTAAGCATAAGTGACACTACCTTAATGGTTAGGACTTCAGAAAGAGTCCTAGTTTTAGATAAAGTGAATGAGTAAGTATATCTTAGTGTTTATCTTCCTCATTAGTACATGATGGTTTTGTTGATATACTCACACTGACATTTCTGTTTTTAGTGAATGGATGGATCTAGTAGGCACCAAAGTGACAATAGGTTTGAAGTAAACTGTTGTGGTTCTCTGATTAAAAGACTGGATGAAATGGGGGATTCAGTGAGGAAACTCGTGGTTGTTCTAAACCAACTATCAAGGAGTCAAGATCAACCACTTGAACCTTGGTATGTTCTGTAATTCATCATGTACAAGATGACCAATCGATGTGGAAGTTCAGGTAATAATTATAAAGGTAACCATTAGGGTTTATACGATCCTTAGTTTTGAGGTAATTATGGGTTATTATATGTTATTATGGAAAATTAAATTCATGAGATAAACTTGAGGTTAAAATATGTTATGATTATTTTTGAAGATTTTATCTTGTTTTGGGGAATTTTTTAAGAATTATATAGTTTTGGAAAAAAGACAACACGCAGACCGTGTGACAACCCATCGCGTCGGACAAAGCTGTGGGAATCGAACCCACAACCAATGTGTGACTGGTATTTATCTCCTAACACTGGACTACATGAAGTCCCTGGTTAGTTTGACTAATTCTTTTTAGTTAAACTATTTTAAGAATCAAGATTAAGTTTATTTTGGGTTATCTATGGAAATTATTAACCAATCATGGAGGATATGTGATTATGTGAATTACTTTTCAATATGAGAATTTAAGAGCAACTGATGTTATTTTGAGATAAATGTTAATTTGTACCTTGGAAGACTATGTGATTAAATCCTTCAAATATTTGGGATTAAATATAAGTTTGTTTTACTTTGAAGAATTTTATGTACAATTTTTTATCGAATGGTCTTCATTGAACTTTGGGTTTTTTTGGACAACTTTTAGAGATTTAGAATAGATTTTCTTTTGATGTAGGATTATACTATTGTGGATTATCTGATCTCATACTAACAATTTTGGTTTTGTTTTTTTTCTAAAGACATGGGAAATATATAGTTCTATTTTGTGGATTAGGTTATTATCAAGAAGTTGATTATAATACTCTTACTGCGAACAAGTCTTCCTAAATAATCGTCTTTTGGAGAAAATATGAGTTTGATTAAGGAATCTAGAAAAAGATGAAAGTCTACGTGACAAGTAAGTATGTTTCATTATGATTTAGTTAAGCTGAAAAATAAATTCCTCATTGAAGAGTAACTTAAAACAAAAATGTTGTCTATTAACTTTTCCTACTGGGGAATTGAATACAGTTTAAAAAATCACAAAATTTGTGATTTTCATATGGTTAACTTTCTCCTAGACATGATTACTATCACTCTCCCTCAAAACATTACCCTTTGTTTTTTACTCCATATCCATTTTTTCCTACATGGAATCCTAGTATGGGTTATCTGGGGTGACCTTTGTACTTCTCTTTATTTATTTTAAAGTGATTGTTTTACTGACTCTTTTTCCGATGTGGGATTTTCAATGAAGTTTCCAAGCCCAATTTTAAAATTTTAAGGACGCAATTCCCAAAAGGGGGGAAGGATGTAACACCCTAGGTAAATAAAGAATACGACATTTTTACAGTTATCCATATTTGTGAATAAAATATTAATTTTACTTAAAAGGGGACACTATGCTCGATGGCGTACCCAATACGCAACAATGAGTTTCTTGGGAATCTTACGTTACAATCTAATAATAAAATAATATTATTTAAATGGTAGTTAACACATAGCTGTTGTAATGGCGGGAATGAACAGAACTAACTAAAAAATTATTATATATGTTTGTCAAATATTTTTACTTTTTACAATAAATGTTAGAGTATTAAAAATGTGAATGAATCCAATTTTAAGCGTAAACATTCTAATATTCTTTAAAAGGTCGATTAACCGCCTTTTGATGGAGAACCTCTTTTAAATCCACTTTTTGACAATTTTATGTGTTATATTTGAAAAAATAAAAATCTTCTTTAGAATTGGGACATCAAAATTTACATTGTGTAAATTTTTGGTATTTTTCCGATAAAGTTCATTTTTTAATGAATAGTGAAAAATGTTGTATTTTAATTCAAAACCACTTTTTAATCTAATTTATTTGTATGATTAGATTATCTTTTGAATTGTTTTTAAAGTGAAATTAGAATATATTTTTACCATTTAATTCAATATTAATCATTGGAATTAATTTCACTTTGAAATTGGACTTAAACTAGTGTCAATCTTTTAATAGATATTATTTCTTAAAAACACGCTATTTGTTTTGACAACGGGAATTAATTATTAAATTAATTAATGAAACATATGTGTTTTGAATTTTGTAAAATAGACATCATTTCTGAATTCGGAATATCAAATATAGCTTAGGGTGACTTTTTGGTATTTTTCTGAAAAACATCAATTTTTGATGAATAGTGAAACCACTAAGTGGCAGTTTAAAAACTATTTTTTCATTGAAATGACACTTTACCACTTCTTTTGTTTGAATTTCAAAAATCCGACATACATGGATGTCATTAGGATGTAAAATTCAGGCCAATGAGATTAAAATAATTTTTTGGTGAATAGAAACTCTTAAGTTTTTAATCACAATCAGAGATAATTAGTGTAATTTAAGGTAAAGATAAAGTTATAATAATATGAAATGACCTTGACACATGTTCTCCCTTTATTGGATGAGTCATGGCCGACCAAGACAATCCATGGGTCAACCTGGGGACCCCATGGAGCCACTTTGGTTTGAAAATGACGTTAATACCTTTTTATTTAATGTTAAAATTAAAATGTCACAAACATGTGTCGTTTTACTAAAAAAAATTTTACATGCGGTTATATAAGTCATATTTTTGACTATAAATATTAATTATAAATATAAAAATATTTCGTACTTCATGATATTTTTTTATAATTTTTAGACATTAGATTAATTTATTTATTTATGACACCGTGATGATGAAGTGATTACCTCATAAATGAATGATTTAAATAAAATGAGAAGATAGGGTGGAATATAAGTCTTAGACTTGTCAAAAACATATTGGATGAGATTATTTAGAAACCTTATCACATTATCCTCGAACTATATCATTTTGGGCCCTTTAAAATCTGAAAATCATTTTATATTAAAGTAATATTATATAACTTTCCAAGAGTGCCCCTCCTCTCCTTTTTTAAAAGGCCCCCACCTCTACCTCCTTACCCACACCTCTCAAGCCTTTGGCTCGGCCAACCCCTACCCATTTCATCTCTCCAAGTCCCTATCTTAATCATTGAATCCTCAGTTTGGGAATAATCCTTTCCAAGGAATCCTTTGAGCTTAAATCAATGAGAGTTACCCGATTTAATGGTAATGTCTTCCCTTGTGTTCTTTTATTTTATTTTGCTTCTCCAAACCCATAAACTCTTTTTATTACATTTTTTTGTAACAAAACCAGTATATTAAATATACTAGGATGTTGTTATAAGAATTATTCGAGCTACACATTCACACACCTCCGTCTAATGGTTAATGAACATACTGTTTCTATGGATGGCGAATTACTGCCTCACAAAACGATGATTGTTCAATATTCTTTTAACACCTCAAAGGAATCCATTAATATGTCACTACATTTATATATGATATATAATATGTTTATGTTTTCTTTAAGCTTCTGTATTTTTCATTTATGGCATACATTTATGGTTTCCATTATGGGTAAACGCGATATCTTCATTTTAGGAAGTGCGGACTACCGCCCCCTCAAAGTGATTTGATTCGTTAATACCATATATGAGACGTATAAAGGATGGAATTAATGGTATTACATATGATATCCTACTGGAATTATAATAAATCTTTATATCATTATTATTTCATTCCATTGAATACAAAAAAAAGAAATGAAAGTAGCGTTCATGCATACGTACGGCTTGCCGTCTCCATGAACGGTACATTTCATTTCTTATCTCAAAATGTTATGTACTATTATAAGTACATAAATATAATAGATATAAACGTAATATATTACATCTAAATTATGGATATCATTCTAGAATTATAATATATATACCTCTCATTTTATTTTAATTCCATTAATATGACAAAAAATGAAAGTAGCGTTCATGCGTACGTACGGCCTACCATCTCCATGAACGGTGCTTTTAATTTTTTTTTCTCCAAATGCTATGGAATAATATAAAAGGAATATATACTGGATATATATTATATTTAAAAAATCAATACTATTCTGGATATGATGTACCTATAACTAAATGGAAATTTTTTTTCCAACAAGTTCAATTTTTACTCATGTACCGAACATCGACAAAAACGTCTGATATGAACTCAATTTATTAACCAATTATTATAACATTATAATATGTGATATGAATTGAATAATAATCTTTAAATGAGGTCCTTAAGAAGTTATAAATTGACTAAATTTTATTATTTAGGAGATTAAGGAACGATCGAGTCATGTCAGACAGGAGGTAAGGGATCCTACCACTCTCTTTATTTTTAAGTACTGTCTTTTATGTCGTTTCATTTAAGGTCCTCCTTCTTAGATTGGGGATGTTATTTTATATTCCTATTACTGTAAATTATATGTTCATATGATGATAGACCATATTTTATTCCATCAATCCATTTTTTTGGAAGTTTTAAGTGGTGCCATTAGGCTGCCGAGTTTTCATAAGAGGTTTTTCATCTCACTTTTATTCCCGTGAGATTTATGCTACATTTTACACCATTTCATTTGAGTGGTATATGTACTGCCCATTATTTTAATTTTTGTTTAATATACTTTCGTTTATGAGTATTTACATCAATTTTGTATTTTCCTTCTGTCATGGGGTGTATGTTTCGAAAGATACCCAAGTCGGTAAGGGAACCTTTCACCCTCCTCTTTTTAAAAGACTTATTTTGTTGGGTCTTTTAATTTACATATTGTAATGTTGGGATATGTTATTCTATATCCTTAATGATGTAAATTTTATTTCCAAGTGACTAGTTACCCTTTTTATCTCTCATCAACTCATTTTCTGAATTTTGAAGTGATGTCGTTAGGCTGTCGAGTTTTTGCAAGGGAACTTCTTAACCCAATTTTGATTCTTTTGGATAAACTTTCACTCCTTGAATATGTCGTTCATTGAATATGTGTGAATAACCTATGATTGTTTTACAATTAATATCCACTTATATTTGTTGTATTCATTTGTCACACATATTTATGTAATTGATTTATCCTTAATCCAAGGATACCGTCATTGTATGGGACTTCATCTCAATCTCCTTTCATTGAGGCATATTTTGTTTTATACACAACCTTATTTTATACGGTGTATAAACCCCTTTGACTTTTACATTTATCCTAAAGAAATATTATTATATGAAGCGTTTTACTAAACGACAAATGGGAATGTTTTTGTCATACGTATGCGGCGACAACGACTTCTCTGCCACCGTGACCATTATTTGAGTTTCAGCTTCCTCTACAAGCCATACCTTTTTTTAATGAAAAATAAATAACATGTTTTACTCTTCTTTTATTTTGGTATTGAAAAAGGTTTTCATAATGTTTTTATATCAATGTGTTGTATTGATATCTTGTGATTGACATGTGGAAATGTTATGTTTCCTTTATGCATGTTTTATGTGATACTATTATGTTATTGTTCTTGGGAATTATTGTGAGGATGGTTGGTTCTCTGATAAACTAAGGGCGGGTGAGCCTGATATAGCTCTCCAATGCATTAGGTAACACGATGGAGTTAAACATTAAGGTTTCTCTGAATAGATTTAGGGAATATACTGTGATGGGTATTCCAAACATAACCAAGAGGGTCACTCCCTACGTAAGAATGTTATGAATGCCTCAAGTTACCTTTATGCCTTATGATTTCTATGTTTTATTCATGATTTGATGAGGTATGTTAAAGTGATTATGTTTTATGAGTAAATTATGATTGTATTGATTCTTATGTATACATGTACTCATGTTTCCTTTCCATATTTTTATATCCCTTTCTAAGCTTTTTATACTCATCCCACATTTTTGAAATGTTTTACATAGGACTTAAAGAAGAATAAGGTCATGGATGGGATCACGGAAAGACATGCTATCTAAAACATGGAACTAGACATGTTTCTTTTAAGAGTTTTCTTATTTATGGAAACATAGTAGAAGTTTCTACTTTTTAATCATTTGAGATGTAATAGTTATGTCCTAATTCTCTAAAACTCTAAACCTGAGAAGATCCTCAATGTGAATTATTCATTTAATTCAATATTACGTAATGATTAAGGACGGGGCCTTATAATATATGCTTTGTAAAACCACCATGTGATATCGGGATGTCATAAATCATGAAGGTCGTCATCTAGAACTGACCTATATGGATTTTAATCAACACATATATGATTAATAATTATGGGAGACATGAAAAGGCATGTGATTTAAGAGTATTGAAGTATGTCTATTATGGAATGCAAAGATCAATTTATAGAACTCTAATATTTTTTTCCAACTCTCGCTGGTGATGAGCGGACTAGAGTGATATTCTTTGGGAATGTTTTTTGGAAGATGATTCATTCTACACGAGTGTATTTCATATGTCTACAAAATCTAAAATAGTGATCAAGTAGATCATATATGAGAGTAACACAAGGTAATATGAGCGTGTGGGTGTCGTATTTTAATGTCATAAAGGGTTTCATTTTTCCTATTATTAGAGAGAAATTTTTGGATATTTATCGTTAAAGAAAATATAGTCAGTGTGTGTACCCAGGTAGCAAGGTGACCTTTCATTTGTATGGAAATATGGGACACATTAATACCCAGTATGACAAACACATTTTGTAGTGCAGGACATGTCTCATGTTGGGTCATCTTCTGTAGTTTTTAGGACATTTACTATAATAATTAATGAGTGATAGTTTATAATGGATTCAGGTTAAGAAGAAGAATCAATAGCACCAGGAAATATAGGGATATGGAGTAGTAGAGATCATTCAGAAAAAATAGTTAGATAAATTCAAGGAATCTAAACATCTTATATATAGTTTTAGATGGGTGGAAATGCTCATGGTAGTTCGGTGGAATCTCAAGGATGAAAATCATGATAGATATATATAGTATAGTCAGCACTTAAGGATCATAGTTCTAGTCTATCTATGTATTGAGGTATGATTTTATTGTCCTCTACATTAGAAAATTTTTTATTTGGTATAGGACTATCCCATTCATTAATACTAATGGCTATCATGTGAATCCATGGTAATGAAATTTATGTATTTCTGTGGATTGATGAAAATCGATAATTTGTTGGGAGAGAAAATAAAATGTGTCCAGCTACTATAGAAGTGTACCATTGATATTGGTGGATGATGTTTCTTATAAAATATTTTTTTCTCAAAATGACTGGTTTTGACACCATTGTTAGGATAGACTGGGAAGTCCCCTTTTGCATCAATATCCATTGTCATCATCAATTAATAAGCTTATCATCATGTGATTGAATCACATCTAATCATAAAGAAAAATAGGATGTCTTAGAATGATTATATGTACCTAATCAGCATGTACTGGGATGATTGTGAGCCCATATTTCTATACATTTCTATGTGATTCGGGAAATCATCATTCTAATATCCCCAATGTAGTGGATCATTTTAGGTATTTCTTACTTGATGAATTTTATTGTTTAAATCATGTGGGATATATAGTATTTACTTTTATGATTGTTATTAGAGTGTCAATGATATCTATTATAACTTACAAGATGCTTCTTATTGAGAATCGAGTGCTCCAAAGACAATTAGAGGGATAATAATCCAAAGTATTTGTATGATCTCGTAAATATCCATTGGGTTAATCCATTCATTTTTCCAATAAGGAGGATGGCACCCTTAGGGATTGAATATATTACCACCCCATGAATCAACTCACAGTTAAGATTTAATATCCCTAACCATGAATAGATTATCTCTTCAACCATCTCAGAGGAGCTAGGGTCTTATAAAAGATAGATATTATATTATGATAACATTATGTACATGTTATACCTTTTAATATACCATTTATAGTTTCTTAAAAAGGTATATCCTTTATGTGTATTTTGAATTGATGTTTAGTCTCACAAACATCCAATTAGGTTTTATGACCATGATGAATTGAGTTGTCACCAATTATTGTATTATTTTGCAGTGGACTCTTTAAATGATATCTCAATGTATTATAAATCTCAATATTATCATTATAAACAACTTTAAATTATGTTGAATACATGGATGCATCATTGTTTTATTCTAATATCATGAAATTAATCTAATAGATTGATATGATTCACTTCTTGTGTCACATAATATCTAAATCATGTGTATATGTTGACCTAGATCAAGAAATAGCCATCGTTTATTGGGAAAATCACAAGAATTCCATTGATAAATGGAGTTTCATGGGGATTTCATGGAATTGTAGTAATGTTTTCATAATTTTTCATCCTTTATGTAGCTCATATAGATTTAAACCAGGGAGTTGTTATATTCTCATGTCCTTAAGCATATGAAAAATCATTATTAGAGTTTAAAAGAATACTTACAACTGTATCGATCAAAATATTAACTGATATAGGAATATTCTATATAATAAATTTTTTTCCTCATGTATTAGGCTTGGGTAATTATTAATGAAAGGGGATAAAATCATGGAACATGTTTCTCTACATCTAAGAAATTTTGAGCATAATTTCCTCACGCATAATCTCCAGCTACCATGAGATACCCATGACTTAATTTCAAAAGAAATTATTTATTGGGGAACAATTTCATTGAACTTATAGTTTATAAAATACCCTAATATATTTTTAATGAATGTGATATTAATATTATACGTTGAAAATGGGTTGATTACCTTCAGTGTTATGATTTTGATCATGTAATATTCCTAGACAAAAAAATTTTTTGGCAGATGATCTGATCTGAAAGACTCGATAAATTCTTTTAGGAATCCTGTAGTGAGTGGAAGTTTCTTTATCTATTTTCTATGTTTCATCTGGAAGTTTATTACTGTCATGTACTACATGTTCCTATAGATTTTTAGTGATTTATTCTCTTCTGGATCTAGTAAATATGTGATATATTTTTAATTATGAATTGATTTTCATATGGGAATAATTTTTAGGAGAGAACATGTTAGTATTCCTATTCATTGACACAAATGATATTGTTGATATTCATGGAAATGTATGGGTGCTTTCAGACTTTCAATAATAGAAAATTCAAGAAATTGTTTCCTCCAAATGGCCATTACATAATCGAAATACCAAGATGTGCCATTATTTCTATAGAAGTATTGGTGGCATGGTATAAAAAGGTAATTAGGTGGGGTTTTACTTGATGTTCAACTTGTTATTGGGTGAAGAGAGAGAAACTTTGAACTACTGGTCCTTTACAACCTCTACCCAATTTTGAGATAAAATAAGATAAGTCACTATGAATTTTAATTTATTCATAAAAAAATACACTTGGGTAATAACACTGTCTAGGTTATCATGGATATTCTAATGAAGGTCCCTCATTTGATATATAGCTGGGATAAATTAGTGATTGATCAGATTCAGAGACATTACATTCTAATTGATTAACTATCTTCTTGGAGGTTCATGGTCCATTATATTATATAGGGAAATGTGTTTTACATCATAGTTCAAAAAAGGTTTGATGAATGATCTTGGTTTATTGGTTATTCTAACCACACACAATCACTCACACACTAAATATCAGTCTTAGTATATTATATAGGTGCTAGTTCACATGCTCTAAGAATATATCCATGATTTTGGATGTTATTTGGACAAACTTCTACCTAATACTGAGTATGTTTATAATTATATCTTCCATTATACAATATATATGGCTCCATATAATTCTATATATGTTATGATATATCGATCACCATTTTGATGGATTGAGGTAGTATATGTAGTGGTACTAGGACCTCATTTTCGTAAGATACATTACTATTTTACAACATTTAAAGAATATTATGGGTAAATATAAATTTATGTAGATGGATTGTACTGCTCCTCACCACCAACCTATCGAGTTTGTGTGGGGATATTCGGTGTTCTTGTATATTTATCATATATTGAGGATTCTTCAAATTCATATATAGGGATGTTGGATGCTAGATTTCATGGGCCTTCTGACATATTGGATATTATTAGGCTATCAACATAATGTTTATTCTTTCCTAAAATATATAGTGTAATGGATGAAATCTCATATGTATTATATATTTGTTTTTTTCATTTACCCTATATGATATCATTAAGTCAGATGAAGATGATTTGGATGTTGATGTGTATTTTTAGTAGTATAAATTATTTATTGTTTATCACAACATGATATCTATCCAATGTATGACAGTTCTTTTGGAATCAGTTTAATGGAATTATAACCACATATATGATGAAACCCAAGGAGTAAGAGGTATATTTTCATGCATAGTGGATGAAATTACATTCCAATGATGCTCATCCACCATCATGGAATTTCAGGGTTGATTGGTTCTAAAGACGGTATGTTTTAAGATATTATTTTTCTTATTATTCTTCGATACATTGAATTTTAGTTTAAATGTCTTGTTTTTTCATTATGAGAACTATTAAACGAATTTTGATGAGTTCCAATGAAATCAGGTTTTTTTTTCAGACTCTGTGTCTTCAGTTTTTGGATATACAATGTAATATTAATGGTTGGTGAAATATTTACAGTAATCATGAAAATTAATCATGTGGTAAAAAAATGAGTTTTTTATTTGGATTAACCATGTTATGTAGGACTCTTTAATGTTAAAAACATATAAAAATTAGTGTTGTTTTTTCACAGTCGGTGAATGTGTTCATATAAGAGTAAACATTGTCGTACGAGGTGTAGAGGCCTTGGATAGTGAACACACATCATCTGTGCATGATATTTAAAATTGTTCCAATGGTGTATGATAGAGTATCACCATGGGTTGTAGTTGTTAAATTTTTAACCATATATGTAGCTAAACCTTTCCCCCTTAAAATATATGAAATGAAAAATTTTCCCATACATTTTTTAACCATTAATCTACAATTTTTTTTCTAAAAAATATACATCATCGTCCTCCACATGAGATATCCTCCACATCACCTCTAAGGAATTGATAGATCTTTACTATCCTTTATTTTATTTAATATTATTTCAATACATTAGATATCAAATGGAATTTCTAAAATTTATCTTCTTTATTTTCATGGGTTATCTTATCATATAGGAAGGTATTTCCATTCTATCAAAAATTTCATACTTTTAGAGTTTATTTCCATTCCATTACTACCTCACATTACATCTTTAATTTATGACTTATATATTATGTGGAGTATAATACACATCTATGTTAGGTATTTTTTCAATTCCCATAAATGATCAAGTTCTTATATTAATTTTTTTTGTGAAAAACACAATACATTCTATTTGGTGGCACTAAAATATGAATTACCTTAAAATTATCTCCTATACCATAAATTTAATTGCTTTTTTACATTATTAAAATGTTGAAGGATTAAAACCTCAAGCTAAAACATCCAATTGGTAGGTTCTATTAATTATAGATGACTAGTTTTTTATATTTTTATAAAATCACTACAATGATCTTATATTCTTAACCATGTCTAGTGATATGTTTTAAATTGAAATAATGAATTGAGATATGGTATGTACCAACTTGTGGACAAGTTTAATAAATATAAATGAATAAAAGAAAAGTATAATTATATAACCATGTCCCATAACCCTTGTTAAATTATATAGTGTAATGTAGATTATACTTGGCCCCCTTATTATTACTATTTAGACAAATGATCTAAATGATTGATTCAATAGATTAAGTGAAATATATTTTATAAAATAATTAATCAATTTCTTAATATAAATAATGTTACTAATTGATTATTGGAAATAATGGAAATGTTGTTCAATAATTTTTATCTATAAGTAATGGACATTCCATCCCATATTGTGTATTAGAATTGATAGACAATACATTCTTTATTAATTATTTGGAATTAATGGAAATAAAATTTTTTGTTGTGTTTATTTAATAAATGGAAGGAAGTTTCATATAATTTATATGAAGATAAAGGAAATGACACTCTTTACCATATATAAAAATCATAAATATTTAGAAATACTATAGCATACCCTGAAGTTTGTAGTGCTAAATGGGTGTCCATTGAGGAACCCACACCAACGTGGGTTTTATTTAGTTTATTTGTATGCTTAGTTTTTATTACCTACACACTAATTCATTATATTCTCATATAATAGTTTAGTTTTAAACTCTACTAATAGTGGCCTACTGAGTGTTACTCACACACTCTTTAGGCCACTGATTGGTATAAAGATATACTTTAAGGATGCGGGATTAATCAATGGAATGTACCCCACTATAGATGACTGATTTTATATAATATGATATAATACAATACAAGAAGACCAATCTTGAGAATATGTTGTTAATTGAGATAGAATTTGGACTTTTTCCCTTTATAAAGCATGAACTATTTTCATTTGTTAAATTGTTCCCTTTACAATGATTTTTTATTAAATCCATTTATCATAAATTATTACATGATACTGGATATAGATTACGTATAATTTAATTTATCTAGATGTTTTCGTTCTATTATCATTATTATATCTATATTATTTACATCTTTTGTTCATTATTATTTGTGTTCACTATTGTTTTTCTTGTATGGCATAGTTATGTTCAACGCTGATAAAGAGGGTATTGTCACGCCACCATACTATCATAGACCCTCAATGCTTGTTAGAATCCTCTAGCTTACTGGGAGGAACTCTTGAGCGAATATGCCCAAATTGGTTAGGACAAATATGAGTGAAATGTGTCTAGGATGTTACATGGACAATCATTAGTCTGATTAACTATCTTTCTATATGGTTGGGCACCATAGAAGTTTCATGAAATGTTTATAGTGAAACTAGTGTGTTAATTGGTACTAGATACTAAAACCTAAATCAATTATATTTCCTTATTGAACATATATTACATATATATCATTCTTTCACATACCAAATTATTATTTCATTTTATTTACAGAATGAAATAATAAATTTTTTTCCAAAATTTTACTTTCAAAAAATGGATGAAGTTAGTTTTAGGTTAAATTTTTCTCTTTTTCATTAAAATATCATATCATAATATATTGTCATCTCCTTAATTTAATTATATTAAAAATTATATATTTTTTATTTTCTAAATATTATTATTAACACATATCTTTTTCTTTATAATTTTCAAAAATAAATTTAGAATGATACTTTGAATATCATTATTTCAAATGAGTGATTTCCCATTCCTTATTTTTGATAACCATAAAGGGTACGTATTCTATGTGGTTTATTTAACAAAAATTCTTACTATATCAAAACGGGAGGTGGAAACTAATTAATAAGAAATTTAATGTCAATATGTATTCTTATTGAGAATATACAATGATATTATTTAAAATATATTGAACATTCATTTCACTAAATCCGTGATTCCCTCTATTAAACATGATATTCCTTTTTACGATAGTCATTTGTTATCAAAAAAGGGATATTTTATAACCACTATATCTAACCTATTATTATAATGATTTAAAAAAATTATTTGTCTAATGGTTTCAGTAGTGTAGTTTTTAGTTTATATGATATACAAAATTATATATTTGATGAAATGAATAGAATTTTATGTATCATAGTGAAGAGTCATTGACAATTCAAATGGATATAGTAATGAGGATTTTTAAATCTATTGATGTGTTAATAGACATGATGAATTCATAGTATACTGGTTTTAAATCAAATGGATGTGTTCAATGTGGTTTAGAATCTAAATATGGATACTTTATGTATTTTTTACACCAAGAATATCACTCTTATATCATGATACTATATTCATATTATGAAGCATCAATGGTAATTTTAGTTCAAATTGAATATGGGTTTAAGAGGGATTCATAAATTTGTTAATGTTTCATAACTCTCTTTCACATAGAGAATCATATTTTAGTTGATCATCTCATTGAGAATGTTTTCAGTGATTCTGGAATGATGATGTTCACACTATGACTTATTAATTCACATTATTAAAAATATTGACCAGGTAGTCAACTCCCTCATTCGTTAATGTCAAAATATCAAAAATAAATTCATAATACAATTTAATTATGGAATATTTCCAATCTTTTTAGTGGATATAAATACGATTTCTTATTGGATTAAAGATCGTATAGTGATCAGAAAACAAAATTGTGCATACCAATAATGAACCAAAGTGATCATCTCCACCACTCCTATCCACATTTCTATATGCAATTTAAATTCACATTCTATTATAAAATTATACAAAATTTACTCTTTATGAGTCCTCTAGATTTTTAAAATTATCACTAAGAGATAATAGAGATTATTTTTGGTACATTTTAACTATGAAAATCTATCACTTTAGAAATTTTACAAAGGATTAACCCCACCCCAATGTGAGGGATGGGTGATACCAAGTGGAATGTTGGGGAAATGGTTTGTTACTTATTCTACTAAAAATAAAAAGTTAAATTAACTCTCTATAATTATTAGGTTCCTAGATAAAATGTTAAATACTATTAATAAAAGTGGACGATATATAGGGGCTCACTCTTAGCTATTGTCAATCTCATTAATCAAATATACCCCTCTCTCCTTTATTAATTAATATATTTTATATTAATATCAAATCACATATTTTCATAATTCTGGTATGCTTAATAATCATCAATTCCCACTTAATTTACATTGATATAATCTTTTAGAAATCATGTTTAATTTATTTCATTCACAATTGTAGTGATGGATAACTAAAAAAATGTTTCCATTAAATTAATATTTTATATTCTACAATGCTCACTCTTATATATTATATGTTTTATATTTTTTAATTTCCTTCACTCTAAATGTTTATTAGTGTAAATTATTTATCATATTTCAATTTTATCTTATACTTCACATATAATATCATCCAATTTGTTTGCCTCCTCATAGAAAAATAGGTATAATTGGTAATCAATATAGGATTAAATTCATCTCAGATAAATGAATAACTACCAAAGAAGGATTATTGATACTGGGTGATCTTTCCACATGAGAAGAAACATGAACCCCTAGAAGAATGTGATGTTATCTGTTATGGAATGGTTCATTTTCTAATTGATTAATATTTAATATCATTTTAGGTTTAAATAAAATGATATCGACTGATGAGTAGAAAGATAAGAAATATATTAATATGAATAGTCTGTGAATTTTTTTTAGTGTTACAAAACTATTTTAATTAGGAAATAAATAAACATTAAATAAAATGTTTTATTTAATCATAATCATGGGTGTAAATGTCCAGACCCAACCCAATGGGGATCGAGTCGTGACTCCCCAATCCCACCTCAAATAGGCCAGGGGTTGGCGACTAGCGACGAGTAGGATATCACCCACATAAGATGCATTAACTTAGGGTACCTTTACACACGCACCCACATACCCCTCCATGAAATAGTACAATGATATATAAAACTGAAAAAATATGTGCATACATCTATCCCAAACCAGAGTGCCATAGAAGTATTAAAGGGAAAAAATAGGGCCCACCAAAAGAAAACTGCAAAAGAATCCAACCAGCTCAGAAGGAGGGGATCACTGTCAAAAGAACCCGCAGGTAAGCTCCTCGGCACATCTCCGGTAAACAACCCGGTCAGTCTCGCTCACAATGCTCTGCCTGCACCGGGTCCTTCTGGGACTCCGTCGAAATGCATGTAGTATACACAAGATAAAAACATGTGTGGGAAAAGACCGTGTTGGGGTGAGTATAAAAATACTCTGTAGGCGCCCAAAAAACCCAAAACCAAAGAGAGAAACTGAAATACCAATGTTAGCTCATCCCAGCCAGAGGGATCCCAGACGAGAGAGAAAATCCATCTCAAGACCATCCTGAGCTAACACAACTAGTCAGCTCAATTATGATATATTTTTATACATACAGCTTGAACATTCACTCAGGTATACGCCCATACATATATCATGAAAATTCTCTCAAGTATACACCATTACATATACCAGGATCATCTTCATAGATATACATCCACACATATACTATGAACATACATATATACTCGATACACACACCAAGCCACAAGAGGTACCAAACTCATCACTAGAAATGGTTCATAACCAGGAGAACAAACTACATGATAAATGTTAACCAGATGACACTTATATGAGAGATACACTACATCAGGTTCCACACAAACATCCCAAATGCTCGCCCGATATATCAAGCTCCTCATATATCATTACTGAGAAAGTCACGCAGAAACAGCAAAAACACCAAACTCCTCGAATAGGGGATCCCTACTAGTGTCTATTAGGGGATGCCAGAACCCCCACTAGTATTCCAAGATCTCACAGATAGAGGATCATTCCCAGGATCCACGAGGGGATACCACAACCCGATCTGGTATTTGAAGATCTCACAGATAGGGGATCACTCCTAGGATCCGCTGGTGGATACCACAACCTGATCTAGTGATCCATAGAATAACATCACTTAGATAGAAGATATTCGCCTGTCTAGGTAGTCATGACGATACTGATACCCATTTGGTATAACTCATGTAGTATTGGATCTAACCGATGATGCACCAACCATACCGAAACCATGCGCTGAGTAGAGGATTGTATAACCAATGATGCTGCAACCCTACTATAAACCACATGCTGAGTAGGGGATCATATACCCGACGATTCCACAAACCTACTATGTACGGCCCAATGAATAGGGGATCATATTAACGATTATTCGACAAACCCTATGAGGTTTATCCTGCTAGATAGTGGATCTTCTCCCACTGATAAACTGTCACTGCGATAACATGAACCCGATCTAGGGTAGCGAAGTTATAGTATCCCACCCCGAGCCCACCGGATGGATGACACAACTCTAATAGATTAGAGATACAATAGAGTGGATCACAAACCCATATCACAGTTATGATGCCACACAAACCCACATAAGAGCGAAACAAGGGAGTACCCTTAACCACTGCTGGTCCAAATGTCACAGACCCAAGTGACCCGCAACATTGCCACACTGCGCACCTCTTAGGCTGATACTGAGGCCACCATCATAGTCAATGTGAATAAACACATAGAATATACTATTTACTTTCCATAAAAGGACAACCGATGAACAAGGTACTATTCACCGCAGCCTGCCCATCATGTACTAATGAGGAAGATAAACACTAAGATATACTTACTCAATCACTTTATCTAAAACTAGGACTCTTTCTGAAATCCTAACCATTATGGTAATGCCACTTATGCTTAAAGAATACCCTAACCTCTAAAGTTATCTAAACGGACATTTGATACCAACTATAAGGCCCCAACCTTAAACCTTACTTAATATTGTGTTATTACAAGATTACACATTGAGGATCTTTTCAGGTTTAGAGTTTTAGAGAATTAGATCATGAAACTTGCATTACATTCCACATTTAAACAAAGTGGATACATAAAAGATAGTATTCATTCTTCCCATCAATGGAAACATATTGAAAATAAAACATGGATTCTTTCTTGACACAACCTTGACACTATCATCACATCATGTACCTTTCCCTTGACCTGTGAAAAACATTTCAAAAACATGGGATGAGCAGAAAAAGCTCAGTAAGGGTTATAAAAATATGGAAAGGAAACATGAGTTCATATATACATAAGAATGAATTCATACTTTACCCATAAAACATAGGCACTTTAAAATACCTCATCAAACCATTAATAAATCATAGAAAACATAAGACATAAAGGTAACTTGAGGCATTCATAACATTCTTACGTAGGGAGTTACCCTCTTGGTTACGTTTGGAATACCCATCACAATATATTCCCTAGATCTCTTCGGATAAACCTTAATGTTTCACTACTTCATGTTACCCAATGCATTGGAGAGCTATATCGGGCTCACCCGCCCTTAGATTATCACGGAACCACCCGTCTTCATAATAATGCCCAAGAACCTCAACATAATCGTATCACATAAAACATGCATAAAGGAAACATAACATTTCCACCTTTCAATCACAAGATATCAATACAACACATTGATATAAAAACATTATGAAAACCATTTTCAATACCAAAATAATAGAAAATTAAAACATGGTATTTATTTTTCTTTTACAAAGTAGGTATGGCTTGTAGAGGAAGCCGAAACTCAAATAATGGTCGCGGCGGCGGAGAAGTCATTGTCGCCGCATACGTACGACCAAAAACAATCCCTTTTGTCATTTAGTAAAACGCTTTGTATAAAAAAGATTCCTTTTGGATAAACGTAAAAGTCAAAGGGGTTTATACACTGTATAAAAGAAGGTTGTGTATAAAACAAAATATGCCTCAATGAAAGGAGATTGAGACGAAGTCCCATACAAAGATGGTATCCTTGGATTAAGGATAAATCAATTAAATAATTATGTGTGAAAAACTAATACACCAAATATAAGTGGATATTAAGTGTAAAACAAATAGAGGTTATTCACACATATTCATAGAACGATATATTCAAGGAGTACAAGATTATCCCAAAGAATCGAAATTGGGTTAAGAAGTTCCCTTGCAATAATTAGACAGCCTCACGGCGTCACGTCAAAATTCAGAAAAAGAGTTGATGAGAGATAAAAAGGGTATCTCATCACTTGGACATAAAATTTACATCAATAAGGATATAGAAGAACATATCCCAAAATAATATTATGTGAATTAAAATACATAACAAAATAAGTCTTTTAAAAAGAGGAGGGTGAAAGGTTCCCTTACCGACATGGGTATCTTTCGAAACATACGCCCCGTGAAAGAAGGACAATAAATAATTGATGTAAATACTCATAAATGAAAGAATATTACACAATGATAAAAATAAGGGTCAGTACATACACCACTCAAATGAAATTGTGGCAAATGTAGCATAAATCTCACGGGAATAAAAGTGAGATGAAAAATCACTTACGAAAACTCGGCAGCCTAACGGCGCCACTCGAAACTTCCAAAATGGATTGATGAGAGAGAATAGGGTATCTAATCATATTAAAATAATATTTACAGTAGGAGTAATATAAAAGAACATCCCAATCATAATAAATATGAGCTTAAAAGGAATGACATAAAAGTGTGTACTTAAAGAAAGAGTGGAGTAGGATCCCTTACCTCAAGTCCAACTTGTCTTGTTCGTTTCTTTATATTCCTGAATAATGAACTTTGGTCAATTAATAATTGCCTATGTACCTCCTTTAGAGATTATCATTCAGTTCATATCACATATTATAATATTTTAATAATTTCTTAATAATGTTAGTTCATATCAGACGTTTTTGCCGATGTTTGGTACATGAGTCAAAAATGAACTTGTTTGAAAAAAGATTGCCCATATAGTTATAAGTAAATAATTTACAGAATAGTATTAATGATTAAGATATCATATATATCCAGTAAATATTCATTTCATACTATTTCATATCATTTGGAGATAAAAAACAAAAAGCACCATTCATGGAGACGGTAGGCCGTACGTACGCATGAACGCTACTTTCATTTTTTGTCATATTAATCGAATTAGAACAAAATGAGAGAGATATATATATGTTATAATTATAGAGTGATATCCATAATTTTTATGTAATATATTACATATATATCCATTATATATATTTACTTATAATATTACATAACATTTTGAGATAAGAAATGAAATGTACCGTTCATGGAGATGGTAAGCCGTACGTACGCATCAACGCTACTTCCATTTCTATTTCCTATTTAATGGAATTAAAACATAATGATACATAATAGTATTTTAATTCCATTATGGTATCATATATAATATTATTAAATATATCCTTTATACGTACCACATATGGTATTAACGAATCAAATCACTTTGAGGGGGAGGTAGTCCGCACTTCCTTAAATGAAGATATTGCATTTACCCATAATGGAAACCATAAAGGTATTCCCAAAATGAAAAATACAGAAGTTTAAGGAAAAAATAAACACATTATATATCACATATAAATATAGTTTCATATTAATGGCCACCTTTGAAGGTGTTAAAAGAATGTTGAACAATCATCATTTCGGGAGGCCGAAATTCGCCATCCACGGAAACAGTATGTTGTTTAACCATTAGATGTAGGTGTGTGAATGTTTAGCTCGAATCCTTATTATAAAAACATACTAGTATATTTATGATACTGGATTTGTTACAAAAGAAATGAATAAAAAGATTTTAGGGGGTTGGAGAAGCAAAATAAAACAAAAGGACTCAAGTGAAGACATTACCTTAAAATCGGGTAACTCCCTTTGGATTGAGCTCAAAGGCTTCCTTGGGAAGACTTCTGCCCAAAGTGAGGCTTCAAGGAGTAAGAGAGGGAAGTTTAGAGACAAAATGTGCAGAGTTTGGCCGAGCCAAAGGCTTTGGGAGTGTGGGTAAGGAGGTAGAGGTGGGGGCCTTTTATAAGAGGAGAGGAGGGGCACTCTTGGAAGGTAAAGAAAAGTCACTTTATTTTAAAATGGTATTCAGATTTAAGAGGTCCCAAATTGATGTGTTTCTAGGATAAGGTGATAAGGGTTCGAAATCCACTCATCCAATAGGTTTTGGACATGTGTAGGTCTTAGATATTACATTATCTTTCCATTTTATTTAAATCGTTAAATAATGACGTCATCTGTGCATCATCATGATGTCATAAATAATTTAATTTATTTAATGTATAAAAATTATAAAAAAAATACTATGATGTAGGAAATCTTTTTATCTTTCCAATTATTATTTATAGTCAAAAATATGATTTGTATAACCCCATGTACAAATTGTTTTAGTAAAACATTTCATGTTTGTCTCATTTTTACTTTAACTTTAAATAAAAAGATATTAATGTCATTTTCCATCCAAAGTGGCTTCATGGGGTCCCCAAGATGACCCATGGGTTGTCTTGGTCGGCCATGACACATCCAATGAGGTTAGGACATGTTTCATGTTCATTTCATATTATTAAAACATTATTTTTACCTTAAACTACACTAATTACCTCTAATCGCGATTAAAAACTTAATAAGTTACTATTCACCAAAAAATTATTTTTATCCAATTGAACCACATTTTACTTCTTAATGACAACCATGTATGTCGGATTTTGGAAATTCAAGACAGAAAGATGGCAAAATTTCATTTAAACAGAAAAATCAGTTTTTATAAGTACCACTTAGTGGTTTCACTATTCATCAAAAATTGATGTTTTTCAGAAAAATCCCAAAAATTAACCATAAGATATATTTGATATTCCGAATTCAAAAATGAATTCCATTTTAAAAAATTCAAAACATATAAGTCACATTAATTAATTTAATAATTAATTCCCGCTGTCAGAGAAAATAGCATGTTTTTATGAAACAATAAGTATCAAAAGATTGACACTAGTTTAAGTCTGATTTCAAAGTGAAATTAATTCCAACGACCACTATTGGATTAAATGGTAAAAATTTATTCTAATTTCACTTTAAAACCAATTCAAAAGATAATCTAATCATATAAATAAATTAGATTAAAAAGAGGTTTTGAATTAAAATACAACATTTTACACTATTCATTAAAAAATGAACTTTATCGGAAAGATACCAAAAATTTACACAAAGTAAATTTCGATGTATCAATTCTTAAGAAGAGTTTTATTTGGTCCAAAAGGATATATAAGAGTGAACAAAACTATATTTAATGACGGTTCTCCATCAAATGGCGATAAGTGAACCTTTAGTGAAAACTAGGGCATATACGCCTAAAATCGAATAATTTCCGTATTTTATGCCTTTATCTTTTATTGGATAAATGTAAAAACATTAAAAAACATATATAATCATATTTTAGTTATTTCTATCCATTCCCGCCAATACAACGGCTACATGTTAACTACCATTTAAAATAATATTATTTTATTATTAGAGTGCAACGTAAGATTCCCAAGAAACTCGTTGTTGCGTGTTGGGTACGCCATCGAGCATAGCGTCCCCTTTAAAGTCATATTAATACTTCATCAGCTACCTGGGGGTCCGGATCACCCCGGAACCACCGAGGTCACTGCCCTTGGAACTTGTGTAGCGCACTCAGCGTGCGTGCAACCTCATCCTTCCCTG
This sequence comes from Viscum album, assembly GCA_963277665.1. Classification (NCBI taxonomy): domain Eukaryota; kingdom Viridiplantae; phylum Streptophyta; class Magnoliopsida; order Santalales; family Viscaceae; genus Viscum; species Viscum album. The sequence continues at coordinate 501,861,067 of OY728142.1, read as the reverse complement.
TTGACATAACCAGCTACTTGACAGGTGGTGGCCCCTCGGGCGGACTAGGTGGAGGTCCACACTCAGAATCAGCACCCTACCCCAAGGCCTTTACTCGGGGATGATTGTGATCACAACCATGTTGTGGAACACCTGATGGTGTTCGTCGTGGAGGAATCCTAAAATACAATCAAGATACACAATAGTAAAATAGTATATCTAATAGATCTGACTCAAGTAGGACAAGGAAAAACCAAAAACCGAGTCCTATATGATGTATGTACTATTATCTCTCTACGACCAGCGTATGAAAGTCCCGAGTCAAAAGGCAGGTTATCAGAGTCCTGGTGTATGGATACGTCTGTCGTCGCACCAACACTGGAGTCCCTGGCCGGAAATATGAACTCGAAACATCAAAGCACTCCCGCTATGAAACCCAGACCAAGCTCACAACTAAAACAACAACACTCAGAGATCCCAAAGGTGGAACCTCCTCTAATACCACTTTGTCGTGACCTGACCTAATGGGGCTCAAGCCGTGACTCCGCAAACCCCCCTTCATTAGGCCAGGTGTTTGCGACTAGTTCCGAGTAGGATATCACACACATGGGAGGCATTAGCCTAATGTACCTATACGCACGCATCCACATACACCTGAATGAAACAATATAGAGATATATAAAACTTAAAAGAAAATTCTTGCATACATATATCCAAAACCATAGTGCAACAAAAGTACAAAAGGGCCAAAACAGGGCCCACAAAAAATGACCAAAGCGTCCAACCTGCTCAGAAGGTGGGGATCACTATCAAAAGAACTGACTGGTAAGCTCCTCAGAACAGCTCTGGTAAACACCCTGGTCAGTCTCACTCACAATTCTCTGCCTCCTCAGGGTCCTCCTCGGACTTCGTTGAAAGGCATGTCATCTAAACAAGACAAAAACATGTAAAGGAAAAGCCCGTGTAGGGGTGAGTATTAAACCACTCTATAGGCACCCAAAAAACACAAAACCAAAGAGAGCAGGTGAAAAAAACAGTCTGATCACCCCATCTATAGGGAACCCATATGAAAGAGAAACTCCATATCGAGGACATCTTGGGCTAACAAAAAAAGTCAGATCAATTAAAGTGTATGCTCATACATACACCTTGAACATCCACTCAGGTATATGCCCATACATATATCATGAAAAGTTTCTCACGTATTCACCTATACATATACCAAGAGAATCCGAACAGATAAATGTACAAACATATACCATGAACCTCCAGATATACTCGATACACACACGAAACCACATGAGGTACCGACCTCATCACCAGAAACCGTTCACTACCAAGAGAACAAACTCTATGATCACTGTCATCTAGATTACACTTGTCCAAGAGATACACTCCATCAGGTCCCACATAAACATCCCAGATGCTCACCCGAGATATGACGCTAGTCGGATATCATCACTGAGAAAGTCACAATGAAACAGCAATAACCCCAAACTCCTCAGAAAAGGAATCACTCCTAGGGTCTACTAGGGGATTCTAGAACCCACACAGATATTCGAAGATCTTACAGATAGGGGATCACTCCCAGGATCAGTTGGGGGATACCACAACCCGATCTGGTATTCGAAGATCTCACAGATAGGGGATCACCCCCAAGATCCACAGGGAGATACCATAACCCAATATGGTGCTCTACAGAATCACATCACTCAGATAGAGGATCATCACTCGTCAAGGCGGTGACGACAATACCAAAACCCCATCTGGTATAACTTGCATAGTAGGGGATCGAACTTTTGATGAACCAACCGCACCGAAACCACGCGCTGAGTAAGGGATTGTATAACCAACGATGCCACAACCCAACTATAAACCACATACTGAGTAGGGGATCATATTTCCGACGATTCCACAACCCTACTGATCATGGCTCAATGCGTCAGGGATCATATTCCCGATGAAGCCATAAACCCTATGAGGGTTAACTTGAAAGATAGGAGATCTCCGCCCGTTGAAAAGCGGTCACAACGATACCAAGAACTTGATCTAGGGTAGCGAAGCTAGAGGATCCTTCCCCAAGCCCAACAGAGGGATGCCACAACTCTAAAATATTAGAGATCCTATCATGGGGATCACAAAACCATTCCAAAATTGTGATTCCACACGAACCCTTATAGGAGAAAACCAAGGGAGTAATCTCTACCACTGCTGGTCCAAATGCCGCAAACCTGAGAAACCCACAACATCGACAGACTACGCACCTTCTTAGGCTGATACTAAGACCACCATCGCGGTCTATGTGGGAAAACACACAGGATAGACTATTTAGTTGCCCGAAACGGGCAACCGGTGAAAAAGGTACTATTCACAGTTGCCTGCCCATATGGGGCCCAAACCACGATACTAAAACTCATCATGCAGATCACACCATTGCGATCGCCTTGGAAAAACCCATGAGATCAACTACTCGATTGTCCAAAACAGAAACCCAGTGAAAAAGGTAATAATCATTGTAGCCATCCATGGGTGGGGGCCACACCACGATCCTGAAACTCATCAAGCGGATCACACCATTGCGATCCGCTTGGAAAATTCATGGGATCGACTACTCGATCGTCCAAAATGGACAGCCAACTGAAATGTCACATTTCATCACAAACGCCGAAAAAGGACTCTTGGGGCCCACACATTGTTCTCAGTCCAAACACCCAGAAACTATCTTGAAAATTCCACCGTACCATCAGACTCTCAATGCAACTAACGAAACGTCATTTGGACACACAGTGCATGTGTTTTGGCTGATGAAGTTGAAAATAATAAAATATTATTATTATTTTAAAAGTTTCATGGTCCTAGGTCAAATACCTTAATTAAAAAATTCCCTAAAGAATATCAACAGATCCATCTCAAGGCAAGATTCGCGTCACTGCAAATGGCTCTCAAATTGGACTACCGGTTTGCGCGTTACATGGGTTTAAAGAACCATCAGAAAAACCTGGTTGGACCACCGCCTGCCTTGCCGGAAACCACCTCTCTACCACCAAATTCTATCATGCCATCGCTGGAAATCGCTGTACCACCGTTGCTTTGCCGGAATCTTCCATGGCCGCCACCCTCACCATGGATATACCGGGTTTTCCGCTAGAAAACATATGGGAGCCACCGAGAACACACCGGTGCTCCAAATTCAGATCCAAAATATGTTTCGGAAAACTTGGGACCCAAACTACGTAGCCCTTACAAAAATATGAAACAAAACAACTCAAAAACGAAATCCTTAATTATAAAAATCAATCCTCTTGCCTTTTGGGAGACCGCCGAAGCTTCACACACTCCACTACTGCTGCTGTACGACTCAGAAGCTTCAGCAGTCATGATCTGAGACTGACGTCGCTTTTTTTGTTGATTTGGTGGATCACCAGTGAAGTATGGTGGTGGGAGGAGGGTTTCGTGTGCAAGGGATGTGGGAGAAGATAGGGGTGGATTTATTGGCTCCCCTTGATTACTTAATTAATTTAATTGATTAAAATAACTCCCCCAACCAGACCTCTCGACGCGGAGGAGATTTGGTCACCCCTTGGGTAAACAAGCCGTTCTGAATGCAACAGATAGCTCAGATATTTGATCTGAAACTCTGTTCAGATGTTATTTGATCCAACTCTCATAAATGAACGTTTCCATTTATTTATGAAATTTCCCCTGGGGGATTTTTCCACAGCAGGCCCGCACTAGTAAAGTTTACACCCCTCATAGGGTAAACGGCACGTTCCGGACACAACTGTTCACTCGGATTCCTGTTCTGACCTACTGTTTAAGGTAAAACTCACTCCCTCCACGTTCATAGTATACAAATACTTAATATTTTTATAAAATTAATTTTGAGCACACCGGACCCCAGGATCTCTCACCGTCATGACACCTAGCTCTAAAATTATTCGTAAGAATTTTCAAAAGAATTAGAGATCCAAAAACACGAGTCACTATAGTAAACTCTATTTTATATGGTTTTAGGAAAAATGAATTTATAAAACAATGGGATAATGTGAAAAAATTTATCTTCTTTTGGATAGAAAATTAAAATCTCTTTGATATAAAATACAAAAAAAAATCCATGAAAAAGTATAGAATGTTTTTAAAAAATTAAGTATTTATTTACCATTTTATATTAGATATAAGATTTGAAAAATTATTTTTGTCTATATGTGAGACTGAAAATGATAATTATTCCTTATGTAGTATTGAAAAAAAAGTGCTTTAGATCAGTTTTATGTAATTCACATCGATGTGTCTAATCCCATTAAGGTTCCCAGAAAATGTGGAAAGAAGTATTTTATTTAGTTTTTTTATTATTATTATAAAATAATTTATATTATTATTATTTAGTTAAAAATTGAGGTATTTGAATATTTATTTTATTTTTGATAAATAGAAGAAAATTGAACATAAAGATTGTCTAATTTTATTATCTGAAAATATTGTATAATGTACCTACAATAAAGTGTATTTTATCTAAAAAACCATAAATCAAACATAATTTCTCAATGGTGATAAAATTGTAATAAAATACCCTTTTGAATATAAGATCCATATTGTAAACAATATAGTGTAACCATTCTCATTAAGAGTAATATCTGGAGATATTATTTTAAGGATATGTTACAAGGGTTGGACTACAAAAAAACTAGTATTTGATTATCTATAGAGACTATAAGACACTATATGAAACATTTCATGGGAGTTATACATTAATAATACATGTAATGTGTTTCAGAGAACACTTAGATCAATGATGTGTATGAAGGAAAATTTTGAGATTATGGAGAGAAAAAATAATATTAGACTACTAATTCATTAGTAAATTCGACACATTATTTAATATGAGATAGAAAACAATATATTGAAATGAGAAGATATCAAATTTTTTAAATCAAAAGATAAAAATAAAAATGTTATTCTATATTTGAGAAAAATGTATAATGATTAAGAATAAGAGATTGAAATAAAATTGTAAGGACCACATATTTTTTTGTGTGAAGGTGATTTTTAGATTTAATCATTAGACAAAAAATATATTTGATGAAAATCAAACCAAAATAGAATATAATAATATAAAAATTTTGGTCTTTGAATAAAATATTTCTAGCTATAAATATTATCTTATAAAAACGTTGAGTATGAATATTTGATGACATACGTCTCAATTTTCTCAAGTGGGGCCTTTGTTATATGTTGAAATAGAAAATGATTAGTCTTGGATCATGGCTATGAATGGTGAGTTAGACTAAATATTGAAGAATCAATCATAATATCATATGAGGATACCAATAAATCACAAAATCATTGGAACAAAATAGGTTATGTGAAATGTATTATGAGCTTGGAAAATTTTTTCGATACGAGGAATCATGTGATAAAAAGAAAATGAACACACCAAATGTTGTAGTTTGAGAGAAAAATTCACACCAATGGAAATAAATGGATCAGGTAGACTCATTCATACAATGTACATTCATTTTAATGTGAATATTTTAAATTGGTGGTCAATTAATTATTTCTATAGTAGTTTCTCATTAGTGAATTATATATATAGAAACTGGTGGGTTTCATAACTGGTTTATAATGATTTGAAACCATTAATTTTGAAAAAATATTTTATATTTAATGGAAAAAGTTATTTGATAATTCTATAATAGATTTTTCCCTATTAATGATGCAATTACATTGAATATGTGGAGTTGATAATAATATTTATGATAAATTAACCATGCAAGAGAAATTATACATGATTGTTGATGTTCATGAAATCAAATTTGGGGGTGTCAAGGTAAAATCAATGAACTTTTTTCATGAATAATGAGATAAAATTGTGAAATTTGAATGATTATCGATCTAATATATTTTTTATGATATAAATAAATGAAAATATTGGATACGAATTTGTTTCCCATTAAAAATATTTGAAGAAGCAGTAATAGATTTTGGAAATGCATGATAGAAATCATGTCTAAACACCAATTCTATTTGGAAATATGATTGAGATGTATGAAGATGAATAATATTTTTTTCACACATTATATCATAATTTTATTTTACTTTTTATATCAAATTGTGATATTGTGGAATAGAGTATTTTTATAAAAATAGAATATTTCTTCATTCTTGTCAAATGGAGAAACAATTCATTGTTGTGATACTAATCTTGTGGAATATTTAGGGTAAAAAAATTATAGTTATGTTTATTATATATAAAATTATTAGATATTTAATTAATATTATATTGAATATTCTAATGATTATTTTATGGATAGAATCCCAAAATTATACAAAGTTCTTCATTTTGAAGGAAAATTATCTATTCAGCTTAACAACAATAAATAAAATAAATTACTAATCATGGATGAAGAAGAATAAATTTCATATGAAATGGAATAGAACAAACTAATATGTATTAAGGGATACTAAGAAGATCTATGGGATGAAGTGAAGTCACCAATGGTAGTTCGTTGTGACAAAAAGAGAAAAATTTACCTCACAAAGGATCTATTACTACATTAACACACAATGCATATTTCTTTTGGGAAACATTTTATTAACAAGATGTTAGATAATGAGTTTATATGATATATAAATTTTATTTGAATCAAAATTTGAAAGAAATAATATAAAAACTACTAGACATGCTAGAATTTCAGAACTATATTTTTAACATTGGTTGTCAACCACCTTCCGCAAAAAAAATTTCCCTAAAAGAACATTCTAATAATATGTATCTTGTGATTAATTGACTTGATTCTATTTTATAATAAATTTACATCTAGGTTCATTTTCAAAGGGGGATAAATGAATGGATAAAAGAAGAAAGATTTATATGATGTAATTTTCTTTAAGACACCATGGGATTCAGATAAACCATAATTGGGATAATGTTGGTACCCAGGATTTCATTAGTTTTCTTTGTTGACTACATGGGCGATGTATGAAATGAAATAGTTTTGATTGGTGTAAGTATTGTTCCTGGTATTTAAAAATTCATAATTTTTTAGGTATATGGGTAATACATGAATAGACCAGTGGATTTTTTATTGTTTTTTCTATATAATATATGCCAATAAAAACATAACGGTGTGAATCATGCCATAGTTAATGTCATGTAAAAATAATATAATTCTAAATAAGATTATTTATATTAAAAACATGCTGAAAATAATTCTATATATGAACATCCATGCATTTTAATAGTTTGGAAGCATATTAAATCATGAATACAAGGAAAAACTAGTATTTATTTTGTGTAAAAAGGGGTTATATAAGAGTAAAATTAACTCCAATTGACATTTTTAAGAACAAAAAAAGAATATATAATAGTAAATATAAGGGAGAATTTATGAAACTCATTTTCTCACAATGTATTTTATTTTGTTAAAGAATGAGTGGTTTTTCGAAACTGGAAGTGGTTTTATGAAAATAAGAACAATAATTTTTTTTAATAAAATTACATCAGGAAGATTAATGTTTCATCATATGTTTACCCTGTGAGAAATTATTTTGTTTCTAAAAATGAAGGATGATGGAATCACATCATAATTACTATGGGTTAAATATGTAGTGGTGATTTCACCATTATAACTATAATTCTAGGAGGATTCGTAAATATAAAAATATGGAAAAATTTGAAGACAATTACAAAACATGTCTTATTTTTTTTGTAATTTTGGAAGATCATATAATGATATTTTATCAGGTTAAGATTTTATATATCATAGATTTCACATATTTGGATGTTATCTAAATATGGTGTTGTAATTGGGATCATCATTTCATAAATAAGTTAAATTTTAGATGATTTTGAATTATAATCCATCTCATATTTTTAGGATTTATTGTAGAAATTATAAAAAATTCAATTATAATGGTTAGTTTAAATACCTAATTAGGAGATTAAATATAGAGAATACATGGAAGAAATTGGACATCTGAAACCTTTATATTCTGGGTTGAAATTATTTAATTAAAGTAGTTTTTAATGAAATTATTTCCACATTTGTAGATTTGTGATAGATACTACAATTGTGAAAAGAATTATTGATTTTCTAGAATTGATGAGAAAAATGAAAGAATAATAATTACACTTATGTTGGTTTAGTTTTTTTTATTTGTAAATAATTATTATGTGTGAAAATAATGTTGTGAAATTTTTCCAACAATCCTATGATATAGTTAGTAAATTAGTAGAATGGGGGATTAACCATTAGATTCATAATGTTCCTTTCATAAACCCTTGCAATTGTCTATAGTGAGTAGTGATTTCCCCCATAACATTGATATAGTAATGATGCATAATCAATGAAGAATCTTTTAGTGGTGTACCATGTAAAATCTTCATCACACTGAAATTAATTTATATATTTATATTTCTATTGTACATAAGATATATATGTTCAAATAGTTATTTCTAATATTTTAACAAGATATGATTGACGAAATGGGATACATAAGACAAAATTAACTCACTCCTAATGTGTGTTTGGGACATTTGATGAAAAGTGTACCAAAATTCATGTGTTGTCACCTTTTATCTGACATATATCTTCTAATATTGATAATTTCATGTCCAAAAATAATTTATATTCTTCAACACTTTTTTCTTCATCTTGAAGAAAAAAATCAGGTATGATTAGAAATTCACAGAACCCATATTATTTAATCACTTTTTTGTTATCTATATGGTTTTTTAAATCTATATATGATTTTTATGTCTTATGACCAATTTTAATCCTTTTTAGGGTATTTATAATCCAAGTTATTATTTAAATTTCACGAGTTTTTTAAATCAACTTGTATACATATAATATTATTATGATTTCCAAAATTTTAAAAAATAGATTTACCTACTAAATCATTAATAAAACGTAATTTTGGTAAAAAAATTATTTTCTATCATAATGATATTAATTTTACCAATTAGTTTCATAAAATTATTATTGTAACAATGGTAAATCATTCGATCGGGTGTATGCCCATGAATTATGACATTTTTATCTCTCTTATCTGGATTTCCAAGATATTTTCCATTGATGTTGGTATAATATGTGTAATATAATAACATAAATATTATAAAATTTTTATTATTTTGAAACCATAAGCCATTATGTGTGTTGATTGAATATGATTAATCTATGTAATTGTTATTAATGTAGGTAGCCACTATTATGGTTTTTCATAAGAATAAATTTGAAATTCCTTGAATGGAAAGCTATTCACTTCCCATATCCACCAATATCTAACACTTTTACTCAAAACTCTATTTTTAGAAACATTATAGAAAATTATATTATTACATTATTCTATGTTTTTAAATATATTATTTTATGAAATTATCTTCTCACTGGAATCAATAATTGACTACAAAATTTATAGCATATCCAAATTGGTTTATAAAAATTCTATAAAATCACATAAATCTATCAAGAACATTTAATTTTATAAAAATTAAATAGGAATAAGTTATATGGGCGAAATAATAAAAAAATAATGATATACTTGTCTCTATTAGTTTAATTCATGTTCATAGGTATATACACATCTCAGTACCAAAACTCAATAGGTTCCTTCATTTTGACAATATCAATATTTTGAATCTTATACTCCATTTCTTTATCATGAAATGTATTATAGGTGTTGAGATATTCATGATATAGAATCAATATATTAATAGAAAAATTATATTTGATTCACTTAGATATGTCATATTACACCACATTTCCATATCTTGTATTTAAAAAAAAATTCCACATTTTTTATCATGGAAAAGGTGTCATCATCATTGTATACCTAAAATAGAATATTGATTCATTTTTACCCATCATAAATATTATTCCATAACAAAATATTATATTTATATTATATTCATATTTAATGACCACATTATTAAATTTATCATGTTATTGAAAATAATAAATTGATTTTATTTCATCCCATTGATAAGAAAATCACCACCATATTTCATCTAACTAATATTTTTTGAATCGAAATACTTTGACTTTGTGTGGTATGTCATTGATTAAAGTAACAGGTATATTCTAATTTCATTCAATTATTTTAATATAACCATATTACCCATCATGTGTGATAAAACAATATTATCAAGTATCCAAAGATACTCACCTATTTTATAAAAAATGTCAAAATTATTTTGAAAACAAGGACATTAATGAGAAATATTTACCAAAATAAATCATTAAAACATTTAAAATAATGTTTCAGTTAAAGAGTCTCATAACACATGATAAACACTTAAATACAAATAAATAAAGAATAACATAAAAAAATACATTAAATTTCATTACAATATAGATATTCATGTTATTAAAAATCAAAAGGGTTTTATATACATATTATAGGATAATAAAGGATTACAATATCATGATATGCCTTAATGAAATGCGATTGAGACAAAGTCCCTTACAAAAATTCTAAAGCCTAAAAATGTCACATTAAAATTAAGAAAATGAGTAGTTGGGAGAGAAAAGAGTATATCATAACATGGAAATAAAATTTAAAAAAATAATTATTTATAATAACATATCCAAACATAAGAAAATGGAAATTAATAGACATAACATAATGATGTCTTTGACTAAAAGTGGATGGTGAATGATACCCTTATAAAGATAATTTTGTTAATAAAATATACTGATTATATTTATTCACTATAAATACAAATAAATAAACAATAAATAAAAAATTATACACCAAATGTTATTTATCACATAATCATAGCACGACATAATCAAGAAGTAGAAGATCAACCCATTGAATGGAAATTGGGTAAAGAAGTTCCATTACCTTATGTATTACTTGACTCATTAGTTCATTAATTTACTTAATAATAACTATACATTAATTTCTAATTTATTAAGAATCTTTTTCAATTATATTATACCTTTTTTATCCCTTATTACCTTTCTATAATAATTATTTATTATTTGAGATCATATTGAAAATTTGGTTGATGTTTAGAACTTTAGTCAAAAATGAAGTTGCTGAAATTATAAATTTTCCATGTGGAAAAAATTCCATTATCTGCAGAATGATATTAATGATTTAGATATAATATATATCATAAATATGTAGTGTATATGTATTTAAAAAATTCTATATCATTTGGATATATGAAAATGAAATGCATTGTTCATGGAGACAGTAAGCCGTATGTACGCATGAACACAACTTTCATTTCTTTTTCATTTATGAAAGAAAGAAAAATAAGTGAATCATAGGCATATTATAATTCCATTATAATATATATGTTACATAAGTTTATTTATTCCATTCTGTATACATTCCATGTATAGCATGAACGAGTCATATCACTTTGAGGGGGTGGTAGTCCTCACTTCCTAAAATGAAATTATCGTATATATACAATGTGAGAAGCATAAAGGTATTTTATAAATGATAATTAAATTAGAATAGAGATAAAAATAATATAATATATATAATACAAAATTTAAATTCCATAATAATGAAACCATGAGAGGCGGTAGGATATAATTGAACAATAATCTATTCGTGAGGCAGTAGTTAGCCATCTACAGAAACAATATATTCGTATCCAATAGATGGAGGTGTGTGTAAGTGTATTTGGAGTAATTATCATAAAAATACTATTATATTTAAAATAATGGGTTTTTATGTACAAAATAAATAAGAAAATCATAGGGAGTTGAGAAGGAAAATAAAATATAAGAACTTGAGAGAAGATGCTACCATTTAATAGGGTAACTCCCTTTGGATTGAACCAAAAGGCTTTCTTGGATTTACTAATACCTAAAAAAAGCATTCTAAGAGGAATAAAGGGATTTTGGGAGATTATTGGATCTAAGGTTGGATGATCCAAGATTCTAGAGATTTGTGAGTAATGGGTTATAGGTTATGGCCTTATATAAGGGGGAGGGGGATGTTTAAAAATGTTTGAAAATATTATTTAATTATATACTAACTTTCAATCTAAAAATTTTCCTAACACAATTAATTCGGATATAAGGTGAGGAGTGTTTGAAATCCTCTCAAACAATTGGTTGTATACATGTTTAGGGAAGACAATTAAACATATCTTTTAGATTTAACCCTTAGTTAACTAATTTATCTTTTACCATGTCCTCTTTTATATTTAATCTTGATTTTTAGAATATTTACTATAAAATTTCAATATTACTAAAATGGATCATGGATGAAATTTTTAACAACATATATGTCATTTGGTGGAAAAATAGATTTTTAGGATTATTTTTTCATTTAATAAAATATTAATTGTTTTAAATATTCATTTATGTCAACTTATAAAATATTCATATCATGAATTCAATAAAAACATTATTCCTTCAAAAACACATAATTAATTAAAATATAACAAGTAATTATAAAACCTAAAATTTGTGTATGGAATAAAAAGTTTCAAGATAAATTTATTTTAATATTTTTAATTTGATTTATGTAAAACATTCCTTAAAAAGGTAATCACTACATCATCATTATTTCATAAATAAATTTATAAATTTGATGTCTACATTTTATAAATAAAATATAATGATGTTGGAAATCATTTTATCTTTATAATGACTATTTATTATTGAAAATTTCACTTATATAACCCCATATAAAGTTTTTACTAAAATATATATTTTTATGTAACATTTTCCTTAAATTTAAATTAATTTTTATAAAGTGTCATTTTCACTTACATGTGGCTCCGTGGGTTCCCAAAATCGACCCAAGGATGAACATGGTTGGACATGTTTCAGAAAATAGGGTCAATACATGTTTTAGGGTAATTTTATATTATTATAATATTATTTTTTACCCTTAATTACAATATTTACCCGTTTAACCAAGGTAAATAAAATAGTTACTAAAGTTAATATTCATAATGACTATAAAAAAGTTTTCTATTAATTCCATTAGAACCTCATGATTCCAAATATTGAAACCATTTTTAAAAATTCAAAACACATATGTTGTATAAATTATTTTAAATTTTATTGTCATTGTCAGAACCAAAAAAGCGTGTTTTTATGAAATAATAACTATCAAAAGATTGACATGTGATTATGTCTAATTAAAAAGTGATGTTTCTTACAATGAATAATATTGGATTAAATAGTGAAATAATATATAATTAAACATTAAAACCAATTAAATATATAATCTAACCATATAAATAAATTAGATTAAATAAGATTTATGAATTAAAATGCAGTATTTTTTACTATTCATCAAAAAATGACCTTTATCAGAAAAATACCAAAAGTTTACCAAAAATAAATTTTCATTTCCCACATCTAAAGAATAATATTATTTTTTCAAACATAAAATATTAATGTGACAGAAATTATATTTAAAAAGGGTACTCCATCAAATGGATGTAAATCGTTCTTTTAAAAATATTAGAGTATTTCATGATTAAAATCTAATTCATTCTTATTTTAAGCTTTTAAAATTTATTGAATCAAATTAAAACCACTTATCAAATATGTTTAACCATACTGATGTTAGTTCTGCTCATTCCAGCCAATAGAATTTCTAGGCATTAACTACCATTTAAAATAATAAAAATATTATATTATTTTTTCATATAACTGAATGTTGTGTGCAACATCACATTTGAAAGAAACATGTTATTGTGTGTGGAGTACACTATCAGACATAACATCCTATTGAATGTAAAATTCATATTTAATTCAAAAATATTAATAAATATGAAGATTTCATATTCTTTATTTACAATGAATGTTTCACTGCTAATCAATCCTCAGCCGTCGGCGGTCAAGCCAGTATAAAAGGGTCCATGGTGAGCCATAGTATGTTGTATTATCTCATTAGGATTGGTATTTTTTATTTAATGACTCGATGATTATGAATTAAATAATTATTAAATGTTATTCATACCTCATTAAGAATATAATGTTCATTATCCCATTGTGTAGAAATTCATATAAAATACTGTAAAATATTAATAAATCCATTGGGTATATTACATTGGGTAACCAACAACAAATACCAATGAATCCCAAACCATGAATTCCCAACATGTTTTTTATGGTCACCAATGCCTTTTTCCCCATTATTAATTTCATAGGGTATAAAACTAATGTCCGACAATCCAAATTAATTAATTATAAAAAAATTGAATTACATAATTTTTTATAAGGAAACTCATATTGAAATTTTAATGGAATGATATCTTAATTAAATAAAAAATAACACCACCTAGTCTAATCCACAAAAACCCATCTATTAAAGGTTTATAAAAAACCATATTAATTATATTATGAATATCTATCGCATGGTAACAAAAAATGACTGATTTAAAATAATTAAACTAGACCTATTTGATTAATACAAAAAAAAATTACACACCATAGATACATTGATATATAATGATGTTTGGACACACCTAATGCACTGTTTTTTATGGGTTGGAAATACCAAATTCAATTTTGTTGAATATTGGCCAATTTAAATGAATGAAACCAAAAACAGAATAATAGATTATCAACAAACATAGAATCAAAAAATTCTCATCAATGGAATGCGTTTATCATCGTGTGATATCCTCTCGCCATGTTGATCCATATCTCCAAAATTCACAAATTATTCCTAACAAAATGATGGAATATCCACATAATTCATTAAGAAATATCCCTCCAATTTTCATTTGGTGACCCAAATATTCAATGGAGAAAGGATAATAGAAAAATTGAGACATAAATGGGTCATAAGTTCTACAACATACCATGTTTTTTTAGCCGTGATGAATGATATTGTGATCCACCACCATAAAAGGAATAAGAAGGAATAGATTGAATAATAATGGAGGAACTCATAAATATTCACCATTGAATCATTATTAGGTCCACCACAATTTAAGGGGAACATGTACATTTAGTATAAGAGTGGTGTACAACCGTATTTATCCCAAAAATTCAATCAATGGTATATAATATGATTGGTTATTTTGTTTTCATGTTACAAAAAACACCCCTCATTAAATGGTCTCTATGACACCCCACCAACTAACTAGTCATGGTTTACTTAATATACGTTATTGTATCTCTGATTACAAGGACTATACTTCTAGGTATTCGTAGTTCTGATCATCTCACCATCATGAGATTTTAGGCTCATCGACTGGCCAGTGATTCTTTCTTCATTTCTAGGCTACTACCCACCCCACCAATTGGTCGATGGATATTGTATTAGACCGGACCTATCGAAACAACAAAGACTATGATCTCAAAAAAATATTTTTCCTATTTTTCACGTATAAGAACATAATTTAATTATGTTAGTAACGAATATACCTCAGTTTATCACATGATTCAAATACTATCCATCCATTGGACGAATATTGCATGTTTCCTCAATAACTAAAATCCATAATGCGATGAGATTATAAAATATAACCCCCATAACACTTATTACCCTCTAAATGATGTTGTAAAAGATGAATCATGGCTGGAAATCATCATTGATCATCATCATCAAGGATTATCTATGTTTTTCCGTTGTACACTAAATCCTCGGATTATGGGGAAAGCCATTTATGAACATCAATAACTCTTATACTGCATAAATCTAAGAATGAGCCACAAGACCTAATGAAAAACCACATTTTCCACTAATATTGAGACCATGATCACCACATTCATATAACTCGATATTCATCATTTTCTTTAATTTCTTCCACATAAATCCTCATTGTCATACCTACCACAATAGTTTTAATATGAAACAATGCTTCTGCAGTCTAACAACATACCCAATGCTGTTCAATTCCAATTTGATTGATAAAATTGAAGACATGGGTCTATGTGGATATCAAACCCACTTTCTTGGTTCAGAATCAAACCAATGAATTTATAGAACCCAAAACATCCCAAATTCACTAAATAATCAATAAGGATCTAGATGATCATTGACACCTTATTTATAAATGACATGAAAAGATCAATATATTTTTAACGCAATACATTTAGGTTTACATGAAAAACACAGCTAGTGTACTTATATTTGACTTTTGGAAAAATACAAAAATGTCATCCACAGACACTCCATATAGCCACTGACCATGATTAAGTAATCCTAATAGGAATCATTGAATAGAGCAACATACTTATTGAAGTATAATATATAATTTAAGTGATCTTACATGTTGATTCATTAACCACATGTACAAAATAAAAGTATCTCAACCATTACTCAATGCTCTAATGATTCGAATCATTCTTAGTTTTCATTGATATCTCCCTGAGTTTTTACAAAACATCTGATCTCCCATGAGAACCATATCTAAATAAAACATCATGAATACAA
The DNA here is from genome assembly GCA_963277665.1 of Viscum album. NCBI lineage: Eukaryota > Viridiplantae > Streptophyta > Magnoliopsida > Santalales > Viscaceae > Viscum > Viscum album. The sequence goes on along the minus strand of OY728142.1, from coordinate 501,844,711 downwards.
TGTGATACTATTATAACGTGATAACCCAAACCACTGGGTCCAAACTAGAGGGTCACCTAACCACATTGACAACTCCTATTATGAACTGGGAAAAATATTTGATGTGAGGATCTATGTCCATCAGTTGAGAAACTATTCCATATCTATACTTGAATGCACCAATTATAAAAATATATATCTAATAATTAATTAGATAAAAAATTATTCAACGAAATAGGTAATTTTAATATAATAATAATAAACTCAAAATCTATTAATACAGTCAATATTATAAAAAAATTGATAAATAAATAAATAAAATAACAGGGTCCCCCATAGTGTATTCCAGTATAGTGACATCATTTTACACATTTTCTCATCCATACACTATAGGGTCATTTCCCTTCCCTGCATCACAAGTCATGCAATCTATTAGAGAACAAAATAACTAAGAAAGTTGTGAGTATGTGAATTATTAGGACACTACTAACATTCCCTTAACTAATTATTCTCATGTATAACATGTTTTTTCTTTGAAAAAAATAAATTTATTTTATGAAAAACATTATAAAGTCCAAAACTGAGAGGTCGTGTGCAAATCGAACACCCAAAAACATTCCATCATAGCATCTTGGGCTCCATTCTAGGAGGATAATAGGAATATATCAAAATTATCCAATTGGATAATGGGATAGTGGTTCTAGTACTAAACAAACTAATAAAATCTTGTGTATATGAGAATTTGTTCACTCTTGGACCTCATGTATGTATGTATACTTACAAATCAGTATCTACCAAGTGTTCCCATCAGAAATCCACTAGGGAACAACCATGATACATAAATAAACTACCATGCAATGAGTGTCCACCTCAAAAATCAAATAGCTATTAAGAACCCCAATACTTGGATTCCAAGAATCAATTGCAAACGTAATATGAAATTACATGGTATCATCATAAATTTACCATATGCTCAAGTTCATAATCATTATCGTCGCATGTCATGAACAATCCATCTATAAAGAATAAAAATTTCACGACATTCCACTTTATCTGATAACCAAGAATGATTCATCCAAATTATGGAAATATATAATGAATGTAGAGATTAATTGGAAAGAATATAAAATTGAAAACAACGTGGACACCCATAATGAAATAGGATAAAATCAAACATGGAAATAAGTTAATCCTTTATTACACATAGAATCAAATATCACAATGGGTATCATGGACTACATAGATACACATATTGAATCACACTCATGAAATTCTCCTAATTATTCCAACAGATATATTAAAAAATGAAAAAATTTGTATCAAAATAATCTTAAGGAAAGGATCATCTAACCTGAGAGTCCGCGAAATCATTATCATGGATAAACCACCTAGTATGGTTCGAAAGATGTAGTGGAAACCTAAACAACTAAAAACACGTTCTAATGGATGTTATATCATTTTTGTCAAAATATAATTTATTGAGGATCATCATAAGTTCATATAACCAAAAATAAGTTTTTTTAAAATTAAATAAATAACAGCAAGTGATGCAACATTTTCTCTATTTTCTAATTAGAGGTTTATAATTTTTTTAACAATGAATTCTCTAGATATCATCACAAAAAAACAATTATTAAATAAGGCTTAATAATATATATCTATCTACATTAATATAATATAATACATGGTAGTCCATAAAAAATATTATTTGATAAAATTTTATAATTAACTTTGATAATTATCATAATTTTCTATTGATTATTTTTTTGTATATAAATATTTGATAATTTAAAATCATTATTAGATAATAATTATTTTAAAATTTCAATGGATAATTTAAAAAAAATTAATTTAATAATTTTCATTATATGTTGACAATTCAAAAATTTTATCTATTGATACTTCTTTTTATTTATCTTATTGACATTTTGAAAAAAATTAATTTCTTGTATTCTTAAATTATCGTTGATAATTAAATGTGGTGATCATTTGATCATACTCTCCTGATATCCCTTAACATTGTTTAATAATAAAAAATGATACATTTTTTATAAATTATACTTAGACATTATTGTAAAATTATATAGGTATAAATTAGTACATTATTTTAATTCAATAATTTCATGTAATTACCCATTGAGAATATTTTAAATAATATGTAGAAAATTTAGGTTTTATGATTTTATTAAAATTCAACCAATGATAACAAAAGTTTGTGGATTATTGAAAATAATGTAAATATTAGAAAATATAAAACAAAACAAACCTACTTACAGTATTTTAATGATATAGAGATTGATAATAAAGAGGGTTTCATATAAATTTAATTAAAAAATGAAATAAAAAATCACAAGAGATTAACCAAATACACAAAGATTTTTTTGGGGAATTTTTTTTACTTAATGGAATGAATGTTGAGTGGTTCAAGTATTATAGAAACACTATATGCATGACCCTATTATATTTCCAAAATTCTAAATAAAAACTTATTTTTAATTTTATTTCCAATATAAATTTGGTGGTGTGATATTCCACATGATTCCATTAATTTGTTGTGAATGATAATAGAAAAATGGGTTATTCTGTTGATTTTGATAGAATATTGTGTGAGAAAATTATGATATTTTAAACATTCATTAGAATGAATAAGTAAGTGGTATAAAACAAGAAAATAAATAAAAGTAATAACACAAAATAATTACCCTTGTTTGTGACCATGTCACCCTCAGTATATAATGGTTGACCCTACAACCGACCCTCATGAAGTGTCCCATATTTCCACACAAGTTATACTTTCTCTATGATTGAGGTATGAGTTTCTTATTATGCCTAAGGATTCCATATTTGAAATAGAGTGTAACTCTTTTATTCACATGCTATACGGAAAATCCTTTACCCATTCAAATAATTATAGTGACACATTCTTTTAATATGTTGATATTCCAGCTTCTTTGATAAATATTATTTTCATAACATTTGAATGAAAGAAATAATCAAACAATTATAGTCTCATGGAAAACAAAGACCCATAAGAAACATGTTTATAATATATCTCAATAAACTCCCACTTAGTTCTTTATTATTATCACCCTTATTAGACATATCATATTTAATAACTTTATTCGAATCCTATGGAATGGAAACAAATTAAAGGGTGATCTTAAATATTCACTAAGGGTAAACAAGGGAGATATTAATTATAAAATAAACAAAAAAGAGTATAATGGTGTGATAACATGAGAAAACCCTATGAAAACCATACCATACATTTAATTTATCATAATATAGATTCATAAAAAAAACTATAGTTGTTTACAAGGAATGAATCATAAATAATCAAATACCAAAATACATAAGAAAATAACATTATTATAATACATATATTGGTGGTCGAAATATAATAATATAAAATAATTTCCACATTTTTAAATTACCACTAACAAAAATATCAATATAGATAGGGTTCACTCAAAAAATCCTCATAGTATTCAAGGTTAACTCCCAAGATTATCATAGTGGATATAGAATTTTATTAATCAATATTCACTCCCGTATAAAGTATTATTTATCTCATGAAATATCAATATTTACCCAATGCATTGGTGGGATATATAAATTTATACCAACCATTAATAAAATTAATATCATATGTATGTTCTCTATAAGATCATAAAACATAATTCATATCAGAAACAATGAAAAGAAAAGGGTTTCAAAAATATGTCATTAATAATAAACATAATGAAAAGAAAAGGGTTTCATAAACATATTTTCATAATAAACATAAAACATATAGAAAAAGGATAAATATCATAACCATGGATTATATCCCAAAAAAATAAGAATGAAATCATATGTTGTTGTCTTTGATGAATATAAATAAAAAATTTAATTCCTTTTAAATAATTCATATGGAAAATAACCTTCACACATTTAATATTACTTTTCGAAAAATATAAATTCACAAAATATTATGAAAATAATTTTGTTTTAAATATTTTATGTTATCATATAATAGAATCTTAATAGAAAAATTTGGTGATGATAGTGTGGAATTACACTCAAAATATATTTGTTAAAAAAACATTCCTTTATGGTTATTTTAAAAAGAAAAACTAGTTCATTGTTCAAAAAATGTAATGATGATTAATATTAAACCATATCTAAAAAATTAAAAAATTATACAAAAATATTATAAAAATTATATTATGTTATTAAAAACAATCATAATGTTTTTAGGAAACATGGATATGAAAAAATGGATCTTTGAATGAAAATATAAATATTTTGTGTTTTTCTTTAAAAATATTATTTAATTCTATTGAGAATATAGGGAGAAGAAAATGAACAGAACAATGCTACCAAAAGAAATAACATGGATAGAATATAAAATTCATGAGTGGCCTTTGATATTGGTTATGAAATTTTCATATTAGAAACCTGATCATTTAAATCTTAGTAAATAGTGAGATAATTACATAAACCCATACCACTTTGGAAACATTTCAAAACAAATTCAATAAAAAGTTACAATAAATTAGATCTTAAACATAATTAATATAAATACAATCATAATATATCATTTAAAATGTTATTATATACACCTCATGAAATATTTAAGTTTCATGGAATGATACAAGTAACAAAGATGTAAATTGAGAAGAAATTTTTTTACCTTGAGAGTTCTACTATCTTATCAACCAGTCCAACATACTATTTGATATATTTTTACATATTTTTATTCTATTCCAAAGTCATTTAAAAAATAATAATATCATATGTTATCCTTTTATAATGATTATAATCCATTTATTGATAATTCATTATTAAAATCGTTGTTTCTAGGTGTTAGGTTTTTTATTTACCATGAGTATTTCATTTTAGTTGTTCTGGTCCTTATAAATTAATCATGTCTCCATAATATCTATATTTTTAGTTATGATGTAAATAAAATATTCATTGTATATATAATTGAATTGATTAATTAATAAATTTTATGGATATAAAATTAATTACATCATTCTTTAAGTTGATAGGTCGTATGTATACAAGACTGTTGTTTTAATTTTTAAAATTATTAAAATAAAGAAAGGTATATAATAATTTACCATTAAAATAATTATTATATCATACATATAATTAATATTAATTAACTTTTTTATTTATCACTGTCCATGAAAAAAAAACTAAAAAAATCACATCGGTCAGTAGAGGTGGTAGTCTTCACGTATGCATCAGTGATGTTCCTATATTTCAATGGATTGGATGATAAGAAGGTAGATGTGATATTGAAATTATATATTTGTAATTTTTTCCATTATTATAGTATATAAAAAATATACCCATTATAATAATTATAAATTAAATATTGTGTTGGGAAATGAATGGTAATGCTACACGATGAAGATTAGTCATACATTTGAATGATTGATACATTCACTTCTGATATGATTTGAAAATATATGGATAATAGTGATTTCATTATAATAATAATAAATTATTATATTTAGGATACTAAATTTAATATATTATAAAAAATAATATATTTTTTAAGGAGTAATGGAAGAAGTTAAGAAAAGTGTTCAGTTTTGGGGATTACACCTTCATTGAAAGAACTCATATAGATCACATCTTAAGGGTATAAGGGTTGGTCTTTTGGGATGACTGATACATATATAATATGGAACATTATTTTTAGAATTTTTTTTACGATCTATTAGATCTAACATTCTTAATTCATTGTAGTAAATATGAAGATGGACTGTCAATTTATAAGAGTAAAAGAGGACATACATGTAATTCCAAAAACTATTTAAATATAAAAAATTATTTTTGAAAAAAAATCTTCAAAAATGACAAGAAATAAAAGAAAAAATTTATTGGGTTTAAAAAACAACATCCAAAAAAATTTAGACATTTTTATATTTCATCTTAATCATTATCAATTTATTAATTAACTTTTTATAAATTTTTTTTACCTTTAACATGGTATAAAATATTTTAATGAAAAGGATTTATGTATATTACCATAAATGGAAAATTCACTAATAAATGGGAAGTTAATAATAATTTAAACCATATTCCATTCACATGGATGAATATAAAATGTTTATTAATTTCAAATCTTTTAATAAAATATTAAATATTAAAAAATATCATTAATGTCAATTTTGGAACAATAGAATTTATTTGACTATAAATAGACTTATAAGGAAAGATTCATTTCGAATATAGTCATTTAAATAAACCATAATATTATATATTTATATAAAAAATTGGTGGAACACTGTAACCCAATCAAATTATATTACTTTTAATATTTTTAGTACATTTAATTTGAACTTTTATTTATTGAATTAATTTTTTATTTGAGTTACATAGGAATCTAAGGTAATTATATAACCAGAAAAAATTTAAAATAAATTACCCTCATGAATATAATTTTAATATTTAAAAATTACTATTATTACTAATTCCAAACTTTTCCCCTATGTGAACACATAAGATATATTAAAAATAAATAGAATGACAATTTATAACATTATTTTATATAAATAGTTTAGAGGCCATCTTATTAGAAAAGTTTCTTATTGACTATTATATTTTGAGCCTAATGTTATAACGGTTAATTTACATTAATCCAATATTATCTAATAAAAAAATGGTGATTTTAACATATATTTTTATACAAGATTAAATAGATTTACCCTTTACTGTGGTAATAAATTTTACCACAATTACTATTCTTAGTACTTAAAAATAAATGTGAACTAATTAAAAAAATTGGATGTCGTAATACCAAATATATATTTCATTTTTTCAAATTCAATAAATATTCATGGAAGATATATATTTTTAAATAAATCCACAAAAACAATACGAAAATCATACTTAGAACAATATAGTTTTAATGAATAAAATTTATTTATTCTTCTCATATGCATAGTAAATATATTACAATAATTGTAAAACATATAAATGAATATATAATATATAAATTTATTTAAAATAATTTACCATAAGGGATTAATTTAATTTTTTAATATGATAATACATTTTTAGCATAGAAAAATTTTATAAGAAAACATATCTTTTACTTTATATGATTTCAATTTTTTTAATTTTGAATTATTTGATAGCCTATAATTTCATGTTACACTTTTGTAAAAAATAAAATTTCCATAAATTACTCAATCCTATTAATATCATAAAATTTAACATCTATATTATAAAGATATATTATATTATAGTTAATTTAAACTCTGGGTTGCATGTAGAACATGATAAAAAAAATTATTTGATCATAATTTTTTCATAAAAGCATAGGGATTTACATAATATGATATTAAATTAATTTCCCACCCAAAAAAAATAAATGAGGAAAAAATAATTATTGATAGATCTGATTCATCAAACCCTTAGGTTACCAAATTTCTTTTTCAAATTTATAATTTTTCAAGATAACGTTAATGAGGTGAGTAGTCTTGTTCCATATTATATTATTCCTATTGTGTATTATTTATACAAAATTTTCTTTATAAGAAATAACTTCTTATAATGGTATATCCTATGTTTCTAGTATATGTGAAGGGTTAGTTATTTATATCCTTAGGAGAGATACATCAATCATTTTTTAAACATGATAGAGGTTTAGGGGAAGCATCAAGAGGTTAACTACCATCCAACTCAATAAAAAATATTGAAAGGGAAAATTCACGTAGGTATCATATTTACCTAATTTCTAAATAACATACCCATATTCCATGTTGAAATACATTGAAAAATATTCTCATAAAAATAAAAATTTGAAATCAGATCAATGATTATAATAATTCAATTTCTATTTACTCTAATCAACCGTGAAGTTCGATAAAAAGGATAAAACATTATCAATAATTTCTTCAGCTAACTCTAGTCCTAATAGATATCATTATATAAAATTCATCATAGAAAATTACTGTTCATCCAACCATTCCATTTATAGAATCTTATAGAGCCATCATGATGCTCAAATTAAGGCTATTATTGTAAAAAACTTGAGAAAACATGGGTTTGATCCCAAATTACTTTTAAGTCCATTTAATAAGATCTAAACATATAATCTGGGGATTGAATGCTTCTTCGCTACATGGAATATAACTATGGTTCATAAACTATTCTGAAACTCAGCATTGTATCTGTAGCCCATTGAAGACATTTTCAAAACATCATAGTAAACCCCAGATCCTTATCACATACAATATAATTTGGTAATTCTAAAAATCATTGAATGTCTATAATGTATATATCATAATATTGATCAACATTTAATCCTTATCTAATGGTAGTTGAGTTTCATGACATCTTATGGTTGTTGATTATAACCCACATCTAATTACAGTTCTTATATGATTTGGGATGTCTGATGAAAATGTCTATGTTGACATTTTCCTATTTCAATACAGGTATCAGTAATTTTTTTAAAATACCCTTATGCTTCTCTCATTTATCCTTAACATACTGACAAACTAAGAACGAAAATATATATTCTGCAATTTCATCCTTTCTGTTCTCCCACAGTAAATACTCTTCTAGATCTGTATACATCATCATAATTATAGGATGAGTATATAATTATTAACTGTGAGTCTTTTCCAAAAGATTTTTCTTCAAATATATAATGGATGTAACTCTTACATGATTCCTATACTTTATCTTTCCATCATAGCCATGGTTAAACTCAAGAACATTTTTCGCCTTCATCTATAACTCTACATTATCCTTTTTTCCTCTTTAATAATTAGTTTGATAGAAGGTTGAAAACTCATTTGATCAATATAAAACTACTCACCTTCCTTAGTTATTTATTGACCCATTCATTGAAAATTATGAAATATTTGATATTTTTATGGTCGTAATGGAAAATTTGGATTGATTCTATCAACTAATAGTATCGATCACTTTGATCACGTTTCCAAGATGGAATTTTAAATGTTATAATTAAATTTGATCTTCTACAATAAAATTCTATAATTAATATTCAACTATTTTAGTGTAGAAATAAACTTTAGACATTTATGATTAGTATAAATACAACAAATTTCTCTAAAAATATTATTCCTCTACATATTTAAATCAAAAACTACAGTAACTATCATCAAAACCTATGTTCAGAAATTTTGCTCATTAATTATCAATTAATGTGTGGACCAAGCTATCATAATATCATTTTTCACGTGAATGTAGACATTTCGTTATTTGACTTGTCATTATATATTTGAAACCCATCTCATATATAAGGAAAGTTATGAATAGGTCCATAGTATATCCTTCTATTATATTCATTGAACTTTTTTTACAATTATTTTTTCCAAAGGAATTTTTCTCCCTACTGAGTTAATATGTTGAGTGGATTATAATGACCTGAGAAATTCTCTACAATATGGTGATAATATCCTTCCTAACCATGAAAACTAAAACTCTATATCACATTGTATTATTTGGGAATATATAAACTAACTTCAATCATTGAAGGATCTATTAATATACCATAAGATGATATTATATGAACCAAGAATGAAACATTCCAAAAGAAATATTCACACATAGAATGTGTTTCAAAAATACTCTCCTTCTACTGAGAATGTCCTCTTTCTTGACCCTTAGTTGTGAATATAATAATTTATTATCAACCATATAAATTATTTTTCAACATGCAGTTGGTCAAATAAATCATGAATATGGGGTAGAGGATTCTTGTTCTTGAAAGTGATATTTTAATGATATATGTAATAAATGTTGAGTTTCATATACCAATATTTATTCTTAAAAAATGAACGGGTGATCCCCATGGTGATTTACAAATACTCAGTCAAGAATCTCAAGCAGTTTTGTTTTATATATCATCCACTCAATCAAGGGAATTCTATATGATTTGATTGAAATTGGTGTAGCACCACTTCTGAGTTCTATTAATAAATAAACATCAATATTTGATATAAGGATTGGAAAATCATCATTAAAGAAAACCTAAAAATCCCTCATAATAGTTGTATCATTGAATTTTATTTTATCCACAACCATATGAGATAAAAAACCATTTGAATAAGAATCAAGACACATAAAAATGATACAATTTTACCATTAATTTTTATTTTTATCATTACACATATAAGTGATCATAGATTGGTTCATAAGATCAAATTTGACATCCCTTAAATGAAATATGATGGGGGATTTATTTAATTAAATCCAATTCATTCCATAAACTACATAAAATTTAATCATAGAGAGATTAAAAATATTTACAAGATTCACCTTCCAAGAATCATAAACCAAAGAATAATCATGGATGTGAGATTTTATCATATTTCCAATATTGGTTTTCCTTAATAATATAACATCTAATCATTGGGGTGGAATTTATAATACAATATAAAATAACTCAAAAGAAAAAATTTGGTAGAAATTTAGTAACATATTCTATTAGAAATTCTATAGTGGATGACAAATGTTCTTTTCACCCATGAATTATTATACCCCTCATCTTGTATAATGATTTCATGAGATTTTAATTTTATTATCAGATTAAGAGGTTTCTTACATTGGTAGTGATCATTAATATTGGTGTTTGAGAACTTGTTAGCATAACTCCTATACTGCATGCATTTTATACAATGCGGTGTGGATGGTGTAATCTTTGGTGATTTCTCTCTATTCACATCACTAGATAACTCTATTACATCTCTTTTGAATTAAATAGCTCTATGAAAATAATTTTGACACATTAAAAATTTTCCAGCACCCTTAAGATAATTTACTCCATGTTTCATTCCACAAATTGATCATAAATAGAGGATCGTCTTCTACTATCCATAGATTTTACATGTTCATAATTTCAAATTTTCTATTTATATTCAAAGACATGATATTGATGTGTAAATTAAATCAACATTTTCACCATGATAGCATATTGAATGAATTCATCATAGCTAAATATGACCATTAGGGATAACAACAATTAGTTAATTCATTTTAAATCATTTAAAAATTGATCAACCATAGTTTTAAGTTGTATACAAATACCTAGAACTTACCACTCAAGTAATGTAATATATTCCTATTATGTAATAACAGTTTAATCATCCATTGGAATTAGCTCATTGAAATTTTCTTGCAAGTTTCTTACAAAAAATATCAGAAAGTGCATATTTAAAAAATTTCTCCTAAACTCTTATGTTTCTATGTAGATAATTTCATTCTGTTTCTACATGTGCTTGATTAGAGTCATTTAATGATCATATTCTCAGTATAAATAATAGAGATCCGAAATATTATTTCTATTTTTTGAAATATAGAAAATATAACATTTATTTTTAGTGGTATTAATCCATTTCTCAAAAACTAGTGGATATGTGAACCCACCAATAGAAATGTGTCACTTCATCATCTAAGACTCAACAAAACATTTCTCCCTAATTTTCTCGTTTCAATGTCCTAAATTATTTATATCATGAGTGTGTTCTAAGAGAATAGAAAAGTGATTTTTCATTTCATATCACATAAATTTTGATTTATTTATTAAAATCATTGAATTATCTTCCACATTATGTATTGTAATGATTCATTTGGGTTCCAACCATCGCTTAGAACCAAAAACCACAATGTGTTGATCAATAATCATAGTGGAAAACATTTATTCATGAAAACCATATTAAAAAAATGAAATTAAGAAAAATTATATTAAATTTATTACTCTTTAGTATTAACTCTCATTGTTAGTGATTATTCCAAAATTTAGAGGATTTAATCTTACTCATAGTCTTATCACATTGGTTCTTACTATAGTTATCATAGTCAATTTCCCAAATTATAACTAAAACGTGATCAAATAGAAAAACTAGTGATCCAAAGTTTTCATATATATATATATATTTAATATTTTAAGATGAATATTCTTTACATAACATTATGATCCCCATCATAATCATATATTCCTACAATATTTGGATACATGGAAATATATTAAAAGTATTCCTATGATATCCAAATATATTATAAAAATGGTTCTTTATAACTATAACCCTTATTAGAAATATAATTATTAATAACATCCATTATAAAATTTTGTAATGAAGTATAAGATAAGTTGTTCTCAAATTCTAAATAAAGTGTAAAAAATGTGGATATTAATGAACATTTATCAACAAAAAAAGACTATAATGTTATGATAACATGTGAATAACATTTAAAAACCATACCATGAATATAATATATCATAATTTGGTGTCATGGTGTAAATATTGAAATTTCATAAGACATAAATCATAATGAAATCGAATAATATAAGCCATGATATCAAAAAAATACCAATATATATATATGTTTGGGAATAAAATTAGAATATATAATTATTTATTGAGAGGTGAAGTCTTACTAGAAATACTATCATAGTGTATTGGGTTCACTCCCCCATCCTTCATAGTAGTCAAGGTTCACACATACTATAATCATATTGGAAAATTTACCTAATTGAAATTGGTTCCCTACCCAATCTAGTCCTATATATCTCATGAGACATCTATAATTACCCAATGAATTAGAAGGATATAAAATTATTTTCCAACCCATCACATAACTAAATCCATATATATGATTATTAGAGGATCATAAAACATTCATCATATAATAACCCAAAAAAATAAATGGTCTTCATTATCATTTCATCAGGAAATAACCCATGTAAAAGTAAATGGGTTCAAAAATATATTTTCATCATTAACATAAACCATATTGAAAAAAATAAATATGTAAAACTTTGATCAAATACCCAATAAAATATAATTGAAATCCAAAGTTGTTATATTTAACGAATAGAAATATGATTTCATGATCATTAAAAAATTATTGAAGAAAATAAGAGATACACTTTTAAAATAAAAATTCATAAAATATAAATTAACTGAATATTTTAGAAATAATTTTTCCTTTAAAATATTCCTTGAATAATATAATATTGTAATTATAGTATTGAGAGTTAATTAGGGGGTGGAAATATGTTCTTGATATATAATTTCAAATAAAACATTCTATTCATATTTTTATAAAATGTAAAAAATAATATTATTTAGAAAATGATTAAGAAGCTACCATTCAATAAATTTTATGAAAATTTAAAGATTTTTAAAATTATTTATTAATAATCAATGTATAATGATAAAAACAAAAATTAAATTTTTTTTTAAAAAAATTATATTGAAGAAAATTTATCATAACACAAAGAGATAAATAATGTAGTTTTTTCCATTAAAATATTCATTTTGTCTGTTGAGTAGATAGAGAAATAAAATGAATTGAAAAAATTCATTATCATGAAATATCATAAGAATAATAATTATTCACGTGTTTCTAGATATTTAAACCATAAGATTTTATCATCATCAACAAGATATTAAATAATCTCATTAAACAATCGTTTTGTAACATAAATCCGTAGTCTCTTAGGTATCCTATGAATTTAAAGACCCACAAAATAATAACCTCAAATTAAACATTAATTATAATTTAAATATTGATTAACATGATATATAATCTAAAATATGAGTGTATACACCACATAAAAGTATATTGATGCATTATATGACATATGTTACAAAAAAGGTAAATTGAGATGATAAAACATATCATCAAGATCCACTTACATGTAAATCACTCTAACAAAAGAATAATTATTTTAAATATATTATATTTCAATATTTTAATCACTTATTTCACAATAATATAATTTATGATCCAATTATATATTTTCTACACATATTTATCAACAAAACCAAATCAAAATCATTATTTCAATGTGTTAAATGTTTCATTTATCTTTATTATTCTAGTTATGTAGTTTTGGTCCCAATGCATTGATCATTGTTACATCATCTCTTGAATGTTAAAAATGACAGAAATATCATATAAATTAAATAAATAAATATATATATTTACATTCATCCCAAAAAGTTTTTGAAAAAAAATATATCCATTCATTGGCATTGTAGGTCATACATACACATCGATTTATTTCTAATTATTGTTAATATTGATATCCGAAATTTATTTCATGATTAGTATTGTGATGTATGTAATATGAATCATATTAAAATTTAATATTATGAATAAAAGTATCCAATGTAAGGTTCATGCTCATTTTTGGGAACAGAGCTAATCTGCTTCATGTTCATGCTTAAGGTTGTGATTATGGCCAATCATCAAATTATTCAAACACAATATTTGTAATGTTGATACTCAAAATCTTATTTATAGTCAATATTGTGAATTTAGTCAATCCATATAATTTTAATGATTAGTATCCTCGCCTTATGAATTATATTAAATTATAAAATTCATTTTATGGTGATATTGGACACCACCCATCATCAAAAATAAATAATCGATCCATAATACATTAATAAATATATCTATACAGAAAAATGTAAATAAAAATCGGTTTGATTCATTAAATCCCAAATAACCCATGTAAAATAATAATGGTTTTCCCAACTGTTAAATAAGGTATCATTGAAACTTACATCAAACATGTAAACCATTGATACATTAAATTCAGAAACTAAAATAGAGTATTTTACAAGAATAATTAAAATATGATTAATAAAAAATAATTTCCATGAAAATAAATAATATATTTTAAATAAAAAATTTGTTCTGAAATCATAAAAGAGTTTTTAGAAAATTCTATTATCATTTGCCTAAAAGAATATGATTTGGTCACAATAAAGGGTAATATATTAGAATTTAAAATGAAAATGTTTTTTATAAAACATAAAAAAGATCCTCAAAATTATATCTATGAGAAATATTTTTTATATTAGAAATGGATGTGAGGTAGAAGTTAAACCCATTGATTTTGAAAGGATAGATAAAATCATAGTGATAAATTTGATTTAAACTTTTTTAATACCCACATCATAGAATGAGTAATAAAAAAACAATTATAAATATAAGTTAAGGTAAATATTATGGAAATGAGAGATAATATAAAATTATGACTTCAATTATAATGGAGAACATTATTTAGAAACAAAAAACATGGACATAGATAAAAAATCCATTAAAATAAATTGGAATTATTATTAACATAATTAAATTCTAGTGTGAAAAAATATATCCATCATGGGAAAAGAATTATATGAGATATAATTTCCCCAAAAATATGATTAAAATAAAATATAACATCATAATAGTTATGAATTGAATAGTATTAAAAGATAGTTATTAAATTGGAGTGATTATGGCCCTGGGAAAATATTTGTGTCCCAAAAATCCATTACAGTATTTTTAACTTATGAATCGAAACCCCATTATATATATAAAAATTAACATAACATTTAATATCATGTAATATATATGAATAATGTTTTAATTTTTTATTCAATTGTATTTTCAACATTAAAAATAAATTATTTGGTATAAAAAAATCATGACACACGAGATTCAAATTAAAGGAAAGTAAAACCTTAAAACATAAAGGGAACTTAAATAGAATCCCCGAGAAAGTGAGAGTTTAAAATTGAACATAAATTACAACTACTATCAGTTACATCATGATATAATATCTCAAATTGTAATTACTTATAACACATTAATAAAATTTTATGCTTATTAACAAATAGGTCTCAAAAATAATAATCATTAGATGAAGACCCTTATGGTATAAAAATTATTGAATGAAAACCCCTTGTAAGAGATATATCAGGTTTTAAATTTTAAAATACAATAAATAAATATAGTTATTTATAATATATTTACTATAAGACTTATATAATACATTTAAATGGAATTAGTTGTAAAAGTGTAAATGTGTCTCAAATAATAAATTTCTGATACGAAACTCTTAACTTATATTCCAACAGACATAACTATGTGATAACCCCATGTATACTGATAATAAATATAATAATAGCTTATATCTGAAAATTAATATGATTATAATAATTTTTTATATCTTTTATAGCTGTATATAAAAACATATTAATTGATTATAATTTTTTGTTATGTTTTGTGTTTGGATTATCAGTTGATTGCCTCATATAAACTTCATAATGATAGGATAGATTATCCGTATGTTCTTTCTAGTACATCATTAGATGGTAATTATAGAAAAAAATATTAATATTTTTATCAATTACACATGTAATATAATAATTATACGAAATAAATGAATACATATTGAAAATTTTGAAATCTGGATTAACTAGTTTTTACGTGAATAAAGTCTAAAATGTGATATCTTAATAGATAATTAAACATTGTAAAATATATAATTGAATAATTTATAAATATTAAATATATAACTGTAAATTTATATTATCTTTATATGTCATCCCACAATAATTTATGACCTAATTATTATAACATCATTTAAATATGTGGTAAAATTGACCTAGATGATAATGTATTATAATGTTTTCATGATTAATAGAATGTATTTAAAAACAATTATTATAAAATAATCACAATCATATAAAATTAGTAATTATCAAACATAGAAACAAAATCCATTCCTAAAAACATCTAATTTGGGTTTTCATAACAAATTAAATTCATTATTCATGGAGGAATTTTTCCACATGTATGAAAGGGTAATGATCTCATTTATCAATGAATGGATAAAAACATATATTATGATAAATTATCATGTCTTATCTTATAATGGGACTTAAATATTTTCATTCATAAAATACATCTTTTTTACCATGCATGATGGGTGATGATTTAAAATGAACAACACCATTTTGTGGAGGTGTTAGTCCACATGTAATCCTCATCTGGGTTATTTTGTATTCGTAATGTATGTAAAGGATTGAATAAATAATTTTAAATTAAAAGAATGAAAATAAATTATAATAATGAATATAATTTGATTATATTCATTTACTTATATATTATTTTTGAATGATTTTAGTAAAATAAAAGTCTGAGATAAAGTAAATCTCATGTTAGACACTTTAGTTTTCTCTAGAAAAACACCTATGAAATAAATGAATTACAAAAACAAAATGTGACAAGAGGATTATGTAAATTGGCGATAGTTCTATGAAGATAATATTTAATGATTTTAAATATAAAAGTATAAATATTTTTTGTTCTTAAATTTTTGAAAGTGTTACAATTATATAGGTTATGATAAGGGTAGTTTTGAATGAAACCATTCTATTTTAAACCATGTAATGTTAATATTCAATGGTCAATGGATCCAAAATGAACATATGTTAGGGTACAGTTTTTCTTGGGTCTAGATTCACCTCATCCACTATTTTTCTATAAATCCTAGATTTTATTAAGTATTTTTCTGTTGAATTTTTTATTTTTACCCAACTGTAATTTTTCATTGGTAATTAATTTTTTATCCTAGTAATTAATATTACAGAAAAATTTAGATTAGAAAATGTTTCAAATTTTAAAAATCTAACATCAAAATTTTAAATCATTTTAAGAAACAATATTTTTAAGGGCTTGAGTTGTTAATTTAAAAATAATCACATCAAACCTTAAATTTATTTTAGTAATTTTTTATAATGTATAATAATGTATATAAACAATAACATTACAATATATACTGATTTTAATAATGAAAATATGTATTCAATAGAATTAATAAATGGAAGGTTGATGTTGAAACAAGGAAAAATGAATTTCAACATAAAAACTCTCAATTAGAAGAAAATATTTTGAACAATTTCTAATAAAATTAAATTTTAGTTTGATTCTATAAATGTTTAATATAGGATTTATATGTTCCAAGATTACCTTAAAATTAATAATTTTATTTTTTCAAATAAATATTTTATTGTTACTATTTTTTAATGTTCAATTATACACTCAAATAATGATTAAATCATTAAAGAAATATAATTTTCCAAAATATCATATTTTCAACTAAAATCTATCTTTTTGAAATTAAAATTAAAATTCATGCAAAGATAATTATGATTTTATGAATTATAAAATTAATTCTATTTTATAAATTAATTTTAATTTTTGAGATATTAAATTCAAAACACCGTAAATTGATCTTTTAATTAAAAATATTTAATAAAAAGAAAACTTCTTTTATTTAAACTAATATTTTTTCAAGATTAAGTAAAATTATTTATTAATATTAAAAAGGTAATAATTTTAAAATATATACCATAATATTTTGCATTATATATTTATTAATAATATTCTAAATATATTTTTTGGTTATTTTACATTGGGTGTAGTGTGTAATGTACATTATCGAACACCACATCAGTTTTATAATGCATATATTTTTTTCATTACAAAATCCTAAGAGTGTGGCCCTAATTCCACTTCTAGAATTCCCCAAATCATTGTTTTTGGGTCTAATGTGTCACATGTGATCTTAAATAACCATTATTTGGTAATTGTATAATATTTTCTCCTACCTGGGTCCCCTAAATCAAAGCATTGTATGGACACCCTACCAAAGGTTCTCTTCATCCCCACACAACATGTGGACCCTACCTTGGGTCCACCATAAACAATATAGAAATGTTACCCTATATGGTTTATAAAAAACAAATTCCTCAATCATTAATACTTGACTACCAACACAATATTATAGGTCACACAATGTTAAGGAGCACTATAACAATTTATGAAATGGAATAATCCTCTTCTAAAATCTCGAGTCATTTATGTTATCCTAAATGCAATAACGGATCTCAATATTTCTTAAAGGATCACAAGTTCCACCCACACATAGATTCGACATTCCCTCATAAGGAAGGTATTACCATTCCAATAAAATAAACATTGAAGACCAAAAATTTAATGCATAACTAAAAAAAACCAACAATTACAATAATGGATGTATATATATATATAAATATTTAGCCAAGGTCAATCGGTTATATAAGTATTATTCCATTCTATATCATCCATACCACCTAGGGGTTCATCAATTAGGTGTATGAAATATTTTAGTATGTCTTTGATTCTAAACATTTGAAGAAACCAATACAATACACATGGTCTATTAGGGTATTGACAGTTTTTGTATCCTAATCAAGATAATTATAATTTATAGATAAAATTAATTTTAATCTAGATCCTTTAATTAATTTAATTCAGATAGACTTAAAACATAACATCTCAATAAAAACTGGTTTTAGACACCATACTACAATTTCTATAATGATTTCATAAATACTATAGGTTACATTCTATGAAAACCTCCTATATATTAAGTGAAAATATTTTTTAATTAATTACAATAAAACTCAACATAGGATTTCTAATCCAATCCACATCTCTTCTATGATTTAAATGACAAAAAATTTTCCATCTAAAACACGAACATCTAATTAAATTGATTATAATTAATTTAAAATTTATTGAGAAATTTAAAATTAGTATCCAAATTTATATAAAGTAGGAATAGTCCCTAAAATTACTTTTCTTCACAAATTTTGGACCCAAATAACAACCAAAATAATGTTGGATATCAATGATGCACTCCAGATATCAACTATATACACGTACCTAATATAAGAAATCAATTAAATTTATAAAATATATAAATTTATGGGAAAAAATTATAAAATTAAAATTGGGAACATAAATAACTGAAATGGTATGTGATGATTTTAGATGTTATCTAAATATGCCGTATAACTATAAATCATAAAATCCACATCATATCCAGAAGATTCCTCCATTATCTAGTATAATCCGTAAATGATTCCAAAACTTTGAGAATCCAAATTAAAGGAGGATGGATGTGGGATTATTATTAATGTTTAATGGAGGAGGATACCTAAAATATATATAGGAAGACTTCCATAAACACCCCAAAAAATGAGTATAGTAGAGAAGAAGGCATGGAGTGGTTCGTAGAATAGCCTCCCATGAACCCCCATTACTCTTAATCAATCGGAATGGTAATCTGGAAAAATGAATGTCCTATTCCTCTTCATTTAAAATTAAAGGATTCCCACCATAAAGTAAGTGATCTAAAGTATCTAATCATGACACTGACTAGATATTGGATTTTTCCTACAGACCTGGCCACCTGACCATTCCTTAAGAATCTCTCAATTATCTTGGACACCATCCAAACTCAATTACATGTATAAAATCCATTTTCATGTGTTTATACACTTAAAATTATATTAAAACATTTTTCCAAAATTTTCATCCCTGACCTAATGAAAATTAAAATCTTCACTAAAAATAGTCCATTATTGAAACATGTCATTATGGAATCCCCATCACAATACATATCTCCCTTGAAAATACTTGGTGATTCTCTAATCACACATCCCAAATAAATACATCCATTATTTATTCTTCAAATGGTATCATTCAATCTCTATGATCCCAATAAACTCATCTAATGAAACATTGAATATAAGGTACTAAAACCACTAAAAACCTGAACCATTATTCAATTTTATGACTATATTATATAGATGGGTCTTACTCAATCCCATAAATTATGAGACACAATAATTTCTTCATCAAATTTTTCATCTAGTCCATCAATATCCCCATCATAGGTCATAGATTATGGGATCTATTTCTGAACTACAACATATCCCACATTCAGACATTTTATCAATACATTCTTTTCAATATGAAGAACATGCTTAGTGGGGTTTCAATCTCATCATATCTAATTAAATCAATTTAAATTATTCCATCCTACCCTAGATGAAATATATTGAAAACACTCAAGTTCATTCACTGACATGTCACCCATATCACCCATTCATGGATCATTTATTCCTAAATAATGCCCAGTATAATCTTGAAACATCCACTAAGGTCACAACATAATCTTTGTTGTTATCCCATTTTTGATTCCTCAGTCATCCAAAACCACCATTATGATCTTCCATCAGCACTAATGTATCTCGTTCTAAGTCCCAGCTCAGATTATTTCAACATCATATATATTTTTAGGCTAATGATCATACTCCATCCATCATAGAAATTGAATTTACTTCATCCAAACACATTCTCACTAGAATCCTATTTTCATCCAGAATGTCTACAGACTTATCTCAGGAAAGCAAAACCTACCCAAATTGTTTTTATGTTCACCATGATTGATAGGAAACTCCCCAAAATATGTTTTTCTTATTAAAACTCCATTGTTTAAAATCCCAAATTTCCACTAACATTATCACATATGATATTGTAAAAAATGGTTGTATAGGTCAAAACACACTCAAAACCCTTGAATTAAAATGAACATCAATTCACCAAATGGTCCTTTGTCACATGAACACCACTATTATAATCTACCAAAACCTTATTCAAAATAATGGTCACAGTATCAAATAATATAGGTTTTACTCTTAATATCCAACATTAATTATACAATTCTTTGTGTACAACCCCATAATGAATATTCTTAATCACATGTGTTCTTCTCCTTCTAATCCATTCTCATCAAATCAATGGGCTACTATACCCACTTGTAATTAATTAAAATTCCTCTATCCTATCCCCCTCTGAGTGAGGAACCATATATAATCCATCATGAATAATTTGTAACCATCACATACTTCCCAAGGATTATTGAAGCCATAGGTCGGACCCTAAATGTTGCGACCATTTATAGAAATCTGACTCTAACTCTTTAAGCATCACATCCTATAATAAATTCTCGAACACCTAGAATACTGAAAATTCTATGGAGAATGTTAATATCAACTAACAAGGGACCATTGGAATCAACTTTAAAATTATTTATATCTCTCATTCCATGACTAACAACACACTTATCCACCATTCGTAGATATGATAAATCTAAAAGTGTATACCAAATCATCCACCATGATTCTAAATCACATAAATGGTCAATGGGGAGAGATATGAAAAGGTTAAAGACATAGAAAACTATCATCTATACCAAAATAAAAATCACAAAAGGTTATTTACTTACAAGAAGTCCAAAAAATGCATAATTATATATTATAAATCCACAGTATAGGCATTCAAATTACCTATAAGCTCACGCCTAATCTGATAAAATCTACAACAAATACCCAACTATATCAGATATACTCAATTAGTTTCCATGACTTAACCACATATTCAATAACAACTCTAATGAATTTGTAACAAATATGATAATATTCCCACTCTCCATAACAGTAAGGCACTAATATGTTATGGATTTCCATTCTGATAGGTTACTCTAATGTTATTCTATGAATGAACTCTATATAATTGACTATTAATATAAAAAACCTAGGGCTCTAACTCTCTAAATCCCGATTCATATATAAGGGTAACTATATTCTCTTTCTTAGCACCTGAGTCAGTCTCCACATAAAGGCAATAACTCATGATATGTCTTATCTACTCCTATATAAAAAAGATATCATAGAATCCTATGATCCAAAATAACAACCCTTTATTGGGGATCCCAACCAATATTTTAATTGTCATTAATAGAATTCTTTATTTAGAATCAGACATCATATAATAGGACATACATACATATATAATAATATCACCCAAGATGATTTTTTTTTCAAAGGATCAATAGTGATTGGATCATTTAATCAAAATGTAATTCCATGATCTATGGGGAAACACCATATAGGTTTTTAAAATCACATTAAATATGTAAACCTACCTATCACCTAACGATTGAGGTTTATATACAAGGAATTAATTTCCTATATTTAACCATAAATTCTATATACCTTCCTTAATAGTGGGATTTCAATATCATTGTCATCAATCATATTACTATAGTATCTATATTAAATATCATCAGATAAAATGAATTTACATAGAGACTAAATATAGCTCAATTCCACCAAGAAATTATGTTTCAAAACATTATATGATCCTATTTGGACATGTTAAATAGTTGGGATGCTATTAACAGTGATAAAAATCACACTATAAGTCCAATATTTTATGTGAATACCTATTCTATGAGAATTATGTTTGAAAAAACCACATTCCTTGATAAAAAATATATAAAACCAATAAAAATAATAATAGTCAAAACTCTATGTGCCTCCCATGAGGTGAAGTAAAATTTAAATGTAACAAAATAATCCTAGAACATAAATATCATCTGTAGTAATCATTATCTACCATTGGAAAATGTTTTCATGACACACCATAATTGGTACATCATAGTCCACAACACATTCTTCTAGCTCCTATCTAACTTATTCAAAATAGTAAGTCTAATAAATACCACCATAATTAAATCTTTATAATGCACAAGCCTAGATCGCAATGAATAATAATAATACTGATAAAGGAATAAAAATGATGAATTATTCTATATTTTCTAGAGACTACAAGGTAGTAGCTGGTGTCTAGGGATGTTACTAAGATAGAATATAACCCCTGTATCAAAGTTCAAAATAATAAATGTAATGACAAAGTATCAAACATAATACAGATCAATGTGAATATAAATAAAAAAAAATTGAGCAATCTATAATAAATGAAATAAAACATTAATTATCAAATAATTCATTCCAAATAAAGAATAATCTCCCACAAGGATGATCACATATATAAGAAATACAAAAACAATTGAGACCATACTCCCAATTCTAACCCTCACCTCCATCTAATCTCAAGACTTTGTGCTATCCTACTCGATCAAGAAAAAATTGGGCCTTGGCCAAACATATACATGTAAAATGTTTGATTATACTATGGTACCCTTGTATAATGGAAAACCGTGATGTTTGTGAGTAATAATGTCATTATAGAACCCCCATCATTGTCCTTTACATACCTACAATATACTGATATTTTCCTGTGACATTCTCTGAGAAAATTGTTTTTTGGAAATAAATAACTATATAAACCACCATTGATCCCCTAATTTTAAATCAGGCTTTTAAGGTGTTATAAAGTGTTTTAATGTTTTTAATGATGATCATTGCTTCCATAATAACGATAAAAAGGTTCTTAAAACCATTATATAGTAAATGAAATGTGTGACCGAATCAACCCTTTTATATATGATAATGGCATGGGGGCTGATCCAACCTAGTATACAATATAATGGTTTGGGGGAATGATCCACTCAATTATACAATATAATAAAATGGGGGTCTTATCCAAATAGTTATAGATTATAAATACAAGGGGTATTCCCAATACCAAAATGAAATACAATCTATTTCCCTATCCAATTATATAATTTTTCATTAAATCTATGATCACATAGTGTGGGGAACTAAACTATGTCCCACAAAGACCCCACTTTTTATAATAGATATAACATGGCATGAAGACCACTACACATGGTAGTAATAAATTCTGAATTCTATATCAATTTCGGCCAAACTATTATTATCATAGACCACCCTATGATTGTATTTATTTATCTTATAAAACCATCTTATACGTGGTGGTTTTATTTATATTAAAAGACTAACCCAATATTATTTTCTCAATGAATCTTTGAAAAACCATCCCAAGGTTGTATTCCATATTCATTATTGGTATGTACATATATATCATATATGTTAATGGTCATCAATGTAACTCATCATATGACCACTATCATACTATAAGTTGTGTGAGACAAATCTCCATATCTGAAAAAGAACAAATACTTGATACAAGTTATAAGGATCCACACATGATAATTTCAACCCATTATCATCACATTTTGTCATTTAGGAACCTACTATGGTACCCTAAATCATAACATGTTATGTAAGAAATAAAATTGCTTCTCTTGGTCAAAAAATAATGTGGACTCTATATTAGGGGACTCTGGCCACGACATTGCAAATTTACCCTACATGGGATCCTTAATCAAAATTAATACCCACGAAATAAATTAATAAAATAAAATCCTTAGAAGACATACTAGTTCTTGCACTATTTGTGTCATTTAAGAGATTTCATAATAATTATCTTGGATCAATTTTCAATTCAATTATCCTAAAAGCTATAATGGATCTCGTTGTTTCACAAAGGCTGGTACGAGAATCAACACTCATAAGATACCTTCCATGATAAGGGAGGTCAATGTTTTCCTCTATAAAATCTTCCAAGACCTATGCTACCCTGAATATAAAAAATATAACCTATTTTTACAAATAATGGTATAGTTTTTCCTATTAAAAGGTCTCATATGTCCTACTATGTCTATCAGTATCATTGATTTCAGTATCACTCCAAGACCAAGAAAACTATTTCACCAATCATGATTTTGAAATTTTATTGTATGACCACATACATTGGTGGATAGGGAATCCAATCTAGTGGACGTTCTAAATAACATCATTTTAACTTTATACCACATAATAGATAAAATTATAGATTAATAATGTAATTAATTTTAATATCGATAATTTTGATAGTTTAATTAGTCCACTCATTAAAATTACACATTCAATTTCAGCAATGGAAAGAATATATACCAATATTTCTATAATATACACTTGAATAACATAGGGAATGTAGTGAAAAAAAAACATATTTTTAAGAAAACTACTTTTTAATTCTATACTTGTATGCTCCACATATTCAATCCAGGCCTCCTACAAACACATCTATAGCTGAATTGAAACACCAGTCCTTACCTCAAACAACAATTTCCAACACAATGTATTATAACAATTTCATAATTTTTTTATGAAAATTATATATATATTCAAGATTTTATAATGTTTGAGTGATCTTTAAAATTCTCCTTGATACACTCGCCACAAATAGCTGGGATTAAAATAATGTGATTGGTATATGAAACACTCTTAGAATCATCCTAGTGAAAATTTGTAACAAAAAATATCCCCTGAATTACTAAAATATGTTAATTGTTTTTAAAAATATTATATAATAACATATATGACATACCTTATCAAAATAATGTGAGATGTTGTGTGGACAGTGTCATGGAATGTTATCTAGAATGACTGGTTGAATTTTCTATAAAAATGGGATTATTACTCCATTATTCGGTGAAATAATTGATTTAATCCCCTTAATAAGAGAAACCAAATTAAATAACGATAGTGGAGGGATTAAGAACTAGAGATAGAATCAGGATACTAATTTAAATCACTTCGTTAATGGAATGTTCGAAGAAACCCCAAAAAATGGTTATAAAATAGGAGATGTGAGAGAGTATAATAGATGGATGACCTCCATCATACCCCTATTAATATTAAAAAATCAAATCGATTAGATGATGAAATGACCATCCTACTCCTGTTTTTTAAAAATCAACATAAATTCATATAGGATAGATGATACAGGGACACCGAATACCTAGTTATCTTGTCACGAACCAACCCGGGTCGACCCCGAACCGGTCACCCGAGTCGGTCCGCGGCATGGCCCGAGAGGAATTCTCGATCCTCCCGTGCCGGCGACAAGCGCCAAGGCATCATAGAGTATACATGGGAATGATTTCTCCTAATAAAAATTTACTAAGAAGCAGAAATAAACAAATGATAATAAAATAAAACATCCAAAAACATAACTAACCAGACCACGAATCAAACTTCTCGTGAACCCGAGATTCGATCGTCAAACTACAACCAACTCTCATCCACGGCAAGCAAGCTCGAGTCAATCCTGAAACATAAACTAAAAACAAGAAAACACTATAGGCATGAGTATTAAAACTCAGTAGGCTAGCCCGATAAATCTATTCCCAAAGCACTACCATTAAAAGAAGAATTTACCAACTTCTAGTTTGAACTACATTATAGAAAATATGGGTTTTCACACACACACACTTTCCATTTTGAAAAAAGTAACATTCCATTGCCCTTCTTAATTTAGAAGAAGTTTAATGTTGAAAGAAACAGGTGAATTGCATTTTAAAAAATTTCGCGAACAATTAGGAAACCAAACTTTAGTTGTTAGTCAAAAATAAAATCACACACAACACACACTAAGGGCAATGGGAAAAAGTGGCACACAACGGTCGGCATCCACACTCGACCTCTCAATCATCTTCCATATACAAATAAACACTAAAAGTGATGTGGGTCGAACCTAGGAGATCATGATCAATCCAGAACGTACTATACATCTGACTCATCCTGAAGGCATGCCCTAACTCGATGACGTCATAACGCCCTAATGCTCGGCATAGCCCTAAATGGCCTAACTTAGGGGCCCAATCCCCATAGCATCAATAACTCAGTATTCCCCTGCTATGAGGCTACTAGCCTGTGCATAATCTAAACTAGTGCAGCAATCGTTTTCAGAAAATTCACTCAATATGCCCGATTCCCATGTCAACACAAACAATAAAAAGGGGGTGCATCCACAATATAAAACTAGTCACGATGCACGGTCCTCACATACTCAGCTCACCCAAACAACACACACAGAAGAACACTCCAAAGAGACTTTTAAAAAAAAATTAATTCATTAAAAGTACCAAACGTGCCTTATGTACTTATTCAATACCAAATCAATTCCCAAAGAAGGATCAGATGTCGTCACATTTAAAACCCTAAAACACATTTAAAAATTCATTTAGGTAAAAAAAATCACCATTTTAAATTCTGAAGCGCAAAAAAAGGTTCACATGGTGGTGCACTACTGAATCAGAGGCACACTTGGTCAGAGGTTTGTGTGATGACCGAAAAGGGGGCGTGTGATCGAATAGCTTCGTGCCGGCCATAAAAAGGGGTTGTATCGGAGGCAACCAGAGGGCAGGGGATCACCGAATATAAAATTGTTTCGTAGGAGAGTTGCTGGAAAAAATAGGGAGATCACAGGGGTTTCTAGTAGGAGGGAAGCAATGGGAAAAGGCGCTAGCGACTTTGTAAAGGTAAACACTGGCAGGGGGATTTCGGCCGGAGGCGGAAGGTGCAACCAGAGATGGGCCGGGTGCCGGAGGTTGGCCGGGGGCTGGCGCCGGAGGCTGGCTGGGGGTGCTACCGGAGACGACCGAGCGCTGGAGGAGGGAGGCCAGACGGAAGGCCGGACGGGAGGCCGGAGAATGGAGGCCAGATAGGCAGCGGGGTCGGGTTGCAGAGCAATGCCGGCAGGGGGGTTTCGGCCAGAGACGGCCGGGCGCCGGTGGGGGGAGGGCGGTGGTTGGGAGATGGAGGGAGGAGCCGGTGGTCGGGAGAGGAAGGGAGGAGGCGCGGCCGGAGGGAGCGCCGCCAGAGGAGGGACGCTGGACGTGAGGCGGAGAGAGGAGGCGCGGCCGGAGGGAGCGCCGCTGGAGGAGGGACGATGGACGGGAGGCGGAGGGAGGAGGAATGGTCGAAGGGAGCGCCGCCGGACGGGAGGCGGAGGGAGGAGGCGCGGCCGGGAGATGGAGGGAGGGATGAGAGGGAGCGGGTCGCGCAGAGTGAGAAGGGAGAAAGAGGGAAGAGAGAAAGAGAGAGGAGGGGGAGAGGAAAAAAGGCTGGCGGTGCATAGGGTTACGGAGGAAAGAGGGAGAAGAGAGAGAAAGAAAAAATAATAAAAATAATAATAAAATAAAGAATAAAGGGGTAAATAAAATGAAATAAAAAGAAGAAATAAATAAAATAAAGTAAAATAAAATAAATAAATCAAATAAAATAAGATAGAATAAGATAGTAAATAAAAAGAGGTTGATAATAATAATAATAATAGTAATGTTAATAATAATAATAATTATTATAGTTACAAACATATATGCATATATATATATATATATATGTATATAAACATATATAGATAAACCCACATAAACAAATTTATAAACATACATATATGAACATACATAACAAATTATAACGTATAGACATATATAATCATATGTATAAACACATTTACGCATAAACATATAATGTTAAGAAAATATATATTTATCATCATACGTGTATATATACACATATAAACATACATATATGCCCATTACGTTAAAAATAATATTAATAACAATAATAATAATAATAATAATAGTAATAATAATAATAATAATAATAATGTATAAACATATATACTCATATACATATTTATACACCTATATAATCATATATATATATATATATTAATATGCTCTACGAACGAATTTAATAATGTTAAAACTGAATGACCGCGGGGCACGCGCGCACCGTACGGTACCCAGGTGGACTGCAAACGGGCTGTGCAACACAACCGTATGGTGTTCGTGCATTATCCAAAACCATAAACTCATCCAAACATTAAAATTTTCAACCGGGACTCATCCGCACAATTAAAAAACACCCGATGCCATGATAAATAAAATAAATAAAGTAAATAAATAAATGCAGGTCTGACAATTCTCCCCACCATAATGCTTTCCGCCCCCGGAAATCCATAACAAGATCAAAACCCCAAATGAAAACCGACATTACTTTACAATTTAAAGAAATATCTAAAGAACGACAACCAAGAGATCCTGAAACACTCCCAAAAATGGAGAGATGATCCAACATAACTCATGTAATAGGAACGGATTACCCGCTAAGTGTCACTCACCCCCAAAAGGGTGACCACTTCCAGTTGGTCGCTTTAAAGGACAAAGAACTTTAACAATAGAAAATTGTGGCCCAACATACACACACCTTAACACCATTCAACCGAACTCAAAAACTTTCTTCATCCTCAATTAATCCTTACAACACAACATCTGCAACAACGCCAATAAAAACACAAAGACTCTTTTGAAACTAACAAACAGGTCAAATCCACATCCAACGCGTATCTCTTAAAACCTTACTCCAATCTGAGACTGGAACTGTCACGCCACAACTCCTTACCAAAAGATGAATATAAGATTTTTTGGTTCCATATAAGACCAACCACAACCCAACCCAAAACCTAGAACCAAACTGGGATATTGACACGGGAAGTCCGAACGGACTCTCCACCATAAAAGACAAGCCAAACTGCATTCAATGAGACCCATAATGGGTACCCCCACCATAAGAGTCAGGTCAGTTCCCAGAATAGGACCAGAAAGCCATCAATCAAGACAAAATTCATGATCACAAGGATTTTCAACATGGGGAGGCCGAATGGACTCCCCACCATAAAGCTTTCAAGGGGAGAAGAATATGAGGACCTCCCAGCATCATCACTAGCCATTACTGCCCACAGGTGGGAGGGGGGGCCTGTCCAACACACCACCCCCACCCAAGAAGCATAAAGCGATCAACTCTTAATAAACAAGAGGAACATCATGGCCAGGAAGTTCTTGCACACATACTAGGCATAAGAAAGAAAATGATTCCGACTATGCACTCTTACTGAGAACAACACCATGTCGCAAGACTTCATCTTTCATTGGAGTTCCCCCGACTATGCGCTAGCTTCACTCTGAGGCCTATGGCTGGAGCTATGATGAATGGAGTATCTTATGGCTTCGCAGTCAGGTTTGTGAAACCCCAAAAGCATGACACAAGAACCAGAATTTTTATCAATCACACATCCATAAGATCAAAGGTTTAAAAGAGTTCAGCCACAACCATTCTTTCGACTGAAAGAAAAGAACACCACAAAACAGTAAAAGTAACGACTATTACATCCAAGAAACATTAGAAGAAGAAAACATCAAGCTCATCCACCAACATCTCCCTACTCCTGCTGATGGGCTGAAGTGACTTTCGACGATCCACGTCTGGCTTTAGCATGCTTCTTGGAAACACCTCGGAAAAATTGCTTCAAGTGACCTAGACGTCCACAGGTGTGGCAGGGTCTTGGAGCACTTGGACATATCGGCCTTTTGTGACCCTGCCTACCACACTGGTGACAGATCACAACATTGCGCTGTGAAGAAGATGACTGAAGGTCTGAAGGCCTCTTGATTCCTCTACCAGTACCACCATCATCAGGTCGCTTCTTACTATTCATACTAGCATCATCTGAAATGATTCCCAAAGCTGGAGGATTCTCCACCTCAAGTCCTCCTACTAGCTCAACTTCAGCAAGAAAGGCTTGCTCGACAACATCCGAGAAGGTGGTTAGGTTGAGCTCTTCCACTCTTGATCACAGCTGAGGTCGGAGTCCAGACTCAAATTGTCGAGCCTTCCCGGGATCAGTCGCAACAAACCACTGACCATACGGAACTGGGTCTACAAAATGTCGATAGAACTCCAGTACCGATTCAACGCCCTACTGGAGACAAGACAAATCCATCCTCTTCCTCAGCTTTGTCAACTCAGAGAAGTGTTGTTGGATGAATGATGACTTGAAAAACTCCCATGTCAAATCTTCCCCAGGCTTGTTCCGAGACATGGACTTCCACCATTTCCAGGTTGGACCTTCAAGCATGAAGGTAGCCAACTTCACCATTAATGACTTAGGTAGACCAATGGAACTGAACTTCCTCTCAATCTTCTGCAACCACTCCTTTGCCTCAAGAGGCCCTGCTTGTCCATAAAAGAGAGGAGGGTTCAACTTCCGGAACTCCAAAACATAATCGATGGGCTGAACAACTGGAGGATTAACTAAGGATGCACCACCTGAAGCTGCACATTGAGCATCCATCGAGCCTTCATGGGGGCAAACACTACGCAACAATGAAATGAGGAACTTGATCAAAACATAACCAATACCATTTGAAATTCAACATTACTCAATGAGTTTCAAAATGAAGGAAAAAACCCATTCACAAAAGGGGAAACTAGTAATGATGGATGACTCGACCATATAGTTGGCGGCCATACGTCAGCCATACCACCGTCACTGAGAGCATTGTAGGGTGAAGTCTCCGGCTCCACATGGCTTTCCAGGCCCTGCGAGCTCACGAAGCTACTTTCCCAACTCCCTTTTCGTTTTCCAACATAAAACAATCCAAAAGACCCAAAAGACACTAACGACCCAGACATCTCATGATAACTTGAGGTTCATAACAAGCAAGGGTTCATGACGTCCTTCCCGTTCCTACGCCTCGAGTCTAAGATACTTTACTCCCTTTACCATGAAAACTCCAAATAGCAATGGGCGCTCTGAAAAACAAGGTCTTCTCAGGAGACAACCTCCTCTGATACCATTTTCTCACGAACAAACCCGGGTCGACCCCGAACCGGTCACCCGAGTCGGTCCGCGGCATGGCCCGAGAGGCGTTCCTGATCCTCCCGAGCTGGCGACAAGCGCCATGGCATCACAGAGTACACATGGGAACGATTTCGCCCAATAAAAATTTACTAAGAAGTAGAAATAAATAAATTATAATAAAATAAAACATCCAAAAACATAACTAACCTGACCACAAATCAAACTTATCGTGACCCCGTGAGTTGATCATCAAACTATAACCAACTCTCGTCCACGACAAGCAAGCTCGAGTCAATCCTGCAACAGAAACTAAAAACAAGAAATCACTATAGGCGTGAGTATTAAAACTCAGTAGGCTAGCCCGATAAATATATTCCCAAAGCACTACCATTAAAAGAAGAATTTACCAACTTCTAGTTTGAACTACATTATAGAAAATATGGGTTTTCACACACAAACACTTTCCATTTTGAAAACAAGTAACAGTCCATTGCCCTTTTTAATTTAGAATAAGTTTAATGTTGAAAGAAACAGGTGAATTGCATTTTAAAACATTTTGCGAACAATTATGAAACCAAACTTTAGTTGTTAGTCAAAAATAAAATCACACACAACACACACTAAGGGAAATGGGAAAAGTGGAACACAAGGGTCGGCATCCACACTCGACCTCTCAATCATCTGCCATATACAAATAAACGCTAAAAGAGACATGGGTCGAACCTAGGAGATCGTGAACAATCCAGAACGTACTATACATCAGACTCATCCTGAAGGCATGCCCTAACTCGATGACGTCATAACGCCCTAACTCTCAGCAAAGCCCTACATGGCCTAACCGAGGGGCCCAATCCCCATAGCAGCAATAACTCAGTATTCCCCTACTATGGGGCCACTAGCCAGTGCATAATCTAAACTAGTGCAGCAATCGTTCCCAGAAAATTCACTCAATATGCCAGGTTCCCATGTCAACACAAGCAATAGAAAGGGGGTGCATCCACAATATAAAACTTGTCACGATGCACGGTCCTCACATACTCAGATCACCCAAACAACACACACAGTAGAACACTCCAAAGAGACTTTTCAAAAAAAATTAATTCATTAAAAGTACCAAACGATCCTTATGTACTTATTCAATACCAAATCAATTCCAAAAGAAGGATCAGATGTCATCACATTTAAAACAAGAAAACACATTTAAAAATTCATTTAGGTAAACAAAATCACTATTTTAAATTCTGAAGCGCAAACATAAGGGACAAAGGGGAATTTTCACAATTGCACAACAACTAATCAAGAAAAAGCTTTCGGTACAATGCAAGGAAAGAAACAGTTCCAATTCCATTAAATAACTACTCTCAATATAATATTTTAATCCTACTTCCAATTTGATGAAAATTAAACAAATGAAAAGAAATAAGTAAATTCTAAACTCAAGGGAAAGTGCAGTGGGGACCTACCTCAACTCGCAGCTCGAACACGGCGACGCGACACGCCTCGCACAGACGTACAAGTACGCGCACGCCAATGACCGTGGTGTTGTGGAGTCACCTCACCAACACGCTGCAATAAACACACAACAACTAAAAACACATAACCACTTGAATTAAAACAAAACAAACAGACAACCCACGCAAAAAACCACCTAGACAAAATATCAAAACCTACTTCGCACCATCCACACTATTTACTAAACCACTCTAAAAATTATGAAATAAAATTCAAAAAGTAACTCACAATCTTACACAAACTAAACTCATTCAAAAACACGCTTTTGACCAAACACGCACCTAAGTCCCACTAAAACAAAAACGCACCACTTGCACGGTTAGATAAACCAATTGCACAATTTATATAAAAAAACAATTAAAAAACCCATGACTAGTTTGCATAAAAACGCATCTTAATTCACATGAATATGTTATAAGGTATAAAACACAAACTAAGTTCACTAAAAAAAACTAAAATTCACATCAAACACATTAATCAAAAACGTTCCAAATTAATTATTAAAATTAAGAAACACCACTAACATCACCCCCATGTGTAGGCGCACTCAAACAGTAGGGTCGCGCAAAAAGGAAAAACGATCGGTGCGGGAAAAGCGCGGCCAAACAAATGGTTCACATGGCGGTGCACTACTGAATCGGAGGCGCGCTTGGTCAGAGGTTTGTGCGACGACCGAAAAGGGGGCGTGCGGTCGAATAGCTTCATGCTGGCCAAAAAACGGGGTTGTATATAAGGCCCCAGCCTTAAAACTTACTTAATCTTGAGTTATTACAAGATTACACATTGAGGATCTTTTCAGGTTTAGAGTTTTAGAGAATTAGATCATGAAACTTGCATTACAATCCACATTTAAACAAAGTGGTTACATAAAAGACAGTATTCATTCTCCCCATCAATGGAAACATATTGAAAATAAAACATGGATTCTTTCTTGACACATCCTTGACACTATCATCACATCATGTACCTTTCCCTTGACCTGTGAAAAACATTTCAAAAACTTGGGATGAGCATAAAAATTCAGTAAGGGTTATAAAAATATGGAAAGGAAACATGAGTTCATATATACATAAGAATGAAATCGTACTTTACCCATAAAACATAGGCACTTTAACATACCTCATAAAACCATGAATAAATCATAGAAAACATAAGACATAAAGTTAACTTGAGGCATTCATAACATTCTTACGTAGGGAGTAACCCTCTTGGTTACGTTTGGAATACCCATCACAGTATATTCCCAAGATCTCTTTGGAGAAACCTTAACGTTTCACTCCTTCGCGTTACCCAATGAATTGGAGAGCTATATCGGGCTCACCCGCCCTTAGATTATCACGGAACCACCCGTCTTCATAATAATGCCCAAGAACCTCAACATAATCGTATCACATAAAACATGCATAAAGGAAACATAACATTTCCACCTTTCAATCACAAGATATCAATACAACACATTGATATAAAAACATTATGAAAACCATTTTCAATACCAAAATAAAATAAAATTAAAGCATGGTATTTATTTTTCTTTTAAAAAGTAGGTATGGCTTGGAGAGGAAGCCGAAACTCAAATAACGGTCGCGGCGACGGAGAAGTCATTGTCACCGCATACGTACGACCAAAAACAATCCCTTTTGTCGTTTAGTAAAACGCTTCGTATAAAAAATATTCCTTTTGGATAAATGTAAAAGTAAAAGGGGTTTATACACCATATAAAATAAGGTTGTGTATAAAACAAAATATGACTCAATGAAAGGAGATTGAGACGAAGTCCCATACAAAGATGGTATCCTTGGATTAAGGATAAATCAATTACATAATTATGTGTGACAAACTAATACACCAAATATAAGTGGATATTAAGTGTAAAAAAAACAGAGGTTATTCACACGTATTCATAGAACGACATATTCAAGGAGTAAAAGCTTATCCCAAAGAATCGAAATTGGGTTAAGAAGTTCCCTTGCAATAATTAGACAGCCTAATGACGTCACTTCAAAATTAAGAAAAAGAGTTGATGAGAGATAAAAAGGGTATCTCATCACTTGGACATAAAATTTACATCAATAAGGATATAGAAGAACATATCCCAAAATAATATTATGTGAATTAAAAGACATAACAAAATAAGTATTTTAAAAAGAGGAGGGTGAAAGGTTCCCTTACCGACATGGGTATCTTCCGAAACATACGCCCCGTGAAAGAAGGACAATACATCATTGATTTAAATACTCATAAATTAATGAATATTACACAATGAGTAAAATAAGGGTCAGTACATACACCACTCAAATGAAATTGTGGGAAATGTAGCATAAATCTCATGGGAATAAAAGTGAGATGAAAAATCAATTACGAAAACTCGGCAGCCAAACGGCGCCACTCGAAACTTCCAAAATGGATTGATGAGAGAGAATAGGGTCTCTCATCATATGAAAATAATATTTAAAGTAGGAGTAATATAAAATAACATCCCAATCATAAGAAATATGAGCTTAAAAGGAATGACATAAAAGAGTGTACTTAAAAAAGAGTGGAGTAGGATCCCTTACCTCAAGTCCAACTTGTCTTGTTCGTTTCTTTATATTCCTGAATAATAAACATTGGTCAATTAATAATTTACTATGTACCTCCTTTATATATTATTATTCAGTTCATATCACATATTATAATGTTATAATAATTTCTTAATAATGTTAGTTCATATCAGACGTTTTTGCCGATGTTTGGTACATGAGTCAAAAATGAACTTGTTTGAAAAAAGATTGCCCATGTAGTTATAAGTAAATAATTTACAGAATAGTATTAATGATTAAAATATCATATATATCTAGTAAATATTCATTTCATACTATTCCATATCATTTGGAGATAAAATACGAAAAGCACCGTTCATGGAGACGGTAGGCCGTACGTACGAATGAACGCTAGTTTCATTTTTTGTCATATTAATGGAAGTAAAACAAAATGAGAGAGATATATATATGTTATAATTCCAGAATTATATCCATAATTTTGATGTAATATATTACATATATATCCATTATATATATGTACTTATAATATTACATAACATTTTGAGATAAGAAATGAAATGTACCGTTCATGGAGACAGTAAGCCGTACGTACGCATGAACGCTACTTCCATTTCTATTTCATATTTAATGGAATTAAAACATAATGATACAGAATAGTATTTTAATTCTATTACGGTATCAGATATAATATTATTAAATATATCCTTTATACGTACCACATATGGTATTAACGAATCAAATCACTTTGAGGGGGCGGTAGTCCGCACTTCCTTAAATGAAGATATCACGTTTACCCATAATGGAAACCATAAAGGTATGACCAAACTGAAAAATACAGAAGCTTAAAGAAAACATAAACACATTATATATCACATATAAATATAGTGTCATCTTAATAGCCACCTTTGATGGTGTTAAAATAATGTTGAACAATCATCATTTCGGGAGGCCGAAATTCACCATCCACGGAAACAGTATGTTCTTTAACCATTAGATGTAGATGTCTGAAATTGTAGCTCGAATAATTCTTATACCAACATCCTAGTATATTTATTATACTGGATTTGTTACAAAATAAATGAATAAAAAGAGTTTAAAGGGTTGGAGAAGCAAAATAAAACAAAAGGACTCAAGTGAAGACATTACCGTAAAATCGGGTAACTCCCTTTGGTTTGAGCTCAAAGGCTTCCTTGGGAAGACTTCTGCCCAAAGTGAGGCTTCGAGGTGTAAGAGAGGGAATTGGAGAGACATAATGGGCAGAGTTTGGCCAAGGAAAAGGCTTTGGGAGTGTGGGTAAGGAGGTAGAGGTGGGGGCCTTTTATAAGAGGAGAGGAGGGCCACTCTTCGAAGGTAAAGAAAAGTCACTTTATTTTAAAATGGTATTCGGATTTAAGAGGTCCCACATTGATATGTTTCGAGGATAAGGTGATAAGGGTTCTAAATCCACTCATCCAATAGGTTTTGTACATGTGTAGTTCTTAGATATTACATTATCTTTCCATTTTATTTAAATTGTTAAATAATGAGGTCATCGCTGCATCATCATGATGTCATAAATAATTTAATTTATTTAATGTCTAAAAAGTATAAAAAAACTAATATTATGTAGGAAATATTTTTAGCTTTCCAATGAATATTTATAGTCAAAAATATGATTTGTATAACCCCATGTAAAAATTGTTTTAGTAAAACATTTCATGTTTGTCTCATTTTTACTTTAACTTTAAATAAAAAGATATTAATGTCATTTTTCAACCAAATTGGCTTCATGGGGTCCCCAAGTTGACCCATGGGTTGTCTTGGTCGGACATGACACATCCAATGAAGTTATGACATGTGTCAAGTTCATTTCATATTATTAAAACATTATTTTTACCTTAAACTACATTAATTACCTCTAATCGCGATTAAAAACTTAATAAGTTACTATTCACCAAAAAATTATTTTTATCCCATTGAACCACATTTTACTTCTTAATGACAACCATGTATGTAGTATTTTTGAAATTCAAAACACAAATATGGCAAAATTTCATTTAAACGGAAAAATCAGTTTTTATAAGTACCACTTAGTGGTTTCACTATTCATCAAAAATTGAAGTTTTTCAGAAAAATCTCAAAAATTCACCCTAAGATATATTTGATATTATGAATTCAAAAATGAAGTCCATTTTAAAAAATTCAAAACATATAAGTCTTCCCGCTGTCAAAGCAAATAGCGTGTTTTTATGAAACAATAAGTATCAAAAGATCGACACTAGTTTAAGTCTGATTTCAAAGTGAAATTAATTCCAATGACCACTACTGGATTAAATGTTAAAAATATATTCTAATTTCACTTTAAATACAATTCAAAAGATAATCTAATAATATAAATAAATTATATTAAAAAGAGGTTCTGAATTAAAATACAACATTTTACACTATTCATAAAAAAATGAACTTTATCGGAAAGATACCAAAAATTTACACAAAGTAAATTTTGATGTCCCAATTTTTGAGAAGAGTTTTATTTGGTCCAAAAGGATGTATAAGAGTGAAAAAAACTATATTTAATGACGGTTCTCCATCAAAAGGCGATAAATGAACCTCTAGTGAAAACTAGGGCATATATGCCTGAAATCGAATTATTTCCGTATTTTATGCCTTTATCTTTTATTAGATAAATGTAAAAACATTAAAAAACATTTATAATCATATTTTAGTTATTTCTATCCATTCCCGCCAATACAATGGCTACATGTTAACTACCATTTAAAATAATATTTTTTTATTATTAGAGTGCAACGTAAGATTCCCACGAAACTCGTTGTTGCGTGTTGGGTACGCCATCGAGCATAGCGTCCCGTTTAAAGTCATATTAATACTTTATTCACAAATATGGATAAATATGAAACTTTCATATTCTTTATTTACCTGGGGTGTTACATCCTTCCCCCCTTTTGGGAGTTTCATCCTCGCAATTTTTAAAATTGAGCTTGGAAATATCCTTGAAAGTCCCACATCGGAACAAGAGTCGGTAAAACAATAACTTTAAAATAAAGAAAGATAAGTGCAAAGGTCACCCGAGTTAACCCATACAAGGATTCCATGTAGAAAAATATGGACATGGAGGAGAAAACATAGGGTCATGTTCTGATGGAGAGTGATAGAAAACATGTTTAGGATAAAGTTAACCGCAAGAAAATCACAAACTTGTGATGGGTTAAACGGTATTTGATTCCCCAGTAGGGAAAATTTAATAGACAAAATTTTTGTTTTAAGTTAATTTTTATTGAGTAATTTATTCATAGGGAAACATAATCACTTATCATGTTGACTTTCAACTTTTACACAAACTCATATTTTCTCCAAAAGATGAGTATTTAGGAAGACTTGTTCACATTAAGAGTACTATAATCAAATTCTAGAGAATCACCTAATCCACCAAAGAGAACTATATACATCCCATGTCTTTAGGCTTTAACCAAAACCAAAACCAGAAAGGTTAGTACAAGGTCAGATAATCCAGAAAAGGATAACCCCTTAAAAAGAAAATCTATGCTTAATCTCCAAAATTTGTCCAACAAAACCCAAAGTTCAAAGAGGACCATCCGATAAACAATTTGTCCATAAAATTCTTCAATGTAGTCCAATATAAGATTGAAACCCAAATATTTGAAGGATTTAGTCACATATTCTTCCAAGTTAAATCGTAACATTTATCTCCAAACAATATCAATTGCTCCTAAAGTCTCGTATTGAAAAGTAATTAACCTAATCACATATCCTCCATGATAGGTTAATAATTTTCATAAATAACCCAAAATCAACTTACTCTTAATTCATAAAATCATATAACTAAAAAAAGAATCAGTCAAACTAACGAGGGACTTCACGTAGTCCAGTGGTAGGCGATAAATACCAGTTTCAATTTGGTTGTTGGTTCGATTACCGCAGCTTTGTCCGACGTGATGGGTAGTCACACGGTCTGCGTGTTGTCCTTTTTCCAAAACTATATAATTGTCAAATCATTCCCCAAAAGGGATAAAATCATAAAAAATAACCATAACATAATTTAACCTCAATTTTATCTCATGCCTTTCACTTCAATCATAACATATAGTAACCCATAATTACCTCAAAAGTAAGGATCATATAAAACCAAATGGTTCTTTATAACTATGTCCACAAAAGAAAAGATAACTATTCCTTGAATAAAGTTTTCCTATATTAAAAATCAGGGTTACACATAATATACAAAGTCTTCTAATGTAACCCCATCATCAAAAGAGACTTAATACTTTTAAGAATTTCACCATAACTCTTTAAGCCCTTATATGTTGACATCATACTCATTCAACATTCTTCATGATCCATTAACCATTCCTTTCCCACTTATTCCGAAATACCTCTTTCCTACAAACAAAATCATGAATCATATCCTAAGATTCCAAAATAGGAAAACAATAGTCATGAAATAATACATACCTTTGATTGGTCATTGTCAGTTTCTTCATCCTCAATCGGAATGGAATTAGGTATTCGTAAACGAACATTTGTACGCTCTTGGTGACCCCATTCACGAAACTTCTTCATAGGACATGTGTTTGCATAATGACCATGCAGACCACATCTAAAACATTCAATTGATCCCTCAGAAAAAACTTATTTCCCTTTCCTCGAGTCAACTGGATGCTTCCTTTTTTCATGGCAGGTTCTTGCTTTATGACCTTCATTTCCACATCTATATCATATTTATGTCCCTTTGAAACATTTTCCTAGGTGTTTCTTTCCACATCAATGACACATAGGTTTTTGAACACACTTACCTTTATGATTATTACCTGTACTTCCGTAGGGATTTGTTTCTTTCATATATGATTCCTTAGAGAAATAACCAAGGATTAGGTGGTCAATCATGAGTCCAGATAGTTGGTTGAGGATAATCACAAGAGTTCTCATTGCAGCTCCCATATCATTCAGTTGCTTGCTCAAAAAACTGTCACAGTTTCTTTCACTTTCACTGTTACTTTGGTGCCTACTAGATCCAGCCATTTACTAAAACCAAAAAGGTCAATGTGAGTATATCAAAAAAACCATCATGTACTAATGAGGAAGATAAACACTAAGATATACTTACTCATTCACTTTATCTAAAACTAGGACTCTTTCTGAAATCCTAACCATTATGGAAATGCCATTTATGCTTAAAGAATACCCTAACCTCTAAAGTTATCTAAACCGACCTTTGATACCAACTATAAGACCCCAGCCTTAAACATTACTTAATCTTGAGTTATTACAAGATTACACATTGAGGATATTTTCAGGTTTAGAGTTTTAGAGAATTAGATCATGAAACTTGCATTATATTCCACATTTAAATAAAGTGGTTACATAAAAGATAGTATTCATTCTTCCCATCAATGGAAACATATTGAAAATAAAACATGGATTATTCCTTGACACATCCTTGACAGTATCATCACATCATGTACCTTTCCCTTGACCTGTGAAAAACATTTCAAAAACTTGGGATGAGCATAAAAATTTGAGTAACGGTTATAAAAATATGGAAAGGAAACATGAGTTCATATATACATAAGAATGAAATCATACTTTACCCATAAAACATAGGCACTTTAACATACCTCATCAAACCATTAATAAATCATAGAAAACATATGACCTAAAGGTAACATGAGGCATTCATAACATTCTTACGTAGGGAGTAACCCTCTTGGTTATGTTTGGAATACCCATCACAGTATATTCCCTAGATCTCTTCATAGAACCCTTAATGTTTCACTCCTTCGCGTTAGCCAATGCATTGGAGAGCTATATCGGCCTCACCCGCCCTTAGATTATCATAGAACCACCCGTCTTCATAATAATACCGAAGAACCTCAACATATTCGTATCACATAAAACATGCATAAAGGAAATATAACATTTCCACCTATCAATCACAAGATATCAATACAACACATTGATATAAAAACATTATAAAAACCATTTTCAATACCAAAATAAAAGAAAATTAAAACATGGTATTTATTTTAATTTTAAAAATTAGTTATGGCTTGTAGAGGAATCTGAAACTCAAATAACGGTCGCGGCGGCAGAGAAGTCATTGTCGCCGCATACGTACGACAAAAAACAATCCCTTTTGTCATTTAGTAAAACGGTTCGTATAAAAAAGATTTCTTTTGGATAAATGTAAAATTCAAAGGGGTTTATACACCATATAAAAAAGGTTGTGTATAATACAAAATATGTCTCAATGAAAGGAGATTGAGATGAAGCCCCATACAAAGATGGTATCCTTGGATTAAGGATAAA
Source organism: Viscum album (assembly GCA_963277665.1). Lineage (NCBI taxonomy): Eukaryota > Viridiplantae > Streptophyta > Magnoliopsida > Santalales > Viscaceae > Viscum > Viscum album. The sequence continues at coordinate 501,802,394 of OY728142.1, read as the reverse complement.
TCAATTACATAATTATGTGTGACAAAATAATACACCAAATATAAGTGGATATTAAGTGTAAAAAAAACATAGGTTATTCACACATATTCATAGAATGACATATTCAAGGAGTACAAGCTTATCCCAAAGAATCGAAATTGGGTTAAGAAGTTCCTTTGCAATAATTAGACAGCCTAACGGCGTCACTTCAAAATTCAGAAAAAGAGTTGATGAGAGATAAAAAGGGTATCTGATCACTTGGACATAAAATTTACATCAATAAGGATATATAAGAACATATCCCAAAATAATACTATGTGAATTAAAAGACATAACAAAATAAGTCTTTTAAAAAGAGGAGGGTGAAAGGTTCCCTTACCAACATGGGTATCTTTCGAAACATATGCCCCATGAAAGAAGGAAAATACATCATTGATGTAAATACTCATAAATGAAATAATATTACAAAATGAGTAAAATAATGGTCAGTACATAGACCAATCAAAGGAAATTGTGGAAAATTTAGCATAAATCTCACAGGAATAAAAGTGAGATGAAAAATCACTTACGAAAACTCGGCAGCCTAACGGCGCCACTCGAAACTTCCAAAATGGATTGATGAGAGAGAATAGGGTCTCTCATCATATGAAAATAATATTTACAGTAGGATTAATATAAAAGAACATCCCAATCATAAGAAATATGAGCTTAAAAGGTATGACATAAGAGAGTGTACTTAAAAAAAAGAGTGGAGTAGGATCCCTTACCTCAAGTCCAACTTGTCTGGTTCGTTTCTTTATATTCCTGAATAATAAACTTTGCTCAATTAATAATTGAATAAGTAACTCCTTTAGAGATTATTATTCAGTTCATATCACATATTATAATGTAATAATAATTGCTTAATAATGTTAGTTCATATCAGACGTTTTTGCCAATGTTTGGTAAATGAGTCAAAAATGAACTTGTTTGAAAAAAGATTGCCCATGTAGTTATAAGTAAATAATTTCCAGATTAGTATTAATGATTAAAATATCAAATATATCCAGTATATATTCATTTCATACTATTCCACATCTGTTGGAGATAAAAAACGAAAAGCACCGTTCATGGAGACGGTAGGCCGTACGTACGCATGAATGCTACTTTCATTTTTTTCATATTAATGGAATTAAAACAAAATGAGAGAGATATATATGTGTTATAATTCCAGAATGATATCCATAATTTTGATGTAATATATTAAATATATATCCATTATATATATGTACTTATAATATTACATAACATTTTGAGATAAGAAATGAAATGTATCGTTCATGGAGACGGTAAGCCGTACATACGCATGAACGCTCTTCCATTTCTATTTCATATTTAATGAAATTAAAACATAATGATACATAATAGTATTTTAATTCCAGTATGGTATCATATATAATATTATTAAATATATCATTTATACGTACCACATATGGTATTAACGAATCAAATCACTTTGAGGGGGCGGTAGTCCGCACTTCCTTAAATGAAGATATCACGTTTACCCATAATGGAAACCATAAAGGTATGCCCAAAATGAAAAATAAAGAAGCTTAAGGAAAACATAAACACATTATATATCACATATAAATATAGTTTCATCTTAATGGACACCTTTTAAGGTTTTAAAATAATGTTGAACAATCATCGTTTCGGGAGGCCGAAATTTGCCATCCACGGAAACAGTATGTTCTTTAACCATTAGATGTAGGTGTGTGAAAGTGTAGATCGAATCCTTATTATAAAAATATCATAGTATATTGATAATACTGGATTTTTTATAAAAGAAATGAATAAAAAGAGTTTAGGGGGTTGGAGAAGCAAAATAAAACAAAAGGACTCAAGTGAAGACATTACCTTAAAATCGGGAAACTCTCTTTGGTTTGAGCTCAAAGGCTTCCTTGGGAAGACTTCTGCCCAAAGTGAGGCTTCAAGGAGTAATATAGGGAAGTGGAAAGACAAAATGGGTAGATTTTGGCCGAGCCAAAGGCTTTGGGAGTGTGGGTAAGGAGGTAGAGGTGGGGGCCTTTTATAAGAGGAGAGGAGGGGCACTCTTGGAAGGTAAAGAAAAGTCACTTTATTTTAAAATGGTATTCGGATTTAAGAGGTCCCAAATTGATGTGTTTATATGATAAGGTGATAAGGGTTAGAAATCCACTCATCCAATAGGTTTTGGACATGTGTAGGTCTTATATATTACATTATCTTTCCATTTTATTTAAATCGTTAAATAATGAGGTTATCGCTGCATCATCATGATGTCATATATAATTTAATTTATTTAATGTCTAAAAATTATAAAAAAAATACTATGATGTAGGAAATATTTTTATATTTCTAATGAATATTTATAGTCAAAAATATGATTTTTATAACCCCATGTAAAAATTGTTTTAGTAAAACATTTCATGTTTGTCTCATTTTTACTTTATCTTTAAATAAAAAGATATTAATGTCATTTTCCAACCAAAGTGGCTTCATGGGATCCCCAAGTTGAACCATGGTTTTTCTTGGTCGGCCATGACAAATCCAATGAGGTTAGGATATGTGTCAAGTTCATTTAATATTATTAAAACATTATTTTTACCTTAAACTACACTAATTACCTCTAATCGTGATAAAAAACTTAATAAGTTACTATTCACCAAAAAATTATTTTTATCCCATTAAACCACATTTTACTTCTTAATTACAAACATTTATGTCGGATTTTTAAAATTCAAAACACACAGATGGAAAAATTTCATTTAAACGGAAAAATCAGTTTTTATAAGTACCACTTAGTGGTTTCACTATTCATCAAAAATTGAAGTTTTTCAGAAAAATCCCAAAAATTCACCCTAAGCTATATTTCATATTACAAATTCAAAAATGAAGTACATTTTAAAAAATTCATAACATATAAGTCACATTAATTAATTTAATAATTAATTCTCGCTGTCAGAGCAAATAGCGTGTTTTTATGAAACAATAAGTATCAAAAGATTGACAATAGTTTAAATCTGATTTCAAAGTGAAATTAATTCCAACGACCACTATTGGATTAAATGGTAAAAATATATTCTAATTTCAATTTAAAACCAATTAAAAAGATAATCTCATCATATAAATAAATTATATTAAAAAGAGGTTTTGAATTAAAATACAATATTTTACACTATTCATTAAAAAAAATGAACTTTATCGGAAAGATACCAAAAATTTACACAAAGTAAATTTTGATGTCCCAATTCTTAAGAAGAGTTTTATTTGGTCCAAAAGGATGTATAAGAGTGAGAAAAACTACATTTAATGACGGTTCTCCATCAAAAGGCGATAAGTGAACCTTTAGTGAAAGCTAGGGCATATACGCCTAAAATCGAATTATTTCCGTATTTTATGCCTTTATCTTTTATTGGATAAATGTAAAAACATTAAAAAACATATATAATCATATTTTAGTTATTTCTATCCATTCCCGCCAATACAATGGCTACATGTTAACTACCATTTAAAATAATATTATTTTATTATTAGAGTGCAACGTAAGATTCCCAAGAAACTCGTTGTTGCGTGTTTGGTACACCATCGAGCATAGCGTCCCCTTTAAAGTCATATTAATACTTTATTCACAAATATGGATAAATATGAAAATGTCATATTCTTTATTTACCTGGGGTGTTACATTGTATCGGAGGCAACCGGAGGGCAGGGGATCACCGGATATAAAATTGTCTCGTAGGAGAGTTGCTGGCCAAAACAGGGAGATCGCAGGGGTTTCTAGTAGGAGGGAAGCAACGGGAAAAGGAGCTGGCGACTTGGCAAAGGGAAACGCTGGCAGGGGGATTTCAGACGAAGGCGGAAGGTGCAACCAGAGATGGGCCGGGCACCGGAGGCTGGCCGGGGGCTGGCGCCGGAGGCCGGCCGGGGGTGCTATCAGAGACGGCCAAGCACCGGAGGAGGGAGGCCGGACGGAAGGACAGACGGGAGGCCGGAGAAGGGAGGCCGGATGGGCAATGGGGTCGGGTTGCAGAGCAATGCCAGCAGGGGGGGTTTCGGCCGGAGACGGCGGGGCGCCGGTGGAGGGAAGGCGGCGGTCAGGAGATGGAGGGAGGAGCCGGTGGTCGGGAGAGGGAGGGAGGAGGCGCGGCCAGAGGGAGCGCCGCCGGAGGAGGGATGCCGGATGGGAGGCGGAGGGAGGCAGCGCGGCCGGAGGGAGCGCCGCAAGAGGAGGGACGCCAGACGAGAGGCGGCGTGGCCGGAGGGAGCGCCGCCGGAGGAGGGCCGCCGGACGGGAGGCGGAGGGAGGAGGCGCGGCCGTAGGGAGCACCACCGGAGGAGGGACGCCGGACGGGAGGAGGCGTGGCCGTAGGGAGCGCCGCCGGAGGAGGGACGCCGGACGGGAGGCGGAGGGAGGAGGCGCGGCCGGGAGATGGAGGGTTGGCCGAGAGGGAGAGGGTCACGCGGAGGGAGAAGGGAGAAAGAGGGAAGAGAGAAAGAGAGAGGAGGGGGAGAGGGAAAAAAGGGTGGCGGCGCTTAGGGTTACAGAGGAAAGAGGGAGAAGAGAGAGAAAAAAAAAATAATAAAATAAAGAATAAAAGGGGTAAATAAAATGAAATAAAAAGAAGAAGTAAAATAAAATAAATAAATAAAATAGAATAAAATAGAATAAGATAGTAAATAAAAAGAGGTTGATAATAATAATAATAATAGTAATATTCATAATAATAATTATTATTATAGTTACAAACATATATGCATATATATATATATATGTATATAAACATATATAAATAAACCTACATAAACAAATTTATAAACATACATATATGAACATACATAACAAATTATAACTTATAGACATATATAATCATATGTATAAACACATTTACACATAAACATATAATGTTAAGAAAATATATATTTATCAGCATACGTGTATATAAACACATATAAACATACCTATATACACATTACGTTAAAAATAATATTAATAACAATAATAATAACAATAATAGTAATAATAATAATAATAATAATAATAATAATGTATAAACATATATAATCATATACATATTTATACACCTATATAATCATATATATATATATATATTAATACGCTCAAAGAACGAATTTAATAACGTTAAAACTGAATGACCGCGGGGCACGCGTGCACTGTACGGTACCCAAGTGGACTGCAAATGGGCTGCGCAACACAACCGTATATTGTTCGTGCATTATCCCAAACCATAAAATCATCCAAAAATTAAAATTTACAACCGGGACTCGCCCGCACACATGCAAAAACACCCGATGCCATGATAAATAAAATAAATAATGTAAATAAATAAAAACAGGTGTGACATATCTTCTACATTTACCCATGATATTGTCCAGCCCAACGACTTGATAATGTATAACCGTTAATTAGTTTATGTATAAAACCTATAGTCATGACCCCTCTGCCTATATCTGGTGATATCTTAATTCTCCGAACCATATTTTGACATCAATTATATCTCCAAATACACATGTTTTAGGGGTATAGTTTTTTGTAATTCTATTAATTACCATTGTTCAAAATACATCCCTAAAAATAAATCTAAAATGAATTTTTTCACAGATAAACAATTCTCATTATGGATAAGAATTCTTAAAATCATAGCATGTTTCATCATTGGAAAAAATTATTACCTTCTTTTATACCATTTATTTTTTATTTATGTATACCATTTTAATATTAATTTAAATAAAAAATAAACCATTCTAGTAAATTAATTAGAAAATATAAACAAATATCATAATCTAATTTTTATAAAATATAAATTCTTATAGTACTATTAATGAGATACAACTGTCATGATAAATTCCATATGATAAAAATGATATATAACAATTTATGGTGAAATTGTGATTAAAATAAGAACGAAAACTATATAATGTGAATCATAAAAAATTCATTAAGAAACTAATTTTGGGAAAATAAATTTGTATTCAAGACTCATCAGTAAGAAAAAACAAGTTACAATCATTTTTATCATGGGTTACACTAAAAACATCCAAGTTTATCTCAAACATACTCAGGTGGAACCATCTACCAACATCTTAATGATTCCGTTGAAAAATAACACACTTATTAATCATCTAAGATTCATTGAGCAAAACACCCCATTGAAAGACCATATCATACACTAGAGGATACTATTCCAAGATGAATCATGTGAAGAATAGAAACCATATCTATATCTCCGAATAATATGCCAAAATATCCCATGAAACAAGATAATGGAGGTAGGGAAATAAGCCCCCTGAAATATTATAATACCCATAACGAAACATCAATTTATACTGCTTATCTCAACTGTTTCCACCTTATGATAAAAAAACATTATATTTTTTAAATTATAAAATAATAATAAAACAAATGCATAACGTACACATTATCACGTAAATAATGACAGAATGGGGTGCAGTCTATAGTGTTTTTGGTTACCAAAAAATCTTTTGAATGATTTCCCATATAGGGATTTAGCTTATAAATAATATTTTAAAACATAAAATCACACACTAAATATAATTTTGAAAAAAATAATTTTATAAACAATTTAATTTAAATCATTGATAATATTAAACATTAAATCAATATGAAAAATATCATATAGAAACTAAACATCAATTGAAAAAAAACCTAAATATTTTATACAAATACCAACATATAAGTACTATAAAAACATAATAATTAACATCCAATTTTTTTAATAAAAATTATAATTAAAACCAAAAATGCCTTTAAACCATTTAGAAATAATAAATTCTTTAATTACCTTTTCCAAAACCATTGTAAATCATATTGAAACTCAAATAATATATTTACTTAATAATTCTTTCAAAAGGTTCCCTTATATATTTTTACAATGAAATTATAGGGAGTGTTTTTGTTATAAAGATTATAATTACAATTACCTTGGAAACTTCTTGAATTAAAATTTTAAAAACATGAAAAAATAAAAATTATTTTATAATATCATCATGGTGTTCTAGATTTTGGAATAACTAATTAGAACCCTATTTTATAAAACTGAAGAACCTAATGGTATTCCAAATAAAGGGGATTATATAATAATTCCTTCTCATAAAAGATGAAATCAATTCACCTTTGATAAAAAAACAATAGATTAGGTAAACAAGGGCGCTTCAACAACCTTATACAAAATGAATTCCATGATTAATGTAATCCTATATAAAACCCATCCATCAAGTTCAATATGATTTGATAATGTAGTATAATACAAGAATGGTATGGGAAGGGGTGGGATAATAAGAGTAAAATATAGATTTTATTTTTTAAACAACGAAGGAATCATGTTTTCAAGGCACTAAAATCATAGAGAAGAAGAGTGGAAGTTATGTAAGGATATTAGGGCTATTTTTTCTGAATATTAGAGAAAATATGGCTAAAATGATCAAAATAGGGAAAGGGTATAATGATAATTTCATTATGAAAATTTTATAGAATGCTTCACAATTTTTTAAATCAAGTGCCAACAATATAGTGGACACTATAAGTGACCTTCTATAATTTCATAGTTATTATTCATGGTTCTCTGAACCATGCAACATATAGTGACCCATACAGTTCATATATAAATATTACATATTATGAGATGAATATTTAATACAAATCATTAAATTCCAAACCAAAATCATATATGTTTACTATCTTTGTAAACATTGATACATAGAAAAATTAATCTAAATAGATCTATATAATCTCCTAATAAAATCATTATAATTAACACCCTTCTTAGACATATCATAAATAAAACGTTTCTTCATTACCCATGGATAATAAAACATAAGAAAGGGTATGATCAAATGTAGAGTAATGGTAAACGCGAGAGTTATCAGTCAACACTTGAGAATAAAAGGTGATTTATAGAGACCCCAACCTTTTAAACAAATCATTACATGATTTTAAGCGTAATAAAACAACTTACAACAGGACAAGGATTGTAAAGTCAAGTGTCTTGGATGACTAGGTACATAATAAAGAAAACATGTGACTACATAAAACATTTCATTATTTAATATTTATAAAGTGATCATAACATAGTTATTTATCATTCATCCTCATAGGATAAATTGGGGACAATATAAACTAAGGGATGAGGAGAGAAATTCCTATTATAAATATAAACATCTGAATAAAGCTTTACAACATGGGATAAAAGGAACGACATAATGATATAAAAAGGTAATTAATATATATAATCATAACATATAAAAATGAGATCATATAAACATGGAGTTTTAGTAATGTGTATGAAACCTAAAACATTACATTGGCATTATTCCAGGCTCATTTCAAACATATGATCACATGTTAAGGTTAACTAACATGACAACTGAACAAGATAGAACATGTCACGACTAACTGCTGAGTCTATTACGCATAACATATCATGAGATTCGACATTACCTAATGAAATTGGGAAATTTGGGGACACCCATCTTAAAATTTTCATGAATATTTTTTTTCAATCAATGAATCCTACATAATCAATCATACATTAACATAAGGGTTCCCATGAAATTAAATGGGTATCATAATCATGTCATAATGAAAAATGAATAGAAGTATCATAAATATTTACCTTAGGGAAAGTAATTAAAACATACATAGATCTTCATAATGGAAAATAGGCATATATCATAGCATGTGATGTCAAATAGAAGTTATAATGTGTATGAATACTATTAATGAATTTTTTGTAAAAAATATTAGTGTGGTTATAAGGAAAATACTAAAGAGAATTTCATATAAAAATAGTAATAATATATATAAAACTAGAAGTAAACCTTGAAGGTTTTTATAAAAAAGACTAATTTCATAAAATATGGGTTTTAAAATTTAATATAGAGTTAATTTGATATTTTTTACGAATTCGGGAAGTTCCCTTAAAATGACCTTAATTATTTGGAAGGATTGAGGAGGGTTTCATTTATAAACATGTATAGCCCTGATAGAGAATTATGAATGAATAATGATACATGAATTTAGAACATATACATAGATTTTATAATACATGTATAAAAATAATAGATAAATTTGTTTTGGTAAAAATAAGGATACAACAACCCAAAAGAATAATGGCGGTTCGTGTAAAATCACTTACATTAAGTCTGGAGTTTTCATTATCTTCATCTTAATTCCTTGGATAATAATATTTAATTAATTATTTAATATTTACAAGAAATATTTTTCATGTAATTGATTTAGTATAAAATTATTATGTTCATTAATGGATTTTTTATGGGTTAATATATTCAATTTCATTTCTTTGGAGTGTTTATTTTCTAGAATTTCATTAATAGTTTACTTATATACATTTAAGGATAAATATGTAATATGTGAATATTTGTACAGAATGGAAGTTTTTTTAAATATAGAACATCTATATTGTTACATGGTTATTAAATTCCATTGGATTTTTTTTAGTAAAGATGATTCATTATATAAAACAATGATCATACCTGTTGTGGTTAATTGGCGGGTTTTGATCACATTCAAAACATATTTCATTATAAATTAATATCATATTTAAAAAAATATTTAATAACCCTAAATAAGTTATTATACATATATTTTAGTCTCGTTCAACCATAAAAATGGTTTTATGACCAGAATTAAATATTGTAAATGAGATTGAACTCTCACCGTCCTTGAATGTGCTAAATAAACACATCATAGATATTGTTTTAATTTCGAGTATAAAAGGAGGGGAAAATATAGATGATGATGATTTATTGAATTGTAATAAAAAAATTCTACTACATTTTATATATTATTGTTATCATAACATTTATATTAAAGGAGGTTAGGATTAAAATAAATTAATGCAACTTGAACAAGAAATTATATCTATGAAATGGGGAATTTACCTCTAGAATATATCTTCCATAATAACAAATTTTGCACAGAGAATTTTTCATTTTTATGAGAACCAATGCTAATGGAAATGGGAGATATGAATAGTGAGATATTTGAGAATAATTTGTTCTATCAAAAAGGCTTTAGTGGTGCGAGGAGAGGAGGAAAAGTGGGGTCGTATTTATAGTGGAGGAGAGGAGAGGTTTCCCGTTATTTTAATCATTAGTTTAATATTTTTTTCACAAAATTATGAATAGTAATTATTATTTGGACCACAAATATTAAATAGTTAATGTGAGTTCAATCCAATTTCCATTAACATCATCCTTGTCTCATGTATGATGTATAAATTCATTATTTAGCTTTTATCTTAAATTATCTTATTTTACTATTTACCAAATATTCTCGTATTTTAGAGAAATCCAAAAATTTACCCCAACCAATTTTTGAATTCTAGATTTCAAAAATGAATGCCATTTTAGGAATATGATTTTATATATATGTAGAATTGAACTTTTCATTAAATTAAAAATTTATTTCAAAAATATAAATTTTAAACATGAAACTGATTTTATAACACTTAAAAAATTTAACTAATGTGTCATAAAATTATTTTATAATCACAATACATAAAAATAATATATTATGAATCTATTTTATGAAAATAAATTTATATTTAAATTACTAAATTAATCAATCCTTTTTTATTAAAAATTTTCAACTTATCAAAAATACCATAACTATTATATTGTCACATATAAGATGGATAAATTTAATTTATACATTAATTTGTAAGGTTCATATTCAAATGGACAGTAAACTATTAATAAGGTTCATATTACTATTAATAAATGTATCAATACTATTCACAAGGGTATGTTACTATTCGCAAAAAATTATGTTTGTCCATTCAGACTCCAAACATCATACTGATCACTTTTGTGTATGAAATATTTTGGAAATTCAAATCATAGAAGTGGAAAAATTATTTTTCAGGGTCACATATTATTTAGTAGGTAATTTATGAATGATGTGTCGTTTTGATTCTTATTGTGATCTTTTGTGATTATATTATATGACATAATTTTAAACAAGCAATTCTATTGATAAATATTTGGATCGTTACATTCTTCCCCCAATATGAAATTTCTCCATTCAAAATTCATTTTATATTCTATGATGAAAAATGGTGTGGGTACTTTTCCTTTACCTCTTCTTCCAGTTTCCATGTTTCTTCTTCATACATATGGATTCATCTTATAACTTTGACAATGTTAATAGTCTTGTTACAAATAAAAATTATCGCTACGATCCATGATATTCACTAGTTTCTCCTTCTACAAATATCATTCTCTATCTTTACCACCTATGAAGAGAGTATATATAAAGGATCTTGTATATACATCCATAAGATGGATTTTTGGAATACATAAGGTACTTTAGACATGGTAGGTGGATGTTCTAGTCAATAGTCTACATCTCCAACACTATAAAGAATCCAGAATGATCCTATATACTTGGGATATATATTTTTTCCCAAATCTTATGAACATCTTCCATGGAGATATGTGGAGTAATTAAATTTCTCCATTTTTGATCTCATGGCTACATTGAATATTATATTCTAAACACATTTTTTTGACTTTGGGATGCCTTGATGTGATTCAAAATGGTTTTCACCATCTCTGCTATTTCATTGACCATTTCATGTCCTATCATCTTACTCGCACCTACTTCATCCCATCATTTCAGTGTTTTTCACCTCTTCCCATAAACAATTTCATATAGTTCTATTAGGATGTTGGATTGGATACTATTATCATAGTATAATTAAACTAGTGGAATATATTTCTCCCACCCTAATTTTAACTCCATATAACACGATCTAAATAAATAGTTATGTAATGATGTTTAGTTCAGTGCTTAGTTCATGTTAGGGATATTTTCAAAACATCAAGATAGATATCTGATCTCTATCAGATAAAATAGATAGTGGTAATACATTTATCCTTACCAAAACGTTGATATATATATATCCATTCATGTTGATCCAATGAGAAGTCCTCTCAAATTGCAATAAATTGATATGTCTTTATATTATGATCTTCAAAAACCCATATAGTATTGGTTTTTATAGATGCTCATGGATTCTAGTGACAATGTATATTATTATGTTATCCCACTTCTAGGATGTTATGTGTGGTGTATACATCTTCCCCATAGAATTTTTCCTTTTAGCCATCACTTGTTGATATACCAGAAAATTTGATGAATAATCAGAAATATCCTTCTTCATATTGTCCCACCAATAATAATCTTTGAGATCTTGATACATATTTGTGCTCCCTAGGTGAATTGAGAATGATGATCTATGTGATTCATTCAAAAGATCATTATTTATCTCTGGATCAGATAGTTTACATAATTTGAAACCAAATATTACAACTCAATCTTTACCAATCATGAATTATGAGGATTTCCCATTTCTGATTGCTTCAACCAGTTTCTGAATTTCCACATCATTTCATTGAGGGTCCTTTATTTTATGAATGGGGTATGGTTGATAAATAATTTGATAAATGATTTATAATGTGCCTCCCTTAATTATTCCCTTGTACATCCTCATCAAATAAAATAATATTTTATCATTTTCAATTCTCATCATGGATAATGATATCATATTCATTCTACTCAGAGCTTCCAACACATAATTTTCATAATCACAATGGTAGTGGATTGGGAGGTTTTAATATTTTATTATCTCTTACCATCATTGTTGGCACATATTAATCCGTTTCTATATTAATATATATTTCATACTCTTGTGATCATTATACATCTCACACTTCTCCCCATAGAGTTAGAGACTCTAGATTTTCATTGAAATGATCACAACCTCAAATTATAGATCATGCATGGGATAGTTTTTCTTGTGTATTTTCATCTCCCTTGAGGTGAATGGTATCAATTTATCTTTTTTATTTATCACACATCCTAACCCCTTGTTTGAAGCATCCCTATACACCATAAATTGTTTTCCACATATCAGGAGTGTGAGTACTAGTTTGATGATAAGCCACTTTTTGTGATCCTTAAAGCTTTCCTCTCATTGTTGATTTCCGATGAAGATCACTCCCTTCCTTTTGATCTTGGTCATTGTGATTAAATAATCAAGATACGTTCTTCAAAACTCATTTACAATCCCCATGTAGATGCACAAAAAAACATCAATCCATTATCGATGTTGTCTATGTCCAAAATTCAATTGCATTTATCTTGGAAGGGTCTAATGATATTCATTTTCTAGTGATAAAATTCCCCAATAATGATACTTCCTCCAACCATAAGACAAATTTAATGTAATGAGACTAATTTTCCCCCTTTAAAAAGTCAACTGCATCGTATTCAAATGAAACTCAGGTTCCTCCTTACATTCGAAATATAACAGAATATCATCTATAAAGATGCCACAAATTTGTCAAGGTAATCATTAAAGATGATACTCATTAAATCCATGAAAATTTTTGGAAAATTATTGAGTTTATATGGAATCAATATGAACTCATAGTGTCCATACCTCATTCAAAATAAATTCTTAGGAATATATTAATTCCTCACCTTTAATTGGTGATATCCTGCCAATGGTCCGCCGTAATGAAATAAATGGCCCCATGTATGTGATCGAACAATTCATATATCTGAGGAAAGTGATACATATTCTTCATTATGATTTTATTTATCTCAAAATAAATAATTTAAAGGCTAATTGATCCATATGTCTTATTAAAAATAATACTGGTGATCCTCTTTGTGATGAAGTTGGTTATATAATATCCTTCTATTCATTCTCCTATAACTTCTTCCTCAACTCTTCCCGCTCTACAGAGGCTATTCTTTAGGGTGTCATTGATATAGGTAGAGATCAATGAATAGGTTCAATTAAAATCTCAACCTATTGATCAAGAGGATGTCCAGAGAATTCATTAGGTATTACATTAGTGTAATCCCTCACAATAGGCATATCTTCGATAAGTATCATATACTTTTTTAATCATTTCTGCAATAGATGCATTCTAAAAATAAAATATGATCTTCACTTGAGATGATTATTTTGAAGGAGATTCATCTTCTTCATTACATTTATATTGGATTGGAAAATATTATGGGATGTGAAGATTGATATCCCTTTCTCGATAGTTAATGCCAGATTTGTATAATGATAGACATTACATTCCCAATATCGCATCAAACTCCACCAAATGAGGTATGGCAAGATTTTATGGGAGGTTCAGTCCACAAATCTTTACCTAGGAGGAGTTATAATCATTGGATGCAATAATTTCCCCATTCTTTGTTCTGAAATTTAACTCAACCTACAAATTTTGAGGTGGTGATTCAATAGATCTACGAAACATGAAAAATATTAGAGAATGTTTTGAACCTGAATCTAATAGTACGTTTTGTATAATTGAATGAATAGTTAGTGAACCTTCACCACAATGTATTCTGGAATGACCTCATTATTAGTGATAGTATATTCCCTTATTTCCTTGGAGGATGTTTTTGATTTCTTATGACAAAAATTAGGTCTTGGAAATTGTTTTCATTGTTTCTGTGTTCCTTGTAGTTGAAACGCAAAAATCATGGCTCAGTATTGATATGAAGCTTTCTGTCATTGTCCACATTTGTGGGATTCTTCATATCTATTTAGTATTTTATAGTTATATTTCCCATTAAACCACATTTGAACCAATTACTTGTTCCTTTTAGAATATTATTGTAATGCATCTTCCCATTATTTTTGACATGTGGGATGTTCGATCTTCTTTTTCTCAGAGGATTTATTTACCGAACAACCCATATTAAACTCCATTTTCCACTTTTTTTCCACTAGGACCATTAGACCACTGAGAGTCTCTAATATCCATTTAACCCAAGATGGCACTATATAAAATCTATTCACAACTATCGATGTCACGAATCACGATCACTTTTCATGGACTTAGCATTAGTTCACAAATGAAGTGATAAACCATGCTTTTATTGTTCGTTATAAAGACAAAGTCCTATCTTTCAGAACATGTGTAGTTTTCTTCATTCACTATGATGGAATCATCTTCATTTAGCATGTTTCTGAGGAACTCTATTTCCATCTTCAAATGGTGGGTTCAGGAAAAATATTTTTTTAAAACAATTGTCATTAATTCTTTTCGATCCATGGAATCAATTTCTTCTTGTGACATTATATTATTCATCATTTTCCAATAATGATAAGCTTCACTATCAAAATGACAGACTACAAGAAATAATTTCTCTTCTTATGATCACTATTGGACAAATAATATATTTTTAATGGACCTAATACATTTTTCTGTGAGGAGGGAATCAGAAGATACACTAAACATGGGAGGTATTTTACACATGATAGTTTTAACAAAAATTGAATCTTTATTTTGAGTAGTAGGGAATTCTACATGATTCCAGTTAGTAATCATAATTTAAGCTAGATGATCATGTAATTTAGAATGTTTTGAGTACCCATTCCCATCATTGTAGACATCTCATTGGGGAAATCATAATATTTGTTACCACATTGATCGTTGGATCATTTTCATATATTTACCTCTATTAAATAAAAAAAGAATGTAAAATAAGGGGGGGGGTTGAATATATAGCTAATAATAATAAAAAGTAATAATTAAACATAAAATTATATGCTCTTAAAGGAAATCTATATCCTATATTGTGATTATTTATGTTTCAATCTAGGTTATACATGATATGTTTCCTAAAATTTATTCTTACGAGTTTCTTTTTTCCTATAATAATGGTCAGTACTATGCTTATGAATTTTCCAATGCATAACCCCAAAAACTATAAAAAAGTTGTGCACCAAGGCCCATTGTTGTGGACTAGTTCCCATTTGATTCTAGTTCGTAAAGGCATTTTTTACCCATAGAAACATTTATACCGGAGCCACATCGACTTGTTTGTATCCTGAAAAGGATTTATTTTCATGACTAACCACTTATTCTATACATACATAAATTTATGGATGTTTTCTTATACTTAGTCTCATCCTTATGGTTCTTACTAAAGTGCTCTATTTGTTGTCAACAAAAATAACTAATCCATAATCTTATTTCAACTATAAGGATCGTATAATTTTAAATGTATCATTTCACCATTTTATGCATAATAAAACATCATATTAAAAGCCAGTGGTCGTAAACTCATGTGTCTTAGAATACTAGGTACACAATATAGAAAACAAATGGAAAATTAAAAAATTTAGTTATTTACATTTTATAATGATATCATTACTTCCACTGTGCTTATACATGTTCATAAGATTACCAGGGGATAACATGAACAAAGGGATGAGAAAAAAAGTCCATTAATGGAACAAACATAAGAATAATTCTTTAGAACAAATTTTAGAAGGCACAACATAAAGATATAAAAAAGGCATGGAACATATGGATTCATAACAAATAAACATGGGATCATATAAACATTGTGGCTTAGTAATGTTTTAGAAATATAAATCAAGATTTTAGAATGATGCATTGATCATTGTACATAGAGGAGAACAGGTCAAGGATAACCACCAAGATCATTTCACGTGGTATCACGAGTCAAGGCTAACCGCCAAGACCATTATACATTACAACACATGATACTCAACATTACAAAATAAACTAAAGAGATATCAGGGAATACCATTCATAACATGATGATGAATATTTTTTCCAAATAATGAATCATACATAATCAATCATACCGAACAATGGGGTACCCATGGAATGAAATGGGTATCATAATCATGTCACAAAGAATAATTAATAGGCATATCCTACAAGTTTCCATGAATTAAATAAATTATAATATACATGAACATTAATAATGGAAACTAGGCATATATCTTTGTACATGAAGTGAAACAGAAGTGAAAACATGTAAGAAGAGTATTTATGAAATTTTATTGTTAACTCATTTTAGTGTCTTTTCTGGAAAATACTTATGAAAATTTAACATATAGTAGGAAATAATATTATATATAAAACCAGAATTGAACAATGAATGTTTTTATATAAAAAAAATATTTTATAAAAAAAATGGTGGCATAAAATATAAGATACGGTGCACATGAAACTGGGAAACAATTTAAGAAGTTCTCTTAATAAGATCTTACTTATAGAGATGATTTGAGGAGGGTATTGTTTCAAAATATGTATATCCTTTAAAGAGAATGATGAATGGATCTTGAAATATGAGCATGAATCATATACACAGGTTTTATAATATGTGAATAAAAATAATAGATAAATTCGTTTTGGTAAAAAGAATAATAGAACAACCCAAAGGAAATAATGGATGTTCGGGAAGAATCCATTACATTTAGTATAATAGTGTCCTTCCCATGATATTAATGTCATGGATAACCAAATTAAATTCATTAATTAATATTTTTGATCCCTATTTATAAGGATATTTATTTATTATAACTTTATTAAGTTCATCCATGACATTTTTATGGGATAAGTGGTTCAATTTCATTATTTGAGATCATTTGATTCCTTGGATTTCATGATTAGTTTACATATATTCATGTATGGATAAACAAGAATGAGTTAAATGGTTATACAAAATGAAAGTTGAATGTTATTATTGATCCTAAATAATATTAAATTGTTATTAAATTCATTTGGTTTTTTGGATTATTTATTAATCATTATATATATCTTTAATGATAACTGTTTTTGTTAATTGCTGTTTTTTATCACGTCAAACACATTTTTCTTTATACATTAATAATTTCTTTAATAAAAGATTCTAACCCCATAAATAAGTTATAATACACATATTGTAGTCTGGTTCTATAATAATTGTGTTTTTATGACCATAATTGAAGATAGTAAATGGAATTGGTCACCTGTCATCCTTGAATGTCATAAATTATAACATCCTAGGCGGTGATTTCATTTATAGATTAAAAGGATAGAAATTGAGAGATGATGATGAATTATTCCATTATCAAAATAAAATTTTATTATATTTTTTTTATTGGAGTTATCATAACATCGGGAAGAATGGAGGTGGAGAAAAAATCGAAAAAAATAACTGGAAGAAAACAAAACAAATGAAAAGGGAAATTTACCTATTGAATATATCTTCCATGAGAAGTTCTTTAGAGGAGAGGATATGGTCTATTTAATTTATCAAGGTATTTCAGACATGGTAGAGGGTCTTAGGGTGATATATGATTAGAATTGGGACTAGAAACAAGGCTTGAGAGGTGTGGGGAGTGGAGGTAAAGAGGGTTGGTATTTATAGTGGAGGAGAAGATGGGTTCCCCATTATTTTAATTAGTAGTTTAATATTTTTTCTCAAGACTATTAATATTATTGATTAAAATGACCAAAAAATATAATTATTTAATTTTAGTTAGATCTATTGGCTATTTACATCATCCATTACTCTATCATGATGCATAAATTCATTTATTTATCATTCATTGTAAATTGTCATATATTACTAACAACCAAAATTTCCAGTATTTAAGAATAATACAAAAAATTCACCCCAACCATTTTTCAACAAGTATAATTAAAAAATTAAATCCATTTCATGAAAATATTTTTCTATATTTGTAAAATATAATTTGTAAATTAAATATTTATTTACTTGAATTTTTTTTTTAAAACTGAAACTGATTATATAACACTTTGAAAAATTAACAAAGGGATCATAAAATTATCTTATAATTATAATATATAAAAATATTATCTTATGAAATCATTTTATGAAAAAAAATCATTTTTATTATTAAATTGTTCTTATAATTAAAATTTAATATTTATGGTCTACCAGAAATACAACCAATATCGTATTGTCACTTATAATTTAAGAAAATATAATTTATACATTTATTAGTAAAGATAATATTCACTTGGATGATTTAATATTTATAAGGGTCATATTACTATTCAATAGGGTAACATTAATATTCATGTGGGTATGTTACTATTCACCAAAAATTATGTGTGTCTTATTTGACTCAAAATATTTTACTAATCCCAACTGTGTATATTAGATTTTCAAAAATCAAATCACATAGGTATAAAAATTAGGTTTAAAGGACACATTGCATATTGTAGATTATTTAATAATCATGTGTCATTCTTTTTACAAATGTGATTTTATGAAGTTATATTATATGACATAATTATAAGAAGATATTTCTATTGATAAAACTTTTGGTCGTTGCATGATTTATATTTTGAAGCCATAACATTCATATCAATTGCGAAATTTTTGATTCATGTCATAAATTGTGACTATTTGTACTACATGAACAGTAAGGTAATTTAAGAAGAGGCTCTATGAGGGAAAATAATTGGAACAAATCATATGTTTGTGTCATGAAATTCATTATAGAAAATCATTTTGTTAGTCAATAAAAATACTCATGAATTTCATAGTGGATGGGTTTCCCTCGATATTCAATTATATTCACAGTGAATGTTTTCTCCATTAACTTTCATAGAGGAAAAGTACTCTCGTAATATGTGTTAACTCCTTATTAAATTCTCCATTATCTCACGATATATCAACATTTAACCAATGTATTAGATGAATATAAAATTTAAATCCCACCCTTTAAATTACTATAATTATAAATATATCTTCTATAAGAATTTAAAACATTAAATACAGATTAAGCCATGCAATCGAAATAGTTTTCAATAATATTTCATCATTTCATCATAACAAAACCCGTGGAAAATAAAATGGTTTCACTATTGATTCATCAAAACATAATTAACACATGGAATGAAATTGGCTTTATAAAATCACCATTAAATCAGAATCATCATAATCCATAAAAATAATTAAATAGGGTTGTATCATTGGATGAAACACTGATTTAATTTTTCATATCATCAAATGATGTTATCAATAGTGACACATTATTTTCAAATATCATAGCAATATTTCTTCAATAATATAAAATATTAAAATTTAAATCAACTATTTCTAAACTAATGATTTCACAAATATTTTTGGAAAATTTTCCATTAAAATAAAAATAAATACATGTTAAATAAAAATCATACCATTTATTTCCCATAATGGTGGGAAATTTCATACATTTTTCTTAAGTAAAAATAAATACTCTTTCAAATTTTCGGTAAAAAGGAAAATGTTCCTCATTTAGAAAATGAAAAGAAGATTCATTTTTAACCATTTATTAAACATAAAAAAATTGCTAATAATATCTTTATAAACACAAAAAATAATAATAAAATCATTTATGAAATAATTTTTATAAAACATCATATAGAAGAAAAAAAGATTCTTGATCTAATAGAGAAATAAATTTGGTTTCCCTGAAAAATATTCTTTCAGTATCTTGTGTTAATAAAGAGAATAAAAAGGATGGAATACATTTAATATCTTTAAATAAATATTAGAGAATAAAATTCATGAGTGTATAAATATATGCGTCTTGAAATTTCACCATCATAAACATAATCATAAACAATCTTGAAAAACAATGATATTGTAACATAATGACTTGCCTCGATTTATTATTGATTCTAAAGAGATTTAAACTCATTATTAAAAATTATATATTTTCAATAGATTTAAAATATCATTTACATTATTATAATATCATATATTATTAATTTTAAATATGTTAACACACATTTATAAACAAATCTGTTTTGAAGTCATCCTTTCCAATTGTTAATTGTTAAAATTTTAATTCAAATTTCAGTTTAATAATTATTTTTATGGTACACATATCATCATTCCTTCACCACTTTAATTATATATGTTATATAAATATAATCAATATTCATTATCTATATAGTGAAATTGTTATTGTATATAGAAATAAAAATGAATTACAATTTTTCGGGAGGCGGTTGGTCGTACATGCACATTTATAGTCTTTTATCTTTTCAATATATGGAATGAGTGAAAGGTATATAATAATTATGAATTTGAAAATAAATATTATATCATATATTTCATATATATTCAATAAATATATCAATATTACTATTTATGAAAGGAATAAATAATAAACAATTCATATCCCTTTATGGTGGTGGTGGTCCACACGTACATAAGAGAAACCCTATCATTTTACAATGGATATGAATGTTAGAGGATATATGTGATAATATAATTTGAACGTAATAATATTTTCATATTTATAATATATAAACATAAAAAATCATAATAACCACAATTGAATTATTGAAATGAAAATTAAATTATATCATTATATATAGGTAGTAGTCCACACGTACACACAAATGATACATTCACATACCATTTGATTGAAAGACATGTGGATAATTCTAATTACATAACAAGATTAATATTTTATAATATTTTTGATACCAAATTTATTATCATATATTTAATGATATGTTTATAGGTGAAGAAGATGAAATAAATTGAAATAGGATTGGTAAGAAGATTATCTCTTACTCAAAGGGTATAATTTAGATCTATTCTTAAGGTTACATATAATGATCTATTAAGAATGACCAAACCCATAATTAATTGTTATGTAATTTTAAAATAAAATTTTATTGGTTTTGATCAAGATATATTGATTGAAGTTGTGTAAATTAAAGAAAAAGGAGTACCCTTATTTATGGGAGTGAAAGTACAAACGTGGAATTAAAAAAAATATTTAAATATTATTACAGACATTATAAATTATAATGCATCCAAATATACAGGAATATTTTAAAAAATGTGTATGTTCAAAATATAATCATACAAAAAAATTTAGGATTGTTTTGGTTCATTTTAATTTTTTAATTTTTGTTTAACCCCTTCATTTTCTTGATTTTATGAAAATATTATTTTTTTAATTTTTTAAATAAAAAATAGTTATAATTTTAATTTTATGATTCAAATTAAATCATAAATAAACAAGGTTGAAATTTTCAAAAATTTAATAAAAAATAACTTGCCTTATTACATTACATAATCTTGAATATTAGTCAACAACTCACTTCCTTCCAAATTTAAGATATCTTAATTTTTAGTGTTTTAGGGAATTTTTATATAATAAATACTTAAAAATCCACATTTATACATAGTGGATACCATATAAATATTATCCATTTGTTCGAAAACATAAAATTTTAAAAGAAAACATGTTTGCTTTAATAAATATTCAGAACATTTAACTTTGCTTCCCTCTTTGTTCTACACATCCCTATAACATTTTAAAATCATCTAAAAACATTGTATGAGAAAAAAAATCTTAGTAAGGGGTATAAATAGAATGAAATGAAACATTAGTCCTAGAATACTTGTAAACATTTGAAATCATTTTCAAAAATACATAATTATCACCCATATATACTTACCTTATCAAACATGAGATTTCCACAATATTTCCACAAAACATAATAACATAAATAAAACCACAAAGATATCCTGGCGTAATGCATAAAATATCTTCTAACCCTCTCTTCTGCCATATAATTTGTAACCCTCTTGGAAACATTTCAATGTAACCCTCACGACTACCTTTTTTTGTAACTATCATAGTTACACATGGTGTAACCATATGAATGACCTCAAACTAACACATACACATTGAATTGAATGGATATATAGGTCCCTCCCTTCACCATAAAAAATTACCTTTTACAAGATCATGATCATAATTCCAGAATAATTTCATAAAAACAAGGAATTTTGTGAAAGATAATTTAAAAAGTTTATTTCAAAAGAGAACCCCCTTAAAAATACCATATAATTGAAGTAAGACTTAATAGATTGAACAAAATATGTATATACACTATATATAAAAATAATTTAGCAAAATATAAACAGAAATCATCACAAAACAATTTTTATACCGCATAATTAATGATGTAGAAGGATTACCTAATGAATGGAAATTGGGTTATGAATTTCCTTACCTAGGATTCGTATTACATAAAAATGATTTTAAACCTTCTTTATAATTATCAAAAGTGTGTTATAAATATCATAATGAAAAATATTCAAGTTTTATAACACCATATATGATCACATAATAATATCATATATCCCATTAATTATTAGTATTTGGTTATATCTATTTTTTCAGGTGCGTTCTTTACATAGTTTTCACGATCAATTTATATTTGATTTTCTAATCATATGGAAATAAAATTCCAAAATAGTAATGAAATGGTCTTCATATGAATCCATTATATTAAATGATTCCAAAAATAATTTTGGTTATATGGTATGAGAATGAATCAATAGATAAATCATTACTAATATTTGTTTAGATCATTTTGGTGGTTTGTTGATAATCACGTACTAGTTTCATTTTAGAACATAATATTATATATATATGTTAACTCTAGAACATTAAAAAGGCTATATAATACACATTATAATTTTTTCCAAAAATAAAAATGGTTTCATTACTTGTTTTTTTGGAATTAAATTAAATTAATGACACATCATCCATAACGTTGGTAAATCGAAAAATCATGAATGATTTTATTAGAATAAGAGGAAGAGGATAGGAATAATGGTGATTAATTTTTCCGAAAATATTATAAAAATATAGTATATATTTAATACTACATTTTTTAATTCTTCCTGGATAACAGGAGGATAAGATATTAAAAATTAAAAAAAAGTATTGAAACAAAACATAAGAAAATGAAAGAGGGTATTTACCTCTTAATCTCTTCTCCTTGAGACCCCCCTAAGGCCCTTAGTTTTTTTTCATTTGGTGAGACCCTTAGGTCTTGGTTGTGCAGAAGGGGATTGAGAAGATTATATGGTGGAACCTAATAAGGTCTTAATTCATTAGTTGTGTGAGAGGAAGAGGGTGTGAGGTTGGTACTTATAGTGGAGAAGATGATGGGTTTTACCTTATTTTAAAAATTAATTTAATATCTGTTTCTTAATGACTATGAGTAGTGCTTATTAATGTGACTCAAAATAGTAATCATTAAATGTGAGTTCAATGAAAGGGTGCATACATCTTAAATGATTCTAGGAATAGTGTATTTAATTTTAAATTTATATATACGGTATATTACCGTATTTTACTATAAATAAATAGTTAATTAATTTCAAAAAAATGAAAAAAATTCACCATAACCATTTATCACCATGTATATTCAAAAATGTACTCCATTTTCTGAATATAATTTTTTAAACATTTTTAATTTAATTTTTAAATAAAATCATATTGTTTTCTAAAAGTAACAAATTTAAAACTATAACTGAATTTATATCACCTTGAAAATTTAATCAAGATCTAATTATCTTACGACCTCATGAAAATTATATAATAATAAGATTTATTATTAATAAGGGGAATATTTATATTCATATTACTATTCATAAGGTTAGGTTACTATTCACCATTTTGTTTGTTCTGTTAGACCCCAAATAAAATACTAATCAAAATCCTAGATGTCTTTTTTTAAAAATTCAAATAATAAAGTAGAAATATTATGTTTAACAGATAGTTTATAAAAATATAGATAAAAATGATTCATTATTAAGAGACTTAGGCTTTCATGAATTTAATTCAATTTTTTTTGTAAAACATTGTGGTGTTACATTCTACCAACCTTCTAAAAGTTGTACCCTAAATATTTTATTTTCTTCATAAATAAGTGAGGGTACCTTTCCCATATAGAATTGAAATATATTCTTGCTTCTTATTAAACCATGTGGTTTCTCCATAGAACTATTACCTAGTATATTACCTTATAGCGCAATACTTGTTCTATTTGATCAAGAATCTGAATAAGTTTCTCTTCATAAGAATTTTATCTTATAGCTAAATTACATTTGGGCTCATGACATGAGAAGAATATGGAACATAATTTATCGACATCAAAATATTAAAAAAATGGAATTATGAAGATAAACTCAGAGTTAAATCTACACAGTAGGCAAATGGTCCAACAGTCTCTAAGATTTCATAAGGTTTAATGAATAGTGGACTTATCTTTAATTTCTTATCAAAACGCATAAAACTTTTCCATGGTAAAATTCACAGAAAATCATGATAACCTATCTCAAAAGAAAAATATTTCATCCTTTTGGATATATAAATTTCCATCCTGCTCGGAGCTGTCCTCATGTATTGTCGGGTCATTATCGCTTTCTCATCCACTTCCTCTACTAATTTTGGTCCCATCAACTTCCTTTCCCTATCTTCATCCCAAAAACCTAGAGTTTGAAACCATTTCCAAACAATTCCTCAAAATTATCCATCTATATATAAGAATGAAAACTTATATTATAGGAAAACCCAACTAATGAATGATTCTGATCCCATCATACATGGTATTCCAATGATCAATATCAGAACATATCCTCCATATTCTGAATCGTTCATTTTGACTACCCATATAATTTAAGATGAAATGTTGTACTAAAATTTAATTCGGTGTGTAAAGACTATTGAAGGAACTTCCATCAATGCAATGTTATCCGGAGGTCCCTTCCTGATAAAATGGAATGAGGAAGTCCAAGTAACCTACTAATCTATTTGAGGTGTAGTCATGAAATATTATTCAAAGACATTGTATCTCAAATAAGAATTAATGAAATAGTGTTATTTTTCAGTCAGTAAATAATAACCTTGATTGCATTATTACATCAATTAGTCTTTAGTAGTCTAACAATAATTTCCGTGGATATATTTTCCCATTTCCACTCGCTCACTAGAAAGGGCTGAATCACCCCCCTAGGTAATGTTCGATATGATTTTACCTATTGAAATGTCAAACAGTTCATGGTAAAATATGGAATTTCACTTTACATTCTATCGTACATGAAATACTCACAAAGGACTACTCATATCTTATTAATTCCATGATTAACATAAAATAGAGAACTATAAACTTTACCCAGCAAATCATTCTTCAACTAGGATTCAGAAGG
Source organism: Viscum album (assembly GCA_963277665.1). Classification (NCBI taxonomy): domain Eukaryota; kingdom Viridiplantae; phylum Streptophyta; class Magnoliopsida; order Santalales; family Viscaceae; genus Viscum; species Viscum album. Next base: position 501,776,509 of record OY728142.1, on the reverse strand, counting down.
GACACGAAATATTTTTCTAAATCATAAAACAAAAACATTATGAAGGATAAATTCTAGAAACATACCAATTCTAACTGTTTCATCCATTTTCTATAGCTCATGGCCTTCCTTATGTGATTACTTAGTTATGTCTGATAACGATTAAAACACTGAAACCGAAAATAATATTGAGGTGTTTCTTGAACCAACCACTTCTACGAAAAAATTAAACAAATCATTAATCAAGGCATTGTGTTCCAAATGTAACATGGTTAATGAAGCATGATTTTTTATACTTAAGGAATTTTCCACATTATTTTATTTTCCATGATAGTAATTGATTGTTCAGTCAAAATCCTTTATCTGTTCAAACCATCGTCTATACCTCATTATGTATTCCCTCTGATTGAATATATACATCAGACTTTTATGGTCAGTAAATATTTTTCATTTCGCTCCATATAAATGACGGCTCCATATTTTCAAATAAAGAATACACAGTTTCTAGTTCCAAATCAGGTGTTGGATAATTTACTTCACGATGATTCAGTTGTTTTGAAGCATAACTATTTACCCCATCATTTTGCATCAGAACAAAACTATATACCTTCAATTAAGCAACACTGTAGATTGGAAAATCACCATTTCTTGGAGGCATATCCAAAATTGGAGCATTCACCGATTTATTCTATAGTTATTGAAAACAACACTCATATTCTACATTCCAAAAAAAATTTACCCCGTTTCATTTTAACATATTTAGAAGGATAGATAACTATGGAATTGTTTTAAAAAACTGTTGATATTAACCTTCATATATTAGAAAACTATGGATTTCTGTAACATTTCTAGGTATTGGAACTTCGTAAAAAACCTTTTTTGATATGATCAACAATTATTCCATCCTAATTTATAATGTGCCCATGAGAATAAATATATTTCAACCAAAAATCACACTTTTTGAATTTTCCATATAGTTTCTTTTAATTTATGGTTTACTAAACTACCCTTATATGTTTTCAATTCTCTTCATTACAGTTATAAAATGCCATAATGTAATCATTAAACACAAATAAAAACTTATCCATGAACTCTTGAAATATTCTATTCACATGGTCTATTATAATAGATGAATCGTTAGTTAATCCAAAAGGCATAATAAAAAATTCATAATTCCTATATCTAGTACGAAATGTTGTCTTTGGGAATTCTAATTCAATTAATTTCAACTGATGGTACACTAACCTCTGGTCAACCATAGAAAAATATTGTGCTCACTAGAGATGACGAATAATTTAATTAATTTGAGGAAAATGATAGTTTTTTTAGCAGTGATGTTCTTCAAGTCTCTATAAATAATGAAAAGTATCTTGGAACCATCATTCTTTTTAATTGAAAAAAAAACAGGAGAACCATATGGTGAAGTGCTAGGAAAGATGATTCCTTTAACAAGAAACTCTTAATTTTTTTTTCAATTAAATATGTTCCATTTATGCTAATCGAGAAGGAGGTTTTGAAATTGTCTTTGCTATAGGAACTAATTAAATTGTTATTTCAACATTGTGATCATGTATAAAAATGAGTAACTCATTAGAAATAACATAATCATATTCATTTACTTCTTCTATATCATTCATCCAAATATATCCCATACTTTCAAAAATATAAGAAAGATAAATTTAATTTCCATATATCAATAGTTTCTCAGCATCCTGATAAACTATCAATTTTCATTGTTCATTATTGTAAAAAAAGTTAAGCACATTCTGAAAAATAATTTCATTAGTTCTATAATCAATCTTATCACAGTAAATATAAAGTCATTCCATACCTAGAATTACCTCATACTCTACTAAGGAAAAAACAACAAGTTTTGCAACTGAATTCTTTCCATAGACTATAATAGAACAATTCTTATAATTCCTCCTTATAATATTTATCACTTATGTATTAATAAAATGTTATTGATTATTTGTTGAACGGATATTTATAATTTATAAAAAAATTTATCATAAATAATTTAATGTGTAGACCATGTATCAAACAAATAATTAGAAAAATACGAGTTAATAAACAAGGTTCCTAATACCTCTTTATTGGATGGCCTAATGCCTACTGAAGTAGTCACAACGGATCTCACTACACCTTTCATCTTATATTTTGGATTCTTTGATTAATTCAAATCTCTTTGGATTTACATTTTCATAATGACCCATCTCACCACATTTAAAAAAGTTTACAGCTTTATTAATAGGATTAGTGTTTATAAAATTGTCATTAAAATCAATGTCGATATGTCTAATATGACAACATGTAAAACACATATTGGTTTTTTAGGCATTACACATGTTATTTTTTGCCTCATTTTTAAAAAACTAGAAGCCAGAAATTCTTACCTTCAGATTTCAATGATTGATGATTGCCCATTACATTCCATCATTACATCTTATTAACCTTGTTTTCAATGTTCACATGATCATCAGAAAACTCCATCTCTACCCTCTTATAACATCAGTCGTGTTTCTTATAACTTTTTAACTCATGGGAATTCAATGACCTTATATAACATGGCATAAATACTTTGTTAAAATGGTATATATTTCTATCAAGATACATAATATGATTTGGTACATACCTCACTTGTTGGGAGAAGTTTTCTAAATACACAGCCACTAAATCATCCAAATTTATCTACAATTCATGGAATTCATTCTCTATCCAAATATTAAAGGCTTTAGGAAAATATTTTTCAAGTAAAAGACTATTAAATTTCTCCCACTCTAAGGATTAATTATAATCTATATCATAAGTATTCTTACCCATTGACCACCACTGATGACCTTCACCTTCAAAATGTAAAATGGTGGAAATTTGTTTTTATTATCTAAACATCCAATAACACCAAATATTTTTCAAGGGAATTAATCCATCTTTTAATCACAATTAGGTCCAAATATTGACTAAAAAAAGTGTGTTGTTGCCTCATAAAATGTTCCACTATCATCATGTTCCTTTGTGGTAGCTCTAGTTTTCCTCTTGCAAGGATGCCACCTCCATTTATTTCATATATCAGGTAAGCCATTACTATCACAAACTTCTCTATTCCAATACCTATCCTTCCATGCTGCAGATTCGGAAGGGTATCTTTATGTTGGTGCCTTCCCAATTTTTCTTCCGTATTTCTTATATGGAAAACCATTTTGAAAAAACATATCTTATTCGAAGAAACATGTTAACATTAAATTATATAACATTTCAAATTAACCATAGCGTAAAAATCATGTATGGTATTCTTTTAAAATTATCCTAACCCCTATGTTTATCTAAACCACCCTCTGATACAAACTATAAGGACATGGCCTTTTAATATTACATAGTCATGAATTTTAGTTAATAACTCACTATAACATTGATGATCATTTCCTGTATTGAGGGTTAGGTAATTGAGATATAATACAAACATAAAATTCAATATTTATACAGAGAGGACACCACTAAAATATTATCCATTACTTTATATATATATATATATATGTATTTAAAAAAACATGTTTTCTTTGACAAGTATTCATGACATTTTTGTTATATTCGTTATCTATCATATACATATTTATAACCTATGAAAATCTTTTAAAAACATGGGTTGAGAACAAAAAATCACATTAAGGGATATAAAGACAAGGAAAGAAAACATTAGTCCTTAAATACATGAAAACATATGAATTCATTTTCAGAAATACATATTTATCCCCAATACATACTAAATTTGTGAAACTTGAGATTTCAAAGATATTTCCATAAAAACATAGGAAAATAAATCAAATCATAATGTTATATTGGGGAATTGCTTACATAATCTAGTAACCCTATCCACTACCTTCTGATTTCTAACAATCAAAACTACCTTACAATGTAACCCTCAAGGATACCTTATTATGTAACCATCACAGTAACACTTGGAGTAACCATATGACTAACCAAATACATAAAAATTAACTCATGAATTAGAGGGAGATATATGTCCTAGCATTTATAAAAACCAAATCCCAATAACCTTAACATAATTATAAAACATGAATAATTTTATAAAACATTGACATTTGAAGAACATAATTTTAAAAGCGTATTTTAAAATAAAACCCACATACAAATATCATTTAATTGAAGTGAGAATTAATAGATTGGATGGAATATGTATATACACAATAAATACACATAATTCAACAAAATATAACAAAATTAATCGCCTAAATTTTTTTAATACAACATAATTTAGGTAATAAAGGATTAACGCAATGAAAGGAAATTGGGTTAAGAATCCCCTAACATCAGGTAGGGAATACTTAAAATTTTTGTTAAACCCCATCTATTATGGTTAAAAAAGGGTTATTAATATCATAAATAAACATATTCATGTTCATATGACCTTATATGATCATTTAAAAACATAATATCACTCTATAACTTTTTTATGTTGTTCCTTCCATTTTTTTGTGTGTGTTCTTTAAATGGTTTCCAAGTCCAGTGTGTATTTTTTTCTTGTCATATAAAAATGAAATTCCAAAAGGAGAATGAAATTACATTTATATGTTTCTATAGTATTTAATGAATATATAAATCATTTTGATTATATGGTATGAGTATAAATCATTAGATAAATATTTATTAATATTTATTTAGACCATTTAGGCGATTAATTGAAAATCACAAACTACTTTCATTATATGACATAATATTATGTATATATGATAAATAAAAAACATGAAAGATGATATATCATAAACATAAAAAATCTGTTTCAACCATTAAAATAGTTTTATAACTAGTTTTGACGGAATTAAACGAAATTGAAGGCACATTGTCCACAATGTCGGTAAATCAAAAAGTCGTAGATAGAGTGTTTATTTTTAGAATAATAGGAAGAGAAGAAGAACAATGATTATGAAATCATCAATAAAATGGATAAAAATCAAAAATATATTTAAAAATATAGATTTTATTCCTCTTGGATATGTTGTGGAAAAGATATTTTAATAAAATAATTGAATTGAAATGAAAACCCAAGAAAATGAAAGAGGGTTTCTACATCCTGATCTCTTTTCCTTAAGATCCTTCTTAAGGCCCTTGGTTTTGTCCTTATAATGATACTATATGGTCATGGACGGGGGGGGGGGGGGGGGCTCATAAAGAGTACTTATCATATCATACATAAGGATCATGACTTAAGCGTTGTAAGAGTAATAGGGTTTGATGGAGGTAATAATAGTGGAGGATGGTGGGGTTTTACATTATTTTAATCATTAGTTTAATATTTTTTCTAGAGTATAAATAATCTTGATTCATGTGACTCAAATTAGTAATAAGGGCATGTGAGTTATAAAAAAGGTTATTAAATCAACCATGATTATAAGAATAGTGTATTTAACTGATAATGTAAATATGTGGTATATTACTGTATTTTACTATTTATGAAAAATTCATGAATTTCTGAAAATACCAAAAACTCACAGTAACCATTTTCATCTTTTTGAATTCAAAAATTAAATCCATTTACTAAAAAAAATTTATAAATTTTATTTATTTATTTTATAAATAAAATCATATAATATTTAAAAATTAAAATTTTTTAAACTATAATTGATTTTATATCACCTTAGAAAAGTAATCAACATCCCATTATCTTAATTATTAATTAATAAAAAATAATAATACAATTTACTATTCATAAGGGTCATATTACTATTCATAATACTAAGCGTAATGGTATTTTACAAATCAACAAAAAAACATGTTGCCTCTATCAGACACCAAATAAAATAAAAATAAAAATTATAGATGGCAGTTTTTCAAAATTAAAATCATTGAAGTTTCATGATTATGTTTAACAGATAGTTTATAACTTATTCCTTAAAAAAATTTCTATTATGAAGATACTTTGTTTTTCATGCATTTCATTAAATATATTTTTAAAAAATTGGGTTGTTAAATTTAAAATTACAATTTTATTTCGGAATGTATTTTATTTTATTCAAATAATTAGATAATGTATTATTTATTTTAAAATAACATTAATTTAGTTTTTGAAACTATTAATTTAATTTGAATTTTTATAAATGATTATTGGTATTTAATTTTCATATTAAATTATTTTAATATCACTATTAAATTATATGTATAAACAAAATTCATGTTAAATAATTTTAAATATTGAAAATATAAATTTTTATGCATTTAGAATCAATAAATTTTATTTTTATACCGATATCACAAGTATTGTGTCCAAATTGTGTATGAATTTCTATTAATTTTTTCATCACTAATATTTATAAATAAATTACAAAGATAATAAAATTAATTATTCATTAATATAAAAATTTATAAGTTATCATATTTAATTTTATACAAATTAAAAAAAATGTGATACTAAAATCAATAGATTGTCATTTTGGAATTTTCATTGCATAAAATATTATATCTTTCATCATCAAGGGTAATTGAAAAAAAATCTACATATTCTAATTTGGGATTGATAATTTCTATCCTATCATATATAATTAAATGAATGAAAAATTTTATTTAATTTTAAAACATTATGACTTGTTTGGAACTTATTTTCTATATTTTACCATTATAAAGGTGAAAAATAATTACCTAAAAAACTATTAATAATGAAAAATATGATGTGGAAATATTTACCAAATTTGAATCTAATATGTCAAAATATCTCATCCATTTTTCCAATATTCATTTTATAGAAGTGGTATAATTAAAATTAAATGAACCATGTGAAAAATGATTAAATGGATTTTTCTAATAAAAATTGTTTCTATAATTATAAATTGTTTTTTAATAATATATTTCAAAAAATTAATTAGAACAAAATTCATTGGATTATTAGTAATATATTATATCTATTTTTTACTTTCAAAATAGTTTTGTAATTTTTTTTAAATTATTAATACAAATATTATAATCTTCAATTAAAATCAGGATTTTTCATGATATTGTTTAAAAATATATCCTTGAGTAAAACGCTTCAAAATCACTACATGATTATTTCGACATGGAAATTTGAAAAAAATTAGATATTTTTTCTAAATAAATTATTAAAAATTTTAGGAAATTAATTATCTTATTTTCCCATAAAAATAAAAAAATCATTTTTTGTGGAAACTATGTATTAATGAATATATTTTCATTACTAAAAATTGCATTTCTATATATATATTCTTTATCTAAAACCAATACATATTTTTTTAAATGACATTATTCCTATTCACTCGATTTTATTAATGTCTATATTTAAATTGTAACATCCCAGGTAAATAATGAATAAAACATTTCCATATTTATTAGTATTTATGAATTATATATTAATTTTACTTAATGGGGTTGCTATGTTCGATAGCGTACCCGATACGCAACAAAGAGTTTCATTGAAATCGTACGTTGCACACTAGTAATAAAATAATATTATTTTAAATGGTAGTTAACACATAGCTGTTGTATTAGCGAGAAAGGATAGAAATAAATAAAATATTATTATATATTTTTGTCAAATATTTTTACTCTTTACAATAAATGTTGGAGGATTACAAATGCAAATGAATCCGGTTTTTAAGCATAAACATTCAAATATTCTTTAAAAGGTCGACTAACCGCCTTTTGATGGCGATCCCCATTTAAATCCACTTTTTCACAATTTTTTAAGCTCTATTTTTCAAAATAAACATATTATTTATGATTGGGACATTGAAATTTTCCTTGGGATAATTTTTGTATTTTTCTAACAATGTTCATTTTTCAATGAATAGTGAAAAATACCGCATTTTACATCAAAACTTATTTTTCATATAATTTAATTATATGGTTATATTATCTTTTTAATTTCTTTTAAAGTTTATTTAGAATATATTTTTACCATGTAATTCAATGATGTTCATTGGGATTAATTTCAACTTGGAATTAGGCATAAACAAGTGCCAAACTTTTCATAAATATTGTTTCTAAAAAACCCGCTATTTGTTTTGACAACGGGAAGTTTTTTTTAAATTAATTATTGAAATTTTTGTGCTTGGAATTTGGTAAAATTAATTACATATTTGGAATCAGAAGGTACAAATTATTTAATTAAGACTCTTTTGTTTTTGGACATTATGAATAGTAACGACGGTAATTATCTTTAATTATCTTGATTAATGAGTAATCGGGTAGTTAATGATAATAAAATAATATCATAATAATAAAAAATGACCACAAAATGTGTCCTAAAGCTATTGGTTGTCTCATGGACGACCATGGGATTCCTTGTGCCAAACTTGGGGGCCCCATGGAATCAATTTTGTGAGAAAGTGACTTTTTATCTTTTTATTTTTTAAAGGATGTTACATGTAACGAAGCATGTATCACCTAAGTAAAATATTTTTAATTTTGTCTAAATAAATTATCTTTTGGACTATAAATATTTATTGGAAATATAAAAATATTTCATACATCATAGTATTTTTTTTATAATTTTTAGACATTAAATAAAATAAATTATATATGACATCATGATGATGCATCGATGACTTCATTATTTAACGATTTAAATAAAATTGAAGGATAATATAAAATATAAGACCTAAACATATCCAAAACCTATTGTATGGGTGTATTTATAACTCTTATCACCTTATCCTCGAATTATATCAATGTGGGACCTCTTAAATCCGAATATCATTTTAAAATAAAGTAACTTTTCTTTACTTTCCAAGAGTGCCCCTCCTCTCCTCTTATAAAAGGCCCCCACCTCTACCTCCTTACCCGCACTTCCAAAGCCTTTTGGCTCGGCCAACCCCTGCCCATTTTGTCTCTCCACATCCCTCTCTTACTCCTTGAAGCCTCACTATGGGCAGAAGTCTTCCTAAGGAATCCTTTGAGCTCAAACCAAAGAAAGTTACCCGATTTTAAGGTAATGTCTTCTTTTGAGTCCTTTTGTTTTATTTTTCTTCTCCAACCCCCTAAACTCTATTTATTCTTTTCTTTTGTAACAACTACAGTATATTCAATATACTAGGATGTTGTTATAAGAAGTATTCGAGATACACTTACACACACCTACATCTAATGGTTAAAGAACATACTGTTACCGTGGATGGCAAATTTCTGCCTGCCGAAACAATGATTGTTCAACATTCATTTAACACCTTCAAAGGTGGACATTAAGATGACACTATATTTATATATGATATATAATATGTTTATGTTTTCCTTACGCTTCTGTATTTTTTATTTTGGGCATACCTTTATGGTTTCCATTATGGGTAAACGCGATATCTTCATTTAAGGAAGTGTGGACTACCGCCCCCTCAAAGTGATGTGATTCGTTAATTCCATATGTGGGACGTATAAAGGATGGATTTAATGTTATTATATATGATTTTATACTAGAATTATAATATACCTCTATATCATTATTATTTCTTTGCATTAATGTATGAGATATAAATGAAATTAGTGTTCATGCGTACGTACGACTTACTGTCTCCATGAACGGTGCATTTCATTTCTTATCCCCAAATGTAATGTACTATTATAAGTACATATATATAATGGATATATATGATGTATTTTACATCTAAATTATTAATATAATTCTGGAATTAAAATATACATACCTCTCATTTAGTTTTAATTCCATTAATATGACATAGAAATGAAAGTAGCGTTCATGCGTACGTACGGCTTACCGTCTCCATGAACGGTGCATTTCATTTCTTACCTCTAAATGATTATGTAATATTATAAATACATGTATATTATGGATATATATGATATATATGATATCCAAATCATGAATATCATTCTGGATATAATGAACCTTTGACCACACGAATAACATATAATTGTAAGAAGTCCACTTTTGACTTAAGAACCAAATATCGACAAAACAAACATTATTAACTTAAGTGGTTACATAATGTTTATAACATGGAAATAAGTGATATAAAAGGAATAATAAGCTTGGAAAAGGTTCTTAAGAAAGTAGAAATTAACTCAAGTTTATTATTCAGGACGTTAAATAACGATCGAGTCAAGTCGGACCCGAGGTAAGGGACATCGTCTCAATCTTCTTTCATTGAGGCATATTTCGTTTTATACACAACTTCCTTTTATACGGTGTATAAAACCCTTTGACTTTTACTTTTATACAAAAGGAATCATTTTTATGAAGCGTTTTACTAAATGACAAAAAGGAATGTTTTTTTAACATACGCGGTGACAACGACCTTTTCCGCCGCTGCGAGTATTATTTGGTCTTTGGCTTCCTCAACAAGCCGTGATGTTTTTTAAAATGAAATAAATACCATTTACTCTTTTATGTATTTTGGTACTGAAAATGGTTTTTATAATGGATTTTTTATGTCAATATATTTGAGTTATATATTATGATCAAATTGTGGAAATGTTTTCTTTCCATTATATTTGTTTTATGTCTTATGATTTTTTTATAATGGTACTTGGACATTTGAAGGGTGGTTACGTGAGAAACCATATGATGGGTGGTGCCGTGAATACCAGGACAGGTGGTTACATTATAACCTCCAATGCATTGGGTATGGAAGTCGGCTGTATGGCTATTCCATTATGTATGTATGGAAGTTGGCCGTATGGCTATTCCATTAAGTGATGTGTGTGGAAGTCGACCGTATAGTTATTACACTTAAGTATGTTTATGTCCCAAGTTACCTTTATTTGTTATGTGTTCTTTATATGGGTTTTATGGTAATCCTTTGGTTACAAAAGAGTAATTAATGATATTTTAATCAGTGAAGAGTTTTTATTACTTCATGAAGGTGAAGGTATTACTTTGATAAAGTATACACGGTTTACTTGATGTTTGAAATCCTAACAGTTTTCATTCTTTGTGTATCCCATACTAAGCTTTTTATGCCCACCCCAGGTTTTTTTTTGAAATGTTTTTCAATAGGAATTAATGTGGAATAGGGTCAAGGATGGGATTAAGGGAAAGTCAAGCTATATAAAACATGGAACTAGACATGTTTCTCTTTAAGAGTTTTTTTATTCTATGGAAACTTAGTAGAAGCGTCTAATTTGTAATATTTTGAGATGTAATAGTTATGTTCTAATTTTCTAAAACTCTAAAACTGAAAATATCCTCAATGTGAATTATTAATTTAATTCAATATTATGTAAGGTTTAAGGTCGAGGCCTTATATTTGGTATCATAGGTCGTTTTAGACAACTTTAGGAGTTAGAAAAGTGTTAAATTATAATTAATTTATGGTATGATTGAAATGATATAGCATTTAAATATTACCAGGTTGCTTTGCCTAAGATATTTCTGGGTTAAGAATGGTTTTTCATAGAGGAAACAGAACAACTTTTCTGGGAAGGCATAAAGAGGGAAATGACCTTTGAAATCAGTATCCTGAGATGGTCAGAATCAGAACTAAACAGTTTGTTATGGTGATGGCTCAGTTGACTCAGGTTACTACCGAAGGAGTTGAAAAGAAGATTGGTGAATGTTCCAGTTTTGGCACTTCCTTCCAGGAATGGTGAGTTTGTTATATACAGTGATGCTTCGTTGAAAGGACTTGGTTGTTTCCTTATGTAGAATGATCAGGTAATTGCTTATGCTTCACATCAGTTGAAAACACATGAGGTAAATTACCCTACACATGATTTGGAATTCGCTGCTGTTTTTTTTGCTTTAATAATTTAGAGGCATCATTAGTATGGAGTAAAGTGTGAAATATATACTGATCAAAATAGTTTAAAGTATATATTCACTCAGAAAGAATTGAACATGAGACAGAGGAGATGGTTGTATTTAATCAAGGACTATGATTGTACAATTCACTACCATCCGGGAAAAGAAAATAAAGTGGTCGATGATTTGAGTGGAAAAAGTAATGCTTCATTAACCATGCTACATTTGGAACGAGATCCTTTGGTATTTGATTTGATGAACATTGGCATAGAAGTTGTTGGTGCAGGAAGTTCTTCTGTTTTGTTTCAGGTATCAGTGAAATCTTCTCTATCAGACAGAATCAAGCAAGCACAGAAGCAAGACAGTGAGTTGCAGAAAAAGGTAGAGTTGGTTCAGAAGGATAAGTTGCCCGAATTCAATATTGATAATGATTGTGTTTTGAGATTTGGGAAGAGATTGTGTGTTCCTTGTGATTCATAGTTGAAGAAAGAGTTGTTATGTGAAGCTCATAGTTCTCCATTTTCAGTTCATCCTGGCAGTACTAAGATGTATAGAGATCTGCGGGAGTATTACTGGTGGGATGGAATGAAAAGAGATATTGTTGATTTTACTGTAAAGTGTTTGACTTGTCAGTAGGTTAAAGCAGAGTGGAAGTTACCGAAAGGGATGCTTCAGCCTTTACCAGTACCAGAGTGGAAATGGGAGAATATATCCATGGACTTCGTTGTGGGATTACCGAGGACATCTCGAGGTAATAATGCAATCTGGATTACTGTTGATCACTTGACTAAATCAGCTCATTTCCTTTCTATACGAGATACTTTTTCCCTAGATCAACTTTCCTGTTTATATCATAAAGAGATTTTTGGGTTACATGGATTTCCTATCTCCATTGTATCTGACCGTGATCCCAGGTTTACTTCTAACTTATGGAAAGACCTTCAGAAGTCGTTGGGTACTGAATTAAATTTTAGTACAGTTTTTCATCCTCAATCAGATGGGTAGTTAGAACGAACAATTCAGACCTTGGAGGATATTCTACGAGCTTGTTAGATAAATTATCAGGGATGTTGGGACCAACATCATTCTTTGGTTGAGTTTTCTTATAATAACAGTTTTCATTCCATTATACAGATGGCACCATTTGAGGTATTATATGGGAAGCGGTGTCGAACTCTAGCATTTTGGGATGAAGTGGGTGAAAGGAAGCCGATGGGACCAGAATTAGTAGAAGAGATGGCAGAAAAAGTCAGTTGAATCAGAAACACATGAGAACAGTTAAGAGCAGGCAGAAGAGTTATGCGGATAACCGGACGAAGGATCTATCTTTTGAGGTAGGTGATCATGTTTTTCTCAAGGTTTCTCCATGGAAAAGTGAGATGAGATTTGGTAAGAATGGAAAGCTGAGTCCAAGGTTCATTGGAACATATGAAATTCTAGAGAGAGTTGGATCAGTTGCATACAGAGTGGCTTTATCTCCGAGTTTATCTCAGGTACACAATGTTTTTCATGTTTCGATGTTGAGAAAGTATATGCCAGATCCATCTCATGTTTTGAGTCTAGAGGTTGTTCAGCTGGAAGAGAATCTATCTTATGAAGAACAACCAGTCTAGATTCTTGACCGAAGAGAAAAAGTGTTGCGAAATAAGGTAATCCAATAGGTAAAGGTTTTTTGGAAAAACCATATGGATGAAGAGGCAACGTGGGAATCTGAAAATGATATGAGGGATAAATACCCCCACTTATTTTGATACGTGAATAAAATTGCGAGGACGCAATTCCCAAAAGGGGGAAGGATGTAACATCCCAGGTAAATAATGAATAAAACATTTTCATTTTTATTAGTATTTATGAATTATATATTAATTTTACTTTAAAGGGGTTTCTATGTTCGATAGCGTACCCGATACGCAACAAAGAGTTTCATTGAAATCTTACATTGCACACTAGTAATAATATAATATTATTTTAAATGGTAGTTAACACATAGCCGTTGTATTGGCGGGAAAGGAAATAAATAACTAAAATATGATTATATATGTTTGTCAAATATTTTTACTCTTTACAATAAATGTTAGAGGATTACAAATGCAAATGAATCCGGTTTTTAAGCATAAACATTCTAATATTCTTTAAAAGGTCGACTAACCGCCTTTTGATGGCGAACCCCTTTTAAATCCACTTTTTGAAAATTTTGTAAGCTCTATTTTTCATAATAAACATATTATTTATGATTGGGACATTGAAATTTACCTTGGGTTAATTTTTGGTATTTTTCTGACAATGTTCATTTTTCAATGAATAGTGAAAATACCACATTTTACATCAAAACTGCTTTTTCATATAATTTAACTATATGGTTATATTATATTTTTAATTTGTTTTAAAGTGTAATTAGAATATATTTTTACCATGTAATTCATTTATGGTCATTGGGATTAATTTCACTTTCGAATTAGGCATAAACAAGTGCCAAACTTTTCATAAATATTGTTTCTAAAAAACCCGCTATTTGTTTTGACAACGGGAAGTTTTTTTAAATTAATTATTGCTATTTATGAGGTTGTAATTTGGTAAAATGAATTACATATTTGGAATCAGAAGGTACAAATTATTTAATTAAGAATCTTTTGTTTTTAGACATTATGAATAGTAATGACGGTAATTATCTTTAATTATCTTGATTAATGAGTAATCGGGTAGTTAAAGATAATAAAATAATATCATAATAATAATAAATGACCACAAAATGTGTCCTAAGGCTACTGGTTGTCTCATTGCCGAACATGGGATGCCTTGTGCAAACTTGGGGGCCCCATGGAATCACTTTTGTGAGAAAATGACTTTTTATCTTTTTATTTTTTAAAGAATGTTACATGTAACAAAGAATGTATCACCTAAGTAAAATATTTTTAATTTTGTCTACATAAATGATCTTCTGGACTATAAATATTAATTGGAAAGATAAACAGATTTCCAACATCATAGATTTTTTTATAATTTTTAGACATTAACTAAATTAAATTATTTATGACATCATGATGATGCAGCGATGACCTCATTATTTAACGATTTAAATAAAATGGAAAGATAATGTAAAATCTAAGACCTACACATGTACAAAACCTATTGGATGGGTGGATTTAGAACCCTTATCACCTTATACTCGAATTATATCAATGTGGGACCTCTTAAATCCGAATATCATTTTAAAATAAAGTAACTTTTCATTACTTTCCAAGAGTGCCCCTCCTCTCCTCTTATAAAAGGCCCCCACCGATACCTCCTTACCCACACTTCCAAAGCCTTTGGCTCGGCCAACCCCTGCCCATTTTGTCTCTCCACATCCCTCTATTACTCCTTGAAGCCTCACTTTGGGCAGAAGTCTTCCCAAGGAAGCCTCTGAGCTCAAACCAAAGGGAGTTACCTGATTTTAAGGTAATGTCTTCTTTTGAGTCCTTTTGTTTTATTTTGCTTCTCCAACCCCATAAACTCTTTTTATTCTTTTCTTTTGTAACAAATCCAGTATATTAAATATACTAGGATGTTTTTATAAGAATTATTCGAGCTACACTTACACAAACCTACATCTAATGGTTAAAGAACATACTGTTTCCGTGGATGGCGAATTTCTGCCTCCTGAAACGATGATTGTTCAACATTCTTTTAACACCTTCAAAGGTGGCCATTAAGATGAAACTATATTTATATATGATATATAATATGTTTATGTTTTCCTTAAGATTCTGTATTTTTCATTTTGGGCATTCCTTTATGGTTTCCATTATGGGTAATCATGATATCTTTATTTAAGGAAGTGCGGACTACCGCCCCCTCAAAGTGATGTGATTCGTTAATGCCATATGTGGGACGTATAAAGGATGGATTTAAAGTTATTATATATGATGTTATACTGGAATTATAATACACCTCTATATAATTATTATTTCTTTCCATTAATGTATGAGATAGAAATGAATGTAGCGTTCATGCGTACGTACGGCTTACCGTCTCCATGAACGGTGCATTTCATTTCTTATCCCCAAATATAATGTACTATTATAAGTACATATATATAATGGATATATATTATGTATGTTACATCTAAATTATTAATATAATTCTGTAAGTAAAATATACATACCTCTCATTTAGTTTTAATTCCATTAATATGACATAGGAATGAAAGTAGTGTTCATGCGCACTTACGGCTTACCGTCTCCATGAATGGTGCATTTCATTTCTTACATCTAAATGATTATGTAATATTATAAATACATGTATATTCTGTATATATATGATATATATGATATCCAAATCATGAATATCATTCTGGATATAATGAACCTTTTACCACATGAAAAACATGTAATTGTAAGAAGTCCACTTCCGACTTAAGAACCAAATATCGACAAAAAAAACATTATTAACTTAAATGATTACATAATGTTTATAACATGGAAATAAGTGATATAAAAGGAATAATAATCTTGGAAAAGGTTATTAAGGAAGTATAAATTAACTCAAGTTTATTATTCAGGACGTTAAAGAACGATCGAGTCAAGTCGGACCCGAGGTAAGGGACCTCGTCTCAATCTTCTTTCATTGAGGCATATTTTGTTTTATACACAACTCCATTTTATACGGTGTATAAACCCATTTGACTTTTACTTTTATAGAAAAGGAATCTCTTTCTAGGAAGCATTTTACTAAACCACAAAAAGGAATGTTTCTTTTAACATACGCGGTGACAACGACCTTTTCCACCGCCGCGAGTATTATTTGGTCTTTGGCTTCCTCAACAAGCCGTGATGTTTTTTAGAATGAAATAAATACCATTTAATATTTTATGTATTTTGGTAGTGAAAATGGTTTTTAAAATGGATTTGTTATGTCAATATATTTGAGTGATATATTGTGATCAAAGTGTGGAAATGTTTTCTTTCCATTATATTTGTTTTATGTCTTATGAATTTTTTATAATGGTACTTGGACATTTGACGGGTGGTTACGTGATAAACCATATGACGGGTGGTGCCGTGAATACTAGGATGGGTGGTTACATTATAACCTCCAATGCATTGGGGATGGAAGTCATCCGTATGGCTATTCTATTAAGTATGTATGGATGTTGGCCGTATGGCTATTCCATTAAGTAATGTGTGTGGAAGTCGACCGTATGGTTATTCCACTTAAGTATGTTTATGTACCAAGTTACCTTTATATGTTATGTGTTCTTTATATGGGTTTTATTGTAATCCTTTGGTTACAAAAGTTTATGTAATGATATTTTATTCAGTGAAGTGTTTTTACTACTTCATAAAGGTGAAGGTATTACTTTGATAAAGTATACATGGTTTACTTGATGTATGAAAAACTAACAGTTTTCATTATTTGTGTATCCCTTACTGATCTTTTTATGCTCACCCCAAGTTTTTTTTGAAATGTTTTTCACAGGACTTAATGTGGAATGGGGTCAAGGATGGGATTAAGGGAAAGTCATGCTATATAAAACATGGAACTAGACATGTTTCAATTTAAGATATTTTTTTATTCTATGGAAACTTAGTAGAAGTGTCTACTTTGTAATCTTTTGAGATGTAATAGTTATGTTCTAAGTCTCTAAAACTCTAAACATGAAAAGATCCTCAATTTGAATTATTAATTTAATTCAATATTATGTAAGGTTTAATGTCGGGGCCTTATATAAATGGTTGAAAATATAACATTTCATTTAGACATATTGTTTCATGTATCCAAATCTATTAGAGAATTTTTATTTAAAAAATCTATCATAAAATATCAGGGTATCACATTATACCCCCTTAAAATGTATATCACCATAAAAAATATTTTTTATAAAATAAATAAATGAAGATATCCCTGATTTATCAAATTCATGGTGTCTAAATTTGTTTCTTAAATTTTTTGAATCCTCCATAGATCTTTTACTAGGTGAGTTGTCTAATTATGTAACATGATATCACTATAATCCATGTTTTATTTGTTTTTCTCCATAGGAAAGGTAAATATCCAATTGTAAAACCATTTAGTTTAGTATATGTGATGGATCATGTATTTACATTCTCAATAAGGATAGTTGGGTCACATCATGAACATGAGAGATATTTGGGGTATGCACCAATTAATAAGTTATTATCCATACTCAATAATGAATATCAAATGGTCTACAATTCCTTGGTATTATATTTCACTTCATTATGAATTCTATAAAGTTATTTCATGGAAAAATTGATAAGAATACCTTATCAATAAATTCAAATTTTATGTTCAACTAATTATTTAAAGGATAGATTTTCTAATGACTCTATGGTTCATGGATGTGATGATAAGTGGTTCAACCTTTATATTAAATTTCCACTTCTATCTCACATCCTAATATATTTCATTCTCAAACATCATCCAAAAAAATTGGAGTTCTACACTTATTTAAATATATATATTCATTAATATTCAATTGAATATTCTATTTAATGTTATTGATGTATGAAACAATAACATGAGAACTTACTAATCCCAAACTCCATTTAAATGAATAGAACATGATATTATAATATCATCTAGTGTTTGAATGATTCTCTTAGAAAGACCATCTATCTTTAGATGATATGTAGTACTGAAACTCAAAATTATATAAAAAACCTAGTGAAGATTTCTCATGATCCTCAAGGTTATACTAGGTAAATGATTAAATATAATAATATGTAGTACTCCATGAATCCTTAAAACATTATTAATAAATATAATTATAATCGTAATAAGATATAAATATTTGTTGATTTTAATGAAGTGCATACAATTTTTATGGTTATTGACTACAACCTAAAAAGAAATATATTCTTTGGATGTTGTGTGGAGTGATGAAAATAACCTTGATGATGTTCTCCCATATCCATTATATTAGGGGTAATGATTTAAAAACCCATTATACTTATTCCTCTTCTAATTATCTTGGTATCAAACCAGGAATTGATATAAATAATCTATATTATCTCTCTTTATGGAGTAACACAAGAAATATTTTTAAAAATATATATAAATCCTCACACTTCAATTATGAATAGTGAATTTTGAAATGTAAGATTCATCCAAAGAATCATTCTTAATGTTTCGTATTGATATGACACAAACACTATTCATGATCCTTATCATTCCATCACAGTCAATTAAAAACACATGAATAGTTCTAAAATTCATTTTCATCTATATATCTAACTTCTAGAACACTTTAATCACCACATGGATTTATGGTTAAAAATTAATATAATAAGTAAATTATCTTTCCACTTTCTAAAGGAGTTCACATTCAGTCTTCTACAAATCAATAAGTATTAGATCCTATTAAATCATCATAATGGAAGAACTAGCATGGTTCTTGCAACATAGATCAATATCCACCTTTTTCTCATTTCGATGGATATTTTTATTATTAAGGAGGTACTTTTTTCAAAAGACCAATGAAATTTTATTTGCAAAAAAGAGGTTACATGAGCCTAAAAATGGAATCATTTTTCAATCTTTAACATGTAGGGAAAAAATGTTTTCTAGGAGCTCCTCTTTCCAGGTTATGTCCTGAGAAAATCCTTTATTGGAGAGACCATCAGCAACCATATACACTTCTCAATTGTTATGTGTTGCAATGATGTTGATGTCATGGAGAGAGTGATGGAAATTCATCCAGTGAGTACTTTAAACATGTATGATATGTATATTTGTCATACAATTATCCATAAATTTAATTCCACCATATATTTAATTCAAAAATTATCACAGATAACACAGATTAGGAGTTCTGTAATTATTCTTATAAACATTCATTTATAATGAATAATAATCCATCGTCATATCATTTTACGAGTAGAAGCAACCAGGTCTATTTATTGATGGTTTATTATAGAACAAAAACTCTTCTCTACTTCAAGTTAATGTAATCATAAGTGAACAGACTGACAATATTTTCCATGATTATAATCTTATTCACATTACATTGTAAATACTAACTTGGATCCCTTCAAATAAAACATTGATAGTGTATTATATTCCAAGATAAATTAGAAAAAAATTAATGACCTTATAAAGCTATAAAAATATGGATCCCAATCATTGTGGTTGTTCAAATCCAATGTGCTATTAATTTTATCATTTATAGATCCATCAATATGACTTCAATTATTATTATATGATCTATAAATGACTCTTTTGGAACACAAAATTCACATTTGGTAAGTTTTTATCATATATATTACTCTTCAATATGTTCTTTAGTGAAATCCTATTAATATCTTTATAATATTGTAATATATTAGGACATTTTCTATAAATATAGTCCATCACTTTCACGGTAATACCTAAATATTTTATTCATTAAATATATCAAAAAATTAGAAGAATTTTTAATAAAAAATTCCATCACTATAAATTAATATTGTCTATACATTGTATGGAAGGATTAACTATGTATTTCATTACATTTTATCCTCAAAAAATAGTATATAGATTCAAAACCAATGATAAAAAAATATCACACTCGTCATAATTTATATAAAAATTATTTAATAATTGTAAGAGGATATTTATTAATGATTAGGGTCTATTTTGGTTCCTGATAATAAATAGATAGATTCATCAATATTTTGTTTAATAATAAAAAGGGGAGCTTTATCACATGGTGAAACACATGGCTTATTAAATACCTTATCAAGATTATCCTATTGTTTCTCCTTCCTTTCCTACAACCCAATCTTGGTGATTCTATATGAAGTCATTGAAATATGTGTACCTCAAGGAATCAGTTTTTTTCAAACACATCTGGATTTATAAGAATACTAATAAATTATTCATGAAAAATAACATCCAACATTAGAAAAAGAACAATATCTTCAATGTTGAGATTTCCCTGAACTATTAAATATAAACACCTCATTGATATGAAATAAGGACCCATAAAATGGATTAAATATCCATTGGAAGTTACTATTTATCATTACACTGAAATAAAAGAATTGGTTACTTTGGAATCTCAATCTAGACCAAACTTCAACATAAATTAATGTGGTATTAACATAAATAAATCCAATCCAGTCCTATGATAACATCATGTTCAACTAGAGGGATAATAATTTTATTATTATGATATATATACCCATTAAAATTAATCAAATAAGAATGATACACTTTATTAGTGATCATCTTACCACTATGATTTTATCTTCTTAGTTATGATAAGTATACCTTTCACCAATTAATTATCATTCCAATAATAATAAATAGAAAATAATATAGGTTTCCATTTTTCTATATTTATTATATTTTGATAATTTTGATCATCATAACTATTCATTAGATTTTATCATTAGTTAGAATAATTACCATAATCTTTGCATCATAAAAACTAGAATGTTTGTGGTGAGTTATATGGTGATTTATCTTCATCATTATCTAGATTATTCTTCCTATAAAAGTGGTATTTTATTTCTTTTTGACTTTTCATTCAACCTTAAAAAAAATACCATTTCACTTATGAAAATTACTTCTATGTTATGTTCAATACATCGACCATAAATGAAATACAATATTAATTTATAAATGATTTTTATAATTTCCTTTGAATTGATTCGTTATTTTCTTATAATAACTATGAGATTTATGGGTAACTACCGTATTTATTTTTACCCTGATATAACATTGGAAACATTATTTATAGATATGGGTGTCCCATATAGATAATTCCAATTGGAAACTTGGCTTTAGTCCAATTTTTAATCAATAATCCTTTCATTAATTCATGATGACAATACAAAAACAGTACCTAAAAAGTTTTGTATGATTTTCCTTGAGGCTACTAATAGATTAATAATTCTTCTGATTTATCTCAAGGAATTTCTTCTCTATTTGTATATAATTATAAGGAGGAAGGTAGTTATTTGAAAATAATATATCAAACTCACCCCACCCCATGTTGTCAATTTCTTCCCATGGGGTCATGTTCTTGATAAGAGTCTAACATGGATCTACTTCTCCTTCAAGATTATAAATAACAGGTATAACATTTTCAGATACATAGTATTAGATAATAGAAAATATCTATTAAGTGGTATTAGTCCATTGTTAAACAAAATATTCTATAAAATGTGAAACTAAAATAAGGATGATGTTTCATTATGAAATACTCACCAAAATATCATTCCTTACAAATCTTGTTTGCAAAATCACTATTATTAATGGTGGTAGAATGTTTCATAACCGTGGAAATGCGATTTCCATTCTTGATCCCATATCTTTTCACATCTTTAGAGTAAAATCATTGCATTTTATGCCAGGTTTAGGAATTACCTAGTTTCATTAGATACCATTCATTAAATAAATAAAAAATCATTGTGTGAGTAACAATATTCTTAGTTGAGAACCACAAAATAACTATCATAAAAACCATATGATTAAATATTAAACATGAATATATCCCAAGGGTTCTCACTAAATTTTCATCATTCCAGTCAACAAGTAAAACTACAAATATTTTGGATACCAACTATGAGGACCCATATATATCAAATGTAAATATTTCAAAATGATATATTAATATTAAATAAAAAAAATTAATATCAACAATTATACCATAAATATTCTTTGTTATTCAAAAGTTTAAAACATAAATAAATTTTTCATAGGAGGTCTTAATCATCTCCCACTATGTTCTTAATAAATAAGACCCCTGTTAAAAAATCCCACATAAAAAAATTCATAAAAACCATGGGAGTAGAAAACATTATAATTGATGATATCAGGTCCTCAGTTATTAGAATAATGAGTGATATCAACAACCACATAAAAATAACATTATCAAAAGGGTATGAGGTTATTATTTATACATTTTATAACCAATCAATTCATATCATCGATCCAAATATTTTGTCATGAAATAAATCATGGATGTTTATAAGACATGATTTATAAAGGAATCAAGAACATGATAAATGAGTGAATGATAATGGAATAAGACATATGTTTTTTGCATACATTAAATAATAAAAAATCATTTCATTAGTCAAATATACATTATAAAACTGGAATACATGACTGGGTTGACTCTTATTCCCATAATAACATTGATTAATGTCCATTCCCATGGATATCATAGTGAAAAATGTAAATTATTGAACTAGGATCACTCCCCAATAGATTAATTATTATTTTATGTCACATCCATATTTACCCTCTTCATTATATAAATATATAATTATATTCCCAACCATCCCATAATAAATCGTATATATGGGTTTGAAAAAAAATATAAAGATTAATAATATCATAAAACATATAAAAAATCGGATTTTAGAAAATTTCCTAATTTCATCATAGAATAAACCTTGGAAAACAATCGAGATTTATAAAGGCTTTATCAGAACATAATTAACCTATTGAGTTTAATAGATTTTATAGAATAATAATTAAATCATCCTCATCATAATCCATCCAAATAATTAAAGTGTATGGTATCATTGGATCATATTCCCATTAAATTATAAGTCATATAAAGAAAATATTATAATAGATGAAAATTTTCATTAACTGTTAACTAAAACATTTAATGAGGAAAATTCATTTTTCAAAATCAAATAAAATTTTTGAAATATAAAAATTTTCCAAATACGAAGTGATAAAAATTATTTGAATATTATCGTTGAGAAGTGTAATGTTTGATTCATACCCTTGTGTGGTCATGATGTTGGTAAAGTATATTTCTGTTTTCTCATTTAAAACAATGATTCCTATCACATTTTTGGGATAAATCCCAATGTATATTTTTTTTGAAAAAATAAGATTTATTATAAACTATTTATTAAAATGTATGTCTTGGGGAAATGGCATTATAATCTCATTAGAGAGTAATAATAAAATATATTGATAACATTTTTTGAAATCATGGATATGGAAGAAAATGTATTTTTTATCTAATAATGAAATAATGTCTATTTTACATAAAATATTATTTTAATATCTAGTGTTCCTAAATAGAGTAAAATGAAAGAAAATAAATTAATCCTTGGAAATTACCAATGAAGAATGAAATTCCTGAGTTTGTTGGGAGGTATATCATATAACATCGTCATTGGAAACATAATTTGAAATAATACCAATAAACAATTTGATTGTTATGGAAATCCATTACATCAAGTTTGACTTACCTTAAAAGAAAATTACAATAATTTAAAATAAAAATGAATTTTTATAATTATATACATCATATATTTACTTATCATAACAAAAATGACATACTGATAAAACTTTACCATAAATTTATTAATACATTCTTATAATAATAATAATTTTTTGGGGTTAACTATTTCATTTTCTAAAGAGAATCTGGTTTCAATTGTTCGGGTATATATACATTGATCCTGGTTCCATTATAACGAAAATTCTATTTTTCATATAAATATTATATATGTTGATTACATGTAAATATATATAATTCGAGTCATCCAATCATAGTCTACATAGTCAAATGAATGACTTTGTTTGTAGAGACGGTAGGTCATGCATACATATAAATAAAATTTTCACCATTTAATTTATAAAATGAAGGGGTAATAAATAATAATTATAATTTAAAAAATAATATCATATTTCATATATGCCATATATATTCTATAATTATACATTTACATCTATCCATTTATTATTCAAATGAAAACAATTCACATATCTTTGTCGAGATGGTAGTTCGCACATAAGCATGTGTGACATTATTGTTTTCTAATGGATATGAAATTAATAAGGTAGATATGATATTATAATTAAACAAGATTAATTATTTCATAAATATCATAAATAAACTTCAACCCTTTCATTATAACAATCTAAAAAAATGGTGATGTAAAATAGATTGTATAGCTATATGGAGGTCGTAGTCCACATGTACTCACAAGTGATACATTCACATCGCATTTGATAGAAAAAATAGTAGATAATGGTAGTTAAATTTTAGTCATAATGTATAATTATATATAGGACATAAAATTTGTTACATAATGGTGAATTCCATTTTTTATTGGGGTGTAAGAATAAATAAATTGATTTAGGTTGGGTGGGAATATTCTCTCTACATCGGTATTCCTCCATTATATACCTTCTTAATGAACACTGAAATAGTATTTTATGATGATTGAAGACTCTAAATAATGAATGTGGAATTATTGTATAGAATCGGTTAGGGTTTAATGGAGCTGCATGTCTCAATTTGGTGTAAGGAATAGATAAAAGGGGTTTTTTGTACGGGAGGGACATGAAATACATGAAATTAAGGAAATATTTAAATATAATTAATATACTACTCAAGTATAATGCTTAAAAATTGACATTAAGACAAATATAATGACTCTATAGATTTAATATTATCATTTAATACAATTTTCAAACATATTTGTGTCATTTTAAAACTTATCATTATCATTAAATCCTTCATTAACTGGTTTTAATCTTAACTACGCTAAAATAAATTCGACATTAAAGGGTTATAATTTATCTTATAAGGTAATAATTATCATGTAAATGTACAATGGATGAAATTTAAGACCATTCATTACTATAATTTTCTCTATTCAATATTTTTATGACATTAAAATATTTTAATAAAATATGATTTATCAAAAAAATTCATTACTATTAATTTTGGAAGAATTCATTTACTTTGACATATAGGACATGAAAATAGAAATGGAATTCAAATTCAACTCCTTTTTCCATAAATTATATAAATCTATGAACCATAAAATTTCATTAAAATCATAATTAAAAGAAATTATTACATTTGATGTTTTTAAATTCAAACTGTTTTAAATATTTATTTCTTGCACAATCATTATGTCATCATTTTATAAGAATTTCAAATAATTATTTCATAATTAAAAATTATTAGAAATTACCTAGATACAAACCATTAATTAAATAATTAAAACTATATTTTTAAAACCCATCCTATACTCATTTTATCATTATGAAACAAAATTATAATTATTAAAGTCAATAGAGTTCCATTTTTGAATTTTATTTAAATGACAAATTTAAATGCAATTATCATGGGAAAATGGAACAAAATAGAAATATATAATATTTATGTCTATTTTCTATTTTATCCTATAAAATAAAATTAACACAACTATTGGATTAATTAGGAGACCACATTTCATTGTGTGATCATTGTTTTACCTCTATTTCAATTAAGGAGTTGACATATATTGACCATAGTTACTACTCTCGATGAAAACAGAGAAACATAATATTTACCAAATATTAAAATCATGATTATTAATATTGATTCCATATTACATGACTATAATCAGAAAATTAGAAAATATTAACATAATATTGAACCTATAAATGGATACTAAAAGGAGATTTCTAAAAAAACTGAAATATGAATTGTTTTCATATATAAATTTAAACATAATATTAAATAGAATGACCATAAACAAGTTTTATTAAATATAAATTAACTAATTTAAATTTTGAATTTTTTTTAATGAAAATTGATCATTATACATTCTTTAAATTGAAATATATATTTCCAATAAAAAATAATTAGTCACTTTTCATTTAAAAAAATGGGTTTTTTGGAAAATTATGAAAACATCACTCTAAGATAATTTTTACATGATGATTTTAAAAATTATGATTATTTTTTCATATAATATGTCTTAAATTTAAAAAACACAATCATATTATTTTCTAAAAATAAGAAATAGAAATCATATTCCATGAAATAGTTATTTTTAAATAAATTGGATGATTAAATCAAATAAATCAGCAATATCCAATAAAAAATTGGAAGGTTACTTTTATCATGTATGTGACACAACAATAATATATCAATATATCAGTATATAAAGGAAAACATCAAAATTAATTCATAATGAGTATAATAGTATATTGTTTTTAATTAATAGTTTAGATTATAGAACTTATGCCGAATACTAAAATGACTACAAAAATGAAATACCTTTTGTATTTTTAAATTACTTGTTTTAGAATGTATTAGTTTTGAATATTGAAATCACATAAGAGTTTAATTCCTATAAGAATGATAGGTAATATAATAAGAGGACTGAAACCTGTCAATCCTATATTACTAATAGAGATCATAATTATTTTTCATTTCACTCAACAGAATACCTATACTCATACTATTTTTAATAGAAAAACTATAGAGCAAATGATGTAACGCATTACATGATTCCAAATATATAGTTATATCGAATTAAATCACAATGGAAGTAATGATGAATTAAAACCTAACTAATTTGATGTCTGGGTAATCAACCCCATTTAGTAATAAATATTTTGGGGATTATTTAGAAACTAGATTATGAGTAAATAATTCTGAATTAGTTAATAGTTCAATAATCTCATTTGTTATTCTAATTCAAAGATAATGACTCATAAATGATATCATTTTTTCCATATTCACATTTTTAGGATAAATCCATTCTATGAACATTTTCTTAAATAATTCCCATGACATGATAACATATAATTTAATTAGAATATTGTTTTCTCACAATTCTCAACAAGAACCGCCGAACAATCTACAATAGTTTGAAATATGAACATTTGGATCCATTGATAAAGAAATAAATATTAATATTCTTACCCAATTTTTACCCCATCAAAATATACTATTGTAGAAAGATAATATTGTATAACTTTCCTACCAAATGATCATTAAGTTTATGGTTTTTATGATTTTAAAAAAAATCATAACAACGTGGGTTTATAAACTAAATTACATAAAGAAAAAAATTATATCCAATTAAAAATAGGTTTTATTATTTAAAAATAGGTCATCTGCATCATATATGTGAATTCCTTAAAGTCAAAATTCATTAAACATATTTCCTCAAAACCTGGGAAAAAGAAACATAAGAATAGTGTGAGCTTAGATGCTCTATAAGATAAACCATAAAAGATGTCAAAAAACAATCATATAAAATAAAATGATGAGTATTTGTATATTTGATCAAGACCATAAGATTTAAAATTATGATCTATACCAAATATCGTAATTTTGATCACAGAAGAAAACATTTATGTTTGTCAGACACGAGTAATAAAATAATCAAAGTTCATGAGAAATGAGAGAATAACCTAAAATATAGAATTATCTTTAAAAAAATCATAGAAGATAATTTCAACATTATTAAAATCCATTTTAAAAGGATGTAAAATTAGAATGGGTTCACATCCAAAACCAATAAAGTAGTCAATGTTCACTCTAAGTAGTGTCACGGTGTAAAAATTCCCTTTTGAGCCCAGTTCTCTTCTCATTCCAGTCCTACATATCTCATGTGATAAAATCCATTATCGAATTCATTAGATAGATAAATAGGTCCCACAAATCACATAATAAAAATCATTTATATGTGTGATGCAAGAAAATAAATCATTCATTATATCAATAAAAATAAAAATAAATTGGTTTCATAAATATTTCCTCATAACATAACCCATAAAAATAATATAAAATAAATAAAAATCTTTACATAATAAACAAAAACCATTGAGGGAAGTAATAATAATGGTATATTTTGATCATAGCCCATGTAAGTAATGAGTAACTCTAACAGAAGAAATCTTGGATGAAAAATAATTTTTAAAGATCATTTTAAAACATTTTTCTAGGAAACTATCCTTTTCTCTTTGAAAAAAACATTTTTAATGTAATAAAACAACTGAAGAAAAAAATTCATTGAAAATTACCTTGAAAATGTTATAAAGTGAAATTTTAAAACAATTTTATGCATGTTTTAATTTATTTTCCTATAAAATTATTAAATGGTCATTAAATAACATTTTTGATGAAAAATTAGAAAACAAGGTATTTAAATTAAATGAATTGTGGATAAATAGATAGTAATGTTACATGAAACATATAATATAGTGAAAAGAATTGTATTCATGATAAAACATTTCAATGGGATGTATACACACATTTTAAAACAATATAGTCGCATAACATAACATGTGTATACAATATGGAAAATTGAGACATAATTACTTTTCCAAATTGGTAACTTTTTAACCATAAACCCCATGAATGAGATATCATAAAATGGATATTTATATAACACTAAATTTATGTACAATGTTTTTATATTTAATTAAATGTTAATTTATACTCCATACAATTGAAACTACTGGTGAATATGTCATGAGTCTTATAGAAATTAATGTGAGACTAGAAATTCATTTATAACTATCATATCATTGAAGTGATCAAAAATAAAATGAATTTATTATGTATAACAATTGTATATACACACAAAAATAAGTGAAAATAAAACATAATATAATTAACATTAAATTAAATAATAATAATAGAATGACTTAGTCAATAAAATAGTAGGCTAACCCAATGAATGGAAATTGAGTTCATGATTCACATACATTTGGTCTCAACATTCACTATTCATGTTTAAAACGCATTTACAATAGATATGGATTTATTATAATGGTATTATATACAAATAAATTTATAATAATTTTAATGATATATTTATAACATCATATCAATCGATTATTAATAATTTCTTTTTACAATCATTGTTCTGGGTGATTACTGCTTCATTTTCCAAGCATGTTTCTATTTTGTAGTTGTGTTATTTATACTATGAAAATGTACACATTGTTTCAATAAATTTAATATCTAATTAAGAATAATATATATTCTTTTTTTATATATATATATATACTCATAATTGGAGTGATAAATTAATGAATTACACCATTTATGTAGACTATATGCCTTACGTATGCATGAAAGTTGTTTCCATTTTCTCTTATAAGAATGAATGAATGTTAAATAATAATACATATATCTAGAATAATTATAATGTTATATATGTCATATATTTTAATAAATATAATTTTTTCCATACATGTAAAATATCAATGAAAATGAAGGACATCACATCATTTAAATGGTAGTCGATACGTGTGTAGGAGTGATGTTATCATTTCTAAAATGATTGGATGATAAAAATATAGAACTAATATTATAATTATTTAGATATTATTATATTATAAATATCACATATAAACACTAATCCCATCTTAATCCACATCAATTTAATATGTAGATGAAAATTGAAATATATCTCTATGTGGACACAACAATCGGTTATCATGCATATATGGGCAATAATTTAACTTTCTGTTTGATAAAAAATGAAATTTATAATATTTTGTTAAGAACCATAATAAAATTTAATAATATTAATGATTCAGAAGTTATTATTTTATGATAGACATCATATATTTATAGAAGGTAGGGAATAGTAGAAAAAAAGTGATCGGTTAGAGTGATTAACTCTTCTTCAAATTGATTCTACAATATCCCATCTAAAGTGATCTAGGTTGGTACTTTCAGGATACCAAAACCTCTATAACGTTTCTAGGGTGGTTTAAAAGATAAATTTTTATTTTAGGATTGAGATAAAAGATAAATGTAAAGAAATTAAGTGATTGGGATGATGCCCTTTTAAAATTATGGTGATGCCATTTTTTAAATGTTTTCAAAAGATTAAATTATATTAAATTTATTTTCTAACCAAATACAACCAAATGCCCAGGGATTCTATAGTAGTATAATATATAATTATAATAATATAAAAAAATATAATATATTGATGTTTTATTATTATTTTAAACCATATCATTTTGATAAAAAATTAGTTAACTTATATTAATTTAAACTACAATAACAACTTCTTTAATAATAACAGTTCATAATGTTTCCATATATTATGTTAATTTTACATAAATAGAAAATTGATTACATTTAATTCCATATAATAATGAATTTTTTTTAAATATTGTTAGGTTTCATAAATAGTTTACAAACATATTATTTTTAAAAAATAATAGTAGTCTCAATTTTAAAACTTTTATCACATTGAATTTTAATAAAATCAATACCTAAAGAT
Organism: Viscum album; assembly: GCA_963277665.1. Classification (NCBI taxonomy): domain Eukaryota; kingdom Viridiplantae; phylum Streptophyta; class Magnoliopsida; order Santalales; family Viscaceae; genus Viscum; species Viscum album. Next base: position 501,745,813 of record OY728142.1, on the reverse strand, counting down.
ATCAAAGAAAAAATTCATTAAAAACACCACTACAATTTCGTTATCATCTATAAAAATAGTTTAAAACCATAATTAATTAATTTATATTTATTTTAATATTTTTAATATAATTTTTTTACTTTTTCTTAATTGAATAATTATTTCTTCATCAGTGTGTTATTATTTAAGGTAAATATTTAATTTCTAAAAATTATAAATAAATTACTATGATGTAGAAAAAAATAAAATATTTTAAATTAACATATATTTTCAATCATTTTTTCTCTTGAGATCAATAATAAATGTTTTATACTTATTAAAATAAGAGTGTGGCATGTTTGAATTTTCAAAATATTAAAGTATATAATGGTCATAATCTAATTTATGTTGGCCCAAAAGTCATAAATAAATTTGTATCAGGAAACTATGTTTTCTTATTTTAAATGGACAATTATATTTATTAATAACCCATGTTTTCCCTATTGGAGACATATGATATTTTTAGACAGAGAATGTGATATTGTGTAACATTCATTGATTCAAATAATATAAATGTAATTTTCATGTACATGTGTCATTTAAACTACTAAATTTATATCATTTGGGTTTTAGGGTAAAATTGCAGTCATTGAATAATTTATTTCTAATTTTTAGGGTCATTTTATCATCCATCACCATTTATTTTTAACCAAAATTTTATTATTTACCCTTTACAATGATCTTAAATTTCACCCCAGTCACAATTCATATTAACATAAAAAAATGGTGACATAATAACTAATTTTGAACCCAATAATTAAAAATAAGGAATCCATTTAAAAAATATCAAAACTCAAAATATTCATAATATAATTAAAAATAAAACTAGGTAAACATAATAAAAATTATTATTTTAAATTATAGTTTTTTTAAATTAGGATGAGTTCATACTAATTTGGAGTATAAATTCTATTTCAAACCCTATAATTTGATTAAATCAAATTCAATGGAAATAAATTATTTTTCAGACTAATAAAAAAAAAATTTTATAATAAAATAAAAAAAAATATATAGTTTTCACCAAAATTCGGTGTTCTGTACTATTCATTGAAAAATGAAATTTTTCGAAAAATTATCACAATTTCACCATATGAAAATTTTGATATTCTGAATTTAAAAATGAATTAAATTTTAGGAAATTCATTTTCTATGAAATCCAGAAATTATTTATATTGGAAGGGAAATTTATTAAAGAGAAAAAAAAAGAACAAGAAAAATACAAACAAAAAACACCAAAACCATAAAAAATGGTTAAGGTGAAAAAGAAAGAAACCAAACCCGACAAACACCCAATAAAAAGGGTGGGCTATGGGATGAGGCCACCAATGCCGCCAAAGAAGATCAAAGCCGGATCAAGAAAGATATCTCCACGACAGAAGAATCTCCATCAGCCCTGGCCTTTATTAGCCAAAAAACAGCAACAAAAAACCTTCCTTCCACCAAAAGAAGCCAGCAACTAAGCCTCCAGCCCGCTCCAAACAGCACACTGATTCCCAGAATTTGGGAAACCAAATGAAGCCAGCTACTCTGCAGACTCCAGCCTGCTCCAGATCAGCACACTGAATCCCAGAATTTGGGAAACCACAGCAACTCGACACAGCAAAGCTCTACTGCCAACCTGAAGAAAAAGAAACAAGCCACTCCAAAAAAAAAACAAACAGGCCCCAAAAGAAACTTACAAAAGTCTAAAAATGGGGGATTTGTCACGGTCCCTATTAATAAAAATAAGGAGATCATCAGGAACTTGATCAAACCAAACAAAATCAACACCATTAACACCTTTATTAGCCAGACCATCAGCAACAGAATTGGCTTCCCTATAAACGTGAGTGATAATATGATTCAAAGAAAAAAGAGTCTCCCAAAAATTAATCCAGCGATTAGTAAGCTTCTAGGAAAAGTGATAAAAACCCATCCTAATTGCAGAAACAACAACAGAATAATCACTCTCAAACCATAAATTATCCCAACCACGCTGCACAGCTTGATCGACAGCAACAATAATGCCAAGAATTTCGGCCTCAAGTGAAGAGGCAAAGCCACAAGAACCATGAAAACAACCAATGACATCCCCTTTATGATTCTTGAAAACAGCACCATAACCAGAATGCCCCGGATTACCCCTAGAAGCACCATCTGAATTTACTTTTATCCAACCAAAAAAAGGTTCCTTCCTTAGAACTTCTAAAGTACCACGCAGAGGCTTGAAATTACCCTTAACACCTATCCTGTTCAGAACGGACAAATCATGAACCGAGTTAAAGCAAAAATGCTTCCTTGGAATAACAACATTACGCATAGCACCAAGAATAGCGGATAAAACCCCACTAACCGAGAAGGAAAATTTATCATGAATCATCTTATTTAGAGCAAACCAAATAAAATGAAGGAGTTCAGAAGTAGCGACTCTAAAAACATCCAACAATTGGGGAGAGAGCGAAATAGAATTCCAGCTTTGAAGGAAATGATGAATTGAAGACATATTAGGCATGGGAATTTCAAAGATATCAAAAACAGCCTTCCACATTGAAGAGGCTTTGACACAACTAATAAACAAATGATCAATATCTTCCCTATGTTGATAACAAAACACACACGAAGAGCAGAGAGATATGCCACATTTCTGAAGGAAACAATCAGTAGAAAGTTTCCCATGAGCCAATCTCTAAGTAAAAGAAGACCGAGAGGGCCTAATAAAGTTCATATGAAGATCCCTCATCCATTTACACCCTATATTGCAAGATAAATAATGAAAATAAAATTTTTTATTAGTCAACAGGCCATTAAAAGCAGGTTCCCAAGCCCAAAAATCCTCTCTGTTAGAAAAACAGTAACTATTGATAATAGTAACAATATGATTAGGGAGACCCCCCATATTATCAAGCTGATCCTTAATCGTAGCATCCATATCAACATTAAAATCATCATCCAACAAGGAGTCAGCTAAAGGACATCCAGTCCAATTGGCCTTCCAAAAGGATAAAGACGAGTTCCTTGAAACAAGCCATCTGGCATGAGAGTCAATAGAGGAAAAGATGTATTTAAAAGCAGGCCAAACAGAAGAATCCAGATAATTAAAAACTCCATTCCTGAGCCTATCCCTGAATTTATAGCGGAGAAAGTCCAGAGACTCAGATTTATCATTGACAAGCCTCCAAATGAACGAGGCCAGTAAAGAATCATTAAACACCTGAAGATTTTTAATACCAAGACCCCCAGCATCATAGGGTTTACAACAATTATTCCAAGAAACAGTAACTAATTTCCTCTATGAAATATTGCCACTCCAAATAAAATTTTTAATAGAAACGTTAATGCTCTTGATAAGAGAGATCAGCCACTTATAAATCATGAAACAATAAACAAACTAAGAAATGATAACAGCTCTAACCAAACAAACCCGACCAGCCAAGGAAAGGGACTTACCCTTCCATGTAGAAAGATGAACACATTCTATTTACCTAAACTATATTGTTGTTCCAAAATCATGAACACATTCTAAACAAATAATTAATCACCTAATTCCAAATTACTTTGAAAAACTTTGGTTACCTATATAGATTTTATGTTTCATAAATTGACTATATCATCTATCCATTTGAAATATTATATAAAAAGGAAATGAAATACTAACAGATACATCATGTAGGATATTGAGAGTTTACTCACCCTATTCATCCTTTGATTGACGGTTCAATCCCCACCGCCTTTTCAGACCTGACAAACTATCACTAATCTAGTGTGAAATCTTTTCGTAAAAATATACTATTACAATCGTTATAAATTTCATGAAACAAGACAAAAATACAAATTAATAACCTTCTCATATTCAATACTAATTAATTTCTTTACCCTAAATGTTTATCTGATACATTTCATCTTGCATCACAAAATTTAATATCCCATAATCACCTCAATAATAAATGAATCAAAAAATATCATTTGGCAGCTAAATGTTTCAAAATATAAAACTATAAAAGCATTGTCTAATTCTCTAAACATATGGTATAATATACCCACGATTATATCTATAACTATTAAGTTAAATTCTAATAAAAACACTGTAATATCTAATGTTATATGATATCAACTATGCTAATAAATTTTGAAAGCGCAAAATCCAAATGTTCGGATCCCGTAATAGACACATAAAAATTTCAAATTATAGATAATTTTTCTCCATAAAAAAATACAACATCAAAATATAATATTGGATCACTTACATAAGGAATTAAATTTTTGGTTTATATTTAAATAGAATTAGTGAAAACTCAAAATAATTAGGTTTGTAAACAATTATTTCAAAATATCAACATTATCTCCCACAATATCTAGATTTTATTTTTTCACAATAGGAATTTAACATCATCTATTTGAAATCCTTCTAGACAAATTTAATTTTAATTTTTTCCTTGTATATTGAAAAAAAGAATTATAAGAAATGGGTGAGCTAAGATGATCAGTAAGGGTAAATATAAAAGATATCATATCATAAACACATGACATATTTCAACTTGTATAACAGAATTTGATCACGACCATTACATTTTAAAATTAAACTATGCATATTAGAGATCAAAATTTATAGTCACGGAATAAAACATGGATTTTCATAAGACATGATTCATTAAATAATCTAATAATGTAAGAAATTAAAGGATTAAAAAAATGTGGAATTGTGGAAAAACACAAGAATATAAAATAATTTCCTTAGAAGTCATGGATCATTTCCAATATTATCATATTAGAATGGTTTCACTCCAAAATCCATCACAATATTAAAGGTTCACACCAAAGAATATCATGATGGACAAATTCCCTTTCTAAACCAAGTTCACTCCTCATTCCAATACTATTTGTATCATGAGATATATATTATTACCTAATTAAATATATAGAGATATAGATCCCATAATTCACATAATATAAAACAAACATTTCAATTGCCTAATAATACAACCCATTAATCATATCATAACCCATGAAAAAATGGGGTTCATAAACATTTCATCCAAACATAACCCATAGAACCAAATCAGTATTCATAAACATCATTCAATCATAAATATAAACCATTAAGTTAATTAATATTAATTTTATCCTTTGATAATATCCCTAGTATGTTATGAGTAAAAAAATTATAATACAAAAAATCTTAAAAATACTATTGAAATATCCTTTTAATTTTATTGTAGGAAAATATATAATCCTCTTTGAAAAAAACATTTTTAAAATCATAAATTCTTTAGATTACCTTCTATATGAATAATATCCTTGAAAACATATGAAGAAATATTTTAAAACATAAATAATCTTCTTTTAGGCCATTTTTCATGAATATTATAAAATGATCAATTAAAACTATATTTAATTTATTTAGAAAACCATGTTTTTGAATAAACAATTTCCAGAAAAAGTTAAAATAACATTACAAGAAACTCATAATATCATTAAAATAATTATATTCATTATAGAACATGTAAAAGTACAATATATATAACTTTTAATTGATATTAGGTGCATAACATCACATGTGTCTCAAATAAGACATGTTTAGAAAAAATATCCATAGATATTTAAATACCAATGTAAATAAGTAAAATGACCATAGATTAAATTCATGGGTTTTTTATAGATCACACAAAATAATTGAGTAGTGAATATGGCATATATCTCACCAAAATAAATGTAAGACTAGAAATCCACATACATTTTTCATATCATTGAACGAGTCATTAATCATCAAAATAAATTATATTTAATTAATTTAAATACATTTAAAATAATTAAAAATACATCATAATACAGTAAAATGAATTTCACTCATATTAATATAGTTAAATAATATAAGAGATGATATTTTAAACCAATGAATAGAAATATAGTTAAGAATAACCTTATCTCATGTGTTGACATTATTTGTTCATCTGGAAACCTTTTATATCATAAAGGTGGATTTATTATCCATTTAATCCATGAAAATATATTTATCATGACTTTTATGATTTATTTATAAAATCTTTTATCTTATTTATTAATAATTTTTTATTACCTTCTCCTGTATGGGAGAATACTGCTTCATTTTCAATGCATGTTTCGGTTTTGTAGTCTGAGTTCCTATACATTGATCATAGTACTACCTTTTTCGGAATTTTAATCATTTTTAAAAATTAATATATATTAATTTTATAAATATTTATTATAGTTCATTAAAATTAGTGATATAAAATTTAATTACATCATTCATGGTGACGGGATGTCGTACATATGCATGAAGGTTGTTTCCATTTTTCTCTTATAGAATGAACAAATGGTATATAAAAATACACCTATCCATAATCATTATTATGATATATATATATATATATATATCATATATTATCAGATAAATTATCCATATTATCATTTATGTGAAATATAAGTAAAAATGAATCACATTGCATCATAGAGATGGTAGTCCATAGATATTAATGAGTGATGTTATCATATCTCAATAGTTTTGATGGTGATAAGTTTGACATAATATTATCATTATAGATGTATAATTATATTTTAAATATAATATATAGTCACAAATCCCATCACAATACCATTCCACAGAATATAAGGTTCAAACAAGAGTTTTATCGGTGCGTAGAGACATCCAGTCATACGTACGCACAAGCGATAATTTCCTTCTTTATTTAATGGTAAATAATTTTTATAATGATGTTTTCATAACCATAATAGTATTTTATAACATTTATGATACTTAATTTAATAATTTTTTATAATCATTATATATTAATATGTGTTAAGGAAGAGTATAAAGACAAAGTGATCAGTTAAAGTGATTACATCTTCTTTAAAACATTTCATTTGGATTTCCTCTAAAGGGCTCTAGAGTTAGTCTTTTGATAATATTGTAACAACTATATTGTTTTAATGTAATATTATAATATAAATTGGTATGGTATGGTTGATCAATAATGCATAATGTGAATAAATGAAGTGAGAGAGGAGGTTCCCATTTATAATTGAGGTGAGGGGAATTATTGAAAATTTTCAAAATATTATATTATAAAAGTTCTATTAAATCAAATACTTCCTTAGTTTAATTTATTAAAACATAATATAATATAAATTTTTTTATATAATTATCCAACAAATTTTATACATGTATTTTTATTTTATCGAACCTTACCATTTTGATTAACACATAATTGAATTGTTTTAATTTTAACTACAATTAAAATATTCATACTAATAAACGGATGAAAATTTTACATAAGTTGGGTAAATTGTCCATATGTGTATAATTTATTACATTTTATAAGATATTATAAGATCATAGTATTATTTAAATACTTCTATTGTTAAAAATAATTTAATAAATTATTATTTTTATAAAATTTCAATAGTTTCAATTTTTATACTATTTATTACGTTGAAAATTAATAAAATCAATATCAAACTATAACATTGAATAAATTAATTTAATAAACCATAGTATGTCATAGATACTTATAAAATTTGTATGGAATCATAATTAGTTAAAATTTTATAATATTATTAATATAATTTATTTAATTTGTACATTAGTTGAATAATTAATAAATCATTGTTTTTTAATTATTTATATTAATTATTTAAATTATAAATATTTAAAATTAATTAACATGATATCGATAAATATTTTATATTTCTAAATATTATTTATTGTTGAATATATCTCCTTTTTATCCTTCTATTGAAAATACTATACATATAAGAAATAAGAGTGTGAAATATTTGACTTTTCATTATATGAAATACTACAATGATAAAAATATTTTTAAAGTGGGATCAAAACTAAAAAATAAATATATATCATGAAAATTATATTAATATTTTAACAATTTACACTTAGATTCTTTCTTTATGAAAATTTTTCCCATTTGGAGACATGATTTTTTTAGACAAAGATTGTGACATTTTGTCACTTTCATTGATTTTAAAAATATATATCATTTTCATGGAAAAACATCCATTAAAAAACTAAATTTCTATAGATATATATTAGGGGTCAAATTAAATTCATCCAATCCAACTTTTTCAAGTGCTACGGTCATTTTATATTCCATATCATTTTATTGGTAACCTAAATTGCACAATTTACACATTACAATTATAATAAAATTTACCACCATTACCATACATATTTAAAAAAATAAATGTGAAACATTCACTAAATTTTGACCCGATAATTTCAAAAATGAACACTATTTTTCAAAATTAAGAACATATAATTTTTATAATTTAATTTTAATTATTATTAGAAAATACAATAAAATTCAGTTTTTTTTATAAAAATTGTATTTTTAAAATTAAAATGTTTATAAATTAATATCATTTATAAATTACTTTCTGAAAACCATAATTTTATTATTTCAAATAAATTGGAAAAAGATTAATTTTAAAAATAATACATAACATAATATCACTATTAAAATTTTTAAAATAAAATTCCTTTTTCAATAAAAATTAGTAATTTTCACTATTTTTTAAAAAACAGAACAATTCATGAAACTGTCAATATTTTATCAATTGATAATTTTTATATAATTATTTAAAAAATAAATATCATATTATCCAATACATTATCTAATATCTCCCAAAATTATTTATATTAATTGTACCTAAAATAAAAATAAAAGCTTTTTTTTAAATAAATTATGTTTTTGATGAATAAAATAACTTTAATAAAATAACTACTCATTATTAATGTAGTCATTAATCAATTTTAAATAAATTCATATAATATATATATAACATAATTAAATTAAAATTTTTACTACCAGCTAATTTAATTACTAGGGTATATTGGTCGCATTTAAATAATATTATTTTGTTGTTTATTTTGGCTCAGTACTGCGTATCTTGTACAATGTCAAACATATTCATTCCTATTATAATAATGGAATATTACACGATCCTAATTTTTTTCCCATTTTAGTCTTTACTCTTTATCAAATAGTCCCTTATTTCCTTAATAATTTTAGTCACACCATTTTTATGAAGTCATTGATCTTTAATAATGACATATAAGATTTATTGTAAGAAGTTTATGAGTTGTTCTAATGGAAAAGAAGAACACAACTACAACACAATATTATGATATTGAGTAGATTCAATAAAAAAAATCTGATTGAGTTGATGAGATATACAAATATTATAAAAATATGTTTACATGGACTGCCAATAACTCGGTGAGATGTTTTTTTGATGCATACACAGAATAAAAGAAAATATTACAAATTTTCATAACTAATATTATAATTAAAATAAAATTAATTCAATTTAACATCAATTATCATTCCAAAAAAACTATCAAAATAAAAAATATATTATCTACACTATATAAAAATCAATTTCACACTATAAATAATTTTTATGAATCATGAAAATAATTTCATTAAAGACGTTGTAATGTGAAAAATCATTGCCTTATTGTAAAATCGTAGTGAATTTTATATCATTTTTATCCATCTATAATAAAATTAAAATTTATTTATATAATAGGCCAAAAGTATGAAATAAAATATAATAAAATTTTAAATTCATCATTTGGAAACATTTATATTTCCCAAATTTATTTTACATTACATTCTTTTAACCATTATAAAATCTACTACCAATTTTGATAAAAAATTTTGAAAATAATTTTTTTCGTTAGAAATTTTCCACATAAACTTGTTATAAAATCCAAAAAACTCACAAAGTAAAGTTAAAAAATAATTTTTATCATAATAATTTAATAATCATATTAAAAAATATCTAACTTTTTCAACTAATTAAAATTATCACTTAAAAAATCTATTTGTCGCATTTCAAATAAGTGAGAATTACAATTAAAAAATTAGAGGTTTAAAATTGAGTTAAATCATAACAATTAGTGGGTTGTATAAATATGAATAGTTTCAACAAATGGTTTGGAAGTCCATTCACCATCTATGAAACAATCAATGGATTGTTTATAAAAAAATTCATATAGTCTCTGCATGGTTTCCCAAATAAAGTGTGAACTACGTTCTAATCAAAAAACATTATATCCTTCCATTTTAAACCAAACAATGTGAATGTAAAATATCATATACTCACAATAGGGATATGAAAATCTTTAATTTTTAATAATAATTCATAAAAAGTAATTTAAAATGAAACCATACATAATAATGATATCTAACTAAGTAGTATTGATGAAGAACAAACTCAATACTTGACTACCGAGTTTAGAGAGTCCTTTATCTAAAGTACCATTAGTCTCAAAAAAAGGGATATGATACAATTTAATAATGATACATCATTGATCAATATCCAATATTTACTAATCCTTCCCGATATAAGTCCTGACGTCTATTTCATGTCACACAACATGCATTGATTGTATCAGATCAAACCATGCAGGAATGATTTCACCCTAAGATAAAAATATATATACAAAATACTATTACATATAATATAAAATAGTACTCCCATATTTTGGTCTACTATTCATCAAAAAATTATTTATATTAATATTATAATCCAAAAAATTCATATTGACATATCATCATACAAACCCACTAGAAATTTCAGATGCAAATATCAATACATAATCCAAAATATAAAAAAAATAAAGCAAGTAAAAAATATCTATTAATTGAAAATAATATCATAAATTATATTTCATTAACCACAAAAAGATAATCAAAATATGACCCAATATTATCTTTACATCCTAAAAAACATATCAAATGATATAACACCTCATGAAATAATGACATGAAAATAAATTTCATACCTACCTGAGGAATGAGATCTCTTAACACAACAACATGTGTATATTGGGTATTAGATAAATCAACTCTATAGTATTCCACACAGATTTTTATTAAATTTATTTTAAAATACATTTCAAGAATACCAATTTGAAATACATATAAAAATAAACTTTTTATCTTGTGGGGGATTGTCGTTAAAACCAATAACAAAATTTTAATACCGAGAATTTTCATCATTTCATTCAACACTAATATAGTTTATCATTTTATAAAATTCCTACATTAAGAACATTGAAATGAATAAAAAATTTCCAAAATATGATACATGTATTGTCTTACATTTTAAAAGTGATATTTTTTCAATGAAACCTTTTTTAAAAAGTAACACACAATAAAACAAAACTATTAAAATAAATGATACATGAAATAAAAACTGTGATCATAAACCAATTTAATTAATAAATATATAAATAATACCATCAATGAGATAAAATTTAAATAATAAATTTCATATGAGAATAATGAAATACATAATGGGAATTATAATTCATAATAAAAAAGTGATAGTGATGAAAAAAATACGTAATGTTGACTCATAAATTTGATGGACTAGGTAAAATCGTACATATCCATGAAAATAAATTAGGTACAAGTAATGTGATATTACATGGGAACTTGTAGAACCATCTAATATCTTTTTGATGTATTCTTATAAAAATAAAACCCATATTGATCTTCATTTCAACCCATGGTGGAACACCACATTGATAAATAATATCATATAATATAGGACACTAGAACTAATTTAATCAGGAAGAGGCTAACAACTGTCTCTTGACTCCAACACCTAGATACCTATGACAAACCCTAAACATGGTAATTGGGGTGAAATAAATTTTTACCAAGTTATATTATAACAACTATTAAGAAATTGTAAATTTTTTATTCCTTATCCAAACTATAGTAAACATTTATTTAAAAATCCCCTTACATTTACATAAAATATAATAATATTAAAAATCACATAATTATGTACAAAATCTCATATAAAACATAAAATAATGGGGCTCAGTTATGTTTGTTTAATGTATCAATAATATTATTTGTAAATGATTTCAAATTGGCATTTAGCTTAAACACAATAGTTGAAAAAAATATTCATTTTTTGAGATCAATTCAAAACAATGAATTTGATAAAAATATAATTAAAACCAATGAGATACTTAAAAAGAAAATCTACCAGGAGAAAATATAATATAGGAGGAAAATAAAAAATTAGAAATATTGAAAATGAAATGATCAAATTTTTATATTAATTTACAATAAAAACACATAAATTAAATGCATTGAGATTTAATAACAGATAAAAATCCAACAAAACATCCCTATAAATAATGTCAAATATTCATTATTCCCAAAAAACACTATGTAAAACCATTTGAAAATATTTTTGAGGATCAAATCAAAGCATTAGTTAATAATCATTTCTCCTATATCCTCCTAAAAATTCAAAATACACATTATAAAAATAATAATTTATTTTAATGATAGTTTTTACAAGAAAAATGAGTATTCCTTGATATGAAATTGAAATTCCCAAAAAATGATAAACATTTTATAACCTAAATAATGGGTTCTATATTTAGCTACAAGTCATTTGGAAACTATTTTATAATGACTAATAACCCAATAATATTCTAAATAAAATTGATTGAATAAAAATACCTACCTCAAAGAGAATAAAAAATTACACCTTTAATGCATAGTACAATATTATTCCAATATAGTGATTAAATAAACCATAAATAATTATTCCCATGATTAGAAAAAAACCTAGATGGAAATTTTCCACCATAGTTACTAGGGTCTGGGATCATAAATGAATATTAAAAGGGATATAGGAAAGAGAAATAAAAGAAGTGAAAAGATGATTTTACATAAATAAACCCTGAATGGATTTAGAATGGAAGGCCAAGGGAACTTATAGAAGAACATGTGAGGTTCTTTAGGGATCTTCTAGAATGTGTCATCAGAATTAGTTGAAAAACGTTTCAAAATCAATTCAAATTTAACAATGGTTAAATGGAAATATAGTAAATTACTTTTTGGGAAGTTTATGTACATACAAAATATTTTTTAATAAACTATACACCAACCATAAACTAGAAAATATATTTGAGATACATTTATCACATGGTTCTCCAAATTATTTATTAATACGTGGATACAAAATATACACCATTCAAGGCTAGATTGATTGATTATGACTAAAAATGCAACATCTATGAAACTATAATTTCCTTCAAAATCATAATAATTTCAAAATCATACATAAAAAACTCTAGTAATGAAGATAATTAAATAAAATAGTATATAAAGCTGACACAATGTTGTGACGTTCATTATTTTAATTCATATCGAACTACATCATCAACTGATTGATGAAAAAAAATAGATGATATTCCCCCTATAAAATTATTATTTTTATAGAGAAAATATTACATATAATTTCCTATGTATCCCATTGATTATTTCATTTAATTTGGCATCATACAATTTCATAATATATTCATTAAGATCCATATACAGTGCTTCCTGAATTTTCCCAAATTATAAACTTATATTTTCAAATATCTCGTGATTTAAATACTCAAATCTTATTAAAATCTCCCTCATTTCAACAAAATTGAATGTGTTACACCTTAATATATATATCTCTTAAAATTAAATTACACATTATAATGTATTTGGTCTTTATTTTTTGAATTTCATTACAACCTATCTCCACAATTACACCATATTATAATCGTTTTTTAAAATAATATAATAATATTCATATTTACTTCTTTCATTATAGTGAAAATAATATGACTATAGGACAATTATTTCTTATTTATTAAATTTTTATAATATATTTACATTTAAAGTGTGTCATAGATGTGTTACATTATAATGTTTCATTTTTATTAAATTTTTTCTCTTGGATATCAATGATCATGAAATAATAGAATCATGTATCATTGTGATTCTCAAAATAATTATTGAATATTTTATCGACTCCCAAAATGTTACTAATAAAACTTATACCTTCCATAACACATTATAAACACAAAATATTAAGTAGTATTTGTTGATTAAAACATTTAAATTGCTTATGAAACAATATAAAAAAATTGAGTTTCTGGATATATACAAGGAGACAAAAATGATTTAAGTACTTCAATTACTGCATGTATTTGTATACTAAATTCCACCCCTATTTTGGGGTGTACGTAACCTATAAGAAGAATGGATTTAGATTTCATTTTTCAAATACAAAATCCCCACGGATGACCCTATTTCATTAAAGAGATTTATTTAGAATTATTTTTCAACAATGTTTATTAAATATATAGTGAAAACATAACTCACAAATCGAGGATATGTCATCAATAATATGGAAAGATTTTGGTATACTATTTCAACAGGGGTATTACCCATTGATCATGAAAATTATTAAGACTGTGGAGCATAAACAATTATATTATGTTGAGACATATGTTCTTATGGGTGTATATCATTTTAAAACCAAGGATAGGTTCTCCCAAGATATAGTTTATGAAAAATATAAAAAGTTTTTATTTTTAAATATTATACTGAGTATTGAGATTCATGTAGAGTTGATAACCTAGTACCTTCCATTTATTCATGACTCGATGGAATTTATAGTAATGATGATTTTTTAAATATAACATTCATGACTATATTTTATTAGTATTCACAATCATGCTAGATTATTGGGCTTATAATGTAAAAGGTTTCATAGGATATATATGATATCAAGAAATTATATGATGTAGGGTTTCAACTGAGAAAAAATATAGTATTTAGTTAAGGACATATAAAATTCAATACATGTGCCTCATCGAGGTATCACTTTTTTATTTTAGGGAAGTTTTATCCTTATTGAATGTCAATTATCATCCAGGGAACAATCACATATGATGATGAATTTTAAATTAGGGTGAAAACTCGAGGTTATTATTGAGTTTGATCAAGAAACATACCTTTAATGCTTAATAGATTAGTATTTTTATAGATTATTTTTTTATATGGTTAAAAAAATAATTATAAATTAATATTTTTATGGATATTTGATGTAAATATATGGAAAATTTTATTGTGTGAGATTCTAGAAGAAAGACCTCACATGTATCTCATTTTAATGTGATATTATTCATTATAATGTCTAAAACATACAATAATTTATTATCTATAAATTTGATCAGTTTTACATTTTTCTAATTGTGGACTCCTTATGTGAGATTTATGTGAAATTTAACTATCATAATTAAATGAATATTTCCAATTTTCAGATTCCTCAAGATTAAATGGTGTGATCATGGGTTTAGTATTACATTATATTTTTATACCTAATAATAATAATTGCATTCCCCTTTTTATATAGTGGTATGGATTCATTATGGTGTGTTTACTCTTTATACCCGACTATTAGAGGTGGTGTGTGAGATTTGGGAAAGAAAAATTCTTTTCATCAAAAAAGAGGATTCCTTAACAACTTTAACTATATATACAACAATGAACTTACTATCATAAAAAGTAAAACAAAGGTGGAATTTGAATTTTATAGTGAATGGATACTTTGAGTATAAAGAAACATTATTTCAATGATGTTAAAGTGATTACTCTTATATTTGATTTTATTTAAATTACTAGTGTTATATGGGAGGGATATGAGGTGAAGTTAAATTCATTCTATTAGGTATATTATAATGATTCAATAAATATAATAATATTCTTGTGAAACCAATAATAGTAGAATTATGATTCCTTGGATGTTATCATATAACTCTATCAGTGTTTCTTGAATTGAAAAATTATAATCTCTCTTCCTAAAATATATAGTAGAATGTATTTTTAAGTGATATGAGATATTACTTATCAAAATTATATTGTCAATATATATGATATAGAAATGGGATTATGATTAGTAGTGTGTAATATTTATGAGATTCACTGGATGTAACCTTCATCTAACAAAACTATTAGGGTGATGTGTAATTTTATGAATCTTTATGACACTAGAATAATTTCATAGGGTAAACTATTTATAACGTAAAAAATTAACCATAAACATAACATGAATGTAGATTTAAATAAACATTCTCCAAAACATTCACTCCTACACTTTTGATATACATTTTTTGTGTATTATATTCCCTAATTTAATTCTGTTGCATTTCACTGACATTATTCATTAATTATTTTATAATATGTTCAAAATTCATTACATTATATATATTCATGGAAAAATATTAGTTTTATGTTATTACTTTAATAATATATATTGTAATTTAAATTTAATAAATAATGTTTTTACTTACATTGTTTTTTGTTTTCGTTTCATTGAACAATAAGACGTACTAAACCAACCATATTGTACCAAAATGAAGTATTCTAATAGAAAAAATGTTGGGTTGTTATAATATACAAGAAATAATTAAATTGGTCATTTATCAAGATGCATAACTATGAATGATCAGATTCTAGTTGGAAATGAAACTTTCACTTTATGGAACATATCCCAATATAATGTTATCTCTTCATTATCTCTCAAAACGTATAATATTATATGTAATAGTAGAGGGAACCAAATATCATATTATTTTTAGAAACATTAAACTTAGTAATTTAGACCTAAATTTATATATTTGTTTCCAATGTACCTATAATTTATTTGGAAAAAAGTATATAGACCAAGATATCAATATATTATCATAATTCATGATTCATACTTAAAGAGTTTCAAAATTCATTTAGATTAAGGGGAAAATTTTGGAGTAAAAGTATTCCACACCAAATAGTTATAAATATGTTTATCAAATTATATTAAAGGGATTAATAACATTAAACATGTAAATTAAGATAATAGGAAAGACTATAAGAATATATTTTTATTTATTTAATTTCATGTTTTTCCATTTTCTTCTACCTTTTCAACATATACTTCTAAATCCACCATGAGATCAATCCATTGTTTATAATTAGATATAATATCAATCTATGTGATTCAACCATTTGAGGTATATATATATACATATATAGATATTTCAGTTTTTTTCTATTATTAACCATCTATAATTTGGTATCATTTTTTCTAGTATTCTCAAATAATAATAAATGGTAAAAAAATCATAATTTCATTTATAAAAAATATTATCGGATTATCATACCTAATTTATTTATTCTTTCACACTTTTTTTCTTATGAGTGTTCTTGTTGATTTAAATAGTTGATTAAATCTTATGTTACTACCCATGACAATGAAATGTTTAATTTCCACAGAATTTATGAAAGTATATCAAATATTAAAAACACTTAAATTTATTCTTATATCTCCTTAAAAATTCAAATTATGACATTATATGAGAATTGTTTGATCCTTTATGATCGTTATTAAATAACTCCATGAATCAAATCAAATCCTAGGTAGTTTCATATGAGGGACTCAGATATCTTTCTAGGTGATGCTTTGTAAAAGTAAGATAATCTTTTAAATATTCCATATAAAATGATAGTGATGATGATTTATCATTATGGAAAACTTACCTTCATGGGAAATTATTTATCTAGTTAGAAACATTTATTTTAAGAATAGATATTCAGTTTTTTTTCATCAAATTATAACCCCCACCACATTTTATCCAATATAATATCTTATTTTGAAATTTTATTTATCATAAAATAATCTAGGAAAATTTTAAGATATGACCTAGGGTTTTTACTATACTATAGAAAAAATTGTTTTAATAAAATATATAATTTTTCTCAATTAATAGAAAATCATTTTTATAAACATTTCTCTGGAATCTATGATCATAGCTATATATTTTACTCAGTTTTCCAATATTATATAATTTTTCAAAAAATTATCTTATAAATAGAAATTACTTGATGTAGAACATGGAATGAGGAAAAAAAAATACAGTCATTAGATCATCATGAGCTTAAATATCAAAAAAATACTGACAAACCCAATGTGGACCCTTAAGAGGTGTCAAAAATATATATGAATTAGCTAAATCTAATCCTTGAAAATATTTCAAGAAATTATAGATAAATAAAATTAATTATTACTATTTATGAGGATTTAAAACCTATACATATTTAGTACCCTGAATAATCCACCAATATATAGATGAAATCAAGTCTCATCCACCATATTCCAAAATTTCGTGTCCTTCCTTCTGAGGACCATAAAAAATAACTCTAATTGTTTCACATAATTTACTCTTACATTAAAAGACAAGGTGTATCAACAGATCCTTTAAAATATATGTATTCACCTATTCACCTTTATGTTCAATCCAATTACTTATTTTAAAATATATTTACCATAGTTAGTGGATAAAATTACATTAAATAAATATTTTTAGAGATCTTTTCCCTACATCCTGAACTCTACCCATTTGAATAGAGATTTGTGTATTAGGAAAGCTAGTGGGGATACCCTTTAGGAATAATGGGATCAATTTTAAGGAAATTATTCTAAATTCTCTATATACAAAATGAGATATCAACTAAAAATTCAATAGTTATTTGAAGGAAATGTGCTATTGATAATATCAAGATAGATATTGAAGTTGATTGTACCTCTTTAGGTTATAATGAGTTTTATTATTTTCTTAATTTATATTTTTATAACTCCAAATGTTTTTTAGTATACTACATTTGATATTGATTAATAAATAAGTTATAGAATTTTTTTATTAATGTGAAACATATTTCAACAGAGGAGGATCATTATACCTAAATCATATAAAACTATTTACTCCGAACCATTGATTATTTGACCACATAGATTAATGAATCCATTTAATGCATATAGATCAATAGGTGATAATACTTAGAAATGAATAAAATCATCATGACTATGAAATTTTCTGGACCATCTCTAACAATGAGGATCATAAACAGTAAGAGAAAACAAATATAGTTAAAGTGCACCCTAAAAGGAGAACCCATTATGAATTTTTTTAATATGAAATAAAATTTATTAATTTAGAAGTTTGAGTGTAATGAAAAATTAATTTAATAAGAACATATATTTATAGTAATAAAGTCCATCCACTATTTCTATGGTCATTTGAAATGTGGTCATTATAAATATAGTTACTGAGAATATAGTCATTGGGTATATATCCAGTAATAGAAATGGTTGTACGTATTCTAAAGAACTAATATAAAATAATAAATGTAGAAATGATTTAAAAATATGATATTAAAGTATTATAAATTTATATTTATGCATAATTATCAATATTAATATTGCTATTGTTATAATATAATAGGATATATATATATATATAATTAAACTAATTTTCCTAATAACAACATAGTAGTAACATTTTAAATTTATTACAAATAATTAATTTCCATGTCATTAATTGAAGGGTATTTAGTTCAAAAATGATAATTTTTATTTAATAATTTTTTATGAGGTACTTCATATTCATTCTTAATAAATTAAATCATCCTACTATAAAATATTATTATATTAACATTATTTAAACTATAAATTTTTTTTAATAATATTAACAACATATAAATAATTAAAACACAATTATTCAGTAGAAGTAGTTTCTCATTATATTTTTTATTTTCATCCAAAAGTAAATTAATTTTTTTATAACTTTTATTAGATGAGTGTAACATTAATTATTATTTAACACTTTCAAAATTATATTTGGATAACTGTTGTTTATTTTTTTGATCATTTTATTTTTAGTCGAATAGTACCATATATCGTTTTCAAAAACAAAATATGACATTTATGACATTATTAATATATAATTATTACATGGTGATTTATCAAACTATATTTTAGGAGTAAAATTTATTTTAAATACAAAATAAATAGTATAAAAATAAATTTGACAATCATATAATTGAAAATTTATAATTTGAGATACATATTCCCATAAATTAGTTTTAATATATTATGAATTATTTAATTATAAATTATTTTTATCACTAAAATAATGAGATTCAATTAAATATTATTAAAAATTAGGAACTATAAAATAAATATTTTTCAAAAATAACAACATTATTTTTTGGAACAGTGGAAAAATTACCTAGGTAAAAATTCGTTAACATGGTGAAATCTAAAATAGATGATTTAATAAATCATGGGTTATATATATTAATATATATTAAAAAAATACATCATATTTAGTTGTTGATATTTAAAAAAAATCTCATCCTCCACTCCATTCATGTGTTTTATTTTAGAAATTTAATACAGTTAACTTGTTCTCTGTTTATATTGAGTGGGTATATTTAGAAGAGGTCATTATCCACACATATAAAAAATGTCTATCACCAAAACATCGGTAAAATATTAAAATTATATATATTATTTAAAATATTACATATTTCAATCCCCTATAATATTATTTTACTCCCTTAGTCTTCTAGTTTCAAGATATTTGTCAAATTTCAACATTTCTATATACATCATGGGATATTTTGAAACATCACTTTCTTTACCTATCAAAATCAATGACTCTTACATATTTATATATTTTTCCTTTAAAACTATATTACCCAGTATTAGATGATATCATCATTATTACAAATGTACTGAAATTTTTTAAGATTGTGGGATATAAAACATACAGCCTTTCCCCTATTCCTTTAAAGAAGTAGAAAACATTACTCTCATATATGGGATAACTACCACCAATATGATGAAATGTGTTTCATTTTATTAACATACATATAATTTTATATTTAATTATGAATTTAATATATGATTATGATATTAATAAAAAATACATTTTCTAAAATAATAATCTATATAACTCATTTCTTATAGAAAATGTGTAACAAAATAATCAATGATGCAAACATGTGGAGTACAGTGTATTACATATTTTATTACACCCCTTAATATCAAAATATATGATGGGTTTTAATATATAAATTTTATGTTTATGAAATTATCTATGGTATGTTAAGCTGAGTTGGACATCCTTTCAATAATTAGATACATAAAAATTGTTTTAAATTGAATATTCCAAAAGATCCTTCTATGAGAAAAAACTATTTCATCATAATTTGTAGACACATATTATATTATCTATTTTTCTTCTAATTAATTTCAATTTTGATATTTCACCATAAAAATCCATTATTATGGTTATTATGTTTCTTTTATAATGATATTATAGCTAAATCTCCTCATAATCATCCATTGATTATTGTATGTTCATTTCTGTTTTATTTTAATAGACTACTAATACAATGATTTAATTTATTATCATGGATGACTATGGGAATATAACTATAGTTAATAAACTATATAAATCCGTATATATCTATTTTTTAATAATTTAATATTGAAATTTATCTTCTTATTTAACAAACACCCTTTTTATAATAGTTATAACTATAAGCTCATCATATAAGTATTTATCAAGGAGGGAAACCATAACTCCCCTAGAAATAAATAATAATATTATAAATAATAAAAAAAATCAATTATATTATATTTCATTTCGTAATAAATTTATTTTAAAATAACTAAATTAATTATTTGTGTCAAATAATCATATCATTTTTTTCTATAAAAGGACATTGATTCAAAAGATACAAGATTACAACGAAAATTTGGTTAAAATGTTACCCACACCTATAGGTTTTTTATTTCAAAAATTATTTCAAATAAAAAATCATTCTAAAAAAATGTTAAAATATTTGGTGAATAAGATTTATTTATAAAACCACTTATATTTTTCTTTGGATATTCATTGTCATTTTTATTTCCCCTCCAAATTTCATTTTTACTTCACTCATCCTTTCCATGATGTGATTCTTTTAAGTGAAACAATCCTATTCTCTTCTAAAAAGTCTAAAACCTCCAACTTTCCATGACTATATTAATTGGATATTTATAAAATTTTCCTTACTATTTTAAAAATAATTTATTAATGTAATTTTCCTATACATTTCCATATTTAAAAATATTAAATAAATATTCATTATTTCATACATGGGTAATTTTATTATAATTTTGAAAATAATATTTCTCAATGATTTATGTTTGATCATGTATTTGTAAAACAATTATAATTTTATATAAATATTAAAATCTATGTTTTCATGGTTTCTAAAAGAAATTAAATTTTCACTATATTTATAATGTTCTTCTTCAAAAAAAATTCAAAATATCATGGATATTTCTTAGTTCCAAAGAAATTTTTCTAAAGATAGTAACATTTATTTTCCATCCATATCATTGTTCTTGAAATATATTACTCTTATTCAAGTATATTATTCAAATATTAAGATTTATCTTCATTAGTTTATTTATTGTTTAATATTTCTTCAATAAAACATATGATCCATCATTAACATTGTATTATCTTACTAACTAATGTTAAAAGGAAAACAATTATATTTTGACAACATTATATTAATACCTTCTTTTTTATTTCATTGAGAATAGGGAGTTCACTAGGATTCTATAAATCAATTAATATAGAAATATTTTTTTGGCTAAAACATATAACTTTATCTATAGTTTTTGTATATTTCTTATACCCCATCATATTAATTTAAGGGTATTTACCTATAATATTAATTAATATATTTTGATTCCAATTTATTTTACTTCAGTTTATCCTAATGTGACTATGGATGTAATTGTTACTATTTTTGTAAAATATTTAATATTTATTTTCCTTACATTGGTTAAATATGATTTAATTAATGAAACCAATATTTATTGTATGGGTTCAACATGAGTTTTTAATGTGGACCATGTCCTTTTTATTAGATAATTAAGTAAATATGAATTATTTATTTCTTATGTCACAAATAAGTATTACTAAATGATATGTGAGTCCATATACCAGCCTTCATGCACTGGATTATTTTTTATATCATCTGATAAATTTATTCATGATTATGTTGTATTTTTTAATAATCATTCTCACTAATGGTGTGTATGAAGAATGATAAGTAAAATGTAAAAATTTATGTTCCATATTTAGAAGATGTTATATATTCTTATCATATGATCAAATTGTGTTGAACGTGAAATTAATACTCCCTTTTCAATTTTTTTAAAAAAGTCTCATGCTTATATTATTCTAAAATTTATCGTGTTTATTTACTCATGTTAATTTCGTTTGATTCATGGATTATGTTATTTTCGATTCTCTGTCTCCTGTTTTATGATATTGAATCTATAGATTATTATTTTCTTTTGTGTCATGATTATAAACATTTCTTTGTCTTATTCTAACAGTTTTCATTTATTTTATCCATTAAAATTACCATTATATAGTTTATGCGATCAACCATTTTATATTTTCTAATTTACCATGTTTGGAAAGGATGTATATGAATTATTTCTATTGAATATCATTTAATGAGGAATATATATATGGGTTATGTCAAATAACCATTATAGATTATATAGTCTAGTATAAAATATGAAAAATATGTTTTTAATACAAAAAAAGTGTTTTACATGATAAATATTTAGCCTGTATCTATAAAAAATTAATCCTCAAAAAGGCATTGAAATGTAAATATCTATTATTTATAAATGACCTTGTAATTATAGCAGTGTATCAAATTCATGTTATAAAATTTATATTTCTTCAGTACCAGATCTTGTTTGGTAGGTCTAAGGTGTCCGTATTGTTATTTCTCTTATGGATAAAACATGTGTTTCTTCTCGTGAGTTGATAACTAACATGGATAAAAAACCTATAACAATTTGGACACAATATATATCACCCCCTCAATGACTTGATGAGGCAATCCATTCATCCCATGAAAAAATGTAGAATAATTAACTAGATTAAATAAATATTATGTTGATTCAATTACATAAAATTCACGATAATTAAAAATCTATATCAATTCCTTTTTATTTTGGAATTTTTATTCACACCCTGAATTTAATTGATTAATGTCCCCATCTAAAGGTTTCATCTGAGTCTTATGATTTATTATTTTGCATTTACCCCTTTCCATAAGCACCACACCTCAATAAATAACCCATAATTCCAAATCTATAAACTTGGTATAAAAAATCATTATTGACAAGGTGGAAAATAACATTATCCAAAACAGAACATTTTTCAATTTTTCTAAGTAATATATCATTTTTATCCTCTCCTTCCAAAAATAACCATGTTTTCCATCAAAAATTTTAAACATGATTTGAGAAGATGTTTATGAAAATAGGATTCTAAAACATCATGTTCCAAAAAATTACCCAATCATCAATTCAGGACCCACGAACCCAAGTTTAATAACTAGAAAACACAATCAGTGAAATAAAGATGCAATTTTTAGATAAATCAAATTCCAAACTTTTGTCATTCAGAACAACATATGTAATTTAGGTACCATCACATGTCATAATGTAAAACAATCCCAAATCCAATTATTTAAAAAATAGGCATCCCCTTCACTTCAAAACTCGATTTCTCAACCATAAAAATATTTATTTGAATATTAATGGAATGAAAAAAGGTAATAACAATTATCATTATGATTTTCCTGGACTCTCTAAATCATATTCCATTTGCATGAATTTTTTTTATTCAATATTA
This sequence comes from Viscum album, assembly GCA_963277665.1. Classification (NCBI taxonomy): domain Eukaryota; kingdom Viridiplantae; phylum Streptophyta; class Magnoliopsida; order Santalales; family Viscaceae; genus Viscum; species Viscum album. The sequence continues at coordinate 501,721,377 of OY728142.1, read as the reverse complement.
AATTTAATAATTAAATTTATAAATAGATAATGTTAAAATTTTAATGCATAAAATATAATATTCATCCCATGGATGAGATTGAATAAATTCCACATTGTGCCAAAATTCTTTAAAGATATGTGTACAAATGAGTTGTGACTGGAGGGGAATGACGGAGTTTATCATTGGAATAATGTCTCAACCATGATTATATGAATTAATTCTACTAAAAATGAACTAGGAACATTTATAACTCATTTCACTATATGAGGGAATTTTTTATTACTAATATATTACTAATTTAGATGATTTAATTACCCATCTACCTCACTCTGTGTACACATCTTTGTTGGATAGAGAGGTACAACCATAATAATCATGGAGAAATTTTCCTTCTAATGCACAATATACCTAGTTGTAGTGATTGAAGAAAAAATTTAAGCAAGTAAATACTCCCATCTTCCCTATAGACCTTTATATTATTGATATAGAAAACACTTCTGTAGAAAGTGTTTCTCAACTATTACATTATATGAAATTTCATAAAATTGATAAGATAATCATCGACATCAATAATGGTGTTGGGGTTGGTCTCCTATGACCAACTATTTATAATTTTATTACATTTATATTTTATATATTTAATATTCCTTAAACATATTTTTAAATATTTTTTCTTTTTCATCAAAAAATTAAATTCATAATGTAATTGAGTATACGTCACATTAAAATTTTCATAATAGTTCCCCGCTATGATGAGAATTGTGAAGTGTTATAATGAAATTCTTATAAATAGTTATAATATAAGATAAAATAATATTATTGGACACATAGAATTAGAACATCATCATATATATAATTTTAATTGGCTGAGCCCTATTTGAGTGAATTTTGTAGTTCGTAATATCCAAGGAAGAAGATTATGAGAGCATACTCACTAGTAGGAACTCTACATGTTTTGGTGTAATCGAATATTCTTATATTCAAGAATATTTATTAGTCCATTTAATTGATGATTATTTTTAATTAACATTACAACCCACATACACATATTTATTACATATACCGTGATGATAACAATTCCAAGAGATGATGTATATGTTGGATGCATAAAAATAACATTTTTATTAATGGATATGTTGATTAATGAATTTTCCCTTCCATCTTTATTGATACTGATATATAATCCCTTTAATTTAATAAAACCCTTTCTCTATGTACAATGTCCATTGGGTAATTACGTGTTTATTTCTGATAGTAAAGGAATACATATTGAGTATATAGGATGGTGAAATAGATGTAAAACATTCTTGGTGGGATATTGTGACATAGGTATTTCATTACATTTGGAGGAATCCAATGTTGTTTTGTATTTGTTACATAATTCTCATTATATTGGTTTCCCTATCCCATTTATAGAGGAAAATCATGGATTTTAAAAAATCCATCCTAAATCCAATGAGAAAGAATCTTATAGGGTAACCCAATAATTGTTATTGATAATCTTTATTAAATACAATGTGAATTTAATTAATAAAATAAATATTATTCTCCGGATTGGGGAATATTTTTATTCATGTTTCATTATTTATATATACGTAGTGGTGAATAAAATATTAAATTATGAATAAAATATTTATTCAAGTATTCATCAAATATTGTGGTGTACTAATGATCCACAACCATTTTTGATTATGGATTTTTACTGACAAGTTGGTGAATATTATTTTATCATATTAGTGTGTTGGTGCATATGAGATAATAAAAATTTTACTCTCATTATTATTTGTTATGTGTTATCTTAATAGTATGATTTTATTTTAATGACCATGATGAAATTAAAATATTTCACAACATAAACCCTAGATATATAAATAATAATATATGTTTAATTCTGAGGATTAATTGAAAATATATAATTATTTTCTAGAAAAAATTCTTTCAAGAATCCACCTTCCCTTTCCCTCTAATTAACTATAATTGTATGAGAGATTTATTCAAGACTAAAGGATAAGAAATCAACATAAGAAACAGGATAATCTCTTTTATGCAATTACACATAGTGATTTGTTGGTGTTGCATGGATTTCAAAGGATTAAATGTAAATAACCAGTGTATAAATTCCTTTCATCAGTCTACAGAGTTCACTGAATGTACTATGAATGAGACTTCTGAAATGATAAATTCCACAGAGAAGAAAGATCCTAGGAAAACCTATTTTCTTTCTTATAATATAAATAAATTTTTTAAAGATTTTACACAGATGACCCTTTCTTGGGGTTTTGGAATTATCAAATTGAATGAAATTTTAATATATCTCCCACCATCACACACTTCTACATTCACGGAATCCTTCAAGTGGTATCATAGAGTCCTTGTTTTAAATTTATAAACTAGTTATTTGATTTTTGATCTATACACAATCATTTTAGAAAGTTTAAATTTAAAATAATTCTTGATTTAATATTACATCATCTTTCATGTTATCACCATATTAATCATATTCATTCAGGGTTTAATTTTCATAATGGTTTAATAACAGATGAAGAATGTCCTCAGATTCCACTAGGAAGTTACCAATATATGGTCGGTAAAACCTGGTTACATGACATGTAGATAAAGTACACAAAATTTACTCATGTTTAATACACATGGTTTTGTAAAGGGATTCATGAAACACTAAGATGCTAATTAAACAAGATGTATTTATTGAACACTGAGTATATACTAAACCATCCTAGAATGTAGGATATGTGATCACATGGTGTGTAGCTGGCATACACGTGGCATAGTCTTCATTGGGTAGTGGTTTAAATATTTAACCCATGTGGTTATTATAAGTGAAAAAATCACTTGAGATTGAAATATTGTAGAATTTATGATATACATGTCATGTATGTGGTGTACATTCATTCTATTTTATTAATAATTATTTATAAAATACACATATAGCCTCATGGAGAGAATAGAGGATGCACAATATAAGGGATACATGGTGTGTATACGGTCTATACACACTATGTGATCCAACTGAGATACACATTGACCACCAAGGAAAGTGCCTCATAATCAAATAATGTAGAAACATAGAATGTAGCTGACATATATATGAAGTGTATTATATCTGATTTTACATGCCGAAGCCTTTTGTGTGTAAGCAGGTACATGTATACTACGGTACATGACATATACCAAATGAGTACATATCATTTTGTCTCCAAATTAAATAAATAATTAAAAATTGAATTAAATTATAAATTTAATCCATAAAACTATATTACATTAGTTGTATATTAATGTGCTTTATAAATAAATATTGGTTTTGAAAATTTTAACTGATTAATTAATTTAATATAATAAATATACTATTATGGGTTCTTTTAATTGTTTCTTATATGTGAATTTATGATGCTTATATCTATAAAGATTCATATATTCATTATTAAGAAATGATATTAAATAAATACATAAAAAATAAATTCATGTTAATTTACATTTATAATGAATAATGAATAAGAAATGAATGTAATCCATTTACTATTGTGTATGAATTTTCAGTATAATCGTCCATGAGCTTCACGAAGGCTTGTGAATGTGTTGTATGTTTTAATTTAATTTATTTCCTGGGTTTGAAATTATTAATAATTAATTAAAATAATATGTCCAATGATTCATCCAACACTCCATTATTATGTAGTACACATGTGTCCTTGATTATTTTTAACATCCAGATTAAGAAATCCTTGGGTTACCATCATCTGTGGGTGAGTTATAATATCATATAATTAATGGAGTACCCCAAGCTAGGTGGAGGTGGATCATGATAGAACCATAATTATTATGACTTATGAGATATAAAGGTGAATAGGTGGAATGTTGTAAGACATGACAAGACCAAAAATAGAAGTTATTTCCCATAGGCAAGTGGTTGATTTATTGTCCACTAGTTAAGTTAACAATTTGATAAATTGATGATATGAACATTTATCAATTTAATATTTTCAATCTATAAATTATTTATTATTTGGTTGAAATACCATGTTCACATAAACAAATGAATTATTATTCATTTATTTAATTTTAATTTTTTATGGATAAATACTATATATAACACTGTTAATTAATTAAGTTAGATAAATATAATATTAATAATACATATGACTGATAAAATTTGATTAAAGTTATGCATACATAATTTTAATATATTAACCTAATACAAATTCTGACTAAGAATTACATTACATGATTTCTAATTAAAAAATAGAGATTAGTGTAGTACATGGATAATGTCTAGAAACATACTTTTAATGGGGAGTTTACTTGGGGGTTTTGGGATGACATAAAAAAAATTTACTTAGTTTAATGGCCAAAGTATGTTCAATGTAATTTTAGAGGAAACTATTGGGGAAATAAAAGAATGGATTTCATTATAGGGGAATCCATTGGATAGATTAAGGAACTATAATCCCACAGTTCACAAGATTTCCAACCTAATTAATTGCTAATGGTCTTGGAGAATGTCTGGATAATTAAAAAATAAACTATGATATTTTAAAATAGAATGTATTATAAAAAATAAATTATAACTTTAATGGTGATTTCTATTGATACCTGATAAAAGAGTGGTTGATAAAATAAAATAAAATTAATTTATCATTTTAGATAAAAATGAAGAAAATTACAAAGATTTCTTCACATTTAGTTATAGATTAACATTTTATGTTTATAATCCAGACTATAGTATCAACATTTATATATATATATAATAATTTCAATATCATAACTGGAATTCAGTTCTTGGAATGGTTCAAATTCATTTGGGTTTTTCTCACACCTGAATGGAAATCATACGTTCGTGAATCCTCAATACATGATTTATGTACAAAAGATGTAACATCCCACCAACTTCTCATTGGATTGGAGAGTCCGTGAGGCATTACTAGTCCTTAAGAGACATCCCCATCATGCCAAAGGCTAGTAATAAATTCTAATGTGTCTCAGTACATTAGGGTGATGATTTATCATTTCAGAATAAAACATTTTATCCTATAAAACCAAACATGACAAAAAACTAATTGATGAATGATATAATAAATATGACTGAATTATTAATTTTATATATACCCACCAATGTATTCTTTAATTAAATAAATATCATCCATGTAAATATAAGATGATAACTAATAAAACTAAAATATTTTGACAAGCTCCATTCTCATCAAGATCCACGATCCAACATCACGAAACATCCCAAGTATCAGAAAGTTGTGCTAAACATATCATACATTACCTTTTACCATGTATTCAATGATGTAATCTACAAAATCAACAATTTTCAAAAGTAGGGGTGAGTAATAAAATCATTATGTTTTCACCCATTGACTTCCCTACTAAATACAATAGGATATAAAATCTAGAAACATTTATATTGAAAAGATTATATGAATATCTTTCAGAACAGTTTATAAAAAAATATAACAACATCAAAATATATTTTGTAACTAAATATATTCAGGATCAATGTAACATAATTTTCCATAAATAATATTTTCGTCATGAATAAAACCAACCATTTATTTGAATCCATTTTTTGATAACCATTTCATTCCACCGGTCCTCACATTCAACCATGAATGTAACTAGGAACACCTTGTACTCGTGAGTGGTGAGTCATCATTTCAAAAAAAATTACATAGTTAACCATTTTTATATGGGATTTCCCTAACTCTAATCCATGACACTAATAATTGGGGATAATCCATGCCCTTATCCGTTATAAATATACTTAAACACATACAACCATTATACAGAAAATTAAATCCAAGAATATCCATTTATTTTTTTCCAATAAATCCATTCATTTATTGAAATCCATTATTCAAACTAATTATAATTAACCATCCCCAATTAATTTTAAAAAAATTATCTTTTATTGATTTTTTATTAATCCCATTACAACAATTCTATAAAAATCGTCAATTTATAATTAACTTTTTAAAAACAACCAATGAACATTTGTATAAACACCAAATTTCTATTTTTACAATCATTCTCCCTAGAGGTTTCTCAAAAATATTTACAAAGACCATTCATAATCAATTTCAAAAAAATAATCAATTTTAAATCAATACAATCAGTTATAGTAAGAGGATTGAATAGTGAATCCACCAACATTGAGACTTTTGGAGAAAATAATAGATGTATAAAGAACGCCAATGAAACCAAGTAAAATATCCAAAAACCTGCCATAGATCTATTCCCATATCACAACCAAGACCAAATCCAAATATATTTTACATGAAAAACCTTATGTATACCCATAAAATGCGTATATATAAGAAATAAAGATGATGGGAAAATTAGTTCTATGAAAAACTTCAATAACAAGGAACAACAAACAATTAACACATGAAATCAGCATCTAATAACCAATTAATGCATTTAGATCACCATCAAATCGATGAGAGAACCTTCCTTCACCTTTGGGGAGATAAATACCATGTTAGGGACACATATTATAGAAAAATGGACACTTAATGGCAATAAATAATTATATATACTTTTTTAGGATCTAACTCTGACCAAGTGCATAGTTTGGTCGAACTGATAGGAAAACCATTTTCTCACTGCGTGTTTTCTACTTCCTTAAGGATGACCCTCGTATATTCACCCTACTCAGTCGCAATAACTGCGCACAACCCTTTCAAAATTCACTTTCTTAGAAAACCCAATCTGACTTTAAAGCTTACAGTTTCTCTTGGGTTGTCGCACGGTTTAGACAAATTGTGTGCTACTTGTGCACCTTACCATTATCCCCAAAAGAACATTTAAACTTCTCCAAACGTTTTAAAACATCAATCATATACATTATATATTTAATCATACAAATAATGTGTTAATTAATAAAAACTGAGGGTTTTAAATTCTCCCTATCATTGGTATTTCTCTCCCTGGAATATTGAAAATCTTCTGTATTGTGAATGAATTCCAGGGATTTCCCTTTTATCTCCTTCACACATACCCAAGTCGCATCATGAACATGAACCTGTTTGAAAAAAAACCCATAATGGATAGATTAATTTTCCCTGAAATACATTCTCTTTCTTATCCAAAATCATTACAGGGATATGTACTAATGAATCATTTATTTCCAGGTTAATGTTATCCCATCTGATCACATGGTCATGATTAGGTTTATGATTTTTCAATTAAGATACATGGAATGTATTATACACCATACTTATCCATGCTGATAATTCCAATAAATATTCCACCTCTCCAACCCATTCCAAATTCTCAAAAGGGAATATATTCCAAGGAGATAACTTTCCCTACATCCGAAAGAGATGATGTAAAATTTGTGAATAGTTCCTTAAATACGCATGATAAATCATAGAAAATGACAACGGTCTATGATGATGATACGTAAATGATTTCTGACAAATCTTAGCCATCTCCATTTATTTCTTGATCAATTGAATTTTATCAATTGTTTCTTCGACAAGGATTGGCCCAACCAGGGAAGTATCACTTATTTACACCCAAAAAATGGAGAACTATAAGGGAACCAAAACTATTTTTCAAAAGGATCCATATAAATTGAGGCTTGATATATATTATTATAAGTGAACAAAACCAATGAATGTTTTTATTCCTAATATTAAATAAATTCTTTTACACATTCCCACAATATGTCATCCAATATTTGTATCATTCTTTCAGATTACCAATCCATATGAGGATGATAAGGCGTACTCATATTCAACTACATCTCAAGGAAATTCTATATGGTTTACCAGAAATGAGATGTGAACCTCATATCTCTATCTAAGATTATAAAAACTTTTATTACATGTATCATTACCACTTTTTTGATATATATTTAATAATGATCCTATACTGTACTGGATTCATGAATATGGATGAAATGGGAAATCTTTGTGAGCTAATACACTATCATGCATATCACATCATGTTTTTGAACTATTATTAGGATACATGTGACAGAATCCATCAATATTTTCTCCCATTTTAATACAACGATAAGAAAAGACTTCAACATACCTGAAGTCCACTAATTCTCTACCTTAACTTTCTGAAAAGATAATCACTATGAAACACACTCAGCCACCTTCTGTTACATACCGTTCCACAAGAACAATGCTTTCAAATACTTATACATATAATATATTTATGAATGAACAACCTATCTTGAGTGATAACATGAAATAAGAATTTTCTCTTGAAAATCCATTGGTATTACAATCTGATTTCTAACCCAAAACATAGAAATCAATCTAGTTCTCAACCCTCAATTTTGTCCTCACCGTTGTGTTTTTTACTACTAATCCGGAATTCTAAGAACTTGTTTCTATATATCTAGAAATATTTACCAAATTAGGAACCACGATATCTAAAAATAAAACTAAAATATTAACTGTCTTCATATTTTACATGCATGTCTTTCAGGGCCGACATCAACTTTCAAAAGTCTGAATATTATTTGTTCAAGTAATCATATAAATTTATACTTAATTCTTCTTCAACATAAATTCCATTTACCTTTGTATACATAAAATCTAAAAAAACCTCACTAGATACTATATACATATCCTTTTCCTCAAATTAAAATATCATTGTGACCAAATATGTTTCAATATCTTTTGATGAGTGAACAAAATAAATTTCTCACCAAATAGATAATGACATGATTTCATCAATTCATAGATGACTACAACTATCTCCAGATCATGTGTTGGTTAATTATTCTCATGAACTCTCAATTCAATTGATCCATAAAAAACAATATGGTCTCCATTCATGAGAATTCATCCCAACTTTTATCCCAATGAATCAAACTACACCACCCACCACTGTCGTGGTTCAGAAATATCAAGATAAGTTCTAATTTAAAATGAACATTCAACTCTTGGAAAGACTTCTATCATTTCTCATTCCATTTTAATAGAATTTTATTCTTTTTCATATATATAATAGGTAATTCTAGTTATGATAATTTATCAAGAAAGCATTGATAATAATCAGTGAGACCAATAATTCCTCATATATGAAAGATTTTCAACGGAGGTTTAGAAGAGATAATAGATTTTATCTCCTCCATATACACTAAAAGGTCACTTAGGAAATTAAATGTCCACAAATGAATAACTATTAGATCCACAATCCACACTTAGATAGTTTATCATTCAATAGATTATCTCCTAGTATTTAAAGCGGTGTTCACCAGTGATAGTCATGATAATTCATTATACAAGAATACACTTATAGGTCATCCAAAAACACCATAATAAAATAATCTATATTCAATTTAAATATATAATTCATTAATACCATAATAACTTTTGGTGCATTCATAATACCAAAAGGCATTACCACATATTCACAATCGACATATCTTTTTCTAAAAGATGTTTTTAGAATATCCTCCATTAGAACTCATAATCTGTTAAATATTGATTACAATAAAATTTCAGAGAACCTATGAAATCCATTTAAATTATCTAATATATCATCAATGAGTGAAACTGGATAATTTTTCTTTATGTTAATATGGTTAATCTTACAGTAATCAACACATAACCTAATTGTTCCATCATATTTCATAATGAATAAGACCTATGTTTCCCATGGAGACATAATCATCTGAATTAATACATATATTTGATTATCTTCCATGTGCACTTTCATCTCCCTTTATTCTATTGGTGCCATTAGATAAGAGGGATGTGAGATCGGACCAGTCCCTTCGAAGAGATAAATAGTAAACTCCACTTATCTAACAGGTGGAAACTCGGAGAAATTTTTGAGGAATACCTTATGAAACTGTTCCACCACTACTGGGAAATAGCTATTATCAATCAATTCCATTAAATACAACTTCAATTCCACAAACTAGTAAGATATTATGCTTGCTGCAGGTGCCAACAAGCCGGATGCACATATCTTCATAACCCGGTATCCTATAATGAAATTATTATCCCCATCCACTTTTGTGATCCTATATATTCTTCTATCATAATCAATTTGAGCCTTGGAAATTTTCATATAATACACACCCAGGAATATATCATATACAACCATATCCAACAACAAGAAGTGCCATTTTAGTTTAGCTCAATCAAAAGTTATTGAACATTATCTAAACTGGATGTCTCTATATTCTCTTTGTCCAAAATGAGAATGATGATTTATCATAGGAGAAATAAAATAATGTTTTATACATAGAAATTCCAAATCATGATAATAAATGAAGGAACGTGACTCACCAGTATCAAACATCCCATACATTAGAGTATAAATCCAAATAATTATACCTCTCATTGTAGATGCTCTATCCTAATAATCTACAATAATCTGATCACCTCCATATAATTACAACATTTCTTCACTATGTTTCATATTTCCATTCTCTGATTTCCCTTTTTAGGGAGTCAGGGTACTCCAAGAATCACTATGGCTAGCGCTGTTCTACAAACAATATTGATTCTGTTGTCCTCACACCCTCAATGAATATGATTATTGTGACACTTAATAAGTTTCCTTAGCATCGAACCATAGAGAATTGTGACGATATCATTAATGATTCCCCATCCCATGGAATTTGAGGCATTATTTAGTTTCTGTGGTATATTGTCACATCATGTGGTCAAATGAACCACATTGAAAATGTCCAGTCTGGCCCTTTAGTTTGGGAGGAAGATCCACTGTTCTAGTCATTTGATTCTGATTCCCACTCCCACCCCGGAATTTGGTGTCCCTCTTCTGGTTCCTCCCATCATTTGAGTTCCCACCATTTCCCATAGGTATCAGGATACATCATCCTTCTATAGTTCATGTGATGTCTCATTCATCCACTAGAGTTCTATTAACTATCTTTGTATAATATATAATATAGTGGAAAAATATTTTAGAAAATATCATGACTTAACTAAATTTAATGAATGTGTACCTTCAAGATTACAGTGGACACAACCTCTAGTGGAATGAATATTAAATTCATGAGTTAACTTCAAACTTTGTGATAGACAGATTTTTCATATTTGGGATGAATAAGTCTGTTTCTCTCGTAATCTTGAACGTATAAATATATAATTTCTTGTTGACCAATTATTTAATGTTCTCCCATGCAAGGTCTTAATCTACATTAGCATTTACCACTAGATCCCTCCACTATCATGAATGATCCTCTAGAATATAATTTAATATCATGAATTTCAGACCCACAATAGTAATGATGAAAACAATGATATGATTGATTTTTTTCAGCCACACCTCTTCCTTTTCTAGTTCCGAATCACCTTTGAAGATGGGTGGATTTTGATTCTTGAACTTGAGGAAAATATCCATATATCATGGCTGATCCCAATAGTTCCCTATGTCCACAACCTGATATAAATGGAAGAAACACTGAACCCACTGTTGGTTCACTTATTTCTCAGGTGTAACGACATTTTTCAGTGGCTTCTTCACCTTGGTTTCTACGATGCCTACATGGTTCAATTTTCTAAACAGAAAAATTCCATAAGTCACACTCTCTATAAAATAAAGGTATATAATTTCATATTCTAACACATCATCTATCACAACATGGTTTTCCAAAATACTCATTTTATATGTTCAACAATCTGTTAAAATTGTTCTACTCTCTTTTGAAAAATCAAACAATTTTAAAAATACAAAAACTACCCTCTTTTCAAAATCGTAAATTTAAAAAACAATTAAAAAATTCTCAAAATTCAACCTAGAACATTAAATAATATATCATTAATAAAAATAAAACGTCAAATCCTAGTGGGAATTCATTACTCTAATTCATCTCATGTTTGTCTCACAAGATAATCCCATACCAAAAAGATTCAAATATCCCATATGGGTGTTCAAAACAGTTTGGTACCCAACTCCCTAGTAACTTGATACTCAGACTAAAAATGTTATCAATGAGTTTTTATGCTCTACATCTCAATTCCTAACATTCTTAATCCTTTATATTACCTTGACAAAAGTAATACAGTAGAATGAATTCTACTCCAAAACCAAAAAAACTGATGAGCAGTTGTTCCACATGGATAGACCAAGCTGATACAACTTCTCTCAAACTGACACTAGACAGAACAAAATTGGTACTATTTGTGTTAAAAATTCTTTTGGACCAAACAAATCTAATACATTTTGTAACATCCCACCCCTTCCCATTGGATTGAGAATGTGGTGAGGCATTACTATGCCACATGTGACATCCCCTCGACGCCACCAGCTGGCAATAAATGCTGAAGGTTTTAAATATATGTGGGGGATGATTTATCCTTTAATAATAAAAAAACTAATCAAATAAAACAAAATAAAATAAAACTATAAATGATGCATGATAACTGAAAAAAAACTCAACCATTTATTTTATATCAACGAATAAAATTATACTACAATGAAATCCAATCTAGCATAAAAATTAAACAATGGAAGATAAATAATAAAATCACCACAGGACCAAAAGGCTCTATGCCCCAAATTCTCTATTCTCTAACATCCCCAAATGCCAATGTATCACAATACCATGTTAAATGTGCGATAATTTTCATTTTACCATGTCCTAGAAGATGACATCTCCTAAATAACCACATTTCTAATGTAGGGGTGAGTTCTAAAACTTAGTATATTGTCTAAAATGAATTCCCTAATCATGCATGTTGGATAGAGAAGTTAGGAATATATATATATAAATATTTAAAAGAAAAATTTCCTTGATAGATTATAAAAAAATATAAAAAACATCTTAAACCTATTTTTAACTAAATATAAACAAGTTCCATGTCACCCAATTGTCTAGTAAAAATATTATTCATGAAGAAAACTGACCAATGATTTAAATCCAATTCTTAATATCCATTTTTTCATAATCATTCCATTCCACCTATACACACATCCAAACATTCTTGTAAAATGGATCTCCCAAAACATGTGAGTGGTGAGTCATATGTTCACTAATAAGTCACTTAGTGAACCGTTTTAATTATGGAGACACCTAAAGCTTATCCATCCCACCAATTATAAGGGATACACTTTACTGTTATCCATCCCAAATTCACATGATCCAGCACAACCATTGTAATGGCCCGGACCTCTCTGGTCCATTACTTTTTGAAAATGTGGCGTTGGAGGTGTTCCGGGAGGTCAAAGTGACTTATCCCCAACACTTTGCGAAATATCAAGTTCTGTGAACAGTGTTTCCAATTTTATGAATAGTAACAGATCAGTCTCACAGATCGGTCTAATAGATCGGTCTCACAGATCGGTATGACAGATCAGTCTCACAGATCGGTCTCACAGATCTGTGTCCCAGATCGGTCTGACAGATCGGTCTCACAGATCGGTCTGACAGATCAGTATCACAGATCGGTATGACAGATCAGTCTCACAGATCGGTCTGACAGATCGGTCTCACAGATCGGTCTGACAGATTGGTTTCATAGATCAGTCTGACAGATCGGTGTCACAGATCAGTCTGACAAATCAGTTTCACAGATCGGTCTGACAGATCCGTTTCACAAATCGGTCTGACTGATCGGTTTCACAGTTCGGTCTGACAGATCGGTTTCACAGATTGGTTTCACAGATCGGTCTGACTGATCGGTTTCACAGATCGGTCTGACAGATCGGTTTCACTGATCGGTCTGACAGATCAGTTTCACAGATCGGTCTGACAGATCGGTTTCATTGATCGGTCTGACAGATCGGATTTACAGATCGGTTTCATGTATAGTAACAATGGGTGAACAGTGTTTCCAGATTCCTACAGTTTTTCCATTTTGACGTTTCTTTTGACGTAAAATACATTTATAACCTTATTTTAAGGACTCTTAAGGCCGATTCAAATACCATAAATCCTATATTAATTATTCCTAAGGCTGGGATGTATTTACTTGTTCAAACCGCATGGGTTAATGCGATCCTTTTTTAATGGATAATTAACCGGATCCTAAACCGTCACCTTGTTAAATCTTCAAAAAGGGACGACATATCATTCTCCCTTGTTCTTTCCATTTGTTCTTAGCTAAGAGACGCTAGAACATTTCAATCATTCCCGTAGGAGTTGCACAATCAATCTTTACTCCTAGGATTGGTTCTGCTATATTTTGAATACAACCAAACTTTGTCGGTCAATCTTCCCAATAAGGTATGTTTTATCATCAATCATTTGGGTATCATCTTCTCTTGTTTATTACTTCCATATTATACCATGTAATTTCCAATATTCTAATGGGTTTTTCTTGGGGTTGGTTGGTACTGTCGTACCGTGGCATCCTCCAGTGGATGCAGTTGTCGTGAGAGGAGGATTGTGACCCATTGTGTGGATAAAGGACGTCAAAAACTCTTCCAGGTAGGGGATTCATGGCTTCTCTAATTGTATATGTGCAATCGTATAATTAACATGATTCATTCATTTGTATCAAAATGAAATTGACCTAATTAAATACTTGAACCAGATTAAAAGAATTGGTTGATCGCATGTTGTTGCATTGTATTGTGATCACGGTTTGCCTCATGTTTTCCTAGATATAGTGATATTTATGTTTTCTTTTATTAGTTGTTCGTTCTTGATGGAAATTGATAATGAACGTAAAGTTGGAATTAATTGTGAAACAATTGGCTAAAGATAAAGAGGCATGTAAATGAATCTGGTCGTTGCTGTTGTTGTAGTTGTTCTAATTTGAGGTTAATAAAATTAGGGAAGTAAGCATGGTTATTTATTTGTGATAGCTTACTGATTAGGTATCCCTTAATTGGATCCTATGAATAACAAATCTTCTAATTCAATATGGATTAAAGAACAAATTATTTAGGAATTTCTAAAAGGGTTCTGAGTAACCCTCATGTTCGTTAAAGGGTCAAGAGCCCATGGCTGTGACTGTTTCTTTCATGCTGCTTGTGCTGTGATGTGAGCCTGGATGGCTGTTGTGATATGTGGAGGCACAGAGGCCTTGTGGTTGTGGCAGCAGATGAAACCTAGAGTGGCGAGATGAATCAGTTTATGCATGTGGGTGTTGGGGAGGACACCAAGGGTGATGGAATGGGATGAATGTGGTTGATGGATGCTTGTGGTTTTCTTTGAATTTATATCTGCTTTGCTTTTCCCAACTTCTCTAGGAAGCTGGTCTTGCTTAACCTTCTTCCAAAGGAGGTGAAGATGCGTGGGGTATTCCATGTGCTTTTCGTGTTTAGCCTCTCGAGGGAGAATGGGTCTATGCTCTTTCTATAGGCGACAAAGACTCGACGGGTAGTATATCTACTCTCAGTGTTGAGCCTCCTTTGTGTTTAGTATCATAAGATGCTTTTCTCGAATTCCTGGGAAAATGGAAATGTAATTCTGTAATGAATGTTTGATTAAATGGTGAAAATCCACGAGGATGGAGATACTAGAATTTAAATGTGATGTGAATCTTAAAAGGAGCAGTTGATTTTGAATGTGATTCCAATTCAGTTTAATGTGGAATTTTTCATGGTTAATTAATGTTTAAATAATTAATTAATGTACAGTGGAACTGATAAAATGATAATAGAGTAATCTAATAAAGCTCTTCAAATGTTTGTGTGCTTATAGGACACCAAGTCTTAGAAGTAGCAGCCTGGAGTCTGAGAGACGTTAGCTGCAGTTGTATCTAAGACTAGGTAATTCCCATAGTGTGGATGTGAGTTATATATATATTCTGTACTTTTGTGTTTCTATACTCTACTCCACCCTCTCGGTAAGGGAAACTAACACCCTGGGGATTCTGATCCCTGGGGGGTGTTTTCCACAACATTCTGATGGGAGGTCGAATGGCTGACTACCCCCTATGGCCCTGCTCTCTTCTCTTGGTAGATACTTGTGCCATGAGGCACATCGGTTAGTTACCCCATATATGTGTATATAGGGCTGTAATGGATTGTGGTTATTCACACACATATATTCTGGATATAGTATCCTATGGACTACTATAGGTGTAACGTGTGTAGGCTATGATGGATTGAGGATCCTTACTCGGAGTATGGGCTGTAATGGATTGAGGTATTATACCAGACGTATGATAAACGTTATGCGAGTTGTGGTGGCTCCTGGAAACTACCTGGTTACTTTTGGTTGGGAGGATGGTGTGGTGCTTTGCCCAGGTGTCTGCGGGCAAGACTTTGTGGTGCACAAGGTGCAGATTGTGGGGCTTAGCCCAGGTGTCTACGGGCAAGCATTGGAGAGAGATGCACAGGACGTATGTCATTGGGTCAAAGCGGAAAACCAGTGGGGAAGTAGTAGCGGGGTACCCATGATATTCTTTATTATATACTATATTCTTTATGCGTTACTTGGTGAGAGTATCCATGGTCAGGTTGGGAACTTAGTATACCTGTTTAGGTGACGAGTTAGTTTCACTTATTGTTCACTGGGATTTAGCATTCTTTCATGACTGTTTCATGAGAGGATTGGGAAGGATCTTACTGAGTTTACTGTTATACTCACCCTATGTATATATAAACTGTTTTTCTGGTCACTTGGAGCAGGTTGGAGATCAAGATGGTTACTACTAGCTTGTGGTGGGAGGAGGAGCTGTTCGGGCTTGTGGTCGCTGTTGTTTTACTTTCTTTGGGGTACTTTTAGTTTTCCCTTTCAGTTGTAGTACTTTTTCATGCCATTTCATATATGTATATGGATTTCTTTTATATATTAGTTCTGAGATTGAGTTGATTGGAGTCTGTTCTATCTCTCTCTTCTACATGTGTTCTCTTAGAGGGTAATGCCTCCCATTTGTATGTTTATTATACCCTCAGTGCTAGTCGCCAACCCGGGGCCTACTGGAGGCAGGACTTGGGGGTCATTATCTCTCTTCTCACATTGCCGGCCCAGGAGGGGTACACTTTGTAGGGAGGGGGTTGTGATAGAGTGGTATCAGAGCTCTGGTTGAGGGATAGGATGGAGTTTGGAGTTAGGAACATGTGAGGATGCATGGGATGGTAGGGCAACCATGTCATTCATGTTTAGCAAGTGGGGTATACACTAGAGACTGGTAGAGACATAGGCGTTTAGGGACCCCTATGATCTATTGCACGAACCTTTAAGTTTATGTTGGCTACTAAACAAAGTGATACTAGTTGCAGGGTAGAGACCTAGGAAAGTATCATGCATCATTATTCTTTGCTCCTGTGTTTGAATGGGTAGACCTTGGGATAGGTAACCTAAAATTAATAAAACAGAACAACTAATTAATTAATGTTGAGTCTTCCATATTCCAGGATTAGGACCTCTAACAGTTGTTATTTTATAGGTATGGCTCCAGGTCGATGTCCTCGTCAGGTCTGCGCAGAAGATGCCCAGCAGGCTGTTCCAGCAGGTCACCGCAGGGTAGAGGTTGACGAAGATGAAACTTGGAGGAAGACACTCCGAGAGTATCAGTGCCAGAGTCTACAAAAGTACGAGGGCTCTGTTTCAGATGCAGTAACAAATGATTGGTTGGAGGAGGTTGAGATAGGCTTCAGTTTGATTCGTGCTCGGAAGGAACACTGGGTGTCCTTGGTTGTGACGATGCTGT
This sequence comes from Viscum album, assembly GCA_963277665.1. Classification (NCBI taxonomy): domain Eukaryota; kingdom Viridiplantae; phylum Streptophyta; class Magnoliopsida; order Santalales; family Viscaceae; genus Viscum; species Viscum album. The sequence continues at coordinate 501,703,825 of OY728142.1, read as the reverse complement.
GTGGAGCAGCGAGGCAGTGGTGGTTCTTGTTCCTTGTGGATCGTGAGGAGTTAGCGATCTCATGGGAGGAGTTTTGAGACAGGTTTAGAGTCGAGTTTCTTTCTTTGACTACGAAGGCGTCCAGTCGCCAGGAGCTTCTTACCCTTCGACAGGGGAGCTCCAGTGTTTGAGAGTTTGGAATCCATTTTAGGAACCTTCTACGATATGATTCAGACCTGTTACCAGATGAGGAGGCCAGGGCAAAGCATTTCGAGGAGGCTTTGTATCCAGAGATCCAGCGCCAGGTCACCCCATTTATGCTAAAGACATATCTTGAGGTGCTGGTGAGGGAATAGGTTGTTGAGAGGACATTGGCTAGGACAGGATCGTCACGAGAGGGGAATCTTCATGATTCCCCAGGAAGAAAAGTTGTGGTCCGGGGATCCCGGTTTTCATGGTAGAAGAGTTTCTATTCACCTGGGGGTAGGTCCCAGCCCATTCCATCTCGTTTTTTCGGAGGTAGAAACTCTCAGACTTATGCCAAGGGATCAGGCACTTGTTTTTCTTATGGTGGTCGTGTTCATTAGCAGCTGTAGTGCCTGACATTTCAGAGCAGTCATCATGCACCGGGAGCTCCGCTACAGGTTCCTCTATTGAGGCAGTTCTAGCCGAGGTAGCAGCAGCAGGTTGCACCAGCTTTAGATCACCAGAGGGTAGATGGAGCAGGCAGAGGATAGCCCCATGACGCTCCCCATCCTCATAGAGCAGAGTGTGGCCATGGTGGTGGTTGTCATCAGGGTCAGAGAGGCCATGGAGGAGGTCGTGGTCAGCTCTATGCTCTAGCGTTTCCAGCCCCAGGTGAGCCAGATGTTGTTCGAGGTACCCTTTGCTTATTTTCTACATTGGTGTATGCCTTGTTTGATTCAGGAGAAACACACTCCTTCATATCACCTACCCTTGTCCATGCATTGGGACTTGAGGTAGAGAGGCTTCCAGTGCCCTTGGCGTTGACTACGTTAGTTGGAGGTCAAGCCGACTTGTTTGAAGTATGTAGAGACTGTGAGCTAGTGTTGGGGCAACAACCCTCTTTAAGAGATTTCCTATGTTTACAAATACAACCATATGATGTCATCCTTAGCATGGATTGGTTGTATTCGGTGTAGGATATTGTGGATTTCTACAGGAAGAAGGTCGTTTTCGTTGATGTAGATGGAGAGAAAATGGTGTTTGTGGGTGAGCGAGATCCTCTAATGAGTCATAGATCAGTACAATCCTTATCATCCATGATGGCTGGGATGATGCTGAGTTCTTCAGAGGTTCAATAGTTGGCGTTTCTTAGGGTCGTAGAGGAGTACCCTGACGTCTTTCCAGAAGAGGTTGTATCCTTACCCCATTGACGAGAGATCGAGTTTGGGATCGAGCTATATCCAGGAGCATCTCCTATCTCTATGTCTCTGTATAGGATGTCCCCTTCTGAGTTACGAGAGCTACGTATTCAACTTCATGGTCTGTTGCAGTGTGGTTTTGTTGGGCCAAGTGTGTCACCGTGGGGTGCACCGGTTTCATTTGTGAAAAAGGCTGACGACAGTTTGCGGTTATGCGTTGATTATTGTCGATTAAACAAATTGACAATAATGAACCGCTATCCTCTTCCGCGGATTGATGACCTATTCGATCAACTGAAGGGTCCATGTTGGTTCTCAAAGATCGACTTACGGTCAGGATATCATCAGATGCATGTAAAGGATGAGGATATCCTGAAGACTGATTTCCATTGTCATCATGGGCATTATGAGTTTGTTGTAATGCCATTCAGCGTGAAAAATGCTCCATCTATTTTCATAGGGTTGATGAATGCTGTGTTCCGTGATTTCCTGGACAATTTTGTTGTGGTTTTCATCGACAAAATCCTTGTGTACACCAGATCTGAAGAAAAGCATGCAGATCATCTACAAGTTGTTTTGGGAGTTCTTCGCCAACATCAGTTGTTTGGGAAGTTGTCAATGTGTGAGTTTTGGGCATGAGAAGTTCGTTTCTTAGGGCATGTTGTGTCCCAACAGGGAGTAGCTATGGATCCATCAAAGATAGAAGCAGTGGTGTCTTGGGAAGCCCCCAAGACCGTGTCAGAGGTCCGATGTTTCCTTGGTCTCGCAGGCTATTATAGGAGGTTTGTAGCCAATTTTTCCTGATTTGCGACTCCTCTGACCGCTTTGACCAGGAAGGATCAAGCGTTAATATGGAATGATCAGTGTCAGAAAGCTTTTGAGTATCTAAAGGATAAGTTGGTAAGTGCTACAGTCCTTTGTCTTCCAGCAGAGGGAGACCATTTTGATGTTTTTTATGATGCTTCACATATGGGGCTAGGCTGTGTTCTCATGCATCAAAGGTCAGTTGTTTCTTATGGGTCTCGGCAGCTGCGTCCCCATTAATGAAACTATGCCACCCATGATCATGATTTGGCATCCATGGTGTTTTCTCTAAAGTTGTGCAGACATTACCTCATTGGTGACCACTTTGTGGTTTTCACCGATCATAAGAGTTTGAGGTATGTTTTCTCCCAACGTGACTTGAACTTGCGGCAACATCGGTGGATGGAGTTCTTGCAGGAATACGACTTTGAAATATCGTATACACCTAGAAAAGGGAATGTTGTAGCTGATGCACTAAGTCGAAAGTCACGTAATGAATGTTGTGCGTGAATCTGGTGATTCCTGGAGAGTGATGGAAGAGCTATCAGCTTTGCATCTTGATATGGGAGAAGATGGGGGTAGAGGTTTTCTTTTCCATATGACTGTGTGGTCATCCCTGATGCAGAATGTGGAAGAGTCTTAGTTGGGTGATATAGAGGTGGAATTCTGGAGAGACAAAGTTGTTTGTGGTGAGGCCCCTAATGGTTGGTCGAAGGATGAACAACATCGATTGTTGTATCATGGCAGACTTTTTGTTCCCTTGGCGACACGCGAGACGGTTCTCTGAGAGTTCCATAGTCCACCCTTCGCAGTACATCCTGGTGTGACGAAGATGTACCGATCCTAGAGGAGTCAATTTTGGGGGCCTGGGCTGAAATGTAAGGTTGAAGAGTGTGTGTCTCGATGTTTAGTCTGCCAGAAGGTGAAGGACTAACCCTGTGTTCCTGGTGGTCTTCTCCGTCAATTAGAGATTCCTCCATGGAAGTGGGAGGACATCTCAATGGAATTTGTTATAGGTTTACCTCGAGCTCTGGGAGGACATGATTCTATATGGGTGGTAGTGGATTGTTTAACAAAATCGTCCCACTTCATAGCGATCAAGGAGTCGAGCTCAGTGGAGGTTTTGTCGAGGCAGTATCTAGAGGAGGTGGCGAGACTCCATGGAGTTCCTAGGACGATCATTTCTGATCGAGATCCTTGTTTTACCACCAGGGTGTGGAGAGGTCTCCAGCATGATTTTGGCTCTCAACTGTGCCTTAGCACTTCTTTTCATCCTCAAACGGATGGTCAGACAGAGCGAACCATCCAGACTCTTAAAGACATGTCACGCCCTTGTGTTCTTGATTTTGGAGGTTCATGGATGAAGCACTTACCCTTGGTAGAGTTCTCTTACAATAATAGTTTTCACTCTAACATCAGTATGGCGCCTTTTGAACCCTTGTATGGCCAGCCATGCCATTCTCCATTGTGCTGGACTGGGGTCGGAGAGTCAGCAATTCTTGGACCAGAACTAGTGCAGAATACAACATAGATGGTTCAGGTGATTCATGAGAGGATGAAGATTACACAGGATCATCAGAAAACATATGTTGATCAAAGAAAGTGACCCTTAGAGTTTAATGTTGGGGATCATGTGTTTCTGAAGGGGACTCCCCGTCGTGGGCAGTGAAGGTTTGGTCGTGGAAGTATGCTTTCTCCCCAGTTTTTTGGGCCTTTCGAGGTGTTAGATCGTATTGGAGCTATGGCGTATCGAGTAGCACTTCCCCCTCAGATGAGTCGGATACATGATGTTTTCCATGTATCACAACTCCATCGTTATCTTCCTGATGAATCTCATGTTATTGATTGGGGAGAGATCGATATTGATGATGATGAAACCTTCGAGGAGCGACCTGTGGAGATCCAAGACCGCAAGGAGAAGGTGTTGCGTGGGCGTTATATCCCCTCAGTTCGTGTCTTGTGGCGACACGATGGCATGGAGGAGAGTACATGGGAGAGTGAGTCATAGATACGTGCTCAGTACCCAGAGTTGTTTAATGTTTAACTCCTTTCATGTAATGATTTTTTCTTTGTGGTTGGACCTTTCATGTTTTATTTATGTACTTTTCATGTGATGTTATGTTTGAATGGTATAGATATGGATTGTTTGTTCCCTTTCTCTCGGATGTCACAGTTTTATTCTAGCTTTCAAACAACTCATGCTGGTTTTCCCCTTAGAGGTATCTTGTGGGGTGGTTGTTCGGACCCCTCTTTTCATCTAGGTTGGTTTTTAATTCTCGAGGATGAGAAAGTTTTGAGAGGTATCTAATGTAATGGCCTGGACCTCTCTGGTCCATTACTTTGTGAAAATGTAGTGTTGGAGGTGTTCCGGGAGGTCAAAGTGACCTATCCCCAACACATTGCCAAATTTCCAGTTATGTGAACTGTGTTTCCAGTTTTATGAATAGTAACATATCGGTCTCATAGATCAGTCTGACAGATCGGTCTGACAGATCGGTCTGACAGATCGGTCTCACAGATCAGTCTCACAGATTGGTCTCACAGATCGGTCTCACAAATCGGTGTCACAGATCGGTCTGACAGAGCGGTCTCACAGATCGGTCTGACAGATCGGTTTCACAGATCGGTCTGACAGATCCGTGTCACAGATCGGTCTGACAGATTTGTCTCACAGATCGGTCTGACAGATCAGTGTCACAGATCAGTCTGACAGATCGGTGTCACAGATCGGTCTGACAGATCGGTCTCACAGATCGGTCTGACAGATCCGTCTCACAGATCGGTCTGACAGATCCCTCTCACAGATCGGTCTGACAGATCGGTTTCACAGATCGGTCTGATAGATCGGTTTCACAGATCAGTCTGACAGATCGGTTTCACAGATCTATCTGATAGATCGGTTTCACAGATCGGTCTGACAGATCGGTTTCACAGATCGGTTTCATGTACCATAACAGTGGGTGAACAGTGTTTCGAGATTCCTACAGTTTTCCCCCTTTTGACATTTCTTTTGACGTAAAATACATTTAAAACCTTATTTTAAGGACTCTCAAGGCCGATTCAAATGCCATAAATCCTATATTAATTATTCCTAAGGCCGGGATGTATTTACTTGGTCAAACCGTGTGGGTTAATGAGATCCATTTTTAATGGATAATTAACCATATCTTAAACTGTCACCTCGTTAAATCTTCAAAAAGGGATGAGATATCATTCTCCCTTGTTCTTTCCCCTTGTTCTTAGATAAGAGATTCTATAACCTTTCAATCATTCCCGTAGGAGTTGCATAATCAATCTTTACACCTAGGTTTGGTTCTTCTCTGTTTTGGATGCAACCGAACATTGTCGGTCAATCTTCCCAATAAGGTATGTTTTATCATCGTTCCTTTGGGGATCATCTTCTCTTGTTTCTCACTTCCATATTATACCATGTAATTTCCAAGATTCTAATGGGTTTTTCATGGGGTTGGTTGGTACTGTCGTACCGTGGCATCCTCTAGTGGATGCAGTTGTCATGAGAGGAGGATTGTGACCCGTTGTGTGGATAAAGGACGTCAAGAACTCTTCCAGGTATGGGATTCATGGCTTCTCAAATTGTATATGTGCAATCATAGAATTAGTATGATTTTCCCCTTTGGATCACAATGAAATTGATCTAATTAAATACTTGAACCGGATTAAAATAATTTGTTGATCGCATTTTGTTGCTTTGTACCGTGATAAAGGATTGCCACATGTTTTGCTAGATATAGTGATATCTATGTTTTCTTTCATTAGTTGTTCATTCTTGATGGAAATTGATAATGAACGTAAAGCTAGAATTAATTGTTAATTAATTGGCTAAAGATAAAGAGACATGTAAATGAATCTGGTCGTTGTCGTTGTTGTAGTTGTTCTAATTTGAGGTTAATAAAATTAGGGAAGTAATCATGGTTATTTAATTGTGATAGCTTACTGATTAGGTATCCCATAATTGGAACCTACGAATAACAAATTTTCTAATTGAATATGGATTAAACAACAGATTATGTGGGAATTTCTAAAAGGGTTCTGAGTTACCCTCTTGTTCATTAAAGGGTCAAGAGGCCATGGTTGTGACTGTATTTTTTCATGCTGCTTGTGCTATGATGTGAGACTGGTTGGCTATTGTGATATGTGGAGGCACAGATTCCTTGTGGTTGTGGCAGCAGATGATGCCTAGAGTGGCGAGATGCATCAGTTTTTGCATGTGGGTGTTGGGGAGGACACCAAGGGTGATGGAATGGGATGAATGTGGTTGGTGGATACTTGTGGTTTTCTTAGAATGTTTATCTACTTTGATTTTACCAACTTCTCAAGGCAGCTGGTCTTGCATACCCTTCTTCTAAAGGATGCAATGACGCGTGGGGTATGCCACGTGATTTCAGTGTTTAGCCTCTCGAGAGAGAATGGGTCTATGCTCTTTCTATAGGCGGAAAAGACTCGATGGGTATTATATCTTCTCACCGTGTTGAGCCTCCTTTGTGTTTAGTAGCATATGATTCTTTTCTATAATGCCTGGGAATATTGAAAAGTAATTATGTAATGAATGTTTGATTAAATGGTAAAAATCCACGAGGATGGAGATACTAGAATTTAAACGTGATGTGAATCTTAAAAGAAGTAGTTGATTTTGAATGTGATACCAATTCAGTTTAATGTGGAATTTTTCATGGTTAATTAACTTTTAAATAATTAATTAATATACAGTGGAACTGATAAAATGATAATGGAGTAATCTAATAAATCTCTTCAAATGTTTGTGTACTTATTGGACACCTAGTCTTAGAAGTAGCATCCTAGAGTCTGAGAGACGTTAGCTGCAGTTGTATCTAAGACTAGGTAATTCCCATAGTGTGGATGTGAGTTATATATATATTCTGTACTTTTGTGTATCTATACGCTACTCCACCCTATCGGTAAGGGCAACTGACACCCCGGGGATTCTGAGCCCTGGGGGGTGTTTTCCCCAACATTTTGATGGGAGGTCGAATGGCTGACTACCCCCTTTGGCACCGCTATCTTCTCTTGGTAGATACTTGTGAAAAGAGGCACAACGGTTAGTTACCCCATATATGTGTGTAGAGGGCTGTAATGGCTTGTGGTTATTCACACACATATATTCTAGATATAGTTTCCTACGGACTACTATAGGTGTAACGTGTAAAAGATATGATGGCTTGAGGATCCTTACTCGGAGTATGGGCTGTAATGGATTGAGGTTTTATACCCGACGTATGATACACGTTATGCGAGCTTTGATGGCTCCCAGAAACTACCTGGTTACTTTTGCTTGGTCGGATGGTGTGGTGCTTCGCCCAAGTGTCTGCGGGCAAGCCTTTGTGGTGCATGAGGTGCAGATTGTGGAGCTTAGCCCAGGTGTCTGCAGGCAAGCATTGGAGAGAGATGCATAGGACATATGTCGTTGGGGAAAAGTGGCAAACTAGTGGGGAAGTAGTAGTGGGGTACCCTTGATATTTTTTATTATATGCTATATTCTTGTATGCGTTACTTGGTGAGAGTATCCATGGTGAGGTTGGGAACGTAGTATACCTGTTTAGGTGACGAGTTAGTTTCACTTATTGTTCACTGGGCTTTAGCATGCCTTCTTTACTATTTCATGAGAGGCTTGGGGAGGATCCTACTGAGTATACTGTTATACTCACCCTATGTATATATAAACTATTTTTCAGGTCACTTGGACCAGGTTGGAGATCAAGCTGGTTACTAGTAGCTTGTGGTTGGAGGAGGAGTTGTTCGAGCTTGTGGTCACTGCCATTTTACTTTCTTTTGGGTACTTTTAGTTTTCCCTTTCAGTTGTAGTAATTTTTCATGACATTTCATATATGTAATTGGATTTATTTTATATTTCAGTTCTGATTTGTAGTTGATTGGAGTCTATTCTATCTCTCTCTTCTGCATGTGTTTTTTTAGAGGGTAATGCCTCCCATTTCTATGTTTATTATACCCTCGGTGCTAGTCACCAACCCAGGGCCTACTGGAGGCAGGACTCGGGGGTCATTATCTCTCTTCTCACATTGTCGGCCTAGGAGGGGTACACTTTGTGGGGAGGGGGTTGTGACAACCATTATGTCTAAACCCATTTCCAAAAACTACCTTTCCAACCTTCTCAATATATAAATGGTTTTATTAAAAACCATGAAAAAAATAGTTAAAATCAACCATAACCAAGTAATTTCAATAAAGTAATCCCTTTTGTTGAAATTTTATTAATAACCCATTTACCAGAATTCAAGAAAAAACCACAATTTTAAAAAAACATTTTAAAATCATCCAATGATCTTTTCTTAGAATACACAATTCACTTTTTTCCATAAAATGTCACATGAGATGTTTTAAAAATATATTTACATAGAAACGTCACAATCAATTTCACATAAAAAAATTAAAATAAATCTAATCAGTTCTAGAAAGTGTATTCGAGACTGAAGCCACTTACCTCGAGACTTTTAGATAAAATGATAAACGAGTGAATAATGCAAAGGAAATTGTGTTAAATAATCATAACCATTCCTTATTTAACCTACTATTTCAAAACCATAACCCAAGAAAAACTAATTCTATATACACAACCATAGATATAACTAGAGTGGGAAAGTATCTATCAAACCAAGAATAGGGGAAAAGTTTATATAATAACAACTACAATAATGATTAAAACCAGAAACTTACTGTATGAAATCGACTTCTAATCACCAAGTGAAACCTCTAGATCACCTCTGTATTGATGACATGACATTCCTTTAACTTTCTGGAAGAAAAATCCCAAGTTAGGGCCATGTAAGAAGATAAATGAAACACTTAAAGGAAAAAACATATTAGATCAACCTTTTTAGGATCTAAATTTGACAAATCGCATGGTTTAGTTGCACAATTAAAAAAATCATGCACTAACTATGTGTTTTACACTGCATTAAATATGACCCTTTCGTGGTCACCTCACAAGGTATCCATAACAATGTGCTTTCCATGATGATTACATTGTCTAAAAAAAAACCAATACTTCATTAATGTGCATGGTTTCTCCTAGGATAATGCACAATTTGGACAAGTCGTGGGAATCCCGTGAACCATCCCTTTATCCCGAAATCAAATTTTATGTTATCCAATATCTTCTAAACATCACCCATATACATTAAATACAAACATTAATATATAACGGGTTAATTCCCAAGAAACCATTTGTGCTACAAAAGAGGTGAGTGATGAATAATTTAGCATATATGAAAAATATTTGAGCATTGTGGTTGATGTTTAATGTTTGATGCTTTATTTTATGTCTATTTAACTCGGGAATTTTTACAAAAATATAGATTCATATAGAATGGATTAGAAACATCATGATTCATACATTAATTTATTTATATAAAAATTGTTTTAAGATTCTATATAACTCGTTTAGAGTAATGTAATATATGATTCCTTAGTTGGGCCACATGTAGTTAATATCACTAAATTCATTAAGATCCAAGAGGTTCTAGTGTTGAAACTACCCAATGAACTAAAGACAGATCTCATCCAATCCTTATTACCTTAATTATTCTGTAGTTTTCGTTGTTAATTATAATATGAATAATATTTTTAAGTATTTTAAAAATCTTCCAACTCTTATTTTCCATGTAGACAAAGATATGATATGTTTAAATCATCCAGCCCTAATGTTGAATAAATAAAAAGGAAATGAGAATACATCTAAGTCCGAATCATCATCACATAATTTCAATAAGTGTATGATCATGTGGAATTTTATGTAATAGGATGGTGTCTATTTCACATGTGAAAAGAAGGACCATTGGATGAATAGTTTCATCCATCCAAAGAAGTAAGTAAAATCCTTACATGTTTCAATATTGGGTGAAATTTAACAATTTTTATAATTTTGATATTGTATATTTATTTTATCACTCACATATATATTCAAATATAATAACCAAGAAGATCATGTAATATTTATTGATGGTAGATATATCTATGAGAAGCTAACATAGATAAACATGATGATGTAAATATTAGTGATTTCCATCTCATATAGTGAATTGAGAAGATTTTTGTTTTGAATTTCTATTTATTTGTTCACTCTATTTCCAAAACCATTTTATTAGTATCCAGATAATATATAGTTGGTTTTATTTTCAATTTTTAAATTAATTTTTATAAGTATATAAAGATAACGTTTATATTGTAAGGAACATTTAAAATTGGTCATTATGTGTTAGAATATATAATGCATGTAATGGAATTTGTAAATGAAACTACATTATAGGACTAATAAAACAACCAACATTGGAATCACCAGCTTAGTCAAGTAAATGCAATTTTTTGTAATAAATTATTCACTGATGGATATTTAGATTATTTTCAACTAAAACCACATGGTGTATGACATTATTGATTACAAGAAAAAATGACCAAATACCGATTTAGTTAAATCGATGAAAGGACTAAGTGAATTCTATAATTATTTAATTTATATGGATATTGATCATGTATAGACCCAGAAATTTCAAGGAATTTTTTTAATTTATTTGGAATTTTACGAGTCTCTCGCTTATGACGGCACTTGATTGTGAGGCCCGTTGTGCCCGGAATCAATTTATGAAGATTAGCTCTGGTACGTTCAGTAAACGAATGGGTGGGTTTTTCTATCTTTTGAACTGGTGCTCAGAATTGAAATATGAGTGCACCATTGAACTCACAGAACGTGTTTTCGCATAATAAGACTTTCACCTCAACTGCAGATGATCGAGTATGAAAGTTAGTTTTTGGATTTTTACGTGGGTTAATAAAATAAAATAAGTGAACAATTTAATTTATTTTGTTAAGCACATGCAGTGTGGATAAAGTTGTTAGAAGCCCCAATTGGGAGTTGGTGGTGGGACCGCCACACCCTAACCCCCCTTGAGATGTTATGGTAGTGGGGCCCACATAAATCCAACCTCCCATGTTAGGTTGATTTTGGTGGAAACAACATGAGGCCTTCCATTAATGGGAGTGGAATCATGACTTTTTGACTCCCCCTCATTTATGAGGGAGAGTCTCTAGGTTTAAATCACCCTCTTAATTGAGGAGGATGAAACCTACCTTTTTAATGAAGGGACCACCCAATAATTAATCCCCCATTTTTACTTCCTCCTCTTTTTTAATGCGCCACCATAGCGGATTAATTGGGTGGAGCCCTCTGTCATAAATCCTCTATTTATGACTTGTGTGCCAATGAAGAAACCTCCCACTCCTATATAATGGAGGCTAGGGGAAGGAGTTCTGGATGGTTTCTTCAAGCAGCGGAACACTAGCAGCGAAGCCCGGCGCCCAGCACTGGGAGAGTTTTCCACATCCTCAAATGAAGAACTAAGAACAAAGAACGCTGATGCCACCCTCGGCTCTATCACTCCCAACATTGATAGAACGACTCCTGTCTTCCGCGACACCCATATTTCGCGACTCTCCATCATTTAATGTCGTTTTACGACTTATGGGAATTTGTATAAATTTATTTATTTGATTTATACCATTGGCATGGAGTGTAATTGTTGGGTGATGTTTTGAACCAATAATGCGGTGGGTGCAGACTAACGAACAAGTCCGAACCCACCGCTACATTGTTCTTGATGTGCATAATACTTGGTGACGACGAAGGAGGACCAAAATGGCGATTGGAGGCCTTCACACTGATGTATGGGTCTCGAGATGACCGCAGGCATAGACGAGAGCAAAATCTTTCCACCGGAATGACTCTGGTGGCACGCGGAAGCCCCCAGCGGCGCGGCGGCGCTGGCGGTCGGAGGCGGGGGCCAGCATAGGCTAGACGCCTAGAGGTGGCGGCGACCCGGTGTGCTTCCAGCAGAAGCCCGCCGCAGTGGCGAGGGTCGGATCCCGCGGCAACGCGAGATGCAGGGGAGCCGCGGCGCCACCCTGGCGCTGCGTTCGCAAAAAGTAGTCACCGCGAACCCCCCCGGCCATGCCGGGGTGGGTCACGCGGACCGGGCCGCGCCTGCCGTGCTGGACCGCGCCCTACCGGGCTGATCCAAGAGGGGTTGGGCCGGGTTGGCCAGGGGCCAGACCCCCACTTCGGACCATTTTCGACTTTTTCCCATAACATGAGCTACAGACCCCCGATCGACGCACCATCTATTGTGTAGAAATACTTGGATCGAGAAGGTCATTTCGGTATATTACAATCAAGGTTTCGGCAAAGTTTGGGTATGTCTGGGTCGGTTCGAACCTGATACCAACCGGGCCCTCCAAGCTGAAACACTTATAACATGAGCTCCGGACATCCGATTTACTTGTCGTCAACTTTGTTGGTTTCTTATTGATGAGATGGTTCCTTTGGCATTCTTTACTGGAGGTTTGGACACAGTTGGAGTATGGCTAAGTTGTATTTCATCCAAAATCCAACCGGGACCCTGTAACGGAAAAGCCAATAACTCTCAGACCAGACGTTCATTTGATGAACCGTCAGCGGCATTGGTAATCAAGTTGAGAAACAGTTTCTTTCAGTATATCTTATGGGTGTTCGGAGTAAAGTTAAGATACGGCCGGGTAGGTTCGTACACGAAACCAACTGGGCCCCCGAGACTAAAAGGTTAATAACTCACAGACCGGGCGTCCGATTGACGCGCTGTCTGTTGTGTTGAGACCCCTATGACAATGTGGTCCTTTGTGATACTTCTAAGTTAGACATAGTGACACTTGGAAGTAACGACCAGTAGCTCGCGGAGTGGACCCTCCTAGAGTCAAGCATACAGAGTGCAGAGACCGAGTAGCTGTACACCTGACGAATGCTTGACCGATTTGACTCGTAGGGATTCTGTTAGCCCAGTGGATGGAACGCCCGGTATTTGGCAGCAGAACCACGGAGGATGGAGCGCCTGGTCGTTGGTAGCAAACCTGCGGTACTCGATAGGAGGAGTATATTTGTAGGCTATTAGGGAGAGCGCCTGGTATTTGGAGGTAGACCCTCAGCGGATGGAGAGCCCGATATTTGGCAGCAGACCCGCGATACTCGATAGGAGGAGTACCTCAGGAGTCCAAGGTTAGTGAGTAGCACCTCAGAGTTGTGACAAGGCCACTTTACTCAACAGAGGAGGAGTTCTCCAGCAGTTATGGTTTCGATAATGAAAATCATGCTTTGCTCTGAGTCAATGAACTTTGTGTTTATCTCATGATTAATATGGGTCACTTGATAACTTAGGTATATGTATGGGCATATACCTAAGAAGTGTTTATCCTTTGATTTCATAACCTTTGTGTTTGCTCATGGTTGAGATAGGTTACTTGATAACTTAGGTATAAGTACGAGATTATATCTAAGTAAGGGTTATCTTTTGAGATCCTTCTTGTGGTTATCCTTGTTGGATTTATTGAGACCTTGAGCGTCTCATGGTCCATAATAAGTATCGTTATACTCACCACTACACGGGCAATGCCCGCAACTTGTTTTGTTTGATGCAGACAACGGACAACGCTGACAGAGACCGAGTGTACGAGGACAGGACAGTACCTGGAGGCGGACTTCACGACGAGTCAGTACCTGGAGGTGGACCTCATGACGAGTCAGTACCTGGAGTTGGACTTCACGACGAGACAGTAATCAAAGGAGGTTGGTGGGTGAGAGCGTTGAGAAGGCTATCTATACCAACCCTTCAGGTAGGATCTGAGGAGGATGACCTAGGACCTACTTCTAATTTCCAGCAGTTTTTATTTTCTATTTTATTTTTGTTTAGTTGTAGAAGTATCTTTTCAGTTGGGTTTGTATTCTGGCCCATTTACTTTTCCTCACTATCTTTTGTACTTAATGTATTACTTCCTCTAGTACTCTGGTTGGATGTGTTTATGGTTTATAAATGCAATGCATTCCCAGTTATCAGGATTTACGCCGTTGGTGCTAGTCGCCAGCCCCTGGGCTCTGGAAGGTGGGCTTGGGGTAGTCACGACGTGGGCCCCGGGGGACAGGTCATGACAGATCATTTCCTATTGAGGAAGTGGGATTGTACTCATACTTCTTAAATTTTACCGTTTATTTTAGTTTACATTAATGTTTCTATATTGTTATTAATAAGTCAGATTCCTTTACAAAAATTTAAGAAATATATAATGAATATTATAACCATCTTCATATGATGATTAAGAAAAAATGTCAACTTGGGGTGGAAAAAATATTAATCAATACATAATTTATTATTTATGGGTGTTAGGGAAAATATCTTAACATAATCCTCCTTATACACCTAATTGGAACATTATATTAAAAATTAAGAATGAAACCATTTTAGAAAAGGTTATATCAATGTTGTGTCATAAAATTATTCTATTATTCATTCGGGATAAAAATTACTAACTAAATCATGCATACAAAACTGAGTGCCAACTAAATTCAAAGATGGTGTATAATACCAATTATGGAATGGAATGAAACTAGTTGTGTCATACATAAATGTGATGGTTTTAAAATATGTTTTAAGTCCTCTTTTGGAAATAATTCAGATCCTTTAGAATAAAATATCTTTTTATAGGATAGCCCAAATAAACTAATGGATACTACCTACAAAATCATTTATAAAAAATGATTATTTTTTAAATGATCCCATATTTGATTCAAATGAACTTATCTATAAAATAGATAGAGGTAATGAGAGATATACATAAATGAATTATTGTCATATGATACATAATATGTTTAATATGAAAAAATTCCACAAATCCCGAGGAAATAAAAAGTTATTCCTAATGCAGAAGTGCTGCATTTGAGTACTAGAGTGGTGAGATAACCAGAATGGTATGGTTTTCTAGTCACAAAATATGGTGGTTCATTATTATTTGATTATAATTATCCTCTAAAATATAAGGAATTAGAAAGTTGAAAATATTTTTGAAAATTAAAATAATCACAGATTTGTAACATTGACTCCATGTACCAAGAACATATCTATGTTTTGGTAAACCACCTAGTGGATGTAAATACCCTTGGTTGAAAATAGATAATCATAATGAAAATAGATATGAAAGTATATTTCAATACCTATAAAGTATGACTGGTCACAAAAGGGTTTAAACTCTATTAAGTCATTGATTGAGCTGCATCATTTTAACCACATCCAATACAGAAATCTACTTGTATTTTGTTTATAATTATGGCCTCTAATGACTTTGATATTTGAAAAATGGATTTAAAAGTATTGTTCCTTAACAATAACCTCTAGAAAGAATTCTATATTGTAGAACATGATGGTTTTTTCATATTAATGTATTCTAACATGAAACAAAAAAATCCATTTATAGATTAAATAATGAATCTATACCCTGAAATATTTCTTTTGATGAAAAAATAATAGAATTTTGTTTCCAAAAGAATAATTTTAAGACTTATGTCAACAAATTTTTTAGTGATAGTGCATTCATTTTCTTAATAGAATAATTTTTTTAATAGGTTGGGGTCAAAGCCTCATTTATTATTTAAAGAAAAGAATACTTTCAAACTGGGTAGAGGGAGACATATTAAATAGCTCGATGGCCCATGGCCAAGTGGTCTGAGTACAATGCTCGAAATCTCATTTTTTGCCCAAAGTGACCTTCAGTGAATAGAACAGTTATAGCACCCGGGCTGTTACAGTATCTGTTACAGTTCCATTACTACTACAATGATTCTATAGTGACCATGTAAATTATTCCCTGCCCTGATTTGATCCAGTGTCTTTTGGCCAATGACATGTTACTAATTAAAAACAAAATACTAGACTTATAGTCTAAAAAGTCATATTTAAAAAAATGATTATATATAATGGATTTAGTTGAGGTATCATATATTATTTGGATCATGATATATCACGAGAGATTTAATTTTCTTCTTGTACCATGTCATCATACATGCGCATAAAGGATACTAAGGAGATTTGTAATGGAGAAATCCAAGTCGAGATTATTTCTCGAATCACATAACATTCGTCTGTCATTTAAATTGTTATCTCAATCCCATGGGTATCAAAATATTGTGTAACAAAATACATATATATCATTGATTGGGGTTTTCATTTATCTTATGATGTCTACTAGGCTAGATATCACCTGGAAATTATTTATGGTAGGAAAATATCAAGCTGAACCTAGTGACTACAGTTGAATAGAAGTCTAGAATATCCTTAAGAATACAAGGAATTCTAATGATGTGTTCCTATTTTACATAGGATATAAGGAACAAGACATCAAATGATATTCATATTCTAGGTTCCGAACTGATCAATATGACATGATGTCTCAAATGGGATACATATTCACTTTAAATAGTTGTGTCATGAGTTGGGTGAAATCAATGAAAGATGTGGTTATAATTTATACAATATATTATGAGAATATTTCAGTTTCAAAGGAATATAAACAAGTAGTATGGATTATTTACATCATCCAAGTGAATGGTATGGTACCAATCAATAATGATCATATGACACTCTATTGTTATAGTACTATGATAGTTTCTCTCGTAAATGATTCAATGTCACATCTTTAGATGAAAAAAATACTTCATAAGTATAATATCATATGAGATTCTCCTCATAGAGGAGATATTATAGTGGGAAGTATTTCCATATATGAAAACATGGTATAACCCTTTACAGAAGCCTTGAATTTTCATGAACATGATTATCATGTGAGTTCTAGCAGAATGAAAGGCTTATGTACTTTGACCTAGTCTATGTGGGACATGTTTGGTGTGGGTTACATAGAATAAAACATTTATACTTTGAATGAATGTATATTCAATGTATCTAAAATTAAAAACATCTTGTTACATATTGTTCAATGTGATATAATAATCTAATCTAATAATGTTTTGAGTATACATAACATTGATAATGTAATAAGTGTTCCCTCCTATGATTAGAGACTCTATGTTATAGAAATATATTATTAAATACAGTTCATTGGTCAGATAGAATACTATTATAGGAATCATTTTATATATAAAATCATTTATTATTACTTATATGTTATTGATACTTATTGTCCTAATGTTTTTTTATAATCCCCAAGATGGGTGATTATGAGAATAGACCCCCCATGTTGTAATTTTTCATGTTTTTGTGTCATTAGATATACCAATATATGGGTATGTGTAATTTTTTTTAGAAATTAATATTATTATTATGGAATTTTATGACTCATGTGTATAGAAATATTTCATAATCCATTAAGGTAATTGTTTATAGTAAAGGTTGATTCATTGGGTATGTCACGAGTGACATGTTTTTAATTGATAATGTGAGGAACTATTTGTCCTTTCTATATATTTGGAATGTGATAGCTTAGAACATTTTTTTAATATAACCATCTCCCTTAATTCCATTTCCACTATTTAATGAGAAGTTTATTTCATATAGTCATTGATATTTGTATTGATCATATAGGTTGGTGACAGATATGTGAACCCTTCTTGATGAGATATTGTGACCAGGGGATTATATTACGCTGTGTGTGTTCATATTTGGTTTAATTTATATTAACAGTATGGTCGTTATCTTGGGGATATTAACCCATTAATAGATACCAATCTTGTACAGTGGTAATTATTTCCTCACTAAAAGAAGAATGAATCATATAGGGTTTTACACTATGTGTTTCTGATGATCTAAATTAAACTCTTTGAGAATTAAATTAGTATGAAAAATATTCATCACAAGTTCAAGGAATTATTTAATTCATGTATTATTTATTGAAAATATTTATCAATGGATAAAATATTTATTTGGGTGTTCAAAAAATGTTGAGATGTTAGAATAGCCCAAGAGTGTGTTTGGTGATGGATATTTATTTATTAGATGATAACTAATATTTATCATATTCCCATGATGTTATACGCCATAAAAATAATTATATTTTAACTATTTTAAGAAATGGGGTTCATTAATAATATGATATTATTATTATTTTGTGGAATGTGGTATGTGGATTATTAAGAATATTATATTATGGTGTTGAATTCTCTCTCGAATCCTATTGTTCTCTCCCCCTTAATAAAAATAAACACAAGTGAAAATCCATCAAGACTAAATGATTAATGTTAAATCCACACTTTGAAGGAAAATAAATTCTCCACGATTGCATCAACTAATTGGTTGGCATTTCATTGAGATAAAATGAGAACATTTAGATCAATTCTAAAGGGATTCTTTCGGCGAATCCTCATAAAATAACAAAATCAATATGAAAGGGACTAATTAGATGATCAAAATGTATATTAAAGAAAGATCCGAAGAAATTGTATATTCATTATTCTATTTGAAATAAATTTATTATAAATTTATCATGCAGGATCTTCAATTGGGGTTTTGGTGATCAAAATATTAAAAAAATATAGATATATATCCAGCCACTGCAAGTTACCACAATTCATGAAACCATCAAATAAAAAATATCCATGGAACTAGTAGAATAACATCTACGTTATAAAAAAATTCTTTGAAACTCCAAGTTGAGGAGTACTATACTCTCCCAATAAAATTTATCTAATTTATCCAAAATGGAACATGCACATAACATTATTTTCATGACCCAAATTCTGATACTTATTCTACTTCTACATTCTATAAATAATTGTGTTGTAATTAATTTTTGGATTTTTTTGTGGGTCTCAGAATGTGGGATTTATGATTTGTGTTTCATATTGTGATCATTATGAGGTATTCATGACTACCAATCACAAAAAAATATTGATTTTCCACAATCAAATATTTTTAATGGATTCTCATTAAAAAAGATAATTATGATGAAAATTCAATATGAAGAACATTTTATAGAATATATACTCACAACTAAAATTATATATTATGGATCATTAAAAATAACCTAAAAGTTACAATATTTTTTATAGATTCATAATTTTGTCACAAATATTATCAGGCCAATATATATGGTACCATTTAAAAGTTCCATCACAAAAATAAACTTTTAATGGATTTATTAATAAATAAGAAATAAAAAAATAAAATTATATGTTAATAAATTATTATTTTAATAAATAATACCATGATAAATGTAACATTATTCTAATTTTTAATTTGTTACATGAAATTATGTAATATTTGAAAAATGGGAAAAATTTATTAAATAAATACAATTAAAAACACTTCATGATAAATAATTAAGCATTAAAAAAACTAAAGGAACATAATGATAAGATAAAAAGTATATTTAAAAAATACCATCAAACATATGATTTTTCTTAAATAACTGGTCTATAATTAATAAAATATGATATAGTTTTGAATGAAGGAAAATAAAAATGGAGTGGAAGGAAAGGGGGTATTATAAATAGTTTAATATATTATTGATTATTACTAAGTTTTCAAAATTTAAATAATAAAAAATTTATGATAAATATATGTTAAAAATGTATTTTTTGTCTGGTTTTCGTGTCATAAATGATATTTTTCACCAAAATAATCCACAATAAATAAATTTCCATGTTATATGAATAACATTTTCATTAAATAAAAATCATTACAAATAATAATTTTCCATAATATTCTTGATGAAATAAAAAAAAAATCAATCATGATTATAAGATTATTTGTGGTGGATTACCCCTCCCATAATTAATAACTTTTTCATAATGGTTTAATAATGATAAAAACCCTATTATTTAACCAATAATTCATTAATGATAAATTTATTTGTAATTCAACCTCCTGCCCATCACAAAAAATATGAAAACATTATTTTAAATGGACTATCAAATGGGTAATAAATAATTTTAGTAGAAATTGATTATTATGATTGAAAAGAGAGTCTGTAGAAAATAACCTGACCATGAATGAATATTTTTAATGGAATGAAGAGTCATTCCTTAATATATTTTTTTGAAAACTTTATTTGTCACAAAAAGGATATTATCTCTCCAATAATTTTAGTATTAAATCATTATTTATTATTAAATGGAGTGTTTTTTCCAAATATTCATTTTTTAAAAGGCCATTTGCGAATGAATTGACATCCCATCAAAAATAAACTTAGTAAAAAGGGTTATTCATGATAGAATTAAAAGTGAATAATATTAATGAGTCTTCCATTTTATTATGCATGTATCCTCCAAATTTTTGGGAGATTTATTTTTTCAGGGAAATTCCCTCTTCTACAAATATTATTAGGTAAAATCTAATAATTTCATAAAAATAAATCCACTTGAAACAAAAATTTGCGGAAAAGTACAGTCCATATAGAAATAAATTTTTTACTATAGTGGGTGATTTTTATCAAAATTCACTTATATTGGTTTTATACATATAGAAAATAGGCATCCATAGATACACAGATTCATTAAACTCACTCCTCCCAAAATAATATCCTTAATAAAAATAACAAAAGCTAGGGAATTTAAAATATATCCAACTAATTATAAATATGTATCTGGAGGATATTGACAAATTAATAATCATTATTACTAATAACCACTATCTAGATTAAGAATAAATAATTCTAAAACATTTCAGAGAGTTTAAAATGGTGATATGATTAAAATTACATAATATTAGGTGAGTAATATTTTTTATATTCATGTGGAAAATGATTTTAATGGATGAGTATTAACCCATAAAAATTCAACTTTGGATAAATATCACACTCATTAAATTAATAAATATATATGAGGTCAAATAAATTTTTTGAGAATATTTTCAATATTTCATATTTAATAGGTTATATTATTTA
This sequence comes from Viscum album, assembly GCA_963277665.1. Lineage (NCBI taxonomy): Eukaryota > Viridiplantae > Streptophyta > Magnoliopsida > Santalales > Viscaceae > Viscum > Viscum album. The sequence goes on along the minus strand of OY728142.1, from coordinate 501,682,919 downwards.
AAAAACTACGATGAAAAAAAAGAAAAAAAGATGATTTTATTGAATTGAAATAATAGGTTCCCAGCTCTGTATAAAATAATTTATGAATCTATATTTACTACTATAATCCCAATAAAGCTATGTAAAATTCCCAATATCTTATACCCATTGTTTTCTATGTGTTAGAATGATTGGATTGAAAATCCCATTATTGAATCATAGAGAAATATTTGGATTATTCTCAAATAAATATATACCCTTATGATCAATAGAATATAACATTTACCTATCCATTATAAAACTTCATTTATAAAGATTTATTTTAGTTTATGTAATGTTTCTATAACATTTTAACATTATAAGAGTAGTGTTTTTTAGTCCCTTTAGAATTAAATGGAAATTTTAAAGGATTAGTTTACACATTATGGGTATTACTTCGTTATGATTTTGAACACCAAGGAGTTTCATGTAATTTTTAATTAAAAAATATTTTATAAAAATTATTATAATTTTTTTTATGGGGGAGTTGGGAATGATACATGGTAATTTTTTTCAGGAGAGGTGAATCATGTTGATATGTGAAAATTTAATATAATTTTCTCCCTTAAATAAAAAAATATGTTCATGAGGTACAATATATCTTATTTAATACTTTTGTTTCCAAAATTATTCATTAAATTTATTAATAGAGTCATAAATACCTTTCTCATTATTGTAAAAATATTATAAGGCTGTTTTTTATAGAAATTGAGAGGACCTATTATTTCATAGAATAAGAGTCTAACATTTCCTATCATTATCTAAACACCACAGTGGGACCTCCACTTCATGATCATGTGTGATTCTTATATATTTTTTGTTGTGGATTTTTTTCTTAAATGGTTCAGCAGGGTCGTAATTTTATTACAAATTCCTTACATACCCTAGACCCTACCAGAAACAATACCCCACCAATGAAAAATATTATTTCCATTGTATATTCCTATTATAAAATCCAATCATACATATAGTAGTGAAAATAATTTCATAAGTTACTTTTTACCTTTAGCATGGGATTTGAGGATATATCCTCAAAAATGATGTTAAATGCAATATTTCAAAACTCATTATTAAAAAATTTTAATGAATAATTTTGAAAGCATTTTTATTATTAAAAAATTTTGAAGTTATAATGAAATTGCCCAAAATTTTTTATTGATATTTGTTTTTAAAATCAATGAGGGTGAAATAGTATTTCAACGTTTTTATTATAAAATGGATGTATAAATCAATTTCTCATGTTGGTTTTAATTGAAAATAAAGTAAACAGATAAAAAACGTATTCAAAAGTTATTTGTTGTTGGGTGTATAAAATAATTAACTTAGAAATCCTCTCTCTATGCGAATTTCATAATATCCAGTACTGATATAGGATTTCAACATCCGTTATTATGAATATAGACATAGAATTATAAATATTATAAAAAATAAATTTGGGAAATAAAAATTCCCCATCCATATTAATATAATCCGACATTATGGTTAGAAACAATTCAAATAAAAATAAATAATAGTTAATATAAATTAAATACACATTATCAAAACATTTATAAAACTCACTTTCAAAATATTCCAAATAAATGATACTTTTAAGTATATATTTTAAATAAATCAATTTTATAATGTTTTAAAATAAATATCAGATTTTGATTAATTATTCAGTAGAATAATTTTTACCATTGTCATAACCCTATAAAAAAATAAATTTGTTGAAATTTACAATATAATGTATTTGTTTAAATCATTAAATATATTGTGTAAATAACTTTTTCAAAATATGTTACCATTCAAGTCATTATAGTATCAAAAATTAATCATATAACAAAATATCCACACTCAATATGTTCTTTTTATAACCAAAGAAAATGTAAGAAATAACACATGACAAATAATACATGTTATATATACAAAAATATAATGTATTAAAAATACTACAATAGATATCTACTTGAAAATTCAAATAATTAATTTAATTTTATTTCATTATTGACAAGTGATTTCTTCTAAAAAATTGCAACGACATTTATTATCTTTATATATTAATTAATATATCATATATCACATGAAAATAATGATTTTAAATGACTAAAAAATAGAATGATACATGCAAATTAAATATTTCTCTAAAATAGACACAAGCAAAACATAATGATGAAATTAACCACCATGTTGTGTATTCACATGGGGAAAATATTTATAAAATATTACATGCACTAATACATAAAATGTTTTTAAGGATTATATTTTAAATATTTTTAGTTCATAGTTAAAAAAATTTCTCACCTTATAAATAATACAAGGAGACAACACTTAATATCTATGTTTTCCAATATTTTTAGCATAACATTCACTATAATATTCTTCATCATGTATTAGATGACCATTGAAATAAATTATTATCTTATAAATTTATTCACTCTCATATTTCTTGTAAAGGGTGTGAATGTAAAAAATTATAAAATTTATCAACAAAATCAATCTAAGATACATTTATTAAAAACATGAGTAATAATATTGTGTTTTAATTAGTAGGAAAATAACTAAACACCGGGTTTGGAAGATCATTACTAATAAAAAAATCAAAAATTTCATTCTTATGTACTTTTAAAACTTTATCTCTACTACATATTTTGTAAATTTTAAATACCTCAAACTAACTATCCTACATAAATGAATTTATCAGAACTTTAGTAAAATTTTGAATAATCTAAGAAGTATCAAAAGGATTAACATCATTAAATTTTCTAGCATCTTTTCAATAAATACATATATTTTAAATACAAAGATATTATAAAATTGAATTAAAATATATACGTAATTTTAAATATAAAGTAAATTATTATATTGAAAACAAAACATTTCTCATATTTCAACTAATAATAGAGAAAAGATGGTCAAATTAAATAAGGACTCCTAATATATCAAATTGTGGCCACATCCTTAGTATGAAAGTATATTAGAGATGTTGGATCAATATCCCCATGCACTACTGATGATACATGCTCTCATTATATAATATTATTATGTATGAAATCTCTTAGATTCTGTATGATATTGTAGACTAAATTATATTAATTAGTATCTTCAACCCAAAATGCATAGAACATTAACTGGTTTGAGTTAGGATTTTGAAGATCTATATAGGTAGGAAGGAAAGGTTTTGGAGTGTAGGGAGATAATATCTATATGGATCTACTATTTAATTTTAGAATATTTTTTGTTGATTACAAACCATAAGAGTTTTAAGTAAATATTTACAGAGTGTGAACTTGATCTCATGCAGCATAGATGGGTCATATATTTGAAATCCATCCAATTTGAGAGTTCCAATAATCATAGAAATTGAAATATATTAAATTATTCTCTGACTTGATAGACTCATACATGGGTAGTTTAAGAATCCATTTCTGAGTAGAAATGGGAAACTTATTCTATGGATTTTATAGCTAGATTACAGATATCACTTCACGGATATAATACAGTATGGATAGTAATTGATCATTTAAAAAAGGTCACACATTTATTACCTATTTTGGAGACCTTCTCCTTAGTTGATATTGGGGGAATATATGTTAGGGTGATTATACCTCTTCATACATATCCATTATCTATCATATCATTTAGAGATGATTAATCCATGTCTCGGTTATGGAAGTAGTTGCAAAAGGCCTTAGTTACACATGTTCTTCTAAGCACGACCTATCACCCCTAGACCAATGGATAGATAGAGTGCCCAATTTTTTCACATGATTTGTGCATGATCCATAGACATCATCAATTCCTAGAAGCAACACATAACCCCAATTATGTTCTATTATAATAGTATATTACAGTCTATCATCCATATGGATCCTCAAAAATCATTATTTTATATAGATTTCCGTCCACCTCTATGATAATTATAGTAAGTGGAATAATATTTACTTCGACCTCGTCTCCTCCAGGAGACTTCAGATTAAGTCTAGTTTATCATATAATTCATAATGACTTCTCAGTCTAGAGATCCCCCATATTTAAGCTCATGCCAACCAACCCTTGAGTTCAAAGTCAGAGATCATATTTTCTTATGAGTCTCACCTAGGGTGGTCCATTGATGTTTTTGGAGGCAGAGTACAATTTTTCTTCAATTCATTAAAAATTTTTATATTTTTAATTGGATTGGAAAATATTATTACCATATAAAATTCCTCATATATAATGTTATATTCATGATAGATTTCACATACCGTAGATCCACATATGTTACCAATTTCTATCTCATGTTTTTTCGAATGAGGATGATTTGGATACAAATTCATCTTTCGAGGAGTATCATGGGCGTATTGTTCAACGAATTGTTAAGACACTCCACAGTATTCCATTTCCATTAGTATGGGTCTAATGAAAGTATGCCAAAGTACATGATTAGACTTGGGTGAAGGATGTTGTTATACGATCCTAATGGCTAGTTCATATCTTAGACAATACATCTTTATAGTCACTATAAAAAAATGGGTACAAGTTGCATTAAAGGGGTAAGGATGTTAAAATAATAAACTTCTCAATTGTAGAACTCATTAATGTTTCTACTTGAATCAAGTTTTTATCATGGTAAGTTTAAAATATATCCTAAACAATGATCCAGGAGAATTTTGGGCTTGGTATGAGCTCGAAACTCTGAGAAATAGGCCAAAATAGTAGGCCCCATGGTTACATCATGGTTTGTACTAACTGTAATTAGTAACCATGTAGGACAATAATTTAGAATAATGGGACAGATAGATTTTTTCAATAATTTTATCCTCATTTTCCACCCATAAAATACCTGCATATATAGAGAGAGATCCAAGTCACATTGTTTTCACATTGTTTTTTATAACTATGCATGGTCCAACATTAGAAAGTTAATTTCTCATGGTTGGAGCACACTTTTTCATAAAAATGCAGCTAAACAATGTGACCCCTATTTTTGAGTATACTTAATATTTTTCTCATAAATGAACAAAACCCATATTTTATTATTTATCCACCCATATCTAGTGGATGATATTTCCTCTCGTATTTGAGAGACTCTACTCCACCAAAATCTATTTTTTTCCACTCCTTACTCATCTAGACTCCAAATAAATCCACAAAAAAATCAATGGATTGATATAGTAAGATTTTTAATCCCTTTACATTTTTTTAGTTTCTCCTACGGCAATGTTCTAGACCTGTCATTATTTTTATTCCAATAAACATAAAATCTATATCCATTATTAGATGAGGAATCATATTGTTCCATTAGGTATGTGGTATTTTGGTTTTACATAATGGTTATGAAGTTTTCTTAGCCCCAATATTTTTCCACATGTGATATATTACAATGTGTTTCCACAAAAAAGGATTATTTCTCTTTAAATTAATATATTCATGTCGTTAAACATTCATTGAACAATGATAAGTATTTATAGGATTACATCCTTTATCATAACCACCCAAGGGTGTTCCTTTTTGTAATTAACCCTTATATATAATTATTTAAAACTCTGGAACACCATCTAATTGTTTATATTTTCTTTTAAATGGGATTTAACTCTCTAATAAAATTGACCAATGAATCTCTTGAGTACTTGGTTATTCATGAAATGAAATATCATTACCTTTTAGTTGAATATCAAAACATCCATATCGTTTTCCTTGATAAAATGATTTAAATGGAGAACTGAAACAAATAATTATTGGAGAAAAATCCACACCTAATGATTGATTCTTATATTTCTTTGATCAGATGAATTGTGACAACAATTTTTATATAGGGTTGATGGTTATAATTATTATGAGGTATCACAAATGTTGTTTTTGTTATTATTATTATTAGTATTCTATTGGAATTTGTTTTGGAAAATTGGATAAGGTTTCAATTGAGAATGAAGTTTCTTTCTCTATTACATCTGGTGTTAAACATGATGTCGTTCACAATTATACTGTTATTTGTGTTATGGAAATGTTGTTCCACATTTCTTGTACCCAGTTTTGGGATTGAAGTCTCATCCCAACTATATATATTTTTGGGAATATCATCTCACATTCTTTATGAGATTCAGGACATTTAACATTTATTGAGTATATTTATTGTTTGTATGGTTATGAACACGTGTGTTATGACCTTGGTCTAGAAATCACCATGTATCAAGGTATTTATATGCATTGGTTCTCATTAACTTAGTTCATATTGGTTTATGTATTATATAACTACATTATATATATAGTATTACTATATAAATGCATGGATACTGATCAGACTCATTTCAGTTATGCTGAAGCATGTTGAGCCACCATGTTTTTAATAGAAACCTAGGTATGCTGATATTTATTTATTCAATGTTTTTATTATTATTTATACTGTAAGACTAATAATTTTTTACACAGGCTAGATTTTTTCTAAACTCAATTGGTGGTCTCTTACAAATTTTATATACCACACCTTACGTGGGACACCATTGTTACCTGAATTGATTAGATTTAGGGAGGTATGGATAAGGGAATGTTCACTGGTATAAATGTTTACTATTTTTTAAAAAATATAATTGATAATTGAAATTATGGAAGAATTATGTTATTGAGATTCTAGTGGATCAATATTTTTTCCTTTTTTTAATATCATTTTTTATATGTTTTTCCCCAGTTTTCATTTTTCTATATCATCATGATGTTAAATCCTTATATGTCTCGCAAACTATTTAATTTTTATATTAATATAGTTATCTATATATCTAAACTTTTGAATTAAATTACATTATTTAATTATTCTATGTTGTATTGTTATATCTTAAATTCTTCTATGGCATGATACTGTTCCATTGTTCATTGAATATGTTTATATATTCTTCCTAATAGGACTTATTATTTATTATATATGTTGATCCTCTCTAATATGATTCTCTAGTCCTACCATCTTTCCACATTAGACACTCAATGCTAATCTGTATCCTCTAGTGTATTGGGTGGTGTGACTGAGCCCATTAGAACAACTATCTTAGGGAATGTGTTATGTGGATATTAGGTCTGGATGTTACACCACATCTGATGAAAGAAAAATAAATGTGATTCATATTACCACTATAATTACACCATTACTATCTTGAAGAAGAACTGCATTTGGCCACACCATTATATTCTCTCCAATTTTACATTGTAATGAGGGCCTAGTCCACTATCTCAGAAAATAGTAGCAAACCTAAAGTCATTTAAATTATATCATATATAGTATATGGTGAAATCATATAATTATATATCCCTCTATGATTCATCACCCAAAATAGTCAACGAAATAAATTAGAGCTTTGAAATGAGACCTGAATAGTCCACAAAATACATTGTACCTTGCAGTAGGTAGATAAGGACTATCATTAATTATGTCCTCAATATCTCAAATATGAATTAATTATTGAAAGTATTATGTTATTTCCCCTAGAAAATATTATTATGATAATCCACTAGGATAATAACATCCCACCAATGCATAGCAGAGTCATATAGCATATAAATAGTGATTTTGAACCACTACTCTTACGATGTCTATTGATGTTTGAAAATACACATCATTAATGGGCCCTACATCCCATAAAACATTATGTAGATTATTCTATTTAAATTTTCACATAAAATATTATATATTATAGGATGGTCATAGGGCTCCTTGTGTAGTCTTCATGGATAGTATGAATATCTCTTAAAACAACGAATCAATTCCATATTCATGTATAATTGGAGGAGTGAAATGTTTAATGGCTGGGGGGTTAGGTCCCATCACATAAGGAACATAGGTATCACCATTATCATGGTTTTTGACCTATAGAAATCCATGAGAAATATATTTATAATTCCAAATTCATGCCTTAAAATAAATTTCTATAAGTATGAGGATTTCAACATAAAACTAGGATATATATGATGCCTTCTGATAATAAATTCCAAAATCTGTCTCCCAACTCCTAAATCTAGGTATTGGTCAATGATAAATGTTTAATTGAATTGTGATTATAAATCTAATGTCCATTAAAAGGTATATATGGAAAAACATTACATTTTAGTTGGAATCACTATTCAATGATAACTATTTTTCTAGGAAATGATAATTTATTGAAGTTTTTATATATAAACCATACTCTAGTTACACGAGTTATCATTAAAATTATATCTCATTTTATCTTTTATATGTTACAATTAGAACATCATGTAATTGAAATGTCACCCTTACACCTTGTATCAGGATGTAATGATCCATATTAGTTGATTTGATTATGTAATTTTTCATTCCCAAATTAATATATGTAAAAGACTTATAAGATAAAATTTATATTCTACTAATCCAAATAATAAATCATTTTATTACCAAGTAAGCACAATTATACAACTCAAAAATGTGAAAATTTCATAGATAAGGTTTCACCATCAGTATAAGATAGAAAACCGCATTTAGGTTCATGAAAACACGTTAACCACATCTTATTTATTCCAATCATCATTCAAGTTTAATACACCAAATTCTTCAAGGAATGAATGTAATTAAATAATTTTTTCATGTCTTATTAATTACATGGGAATACTAAGGTACTTATAATTATATGTGAGAAAACACTGAATTTTCATATCGGTCCAAGTGTGAAAATATATTTCATAATAATAAATCATTCCAAAATTCATTTACATCCACCAATGTGGAAATAAAAATGACATTAATATCCACAATCATGATCACCAAGTCCCAACCGAGGTAATTTTTCTTTTCTCTTTATATAGGTCAGGTACTCCTAGACATATGATCAATAAAAGTTTCCAAAACATTCCTAACATACATTCTACAAAAACCAAAATAGTGAGAAAAAATGACGAAGGTATCAAATTAAACATGTAACATCTTTCACCTAATTCAATCATAACTAATTGAACCATGATGGCCTCCTGGGTTAAATATTTAAAATCCATATTATACATGATTCTAATTATGATTAATAGTCTATGGTGATACCATGTGGATATTATACCATCAAGATCAATGTATAGGTTTTTATTTAAATAAATACATAATCTAGGAAATCTGTAAGAGAGAAAATAGAAAAAGAATCATTAGATGATAAACCATCCATGTAGTTAAATTACAGAAATTAAAATGATAAAATAACAATAAGAAAAGATGTTACATCAATATGATATAAAAATGGGAATAAGAATTCAACAAGGAAGATAGAATAATAGTGTACATGGTATATTAGAATGTATAAAAATACAAAAGTTATCTCAAATAGGTTCAAAATCATTAGATCATGTATATACTATTGTACTCTATACTAGAATAGAAATTCAAGCATCAAATGTTGGTTAATTTTCGTTATCCCTACCTGATATCCATGATGTCTGTCCTAGTACCCAACGATGGGTCAAACAGGTTGTGAGTAAAACTCAGTAGTCCAACACCAATAGATTCTAGTGATATAAAATATATTAATATACTCTGAAAAAGTTTTACATAGAATAATAAATGTAGTAAGTGAAATACAGAAATACGCATGTCAATTCGGGACCCCATGGTTCACCAATCCAATACTAAATTCACTGGCCTAAGATGAAATGTATCTAATCATATTAATATATTTAGAACACTTTTTATTATCCTAAGACCAAATAATCATATCCAATTGAGTACCTAGGTTATGATAACAATTTAAGGGGTCAAAAATACCATGGGATTTTTTCCATAGTAGGCAATTATAAATCAAGATAGTAATGTATATATAACATTAATAGAATCCATGTAATGTCACAAAACATTTAACATTTATCATTTAATTTATTTGTAACCTCTGCGCATCTAGGGTGTTCTATAGAGGGAACCGAGGTATCCCTTCAAAAATATTACAAAAAACGCGTCACCGTAAATTTGGGGATGTATGCCTGTCATGGGGAATGTCAAAAATGTTTTTTATTGACATGGTTTACGATAGTAGTAAACCATAGGTAGTCTCATAAGAGGAGTTCACACAAAGAAGTTTTTAACTTATTTATGTTGATTTAGATAAAAAAACATTATTTCATTTTGTGAATGTGGGTTTTAACTAAAAGATATTAATTGATGTAATTTAAACATTTTATATAGATGTTTATCAGTTTGGGCTTGGTAAGACATAAAACAATAAAATCCCATTTTCTATTTTTTTCTAATTTTCTTTATACTAACTTGTATTAGAAATATTTATCTATTGATTCCACTCTCACCCATATATAAATTGTTATGGGGATAATATTAATATTTCAAACGAGATGTTGGTCTACCCTACTTCTTACGTTATTATGTTTTAGAAAATCCTATTAATTAATTCTGGAAATTTGTGACTAGGTATCGTAATCCTCTAATAATTACATATTACTCTCTTATAATTTCACACATGTGATAATGAACATTGAGTACTCAACACCTAACCCTAATCTATTACAATATATATAAAAAATTATTGGGTGGATGGAGATATGGATAATAAACCAAGGCAATTAAAATTAACATAATCAAAACCTAACTTAAACACTTTATGAATTTAAAACTGGATATAATTATTGAATCTAGAAAGAAGAAGACATAAATGATTTTTATTAATGTTTTATATACAAACTCAAGAATCACAAAATGGCCAACATTACCTTTCCCAATCACTCAAAATAATTACCCCTATATATATATGTATTAATCATCTTGATGTGGGTGGAAGAATTGGTTTTTGAAAATAGATAGAATAAATGAAGGAGAAAAATTAGAAGAATTAGTGTAACAGCATTCCAAAACCAATAGATTCCCCACATCGAATAATTCTCTTTCCATCCCCCTAGGAAATATATTTACAAAGATAAACTCTAGCCTTAGGACAATAGAAATAAATAATAATTTATTTCATGTAAATATCATGGTTGAATGATTATATAGTGATCAATATTTGGGGTTTTTTCTTAAATTCCTTTCATATATCATGATTTTAATTCTTCAAGGAATTTTAACTTCATGAATAGTGTTCATGATGTGTAGTGTCTGGGGGAGATTCTCATAGAATGTTTCAATCTCTGAGAATCATTTTTGGTCAATCCATGTATGTGTCACGATGTGAACATATGTGTCACATAGTGAAACATTTTGGAATCAGCTAGAACGCTTCTTTTTTGAAACTTCTTGTACTCACATCCTCCGATCCTTCAAGTTTCACATCGTTAATTACTAGTAATTTTCCAACAAACATTTTTTCCAAGATAAATTTTTTTTTTCATTTTGTTTCTGATCTTTTGATGTAACCACACATAATACCATAAAAATTCACAACTATAATGTTTAATCATATAATGTGTATTAAAATATATTTTATTTTTAAATATTATGGAAAAATATTACTATTTCAATTCTCCATACATATAACATGATTGTCTATAATCATTTAATGTCATCATTAATAAACACCACTGGAAATATGACTTATACCAACGGTTTTCGGAAAATAGTTGGTATAGGTCCAAAAATAAATGAACGTATACCAACAGTTCTCAAAACCATGAGTATTGGTCTATACCAACGGTGTTGAGAACCGTTGGTATATGTACATGTATTTTTAATGGAATCATCTTACTGAGAACGTTAAATAAATCAAAGTTTAAAATAATTGTGATAATACATATATATATTTATGAAATTATGTTCACAAAAGTCAAGTTAGGTTAGTGGTTAGGGGGTTCAATAATAAAATGTAGGTACTAGGATCAAAACACATTGAATTCTTCTTTTTTTAAATATATATATATATATATATATATATATCAATGGTTTTATGGAACCGTTGGTATAGATTTTTCATATTACATATAACAACAGTTTTGAAGGCTATTGGTATAGGACTATACCAACGGTTTTGGGAAAACTGTGGGTATAGACCTATCCTCATGGTTTACTAGGCGACGGTTCTCCAAACCGTTGGTATAGGCTATACCAACGGTTTGGAGGCCTATACCAATGGTTCCAAATAGTTAGTATAGGGTATTATTCAGTAGTGAAAAGAGGAACATAATATTAACGATATTCAAATATAAATTATAACAAATAATTATCAATAAGGTATCAACCTTTTTTGTTTCAGATAAATCGTCAATTCATCCTCACAAATTTCAAAGGAGACTATTCAACCGATGATTTTTACTCAATACAATTGAAAAGGGTGCGTATTTTCTACTCATTTACATTGATAACATAATTCATGGTTTTCAAATATTTCAAATCATGATTTACCTCATAATGTATTCCTTTCTCTCATCACTCATTATAAAAAATTCAATTGTAGTTATTGATGTATCATGAGTACATGCTCTTTTTTCATAAGTGTGAAAATGAACTAATTTTTCTAACATGTGAAGAAAAAAATATCATAAAATAATTAAAAATTTGAAAATAATGTTCTAATTACCTTGAGGATTAATGTTTATATGTATTGAAATTTAAAATATATAGTCACAAAAGGAGTTTAATTTGCAATGGGTACTGAATAATATCTAATTTCATGATAAATTCAATTCTCATATACAAAAATTGTAACTCCCACTCCCTAGTATTCAAAGTTATTTCATGATCAATGTAATAATAATGAAATAATTTTATATTATTGAATTTTTCAAAAATGTTTCTTATTTTTTCTATATATTATTCATGGAAAAATTATCACATCTACAAGCTACCTTCATATGATAATGAGATATTTGAACTATAAATGGATAATTTGTATTTCCCCATAATAGAAGGAATTTTTTTCAGGAACGAATAATAATAAGAGTACAATGGATGTATAATAATCCTATCCCAATCCACAAAATATAACCTCCACACTTTTCTCAAAAAGCATAATAAACCTTGTTTCCAATACATGTTGCACCCCCATAAAAATAATTGATATATCATTCAGTATAAATAGACTTCAGTAGAAATGGATATACATATCTTATTATGTGGCTCATTACTAAAATGTTAATTCATGAATTTTATTGAACAAAAAAGGATTGATATCAGTATGGTCTAAAGATAAGGGATTACCAATTAAAAATGAATCACTCATATTAAATGTTCTCTGCCACAATCATATATCTGAAAATTGACAATGAAATTCATCAGTAGTGGAATTCCTCAAGGTCTCCCTAGAAATATGCTCCATATAATATAGAAATTATTTGATTATGATAGCATACCATGGTACTTCACCTTCAATGATGTAAATTTATTTCCACAATAGATTATTATTAAATAGGATTTGATTTTAAATTTATGATTTAGGGGAGTGGGATAGGTTACTTATTGTTATCCAACATCATTAAATACCTCATAGAAACATATTTGTAAATAATAATATCAGTTATAAATAGATAATATATGAATTTATCGATTAAAGAAACAACTAAAATGAACAATTTTTTTATTCATGTAGTTGATCTGCATGGATCCCAATGTCTATGATGTAGAGGATATTACTTGAGGTTTTATGTTAATTATTTATGTGATTGATTCTTATAATTATTAATATAATAAGTATCAGATCATATCAATAGTATGTTCTTTTGGGTGTTTTCAGTATTGTTGATTAAATTAAAATTTTTTTGAACACATTAATCCCTTTCTATCCCTCCTTATCAATATTATACTCACCGTATATTAAATCTAATATTAACAGATGGTGATAAATCATTCTAAATCATTAATAGATTTTCTATACAAATACACATTTAGTAAAATAAATTTAATTATATTTAATAAGAAATATATGGAATGGGATTTATTATTTAAAAATATGCATTATCTTTCTAAATTTAGTTTTTTCTGAAATT